>OY728140.1:1297195869-1307195869 GCA_963277665.1 Viscum album | reverse complement strand
GCAAAGAATTTTTCCTCACCCATAATGATAAAATATACAAATTGAGATTTCCAAATATGATCAATGTATCACTGATAGGGGGAGGGTTGAAATAGTGTTATATATTTTTTATGTTTCCTTATTTTGAAAAATTTGTATCCTCATATTAAATAGTTGTTACCTTGTTAAAGACAAAACCGAAAACGCATCCATAGGATCATAAGAATTTATTGGGTTCACTACTCAACAAGATTATATATATCCTTTATATGGTATAGAAAAAATATAATACAAAAAAATACACTATAAAAAAAATATTGTCGAGTAAAATAATTATTATAATCCATTACAGTTGTGTAGAATTTTTTTCAATACAACAGCTCATGTTTTTTCTCTAGAACAAATGATGTAATATAATGTTTTTGTAACATGTTAAGAAAAATGTTATTGTGTGTCCTTAATAATATTTCCCAAATATGTTCTTAAAAACAATCATTCACTTCCATACATAGTAGTTGGAAGTATATCTTCTCGATTTCATAATGACACTTAGTCCAATTTCCCATACTTATCAACCCTGTCTGAATTCACAATATGATAAAATATTCTACTAGAATATGGTAAAAAATATGAACTTTTGATTCCTCAGTTCGTAAATCTCTATATGGTATCCTTTGTCTGATAATCTGTCCCAATATGATAACTATCTAAATAAAATATTATCCCTTATCAATTCTTTTTCTATCCATAAAACCTACCATAAGAATACTCAATCCATAGACATCATCTCCCCCGAACATTGGAGACTCTCACTCTTTTTTCTATGCGTACTCATGTTTGGAATGTAAAATTTACTTAAACTATATAGAGGTGTGACATATGTGGATCTTGTGGATCCTGAAATATTTTCCCACTCAACAAAATTTCCCAAAATCATCAAAATTCCATTAAATCTCATACACATATTTGACTCTTTCAACACCTCATTTCTCATTAAAAATCATCTTGAATATTCTAAAAAATTAATCTTGCTTTATACATCTATAACACTCTTCACTCTGATTATATTTTTCACATCATAGGTTATCTTTATGATGAATCAATATGAATATATTTCTTTAATTCACTTGAAAAACAATCATATGTCTACTCATTATGATTCCCATAACCAAATGCTCATTCTGATTTCTCCATTAAGATCAAGAAAATTGATTCTTCATTACATTTGTCTACACCTAATGAAACATAAGATACAAATTCTTCAATATTACTCAATATTATCCAGTCCCTTTATAATACATTTAAAAACTAAAAAGAATTATTTTTTTCTTTATTTCATCAGGCAGATGAAGTTGTCGTTGTTAACTTCATTATGATAGTCTTGATCTAATTGAAACCAGAACTCTCGGAAAAACAATAATCATATTCCTATTGACCTAGTAGAAAAAATAATATAATTTATTTTCTATTGACTCACTTGACATGGTATCCAATATTTCCAAAAACCAATCAATAATTCATGTCGATGTAAAATGGATGACTACATTGTTGAATGATCTCTGGATTTTTTCATCATATTGGCTCCCAAAACATTTCTTCTTCTCTATATTCATTTTTTCTAACAAAAACCAAAAAAAAATCATTTGATTTTTCATCAACATGATATTAAAAAGCATCCAACAATAAGAATTGAATTCTGAATCCATTACATTGGATCAATGGAACACCACGTTAGATGGACCAGTGTCGAGGACATTGACATAAAAAAACTCATTTCTTGTCTCAATACGATTGAAATGAAATTTTAGTATTAACATTCTTACTTAAAGTATTTGTGTCCCACGGATGTTTGTTCCAAATAAATACTAGCATATTCACATGATCAAATTCAAATCAACATACTCAGCCGAAAAACAATTCTGTATAGTGTGTTCTCATACTGATGAACTGATACAGGAAATTATTGGATTCACTGATATTCTTATCCTTAAAAAATTATCTTTCATTATTATTTCCTAATGACTTTGGGTACATTTAAAATAATCCCAAACACCATCTATACTATGACTGAATGTATTGTAGCTTTCCATTATTTCTACCATACATGTTTACATCCATCCATAAATAAGATTTCCAGCACTTCCCCATTATTTTATAATTCTGGGATAACATTTTTGCAAACATTTATAATATTTTGAATTAAATAACACCAAATCATCATCATATTTTTATTAGATCCATGTAGAATCTGATTCTTCCCCTCATTACTGTCATCCTTTAATTTCAAGCCCATGGTGAGTCTGATGAACTTTTTCTTCATGAAAACATCTTCTTAATTAGATGTAATTTCTTCAAATTAAAATAAAATTCTTTCCAACATGGTCCCCACAATCTTCTCCTGTGGAATTTTTGTCAACCTATCATCAAAAATCACTAAAAATTGTATCCTAAAGTAATTTATTACTTATCTACAATACTAATCCTACATGAGAAAATTAATTGTATCAAATAATAATTATTAACCGCTTAACAATGTTGACCAAAAGTATTGACCATGAAATCCACCTCATATTATCATCACAACATCCACATTCTTACATAAAAAAGATTCCAACTACCACACCAACAAATACATATAATATTTCACACATTTTGTAACATCCCAAGTATGTAATGAATAATAGATATTTTTATCTATGTATATTAATGAATTAGATAGTGTTTTAGAGGCTTAAAATGTAAATAAATCCAATCAAAAGCATGGAATACACTAATATTTTTAAAAGATTATTTTACTGCCTTTTGATGGAAAACCATTTTTGAATCTATATTTTGACAATTTTATAAACTATTTTTGTCAAAATAAACTTATTCTTTATGATTGGGACATCAAAATTTACTTTGTGTGAACTTTTGGTATTTTTCTGACAATGTTCATTTTTTAATGAATAGTGAAAAATACTGCATTTTACATCAAAACTGCTTTTCAATCTAATTTATTTATATTTTTAGATTATGTTTTGAATTGGTTTTGAAGTGAAATTTGAATATATGTTTACCATTTAATCCAATGGTAGTCATTGGAATCAATTTCACTTTGAAATTGGACTTAAACTAGTGTCAATCTTTTGATACTTATTGTTTCATAAAAACACGCTATTTGCTCTGACAGCGGAAATTAATTATTAAATTAATTAATGTGGCTTATATTTTTTGAATTTTGTAAAATAGAATTCATTTTTGAATTCATAATATCAAATATATATTAGGGTGAAGTTTTTGTATTTTTCTGAAAAACTTCAATTTTTGATGAATAGTGAAATCACTAAGTGGTAGTTAAAGAAACTGATATTTCGTTTAAATGAAATTTTACCACTTCTGTGTTTTGAATTTCAAAAACATGACATACATGGTTTTCATTAAGAAGTAAAATGTGGTTCAATGGGATTAAAATAATTTTTTGGTGAATAGTAACTTATTAAGTTTTTAATCGCGATTAGTGATAATTAGTGTAGTTTAAGGTAAAAATAATGATTTAATAATATAAAATGACCTAGAAACATGTCCTAACCTTATTGGATGTGTCATGGGCGACCAATAAAAGCCATGGGTCAACTTGGGGACCCGATGGAGCCACTTTGGTTGGGAAATGACATAAATAACTTTTTATTTAATGTAAAAGTAAAAATGACACAAACATAATATGTTTTACGAAAACAATTTTTACATGGGGTTATGAAGATCAGATTTTTGATTATAAATAAGAATTTGAAATATAAAAAGATTTCCTACATCATTTTATTTTTTTCATAATTTTTAGACTTTAAATAAATTAAATTATTTATGACAACATGATGATGCAGCGATGACCTCATTATTTAACGATTTAAATAAAATGGAAAGATAATGTAATATCTAAGACCTACACATGTCCAAAACCTATTGGATGAGTGGATTTAGAACCCTTATCACCTTATCGTCGAATTATATCAATTTTGGATCTTTTTAATCCGAAACACATTTTAAAATAAAGTAACTTATCTTTAATTTCCAAGAGTTCCCCTCCTCTCCTCTTATAAAAGGCCCCCACCTCTACCTCCTTACCCACAATCCCAAATCCTTTGGCTCGGAAAAACCCTTCCCGTTTTGGCTATCCACTTCCCTCTCTTACTCCTTGAAGCCTCACTTTCTGCAGAAGTTTTCCCAAGGAAGCCTTTGATCTGAAACCAAAGGGAGTTACCCGATTTTAAGGTAAAGTCTTCACTTGAGTCCGTTTGTTTTATTTTTCTTCTCCAACCCCCTAAACCCTTTTTATTAATTTCTTTTGTAACAACTCCAGTATCTTCAATATACTAGGATGTTGTTATAAGACGTATTCAAGATACACTTAATCACACCTACATCTAATGGTTAATGGACATTCTGTTTCCGTGGATGGTGAATTTATGCCTCCCGAAACGATGATTGTTCAACATTATTTTAACACCTTCAAAGGTGTCCATTAAGATGTCACTATATTTATATATGATATATAATATGTTAATGTTTTCCTTAAGCTTCTGTATTTTTCATTTAGGGTATACCTTTATGGTTTCCATTATGGGTAAACGTGATATCTTCATTTAAGGAAGTGCGGACTACCGCCCATTCAAAGTGAGTTGATTCGTTAAATACCATATCTGGGACATATAAAGGATGGAACTATGATATTATATATGTTATTATACTGCAATTATAATATACCTTTATATCATTATGATTCCATTATATAAAGTACGAAATAGAAATGAAAGTAGCGTTAATGCGTACGTACGGCTTACCGTCTCCAAGAACGGTGCATTTCATTTCTTACCTCTAAATGATTATGTAATATTATAAATTCATGAATGTACTGGATATATAGGACATATATGATATCTACATCATGAATACCATTTTGGATATAATGGATACATGAACAACATCTAATTATAAAGGTCTTATTTTTGACACAAGTACCAATGATCGTTAAAACGACTGTTATTATCTTAAATAATTACATAGTGTTCATTACATGGCGATAAGTGATATAAAAGGAATAATGAACTTGAAAATGGTTCTTAAACAAGTAGAAATTAACACATGTTTATTATTCAGGAGATTAAAGAACGACCGAGTCAAGTCGGACCCGAGGTATGGGACTTCGTCTCTATCTCCTTTCATTGAGGCATATTTTGTTTTATACACAAACTTCTTATATACGGTGTATAAACCCCTTTGACTTTTATGTTTATCCAAAAGGAATCTTTTTTTATACGAAGAATTTTACAAAACAACAAAAGGGAATGTTTTTGTCGTACGTATGCGACGACAACGACTTCTCCGCCACCTTGACCATTATTTGAGTTTCAGCTTCCTCTACATGCCAAACCTTCTTTTTAAAAGAAAAATAAATACCATGTTTTACTTTTCATTTATTTTCGTATTGAAAGTGGTTTTCATAATGATTTTATATCAATGTGTTGTATTGATATATTGTGATTGAAAGGTGGAAATGTTATGTTTCATTTATGCATGTTTTATGTGATACGATTATGTTGAGGTTCTTGGGCATTATTATGAAGACGGGTGGTTCCGTGATAAACTAAGGGCGGGTGAGCCCGATATAGCTCTCCAATGCATTGGGTACCGTGAAGTAGTGAAACGTTAAGGTTTCTCCGAAAAGATTTAGGGAATATACTGTGATGGGTATTCCAAACGTAACCAAGAGGGTTACTCCCTACGTAAGAATGTTATGAATTCCTCAAGTTACCTTTATGTATTATGATTTCTATGATTTATTCATCATTTGATGAGGTGTTTTAAAGTGATTATGTTTTATGGGTAAAGTATGATCTCATTCTTATGTAAATATGTACCCATGTTTCCTTTCCATATTTTTATATCCCTTACTGAGATTTTTATGCTCATCCCATGTTTTTAGAAATTTTTTTCATAGGTCAAGGGAAACGTACATGATATGATGATAGTGTCAAGGAAGTGTCAAGAAAGAATCCATGTTTTATTTTAAATATGTTTCCATTGATGGGAATGAATAATACTATCTTTATGTAACAACTTTGTTTATATGTGGAATGTAATTCATGTTTTATGATCTAATTCTCTAAAACACTAAACTCGAAAGGATCCTAAATGTGTAATCTTGTAATAACTCAAAATTAAGTAAGGTTTAAGGCTGGGGCCTTATAGTTGGTATCAGATGTCGGTTTAGATAACTTTAGGAGTTATAATTCTATTAAATGATTTTCCAAAAATATTTTTTTTGAAATGATATAGCATTTGAAGATTACCATGTTTCTTCATCTAAGACATGTTTGTTCAGAATGGTTTTTCGCAGAGGAAACAGGGAAGTAGTGCTAGGAAGGCATACAGAAGGAAATAACCTTCTGAATCAGCATCCTGAGATGTTCGGAATTGGAACTAAATAGTTTGTTGCAGTGATGGCACAATTGACCCAGGCTATAAATGGTGGTGGTATCCATGCACGAGATCATCCAGATCAACCGCAGAGGAACATGTCAGTGGTGGAAAATTTCATGAGGCAACATCCCCCATCATTCAGAGGATCATCTGACCCTGTTCTAGCTGAAGGGTGGATTAAAGCACTGGAGAAGATTTTCAATGTCATGGGGTGTTCAGACAATCAAAAGGTTATTCTTTCTATTTACCTTTTGGAGGGTGAAGCAGATCAGTGGTGGTCGATGGTTAAAAATAACAGGGACGCCGATGAGATTGATGCTCTCGACTGGAATGAATTCAAAGGTATGTTTCTTGAGAAGTATTTTCCCATGACTGTTCGACTTATGATGGAAAAACAATTCTTGGAATTGAGGCAAGAGGAAGACTCAGTGGCTACCTATGAAGAAAGGTTCACCTG
This sequence comes from Viscum album, assembly GCA_963277665.1. NCBI lineage: Eukaryota > Viridiplantae > Streptophyta > Magnoliopsida > Santalales > Viscaceae > Viscum > Viscum album. The sequence continues at coordinate 1,307,188,974 of OY728140.1, read as the reverse complement.
ATTGGAAAGGTATGCTCCAATTTTTATCCGAGACCTTGATATTAAAATCAATAATTTTTACTCAGGATTAAAGCCAAAATATCGAAGGGCATTAGCTTCTCGTGAGTTTAAAAGTTATGAAAAGCTTGTTCGATGTACTGAGAAGGTGGAAATGGAGTTTTCCGATGACCAAGTGTTCTATAACAACGAACAGAAGAAGAGACCGAGGTGGCAGGAGAAAGGTAAGAATTTTTCAAAAAAGTCTGATGGTAAGAAAACTAGGTTTCTAGTTTGCGATACATGTGGAAAAAGGCATGCGGGGGAATGTCTTTTGAATTATGGAAAGTGCTACCAATGTGGTAATATGGGACATAAGGCTCGTGATTGCACTGAAATAGATCAGGGTGATGGTAAGACAAAATTTGATTTACAGTTAGTGAAATGTTATATGTGCAATGAGATGGGTCACTATGCAAACGAGTGTCCGACAAAGAACTTGAGTGATGGGAAGCAGTTAGACTACAAGAAGAAAGGGGTGGTGAAATCTTTTGCAACTACTTCGGCAGATGTCAGGCCATCAAATGAAGTTGTATCAGGTACATTGTTTGTTTTTTCAGATTATGCCAGTGTGTTGTTTGATTTGGGGTCTACAGATTCTTTCATCTCTGAAACCTTTTCTAGTAAAATGGGAATACCATCTCAAGAAGTGACTCCTGAACTTGTGGTAAAAACACCTGTGGGAAATTTTGAGGCAAAAAGAATTTATAAGAATCTTCCTATCCTTATCTGTGGAAATAACCTACTTGAAAACCTTATTGTTCTACCTCTAGTAGAGTTTGATGTTGTCCTGGTTATGGATTGGATCTCTATTTACCATGCTAAGATTGACTGTAGAGATAAAGAAGTTTCTTTTCAGAAAGACTTTCAGTTTGTGTACAATAATGAACCCTTACTGTTGATAACTTATCAAGAGGCCAAGAAACTTGTAAAAGATGGAAATGAATGTTACCTTGCACACATTGTTGAAAACAAAGGAAATGTTCAGATTCATGATGTGCTAGTGGTAAATGAGTATCCTGATGTTATTCCTGATGAGTTGCCTGGAATAATACCAGATTGGGAAGTTGAGTTTACTGTTGACTTAGTTCCTGATGCTAAGCCAATTTCAAAACCCCCTTATCGAATGGCTCAAATTGAACTTTTAGATTTGAAGGAGAAATTGCAAGATTTATTAGAGAAAGGTTTCATTCGACCTAGCACATCACCTTGGAGTGATCCTTTTTTATTTGTTAAAAAGAAATATGGTTCAATGAGACTTTGCATTGATTATAGGGCCTTGAATAATATCACTGTTAAGAACAAATATCCTTTACCTCATATCGATGATTTGTTTGATCAGCTCCAGGGAGCTCAGTATATTTCAAAGATTGACTTGAGATCGGGGTATCATCAGTTGAAGGTAAAGGAGGAAGATATTCTAAAGACCGCGTTCCGTACGAGATATGGCCAATATGAATTTGTAGTAATGCCTTTTGGGCTAACCAATGCACCTTCTGTATTCATGGACTTAATGAATAGAATTTTCCATGAGTTCTTGGATAAGTTTGTAGTGGTTTTCATTGATGATATTTTGGTGTTTTCTAAAAGTAAAGAGGAGCATGAAAGACATTTAAGGGTTATCTTGCAAACCTTAAAATAAAAGAAACTGTATGGAAAATTCAGCAAGTGTGAGTTTTGGTTGTAACAAATTTCTTTCCTTGGTCATATTGTTTTTAAAGATGGAATAACTGTTGATACTACAAAAACAAAAGTTGTGGAAGAATGGCCAAGACCCACAAATGTAACCGAGATTCGTATCTTCCTTGGTTTGGCAGGATATTACCGAAGGTTTGTTATAAATTTTTCAAGATTATCTAGTCCAATGACTAAGCTAACTCGGAAGGGTGTTATGTTTATCTGGACAAAATAATGTGATGATTGTTTTCAGGAATTGAAAAGAAGATTGGTGAATGCTCCAGTTTTGGCACTACCTTCCAGGAATGGTGAGTTTGTTATCTACAATGATGCTTGATTGAAAGGACATGGTTGCATCTTAATGCAGAATGATCAGGTAATTGCTTATGCTTCACGACAGTTGAAAACTCATTAGGTAAATTACCCTACACATGATTTGGAATTGGCTGCTGTCATTTTTGCTTTAAAAATTTGGAGGCATCATTTGTATGGAGTAAAGTGTGAAATATATACTGATCACAAAATTTTAAAGTATATATTCACTCAGACTGAATTGAACATGAGACAAAGGAGATGGCTAGAATTAATCAAGTTTTATTATTGTACAATTCATTAGCATCCAGGAAAAGCAAATAAAGTGGTTGATGCTTTGAGTTGAAAAAATAATGCTTCATTAACAATGTTGCGTTTGGAACGTGATCATTTGGTTAAGGATTTGATAAACATTGGCATAGAAGTTGTTGGTGTAGAATGTTCTTCTGTTTTGTTTCAAGTATCAGTGAGATCATCTCTATCAGATAGAATCAAGAAAACACCGAAGCAAGAGAGTGAGTTGCAGAAAAAGGTAGATCTGGTTCAGAAAGGTAAGTTGCCTGAATTCAACATTGATAATGATTCCGTTTTGAGATTTGGGAAGAGATTGTGTGTGCCTTGTGATTCAAAGTTAAAGAGATAGTTGTTATGTGAATATCATAGTTCTCCGTTTTCAGTTCATCCAGGCAGTACAAAGATGTATAGAGATCTGCGGGAGTATTACTGGTGGGATAGAATGAAAAGATATATTGCTGACTTTACTGTGATGTGTTTGACTTGTCAACAGGTTAAAGCAGAGCAGCAGTTACCGAAAGGGATGATTTAGCCTCTACCAGTGCCAGAGTGGAAATGGGAGAATATATCCATGGACTTTGTTGTGGGATTACCGAAGACGTCTCAAGGTAATAATGTAATCTGGGTTATTGTTGATCGCTTGACAAAGTCTGCTCATTTCCTTGCTATACGAGATACTTTTTCCCTGGATCAACATTCCCATTTGTATCTTAAAGATATAGTCAGGTTACATGGAGTTCCTCTCTCCATTATATCTGATCGTGATCCCAGGTTCACTTCTAACTTTTGGAAAGGCTTTCAGAAGTCGTTGGGTACTGAATTAAATTTCAGTACAGCTTTTCATCCTCAATCAGATGGGCAGTCAGAACGAACAATTTAGAAATTGGAGGATATGGTACGTTCTTGCTCTATGGATTATCAGGGAAGTTGGGACCAACATCTTTCTTTGGTTGAATTTTCATATAATAACAGTTTTCATTCCAGTATACAGATGGAACCATTTCAGGCATTATATGGGAAGCAGTGTCGAACTCTAGCTTTCTGGGATGAAGTGGGTGAGAAGAAGTTGATGGGACTAGAATTGGTAGAAGAGATGGCAGAAAAAGTTCAGATGATTCAGAAACACATGGGAACAGCTTAGAGCAGGCAGAAGAGTTATGCAGATAACCGGAGGAAGGATCTATCTTTCGAGGTAGGTGATCATGTTTTTCTCAAGGTTTCTCCTTGGAAAAGTGTGATGAGATTTGGTAAGAAAGGAAAGTTCAGTCCAATGTTCATTGGACCATATGAAATTCTGGAGAGAGTTGGATCAGTTGCTCACCGGGTGGCTTTACGTCCGAGTTTATCTCAAGTACACAATGTTTTTCACATTTCAATGTTAAGGAATTACATGCCAGATCCATCTCATGTTTTGAGTCCTGAGGTAGTTCAGCTGGAAGAGAACCTATCTTATGAGGAACAACCGGTCCAGATTCTTGACCACAGGGAGTAAGTTTTACAGAATAAGGTGATTCACCAGGTAATGGTTTTGTGGAAAAACCACATGATTGAAGAGGCAGCATGGGAATATGAAAATTCAATGAGGGATAAGTACCCCCATTTATTTGATAAGTAAATAAATTGCAGGGACACAATTTTCAAAAGGGGGGAAGGATGTAACATCCTAAGTAAGTAATGAATAATAGCTATTTTTATCTATGTCTATTATTGAATTAGATAGTGTTTTAGAGGCTTAAAATGAAAATAAATCCAATCTTAAGCATGGAAGACACTAATATTTTTAAAAGATTGTTTTACTGCCTTTTGATGGAAAAACATTTTTGAATCTGTATTTTGACAATTTTATAAACTATGTTTTTCAAAATAAACTTATTCTTTATGATTGGGACAACAAAATTTACTTTGTGTGAATTTTTGGTATTTTTCTGATAATGTTCATTTTTTAATGAATAGTGAAAAATACTGCATTTTACATCAAAACTGCCTTTTAATCAAATTTATTTATATGATTAGATTATGTTTTTAATTGGTTTTGAAGTGAAATTAGAATATATTTTTACCATTTAATCCAATGGTAGTCATTGGAATCAATTTCACTTTGAAATTGGACTTAAACTGGTGTCAATCTTTTGATACTTATTGTTTCATAAAAACACGCTATTTGCTCTGACCGCGGGAATTAATTATTAAATTAATTAATGTTACTTATATGTTTTGAATTTTGTAAAATAGACTTCATTTTTTAATTCATAATATCAAATATATCTTAGGGTGATGTTTTGGTATTTTTCTGAAAAACTTCAATTTTTGATGAATAGTGAAATCACTAAGTGGTAGTTAAAGAAACTGATTTTTCGTTTAAATGAAATTTTACCACTTCTGTGTTTTGAATTTCAAAAATCCAACATACATTGTTTTCATTAATAAGTAAAATGTGGTTCAATGAGATTAAAATAATTTTTTGGTGAATAGTAACTTATTAAGTTTTTAATCGCGATTAGTGGTAATTAGTGTAGTTTAAGGTAAAAATAATGCTTTAATAATATAAAATGACCTAGAAACATGTCATAACCTTTTTGGATGTGTCATGGCCGACCAAGACAAGCCATGGGTAAACTTGGGGACCCCAAGGAGCCACTTTGGTTGGGAAACGTCATAAATAACTTTTTATTTAATGTAAAAGTAAAAATGACACAAACATAATATGTTTTACGAAAACAAATTGTAATTGGGGTTATAAAGATCATATTTTAGATTATAAATATTCATTGGAAAGCTAAAAATATTTCCAAAATCATAGTAGTTTTTTTTTATAATTTTTAGACTTTAAATAATTTAAATTATTTATGACATCATGATGATGCAGCGATGACCTCGTTATTTAACGATTTAAATAAGATGGAAAGATAATGTAATATCTAAGACCTACACATGTCCAAAACCTATTGGATGAGTGGATTTCGAACCCTTATCACCTTATCCTTGAATTATATCAATTTGGGACCTTTTGAATCCGAAACACATTTTAAAATAAAGTAGCTTATCTTTACTTTCCAAGAGTGCCCCTCCTCTCCTCTTATAAAAGGCCCCCAACTCTACCTCCTTACCCACACTCCCAAAGCCTTTGGCTCGGCCGAACCCGGCCCATTTTGGCTCTCCACTTCCCTCTCTTACTCCTTGAATCTTCACTTTTGGCAGAAGTCTTCCCAAGGAAGCCTTTGAGCTCAAACCAAAGGGAGTTACCCGATTTTAAGGTAAAGTCTTCACTTGAGTCAGTTTGTTTTATTTTGCTTCTCCAACCCCCTAAACCCTTTTTATTCATTTTTTTTGTTAAAACTCAAGTATCTTCAATATACTAGGATTTTGTTATAAAAAGGATTCATGATACACTTACAAACACCTACATCTAATGGTTAGAGGACATACTGTTTCCGTGGATGGTGAATTTATGCCTCCCGAAACGATGATTGTTCAACATTATTTTAACACCTTCAAAGGTGGCCATTAAGATGTCACTATATTTATATATGATATATAATAGGTTTATGTTTTTCTTAAGCTTATGTATTTTTCATTTTGGGTATACCTTTATGGTTTCCATTATGGGTAAACGCGATATCTTCATTCAAGGAAGTGCGGACTACGTCCCCCCCAAAGTGAGTTGATTCGTTAAATACCATATGTGGGACGTATAAAGGATGGAACTATGATATTATATATGATATTATAATGGAATTATAATATACCTTTATATCATTATGATTCCATTATATAAAATACAAAATAGAAATGAAAGTATCGTTAATGAGTACGTACGGCTTACCGTCTCCAAGAACGGTGCATTTCATTTCTTACCTCTAAATGATTATGTAATATTATAAATGAATGCATGTACTGGATATATATGACATATATGATATCTACATCATGAATACAATTCTGGATATAATGGATACATGAAAAACATGTAATTATAAAGGGCTTATTTTTGACTCAAGTACCAATGATCGTTAAAATGACCGTTATTAACTTAAATAATTACATAGTGTTCATGACATGGAGATAAATTATATAAAAGGGATAATGAACTTGAAAAAGGTTCTTAAACAAGTAGAAATTAACTCAAGTTTATTATTCAGGAGATTAAAGAACGATCGAGTCAAGTCGGACCCGAGGTATGGGACTTCGTCTCAATCTCCTTTCATTGAGGCATATTTTATTTTATACACAACCTTCTTTTATACGGTGTATAAACCCTTTGAATTTTACGTTTATCCAAAAGGAATATTTTTTTATATGAATCGTTTTACAAAACGACAAAAGGGAATGTTTTTGTCGTACGTATGCAGCGACAACAACTTCTGCGCCTCCTTGACCATTATTTGAGTTTCGGCTTCCTCTACAAGACATACCTTCTTTTTAAAAGAAAAATAAATAGCATGTTTTACTTTTCATTTCTTTTGGTATTGAAAGTGGTTTTCATAATGATTTTATATCAATTTGTTGTATTGATATCATGCGATTGAAAGGTGGAAATGTTATGTTTCCTTTATGCATGTTTTATGTGATACGATTATGTTGAGGTTCTTGGGCATTATTATGAAGATGGGTGGTTCCGTGATAAACTAAGGGCGGGTGAGCCCGATATAGCTCTCCAATGCATTGGGTAACGCGAAGGAGTGAAACTTTTAGGTTTCTCCGAAGAGATTTAGGGAATATACTGTGATGGGTATTCCAAACGTAACCAAGAGGGTTACTCCCTACGTAAGAATGTTATGAATTCCTCAAGTTACCTTTATGTATTATGATTTCTATGATTTATTCATCATTTGATGAGGTGTTTTAAAGTGATTATGTTTTATGGGTAAAGTATGATCTCATTCTTATGTAAATATGTACCCATGTTTCCTTTCCATATTTTTATATCCCTTACTGAGCTTTTTATGCTCATCCCATGTTTTTAGAAATTTTTTTCATAGGTCAAGGGAAACGTACATGATATGATGATAGTGTCAAGGAAGTTTCAAGAAAGAATCCATGTTTTATTTTAAATATGTTTCCATTGATGGGAATGAATAATACTATCTTTATGTAACAACTTTGATTATATGTGGAATGTAATTCATGTTTTATGATCTAATTCTCTAAAACTCTAAACTCGAAAGGATCCTCAATGTGTAATCTTGTAATAACTCAAAATTAAGTAAGGTTTAAGGCTGGGGCCTTATAGTTGGTATCAGATGTCGGTTTAGATAACTTTAGGAGTTATAATTCTATTAAATGATTTTCCAAAAATATTTTTTTTGAAATGATATAGCATTTGAAGATTACCATGTTTCTTCATCTAAGACATGTTTGTTCAGAATGGTTTTTCGCAGAGGAAACAGGGAAGTAGTGCTAGGAAGGCATACAGAAGGAAATAACCTTCTGAATCAGCATCCTGAGATGTTCGGAATTGGAACTAAATAGTTTGTTGCAGTGATGGCACAATTGACCCAGGCTATAAATGGTGGTGGTATCCATGCACGAGATCATCCAGATCAACCGCAGAGGAACATGTCAGTGGTGGAAAATTTCATGAGGCAACATCCCCCATCATTCAGAGGATCATCTGACCCTGTTCTAGCTGAAGGGTGGATTAAAGCACTGGAGAAGATTTTCAATGTCATGGGGTGTTCAGACAATCAAAAGGTTATTCTTTCTATTTACCTTTTGGAGGGTGAAGCAGATCAGTGGTGGTCGATGGTTAAAAATAACAGGGATGCCGATGAGATTGATGCTCTCGACTGGGATGAATTCAAAGGTATGTTTCTTGAGAAGTATTTTCCTATGACTGTTCGACTTATGATGGAAAAACAATTCTTGGAATTGAGGCAAGAGGAAGACTCAGTGGCTACCTATGAAGAAAGGTTCACCCGATTGGAAAGGTATGCTCCAATTTTTATCCGAGACCTTGATATTAAAATCAATCATTTTTACTCAGGATTAAAGCCAAAATATCGAAGGGCATTAGCTTCTCGTGAGTTTAAAAGTTATGAAAAGCTTGTTCGATGTACTGAGAAGGTGGAAATGGAGTTTTCCGATGACCAAGTGTTCTATAACAACCAACAGAAGAAGAGACCGAGGTGGCAGGAGAAAGGTAAGAATTTTTCAAAAAAGTCTGATGGTAAGAAAACTAGGTTTCTAGTTTGCGATACATGTGGAAAAAGGCATGCGGGGGAATGTCTTTTGAATTATGGAAAGTGCTACCAATGTGGTAATATGGGACATAAGGCTCGTGATTGCACTGAAATAGATCAGGGTGATGGTAAGACAAAATTTGATTTACAGTTAGTGAAATGTTATATGTGCAATGAGATGGGTCACTATGCAAACGAGTGTCCGACAAAGAACTTGAGTGATGGGAAGCAGTTAGACTACAAGCAGAAAGGGGTGGTGAAATCTTTTGCAACTACTTCGGCAGATGTCAGGCCATCAAATGAAGTTGTATCAGGTACATTGTTTGTTTTTTCAGATTATGCCAGTGTGTTGTTTGATTTGGGGTCTACAGATTCTTTCATCTCTGAAACCTTTTCTAGTAAAATGGGAATACCATCTCAAGAAGTGACTCCTGAACTTGTGGTAAAAACACCTGTGGGAAATTTTGAGGCAAAAAGAATTTATAAGAATCTTCCTATCCTTATCTGTGGAAATAACCTACTTGAAAACCTTATTGTTCTACCTCTAGTAGAGTTTGATGTTATCCTGGTTATGGATTGGATCTCTATTTACCATGCTAAGATTGACTGTAGAGATAAAGAAGTTTCTTTTCAGAAAGACTTTCAGTTTGTGTACAATAATGAACCCTTACTGTTGATAACTTATCAAGAGGCCAAGAAACTTGTAAAAGATGGAAATGAATGTTACCTTGCACACATTTTTGAAAACAAAGGAAATGTTCAGATTAATGATGTGCTAGTGGTAAATGAGTATCCTGATGTTATTCCTGATGAGTTGCCTGGAATAATACCAGATTGGGAAGTTGAGTTTACTGTTGACTTAGTTCCTGATGCTAAGCCAATTTCAAAACCCCCTTATCGAATGGCTCAAATTGAACTTTTAGATTTGAAGGAGAAATTGCAAGATTTATTAGAGAAAGGTTTCATTCGACCTAGCACATCACCTTGGAGTGATCCTTTTTTATTTGTTAAAAAGAAATATGGTTCAATGAGACTTTGCATTGATTATAGGGCCTTGAATAATATCACTGTTAAGAACAAATATCCTTTACCTCATATCGATGATTTGTTTGATCAGCTCCAGGGAGCTCAGTATATTTCAAAGATTGACTTGAGATCGGGGTATCATCAGTTGAAGGTAAAGGAGGAAGATATTCTAAAGACCGCGTTCCGTACGAGATATGGCCAATATGAATTTGTAGTAATGCCTTTTGGGCTAACCAATGCACCTTCTGTATTCATGGACTTAATGAATAGAATTTTCCATGAGTTCTTGGATAAGTTTGTAGTGGTTTTCATTGATGATATTTTGGTGTTTTCTAAAAGTAAAGAGGAGCATGAAAGACATTTAAGGGTTATCTTGCAAACCTTAAAATAAAAGAAACTGTATGGAAAATTCAGCAAGTGTGAGTTTTGGTTGTAACAAATTTCTTTCCTTGGTCATATTGTTTTTAAAGATGGAATAACTGTTGATACTGCAAAAACAAAAGTTGTGGAAGAATGGCCAAGACCCACAAATGTAACCGAGATTCGTATCTTCCTTGGTTTGGCAGGATATTACCGAAGGTTTGTTATAAATTTTTCAAGATTATCTAGTCCAATGACTAAGCTAACTCGGAAGGGTGTTATGTTTATCTGGACAAAATAATGTGATGATTGTTTTCAGGAATTGAAAAGAAGATTGGTGAATGCTCCAGTTTTGGCACTACCTTCCAGGAATGGTGAGTTTGTTATCTACAATGATGCTTGATTGAAAGGACATGGTTGCATCTTAATGCAGAATGATCAGGTAATTGCTTATGCTTCACGACAGTTGAAAACTCATTAGGTAAATTACCCTACACATGATTTGGAATTGGCTGCTGTCGTTTTTGCTTTAAAAATTTGGAGGCATCATTTGTATGGAGTAAAGTGTGAAATATATACTGATCACAAAATTTTAAAGTATATATTCACTCAGACTGAATTGAACATGAGACAAAGGAGATGGCTAGAATTAATCAAGGATTATTATTGTACAATTCATTACCATCCGGGAAAAGCAAATAAAGTGGTTGATGCTTTGAGTTGAAAAAATAATGCTTCATTAACAATGTTGCGTTTGGAACGTGATCATTTGGTTAAGGATTTGATAAACATTGGCATAGAAGTTGTTGGTGTAGAATGTTCTTCTGTTTTGTTTCAAGTATCAGTGAGATCATCTCTATCAGATAGAATCAAGAAAACACCGAAGCAAGAGAGTGAGTTGCAGAAAAAGGTAGATCTGGTTCAGAAAGGTAAGTTGCCTGAATTCAACATTGATAATGATTCCGTTTTGAGATTTGGGAAGAGATTGTGTGTGCCTTGTGATTCAAAGTTAAAGAGATAGTTGTTATGTGAATATCATAGTTCTCCGTTTTCAGTTCATCCAGGCAGTACAAAGATGTATAGAGATCTGCGGGAGTATTACTGGTGGGATAGAATGAAAAGATATATTGCTGACTTTACTGTGATGTGTTTGACTTGTCAACAGGTTAAAGCAGAGCAGCAGTTACCGAAAGGGATGATTTAGCCTCTACCAGTGCCAGAGTGGAAATGGGAGAATATATCCATGGACTTTGTTGTGGGATTACCGAAGACGTCTCAAGGTAATAATGTAATCTGGGTTATTGTTGATCGCTTGACCAAGTCTGCTCATTTCCTTGCTATACGAGATACTTTTTCCCTGGATCAACATTCCCATTTGTATCTTAAAGATATAGTCAGGTTACATGGAGTTCCTCTCTCCATTATATCTGATCGTGATCCCAGGTTCACTTCTAACTTTTGGAAAGGCTTTCAGAAGTCGTTGGGTACTGAATTAAATTTTAGTACAGCTTTTCATCCTCAATCAGATGGGCAGTCAGAACGAACAATTTAGAAATTGGAGGATATGGTACGTTCTTGCTCTATGGATTATCATGGAAGTTGGGACCAACATCTTTCTTTGGTTGAATTTTCATATAATAACAGTTTTCATTCCAGTATACAGATGGAACCATTTCAGGCATTATATGGGAAGCAGTGTCGAACTCTAGCTTTCTGGGATGAAGTGGGTGAGAAGAAGTTGATGGGACTAGAATTGGTAGAAGAGATGGCAGAAAAAGTTCAGATGATTCAGAAACACATGGGAACAGCTTAGAGCAGGCAGAAGAGTTATGCAGATAACCGGAGGAAGGATCTATCTTTCGAGGTAGGTGATCATGTTTTTCTCAAGGTTTCTCCTTGGAAAAGTGTGATGAGATTTGGTAAGAAAGGAAAGTTCAGTCCAATGTTCATTGGACCATATGAAATTCTGGAGAGAGTTGGATCAGTTGCTCACCGGGTGGCTTTACCTCCGAGTTTATCTCAAGTACACAATGTTTTTCACATTTCAATGTTAAGGAATTACATGCCAGATCCATCTCATGTTTTGAGTCCTGAGGTAGTTCAGCTGGAAGAGAACCTATCTTATGAGGAACAACCGGTCCAGATTCTTGACCACAGGGAGCAAGTTTTACAGAATAAGGTGATTCACCAGGTAATGGTTTTGTGGAAAAACCACATGATTGAAGAGGCAGCATGGGAATATGAAAATTCAATGAGGGATAAGTACCCCCATTTATTTGATAAGTAAATAAATTGCGGGGACACAATTTTCAAAAGGGGGGAAGGATGTAACATCCTAAGTAAGTAATGAATAATAGCTATTTTTATCTATGTCTATTATTGAATTAGATAGTGTTTTAGAGGCTTAAAATGAAAATAAATCCAATCTTAAGCATGGAAGACACTAATATTTTTAAAAGATTGTTTTACTGCCTTTTGATGGAAAAACATTTTTGAATCTGTATTTTGACAATTTTATAAACTATGTTTTTCAAAATAAACTTATTCTTTATGATTGGGACAACAAAATTTACTTTGTGTGAATTTTTGGTATTTTTCTGATAATGTTCATTTTTTAATGAATAGTGAAAAATACTGCATTTTACATCAAAACTGCCTTTTAATCAAATTTATTTATATGATTAGATTATGTTTTTAATTGGTTTTGAAGTGAAATTAGAATATATTTTTACCATTTAATCCAATGGTATTCATTGGAATCAATTTCACTTTGAAATTGGACTTAAACTGGTGTCAATCTTTTGATACTTATTGTTTCATAAAAACACGCTATTTGCTCTGACCGCGGGAATTAATTATTAAATTAATTAATGTTACTTATATGTTTTGAATTTTGTAAAATAGACTTCATTTTTTAATTCATAATATCAAATATATCTTAGGGTGATGTTTTGGTATTTTTCTGAAAAACTTCAATGTTTGATGAATAGTGAAATCACTAAGTTGTAGTTAAAGAAACTGATTTTTCGTTTAAATGAAATTTTACCACTTCTGTGTTTTGAATTTCAAAAATCCAACATACATTGTTTTCATTAATAAGTAAAATGTGGTTCAATGAGATTAAAATAATTTTTTGGTGAATAGTAACTTATTAAGTTTTTAATCGCGATTAGTGGTAATTAGTGTAGTTTAAGGTAAAAATAATGCTTTAATAATATAAAATGACCTAGAAACATGTCATAACCTTTTTGGATGTGTCATGGCCGACCAAGAAAATCCATGGGTAAACTTGGGGACCCCAAGGAGCCACTTTGGTTGGGAAACGTCATAAATAACTTTTTATTTAATGTAAAAGTAAAAATGACACAAACATAATATGTTTTACGAAAACAAATTGTAATTGGGGTTATAAAGATCATATTTTAGATTATAAATATTCATTGGAAAGCTAAAAATATTTCCTAAATCATAGTAGTTTTTTTTTATAATTTTTAGACTTTAAATAATTTAAATTATTTATGACATCATGATGATGCAGCGATGACCTCATTATTTAACGATTTAAATAAGATCGAAAGATAATGTAATATCTAAGACCTACACATGTACAAAACCTATTGGATGAGTGGATTTCGAACCCTTATCACCTTATCCTTGAATTATATCAATGTGGGACCATTTGAATCCGAAACACATTTTAAAATAAAGTAGCTTATCTTTACTTTCCAAGAGTGCCCCTCCTCTCCTCTTATAAAAGGCCCCCAACTCTACCTCCTTACCCACACTCCCAAAGCCTTTGGCTCGGCCAACCCCGGCCCATTTTGGCTCTCCAATTCCCTCTCTTACTCCTTGAATCTTCACTTTTGGCAGAAGTCTTCCCAAGGAAGCCTTTGAGCTCAAACCAAGCTCAAACCAAAGGGAGTTACCCGATTTTAAGGTAAAGTCTTCACTTGAGTCAGTTTGTTTTATTTTGCTTCTCCAACCCCCTAAACCCTTTTATTCATTTTGTTTGTTAAAACTCAATTATCTTCAATATACTAGGATTTTGTTATAAAAAGGATTCATGATACACTTACAAACACCTACATCTAATGGTTAGAGGACATACTGTTTCCGTGGATGGTGAATTTATGCCTCCCGAAACGATGATTGTTCAACATTATTTTAACACCTTCAAAGGTGGCCATTAAGATGTCACTATATTTATATATGATATATAATAGGTTTATGTTTTTCTTAAGCTTATGTATTTTTCATTTTTGGGTATACCTTTATGGTTTCCATTATGGGTAAACGCGATATCTTCATTCAAGGAAGTGCGGACTACGTCCCCCCCAAAGTGAGTTGATTCGTTAAATACCATATGTGGGACGTATAATAGGATGGAACTATGATATTATATATGATATTATAATGGAATTATAATATACCTTTATATCATTATGATTCCATTATATAAAATACGAAATAGAAATGAAAGTATCGTTCATGAGTACGTACGGCTTACCGTCTCCAAGAACGGTGCATTTCATTTCTTACCTCTAAATGATTATGTAATATTATAAATGAAATGCATGTACTGGATATATATGACATATATGATATCTACATCATGAATACAATTCTGGATATAATGGATACATGAAAAACATGTAATTATAAAGGGCTTATTTTTGACTCAAGTACCAATGATCGTTAAAATGACCGTTTATTAACTTAAATAATTACATAGTGTTCATGACATGGAGATAAATTATATAAAAGGGATAATGAACTTGAAAAAGGTTCTTAAACAAGTAGAAATTAACTCAAGTTTATTATTCAGGAGATTAAAGAACGATCGAGTCAAGTCGGACCCGAGGTATGGGACTTCGTCTCAATCTCCTTTCATTGAGGCATATTTTATTTTATACACAACCTTCTTTTATACGGTGTATAAAACCTTTGAATTTTACGTTTATCCAAAAGGAATATTTTTTTATATGAATCGTTTTACAAAACGACAAAAGGGAATGTTTTTGTCGTACGTATGCAGCGACAACAACTTCTGCGCCTCCTTGACCATTATTTGAGTTTCGGCTTCCTCTACAAGACATACCTTCTTTTTAAAAGAAAAATAAATAGCATGTTTTACTTTTCATTTCTTTTGGTATTGAAAGTGGTTTTCATAATGATTTTATATCAATTTGTTGTATTGATATCCTGCGATTGAAAGGTGGAAATGTTATGTTTCCTTTATGCATGTTTTATGTGATACGATTATGTTGAGGTTCTTGGGCATTATTATGAAGATGGGTGGTTCCGTGATAAACTAAGGGCGGGTGAGCCCGATATAGCTCTCCAATGCATTGGGTAACGCGAAGGAGTGAAACTTTTAGGTTTCTCCGAAGAGATTTAGGGAATATACTATGATGGGTATTCCAAATGTAACCAAGAGGGTTACTCCCTACGTAAGAATGTTATGAATGCCTCAAGTTACCTTTATGTCTTATGATTTCTATGATTTATTCATGATTTAATGAGGTGTGTTAAAGTGCTTATGTTTTATGGGTAATGTATGATCATATTCTTATGTATATATGTACCCATGTTTCCTTTCCATATTTTTATATCCCTTACTGAGATTTTTATGCTCATCCCATGTTTTTCGAAATGTTTTTCACAGGTCAAGGGAAAGGTACATGATATGATGATAGGGTCAAGGAACTGTCAAGAAAGAATCCATGTTTTATTTTAAATATGTTTCCATTGATGGGAATGAATAATACTATATTTATGTAACCACTTTGTTTATATGAGGAATGTAATGCAAGTTTTATGATCTAATTCTCTAAAACTATAATCCCGAAAAGATCCTCAATGTGTAATCTTGTAAGAACTAAAGATTAAGTAAGGTTTAAGGGTCGGGCCTTATACATTTACAATTTTTTATTCCCATATTACCCTCAACTCCACCTTTTTACATTCTAACATAAAAGGTATAGAAAATCACAGTGGAAAGATTTATGAAACATTCATACGCTTGATAATACTATCATAATAGAAGTTGATAGAGGGAAAATATACTCATACATCAACATAGATTAGAAATAGTTTGGATAACCATTTTCATCCTCAATTTACAGAATGATTACTTTGGTAATGGTTTTGTGAAAATGTCAGAAACTAGTTTAGATGTAGGTATATACTCAATATTTAAATCATTCTTCTTAAAATTTTACATGATTTAATGATATTTGATATAAATGTGTTTTGTATTATAATTATATAGAATATTTCTAGTAAGGTTGTTTTCACATTGATTATCACAACATAGAAAAGAGGGTAACATCACATCAATAAGTAAATCATCTTATGGAGTCATCATCCACATATGTTGGGTAGTAGGTTAAGTGGGAGAAAAATACTCAGATTCATCCATGACAAGAGTTAGAATAATGTATCTTTTATTAAAACTAACATATCATTTTTTAAGATAGAAAACACCAGCAGATGAAGATCTTTTATCATCAAAATTTCCTACCCAATCATCATCATAATACCAAAATAGATCAATAAGTTATTAGCTATCATACATGATTATAAAATTTCATGTTCCTCTAATAGGTCTAATAACTCATTATCCACACAGAATTTTCAATTCTTTTGGTGCCCTATAAAATATTTCATATAAGATTATTACATAGTTAATGATGGGTCTTGAGGGTATAAATTAAAACAAACTTCCTATTATAATCAGAAACTAATTCTGATAAACATTATTTCCTTTTCCATATTTTCTAAACATTGTACCAACAAATATTCATGTGGAAACATGTTTTGAATTTCTTATTCCAAATTTCATAATAAGTTACTTAGAATACATTTACTGAAAATTAAATATGTGTTTCTTCTTTTGTAAAATTTATAGCCCTTGAAATTAATTCATCTCTCCCATCATGGACATCTTAAATAGTTTTTTCATCTCTTTAGAAACAAATCACAAATTCTTTCATCATTCCCATAATAGATAATTTCATCTACATAATCAATTATTTAAGTGAAAACTTATAACATTTATCGATGTTAAGAATACTATAATATCTTACATTCTTAAAAGTATTCTTCCTTAAGAATGTGTCCAACATGCAATATCATTCCCACGTGAACTTGTTTAACCCATAACATTATTTCTTAAACTTGTACACATATCTTTCATCATTAGAAACAAAAAATCCACATATTTGTCCAATATAAATATCCTCATGAATATCACCATTAAAAAATTATGATTTCACGTCTATCTAAACAAATTTCATACCTCATTGAGTAGAAATAGCAAGAAATATTCTGATAGCTTCTAAAAATTCCACCAGATCAAAATTTTAATCAAAATCATTGCATTATTTTTTTTACTTTTCACAATAATATTTCATTTCTTATTATTACTTCACAATCCTCATTCAACTTATTCTGGAAAACCCATTTTCTACCAATAATTGTTTTTATTTGGAAAAATTAAGAGTTCTCATTTATCATTATTTTCAATCTGTAAAATCCCTTAATTCATATACTGAACCCATTTGGGATTCTTAAGAGCATCATTTACGTCTTTCATCTCAAATTTTGAATATACTGAAGTATGTAAAATTGTTCTTTTTGTTTGAAACCATTGATTTTGATCACTAATAATGTTATGAGATTCTACTTGCTTCCTTAAGATGGGATGAAATTTTGGATATTCATCCCCATCACTAGAAATAGTTCACTCTAATCCTTCTTCTTGAGTAGGACTACTAGTGTATTCATCCATATAGAAAATAATTTCACCCTCTACACTTTCATTATCTTCCAAATTCTATTTATCTTCCTTGTAATTTATAAAAATACATTCACATCAATATAGAGAGAAATTATTCCGGATTATTTTTTGAAATATCTGTAAACAATTCATTCCCAAAAATAGCTAAGAAAATTTTCATCTTCACCAATATACACAATCCTTCCAAGGATTCCACCGTGGTAATTTATAATATATGGACTCCCAAAAACTCATATGTATACAAACATGGTGTCATCCCATATTAAATTTCATATAAAGTCCAATATGAACTTGGTCTGTTGAATCATTGGTTTCAAATATACAATGTAGTGATCATGGATTTTCTCCAAAAGTAATGAGATAGACCATGTTCGTGTAACATAGTTCTTCCCAGTTCCCCCTAACGTCTATTAATCCTCTTGAAAAAAACAATTTTCTAAAGAGGTTATGGTGTACTAAATTCATTACTAATTTCATGGTTGTCATGAAAAGTTTTTAATTAATAATTTTTGTATTCACCACCACTATAGTTTCTCAACATCTTCATATAATAATGACATTCTATCTCAGATTTCCTCCTGAAACATATGAATATTTTTAAAAAATCAAATTTTTGTTTCAAATTCAAAACACATTTAATGTGAGTAAATAAATCAATGAAATGAATGAATTTCTTATCTCCATGAGTCTTTGATTTCCCTAATTGGAATGAATATGTTATAGGGGTCATTTTGAACAAATGTCAACTTTCATATGCACATAATTAGCAATCTTTTACACATAAAAAATATTACAATACCAATCTTTTTTTGTCACATGATGAATTTCCTGGACACTTCCTCACATTGATAACAAGGATAGGTTTCTTTGACACATATATCCCATCCTTTTATTCCATATTTATTTTTCATCAAACATTCCTATGTAAAAATTTGATTGTATTTCAACAACACAAAACGAGTGGCCTATTTTTTGTTTCCCTCTTGTGGATATAATTACATCTTCCTCTCTTTTCATAACAATACTATATTTTTTTTAAAACAACTTTGTTTCATTCATCACAGTGTTTTGAAACACTTATAGTGTTTTATTTTAGGCCATAAACAAAAATATCCTTTTTTAGTTCATAATTTTTTTCCACAATGATAGAAGATCCAATACCTTTAATCCCGAATTGTTCATCATTTCCAAATTTCACCATCCAATCATTGAAATAATTAAAATTATTTAACAATTCAAAATATATAATCATATGAGATGAAAACACACTATCCAAAATCTATTTTCTTTCTCTTTTTTTATATTAATAGTTGTGTCAACGATAATGGGTTTTTCCCTTTATCATTCATAACATCTAACTTTGGAGAATTTTTATCGAACTTATGTTATGCCAGCAACAAAATAAGACATCCTTTTTCATTTTTTCAATGTATATCAAATATATCAAAAATAGTTTCCAGGGGCTAGAACCTATTTCAAATTTTTATATCATCCATTTGAGGATTCTTCCAAAATTCCTTCCAATAAATCTAATATTGATAGGAATTAATCCCACCACTTCAAAATATTCCTTCTATAGTTTGTGGGAAAATATTAATGTTATAGTTTAAACACACATCTATTCATCATGTGTCTAAATAAAACACAATATGAGTCCTATCCATAGAAAAAGTATTTTCCTATAAAACATCTGTACTAATTAAAGTTAAGAGTATATTTCTCAACAACCTTCTTATTTGAAATCTGTTGACCAAAAACATTTCTGTTATCAATTGAAATATTATTTTTCATCTTGGATTTCTATTCATTCTTTTAAGATCTAGTAGAAATTTAAATATTTTTTAACTAATTATATTTAAAAACATTTGGATTCCGTAATTTTTTGTTATAGTCTACTAACATTGCCTTTCAAATTTTCATATTATAATAAACATTTCCAAAAAATTTCACAAGCATTGAATGTATATTATTTTGTTGAATCTCTATTTTATCCATATGAGAACATTCCCCAACCTCACAAATAAAATTTTGGAATCTTTTAATCTTTTGATAGTCTTTAGAATGATCTTATTGGAAAAGTTCTTACTCTTCTTCTTTTATCTTCACCCATACATCTAGATTTTCATTATTTTTCTTTCATTTCTCAAAATATTTCATCACATAATTAATCTATTGCTAAAGATTCAATTTCTAATCAGAAAGACCTTCTTGAGTTTCATTTGAGGTTTCATTACTTTTCATCTACCTTAATGTTTTTTAAATGCTCCAAAGAATTTTTAGGCGTGATTTATTTTCTTATTTCAGATGAATTTCTAATTGAATTTTTTCATATTTAGAATTGATACTTCCAAACTATTAATTATTAACTTTGGAAATAAAATTATTAATAACCTTTCGATAAAATTTTCATATTCAACTTCATTATCTTCTTCTTCTTCATCTTTAGATAATAACGATATCCTTTTGTATTTGGATAAATTTCTATCCATTCCATTGGAATAAGATTTATTCAAATTATCTTGTTTCATCCATGACCCTATATGTCTTCTATATTATTCATAAATATTAACTTATTTATTTAATCAAGGAAAATTGGACTCAAAGTACCCAAGAAACCCAAATTCAAAACATTTAGAGGCCTATTTTTTCCTTTTATACAATTGTACCTCTTTTCTCATTTTAAAAAACAAGGATAAATATTCATCAATATGTTTACATAGCTCATTTTTATAATCTGATTGAAATAATTCATATAAAAAAAATCATCTTTGACATTTATTTCATGGAATCTATAAAAGAATTTTCACTTTTAATTTTTTTTCATTTCATAAATTAGTCCCTTCTCATTTAATAAGTAGTGAGATTTCAATAAATATCATCTAGAGATAATGTCTCTAGATCTCTATCTTATAATGAAGAAACATTGGTATCAAACAAGTAAAGAATAATTCTAAAAATTATTTCATTAATATTATAATCTTCAATATTTTCACCAAGACATCATATGGTGATTCCTGTGTCATTCACCCTGGTAATGAATTCACCAAAAAAATTCTATTAACCCATCTTGAGATAATTATACTACAACCTCATGGTTTGTAACTCTTCCTTCTTTAATTTTTTATTTCCATCGTATTAAAATTATTACATATCACTTAAACCATTAGTGCTTGAAACACTCTTCACTCTTGAATATTCACTTTTAGAATGTGATGTGAGTAAATCCTTATTGTCCCTTCTATAATTATCATGATTTTTCTTGTTAATAGATGTAAGATGAAATTTATAATATATAAGATGAAATCCATTTTAACGCATCTTCATGAACATCATATTCAATAGTCATAATATAATTCAATATTTTATATTTCCAGATATGACTTTTCTTTCCATTGAATACTGAAATCCTCTTAAAATTCACACAATTGATATTCTCTATCATTACATTCTTCTTCAAAACTACAACCAAGAGTAAATGATGGGGGAATTTTCTCTAATACCAATTATGAATTCTATGAAAGATTAATGTGTCACTATGAGTGGAATGTGGGGAATTATGGATTTTATTTTAGTTTATGTTTCCATTCATTTTAAAGAACCTTCACTTCTTGTTAATGTGATGTTACCTTGCTCAAAACAAATCCAAACACACATCAAACGGGACACAAGAATTTACAAGGTTTACTACTCAACAAGAGTATCTATGTCACTAGTATAGTGTAGAAACAATATTATTCCACATATTCAACTAGAAAACAATACATTTTGTTCAATACAATGTGTAATATATGACCTAACAATAATATTAAACTGTGTTAAAATACAACAGTGTGTTTCCTCTCTTTGGCACAAATGATTTAATATAATGTTTTTTTGATAAGGTTATGAAATGTGAAAATGGGATTCCTTAAAAAACCTAAAAATATTTTCTTAAAAAACAACCCTTCACTTCCTCATCCAGTAGTGGGAATGATATTCTCTAGACTTCGTAAACATTCTTATTCTGAATCACCAATCTGATCTTCCAATTTGGATTTCTGAATATGATAAAATATTCTACCTGAATATGGATGAAACAAATTTCATGTTCTTCTTCGATAGAATGAAAATCTAAATTTTATTTTCCTTGTCTACTAATCCAGCATAATATTATAATCAGCTAAATATGATATTGTAATTTCTCCTTTCATCTTTTGTTTGGAAAACCATCCTTAAGAATACTCAATCATGAAAATTCTTCTCCCTTGTTCATTATATATTCTCCCACTTTTTATGAATATTACTCATATTAGGAATGTAAAATGTTATTTCACTACTTATAAGTGAACCATATAATGTTTGTTAGGGATTCTAAAATGTTTTACCCCTAGACCAATTTTTTCTATATTTTAAAACTCCCTAAAATAACTTATACATCATTGAATCTTTCAGTGCTTCTTAATTCTGCATGAATCTTCACGAATATTCTAGAAAATTCTTCTTGATTCAGAAATCCTTATCTATTTTTATCCCAACTTTGATTCTCCATTATAATTTTCTCTTTATAATGAAGACAACTGATTATTTTTCTCCACACCACTTGAAAAAAATCTTATGTATTCACATAACAGTTCTCTCACCCAATAGCTCATTCTGATTTTCTTTACAATGATGAAGACAATAGAATCATAATTACATTTCTCTTCACCAAATGAAACATAGGAAATAAACGGTTGAAAATTCATCAAACACTTATTTTTCATTGATAATACAATTACTAACTCCATGATATTATCCTTTTCTTCATTTCATTAGAATAATAATGTTATCAGTGTTTGATCTAGCTTGAGAGTCATGACCCAATTGATAACAAAACAATCATAAAATCATATTTCTTACTCCTCTTGATCAAAATGAAAAAATAGATTCATTTATTATATCTTTACCGACTTGATAATTAAAACAATTTTTCCATAAAATAAATAACATTTCATGTCGATGGTAAATGGTTGGTTGTATTGTTGAATGATATTTGAATTTAGCCATTCCACTGGCCAACAAAAACATATCATTTTATATATATTTATTAGTTATAACAACTCCAATAAACAATTCTAACTCTGATTAAACCTTCCACATGATACTCAAATTATTACAATAAATTTAATTTGTGTGGGAATCCATTATATTGGATCGGTGGAACACCATGTCTCATGGGATGGTTCAATCATCATCAAATTTTGAATATTATTTTCTTCTATAAATATGATACCAATGAAATATAAGTATTCAAATTATTACATTGAATATTTTTATCTCATGGAATTTTTGTCTGACTTAAAACTAGAATCTTCAAATGGTCATTAATTAATCAAATTACTCTTCCAAAAAATATTTCTACATCTGGTGTTCTCTTACCGATAAACTGATACGATAAATCTTCGGCATTATAAACAAACTTTTCTTAAAACTTCAACCAGTATAATGATTTCCACGTGACTTTTAATATCTTTAAGATCAGTTTCTTTATCATCTAACATATAATGGAATGTATTGTAACTTCCCATACTTTTCCACATAAATCTTTCTTTCCGTCCCTCAATATGATTAGTAGCACTCCCCCATTCCAACATAAAGCTCAAATCACATATTTTTTTAAATAATGTTGATTTTTTTTGAACTGAAAATATAGAATAATAGTTATATTTATATAAGATCAATATAGAATCTGATTCGTCACCTCATTATGATCTTCTTTTCAATCTCGAACCATGGTGACTCGGATGATCTTTTTCATCTAGCAATAATTTTATCTATCCAATGTAATTTTATCCAAATTACAACTCTGATTTCTTGAATATGATGGTTAGTAAAATCATTGAAAACTAATAAGTGAGGTAATTTACTTGTCATCAAAAAACAACATGGTCTGCAATATACAAAAAAATGAATTTAACAATCAAAAATAATTTCATGTAAAACTGGTCCCAAACCATATATTATATGAATTGAGAAATCAACCAACTTGACCAGATCATGGACTACCTAGTTCGGAATCCAATATTTGAAGGCATAACACTCTTTTATTCCATTCAAAAAGAACTGGTGATTGTGATAATTATTTTCACGGTTTGTTATCCCAGCCACTTGGGGACTTCGGGATTCTAGAAACATCATGATGTTCTTCTCCATTGAAATAATGAAGTATCCTAAGACCAGAAAATCCATGAAAGAGTTCACATAGTTATTTTTTTATGAACAATGGTACTTGGTAACTAGGACCTAATGTGGTGATTGGATACGATTATCATAAAGAGGATAAAATTGATGAGTCATTTCAATCGTAGTTTTCAGAAGGTTGATTGGATACGGTACATGAGTAAGCATTATGGTGATTTTCATTTCTTTCACAGGAATAAACACAATAGTAGGAGAAGTTAATTTAAATGACCAATTCTTCTTCCACTTCAATGATTCTTCCCATCATTGATCACTTTTATTTAATTCCCAATATCTTCCTCAGGATATGAGGGATATTAGGGTAGGGACCTCCTCATATTGTACATTTTATAACCGATTCCCCTATCATTTTATTGATGATACACTTAAAATCAATTGGGTATGTGAGATCCTTCCCTAAGAAATTGAATTCATCAACTAACTCATCAGCTATATTCTTTCATTTTGAGAGGTCAATTATTCCAGTTGTATATAATGTAGATGTTAACTTGTTGAGAAACTACGTTGGAAGATCCTCCCAACCAAAAATGGATCATAGGTATTAATGATTAATCCAAAAAAATTGGTTCCCATTAATGTTTTCTCAAAACACTAAATATTACCAAAAACATATTATATTGGAGTTCCTAGCATCTAGCCACATCGAAAGTGAAAATGAACCAAATGTTGAAACTGATCCCATATTACATTAAAAGTTTTAAAACTATGAATAATGAATCCATATAGTGGATGGAAATGATCCAACTATGAAAATTTTTGTTTCCATTTGGTAGGGAATGAATCTTGTTATATATCAATTTCATAATGTTTATCAATGAGAGTGACTATCACATCATATGATGAGTTATTGTAGTCACTGTTCTGTTTTTGTAATTCTATCCTACATGAAAAATTTATCATGGTCCCATTGTGGGATGATCAGATTCTCAACAAGGGTAAGATTTATATATGTCTATTGTTTTAGGGATCCCCCAAACTCTACACTTATTTATTTCATGGGACCACCTACCTTGAACATGGATGGTTCACTAATGATGATTAGTTATTTATGTAGGGGAAATAAAAGGACCTCGCATATGTCTTCCCACTGTAGAGGTAACTCTATTAGATGATTTATTTCCATAATTTTATAACACTAAATCTTCTAAAGTTAAGAAACTATTCTAGTATCTACATAAGATTCGAGATTGAAAACAAATACAAAAATGGGATCATAAATTCTTATTCCCTTGTCGATATGTCAACGAGAAGGAATCATATCCTATATTGGACTATCAGTTCCCAATGTCTATCTCTTTTGAAGAGTGTGGGAATCTATCATGAGATTGACATGATTATGTACCTCATTACGGGTTGTATTTATGCCCCCATTTTCTACATCAACATCCATATTTCATTGATCATATTCATGATTTTTCATGAATACATTTATATTGGTGGTTCTAATAGAGGATCCTTTATCATAAAAATGAGATTATCCTTATGATCCTGTTTTTTATATTAGAGTGGACCAAATTAGATCCAAGCATACCACCCCCATCCCCAAGTCATCACATGAGGGGGTATCCTCTTTCCTGACTCACTAATGTATGGTGAGTATCTCGATATAGGTCCTATGAGAACTCTATAGGTACCCATAAGATGTGAACCATTGATCCATCAAGACAAAAACAATATTAATATTTTGACATTATTGATATATATCCTGAAGATTTATGTGGATTCTTGGATAGTTCAGAGGGAGGTCTTAGAGGGATTTTAATATTTCCTGATGTTTTTTATAAATTCATGATATGTAGTCCTCAATGAGGATCTCCAGAGTGGAAAATTGTGGGGTCGTAGCTGTCCATAACATGAACCATAATAGTTCAATGGCCAAGATCTCCAACAATTGTTCATCCTGATACTCATTGTCAATTGGGTATTCTTATTCCTAATCACCCAAAGATCATATCAAAAATATTCAAGATGATTGTGGAGGTAGTGATGCATATCTTATTTACTACTGTATTTTTCCTAGGTGAGGTGAAACACAGGCCAACCACCCTTTAAACGATGGAGTGTCTTCTAGTGAAAGAGTAATTTTTGTCATCATTTCCTTATATTCTAGGGTTTATAGGGCATATTTTTGATCTGTTGGGTGGTTGTGTCCCTATAGGTTAATGATGTCCACACCTTTATCTGACATCCCCAAAAAAGACCACAACATATCCCATAATTCCATAGTATAGATATAGAGAAAGGAGCCTTATGGTGGTAGGGATGGTTATAAAAAGAGTCCCTAGAAGGATGTCAAGAAATCCCTCACATGTAGGTACATATAGAGGGATTTGGGGTCTTTATAAACGTCACCCTTAGGGGTTGTCAATATAAACTAAAGGGATACATACCCAGACTCTTTTTTTGGGGGATGGGGAATTTGAGATAACCCTTCTCTCTACTCAGTCCCTCTTAGGTTGACGGTGATGCGGCATTGCCTCTATCCCTATCTTTGAAGATTCTATTGGAGGTCCATGAGAATTATACAATTATATTCATGGGGATTTCATCAATCCTCATAATGGCCAAATATTTGGGTAGGGTCCCCACAGAATTTTTCTATGCATCTACCATGGGAAGTATTTTCAAGTAATACTGAATCTTTCACATATAGAATGCCAATATGTTGGCTGATAACATCTCAATAAGACCTTAGATGTTACTATGGTAAAATATAGTCATGAGAGTCAACCAATACTTCTGATTGAGTAGTTTTGCTCTCAATCATATCCTGGTGGTAATGTTCCCTAGTATTGTAGTTTTGAGTATTGGGGGTACATTTCTTTTGGTAGGGGCCACTGCTGTTGTCGAAGAGGCCCCGTATTTGGAATGGTTGAGGAACTCCTCCAAGCATGGATGTATGGCGATATATATTAAATAAGGTAGAAATAGTATGGTAGTAATGTTCTCATTTTCATGTGGGGTGATTGATGCTTCCGTGGAACCT
Organism: Viscum album; assembly: GCA_963277665.1. Lineage (NCBI taxonomy): Eukaryota > Viridiplantae > Streptophyta > Magnoliopsida > Santalales > Viscaceae > Viscum > Viscum album. The sequence continues at coordinate 1,307,162,084 of OY728140.1, read as the reverse complement.
GGTGGGGGATACCTCTGAGGTGGATCTCGGGTGGTGGTTGCAATAATTTTTCATGGTGCATCCCTATAAGGCCCCGACCTTAAACCTTACTTAATATTGATTTAAATAAATAATTCACATTGAGTATCTTTTCATGTTTAGAGTTTTAGAGAATTAGAACATAACTACTACATCTCAAAAGATTACAAAGTAGACACTTCTACTAAGTTTCCATAGAATAAAAATAACTCTTAAAAAGAAACATGTCTAGTTCCTTGTTTTATATATCATGACATTCCCTTGATCCCATCCTTGACCCTATTCCACATTAGGTCCTGTGAAAAACATTTCAAACAAACTTGGGGTGAGCATAAAAAGCTCAATAAGGGATACACAAAGAATGAAAACTGTTAGTTTATCAAAACAACATGTAAACCATGTATACATTATCAAAGTAGAACTTTTCACCATTATGAAGGATTAAAAACTATCCACTGAACAAAAGTTCATTACTTACCCTTTTGTAACCAAAATATTACCATAAAACCCATAAAAAGATCACATAACTTATAAAGGTAACTTGGGACATAAACATACTTAAATGGAATAACCATACGGTCGACTTCCACACATATCACATAATGGAATAGCCATTTGGGAAACTTCCATACATACTTAATGGAATAGCCATACGGACAACTTCCATACCCAATGCATTGGAGGCTATAATGTAACCACCCGTCCTAGTATTCACGGCACCACCCGTCATATGGTTTATCACGTAACCACCCGTCAAATTTCCAAGTACCAATATAAAATCATAATACATAATACCCATATAAAGGAATGATAACATTTCCACATTTCAATCAAAATATATCATTTAAATATATTAAAAAAATAGAATCCTTTATCAAAACCATTTTCAATACCAAAATACATAAAAGAGTATATGGTATTTAATTTATTTTAAAAACATTACGGCTTGTTGAGGAAGCCAAAGACCAAAAAATACTCGTGGTGGGGGAAAAGGTCGTTGTCACCGTGTACGTTAAAAGAAACATTCCTTTTTGTCGTTTAGTAAAACGCTTCATAGAAAAATATTCCATTTGAATAAAAGTAAATCTCAAAGGGGTTTATACACCGTATAAATGATAGTTGTGTATAAAACTAAATATGCCTCAAGGAAAGGAGATTGAGATGAAGTCCCTTACCTCAGGTCCGACTTGACTCGATCATTCATTAACGTCCTGAATAATAAACTTGAGTTAATTTATTCTTTCTTAAGAACCTTTTTCAAGATTATTATTCCTTTTATATCAATTATTTACATGTTATAAACATTATGTAATCATTTAAGTTAATAATGTTTGTTTTGTCGATATTTGGTTCTTAAGTCAAAAGTGGACTTCTTATAATTACATGTTGTTCATGTGGTCAAAGGTTTTTTATATCTAGAATGACATTCCTGATTTGGATATCATATATATCATATATATCTATGATATACACGTTTTTATAATATCACATAATTATTTAGAGGTATGAAATGAAATGCACCGTTCATGGAGACGGTAAGCCGTATGTACGCAATAACGCTACTTTCATTTCTATGTCATATAAATGGAATTCAACTAAATGAGAGGTATGTATATTTTAATTCCAGAATTATATTCATAATTTAGATATAACAGACATCATATATATCCATTATACATATGTACTTATAATAGTACATTACATTTGGGGATATGAAATGAAATGCACCGTTCATGGAGACGGTAAGACGTACGTACGGATGAATGCTACTTTCATTTCTAACTCATAATTTAATGGAGTGAAATCATAATGATAAAAAGTTAAATTAGAATTCCAGTATAATATCATATATAATATTATTAAATCCATCCTTTATACGTCCCACGTATGGCATTAACGAATCAAATCACTTTTAGGGGGCGGTAGTCCGCACTTGCTAAAATGAAGATATCGCGTATACCCAAAATGGAAGCCACAATGGTATGAAATAAATGAAAAATAAAGAATCTAGAGGAAAAAATAAACATATTATATATCATATATAAATATAGTGACATCATAATGGCCACCTTTTAAGGTGTTAAAATAATATTGAACAATCATCGTTTCGTGACGCAGAAATTCACCATCCACAAAAAGAGTATGTTATTTAACCATTAGATGGAGATGTGTGTAAGTGTAACTCGAAATATTCTTATAACAACATCCTAGTATATTGAAGATACTGGATTTGTTACAAATGAAATGAATAAGAAGAGTTTAGGGGGGTTGGAGAAGCAAAATAAAACAAAAGAACACAAGTGAAGACATCACCTTAAAATCGGGTAACTCTCTTAGATTTTGGCTCAAAGGATTCATTGAGAATCCTTATGCAGAAATTGAGGCACCAAGGAGTAAGATAGGTATGTGGAGAGACAAAATGGTCAGGGTTTGGCCGAGCCAAAGGCTTTGGAATTGTGGTTACGGAGGTAGAGGTGGGGACCTTTTATAAGAGGAGAGGAGGGGAACTCTTGGAAATTAAAGAAATGTTACTTTGTTTTAAAATGAGTTTCGGATTCAAAAGGTCCCACATTGATATAATTCAAGGGTAAGTTGATAAGGGTTCTAAGTATACTCATCCAATACGGCTTTGACAAGTTTATGTCTTAGATTTTACATTATCTCCTTATTTTATTTAAATTGTTAAATAATGAGGTAATTGGTGCATCATCATGATGTCATAAATAATTTAATTTATTTAATGTCTAAAAATTATATAAAAAATATCATGATGTAGGAAATTTTTTTATCTTTCTAATGAATATTTATAGTCAAAACTCTGTCTTGTATATCCCCATTTAAAAATTGTTTTCGTAAATTAACTCATGTTTGTGACATTTTTATTTTAACATTAAATAAATAGTTATTAATGTCATTTTCCATCCAAAGTGGCTTCATGGGGTCCCCATGTTTACCCATTGATTTTAATGGTCGGACATGACACATCCAATGATGTTAGGACATGTTTCAAGTTCTTTTCATATTATTACAACATTATTTTTACCTTAAATTACACTAATTACCTCTAAGCGCGATTAAAAACTTAATAAGTTACTATTCACCAAAAAATTATTTTAATCCCATTGAACCAAATTTTACTTCTTAATGACAACAATGTATGTAGGATTTTTTAAATTCAAATCACAGAGGTGGTAAATTTTCATTTAAACGAAAAATCAGTTTATTAAGTACCACTTAGTGGTTTCACTATTCATCAAAAATTGATGTTTTTTAGAAAAATACCAAAACATCACCTTAAGCTATATTTGATATTCTGAATTCAAAAATGAATTCCATTTTACAAAATTCAAAACATATAAGATTCATTAATTAATTTAATAATTAATTCCCGTTGTCAGAGAAAATAGTGTGTTTTAATGAAACAATATGTATCAAAAGATTGACACTAGGTAAGTCTGATTTCAAAGTGAAATTAATTCTAACGACCACTATTCGATTTAATGGTAAAAATATATTCTAATTTCAATTTAAAACCAATTTAAATGATAATCTAACCATATAAAAAAATTATATTAAAAAGAGGTTTTGAATTAAAATACAACATTTTACACTATTCATTAAAAAATGAACTTTATCGGAAAAATACCAAAAATTAACACAAAGTAAATTTTGATGTCCCGATTCTAAAAAAGAGTTTAATTTGGTCCAATAGAAAGTATAAGAGTGACCAAAACTATATTTAAATAAGGTTGGCCAGGAAATGGTGATAAGTCGACCTTTAGTGAAAATTAGAGTATAAAGGCCTAAAATTGAATTCCTTTCGTATTTTAAGCATTTATATTTTATTGGATAAATTTAAAAACATTTAAAACATATATAATCATATGTTAGTTATTTATATCCATTCCCACCAATACAACGGCTATGTGTTAACTACCATTTAAAATAATATTATTTTATTACTAGTGTGCAACGTAAGTTTCAATGAAACTCTTTGTTGCGTATCGGGTACGCTATCAAACATATAAACCCCTTTAAAGTAAAATTAATATTTAATTACTATATATTAATAAATATGAAAATGATTTATTCTTTATTTACCTTGGATGTTACATCCTTCCCCCCTTTTGGTAATTACGTCCTCGCAATTTTATTCACTTATCAAAATAAGTGGGGGTATTTATACCTCATAGAATTTTCAGATTCCCACATTGCCTCTTAAACCATATGGATTTTAAACAAAACATTTACATGGTGAATTACCTTATTTTTCAACACTTGCTCTCTTCGGTCAAGAATCTGGACTGGTTGTTCTTCATAAGATAGGTTCTCCTCCAGCTAAACTACCTCTGGACTCAAAACATGAGATGGATCTGGAATATACTTCCTCAACATCGAAACTTGAAAAACATTGTGTACCTGAGATAATCTCGGAGGTAAAGCCACTCGGTAAGAAACTGATCCAACATTATTTAGAATTTCATATGGTCTAATGAACCTTGGACTCAGCATTCCTTTCTTACCAAATCTCATCACACTTTTCCATGGAGAAATCTTGAGAAAAACATGATCACCTACCTCGAAAGATAGATCCTTCTGTCGGTTATCCGCATAACTCTTCTGCCTTCTCTGAGCTGTTCTCATGTGTTTCTGAATCAAATGAACTTTTTCTACCATCTCTTCTACCAATTCTGGTCCCATTAGCTTCCTTTCACCCACTTCATCCCAAAATGCTGGAGTTCAACACCACGTCCCATATAATACCTCAAATGGTTCCATCTGTATACTAGAATGAAAAATGTTATTATAAGAAAACTCAACCAAAGAAAGATTTTGGTCCCATCTTCCCTGATAATCCATCAAACAAGAATGTAGCATATCCTCCAATTTCTGAGATGTTCGTTCTGACTACCCATCTGATTTCTGATGAAAAGATGTACTAAAATTTAATTCAGTACCTAACGACTTCTGATGTCCTTTCCAAAAGTTAGAAGTAAACCTGGGATCATGGTCAGATACAATGGAGAATGGAAATCTATGTAACCTGACTATCTCTCTATGATACAAACGGGAAATTTGATCTAGGGAAAAATTATGTCGTATGGCCAGGAAATGAGCAGATTTAGTCAATCGATCAACAATAACCTAGATTGCATTATTAGCTCGAGATGTCCTCATTAATCCCACAACAAAGTCCATGGAAATATTTTCCCATTTCCACTCTGGTACTGGTAAAGGCTGAAGCATCCCTTTCGTTAACTACCGCTCTGCTTTAACCTGCTAACAAGTCGAACACTTCACAGTAAAATCAGCAATATATCTTTTCATTCCATCCTACCAGTAATACTCCTAAAAATCTTTGTACATCTTAGTACTGTCAGGATGAACTAAAAACGGAGAACTATGAGCTTCACATAACAACTCATTTTCAACTGTGAATCACCAGGGACACATAACCTCTTCCCAAACCTCAATACACAATCTTTATCAATGTTGAATTCAAGCAACTTACCCTTCTGAACCAGCTCTACCATTTTCTGCAACTCACTGTCTTCCCTCTGTGCTTGCTTAATTATGTCTAATAGGGATGATCTCACTGATACCTGAAACAAAACAGAAGAACATCATGTACTAACAACTTCTATACCAAAGTTCATCAAATCAAAAACCATAGGATCTCGTTCCAAGCATAGCATGGTTAATGAAGCATTACTTTTTTGACTCAAAGCATCGGCCACTTTATTTGATTTTCCTGGATGGTATTGAATTGTACAATCATAATACTTGATTAATTCCAGCCATCTCCTCTGTCTCATGTTCAATTCGTTCTGAGTAAATATATACTTTAAACTTTTGTGATCAGTATATATATTTCACACTTTACTCTATACAAATGATGCCTCCAAATTTTTAAAGCAAAAAACAAAAGCAGCTAATTCCAAATCATGTGTAGGGTAATTTACCTCATGAGATTTCAATTGACGTGAAGCATACGTTATTACCTGATCATTCTGCATAATGACACAACCAAGTCCCTTCAACGAAGTATCACTGTATATAACAAACTCACCATTCCTGGAAGGAAGTACCAAAACTGGAGCATTCACCAATCTTCTTTTCAACTCCTGAAAACAATCATCACATTCTTTTGTCCATATGATCTTAACACCCTTACGAGTTAGCATAGTCATTTTACTAGATAACTGTGAAATATTTTCAACAAATCATCGTTAGTAACCTTCCAAACCAAGAAAAATACGGATCTCGGTTACATTTCTGATTCTGATCATCTCAGGATAATGATTTAAATGTTCATTTCCCTATGTATGCCTTCCAAGAAAAGCTGTTTTGTTTCCTCTATGAAAAACCATTCTTAACCGAGAAATATCTTAGGCGAAGAAACATGGTAATATTTAAATTAAATATCATTTCAATCGTACCATAAATTAGTTTATAATTTAAGAATTTTCTAACTCCTAATGTTGTCTACACCGACCTCTGATACCAACTATAAGGCCCCGGCCTTAAACCTTACTTAATATTGAATTAAATGAATGTTTAACATTGAGTATATTTTTAGGTTTAGAGTTTTATAGAATTAGAACATAACTACTACATCTCAAAAGATTACAAAGTAGACACTTTTACTATGTTTCCATAGAATAAAAAAAACTCTTAAAAAGAAACATGTCTAGTTCCATGTTTTATATAGAATGACTTTCCCTTGATCGCATCCTTAGCCTATTCCACATTAGGTCCTATAAAAAACATTTCTAAAAAACATGGGGTGAGCATAAAAAGCTCAGTAAGGGATACACAAAGAATGAAAACTGTTAGTTTATCAAAAAACAAGTAAACCATGTATATATTATCAAAGTAATACTTTTCACCTTTGTAAAGTAGTAAAAACTCTTCACTGAATAAAATATCATTACTTGCCCTTTTGTAACCAAAATATTACCATAAAACCCATAAAATATCATATAACATATAAAGTTAACTTGGGACATAAACATACTTAAATGAATAACCATACGGTCTACTTCTACACATATCACTTAATGGAATATCCATTTAGCCAACTTCCATACATACTTAATGGAATAGCCATATGGACGACTTACATACCTAATGCATTGGAGGTTATAACGTAACCACCCGTCCTGGTATTCACAGCACCACCCGTCAAATGTCCAGGTACCAATATAAAATCATAAAACATAAAACCAATATAAAGGAATGATAACATTTCCACATTTCTATCACAATATATCATTTAAATATATTGACATAATAGAATATTTTATCAAAACCATTTTCAATACCAAAATACATAAAATAGTATATGGTATTTATTTTATTTTAAAAACATTACGGCATGTTGAGGAAGCCAAAGACCAAATAATACTCGTGGCGGCAGAAAAGGTCATTGTCACCACATACGTTAAAAGAAACATTCCTTTTTTTCATTTAGTAAAACGATTCATAGAAAAATATTCCTTTTGCATAAAAGTAAAAGTCAAAGGGGTTTATACACCGTATAAAAGATAGTTGTGCATAAAACAAAATGTGCCTCAATGAAAGTAGATTGAGACGAAATCCATTACCTCGGGTCCGACTTGACTCCATCGTTCTTTAACGTCCTGAATAATAAACTTGAGTTAATTTATACTTCTTTATGAACCTTTTTCAATATTATTATTCCTTTTATATCACTTATTTTCATGTTATAAACATTATGTAACCATTTAAGTTAATAATGTTTGTTTTGTCGATATTTGGTTCTTAAGTCGAAAGTGGACTTCTTACAATTACATGTTGTTCGTGTGGTCAAAGATTCTTTATATCTAGAATGAAATTCATGATTTGGATATCATATATATCATATATATCTAGCATATACATGTATTTATAATATCACATAATCATTTAGAGGTAAGAAATAAAATTCACCGTTCATGGAGACGGTATGTCGTACGTACGCATGAACACTACTTTCATTTCTATGTCATATTAATGGAATTCAACTAAATGAGAGGTATGTATATATTAATTCCAGAATTATATTCATCATTTATATGTAACATACATCATATATATCCATTATATATATGTACTTATAATAGTACATTACATTTGGGTATAAGAAATGAAATGCTCTGTTCATGGAGACGGAAAGCCGTACGTACGCATGAACGCTACTTTCATTTCTATCTCATAATTTAATGGAGTGAAATCATAATGATAAAAAGGCATATTATAATTCCAGTATAATATCATATATAATATTATTAAATCCATCCTTTATACGTCCCACGTATGGCATTAACGAATCAAATCACTTTGAGGGCGCTGTAGTCCGCACTTCCTAAAATGAAGATATCGCGTATATCCATAATGGAAGCCACAAAGGTATGACATAAATGAAAAATACAGAATCATTAAAAAAGAATAAACATATTATATGTCATATATAAATATAGTGACATCATAATGGCCACCTTTTAATGTGTTAGAAGAATATTGAACAATCATCGTTTCGTGAGGCAGAAATTCACCATCCACAGAAACAGTATGTTCTTTAACCATTAGATGGAGATGTGTGTAAGTGTAGCTCGAAAGCTTCGTATAAAAACATCTTAGTATAATGAGGATAATGTAGTTTTTACAAAATAAATGAATAAAATGAGATTATGGGGGTTGGATAAGCCAAATAAAACAAAATAACACAAGTGAAGACATCACCTTAAAATCGGGTAACTCTCTTAGATTTGAGCTCAAAGGCTTCCTTGGGAAGACTTCTTCCCAATGTTAGGCTTAAAGGAGTAAGAGATGGATGTGGAGAGACAAAATGGGTAGGGTTTGGGTGAGCCAAAGGCTTTGGAAGTGTGGGTAAGGAGGTAGAGGTGGGGGCCTTTTATAAGAGGAGAGGATGTGCACTCTTGGAAAGTAAGGAAATGTTACTTTATTTTAAAATTATTTTCGTATTAAAAAGGTCACATATTGATATAATTCGAGGGTAAGGTGATAAGGGTTCGAAATATACTCATCCAATAGGTCTTTGACAAGTTTAGGTCTTATATTTTACATTATCTTCTTATTTTATTTAAATCGTTAAATAATGAAGTAATCGCTACATCATCATGATGTCATAAATAATTTACTTTATATAATGTCTAAAAATTATAAAAAAAATATCATAATGTATGAAATCTAATTATCTTTCTAATGAATATTTATAGTCAAAAATATGACTTGTATAACCCCATTTAAAAATTGTTTTCGTAAAATAACTCATATTTGTGACATTTTTATTTTAACTTTTAATAAAAAGTTATTAATGTCATTTTCCAACCAATGTGGTTTTATGGGGTCCCCAAGATGACCCATGGATTTTCTTGGTCGGACATTACACATCCAATGAGGTTAGGACATGTTTCATGTTCATTTCATATTATTACAACATTATTTTTACCTTAAATTACACTAATTACCTCTAATCGCGATTAAAAACTTATGAAATTACTATTCACCAAAAAATTATTTTAATCCCATTGAAAAACATTTTACTTCTTACTGACAACCATGTATTTTAGATTTCTGAAATTCAAAACATAGAGGTGGTAAAATCTCATTTAAACGAAAAATCAATTTTTTAAGTACCACTTAGTGGTTTCACTATTCATCAAAAATTGATGTTTTTAAAAAAAATACCAAAACATCACCCTAAGCTATATTTGATATTCTGATTTCAAAAATTAAGTCCATTTTAAAAAATCAAAACTTATATGTTTCATTAATTAATTTAATAATTAATTCCCGTTGTCAGAGCAAATAGCATGTTTTTATGAAACAATAAGTATCAAAAGATTGACACTAGTTTAAGTCTGATTTCATAGTGAAATTAATTCCAAAGACCACTATTGGATTTAATGGTAAAAATATATTCTAATTTAACTTTAAAACCAATTAAAAAGATAATCTAGTCATATAAATAAATTATATTAAAAAGAGGTTTTAAATTAAAATACAACATTTTACACTATTCATTAAAAATGAACTTTATCGAAAAAATACAAAAAAATTCACAAAGTAAATTGTGATGTCCCGATTCTAAAAAAGAGTTTTATTGGGTCCAATAGAATGTATAAGAGTGACCAAAACTATATTTAATTAAGGTTCTCCATGAAAAGGCGATAAGTCGACCTTTAGTGAAAATTAGAGTATAAATGCCTAAAATTGAATTCCTTTCGTATTTTAAGCCTTTATCTTTTATTGGATAAATGTAAAAACATTCAAAAACATATATAATCTTATTTTAGTTATTTCTATCCATTCCCACCAATACAAATACTATGTGTTAACTACCATTTAAAATAAAATTATTTTATTACTAGTGTGCAACGTAAGATTTCAATGAAACTCTTTGTTGCGTATCGGGTATGCAATCGAACATAGCAACCCATTTAAAGTAAAATTAATATTTAATTCATAAATATTAATAAATATGAAAATGATTTATTCTTTATTTACCTAGGATGTTACAATCCCCAACATTCCTTGTATATGGGAGGAAGATGATAAAAACATTTATGAAGTTACTCTCAGATCATTTTTCTATGGTAGGGGTGTGGTGTAATTTCATCCAACATATCCCCTATGGGTGATGGAATCATCATGGTGTCCTAGCTACAAGGTATTTCTGGGAAATGTCCCATGTTCTGATTACCACTTTCTGTTTACAGAAACCAACAAGGGTTTTGATCACCTTCCACTTGATAATATTATATAATGGTGGGGAGAGGGGTCTTAAGAGATGTGGGAGCTATGAATATCCTGGAAAAAGCATGGTTGTTCAGGATTAGCACACCATCAACCCTCATGATCGTAATCCTACTTGGAGAAGGTTGTTGAGAATGGCCACAATGTGCATCTTGTATGGAATGTGTAGTCAACCGTCAATACATTTCATATGAAGGTGATTCCCAACATTATTAATTCCACTCAATATCATCCATGTACAGAATATATTCAAATAATAAATTCCTAGATTCTATACAACTCAAACTGCCTCATCTTCCACAAGTTACATGAGACGATATTCATGTTTGGTTCACCATTTGGTTTCAGATACTTTCATATGGGCCTGCGCCAATTGTGCTTTTGTAGAGTGTTTTACATTCAAGGAGTTTTCAAGGCCCATATTTGTTACCCAATATTCCTAATATCCAATGATGGGGGGCCTTGAATATCATATTTTATTATTTTAGTTCCTTTATTATAATGCTATGATGGGATCTCGGCTCTTAATTCCTTGGATTCCTCTGCAGCATTTGTTTCCACATTCAGGTCTCCCTTAAAAATCCAATACATGTTTTAAAATCTCATTCTAGATGCCATAATCAAGTTGACACCATTGAGTGACTAAAAAGTGTTTATTGTGAGAAGACCATTCTTGGATAATTTTAAGATAATTCACAAAATAAAATGATTATGTATATAGTCTCTAAATACACTGACCATTTATTTTTCTTGGGCATGTAATGTTTTGATATGTATAGATTATTTACTATAATGGTGTAATATTTTTTATATGATATTAAGGTAACTATATATCAATGGATATTAGTTCTTTGGCCCTTGAAATTGGAGATCTATTAGGGACCACACCTCATATACATAAATTAATCAATTCTATACATATTATATATCATGAGAAATAAATTCATCTATATTCCATTGAGTATACAAAGTCAATTTAATGTCAAATCATTGAGTACATAATAGTTTAGAAACATGAACATCTCATCATTTTTAATCCATTACTACAAAATGTGGGATTCATCCTGAAAATCCTCAATATAAGATGAATATTTACATATACATATATATACACAACCTTGAATGAATTTAGTGTTGGGTATTCCCAATATTAAGGTATGGTTGCTAAAATCAATGAATTAATTTGGATGTATAACTAGTATATAGAATAGATTTTAGAATGGTATTTTTGAGAGATAATGGTAATATCTTATTAATATACCATCATTAAGATAGAAATTGAGTGATTACAAATAAATTAAAATGTAATAATTCATATCTCAAAAGACTTTCTAAAAAAGGTATTCTTGAAACAAAAAAATAGAACATAAGAAGAATCCTTCTTACATGAAGTGTTGCTTCTTAATATAATATGGGCCACTCTTTGAGATAATTAGAGATTCAATAATGTAATTAATGAGATAATTAATGATGTTGGTATATGATAATAATATTGAGAGTGGATGTAAATTGTTCTAAAGGTGTATATTTATATAAAAATGAATAGAATTAGTTATCAATTTCTAATATAGCCTTTGGAAATCTAGGTTTTGGAAAATACATTTTCCATGGGCCATTATAGGTTTTGAATCATGTTTTACAACATTATGAACATTATTTATTAAATATAACAATTTGAAAAAAATTATATATTTATTAATTTGACCATAAAATGTTTCTTTATTCATTATTGGGGTTTAAAAGTGATTTTTTCTTAATCACTGCAATAATTTATAAATGCAAACATGATTTTAATATGTGTAAAAATTAAAATACAAAATAAATTTTTTTAATGTTTTTAAAAACATAATATAAATTATTATATAATTATTATATATTTAAAAATTCATAAAATAAATTCAAAACTCAAAACAATGTATTTTTAATCACTGAAAAATAAAGTATATTAAATAATTCACAATAAATCACCCAAACCTAATTTAAATGCGCTGATTCATATTATAATATATATTTTATGAAATTAATTCCTATGTATGTAAAATTATTATGTTTTAATAAAATTACATATTAGCTATAAAATACTATATTAAAAGAAAACTTATTATATATTCACATTAATGAATTATGAATTTTATATTATAATCCTAATTAATTATTAAAGAGTATATAAACACGTTATAATATTTTATTGACACATCTATAGGTATCACACTAGGTTCACTTTTGTTGAGTGGTGTATTTCCTTTGATATCTCATGCCCCCTCCTAGTAGCCCCTCATTCCAGATTTGAAAATGTAGCTTTCCATCTACATTATAGTGGATGATATCAAACCCTTTATTGGAAAGGGTTGATGGGGGGTTGAATATTACATCTATGAATTCCTGCTTTGTTTTTATCTCATTTTTTCGGTCCCCTCACATATCTAATACATGTTCAGGAATCTCACAAACAACACCATCTTTTTTTGGACACCGGTTAAATACATCACTTGAGGTTATGGAAAGGTGAAAACCAATGGTTTGGAAGTGATTAGAAAATACGGTAGCTAGAAAATTTATAAAATTATCACTCATTTAGGTTTTTAGGGAATATTTTGCTTGTGACATAATGAATATCAAGTATAAATCCTAACGAATCATGTAGTCGCCAATATAAAACTAACATTTAGTGTGTGAGGTATCCCAGGATTTATACACTATCATCGCATGATTGATGCATAAAGAGACACATATTTGTTATGTGATGGTTGTTAATCTCATTATAGTAGTTATCTTATGCCTATTATATAAGGCTTCCTATGATGAAAAACTAAGGAATCACATGCCCATCACCTGACCCTCACATGACATATAGATTCTAATGCAACAAGAGTGGTCATTGGTTTAAAGTTGAGGGATAAGAATTTCACTTGTTTGTATTCCAACCTAGATGTAGCCACAAATTATCATCATGTATAGGTCATTATAGGTTTAAAGTCACATGGTGAAGCTTCTCATATACTCTTTTCATGAAATGGTCTATATATAGGTCAGTTTCACAAAGTGAAATTTTATACTAGTTGGGACTTTTTTTAATGATGAGATTCTAGGTACTATCAAAAACGTTTTGAGGTTTCTATCTCTTCATGAAGATGTATATTTATGATGATGTATGAATTGAAGCTTAGGGGGTCATCATGTGTACCAAATTAGAAGAAAGGGTTAGAAACCTATGTAATTAAAATGCATAGTTTATGGTCATATGACGGGACAAATCCATGAATTTTAACATCATGGGGTTAGGATAATTACACTGTGGAAGTAGAAACAACATGGGATGGTGGGAATCCTATTTTCATTAATTATGTAAATATATAGTTCATTAAATGGGTTTAATATGTCATTATTCATATTAACATCTTGTTACTATGTTGTTAGTTCAATAAAGTTTTGATTCTTACATCTCAAGATATTTATTTGAGGGTTACATGTGGAGCTTCCCATTAACAATTTTTTTGGGAGGAAATATGGATTTAGGTGTCCCACATATACACATTGAGTGAAAAATTGATCGGTTCCACTTCATGTCTCCACCATCAGACTTACATTTCTACACCATATTAGTGTTCGTGTTCCCAGGTGAAGAAGGCTATAAATATGAACATCCGAATCTTTAAAAAAATTCCTAGATTATAGGGTTGATGATATAAATTGTGTGTTTGATATTTCCATAAACAAAACTATGTTTAATGGGTTCATGGAACCAAATAACTCAAACTGTGCATGACTACTTTTAGTGTAAGGAGGCATAATATAAGGGACTAATAAGTTATTATACACAACTTTCATGTTTAATGAATCTTAGGAGTAATCTGAGTCATTAGATATATCACAATTATGGGTCATGGATGATGGATTCATATATTCATTCATCTTTTGGGGTTGTGTGAAGCCTATAATTCTGAAAATGATTGTAATCTAGAGTGAACTAATTAGGGATTAAAGGGATGTTGCATAAAGTAATATCTTGAATAAAATGAGGTGTTTTAGGTCCAATTTGATGGTTTTAATTCAATTTATATACTTATAGGATTCTATAGGGAATTGACGGTTGTGAGAGAATAATTGAAAATAGTGATTTGTGAATAACAACATGACTCTATGACTTCTAGAGGTCCATCGCCAAATATGGGGAGTGATTTTCAATAAATATACGATGTTCCCTATAAGGAATTGGGTCATAAAATATCACTACATTTCATGAAATGTGTTTTTTTGATCCTAAAACATTTTTTTGTGTGACCCTCAAACATTTTCCAATAGATGATGGTCATGGAAGGCTCTCTATTGACATCACCATTTCTCATGAAAAACACCTTCTCATGGAGTTGTGTGAACTAGAATAAATTTGGGTGAAATCATTCAACTTTGATAATTATTAATTATCTTGAATCTGTGGAACTATGGTAGTTTGAAGAATTATTTCTCATGCAATTGAGTTGACTGAATGTCTGTGGGAATTCCCATAAATTATTGATGTTTCACAGAATTGACTTCATGACCCCAGAATGGTGCCCATGGTTATGTCTTCCACTTATCCCAGATATATCCTACACTCTGGGTTTCTAGATATATTTTTGGCCCCAAAAAACATATTTAAAAAATATTTATTATATTCAATACTTGATAATTTTTTTAAAACACTTATTTTTTCTATTCTATTTGAAAAGTAAATTATTCCAACATTATAATAATGGTCATGTTGAATCTATCAAGTAACAATCAGAACCCACATCTCTCTATTAACTTTTCACCCTAAATATACAACACCATGAGAATACATCATCTCTAAATACATTATTTATATATTTTATACAGGTCCCTTTATTATATATATTCTATTCCCCATTCTTCTCTTTTTTAATATTCTTTATGGGAGGAGTGATCTTCATGGGAGAATTTGAGGAAATTTGTTTTACCCTTTTATTTGTAATATTATATGAAGTTTACCTCCTTTATCTAATCATATATATTATGTTCAATATAATTTTATTATTTTTAATATTCCTATGAAATATATTAGTCATTCTATGTTCATGTGTTGTGAAACATAAAAAAAGTATTTAAGAGACATGATTTATTTTATTAATAATAGAATAAAATTTAATGTTGTTATAAAAATGGACAATATGTTCCAATTAGAAAATCATGAATTTATTACACAAAAGGAATTACTAATACTCAACTTATTTTTCTCTTAATCATTTACACTACCCTCATACTTCACCATGCTCTAACAACGAATGGTGGGTAGTGTCATTCTCTAAAACGCATCCCCATCTATTAGGTCAACACTCCTATATTCATCCAAAGAATATTTATTCACCTATCTAATAAAAATCACATGAAGAAGATGATTAGAAACACATATACAACCCATACTAGAAGAATTAATAAGATAAAGACATGTAATTAATTTTTTATCATTTTATTATTTTCATTGTAATTTCTTAATAATTCTCCCCAAGTTAACTACAATCATAGAAAATCATGACACATTTACCCATATAACGACTACCCTAAAATCCAAACTATATTACCCAATACGTTCATTATGATTATGGTCATTGTGACCGATCATAGGGGGGGAATGTTTAAAACCCCATCCATTTTTTCATTCAACATCACATGAAAATTGGATTAATACACATTTCATTCCAAAATATATCTTATAACTGAACATAATCTATTAAATTACTCAAAAATTTCTCACCGACATCAGGACCCCTCCTGGGAGAACAATGAATATTTGGGTGACTCCTAAATCCTAAAACCAATAGTCCACCCATTAGCATGTTTCTATTAGTGAATGAAATAGTAATTTGGGAGGCACTAACCTCATAAATCTTATGAACAAGAAATCACACACCAATAAAATCCATATAATATTAAATTAATGGAAATCCTAAATGAATTCAATTTTCAATATAGAACAATTTATCCAATAAATACCATGATTTAACTCTTATGGCAGTGACACCAGCGCCAATCATGGTCTCCATGAGCTAGTAAGGTCCACCCAATCACTAAATCTCTTTAAGAAACCTATATAAATTGTAATATATATTTATGGGCGAGAATATAAATATATTAAGTAGGAAACATACCAAAAAATCATATGAAAGAGTGTATTTTTAGAAATGACTTTATGAATAAAATGTTGATCGATTTCATCATATATAGGTAGGTAACCACCCCCCATCCTAACTCAGCACCACTCACCCAATATAGAAACCAAGTTTAATAAAATAGTATTGAATAAATTTATCATAGAGGTATACATAAATTACTTCCAATCAGTTAGTTTCTCTTACTACGCAAAGCCATATTTAATGGTGATCCCATCCCTTATTTGTCAAAATAACCACATAACCATATCAATATAATCATCATCATAACATATGACAATGTGTATAACAAACATCATACCATAACCATGAACCATATCATCACATAAAAGTCACATATTATGTCCTCATCATAGTAAGGTAATGTAATCATTTAAGGAATCAACATCTTTTACTCCTCCTTCCATGCGTATCTCCTACCATGATTCACAACATATATCTCGTAATCATAACATTATTATATCTAAATAAAGAAAATCATAGCCTAGTACAACCAATGCATCATATCCTCAGGCTGTTATAGACTATGAAACATATGATAACACCAAAAATCCTCCACCAACACTCCATCATAATCTCTATCCACACACCATAACCTCATTAATTTTAAAATATCACACTATAATGTATTAAATCCACTACTCCATTCGATTTATCACAACCCAGTACCCATGTTCACATCACAAGAATCTCCTCTAGATAAAATATTAGAAAATATCTCCACCCTTCATACTGATATTAACTCCAAATTCTCTCTTATCACCTCTAGTATGTGATGTCCCATACCCACACTCTGATCTTGGTGTTATAAACGCATAAATTGCATAATGGAAATGATTCTATCATTATATTCCCAGATATAAATATTCCAAAACATATTGTAATAAAAAAATATTACATTACATACATCCCATAATATTTTATGTTTAGATCTTAAGATAACTATGACAAATAAAACCTAATAATTAAACCCATGTATTTCTCAACTAATTGATTCCTTTATTCCCATATATAATAAAATACTTATTCTATAAAAATTATTCAGAACTTCCTGATATAAATATATATTATATATTCATCTATTATGTTAGACATATAATGTGTAATACATTTCGTAACAATATATGGCAATGGAATCATAACCATTGATACGATTAAATTGTCGGTAAGGGAAACATATCACAGAAGAAGACTAACACCTTAACATAGTATACATAATATGATATGAATAAATAGTCTAAATAATCCAATAGTCAACTAAACCATACTGCAGGCTATATAAAATAAAATAAATGAAGTCATGGATAATAATAATATACATTTCATAATTAATTAATTCATAATTTTCGACAAAAAGACATGTGGTCATGGACATGTGATAAGATGTTAGGATGTTATGGGGAGAGGTAAAAAAATCCCATGTTATTTAGTCTCATGATACCTATCAATGGAGAAAGGGAATATATAATTTTGATCCCCACAAATTAATTGATTATGTGTATTTTATTCACTATTTGATTCAACAAGACATATAATGTCATTCCATAAAGAACCTAGGACTAAATAAAAATATTTCTACCTAAATAAAGAGAAATATGGAATGTCAATACTTAATCAACCAATCTAGAAGTAAATAATAATCATTAATATTAATAAAATTCACTATGTAAATAAAGGAATAAAATGATAATAACCATTCATTGAAATAAAGTGGATAGTAAAACCAAACATATTCAACTTGAAAAAAACATCTTTATTAGAATAAAAAATATACCAAATTCAAATAATTTTCCCCATAAAACAAATGGGGTTAACAGAATGATAACTCATATAGAAGAAGAAGATAAAATTTCAAATAATGTATAATCAACAAATATGGGTAATCAATAAA
Source organism: Viscum album (assembly GCA_963277665.1). NCBI lineage: Eukaryota > Viridiplantae > Streptophyta > Magnoliopsida > Santalales > Viscaceae > Viscum > Viscum album. Next base: position 1,307,143,226 of record OY728140.1, on the reverse strand, counting down.
CATATATATCAAAATAGAAAATATATGGATTTTCAATAGATCCCCACACCCTAAATTATATTTCTTTATATATAAGAATATTGTAACATTAAACCATATGAAGTAGTGGTATATGGTTATGTTAATGATATAATAACATGATCATAATACACCCATATGAAGAATGTGGAGGGTTTCAAAACAACATAACTGCGTTGTAATAAATGAAACATAAATGGGTGTTGACAGAAATTAAAAAACCATGAAAAAATAATTCTTTAAATGATACCAAGAAACACGGGTTCAATAATCGAGTTGTTTGATACCATGAGATTATTCCAAAATATGATAAATATATATATTATATTATATGAAAAATCTTAAAACTTATTAGTTTATAGAATTTTTAAAAATATAATGGATATATAAGATCATGTATACAATATATTTTAGAAAACATTTTTCACAATGAAGTAGATTATAAATTTTCAAGTCATATTCAATGATACATTTTAAAAAGGTTATTTGAGATGTCATGAAAATTTTTACATCTATAAATTTATTTGAATAATATATACACTAAAATACAGAAAATGTTATCTTGGAGAAAAAAGGGTAGGTAAAAAATCAATATGGATGTGAAAGGAAAATGACTTATTATTATGTTAAAAATACCATTGTTGAAAATTAACATTATCAAAAAAAGATTAATAAAAATATCATTAAATAATAATATAATTTTCAAACAAATGACTACAAAATATCATAGAAAAATATTTTGGTGATATAACCCAATTACAGAACACCCATGTTCTTGATGAATCATTATAGCTCAAACAAAGGAGGTTTGAGTTATCGATATCCCTTATGGGAAACATAATCTATGATGAATGAATTATTAGAAAAGGGGGGTATGTGGTAAAAATATAAAAAATGACATAATACCAAACAACTCATCAAAAAGGAAAAATATACCCATATTATGAAAAAATAGTACTATTATAACTCGAAAAATCAAGATTTAGGTACCAAAAACATTTAAAAATGGGGTAACACTTGAGCTAAAGTACATTCGATGAAAAAAATGTTATTTTATTAGTATATATCATTAATTATAATAATTATATAAAATTCATTGGATAATAAATAAATTTAACAAAATAAAATGGAATCATGTTTCTAAACATGTAATATGTCTCAAAGAATCAGAATCCAGACCAAGAACACCCTTACATATCCAATAACATTTTTATTTAAACACCTTGAATTAGGGTTATTGTAAATGAACATAAAATGTAATGATTAAAATATAATTCATGATATTATATCTCATATAGTTATATCATGCACCACATAATTGATATCTTCAAAAAAAATATCAAACATGCCTTAAAGAGTGGAATTACTGAGAAAACCACTTAACTTATTACAGATTCATTCGATGAATATTCCCAAATTCCGAAAAAATTAAATAAATATTAATAGAAACTATATTAAGAAATTTATTATTATATATTTATTTTAATGTAGGCCATTTTTATTATATTTAATTTATTTATTATATAGTTTTCTTTCCTACATTTGTTACTTGAGGTTATTCAGTCAATTTTTCGATTACTCTTTATGTATGTTTATCATGGAATAAAATCCTGTAAAATAGTTTCATTTTATACATAATACACAGTGTGTTATAGGAATTTTATTCATATATTAATTTTATTTTTAAATTCATCCATTACGGGTGGTTTTGAAAAATGAAACTCATTGATCATAGAGGTGGTAGTACACATGTACGCACAATTAATGTTTCAATATATCAATGAAAGCGTCAAAAATAAAGTATATGGAAATTTGAAATTTAATAATCAAATGTATATTGTAAATAACATATTTATTTGTCAATCCAATCATTGAAACCATCTCTAAGATTTGGTTGTGAAAAAAATAAGACATCGTACTTGGATGTGGCAGTACATAAACACGCACTAAGAAGTCTTTTATTTTCCTTAGTTCATGGCGAGTAATATGTATTGGTTTTTCCATTAACATAATAACATATAAGTACAATAATGATACTTATAAAATTATATTTTTTTAGAAATAATTATTTTGGAATATAATGATTATGACCAAACAAATTATAAGGTAGGTAATTCTTGCATTGGAGATTCAGTTTTTTTAGAGATCTCCTTGGAAATGATAAGCGTTAAAAAATATCAATAGATAACTTTTAATGGATGAGAAAACTAATTCAAGTATATATTTTTTTGGTAGATCCTCAAGGTATATTTCAATAGTCATTGTAATATTAAAGGGAAGAATGTGATCCCCTTTCATATGTGATTAAAATGTCATTTAGTGAAAACCCTTTAATTATCAATGATATCAATACACTATTCGAAGTTCGAAGTCCCAAAATTTTTTGAAATAATAGAGTTAGCATTATATTGGATCTATAAATAATCATAAATGTATTTATATAAATGTTTAAAACATATTGGAAGTTATTTTTTCATAGGTTTTTATTTTTACCCTTTTTGGGTTTTACCTAGGTAACTAGTTTTTAAAAATGCTATTTATGTTTTAAAAAAATATAAAAAACCCCCAATTTAAAATTGGAGTTTTTAACATAAAATTAACTCCCATTTAATATAATTAAATTTATAAATATGGGACAATTTAATTTTAGATTACATAATTTTATATACAGTTGAAGAGTTGTTTTGACATAATTTTGGGGTTTAACTATTATTTCTTCTTCATCATGATGGAAATTTTTTACCATTAATTTGTGTGTTAATATAATTATATATGTGTTTTTAAAAAATTCCATAGTTAGTTTTTTAAAATATACTAATTTATTAGATTTCAAAGAAATATTACAATATTATTGTAATTTTATTGAAAATAATATTTTTACCATTGTTAAGTTCATTAACCATAATCTTAAAAATCTTATGTTTATTCAAAAAAAATTTAATCTAATTGTTTCATAATATTATCATGTTGATATAATATTCAAAACTAATTTTTATATATTTTATTTATACAAGTGATAAAGTGTAATTTTTAATTAAGCGACTACAAGTAGTTTTTAGAATAAAATATTACTTATGATTCCAAAAAATAAGATACATGGGTTTTGTAAAAACAATATATTTATTTTAAACAATTTATTTTACTTATATGTATATATATTTTTTAAAATGGTTTTCAAAAACATTTTAGTTATTCATTTATTATGATAATATTGGGTAATTGATATTTTTTTTTAAAATCAATATTTTATCAACATTCACATGAAAATTAATTATTTTTTAGAAATACTAAAAATTTATCTAAAGATAATATTTTTATTATAAATCCAAAAATTATATTATTTGTTTCAATTTTATATTCTAAAATTAATAAAATCAATTTTTGAATAAAATCATAATATATAATGAAAATAGTTATTTAAAAATGAAATTTTCAAATATTTGCAGCTATTTTTATAATTTAATTTCATTTTCCAACTAAATTTATGTAAAAAATTTTTAATATCAAACCTAATTTATAATCATTTATAATATATTTCTGGAAATTGAAATTCATATAACATTTATCTTCAATTATTTGTAAAATATGATCATCATCGGAAAACATGTATTTGAGAACAACATTTGGAATATAAGGATATTAGTGTAAGAAACTTATTGTAATAAAATAAAACATTGTATTTATTATTAATTAGGGGGGAAACTATGTGTCAGGAAAACAATTCTTGAGTAACCAAATGATTATGTTTTTTAATAATTGGATGATTATTTTTGAGGGATGCATAAATGAATTAAAAAAGATTTCAATGAAATAAAAAATGATAATGGTAATGGAACTACAAGGCTAAAAACAATTAAAACACACAAAGTTAAGAAACTAGGGTGACATTAACCCGAGACTTTTCCAACACCACCAAAATGCCATTTGGCACTATCCTGTGACATGGTGCTAAGGCTTCAATGAAATTGTTAAAATATAAAATGATGATGGTAACATTTTACATCACTTTTGTAGTAAATATGATTGACTGGGGAAATGATTAAGAGAGACATGGGGACTTTTAAAACGTTTTTTGTACAATGCATGCATGAAATAAACATGAATAGCTACTCAACCCCATGGTCCATGAACAAAACCACAACACCCCACAAAACCCTTGACTCATGCGAGGGGTAGGAGTGACTTGAGGACTTATTAAGGAGGAAAATGTAATTAAATTTATAAAATTTGATTGAAATATTCCTATGAAAGTGAGTTCATTAAAATTTCTTCTAATGTTATAAAAATTTTGGCGATAAATTATCATTAATTTTTATTTCTATGATCAGATAATATATTGACATTACTTGTTGTTAAGAGGTCAAACTACATTAAGAATCATAATTTGGAAAGTCTATAAATGATTTGTTCATAAATATTTTTCAAGTCATTAAAACCTATCCGTACTTCAAGAACGATAAAAAAATCCTAAGATTTATTTTTCAGTAGAACTGAGGGGGTTTCAAAAGCTATGTGGAAATTCATTATCACGTATGAATATTATTTAATCAATTATTTATTTTAAAAGATAAATGTTTCTAACTATATACCTTAAAAACATATTTATATAAATATTTAAATGAAGGAAATAATTGATGTAGCATACCGATTTAATTTAAATGCGTGGTTTATGAATGATGTTGTGAATCCCAAAATTAAGGCTTCTCTCATTAATGTTCCCATTATATGCCTTCCAATGATTCAATCATTCTATCCATTTACGGTGGTGCTTTACAAGTGGATCGTACTCCCGATTTATCTCCATTGGAGATTGGATGTTATTGGTGGTTCTTAGAGTTTTTCAAGAGTGTGGCATTACCTCTCCATATCGTTTTGTCTCACATATTCACCACATGAATTGGGATCTAATTTCTTTGGGTTCTACGGATTAGTCTACATTTACTCATCACCCAATCATCACGGTTCCTATGGAACAAAAAACATCTCTTTCTCAATCATTCAAATTTGATGTTGTGGGTGTTTATCATAAATGGGCTCCAATTCCCCCTCGATCACTATTATTTTATCGGAGGAAAAGGCATAGGAGTTGACAGATGTTTTTATGGTCCTCTCTCTCTGGTGTTGAATTAGTAGTGGATTATTGTTATGACTAGTGATCCTTGGATTAGATTTTAAGATCTAACCAACCTACCACTTTAGATTTCTATAGATTTATAAATTATTGGGGACTTTCTGGTCAGGATACTATATCCATCTTCAATAAGAGACTATTTTTATTCATATTTTCATAGAGATTTATTACATTAGAGATTGGGATAAAGGAGGTCCAATCTGTGATCATGGTAGGTTCTTTCTCATTTATTGGTCTATAGATGTAATTTAGGTATATACTCCCCTCTATTGGCTCTTTTTGTATGATTCCCAGGTCCACCCTTCCCCTGTTTGAGCCATGCTATACATAGAATCATAATGGATAAATTTGATCACATTTTATGTGCTGTTGATGCAACCCTTTTTATGGAAAATAATATACCTTCTAGAATCTGTATTAATTTAGACCTTGGTTCTACTCTCCATCACAAAATCCTCATTTATACTAGGAATGGACACTCCAGTTGGAAAAAAATTTTAAATTCTAAATCTCCCAGTTTCTTGCCGGACTATGTTTTTCAAATCCATTGAGATTCATTGTGTAGCATGAATGGGTTCAAGCCATAAAATTTATGTTCTAATAATGCTCCATGGAAATACCCCTAGAGTGTTCCTTACTATATCCCTACCACTATGTTTTCGAGAATATATTATTTAGGATATTTTGATTATAATTCTAAGGGAAATAGTTGCAGAGATTGTTAGTGAGATCCTATTGAAGTCTCACCTCAGGTTCCCCTGGAACTAGTTATGAAACCAAATCTGATGGTGGTAGATTTTTTAAATAATATAGTTTCCACAAGCAACCCAAAACTCCCAAAAGTTCATCTTTGGACCATCACTTTCATAATCATTACCAGCTGGTGGAATATTTCTCTATGACTCGTCTCCTTAGGATCCTCTCATTTAATAAGAGTTTGATAATTGTGTGGATGAACTTAGAGTATTTCCTGAAATTATTACTTGTATCCTCTTTTGGCCCTCTCCAAGGAGGGATAATCTCTTCTCTAGAATCCCACCGCCCACCCTGCTCTGTTAGAGGATTTTGTGTCCTATCCCAATTCTTCTTGACTTATTTTTTATGTTGGAGACAACCTAAAACAATTTTCCTCCCAGTCCATTGAAGAAAACGATAAAACCAATTCTTCCCACTCTCACAAGCATAGTTACCTAATCCATCCTTAACAAAAATGATAAGGCCTCTCATATTTTTTATATTGTTTTTACAGGCCTACAACCCCTCTTCAGTCTAATTTATGTTTTTCATCTGATATGGAACACTAAGTGAGTTGAGTCCCCAGAAAAATGTAAATTTTTCTACATAGTATTTTTAGAAATGGGATTTACATTAATATTATTTTTAACCAAAATTAAAATTAAGGATATTAAATATGTTTATATCATAAAATATTCTCTGAATTTAATTCATCAAATTTCAATAATTAATCTTATTTGGGTTTTTAGATGGAATTAGTGAATGTTAATCATATTGATTTATCATCACAACTTATCAATATCATGGTGATTATGTATAAAATGTCATGTCTTTTGTCTATCATTTATGTTAAATATGAGGCTGGGTAATGGTATTGTCACTAAAAATCACTCAAATTATTCAATCTATATTCTGATGATTAGTTTATATGGGTCATTTCAACAAAATCATGGATCAAGAGGAAAAAAGGGGTGGTGGAATTTACCCAGGAATACTATGAGTTACATTTGTTATTTTATTTCACAAAATTAGTTTTTATATTTGGGATTTACAAGGCATATGTTTAAATAGTGAAATAAAAGTAGAGTAATAAGAAAAATCTGATGTATATTGGAATATTGTTTATGTTACCTGTGCATCATCTCTTATATTCACAATTCATATTTAAAACATATAGATCACCCTATTTGAGATCCTAATTATTATTCAATTATATGTAGCGATGTCTGAGGTTATAATATTTGATTACAATGATATATCTATGGAGGACAAAAAATTTAAAGAGATACTTCCAGCGTCCTAGATGGGACATATACATGGATATCCTTGGCTTATTCATAAAAAAAACTCTAAATACAAAAATTCGATAAAATTATATAGACTAATAGTACACAAACATAGGACATGAATACATATATCATTCAAGATGAAATTAGTCAACATGATAGATTCCTATAATATAATTGGGATGAGGATAATTTTATTCTTCTTTCCAAGAAATGGAATATTTTGGTGGATAACATCTTTAAAGAATAATGTTCATCCGAGGAAAGGTAAAAAAATGGATGGGATAGGTTGATAGGAACATGTATTACTTTCAAGCATATATTAGAGAGAAATAGTTTATTTGAAATATTTATTTATCTCTTGATGGGGGAAGTCATTCTAGTGATGCAAATTTCATTAGTATATTATTGACTTCTTATTTTTCTAATCTGATTTCATGTCAGAGACATGATTCTATATAGGGTTTTATTAATAATAAAATTGATGATTTATTTTTTGGAAATAACACTAAAATAATTTTTAGATCACATAAGGATTTATGATTATTGCTGAGTAACATGGCTTTATCAAGTACTGGAATATCCAAGGGGTTGTCGACATGGCTCAGGAAATAATTGATGTTCGTGACAGATGGGTTTTCACACCAACATCATTATTAAATTTTATATTGAATAGGCATATGTTAATTTGGAATACAGTTTATTTATCATAGTATTTAGGAAATTTGGATCTACTAAATTGTTTTTTGAACTATGTTTCACTTGTTTTCTTCATCTAAAATATCATGTCGTGAAAAGGGTGGGAAGTGGCTAGGAAAGGGATTTGTGAAGCATTATCATAGGGTCCATAGGGACATAATCCAAGGAATCAAAAAGCCCATGATCCATCTTATTTCATGAAGAAGTGTTGTGAAGAGGATCAGTGGGATGACCTATAATGAGACTAGGGCCGTTTTGAATATCTTCTAGGAAAACATGATCAACGACTACATTTCTCACATAGAGCATGCAATGAGGAAGACTGTGATAGTAATGGACATGGTGTATTGTCTGAAGAGGCAGGGGTGGACTCTTTACAGATTCAGCGGATAGGCAGTTAGGATTATGTATTTTATTCCATGGTTGTTTTACTATTTCCTCTTAAATCGGTCCGAACATCACCCAAAGGTTTTTAAGAAGGGTTATTTAAACAACAAAGTGAAAGAATTTATGATCCTATTAAGTCTTCTGGCTGATGGAATTTTTTCCTACCATAGTTAATGTTTAACGTCTTTTCAAAACTACCACCTCTTCGTTGGATTGTGGTTAATGTTGATATAGTTTTTAAACACAACCTAGGACCTAAGGGATATGGCACCATTTTCAGGAATCCTCATTGTGAGATCCCCATATGCCTCCATGGAAGATGTGGTACATCCTCCTCTGTGGAAGCTTAAATGATGATATTCAATAATGTTATCTCTTTTTTCATGCAACAATGTTGGAAAAAATATGGATTGATAATGGTTTGAAACCCATTTTCCTTGAAATTTTTAATGATGTGGCCCATCAAACCAGGTCTATTACAACACATTCGCTGGAATGACGTTGTTCACTCTAAGACATCATCTATATTAGAATTCATACGTATTAAGAAGAAAACACAGTTTCTTAAGGCCTTTCTAGTAAAGGGGTGAGTGATGACTTAAATTGGTTGGAGGTTCTCTCTGATGAATTGCTCTCCCTTCATGTGAATTATTGAAATATGATCTAATAATTTAGACTCTTGTATGAGTACTTTTTAGATAAATTGTTCTTTGGTTTTTAACCAAAGGACCACTTTTATAAAAAAACTGTTTTGTTTCCACATATCTTCCTAAATATTTCTACAAAGAGATCAAATTTCAAAAAATCTTTTTATTTTTTCCAAATAATTTCTTAGCAGAAATCTTAAATCTCACAGATCCAGTGGGATTATTCATCTTGATAGATGTTTATAAAGAATCAAAGGCATATCTCATTTATTCTTTTTGGAATACATGATATCATTTATTAAAGGTATAAGATACTCCATTTGTTTTTTGACTAGGATTCACAATTCCTTTAGTGGAAGAAGCATTCCACATATTAATCCTAATATAATTAGAATTTCTATTTCAAAATATTCAACCTTCATGAATTATAGGCTAGTTGAAGACAAGACAGGCATAACCAAGAGGAAATTTCTTTTGGAATATATTAGAGCCATGATTTCTACTTAATAAATCCATATACATAATCTTGATGGAATTTTAAAAAAAACTCAGGGTGTATCCTTAATAAAAGAGAAGATTCCTTCATTTTTGGGAAAATAACCTTGGATAATAGTGCATTATTTACGATACCAAGGCATATTTTATCTAATTGAATGTATATAAATTTAATAATATAGAACCTGAAAATTTTTTCAACACTTTTAATTAGGATTCACATTAAGGTCATCATTACTAGGAAAGTTGGTCTAGATTAGCTCAATAAATGGAAGACATGGATCAATTTTAAAATTATCACTGAACCCATCACTTGATTTCTGTACAAAAATTTTTGGGAGGTTTTTATCAAGAATGTCTCTCTATGGTACATTCATTAAGATGAAGTATTCGAATTTCCCCTTTCATTGGATTTATGAATCTCCATTATCCCATCTTTGGTGTGGTATCCACGATATAATCGATATTATCTGCGAAAATTCCCATTTGATAATTGGTTTGGGTTACATTACATTCTATACTAAAATAGGACAAGTATCCCATAGTGTTGGGGTAGTGGACATTCGTGGATATGAAAAATGGAAAAAATAGAAGAGGTAAAAAATGCATATCAATTAACTACTTTTAGTAGTGTGATTGTATCCATAGAAGAAAGGGGTGTGTTTCTCCTTTTACTCTCAAAATAAATTCATAGTAGGATTAGATAAACATCTTATAGATCATTTGATATTATCATATAATACAGATGAAAAAATAGAAATTTCTCATGAGTTTTTGTTGCTTCATCTATACTTAAATACTTCCTTTAAATGAGTGATGTCCAATGTGTTGTCCACCAAAGGAAACTCCATCTTATATCGAGAGATTAATCCATCAATTTCTGTTGTCAACAAAATGTAATCCTTCGAAAATCACACCGATAATTGTTAGTATATGCCCACAAATCTCCCCCCTCATGAACATAATTTGTTATAATCCAGACCATCCATCTACCTGATAGTTTCCATCATCTCATTTGGTATAACCTTCGTCATCATGTCAACCCTATTATCATTAGTGGGAATTTTATCAAATTTCATCAATCTTTATTCCAACTAATTTTGGATATAGTGATATCATTCATCGATATGTTTGGACCTAGAATGAAATTTTGGGATAATAATGAAAGGAATAGTGTTATGACTATCACAATAGTGAATATAATCCCCCAAGGTTTATCTCAACTCCTGTAAAAACATCATCATCGATAGAATCTCCTTGCATCCCACTATGACTGTGACATATTCTCCTTTTGTGGATTAACATGAAACTTATTTTGGATGATATTATTGAAATGATATTCTTATCTCATCATATAATATTAGGTACATTGATGTGGATTTGCACTTGTATACATCTCCAACCATATATGTATATGTTTATCCGTCTAAAAAATGTTTACTATTTCCAAAACATAAACAATGATTAGATGTACCTGGAAGATACTTTAATATCCACTTGAAATCATTCGAAATATCATTTCAATGATTTTATAATAATCTTCTCACAATGAAAACGACATGAAAAATCTGGTTTGGTGTGAACCATGGATTACATAAGATGTTGAACTATCCAAAGATATAGAAATTTTCCTATTTATAATCCCTCATTCTCTATTGATGGACTTTGAATTTTTGTGATCCTAAAATGAATGATATATAGAGAGCTAACTGGTTTTGTCTTCCTCTAGTTGAATAATTCAGGAAACTTCTCATCTTACTACTCCTGATATAGCCAAATATTGTGATTCCTCTTATCATGAGTAATCTTCATACCATGAATTTGAGTAGAGCCTTTCTAGCCCATCATTTGAAAATCATTTTCATATCCTTATTCAACCTATAAATATTGGGGATATATATTCCAATAATAAAAATATATTCAACATAATGATAGAAAATAATTAAATCACCATAAAAAACTATTTTTTTGAAACCAAGTTATCATCTATCAAAATCCTATACCCATTTTTCTTAATTAATGAGTCAATTTCTCTATACCATTTTATTGGATCCTATTTCAAACCGTATAAATATTTATTTTTATTTCATACTAGGTTTTATTTTTATTTCACCATGAATCCCTCTAGTTTCTCCATGTATATCTCATCATCAAGATCACAATGCAAGAATGCAGTCTTTACATATAATTGTTGATCCTCTATGTTAAGGATTTACACCAAACTAATAACAACTCTACTAGAAGATAGTTTTACAATAGGATAAACAAATTCATCAATGTTAATACCTTTCATTTAACTAAATATATCCACAAACCTTCTTTATATATTGCACTGTTTTGAACTTCCACCCACTCCATTGATTTTATACACCCACATGTTTTTGAGTGCCTTCATTTAATGTGGTAACTCTACCATGTCAAATGTGTTATTATTTTTCAATAATCAAATCTCCTCTTGAAGGGCCTTATTCCAATCCATCATCTACTCACTCTTGATTGAATCATCATAATTGTATGTCTCTCCAACGTCATTGAGAATCACATACACTTATGGTGAGTATCTATGAATTTTTTTTTGTTCTTAAGTGGATCTACTCATAATTGAATCAAGGGGAATCTATTATGGAATATCACATGAGGGTGATATTTGTACATATAGAGTCATATTACCTTATAGTGATGTTCCATCAGTTTCATGAATTTCTCTCATACTATTTGGAACTGATGGCAGTGAAACTAGTTTTCGATTGACTATAATTTCCATAGACTCGAACATCTATGCATTTTATGGATTTATAAAATAATCAATCATAAGATCCAAATAAAAAACACATCTTTTCTTTGGATGATATTCCTTATAATAGTATCCTATAGTCTGTATCCAAACTCCTCATGAGAATTTCCCAAAATTAATCCTCAGTTTCCTTTTCCATCTAGAATCACCCACATATCATTCTGGGTGTGAACAAATAACTTGAAGCCAATAAATATCATGTTTTTCTATAAAAAATAATTACATGTCCAAACCCTTTCTAATTTTTCATAGTTAAGTGGAATTGGAGGAGAATGATTAATAAGATCAACTGCGGTCCTCATTGGCTCCCCCCAAAAGGTGATTGAAAACATTTCTTTTGATAAGATACATCTGACTCTCTCACAAATGTTTCTTTTCATACTCTTAGAAACACCATTATGAAGAGGTGTCTTTGGTAGTTATTTTTACACCATAATGATGAAAATCTGGTTGTACTCCTCAAACAAACCATGGTACTCTCATCCATTGTCTTCTGACATACACATTTACAATATGTTTGTTCCCCTTTCTGCAGTCATATGATACTACTTCAAACCATTCTGCACAATTTATTTAGTTTTCAAATAAATGGCACAAACTTTTCTAGAATGAAAATCAATGAGGGTAACAAAAAAAATAATTCCAATTATTGACTTTATTCTCATCATATATAAATCAATGTGAATCAAATCACATAAATTATTTTCTATATGATGCATACTCATGAAATGATACTCTATTTTTTATTCCCATGATGAAATCAACCCATGTATCCAAATTAGTAACTTTTATTCTGATAATGAGAACCTTATTTGAGATTATTCTAATTCCTTTCATGATTATATGACCAAGATGCATATTTCAAATGGCTATATGAACATCTTTTGGGGATTCTTCGACTTCTCCACAACACAATATAGAATCATTGAGATAAAGATAGGTATCTTTCTTTCCTTTATAAATTACCCAGTTCTTATGGGTAAGCATCAATTTCCCATCACTGAATGAACTAACATATCTATCATCATTATGAAGTATAGTGGATATCCAATTGAGGTGAATATTAGTAACATGCGTCACATCATTCAATAGTATCATATATCCAATATCAGTCTCGATGATAATATTTCCTTTACTAGTAATTGTATATGAATAATCATTTCCCATCAACACATGTATGATACTCAAAAAATTTTAAGATTATTAGAAATATGTTTTAGTAGTGACATGGTAGGAAGTTCCAAAATCGATCTACCATATTGAATCAAGGCTTGCAAGAATGACATGATTATCAACCAAAATAATACCGATAACTTATTTTACAATAGGAGAATCCTTATTTTCGGTCATTCATTCCTAATTCCACTAATATGATTTCAACCACCTATACAATCATATCATGTTTTTAGGATTACCACAATGGTTCCACTTCATGTTATATTTAAATTAGGATTTCGATTGTTTCCTTTTTGTCGACTTTGGTATGGGGTTTTCTTTCTCTTCTCCTTGAATTCCCTTTCTTATTACCTTCTATTAAAATGATATGGGCCTTTGATTCATGTGTATTTTCATAGTATTTCCTTTGATAATTTTCATTCATTATTTTTACTTTCACCATATCCACCTTGATAGTTCCATTGAGGGTATGTTTTCTGACCGACACAACTATTGTGTCCCATATATTTCATAAATAACTCATCGTCAACAGTGCCAAAAATATAACATTAATTATAATATTCATGAAATTTATCTAATAAATAGTACCTTGGAAATTTCTAATGTTCTATGATATATTGGTCACATCACTGTACTCTAGGTTCATAGGACTACATATCGGGTTTTCTTTATTCTCCGCAATTTTCCTCACATATATCTTTTCCAATTTCCACCATAGAACTGAAGCATCGTGTTTGTTGGAAAATATTTGGAAGTCAATCATCCAAATTTACTATCTAATTTGGGAATCCCACATTGTAATGATCACTACCAACTCTTTATACTCTAGTGGGGTTCTAGATATTGAATCCTAATTGGGTTTACTACTTTTTGATGATTCTTCTGTGTTTACTGTAATGGGATTAGTGATCTCCCCTACTGGTTCTAATAGATATTTAATATATAAAAGATCCTCCATTTTGGTTTTTTAGATGGTATAATTAAAATTGTAAATCTCAATCATATAACCAGTATTTTCATTCATTTATTCAGTCATAATTTTAAAAATATGGCCATGCATATGTGTTTACAATTGATGAAAAAGGTGGAACCATATCATGGATCAAAGAAAATGGACTTTGATTGACTAATATACAACCAAAAGATTTTCAATGGCTAGGATCGACCATTGATGTGCCACAGATATGAATAATTTGAATTGTCCCTAGAAAACTCGTAGTAATGTCACCTCTAGTGTGAATAATGTCGTCTTATCTATAATGGGGCACTGTAGCACCCATAGTGTCACCATAACTTTGACCAGATCTACCAGATTCATTATAGCTCAATTTCATTATGTCACTTGGATTATGGAATAACCTTTCCACACTCTTCATAAATCTAGAATAAAAAAATTCCAACCATCATCAATTTTACATTCACTGGAAAATCCTCTTTATACATCAATATTTCATCCAGGGACCCTTTAATAACACTTTTTTTGGGAAGCAGAGATTAATAGAGGAAAAAAACAAACATATTAAAATAGATAAAAAATAACCACAATCACTTATGTGTTTTTGAAGTGTACATGTGTCCATGAGAAAAGGGGATCAGGTTTTTCTTAATAATCCATCTAGATTAATATTTCAGTGGATCACATACACACATTACATATCATGAGATTTTATCACATTATATAGATTACCAAAAAATAGAAATGATTATAGTTGTTGGGTATTTTATCAACCCATGAAGACTTTCATATTTCTACCTTCATTACAATTCACTAACAACCAATGTATACACCTTTTATCAAAAGAACAATCAATATATTGTGGTTTTCGAAAACATGGAATCCTATTTCAATCACTCCAAAAATTGAGAGTTTCCACAACACACGTTTGTTTTCTCGATTCCCTATGCTATATTTCACATTCAAATAAGTGAATTCTTTTCCAAGATAGCTGTATTCAACCCTCACAGATGATCATAATGTCTCGGACATATAAATTCGATATTTGGATGATTCCACCCATATTTCCCTCATATATACCCCTCAAGTATTTTCACTTTCACATCCTTCTAGGATCTGATCAATATGTTGAGAAACAATAGAGATGTCCTTTAGAAAATCTATAATGTATGTTTATTTCGAAAAAAAATTCCATGATTAGGTGCCTCTGAAATGATACTCTTATTATGGATGATAATATTCAATGTCTAGGTATCGAACATTCTTCTATATCGGTATGATATAATAATACTGACATTGAATCGGCCATTCACCTACAAGTGAATAGATATTAAACATATATTTTATGAATAAGAATGAGGGAAATTGTGGTTCCTTTGATTATATAAACCAGAGTCATCGTTATCTCTTAATAAATCCAATACATTTTTGGGTTAATGATCCAGGGCGTTGCATTCTTTTAGCTTCTGGTTGTTTAGTGATTTCAGATTCTTGAAACTCAATGGATACTTTACCCCTAGAATAATGCATTAGAAATCTATTTTTTCCCAATTGCACTACCATATTCCACTGTGAAAAGATTTTTCCCTTAAAATTTTTCATTTTCACTCCCCAAAAACTTTTCATCCCCTCTTTATCCCTCATGTTCTTTCTCTTAATAGATAAAAATCCTTTTCTATCCAAGAAAAGTGTTTCTTAATCATGAGATGAATAAAAAATAATTATTTTAAGCATAGATAGATATTTTATAAGGTAGAGTTTTTTTATTGAGTTTACATGATAAGAATACATTTTTAAAAAAATGAAACTTTAAAAATAATTCAAGATGTTGGATTAATACACTTTTTTTGTGATTCACTATAATTTATAACTTATTTAAAATGAATATAACTATAATCACAGTTTCATCTAGGATAAAAGTGTTTATCTGAGATATCCATTGAAATACATGGGAAAGAGTTTCCACCACCAATATATAGCTTGTTGTAAAGAATAATTTCTTATCCTCTTAAAATGTCTTCAAACACATATAATATCATATAAGATAGGTATAAAATAATTTATTCTTTTAATATTCCAATGAAATGATTTAATTTTTATTTCATATTTGAAAAAGTGTTTGTGTATCATAGAATGACATTCTAAAGAGAATTTATGTTTTAATCCGCCAATGAGAGTATATATTAATCTTATAGAAGATCAATGGATGAAAAGTCAAAAACTATTCAAATTAATATCAATGTTGGATATCTCACAATATACAACGAGTTTAGGGTATTATTGTAAATAAAAATGTGAAGATTTTTAATTAGTTACTATTATGAGGTAGATATATGTATATATTATAATGTAGTAGAGGATTTATTTTTAATGATAATGAAAAGGGTAATATTTGATTCTAAAATTGTCTGATGGAAAATTGTGATGGAAGGGATTCAATAATGACTATGATTGTAATAAACATATAATGAGTTTTAAGTAGAATCTATATGTTATTAACCTCAAAACATTTGATGTTGGGATGTATTGAAGTTTGAATATATGTTTCAAGAGTTTGATATTCCGAATATGATTCCAAATTCTCATCATTATTCAATGAATTATTAGTCATATTTTTAACACACTAATGGATTTTAGTGGGAGGGCTTTATCAAATGGTCAAGTACAGAAGCTGTATGAATGACATGGAGATGTAATTTGTTTAAAAATGTAAAAAGGTAGAAATCATAAATATGTTCATGTTGTCTATCATATTAGACTTGATTTGTTATGATATTAGGATTTGTTATTTCAATAATCATAAAACTATTTAGTAATATAAATTTTATCATGTTACAAAAAAGGTTTAATCCTCGTTATTTTTATTTCTTGTTGGTTATATATATTTATTGAATTTATATGATAATTTAAAACATAATTTATCACCTGAATTATTCCAAACCATTATTTATCATGGATTTTAAATGATTATATGGAATCTAAATGTCACATTTAGTATAATCTCAAAAAGACATACAAAATATTCTCATAAGAAAAAAATAGGATTTGTTCACTAGATGCCCCCTGAGTATATACCCAATGGAGTGGCCTACACTATTTCATTGGTTTAATTGGATTTCATGTATCATATTTATATTATCCCACAACTATGGTTGTAATGATACATAATATGAGAACATTCATAATCCAGTTCCTTTATTATGATGACTGTTAGGCATAACTTTTCCGAGTGTGCTCGTGTGTGTTGATAATCATTTTTCAATTGCAGCCTAAGAAATATGAGAATTTTCCACTAAAATAATGAGTATACAATATGGGCCCCTATTTGTGATAGAATGGGATGTGTACACTTTTTCCTTAATAAAACATATAATGTGCATTTTATTTATCTGAGGAGAAATTAATGTGATCATCTTCAGAAAATGATGGATAGATGACATATTCATCAACATATTTAGTTTATACATAATGAATCATGAATTTATAATAACTAATAAAATATTGACACACTTTGCATCCCTTGGTTACTTGATTTTAATGGAAAATTGTCCATATAAAATTACCAACTTGTATATGATGAAACTTATGGACATAGCTATAAAAATACACTTATTTGATAGAGATCACCTAGAATCTGTTTGTATCATGAGTTATATTGACACTTTATTAGTGGATTCTGATTGTTTACATTAATAGATTAAGAAATTCCTATTTTTTCAATGATACAATGTATTATGGGGTCACATATTATGGTTCTATGAATGAGAAGCATGTTTTTGAAACATTGAGAGTTACCCAAAAATTGTTTTAGAGGATATCCGAATAAAATTTGGATGGATTTTCACATGTTGTTTCATATGATGTAACATATAGTAAAAATGATTGATTTATTATCCAAAAATATTTCCAAACATATCCCAATGTAATTTTTATATGTTCTGATGAGTTATTTCATATTATGTGGTTTCTGTTCAATGTGTGTTATGCCCATTAGGCTTTTAATACATGTGGTATATTGATGAATATATTAACAAAAAGGATTACTATTAAATATTGGTTTAGACCATTCTTCGATGTCTCCTTTTGTTCACCCCAATGTAGTTTGAAATATTATTTCATGGTGTTTATGCCTGAAAATTATCATATTGTCTATTGAAGGCTAATTTCAGAAATTTTTTCTCTAAAACAAAAATAAGTGGTTGTATCCATAACAATTATAGTGATTATGAAGTATATAACATAAATTATGAATATTTAAAAGATAATAAATTTGGAAGAGGATCTTGTAAAACATTACTAGGATTTTAAACATAAAGACAGATTTATTAAATGACTCATATATTTGAAGTAAATGTTAAATGATCTTGGTTTCCTATTTATGTTAGTTGGATCATCCTGTATGTCATTGAGATCATTAAAATTAGACATTGTTTTTAATTATAATGATTCTTTTCTCTCCTAACATTAACTAATATTCCAGGAGTTTGTGATGTTCTTAGAGTTCTTACCTATGCATCAGGTTATTCCCATGATCTCGAGTTATCTCTATAGGAAATAGTTTTCTAAATTCCTCTCAATAATCATATTCAAGTTCTTGTTAAGATATTTGAATAGATCATTCAACCAGTGTAAGTTATGTCATTCTTTTAATTTTTTTTTTATATTCATTACACATATATTGAATGATTATAGTCATAATAGTGTTTTAGAGTTATTGTTCCACTATGTTTTGAGTGTTTTATATCCCTTAAAATCCTAATAATATTTTTAATCAATAATAATATTTTATATTAACTTAATACGACATTAGAATATCACCCCACTACTATATTAAAAATTATATAAAAGTTTACTCAAAATGAGAAATATAATGGGGAGAATCATATAACCTTTCTATAATGAAAATATCCAATTGAAAATTATTTATTGATATCAAACATTAAATCCTCCAATCCTTATACATGAAAAAAAAAATTATAATTCATCCAATCCATAAGTTTTCCATAAATTTATTTATAAATACTGAATATTATATTTGATTATCATTAGGAAAAAGACCTAGTTTGTTCAAATACATATGATTTGATGATTTATCAACTGAATTTAATTGTGTCATCTATTTTATAATAATGAAAAAATATTTAATCACTCTAAAATAGTCCATGAGGTTTTCTAAGTTGTAAATGTGTTTTATGGTAGTAAAATATGTGTTTCAATTTATTTCTAAAATTATATCACATTAATTTTTAGATATGTATGTTCTAGTTTCATGATAACTCATACCCATAAAAATATTAAATTATAAATAACTCCTAAATTTAGAATGAAATTATATTTTTCATAGTCAAACAATCCTTGATGCCAACAATGCATCTTTAGTAAACCCCTCTTAACATTATTCATTAATATAAATTCTTACTAAAAAATCCTAATGTATTCACTCACCTAATGATCCAATAGTGTAATTATTAGATTAGGTGTCCTATGACCAACTATTTTTAATTTAATTTCATAAATATTCATTATTTTTAATATTAATTAAACTTATTATTACATATTTTTGTTTTTTCCATGAATCTAATGTAATAATGTATTAGAGTATATTTCGTATTGATAAAGTAATGGTAGTTCCCTATTATGATGAGAACATTGATGTGGAATGATTATATTCTCAAACAACGGTTTCTATTTGGATAATGTACTATGATGGAACACATAGTACATATAATGTTATGTGAAAGTACTCATATGTAGATAAATTTTTTTATCATGATGTTCAAACATTGTATTCTTCATTAGGAGATATTATGAGAACATACCCGCTAGTAGGAATTCTGTATGATTTTTTGTTATTTGAAATTCCCATCTATGAGCATGTATGATGGTCCTTAGACATTAATATTATTATTAATTCAGGATACCACTTGATTACAATGATATATTTCATAAGATGTGATGATCATAGTTCATGGTTACGTTGGATACGTTGGGTGCATCATGGGTGATATACCAATAATAAATATGTTGAGGAAATATTTTTCCCTTCCATAATTATTGATGGTGATACAATTTCCATTTGATTGGTATTGAACCGTCAAATTAAATTTCATGACCATTATGTAACAACATGTTTATTTTAGAAATTCAAATAAAGGAATATCGAGAATATAGGTTGGTGACAAGGTTATGAAATCTTCTTTATAAGAAATTGTGACAATGAGATTATATTACATAGTGACAATTCGTTAGTGGGTGTCGATGTTGTGAAATTGTGTTATTTATCTTGGTTGGTTTGACCCATGGTAAGACAGTAATCATAGACTCTAGGAAAGAACACCTATTTCCAACAAGAAATAATACTTTACGGTCACACACTATATATTTCTGTAGATCATGATTAAATTATATTTTATTTTAATAAATAGAATAAATATTATCATCAATTGTGAGATATAATTTTATTAAATTTATATTGATCACATAAATATGTATTCATTGACATAGGAATAATATATTTTATTATATTTATTGAATGTTTAAATAAATATTTATTATTTAGATTGTGAATGAAATATTAATTTATGAATAAAATATTTATTCCTTTGTTCAATAAATAATATATGAGTTTTAACACACAACGAACTAGTCCGGTGATAAATATTAATTTACAATACCACTAAATAATTTTTTTTATTCTGGATGTTGGTCTGTTCCAAATAATAATAATAATATAATTATAATTATTTGGTGTAAGCATTATTAATGACAATAAATTTCCATTAATTGATTGTATGAAATTCAATAGTAGTTTAATTTCAATCCTAACTCTATTAATATATGGTTCTGTCTATTGTGTATATTAACAAAATATTTAGAATAGATAACTAATGACCACAATGAATTAACTCTAAAATTATCATTTTATATCCTTCTCAACTACAAGATGTGTTTGAAATAGTTTTTTAGTCTCAATATTTGGTGATAATAAATGAATAACCAAATAAATTTGACTCACCACTTTAGCACCCAAAGATCTTGTGGTGTTTCCTAGAGATCATAAGAGCATGTATGAATCGCCAATAGAGGGATTCTATCCATGGACCCTCACATCACAACAAATTTAATATTAAAGGTTACTTTTAGATTGTTTATAGTCACTAATGAATAAAGTTATTAATATAATTTATTTATTTCATAGAATATTAAATAAATTAATTTTAAATTTGACCTGCAATATCCTAGTTAATTATTTTGGGAAATCATTATTAAAAGAAATTTTAATATATCGATCACCTCTGATGAACCTGAATACATCAAATGATATTAGATTGTGCATGATTAAATTTGTAATTATTTATTTAGCTATTGATATATGCACAATTATTGTAATATTTCATTTCAATTTATTTGTTCATTAATCCGATTAGAATTATAAATGTATCAATATATTAAAAATCTTAATTTAGTGTTTCATTTTCATAATGGTTTAACCATTCTTTTGGTTCCCCTCACATGTGTATGAGTAATCAATATTTCTAATTAATGAAGCAACAAATGGCGTATAGACGTGGTTTAAGATGAAACCTTAATAATTTTAACCTAGGTGATACATATGTGGATAGGTGGAATGTTGTAACTCATTCTATGATTGGAAATATGTGTTATTTCACCTAGGTCATAGATTGATTTAATATCCACACATTAAGTCAACAGTTATATAATTATCATGGAAGGGTCATTTTATTATTTCATTATTTCTATCTAAGCAATTATTTATTAAATGAATGAAACTCCTTGATCACATATATAAATTAATTAATGTGAAATGATGGAAATTAAATAAATTAGTTATAAGAAAGTGTTTTATACGACATGGTTAATTAATAAAGTAACACCCACTTATCTTTAACAATATATGTAATGGATAAAAAAAGATAAAAATTTATGCATAATAAATTAAAGTTCCTCAATTAAATATTATGTTACACAATACTTCCATTACTTTATTAGTAATTAAACCATAGAACTAAGTGTTATACATGACCAATGTTTGGAAGCATACTTTTATTAACAACATCCCATCTATGTTTTGGGATTACATAACTGAAATTGTATTAATTTTAACATCCAAATTTTGTTCAATACAAATTTGGTGGAAGGTGTTGAGGAAATCCTTGTTATGATTTCATGGTAGGGGAATACACTAAATCGATCAAGCAGTTGTTGTACATAATTGTGAAGGTCACGAACCTAATTACTTTATTATGGATTTAATGGAAAATTTATGGATCTTTATGAAAATTAATAGGGATCCTTTGGTAAATAATTTTACAGAAACTATACCTTCTGAGTTCAGTGGTTATTTCTATTGAGATTTGATAAAATAGTGGGAGATTTAGTAAATTAATATAAAAAATATAATAATACCTCACCTATTTGTAATTAAATAAAAGAACTAATAATCATATCCAATTAATTATAGATTAAAATTGAATGTTAATAATGCACACAATCCCAATGATCAATATTTTAGAGAGGCAACCCCCTAACTAATAGTATCTTTTAAGAGTGGTTCATATGGCTTCAATTTTTCCTATTTCAAGAACTGAAATCTTATGAGTTGCAATCTACAATGCATGATCCACCTACTAAAGAGATGAGTGATGAATAATTCCTTATCCATGAAAATAATTTGGGTGACACATTTGATGTTCAATATTTTATTCTTTCATTGAACTCTGGTCAACTGATAAAGTATCTGGAAACATATATGAGTATAGAATTCTTGAGAAACAATGTAGTGTTTACTGAAAGGGAGATAGTCATGGAACTTTTTATAGTCTCATGGATCTCATTTATAGAATTCTTTAAGAGGGTTCCCCATTGGGCCTTATGTAGTCAATCTCGTTGGTTACAATGAGCACTGAGTGATTCTAGTGTTTAAACTATCTAAAGAATTAGTAACATTCCTCATTATTCAATCACTCCTTCAGTAAAAATATATTTTTTTTGTGTATTTAAATAGGAAAAACATTAAGATGTATCTTCTATATCTTCATACTCTTCTTCTCACAGTATATATGGATACATTGCATGAAAAACCATTTTTCATCATGGTGAAAAAACAGGAAGGGAATGAAAAGATCATTAATCTCAAATCTTCTTCAGGCCTATGTAATAATAGGATAATCAACGTGAAAGAAAGGGAAATATGATGTTGCATCTTTCTAAAGTGGTAAAAAGGGAAAATAACAGAAAACTGCACCTAACCAAAGAAGAAAGGGGATGATTTATGGGAATTTCTTACCCATCCAAAATTATCTGTTTCTAAAAATTGGGTATTAAATTCATCTTGCGGTTATAATATATATATCAAATAAAAAACCATATTTATTAATAATGATTGACCTAGGAGTGGTATATATTCAACAAGACAATAGATATAAGCTTGATTATGTGACTATCAGGGACTACCATAGCACATTTCCAACCAAAATGATATTGGTTTTAAAGTGTTGTTATTATGTGCCTTCAATTACCTAATACATTATTTTTGTATATAGACTCGATAACTATAGATTTATAATTAAATTTTGGATTAAAATATTCCTCTTTTATAAATATTTCATTAGTTATGGTACGGAATATATAAAGAACAATCTTTATGTGTTCGATTAAATGAACCAAATAAAGGAAATCTATTACGAAGATACGTCACAAGACTCATACCACACCAAACATTGGAATCATCTACTAGTTTATATAAATAAATTTTTTTGGAATAAACTACATCAAGATAGATAATTATATTATTTTTAACAAAGACAACTTGTTTATGTTAAGATTCATTATAAGTAAAAATGAACAAAACCACATTAAGTGTGAATAGTGAAAGTGATTTTGAAATTCTTGAATTAGTTCATACTGATGTGTGTGGTACATTTCCTAATGAATGAAGGGATGGTTACTCAATCTTTGTAACTTTTATTGATCATTTTAGTAGAAATGGATATGTCTACTTAATGAGTAATAAGTTGGATTCCATTGAAAAATTCATGGAATACCACTATGATTTTGAGAACCATCATGGTAAGAATATTAAAAAACTTCACTTAGACTATGGTGGGTAATATCTTAATCAATAATTCATTGATTTTACAAAGAAGTTGTGATTTTATCTCAACTCACACCTCTTTATATGAATTATTATAATTGTGTAAGTTAAAGTAAGAATGAAACCTTTATGTTCATGGTGAGTTCAATAATGAGTTATGTGAGTCTTTTGTTATCCTTTTAGGGATATGTGTTACAAAAAACAACATACAAACTAAAATGAGTGCCAATAAAGAAACCTATACTACACCATTCCAATTATGGAATGGAAAGAAATATGTGTTTTCTTAAATATATGTGTGGTGTTGGAATGTATTTCTAATGACCCTTCAGTTAACAAGCTTGAAACAAAAGGCATGATGTGTATCTTTATAGGATATCCCAAAGAAAAAAAGAATACTTCATATAAAATCATTCAGAAAAAAGGTTTTTAGGACATACATACAAAAGTTATTGAGTATGATTTTATCTCCAAAAGAGATATTGTGACTGATATAGACATCAAGGATGTCTAGGCTCAAGATAAACAAGAGATGGCACAAAAAAATTACAAAAATCCTCATGAATGAATAAATTGTTTTAATGACACAATTACTATATTGGAGTAATACAGAGGATATATAACTTGAAAGTTATGGTTATATAGTCATCGATAATTTTGATGAACTATTAGTCAATAATTAAGATCTACTAACCTTAAATGATGTATTAAGTGGCATACATTTTGCCAAGTAGAAAGATTACATGAATTGTGAGATGGATTCCATGTACCAAAACAACATATTGATTTTGGTAAACCCTCCAGTATATATAAATACCATTGGATGAAAATTTATATTCAAAAAGAAACCAGACAGTGAAGGATAATTCACCAACAATATAGTGTGACCTGTCACAATATAGTCTAAATAGAATCATGGAATTGAATAAGATGATACCCATTCACTAATTGTGATGCTAAAATCCACCAGAATTCTACTTTCATTATGTTTGTCCATGATTAGGGGATTGGGAAAATAAACCTCAAAACATCCTTCTTTAATGGGAACCTTCACTTAGATGACTATATGACACCAAATGAATGGTTTTTTACTCCAAAAGATAACAATAAGGTATTAATGTTGATAAGTTTCATTTATGGATTAATGAAATCATTTAATCCCTAGGATATTCATTTTAATAACTCCATAATGGAATTTGGTTTCATAAATATTGAATTAGATCCCTATATCTTCAAACGGTTTAATGGGAGTGTAGCCATTTTCAATAATAGTATATAATGATGATATATTACACATTGGAAATGAAATATTTGTCTTACAGTCTGTTAAGGTGTGGTTGTACATATAATTCTCTATGAAAGACAAGGTAGAAAAATTATATATTATTGGTTTGAAGATCCATCATGATATAACCAAGATGTTTATTCGCCTATGTAAATATACATACATTGACAGGATACTGAATAAATTCGGTATGAAACAATCCAAGATGGGATTGTTTTTAGTTTCACGTGGCATTCGTATGTCAAGGAGAAAGTATCCCCAAACACAAGACCAAAAAAACATAATGGAAAGGATTTCATATGCATCAACAATTGGGATAATCTGGTGTGTCATGCTTCGTACTAGGTAGATGTATTATATTCATGAAGTGTAGTATGAAGATATCAAGTTGATATAGCTGTCTATTATTGGATGGATTTCAAAACCATCCTTATATATATAAGGTGTATTAAGGATATGTTCATTTTTAATGGAGGATATAAAAAACTATTCATCAAATTATATACAGAATATAGATTTCAAAATAATTGAGAATATATGATGTCATAGATGGGATACATCTTCACTTTGAATGGATGTGATTTAAGATAGAAAAGCTCAGATAAGGCTCTAGTTGAAAATTATACATTAGAACATGATTATATTGTAGCTTTTGAGGAAGATATAGACCTATACTTGCACAACTTATTCTAGGAGTGGGATGTGTTACCTAGTTATAAAGATCATATCACACTCTATTGTGATAATACTACATTAGTCTCTCTTTTAAAAAAACATGGTCACATCAACATAAGAAGAAAGCACCAATGATGTATCATTTCATGACGGATTTTTCAAAGAGTGGTGATGTTTCGATGAGAATTATTTCTACAAGATACAATATGGTTAACCCCTAGACTAAATCGTTGACTATGTAAAAACATGACTATCATTTTACTTATAGGGTACTGAAGGTCGTAGGTAGTTGTCCATAGTCAAAGTCGGAGTATGTTGTAGTTGGTGACTTAGGAACCACTATTTTTACATTGAATAAATTTATATTCATTGTGTTGAATATTAATTTAAATTATTATTACATATATATATATATATATTGTTTTGTTTTTCATGACTCAAATGTAATAATTTCATAGATTGTACATCATATTGATAAGTTCATTATTGTTCCCCGATATGATAATAACCATGATGTGGTATAAGAATATTCTCAAATAATGTTCTTTTGGATGGATAAGGTACTATGATGGGACTCATAGTACATTAACTATCAAGAGATAGTACTCATAAGTAGGTGACATTTCTCCTCATAAAGCATTCACATGGTAATCTCCAATATGGGATTTTTTTATTAAAGGCATCTCAGATAAATTCCACATTTTTGGCGTCATCAGATATTCTTATCTACGATCATGTGTAATGATCCTTAGTCTTTAATATTATAATTAATTCATGTCAAAACTAGCGTACATTGAGGTTTTATATAATACACGACGATGATATTTAATGGATAGGATAGAAATTATGGGAATTTTACAATTGACATCTCATTAATGAATAATTTGAGGAAGTATTTTTCTCTTCTATATTAATGGATGTTGATATCTAAGCCTTTTGATTGTAATAGAAACATAACATTAAATTCCATGTCCATGGAGTAATAACTTTTTTTTAGATAGTAAAAAAAGATATATCGAGTATATAGGTTGGATACATTTCTATGAAACCTTTTTTATGAGATATTATGACAATGGGATTTTATAAAACAATGAGCATTCATACGGGGTTTTCGACATTTAAACATTAGGTTCTTTCTCTTGGGTGTCTTGACCCTTTTCTATATTGTAATCATTAACATTAGGCAAGACAGCCTAATTCCAATGAGAATAATCTAAGAGGGTCACACGCTATGTGTTTCCATTGATCTTGATTAAATTTTACTTGAGTTTAATTATTAGAATAAATTTTATTCTCAAGTCCAAGAAAAAATTTAATTGATGATATATTTATCACATAAATTAAATAAATATTTATTCACCATCATAGGAATTAAATACATTTTTTATTTATGGGCAATATTAATAAACATTTATTCAGTATATTTTAAATAAAATATTGATTCGATTTTTAAATAAATGATATAAGAGTTTGTATGGACCAAGACTAAGTCTGGTGATAAATATTATTTAATAAGATAATTACATAATATTTGTTATTGCACAAGTTGGCGTGCACCACAACATAATAATATATTATTTATTTTTTGTTGTGGGTTTTACTCAAGCAAATAAATTTTATTTAATTTATAGTATGAAATTAAATCATATTTTATTATACATACTAACTCTCTAAATAGATAGATATGTTTATTGTGTAGATTATCCAAAATTAAAAATATTGATTTTTTTCACACACAAAATTCTCTCTCAACTCCACATTATATATCCCTATAATTAATGTGAAGTGAATGAAATATTTATTAATGTATGAAGAATGAGTGATTGGGAACAAACAATCAAAGAAATTCAAATCACCATGCTAGCACCTTGAGATTGAGTGCTATTTCTCGACGATCATAGGAACATGAGTGGATCACTAGTAGAAGGATTCTATCCTTGGATCCCCACAACACAATAAATTTAATCAGAAAGTGTCATTTTGGATGACCCACATTCACTATTGAATAATTTTCCTAATCCCATAAATTTAATATATCATATAAAAAATAAATTAATTATATATTTGATGTGAAATATCCACTCTTTCTATTTCATGAAATGAATATTAAAATAGAATTTTAATATATCTCCCACATCTGTACAGTTTCATTGTGCCCAGGACCACTGGGAAATTCATGCTATTATAATGATATTTGAGATTTTCGGAAATGAATTGGATTCATAGAATATCCCATATTGTAGGGGCTTTGAAGTAGGTTATATTATGAACCATGTTTTTGTTTTGATTGTGAGGTATTTTATGGATAGTTCAGGGGTTATTTTCATGATATTTGTATTTTTATGTGATGTATTATGTTGACTTAGTGGTATAACAAAGGAAAACATTAACGAATGATTATAGAATGTAATGAGAAGTGTGGATCACGGTTGGATTAAATAGTATGAAGTCATCACATTTATTAATTTGAGTAAAAAAATGGAAGAGATGTTGTGGGATCCATCCAATAAATATGACTATTAATCTAATATTAAGGGAAGGTAAATACAATAATATAAATAATGAAATGGAATCCTGTAGTAAGTTACATGGTGAATAATGAAAATAATAGTTTTATTTTTTATAATTATTTTATTTAATAACAATCAAAGTCCATCATTAGAGGGGAAATGGGATTGTATAATGTGTTGGGTTACTATATCGAAGTATATAAACTACTATGCATAGGTTGATTAAAAGGTGTTAAATAGGATTAAACTACTGAGTTTGAGATATTCAAGTATTTCAAAATTTGGGTATTCCTGTGATGTTATTTTGTAATGATGAGTCCATAGAAATTGATCAATGTGAAGTATGATAGAGAAAGAAATGTGAATTAATTATTGAAATGTGTTTTTTTGATATATAAATACTATTATTAATGAGTTATACACATGGTAATGGGACCTCAGTATCATGAAAATTACAGGATGGTCATTTTCCCTGGAAAGAGTTATTTTAATGGGAAATCCAGTAGAACTGGATCAATACTCTTAATTAAGTATATAAAATAATATCAATTAGAGAACTAATTTTTAGAATAAAACTTTTATACTATAATTATTATGGAATATATTATCATTTAATAAAAATATGTGATATAATGATAAGCTATTAATCTGGGGTGGAAGCATCAATTTTTTATTGTGATCTCATTGAAGTTATCCCATGAGCAAGATTTATACTGGGGGAGATTATAATTTATAACAAAAACTGCATTGTCATAAAAACCCATAATAGGAATTTTTGGGATGTGTTGATTGACACTATTGGTTAATGTTTCATAAAAAAATGTTGGAGGAGGATATTCTATTATTTGGGGAAGAAGGTTTTCAAAATGGCTAGAACCAAACTATAGTGGTCCCCATGGTGAATCTCTATGCACCTATAGGAAATGATCAAAAAGGGTATTGACCTTTATGTGGTTTTAGTATGTTATAAATGACCAACCGAATTGGACCATTCCATTTCCCAAGGAGTGGTAATTTTGGAATTCATCCATGAGCTATGGGGAGTCTACTACGGGTTTAGAGAAGGTTATGGTAGTTTGGGTGTTCACCTGTGTTCCATAAAGAGTTTGATATGGCCATTTCAAAGGTTATTTCTTGGAGGAATTGTACTTACTGTACTAAAAAATTCTTTTAATAGAAATAAAAATGTACATTATTAGTACTATAGAAGCACATAATACAAAATAATGGTTAATATCCTAAGGATATTATAAATGTTTTTATTTAGCGCTGATAAAGAGAACCAATTATTAGTTCCTTAATTTAAAAATGATAAAAGGGCAAACTGAAGATTGATGTAATTTCACATTTCAGCACCATAAATAGGATATACTGAAGTGTGTAGTTGCAGCACACTAAAAAACTATAAAAAATTACAAATTTCCAAATTCAAATAAAAATATAGAATATAAATGAAATAAAATTTACAACACAAATAGCATGAACACTTTCGATTGGACTGAGTTGTGGTTGATTCTTTCACATCTCTCTTTTATTGTTAATCTTCAAAGAATCATCTCTTTGAAAATTAACTAATTTAAAAAAAGATAAAAATATAAGGAAATCAATTATGTAATAGAATATATAAATTTGAGATAACAATCCATTTTTATTTTCCTAGTTTTCGTAATTTGATGCACATTTTAATCTAAAATGACACTTATAAACAAAAATGACGCAGTAAGAGATATAATAGTCACACTAGGTTTTGAATATTCTTACACATCCTAAATTATTTATGGATTTTTTTGATGAATAAATACATTATGAATGTGTTTTCTCAGTTTTGAGTACGTCACTTGTGTTTTTTTATTGAAATTTCATTTTCAACTGGAAACAAGAACTTTCATTCACACTTGCCTCATGTTGTTTAGGTTTTACATGATATAGATGCCTACATTTAACAAATGACTTTTTAATCTTTTTAATAAATTATCTATATAATCCAAGTGTGTTTTATTTTTTTTCCATGAGTGACACTTTCTAAATTGAAATGTAAATTTTTAACTGATAATGGACACTTTGAGTCATGTCGAGCACAATTTGTATCAGATTGAGGCGTGTCTGGATGATTCTTGACACAAACGAAATTTGGATTGTTTTACAAAATTTTTAAATCAATCCAATTTTTCTTTCATGGTTTTGAGTATGTTTTTTATCATTTAAAAAAAATTAATGTCAATTTTGAATAAAAAAGGTCACTTGGAGAAATACCTATCTTACCGTGCATCAGATTGAGGTGGTCCTAATTCTAACACATCACAAATGACATATGGATCATTTTAATAATGAATCCAAATAATATGAATGTGTTTTCATTAATATTAGCACACCACTAGTTTTTTTTTACTAAAATTTAATTTTAAACTGAAAACATGTACATTAAGTCATAATTGTCACATCATTTGTCAGTTTGATGTAAGACTGATTCTTATACCTCAAAAAGAACTTATGATTTGTTCTCATAAATTATCAAGAAAACATGAAAATAGTTTTTTGGTTTATAGTTAGTGATCATTTTTAAATAAAATGTCAATTTTAAACATATACCAAACAAATTGATTCATGCTAAGAACCTCATGTATTGGTTGAGGCATGGTTTAATCCTAAAAAAATTACATATATATCATTTTACTTAATTATCAAAAAAATGAATGTGTTTATTCAATTTTGAGTATGTCAGTAATCTTTTTTTAATAAAATTATTGTCAATTTTAAATAAAAAGTCATACTTGGAGTCATTCCGGTCACAATGTGCATTGGAATGAGGTGATGCAATTTCATTCACATCTCAAATTACTTATGTACTATTTTTGTAATGTATCAAAAAATTATTATTGTGTTTCTTTGATTTGTGTACGTTAATTTTGTTTTTTACTAAAATTTTATTTTAAAATGGAAACAAACAATTTCAGTCATACTGTTCACATCCTATCTCATTTTTATGTAATACTAATTTTTACACTTCACAAATGAAATATTAATCATTGTATTAAATTTTTAATGAAATATGAGTGTGTTTGCTTGGTTTTTATAGACTGACACTTTATGAAATAAAATGAAAATTTTAAATTGATAATAGGAATGTGAACACATGTTGGGGACATCGTGTATCTGATTGTGGTGAGACTAATTTCTACACATCAAAAATTACTTATGGATCATTTTCCAAACGTATCAAAACAATTTGATTTTGTTTTGTTGGTTTTGAGTATGTTAGTTTTATTTAATACAAAAAATAATGTCAATTTAAAATAAAAAAATGCACTTTGATTCCTACAAGTCACACCATGAATCATTTTTAGGATTAGAAGATTCATACACATCCCAAATTACGTATATATAATTTTACTATATTATGAAAACAATATTAATTTATTTTCTCTGTTTCGAGTATGTTATTTTTTTACTAGATTTCCATTTTCAAATGGAAACACACACTTTGAGTCATACCAATCACATGTTTTATCTATTTTATGTAAGACTTAATCCAACACAAAAAAATTATGAATTAATAATTATCCTAAATTATCATGTAAATCAAAGAATGTTTACATATTTTTTTGTGACTGTCATATTTTGATCACAAATGAAAATTTTGAACTAATACAAAACACATTGAGTCATATCATACACATCTTGTATCAGATTGATACATGATTTATTAATAAATGTCAAAAATAAATTATGGATTATTATCCTAAATTATTAAAATAATCAAAAAAATTCTCATTTTTGAGTATGTTAAATGTGTTTTTTACTAAAATTAAATTCAATTTTAAATACAAATATGAACATGGAATCATTCTAGTCCCACTATGTAGATGATTCATACAAATAATAAATGATATATGAATATTTTCCATTTTTTATAAAAACAATCTAAATGTATTTTCTTGGTTTTAAGTTTTTCACTTGTATTTTTTTACTAAAATCGATTTTAAAATCTAAAAACACACTTTAAGTCATACATGTCACATCATGTGTTATTTTGACATGATGTAAAAATTCCATATAAGATATTTTCATAAATTATCAAAAAATCAGACTACATTTTCCTAGTTTTCAATTAGTGAAACATTTTTAACTAAAATATCCATTTTAATCTATTAACATACACATTGAGTCATGTTGGACATATCATGTATTAGATTGAGGTTCAAATTATTTATACTTATCGCTAATTACTAATGGATCATTTTTATATTGTATCAAAACAATTAGGAAGTGTACGATCAATTATGAGTATGATAGTTGTCATTTTCACTAAAACTAAATTCAATTTTAAATAAAAATTCATTCTGATTCATACCTATCACTCCATGCTTCAGATTGAGGTGTGAATGATTCCAACACACCCCATATAACATATTCATATTTTCCTAAAGTATCAAAACAATCCGAATGTGTTTGCTCAATTTTAGAGTACATAATTTCCTTTATTAAATAGTTAATTTAAATAGGCAACATTCCCTTTGAGTCATTGTACTCACCTCATGTATCCATATGACATGTAAATATTTCTTACACATTAAAAATAACATATGAATCTTATTCCTAAATTATTATTATAATATTAAAGTCTTTTATTGTTTTATAGTGAATGAAAATTTTAGAACTAAATTAACAATTTTAAACTAATAACATACACTTTTAGTCATTTTAAGAACTTCTCGTATCATATTGTGGGGTGCCTGATTTCTGCAAGACACAAATGAATTATAGACAATTTTACTAAATTTTAAAATTAATCTAAATTAGTTTTCTCAATTTTGGATTTGTTAGTTATATTTTTTTACTAAAATAATTTTTTTTTTAAAAGTCACTCTTAGAGTCATACTAGTCACACCAAGTAATATATTGAGGTCTTACTGATTTTTATATTGCTGAAATAACTTTTGGATTTTTTTTCTTATTGTATCAAATTGATATAAATGTGTTTGATCAGTTTTGAGTATGAAACTTGTGTTTTTTTAATAAAATATCATTTCAAAATGGATTCACGTACATTGAGTCATAACCGTAACTCCATGTGATGGTATTATGTGAGACTAATTACTCCATATCAAAAATGAATTATTAATTTACTTCAAAATTTATCAAGACAATCCAAAAGTTGTTTTATGGTTTTCAGTGGGTGATATTTTTTGAACTCAAATGCCAATTTTAACCTGATAATGGACACTTTGAGTCATTCTTGAAACAATATGTTTCTGATCGAGGAGTAATGAATCCAAAATGTAAAAAATAACTTATGCATAATTTTCCAAAATTATAAAAAATTCCTAATTCATTGGATCATTTTCGTATATGTCAGTTTTCATTTTAATAACATTAATGTCAATTATAAATAAAACAACACATGTGGAGTCATAATGGTCACACCGTGCATCTAATCGGGGAGAATATAAAATTTACATTTCTATAATGACTTATGTATAGTTTTTCGGAGGTATAAAAACAAACCAATTGTTTTTCTTTGGTTTTAGTATGTTAATTGTTTTTTTACTAAAATGAAATTTTCAACTAGAAACAAACACATTGAGACATAATGGTCACATCATGTGTTAGTTTACCATGAAAGTTATTTTTAAATGTCAAAAATGAATTACTAATTATTATCCAAAACTATAAATACAATGTGATTATTTTTACCAAATTTTCAGTGAGGTGATTTTTTAACATCAATTCGATTTTCAACTATTAAAAGACACTTGAGTCATTCCAATCATGTAGTGTATGAGATTTATGGGAAGATGATTCATATATATCTAAATTTACATATATATCCTTAACATATTGTTTAAAAACAATACAAATGGGTATATTTGTTTTGAGTTTGTCAGTTATCTTTTTTACAAAAATTAATGTCAAATTTAAATAAAAAACACATTTGGCGTCATACCGATCACACTATGAATCAGATTGTGGTATGCCTATTTCATAAAAGTCCTACATTACATATGGATTGTTTTCATAATATATCAAAAAATATAATTTTTTTTCTATTATTGAATTTGTAACTTCTAATTTTTACTATAATGGAATTGTAAATTATGAACATGTAGTTTTAGTCATATCTATCACATTGTGTGTTGGATTGACATGATAATGATTCCACCATGAACTTTCATCCTATAGTGAATTAAACAAGTTTTTTTATCTAACAATATGGTAGATTAAAAATAGGAAATTTTAAATGAAATAGAGAATAAAAATAATATTATATCATTATGTGTTAAACATCCTTGTTGGGTGCCTAATCATACTACATGAGTGACTCATCCTTATTGACAAATTTAGTTATTCCTAGAAAAAATTAATAATTTTTGTAGAACTATTAGTATTCAGTGATTGAACTAAAGTAAATATTTATATATGAATATTTATGGAACATAAAAAAAATATTTCTCTTTCACCATCATAGTGAGTAAAAACTCCCTATTATACCATTTACCTTTTTTGTTGAAATAAATTAGTGTAACCCAATATGTATTTTTTTAATGTAAACTCCATTATAAATTGTGTACTCTTATTTTATAGTATTGAACATTAATATTCCCTTTATATCCTCCAAATGAAATAATAGTCTAGTGAATCCCTCAAGACATCCTAGATTGTGTCATAGATAAGTATATCCTCTTCAATATTCAAGGTGTTGTTAATTTGTAACATAACATCGTCATTATTTATTCATCAAAATGTTAATATTTTTATTCTTATGTATTTTTAATTGAAAATGATGTTGTGTTTTTTACTAATGAGTTAATAAATATGAATAATTTTACATAATGAATGTGAACATTCATAATTAGTTTTACTTTATTTGGATTTCATAGGCATTTGTCATATCATGTCATGCATCAAATTGGTGATAAAATATCCCAAATAATTCCACCACCAAACAATTTGAAACAAATATTTTTTTCTTTTCTGAAAATTCATGATTTATCCAGTGAAATTTTGTATGTCTTTATTTTTTATCTACAGGTTTTGGATCAAAAATAATGATTATTTTTTGATGCTTTCATAATTTGGATTTCTTATGCTTCACAATTTCATTTGAGGTGGGTATTTATTTTTTTTGGATTTATCTATAAAGAAGATCCTTTTTATTTGATTTCATGTTTCCTTTGACACTATCTATCTTTGAGTACTAGGATCTCTCACACTCACATTCCTCAAAATGTTCTCCCACAAAACTAATGATTTTGATGGTTTTTTAAACAAATATTTATTCCAACATTTGATCTGGATTATATAATTTTTTATAATTATATTTTTATTTTATGTCTCACAAGTGACTATTGAATCAACAAATAAAACACATTATTTTTAATATAAATAACCCATGAAAACAAATTGCATATATTTTTTTTATTTCTTTTTCTTGGTGAGGGGTTTCTTCCACGTTTCTGTAATATTTTATTGTACATGGAATGTACTAATTGAAATTAAATCCTATGATAATCTGTTTGAAAAAATAAATGGTGTTTGTTTTGTTTCTGAAAAAATTTCCCAACCAAAATTCAGGAAAAAAATCACTTAAACAAGTGGTGAAAAAATTTCAATATAAAACCTTGACAACATAAAAAATTGATATTAGCTTAAGTGGTAATGATTCTGAAAACTTTAAAAAAATTAAAAAATAACCTTGGTATTACATCCATTTTATTTCATTAACCAATAATTGTTTTGTTTGAAATCTTGAAATTAGTCTCCTCTTATTCCATGGTCTCCACCTCTTCCTCATCATCCACATTAGTATCTAACATTACCTCCACCCCCACGTCCAAATCCAACTCTTCCTCTTCTTCCACTGTTTCCTAAAAAAATATTTTTTGCAGGTCAATGTTTCTAAAAAAAATATTTCCTCCATTATAATTATAATGGAGAAACATATCAAAAGTACTAAAAAAATAATTTGACAATAATTTTTTACACTAATAATATATTTCTAAGGTCACAACTCATACTAGATCAAAAAAATAGTAGTTAATCATGTAATGTTTTTACCAAACATTCTGACATCATGTATTCTTAGACCTCATATTTAAAACAATTCACTTGTAATTTTGAGCATTAAGGTTGTTAGTAATCATGGTAGTATTGTGAAAATATATACAAATATATGCTTATGAAATATTTTTAATTAAATTTTAATTAAATTTTATGTTTAATTTTTCGGGGACATTGGTCTTTTCATTGTTTAAATCCATATCTTAAATTTTGGAACATAGTAACCACAATACTTTCCATTATATTTCTTCAGATACTATAGAAATTTTGTACCAAATAAGTCAATTTTTTCAAATATGTTATGAATGTTAAATATTTCCATATATACCTTAATTTACTATTATTTATGGTGATCCATAGGCTTCTTATGTTCAGAAATCGACTAAATTTCTTGATTTAACCAACATTTAGCTACCTCCATAT
This sequence comes from Viscum album, assembly GCA_963277665.1. Taxonomy (NCBI): domain Eukaryota; kingdom Viridiplantae; phylum Streptophyta; class Magnoliopsida; order Santalales; family Viscaceae; genus Viscum; species Viscum album. Next base: position 1,307,105,838 of record OY728140.1, on the reverse strand, counting down.
CATAACAAATTTTTTTTTACATAGAAATTGAAACTTATAATTAAACTTTTATCTCCCAAATTTTGGATAAAGTGTATTAAAAATATAAAATTGACATTAAGTGTGGTAGTTTGGATGGATATCAATGCATCTGATCCAAAGAATAAATATTTGGGTTTCCTTCATGGACTGCGATCAACATTTAGTTCTGTCTATTAAAAAAACAAATATGTAATTCAAAAATTAAAAATATATTTCATGTTATTAGATTTTATAATTTTACATATGTAATGGATACATAAAAAAAATTCAATCCTTTGTTGTTTTTTCCTCAAATTCAATGATTATCACATCATTGTTCCTATTAATTTCATCGTTATCCAAAGTATTCTTTTCCCTAGAAATTAAAAAGGTATTAATGAATCGAAATCATGTTTCACATAGGTTTCACATTATATATTAGTAACATAGACACTGATTAAAATTATTAATAGTTATTAACTTTTGTAAACAAATTATCTCACTATTTGGATAGACGTACTATAAAAATTTACCTCATGAATGTATTCACTACCCAGACTCCAAGACATTCATATTTAGAAATCTCATTTATATTCTTGAGACCATGTATGTATGTCATCAAACATACATATATTTTTTCATATATAATATAATACATATTTTCATCTATAAATGTGGGATGTAAATGGATTTTTAATGATAATAAATGATTCTCTAGAACATGTGGGGAGAAGGTACTCATTAATGGTTGTTTTGATTTCTTGGTCAATTGACAATATTGTCTTTATCTAAGCTTTTGTTTCCCCAATTTTTATCCATATATAATATCATAAACCACTTCGTACATTTTTTATTACATTATAAATGGATTTTCATATGAAAAACATTGTTGAAGACAAACCCAAAGTATCTTTATAATATTGTAAAGTCATGATGTGAAAATTACAATAGAATAACTAACCATTATGATAACCATTTCATCATGTGGAATAGAAAACTCAGCAGTAGGATAATGAGATAGCACAAAACCCACTATCATGTGTTATTTTTGAATTTATTTTAGAAGTATCTTGTCTCCTAGAATATAATATACTATACCCCTCAAAACAAAGCAGTTCTTGTGTATTGATAGATAGAAATCACATACAAGCATACCCTGTACAATTTTAGTAATTTAAAGATACAAAAAGTTATTGGAATCACATTTAGGGGGAAGGGTAATGAAAAAATTAATTTCCTCTGGTATAGTATATGGTTGAGATGAATTACTATCCTCCAATCATATTGGATCATTTAGTTAATGTACAGATCTATGTTCCACTTTCTGTTCACTTTGTTCTATTCCAACAAATTGGTCTGTCAAACCAAACTGAACAATAATTTCATGGAAGGAATCATTTTTTATTACAAATATTTTCACCATATTATATTCATATTCATTTTTTTATCTTCTCAAAATATGTTTTAGGAAACACACCAAGACCTAATCATCTAATGTGTACTTATTGTTCTAGAAACTTCAATTCTTCTGAAAGAAGTTTCTCTTCAGGTATGGTCATTGCAGATTCTTGTGTCTAAAACATATAAATATTGGAAACTAAATTTTTTTTAATACTTTTTTAAATCATAAAAAATTTCTATTCTTTCCAACAAACACATGTTTCACATAGAACTTTTGTGTTTTGATCAACTATTTACCCTTCATATTTATGTGAACCTCTTTCCATCTCACATAGAAAGGTATGGAAGGGGATTCAAATCTTGATTCATAAATCCACAAATAATAAATGAATATATATTAATTTATATCACATAAAACCTTCATTGTTTATTTAAAATATATACCCATTTATTATCTAGTGATGTATATACCATCTTTTCTTCGAAATAGTGGTACATTAGTTTAAATATATGTTCATTATATTCGAAACATATTTTATCTTTCATAAATTAAAAAATTTCACTCATATTAGATAAAATAAATAATTCAAATAATATATTATTGATTGTAATGCACATGAAATTATTTATTATCGTGATAACTTATTAAATCATTCCATGTTTTGTAATTTATAATAAGTGAATAACTAACTGGTGGGTTGGGATTTCCTTTCCCATCAACATCCCAAAGATGTAAGATGGTAAGAAGTTTTTGAAAGCCACTATGGTATTTTTTAGTGACCATTAATATAAATTACTTATGTAAATACTCTAAACTAAAAGAACTCTAAAAGGATTAATGAAAGTTAAATAAACCTTTCATTATATAATTTTTGGTAATATAAAAAAATTATATCATAAAATTTAAATTATATCATTCCAATGGGTTACCTTCATTATAGGTTAGACGTGGAACCATTATTCAATATTAATAAGAAAATTGATCCGCATTGTTTCCCCTACATAACTAATGAATATTAAATTGTTTTGGTCAATAGTTTAGCCACGTTGATTCCATCCAAAAAAATTTTTTATACCATTCAATCATTCATTGATAATTTATTACAACACTGTGATTTTACATAATTATTAATGTTATCATACACATGTTGTTGATCTAATAATAATTCAATAGTGTCATCATCAATAATCTGTTCTTCCCCTAGATTGGTAACATCATCATGTTCAGAAAAAAATTTCTTCGTGGGTTGTCAAACATTAATTTGTCTTGAACAACAACAATTTAAACCTGGAAAATATATTTGAGAAGGTTTTTGTATTCACGCTCTATTGAAAACATGATGAACTCTTTAACTCCATTTTCATACTATTTTTTCCAATGATTAGTGTGCATCCCTTTTGAAGAAAATGTAAAATTTAACTTGAGTAGAGAATTACTCCACTATGGTAGATTTTATCCTCTAAATTCATTCAAATATAATTGTTATATACAAATATAATCCATATAAAAATAATATCCATGATATTTATTATTTCATTTTGTATCATTGGACCCATGATCTATATCTTTTGGATATACACCTTTGTTTCATAATCTACTATGAGTATAAGTCATCCAATGCCTGGTACCTGTGATCATTTTGGATAACTACAGCTCATAGTAGTTTAAGAAACATATAGTTTATGGGGGGATACATATTAAGAAACAAAATGAGATAATAACTATACGGGAGATGAAACTAGTGTGGATAACATTTTTCTTTTTACAGCCATATAAATTCCCACATCTTTATTTACAATTTCAAATCATATCTCAATTTTCTAAAAGGATCCTAAAAATACAAAGATATTTTTAAAACATCCCCAATAAGTTTGACCGACTCTAATATATATTACTATTCCTTTTCCCTCACATGTATCTCAAATTTAAGATCTCTATGTCCACTAAAGTTTATATGTAAGGTGTGATTATAGAAATAAACAAATATATACTAACAAGGCCACAAAAATATTGAACTATTCAAATATTTCAGTTTATGTTCATATTAGTAACCTTAAAAATAAACATGTAAGTCATTTCATTGTGTACTAATTAAGAGGCCATGATAATCAAATGTACATACTTTATTTCATACAGTTATGTTATACTAGTCATATGAGAAGAATATACCATGGTTGTTCCCTAACATTCAACAATTTCTCTAATAATAGGTTAATATTTCAACCATAGGAGAAAAAAAATTATTTATCTCCAAATGGAAATAACCACATCCCAGTCACCATGTGATTCGACCTAAGTCCCCTAACATCCAAGAAAATCATTTAGAGATAACCCTAACATGTGTTTATTTCATCCAAATCGTGAAATGGGTAAAACAGAACGTTTTTTTAGGAAGTGCTTGTAAAATATTGGGAATCCATATCATGATTGGTTCTTTTAGGAAATAACCACACAATGAGTGCCACAATACATCAGTTGAACCCCACATATAATAAATCATAATGAAAAATAACGACATAAACGTCACATCACCCCAATCGTATTCCTTGATGAATCATTAACATGTCTATAGAAACCCTCGTTCTAAAATATAATACCTAGACATCATATAATACCCATTATATTGTAATATATGATACTGAAGGATCAGCTATCATATGAATTGGTCATCTTTCTTAATGATAACATGTTAGATATTCTCATTTACCTAGTCCATAATTTATCACTCAAACATTTGGAATCTCAATAAAAAGAAAGATATATTATAAACTAATATATCATACCCTTTACATGTTATACCACTAGGTTTTAAATGAATACCCATGATATTATTACACATATATAATAACTAGTAATGTGATAATATAATCCCTCTTAGCATATCACTACCCTAAGAAAAACATTTATAAGGAAACTCATACATTGTTCTACCCTCATGGTCTACTTCCGTTAGCCATGATTACACTTATGTCCATCATGACACATCAATACCAAATAATGTTTTTCTTGATATGGGGTGAGGATATATGGATACCACATCACATGTTTTGTTAATATAATATATTTATTCTTGGTTTATTCTATAATGTATGATAAACATGATCACTTGTTTAAAAATTTCTTATTCTCTGAAATTAACGATTTAACATGTGTTCTTTAATTATTTACATTTTTTCATTTATATATGTTCATAAATAAAAAATCAATTTAGAAGAAAAATATTTTTTGATACATAATGGAATGTATTTTTGATATGTTTTCCCTGCAAATTTGATCTACACTTATTAGAAACCACTATTTGTTCCAGATGTGGCTTCAATTCCAAATGAATTTAGTGAAACTAAAAAAGATGGAACCAGATCAAAATATTTGTCAATTTTTTCAATATTCCAAATGTATTATGATTGTTACCTTCAAATATCATAGTCTGAATCATGCATGGGAATGTGATATGATTCAATAAAAAACCTAATACCGTATTTAATAAATCACCTATAATTTATTTATAAATTCAATAAAGAATCCTTAAATTTTCTACAATGTATATACAATAGTTTTTATATATCGTCATATAAGTTTGTTACCATTGGTGTCTTATCAATTTCTACAGCTTTAATATCAAAAATAGTTTAATCAGTTTGATCAAACTTATCGACCTAATAATCTTCACCATGAACATATCTTGACTTCAACCCAATTTTACTATACCAAACAATATACTTTAACATGTATTGAATTTATAAATAATTAAATGATCCTTAATTTCTATTTTTTTCAAATCTTTTTTATAGAAACATTTCAAAGAAAATCCAAAAACATGTCGTTTTTTGTATCACTTTTTATGAAAATTATATAAAATCATCAACCCATTAATCATATTCATCACAGTTTCATAGTTTTATATACCATATACTATTAATTGTATCCTATAATAATTTTCAGGTAATAAATATAATTCATTGTGAAAAATGAAATTTAAATATAATTTTATAAATAAAAATACATTAAATTAAATGAATAAGTATTTTATAAATAAATTAATGTGAAAAATCAAAAAAAAAGTTTCACTTTAAACACATTCAATTATATTTCATTAAGAAAAATTTCCACAAAAACTAATTCTTAACTTTGATTTTATAAGTTATACCATAATTGAAACACAACTTTTCATTTATCCATTATATAATTTTGTAATTATCATTTTAAAAATATATAAAAGAATATAAATAATAAAATTAAATTAAGAATAATATATTAGGGATTACGGTTAAGTTTAAAAATCCCCAAAATAATTGTACATAAATATTATCTAATATAATAGAATATATACAGCTAATAACTCTAAAAAACTATTATTTTATACCTATGATATTAAAACAAATATATAAAATAACTTCCCATATACTAGAATTAAAATATCAAAAAAATCATAAATTTCCCAATATTTTTATTTAAATATATAATTTTATTAATCCATCTTCAAAATATATAATATATTACACATTAAAAACAACCATTCATAGTGAACGAAACTAACCTTCATTAATAATCCATACAAATATTTGGTAAATTAAATATACTCTACATGATATAAAAGGTTAATAATTAAATTAAATGTACATTAAATTTCATGAAAAAATATTATAATATATACGATTCACCCATTCCTATTAAATCATTATTCATATATAAAATTTGTTAAATAATCATTCATGATAATTAAACATTCCTTTGTTTTCTTGAATCTCATTAAATAATCTTTCAGTTAAATGTAGGACATGCTAAACTTGATATAGGCACCGATTTATAATTAACACAACATCATTTATCAAACACATTAATAAAATAATCTTACAAGAAAACCAAAACTTGGAAACCAACATTATAAAATAAAACAAACCATGGATGTGTGAAAATTGCATAAATATTAATAAAACCAAAGTAGATAAATCCATGATAAGCAGTGGTAAAGAATAATGAAAAATGGAAGAGTTGATGGTGGGAGTGGTGGTGATAATGATAGTTCTAGAAATGGAATGATCCATGACGCAGCCGCACACTTCATTTAATTCATGTGAGGTGTGATCATATTATAATTTCTATTTATCCAAAACTACACATTTTACAATGATGCAGTATAGTGATAGTGTGAGGTTGATACCATCAAGAACGTTTTATAGAGAATGGAACCAATACATTGAAAAATTTATGTTAGAGTCTCCATGAAATGGATTGAGATTGGGATTTTATTAATTCCATGGAGTGTGGTATATGACCTGATAAAAAAAATAGGTATTAGGGTTAGTTTAGAGGTTTAGGAAAAATGATAATTTGGGTCATAACATAGAATAGTCTTATAGATTAGGTTTTGAAGAAGCTTATATTGCACTAGTTGGTTTTAAAAAACTAGATATATCTAAGATGAAAATATTATTTTGTTTGGATATACCTAACAACCTAGATGTAAGGATTATAGCTTCTTTGGAAGAACGTATCAGATGATAATTTTCATAGAATACTCTTTTCCAATTAGGTTAGGGTTATTCATTTAAATTTTATTTGGTCAAGGTTACCTAAAATAATTGAATAAACATGTTTTATGTTAACTGATTACTATCCATAGGGTTACCAAATTACAATTTAGATATTAGTTAAGTTTAGAACACTCCTACACATAACTCTTACCCTATGTGTTTAATGCACTCATGATCGTAATAATAATTCTTAATGAAAAAATTATAAAAATTCTTTAAAGATTAATAAGATAGTTGAAATAAAATATAATGTAAGTGATGGTTCACGAATCAATTAGTTTCAAATATATTCAAGTAAAAAATCACTCAACAACATTCTTGAAATTGTAAAAACAAACATACATATGTGGAAGCCATTGTTGAATGAAAAAAATAGTTAACTGTCATCGAATGGAGAATGATGATGAATTAAATTAATAACACGTGTAAAACAAGAAAAGACACTTGTATTTAATAAAAATGGTATAAATAATTATCTAGAGTTGAGTTGGGACAGAATTAAATGGTTGAAAAATATTGGAAGTGAGAAAACATTAAGAGGAAGAAAATTTTTTCTCTATTTTTAACATTCTAGAAATAAATAGTGGGGATGTTACATGAAGTGTAAACTTATCATGTCGTGTAATTAGTATCAGTCATTTTCTCCATGTATTTTCATTCTGGTGTGAATCTCGTCCTCAATATTTTAGATTTATAGATTTGAATCATCTCAAATTGTGTAACTTGTCCCCATGACATTATTATTTTCTCGAAATGAAATTTATGTGGGAAGCGGCCTTTGAATCTTACACAATGTGTATTGGTGATTCGTGTAATGTATTATTATCATGAAATGGGATTTCCTCATGACATGTTACAATATGTGAATGATTCGTAAACATATTATAAGTTATTTTCAAGATATTTAATGATCACTTTTGTCTAGTTTTCACAAATTTTTTATTTTTGTATAGGAAGCATATTAATATAATGATTAGCACATACCTGGTATGATATTGAATAAATCATGTATAATCATTAAAAAAATAACTTCAAAATGAATATACAATTTCATCTTACCAAATTCTACCACACTTGAATTATTTGTTATCTTCAATAAAAAAACATCTCTATTGGGTATCCAAAATAAATAGTTTTAAAATAAGTAATATAAACTAAAAATAATAAAATAAAATTTTGTGTAAGAAAAAAAATTTAGTCCCCTAGAATCAATCCTGTAGATAAAATCAGACATTGTTTATAGTTCTATTCTATATTCACATTTTTACTACATTAATTAATTCCACCACACTATTTTATATTCTATTCCTATATTTTACTTTTCTTCACAGTCAATTTTCTCTCTTCAATTAAAGTAAAATGTTTTTGGATTTATCCTCATACCCAGAATACATGTTAAAACCCATAGGATATTGTTGGTTCTATCATCTCAACACTTTAAAGAGAACTAAAAACAAAATCATGAGGGCTTTAACAAAAAGGTTCGAAAAAATCTTAGGTTGGGGCTAGATTAGTAGAAAGTCAAAATCAGGATGAAAAATAAGGTATGCTATAATGTTAAATGTATGTTATGTGAGAATATTATATTGATGTGGTTCCTTAAAGATCATATAGTTTCCATGATACAAGATCTCAATCTATATCCACATGTGTATCTTGTATTTTTCAAACATGAATAATGTTCATTCCTTATTATTTTATTTTAATTCATTTTTTGAATGTCATGTTTTGGCGAGATCTAACATCCATCCCCAAACAATATATGATCCTTCACGGTATTTATCTATCTAAAAATGGTATTTTTTACCATCAAAATACAAAACACAGAAATAAATTAGTTTTCTTTTTTTATATTACAAAGAAATTAGATATGCATAAAATGACACAAATAACCCATGGATCATAATTAATCAGTCAGGTAAGTTCCACAAAAAATTTTCAAAAAAACATCTTGCTTCCATCTGTTGAATGTTCCAAAAAACTTATTCAAATTATAACCATGTATAAATCTCAGAGAAGGGTATGAAGGGATTGCCAACTTGGTGTTATAGTTATACTTTTCTATTAGGTAAGGAACCTTTAAATTATGGTCAGATTCTAAGTTATGTACATAATATGGATTCTTAATGTGTTAGTGGAGGTCACATCGGTTTCTGGATCATGTAAAGAGTTTCAAACCTAACTTTTTTAGAATAAAAAGCTCTATCACATGTTTATTTTAATCTATGTCAAGCAGACACATAGTTTTTTTAAACCACCCAAAGATGGATAGTGGGATAGAATAGGGCATATTGTTTATCTTAGCTCGGAGACATGGGCCTTAGGACTTTGATGAATTGTTCAAAAATGTTAAAAATAAATTACATATGGTTTCGACAAAGTTTCCCTAACCTTTCATCCTAATTGTGAACTATTCCCCTTCTTGTACGTTCGTGTGTGGTATTCATGTATTGTTGGGAAAATCGTGCAACCAATCTTTAAATAGTGAAACTTTTGGGTAAAATTGCATTTTTAATCTTAAATTATTATTAAAAACATTATATCTTTCTGCATGTGTTTTTAGTAAATAGAGCCTCCATTTATCCTCCATTTATATATTTTTTGAATCATAATCAAGGAATCAAGATTAATTTTCTGTCTGGTGATCGAATTGATCATTGTTCAGCTCATTAGATCTACGCTGGTAAATTCTTTATTACTATTTAAACATATTACTTTCTTATTTCTATCAATGATGCTATCTAGATTCATGATCATATGAACCGATTTCATGGAATGTATCCATTATTCAGATATACTCTAATCTAGGCTGAACTAAAGGTTGATACTGGCTGAGGAGAGTCGTACAATTATAATGTATGTAAACTATATATATTTTCTCAGTCTTCTTCATTTTTTATATTTTTTGTAATTGCACTAATTTCATTTGACATAATTTATTGAATTAATATGACTATTTACAATAATTAATACCATATTTAATGACTGCTTCCATATCTGTAATTCTTTTTTTATGGTTACATCTACAACTTTAATCCCCTCATGTAGGGATGTATTCCATAATTGGGTTTTTAGTGTTCTGACACTTTTGATCTATTATTTGGGCGTTATTGAGCATGGAAAGGCTTCTAGTAATCTTTCTCATATTAAAATACTATTTAATTGTTATGTTTACAATCCCATAATTCCTTTCTAGATGACACAACTATGGTGGGTGCCTCAATTGAACATTTCCTATATTTTTTAAATGAAATTAGATTGTATAATATATGGTTATGACTTGGCTAATTGAAATGGAATTGTATGTTTGTTTAATGTCGTATAACCCCTTTCCACTCATGTAAAAAGTTAAAGGATTCAACCAATTTATATGAGTATGGATTGAATGAAGTATTGAAATTTTTTCATTCCCCTTTGGACTTTCACTATAACAAAATGAATGTCTTGAACTAAATGAACATAATTGAATGATTCTGACTTAAATAAATTCAACAAATTGTTTTAGGTCTTGAGATTCATTGTCACTTGTATGAAAGGAATTTAGTGAACTCTGACTTGTTAAATGGAATAATTACAAAATGTCCAAATTGATTTAAAAATTGAAATATAAGGTGCCTATTTACTCATGGACATTGACATAATTAATGTAAGGGACTGGCATGAGGCAACCTTTAAGTTCATGATGGATATCCACGAGCACTCATGTATGACATTTTGATTAATGGATGATGGTTTACTTAGTAAGACCCACTTTGGAACCTGATCCATTACTATATGTGGATTCATGAATGACACTATCGGGTCCATCCATTAATATTATAGGATGCCTTCCATAAAATAATTGGATCCATCATATATTATATAGACAGTAGGGGCCTTGATTATATCATTAGGCCCATACAAAGATTATCTTATTTTACAATGGTTGTATTCCTTGGACTCGACTAGATCATGATATTGTGGAATTCCTTGGAAGATGATCATTAGATTACACACTTACACTTTGCAAGGCCACAATTACCACTTAGTTGGAGACCCTTGGGTTGAATGATTCATTACTCATTACCTTGGAACCTATTTTTTATTAATCACATTAAAGGATGCCTCATTATGGGGTTTATACATAATTAACATCATGATGTCAGTTTTTTCTTGCCTTATGTAACTTAATATTATAAATTAGAAATATTAAATTATTAACTGGTTACATGTTCAGACACCAGCTGATGGGTGAAGAAGGTACCTAGGTATTTACATTTACTATATAACTTATCTATTATATAAACATGATTTCACTATTATAGATTATATTACATGGACATGATGTTATAGAAACCATTGGTGGTGGCCTACGTAGATATATCTCAAACCCTAACCAGGTGACGATGGAACCCAGTCAGACTATGTGATAGTAGTTGTTGTAAAAGGTAAGCTGGTAGATTTAAATAATTTATTTCATACTGTATATTGATGGAGCCGGTAGCAGATGACTAAGATAGATAATACGATTATTGGGATAGTTTTTATTTCATTTTTATACATTTTTATATCATGCATGTATTATTATTGTATATATTTTTTAGTATACTAGAGACATGAAGAATCGTCATTATAATATTTTTTATATTTATATGAGTTACTTCAGTTGTTATTATATTAGTCTATTTCTATTATGATGCATACTATTAAATATATTCTCTTATTTATCTCATGTTTTATTATATTGATCTATTGTGTTGTACTCCTGTAATGAGTGTATAGTCTCCCCATAGACACGCTTTATTCCATCTCTTCTAGTAGGAAGCCTCTGGTGTTTCAAGAGGTGCACTTGAGTCCATGGGATCTACATGGATCATGGAACCTCTTAATTGGCATTTGGTTCTACGATGTAATAAATTGGTATCAAAGGGAACTACCATTGTTGATTTACAATTTTGAGATAACAGTCCAGTGATTAGTACTTCTATTTTACTTGGTCATAATCCATTATTAGGTGTTGCAATCCCATTTTGGGGTAAAATATGAGTAAGATAAATTTCATTATTTTTCTATTTTTCATAGTATAGTTAATATCATTTCATTATTGGGTGAATCAAATATTCTGTGGTGTTTTTTTATTATTACATTGATTCATGATCTTATATTATCCTTGGACCGATGATATGAGGGAAAGGTGTATTATTAAATTCATCATCGCATGCACCTATAATTCACATGTCAAGCAAATTAATATTCCATATAAGTGTATTTTAATGTTTACATCACTTGATATGATTATTATTGTTGAGTGAGCCTTGTTTTTTGTAATATATTCTTATGCTTCTATTGGAATGTGATTGAGTAATTTTATATTTCAATTCATGATATTTATATGCCCTTGTGTGTTGAAATAGTGATTTACTGAATCAATTATTAATTAGAAATTCAATTGGGTGTTATTCTCAGTGGTATAAAGTATGGTAACTGATTCAATAAAAGAAAAAATAATTTTAAATGAACCTAGGTATATGGAAGTAATATATTGAAACATCAAAGTGAATAATTTTTTTGAAAAATGAAATGGTTTCACATCCTTATATCACTATTTCTTATTATGAATGGTAAAAAAATTCCAAGAAATTCAATATATAATGAATGAAATGGTTTTTAGTAAATTATTAGGCAATGTATTGTTGACCCATCATTTATTAGAACACACATAACATTTAATTGATCATTTATCGATACATGGACTTCTAGGTGGGATGTTGGGTTAGAATTCCATTGGTGGCGTGTCTTTCTTATGATCATATTCTTCTAGTGTTGTTATCCTTATGCTTCTAATATTGTTCTGAGGCATGTGTTTGGAATTTATAGATGGATTCCACTACAACATTCTCCTGTAGTGGACGTGGAGGGAGGAAACAACCATACTACAGACATAGTGGGCCTTGAGATACCAGTCATACCTCTTTAAGTTCCGACTAAGGCACCACATGCTATACCTCATTTGGGAACATATTCTCATGTTTGATATAGTTTCTTACATCTAATGAAGTCTGTTCATGGTGATTCAAATCCTGAACCTACCATGGATGAACAGAATGATGACTTCCAGTTGCAGTATCCTCCCGCATTCATGGAGATGGTTGTTTTCAAGCTACTAAATCATGCTTAGATGTCAACCTGTCAATCTCTAATCATATGGAAACACCTCCTAAGAATAGATTCATGCTTGATGCATGATTACTCTAGCATTTGGGGGGATGTAACTAGCCAACATGGTAACCATTTGGGATTTGTTTTTTATTACTTCCAGACAACATTCTATGATCAGTTCTCTCCTCAAATACTAAAAGCTAATTGTTCCAGAGAGTTCATGCATTTTGAGTAGGTTTCTATGTCAGTTATGAAGTATTCAGTGTGTTTTATAGATTTATAGTTATTTTCATCACTTCTATCATTTGATGATCTTACTCATGATAGATGTTTTTGGGGATGGTATCTTGTATTCCATCTATAATCTATTGAATGACTTTCAACTCCTAACTTTTTCTGAAATATTTAATTAGGATCCTTTCACTGAATAAAACCTGAGGGATGACAACAGTACTGATAATAGGGGACTAACACCATGGTAGGTCATTATTTCCTCCGATAACAGTAAGAGATTTCTTATGGATTATCAATAGGGTAGTGGAATCCAGAGTACCCATATAGGTAGTTCCATTGTGTGTCACCATTATAGATGATATGCGAATCTAAAGCCTTAGTGTGATAGACACCCTCTAGAAGGATAGTCTTATTGTGGTATTGAGCATCTTTATCATTTCAATCATACCATTCCATAATATTATTTTGGAGGATATTCCACACTATCTCCACCTTCAGGTGAAGGATCTTATATAAAATATCTGGCAAGGAGTTGTAGTAGCACCATAAGGATTGGATGAGGGGGAGGTCATGGACATGGTGGCTAGAATCCTGATCACCAATAGCACCAGTAATGATGTTTCAATTGTGGTAGAGTAGTTATTTTATGGGTCCATATATCATTTCAGTGGAATTATTTACATCCAATACCCAAGGATCAGGCTGTGGGACCATCTATAGTATGAGGAAATATTCTAGTAACAACCATTGTATTATCGTCCTTATTTGATATAGTTTCATTACAATCATCCATTTCATTATCTATTTCGGAATTTCATGGGCTATAAATATAGTATTATTGTTTTTTAATGAATTTATATTCAAAATTTGGAGTATGCTTAGAAGGAATATTCCAATACAGGGACTACCCCCTTGATGTATGTAGTTATCAAAATATTGGGACCACTTTTTTCTTGTGATTATGCGATTTTTCATCATTATAGGGATGGATTTGTTGGTTATATATCATGCCTTTTTAGACAACTATCATTGTAGTTGTCATTTACATCACCATAGGAAATTATTTATCTACAAAATTATGATTGGGATGTCCATTCTAGTAAAGATGGACTAGAGAATCATGGGATAGGTTCTGTGACTCACAAAATTAGAAATCTCTTCATGGAAGAGTAGGTATTACATCAAGAGGATTTCATTCTAGTAGTAGATTATTTCATCGATACATTTACTGAATATTTTAATGGATTAACTCTTATTAAAGAGGTATATTTATGGTTTATCTTGTTCCTGTATCATCTCTAGTGTCCATTACCCCTTACAAGATGGAAACTACTTAGCTCTAGGATCTCAAGTGGTTTTTAGAGATCTATAGTCAAAATTATTCATATGGCCCAAAAAATTATCTTGGGGTTCACCCATGTTATTCTCCAAGATTGTGGATGAGGCCCTTCATCTTTGCATGGAATACAGAATATTATACCACCTTATAGTCAATAAATAGTAACCAAATTGTTGAATAAATAATCTCTTTGACTAGAACCGTGGAGATATGGTATTATCTAATATTATCATGAGATCGAGATATCATCAGGTGAGACTCAACCCATTTGAAATACCTCATAAAGAATTCCATAGAGTGTATGGATTGTAAGATTACATTTTATGCCATTCAGTCTTTTTGACATGTTGACCATTTTCATGGATTTGATGAATATGGAGTTCCATCTCTATCTAGAATCATTTTTCATGGTCATTTTGGATGAATTCATGGTGTATTCTCACACATGTAGTGATAATGCTAAGATCCTTGAGCATGTTTTGATTACACTGAGAGAGATTCATCATTATACCAGGCTTTCTAACTGCCGCTTCTCGATAAAAAATGTTCTCCTACTAAGCTATATTATCTCAGAATCAAGAGTCTTTGTTAACCTAGATAATTTTAGTGATGTGGTATCTTAGGACCATCCCATGAATGTTTATGATATAACATGTTTTTTTGGGATGGATGGATATTACAGGCGTTTCATGCATGAATTCTCGTAACTTTCTTTACCACTTAATATTCTTACAAATAAGGGTGTTATGTTTATGTGGTTAGAAGAGTGTGATAAATAATTTCAAAAGCTGAATGGAAAGATTGTCTCAACACACATTCTAATTTATTCAAAGAAAGGATGATGCTACACAGTGTTCTGTGATGAATCTGGCATCGTCCTAGGATGAGTTCTATTGAAAGAGGACAGATTCATGACTTACTGATCAAAAAAATTGAGATAACTTGAGAGAAACTATCAAACACATATCCTTGAGCATGCAGATGTTTTTTATGCCTTATGTTTCTAGAGACACTATCTGATGGGTGAGCTCTTTGTGGGGTACATGGACCACATGAAACTCATATATATCTTTACACAACATGATGTAGATTTTATACAATAAATTTTGGTTATATATATTTAGTTCTTCTATTTAAATAATCCATATATGTCTATAATGTGAAATGTGGTAGCAGATGTGCTGATTCAGAAAAGTCAATCCCAAGTTGTACGGCAAGCTATTGATGAATGGAAATTGATTTCCATCTTCGGTGATATACATATGAAGTATCAATAAATTAATGACTAGTATTGTCTCTCAGAATTGAAATTTACATATTCCCTCCCTCAGAAGGTGAAGAACTAGAAATTTTTTGATCATGAAGGATTTGTTCTTCGTGAAAGTATTTCTGAGGATCACTTGCCTCCTAATTGGTCTGTGAATCGAGAAGACATTCAGCATATACAATGTTGTTTCTAGGTTCCTGTATATATGAGAGTCGAGTTGATGCATGATTCACATGCTTCTCAGTTGTCAGTTTATCATGGATTCTCCAAAGTATCGAGATATGTGACACTAGTATTGGTGGTCTAGGATAAAGCGTCGAATTGTAGTCTTTATCACTACATGTTCCACCTATCATCAAGTGAAGGTGGAGTAATAGATACATATAAAATTTATATAGCCACTTTTAGTCCTGGAATGAAAATGGGAATATATTTACATTGATTTAATGGTAGGATTACCTAGGTATACAATAGGTGGTGATGCACTACGAGTTTCCACTAACAAACGTATGAATGTTTCACATTTAAGTCCTATCTAGGATATGTTATCAGTAGATCAGTTGGGAAGATATTATATCCTTGATAACAATAAACATCATAGGGATCCTCATACTATCATTTTAGTTTGGTAAGTTTGTTTCATGTCAATGTTTTGGTAGGGGTTATAGATATCTATGGGTGCACAGGTTCTGTCGAGCACAACCATTAACCCTTAGACCCATGGATAGTCAGAACAGTTGATATAGGTACTATAAGACATGCTCTAGGCATGCATCCTTGATTTTGGTAGTTTCTAGGAGAATCATAACTGTCTCATCATGTTCTCTTTTAATAATAGATTCTAGGAATAAATTATGATGCCTCGTTTTTTGAGGCATTATATGGTAAGGAGTTCCATTCACCCTTGTAATAACTATAGGTAGGATAGGTAGCTCTACCAAGTCCTCATTTCATGTAGGAGACCTCAGAGGAGGTTCATCTGATCTAGAAGCACATGTCTAAAGATGTTTCTTGGTATAAATATAATGATGATCATTAATGAATACCTCTAGATTTCAAGGTTGTTGATCATGTTTTCTTTCATGCATCACCAAGGATCGGACATAGATGTATATGAAAACAAGGAAAGTTGTCTTCATGATTTTTAGGCCATTTGAGATATTGGAGAGAGTCAGTATAGAAGCCTATCTGTTTTTAATGCCTCACAGGTTGTGTTCTACACACAGCATCTTCCACATTGCTTATCTTCTCTATTATCATGCTGACATGTCACATACCTATTGTCTCGATGATGTAGAGCTTGATTTTAATGATACCATTAAAGAGTATCCCTTATGTTTCATTGATGTTAACATGAAGGCTCTATAAGGCTAGTTTTTCCTTCTTTTATAGATATTATGATAGAACGACTGTGTACAAGATGAGACATGGGAGTGGGATCCATGCTTACAAGCCTAGTAGACAGATTTTTTCTCAGATAGTGTTTCGCATCCCTTGCAAGGTGAGCTCAGAGACAAGTTCCATTAAGGGGGAATACTGTAAGAACATGGTTTTTATCTCCAAAAATATTATTTTAAATTTTTGTATAATTATCTTATATGGACCAATTATGTATGCCTAATGTGTGAGTAATGTTACAAGGGAATTTCAAATCTTATTAAAATCATTGAACATGACTTTTTTAGAGAAAAGGCATGTTTCTTGGTAAATTTAAACCATGAGAGATGAGATTCAAAATGTGTTTAAACATTTCGAAATCGGATAGTGGGCTTGAATAGGTTGTGTTTTTTTTCTTATCCATGTGACATGAGTCGCACGGACATGCAGAATGTTCCAGACAAGTCATAGAGAAACTTCACAATGTTGTTGCATGAGTTCCCTAACCGAGTGGCCCAACCATGTGTTATGCCCCTTTCAAATGGTTATCATTCATGATTTTTCACATGGTTTGTCATGCAGTGATTCCAAACCATATGCAGTGTAATACTGGTGTAAAATTACATATTTACCAATAAAATGACTTTAACCATAATCCTTCTTTCTCCTTTTATTTTTAGTGGATAGATCCTCCATATATCCTTATTTTTGAGATTCATGAAATCCAATATTGTAATCATGATAGGTCATCCGTCCAGATTCCAAATTTACTATTGTTCACCTCATTAGATCTATGCCGGTATGTTATTGATTCCATTTTAAACATATGTCATTCTTCATTCTATCAACAACTCTATTTTGCATCAGGATTATATGCCCCAATATTATGTAATTGATATATTTATTAGATGTACACTAATCCAAGAATAACTAATGGATATTATTGGACAAGGAGATTCCTACAAGTATTATATAGGTATTCTATGACTCTATTTCCAATTTCCATCACTTTGGAAATTGTAATATTATCGCATAGATTTCATCATGCTTTGTTTATTGAACTAATATGTCATGTTTATAGTATTTACAATCATATTCAAAAAAACTGTCTATATTTTCAATTATTGGTTGGTGGTTACATCAAAAACTCCAACAACCTCAAGTAGGGTGGTATTCCATATTATTTTTTAGTGTTTTGATACTTTTGAGTGAATTTTTGGTTATGCGTGAGCTTGACCATATGTATAGTAATCTATCTCATAATGATGTATTATTAAATGTTTTGTGGCTTGAGAAGGGGACCTTACCACTTAACCCAACTATGGTAAGTGTCTCAATTGAACTTGTTTAATTATTTTTTAATGGTATTAGAAAGTATGATATAAATTTATGATAATGCCAGTTGAAATGGAATTTTATATTGGTTAAATTTCAAAGAGCCCCTTACCACTCATGGTGGATGGTAGAGGATTGAAACAAGTTTAATGATAATGGACTAAATAATGTATTGAAATGGGTTAATGTCTCATTGGAATTGTAACACTAATTAAAAGAATGGATTGAACCCAATGACCATAAACGAATGTTTTTGAATTATATGAATTAACTGAATGGTTTCATGAATTGAGATTTCTTGTCACTTGTACGAATAGAATGGAATTAACCTTTATATGTTAAATGGCCTAATTACTAAATGGCCAATTTTATTTACTTATTTAAATATAATATTCCTAATTACTCATGACCCTTGAAATACTTATAGGAAGTCCCAAAATAATTTTAGCTAATGGATTCCTAAGGGAGTTCCATGAGCACACAAGGACACCATTCTGATTCAAGGATGTTGGTTATCTTAGGTAGACCCACCTTGGAAACTGAACCTCATCTTGAATCGGATGCCTAGTATTACACCATAGGATCCCTCCACTACTATTACATGATTCCTAGGATACACTACTTGGATCTAGCCTAAATTCTACGGACACCAGGTTTCGTTGTTATATCCTTGTTCCTAGCCATTGATTATACCATTTAACCATTGATGTTATCTTTGGAATCGCTTAGACAATTCAGTTTTTAAATTCCTTGGTTGATACTCATTAGATTACACATTTAACCTTATTTAGACGAATATTACCACTAAGTTAGTGACCCTTAATATCTAGGATTCCATAGTCATTACCTTCAAACCTCTAATTTATTAATCACATTATAGAATTTCTTGTTATGGCTTGGATCCCCCATTAACATCAAGATGTCAGGGATGGCTTTCCTCATGTGAGTTAATCCCATAAAATCATCATAATGAATTAATAAAAATGTTAAATATTCAAAAACCATCCAACTGATAAAATATGTACTTGGTTATTTACCCTTAATGTACTAATTTACTTTTATATATACATGTTTGAACTCGTTTGGTTTGTATTACACATACATGATGTTATATACACTGTTGGCGGTGGCCTACTAAGATTTATTTCACATCCTATGTGGGTTCATCAACTACCTGGATAAACTATGTGAATGTCATTTTTTAAAAAGGGAGGGAGGTAACTTTGGACCTATCATTGCATATTGTAGTAGGGTGGAGATGGTAGAAGATGATCGAGGAGGAGCATTGGATGCATGTGATTGTTTTCGATTATTATTTTCAACTTTTTTATAGAATTCCTAAATGATACTTGTATAACTATTTTTCAAATTTTTTAATCATGAGACATCCTCATCATCTTTTTTCTATTTATATCAGTTTTTTTAATTATTGTTGTATCAGTCTACTATTATAGTGTTTATTACATATACAATTAATATTCTATATATATCATATTTTATTTTGTTGATATGATATATATTACACTTATATTAAGGGTATCTTTTCCCCAGTAACCCAGCTTAGGTCCTTGTATCTAGTCCCCATCCGGTGGCATTTGGGGTGATGTTTTTGGGGCCATGTGGCCCACTGGGCTCATGGTGCCTCTTATGTGTCATTCGGGTTCGGGATGTCACACATGGAATAGTTGTGTGCAAAAAAATTCCTTAAAAAGAAAAATCTATAAAAAAATTAAGAGGATGGTCTTAGGAAAAGATTCTCAATAATGATTGCCTCAATTCTCTTGTTACTATATTAGTTCAGTTATAGACTCCAAAAATTTCAATGCATTTTTTGATAGGTTTATATGTCCCATGTTTCACTCATTATGTATATTCAAATAAGAAAATGATATCATACACTCAAAATACTCTATGAAATAAGATTAAAAAAGTAAAAATTATAATTAATTGGGGTATAAAATCGAGTGTAAATTTAATTAAGTCATCATGAATAGTGTATAAAACTAGCTTAGAGAATACAAAGTATGAATGAAACTTTTCGAATTTGAGGATTACTCCCAAGAGTTCTTTTATAGTGGTTGTGGGGTTTACCTGAGCATCATTCAGGGCGTGACTAGCAGAATAGATTGGATAGAATGTTTTTCTAACATGTTAATCTAAGATAGTGTTCATAGTGAAGTCACATGCATCGAAAATCAACTCAAATGTTTTCTACCAATCTTGTTAAATTATAAAAGGAGCATCCACTGTGATTTTCATTATAATGATGAATGGACATTGACATTATTCAGTTAACTAAAAATGGTATACATTACAAAATTGTGTGTCATACTGTGGGAAACATTCTCAAAATAATTCATGAAGTGATGATTGTATCTTGCATGGCCTCAAAATCGTTGTATGTCATTTATGGTTGATGGATCACGTAAATCATTGATCACTTTGATTTTTTCTAGATCAAATTTTGTTCCACGCATGGAGATTATTTTTGAGGAATATTCCTCCCACAACCATAATGTTTAATTTTACCCAATTTAAAACTAAATAATTATCTTCATAGCATTATAGGACTAGTTTAATATTTATTAAGAACACATTCAAGGATATTACATGAACTGAGAAATCATCCATAAAAGCATCCCTAAATTCCTTCTACATATCATTCAACATATGTTTCATACACTATTGAATGTTTTTAGTGCATTTACCATACCAGATGACATACTTATATTCGTTAAGGTAACAAACGAGCATGTGAATTTTGTTTTGGAGTGTTTTTATGGAACATAAAAATCTAATTGTACCGTAAATATCATTCTAGAAAACAATATAATTAATTTCTTGTATCCCTTTCCAGCAAATTATCCATGAAAGAAATAGAGAAATGATCTTCTTGTGTTTTTTTAAGATCTTGTAGTCAATGTATACTCTCTATCTAATGATAGTGGGAGTAAAAATAAATTCATTTTCATCATTCTTGAAAACTCTGAGGCCATCATTATTTGGAGAAACATGTATTAGAATCAACAATTCTCTATCATAGATTGAAAAATTTATTTTTCCACTGAGAAGTTTTAGTAATTCTTTCTTAAATACCACATTTAATGGTGGGGTAAGTTATCTTTTGGGTGGTAATTTTGGTTCACATTATCATCTAATAAACTTTTATGAGGGTAAAATGTGAGGATAATCCTTTTAATGTCATCCACCACTAGGAAATAGAATTATTATATATTTTTATGATGCTGAACAAAATTTTTTCATGTGGACATGTTATATTGGAGTTATTTATGAATGGAAGTGTAGTATTTGTCTCTAAAAACAATACATTAGTGTTTTTGGAGAGGTTTCAGCTTCAATATTGGTTGATACATGTCTGATGGTATAAAAGGTTATATCGTGCCCCTTGTGAGAGGTTGCATGTAGTTTTTTTACTCAAGATCATAATCCTCTCCCCCAGTATGATATACTTCATCACTATCGTCCTTAAGGTCCTTTTATCCATTATTATCTTCTATGATAAATATAGTTTGGAAGTAAAAAGAATAATATGTTTGTTTCCAGATTTCACTTGGTAAATGCTACTTGTTCATCACATACATTTTATATCAATATCATTCGATTAAAATCAATCATTTCCTTCCTAGTGGGTGTGAATTATCATTCTAATATAATCAAAATGTCTCCTTCTTCTTCCATTACCACAATGAGGAATTCTCCAGGGAAAATGAATTTACTAATTTTGACTAGAACCACATCGAGATGTCCTCAAGGATAAAAAATTGATTGGTTGGATAATTTTAATTAAAAACTTATATAATTTATTTCCTCAAATCCTAACAAGAAAAATACACAATGGAATAAATTTATTATTATCTCTTAAGTCTCACAATGATCTCTGTTGTTTCATTCTGTTATAGTGCCTGGAATTGGGAAGCTTCTAGGATCTATCATTTTGTCCAGAATTTACCTATTTACAATAACATAGAATTCATCATTCTAGTAAATGACCCTAGGGTTTTATATATTCCACTTTTTATGAAATTTGTAATTTGATAAATTTTTCATTGGAATAAATTTAATTAATAGATTCAAAAAATGGATATTGATGTGAAATTTCATGAAGTTATCCATCAATTTATTATATTTCACTTACAATCATCATTTAATCATTCTTTTTGGAACGGGGATATGAGATTTATTAGATGGTGATATATGGTAGATATCATATTTGGGTTTTAATAATGTCGAATATTTTCATGGAGGTAGTGATTCTAGGGTACGTTTTTATGTTTTTTATTTTTTCTTCTGTTTTCATCTTCTTCAACAACTACTGTTGGTTTATTAGATTCTTTTGACTTTTTCTCTTCACATATATATGGTCATTGAAGATCTAGTATGTTTTCACTCCTTATTACCACTTCTTTAGCCACTTCTATTGGGTATGTCTAAGTAATACCATGTAATGTACCTATAAATCAATCTAACAAGTTCTTGGAGAATTGAATAATTTGATGTTTTAGATTTTATAGGGTAGCAATTTTATTTTCAATTTATATTTCATTGGTTCCCATCCTATAATATAACTTTTGTACAATTTTTTTGATAAAATATTATAAATTTGATTGAAGAGTTCCGACTAGTGGTGGTGGTCATTAAAGAGTCAGTAAAAAAATTGGAATATAGGAGGAAACAACCATTGGGATACTTTTTGTTGGGGCATAGTAACCTGATTCATAGTTGGATAGCCAGGTGGTATTTGGATCTTCAGTTGTGCTTGACCACTTTTCTCTTGTAGTACACTTGATTGTTTTCAAGGCTATTGAGTTGGACACTATTGATAATATTGTTGCACTTGTTGGTATTGTTGGTTTGGCTGATATGAATTTACATTACTACAATAATGACGCATGGACATGGATGAATATTATAAGGAATATATTTAATCCAAAAGAAAAATAAAAGAATAAAAATTGAGTGGGGTACGGGTGAGGTAATCCTAGTTTCATACCAAATATTCATAAGCCCATGAATAGTAAAGAAATTCCCCAAAAACGACACCAAAATTTGAAAATCCTTCCCATTTTATATAATTTTTCTAAGCCGTGGTTAGATTAGAATTTTTATTTATCCAAAACTACACTTTATACGATGACATATTATAGTGATAATGTGTGGTCAAACCTATGAGGAATGTTTCAGCATGTTGGGAACTAAGAAAACAAATTCTTTGTGTAGGATTCCTCATGAAATTGATTGATTTTTTGATTTAAATATTTCTATAGAGTTTTTTGACACTTAGGAGAAAATACAGGGGTCGGGGTTAGTTATAGGGTTTTTGGTAAAAAAAAGGGTAATCCTAGTTCGAACATGATATTTTCTTGGTCCTTCGGTTGTGAACCAATTTTTATATTACTAGTTGATTATGGTCAGCCCAAATTTATATATCTAAGGGTAAATTGTTTCTTGGTTCGAATTTAACTAACCACCTATATGCATAGTCCCCAGATTCTATAGCAGAAAGTATCACATGCTACAGGTTACAGCCTACATTACTCATATCAGTTCAGGTTTATTCATTTAAAATTTTATTTGTTTGGGTTGACTAAAATAATTTAATAAATAATGGTTATGTGAGCTAATTATAGCCACAGGGTTACCAAGTAACGATTTAGGGATTCATTAATTTCATAACACCCCTACTCTCGGCCCATACCCTATGCGGTTTAGTAACTCATCAAGGTAACAAAAAACATCTAATGAAAATTATTGACATACATGAAAAATTAAGAAGGCAATTGCAATATGAAAATTTGCAAGTGATGGTTCAGGAAACAATCAGTTTACAATCGAAACTATTAATAAATCAATAAACATCATACTTGAAAAATAAACAAGAAAGAACATATGGTAAAGCCACTTTGGAACTAAAATGACAATAGTAAGAGTTCATCATAATGTTAAATGTTGATAAACAGAATAAAGAATGCATATAAAAAATCAGTGAGACTTGGATTTAATCAAAACTGCCACAAAAATTGTCTATTGTTGAACTAGGAGAGAAGAAAAGGGAGAAAATGAGAGAGAGCTAGAGATCAATGAGATGAAGAAAAGTATTTCATTGTTGTATGCATGCTGGAAAGTAAATAGTCGGTATATTTCATGGAATGTACACGTTTCACGTCATAAAATCTTGATCCATGGTTTTCTCATCATATTTTGGATCTGTCACAAATCTCTACCTCATGATGTGTATCTTCTCAATACGATATATGTCTTCTCATAACATGAATGTAAAATTGGAGGTGGTCTTTGAATCTTACCCTACATGAATTTATGATTCATGTCATGTAATTTTTTCATGACTTGTGATTTCTTTATGACAAGAATCATAACTAGTGACATGATGAGAATGATAATTACAAGTCATGTAATTGATTTTGATGACATGTAATGATCACTTTTTTCTAATTTTCACATCATTTTCTTTTGAGTCTTGAAAACTAATTTTATGTTATGATCAATACACACCTAGTTCATTATCAAATAAATAATGTATAATCATTATTTAAATGACGTATAAATATATAAATAATTCTATCATTTCAATCCATGAGTAGAGGTTGTGATAATAATAGAAACAATGAAGAAGAATGAGAGAGACTAATCACAGCTAGAGTTATGGGAGAAGAGAAGTATCGTTTACCATTGTTGAGATAACCACAATAACACAAACCATGAATCATAAAAAATGTGTAAACAAGTGAGGAGGAGGATAAAATACCATACCATGAATTATATCCTTGATTTGTTAGAGAGAATATAGAGGAGGAGCGATGTGGTATGGGACTTTCAGGAATGCATGGGAATTGTGACAAATTCAGTAATAGTTAGGGTACATTTAAATAGATCGAGGATGCATTTATTTGTGCTTCTTAAAAATCACTGATAAATATGCCATTTGTCATTCTAAATTAATAATCATTGATAAATGATATATTTATGAGCATTAAAAAAGATATGATAAAATGTATCTTTATGAGAAATAAATGTTTTGTGCTAAAAAAGTTACCTTTTATGACTGCTTTTTTAATGCTTTAAATCCTCCATCTTTTTCAATCCAAATGATGCACTGATAAAAGAAATATTTACAGCGCTAAATCATTAGCAATGATAAAATATTTATAAATACAATGATAATTAATATAATTTTAAATATATTTATATAATTATATATATATATATATTAAAATTTTATAATCATCTCAATATAAAATTATTTATTTCCAATTATATAAATACATTATAAAAAAATTATATATTTTTCTTTATAATTGTAAATATATAATTTTAAATATTTAGTAAATACACATCTATTAATATATTAATATATTAATATATTTCCATGTAATTATGTAATTATTTAAAAAATAAATAAATAAATATAAATATAGAAAATATACTCATTATTTATAAATATTTATTATAATTTTATAGTTATAAATATATTTATATAGTTATTTACATTTATATAATTATATATATATTTACTAAATATATTTAAATATAAATATAAATATAGTAAATATATTCATTATTTAAATATATTTTTTTATAATTTTATAATTATTTAAATATATAAACAAATAATTATAAATATATGAATACTTATTGAAACAATTTTTTTATTTATATCATTATATAAATATATATATATATATATATTTAATAAATATAGATATATATATATATAAATATATTAATTATATTAATTATTTAAAAAAATTAATTATAATTTTATAGTTATATATTTATATAATTAATTTTTTATATTTATATAAATAAATTTCAATAAAAATATTTTTTTAGAAATAATTATTTACACATGTATTTTTAAAATTATTAATGAATGTATAATTATAAATTCGTGCATCATAAAAATGAGTGACATTAAGTAATAAAAAATGACTACACTTTAAAATTATGGAAAAATGGGTAAATGTTATTTATTAAATATATATTGTTAAAAAATATAGATATATATTGAAGTAAAAATGAATAAATTTTGATAATACTAAAACATAGAAAATAAAAATACAAAAATAAATAATATAAAATGATTATATTTTAAAAAATTAATATTTAATAAAGAATTCCACGTAGTAAAAATTTTAAAAATAAATAAGTTGAATATTATGATTACAAATATAATATATTAAATGTAACATGCATTTTATAATGAAAATCTAAAATTAATAGTAAAATTTAAAAAATTGAAATAAATATTAGGTGTATGTGTTTATATATAATCATTCATTAATTGTCTCAATATTTGTGTGTGGGAATTGTATATAAAAATAAATTAACTGCATATATGTAAAATCAATTTAACTCATGATTGATATATTTTAAATTTTAAAATCAATAAAAATTAAATTATGTCGATTACTCTATGTTATTAGTAATAATTTTTAATTAATATTAATTTTTAAACAGAAACCAGTTTTCACTAAATATATGTCTTATTTAATTTAAGAATAAATATTTTTTTTATAAATAACGTTTGATGAAATATTATATACATTAAAAACTATATATAGTAATATATATGAATATATTTCAATATTAAATGCATTAATGAATAATTTTGTATAAAACCCATTAAAAATGGATATGTTATTAATAGGTTTTTAATTACTACCTTTTATACATTTTCAATATTTTTATTTTAATATATATTATTCATTTCAATTTATAACCAATATATATTAGTTTTATTCATTTTTTAAATAATTTTTTTCATTAAATTTTTTTTAAATAATTCTATATTTTATTCCTTTTTAATTTTTATGTTTGATAATTATAATTTATTTAATTTATTAGAATTTAGTAATATTAATTTTAAATTTAATATATAATATTTATTAATATTTAGATTCTATAAATATGTATTTTAAATTTCTTCATTTTTATCAGTAATTATTTATTTAATAAAATGCTTAATAATTTTCGTAATTTACAAATTTTTTATTTTATTTTTTAATTATTTCATTTTAATCTTTTCATGTATCTATATATTTGACATATAACATTTGTTTATATTGATAATATATATATATATATATATATATTTATGTTATTAATTTTTATTAATAATTATTTAAATTATAAAATAGTCGATATTTTTTTAATTTTCTATATTTTTTTAATTATTTCATTTCATTTAGGACATTCATCAATACTAAAAAAACACTGATAAAGGATTAACTTTATCAATGTTAAAAATAAATAGCCAATAATGTGCACAATTTATCATCACTATAAATAAATTGTTGATAAATGTTATCTCTTTTAAAGGCATCTTTTGTAGTATTGTTATGTGAAATGTATAATAGTAGAAGGCCATAAGAGTGGAGCTAAATAATTTAATGGATAAAATTTACCATGATCTCATCCCACACGAGAGTTCTTTTTTTTTGTTCGAGCTAATAATTATTAATGCTTCAGGAAAAAAAATAAAGGGGATATATGGGATTTTTAAACGTCAATTCATCAAAGGTTTTAAAATTATTTTGAATTTTTTATTCAAGCTCCATTCACTACTAAAGAAGGAATGACAAGGATGATATTTAAATGGAGATCCTCATTGGGGAAGAAATTGAGATGTTCATGTACAAATAGTAGTGAGATAAGAGTAAAGGGGGATTCCAAGATTTCATCAGAAAGAACTAGAGTGATTCGATATTCTTTCTGTAAAGTCAATGAAAAATAAAATAGTCTTCCATGAGTTACATCATCTCACTGTAAGTTCAATATACCATGTTCTTATGAGGAAACTCTATTCCTTGTGTATATTTCCATCATCATTGTTGATAAATAACATTTAATCTTGGAGAGAAGTAATTTCCAAGTAGTATGAGTGCATCGTGTTCTCCAATTGATCATTTAGTGACCCATGAGGGTTGATGACACTCCTTTAAACTTGTAATTATTGAATTATATAATTTTATTAGTTATTTTCACATAGGCACATATTCATCTATGATCATTGATAAATATCCAACAAGTTATGTTAAAGTGTCAGTCTGGGGGGTAACTTTATCTCTCTCTCTCTCTTTCTCCTTTGAATGCATGTAGACAATTTTAAACCACAAAGGCATTCTTATCATTAAAGAAAAAAAAAATTTATTATTGGAGATATTAATGAAAAACTACATCAAATCATTAGGGATAGCGGTTTATGTGGATCCCATATATGGTATCTCTGTTAGAATAGATAAAGGATTTTTAATAAAGAATATTCATACAGAACTGGACACGGATTCAATGGTGGTATATAGCTTTGGAATCACACTACCCAATCTCATTTACACTAAAATATTATATTGTATAATCACTCATTTTTTATGTAAATTACATCATGATACCTATGAAATATATTTCTTTGTTCAGAGGACAGTTTATAATTTTTATAGAATAAATTTGAGAACATTATATTGAGAACAATTGATAGGCTTGAATCAAATTTAAATCGAATAAATGAGCTTTTTAAAGACATCCTTTATATATTTAAAGGATCTCAAATGTGAGAAAATTATAATGAGAATCTTGAGAAATATTCATCATCAGTTCCTTAAAAATGTGTTGGTTTATAAAGTTAAAAACCTGAAAAATTTTCTTAGGGTAACATGAAAATAAATCGCATTATATAAGTGATGAAAAATGAAGAAAATTATTTTAAGGTAAAGTAAAATATATATGCAGTATATTTTAATTAAATGAAAATCTGATGGTGAAGTATGTTTCAAAAAAGATGAAATTTTGGTTATAATTTCCATTCATTACTCTAACCTTATAATAGTATGAGAAAATTATAAAGGTATCCTTTTACTTTCTTTTTCATATATGTAAAAATGGGGCATCGTTTGGTTAAATGTCCAAATAAAATTTTGAATGATGATGAAGAATATATGAATGATAAAATTAGTTTTTTATTATTGAAATATTATTTCTCATAATAAGATGTAAACTTTGATGAAGTTAATTTTGAATAGGCTCTTGATAAAGATGCACTAGTAATCAATACATTAGACAACAATAATGATGTTTAAAATAATGTTAATATTAGAGTTGATATTTCGTTTTAACTCAATCCATCCCTTTGAGAAATTTATATTTAGAGTGTCAAGATGAAGAATCATATTGTAGTTATTCATGACTCAAATATATATATATATATATATTATGATTTTTTTTAGAATTAAAATATGTTGTTGAAAATCTCAAATATAGATATTCAGATTGTGTAAATATAGTGGTGGATTTGAATCCCCTAACAAAGGAGAATTCCAAAATAATTTATGGGGTATCTAAATCAGTGATAGATAAATCCATTAGTATTGAATAACAAGAAGATGAAATCATGAAGTGGAAATAAAGATTAATTATAAATATAGACCTCTGACAACATAATTGGTACTAACCAGTTGAAAATATATTTCCTTTATAAATGTTGTAAAGCTTTATAAGGAATTTATTGAGGAAAAAATTTGCATTCAACAAGTACAACACATTAGTTAGAAAATAATATACTTTATCGGGTTTGAAAAAATAAATAATACAACCTTGTTTTATTCAAAACCTCAGCCATCAACACCACAGAAGAAAGTGAATCTTCAAAAAACTCAATTGGTATGTTTGGAGTATTCAATGATAGGATGAAGATGATAAGTGACATGTATTTTTATAATTGAAATATTGGGAGCACTCAATTCACATGTTCTATTTCAAAGATATATCTCTGAGAATGGGATTCAAAAAAACATATAAGAAAAATCCCTACTTTTTTTATTTTTTCATAAATATTGTTTCAATTATGAAGGTTATGGGCACAAATCCATATTTTGTGCATCAGGAATAAATTACATTTCTCCAAGTAAATCTCATAAATGTGAAAATAAATAGTTATAACCATTATTTTAAAAAATAGATATTCAAAACAGAATCTTAGTTTTGTAAAATTATGAATACTCATTGAATAAAGAAAGAAAAAATGATTATTCTTTATCAATTATTGTGAAATTAAATCCATGGATGAATAAAATAAATCCCATTAAATCTAATTTTTTTTATATTTCATTTAACACAACAATGAAATATAAATTTATCATTTTGGATATCAAATATACATCAAACATTACTAGAAAATAATTCCTCTTAGTATGCACACAATATAATAAATATTTTAATTTTTAGTTTGGAAAAATGAGGGTGTGAATATCATTAGATCTAAAAAAGATAATGTTAGTGGTAAAAATTTTCAGAAATCATATTTTATCTCTGTTAAAAACTCAGTCATAATCATATTATTCTTAGTAAATTATGTAATTCCGAGAAGTTTGTGGAGTTCATGAATTTGGTATGAATAGATACAAAAGGAGATGGTTTAGTTTTTCTTAAAGGAAGATGAGTGAAAGATAATATGTACCCTGTTGGTGGATGGAAATTTTGAATGAAATCAATTAATGATAAAAATAAACTATGGAATAAATTTATTTTCCATTTGATCCAAACATCGATGATTTTTTTTTGAAATATAATGTAGGTTGAGGAATCCCAATGCCTATATTTTATCACACTCACACATGTGATTCTTATAAAAAAGTGGATGATTGTTTGAATGGAATAAAATTCAATGAACTAGAAGCCATCCAATCTTCTTGATATCATGAATATGAATTTAGGTCTGATAATAAAAATTAAGACCACATATAGTAAAAGGTACATTGTTTTTTATTGAAAATTTTAGTTGTGTGGCCTGGATTATGATTATTTCTCACTAATTTTAAGTGTTTAATTGTATAACCTGCAACTAATGTTGGGATGATAATCATATTAGGGTTAAAATATCTAAATTTTTATGATTAATTTTATAGAATTCAATAATACCAAAGAGGAAGATTATCATCATGAAAATGGTATTTATAATAACATTTCAGCTTGTATAACTCTTCAATATAATATATTTTTTGATAGATTGAATCATATCATCAGTAATATGGATCATACTATTCATATTGAGAATGTATTACTAGGGAATTACTTGAAATAATACATGAAATAAGTGGAATTTTTTTCTAATAGAAACATATTATATACAAATGAAAACAAAACTGTAGATGAAATATAATCTGAATAGATTACTACAATAACATAGTTCTAGGTGTTTTTAGGTGAATGATTATTATCAAAAAATAATGGGATGGAATGTTTTTTGATAATGGAGAAGAAATAATATTCTGTGTCTATTCGTTTGAGAATGAAGCCTTCTGGTGAATTAATAAAATTCTTGTAAAAATGAATAAAATTAGTGAGGTTTTTTTCATTGTGAATGATTAGGGGAGATAGTTTCATATGAAAAATATCACGCTTTTAATTATAAATGTAATTAGAAACTAGGTGTCTTGGGGGTTATAATGGTGGTAGATAACTCTTGTAAAAACACTAAGGAGGAATAAAACAACACTAAATCCATATGTTCATGCAGACAACTGGGCATGGTTGAAATCTAAAAAGACAACATCATTGAAAATTGATCATATATTTTTCAAATAATAAGGATAATGTTAGTGCAGTTAGTATCACTCTTATGTTTGGTGGAAGAAAATATTTTTTTACAAAGTTTATTAAGATGAATCTTGGTAAAATTTATACATTAATATGATGACGAAATATTAAAGAATAATACTTTGGATTTTTTTCAATGATCGCATAACAATAAAATCAATGGTAAAATGGGTATTCCAAAATAAATTAAATTAATATAAAAGACATAAAATGAAAATATATTGGATTTTGTTGGAAATGTATTCACAAATCATGGAAATTTATAGAGATGAAACATTCTCACAAATGGAATATGTTTAAATAATAATGTTATTCCGGGATATACATTTAATATGGGATTCAAGGTATTACTAATAGATACCAAATCAACATTTATTAATTTTCTTCTTAAATTAGAGTTATTAATCATTAAAAATGATGGATTTTTCATTAATAATGTTTAAAAAAAAGTATACCATTTGAATATATAATTTTTCTGGAAAATAAAGCACAAAGAGATTAGTACTCATTATTTTTCAAATATATAAATAATCATGGAATTTAAAGGGCGGTTCAGTTCCAACCTTTATATGATGAAGGAAAAATATTCATGTATTATAGTGTTTTTTAATTTGAATGATACTCTATTTAGAGGCTTAGATAAAATCAATGAAAAAAATTAGATCTCATGAGTTGTGAGTTTG
The DNA here is from genome assembly GCA_963277665.1 of Viscum album. Taxonomy (NCBI): domain Eukaryota; kingdom Viridiplantae; phylum Streptophyta; class Magnoliopsida; order Santalales; family Viscaceae; genus Viscum; species Viscum album. Next base: position 1,307,072,903 of record OY728140.1, on the reverse strand, counting down.
AGATATCACTTATTGGTTAAATTTAATTTTTCCTTATATTTAATGTGATTCAATGAAAGTATGTGGTATTTATATCTCAAAAAAATACAACATGGAAGTGCTGAAAAATATGCATATGAATGGTTCTAGTGTGATGAAAACATCGGCCATGACATGAAAAAAACAATCAAAAGATAAATAATTCATAGAGATCGATGTCACATTCTATACACAAATAATCAGTAATTTACTCTTCATAACTACCACTTGACCGAATATTGTTTTTTATACAAGTCAGGTCACATGAAATAAATGTTTTACCAACTAATGTCACAGGACAATTGTTGAAGTGTTACTTCAATAAATCAATAATAGAGTGGAATATGGTATGGTTTAATATAATAATTGATAGTATGAGATGTTAGGATATTCATACATGGAATGGGATGGATTGTTTGACAATCTAAAATAAAACTTATGTGGTATATTTTATCTTGGTAATTATTGTATATTATGTTACCACTGAATACCTGACTGTGTTTCATTACACACTCTAGAGTTACATATATATGGACAACTCTTCCATATAATCATTTTAATTAGATGAAAAAATATCTTGAACAATTTCACATTAAATTTGAATCACTTATTTTGATTATGTGTTAAAACAAATTCATTATAAACCATAAAAAAATAAATAGCAAAATCCAAGAACAAAGATCATTAAAAAAATTATCATTTCATAAAAGAGAAGGTTGTGAAATGTTTGGTTGTATTTTCGAATGTGGGAGCTTTAGAGATTTTCAATGAAATCATGAAAAAAGAACTACCCAAAGTGGATTTTTGAATGCATCATATGGCTCTTGGAGTCCATCCAAATACATCTAACATGATGGGTCATGAAGATACCTTAATCCACAAAGGGATTTTATCTCAAGAGAATTTTTCCAACTTTTCAATATTTATTGTGTGTATTTTTTATCAACCCTTGTAACCTTTCTCAGATGTGATACCTTGGGGTTCATTGACAAGGGGGGTAGATAATATTAAGAAGTTGTTGTGAAATTTTTTTAAATTCGGGAGATCGTGGATATAGTGGAATCATGGGGCGTTAGTTGAATGGGTATTCTTAAATGTCTTTAACAACATGTTTGATTCATTGTTTAGGTGCTTGAAAATCTTTTATTTCAAATGTTTTTATCTCATAGATAATAGAATACATTGGATTACATTTGATTATTAGTTAATCATTGGTGCATGAATATGGATATTGAATGATTAATAAATTATACTTTTTTATATTATATAGAGGTTATTGTTTTATTAACTCATCATAAAAAATGGTGAGTTTTTTCATAGAAATCACCACATAAGAATTTTTGGGTTTTGTTTGCTGATATGATTAATTAAGGTTGATTATTAGGAAGTTCAAGAAAGGGTTTTTTATTTTTCAGTGAAATGGGATTTCAAATCATCCAAGACACTTCCATGGTGGATCTGTTATATCCTGTGCACCATTGTGATTGAATCAAGCATGCAATTAGTATTTTGGTTGTTGTGATTTGTATAAAATGGAAAATAGAATTGTTCTATGTAATTTCTTGGGGGAAGGTAATCTTGGTGTCCACATATGATTCATGGGGGTTTACTATGAGTATAGAGATGGATATAGTTTCTAGGGGTTCACTAATGTTCCATATGGAGTCTTCTATAATCATATTAGACTTCATGGATTATAGAATGTGTTCCAATGTGAAACAACATAATGCAGAAAGCTAAAATCATAGAGCTCAATGTGTTGAAGGAAAAATGAACTAGGATCTCACTCCATGTCAAATTACATTCCATTTCGTCATTTCATTCGATAAATATTCATATTTTATTCTTAAATTTAATGTATTTTTAATGGAGTTTAAAAAATTTAATCATGCCTAATAATGAAGGGATCATGAATTACTATTTCATGTTCCATTCATTTCATGAGGTGGAGGTCCCTGATATGATTATCCATCAATTAGGTTCTTCATTTTTGTAAAAGTAGTTATGCATGTGTGAGGATAATTGAGAGTTATGAGTGAAGTATAAATCCAATATTTCACTATAAATTTGGAGAGTGATTCAAAATTATTTATGGAATGTAAATATCAAAGAGAGAAGTAATCCATATGTTACATCTTCTCATTAGAAGTTCATTAATATATGTAGTAAAGAGTAAACCCCAATCATGTTGTGTATCTCTATCATCTATGATAATTAATAAGATAAAATCATGGAGATCAGTACATTACCTAGTGTAGTAGGGTTGCAAGATCTCCAATAGTTCTTGCTAGTGAACCTGGAGGGTTAATGGGACATCTCTGAAATTATAATTTTTTATGTAGTGATATTTCTTAGTGATTACTTCATAGGCACAATATCATGCATTCTCTATGGAAAATCCCAATAATGGTGAAGCACATAATTTTTTCTATCTCATTTACAACTTTTTTTTATAATAAATATAAAAAGGGATAGAATAAGTGTTCCCTAGGTTGAGAGAATAAATCAAGAAAACATGATATTTATGTAATACACTACCCCCCCCACCACTCATGTTATATTAATGTAAAAATATCAAAAAAATATTTATGATTTATTTCATCAATAGAGGCCATTTCTTACAATTTTTTATTCACTTTTTCATATGGTAGTAATTTAAAATCTTTTTTCTATGATATTTATTTAATTTCATTCATATAGATCAACTATAGGTATAAAATAGGTGAATGGATTTTCATTATGGAAGATATAGTGAATAAACGATTATATCATGGAGTCAATTGTAATATAATATATATAAGTTCCACCTTCTAATGAGAAAGTGGTGGGGTGAAAAATATGTTCATTATCTAAAACATAGTAAATCCAAATGAAATTGAAATTCTTTAATCTAACCAATAAGGTAGATCTTATGATATTATAATTTTTCTAGTAGTTGTTGAGAAACATTGAATGATTTATTGAAATCAAAAACAAGTTTTGTTTATTGAACTGTAATGAATTAAATACATTGAAATGATGTTGTCTATATAAAAACCAATAGTTGAAAACTATGTTATAAATGAAATTTGATCCTGATAAATTGGTATAAACTAGAAATGAAAGCTCATATTGTTCAATATGTAAATTTAGATTTATAGAGGCGATTCTCACAGGAGAGATATATAGTTGGGAGAGTGTATAAACTGTTATATTATAGTGTATTTTGGTACATTTTTATATTTATTTTTCATAGGAAATTACTCAGTTTTAATATATATATTAAAATATTTTGATAATCCAATTGAAAATTTTAATAATATACACATGATTGGTTTTTTATGGGGAGTAGTACCTAAAATTACCTAGATGTATGGTATCATGTAATTGGTTTCAATTGAAATGGGGTGGTAGTGATCTCACCTACTTCCACTGAATAATTAGTGGTATTTTTTTAGATTCTCAATAAGGAATAGTGATCACTAAGAAATGTACTCTTGGTACCTAGTAACTTATTTTATGCAATTTGTAAATTGTAAATAATGTGTTTAACATCACTTATTTTTTAAATATGAAAAGTGATTACTCATATAAAAAAAATATAGAAACCAAATGGGGGATTCTCCACTACCTCATTTATAATTTTTTCTATCTTATTTAGGGTTTATTTAGAGCAAAAAAAATATATGTCTATGACATGATTTTTATTTTGATGATTTAGTGGTAATCCAGCTATTAATTTCTTTATTAATTACCATTTTTTCCTTTTTATTATTTATCAAATTATTTTTTTGGGTTGTAGTATTTTTTAGAAGATTTATATTCTATGATATAACGCAATTGATGGAATTCAATGTAAGGGAATTATCAACATGTGATGTAGGTTTCCATTACTATTTATTTTATTTTTTATATTTAATATCAAGTTATGCACAATTTATTTGATCTATTGTACAAATAAATAAAATATTTTTGTTTTGAGAATAATATTTCATAATTATATGCATTTATCCATGGTAGTCTAACTTAGTTAAACTATTATTAATTATTAAATAAAAATTCATCTGATAACAGCCTCACCAAGGGATATAGGATAATTAATCTAAAATTTATCCTAAAAGGGAACACCATGCATCCGAAATATAATAAAATAAATCATTGACAATAATCTAGTTTAAATTTAAATTTTTTCCTTTAATAAATATATGATGGGAGGCTCAGATATTTTTATTCACATTATCTTTATTGGGGGATTTTTTTAAATGATACCTAACTAGGTAATTTAGGTGTTTGAATTTTACTAAATAAATTCATATCAACTAATAGTATTATTTTGTTTTTGTTATACCTAAAAAAATTTCTATTGGTCCTTAAAATGAAGTTGACGCCGATTAAGGATAAGAGATAAATAATTATGTAATATTATTCCTTGTTGTTCTCCATTTCATATTGTTGGTTATATTAACTATATATTTTCATAATTTCTTATTCCTCGACAATGTGGGTTTGGAGTGATGGAATTTATTTTCTTGCGATTAGATATTGAATGATGTGTGGGAGATTTATTCGTATTAAAATTTCACATATAGTATAAATCATTCCATGATGTGTTACATTTACACTATACGTTATTACAAAGTGGATCTATGGAAGAAAATTACCTATGGCTTCTATGATTGGATCATTTAACCATGGTTTATTGGATGTGGTGTGAGGGTTATATAATGTAATGAATATTGTATATTTTTTAGGGTTTTTTGGTGATTTGATTATTATTTTTTATATTTATTGTTACTTGCTGGTATTCAACTTCAAGAGGTAAGCCTATTTTGGAAATGATTATTAGTTGTGACTTAAAAGGGATGATCAGATATATCATCATTATGAAATTTTGAATAAAAGAACTCAATAATGCTCCCTACTATTTTGAAATTTAAATGGTCATTAATGATGATTACTGGGAGAGTGAAATCATATTTTGTTAAGGTTTTAGGATTTTTTGATAATCAATCTAAATTATTACATAATGTTAAGGAATTATGTTTTGATTTTTTGGTCTCCTTTTTGTCAATACATTCAAGAGTCTTCTCAAATTCTATTCATCTATTTTAGTTATATTTTAACTCTTAGGGTATTTTTGGGTCTTTTTTGTTGATCATGGGTGCGTGTGGTTGTCTCTTAATACCATAAATTCCTAAAATTACGTTATTGAGATCCATGATTATTTTATCTTCCATTACTATTATCATTTATTGTTCCATATCAAGAAAGACATGGATTATGATGGTTTAAGTTAAATTATTAACTATAATATTATGTATATAGTTTTCGTGGGAGGTACTTATGTTTTCGGTGATGTTGGATCATCAGTTTTATATTTAATCATGGTTCAATGAATTATTCATGCTTCATTTAAGGGTGTTGATTTATATTACCTTTATTTTATTTCAACATTAAATTAGAATTTATTATTTTTTACTTTATTTTTGTATAAAGATTATATTGGCCCAATAAATATAATAATTTAGTTTAATATGACTTTTTATGTGATATGAATATAATGTTCATGGTTTTTTTCATTATTGAGTTACATGTTGATTGTATTTTTTCTAACTAATTTTTTTTATTTCATTTTTTATATTTAGATAATGTTTAAATTATAAGAAAATCATAATGATATAAATTGAATGTAGTGGAGTAAATATGTACTTATAATTAAATGTTATCGTCATGGGAATGAATTGGTATTATATGAAAAAATATGATAACATGATGTTATTTACTGAAATATTATTTTAATATTTCTATGGTAGTGGTGGTTGTTTCATTATTAATGGATTATTATCATATATTGGTTTTTTATTTTATAATTCATTTATAGATGAGGTAATTTATGTGTTACTAATGTGGTTTATTTTGGTGGTGGTGAGGTTGTTTTTTATGTTGGGTTTTAGTAGTTTTCTAGATATATATATTCCAATAGATTAATATTAAAAAATTAATTAAATTATTGCATGAATGTTTGTTTGTGGGAAAACTAATTATTTAATGTGGAAAATTTACTAGGTGGAAAACAATTAGATTTGGAAATTTGAATGAAGTAAAACTGTAAGTGTATCAGCTTAAATTTGATATACATAATGGATACAATGTTGTAAGTAAATGTAAAATGATTAATTGAAAATTAATTAACAAATGGGAAGATTGTGTGTGCATGGTATGTGGTATTATGTAGTGTGGTGTATTGTTCTATTATAAGACTCTAGAAGTGTTGGTTTGTGGTTCTTGTGGAATTTTTGTGATTTTAAATTAGTTAGAGATTCTTGAGGTGTTGTGTTAGGAGGTAGAACCTTAGGATGGGATTTTTTGTATCTATATTTATATTATAGTTTTATTAAATCTTATGTACCACAAATTTAGTCAAAAAAACATGACCAATTCCTATAATATTTTTTTTCTTTTAGGTGTACCCCTTATATCAAGGATGTGAGTGATATAGATGGTGAATTACTATTTATCTCTCATCAAGACATACTATTGTTTTATGGTAAAGGTTGTAGCATTTGTTATGTGGTGGTGGTTTAGTGGTATTACATTGATATATCGAAGTGATTATATGGTTTAATATGGTATTTAAAATATATCCATAATATATAGTATGTGGTTTTTGGTTGTTTAATGTGGATATTGATAAGTATATATGGTTGTAATGTGGTATGTGGATGTGTTCTATTGAAATGGAATGGATAGTTGTGCCATAATTTATATCATTAAAATGTGAGGGTGATTATATTTTTTGATATGTTGGTGTGGGTCACCATTCTTGATTTATTTTCATCATTTTTACATAACCACTTGTATATAGATTTTATGAGTATGCTTTGGTTGGGAATTTTTATTGTAACCTTGGAATAGGTGATCGTTTTTTATTGTGTATTTCATATTATTAAAAAATATTTTCAGGATATTTTCATGGGAGGAACCTATCATGTATAATTTTAATATCAATTACATCTCCAATATAATTGTCAATATATATTTTCATAATAGAGTTGTCAATTAGTCTTAAAAATTAAAGACCATTATGTAGTGTTTTTTCAGAGAAGTTTATTTATACACACTACAAGAAAACCCCCAATTATCAATGGTTTAAATAGCCACTATATGGTTGGGCGGCGGTTTACAAAAAACCACCGCTAAATTCGGTGTCGCAACGAATTTCAAGACTTTAGGGGTTGTTTTTTCGGGCGCTGGATTTTATTTTATTCAAGGAAGCTATAACCACTGTGAATAAAATAAAATCCAGCGGCCGTAAAAGTGCCCCTAAAGTCACAAAAACTGCCGGGGAATGCACATGAGTGATGCAACTCTGTAGCGGCGGTTATAACTGCCAATAAGTAAAAAATACTTACGTTTAGATATGGTTTTAACCACCACTAATGTATTACCAGAATACTTTAGTGGCGGTTAAAACCACCATGAAAAGCTGACCAAAAAAAATTAGTTGTTCTGCTTCAACTGCACCACTGCCCTGAAAAACAAATCAGACCCGAAATACCAATATCCTAACAGATTAATTCACACAAAATTTAGAACGTAATTGAGACAACTAGTAAAAAAATTATCATCGTGATTCTTGGAAAATAAAGTGTAACATCATAAATGGATAAGTGTAGTGAGGATGAGTAAAAAAACATGACCTGAATTGATAGAGAATGGGTACAAACCCACACAACACATTCTATGGTTGATTTAAAATTAGTTTAGATTTATGATTCGTGGACACAGAATACACATTTAAGTTTATAGAATTAGGATTATGTGGTGATCATGCATCTCAACCATGATTGAGGTGGAATTACTCCCAACCCCTAATCAATATTGAGCAATGAATGATTCAAGAATCAAGGATATTTATATAGTTACAATTTATTATAGGGGTGAACCCAATGAGGGGAATAAGTGACATGAAAAATATGACGAGGGAAATTACAACTTTTGAGAACTAGGAAGTGTACGGGAGTAATCAACAGAAATAGATTTATTATTGACCATGTTCGAAAAATAGGATACCTGAGCTTTTTGAGGATAGGATGAAAAATAACATGATCTATTATTCATGGAGATCAATGCATGAGATCTTCTTTTTATCAGTAAATGTACTTCATTGAATGAGCTTGAGATGGTATTGAAGACACTATGTCCATGAATCATTTTATTAGTGGTCCTTTTTAGATTGGTAAGTGAGGATTATCAAAATAGTATAATGTGTGAACTGCACATGTGTATGTGGGGATGTACCATATAGATTATTAGGATCTGTGGGAGATATTTCCTCATGTTCTCAAATGTTCTATGTAAACATGTGGGTTGAAAAGATTCATGCCTATCCTAGAGGGAAACATCCCCATGATGAGTTACTGGTATGGATGGGACCGAGATGAAATATACATGCATAAATATGTGTCTCCTCATAATTGGGAATCAATACAAATGGAGTTTTGATGCGTGACATGGTATGCGACTATTATTGGTGGAGTGATTTCATCTCTGGAGAGGATATAATATCATCTCATATTCGGAGAAATACATGTTTTATATGGGTAATGTGTGTTTCATTTCATACTTATCATTTGCGGAATCTCAATATTATATATGGTAATAATTTTTATAATCATCCCACACTTATCGGATGAGGCATCCTTATTTCATTTAATAGGGTATGGTTGTTAATTAACATTGTTTGCTGAGGACAGTGGGCTTTGATGTTTAAAATAATAAAACATGGAATATGACTATAACTAGTTTAAATTCCGAGAGTTCCAAATATAGGAATAGGTTTGAGTTAAGGTTCTCAAAGATTCAACCAAAGTAGATAGGAAATGGAGAAACCTATAATGAGTCGGTGATATGGTTGTACCCTAGATTAAATATTTATATGTAACTACTTATATCATGATTATTGGAATGAAAGCACATGTTTTTATGAATCACAGTTTCATAGGATTCCAAATCCAGAATTGTTTAACATCTTTTATGATAATATTGAATAATTACATATTATAATATTAGGCATCGAGAGGTTATATGAGGTGAAATTATCTCTCTTTAAGAGACATATTATTTTTTATGGGGTTAAATTATCTATCATTAATAGGTATATATATTTTACACGGGGAAATGATATAGTTTAAATTCATCTTATTAGGATTTTAGAAGATCTTTTGCATCTATATACCTGTTATTTACTTCCTCACATCAGGAAATGAGAGCATCCTGGCCCACTGATGTGTCAACATTAATGAAAGGAGACTATTGCTAAAAAAGAGGCTCCTGTGAGTGTTTTGCGGAAATGACACCTTATGTAATGGATTCTTATATATTGAATCATCATCTAGGTTTAATGATAGAAGATATATTCATCAATACGTATCCCAAGGAAATGGGAATCAATCCACCCATAGTTCTGGAATGTTGTGGAAATAGATGTTTGATGAATCCCCGAGAATGAATAAACCCATAGGATTGATGTATGAGCTTATTTTATTGTCATAATGTTGGGACTAGGGATCTCTTGATATAAACTGTTATAGTATAGATTGGTGAGGTGGGGGAATCAATAATTTTTTTTGTGGTGAATAAAACATTGGGTTATAGGATAAAATATACTTTTCAACCATTGACAAAATCCTGAATATGATTGCACACAGTGTAAGATCATACAACCAAGACCATGATGAAAAATTTAATGTCATTATTCATGGACTAAGATGATGATTATCTACATGGTATTTGTGTGTCCTAGTATGGGTAAAAACCAATGTATAAGGGGTTGATGTAGTTCTAGGTACCACATAAACATTTTGATATGAACTGAACACTGTTTAAGGTTATAATCTGTGGACCGTAAATGGAGCAATGGGGCCAAAGGGTTAAAAAATTTACATCTAGACCAAAATAAAGGACGTCTAAGCATCATTATGTATCCCATTAGAGTGTGACTCAAGAAACATGTTGTTCTAGAATATGGTATAGTATAATAACAACATTTGAACTAGGGGTAATCTTATATATAGAGGGAATTATGAATATAATGATAATCATGAGGCATCACATTTCGAAAAAATCAAATAAGGATAAAGTTTAATGTCGTTTCATAAAGAAAATGATTTTTTATCTCACATAATGTGATTCGTCAATGTTTTATATGAGGTAATGTTTTTGAACATATCATAATTATCGTAAGAAGAATCCAAGATTTATATAGAGTACGACTTTTAGATCATCTAATACACATCGTACAATGAATCCCGGTTTTAAACGGTTTAATACCATATCCCATTAAGAGGAACCTATGTTTTATATTGGGTATGACCACATTTTATCATCATGAATAGAATATGTTAACCGTTAACAACGCATGAAGATTCACTATCTACACATTCTGCCTCACCAAAGTGTCCACAACACTATCCCCTTGATCACTATGAAATGATCCAATTTTTTCAACACATCAAAAATGGGTTTAACTCATATTCATCCAAAATCAAGAATACCAATTCAAACACAGACCTAAATGGAATGATGTATAACACACTCATGAAATCAAGAAATAAAAGGAAACATTCAAAATCAATAAAATGCATAAAAGGAAACATGAGAAATCAAAAAAATGTTAGGACATGAAAATTTATGGTGGAAACTATGTTCCACACATGTTACATATACAAACCAACAGTTCCCATATTCGTTCAACACATCAACAATACAACTACTCATGGTCTGATGATGCATCGTCACCCACTCCACCTCTATCTCCACTTTCTGCTATCAAATGTGAGAACATTATATTGAGAATTAAATATTGTTTCATATTTATATTAAAACATAAAACCAATGAAAGTTTACAAACTAAAGGATTCTGATTTTTTTCATTTACGTGCTTACCACTAGTCAATGCACTACCACCAGGGGAATATCTGTTAATCTGCTGATGTATATCTGTCATCTATTTCTATAAAAAAGATATCTGAGCCCCCTATTCTTGAATTGTGGTTTATAGAGAAGCAATATCCCTCTGAGCATCTTCAGGTATAGACTGACTATAACTAGAAGTAGATTCATCTACAATACCAGGTGGCATACCAAAGACCTCAGATTGTACAGGTCTGAAACCAATCCCGCTTAGTCTACCAGGATTCTCTTTCCCAAGGACGTCAATAATTAGGTCGTCCGGGGAGATAGAGTAGGACTTCCTAGTATTGGAATCCCATAGTTCTTTAATTTTTATGTATAAATCAAATATGAATATATATTAATAGTGTAAATATTTATAATAAGTAATTATAAAAAAATTGACTTCATACCCCAACTTCTTTGGCTGGAACATTAATAAAACATCTAGCTAATATTTTGGGAACATCCAACCACAGTTCAGTTCGGGATGCATCATGCCCTAAACATAGTGACTACATTAAGCATAGATAAATAAAAAATTCAATATATTAAATAGATAATATTTTTTTTAAATATTTAAACTAATTAAAATATTATCATTGTCGATCGGCTTCTAGAAAAGCTTTTTGAGCCCGCAGTGTGAGGGTTGACTTGCTTAGCCATGTTTGATGCATTCTGTCTTGAGAGATCCAGAAATAAATTAAATTAAATTTAATAGTAATTTATTCAATGACATATACTCTTCATATATATGTATAAATGTAAAATTAGGAAAATATAATAATATATATTTCTATACCATCCACTTCTCATCACAAAGTCTGTTAAGAAAAACATTCCACTATTCTTTCGGTACCCCACTGGGTAGCGTTTCACACATTTGTTGCACGTTCAACGAAGTATCATTGAAATCACACCACAATATGTATTTTAAATATTTTCTTTTCTTACCAAGCTTTTTCAACATCCACTTCCATGCTATCACATTAGAAACTGTAAAGTGGAAGAACATCTGTATACAGAAATTCATTTTAAACATATTAGTTACATGACATTCAATTAAACCATAATGTAATGAAATAACCTTTATTTGGGAATGGAAAACTTTATTTTTCCAGATTGGATGCATATATCTCCAATCATCATAAGAAATAGTAAGGGAAATGGGATCCGCTAGCAACTGGCCTCGAATCTGGCCAATTAACCCCACAGCGTAATCCTTAGGGAACCTATGAGAATCAAATTGAATGAATATCTTCTCGCCATTCATAATCCAAACATCTAAACATTTTATGTTTTTCTCCATGGTTTCATTTTTTTCATCTTCAATGAATAAACAATTAGTATAAACAAAATGTAATAAATTTATATAATTAAAATTTGTACCTAAAACAGTGACACTCCAGTATGTCCGTGATGAACAGGAAGTGGTGTGTCTCCACACCACTGTAGAGGATCCTGATGGAGGAGTCGATGACTCATCCTCTAATGGGACACCCACAGATGGTGTGAGAGATGGTGTAGGGGGAGATGGTGTAGGGGTTTAGGCAGCTGGTTCCTTAGATATTGTGGGGAGGGAGCCAGAAGGATCGTCATCTGTCGCAGAACTGGATGAAATAGTGTACCACTTACTCCATGTAATTCCTTCAATTTAATCAAATAAAATTAAGTTCAGAATATTTATTTCCAAAAAAATATGCATAAAAAAATAAAAATGTTAATATATTCCCAGTAATAACAGACATAATAAATGTAAGAATGATAATGGATGATTACAGAAATGAAATAAGTGGTTTCTGAATGAATAAATAATTCTACATACAATCATTTTCCCCTTCAATCATGTCAGTTCCCCCCTCCATTTCTTCATCCACATCATTCATCCTTGCTAGACTAAGATTTTTAATATAATGATGGAAAAATAATTCAACTTCTTGTTGTTGATGATATTCAATTTCAAAGGTTAAATCCACCACTTCATCACCCATATCATACAAATCTCTTTGTATTACTTGACCAACTACACTCCACCATTCATCTAAAACATCATTCACAAAATATATCATTTATTCATGTGATGATAAAATATATGGATCATTAATTTCATGATCACCCACATCCATCCAGTGAGGGATGTTCACAGAAGTAAATTTCAAGGAAACTCTTTTAACACCTTTGATAATATCGACACATTAGCATTGGAATAAAATGACAAAAAAATGTCCGTCTTTGTTTAATTCAATAATATCATGTAGCTTTCCATAGTATCCCACTTCATAAAATGTAAATATACCACAATTCTGTGTTTTCAAACCCACTTCTCGATCGACTGTATGAAATATAAAGCATTTCACATTATAAGCGTCAAACATTCTAACTTGTTTTATTGGAAATCTAGCAAGAAACATCAAATCTTATGACATATCTAATTGAGTATCAGTATTCATGATCTGAAAAAGAAATATAATTTAATAGATTTACAAAATGTATGTGTCAAACTAATATTCATATTTATTACAGTATTTATGAACATACACGTCGTGCAAACCATTTACAAGCCCTATATTCACATCTTTAATTATATCATTATGATTTTGGGTTCGGTCTCTCATTCGTCTCTTTTATTGTATCCTCAAATCTTCAATAAATGGATCTGAAATTTCACTATTCAGTAGCACATATCTTTGTACTTGTAATAATTCCAATTTTGTCAGTGTCACATTTGAGGTCCTCCCAACTAATTGGCCAATTGCAGAAAATAATTTTAATTTATGATGCATTTGAGATTGATTTGATGTGTCGTCTACAAGTCCAACTCATTTAAATCATGTCACAATATTGTCCAAAGATATGGAAAAAAAGGTAAGACACTCATCTGCCAAATAGCCTTCTGCAATTGAGCCTTCTAGTTGAGATTTATTTCCTAAGTATGGTTTCAAATGCCCATGATATCTTGGAAATAAAATAATAATATTATGAATTTATTTAAATGCCAAAAATTATTTACATAACTGAAAAACATATAAATAAAATACCTCTCAATTGGATACATCCATTGATAATGAACGAGGCCTCCTAATTTAGCTTCCTCAAACAAATTCATAGTTTAATGCATCATGACAGTAAAAATGATGGAGGAAAGATCATATCCATTGCACAAAGGATCAATAAAATCCTCTCCTACAGGTTGTCAAGCTAAAATGGATGTAGATATTTGTCACATAATTTCTGGAAAATTGTGCAGAATTGGAGTACAATAGTAGTTTGTTTTTCATGTAATAATGTACGCAATGTCAATGGTAGTAACTTTTGTAACAAAATATGTGAATCATGACTTTTCAATTCATGTAACATACTATTGTTAAAGTTAACACACCTTGTTATGTTACTCAAATACCCATCATATACCTTCACATTCTTTAAAATTCGACGGAATTTATCTTTATCCCTATTTTTAATTGAAAAAATGGTTGGAGCATACTTTTCATTCTAATCTAGCTAGAGATCACATTTTATGTTCATTACATATAATTCTTTGTGAGCATTATGATGATCCTTCAATATTACATGCTCATTAAGTAATGTAAAAATAAAATTATCACAGAAATTCTTATCAATATGTATCCCATCAAGATTGTGCCGCAACAAATTTAATTCCCAGTACGAATGTTTGAAGAATAAAACTTTTTTCTTCCATTTTTGCGTTCTGATTTCAGTTGACGATGCACTTCAGACCCGTTTTCCACTATAATTCAAATTATGACCTTCCCAAATTCAATTTCAACATTTTCATGCTGTGTCAATATTTCAGAACTTGCTATCAACATTGGAGGTTCTCTACGATCAATAGAAACATTAAATTTTGATCTGTTAAGCTGAAATCTATGAGATGCATCGAGAAGTCATTAATGGCACACGAAGCACCGTTTTCTAATGCGAGGTATCCATTTAGGCTCAAAATCAATGTTACAAACGGGAAAATCCAAACCCATGTAAGTGTTCCAACTATATAAATTCTGAAGCCTAGGGAAGTCACTAATGTTCCACATTAATGTAGCACGCATTTTGAACATTGTTTTAGAAGAAGAATGAAATGTCACAACACTATTGCTCCATAACTCCTGCAATTCGTCAATCAGAAGCTGCAAGTATACATCAATATCATTTTCATGAATTTTTTTCCAGGAATAATCATCTAAATGATAAAATATGTTTGTTTTATACACATCCACAGAGGCATATTATAAGGGATCAAAACAACTGGATAAATACTATAATGGGTACTTAATGTCCCAAATGGGTTGAATCCATCTGCAGCCAATCCCAATCAAACATTCCTAGGATCAGTTGAGAAATATAGATGTAATGGATCAAATGCCTTCCCCTATTGGTAATCTCTAGGATGTCTCATTAACCCATCATTGTTATTATCTTGAGAATGCAACATCATATGTTCGGCGGTTTTTGATGACATGAATAATCTTATCAATCGAGGCTTCAAAGGAAAGTAACACAAACCCTTTTCAAGTGTGTTCCTTTTCATCTTCTCCATGTAATTATGTTCATTCATACTTTAAACATCACCCTTTGACTTACATCTAAATGAAGATCATTTCTTGCAATTCTGTCTATTTGAATCCTCTCCCCAATAAAGCATACAATCATTGGGACACACATGTATTTTTTTATAATTTAGACTAATCGTGTTAACAACATTTTTCATATCATAGAAGGATTTTAGAATTTTTATTCATGAAATTCGTCATGATGAAATTCCAATATCATGGAGATTTCCTTATTTGTAATTCCACATTGACATTTGATATGGTACAACTTCAGCAGAAATGAAAACTTTGAATATTTTAAACACCCACTATACAACTCTTGATTTCATTCGTCAACTAAATCTTGAAACAAATTTTTCTCAGTGAATTTTTGTCTTACATTTGTCTCCATAGAATCCAGAAGGGGGTCCAATGATATGTTACAATCTTGATCATCTTTTATTAAATACTCAAAAATATCACTTGTCATGTTGCAATTTGTATCACACTCTTTTGGTTGTTCTGATGTGTTTTTATATTGATAGTGGTGACTTGTAGGGCTAAATGCATCATTTATGAGTTTTTTCATTTCATTTTCCATTGTCAACGAACTTGGGACCTCATTCTATGGATTAACATCAGTGCTCAATATGTCTGTAAGGTTCGATTCTCCATGCCAAATCCAACACAAATATTGACCATGGAATTGCTTTAGTATTAAATGTTTATAAACTTAATCTCTCGTCAACTATGTTCTAAATTTACACATAGGACTTGGAAATCTTATTCTCCCTTATGCGGATCAATTAGAAATTGAAAATTTTAAAAACTCATTCAACCCCTAAACATACTGAGGTGTTTTCCTCGGTAATGTGATCCAACTTTTATCCATGTATATCACAATGTCCCTACACTATAAAAAAAATTAAAACACATTGTTACTACTGAATAGAGAAAAATATTCATATATAAGATAGTGTAATATTACAGAAACAAAATATAATAAATATGATCCCATGAGTTAGATATTAACCCTATAGTGTTTGGGATAGGGGAAGTTTCTTCGGTAAAGAAAAACAGTGTGCTAACAACGTAGTAGCTACTTTACCAAGAAAACCAAATAAAATTATTAGATAATAAATCAAAATATCTATGTCCACTTGATTCATTCTTAATGGGAGAAAAAAAAATATAATGGAATTCATAACCCTATGCAATAACACTTGAATTGCATATTTGGAATGCACGATGATGCATATGTCAGATTCCCATTAAGAAACAACCATGGGTTTTCATATATGAGTACCATTGAATTATTCAACATTCATATGAAGTAAATCCTCAACCAACCCTAAGTAATATAAAACCATGAATCCATCTGATGAGAAAATCACTACCACTTCCTAAGGGTTGGCGCACCATGATACACCTAATAGGGTCCCATTCACTATTGAAGGTGGAACTCATCTCATTTACAAAACGACATAACACAATATAACAACAGAAATGGGTAACCAATAAAAACCAAGAAAGATACTATTGGGTATCATCTCTATGAAAAAGGAATCCAATGAATGAACCCTTTCTCCATTGGGGATAAAGCCACTTTACTAGAATGTATGATTGAAAGATGTTCACCATTAGTGTAAATTCTGTAATTGATAAAATGTGTGATAAGGGTCTAAATTAGAATCTATAACTCCCAAAAAATCATCACATAAATAATATCATGACATGTATCATTCAGTATGAAGATACATGAAGAGAGGACACAAATCATGCCTAAAACCAAACTAGATGTCACCTAAATCATCTATACACATGAACCTATATATATGACTCTAATCACTATGTTACTAAAAAGAAACAATCAAATGTGGTTATTGTGGGAGTGTGTGAAAGTGTTACTCATCTCTTACTACTCATACAACACCAGCTTCTAAACCAAAACCAATTCCAAGTAAGCCAATTATCATATAATAGTAGAGTCTATAACCTCAATGTTACATCTAATCTAGATGTTTTGGCACATCATTTCTCTAGAAATTTTCAATAAAAACTGTAACCTTATCCTAAATCTTCGATACATACCTACCAGGATTTCTCAACCTAACAACACACACATGAGGACTCCAAAATAGTTGTAGTTTTTTAAGAGGAAACCCCAACCTATGTTCTATATAGAGTATTCGTATAAAACTCTAATATCTAATAAATATATTATAAATAATTTTTAAGGAAAACATTATGGTGATTACAAAACTCAACACATTCATAGATATGGTCATGAAACCCTACAAAGGTTTTAACTTCTCCGGAACTCAAACAATCCATAGTATTTGTGGATAGAATATCATCTAGAACAAGGGCTTAAATTAAAACCATAACAGATTAATACCATATGAGTTTGATAAAACATCATACACTAAAAACATAGTGTGTTTTGTAGATAAATTGGTTCTAGGAACACCATATGGTTTGTGGGTTTCTGAAATAGATGAATTTCATGAGTTTATGACTCCACTAAATCCTATAACACAAGATAATTAGTGGCATTTCAGAATCTAGGAGGCCTTAACTACTGGAATTCATATAACGCATTTTTCTTATGGGTAGTCCATCAGTGGGAACTACTGTCTTCTTTATGAGTAGTTCTATATTAAAAAAGGGAAGATAAGATATCTAAAATAATATGACAATTATATCTCTTATATAAGTATTTAAATCCACAGCTCATCACTTAAATTAAAAGTGAAAAAATGATCAATCCCGGAGAAAGGATTTTCACAAACATAACACTAAAAAAAGTTTTTTTTGTGTGGGTGGAATATTCAATTGATAGGATGAACCGATAATGATTAGAGAATATCTAAATCAACTAAAATAGTATTTACATGAAATATATTGATTGATAACTATATGATTCATTTATCAACATAATTATTCCCTATATATGATGATTTTTAGATTTCGGTTGAGTAACAGGTTACCAATGTCTCGGTGAAATGATACATTCACAGCCACACCTACTCTAGCCTCACTGGTATGATAACATAAATAAAAAAACTCCCTGAAATCACAACATTAAATTCCTAAACTAGTCCACATGTGAATAATAACTCAAAAATATATTCCTAGTACATGAACCAATCTAGTTCCACCCTAACATGACCTACCCCATAGAGACCAAAACTAAGATGATGATAAACTAATTGTTCCAACCAAATTCTAACTCCAATAAGCCAGGGAATGGTGAAAAGGACTGAGTAGGAATATCATATAATATAGGAGGCCATATCCTATAATAACCAAGGTCATATCCTATAATAATTTTCAATATATATGCATCCTCAATATGAAAAAAAAATTACCAATAAAATATATAAATGAACCATTAAAATGTATACGATGCATAATGGGAATAAAAAATGATATGTAAAACACTATAGGGTAAATAAAATAGGATAAATACATATACAAAACACCACACCCCTAGGTACAATAAAATCAGGATAAGGGAAGAAACTGCCACATAAGAATGGACAATGGTATCACATAGTTTAAAGTCATCACATGGGTGTATATTTTGTAATATTTAATTACATGTGGTAAAGATGTTTAATATGTAGTTTCACATCATATAGTGAGGATGAGTATGAGGTAAAATCTATATTACTAATGAGAAAATTTATACAAAACCGCAAATCCCCTTTGATACATGGCCAATGTTGGAAACAAGTGAAACAGAATGATAACCAGGGTCACGGGGGGTCGGGGGAAATGGGGTCGTCGGGGTTGAAGGGTCGCGGGAGAGCCGAGGTAAGCAGGGTTGATGGGGTCACATGGTCACAGTGGTCTTCGGGGTCACGGGGGTCCGGGGTCGCTGGGTTCACCGGGGTCACAAGGTCATGGGGGGCCGGGGGAAGCAGGGTCGCCAGGGTCGCGGTGTCGTCGGGGTCGCGGGGGTCTGGGGGAAGTGGGGTCACCGGGGCTGCGGTGTCATCGGGGTTGCAGGTTCGTGGGGGTTCATGGCCTTATATTTGGATGAATTCATTGTTTATTCCATGTAGTGGTAAGAACCACATGTGGGATGGTTGTCTTAAGACATTAAAAGTGATGGTGTTCATGGAAATTCAAGATGAATTAACTTGGAAGATTAGGTTTTGAGGTTCTACGAACCTTGTGTGGGTTGAATTCTTACACCACTCTTTGGTGTATTCAGATAGAATAGAGTGGTTGTGTGACTTGAGGGTGAATTGGATCATATATGTGTTAGGGCTCATGAGTTGAGAATTATGGTTAAATGGGATGATCGAGGATCTAACAATGGAGTTGAACTAAGAGTCAAGTTCAGACTTCGGTGTGGGAAATGAACATTTTTGTAATTCCTTGAGTTTTAAGGCATCATGGTCGGAATATGGTAGCACATTGGTGGTTGCGATTGAGCGCCTTTGGTATAATTCATCTAGAGAAGGACTTACTAGTGTTGTTGCATAAAAATTGATGTGGTAAGATGTAAACCACATCAGAAATGTCATTCAAGATACGGATGATGTGGTTTGGGGATCAAACTAGGGTATTTGAAGAATAGTTTATGTGTTTGGGATTTTTGTTTGGAGTTTCATAGTAGAATCATGTTGGGAATTTGGAGATGAAATGTGGGGTGTTGGTACTATCCTCTAGGACAACATAATAAGATAATTAAAATCACATAGGTGGACATAGATCCCTGAATGAATTCTCTCTAATCATTATATTTGGGAACATAGAAAAATTATATTCATCCAAACCATTACAATATGTTATAATGAATTCAATAACATTCACATAAACACACAATTAAAATTTATAAAATATAAAGTAATTTATTGTACGAAATAACACTTCGGTTTTTTGTTGTTTGGATTTAAATTCTCGCTTCTAATGGAGAACCAATAAAACATTAAATTTTAATGAAAATAAATGATTAAAACTTGTGAGTAACAATCCATGACCTGAGGAATTACTCAAGCATCCCTATAAAGTCACTAGAGTATCATATGGTAGTAGGGGTTCCATGCAAATGTTATAAATGTATAAGGGGTTCCATGACCATATATCACAAGTATGAGGTACTCCAAAAATAATTAATACTATAATTAGTGATGTGATTACCAGGTATTACATGTATTCGGGATTAAATGACTAATTATTCTAAGAGTTAGGGACACCATGCTCTGGTGTCAAAATTATAAGGGACACAATGCCCGAGTACCACCAATGCAAGGGATTATATGCTTGAGTAACACATGTTTGATGAACTCCATGATCTAGTATCAAAAGTATAGGTAACTCCGTACTTATGTTTCATAATTCATTATATTCAATTAGGCCTTATAATCTATCAGTATTATAGTTTAACAAGGGAGTATCCTATTTTATGTAGAAATAGGTGATATGGTCTCATGACACCCTTCTCATCAAATTCATTATATTCATTACAATTGAGATTCAAGAAAAAACCACATATAATGTGGTTTGGTCACCTAATAATACACAATACCTAGAGAGCATCCAATTGAATACCTTATGTTGTTACAACAGTCAACAGAGATTAAACATAAATTATAACAAAATGATAATTAGTTTTTCTATCAAGGATAACATAATAAACAAGTGTTTTGTGTATGTTTAATGAATCTAATGGAAAATTAACCATGAATCATCATAATACACAATATAAGAAGATAATAATTGAGGAAAAATAAATAGAAATCAAACTTTAGTGTTCGCATAGGTTGATGGGGAGGCGGGTGTCTGGGGTTGTAACACCCCGATCTTTCACGATACGCTTCTCTTTCAATAATTTAATAGCTTGCATTGTACGCAAGTTCGAGATTCTAACACACCGTGACCAATCAAAGTAGCAGTTATGAATAGTAATACCCACTTTCTGAAATTATATAAATTTTATAATTCAAAATGGAATTCATTTTTATATTCATAATATCAAAATTATCCTAAGTTGAATTTTTTGTAATTTTCTGAGAACATCCAATTTTTTATGAATAGTGAAAAACACTAAAAAAACATTTTTAATAAAAATAATTTATAGTGATAAATTATACTATTTAGTGGTTTTAAAGTATAATTAGAATATATTTTTACCATTTTATCCAATGGTGATCATTATAATTAATTTCACTTTGAAATTGGACATAAACAATTGTCAATCTTTTGATATATATTGTTTCTTAAAAACACGCTATTTGTTGTGACAGCAGGAATTAATTATAAAATTAATTAATGCAACTTATATGCTTGAAATTTTGTAAAATAGACATCATTTTTGAATTCGGAATATCCATTATAGCTTAGGGTGAAATTTTGGCATTGTTCTGAAAAACATCAATTTTTGATGAATAATTAAACCACTAAGTGGTAGTTAAAAAAACAGATTTTACATTTAAATTAAACATTACCACTTTTGTGATTTGATATTCAAAAATCCGACATACATGGTTTTCATTATGAAGTAAAATGTGGTTCAATGGGAATAAAATAATTTTTTTGTGAATAGTAACTTATAAGTTTAATTAAACGCGATTAAAGTTAATTAGTGAAATTTAAGTTAAAAATGATATTATAAAAATATAAAAATACCTTTACACATGTCCTACCCCTATTGGACGATTCATGGATGACCAAGAAAATCCATGGGTCAACTTGGGGACCCCATGGAGCCACTTTGGTAGGAAAATGACATTAAAACGTTTTATTTAATGATAAAATAAAAATGTCACAAACATGAGTTGTTTTACTAAAACAATTTTTAAATGGGGTTATACAAGTCATATTTCTGACTATAAATATTCATTAGAAATCTAAGAAGATTTAAAACATCATGATATTTTTTTATAATTAAATAAATTAAATAATTTATAACACCATGATGATGCAGCGATTACCTCATTAATTAACAATTTAAATAAAATGAAAAGATAATGTAAAATATAATACTTACACTTGTCAAAAACCTATTGGATGAGTATATATAGAACCATTATCCCCTAAACCTTGAAATATATAAGTGTGGGACCTTTATAATCAGAAAAATAATTTCATAATAATGTAACATTTCTATCTTTCGAAGAGTGCCCCTTCTCTCCTCTTATAAAAGGCCCCCCACCACTACCACCTTACTCACACCTTAAAAGCCTTTTGGCTTGGAAAACCACTGCCCAAAGACTCTCTCAACTTCCCTAACTTACTCCTAGAAGCCTCAATTTTGGTAGAAGTCTTCCCAAGGAATCCTTTGGCTCAAATCAAAAAGAGCTACCCGATTTTATGGTAATGTCTTCTCTAATGTTGTTTTGTTTTATTTTGCTTCTCCAACCCCTTAAACTCTTTTTATTCCTTTATTTTGTAATAACACCAGTATCTAAAATATACTATGATGTTTTTATGATAATTATTTGGTTTAAACTTACACACACCTTCGTCTAATGGTTAAAGAACATACTGTTTCTGTGGGTGGCGAAATACTGCCTCACGAAACGATGATTGTTAAATATTCTTTTAACACCTCTAATGGTGGCCATTTTGATGACACTATTGTCATATATGATATATATAGTATGTTTATGTTTTCCTTATGCTTCTATATTTCTCATTTATGGCATACTTTATGATTTCCGTTATGGGTAAACGCAATAATTTCATTTTAGGAAGTGCGGACTACCGCCCCCTCAAAGTGATTTGAATCGTTAATGCCATATGTGGGATGTATAAAGGATGGAGTAAATTGTATTATACATTATATTATATTTTAATTATATTATACCTTTATATAATTATATCTTCATTCCATTAAATATGATATAGAAATGAAAGTAGCGTTCATGCGTACGTACGGCTTACCGTCTCCATGAACGGTGCATTTCATTTCTTACCTCTAAATGTTATGTAATATTATAAATGAATGTATATACTGGGAATATACGATGTATATTATATATACATCATGAATATAATTATGGATATAATGGAAATATTACAACATGAGAAAAGTGTAATTATAAGAAGTTTATTTTTGACTCAAGTACCTAAGATCGACAAAACGACCGTTATAAATTTAAATAATTACATAATGTTCATGACATGGTAATAAGTTATATAAAAAGAATAATGAACTTGAAAAAGGTTCTTAAGAAGGTATAGATTAACTCAAGTTTATTATTCAGGAGGTTAAAGAGCAGTCGAGTCAAGTCGGACATGAGGTAAGGGAATTTCTTAACCCAATTTCCATTCATTGGGTTAATCTCCTACTTTCAAATTATGTCATGATATTATTATGTCATATCTTGTATTTTTACATTATTTATGTGTACATATAATGAATACACATAATAGATCTATTTTATTTTAAAAATGATATTTGTAAGGACTTCGTCTCAATCTTTTTTCATTGAGGCATATTTGGTTTCATACACAACATTCATTTATACGGTGTATAAACCCCTTTGAATTTTACTTTTATTCAAAAGGAATATTTTATATGAAGCATTTTTACTAAATGACAATAAGGAATGATTTTCTTACATATGCGGCGACAACGACATCTCCGTCGTCGTGACCATTATTCGAGTTTCGGCTTCCTCTACAAGTCATAAGTTTTTTTAAAATGAAAAATAAATACAATTTTTAATTTTCTTTTATTTTGGTATTGAAAATGGTTTTTAAAGTGCTTTTATTATATCAATGTGATGTATTTATATCTTGTGATTGAAATGTGGAAATGTTATGTTTCCTTTATGAATGTTTTAAGTGATATGATTATGTTATATGATATATTTAAACTTATTCATATGAGGAATGCACTGGACTTAATAAGTGACAGGTGGAGCCCGCTATAGCTCCTCGATGCCTCGGTAGGTCTCATGAGACAAACTAGTGTCTTGGCACGAGGCCTTGACAAAATCATATTTGGGGTCTTAGCACGAAGCCTTGTATACATGGTTATGATAGTCTGGAATTATGTATTCCATCATTATGAAAGTGGTTATTGATATTGCATGGGATTATTCAACTAGTAGAATATCTATGTGAGTAAGTAAATGGAATTATTTAATTTTATTTTTTCCATATTATGCTGAATTTCAAGTTTAAAAAGGCTTTTGTTTTAGTTATACATTGCCTTAAATGATAATTTTTATTTATGAAAGATTCCGCAATATTGTTATCCTTACTGAGCATTTGAGCTCACCCCTTTCAATGTTTTAATATTTTCCAGGATGTGAAGAGGAATTTTATGAATGACCTGCAGGGATAGTTATAAGAGGATATGAGTGTAGACTATGGAGAATTTGTTATTGTAGTATTTCACTTTTTGATGTAATGTAACATTTATGAATGTATCTAGTGTTTCAAGGCTACTAAACTAATCGTTATTTCAAGACTTGATCTTTTTTTATCATGCCAATGTTACTCAATATTGCACCAAATCTGGGTAACTGGGGTCGGGCGTTATAGTTGGTATCAGAGGCAATTTAGTACTATCTTTGGAAGCTAGATTTAGATAAACTCTGATTATAGTACATAGCCCTGAGATAGACTTTGAGGATTAGTATAGAAGAAATTCCTATAATTTTGGTATTATAGAGATTTTATGAGTTTTCCGAGCAATACATCCCTATCTGGATACGAGCAGGTAGAGGTGGCTCTGGCACAGATGTACCTAGGGGTAAAACCTGAAAACACCACTTTGAGCTAGACTCGAACGGGAACTGGTGCACAACAACAGGCCTTGCTGCACACTTGGTTACGACACTCCCGGGGGATATGCTTAGGATAAATATCATTTTCTTTACTAACCATTATGAAGGGCTTATGAATATATACTTACTCAAAGAAAATATTTTTATTATTATGGATTATATCCATAAATAGTTCAATTTTTGTTAAGTGTTTTTCAAGTTTGTTATTATGTATTTCGATTCATAAACTAACCTATTTTATGCCATTATATAGAAATGGCGCCCAGTAGAAGAAATGTGAAATCCATCAATACGTATGATCCAAAGATTAAGAAGGATCACATCTTTCACGGTATTAAGCCAACATTTAGAAGGGAAATAGTCTCCCATGTGTTCTCAACATATAAAGAAATAGTATCATGTGTTAATAAGATAAGTAGAGAATTCTCTGAGTCTTATGGATTTGAAGGGATGAAAGACAAGAAGAGGATGGAAGAGAGAATGATGGATAATGGGACGAGGGAAAAGAAGACATTTCCAATATGTGATAACTGTGGGAAGAAACACCTTGGAACATGCCTGAAGGGAATGAGAGTTTGTTATAAGTGTGTAGAAAAAGGACACCAAGTGCGTGACTGCAAGGGTAAGAAAAAGGTTTCAAATGTACAATGCTTCATCTGCAAGGAGTGGGGACACTATTCAAACCAATGTCTAAATCATCAGAGTATGACCCAAATGATTTTTTTGGATAATAATAAAGTTATGATACTGCCACAGATGAGGAGGAATGATTAGAGTTCTTATGTTGTTATTAAATGATTTTGTCATTTGATTGTTGTATCAATGATGTACTGGTTATAATAATTATGGAGTATATAAGGATTGTACTACAGTACTATTTAATCAATGACTTGAGATTGTGTGGAACCAAGAAAAGTGACTCCACAGCAGGTTAAATTTTTGGAAAATATATGGTTTAGAGAATGATAAACCATAATATGGTTCTGATACCGAGATAGTGATTTTGGAATAATACATGATTGATTTTGATATATTATATTGGATATTCTTAAGTACCTTGAAACTGATTAATGATTTGTATACATTTTTGGATAGAAGGAGTATATATAGTATTCTATAAGGAATAAGGGATCATGGATGTAATCAATAAGAATTTATGTTAATTTTGTATGTTGCATTGTTTTAAAAGAATACATTATGAAGGTGTCCATATGTCGTTACGTGGAAAAAAATCTTTATTATGTTTACCTTCCTTATAAAATTTGGACTGTGAGTTGGAAAGAAGTATTTTTGATAACTATAAAGCTTAGAATGGATTTAGTTGATCTTTGGATAGTATTGTTTAATGTTAAAACATTTTTGAAGATAATTTTTGGAATATTATAATACTATAGTTTTAGGAAAAGGACAACCTGCAGGGTGGGACATAACCCGTTGTGTCAGACAAAGTTGCAGGAATAGAACCCACAACAATAGTGCAACATGACTTTATTACCTACCATTAGCCTCTAGGAAGTCCCTGGTTTTTACAAAATAGTTTTCCTAATATAAAGGGTATGTTTTAATATTTTAACCTTGTACGATTAGGATGAATATATTATTTTTTAGTTCTATTATCTTTTTGAGTGAAAGATGAGTTTGTGGTAGAAATTAGTTGAAGGTTGAAACTCTACTTGTCAAGAATAAATATATATATACCTATCTCGTATTATATGAATAAATTAATTCTTAAACTTTAGTAAAGGGATATTAAAACAAAAAATGTGTTATCCTAATACCTTATGTCCTGTTGAATAGATAATATTTTAAATCAACATAGATTGAAGGCTTTGAGGCCCTCAATTTTACACTTGTTTGTGATTGATGACCTCAATCACTCCCTACAAATATTTACATTTTTCTCCAATTATATGTCTCTAATTTCCACCAATGTTCTCCTTATTGAGATCATAATTTGGTGGTGACTTTTTCATTTCCCTTTCCCTCTTATTAAGGCTAAATTTTATTAACCTTATTTCCGATGTGGGTTTTCTAAAAAGGTATTTTCTATTTTCAAACATTATTTTCAAAGAAAAATATCAAATTGTAAGGACACAATTTCATGAAGGAGGGGAGAATTTAACACCCCGAGCTTTCACGATACACTTCTCATTCAATAATTCAATAGCTTGCATTGTACGCAAGTTCGAGATTCTAACACACCGCGACCAGTCAAAGAAGTAGTTATGAATAGTAATACTCACTTTTTGAAATTATATAAATTTTATATTTCAAAATGGACTTCATTTTTGTAATCGTAATATCGAAATTATCCTATGTTGAATTTTTTGTAATTTTCTGAAAACTTCCAATTTTTTATGAATAGTGAAAAATACTAAAAAACTACTTTTTTGAATAAAAATAATTTATAGTGATAAATTATACTATTGAGAGGTTTTAAAGTATAATTAGACTATATTTTTACCATTTTATCCAATGGTGGTCATTAGAATTAATTTTACTTTGAAATTGGACATAAACAATTTTCAATCTTTTGATATATATTGTTTCTTAAAAACACGCTATTTGTTGTGACAGTGGGAATTAATTATAAAATTATTAAATGAAAATTATATGTTTGGAATTTTGTAAAATATAAATCATTTTTGAATTCGGAATATCAATTATATCATAGGGTGAAATTTTGGCATTGTTCTGAAAAACATCATTTTTTGATGAATACTGAAACCACTAAGTTGTTGTTAAAAAAACTGATTTTTCGTTTAAATGAAACATTACCACTTATATGATTTTATTTTCGAAAATCCGATATACATGGTTGTCATTAGGAAGTAAAATTTTGTTCAATGGGATGAAAATATTTTTTTGGTGAATAGTAATTTTTAAGTTTAATTAAACGCGATTAAAGGTAATTAGTGCAATTTAAGGTAAAAATGATATTATAAAAATATGAAAATAAATTTACACTTGTCCTACCCCTATTGGAAGAGTCATGGCCGACCAAGACAATCCATGGGTCATCTTGGGGACCCCATGGAGCCACATTGGTAGGAAAATGACATTAAAAACTTTTTTTTTTAATGTTAAAATAAAAATATCACAAACATGAGTTCTTTTACTAAAACAATTATTAAATGGGGCTATACAAGTCATTTTTTTACTATAAATATTCATTATAAATCTAGAAAGATTTCCTACATCATGATATTTATCTTATAATTAAATACATTAAATTATTTATGACAACATGATGATGCAACGATTACCTCATTAATTAACGATTTAAATAAAATGAATAGATAATGTAAAATATAAGACTTACACTTGTCAAAAACCTATTGTATGAGTATATTTTTAAACCTTATCACCTTACCCTAGAAATATATAAGTGTGGGACCTTTAGAATCCGAAAAATCATTTCATAATAAAGTAAAAGTTCAATCTATCCAAGAGTGCCCCTTCTCTCCTCTTATGAAAGACTCCCACCACTACCACCTTACTCACACATTAAAAGCCTTTTGGCTCAGCCAACCTCTGCCCAAATACTCTGTCAACTTCCTTATTATACTCCTATAATCCTTATGTTTGGCATAATTCTTCCCAACGAAGCCTTTGTCTCAAATCAAAAAGAGTTACCCAATTTTATGGTAATGTCTTCTCTAATGTTGTTTTGTTTTATTTTGCTTCTCCAACCCCTTAAACTCTTTTTATTCCTTTCATTTGTAACAACACCAGTATCTAAAATATACTAGGATGTTGTTATGATAAGTATTTGGTTTACACTTACACACACCTTCATCTAATGGTTAATGAACATACTGTTTCTGTGGGTGGCGAAATACTGCCTCACGAAACGATGATTGTTCAATATTCTTTTAACACCTCTAATGGTGGCCATTTTGATGAAACTATTTTCATATATGATATATATATTATGTTAATGTTTTCCTTATTCTTATGTATTTCTCATTTATGGCATACTTTATTATTTCCATTATGGGTAAATGCAATAATTTCATTTTAGGAAGTGCGCACTACCGCCCCCTAAAAGTGATTGGAATCATTAATGCCATATGTGGGATGTATAAAGGATGAAGTAAATGGTATTATACATTATATTATACCGGAATTATATTATAACTTTGTGTAATTATAACTTTATTCCATTAAATACGAAATAGAAATGAAAGTAGCGTTCATGCATACGTACGGCTTACCGTCTCCATGAACGGTGCATTTCATTTCTTACCTCTAAATGGTATGTAATATTATAAATGAATGTATATACTAGATATATATAATGTATATGATATATACATCAGGAATATAATTATGGATATAATGGATGTATTACCACATGAACAAAGTGTAATTATAAGAAGTTTATTTTTGACTCAAGTACCTAAGATCGACAAAACGACCGTTATAAACATAAATAATTACATAATGTCCATGACATGGTAATAAGTGATATAATAGGAATAATGAACTTGAAAAAGGTTCTTAAGAAGGTAGATATTAACTCTAGTTTATTATTCAGGATGTTAAAGAGCGGTCAAGTCAAGTCAGACACGAGGTAAAGGAATTTCTTAACCCAATTTCCATTCTTTGGGTTAATCTCCTACTTTAAAATTATGTCATGATATTATTATGTTATATCTTTTATTTGTACTTTCTTTATGTGTACATATAATGAATACACATAATAGATCTATTTTATTTTAAAAATTATCTTTGTAAGGACTTCTTCTCAATCTCCTTTCATTGAGGCATATATGGTTTTATACACAACTTTCATTTCTACGGTGTTTTAACCCCTTTGAATTTTACTTTTATTCAAAAGGAATCTTTTATATGAAGCGTTTTTACAAAACGACAAAAAGAAATGTTTTTCTTATGTATGCGGAGACAACGACTTTTCCTCCGCCATGACTATTATAAGAGTTTCGGCTTCCTCTACAAGCCATAACATTTTTTAAAATGAAAAATAAATAGAGGTTTTAATTTTCTTTTATTTTCGTATTAAAAATGGGTTTGAATGTGTTTTTATTATATCAATGTGTTGTATTGATATCTTGTGATTGAAATGTGGAAATGTTATGTTTCCTTTATGCATTTTTTTGTGATACGATTATGTTATATGATATGTTTAAACTTATTCATATGAGGAAAGCATTGGACTTAATAAGTGATGGGTGGAGCCCGTTATAGCTCCTCGATGCATCGGTAGGTCTCATGAGACAAACTAGTGTCTTGGCACGAGGCCTTGACAAAATCTTACTTATGGTCTTGGCAAAAGGCCCTGGATACGTGGTTATGATAGTCTGGCATTATGCATTCCATCATTATGAAAGTGGTTATTGACAATGCATGGGATTATTCGACTATTAGAATATCCATGTGAGTAAGTAAATGGCATTATTTAATTTTATTTTTCCCATATTATGCTGAAGTTCAAGTTTAAAAAGGCTTTTGTTTTTTTATACATTGCCTTAAATTTTAATGTTTATTTATGAAAGCTTCCGCAATATTGTTATCCTTACTGAGCATCTGAGATCACCCCTTTCAATGTTTTAATATTTTCCAGGATGGGAAGAAGTATTTTATGAATGACCTGAAGGGATAGTCAGAATAGGAGTTGAGAGTGGACTATGAAGACTTTGTTATTGTAGTATTTCACATTATGATTTAATGTAACATTTATGAATGTATCTAGTGTTTCCAAGGCTACTAAACTAATCGTTCTTTCGAGAATTGATCTTTTGTGATCATGCCAATGTTACGCATTAATGCACCGACTCTGGGTAACTGGGGTCGGGGCATTACATGGGTCGTTGGGGTTGTGTGGTCACCGGGGTCGCGGGGTTGTCGGGGTCACGGTGTTGCAGGGGGTCGAGGTCGCAGGGGAAGTGGGGGGCAGGGGAAGCGAGGTCGCGGGGTGTGAAGGGTTGTCAGGGTGGGGGGGAATGGTCGTCAATGTAAAAAAAATATTGTTTCATTGCTGTTTATTTTAAACCGTCACGAAACCATTTGAAAGAAGGGTTTACCATAGGTTCCCAAAACCCCTGCTAAAGTCAATTTCTGTTGTAGTGACTATTTTTTCTTTTTTTAATTTCATTTAAATAAATTATTCTTTTTTATGAAATTATATGAATATTGATAGAATAAATTCATTTATTTTATATTATCAAATGTTGTTTATTAGTACATTTTCTTCTCGTTTCAAATATTTAATGGGTAATTTATATTAATATATGTGTTATATACCATTAGTGTGAGCCAAAAAAACTTTTTTATACTTATTAAGGTCTTCTAGTGTCAATAAAGTCATTAAGTCCAACCTATATTGGGTTCTTATGGTGAAAGTTCAATTTTTTAATTACCTTGATACAATGAATTATTTATAAATTTTCCAGGATATTTTTATATACTTATTTTTGTATTAAATTTTTATTCTTTTACATGATGATTGATATATATAAAATCTTTTATGTGTATGCCTGAGTTTCATGATATAAAATAAATTTAATAGGATAATATATGATGAGTAATGAAACTAAATAATAGATTTTTTGTCAGTCTTCAAGAAACAATATTTAGTGTTGTGTTTTTGATTTGATGATCCCTCTTTGATTAATGTTTTTATTTTATATTAAAATTGTTTATTAGTTAGAAAATATTTTATTTCTTTTTGATTATATTACATAATTGGTTAAAATTTTATATTAATTTTATAGATCTCCTTGCATGAGTATTCGATAATTTTATTTAGCTGCAAGGGTTTGACATAGAGATATTGATTCATTGAATAAAAATGTGGATATTTATGGTTGATAGAGTGTAATTTTTTAATGATATGAAATTATTTGATCTTGAGAAGAAACATGGTAGTTTCCTTCTTTATTTATATTATTGGTTATTAAGGTAACATGATCATAAAATATATAAATGTTATAAAATTTTTGATGAATATTAAATATATAATATAATTATACATTCCATACACCAAAAAAGATTATTTTCATTGGATAATAGATATATAATAAATTTATTTCATAAAATGCCATTAAAATATTCAAAACAATTATTTCTCTCATAGTACCATTCTTAGAAATTTCTAAAAAAACCTTTATAAATAACTTGTGGAAAATAGAAACATAATAAATGATGAGTTCAAATGATTAGTAATGGTTAATAGGGTAGATATTTATTGACGATCATATGAAAAAATAATATAATAATAATGGAATCATACCATGATCATAACAAATTAATTTTATGACCAATATATCATAGATCATAAAGCACCAGTCATGACATAATCCTTTATCATTTCAAAAGACATGAGTTATAATGGTGTGAAATCAATATAAACTAATCATGATAAATGATAACCTATCATATTTATTTGAAAATATAATAATAGTTCTATGACATAATAATAATATTATACACTAAATATATGAGATAATAATCACTTCATGACTATCATAGTGGATTTTTATGGCAGTTATTCCATAATTTCTTTAGTTAAGGATCACTCCAAATACTATATTAATGGATATATTCCCGTAATGAACTAGTTTCAATGTCTATTCCTATATGAATTATATCATGGAATATCTATCTATACCCAATTCAGTTGAAAGATATGTATTTTTATTCCCACCTGTCACTTAATCATAACCATTCCTATTTTTCTGCAATATCATAATGAATTCACCATATCATCGTGCAAGACCCATGGAAAATAATAATGATTCATGTAATAATCCTTAGATCATCATCATTATATTTTTTATAAAATTGTTTTTAATAATAATATAATATACCTAATGAAATAAAATTGTCCTTAAATAATGATGGCACATATAAAAAAAATATTTTTAAAATTATTTAATATATGCATTGAAAATTAATAGAAAACTACCATACTATTTTGGAAACATTTAATACCTAAATTTACAGAATATTATGGCATATATTTACATTTTAAATAACTATAGAAAATTATAAATAAATATTCCTATAAAATATTGATGATGGTGTTTATGAAATTTTTTCATTTGATAAACATTAACATAATGATTACTTTCATATTTTAGTAAAAAGTCTAAAGTACCCCATTTAGATAAATAATATAAAATCCCTTTTAATATTTCATAAAAAATTTAAAATATATTTTAAAAGTAATATTAGAAATAGTTTTTCCATAATAAAAAAATACTTTTATAACATTTTTGAGTGCTGAAATAAGGAATAGAAATATTTTCTACCAAATGTAGAAAATAGGTATGATTTTCATAAAATCAATTTCCCCTTATTTTTATGTTCCAATGAGATGAAAATTTAAGGATGAAAAAAATAATATAACATTATTATAAGAAAACTATGTGTTTCAACATATAATGGTCATACAATTTCTCTTAATGAAAAATCTTCATATAAAATCCTGAAGTCGAAATAGATTGTACAAAAATACATTACCTCAAGTAATATATTTTTTAATGTGGTCAAACATCATGTATAGTAAATTTATATTTATTATTAATATATAAAAAAAATATATACTCATATATATATTAATATATATTATTCCCCAAAAATTTATTATTATATTTTTTATTTAAAATTCATCATCAATATTTTTATTAAGATGAAAATAGAACTATATTTCATTTTTTTTCTGTTCGATTATTCAAGATAGTTTATAGTAGTCCAGTTTTCATCATATATAAAATATAAATAATATAATAATTTTATATTTTATTCATTATATTTATTTTTATAACATTTCATAACAAAATATTGGTGATAAATGAATTGCATAACTTCGTTACAATTGTAGTTCATCTTTACGGAAGAGTGAATTTTCACTTTATAATGGATAGTTTAACAAAATGGAAAAATAATTTACCATTAATAAAAATATTACATCATAAACATGAAACATATTAATGAAATATGTCACTATGACCATCCATGTAAAGAATAAATGAAAAATGAATCACATTACTTCGAGGATGTGGCAGTAAACATGTATATAAGAGTGACATTATCATCATCAAAAATATATAAAGGTGATTGAAAATAGTTATACCACAAACAGAAGTAAATTTTTGTATATTTAATATACAAAATAAATAATTTAACTATAATTATATAACTTTTTATGGTGGTTTATGAAGAATAATTCATGAAAAAGATCAGTTCAAACATATACCGCTTCTTTGGGCATCTCCCATTGAAAATAATCATATGGATTCGTGGATGGATATTTTGGGAAAATAAACTAAACTTCATAGATAAGTATGTTTTCATATTACATGGGAATATCTTTTCTGATAGAGATTTCGTAGGTGGTGTGAATAAATGAGGATAAGAGGTTCTCTTTTAAAAGAGAGGATAATGGATCACTTATAATTATTAAAAATATTAAATTATAATACAGTAACACTCAGGGGATAGTGGATCAACGTTATTTTTAATTAAACATATATGATGATATATGATCTAAATTAAACCATTCAGTATGATTTAGACATTTTTTCATCGTTTTAATAATTTTTTTGTTAATGACAACTCAATAACACTTTTTATCTTTTAATATAGTGATTATTTTTTACATCAATTATAGTTCATAATGACCAAA
Organism: Viscum album; assembly: GCA_963277665.1. Taxonomy (NCBI): domain Eukaryota; kingdom Viridiplantae; phylum Streptophyta; class Magnoliopsida; order Santalales; family Viscaceae; genus Viscum; species Viscum album. Next base: position 1,307,037,999 of record OY728140.1, on the reverse strand, counting down.
CATGAAAGACTTCCCATTAAAGAAATTATATTTGTGATTCTAAATATTTTTAATATCTTTCTTACCATTTTAGGGATTATGTGATCCATTAAATGTAAATTTTAGTGATCCAAGAATAAAATAATCATTTTATATCCTCATTATTAAAATTGATAAATGATGTAAAAATTGATCGAAGTAAAACCAAAGGATGAAATTATTCTTATGAAATAAAAAATATCAATTAAATATATTTTATACTATTATATTTATAGATTGTAAAATAATCCATCATCTATTGAAAAAGGATCTTGAAATAAAATGGTTATATGTTTACCATTATTTCTAATGATCAGTAACCTTTTCACCCATTATAAATTGTTGGATTTATGTCTATTAACTTTCTCTTGAACATGTTCTCTATCACTATTTATTAGTCCTTGGGTGTTAATTTTCTACTCCATGTCAACATATTTAATTCCCACTAATTTTATCCCATTTGGATTCCTAGTAATATAATGATTTTCCTATTTCCATTCCCCTTTTCAAGAGTAATTTTATTTTAACTATTTCCAATGTGGAATTTCAACAAAATAATATTCAAATTTGAAATCCTTTATTGGTGAGAAAAATTTTAAATTTTGAGAACGATATTTATTTATCATGGAATAATTCAACACTTTATGATTTTAAAAGTAGAACACTATATTCGACAGCCTATACAACATGAAACATTGAACCTAAATAATCCACGATATACTATTTAAAAAAGACCATTATAACCTAGACATTAAAATTGGATATATGAATATGAATAACTCCCTTGTAAAAAACATGTATTTATATTTTTTATAATGAAATTATATTGGTATGTTATGACTCATTTTTTATTATAGTCATTACATTCTTCAAAAATATTTTCATTATCCACAATGTTTTTTATTAATTGTTGGAATCCTCATTTATTAATCATATTTTAATGATCACAAATCTCAATAATAATAACAAATCTTATTAATGATTACAAATCTCCCAAATATTATTAATCATGTGTATTTATGCTTCATGTTATCTCATACGTGATAATGGTTAATCTCAATTCATTTTATGCATATTACTGTTTAAGTATGAATACAGTTATTTTTCTAAGTATAAGACACCGTGAACCCTGACACCGTGAAGCCTGATTCTCAGACACCATGACCACAAGATATTGTGACAATGTAAGCCTGACACCATGAAGCAAGACACAAAGAACATAAACCGTAATCTAGACACTATGTTTGCCTATGTGTTAGACACAGTTAGCGCGACACAGTCATCAAGGCACCGGAATCCAGAAACCATAAGTGAGACACTATGAAGGAGATACCATGATGGAAATACAATGAAGGAGAAACCATGAAGGAGACACTGTGAAGGAGACACCGTGAAAGAGACATGGTGAAGAAGACACAATTTTCATAACTACTATGACACTATTTCCTAACTATTTAGTCATTTTTCTATTTAACTTTATAACAGTCATATTTGATGGCTTTAATGCACTGACATAACTAATGTTTTCTTATATACATAGTATGGGGTATGAGGTACGACATAAATGGAACCAGTCAGCTAAAACTCGTGAATTGTGAAGATAAAGAGAAGTATTCCCAAGACCAAGACACGACACATACAATTCAACGTGCGGAAACACATGAAATGAGTGTGCTCTATATTAAATAGAAAAACAAGCTGACAAGCACGACCATGAAGACGAGATTGTAGGATCTTCAAATAAGAAATTTTCTCATGCATAAAATTAGAATCTACTGAAGAACACAGGATGTACACTGGGATCAAGATAACATCATCACACGTGAAGAACACAAGATGAACCACGACACTCTGTTTTTCAACACAAAAACTAGAGAATGACTCATAAGAATTTCTGTCATATCCAAGGATTCCAGAGTTGCACTGATAATAACTAGATCATTCTAAACTCTTATTTACTCTCTCTTAGTGTGTATTTTATTTTACTTTTGATTAGTGTGTGTACTCTATTTATTTTACACACACACTAACTCCTACACTGAACAATAGGATTTCAAAATCCTCATACCAAATTCTTTACTCTTGTTTACCCACGATAACTATGGAAGAGTTCGTTGTGTCGCTTGGTCATTATTTTTTTACCCATGAGAACTATAGAAGAGGTCCCTGTGTGGACTGGACAGTCCATGTACTGTTGTTAACCCCGATTCGGGTTGTGGTTCAGAGTTTATTTATATAAACTCCTTGGTGGTTGGTGATCACCAAATTGAGTGGATTTGGACTCGTCTTGATACTGAACCACTTTTTTTATATCTGCCATTCCATTTAAATTTAGTCTACTCTGTTTTACTGCTTTACTACACAATCAAATAAAACACAAAATTCACTTTAATAGTTAGTCTTAGAAAGAAGTTATATCTAATTTGTCTTAGTAGGATAACTTCAAAAGTAATTTTAATATGATCAATTAAGATTACTGAGAGTTAATCAATCTTCTAAGAAGTTTTTTAAACAATCAAACTCTTATAACATTATAACCTTGATTAACTGGGCTGTATCTATCTTTGGGGAAATCATTTTTTTAACTATTATCTTTTAAACAGAAATTTTTATTGTAACTCAATTCACCCCTTACCTTTTGAGTTAACTACTCCGACCAACATTTGGTATCAAAGGTTTCATTATTAGGACTTTGTGTAATCTCATTCAACTGTGACTGTAGTTGTACTTTAAATATCTATAAATTTATGCCAATTCTAAATTTATAGCTCTATTAAAGTAATTTGTTAGTATAAAAAATAGATTGGAAGGTGATGCAACTAACATACAACCATTATTTAATAGAACAATGTATGATCAGTGGAAAATTAAAATTAAAATGGATCTAGAGAGTACGAAATTTGAAATATGGTCATTAATTATAGATGAAAACAAACATCATGTTACTGATAAAATTACATGGTATGGACATACCAATCTTGTTTATAATAATAATTTTAAAGCCATGAATTTTTTATAATGTTCCTTAGGCGATTAAAAATTTAATAGGATTTCTGCCTGTAAAACTGCCCATGAAATTTGGGATACCTTGTCTATCCCACATGAAGGCACATTTAGTGTAATGGAAATGAGACTTAATAATTATACTATAATGTATAATAATTTTAATATGAAAACTGATGAGCCTATTTCTGATATTTATCTTGGGTTCAATGAGATTTTCAACAGAAGGATTTCTCTAGGAAGAGAAGTCACTCTCAAGAACAGATCATGATAATTCTCAGATGTCTACCTGACAGATAAAGGGAAACCTCTATCTCAATTATACAGTCATGCATCATCATCATGCTACCTATAAAGGAACTCTTTGGGAAACTGATGATGTATGAGGAAGAGATGAAAGTCAACAAACAATACGAGGATGAACCAAAGAGGAAATCAGTAGCATTCAATACCACCCTATCCAAGCACAAAGACCAAGGAAACCTAGGAGCTTCTTTATAAAGTTTCACTACTGAACAATCATCACCAGATAGTGTTGAAGATATGGCCCAACTGGCCAGAAGATTCATACAATTTTAAAAGAAGAATTTTTTTTTTTCAGAAAACCTAACTTTAAGGGAATGTATGATCAAAACGGAAACTGAAAAAAGGACTGAAAGAGAAGTGGAAAAACTGATGAGATTGTATGCTATGAATTTAAGTGCAAATGACATATAAAGGATAACTGTTGGAAGCTCAAATATAATAATAAATATGAGGATAAGGACAAGTAGTACACAATGGCAATGAAGGCAACATGGGGTTCCTCTGAGGATAGTTCAAGTGACTCAGACACATCACATGATGAATAAGCTAACAAATCCAATATGTGTTTTATGAAAAACACATCTGAGGTAACACTAAACTCTTCTATGCATAATTCATACAATTCTGAAGAGGAAAGTGACTCTAAAAATATGACTAATGAAGAAATGTTTGAATATTGCAACATGCTTGATGAGACATGCAGTGAATTAAAGGATAAATATAAATCATTGAAGAAAAAACATGCTCTCATTGTAACTGTTAAATCTGAACATACTGTAGAAAAGGAGAAAAAAGATCAACTGCTCAATGAAAACAATGAACTGAAAATTTCTAATGTTCAATTAAAAAGTTACTTAGAAAATTTTACTAATGGTAAAGATACCCTAACCCAACTGCTTGGAAAACAAATTTCTCCAAAATATAATACTGTAATTGGTTATCAAATAGGTAAAAGAATCTTTAGTAGAACGAATTTTATTTCAAAGACTAGGACATATAATTTTTTTCCCAGTTCTGGACAAAACTCATCTAGCTCGAGTCATTATACACATTATACTGTTTTAGGTTTTTGTGGACCAAATAGAGTTTATTTTTCAAATACTTTACATAATGCTTATAGGAAACCTATGAGACAAATATGGGTTTTTAAATAACTTATCACTAATGTTACTGGACCCAAACAAGTATGGGTAACAAAATCTGTCTTTACTTGATCATGTTATAGGAAAGCTTCTTGAAGAGCTCCTGTAAGAATATATAGTACTTGGATAGTGGGTGTTCGAGGCACATGACAGGAGACTACTCATGCTTCAAGAATCTGATAAAAGTAGATGGAGGACATCTCACATTTGGTGACAATGCAAAGGGGAAGATCATTGTCTTAGGCCAGATTGGTAACTCTGATTAGATTCTAATTTCTAAAGTAATGTTCGTTAATGGTTTAAAATATTATTTTCTTAGTATCTCACAATTGTGTGAATATGGATATCTGGTTAAATTTGAAAATGATGCATGTAATGTCTTAAATTCTAAAGATGAATTAGAATTTTCTGCATCAAGGAATGAGAAAGTTTATTCTATTAATTTAGATTCCTTAACTTCTCAAAATGTTTCATGATTAAGTGTATATCATATAGAATCTTGGCTTTGGAATAGGAGACTAGGACAATGTAATGTTCACTCCCTTAGAAAGTTAACTAGAAAAGGCATAGTTAAAGACTTACCCAAAGAAATAAGTTTCTACTTCTCATCCTCTTGAGTTGGTTCACATGGATTTTTTTTGGACCATCTAGAGTTTCTAGTTTAAATGGGAATAACTATGTTTATGTTCTAGTAGATGATTTTTCTAGATATACCTAGTCCTTTTTCATTGCTCACAAAAGTGTACCTTGTAATTTTTCTACTAAGAATGCCAAGTCTTTAGAAAATATTAGTGGACTTAAAATAAAATCATTAAGAATTGATCATGTCTGGGAGTTTGAAAATAACGAGTTTGAATCCTTTTTCTCACAAAATGGTTATAGTATCAATTTATCTACCACTATAACACCTCATTAGAATGGTTTTGTAGAAAGAGGAAATACAACCGTGACAGAAATTGCTAGAAAAATGCATAGTAAATTTGACCTACCTATTTACTTTTGGGTTGAAGATATTAACATAGAATGCTACATAATCAATAGAGTATTGATTAGAACAATTCTCAAGAAGACCCCATATGAACTCTGGAATAATTGGAAGCATATGGTTAATTACTTTAGTGTTTTTGGTTGCAAAGTATTTATACTCAACACTAAGGATAATCTTGTCAAATTTTCATCTAAAAGTGATGAATAAATTTTCCTAGGATATTCAATTTCAAGAAAAGCTTATACAGTATTCAATAAGAGAACTAAATGTGTGGAAGAATATGTCCATATCACGTTTGATGAAATAGATCCACAGGATCCTAGAACCATCCTAGAAAATCTGGAGGATGATGTATCAAATCTGAACATCAACTCAAAATCCTCAAATACCTCAATGAAAGAATCTGTGAAAACCTCCAATTCTGAAAGATCTGTGCAATCAAGTCATAATGAACCTGAATCAGTTTATGAACCTGAATTCACTAGTCCCTGTTTTTCTAGAAAGGATAGAAACCTTAGAAACCATCCCTTAAATGATGTTGTAGGAGACTTAGACAAAGGAACACAAACAAGAGATTCTCTTAGAAATCAGGTTGAACATCAAGCCTTCTTGTCACAGCTTGAACCTAAAATCATTGATGATGCTATCAGAGATGAATTTTGGGTAATTTCTATGCAAGAAGAACTCAATCAGTTTGAAAGAAATAAATTTTGGAAACTTGTTGAAAGACCAAAGGAAACATTTATCATAGGCAATAAATGAGTGTTTATAAATAAGGTAGAAGAATCTGGAAATATAGTTAGGAATAAGGCTAGATTAGTTGCACAACACTATAGTCATGAATAAGGAATTGACTATAAAGAGACATTTTATCTAGTAGCCAGACGTAATGCCATTAGAATTCTAATTGATTATGTTGCACATCTGAATTTCAAACTACATCAAATGGAGGTTAAGAGTGCATTCATAAATGGGTATATAGATGAAGAAATATTTGTTGAACAACCCCCTAGATTTACAAACCCTCATTTTCCAAATCATATTTTTAAACTATCAAATTCCTTATATGGTTTAAAATAAGCTCCAAGAGCATGGTATGACAGATTAAGTAATTTTATAATTTCCAACGGATTTATAAAAAGAGTAGCTAATATTACCCTCTTTATAAAAAGAATTTCTAATGATGTCTTAGTTGTTCAAATCTATATAGATGATATAGTTTTTGGATCTTCAAAAAAATCATTATGTATTTATTTTTCTAAAATGATGCAAAACGAATTTGAAATGAGTTTAATGGGTGAACTAAAAATCATTGTTGGTTTAAAAATATTTTAAAATAATCATGGAATTGTTTTGACTCAATGTACGTATACTACATATCTTCTAAAAAGTTTTATATTGGATAGCACAAAAAGTAGTGACACTCCCATGAGTACCACTTGTAAGTTTGATCTTGATGAAGATAGAAAATCTGTTGATCAGCCCACATATAGAGGAATGATTGGACGTCTAATCTAATTAACTACAATCCATCCTGATGTTATTTTTAGTGTGTGTATGTATGCTTGCTTTCATGAAAATCCTAAAGAATGTCATTTAAATTTTTTAAAGATAATTTTCAAATACCTTAAGCGGACACCCAATTTAGGACTGTTCTATCCTAAAGGAAAATCATTTGAACTAGTCAGTTATTCTGATGCTAACATTGTTTGATGTAAGTTAGATAGAAAGGGAACCTCTGGAACATGTCTCCTTTTAGGAAAATCACTAGTTTCATGGTGTATTAAGAAACAAAACTTAGTTGCATTATCTACTACAGAAGCTGAATACATAGCTGCTGGAAATTGTTGTGCACAGATTTTGTGGATAAAACACACTTTACTAGACTATGGATCTCAATTATTACATGTACCAATAAATTGTGAAAACACAGGTGTCATTAACATTTCAAAAAATATTGTTTCACATTCTAGGACAAAAAATATTGATGTAAGTCATCACTTTTTGAGAGATCATTATCAGAAAAGTGATATCATATTGGAACTCATTGGAACTGAATTTTAACTTGCTGATATATTCATTAAACCATTAAATTCTGAGAGAATAGACTACATCATACATGATCTTGTCATGATCAATAACACATAGATATCTTACTGGTCTTACTGTTTAACACTTTATTACTTTTTGAAATTACAGTTTCATGTTCATGGTTTCTCGGTAATTTTCTCATGTTTACGGTCTCAAAATAAACACTTTTTATTCACAGTCTGTTACTCACTGTCTCACCATGACTGAACAAAGTTTACTTACTGTCTCACCGTGAAAACCATTCACTGTCCCACTATGATGACAATTGACTATCTCACTATAACAACTATTCACGGTCTCACCATGAAAATTATTTATGATTTTCTATTAATATGTATCATAATAATTTTTATTTTACCACTTTTTACATTACTGTGATTTTACTATTGTGACGTTTAACATTCCCAAATGATAAAACAAAAGGGTTTCACTCGATTCTTCACCCGAACTCTCTCCTACTCACTCTGCCCGAACCCTTTCAACCTAGAATCTCTCTCTCTCTCTCTCTCTCTGCCATCAGTGGATTTCAAGGATGAAGCGTCCATATTCATCCTCATCTGAGAAGTTCCACTCGAAGAAACAAAACATATCACTGAAGTTGGCACACAAAGGACCCTTGAATTCAATACTGGTAAACTTTAGTGTTTTACCTGAAATATTTTTTCCCCTGAGTGGCTGTAATTTGGTAAATCTCTTGTTTTAAATGATTTAAGAGAACAAGGCAGGATCGAATTATTCTCTAGGAATGATAGACCCATTTATCCTAGGTTGGTAGCTCAGTTATATCAATATTTACAATTTTCTTTTGATGCTGGTGAAAGTTTTGTTGTGAGAAGATGGGTTAATGGACAAAGATGCTCTTTCTCGTCGAGGTTATGGGATTATTCCCATAAGATTCCTACTGAAGGTATTTTTTATTATTATCAGAGAGACGCCCCACCTACAATCAATTTATTTGACCTTGAAAATTCACTTGAAACCCTAACTGAAAAAGGAACCAAGAGAAGGCCCATAGCTGCTGAACATGATGGGGTGACAAGGTTGTTGTTCAAATTTGTTCAAAATCAGATCAGTCCCAGGAAAAGTGACTTTGTTGTCTTAAAGTATCAGGATGTATTTATGATTCATCTTATAGAGAATGGCCAGAAGATAAATCTGTGAAAATACATCATTCATCATATTTGTGAACTGATCAATGTGAAATCCAAATCCACATCTATGTTTTACACTAGGCTGATTTTAGCAATGTTTTTTGACAAAGGTGTAGTTGGACCCAATGAAGAAGTACTTATGGGATATGGGTATTTCTTATCTAAACCTACTATCAGGAGGATGAAAATAAACTAGAACCACTATAAGAAGGAATGGTTTGAAGATAATGATAGGATTTATGAGAAGTATAATCTTGTGGGTTATCCAACAAGTCCAAAGGACATTACTGATCCTGGTTTGGAACCAGATGATGTTGTTGTTTATCCAGAAGATAAAGAATAAGAGGAATAGACAGTTGAATTACCTCAAAGGGATGGAGTTGGTGTTGAGGAAGAAAGGCCAATTATTCCTCCTGCAGTTCTTGAAGAAGAACCACCTTTCTCCTAAAGATGATGTTAATCTGGAAACCAAACCTGAGGCTGCAAGAGAATTAATTGTCCCAGAATCTGAGCAGTAAGTCCTTAAATAGGTTGTAGTAAGATAAATTCCTACTGTGTAAGAAGGAACTGAAAAAGAAATCCCTGTAAATGAAGAAACATATCTGGAACAACTCCCTGCTGTGGAAGAAGCAAATCTATGAATAATCCCTGTTAGGGAAGATGAAAATCAAGACGAACTTTTTGAAGATCCATCTGATCCTAAGATTATACCCTCTACTGAAGAGAGTATGAGGATAGCCTTTTATTTTGATAGACAAGAGATGCATGAGGAAATCAGAGATGAACTAGTAGAATTTAATCAAGTAACTGAGCCTCAATGTCCTAAAATGGAAGCACTCAATGAGGGGGAGGAAGCTCAAAATCTTGAGACTAGTGAAACTAAGTCTGTTGAAGCCTCTCAACCTACTGAGTCATATTCTGTGTACAATCGGTATATATATTATCTAGCTTTTATGAAGTGAGTGAATCTCAACAGGTTACTTCCATTAGAATTGATCTGTATTCTTTGTTTCAACTGAAATTTTCCACATACTTTGCACCTGAACATGAACATAAACCTCAACCTGAACCAGCACCAGATATTTTACATGTACCACTTTCTTCACCTGCCCATTTACCTAAAACCCATATTTTGTAAGAAAGGATGATCTTAAAGTATTTGTTGACACTATCATAGCTGGAGTTGAGAAACTCTTGTCTTCTCAACATCCTATTGTGACCCAATTGAGTCAGGAAGATGCCTCAATGCTTTTAGAAAAGATTATCTGGCACATTCAACCCATGATGATTCATGAAATTCAAGAAGTAAGGGATGAAAACAAGTTGTTCAGTAATGAAGTTGCAACTCTAAAAAATATGGTTGAAGAAAAACAGAGAGAACTAAATTCAAGATCATAGCCTGCTCCTACACCTGCCCCTACTTTTCCTGAAGCTTCTGCTTCAAACATCTCATGAGATATTGTGTCCCAGATTAATCCATACATCTTATCCTTTGACGAAAATATTGGGGAAAGACACATGTAGATGTTTCACCGCATGAGAGAGCTTGTGGAAAACCTTAATATGCTCACATATTAATATAATGGTTGTCTTCAAATGGTATTAAATCAATTCAAGTCTCTAACCACAGTTTTACAAGATTATACTTCCTCTGGTCAAACCTATACTCCTTCATTGGATAGTACTCTGCTCAGATCTATAGTCAAGGAAGATATTCAGAATGCCTTAAATTCCTTTGATATGGATCATTTTTTGGAATTTTTTCAGAACATTGATATAGTGCTTGACCTGGTTAAAATTCACTCAAAGATTTACAATGATGCTCAGCAAGAGATCTCTAAAAAATGGACTTCTATTTCAACCAGATTTTCTCTAAAAAAAATATGAAAAATCACTTTAAATATCTTGTAGAGAATCTGACAATAGCTCCTATGACTCAAGCCTTCAAATATCAGGTTCAGAATCTCACTGAGTGTACCAGATTGTTGGACAAGTTCATGGAAAACAAAGATGATTTTGAAAAGGCAATGCAGTATGGAGGGGAGATTATTGCAGACTTCGTTAAACTTCTGAGACCGTATCTTCATGTTCAAAGCACAGTAAAATGTTTCTCCAGTGGCTGCACCTCTCAGACCTGGTTTACCTATATTCACTTCTGCCTTATCTTCCACAACCATGTCTGTTGGCAAGGCTCTTAGTCAGATCAGTCCTGTCCTCCTTGGCCAGCAACTACCTTGATCTTCTATAGCTCTTACATTGGCTCCATCAAACTACGAAGGTCTCCCATTACCTTCTTTGTCTACCACTTATATGCCTTCTTCTACAGTAGCAACTGCCCCTATGAATTCTTCTTCTACTGCTGATAAAGTGAAAGAGAAGGCCAATCCCTGAAGAAGCCCAGCGACTACTATTTTTTGATGGGGATGTCATTTAATTTTTATATTTCTACTGTCTGTTGTATTTTGGACACTATTAATGACACATGCATTGTTTTCCATTTACATTAACTTTTTGATAATCCCAAAAGGGGGATAAAAAGTTATTTTTTATTCTATATGTTATATTCTTTTTAGTTGCATTCAATTTACCCTTTAAGTGTACATGATTTTTGATCATCAAAAGGGGGAGATTGTTGGACTCCTCATGTATTAATCATGTTTTAATGATCTCTAATATCAATAATAATTACAAATCATATTAATGATCACAAATCTCACAAATCATGTTAATCATGTGTGTTTATGTTTTAAGTTATCTCATACTTGATAATGGTTAATATCAATTCATTTTATGCATATTACTGTTTATGTCTACATAGAGTTATTTTCCAAAGTATAAGACACCATGAGCAAGACATCGTGAACCCTGACACCGTGAAGCCTAAGTCTCAGACATCGTGACCACGAGATACCGTGACATAGTAAGCCTGACACTATGAAGAAAGACACGAAGAACAGACACCATAATCTAGACACATTGTTTGCCTATGTGTCAGACACAGTTAGCGCGACACAGTCATCACTGCACCGGAAGCAAGAAACTGTAAGCGAGACACATTGAAGAAGATACCGTGAAGGGGATACCATGAAAGAGATACTGTGAAGGAGACGCCATGAAGGAGACACTGTGACGGAGACACCGTGAAAGACACACTATGAAGAAGACACCGTTTTCATAAATACTATGACATTGTTTCCTAACTATTTTTTCATTTTTCTATTAAACATTTTAACTGTAATATTTGACGTCTTTAATGCACTAACATAATTAATGTTTTCTTATAGACAAAGAAAGAGGTATGAGGTATGACATATATGGAACCTGTCGGCCAAAGCTCATGAATTGTGATGACAATGAGAAGTGTGCCCAAGAGAAAGACACAACACATACAAAACAACGTGCGGTAACTCAAGAAATGAGTTTCCTCGGTACTAAACAGAAAAACAAGCTGACAAGCACGACCATGAAGAGGAGATTGTAAGATATTTAAGGAATCAATTGTCTCATGCATACAATTCGACTCTACATAATAACAAACGATGTACATTGGGATCAAGAGAACATCTTCACTCATGATGAATAAAAGCTGAACCACGACACTCTGTTTTTCAACACAAAAACCAAAGAAGGACTCAGAAGTATTTCTGTCATATCCAAGGAGTCCAGAGTCGCACTGCTAATCACTAGATAATTTTAAACTCATATTTACTATCTCATAGTGATTCTTTTATTTTAATTTCCAGTAGTGTGTGTACTCTGTGTGTTTTACACACACACTAACTCTTGTGCTGAACCAGAGGATTTCAAAATCCTCATAACAAATTCGTTACTATTTTTTACCCACGAAAACTGTGGGAGAGGTCCATGTTTGGCCTGGTCATTCTTTTTTTTACCCACAAGAACAATGGAAGAGGTCCCTGCGTGGCCTGGAATGTCCATGTACTGTTTTTAACCCTGGTACAGGGTGTGGATCAGAGTTTATTTATATAAACTGCTTGGCGGTAGGTGATCACCAAGTGGAGCGGATTAGGTATCTATTTGAGACTGAACCACCTGTTTTATATCCGCTATTCCATTTAAATTTACTCTACTCTGTTTAACTGCTTTACAACACAATCCATAAAAACACTAAATTCACTTTGATAGTTACTCTTAGAAAGAAGTTATATCTAATTTTCCTTAGTAGGATAACTTCAAAAGTAATTTTAATAATACCAATTAATATTACTAAGAATTAAACAATCTTCGATAAATTTTTTTAAACAGTCAAACTCTTATAATAGTATAACCTTGATTAACTGGGTTGTATCTATCTTTTGGGAAATCATTTTTTTTAAAACTAATATCTTTTAAACATAAATTTTTATAGTAACTCAATTCACCCCTCCCCTCTTAAGTTAACTACTCCGACCACCATTAATTTTGTGGGAAAATAATAAATTTAATTTATAATACTTTTATAAATTGTATTGTAAAAAATTAAATTATTTTTTGATATTTGAATATCTAAATTATCATAGGGTTATATTTATGGATATCTTTGAAAAAGATTATTTTCCAGTAAATAGGAAAAATAATGCTTTTAGTAAAAGTGTAATTTAATTTTAGTATAGTAATTTAAAATTGTCAATATTATTTGAATTTTATTTCAATGAAACATAAATATTATATAGTTATATTTAATATAATCTATTACATTTTAATCATATTTATATTGAATTATTGTATAAGTTTATTTTTAGGCTTGAAACACAATTTTCTTAAAAATATTTTTATGTCCATATTGTTTCTCCATTTTAGTTAATTAAAAAACCCCTAATTAAGAAATAATTAAATCATATATATTCATTAAATATTTATCTATATGAATGTAAATTAAAAAAAGAATATTACTTGTCATATAGTTATGGAAAAAACAAATTTTCCTTGATAAATGAATTTTCTTGATAAAATACTTTTCATTTCTCTTTGCGAGATACATATAAAAAAATTTATGACAATTAGAGTCATTGGATTTGGTAAAATTTATTACATATTTATTATAATCAAAATTTATATAATTTAATATGTCCCACTTAATTTTTGGTCATTATAAATAGTAAAAATAGTAAAACATTCATCATCATGGAAAATGGGTAAATCTGAGTAACCTAGGTAATAATAAAATGTTAAGGCCTCTATATTTCATCATAATTTTTATTTTATTAATATATTTATACCCTTATCACAGTTTTATAATGAATAAATTATTTATGGAATATTATTCCATGAAATTCACTAATATAATTATTTATGTGAAGAAAAAGATAAAATGTCACTCTCTTTAGTTTAAATATCTATTATAAGTTCACATAGAGATAAAATTAAGTGGTGACTGATAATTAAAGTTTATATTGAGTAAAATTAAATTATTTTCATGAGGGGAATTTTAATTTTATTTTTAATTTATTATATTTTTTCCCTAATTAATTATTTAATTCTAATTCAATGGTTATTCATATATTTATAAACTCAATGTATTTAATTATAATAACATTAAAATTATTTTATTTGGGGTAATTTATTATTATAAAAAATATTGTAGTTAATAATGATTATTGATTTATTTTTAAATTTATTATATTCATAATTAATTATTATATTCACGTGTTTAATGTTAAATTAAATGAATACTATAAAAATGAAGTTGAAGTTATTTTATGATAAATAATTATTTATTAAATTTCTATTAAATTGTAAAAATAATTGAATAGGAATATTAGGATTATAAATAGTCTAAAATTTTATAATTTTTTTATTTATTATCCAATTTTTATCTTTTAATAATAATTTTTACCCTTTCTTTTTAAAAACATTTTTACCACTATAAATGTTAAAACATGCTTGTCTAGGATTAAATTGAGAGATAAGTTTTAGTTTTAAAAATTAAAATGTATAAATCATATTTTATAGACATATTTCAACCTTATCCAACACAAAATTCTAATACATATCCATTTGGATTTAATATAATTTTATATGACCTCATTATAATTTAATACTTTAATAAATTCTAAAATATCCCCTCCCATCAAAAATAAAGGGGAACCTCCTCTCTTACCATATTCAATCTTCAATAAACATTTTGTTCATCCAATACCTAATAATATTTTACATAATTCTTTTACCACATATTAGAGAGAGTTGTTTGATTAGAAAACCCCCACAGGAAGGATTTTTGTGTAAACCTAAAGAGTTGTTCTTGATAATTTGCATCATCCTTCTCTGGTAATTTTTTGTTTTATTTCTTATTCCATCTTCATAAAATCCTATTAAATGATAATAATGTATTACAAGAATTATATAAAATATAATAACTTTTATTTATGTTGATAGCATATCATATATAAATATTTTTGTCGATTAAATGGGAAAAGAACTCTTCATTCATATGTACGCCTGACTATCACCATCTGAACTGCTGAAATTTGTGTTTTCTATCTATACCAAAAAATCATAAATTTTTTTATGAGTTTACATTATATATTATATCAATGAAATATTTATCATTATTTAAATAAAATATATCAATTATATTTTTACCTTTTTATTCACTGGAAAACAAAAACATCATTCTGGCATATGTGTGGACTACAACCTCCATGAAGTGATGTGATTCATTTCTCATAACCACATCACCTAGAAGATAAATATATATAAGAGTTTTAAGAGTAATAATATTACATTTATGTTATTATTTTAATTATTTATTTAAAAATAACCCATATGTTCTCTACATTATTATTTTTAAGAATTCAAATGTTACTCTTGTGTGCGTACATGTTATCATCACTATGATTGTAATGTAGTTCATTTTTCATAAATATATTTAATTTTTTATTTCAAAAGAATTTTTTTGTATAAAATGTATTTTTAATTCATTATTATTATTCTAAAAATGATATAATAAAAATCTATTTTACCAATATCATCTTACCAATGTCATTTTGGATATATAAACTGAATGTTGTAAAAGTGAATTATGTGAATATAATTGATTATTTAATTAATTATGAAGACATATTAAATATAATAAATGGACAAGTAAAATTAAAAAAGTTATTATGAAATTAAAAAATTAACATAATTTTATTATTAAGGATGATAATGAATGTACTTGATGTGTTAGACCTAAGGTATGGGATTTCCTCTCAATTTACACACCTTGAAGTATATTTTAATGTTATTCATCAATTTATTTTATATGTTTTCTATAATAACATTTTATGTGTTATGTAATTAATACATTATACTTCAGGTTATTTCATGTTTCAATTCATATTATTTCATCCAATTGGTATTGACATAAAAATTACAATTTGGTAACGGATTTCATAAATCAATTTCTTTTCATTAGGTTATATAACTTCTTCAATGTATTTAATATGATAGTATGTTTGGTGTAATTAAATGATATTTTTTATGATTTATGACAACTTTTTCATGTTAATTTAAAATTTAAAAAAAAATTCATTGATTAATTCACACTTCAATATTATTAGAATTCTATGTGTTATTTATCTCTAATTTTATTTTGTTGGGACATACGTTTATCTTATACATGTATATATTTTCATTTGTATTATATACATATAATTTTATATTTTATATCAAGAATATATTTATATTCATGTTATTCATGGTATCATTTGATTTTATTTCATTTCAGGGGTTTTGACTCAAAAATTACAAAAGCGATAAGAGTTTATCATAAAATATCATTTTAATCGGGATTTTGTATGCATAAATTTCTATCAGAGTAAATCAATTGATAATTTTATAATAAACAAATTTCAAATTTTTATTATTATTTTATTCATGATAATTTCATAAAATAGTATGATTTTCCTCTCTTAGTTATATCATTGTTTTAGAAAATATTTTTAAGACAATCCCTAATTATTTCACTTTTTCATAAAAAAGGCCTTATCTTACATATCAATATATTATAAAAAATTATTTAAAATTTTAAAATTATATATTTCATTATTGAATAAAATTTTTACCCATGTTGAACTATATACAAAAAAATAAATGTAATCTTTTTTTCATATTCTGAATATGGCACAATTTGACTTGTTTTTTAAAAAAAATTTATTTAAAGAGACTCGAAATGAATAAAATATTTTCATTATTATTATCATTCATTTCATTAAACATTTATTTACATGAAACATTGAATTAAATGGTGTTTCCTAATATTCTGGAATTGTTTTGTTCTTGAAGGTGATTTTCCATGCGAAAATCTTTTTTACCTTAATAATGTTTTAATTGTCTTTTTATCATATATATATTCATAAATGAAGAAAATCATATATTTTACCTATATAGTACTAGGGTTATATTTTAATGGTACCATACTTATCCTCTTTCTAGATGGTTTATGATCAATTCAACTAGGGAATGTATTTAAATTCATTTTCATTTTGAATCTTGTAGTCATTTACTTCCTTGTAAAACATTCACATTCATGATATAATTAGTAATTATATTTCCCTAAAATATTGAGATTCTATATCATGGATGTGCTTATATATTAAACCATATATAATATTTTCATATGGTGATTTAAAAAGAATTTATTTTGACTGATTGAGGAAAACCTTGATAAATGTGTCTTCATTAATTAATACAGATATCAATTGACAGTACATGTTATTTGTAAATTTAATTGTTTATTAAATATATGTGGAATGCATTGGTAATGTAGTTTTGGATGGATCTAAATAAATATATCCCCTTGATGCATCAATAGGACTCATGAGACAAATCAGTAAGCTAACAATAAATGGTTTTGAAGTGTATTATTAATGATTAATTAAACTATCATATCAAATTGTCATGATTTTATTGTTATCATTATGTATGAAATTATTTTATTTTTCAATTTATTGATTAAATTTCATGTGTTTTCAATTATATACCTTTCCATATTTATTATAATGTATTTTCTCATGATATATTTTTATTTTACAGAATATTTATTGAACATCTGAGACCACCCTTATTTTGTTTTTGTTCCCTATAATATGAAGAAGGAATAATTGACTGAGTTAAAGGGTGCTGAATATTTACATTCTCTATGTATTTTATTATATGTTTCAAATGTAATGTGATATTCAATAATGTATATATTTTAACAAGACTAATAAACTAATCAGTCCTTCTGGATGTGATCTCTTCCACATTATGATAATGTAATAATGTAACCAACAAATTTGGGCTACTACAGTCTGTGCCTTAAAAAAAATTGGGCTTACATGTTTCTATCAATATATTTTGTTTTAATAAATTTTTTATTGTTTATTTCATGTAATAAAAAACATTACAACTCATCCATGATGAGTGATAAAATTTTTGGTCTTCTTCCAGAAAAAAAATGGATATCCAAATCGCTAATACTTCTAAAGATATATTTTAATGGTATGTATACACAAATTATCATAATAGTAAAAAAGAAATAATCACATGAATTGTATCGTAATTTAAATATTTATTATCTAAATACCTAACAAATATCAAAATTTATCAGTTGAAATAGAAATTGGATGGTGTAGTCAATAACAAATAACAACATATAGATGAAAATATGAATATTTTTTGCCCATGTAAATGTAGTTTGTTTTATAAAATTCAAGAATGAATCTGAATTATCAAATCGTCCAAAATTATTCTAGTGTGCATCTTTATGAACAACATGGCACATATAAAAGGAAAAATCATGATCACCCATAAAAATATGATAATTATTTGTTTACAAAATTGAGGGTCTATTAATATTTACACACATTGACAATGAATCTCAAAACCTCATCATTCCACAATTTTTTATAAAAAAATATTTTATTTCTCATAAAAATATTGAATTTGAAAATTTTATCACACATTATTAACTCTTTTCAGAAAGATATAATTTTTTAAATGGTGTTCACTCATTCACAAAATTATATTTATTATATATGAGTTTATTAAATCCCATATCTTCAATTCTCATCCGAATGTGAACATTCATCATGAGTAATTTAAAAATGTGTTTGTCTACTACGTATGGTAATAATATCAACAAAAGTTGGAATGTTGGATAAAAATATCAACATAGAAAAAACCATGCTTAAAAATTTATGGGAGACATTAAATGATATAAAAACAATTTTTTCTCATGGAAATTCAGACATAAAGAATAATACAAGAGGTTTATTTTAATAATATGATATAGAAAAGTAACTCAAACAGTAAAAATGAAATTTTATTTGGGGACAAATGGAAGTGGTCCACTATTTTTCATTTTTTCAATATTATTTCATTTTTTTAATTTTTTTCTTTTCTAGTCTTTCAAAAGAATAATCATATTTTAATAATATACTTCAAAATATGTGAAAAAAATTTAATTATGATTTTTTTAGTAAATTATAAATAATAATTTATATCCCCTCACTTAAGATTATTTATTTTACAATGAACAAGAATAATAGATTAAGATAAAAAATATCCATAATAGAAAATAATCCCCCAAAACATATATTTCATCAAATCATACTAAACGTATCCAATTGAGTGTTGGCTGGGATTGGGTCATCGACCAGTAGTGGGGAATCAATATTGTGGTCTTCATTAGATCAAATGGTCTTTGACGAGGAGATTCAATGAATGACTAAGGGTGTTATTTAGAAAAATTGTTTCACATCCTATTAAAAACATTCCCCTATAATATTAATGCATACAAAAAAATATGAAATTCTTCTCAAGGGTGAAAAAAATCAAAACTGAAAATCAGTGGTGGAAGACACTCAATGATGAAAGATATTATTAAATGACGTTATTAAGAAATTTCAATGTGTACCTCATAGGTATGTGAAAATTAGTATTAAAATAAATGGTTTGTCACTCCAAAGGTAATGTGATCTATACAAATGGTATATTTCAAAATTATAGATGAAGATAAATAAATAAGAATGAATCAATTATTTTTATTCTATTAATATGGTTTAAAAATATCAAAATATTAACTGGTTAAAGGCTCCTTCTAGCCATCCAAAAGGCCAATAATCGAATCCGAGTAGGGAAGCATTTTTGGGATATTATAGAATTATTGTACCTGGGCACTATAGTTGTATTATACCTGTGGTAGACTTTAGTAGTGGTTACACTATAGTGGTAGAGGAACTATAAAAGGAACTATAGTGGAGTTGATAATTTAGTAGGTACTGTAGTAACACATGTACTATAGAAGTACTATTCACCAAAGGGCCCTTTGGGCTAACAAATGGGATTTCCTACCTTGTATTATGACTACGTGCCCTTTGGCCTTCAAACTATGTAATGGGTCTCCCTCTATAGAGAAAAAAACCGGTCATTTCTTTAATACTAAAATGAGACTTCATCCAAAACCTTTTATAATCCACACTTTTTAATTTTTAAATTTTTATAATAGAATACAAAACATAAATTGTTGAAGATGGTGAAGATATAAGTAGATTGGAACAGATATTGATAGAGGGAAAGAGAGGGATATATATATATATATGTAGATAAAGTGGATGATATAGATTAAGAGGGTCTCTTTCTCAATTCATTCGAAAACATTGAATATGTTACTCCTCCTTCTAGATTATAGCTCACTTATAAGAATACAAGTTGTTTATTTAAAAGAAAATTGTGAAAAATTAAATGATTGAAAATGTATATAAATATATACCCCTACAAGAGGAACTTAATATATTATATCTACAAAAATAGAGATTTATTGGATTATAAATATTTCAATGGTGGATGTTGTTTCCTTAGTGAAATTTTTTCCAAACACCTTTATTTTTTTCATAAATTCATTTTCTTCGTGTGGTATAATTATTCAATGATGAATTTTTCTCCTAACTCATATATGTAAATATAATATGATAATTGGGTAAAAATAATTTAAAGTCTCCTATTTTGATCCCAAATTTTAGGAGAGATGTAGACTACTGAGTATTTCTCTTATATGAAAGGAAGATTATTTTCTTCTCAATCATTTTGAGTAACAAAATCTTCTTTAATGGTTTTCTTATTGCCAATATCCACATATGCAACCATTAGTTAGGAACAATGATCCTTTATCTGATCTTCTAAACACACCCAATCAATTG
This sequence comes from Viscum album, assembly GCA_963277665.1. NCBI lineage: Eukaryota > Viridiplantae > Streptophyta > Magnoliopsida > Santalales > Viscaceae > Viscum > Viscum album. The sequence continues at coordinate 1,307,017,139 of OY728140.1, read as the reverse complement.
TCATATCATCCTTATCAAATCCATCTAGATTATACATCCATGGTTATTAGTATATAATATTAAAATAGTTAGAGTTACTTTGAAATTAAATCTGATAATAATCAAATGAAATTGATTTCAAATTAGAATCAGCATCCTGTAATGGTCAATATCATAAATAATGATTCTACTAGGGTACTCCAAAAAATACAAATGAATTATTTGGAAATAGATACAATTTTTCTTATAATTCAATAATTCAAATTAAAACTACTTTAGTAAATTTATATAAACATATAAAGAGTTTCAAATCAATATTTGTCGACATTTTATTGAAACATCATAAATTTTTCAAATAAAAAACTCAGTTACTAGGATTAGGAATTATGGACCTCATGTTCAAGATATTTCTTCTATTCCTTAATTCGTACCTTGAAAACACTCACCACATAATTGGAGTTACTGATTTATCACACATTTTATAATAAAATCAAGACTATTTCATTAAAATTATTTATGTTTCAATAATAATATTCTTTTCAACAAAATTTGAATATTTTTAGAAAAAAAAATTTTATTTTTTAAATCAGTATCCCTTATAAAAAAATTTATTTTATATATGACTAATTATTTCCTATAAACCATCAAATTTATCGGTTATGCAATATAATTTATATATAGGTCCTTAGTTCTTATCCATAACCATAATACTTTTAATTTGTAACCAATTGATATCATTTATCCTTGAGTAAGAGGGTTTGTTTTTTGTAGATATTTAAAATTAATGACACAATACAAATTGAGTGAAAAAACTTATTAGAATTCACAGTGAGAACAAAGAATTTGTGGTTAATGGATTAATTTCATTGATCATTGTAAAATATCATTTCAAATTAACATTCCCAGAGTGATATAGAATTGAATAGGTTTCATTGATGTTCATTATATAATCTATAACTCAACTCAAGATCTGGTCCATGTATACAATATGTTGTTGAATGGTTCAATAATACATGTGCTATTAGGTTCCAATAGATTTGATAATCCATGGTTCCTAAAAATAAAAAAAATCATGTCAATAGTCCATTACATATTAAATTGAGGCAAACATCATCATTTGGAATATCATGAAGTATAATTAATCCTAATCAACCCATCAACACTAGCCAAGGTCTTGCCGTAATGGAATATTTTATCATACATAAAAATGGGGTGTAATGTGGACAATAATATAAATGATAAGGGAATATATATATATATATATATATTTGTGTTAACCAAACAGACACACAAAATTTTAAGGAAAACAACACATAATTTTGATTTAATTAAAAATGATTTTATATGTGTGATACCAATATATTGTAATTGAATTTAGTAACAAAAAATATATGGAATTTTATTGGAGATAATATATGATGATTAAATACAGTAACGATAAACATCAAAATAAAAAAAACATTTACAAGATTACAATATAAATATATGTAAATGAAAAAGGAAGATAATTGAAGGTGATATATTCCTAGTTATAACTAGAGTATGGAATATCCTCAAGCCTCATATCATGGTATAGATGTTATGATTCACATTCCTTAAATTTTAAAAATTTTCTCTTGTAGATGGAATTAGAGAGATATTTTTTAAGGGGAAGTGGGAATGTTGGTTTTCTTTCTAAATCAGTCCATTAATAGTTGAATATTTTCAAATAATATTACTGAATAATAATATAAATTGATCAAATATTATGTTATTAATTTCTATCTTAGTAATTTTATGAAAAATAAGTCTATTGGAAACATTTTCTATTATTATAGAAATAATTATTATTGTTACATTCCTGGAAATATAGACTCCTATAATTCAAAAAGTATAGATTCCTTTTATTTATTTTCATAAATATGAATGAATTTTAGATATTGGAATTTAATTAATTTATTATTTTTTAACATATATATATTCACAAAATATTTTATCTCATATAAACCAATATTTTTATTGATATGGGTGTCATTGATGCTTTTCGTGTCTGATAGGTGTATCATCATGGAGACACATTCTTGTGGCCCCTCATTAAAACTTTTCTAAGGCAAGAAGTATTCATATATTTTTTAAAGATGTATTCTCTGTGATCAAAATGATATTATGGGGTGTCATTCCCTCCTTTATTGGATTCCTACACAGAATTCAACACCTAGTCCAGATCTACATTAGTTGTTTTTAAAACTCATTCTTGGTGTTATATCATTGTAGACGCTGATTAATTATGCTTCTACTATGAGGACATTCCAAATTCCCATGTTAGGTAAGAAACCTTTGGTCATGGAAGTATTATTATTTGACATCAATTGAATGACTAGATGCGGGAAAATCAAAGCACTTGTATTCTTCTTCATAAAAGATCTTCTCAATACCACAGAAACCCAATGTATTATACATCGATCGTGCAGAATATTTTTCTAGTTGAATGGATTTTTATTTTTTACTCATAATTTCATGTTCAATAAAAGGTTATGTTATGTGTTTAACATCATACGGAGATGTAGGGTCATGAGTTTTCATCATGAAGAGGTGGTTACACAAAATGCGTGCCATCTGAGGTTTTTTAGGAATCTCATATTTCACATGAGGTATTCAATGAGTTTAACACAAAGAAAAGATGTAATGGACAAATCATATAAATTGTTTATGTGGAACATATAGGTATATCCATAAGAAGGAGTTTCTAGAATGTTTTCCTGATGGATAGATCATAATGCCTGATAAGAGAGAAACATGGATGGTGTATCTGATAAAGGGAAAATGTCACACCATTTAGGATGATTTAGAAACCAATGAGGGTGGATCCATGATGTGGACCCCACTGAGGGGGACCCCAAGGATTACAATTGGATGGTATTAAACCTCATGGTGAATTTCTATATACGCAATTTGGAAGAAAGGGATACCAACCTGTGTAGTTCAAAGGGGTGGTTCATGAATTTTTCATGTATAGATTCCCTTCACAAGAGGATCACTATTGGTTGGATGAATATTAATTGTGTGGGTATTATTCATGGTTCACTTCCTAGATGATATTAGGAGTAATGATGATGTGGATGGAATGATCCCATTGAGATGTGGTTCCCTGAGTAAGAATAACGTTTGAAATGGTGTAAGTGCTTATAGAATGGTTTGAATATGGAGAGTCATGTGTTTTTCATCTTGAACCTCGCAGAGGTGTCCTATGTACCCTTATTACAAGTCAAGTATTGATGCCCATGTAGTTCAAAATGGAATCAGTGCTTACACAAGGCTATATAGTTTTTGAAATGATGGGTTGAACACATGGTCATTAGCCCAAAAGTGTGGATTTAGATGAAGTGACCACACTAGGAAAAGGGTTAGGTGATGGATGAAGTGATAACAGATGGAACATAACACCTTGGAGAGGAGGATCTAGTGAATGTGTCCCAAAAAAGTAATATCTTACATCATGGGTGTACATCCCTAGGAGGGATCACCTATGCTACCTAGTGGATGGATTTGGACTCCCTATTAGATTGGACGTAGGATGGTGTGTCTGATGAAGGCAAGATAATGACCCCATTGAGGGTGATCTGAACACTATTGGATGTGCATTAGTGGGGGTGAACCCCTTTGGGGGAGCACCATGGTTTATCAATGGTTGGGATTGGACCTCAAAGGGACATACTATGTACAATTCCTAGGAGGGTGGAATCAATTTTCACATAGTTAGAAAGACCCTTGTTGTTTGACATTATGAGATGAGAATGATGAACACACAATTTAGCATCATTCTGTGTGTACAAGAGGAAACCAATGTGAATATGATGGTGTTGGGCTTGATACACAGAGATTTTTTCCACATTTCCCAACTGGTTAGGAATCAATGTCCACATATTTGTGATGGTGGTGTTGGGTCATACCCCTAAAGAGGCAGCCCAATCATGTGTTGTAGGGCATACCCATTGAAGAAGCCACATGTAGCCAAAGGATATGTGACCTCCAAGTGAGGCATGACACTTCATAGATTTAGTCACCCAATGAAAATATCACAATGGGATTGGAGGATGGAGGATGTTGAGGTCCAAGAGGTTCACATATTGGAAGAGGGAAATAATGACAACCAATGGTCAGTATTTATCCTCATGGAGGCTTTCTACGTACCATTTTTAGAATATAGGGATCAAAACCCACATAGTTCAGTGATTCATGTCTTACACATGGCATGCGGCCTATGAAGTTGGACCCTAGGGAAACTTTAGGATGGATGCCCAAGCACCGATATAGAGTGGGAATGATGTGAATGTTTCATACACATGTAAGATAACCATGTCTACTATGGAGAGGAAATGGTGTGAATAAGGATTTCATGTGGGAGATTCCCATATTGTCTTCCTTGTGTCAGGCCAGATGGGAATCCCGACCTGTCAGTGGGCCAAGGAATAAAATTAGGGAATACACATTAGATGGAGTCCTAGATTTGATCCTTTCTATTCATCTTAGGATGAGTATTCCAACGATTAATGAAAAAGGAATCCTATTCTTAATTTATAGAGTTTTTGTATTGTTGAATGTCATGTAGTGAGGACTATTATCACCTTATACTTGGTGCATAAGACATCTATTGATTTTCACAACATTAATCAGATGTTTTTTATATAGGGTATACTAATGTTTATTATCATGTTGCAAGGACCATTATATAGAAGAAGTCTATAAATGGATGGTGTGGGACTTACACAATATCATATCTTTATGATTTAACATGGCATATGAGTCAAGTGACAGAATCAGTGGAGCTGCATGAGGAATGGTTCAACTCATGGAACTCAGGGAATTGATGTTTGGAATCTTAACTCATGAGATATGTAAGGGACGAAGATGAATATATCGAATCAAGATGTTCCAAGGAGTGTATAGGAGTATCTGAATTCTTGGTAATGCATCGAAGGATGTTATGGCTATAGAAGTGAGAAACCCGATATTTTGAAGACCCAGCTCAAAAAGTTCATAGATAAAATCTTAATGATTTATTGGGTTTACGGATCATGGTGGAGGGACTGACCCTGAGGGATGGTATCATTACCTATAAGTGATCCCAAGTAGTGGTGCAGGGGTGAATCCCCTATTGTATGGATCAACAGGTGTCAAGGAAATAGCATCACAAATGGCTGAGCTTCAAGAATCATTGGTGTTCACAGATCTCATGTTCTCAATATGGGTTACTTTATTCATATAGAGTGTGCTTCTCAGAGTATGAATGCTTTTTAATGCCCTTAGTGCCTCATATGATCATATTCATTCATGAAGAGAATAAGATTTCAAAAATGGAATCCCTAAGTTGGGTGGAGGATCACAACAACAAAAGAGAAGTTGTTTCATGAAGCCTAGGTTCATTAATGAATATAATATCATAGAGCACTTTTTGATCACAAGGGTGGAACTCGATGGGGGTATCCTCCAGAAACAATGCATGAGGGTGTATTTATAGGCATGGGGGTCTCACTGTCCAATGAAGCATGCCTAAAAAAAATTGGACATTGAAAATAAATTTCGGGCTAGTAAAACTTGTATATCCTTTCTTAAAATTACTTTTATCATGGTTGTGGGGCTCGTCAAACTTGCGGAGTCATCTTTCATCTTTCATCACAATCATAGAAGACCCTCTGTGAACCAGAGCTCTATGAATGGGCTTCATGAACCATTTTTCCTACATATATTTGAATGGTCATAACTCTTAATATGTAACTCCTTTCATGATTCATGACCATTAAAATCAATTCCTATGAAATGGTCTGTGATACATGATAATGTATGGAAGAATTAGTTTCATCATTTGAAAGTGTTATTTAGTGCCAAAAATGGGTTTTTGACACCATGTTTTCCAATATGTGGACATATTTTGAGGTCATTAGTAATTTATTTTTTTGGGATTCAAAATTTATCATATGATATAATATTTTAGAAAATAACCATAAATTTTCTAAAAAAATAAATGGTGTTTCGAAACATTTTGGTTTCTAAATTTTTCACATTAATTTTTTTAACTAATTCATGACACATTAAATAATTGATCACTATTTTTTGTGATCATAAAAACATTTAAAATGGCTTATCTAACCCTACAAGTAGTTAAATTAAATATATAGAAATATTCCATCAAAACTACAAAATAATAATAACATGAATTTGATCAACATATACAATGTATTGATAAAAATTCAAAAATATCTCTTAAAAAAGATCAATTCAAACAATATATCCTTGTTGTATACTATGAAAAAGTAAGAGCATTTGATGAATATGAGCATCATTAGTGATAAAATTTGTGCATGAAGATATATAAAAAAGGTGAATAATTTTAAACTATCAACTCATCTACACTTATTTTTTTGACATCCTCAAGCACATAAAAAACAAATACAACATGAAAAACTATGATCACCCATCGATAAATTTTAACATATTGTTCGTACAACTGGGGGGTTCTTAACATGTACATATATCCACTATGAATCTCAAAACATCATCATTACACAATTTCGTTTAACAGGACTATTTTTTATCATTCATATATAAATTTAGAATTGGAAAATGTTCTCACAGATGATTCTCTCATCAAATAATGATTTGAATGGATTTCACTCATTCACTGACTAAAAGTGATGATAATTGAGTCCATTATAGTGATTATATTCCATTCCCATATGAATTTGAAATTTTATAATGTGTTATTTTGGGGGGGGGGGGGGGGTTTGTAGATGTATTGTGATAGGAAATTTCATAAACATTGAGAATGTGGGTTGAAAATATCAACTTAGACCAAACCCTCCATGAATAATTATATGGGACATAAATATATATAGATTATATTTTATTCAAAGGATGATAGACATGAAGAATAAAAAATAAGGTGAGTACTCGATTGAGGATGATAGATAGAAATATCTCTAACTATCATTAAAAATTGAAGATGGTACAATTTGTTTTCTCTAATTAATTATTTTTACAATATTTTTCCCTTTTTTCTTGTATATTATTCTTTCATATTTTTCAAATAAATTTTTGTAGGCATATTTTTAATGAGACGTCTAAAAACGAGACCCAATATGAAAATGAATTATTTTACAATTTTTCAAAAGAAATTGTCGACTAACAGACTAAAGATAAAGCATGTTTCTAAGAAACAAACGACTCATTGAAGACCAAAAAATAAAGAGTATCCAAGAAAACATTCCCCAACACATAAATTTCTTCCTATGAAGATGAAAATATCCCAGTGAATATCGAGTGGGATAAGGTGTAGGAATGTTTATAAGAATATAAAAAATGGGTTCTTCATTGGCTCCAAGGTGATTTGAAGAGTTTGATCACTTTATGGATCAAGGTTGATATTTTTCTAATGTGATTATCATGTGGATAAATAAATTTTCTCTATCATTTTTCTAAAAAAATGGACTTGACTTTAAGAAATATCCAAATTCATGATTAGTTGCGGAAATAAATTATAAGAAAATAGTGTTATAAATTTCCTTATCATGAATGATATATTTTCATATTACATGTGTGTGGAATAATTCTTTGTCCAATCATAATATTATCACTAAAAAGATAAAAAGGTGGGAAAAATGTATTGTTCAAAACTAGTGAAGAAAATTAATATTTGTTTGAGATGAAAACAATTATTTTCACTCCCCCAACATAACTAAATATCAAAATATTTCATGATTAACCCATAATATTATCATTTTTTCTTTTCTTTTAACATTTTTATGAAACACAAAAACTAATGAAGAAAAAAGTGTTACATGGGTGTAGAGAAAAAAATATTAAGGGAATGGGAGTGAGATATATATATATATATATATATATATATATATATATTGATAAAGGGGTCTTCCTAGGAATTGTTTGTTGAGTCAATAAGGTTTCCCTTACGACTTTTCCATTCCTTATTGTTTTGAAAATCACAAACACCTTTTCTTTAAGAAAATCGCTTTTATAAGGAAAATTTCTTTTATAAGGAAAATCGCTTTTGTAAGAAAAATTATCATTATTATAATTTCATTCATATTTTTTCTATGTATAAGATTCGGATTGGTTTTTTTCTCGAAATTGTTTGAAACATTGATATGAAGTATTCTGTTTTAGGATCCGAATTCTGGATAAGAACTGTAATAAAGTTTCACTCCGAAATCCAGATGAGAACTGTGATAAAGTTTCATTTCGAATTACGGATACAAACTCTGATTAATTTCTACTCCAGATTCAGGATACAGATCCTTATGAAGTTCAACAATGAATTCTCATTATGAATTCTGATGGAAAATTATCATACCGAATTCTCATTTTGAATTTACCAATTAAACAGAATCTGATTATCTTTTTTTTATACACACCGAATTTATCTAGAATCCGAAAATTATATTTGGTTAGACTCCGAACTTTCATTTTGCTTATGCTTTCATATTTTCTCTACTCTTTATTATTTTCCTTACACTCCCAACCTTCACTCCGAATTTTTCATTCTGAACTTTTGAGTTAGATTTTAAACGATGTCGTACATTCTGTTACACTTGTTTTGTTATAAAACGATGTCATCTATTCTGTTATAAACTAATCGTTGGTTAAGTGACACGTGTACATGTCCCTCTGTTTTTTAAGGAAAATATGACCGTTGGAAAGGAGGTTGACCTTACCTATAAATAGGAGCTCATTTGAAAGAGATTAGAACAACTTTGTTTTGACATTGTGTATAAAAGCTGTTGAAGTGATTTCTAGAGAGAGAGGCTCTTATTAACTCTCAAATCATCATGCAACTCTGAATGTTGGTGATTACATTCGAGGACTTCCGGGGATATGAAGACAGAGGTTTCCAACACCTTGAAGTTGAGGGATTCCTTGCTGAGGAAGACTGAGGTTGCCAACTATCATGAAGTTGAGGGCTTGCGGGGATAGCAATATAGAGACTCCGATCTTAGTATTGAGGGCTTACCCTGGTGTGGGTAAGACAGACTTGCTTGAAAGTATAAATCAAGGGACCTTTATCCAAGGTTGTTGGATACCCTTCTCTTTGGGTTAAAAGACATATATCTTGTTACTTGTAGTTCTATTACTTGTTTATTTTCCACTGCATATTGTATTGTAAGGAAATTATAACATTCTTATAATTCCTTACATGTACTCTGTTTCATTTTGATTCTATAAACATTAAGGTGGAATCTCATTTTTTAATTTTTGTTATGTTTCAATTTCCGGAACCATATTTCTGGATCCTACTTTCGGAATCTCATTCCAATTTTAAGAAAGTTCATAGGATATGAAGTTTATAACTTCATTCCTTATTCCATGTTTTATTTGGTGTTAGAGGTGTTGGGAATTTTCTTAGTTTAACTTTGTTAAACTTAGCCCTTTCCTTTTCTTAAGGAAAACATAGTTATTCGTAACTAAATTTAAAGGTTCCAAAGGATTTTTTAAAGTGTACAATTTACCCCCCCCCCCCCCTCTTGTATATTGAGCATCTACATCATTATTTATATCCTACAATTGGTATCAAAGGAGGTCTCTGAAATTCTTATACTTACGAATAAGTTTTTCTTGCTCAATTTTCTTTGTCAATCTGAACTGTGTCATTCCGAACTTTGTGATTCCGAACTTTTGCTACTAACAAGATTGTGTATAGAAGGTTTTCAAGTATGGTAGGGGTCAATGTTGGTTCGATTGATAATCTAAATCCTAAAAGACCACCAATCATTGATGGTAATGACTATGAATACTGGGGAGATCGAATGAAGACTTTTGTTATTAATACTGGAGTAGACAACTTTGTTATGCTTACTGGTGATTATAAAATTCTTGATAAAGAAGTTAGAACTTTCACTAACCAGGAAAAGAAATAATATCAACTTAATTATAAGTTACGCAATACTCTACTGTGTTCAATGACTAGAAATATATATAGCCATATTTCTTCTTGTGAAGCAGCTAATTGTATCTGGAAGAAGTTAGAAGTTACACATTTTGGAACATCTAAAGTGATTGAGACTAGGAGAGCTATGCTTAGAGCTGAATATCATGGCATCAACTTTCCTTATGGTGAACCAACATGTAAAGTTCAATAGAGATTCATGACTATAGTAAACAGTTTACAGTCTATGGGAGAGAAAGGTTTAGATGATGAAGCTCTTGTGGATAAGATAATTGATATTATGCCCAATGAGTGGGAATTCAAAAGAACTGATACAGATGAGAACAGGAAGGTCACTCAAATTTCTCTTGATGAGTTATTTGGAACTCTTCTACAACATGAGACAAGATTTAATAGAGATGCTGAAAACATGAAGAAGAAAAATGGAAATGGTACTGTTGCTTTTACAACAACATCAAATCAGATGAATGCTAAGACTCCAGAGAGAGTAACCAGATCCAATTCTAAAAAAGATATTTTCCAATCCAAATCTAGTGAGAGTGAAGACTCTGAAAATTAATTAGCAAATCTTGCTCGAAGAATGAACAAGATAGCTGGCCAGAGAAATTTCCAATCCAAGTATAAGAAAAAGTACAGGAAAGATAAGAATGATGGAGCAGTTACTTGTTATGAATTTAAGAGAGATGGACATATTAGACCAGATTGCCCTTTGCTCAAAAAGAAATAAAGGAAAGAAAGGCATTCAGACAAGAATAGAAAGAAGTATTATCAAGCCAAAGCTAAGAAAGTTTTGAATGCTAATGACACCTGGAGTGCCAGTGGTGGTGACTCTTCAGATAAATCTTCTGATTATGAATCTTCAGGACAGAAGAATCTCAGTCTTATAGCCATATTACCTATTAACAATCATTGTTTTATGGCTATGGTATGAAATGCTGAATCATTGACCAATGTTTCTTTAAATTATAATGATAGTAAGTATTATAACTCTTCTGATGAAGAATCCTCTTCTGATGAAGAAAGTACTTTACCTACTTATGAAGAAGTTTCTAGGTTTGCTGAACTTCTTGAGATTGAGAATTCCAAACTCAATAAAAAACTTGATAAGGAAAACTCTAGTAATTCTAATCTTACGAAAGAGATATCAGATCTTTCTAAAGATCTTGATCAGAAAAATGCTGATTTTGAAAGTATTTCAAAAAATTTGGAGGAAGTAAGTTCTGAGAAGAACCAAATTTCTAAAGAGTTAGAAAAAGTAATTTCTAAGAAAAATGTTTTCGAGCCCAGCTCAAGTTCTAAAACTAATGAATTTGAGGAGAAAAACTTGGTTATAAAACTCATGTCCGATATTTTTTCCTTAAAGTGTTTATCAAACTTTACCCATTGTAGGGAAAATTTTGATAAAATGTATTCTCAAATACGACCTCTAAGAAATAATTCTATATTTGGTTAAACCCATGAAAAACCACTTTTTAGTAACAATTATTTTGTTCCTCAAAGTGCCCCATTATGTACCAAGTGTCAATGTGGTGGTCAATGGGCAAAGAATTGTTCCTTAAACAAAACCCAATCTCTAGGATTTCACAAAGCTTATTTCTCTACGAAGATGTGGGTACCTAAAATTTTATTGTCTAGAAATCCCAGATCCAAACAAGTTTGGATTCCTAAAGTCTAATTTTCTTCTTGGTTTCAGAAAAATAAAGAGAATACTAGCAACAATACATGGTACATTGATAGTGGATGTTCCCAGAACATGATGGGTAACAAATGCTATTTTTAAAATATTATCAAAACGAAAGGAGGAAAGGTAACATTCGGAGATAATGCTATGGAAGAGATTGTTGGTATTGGTAATATTTTTCTTCTTGGTAAAACTGTGATTTCAAATGTTCTTTTTGTTAAGGGTCTTTAGAACAACCTCATTAGCATATGTCAGTTATGTGATGAAGGCAACCTTGTGAATTTTTGGAATGATAAGTGCTTAGTTCACAATTTGAAGGAAGAATTTATTCTCTCAGCCAATAGGCCAGAGAATGATTACACTTTGATCATAGAAAACCATAGGAGTCAAGATTTACCTTGCCTAAGTGAAATGGAAGATCATTCCTGGTCATGGAATAGAAGACTAGGTCACTATAACCTTAGAAACTTATGTAAACTCTCTAAGAAGAAACTAGTTAAGGATATACCGGTGCTTAGATTTGATTCTTCTAAAGTTTGTGATCCATTTCAATATGGAAAGAAATATAAATCTAGTTTTAAATCAATCTGTGAAGTCACAACAACTGATTCATTACAGTTAGTGCACATGGATCTTTTTGCTCCAACACAAACTGGAAGTATTGGAGGAAAATACTATGTGTTTGTTCTAGTTGATGATTACACTAGATTTACTTGGGTATATTTTCTAGCAAAGAAGTCTAAAGCTTTTTCTTATTTCAATAGATTTAGAGATCAAGTTAAAAATGAGAAAAACCTTCCATTGAAAACTATTCATAGTGATCATGGAGGAGAATTTCAAAATTCATATTTTGAAACTTTTTGTAGTAGAAAAGGTATTACTCAAAAACTTTTCAGCACCTAGAACTCCTCAACAGAATGGTGTAGTTGAAAGAAGAAATAGAATTCTTCAAGAAATAACTTGAACCATGTTGAGTGAATATTCTATTTCTAGACATTTCTGGGCTGAAGCTGTAAGTACTGCTTGCTATACTATAAATCGAGTTTTGATTAGGCCTTTTCTTAATAAAACTCCTTATGAGTTATGGAATGGTAGAAAAACAAGACATTCCTACATCAAGGTTTTTGGTTGCAATTTATTAATTTTGAATACTAAAGATAATATACATAAATTCTCACCAAAAGCTGATGAAGGAATTTTCTTAGGCTATTCCACATCCTCTAAGGCTTATAGAGTTTTCAATAAAAATTCTTGTACAGTTGAAGAAACCGTACATGTAAAATTTGATGAGGCAGATCCTTTTTATTTAAACCACCCCAACCAACATCCTCAGATGTGGTTTCAAAAATTGATTGTCAACCTTTGTTAAAAAATTTATATGACAAGGAAAATGTTCAAGAAGATACTTCTGAAACATTTACCCCAGAAGACTTTCTACCCTATGTTGATGAACAGGCTTTTCAAAACCCAAATCAGGTGTTTCTTAAGAATCATCCCAGTGATAGTATCATTGGTGATGTAAATCAACCTGTAAGGACTAGACATTCCTTAATAAATTAAGTAGAACATCTAGAATTTCTTTCCCAATTAGAACCTAAAAGCATTGATGAAGCTTTAGGAGATGATAATTGGATAAAGGCCATGAAATATAAACTAAATGATTTCGAAAGGAATAAAGTCTGAACCTTGGTTGAAAGACCTAAGGAAACTTCTGTTATTGGAGTAAAGTGGGTTTGAAGAAAAAATTGTGATGAAAATGGAGTCATAGAAAGAAATAAAGCTAGAATTGTTGCTAAAGGCTATAATCATCAAGAGGGAATAGACTATAAAGAAACATATTCTCCAGTAGCCAGACTAGAATCTATCCGTATTCTACATGGATTTGCAGCATTCTTTAATTTTAAACTTTTTCAAATGGATGTGAAATGTTCTTTTCTTAACGGCTATGTTCAACAGGAAGTTTTTGTTGAACAACCTCCTGGCTTTGATGATTCAAAACATCCTGATCATGTTTTTAGACATACCACGGCTTTGTATGGTTTTAAAAAAGCCCCACGAGCCTGGTATGATAGACTCACTGGATTTTTGCTTCAAAATAACTATGTTAAGGGAAATGCAGATCCAACCCTTTTTATAAAGAAAGATAAGAAAAATGTTTTGATTGTTCAAATTTATGTTGATGACATCATATTTGGTTCAACTCAGCAATATTTAACCGACTCCTTTGCAAGTCTAATGAAATCTGAGTTTGAAATGAGTATGATGGGTGAGTTAACTTTTTTCCTTGGTTTTCAAATTTCTCCAAAACCAGAAGGTACCTATATATCTCAACATAAGTATATTAAAGATATTCATAAAAAGTATGGTTATGACAACACTAAGAGTATAAGTAATGCCATTGGTACCTCAAACTCATTAGATCTTGATGAAGCTGGGAAACCAGTAGATCAAGCATCTTTTAGAGGTATGATAGGAAGTTTACTTTACTTGAAAGCTAGTCGACCAGACTTAATGTTCCTAGTATGCTTATGTGCAAGATATCAATCCAATCCTAAAGAATCTCACTTAAAGGCAGTAAAAAGAATTTTTCGCTACCTTAAGGGAACCATTGATCAAGGTTTATTTTATACTTCTGAAAATGATTTTATCATAAAAATATTTTCTGATGATGACTTTTTTGGATGTAGAATGGATAGAAAAAGTACATCCGGAACATTTCACTCTCTACTGCTGAAGCTGAATATGTAGCAGCTAGAAGTTGTTGTGATCAAGTGTTATTGATGCAACACACACTCACAGACTATGGCTTGAGTTTTACTAAAACTCATATTTTGTGTGATAACACAAGTGCCATTGCCCTTAGTAAGAACCCTTCACATCACTCTCGTTCTAAACACATAGATATTAATCATCACATTCTTAGGGATCACACACTTAAAGGAGATATTATTCTTCAGTTTATCGGAACACAAGATCAACTTGCTGATATTTTCACAAAATCATTGCCTTTTGATAGATTTGAATACATTAAACAGTAGTTAGGAATGATAACCGTAAGCTAATCCTTCTTAATTAACTTTCTGTTGGAAAAAATTATCCTTAAAGCAATAAAATCCTTTTCATAGAGGGAGTACATTTGATTTATAGAGTTTTTTTTATAAATTAGTTTTTCAAACTTTTCATAAATAAAAATTCCGGAATGGGAATTTCCGGAACGAAAATTTTCCAGAATGTGTATTTTCATATAGAAAACTTTTGGAATGGAAATTTTCGTATTGAAAAATTCCGGAATGGAAAATTCTGTACTAGTTTTTTCATAATGGGATTTTCATACCAAAATCTTTCATAATGAGTTTTTTTGTTTTCAAATTTTTTAATGAAATTTTTGTACTGAGTTTTCTGTACTGAGTTTGTTTTTCGTAGTGAATTTTGCGAACTTTGTCTTTTCGTAGTAAATATTTTTTTTGTAGTTTTTTTAAGAATGTTACCAATTATGAATAATCTTCCTAAGCCAATCCTAAAGGTATGATTTCCTTAATCATGTTTTCGTAGTCATACTTTACTTGTTGGTATTTTCTTATATTATGTTTTCGGATTATAATTTTCTTAAATCTTTGTTTTAATAAAACCTCAAAAAGATCAGATTCAAGTTTTCATGAGAATTGGCTTTCGACCGTCAGATCTGGTCTCAGCTTGTCAAAACCGTTCAATCAACTGTGGAAGTTGAACCGTTTTCTCGTTTCCTATATAAAGGGGACCTCAAACAGTTTTCCCACAATGATTTCAAGCTCCAGCGTCTCGAATCTCTGCCTCTCCATTTTAAAGACATTCCGATCTTCATAATTCTTTGTTCCGAACATCCCAGAAGTCTTCAGACCCGAATGTCTGTGGAATTAGCTTCTCAAGAAATGTCATCCTCTAAGAAAATTTCACAGTGGTTAGTTTACAGAGAACAGCTGGTTCATCCGGATTTCTTCATCAACTATGATTCTCTTTTTTCAAAGAACATAAATCTGAACGGATGGGAAGATATTTCTGTGTCCAAACCGAGGAATCAAGATGATGTTTTTTCGGAGTTACTTTTTTAATTCTATGAAATAGATTCCTTCTTTAAGGAAGATAATAGGGAAAAGTTTTCTTTTAAGTCTTATGGCAAGACTTATTATCTTTCTTATACCAAGGAAACCAGCTTGGTAGGGCTGACCTATGAAGGAGAAGCTGAGGTCGTATCTCATGTATTGCCAGATTCTAAAGGAAGCTTCAACAAGGAAAAAGCTATGAAGACTCTCGGACTGTCAGACGACAAGGCTCCAATGATTTCTAACTTGTCTACAAATTTCCGGATTCTAGAGTTATGGGTACAAGGACTTATTGTACCGAGGAAAGGTGATAAAGACAGTCTGAAAAAGAGTCCAATTTATATCTTAGATTTTCTGATAAATCTAAGGAAGTTTAACTTGATGAGGAACATTCTTATAACTATTGAGAATGTTAAGAAAGGAAATCTCAGAGCCCAAATCGTAATGTACCCAAAAATTTAATCAAAGTTAATAGTTCGGTGCCTTGAGTCTTTGAAGGAAGCTTTAAAGACTAAGCCAAGGGTTTGAAAAATTTTGTTAGTGAGTGATGATACTCTTAAGAGGACGGACATGGCATTCAACAAGGAGAGTGGTGAGTTCTTTGATTGTCCAGGTCAAGAAGAAACGGTTCTGAAGGCTGCTGAACCGGAATCATTTAAGCCAGTAAAGAAAAGAAAGTTGAAAGAAGTTGCACCTGAAGCAGAGGATCCTAAATCTAAGGAAGATCAAACCGCACCGCAAAAACCAAAGAAGAAGAAATCCTATCCTAATGAGGTAGTTGCGAAGTGGAGAGTAGATAAAGAGTAAAGTAAAGAAGGGGATCCACAGTTCGAATTGGATCCTGCAAAAGCTAAGGCTTTGAAGGAAAGGACATAAGATGAATTGGTAAAACTAGCAAAAGAAAAGAAGCTCAATAAGAAGATGTCAGAAGCTGAGGCAGCCCAAGCTTTGTTAAAATTTAATGAGATGTTTTCCGGAAGCATTCCAGTTCCGAGATCATTTTCCTTGGAATCTCTACCTGAGACTCTTGGATGAAACCTTAATTTACCGGAAGAGATTATAGCTGAGCATGTTGAGGAACTCAAGCAGATTCAGCATGAAGAAGAGGAAGAAGCAGTTGCTGAAGGAAGTGGTGAAACTGGAGATCTGTTGAAAGAAGTATCAAATTTAAAGGGGTCACCTTCGGAACATATGTCACTCCGAACATCAGAGGATGAATCCTCTAAGTTAGTAACTCCATAGAAGGATAAGAATGAACAAGATGTTGTTCAAAAAGTTGTTGATGATGTTATTCAAGTATCTAATAGCGAGCAGAAAACTACAAAACAAGAATCTATTACAAAAAAGGACAAGGGAAAGAAACTCCTTGTTGATACTTCGAAATCAGTGGCAAGAAAGAAAAGAGAAGTTGGTGATTCATCTAAAAGGAATTTGAAGATTATTGAGGATGATAATTCTCCAAGAAAAATCTCTGATTCGGAGTCATCCTCGTTGGGGCATGATTTTTTGTTCAATCTTTGAGGAAGTTGGTGGCGTCTATTCCGACCATCTCCAGTATAGATTCAAGATGTCAGATGCTCCAACATGCTCTGAATCAGAAATCGAATTCTGTATCCATGGTTATGGATAAGTATGTTGAGATAGAATCTGAATTCAAATCTTTTCTTGTCGGATATGAAGCCCACAAAAGATCTTGCAAGAGGATGACTAGTTGGTCGAGGAAGACTGTAGAAGAGATGAGACTCTTTGATGAGTTCCAAGACAATGTGAAGGATGCCTTTGAAACAGAAGACAAGAAGATAAATGAACTTACTTCATCCTTTGATGAAAAGCTGACAGATGAAATGAACTTCTAGATTCAAGAAGTCAGAGATCTGAATGGGAAGCTGAATTCTGTTTCTCAAAACTGGAAGTTTGAAAGGGATCATCAGATTGAGTTTGAAGCAAGGTTGAAGACTCGGGATGAAAAGATCAAAGATCAGTAAGAAAAGATTGAAGCTCAAACCACAAGAATAGCAGTCTTTAAAAAGCAAGCTGAAGAAGACCATAAAGACCTAAAGAAGATCAAGACTATTCTTAAGGGGCTCATTTCGAAGGAAAAAGATCTGAAATAGTTAAATCCGATCATTTTGTTGTATCTTTCATTCTTTAATATTAATCAAAATCTTGGTTGCTCATCTTTTGTTGCTATTACTAATTTTTCAGGTACTTTAATTTCATTCCCTTGTATTATTTTTGAAAATCAAAAAGGGGGAGAAGGAAAAGATCCTTAAGTAAAAAGAACTCTAACAAAAGGGAAGAAGGAAAAAGAACCTTAACAAAGAGTTTATCTAAGGGGGAGTTTTTCATTAAAGAAGACTTTCTTATTCATAATGAATTTTCATTCCAGAAATCTAGAATAAAATCCTTAGAGTTTCAAAGCCTAAGGAAGAGTTAGTTGTATTCATCAATATCCTTAAAGCAAAGGGAGATAAGCCTTAATGTTTTTTCTTTCTTCTTAGAATTTCTTTTTCGTAAGGATGTTTGTGCTTTCCAAAAAGGGGGAGATTGTTGAGTAAATAAGGTTTTCCTTATGAATTTTCCATTCCTTCTTGTTTTGAAAATCACAAACACCTTTTCTTTAAGAAAATCGCTTTTATAAGGAAAATTGCTTTTATAAGGAAAATCGCTTTTGTAAGACAAATTATCGTTATCATATTTTCATTCATATTTTTCCTAAGTATAAGATTCAGATTCGTTTTTTTCTCAGAATTTTTTGAAACTTTGATATGAAGTATTCTGTTTTAGGATCCGAATTATGGATAAGAACTGTAATAAATTTTCACTCCGAAATCAATATGAGAACTGTGATAAAGTTTCATTCTGAATTACGGATACAAACTCTGATTATGTTCTACTCCAGATTCAGGATACGGATCCTTATGAAGTTCGACAATGAATTCTCATTACGAATTCTGATGGAAAATTCTCATTTCGAATTGTCATTTCGAATTTACTGATTAAACAGAATCTGATTATCTTTGTTTTATACACTCTGAATTTATCTAGACTCCAAAAATTATATTTGGTTAGACTCCGAACATTCATCTTGCTTATGATTTAATATTTTGTATACTCTTTATTATTTTCCTTACACTCCGAACCTTCACTCTGAATTTTTCATTCCAAAATTTTGAGTTAGATTTTAAACGATGTTGTACATTCTGTTACACTTTTTTTGTTATAAAACGATTTCATCTATTATGTTATAAAATAATCGTTGGTTAAGTGACACGTGTACAGGTCCCTCTGTTTTTTAAGGAAAATATGACTGTTGGAAAGGAGGCCGACCTAACCTATAAATAGGATCTCATTTGAAAGTGCTCAGAACAAATTTGTTTTGAAATTGTGTATACATGTTGTTGAAGTGATTTCTAGAGAGAGAGGCTCTTATTAACTCTCAGAGCTTCATGAAACTCTTAATATTGGTTATTACATTCAAGGACTTCCGGGGATAGGGAGACAGAGGTTTCCAACACCTTGATGTTGAGGGCTTCCTTGCTAAGGAAGATAGAGGTTGCCAACTACCTTGAATTTGAGGGCTTGCGGGGATAGCAAGACAGAGACTCTGATCTTCGTATCGAGGGCTTACCCTGGTATGGGTAAGACAGACCTGCTTGAAATTAGAAATCAATGGACCTTTATCCAAGGTTGTTGGATACCCTTCACTTTGGATTAATAGACTTATATCTTGTTATTTTTAGTTCTACTACTTGTTTATTTTCCGCTGCATATTGTATTGTAAGGAAAGTATAACTGTCTTATACTTCCTTACTTGCACTCTGTTTCATTTAGATTCTATACGCTTTATGGTAGAATCTCATATTGTAATTTTTGTTAAGTTTCAATTTCCGGAACCATATTTCTGGATCCTACTTTCAGAATCTCTTTCCAATTTTAAGAAAGTTCATTGGATTTGAATTTTATAACTTCATTCCTTATTCCAAGTTTTATTTGGTGTTAGAGGTGTTGTGAATTTTCTTAGTTTAACTTTGTTAAACTTAGACCTTTCCTTTGCTTAAGGAAAACATAGTTATTCGTAACTAACTTTAAAGGTTCCAAAAGAATTTTTAAAGTGTACAATTCACCCCCCCTCTTGTATATTGAGCATCTACATCATTATTTCGATCCTACATGGTTTAGTTAGGTCTTCTTCTCTGTGTTACTCATCCTACTAAATTGCATCTCATCTACAAGAAGAATATAAAAATATTTTTTTTCAATTAATTGTAAACTAATAGGAAATTATTTATTAAGAAATTTTGTTGAAATATTGGGTTTCCCAATAAGAATTATTTCATTTATTTTATATATATATTCAAAGTTGTAGTGGAATACCCACATTTCAATTGTGGATATAGATTCATTATTTTAACCAACATTTTATCAAGTTCATTATTATTCTAGAGAATCTTTTCCTTTGAGTGGTCACATTTTTTATCTAGTAAATTGTTTCCCTAAATTTTGTTGTACTTGTAATCAAGAAGGGGTGTCAAAATGATGTAAATATTGTATCTTTTTTCATTAACTATAGGATAGATGGATTCCACTTTATATTAGTATTCCATTATAGGATGTCTATTTTGATCTCATTCATCTTCATTAATGAATTCTTATTGAATGAATTATTTAGTGTCAGTATCAACAAATGTATCAATGAACTATGAAGGAAGCCCCTCCATATTCTCTTCAGAATACATCAACCCACATATAGTGAATTTTTCTTCTTCATCATTAAGATAATTCAACCATGATTTCTTTTCTATAATATCTAAATAATTACATTAGCTGTCAAATTAACATGATAATTGTAAAATGAAATTTAATCCAAATTACAATCAACATCATTTATTGTTCCATATCATAAATCTGACTTCTCGGTTAATACTTCTAGAAATACACATGAATGATTGGTTTTGGATTTCAATTTTATATTTCATCTTCAGTATCCGATATAACCTCTTTAGTAAATTTATTAAAATGTAGATTCCAATATTGATTTTTTACATAACCTTCAAGAAAATTGATATATTATTGAGATAACTAAATATGATCATTGGTAAAGGCATTAAAGAATCACATTCGAAATTCTCCTTAAATTCCTAAATTATTTCCCTAAAAATATTCTCCCTGAAATTTTATTTACACATTATACTCACTTTTTCGGTGAAATTAATTTTTTTTAAATTAAAAACAAATAGATAATTATAAATAAAATCCATTTTAATTTATATTTATTGGGAGAAAAAATAATAATAACATCTTTAGATCATCATCCTCGAAATTAATGCTTATTTGATGTAAAGCCTATTTTTTCCTATCAACTGTTAAATAAATAGTGGTCTCCTATGATTTATATTATGGCACTCTAGTCGATCCTCAGTGTGGCTGTATTTATTTTCAAACAAATTTGTTTTTTAATATGATATGGTGTTTTCATTTAAATATATTTAAAAATAATGTCATATTTAAATATTAATGAATCTATATAACCACATATAGTGTGAGGAAAATATATTTATGGTTAATGGATTCATTTCACTAGTCATTTAGAGATATCAAGTCACATTAACATTCAGAACATGGTTTGTGAAGGATATGGTTTGGATGAAGTTTTCAAAATAATATGATCCTCAACATGAGATACATTCCTTGAACACATGTTAATGATAAATGATTCAATAATCTATGATCCATCATATTCTAATAGATATAATATTTCATGGAACTCTAAAATCCATCATACATGTTAATATTCCACAACATAGAAAAGGAGGCACACTATGTTAATTTAAGAATCACAAATCATGATTTCCCTCAATCAACTCCTAATCCCTTTCTAAGGTCACACCTAGAAGGAATGTTTACTCAGACCTATAAATTTATTGTAATGTGTATTTAGATATAAATTATTGAGTAAAAAATGAATTATATGTTCAAGGATCATGGAAATATTTTCACTTACCAAACTCTCACACGTGAATAAACTGAGAGAAACAAAAATGTGGGATTCAATGGAAATGGAATTTGGAGTAGTTATTATATTATAAATTAATCTACTATAGGAACATAAATACAAAGATATAAAAATGGGAATTTAGTTAATATATGATTATATAATATTAATTATAAATAAAATATAAATTTATAAAGACTTTTTAGATTTAAAAAAACAAAAGAAGTAAATGAAAATGAAATAATAGAAAAAGATATATATGTATAGTATTACATATTGTGTGAATGATCCTAAATCCCTAGATCATGGTGTGTCCATGCCATATCATGTTACTTCACTTAAAAAAAGTTAATCCCTTAAATAGAAGTGAATAAAAAAATTTATTGGTAATATGGAAGGCAAGTTTCCCCCTAAATCACTCCCAAAAATATTTGCAGTAGTTTGTATAATAATATTCTTAAACACAAAAACCATTAAAGTAGAAAGATATTCATTTCCAACATTTTAATCATAACACGATAACTCAATTAGATTTAACATTTGTATCAAATGTTATGGAATAAATTGTATGGTATGTTGTTATATCCCAACGGACGGATCAAATTCCATAAGACTGATTTCACCTACATGTTGGAAAATAAAATTTTAAGAATATAAATATATGAAAGGTAATTAATTTATTCCCCAGGATCATGTAAACTTTCTCAAAAAAATATAGTATATTTGGTATGATATTTATGGTGATATGGGCCCAACATGCTAAGTCATCCTATCTATTTATAATTTTTGTGTTCTTCTATAAATTATATTATTTTTCCACTGAATATATATATTAAATGATGATTCCTAAAAAATATACCCATATGATTTACTTTAATATATGGAGTTTGAAGGAATTTTCATTTCTGAATATTTCTTAATAACTAATACTTTAAAACTCATCCATGATGCTTGATAAAAATAGCGTCTATTATTCAATGATCAAAATGGTCTTCTAAATTATTGATTTATCTCCCAATATAGGTAAATGATATAAATAAAAATTAAATTTAAACATCGTGTGGTTATATTATAAAATTAGAGTAGAATGTAAATTAAAAACCATTAATGAATACTAATTAACACTCATTATTTGATGGGATAGATAACTGATGTCAAAGGCTGATTACATTATTTTTTGAATCATGATAAAATTCTTAATATTCTACCAAAGGCCAATATGTTAAAGTTAAAACACTCATGACATTATTTTAAGTGTCTCATGCACAACATTTTAGGTCTTAAATGTCATAGAAATAGTAGGAGTTGGTCAGGACCCATGTCTTAGAAAAACATCAGTGTTATTATTAAAATTCATTATATGAAGTGGCATAAAAAAATTTATTCAATTACAGATTTTAAGATGTTCAACTAGAATCATCATTATCATATTCTATATTAATCTCTCTCTTCTACAATTGATCCGTATTGGAAAACTTCTAGGTACCAATACTTATTGCGAAATTTATTATAAAAAATCCTAATTATACTCATGCACCATATCTTTGAATTAATAATCATACCTTTGGTAAAACTGATGTATAAAATAATTTACTTATAATTTTATTATTCACTATAATTAAATTATAATCATATATATAATTCTATTCCACCACAAGCTCCCAGATCCTTTTATTTATAATGATAATTTCATCCATTATATATCTATGATTTTCAATAAAAAAATTATTATAATTGAAAATTATAGCTTCAAATTTTATCTATATATTTTGAAAATTCTATTTCCATATCAATAAATTGATTATTCCTAATAATGTTGAAATATTTAAAATATATATTGATTATAATGATCTTGCATTCCAAAAAATTTTTCTACTCCAATCAATATTATATCTCTTTGTAATGTGTATCCATTTCCACCACATTATATCTATTACTATTGATAAAATTTATTATCTATTCTAAATTTCATCAATTTCTTCTTTCATCAAATTAATCTTATCCTTATGATAATTTTCTTATTCCGTGTCATATATTCTAATATCTAGTGAGTTGAATTAACCACATGTTACATTATATAAATCAATATTTTAGTATAATAAGAAACTATTATATTTTTATAATTGAAATTTATCAAAAAATATTTTTTAAATTATTATTGATTATAACTTTTTAAATTTTAAATAAATAGGGGTAATTTTTAAAAACAGATAATGAATAATGGAATCCTTCTCTTGGAATTTTAAATTCATTATATAATACATTTATATTTTCTTAAAAAAATTTAAATGAAACATAATACATCATCTTTATATAAACATAACTAAATAATGATTCCATGAAATTAATAAATAATCCTAATGATCATAAGTTTCCTTTATCACCAATAAATACTCTTAGGTATCTAATCTCTATTATGTGTAATATATTTCAATCATAAATTGTAAAATGGGATTGAAAATATGAAATAAATTTATCTTTCCTTATATAAAAAATATATTTCATTAAAAACTAGTTTAAACATGTTTTTTGGAGTGTATTATATATTTTTTTATGAAAATATTATATACATATATATATTTAAATTTATATTTGATTAAAAAGTATCAAATGAACTAGAGAAACCTCATCTCTAATACCATTTATTGGTGTCAAATGTGCCTAGGGCCCAAATGTTGATCCTTGGTCGTCTATTAAGACATATCATATTGTTAATCATTTTGAATTTTTTTAAAAATTGGTTTTTGTTCCCATATCTTTATGACAAGTATTAAATCTATGTGATAAATTATGTAAAATAATGTACATTTATTATAATCAAATATTTAGAAAATAAATAAAAATGTACTTGGTTTACCCAAATATGGTATTATATCTATGGTATGAGTAGATCAACTAATCTACACTCATAACATTATATTCATTATTTTGAACATTATTTAAGGGTTAATTATAAGTATCACATGATATTATATGTTTAGGGGTACCTCCAAATGAACATAAATTTTTGTCTCCTCAGATAGTCCAATATACAGTAGACTAATGTCACCACCTTTTATAACAATGACTTCATGGTTAAAAAATGTTTTGACAAATCATCACTAGTTAATGATCTATGTAATGGGTATATTGATGCCATAGTCTAATACCAAATTCATTATAATAAATGTATTTATTGTTTTCATATTTTATTTCTCATATAATCATGTGTATACACTAATATAAATCACATCAATAAAGATTATCTTAAATAAAATATTTTCACCAAATATTATTCCGCGTTCTCAGTATTCTCATTCACATTCATTGAAGTATAATATCTATAATAAAACCTTTTATTTTTTTACATAACAATTTATTTTATAAGTTGTGATTAAAACTGACTTCCCCAAGGATTACACCTTCTCTCATGGATTAATTCCTTGTGTCTACATTGACATAATAGTATCTCTCTATATAGGACACAAAAAAATGTAGGCACCCATACCCATAATCTTCTTCAAACTTTGGGGAATTATTCATCAAACATATCTATCTCTAAATGAATTGTATTAATCTATATTTTCACTTTTCCTTGTATATATGAAATCATTCAGAATCTATGAATTCATCATAAATAATTTATGGAGTGTGTCTCTCTCAAAAACATCATTTGGAATATTCAAGACTTTTTTGTATTCCATTAATCATACACAATGATATATATATATATTAATTAGGTGGATATATGATATCCCATATGAAATCCATGAAGATGTTATTATCATGAGTTATGATATACAAAAACCATTTAAATGGACATCCCAACTACTTCACACTGGTCTAAATGTATTTCATTTATCCCCATATGACTCCTTCTATAAATATACAGTTAATCCATATCAAATTTTGTTATATGGTTATTACCACTAATATCTCATATCAATACACATGATATGAAAAATCCAATTATCATGGAATATGTTTCTATATATCATTATCAATAATAGTTTCTATCATTGTGTTAAAGTCCATCACACTTTTATACAAACTATTATATCTCTAGAAATAATCCTTATTAAAATATAAAATAACAACTAAGCCATGTTTCATGAAAAATAATATGTTCGTGTCCCAAATCAAAATAAATTACCCAACATGCAGTAAAAGAATATAGATGCCTCTAATATATGTCTCTACCTTCACCCTTTCATATTGTTTTATGCTTAATATGTCTATATACATCACATCATATATCTATACATTTTGTATTACCACAGTTAATATATATCTCCATCCATTACATGATTTATGAAATAGTTCATCACACGTCCTTCTATATCATATAGTGATAATGAAATATTAATGCCTATTATATACCTTATATATAGAAATAATTATCCCAATTTTGTCTAACCTAAAAATCAATTATCTAAGGAATAACTCAACATTATATTCATGTTTTAATACAATGCTATTAGATGTGCACTAAAATATGCATTAATTTTATGTACATGCATGTTCCCACAAGGTTTCATCAGTTATAATCCATTACAAAGGATTAAATATAATCCATTCTGAATACATTAAATTTATTGAGTTTACTAAAGGGATTAAATGAATTAATTCGTATGAGAATAAATCTATGTTGATAAGTTTAATATGGAAAACAATATTCATTAAATAAAACCTGTCAATGGTGGAAATATGAATGGATTTGATCCCTCCTATAGGTGATGACTAATTGTAATTAAGCCGCTCAATTTTCCCTATAAATATAGTTTATCTCTTGGTTAATGAACTACAACACATTTTTCATTGAGGAATCCTCAAGAAGTATTCTGATATCCATTATCTAGTGTAATCCAATTAGTAGATGGAGGATTTCATAAATTTTTTCTAGTGATCGACATCATGTGTAAACCCATCAATGATTAAAATGGTTATTATTAATATATAGGTTTGCATGTTTATGTTTTTCATTTAGATTTTATTTTTATTATATTAAGGATATATAGACCAAATATAGGTTTTCATCCTTTGCTATGTTTACATGATGAACATCTAAAACAAATAAATGGTATTAGAGAAAGATTCCTCATCCAATTAGTATGTTTGTTACATAGTTAAATGAAGAAATTGTTTTATAAAATGGTAATTATTATTCCTAGATCAATGATATGTTATATGATAACATATTGTTGGGATCACTATACATCAATTTGTCATGATTATTTATAAATAATTTATAAATAATCTAAATTCTTTTTTTGAAATGTTTGTATATTTTATAAAATGGTTTTTATAAATTAATTATATACAGAAACTATTATATATAATGTAAACAATGGTTTTAATAAAATTATTACAAATATATAGTTAATGTTGATGAGTTAATATTTTTAATTCCCTTTTCAAATTAATATAGTTTATAAAAAATTTATAACTCATAATGAAATTGCATTAAATTATATGTAATATTTATATTATTTATAAAAAGTGTTTACATAAGATTATAAATTATATATAATGAAGTTTATAAATGAGATAAATAAGGATACAATATTAAATTTTTTATATTTGTAACTTTGATTTTTTATTAATTGATTAATTTTAAATTGTTTAAATTATAAGGATAACCATATTTAAGGATATTATTTGGACCATAACATAATTTTTTTTATAATTAATAAAATAAATTCATTATATAATATAAATAATATTATATTTATTTTATATAAATGGTTTATATAAAATAACTTAAAATATAAAATTTATAACTCATAAAATATAATATAATATAATCAAAATGACATGTAATTAAAAATATGAAAGATTTCATATTTAATTACTTATAATTAAATTATCTCCATGATTATGTAAAGTTCGTAATGTTTATCTAAATTTTAAATTTTTTATTTTAATCTTCTAACTAAATCATGTTTATAAATAATTCTCAGGGAAAAATATATGAGTTGTTAATATATTTATTCTGTTTATTTATAGTTTCATGTATGTCACACCCTGAACTGAGAAACCAAGAGTTGGTGCGTTTTTTATTACATTGTCTTGATTTCAAGGAATCAAATCCCGATGGACTGATCTATTTACCAATTTTGGAAGACCGGATTAAATACATCATACTTTTAGTACGTAGGAAACCTTTTAAAATACATCACGATGCATGAAAAAAATGATATAAACTAAATCCTTGAACGCTTAATCAAATTTTTCATTTCCATAACCTGGGGAAAGGATACATAATAATGGTGAGATAAAAGTTTTTGTATGGTTTATATGAAGCACGAATTAGAGAATTCATTTCAATAAAGTATAGACATTATATAAAGATAAATCATTTGAAAACGCATGCCATTAATAAATTGTGAAAGTAAATTCATCCACAGATTATCTCATATCGATAATATCATAGAGAGAGATAACTAAATGCTGAATGAATAAAATAATTATTTACTAGAATTAATATACCACACACTTAAACCATTATACCATCAATAATGTTTAATTATGTGGGTAAGAACCTCTAAGATTCTATTTGGAAGCAAACCCAAAGTGTTTTTGGAAAATTATTTTGTCTCATGATCCCTATAGATGCATTGACGAGGTATAGTCGGTTCCAACCATAACTAAATGTATAAATCATTCTTCATTCATTGATTTAATTAAATAAAAATGTGTCCCATAAATAACCATATTGAGTATAGTCTATAGATTAATCAATATATCCCTAGGAAAAACAACATTTCAGAAAACCCCGAATATAAAATGGTATACGATTATAACAATAATCATACCTGGGACACAAGAATATAGATAATTAATAAAAAACATAATGTAAAAAAATAATTTCAATAGGGTAAGTATAGACACCACTTAAAAATTATTAGGTTCACAATTCCAATGAAGAATCAATGAAAATGGAATTGTGATGAAATCCCTTTCCACATTGTAATCAATATAATCTTATGACCAAAACATAATAATCATCAATTATTTTTTTGGATACCATGAATATGATGAGATAAATTATATTATATATAAAATGATATCATACACCATATTTACGAAATATGTAGTTAATAGTGGCAATTTCACACAAATAAATGTGAGGCGAGAAACCCCTTACCATAATTCCTACTTAATTTTGTCATGTTTATGTCTCTAAAAAAATTATATTAATTAAAATACTAGTCCATAAGTGAATTATAATCATTAATATATCTATATATAATTTGAAATAACTGGATTGTATATTTTATTTTGTGTTCATGAAATTTTTTGTGATTGATATCTTGTTTTACATAAACATTTCCATTTTTCAATACATTTTCTATTTTATGTAAGTGTCAATTTTACATTAATATAATTAATTAGAGAAGAATAAGTGAATATAATTATATTTTATATATTATATATTGTTTATAACATCCACCCCTATTAGTGGTTTAATGTTTTGACAAGGAAATGTGTCCATTTGTGGGTAAATAACCATTGAAAGGACAATGATGGAAGATTGGGAAAAAGAGGTTTTAAAATTTCATATATAATTTTATAAAACTTCATATATGTTAACATAATTTAATATATTTAATTAATTTATAATTAATTCCATTAATTATTTTTTTGGTTAATTTTTCACGATAAATAATGATAAAGCATAACCCTGAGGAAACAATGGGGGTTTAGTATCATTCATTTCTTTGGTTTTAATGATGAGTTCACTTATTTATATTTAATTAATATCACATGTAATGTGTGTATTCTTATAGAATTTAAATAAATGTAATAAATAAAAAACCAATGTTTAATCGGTATTATTTATTATTCATTCCAATATATGTGATTAATTATTAGATAACATGATTATTATAATTTTTTTGCTTAATTTTAGCCGATTTTCGATCACAACGTAAAAATTTTGTTTTATTTTTTAATATCATGATTGTATAATGGTAATAGAACATTACATAATAAATAATACAAATATTATAATCCATTTCAACCATATAAATGGTTTTATTAATATCCTTGAAGGTTAAATTGAAGAATAAATGTTGGTCGTCCATTAAAGATGACAATCCGAACCTCCCAGACCATGATTTCATTCATAAAATAATATAGAGAGAGTAAAGAGATTGATAATTGATCTTCCTTTAATATAATATCATTATAGTATATATATTTTATTGTATTTATCATGATCATTTAGATAGTGTGTGTGAGTATAGGATAAGAAAAGGAAATAAATTGAAGTTAAATTAAATGAAAAAGGAATATGATTTACCTCATCAATTATCATCATTGAGATCAAAATTAGTGAAAGGGGTGTAGACGCCGGAAAAGTCCGTTGTTCCCAAATGAAGCTCCGGATGCGGAAAGCGAAGTGATATTTGGAGTCAGAGGCACGTTCCGGAGGGCCCGGAGGACTTGCGCGAAATTTCAGAGGCCCGCGCGCAAAGTTGAGTCGCGGCGCGCAATCCTCCCGGGATGCGCGCAATGCGCTGGGCCGGCGCGCTATTTTGCGCGCCCGTGGCCTGCGCGGCTCCCTTGCGCGCCGGGTCCTGATTCCGCGCCCGCGAAGGGAATTCCGCGCCCGAGACCGGATTCCGCGCCCGAGGTTGCCTATAAATATAAGGCGACCCCCGACGTTTTGAAGGTTTCCAGAATCCGAAGCGTCGCTCGTTCGCGCAATCCAACCCCTTCCGCGCGCAATGCCGATCTTCAGGTAACCTCCTTTCTTTCGAGCAATAGAGCCTTGGGGTTCGCCTTCGCGCGCAATCCCCTTGGCTCCTTTCCTTTGAATAATCCTTTACTCGAAGGCCTTTGCGCGCAAAAGAAGCCTCTTGTGCGCAATTGCCCCCGGGTGCGCGTAATCCAGCCCGATTGCGCGCACCCCCCATTTTCAAAGTGGCCATTCGTTAGAGAATGAGCCGTTGCCCCCGCGTGCTACCCGAAGCCCGGTGCGCGCAATCTCAATCATCCGCGCGCAAAGGGCTGGCCCGATTGCGCGCCAGCCCGCCATTTTGCGCGCCGGCCTGCTGTTTTGCGCGCAAAGCTCCTCTTTTGCGCGCAATCCGCCAGGGTCGCCCCCCTTGACCCCCTGAGGGTACCCGCCTGCGTGGCGCCCGATGATCTTCATCCTGGGTGCCCGCACCGTGCGTTGTCTTCCCGTGCGGCCCTCCAGGCTTGCGCGAAGTGACACGGACCCATCGGCGGCAACCAACATCCAGCATGACGTTAAACTGCACATTCGTCCAGCATGACGTTAAACTGCACATTCGTCCCGCATGACGCTAAACTGCATCCGTCCAACATGACGTTAAACTGTACTACGTCCAAGATGCACGACGCTAAACTGCCTAGCCCCTATCGTCCGTGCTGCAAGACGTTAAACTGCCAAGCACCTTCGTCCTCAACACACGACGTTAAACTGTACTTCGTCCGGCAAGACGTTAAACCGTCCGCTTCGTCCTCAGCACACGACGTTAAACTGTACTTCGTCCGGCAAGACATTAAACCGTCCGCATCACCCGATCCCGTGCCTCGCACGCAGGGTCCCCCCCGGTTTGGATGTGGCCCCCACCCGCTCGTCTCTGCAGGGATGTCGGGATTGCCCCTCTTTAGGGACGATTTAATGGGAGCGGCTTTTCCCTACGGGGGTAGGGTATTACAAACCCCTAGTTTCTTGTGGGGGGCTGAACATGTGTATCTCCATTGCGCTCCCCCACTGCCGAAGCCAGTAGAGGGTGTGACTGGGATCGAGGTGTCTCCTACTTTCGGTCCAAGTCCCTTCCAACTGAGTTTTGCCGCATCCGGGCTGCCTCAAGTGCGTAAGTCCTGACAGAATGAACTACGTGGACTTTGATCCCTGTCTTCTAAACAGGGTACGTAGGAAACCTCCCTGAGGTTCAAGCCCACCACCTGGTCGTCCCGGTCGTATTCACGTCGGTTCTTCCATCAGTGGACCCCTCCAGGGTTCACGCTTGCGTCGATTCACCTATGAATCCGCCCCTGTGGGAGACTGCCCGTGTGTATCTCCACTGTGCCTCCCCACAGCCCCTTTTTTCCATTTCTCCTTTTATCGTCCAGCATGACGTGAAACTGTGATCCACCCGGCCGTTCCATCTCCCCCTGTGCGAGGTGGTTCGGTTCAATCCTCCGCCCGGCGGCCTCGACCCCTTCGTGAGTCGGCTTGCCGACGTCCAGCATGACGTTAAACTGTATACCCGAACTACGTTGACTTTGATCCGTGCTAACGCGCGGTACGTAGGAAGCCCCTACGGGGTCCAAGCTCTTCACTCCATCATCCATCCTGATCCTTACCCGGGCCGCCACATCTCGGTGGGGTCATGCCACTTCTCTCCACTCCACATCACTTGGGAAGCCGCCCATGCGCTGGCCCCAGCGTCGGAGGTTCCCCGCAAGGGGTTCTGTCATCTGATCCACTCTTCGTGTTGATCAATCCGATGTCGTCCCCGCTGGACGTTAAACTCGCGGCGTACCCCGTGTTAAACATGGGAAGCTGAGGAAAACCTCAGGTGACACAGTTCCCCGCACCCAGTGCGGGATGCCTCAGGTCATCGTGCCTTCGAGAAGCCCTATTAGGGACGGAAGACAGACGTGCAGAGCCGCAGTGTTACGACACGCCCCCAGCACCCAGAGCCACCCGGCCTCCTCACCGCAGGTTGCTGCCCCGACCAGACTCCTTGGAGCGTCCGGGCGGAAGCAGCGTAATTAACCGGTGTCCATGAAGATATGTCGCCGGGAACGAGATTCACGAGCATGTCTTAAATCTATGAGGGAGACCCGGATTAGGCGACGAGTTCCGAGGAGACGTCCAAGGAAGGAGAAGCCGACATCCCATCATCCCGGTTTCGATCAAGGAGCAGACGCCCCTGAATAAGGGACGGATGACGCCCGCCTTTGGAAAGCGGGACTGCGGGACCACAAGCCGCGCGCCCATCCCCTCGGGTCGACGGGTGCACGCGCGAACGCGTCCTGGCGGAACAGCGTAACCTGACGCACATCCGCACCGAAACAGAAAAATGGTAAACCCGACGTGAATCTCTTCTCCTCGATACGAGGACCGATGGCTTTCAGAGGTGTTGGAAGACCGGCATGTTGCCCGGCCAAGCATTCAGTCTTACCCGCCAGGGGCTGGGGAAGGGACATCGGGCACTCCGTCTCGCAACGTCGAGGGCCTGGGTTCCCCCCACGGAAGGCGTCGTGGCGCTAATGGTTGGTTGTCGATTCCTTTTTCCTGTCAGTGTTAATGGGTCCTTCTCCCTGCTTTCAGAAATCAGGTCGTCCAATCCAGTGCCCGATCGCCACCCGCCCACTGGCGCAGGGGTAGGGGAAACACCAACGCTGCTACTCCGCGTGGTCCCGCCCGTTCTACAGGCGTCCCAGCAGCCGCAATTGTGGGACAACCACGCCCTCTCTCCCCCTCGGAGGTCATCCAGAGAAGGGTGATCAACACCCTGGTGCGGAGATATGAGGAAGAGGGAGTCATCCCCACTAGGGACATGGCTCGCCTAGACCTTGAAGAGGTTGCACCTCGCCACCACCGCCGCCCCCGAGGGCCGCGCAGGGAGGCACCGCTGCCTACCTCAACGTCCAACCGCTTCGGGAGCTTATCCCCGGGGCGCTCTGACAGTTCCCTTCCCTATGCGGATGAGGTGGAAGATGCCCGGGATCACCCTATCCGGGATTCGCTCCAGGGATCTACGGTAAGGACTCCCGCCAGGCCACGGCGACACTGCCGCCAGGCCTCTCAAGTCGAAGAGCGGGCTCTCCACCTGCCCGCGCCGCTCATCCCGACTCATCTGTCCCGACGCCAACGTCGGGAACGAGCGGAAGAGGATGCCCACCTTGGGGCCCTAGCAACAGTGGCCGCATTGGCCCAAGCCACTGTTGGCTCCAGTCGCCAGGCCCCTGCGCATCCTGAGCAGGGGAACTTCTATGCCCGACCTGGATCGAGGCCTCGACCGCCCCAAAGGCAGGTTGGGTCGACTCTCCTGGTTGATGGTGCAGGCAGTAGCCACCGCGGACCACCTCGCGGTAGCGCTATTCACAAGTGGGATCTACTCCGTGTGGCTGATCCAGGAGGCATGGGTCATCCCACCTTCCGATCCCGGCCCGGAGGCCTGCCCGGAATCATCTCTCCCCGCGTCCCCTTTGATATCTGTCCCGGTGCCCCTCGTACCTTGGTTTCCAGTCCTCTTGGCCCCAGCACTAGTGCGGCCGGAGGACGCCAGGACAGAGATCAGCCCTGCCCCGAAGAACCACCCAGGGGCAGGAAGGCAAGGCGTCGACGCCGAGGGAAGAATGTTACGGAATTCCGGACAGAGATCCGACCGGTTCGCTTCTCTGATTCAGAGGTGGAGTACGATTCGGCGACAGAGCCCTTTCCCCAATCCCGCCAGTCAAGGGCAGGGGTAGGAATGCGGCATGTCAGCCTCGTGCTCCCCGAGAGAGAGATCGATGTGATCCCCGCTTCTCTCCGAAGGTATATCCGGAGTAACGAGGGCCTGGTAGACCCCCAAGGATCAATCTTGTGGTTGGTACCGGGCCCTCCGGAAGTGCCTTCCGTCTCGATCGGAGAAGCCGGAGACTTTTTCTGGGGACCGACGGTCGAACCACGATCTGGTGCACCCTCGGCGAGCACCGATGCTACGGCAGGATGTTCGCTCGCCGGCCCATCCTATCGTGATGTGGTAGCCAGGGCACCGCCACCCTCAGAGGGCGGCCCGGGATATGGAGGCCAATCGGCCTGTTCACCGTATTCACCGCCGGCCAGCCCGTCAGCCCGGCGGCCCGCCTCGGCACCACTGCCGGTTCCCCGTCCGTTCCCAGCCATTGAAGGGGACCAAGGAGATCTGGGTCCCGAGTTTGAGTCGTGGAGCTTCTGGACCGTCCTTGCAGAGGGCCACTTCCCTGAGAAGTTTTGGCCAGTCGCAGGACCGGGCTTTGATGCACCCGAATCGCTCACCCCGGATGAGTTCGAATGCTTCCGCCGAACTCTCCAGGAGACTCGATCCTGTCTTCACCGCCTACAAATGCCATACCCCGGGAGTCAAGTGCACCTGGAGGATATTGGTGAGCAGTGCCGTCAAATTGACCTGGCCATGCTCCCCGCGGCTCGGCACCCCGGGTCATTTGAGCACCACGAGGCCCTCCAACAACGATGCGTTGAGTGTTTTCAAGTACTCCGCAAAGTTATCGAGGAAGCCACTCCCCACGTGTATATCCGTGGATGGGGGCAGTACACTGCCCTACGCTTCAGTGTGATTCGCCGACAGCCCGATTCGCTGGGTGGCCTTGAGGGTATATCCCCAGGGACAGAAACGGTCAATATGGCTGACCTGTCGGGAGAGGGGAACGACTTGGAACTTCTCGACGGGGGCTTCCCCCCTGAAGACAAGCCGTCGTCAGAGCCATTGGTGAGAGTCACTCGTCATCAGAGGAACCTCCTGGGGCTCCCCGCACCCACTGAAGCACTGACGTTGAGCCGAAACGTCAGCAAAGGAAAAGAGCACAGCGAGGCTATAAAGCCCGCCGACCCATCTGCCTCCATGCAGAGGGCAGAGGAGGATCCCGAGAAGGCTACGCTACGTCAGCAGCTCGCCGAACAGAAGAAGCTGGTTGACCAGCTCCTCGCCGAGCGCGCTGCAGAACGGCGGCCTGACTACGGTGATCCTAGGCCAGGACAGCAGGGACCGGAACAACCGCTCCTCGACGAGACTCTCCCGGGAAACCGTGATTACGCCGTGTTCGCCGACAGGAGAGAGGCCATTGCCTACGGCAAGAGGGAGCGGTATGTTTCGCCACACCCTCCCGAGCGGCGTGACTACCTGAGAGACCCCGCTCGGATTCCTCCCGCTGCCCCAAGGGCCGCTCCGCCCGCCATCCCACGAGCTGCCGAGTTCGAAGACCCGGTCGACGACCCGATTGAAGGGCCATGCAATGCGATCGTGGTTAGAGATCCTCACCAGGACTGGAACCCATGTCTGGACGATCCGATGGCGGCACTCATTGCCCGCTTGGAGGCCTTGGAGACTCGGCAGGTGGCGATCCCACCGGACGGCAAGCCCTACCCAGCATGGGTGGATGACATGCTGGCGCCTCCGGGATTCGGGAATCCCACTTTCGCTCCCTTCAACGGGACTGGAGATCCGCCACAGCATTTATCCCACTTCAACTCGAGGTGCGGGCCTATGTTGGGGACTCCTGCGCAGCAAGAGGCCGCTAAGCTTCGCTGCTTTGTTCAGACACTGGAAGGGCCAGCATTTGTCTGGTACAGCCAGCTCCCCATCGGGTCGGTAACCAGCTGGGAGGACCTCCGTAGAAAGTTCCTCTACCAGTTCAGTTCCACGACCCGGAAGACAAGTATCGCAGACCTCTTCAAGTGCAAGCAGAGGCCTGATGAGTGAGTCGCGGACTTCGTCGCCCGATCGAAGGGTCTCACGTATTCCCTTGACATGCCATTGACTCAGGAGAAGTTGCTGACAATGTGCGTCGGGAACATCAAGACCGAGCTGGTCCCTTCCCTGATCAATCAAAATTACCCCGGAGGGTTCAGGGACTTCTCAGACAAAGCTCAACGTCTTGAGGAATCCCTGCAACATGCCAGCCAGGCACACCCGCTGCCTCCTATAATTCCTGCAAGGAGAGTCAGCAGGGCTGAGCCCGCTGCTGTCGCCCAGATAGAGGCCCCCAGGCCATTGGAGCTGCTGCCGGCGAGGCCAGCTCCACAACCTCACAGGAATCCGCCTCCACGGGCTCAGTTCCCGTCCCAACAGAGGCATCCTCAGAACCGGCCGGCCCCTCCGCGTAATGTACCGCCACAACCCAGGAGAGATAATCAGGGTCCACCTCCTCGGCCGGCCCCTCCAGACCCTCGTCAAGACCATGCTCCTAGGGGCCCGCGACACCTGACTTACTCATTCCACGGGGATCAGGTCCCCGGTTATTTCCGGAGCGCCCTGGAGCAGAGGATTGTGCGACTGCCTGAGTGTTGGAGGCCAGAGGAGGCACATCTTACGAATAACCCCCGCTACTGCCCCTACCATCGGGCCCTGGGGCACACCATCCAGTGGTGCTATGTGTTTAAGGATTGGCTCCAAGACCAGATTAACAACAATGTAATCAGGTTGGGCCCAGCTCCAGCACAAGTGGCGGGCGTGTTCGTGGGATCAGATGACGATAGTGGCAACGAGGACGAATGGCAGCTGGTCTCCGACCGCGGATCCCAGAAGTATAATAACTGGATGGCCCGCAAGACGACCATTTGCGCCCATGGAATCATCCGTGCGCGCTTGAATCAGCCTGAGCCCCCGGAATATGCGGGTGTTTCTTCGGCATCGTCGTCCCAGCCTGCCTCTTCCAAGACGAGCAAACGGCGGCAGTGCAAGAAGGAAGAGCGCGCCCCGCCAGTTCCACCACTATCCCGCACTCTCGGCGATTTCATGCCCCCGGAGATGGGGGTCCCTCCTCGGATCCGCCCGGTGATGGATGATTCGTCCGATGACGGTGTTGGGTACGCTTCGGTTAATACCGTCGAGCTGGTAAATCCCTTTTCGGTTCCCGACGTTGAAGAACACCAGGTGGACCTCCCTAGTGTCCCCGGTCGTCGCCACCGTCGGAAGAACCGCAGCAGCAGGAGTCGCCGGGGAACAGCCGTTGGTACCTCCAGCCAGGCCGTGCACGCCACTGAGACTAGGCAGCAGGCTCAAAACTGAGCACAACGTGCGCCGTCCCCCCATTCGGGGATGACGGATTCCCCTCCGCCGCTGTTTGTGGTGTGGGACCAGGCAGAACCGCCTCAGCCGCGTCACGACCAGCTCCGCCCTGCCACGGGTCCATCCCGGCCTCCTGACCCCAGTACGGTGACCATTTCCCGGACTGCAACCAGTGAACAGCGAGATGCGCCAAGTACCAGTCGGCCGCCGATCCAACCGGCAAGGCCCGTCATGCCGCCAACCGCAGAGCAACCTCTTGCAACCAGGGGCTCGCGCTTGGCCAAAAAGTATGATGTCCTGAAGCACTTGGCTGACATCCCAGCAAGGCTCTCCATCCTTGAGGCTCTGCGCATGTCATCTGAGATGCGCGAGGCACTCGCTGAAGCCCTAAAGAGCCCCCTCCAGTTTGAGACAGAGGTTGCGGCTGCAGAGGCCTTTCACGCCGAAACGATCGAGGACGCCGAATGTCAGGCAGTTATCTCGTTCTCTGGTAAGGATGAAGACCCTCCTATACAGGGACATATTCGTCCGCTGTATGTCACTGGCCAGTTCAATTTCCTTGAAGTCCGGCGCTGTCTTGTCGACACGGGGTCCGGGATTAACCTGATTCCAACTCGGACGCTCCGGAAATTGGGGTTGTCTGAGGATGACTTGATTCCCTCCGACCTCAGGATCCAGGGGTACGACCGCACCGAGCAAACCCCGGTCGGCAAGATACGTTTGAAGACCCAGTTCGGTGACTTGGTTGCCAACACCGAATTCATGGTAGTCTCTCAGGACACTGCATACAACACATTGATGGGCAGGCCATGGCTCCACCTTCACGCGGCGGTTCCCTCGTCATACCACCAATGCCTCAAATACTCCCTTAATGGTCGAGTAGGCTTACTTCAAGGAGATGCCTCTCCTTTTGCCTCATGTGAAGCCCGCTATCTGGACGCAGACTATTACAAGAGCAAGGATAAGCAGATCCTGGCAGGTGAGGTTGAGCCTGTCGCTGTTGCAAGTGATCCCTGGGCAAGTCTGGATGACGCTTACGTCCTCCCGATTCACCGGTTGGACGTCGCCATGGTCTCGACGGCCCGCGAGTCTCCTGATGAGATGACCGCGACCGCCCGCGCCAGCACCAGTGGCCCAGCAGGATCTGGTAGCCCCAATGTAGTTTCCGACGCAGTCTCTCCCGTGGATGATCCCTCCCCGAGTGGAGAGGACGTGGAAGATGCACCCCCAGCCTTTGAGGAGGGCGTCCCCGCCACGGTCGATGAGTTAATACAGGTGAACCTTGGAACCGAGGCCGATCCAAGACCCACATTGGTCAGTGCCTCCATGCCCTCTGAGGAGCGGCAGCAGTACGTGGACTTTCTCAGGCAGCACCGTGATGTGTTCTCTTGGGGCTATGACGAGATGTCGGGGCTAGATCCTCAGGTAGCCGTCCACCGCCTTGGTCTCTCGGTGAACCATCGCGGGTTCAAGCAGCCTCCCAGGAAGATGCACCCGTCCCACGGTGCCATGGTTGAGGCCGAAGTTGAAAATCTTATCAAAGCCAACTTCGTGAGGGAAGTTCAGTACCCCAAATGGCTGGCCAACATTGTGCCGGTCAGGAAGAAGAACGGGCAGATCAGAGTCTGCATCGACTTCCGCGATCTCAACCGCCACTGTCCGAAGGATGATTTTCCCCTTCCAGTGACAGAGCTGTTGATTGATGCCACGACAGGGTTCCAAGCCCTCTCCTTCATGGATGTATACTCCGGATACAACCAAATTCGGATGGCCCCTGAGGATGAGGAGTTCACTGCCTTCAGGGCCCCCCAAGGTACCTTTTGCTACCGGGTCATGCCCTTCGGCCTGAAGAATGCAGGTGCCACCTATCAACGGGCGATGCACCGCATATTCAAGCCAATCCTCGGCACACTGGTGGAATGCTACGTCGACGACTTGGTTGTCAAATTGCGCCAGCGTCAGGACCATCTCAATGATCTTGAGAAAGTGTTCGGCTTCCTCCGGTCTCGCTGCCTGAAGATGAACCCGTTGAAGTGTGCCTTTGGGGTCACCTCCGGAAAGTTCCATGGATTTGTGGTAAGATACCGGGGTATTGAGATCGACCCAGAGAAAATCAGGGCGATTAGCCAGATGCCTCCCCCAGGTACCATCCGGGAACTGCAAGGGTTCCAAGGCCACTTATCCTATATACGCCGATTTATCGCGAATCTGGCCGGCAAGTGTAAGCCCTTTTCTCGGCTCATGAAGAAAGCTGCCACCTATGTATGGGATAAAGAGTGTCAGACCGCTTTCGAGGAAATCAAGCAGTATCTGATTCAACCTCCGGTTCTGATGCCGCCTGTATCCGGGAAGCCGCTGGTCCTCTATGTGACTGCCCTGGAACGGTCCCTGGGTGCCCTTCTCGCCCAGAAGAACAACGAGGGAACGGAGAATAGCCTCTATTACCTCAGTCGCATGCTCCTCGATGCGGAAGTTAGGTATTCCCCCATCGAGAAGAGCTTCCTGGCGCTCGTATTTGCCATACAGAAATTACGGCACTACTTGCAGCACCATGAGGTACAGTTGGTTTCTCGGGTAGACCCGTTGAAATATATCTTGAGCCGGCCTATGTTGACTGGCCGTCTAGCGCGGTGGGCTGTGATTCTCCAGCAGTTCGACATCAGGTATGTGTCTCAGAAGGCCATCAAAGGGAAAGCATTGGCAGACTTTCTGGCAGCTCACCCGACCTCCGCGGATCAGCCGCTGGATCTAGGCTTTCCTGATGAGACCATTCTCTCGGTTGATCGAGCCGATCCATGCTGGCAGATGCACTTTGACGGTGCCTCCCGGAGCCCCACCGGTAGAAGACTCGATAATCCTAAGCTCAACAGAGTGGGCTTGGGCATCGTCTTCATTACCCCGGAGCGAGCCGTGCTACCATACTCTTTCCTGTTGACAGAGGGCTGTACCAACAATGAGGCGGAATACCATGCCCTCATCACCGGCCTCGAGTTGGCTCTCGAGATCGACGTGCCCCGTCTGTGCGTGAAAGGGGACTCTGAGCTGGTCGTTAAGCAGATCAACGGAGACTATGTTGTCAGGAAGCCGGAACTTGTGCCATTGTTGGAGTGCACCCTCCTTCTGATGGCCCGGTTCCCTTCTCGGCCGGAAATTGTCCATATTCCCCGGTCGCAGAACGGTCGAGCAGATGCTTTGGCCAGCCTTGCTGCGTCACTTGCGGAGCCTGAACAGGACAACCTGATCGTCCGCGTGACGCACCGCAGGCTCATCGCTCCCGTTATCCCGGAAGAAGATCGCGGCCCGTTGGTAAGTAATCTCACCACGGTTGCCCCTATGCCCGGAGCCCCGAGTACCCCAGATATGACAGTCGGATCCGCCCCTGATTGGAGGACGCCTTTGGTTGAGTACCTCCAACATGGCATTCTTCCATCGGATCGGGCCGAGCGCGAGCGAGTTCGACGCCGCGCATCGCAGTTTGTCCTCCAGAGCAGCCCCGGCCTGGAGCAGATCCTCTACAAACGCGGATTTGATGGTGTTCTCCTCCGTTGCCTTCAGGGAGTTGAGATCCCACGAGTCATGCAAGAGGTTCATGCCGGTTCATGTGGCGCCCACCAGACTGGGCCGAAGCTGTCCCACCAGATTCGGAGGTTGGGATACTTCTGGCCCTCCATGATCCATGACTGCATCGAGTATGCCAGGAGGTGCCATGCGTTCCAGGTTCATGCGAACTTTGTGCATCGGCCGCCGGAGCCTCTCCATACCACTAGGTATTCCTGGCCCTTTGCAGTCTGGGGTCTGGACGTTGTGGGACCTTACCCACCGGCGACAGCTCGCCAGTGCCGGTTCATTCTGACCGCCACGGACTTCTTCTCCAAATGGGCAGAGGCGATTCCGCTCAGAGAGGTCAAATCCTGTTCGATCGCTGACTTCGTGACCTCCAACATCATCTATCGATTTGGAGTGCCTCACGCTATCCTCACAGATAACGGAACCAATTTCTGGGCAGCCGAGTTGAAGAAGTTGTACGCCAAGTATAACATTCGCTCGAACCATACATCTCGCTATCATGCGCAGGCGAATGGACAGATCGAGGCGTTTAACAAAACCCTCTCTAACATTCTGCAAAAGATGGTTGGTCAGAACAAGAAGAGTTGGCCGGACAAGCTCCCCAACGCCCTCTGGGCTTATCAGACGACGACTCGCAATTCCACCCAGATGACCCCTTATTCCCTGGTGTATGGAGCTGAGGCCGTCCTGCCCATTGAGATCCGGTTGCCATCCTTGCGCACTGCGGTCTACGATCGGCAAGCGCCGGACAGAGTTGCTGAAGCCCATCTAGTCGAGTTGGAAGCACTGGATGAGAATAGACTTCGCGCTTTGCACAACTTGGAGAGGCATCAAAGCAGAATGGCTCGAGCTTTCAATAAGAAGGTTCACCTCCACTCCTTCCTGCAGGGTGACCTAGTGCTATCCCTGAGAGCACCGATGATCCCTGGCAGGAAGCCGCCCAAGTTGGAGCCCAAGTGGGAGGGACATTTTTTCATCCACAAGGTCTATCCCAATGGCGCGTACTCCCTGGCGACTATGGATGGTGAGCGTGTCACTCCTCCCACCAACGCTAGGTTCCTCAAGCAGTACTTTGTCTGAGTGTTCCCACGTCCTGCACGACCATAAAATGCATTCGTCCAGGCTACAAGACGTTAAACTGTTCAGCACTCGTCCGCGCTGCAAGACGTTAAACTGCCAAGTGCCTCGTCCTGCATGACGCTAAACTGCACCACGTCCAAGCTGCACGACGTTAAACTGCCCAGCGTATCGTCCTGAATGA
The DNA here is from genome assembly GCA_963277665.1 of Viscum album. Lineage (NCBI taxonomy): Eukaryota > Viridiplantae > Streptophyta > Magnoliopsida > Santalales > Viscaceae > Viscum > Viscum album. The sequence continues at coordinate 1,306,974,903 of OY728140.1, read as the reverse complement.
CGTTAAACTGCCCCTCAAGAACTACGTGCGGCATGATTCCCATCCTTATGGGATACGTAGGACCGTCTGGACATTCATGTTTCAGGCCCAGCCCCATCCTTTGGGAGTTTTCATCCCATCTCGGGCCCTTGGCCCAGTTGCCTCCGGGTGTGCGGCGTATGGTGTGAACGCGGGGCTATTCCCTCATTCACGTCGGTTTGCTCGCCACGCTGTATGCCCCCCACGTTTGGGGATGCCTTCTGCTCCCCCCTTCCTTTCTCGTCCTGCATGACGTTAAACTGCACTTCAAGAACTACGTGCGGCTTGATTCCCATCCTTATGGGATACGTAGGACCGCCTGGACATACATGTTTCAGGCCCAGCCCCATTTCCCGGGAATCTCTATCCCGCGTCGGGCCTCTAGCCCAAGTTCCCCTCCTTTTTGTGCGAGGCGTATCGCATGAGCGGGGGATTATGTCCTCATTCGCGTTGGTCTACTGGCCGCGCCGTACGCCTCCCCCCGTGTGTGGGACCACCTCACACCTCTCATCGTCCTGCATGACGTTAAACTGCCTCTCAAGAACTACGTATGGCTTGATTCCCATCCTTATGGGATACGTAGGACTGCCTGGACGCTTGTGTTTCAGGTCCAGCCCCGTCTCTTGGTTGATCACGGGGATCTGCCCTCTTTTGGTTGCTCTCAGGGTGAGTCCTCCGACCCTTTTCGGTGATCTGTTAACATGTTTTGGGTACTTCGGTCTATGACTCGTAGTGTCATATTCAATCCCGACAAGTCCTGTGTTGCTTTTCAGGCCTCGCGCTTCCTCTTGTTCGAGCCTTCTCTCAAAGGGATCCTCGTTAGTGGTTTGGGTACGATGCCTCAGTGCTCTCCTATCGCTCCGGGTCGATTTACCGGCGGGTCTTGGGCCGCAAATCGATATGAATCCTGCGATTGAGCGGTCGATGCTCGTTTTCTTGCCCCGTCTTAGGCTGACGCGATCGGATGTTGTGTTGCGAATATGGTCAGCAACGTCCTTGATCGCCATGTCGGCTCTTTCAGGCTCTGAACATTGGTTGTGCAGTCCTCATCACACTCCGCCTTTGTGCGTTGTAGTGGAATCTCGACACTCTCTTCATACTGACCTTCAGTACACCTCTACACGATAGGCAGACCAACCAGGGTAATGATGTCGTTCGAGGCTCCCATGATCTGAGCACCAAGGATATATGCGGATATCCTCCCTAAGGGCCATGCGTAGCTGGACCCTCGTCCCCATAAGGAGGAAGGATTCGCCCGAACAATTGCGTTCTGGGCCCAGTATATCTGGAGGCTAGCATCTCTGCCCCTCGGGTGATGGACATACGCAGACCCCTATCCCAAGACTCTTCTCCTGGAATCGTGCGTGACCGCAGGGCTGGGTATGTTCCCACCTCCGCCGTGTCCGCCGTACCGCGATAAGCGGATTCCTCCATGGTCTGAACCACACGAACTTAAACTGTGTTGTCTGGTCCTACCACACGACCGTAAACTGTGATCGTCTTGGCCGCCCGACGAGAAACGGCACTGCATCGTGATGTTCTCCTCAGGGGACACTCATGTTGGGTGCTGGTTAATAACCACGCCATTCATCAATGCCTTCCGTGGCTTGATTATTGTGGCGACGCCAGAGATTTCTCAATCACAGGCATGTCGCCGCACAAAGAAAAACCATTCATCTTTAAGGACAAACAAGAAACATCAAATGCCGCTCCTTCTGTGTGCGAGGGTCAGACCCGCACTCTTCCCCGCGCTGGTTCCCGATTGTGTTGCGCCGCGCTTCAAGAACTACGTGCGGCTTGATTCCCATCCTTATGGGATACGTAGGAATGCCCGGATGTTTGAAACGTCGGGTCCAGCCCCCCACCTCTTAGAGATTCCCCCTTCTCTGGGGAATCTGCCGCCTTCAGGTCACCCTCAAGGCGTGTTCCCCGACCCCTTCCAGTGGTCCACCGGTGTCAAGAGTACTCTGGTTTATTGCCAGGAGGGTCAGGTTCAGCTTGGTCAGGTTCCTTCAACTTTTCAGGCTTCGTGCTCCCTTTCATTCGGACCCATCATCTACGCCCTGGGTGGAGCCCCCGTGAACGGTTCGGACACAATGCCTCAGTGCTCTCCCACCGACTCGGGCTGGTGCCCCCAATGGCCTCGGGCAGCAAATCGATATGAATCCTGCGATTGAGCGGTCGATGCTCGTTTGCTGCCTCATTTCATCAACGGTTAGTGCGATATTGATGCTGCTTTTCCGCCACGGTCGGCAGTACTCCCATATCGTTACTCCGGTGCCCCCAGTCCTTGAGTGAATGGCCGCATGATTCACATTTTTTGCCCCCCATTCTGACCAGGAGAAATCTCGACACTCTTGACACTATCCCTCAGTGCATCTTCGCATACCCAGGGGATAGGACCACGATGTGGCGTACTTTGAGGTTCTTATGGTCCGAGCTCTAAGACCTTAAACTAAGATCTCTCCTTATGGTCCGAGCTCTAAGACCTTAAACTAAGATCTCTCCTTATGGTCCGAGCTCTAAGACCTTAAACTAAGATCTCTCCTTATGGTCCGAGCTCTAAGACCTTAAACTAAGATCTCTCCCTATGGTCCGAGCTCTACGACCCTAAACTAAGATCTCCCCTAAACGGGATTCTACGTCCTGCATGACGTTAAACTGCACTCTCAGAACTACGTGTGGCTTGATCTCCAGCCTGATGGAGTACGTAGGAACGCCCGGGCATCTCAACTCGGGTCCAGCCTCAGGGATCGTTAAGTCCCGCCCCTCCTCGTCGCCGGCCGTCTGACCTGACTTCTGGTAGAGTGGTGCAGTTGTGATATTCTCCCCGATTCATCTCGGGATGCCCCATTGCAATGGTGGGAAGCGACGGTTTCCTCGTCAAAGAGGTGGTGTCTGATAATTGGGGTGACTCACGGCCAGATTAGTGCATCCGCCTAATACGCTTTCCCCACGGTGGCGCAATTTTGAGAGCGTTGGATTCTGTCCGAACAAATCGTCACTTCGCCCCACGCTTCGCATGCCCTGTTGATATGGATTTCCACCATTGTGTCTGAAGGAACCCCCAAAGCAGTATTCATGATGACATGTGGTCCGCCTCCTGCAATATGAATGATGACCTTCGGTCCGTCTATTGCAGTTGTTATGGTCGATCCACTGTCCGCCTACCGTCTTGGGCATTTCCTGGAAGGCCGACCGTTGTGGATGTCTGGATTCGGGACACGCGATTCACCCTTTCTCATTTCCCTATGTTCGGATAAAGTCTCAACGCCCCTAGCGTTGTCCCGCTCGTGTGTTGGAACAAGTTGGGGGGATGATACATTGATTAGGTCTGAGGTCTCCTTTCCTAGGAATGACCTCCCTCTTTTCTCCAGAAATCCAGGCCCAATTATGGATGCCTGATGCTTGGTTAACACTCCCGCAAGATAACGAATTGTGGTTGAGCATGTTAAGCCAAAAGATGCAGATAAATATATTGATTCATACAAATGGATCAAAGTAGCGGAAGCAAATGTTTTGGGAACGGCAAAACAAAGCCCTTAGGGATTAGCGTGCTGAATGAGTCTTTCTAATGCCGCTACCCTTTGGCTGGTGGCCTCCAGAGCTGCTTCTCGCTCTCTGCGTGCCCTCTCTTCGTCGGCGGTCGCAGCACGCAGTTCGTCGATTCTGGCCTGTGCACGCTCCCGCTCGACCTGAATTGTGACCATCTGTTGGCCCGCCTCCGTCAGTTGTACCTGGGCGTCAACCAGCTGGGCTGCTAGTTGCTCCACAAGCTCGGTACACGTTGCGACGAAGGCCTCCTTCTCTGCCGCCTGCCCTTCGAGACGCCGGACTTCCTGCTCTGCCGCGAGGAGCGCCCGCGTGCTCTCCGACATGTCCCGACTTTGTGTGACGTCGGCACGCCGGCAGCTCTCGCGCATCTTTTCGTCCATGAAATCACGGACCGTCAGATGGAGGCATTGAGCATCAGCTCCTCCGGCACACAGGAAGCGCAGCCAGGTTTGAAGTGATCCCATGCGCCCCAGCCACTCCGACGGGTCTCCCTTGAGGAAGCGCTGGATGCACTTCCACCCCCTATGGCGCGTTATCCGGCTCTCCTCGACCGCCTCCGCGTCTGAGTCGTCCATCTCCTCGGGGTCGGCAGGCCGGTAGGCAGGGAAGGCAGCCAGCAGGTCTGCTGCAGGGTCCTCCCCTGGGAGGTCCTCATGAGGGATAGGTTCCCCAACATCTGGGTGACCTTCTTCTCTCTCCCCAGCGGCGCTGACACCCTCGTCAGCCCCCGACCTCTCTCCGATGTCAGCACGGCCGGCGTCCGCGGCCCCCTGATCAGCAGTTGGTGGGGCCGGCTCGGTTTGGGAAGTCTGTTCCGGAGCAGGCGGCATGTCCACCACTGGTCCACTCGTAGATGGCCCGGGTTCGGCAACCCGACGAGCCTCCAGTGTTGAGATCACTGCGCAGGGCATGCCGTGGTTAGTCACGGATCGTCAATGGCAAGCACCAGCAGTAAAGCAAGGAGACTTACGGGAGTTCAGAGCGTCATCTTCCGCTATCCCGGCCGCCGCAGGAACAGTTGCAGCAGGGGGCCCTTCCGCGCTTGTCAATTTGATAATGGGTGCCTGGCCCCCGCCTTGTCCTGCTGGCGCCCCTCCTACTCCCGCTGAGGACGCCTAACCAACATCCGTGCGCTCCTGAGAAAGATGGAGAAATGGGTTAGAAGCTGCATAAGAGAATGGATGAAGCAGATTGAGTAGGGATAGAAGCGGACCTCGAGGAGCTCAGTGACATCAACATTGTCAGAGCCGGCCACCTCGCCGCTCTCCCGCGGACTCTCCTGATGGGATCTTCCCTCGGAGCCTTCATCCCCCCCATCTCCTCCTCTTCCTCGGAGTCGTTGCTACTGTCGTCTTCTTCCGACGGCATCTGTTCTGGAGCGGGCTCTAGACCGAGCATCACCTTCACCAGAAGGGATGGCTCCGCACGCTGACCACGTTGGCGCGCGTAATCGTCCATGGCCGTCAGATATGCATACTGCCGGTTGGAGTCCACCCTGTCGGCAATATGGAGGCGCCCGACCTCTGGCAGATGGATTCCTTCTCTGAGAATCTTTCGCCAGATGGCGTCGGTCCCCAGTGACTGCTGCAGGGTCATCCAGGCCGACCACAGCGCCGGGAAGACTGCATCGTGGGAGGGTTCGAGCAGACTTCTCACCTGCTTCCCGGGCCGCTCTTCGACCACCGCGCGTGCCCCCTCTCTGGGCGCTGAGGTCGTGGCGGCAGCTCGCGATGTGCCCGCCGCCGAAGTCCCTGCCCGCGCCGGCTCCGCTGCTTGGCGCGCCTCCATTCTCCCCCGTGTGGCGGCGCCTCGCCTCCTTCCTTGACGCCCGGTCTCCGCACGGGTAACCTCGAGCCGCCGAACTGGCTTCCGTAGAAGCCCCTCGGGGTACGCGATGGCCCAGTGTTCGGCGTACTCGGTTTCCAAGCCTGCGTCAACCCCGGTAGGAGGGAGAGTGATGACGTCGCCAGAGCCGAAAGCGGCAAACATCAGCCACATCTGGCGAAGGACGCAAGGGTTCGTCTCCTCCCGGATAGCAATGAATACCCTCTTCGGCATCCGCTGAAGGCACCCGAACTGCCTGGCGAACCGGGTTGGCACGTAAGGCTCGCAGATCACCTTCCCGTCGATCCGAGCCACGAGCACCCCGCCCCGCATGTTCATGAAGTATTCATGCTGCTCCAGCGGACCCTGCCCGTTGTCGATCATCTGGCCGACGGGAGTGGGGAACGGACTGAAGTTGAAATTGGCATGATTGCCAATCCGAATCCTCACGGCCTCCTCACTTAGGGTCATCAGAGCGACCCCCGCGATGTTCAGCAGGGAGGGTCGCAGGCCGTTGCCCGGAGGAATGATGGCGTTCGGAAACGTGTACCCACCGAGGTGAGCAGCCACCCAGCCGTGGAAGAACTGAAAGGGCCCACAGATCCTTCGTGGTGACCCCCCTCGTGAGATGCGTCCCAGGATGGCATACAGCCTCGCCAGCACTGGGACCCCGAGGTTGTATCTTTTGTTGGCGGCCATAGCGCCTGCCATCGCCAGTGTCGCCGGGCGAACGCCCATTCTCGCGTCCCGCACTGGCAGGAGCCACCCACTCAGAAAGGCGGCCCGGAACGCCGCGTACCGGACATTTGGGTCCCGGGCCTCGATAACGCGGTACCCCCATGAGCGGTAGTCGCCCGTCTCCAGGACCCGCCAGTACGACTCGTTCCGGCTCCTCTGAGCTGCGGTCGGGCACCGCTTCCCCCTGCCTGGCATCTTGACCGCTGGGTCATGATCCAAGAACTGGCCGAACCACTCCTTGTAGGCTATGTCCTTCTGGAAGTCCTTGACCCCGAGCCGCTCTGTAGCCAGGTCCAGCAGATGCCATGTCAGAATGGGAGTCCGCGACCTGTCCTCCCAGATGTTCTTCGGGGGCAGGAACTCATCGTATTGGTAGCCCTCCAGCGGGATACCTCCGATGCAGTGGATGTCCCAGAGACCGATGCCGACCTCCCCATGGTGAAGATGGAAGGTGTTGGTATCCGAGGACCAGCGGGTGAACAGCTCCGGCCCGAGCTCGGACTGCTGGTAGAAGTGGAACTGCGACGTCCACACCGCCTCAAACAGGCCGATGTACCGCAGCTCCTCTGCGAAGTGATCGCAAGTGTGGCGTACCCAGAACGCCCAGGCCCACTCGCTGGTGAAATTTTCCCCAGACCGCAAGTCCCAGTCCTTCAGCCAGCCCTTGGTGTCGTCAGTGACACTCTGGCGATATGTGCTCGAGTAGAGGGCTGGAGAATTCTCCGCAGTAGGCTCACCCCCGTCAATGGTTCGCGTCCTCGGGTTCAGGACATAGACGTCCCAGTGCCTGGTCTCCCTGGCAGGATGCCCATTGTTGGTGATGTTATAGCGGGGAAGCTCGTCCTCCCGAGTCACCCAGGTCCGCGGCGCATCAACCTCGAACCCTGGCACCGGAACCTCATCTAGGATGCCGAAGTTCCAGAGCGGCAGGTTGTCCGACAGTGGATATGTCTTCTGGGCCGGCGTCAGCAAGTCGAACAGGGATTGATTGTTGGAAACAATCTCCTTGTCTCCGTAAACCTCCTCGTTCGCCGCCATCTCTACTCTGCGAATGGCGGCATCCCCCTCATTTCCTTGATGCGCGGCCATCTCAGAAGTTTCGGGAGTCGTGCGGGTTAAGGGATGAAGCGTGCGGGATCGGACGAGGCTGGTAGAGAAGTTTGAAGGTTGGCGCGCAATCCAAGTGGACGGCGCGCAATTGGGAAGAATGTCGCGCAAAGTTCCGGGTTTTCGCGCAAAGACAGGCGAATTCCGGATGGTTTTGCGCGCCGATCGGGCGAATTTCGCGACCGGAAAAGGCAATTTCGCGCACGAGAGCGTTGAAGCTTATCGCGCGGAAGGCCTGTGTACGGAACGCGGAACCCCGGACCCCTATTTATAGAAGAGGCTGGGATTCCGCGCCGCGCGGAACGCTCGATTGCGCGACCGCGGCGGCGAATTGCGCGCCCGGCGCCCCTTTTTGCGCGCCTAAGTCCCTCGCAGCCCAGGACTTCGGCATTCCGGCGTCTCCCTCGGAACCCGATCGTTGCGACCTCTCGCCGATCAGATTCCGAGGGGGGCTTTTGTAGACACCGGAAAAGTCCGTTGTTCCAAAACGAAGCTCCGGATGCGGAAAGCGAAGTGATATTTGGAGTCAGAGGCACGTTCCGGAGGGCCCGAAGGACTTGCGCGAAATTTCAGAGGCCCGCGCGCAAAGTTGAGTCGCGGCGCGCAATCCTCCCGGGATGCGCGCAATGCGCTGGGCCGGCGCGCTATTTTGCGCGCCCGTGGCCTGCGCGGCTCCCTTGCGCGCCGGGTCCTGATTCCGCGCCCGCGAAGGTAATTCTGTGCCCGAGACCGGATTCCGCGCCCGGGGTTGCCGATAAATATAAGGCGACCCCCGATGTTTTGAAGGTTGCCAGAATCTGAAGCGTCGCTCGTTCGCGCAATCCAACCCCTTCCGCGCGCAATGTCGATCTTCAGGTAACCTCCATTCTTTCGCGCAATAGAGCCTTGGGGTTCGCCTTCGCGCGCAATCCCCTTGGCTCCTTTCCTTTGAATAATCCTTAACCCGAAGGCCTTTGCGCGCAAAAGAAGCCTCTTGCGCGCAATTGCCCCCGGGTGCGCGCAATCCAGCCCGATTGCGCGCACCCCCCATTTTCAAAGTGGCCATTCGTTAGAGAATGAGCCGTTGCCCCCGCGTGCTACCCGAAGCCCGGTGCGCGCAATCTCAATCATCCGCGCACAAAGGGCTGGCCCGATTGCGCGCCAGCCCGCCATTTTGCACGCCGACCTGCTGTTTTGCGCGCAAAGCTCCTCTTTTGCGCGCAATCCGCCAGGGTCGCCCCCCTTGACCCCCTGAGGGTACCCGCCTGCGTGGCGCCCGATGATCTTCATCCTGGGTGCCCGCACCGTGCGTTGTCTTCCCGTGCGGCCCTCCAGGCTTGCGCGAAGTGACACGGACCCATCTGCGGCAACCAACGTCCAGCATGACGTTAAACTGCACATTCGTCCAGCATGACGTTAAACTGCACATTCGTCCCGCATGACGCTAAACTGCATCCGTCCAACATGACGTTAAATTGTACTACGTCCAAGCTGCACGACGCTAAACTGCCTAGCCCCTATCGTCCGTGCTGCAAGACGTTAAACTGCCAAGCACCTTCGTCCTCAACACACGACGTTAAACTGTACTTCGTCCGGCAAGACGTTAAACCGTCCGCTTCGTCCTCAGCACACGACGTTAAACTGTACTTCGTCCGGCAAGACGTTAAACCGTCCACATCACCCGATCCCGTGCCTCGCACGCAGGGTCCCCCCCCGGTTTGGATGTGGCCCCCACCCGCTCGTCTCTGCAGGGATGTCGGGATTGCCCCTCTTTAGGGACGATTTAATGGGAGCGGCTTTTCCCTACGGGGGTAGGGTATTACAAACCCCTAGTTTCTTGTGGGGGGCTGCACATGTGTATCTCCATTGCGCTCCCCCACTGCCGAAGCCAGTAGAGGGTGTGACTGGGATCGAGGTGTCTCCTACTTTCGGTCCAAGTCCCTTCCAACTGAGTTTTTCCGCATCCGGGCTGCCTCAAGTGCGTAAGTCCTGACAGAATGAACTACGTGGACTTTGATCCCTGTCTTCTAAACAGGGTATGTAGGAAACCTCCCTGAGGTTCAAGCCCACAACCTGGTCGTCCCGGTCGTATTCACGTCGGTTCGTCCATCAGTGGAACCCTCCAGGGTTCACACTTGCGTCGATTCACCTATGAATCCGCCCCTGTGGGAGACTGCCCGTGTGTATCTCCACTGTGCCTCCCCACAGCCCCTTTTTTCCATTTCTCCTTTTATCGTCCAGCATGACGTGAAACTGTGATCCACCCGGCCGTTCCATCTCCCCCTGTGCGAGGTGGTTCGGTTCAATCCTCCGCCCGGCGGCCTCGACCCCTTCGTGAGTCGGCTTGCCGACGTCCAGCATGACGTTAAACTGTATACCCGAACTACGTTGACTTTGATCCGTGCTAACGCGCGGTACGTAGGAAGCCCCTACGGGGTCCAAGCTCTTCACTCCATCATCCATCCTGATCCTTACCCGGGCCGCCACATCCCGGTGGGGTCATGCCACTTCTCTCCACTCCACATCACTTGGGAAGCCGCCCATGCGCTGGCCCCAGCGTCGGAGGTTCCCCGCAAGGGGTTCTGTCATCTGATCCACTCTTCGTGTTGATCAGTCCGATGCCGTCCCCGCTGGACGTTAAACTCGCGGCGTACCCCGTGTTAAACATGGGAAGCTGAGGAAAACCTCAGGTGACACAGTTCCCCGCACCCAGTGCGGGATGCCTCAGGTCATCGTGCCTTCGAGAAGCCCTATTAGGGACGGAAGACAGACGTGCAGAGCCGCAGTGTTACGACACGCCCCCAGCACCCAGAGCCACTCGGCCTCCTCACCGCAGGTTGCTGCCCCGACAAGACTCCTTGGAGCGTCCGGGCGGAAGCAGCATAATTAACCGGTGTCCATGAAGATATGTCGCCGGGAACGAGATTCACGAGCATGTCTTAAAGCTATGAGGGAGACCCGGATTAGGCGACGAGTTCCGAGGAGACGTCCAAGGAAGGAGGAGCCGACATCCCATCATCCCGGTTTCGATCAAGGAGCAGATGCCCCTGAATAAGGGACGGATGCCGCCTGCCTTTGGAAAGCGGGACTGCGGGACCACAAGCCGCGCGCCCATCCCCTCGGGTCGATGGGTGCACGCGCGAACGCGTCCTGGCGGAACAGCGTAACCTGATGCACATCCGCACCGAAACAAGGGGATTTGGTCTTTTTGTAAGACCTAGATCTCTTGGATGTGGGGAAGAAACTAGAGAAGGTAATTATGGTATAATTATGACATTTATTATGAATTGTAGGTGTGAGAAGAGGATGTGGTGGGGAGAGGTATCTATAGTAAATGAGAGGGGTGTTTTTTGAATATTCTATTCATTTGTATATTTTTTTCAAATCTATAAATAGTTTCAGAATTATAACCAAATATATTAAAATAATAATATAAATTTTGGGATTATTTTCATATATCATCCATACATCACTTATGACATAATAAATCAAGTATTTAATATTTCTGGAAAATTATCATATTTTACTATTCACCAAAAAAAATTGTTCTGTTAGAAAAATATAAAATTTTAACCCCAACGAAATATAAACATGTAGAATCCTAAATTGAACTAAATTTTCTAAAAATAGTTTTCTAAATATGATAAATTTAAATCTTAATTAAAAAAATAATTTAATCATAAAATACAAATAGTAAATTTTAACTCACTTTATAACATCTATAAAATTAACTAAGGTCGCATAAAATTATCCTATTAAAATATTATTTTATGAATATATTTTATAAAAATAACATATAGTATAGATCAATTTATTTGTTTTATAATCATAATGAAATATTTATGACATATAAATATATACAAACACTTAAACAATAATTTTTGAAATATTTATTTATTTATACTAGGATATAATTGTACCATAATTTAATTTATAGTATGCCTAAATTTTATTTAGAATTTCACAGTTGTGGCTAAAATTAATTAGGTTGGTTTACTATTAATATAGGCCACACTACTATTCATAAGGTCAAGTGACTATTTCATCGCTATAGGTTCCTTAACTTCTAGATATACTAATTACTTAATAAATTCCCATTTATAAGTTTTTATTTTTGTTCTATGTGTGCTTTTATATGATTTATACTAAATTAAAAAAAAATCCATCATTTTAACCTATCATATGAAATGAAATTATTTAAGAGGATGCATATCATAAATTCATGGGCAGTTATATTCTTTACTCTTTTAAAAAATTTGTCCTTGAAATTGAACACGAATATTTCCCCCTAAAAGATGTGGGTGGTTATTCATCATAACATCCTCATCTTCCCATGTTGAATCCTCTATTGTTATGGTTTTTTGAAATATCCTTTACCAGTTGAGTTATTTGATTCCTCAATACATTCTCTCTAGTGTCAAGAATCATGATATGCTCTTAATAGTAAGAAATATCATCTTCCATCTATATTTCTTCATATGTGATTCCTTGCATTTTGTATGGAATGTTCTTTATTAGAAATGATACGAGCAAACCATCATGAACTTTAGAGAGACTTGGATTCATTTATCAAAGAATATCCCTAAAACTTATTCATTCTAGAATTTAAAATGGTCTGATGTACAAGGGGCTCAGTTTCACATTCTTATTGAACCATAAGACACCCTTCTATTGAGATACTTTCAGAAATACATAGTCTCCCTCTTGAAATTATAATTCCTTTCTCAAGTTTTCAATATAACACTTTTGCAAATGCTCATTATCTCAAGATTTATTCAAATGTTTCAATAGTCCTTTCATACTATCAATCGGTTAGAGGGTGATAATAAGAACTCATATATATCTCAATATCCAAAGATATATGAAGACTCACCTATAATTTTGATAAACATTGGAGATCTTTATCAGAAAAAATTGATTATGGTGCATCATGAAGTCTTGAAAATTCATTAATATAGTATTTCTAGGTGCTAATGTGGTAAATCTTTTCATATAGTGAGAATATGAAAATATTTTTTCAGATGATCAACAGTTTCCCATATTGCATCATTCCTTATATGTTTCATTTGTTGTCATGTAAAAAATATCTATTGTAATGTCATTACACTTCCACATAGGTATAGTTAGAGGTTTCATTACTCCTCTAAGATGTGCCCTCTCGACCATCACTTGTTGAAAAACTAAACACCTTCATAAATAGTGATCAATTCCTTACATCATGTTATCCCAAAAAAAATGTTACTTAAAATGATAATACATTTTGGTTCTACCTGGGTGTACATTGATGGTTGAGCTATGAGAGTCATGTAATAGTTCCTTTTTTAGCTCATGTCTTTATGGAACACCTGACCTCATTCTAAATTTTATAAATCAATCCTCAAACATGTTGTCTTCCAATCATCCATCATTAAAAGTGGTAATTTTATTAAAGGTAATCATAAGCAGATTGAGATATTTTTATCTTCACAAGAAAATATTATTTTGAAAATCATTTAAAAAAGGAATATTGTTTCACCATTCGTAAAAATTCTCATATCAAAAATTTCTATATCAGTGAAAATATGATCATTCTCAATCCATGGTTGGGTAAGAAGTCTATGAACATTCTTTATTAATGCATCTGCTATATAATTTTCCATTCTTGGGTTGTTACATATTGAAAAAACATAATCTTTGAGTAACTCAGGCCATCTCATTTGCATCATGTTTAGTTCTTTCTATGTAAATATGTATTTCAAATTGTTGTGATCTGTACATATCTCACATATTTCACCATTAAGATAGTGTCTCCAAATTTTCAAAGACAATATTACAACTTATATCTCGAGATAATTATTTGGATAATTTTATTCATGTGAATTCAACTACCATGTTGAATAATATATAACATTATCGTTTTTCATAATGGAGAAACCCAATATGTTATTTGATTATTAACTATATATCACAACTCTATATTTTCTAGAAGGAAGATTCAAAATTGGATAGTTGAACAATATTCTATTTAATACTTATGAAATCATGGAAATTATTTTTTTTCGTAAGAATGTATCCCCTTTATGTGTGATCTCGGTTAGCAGCTTAACCAAGAAAGAAAAATTATGAACACAATGTTGAAAGTAAACAGCTAAGACAATAAAACTATATAGCATAGTTATGTTCATTATCATAGGACATTCATGGATTTCCATTGTCTTCCTAGAATCAAATAATATTTCATCCTTAGAGACAATATTTCCAAGAAAAGAATCATTTTGAAGTAATAATTCACATGTTTTAAACTTTTCATATAACTCATTCCTTATACATGTATTCATAACAAATTGAAAGAGGTTATCATATCCCTATTAAATCATGGAATATAACAATATATCATCAATAAATACCAAAAAACCATCATTAATATATTTTTTGAGAACACGGTTCATTCGATCCAGGAGAAAAGATGGTTCATTATCTAGTCCTAAGGGAATTACTGCAAACTCACAATTTTCATACCTAGTTTGAAATGTTGTCTTTAGAATAAATTCCTTTCTCTCATAGAATTGATGATATCCAGATCAAAGGTCAATCACTAAAATCTATTGAGCTCCATGAATATGGTCAAATAAATCATCAAAATGAAGAACATGGTACTTTTTATTTATTGTAACATCATTTATTTCTCAATAGTCAATGCAAAGTGTCTTAGAACCATCTTTCTTCAAGAAAAATTTAATAGTGGCTTCCCATTGAGAAAAAATAGGGATAATAAATCACTTTTCACTAAATTCCTGTGTTTATTTCATCAGTACCACTAATTTCATGGTGTTCATTTGATAGGGAGTATTTAATATTTTCTTATACTAGGAATTAAATCAATAAATAACACAACTTCCCACTACGTAGGATATCCATGTAAATCATTTCGAAATAAATCAATATATTCTTTAACACTCAGTACATATTCAACTCAAAGATTACATTCCTTATCCCTAGATGTTGTTTTCTATTCCAGCCTAAGAATTTCATTCAGTAGATCTATTGGAGGTGGATCTAGACAAGAATTAAATGATGAGGTTTCCACTCTTATGATAAGGGATTTTAACCCTTTTTTGAAAATTATACCTTTCATATTCTTACTAAAAAAATTCCATCATAGTTTGAAAGTTAGTTCATACTGGGGATTATATGATAGTCAATCATAGGTATGATAATATTTCCATAAACTAATATACATTTTTTTGTCATGAAGGTGATTGGGGGATACATATTTTTTGTAATGATACTTCCATTGGGTGTTTTTAATAAAAACTCCTTTATTAAATCAAAATGGAAATGTATAATTTTCTTCGAATTTTGTGAAGATATAAAATAATGTGATAATTTAGAATCCAATTATTCATTTTCTTATTTTGATTAAATGATTAATGTGTCGACCACAACATCATTAGGAACTTCAACCTCAACAATTGTGATCACATATTCCAAACACTTATCACTTTTCCTTTTGTGTGTAATGTTTCTTTGATGCATAGGAAAATAATTAACATTGTGTCCCATATCCCTTTAATTTTGTCATTGGAAACCTATTATAACAAACTTTAATGCCTTTATAGAATTTCCCTTAAGGATTATTTCCACAGTTTTCACATATTGAGAATTGATATATTCAGTATTATTATTTTTTGCTTTTCATTTTCCATGGTTATTAGAATACCGATTATTATCTTTGTTTCTCATGAAAAAATATGATCTACAAAATACCATCTCCATTTGATTGAACATAACAATATTTCATCATATTAGGAAAATTATTAAGAGTATAGTTCCCTTTAGATACATGGATTAATAAAATAAAATAAATTATTGATCTTATATTCTGACTCACATACATTATCTATAGCTTACCTGGCTAATCATGTGAAGGTCGCCTCATACTCCGTAACACTCTCTTCTTAACATTTCTTTAAGGTAAGGAAATTTCACTTCATTTTATTTTTTTCCTCATGAGGGAAAAATTTTATGAATAATGTTTCTTCAAAATTTATCTAATAAAATTCATTTATTTCTTCTTCTTATTTATTATTTTTGTTCAATTAGCCCCATTGTTTAGTAGCTCCCTAGAGACAATATAAATATAGTACTACCTTATCATTTTCATTGCATCCCAATGAATGAAATATCATTTCATAGGATTTGTTCCAATCTAAACTACCACTAGATTATTAGTCCCAATACAGGATGTGAGATTCAATCACATGAAAAAATCCATCATAGCTTTAGTATAGTTATTCTTCATAAACATAGAATGTTTTCCAAATATGGTCATGATCTTCTCAACTCCAACACTAATTGTGTTGACTTGCTTGGCGGGACAATCCTTAAATTTCATATGAGTATTGAATTTATTTCATCCATTAGACTTCATCATTAAAAAATTTAATACACTGAACTAGGTTATGAATCAAAATGTGTAATTTTTAACTATCGACACAATTAACATAAAATGAAAACTTATACATAGCTAATGTCATAATCGTAAACATGGTTTCATGGAGAACATATTTTGTAAGAACCCAGTTCTTCATTTGATGAATGGACCATTCCTTTTTAGTTTTTACTTAAGAATATGGGGTAAAAAAGGCAAAGGTTCTTGATGGAGGGATGTTCCACGGTGTGACTTGGAACTACATTTCCTGTACTTATAGGTACACACCAAGTATGTAAGGCTACACACTATGTAATCTCGATACATAGCCACATAATGGTTAGGCTGAAAATTGATTAGGCACGGTTTGTAGTCTTATGTAGATACTATGTACGTTAATTGTTCATTAAATATAGAAGTAGTTTCATTTTTGTGAAAACAGATAGTGGCTCATTTGGTTTCGTGATAACTAGAGTTGAGGGTCGGTTTTCGTTCAAATTGATCGTCTAAACTCTAATTCATTTGTCGTCTAGTGTGTTTGAACATGGTCGGTGATCTCTTGATTCCTATTGATACTTTCTTCCTAATTTCTTCTCTTGATCCAATTATTTAGTGTCGAGAATTTATAGTCTTTTTCTGGAACTACTCTATTTTGGGGGGAATCAAAGGTTGATGCTATATGAAGAGAGTTATACTATGATGAGGTAGGCAGTCTTGTGCCATTCTCTCAATGATGAGTTAAGTGTTTTAATTTTGTTCTCCCATGTTTAGGTTGTAACATTAAATGTAAATTGACCTTTTTTGTTTCCATGTAATGATTAGGTCATGAATAAAAATAATTAAATAATTATTAATATTTTTGGTTTGATTTCAGGCCACCCCAAGTGTGTGTTCCCTTGGAATGACCATTTTTAGCCATTTGGATGCAATTTCTTTTGATCCAAGCTATGTTTTTTCCTTATTGGGTATCTATGAATGAATTACATTTATAATGGAATTGAAAATTTGGTAAATTATGATTTATTTGATTAAAGGGGTTGGGATTAGTGATTTCCCCTTTTCCCCTTCATATTATAATTATCATTTAAGCCTTATGATAGTTTAAGACACTTGTTTCGTTATATTTATGATTCCAACATGAGTTATCATTATGTTAACCATGTAATAGTGTTATTTAAATGTGTTGATTATTATCCTAAAATGATGATATAAAATCCTTGACCTTGATTGATGGTTATTTTTGTGGGTGGGAAATTGTTTCGCCTTTGGGAGAGGATTGGTTATGCTTGTGGGAACGGATTCATTAGGGATGAGGGTGAGAATTTGTTATGTGTGTGGGAAAGGGTTTCCAATACATGCGAGAAAGATGTTTAGATTAATATTAATAAGATATTACTTATGATGTGTCTACTAATCCAAGCAAATGCTTGGATTCGGCCTATACTTCATTTTTTTAAAATATCCTTTGAGATATCTTTTGTGCTTAATTTACATAAGGGATTGATGGGATTGGTCCAGATCCCTAGACATATATAATTCAATTTAATTGAATAAGTTAAAGAACATAAACAGAATATAAATGGAAGCTATTACATATAGTAATGCTTTCTTTTGAATACTTCCTAGTTTAATTAATTTCTTTTTTTTACACTACCTATTTTATATGATCACTGACAGATAGGCATAGATCATTAGGGGCTTTCAAAAGATATTTCATTATAAATCCTTGGTTGTTTCATTCTTTTGGATCCAAATATATTATATTGTTGGAATTTTTGATAAGGAAAAGTGTCGTTCTATAGGTACATGAGAAGTTGTTTAGGAGAAGGAGAGTATGGGATTGAGTTTTGGCTTATGATGCTTCATAATTTCCATAGTTTCGTTTACTTTTGGAAATTTTATTGTGGATTACTATACTGTACCTCATTTTGATTCTTTCCTCAAACATGATACTTGATGCCTAATATTTTTATTGAATGATGGGTGGTTACTTATCTTATTAGCATTCCTCAGTTTAATTAAGTTATATTCTATATATTTCTTCCACTATTGTATATTATTATCCTATTGTGTTACACTCTACCTATGAGGGAATTATTTCCCCATTATCGCACCCCATTCCCTCACTTCTAGTTGGAAGCCTCTGGAATTTGAGGAAATCCGCTTGAGGCCATGTGGCCAACTGGGTATGGGGAACCCGTTTAGTGGCATTCAAATACACGAAGTTAAAAAGTTGTATCATATGTGTTTTCATTCTCTAATTTGTCTTATTATTTGGTGACATTAGAAAGGGATACTGAGAAAATGATGTTTAGTAATTAGTTATGCCCTGAAGTAGCTACTATGTGTACATGGAAAATAAAAATTACCTCAAAATGAATTGTGATTTTTGGATTTTGAGTTTTTATAATTGATTCAACATCACAATTAGGTGGCAAACTTGTTTTAAGCTATTATTATTGTTTCATTGTGGTTTTATTTTGTTGAAACCTGATGATGTTATTGTATTCTATATGATGCATTATATAAGAAATTGTTAAAAATATAATGACATGCATTCTTGGCATACCATTTACTAAAAATTACTGATTTCATTTTGTTATGATTGATATCATGATAGATATGTATACTTTTTTGATAGATACAGTGATAGATATTCCTACTATTGTGATAGGTGTATTTGTATGTGTTATGGTTGAATTGGATGGGCACCAATTGTTGATCCTTGAGAATCATGGGCCCTCATGGATTGGAATTTGGTGGATCATGTTTCAGCCATGGGATATATATTGTGTTGTTATGTGTTGTCTGTGGGTTCTATGCTTTGATTCGTAGGGAGAATTTCCCCCCACATAACGTAAGTTTCCACACTGTTTCATTATTTGGAAAAAACAAGGGTTTCGAGGGTGTTTTGAAAGCCTACTGTCTGGAATCCTAGACAACCCAGTGTGTGGTCCTATGAACACATGCGTTGTGTTATTCGTTTTGGGAAGAAATGTTTTTTTAATTACACCACTTGTACTCTAAGTACACGTTGTGTGATAGATGGCTTTGTCACCATCCGTGTAAGGGAAAACATGGGTTGTTAGGTTTTGATCCTAACATGTCGTGTACCTTATTTAGACCCCATGCTATTTTACATAGGCAGACCCATGTCACTCTGGACAGGTAAAAGTACATGGCCTTGAGAGAAGACTTGTGTATGTGTCATATACTTGACTGACAAACCATGTACCTAGGCATTCTACATGCCATTGCCGGTGGGATTACACAACCATGTTAGTGTTTGAAGGGACATGTCATGTGTCAGGATAAAATGTCATGTACCCGGGGTGTTTACACACCCAGGCTGGCAGATGTACGTGACTATGTGAGGTCTTAAGTGCACAAACCATGTATGATTCCTTCACGTTGTGTATTCTTCTGTTAAAAACATTAGAGGATTTTCTTTTCATGTTTAGTTCATTCGCTCCTAACTTGTGTAACTTGAGGAATTAGATTATACTAAGGTGTGTGTGAGGGAATTTACAATGATCTGACACCATGACGAACTCTATTAATATGCCAAGAGAGTGGAAATGATCATACCCGAGAAGTGGTAGGCCATGGTCTACTAGTGGACCCCCGAGAAGTGCCAGTTGGGGAACCAACTGTTATACAAGATATTGGTGTTGATGTATAGTTCCATGAAGGCATCATGATCTTTATAGAGATATTCTAGTTTCTACCTCAACATGCTATGTCTGGAAGAACTGAAATGAGTATTCCAACATTAGCATCCACCTATGTTTTTAGGTGATGATGGGTCATAGGCTATTGAGACATGGCCTGAACCCATCCATATGATCTTTAAATATTTGGATACACTGCCTATGAGGAGGGTCATGTTCTTTCCTTTTATGTTGCGTAATTCGGGGAAGAGGTGGTGCTTTGTTGTCACACAAAAAGAGCATCATCGTGAAATGGAATGGGGAGATTTTTAGATGGTCTTATATGAATTCTATTTTCTCGTGATGCTGAGGGCCGATAATTCTAGGGAGTTCATGTATCTGTTGTATAACTATATGTTAGTAATGGACTGCACTACCCATTTAAACGAGCATCAATGATTCACACCAATTCTGATGGGTGACGAGTCATCAAGGTCATGGCAATTTGAGGATGGTCTCAGGTATGACATCTAATTTTAGAAGAATGCTTTTAGGTTTCCTTCTCTATATTCCATTTTTAATCTGATACTAATTGCTAAGGGTAATCTACATGACGCTATAGGTTCTAACTGGGTTTGTTCAGCACTGAGATTCGGTACTATCCTGATTGAAATAATTATGTGTCGTATTAAGATTTCTTCAAGGTATATGAAGAGTTAGAATGTTTCTTCCAATATTCAATAATGGTTATATTAGTGTGGAAGAGATGGGATTATGAGACTGTTGTTCCCAATGGACCCAGTCGAGTGTCGAGCATGCATCAAGATGGGCCACAAACAACGCTATTGCAGGTAATTTCCACTAGAATCTAGTGAGATAGGTTCTAAAGAGACTCTATATTTAGGATCAATGATAATGGCTTCTCACTAGTCGGGAAACTAAAATATGTTAGGTTTCTCAAACCGATGTGGTGTTCATGGCCGTAGTAGCTAGACTCAATGTTTTCAAAGACAATAGAGTGGATCAACAACGGATGTCCATGTAGTTTCAAAGGGTAGTGGTGCAACCCCGACATATACCATGATACATAACCAGAAAGAGTAGGATCCCACAACATCTACTATCATAGGTACTATTCCAGTCATCTCTCTTTCAACTTCTATAGCCACTGATACAATGGATTCACATAGTTTTCTATGTTTTCTCTTTGTAGAGAGCCTTGGGCTCTGTTTTTCTATTCTGATCATGTTATAGTGATAGATACTCTGTTAGGTATAAGGAAAATAGGTGTTCATCAGTGTATGGAGTATCCCCTTGTGGTTGGCGAGTGTCACATTGGTTGGTATCCCATTGACATAGAGATGATAGGATTTTATTTCATCGTCAGAATGAATTTTCTAGTGTCATTTCATCCCTTTGTTGATTGTTATCATTGTAGAGTGAGTTTCCCATTACTAGAGGGAGGATCGTTTCTACTAAAGGGTGAATGGGATGTCAAGGTGAGCCGAGTTAGCCCTGAGCATCGTGGGTTGAGTGGTATGGCAACACAGATTTTCTGTTTACATCTATATTACTAGGGAACACATAATAAAGATTCCACATAGTGGTTGATCATTGTAGGGATGTTTTCCGTGATGAGTTTTCAGGTTTACCTCTAGTAAGATAGGTCGAGTTCACTACCAAGCTATTTCCAAGATCTCCACTGGTATCCATTTCACTTTATTGGACAGGTACGATGGAGTTAGAAGATATCAAGAGGTAGATATAAGATTTTGTAGATAATGGTTTCATCTGACCTTGTTCATCTTTGTGGGGTTCCCTAGTCCCTTTTTCAATGAAGGTGGATGGTACCCTCAGGCTATGCCTGAATTATCAAAAACCAGGCCATATAATGATTAAAAACTAATATCCTTTTCCCTAGATAGATGACATGTTTGATCAGATTTTAGGAGCCAAGGTGTTCTCGAAAATCACCATAAGGTCATGATATCTCCAGGTACATGTTTGATATTTAGAAATACCTCATATCAAGATTAATAGTAGGTATGGTTTATATGTTTATCTGGTTATGTCGTTAGGTCTGACGAACAAGCCATTGGTTTTTAAGTTACTGATGAAACATATTTTCCATCCTTTATTGGATCCATTTTTGGTGGTTTTTAGGGATGATATCATGGTGTATTATCATACCCGACATGAACATTCCATCATCATGAGATTTTTCTAGTACACTTAAATAGCACCAGTTATATGCAAATTTCTCATTGTAATACTTCTATATGGATCATTTTTACATCATAGGTCACGTCATCTTGGAGAAAAGAGTATCAGTGGACCTAGAGAAGGTGGGATTATTAGTTACCTTGGAGAATCCCAAGAACATATATGATTTTTAGAGTTTCATAAAATTTTATGGTTACTATAGGCATTTCATACAGGACTTCTTATTCTTAGTAGTGCCGATGATAGGCTTAGAAATGAGGGTTGTGATGTAAGTATGGTCCGATTTGTGAAAGAAAAACTTTTAGGAGTTGGAAGGGAGATTAACCTCAGCACTTATACTAGTTTTTTTATAGATAGGAAAGAGTTACATTGTGCACCCTGATGTATCAAGTATATGGTTCGGAGCAGTACTTCATGTAGGGGGATCAAGTCATTGTGTATAGGTCGTAGCAATTGAGGACACATGAGGGGACCTATCTGATGCCTGATCGTGAGTTGGTAGTACTTTTTCTTGCATTATGTTTTTGGATACATTACTTGGTGGGGGAGCATTTGGGGTGTACACATACTAGAAAATACTCATGTACATATTAACTCAGCATGATCTGAATTTGACGTAGTTAAGGGGGATGGAAAACATTCTATCATTTGGCTTCAAGCATGCCTACACACCTGGTAAATTCAATGCATTAGTTGATACACTGAGCATGAGGACGTAGATACATGCAATGCATCTATCCAGTAGTGAGTGGAAACTAATGTTGTTGTTCCCTGAGATGAATTTGGAGGTGCATGACCACAGGGATAGGCATTCCGTTCTTCTTTATCTATGACTTCTACCATACTCGACATATTAGGGATGAAACTACTATAATATTATGAGGGCTTAGTCCAACGGGAGAGTGCAACATGTAAGGATCCAACTCTTAGTAACATGTTATGGGATGAATAAATCTTTGGAATCCATGATTGTGTCAGGTTTCCAGTGAACATACATGATGACTTGATGTGGGAGTTTCTTGCCTTAGCTTTGGCAGTGAAACCTAGAGTTAACAAAATGTATCATGACTTGCGCCATTTTTACTAGTTTCTAGGAATAAAGTGAGGTGTGACAGGTTTGTTATGATGTGTTCCACCTGTCAGCAACTGAATGTAGAACATCAATGGCCAACCAGGATTTTGTAGCAATTACCAATCCCAGAGTGGAAAATTGATAATCTCAGGATGTATATCTTGATGGTTTTTCCAAGGTCACCTCAACGAAATTATTTAGTGAGGGTGGTTATTGACAGACTTACGAATGTAACTCACTTAATGCCAATCACGGAGACCATCTATGTTAATTTCCATGTAAAGATGTATATTCATGAGGTTGTAAAATTTCATGGGGACCCTCATTCAATTATTTCTAATATGGAAATCTACATTATGTCTTATTTCTGGTAGAGTTTTTAGAGGGTTCTAGGTACATTGGTGATTCTGAGCAAAACATTCCACCCTCATACTAATGGTTAGTCAGAGTATATGATACAGGTGCTTGAGGATATTCTACATGCATGAATCCTAGACTTTGGGACTCTTTAGAGAATCATATACCCTTGGTTGAATATTCATACAACAATAGTTTCCCAGAAAACTATAATGATGGATCCTTATGTGGATTTGTATGTTTGGCCTTTCTAATCCCCCATGTGCTGGCTGGAGGCCGGTGATGCAGATTTACTAGGACCACGCCTTGGGTAGAAGACTTCAGAGAAGATCTAGTTGATTTTTATATAGATGGCTACAACACAGTTTCATCAAAAATCTTATGTCGATCAATGTATATTACCCCTGGAGTTCATGGTTAGTGATCTTGTTTTATTGGGAGTTTCACTGAGTTTGGGACAAAAGAGAATTTGGAGATAGGGTAAGCTTCTCCTGAAATACGTTTATCTGTTTGAGATTCTAGAAAGGGTCAAGATGGTTGCCTATAAATTGAATTTTTCATTAAAGGTATTGGGAAATTCACTACGTCTTCCACATTTCATAGTTAAAACATTACTTTTCAGACCCATCTCACAAATTTCAGCCAGAGGAAGTTGGATTCCAAGAAGATTAAACTTTTGAGTAGCATCCCATTCGTATTGTGGATCGTAGCATGAAGATCATCCATGGATTATCTATTTCTTTAGTATGATTGATATTTCATCATGGTAGTGTGGAGAAAGAGGCATGGGAGAGGGATGCCGACGTATGTTCATAGTGGCTGGATTTGTTCTCAAATATTTCCTAATCTCCCATTGAAGGGATATTCCGTGATGAATATATTTAAGGGGGGAATTTTGTAAGAATCCAATTCTTCCTTTAAGGAATAGATCATTCCATTTTTGTTTTTTAATTATGAGAATTATGTAAAAGAGTTTGAGGGGTTGGCTGCATGCTTGTTACACACTGTGAATGGGAACTAAAATTTGTGTACATATAGGTACATGATTTTTTTGTAAGGCTACATGCCTTGTAATCCTGGTACATGATCATGTAATGGTTGGGATAAAATTAGTACGGACATTACATGTTGTCTTAAGTAAATTACATCTACTTTTTTAATTTATTAAATTTGTATATAGAGTTGTTTTTTAAAACATATAGGGGCTTGTCTGGGTTCACCAACAATAGCACTGAGGGCCATTTTTCTTCCTGATTGATGATCTGAACCCATATTCTTTTACCGGCGGTTGTATTTGAACCCAATCGGTGAGATCTCAATTCTGCTTGAGATTTTCTTCTTGATTTTATATCTTTATATATTTATTTAAAGTCATTCATGTATTCCCATATTATATAACTTCTCCATTCTAAGGTGAATCAAATCCCGATTCTGGATGAGGAGAGTCGTACTATGATGAGGTAGGTGGTCAAGGGCCTTTTTCTCAATTTCAAGTTATTTATATGTTTCGTATTTCTATTTTACCTTGTTTGTGGTGTAACAATGAAGGGAAATTGACCCTTGTTTTTTTCTAATGATAATTAGTTCATAAATTAAAATAAATAAATCATGTTTGAGAATGTTGGATTGATTTAGGGCCACCACGTGTGTGGGTTCCCTTGGATTGAAATTTTATGGACATTAGGGTTGTGGTTGCCTATGAGGTATCCATTTTTACCTTATTGGTAGGTTAATTAATAATTATATTTATAATGGAATTGAAATTTTGGTAAATTGTGATTGATTTGTTTAAAGGGTTTGGAATTAGTGATTTTCTATATTCCCCTTGATATTTCAATAACCATTTAAGACATGACATAGTTAAATTCACTTGATTCTTCATATGTATGATCCCACATGAGTTTTTATTATGATAACCATGTAATAGTTTAATTTACATGTGTTTTTTATTATGTTGAAGTGTTGATATATCTGGCATGACCACGATTGACTATTATGCCTGTGGGAGAGGAAATTTTATGCATATGGGTGAGGATTGGTTATTCCATTTGCGAGGATTCGTTAGGCCTGAGAGAGAGGATTGGTTATACTTATGAGTAGGTTTTTTCTATGCCTAAAAGAAACATATAGAGTCAGATATTAAATAGGGATGACTTATGATGCGTTCTCCATACCAAAGAAAAATCTTGGATTCTGCCTTCACTTATTTTTGTTTAGATAGCATGTTGAGGTATCTTCTGTTCTTCCTTTTATAGGGTATTGAAAGACTTAATTTTGATGTTAAGACTTTACATTTAAATTTAATTTAATTTGTTAAAAAAATGAACTGAATATAAATGGAAGCCAATACTTTCATGATTGTTTTCTTTTTCTTACTTCTTAGTCTGCTACTTTTCTTTTTTTACTCAACCTGTTTCATATGCTCACTGAAAAATAGGTAAAGATCATTGGTGGTTTCATATTATTATTATTTTATCACAACATAATTAGGTTAGGCTTTTGGATCTAAATATATTATATTGGTGAATGTGTCAGTATGATAAGATCCCTTATACAGGTACTCATGATGTTGTTTAAGAGTAGGAGATCATGTGACCGAGAAGTGTCTTGAGATGCTTCTTAGTTTCCTCTGTTTAATTTTCATATATATTTTATTATGGATACCTATAACAAAACATTCTTGGATGATTTCATAGAACATGTTTCATGTTGGATCATCTTTTGAATTGAATGAATCTTGGTTGTTTATCTTGTTTGTCATCCACTTTTTAATTCAGTTTTATGTTTTTTAATACTTGTGTTATTGTTTATTAGTATTCCTCTTTGTCACACTCTGCCAGTGAGAGAATATTTTCGCTAATATCACACATTAGGAACTCGCTACTAAACAGAATCCACTAGAATATGGGGAATTGTTCTTAAGGCCATGTGGACAACCGGGAAAGGGGAACAGTTGAGTGGCATCCAGATCCAGGACAATGCATATTTACTTTTAAAACCTTCATACATGTTTTAAATAAAAATTTGAATTATCCTAATCATATACCCTATGAGTGTCAAACTAGGTGTTTAGTATGTTACGTTGTTGTGTACGATGTATCCTTGAGTCAGACTAGAAACACATTGTCCATGTTTTTATTCCTAGGTAAATCTGTGCACGAACCACATCCACATATAATACCCAGACATAGTTATATTTCTATAATGACACACATAATTTCTACTTAAACAAAATTCAACTATGTTCTTATATTTTTATCCTCAATTTTTTTCTTATGGTTATATTATAGAAACAATTTTTTCTAAATATAATTCTCACAGATCCTATTAAGCATCCTCTAAAATAAACTGTAACACCCTGACCCCATAAAATCGAAGCTGGTGTTTTATTTTATAACATTTTAATTATTATAAGGAATCAAATCCAAAAGTACAAATATATTTAGTTGTTTTTAATAGTAGATTACATATATGATACACATGGTAAATTAGAAAATATTGCAACGTGTACCATTAAAAGCTTATTCAAAATTTTCATCTTTATAAACTAGTGAATGGGAACACAATAAGAGTGTTGTCAAATGATTAGTAAGGGTTATATGAAGAAATAATAAGTGAATTAAATTAAATAATGAATAATCATTATGGATGTAATTTATCATGAACATGAACCATTATACATTTAATATTGTTTATGTTTTTGGGTTAAAACCCCTTATATTTTTATTTTAAACATACCTAAAGGGTTTGTCACCAACTTTTTTGTCTAATGATTCTTTTTTATGCATCGATGGGAAATAGTGGGCCCTTCTAATCACTGTAAGTCAAAATAATTCATCATAAATAGATTTAATTGATGAACATCATGTATTATAAAAAATTTTATTGAGTATAGGATATTGATTCATCAAAATTTCCAAATTTAAAATAATATTCTAAATAAACAACGTATATAAAATGGGATAGGACTCAGAAAATAATCATATACATGATATAAAAATGATGATATTTAATATAAATTTAATTAAAAATGAAAAATTACCTAAAATTGGAATGTATATATAACACATAAAAATTATTAGCTGGACATGAAAAAATAAGTCTCAATGAAATAGAAATTAAGATGAAGTCCCTTTCCAAATTATAATCAGTATAATCATTTAAAAAAAATTAATAATCGTAAAATAAATAATTGAATATCATGAATATTAATATATTCATTAAATTATATATCAAATGGAAGCATAAACCACATATAATAAATAATTGGTGAATAATTGAAATCTCAACGAAATAAAAAAGTGGGATTAAAAACCCCTTTCCTTAATTCATGCTTAATTATATCTTGTTGTTCCTACTAAACCAAAATCCAATATTTATTAAAATAATTACCTAAAAGTAAGATATAGTCATTTAAATAACTTTTTATCAATTATAATGATTGTTTTATATTTTTTAATTTACCTTTATGAAAATTTAAGCGTTTTTATAATGATTAAATTTTAAATTTCTATTTTTTCAATACATTTTTTATTTTATCTAATTGTAAATTAAACAGTAATATAATAAATTTCATAAGTATATAATTCATATAATTATATTTTTATATATTAAATATAGTTTAAAACATCCACCCATGAGGGTGGTTTTATGTGTTGACATGGAAATGTCTCCATTGGTAGTTGACTGACCATTGACATGACATTGATGGAAGAGTGGGAGGAAGATGTTTTAAGATCTCATATATTGTATTATGACACTTATATTATGATAAAATCCCCAATATATAGTTAAATGACTATCTAATTCAAATTTTTATTGATTTTTTTTGAATGGTTGGTAGAAAAAGAAAGAGGTAGCGTAACCCGAAGGAAAAAATCGGGGTTCAAGAGCATTTGTTTCCTTAGTTTTAGTGATCACATAGAAAATTTTTAAGTAATTAAGATCATGTAAAATGGGTATAATTGCCTAGAATTGGAATTACATGTTATTAATGAAAAAACGTTTAATGGGAATTATTTTTTATTTTTTATTGATATATGAAGATGAATCATTGGAGAACATGATAATGATAATCACTTAGCTTTATTTTAGTATTTTTTCGATCAAAATGAACTAGTTTCGTTTGATTATTTAATATCATGTTTATATAGTGGTTACATGACATTAAATAATATATAATACATATTTAATAATCTAGTTCAAACATATAAATGATTTCATAACCAGCCTTGAAAGAGAAATTGAAGAACAAAAGTTCATCATCCATAAAGGTTGTAAATTTCCAGTTCACAGATGATGAATTATTTTTTAATAAAAATAGGGAGGGTAAGGAGATTTATAATGTATATTCCATTAACATGATATAATTAGAGTTTATATATTATATTATTGTTATAATAATCATTTATACAGATGAGGTGAGGATATGATATGAAAAGTAAATAAACAGAATCAAAATTACAAAAAAGGAAGACGAATTTACTCTTGAATTATCCTCTTTGAGAACATCCGTAGGGAAAGGGTCTTTAGTATTTCTATAAAATAATGATCTCATAGACAAGGGTGATATTCTAGTAAAATGTTTTATATAATAATTTTGATAATATTCAAGGCATGAATGTTTGAGGAGAATATGGGATGAGGGGGGTATTTATAGTGGAGGAGAGGGTAGTTTTTTTCAATATATTATTAGATTGTTTATTATTTTGGCTCAAGAATATCAATAGTTTGATAATTATGACACAATATGTTAAAATAATGATGAGATTTTTTATATTAATGGCTCACATCATCCATAAATAACTTCTGATTCAATAAATCTTGTATTTAATATTTATTGAAAATTATTGTATTTTATTATTCACCAAAAAGGCATGTATTTTAGAAAAAGCACAAAAATTAACACTTGCAATTTTTCAAGAAATTCAGTTGTTTTCATTTTGATTGAAGTAGGAAAACAATTTTGTAATAAACAACCAGTATTTTTTGAAGGGTGGTTAGATTTCTATTCTAAGTGCATGAGGTTGGGTCATGTGCAGTCACTATGTTGTTGAGGGTACAATCAGATGGGGGTCATGGTCCCAGAATCAGGCCCTAGTGAGTCCACATATGACGCCCCGATGATTTTGGTCCAGGTGGATGATTCAATAGACCACAATTTTGGAGTTTCGCATTCAACTACCTCAGAGGTTCCTGCTCGGCTGAGAAGTGTTGAAGCTTGCATAATGGTTTACCTTCCAACCATGAACCCATCATTTATAGATGTGTTTGATAGACTTTATCAGGATCTGGCTGGAAAAAAATTAGTGTGGAAAACCCCACATAGTTCATGAGATAGTAAACGGATGTTGGTTCAGAATGAGAAGCCTTCACCAATAGTGTTGCAGAACTATAGGAAGGATGACACCATGTCTAAGCAGTAGATAGAGACTAATGGTCAATGACCCCCCCCCCCCCTCTTAAGTAGAAGCTGTAATTTTTGATGATGTAGCT
This sequence comes from Viscum album, assembly GCA_963277665.1. Classification (NCBI taxonomy): domain Eukaryota; kingdom Viridiplantae; phylum Streptophyta; class Magnoliopsida; order Santalales; family Viscaceae; genus Viscum; species Viscum album. The sequence goes on along the minus strand of OY728140.1, from coordinate 1,306,945,475 downwards.
GCTCAATCCCATCATGCTTCTAAGGGCATCACATCTACATGTACTCAAGGGCTACATGTGCAGGATATTACATGCAGTGGGGAATGAATCCAATGATCAAGCCTTGTTCTCTAAAATGTGTTTCCATAATTGAAACTAGGAACCAGTTTGATGGATTGGATAAAGACTCTGCTTCTGAAACATGGTCCACTATGTACAAGTAAATGGAACTGGTGATGTATTATCTTTCATTTCTCTTAAAATAAAGGTAAGAATACAATTATAGTGATGATGGGTGTATCCATCATATGTGGAAGCCACAGATATGGAAGGATAACTCTATTTTACATAGTCCTCCAGACACAAAATCATCGAGAAAAGGTAGGACCCTTAAATAGGGGTTGTATACTATAGAAGACTCTATTAAGTGGAAGTCCAAGGGTCCTGTGAAGCATGAGATTCCACCATATCCTTGTGTGAAGACTACTAAATCTCATATTGTGTAATCTCTTGTCATTGACCTCGAAAATGATAATATGTAGAATTTGGATCTCTGCATGCACTCTAATTAAGAAATTATTGAAGAGTATTTCTTGATCAATATCTTAGAGGAGGAAGCCCATATAAATTATGAATTACCAGTGCCGGTTGAAATGAGTGATGAACAAGGTTCCTGGATTGATAAACAGATTGTATTTTTATGGAGGCTTCAACGAGGGTAAAACTATTCTAGAGGAACATGTGAAATATTCAGATATGATGGCACTTTGGATCAAGGATCTCATTAAGGACAACTAAGACATGACAATTACCTCCATTGAACAACAATTTTCAAGGTGAAAATCTCAAAATTCATCAAATTTATTTGGATTAGTGTGATGATTTCATATGAGGTTTTATTCTTATGTACCTGGACCATTGATGGTCTCCCAATTTTTTGTAAGAGTGCATTGAAATAAAAAAATAATTAGTTATGGTGAGATTCCATTCAAGGGTACACGTTTCAGGACCTCAATCACCCAACTAGGTAGTTCAATTTTAGATATAAGTTTTTATAGATATTATTGTATTAGGAAATTATATAATAAGTAACACTAAATATTCAAATAGGGTATTTTCATGACAATTCTAGGTTCCCCTAGATTAATCCAGTGATCATTTGTTTCTTTGTTCTATATTGGTTACACTAGTTATGCAATCTTAATGGTTATGATATCATGGAAATGGAGTTCATTATATCTATATTATGTATTTAGACAATTATTTATCTTATTTAATATAAATTAATATAAACTATTGTGCTTGGTATTATTCCCTACCTATAAAACTATGTAATGAGATGGGCACTATAACATATTCATTTTTTAGTGAAATATAGATCTTGGATCACTAAATGGATGTGATGTTTGTGGTCACAAATTTTAGTTGGAGAAATATAAATAAATTTCTGATTGGGAATGTATAAAACATGAAACTCAATCAATTATATGTCGTTATTATAGATTATGGAATTTTTTATGTAAATAATATTGAGAAAATTAATAGGAAGAACTTATAAAATAGTTCAAAATTAATATTTAATATTGATATCTATTCTAAAAAATAAAAATTTATATACCCTAAATTATAATGTAATAGAGGTAAATTTACTCAACATTGAATAATTGGTATTTGATACTGGCTATATGTTACACATTTATGGTTAAAAACATAGGGTCAGAGATAAAATGAAATTGTCTAAGGGAGAAGTACATCTTCACAGTGGCAATGGAATAAGAGTGGTTTTATTAGAGAGTTAAACACAATTTATATAGTTTTAAAAAGGTAATTAATCCTAAAATTAAAAACCTATATTTATTTTCCCACCATAAACAATTTTTTTGGATCTTGTTTTGATAAGAAATGTTTTTTATCCACTATTACAAACAAGAGTGTTAATATATATTAGAACGAAATGTTTCAGGGAATTTGACATATAACAATTGACTAATAAATTCTATACATGGATAATATGGTATATTAAATTTATAATAATATTACAGTTGATTCTTATAACACCCACATTTGGCATTATATACTCAAACACATTAATGATAAACATATTCAAAGGATTCGTAGAGATGGATTTTTCTGTTCATTCTATTATAAATCATTTGTCACATCGGATTCTGGTTTATTAGGGAAAATGGAAAAGAAATTTTTTGGGGGGATTTGCAAGGGATAGTGGATGATTGGATCTCAAACATAGTGATATATATGAACATATAAGTAAAAAATTAATTAGTGCTTTTGGGTACTTCATTTCTTTTACTAATGAATTTATCAAGTAGGTATATGTGTTTTTGATTAATGAAATGTATGAATCTTTCAAAAAGTTTAAATAGTATTATGAAACATTATAGATTCAGTAGGGAAATCGAATTAAGACTCTTTAATTAGATCAGGGTTTAGAATACCTAATCCAAGAATTAATAAATAATATGAGATACTATAAAATTGTTTCACAACTCACTCCTCCTATAACATCCCAATGGAATGATGTATCCAAAATGAGTAATCACAAGTGTTTAGACATGATTCAATTAATGATGATCATATGTGACATTATTTGTATCAAAAAAAATTCTCTATACATTTATTCATCTAAATTAAAAATTATTCCCTATAAAATTTTCATAAAAATAGAACATGAGTTATGGTCTGAAAAACATGCTAATTTTTCTTTTATGACGATTTACGGTTCAGAATAACTTATAAATTGAATTTATTTAGAAAAAAATTACTCCAGGTCAACAAAATATTATTTATTAGTTATTTAAAAGTTATTAATATATATAATTTCTATTGTACTGATTAACACAACATGGTTGTAGACTAGCGTTCCACATTCCTTGATAAGAAACATGTTATATGATGAATTAGTGGTCTAAAATTTAAACTATGGGGAGTTCAATACCAATAAATAGGATGATTTCCAGATATAGATATTGGGTCAATTTTTCAGAATAATTGAGGAAGATGAACAAACTCATTTTACATAGCAATCGTGAATGGCTGATAGGATATATCACCACCCTATGAGACACAAACTTACTAAGGAAAATTACCATAAACTAAATTCCCTTGATATGTACTACTTCCTACTATGTGGTTATTTAGAGTTATAAATCCAAAAAATATATAAATGCCTTGGGATTTTATATGAACTATATGTACAATAATAATGTTTTTAAGATGGTATATTCATATTGAGAGGAGAAAACCATAGGGTAAAAGTTACTTTTCATAATGAAAACTGACATGAGTGGTAGATGTTATACCTATAAATCATTACTTGACATTATATGTTATAAAAAATTCATGCTGTTGACTTTAAGAATCATTTTATCCAATTTCAATGATAATTTCTATTTGGATTCTATTATTTGTAGCATAACAATTTGATTATAAGATATATCAAATAGATGTAACAAATAACAATTCATCAAAGAAATTATGTTGAGGGTGTATATTTGATAAAACTATGTGGTTTTTAAATTACATATGAGTATATTACGGTATGTATGTTATAATATTCCATTTATTGATTGAAATAGTGTTCTTGATGTTTGAATGTTCAATTTTATGATGCAATAAAGGAGTTTGGTTTTATCATCAATTTGGAAGTTTCTTTTGTGTATAATATAATTAGTTTGAGTGATGTTTTATTTATAATAATTTATACATATAAAAATATATTCTCATAAATAATATATGACACTTCATGTAATTAATAAATGGTTTAGAAAATTTTTTATAATAAAATTTGTGGATGATGAAACCTAGTTACATGGCATATAGATTTATAATGATGGATATAAAAGGATACTTGGAATCATTAATGACCCATATATTCAACATGATATATTGTTTTTTATCATATAGAATTATAATAAGGGTTAACACTAATATTAGATGGCACAAATCATAGGAATAATCATGATCCTTCTAAATAGTAAGACATTACAGATAAAATTATGTTTATGTCTAATATATATTTATCAATTATTCCATGTTTTTAGTCAATAATTTTTCACCTATTCTCATTTAAATAACATTATAAACATATTTAATCTAGTGGAGATTCACTAGATAGATATGACGAACATCTCAATGTACATGAGAATAAATACAAATATATTTTGGGTATTTGGAGGAGAGGATGAGAATTGTGAAAATTTATACAAATATTCTAGCATCCAATTTGATAATAATGATTATAAATCACAATATAGTTTCCTATTATTCTTTTATAGTTGATATATCTCTTATAATAGTTCAAAAAAATCAACTGTAGTAGACTCAAAAATAGTGTAAAAGTGTGTATTTTTATTATATGGTGTGAAGGAAGTTGTTTAGATATAAAGGCTCGTGTAAACAATTTCTTCCATCCTTAGAATAGGGGGATTTAGCATGATTTAATTTGAAAATATAATTTTATATATCATGAAAACTAACATATGTCTCACCAAAGGATTCAACAAATATTTTTTAAATGCTATATCATATGGAATTTCATTAATATGGGTGATGTAATGATATTTTGGGTGGATATTGATTAAAATATAATTCATCCATTATTGAATCCATTTACATAACAACAGTATAAATTCATGTTAGGTATATAGGTATTTTAAACTTGAGAGATCTATGTAATGGTTGAATAATTTTTCCTAGTTTTTAGTAATGGAAAATTTTATATAGAATTCCTTCATCTATGATTAAATTTAATATTGATGAACATTAAAATGATAATATCTTCTCAATAAAAAACATTGATTTGTCTCTAATCAATGGTCTTTACATAGTATAATGGGTTTAGGTTCCATGTTAATGTTAGCTTAAAAGATCATTATAACTTATAAAAAGTACCCCTCACATAATATGATGATTAAATTCATCAAATTACTAGAATAGACTTATTACTTAAAAGGACCCACCAAAGAATATCTGATGTAATTCCATACTCCCACTAATAGACGTAGTATTGTCATCTTATTATCAAACCTTCGTTATTGAGTTTAAATACATTCTGTTTTTTTTGGTGTCCTAGAACCAATAATTTTTTTACATTTGATTTCATGTATATTGAAAATGGTGAATATTAATGACATACTTTAATGTATATTATTCATTTTTATGAATGAATTTTAAAAAATAATATAAAAATATTACATCTCTTTGAAAAGTGAATAGAAGTTTATTTCTATCATGGACAATTAAATTTCATGATGATAGTTGAAATACATTCTTCAAATCTTGATAAATATCTATGATGGGGAACATATTACGTCGACTGTTTTTGTGAGTATTTGTATGTAGAAGAGAGTTAATCTCATGAATTTTTTATTTATTATTCTCCATGATGGGAGATTACAAGAACATAACCCCTTGTAGGATTTCCACATGTTTTTCTTTTATTGGATATTCTTATATACGATCTTGTGTAATGATCCTTATACATTTATATTATTATTTATTTATTACATTAATCTCATACTTTGATGAATTTCCATAATCCATGATGACATTTGATCATGTAGAAGACGGGTATGTTAAATTCATCATGAATGAAATGTTATTAAGGAATAATTCATGGAATGAATTATCTCTTCCTTATATATGAAAGATTACGTCTCATCCCTTTCATTAAAATGGAACTGTCTCATTAAATTTCATGGCCACCATTTACAGATGAGTCCATTTAAAATATATAAAAAAATATGTACCAAATATATTGGCTGATAATACATGTGTGAAATCTATATGATGATATATCATGAAAATGTTATTATAATAGACAATGATCATTCAAACATGGTTTTTAATTGTTACATATCGTCTTAATTTTTGTGTTCCATGACCTATTACTAGGAAATAATATTAGAATACAGGAAAGCCTTCCTTATTCCCTTGAATAAGTGAATTAGAGGGTCAAAAAGAAAGTATTTCCTTGGATATTAGTTAAAAATTATTTGTATTTACCAATTGTAATAAATAAAGTTTTCTTGGCCAAGAAGTAATATTTATTCATGACTTATTAAATGATCATATGTATTATGTAAATATATATTCATAATGTAATTGGTCAACTACATGAATATATAATATCTATTTTTCACTTTTTATTAGAATAGTAATATATATATATATATATATATATATTTATTCATTAAATAATTTATTTAGTCATAAGAATTTTAAATAATATATTTTGAAAAGTAGTGAACAAATTATTAATTTATGTATTGAATAAATATTATTTATTTAAATATTTATTCTACAATTCAATAATTACAGAGGGCAAGTAGACCATTTTATTCTAGAGATAAATATTTATTTACTACATTGTAAAATAAATATATATCATTGTGCATTTTTGAACACATTGTAAAATGATATAAATGTATTATTTTATTACATTTCATGGGGTTCTGGATTATGTTTTTTTTAATCGGTTGTTCAAGGTTCGAGTGCTCTGCTAATGTGTATAGTGGCACTCAGGTCGAATCCTCTATGATTTAACTTTTTTAATAGTCAATTGATATTACTTTTCTATTGTATTTTGAATGAGGAATTTTGTATTCATAGCTTAATTAAATTGATTTTAGTATAATTATTTATTTAATAACTATAAAATAATTTTGGTATTTTCATTATATAGGATTTAATCTTATGATATCCTTGATCTTTTCATTATATTACATTAAATTTACACACACTTCCCAATGTGATTTTGATCGAAATTCCCATGAGTTTAGGATTTAATCCAAGACCCATCATAAACATGGTTAAAATATCCATCAATGCATGTTTATTATTTTGAATTTATGGTTACAAAAAATATTTGTAATCCACTCATTAAACAAAACGTGTAATAATTCAATTTCATTTTATGTATTACATATACAGTGTGAACATAATGAATATTCAACGTGAAATAAATATTAATCACTTAACAGTGAAAAATTATGGCCCAATGAAATGTTGTGTATACTCATCCATTGACATGGTTATTAATATGGGTTATGCTGTTTAGGGTAATCATTTAAAAAGAGAATAAAAATAAGGTGACAAGATAAAAGTCGTTCACCAAACACACACACAAACGGTGAAGAGAAATAAAAGTAGACATTTGATTGAATGAGAAAGAAAAAGAAGTTAATGATTTTCAAATTTATTTAAATTTTTTTTGATGATTAATATTGAATATCTAGAGGGATGATAATTAAAAATTATTATAAATAAAACTTCTTCAATATTTAATCAAATTGAAAACAAGCCTTGGTTGGGGGTCAGGCCCCCTAAACAGATCTTCAAGAAAATCAAATTCCTCTTTTAGACTAGTAGAGGTTAAACTCATTACCAGAAGGGCACAAAACCTTAATTAAAATTCCCAAATGATCCATCAATTCTAGAAGAAATAGATTTCTAAGCAGACACAATACCATCTCATCACCCACCTCACCTAACAGTGCACAAGTGAGAATATTCAAAAAAAATGTGTCACCCCCTCTATCAAGAAGTTGCCCCATGCTGGTGGCACAACATTTCATACCTCTTCTCCATTCAAAAAATTATAAGGAGAGATAGATGAAAGGCTTCCGCACACCTTTCTCTCTTTCATGAAGAATATTGGGATTTATTTATAGCTTATAGTGGTGGACTGTTTTCATTCCAAATCATCCCCTCCACCTATATTTCCAATTTGACCATTTATTCAGAATAATATCAAGATATATTCTTCTAAAATTTATTATATATGGATTTTTAATGTTCACCATCCAAATTTTTTATTCATTTGACTTTTTTATCCTATGCTATAACTATTTTAGTAAACAATGTGTTGTCATCAATTTTTGTGTCAAATGTTTTCCTAATCTAAATGTGAATGATTTTTATTCAAGTAATATTACCTAAAATACAAAATATTCATTCTAGAAACATGTTAATTTTTTTTTCTGTCACAACACAAAATATCAATTCAAATGGTATATTAGATTTGGAAAAAAATCTTTAAAGGTGGGATTTTTTTAATTCCCATTCAAAATTGTGGGCTCCAATTCAATGGATTGGTTTATCCTCATTTTGGTTGAGTTAGGATTTGAAATATATATCCAATATGTAATATGATATCCAGTAAAAAAATTAGAGGTTAATAAAATTTGCTTTTTGGATGGATCTCACAAATTCATTCATCATGGATAGTCCAGTTTTCAAAATATATTTTATAGGCCTTCTTCTATTATCTAAATGACCTTTCAATTTGATTAATAGGCCAAATCCCCACTCTAATGATATATTTAAATTGTAATTATGAACTTAAAATAGTAATAACGCAATTTGGATAATTATGGGGGTGTTTATAATTAAAATAGTGAACTCACTATAATCTATATTAACTTGAATATTGCTGAAAATAATATTTATTTTTAGAACATGGGTATTTAACACCAATTATTCCATTTTACATAAAAATTACTCTAGGTAGTAGACTAAAATTTATTAATAAATTAATAACATCCCCTATATAACAATTATACTTGTCCATGTCCTCAGGTACATCAAATATAAATACATAACTAAGTCATGTTTACTCACCAAAAAATATTAAAACATTTTTTTCTCTAATAATAACGTATATATAACTTCACTCATCCCTATTTAATTCCAAAAATAACTATTAAAACAGAAAAAATCCAAAAAACAATTCAACTTCCATTCTCCAAATAAGAAATGGAAATTTTAAGCACTCATAACTCACTCCTCTCAAGATGATAATATTTCATGAGGCTTCACTAATTCACCCAATGAATAGTTAAAATATTATATTTTGTAAGAGATATTATCTTCCATTTAATATTCTAATGTTATCAAGAATCAAGAGTTAGTTTTTAGGGGTTTTAGTGGTTATGGGATGGTAGGAATATAATTTCCTAAAAGAGTTAAACATAGGTTGAAACACCGATATGGAATAATCAATTTAGGATTTTTGAAATAATACATGGAAGTAAATTGAAATTAATATTTATAATGGAATGACTCTTTAAGTAATTCAATGATGTGGAAGAATATTAGAAGATTATGAAAAATATAAAGTATGTACAAAATATAAAACATTTTCTAAAAAATTAGAAAATACTATGCATGTTTTTTTTCTTTTTTAATATTTTTATCAAAAGTTGTGATTAAAACAAATCTCACACCCATCTCCCAACCCGTGTTTGATCTCCTCAAAAAACTAATTTTAATAGTTAATAAAATGATCTATGGTTGCGGAATAGTGATTTCTGTCCACCCCAAGGCATAACCCCATCAATTTTTTTATATTTTTTCACATGTTCTTTGAAAGATTTTCAGTATCATTTGTACATGAAGTCAATAAAAAATATTCATTTCCAAACCATAGTAAATGACATCATATCCCAAACACATAAATGTATTCATTCCCTTAAGAATATTATAAAACATTAAATGTAATGGAAATGGATATTAAATAATTAAAATTCCACCCACAATAAAATATCAAAAAATAATGACATGTAATTCCATATAGGTGTTGGGAGGTACAATGTTTTGAGCATATAATTTGGCTATAAAAAGGGTTTTTATACGGCTTAAATGATATTTCAAAAGGTGGCTCAATGTAAGTGTAATGGGGGAAAATTTGTTTATTGTGATTCTCATATGGTTCAAAAAATTCCTCTACATTATTAATGTATGAAATGGATGAAAATTTAGCTTCATGTTTCACAAAATCAACATTCGTGATTTGGGGGAAAATAAAAAATATAAAAAATGGCCATAGTTTACCTTGAAATAAAAACTATATTTGTTTCAAACTTTTGGGGAAAATCATTATCCAAATCAGAAAATTCAGCTTCAAAAATTTATTGATCTTGAAACAATATTATTTGTCCAAATTTATGAGGAAAATACAAAAGAGATGATATTAAAATCCCTTTGACTCCCAAAAAAGGTTGGAAAAAAATTAAAATTTTAATGTTTATAAATTAAGTGCCACTCTATTTTGTGTACTTATTTTACCTTTTAGAGTTTTAGATAAATTATAAAGAAGAAAGAATGGTTTGATAAATAAATTGGATTCAAATATTATAATAATAGATGAATAAAAATGGATATAGTGATAAATAGAATGAAAAATAGGGGAAGATGGAGTGGAAGAGAAAGAGGTTCCCCTTGGTTTGGATTTGGTATGTTTTCGTCTCTATCTAGTGGTGGGTCTATGGAAGTAAATGTGTCTCTGAGGGAATGTTTCCTCTCTATTGATGCTTTAGAAACATTCTACCAACTAAAAGAGAATAATAAATAGAAATCCAGATTCTTCTAATGAAAACCTTAAACGAAATAACAATTTCCCAAAAGTAAAAAAAACATCGGTTGCCTCTCAGAAATAACTACATTAATATTTTTTATATCTGAATAGTTGAATTTGAATACCCATACTACAATGGTGGACAATGTATTACCTTAACTCCAATGTACTTCAAGAATAATATCTCCATTGGGAGGCCTGATTGTTCATTGGGTAATTTTTTCTCCACCTTATTTTTTTTCTTGCAATTCAATGAGGGTGGAAATGGAATGTTAGTATCCTCTCTTTGGTCTTAAACTTGAGGAAAGATGTTATCCACAATGTTATGGTTTTTTAGACTTAAATTTCATGAATATGTTTCAATTATGATTGTGTATTTAGGTATGTATTAGATAAAACCAAATCTATGTTTGAGATCCCAATTTTTTCTTCGCAAATTTATTTTATAACATTACAATGTGTAGTAATGAGGATCAAATGGGACATAATATTAAATATATTTTTCTTAATCATTAATAATTATTTTTATTTCCAATTAATGATTAATTTCAACCTCAGAAGTTATCTCTATATTAATGAGGGAAAAAATATCACAAACATCACTACCATTATAAAAATATTGGAACATTGTTTGATGGATAACATTAATTATAAGTGAATTTTTAGAATCATGGTGAGGAAATAATGAATGCCTGATAATTTGGATTTAATTAATAAATGATCATGTTATTTTCATCACTACCATCTAAGTGGAGTACTAGGTTATATTGGATTCCAAATAGTTTTCAGGATCATTTACATTGATAGTGTTTACATGTGAAACATCAACGTAAAAAGACACTTTCAGGACATGGTTAATGAGGATTAATATTTCGTAGACTCTAATTTCATTATAAAAAGAATATAATGATGGTTCATGGTTCTGGGCAGTATTATAAAGACATTGAGAATCATGGATATATAATACCAAATTGATTCTCTCATGGGTATCACATGGTATGAAAATTATTTATCTTGACCATTTTGTCACCAAATTCCTTGGATATGATACCAGAATGGATATCATTAGAAGTTATATATTCCAAGTGGAAATTTATTCAAAAAATAAAAGGATTCTAGATAGAAGTTATAGGACATTCCATTTCAATTACAATGATGTCATCTGGGAAGACTATATCATTGGCCCATACAAGGACATCCTTAATTAATCCCTCGGGATTGGCAGTCCTTCGATTTTCTAACTGGATGACAACCCTCATTGGGTTCAAGGGACCCATACCAAGGGTGAAGAAGATGGATTTTGGCAAGAAATATTATGAGTATCCTAGTTAAATTAGTGCATTGTAATTTTTTAAGTCCCCCTTTAGAATGGAACAATAAAAGTCTGTGGATCTTGGAATTTCATGGATATGGATTGTTGGGTTGAAACATTCTTGATGGTCCAAAATTGTCTGTTATCAGCTCAAGCATCATTATAAAACACATAAAACTTATATATTTGTTTTGTGGAATCTTTGAGGGAAATTTTCAGCTCAATATGTCAAAACAAGTCAATCATTTCATAATTACGTTCAAATGGTTTAATTGTCATAGAAACAGTTTGAGGAAGAGGAATTCAGTTTCTTAGTGGAATGGAGGGAAATGAGAGAGTTTCATCAGGTTATTTTTTAGGATTTTTGTTCTTTTATTATTATATCTCACAAAATAAACTGTATTTTGTGGTTTCATCTTGTTGAATACAAATTTTATCTCCTACTCTATGTAAATATTTACATGAATTGACCTTGGGGTTGGGCAATGGTTGAGCTAGGAGTTGGGAAGAATTGGATTGTTTCTTCTAGAAAAGTTGGGAGGCATGTTGATCAATTTAGGTTTCAATTTATTATGGCATAATGGGAAAAGGAGTAAAGATAAACTAAAGTTCATTACCATGGTTTTTAGAAGAATATTAGAAAGACCTATGAACACCCTGAGAGGGGAGGGGTGAATCAGGGTGTCAAATTTTTCTTTTAATGATGTGGATCTTGTTCCCACATTGGTAAGAACGTTTTATATCTATCAACCAACTAAAATCAATGAGAGGACTCAAAACATTTACTTGGTTCATCGTAAAATTCTACATCCATGGAGAATATGCTGACAGTGTGTCGGTCGTACCTAATTCCACTATTCTTCACAAGTTATGGATTACAATGGTCCAGGAACAATCACTATGTCCCAGGCCCACTTCCTTTACAAATGTTCATTGATAGCTCACTGCATCCCCCAGGTCACTCCCATTGACTCCCCCCAGGCTCACTACCATTGGTGAAACCCCAGTCAGTTTATAGACGTGAAGGTCTCTTCAATAGATTCACATTGATGTCTTTTCCTCTGCTTGGCATGATACTCTACTTGTATCGATGTCCGGAAATTATTCACTTGAATGAACTAAACCACTGAACCAGATAACCATAACATGCAAATAGGTTTCACTTTCAATTGTGCGCAACAACAAACCTTTGTGTGCAAGACCTTACTATCATGTAAATTATTTATTTGTCGTGCAGAATAATATTTCACGCAATAAAACCTTTTTCGCACAACTGAATATTTTACGCGCTGCCTCAATTTTTATCCATATCTCTGCCTTTTTTGTGTATCCCAAAATCTTCTGCGAAACACAAGAATATTTTCTACAGCTCATAATTTTCATGCAAGCTGGGATATTTCGCGTAGCATGGATTTTTTCGCTAAAGCCGGAATATTTCACGCAATCCAGGATATTTCGTGCAGCTCGGAATTTTTTGCGCAAGAACCTTTATGCAAACCTTTTACCCACATCAGCACTTATATCTTCTCTTATTCATCAGTCGTATGGAATGAGAGTGGTCACCTATTATTTATATGTGCCCCTGACCCCCACGCCCAAAATCCCCTATGGCACAAAACACCTCTCATTTGGTGTGTAATATTTCACACATGTACCATTTTTCGCGCACATCTCTAGAATTTTCAAACAGCACATGCCTTTTCCATTTTTTAACATTCTGATTCTGAAACACTATTTGTGCAAAAAACCTCGCTCCACTATTTCGTGCACCACACTGTTTTTCACACACAACTCAAACATTTTCTGCATTGGCCATATTTTTCACACAACCCATGCCTTTTCCATTTTTCGATGTTCTAATTCCGAAACACTACTTGCGCGAAAGACCTCGCTCCACTATTTAGCGCACCACAATGTTTTTTTGGAACAACTCAAATAATTCATATAGATTACATCTTTTTGGCACACCAATTCTGGTTTGCGCACACAATCCACAAAGAGGATTGACAACATACACAAACCATACTTTAATTCTGGAATAGAACGATAATGGTTCCAACAATATACATGTTCCGCATTATGTATAAGGACCCTACCTTATAAAATTACATAATCATGAATTAAATGAATATTTCACATAGAAAATCTATTCAGGTTTAGAGTTTTAGAGAATTAGTACATTACTATTACATCACAAAAGATTTCAATGTAGACACTTTTACTAAGTTTCCATAAAATAAAAACTCTTAAAAAGAAACATGTCTAGTTCCATGTTTTAGATAGAATGTCTTTCCATGATCCCATCCTTGACCATATTCATCATTAAGTCCTGTGGAGAACATTTCAAAAACATGGGATGAGCATAAAAATCCCACTAAAGGATACACAAAGAATGAAAATAGTTGGTTTTTCAAAATAACATGTAAACCATGAATACTTTATCAAAGTAATACTTTTCACATTTACGAAGTAGTAAATACTCTTCGCTGAATAAAAGATCACTACCTATCCTTTTTACAAAATGATTACCATAAACCCATATAAATAACACATAATATATAAAGGTAACTTGGGACATAAACATACATAAATGGAATAACCATACGGTCGACTTCCACACATTTCACTAAATTGAATAGCCATACGGACGACTTACATACTCAATGCATTGGAGGTTATAACGTAACCAACCATCCTGGTATTCACAACACTACCCGTCATATGGGTTATCACGTAACCACCCGTCAAATGTCCAAGTACCATTATAAAATCATAACACATAAACCAATTATAAATGAAATAAAACATTTCCAAATTACAATCACAATATATCACTTAAATATATTGACATAACAAATCCACTATCAAAACCATTTTCAATACCAAAATACATAAAATATTATATGATATTTATTTACTTTTAATACAAATAAAGTTTTTTAGGAATCCAATGATCAAATAACACTCGCGGCGGCAGAATGGTCGTTGTCACTGCGTATGTTAAAAAGAAACATACTTTTTGTCGTTTAGTAAAACACTTCGTATAGAACATATTCCTTTTGAATAAAAGTAAATGTAAAAGGGTTTTATAGACCTTATAAATGAAAGTTGTGTATAAAACAAAATATACCTCAATGTAAGGAGATTGAGACGAAGTCCCTTACAAAGTTGGTATCCTTAGATTAAGGATAAATCTATTGCATAATTATGTGTGACAAATATAAATACCCCAAATATAAAAGGATATTAAGAGTAAAACAATCAGAGTTCATCCAAACATATTCATAGTATGATATAACAAATAAGTAGAGGTTTAACCCAAAGAATTGAAATTTGGTTAATATGTTCCCTTACAGAAATTCGACAGCCTAATGGCGTCATTTTTAAAACTCATAAAATGAGACGATGAGAGATAAAAAGTGTATCTTATCACATGGAAATATCATTTACATCAATAAAGATAAATAATAACATATTCCAACATCAGAAGATGTAAATTAAAATACCTAACAAAAAGAATCCTTTTTAAAAAATGATGTTGAAAGTTTCCCTTACATATTTGGGTAACTCTCAAAATGTACACCCCATGAAAGAAGGGTCATAAAATGAAGATGTAAATACACATAAATTAAATTATATTACACAAAGAATACAATAATGGTTAGTGAATACACCACAAAAAAGGAAATAGTGGCAAAGTTATCATGTATCTCACAGGAACAAGAAATGAGATAAAACCCCCTTAACTCGTTGTGATTAATCGAGTCGTATGACCAAAAGATAATAAACACCAAATGAATCGTATAATACCATGAATATAAATAGAATCATGATAATATATATTAAATAACAGTACATAATACACCAAATTATATAAATAGGTGGCGAACAATGGAAATCTCACAGAATTGAAAGTGAGATAAGAATTCCCTTATAGAGATTCGGCAGCCTAACGACGCCACTTAAAACATCGAAAAATGGTTTGATGATATAAAATATGGTATCTAATAAAAGAACATATAAATTACAGTAATAGGGATATAAAATAACATCCCCAAACATAAATAAGATGATCTTGAAAGCAATGACATAAAATAGAGTACTTAAAAAGAAAGAGAGAGGTTGGATCCCATACCTCAAGTCCGTCTTGTCTTGTTTGTTTATTTATATCCCGGAATAATAAACTTTGGTCTAATTATAATTACATAAGGAACTAATTTAAAGATTATTATTCAGTTCATATCACATATTATAATGTTATAATAATTGGTTAATAATGTGAGTTCATATCAGATGTTTTTTTCGATGTTCGGTGAGTCAAAAATATAAATTGTTGGAAATGAATTTTCCATGTAGTTATAGGTAAATCATCTACAGAATAGTATTAATGATTTAAATATCATATATATAATGTATTTATTCATTTTATACTATTATATAACATTTGGAGTTAAATAAATGGAATTCCCCGTTCATGGAGACAGTAGGCCGTACATACGCATGAACGCTACTTTCTTTTCTATGTCATATTAATTGAATTAAAACTAAATGATAGATATATATATTATAATTATGGAATTATATACATAATTTAGATGTAATATATGACATATATATCCATTATATATATTTACTTATAATAGTACATAAAATTTGGAGATAAGAAATGAAATGTAACGTTTATGGAGACGGTAAGGCGTACGTACGCATGAACGCTACTTTAATTTCCATTTAATATTTTAATGGAATGAAAAAATAATGATACATAGGTATATTATAATTTCAGTATAATATAATATATAACATCATTAAATAAATCCCTTATACATCCCAGATATGGTATTAATGATTCAAATCACATTGAGGGGGTGGTAGCCCGCACTTCCTGAAATGAAATTATCGCGTTTACCCATTATGGAAACCATAAAAGTATGGAATAAATGAAAAATACATAATCATAAGGAATAAATAAAAATAATATATATATAATATATAAATAAAGTGACATCTTAATGGACACCAAGAGAGGTGTTAAAAAAATATTGAACAATCATCGTTTCGTGAGGCAGTAATTTACCACCAACAGAAACAGTC
Source organism: Viscum album (assembly GCA_963277665.1). Classification (NCBI taxonomy): domain Eukaryota; kingdom Viridiplantae; phylum Streptophyta; class Magnoliopsida; order Santalales; family Viscaceae; genus Viscum; species Viscum album. Next base: position 1,306,928,715 of record OY728140.1, on the reverse strand, counting down.
TGTTCTTTAACCATTAGTTTGAGGTGCGTATGAGTGTAGCTCAAATAATCCTCATAACATCAACCTAGTATATTTATGATACTGTTGTTATTACAAAATATAGGAGTAAAAATAGTATAGGGGGTTGGAGAAGCAAAATAAAACAAAAGAACATAAGAGAAGACATTACCTTCAAAACAGATAACTCTTTTTGATTTGAGCTCAAAGGCTTCCTTGGAAAGACTTCTACCCCAAGTGAGGATTCTAGGAGTCATATAAGGATATGGAGAGACAATATGAGAATATTTTGGACGATCCAAGGGCTTGAGATGTGTGGATAAGGAGGTAGAGGTGGGGGCCTTTTGTAAGACGGAGGAGGGGCACTCTTGGAAAGTCTTGAAAAGTTACTTTATTATAAAATGATTTTCAGATATAAAAGGTCCACAAATTATATATTTAGACTATATGGTGATAAGGATTCAAAACCCACCCATAAAATACGTTTTTGACAAGTGTATGTCTTAGATTCCACATTATCTTTTCATTTTATTTAAATAGTTCATTAATGAGGTAATCGCTCCATCATCATGGTGTCATAAATAAATTAATTTATTTAATGTCTAAAAATTATAAAAAAATACTATGATGTAGGAAATATTTTTAGATTTTCAATGAATAATTATAGTCAAAAATATGACTTGTATAACCCCATGTAAAAATTGTTTTAGTAAAACAATACATGTTTTGTGACATTTTTATTTTAACTTTAAATGAAATGTTCTTAATGTCATTTTCTTACCTAAGTGGCTCCATGGGGTCCCCAAGATGACCCATGGATTTTATTGGTCTTCCATTACTCATAAAATTAGGTTAGGACATGTCTCAATGTCATTTCATATTATTATAAAATTATATTTACATTAAATTACACTAATTACATTTAATCGCGATTAATAAAACGTAAAAGTTACTATTCACTAAAAAAATATATTCATCCCATTGAACCACATTTTACATACTAATGACAACCATGTATGTCATATTTTTTAAATTCAAATCACATAGGTGGTAAAATTTCATTTAAATGAAAATCAGTTTTTTAACTACCACTTAGTGTTTTCACTATTCATAAAAAATTTATGTTTTTCAGAAAAATACCAAACATTCACCCTAAGATATATTTAATATTCCAAATTCGAAAATGATTTCTATGTTAATAAATTCAAAACATATAAGTTTCATTAATAAATTTAATAATTAATTCTCGTTGTCAAAATAAATAGCATGTTTTTATGTAACAAAATATAAAAAAGACTGACAGTAGTTTAAGTCCAATTTCAAAAGTGAAATTAATTCCAATCACCACCATTGGATTAAATGGTAAAAATATATTCTAATTGAACATTTAAACCAATTATAAAGATAATATAATCATATAAATAAAATATATTAAAAGGAATTTTTAACTTAAAATACACCATTTTTCACTTATTCATTAAAAATGAAATTTATCAAAAAAATAACAAAAACATACAAAAAGTAAATTTTGATGTCCATATTCTAAAGAAGGATTTTATTTGGTCTAATATAACATATAAAATTGTCAAAAAGAGAGGATTTAAAAATGGTTCTCCATCAAAAGGTGGTTAATCGACCTTTTCAAGAATATTAGAATATTTACGCTTAAAATTGGATTCATTGGCATTTTAAGTCTCTAACATTTATTGGATAAGAGTAAAAATATCTGACAAATATATATAATCATTTTGTAGTTAGTTCTGTTCATTCCCTCCATTAAAACTGCTAGGCCTTAACTACCATTTAAAATAATATTATTTTATTATAAGAGTGCAATTTAAGATTTCAAAGAAACTCGTTGTTGCGTATTGAGTACGCCATCAAGCATAGCATTCCCTTTAAAGTAATATTAATATTTTAATCACAGATATTAATAAATATGAAAAGGTAATATTATTTATTTACCTGGGATGTTACATCCTTCCCCCCTTTTGGGAATTGCGTCCACGCAATTTCAAAATTGGGCTTGGAAACTTCATTGAAATCCCCGCATCGGAAAATAAGTAAATAATACTGTCACTTTAAAAGAAAGAAAGAAAAGTACCAAGGTAACCCGAGACAAAATGTAATAGGATTCCATGAAAACATGGATATGAAAGAGAAAAAGGGTTAATTTATTATGGAGAGTGATAGAAACATATTTAGGAGAATGTTAACCACCAAAAAATCACAAACTTGTGGTGGGTTAAACGGTATTTGATTCCCCAGTAGGAAAATATAACAGACATCATTTTAGTTCTATGTAACTTTTCATTGAGGAATTTATTTATGAGCATAACTTAATAATAAGGAAACATACTTTCTTGTTGTTTATACTTTCATCTCTTACTATATTTCTTACATAAACTCATGTTTTCCTCCAAAAGATGATTATTTAGGATGGATTGTTCACATTAAGAGCTCTATAATCAACATCTAGAGAATCACCTAATCCACAAAAGAGAACTATATAATTCCCATGTCTTTATAACTTAACCAAAACCAAAATTTTTAGAACAAGATCAGATAATCCACAAAAGGATAATCCTTTATAAAAAGAAAATATATTCTTAATCTCCAAAATTTGTCCATCAAACCCAAAGTTCAATGAAGGCCATTCGATAAACAATTTGTCAATAATATTATTCAAATTAAACCAAACTAAGATTGAAACCCAAATATTTGATGGATTTAATCACATAGTCTTCCAAGGAAAAAAATAACATTTATCTCCATATAACATCAGTTGCTCTTAAAGTCTCATATTGAAAAGTAATTAACCTAATCATATATCCTCCATGGTAGGTAAATATTTTCCGAGATAACCCAAAATCAATGTATTCATGATTCATAAAATTATATAACTAAAAAGAATTTTTCATACTAACCAGGGACTTCACATAGTCCAGTGGTAGGAGATAAATACCAGTCGCACTTTGGTTGTGGGTTCAATTCCCAAACCTTAGTCTGATGCGACAGGTTGTCACACGGTCTGTGTGTTATAATTTTTCCAAAACTATATAATTCTTAAAACATTCCCCAAAAAGAGATAAAACCTTCAAAAATAATCATAACATAATTTAACCTCAATTTAACCTCATGCCTTTTATCTTCCATCATATAGTTACCCATAATTACCTCAAAAGTAAGGATCATATAAACCCTAATGGTTACCATTATAATTATTATCTGAACTTCCACATCATGTTGGTTCTCTCGTACATGATGCATCAGACAACTCACCAAGGTTCAAGTGGTTAATCATGGCTCTTTGATAGTTGGTTTATAATAACCGCAAGATTCCTCATTGAATCCCCCATTTCATCCAGCCTATTAATAAGAGAACCACCACTATTTCCTTCAAACCCATTTTCACTTTGTTGCCTGCTAGATCCATATATTTCCCAAAACCAAAAATGGTAGTGTGAGAATATCCGTAAAATCATCATATAATAATGAAGATGATAAATAGTATGATATACTTACTCATTCACTTTATCTAAAACTATGGCTCTTTCTTAAATCCTAACCATTATGGTAATGTCACATATGCTTAGAGAATAACCTAACCTCTAAAGATATCTAAACGGACCTTTGATACCAACTATAAGGACCCAGCCTTTTAACATTACATATTCATGAAATAAATGAATAATTCACATAGGTGATATTTTCATGATTAGAGTTTTACAAAGTAGACACTTCTACTAAGTTTCCATAAAATAAAAACTCTTAAAAAGAAACATGCCTAGTTCTATATTTTAGATAGCATGTCTTCTTTGATCCCATCCTTGACCCAATTCATCTTTAAGTCATGTGAAGAACATTTCAAAAACTTGTTATGAGAATAAAAATCCCATTACAGGATACACAAAGTAGAAAAACTGTTAGTTTTTCGAAACAACAAGTATTCCATGAATATTTTATCAACATAATACTTTTCAACATTATGAAGTAGTAAATACCCTTCACTATATAAAAGATCACTTCATATCCTTTGTAACCAAAATATTAACATAAACCCATATAAAGAACACATAACATATAAAGGTAACATGGGACAAATAAATACTTAAATAGAATTACCGTATGGTCCACATCCTAACATATCACTAAATGGAATAGCTATACATCTGACTTCCATACCCAATGCATTGGAGGTTATAACGTAACCACCCATCCAGGTATTCATGGCACCACCCGTCATATGGTTTATCACGTAACCACCCATCAAATGTCTAAGTACCATTATAAAATCACAACACATAAACCAATTATAATGGAGAGAAAACATTTCCACATTTCAATCACAATATATCACTTAAATATATTGACATAAAAAATCCATTATCAAAACCATTTTCAATACCAAAATACATAAAAGATTATATGATATTTATTTACTTTATATAACATTACGGCTTGTTGAGGAAGCCAAAGATCAAATAATACTCATGGCGGCAGAAAGTTCGTTGTCACCACGTACGTTAAATAGAAACATAATTTTTGGTACTTTAGTAAAACACTTCGTATAGAAAATATTCCTTTTGAATAAAAGTAAAAGTCAGAGGAGTTATACACCTTATCATAGAATGTTTTGTATAAAACAAAATATATCTCAATGTAAGGAGATTGATACGAAGTCCCTTACACAGTCGATATCCATAGATTAAGGATAAATATTTTATATAATTATGTGTGACCAATATAAAAACACCCAGTATGAGAGGTTATTAAGAGTAAACCAATAAGAGGTCATCCACACATATTAATATTATGACATAATCAAGAAGTTGAGGATTAAACCAATGAATTGAAATTGGGTTAAGAAGTTCCCTTACAGAAATTTGACCGCCTAACAGCGTCATTTGTAAAATTCAGAAAATGAGACGATAAGAGATAAAAGGGGTATCTAATCACTTGGACATATCATTTATATAAATAAGGATATATAATAACATATCCCAAAATAAGAATATGTAAATTAAAATACCTAACAAAAAAAATCCTTTTAAAAATAGGAGGGTGAAAGGTTCCCTTACCGATTTGGGTAACTTTTGAAATGTACACCCCATGAAAGAAGGGTCATAAAATTATGATGTAAATAACCATAAATTAAAATATATTATACAAAAAATACAATATTGGGCAGTAAATACTCCATAGAAAAGGAAATAGTGACAAATGTAGCTGGAATCTCACCGGAACAAAAGGTGAGATACAAACCCCTTACCACGTTGTGAACAATCGATTCATAAGACCAAAAGATAATAAACACCAAATTAATCACATAATACCATGAATATAAAATGAATCATGATAATATGAATGAAAGTGAAGTAAAAAATACACCACATGCAATAAATAAGTGGCGAACAATGGAAATCTCACAGAATTAAAAGTGAGATAAGAAATCCCTTACGAAAATTTGGCAGCCTAACAGCGCCACTTAAAACATCCAAAAATTGTTTGATGAGATAAAATAGGGTCTCTCATAAAATGAACATAAAAATTATAGTAATAGGAATATAAAATAACATCCCCCAACATAATAAATATGAGAATAAAAGGAGTGACATAAAATAGAGTACTTAAAAAAGAAAGAGAGAGGTTGGATCTCTTACCTCAAGTCCGACATGTCTTGTTTGTTTCGTTATATACCTGAATAATAAACATCGGTCAATTTATAATTGATTAAGGACCTAATTTAAATATTTTTATTCATTTCATATCACATATTATAATGTTATAATAATTGGTTAACAATGTGAGTTCATATTAGACATTTTTGTCGATGATCGGTACATGAGTCAAAATTGAACTTGTTGGAAAAGAATTTTCAATGTAGTTATATGTAAATCATATCCAGAATAGTATTGATGATTTAAATATAATATATATCATTTATATATTCATTTTATACTATTCCATAACATTTGGAGATAAAAAAATGGAATTCACCATTCATGGAGACGATAGGTTGTGCGTATGCACGAACGCTACTATCATTTATTTGTCATATTAATGGAATTAAAACTAAATGATAGATATATATATTATAATTAAATAATTATATCCATAATTTAGATGTAATATATGACACATATATCAATTATATATATGTACTTATTATAGTACATAACATTTGGAGATAATAAATGAAATGTACCGTTCATGGATACGGTAAGTCGTACGTACGCATGAACGCTACTTTCATTTCTATTTCATACTATAATGGAATGAAAAAATAATGATACATAGGTATATTATAATTAAATTATAATATAATATATAACATCATTAAATTCATCCTTTATACATCCCACATATGGTATTAACGATTCAAATCACATTGAGGGGGCAGGAGTCTGCACTTCCTAAAATGAAATTATCGCGTTTACCCATTATGGAAACTGTAAATGTATGGCATAAATAAAAAAATTCAGAAGCATAAGTAATACATAAACATAATATATATATCATATATAAATGTAGTTTCATCTTAATTGCGACCATGAATGGTGTTAAAAAAATATTGAACAATCATCGTTTCGTGTGGCAGTAATTCACCTCCCCCAGAAACAGTATGTTCTTTAACCATTAGATGGAGGTGTTTATGAGTGTAGCTCGAATCCTCCTCATAACAGAATCCTAGTATATTTATGATACTATTGTTGTTACAATAGAAAGTAATAAAAATATTTTAGGGGGTTTGAGAAATAAAATAATACAAAAGAACATAAGAGACGGCATTACCTTCAAATCGGATAACTCTTTTTTATTTGAGCTCAAAGGCTTCCGTGGAAAGACTTCTGCACAAAGTGGGGCTTCTAAAAGTAATATTGGGATGTGGAGAGACAATATGAGAAGAGGTTGGATGATCCAATGGCTTGATAGGTGTGGGTAAAGAGGTATAGTTGGGGGCCTATTATAAGAGGGAGGAGGGTAACTCTTTGAAAGTCTTGAAAAGTTACTTTATTATAATTTTTTTCAGATATCAAGGGTCCCAGAATTCTATATTTTGAGGATAAGGTGATAAGGGTTCGAAATCCACCCTTCCAACAGGTTTTTCACAAGTTTATGTCTTATATTATACATTATCTTTTCATTTTATTTAAATCTTTCATTAATGAGGAAATCGTTGCATCATCCTGGTGTCATAAATAAATTAAATTATTTAATGTATAAAAATTATAAACAAAATACTATGATGTAGGAAATCATTATTTATTTCTGATGACTATTTCTATTCAAAAATATGACTTGTCTAACCATGTGTAAAAATTGTTTTAGTAAAACAATACATGTTTGTGACTTTTTTATTTGAACTTTAAATTAAAAGTTATTTATGTCATTTTCTTACCCAAGTGGCTGCATGGGGTCCCCAAGTTGACCCATGCATTTTATTGGTCGGCCATGACTCATCCAATAAGGGTAGGACATGTTTCAAAGTCATTTCATATTATTATAACATTATATTTACATTAAATTACACTAATTACCTTTAATCGCGATTATTAAAACATAAAAGTTACTATTCACCAAAAAAATTATTTTCATCCCATTGAACAACACAATACATCCTAAGGACAACCATGTCTGTTGGATTTTTGAAATTCAAATCATAGAGGTGATAAAATTTCATTAAAATGAAAAATCAGTTTTTTAACTACCACATAGTGGTTTCACTATTCATCAAAAATTGAAGTTTTTCAAAAAAATACCAAAACCTCACTCTATGATATATTTGATATTCTGAATTCAAAAATGATGTCTATTTTAAAAAATTAAAAACATATAAGTTTTATTAATCAATTTAATAATTATTTTCTATTGTCATCAGAAACAAAATATATCAAAACATTGACACTAGTTTAAGTCCAATTACCATGTGAAATTAATTCCAATGACAACCATTGGATTGAATGGTAAAAATATATTCTAGTTTAACATTAAAACCAATTCAAAAGATAATCTAATCATATAAATAAATTATATAAAGAGGAGGTTTTTAATTAAAATACAGCATTTTTTACTTATTCTTTAAAAATTAACTTTATCGAAAAAATAACAAAAACATACACAAAGTAAATTTTGATGTCCAGATTCTAAAGAAAGATTTAATTTTTTCCAATATAACATATAGAATTTTCAAAAAGTTTATTTAGAAAGGGTTCTCCATCAGAAGGCAGTTAATCAACCTTTTAAAGAATATTAGAATATTTACACATAAAATTGGATTCATTCCCATTTTAAGTCTCTAACATTTTTTGGATAAAAGTAAAAAAAATTTACAGACATTTATAATCAATTTTTAGTTAGTTCTGTTCATTCTCGCTATTACAAAGGCTAGGCGTTAACTACCATCTAAATTAATATTATTTTATTATAAGAGTGCAAAGTAAGATTTCAAAGAAACTCGTTGTTATGTATTGAGTACACCATTGTGTATAGCATTCTCTTTAAAGTAATATTTATATTTTAATCACAAATATTAATAAATATAAAAAAAGTAATATTTTTATTTACCTAGGATGTTACATAATGATTTACTTGATTTTGGTTCTTGGGAAATATATTGAATTGGTTTTGGATTTGATAAGGCTCCCTAGGATAGTTGAAACCAAGAAGAGTATGATGAGGATATCTCTATTATGGTTGAGGAAAAAAATGATAAGGTTTTTAGGAGTTACAAAAAACAAGGCCATATTAGAATTTGTTTGTATTATGAGGAGGGAAATGAGGTTTATGAGAGTCATGATTACCATCCCTCAATATAGGGTAATCTGTCGAAGACAAGGGATCAGAGTAGGGTTTGGTGGAGTTTCTAATGAATTGACATGATTATTGAGGGATGGTTTTCCACTGAAAGTATGATGCATTCAGCTCCATTGGACCAGAATAATTTTAGGCATCATCATGTTTTATGTAGAAATATGTTGGTTGGATAAGCTTTTGAGCTTCATATTATACAATTTTTGATATTCCTTGGTAATATTTATTGTAGAGAATATGTGTTTGGGGCATTGGCAGCCACATCAAGCTGTCACATAGGACCTTTATGTTCACTCATTCAATCTGTTATCATGCAACGATATATGAAATGATTCTCATGGAGTTTTTTTACTTGAGAATGGTATAATGAATATGTTTTCAATGTGTTTTCATCCAAGTTAATTATGACACCTTATATAACTCCAACAATTTTATCTACAAGCGAACCACCACTTGAGACATCGATGAGTGTTTTCTCCAAATCCAATAACCCCTCATAGAAGTATTGTATCAAGAGTTGGATAGGGATTTCATCATGTGTGAATGTTTCCACAATCCTTTTGAACATATCCCAATACTCATTGAGTGATTAATTTGGAAATTTAAAGATACCACTAATTTTCTTTTGGATAGAAGTGAATCAAGAAGAAGAGAAAAAAATCTCTATGAAGAGTCATTTCATGTCCTTCAATGCAGTTATGGAACCAGGAGGGTGGTAGTTGTGTAATTACAAAGAAGTTTCATCTATGATAAAATTAAATTATTGAATTTTGATTATTTCTTTAAAAACCACTTGATTCTTTATATTAGATAACACCCTTTTAACCCCTATAGGTGAATATGATGATCATCACCAACTAGCCCGTGGAAATGAGGTAAAAGATGAATCAAACCCAATTTGAGTTTGAAAATTTCCTCAGTGTTTGTATATTGAATACCATGTGTTGGGTAACTCATATTTGGGGAATTGAGTTAGTTAAGTGGTTTTTCATATGATTGGACTTAAATATAAAAAATCTAAAACAGTGAGTGGTTCTAGAGTGATTTTATAATCCCTAACGTTCTTGAAATCATGGGGAAGAGTTCTCCTGATTTCCAGGCCAAACAAATATAACGGATTTATTATGAGGATATAAAAAATTAAAAAATGGTTTCAATGGATGAGGCAGGTGGATTTCATTGTGTGTGTTTTTATGTTTAATATTTTTATGGGAAGGTGGATTTTTTTCTATGTGTTTTTATAGAATTTGTCTCATTTTTTTTAATACAAAAATAAAAAACTGCCGAATACTATTCACACCATCCCTAAAAACCGCACAATGTGATTATTGGAGTATTTTATCCTAATGATTTTTAAATGTTATGAAGTTCTTCTAATGTGTATAGTGGTACCCAAGTCAAATCTGGGTGATGGTACCTTTTTAAAGGGGATTGTTTCAAATTTTTTATTATCTTGTGAAATGGGGGGTTTGATTGAATAGATTAATTAAATTGGTTTAATGATAATGTTTTATTTAAAAACAAGATAAATATAGGGGTAATTTAATTATTGGGGATTTCTTCATATGATATCCTTTAGCTTTTCATTTTATAATAATAAATTAACACCCACTCCATAAGATTTTTGTGATTGGAATTTGAAAATATTAAGCATGTACATCGAGCCATGATTTATCAAGGGTTATAATCTAAACAAATATTATTTTTATGAAAGTGTATTTATGGTCCAAAAACCCATGGAATCCACACATTAAACAGAACATCTTATTAATCAATGTCATTTTAAAATAAACATACACAATGATAACCCAAATAATATTCAATGAGAATAAGCTCTCAATCACTTAACATGCCCAAATTAAGACACACCACAACGGTAAATTTTATCATCTATTTATAGGATTATTATTCTAGATTATGTTTTATAAGGTGATGAGTAAAAAATATACAATGATTTAAGTTGGAATATAAGAGTAGTGTGCCAGACACAAAAACTAAGGATGAAGAGAATTAAACACGGAATTTTGACTGAATTAGACTGTAAATGAATGTAATTACTTTCAGCATGATTTTAAAAAATATAAGAACTATAATATTACACAATAGATGGTGAATGATAATTATAAATTATTATGAAGAAACAATATATATTATCCAACAAAAATAAAAAAACACACAAGATTTATAATTGTAAACACATGAAATCCATGAAAATAAGGCATGGATGAATGGTATCTCTAGGTGAAAATTGAGTTTGGAAGGTCCTATCAGGAATTTGAAAATTATAGTTTAATTCCAACATATCCTCCTATGATCATAAACTTTGGAACAATTCTAGTACAAGATGGGGTGCATTTATATCCCAAGGTGGTGGACTGTTTTCATTCAAAAACATCCCCTTAACTTGTACCACAAATTTGACCATTTATATAGCATAAATGGAGATATATTATTCTTAAAAGTTTTATATATGTATTTCTAAATTTCACCCTCCAAATTTGGAGGTCATTGGGACTTTTGGATCCAATTTTATGGGTTTTATAGTAAACAAAATTATGTTGTTCATTTTTGTGATGAATTTTTTTCTGGTCTAAAATTAAATGAATTTATTCTGAGAGGATTCCATCAAATTAGAATGATTTATTATACAATAAGTTATCCTAAATATTTTATTTCATTCGACAAGATATCAGATAAAATGGGCTATTGGAGTTGGTGAAACGTCATGGAATGTGGGTGGTTATTAATTCCTATTCAGAATTGTGGGGTGGACTTCAATGCATCAGTTAGGACCCTTTATTATTGAGTGGTGAATTTAAATTTTTATTCAATATGTAATATGATAACTTATAAAATATTTTTTATTTTAATCAACTTTTATCTCTTAGATGGAGTCAATAAATTTTGTCATTATGAAAGGTCCAATTTTCTAAACAGACTGGGTGATCCTTCATGTGTTGTCCATGTAACCCTTCAAATGGAATAATTAAAGAAATATCAAGTCTAATTATATCATGGATATTAAATTATGAGCCCTAAAAATAAAAATAATAATATATATATAATTTGGTTGTGAGTTATAATTAAAATATTAAACTGACTCGTATCAATATTAACTCAAATAAAGATGACAAATTATATTTAGTTATAAAACATTGGTTTTCCTAAAAAATGTAAATTGATCAAGGTGAAAACATGAAGATAATCAATCAGTCACAATAATACACATTTGGACAACAATATTTTTTGGAGACAAAAGGAACATGTGTGGATCACAACTAGAGAGTCTCTTCATTGGGTCCTCACTATCCAATGAATACACATTGATCATGTTAGAATTATAGACATCATCAATGAATAAATATCTCATGACCAAGATAATATTTCATATGGTGTTTTAAATTAACAAAAAATTTAAATGATAGATCTTCTCTCATAGTACCAGTAATATTATTTCTCAATATTCATTATAAAAATTTTCAATGGTCATAGAGTTCATGCTATAAACAATGTGAATGATTTTTTGAATCTATGAAAATTTGAGTTTTATATTGGCCAAAAACATGCTTCCTATGCATCTTGAACCACTAATTAGTAACATAATTAGTCACAATTAGCTTATAATTATTTATTGTTTGCTGATCATTTATGTATTTAAAATGTAGTTTTCATTTCAGAAAAATATTTTTCATTACCTAGTCATTGATATTTGTTCTTTATCCCATTATTTTCCTATAATTTAATCTATATTAAATAAAAATGTTAACAAATAACATCAAATAACTAATTTGTTGGAAGAAATTATTTTGATTGGACAACACAGTATTACACAGTGTGCAGACAGAGTACACACAATATATCCCAATTCATCGCGCCAAGACATAGTGTGAAATAAATTTTTTTCTTCATGAAATTAATTACATACATTGTAGTTAATGCTTAAATTATTATTCAATATACCCTAGCACATTACATGTGGTACTAAACACCATATAACAAGTTTACACAATTTTTTGTCTGCATGTTTTGTGGTAAAAAACTTGTGTTAAAATACACATCAAAAAATTATTACATGGAAAATAGGGGTTGATATTCATGTAACAAGGAGGCTACATGACATGTGCAAGTTATACATGTCATGTATCCCACACATGAGTAGAAAATTATTCATTTAAATTCCATAGGGGTGTATCATGGATATTTATAAATAAATATATATGTCTTGTTGTTGGATGTACACACCGTGTACCACACCAATTAAAATAAAATATTAAAATTTAATTTATAACTCATTTAAACCTAAAAAATATGTATTTTGTGTGTCATTAATTGACTCACACAAACTGTGTGAGTGTTTATATATATGATTATTATTTAATTTCGGTATAAATTTCTTAATTACATATCATTTATATTCATAATAAAACAACTACTCTATGACCATTGAAATACTTAAATGTAATGATAATAACTATGTGTTTCATGTTTCATTTGTTAACTCATACACAATGTTTAATTACATAATAAAATTTCTTTTTTATATCCCACATTAATAAATGATATAAGACCTCTATATAATATTAGTAGTCTGAACCAGTACTCACAAGGTTACTTCCACGAAAAAGCTATGAATTTTATGTACATAATTTTAAAAAAATTCATTAATATTATTTAAAATAATAGTGAATGGGTATGTGAAGGAAAAAATTTGATGTTTAAAAAAATGAATTTATTGATTGATCAAATAATTTATATGATAAATTCATGTGGGTTTATCTTTATAAATGAATGGATCAAAATTAATGACATTCAGTTATTTTAAACATGTATTCATTACACTAGTTGGTGATAATGATCTTAGAATGATCTATAAATTTGTACAGTTTATTTTTATTTCACTATAATGGGTTTTTAAAATTATTTTATTAAATTAAATTGATGACATGTTATTCATCCCTCCCTCTATATTATGTATGGGCCTGCAAGCCCATAATTAATTCTGTATAACCCCATTTATAATTATCTTCGCCTATGAATGATGTATGATCATTTAAATGAAGAATATCCTATATGCATAGAGTCGGTTTAAGATATATTTTTGTTTAAAAAAACCAAGGAGATATAAAATAAAAAGCGTGTAATGATTTAAACAAGAACCAACAATGGGTAAGGGGTTTTCCCCTGGGGTAAATTGTTTTTATATTGTTTTTATATTGTTCCCTATATAACAAAATAACTATTTAATTCTAATGATCATGACATATTTTATTTCATTCTATTGAATGATTTATTTAATTTATGAAAAACGCTAATAATATTAATACATTAATTAATATGAAAATATATAATTAACATAAAAATTATAATGTGTGAATATTTAATTTTCACAGGGTTATTCACTTTTGTAAAATCCAATAAATATTAATAAAGGAATGAAATAGATAAAACAAGAAACTTTTCACATAATAAACAAAATCCCTCAAGTTAATATTAATTAATTATTCATTACATTATCTCAATTAGGATTAACATATAGTTAAGGTGTGTATTCATCTTTCATTTGAGAAACTTTAAATTATCAGGATATCTTATCTCAGTAATTGGGTTGACATAAGAAAATCTATATTGGGTTTAATTTCTATAGTCAATTCAATTAAAATTTCATGGAATGTATTTAACAAATTATAGTTAGGCTTCCTAGGTCAAGGATTCTACTAAACGAATCTTGGTGTTTCTAGTTTATAATTGGTTTCAACACCTACCGAAACAATTTCATATAATTTTCACTATCTCTATCTGGAATATAAGAATGAAAATATGGATCTCATAAAGTATAATATCCATGAAATATAACATTCATAACCTAATGGTGAAGTTCATTGAAACAAGATAAAATAGTTGGAGAGTTAATAAATTTAAAAATGTTATATCACACATAATAAATATTCAAGGAAAGTAATAATAATCTGATTTCTTTTTAATTATGTAATAATTTAAATTTCATCATCCAAAATATACCTAAAATTAATTCTAGGGATGTACCATCTCCTACATAGTTGTAACATCTAGGAACAATTTACATTCTTACTAGCTATGTTGCGCCATGAATTAATGCCTTATATTTGAGAACTATAATCCTTGATCCACCAACGATGGAGGTGAGTGACGAGGGGTTCGTATTTTATGAAAAATATTAATCAATGAACTAGTTTTTTAGTTTTTCCTACTTTAATATATGTCTAGTGATCTCATGGATTCATATGAGAATATATATACCAATATAAAAATCTTTTATCTCTACGATCGTTTTCATAAGAGATAATGATAATAAGTTTTTGAGATATCCAAGGTGATCTTTATGAGAAAAAGTGGAATAATTTCACCATCTGGGCCTCACATATTCAAACGCAATAGATTCATTGAGTGTTTAGTTATTTTAGGATTTAAATTCACAAAATATTTATTCCAAAATCCCATTACATCATCACTATCATAGATCTTCTACTATTTTATTATAAATTTTGGTGTTAATAACATATAAAAGTACATCCATTATCTTCTCACTCTATATAAAAAATTTGATAATAATCTGAAGCGAGAAAATCATTTTCTCTTTATGTTCAATGAAATGAATGTTCAGGAAAAGAGATCAAATTATAAAACATCTTATTAAAATCCTTCCAATAAGAGCGAGATCAAGGGGAAGAAAGGGAACAAAATTCTATCAATTTTCCATCTGGAAAGAAGTGCCCTTATTATAAAAATTGAACCCATAAGTAAGGATATTATCAATGTGTGTTTAATTTTGTGTGAAATTTATCTATTTCTATAAATTGGTCAATGGATATAGCATATGGTGAAACCATATGTTTTAAAATACATAAATCATATTTATTCTTATAACATTCTTGTAGTGAGGTAGATCATTGAGTATACAATAGATATATATTTATTATTATGGCTACTTAAGATAAAAACCTCTTATTTCTAACTAGAATGTTCTTGGATTTTAATTATTTTTTTATGTGCCTTTAATTAAAAAATATTATTTTTATTTCGAGAAGTTCTAAAAATACTTTTATTTTAAAATTTGTGATTTTTTTGATAATTTTAAAATTAAAAAAATTGGTATGGTAAAGAATATTCCAATAAAAGTATTTATTTGGTGAATTAATGGAACTATGTAATGTAAATCAATAAATATGTATTTTACATGACTCATACCATACCCAACAATGGAATCACCTACTAGAACATGTAAATGAAAAACATTTAAACATTCTTCACAAAAATGGATATTTGGATTAATTAAAATGAATACCACTTAATTTATGGCACAAATGTTCGTAAGAAAAAATAAAAAAGGCCATTTATTGGAAAAGCTTAATGATATATAATGTTTCATGAGTTGGTACTCAGTATTGTGTATCGACCATTTTCGATTGAAGTATAAGGTGGGTACTCATACTTCATATCATTTGTTTATAACTTTAGCGGATACAAATATGTATACCTAATGTGTTAATACTAAAATTACTTTGATAGATTCATGGAATATAAAAATGAATTTTGGAACAATTTTGGTAAGAAGACAATAAAAACCCATTGTTACTATAATTGATAATGTATTAACCAAGACTAAATTGATTAGTAATGGGAGTTTAGGATTCTATCCTAAATCAATCCTCCTTATGCACCATAATGGAATTTTGTATGTGATAAAAGGATTCACCCCCTATAAGCCATTTTGAGATCAATTATGTGTCATCTGGGTTTTTTCTTATCCTTTTATGAAATTCATTACCGAAATCAAAATACATTCCATTCTATGTTCCAACTAAACTGGAAAATGGCATTCCATATAATATTTGGAATATAAATTTACCCATGTTGTTTTATGTATTACTATGGGGTTGTGAATAATTTTGTAAGGATAATTATAAAAACAATCTCACACCATGATGTACTATATGAATCTTTATTAGATACCCTAAGAAAACAAAGTGATATTACGTATTCAACCCCACATATAAGGCGGTTGTGGTGGAAATACAGCCAGTATTTTTGAAGAGGGATCATATTTCATATAGATATAATGGGATAGAGATAGAATTTTATAAGTTATAGGAGAATGAAAAAAAGAGTTAAACAAAAACTAATTCCAAAAATCCGAAAATAAGATGGTGTTCTAGTGACACAAGTACTACATATAAGTACAAGATAGGTTAGGGAGAACCATAATGATAATTTTTTCATTTCAATGAGGATGCCGAATATTTATTAGTTGATAATAATGATCATGTAACCGAAAAAGAAGTATTAAGTGACATATAAGCTACCAAATGGAATGATGCTATGAATATTAAAATAGATTCCATGTTCAACAACCATGTCTGGGTTTTGTTATATCCTCTAGTGAATGGAAATACCATTTTTATTAAATTTAAATTCAATAAGAAGATTTCCATGGATGAAAAATTTAGTACCTATAAATCACTAGTGGTTACAAAAGTAATTAAATAGCATCATAGAAAAGTCTAAAACAAAACCTTTTCGATTTTTTTTATTTTAAAATCCATTATAATTATGCTTTATATAGTATCTTATCAAGACTATGTGATTTGGAAGATGTATGTAAAAAAAACATTCCTAAATAGTAAGCTTTAGTTATATGCCTATTTGACTCACCCAGAAGGGGTTGATATTGAAAAGGATGATACAACGGTTTTTAAGTTGCTGAGATCCCTTTATGGATTAAGTTAATAATCAAAGAATGAGAATATTTAATTTGATAAATCCATAGTAGAATATGGTTTCATAAAAAATTAATATTATCCTTGTGTCTTTATATAGTTTAATAAGATTTTGGTAATTTTCCTAATAGCTTATGTATATGACATACTACTTAATTGAAATGAAATACTACACTTATAATATGATAATTCCTAGTTAGAAACATGATTCCCCTTGAATTACATACATAAAGAAACATATATTCATGGGATAAAGATCCATAGTGATATATCTAAGAAGTTTTTCTAGAGAAATTCAAAGAACATACATTACCAAAATATGGAGGGGATTCAATATTGAAAAATGCATTTGAGTATTATTTCCAGTCACACCTGGACATAATCATGGTAAGAAAAGGTTTCCACAAATAGGTATGGAATGATAATAGATGAAAAGTAATCCTTACATGTTAGAAATTGGGTTGGTCATGAATGTTATTCTATTTACCAAGCTATATGTCACCCATGACATAAGATTGGTATCATGATATCAAGATAACCCATGTGACTACCATTGGATGGTAGACAATCTATCTTTATTAATTGGAGGCACAATAAGGATATATTTCTAGTCTAACAAAAATATTAATAACAAATCATTAGATGATATAAAGAATCTTGTTTATAAATAGATCAAGATTATCCGAAATCATAGTAGGGTTATATAATCCCATGAAATATAGGTCTAAGGAGCTAGAAAAGATAAAATAATGTTGTGGTTTTCAATTCTAAATTTCAATGTGATTATATTGAAAAAAACAAGGTAGGTAAAGAAGTGGTTTGGATATATAACATCTTCTAAGATAATTATATAGTTCTAATAGTAATGACCCTTTCAAACATTGATATGATAGTACTATAGTAGTGGCTCTTGAAAATAATCCAATGTCACATCAACAAACAATGAACATAATTTTGAAATTTCATCTCTTAAGAAATGTTTTAAAGAAATTATTTTCTAGTGATAGAGTTTAAATGAATGAAAATATGACATATCCCTTAACTTAATCCATAAATCTATAGAAACATTGTCATTGTGTGAGATCCAATAAATAAAAATTCATTATCAATTAGATCAGACTATGTGGGAGTCTGTTGGAAATGGTGAACTATAACTGACTATTTTTATTTTATATTTCATTTATATTCAAATAGAGGAATGCTATCAAAATTCTTTATTTCATATTATGCATTCATCTACAACATATAAAGGATTTAATTTCACATTTTATCTATCTCTTTGAAAAGGTAATAATAGTTCCCTACTATGATAAACACCATAAAATGACTTGATGAATTTCTTAAACATTATTCCATGGTAATATAACAATATATGATGGGAAACATCATATATTAATTTTTAGGTATGATTACTTAATTACATATGAGAATTTACCTCATGTAGTTACATCTATTAATCTCCAAGGTAAGATATAAGGTGAATTTTTATGTGTTATGGGATATTATTAGTTGGAGTAAGTAAAATGATCCTTAGGCTTTGGGATTATTTTTTATTATTATCTTGACTCAGATAATTATGACATTTGATTGTATAAATGTTTCGTGCATTGATTGAATCATGATTGATATTATATTAATCTTAATGATGAATAATGATTTTTCTGTTCTATCTTTACGAAATTTGATTTCATATACCTCTAATTTAAATAATACATTCACATTAAATTATATGAACATGGAATATTAAAGAGTTCATTATATATATTAAAATAATGAAATAACATGATGTTAGATTGCTGACAAGGGTGTGTAACTATCATGAGAGATATCCTGATAAAGGAATTATAACACATAATGTCCATTTGTATATTTTTTGGTTGTCGTGAAATATCTTCTTCATTTTCAAGTACCTCGTCCCATTTCCTAATAGTAATCCTGGATTTTAGGTTAGGCTATGTAATTCCACTGAGGAAGAGGACAAAAGGTTCACACAAATTTTTTTAACATTGATATTATATGAATATTAGTTATATTTAATAATTAGAACAAATACTATTCTAAATATCATGATGTAGTATTTAATCATGATTTATTAAATTATCGCAAATATTAAACAAAAAATACTTTCAATGTAATTGGTCAATTAGGTGAATATATAATATTTATTTATCTATTATTATTCACATCATAATATGGATTTTTTTTATTTATTAAATAAATAATATATTTAGTTATTAAAATATTAAATAAATATGTTTTCGATAGACTATGAATAAAATATTTATTTAATTATAGAATAAATAATACTTATTTAAATATTTATTCAATAATTCAATAATTGTTGAGGATGGTGAGTGAGAATGTTTTTATTTGGTGGTGAATATCTGTTAACTAGATTTTAAGATAAAAATTTATCATTCTGAAATTTAGAACATACCATTAAGTAAAATAAAAATGAAATTTTATTATATTAAATGGGGTTCCATTTATGTTTATAATATTATTAGGGTCTTTTATGTAATTAATTATGTGTTAAAACCAAACCCTATGTCTATAAATAATCATTTATGTCAATTAGATAAAAGTTAATGGTTGTTCACAATAATTACCTCTCAACTAACCATCCCCCTCTCTTCCTCTCAACATCAATATGAATAAGAGATAATTACATCAAGCACAATAGAACATTAAGTGATGAATATAAACAATGAATTATGGTAATTTGACCACATTTGAACCTAATGGATCATCAATGATGTTCGAATATTGAGGGGGCTTGTGTGGATCACCCCATCATGGGCCCTTATTGGGATTCTCAATATTCCATGATTGTACACTTAATAGATTATAATGATCAACATTATCAGTTATGAAAGAACTCGATATTGAGGTGTGATTTTTTCTTTATTTTCTAATTAATTAAAAGTTAATATTAATGTTAATCTATCTTAGTTCCAATATAATTATTTCTATATATTGTTCAGAAAAAATTTCATTGTCATTGAATTCATGTTAAGTGAATTTACAATGATATGTTGAATCTGTCAAAAGTAGATTTGACCATAGGTTTAAAAGGTGATTTCACTATATTAAGAACCTTCTGTAACATAGCATGAGATCCTTTATAATATAATACCATAATTACGAAAGTCAATTAATATAAACATATATAATCAGGTGTGATAAGGTATGGTTTTGATCATTTTGGGGGTTGGAGTGGAATCGAGATTAGATTTTTTCAATTATATAATAAGAAAAGGCATCTGTGCCATTATTTAATTTGACTGATCATATTAATTACCATGATTAGTTGTTACAATTTTGGAGTATTAAGATTCTATGATAATGGACATGTGATGTGATTTTTCATATAATGGATATCATGTGATGTATTCATCATCATGGTGAGTATATTTCAGAGAATCAAGAAAATATGTGTTGGATTATTCTATATTGACATGTTTGGTGTCTAGGGGTCACATGATGTCATGGAAAACAGATTTTATTAGTATGTATATGATAAATTTGATACATCTATTTGTATACATGATTATATATAGATATGAGTATGTTTGATAGAGATTGCACTAGAACCCATGGTAGCCTTAGTTGCAATGAAGATTTAATGATGGAAACACATAACTTACATATATGGCATATTTATTCTATATTTGTTTTGAATATAACTATTGGCTATAAGGACAAAAATATTGGCCTCAATAAATGGAATATTATTGAACACTTTTTTTAACCAAAATGAATTGATCATGATAAAAATTTATCTAAAAGGGTTTTTAGATGGATTGATAATGAATTATGAACATTGTTCTAATGTATTTATGGTGTTTTAGTGAAAATGGGTTATTGTTGGTTGTATACAAAAATATTCATTAAATTTAGGTTTATACATCTTCCCACGTGGTTTCATTAGTTATTATACATGTGAATGGACTAGGAAGAATCTATTATGAATGGATTAAATGGAATTATTTTACGAAGAAATTAAATGAATCATTCCAAGGAGGAATAAATTATTACTTATAATTTGTGTAAGGGAAATTAATTTTATTTAATGAAATATTTCAGTGATGGATATATAATGGTATATGATCCCTCTTATAGGTGATGGTTGACTATAAACCATTCTCATGATTCTCTTTTCCTCTCGAAGAATGTTTTATCACATAGTGACGGAACTAACACCCCATCAATATTTAGTAATCATCAAGAAACATTTTGGGATCCTTTAAATGGTGTAACCCTTGTATGTTATGTGGATTTCTCCTATATATCTAGTGATCAGCATCATGCATAATCTATAATATATTAAAGAGAGTGCTTAATTATTTCTAGGTGTGGACATTGATGATTCTTTTATGTTATATATTGATCTGGTTAAGGATAAATCCCATAATATGGGATTTCTTCCACTAAAATGATTATATGATGAACCAGTAAAATACATCACAAGAAATTATAATAATATAAAATTAAATATATAGGGTTAAATGGGGACCACCATTAAAAATGGTGGTAAAAAATTGTGATATTTTCAATTGCCTATGGTAGTCTTCATTTTCCCTAAAAAACTCACTCCAAGACACCCACACTACAAAATTATATGGGCCCTCCCTTCACACTCAAACACTAATTTATTTATATGGTTGATCATCCACACTACCCATCGTTGGTTGCATTCCCCATCATTAAAAATCCTTTCTCACCGACCATGACCCCTCAGATATAATAGAATATTTATATTGGGAATTATAGCCTAGTTGTCTACATGAATTTCATATACTAAAATTTAATTTAGAAAAAATTATTACACCGAATGTTGGTTGGATTGTAGAACAGTACTCAGCAATGAAAACACTCCATGAGTCATGTAAGATAACTTTATTTCCTAGGAGGTATAAATATTTTTTTCATATTAAATGATTTTTTATGGCTTAATGAGTATACCCATTGCTATTAATTGAGTTTTGGGGATTTATAGAGATTTCATGAAGCCTTAAACTTTACATTTTAGGTAAATAAGGCATTCCATGAGATTAAGAGAAACCATATTGGACAGGCCTCATGGTTACCGAAACAGTATGAAGCTTTTATAGTGAATTCAAGAGCCTACACGATTTAATGAAAATAATGTTGATGGAGGATCATTATTATTTGATGTCTTTTATAGTTTTTGAAAGTGGACGAGACATAGTTTTCGCACTTTTAATCAAAATATGCACCGTTAACATATGGGTTTCCCATCTATGTAGTAAAGGGAAGAGGTTGGCATGCTATTTCACAAACCATGAGACACAGTTTTGCGACCCAGTATATTGATGAAAAATGTAAAAAATTCTCATATAATATTTTAAATCATAAATCACTATTTATATTTCCCTATAGTGGATATCACTAACATTGGGAGACCTATTTTGAAGGAAAATTGAAAGACCCTAATCATGTTTGTCCATTCAATCTATGAATCGAACACTTATTTTCTCTTTGGATTCAACTGATAACATTTTTAAATATTCTTGGGTCATTATTTATTTGACCATGTATTAGTTGCACTATTGGAGGTTGAGATAATATGAATTATTTCCCGCTTCTTTGTTTGTTAATCTTTTTTATTCTCATGTGGATTGATTCAGAAGATTATACTAGAAGAGAACTCCACTACGGAAGGTTGTCTAAACCATTCCCATGTGTTTTGGATATTTATATACCTAGTTGAGGTTTTAATGGACAAAAGTCATTCGGGTGATGCCCCATTAATGAATTAAATAATTTAATTGAATTTAATGTAACTAGTTAGGGATTCCCACAAGTTCATTTGGAGATATTGTAGGTTGTTTCCCCATGCTAGTACACACATGGGGTGTGTCACTTCTCTTTACCTTTTGTTATACTACACATGGGGTGAGTATGAGCTTTTCTAGTTAGTGGGATCTCTTAGTGGATTCAATTGAATTGTTTGAAATTTTTAGGAGATGGTGTTTCTCACATTCCATGTGTCAACATGTCATGTTCTATTTAAATTGTTTAAATTATAAATATGAAATTGTTATATGAGTTTCTCGAACTCATGGAATGTTATGGAAGGTGAATTGATGAAAGAATTTGATTAATTGAAGGGTATTGGATGAATTGGTTTTGTATACCTTGGATCATAATATAATTATATGTAATGGATGATACTTTTAAGGTTCCTGATTTTTATAGTGGGTTCATTGGATGAGATATATCATTTTTTCATGATTCCATTGGATTCCATGGGCCTTGCTACCCCTTGGATATAGATTTTTTGGGATTGTATTAGATATAATCCATTGAACATCCCCTCAAACCCCTCCCAAGTATAAAAAAGATTCCATTGAGATTCTCATGGGACTTGATGAGGATTCCTTGATCTTATATACCTTAGTTCGGGCCATGATATGTCTAAAACATCTTATTATATAGCAAAGCCATTGTAGGTGAATTGATTATACAAAAACAATGCAGTAGATGTCACATGGGCATACGGTGTGGACATGGAATATTTTTTTGGAATGTTTTAAAGATATCCCTTCTATGGGTATCTAATCCCAGTGGGTTGAATGAAACATATCACTTGTTTATTTCTATTTATAGATCACTTATTATAAGATCATGACTATTTTTGTAGGAAGAACTTCTATGGTAGGAATTTCCACATGAATTTTTGACATTACATTCATTTTTTTCCATATCTGTTATATACTGGACACATAATTAGCTTGTATTGCATATCTTGAGTTTTTTATAGACATTTCTGGTGGTTACCTACTCAGTGTAATCTCACACCCAGTTCGGGACACTATTGGTTACCCAGACGGACTATATCTATAAAGGGACAAACCAGAGAAATTTCCCAGTGTTTTTTTCTTGAATTTTTTCTAAGCTAAGGAGGAGGGGAGAATAGGACAGAGCTTAGGCTCATGATTCTATCTAGGATAGCTCTTTTTGGTATTTTTTTTATTTTTGGTATTTTCATACATGTATTATTTTTTAATTTTTTCATACATGATTTCCGGTTTTTTAGAAACATGAAATGTATCATAATCAATTTATATATGATTTAGTTTCAAAATTTGGACAATTAGTATGAGTCTCTTGTGTTTTCATCTATTAAAATAATACTTCTTCTATGATTGGTTGTTTGTCTAATGTCTATAGTGATTGTCTCCATAGTACCATTTGTTTACATATTCTTTCTCTGTTGATTAATATGCTTACTACCATTTTTATACACTCTTACATGTGGTAATAATATCCACCATAACACACTGAAGTCCCTCACTACTATTCGAAAGCCTTTGGTGTTTAGGGATATGTTCTTGGAGCCATCAGATCCATTGGATCAAGTCACCGCTCAGTGACATCCAGGTCATGATGTTACAAAGTTGTATCCAAGAATTATTTTCGGGATTCATTTTTTTTTGGAATGAGAAATGGATTAGAAGAAATTGGAATTTGGAAATGCGTTATCTCTACGCGTAGCTAAACCATGTATAGAGAAAATCCAAATTCCCACGAATGGAAATTCTTATTTTCTAGATTTTTTCTACTACTGTTGACATGGAATTGACCATTGTGTGAAACAATTGAATTGTGTTGTCATCATGACTCATCCCCTAGGGACCGTGTTGTGCCTACCCCAAGCCCACCTTCCATATGCTAGGGGCTGGTGACTAGCACCAGAAAGGTGTGTCCCTATAACGGGAAGGCATTTCTTTTAAACCTAAACAATAACATAATCCAAGAACACAACAAGAAGAAACCACAAAGTAATCTCATGTACTAAAAGGTGCACTGAATGTAAATGGGGTCGGAATAGAAACCCGAATGAAAAGTACAAGTACAATTGAAATGTACAAATACAAATAAAAGTAAAAAACAGCTCGGGGATCATCCACCGAGGATCCTATATGAATGGTAGGTACAACTCACGATCAATAGTCACCACGTCACATCACGTCAAATGGTTCTCCTCCATGCTCTATCCAGTCTGGGTTCCCTCAGCCTCGATCAGTTCTATCTGTCATCTGCACAAGACAAAACAAGGTGCGGGTGAAGCCCATGTAGGGATGATTATAACAGTACTTTTTAAAGACCCTGATACCCATGAAGGTCTCCTCGAGTTCCAAAAAAGTAATAAAACAAATCAAGACCCCAAATCAAATCACATAGTGATAGACATCAACTATACTTTGGTATACGCCCATAAATAGACATATGTTATCAAAATATTCGCATCTCATACACGAGGGAAGAATACCACAAAGACAATACCACAAAGACAACACCACAAAGGTTGAATTACAACATTTGTAACACCATGAAGATTAAAGTTCCACAAAGTTAACACCACGAAGATAACACCACAATGGTAGAAGTACAATACAAGTAACACCACGAATTCAACACCACGATGGTAGAATCACCACACAAGAAACATCAGGTAGATAACACCACAAAGTTAGAAGTATCACATAGGTAACACCATGATGATAGAATTACAACACATGTAACACCATGAAAATAAATGAATTAGATCAAAATTAGGTATTACTTAATTACAGAAATAAATATGGTTTGCCATAAGCTAGATCATCTTATTCTTTTTAGAGGAATTGCTGATGACCCACAGAGGATTGATAGGTAATAACCCTTGCTAACCCACATAGGATATGACCCACACAGGATCGTCGTGGGCATACCCACACCATATCTGATAGATTTTCAACCACATAGGATCGATATATGTTGACCCACTTAGGATCGATGATCATTATTCCCATAACAGCCACCCACTAGATTACTCTCACTAGGGCACTCGAGTTCTGTAGAATATGCTCCTCGAGATATTGGTTTAACCTTTACCACCAATAATCCCGCACAAAAAAGTAACCCAAAGTTCCACCACGTCGTAGTTGTTCTAACGCGATAGGCATTGTGTCAATCGAACACTCGTTCTGCGAGTAATAATAGTTTATGATCCAATGGTCCTATGGGGTTCAAGTTAGATAAAACCCAGTCGTACTCCAACAGTCTATAAATCATATGTGTCATATACCAAAAGTATTGTCTCACTCTAAGGGTCCCATTTCTGCTAATGGGTTTCCAAACAGAAGCATGAATCTCATGTTATATCCCTTCTAATAGAATTGGGCCTAGTTGGGTCTGGGACTATTCCGACCCAGTTGGATTGACCCAGTCCAACCTAGTCAGGGGAGGAAATGACCCTGTTCGCGGTGCCTGACCTGACTGGGTCGGGCTGCAGTGGGCTTAGACCGTTGGGCCACGACCCGAACCATATAGGGGTGGCCTACTAGGAATGCGCAGCCCATCCTGCGGTGGACTGTGTCCCATAGTGGGGTACAACCTACTAGGCATGTGTAGACCAGCTGGAGTGGGGAACAGCCTAGCCAACACAATGGGTGAGTCCCCTAGTCTTCCCGAATGGCCGAGTGGCCATTCGTCTTGTGAAGTGGTGGCTCCATGTGGGTGTCGCCCGGTCATCGTAGAACCCATAGGAGGCACGAGTTGTTCCACCGTGGTTGCTTCGAGCTGGAGCCTCCTCCTGCAGCGCACGACGCCACGCCTCTCCGCCTCCCTCAACAGCCAGCTTGTGCAGGCTGCCGCTGCCCTTTGTGGCATCGTTGCAACCCCCTTCCTCAGTGGCATGTGATAGCGCATTTCCATTTTCTTCATGGTCGGACACTAACTACCGCTATCATCACCCACCATGACTATACCCATGGTCTCCCGTTACCGACCGTTGTCGCCATCTGGCATTCCAGATTCCATCCAACCTGAATTAAAAATTCTGTGATGAACACATCAATTCCAACAAAAGATAGAGGGTTCATTCCATTTTTTTAGAATTCACCCTCCACGTAAGCTTGTTAACATGATGAAGACAATAATTCAACAATATATTGGAATTTAAATGTAGATAAATTCCTACCTTGAGTTTGGTGGAGAGCCTCCGCGCTAGAGGAAGGTTCAGTGTTCTTCATCCAGTGGTGCTCATCACCGCCTGCTGGAACTAGCTCTGTCCTCCAAGGTGGCCATCGTGGCACTCTATCATCACTTTGTCTCTTTGCGAAGCAGTGTCAATAACTCTTCCAAAGCTCTATATAAATAAAATAGGGGGAGGGTAACTAACGCTTCTGGGATTTATGAGGGTTCATTTAATAAGAACCTTACTAAATTATAATGATGTTTTTACATAGGAGGTGAAGGGTCAAGACATTTAAGGGATGGACACTCCATTGTTCGTACACTACTACTATTCCACTAGAGGAATAGAATGAAATAAATAAAATAACAATGTTATTTTATTATATTTCTAAAAAGTCCAAATCTAACTTTTTCACCAGACCTATTGTAGTCAATGTGATGTCTCTCTTAAGAGAATCTCATCACTACAGATTCAATAGTGCCCTCATATTTTTAATCTGAACACTAGTTCAAAAGTTACAAAACTCCGCTCACAAGTTTACTGAATGTGCATTTAAAAAATTTCTGAAATTAATTCTGGACACACAGAGGCTCAGAATCACGCACCGTAAATTTTTTTTAGACTTGTAATAATTCTATATATTTAAAAAATTTCAGGGAAAATATGGCTCTTTACATTCACCCCACCATAGGGTCTTTCGTCCTCAAAATCCACAACACTGACTATGAAACAAATAAGGGTACTGAGCATGAATCTGAGGCTCCCCCTCTCAAATGCCTTCTTGGATGTTCTCGTGCTATCAGTAAACGCTCACCAGAGGTATTGACCACCCACAAATGACTAACTCTTATCGATCATCAATCTTTACTGGAACCTCAATAAACATCACCCCATCATCAATGACCAACTCTCCTTGGTCGATGATGTGGGATTTTTCATGCATGTATCTCATCAGGTGGGATACATTGAAGATTCTGTGCACCCTCTCCCACTGTGGTGGAAATGGAAAGTGGTATTCCACCTCTCCTATCCTCCGAAATATCAGAAATGGTCAGATAAACCACAGTAATCACTAAAAGCCTCAGCCAAATCATTGTAAACCTTGTCGAGGTGAGTCCCATAAGAAGATATAGACTCCCTCATCGAACTCAAATGGTCTTTTCCTCATATTAGTATAAGACATTTGTCTGCTCTATGCAGTCATCATCCACTCCCGGATGACCAGCACCTTCTTATTGATTTTCTCGTACCAACTCTGGACACATTATTGTTGACTCCCCTAGGTTTCACCATAGAGTTTATCTACATGGTCGATCGTACAAGACCCCAAATAGTGTCATAGCGATGTTGGATTGATAACTATTGTTGTATACATACTCCACTGAGGAATATTGATCCTCCCAACTATGAAAAAAATCTAGGATGCAAGCATGTAGCATTTCATCCAACGTCTAAATGGTCCACTCCGTCTGACCATCCATCTGTAGATGAAAGGCATTGCTCAAACACAGCTATGTCCCAAATGCCTATTTCAACCCCTTCCATAGCCAGGATGTAAAATGTTCATCATGATATGAGATGATCATCTATGGTACCCCATGAAGTCACACAATCTCTCATATGTAGAGGTGTCCAAAGCCCTCTACAGAACCCTTATCTTAGATAGGTAGGAAGTGAGCTGACTTGGTGAGTCCTCCAACGATTACCCATATAATATCATGTCCCCTAGACGTTCATGGAAGCCTTTTCACAAAGTCTATAGAGATTCCATCCCACTTCAACTTCGGCACCTCTAGTTGTTGCACTAAGCCTGCTAGATCCTGATGCTTGACCTTCACCTGCTGACAAGTGAGGCATCGAGAAACAAACTCTGCCACTACATTCATCATCCCAGGCCACCAGTGCTGTCGTATGAGGTCCTGGTACATCTTCTCCACATTTGGATGTACCACGAGGGGGGGTGTCTGGAACTCACGAAACACCTCCTATCGTAGAAACACTGGTACCATGGTATGTCCCCTGAAGAGGATGACATGCTCCCCACATTCTGAAAACCATTTAGGTGCCTATCTTAAGGATATCTGAGTAAGTCCTGCATTGCAGTCAATTTCCCCAATCTATTCCTCCCGAACTCACTGATGAAATGGGGAAGTGATAGTCTTAAATTGGAGTTAAGTTTCTCCATCTCTATCTGAAAAGGATATCTACATCACGGATAGCTTCAGTATCGCCTCACTCAGCAACTATAGACCGGACCTCCAGTTGAGTGCATCACCTACCACATTATCCTTCCCAAGAGTATAGAATTTCTCAATGTCATAGTCCTGGAGGAACTCTATCCATCACCACTATATCTAGTTTATGTCCACTTGAGAGAAGATATACCTGAGACTCTTGTGATTAAAGAATACTCTAAAATGATCTCCCATCAAGTAATGTCACCACATCTTCATGGTGAAGACCACTATTACAAACTCTATGTCATGGGTAGGATAGTTTTTCTCATGTTGTCTAATCCATCACAAAACATAAGTGACCAATTCTCACTCTTGCTTTAGGAAACATCAATGTTTGGTCCTTGATGCATCACAGTAGACCACATACCCAATGCCCTCTTCTGGTACCCTCAAGATGTGCACACTCTTCAGTCTCCACCTCTACTTCTGAAAACACTAATGGAATCTCTCCATCCATACAAAGGTATTTCCATTCTTCATTAATGATGAAAATGGTGCTGCGACATTGGAAATGATAGGTACGAACCTCCAATAGTATATAGCCAACCCCGGGAAACTATGAACCACAGTCGAACTCATGGGTCGCTCCCATGAAAGGACATCCACTATCTTCACCAGATCCACTGAAACTCCTGCGTCTGAGAAAACGTATCCCATAAAGTGGACCCCTCATATCTTGAACTGGTACATCGAGAGCTTACCATAAATTTGGTTCTCTTGGAATGTTTCTATAACTATCTATAGATGATAGTCATTCTCCTCCCCCGACACAGATTATATCAATATTTCATCGATGAAGACCACCACAAAGCGATCGAGTTATGGCTGAATGATCCTGTTCATGCGTACCATTAACACTGCTAGGGATTGGTTATGTCGAATGACATAACCAAGAACTCATGTTGGTAATACTGATATCAGATGGTCATCTTCTTCATATCCTCATCTCATACCCTGAGCTAATGATAGCCTCATCTGATGTCAATCTTTGAAAACCAACGAGCTCCCTTAAATTGATATAAAAGATCATCAGTCCTTGGAAGTGGATACATGTTCTTCACCGTCACCTGGTTCAGGTGTGGATAGTCTACATAGAGACTAAAACTCCCATCATCCTTCTTGTAAAACAAAATCGGGTCTACCCATTGAGATACACCGGGCCTTATGAACCCCTTCCTCTGCAAGTCCTCCAACTATACTCGTAAAATCATGAAGCTCCACAGGAGCCATCCGATATAATAGATTAGATATCAGAGTCCACCTCGGGTATATGTCAATTTTATAGTCTAACTCTCTATGTGAAGGTACTCACAAAACATCATCCGGAAAGACATCATCATACTAGTCCACCACTACTGGATACTTCATAATCTCAACATCTACTACTCTGAGGGTAAGGCTGGCCAACTAATGTGTGATCGGCTCCACCCTCTTCCAGGTAAGTCCATCATGTGCTGGAAAGGTTCACTTCTCACCGGTGAAGGAAAAACTATTCCTATATTCTAGGTAACAGTGAACTTTGTGCCAAAAATATTCAATCTGGGCATGGACTATGGATAACCATTCCGTAAATAAGATGACATTGTAAGGCCTTGACAACGCTACTTGAAGATCCCTCCCGGACCTCTCAACTCCTAGAAAAAGCTCACACTTCTATAACCACTGTGTAATATTCAAATCCCCTCTTATTAGAGTCTCTAGCCATAACAATCGAGCCAACTGCTCCACCAGAATCTTCGAGCTCTGAATGTGGGTTGTAGAAATAAAATAGTGACTAGTACCTGTGTCGATATGCACTACAGCTAAGGTGGAGTAGACACATATCATACCTCTAATCATATCCAATGTGTCCTGGTCATTGTTCTCAACTTCTAGGAGTGGAGCTCATCCATGTCCAAATTCTCCCTTTGTTCAGGGTTGAACACCTTGAGGTGGTGGCAGTATAAGCTTGAATCGCCACCCACCACCGGATTAATGGTCAGCTCCTCTGGTATGTCTAATTGCTTCTTGTGGACCTCCTTCATTGAATCTATGCCTTTGCCTTGGTGGTCTCTCGACCATATTCTGGTCATCAATACATCGTTTTGGGAAGTCACATGCCATGTGACCCAGCCCGCCACATGAGTAGAATTACCTACTTCTAATCTTCCATCCTCTGTCGCATGATTCCCACACCACTGACCTTGTATCCTGAAGTCATATCATAGAAGGTTTAGCCTGCTTGATCCCATGCATTATTCGTCTACTTCCAGCTGCATATGACTCTGCTACCCGACATCCAGTTGTGTCACTCGCTATCAGTGCCCGCTCAGCACGGAAGATATCCACCAAAATAACTCACTCTATAACCCCACCCTAAGTCTAAATGATGTGTGATATCATCGATGCTCTAATCTCCCATTAAATACCCTACTCAAAGGCCTCCTACCTAAAGAAAGGTTCTCATACCATGTCGGTGGATTAACGGGAGAGATCAGTGAACCTCAACGAGTAATGGGCCATAGTCAGGATTCCCTAATGTATGTGCATCATCTCTTATATACAGAATGAGTGTAGAGTTGCTATAAAAACTCTACACTAAAAAGGCCCCCAAAGTCCGCTCAGGTGAGGGTCACCTCATCATGTATCTGGAGTGTCAGAATCCACCATCTCCCACCTTCTCCCTGGAAAAGGCTAGTATCTAGGAAAATCATTAGATAAGTCGGTGTCCCAACTATGTGAAAAACATTGGCCACAACCTACATCCAGTCCTCAGCCACCTACGAATCCATCTCGCCTCGGATCCTCATAGGCCTCTCCCCTAGATCTTGTGAAACATGCTCAGTCGACATGAACCACATACTGGTGGGTATGATGGAAACAATTTCTCAATTGGTGGTGGTGCTGCTGGTACACCACCCGAAGGTGCTAATGTTGTAAGTGGGACCTACACCAAGGCCCCATCTCTCAGTGGTATGTCATCATGTAGTCTCTCAGTAATCTTGGACAGCTTTCGACATGGAGCCATCTTGAAATAAAACATGTGTTCCATGGTCCATATGTTATACCTCGTAAGCTTACTTAAAGAGTTCAGAAGAAAAACTTTTCAAAAACACATGCAATCTGTGTTTCTGTGTACTCAGATGAAAATCAGAATTTATTGTCCTAGTGTATGGATATGTCAGATGATGCACCAACACTAGATTCCCAAAACTAATCATCAAACTCATAACACTTACCACTATCACCATAATGAAATGATTAGAGTCATAGTTTTTCATTTGAACAGACTCCACTGATACCACTTTTTCATGACCCTTCCCTCGGGGCCCATTCCCTGACTACCCCAAGCCCAACATCCATAGGCCAGGGGCTGGTGACCAGCACCGGAATGAAGTATCCCTATAATGGGATTGCATTGCCAATAAAACCATAAAATCCAACAATTTAATAATGCAACAAAAAGAAACCGTGATGTAAACTCCTTTAGTATAAAGTGTATTGAATGAAAAGGGGATGTAATACATGCACAACTGAAAAGTACAAGTACAACGGAAAAATACAAATATAACTGAATGTACAACATAGCTCCTAGATCATCCACTAAGGATCCTACCTAAAGGTTAGGCACATAACATTATCAATAGTCTCTACCTCATGTCAAGCCAAATGGTCCACCTCTAAGCACAATCATGTTTGGGCTCCCTCAGCCTCGATCAATGTTGTTCATTATTTTCACAAGGCACAATAAGGTCTGGGCGAAGCCCACGCAATGGTGAGTATAAAAATACCCAATAGGGACCCCGAGACCCCCGATGGTCTCCCGAATATCCACAAAAGAAAAACCATAAATTAAGACCACAGCTCAAAGCATGAAGAGATGGACACCAACTATAATTAGGGTTAATCCCTTAGATATACATAAGTTATCATGATATTATCATCTCATACATGAGGGAAGAATACCACACAGATAACACAATGAATGTAGAAGTACCACACATGTAACACCACAAATACAACACCACGAAGGTAGACGTTCCACAAAGGTAACAACACGAAGATAACACCACGAAGGTAGAAGTACCACACATGAAACCCCACTATGATCGAAGTAACACACTGGTAAAACCATGATGATAAATGAATCTTCTGACAATTAGGTATAAGATAATTACATACGTAAAGATTATTAGTTGTGAGCTAGATCAACTGATTCTATTTATAGAAATTTTTTTTGACCCACACAGGATCGATAGGTAATAACCCCCACAGACCCACATGGGATTGGTATACACTGAACCACACAAGATAATTGAGAACTGGACCACATAAGATCTAATAGACGCCGACCCACATAGCATTGATAGATTCCATACCACATAGGATTGACATTCTTTCATAAAATTTCAGATATCCATAGGATTCCCCGCCTGCGGTGCGCTCAGGTTCTGTAGAGTCTTCCCATAGAGATATCGGTCATATATTGACCACCACTAAGCTCTAAAAAGGAGTTATCCATAGAACCACCATGTTTTAAGGGTTCCAACATGATATAATATGCATCAATCAGACACTCAGTCTATGAGTTATAAGCGTTTTAGTTCTAAGGGACCAGTTGGATTCAGGTTTGATCCTGCCCGGCCATACTCCAATTTTCTCCAAAATAGAAGTGGGGTATACTAAAATGAACGTCTCGCTCCATGATTCTCAACGTTGTTGATGATTCGTCAAATAGACATCCGGATCTCAAGTTATAGCCCTTTAAATGGAATGAGGGTGGGTGGGGTTCGGGTCCGACCCGACTCTCCTGGGACTTGGTGGGCTCGACCCGCAGGGCCGCAGTCCAGCCTAACCTAGAAGAGGGTACGACCCGGCCCGCAAAGGTGTGGTCGCCTGGCCTCATGTGGCCTAGGCTGCAGAGGTATGGCCCGAACCGTAGTGGGGAGCGGCATTCTTGGCACGCACGGCCCAACCGGAGTGGGGCCCGCCCTACCTGAAAAGGGGGGAGACCCCCAGTCTTTCTGAATGGCTGAGCGGCCATTTATCTTGTGAAGCAGAGATGCCTTTTTGGTACCTCTTGGTTGCAGCAGAACCTATAAGAGGCGTGAGTTCCTCCTAGGTCAGGACTTTGAGCCACAGCCTCCTCCGTCTGTGCACGACAGGGTGCCACTGCACCTTTGTATGTGGCCGAAGGGTACTGGTTGTCATTTCCCACCGCGTCCCCCTTCTCCGGCGACATGCGATGGAACATTGCCATTTCATTCGTGGTCGGTTGGTGCTAACTTCCGTCGTCACCCACCGCGGATACAGGCACGACCTTCTCCGTTGGAGGCATGTGACATCGCACCACTCTCTCTTATGCGGTCAGCCATTGTCAATCCACAACATCATCTGGCGTTCTGGATGCCTTCTGACATGAATTAAAAATCCTGCGAATAACACATCAATTCCAACAAAAGGTGGAGGTTCTGGGCCTTGTTTCATTGGCCTGCGCCCTCCATTTTAGCTTGGTAACATGAGGAAGACTATAATTCAACAATATTTTGGAATTTAAAACAAGATAAATCCCTACCTCGATATTGTAAGAGAGACTCCACACTACAGGAAGATTTGGTGTTCACCGTTTAGTGGCGCTCGTCCCCACCTACTAGAACCATCTCCATCCTCCATGTTGGGCATCACGACACTCTGTTATCACTTTGTCTCTTGGTGATGCCGTGTCGATACATCTCCCCAAGCTCAATATAAATAGTAGAGGAGAAGGGTGACTAACAATCGTGGGATATATGAGGGTTAGTATAATAGGAACCTTCCAAAATTCTAACAACATTGTTACATAGTATTTTAAAGGTCAATCCATTTAATGGTTGGACACACCGTTGGTCCCACACTTACTCTTTTCCACTGGAGGAAAAGAAAAAAAATAAAAAAAAAACTTATTTTATTATTCTTTTAAAAATTCAAAAATCTAAATTATACTCTAGACCTACTACAGTCGAATTGAATTCACTCTTAATTGAATCTTGGAACTGCGGATTCAATAGTGCCCTCTAATTTTTATTCTGAGCACCGGTTCAAAATATAGAAAATGCCACTCGCGCATTTAATGAATGTACCATAAAAAGGTCTGAAATTCAGTCTAGAAACATCGGGCATTGGAATCACACACGGTAAATGTTTCACAAAATTCTAATAATTCTATAAATTTATTAAAATAATGGAAAATCTGGGTCCTTCCAGATGTTATCATTGGAATGATTGAGTCCTGATGAGATGAGGCTATGCCTATCATGCATTATTTTTTATAAAATTTTTGGATTCATTCGGCATGAATTATTCAATTCCATTTAGGATTAATTTCTTGACGATATGAATATGTGATATATTCCTTTTTTGGTATACCCTCTATTGATAAATGATTTATATAGGGAATTGAAAAACATGGTTATCACATAGAGTTCTTTTTGTATCCTATCCAGTGTTTTCTTGATTAGTCTACAATAAGCCCACTATGTAGTAAATTGTGGCATGTTGAGTTACAAACCATCAACCCCTAGATCAAAATATGTTATGGTGTAAATTAAATGGATTAGATATTTTAATTCATGAAGTGTATGGGATCTTATAGATTAGAATTGATGCACCATTTAGTTTACCCATTTAATGAATTAATGTAAAAAGAATATGAATTAAAATGGAAATATAAAAGTGAAATATAGAACTTGACATTTACTAAGATTTTGAGTGGGAATTTGGCATTGTCTCAAGTGATGTTTATGACTGTTTCTTTTTTAATTTTCCAGACATTAGGAGTATATAGATTGGTACGGCTAGTTTATTGGATGGTTTTAACTTATCCTACTCTATTAGATGTGAAATTTTTTATCCGTCCTTTTCGAGGCATGTGTTTGGAATTGTATAAAAATAAAACCATGATGAAATTTAGTCATAATTCTTGTGGGTGGTTATAACCATGCTCCATAGGCGTTTGGCGATGGGATACTAGTGTATCCTCTTATTGTTTAATCCGCAACACCCTTAGTTTTCCGGAAACAGGTGCTGAGGCAAACTTCAATGAGGGTTTTCTACAGTATATAAAGACTTTTTAGGGAGCACCAAAACATTCGAAATCTATGGAATAGTTGATGTGTTTATTCCAGTAGCATCATCATCCCACAGTTTCTTATGATGGTGGCCCATAGGATACTAAGTAATTGTTTGAGACTACTGTATTGATTTTTTAGAATCTAGAGACACCTCCTTAGTGGAGAGTGAAGATCATTACCTACATTTTTCTAGGAGTAGAAAAGCAATGGTGGGATGTTTTAAACTAGGCTGGAAGACTGTAAGATATTGTATGGGGAGATTTCTTAAATGGGAATTGTGATTATGTTTTTTCAAAGCCATTTAGAGAAGAATGGGATAGTTAGTTAATATTTATGGAGCAAACCACCATGATAGTTATCGAATATTATGAATGAATTATAGAGCTACAATGTTTTTCATTGATATATCTAGTACATGAAGAATATAGTGCGAGAAATAGTGAGGAAGGTATCATACATGTTGTTAAATCATAGGTCATTGTTTTCATATTGAATACTATTAGTAATATAGTGAATTAATCCTTGATTATATAGTGGAACCTAAGAAAATATGGGGTGTAGAGAAGTGTAGTGTAGTCTCTCAACTCATTGGTGTAGCTTACAATAAATGGTAAGAACATTATGAGGATTATTGTGAGAAGAGTACCAGAAAAGAGGTTACTGTTAGTAGTGAATTTTTCTATCATCAGGGTGGATGATGGGGATATGTGAGGAATAATTATGATATGGACCCAGTCGAGTGTCAAGTTTGAAAAAGGATTGTCCACGAGCAGTGTTTTTTAGGACCTTCCATCCAACAATCAATGGAAGGTGGTAATATTTGAATCCATGATAATGAGAGGGTTTCACATATCTGCATCATGCTAGGATATGGAGCATTACCGGTCAGTTAGGTTGAGTTTGTGTTTGTGGATGATGTTTCCAGACACTTTTTTTACGACGATAGTAGAGTGGGCTTACCCTGGGTTGTGAGGTACTATCCCAGGGCCACAGTTCAAGCCATATATATTATTTTAAATCATACTGCTATGGAGTATAGAGTAGGGAATTCTATGGTGAGAGGTATGATATTGGTATCCTATACAGTTGTTTCTTCTCATTTTGATACTAGTGATTCACATAAATTTTTATTTATACCAATTCTAAAGAGGCTTCGGCCCATGATCTAGTTTTTTGAGGTCATGATGATGCTTGACACTCCGTTTCATATTAAAAATTAGGATGTGCTTCAATTCTGTGACTAAACACTTGAAATTGGTAGGTGTCACATCAAATGTAATCTTATCCTCCTTGAAATGACAAGTTGATACATCATAAACAAG
Organism: Viscum album; assembly: GCA_963277665.1. NCBI lineage: Eukaryota > Viridiplantae > Streptophyta > Magnoliopsida > Santalales > Viscaceae > Viscum > Viscum album. The sequence continues at coordinate 1,306,890,516 of OY728140.1, read as the reverse complement.
GTGGAATTTATTTTTTCACAAAAAGACCACTTTGATTTCAATTTCCAAAGGGTGACCATCACATAACCAAATGTAAATGTTTTCATTTAGAAGGTTGAATGAGATATCCAGAATATACGAACTAAACCTGAACATCATGGGATGGGATGGATGAAAGAAATATTATTAGTTTCTATTGGGATTATCAATTATCACATCATGAAGCATCTCCTCCAGTTTTTGATCATCATAATGATGTTTTCTAGGATGGATTTTCAATGTTAAAATCTGATATAGAGTTGGAGTTCTCCATATAATGATTTCCAGGAGCTATTCTAGTATGAATTTCCCCTTATAGGATAGCTACTACAGAGTTATAGGGGATCCATAAGAAGCTAGAGTATTTTGATGAAATGGGACTTATTTAACCCAGTGCTTTTAAATAGGGTTAACCAATCATTTTTTTAAAAAGGCAGATGATTCCATCAGTCTATATATAGATTAATAAAATTTAGCTAGTTAAAATTTATGAAATGGCATACCATTAAACAAATAGATTAAGCTTTTTATGATATTTTTGGAGATTAAGTGTTCTTGAAATTGGATTTGATATTAAGAGATCATCAGGTGCATTTTCATCTAGTAGAGATACCTTTTATAGATATTAATAGAATTTATGGTCTATATGTGTATCTAGAAATTTTATTCAGTATAATAAATGTTCTTGAAGTTTAAATGGAGAGGATAAACTGATTGTTCCATCCTTATTTGAATTTTTTGTTGTGGTTTCTATGGAAAATATCTTTGTGTATTCTCACAATCTACAAGAACATGCCAAAAATCATGTTATCATTTTTGATACACTGAGAGAGCATCAGTTATATGATATGATCACAAAGTTCCACTTATCGATTGACATTGTTAACTTCATATTTAATATTATATTATAAATAAGAATATTAGTTGTTCTAGAGAATGAGGGAGCTAGAGTTTCCTAGGATTATCCAAAGAACATATTTAATATATAATGTTTACTGCAACTAGAATGATATTGTAGTCATTTAATAATGAACTGATCTGGATTTTTATCACCATTAAAGGGCTTTAATATTAAAGGTTTGATGTTTGGGTGTCCAAATACCTGCGAGACAGAATATTTGGAGCAAGATTGGAGATTGACTTCATTTTTGTTTCTGATTCTAATAGAGCCAGGTAGGATCTATAATGTTTATTAAGATGTATTAGGTACAAATTTAGGAGAGGTTTTGATGCAAGTGGATAAAATAAATGAATACATGTCTAGATAGATTATTAAACATGAGATAAATTACCCGAAACATAATCTTCGGTTAGTTTATGTTGTTCATGCTTTGATTTTTTAGAGAAATTAATTTTTAGGAGAAAATTTTTTGTTTTACACGGACATACAAAGTATCAAAAAAATATTCAAACAGTGAAACATGAATATGAGGTTGAAATGTTTGGTTGAGTCCTTTGTCTTTTAAATTCAATCTTTCTAGCCTGCTAGAAAAGTAAATATAATTACTGGTGCACTAATACTGAGGAATCTACAACAGGTAGTTTATGAGGCTAGTAGTTAGTGGACACTTATGACAACGTTTTTAGAGTTACACTTGGAGGTGAAGGATGTTCAGGGCCATACATTTATTTCTTCATTAATTATGAACAATCCTCTATTGGATAGAGTGGTAATGAGTTATTTATAAAAATATGAAGGTTTAGTAAAATGGTAGAGTGTAGAAGATGATGAACCAACTCATAGTTTAAATGTGGGGAAGTATGAGATCATTTTTAAACATGTTTGAATTGGGATTACACTATACATACATGAGGAGATGATTTAGTAATTTAATGCCATGGTTTCGGAAAGACATCATATAATTACCAAGATGTATCATGATATATTTCAGCCTTATTAGTGCTTGGGGTTGAAATTTTAGTTGGCTTATTTTTTTATATGGTGTTCCACCTATCATCCAGTGAAGGTGGAACATTAGATAGCATATAGAATTTTACAGTAGTAAGTCTTTATTTAGTGGAAATGTCATGATGTTGAGATGGTTTTATTGACTATTTTACCGAGGAACAATTGTGGCTATAATGTCATTTGTGTTGTTGTGTAAGGGACAATAAGGGTTTCTCGTTTCCATTCGATGAGGTATAAATTTTTATTTGATGATATTATTATTTTTTATATCCAAGAGATTGCACAAATTCATGGGGTCCTTTACACAATCATTTTAGATTAGAACAAATAATTTACTTCACTTTTTTTGTAGGTTTTGTGGAGAGGTTTCGGTATATAAGTGAATATGATAACATCATAACATCTTCAGACTGATGCAATGTTAGTGTGCATAAAATTGTTGATTGAGAAAATTCATCAAGCACGCGTCCTAGATTTTGGGTGCTGTTTGGAGAGGCATATTCCCATTATTAATTTGCCTACAATGATATTTTTTAAGAACATATACAGATGGAACCTTATGAGGATTTGTGCAGTAGGCCATGGAGATCTCCCATGTGATAGTCAAATGCAAGTGAGGTAGGTTTATTGGAACCTCATCTCAAGAAAGAGACTTCTAAGTGTGTCCATTTGTTCATAAAGTGAATGGATGTCCCATTGTCTCAGTGGGAATCTTACGTTAATCATCATCGATGACCTGTAGAGTTTGAGGTTTGGGATAATTAATTTTTACATATCTCATTGAGGCTAGGACACAGAAGGATTGTGATACATGATATAGTTTCACCGCATTATGTCAACCAATTTTAGATTCTGCACAGTGTTGGGTTAGTATCCTATCAGTTTCACTTACCTCAAAGGTATCAGGCCACGCACAAAATCTTCCTTGTATTATATTTGTGCCATTATCACTAAGAACAATCCCACATTTTGAATCAAAGTGAGATGGATTTACAAGTAGATGCACCCTTTTAAGAGTATAATATATGAGTTATTGATAGGATAAACGAGGTTCTTCAAGGCATGTTTCTTCCTCTAGTATGGGTGTTATGGATGTAGAGATGTTTATAGGATTAGATTTGGGAGCGAGAGGATGATGTATTTTCCCGGTGGTTAGGGTTATTATCAAATTATTCTGGAACACCCATTAGTGGGAAATTTATGGATGAGTTTTTTTAAAGGGGATAATTTAAGATCCTTGTTTTTCCTTTGTGGTAATAATATTTTTTTCCAATTTAAATGGGGCTTTAAGGCCTAATGTGCATTCCCTTTGGGATCACAAGAGGTTTAGGGGAATCCATGGATTTTTTAGATCACAAAACCCAACATTTTGGGGAAACAATATAGGATGCATGATTCGGAGAAACTATGTGGTATATTCCACTTTGTTACCCAAACTATGTGAGTCCTAGACATCAGGCTTCAGGTTCCAATACAATTTACGGAAAACAATGTAGAAAGTGGTTCACTCTAGTTATAGTTCCTCTACTATTTTTTAAAATTCATGAGATATAAATTTCATATGGATATGAAAACCGTGCACACCAACCATGTGGGCTTTCCCTCCAAAAAATAATGGGTGCATGGTTAGAACACAATTTTCCCAACCTTGAAGACAAATCTTGTCACCATGTATTTTGAAGAAAAGTGGAAAATTTCCCTTTAACTATTTTATAATCTAAATACATATATCTATTTATCTATTGTTAAATCCATCATGATGAAAGAGATCATTTAATGTTATGTTAATAGCCTTCGATACCATTTGACTATCTAAACTCAGAATCAAATATCAATCTCTTATATAGATTTTCACTGGTATGTTCTTCAATCATCTTTTTTAAATCTATGTTAGAGTAAGTACTAGATGCACTATTTGAGTGTGAGATAATCATCTCTATTTCAGGGTTTTATTCCATTTATCAATTTTCATCAAATCCATATTGAACAAAAAGATGATACTATTTGATCACTCCACTATTGACTTATGGTAGGTAGTGAATAACTTTACCACGTGTTTGGATTTTGTATATTCATAGTTATAGTCATTCCATGAACCATACATTATTGAGGCACCTCATTAATGAATTAAATATTTGAATTGAATGTAATTGAACCTTCTAGGGATGCATACTTGTCCATTTGAGATTGTTAGAGGCCATTTTCTCATCCTAGATCACCCATGGGATGTTCCACTTACAATTTACATTTTTTATACTAATCATGGGGTGAGTATGTGCTTTCCTTATTAGAGAAACCCATTAGATAATTTGATTGGTTATATTTATTTATTTAAGTTTCATTTTTCCTCACCTTCAATGGGTCGTCAAGATGTGTTTTTTAAATGCTATAAAATGTTTAATATGTAATTTTTATTGGAGTCAGATAAACTTGTGAAATTTTATGAAATGTGAATATATGAAGGAATGTGATGAATTTTATTGTAGTGGATGCCTAAGGCTTGTATACCTTGGTTCAATATTCCATTAGATTTCATGGATGTTTCATCTATGGATATTGATAGTGGTAGGGGATTCCTAGGATGCGATTTATCCTTAGGTATTGATTCTGTAGGATGCATTGGGACTTGATACCACTTAGATCTAGATTTCATAGGATTTTAGTGGACATAGTCACTACAAATTATCAATAAAAACCTCCCAATTATAAATTAGATTCCATCAAAATTCTCCTGGGACACGACAAGGGAGCCTTGGTCTAATATACACTAGATTCATCCCTACAGGGTCTGACACTTTTGATTACATGGAATACCCATTGTGGATAACTTGATTATAAGAAAATTCGATGGTAAATGATTCGTCATTATACAGAATGGTCATGGTGGATCATTTTTCATGGTATATAGACATACCCCATATGGTTATCTTACTCCATTATATAGAATAGAAAATATCACATGTTTGTTTCTATTTACAGCTGCCTTATTATAGGAGCATTAATTTTGTGGTAGGTAACCTTGGTAGGCTGGACAATATTCCTTGAATTAATAACTTTACATTCAATACTGTCATATCATTTATATATCAGTCACTTTTTAGCATAAATTGTGTATCATGGGCCTTTATAGACACCATTGGTGGGGGCCAACTAGGTGTTATCTCATACCCAGTTTGGGGCACCGTTGGGTACCCTGAAACACTATGCAGATGTAGGTAGGGACTAAGGAAAGTGACCATAGTTTATCTCATAACGTTGTCCTACACATAAGAGTAATGGATATCTTTCCGAATATAATAATGAAGATACTATCTTAGATAACTCTTTTGGTACTTTTTGGAATTTTAATATATGATTATTTTATTAACAGATATTCTTATTATCATTATTCTACAATCTAACATGACGGAATAGTCTCCCTGCTAACACACCCTACGACCATTCTTTTATTCGACACCCTCTTGTGTTTTTGGATATATGCTTGATGACATGTGACCCACCGGCATGAGGCACCATTTAGTCACATCTCGATCAGGATTTAACAAGGTTGATAGTTCTTTAAAATTTCATAAATATTGATGGGATCATGGAGGTCCAAAATGATTTATAAATATGGGGACACATGAATGAAGTCTCTTGAGAGTATATTGAAGAAAATTATTTAGAACAGAAAATATGATTAATATTACCAATCAACTTTTATGTTGATTTATCTCTTAGAAAATTAGAGATTAGTAGAACTTTAATGACTGGACGATGTTTCCTATAAAAGTAATTTGAAATCTTTTTCATAGTGAATCATAAATATAAATATTTTAGGTATAAAGTTCACATTAGATAATAGAATCAAATATTTTTCAATCCTTTAAAATAATAATTAACTAATTAATTTTTTACTAGAATTTAATTTATCACTTCTAGATAATGGAAACAAATTTATAGTGCCTCCCATGAGTGTATGAAAAACCACCTAAAGCACATTAATCCCTTCATTAAATTCTTATTTTATAAACTTTTCATTTGTAGATTCATTTAATTAAGTGTTTATATGAATTCCGTAAGTTGTGTTTTAGGTGCACATTTTTTTGTGGGAATAATATGAAGACTTACTAATTTTAGTACAATTATATGCGGGTGAATGTCTAGTGGAGGATTACTTTTCTACTAAACTAAATTGTAAAAATATATTAAAGTGTGCTATTCCAAAAGGAAATAAAGTAATGTTATTATAATTCATCAATTAATCCATTATCCCACAAAAAAATTAGTCTTAGAGATGGGTTCATTTCTCAAAACAACAGAAGGAACTCATGACCTTTTCCATCATACCTTGACATGATTTTATTTTTACATGTGATTTTACTCTCAATATAATATATGGAATCTGATGAAGGAAATATTTGGATATATAATATTTATTGAATATATTTTTACTTATAATGATTTTTATTGGAGGACTATTGGATTTGGATGTACCTAGATATTTTAATATCAAGGGAATATTTGAAGAAGGTGGTAAAGGATGAATTGGAATAGATGGTTATTAAGGTTTCTTTTCACATGAGGAAGAATTTGGAAAGAAACTATAACATCAATATGTAGAAAAAGTGAACTGTTGTCATAAGAAATAATTAATTCTGAGATATATATGAGAAAACAATGGCTCTAAATAATTCATGTGTGAATGAAATTCCACCTTATGGTTGTTGGAAGGAATATCAGAATCTGATCTTGTGAACAACTTCATCATGATTTGTAGGTATCTTTAATCGGAGATAGTAAAATTATTATATAATGTGTGTGTGATACTTTTCTTATCATCACTTTTATAATTATGTGATGAAATAATCTCTATAGTAATAAATTCTAATGGAAACGCTAATTTGGTGTTTAGTTTTGACTACAATCTATTCTTGAATGGGGATGTGAGGTGAAGATAAATTCAAGTACCATATAGAAGTGAAATCAATAATGATTGATAAAGAAATCCATATAAATGAAATTAAATATATTGAAATAAAAAATAAAAATAAAATTATTGATAATGATTTTAGAGTATGTCAGCTATCCCAGGTCTTTCTATTATAGTTATGGTAAGAAAGGCCACATTAATACAAATTTAAAGAATCAAAACAAAAAACAAGGATTCTGTCAAATTATGGTAGTTAAAATGTTATTAGTTCAAATAATGGTCTAAAAATGTTATTATTGAGTGATAATACTATTATAGAGTCCAGGGTTATTAACTCCAGTGCATCATTTCGTTTAACTACATAACAAATATTGATAGTCAATTATGTGTCTTGGAATTTAGGAAAATTTTATCCAGTATATGATGAATCCCAATAAGTGTTTAAATGTATATGTAAATAGATAGATGTAGATTTGAGTATTCTCGATTCTATTTAAAGTATATAAAATACATGGTCTATGGAAAACATGATAGGGAAAGGTATATAACTACCTACAGAAATGTGGTAATGATTGTTGCAAATGGAACCATGGTGTCTTCGAAAGGGCTGAACAATGTAAGTCATTACTTGAACTAAAATATTAATGGAATTAAATTTTGTTAAATTTTAATTTTAGATGATCTAGATGTATGGTATTACAAACTTGGACACCATAGTGATAGCAACATAAAAGTTAAAATGAAAAATGAATAACACATCCTCAATGTAATAAAATATAATTTTTGAATGTTGTGAATTTGGGGAAATAGATAAGGTCTTGTTTCAAAATATATGTATGGAATCCTATAGCAAGGAAGATAGATTAATTTTATATGGATGTCTAGGGAGTTTCCCCTATCTAGTCTTAGGGAGGTTCCCTCATCTTTTTAACCATTATTTTTGGTGTTACATGAAATTTATTTAATTTATCGTTAATGAATATGTTTGATGTGTTTCATGATTTTATTCAATATAAATACATGGTTTAAATGGTATGTGGATATAACTAAATGTTTATCCATTCACAAAATAGAGGTAAATACAAAAGATGAAATATTCGAATCCTTTGAAAAAATAAAGGGATTCAACATGAGAAGGTGTTTCAAAAACACTACAATAGAATGGAATATTATAATGGACTAATCAAAATTTAACAGACAAGCACTATGAATTAGGATTCACAAGGAAATTTATAATGAAATATTATTTTATTCACTCAATATAATGTAATATCATATCAATAATATTTCACTAATGACAATTGGGTAGAAAATTAAGGATATTTAGGTTTAGTTAAATGATCATATTTTGGCCATATAAGAATATATAATTTCTTTTTACATGTTTTTGATAATGTTAAGGATCAATATAAGAATTCCATAGGTGATTAAAGTGTAATAAATTGTAAATAGTTCAGTAGAAACTGATTCTTGAGTAGGAGTACTAGAATTTAGGACTTTAAATGTTCAAGTAATACCAAGAAATATAGTGAAAATTGTATGATGTCTCAATCTAGGTATCTCATTCAATTGAAGAATATAAATCTCAAATTTCAAAATATTTGTGATGGGGAACATGGTTCGCCCACTATAGGTGTGGATTAGTTTTTGGTTTTATTAAATAATGATGTGTTTCCTTGGATTTCAATTGATCTATAAGTGAATTGAAAACATAATTATGGGTATATATCCATGTGGTTTCATCGTAGTTTGTTTTCCAACAAGAAATGTATATTTTCCATTATCTAGTAATTAGAAATTTCAATAATCCACTAGAGGTGGAGCTATGTGGAAAAACAGATTGTGTTATGCCTATGAAGAACCACTAGATTTTTCTATTTTTTTGTTAGGAAATGATTATCTATTTAAGAGATTCCATGGTATTGTGATAGTTCCATCTTGAACATCCCCAGGAAAGTGGTGGTATCCTCAATGGAGATGTCTTTTGAGTTGTTGACTACTCTTAATATCATATATAAAATAATTTATTCATGAAACCATTACATTAGTATCTATGGATTACAATATACAATAAGATTTGACCATTCATTTACCATAATCAATGATTCAATGGGTATTTGGATGTGGGAGATCAAAAAGATTTCTAAGACCCATCGACCATCTTTTTTGATGGTTGTGGACACCTACATGATGATTCACATATTCCTCATAACACTCTTAGGGTATATACAACTCACATGACTCACCAATGAAATTTCTCCCATTATTTTTAAGGGACCAATGTTAGTGATCATTCACCATAATACAAGTTAGTGGTGGATTATTTCTAGAATCATCCAGTGGAAATGTTTTGGGAATATTTTTTCGATATCTAATAGTACTAAATTGTACGTTTCACTATTTCACTCATCATAAAACATTCACATGGGGATACAACTCTTAGATAATCTGATATAACAGTTTGCTACTTTAAGTAAACACATTTTAGATGTTCTGGTGGCTTCCACCAAATTCTGTGTGTTGATAAATTGCACCAACATTTAGTTTGAGATTTAAACATTATGTTTAGAAATTTTCAAAAAGTCAACCAGATGGACATGAAGGTGGTCGAACATCACCCACTAATTGGGCCATATAAATACCATATTTTTTTAGAAAAAAATGTTAGGATAGGGAAATACAGTGTTGCATAAGGCTAAAATATTACAGAATGTTTGGATATTTTTAGAGCTTCCCATAAGATTTTTTCTACCAAATACTAATATTTATATTTATGGTTATTCTCCTTATTACCCTATACTTTTGAGAACAATAGTAGGAATATAGAGTTGGGGTAGAAAGGGATATTTTCTTATATAGATTCTTGGGTGGGAGTGATGTAATCTTAGATATACATCTCTAGGATAAGTAGGTGTCCTGTTGACATTTCAAAATCATCAATTTAATTTCAATGTAGGAATGGGAGTCTACATCAATATATTATAGGTTTTCATTGGGTGCTTGTGACATGATAATATTTTTCTACTCCATTGCAAGCAGAAGTCTAGATCCTTAATATCCCCTACCTTTAATGTATATTTTGACAAAAGTGTTTTAAAAAGATCTCAGGATAGATCCATGTATAGTACTTGGAAATAATACCATAAAACCTCCACATAAAGGTATTTTAGTATTTTCATCGTTACCTTTTACACTTTTGTCTCAATAATGGACATCTTAAAGGATGGGTGCTTTCCTATAAAGTTTTTGTGGGCTGAGGTGGAAATATTTATGATGAATCATTTATTTTATCTGAAATTGAATGAATTAGGGTGAACAAAAATTAGTTAATGATGTTCTATATTCGGTACAAATGGATAATTTATTTAAGTGTGAGTTTCTCTAAATCATTATGATCCTTCCCAGAAGCATTATTATTGATTCCATGGGCAGGATCTAAATGATGGTTTTTGGTATTTTCAAGAGTACCACCATGATATAATCCTTCAACATTGGGATGAAAAACATGGTTATCAGAATTATTTCATGGTGTAACTTCCCAACACACCACCATGGTAAAAGATTTCATCATGGGGTGGATCTCTTATAATTTTTTGTATCATGAGTAGGACCTTTACGGTATATTTATTATCTTTGGGGAGGACCTATATAGTTTCTGCAATCATATGGAGGACCTTCTAAGTACAAATATTCTCTATGTTTTGGACCATCATAGTTTTTGGTTTGGTGGGGACCACATTCGCAATAAATTTTTTCACCGTAATGTGGTCCTCTATGGGTTCTCCTATCACAGTTATATGGTACACATCAATATCATAGGGAAGCCCTTTGTAATTTTTTTAATGGAACAACTGGTCCAAACAGCTGATCAAGAATGGTTGGTAGATGATTGGGGTCCAGATCATCGTCTCGTGAGGATTTTAATTGATGATGTGGTTAAGATGGAATGTAATGAGACACCAAATATAAGAGATTACACTTAATGAGTAGGAGTGGAGAACTTCACCCCAGATGAGCATGGTATAGTTTGGAATGAGGATGTTAGTGTCGCAATGAAATTATTATTTATAATATATCAATTTCATTATTTATTAATATGCATGAATTATATTTTAAAGTGTTACATTCAATATAAAAATATTATTTAATTTTCCAATCAAAAAATAAATAGTTTTATTCAAAGAAAATTTATTTACATTGTTATATGGTTTTATTTGTAGAATTAATTTCTAAATTTTTCTATTTTAATTTTATAAAAAAGCATAATTTTTTAAAGGAGTATGTAAAAATATGTTTAGATTGATTTCATAAGATTTTTTGGGAAATTATTATTTTTTAATTAATAGAAAATACAAATTTATAAGAAAACTATTCTACCCATTAAGGTATTGAAAAAGTGAATTTATATTTTTAATTGGGTACATAATTAAATTATTAATTTTTATATTACATAATCCGATAAATTTCATTATAATCCACATTAAAATTTATTTTCGTATAGAAATATTTTTATACTTAGATGTCATTATTCTAGAAACCATTTTGTGTAATGTTACGTTTTCTAATTGTAAAATTATTTTTCACCAAATTTGGGGATTTAATATTAAAAAATCAGTTTCATATTTTAAATAAGTATTTCCAAATTTGGAATGTATTTCTACCACAATTTCTATCATTATGAATATTAACATTTGTAAAAGAACAAGTTATGAGTATATGATTTAATGTGGATTAAAGCGGGGTACGGATAATACAGTAAAAGTTAAAATTACATAAAAAAATTATAAATCATATTATCAAGTAATATTATGATCTTATTAATTCCAATATTTTAAAATTATCCATTTTATATCCACTTGGATTGTGTAATAATTTAATATATTTTAGTAATTTGATTCATTTTCAGTGTAAATTCTCCATCATTTATAAAAGGACATTGTTTCTCCTCTCTTCACCAAAAATCCCAAGGATCATATATCATTTAATACCAACCAAAATACCTTATTTAAATCAATCCTATTGTTATATTGGTCCTTGTTTGATCATAATACCATTCTAGAAAGGCATTACATATAAACATAAGGAGGTAGTCTGAAGAAGTGGTATATTCTTAATTGAGGATCAAGAATTTATTTCTTATTTTACATTGTTAAAATATCTCTATGAAATTCGTATAATAACATAATTATTTATTGAATAATGGAATTTTATTATTTTCTTGGTATAACCAATTTTAATATACTTATCCATCAAATGAAAAATAAAAAAATAGTCTATGCGTACATGCAGAATACAGCCTTGTGATACAATGAATTTAATTTTTCATTAGAACAAAATTATAGCTAGTAATAACTATGGATAAAAATTATATGAAATGATATATATGATATAAATTTTATTATTAATGGTAAATAAATATTATAATTATTTTTTTCTATCCAATGAAAAATAAAAAACAACAATCATGTGAACATGTATACTACAACCTCATGAACCGATGTATTATATTTTTCATCATCTCCTCACATGGTTGACATATATAGTTGTATTTAAACAAATAGTATGATATCTATGATATATTTATAATTATATAAATTTAAAATAATAGACACATTATTTTCCATATTTTTGTTTAAACATATAACACTACTCATGAATATATACAAACTAACAAATCTATGATTGTAACATAATTATTTTTCATATCCATATTACATGGCTAGATCTAAAAGTATATATAATATATAAAAATGACAATTATTACATTATTAAAAATATATATATGATATAATCATGATCCATTGGTCTATAGTCATCCAACCAAGGCATTTCATACTTATAAGCCTAATGTTGTTCGAACATCCGGCATGAAATTAATCGATTATGTAATTAGAATTAACATAATTATAAGTGAAATAAAACAAATAATAAATTTGAAAAATGATATTAATAAATTAAATACTAGAATATGTGTATAATTAATAATGGTAAAGAACACATGTGATAATATGGACTTAACCTAATGTATTTTTCGTTAAATCCATATTTAAAAGGTTTCAATATTTTCCTTCTCTTTTCCTATATATCTATGTTCGCTATAATATTTGATGTATTATTTTATGATATATTAAAATTGAATTTTATATCACCGGGCATAAAAATTTCATTATTTAGTTCCTTAGAGTAAGTGAAAAATTTGAAATTTATTGATGTACAACCATAGGATGAAAATCTCATTATAAAATAGAAACATATTAAGTAATTTTATTTCTTTTTGTTCTTGGACCATAAATGAATTTCTCAACATTAGGAATTGAATCTTGTATCCAAATATTATCCTATTATATTCACACATGATGAATTAGATGGTATTTTAAATCCTCGCAGATTTATGGTTTGGAGGTCCTTGACATTTCCTTGATCATTCACATTCTTTGGATCAATGAATTATCTCATTATCTAAAATTATTTATTGATTTCTTCAATTTCCATATCTACTCCTTCTACCAATGTTATTATAATTGGAAACATAGTTATGTTTTGTTCAATAATACTTTTTTTACCTCAATTTCTCTCATATTAATAAAATTTCGTAGTAACTCCTATGATTTGGGTTTTCAACAATATAATTTCCAAATATCAAACCCTTGGTTACTAATGAATTAAGAAAAATTTATGTTATTTCATTTGTGATGGGGGGATCATTTAAATACATGTACCTAAATCATGTGTTATAAAAACAATTTCTTATGAGGACCATTGCAAATATTTTCTATTTATGATGGGGGACCCTCCTAATAAATAATAGGTTTACCGTTTATATATGTCCTCATTTGAGATGTGATTGATCTCCCATAATTGATTATTATTTCCAATAATAGATCAATGCCATTAGAGAAAATATAAAAAAAATAAGTAAAAATATTATATTTTTTATTTCTAACAATAAAAAATAAATAAATTATTTAAATAATAAAATTAATCACAATAATGTTTAAAAAAATAAAAATATAATAAAATTAAAAATATATAAAAAACCATTATATAATAAATGAAATATAAAAAAATATAATATCCCAATTAATATAAATATTGTAAAAAATATGTTCTTTCAAATTTTTATCATAATAAATGATTCAAACATAAATAAATATCAATGGAGGGGGAGGTTCATCTAGATGAGGTAGATTAGGGAACTGTATTACTATACCATAATCTAAGTGTCTCATGTACTCCACAATCAACTGCAACTACTACTCAGGCGCATGATGTTGCTACTCCTGTTGTCGCTCTTATTGTCAATAAAACTCTACATTCTCTTCATGCATGGTCTCTATAACCTCATCCAAAGCATACTGCTTATCCTCATTCTGTGTAACCAATGATTATGACTCTCCATGATCTCCCCTTGATCTGGATGATGTTAATATAATAGTTCCACAATAACTTCATGGAATCAATCAAGAATTGTTACCAATAACTCTTCTTTTCTTGAAAGCATACTGGATCTCCTCCATCCATGTTGTATCATCAAATCATACTGCACCGGTGGCCATACCCTCAGTCATTTCCCAAATATCATCTAGTTTGTTTGAAGATGTTGGCACATATAACATATTATAATTCAATTTGAAATTAAAATTGGATGAACTTTATTTTCAATTAATTTTAAAACTCAAAAAATAGTACTGACCACAATCTAAATCCGTTGAACACCAGTAATTCTCTAGTGAAAATATAATATACATCCTCTTGTAAACATTGAACTCTATAACATCAGGATTCACAAATAGTACCCACCAAAAATAATGATGTCAGAAATAAAATAGATCGTTGTGATAGAACCTATTAGAAATACTAATCTTCTGACACATTAATTGTTATAGATTATAAATTCCCATAACATATAACTATAATATATAGTGATATTTTTGATGAGGAAAAATTCATTTTTCAAATAATGGTTCCCTTTATTTGGTGCACACACATGCCAAAGGTATTTGGGATAGAAAACTTTTCCCCTAACAAATAATTTTTTAGGGTTATTTTTTATGGGAATCAAATTTCAACGCAAAACTGAATCAATGTAAGGACTCTTTACGATGAGCAATTGGCCCATCTCAAATATCCCGTCATAAAACAAGTTTTAATCATAGTGTATTACCGAGATCATGTTTAAATTTTGAGGATGAAAATTATTTAAGGTAGGGAGAATGTAAAACTCCAAAATAATATAATAAGAACATTGAGGTTGATATAATATGTGATACACAATAATAATCTTAAAAACCCCATGAAAAATATTTCATTAAATTTAATATTTCTGATAGATTTTGGAGAATATAACCCCAAGTCAACATTTTCACGACCAATGTCAGGTAGCCATCCGACCCAGCATCCGACCCGTTCCGCGGTAAGGCTTGAAGGGCATTCCGGAACCCAACAAGTTGGCACATATAATCCCCCAGCCTTAAAAATTACTTAATCTCGAGTTGGAACAAGATTACACATTGAGGAGCTTTTCAGGTTTAGAGTTTTAGAGAATTATATCATAAATTATTCATTATATTCCACATTTAAACATGGTGGTTACATTAAAGACAAAATTCACTTTTCCCATCAAAGGAAACATATTTAAAACAAAACATGTATTCCTTCTTGTCAAATCCTTGAAACTATGATCACATCATGTACCTTTCCCTTGACCTGTGAGAAATATTTCAAAAACATGGGATGAGAATAAAAATCTTAGTAAGGTATATAATAAATATATAATGAAAACATTAGTCCATGTATACATATGAATTAATGAAATCATACTTTACTCATAAAACATAAGCACATTAACATACCTCATGAAAACATGAATAAACCATAGAAATCATAAGACATAAAGGTATCTTGAGGCATTCATAACATTCATACGTAGGGAGTAACCCTCATTGTTACATTTGGAATACCCATCATAGTATATTCCCTAAATCTATTCAGAGAAACCGTAGAATTTACCCCCTTCATGTTACCCAATGCATTGGATAGCTATATCGGGGTCACTCTCCCTTAGTTTATCACGGAGCCACCCATCTTCAAAAACAATTCCCAAGAACCATTATATAATCATATCACATAAAACATGCATAAAGGAAACATAACATTTCCACATTTCAATCACAAGATAACAATAACACATTGATATAATAAAAACACTATCAAAACCATTTTCAATACCAAAATTAAAGAAAAGTAAAACAAGGTATTTATTTTTCATTTAATAAAATGTTAGGGCTTGTAGAGGAAGCCGAAACTCAAATAATGGTCACGGCGGCAGAGAAGTCATTGTCGTCGCATACATATGTCAAAAACATTCCCATTTTTCATTTAGTAAAACGCTTCATATAAAAATATTACTTTTGAATAAGAGTAAAATTCAAATTGTTTTATACACCGTATAAAAGAATGTTGTGTATTAAACAAAATATGCCTCAATGAAAGGAGATTGAGACGAAGTATCTTACCCCGTATCCGACATGGCTATATCATTGTTTAAGCTCCTAAATAATAATCTTGATTTTATTTATACTTTCTTAATAACCCTTTTCAAGTTCATTATTCCTTTATATCACTCATTACCATGTTATGAACACTATGTAATTATTTAAGTTAATAATGGTCATTTTGTCGATCATTGGTACTTGAGTCAAAAATAAACTCTTTATAATTACAAGTTGTTCATGTGGTAAAATATCCATTATATCTAGAATTATATTATGATGTAGATGTCATATATATCATATATATCTAGTATATACATGCATTTATAATATTACATAACATTTTGAGGTAAGAAATGAAATTCACTGTTCATGGAGACGGTATGCCGTACGTACGGATGAACGCTACTTTCATTTCTATTTCATATTTAATGGAATGAAATCATAATGATATAGAGGTATAATTTAATTCTAGTATAGTATCATATATAACATCAAAAACACCATCCTTTATACATCCCACATATGGCATTAACAAATCAATTCACTTTGAGGGGGCGATAGTTCTCTCTTCCTACAATGAAGATATCGTGTTTACCCATAATGGAAACCATAAATTAATGACATAAATGAAAAATACAGAAGCATAAGGAAAACATAAACATAATATATATCATATATAAATATAGTTACATCTTAATGGACACTATGAAAGGTGTTAAAATAAGATTGAATAATCATCGTTTCGTGAGGCAGAAATTCGCCATCCATAGAAACAGTATGTTCTTCAACAATTAGACGAAGGTGTGTGTATGTGTACCTCGAATAATATTCATAACAATATCATAGTATATTGAAGATTATAGTGTTGTTACAAAATAAAATAATAAAAATATTTTAGGGGGTTGAAGAAGCAAAATAATAAAAAATAACACAAGTGAATACATTACCTTTAAATCGGGTAACTCCTCTTGGTTTGAACCAAAAGGGTTCCTTGAAGAGATTTATACCTAAGGAAAGGATTCTAGGATGAATATAGGGATGTTAAGAGATAAAATGAGCAGATTTTGGCCGAGCCAATGGCTTGAGATGTGTGGGTAAGGAGGTAGAGGTGGGGGCCTTTTATAAGAGGGAGGAAGGATACTCTTGGAATGTCAAGAAATGTTACTTTATATTAAAATGATTTTTGGAATTTGAAGGTCCCACATTTATATATTTTGAGGATAAGGTGGTAAGGTATCGAAATATACTCATCCAATAGGTTTTTTACTATTTTAATTCTTATATATTACATTATCTTTTCTTTTTATTTAAATAGTTCATTAATGATGTAATCGCTACATCATCATGGTGTCATAAAAAATTTAATTTATTTAAGGTCTAAAAATTATAAAAAAACTACTATGATATAGGAAATCTTTTTATCCTTCCAATTTCTATTTATAGTATAAGAGATCATTTATGTAGGAAAAATTAATTTTTTTTTACTTTGGTGTTACATACTTTTCTGATATTCTCCTTTCTTTAAAAATAAAATGATAAAGTGTCACTATCACCCAAAAGTGATTCCATGGGGTCCCTAATATTTTCACCAAGCATCCCATGGTCGGAAATGACACAAAAAGTAGCATTAGGACACATACTGGGGTCATTTGTTTTCATTATTATATTATTTTATTACCCTTAACTACTCGATTACTAATTAATCACGACAATTAATGATAATTACCGTCGTTACTATTCATAATGTGGACCTTCTGATTCAAAATATAGAATTAAATATACCAATTTCCAAAAACAAAAATTAAAGTAATTAATTTGAATATTATTCCCATTTTAAAAACAAATAGCGGGGTTTTTTTAAACAATATCTATGAAAAGTTTGGCACTTGTTTATGCCCAATTACAAAGTGAAATATATTCTAATGACCACCATTGGATTAAATGGAAAAAATATATTCTAATTAAACTTTAAAACCAATTAAAAGAAAATTTTATCTATATAATTGAATTAGATGAAAAAGCAGTTTTGATGTAAAATGCAGTATTTTTCACTATTCATTAAAAAATGAACATTGTCAGAAAAATAAAAAAATTTATCCAAAGTAAATTTCAATGTCCCAATTATAATCAAGAAATTTATTTTAAAAAATATAGCTTATAAAATTTTCAAAATAAATATTTAAAAATTGTTCCCCATCAAAAGGCGGTAAAACAATCTTTTTAAAATATTAGAGAATTCTATGCTTATGATTGGATTTATTCGCATTTTAAGCCTCTAAAACACTATATAATTAATAAATAGACAAATATAAGAAAATATTTTATTCATTAATTACTTGTGATGATACAGAAAAAGTTCCCAGGTATCATATAAAATAAGAGGGAACAATTTCTCTAAATTCGATATATTAAATTGACCAACAAACACTGAAAAATAATATATAAAAAATTCTGTCAAATTCACCCTTAAAAAAATTCATATTTATTGAGTTAAAACATCTAACAAAACCACAAGAGTACTGATACATAATGTGTACAAAAGTCTATAAAAAACCTCCATACAATGAGAGGAACTGCATCATTAAACAACCACCACCAAGATCCACACTAAATGCCACAAGAAATACAAACTACAACCACTAATTACTTGCAATAACATGATTCAAAGGACAACAGGGTTTGAAAACTCCCAATGGTGTCTACAGGGTGTGATATAAAGCCCAATATGATGTTACCTAGATATATGATTTCATGTGAAAATATTTTAAGAATACATATCATGCTCATTTTAAATTAATGATTTTTAAAAATTTCTACGAACTCATTTGTTAGTTAACATTTTAAAGAAAGAAACCACCTAAAAAGAAAAAAACAACCATCTTCGTAAAAGATAAAAGGTATTCTAAATGTACGGACACAAAATTAAAATTTCCTCCAGATGCTGACGGATGACACCTCATAATACAAGGTTGATCATGGTAGGTGAATCCCTGAGGTCAAACTCGATTATGTGGGACTCTAGGACCATCATGTTCAGTGATAATGGGGTATAGAAACCTCATAAACCTATGTTCTCATGTGGGATCCACTAGTTGGGGACATACGCATAACCTTAGTGGTCTTTAATAATCACCCAAATATTTATTTAGTGTTTCAGTTGTCAATCCTTCTAAGTGAAACTGAGCCATATAAACTTCTGAATCACTAGCTAGATAGTCCTAGTCCATCCACCATGTTACATGAGATTCGATTTTTGTGGTCACTCAAGATTCATGTTAACATATTATTAACATAGCACATTTACACACACAAGTCAATCCAAAATATTTACACATAGTATGCCATTACATGCACACCCAAACCCAATTTTTAAATAATACAGACACTAAATATCGTAAAAAACATTTCTCATAGATCTTAAGTAATTTACTAGTTCATTTTTAACATAATCTTCTAAAATAATTTTTTTGGCACTGCAAATCTTTACACACAAAGATTTATAAAAATTCCCCTTTTAGACCAAACACATACAAAAAACTCATCATTTCATGATTCGCATAAAATAAATAATTTTAAATAAATATATGAAAAAATTATAAAGCACTAAAAATTGTACAACAATTTTTTACAACAATGAAACACTATTGTTCACATTAATATGCTACATTAAAATTCAACAGACTCTATAACCCTATTGAAAAAAAAATCAAGACATATATAGTTTAATAAATCAATTGTGTAATTTATAGAACACTTCTAATTTACACAATAAGAGTTTACACCAATTTGAAAACAATTCCATTTAAAGCCCTTTCTTTTATATATTTTTATAGAACCCAACATCATTTTTAAAACAAGTCATTTGTCTTTTAAAACATTTTAGAATTCACATTAAGAAATGAAAAAAATGTTCCACAATCCATATTATGTTATTTTCTTTTAAGAACGCCCTTCCAAACCTATATGCACCTTATATGCCTTTGAAAACATTATTTTCACTATTCAAACAATTCATTGAATTATTCAATAAAACACTTATTAAAATATAGAAAATTACATTTATAGAATGAAAACCTAACAAATAGACATGCCAAACACTTCAAACATCATTTACAAAACAACACTATATTTCAATGTTCTAAATAAATAAAAAACATGCCAAAATAGTTATCTTATTTTAGGAAACTCAAAATAATCAAAATCTCACCACAATCTATTTCCCAAACACATTTTTTATACCATAAACAAATAATTAAACACACCGAATAATATCCAAACCATGACACATATGAAATACATAGTGATTTCCTATAAAAATTATAATTCAACCTATTTGAATGAAAAAATATGTCCAAAAAAGAATTATCACATTGAAATTAATGTATATAACAAGAAAAATTAATTAAAAATGCAATATAAATCATCTATAAACATTAGGGCATGGAAGCACCTACCTCGGGTGGAAGAATCCATAAAATTCAGTGTGAATCTTTATTCGAACCCTAATCATGCCACAATGAATAAAATTTTGACTGTAATTCAACAATTCAAACCAAACTAATTTTAGATCAAACCCCAATCATAAAAAACATAATGAAAACTAAAAAGGAAGAGAAACTCATTATATTGGAAGCCATTGGCAGAGGAGGATTCTGACAAGGTCGTAGTCTCCAGAGGAGGTGGGACGACGTTATCGGCAGCCCATGCATGGAGGAGGGAGGTCGGATTCGGGTCACATGAGTTGGGTTTACTAGATGGATGGTGGTCGTAGGGTATCGAACCTAGTAAAGGTCCATCCCAGAATTGAGGTAGCATGAGGATGTCTGGCTAGGAGGGAGAGGGTGGCGTGGACAGGGCATCGGTTCGAATGTCACCGGAGGGAGGTGGAGGGCACCATCCTTAGTTAATGGGGGACAACACATATAAGGTATAATGGGAATTATGGAACCACTCATAGGTGTAGTGGTGTGGGGTTTAGGATAGAAAAGGGTGTAAAATTAAAAAAGGTAAAATATAAACCTAATGAAAAAATGAAAACCCAACAGAAATAATAATAATAAAGATAATAAATATAATTAATAATAATAAGAATAATAGCTTAATAAAATGTTAAAAATATCAATATTATTATTAATATTAAAATTAATAATATTATTCTAACCCTAATAGTAATAATAATAATAATAATCTCAAGAATAATATTATTATTTTTTCTATTATTAAAAAATCCAAATTTTTATTCCACTTATCGTATTTTACATAATTTTCATTTTTTCATACTTCTTATTAAATTGTTTTGATCACTCGGTAGGTCGTATGAAGACATATGAAATGATCCACAGTTTCGACTAAAATATTCTCATGTTCTGGACACTTTCATGCCTAGAAAAACTCATTTTTCACCCAAAACACAAAAAAAAATCAACCAGGATCATCCCACTCCTCAAAAAAAAATTTCAATGAAATATAAAATAATTAAGTATATTATTTCAGGAGTGTAGTGTGACAACCCCCCCCCCCCCCATTACCTAGTTCCTCCCCCATAAATCCATCTGAGGTTTAATTTGAATGATTGATCTGGTACTCAATTTTAATACAAGGAGATTCCCGAACAAAGGTCAAATGAAAAGATGACAAGAATACAACTAGCACGAAAATTGGTTTACAAGTCTAACTCAAGAGGTAAAAATGGACTCCCAACTATAAGCTTCCCACCCCCAAGAGTGTAAGCATATGAAGATGATCAATCAGTGGAAAGGTAAAATTCCAAATGTTCAATCCGTCCTTTTGATCCATAACACCTCAGACATCACCAATCAAATCCCACAACACTTTCCAGAAACCAAAAACAAGGTTCACCAGATACTAACAAATACTCCCATAAAATTAATTAATCAAAAATATTGGGTGTAATTTGACCCCAACAATCACTCAATGAAGGGACATGAAATGATGAATCTTCAAACAAGACTACTCATTATAATGTATACATTCTGACATTGACCGGATCAACAACATAGTGATGTCCACACAGACTCCCTATCATAAGGAATAAGATTACATCAATTGATCCTATAATAATTTCAGTGACACCTATAGTGTGTCTCCCCACTATAAGGACCAACTAGAGTAACTAACAATCATGGACTGACATGAGATATCATACATGGTAGACATGTGAGATTCCCATAGAACATAATCTCCCACCGCAAGGGACCTGATTCACCCAAAACCAAACCAAACAGAAGTAACTATGTGACTCACCATTTCAACCGAAATTTTCATTTTCAGATGATTCCTACCAAACCAAAATTGAATTGGACATACAACATTGTTTATATACAAATAACCACATAGAGAGTCACACCAAATAGGATACGAGCACTGAGGGTCAAGAAAATTAAATCGTCATTCCTCCTTATAACCAATGAGGGAGTCCACCTATACGAGCAACAACATTGAGAAACATGGTCCCTATGTCTCTTTCCATCACTCGGGACCACATGAAATTAATTTACCACATCAAAATTTTAAACAATCCCCATTTTCAGAAACTAAAGGAATGAATCGGACTAGGATCTCATACACTCCTTGGGGTTCTTGACTACATGCCAACTCTACTCCCGAACCAATGGAAGGATCTCTATTGATTAAAGCATCTCCTTCCCCTCAGTCATGCATTGAAACTTCCAAACTAAACTCATCCTACTGGTTCCACAAGAAACCACACTGTGATCTAGACAACACTAAATGACACAACACATTGAAAATTCCACTTTCTCCTTCACATCACATTCACCAAAATAGTGTCTTAAATGATTCATACACACCATCCCTTTTACTATGAATAATAAATAGTAGAATAAAAAACACACAGAATGCACCTTCACTTAGAATATAGAAATTTGGAGTTTTCCAATGTAAAACACTGTTTTTTTTCAAATGGATATTCTTGGAATATTTCACAACCTTTACCCTTGTAGTTGAGCATTGAAGTGTCACCAAACATGAACCTTACAGCTGAGAGGAACATTAAATGAAGAGGGACCTCAAATCAAGTCCCTAACAACATGATATAACTGTATGTCGTCGTAACAACCTCTTATTACCTGATTCACCACCTGTATGGCTTAATGCAATCTCTTACATAGAAAAAACCAAAAAAAGACCCAATGTACCTTTGAAATTATAGACAGAAATGACAACTCTATAATACTTCCCTTTTTCCTTACTAGAATTCCTTTTGTTGCGTCAAAACATGGCCTTCATACATAACAATATCAACTTCTCCTTTGTCACCACATGACTCAAGGAAATCAACATATCCTTTCACTCCTCCCACATTCACATCACCAATGCGAGAGTATTTTTGTATCTAGAAAATAAGACTTGTAATATCAACCCCATTCTCAAGAAGAAATTTCACACTTTGATCAACTAGTGGATCTAAAAACTGGTTATTACTCGTGGCTGCACTTCAGTCGTGCATTAACTCTTTATGGGACCATACATTATCCAAAGTCAAAAAATACTAAGGACCTAGTCAAATAATTCATCTCGTTAAAACATTCCAATAACAATAACCAAACACATGAGGGGAGCCACAAAAAGTGTTCCCAAAACCCATTCTGAATGAGACCACAAACCATTATTTCAAACCAACTTATAAATAATACCAAAACCTAAAACATCATTCAAACAACGTGTTTTCAAACTCAATACACCCCATGAAAACATTCCCATGAATAGTAGAAGACACATGATGCAGCAAGAGTAAAATAATTTTGAAAGGTTACCCAAACATATGGTTGGTATCTATTCTCTAGTCACACCACCGTCACAAAGAGTGCTCTAGAACCATGTCCCCAACTCGGCATGGCTTTTCAGAACATGCGAACTTATTAAGACTAGTGATCCAACCCACTTCTCATTTCGCAAACAATGAACAACTAAATGAAAAAAATACATACATAAGACTTTCCTTCCCCTGGTAACATGAGTCTCGTCATGAGGTGTTCTATCTAGGCACCCTACTCGTAATCAGGTCCCAACAATCATTGCTATAGCCTACCTAGACTCTCCCCAAAGAACAAGACCTGAAAGGGAATAAAATCACTCTAATACCAATTTATCAAGAACAAGGATGGCTCTCCATATGACCTAGTGCCAGACCTAGTCCGTAGTATGGTTTGATGGGTGTTCCCAGTCCCCACGTGCTAGCAGAAGTGTCAGAGTATCAAATGAACAAGAGGGAACAATTTACCTGAAATCAAAATATTAGAATTACCAACAAAAACTGAATATTAAGATATGAAAAATTCCATAAAACACGCCCTTAACATGTTTCATTTTCTATACATTACAACATTTGAAAAAATCGGGAAATTATTATGCCATAAGGGAGCGAAATATCTATATCAAACCTCTAGGAAAAAATATGAACAACATCATCAAACCGCCACCACAAAGATCTAAAAACAATCCAACAAGAAACTCATACTTCTAACACTAAAATCTTTCTTTAACCTGACGCAAAGGACAACAAGGTCTGTATACACCCAAAGTCATATTTAGTGTGTGAGCCAATGCCCAGTAGGATACCAATTTGATAAATACCTCCTTGCCAAAACATTTTAAAACAATCTAACATGCTCATTTAAAATTAATTCTTTTAAAACATTTCTATGAAAACATTTGTGAGTAAATTTATAAATGAATTGAAACCACATACAAAAAAACCAAAATAACCATTTTCATAGAAGATAAAGAGAATTTTGAAAGTACACAAACACAAGAGTTCAACCATATTGTAATATATGGAACCTCATCATATAAGGTAGCGGGTCATAGGTTAATCCCTATGATCAAACTAGCTCATGTGATACTCTAGGGAACTCTAATCTTGAAAGAAATGTTGTATTGAAACCATGAAAACCTACGTTCTTGTGCAAGGGCCATTATTAGAGGAAATACTCATAACACTAGTGCTATATAATCATCATACTAATATTTATTCATTGTTGAAGTTGTTAGTGAAACTTGGCCATAGCCACTTCTGAGTCACTAGCTAGATAATTCTAGTACATCAACCTAGTTACCTAGGATTCATTTTTTGAGATCAATGAAGTTTCACATTCACATGTAATTTAAACAACAGAGTTACACACACAAGTCCAGAAAATAAAGTTACACATACATTTCCACTACATGCATACCGAAACCCCATTTTAATAACATCCACACACCAAATCATTTCATAAAAATGCATCACCCTACTTATAAATTTATTAGTTCATTTAAAAATTTGTTTCTAAAATAATATTTGGAGGCACCACATGCCGTTACACTCAATGACATAAAAAACACACTTTTTGACCAAAAACACACAAAAACTACCCCATTTCAGGATTCAAATCACAAAAATAATTTTAAATAAATATTTTAGCAATTTATAAAGTATGAAAAAATAGTAAAATATGTTATTTCATCAAAGCCACACCCATGATGACATGAATATGTTAATTAAAAATAAATTTCACCGCATCATCATATCGTAACATAAGTTCCCACACATACATAGTATAATAAATCAATAACATAATTTATTGAACACTTATAATTATCCCAACTATATTTTAAACCATTTTTCTACCAATTCCACTCCGAGCACCTTATTTTATAAATTTGTACACAACCAAAAATCATTTCTAAAAAATACCTATATCTTTTTAAATAATTTAAAATTTACATTAAGAAATTCAAAACAAGCTCAATATGCTGAATTATTTCATTTTCTTTTAGGAACATAATTCCAAAACATATCCTGACATTATATTCCTTAAAAAACCCAGTTTTCAATTTTTAAAATATTCTGTATCTTTATCCGTAAAACACCACACCAAAATACTCACACAAATTTTCCAAATTTCATTTATAAAATGAAATCCCCACACATAAAATATCTAAAATTCATAAAATGTCTTTTTAAACCCTAAATTATATTTCATGGTTCAAAATAAAGAAACAAATATGCCAAAATAATTTTTCATCTTTTGCAAAACCCACTTTAATCACAATTTCACCCCCAGTACATTCAAAAACTAATTTTTCATACATTAAAAAATTATTTTAACAGAACAAAACATTTAAACAATAATATTCATATGAAATACAAATCCATTTACTTTATCAAATATAATTCAGCCTATAAATAGGCCTAGTTATATCACAAATAAAAATTTCATCATGATTTTAATGTATATGACATAGTAAAATTAATTAAAAAGGGAAATTAATTAATATAAAATTATTTGGGTATGGCACTACCTACCTTAGGTATAGAAATACCCACAATTCAGTGTGAAATTCCAATCACACTATAATCGCACCATGGTGAACTGAAATTGGACAATAATTGAGGAATTTGAACCAAAATAATTCAAGATCAACCCCTAAAAAATGAAACCGTAAAATGAAACACTATAAGGAGGAAGAAAAGATTAATGTAGGGGGTGTACTTTAGTAGGTGGATGTCGGAGAGGTTTTCGTCCCATGAGGTGGGAGGTCGGCAAGTTTCTGCCTCGGAGGAGGGTCAACCAAGAGGCGAGGCGGCGCGAGGAAGGATGGTTGGGAGGGAGAGGGAGGCATGGAAGGGGTGGTGGATGGAATGTCACCAAAGGGATATAGAGGGAACTGACCATGTAGAAATGGGAAATGGCACACATCAGGTGGAAGGGGGGTTAGGGATTGAATCATAAGGGTTGTTCTGTGGGGGTTTACTGAGAAAGGGATGAAAAATAAACATGGAAAGGGAAAGTAAAAACCTATGAAAAAATAAATCTCATCTATAATAATAATATTAATAACTTAATAAATTATTAATAATAAGAATATTAATAATAAAATTAATATTAATATTAATATTCCAAAACTAATATAAATAATAATAATAATTCTCATTATCTTAAAAATAATGTTTTTAATATTATCATTATTGAAAAAAATTCTTAAATTTTATTCCACTTTTTATATATTACATTATTTTCATTTTATCAATATTTTTATTAAATTTTATTTTACCACCAGACATTTCTTACAGTGACCTGGGTAAGGATGAACTTTTTTGACTCAGCAATGCCCATATGATAAAAACTGTAAATCCCTGAAAAACACATTTATTAGAAGGAAAAAAATAAATATGCTAAGCCCACACCTTGATAGAAATTTTCAAATCGAAATAAAATCATAAAATATAATTATTTTGTGATTATGAGTGTGGCATAAATGAATTATAATATATTGTGCCATTATAAATGAGTCGTTACCTCTTTAAGAATAGATATTGCTAATTAAAATATTACCATCAAGGTTATCTATATATTATAAATAAAATTAAAAATAATTTAAAATAAAAAGAGATGTTTTCTAAAAAAGGTATTATTTTCTAAGAGAAGGATTAGTCAGGATTTGATAATAAAATTTAAAAATAATTTTTAAAAATTTAGTAGATTTTATATTACTGTATAAACTATTTATATCATATTTCCAAAATTATCTTAGTTTGAACATGTAGGATTTAAAAAAAATCATTTTCTAATGAATTATTAAAAATAATGACTTCTAATTTAAAACATATTTTTTGTTAAAAATATTTTAAAAGTTTAATTATATTTTAAATTGGATTTAATGTAAAAATTATTCAATTATATATAAATAAATCTAATTTAGGTAATTGGAATCATTTTTATATTGATTTTGGATATAAAAATATTGTAATCTTTTGACCGTGTTTTTATTCAAAACCATCTTTCTCGTCGCGTCTGCGGGATTAATATTAAATTTAAAATTTTCACTTATAAGAATAAGATTTTTTGAAATGGATTAAATAATTATAATCATAATTATTTATATTATCTCATAATTTCATTTTAATTTTTTCTATATAGAATACTTAAAATAGTAAAAATCATTTATTGTGGTTAAAGTAAAAATATTTTTACTGGGGAATTAATGAAAGAAAAGAATTTAAATAACATAAATATTGTATTAAATATATTTAATGGAAAAATTTACCTTATCTAGTCTAAAGATATATACTAATCTATTTTTTCCCTCATTCCATTTGAAAACCCAGGGTATACCTTTTTCTTTTTGAAAATTACAATTGTACCACACACATAACATATAAAAGGCCACCCCTTATACTATCCTCTTCACACCATAAAACCCTTATGGTTTGAAAAATACCTAATTAAATAAATACCAAACTTATACTCATTAATACAAGAATACATGTATAGTTTATAAATCCATTCCTGGAATACATTTTGTATTACCTTAAAGAGTTGGTCTGGGATGAGGTAACGTTCCTTAATAAGCGTTTTCATTTTATTTATTCATCCACCACCTTCAATTATTTTTTAACCATTGGGATATAATAACCCTAGTATATTACATATAATTAGATTTAGATATGATAATTTAATTACCCACAACCATATCAACATCTATTTATGTGTTACCAAATCATCATTCCTGTGTACGACTGACTACTACCTCATCAACCGATATCATTAGTTATTCCATTAACACCTCTCATAGATGGGTATGATGATGAATTTAATATATATATATATATATATATATTATTTTAATGAAATAATTATTCCCCTTTATTAAATATATAATATTTAATTTAATTTCTATTATATAGAGGATATGATAATGTCACTCGTGTGTACGTCGAACCATCGCCTCATGAGGTGATTTCATTTGTTTTCAGTAATAATTTAAAAAAAGGTAATAGTGATAATTTAAAGGAGAATATGTGACATAAATAAAATAATTTTTATATTAATAACATATTTTTCATTCTAAAAATATAATATAAATTTTTTTCAAACCATTTCACTCACTTATTGATGATAATATCATTCATGTACATGTTGTTTATTACCTTCAAAAAGCGAAGATGATATCTTTTCATCCCCATAACACATGTATGATATATATATATGTATATTGAATGATATGATATAGTATTTAAATTATTATTTATTTTAAAGAAGGATAAATTATTACTTACTTTTTTTCTATATTTATATTTGAAAAATGGAAATGTTACAGAGATGTATGTATGACCTACCATCTCAAAAATCATAACATACATCATATAAAAACCATCATTAATATACTGTTTTAAAAGTATAATTCATGTTTATGTATTAAAATTATGTCATGATAATTATCCAATAGATTATTTGACTATATAATATATATAAGAACCCAAACATTTATTACATAGAATGAATATAAAACCATGGTTATTGAAACCCAAAACAGCAAAAGAATTAAATATTATTAATGAATAGGTAATAAAATGTAATAAAATTATTACATATGACAGTAAAAATATTAATATGGTTCATTAATAAGTTAATAACATGTTTATGACAACTTTTTATTATGTTAATTCGTGTTCAACAAAAAATAAGTTTGAGGTAAAAGACTTGGTGTCAATTTCCCTTAAGTGAGGCATATTGTAATTTTATACCCCTAATATATTTTATATATTGTATATACATCCCACTTCCATGTAATAAATTTATTAATTAACATTTATTTTAATTTTAATATTAAATTTTAATTATTTCATCATATATGGTTTGAATTGAAAACTTCCATGTGGCAATGAGTTGTATAACTCAATTTCCTTCAATTATGTTATATTATTTCTTATTTTTCTTTGATATTATATGATTATGCATGTAATGAATTTTTGATGTTTTATCTTTTATTTTATAATATTTTTTTTAGATTTGATACACATAATCAATTCATTTATTAATTCTTACTTTAACATTATGATCATTGTGAGGGTTTATTTCACAATCTCATTTTAATCGAGATTATTTATGATTGAATTTATATTTAAAGAAATTATTTGATAATTTTATAATAAATCCCATTAATATTCTTATAATATGGTTATTCATGAACTTTCTAAACATATATTACAATTTTCCTACTCATGGTACAAACAATTTCTGAGAAAATGATTTTAGGAAATGCTGATATTATTTCTCTCTTTATTTAGAAGACCTTTTTTTGTCAAAATCCTTGTTTTATTCCAATTTTTTTAAATTAACCAATGAAAAATGATTTATTAAATAAATTTTTAAAAATATAAACTTTTTTAAAAAATTGATGTCAATGAAATCTTCACATCATTTTCAAACAATTCTCGTTTTTCTTTTATCGAATAAGTGAAAGGAATATTTATTTTATGGTGTAGGACATGTACAAGATTTCTAGTGGTCATGACCCTGAAAATTCTTCAAATAAACCATTATAAGTGTTAAAGGTTATTTTAGAATTGTTTTTTGACTTTTAGTTTTAAAATTATATTTTCAAAATGAAAAGGAAATTTTCCTGAAGAATATTTTTAGAAATATTTTATGGTACTTCTATTTAACAACGACAAAAACGCTTTATTTTACATAGACTTTCCAAGGGATATATTTTATTTATTAAATCTATATTCTTACTATTGATGGTTTATGATTATTTTTTTAGTATAGTATTGAAATTCACCCCATTAGTGAAATTTTTTATTTATCAACTTTTCCTTGAATTATTCACTTTCATGTTGTCTTCGGACATTAAATTTACTCTCAAAATCTATATTATTCACCATGGATATGTCTATTTTGTAAGAAATTTATCATTTTTATATATAATGTTATAAATTCAATGTTCATTTTTATTTGGGGAAATATTTACAAGTCCTTCATCCTTACTCAGTTCAGAAATATAATTATAATGAATATTATTCATGAGTTAAATATATTAGTTGATATATGAGGAATACTTTGGGAATGTTTTGATGGGTGGGGCCAGAATTATATATGCCCCAGATGCATCGACATGTTTTATGAGAAAAATCGGTTTCCCAAATTAAATAGGTTTTTACCAAGTATTTTTAAACTATCTTGAGGAAAGATCATGACAATAGAGGTACCATGATTTATTACATCATAATGTCCAATAATTATGTATTTCCTTATTTAAGAAGTCTGTTATTTTTATCCATGATATTTTTACCATGAAATTATCTCTAAATGCATTTAATTATATGTTTATTTACTAAATAAAATTTTTTTTCTATTATTTAACCTTAATTATTGATTATGCCTTATCATATCATGATTTTTATGTTATTTAAATGGAATTTATATTATTCCACATACCCTTTCATGACTATGCATATTGATTCATGATATCTTCTACTATACAAAACCCTTACTGATCATTTGAGCTCACCATTACTTAGATTCTTGTCCCAAAAATCTATCAAATATTATATAATATACATGAAATTATATTTTGGGGGGAATAACGTAATTAAAAAAGAGTGTTGTAATTTATGTTCTCAAATGTAATTCTTGACTCAAGTATGTGTCCAGGTTACAAAGACTATTGAACTATTTTGAACTTTAATATGTGACTCAATTTCTATTTTTTAAATGTAATAAAGTAGAAATAGACTCTGGGTTCTTGATAATGGGGTCTCTATAATGTTTCTTCCAAATATCACACTCATATCTATTCTCATAAACATGGTCGATCCAGCTCTTGGGAAGAAATTCATCTATGGAATCTTAAATATTACATAATCCAACAAAATAGAATGTTATATAATTTATTTAAAATGTGTGTTAGATTGAAAAATAGGAATGTATTTATTTTATAATAGGCATAGTCACCCTAATCCAAGCGCAGTCACTTTTGTACTTCGTCAATCACAGCCTCTACCTTTACATATATATATATTTTTTAATGCGGTGAATAAAAATTGAAAATTCTAATCAAATTAATTTATTTGAATGTTGAGGTTCCTTTCTATCACAGAGTCTAATGAATGAAAAAGGAAATACCTTAAACACAAAGTGATTCATCCTTTGAATACACATCAAAAATTAACAAAGGCATGAAAAATATTTCGTTAAGAATGGGCTGCGCAAGTTCCAAGATGGTTGTGTAGGTATACCAACTCACCACATATTGGGAACATAGGTGACTTGCCTGCCCTATTTGATTTTCACCCAAGGTCTTCAACAGCCTATAAATAACTCTTTTGTCCCCCCCAATTCAGGGTTGAAAATTTCCAAAAGTCATATTTAAGCTCCTGGCAGCCTAGTGTCTACTTGAAGTCGTCCGAACACTTCTAAGGTAATTTCTTACCTAGAATGGAAGATCTAAAGAGGGGGGACAAGGCCTATGTGTTTAAATTCACCAACACTTGCATGCCTAAGTGTCTAACCCTTAAGGGAAAATGGAAATACTTGTGCACCACCTTATCCCTTCAAGAGAACTTCCACACCACTCTTTTGGAAGCCTCTAGGGATAATACTAAAGGCTTGAGCGAATCCTCACCCAAGTATTACCCTATGGGTATATCATCGCGCAAGTATACATGTGTAGCTCAAGTACACTTGTGCAACCAATACTTGTGCACCCTAATAGGACATGTGCACCTACCTCTTTTTGGGTACCTCTCCAACCTATTCATCTCTTTTCTTAAAATCCACCTCTCATCTTCATTATTTAGCCTTCAAAACCCTCTTCAAAGCCACTTTTGGCAAGGTTCTTTTGTTGGATTCCTTATATGAAAGGAATTATTTGGAATATCTCTCAAAAACAATTGATTTACATATCTTGATGTCACTAAGGATAGATATTTCATTAATTCAACCTCATTTTTTAAGATAAGAAGATCTTTAATATGGGAATCCTCCTTAGGAGTAAGCCCCATGTTCCCTAATCTGGGCCTCCATCTCAGGAGTAAGTCCCAATCATCATTCCCTATCCTGGGCCTCCTTTTCAAGAGTAAGCCCCAGTACAAGTTCCCAAATATGGGCATCCTTCTCATGGGTAAGCCCTAAATTTTCAAATTATCTAACATGGGATTCCTTCTCAAGAGTATTCCCTAGTTCTCAAGTCCCTTTAACCTAGGCCTCCCTCTCAGGAATAATCCCCAGTTATAATATTTCTTAACCAGTCTTAATTTCTTTTTGATTTGGACTTCCTTCTCAAGAATAAAACTCAATCATATGTCCCCATTAATTTGGGAATCCTTCTTAGGAGTAAGTCCTATGTTACGTATCCAAATATCTATAAAGAACATTTACCTTTATGGACCCTATTCCTGGGCTCCTTCCCTGATGTATGTCCCGATCGTCATCTTTCTAAGAAGCCATACATGTGTTATCCCCACATCATTCCTTATGACTTCATCTTTTGCGGCACAAATCGTTAGGATTACTGATACCTCTTGTTTCTCACAACGAGCATGACTCATGTGAGCTTAGAGTGTAAAAGTAACTATGACACATCTCTTCGGGCCTATAATCATTTATAAGCTCCACAATTCTTAACCGAACTACGTGGACTTTGATTTCTACCTTAAAAGTGGAGTACGTAGGAAGCCTTCATATGGTTCAATCCTACCATCCATTAATTCTTATCTGTCCCATATGATGTTAAACTATATCTTAATTCCGAAACTATGTGGGTTATGATTACTTTTCTAAACAATTATAGGTAGATATCCCATCTATGGGTATGACCCCATCCCTGAAATAATCCATTTCCTTCTGAACAAAAATAAACATCAAGTCCCCCGCTGAGTGGCTTTAAACCCAGTATGGTTATCATAATGACCAAGCGATATTTATATAATGTTTTGAAGGATACCATTGACTAAGAATCTCAAACAATTACAGATGATTATCTATTAATAAAGAACCTCAAATGCATATAAAAAATTCCCTAAATCTCATACATATTAATCATTGATTGTCAGATCTTAAGGAAATCTCATTTTCATACATGGTAATGAAATAAGGATTCACGAACAGAACATAAATCTATAACGAGGGTCCCACAGTTGACAATAATTCCCCCCCCCCCCCAAAAGGTGTGATGAGTCCAACCAACCTTCCTCTCAACAAATGTAAATTCTTAAGCCTCATTGATCCACAACTAACGAGCACCTACCTTTGGAAAGTAGGTCCAAATGGATATAGAATCATTGGAAGTTTCTGGTTCTATGAAAAAACACATTAGAAACCAATTGGATTTTTTGAACCTTATGAAAACAAGCTCATCCTCATTTACAGATGAAACAAAAATGGTCAACCCAACATAAATCCTTAACCATGTAAAATGATGTTTTACTTATTTGTTATTCCCCTATTTAACTTAATGTGAGGTCCAAAAAGAAATCAATAACATATGTGCTCATCCAAAATATGTAGGGGCTGAACTTATCTTGATTATGTATGTTATATCAAACAGTCTCTCCTTTTCAATATCTCTCTACGTTACAGAAATGGATTCGCTAAAGTTCACACCTATGAATGCATCTGCTGCTAATCCTACAGGATCCTTGTCTGCTCTGAGGATGACATCACCTACTCAGCATCATCAATGTTGGGTCTTATATGCACTGGTTAATGAATATTTTCGACATGGTACCATTCCAAATCTGGAAGCAGCTCGACAAGCCCTCCAAGTCAATAACATACCCAGGTTGTCCGGACAGCAATGACCAGTGATCAAGAAGAATGTGGTGGTAACCACCATCTCCAACCGTTTCGGGCCGTTATCCCCGAAAAGCACAACCAGTCCCTCCCATATTATAGGGAGGAGAATGAAAAGGTCACTCATGGCCTTATTTCAAGAAAGTAGGAGTCCTTATCGAGGGATCCCATCAACAATCATCGGAAGTGTTGTGCGATAGTGTGCGCTCAACATGATGAGGGTATCACCATTAAGGGTTCAGCTCAGGTTCCTCAGACCTGAGCAAGCAAGAATAACTGCCAGAGGCAAAATCCGGCTAACATGGTGTAGGTTCTTACCTCTGACCCCTCTGGAGAAGTCCATCAACCTAGCTTCATGGAAATAAACGAGCGGGCACATGTAACCGTCTTTTCTATTCCCACTTTCTAGTAGACTCGCCTGGAAACAACTCAACAATCTCGTCAGTAAATTCCAATAGAGTATTATAGGCAGGATTACACACCTGTTTATAACTCATCCTCTAGTCACCAGGCTCGTCTGACTTCAAAAAACTATGTTCACCCATCTTATATGGTGGTAATTCATAAGCAGGCACATACACCTGTTTATAATCAACAATTATATCAGCAGTCCTGTCTTCCAGTATTGAAGGAAACTCGTCAACCATTCTTGACGAAGAATACACAGAAGACACATACAACTGCCAATGTTACTCAAGCCTGCCAATAGTCTCATTTGGTAGCATGCGGAGAAGTCAGTCGAAAATCCCTGACAAAAAAATTGGATCAGACTCAACTCTTTGCCCCCACACATGAGTAGTGCCAGAATTCACTGATTGGAAAAGTATGACAGGAGCAGGAATACACACCTACTCCAATCACAGAATGGACGTACATTCCTATTTTGGTATCTGAATTCACCAAGAACAATCTGACGATGGTTAATGAGTAGAAGCAAATACCTGCTCATATTCTGGATGCCTGATAGAATATTATAGCAACTTCAGTAGCATCACAGGGAAATAAATGCAAATCTGTCCCTACCAGTGGAGTGTCAAATCAACAGATTACTCCGAAATAGATACGCACCTATGTTCCATTCCAAGAGGGTTGTGGGGCATACTCCCCTATATCATACAGACAATCATGTTAGGAACATTAACCAGATTTTAATAGAGATAATCAGCCTAACCTGACTATTTCTCTTAATCAGGCACATACACCTACCCATAATAACCAATTTAATAAACAAGTGTTTCCCAAACTGAGTAATAAGGCATATAATAAAAAGACATGTTCATCACAGTCAAGAAATCAAGATACAATTTGTAATAAGGCCTTACTCGATGCTGGACATCTTGAATCCCTCAGAAAATTATCTGTTGGAACTAAAGATTCTACTCTCTTATTTACCAATTGTTGGAACATTAATTAAGAAGGTCTGCATCAGACACGTCCTCATGAAGGCTTTCTTCATGATAGTTTGGTCGATCTTGAAGTATCATCTTTAGATGAGAGTCACGATAACCCTCTGCATGGCCAGAAGATCAAGGAGAAAAATGATTCATCATTTGTTTTAACCCACCATGGTGGTCCTCCAAATGATGATTAATTTAGCTGCCAAAGTCTTCTCCATAATAGTAATTCACATTGCCTAGAAAATTATTCAATGCACAATGCAGTAACAAGAAATCCCTCTTATCTTGAGGAACATAAAAATGTAAAGCCAGTCATGTATGATTCTTTTCTTATAGTAGGTGAAATACTTATCAACTAGAAGATATCCTGGGGTGATGGTCATTCTCTGAACCACCCCTGAGGCAAGCATCTTCTAATTTGGTAAATGAATTCTCTACTAATATTGTTGAATCTGATGAACCAACAAAGATGCCTCAGCTTTGGTCAAAACATGATGAAGAATCTTCATCAAAATATAAGGAGGAAGTACTGAATATGAGAAAACAACTAGCTAAAGGTGAAGTACTAGTCTTGTTTTGGCCTTTGGATGACTCTCAGTATGAGATTCCAGAAATGTTGACAGAAGATTATATTCACAATATTCATCTCAACATGTGGAAAAATATTTGTAAATTGAAAAAGAAAATATTACATTATGATGAATATAAAAATCATTTTATGATAATAAAAGATTTACAATGTCAAATAAATTTGGCATCTCTCTCAGTTTCTCAACATCTAAAGGCTAAAAAGCAGTATAAATCCATTCAGCGTTCATGCCATAGCACACTAAAAATATTGCACCAGTTAATTTCCAATGCCCCATATGGTATTCATATCAGGGGATGGGGTGTTCATGGAGATCTACCTTTCATTGTACTCTCTAGTCAACAAATCCCACCAAACATGGTCTCATGCAATGTTGCTCCCCAAAAATGGCCACATATAGCTGGTTTTGTTCATAATCAAAGGCCTGCTCAGGAACATGCCTCAAATATTTCTTCTCAAAGTCAAGAATATAGAGAAAAAGTTGTTGAATTACTCTTGCATCACCCAAATGAGAATGTCGAACATGCTTCTCATTTAGAGTGTGCATATCATCAAGTTACAGAAGTGTCAGAAATCATCCAATGGACTTTTGAGCCAGGTGATTTGAGTGGATTTAGGATGATGCATCCAGCCAATTTGCCGAAAAAAGTCCGCAAGATCAGGAGAGCTTTTAATAATGTCTCAGATGAAGCAGCTCAAGAACCACCCCAACTGTCCAGACCGGTGACTCTTTTAGCCCATCCCTCGGAATCAACAAATAGGATTCGAGGAGTTGAACAAGAACAGAAGGAACATCCCCAGTCCTCTGGACTGGGGAATTTTTCAAATCCTCATTCTCTTCTTCAATATAGGTCAGTCTTCTCCCGATTAAAGAAGATTCCCCAAGAGAAACAAAGAGCTGACTTATCAGGAGATTATCTCCAAATTACGTTTTTTCAAGAATTTTTGAGTGGTCAACTCAACAAAAGGTAGTGTCTCAATAGGGACATGGAAGATGGAAATGTCTCAGAAATGCCGATAGAACGGATGCAATGTGTTATCCA
This sequence comes from Viscum album, assembly GCA_963277665.1. Lineage (NCBI taxonomy): Eukaryota > Viridiplantae > Streptophyta > Magnoliopsida > Santalales > Viscaceae > Viscum > Viscum album. The sequence goes on along the minus strand of OY728140.1, from coordinate 1,306,852,552 downwards.
TCAATAAATGTCATCAATTCAATTTTTACTGATCTTATGGAACATGAAGCTCACTCATAGGGATCAGATGAGGATGTTCCTGCTCGAGAAGTTGTGCACACAAATTAAAATGAAGAAGGTGTACGTATCCAGAACCAAAGGCTCGCCCAGAATCTAGGTATTATTTCAAGTAACCAACAACCCCCTCTTCGAAAGGTGTCCAACAAGGGGAAAGGAAAGAATCATGTTAAGTCCCACCCCTCTTCTAGAAAAGTCCAATCACTATCACTAGAGAAATGGTTCTCACAATAGGAGGATGAAATGAAGGAATTAAGGAGGTCGAATACAGAACTACTTCAAGTTAGTCTTCTTCTGAAGCATGCTGGGGTCAGTCATCAAAGGGATTTTTATGCATCTACTGAGATGGATCAAGAGTATCCTCCCTTACCAGTACACCCTCATAGGTCTAATCCTATGGGTCATGCGCAACAATAATCTATGGTGCTACCATTAGTGGTTGTACCAGCCACCACACCTGTCTAAGATCCAATTATTGCACCTGCACAGGTCCAAGCTCAATCGGATGTTTTTAAAATTTTAATGACTACCATTGAGTCATTAACAGCTTGGATGGGATCAATGGAGGTAATGCGTGCACCAGTTCAACCAGAAAATAGATCTTACCCTCAATGGGTTGATGCAATTCCTCCCCCATAAATTTTTCCAAGTACCACATTCCCAATCATTAATGGTTCGGGAGACCCAGAGAAACACTTAACACATTTTTTTCTCATTGCGATCCTATGATTGGAACTCCTCAGCAACAAGAAGCAGTTAATCTCTTGTGTTTTGTACAGTCATTACAAGGGTCTTCTTTTGTCTGGTATAGAATCATGCAATCCCAGTCAATTACTTGGTGGTAGGATCTTCGTCGACGATTCCTTCTTCAATTCAGCTCAACTTTTCCAAAGACAACCTTTTTAATCTTAAAAATGTAAGAATAGGTAGAATTAAAGGGTTTCATATTTCATTGCACACTGGAAGCAATTAACATATTCTCTAAGTTTAGCACTCCCTCAAGAAGAGTTGGTGCCAATCTGTGTGGAGAATTTGTGTGATGAGTTACGCACACTATTGACCCCTGTGAAATACTCAATAGGGTTTCGAGACCATACTTTGATTTCTCAGTAGATCGAATACTCTCTTACAAAGACTAAGGATAAATCTCCTGTAATTCCATCAGCCCCACAAAGGAGAATGGGTAAAGCAGAGACTACAACAGTTATGCTTAAACAAGCACATTTACCCGCTTCTACTTCAAAACCTTCATCTTATTGAAGGTATCCACCTCCTGAGCATCAACAACAGAGGTCGCTTCATCAAGATGATCAAGGAGAACAAAGATGGAATGAATTAGAGGATCTAAAGAGAAAATATAATTCTTTCCAAAATGAAAAACATCAAGGTTACTTCATTTCAGCTCTGGAAAATAATTTGGTTCAGTTACGAAGGCCCAAATGGATGAACATGGAAGGATATAAACACCATCCCGACTATTGCCAATTTCATCAGATGTTGGGGCATCCCATTCAGGAGGGTTTTGTCTTCAAGGACCTCCTACAAAAGATGGTGGACTCGGTACAAGTCAAACTGAATGGTTCTTCAGCTCAGGTATCATGTGTTACTGCTACAAATCCAGAGGAAGAAGGCGAGTGGTATGAAGTCAAAATAAAAAATTCGCAAAACTATAATGATTGGATGGTCAAAAAAATGATCAACCGAACTCATTCCATTTTACAGACACAATTGAAGAAACCAATTGTGTCTTCTTCTATGAATTCAACAGAAAAACCTCCTTCATTGAAAGAAAAATCATCAAAGAAACAGCATAATTCAAAGTAAGAGGCAGAGTCAGAAGAAGACGAGATCGTGTCAAAGCCCAAGTTGTCTTTGACTCTAGCATATTTTATTCCATCTAATTCAAAGCCATGGGCACCGCCCCACCAAATGGAATAGCCTAAATTGGATAATCAGGAAGAGTATTCATCATATGAAGAGTTGATATTTGGTTCTCGTAACTTGATTCACTTAGCAGATCCTTATGTCATTCACAATTTCAATTTGGATGAGCCCGAGTTCCCTGTACCAAAAAGAGGAATTAGATGGAGTTCCAAATGTCTGAGATACAGAGGAAGACGTGGATATATCAGAAACCATTATTCCAATTCTACCCCTTCTAGAACTGTGAATACAGTAGAACCTCATGGAAGAGCCCTTCAGTGGGCTCAAAAAGAAAAGGGAAGTTTTCCACGCAAGGCAGATTCTGTCCTAGTACAGTTATTTAGGAGGATCGATTAGAGGTTACACCTTCTTCCTCTCAGCAAGTAAATAGACCAATTTGGTCTAATCTTCCAATGCCAGGAGTATTTCCAACTCCCCCACCAATACAAGAAGCATCTAATTCCAAAGCATCAAATTCTAAGGCACCTAAAAACCACATGTTTCTGTTGGAAAATGCAGATATTTGGATCAAAAGTATGATGTCTTGAAAAATTTATCCCAAGTACCAGCCAAGTTATCAATTTTTGATGCCTTGAATCTATCCAAGGATCTTTGGGAGGTACTCATTGAGGCTTTTTCAAGTCCTTAATAGTTCGAAACTAAAATTGTTGTAGTTGAAGTATACCATGTAGATAATGATCATGCAGAATTCCATGCAGTGATATCTTTTACAGATGAAGATAAAGATGATGTCTTTCATGGACATATTAGACATTTGTACTTATTTGGAAAGGTCAATGATGTGGACATCCTAAGAGCATTCATTTATAATGGTTTAGGAGTCAACATTATCCACATTTGTATAGTTTGTCGATTGGGCCTCACCGAATCTGATTTATCTCCTGCTACATTGATGTTGCAAGGATATGGGAAAAATGAACCAGAACCTCTAGGCAAGATCACACTCAGAACACTGTTTGGATATCTTGTATCCAATTCATATTTCACGGTACTTCATCATGACACAACCTTCAATATTTTGCATGGAATTCCTTGGCTACATAAATGTGTAGCCATCCCTTCATCACACCATAAATGTATCAAATAATGTTTCAATAGTCAAATTGGGACATTGTATGGTGATAAAACCACATTCAAATCATGTGAATCTCAATACATTGAGGAGGAATTCTATCAAATGGAGGGAAAATAGAAATCCACAACAAGGGAGGTCAACAAATTTAATGTTCCATATGGTCTGGAAAAGATTCCTGTAAACCCATTCACACATGTGAGTACAAATTATGTGCTTCCTATCATTAAAATTGAAAAGATAGACCCAAATCCAAATACTCTTATGGAAACATCCATAATGTCAATTATGGAAATCAAGCCAGACATTATGGTAGAAATTGGCGATTCACCATGAAATGATGAATACTCATATAGAGACATCTTCATTTCATCCACTGAAATCTAGAAACTCTATAATTTTCCAATCAGGCTGAGAGATGTTATAGTAATGTAAGAGGTGAACGATGATGTCAATTCTCAATCCATCATCTCCTATTTATTACCCAAGGAAGACCCTTCATCATCAATAGGGTAAGAAATGGAAGCTTCTTCCTCAAGATGTTCAAATTTTAACATCTCTTCTGATCATGAAAAGTTTGCTTCATCATCTACTACACAAGTAGAAGCAGAAGAGATAACATGTGTTGAAGAAGAAGAGAATGATCTTTGGGATGCTCCTCCATCTTTTGAAGAAGCTTTCTCTAGCACTGTGGATGAACTCAGAGTAATAAATCTAGGTATAAAAGAAGATCCATGCCCCACTTTAATTAGTGCGGATATGAATCGTTAAGTTCAAGAAATTTATATTTCATTTTTTTTTTAAAATCGAGATATATTTGATTGGAACTATAAATAAATTCTATGGCTTGATCTTGATGTTGCTACTCATCGTTTGAGTTTTCTAGAAGAACAATGTGGATTCAAGCAAGCCGCAAGACGAACACACCCAAATTATGTTTCTAAAATTGAACTGTTGTGGATAAGCTTATCAAAGATAACTTCATCAGAGTATTTTAATATCCCAAATGGTTGGATAATATTTTCCCTGTGAAAAATTATAAAGGACAAATTAGTGTTTTCATTGATTTCAGAGACCTCATGTAGCATTGTCCTAAGGATGATTTTCCAATTACGATTACAGAAATCTTGATTGATGCAATAGCTGGCTATGAAACACTTTACTTCATGGATTGATATTTTGGGTATAATAAAATTTGAATGGATCTAGAAGATGAGGAATCTACAAATTTTAGAGCCCCTCAGGTTGTGTTTTGCTATCGGGTAATTCCCTTCGGCCTGAAGAATGCAGACGCAACATATTATCATGCCTGCATCATATCTTCAAACCCTTTTTAGGGAAATTTATTGAATGTTATGTGGACGATTTGGTGGTTAAAACCAGAAAAAGTTCTAATCACTTGGCTGATTTGGAAGTCATATTCCACAAACTTTGACAACACAATTGGAAGATGAACCCCTTGAAATGTGCTTTTGGGGTAACCATTGGAAACTTTCTCGGCTTTGTTGTACTCCATCATGTTATCGAAGTAGATCCTGATAAAACAAAATCATTCCTTGGTATGTCACCTCCACGAAATCTGAAATAATTGAGAGGACATCAAGGAAACTTGGAATATATTCGGCATTTCATCACCAATCTGGCAGGAAAAAGTTTACCCTTTATCAATTTTATAAAGAAGGGAGTCACCTACCAGTGGTCTGAAGATTGCAAAGAATCATTTGATATCCTCAAGAAATATCTCTTGAGTCCATCGGTATTAATTCCACCTATTGATGGAAGACCACTTATCCTCATTGTGACAGCTTTAGAGCGATTGTTGGGTTCCTTCCTTTCCCAAAAGAATGATGCTGGTAATGAAAAAAGTCTTTACTATCTCAGTCGGACTATCCTTGAAGTAGAAACCCGATATTCAAGTATTAAAAAGTGCTGCCTGGCATTAATTTTTGCAGTTCAGAAACTGATACACTACCTAAAACATCATGAGGTCTAATTGGTATCTCGCAATAACCCGCTCAAATTCATCCTTAGCCGTCCATTGCCTATAGAACTTCTGGCAGGGTGGGATGTTATTTAGCAGCAATTTGATATCCTGTATTTGTCTCAAAAGGAAATGAAGATCCATGCTCTAGATGATTTCCTTGTTGAACATCCTTCAGTAGAAGATACATATTTAGATACTGAACTTACTGATGAAGAAGTGTCCTCTATTGAAGATAATAATCAAACATGGGAAATGTACTTTGATGCTGCTCCAGAATTCCAACAGGGAAGAAAATAGAAGATCCTAAATTAAAAAAAGTTGGGTTAAGAATTGTACTAATTTCCCCAGAAAATACAGTGATACCCTATTCCTTCTTATTTTGGTAAGTTAGAACAAACAATGAAGCAGAATATCATGATCTCATCACATGATTGGAGTTGGTGCTTCAGGAACAAGTGAATCTCTTAAAGTTGAAAGATGATTCAGAACTGGTAATCAAACAAGTCAATGGGGATTATACAATCAGAAAATAAGAGTTAATCCCTTTCTATGATTATGTAAGAGATTTAATGGAGGAATTTCTTTCGGAACCACATTTTCTTATGTCCCACGATCTCAAAATGCCCAAGCTGATGCACGGGCTAATATAGCCACAGCTATGGCAGATCCAAATCAGGATGAGACAATCAGCAGTTTTGCCCACCGTCATACAGTTTCACCTTATGTTCAAATTAGAACAGTGGAAATCAATGAAATTTGTCCCATTTCTGAATCATATGGTCCAACTACATGATGGATGACACCTATCATGGAATATCTTCAAAATGGAACACTCTCACCCGATAGAGACGAGAAAGAACAAATCTGGCGACGTGTGGTCTATTTTACTTTTTATGATATCCTAGATCACCTAGAGAAAATTATCTACAAAAGTGGTTTTGATGAAATCCTCTTCAAGTGCATTGATGGTGAAGAGACAATGGTAGTCATAAAAGAAGTGCAGGCAGGAGTCTGTGGTGCCCACCAGTCTGGACATAGACTATCTGATCAAATTCGAAGGCATGGATAGTTTTGGACTTCAATGATACAAGAATGTGTTGATTTCACCAAGAAGTGTCATTATTTCCAAGTACATGATCACTACATTCATCAACCCCCAGAGTTTCTTCATTCAGCTAAATACTCATGGACATTTTTCACATGGGGAATGGATGTAGTAGGACCTTACCCTTCAGCTACATCTAAGCAGTTTAAGTATATTCTTACTGCTACTAACTTCTTTTACAAATGGGAAGAGGAAATACTTCTAAAAGAAGTTAGTTCTAAAATCATTTTTAGCTTCATCAAGTCTAACATCATCACCAAATTTGGTGTCCCTCATAACATATTGACAGAAAATGGCACTATCTTCTATTCATCCGAGGTAAGGAAGTTGTATCAACAATACAAAATCAAATCCAACCATTCATCTCAGTATCATACAAAATCCAATGGCCAAATAGAAGCCTCCAACAAGACTCTTTCAAACATACTGCAATAGATGGGGGATAAAGATATGACATCATGGCCTGATAAACTCTTTCATGATTTATGGGCTTATCGGAACACCACCTGCACTGTAACATGGTCGAATCCATATTCATCTGTATATGGAACAGAAGTAGTCTTGCCCATTTAGGTTCAATTACCCTCTCTAAGAGTAGCCATTTTTGATTAGTTATCCACAGATGAACAATCTCAAAAGGCATTGGATGAATTGGAACAATTAGATGAAAAAATATTGTGCACCCTGCACCACTTGGAGTCTATGAGAATCGAATAGCATGAGGTTTCAACAAAAAAGTTCTTCTTCGTTCATTCATTTAGGGAGAATTGGTAATGGTTCTCAGAACTCCAATGATATAAGGAAAGAAACTTCCCAAGCTTGAACCAATGTTGGAAGGACCTTACTCAATACATAAGGTCTACTCCAATAGAGCATATTCTTTAATCTCAATGGGTGGAGAACTCATCACAACTCCAACCAATGCCAGATTCCTGAAGAAGTATTTTGTGTTACACAAATACTCTTATGTCCAGCAAGAGGTTAAACTGCATAACCATCATCCTAGTTACATGAAGCTAAACTGTGTATCACTCATTCGTCCAACATAAATTTAAACTGTATTGTTCCTCTTACATCTAGCATGACGTTAAACTGCATAACCATCGTCCTAGCTACATGACGCTAAACTGTGTAGCACTCATTCGTCCAATATGACGTCAAACTGTATTTTCCCCCTTACGTCCAACATGACGTTCAAACTGTGTCGTCCAACATGACTTTAAACTGCGAAAATGTCCCTAATACGTCCAACATGATGCTAAACTGTGTCCCCATTGTCTTCACTACAAGACATTAAACTGTATAGCCATATGTCCTAGCTACATATGCTAAATTTTACAGCACCCATCCTTTATATATGACGTTAAACTATAAAGCCCCTATTTTTTTCTCACTGCATGACATTAAACTACATAGCCCCCCCAATAAGTCCTTACTGCATGACACTAAACAACACAGTCCCTTAAATGTCTAACATGAAATTAAACTGTGCATCGTTAGGGTTGATTATTACCTCTTGTTTCTCACTCTGAGTGTGAATCACATGATATTAGAGTAAACGTCAACCATAACACCCTTTTTGGGCCGCTAACCATGTATATGTCCCAATACAATTTTCTTAGATCGGTTTCCTCAAGGAAAAGTTGATCACCAATTCATTATTTAATCGTACTACGTGGACAATTATTCTTTCTTTATAGACTGGGTGCGTAGGCAACCTCTTGAGGTTCAAGCCCAAAACAAATTTCTTCACATAATTTCACCTCCATGACATACGATGTTAATTCGTGAAGCCACCCCAAGAACCAATATTTTTTACATTAGTTCACCATTTTCCTTGCTATATGATGTTAATCTATTCACACTTTTTTTCCAGTACAACAATAAACAACAACATTCTTTGACACCCTCACTTGAGAGGGAATAATTATTTACATTGATCTCCAATAATGTTTTATTCTGAAGGCTATGTGCTTATATGGAAATGCCCGGACCTTTAATCTTCGGTCAAACCATCATTGCACTAAAGTCCCCTTTCACCCTTCACTTGTAAAAACCAAATATGTAAAAAAGGTATTTCCCGAACTACGTACGAGTTGATTCCCATCCTTATGGGATACATAGGAATGTTCTAGCATCCATAGAATCCAGCCCCAAGTCTTTGGGCCTAACCCCAAATTCCACTTTCAGTCTCTTGGCTGAAACATCCTCTTGTGAAAACATGAATGTGGTATGAAAACCCCGGTCTTCATTCACATCAGGTTTATAAAACACACAATGTGTATTCCTCATTATGGTCTGAGCTCTATGACCCTAATATAAGATCTCCTACAATCTCATCCCACATGATATTAAACTATATTTCAAGAACTACATTTGGCTTGATTCTCATTCAAATGAGATATGTAATGAAATCCAGTACCTCAATTCAGGACCCATCCACAACATGATTATGGTTTGCATTGGTCTGTGTATCTCCTTCATGCATTGGACAATACTCATTTTCTTGTGTCATATTCCTATCCTTAAATACTTCCAGATCATAAAAACACTTTTCTTGACTTCTGGTTAGAAAATGTTTGATACCCGAGAGTTATTTTTCCTGACTATACAGCACGTGCCCTTAGGCAGCCTTGCATATGTAATCTACATAACAGACCTATCAGCCAAAAGATGCTATTATTTGACTTTGCATCCAATTCCCTTAAGTGGCCCTATATAATTCAACCCCCTAATGGGTTTTTCAAATAGTGGTAAATTCATTCTTGGGAGGAAAACCTCTATTTTCCTTATTTGTCTTATTCAAAATATGTAGGGATCTGCAAAAATAGTCATCCTTAACATATTTGTCCCATAAACTTTTTCATGAACTGAAATTATTCAAGTCTATGGTGTATATTTCCCTTCCATACATTTGGGTCAGACCTTCGTAGGAGTGACATTCATCCAGTTCATTAATAATATTGATTGGAAATATCTTCTCTATATTCAAGTACCCCTCTCCATATAACAAACTCTGTGCCTTAGAAAATTTGAATCTCCATAAGAATTCACAGTCTTTTAGCAATAGAAAATTAAAATTTCCGAGAGTTATTTTTCCTGACTATACAGCGTGTTCCCTTAGGAATCCTTGAATAATTAGTCTACATAACAGACCAGTTGGCCAAAAGATGCTATTATATGACTATGCAGCCAATGCCATTAGGTGGCCCTACATAATTCAACCCCCTAATGTGTTTGATAAATTATGGTTACTTCACTCATAGGAAATACTTATTCTAGGACCTCTTGTCCATTTTTTCGTATCATTCCTTTGATTCGAAATTTCTTAAGTTATAGTTTACATGTTTCCCACCATACTTGAGTGTGGTAATATTTTTTTAGATAAATTATTGAGGAATTGAGTCAATTTTAATCCATTTTGTCAAAGCTATTTCTACCTTAAACATTAGCATTTTTATGTCTGATGTTCATGAAATTAAACTATCCACAAAAGACAAGGGAACTCTGAACAAAAATTCAAGTCCCAGCCCACTAAACATACATTTTGTATGATTTTGGTAATATTGGGAAATTTAAAGATTCAAAGTTTGCAGGGATAATTTTATAATCCTAGAAAAAATAAAAATATTCTTACTAGGCCCATTGGTGTAAGTAAAAAATATTTAATGAAGGTAGCAAATGAATGCATGCACAAATGGTTGAAGAAGAAAGTGTTTTTCATTGATTCACAATGAGTTAGACGGACATCCACATATTGGATTCTATTCTCTTTTCCATGAATTACCAGAGGATTTCAACATAACTCTTCATTTGATGCGCGACATCCCAAGATTTATTTGTAGCCACCTGGAAGTAATTCATTCAACTGGATACAACAAGAGACACAATGATGCCAGCATTTCATGGATCAATTATAAAAGAATGTTCTTGAGTGCGGTTTGAGAAAATTTTATGCTGATCAAACAGTGACTCTGTTTCTATCCAATAGACATGGAAGACGGATACATGGATTTAAAAAATGATCATTGGATGTAAAGAGCCATTTGGAGAGAGTAATCCTTTTAGATATTGTTCTAAATTTATGATTGTATACTCTCCTCTAATCGACAGCAGAAAACATATCCTCCCATAGATTTTCCATTTTCACATCTGTAAGGAAATGGCATAGAGGAAAAATTTGAAAGTTAACACCATTGTTGCTTCTCTTAATGCACAACATAACCAAAATAGAGGAGTAGCAGTGTAGCTACATCTCGGACATATAGTTCTTTTCATCTAGAACGTTGACTCTTTGCAGATGACCATGGCCATACAGAGGCAGGCAGATGCCCGGTGGGAAATTAATATGATACTTCTTCAAGTACTTGGCCAAATATGGGAGAGTGCTATCGCAGATATTATAATAGTCATGGAAAATGATGTTCATCATATCATCAATCTTCTTTCTAGCCAGTTCATCAGCCGCTCCAATTCTTCTAGGATCCATTTAACCTTCACAAAGGCCGAATAATTAACTCTTAAGTATGTTTTTCATAAAATTGGTGAAGAAAAAATGAAAAAAATGGCTAAGGAATTAAGGATTAAAAGTCCAAAATTAGCGCACAAGTGTAACTGTGTCGCACAAGTATTGGCACATAGCTATAACCGTGCAGGTCCAAATACCTCTGCCGAAGCGTGACATGAACAAAAGAAATGGAACCATCAAAAATCATCAACCTGTATGAAGAGAGAAACCTACGTGGTGATTGCTCAGATGCGTTAAAATCCGGATTCTTTGCGCAAGAACGACACACATTTTCTTATGCAAGGCCACAGACTTGTGAGCCGAGGCCTCCATGGCTCATCCCTGCGCGCCGCTACCTGTTCACTCAAAACATGCGTTCCATTATTCATTGGTTTTCTCCTTTACCTCAGAGTCAAATCCTCCTTCCTTTTGAATCCAACTTTGAGGGGGGACTTTTGTCGACGCTCCTTTCCCTCACAGAGTCTAACGAATGAAAAGGGAAATACATTAAACACAAAGTGATTCATCCTTTGAAGAAACATCAAAAATCGATAAAGGCATGAACAGAGATTTCTTTATGCATGGTCTGCGCATGTTCCAAGATGGTCGCACAGGTATACATGTGCGCCACATATTTGGCACGAAGGTTACTTGCACCCAATTAGATTTTCACCCAAGGTCTTCAGCTATAAGACCCCAGCCTTATACCTTACATAATATTGAATTAAATGAATAATTCACATTGAGGATCTTTTCAGGATTATAGTTTTATAGAATTAGATCTTAAATCATGCATTACATTCCACATTGAAACAATGTGGTTATATAAAAGGTAGTATTCATTTTTTCCCATCAATAGAAACATATTTAAGATTAAACCTGTATTCTTTCTTGACACTTCCTTGACACTATCATCATATCATGTACCTTTACCTTGACATGTGAGAAACATTTCAAAAACTTGGGATGAGCATAAGAATCTCAGCAAGGGATATAAAAATATGGAATGGAAACATGAGTACATGTATACATAAGAATCAATGAAATCATACTTTACTCATTAAACATAAGCACTTTAACATACCTCATAAACACATGAATAAATCATAGAAATCATAAGACATAATGGTAACTTGAGTCATTCATAACATTCTTACGTAGTGAGTAACCCTCATGGTTATGTTTGGAATACCCATCACAGTATATTCCCTAAATCTCTTCGGAGAAACCTTAACGTTTAACCCCTTCGAGTTACCCAATTCATTGGAGAGCTATATCAGGCTCACCTGACCTTAGTTTATCACAAAACCACATGTCCTCATAACAATTTCCAAGAACCACAACATAATCGTATCATATAAAACATGCATAAAGGAAACATAACATTTACAGTTTTTAATCACAAGATATAACTACAACACATTGATATAAAAAATTTATGAAAAACATTTTCAATACCAAAATAAATGAAAAGTAAAACATGGTATTTATTTTTCATTCAAAAAAAGTTATGGCTTTTAGAGGAAGCCGAAACTCAAATAATGGTCACGACGGTGGAGAAGTCGTTGTCGCCGAGTACGTATGAAAAAAACATTCCCTTTTGTCGTTTAGTAAAATGATTTGTATAAAAAAGATTCCTTTCGGAAAAAGAAAATTTCAAAGGGGTTTATACACCGTATAAAAGAAGGTTGTGTATAAAAAAAATATGCCTCAATGAAAGGAGATTGATATGAAGTCTCATACAAAGACGGTCTCCTTGGATTAAGGGTAAATCAATTACATAATTATGTGTGAAAAACGAATACCACCTATATAAGTGGATATTAGGTCTAAATAAATTAGAGGTTATTCACACATATTCATATAATTCCATATTCAAGGAGTACAAGTTTATCCTACAAAATCATAATTGTGTTAAGATGTTCCCTAGAAAAAATTCGACAGCCTAACGGTGTCACTTCAAAATTAAGAAAATGAGTCGATGAGAGATAAAAAGGGTATCTCATAACATGGACATAAAATTTACATCAATAAGGATATATAAGAACAAATCCCAACATAATAGTTTGTGAATTGAAAGACATAACAAAAGAAGTCATTTAAAAAGAGGATAGTGAAAGGTTCCCTTACCGACTTGGGTAACTTTCGAAACGTACACCCCATTGAAGAAGGGTCATAAAATAAATATGTAAATACCCATAAATGAAATTATATTACACAAAGAGTATAATAATGGGAAGTACATACAAAACTCAAAGGAAATGGTGGAAAATGTTGCATAAATCTCATGGGAATAAAAGTGAGATTAAAAATCCCTTAAGAAAACTCGGCAGCCTAACAACACCACTTAAAACATCCAAAAATGGATTGATGATATAAAATCGGGTCTATAATCATATTTAAATAAAATTTACAGCAAGAGGAATATAAGATAGCATCCCCCAACATAACAAATAGGATCTTAAAAGAAGTTACATAAATGAGAGTACTTGAAAAGAAAGAGCGAGGTTGGATCTCTTACGAAAATTCGGCAGCCTAACGGTGCCACTCAAAACTTCCAAAATGGATTGATGAGAGAAAATAGGGTCTCTCATAATATGAACATAAAACGTACAGTAGGAGTAATATAAAAGAACAACCCAATCATAATAATGATGAGCTTAAAATAAATGACATAAAAGAGTGTACTTAAAAAAGAAAGAGAGGGGTAGGATCCCTTACCTCAAGTCCGACTTGTCTTGTTCGTTTCTTTATATTCCTAAATAATAAACATTGGTCAATTTATAATTTCATAAGGACATCCTTTAAATATTATTATTCAGTTCATATCACATATTATAATGTTATAATAATTGTTTAATAATGTTAGTTCATATTAGACATTTTTGCCAATGTTTTGGTACATGAGTCAAAAATGAACTTGTTTGAAACATGATTGCCCATGTAGTTATAAGTAAATATTTTCCAGAATATTATTAATGATTAAAATATCATATATATCCAGTACATATTCATTTTATACTATTCCATATCATTTGGAGATAAAAAACGAAAAGCACCGTTCATGGAGACGGTAGGTCGTACGTATGCATGAACGCTACTTTCATTTTTTTCATATTAATGGAATTAAAAATAAATTATATATATATATATATATTATAATTCCAGTATAATATTTTTTTTGACAAAAGAAGATGGATCCATTAATGATGGAGATTGGCAGAAATACAGGAGCATAACCACGAGGGAAAATGATTGAACCAAAGCAAATCCTCATAAGGAGGGCCAATGCCTGCCATCTTGTGAGCGGCTTCATTCGCTTCCCTTCTAATAAATGAGAAATTGCAGAAATTGAAGCCTTGTCTCCGCGAGTGAATACACCGGATAATGGGGCCGAAAGGTTGAAGCCCGCCGTCAGTGAGATTGATGGCATTGATAACAGTGAGACAGTCGGATTCGATGTGAATGGAATCCCAACCGCGATCTTTGGCAATGTTTAACCCAGCAAGGATGGCGGCGGCCTCCGCGACTGAGGGATCCCAACGTGCATAACGTGCTTCGTATTTGGCAGCGATGAGATTTCCCAGGTTGTCTCGGGCCAGTAAACCAAGTCCAACTGGGCCATCCCTAGGGAGAGAGGCATCCACATTGATTTTAAATATCCCTTCCGGTGGGGGCACCAATGTTGGGGAAGAGGAGGGGGGGTGAAAAGTCTTTGTTGTTCAGGGTAGTTCTGCCAGACCGCAATCCATGACAAAGCCCGGTCAATCCAAAATCTGGGGGGCCTCCGGAAATGATTGAAAATGGCCTCGTTCCGCCTATTCCAGATAATCCAAGTCAAAATGCACAGGGCGCCTCCTTTAGCTGGCGAAAAGGAGGAACACCATCGCATCAGGAGAGATGTAAGATCTGAGGCGGCGTCCAGGCACAGCTCAAAAGTTGATCCCCAGCCATTCCAAACCTCCTGAGCCCCGAGACATTGGATAAGGGCATGGAGAGGAGATTCAATCACAGCGGGGCAGAAAGGGCATGAGTTGTCGTTGGAAAAGTGTCTGTAGACAAGGAGGCTCTTAGTTGGGAGGATACCAGTACACACCTGCCACCAGAAAAAGCGAACTTTAGGGGGAACATTAAGCTTCCAAATTGATGTCCAGTGCCTCGCATCTCCTTCTGTAATTTGAGAAGTAAGAGCTCGCCGGTAGCCAGCTTTCACTGTATACTCTCCTGAGCTGTCGTTTGTCCAGAAGAGATGATCAGGCCCTGCGTCTGACACACAGGGAATACTCAGTAAAATTCTCCTATCCCTCTCATTAAACCAGGAGAAGAGTTTTTCCAGACACCATCCCGCCCCTTGATCATCAAAAAGACAACAGACTGTGGCATGTTCGGATCCTGGATAACAAGGGGATGACGCCTTCGTGCCTGTCTGATCAATAAGCCAGGGATCAGACCAAATCTTGACCGTACAACCATTCCCAATCCTCCAACCTAGGCCTTTCCTCAGCAGATTACGACCACCCCAAATGCTTCTCCAGAGAAAACTGGGTCGATAGCCAAGATGGGAATCCAAGAAATTCTTATGTGGGAAATATTTAGCCCGGAGAACTCGCGTGCATAGGGATGATGGGTAATTAAGTATACGCCAACCTTGTTTCGCCAGCAAAGCATCATTAAAAAGAGAAAGGTCCCGGAAGCCCATTCCGCCTTCAGATTTTGGTTGACAGAGGGCAGACCATGCGATCCAATGGACTTTATTTTTTCCTTCCTTTCGTCCCCACCAGAAGTTAGATGTGCTGGATTGAATCTTTGAGAGCACCACATCAGGAAGTTTAAAAATAGACATCAAATAGTTGGGGATAGATTGAAGTGCCGCCTTGATGAGGATTTCCTTCCCGGCCTTGGAGATTTTTTTAGGGGTCCAACCTTGTATTTTTCTTTCAATTCGATCCACAATAGCTAAACAGATTTCTTTCTTTGACCGTCCAACCACCGTCGGGAGCCCAAGATACTTCTGGTGCTTATCGACCCCAGGAATGCGTGCTAAAGAGCAGAGATCTTCTCTTTTCGGCCGGGGAACTCCAGAGCTGAAAGAAATTTCTGATTTACTCTGATTGATCATTTGTCCTGAAGCCCGTTCATACTGTTGTATCGCCTGGAAGATTGCAGTACACTCATTAAGGGTAGCTCGGGAAAAAAGAAGGCAATCATCAGCGAAGAAGAGGTGGGATATCGGAGGGCCCTTGCGACACGCTTTCGCCCCATGAATTATGGAAAGCGAAGCTTCCCTGGAAAGGAGGTTAGAGAACACATCAGCCACTAAAATAAAGAGGAAGGGTGAAAGAGGGTCTCCCTGACGAAGCCCACGGGCTGGGGAAAAACCTCGGGTGAGCGTCCCGTTGACATTAATACAGAAGGAAACTGACGAGACGCATTGCATGATCATGTCAATCCATTTGGTACAGAAACCCATCTTGAGCATCACAAATTCGAGGAAGTTCCATTCCACTCTATCATAGGCCTTAGCCATATCCAATTTCCACGCCATGATCCCTCTCTTCGCTCGTGTACGTGTTTTCATGGAATGGAAAATTTCATGAGCAATAATGGCATTATTAGTGATTAACCTTTTTGCTACAAAAGTGCTTTGGTTCTCTGAAATGACGTCGGGTAGCCAAGGACGCAGTCGATTCGCCAGGATCTTCGAAAAGATCTTATACGAAACATTACACAGACTGATAGGTCGAAAGTCCGACACCCCTTGCGGATTTTTCATCTTGGGAATGAGTGTAAGAATAGTTTCATTAAGAGAAGACAGATCCGTTTTCCCTGACCAAATATCCCGCATCAGATTGCAAATGTCTGGACCAATGATGTGCCAGTAATTCTTGAAAAAGAGGGCGTGGAATCCGTCTGGTCCCGGGGCTTTCGTAGAGTGGATTTGCTTTAAGTCCTGAAGAGTCTCGTCATTCGTTACATCTTTAGAAAGCTGTCTATTCATATCGTCATAAATCACAGGTTTAATGCAGTCCTCAATCTCAGGAGAAATGTAAGAATGGCCTGCAGAGAAGAGTTTCTGAAAATAGTTCAGGAATGCTTCTTGGATTCCTCCTGTGTCAGACACTTTACTACCGTCTGAATTAAGAATGCCAGAAATAAAGTTTTTTCGGCGTCTTGTTGAAGCCTTCTGGTGGAAATAACGGGTATTAGCATCCCCTTCTGCTATATGAATATCACGCGCTCGCATAGCCCAAAAACCTTCCTTATTGCGCAGGACAACATCCAGCTCTCGTTGGGTTTCACTTATTTTGGAGAGAATGCTGCTAGACGGGGGTTTGCTAAGGAGATAGCCAATCTTCCTTTCAAGGAAATTGCATTGCCGGTCCGGATGACGAAATTTAGAGTAGCTCCAAGTATTCAGATCAGATGCCACTCGGAGAAGGTTGGTTCTCAGATCAGCTTGCCCATTCTTCCAGCCTGAACGGATAACCGCCTCGCACTCGGGATCTTTTGACCAGAAGCTTTCGAATCTGAATGGTTTCCTGGAATTAGAAACGTGCGCATTATGGGTGCAGTTAATGACAATTGGGCAGTGATCCGAGCAGTTGAACGTGAGATGTCTGATATGGTACATTTTGAAGAGGCTCATCCAGTCCATTGAGCCAAAGAATCTATCCAGACGTTCAGCGATTCGATTTCCATCATATCTTCCTCGGAACCATGTGAAGGGATTACCCGTGAAACCCAGGTCCATCAGCTCGGCCTCAAGGATAGCATCCTTAAAAGCAGACATAGACGTGGAGGAGCGCATAGCTCCACCTATTTTCTCCTTCTGGAAAAGGATCTCGTTAAAGTCCCCTCCAAACAGAATGGGGCTTGGCAGATCACGACGGAGTTTGCAAAGAAGATCCCAAGATTTCCATTTTTCAGTCTGGGAGGCCCAGCCACAGAAGCCCACAAAAGTCCAGGTGGGGTTGTGGGAATCACAAATGGATGCAGCCACGTGGTGCTGGGAAAAAGATAGGAGCCTCACATCGACATTATCCTTCCAGAGAAGACATAATCCCCCTGAATGACCCTGTCGGGGAACCGGGAAACAACCCTGGAAACCGCATTTTAGGGCAAGATTTGTGATGTCCTTGTTTTCCAATATGGTTTCGGACAGGAAAACCATATCAGGGCGACTTTGAGCGCAATGGCGCTGGAACATGCGAACCGTTCGTGGGTTGCCAAGCCCACGACAGTTCCAGCATAAAGCAATCATTGCTCTAGGCGGGGTCGGGCCTGACCCGCCTCCGCCTTTGTCTCTTGTGGGGTTAATGACGTTCCTGATGCTTTCCTCCTTTTGGGAATACTGGTGTGCATACCACTGGACTCGCTTTGTCGTTTCAGGTCTCCTGGTTTGGGATTCCCTGGGCAATCGCCTTTACCACCGTCACGTGCCCTTCTCCATGTTCTACGAGTAACATGTCCAGAAGGTGAGGCTTCAGTCATCCCAGAATCGGCTTGCAGAAGGGCACCAGTTGGGATCCGATTTGGACTCTGCTCAGCTTCAGGCGGATCCAAAGAAAAATGCTTCTGCCTCGGCAATTTCTCTGGAGGTTCTTTTGGTTTAGGTAGCGGCCCAGTTGAAGTAAGGAACGTTAAGTTCGGTGCAGTTAGAGCGAAGTTGGATTTTGTGATGCCCTGAATCAGGTGACTGTCTTGCCAAGCCCCATCATTGCATCTGACGATAATCTCTTGGGAGGCGTTTCCATTTCCCCTAAGCTCAGCCGGGGGTTCTTTAGGGAAGACGGGTGGTCCCATCCTTATGATAGAAGGTTGTTCAGATTCCGGGCGCCTTCGATGGGCTGCAATGAGACGGTCCCGATCAATTTGTCTCTCCGCCTCAGGGATATATGCCTCTCTGTGTGTTTTGGCCCGGAGCCACGGACCGTATTGTAGGGTAATATTTTCAGCGAAATTATCTGGCTTTTCCCCACACGCTTTCTCCATGTGGCCGATACGTCCGCAAAGGAAGCAGAAGATTGGTAGTTTTTCAAATTCGAACGAGATCCAGGTGTTGGAATCATCAATTTTCAGGAACATACCTCTCATTAAGGGTTCAGACACATCGATCTCAGTCTTTATTCTAACACAGGGGCCCCATTGCATTGGGTCCGAGCAATCCCACTCTAGGAAGTGTCCGATCCGGTCTCCAATTTCTTTCATCACATGTGTTGATCTCCCATGGAACGGTATTCCTTTAATTCTTATCCAGAACGGGGATCGGGTAAGTGTGCAATTCTGAATCTCGTCTCCCCATTTAAATTCCTCCATCAGGATGAGATGATTGTCAAAGGACCAAGGTCGTCCTCTCAGGACTTTATCTTTGTCTTTATCACTGAAGAACTCAAAAACAAGGAGTTTGTTCTCAATTTCCCGGATGGCTACTCCAGCTTCCAATTTCCAAAGATTTTGAAGAGTGGTCCTGAGGGCCTTTAGATTAAAAGGTGCCTCGGTCGCCAGTCTTCCGACAACCAATAAAGCCATACGTTTTGTCAAAATAATGTCTTCGTTTCTACAGGTTGCAAGTGGTTCTTTTTCTTTGTCATTCAAAGTGAGGTTCTTCCATTGGTTCAGCAGATCCGTCTCCATGTTGAGAGCCACGAAGTCTCCTAGGGGGGGATTGACCTATCAGAGGTCCCCTATCCAAGGGGTGTCAAGCCCAGAGGGAGTCCCCGACCCAGGGATTCCGGCCCAATCCGCACCAACGCACGCTAGTTCTTCACGGCCGAAGCTTCACGGTCAGGAAGAACACAAATTAACCAAGCCTCCAGGAATCCGATAAAAGTCCTCCAAACACAGGCCGCGCCAAAACCTGCGCGGCCAAAGCTGCGCACTGGGAGCAATCACACTTCACAACCAGCCCTACACAGCCCAATCCGTCAAGCTGGAGAAGACCACAGGCCGCACCAGGACCTGCGCGGCCAAAGCAGCGCGCTGGGAGCAGTCGTACTTCACAACCAGGCCTGCGCGAAGATTTCCTACGCGCAAAGATCCCTCGCGCTAGTCCCCTCGCGCAAGTCCCCTATCCAAGTGGAGCGCTAGGAAACACAGACAGGTCTCGCGCAGGTCCCCTCACGCTTCGAGAAAACGGCCAGGCTGCGAGGCGCTCCCACTTGCGCGCCGAAGGATTCTTCTTCACATCCACGTCCTCCGCGCCCCGGGGAACCACCGGACCTTCGGAAATCGGGGTAACCTTCGCGAAATGTGCTTCACGATTCACCGCGTTGCAGTGAGAGCTCCGGAACTGCCTTCCCCTTCCCAGATCTGGTAAAGATGTAGAACTAAGGGGGATAAAACACCGCAGAAGGAGCTTCGGGTCTTAACCACGTCGCGGCGGAAACTTTGTGAAACAGGGAAAAAAACTTCCACCAGCAGACCACCGCCAGAATTCTCGGAAGTCAGGGAAACCAAAAAAGGAAAAGGGATCCTCGAACTCAAGTGAGCTTCGAGCCACAAAGGCCTCAGATATGAAGGGAATATGACGAGCCAAAGAAGAAGAAGAAAAAAAGGAGAACTCAGGCCTGGCGCTGCGTTCCTTCACCTAGATCTGACGACGATGGGGGCTGGTGATGCCGGAAGGACCTTCAAGACCCCAGAGGAGCAAGGAACAACGCCTGTCGTCGAGGTCGATCGAAAAGAAGAAGAGAACACGACTCAACCGGAACACAGCAGACCTGATTCGGGAACTGGGGATGAAAAAAAGGAGGTGGAGAATGTGGATTCTTCACTGCGAAGGATTGGGGAGTGACACGGGGAAGAGAATGACAAACCCCAGGCGCCAGATCTGAGGAAGGGCGTAAATCGGAGACCTGGAGCAGGGGGCGGAGGGAGACGGCGTCGCCAGAAATCCGACAGACACTGAGACTGAAACCTAGGACACCCTAGGAGAGAAAATCTCTCACGCCGGAGAGACTCCCTGGTAAAAATTCCAGTATAATATATATGTTATATAGGTCACATATTTTTATTAATTTCATTCTTTATACATTCCATGTATTGCATGAATGAGTCACATCACTTGGGGGGCGGTAGTCCACATTTCTTAATATGAAATTATCCCATTTACCCAACATGCAAAGAATAAAGGTATGTTTTAATGGAAAACATAAATACCATATATATGATATATAAAATACAGTGACATCATAATGGCCACCTTTAAAGGTGTTAAAAGAATATTGAACAATCATCGTTTCGTCAGGCAGTAATTCGCTATCCATAGAAACAGTATGTTCTTTAACCATTAGAAAGATGTGTGTGTAAGTGTAGCTCTAATAATTCATATAAAACATCCAAGTTTATTTAATATACTGTTTTTGTTACAAAATAAAGGAATAAATAATGTTTAGGTGGTTGGAGAAGCCAAATAAAATTAAAGAACACTAGGGAAGAGTTTACCTTTAAATCAGGTAATGCTTTTTGATTTGAGCTCAAAGGCTTCCTCAGAAGGACTTCTACCCAAAGTGAGGCTTCTAGGAGTAATAGAGTTATGTGGAGAGACAAAATGGGGAGTTTGGTCTATGAAAAAGGCTTGAGAGGTGTGGGTAAGGTGGTAGAGGTGGGGGCCTTTTATAAGAGGAGAGGAGGGGCACTCTTGGAATGTCTTGAAAAGTATCATTATTATAAAATGAATTTCGGATTTTAAAGGTCCCAAAAATATATATTTCTAGTATAAGGTGATAATAGTCAGAAATACACACATCCAATAGGTTTTTGACAAGTGTAGATCTTATATTGTACATTATCGTTTTATTTTATTTAAATCGTTAAATAATGAGGTAACAACTGCATCATCATTGTGTCATAAATATTTTACTTTAATTAATGTCTAAAAATTATAAAACAAATATCATGATGTATGAAATCTTTTTATCTTTCAAATAAATATTTATAGTCAAAAATATGACTTGTATAACCCCATGTAAAAATTGTTTTAGTAAAACAACACATGTTTGTGACCTTTTAATTTTAACTTTAAATAAAAAGGATTTAATGTCATTTTCCTACCAATGTGGCGCCATGTGGTACCCACGTCGACCCATGGATTTTCGTGGTCGACCATGACTCAAAAAATAAGGTTAGGAAATGTTTCAAGGTCATTTCATATTATTAAAACATTATTTTTACCTAAAATTATACTAATTACCTCTAATAGCGATTAAAATCATAAAAGTTTCTATTCACCAAAAAATTATTTTAATCCCATTGAACCACATATTACATCTTAAGGAAAACAATTTATGTCGGAATTTTGAAATTCAAATTACAGAAGTGGTACAGTTTCATTTAAACGAAAAATCAGCTTTTAAACTTCAACTTAGTGGTTTCACTATTCATCAAAAATAGATGTTTTTCAGAAAAATAAAAAAAAATCACCCTAAGATATATTTGATATTCCGTATTCAAAAATGATGTCTATTTTAAAAAATTCAAAACATATAAGTTTCATTAATTAATTTAATAATTAATTCCCGCTGTCAAAATAAATAGCCTGTTTTTAAGAAATAATATCTTTTAAAAGATTGACACTAGTTTAAGTCCAATTTCAAAGTGAAATTAATTCCAATGACCACTATTGGATTAAATGGTAAAAATATATTATTATTTAACTTTAAAACCAATTAAAAAGATAATATAATCATATAAATAAATTAGATTTAAAAAGAGGTTTGGAATTAAAATACAACACTTTCACTATTCATTATAAAATTAACTTTATCGGAAAAATACCAAAAATTTACACAAAGTAAATTTTGATGTCCCAATTCTAAAGAAGAATTATATTTTGTCAAATATAACACATAAAATTGTCAAAAATTGGAATTAAAAGTGGTTCTCCATCAAAAGGCGCTTAATTGACCTTTTAGAGAATATTAGAATGTTTACACTTAAAATTATATTCATTCGCATTTTTAATCCTCTAACACTTATTGTAAAAAGTAAAAATATTTTAAAAACATATATAATAATTTTGTAGTTAGTTCTGTTCATTCCCCTCATTACAATGACTAGGTGTTAACTACCATTTAAAATAAAATTATTTTATTATTAGAGTGCAACGTAAGATTTCAAAGGAACTCGTTGTTGCGTATTGGGTAAGCCATCGAGCATAGCATTCCCTTTAAATTAATATTAACATTTTATTCACAAAAAGGGATAAATATAAAAATGTCATATTCTTTATTTACCTGGGGTGTTACATCCTTCCCCCCTTTTGGGAATTGTGTCCTCGAAATTTTAAAATTGGGCTCGGAAATATCATTGAAAGTCCTACATCAGAACAAGAGTCGGTAAAACAATCACTTTAAAAGAAAGAAACAGAAGTATAGAGGTCACCCAAGTTAACCCATACTAGGATTCCATGTTGGAAAACATGGACATGGAAGAAAAGGAAAAGGGTCATGTTCTAAGGGAGAGTGACAGAAAACATTTTTAGGAGAAAGTTAACAACAAGAAAATCACAAACTTGTGGTGGGTTAAACGGTATTCGATTCCCTGAAAGGAAAAGTTAATAGGCAAAAAAAAATTTAAGTTAGATTTCATTGAGGAATTTATTTTTTATCTTAAGGAAACATATTTACTTTTCATGTTGACTTTCAACTTTTACTAGATTTCTTACACAAACTCATACTTTCCCCAAATGATGGGTATTAAGGAAGACATGATCACACTAAGAGTACTATATTCAACTTCTCAAGAATCACCTAATCCACAAAAGAGGACTATATATTTCCCATGTCTTTAGACCCTTACCAAAAGAAAAATTATTAGAACAAGATCAGATAATCCAGAAAAGAACAACCCTTTATAAAAAGAAAATCTATTATTAATCTCCAAAATTTGTCCAACAAAACCCAATGTTCAATGAAGACCATTCGATAAAAAATTTGTCTCTAAAATTCTTCAAAGTAAAACACACTAAGATTGAAACCCAAATATTTTAAGGATTTAATCACATAGTATAACAAGGTACAAATTAGCACATATCTCCAAATAAAATTAGTTTCTCTTAAAGTCTCATATTGAAAAGTAATTAACCTAATCACATATCCTCCATGATAGGTTAATAATTTCTATAGATAACCCAAAATCAACTTACTATTAATTAATAAAATCATCTAACTAAAAATAATAAGTCATACTATCCAGGGACTTCATGTAGTCCAGTGGTAGGCGATAAATACCAGTTGCACTTTGGTTCTGGGTTCGATTCCCACAGCTTTGTCCGACGCGACGGGTTGTCACACGGTCTACGTGCTGTCCTTTTTATAAAACTCTAAAAATAACCCTAACATGTTTTAACCTCAATAGTTTCCTTATACCTCTAATTTTCATCCAAATTCATTACGATATCAACATCTTAATTCTTGAAGTCTTATTTCACCACAAAAAGATAAAATAAAATGATTCCCAAAAAGAATAACAGCATACCTTGATCAAGGCGTCCACTCCATTTCATCGTCATATTTCTCACGTAGGTATAAGTCCCATGCAATACAACAATGATTTTGGGATCCTTCAAATTCATTTGCTTCCTCCATCCAAATACACCTTGTACAACATGGGTCATATGGGTGTTCACCGAAAAAACAGTTTTTGAAAATAATTATGTATGAAATATAATTCCAAAACATCTGATAAAAAATTATTTCTATAAAATAGTCAGACAGAATGTGAGTTAAAAATTTCTATTATTGGTCCTTTTAAAATACCATAAGTATGTGCTGAGATACTATATTTTAAATGAAAATATAAATAGGTTGTGCAAGGGTCTCCTTCATCAGAACCATTTTTAAAATCATAATATGCTTTAAATTCATGTGAGAAGGTAAAATATTTTAAAATACCTTGATAATATTTACCTTTCTTTAAAATATGAAAATATTGTGAAAATAGTATTTGTCTAAAAACAAACCATGATCCCCGATGATAAAGAGTTATAGTGGAGGTGTTTGATATATAAAACAACTGCTTTCAAGTGAGTTGTATGCTATAAAAAGTTTCACAATAATCTGAACATGACTTTGCAATAATTATTGCAAGCATGTCATTAGGAAGAGATAGGAATGTCGTTTGAGATCCTTCTCCTTCCATTCGTAACTGACTTTACATGACCTGAAAGAAGTTAAAAAAAAAGGATTTATCTAAAATAATAGATATAGGGACTAATCATGTGTCTAACAAAAACTCCTAATCCCTAAAGTTGTCTAAACAAACCTTTGATACCAACTATAAGACCTCGGCCTTATACCTTACTTATATTGAATTAAATGAATAATTCACATTGAGGATCTTTTCAGGTTTAGAGTTTTAGAGAATTAGATCTTAAATCATGCATTACATTCCACATTTAAACAAAGCGGTTACATAAAAGATAGTATTAATTTTTTCCCATCAACGAAATCATATTTAAAATAAAACAAGGATTCTTTGTTGACACATCCTTGAAACTATCATCATATCATGTACCATTACCTTGACCTATGAAAGACATTTCAAAAACTTGCAATGAGCATAAAAATCTCAGTAAGGGATATAAAAATATGGAAAGGAAACATCATTACATGTATAAATAAGAATCAATGAAATCATACTTTACTCATAAAACATATGCACACTCACATACCTCATCAACACATGAATAAGTCCTAGAAATCATAAGACATAATGGTGAATTTAGGCTTTCATAACATTCTTACGTAGGGAGTCACCCTCTTGGTTACGTTTGGAATACCCATCAACGTATTTCCCTAAATCTCTTCGTATAAACCTTAACGTTTAACCCCTTCACGTTACCAAATGCATTGGAGAGCTATATCGGGCTCACCTGCCCTTAGATTATCACGGAACCACCCATCCTCATAACAATGCCCAAGAACCACAACATAATCATATAATATAAAAAATGCATAAAGGAAACATAACATTTAAACTTTTCAATCACAAGATATCACTACAACACATTGATATAAAAACTTTATGAATACCAGTTTCAATACCAAAACAAAAGAAAAGTAAAACGTGGTATTTATTTTTCATTAATAAAATGTTATGGCTTGTAGAGGAAGCCGAAACTCAAATAATGGTCATGGTGTTGGAGAAGTCGTTGTCACCACGTACGTACGACAAAAACATTCCCTTTTGTCATTTAGTAAAATTCTTTGTATAAAAATGATTCCTTTCGGATAAACGTAAAAGTCAAAGGGGTTTATAAACCATATAAAATAAGGTTTTGTATAAAAAAAATATGCCTCATTGAAAGGAGATTGATATGAAGTACCATACAAATACGATATCTTTGGATTAAGGATAAATCAATTACATAATAATGTGTCACAAATGAATACACCATATATAAGTGGAAATTAAGTCTAAAACAATCCGAGGTTATTCACAAATATTCATTGAATGACATATTCAAGGAGTAAAATTTTATCCCAAAGAATCAAAATTGGGTTAAGAAGCCCCTTGCAAAAATTCAACAACCTAACGACGTCACTTCAAAATTCAGAAAATGATTTAATGAGAGATAAAAAGGGTATCTCATCAGTTGGACATAAAGTATAAATCAATAAGGATATATAAGATAAAATCACAACATAATTGTCAGTTAATTAAAAGACATATCAAAAGATGTCTTTTAAAAAGAGGAGGGTGAAAGGTTCCCTTACCGACTTGGGTAACTTTCGAAATGTACACCCCACTGAAGAAGGGTCGTAAAATGAATATGTAAATACCCATAAATGAAATTATATTAAACAAGGAGTACAATAATGGGAATTACATAAACAAATCAAAGGAAATGGTGGAAAATGTAGTATAAATATCATGGGAATAAAAGTGAGATGAAAAATCCCTTACGAAAACTCGGCAGCCTAACGGCGCCACTTAAAACTTCCGAAAATGGATTGATGAGATAAAATAGGGTCTCTCATAATATTTAAATAAAATTTAAAGCATGAGGAATATAAAATAACATCCCCCAACATAACAATGCGGAGCTTAAATGAAGTGACATAAAGGAGAGTACTTAAAAAGAAAGAGAGACGTTGGATCTCTTACGAAAATTCGGCAGCCTAATAGCGCCACTCAAAACTTCCAAAATGGATTGATGAGAGAAAATTGGGTCTCTCATCATATTAGAATAAAACGTACAGTATGAGTAATATAAAAGAACAACCCAATCATAAGATGAATGAGCTTAAAAGGAATGACATAAAAGAGTGTACTTAAACAGAATGAGAGGGGTAGGATCCCTTACCTCAAGTCGGACTTGTCTTGTTCATTTTTTATATTCCTGAATAATAAACTTTGGATAATTTATAATTGCCAAAGTACCTCCTTTAAATATTATTATTCAGTTCATATCACATATTATATTTTTATAATAATTGTTTAATAATGTTAGTTCACATTAGACGATTTTTCCGATGTTTGGTACATGAGACAAAAATGAACTTGTTTGAAAAATGATTGCCCATGTAGTTATAAGTAAATCATTTCCAGAATATTATTAATGATTAAAATATCATTATATCCAGTACATATTCATTTTATACTATTCCATATCATTTTAGAGATAAAAAACAAAAAGCACCGTTCATGGAGATGGTAGGCCGTACGTACGCATGAACGCTACTTTCATTTTTTTGTCATATTAATTGAATTAAAAATAAATGATATATATATATATTATAATTATAGTATAATATATATGTTATATAAGTCACATATTTTCATTAATTTAATTCTTTATACATTCCATGTATTGCATGAACTAGTCACATCACTTGAGGGGGCGGTAGTCCACACTTCCTCATATGAAATTATCGCATTTGCACAACATGCAAAGAATAAAGGTGTGTTTTAAATATAAATAAAGAAGCATATGGAAAACATAAATACTATATATATGATATATAAAATATAGTGAAAAAATAATTTCCACCTTTAAAGTTGTTATAATAATATTGAACAAGCATTGTTTCGTGAGGCAGTAATTCGCCATCCACAGAAACAGTTTGTTCTTTAACCATTAGACGGATGTTTGTGTAAGGGTAGCTCAAATACTTATTATAACAGAATAAAAGTTTATTTAATATAATATTTTTGTTACAAAACAATGGAATAAAAAATTTAAGTGGTTGGAGAAGAAAAATAAAACAAATGAACACTAGGGAAGACTTTACCTTTAAATCGGGTAACTCTTTTTGATTTGAGCTCAAAGGCTTCCTTGGAAAGACATCATCCCAATGTGAGGCTTCTATGAGTAATATAGGGATGTGGAGAGACCAAATGGGTAGGGGTTGGCTGAGCCAATGTCTTTAGAGGTGTGGGTAAGGTGGTAGAGGTGGGGGCCTTTAATAAGTGGAGAGGAGGGGCACTCTTGGAAAGTCTTGAAAAGTAACAATATTATAAAATGAATTTCGGATTTTAAAGGTCCCACGATTATATATTTTGAGGATAAGGTGATACTAGTTCTAAATCCACACATCCAATAGGTTTTTGACAAGTTTAGGTCTTTTATTTTACGTTATATTTTTATTTTCTTTAAATTGTTAAATAATGAGGTGGTCGATGCATCATCATAGTGTCATAAATAATTTAATTTATATAATGTCTAAAAATTATAAAAAAATATCATGATGTAGGAAATATTTTTAGATCTCTAATGAATACTTATAGTCAAAAATATGACTTGTATAACTCCATGGAAAAATTGTTTTAGTAAAACAACACATGTTTGTGACCTTTTAATTTTAACTTTAAATAAAAAGGTTTTAATGTCATTTTCCTACCAAAGTGGCTCCATGGGGTCCCCAAGTTGACCCATGGATTTTATTGGTCGACCATGACTCAAAACATAAGGGTAGGACATGTGTCAATGTCATTTAATATTATTAAAACATTATTTTTACCTTAAATTACACTAATTACCTCTAATCGCGATTAAAAACTTAAAAGTTACTATTCACCAAAAAGTTATTTTAATCTCATTGAACCACATTTTATATCCAAATGAAAAAAATGTATTTCAGATATTTGAAATTCAAATCATAGATATGGTAAAGTTTCATTTAAATGAAAAATCAGTTTTTAAACTACCACTTAGTGGTTTCACTGTTCATCAAAATTTGTCGTTTTTCAGAAAAATACCAAAAATTCACCCTAAGTTATATATGATATTCCGAATTCATAAATGATGTCTATTTTAAAAAATTAAAAACATATAAGTTGGATTAATTAATTTAATAATTAATTCCCGCAGTCAAAACAAATAGCGTGTTTTTAAGAAATAATATCTATTAAAAGATTGACACTAGTTTAAGTCCAATTTCAAAGTGAAATTAATTCCAAAGACCACTATTGGGTTAAATGGTAAAAATATATTCTAATTTCAATTTAAAACCAATTAAAAAGATAATATAATCATATAAATTAATTAGATTAAAAAAGTGTTTTTGAATTAAAATACAACATTTTTCACTATTCATTAAAAAATGAACTTTATCGGAAAAATTCCAAAACATTACACAAAGTAAATTTTGATGTCGCGATTCTAAAGAATAATTTTATATTGTCAAATATAACACATCAAATTGTCAAAAAGTGGATTTAAAAGAGGTTTTCCATCAAAATACGTTTAATCAAACTTTTAAAGAATATTAGAATGTTTACGCTTAAATTTAGATTCATTCGCATTTTTAATCCTATAACATTTAATGTAAAAAGTAAAAATATTTGACAGACATATATAATCATTTTGTATTTAGTTCTGTTCATTCCCCTCATTGCAATGGCTAGGTGTTAACTACCATGTAAAATAAAATTATTTTATTATTAGAGTGCAACGTAATATTTCAAAGGAACTCATTGTTTCATATTGGGTAAGCCATCGAGCATAGTGTTCCATTTAAATTAATATTAACATTTTATTCACAAATAGGGATAAATATAAAAATATCATATTCTTTATTTTCCTGGGGTGTTACATCAGCAGCCGTAAAATACCCCTTGTGGGCCCCCATATCAGGGAAGAAAAATTCCAAAACTCACATTTAAGCTCTTGGTTCCCTAGTCTCTACTTGAAGTCTTCCGAACACTTATATTGAAATTTATTACCTAGAATAAAAGATCTGAAGAGGGGGGACAAGGCCTAAGTGCTGAAATTCACCAAAAATTGTGTGTCTAAGTGTCTAACCCTTAATGGAAAATGGACATACTTGCGCACCACCTTATCCCTTCAACAGAACTTGGGTGCCACTCTTTTGGAAGCCTCTATGGATAATACTAAAGGCTTGAGCGAAGCCTCACCCTAGTATTACACTATGGGTTGACTGTCACACAAGTATACATGTTTCACACAAGTATACTTGCGTGACCAATACTTGGGCGCCACAACAGGACATGTGTGCCTACCTCTTTTTGGGTGCCTCTCCTACCTATTCAACTCTTTTTCTTCAAATCCACCGCTCCTTTTCATGATTTATCCTTCAAAATCCGCTTCAAAGCCACTTTTGGCATGGTTCTTTAGTTGGATTCCTTATCTGAAATGAATTATGTGGAATATCTCGCAAATCCTAGTGATTTACATATCTTTATGTCACTAAGGTTAGATATTTCATTCA
The DNA here is from genome assembly GCA_963277665.1 of Viscum album. Classification (NCBI taxonomy): domain Eukaryota; kingdom Viridiplantae; phylum Streptophyta; class Magnoliopsida; order Santalales; family Viscaceae; genus Viscum; species Viscum album. The sequence goes on along the minus strand of OY728140.1, from coordinate 1,306,822,210 downwards.
TTCATCCTCATCCTTTAAGATGATAAGATCTTTAATATAGGAATCCAGTTTATGAGTAAGAACCAAGTTCCCTAGTCTCGGACTCCTTCTCAGGGGTAAGTCACAATCATAATTCCCTAACATGTGCCTCCCTTTCAGAAGTAATCCCCAGTCCAAGTTCCCAAATATGGGCATCCTTCTCAGGAGTACACCCCAAATTCTAAAATTCTCTAACCTGGGCCCCCTTCTCAGGAGTAATCCCCAGTTCTCAAGTCCCTTTAATCTGGGTCTCCTCCTCAAGAATAAGCCCCAGTCATAATTTATCTTAACCAGTCTTAATTTATTTTTGATTAGGAAATCCTTATTAGGAATAAAACCCAATCATAAGTCCCCATTAATTTGGGCATCCTTCTCAAGAGTAAGTCCTAAGTTAAGTTTCCAAATCTCCATAATGCCCATATATCATTATGGACCTTGTTACCGGGCTTCTACACTGAAGTAATTCCGGATCTTCATCTATCTGGGCAGTCATACATATGTAAGCCCCACATCATTCCTTGTAACCGCATCTTCTGTTGCACAAATCATTAGGTTTACTGATACCTCTTATTTCTCACACCGAGCATGACTCATGCAAGCGTAGAGTGTAAATGTAACTGTGACACATCTCTTCGGTATGTTAATCATACGTAAGACCCACAATTCTTAACTAAACCTCATGGAATCTGATCTATACCTTAAAAGTTGAGTACGTAGGAAGCCTTTCTATAGTTCAAGCCCACTATCCATTAATTCTCATCTATCCCATTTGACGTTAAACTATATCTTAAATCCCGAACTACGTGGGTTCTGATTCCTTTTCTAAACAAGGATACATAGGTAGCCCATCTGCAGGTATGATCCCAACTCTGAAATAATCCATGATCTTCTGAACAACAATAAACTTCATTTTCCCCGCAGAGTGGCTTTAAAAAAAGTATTGTTATAATAATGACCATGTGATCATTATATAACGTGTTGAATGATACCATTGACTAAGAATCTCTACCAAATAGATATTATTCTCTATCAATGAAGAACCTAAAATACATTTAAAAGGTTCTCTAAATCTCATACATAATAATCATTGATTGTCAGATCATAAGGAAATATCATTTTCATACTCGGTAATGTAATAAGGATTCACGAACATAACATAAATCTATATAGAGAGTCCCGGAGTATAAAATAATTCCCCCCAAAAAGGTGTGATGAGTCCGACATCCCATCCTCTCGTCCAATGAAAATTATTAAGCATCATCGATCCACAACTGATGAGCACCTACCTTTGGAAATTATGTCCAAATGGATATAGAATCATTGGATGTTTCGGGTTCTACGAACAAACCTGTTAGAAACCGATTGGAATGTTTAAACCTTAAGAAAACAAGGTCATCCCCATTTTTAAAGGAAACATTGAATAAATAATATTTTCAAAAAATTAAATTTGAAATTCATTTTTTTATAAAAATTAAATTATATTTCCTAATTAAATTAAATCACAAAAAAATTAAATATAAAAAAATATTTTGATCGGCCAAACATTGAAGCTTTGGCTTGTATAATTTAAATCAATAATTGATTGAATTAATAAAATCCATTATCATAACCACATATTTCAGGATATAAATTCACCCAAAACTAATTTGTGAAAATATAAATCTAATATATAAATAAATAAAATATTGATATTAATATATCGATTTTCTATGAAATCCAAAAAAAATACACTAATTATAAATATTTTTATACAATTTTCACAGAAGATTAAAATGTAAAAATTGATTTATTTTTTTAGCTATTGAGACAATTGAGGGGTAAATTTCATTGATAAACATAAAAAATTTAAATTTTTAACTCACATAACTCCCTAACACATAAACGATTACACTCCTAGGAAAATTTATCATTCAACTATAGTTATTAAAAATAAACAATGATTAATCTTTCATAGATCTTAATACACAAGCTAGAAGAGAAGAAGATAAAAGTATTCTTCTACTAAATTATTATGCCTCCTATAAAACATCCACACACTTCTCTACATCCATTCAGATTAAAATTATAGTTCCATGAGTGAATTCAATATATTTATGTGGATTAAAAATTTTAACAAGAATCACCTCTATATACCCATTGATCTATATCTTCTTAAACCAAAATTATTTTTCAGACATCATTGATACTTTCTATTGATATTTTTGTAAGTCCATTTCTCATATCATATAGTAAATACTCCCTAAACTATTCTAATTCATTTTTTACATATGAGAACATTTTCATTTTTTTTTCATCCATGTATTTGTGAGAAACTATTTAAAATAACTGGTTGATAATTTTATAGTGGTCAAAAACTAACACACCCATTCCCATTATCCAATAGTTCAATTATTGTATATTAATTTCCTATTTTACACCAATAATGAAGGACAAAAATAAATTTTATATAGGGTTTTTCCTTATGATGTTATTAAATCTAAAAGGAAAGGTTACTCGAGATTGAGTTTAAAACTGAAATGACTACAATTCATAATTTTGATTCTATAATTATATTTTCAATGATCAAACCATTTTCCTAGGATTTAAATAAAATCTATATTTAATATAGGTTATGTTCACATATAAGTCCTTCAAATTTAGTAATTTATAATCAATGGAATTATCATATATAGATTGGTACTTTAATTAGGAAGGATTAATTAAATTTCTATTTTCATATCAATCTTTTTTAATTTATAATAATTATTTTTTATTTACAATCAAAAATATGAAAAAAAAACCTAAAAAATCTATGTTTTTAATTAATAAAATGGAATTTATATTTTATATTTTGATTTAATAGTTTTTGTGACATTGAAAAAAGTGATATTTACACCCAAAAAGTACTTTCCCCCTCCCCCACATGTAGATCAGGCACAAATTCTGTCATGTGTAAATGAATTTATTCAAGAAATTAATGTTTTCAAAACAAAACATGCCAGAAAGATGTATAAGAAGGAAAAAACCTTTTCTTTATTAATTTGATGAGATAATTTATGATTTTGAGGTCCTCCAGGGGTTTATTCCTTAATTCATCATAAAAATTCATCATCGTCCAATATTTCACATTTAATGGGATTTTTTATTCAACTCTATTAATATATAATACACCAAAAAGAAAATATTTAGTCACTGTTAACGGTCTTGTCCAATTATAATTATTTTTAAAATACATAATCTTTATTTTTTTAGAGTGAAAAATCACTTTGTATCCTTTTTTAAAATCCCCTACTATTTATATTTTTTCGTTGAAATAACTAGATTTCCCTTACATGGAAGGTTGTTCTCTGGGATTTCCCTCATCGATTTCAATTCTTCTATATTCTATAGCATCCTCTTCTCTTTAGATTTAATAAATTTACGAATAAATTATTTATTTGAATAGTAGTATTTTTTCTATAAATCTATCAGAAATTCATCATTTCATATGCCTTGACAATTAAGGTATATATCTCAATAGAAATTTTGATTGAATCATCTAATGACTTATTACCAATTTCCTCGAGTTTTTTATTGCTTAAATTAATTTATAGATTAAACAAATTTTCAAAAATAGTCTCATTAGATAAATCTTAATGTTTTAATTCCATTCATAATATAATTCCATCTTCCAAAAGAAAATTTTCTTTTTCAAAAAATTGGGAAACTAAAATTGGTTCATAGTAAAAGAAGTGTGTTCCTCATGATGGGGTTTAATTGAGTCAGTTTTTTTAAAATCCATTCTTCAATCACCAAATTTAATAGAAAGTGTTCTTTAATTTACATTTACTATTGTTTTAGAGGTCAAAATGATTTGACCACCTAATAAAATATAGGAATTATTCATAAATATATCTTCCTCTATTTTTATTATGTAGAAATTATTAGGTAATAAAAAACCTTTTACATTTACTAAAAAATATTCTAAGACACCAACTAGGAAGGAAATGTTTTGGTTAGCAAGTTTCACATTCTCTATAATGTGTTTTAGTTCCCTTATCTATATATATGAATTAACTAAGTAGCGAATGATGTTAATTTATGATCCAAAAATGAAAAGTTTGTTGGATGAAGTATGTTCTTCTATGGTGAATGGGACAGAAAATGTACATGGATAATATAATTTTGTAGAGATTTTATGGGATTTAAGTTTTGTATCATTTTTAATTATTATTTCCTTTTCATTACCTTCTAATATCATTCTTCTTGTGTAAATGGCTATAGTAAATGTTCCATACCTTGGAATTTGTAAAATTGAATCCAATAGAAGTGTATTTATTTACACATTATAGAACACTTCTAGAATCTCATGTTGTAAATAATCTTACTATGTATTCCGAAGTAACTAAATCCTTATAGGGAAGGGTTTTTGGGTTTTATGTGGGTCTTTTATCTTGTCTTTTCCTTTATCCTTCTTCAAAGGGGGCGTTTCCATAAGTACCTCTTTCCCCATTTCTTTTCCATTGGTATATTCTTCATGTTCAGTGGGTTTTACACTTCTAGTTTCTTCTCTAGATGGTAATTCTTCATTTCTCTATATCTCGTTTCCACTTATCAATGTAATATAGGTAATGTTTCTTCTATTGATAAGAATAGATTTGGATGGAATCTTAATTTACATTGGTTTATAATTTTATGATAACAGTTTGGATCTATCCATTGGATTGTTAATTTATTTTACCAGTACCTCTGATGATGGTTCTTGAACATTCATTAGTTGATAGCTTGTAGAATGTTGAGATTATCGTTTTTGAATTAGTGGTTGATAGAAATTTTTTTAAACATTCTATAAAGGGTGTCCTCTAAATCTATTTGTTTTCAACTATATTTTGATATTTTTAGTACTACATTCTTACTTGATTATAACTTGGTTGTAACTAGTATAGTCTCTGGTGTATTGCTTTATATATTTCTTATACTTTAGGAAAATGATCAATGAAGTGTTCATGAGAAAAATAATGATGAATTCCTCGATGGGATATAGTGGATGATATCTCCTTTACATATTTATAGCTATATTTTTTAGAAATGATGTTAGTTATAAAATTATTGAAAAATATATAGTTAGAATCATTCTCCACATATACTCCCCTTATGGTATCTCTTGTACTAAATTGTTGAGAATTCAGATAGATTCTCTCATTTGGGTCTCTAACATCAGTAGGTGATTTATAGATCAGTGCAATTATATAGGAGGCATAAAAAGGTTCAGGATAGTATCCAATAACACTTGGTAAAATAATACCACGAAATGACATTCTTTACTGCTTTGGTATGTGTATGAATTTTTTATTCCTTTAGATCTCTTTCAATACTTGTAAAGGGTATCTGTACATTTTTTAATTACATAAATATCCTTTCACAGCTGGATACTCATTGATGTAATAAAATATTTCTCATGTATGTCTCTGTATAGTTAATTTTATGTAGCGATCTCTCCATGTTTCATATTGTACATCCACTATATAGAAAATCCTTCAATAGATAATTGAAATTCCCCTAAATTGATCTAAGCCCTAGTGGATCCACTTGGATTGAATCCATATTATATTTCTCTAAATTATCATATATTCTTGTTGGGGTCTTCCACAAACAAACCAAAAAATATATTTAGGTGACATAGAATTTCATTTTTAATCTCACAATGTGGTTGGTTATTCATTTGTATCTTTTAGTTGTTTTTTTTAAATTTAGGTGCGTACGATTCTCTTAAAATTGCATTAAATGGAACATCATTAACATCCAACATTTTTTTAGTGTGAATCTAATGGATGTATAAGAATGAGATGTGGAGTCAATAAAAATAATTGTTACGATCTCTATTTCCACTTCCTCTATGATTCTCAATGTTATAATTATTTCTAGAAGATCTCACTTAACCTCAACATAAAAATAACCAAAGTGATATGTATTGGATATGGTGATTTGTTCAAATAAATAATAAATAATAATAAAAACACTAGCCTCTTGAGAAACTATTCCTATTTTGATTAGAATCTTTTTAATGTGATCTAAAAACAATTTCAACCCAAGAAAATGTTGTAGTAATTGAACTCTGGTTCCCCCAATAGAGAATAATTCAATGGTTACATTTAACTTTTTATAGAGGCTTCAGTTTACAAACACAGTGTGGGTGGTTGAACTATACTATTTCTAAATTTAATTTTTGAAGAATGTTCAAGACATCAGATATCCCCTTACCTTCCATATTCAATAATTATTCCAATTTTTTCTCTTAATTTTATTTTAATTTTATGAAATCTCTCTCGGTTACTCTCTTATATAATTTTATGTTTCATATTGGTATTAAATGATCATTGAAACCTATAATCTCCCATAACCCAGAAATCATTGAAATCCAACAACCCTTAAGTCACCTCAATGCTCATGATTATAAGAAATGAAGAAAACATAAGTGGCCTCTGTGTGTGATCTAGTGATGAAGAAAATACTAATTCAAAAATGAAGAACAATGATATATCCTAATGTAAATTCACATATATTTAATATGAAGATAATGTTACAAGATATTGAATAGTTGAAATTTGGATTTCACTGACCAGAGGATAGGGATAATATACTCAGATCATCTACTAATGGAACGATATTCCATTACTGGATAATTACATCAGTAATTTTTTTTAAAAATTATATGATGATAAATAAAATACCTTCTCTAGATTTTTGTTATAGGAACATAATAAAACCTCATTCCCAAGTGTACAATTCCCCATTAAAAGAGTTACACTATCAATTCATTAATATTCCACCCCATGGTCATGTAATAGGCGTGATATTCTCTTACAATAAACCCATTATTTTTTATTTATTCTTCAAATTATCTGAAAATATATGTTTCTTTATATCATCACCACATTGCGAACTCAACAGTTTAGATTTCTCTAAATTTACATACTTGAATATTTGTTTGGTAAAGTTCACTCCCATGAAAATGAAATTTAATCCTACGTGAGGGATTGATGAGAAATTATTCACTAAACAAAAACTTTATAGGTTATATAATTTTTCATGGGAGAAGTATATGATGTGTGTAACAGTCTATGGATTCCAATTGAATGTGGAATTTGAGTGGCCCTAAATGTCATCAAAATTGGGCCTCAGAACCTATAAGAAGAACCCTCTTGATACTTAGTGTTTTTGTATGTATAAATGTTGTAAAACTATGTTTTGGGTTTAATGTTGTTTTGGGTTTCATTAGGATCTATTTTTATGGGTTTTTATCTAGAAAACTATAGTGGTTCAAATGTCTATTAAATCTTCCACTTGTTGTCTCATCTTTTTCAAACCATACTCGACATCATGGAATTATTCCTCAACATATATGAACTTTGTAATTTCTATTTTATGAATTTTTTAATTATATATTCCTAAAAATTGGTCTTATCATTTAATGAATTTAATTTACTAGTATTAGTATCAAATCACTAACAATATTTCACTATGGTTTTCAAATAGTGAATAAAAAACCATATATGGTCTTCAATAATGCACCATAACTCATCTCCTATGATGAGAAACATCATCCCAAAAATTTTTGATGTATTTTAAATAGCATATTGTATATTTTTATCAAGATTCTTGCAACTACAACCATGGGGGCATCAAGGTATTTCATTAAAAAATACATGTATAATGAAATAACAACATAGTATCAAATAAAAATGGTAGTAGAGTTTGATGAAATCTTGATCCAGTCATTCCTTCTCTTAAACAAGGTTCATGGAATATTTAATAGGTGAGAATAGGCCTTGATTGAATATTTAAACAGGTCTCCCAAATTTTTCCAGGTTGTGGATTAGTCCTTGATTGTTCACCAGGATTTCATTGGTTGCATTGCTAGGAATTCATAGAATAAATTAATTATGGTTTGGTAATTTCTTTCCCATAAAACCATTATCAAAATTTTTATATTAATATTTAACATAGAAGTGTACCAACATATCAATGCATGAATGCTTCCAAATTCCCTATGATTGAGGTTCTTATCAATCTAAGGAAGCAGATGTTATTCATTTTAGGATACAGTAGTGGTGTCGGCCAGGGATGAGGACTAGCCAGGCATTGATTCTTCCTCTTCATGGGTCAGTGGAGATCCAGAGTTTTTCAATATCTTGCTGAGAATTGGGTTGAATCAATGACCAGAATTATTTCTCCTTCATAGAAATAAATTGTTCTTCGAGTCCTTATTTTCTATAAACCATAGATTAGATCCCAGTCGGCTCCAAAAGACCTCATATTCGTCTTTTATTGTGTGTGAAAGGTTTCATCCTCATTTGAAATGGGAATATTTTTCTTCCTGGTGTCATAGTGAACTAACTCTATAGTGATCACCTACATGAAATTTCTCTTGGTAAACTCAGGTGATCTCATTATGTGCAATTAATTTCATAAGAGATCCATGTTCAATTTGAATATCACATTATTTTCAATAGTGGGGTTGTGTGATCACATAATCTTCCACTATGAAAACTCCATCCCTTTTTATGATTACATTAGTTTTTTCATGGTTGATGTAATGTACAAGGGGTGATCACCTAAGGCCATTGAAAAGTCTCCCACTCACAACCACTCTTCACATGAATTGATTATCTAATAGTTTTCCAAAAATTCAGCCATTGTAGCTTTAAAATTTCTTCATGTGGCTACACTAAATGGTTTGTCATGTTCAATAAATTTGTTTTAAATCAAAAAATGGGCATGTGCTCGCTCTAAAATAGGCAGGGTTGCTCCAACCCAACCACAATTTCTTATTGACTTCATCAATCATTATCTCCACATAAAATGACATATAGATCTTTCAATACATTGAATCAAAACAAAAACATGTAATTAAATTAATTATTTTCAATTAAATGTATTTTCAAATCATTAATTTCTACATTCATGTTTTTATTTATAACCAAATTAAATTAGATTTCCAAATTCAGTTAAATAAAAAAATATTAATGACAAAAAAATTGATTAATTGGTAAAACTGGAAATGTTTTCTCCGTCCAATCAACTGAATCATTAAGTATTTTTATCAAAACCACCAAACAGTTGGACTTAATTCCCAAAAAAAATTAATTTGTGGTTATTCAAAATCAAATGTATAAAATAATGAAATTCTAAAATCCTGAACTAAATGTCTGGATATTTAGAGAAATTAAAACAAATAAATACAAAAATTATCTAAACATTTATCCCATTTAAAATGAATTCCAAAAAGTAAAAATTGACAGATTCATCATGTTTTTAATCAATTCAGGGAGACTTTCAATGAAAAAAATATTTGAAATGTTTATCTCACATTAATTACTTTATAATGAGCATTTAAATTTGAGTTATCCTAAAAGAAAAATATTTAATATATATATTAATTATATAAATAATTCATAAACATCCAATATAATAAAACAAATCATATTTTGTAGTGAAGGAAAATGGTATATTTATTCATGGAGATCGTAGTCCACAAAATTCCTGATTCCAATTTTCATTTTTGTTAAAGGAAAAAAGAAGTGTGTTTGTTGTGTATACAATTATTATAAAAAATTAATATCATAATAATGATACTGATGTCAGAATATTAATTTTGAAAAATTAAATTCTAAGAATAATAATAGAACATAAATGAATATAAAATAGAAATACAATATTGAAACGTATTACTCACTTCGAAGATGATCTTCATTGTGAAAGAGATTAACCCTTTGAGTGATAGTATTTTAAAAATACCTAAACCACTTTAAGGTGTATAAAATTTATAATGATAGTTTTATATTTATTTTCAGAGGAATTTATTGGTTTTTGACCAAATGGAATGTGAGGATATGATTTCCCATTTTATAAGTTAAATGGAATGACATATTTATAAATACTAGAAAAAATAAATAATGCAAAGTCACACTCAAGGAAAATAGAAAAATATGAGAAATAAAATAAAAGAAAAATTCTAAAGTTGACCAAAAAGTTTATCACTCAAATAAATCATGTTATTCACATGATTTCCCCAATACAACTTAGGTTTCACTTTCTTTACCATTTCTATTTTCACCACGATATCTACATTTAAACTAGGAAATTTATCCATTATGCCCAAAAAATTACTATAAATATATAATTTGAACATAATTATAATAATTTTAAAATCAATTTTTTTGATTCAATTTTTACTAGTGATAATGTTTTTTTCAAATATTAAATGTATAATGGATTGCAAATAATTTTTTTTAAAAATATAACTTAAATTAAAAAATTTCATATATGGATTTATAAATTTAAACAAATTTTTTAGAATTATAATGTCATATAAAGTAAATATTTCGTATTAGGAAATTTTTTTTAAAATTCATTCTTCAAACATATAAACTAAAAAATGAATAAAATATGTAATATTAGTTAAATAGTATATTTATCTATTCACCTTAAAATAAAATTATTTAGAAAAATATGAATAATTAATCATAGAATATATTATTTTGATAAATTGATAAGTGTTTTTAATTATTTAAAAATAAATTTCTATCTTTTTAGAATTTACTATTTAAATTGAATCTCATAATATAGAGTGACAATATTTATATTGGAAAATATTTTTTTAAAATGTTTGTTATTACCTATTTTTATTTAATGGTAATTTATAATTATATTATAAATATGTTTTATTATTATTTAATCGTAATATAATTTGTTTGATGATGTAAAGAGTAATTTTAGAAAAATATATTTTTAAGAATTTTTTTACTTATTGTAATGGAATTAAATTTCTATTTGAATTGGTATTTATTTTTATTATGAATATATTCATATATTGGTCAATCCTATTCATGCTAGAAAAATCTATTCCAAAGTTTTAATAGTAGCAAATAATATTTATATTTTACCTAAATTTTTCATGTTTTTTAGTGTGACATGTGGAGTAAGAAATTAAATATTATTTTTCTATAGTGGAAAAACTGTGGTTGTTTCCTTATACCCCCCTCCCCAAATAATTTCATCGACAAAATTTTATTACATTATAGAAAATAAGAAGGGGAAATTTTTCCTAAATACGTCCTCAGGTTCCCATATAGCTTCATCAAACATATTATTTCTCCATATAACATTAATCATATGGGTGGAAATGTTTTATTTCACCTTATCTCATAGATCATAAATTTCCATTGGTGCATCCTCATATTAGAGATCACGTTTGAGTTGCATAGATTACGAGTTTAGTGTATGTGAAGTTTCGTGTATATACCATCACTAAAGTGATACATTGAACACATAATATACTTGGGAGCTCGGGTTAAAACAGACTACATAGAATCAGAATCCAAGAAGAAGAAGGTACAATTGGTTTCCATTCATTAACACAAACAACAACCAGACAAGCTAAGCGAGTTCTCTCAGAGGATATAAATGTTCAAAGGCATTCATGCTTCCCCCGATAAGGGACACATTTTGTTTTTCTATAATAAGTATATATTAAAAGACCATGTTTCAGACGGGGGTAATATATTACCCTTAAAATCACTAGTTATATGAGTGGTATCCTCAAGCTAGTCATCTATGCTAGTTGAAATTCTCAAAGGAGGGATGTATTGTGGAATGAACATTTTTTTTGACCCAGGGTGAATCCCTTGGAAAATAATTGAGTCTTCAATGCAGTTAGGGATCTAGAGGAGAGGAAAGGGATGGGATCATTTCCTAGAGAGGCTAGTATGGTCTTTTCATACATCATAGTAGAAAAATTATTTATGGATATGGGATAATTATGTGATAGATTAATAACGTGAAACAATCTATGGGGGAATAGCCGATGTCAGAGCTGTCTGGATCATTGTCTCACTGACACCCACATAATCAATAGGTTTCCCAGCATGATGTTTAATCAACTAGTTCATTGTGTCTTTAATCACTCTTTGTTGCTGCTTTCTCCATCCTCAACACAATCAACCATGATATCTTCAAGTTTGGTATTCAGTGGTGAGAGAATTGGATATACAAGGATCTAGTTAGGGAGTTGTGAGAGGAACCCGTATGAGTACTTATGTGGGTGTCCCTGCTTAACAAGCAGAGGTGGCTCATACAGAGGCAGCACAAGTGGGCTAGGAATCTTACTCTAACAGACCAGTTCATGGAGGACAAGAAGTGGGATGTGGAGAGGTTGGAAGCATGTTTTAAGGAGACATGAGATGAGACTATTTTTCTAAGCTTCTGGATAAGAATAATGAAATTCCAAATATTCTCTTTTCCCGAAGAGGCAAAGGCTAGGGAGAGATCAAAGATGAAGTGGTTAAAAGTGGGATACAAAAACACCACCTATTTTCATGCATGTATAAGAGAGAAGTGGGAGACTATTAAACCAAATATAAAGTTGGAGGTTATATCCTATACATGGGTCAAGGATGTGGTGGGGTGGGGATGGTGCATACCCTTTTTTGAGACTTGTTGGTTGGGCCTAAAACATCAATTCATTTAGGATACCCAGTAGGAGGTGAATATTTTTTTGGGGATCCATAGAATATTCTAGCTGGTCCGATTAGTTAATACATGGGTTGTATTCCTAGGGAGAATGAAATTTATGAATCCATGATGAAGCATAATCTTGAGAGTGCTCTTGGTTGAGATAAATTTCTAGGATCCTTCTACAGGGGATCTTGGAAAACTATAAAATGTAATATCATAGGTGTTATTCATGACTTCTTTCAATGAGGTGTCCTCCCTTGGGTGGAATGTGCTACATCCATGGTACTCCTTCCTTAGATTAAAGATCCTTCCCCCATATCTCATTATAGACCTGTAAGTCTATTTAACATTGCATACAATATATTTTCTTTTATCATCAACCAGAGGTTGTCTAAATTTCTCCCCCAGTGCATCTCCCTAGAGCATCATGGTTTTGTCAAAATCCGATCAATTCAAGGCATAATGGATCATACTCAGGATATGATTAGGGATATATCCATCAGGTCTCAAGAGTCAAATATTATCATCATGCTAGACATAATCATGGCGTATGACTAAATGGAATGGGTTTTCATTAACAGAGTGCTGATTCACTTGGGGTACCCTACTTTGGCATATGATATTCTCTTTTGATGCTTTTGTTCTTCATGGATTTCAGTTTATTTCATGGTGAGATCCTATGGGTTTTTTCAATTCTATAAGGGGGATTCTCTAAGGATATCCAATTTCCCTGTGATTATTTGTCTTAGTTAAGGATACTCAATGTCTAATGATCAATAGTGGAATACTGAATGTAGACATCCACCCCTATCGAAGGAAATAGAGCATCCCATTAGTTTCACATGTTATGTTTGTTGATGATTCCATCATATTCATGAATGAATTTTGGAGATCGATCAGAGGAATAACCATAATTCTTGATAAATACTACTACTGGAGTTTCCAAACCATTAATAAATACCAAACCATGTTTTAGATATCAAACAAATGAGAGACCATGAGTGTTATGTATCTATGCAGTAGGATGGGAATGAAACAACTCCATTTCCCTTTGAAATACTAGGGTAATCCTATGTCACCAGGAATGATGTGCATAATTGGCATAGATCATATGGGGAGTAAGATCACGAGCTGCATGCTAAACTAGAATAATTACCTTCTATCTTTTGGGGGTGAATGGCTTTAGTTAATAGCGTATTGTCAGCAATTCCAGTGCATTTAATGGAATCCACCAATGTGACAATAGGGGTTATCAAAACAATTTAAAGAATAATGAACGGTTTCATTTGGGATGCTACTTTAGAGATGAAAAGACACTAGGTCTTGTGGTGATGAATGGACAAGACTGTCCATAAGGGACGTATCAATTTGAAGAGATTATCCTCCACCATTCAATGCATGCATGAAAAGATATTATGAGAAATTATTATAGGCCGCATCATATGGGGTAAGACCATGTCATGTGAACTGGGATGTATTTTGAGCAACCATAATGTGAATGTATATCTTCTATGGTCATCGATTAGCTCCATCTTCCCAACCCTTCAACAAAATTCACAATGTATAGTAGGTGAGGGAAACATCAAATTCTAGTTCCATAACTCATATTTTGAGGTGATAATGTATCTGGGATTCCCTTACACTACCATATCTTTTAAGGAAGTGATTCATTATCCTGACATCATTTCGATAGCCTTCGATGAGAAGAATAAAGAGGGTTTCAATCCTAAAATCACAATAATGGAGCATGATAGATGGGTATTTTCTCCTTACTCACTGGGAATCATTAACAAAAATGACTATTGAAGGATATCTAATCTTCAATCTCAATTTCATAGAAGGAGAAATAAGGTGTGGTGAAAAAAAAATCTCTTTTGAATGCTACTTACTTATCTGGTGGATCAGAAACCACACCATTTCTGTCTTTGACATCATCAAAATGTTGGGTATCAGCTTCATGTCGTTTTACCACTTCTGAAGAAATAAAAGTGAGGAGGACATGAATAATATATTCATTAAGGGGGAATGGGCCCAATGATTGTGGAGATTTTTTTAAAAAATTTACATCACACCCTTCATAGGATCTTCGAAATGAACTATTCTTTGAAATATTGTTTCAGGGGACGGACAATGTGGGCACGAAAAGAATAGATTGTTTTATAATTCATGAAGTTGGGAGCTAGTGATTATGAAAATATTGGAACCAGGTGAGATATTAGGGGGTTCCCTCTTCAGGGATATACATCATCGCAAGGACTCAGAGCTTGCTTGGGGATCTCATACCCTTCATCAAAAAATGGAATGTAGCACCCTCTCTTGGGTCACTTTGAGTTTCATACACAATTACCCATTCTCCATGCACGAGCATACAGGTCCAGTGGGTGTGGTGGATCCCCCATTTGAATGGATTCAAGATGAATATGAATGGTTAATGAAAATTTGATATTCCTCAAGGAGTATGGGTTATTCAGGATCAGAGGGGGAATGTTGTTATGGCATTTAAATCCCACAATGGGAATGGAGAAACCATCCAGGAGGAGGCTAGTGTGTTTTTGACTAGGATTAATATGATTATTTAGAAGAATAATCCATTATCCCATGTGGAGGGAACTCAATTATCACCCACCACTCATTTTCAATGTAAAGGGCATACCCCTTCGTTGATCGATTTTATTATCCTAAAATGAATAGATCTACACAACAATGGCATTATGGTCACCTACAACTTGCATGAAGGAAATAATGTAGCAGATAATCTCACCTCCCAAGATGAACAAGTCCTTGAAGTCATCAGTTCACATAACATATTTTTCTTTAAATCCAAGGGAGTGTATTTAATATAATGGGATTCCCCTAACGTGCACTAATTCAGGCCTCCTTAGGCCCTAGTCTGCATTCTTGGTTTTTCCATTCATCCTTCAATAAAAATGGACATGATGATGATATACATTAGGCTCTGCATCCAATTCTTAGTAAATATCTTAACATGAATCCAAAGATAAATTTTAAAGAAACAACTTGTTACTAACTTAATACTTGAGATATCATCTATGATAATATTCAAAACACTTATATAATATTTTATACACTTTCATATTTCATTGAATGCTTGAAACCTTCAATACAAATTCCTCGATAAGTTTAAGGCCTATAATCTTCCACTCCCCAAATTCATCCTAGTATGATAGTGTTATATATGTCATCCCATATAGAGCCTCATATGATGTCATCTAAATATTAGAATGGAAATTGATGTTATATTAGAAAACTACAAGGGTGAGGTTTTGATCCCAACATCCTTGTAAATCTATTTAACAGCATCTCAGAATTTACACTAGAGTTTAAATTATCCTATCAGGATGAACATTTTTATGAGGATGATAACCATTGATAAAACTCAACTATCCCACAAAATATTTCTTAGTAGTACTTTATGATAACTAGGTAAATATATTATCCAAATCAGATATAATGGATTGTGGTAATCCATGAAGCCTAACCACATCCCTTATGTACATATTGGTGAGTTTTCAAGGGATAAATCTTCTTTCACGGTAATAATATGTATTGACTTCGTAAGGTGATTGAATACATACCTAATATTATTATGTAAATTAGAAGTTTTGGTGTGTCCTATGATGAAATACATGGTGATGTTTTCTCATTTCCTTACTTTTATGGGTAATAGTTTCTAAAAACCATAATACTTTTGAAATTCATCCTTAACAACCTTGAATACCAAGCATCGAGATCGTTATTTTACATTCTCACTCTTTATACTAGTCTCACCAATGCTTTTTTTATAGAAATCAATAGATCTTCGTACCTATAGGATGTATAGAGAATGCTGATGTAAGATCATGATCAAAAATTTCCTTCTTCAGTGTTAGTTTTAATGGGACACGTATCTTTGTTCCAAACCATAATACTTCATCTTTAGCAATGTTGAACACTGGAATATTGTCTTCATTTTTTGTATCGTTAAATAATATTTTAAGCTAAATTGATTATTGTTTGAATGGATGGTTGAGAATTCCCTTAGTTAATATGGGATTTATCACCTTCCCTTATGAAATCATTATTTATCCATTGAAAATATAAGAATATTTGTTATCTTTAAAGCCTCATTATAGAAAATAAAACATGATATTTACTATATAAAGAATCACCCCCTTGTTTTTTCTTCCCATTGTGGTAATGTAATATTCATTGATTATATTATATCTGTTCCAACTATCCCCCTTATTGAATATTTAACTCCTTATCGTTGATTATATATTTTAAACTCCAGTGATAAAATATATATATCACAATTTTATTCATAAATATAATATCACAAAATCATTAATAAAAAGATCACTACCTCTAGCACAAAATAATGCATTATGTAGTTTTTAATATGATTATTTAATTATAATGAGGTTAAATAAAATAAATTTTCATTAATCATGATGATTCAACCAAATCCCTTTGTTGAGGCATCACTATATATTAAAAACCCTTCCCCAGTGTAGGGTAATGTAAGTGAAGGTGATGTGCCAAACCTATTCTTTATTTCATTAAAATATTCTTCACATTATTACATATAAAATAACTAACTCCCTTGTGTGTAAACTTAGATACTTAATTTTATAGGCATGCCAAGATTTTTCTAATGTGTTGATAACATCCAATTAAAATGGGAAAAAATAGATCTTGGTTACTATGGTAGCTGAGGTCCATTTTTCAATAACTTCCATTGTCAAAAGATCTATATATATGACCTTATTGGTAATTACATTACCATAGAGTGACACGTTTTGTAAAGAGAATATATATTTGATAAATTTTTCTTACAACTTATCCTTTCATAATGGCATCACTACAATCTTAAAATAATATTCATTCTCTTAATATTTCATTTAATATATAAAAATATCTTATATAAAGATAACAATAAATAGATCATGCGGGTCTCTAAATACAATATTCATTAGATCCTTAAATATGATCGGTCATCTATCAATCTAAATGAAATCACTATAAAGTAATAGTTTTTATACATTGTTCAAAATGTTGTTCTTGAAATGTTTTCTATTTTGACCCTTAAATAATACTATCAAGATTAAAGGTCAATCATAGAGGAGTACAAAACTCCACTATTTTGGTAGAAAAATTCATCAATATGGGGTAAGGGATTTATATTATTAATAGTGATCTTGTTAAGCTTGTGATAGAAAATGAAAATTCACATTGATCCATCATTATTATTAATAAAGAGGACTATTTCTCACCATGGTGAAGAGTTAGGAATGAAAAAACACTTTTCCAAATTATCCTTCATATTTTTATTTAATTCTTATTATTAAATGGTAGAAATAATCTATAGACTCTTTGAGATAGGTGTAGATATATGTATAAGTTTAATCGAGAACTCAATATCACATCCTTAGGGAATAGTATGTAGTTCATCAAAAAATATATTATTATATTCCCATATAATATTAAAGTCATCGATGTGTACGTTCACCCCATTAATTTTAATCAAGAGTCCCTCAAAGTTGAGTATCATATATAACATTATAAAATATTATTCTAAGGGTGTATCATCTTTGTGTTCATGATTCAGAATATGATGATCTCAAATATGAAATGATACCTCCTTATCTCAACAATTGATATGGGATCTATGTTGGGATAACTAATGAATAACCAAAATCATGTCAAATTCCACTAAAGGTGTAAGAATTAGATATGCAATAAGTATCCTCGCTCAAATCTTAATTGAACAATATTTATATATCTCAGATGAAATCATTGTTCCATCAATTTTTTTCATAGATAGTTTTATATACATCTCTTAAGGAGGTGATTCCTAATTATTATAAAAATTCTATGATATAAAAATTTAATGAACCAAAATAAAATAACGTACTATAAAATATAGAATAAAGAGTATGTATACCTAATATCACATTGTTATCATAATTTATCTTAGTGGTAATGTTCAAATTTTCATTTCCATGTTCCCGTAATTTTGGAGAAAGTTGGGGATAATTCTCTTCATTGTCCCAATGCATGGGGAATTTATTCACATAGTTTATTTCTCCGGAATAATTTTAAATGTGGGTATGTAATTAGCAAGAAAATTATTATTTTTTGTTATTTCAAACTACCTATTATCCTTTTTTCAGAAGTTATTTGATTGGAAGACTACATTACCATTATTAAAATACTTCCCCAATTCATTAAGATAATACCCTATTTGTCTCTTCCAAAAAAAATTTCATGTAGGGTATTCAAATCTATATGCCCCATGCAACATTCAATTGGGGTTCCCTAGGTATTATGCCTTTTTCCCACTCCAGAGTGTTGAGATAAACTAGATTCAATCTTTACCATTAGAACACATCAAAAAATATTTCCATATCTTCTAAATTTTATTATAGATAAATTATTTTGAAGACCACATTTTAATACATTGATGAAATGAATTATTTTAATCTCTATATCAAATATTAAATGAGTTGTATATTTGGAAATATTTATAATGTTTGATTTGTATGACCAAATGGATTGATCGAATTTTTTTCTCAAATCTAATATTTATATTTCTATATGCATGTGAGCATTTTAGGAAAAACAATTATAAAAGAAAACTTACTTAGATTCTTCTCAGTACATTAATTCTGCTTCTTCTTTTATCATTATATTCATAATAAGATTCCACCATTGGTCAGTCTAACATTCCATATAGGAAACAACTAGAACAACCCTCTAACATTCTAAGTAATGGATAACGGAAAATATATTTTACCAAACATTGATCTCTTTCTTAGAGATAACTATATTTGAAAATATACTAAACGATGGTGGGTGTTACAAAATTATACACTCAATATAATTTTTATCTCACATTTTGTGTTCAAGAGTAAAACACATTTCATTTTATTATTCACATGTTCAGAATATTGAGTTAGAATTTTTATGAACTATAATACTATATATCCAATTTTGTAGGTTTGTTCATTAGGGAAACCATCACAATTTCCCTCTCACACATTTTTTACTTGATTCATTCTGGTTCAATCCATTACTAAAACTAAAAAGGATTTACCATCATAGATTAATAATTAACCACATAATGGAAAAATTAGCATGAAATAATGTTACCTTAAATTTTTTTATTAATTGAAACCACCATGATAGTGTATAAATAATATAGTTAAACTTATATCATGCTTGGTTAAACATTATGTTGGGATTTCTCATAATTATTAACTTAATACCTCAATGTTACTAGGAAATAAATCCTTTGGAATTGACTTTAATGTGCACGATATTAACCATATCATATCCCCGTAGAATTCCTAGATAAATGTGTAGTTATGCCTCTTTGTTGTTCACCAGGTTACGGTTGAGTTAACCCACAACACGTACTATTCGGTGTTATTCCCCATAGGTAAAACTACGTAAGTACCTGTATCCACTTGAAAATATTCAAATAAAGATATCATTTTATGGAAACCCTCCTAATAAAGTCTTCAACACCACTATAGGATATCATCCCATAAAAAGACTTATCACTATAGTTTTTCACTATGGTTCTCCAACATTAATACTAAAAATATCTTCTCTAATCCCAAAAAATAACTATGTGATTGCTCTAAAACAAATTTTAGAAACCTGAGATAACATTTACTTTATTTTAAATCCCTTACAAAATTTAAAACTCTTTATCTTGTAATTGTATCCCTTGGACATATATGTAACACCCCAGGTAAATAAAGAATATGACATTTTTATATTTATCCATATTTGTGAATAAAATATTAATATTACTTTAAAGGGGACGCTATGCTCGATGGCGTACCCAACACGCACCAACGAGTTTCGTGGGAATCTTACGTTGCACTCTAATAATAAAATAATATTATATTAAATGGTAGTTAACATGTA
This sequence comes from Viscum album, assembly GCA_963277665.1. NCBI lineage: Eukaryota > Viridiplantae > Streptophyta > Magnoliopsida > Santalales > Viscaceae > Viscum > Viscum album. The sequence continues at coordinate 1,306,801,780 of OY728140.1, read as the reverse complement.
GCCGTTATATTGGCGGGAATGGATAGAAATAACTAAAATATGATTATATTTTTTTTAAATGTTTTTACATTTATCCAATAAAAGATAAAGGCTTAAAATATAGAAAGAATTCAATTTTAGGCGTATATGCCCTTGTTTTCACTAAAGGTTCACTTATCGTCTTTTTATGGAGAACTGTCATTAAATATAGTTTTTTTCACTTCTATACATTCTATTAGACCAAATAAAACTCTTCTTAAGAATTGGGACATCAAAATTTACTTTGTGTAAATTTTTGGTATCTTTCCGATAAAGTTCGTTTTTTAATGAATAGTGTAAAATGTTGTATTTTAATTCAAAACCTCTTTTTAATATATTTTATTTATATGATTACATTATATTTTGAATTGATTTTAAATTGAAATTATAATATATGTTTACCATTAAATCCAATAGTGGTCGTTGGAATTAATTTCACTTTGAAATCAGACTTAAAGTAGTGTCAATATTTTGATACTTATTTTTTCATAAAAACACGCTATTTGCTCTAACATCGGTAATTAATTATTGAATTAATTAATCTGAATTATATGTTTTGAATTTGTAAAATAGTCTTCATTTTTGAATTCAGAATATCAAATATAGCTTAGGGTGAATTTTTGGGATTTTTCTGAAAAACTTCAATTTTTTTTGAATAGTTAAACCACTAAGTGGTACTTATAAAAACTGATTTTTCCATTTAAATGAAATTTTTACATCTATGTGTTTTGAATTTCAAAAATCCGACATACATGGTTGTCATTAATAAGTAAAATTTGGTTCAATGGGATAAAAATAATTTTTTTGGTGAATAGTAACTTATTAAGTTTTTAATCGCGATTAGAGGTAATTAGTGTAGTTTATGGTAAGAATAATATTTTAATAAAATGAAATGACCTAGACACATGTCCTAAACTCATTGTATGTTTCATGGCCGACCAAGAAAATCCATGGGTCAACTTGGGGACCCCATGGAGCCACTTCGGTTGGGAAATGACATAAATATCTTTTTATTTAATGTTAAAGTAAAAATGACACAAACATGAGATATTTTAATAAAACAATTTTTACATGGGGTTATACAATTCATATTTTAGACTATAAATATTAACTGGAAATCTAAAACGATTTCCTACATCATAGTAGTTTTTTTATAATTTTTAGAAATTAAATAAATTAAATTATTTTGGACATCATGATGATGCAGTGATGACCTCATTATATAACGATTTAAATAAAATGAAACGATAATGTAATATCTAAGACATAAACATGTCCAAAACCTATTGGATGAGTTTATTTAGAAACATTATCACCTTATACTCTAAATACATCAATGTGGGACCTTTAAAATCCGAAACGCTTTTGAAAATAAAGTAACATTTTGTAACTTTACAGGAGTGCCCCTCCTCTCCTCTTATAAAAGGCCCCAACCTCTACCTCCTTACCCACACTTCCAAAGCCTTTGGCTCGGAAAAACCCTGCCCATTATGTCTCTCCACATCCCTCTATAACTCATTGAAGCTTCACTTTGGGAATAATCCTTTCCAAGGAAGACTTTGAGCTCAAATAAAAGGCAGTTACCCGATTTTAAGGTAATGTCTTCACTTGAGTCCTTTTGTTTTATTTTACTCATCCAACCCCCTAAACTCTTTTTATTCTTTTCTTTTGTAAAAACTCCAGTATCTTCAATATAATATTCTGTTGTAATAAGAAGGATTAGAGCTACACTTACACACACCTACATCTAATCGTTAAAGAACATACTATTTCCGTGGATGGCGAATTTCTGCCTCCTGAAATGATGATTGTTTAACATTATTATAACACCTTCAAAGGTGGCCATTAAGATGAAACTATATTTATATATGATATCTAATATGTTTATGTTTTACTTATGCATCTGTATTTTTCATTTATGGCATACCTTTATGGTTTCCATTATGGGTAAACGCGATATCTTCATTTAAGGAAGTGCGGACTACCGCCCCCTCAAAGTGATTTGATTCGTTAATACCATATGTGGTATGTATAAAGGATATATTTAATGATATTATATATGATACCATAATGGAATTAAAATACTATTATGTATCATTATGTTTTAATTACATTAAATATGAAATAGAAATGGAAGTAGCGTTCATACGTACGTACGACTTAGCGTCTCCATGAATGGTGCATTTCATTTCTTAACTCTAAATGTTATGTATTATTATAAATGCATGAATATACTGGATATATATGATATATATGATATCTAAATCATGAATACAGTTCTTTATATAACGAACATTTGTCCACACGAACAACATGTAATTGTAAGAAGTCCACTTTCGACTTAATAACCAAATATCGGCAAAACAAATATTATTAACTTAAATGATTAAATAATGTTTATGACATGGTAATAAGTGATATAAAAGGAATAATGAACTTGAAAAATGTTCTTAATGAAGTATAAATTAACTCAAGTTTATTACTCAGACGATTAAAGAATGATCGAGTCAAGTCGGACCCGAGGTAAGGGATCCTACTCCTCTCTTTCTTTTTAAGTACACTCTTGTATGTCATTCCTTTTAAGCTCATCTTTCTTATGATTGGGATGTTTTTATATATTAATCATAATGTACTTATTATGTTCATATGATGAGAGACCCTATTTCCTCTCATCAATCTATTTTGGAAGTTTTGAGTGGCGCCGTTAGGCTGCAGAATTTTCGTAAGAGATCTAACCTCTCTCTTTCTTTTTAAGTACTCTCCTTTATGTAACTTATTTTAAGCGCATTTTTTTATGTTGGGTGATGTTCTTTTGTATTCCGATTTCTGTAAACATTATGTTGATATTTTTAGAGACCCTATTTCCTCTCATCAATCCATTTTGGATGTTTTATGTGGCGCCGTTGGGCTACCAAGTTTTCGTAAGAGATTTTTCATCCCACTTTTATTCCCGTGAGATTTATGCTACATTTTCCACAATTTCCTTTGAGTGGTTTATGTACTTCCAATTATTACACTCCTTTTGTAATATAATTCCATTTATGGGTATTTACATATTCATTGTATGACACTTCTTCAATGGGGTGTGCTTTTCGAAAGTTACCCAGGTCGGTAAGGGAACCTTTCACCCTCCTCATTTTAAAAGACTTCGTTTGTTATGTCTTTTTCTTCACATACTATTATGATGGGATATGTTCTTATATATCCTGATTGATTTAAATTTTATTTCAAGTGATGAGATTCCCTTTTTATCTCTCATCAACTCATTTTTTTAATTTTTTATGTGACGCCGTTAGGCTGTCGAATTTTACCAAGGGAACTTTTTAACCCAATTTCGATTTCTTTGGGTTCAACATGTCGTTATTGAATATGTCATCCTTTGAATATGTATGAATGACCTTTTATGTTTTTACACTTAATATCCAATTATATGGGGTGTATTTATTTTCTTCACACATAATTTTGAGATTGATTCATCCTTAATTTAAGGATACCTTCTTTATAAGGGATTTCATCACATTTTACATCTCTATTGAGACTTCATTGTTGTTATGCACCAATTAACTCTTATATGGTGTATATACTGTCCTTTGGAATATTATATCATGAATCCATTTATTCTCACGATATTATAAAGTTCTGACTAAATGTTATTCCTCAATTATTGTCTTCAAGTGTCTCTAATTTTGGTATAACCCCTTTAACCAAAATATCGCTTTAAATGTTTTAATTATTTGTTCTTATTAATATCCATGTTTTCAAAATGATTTTAAGGATTTATTTATATGGATATTAATGGTATAAAATTTTAAAAGCTTCAAGGTGGTATAAGATACTTTGATTCAAAAATCTATTTATTAAATGTTTTAAATGGTTTTGGAAATGGTTTATTTTTGAATGGAATCATTAGTTCAATATCCTAAAATGTTATGTTGTGATTGAAATTTGGAGATGTTATGTTTACTTTATGCATGTTTTATGTGATACGTTTATGTTATGGTTCTTGGGCATTGTTATGAAAATGGGTGGTTCCGTGAAAAACTAAGGGCGGGTGAGCCCGATATAGCTCTCTAATGCATTGGGTAACGCGAAGGAGTGAAACTTTAAGGTTTCTCCAAAGAGATTTAGGGAATATACTGTGATGGGTATTCCAAACGTAACCAAGAGGGTTACTCCCTATGTAAGAATGTTATCAATGCCTCAAGTTACCTTTATGTCTTATGATTTCTATGATTTATTCATGATTTGATATGCCTATGTTTTATGGGTAATGTATGATTTCATTATAATGTATATATGAACCCATGTTTCCTTTCCATATTTTTATAACTCTTACTGAGCTTTTTATGCTCATCCCAAGTTTTTGAAATGTTTTTCACAGGTCAAGGGAAAGGTACATGATGTGATGATAGTGCCAAGGATGTGTCAAGAAAGAATATGTGTTTTATTTTAAATATGTTTACGTTGATGGGAAGAATGAATACTATCTTTTATGTAACCAATTTTTTTAAATGTGGAATGTAATGCAAGTTTCATGATCTAATTCTCTAATACTCTAAACCTGAAAAGATCCTCAATGTTTAATCTTGTAATTACTCAATATTAAGTAAGGTTTAAGGCTGGAGCCTTATAGTTGGTATCAGAGGTCAGTTTAGATAACTTTAGATGTTAGGGTATTCTCTAAGCATAAGTGATAGTACCATAATGGATAGGATTTCAGAAAGAGTCCTAGTTTTAGATAAAGTGAATGAGTAAGTATATCTTGGTGTTTATCTTCCTCATTAGTATATGATGGTTTTGTTGATATAATCACAATGACCTTTTTGGTTTTAGTAAATGGATGGATCTAGCAGGCACCAAAGTGACAATAGGTTTGAAGGAAACTGTGGTGGTTCTCTGATTAAGAGACTGGATGAAATGGGGATTCAATGAGGAAACTCGTGGTTGTTCTAAACCAACTAGCAAGGAGTCATGATCAACCACTTGAACCTTGGTATGATCTGTAATGAATCATGTACGATATGACCAATCAATGTTGATGTTCGGGTAATGATTATAAAGGTAACCATTAGAGGTTATATGATCCTTACTTTTGAGGTAATTATGGGTTATTATATGTTATGATGGAAAATGAAAGGCATGAGATAAACTTGAGGTTAAATTATGTTATGGTTATTTTTTATGATTTTATCCCTTTTTGGGGAATGATTTTAGAATTATATAGTTTTGGAAAAAGGACAAAATGCAGACCGTGTGACTACTCGTCGCGTCGGACAATGCTTCGGGAATCGAACCCACAACCAAAGTGCGACTGGTATTTATCGCATACCACTGGACAATGTGAAGTCCCAGGTTAGTTTTAATAATTATTTTTAGTTATATGATTTTATGAATTAATAGTAATTTTATTTTGGGTTATTTATGAAAATTATTAACCTGTCAGGGAGGATATGTGATTAGGTTAATTAATTTTCAATAGGAGACTTTAGGAGCAACTGATGTTGTTTGGAGATAAATGTTACGATTTAACTTGGAAGACTATGTGACTAAATCCTTCAAATATTTGGGTTTTAATCTTATTTTGGATTACTTTGAATAATTTTATGGACAAATTTATTATAGAATGGTCCTCGTTGAACTTTGGGTTTTGTTGGACAAATTTTGGAAATTAAGAATAGATTTTCTTTTTATAAAGGGTTATCCTTTTCTGGATTATCTGATCTTGTACTAACCTTTTTGGTTTTGGTTTTGGATAAGTCTAAAGACATGGGAAGTATATTTTTCTCTTCTGTGGATTAGGTGACTCTCTAGAAGTTGATTATAGTACTCTTAATGCTATCAAGTCTCCCTAAATACTCGTCTTTTGGAAAAAAAATATGAGTTTGATTAAGGAATCTAGTAAAAGTTGAAAGACAACATGATAAGTGATTATGTTTCCTTATGAATACATTACTCAATAAAAAGTAACATAAAACAAAAATGTTGTCTATTAACTTTTCTTACTGGGGAATCGAATACCGTTTAACCCATCACAAGTTTGTGATTTTCTCATGGTTCACTTTCTCATAGACATGTTTACAATCACTCTCCCTCAAGAACATGACCCTTTGCTTTTTCTTCCATATCTATGTTTTTCTACATGGAATCCTAGTATGGGTTAACTCGGGTGACCTATGTACTTATCTTCCATTATTTTAAAGTGATTGTTTTACCAACTCTTGTTCCGATGTGGGACTTTCAAGGATGTTTCCAAGCTCAATTTTAAAAATTGCGAGGATGCAATTCCCAAAAGGGGGGAAGGATGTAACACCCCAGGTAAATAAAGAATATGACATTTTTATATTTATCCATATTTTTAAATAAAATATTAATATTAAATTGAAGGGGACACTATTCTCAATGGCGTACCCAACACACAACAACGTGTTTCTTGGGAATCTTACATTGCACTCTAATAATAAAATAATATTATTTTAAATGGTAGTTAACATGTAGCTGTTGTATTGGCAGGAATGGATATAAATAACTAAAATATGATTATATATGTTTTTAAAAGTTTTTACATTTATCCAATAAAAGATAAAGGCTTAAAATATGGAAAGAATTCAATTTTAGGCGTATATGCCCTTGTTTTCACTAAAGGTTCACTTATCACCTTTTGATAGAGAACCGTCATTAAATATAGTTTTGTTCACTCTTATACATTCTATTAGACCAAATAAAACTCTTCTTAAGAATTGGGACATCAAAATTTACTTTGTGTAAATTTTTGGTATCTTTCCGATAAAGTTCATTTTATTAATGAATAGTGTAAAATGTTGTATTTTAATTCAAAACCTCTTTTTAATCTAATTTATTTATATGATTAGATTATCTTTTGAATTGGTTTTAAATTTAAATTAGAATATATTTTTACCATTAAATCCAATAGTGGTCATTGGAATTAATTTCACTTTGAAATCAGATTTAAACTAGTGTCAATCTTTTGATACTTATTATTTCAGAAAAACACGCTATTTGCTATGACATCGGGAATTATTTATGAAATTAATTAATGTGACTTATATGTTTTTAATTATGTAAAATAGAATTCATTTTTTAATTCATAATATCAAATATAGCTTAGGGTGAATTTTTTGGATTTTTCTGAAAAACTTCAATTTTTTATGAATAGTGAAACCACTAAGTGGTACTTATAAAAACTGATTTTTCCGTTTAAATGAAATTTTGCCTTATTTTTGTTTTGAATTTCAAAAATCAGACATACATGGTTGTCATTAAGAAGTAAAATGTGGTTCAATGGGATAAAAATAATTTTTTGGTGAATAGTAACTTATTACGTTTTTAATCGCGATTAGAGGTAATTAGTGTAGTTTATGGTAAGAATAATATTTTAATAAACTGAAATGACCTAGAAACATGTCCTACCCTCATTTTCTGTTTCATGGCCGACCAATAAAGTCCATGGGTCAACTTGGGGACCCCATGTAGCCACTTTGGTTGGAAAATGACATAAATATCTTTTTATTTAATGTTAAAGTAAAAAATGACACAAACATGAAATGTTTTACTAAAACAATTTTATCATGGGGTTATACATGTCATATTTTTTACTATAAATATTAATTGGAAAGTTAAAAAGATTTACTACATCATAGTATTTGTTTTATAATTTCTAGACATTAAATAAATTAAATTATTTATGACCTCATGATGATGCAGCGAGGACCTCATTATATAACGATTTAAATAAAATTGAAAGATAATGTAATATAAAAGACCTACACATATCCAAAACCTATTGGATGAATGGATTTAGAACCCTTATCACCTTATCCTCGAAATACATCAATGTGGGACCTTTAAAATACGAAACTCTTTTGAAAATAAAGTAACATTTTGTAACTTTACAAGAGTGCCCCTCCTCTCCTCTAATAAAAGGCCCCCACCTCTACCTCCTTACCCACACTTCCAAAGACATTGTCTCGGCCAAACCCTGCCCATTTTGTCTCTCCACATCCCTCTATAACTCGTTGAAGCCTCACTTTGGGCAGAATCCTTTCCAAGGAAGCCTTTGAGCTCAAATAAAAGGAAGTTAGCCGATTTTATGGTAATGTCTTCACTTGAGTCCTTTTGTTTTATTTTACTTCTCCAACCCCCTAAACTATTTTTATTCTTTTCTTTTGTAAAAACTCCAGTATCTTAAATATACTAGGATTTTGTTATAATAATGATTCGATCTACACTTACACACACCTACATCTGATGGTTAAAGAACATACTGTTTCCGTGGATGGAGAATTTCTGCCTCCCGAAACGATGATTGTTCAACATTCTTCTAAAACCTTCAAAGGTGGCCATTAATATGACACTATATTTATATATGATATCTAATATGTTTATGTTTTACTTATGCTTCTGTATTTTTCATTTATGGAATACCTTTATGGTTTCCATTATGGGTAAACGCGATATCATCATTTAAGGAAGTGCGGACTACCGCCCCCTCAAAGTGATTTGATTCGTTAATACCATATGTGGTACGTATAAAGGATATATTTAATAATATTATATATGATACCATACTTGAATTAAAATACTATTATGTATCATTTTGTTTTAATTTCATTAAATATGAAATAGAAATAGAAGTAGCGTTCATGCGTACGTACGGCTTACCGTCTCCATCAATGGTGCATTTTATTTCTTAACTCTAAATGTTATGTATTATTATAAATGCATGAATATAATTGATATATATGATATATATGATATATATGATATCTAAATAATGAATAAAATTATGGATATAATAAACATTTGGCCACATGCAGAACATGTAATTGTAAGAATTCCACTTTCGACTTAAGAACCAAATATCGGCAAAACAAATATTATTAACTTAAATGATTACATAATGTTTATGACATGGTAATAAGTCATATAAAAGGAATAATAAACTTGAAAAATGTTCTTAAGGAAGTAGATATTAACTCAAGTTTATTATTCAGGAGATTAAAGAACGATCGAGTCAAGTCGGTCCTGAGGTAAGGGATCCTACTCCTCGCTTTCTTTTTAAGTACACTCTTTTATGTCATTCATTTTAAGCTTATCTTTCTTATGATTGGGATGTTATTATATATTAATCCTAATGTACTTATTATGTTAATATGATGAGAGAACCTATTTCCTCTCATCAATCCATTTTGGAAGTTTTGAGTGGCGCCGTTAGGCTGCTGAATTTTCGTAAGAGATCTAACCTCTCTCTTTATTTTTAAGTACTCTCCTTTATGTAACTTCTTTTAAGCTCATTTTTGTTATGTAGGGTGATGTTCTTTTGTATTACTATTTCTGTAAACTTTATGTTTATATTATTAGAGACCCTATTTCCTCTAATCAATCCATTTTGGCAGTTTTAAGTGGCGCCGTTAGGCTGCCGAGTTTTCCTAAGAGATTTTTCATCTAACTTTTATTCCCGTGAGATTTATGCTACATTTGCCACAATTTCTTTTGAGTGGTTCATGTACTGACCATTATTACACTCCTTTTGTAATATAATTCCATTTATGGGTATTTAAATATTCATTGTATGACACTTCTTCAATGGGGTGTACTTTTCGAAAGTTACCCAAGTCGGTAAGGGAACCTTTCACCCTCCTCATTTTAGAAGACTTCGTGTGTTATGTATTTTAAATCACATACTATTATGTTGGGATATGTTCTTATGTATCCTGATTGATGTAAATTTTATTCCAAGTGATGATATTCCCTTTTTATCTCTTATTAACTCATTTTCTGAATTTTTGAAGTGACGCCGTTAGGCTGTCGAATTTTACCAAGGGAACTTTTTAACCCAATTTCGATTTCTTTGGGTTCAACATGTAGTTATTGAATATGTCATCCTTTGAATATGTGTGAATGACCATTTATGTTTTTACACATAATATCCAATTATATGGGGTGTATTTATTTTTGTCACACGTAATTTTGAGATTGATTTATCCTTAATTTAAGGATACCTTCTTTATAAGGGATTTCATCACATTTTACATCTCTATTGAGACATCATTGTTGTTATGCACCAATTCACTCTTATATGGTGTATATACTTTCCTTTGGAATATTATATCATGAATACATTTATTCTCATAATATTATAAAGTTCTAACTAAATGTTATTCCTCAATTATTGTATTCAAGTGTCTCTAATTTTGGTAGAACCCCTTTAACCAAAATATCGCTTTAAATGTTTTAATTATTTGTTCTTATTAATATCCATGTTTTCAAAGTGGTTTTAAGGATTTATTTATATGGATATTAATGGTTTAAAATTTTAAAAGCTTAAAGGTGGTATGGGACACTTTGATTCAAAAATCTCTTTATTAAATGTTTTAAATGGTTTTGGAAATGGTTACTTTTTGAATGGATTCATTATTTCAATATCCTAAAATGTTATATTTTGATTGAAATTTAGAGATGTTATGGTTACTTTATGAATGTTTTATGTGATACATTTATGTTATGGTTCTTGGGCATTGTTATGAAAATGGTTGGTTCCATGATAAACTAAGGGCGGGTGAGCCTGATATAGCTCTCCAATGCATTGGGTAACGCGAAGGAGTGAAACGTTAAGGTTTCTCCGAAGAGATTTAGGGAATATACTGGGATGGGTATTCCAAACGTAATTAAGAGGGTTACTCCCTACGTAATAATGTTATGAATGCCTCAAGTTACCTTTATGTATTATTATTTCTATGATTTATTAATGATTTGATATGCCTATGTTTTATGGGTAAAGTATGATTTCATTCTAATGTATATACGAACCCATGTTTCCTTTCCATATATTTATAACTCTTATTGAGCTTTTTATGATCATCCCAAGTTTTTGAAATGTTTTTCAAAGGTCAAGGGAAAGGTACATGATGTGATGATAGTGTCAAGGATGTGTCAAGAAAGAATCTTTGTTTTATTTTAAATATGTTTCCGTTGATGGGAAGAATGAATACTACCTTTTATGTAACCACTTTTTTTAAATGTGGAATGTAATGAATGTTTCATGATCTAATTCTCTAAAACTCAAAACCTGAAAAGATCATCAATGTGTAATCTTGTAATAACTCAAGATTAAGTAAGGTTTAAGGCTGGGGCATTATAATATATGTCCAATTTCATTAGAGACTATATATATATCAATCTTATCTTACAAAACTCACCACCATTTCTCATTATATGTTCTACATTAGACCGTAATCTTGGAATCTGATCAGTAAGACACATATTGATAACCATGGAAATTAAATCATGAAAAAGTGATGAGGTCAAATTCTTAGAAAGTGGTAAATAAAATTTTTATGACATATGAGTTCATAAGGATAAGTAAAAAGTTTTTTATAAAATAATTAACATAACATCATGAGTGATAACTGTAAAATATAACTGAGCTTCAATGTTTGTGACATAATAAATTAAATCCACAAAATATCAATATAAAAACATATTATCTATAACATGGATTAAAATAATTTAACATAAACTTTGAATGATGATAGAAAAATATCATAATGAAAAACATCATTTAACTATAGCATAAACAATAACATAAGGAATAATTACTTTCATAACCCACCCCATTAGTGCCCATGATAATGAGAAAATATTTTTTACTCTTGAATATTTATATATTGAGATATAAAATATTAACCAATGCATTTTACGGAGATATTGGACCCTACCCATCATTTATCCATATTTATGTGTTCCATATAAAAAATCAATTTTCATGCAATAAATAACCCACAAAAGTAAAATACATTCAATAACAAATACAAATAGAAATCATTAAATTTTATAAAGAAATAATAGAAATATATTTGGTTTTTTAAAGCTTCCAAACGTAAATAAATCACATTTCTTGACGAACCCATTTAAATAAAGTGGGTTTTATAAAACATAAAAATAGAGTAAAATAATATCATGAATTAAATTATTACATACCAAAAACATGATCTCTAACAATAATAACATAATAAGGAAAAATATAGAGTGACAATGAAATTTAACTTCATTAGAGATAGATCATTAGAATATAATGAAAACCAAATCATTAAAATATATTTTTGAAAACATTTTTTATTCATCACTATAAATTTCATTGTTATGAATATCTTTTAAAAAAGAAACCGTAGATTTATCTTAGAAAAAGTGAAAAAGAAAATTTCATTTGTATGTATTTGTATAATAATTTTTTTCCCTAGTATATAAAATATATAAAATCATAGATTATGTAAATTCACTATATTATTATGTTCAATAAGATAATATTTTACAAAAATAAAGGAGTATGAGTTACCATGTCCCTAACCCTTGCCATTTATTTCTTTAGAAGTTCATAAAAATTATATATCAAAAATATAAAGATACTCACTACATATTAATTACCTTATTCATATAAATTTCTATTTATAGTCATTTGTAATAAAAATTCATTGTTTGTTTTACATTATTGTAATCTCTTTTCAAAATTTGGTGTTAATAATATTTACCGTTCTGAACTAGGTTCATTAAATAGGTGTTGATGTTACTTTTATTGTAAATAAAATCATTTATAAATCATTAAAGTTACTATAATTGAATACATTACATGGGAGTTCTAGTCATGTTTCATGAAGATGAAAACAATAATGAACAACGTTTGGGTTATTTATCGAAATTGATGGACTACCTTAACTGATGTTTATATTTTTTGTTATCCAAAATGAATAAAATTAATAATATATATTTATTATATTTATTGTATATACTCATAAAATTTAGACTAAAATCACACATCTTATTATGTGAAGTAAAATGACTTGTTTCTTTTTGAAAGCGGTAGTATGCACAATGCATGATTCACATTTTCTTTTTTAATAAATCAAGTGGGTGGTGGTTAATAATTATAAAATCATTATAATAATAAAAAGAAAAATAATGATAATAATTTTCTGATTTGATTTTTTTGAAATCAAATTTTATGATGAATAAAATTACATAATGAAGTAGGAAAGGGAAAAGATGTTAGAAACATATACCTCACTTTTGGATTATCTCCTTTTTGAAGGGGGTTAAAAAAAATTTAAATGAACTTTTGAGAATAAAAAACCTAACTAAGTTGGATACCATTTTATATTATAGGTTTGGGTATATTTGGGGAGGATATTAATGGGTTTGGGTTAGAGTTATTGTAAAGAGAAGAGTGCCCATTTATAAGTTAAAAAGAGTGGTATTTTTGTAAATATCCAAAACAATCAATAATGGAAAGTTACACTCATGTAATATGGATCTCAAATTGAGAAATAATAAAGAATAGAAGATATAATAATAATAAACACTTCAAAATGTAGGTAAATCATTTTTCAAAGATGTTTTTCCTTTACCTCTTAGGGTACTCTTTTTTTACCATTTTGTTTTTATCACTGTAACTATTTTTTACCTAGTGAATTTATCCATTATGAAAAAATGGTACGTTTTATAAAATTTGGACCAAATTATAGAAAATTTTTTGTCATTTTTTGGCTTTCAATCATTATTGATAAGAATTGACTTCAAATTAATAAATGTATAATGTGTTAAATACAATTTTTTAAAAAATATAACTTAAATTAAAGAAAGTAAAATATGGGTTCATAAATATTAAAATAAACATTTAATAATATAAATTCACTTATAAAAATAATATTTGGTTATTGAAAAAGGATTCATAAATTTCTAATTCATAATTATATATTTGAAATAGCATAAAATGAGAAATATTAATAAACACAGTATATTAAACTATTCATATAAAAAACAAATGTTTTAGAAAAATACCATAACTTATCTTAATAATATATTATTATTATCAAAAAAAGTATTTCCATTTTTTGATATTAAATTTAAAAATTCTTTGAATTTAATATTTAAATAAAAGTCTAAACAAATGTTGAAAACTATTAATATTGGAAAATAGGTTTTTATATTTACTATTCTTTTTTACAATTTAATGTTAATATATATTTCATATTTTAAATTTATTTTATTATTTATTAATTATACTATACTTAGTTTCTTGAAATAAAATTTCAATTATAGAGAAATAAATTTTTAAGAATGAAATTATTTTCTTTATTGTTTTAGTTATAATAATTACATTTAATTATTATTAAAAGTAGTTTTTATTTTCATAATAATCATATTAAAATTTTTTATTCTCATATTCATAATTTTTAATTCAATGAATATTTTTTAATGATGTTATTAATTATTTTAATTTTTCCTTAATATTTCCCAGTTATCATTTTTGTTTGGTATTGTGTGTAGAGCATGCTATCAAACATGGTTTTTATTAATGGTGAAAAAACTCACATCATTATAGATTTTTTAAGAGAATATATTTCCATTTATTTTCTTAATTTCGATTGATTATTAATATTCTTCTTATTTTTAATTGACAAGGAGTGATGATTAGTGTCATTTTAAGATTTGACATTCAATACCTCTAGTTGTCGTGTTCATATTTTTATTTTCCATTCATGAAAGGGGTTCTATATTACGGAATTATTTTTGGATCTATATATCATAAAAATTTGGTAATGATACTTTTTTATTTGTCTAGGGTGAAATAAAAATGATTACATGAATGAATAATGTTCATTATGAAATGATTTTGTGGAATCAATATTATGTACATGTTATTTAACAATTCTTGCTAGTTGAGGGAAGGAAAAATAATTTGTTATTTTACATGTAGTGATACATAGAGTATGAATACTTTATTTCACAAATTTTCAAAATTATTTTAATTTGTGATAGTATAGTGTTATATTATGTTATGCAGATACTTATTATTGTTATAGTAGAATTTTACTAAGATTTTGAATAAGATGGATATATCCTATATCCCTTGATGATTTATTCAAATTTCATGTTTCTTATTCATGAAAGGGAAACATGTTTCTATTATAAGTTTTCTTTATAGTTTAATAAATTCCCTTGTAACCTTAAAAATTTTATGTATTTTTGGGGATTTTTAAGTAAATTTTTTGGTTATGAAATCAAATAATATTTATACAATATATATGATAGAATATGTTTCATCCAAAATAATATAGGAAAAATACATGCTTCCTCCTCCTCATAGGTTGAGAGTATGATTTTCTTCACCTCACAAGCTTAGTGTATGCATCATCCACATACTTCCAATGTGATCACTATTAAGTTATTAATTATTATAATGGATTTAAATTATATATTTCATTCATTTTGAAAAGATTTAATAGATTCCTCCATCATGATATAACATACATTACAGATATGTTGAATATGGATTACATGATTCATTAAATGGAAGAATATAGCATTGATATATAATGGTATATGACATATGATGATGTAAGTGATGAATGATAATTGGTTCAATAGAAATAAAACCAATGTAAACATTATTCTCCCAATCCTAGTTCATCTTATGTAGTAAAGGATCTTGCACCCCTTTGAGAATTATAGGAATCCTAAAGATATGAAAATGGATATATTGGATGGTTTTCCCCCCTTAGAGGGAGGATTATTAGTTCAAATGCTTCATGATCCTCATTAATAATTATCACTCAAATAAAATTATGGGGGTTTCCATTACGAATTTTCTGGAATTTTGTTCTTCATTTATATATACATGATTAATACATGGTGATATATGATGAAAACATAGAGGTTTTTATCATATGTTTGATAATAAAATGATCTAACAAAATATATTAGTAATATCAATGTCATGTTTTTAAGGATTAATCATTTTTAATTCCCTGTCTTTTCAGTGAATTTATTGCTTCATCTATATTTTATTTTATAATAAAATAGGATATGTTCTATTTCTTTTATTATGATTTACAATAGAATATGATATATTATTATCATAAAGTATGATATAAATAAACCCTTGTTTTTTATCATTGTAAACTATAATATGTGAAATAATAATATAAGCTCTTGTAAATTTTTACTCAAAAATTGAGTATCAAAACATAATTATGATAGATGTTATTTCATTATATACATTTGATGTTATAAAATATATTTATTCAAAAACAATGAAATGAGTCATATATTATGACTAAATATCATATTGTAAAATATTAATACTATGTGATTCAACCTCAAAAAATAATACATCATATTTTATGAATGATAATATATATATGAATCATGAAATTGAAATTTTAAAAAAATTCAAAAAATATTATAATTGAATAATTTTTTAGTAACTGGAAAATTATTTACAAAATATAATTGTAAAGAAATATAAAAAAGATTTTAAATTCAAAAAAAAATATAAATCAACGTTCATATTTAATTCTCATGTTTTGGAGGATAAATAAAATATTTATTAGTTTTTTAAATTCCATTGGTATTCTGATTTGTTTTATTTTTTATGAAATATGAATATTTTTCATGAATAGATTTATATTATAATTTGTTTTT
Organism: Viscum album; assembly: GCA_963277665.1. Classification (NCBI taxonomy): domain Eukaryota; kingdom Viridiplantae; phylum Streptophyta; class Magnoliopsida; order Santalales; family Viscaceae; genus Viscum; species Viscum album. Next base: position 1,306,785,265 of record OY728140.1, on the reverse strand, counting down.
ATGAAATAAATCTATGTATTTCATGTTACTTGTGACTCTATATGGTTTAAATTTTATTCTACTATTACCCTAGTGGTCTTTTAGAGTTACGAGGATACGAATAATAGTTAAATATAATTTTATAAAACTAGCTATTTGAGATATTAATTATTAAATCATTTTTTAAGAAAATTATCACTTTGTATAAAAAAAATTGAGTTAGTCTTCCCATTGGCGTGGAGTCTTATGAAACTCTCTAAAAATAGGATTCGTCTTAATCATATAGAGATTTTCAATTTAATATAACTCTATTCCATCATTTGATATATTCATTTACTAAATGAATTATACTAATTCAGTTTTGTATGAATATAGTTGGATTCTATTTTTGGTTAATAATGGAAATCCCCTCAAATATTATGTGCTATATTACTTCAAATGTAGCATTTATCAAGACCTTTATCATCAAATTATGTTGTTTTATGTCAATATGTGGTTCCCCAGATTATATTGTAAGAGGAAATAACGTAATGAGGTTGCCCTAGAATTTAGGGCCTAGTTACTATCATTTGAGTTTGGTTACACAAATGTGGGAGACTCTACGGTTGATTTTCCAATGTAATGGAGTGAAGTATATCTATATGATTGATTTAGATAATGTTTTATCCACTTAAATATACAAGAATCAAAATTATTATGATTTTTATTATTCCCTTCCTATATAACCATATGATGATATGAAATATAAAGACGATTCATTAATTTTGGAAATAAAAATTTTATCACACTAAATGTATATGATATTTGATGTCATCACTATAATGGGAGCACGATAATTAAAATTATTCAATAAAAATATATAAAAAATTATTCCTTTCGACTGATATTTTTTTGCTATAGATTATTGCATAATTTATACTAATCATTTTCAGATATTGTATATGTATTCCCAATAAAAAAAGTAAGATATTTGAATCTATGGTTGAGAAGTGTTTTCAAGAATATATATTTTCATAATATAAATGTGACTGTTATGAAGATTAATTCTAGAAACTCTGGCTCATGGGTAGTATATAATGTGTTTTCATCACACATTTATGATAAAAAACATAGACTATGAGATATGATGTAATTGATAAAGGGTTAATTATATATTCATCATTCTAATGAAGAAAGAGTAACTGGATTAAAGGTAAACACATTTTATCTGTGTCTAACTAATGGATTAATACTATAATTTAAGAATTATCATGGTATCTCCATAATTCTAAATTCTATTTATATATTTTTTCTTAAAAATGGTATATTAATTTAGTATTAAAAATAAGAGTTTTTTATATATCAGAATGAAATGATTTATGGAAGTGGGATTATGAAAATATTTTAAAACATTCTAGATATGGGAAATATTATTTATAAAAATTATATAAGAAGTATTGGGGGTATTATAATCTCACCAACATTTCTCATTTTCTGCTTAGACATATAAATTTATAAACACACTCAAAAATTCTATAGAGATGAATTGTCGAACACATATGATTATAAATCATTTGATACATTTAAATATTGTTAATTAAAAAAATAAACAAAATATTATTTTGAAAAATATATAAAAGTGTGTTGGATTTATTATCTCATACTTAGTGATGCATATATTCAAATGAGTGAATATGAGATTGGTTGTTATATGTGATTTGTTACTTTTTCATTTGACTTTAGTTAGAATGGTTATGTGTATTTGATGAAACACAATTATAGAAAATTTGTTGATTTCATCAAGTTTTTAATCAATCACTATAATAGAATACTGAACTGGTGATGTGTTAAACCACCCATAAAAGTTTTCATGATGGTTTTAGGATATTTCATCTAATTTTAGAATCAACATCCAACACGATTTATTTTCACCAATTTGATGGAAATTTCTTGGACGAATCACAAAATAATATATTTCATTAGTTTTGTCTCAAAAAATTTCATATGGTTTCCCTATGGTTTAAACCATCTCTAATATTTTTTATGACATATATTGATGGTTTAAACTGTCGCTATATATTGCTTTTATCAACATTTTATAAACTGAGTCCCCCAAAATAATATACCTAACTGATTAAAAAATTAATATAACATAAACAATAATCAAGAATTAGTATTCATATAATAAAATTAGAAAACTCAAAATTAAAATTGATTATAAAATCCATAAACAAATCATGAAGGTGGTGTCTAATTCATGAAAACAATGTAGAATCATATTTATATTATTAACACCATAACAAACCAACTATAAATGGAGATTCATTTAAAACAAAATCAAAAAATATTAAAACATTATGCAACATTAAAATATATACATTTATAGAACAAGTAATGACTTCTTTATATAAATAATTATATTATTAAGTGATATTCAATAATAAAAACATAATGAGTGTTAATATAGGCCTGACCAAGTCTATGATTTCAGTAAACAAAAACCTAGGTGTACAAAGATAGAATCCCGAATCAAATAAGGATATATCAAAAAATATTAAATGTTCCATAATTACAAGGTTAATAATAAAATCTAAAATAAATGGATTCTAAATATAATAAATTAATATAAATTAAAAATGAATGAAATCCCTTATCATAACACCAAAATCAACCACAGAAATCATAAAAAATATGTATCTAAAAAATCTATACACAACAACCTCATTATGTTTACACTTCATATTTGATTAAATACAATCACATTACACAATAAGAACATATCACTATATACAACCATATAATATCATATCCCCACCATATATATAGAACACCACAATTCATTCCACAATATCACCACCTCTACTTATTCATTGAAAACTCTTTTATATTGTCACTTGACATCCTTATAAATAGTTTCCATATCATAACTAAATAGCTTCCAACACACCCCCAATCATTAAAAAACATAAAATAAATTACTATAATAATATCCTCATAACAAGGATTATACATTGTAAAAATGAACTATTCCATCATAATCTTTTCAGACATTCCTCCATCGATCACTAAAAGATACCATAACCCCACTATCATTTTAGAAAACAAACAACATCCCCAAGACAATATGTATAATAATTAAAACATGATAAATAATTGATAAAACTCTGATGTTATACACCCATGACTTACATCTAACCTACTCTTTATATCGGCCAACCTAAATCTTTCTCCTAAAATGAGCCTACTAAAATCCCTTCTTACAACATAGTTATCATATTATACCCATCCCAAATCTAATATTTTTTTAAGGTGAAGCTTTGTTCAAAGACCAAAGCAAAAATTTATTGATAAAAAAAAAGAGAGATTACAAGAAGCGAAAAGAAGGGATTTTTTTACAATCTCTATCCAAAAGATGAAATAAATCAGGGGGGATAGAGTCCATCCAAGTCATGGTTTGATGGACACCTTTGTTGGCTAGATCATCAGCAACGGCATTTGCTTGACGATAGGCATGAGTAGCTATAAACTCGATCCCGCAGAGTAAATTGAGACAGTTCAACCAGCGATCAGTGAGTGACCAGGAAATAGTATTACAATATGTTCAATGTATTCATTTTATAACTAACCCAAAAGATCATATGACTAGTGTGTATAATTGAAACATTAGATGAAATCATGTAAAATCAACCAAGAATATTAATTTCATGTAATGTATGTGAAATAAAAATATCCCCTACCTAAAACTAAAACACAATTTCTCAATCACCATATCATTCTGTTAGTCAATCATGAGATTTGTTACACAGCCCCACCATGGAATCGAAATTCAATATTCATAAATACTTGATGAACTAAGAGTGATACCATATCTATATCTATCTACACTCCCTACTACTGAACCCTCTATAAAAATATTCTTGAAAAATAATGATTATTTTATATTTAAATTACACCATAAAATAATTAATGTTTGTGTACTAAATTATTATCAAATTTTGTGATTACCTGATCTCTAAAACCATTAATCACGATAATATCACCAGGGATAAATGTAATAATATTATGATATAATTCAACCAATTGTTTCTTTGGAGAAGAAACCTTTACTTCTTGCATCAATATGTGAGCACCCTATTACTAGATTGTGCTCCCATATTTATGAATTTTTATCTCATAATAACAAACTACTTCTGCGAAACTCATGTCAATGAATAACTAAAACTAGGAGGATATGTTTCTATAATCCCTAGTGACCTACCAAATACCACATATATTAATGGTCCAGAACCCATATGGCACACATGACCAAGAATCTTCTTACTAGGGAAGTCAACAACTAGATCATCCACGATGATTGAAAATGACTGCGCAGGATTGGAATCCATTAGTTCATTTATTCTTACCAAAAAATAATGTTTATATCATATTCAATGCAATAGATATTAAAAAATTTAATACTTAAAATAAAATTTTTCACTAAAAAAGAAATTAATACCCCAAATTCTATAGTCGGATGTGTAGGATCGAAATATAATATGAGATGCTCAATATACAAGAGGGGGGGTGAATTGTATACTTTAAAAATTCCTTTGGAACCTTTAAAGTTAGTTAAGAAACTATAGTTTCCTTAAGAAAAGGAAAGGGCTATGTTTAACAAAGTTAAACAAAGTAAATTCACAACACCTCGAACACCGAACTAAACTTGGAAAGAGATTCCAAAAGTAGGTTCCGGAAATATGGTTCCGGAAATTGAAACTTAACAAAAGTTACAATATGAGATTCTACCTTAAAGCATATATAATCTAAATGAATCAGAGTAAGTAAGGAAGTATAAGAAAGTTATACTTTCCTTAAGATACAAATTGCAGCGGAATAAAGACAAGTAGTAAAACTACTCGTAACAAGATAATAGTCTTTTAACCCAAAGAGAAGGGTATCCAACAACCTTGGATAAAGGTCCCTTGATTTATACTTTCAAGCAAGTCTATCTTACCCACACCAGTGTAAGCCCTCGATACGAAGATCGGAGTCTCTGTCTTGCTATCCCCGCAAGCCCTCAACTTCAAGGTAGTTGGCAACCTCTGTCTTTCTCAGCAAGAAAGCCCTCGATCTTTAAGGTAGTCGGCACCTCTGTCTTCCTATCCCCGGAAGCCCTCGAATGTAATCACCAACATTCGGAGTCGCACGAAGCTTTGAGAGTTAATAAGAGACTCTCTCTCTAGAAATAACTTCAACAGCATGTATGTACTTTTTCAGCAATCAGCTATTTTCCATCAGCATCGAGCTCTTTCAAATGAGCTCCTATTTATAGGTAAGGTCGGCTCCTCTCCAACGGTCATATTTTCCTTAATGATCGGAGGGACATGTACACGTGTCACTTAGACAACGGTTAGTTTATAACAAAATGGACGACATCGTTTTATAACAAAGTGAGTGTAACAGAAAGTACGACATCGTTTTAAACTCTAACATAAAGGTTCGGAATAGAAACTTCGGAGTGAAGGTTCGGAATGAATAAATTCAGAGTGTATAAAACAATGATAATCACATTCTATTTAACAGGTGAATTCGGAATGAGAATTCGGAATAGGAATTCGTCATCAGAAAACGTAATGAGAATTCATCATCAGAATTAGTAATGAGAATTCATCATCAGAATTCGTAATGAGAATTCATCATCAGAATTCATAATGAGAATTCATCATCAGAATTCGTAATGAGAATTCATCATCAGAATTCGTAATGAGAATTCAGAATGAGATTTCTTCATTAGAATTCGTAATGAGAATTCGTCATCAGAATTCTTAATGAGAATTCTTTATCAGAATTCGTAATGAGATTTCGGAATGAGATTTCTTCATTAGAATTCGTAATGAGAATTCTTCATTGGAATTTGTAAAGATAATTTTTCTTCTGAATTCGTAATGAGAATTCGGAATGGGATTTCTTCATTAGAATTCGTAATGAGAATTCTTCTTCAGAATTCGTATCCTGATTCTGGAATAGAACTTAGTCAGAGTTCATATCCGGAATTCGGAATGAAACTTCCTTATAGTTCTTGTCCAGAATCCGAACCCTAAAACAGAATGCTTTATATCAAAGTTTCATTGATTCCGATAAAATGAATCCGAAACTCATACTTAAGAAAAATATGAATGAAAATATGATAAGGATAATTTTCTTATAAAAGCGATTTTCCTTAAGAAAGCAATTTTTCTTATAAAAGCAATTTTCCTTAAGAAAGCAATTTTCCTTAAAGATAAGGTGTTTGTGATTTTCAAAACAAGAAGGAATGGAAAAGTCATAAGGAAAACCTTATTGACTCAACAATCTACCCCTTTTTGGAAAGCACAAACATCCTTACGAAAAAGCTATTCCAAGAAGAAAGAAACACATTAAAGCTTATCTCCCTCGGTTTAAGGATATAGATGAATACGACTAACTCCCCCTTAGGCTTTGAAACTCTAAGGATCGTATTCATATTTCCGGAGTGATGATTCATAAGAAGGTCTTCTTTAAGAAAAACTCCCCCTTAAACACACTCTTATTAGAATTCTTTTTCCTTGGGTATTTTTCTTTCTCCCCCTTTGATAAACTCTTATTAGAGTTCCTCTTTTTCTTAACGATCTTTTCCTTCTCCCCCTTTGTGATTTTCAAAAAGAATTGGAGGGAATGGAAAAACTTAACAAAGTACCTGAAAAATTAGTAATGACAACAATAGAAACAACAAGTACGACTTTCATTAAAATTAGAATCTCGACAACAAAAAAAACTACAAAAAGATCGGATTGGTTATTTCGGATCTTTCTCCTTCGACATTACCCCTTAAGAATCATCTTGATCTTCTTTAAGTATTTGTGATCTTCCTCTACTTGCTTCTCTAAGACGACTATTATTGCTGACTGATCTTCAATTATTTCTTCTTGAGCCTTCAACTTTTCTTCCTGAGCTTTCATCTTTTCTTCCTGAGCCTTCATCCTTTCTTCAAACTCGATCCGATAATCCCTTTCAAATTTCCAACATTGATTAATGGAATTGAGCTTTCCATTCAGATCTCTCACTTCCTGAATCCGAAAGTTCTTTTCCTCTGTCAATTTCTCTTCGAAGGATACAGTCAGCTCATTAATCTTCTTGTCTTCGGTCTCAAAGGCATCCTTAACATTATCTTGAAACTCATCAAGCAACCTCATCTCTTCCACATTCTTCTTCGACCAGCTTGTCATCCTCTTACAAGATCTTTTATGAGCTTCGTAACCAACAAAGAATGTTTTGAACTGAGCTTCAATCTCAACACACTTATCCATAACCATCGATACGGAGTCGGTTTTCTGATTCAACGCATGTTGGAGCATCTGGCATCGTGAATCAATGCTTGAGAAGGTCAGAATGGTTCCTACCAACTTCTTCAAAGACTGAACAACAAAATCATGCCCCAACGAAGATGACTCTGAATCTGAAATCTTGCTCGGAGAATTTTCTTCCTCAATAAGCTCCAATTTCCTCTTAGAAGAACTACCATCTTCCTTCCTCTTTCTTACTACTGAGCTAGGAGTCTCGGTAAGAATTTTCTTTCCCTTATCTTTTTCTGGAATAGAATCCTGTTCCGGAGTTTTCTTTTCACTGTCAGGAACTTGAACAACCAAATCTTCCTCATCAGCAACTTCTTGAACACCAACCTCTACGTTTCCCATCTGAGCAATATCTTGTAAAAGTTGTTCTTCTTCTCCATGATAGGCAACTTCTTCTTCTCCTTTCTCTTCTTCCATCACAGGAGTGACAAGCTTCGAAGATTCAGCTTCTGAAGTCTGGAGTGATAAGTGTTCCGAAGGAGTTCCCTTGTACTCATCAACTTGTTTTAGCACATCTCCTGTCTCACCACTTCCTTCAGCAGCCTCTTCAACTTGTTCCACTTGCTCTTCTTCCTCAGTATTTGTGGAAACAGCCTCTTCCGGAGCAACAAGATTTCTTCCTGGAGTCTCAGGTAGAGATTCCAGGGAGAAAGTTCTCGGAACAGGAATTGTTGCTGAAACCATTTCATAGAACTTCAACAATGCTTGGACTGCCTCAGCTTCTGACATTTTCTTCTTAAGATTCTTTTCCTTAGCTTGTTTCTCAAGCTCATCAGCAGCTTTTTCCTTCAAAGCTTTAGCCTCCGCAGGATCCAATCCGAACTGTGGATCCCCTTCTTTCCTCTTCTCTTTGTCAGATCTCCACTTTGTAACGACTTCATCAGGATAGGTCTTCTTCTTCTTAGGCTTTTGTGGTGCGGAGTGGACTTCCTTAGACTTATGTTCCTCGGCTTCGACTACCACTTCTTTCAGTTTTCTCTTCCTTACCGGCTTGGATGATTCCAGATCAGCAGATTTCGGAGTCACTTCTACTTGAGGAGGTAGATCAATAAACTTCCCAGACTTCTTGTCAAAAGCTATATTCATCCTTTTAAGCGTGCTATCACTAAGCAACATTATCTTGCAAACTTTCGGTTTAGAACTGCAAGCTACCTTGAAAGATTCTAGGCACCTAACTATGATCTTTGATAATATTGCTGGGTACATGATAATCTGAGCTCTCAGATTCCCCTTCTTCAAATTCTCAATATTAAGAAGAATATGCTTCATCAAGTTAAACTTTCTTAGATTTATCAAGAAATCTAAGATATATATCTCACTCTTCTTCAAGCTATCCTTATCACCTTTTCTCGGTACGATAAGCCCTTGCACCCATAACTCCAGAATCCGGAAGTTTGTAGATAGGCTTGCAATTTTCGGAGCCTTGTCATCATCCAATCCGAGAGTTTCTAAGGCTTTTTCCTTGTTGAAGCTACCCTTGGAGTCTGGCAATACGTGAGAAATAAACTCAACTTCACCTTCATAAGATAACCCTACCAAGCTTGCAGCCTTGGTGTAAGAAAGCTTATATGTCTAGCCATATGATTTGAACGAAAATATTTCTCTATTATCTTCCTCGAAGAAAGAAACTGACTCATAAAACTCAACAAGAAAATCTGAGTACACTTCATCTTGGTTGCCGGTTTTTGATACCGAACATCTTCCCAGCCATTTAACTTGATATTATTTGAAATGAAAGAATCGTAGTTGCTGATGAAAGTCGGATGAACTAACCTTTATCTGTATATTAACCACTGAGATATAGGCTTGGTTGAAGACATTTCTTGAGAAGCTAACTCTGCAGACATTCGGATCTGAAGTCTTCTGAGATATTCGGAACAGAGAAGACTGAAGTTCGGAGCGGAGAAAACTGTGGTTCGGAACTGCCTTAAATCGGAGAGTCAGAGCTTCAGCACACGAAAGCTTGAAACCGATGTGGGACGAGAAAATATGGTCCCCTTTATATAGGCAATGGGATGACAGTTCACCTTCCACGGTTGATCTAATGGTTGGAATGAGCTGCGATCAGATCTGACGGTTGAGAGCATGAATCCGATCTTTTTGAGGTTTTATTAAAACAAGGATTTAAGAAAACTAAAAAACCGAAAACAAAATATAAGAAACTGCCAGCAAGTAAAATATGATTACGAAAACTTCAGTAAGGAAATCATACCTTTCGGATTAGCTTTAGGAAAGTTGTTCGTAATGGGTAATATAAAGATGACTACGAAAAACTCAATAATAAAAAAACAAAAAACTCAATACGAAAAACTCAATACGAAAAAATCAATACGAAAAACTCAATACGAAAAACTCAATACGAAAAACTCAATTCTAAAAACTCAATACGAAATACTTAATACGAAATACTTAATTTGAAAAACTCAATTCTAAAAACTCAATACGAAAAACTCAATACGAAAAACTCAATACGAAAAAGAAAAAAAACTTGTTATGGAAGATTCAGTACGAAAGTTCCATTATGAAAATACCAGTACGAAAGTTTTTCATTCTGGAAACTTCCAATACGAATACTTCTATTCCAGAAGTATTCTGTACGAAAATATCCATTCTGGAAAATTTTCATTCCAGAAGTTTTCATTCCGGAAATCTTTATTCCGAAAAGTTTGAAAAAAAATTTTGAAAAAATTTGTTTAAACAAACAATCAAATGTACTCCCCCTATGAAAAGGAGTTTATTACTGTAAGGAGACTTTTTCAACAGAAAGTTACTTGAGAAATATTACCTTACGGTTATCATTCCTAACTTCTGTTTAATATATTCAAATCTATCAGAAGGAAAAGACTTTGTGAATATATCAGCAAGTTGATCTTGCGTTCCGATAAACTGAAGAATAATATCTCCTTTAAGTGTGTGATCCTTAAGAAAGTGATGCCTAATATCTATGTCTTTTTCACGAGAGTGATGTGCAGGGTTTTTACTTAGGGAAATGGAACTTGTGTTATCACACAAAATTTGAGTTTTAGTAAAACTCAAGCCATAGTCTGTGAGTGTGTGTTGCATCCACAACACTTGTGCACAACAACTTCCAGCTGCTACATATTCAGCTTCAGCAGTGGAGAGTGCTACAGAATGTTGCTTCTTGCAGGACCAAGAAACTAATGAATCTCTTAAGAAATGACAAGTTCCGGATGTACTCTTTCTATCCATTCTACATCCACCAAAGTCAGCATCATAAAAGCTTTTTAGAACAAAATCATTTCCAGAAGTATAAAATAATCCTAGATCCATGGTTCCCTTAAGGTAGCGAAAAATTATTTTAACTGCCTTTAAGTGAGATTCTTTAGGATTGGATTGATATCTTGCACATAAGCATACTGAAAACATTAAGTCTGGTCGACTAGCTGTTAAGTAAAGTAGACTTCCAATCATACCTCTAAAAGATGTTTGATCTACTGGTTTCCCAGCATCATCAAGATCTAAAGAGTTTGAGGTACCAATAGGAGTACTTATACTCTTAGTGTTGTCATAACCATAATTTTTAAGAAGATCTTTAATATACTTATGTTGAGATATGTAGGTTCCTTCTGGTTTTTGAGAAATTTGAAAACCAAGGAAAAATGTTAACTCACCCATCATACTCATTTCAAACTCAGATTTCATTAGAGTAGCAAAAGAGTCAGTCAAAGATTGCTGAGTTGAACCAAATATAATGTCATCAACATAAATTTGAACAATCAAAACATTTTTCTTATCTTTCTTTATAAAAAGTGTTGGATCTGCATTTCCCTTAACATAGTTATTTTGAAGCAAAAATCCAGTGAGTCTATCATACCATGCTCGTGGGGCTTGTTTAAGGCCATACAAAGCTTTGGTAAGTCTAAAAACATGATCAGGATGTTTTGTATCTTCAAAGCCAGGTGGTTGTTCAACAAAGACTTCCTCTTGAACATAACCGTTAAGAAAAGCACATTTCACATCCATTTGATAAAGTTTGAAATTAAAGAATGCTGCAAAGGAAAGTAGAATACGGATAGATTCAAGTCTAGCTACTGGAGCATAGGTTTCTTCATAGTCTATTCCTTCTTGCTGATTATAGCCTTTAGCAACAAGTCTAGCTTTATTTCTAACAATGATTCCATTTTCATCACATTTATTTCTGAAAACCCATTTTACTCCAATAACAGACGTTTCCTTAGGTCTTTCAACCAAGGTCCATACTTTATTCCTTTCCAATTCATTTAGTTCATCTTGCATTGCTTTGATCCAATCATCATCACCTAAAGCTTCATCAGTGATTTTAGGTTCTAATTGGGAAAGAAATGCTAGATGTTCTACTTCATTTCTTAAGGAACTTCTAGTCCTTACAGGTTGATTTACATCACCAATGATACTATCACTAGGATGATTCTTAAGAAACACCTGATTTGGGTTTTGTAAAACTTGTTCATCAACATAGGGTAGAAAATCTTCTGGGGTAAATGCTTAAGAAGTATCTTCTAGAACAATTTCCTTCTCAGAAGGTTCTTCTATCAAAGGTTGATAATCAGTTTTTGAAAACACATCCGGAGATGTAAGTTGGGATGGTTAAAAAGCAAAAGGATCTGACTCATCAAATTTTACATGTACTGTTTCCTCAATAGTACAAGTGTTTTTATTAAAAAACTATATAAGCCTTAGAGGTTGTGGAATAACCTAAGAAAATTCCTTCATCTGATTTTGGTGCGAATTTATGTATGTTATCTTTAGTATTCAAAATGAATACTTTGCAACCAAAAACCTTGAAGTAGGAAAGTCTAGGTTTTCTACCATTCCATAACTCATAAGGAGTTTTATTAAGAAAAGGTCTAATCAAAACTCGATTTATAGTATAACAAGCAGTACTTACAACATCAGCCCAGAAATGTCTAGCAATAGAATATTCACTCAACATGGTTCTAGTTATCTCTTGAAGAATTCTATTTCTTCTTTCAACTACACCATTCTGTTGAGGAGTTCTAGGTGCTAAAAAATTGTGAGTAATACCTTTCTTACTACAAAAAGTTTCAAAATCAGAATTTTGAAATTCTCCTCCATGATCACTATGAATAGTTTTCAATGGAAAATTTTTCTCATTTTTAACTTGAGCTCTAAAACTTTTGAAATAAGAAAAAGCTTCAGAATTCTTTTCTAGAAAATAGACCCAAGTAAATCTAGAGTAATCATCAACTAGAAAAAACACATAGTATTTGCCTCCAATACTTCCAGTTTGTGTTGGACCAAAAAGATCCATGTGCACCAACTGTAATGCATCGGTTGTTGAGACTTCATTGATAAACTTAAAACTATATTTATGTTGCTTTCCATATTGACAAGGATCACAAACTTTAGAAGAATCAAATCTAAGCTCCGGTAGATCCTTAACAAGTTTCTTCTTAGAGAGTTTACATAGGTTTCTAAGATTACAATGTCCTAGTCTTCTATGTCATAACCAAGAATGATCTTCCATTGCACTTAGGCAAGGTAAATCTTGGCTTCTTAGGTCTTCTAGGTTCAAAGTGTAGACCTTCTATTGCCTATTGGCTGAGAGAATAAATTCTTCCTTGGAATTGTGAACTAAGCATTTATCATTCCTAAAATTCACAAGGTAACCTTCATCACATAACTGACTTATGCTAATGAGGTTGTGCTTAAGACCTTTAACAAAAAGAACATTTGAAATCAAAGTTTACCAAGAAAAACTATATTACCAATACCAACAATCACTCCCTTAGCATTGTCTCTGAAAGTTACCTTTCCTCCTTTCGTTTTGATAATCTTTTGAAAAAAGATTTTGTTACCAGTCATGGGCCGGGAACATCCACTATCCATGTACCAAATATTGTTGCTGGAACTTCCTTTATTTTCCTGAAATCAAGAACAAAGTTAGATTTTCGGAATCCAAACTTGTTTGGATCCGAGATTTCCAGACAATAAAATTTTAGGAACCCACATTTTCTTAGAAAAATAAGCTTTGTGAAAACCTAAGGATTGGGTTTTGTTTAAGGAACAATTTTTTTCCCAGTGACCACCACATTGACATTTAGTGCAAAATGGGGCACTCTGAGGAACAAAATAATTGTTACTAAAAACTGGTTTTGCATGGATATAACCAAATCCGGATTTATTTCTTAAAGGTCGTATTTGAGAATACATCTTATCAAAATTTTCTTTACCATGGGTAAAGTTTGATAAACACTTCTTTAAGGAAAAAATTTCAGACTTGAGTTTTACAACCAAGTTTTTATCCTCAAAATCATTAGTTTTAGAACTAGAGTTAGGCTCGAAAACATTTTTCTTAGAAATTACTTTTTCTAACTCTTTAGAAAGTTTATTCTTCTCAGAACTTACTTCCTCAAAATTTTTTGAAATATTTTCAAAATCAGCTTTTTTCTTATCAAGATCTTTAGAAAGATCTGATATCTCTTTATTAAGAATAGAATTCCTAGAATTTTCCTTGTCAAGATTCTTGTTGAGTTTGGAATTCTCAATCCTAAGAAGTTCAGCAAACCTAGAGACTTCTTCATAAGTAGGTAAAGTATTTTCCTCATCAGAAGATGATTCTTCATCAGAAGAGTTATAATACTTACTATCATTAGAATTTAAAGAAACATTGGTCAATGATTCAGCATTTCGTACCTTAGCCATAAGACAATGATTATTAATAGGTAATCTGGCTATAAGACCAAGATTCTTCTGTCCTGAAGATTCATATTCAGAAGATTCATCTGAAGAGTCACCACCACTGGCACTCCATGTGTCATTAGCTTTCAGAACTTTCTTAGCTTGAGCTTTGTAATACTTCTTTCTGTTCCTGTCTGAATGTCTTTCCTTTCTTTCTTTCTTTTTGAGCACAGGGCAATCAGGTCTAATATGTCCAGCTATTTTGCATTCATAACAAATTACTTCTCCATCTTTCTTATCTTTCCTATCCTTCTTCTTATACTTGGACTGAAAGTTTCTCTGTCCAGCTATCTTGTTCATCCTTCGAGCAAGATTGGCTAATTCATTTTCTGAAACTTCACTCTCACTAGATTCGGATTGGAAAATGACGTTCTTTGACTTGGATCTGGTTACTCTCTCAGGAGTCTTAGCTTTCAACTGATTCGAAGTTATAGTAAAAGCAACAGTACCATTTACATTCTTTTTCTTGATGTTGTCAGTATCTATCTTCATTCTAGTTTCATGTTGTAGAAGAGTTCCAAATAATTCATCAAGAGTAATTTGAGTGACCTTCCTGTTCTCATCTATAGCTGTTCTCTTGGATTCCCACTCATTGGGCATAATGTCAATTATATTGTCCACAAGAGCTTCATCATCTAATCCTTTCTCTCCCATAGATTGTAGACTATTGACGATAGTCATAAATCTTTGTTGAACTTTACAGATAGGTTCTCCATAAGGAAAATTGAAGCCATGATATTTAGCTCTAAGCATAGCTCCTCTAGTCTCAATCACCTTAGAAGTTCCAAAGTGTGTAACCTCTAACTTCTTCCATATACAATTAGCTGTTTCACAAGAAGAAATTTGGCTATATATATTTCTAGTCATTGAACATAGTAAAATGTTGTGTACCTTATAGTTGAGTTGATATTCTTGCTTTTCCTGGTTAGTAATGGTTCTGACTTCCTTGTCAGGAATTTTATAGTCACCAGTAAGCATGACAAAGTTATCTACCCCAGTATTGATAACAAATGTCTTCATACGATCTCTCCAGTATTCATAATCATTACCATCAAATATAGGTGGTCTTGTAGGATTCAGATTGTCAATAGATCCAACATTAATTCCTATCATACTAAAAATAACTTTGCACACAAACTTGTTAGTAGCAAAGATTCGTTATAACAAAGTTCAGAATAAGAAAAGTTCGTAATGGAAAGTGAGCAAGAAAAACGTGTATGTGAGTACAAGTATTTCAGTAACCTTGGATCTGATACCAAATGTGAGAATGGTATAGAGTAAGAGGTTTCCAACCTCTGATACCAATTGTAGGATCGAAATATAATATGAGATGCTCAATATACAAGAGGGGGGGTGAATTGTATACTTTAAAAATTCCTTTGGAACCTTTAAAGTTAGTTAAGAAACTATAGTTTCCTTAAGAAAAGGAAAGGGCTAAGTTTAACAAAGTTAAACTAAGTAAATTCACAACACCTCTAACACCGAACTTGTAAAGACCCGTAAAATTCAAGGAAAATTTTTTTCTTAATTTTCTTTAGAATTTTACAAGAGCGCGGTTTCAGACGGCACCTGATTCCGAGGCCCGGAGTGCCCGGAATTAATTTCCGAAGTTTGGCTCGGGTACGTTCAGTGAACGAACGAGCGGGAATTCCTAACTTTTGATCCGGTGCTCGGAATTGAAATCCGAGGGCACCGATGAACTCGCAGCGCCGATATTCGCTTAATGAGACCTTTTCGGGAGTTGCGTTTGTTGCGGGTTGAAAGTTACGTTTTGGGGTTTTTCAGTTAAGTTAAATAAAATTGTGTAAAACAAATTTTATTTAAACTTATTAAAAAACCTACCTAAGGGGGTTGGAAGTGGGACCCACACCCACTTAACCTCCCTTGGGAGGATTAAGTGTGGTGGGGCCCACACGAACCCCTAAATCTTTTAATAACCTCTCAACTTCCCCCTTAAACTCCCCTCTCTCCCTCTTAATTGTTTGTAAACTTAACATCAAATTAATTACACATGACATGTTAATTAATTAAGTGTTATGTTTGAATTTTGAAGTTTTGAATTCCTAGGCTTGGTAAATAAAATAAGGAGGGACCTTATTTTATTTTGTTAGCCAACTTGTGTGGAATTCATTTGAGAGCTCCTCCTCCATCTTCTTCATCTTGACGAAGAACGTTCATCTTGACGAAGAGCGCTCAAACTCCGACGAAGAACGACGCCTCTCTTCTTCGTCCTCGGTGTCAACAAGAGGGAACACCGCATCCTCCTCGGGCCTTCTTCGTCGGCAAACGAAGATCCGCCATCAACGTGTCGCATCGGACGTAACTCTTCGTCAACGGATTTGACGAACGACGACCGCGACGCCCGACTTCCGCGACGCCGTCTTCCGCGGAACGTAGAAGTTTCTTTGAATCTCAAACCCGAGGTAGGGGATGTTATTTATTGATTATTTTTATTCCCTTCTTGAATCATGGATTTTAGCATGACTAAATGTGAGGCTTTTGGATATTCTTTAGTTATGTTATTATTTAACGTGAGGGGGGTCGGACCGCATGAACACGGCCGAACCCCCCCTCCTTAGTTCTCGTTTTATTCATGCGGGTGGAAGCAAGAGGCGTGGTGCCGTCGCACCACGCGGATGAACATGCTTATATTTTTCCGCAACACCGTCGCGCTTCGCCGAGGAGAGATTTCAAGAACGCGACGCCGTCGCGCCGCGTTGGGAGGATTCTTGGCACGGCGAAAGGGGCGCGGTGCCGTCGCACCGCGCCGGACGACGAACACCGCGGCCGGTTCCGGGCCGCGGTGAGACGAGGAGACCGCGGCCGGTTCCGGGCCGCGGCGGAAGGAAAGACCGGCGGCCGTGCCGCCGGCGTCGGAAGTCGAGGGCGGGGACCGGAAATTCCGGTCCCGTTGGTAAAAACCGGCCGGCCAGCGGGCCGGCCGGATGTCATTAAAACCGGGGGATAAAACCCCCGGCCGGTTCTTTAAACCCCCCCTCTTAATGAGGGGGGAGGCGGTTCACTTAAAAGGGGGGGCAACAGCCCCCCGGTTTTATCAAACCGGCCCCCATTTGCGGGGGCCGTTTTTTTGGCTAAGGCACGGCTCAAGGCCGTGCCGCTTGAAGAAAAACGCGGGGGCAATCAAGCCCCCCGCGTGACCACCCCGTGCGGCGCCTGCCGCCGCCAGCGCGGCCCGCCGCCGCCGCCAGCGCGGCCCGCCGCCGCCGCCGCCACGCGGCCCGCCGCCGCCGCCAGCGCGGCCCGCCGCCGCCGCCGCCACGCGGCCCGCCGCCGCCACGCGGCCAGCCGCCGCCGCCGCCACGCGGCCCGCCGCCGCCGCCCCGCGGCCCGCCGCCGCCGCCGTCCGCCGCCGTCCGCCGCCGCCGTCCGCCGCCGCCGGCCGCCGCGCCGTCCAGAGGGGGGGGGTCGGGCCGGGTCGGCCCGGACCCGGACCCCCCGTTTCGGACCAGATTCGGTTTTTGGCTCATAACTTGAGCCTCGGACCTCCGAATGGCGAACCGTCTGCGGCAACGCGATCCTTGGATCGAGACGGTCGTTTCGGTATATCGCACTCAAGGTTTCGGTTTACTTTGAGTTCGGCCGGGTTGGTTCGTTCACGAAACCAACCGGGCCTTCGGAGCGGAAACGCTCATATCTTGAGCTACGGACGTCCGATTGACGTGCCGTCAGTCGCGTAGTGTTCCTCTTAGTGAGACGGATCTTTTGGCATACTCCGCCCGAGGTTTGGACGCAGGTGGAGTACGGTCGGGTTGGTTTTGCCTTAAAAACCAACCGGGCCCCGGAGACGAAAATGCCTATAACTCTCAGACCGGGCGTCCGATCGACGCGCCGTCTGTTGCGTTGAGTTCCTGTTGACGATACGGAACTTTTGGATACATCAACTTCGGTCTTCGTGACAGTTGATGTATCAGCTTCTCGGCTCGTGGAGCGGACCCTCCGTACGAGTTTGCTGTGTGCGGGAACCCTAGTGTTGGCTGCGACTGTTCTTCTGCTACTGTGACTGCGACGACGACAGTACAGAGATCCTGTGTGGATTTGACGACGACAGTACAGAGATCCTGTGTGGATTTGACGACGACAGTACAGAGATCCTGTGTGGATTCGACGACGACGACTACAGCACTCAGCGATCCTACGTGGATCAGTGCTACAGGTTCTGTGTGAGCCCGATCCTGTGTGGGTCCTTGCGCTCAGCGGTTCTGTGTGAGCCAGCGCCTACAGGTTCTGTGTGAGCCCGATCCTGTGTGGGTCTTCTGCGGGGGTTAGTTACCTATCGATCCTTCGTGGGTCCGACGACTTAGATGGATCAGTGATCATCTTTATCGTCCTTGAAGAAGTATACCTGTGTGAGCTGAATCCTGTTGTTTTCCTGTGTGGATTGTGTTGTGCAATCCTGTGTGGATTATATTTTGCTTTCCTATGTGGAATACGTATACTTTCCTGCGTGGACTGAGTTGTACTTGGGCTCGGAGGTTGGAGTGTATTTTAATTGATGACTTAGGTATATGTATGGGCATATACCTAAGCTGTGTCAGTTGTTACTTCGTGTTTGTACTTTTCTTCGTGGTTTATCCTTTGTGGATTTGAGAGACCTTCAGGGGTCTCGGGGTCCCTACTGAGTAGCTTATACTCACCCCTGCACGGGCTTTGCCCGCACTACGTTGTGTTGGTTGCAGACGACGGACAGCGTAGACCTTAGCTGAGGCTTGCACAGCAGGACGGTACCCGGAGGTGGACCACTGGGCGGGACGTGCTCGGAGCGGACGGTGGGACCCATGGAGCAGAGGAGCTATCTGTACCCACCCTTCAGGTGGGATTTCCAGTGGACATCTCAGCGTAGCAGCTTTACTTTTCAGTCGCTGTTTTCCCTTTCGAGTTGTACTTTACAGTTGGGCTTGTATTTCCGGCCCCTTTTACTTTTCAGCTCTTCTTTTTGTACTTAGTGTTTTACTTCCGCTTGTACTCTGTGGTGCTTGTTTTCTATATAAAGGCAATGCCTTCCCAGTTATCGGGATTTTACGCCTTTGGTGCTAGTCGCCAGCCCCTGGCCTATGGAAGGCGGGCTTGGGGTAGTCACGGCACGGGCCCCGAGGACGGGTCGTGACAAATTGGTATCAGAGGAGTTCGGTTCTACCGCGAACTCTGATCTTTTCTATGTGAAGCAATAATGTTTAGCGTATTGAGTGTGGTTATCAGTCCAGGGAGTCCAGTGTTGGTGCGGCAGCCGACGTATCCGTACACCAGGACCCTGACTTCTGATTTCCGACTTAATGCACGAAAACATTGATTGCGTGTGTGTTTCAAGTTTTCTTTGTGATTACTTGTGTCAGCTCACCGGGTATACTGATCTGCTTTATGAAAGTCTCAAGTTTTCCTTGTGATTACTTGTGCCAGCTCACCAGGTATACTGTTCTAACCGTGGCGCACCTGTTTCCTTTTCAGGATGGCCCCACGACGGCAGCCAGCTAGGGTTCCGAGAGTCGAGCGAGACGACAGCCCACCGAGCGACGAGGCTTCGGTGCAGGGCCCTTTGTCAGCAGTGGCACCAGCGGTAGCTTTACCCGCCGATCCCCCGATGCTTCCAGCAGCAGCCGCTGACGATGCACGTCGCCTCAGCGCACTGCATGAGTTTCAGCGCCAGCGACCGCCCAGGTTTCGCGGGGAGACGGATTCCCAGGCAGCAGAGGACTGGCTGGAGGCAGTGGTTCGAGTGTTTAGGCTAGTGAGGACACCAGCAGACCTCATGGTGATCCTCGCTGCGAGCCTACTACACGCAGCAGCAGGACGATGGTGGAGCTTGATGCTCCAGGTGCACGATGAGGCATCTCTTCTTTGGACGGACTTTGAGAGCATCTTCCGCTCGGAGTTCGTCCCAGCCACCCTTCGTGCGGTGCGTATCCAGGAGCTTCTACAGCTGCGGCAGGGCAGCATGACGGTCGCTCAGTACTCGGCGAGATTTACCGATCTCTCGCGCTACTCGACCGACATGGTACGGGACCCATTCTTCCGGGCCCGGACCTTCGAGAAGGGTTTGAGACACGAGATCAGGGCATCGCTGATCTCCCTCAGCATACCGACTCAGACAGGAGTACTGGAGCGGGCTCTTCTGATCGAGAGCTTCCTTGCTGAGTCTACACCAGCACAGAGACCCACCGCAGGACGGCACGTGGCAGAGTCATCTGCAGCTGGCAGTCGGCGAATGACTCAGGGGTCCAGACAGACCAGACCTCAGGGCACTGGCTCAGCAGTGCAGGGCACACAACGCGGAGCCAGTCTTTCGAGTGGAAGACAGTGCTATGCATGCGGCGGGCAGGGCCACATGGCTCGTGACTGCCCGACCCGCCATGCGGAGGAGCAGCAGACGGTTGAGGAACCACCTAGGCAGAGGCAGAGGTTCGACCGTGGCGGTCTGCAGGAAGGAGGCGGACGAGGCAGAGGAGCTGGCCGAACAGCAGGTGGTGGACGACGCTTTGAGGCTCTACCACCACCACCACCAGGAGGCCCACCCCGACCGCAGGGGAGAGCTCAGCTTCAGGCAGCCGAGGCCTTCGATCATGGAGCTCTGGGAGCCGATGGACAGGAGCAGAACTAGTGGTTACATCCTTTGTACTTCTGGTTCCTTGTTGCTTTTGTGTAGCGTCTTGTATTACGAGCTGCAATAATAAAAGACGCATACCTTGTGATGTTTTCGTTCCTGTCCTCTATCGTAATGTTACTAAGAGGTTCCAGTTTTGGCTGTTGACTTGACCCTCACTTGTGAGACATCTACTGGGGGAGACCCAGTTACCACACACTGATGCCGACAGTGTGACTCAACCCTTGGAGGCGAGAGTAACGGTTGAATCTCTTAGTAGTAGCGTCGAGGCCTTACGACGTCATCCTTGGTATGGATTAGTATCATCCATGTTAGGATTGACTGTTTTAGGCAAAGAATGTGGTTCATCCAGGGGATGAGACCAGATTTCTCTTTTCGGCAAAAGAGAAATCTTGCAGCTCTGGTGGGACCGGAGATGGTCCGGGCCACGTCAGAGGAGGTCCATGTCATCCAGGAGCGGGTCCTACATGGGCGATCGATTCCTCTTGTGCGCAACAGATGGCGGCACGGGAATCTCCAGGAGAGCACATGGGAGCGGGAGGCTCAGATGCGTGCTCAGTACTCTCTTTTGGTTTCCCTAGTTTTTGATGTAGCTTTACGGGGACGTAAAGCCCTGAGGTGGGAGTAATGTAAAGACCCGTAAAATTCAAGGAAAATTTTTTTCTTAATTTTCTTTAGAATTTTACAAGAGCGCGGTTTCAGACGGCACCTGATTCCGAGGCCCGGAGTGCCCGGAATTAATTTCCGAAGTTTGGCTCGGGTACGTTCAGTGAACGAACGAGCGGGAATTCCTAACTTTTGATCCGGTGCTCGGAATTGAAATCCGAGGGCACCGATGAACTCGCAGCGCCGATATTCGCTTAATGAGACCTTTTCGGGAGTTGCGTTTGTTGCGGGTTGAAAGTTACGTTTTGGGGTTTTTTAGTTAAGTTAAATAAAATTGTGTAAAACAAATTTTATTTAAACTTATTAAAAAACCTACCTAAGGGGGTTGGAAGTGGGACCCACACCCACTTAACCTCCCTTGGGAGGATTAAGTGTGGTGGGGCCCACACGAACCCCTAAATCTTTTAATAACCTCTCAACTTCCCCCTTAAACTCCCCTCTCTCCCTCTTAATTGTTTGTAAACTTAACATCAAATTAATTACACATGACATGTTAATTAATTAAGTGTTATGTTTGAATTTTGAAGTTTTGAATTCCTAGGCTTGGTAAATAAAATAAGGAGGGACCTTATTTTATTTTGTTAGCCAACTTGTGTGGAATTCATTTGAGAGCTCCTCCTCCATCTTCTTCATCTTGACGAAGAACGTTCATCTTGACGAAGAGCGCTCAAACTCCGACGAAGAACGACGCCTCTCTTCTTCGTCCTCGGTGTCAACAAGAGGGAACACCGCATCCTCCTCGGGCCTTCTTCGTCGGCAAACGAAGATCCGCCATCAACGTGTCGCATCGGACGTAACTCTTCGTCAACGGATTTGACGAACGACGACCGCGACGCCCGACTTCCGCGACGCCGTCTTCCGCGGAACGTAGAAGTTTCTTTGAATCTCAAACCCGAGGTAGGGGATGTTATTTATTGATTATTTTTATTCCCTTCTTGAATCATGGATTTTAGCATGACTAAATGTGAGGCTTTTGGATATTCTTTAGTTATGTTATTATTTAACGTGAGGGGGGTCGGACCGCATGAACACGGCCGAACCCCCCCTCCTTAGTTCTCGTTTTATTCATGCGGGTGGAAGCAAGAGGCGTGGTGCCGTCGCACCACGCGGATGAACATGCTTATATTTTTCCGCAACACCGTCGCGCTTCGCCGAGGAGAGATTTCAAGAACGCGACGCCGTCGCGCCGCGTTGGGAGGATTCTTGGCACGGCGAAAGGGGCGCGGTGCCGTCGCACCGCGCCGGACGACGAACACCGCGGCCGGTTCCGGGCCGCGGTGAGACGAGGAGACCGCGGCCGGTTCCGGGCCGCGGCGGAAGGAAAGACCGGCGGCCGTGCCGCCGGCGTCGGAAGTCGAGGGCGGGACCGGAAATTCCGGTCCCGTTGGTAAAAACCGGCCGGCCAGCGGGCCGGCCGGATGTCATTAAAACCGGGGGATAAAACCCCCGGCCGGTTCTTTAAACCCCCCCTCTTAATGAGGGGGGAGGCGGTTCACTTAAAAGGGGGGGCAACAGCCCCCCGGTTTTATCAAACCGGCCCCCATTTGCGGGGGCCGTTTTTTTGGCTAAGGCACGGCTCAAGGCCGTGCCGCTTGAAGAAAAACGCGGGGGCAATCAAGCCCCCCGCGTGACCACCCCGTGCGGCGCCTGCCGCCGCCTGCGCGGCCCGCCGCCGCCGCCCGCGCGGCCCGCCGCCGCCGCCGCCACGCGGCCCGCCGCCGCCGCCGGCGCGGCCCGCCGCCGCCACGCGGCCGGCCGCCGCCGCCGCCACGCGGCCCGCCGCCGCCGCCCCGCGGCCCGCCGCCGCCGCCGTCCGCCGCCGTCCGCCGCCGCCGTCCGCCGCCGCCGGCCGCCGCGCCGTCCAGAGGGGGGGGGGGGTCGGGCCGGGTCGGCCCGGACCCGGACCCCCCGTTTCAGACCAGATTCGGTTTTTGGCTCATAACTTGAGCCTCGGACCTCCGAATGGCGAACCGTCTGCGGCAACGCGATCCTTGGATCGAGACGGTCGTTTCGGTATATCGCACTCAAGGTTTCGGTTTACTTTGAGTTCGGCCGGGTTGGTTCGTTCACGAAACCAACCGGGCCTTCGGAGCGGAAACGCTCATATCTTGAGCTACGGACGTCCGATTGACGTGCCGTCAGTCGCGTAGTGTTCCTCTTAGTGAGACGGATCTTTTGGCATACTCCGCCCGAGGTTTGGACGCAGGTGGAGTACGGTCGGGTTGGTTTTGCCTTAAAAACCAACCGGGCCCCGGAGACGAAAATGCCTATAACTCTCAAACCGGGCGTCCGATCGACGCGCCGTCTGTTGCGTTGAGTTCCTGTTGACGATACGGAACTTTTGGATACATCAACTTCGGTCTTCGTGACAGTTGATGTATCAGCTTCTCGGCTCGTGGAGCGGACCCTCCGTACGAGTTTGCTGTGTGCGGGAACCCTAGTGCTGGCTACTGTGGCTGCGACTGTTCTTCTGCTACTGTGACTGCGACGACGACAGTACAGAGATCCTGTGTGGATTTGACGCCGACAGTACAGAGATCCTGTGTGGATTTGACGACGACAGTACAGAGATCCTGTGTGGATTCGACGACGACGACTACAGCACTCAGCGATCCTACGTGGATCAGTGCTACAGGTTCTGTGTGAGCCCGATCCTGTGTGGGTCCTTGCGCTCAGCGGTTCTGTGTGAGCCAGCGCCTACAGGTTCTGTGTGAGCCCGATCCTGTGTGGGTCTTCTGCGGGGGTTAGTTACCTATCGATCCTTCGTGGGTCCGATGACTTAGATGGATCAGTGATCATCTTTATCGTCCTTGAAGAAGTATACCTGTGTGAGCTGAATCCTGTTGTTTTCCTGTGTGGATTGTGTTGTGCAATCCTGTGTGGATTATATTTTGCTTTCCTATGTGGAATACGTATACTTTCCTGCGTGGACTGAGTTGTACTTGGGCTCGGAGGTTGGAGTGTATTTTAATTGATGACTTAGGTATATGTATGGGCATATACCTAAGCTGTGTCAGTTGTTACTTCGTGTTTGTACTTTTCTTCGTGGTTTATCCTTTGTGGATTTGAGAGACCTTCAGGGGTCTCGGGGTCCCTACTGAGTAGCTTATACTCACCCCTGCACGGGCTTTGCCCGCACTACGTTGTGTTGGTTGCAGACGACGGACAGCGTAGACCTTAGCTGAGGCTTGCACAGCAGGACGGTACCCGGAGGTGGACCACTGGGCGGGACGTGCTCGGAGCGGACGGTGGGACCCGTGGAGCAGAGGAGCTATCTGTACCCACCCTTCAGGTGGGATTTCCAGTGGACATCTCAGCGTAGCAGCTTTACTTTTCAGTCGCTGTTTTCCCTTTCGAGTTGTACTTTACAGTTGGGCTTGTATTTCCGGCCCCTTTTACTTTTCAGCTCTTCTTTTTGTACTTAGTGTTTTACTTCCGCTTGTACTCTGTGGTGCTTGTTTTCTATATAAAGGCAATGCCTTCCCAGTTATCGGGATTTTACGCCTTTGGTGCTAGTCGCCAGCCCCTGGCCTATGGAAGGCGGGCTTGGGGTAGTCACGGCACGGGCCCCGAGGACGGGTCGTGACAGAACTAAACTTGGAAAGAGATTCCAAAAGTAGGTTCCGGAAATATAGTTCCAGAAATTGAAACTTAACAAAAGTTACAATATGAGATTCTACCTTAAAGCGTATAGAATCTAAATGAATCAGAGTAAGTAAGGAAGTATAAGAAAGTTATACTTTCCTAAAGATAAAAATTGCAGCGGAATAAAGACAAGTAGTAAAACTACTAGTAACAAGATAATAGTCTTTTAACCCAAAGAGAAGGGTATCCAACAACCTTGGATAAAGGTCCCTTGATTTATACTTTCAAGCAAGTCTTTCTTACCCACACCAGGGTAAGCCCTCGATACGAAGATCGGAGTCTCTGTCTTGCTATCCCCGCAAGCCCTCAACTTCAAGGTAGTTGGCAACCTCTGTCTTTCTCAGCAAGAAAGCCCTCGATCTTTAAGGTAGTCGGCACCTTTGTCTTCCTATCCCCGGAAGCCCTCGAATGTAATCACCAACATTCGGAGTCGCACGAAGCTTTGAGAGTTAATAAGAGACTCTCTCTCTAGAAATCACTTCAATAGCATGTATGTACTTTTTTAGCAATCAGCTATTTTCCATCAGCATCGAGCTCTTTCAAATGAGCTCCTATTTATAGGTAAGGTCGGCTCCTCTCCAACGGTCATATTTTCCTTAAAGATCGGAGGGACTTGTACACGTGTCACTTATACAATGGTTAGTTTATAACAAAATGGACGACATCGTTTTATAACAAAGTGAGTGTAACAGAAAGTACGACATCGTTTTAAACTCTAACATAAAGGTTCGAAATAGAAACTTCGGAGTGAAGGTTCGGAATGAATAAATTTAGAGTGTATAAAACAATGATAATCACATTCTGTTTAACAGGTGAATTCTAAATGAGAATTCGGAATAGGAATTCGTCATCCGAAATCGTAATGAGAATTCATCATCAGAATTCGTAATGAGAATTCATCATCAGAATTCATAATGAGAATTCATCATCAGAATTCATAATGAGAATTCATCATCAGAATTCGTAATGAGAATTCATCATCAGAATTCGTAATGAGAATTCAGAATGAGATTTCTTCATTAGAATTCGTAATGAGAATTCGTCATCATAATTCGTAATGAGAATTCTTTATCAGAATTCGTAATGAGATTTTGGAATGAGATTTCTTCATTAGAATTCGTAATGAGAATTCTTCATTGGAATTCGTAAAGAGAATTTTTCTTCTGAATTCGTAATGAGAATTCGGAATGGGATTTCTTCATTAGAATTCGTAATGAGAATTCTTCTTCAGAATTCGTATCCTGATTCTGGAATAGAACTTAGTCAGAGTTCATATCCGGAATTCGGAATGAAACTTCCTTATAGTTCTTGTCCAGAATCCGAACCCTAAAACAGAATGCTTTATATCAAAGTTTCAATGATTCCGAGAAAATGAATCCGAAACTCATACTTAAGAAAAATATGAATGAAAATATGATAAGGATAATTTTTTTTATAAAAGCGATTTTCCTTAAGAAAGCAATTTTTCTTATAAAAGAAATTTTCCTTAAGAAAGCAATTTTCCTTAAAGATAAGGTGTTTGTGATTTTCAAAACAAGAAGTAATGGAAAATTCATAAGGAAAACCTTATTGACTCAACAGGATTATTCAAAAAATTCCATTCGAATTTCATATGAACATCCCACTAAAATTCCATCTAGGAGACCTAGTGACCTAAATTATTTATCTACATTAAAAAAAGATAAATTAATAACACAATATATAAATCAATTAATGTTATCATATAAATATTTAAATTATTTTAAATATTAAAAAATTCTATTTGTTTCTTGAAAAACTCTTTCAACCATCATTGCAGGGGGTTATTTTTTTCTATTATCTTGATACATTTTTACTTTAAACTACGTGAAATTAATAACATGTAATTTAATTGTAATTAATGGTATTACATATCTACATAATATGAATGTATATATGTTAAATGACATCAATATAACAATATATATTTTAATACCATGTGATTCTCGTGGAAATGACTATCAACAGACACCATCCAGTACTCTCTAGTAACCCATTCATGTTTCTTATCACACTACAACTGAGTGGTCAATGATGTATCAGTTATTTTATTCCATAATCTCTATTTAAAATATTTCTATTTCATAAACAAATATTTCAACATCCACTTTCATATGGAATGATCAAGAATTGTATTGTAGAATAACATCGCTATAAATAGATTATATTTTAATATATTCGAAGTCAACAAAATAACTAAATTAAATTGTGCCATAATGTATTAATATTAATGACATACGAGTTTGAAATACATCATTAATAAAATATTGGGTCATATTCCTTAAATTTGAATATGTAATTTGAGTGTATCCGGCTCAAACTCAAACTGTTATATAATCTATAAAAATGATCCCGTAGCATAATCTGTGAGTCACTATAACAATAAAAGGGAACAACTATCTTAAATAGATTTAAATTAAAGTCATATAAACTACTAATTTTTTTCTTAGTAGTATCATTTTTTTAAAAAAATTGTTATTATTCTCAAAACTATATAATAAAATTATTCACATTTAAATTTTTATCTTTAACTATCACCATCTAATATCCTCATGATGAAATAGGAGTGAAAACATATTCCCTCAATATGGAGTTGTTGCATGATGAACTTGTTTAATTAAGAGAAAATGTGGTATATGGTGATGGGAGGGAGAATGAGGGTGTGCCATACATTGATGGGTGAGAGATAGAGGGTGTGGAAGATTCTAATGTAGGGATATTGTTGAATCCCAGAAACTATATGGAGGGATCTTGAGGGATAATAAAGTTATATGAATGAATTATGTATGGTAAGGGGGACATAAAATTGAATTAGTAAAATGATTCATCCTTTGAAATATTATCATTTAGTCAATTTAAAATAACTTCATAACATATAATTCATGAAATGACTGAATAAAATTAAAAATGATTACAAATAGACAATAATAAAAACATAATATCTCGAACTATTATAATGAATTAATGAATATAATAACAATTATAACATTTACATTATCAAAATTAAAAAATCATCTATTAAAATCAATTGATGCATGATCACAGATCCAAAGTAATGAAAATTAATAAGATATAATCTTCGTGGTTGTTGAGTTAATGGATGGAAACACATAAAATCATTTTTCCTTCATTAATATCGTTATCCTACTCCCTGATTACTTCATCAACTTCATCCGCCCTTATAATACTAACATTTTATATAATGTGATGGCAAAATAAGTCTATTTATTTTTGTGGATGGGAGTAATGTCTTGAATACATATTTCACCCCAACAGTGCCCCAAGCATAGTTGTCTACATGGCCTCAATCACATCTCCCCAAAGGCCATAGGTTTTCTATGAGAGTGATGTCTTAATCTATGTATGTGGGGAGACTATTCCTTCTTATCAGAGTGTAACTCATCTCTAGAAATCATATATATCAAATATAGGAAGCAACATAATATTCATATAAATAGCTATTTTCATGATCAGATAAATAATTCTAGAAGAATATCATATACAATGATTATTACGTCATGTATCTGGAAATAATCCATGCCAGACACACAATAGTACAATGAAATACATGTATCAAAATACAAAAAATACCAAAAAGTACTAACTATTTATAGAATCAAAATCCTAAACATGGTCATATTATCCATTGATCCTAAGCATGACTTAAAAATAAGCAGCGCACCATGGGATCTTTCCCCAGTCCCAACCTCCTTTCAAATAGACTATTCAGGTACCCAACGGTGCCCAAAATAAGGTGTGAGATACAATCCTAGTAGTTAACCACCAAAATATCTATAACAAATCTAATATATAAAATATAACATGATTAGTAGAGTAAAATATCTATTATAGGTAAGTATTAAATAGAATTAATGTTCCCCTAGATTAAATACTACAAAATAATTGATATTTTACATCCCAACAAGCCCCCTACAAAACATCTCCAAGCTCCTATAATAATTTTTCTACAAGAAAAATAGAAATAACTAACCTAACCTCACCATATATCCATACATAATATGTCAAACAAGACATCACTATAAAATCAAATGTCTTATTGACCACAAATGTACCATACAACCAAGCATATATCATTTACCATGCTTGTTCTGTTTAATTAGATGTCTGACCATTACGGGATAGATCCAAAGCATAAATAACCTAGGATTCTTCATTAAGTCACATTAGAACATTGAGGGAAACATGGTTTTTCAATAGATGGGGTCCAAGGAGAATATCTACCAATCATGGACACTATGAGCTAAATACAATGCATATCCAAGGGATCATAAAGACTAAGACATCTAATGGAATCAAGACCCAATGAGAAATCTCTTTCTAAGGCATCCACCACCTTGTTCAAGGCCCATAAGAAAAATTTTTATGGTGTCAAATTGAATCAATCATCAGTTCTCTAATTAATAAATTCATAAGTATCCAATCACAACCAATGAGTAAATCCAATCATTGTTTACAAATCATATTCAATATCGTTCCATGATTTTACCCTCTCATATAAATTTTTTAAAATATATAATTCAAGAAATTCGATCAATGAACATCATTTTACCACATGGGATAGGAGGAAAACCATATCCTATTCAAATATGTCAATTAAATTCATTTATTAATTGATATCTAAGAAATAATCAACTCACCCTATGGTTTTTTAAAATGTCATAAGCATTGATAATTTACATGGCTTTCCCATGGGTGGATTTGGTAGGGGATGAAACCGTCAACACATCACATATGTACTAAAGGGAATCCCTAATTGGTTCTATTTAATGTTAATTAAATTATTCTATTCAATTTCAGGGATATTTTAGAATGTATGAAGGGTGGAACAATGACAAAAATCTTAATAAATAGCTGAAAAAATTGGAAAAGTATATACCACATATCGTATGACGATAGTGGATCTCTTTTCAAATATAAACTCTTAATTCGTCTCATACCTGACGAAAAGAAATAAAAAATTGGTGAAGAAACTAGAATTAGAGAATATTATCATCCACCTAAACATCATTGATCATATCCGGAATAACATGGAATGACACAAAATAAATTGAGTACTCACTAATTTTTATCCAACGTGATCATCGATGCTTAAATCCTAGATTAGACAATGAAATGGGATCAAAGCCTACAATATGGTTAAAAACACTCTCAATTATGGTTATGTAAAACAAATTACAACAATTATAAATATGTTTAAGATAAAATGATATTTTAAGGGAGAAGATATAATTTCACAAGAATCACTAGGTTTCATGGTTTGTCCATATGGATGGCCAAACCATGTGCCACCCCTGAGCCCACTGATGTATGGAGGGGCACTCCGCACAGTTTGAATGCACAGTTTGACTAGAAAAGCACAAAATGAGACTCATCCCACTATCAAAAACTATAGAGGGTTCCACAAAGGTGTGGACATAAAATATCATGGATTTTAAATCCATGGGCTCTTTTCATTCCCTATGTTTATCATTATATAGTTTCATCCAACCATGTGGCTTGGGTAGCATAGTTTCTTCTAACCATGGGCCCCAACTGTTTTTCTCCAAAAAATAGTTTTTGATCTCCAAACAACCACCAACACCTGTGATACACCCATTAAATCAAAGGGTATTTAAATTAGGCTATAATTATTAATTTGAACAATAACTAAAAGGATTTTTACCTTGTACAAATACTTCAGTTCATAAAATATTCCCTCCTTAAAGCAATTCATCTTAGAATTTCCCTCTCAAGGGGTGGTAAAGATTCGTCAGAGAATTACTCTGGCCCCTGAGCACATAAATCGAGCATCCACGCCCAAGTCTAATCATGTAAATAGTTTTTCTTCTATAGAATTTGTACTAGGGGAACTAACCGAACTTGGATAACATTCCAGCTCATGTCGACAATACAACTTAGATTCTACTCAAAGGATGCAACTACCAATAATTCTGTATCCTCATGATAAAAATCATGTGATGTGTCCAAATGATGATGACTGAACATATATACATGGAAGATGTCGTACATGGATTCTTTCCAATGATGTTATATTAACCTAACTGTTAATGGATATAATTTCTCCATAATATCAAACAACCCAACATATCATGGTGAGGGATTACCCTATCTTCTAATCCTTCTCTATCACATCCTTGGGAAAACTTTCAAAAATATCAATCCATGCCATTGAATGATAGAGGTCATATGCAGATATCAACATAAGATTGTGGGCGATACCTTGTAGTATCTATACACTTATGTATCATTTGGACCCACTTATTATTATCCAATATGAGATGGTTTCCTAGAAAAGCATCACCAGCCACCCTTATCCAGAATAGGGGAAATCAGAATGACCTCCCATAAAAGGCCTCAAAATGTGTGATCTTTACAGATTTTTAATAACAATTAGTGTTGTAGAATTCAACTAGGGATATATTCCACTCCCAAGAGCCGCTAAAATCATGGATGCATGCTCACAGCAAGTCCTCAAGAACATGTATTGTATGGTATGATTGTCCATTAGTCTAAGGGTGGAATGTTGTGTTCATAAGAACCTGTGTACCCAATGATCTCTACAAACCCTTCCATAAATGAGACATAAATCTAGTGAACCAATCTAAATTGATCATATGAGAGAACCCATTCATTCTTTTGATCTGATGGATATAAAATCTCTCAATATCTTCAACACTATTAGTTTCTTTGATCATATGGATATGAGAAACCTTTATGATCTTTTCAACAAGTACCCAAAACAATTCATACATTGAGGAGACCTTGACAAATCGACCATGAAATCTATTGATAAATCATCTTATTATTTCAACTCAAAAATAGGTAACTACTATAAAATTCTGACAAGTCACCAATGTTATTCCTTCACCTTCTTATAGCTAGAACACCTCATATCAGAACTAGATAAATCATGTTTCATACCTAGTCATTAGTACTGATGATGTAAGTCATGGTACATCATGGTAATGCCAGATTGCACTTCCAAAACAGAGTCTTAAAAATTATACATTAGTTACTCACATATGTTCAGTGGAACCCAAACGTGATCGTGGATACACAATATTAATGAGGTGTGAAAAAGGAAATTGATTCACCAGAAATGAAGGTAGTGCGATAATTTTTTTGTTTCAATATCCCTATCCAAGCATTGAGGAATATCATTACCATATAGATTAAGAAAATAATAAATTATAAACAATTTATTTTCATTAAACTCATTAACATAACATTATCCTTTTCATGGATGTTTCAATCAGTTTTCACCATTACCCCTTCTTTTACTCCAAATGATGATGATTATTATTTAATTCTTGTAGAACTATAACAAAATTTTGATTGACCATGAGGTATATAAAAAGATGAAATTATTTTGTTCCTATATTAATTAAAATGATAATGGTTATTAAACGGTATTATAATACCCAAAATTAATTAAAATTCATATGAAAAAATAATACAAATATCTCTAAAATTTCAATAATAAAAAAAAGTTTCAATTAAGGTGTTCTGTAAATAAATATCCTTATATCCCAAATATCTTCAATAACCAAAAAATTAATGAAAGTATTAACATAAATGGTTAAATAATTCCCTTCATGTCACAACCTCCAAAATTTAATATAATTATCGCCAAACAATCCTTTATGTTAATCCTAAGGGTTACATATAACTCAACCTAATAATACATATCTAGAAATATTTTTAATTTCACTAAAATCCCTCACATAAAACCTCAAAAATGTGTTTCTATAATTGGAATCATATGATAAAAATATTACTTATTAACTTATTATTGTATCTATAACTCTTATGTTAACCTCATATGAAAACATCACAAACTCTAATTTTATCTAAACCCTCTTTAGATACCAAACATAATAGCCCCAAACTCACACCACCAGATCTTGGGATAAAATCAAACTATTTAAATCTTAGTCCTTGATACTAATAAATGTTTCCCAATTTCAACCATCCCAAAACATACTACATCATATGGAAATATTAGAAAAATTAAATACATAATTACCTTATTGGTTTTGATTATTATAGAACTTGAAAAAACTCGTATATTGCAATTCATCTATTTTATGTGATAATTTTTTCCACTCTACCCATATTTTCATTTTCCACATAATGTCTCAAACATATCACCATAAAATTATTAACTCATGAATCATTTATAGAAATAATTAAATAAACATTAATCTTTATAGCCCGGTGGAAGGGAAAATATAAGAATATTTATCTCAAATGCCCAGTACGGGTAATCAAAATAATTATCAATTGAATTTAATCAATAAGATTATGAACAATATGAGTGAATTATTTTATAATCAGATTACATTATAATAACATATACTAATTCATAAAAATAATATTCAGATCATATGACACGATAAATTCCATAAGGCTTTAATATAAGCAATAGTAATTAACATTTGCAATCATGATTCATGTGAAAATGATATGTGAACAATGCATGTATAAAAAATTGATGAACGAATAAGTAAAAAATGTTATTAACATGGAACATCATTTTAATATCACTATGAAAATCACACTTACAAATGGAATAACCTATTCTGTAAATCCCCACAATCTCCTAAAAGAAACCTATAACCAATTCACTATATCCCTTTACCCAACGCGTTAAAGAGTTATATCTGTATCACTGAGTATCATGAAATATAACAGGATCACCATTAAACAAAAATAATGTCAAATAACTATAACATAATAATAACACATGAAATACTCTATTTTTAAATGTAATAATTACCATTATTCATTCATAGTTGATTTACCCATGGAAAATAAATGGTTTCAATGAAATAAATTAAGGATACAATTATAATCCATCTAAATAATGAAAAAGGTATGGTAACATTACAACATATCCCTAGTAAAACCTAATTAAATTTAAGGTTTTTTATTGATGAATAAATATACAATAAAATGATAATTAAAAAAATTGTTGAAGAAAATACCCATTTTGCTTTGGAAATATTGTCAATAAACTAAACAAATTTTGATTATTAAGAAAAAACACTATTTCAAAAGAATCATTGAGAATTTAATGTAATATTAAAATAATTTAATGGTCTTCATGGTAGGAAATTTCATTTATTTCAAAATCATTTAAATAGTGATTTTCTTTACCTTCATCGAAAAGTACATTTTTCATAAAATTGTAAGAAGATTATTTTCAAACATATTTAAAAAATTGAAAAATTTGTAAATTTAATTTCAAAAATCAATGAATAATAGTACAAAAACGTTCTTGAGAACATTTTAGCAAACATTGAAATTGATAAAAAAAAATATCAACTGAAAGAGGAGAAAATTAGGTTGGTTTTTCTTAAAATCATTTTTGAAACCATTTTAAATACTAAAGAGGAGATCATATTAATAAAATATTAAATTAATATAAATTATTATAGGGGAAGATAAATAAATGGGGTATATAAAATTAAGATCATATATTTTCCTTGATTAAATTCAATCATAAACAATCTCTATTAAAATAATATTTAAACACAATCCCCTAACCACTTTTGTAACTTTTTAATTGTAATACCCATAAAATAATACATTCAAATGAAAATTTAAAGATCATATGCCTAATTAAATTCATGAAATAATATTTTAAAGGGTAATTATATACATATCAAAAAACAATATATTTCCCAAATATAAACATATGTCCCAAAGAGGGAAATTTTGAGACGAATAATCATTACCAAGATCATATGATTGAATTGAGAATTAATCAGTAGAATGATGACATGTTTAAAATGTAAATCAATAACAAATGAATTGTAATTAAAACATAAATCAATAAAATATAATTTTACACATAAAATTAGAATAATATAATCAATTAAGAGTTTATATAACCAAATAATGGAAAGTTGTTTTAAGAAAACCCTTATTACCTTGGTAGCATCCAAAACCTAACCCATTGGTTGAATTGATATGAATTATAACACAATTTAACTTAAATTATAAGGGATTAATGATAGAACATGTAAAGGTGGTATTATACAAACAATATAAAATAATTTGGGTGTATAATATTAAAGCATGCCTCAATCAAGTGAAATTGAGACGAAATCTCATACCTCGAGTCCATAATTCTTATGTATATCCTTTAACTCTTGTATAATTAATTTATTTAATTATATATATGTTAGATAGACTTTTAATAGTATATTAAATTATCATTAAACAGTTTATTTCATCTGTTTCTATAAAATAACTAATCATTTAATTGATTAAGTCCACATCCATTATTTTGAGAATGTTTTGTTCGTATTTCAAAACTAATATGGTATGTTGACCATGGACATACTAGTAGTAATTAAAAAATGTTTATAATAATAAAAATTATAACTCAGAAAATATCTTTTTCATACTTTATTTATAATTTTAAATCCAACAAAGAGATATGGTTATGAAAAATGGATTATTTTACAATCTCAGAGATAGTAAGTTGTACATACACATGAGTATCATTTCTATTTTTCAACTAACATGATATAAAGAAGGTGATTGTAATTTTATTTTTATTTTATAATTATTATATCATAAATATAATATTATTTCTTTTAAATTTACTTATATTTACAAACAATGTCATGTTGGGATGGAAAACAAATCACGTCGCTAGTGGAGGTGGTAATCCAATCCTATACAAAAAGACACTATCTTTTTTTAATAGACGGAAGGGTAAGAAAATAGAAAATATAATATATTTACATAACAACAATTATTTAATGAATATAATATATATAATTTATATACATCATTATACCACCCATGAGATGTGGTTATCGAAAATGAATTATATCAGTTTATGAGATAGTTGTCCACGATACACACAAACAATTGTTTAATGTTCCATTTGATGTAAGAGGATATAGATAATGGTTGTGTTGTAAACATAATAAAATATAATTATAAGAATTATACTTCTGTTAATATATATAAATATTTCAAATAGGTTTCAAGTTGGTTGAAGAATAAATAAAACAGAAAAAGGAGAGGTTAAAAGTTTTACAACTTCTTCGAACAACCACCATTTTATTAACACCTTAAACCCTCTAAGATTGGTATTATGCCCAAAATAAGGCCTGTAGGAAATGGGGAGCAATTTTGAGAAATTATTTAGGTAGGTAATTTCAAATAAAAAATTATTTTAACTTTCTTTAATGAGATGATAGTGGGTGTCCATTTAAATGTGATGGATTGGTGCTTTTTGAAATGCATGAAATATTATAAAATTATATGGGTCTATCTAATGTTAAATGGTTCCAAAATGACATTGAATAATATATAATAAGTATATGTTCTTAATATAATACTAAAATAATAATTTTTTTGGTTTATATATCATTTTAAATCATATATGTTTGATTAAACCCTTCAGTAATCATTTTTTACCTTAAATACGGTAATAACCATTTTGGTACTAAATGGTTATAAATATAATTATAATAAAAATTTGTATGAGAGTAGGATAAGGGATGACATTTAAAAACATTTATCATCCTAATTGTCCCCTTGTAGGTTTTTTAGGATTTCTAAATACATTACTAATATAATATATATGATAATATATCCTTAATGTTGTTTTTTAAAAAACAACAAATTTTCACATTAAAAGATTAAGAATTGTATGTAAATTGAAATATGAACTCAGTAAAAATAAAATATATATCATTATTGACCATAAAATTCATTTTATACCATAATTAATTCAAAAAATATTACTTTTAATGTCTCTAAATTTCTTAATCATATACTAATTTCACACTATATTATAATTATATAAGTGTTTAGTTAAAATATATAGTAACTAAAAAGTTATAAAAAAATAAAAAAAACTAATAATAAAAACTACCATAAATATTAATTCAGAATTTATTCATATCCCTATTTGAAAAGTTTTTAAAACATTAAATGAAAGGTTGTGGTATTTTTGTATTATTTTACTTGAAATATTATTTATCATTTTCAAAGAAAAATCCTACAAAATATTCATAAATTTTTATAATTTATAAAGATGCTAAACACTTATTAGGCCCCAACATTAAATGTTACATAATCGTGAGAAAACTCATCATTTAAAATTGAATATCTCTTCAGGTTTAGAGTTTTAGAGAATTAGGTCATAACGCATACATAACAACTTAAATATTACAAGCAGACACTTCTACTCCCTATCCATTTTTTCAAAAAAAAAACTCTCAAAAAAGAGACATGGTATCATTTCATGTTTTAACTTCATCACATAAACATTATCCCATCATTTACTATAATATTCATTGAGTCTTATTAAAAACATTTCAAAACATGGAATGAGCATTAAATCTTTAGTAAGAAATATAAAATAAGGACTAAAACTATTAGTCCATCAATATTTAATACCCATGAAAACATTCTCACAAAATCATACCTTTCACTCATAAATGATAAACTACTTAGCTTACAACATGTAATAATAAAATTACTAAAAAACATCATATAAATAATAAGACATTAAGTTAAATTTTGGAATCTATATTATACATAGATTTTATCTTTCATAGTGAAATAGGGATTAATATTCAATGCTACGTTTCAAATTCCCATCACATTATATTCATTAATTATCTTAGGAGAGATTTTATCGTTTACCTTTGTCACATTACCCAATGCATTGGAGAGCTATCTCGGGCTCACCAACCCTCGGTTTCTCACAGAACCACCCATATACATAAACAATTCCCATAAACTATAACATATACATAACATAAAAACAAGAATAAAATAAAAATATAACATTTCCACATTTCAATAATAAGATATCAGTTTAAGATTATGATATAATCAATCCATTTAAATGATAAACAAATAACAGTTTTCAGTCAAAGTGACCCATACCACATTAAAAAATTTGAAATGATTTTACACATTAAAACACTCATGTCTAGATAAATAAATCCTTAACACAATTTTTAAAACATAATCATTAATGAAAAATATTTATAAGAGTACATATTTAAAACAATTGAAAAGAAGTTTTAATTAAAGAGTCCATTAGCACATGAGAAAATAGTTGAATAAACACAATTAAAGAATAAAATTGAAAAAAACATAAAATATCATGATGATAAATGGAATACATATAAAATATGTCAAAAGGCTTGTATATAACCCTTAAAATATAATAAAGGTGCAAAATATTGAAATTTTCTTAAATGAAAAGAGATTGAGAAGTAGTCCCTTAAAAAGATCATATCATTCGATTAAGGATAAATTAATGACATATTTTTGTATGAAAAAATTAAATACACCCAATATAATAATATATTAAGTGTAAAACAATCATAGGTCATTCACACATATTCATGGAAGAAAAAATCCAATGACATAGATATTTAACACAATGAATGGATATTGAGATATGATTTCCCACACAAAGATCATTTTGTTAATAAAATATACTGATTTTGTGTATTCACAATCAATACACATAAATAAAGTTTAAATATAATATTGTATATAATAAGTTATTTCTCACATAATTATTGAACTACATTATCATGATGTGGAAGATTAACCCATATAATGGAAATTGGGTTAAGAAGTTCTCTTAAAATATTCAAATTAATGATGTAAACATTTATCAATGGGGTGGTTATGTGTATAAATAGTATATGAACAAAAATGGGAGAGGAAATTAAATCCTAAATAAATAGTGACTCAATACATAATCTTGGCACAATATAATCTATGAAGTATGCATAAAACCCAATGAATGGAAATTGGGTTTAGAAGATCCCTTACCTTGATTCCTAATTGTCTCGTTTGTTTATTTAATTTACCAAATAAAAAACTTAAGATAATTTAAACATTATATAGAACTTATTTAATGTTTATTATTCGTTTTATATCACTTATTACAGTGTACTAACAATTAGTTAAATATTTTAGTTCAGATCAGACGTTTTGTTGATATTCGGTACTTGAGTCAAAAATGAACTTGTTTTGATGTAAATTGATGATGTAGTCAAAATTAAATCATCTAGAAAATTATATTAATGATTTAAATATTTAATATATCCCATATATATGTATTTATAATTTTCCATACCATTTGGAGATAATAAATTAAATGCACCATTCATGGAGATGGTAGGCCATACAAACGCATGAACACTACATTCATTTCCTTTTAATATTAAAGGAATACAAACTAAATGATACATAGGTATGTTATAATTAAAGTATAATTGATATATTATATATGTTACATATTTTCATTTAATCTATACTTTATATGTTTCATGTATGGCCTGAATGAGTCATATCACCTTGAGGGGGCGGTAGTATACTCTTCCTCCAATTAAATTATCGCAATTACACATTATGGAAGACATAACATTATGTTTTAAATAGAAATTACAGAAGCATAGGGAAAATATAAATATAATATATATCATATATAATTATAGTTCCACCCTAATGTCCATTATGATAGGTAGTAGGAGAAAGTTGAAGAATCGTCGTTTCGTGAGGCAGTAGTTCGCCGGACAGAGAAACAATATGTTTGTATCTATTAAATGGAGGTTTGTGTTACTGTAGATTGAATAATTATCATAAAAACATACTAGATTATTGAGTATACTTTTTTTCATTTAATAAATATATAATGATATCATAGTGAGTGGAGAATGAAATTAAAGGAAAGGATCTTGAGACAATATGTTACCTCTAAATTAGGTAACATCTTTTTATTTGATCCAAAATGATTTCTTGAATTATCTTATGCCAAATGTAAATCTTATAGGGGTAATTGAGGTGTTATAGAAAAATTATTCGATATATAGTTTCTTATCTAAAATTCATTGTATGTGTGAGATAACTAGAATAATATGTTTTCTTTTATATAAGATGTGATGGTCACTTTTGAAAAGACTTGAAATATTAATTTATTATAAATTCAATTTCA
This sequence comes from Viscum album, assembly GCA_963277665.1. Classification (NCBI taxonomy): domain Eukaryota; kingdom Viridiplantae; phylum Streptophyta; class Magnoliopsida; order Santalales; family Viscaceae; genus Viscum; species Viscum album. The sequence continues at coordinate 1,306,745,295 of OY728140.1, read as the reverse complement.
AATAAAAATGGTCCAAAACTCATTAAACTCTAATATAAGATGATATTAGTTAGAATAACCATAATAAAATAATTTTTAGACATGTTTTTAACATTTTTTATCCTTTTTTAATGCTTATTTTACACTTTTTAATCTTTTAGTGATTTCTGGTTATTTACACATTGTGGGTTAATTTTATTTATATATCATGTCATATGACCCACAAAAAAGTTGTGTTTGACCAATTTTAATATTCCATAACCAGTTTTACAAATATTATATTTTTTTAAATTTATTATAATTTACTAAAATATTTTTTATTTTATGATATGAAATATGTAAATTTTTTTAACTATTCTTACTTGACTTAATTACAAATTTATAAAACCATGAATCCTTTAAAAACATGTAATTTAGTGAATGAGGTATTTATAGATTAAAATTTTTTGATTTATATTAAAAATTATTAATAAGATATTAATTTTATGTTAAAGGGGAAAATTTTCATGCTAGCATGCTCGACATGCTATTAGGGGTTTCTCGGAAATCTTACGTTGATCACAACTTTGAGATATACAGGAAAATAATACAGAAATATTTTAATTATTTTATCTGGTAGTTAACTCCTTGCCATTATAATGGTGAGAATGAAAAATATCAACTCAATTTAGAAATATCATTTACACAGGTCTAAATAATGATTCAATGGTAACCAAAATTTTTAAAAATGGAAATAAAATCCAATGGAATATAAATGATGTGTTTTAATGAAAACATGTTTAAAAAAGAATAATTTTGATCTCAAATCACTCCTTATGGATTTTTATTTCATGAAAAAATATTATATATATTCAATTTAATGTTTTAAATTAAACTTATATGTTTTCTATATATTATATAAGAAAAAATTAAAGTTTTTGGATAAAATAAGTATTTTTCTAAAAATGTAGTTTTTCTAACTTTTGATGACGAAACATTTTTAAAAATATATTTTTTTCACTTTTATATGTTCTATTTGAAATTAAAATCATTCTTCAAAATTTGGTCAACAACTATTACTTTGGATGAAATTTTGGTATTTTGTGGATAAAGTTCATTTTTTAATGAATAGTGACAAATACTGCATTTTAATTCAAAACTACCTATTAATCAATTTTATTTATTTAGTTATACTGTCCAGTTTATTTATTTTAAATTATAGTTGGATTAAATTTTAATAATTTATTCCAATTATGGTCTTTGAAGTAATTTCACATTTTAATTGGACATAAACACATGTCAATATTTTGAGAGTTATTAATTCATCAAAACACTATTTTTGGGTTTGACAGTGAGAATTAATTTGAGATAAATTACTACAACTTATGTGTTTTTAATATGTAAAAATGGATTCCATATTTCTAATCAGGACCTCCAAATTGTTTAAATATGTACAATTTGTTTTTAGACATTATGAATAGTAACTTGAGTGAATATTTTATTAACGGTATTTTAAGGGTTAATCAGGTAAATAAAGTTCAAAAATAATATTACAATTTTATTAAACTACCATAACACATGTAAAAACCCATTTTATCATATATTTATGACCATGTAAATCCATGGGTAGATTTTAGGACCCCAATGAGCCACTTGTGTGTGAAAATGACATTTAATTACTTTTATATTACAATTAATGAAAATAAACCTAAACATGTATCTTATACTAAAACAATTTTTATATGGGGTTATATAAGTTATATATTAGACTATAAATAATAATTAGATAGGTGAAAATATTTCATACATCATGGTATTATATATATATTTTTTAGACATCAAATAAATATATTTGTTTATGACATAATGAAGATGTAGTGAATACCTTATTAATGAATGATTTAAATAATTGAGATTATAAATATCAAAATAAATTTATTTTGAAACTTTTTATGTCATCCATGAATTTTATGGATTATTAGGACTTTTTATATTTGAATTAATGAATATTTTTTTCAAAAATCATGTTTTTAATGATTTAAAAAAAGACATGATATTAATTGTATAAACATTGAAATAAATTATTTTTAAAAAAATACTATTTTATTAAATGCTATAATAGTTTTAAAAAATTAAATATTCGTCCAAATGACATAGGTACTATATAAAATATCACTAATGAACCACTTGATGTTTGTTTTTCATTTTTTATTAACTATATTAACAATATAGTTTGAATATACAAGTAGACATGGTAAGAGTTAAATTAGAAAACTGAGGGTTACAGCTATAATATAAGGTTATATGATTGACCTAGACTTGTCTAAAACCTATTTTTTGAGATGTTTTGTGACCCAAATTCATTGTATAGTCGAAATAAATTAATTTTGTACCTTTTGAAACCAAAAATAAATTCATAATAAAATAATATTTTCAACCTTTTCTAACGTGCCCCTCCTCCCTCTTATAAATGGGCATCACCCCTAACCTTTTAATCACACCTCTCGACACCATTAGATCATCCAAACTCTGAAAAAATAAGCACCCATAATTTTTATATTCCTTTTTGAAGCCACACCTTGGGTATTGGGCAATTCAAGAAATCCATTTAGCTTAAATCAAAATGAGTCACCCGATTTAAGGTAGTGTCTTCTTTCAAGCTTCGTTCATTTATTTTTGTTTTAAAACCACATAAACTCTAATTTTTTCCATTATTTTATAAAAAAACATAATCTTAAATATACAAGGGTTTAATTTTGAAAAGTATTATAACTACACTTATACACACTTCTATCTAATGGATAGGAACATAATGTTTTTGTGTTCTATGAACTACGACCCCCCCGAAACGTTGATTGTCCGATTTTTCCCTACCACCACACATTGTAGCCATTATGATGGAACATTATTTAAATATTATATATATTATATTTTTATTTTCTATATTATACAATAACTTTAATTTAAAATGATTCCTTTATTGTTTTCATGATGTGTAAATACAATAATTTCATTTGAGGAAGTGCGGAGTACTGCCCCCTCAAAATGAGATGACTCCCTCATGCCATAAATTGATTTTATGAAGGATTGAATTAATGAAATTTTGTAATGTATATAAAATATTATTTTATACTATAATTATAATATAACTATGTATCATTTAAATTTAATTCCATTATTTATGATAATAAATGAAAGTAGTGTTCGTGCTTATGTACAGCTTACTGTTTCCATGATTGGTTAATTTCATTTATTATCTCAAAATGTTATTTAATATTATAAATAAATATATATTGGATATATATGATATTAAATCACTAATAAGACACTGGTGAAGAAGTACTTTGGACCACATGGACAATTTGTAATTATAAAAATATCATTTTCGACTCAAGTACCCTATATCGACAAAACGACCAATATTAACTTAAAAATTTATGTAGTTTTTTTAACATGGTAATGGGTGATATAAATGGAATTATAAAATTTATAAATTTTCTAATGAAATTATAAATGAACTTATTTTTATTATTCAGGAAGAACAAGGAACATACATGACGAATCATACTCAAGGTAAGGGAAACTTTCAGCCTGATATTTTAGTCAAAGAATTATTTTATGTCATGACTTTTAATTTCCTATTTATTATGTTGGGATATATTCTTATATACCTTTATTGTTGTAAATTTTATGTCCATGTGATTATATAACCATTTCTCCCTCTACAACGCATTTTCTGAATTTTTATGTGACATCGTTAGGCTATTGAATTTTCATAAGGGAGTTTCTAAACTCAATTTCCTCTCATTGGGTTTTAAAATTACATAATTGATTATTTACTTTATAATTTCCACTTATTTTTGTGTGGATATATATCTTATACAAATAATCACCCCATTTATAAATTCTTACATCATTGATATAATCATTGTAAGGGATTATGTCTCAATCTCGTTTAATTGAGGCATATATAGATATTGTGCACCTTTATTATCCTACTAGGTGTATATATGTCCATTCGAGATATTATATCATGAATCTATTTATTCTTATGATATTATACATTGCATTTAATTTTTTTCAAGTTCTATGGGACTCTTTAACTAAAACATAGATTTAGATGTTTTAAATATTTAATCTACTAAATCTTTTTGATTAATTTCTACTTTTTTAAAATAGTTTTAATGGTTTATTTATATGGAAAGTCATGATTTAATTTGTTAATTCATTTAAATGTTTCAAAGTGGTATGTGACACTTGGATTCAAAAATATATTTATTAACTCTTTTAATTGGTTTTGTAAATGGAATGAATATTTCAATATATTGAATTAATTTTTTCTAATTGATGATTGAAATGTTGACTATTTCAATATTTTATGTGTTATGATTTTGTAATGGTAAGTTTACATTTGACATCCAGTTACATGATAAACCAAATAGGGTGGTTCTATGATAAACCTTGGGTGGTTGAGCCCGTGACAGATCTCTAATGCATTGGGTAATGTGGTGGAGGTAAGTGTTAATGTTTCTCCTAAGAGATTTATGGAATATACTGTGATGGGTATTCCAAATGTAAATCTCTATGTATATTTAAAATATACAATTAAATAATGTTTTGGATGCCACATGTTAAAATTATTATTTACGATTTCTAAGTTTCATTCATAAATCATATGATTACATGAGAAATGTTAATATGTTTGTGTTTTATTGAGTGAAAAGTATGATTTCATTGGTTGGTATGTAGTGATGGACTATTATTTTCTTCCCTTATTTTATATCCCTTCATGATATTTGTATGTTTATCCAATGTTTTTTAAATTTTTTTGATAGGGTAAAAGTAAGGGTAAGAGAATGGAAGAATTCATGAATATTTATATCAAAAAAGTTCTTATTTAATTTAAGAAGTATTATTACTATGAAAAAACATTGATGGAGTTGAATTTTCTACTCTTTAATTTTTAAGATGTAATGTAATTTTTATGGAATAATTCTATAAAACTATAAACCTGGAAATATCCTCAATGTATAATTCTTAACATAACTCATGATTATGTAATGATTAAGGTCGGGGCTTTATAGTTGGTATCAGAGGTCGGTTTTGATAACTTTTGAGGTTAGGGTGTTATCATGGTGTCGGTAAATGATCCCATATAACCAAGAGGGTTGTTATTATATTGTAACATTTAAAGGGTTATGTTAAAATAAGTAGTTTTGTTAAAATCAGGAACAATGGAAATATAAAGTGGTAGATGGATTAGAGTAATATAATTTTTTTTTTATTTTCATAAACATATAAGTGATAATTTTTTAAAATATAATATTGTGGTACATGTTTGCGTGTTTACTATTCTCACTAGATTAAGGATAATTCTTCAAGATGGAAGGAAAGATATATTTCACATCTTTTTTATCCATCATCAACGATTTTGTGATCAATATTATGGAAAAATCTAGTTCAAATAAATTTGATAGCTTCTAGAGTATTCAAATCACCTGCATTAAATTGTTTGATATATCCAACAACAACTCATTTCCAAAACAATTTTATGGTCAATGTATCATTTTCAAATGATTTTAAGATATTGAATTTTCCAATTTTATCGAAAAGTAAAATTATAGTAGTAGAGAGAACATTTAATTTTAGAATGAATGACAAAAATGCAAAAAGTGAATGGGGAAATCCTAAATATCATGATATCTGGATTCAAGTAATGATTTATTTTCTTATCCATAAGGAATGAATCATCATTGGATTGATATTTATACATGATGAGGATATTCGATCTGTAGGAATGAGGTATCATTAAATAAGGTGGAAATGAATAGTTAATGGATTATATATAGTATTGAATGAGTAGTAAATCTATATATAAGGGATTCAGGAGTTATCGTAGGAGATATAAGGATTAAATGTTTAAAATTATTAATTCTCTTTTGATTATGGAATTACTTTTGGTATACTTTTTATAATATGTTTAACCCATATATTTGATATGTGAAAATAACATTCAAGGAAGTATCACCTTTTCTTGTGTGAACATAAGGGATAACTTTAAGGGTTCATATGATCTTTTGTTTTGAGATGATTAATGGTTATTACATTTTGGGATGAAAATTAAAAGTTATAAGATAACCTTTGAGGATAAAAAAGGTGATGATAATATTTGATGAAATAATTTTACTTTTTAGAATATTATAATAATGATATGGTTTTAGAAAATGGAAAAACCTTAGGATGGGTTAAATCATGTCGCATCTGGCAAGGTCGTAGGAATATAACTCACAACTGAAGGGAGACAAAGGCGAATGGCCTACCAATGGCCTACACAAATTCCCTCTTTAGTCTAACTTATTATATTTATTAAAATTATATTATTAATCAAGAATAAGTTGATTTTGGAAGTTATGTTTTATCAAATGGATATCCTTAATATTGAAAAATGATTTGTTGATTAAGTTGTTGATGTTATTTTGGTCTACATTCTCTCTTTTTGGAACATTATATACCTAAATACAATATAATACTATGGGATTTAATTTTTGGAGTAATGGTTGAAATAATATTTCGGAAGAATCTATTTTATATTTTGGTCATATGACTATTTGGGTTATTTTTGTAAATGGGTAACCTATCATAGAAAACATGTGATTAGGTTAATTTATTTTCAGAATGAGACTGTAAGTGTAGTCGATGTTATTTGGAGATAAATTTTATGATTTATCATGGAAAACTATGTAATGAAACCCTTCTAATTTTTTTGATTCAATAATAATTGGATTATTTTGAAGAATTTTAATGACAATTTCATATTAAATTGTCTTTTTTGAACTTTGGGTATTGTTTGCTCAATTTTAAAGATTTAGATTAGAATTTATTTTTAAAAAGGATTATACTTTTAGGGATAATCTGATCTGTAAAAACCATTTTCTTAATGGTTAATGTCTAATTATTGGGGAAATATATAGTTCATATTTTATGGATTATGTGATTCTCTAGAAGTTGATTCTTGCAATTCATGAATTACCTACTCGTCTTCAGTACAAATAATTTCGAGAGAGGATGAGTTTGAGGAATAATTATATAAAATTATTAAACTCTACATGAAAAGTTTGTATATTTCCATATATTCTTAGTCAATATCATAAATAAATAAATCATCTTTATGAATAGGAACTTAAAACAAAAACAATTTTTTGTAAATTTTTCTTACTGTGTAATCAAAGGACATCTAACCCATGACAAGTTTATGGTTTTCTGTTAGTTAACATTCTCTTGATCATGTTTTCGATCACTCTCCATAATAATGTGATATTTAGTTTTTCTTCTATTTCTATTTATTATTTCATGGATTCATAAGATGGGTTACCATGGGTGACCTTTATACTTCTCTCTCATTATTTTAATGAAAATGTTTTATTGACTCTTTTTCTGATTTGGGACTTTCAATGAAGTTTACGAGCCAAATTTGAAAATTGTGAGGATGCAACTTCCAAAAAGGTGAAGGATGTAACAAGCCAGGTATTTATAGAATAATATTTTTTTATGTCAATAATTATGAATAAGATAAAAATTTTATGTTAAGGGGGATTATTCTTCTGATAATGTACTCGACATGCGACAAGGGGTTTCTAGGAAATCATACATAACACAAAAAATTTAGATATACCAAAAAATAATTCAGTAATATTATTATTATAATTTAAAATGGTATTTAACACCTAGATATTGGAATGGAGGGAATGAATAATTTCAACTGAATTTTGAAATGTGGTTTGAAAATGTTTAAATAATAAATCATTGATTACCAAATTTATTAGGAATGGAAATAAAAACCAATTAAATATAAATGATGTCTTTTTATGAAAACCTATTTATAATAGAATAATTTTGTTTTTATACCACTCATTATGGAATTTTATTTATTGTAAAATATATTATATATATTTAATTAAAATTTTAAAATTCATCTAATAGGTTTTCAATATATTATATAAGAACAAATTCAATTATTCATAGAATAGAAGTATTTTTCTAAAAATACAATTTTACCTCTTTTTGATGGAGAACCCTATTTAAATCTATATTTTTCACTTATATATTTTCTATTTTAAAAAAACCTTCTTTATAATTGGGTAATTAAATTTTACTTTGGATGAGATTTTGGTATTTTCAGATAAAGTTCATTTTTTTAATGAATAGTGAAAAAACTGCATTTTAATTGAAAAATACATTCTCATCTAATATATTTATATAGTTAGATAGTAATTTTTGTTGGATTTAAAGTATATTTGGATTAAATTTTTATCATTTAATCCAGTTTTTTTCATTGCATGTAATTTTTCATTTTAATTGGACATAAACACCTATAAATCTTTTTAAAATAATTATTTCTTAATAACTTGCCTTTTGGTTATGATATCACAAACTACTTTTTAATTAATTACAGCATATTCTATGTTTTGAATCCGGAAAAATGGATTCCATATTTTGAATCTGGAGGTCCAAATTGTGTAAATGGATACCTTTTATTTTTTGACATTATGAATTGTAACTTCAATAAATATTTTATTTACCATGGTTAAAGGGTAAATCTAGAATATAAGGGTAAATATAATATTTTAGTAATATTAAAGTACATTAACACATGTAATAACCCAATTGGATGATATATTTCCAACCGTGGGTATACTTGGGTTGATTTTAGGAACCCATAGATCCACATCTGTGTGGAAATTCCATTTAATTGATTTTAATTTAACGTTATAGAAAATATAACCTAAACATGTATATTTTACTAAAAGAAATTTATATAGGGTAATATAAGTTTTATATTTAATTATAAATATAAATTAGAAATATAAAAAAAATTAACAAAATCATGTTATTTTATTTATAAATTTTTGATATCCAACAAATAAATTTATTTATGACACAGTATTGATGTAGTGACTACCTTATAAATGCATAATATAAATAAATGAGATTATAAATATCAAAATAAATTTATATTCAAACCATTTAATCTATCCATGAATTTTATGGATGATTATGAATTTTTATCTTTCAATTAATGATGTTTTTTTTGAAAAAATCATAATGTGATGGATTTAAAAATAAATAATAATATAAATAGTATAAACATTGTCATAAAGGGGTTTTTAAAACAAATAATATTTTATTAAAATAAATAATAATCCTAAAAAATGTAATATTCAAAAAAATTAAAATTATACTATAGAAAATTTCATTAATGAACCACTGGAGGTTCTATTGTCAGTTTATACAACAATATTAACAATATTATATAAATATATAAGAAGACATAGTAAGAGTTAAATTAGTAAACTAAGGGTTAATGATAAAAGATAAGGTTAAATATGTCACCTAGACTTGTATAAGACCTATTTTATGAGTGTATTTTGACCCAAAATAATCCAATCATTGAAATAAATGACATTACGTCCTTTTAAAACCGAAAATCATTTTATAATAAAATAATACTTTCAAACATTCCTAAAGTGCCCATCATATATCTTATTAAGGGGAACCACCCCTAACCATTTAATCACACCCCTAAGGCCCATTATCTTGTCCACCCTCTAAAAAAATAATCTCTCAAAATCACTCTATTCCACTTAGAAGCCTCACCTTAGGAATAACGCACTGTAATAAATCCTTTTAGCTTATATTAAATGGAGTTACTTGATTTGAGGTAATGTATTCTCTCACACTTCATTCATTTATTATAATTCTCCAACACCCTAAACTCTCTTTATTCCATTATTTTATTAAGAAACTAATATCTTTAATCTACTAGGTTATTTGTAGGAGAAGGATTCTAACTACACTTACCAAAAACTCCATCTAAAGGATACAAATAATCAATTTCTATGTGCTTCGAACTACGACCTCACGAAACGACGATTGTTCGATTTTTTTCTACCAACTCATATGGTAGCCATTATGATGGAACTATATTTATATATGATATCATTTATATTTATACTATCACTATGATACTATAATTTTTATTAAAAATAATACCTTTATCTTTTCATGATGTCTAAATACAACAATTTCATTTGAGTAAGTGCGGACAACCGCCCCCTCAAAGTGATATGGCTCATTAATGCCATACGTTGAATGTATAAAGGATTTAATTAATGGAATTATGTAAAGTATATAAAATATAGTATTATAATAGAATTATATTATACTTATGTATCATTTAATTTTAATTCCTTAAAATATAAAAATATGAATGTAGTGTTCATGCGTATATATGGCTTACTGTATCCATGAACGGTGAATTTCATTTCATATATCCAAATGTTATGAAATATAATAAATAAATATATACTTTATATATATGATATTTAAATCATGAATTTTATGTAGGAGATATTTTACTATTGACCACGTATATAATTTATAATTGTAACAAGATCATTTTTGACTCAAGTACCCAACATTGACAAAATGATGGATATTAACTTCATTGATTATGTAATTATTATAAAATGATAATACGTTATATAAAAAATAATATATTTGAATATTGTTCTTAATAAATTATATATTATATTTTTTTTTGTCAGGAAGCATAAGAAACATACAAGACAAATCAGACTCAAGGTAACATAATCTTTAACCCACCTATTTTAGTCAAAGTCTTATTTTATGTTATTTATTTTAATTTCCCCTTTCTAATTTCGGTATATGTTATTCTCTAAAATTATTGCTGTAAATTGTATTTCCAATTGATGATAAACCCTTTTCTCTCACTTCAACACAATTTTGGAATTTTTATGGGATGTTGTTAGGCTACCAAATTTTCGTAAGGGAATTTTGTAACACAATTTCCACTCATGGGGTTTTACACATACATTGTTTATTATATAGGACAATATTATGTGTGGAATTTCAATTGGAATATTTATGTTTTAATTTCCACTATTTTGTGTGGATATACTATTGTTACACATAATCATCCCATTGATATATTCTAACATCATTGATACCATCATTTTATGGGACTATGCCTCAATATCCTTTCATTGAGGCATATCTTGATATTGTGATCCTTTATTATATTATAAGGTGTATATACATAAAATAGGCATATATTATCATGAATCACTTTTTTCTCATGATATTATAGGTTTCGTTTAATTTTTTTCCTTTAATTATTTTTATTCAGGTATTTTATCAAGTGGTAAAAGACTCGTTAACTAATACATAGATTTAAATGTTATAAATATTTAATATTCTAAATCATTCTCATTAATTTCCATGTTTTAACAATTGTTTTAATGGTTTGTTTATAAGAACATTAATGAATCGAAATGTAAATTAATTTAAGAGTTTCAAAGAGGTATGGGACACTTTGATTTAAAAATACATTTATTAAATGTTTAAAATGGTTTTAGAAATGGATTGAATATTTCAATATATGAAATTTATTTTATCTGATTGATAAGTGAAATGTTGATAATGTCAAACTTTTAGTTTTTACAAATATGTAATGGTACTTGGACATTTTATGGGTGGTTACGTGATAAAAAAAATATGGGTTGTTATGTGAAAAACCTAGTATAGATGAGCTAGAGATAGCTCTCCAATACATTGGGCAACATGATGGAGGTAAACGTTGATGTATCTCCTAATATATTTAGGTTATATACTTTGATATGTATTCTAAATATAATTTCTTATGTAGCTGTGAAATCTATAATGTATGTATGGTATGGATTCTAAAAGTTACCTTTATGATTAATGATTTCTATGTGTTATTAATAAATCCTATGATTTCATGTGTTATGTTAAATATATTATGTTTTATGAGTGGAAATTATGCTTTAATATATTAGTATGTATTTTTGGTATAATGTTTTCTTCCCTTATTTTTTATTATTTACTGAGATTTTTTTTCTCATCCCATGTTTTCTAAAAACAATTCACAAGGTATTATGATGGGTAAGAGAAAGCAATAATTCAAGAAGATTTATATCAAGAAAATAATTCTTGTTTTAATTAAATATTTTTATTATTATGAAAACAATTGGATGGAGTAGAAGTGTCTACTTTATAATTTTTTAGATGTATTCTAATAGTTATGGCCTAATTCTCTAAAACACTAAACATAAATGAACCCTCTATGCATAAATTTTTCATAACTCAATATTATGTAATGATTAAGGGTTGTTCCTTATATTTAATGACTCCTAACATTTCATAGGTACCTAGATAATTTGTGTATGACATTTATTATGTCAAATAATATTTATTTTAATATTTATAATATCATTTATTTGAATCATTTATTAATAAAGCATTAAATACATCATCATTGAATCATAATTATTAAATGTCTAGAAATTATAAATAAAATATCATGATATATAAAATATTTATATATTTATAATGAGTATTTGTTGTTGAATATATCACTTATATAACCCCAAATAAAAAAATTTGTAAGAAGATATATGTTTATGTTATTTTTCACTTTACGTTAAATTTATTATTATAACATGTCATTATCACTCCAAAGTGGCTCCAAAATGAATAATGTTTGACCTCAGGATGTTGTTGGTTGGACATAAATCATTCAATAGTATTAAGACATGTTTTAGCATAGTTTTATTTTATTAAAATATTATTTTTACCCTAATTTACCTGATTTTCCCTTTAACCATGGTAAAAAATAATTATTATTTACGTTACTATTCCTAATATCCAAAAATAAAAGGTAACTATTTTAAAAATATGGATCTCTAGATTCATAATATGGTTTCACTATTTATATATTCAAAACACATCAATTATAGTAATTAATCTAAAATTATTTCCAAATGTCAAAACTAAAAAGTGTGTTTCTATGATGTAAAAACAAAAAAAATATTGACTTGTGTGTATGTCATATTTCAATGTGAAATTACATATAATGACCAAAATAAGATTTAATGAAAAAATATATCCATTTTTACATTAAAACCATTAAATAATATAATTTAACCATATAAATTATCTTGTTGGAAAATGTTTTTTTAATTAAAATTTGGCATATTTTAACTATTAATCAAAACATGTCATTTATTATAAATAGATAAAAAAGTATTCATAATTAATTTTTGATGGCCTAATTCTAAATAAAATGTTTTTTTTCAAATAAAAAATATAACAGTGTCGAAAAAAAATTTAAAAAGGGTTCTCATTAAAAGGTTGTAGAACTGCATTTTTAGAAAAATACATCTTCTATCACAAAAAATTAATTTATTCTAATATCATATCTAGAAAATAAATAAAATGAATTTAAAGAATTGCATTGAAAATATAACATATATTTCTCATTATATTAAATCCAATAAATAGTGATTTGATTTTATAAACACAATTATTGTCATTTTAAGTAGGATCACATATAAACACATTTTTTATATTCAATTGGTTTTTATTTCATTTCTAATAATTTTGGTAACCAATTATTCATTATTTAAACATGTTTAAACCATAATTTCATAATTTAGTTGATAATATTCATTCTAACCATTTAATTTTCTAGAAATTTAGTACAATTTAAAATAATAATTTTATAATTTAATTATATTTTGGTATGACTCAATGTAGTGTGCAATGGATGATATCGAAAAACATGTTGTTGCATTTTGAGTATGTTATCAGAATAGACATCCCCTTTAATGTAAAAATTTATATCTTATTTATAAATATTAATAGAAATTAAAATTTATTATGCTATTAATAATTGGGTCATTACACCATGCCCCATTTTAGAAATTACATCCTCGCAATTTTGAAATTGGGCTCACAAAATTCATTCAAAACCCCATATCAGAAAAAGAGTCAATAAAAATATTACTTTAAAAGAATGAACGTGAAGTAAAAAAGGTCACCTGATATAAGACATTCTAGGATTCCATGTAAGAAAACATGGATTTAAAATGAAAATTAACAATCAATTTATGATGAAGAGTAATAGAAAATGTGATCAGGATAATGTTTACAACAAGAATCCCATAAACTTGTGATGGGTTGAATGGTCAATGATTTTATAATATGAAAAGTAAATAGATAATGTTTTTGTTTTAGGATCAGTTTCATAATGTTTAATAATTCATTTACTTATATGAATAAGAACATATTGAATTATACAAACATGAAAATTAGAGATTAATCCTTTAATAAATATCTTCTCCATACTCATATTTTCTCTATAGAATCACATAATCCCAAAACGATGAACTATATATTTCTAAAATCTTTATACATTAACCAAAACCCAAATAGTTAGTAAAATATCAGACAATCCCTCAATTATAATCATTTATAATTAGAATGAATACTTTTAGTCCCCAAAACTCAACATCAATACCCAGGTTCTACACAGACTATTCCATATAAAAAAGTCCTTAAAATTCCCCAAACTATTCCAAATAATATTAAAACCAAAAACTTAGAAGGATTTGATCACATTGTTTTCCATGATATATTTTAACATTTATCTCAAAATAAAATTATCCACTCTTAATGTCTCATACCAAAATTAATCAACCAAATCATATTTTCTCCATTATAGTTTAATGGTCACTTTAAGTAATCTAATTCCACATAAGTCTATTATTAAAATCATAGATTATTCCCAAATTATAATTCAACCATAACTCATAAATTATGTCACATAGTATTCTCTTCACTATAATCATATAAATTTACCAAAATATAGAATTTCTTCAAAAATAACATTTATCACTTCATCACCAAATAATTTTCCTATACTATGGATATCCATTTGATAAAACAAGAGTACAAAAAATCAACTTATTCATAATCTATAAAATAATTTAACTATAGAGAATAATACACACTATCTAAGGACATCACTTAGGCTAGTGGTAGGTGATAGATCTATGTTTTTCTTTGGTTATCGGTTTGATTCGCACAGTGTTTTCCAATGTGACGGGTTATTACACAGTCTTCATGTTGTCCTTTTTCAAAAACTGTATAATTCTAATAACATTAACAAAATGAGATAAAATCATAAAACATATCCATAAAATATTTTAACCTTAATGGTTATTTTGTACCTCACATTTTTAAACCCAAAAACTAATAACCAATAATTTCATGATTGATGAATGTCTTTAGAAATACTGTTAATATCTATGAATTAACATAAACCTCAAAAGAGGTTTCTAAGTCATTAAACAGAAAATATATCATAAAATTAAAAACCCATGATCATATCCCTAACCCATTTGAAAACAACATAATCACTAAAGGTTTTTTATACTTTCATTCGATACCAACTATAAGGACCACCCATAAAAATTACATAATATTGAGAAAACTCAATAATTGACATTGAGGATGTTTTCGAGTTTAGACATTTAGAAAATTTGGCGACACCAGTGAATCTCAATCAGAGGAAAGCATCTAACCATTTATTAATATAATAGAAGCTTAGAGTAAGAAAGTATCACAATCCAGAGAAAACAAAAACATATCATGAAATCCATACCTGTCACCATATATATGATCGATTTCTTCTTTTGTAGTAGATGATTCACACTCTGAGATTTCATAATGCTTCAGAATCTTAACATACTTACTTCTGAGATTTAACATTTCCAAAGACAGAAAATCCTCAAATGAACATATAACATGTCTCAAACCAAATACTACCCTGCATCCCTTGCTGACAGAAGACCTGTAGGTATCAGCTTTGGAAAATAAGAATAGTATTTTCTTTTCCTTATTCATGGTGGAGCGGCCAAAACATCATCATTCCCTAACACAATCTTATTTATACCCTTAACAATGTCACTATAGGAATGTCAAACCCATCCACCAATATTCTATTTTTTATCTATTAGATATGTCCCCCCATTTTCTTGGGATTTTCACCTCCTAGTAACCGTTATTCGCTCCATGTTCTTACTCAGAGTTACAGTTAGTATAAACCATTGAAAAAAATTATGGGTGCTCTAAAAACTAATGGCCATATTGAATCTCCTTCTACAATATTCCTTCTCCAATTTCATCATCCTGAGAAGAAAAGTCATTCTTCATATCGCCACCTTCTTTCATTGGAGTTCCCCATCAACATGAGAGATCCTCTTGTTCTCTAGTTCTTGAATGTAGTTTCTAGTGGCCTTCCCTTGCAACTTTTCGGAACAAACATCTGTAGGTGCAACACTTTGACCCTTAGAGACATGGGTACATAATTTTATGATTGATATAATTTCCATATGAAGTTGTAAATATGAGTAATCCTTATTACATTTCTTTCTACCACTTTGATTATGCTGACTTCACGGACTCTGAATCTAGATTTTATATAGTTCATCATCAGATTCGACTAAAGTCTAGCTTGGAGACAAAGTATGTGAATCTTGATCATTCAAAGTCACAACCCAATCCTAGTCCAAATCCAATTCATCATTCTCTAGACCCGAAAAATAATTTCCATGTTCAATAATGGATGTGTGCTTCTCAGAATGTGGGTGAAGCCTAGTTGAAATAAAAACCCACTCAACATTTTCATACATTCATCCACCTGCCTGCATATTCATAATAGAACTATCCCTCAATGCCTCTTTGATCCAAGTGGGTTCAGTTGCTTGCTGCATAGTGGCCACGAATCATTTTGTATTGAGCACCCTGAGATCACTCTTCAATATTCCAAACACCTCATCTATCCTCGAATTTGATGGATCCTCCCCTACCTTCTTAGGGGTTCCATGTACTGCATAGTCGCTAAAAGTACTAGGCCTTGTCATATTTGTAGTAACCACGACCTTCATTCCTTTCTGATAATTCAAGGCCTCCGCAACCTGTCCTTCTGAACCCACCTACAGAATGACCCTTCGAACAATTTAAAATTCATTTTGATGCCCAATTTTGATACACCGAGAGTATTAATCAATCTAAGACTCAAATACCACAATATTATTATATTTAATCTCCTCAATCACAAAAATGAAAAATGATTTAACTGGAGGTTTCTATAAATCTACTTAAATGTAGATACTCTGTGAAACTGGATGGTAAACTATCCTAGTTCAACTATCTGAGCATAGATAATGGCCATCCAAATATCCAAGCATGGGAATGATAGCATTATTCTGAAATGGTATTGGTAGTTCGGTAAATCTAACACAAACTTCCATGGTTGATTAATCATGCCACAAGTTATGGTCATACGTCCATCTGAGGAAAACAATTCGGGTGCCATCTGATGATTTCAGAGTTAAAGACCATGCCAGAATCCAATCCCCTTCTGAATCGAAATAAATCATTCTGTTCCTTGAGTCATGGAGACCCAATGTGGCATGCTCATATAGATTCCAAGAATCTAAGATGAAGTTATCAACTAAATCCACAGGTTGGCATCATTTCTTGAAGCATGCTATCAGTGTCAGGTTCATTAAAGATGAAGCATTAGTGATCTTTCAATCCAGGATCGGGAGCTGTAGGATCCCATCATAGAGCTTGGGAACATTGGGAGAGAGAAATATTTTCGGGCATGAAGGAAGGTAATAAAGGTTTGATAATGGGATAAAATGAATATCTCCAGAGGTAAACACAAATCCCCCCTCCACCATGGGAGGAGGGATATGCTCGGAGACCATCGCCGCCTAGGGAGTCAATCTCCATGTTCAAACCTCTCTCCCATATGTCTAGGACGGTGATCCCATGTCTTCACTAATAAATCGTGGATTTATAAAATCTTTGGTTATAACTTATTCAATAAAACATAAATATTACATGTAGACACTTCTACTCACAGCCACTTTTTTTCATTAAAAACACATTAAAAACAAACATGGTAACATTTCAAGTTTTAAATGTATTACATTTCATTGATCCCATCCTTGATTGTATTTGTCATTAAGTCATGTAATAAACTCTTCAAAACATGGGATGACTATAAAAATATAATTAGGGAATATAAAATAAGGAATAAAACCATTAGTCCATGAATATTTAAACACCATGAAAATATTTTAAAAAAATTATACTTTTCAACCATAAAACATAAACCACTTAGCTTCCATTATGTAATAATATAATTCCAACAAAACATCATCGAAATAATAAAACATAAAGATAACTTGAGGCATCCGTATAATACTTATATTTTAGCTTTCACAACTACATTGGGAGTTACATTCATGGTTACTTTTGGAATACCGATTATATTATATTCCCAAAATCTCTAACGAGAAACATTATCATTTACCTCTATCATGTTACCTATTGCATTGGAGAGCAATCTCGAACTCACCTGCATTCAATTTATCATGCAACCACCAATTTATTTTAACAATTACCCTGAACCATAGAATAATCATACCACATAAAACCATGATAAAGGAAAGATAACATTTCCACATTGTAATCATGAGATATTAGTTAATTATATTAACATAATCAATCCACTTAAAACATTCAAAAAGAAAAGATTTAATCAACGATTCAGATACCACATTGAATCTATTGAATGGGATTTAAACATTAAAATAATAAATTCCATAAAAATAACTACTTAAAAACATTTGGGAAATACTTATATGATTGAGAAATATTTGTGAAGAATAAATCATTAAAATTTTTAAAACGATTTTTTAGTTAAAGTGTCCCTTGCAACTAGAGAAAATAGTTGAATGAAAATAATTATAGAATAAGATTAATAAAAATTATAATACCATGAAGATAAAAAGAATCATGATATAATTTGTCAAAAGAGTTGTATATACACATTAAAAGATATTAAATGTGCATAATATTGAGATCTGCCTCCATGAAAGGAGATTGAGACGTAGTCCCTTACAAAGATCATGTAATCATATTAAGGATAAATAAATAACATAATTATGTGTAAAAATTATAAATACACCCAATATAAGTCGATATTATGTATAAAACAATCATAGGTAAGTAACACATTTTTTTTTTGAAAAACCAAACCCATGAAATAGATGTTTAACTCAACGAATGGAGATTGAGATAATATTTCACATAATGATCATTTTGTTAAAAAAAATCGATTATTTTAATCAAAATAAATACACATAAATCAAGTATAAATAAAAGATAATATATCCAAATTTATTTCTCACATAAGAATATCACTATATAATTAGGAAGTGGAATATTAATCTAGAGAATTGAAATTGGTTTAATAAGTTCCATTACAAAGTTTGTATAAATGATATAAGATTTTTTCAATGGGGTGATTATGTGTAGAAATAATATATCCAAACAAATATTAATGTAAATTATAGTATAAATAAATACTGATTCTACACTTAATCATGGCATAATATAATCAACGAAGTATGCATAAAATCCAATGAATTGAAATTGGTTTAATAAGTTCCCTTACCTAGAATCTGACTTGTCCCATTTATTCTTTGATTTCATGAGTAGTAAACATAAGTTAATTTCTAAATTATTTAGAACATTTTAAAATATTATTATTCATTTTATATCACTTATTTTCATGTTTTAGAAATTATTTAATTGTTTGAGTTCATATTAAACGTTTTCACGATATCTGGTACCTGAGTCAAAAATGAACTTGATTGGATGTTAATTGACCACGTAGTAAAAAGTACACAATAATCATAATGTTATTCAAGATTTATATATCATATATATCCAGTATATTTGTATTTATAATTTTAGATGACATTTAGAGATAAAAAATAAAATACACCGTTCATGGAAATGGTAGGTTGTACGTATGCATGAACAATACTTTTATTTCATTGTCATATTAAAGGAATTAAAACAAAATGATATGTAGTTATGTAATAATTATAGTATAATATATCTACTATATATGTTAAATAACATCATTAATGAAATCCTTTATACTTTCTAGGTATGAATTCCATGATTCATATCACTTTGAAGGGGCGGTAGTATGCACTTCCTTAAACTAAATTTTAGTATATACACATTATCAAAACCATAAATGTATTTTTTAAATACAAATCACAGAAGAACAGGGGAAATATAAATATAATATATATAATATATGGTTATAGTGCTACCATAATGACCACCATGACTGGTGTTTGGATAAAATTGAACAATCATCGTTTTGTGAGGCAGTATTTTGTTCTACATAGAAACAGTATGTTCATATTCATTAGATAGAGGTGAGTGTAAGTGTATTTAGAATCCTTATAATAAAAACATCGCAATATATTTAGTATACTGTTTCTCATATAATCAATGAATAATATACCATAGCTAGTGGATAAGTAAAATAAAGGAAAATAATTTGAGAGAAGATGTTACCTCAAAATTGGGTAACATCATTTGATTTAACAAAAAAAGCTTTCTTCATATAATTTTGTTCATTTTTTAATACTAAACGTAAAAAAATGGAAAGGGTGAATATTTGGGATTTTTCTAAAATTCATGAAATTTTAGTGAATAGTGAAATACTTTAATTTAAAGTACAACCTAAATACAAGAATTATTGTGTCATTTCTGTTTTAAGGGTGATTTAAGCCTAAAAGTTTGAAAAATACATTTTTATTTTAATATATTTAGTAATAATTATCTAGATATTCATATCTATGATATAAAATAAAAAAAAATTATATAATAAAGAGAAAACACCCTCACATCCACTATAATTACAACCCCTCACCACCCATTCTCCTCACACCTCACAGACATGATGCTTGTTCACATTCAACCCAATTCCCATCCCAATCCTCTTCCCCACGTCCAAGTCCTACTGGTCTCACCAAAAGGCCAAAATAAAGTTTCATAAAGAGATTCTCAAGGAGAAGAATTCAAGAGGTAAAATCTTAATTCTTTTTCCCTTATATTAATTTCATTTTCTTTTTTTATTATTCAATCCCCACAACCATCCCCCTATCCAAAGTGACATGATAACTAAATTATCTTACATATGCTATAATTTTATTACATTAATGGAATATACATCATCAAAACCCTCCCTCTTCTCCTCTTATTCTAGAAAATGAATGCATCATCTATGACGTGACAATTCACTTCATTCTTAGATGTCAAACATTCTTTTTTTACCAACATCATGTATGCTAAAAAACATTATTATGGTTAAATAATATTACATAATACATATTTTATTTTATTTTCTATTCTGAAAACAATATATACACATGATATTGAATAAAATTATATATGTTTCTGGTGGTCGTAAAAACCACCAAAATTATTTAAATCATTTTAATTATTATTTTTTCAAATTCTGCATTAATATATAAAAAAAAATATGATAAATCATATACAGTAAAATTTTGGAAATATGTTAATATTATTTAATTCTACTTCTGGTGTTTTTCATACTTTAAAAATAAAAATCCATAATGAACCAACAATGGAAATCAATAAAAATATGCACCAAAAACAATGAAAATCATGAAGTATTATTAATAAATGGGGGGAAACATGTTATAAGATGATCATATAATTAATTATAAATAAAAATAGGGTTATTTAATATACTAATAACACTCATTAAACCATTATATTTAACATTTTAAAATGTTTTAATTATGATGAATTAAAGCTTAGGGAATTTTATTTTGAAATCCATTTAAATGAATCTAGAAAAAATTAAAAAAATACTGTTTTTATTTACATTCAACAAGAAAAGTATCTTTTTATAAATAATAATATTTAAGGGGAAAAAATGAGAACCTGCATAGCATACCCTGATAATGCACTAATAGAGACTAAAAAATTATCAATCAAAAGTTTGAGACTCTTCAAATAGTTTTCCCTAAACAATTTATAGGGGATAGAATCTTTCTAAGTTCCTGTATCATCCTTTATGAGTTATTGAAAAGGATCTTCCAGATAATCCCAAGATTTCATGTATTCCTCTTTTTTTATCTTCCCCTCTTTGAATCACCTTTTTATAAAATGGTATTTCATGTAAATCAAATAACATTTCTAGCTATTAGTTTCCAGTTTGAGCATTCTTCACAACATTTTTTCAGCATCATCATGTGTGGCCTTAATCATCGGATCATCCTCCAACAATTCATCACTAGAGTGCATTAGTAGATCCAAATTATTTATCCTTCCAACAACATCCACTTACTAATGACCATTAATGATTTCATTGAAAAGAACAACATTAATTTTAATATTTGTCACCCTGTCAGAGGAATCTGAAACCCTGGGATCATCTGCACTCGTGTTGTCATGCGTTTGTTTCCCATATATAGTTTCCATTGGAAGGGGTAAATTAGAATAATATTTATGAACATTTATGATTCCTTTTAGTCCCTTCATTCTCATTTAATTAGGAATATCCTCACCTTGAATATCATCATTACTATCTCCCAATAGTAGGAATTATTGGTCATCACTGGATGCCTCTCCGAGTTCACCTAGAACCATATTCAGATCATCTGGATGATATGCTTCCACCTCATGTTCCAGACTATATGTATCCAGACTCTCAATGTCGTTTTCATGCTTTATGATAGGATAATTCCTTCTCATACTTGACCCCTGACATCATTTGCATAATTTTTAATCCTATCTTCTTCTTTGTACACCAATATTTCTTAGGATCCTTGAGTTGAGTTAACTACATCATCATAGAATTCCGCTCTCAAAGTACATGCTTCTCTATCTCCAGCCTCTATTTCATTGCCTATATTAGAGCTCCGAAACCCTCTATGAGCGAAAAATTTTGAATTACTAAGAGAATAATCCAAGACAACATCTACACGGAACAATTCCAAGATTGTAGGAAAAAGAGGTACATCAATCAATGAAAATCGGTTACCTAAGTCCCTCTCTATACACTTGAAAATATTAGATACCCAAGGATTATCCACCTAAGACTCTTGATCACCAGACTTCACATTTTTTGGGATAGAAGTTTATAAATGATGCCTCATCATCCCTTCACCACCACCCAACCACAATTGTTTTCTTTTTTCCTTGGAAACCTCATTCATCCATTGATGTTGATATACAACTGGACATTTACCCAATTTCTATATGTAGAGTAAAATTTGACCCATGATTCCAAAAACATCATTTGTTTTTTTTTTGATATTAATCTTCTACTGTAACCCAAATGACCTCTGTAGGTAGCTTCGATACATCAACTTCTATGTATATACGGGGAGAAAAAAATATATGAAACATACTTAGTCATGTTGTTGGAGCATTAGTATTAACCAACAAGGTTCCCAATCATGCGTATAATCGAGGGGGTTTGAAAAAGTAAAGGTAGCTTGAGGAAGCTAACAAAAATCATAGTTCTGGGGTTGTCCTACTTCAAATGAAATTCATAGGTCCACCTGAATTGTTAGAACCTAATTCCATTGCAAATATGTGGGGAATTGGACCAGGCGCTGATGAGATCATCCTTTGAACCAAATTGGATCATAATGTGTCTCTTATCGAGAAAACCTAACATTTCTCGATCTGGGAATCCCCTGAAATCTAATGCATTGGGTACTCTATAGATGGAATTTAAACAAAAGGATATTCTATTTGTAAGGATTAATGTAAGAGTAATATCGGAAAATATTTACAAAGTTAATTTCATGATGTTACTGTGCATTCTAATGAGTTTTCATGAATATGGTTTTTAATGGGTTTCCATGTTTTCACATGAATAATAATTTTTTTCATTACATTCCTTAATGATATTTTTATGCTTATCACATGTTAAATATGTTTTTCACCAATTATCAGGATAGGTAATATAAATAAGGAAATCATGTTTAATGTTATGAATATTTATCAATGATATCATATTTTATTTAAAAAAAATTTCATATTAAGAAAATGGTTAGTGTTTTAGTAGTTTCCTATTTTTATGAATGTGTTATGTTATTTATGTATTATGACATAATTCTCCATTACCCTAATCCTTAAAATATCATCAATGTGAAATAAATTAAATACTTGTTTCAAACTCATGGTTTTTATTATTTTTAGACATGTCCCTTATAGTTGGTATTATAGGATAGTTTTGATAATCGTAGGGGTTAGGATGTTTTTAATATAATACAATAAATTATTTTTAATCTATGGTTATATTGAAATCATAAATTTTTATATATTACCATGTTTTTTCATCTATGATAGGTTGATTCATAAAGGTTTTCTAAAAACGAAACAGGGAAGTAGAAGTACAAAGGCATTGACAGAATGATATCCTTCTAAATCTGCATCCTAAAATGGTGGGAATTGTAACTAGTAAATTTTTATTAGAAATGGGTCAATTGACTCAGTTGATATATTTTGGTGGTATCCATGAATGATATGAACCATATATACCATGAAAAAACATGTATTTTGGGGATAATTTCATGGTACAACATCCCCCATCATTCAGTAAACCATCTAACCCAATGCTAGCCGATGTATAGGGAAATTCAATAGAAAAAATATTTGATTTCACAGGATGTTTGGAACATTAAAATGTATCCTAGTGCATTTATCTTTTTTATGGTGAAGATGATCGATTGTGATATTTTGTTAAGAATACTTGATATAGAGATGATCAAGATTCCATGGAATGGGAATTATTCTAGGATTTTCCTTAAAAAATATTTCCCTAAGGTTGATCGACACCAAATAGAAATACATTTTTTTGAATTTTTGAAAAAACAATAAGATTCCATTTCTTCATGTGAAGAGAACATCCTAATATTTTATTCTTATGTGCTAGATGTTTTCTGTGACACTGATTGAAATTTTAATAGGTTTTAACGAGGATTTAAACCATGTTAAATTAGAGATTTGGATACATAAGAATTTAAATGCTTTGAGATAGTTTTTCTTTATACTAAAAAGGTTCCAATGGAGTTTCCTAACACATTTTCTCCTCTTGATAAAATGAATAAGAATTGGTACGGCTGGAAATATATATATAAGAATTCATTAAAGAAATTTGGAGGTAAGAAAATAAAATTCCCTTCCTCTGAAAAGATTAGTAAAAATTATATTGGAGAAAGTCTTGTAAATTATGGTAAGGGTTATATATATGGAATGTTTGGACACATAGATCAATAATGTAAGAAAAATGGTCATAATAATAATGAGAAACTGATGTTAATATGATTTAATTGTGAGGATTTGGGTCATTTTGTGAATGTCTGTCTAAATCAAGACACTCATGCTGGAAATCAACAAAATTGGAATTTTAAGGGTGTGGGAAAGTATGATACAACTAATTCAGCATATTTTGATCTATAAAACATGGTGGTATCATGAAAACATAAGGTTTTTATAGAATATTACAATTTGTTTCTTGATTTGGGGTCTACAAATTCATTCATTGAAGATAAATTTTTAGGAATATTTATATTTAGAACTTAATAAAAGAATCCAAAATTAATAGTGAAAACTCTTAGAGGAAATATTATGTAAAAAAATTAATAATAATATTCCATCCATTTAATAAGGAAGGAATATTTCTGAAAAACATTTTGTGTTTCCTTTAGAATAGTTTGATTTTATCCTATGTATGGATTCTTTTTCTATTTACCATGATATGATAAATTATAGAGTTAACTAATTGTCTTTATAGAATTAGTTTTTATACTTATGGTATGATGAACTCATACCATTGAGAAAAAATCTAGAAGATGAGAAAATATTAAAAGTTAGAAATGAAATTCAACTGGAACATATTGTTGAAAATAAAATAACATTTAAGGTTAATTATATTCCAATGGTATATGATTATCTTGATGTTTTTCATGGTGATTTCCCCTATTTAATTTTTTATCAAGATGTTGATTTTACTATTAACTTAGTTTATAATGCTAAGGCAATTTTAAAAAACCACATATCAAATAACTCAATTAAAATATATAAATTAAGAAAAGTAGTTGTAGATATTGTTAAATAATGTTTCATATCACCTATCACTTCACCATGGGTTTCTCCTATATTTTTTACTAAACAATATGGTTCAATGAGACATTGAATTGATTATAGATATAGAAATACAATAACTTTTAAGAACAAGTATCATTTACCTCATATCGATAATTTAATTGATCAACTCCTTGGATAATGGTATTTTTTTAAAGGTTGACCTAAGGTCAAGGTACCATCAATTTAATGTACAGAAAGCATACATTTTTTAGACTGTATTTCATACTAAATATAGGCATTATGAATTTTTATTTATGACATTTGGGATAAATAATGGACCTATTTTATTCATGTATCTTATGAATAAAATATTTTATGAGTTCTTGGATATGTTTTCTATTGTGTTTATTAATGAAATTTGGGTATATTCTAAAAGAAAAGAGGAGTATGAATGATATCTATGTTTTGTTTTTCAAACAATAAAAAATATTAAACTGTATGGGAAATATAGAATTTCATAATTTTTGTTGCAATAAATTTCTTTCCATGGCTATGTTATTTCTAATGATTCCATTGTTTCTAATCCTGGTAAAATGAATGTTTTTGAATAATAGCCAAGACCCAAAATAATAACTCAGATTAATTGTTTTCTTGGTTTGGTTGATTATTGTCACAGGTTTATTGAAACAATTTCATGTTTATATAGTCCGATGACTATATTAACTCAAAAATAGATAAATGTATCTAGATTAAATAATGTGATGGTTTTTTCAGAAATTGAAATGAATATTGGTGAATGATTTAGTTTTGGACCTGCCTTCCAAAAATGGTGAATTTGTTATCTACAATGATGCTTCATTAAAAGGAATTGGTTATATTGTAATAAAGAATAAGTAGGTAATTTATTATGCATAACTTCAGTTGAATCCTCACGAGTTTATCACCCTAAATATGGGATTTGAATTAGATTTTTTTTGTTTTTACATCAAAAAATTAGATGCATCACTTAAATGATGTAACATGTGAAATATAT
Source organism: Viscum album (assembly GCA_963277665.1). Taxonomy (NCBI): domain Eukaryota; kingdom Viridiplantae; phylum Streptophyta; class Magnoliopsida; order Santalales; family Viscaceae; genus Viscum; species Viscum album. The sequence goes on along the minus strand of OY728140.1, from coordinate 1,306,718,408 downwards.
ACAGATCACAAATGCTTGAAGTATATATATTCACTCAGACATAACTTAGCATGAAATAGATAATATGGATGAATATAATCAAGGATTAAAATATCGCAATTCATTACCATCTTAGAAAAGAAAATAATGTGGTCGATTCTTTTAGAAGGAAATGTAATTCTACATTAACCATGATATATTTTGAACATGACAATTTTATTAGTGAATTTATGAATTTTGGATTGCAATATCTGGGTTTACGGATGTCCCCTTTTTTGTTTTAGGTGTAAATGTAATCATATATCTGAGAAAAAATTATGAATGCCTGGATAGAATATCTTGAGTTATTGAAAAAGGTATAATTTTTTTAAAAAAGTGTATGTTTATAGGATTTTTCACTGATTAAAATTGTGTTGTCAGATTTTTAGGGAGATTATGTGTTCCTTGTGGTTCATAGCTAAATGAAGTTTTATTAAGTGAATTTCATAGTTCTTTATTTTTAGTTCATCCTGGAAGAACTAACATGTATTGAGACATTTAATAGTATTAATGGAGTAATGGAATGAAAATAGATATTGTTAATTTCACAATGAAATGTTTTACTTGTCGACAGGTTAGAGAAGTGTGAAAACTAACAAAGGGGATGATTCATCCTTTTCCAATGAAAATGTAAAAATGGGAAAATATATCCATGGATTTCATGTTGGTAAATCCAAAAACATTTTCTTGTTAACAATGCGATTTGGATTATTTTTGATCATTTGATTAATTCTTCTAATTTTCATCCTATTCAAGATACCATGTATTTAGATCAGTTTTCCCACATATACCTCAATGTTATAGTCAGGTTAAATGGTTTTCCTCTCTATTATATATCTAAACACTATCCTAGGTTCACTTATACCTTTTGTAAAGTCCTTTAGAAGTGGTTAGGAACTATATTAAATTTCATCTCTGATTTTCATCCTCAATTTGATGGAAATTTAGAGAGAAAAAATAAAAAGTTGGTGGATGTGGTTTGATATTGTTAAATGGATCACCAAAAAAGTTGAGATGGTAATATTTGTTTTGATTAGTTTTCTAATAATAATAGTTTTCATTCCATTATATAGATTTTACCTTTTGAGACATTATAAGGAAAGCGGTATTGAACTCTAGTATTTTTGGGATTATGACTGGGAAATAAATTTGATGGGACCATAATTAGTAGAGGTGGTGGAGGATAAATCTCATTAGATTCAGTAATGATTTATTATAACTCAGAATATGAAGAAAATATATACAGGTAATAGAAGTAAATGTCTTTCTTTTGTGGTAGGTGATTAGTTTTTCCTTAAAATAAGTCATTGGAAAATTTTTATTAATTTTGTTAAGAAAGGAATGTAAAGTCATGTATTCATTAGAACTTATAAAATACAAGATAATGTGAGTTTATTTTCTTACATACTATCTTTTACTCAAAGGTTATCTCACGTAAACATTGTTTTTCATGTTTTGATGTTGAGAACGTATGTTCCAGATTCATCTTACTTTTTGAGACCAGAAGTAGTTCTGTTATAAGAGAACATTTTTTATGAATTGAAACATGTTCATATTCTTGATCATAGAGAAAATATATTGCATAATAAGTTAATTCAGTAATTGTTTTTTGGAGAAACCACATGGTTGAAGAAACAATATGGGAATATGAAAATGTTGTGAGAGAATGGTGTTTGCACGTGTTTAGTAAGTAAATAAAAATTACGAGGTCTCAATTTCATGAAGGTGGGGATAATTTAATAAATAAGGTATATATAAAATAATTTCATTTAATTCAAGAATTAAATATTTAAATGTATTAAATCTATATAATTAAATATTATCATTTACATTAATTAAAGGAATTTATGGTGATAGAATAGTAACATGACATTTGGATTAGTAACATGACCATTAGGAATAAAAATCTAGACAATAGAATAGTTAATTCACCAATAAAGGTATAAATATAATTTATATATGTTATAAGTAAAAATAAGATATATTTATTTCATGTAATAAGTAAATAAATATTTTGAAAAAGAAAAATTAAATTTTAGTATTTTTGTAAAACATAATACTTTATGTACAGTTTTATAATTAATTTAATGATTTAAAGGAAAATTTATTTCCATAAAATAGGCTCATATATTAATATTTAAATGTATTATTATTATAATATAATTTTCTGAGATGAAAATTGATTATTAAAAGTGTTATAAAATAAGTTATAGTTTTAAAATTGGTATTTCTTGAATAAATTGTGATTTTAATTAAAAATTAAATTTATCATATTTAGAAAATAATTTAAAAAATGGAGTTTGTTTTGGGATTATAATTGTCAAAAAATTTATAAGATAAATTTATGGAATTTTTTTTAAACAATTGAATTTTTTTGTGAACAATGAATTACGGTAATTTATAGTATAAGCTAAATATATGAATTATTGAGTCATAGATTATTTAAGGGGGATATAAGCCTAAAAACTCAATATATACATCTTTATTTTTATATATTTAGTGATAGTGTTCAAAATATTCATAGTCTTGATTCAATATAATAATATAATGAAATTAATAATGAGAAAACACCCCTCTCTTCCACTATAAATACCACCCCTCACCGCCTCCTCTACTTAAACCTCAAATCCTGGTAGATTATTTTCATTCTAAAAAATTACCATACGAAGTATCTTCCCCTTGTATAAGACCATCATGTACCACCAAACGTCCAAAACCAACTGACTAATGGAGGTTATCAAAGAGGATGACTCAAGAGGTAAAATCCTCTTTTATTTTCTTTTATTCTATTTTCATTTTATTTTCTGTTAATAATCTCTCCTCACATCCCCTATCTAAAGTGACATTGTTACTACAATATCTTGCATATAAATTAATTTTATCATGTTAATGGAATATACATCATCAAACCCCTCTCTCTTCTCCTATTGTTCTTGAAAAAGAAAGCATCAGCTATGACATGTCAATTTATATCCTTTATGGATGTCTAATTTTAATTTTCATTTACATCCTTTAATTATTCATTTAAAACATTATCATAGTACAATAAAATTTTTATCATACATATCATCATTTATTTAATATTAGGAAACAAATATATGAACATGATATTGTATAAAATCATATATGTTTATGATGGTTGTTAAAATTCTTATAAAACCTTAAGTCATTCTCATTAATGTTTTAACTAATTATTATTTTTCATATCCAAAAACAAAATGATATTTATTATCACAGAAATTTATGGAAAAATATTCGTACCATTTAATTTCACTTATATATTTTTTCCTTCGATTCGATAAGAATATTCCTAATGAACCAACTATGGAAATGATGAAAAAAATTCACCCAAAATAATGAAAATAAAAAATCTATTTATAAATTTGAGGACATATGTAACAAAAAGATAACATAAGTAATTATAAATATTAATATAATTTGTATTTTAATAATAGCACTCTTTTAACCATTATACAAGAATTATGATTACGATCGAAACATGAAAAAACTGAGGTAAGGGACATTCTTTTTGAAATCCTATTAAAGGTCTCTTATGAAATTTTAAAAGATTGCTTTTATTTATATACGCCATGAGCGGATTATCCCACATTTATTATTCATTATTACTATAATTTTTCTTTATAAGTTATCATAGTTTTTTTATAGAATAATATTTTGTTATTATGTGCACAGAATTTATATTTTAAATGTAATATTTATGAGAAAAGGGTATTTTGATATCTGAATGTGATTTTCTCATGGTTTTATGTTATTTATTTTAGTTTTTATTCATGATATATCCCTTTTAAAAAACCTTTATGGGTTGATACCGTTATATCTCAAGATATTATGGGTTTATCTCCATTTTATATAAATATATTACAGATTGATCCCCATTATAGCTCAAGATATGACGGGTGAGCCCCATTATTTCTCTAAAATACATTAGGTACTCTAGATATAGAATTAGACTAAATGGATATTAATTTTTTTTAGTGTTAATAAAATATTAAAATGTTAAAAATGTCCCAAGGAAATTGTATGATATTTATTTTCATTATAAATATCATTCTTGATAAGGGTTTTAAGGGGTTTTAAGGTTTTCTTGCACTAATGATTTTCTTTCATTATGTTCCTTACTAAGCTTTATGTTCTCATACCAAGCATAAAAGTTTTTTCATGTGTTATAAGGATGGGTAATAGAAATTAGGAATTAATGTTGAATCTTATGATTGTTTTTCCCAAAAGTCTTGTTTTATTTTAAAAAATTCTTCATATTGAAAAAATGGATAGTGTTTTATTAGTATCCTCTTTATAGGAATGTGGTGTCTTATGTTTGTTTTATGAATTAATTTTTTTATGACTCTAAACCCAAAAATATTATCAAGGTGAAATAATGTAATTATTTTCAAAAAAACATGATTTTGTAATGTTTTATTTTTGCGTATTATAACAATGCTATGTGGTGTTACTAGTCCACAGGTACGCATGATTGATGTGGTTTTATTTGTATCAGTATAAGGAAAGGATTAAATCGATGTTTCTCAAATAACATAATAAATTTTAATTTTAAAATTTATAATGATTAAATTATATTTTATTTTCTATAAATTTTTTATAATATGAGGATTATGAAGAAAATACTACAGGGTAATAATAAATCCCATTAAGAACATTGGATTTCTTTTAAAATATCTTGATAAATAGTGGCATTAATATAAAAATTGGAGACCATAACCTTATGAAAGTTGGAGGGGATCTTAATGGAATAATATTTTTAATACATTTATTATTAAATTATAAGTAATGGGTGTATAATGATGTTTTGGAAGTTTTTCCCTTTTATAGGTTATGTTAATGGAAATTTTTGAAGTACCCATTACATGCCAATAATGATATGTTCCTATTCAAGAATCAATGACTCTAAAGTGATAAAATAATAGAGTTATGAGTTATATTTTTTGTATGTAGCCTCGAAATTATATTTTTACTCATGTATGAAGATTTTATGAACTATTTACGATAATATATTATCAATTTATAATTTTGGTTTTTACCTCATCAACTAGTTTTCTTAACTAAGTAATTTATGTTTTAAAAAATATATAAAATAGACATATTTCAAAATTTGGGTCTTATAAACCTAAATTTATACTCCATTTAATCTAATTTAAATTATAAATAATGGAAAAAAAACATTTAAATTAAAACATTTAATATATATATATATATATATATATATATATTATTGTTGAAAAATGATGGATTTTCCATTAACTTTTCATAATATTATTTTTTATTGATTTTCAAGTGAATCAGTGGTAATATTTTTATATATAAGATTAAATATTATATTATATTCATTAATTATAAGATATTTATTTTTGAAATAGATAATAATTACATAACTTATGATAATAATTCTTTTAAAATAACAGTTTTACCATTATTACAATAAATAACATGAATACAATTAATCTTATTATTTGTGAAATATTTAATGATATTTTTTAAATAGTTTAAAACTATTGATTCCACTCAAAAAACCCATTTTTTGGTTATATTTTTTATCAATGATTAAATATAATTTTTAATATATGTTAATATTAATTGTTTTAATTATAAAAATATTGCTACATTTTCAAAATGTTAAAAATGGGTTTTTTAAATTCAACATAAAAATTTTACATAAATTATATCTCTCCATAAATATTTTTTTAATCATAAAAATGATTTATAAGTATTTATGTTGTCCATAATTATTTATATAGCCATAAATTTAATGTTTTTAGAAAAAAATGGCATGTTTTACTATTCAATCTAAAATCAATTATTTCAGACAATCATAAAATTAATCTTCATATAATTTTGACAAGGTAAATCCCAAAAAAACATAATTATTCCAAAATCAAATTCTATAGTTTAAGAATTTAACATTCAAATAAAAACCATAAAATATAACGAAACGTGTTTTCATATGAAAATAAAATTTTAAAATATTAATAGTTATTACTAATATTTCTAATCAATGAGTAATTAATTTAATGTTAAAATATTATTAACATAAAAAATATATTTTCTTTTAGTATATTTAATTTAAAAAAATAATTAGAAAAATATATTTTTTGAATAGTTATATTTTAAATCATAAATCAGCTTTATTAGTTATTTAGCTAAACTAATTGAGTTGTATTAAGGACTTACTATTAATAATGGCCTTTTTTATTTATATATATTTTATAAAATTTTGATACCTATATTTTTATCCACTAATTATTTGACTATATTTTAAGGTTCATATAATTTAATATTTTTTCTTTCTGTACTATGTTGTGTGCTTCACAAGCGATCAAACAAATTAGGGTTCAAGGGAAAGTATATAATTTAAAATCCTAATTTGATAAATCCTCCAAAAAATAAATTGTACCCTCAAAAAGTTACTTATCATTCACAATTAAAATTAGTTAAGGGTCTATAATAAATATTTATAACTTAGGATACAATTTTAAATGAGTTTTATACCTTAATATCATAGTTATAACAAAGAATAACTTCTTTTTTATGTATCTTGTTAATAGATTTAAAAATGTGTTATTTAGAAATTCATTTTATTTCCATAATTACTAACACTTAGGAAATTGAATTTTTTATTTGTAATACTCTTGTTCAATAAAAATTCTATAAGTATATTTATTTCTTTTATTTTTTATGATTGGATGCTCAACTATGTTCACATATTGAATCATAATTCATGATAGGAGGTTTGGAATAGTCACATTATTTCTCACTACAAATCTTATCATATTTAGTTTCACATTTCTACAATATCCTCTTTATCCATGGGACCCATCCTAAAATTAGTTCTTTTTGGATTCATTCACGAACAAACCAAAAAATATGATATCAATGATGAATAATTATTGTTAGAAGAGGATTATAAAAAATTCATTATCAATATGATATAATCCATGATTCCATCATGATAGCATATCATTCATTTTGTTAATGCTATATCTCTCTTGGTCCAAACAATTTTGGTTTAGTCTAGGTTCTCCCATATTACATAACCTAGTTCCTTAACACAATAAATAATTGGAAACCACAAAATATCTATGTTACCAAAACATCAAAATGTTATCATATACTAAGATGTAACCTTTAGACATATCCATATATTGTTTTCTAAAGTTACCTTATCCTAATAATTAAATATAATAAAATATTCAATACTAACTCAACCAACCTAAATGAGTTTATCTAATCCTTTTAAATTATAATCAAACATAATTAATCAATCTATGATGACATTTATAACTCATAAATGAACTTTAAACGATAAAATTTTAATCTATAACGTTGTATTTACCCTTATTTGATACAAACTACGATATCTATTATATAACTCTCTCCAAATAATATTACTTAATGAAAATATTGAACTTAAAAAATATCTATGTTCTTTTAGATTTTGAGATTTAGAAAATTGGGATAACTTATTAACTAAAAAATCGTATCTATTTCTCATCTAATAGACATTTTTTTAACTAAATAATAAACTAATTCATCATTAATTGTTCCTAAAATCTCCCACGATATCTCCATACATAATATAATTCAATAAATATAATGTGTAACACTTTTTGTATGACCTGGTGAAATGGAAACACAATAAGGTTAATTTAAAATTCACAATAATAGAAAGAGTATAGTATAATCTATCTTATAATTTATAAGGAATGAATAATACCTAAAGAGATAAATGATCATCAAATGATGACATAAATCTGTCCAAATGATTTTGGAACAATTCCATGGTGAACAATATAAATAAACACATGGAAAATAATAATTTTTTACATTGTGATGAAATTCACAATTCTACACATATTAATCATTATCATCAAACCCTTATCCAAGACATCATTTTTATCATCAAGTCCATATATAAGATGTAATTATTTTCATAATGGTTGCAACCTAGGCATCGTGCTTGAATTTAATATGCATAAACTAAATAACCAAAATTTATCTCTCCTCAAACCAACCAATACATAGAGGGGATATATAAAATTAAGCCCCACACAAGACTTCATTATGTATAAAATAGTCACCATATGAATGATATCAATTTCAATACATTGTAAAATTATCTTTACTTAATAATATATTAACTTTTGTATTGAGATACAAACAAATTCAATGTTAGTAAATTTCCAGTTAGTAAACTGTATAACATAGAAATACTCTATCTAGAGATATATGGTGGATGGTTAAACAAAACATATCCCAAGTGTAACAATATAAATGTCAAAGTATGTTAGGGTAGATGAAAATCACATTCAAAAGAGTGAGGTTAAACTAAAACACTATAAACCATGAACAAAGATAAAAACATCATATAATTATTAAAATAGGAATTATATACACAATATATTATATAGTAAGTGCATAACATAAAACAAGCCTCAAAGATATAAATTTGGAGATGAAATCCTTACAAATTTGATAACTCTATTATCAGAACCCCATAAAGGAGGAAATATAAATTAAAAATTTATTATCACAAATAGACAAATAATAATTTTATAATACATCATATAGTTTTTTTATTAAACGATAAAATGAAACATGGTTTACATTATGGAACATGTATCATGGAAAAAAAATCAGACAGTGAATCCTTACATTAATGGTAACATAATAATAAATATAACAATAGAAGGATACCATAAAATGGAAATTAAAATATAAATAAATGAATGGTATTCATAATTCTAGATGGTGATTATCATAGTGAATAAACCATATAAATTAATGGTGAGCAATATTAAACATGTTTAAAGAAATTTAATATATAGATAAATGAACCTTAAAATATTCTTATACTTTGAATTGAAATCCATTTAAATAAATAGAATTATATGGATATTTAAAACCCATTAATTAAAATAATTTTATAAAATTAATTCATTAGTTAATAATAACTACATATCTAATATATTGTGATACACAATATGAAATATATGTCAGGAAATTAATTTTTGTTATAAAGAACCCCTTACCTCAATTCATGCTTAGTTAAAATGTTTTAAAAAATCATATATATAAAAATAACTATACTAATCACCTATTATAGAAAATAATTCATACTAATTCCCCATTATAATATTAATTTAAAACATTTTTATAATAAAATATATGTCTCTAATAGATAATTTTCACCATCAGATGCTAGAAACTCTTGTTTGTTGTTCCATACAAGTTTTTCAATGGCATGATTGATTCATGTTTATTAATAAAAATTTCACCATCCCCATATTATATAAAATAATATAATCATGGTGTTTTAATGTTTCATCATATCCCATTTAACATTTTCAATGATAAATTTATTTTTTGTGAAAATAGAAATTATAAAGATCATGTTTCGATAGGTTTAACGAACAAAAGGTTGTACATAAACAAATATATTAAAAATTAAAAACACCATTCCATAATACTTAAAAAATATTATATATGTTTTTATTTCATGATATTATCATTATATAATATTCCTTAATCATTTATAATATAAATATTACAACATTATCCACATGGATGGAAAAGTAAATCCAAACAGGAGGTGGTTCTAATGATTTATTGAGTATGGGATTTTTTTATGTAATGAAAATATTACATTTTCATAAATCTAAAAATTCAATAAATATCAACAATCCTCATTAAATTAATTCTAAAAATCATACATTAATGGTGGTGATGAATATGAAATTTTTTGTTCATGGAGGTGGTAGTCTTCACATATTCACTGTTAACATTACCATTTTTCAATGAATATGATGAAATTAATATATATGATAAATTATAGTTACATAATATTAATTTTAAACTATAAAAAACATTAATACATCAAATATGTAATTTTTATATTCCATGAATGGTGGGGATGGAAAATAAACTAGATCGTTTCATGGAGGAGGTAGTCTATATGTACGCAAGATCAATGTTTTTTTACAGATGGAAAAGATTACATCATGCTTGATAAATTAATATAAAATAAATTAATTATATTAATAATTTTTATGTCATTATATTAATGTCTCTATATAATGTTTTATGAGGATAATTATCAAAAAAATACTAAGTAATAAATACCCACATAGAGAACTTGATATTTATCTTAGATAAATCCTTATCAATCGAGTCCTTAAGATAAATAATTGAGGGAAAAGGTTTATTAACAGTGATTTGATACTAGGAATAGATAAAATTTAGTTTTTCAAAATTAAATTCTATGTAATAGGAGTATCATAAAATATTGTAATTTTTCCCCATTTATTAGTGACTGGAAAAGTAATTTTGAAAGTATCCATTACATTTCAATAATGGTATGTTTCTATACAATGGTCGTTTGATCCAAATGTTTAAAATAATGGGTTTAAGTGTGTTATTGGGTCGTTATACTTCAAACAAGAACTTACACACAAGTTCTAAACATGTTTTTGATCTTTTATCTTTATATTTTTACATTTTGATAACCTAGATTTTAAGTAGGTAACTAGTATTTTTATTAATTAATTTATTATTTAATATAAATATAAAACAAATACAATTTAAAAAATTGGTTTTCTAAAGATAAAGTTAGACTACATTTAATATAATTCAATTTTTAACAAACATAAAATTGTTTTGAAATTAAAAAATTTCATATATAAAGAAATTGTTTTGTGGAAAAATATTGTATTAACCTTTTAGTGTTCTTAAATTTATTGTTTACTTAATACCAAGTGAATGGATATTAATATGTTTATATACGTTTAAAAATTATATATTATTTATTCCTAATAATATTTTTTTTATTAGATAAAAATTACATGGTGTTCATAAAACAATTCTTTGAAAATAACAGTTCTTTCATTATTAAAAAATTAACTTCAATCCTAATTTAACATATAAAATATATTATATTATATTAAATTTTTTAAAGGTATGACAACTAATTATTAATATAAATTAATAAAATTAGTTTTTGTTAGAAAAATATTGTTTAATTTTGAAAATGATAAACTGGGATTTTTTAAAATCAACATTGTATTTTTTACATAAATAATATCTCCCCTTAAATAAAATTTCTAGTATGAAACAAGTTATATATGTATTTAAGCTATATTTACTTCTTGATGTAGTCATAAATACAATTTTTTCTGTAAAATTTTATTTTTTAACTATTACCCAAAAGTCAATTATTTAATAAAAATTAAAAACAAATCAGATAATATTGACATGTTAAAATAAAAAATTAAAATCATTTTGTCAAATTATAATTAAATAATTTAGTAATTTAACTATTACGCAAAAGCATTATAATATAATGAAAACATTTTCATTGAAATATTACATTATAAAATATTAAGTATTATTATTGTTACTTCCTGTTACTTTGTAATTATATTGGTGTTAAAATATTATTAAATCATTAGTATATTTTATCCATAATATATTTTGATTCTTGAAACAAACCACATAAAAAAATTTAGAAATGTTACATTTAAAATAATAAATTATTCTTATTTAATTTTTTAGCTACACGAATTGATTTTTATCAATGACTTATTATTAATAATGAAAACTAATTAATTTATATCGTTTCATAGTTACATTTCCAATTTTACCAAAATCTTTTACCACTATGTTTTAATTGTTATATAAAATTTCATGGCCTATTTTGGTTCATTTTTTTGTTTATCACTAGCTAATGAATACATTAGGTTTTGAAAGAAAACATATAATTTAAAATTGTTGAGTGTTACAAATATGACTACCATGATTTGATATTTCCCATCTTAGTGTTGTAGATTTATATCCATGGGTTTTACAAGTTTTGTATATTCATTTAATGGATATTTTCATATTGTTTTCATCTAGATACTTCTTTATAATATATAAAAAAATTCTACCTAAATGTATATATGGTTTCCCATATTAAGGAAAGTGGACACATATAGTTGAATGCTTGTGTATATGTATCTGATTATGGATACACACTCACAAAAGTGTATTCACACACACACAAACATATACATGTATTCTAATCTATAATAATATAAAATCTCCTAAATGAGGATATTATATACACATTTCATACATATGAGATGATTATGACACCAATGGAGGATGATGTTGAGGTGCATGAATATATATCCTCCCCATTAAGATATAGGCCTCATAAGGGAAATGGTCATAGATCATATCTATTATATATATCCTTTTATGTGTGTATGTGTAAACATTTATATATTTATATTTTCTTTTTATAGGATACGGGTTCATTTTAGAATCCTTGGTGGATTAGTATTTTATGGTTGATAGTCAAACTACATTATTTTTTAGACTATCTTAAAGAATGGCTTTTTAATGTGACTAATAATAAATTATATTCTAATATTATGGGAAAACTATTAACATGATTGATAAAAAACATGTAATTTTTTCAATTTTTAAATGTTATTAAAAACCCCCCATTGGATATAATTTATAATCCTTTTTATAAAAAAATTAAATAAAATTCCCCCTTACATATGTTTTATGGTGTTTAGTAAAGGTATAATGAATTTTAAAGTCTTTTTTTATGGTTAAATCCTATTTTCTATATGTTTTTTATGTGTCAAACATTTTTGTATGACATGGATAATGTTGAATGGATACTACATTAGAGTCAAAAACCATGTATATGGTTAATCATGCACTGCTTAATGGTCATCCTAGTGTTATGTAATGGTAAGGATGTGATTATATGTGTTGCATAAGGGTAATTCTAGCATTATTCAAGGGTAAAAAATTGTTATGTGATGGTAATATAGGCAGTGAATAAGGGGATTTATAGTTTTGCGTAAGAGAAACCAGAGCTGGGTAAGCTAGCATGGCAAATATGTAAAGGTCTCTTCGGTATTCCCAAGGATGAAAAAGGGTAGTTATTGGTTTAGTCACTATGTTAGGGTAAAACCCTTAACATAACATGAAAACTATCATATTTGTATGAGTAAATCCATGTTACCCTTATAATGTACTCTTTTTAGAATGAATATTTTAATAACCCTCTTTCATGCTACTTATTCCCTTGATCACACAAGTAATGTGTTTGCCAAAAATTGTGGAATTAAATTCATTAATTTTTTTTAACATTAATTAAAATGTTTATGAAGAATTAAATGATCAAAAATTGAAAAACATTTCAAATATAAATCAAAATATTTATTTATTTATTTGATTTGATTTTACAAATATTTATGGGGTATTTTTATTTCAAAAATAGAGAACCCTTGAAGATTTTATTTTTGGTCAATCCTTTGTTACTCAGAATCATAGAAATTACCAAGAGATAGTTTAGTGAAACCTTTTATAGACAATTCAATCCATTCTTCATATTATTGTGTAGGGAAAGTACTACTTTCTCTTCTTCCTTAGTGCATCATTTGAAATAGATAAATTTCATATTGGAATATACAATTTCTATTATATTTTAATGTGATTTTTAAACTAATTTAATCCAATGTTCTAGAGATGACATTATAATTATTGATATGATAATAACCCAAAATTATAAAATAATAATAATAATGTATTTTCACATGAATATTATTCTAGAGGGATAGAGTATTATCTCAGGATGATTTGTAATTTTTCTTTTAGAACAAATTTCTAACACATGTATTGACATAAATAAATAATTTAAAAATCATCTAGGATATAAAATCTATAATCACATGTTATATTTTATTTCATTTAGAAATAAAATAGTTGGATTCTATTATAGGAATCCATGGAAATATTTTTTGAATCATAAATCATATAGATGTGGTATATGTGAAAATTTGATGATGATCTTTCAAGATGACATTGAAAATCTTATGTCATGAAGTTCTTTTCCATGTTAAGTCCATGTTTTTGATTGTTATCTTTACATGATGAGTTGTGTTGATGTGATTATAATATAATGAATTTGAACACATGTTTATATGTGTTTGTATCTTTTAACATTCATAATATTCTTTGTGTACTCTAATTTTACACCACCCTTTCCCTATGTTATATTTTTTTATATTATAAGTTGTTGTTATTAAATGCTAGGTAAAAAATTGATATCTGAACCCATCATTTATCAGTATACATATAATAAGGAATGTTTAGTTTTTACATGTGATTTGATGATATGATTGGGATATGTGATGGGGTAAGGTGGTCTGGTATGTCATGTCCAAGGTGAACGGAAATCATTTATGATCAGATCCATATAAAAGTTGTGGGAAATGATGATCAGTGTAGTCTGACCAGAGAGAAAGGGACAGAGAATCATAGCCTATTGTGGTATGACCTATAGTCCAAGGTCCTCTTTTAATATTTATAATCTTTATGGATGACTACTAATTTTTTGATTATCCATGACTATTCTAAAATTTTCTAGTAAAGAAATGATACATGAACTCTCGGGGTTTGTGGTGTATTGGATAGCACACAAATTCTTTGTATGATCTATTACATTTTAATCATTTATTTATTATCATGTTACACACTCTTATGAATGAGAAGTCATGTTATGGATGCATTTTTGGTGTCCTACTAAGATTCATACTCACATCATACACAAGTGTCTCAATGTGTGTTCACATTTCATATATAGTATTTTGAGCAATGAAAAGGAAAACATATCCAATGGTTGAAAAGTAGAACATGGGGTTAGTGAAGGTACTGGAGAAAACTCATGTGATTACCATATTGTTTTAATATATATATGTGAAAAACATTAAACTATGGTTTGAATTCACACATTGGGAGCCAGTTGGATATTTTTATGACATGTGTAATCATTGGAATATTTAATTTCTTGACAATTATTTTAATTTTTTTATTATAATTTTAGTAATTATTATTTTCTCTAAAAACATTATTGACACCCCTACCCAAAGAACTGGTTCCGAACTGAACTTCCTCGTAACCTCATGTTCACCTCCCCATTTGCAACAGGCTTTTGAATAGCAGTGATGCTATATGTCTTTAAATAGGGAGACAACAAGGTTTTAAGTGATACTTTTCAGGGATGATAAGTTGTTAGATATGAAGAATTATAATATTATTACTTTTTATTAATTATTAAACCCTCTTTTAGAAATAATTTATAAGTATATTAATGAAAAAGATTTAAATTTAAAATTCACAGTTATATATGTCTTAGGGTGTTTTGAAAAGTTAAATAGATTTTAGAGTCCTCATGTAAGGGTAAATCCAATTTTCCACAGGATGAATAAGGGGAGAACCCATTTTCTATTACTTATATAAGGTTAAATAGCTTCTATATAGGATTAAACATCCATGTATAGAGGTAAAAATGTGTTTCATAAGGTTCTTCACAACATTGAATAAGTGGAATTCGCTGATTATGTTTTTTTGTAAGGGTCATTATAGTGTTCTGTAAGTGTCAATAATGTTGTTTAAGTTTAATACATGCACTATGTTATGGACATTTTAGTGTTGTGTAAGGGTAAATAAAATTCTGTAATGATATCATGGAATGTGAATAAAATTATCTTCTATTTTAAAAATGATGTGTAAGGATAAAATAGGGTTGATTAAGAGTAGTCTGGGATTCAGTTTTAGCATAAGAGTAAAACCATGTTACCCTTACTAAGTTCCATTTTGTGGAGAATATTTTAAAAACCCACTCTTACTCTCCTTCTACCCCAAATCATGCATAAAACAAATTTTAATAGTTTAAAATTCAAAAAATCCTATAATTAAATTATTTCATTCTATTCCCACATAAGTCAAATGCCTATGAAGACATAAGTTTTTCTATATTAAAAAAAATTGAAAAAAATGATTTCATTTAATTTTGAGATTAAATGTAGTGTATCTATATAAAATATAGTCTTTTATAAAATAGAAAATACCATTAATCCATCATTTTTTGAATATCCATTGTGTTCAAGAATCATTGATATTATTATTCTCTATTTTGGTGAACATTAATATGAATAATACAATCCTTTCTTCAGGTTTCCCTTAATCTAATGAAGTTATCAATATTCCTCCTAAGTTCAATGCATGAAATAGTTAATTTATAGGAAGGAAGGTATATTTTCTTTTCTTATTTCTAGGTTCTCAATAAATTGAGTTCTTCTTATGTTATATAATTTCATAAAGAAAAATTGAGATGATAATAACCTAAAATTATAGAATATTAATAAGAAAGTATTATCACCTAAATATTATCCTATATAGATAGATTTTTATATCATGTGATTTTTTAATTATTATTTGAGGAAGAATTTGTAGAACCTATGATGACATAAATTGATAATTGTGAAATTATCTATGATATATAATCTATTATTTACTATGATATTTTATTTATTTTTGATATAAAGTATTTCGGTTTGGTGAAAGTAATCCTTGGAAATTATTTTGAGAGGAAAAACACATGGACATGTTTCAAGTAATGTTTCATGGGTAATCCTTGGTGATGAAATTGAAAATATTTGGGTCAGAAGTTATATACAATTTTGTTTCTATGTTTATGATTCTTATCATGATATAATTATGTGTGTTTATGTGTTATAATATGATGAGTATGATGAGATGTGTGTGAGTTTGGATTTTTTTACACTCATGATATGATTTGTGTGACTTGATTTGACACAACTATTTCCTTTTTTATATTTTGATATATGAAATTTTGTTGTTGTTCTATGTATAGTAACAAATTGTTAGGTGGAATCATCATGTATTAGTATCTATATAGGGAAGGGTTTGTTTAGACACTACATGTGATTGGATGATTGGACCAGGATAGGTGATGGGGTATGATTTCTTAGTGTGGCATGTCCTAAAGGATTGATGATTTGTTGTGATTAGAGAAATATGGAAGTACTGTGGCATGATGGTATATGTGGCATGAACTGAGATATAATGATAGGTTATTATATCCTATTGTGGTTTTACTTGGAGTCATAGGTCCTATATGGCTATTGAGAATTCTTTCGGCTAGCTTCTTGTTTGTGATTTATCCTTGACCATTCTGATATCTTTTGGAAATGAGACAAAAAAGGTACAACTAGGGTTTATAGAGGCTTGATTAGAACAGAAATACTCAGAATTAATTTTTTCTTTTTTGATCATTTATTTATTATCATTCTAAACACTATTATGAATGATAAATCCTATTAATCATGCATTGGAAGTGTCCAAATGGGTTCCATACTCACACCATGCATGAACGTATCGATGTTATTTCTAGTTTCATATATAGGTATCCATGAAATGACTAGTGGCCTATGGGTGATTTTTGAATCATGGAGCATGGAGATGGAATTGGAGCTAGGATAGACATAATATATTTCCTTATTTTTTATTTTTTTATGTTCCAACTATATTTTATGCTCTGGTTTGGATTTCCACTTTGGGAGCTCATTGTTAATATATATGACATGTGTACTCTTTTTATTATATTTAGTTTATGTATGATTATTTTTATTGTTTATTACATTCTAATTTATTATTATTTTATAATGAGATTCTTGGGTTATAGTCTCCCCTTTGATAGAATTAAACCCTCATTGTAAGTCAACGTCCGCTTATATACTGGGAGGCATTCATGAGGTCGTATTGAACTTTGGAAGGAACCTGGTGGTTCGGTACGGGGTGCTAAAAATTATTCCCAACTATTTTCACCATCCCATTATTTGTAGATACTTGTTCTAGTATGTTTACAATAGTGTTGTATTTGTGAACATCTTTTGAGGCAGTATTATAATATTAATATAAATGAGAACAGTTATTCAAGTATACACATATATATCATTATGTATGTTGAGAAATAGTTTTTAGTCAATTAATATGTCTTTATTCTCACACCTGATGTGCGATCAATCATGGGGAACATGAAAATAATTTTTGAAACTAAAAAAATTATTAGTCGGACAGAGGTTGAATCCAAAGATGATAGTGTTTCGAATGTGTTTCATATTATTTAAATGTTTTTCATTTTTTGAAATAATGGATATGATTTAGTTTATTAAATTTTGACTTAATAACAAGGGTATGTCCCTAGATTATTCTATCATTGACTTATTGAATCATCATTTCCTTTGTTTCATAGTCATTCTCTAATCACATTACACCTTATTGATTACTCTAATCTAGTTGTTTCATTTTATATAAATAATTACAACAATCATTGTTCCCCCTATATTTTCCTAGAATGGTTATTAGATATTTTTCATTTCATTTAAATTATCCGACATATTAATATCACATTTAGTGAATTAATATGGAGTGTATTTTGTGTAAACTTCCATGAATGGGAGTAAAATAAATTAAAATTGATTTTTTTTTAAATTTCCAATGGATTAAACAATTAAAATACACTAGAGGAAGGTATGGTATAATTAAAAATTATCAATAATAATTCAGCAACAAGTTAATGGATAAATATTCCATGGAGTGGCCACAACTGGCCTTGTGATATATTGAAAGTATTATAGAATAATTAAATAAAAATATGAAAAAATAGGGTTAAAAACAATTAGAATCCTATTATCTCAATCAAAACAATCATTATAATACAACCCTTCTTATGGTCAATAGTGGATATTCTTATAGAAAATACTTTTAGTTTACCTAACATTCTTTCCACTTGATTTGTATGTGTGCATTAAATATCCTTGTATAGTTCTATTACCACCGAAATTTATATTCAATATAATTTTCAAGCTTATTTGAATTATTCTTCTGATCCTGGACATGTTTCTAGATTGAGGGATGTGATGGTTTTGATGGGAATCTAGAATCTTACAAAACATATTTTCATTCATAAAATGATTGATATCTATAAAATTTATAGTCAAAGATGTGGTTTAGTGATTATATGATTTATACTTATATTGGACATGAAAATCATCCCATTGTAGGAAGATAATGCACTTTTTCTTAGGAATGGGATTAAAATGATGAGATTTGTGATTGAGTCTATGGGGCTTCGATACTTCTAACTCATATACAAGTTGATTTTTTATGAATCATGGAAACATGGACTGTTGATTTTAAAGGGTAACAAAGAGATTCATATGGGTTCTTAAAGACCTATAATGTCAGGCAAAAAAATTATTCCTATAAATATAAAAAATAATTACAATCATTTCTATAAAAAAAATTATTATTGATATTTAAATACTTCCAGTTAATATTGTGGAGATAATATGGCTATTTAATTGGTTTAATTTAAGGTTCATTGATCCTTGTTTCAGATTCACAAACTTCAATCAAACTTCATTAAATCCTAATGAGTCTTCGTTGTTCAATGAAAAACATTTTTGGGTGTGGGGTAAAGTTCTTGAAAGCTTCAAATTCATTGTGCACTGAAGAGGGGGGATAAAATGATGTGTTTATTAAATAATTGTATTGATCATATGGTGTGATTCTATTAAAGAATTCATTGACATCATATTAAAAAAAATGAGGCCTTCTTATCCTTTATACAACCTGTGAAAAATATCAATCCAACGGTCAAAAATTAAACACCATCAACAACAATGCATTCTCCTAAGTCACATCCATTGGAAAATAATTTACATTGATGATTCATCATCTACATCAACCAGATATTATTATTTTTCTTCCTGACATTGACTACGAGTACTCCTCAATCTTATTTTGAACTATTTACTCTTCCATATTCTGTGATCATTGAAATTGAATCACTTCATCAATGATGTGAATTAAATATTTTGTCCTATGTTTTGATCATATTATGTTCATCCTCATATGGTCTTGTCTTGGATTAAATAGGGTAGTGAATCTTAGGGTTTTCATCAATTCAAAACTTAATATTTTTTAGTGTGTTTCTATGTTCCTCCATATCGACCTCCATTTTTATCCTAAATTAGTCTGGGCACTTCGTATTCATAAATCCTATACCCAATCTCTGATTACTTCATTTGAATTATACTCATATATGTCAAACATTAATGATAATTCAATTGACATCATGTATTTTGTTCTTAAACCTGTTTCGATTGAAACGAATCAGGTTTGGGTATTAAATCATGAATAGGGGAATCTTGGTCACTTGGTTGCAGAAACATGAGGGGAAACATCCTTATCCACTTGTGAAGGTGGTGGAAAATATTTTTAGTAGGTTCTATAGTGATGGTGAGGTAAGTTAATGAATGTTTTTCAACGGAATATTGTGTGAGATGGGACATGGTAGTTTGGTGAGATTCTCATGGTCAATATAATATTATTGTGGAGAAAAGGTTGTGAATCGATGTTCTGTGTGGTAAATTTAGGGGGGCACATTACTTGTAGTAAACATGCGGTAGGTTGAATATAGAGTTCATGGATAGTTCAATTTTTCAATGTGAATAAATTTATACCTTATATATATTTTTTCACATGAAAACATAAAATTTTTATTATATAAAATTGAGTTTTGAAAACCATGGTTTCTTTTCTTTTGTCTTGTGGTAAATATAATAAATATGATAAAAAATTATGGTGGGTAGGAATAATATTCTCTTACGGTCAGTAATATGATTTTGGGTTATTTTTATTAGGTTTCTCGAGTGTTTCATCAGGTATCATTAGATAATGTTTTACAAAATAGATTTTTAGATGAAGATCATTATATAGATCAGACTAGTATTTTATTATAGTGATGTTTTAGAGTTTTTTGGGTATGATGTTTTCTACTAGATAGAACATTCAGTCATACAAATTTTACTGGACAGAACATCATCAGTAAGATGGTTTCCCTATATAGACTTTTTTGATCACTAGATAGTCATCAAAAAAAATTATCAATTGAGTTTTATATGTTACCCTAACATATAAACCCTTCAGCATTAGTAAGGTTTTTTATATTGGTATGGAGTATGGTATTCTCCAATGATACCAACAATAATATTGAAATGATACTATAGATTGTCAATATACAAGAGGGGGGTGAATTATTGTAACGCCCCGAGATTTTATGAAAAATATTCATTTTAATTACTTTGATGTCTTGTGTTTCACACTACACCAATATTAGATTCCGCTATACGCAACACTATATTAGCTTGTATTTTACGCAAACCCTATTTTTGGCTTGTGTTGCACGCAAGAGCAACCTTCCTCAATATCGTGTGTTGTACGCAATACCGAGTTTTACTAAACCACGATATATTGTAAGAATATTGTTATGATATAGCTGTTAGGAATAGTATTTATAACATATTAAATTTTATAACATTATTATTCATCGTACACATTTTCGAGATCATGGTATTAGAAAAAAATAAATTTTTCGGGCAAAATAAGTATTTTTAAAAAAAAATGTAATTTTGTCGCCTTTTGATGGCGCAACCACATTAAATTTAGTTTTTGTAATGTTTATAAGTTAAATTTTAAAAAATAAAATTATTCTTTGGAATCAGGATATAAAAATTTACATTGGATAAAATTTTCATATTATTCTGATAACTTTTATATTTTAATGAATAGTAAAAACACGCTATATTTTAAATAAAAACATGTTTTTTTCATCGTAATAATTTATATAATTAAATTATAATATTAAATGGGTTTAAAGTATAAATATAATATATTTTTACCATTTAATATAATGTATATCATTATAATTGATTTTACATTGAATTCATAGGTAAAATCATTTAAATCTTTTGCAATGTTTTAACTTTTAAAACTCATTTTCTTAACAATGACATTAATATTAAATTAATTTCTGATGCTTCTGTGATTTAAATTTGGAAAAATGGACTCTGTATTTGGAATATGTAGGTCCAAATTAGGTTTATAGGCTATTTTTTATTTTTCTGCACTATGAATAGTAACTACAGTAAATTGTTTTACCATAGTTAAACGTAAATTGGGTAATTAACGGGAAATATAATATTATAAAATTACCATAACACTTGTATTAATATAATTTAATGATTATATTTTGTCCTAAAACATACTTGAGTTGAAATAGAATCTATTTGATCCCACTTGGAATTGATTAAGACCTTTAATTTAGATTATTTTAAAGAAAGTGAAATATGTCTCACTCAAACATTATTAATTAAGGTACTTTTAATATAAGGTTACACAGAATGTAAATTCGATTATAAATACTCAATTGAAAGCTAAAATTTTTTCATTGGTATGGTAATTTATTTTTAATTTTTAAGAGATATTTAATTTCCTTAATCGGTTATACATTAATGATGCAGAAATTAATTACATAGTGAAAAATAAAAAATATAGTTTCTACTGAAATAATAACACCAATAAGAGGCCAAAACACATGACTAAAAATTATTGGTCAAGTATATCTATTCTATAAGAATCCAAGGGTCGACTTAGGGACCATTGGATCCATATAATATAGATTAGGACATTTATATTATTTCATTTTAAATGATGTCAAAATGTCACCTTCATAATTTAATAAATATAACAATTTAAATGTTGTTATTTTGAGATTATAAATTCGAATAAAATTATTATTATGAAATATATTATATTTATATTCATTATATTAATTTATTTTTAATTTTTTTGAAACGAATTAGTATATTAAATAGTTATACAAAAATGTTGTAGTAATTATTTTATTAAGGGAAATATTAAATAAATGGTTTTAATAAAATTAAAATAAATGTTATATAAACAAATTAATGTTCTACATTAATTTTTTTGATGCATATGAATCTTTAACAATCTATTAATTTTTTTGGTACAAATATATCTTCAATATGGATTTAATTTAAATTCAAATAATTGAATAGTGGCAAAATTGAACTATTGATCTTTAATAAAACTGACATATTATAAAATTGTTTAAAAATCACAAATATATTTAAAAATAACAAATTGAAAATTATATTCACGAAAATTTAATAATTTGTCTAATTATGTCCAATTCAAAACACATAAGTAAGTATTTATAACCATTTAAAATTTAGAATATTATTATCACAAATAAAATTAAATAGATTAAATAAGGATAAATAAAAATGATAAGATTAAAAATATAATAAAAACGTGTATAAATTTTATTTTTTGATAATATTACTGCCCTATATTATCTCATATCTTAATTTGAGTCACTTTGGATGTTTTTATGTGGGGTTTGAGTTTATTATAAATTAATGTTTTTGAGGTTTCCAAAAGTGTCCCTCTGTTCTCTTATAAAAGATAACCTCATCCCTCTCCTCCTTACACAATTAGAGCCTTCAATCTTGGCCAACCCCTTCCCTTTTATCTTCTCCACTTCCCTAGAAACATTCGAGAGGTCCTTTTCTTCTTCAAACACCATCTTTAGTGCCCTAAGTGGAGGTTTAGAAGAGGCTCCTCGAAGAAGAGTTAATATCCTTTACCGATTCATTCAAATTCATTTTTTCTTTTACTTCCTCTTATTTTGTTGTTTTATAATAATGAAATAACATAAGTATCACTAATATACTAATATTTTATTATAAATAAGAACCAACCCTATTTCACCTTCTTCCATCCTACGGAAAATGAAATCATCGTGTGTGCGTATGTACGGAATACAGTCTCCACGCCGTGGTGTAAGCTGTTTTCCACCACCGCCTTACTTGGATGGGTATAATGGTAGAAATAATAACTATATATTATTATTATAAAATAATACTAATTCTGTGATATTATATCATCCACTTAAATTCCATTCAATAATTCTGGGAATGATATCACCACTCGTGCATACATACGGATTACCATCTTCACAATGCGATGCGATTAATTCTCCATGTTAACCATCAAAGAATGATTATAAAGTATATATATAATAAAAAATCATGAAATATATGAAATATTAATGATAATATATTTATGTATATGTTATATAGTTACTTCCATTCATTTTAATAAGGAAATGAAAACAGCGTTCATGCATACGTACGACCTACCGTCTCCGTGAATGGTGTATTTCATTCCATTTATTGATCTATTATGTATATATATTTTCTGAATATATATTATATATAAATCAGTCTTTACATTCTGGAAAAAAGTAATCATGATCTATGTAATCATTTAAATAATTACATGTCAAAACACGGACAATAAATGAAACGATTTTACCCAAAACATTGCTTTAACATGAAATTGACTAATGAAAGGGTGATATAAAGTCATAAGTGAATCATATATGATATCATAAATATTATTATGGTTCCGTTACAAGTTAATAATATGTTTAAACCCACTATACAGGAGTATCAGACACGTACATATGAAATTGGACATATGCTAAGGGATAATTATTCTAATATGGTTCTTATCCGAGATTGTTTATTTGTAAGTATTTATTGGGGTTATATTTATCATCCATGTCCATGTTTTATAAAAATTTATTCATAAAATGTTTATTATTATTCAATTTATTTTTAAAGATATTTTTATCTTTTTTTTACTTTTATCACTTGGTATGGAAATAATCTTTCTTTTGTTTACCATACGAAGTCTTTTTTGGCTTTTCCGGAAAAAGTACGAGGAGAATGTTTTATTAACTTATACGACATGAATGCATTTTTATGGTATCATAAATCCTTATTTCCATGAAGATTTATATTCTTGATTTTATTTATTATTTACATAAAAAACATTTCTTTTAAAATTGCATGTCATTTTGAGAAAAGAAAATGATTTTGAAGAGGAAAGCTTTATTTCCTCAAGAACTGATTTCAAGTGTTTTCTCAAAATTATTTTCCATATATGATAATATAGGGTTATGTTTCTATCCCTACTATTACCATGATTTGATTATGATGGATTTTTTTATGATTTCCTTTTATCTTATATGGATTATGTTATGATGGCATCATGTTTAAGAATACCATTTTTATTACATGGGTTATGATATGATATATGATTTATGATTTTTTGGGACACATAAAAATGGTTTCATTATGATATGGGTAGGACCTATATATCCCTCCAATTCATTGGGAAAAGATTTATATCTCATGAGATCGACATGGCTGGAACAGAAAATGAATCTTGTTCAGTAATACTGGGCTGGAACGACAAGTAAACACGGTTCAGTAATGGACATTGTCCACTATGATGGTTTTGGAAGCAATGCCCTGGCTACTATGGAAATAAAAAAAAGTGATTAATAGTTTCCATAATTACATGTTTTATTCAAAGGCTATTTTATCATGATTAATTTCCTTTATGATCTCTGCCTTTTTTACTACAATGATTTATGTCATTACTCATGATTTTGAAGATTTATGTTTATGGTTTTACGTTCAAATGTTTATGGGTTGTTTTATGTTCTCTATGTTTTCCTTTATTGAGAATTTCAGCTCACCTATTATATGTTTTCTTTCCCCAGGATTTAACAAAAGTTTTGAGGTAGGAAAAAAAAGAGGATGATCGTTATTGGATATTTTGAAGATCCTTAAACATGATTAGAAGATTATATTCCGATTTTCCGAAGACAATAAACTAATATTGTCATTGGGCGTCTATTTTTTTATGTATTATTTATTCTAAAAAAAATGTAATGTCTATTTACGTCATGTCTGGTTCTCTACTATTGGTATCAAAGAAAAGGTTTAGTTAACCATTGGAAACTAGGATGCGAAAACTCTAGTGAAATCCCTATAGATATTTGTATATTATGTCTATGGATGTCTCAAAGGTTAAGTATAAGTATAGGTTATAGTCTTAGAATTACAGTAAAAATATTAGAATTAAACCAAAGATGTTATATATTAAAGGTACTCCCACATTATTATTATTTTCCTAGCATGATTTTTCCTCTCAGATTATTCTTTTTGGGTTTTAGATGATGGCTGGAACCCGAAGGAACCGTGTTGATCAATGTAATCAACAATGCAATTATTGTCCTCCTGAACAAACCAATGTTATAGAAGATGGAGTGAAAAATAATACTTCTATACTTACACACTCTATGAATCATCCTGGACTTCCAAATGAGCATAAAAGGAACAATATTCTATCGAGTCCTTCATGAGGCAACGTCCACCTTCTTTTAGTGGGTCTTCTGATCCACTTTTTGCTGAACAATGGATAAGTACCATTGAAATGATATTTTCCATACTTCGATGTTCGGAACATGAAAAAGTCATTCTGGCTATTTACCATTTAGAAGGTGATGCAGACCAGTGGTGGACTCTAATTAAGAATAAAGGGCCCCAATGTGATATGGAATCCATGGAATGGGATGGGTTCAATAAATTGTTTTTCAATAAGTACTTCCCTAATATTCTTTCAAAAAAAATGCAGAAGGATATCTTTGAGCTTAAGGGAAAGGGTGATGAATCTATTGGTATATACGAGGGAAATTTTACAAGGCTTGTAAGGTATGAATCTGGATTTATCACCCAACCTGAATATAAAGTTGATTAATTATTCAGTGGCTTAAAACCAAGTCTTCGAAGGGAATTAGATATAAGAGACTTCTGTAGCAATGAAGAAATTGTTCATTGTGCAATCAAGGTAGAACTGGAATTTGTTACTACATATCCATCTCATTGTTTTGACAGGAA
Source organism: Viscum album (assembly GCA_963277665.1). NCBI lineage: Eukaryota > Viridiplantae > Streptophyta > Magnoliopsida > Santalales > Viscaceae > Viscum > Viscum album. The sequence continues at coordinate 1,306,691,811 of OY728140.1, read as the reverse complement.
AAGAAAAATGGAGTTCAAGGAAAAATCTCAAAAAAATTGTTAAAATAAGACAAATGTTTCTTTATGCTCAAAGTGTAAAAAGAAGCATGGAGGGGATTGTCTTAAAGGTACTAGAAAATATTTTAAGTGTGTAAAATAAGGTCATTAAGTAGCTGAGTGTCGATGTAATGGAAAAATGGTAGCTAATGATGTGAATAGAGAAAAGACTACAGAGAACGCACCACCAACACTTAAATGCTACAAGTGCAAGGAAATGGGGCATTATGCTAATCAATTCCCTAATCCAGGGTTAATGATGACCAAAATCAACAACCTCTTAAGGAAAAGGACAAAGGGAAGTCACAAGCAATCACTATTGGCGAAGTTGAATATGACAATGATGTGGTGGAATGATTAAGTGTTTATGTAATTGGATTCCAAAATAATGTTGTAGTATCATAGAATACTGGAATAAGTTTGTGGTACTGGTATCCATGAAAAGTGATTGAATTATTTTTGGAGAGCAGATGAAATGCACATAATGAAGGGATAAGGTGAATATAATATGTATGATAGTATTCATGAGCTCATGATTGATATAAGGACAAAGTGATATCATGGTTTGAGTATATATATATTTTTGGATTTTGGTATATGGAAAGAGTTACCTTTTGACATTATTCATGTTTTCACTAAGATTCTATGGTAATTTATGATTCAAGAGAATACATGATTAAGGTATTCACATGTTTGGAATTTGATTAACAAGATATATCTTATGATATATGGGGGATAAATGATGGTATTCATGTTCTTGTTATGTGACCTTTCTTGTAATCGTTGTCTTTATACTATGAGATTGGAGTGATGTTTTTTGGATATGATTGGAATGGATTATGTTGGACATGAGATAGTATTGTTTAAGGATAGAACTTTTTTCGATATTATTTATGTAATGTTATAATAGTTTAGTTTTAGAAAAAGGACAACCTATAGGATGGGCGAAAACCCATCTTGTCGGACAAGGTTGTAGGAATCAAACCCACAACCGAAGTGTGACAGGCCTTTATCACATACCACTAGCCTACATGAAGTACCTGGTTAGTAGAAACTATTTTCTTTATTATACAGGATTATTGATCAAGTATAAGTCCATTTATGGAACCATATACGATTAATCTCACAATCGATGGACTTATGTATAAAACTTTTGCTAACCTTATGTTTGAGACAGATGGAATGACCTATCATTCTATCACATGATCTTCTAACACTTCACAAAATACATATTCCACTTCATATCATTAGGATATGAAGTTGAAAATTTTCAAGGCATGAGAAATGGTAAGATTGTACCAAAATCAAGTATGTGTTCCTTTTAATTCAAAAATTATTCAACATTTGGGAAATGATCATGAAAACCAAAAATGGTTTCCTAGTGCCCTCATATATGAAGAATTAGATGGTACCTCAGATCATTACAAATTTATGGATTTGTGATTACTGGCTTTTTCATATCCATGTACTCTACCACTCTTCATCAGATGTTGACTGTTGTATTTCTCTACCATATCCATATTTTCATCTATGTTCTCTTTTGTGGAAACCCAGTGATGAGTTTACTTGTGTAACCGTTACATTTCTTACTTCACTTTTTAAGATTAAGTTTTTTTATTCTTTTTTACGATGTGGGATTATATGAAAGAATCTTTCAAGTAGAAAACTATTTATAACCCCAATGAATTTCGAAGGCGAAATTCATTTTAAGGGGGGTAGAATGTAACACCCTGAGATTTTAAGAGAAATATTTTTTTATTTACATTAATGTCTTGTTTTGTATGCCACACCAAAATTATCATGCTCTATATGAAACACCATATTATCTTTCATTTTACGCAAATCCTAATCTTTGCTTGTGTTGCACGCAAGAGCGACCTTCCTTAATAACGTGTGTTGTACGCAATATTGAGTTTCACTAAACAATGATATATTTTTATAATATTGTTATGACCTAGCCTTTATGAATATTATTGATCACATTATACATTTTATAAAATTATTATTCATCTTACACATTTTCTAGAACATGGTATGAGAACAAAATAAATTTTCGGGAAAAATAAGTATTTTTCACAAAATGCAGTTTTGCCACCTTTTTATGGCGCACCCACATTAAATATTGATTTTGACATTTTTGTAAGGTAAAATTGCGAAAATAAAATTATTATTTGGAATCATGATATAAAAATATACTTTGGATAAATTTTTCATATTATTCTGACTAATTCCATATTTTAATGAATATTAAAAACTCGTTATAATTTAATTAAAATCAACTTTTTTCATCATAATAATTTATATAGTTAAATTATAATATTTAAAGGTTATAAAATATAAATATATTATATTATTACCATTTAATATAATATATTTCATTATAATTTGGTTTTACATTGAATTCATAGATAAAATCATTTCAATCTTTTGCAATGTTTTAACTTTTAAAACTCGTTTTCTTAAAAACGGGATTAATTTGAAATTAATTTTTGAAACTTATATGATTTGATTTTGGGAAAATGGATTCCATATTTTGAATCAGTAGGTCAAAATTATGTTAATAGGTTACTTTTTATTTTTGGGGATTATTAATAGTAACACTGATAAATTTTATTTACCATAGATAAAGCTAAATCTGGTAATTAAGGATAAATATAACATTATAAAATTATCATAAAACTTTTCTTAATATAATTGGACTATTTTATTTCATCATAAAACATACATTAGTAAAAATGGAATCTATTTTATCCCACTTGAATGGGATTAAGACCTTAAATTTACTTTATTTTAAAGAAAGTGAAATATGTCTCACTAAAACATTAATAAATTACTTAATTTTATTATAAGGTTATACAGAATATATATTCATTTTTAAATTCTAACATGATATATAATTTTTTTTATTTTTTATGGTAATTTATTTGTAATTTTTAAGAGATATTTAATTTCCTTAATAGCTTATACATTGATGATGCAGAAATTATTTACTTAATGAAAAACCAATAATATAGTTTTGATTAATGTAATAATACCCATCAAAAGGCTGAAAAACTTGGTCAAAACATACTAGTCAGGTATATATATACAATAAGCATCCAAGGGTCGACTTAGGGACCATTTGGATCTGAATAAAATAGATTAGGATATTTATATTATTTTATTTTAAATTATGTCAATGTTATCACCTTCAAATTTAATAAATATATCAATTTATATGTTGTTATTTTAAGATGATAATTTCAAGTAATTGTATTATTATTAAATATATTATATTTATCTTCATAATATTATTTTATTTTTATTTTTTATGCAACAAATATGTATATTTAATAATTATAAAAAAATGTTGTAGAAATTATTTTATTAAGGAAAATATCAAATAAATGGTTTTAATAACATTAAAATACATGTTATATGAACAAATTAATGTTATAAATTAATTTTTGAGAATAATATGACAATTTAATAATCTATTAAATATTATATTTCGAATATATCTTCTGTATGGATTTAACTTAAATTCAAATAATTGAATAGTGTCAAAATTGATACTATTGATCTTTTAAAAAATTAACATATTATAAAATTGTTTAAAAATCACAAAAATATTTTAAAAATTACAAATTGAAAATTATATGGTTTAAAATGAAATAATGTATCTAATTATGGCCAATTAGAAACACATACGTAAGTATTTATGACCATTTTAAATTTAGAATATTATTAGCACTAATAAAATTAAATCGATTAAATAAGGATAAATCAAAATGATAAGATTTAAAATAAAATAAAAACTTGTATAAATTTGATTTTTGATGATATTGAAGCCTTATATTTTCTCATATCTAAATTTTAGTCACTTTGGATGTTTTTATGTGGGGTTTTGGTCTATTATAGATTAATATTTTTGAGGTTTCCAAAAGTTCCCCTCTCTTCTCTTATAAAAGGAACCTCATACCTCTCCTACACACACATTTATGAGCCTTCAATCTCAGAGAACCAATTAAAATTTCTCTTCTCCACTTCTTTAGAAACATTCTAGAGGTTCTGGTATTCTTCAAAGACCAACTTTAGTGCCCAAAGAGGAGGTTTAGAAGAGGCGCGTCAAAGAAGATGTAATAACCTTTTCCGATTCTTTCAAATTCATTTTTCGTCGACATCCAATTATTTTGTTGTTTAATAATAAAGTAATAACATAAGTGTCAATCATATACTAATATTTTATTATAAATATGGACCAACACTATTTGACCATCTATCCATCCTACTAAAAACGAAATCATCGTGCGTGCGTACGTTCGGAATACCGTCTCCACAACATGGTGTAATCTGTTTTCCACCACCACCAAACATGGATCGGTATAATGGTATAAATAATTACTATATATGATTATTATTACATAACACTATTTCTGATATATTATATAATCCACTCCAATTCCATTCAATAATTATGGGAACAATATCATCGCTCGTGCGTATGTACGAATTACCATCTCCACGATGCGATGATATTCATTATCCATGTTAACCATCTAAGAATGATTAAAAAAGTATATATATAATAAATAATCATGAAATATAAGACATATTAATGATACATGATTTATTTATATGTTATTTTGTTACTTCCATTCAATTTATTAAGGAAATGAAAATAGTGTTCATGAGTACGTACGGACTACCGTCTCTATGAACGATGTATTTCATTCAATTATTGATCTATTATATATATGTATATTATATATTATATATAAATCATGTTTTACATTTTGAAAGTAAGTAATCATGTTCTATGTAATCATATTAATAATTACAAGTCAAAACACGGACGATAAATGAAACGATTTTACCCAAAACGCTGCTTTAACATGGAATTGACAAATGAACGGGTAATATAAAGTCATAAGTGAATCATATATGATATCATAAATATTATTATGGTTTTGTTACAAGTTAATAATATGTTTAAACCCACTATAAAAGAGTCTCATACACATACAGTAGAAATTGGACATAATGTAATGGATAATTATTTCAATCTTGTTCTTATCCGAGATTGTTTATTCAGAAGTATTTATTGGGGTTATAGTTATCATCCACGTCCTTTTATTCATTAAACTTATTCATTAAATGTATTCATTAAATTTTTACTATTCTTCCATGTATTTTTAAAGACATATTTATCATTTTTTGAATTTTACCACATGGTATGGAAGGAATCTTTCTTTTGTTTACCATACGAGGTACTTTTTGGATTTTCAGGCAAAAGAACAATGAGAATGTTTTTTAACTTATACAGCATGAATGGATTTTTTTGGTTTCATAACATCTTATTTACATGAATATTGATATACAATATTTTAATGATTATTTTTATAAAAATCTTTTTCTTTTAAAATTTCATGTCATTTTGAGAAAAGAAAATTATTTTGAAAAATAAATGATATTTTCCTCAAGAATTGATTTCGAGTGTTTTATCAAAATTATTTTCCATATAAGATAATATAGGGTTATGTTTCTATCATTATTATTACATTGATTTTATTATGATGTATTTATATTTATGGAGTCCTTTTATCTTATATGGATTACGTTATGATGGCATGATGTTTAAGAATCTCATTTTTATTACATGGGTGATTCTATGATATATGATTTATGATTTTGTGGGACATATAAGAATTGTTTCATTATGAGATGGTTAGGACCTATATCTCCCTCCAATTCATTGGGTAATGATTTATATCTCATGGGATAGACATGGCTGGAATAGAAAGTGAATCTGGTTCAGTAATAGAGGGTTGTAAAGGCAAGTAAACCCGGTACAGTAATGGACTTTGTCCACTATGATGGTCTTGGTAGCAATGCATTAGCTACTATAGAAATCAATACATGTGCTTAATGGTTTCCATAATTACATATTTTATTCCCATTATATTTTATCATGATTAATGTTCCTTTATGATCTATGTATTATGTACTTCCATGATTTATGTCATTACTCATGATTTTGATGTTTTATGTTCATGGTTTTACGTTCAAATGTTTATGGGTTGTTTTATGTTCTACATGTTTTCCCTTACTGAGAATTTGATATCACCTTTAATATGTTTTCTTTCCCTAGGATTTAAGGAACGATTTTGGGTAGGAAAAAAAAGGAGATGGTCATTATGAGATATGTGGATGATCTTTCAACATGATTAAAAGATTATGTTCTGTGTTTCCAAAGACTCTAATCTAATACGGTCATTAATATTTTGTTTTTGTTATGTACTGAGCATTCCGAAAAAATAATATAATGTCTATGTACATCAAGTTTGGGTCACTAAAATTGTATACTTTAAAAAAAATTGGGAACTTTTGATTTTGGTAAGAAACATTTCTATTGTATAACAGGGTTAAACAAGGTAAATTCACAATACCTCTAAGTTCTAAAAACATACTTGATTTTGAAAATTTGATTTTGAGAATGTAATTCTAGAAATGTGGTTCCAGAAATGAAAATTAAAAAATTTTACAAAACAATGATTCTACATTAAAGCATATAGAATCTTACAAAAAGTATAAGGAAGTATAAGATATTTATACTTTCCTCAATAATCAAAATACAGAAGAAAACATGAAACAATACAAGTAACCAGTAGTAAATATTTTAACCCAAAGATAAGGGTATCCAACAACCTTTGATAAAGTTCCCTTGATTTATACTTTCAAGAAAGTATATCTTACCCACACCAGGGGTAAGCCCTCGATACAAAGATCGAAGTTGGTCTTCTGTCCCTGCAAGCCCCCAACTTCAATGTAGTCCGCACTTATATCTTCCTATCCCCAGAAGCCCTCTAATGTAATCAGCAACATTCGGAGTCACAAGAAGAAATTCTGAACAATATGTTCAGTACGCACAATGAAATAAAGTCTCTCTCTCTAGAAATAACTTCAGCAGAATGTAATCTCTAGATTGATCAACATGTTCATTAATGTTGTGAGCTCTTTCAAATGATCTCCTATTTATATGCACAACTTCAACGGTCTGCTCCCACCTCCAACGGTCATATTTTTCCTTGAATTTCGGAGGGACCAGTACACGTGTAACTGAAACAGCAGTTATTTAGTAACTGAATGCATGACATAATTTTATAACCAACACATGAGTAAGAAAAAATAGGGTTACTTAACCAAATTTATTTTTCAAAATGTAAGCAAAAAATAAATTTTTGGAGTCTACCCAAAAACTATTCGGTGTCTATAATACATGGATATTCAGATTCAGTTTATTAGAAGAATTAGGAGTTAGAATTATATAGAATTCAGAGTCTAAATTTAAGGAAATTCCGATTCTGAATTTATAAGAATTGGAAACACGATCTCATAAGATTTTGGAGTCTAAATTCAGAGAACTCGGAACCTAAACGCAAAAACGTTTGGTGTCTAAATTACGAGAACTCGGAACCTGAACTCATTAACGTTCGGTTTCTAAATACATATAACTCAGAGTCAGAACTCAGAAGAGTTAAGAGTCTGAATTCAGAGAACTCGGAGTCAGAACTCAATAGAGTTCAGAGTCTGAATTCGGAGAACTTGGAGTCAGAACTATGAAGAGTTCAGATTCTGAATTCAGATAACTCATAGTTAGAACACAAAAGAGTTCGGATTCTGAATTCAGAGAACTTAGTGTCTAAAATCCGAAGAGTTTGAAGTCTGAATTAGTATCCGGAAAAAAGAATTATTTATATCTATGTATATATATGATTCTGAGGTTTTGGATATGAAACTAAATTTTATACATTGACAATCTGAACAATGAAAAACATGGTAAGGATAAATTTACTTTGGGAAGGAAAATCTTCCTTAAGAAAGTAAATCATAGGGTAAATGAAATTTTCCTTAAGATAAGGTGTTTATGATTTTAAAAACATGAAGAAATGGTAAATTCATAAAAACTAATTATTGACTCTACAATCTATCCAAACATGAAGTAATGGAAAATTAATAATGAAACCTTATTGACTCAAAAAACTCCCCATTTTTGGAAAGCACAAACATCCTTTCAAAAAATAATATAAGGACTTAAAAAATATTTTCCTAGACATTGAATACAAAACTTATCTCCATTATCACATGGTCAATGATGAATATTACTAATTCCCCCTTATTCTTTGGAACACTAAGGATGGTATTATAGATTTTCAAAATGTGAATTAGCATTTTATTGCATACAAAAATCTTCTTGTATAATAACTCCCCCTTAGATGAACACTCCCCCTTACTTTGGGAAATTTCTTCTTTTCCTAGAATTATTTTTCATTTCTCCCCCTTTTTGATTTTCAAAAAGAAATACAGGGAATGGAAAAGTAAATATGGTACCCAAAATATTTATACAAAACATCCAAACCAAGATGAGAAAACAAAATTTCATTTAGATTGTAAAAAAATTAAACAACAAGTAAAATACAAAAAAAAATCGTATTGGGTCTATCATCCTTCCTTCTCATTGGGAATCAACTTCATCACAATGGTTTTCAGCATTTTGAGCTCCTTATGATCTTCCTCTTTTCATCTAAGAATCTGATCCTAATATTCAGTTTTCTTTTCTAAGGCTTTAATCTTTTCTTCTTGAGCCTTACGAACCTCTGCCTAAGCCTTCAGGGATTCTTCCTACTTAGAAATCATATCTTCTATCTCAATCTTGAAATCACTTTCTATCTTTCAACTCTGAGAAACTGAATACAACTTCCTATTTAGATCATTCACTTCATGAATCTAGGAATTCTGTTCCAGGGTCAGTTTTTCTCAAATCTATTTTTGATGTCATTTATATTAATATCATTAGTTTCAAAAGCATCCTTGACACTTTCATGGAACTCATAAATAATTAGATTATCTTCTATTGTTTTCTTTGACCAACTGGTCATCTTCTTGTAGGATCTCTTGTCAGCCTCCTAGTTAATGAAAAATGATTTCAAATCAACTTCAAGCTTCAAAAACATATCCATTACCATGGATTCTGAATCCAATTTTTTATTTATAGTGTGTTGAAGCATATAACATCTAGATTCAATGATTTGAAATATTGTTATAGTTCTAACAAGTTTCTTCAAGGACTAATCCATGAAATCATGTCCTAGAGATGATGATTCTGAATTGGAAAATTTACTTGGTGAGGACTCTTTTTTTATTTAAACTGCTTTTTTCTTTGATGAAGAACCCCAATCATCTATCTCCTCAACCACAGTTTTTTGTAGGTGAATAATCAACAAATTTTTTCCCGTATCAGGTTTTGGAATGGATTCCTTATCTAAAGATTCATGTTCACTATCAGACATCTGACCTATTTTATCTTCATCTATATCGTTTTTCATATCTCTTGCCTTTGCATCTTCTGTGTGTATGAAATCATGATTAGAACTTTCTTCTTCAGATAGATTATTCAATTCTTCCTCAATTTTGTCATCTTCACCTTTATCATCATTCCCGGGGTTAGGAATCATTGAATATTCATCTTGAGAGTTTCATAAAAACAACTTCTCATAAGAGATTTCCTTCACATGAAATTATTCGTCTTGATTAATTAAATCATCGGTATAGCCACTGCCTTCTTATTTTTTCTTCTTCCACTAATTTTTCTACTTATTTTTAATTTACTTTTTCCTGAGTTACAAATTTATTCCCTGAAGTCTCTGGTAAAGCTTCTATCTAGAAATATTCTCGTACCTGAATTTTCTGAGAGGCTTTCTCTGTATCCTTTAAAAGAGATTGCACAATCTCTACTTCAGTCATCATCTTCTCTTGTTTATTTTCTTTTACTTTCTTCTCAACCTCATTAGCATTCTTCTCTTTTAAGGATTTTGCTTCACCAGGATCTAAACCAAAAGTAGGATCCCCTTCCTTCTTATTCTTCTTTTAATCCCTCCACTTAGCTACTACCTCATCCGGATAATCTTTTTTCTTCTTAGGCTTTGGTGTTGCAGATTGGATTTCCTTGGTTGCTGGAATTTTTTCCTTCTCTTCCACTTCCTTCTCTTTCCTCTTCTTTTCACCCTTCTTAGAGGTCTCAGCAGCCTCCTGTTTCTTTGACCTAGATTCAACATCTTCCGCAGCGAAGTTAAAAAATTCAGTAGATTCCTTATAAAATCCAACATTAATTATTCATAGAGTATCATCTCTAACCAGCATGACTTTGCAATTCCCCGGCTTTGAACTGCATGGAATTTTGAAAGACTCCAAACATCGAACAATCAACATCTAAAGAATGGATTGATACATAATGATATTAGTCTTGAGATTTCCATTATTTATATTCTTGATCATAATCAAAATATGCTGAAACATGTTAATTTTCTATAGATTCACTAAGAAATACAATATATACATGTAACTCTTCTTCTATATATCCTTGTCCCCATTCCTCGGAATGATGTATCCTGGAACCCGTAATTCAAGAATACAGAAATTTTTTAGAAAAGTGAACAATATATAGAGTTTTAACATCTATAAGACCGAGGAACTACATATATTTCACCTTAACAAAATTTCCATAAACATCTAGCAACTTATGGGAACAAAATTCAGCTTCTCCTTCATACAGAACACGATTCAAATTTGCATCCTTGGTGTATGAGAGAGAATAAGTCTTCCAATATCTTTTGAAAGATAATTTTTCCCTTCCTTCTTCCATGAAAATTCTTACTATTTCATAGAATTATACTAGAAAATTCGGATATAATAAATCTTGATATCCTGACTTCGATACGCAAACACTCTCCCATCCAATCAGCTTGATGTTCTTTGAGATGATGGAATCATACTGGACGAAGAAGTTTGGATGCACCAGCCTTTCCCTATAAACCTTCCACTCTGAGATTGGATTGACAGTTGACATGTCTTTCTAAGAGGATTTTTCGACAGACATTCGGATTTTAGATGGTTCTGAAAAGTTCGGAAGAGGCTTAAGTAGAAGGGTAGAGCTTCAACACGCGATGGTTTTAGTTTCAATGTGGGACAACCATCAAGGGTCCTTTATATATGTGTTTGAAGAAATAGTTCAGCTTTCATACCCAATCCAATGGTTGAGAAGCTCTTTGATCATATCTGACGGTTGAAAAGACAGCCACAATGAAATATAGACAGAATCCGATATTTTGATGTTTTAATAGAAAAATTCAGATTTAAGGAAAAGAGAATATAATAATTATAAAAACAAAAGAAAATACCAACAAGTAATGGATGATTACGAAAACTAAAGAAAGGAAACATACATTTCAGATTTCTAGGAAGATTATTCATAGTGAGTAAAATTCTTTATGAAGAACTATATATTCGGAAACAACATTTTGATTACGAAATTTATTAAAAAAACTAACTATGAAAAGATTTTAGAAAAACTATATATATAAAAAACATCATTACAGAGTATTTAAAAAATCTGATTAAAAAAGTCTTCATTATGAAATATTTAGAGAGTATTACTTTGGAAATTTCCATTACGAAAGACTTAAATAATCTGACTACGAAAATTTCCATTATAAAATATTAGATAAATATGACTATGAAAATTTCTATTACGAACGATTTGAAAAATATAAATATGAAAATTTCCATTACAAAAGATTTTAAAAATCTAATTACGAAAGTTTCCATTACGATGGATTTGAAAAAATCTAACTATGAGAATTTTCATTATGAATGATTTTGATCTATCTAACAAGCAAATGTCCCCCCCCAATGAAAAGGAGTTTATTACTATAGGCAGATTGGTTTCAATAGAATGTTAACAAGGAATATTACATTATGGTTATCATTCCTAACTTTTGATTAATTTATTCAATTATATCGAAGGGTAAAGACTTTGGGAAAAAATATACAAGTTGATCTTGTGTTCTAATAAATTGTAGAATGATATCTTATTTTTGTGAGTGATCCATAAGAAAGTGATGCCTAATATCTATGTGTTTTGAACAATAGTGATTTGCAGGGTTTTTACTTAGGGAAATGGCACTTGTATTATCACAAAACATTTTTTTTGGTAAAACTCATACCATAGTATGTGAGTGTGTGTTGCATCCACAACACTTGATCACAACAACTTCCAGTTGGTTCATATTTTTCTTAAGTAGTGGAAAGTGCTACAGAGGGTTGATTTTTCATGACAAAGAAACTAATGAATCTCCTACAAAATTACAAGTTCCAAATGTACTTTTCTTATCCATTATACATCCACCAAAGTCTGCATCCAAAAAACATTTTAGAACAATGTTACATCCAGAAGTATTAAAGAGTTCAAGATTCATGGATCCCTTTATGTAGTAAAAATTCTTTTCACAACCTTTAAATGAGATTCCGTAGTATTATATTGATATCTTTCACATAAGCATACTGAAAAAAAAATTAGTATGGACGAGTAGCTGTCAAGTAAAGTAGACTTCATATCATACCTCTAGAAGTTGTTTGATCTACTTGTTTTCAAGCTTTATCTAGATCAAGTGAATTTGAGGAACCAATGGGAGTACTTATACTCTTAATGTTTTCATTTACATACTTTTTAATATGATCTTTAATATACTTATGTTGAGATATATAGATTCCTTATGGTTTTTGAGAAATTTGAAAACAATGGAAAAATGTTAACTCACCCATTATACTCTTTTCAAACTCATATTTCATTAGATCTAAAAAAGATTCAGTTAAAGATTGCTGAGATGAACCAAATATAATGTCATCAACATAAATTTGAATAATAAAAACATTTTTTTATATTTTTCTTTATAAAAGGGGTTGGATCATCATTTCCCTAAACATAATTATTTTGAAGTAAAAATCTTGTAAGTTTATCATACTAAGCTCGAGAGGCTTTCTTATGTCTATACAAGGATTTGGTAAGTTTAAAAAAAATATTCAAGATGTTTTGTATCTTTAAAACCAGGAGGTTGTTCAACAAAAACATTCTCTTCAACATAACCATTAAGGAAATCACATTTCACATCCATTTGAAAAAGTTTTAAATTGAAGAATGTTGCAAATGAAAGTAAAATACGATTAGATTCAAGTCTAGATACTCAATTATAGATTTTTTCATAGTATATTACTTCTTGTTGATTATAGCCATAAATAACCAATCTCGCATTATTTCTTACAATGATTCTATTTTAATCACATTTATTTCTGAAGAACCATTCTACTCCAATAACAGAAGTTTCCTTAGTTCATTCAACCAAGGTCCAGGTTTTATTCTTTTCAAATTCATTTATCTCATTTGCATAGATTTTATCCATTCATCATCACCTAAAGCTTCATCAGTCCCTTTTGGTTCTAATTGGGAGATTAATGATAGATATTCTATTTCATTTTTATGGAACTTCTAGTCCTTACATGTTGATTTACATCACTAATGATTCTATCACTGGGATGATTCTTAAGAAACAACTAATTTGGGTTTTGTATAATGTGTTCATCAAAATATCTTCGGAAATCATCTAGAGTTAATGTTTCAGGAATATATTCATGGATATTCTCCTAATCAGAAGGATCTTTTAAAAACGGATGATAATCAGTTTTTGAAAAGGCAACCAAAGATGTACGTTGAGGTTGTTTAAAAACAAAAAGGCCAGATTCATAAAATTTGACAAGCACTATTTCTTCAACATTACAAGTGATTTTATTCAAAACTCTATAGGCCTTACAAGTTGTGGACTACCCTAAGAAAATTATTTCATCAGATTTTGGTGCGAATTTGTGAAGATATTCTTTAGTATTCAGAATTAATACCTTAAAACCAAAATCCTCAAAGTAGGAAAGTCTATGTTTTCTAGCATTCCACAACTCATACGGATTTTTATTAAGAAAAGGTCTAAATAAAACATGATTTATAGTATAAAAAGTAGTACCTACATCTTCAGCATAAAAATGTTTGGCTATAAAATATTCACTCAACATAGTTCATGTTATCTCTTGAAGAATTATATTTCTTCTTTCAACAACACAATTCTATTGCGATGTTCTGGGTGCTGAGAAGTTATGAGTAATGCCTTTTATACTAAAAAAAGTTTCAAAATCAGAATTTTGAAATACTCCTCCTTGATCACTATGAATAGTTATCAAAGGATGATTTTTCTCATTTTTAACATGGGATCTAAGGGTTTTAAAATAGGAAAATGCTTCAGATTTATTTTCTAGAAAATAAACCCACGTAAATCTAATGTAATCATCAACTAAGACAAATATATAATATTTTCCTCCAATGCTTTGAGTTTGTGTTGGACCAAAAATATCCATATGCACTAACTATAATTCATCAGTGGTTGAGAATTCATTGACAAATTTAAAACATGATTTATGTTTCATTCCAAGTTGACAATATAAGGACTCGACCTCAAAACATTACATAATCTTGAATTAAATGAATAAATCACCTTGAGAATATTTTCAGGTTTATATTTTTAAAGAGTTAGGCCATAAATATTAAATTTAAAAATATTACAAAGTAGACACTACTACTCAGTATCCATTTTTTTCATAAAATAAAAACTCTTAAAAAGAAACATGTCTAGTTCCATAATTTAGACAACATGAATTTTCCTTGATCCTATCGTTGACCCTATTCCACATTATGTCCTGTGAAAAACATTTCAAAAAAAACTTCTGATGAGCATAAAAATCTCAGTAAGGGATACAAAAAAGAAGGATATCTCTTAGTTTTTCAAAACAGCAGGTAAACCATGAATACATTATCATTAGTAAAACTTTTCACCTTTATGATGTAGTAAATACTATTCACTGAATAAAAGATCATTACTTGCCCTTTTGTAACCAAAAGATTACCATAAAATACATATATAGAACACATAACATATTAAGGTAACTTAGGAAATAATCATACTTAAATGGAATAACCATATGGTCAACTTCCACAGATATCAATAAATGGAATAGCCATAGGGCCGACTTCTATACCCAAAGCATTGGAGGTTATAACGTAACCACCCGCCCTAGTATTCACGGCACCACCCGTCATATGGTTTATCATGTAACCACCTGTCAAATGTCCAAGTACCATCATAACACATAAAATATTGTGAATATAAACATTTCACTAATAACATTTCATTTGCAATCACAAGAAGTAATTTCAAGATATTTAAATAATCAATCCATTTTCAAAAACCATTTAAAAAAGGTTTTTGAATCAAAGTGTCCCATACCACTTTGAAGCTTTTAATTGAATTATAATTTTAAAACATTAATGTCCATACAAATAAATACTCAAAATCACTTTTAAAACATGGACATTAAAAATAATGATTTAGAATAATAAATCTTTAAAACATTAAAAAATGATATTTTTGTTAAAGTGTTTTTAACATAATGAGAGACTCTTGAATACAAATAATTGCGGAATAAAATTTTATAAGAACTTTATAATATCATGAGTATAAAGGTATTCATGATATAATATTTCAAAGGACAGTATATACACCATATAAGAGTGAATTGGTGAATAACAACAATGAAGCCTCAATGGAAATGTAAATTTAGATGAAATCCATTATAAAGATGGTATCCTTAAATTTAGGATAAATCAATCTCATATTTATGTGTGAAAAATATAAATACACCCAATATAAGTGGATATTAAGTTTAAAAAATCATAGGTAATTCACACATATTCATAGGATTACATATTCAATAACTACAAGTTGAACCCAAAGAAATTGAAATTGGGTCAAGAAATTCCCCTGTAAAAATTCGATAGCCTAACAGCGTCACATAAATTTTTAAAATATCAGTTGATGAGACAAAAAGGGTATATCATCAATTGAAAATAAATTCTACATAAATAAGGATATATGAAAACAAATCCCAACATAATAATATGTAAATTAAAAGATATAACAAAAATTATTCTTTTGAAAAGAGGGGGTGAAAGGATCCCTTGTCGATTTGGTAACTCACAAAACATATGCCACATGAAGCAAAGATCATAAATTGAAGATGTAAATACCAATAAATTAAATTATCTTACACAAAGAATACAATCATGGGAAGTATGTACACCACACAAAAGGATGTAGTGGAAAATTTTGCATGAATCTCACGGGGATAAAAAGTTAGATGAAAACCCCTTACTACGTTGTAATCAATCGAGTCGTATGACCCAAAGTTAATAAAAAACAAATGAATCACTCAATACCATTAATAGAATGATAATAATGATAATATATATCAAAATTCAGTACACAATACACCACATTCAATAAATATGTGGCGAACAATGGAAATCTCACAGAATTAAAAGTGAGATAAGAAATCCCTTACAAAAATTCGGCAGCCTAATGGCGCAACATAAAAATTCTTAAAATGAATTGATGAGAGTAAGAGGAGGTATCTCATAAAATAAAAATAAAAATTATAGTATGATGAATATAAAATAACATCCTCCAACTTAAGAACATGGATCATAATAGAAATGATATAAAAGAGAGTACTTAAAAAGAAAGAGAGAGGTCGGATACCTTACCTCATGTCCGACTTGACTCGATCATTCCTTAATCTCCTGAATAATAAACTAAAGTTACTTTATACATGCATAAGAACATTTTTCAAGTTTATTATTTATTTTTATATCAATTATTTTCATGTTATAAACATTATATAATCATTTAAGTTAATAACATTTGTTTTGTTGATATTTGGTACTTGAGTCAAAAATGAACTTTTTATAATTACATGTTGTTCATGTTTTCAAAAGTTAATTATATCCATAATGATATTCATGATTTGGATATAATATATATCCATCAAATACAACTTTTATAATAGTACATAACATTTATAGGTAAGAAATGAAATGCACCGTTCATGGAGACGGTAAGTCGTACGTACGCATGAATGTTACATTCATTTATATTTATTATTTTAATGTAATTAAAACATAATGATACATAGGTATATTATAATTCCAGTATAATATCCTAAATAATATCATAAACTCTATCCTTTATACATCCAACATATAGAATTAACGAATCACATCACTTTGAGGGGGCGGTAGTCCGCACTTCCTCTAATGAGATTTTATTATTTACCCACTATAGAAACCATAAAGGATTGATATAATTGGGAAGTGCAGAAGCATAAAAAATCATAAACATAATATATATCATATATAAATATTTTTCCATCATAATGTCCACCATGATAAGCGGTAAGATGTAATTTAACAATCATCGTTTCGTGAGGCGTTAGTTTTCCATCCACAGAAACATTATGTTCTTCATCCATTAGATGGAGGTCTGTGTAAGTTTAGTACAAATACTTTTCATAACAGCATCCTAGTAGATCTAGAAAACTGATGTTGTTACAAAATATATGAATAAAAAGATTTTAGGGGTTGGATAAGTAAAATAAAATAAAACAATTTAAGAGAAATCGTTATCTTTAATTTGGGTAACTCCCTTTGGTTTGAACCAAAAGGACTTCTTGAAGTACCTTATACCTAAGGTAAGGCTTCTAAGAGGAATAGAGGGATGTAGGTAGTGTAATTGGGAAAATTTTGGACGAGCCAAATGGCTTGATAGGTGTGAATAATTGGTTAGAAGTGATCTTTTTTTATAAGGGAGGGGAGGGGATCTATAGGAAAGTGTGAAAATATTATTTTATAATATAATGATATTCGATTTCTAATATTCCAGAAATCATTATAGACGAAGATAAGATGACTCATGGACCAAATAAAATCATCTAATAGGAATTGGGCTAGTTTTGGATAATATTTTAATCATTGTAATCTTATTTAATTAAGTCATTTATTAATGAGGTAAATACTGCATCATTATTGTGTCTTATATAATTTAAATTATATGATATCTAAAAATTGTAAATAAAATACCATGATATAGGAAATAATTTTATCTTTATTATGAATATTTATAGTTGAAAATATAATTTATATAACCCCTTTGAGAAATTAATTTACTAAAAGATATTTGGTTATGTCATTTTTCCTTTACTTTAGGTTAATTAATCTAAATTGTCATTATCACTCCCAAGTGTCTCAATGGCGTCCCAAAATCAACCCAAAGATACTCATGGTCGTTGGTGACTCAAAAAATAATGTTTGGACAAGTTTTAAGGTAATTTTGAATTATTATAATATTCTTTTTACCTTGAATTACCCTATTTACCTTTAACCACGGTAAATAAAAGTCAAAAGTTACTATTCACCAAAAATTATTTTCATCTTGATGAACCAAATTTTACTTCTTGATAACAACCATGTATGTCGGATTTTTGAAATTCAATTCACAAAAGTGGTAAAATTTCTTTTAAATGAAAAGTCATTTTTTTAACCACCACTATGTGGTTTCACTATTCATCAAAAATTGAAGCTTTTTAGAAAAATACCAAAAAATCAGCCTAAGCTATATTTGATATTCCAAATTCAAAAATGATGTCTTTTTAACCAAATTCAAAACATAAACGTGTCATTAACTAATTATAAAATTAATTCTCGTTGTTAAAACAAATAGTGTGTTTTTAAGAAACAATAACTATCAAAAGATTGACACTTGTTTAGGTCCAATTTCAAAGTGAAATTAATTACAATGACCAAAAATGGATTAAATGGTGAAAATATATTCCAATTACAAATTAAAACCAATTTAAAAGATAATATAACCATATAAATAAATTAGATTTAAACATAGTTTTGAATTAAAATAAAATATTTACACTATTGATAAAAAAATGAACTTTTTCGGAAAAATTACAAAACATTACACAAAGTAAATTTTTATTTCCCCATTCTAAAGAAGGATTTTATTTGGTAAAATATAATGTATTAAATTTAAAAAATCTATATTTAAAAAGGGTTCACCATTAAATGGTGATAAATCGGCCTTTTAATGTAAATTATGCTTAAAATTAGATTCATTCACATTTTAAGGCTCTAAATTTTTATTGGATAATGTAAATATATTTAAAAATCATGTATAATAATATTTTATTTAGTTTTTTTCATTCCAAACAATACAATTTCTCGAAGTTAATTTCCATTTAAAATAATATTATTATATTATTAGTGTGCAACGTAAGATTTCAAAGAAACTCGTTGTTGCATATCGGCTACACTATCGAACATAGAAACCCTTGTAAAGTAATATTAATATTGAATTCAAAAATATTAATAAATATGAAAATTTCATTTTCGTTATTTACCTGGGATTTTACATCCTTCCCCCCCTTTTGGGAATAGTTTCCTCGCAATTATAAAATTTGGCTCAGAAACATCATTGAAAGCCCCACATCGGAAAAGGAGTAAATTAAACTGTCACATTAAAAGAAATAAAGAAAAGTAAAAAGGTCACCTGAGACAAAAGATACTAGGATTCCATGAAAACATGGATATGGAGGAGAAAAAAACCATCATTTTCTTGTGGAGAGTGATTGAAAACATGTTTAGGAGAAAGTTAACCACCAGAAAATCACAAACATATGATGGGTTAAATAGTCTTTGATTTCCTAGTAGGAAAAGATAACATAAAAGGTTTTTGTATTATGTTAATTTTCATTGAGGAATTTATTTATGAGATTATCTAAAAACACAAGGAAAGACAATTACTTTTCATGTAGTATTTTATCCATCACTAGATTTATAACCCAAACTCATATTTCCTACATACGATGAGTATTTAGGATAACTTGTTTACATTAAAAGTGCTATATCAACATTGAGAGAATCAAATAGAAGATAAACTATATATTTCTATTTTCTTTAGATATTAAATAAAACCAAACTATTTAGTATAAGATCATATAATCCCCAAAAAAGTAAAAACTTTTACATAAAGAGAAATGACTGTTAATCTCAAAAATTTGTCCTTACAAAACCCAAAGTTCAACAAATACCATTCAATAAACAGTTGTCCCAAAAATTCTTCAAAAGTAATCCATACATTGATTGTCAACCAAATCTCAAAAGGATTTAATTAGAAAGACTTCCAAGATACATCTTAACATTTTTCTCCAAGTAACACATGTTACTCATAAAATATCATATTGAAAAGTAATTAACCTAATCACATATTCTTCGTGATAGGTTAATCATTTTCATAAATAAATCAAATCATTATCTATCCATAATAAAAACATAGATTCTTTAAAAAAATATCAACCATTATTCACAATTGAAATCCCATAGTATTCTATCTTCCTTAGGCATATAGTGTTTCCTAAGAAGAGATAACGTCTTCCACTACAACCTCTTATAACTTAATCACTATATCATTTTTCAATACTATGTATATCCATTTGATAAAACATAAGTTCCAAAAATCAACATATTCTTCTTCCATAAAAACATTTTACTAAAATAATATGTCATAATAACTAGGGACTTCAAGTAGGCTAGTGGTAGGCGATGTGCCCTTGTCCACGTTTGGTTGTGGGTTCGATTCCTAAAGCCTTGTCAGATAAAATGGTTTTTCACCCATCCTATGGGTTGTCCTTTTTATAAAACTCAATAATAACCCTAACATGTTTTAACCTCAAAAGTTTCCTTATACCTATCATTTTCATCAAAATTCATTATTATCTCAACATATTAATACTTGAAGTCTTATTTCACCAATATATGATAAATAAAACGATCCCCAAAATGAAGAACATCATACCTTGATCATGGTATCCATTTGGATTCATCGTCATCTTGTTAACGTAGGTAGAAAGTCCATGAATTGCAACAATGATTTAGAGATTCTTCAAAATTATTTTCATCCTCCATCCAAATACACCTTGTACAACATGGGTCATATGGGTGTTCATAGAAAAACAGTTTTGGGAAATAATCATGTATGACTTATAAATTCAAAACATCTGATAAAACATGATTTCTATAAAACAGTTGAACCGAATTTCAGTTGAAACATTCAATTAACGGTCCATTTAAATTACCATAAGTATGTTCTGAGAGACTACATTTTAAAATAAAATATAAATAGGTTTCACAAAGTTCTCCTTCTTTATCACCTTTTTTAAAATCATAATAATCTTCAAAATCTTGTGATAAGGTAAAATATTTAAAAATGCCTTGATAATATTTACCTTTCTTGAAAATATGAGAATATTGTGTAAATTGGATTTTTCTAAATACAACCCATGACCCATGATGATAACGTGTTATATTGGAGGTGTTTGATTTCTCAAACAACTGCTTTCATGTGAGTTTTATGCTAGAAAAAGTTTCACAATCATCTGAACATGACTTTGCAATAATTGTTGCAAGCATGTCATCAAGAAGAGATAGGAATGTCACTTGAGATTCTCCTCCTTCCATTTGTAACTAAATTTACTTGATCTGAAAAAGATATAAAACAAGTATTTAACTGAAATAATTGATAGGGACTAACCATATATCTAACAAAAATTCCTAATCCCTAATGTTTTCTAAACCGACCTCAGATACCAACTATAAAGACTCGGCCTCAAAATATTTCATAATTTTGAATTAAAAGAATAATTATCATTGAGGATCTTTTTAGGTTTAGAGTTTTAGAGAGGTAGTCCATAACTATTACATTTTAAAATATTAAAAAGTTTACAGTACTACTCAGTATCCATTTTTTCATAAAATAAAAACTCTTAAAAAGATATATGTGTAGTTCCATATTTTAGACAACATGACTTTTTCGTAATCGCATCCTTGACCCTATTCCACATTATGTACTGTGAAAAGCATTTCAAAAAAACATGGGATGAGCATAAAAATCTCATTAAAGGATACACAAAAAAGTAAAACTGTTAGTTTATCAAAAAAACAGGTAAACCATTAGTACATTATCATAAGTAAAACTTTTCACCATTATGAAGTAGTAAATACTCTTCACTGAAGAAAAGATGATTACTTACCCTTTTGTAACCAAATGATTACCATAAAACCCAAATAAAGAACAAATAACATATAAAGATAAATTGGGACATAAACATACTTAAATGGAATTACCATGTGGTCGACTTCCTCACATATCACTAAATTGAATAGCCATACAGCTGACTTCCATACCCAATGCATTGGAGGTTATAATATAACCACCCGTCCAAGTATTCATTACACCACTTGTCTTATAGTTTATCACATAACCACCCATCAAATGTCCAAGTACCATCATAACACATAAAATAATGAAAATATAAACATTTCACTAATAACATTTCATTTTCAATCACAAGAATTAATTTCAAGATATTTAAATAATCAATCCATTTTCAAAAACCAATTAAAAATGATTTTTGAATCAAAGTGTACCATACCAATTTGAAGCTTTTAATGGAATTATAATTTTAAAAAATTAATTTCCATATAAATAAATACTCAAAACCATTTTTAAAACATTGACATTAAAAATAAGGATTAAGAATATTATATCTTTAAAACATTTATAAATGATATTTTTGTTAAAGAGTTTTTAACAAAATGAGAGACTCTTGAATACAAATAATTTCAGAATAAAATTTAACTAGAACATTGTAATGTCATGAAAATAAATTTATTCTTGATATAATATGTCAAATGATAGTATATACACCATATAAGAGTGAATTGGTTCAAACCAACAGTGAATTCTCAATGGAAATGAAAATTGAGATGAAATCCATTATAAAGATGATATCCTTAAATTAAGGATAAATAAATCACATAATTATGTGTGAAAAATATAAATACACCAAATATAAGTGGATAATAAGTTTAAAAAAATCATAGTCCATTCACACATATTCATATGATGACATATTCAATAACTACAAGTTGAACCCAAAGAAATTGAAATTGGGTTAAGAAGTTCACTTGTAAAAATTCGACAGTCTAACGACGTCACATTAAAATTCAGAAAATGAGTTGATGAGACAAAAAGTTTATCTCATCACATGAAAATAAATTTTACATCAATAAAGATATATAAGAAAATATCCAACATAATAAGATGTTAATTAAAAGACATAACAAAAAAGTAGTCTTTTAAAAAGAGGAGGGTGAAAGGTTCCCTTACCGATTTGGTAACTCACAAAACATATGCCACATGAATGGAAGATCATAAAATAAATATGTAAATACCCATAAATTAATGTATATAACACAAAGAATACAATCATGGGAAGTACAAACACCACAAAAAAGGAAGTAGTGGAAAATATAGCACGAATCTCACGGGGATAAAAAGTGAGATGAAAACCCCTTACCACGTTGTAATCAATTGAGTTGTATGACCCAAAGTTAATAAAAACCAAATTAATCACAAAATACAATGAATATAATGATAATAATGATAATATATATCAAAATGTAGTACACAATACATCACATGCAATAAATAAGTGGTGAACAATGGAAATCTCACGGAATTAAAAGCGAGATAAGAATTCCCTAACAAACATTTTGCAGCCTAATAGCGCAATATAAAAATTCTTAAAATGAATTGATGAGAGTAAGAGGGGGTATCTCATAACATGAAAATACAAATTACATTATAGTGAATATAAATGAACATCCTCCAACATAAGAACATGGAGCATAAAATAAATGATATAAAGGAGAGTACTTGAAAAGAAAGAGAGAGTTCGGATCCCTTACCTCATGTCCGACTTGACTCGATCGTTCTATAATATCCTGAATAATAAACTAAAGTTAATGTCTACTTGATTATGAAAATTTTTCAAGTTTATTCTTTCTTTTTATATCACTCATTACCATTTTATAAACATTATGTAATCATTTAAGTTAATAATTTTTGTTTTTTCGATATTTGGTACTTGAGTCAAAAGTGGACTTCTTATAATTACATGTTGTTCATGTGGTCAAAGGTTAATTATATCCCAGCTGATATTCATGGTTTCTATATCATATATATCATATATATATCCAGAATATACATGGTTTTATAATAGTACATATCATTTAGAGGTATGAAATAAAATGCACCGTTCATGGAGACGGTAAGCCGTACTTACACATGAACGCTACTTTCATTTATATTCATTATTTTAATGGAATTAAAACATAATGATAAATAGATATATTATAATTCCAGTATAATATCATATGTAATATCCCCAACACTATCCTTTATACATTCCACATAAGGCATTAACGAATCACATCACTTTGAGGGGGCGGTAGTCCGCACTTCCTCTAATGAGATTATCATAGGTACCCACTATGGAAACCATAATGGCTTGATATATTTGGGAAGTACATAAGAATTAGGAAATCATAAATATAATATATATCATATATAAATATATTTCCATCATAATGTACACCATTAGTGGAAGTAAGATGTAATTGAACAATCATCATTTCGTGAGGCGTTAGTTTGCCATCTACAGAAACATTGTGTTCTTCATCCATTAGATGGAGGTGTGTGTCAGTGTAGTTAGAATCCTTATCATAATAACATCCTAGTATATTGAGGATACTAATTTTGTTATAATGGAAAGGAATAAAAATATTTTAGTGGTTGGATAAGTAAAATAAAAGAAAACAATTTAAGAGAAATCGATACCTTTATTTTTGGGTAACTCACTTTGGTTTGAACCAAAAGGACTTCTTTAATTGTCTTCATCCTATGTTAAGGCTTCTAGGAGGAGGAGCGGGATATAGTGTGTGTAATTGAGCAGCGTTTGGACGAGATAAATGGCTTGAGAGGTGTGAGGAATTGGTTATATGTGGTCTCCTTTTATAATGAAGAGGTGGGGGTCTTTAGGAAAGCGTGAAAATATTATTTATAATATATTGATATTCGATTTATAATGGTCCAAAAATCATTACAGTCGAATATAAGATGAATAATGGTCTAAATATTATCATTAAATAGGAATTAGACTGGTTTGGATAATATTTTAATCGTTATAATCATATTTATTTAAATCATTTTTTAATGAGATAAATACTGCCTCATTATTGTGTCATAAATAATTTAAATTATTTGATGTCTAAAAATTATAAATAAAATACAATGATGTAGGAAAGTTGTTTATATTTCCAATTAATATTTATAGTCTGAAAGATAATTTATATAACCCCTTATAAAATTTAATTTACTAAATGATATTTGGTTTTGTCATTTTTGCATTTACTTTAAGTTAATTAATCTAAATTGTCATTATCACTCCCATGTGGCTTAATGGGGTCCCAAAATCAACCCAATGATGATCATGGTCGTTAATGACTCAACCAATAATGTTTGGACATGTTTTAAGGTAATTTGTAATTATTATTATATTCTTTTTAACTTGAATTACCCTATTTACCTTTAACCGCGGTAAATAAAAGTCAAAAGTTACTATTCACCAAAAATTATTTTCATCTTAAAGAACCAAATTTTACTTCTTGAGTACAACCATGTATGTCATATTATTAAAATTCAATTCAAATAAGTTGAAAATTTTCATTTAAATGAAAAATTCAGTTTTATTAACTACCACTAAGTGGTTTCACTATTCATCAAAAATTGACGTTTTTCAGAAAAATACCAAAAAATTCAGCCATAGATAAATTTGATATTCCAAATTCAAAAATTATGTCTATTTTACCAAATTAGAAACATAAAATTGTCATTAATTAATTATAAAATTAATTCCCATTGTTAAAACAAATAGGGTGTTTTTTAGAAACAATAACTATCAAAAGATTGACACTTGTTTATGTCCAATTTCGAAGTGAAATTAATTCCAATAACCAAAATTGGATTATATGGTAAAAATATATTCTAGTTACACTATAAAAAAATTTTAAAATATAATCTAACCATATAAATAAATTTGATTAAAACATGGGTTTGAATTAAAATACAATATTTACACTATTCATAAAAAATGAACTTTTTCGGAAAGATTCCAAAAATTTACACTAAGAAAATTTTGATGTCCTCATTGTAAAGAATGATTTTATTTGGTCAAATAGAATGTATTAAAGTGATCGAATCTATATTTAAAAATGGTTTTCCATTACAAGGAGATAAATCGGCCTTTTAATGTAAATTATTCTTATAATTAGATTCATTCAAATTTTAAGCCTCTAATTTTTTTATTGGATAATGTAAATACATTTAAAAATCTTGTATAATCATATTGTATTTATTTTTTTTCATTCCCACCAATACAATGGAATGGAGATAAAGACCATTTAAAATAATAATATTATATAAATAGTCTGCAACGTATGATTTCAAAGAAACTTGTAGTTGCGTATCAGGTAAGCTATCGAACATTGAAACCCTTTTAAAGTAAAATTAATATTTAATTAAAAAATATTAATAAATATGAAAATTTCATATTCATTATTTACATGGGATGTTACAGACAAGGTTCACAAACTTTTGAAGAATCAAATCTAAGCTTTGGTGGATCCTTAACTAGTCTTATCTAAGAACGTTTTCATAGGTTCCTAAGGTTACAGTGTTCTAGCCTTCTATTCTATAACCAATAATGATATTACATTTCACTAAGGCAAGGTATTTCTTGGCTCCTAAGGTCTTGTAATTTTAGTGTGTATACATTCTCTTGCTTATGGGAAGAAAGTATAAAATCTTCCTTGAAATTGTGTACTAACCACTTGTCATTCCTAAAGTTTAAAAAGTAACCTTCATCGCATAATTGAAATATGCAAATGGGGTTTATCATAAGACCTTCAAAAAAGTAAACATTTCAACTCACAGTCTTTTCAAGAAGAACGATGTTAATTATACCAATAATTTCTCCCTTAGAATTTTCTCTGAAAGTTATTTTTCCTCTTTTAGTATTGAAAATATTTTCAAATAAGTTTTTGTTAGCATTAATATGCCGGGAACATCCACTATCCATGTACAATGTATTGTTGTTGGTAATATCTTAATTTTCTTGAAAATAATAATGTTAGACTTTTGGAACCCAAACATTCTTGGATCTGCAAATTTCCAAAAGAAAAATCATAGGTATCCACATTTTCTTTTAAAAATAATCTTTATAAAATCTTAAATACTGGGTTTTGTTTAAGGAACATCTTTTTCCCCTGTTTCAACCACACTAACACTTAGTTCAGCAAAGAGCACATTGAGGAACCAAAAAAAATTGATAATATATATCGTTTTTGATCTAGTATAACCAAAATCATATTTATTCCTAAGATGTCTGATTTGACAATACATCTTATCAAAATTTTCCTTACCTAAGGTAAAGTTTGACAAAAATTTCTTCAAGGAAAATATTTCTGACATAATTCTAATAACTATGTTCTTGTCTTCACAATCATTTGTTTTAGAGCTACAGCTAGCCTCTAAATATTTTTCATAAAATTACATTTTCTAGATCCTTATAAAGTTTACCCTTCTCATAATTAAATTCCTCATGGTTTTTTGAAATACATTCAAAATAATATGTTTTCTTATCATGGTATTTAGAAAGATATGATATTTCCATAGTAGGAATAGTATTCCATGAATTTTCCTTATCAATATTTTTCGTGAGTTTTGAATTCTCAATCTCAATAAGCTTGGCAAACCTAGATACTTCATCATAGGTAGGTAAATTATTGTTTTTGTCAAATGAAGATTCTTTAATAGAAGAGTTATAATATTTATCA
The DNA here is from genome assembly GCA_963277665.1 of Viscum album. Lineage (NCBI taxonomy): Eukaryota > Viridiplantae > Streptophyta > Magnoliopsida > Santalales > Viscaceae > Viscum > Viscum album. The sequence goes on along the minus strand of OY728140.1, from coordinate 1,306,664,165 downwards.
TTACTATAAAAATAATTTAATGATACATTGGTAATAGATTCAGTGTTGTGTACCTTAGTCATTAGAAAATAATTTACAATAGGTAATCTGGCTATTAAACCAAGATTATTCTGTCCAGAAGATTCGTAATATGATGATTCATCTGAAGATTCACCACCACTGGCACTCCATGTGTCAATAGCTTTAAGAACATTCATAGTATTATCTTTGAAGTACTTATTTTTATTTCTCTCAGAATTCTTTTCCTTTATTTCCTTTCTCTTAAGCATAGGAAAATCTGATCTTATATGCCTTTCTATTTCTCATTCATAACATGTGACTTATTAATGTTTCATATGTTTCCTATCTTTCATCTTTTATCTCAATTGAAAATTCTTCTGTACAACAATTTTGTTCATCCGTTGAGCAAGATTGGATAATTCATTTTTGAAGATTAACTTCCACTAGATTCAAATTGAATACCAAAATTATTAGATTTAGATCTTGTAACTCTCTTAGGTGTCTTGGATTTCATATGACATGAAGTAGTTGTAAAAGAAACACTTCCATTCCCATTATTTTTCATGAAATTATTATCATCTCTCTTCATTCTAGTCTCATGTTGAATAAGAGTTCCAAATAGTTCATCACGAGAAATCTGAGTAACGTTTTTTTATTTTCATCTATAGAAGTTCTCTTGGATTCCCACTCATTGAGCATGATGTCTAAGATTTTTTCCAAAATAGATTCATTTTATAATATTTATCACCCATATATTGTAAACTATTTACAATAGTCATGAATCTTTGCTTCACATTTCATATGGGTTCTCCATAAGGAATGAAAAAACCATGATATTTAGCTCTAAGAACGGCCCTTCTAGATTTAATAACATTGGATGTTTCAAAGTGTGTAACTTCAAGTTTATTCTAAATACAATTCTATGCTTTACAGGATGAAATTTGGCTATATATATATCTAGTAATAGAACAAATCAGTGTATAATGTACTGTATAATTCAGTTGATATTCATGCTTTTCTTGGTTGGTGAAAGTACTGACTTCCTTGTCATGGATTTTATATCCTCTAGTAAGCATGAAAAAATTTTCCACTCCAGTATTGATAATAAACATCTTCATGCTATCTCTCCAATATTCATAATAATTCCCATCAAAAATAGGAGGTCTAGTTGGATTTAGGTTGTCAATGAATCCAACATTGATTCTTTTCATCTTATAAAAACTTCCACACAAACTTGTTAGTAATGAAAGTTTGTAAACAAGGAATAGAGTATCCTAAGAAAAGAAAATATATAACAATGAAAACATAACAAAAACGTATATGTGAAAATAATTATTTCAGAGACATGCTCTGATACCAATTGTTATGTTGGTCTGGAGAATGATATTCTCCAATGATACCAACTGTATGATCAAAAGAATACTGTAGATGCTCAATATACAAGAGAGGGGTGAATTCTATACTTTAAAAATTCTTTGGGAACTTTTAATGTTGGTAAGAAACCATTATACTGTTTAACAAGGTTAAACAGTTTAAATTTACAAAACCTCTAAGTTCTAAAAACATGCTTGATTCCAGAAATATGATTCTGAGAATATAATTCAGGAAATGTGGTTCCAGAAATGAAACTTAAAATAAGTTTACAAATAAAATATTCTACCTTAAAGCATATTGAATCTTAAAAATCATAGTATACAAGTATAAGGAAGTATAAGATAGATATTCTTTCTGCAATAATCAAAATGTTGCGGGGAACATGAAACAACACAAGTAACAAATATTAAATATTTTAACCCAAAGGGAAGGGTATCCAACCACCTTGGATAAAGGTCCCTTGATTTATACTTTCAAGAAAGTATGTCTTACCCACACCAGGTTAATCCCTCGATACAAAGATCAGAGTATATCTTGCTATCTCGGCAAGCCCTCAACTTCAAGGTAGTCAGCACCTCTATCTTCCTATCCCTGGAAGCCCTCAAATGTACTCATCAACATTTGGAGTCTCATGAAGCAATTTCAAACAATATTTTTAGTACGCACAAAGCAATAAAGTCTCTCTCTCTTTAAATCACTTCAACAACATGTAATCTCATAGATTGTTCAACTTTTTCATCAATGTTATAGCTCTTTCAAATGAGCTCCTATTTAAAGGAACAGCTTCAACGGTCGGCTCCCTCCTCCAACAGTCATATTTTTCCTTGAATTTCGGAGGGACATGTACACGTGTCACTCAAACAGTGGTTGGTTATTAACTAAATTCATGACATCATTTTGTAACCAAAACATGAGTAAGAAAAAATAGGGTTACTTAACCAAATTCATTTTTTGGAATGTAAGAAAAAATGAATGTTTGAAGTCTACCCAAAATCAATTTGGAGTCTATAATTCATGGATATTCATATTTTTTTTATTAGAAGAATTCATAGTTAAAATTATATAGAATTTGGAGTGTGAATTTATGGAAATTCAGAGTCTGAATTAATAAGAATTTGAAATCAGAACTCATAAGAGTATTAAGTCTTAATTCATTGAACTCTAAACATAAACTCATAAAATTTCGTTGTCTGAATTCAAAGAACTCGGAACCTAAAATCATAAATTTTTGGTGTCTAAATTCAGAGAACTCAGAGTCAGAACTCAGAAGAGTTTAGAGTCTGAATTCAAAGAACTCAAAGTTAAAACTTAGTAGAGTTTGGAGTCTGAATTTAGATAACTCAATGTCAGAACTCAGAAGAGTTTGGAGTCCAGATTCATAGAACTTGGAGTCAGAACTCAAAAGGGATTGGAGTCTGAATTTGTATCCTGAAAATAGAATGATTTATATTTATGTATATATATGATTTCTAGGGTTTGGATACAAAACCGAATTTTATACTTAGACAAAATTAACAATGAAAAACATGCTAAGGATAAATTTCCATGGGTAATGAAAATTTTCATTGTGAAGTAAAACATAGGGTAAATGAAATTTTCTATAAGTTACATTGTTTGTGATTTTCAAAACGTGACGAAATGGTAAATTCATAAGGAAAACTTATTGACTCAACAATCTCCCCAAACATGAAGGAATGTAAATGTCATAAGGAAACCTTATTGACTCAACAAGGATTCCCATATTTATATAGAGGAAACTTTCTACAACCATTACATAGATATTGTTTAACTCGTGCACAAGTATTTATTTTTTCTTAATTGTTGGATGTTGAATGATAAAGTGGATAATAAAACTACATATGAAAATTTCCTCATAATAGTAGAAGAATGAATGTGAATATTGGAGATCAAGAGAGAATTATAGATTGAAAAATTATCTCTACAAAGGGGTCATCAACCAAGTCTTTGAATATAGATGATAATTGTATGAATAAATCCAATTTCCTGAAAATTTACTATGACAAGAAAGTGGGGAGGAATTGAACGATATCTTTTTACTCATTCTTATCACCCTTATATTGAATTTTTTTAGTGTTCTACTTTAGATATAAAACATCATAATACAATGTTAAATTTATTTTATTCAATTCATTTGTTTTTTAGGTAATGTATATCCTTGGAGATTATGTGTGGTTATTAGGTTCATTTCACACTTTCTAATTCTAGTTCACATAACCATGGAGTTGGATATTATTAGAAGAATCTCTTTATGATAAATTTTTTTATATTACATTTTCCACTGTTCAAGATAATTTGTCAGGATCAACATCTTTATCCAGTTAGAATTGACTCCCCACATACATCTATTGGTTTGAATGAAGGGAGGTCTGAGGATGCATTCCCGATGTTCCTCCAAAAAATTAGTATCAATGGGAAATGGGTCAAGTCTACTCCACTCCAAAGACATAGTTATTTTCCCTTCATTTCTTTAAAGTTATTATATTTTAGTTTGTTTCTATTTATTGGTAGAATAAATTCATAATGTGTAAATGTTTATATTGACATGTTTGATGAAATATTATTTTTCATCGGAGGAATTCATGTGAAATATATTCTAACACAAAATTATCTTGAGGCTTTTTTAAGAAAGTATCCTGAAACAAATGAAAAATATGTAATGGGTATGATCATATAGGAATAATTTATCTTAATTCAGTATGTCCCATTGATTATAGGTTGTGTTCAACATTATAGGGAAGAAAACTATTACATGGGTAATGAAATGGTTGGATTAAATTTATCAGAATACAATACATCATTTAAAAAATTCTTGTTGTATAGGTTTTCAAACTAATGTTATTAGATGGATTGTCTATTTATGATCATGTGAACTGGTACAATATGATATAATATATCATAAAATCATTGAAGATAAAATTATGAATTTATTTGTGGGGTTTTCATCATCTTTCTTGACTTCTAGTGAGACGAAATTCCATAGTTATAGTAGTGTGAAAATATTTATAGAAGATGGATCTTTTGATTGATGATATTAAAAACATTGTCTAGAATGAAGAGCCGAGGCATAAGGAAGTTCATAAACTTTGTGGACGTCATATCAATACTACTAGATGGGTATGGTTAATTCATCAATCAATAAATCAAGAAAATAAATCATTTGAGGATAATACCTTGAGAAGAAGTTAAAATAAGTCATTCGGCTCGGGTCCTAAATGCTGTATTTTAGGGAATAAGGGAAATATAAATAACGGTTGTAGGAATTTTTCAGAGGTTTCGTCTTCTAGAAAAACAAACATGATATGTATAACGAATTAAGGTTCCCACTTAATATTGAGTATGATCATTCTAGAGGATTCATGGGTTTTTAATCCATGCAATCTTTCTATTCAACTGAAAATCAAGGTTACATTATTGATTTTGTACCAGGAATCATGGGAAGAGTTCATTTAGTGCATGATGAGTCTCTAAACATATTTACTGTAGGTTATGTGAAAATTTAAATGAAACATGGAAGTGACATCATAAAAAATAATGTTATACATGTTTCTTGTTTCCAAAATAACCTCATATCATTGGGATATGATGAAGATGAGGGTTTTAGAAATAATTTTTTTTAATGGTATATATAAGATTACAAAAGGTTCAATGGTGGTTTTCTATAGAGTATAAATTTGTACCCTGTATTATATCAGATGAAGTAATGGTATTTCGATATCATAATGACTTCATCAAATGGTCTATATATTTAGGATTGTAGGTTTTGTGACATTCGTAATAACAATCTAAATGTTTTGTTGGTGAATGGAAGGAAAATGGTCGATCACACATTCCTTGGAATATGTTGGAGTTTTATGTTAAGAAAACAAAAGATAGTTTCCTTTAACAGGGATGGAATAAATACTAATAATTTAAATTTATACCTTGTTCATTCTAATATTTGGGGCCCCATCTCTATTCATTCATAGTGAGGATCAATACATTTTTTGACATTCATCGATTATTAAATAATTCCACTCAAAAGGTTAGGATTTACTTTCTAACGAAAGAGGGGTGGAAAATGAGAGTGGCCCATTCAGCCGGTCATTTAGTGATGTTGTTCAAAGTGGAAATCAGACGATGGTTATAGTAGATGGACCCTTTTCTTCTTCTCCAAGAAGAATTACAAGGAAGGATTACTCTTATCTTTTGTGGATGATGTGGAATAGATTGTCTTCTAAACGGAATAGTGAGGTGACTATGGCTTTTAAAAAGGGTAGTGTGGTCAAGAAGTCATCCCTAGAGTAACCAGGTCACGATCTTCTTAGGAGTCAGGTTCAAAGTGCAAGATATTGGAGGTCTCCATATTGGAAATCAGCTACTGAAGAAGATGGATCTTACATGGGGTGCGGTGATGATTCAGGTTACTTGGATGTGTATGGTTCAATTTTTTTGTGTTTGGATTATATGTTGGGGTACCAAAACCCCATAAACCGTCCTTAAAAATGGAAAAAATAATTTTCTTCTACTTTCTAACGAATAAATCTGTTGTGTTTCATGCATTAATTTAGTGTAATGTTTTGGCCAAGAAATCATTAAAAAGAATTTGGAAATGATTATGGATTGAAAATAGTGTGGAATTAACTACACATAACTTATCTGATAATATATAAAATATAATCATGACTTAGTGTATTATTACATGTACTCCACAAAAAAGTGGAATATCTAATAGAATGAATCATATATTGGAACATAAATATATATGTAATATTATTCAATAAAGAATTACTATGAAAATTTAGAAAGAATCCTTGAATACAACATCTTACTTGGTGAAAAGAAGTCTCGATCTAGTTTTGTGACAAAAACATCCTAAGGATCTTTGGTCCTGAAAGAAACCAGAGGTCAACCATCCCAAAATAGTTTGAAGGATCACATATATAGATATTGATTTTAAATATTGAGAAATTTTGGAGGAGAAATCCAAAGTTTGTTTTATATTTAAGTAGGGATATGATAAATTTGGTTAGCACTTGTGGGTTGATGTAAAGAAATAAGTCATCTAGATATATGGTGTTATTTTCAATAAATACATTATATGTAAATATCATTACATGGATGAGACGAAAGTTGGGTAGAGTTCAACTATTATTGTTTAGAATGGTTGGACAAATGATACCATATTATCTTATAGTCTATAATGCTCATGGTAATCATAAAAGAATGAAAATATATTATTCATAATATTTAATATAGTTAGATGATACAAATCATTGATTAATGGTGAATATTTTGAGAGAAAAGTAATAGATTGAGAATGATCTGCAATACAATTATAAAAAATAAGAGTATTGTATAATTTTGTTCAAACAGATGAATAAGATGTTTTTTAAGAGATTTTCTCATATTATGAATCATGTTTTGAGTTTATTGATTTATATGAACTTATTTCTTCAAATGGATGTAGGGGAGCTAAATACAACATCTTTAGCAGACAATCTAAAAGAATTTGAATAGTTTTTATATTCAATTAAATAGTAAATGAGATTCTTAAATATCAATAATTGTTGGGAGTTATCTGATCTATCATAAGGGAAGATGGATTAGAAAAAATGATTCCTCTATTAAAAATAAGAAGCTGGTCGAAGTAAGAACTATAAATCGAAGATGGTATTGATTGGTTTAAAATAAAAGGATGTTATTGAATTGTATGAAATTTTCTCACATTTTGTGATACACATAAACACTGGAATAGTGCTCTGTATTGTTTCAATTGATGATATACAATTTGAGAAGATGGATGAAAAGACTTAATTTCTTCAGAGATACATGAAAGAATACATTTACATTGTTTGACCCAAGGGTTATGAAGTTCATTGGAATACAGATTATGTATGTATATTGAAATCAATCCTTTATGGATTGAAAAAAGATCGACGATAGAGTAATATAAAGTTAGTCACTTTTATATTTGATGAAAATTTCAGTTGATGTCAGTCTGATCATTATTGTTACAAAAGTAAATGTCAATATAGAATATGTCTCATATTTTTTTCAATATTATAAATTTATTGTTGTTATAGAGTTCAAATGGATTGAGGAACTTAAGAGATATATGTCAAGATCAATTGTGATAAAGAATCATGGTCTGTCTAAAAATATATGGGGGATCATAATTAAAAGGTATAGTTAATATGGATCAATGGTTTCATCCTAATTGTAATATATTAAAAAATTCATCAAATGATTCAGAATGACTATATGTAATCTTATCTAAACCCCCTAACCTGACTCTAAAAATTTACTAAAACTCAATCACAGTCAATAGATTGAGAATTTTATGGCATGGAGAGGGTTATTAATGCATTTGTTATAATAATTGTGATGTGTGGAATGGTTTTTACAAAACAATATGTTTCTTATATAGTGATAGTTGGTATCTATTTCACATAAATTATGTTTTCATGATGGAAATCTATGAAAATGCTTGTGATGATGTATATTGTTTTTGGAGACATGTATTCACTAAATATTACTATTGGGTTTGTATTTACTTTTTTAGGAACAATGTTAAGTTGGATGTATTGATAGGAAATATTGGTCACTATATCTACAAAAGATGTAGAGTAAGGTATGACTATAGAATAAGGGAAAGAGTTGATACGGTTAATGTGCTTTCGGAATGAACTTGAAAAGGGATCAGACAAAGGAGTGTTATTTTTTAATACTCAGTGAGTTATCCATATTTCCTATAACCCATAGATTCATGAATGAATGAAACTCAATGATAAAAAAACATCACATTATATGAATTAAAATTGCGTATAAAGTGTTGGATATTTATAAGATCACTAGAATGAAAAATCTTTTGGATATGTTTACGAAGGTGGTAGTTCAAAGACTAAGAAAAATTATGCCTCAGTGGGACTTGCATAATCAGAAATAGTAAGGGACACTTCATAAAAAGGATATTCAAATATTTGAGGTGAATTAAAGAATAATAATGAATAAATCCTATATAAATTTTCATTGTATATGTAGTTGGGTTTGCCGAAATTTATATTCAAGATTTATCAAACATAGATCATCATATTGACTATATTGATGTTTTTTTACATTGATGTTTCAATGTTTTTTGGATAGTAAGTTATTCATTGGATAGAACATTCTACCAGATATAGCACAGTAGATGAAACATCATCATGTTGATAGTTTCTCAAGAGAGGCTTTGATTATCGGAGAGGGATCATCAAACTATCTTCTTCTCAGTTTATGTCATGGTTTCCCTTATGTGGTCACCCATATGTAATGTCAAGGATACCCTTATATGGGTAGAGTAAACATATTTCTTCCATTATGAAACAATCATGTTTCCCTAACATATCTATTGATTATTTACTAATGATTGTAAATTGGTGGTTTCAATGGATGATTCAACTAGGTTTGAGTAGTTTTTCATGTTAATAGAAGCAATATCATGAAGATCAGAGGTCTATTCTATCTTGATTACTAAATAATTAACAGTATATGAAGGTAAGGATCCATTTCTCTAAATTGTTATGGTAACTATATGAAAAAAAACCATTTTCTAACAAATTCACTAAGACTAAAAAGTGGAGGGGAAAGTGAGTGATATCTTTATAATCATTTTTATATCCCATAATGAAAATAATTGCAATTTTCTTTATGTATGTATGACATTATTTAACCAAATTTAATTTTTTCACCATTTTTATTGGTTTTATTTTGAATATCTATCTTTAATATTATGTTTAGTGAATTGGTTGAATTCACTATTCTTAATTCTTGTACACATAATTGGGGAGGTAATGATTATCTGATGAATATCATTGTGGTAACTATTGTGAATATTCCTTTTTCACCATGTGGGATGATGTGTTTTAATGAATATCTATATGGAAACTTTTGTGAAGATTGTTTTCTCGTAATGTGGGAATAATTGTTTGGATTAATATCTTTATCTAGTGAGAATTGTCTTCCCAGGTTTTTCTTTTGGAATAAATGGATGGAGGATCTGGGTTTCTTTAATGGTTATCCTCCCAATACTTTATGTGGCCACTATGAAATTTTTCATAAAACAATATCTTTCATGGCTAGTAGACTGAATCTATGAATAATGTATCATGGTTCCATGAAATTGAACAAGAGATCACTTCTTACATGGTTATTATAGTGACAATGAGATAGCTACTGTCTGTCATCTTGACCCCTTTTAAATTTTTTTCATCAAAATTCATTGGAAAATATACATTCTGACTACGGCATGGATTTTGTTATTAATTTCAAAAATAAAAAATCAATTACAAGAAAGTGGAAATTATCCTGTAACACCTTAAATTTAGTTCTCCAATTATTTCTACATTTCATTCTTCATATTAATTAAAAATTAAATTATAAAATTGAGTAAAAAATTAATTCCTTAATTCTATTACATTAAAGAATAAAATCATTGTTTTTATATAATATTTAAAATAAGAAAAGTTCAATACACATTGAAATTTCACATTCAAAAAAAATCCTCCTTAGTAAATAAAAGTTAACAAATCAAAATCAATTTTTTCATCACACACAAATTTTATAACTAAATATAATATGATAATTTAAGAAATAAAATTATGACTTATCCTAATTTTATTCAAAATAAAAAAACAATTTTTATGAAAAATTCATTTTCTTTTTAACAGTGAAATTTCAAATATCCAAAATAATTCCATGGCTTTATAAAAAAATAATATATTGAATAAATAATTAAAAAAATGTTTCTAATTATTTAAAAAACTAATTCAAAATTTGAAAATGAAAAAAACCAACTACTTTTAGAATGTTTTGAATTAATTATGGTGGATAAATTCCCTGAAAAAATACAGATATTTTGATAATTTTAGATCACATAACTCCCTCATAGTTGAACAATTGCATCCTAGAAAAAAAATTCATGGAATTTCCATGTATTCAAAATTATGATTACCCTACCTAGACAAAAAAAATTGATCAAAAGAAAAGTAAAATCATATTTTAATGGAATATTTAAAATAATAATAATTATTTTATGATTTCAATACATTGTCTCTCTTTCATTCAATAAAATCTACAAGTCTTTGAGTGTTAAATATTATATATAACTCATTTTAATGTTTTTACAAGATTTAATTCCATTTATCCCTATCTCCGAAGTTTCATAAACCATAGTTCGATTTTAGACTTCATTAATAAAACTCAAATTAATTTTTTTAATTCAATTTCACCCTTCGTTATATATGATCAATATTACCCTCACCTGAATTAATTCACTTTTGACTTTAAGGAACTTTGTTATTATTATTTGAATATTTTTTCAATATATGTATGTGAAAAGAGCTGTGAAAAGAATTTATTAGATCTATATATATATGGATTTACCCAAGAACCTCATACATAATGTCACAAATATTTACATCAAGATCCTCATTTTTAATGTTATTCTAGTTTCAATGGACTTATAAAAATTTATTGAAAGTTTGATCCCTTAGGTTTTCTTTTTCACAAAGTTCAACTAACAATGGATTGAGTTATAAATTTTAGTGAAATCATGTTGTAATTATGATTCCACAAAGATCATTTTACTCACACTCTCTTTCCTCGTATTAAATACTTAGTTTTATGAAATCAATGAAAATATTACTCATCATTAATCTCTATATAACAATTTTAGAACATTCAGAATAATTCCACCAGAGCATAGTAATTATCTGAGGAATGAAAATTCATGGCTCAATGTGTCACGACCCGCCTTCGGGGTCCGTGTCGTGACTACCACAAGCCCGCCTTCCATAGGCCTGGGGCTGGCGACTAGCACCAAGGCGTAAATCCCAGTAAAAAGGGAAGGCATTGCCTTTGTAAAGTAAACAAACTCCACAGAGTAAACAAGCGGAAAGTAAACACTAAACAAAAGCAGAGTACAACTGAAAGTGCGGAAAAGTAAATGGGCCAGTATACAAACCCAAACTGAAAGTAAAGTACAAATCGAAAGGGAAAACAGCAACTGAAAAGTAAAAGCCGCTACTCCGAGCTGTCCACTGGAAATCCCACCTGATGGGTGGGTACAGATAGCTCCTCTGCTCCACGGGTCCCGCCGTCCGCTCCGAGCACGTCCCACCCAGTGGTCCACCTCCGGGTACCGTCCCGCTCTGCAAGCCTCAGCTAAGGTCAACGCTATCCGTCGTCTGCAACCAACACAACGTAGTGCGGGCAAAGCCCGTGCAGGGGTGAGTATAAGCTACTCAGTAGGGACCCCGAGACCCCTGAAGGTCTCTCAAATCCACAAAGGACAAACCACGAAGAAAGTTGTAATCACGAAGTAACAACCGATACTGCTTAGGTATATGCCCATACATATATCTAAGTCATCAATTCAAATATGCTCCAACCTCCGAGCCCAAGTACAACTCAGTCCACACAGGAAAGTAAACGTATTCCACACAGGAAAGCAAAACGTAATCCACACAGGATTGCACAATACAATCCACACAGGAAAGCAACAGATTCAGCTCACACAGGTATACTTCTTCAAAGGACGATAAAGATGATCTCTGATCCATCTAAGTCATCGGACCCACGAAGGATCGATAGGTAACTAACCCCCACAAAGACCCACACAGGATCGGGCCCACACAGGACCTGTAGGCGCTGGCTCACACAGAACCGTTGAGCGCGGACCCACACAGGATCGGACCCACACAGGATCGGGCCCACACAGGACCTGTCGCGCATATCCACGTAGGATCGCTGAGTGCTGTAGTCTTCGTCGTCGAATCCACACAGGATCTCTGTACTGTCGTCGTCGTAGTCATAGTAGCAGTCGTAGTAGTAGTAGTCACAGTAACAGTCGCAGCCAGCACTAGGGTTCCCGCACACAGCAAGCTCGTTCGGATGGTCCGCTCCACGAGCCGAGAGGCTGATACATCAATTGTCACAAGACCATAGTTGATGTATCCAAAAGTTCCGTATCGTTAACAGGAACTCAACGCAACAGACGGCGCGTCGATCGGACGCCCGGTCTGAGAGTTATTGTCATTTTCGTCCCCGGGGCCCGATTGGTTTTTAAGGAAAAACCAACCCGACCGTACTCCACCTGCGTCCAAACCACGGTCGGAGTATGCCAAAAGATCCGTCTCACTAAGAGGAACACAACGCGACTGACGGCACGTCAATCGGACGTCCGTAGCTCAAGATATGAGGGTTTCCGCTCCGAAGGCCCGGTTGGTTTCGTGAACGAACCAACCCGGCCGAACTCAAAGTAATCTGAAAACTTGAGTGCGATATACCAAAACGACCGTCTTGATCCAAGGATCGCGTTTCCGCAGACGGTTCATCAATCGGAGGTCCGAGGCTCAAGTTATGGGCAAAAGACCGGATCTGGTTCGAAACGGGGGGGTCCGGGTCCGGGCCGACCCGGCCCGACCCCCCCTGGGGCGGCGCGGTGGCGCGGCGGTGAGGCGGCGCGGCGGCACGGGGGCCGCGGCGGCCTGTCGCCGCAGGGTGGCTGCACGCGGGGGTTAAGCCCCCGCTGATTGGAAAGTCGGTGCGGCAATATGCCGCGCCCCTTCTGCAAACCCCCCCCCCCCCCTCACGTGGGGGGCTTGATTGAATAAAAACTGGGGGGCTGCTGCCCCCCCTTCCTACATGGAAACCGCCCCCCTCTTAAAGAGGGGGGTTTTAAACGTTGGCCGGGGAATTAATTTTCCCCGGTTTAACGTCATCCGGCCGGCCAGCTGGCCGGCCGGTTTTCTCCAACGGGACCGGAAATTCGGGTCCCCTCTTCGGCTTCCGACGCCGGCGGCCCGGCCGCCGGTCTTCTCATTCTGCCGCGGCCCGGAACCGGCCGCGGTCTCCTCATCCCGCCGCGGCCCGGAACTGGCCGCGGTGTTCGTCGTCCGGCGCGGTGCGACGACACCGCGCCCCTTCGTCGTGCCTTGATTCCTTTCAACGTGGCTCGACGGCGTCGCGTTCTTGAAGATTCTTCTTCGGCGTGGCGCGACGGCGCCGCGAAAAAGAAATGCACGATTATCCGCATGGTGCGACGGCACCACACCACTTTGCTTCAACCCGCAAGAATAAACAACAAGAACGATGGAGGGGGGTTTGGCCGTGTTCATGTGGTCCGGCCCCCTCACGTTAAGCAATAACGCAACATAAATTATTTCAAAGCCACACGTTAGACTTGCTAAAAAATTCATGATCAAAAATAGAATAACTAAACAATAATCAACAACCCCTACCTTGGGTATAAGGTTCGAAGATTGTCAACGTTCCGCGGAAGACGACGTCGCGGAGGTCGGGCGTCGCGGTAGCCGTTCGTCAAATCCGATGACGAAGGGATGCGTCCGAAGAGACACGTCGTTGGAGAAACTTCTTATGTCGACGAAGGGAATCCGAGGAGGAAGCGGTGTTCCCACTCGTTGACCCGGAAGACGAAGAAGAGCGGAGCGGCGTTCTTCGTCGGGACTTGAGCGTTCTTCGTCAAGTTGAGCGTTCTTCGTGATCTTCGTCAGAGATAAAGAAGAAGAAGAAAAAGCTCTCCACCTCTCAAGAAGACAAACAATTAACCCAAATAAAATAAGACAACATCTTATTTTATTAACACATAACACACTAGAATTTCAAATGTTTGAAATTCAAAAGGATTAACACCCATAATTAAATAAGTAACTCAAGTCATTTATTGAGGCGTTAAGGGAGTTGAGAGAATATGAAAGGTTTAGGGGTTCGTGTGGGCCCCACCACACTTAATCCTCCCAAGGGAGGTTAAGTGGGTGTGGGTCCCACTTCCAACCCCCTTTGGTAGGTTTTATCAAGTTATAATAAAATTTGTTCTTCACAAATTTTATTTAACTGAAACTAAAAACTCCAAAACTAACTTTCAACCCGAAACAAACGCAACTTCTGAAAAGGTCTCTTTAAGAGAATATCGGTGCTGCGAGTTCATCGGTGCCCTCGGATTTCAATTTCGAGCACCGAACCACAAGTTAGGAAAACCCGCTCGTTCGTTCACTGAACGTACCCGAGCCAAACTTCAGAAAATAATTCCGGGCACTCCGGGCCTCGGAATCAGGTGTCGTCTGAAACCGCGCTCTTGTAAAATTCTAAAGAAAATTAAGAAAAAATTTCCCTTGAATTTTACGGGTCTTTAAATTACTCCCACCTCAGGGCTTTACGTCCCCGTAAAGTTACATCAAAAACTAGGGAAACAAATGAGGGTACTGAGCACGCATCTGAGCCTCCCGCTCCCATGTGCTCTCCTGGAGATTCCCGTGCTGCCATCTGATGCGCACAAGAGGAATCGATCGCCCACGCAGGACCCGCTCCTGTCGATCCTCTATCTCCACCGGGACCTCCGTAAAAGTCGCCCCATCGTCAACGTCATGCTCCCCATGATCAATGATGTGCGTCGGGTCGTGCACGTATCTCCTCAGCTGAGATACGTGGAAGACGTCGTGCACCCGGTGCAACTGAGGTGGTAGAGCCAGACGATAAGCCACCTCGCCAACCCTGCTGAGGACCTGGAAGGGTCCGATGAAGCGCGGAGATAACTTGCCGCCTCGGCCAAATCTCCGAATACCACGTCGAGGTGAGACCCGCAAGAAGACGTGGTCGCCATCCTCGAACTCTAGTGGCCTCCGCCTCCTGTCAGCATAAGACTTCTGCCGGCTCTGAGCTGTCCACATCCGCTCCTGGATGACCTGGACCTTCTCTGTCGTGGCCTGGACCATCTCCGGTCCCACCAGTGCTGACTCTCCAGGGTCTGTCCAGCACAAAGAAGATCTACAAGGTCGGCCGTACAATGCCTCGTACGGTGCCATCCCGATGGTGGAGTGGTAGCTGTTGTTGTACGCAAACTCCACCAAGGGTAGGTGGTCCTCCCAGCTACGACCAAAGTCGAGGACACATGCGCAGAGCATGTCCTCGAGTGTCTGAATGGTCCTCTCCGTCTGACCATCCGTCTGAGGGTGAAAAGCGGTGCTAAGATGTAGCTGCGTCCCGAACGCCTCATGTAAACCCTTCCAAAGCTGGGAAGTAAATCGGGCATCTCGATCGGAGACGATAGATGATGGCACACCGTGGAGCCGCACAATCTCCTGAACATAGAGATGTCCCAAACTCTCTACTGAGCCCTGCTCTCTGATGGGAAAGAAGTGTGCCGACTTGGTGAGTCGGTCAACAATCACCCAGATGGAGTCGTGACCTCTGGAAGTGCGTGGAAGTCCAGTCACGAAGTCCATAGATATGCCGTCCCACTTCCACTCCAGAACCTCCAAGGGTTGTACCAAGCCTGCTGGTACCTGATGCTCTGCCTTCACCTGCTGGCAGGTGAGGCATTGAGAAACGAACTCTGCTACTGCCTTCTTCATGCCCGGCCACCAGTGCTGTCGTCTGAGGTCCTGGTACATCTTCGCCACTCCAGGATGTACCGCCAAAGGAGAAGTGTGAAACTCTCTAAGAACTTCCTCTCGCAAAGCAACTGGTACCATGGTACGTCCTCTGAAAAGGATGTCGTGCTCTGCTCCAAGGGAGAAACCATCAGGTGCCTGTCCCGAGGATATCTGTGCACGCCGTGTCTCACAGTCAGCATCCTCACGTTGTGCCTCCTTGACCCGCTGTAGTAGTGGAGGAGTGGCTGTGAGAGACTGAAGAAAGGCTGCTCCATCTCTATCCACGAAGGATATTTGCAAAGAGGCTAGCTGCTCCGTCGCCTCCTCAAGTAGCTGAATGCCCGTCCTCCTGCTGAGGGCATCGGCTACTACGTTCCCCTTCCCAGGAGTATAGACTATCTCAAAGTCATAGTCCTGGAGGAACTCGAGCCATCGTCGCTGTCTCTGGTTCAGGTCCTTCTACGAGAAGATATACCTGAGACTCTGATGATCGGAAAAGACTGTAAAGCGCTCGCCCATCAGATAGTGTCGCCATGTCTTCAGAGCGAAGACCACTGCTGCTAACTCCAGGTCATGGGTAGCGTAGTTCTGCTCATGCGGCCTCAACTGACGTGATCCATAGGCGATCACGGCCCGCTCCTGCATCAGAACACATCCGAGTCCGGTCCCTGATGCATCGCAGTAGACTACGTACCCTACTCCCTCTTCAGGCAACCTCAAGATAGGTGCACTAGTCAATCTCTGTCTCAGCTCCTGGAAGCTCTGCTGACATCTTTCTGTCCATACGAAGGGTTTCCCCTTCTTCGTCAAAGCTGTGAGTGATGCCGCAACTCTAGAGAAGTCTGGCACGAATCTCCGATAATATCCAGCTAGTCCCAAGAAACTCCGAACCTCAGTCACGCTCCTGGGTGGCTCCCAAGCTAACACAGCCTCAATCTTCGCGGGATCCACTGCAACTCCCGCCTCAGAGATAACGTGTCCCAAAAAGTGGACCTCACGTATCCAGAACTGGAACTTCGAGAGCTTACCATAAAGCCGGTGCTCTCGGAGTGTGTCTAATACAACTCTCAAGTGATAGGCGTGCTCCTCCTCTGTCGCAGAGTAAATCAGAATGTCGTCAATGAAGACCACGACAAACCGATCGAGGTATGGCTGAAAGATCCTATTCATGAGATCCATGAACACTGCTGGAGCATTGGTTACACCGAAAGGCATAACCAAGAACTCATAGTGGCCATACCGACATCTGAAGGCCGTCTTCTGCACATCCTCGTCTCTGACTCTGAGCTGATGATAGCCTGACCTGAGGTCTATCTTCGAGAACCACCGTGCTCCCTTGAGCTGATCAAAGAGGTCATCAATCCTCGGTAGCGGATACTTGTTCCTCACTGTCACCTGGTTCAAGCGACGATAGTCAACACAAAGTCGCAAGCTCCCGTCCGCCTTCTTGGCGAACAATATCGGGGAAGCCCAGGGTGAAACACTGGGTCGGATGAACCCCTTGCCCTGCAAGTCCTCCAACTGTACCCGTAGCTCTCGAAGCTCGGCGGGGGCCATCCGATATGCTGGAGTGGATATCGGGGCTGTCCCGGGGTACAAGTCAATATAAAATTCTACCTCTCTGCGAGGAGGTAGCCCTGGAACATCATCGGGAAAAACGTCCGCAAACTGATCCACCACTGCAGGAAAACCAGGACTCCGCACGTCAACTGCTCCAAGGATGAGGCTAGCCAACTGATGAGTGATGGGCTGTCCTCTCCTCCGCGGAAGTTCATCCTGTGATGCTAAGGCTCCCTTCTCGCCGGTGAAGGTGAACCTGCTCCCGTCGGTGCGTACACATCGCACCTTGCGCCTAAAACAGTCAATCTGTGCATGGACCGTAGATAGCCAATCCATGCCCAAGATGACGTCGTAAGGCCTCGACGCTGCTACAAGAAGATCCCAGCCGAAGCTCTCGCCTCCTAGAGTAAGCTCACACTGCCGGCACCAGTGCGTAATCATCGAGTCTGCTCCCGTAGGAGTCTCTAGCCGTAAGGATCGAGCCAACGGCTCTGTCGGAATCTCCGAGCTCCGAACAAGGGCAGCGGCTATGAAAGAGTGACTCGATCCTGTGTCTATAAGAACTGCAGCAAGGGTGGAGTAGACACAGATAGTACCTCGAATCATCTCGGGTGCGCCGTGGTCGTAGGCCTCTGCTTCCTGGAGCTGTGCCTGTCGCTGCCCGCCAGCTCCCTGTGGTCGGGGTGGACCTCCTGGTGGTGGTGGTGGCAGAGCCTCAAAGCGTCGCCCACCACCGGCTGCTCGTCCAGCTCCTCTGCCTCGTCCGCCTCCTCCCTGCGGACCGCCACGGTCGACCCTCTGCCTCTGCCTCGGTGGTCCATCAACTGACTGCTGCTCCTCGGCACGGCGGGTCGGGCAGTCGCGAGCCATGTGGCCCTGCCCGCCGCCTGAGTAGCACTGTCTGCCTCTCGAATGACTGGCTCCTCGCTGTGTGCCCCGCACTGCGGAGCCAGTGCCCTGAGATCGTCTGCCCGAAGGTCTGGTCTGTCTGGACCCCTGAGTCATCCGTCGACTGCCTGCTGCAGATGACTCTGCCACGTGCCGCCCTGCGGTGGATCGCTGTGCTGGTGTAGACTCAGCAAGGAAGCTCTCGATCAGAAGGGCCCGCTCCAGTACTCCTGTCTGAGTTGGTATGCTGAGGGAGATCAGCGATGCCCTGATCTCGTGTCTCAAACCCTGCTCGAAGGTCCGGGCCCGGAAGAATGGGTCCCGTACCATGTCGGTCGAGTAGCGCGAGAGATCGGTAAATCTCGCCGAGTACTGAGCGACCGTCATGCTGCCCTGCCGCAGCTGTAGAAGCTCCTGGATACGCACCGCACGAAGGGTGGCTGGGACGAACTCCGAGCGGAAGAGGCTCTCAAAGTTCGTCCAAAGTAGGGATGCCTCATCGTGCACCTGGAGCATCAAGCTCCACCATCGTCCTGCTGCTGCGTGTAGTAGGCTCACAGCGAGGATCACCATGAGGTCTGCTGGTGTCCTCACTAGCCTAAACACTCGAACCACTGCCTCCAGCCAGTCCTCTGCTGCCTGGGGATCCGTCTCCCCGCGAAACCTGGGTGGTCACTGGCGCTGAAACTCATGCAGTGCGCTGAGGCGACGTGCATCGTCAGCGGCTGCTGCTGGAAGCATCAGGGGATCGGCGGGTAAAGCTACCGCCGGTGCCACTACTGGCAAAGGGCCCTGCACCGAGGCCTCGTCGCTCGGTGGGCTGTCGTCTCGCTCGACTCTCGGAACCCTAGCTGGCTGTCGTCGTGGGGCCATCCTGAAAAGGAAACAGGTGCGCCACGGTTAGAACAGCATACCTGGTGAGCTGATATAAGTAATCACAAAGAAAACTTTGAAACACACACGCAATCAATGTTTTCGTGCATTAAGTCGGAAATCAGAAGTCAGGGTCCTGGTGTATGGATACGTCGGCCGCCGCACCAACACTGGACTCCCTGGACTGATAACCACACTCAATACGCTAAACATTATTGCTTCACATAGAAAAGATCAGAGTTCGCGGTAGAACCGAACTTCTCTGATACCAATTTGTCACGACCCGCCTTCGGGGTCCGTGTCGTGACTACCCCAAGCCCGCCTTCCATAGGCCAGGGGCTGGCGACTAGAACCAAGGCGTAAATCCCAGTAAAAAGGGAAGGCATTGCCTTTGTAAAGTAAACAAACTCCACAGAGTAAACAAGCGGAAAGTAAACACTAAACAAAAGCAGAGTACAACTGAAAGTGCGGAAAAGTAAATGGGCCAGTATACAAACCCAAACAGAAAGTAAAGTACAACTCGAAAGGGAAAACAGCAACTGAAAAGTAAAAGCCGCTACTCCGAGCTGTCCACTGGAAATCCCACCTGAAGGGTGGGTACAGATAGCTCCTCTGCTCCACGGGTCCCGCCGTCCGCTCCGAGCACGTCCCGCCCAGTGGTCCACCTCCGGGTACCGTCCCGCTCTGCAAGCCTCAGCTAAGGTCAACGCTGTCCGTCGTCTGCAACCAACACAACGTAGTGCGGGAAAAGCCCGTGCAGGGGTGAGTATAAGCTACTTAGTGGGGACCCCGAGACCCCTGAAGGTCTCTCAAATCCACAAAGGACAAACCACGAAAAAAGGTGTAATCACGAAGTAACAACCGATACTGCTTAGGTATATGCCCATACATATACCTAAGTCATCAATTCAAATACGCTCCAACCTCCGAACCCAAGTACAACTCAGTCCACACAGGAAAGTAAACGTATTCCACACAGGAAAGAAAAACGTAATCCACATAGGATTGCACAATACAATCCACACAGGAAAGTAACAGATTCAGCTCACACAGGTATACTTCTTCAAAGGACGATAAAGATGATCTCTGATCCATCTAAGTCGTCGGACCCACGAAGGATCGATAGGTAACTAACCCCCGCAAAGACCCACACAGGATCGGGCCCACACAGGACCTGTAGGCGCTGGCTCACACAGAACCGCTGAGCGCGGACCCACACAGGATCGGACCCACACAGGATCGGGCCCACACAGGACCTGTCGCACTGATCCACGTAGGATCGCTGAGTGCTGTAGTCTTCGTCGTCGAATCCACACAGGATCTCTGTACTGTCGTCGTCGTAGTCACAGTAGCAGTCGTAGCAGTAGTAGTCACAATAACAGTCGCAGCCAGCACTAGGGTTCCCGCACACAGCAAGCTCGTTCGGAGGGTCCGCTCCACGAGCCAAGAGGCTGATACATCAACTGTCACAAGACCAGAGTTGATGTATCCAAAAGTTCCGTATCGTTAACAGGAACTCAACGCAACAGACGGCGCGTCGATCGGACGCCCGGTCTGAGAGTTATTGACATTTTCGTCCCCGGGGCCCGGTTGGTTTTTAAGGCAAAACCAACCCGACCGTACTCCACCTGCATCCAAACCTCAGGCGGAGTATGCCAAAAAATACGTCTCACTAAGAGGAACACAATGCGACTGACGGCACGTCAATCGGACGTCCGTAGCTCAAGATATGAGCGTTTCCGCTCCGAAGGCCCGGTTGGTTTCGTGAATGAACCAACCCGGCCGAACTCAAAGTAATCCGAAACCTTGAGTGCAATATACCGAAACGACCGTCTTGGTCCAAGGATCGCGTTGTCGCAGACGGTTCGTCAATCGGAGGTCCGAGGCTCATGTTATGGCCAAAATACCGGAACTGGTTCGAAAAGTGGGGGGTCCGGGTCCGGGCCGACCCGGCCCGACCCCCCCCCCCCCCCCTGGGGCGGCGCGGCGGTTGGGCGGCGCGACGGCGCGGGGGCCGCGGCATCCTGTCGCCGCAGGGTGGCTGCACGCGGGGGTTAAGCCCCCGCTGATTGGAAAGTCGGCGCGGCAATATGCCGCGCCCCTTCTGCAAACCCCCCCCCCCCTCACGTGGGGGGCTTGATTGAATAAAAACCGGGGGGCTGCTGCCCCCCCCCCCCCCTTCCTACATGGAAACCGCCCCCCTCTTAAAGAGGGGGGTTTGAAACGTTTGCCGGGGAATTAATTTTCCCCGGTTTAACGTCATCCGGCCGGCCAGCTGGCCGGCCGGTTTTCTCCCACGGGACCGGAAATTCCGGTCCCCTCTTCGGCTTCCGACGCCGGCGGCCCGGCCGCCGGTCTTCTCATTCCGCCGCGGCCCGGAACCGGCCGCGGTCTCCTCGTCCCGCCGCGGCCCAAAACCGGCCGCGGTGTTCGTCGTCCGGCGCGGTGCGACGACACCGCGCCCCTTCTTCGTGCCTTGATTCCTTTCAACGCGGCGCGACGGCGTCACGTTCTTGAAGATTCTTCTTCGGCGTGGCGCGACGGCGCCGCGCAAAATAAATGCACGATTATCCGCGTGGTGCGACGGCACCACGCCACTTTGCTTCCACCCGCAAGAATAAACAACAAGAACGATGGAGGGGGGTTCGGCCGTGTTCATGCGGTCCGGCCCCCTCACGTTAAGCAATAACGCAACTTAAATTATTTCAAAGCCACACGTTAGACTTGCTAAAAAATTCATGATCAAAAATAGAATAACTAAACAATAATCAACAACCCCTACCTCGGGTATAAGGTTCGAAGATTGTCAACGTTCCGCGGAAGACGACGTCGCGGAGGTCGGGCGTCGCGGTAACCGTTCGTCAAATCCGATGACGAAGGGATGCATCCGAAGAGACACGTCGTTGGCGAAACTTCTTATGTCGACGAAGGGAATCCGAGGAGGAAGCGGCGTTCCCACTCGTTGACACAGAAGACGAAGAAGAGCGGAGCGGCGTTCTTCGTCGGGACTTGAGCGTTCTTCGTCAAGTTGATCGTTCTTCGTGATCTTCGTCAGAGATGAAGAAGAAGAAGAAAAAGCTCTCCACCTCTCAAGAAGACAAACAATTAACCCAAATAAAATAAGACAACATCTTATTTTATTAACACATAACACACTAGAATTTCAAATGTTTGAAATTCAAAAGGATTAACTCCCATAATTAAATAAGTAACTCAAGTCATTTATTGAGGCGTTAAGGGAGTTGAGGGAATATGAAAGGTTTAGGGGTTCGTGTGGGCCCCAACACACTTAATCCTCCCAAGGGAGGTTAAGTGGGTGTGGGTCCCACTTCCAACCCCCTTTGGTAGGTTTTATCAAGTTATAATAAAATTTGTTCTTCACAAATTTTATTTAACTCAAACTAAAAACTCCAAAACTAACTTTCAACCCGCAACAAACGCAACTTCCGAAAAGGTCTCTTTAAGCGAATATCGGTGCTACGAGTTCATCGTTTCCCTCGGATTTTAATTCCGAGCACCGAATCAAAAGTTAGGAAAACCCGCTCGTTCGTTCACTGAACGTACCCGAGCCAAACTTCAGAAAATAATTCCGGGCACTCCGGGCCTCGGAATCAGGTGCCGTCTGAAACCGCGCTCTTGTAAAATTCTAAAGAAAATTAAGAAAAATTTTCCCTTGAATTTTACGGGTCTTTACACAATGATTGTATGGAAAAAAATATAAAAAATTTTATATAAAATATTTAAAATATTATAAGTTCTTTTTTATATTTATATATATATTTAGTGAATAAAAATAATTATATGATCTAGGAAGAAACCCAAAAACGTTATTTATAACCTAAGATAACTTTCTACTTTGTCCCGCACACATAGTATAGAAATACATCCATCTAATTTCTGAATATATTTATCAGAGTACAAAAATAAAAAGTAAAATCATTTAACTAATAGCAAGGAAAGAGACAGCCTGATATTCATCATTCAATGGTATCAGGGAGGAGTCTGGACTACTATAAGGGTTCTTTTCAAAAATACTCCTGATACATAATCAAATGTTTTCCATTCACCATGAATGGTTTCCTTTAACCTTCTCATTTTACCTCAAATGAAACAAAAATAACATATTAGTTACAGTGTATTGTCTTATCCACATGGAATAAAACATACCACAGAAAAGATTTATCATTGAAGAAAATAACAAAACTTTTTCTCCAAAATGGAATTCTCTTTTTTAGAATAATTTATCTTGAATATATTGGGATTTATCCTTGTAAAATATTTATTTCTCATATATTTCCAATATTAAATCATCAATTTCCATCATTTAAATCATACTCTTCTCTCTAGACATTCCAAAACTATTGATACAGACATTAAACTGCCAATAAGGCTTTATAATACTAATAAACAATCAATTGAAAGTGTTTTAACAAAAATAATTCTATAGGGAGACATTCTTAAAGGTATATTATAGGAAGTTCTATATTCCTATAGTGAATCCTTTAATTTAAAACTCTATTCTCATTATATGGGATGCACCATTTTCTCTTAAATCCTTTTAAATTCTATATTAGAAAACATAACAATCATATTTATCTATGGGTGTTAGGTAATTTTGGTATTATGGTCCAATATATATTTTTTCAAAAGGGATTTTATTTTCTTGTTTTAAAATTGGGTTCCATGGATTCTGGTTAATGGTCAAGGAATTCCAAATCTATAACAAAATTTATTTATAAATTCAAAAAATATCATTAAATCATTTGTTTGAGTATATTTCTCATTAATTTGCATAAAAAAAACTCATATAAAATATTATGTAGGAAAATTTAAATAACATAGGTAAGGGTAATGTAAAATTCATTCCCCATACATCAAATATTTCCAAAAAAATAGATGTTTTTTCTGCATTTTAAGTATTTTTAAAATCCCACTAGTGAACATACAATTATAAAAATTTCAATATAAATCATTTCAGTATTTAAATATTGAAGGGTAAAATAATCCAACATCCAAAAAAATTAATGTTTTTTTGTGGTAAAAATGGCCTCTACATTCATGAGTGTGGAAGAAGGAAAGAACATATTTCATTCTCTCATTTGGGATACACCTCTTAATTACTTAGTTATTGTAAATTTTTAATCAATAAGTATCCTACATAACATAGTATTATTATTTATATATCAATTTATATGTTTAATGTCTAAAAATAATGAATGAACCTTTAATGTGACCATATAATTGACTATATCAGCATAATGGGGATCATGGGTGAGATTTTACATCTTCTCACCAGGTAAAGAGTCATCCATGTTTGTGTTTGGGATTGGTTCTACCTCTTTAGTATGGGGGAACTGGCTCCTATATTCTACCACCATACTATCACACACCTTCCAATACTTTATCTCTATGTCAAACTCTTTCAGTTACAATATTCATCCCCCTAATATGATCTTTATATTAGCTTTTTTGATCGATTATACTAATGTTCCATGATCAGTATAAATAGTTACACTACATCTTAAATGCATGAATTTAAAATTTATAAAGTTTAAATAATAGGAAAAACTCCATATCCTTTATTGTGTAGTTAATCCAGGAAATGTTCAGGGTATATAAAGTATATGTTATCACTTTTGTATGTTTTTCAATCATTTGGTACAGCAAATCCCCTACAGCCCTATTTGAGGAATCACATAGAATCTCAAAAGTGGGAATACTAGTTTTGTGGAACTTTTATGGGAGTAGGGGTCAATAATTACTTCAATCAATAAAAATATTCCATATATGAATCATCAATGTTAATTTATGTTTTCTTTTTGAGTTTTTTAGTTAGGGTAAAATAAATTGTGATAAATTCATTAATAATCCTTCTATAAAATATGATATGAACTAAAAATTATCTAATGTGTAATTTAGTGGTGGGGTAATGAAACATTTATATTACATCAAATATGTCCTTATTCACTTTAATTAAATCCTTTGAAATTATATGGTCTAAAAAAATTTCAACAGTAAAATGAAGTTTTTCAAAATTTAAAACTAATTTCTTCTAAATACACTCTTTAACATGTATTCAAAACATTCAAGGAAATTTTACAAACTATTTTCATACTCATTGATGTAATCAAGAAATACCTCCAATTTTTTTACAATAATGTTTGATAAAATACTTTCTATATGACACTGAATTTTACCAGGGGTAATAAAAAGACTAAAAGTCACCATTCATTAGGAAATCGTACCAAAGGGATATGGTAATGTGTTCTTTTTATGGTCCTTTGAAGTAATTAGAAGTTAATAAACATAGTAAAATCATATAGAGAGTAATATTAACCCTTCCTAGAAAATATTTGAAACATTCGATCAACATAAGGTATGGGTAAATAGCCTTTTATAGTTACATGGATCAATGTCCTATAATGTATGATAAATCTATAGAAATTCTAAATTCTTGTGGGAACTAACTCGTTCTTTCTATTTTTTAAATTATTCATAACCAATTATCTTTTGAATAATTTGAATCGGACACACACATTGGGCGTACGAGATTGGGAAAATTATTCATTCTCCAAAAATTATTTCTACTTCATTTTTAGAATTTTTAGAAGTGTTGGGTTGTTCATTATTTAGTGATGTCTAACTATTTTGGAATCATATTCAAGAATACTCCTTTTGATGATGTTAGTAAGGATAATCCATTGGATTTCCTCAAATGTCCATCGTATGACCCTAAAATTATGTTCTAGAATTTTTAGTGTTTTTTGATCTTGTATATACTCTAAATTA
Organism: Viscum album; assembly: GCA_963277665.1. Taxonomy (NCBI): domain Eukaryota; kingdom Viridiplantae; phylum Streptophyta; class Magnoliopsida; order Santalales; family Viscaceae; genus Viscum; species Viscum album. Next base: position 1,306,638,252 of record OY728140.1, on the reverse strand, counting down.
GTTGAAATTATGGCCAATTTTATCTCATTTTCCCGTAAATATGGATATTTCATGTATAATGGTAGAATCTTAAGCATTGTTGTGGGGGTTTTCTAAAAATTATTTTCATAAATATTTCCGCTTGTTGGTAAGCTGAACGTTTTATAAATAAATTTTATTAGCATATTTTTGTAACTCATCAAAATAAATTTCAATGATTCTAATAAACTTTCGACACTCATAAATATTCCAATATTATGCTCATTTTTAAAAAAATATATTCTTCAAACAGTTTTTGGGGTTCTAATTCTTCCCATAATCTTATCATGTTATCTAACATTTAAATTTAATCCTTATAAGAAAAATGTAATTCAATATTTTTTAATGTAAAAACATATTTCTATTCATGTGGGTATTTTATTGAGTCAAGGATGTTTAAATTCAAAATTTTCTCAGCAATATTAATGGAAATAGTAACATAATTTACATTTAGTATGCTTTCAGTGGACTTCAGAAATGGTATACCTCGATTGATTGGATAATGAGTCTTACCTTTTTCTACCTATATGTTTAGAATTTAAAAATTTGTAGGGAAAATCATATACACTAATCAGGACAACTTTTAAAAAATTTACTCGGTAGGGGTGCATAGAAAATAAATTTAAACAACCACAAGGTTAGGTTTTAGATCTACCATATATAGAGAAAAATAAATGGAATAAGTTATTAAATTAATTAATTCTATTAGAACATTCTATTTATTAGATATATTATGGTCCCCATATGGTGTGGGGGAAGTGAATGTACATTGGTTTTACAATTTCTTTGGGATTTATGGGGTTATAAGGGAAAACAATTTACATAAACATAACTATTTATAACCTCTAAATATCGTACTACCAATGAACATGTCATTAATGAATTTTTCATACCTTGGAACTGAGTGGATAGACTCAAATAATGGGATATTCATTTCTATTATTTTTCACACCGATAGGATCTTATGTTGAAATTATTAATTATTACATTTTTTAGGTTCTTGAATCCTTGTATGGAAGTGAGTTTTGATTTTATGTGTATCTTATATTTTGATTTTCCCCATGTTTTTCTTCAATGGGGATTCCTTCACATGATCCTCTTCTGATTCTCTTTTGATGAGTGATTATTCAGGTACATGTTGTTATCCACTCTCAAAATTGATATCCAAGTGTAATTCCTCCTTTATACCTAGTTCTTTACCACTCCATGAGTAAATAGAACTAAAATTTAATTTTTATTTAGGTTTTTATTTGGAAATAATACTACTTGGGCCTTGACTAACTATGTTATGAGGGTGGTCATGAGCTAGTAATATTATCCTTTTAATTCCATTTACATTGATACATGAATAGTGAGAGTGGTTTGTTTACTGTTTTGGGACTCTATTACATATCTAAAAATATCATTGTAAGAAGGATCTTGAAGTTCTCTTTTTGGTAACCTATGGGTTGTGGGAAACTTAGTCTCAGAAATTGTGGGGGTAGGAATTTTTTTCGTTAAGCCTTTGTGAAATCTTATTGTAGTTGTGGACATTAAGGCTATTAAAACATATATACAAAATTAATAATTCAAAATTATATAAATAATTGGTTTCCACTTCGTTTATTCTACAACATACTCTATTATATCATATAATTGCCTTATTTACATTGTACGTGAGGTCATTAATTAGTGAAATTATCCAATGAAAAAAAATATACAAGACCTAAGTGGGTATTCTGGGCGATATCTCATTCAATTTATCTACAGAAATTTGTCTCAAAAGAGATGTTAGTGCTTAAAATTTAATTCCCAATAAAGGTTAGTACGATTTTTTTTAGATTATGGACTCATTTATTTCTGGTTCTACTTCTAAAATGTTAAGAATTTAGGGAGATCCTCTCAATAATTTCTCTTCATTCATCATATGACATATCAATCAGTTCTCCTTTTAATGAAACATCTAGTAGGTTCTATTCTCTTTATACCCATCCTTATTAAACCATTAAGTGATTATATTCAAAGGGAATGTTTTAGAAGGATTTAGTCATCTTCTCGAACCATACCCAAAAATAATAGAGATTTTTTGTTCATTATTGTATGATTCCATAGATCCCCTTACTTAGTTTATCACTCCTTGTTGTTGGGAATTTTTTTTTCAAGGAAGGAGCTCCATATATCATCCAATGAGGTTACTTCTTCACATTGTAAATTGCAGAGACCCTCCTTGGATACCATTTCAAAGAGAATAAGAAATCCATTCAGATAATCTGATCTTTAGTAAAATCTCTAGTTTTTAATATGTTCTATAATTATTTTCATTCTCTCAAATTACCATTGGTATACTTGCCTACTAATCCATCAAATTTATACCCAATTCTAGTCGTTAAATTTCGATGTTTACAACATAGTTGATCATTAAATTTTAATTGGTGGTTATTAATTTTCAAATAAATTTCAAACATTCCCCTTAAAGTCATATTCACTTTATAAATATTATCATCTATATTTTAATTTCCAAATGTAACTCTGGTGTAAGAAGAAATTAAAGAAGGATAGTTAGCTAATAGATTATTAAAAAATCCTCATTCCTCTTATTAATTGATTTTTAGAGTTCAAAGTATTTTGAGAATAGTTATATAAACTTATAGGTCAAACTCAATTATGTGGAAATAACATTCTCTCGTAAACTGTATAAAAAAATTTACAAAAAAAAACTAAACACTAATACAAGACTTATCTAACAAAAAGGTTATGTTGATGTCTGGTCTGTCATGTGGATACCATTAAATTATTTTTTAAACAAATAAAAATTATATATTAGTAGAAATTATCATTTCTCTAGAGAAGACAATGATAAAAATATTTTTTATTTTATTTAATGGGTTTTATTTATTGAAATAATGGATTTGATTGAATTTAATTAAATTTAGTCTTAGGAATATTTTTATATTCATAAATCATTCCCTCATTATCTTATGGAGTCATTATTCAAGATGTTTAATACTCCTCCTTTATTTTTGTGATACCTCACTAATTACTGTAATTAGATTGTTTTTTTATTTATTAACAAGTAATTTAATAACTATATCTCTTATCCTTTCCTAGACTAATGATCATAAATCACATATCACCTCAATATTGTCTCACTACATTCCATTACATGTAGGGAATTAAGTCTGAGTGTCTTGTGTTTGTAAGTATGAGAATGGGAGTATAATAAATTAAAATTGAAATTTTGTATATATATCTAACCAATTAAACCATTTTAATCCCCCAAATAATGTTTCATTATAACTGACCAAAATCTATTATAATTCATAAACAAGGTAATGGGATAATTTTCTCTCATATGACCACAAATATCGTAATGTGTTATCATTGGATTATTACATTATAATTAAAACTAATTAAAAAATACCAAGGTATGATAATCAATAACTCATGAGCTTAATCAAACTGATATCCATCATCCCACACTTTCTTTCTCATGAATAATGGATCTTATTATATAAAATACTCAAAATTAACCCATAATTTTTCCCCATGATTGGAAAGAGTTCTCAATTAATACTTGAATAGTTTGAATTTGGAAATATTCATCAATTTCATGATTGATATTAAATTAATTATTCTTCATATAATTGAAATGTGTCTCAATTGAGGGTTCGGATGGATTTATAGGTCATTTGTAGTTTTCTTCAACTAATTTTTTTTCTTTCCCTGATTTATATTTATACTATTAGAAGATATGAATAGATATCGTGCTTGTGTAATTCATAACTGAAGAGGACATGGAAATATTACACAATAAAAAAAATTATTATTGCCACGAGAATAGAAATAAAATTGTAGGATTTTGGCTTCTATTTATGGGATTTTCCGTCGATAATTATAAATAGGGTCTATGTTGATTGGGCCTAAAACATAGGAACATGGAATTTTGATACAAAAGGGATACACTAAGATTTTGGGGTAAAGGGTGTGGCCTATAATGTTGAGATTCAAAATTTGTAGAACCAATATAAGTGAAAAATATAAACATTTCAAGTCACAAATAATTTTAGGGTTCCATTATTATTTCACTACATTTAATTGAGGTGGTGGTGATTTAGGGATTTTGGAATAGGAGGCAAGGTAGGTTGATTGATCCTTGATTTATATTCAAACCCTCTAATAAAACATCATACATGATCTATGGTGCTTCATTTCCCATTGAAAACCTATATTTGGTGTGGTTAAAAGTGCGGTAACATGGGATTCATGGTGGGGTGAATAAGAGGGATAAAATGACTAGTTCAGTCAACCATTATATTGAGTAGATGGTGTATAAATAAAATGGATTCAGAGCCAGTGTGTTGGGATGGAAATGAGGGATCCTTCACCTTCATTCTACATATAAAAAAATATGTCAACTGAACTAAAATTAAATGTCCTCATAATCATCACATTTTTATTAGTATCATCATTTGGTAATTGATTTACCAATTAAATTAATCATCTACATCCACCATACATCATTTTATTCTTTATCGAGTTATCAGTATGTGCTCGCCAATCTTGGTTTGTCTTGGGTCCCCTTCAAACTTTGGTGAGCACTGACATTGCTTCAATTATTCAATGATTTATCTTCAATATTTGGTCCATATTTTTCATCATGGTATGTTCATCCTTGTATAATCTTGGTTTGTATTAAATAGGGATGTGTGGAATGGGCTCTTCATACTATTGTGCTTCAATTAGTATGGGGTGATTCTATTTTCATCCCCATCAACATCAGTTTCCAAATAGATTTATTTCTAGTGATTCTTCTTCTTCAATATTTTACTCAGTCTCTACCTCCTTCATTTTAATTATACTCAACCCTATCAAAATAAATAAAATTTCTATACGTGTCATGTCATCAGTTCATCAACCTAGTTCAATTGTCTTGTCATGATTTAGGTTCTTCTGTCAAAATAGGAGTATTTTTGTTCACTAGAATGCTATAATAATAAGGTAAATATCCAAGGTCACTTATGAAGGTGTTGGAAAAAACATGTGTTAGGTTATATGGTGATGGTGTGGTAGTTTTATTAATGGTTTATCATGATCAATTGGGTTGGAGGTGTCAGAGTAAGCTGGGGAGAAGATCACAGTCTGTACATATAACTTGGGATGAATAATTAGGGATGCTAATTTACATGTTGTAACTTGGGGAGGGGACTTGGTCCTTTAATGTGGAACATATGGTAGGTTGGAGATATTTATCAGGATCATTGAAATTTTTTTATGTGAGCCCACTTATTTCTTTGTTATATTTTCAAACATGGGAACTTGGAGTTTGTCTTTTGTTACATGAGGGTATGCAGCCTCGGTAACATGGATTTTGTCTTGTTTCAATATACTGGCTAAAAAAATTTTATGCAGATGGTTGGAATGTTTATCTCTTATGGTCAGTATGATACTCGTAAGAGCTTCTAGAAGTAACATTGAACCTTTTACAAAAAAACATTCAAGCATGGTCAGTAGACAGTCCTCATAAAGAATGTATCATGGTTACTTGAATTCTCACATATGTTCACTTCCCAAATGCTCAATGGAGTCCCTGTAGGGCATCCATTGTGTAGAATCATAACCACTTTTCAATTTTTTTCTTCAACATGCATTTCAAAAATTAAAATTTCTATAGGGTATGATTTTTATATTAATTTAAAAAATAATAAAACAATTACATAAATCTAAAATTTATCATATAATAACTTAAATTTAATTATACAATTCATGATGGAATTCATTTTCCAAAATAATTCCAAATTAAAATCCATATTTGGATAAAACGAAAAACAATTCCCAAATTCAGTTACATTAGAAAATTACACTCATTGTATTTTATCTACAATTTAATTCAGGCAAAGTCCAAAACCTATTGAAAATCCACATTTATAAAAATCCTCAAAAATAAAATTTAAACCAAAAAACTCAATTTTTTCATTACACGATAATTTCACAATTGAATAAAATATTTATATTTATAAACAAAATTATTATTTTTTATGTTGAAAAAAATTAATTAAAACCATTTTCAAACAAAATTATTAGGCCCTAAATAGTGAACATTTAGGTATAAAAAATTTATTCATGGATTAAAAATAAAATTATAAGGAAACTTTATCATTAAAATCCATGTATTAATAAATTTTATAAATTAATTTCAAATTTAAAAATATAATAAAAATAACATATTTTCTCTCATATTGAATTAATTATGCAAGTAAAATTTAATAACAAAAAGATAATTTTGTTTGAAAATTATGGCTCACATCAACACTCAACCTGGAATCCCTAGTATACATGTAGTTTCATTTATTGTATTTTCTTTAAATATAGGTATTCATCTAGTGGTGAATATTTTTTAACTACTCATCATGCATTCCATTGGGTGAGTTAGACCCCATTTCAATTTTTAGGATTTAGAGAAAGATGATTAGATGTTATGTTTAGTAAATATTTTTTAATTTATTTTTATCTTTATTCATTAGACCTATATGTTTATAAAGTAATTTTATAATACTTTATATGTTATTTACTTCATTTGGACCAGTTTTATATTTGTTTATCTAGGGAGTTTTTTATTTTTTATATTCTTATCATATTTTATTTGACATGTTTGGTTTTTGTTTTTAATTCTAAATAATTATTAAATAATACATGGTTAAAATATACCCCATAATCATTTCAAGACCAATAGTGCTATTCCCTAGCCCATAGGGATCACAGAATGCCTTTGGAGTTAATAGTGACATGATTTATATTTTATATATGTATTTGTGATTTGGAATCATTATGTTATATAGTATAACATTTTTGGGATTTTGATAATTTTTTTTTTAAATTGATCCTTGATTTAAATGCTTGATAGGTAACCGATAAATGATTACGATCAACCACTTTTTGGTGGAAGGTCATGATACCAAGGGATTTTTGGGTTTCTAATTTTGGTACTTGGGATTTTAGTGATAATTTTTTTGAATGTATTCTATATGATATGGTGAAACTAATAATGTGTATAGGTATCAATCTAGAGAAAAAAAAAATCATTATATATTCATGCATCAAGAATAGATGTCTACTGGTGGGAACTGGTTGGATAACATAATTTATCTTGCTCTCCCTCGTGGTTATTTATATTATAGTTAAAATATATTGAGATTTGTTTTAAATAAAACCTATTTAATATATAAATGGTGTTTTCTTGTTTATTTATTGATTTTGACAATGTTAATATGAGTCAACAATTGATTTTTTCAATTTTAATTGATCTAAATATCTTTTTTATAGGATGGATTTATCATAATCATGTGAAAATTATGATTTAAGAATTATTTTCAAAATACTCACAATTTCTATTCCTGGTAAATTTTTATTCATGATATTCTCATTTTTAATTCGTTATTATTGAGAATGATATTAGTTTCCTTAGTGATATATAACTAAACATGCTATTTTTTCTATTTTAAAAGTCCTAACAAACCTGTTATATACTTAATTATTTCCTTGTATATATGTTCTATATGTTATCATAATAGAGGAATTATGTTTAATGTGTTATGATATATATTTAGTTCTAGAGAAAAAATTTACATCTTAGTTAAGGCTAGCAAGAAATAAGTAATATATTACCCATAATATTGATAATATGATGTTATGGAAGGAATTATTTTTAATAAATATTTGTTTTTATTTTTATATAATTTGAATCATAGTGTCGATTTATTTTATAACCATATATTAAAATATTATAACATGATGTCTCCCTTTGAAATCAGTTTTTATACAAATTATATTCATGAAAATCCTTGTGTTTTAAAATAAGATATTCTGTTTTGAATCCTTAAATGAGATGGAAATTGTGGGAAAAACATATTATTTTCTTATGTTTAAATGGTAAATTATTTTAAAATGTATAGAAATATTGGAAATGGTAACTTTTGGGAAGTAAATTTTTATGACATTTTTATATTATATTAAACATGAAGTAGTCACATTTATTATTAAATAATTGATACAATGATTTTTTACTTGGTGTTTAATTCTGGAATAAAATAGTTCTGTGAAATGTGGGGTTTTAAATAAAAACAATTGGGTTACGGATTTCAAAATAATTCTTGTTTTCTATTAAACCACATTAAATATGAATATTCTGGTCAATTGAAATATTTAGTGGTAGTGTTGGCATAGATAGCCCTAGGGTATTTACATGATAGGGGTAAACATTGACCATGATTTTATTAATTTATTTTTAGTATATATGGAACTATATTAAAGTTAATGTGTCCTACAGTATTCGTATTAATTAGTGTCTTATAGTTTGTATTGGTTTTATGAGTTCTGCATTTGAAGGGTAGTGATATTGTTACATATTTTAAGAGATTTATAGTCTGTGTGCCACATGGACTTTGGGATATTCGTGTATTTTTTTTGTTTGAGTCATATTCAATAGTTTTACAACTCAAGTGTAACTGATTATTTTGTGGGGGAATTGGTTAATTGGACGTGCCTTTGGGGATTCCTAATTTAAATAATTTTTGGGTGATTATATCCATATATTTTTAAGGGGTGATAAATAAATTGGTTTGGAAGTTGTAAAATTCCCAATTGTTAGGGAAATTGGTTTTGAATTAATATACCATTTCATAGAAATTACATTTCTGAAATGCATGGTAGTTTTATTTCTCTGAAATGAAATGATTCGGTTTTTAAATAATGATTGGGTCTTGAGTTTTGGTGGATATGGATGAAATATTATATAATTTTGGACATGGTTTGTGGTTCAGTGGTAATATCATGGGTTTGGTTAGTCTTGAATAAGTTGAATCTTATTATTAAACCTAGAAGTCCCACTACATACCATATCGAAGGTACTTGGTACTTAGTTAGTATAAATAGTCTGGGATGGTTCTAGTGGGACATTAAGTACCTAATGGACTTATAAACAATACCCAGTCGACCAGGGTCAAGTTTCAATTAAATAATTTCTGCCTTGGTCTTTTAAAATTCCATCCTTTACCCCCCCCCCCCCACACACACACACAAAATGTATCTTTTTTATCCATACCACATCTATCAACCAACTGCCTCTCCTTATAGTTCCTTTATGTTCATTCATTCCCATTTATTTGTAAAATAGTTTAATTATTACTAATGGTAATTTATTACATCGATTCAAGATAAAGATTATATATATCTTCTATTATTTATGATTCCATTATCATTATTTTACCTTACCCTAATTATATATTTGGGAAGAATATTTCACCAAGTCACAGTAATCCCCCCTATTGGTTTAGGGAGTCTTCTCCTCTTTCTTAAAGGAATTTCATATGGTCTTTCCCTCATTTTTCATTACAATATTAATGGAAGTTGATTTAGGTATGATTTATTTTATTTTTTAAATATTTTATGGTGAAAATTATATACTAGAAAAGCCTTCAGAGGATAACCCTCTTACATTTTATTAAAAAGAGAAAGAAAACCGGTTTAAGGGTTGCCGGTACCCATTACAAAACATCCCCGCGACATACATTTCAAAACAACTTTCAAATTTCAAACTCAAAAAACCATCTAGCTGTCCTCGATCTGCATGCCATCACCGCACACCTTTCCATGCCTCTACATCTTGCCAACACCAGAACGAAAAAATGCAAATTCACAAAACCCAAACCGCTTTCCATTTTTCCTGACCGCGTGTCCCCCTTCATTATTTCCAAGAGCCACCTCGAGACGCGAGTGTGGAAATCATCACCCACCGCAGATCAAGTCGACGTCGAAATCCTCATCCAGTCGCCAACCAGTCAACATCATCAGCAGTATCTCGAAACTATCACTGTCATCATCGTCGGGGCACCTCACCGCCGTCGCCGGAGCACCATCACCAGAGCACCTCACCGTCGTCACCGCCGTCGTCACCTTCCCAACATCCCACCGGTCGCTGGAAAAAACCAATCCGACAACGTTGTCACCACCGTCATCACTCAGAAAATCATCCATTCACAAAACCACAAAAAAAAACACGCAAACCAAACAACCACACCGCCACACAGAGTTAAGAACATCATATCCAGCAAGGAAAGAAAAAAACCCTAAAACGGGAACCCCACCGCCACCGACTAGATCGACTGCATCAGACGCAACAGAGACCCCCCTCACTCATCTGAGAAGTGTCGGAGCCCCCAAAACACCGACGCATGAGCGTAGACCTCAAATGCTGAGAAACACCCCAGAGGATGACAGTGAACGGCATAGAACAGAACCAAAGGCGCTCCGGAGAGTATTTTGTCAACGGAGACCAGTCTTACACATGCAGATCTGAACCCAAAACCACCGCCGTCCTTAGTGCATCTCCACAGCCCGCAAGGAACCACGAAACGCAAGCCAGTTGCAGGAAACCTCCACCAGCCAACCGAGATTGAGAAGGAGTGTCGTGCCCTCCGCCGCGGAGGAGCCTGTGGCTGCGAGAGGAAAACCTAGAGAGAGATCCCCTTACGGGCGCATCATAACTAAAAATATCATTATCAAAATTATATATAATATACTGATATTTAATAGATATTTTGGTAGTGATCAAATTAGATATATTTTAGGCATTATTAGATTGAGTTTCATTAAGGCATCAGTGTTCATTAATTTTGATGATCATATGATTTCTATCATTTGGTTTTGAAATAATAGTATATTGGCATCTAGGTTTTACCCATTTTATTTTTTATGTATTGTAAAACTCTACCCATATTACATTAGGTGGTATCGATGCTCTGAAAGATTCTCAGGCAATGCAGGTGACTTGATTTCCCCTTGTTTTCTAAATCATTAATATAGAATATCTCATTATTTCATAAATATGAATGTGTTGTTTTGAATAGTATTTTTTCAAAATGATTTATCTACACCCAAGGGGTTTTGTACTAAATGGTGTGTGTGAAAGAATGGTTTAGTCTTAACATTTTTAAAAAAAATTATATGTTAAATGATGTAATGTTTTTCCTTTTAAGTCATTTAAATTTTTATTACACTTTTTATTGAGTAGGGATGGTTTAGTATCCCTATAACATCTTGGATATAGTTATCTCACATAAACCCTAAACATTATAATATTCACAGAACATGGTACTTAATTTTTATTTAAATATTTTCATTCTTATTGAATTTTGGAAAAGGAATTTTATTTTGGGGACTCACTCAAGTTTCTCAGAATGGTATCATTTCATCCCTATAAAACACAAATGAATAATAAGTTAAAGAACCATAAATAACCCCATAATTAACTAATTTCATTTTTGATGCGATAATGTTTCAGTTTTAGTGTGAGAAAAAAATGATCAAAAAATGAACTTATAAAATTTATAAACATGGAATAATGTTTTATTTATTCTAACTACAATTGTTTTATTAATTTCAAACTATAATTTCAAACCATTTTGGGTTATGAGGGAATGAAATATTGAAGTCATTATTATTTAAAAACACTTCTTTTGTGAAATTCAACCCTAATTTAAAAAATAACTCCTTGTAGGCTTTCCTCTATCATTAATTGTCTGAAATAAAACCCTTCCCCTTTAATTTCTTTTATTTTAAAATTTTTTTAAAATATTACTTAACGATAATTAATTAGAACCAATTTAATTTTTTTAAAATCACATTCAACATTGAAAATATTTCTTTTAAATTGTTTGAACAAAAAATGGTGTAAACATTGTTTCCTTATTAATATTAAATACTACTGATATGATTTGTAAAAACTCATTTACTTTCAATTAAAATATTTAGTCTTATAAGTGTTAGTTAAACTTATTTTAACAAAATGGAAAGTATTGAATGATTTTAAACCCACATAAATGTATTTATAACATTGGTTTACTTTTATTTCATATGTTAAATATCCAAACGGGGATTAAAAAACCTTGTGTTGTAAAAGTGGAATGTGATACTGATTCTTAAAATGTTCTGTTAGTAAGGGGTTCATAAATCAAAATCTAAATGCATAAAATTATATTTATGGAGACATTTATTTCTTGGATTATTAGAAATGTATTTATATATACTACATATGCATTATAATTAATATTCTAGGTGAATAGTAAAATGTATTACCTATCAAGATTGTGAAAACTATTTCCTCTCCTAGTTTTTATCCATATTTTTCTTACCCTATTGATATTTAACTATTGAGCATGTATAGTCATTTAATATGATTAAATTTAAAATATCATGACTGTTTATTAATGAAATGAATTCCTATTATTAATTTTTAATAAAAGATACTATTTATTATACATAATATTCTTTATCGATATAAATATTTAATATTGTTTTTTTAAATTATGATCATCATTGCGAAATAGAGCATATCTACTGTCATGATATGGATGGTTGGTGCTATCAAGAATTATATTGTATTTATTTGATTACCATTATTTTATGGCTTCCTAGTTTAGTTTTTCACTTGTATAGCCTTGGTTTCTCAATGTATTTAATACATGGTTTATCGGTATTATCTTATAGGTTCCAAATTCTGACTTGTGTATTAGCTACACATAGAGATATATCAATATGTATATGAGGTTCCTCTCTATGAGGAGGTAAGTATCATATTAATGAAATATTACATATATGTACAAGATAAATATATAAACACACATAGATAGAGAGAGACATGTTCACTCATATTGGAGAATGAAGTCTCCTATGAGAATATGATATATATATATATATAATTACTTCATAAAAGTATTTAAAACCTATGAAAGTGGGTAATTAGGGTGTGAATATATAATTCCTCCCAATGAAGAAAAAAGTCTCTTGTGGATGATGTCTATGGATATATATATATATATATATATATATATTTGTGATCCCTTCCTTATAAATTGGATGGGTTTGGTTAGAGATCATCAGTACACATGCCCTTGATGGTGGACAAGAACACCAATGGGTTTGTAATCTTGGATTTAAGTAGGTTTACACGATTCATATGAAAGTTGATTATGATTTTTGATAATTTATAACTATTTACTTTACTGATATAAAATCATTCGTAAATTATAATTCGGCTTTTTTATTTGAGTAAACTACCTCGTGTTTCTTCACTACCATGCATTATTTTAGGACAACATGTGAAGATTTTTTTCTATTTTTTAATAAATCTTATGAAATGTTTAAAAAAATATACACATATCTATCAATGTGTGTGTCGATAGACCATTTATGGTTCCCTATTGAGTATTTATGATCACACTATTTGTGGATAATATCATGGACATGTATCATTAACTACTTTATTTCATGTATATTTAGGAAGGTGGTGGATATAGTGGTTTATACACTAGTATTCATACATGAAATGGGGAATATTTTAATTCATGAATATGTTTAAGCTTAAAGTATGATGGTTAGAGGACATGTTTTGTGTGTTTCCTTCTCTATCCTTTTTATCCAATTTTTTGTCCTTATTTGGCTGCAACATTATTTAAGGTTGGTTTTTCTGTTATGGAATGCATGTAAATTGGTCTAATATACATTCTTATAGGAATTTTGTGGGTTTTTATGTTATTATGAATTTTTATTTTAACTATATTTTATTATTATTTATTTTAGAAATGTTTTATATGAGTATATGTAATGTATGGTTTCTAATAGGATTCAGTTATAGATTATATAGAATCCTCTGCATATAAATATTTACCAAATAATATATCAAGACATGTGGTGATTGAAAAATGACATAAGTTGTTGTAAACATCACTTGGGGTTCTTGGTTACAAAAATTTGGGTGTTTCACTGGTATCAAGGTTAGGTACTCTACAAATGCCTTCTTCATTTTCGTCTTCACCAAATCTAAACAAAGGATTGTCGATGCTCCAACCTTGGTCCAATATAATAGAGATCTAAAATTTCTCCCTTGAAATGAATAACATATTGGAATGAAAAAGGAAAATTGAAAACTTTTGGTATAATAATACTCAAAAAATGGAAATTACTCAACCAAAAACCATCAAAATATAGAACATATGACAGAACATGTGGTGAAAAAGAAATGACAAGGAATAACTAACATCCAATGGTGTATTGAAGACCCATAAAAACAAGTTAGGTAAAAAAAATATCATAATCAAATTTAGACATCCTTTTAACCCGATGATGCTATATTATATCCAGCATATACAGCTTCTATTAATTATTTGAGGAACTTGACTCGTTAATCTCCATGAAAGGAACCAACACCATCAATCGATCTATAATCACTAATAAAAAACACATACTCTATGATATTGGTGAAAAAGTTATGAAATATATCGATATATCAACCCACATAAACTTAAGAACATTTAATGGATGCAAAAGACCCCCGGGAACATGATACTCAGCCTTCCCCTATAGACAGACTAAAAATCACGAAGAAAAATCATCAATTAACCTCATAATCCTTTGATACAAAAACTATCTCCTCAATTAAAATATAACAATTTTTATTCTAACATAAACTACCAATGGGGAGATATATAACTCACATAAATCCTCTTTCCACACTGTTAAATATAAAAAAGATATTCTCCAGGAACAACACACAATAATGATCATACTCTAAGAATCAATATTGAGATTCTTGAAGGATGATAGGATCATGCAAAATCCCCACCTCCAAATAACACAACTATGACTCCTCCACATATTAAATCAAGGATGACTTACCTATAATATGATATGGGTAAATCATATCAAAAAAAAATATCTATATTTTGGTAAAAAATGAGAAATCTCTTCAATCACTCCCTATTTTTTATTAGATTCATGAACACAACATCCATGAGAAATTGTACTCAGTACATCAAAAACTACATTACATTTCCTTATTATATAGAATATCTAAACATTATTTTCCTACAAGAACACTATTTAGAATTTCTAAAAAATGATTTAAACCCTACTAGGAAAGAATATAACTCATGTTTTTGTGATTAGTGGAGATCACGATGCACTCTCAAATGAAGATACATCACAAAACATTTAGATAATTTTCCATAATTTATAACTCAATATCACTATTCCCATAGTTACATTCATTAGGATATAACTACAGATACCCAAATTATATCCCTAATAATATGGGTATCAAGAAACAATTGAGGACAAGATGAGAAGAAACACAAATGTCTTTAACATGAACCCATCCTTTGGAAAGGGAAAGATAATATCTATTATTAGATTCTCCATTCAGTACTCAAATGTTTTGTAACACCAATTTGTCTATAAGTAGTTTTGAACCTTCCTTGTAATTTGTATTAAGGTGGATAATATATTAGAAACTCAAACTTGAACCTCCTTGAATAGTCTTCAAGACCTAGGAACATTCCATCATTATGGAATTATTAGGATCCACCAAAGTAACAACATCATCAATATACCAAGGATCTACCTCCATTATTTTTTCAAATAGAAAATTATTCATAAAATGCACCTTTTATGTACATAAATTTCACATAGATAACTTCCTAAAAACATTATATAATTGAGGAACATATAAAAGATATATATTATTCTCATCATGATCTTCCTATAACCTTGAGTACATGTGAACTTTGTAGCACCCATGGATTTTATGAGATAGATTATTTTTAATTTATTATATGTCTTGTGTTGTACGTTTAAATAATATTAGTTTATACTATAAGAAACACCATATTATCTTTCAGTATATGTAATAATATTCTTGTCTTGTGTTATATATGATTTCAAGTTCTTTTGATAGAATCCATCTCACCCAACATTGAGTATAGATTTTAGTCAATATAAAATAACTATGTTTGGATTATATTATACTAAAAAATAAGGAGGAATTCACTAATCATGATAATGAATTGCATTACAATACACACATGAGAGTCCTTCCCAGATAGCTTGCATTGTACGCTGTAATGAGTTTCACTAAACAATGATATATTATTAAAATTTTAATATTTAATTGTATATAAAATATCATATATGAATATTATTGACCAAATTTTTAATTTTATATTATATTAACATTCATCTTTTGTATTTTCTACACATGATATAAAAACAAATTCAATTTTTTAGATAAATGAAATATTTTTTTAAATATAGTTTTTTCACCTTTTGGGGGAACACCCATTTTAACTCTCATTTTTAACACTATTATATATCAAATTTGACAAAATAAAATTATTATTTGTAAGGGGGACATAAAAATTTTCCTTGCTTGATTTTTTGGTATTTTAATGATAAAATTATTATTTTAATGAATACTGAAAATACTACATTTCAACTTATAACTACCTTTTAATTTAATTTATTTATATAGTTAGATTGTATTTTTAATTGTTTTTCAAGTTTAAATGGAGTATTTTTTATCATTTAATATAATTTTTTCCATTGGATGTAATTTCACATTTATATGGGACATAATAACACATCAATCTTTTGATAGTTTTTACTTCCTAAAAACATGCTTTCTGTTTTTGGAAATGGTAATTAATTTATAATTAATTTCTTCCAATTCAGTGTATTGAATATAGAAAAATGTGTTCCATATTTTAAATCATATGTTCTAAATTGTATAAATATGTAATTTTTATTTTTTAGACTTTATGAATAGTAACATTAGTAATTATTTTTATTTACCATGGCTAATGGGTAAATATGATTTATAAGGGTACAAAAATAATATTATAATAATATTAAAATACCCTAAAATTTATCATAATAATATTCAATTATTCATGGCCTACCAATAAAATCCCTACGTACAAATTTGTCTATTTGAGAACCCCTTTGGTATGAAAATGACATTTCATAATAATTTATTTAAAGTAAAGGGAAATATAACATAAACATATATCAGTTTACTAAAACAATTTTTTAGTTTATATAAATGATCTCTCATACTATAAATAGTCATTAAGAATCTAAAAATATTTCCTACAACATTTTATTTTATTTATAATTTTCAGATATTAAGTAAATATATTTATTTATGACAAAATGATGATGTAGTGTTACCTTATTAATGAAATATTCAAATAAATGATACTATATATTTTAAAATATATGTCATTTGAACATTTTTATTAGATAAAAAAACTTCTAGATAAAATTATAATGTGATATATGATTTATTTCCTTTGGTTTGAAGTAATCATGTAATTATGACTTTAAAAAATATCCATTACTAAATAGTGTCAAAATTGACATAAATGAGTTTCTAAAATTAATACTATTATATTGAATGATATAATATCCATCAATTTCTATGATTTGTCCAACCATATTATATAATTTCTATGTTTTATTAATGTTACACTTCATGTTCTCTTGGAATTTTAATGTAACAGTATAAACCATATAGTATAAAAATAAAATAAGACATGGGAAGAGTTAAATAATTTTACTATGTGTTAAGGCTAAATGATAAGGTTTTTTTGTTACCAAAATATTTAAAAAACCTATTTGTTTAGATCATTTCGAACATACCCATCTTATTTTTGAAATAAATGTGTTTAGGATCAATAGAAACCTAAAATTAATTTATAGTAAAATAATATTCCATGAATTTCCTATATTGCCCCTCACCTCTTCTATAAAAGGGAACATCTATTTCTCTTTTAATCTCAGCACAAAACCCCCTTTCCCCACATAAACCAGCCCATTTCCTCTCCTAACATCCCCAAATTCATCATTGATGCCCCACTTTGGGGATAAATGCATTCTATGGAGACCTTTTGTGCAAATCAAAAAGATATACTCGAAAAACATTTAATTGTTTTTTCACCACATTAAAAATTATTTCCTTCTTCTACTTCCTCTTCTAATGTTGTTTCCTCAAAAAATTAATAAATACCATATATTATACATCTAAATATGTTATTAAAATTATTTTTTAACCTCATACCTCCTTTAACCCACCATAAGAATAAAAATATCACCATGTCTGTATACAAATCGCTTACCATCTCCAAACCGTGGTATAATTTGTTATACAATAAGACTTAATTTAGATGGGTATAATGATGGGTATAATAGATGTAAATAATTTTTATATCATTATAATTATCCTTTATAATTAATATATTATTCAATTTTATATCGTTTAACCCTTAAGGGAATTATATCTTCACTCGTACGTATGTATGGCCTTCCATCTCCATGATGCGATGAGTTTAATTGTCCATGTTAACCATTCGAGAATGATTATAAATAATATATAATAAATAATAATGAAATATATGACATAATAATTATATTGTATTTATTTCCATATATATATCACTTAATTTCATTAATTCAATTCAATAAAGAAACAGAAACAGTGTTCATGTGTACGTACGACCTACTATATCCATGAACGGTGTATTCCATTCCATTTATCTATCTATTAAATCTATTTATGTACAGAATATAAATGATATATAAGTAATGTTTTAATATATTATTTAATTAAATCCCAATATATGTAATAAAATCATGAATAACAAGTCAAAACATGTATGACAAGTAAAACGATTATTACCCAAAATGTTTTTTTTAACATGGAATTGATAAATAAACAGGTAATATAAAGTCATAAGTGAATAATATATTTTATAATAGATATGATTATGGTTATTTTACAAGCTAATAATATTTTTAAACCCACTATATAGGTGGTTTTTAGACATACGGAGGAAATATGACCTCAGGTAAGGGAACTTCTTAACCCAATTTTTATTCGTTGGGTTAATCCTTTTCTTCTTGATTATGTCATGTTATGACTATAGGGAAAATAAATTTTGATATACTATATTGTATTTATATTTTATTTTTGTTTATTTATAGTGAATACAAATAATTGATCTATTTTATTACCAAAATTATTTTTATAATGGATAATTTTCCAATCTCATTATTATTTGAGATTGTTTATTCGTAAGTATTTACTGGGATATATTTATAATATGTGTCCATGTTTCCTAAATATATAATATTATTTATATTCTTATACAATTTATTAAATTCAAATTTACCCATTGGTAAAGTTTTATTAATAATTATAAATGGAATATTTTTTCGTTTTCCAATACGAGTTACTTTTTGACTCTTCTGATAAAAGTACAAGAATTGTTTTTAAAATTACACTAAATGAATAGATTTTAACATCTTTATAATGTCATAAATCCATGAATATTAATTTACACTATTTAAAGATTATTTTCTATTAAATTATTTTCTTTTAATATTTCACAGTATTTTTAGAAAAGAACACATTTTTGAAAAAAAAGGATATTTTCCTCAAAAATTAAGTTTCAGTGTTTTATCAAATTTATTTTTCTTAATATATAATGTTTTATAAATAATTTTCTATCTATATATCTATTATTACTATAATTTTTTTGTTTTGATGATGGAATACTATTTTATATGGATTATGTTATAATAGATTGATGTTTAAGAAACCCATTTTATTTCTTTTGTATGCTATGATGAATGATTTATGTTATTATTGAACATGTAATAATGATTAAATTATGAGATGGGTGGGACCTATATCACCCTCCTATGAGTTGGGTAAAGATATATATCACATTATATAGACATGAAATTAACAATAAGTAAATCTCGATCAGTAATACAAGGCTGGCATGATAAGTAAATCTGGTTCTGTAATACTTGGCTTGAATGGCACGGAAACCCGATTCAGTAATTGAATTTGTCCACTATGATGGTCTTTGATGAAATGACATGGATAATATTGAAATAATATTATGTTCTTATTTATTTCACAAAAAATACAAGTTTTATCCTGATTCCATATTATCATTGATAATGTTCCTTCATGATATATTCCTTACATACAATCAAGATTTATTTCATGACTGAAGATTTTTGTATTCACGATTTATGTTCACATTTTAAGATTATTATATTTATGGTTTTTTAATATTCTCAATGGTTAACCTTACTAATAATTTGACCCCACCATTTTTATGTTTTCCATTCCCTATGAAATAATTAATGGTTTTTTTGTAAGAAAAAAAGGAGATGAAATTTATGGGAGATGTTGATGATATTTTACAATGTTAGAAGATTATATTCCATGATTACAAATACACTAAACTAAAAGAGTATTTGGTTGTATGTTTGTGTAATTTATAATGTATTCTGAAAGAATTGTAATGTCCATGTACATCATGTTTGGGATGTTATAGTTGGTATCAGTGGAAAGGTTTATTCAACCTCTTGAAACTAGGATGTGAAAACATTAGTGAGATACTTATAGATATCTATGAAGATATGTTTAGGGATGTCCTAAGGATAAGTCAATTATAGGTTACAAGCCTAGGTTGTTTTTTGATAATCATGACTAACCTTGGTTATTATCCATGTTTTTTTGTGATAATCATGACCAACCTAGGGTTTGACAGAAGATATTATAGATTGAAATATTATATGTACTCTACGTTGCTTATGTGTCTCTAATCTCTAATCTATATTTCTCACAGTTTTATTCTAGTTTTAGTCAATAGACCATAACTACATATAAAATTGTTAACCATTGAATTTTTCATATGTAATTTTATTTTAATTATTATGATATATTTCTTATATGGAAACATCATTATTTGAGTCATGATGATCATACAAGTAATGGTTATACTAGTGAGGATAAAGAGATCATAAATGACATGTGAAAGGTATGTGATGTTCTTACAGTATTGTACACATTATATGTAATTGATTGAGATTGATAAACCTTATGAAATGATTCATATTTTTTGGAAAGATAAAGATGGTGGCTCTCAAGTAATGGTTTAAAAATAAATTCGATGATTGAGGTGTATATGTTTCAGAATTCAAAGATTATGGTATATGAATTGTTAAATATATAATTGTTGTCATATAACTTTTTCATTAAGAATTGGAATACATATATTGAGTAGTTCTAAGGATAAAAAAAGTGATTTAAGGGTAAGGTGATATATTTGGATAACACATGATTAAGGGAATGATAACCCCTAATATGTTCCTTATGTTAATATAATGATGTCTGGATAATGATATTTTGGATTTGAATAAGTAAATCGGATGATTCCATATTCTTGAGAACTCATTATATATTTTCCTAAAAGAGGGATACGCTATCATGGATGAAGTATACAGCATTTTGGGACATAAAGAATATATCCAATATGTTTTGGAAAAATGAAGCATGAATGTTTTTGAAAAGGATATTTGATAATTCAGGTTCTTATCATGACTCAAGAGAATACATGATGAAGGTGTTCAAATTTTTTGAATCTGACCAACTGGAGACAGATTATGAGATATGGGAGATATATGTTGAGTCTATTTAGTTCACCTCTTTGTAAAGTTTTTTTATTTTCAATTTTTCGAAGGATTTTATTGTTATCCATTTAAGGATAGTTTATGTTATATTCTAGTAGAAGTTTGTTAGTTTAATGTAATTTTTCAATATAGGTGGACATATGCGTATTTGATTATGGGTGATATCATTTTTTTAGATAGATGGAATGACCTATAATTCTATTTCCTGGTCTGAAAACACTTCATGAATTAAAAGTTAAACATCATTTCTATAAATAAGATATTAAGTGGAATTTTTTCTAGGCACAAACAACATTGAGATTGTACCAAAATCATGTAAGTTTTTGTTGTCATAAAAAATTATTTAACTTCAGGGAAAGGATATTTAAAAAAAACATTATTTACGTATCATCTTATCCAATCAATCATATGGACCAATAAATAAATGAAAACTTATGGTTTTCTAGTTGTTAACATTCTCAAAATGTTTTTGTCAATCACTGTCCATCAGAAGCTGATGGTTATATTTTTCATCTATATCCATGTTTTCACATCCAATCTATTTTATCCTATGTGGAAACTCGGTGATGAGTTACATTGGGTAACCATTCTATTTTTAACATTACTTTTTTAAAATGATGTTTTTTAATCCTTTTTAAGATGTGGGTTTCTATGAAAGATACATTCACGTAGTAAACCTTTTATAACCCTAATTAATTTCAAGGGAGAAATTAATTTTAAGAGGGTATAATGTAACACCATGATATTTTATGATATATATTCCTTTTAATTTCATTGATGTTTTGAGTTGTATGCTACACCAGTATTAGCTTGCGCTATATTCAACACCATATTTGTTTTCAGTATATTCTATGTATTCTTGTATTGTGTTCCACACAATACAATGTTCTTTTGAGAAAATTTATTTCACTCAACACTGAGTAAATATTTTTTTCATTGTAAAAATAACTATGATTGGATTATTTTATACACAACACTGAAAGAATATTTCAATAAACACATAACTATCTTTTCTTTCATTACACGCAAGAGCAACCTTCCTCGATAGCTTATGTTATATGTAATACTGAGTTCAATAAACAATGATATATTATTAAAATATTATTATTTAATGGGATATAAACACGACTTTATGAATAGTATAGGCCAAATGTTAAATTTATTAGAACATTATAAATTATATTATTTATTTCCTGGATAGGATATAAGAACAAATTCAATTTTTCAGATTAAATAAGTATTTTTAATAAAAATGATGTTTTTCTACCTTTTGATGGAACACTCATTTTAAATCTAGTTTTTAACACTTTTATATATTCAATTTGACAAAATAAACATCTTATATGGAAGTATAAAAATAAATATTTACTTTGGTTTTAGTTTTGGTATTTTTCTAATAAAATTCTTATTTTAATGAATAGTTAAAAAAATTACATATTAATTCAAAAATTCTTTTTCATGTAATTTATTTATATAGTTATATTATATTTTTAATTATTTTTACTGTTTAATTGGATTATGTTTTTATCATTTAATTCAATTATGTTCATTGGATGTAATTTTCAATTTCAATTAGACATAAACACATGTTAATCTTTTGATATTTTTTAAGTCTTAAAAATCAAATTTCTGGTTTCAACAATGGGTATTAATTTTAAATTTATTTCTTCCAATACTGTGTTTTTAATTATGAAAAATGGATTCCATATTTTTAATCATAAGGAACAAGTTTTTAAAATGGTACCTTTTTTGGAAATTATGTATAGTAACATCAGTAATTATTTTCATTTACCATGGTTAAAGGTTAAATCATGTAAATAAGGGTAAAACTAATATTATAATAATATAATACTACACTAACACGTCTATTAATCCTATTTGATGAGTCATGGGAATCCATAAAATCTTTAGGTTGAAATGTTGGCATTTGAGACCCACTAGGGTGTGAAAATGACATTTATTAATAATTAATTTAATGTAAAGGGATATATAGCATAAAGATATACCTTTTTACAAAAACAATTTTGTTTTAGTTTATATATATTATATATTACAATAAAAATAGTCACTTGTAATCTAAAATGATTTAATATACCATGGTATATTTTTTATAATTTTTATAAATAAAATAAATTTATTTATTTAAGAATCAATGTTGATGCAGTTATTACCTTAATAATGAAATATTCAAATAAATGATATTATAAATTTTAAAATAAATATAATTTTTAATATTTTTATTTCATCCAAATAAATTTTGGATTAAATTGAATGGAGAGGGGTGATTTAATTCCTATTTTTCTAAGTAATAATGTTATTATGAATTTAATAAAAAATCATTTACGAAATAGAGTTAAAATTGACATAAATGAGATATTAAAAAACTACTATTTATTAATTATATAATTTTATTATAAAATATGATTTAGAAAAATATCTTATATAATGTTACAAATTTCATAAAATATCCACTTTAGGTTCTATTTTCTTTTATAGTAATTATATTAACCATATAGTATAAAAATACAAGAATACTTTGTAAGAGTAAAATTATTTTACTAAGGGTTAAAGATAAATGATAGAGTTAATTTTTTGACCAAAAATTTCTAAATAAAATTTTATTGGAGTATTTTGACACATAATCATCTTATATTAGAAATAAATTACTTTTTTCTATTAGAAACCAAAAATCAATTTATAAAAAATTAATATGTAAATGCATTCCTAAAGTGGCTCTCACCTCTCCTATAAAAAGAGAACTTGTCCTTCTATTTTAATAAAACATAAAAATAATTTTTTGTCCAAATCCTTCCCATTTATTCTCCAAAATTCCACACTTTATTCTATATTCCACAATTATGGCATAAATCTATCCTAGTGATTACCTTTGTCCAAATCAACAGGTGATGCTCAAAAAAATATTTTATCACCTTCTTAAATATTATTTTCTACTTCTATTGCCTCTTATCATGTTGTTTAAATAATAAACTAATAAATTAAATTGCTTCTACATGATGATATGCTATTATAATTATGTTAAAATCCTATACCTCCTTTTATCAATATTACGAATAACAATATCATCAAGCATATATGCATACGATTTATCATCTCCACACCATGGCGTAATTTATTATTCAACAATACTCAATTTGGATGTTTATGAGGATGAGAATAATATATTTAAATAACTAATATATAATTATAATTATTCTATATAATTAATATATCATCAACTTTTATACCTTTTAACCATTAAGTGATTGATATCGTTGCTTGTGCGTATGTATGGCCCACTATCTCCACGGCATGATGAGATTCGTTCTTCAAGTTTACCATTCAATAATGATTATAAAGTTTATATGATAAATAGTAATGAAATATATGACATAATAATTCTATAATATTTATTTATAAATATATGTCATTTACTTTCTTCCATTAAATTCAATAAAGAAATGGAAATAGAGTTCACAGGTACATACAGCCTACCATCTCCATGAAAGGTGAATTCCATTTAATTTATCTATCTATTATATATATTTTTATAATGAATATCTTTGATATATAATTTTTTTTTACATTTTTGAAGTATTTAAATCACAATCTAAGTAATAATATCAAGAATGAAAAGTCAAAACATGTACGATAAATAAAACGATTATTACCCAAAATGATGCTTTAACTTGGAATTGAGAGATAAATGAGTAATATAATTTCATAATTCAATAATATATGATATCATAGATATTATTATGATTTTTTTACATGTTAGAAATATGTTTAAATGCACTATAGTGATGTTTTAGACACATATGGAAGAAATCAGACCAAATATAAGGGGACTTCTTAACCCAATTTCCATTCCTTGGTTAAATATTATACTTCATGATTATGTTATGTTATGATTATAAGAGAAATAAATTTTGATATCCTATATTGTATAATTTATTTATGTGAATTTATAAGAAATCCACATAATTAATATATTTTATTTACAAAATTATGTTTGTATGGGATAATTTTTCAATCACATTATTATCTAAGATTATTTATTTGTAAGAATTTACTGGGTTATATTTGACATCAAAGTCCATATTTCCAAAATATATAATATTATTTCTATTCTTATACAGTTTTTTAAATTCAATTTAACCCATTGGTAAATATTTATTAAGCGGTATAAAAGGAATCATTTTTTGTTTACAAATATGAGGTACTTTTTAACTTTTCTAGTAAAAGTTCAAGGAGAATATTTGTTTTAACATACATGGTCTAAATGGAATTTTCACCTTCATATAACTTTATTTCATTGAATCTTACTTTACATGATTTCAATTTTATTTTAACAAAATTTATTTTCTTCAAAAATTGCACATCATTTTAAGAAAAAAAAATGGGTTTTTAAGAAGAAAGGATATATTATCAATAAATTAAGTTTGACATTTTTATCCAAATTATTTTCTATCTAATATTATGATAATTAAATAGGGTTATATATTTATCCATTTAATTAATATGATTTTATTTTTTAAATGGTTGAATGATATTTTATATTTATTATGTTAATATAAGATGATGTTTAAGAAACCAATATTTTTTTCTTTATGCTATGATGAATGATTTATGTTATTGTGAAAAATGTAAAAATGATTTCATTATGAGATTGGTGGGACCAATATCTACCTACAATGCATTGGGTAAAGATTTATATCTCATGAAAGATACAGGCCTGGAATGACAAGTAAATATTGTTCAGTAATATAGGGGTGGAATAAGAAGTAAATCAAGTTTAGTAATACATGGCTGGAACGAAATGTAATCCTAGTTCAGTAATGGACTTTGTCCACTATGATGGACATGGTAGAAATTCCTTCGATACTGTGAAAATAATATTATGTGCATATTTTTTTTCCACAGTTCCATGTTTTATTTCAATACTATTTTATCATGTTTAATGTTCATATATGATATATGACTTCCATACTCCCATGATATATTTCATGAATTAGGATATTGATATTTAAACTTTATGACCAAGTTTATACATTCTTATGTTTATGTTCTGTTTTATGTTCTTAATGTTTACCCGTAATCAGCATTTGACCTCACCATTATTTTGTTTTCATTTCCCCCAGATATAAAGAGAGGTTTTATGTATGAAAAAGGGAGAAAATATTTATGGAATATATTGAACATCTTTCACCAAGTTAGAAGATTATAATCCCCATTTCAAATAAAACTAAACTAATATGGTATTTGGGTGTATATTTTTATAATGTATTATATATTCAAAAAAATAAATGGAATGTCCATGTATATTAAGCCTAGGTTGATATAAATTTTATATATGAACATGACTATGAACAGATTCAAAAACACAAAAAACATAGACGTCATCACACCCATTAAAAAGTTATTAAATTCGTTACACTAAGAGACATAATTATAAACTAAATGCTCCAATAATGAAACCTAAATGTTTTCTTTCATATATCCTTCTCCTTAAATATGATTTTTTAATACCTATACAATATAATGATATTTGAAAATTATCTATCTCCCTTCGATAGATCAACCATGTTATGTAACCTTATGAAACGGTAAAGTCTCTTAATCATAATTTGGTTCCACATTGGTTTTTATGCACAAAATAATACAACTATTTTTATACTGGTTGAATAACACCACAGAAACCTTTGGAAATAGACTAGGATTGATACAATCATTTTTCCATAGACTATCTATCTGAATCCATAAATCCCAAGACATAAAATTTGTCCCATACACACATCCATTGAAATTGAAAAGAAATTAGTTTGTAACATTATCCTGGATTTGATATAATGGTGAGGGGATACTGTCATAGCCTATTCAATAAAAAATTTAGGAAAATCGATAATAACCCTTGGTAAAATCACATTTGAAACTTCTATCTTCAATAGTATCAACTTCACCAGTTGATTAGAAATTTTCAACATATGATTATAATCAATTAGATGATCTTTCTCACTGATGAGAATCATACTCATCCTATTCACATAAAATAAAATTATCATCCTTTATAATAAATCAATAATATATTACATAGAATATAAAATTTATATGCCAATGATGATATCATCTGACTATATCAATATATAGAAAATATCAATCAATGATTTATGTTACCCCATACGTATATCACAATTACAACATACCTAATATAAATTATACGAACCTCCAACATGCATAGATAACTCCAAGGGAATTATAATCCTATATATAACTTGATTATCATAGCTCAAAAAATGTTTGGAACAATAAATGATGGAAATATTCTAAATATTATATAGTATAAGTCATATAAGAAGAAAAAAATGGTACCTCAGATGATATCTAGAATTCCTTATGTAAGAACATCCATGGAATGCATTTGAACATTACGTTATTTTAATACTTGTTATGCCTAATGATGTAATTCTCTACCACTACTATATGAATTATATCCCTAAGGAGGAAAAATCACGTGGGTATCATTTTTCTTCGTAATATACTATCTATCGTTAATAATCATACTGACACTGTTATTGATGTTTATATGTAATTAGAGATAATTTCTATTAATGTCACATATAAAAATGATAATATATCTTCGGTGAACCACCATGTTTGATTAGGAAGTGTAACTAACTATGCACCTTACTTTTGTAATAAAAAATTATAAAAGATATATTGTTGGATGCATGATTACTCCCTGATATAGATAAAAGAAAATAATATGTTATGTACAAACTCCCCACTAGTCAATATATCAACTATTCATATAGAATACATATCTCATATATAGCCTTACTATATGGGGTGTTAATATTACTCCCCTCATAAGATGAGCTTGTATAAACATGACTGTTCTCGATCAAATTATTTTTTTCCAACACCTCAATATATATTTGTAGTGTAAATAGGGTAACCAAGAATTGGATTTCAAGATACAATGCCTCCCCATAATATCCCAACCTAAACTCTTCAACATAGAATATATTTTTAGATCCATGAAATAAATTCTAGAAGATTAATTCAACATCCTACATAGTTATTCTTCCTTACTTATACGATAGAAACTCCCTTCATGTATATATCATCAGTAATAAAATAAAGAAGCATGACATGGAAATTTTTTCCAAAATCATCCCATCAGACCAAAGATTGCTCATGAAAACCAACAAATAGAAACCACTATATATAAGAAGCATCTCCCACCTAACTAATATCAAATAAAATAGAGTAATTATGTCACACATAGATCAGTTTGAAAGAATATTAAATTCATAAATCCACATATTTATATCCAAATTGAATTTAATAAACTCATAATTTTTCACTTTCTAACTCTCGTACAATCATATAATAAATTTATATGGGTAATACTCACCAATATCAATTATCCTTGGATTATCACAAGAATTTTCCCTAGCATCCCAAATAAGAACCCCACAAGGAAAAAACCCACCAACCGTCTCTATAAAAAAAGAAACAAAATATATAATCCTTGAAACATATGTTTTATTTAAAATTACATAATTATATTCATTTTACACATTTCACCAAGAATAACCCAAATTATAATACAAGTACTATCAATAATTACGCAAAAACCATAACAAGGTACCTACCTTATAACCCGATGCATCCTTCTACTATGTTCAATAAGCTTAAGATTTATTACTGATGGTATACAGGGACCAAAACACCTATTTTCTAGTGGGTATATTTACATTAATTTTTTTATTGATTTTATTTTTTAATTACACTAAATTTTGTTATGTTTTTTTGTTTATGTGAATAAGTATTCTTGATGTTTTTGAATTTTTATATTTGAAATAAGAATTCATTTTTTAAAATATTATACAGTAACAACTATTAAAATGTGGTTGTTATTGAAAATATAATTTTTTTTATTTTTATTTTGATGAACTAACATGTGATATTTTTTGCATTAAAGGCTCAAAAAATGTGATTTTAATGTTGGATCACGTTGAAGACAAAAATATTAAATACAGGGAATAAATGAAATATACTTACTAGTGTTCATGAAATAGTGTACAAACCCTACTAGTTAACCAGGTTTTAAGGACTTCTAGTAAAGGGAATCAGCATAAGAAAATGGACCAACCTTTATTAAACAAGGGGAGGCCAATAGGCCAATGAGACACATAGTAAGGGAAATCCAATGTAGTGGGAAATTCTTGGACATAGATTCATTATGTGGTTTGACACTATATAGGAAAACGGATCACACATTCACATCACTCCAACTTTGAGACAATGTTAAGAGCTCAAATATTTATAAAAAATGTACCTCCACATCTCAAAATAGATGTGGGATAGCTTGTGTTATTGAGTAATAGTGTAATGATATAGGGATTCACAGATTTACTAAGATACCAGCCTTACATTGGATCTAACCCTCATACGAATCCAATTTTCCAAATTCTTACACAATCCTTATTCACCATGGATAATCAGGGACCTCACTACACCTACACTCAATTATATCTTCGCAACTCAGGTATTCGGGAACCCTCATCATCATCAATAACATTATTCATGCGTATAATTTAATTCTCAACTAATCCAAAATTTCAATTAATTGGGAAGTGTGTTTCCATTGTGTTTTCATAAGATTACACCTTTATTTAAAAACCCACCATCATTACACATGGCTAGGAGGATGAAATATCCAATGTTTCATTAATAAAAACTACTAATGGAACCTCAAACCACTCTAATGGAATATTAATATAAAATGAATCCTAAAATAATACCAATAGATTATATTGAACCAATGTTATCCTAAACCCTTACATCGTAGCATCAATACCTTCTGGCACCTCTAAATTCAAAATAGTTATCCACTAGTCTAACATATAAATACATAAATAAAATGATAAAAATAAATTTTGTGGGGAAACCTGAACCTACAGTCTAATCAATTTATCATGGGTAAATTCCATGTTAGAATAATGCTTGATATGAGAATATTTCATATATATATATATATATATTCTATCCAAATTGATTAATGGGTTAATGGAATTAATTTTCAAAAAATATTAATAAAATAAGAGAAGGTACTGACTTGGGTTTATTTCTCTTATAGTTTGGGAAATACAAGAACGTATTGGAGAATAGTTAAATCCAATGTCAATAGAGAGAAATAGAAGAGATCAATATTGGTAGGATCATATAGTAATAAATAGAATGAATTTTTCAATGATATAATTGAAATTCTATAAAAAGGAATTATTAACCCATATATTTTAGTTCCTTAATACAATTCGCATTCCCAAGACAAATGATGTATATCTATACAATTCTATACTAAAAATACCATGTTAAAATAGATACTCAATCCATCCATCCATTCGATATTAAAATTATCCATTAGCCCATGGAGTATCAGTAGTTGGTTACTATGGATAAGAAAATCCAATCATTATAATGATCAGAAACTTCTCACTGACTTTATTATTCACAATTTTCATTATTCTCAAACAGAAATTTTAATATAAGGACTGAGGAGAATGTTATTACATGGAGTAATAAAATAATTATAATACTTGGTTTCTTTCATTCGCATTATTGTTATAAATTATTTAAATTTATTTAAAAATATATTAATGGTGGTAAGGCTGACAAGTGATAATTGAAACCTAATTCATTCAATAAGATAACCATACAATGATTCATACGGAATAATAATTATAAGAAAATAGTGACAAAATAATCTGAGAATATTGAATATGACTACTAATACTAAATTACATGAGAAACCTCATGGGAATATTTTTTCTTTGTATTATTTCTTGAGGATGATCCGGGATTAAATTAATAAGAATTAGTGATTTTTTGACACTTGACTATTATCATTTCTACATAAGTGAATTAAAAAATGTGGTTTCTACACAAGATTTCCCCAAAAATATATAATTAAATTAACAAATCCATGTGTTATTTATTCTTCCCGGTAATTTATTACACACTTTCGATAATGTTTTAACATAAAACACATATTTATTATTATATAAACACACACAAAATTCTCATTAATCTTTGTTTTTTATTTTTATGAAAGTGAGTTATTGGATAAATAGACAACCTATCCAAGTGGATATGACTCAATTAATATTTAAATTTTTTCTCACATATACTCAATTCAAAAAAAATCACTATTTCCATGGATAACTATTGATATATCCCATAATTTAAATTCAATTTTGGAATAAAAAAATCTGATATAAAAATATATACTAAAAATTGGAACATGTATCTTACACATAGTTTCAAATATATTGATATTTTTGAATACAAACTACTATAATTATTATTTTAGGTATGCATTTATTGGTATAGATGACCTATTAGATTAACATTGAACCACTGATTCTTGGAATTAGAGGACAAACTAAAAGGAGAAATACCATATTCAAAAATAAAGAAATAAAAGAGAGTAAATTCAACATATAATGTTGATATAATTAAGAGTACAATAGCCTCACATTAGGATCATACAGAATTAATGTCATAAATAAAAAATTCAAAAAAGTACTTGAGATTCCTTAAATGATAATAAATCTATATTGTATCATATTATTACTAAGGGAAAGGGATTTCGAGAAAATAAACCATCAATTGGAGGATCAAACTACCATTAAGGTTATTCCAAGATAATCTTTTTATCAATTCATCGTATAGCATATAACAACATTGAATAAATTTTCACTTTATTATCTAATAAATGATGAGTTATATTTGAAACTGTTCCCCTATTTATTCAAAGGGAGAACTGATATTTTTTAAAATAGGAGAAAGGTTCCCTTGATTCATGGGAGACTCGATCTAATGTACTCTTAATGATATTTTACAAAATTGGATGCACAGTGGAATTGAGGGGTAGAATAATAGACATTGTTCGAGGAGATGAAGAGGACATTCATTTGGATTGAGATAGGTACCAAGAGAAATACCTAAAATATCCAACACAACAACTCCCACCAACATTGCATATAAAATAATTTTATGATCGACTCTACATGATGCTATATGTAATTTTGGACAATATTTCTATTTATCCCCATGGAAACATTATTTACAAGGAAGTAATGAAAATATATAATTATTATGAATTCACATGAAAAGGATATTAATGCAATAAATGTTATCTTCATGGGAACCACAACCACTATATATAGAAAGTTATGGATTATTAAACATCATGAACAACTACAAGGATTGATTAAAATAGCAGAAGGGAAGAAAAAAGTATTATTCATGTGGAGATATAGAGAGTAATTCAATTAAATTTATGAATAATAGAAATTATAATAGATTAATAAACCTTTTAAATAGAATATAAAAATAGGAAAACCCTAAAGAAATTAGGCTTGGAGGAGTGACACATTCTTGATCCCACAATAACATTATCAGAATGTTAATTTTTACATGTCATTGAGGGAACATTTTAAAATATAATAAGTTAGAATTTATATAATTGAAGGGAATTTGAAACTAATTTATATGAATCATCCTGACACATCAAGGAGGAGAAATAAATTACTCATGAATATTGGAAATATTGAAATTCCAATACATTTACATCATGGATAAATTGTGAATCAAGAAAAATATTGTACTTCTTAAAATTCAAGATACCCATATTGGAGAAATAAAATGGACAAAACATAGATGGATTAGATTCATTTCAATCACATTGATATTTATTAAATTTCTATTCAAAGGTAGTCTCTTTTTACCTAGATTGATTAGAAAAATTAAATATTTTCAGATTCATGTCATCAAGATCTGATGCACTAATATTATCTGCTTCAAATGGATCAAAATATATTTAATGATCAAATATTTTATAGAAATCAAAAAAATATTTTTACCATTATGAAAGGAAAAAAATTCATGTAAAATAACAACCATCCTCAACTAATAATGAAAAATTAGTTAATATGGTATTGTAACATATTCAAGAAATTGAATATATTTTTTTAATAAATGTTGATAGATTTGAGAGATTTATTAAAACCACACAACTTTATATCTAGTGTATCAAAAATATTTTCTCAAGAATAGGTGATTGGATTAATATATTCAGGAACCATATTAGGCCATCCCAACTCAACACCTAATCTGATTAGAAATAAACCCAAATTCACATTACCTATCACCTTGAGTTATATACAAAAGCCATGTATATCAACGTACATGGATGGGAATGATTTCACCCACAAATAATGATAATTATAATGACAGTAGTAGTAGTAGTAGACTATCTTGTATTAGTATTAGTATTAGTATTATTATTATTATTATTATTATTATTAGGACTTTTAGTAGTGGTAGTAGTAGTAGTACTAAGGAAATGAAAACTAACCAAGAATATAGCATGTTGCATCCATGAATTGGACTTTCATGCATATAAATTATCTAAATATAAATATATAGAAAAAAACATGGAATTAGAAACAATAATCATATAAATGAGTCATTAAAAGATAAAAAATTCCAAAAAAATATATAACCATTAATAGTGATCAATTTCACTTTACTAATATACAGTAGAAGAAAATACATCATCTCTCTTTCAATTTCAGTTTTTATCATCTTCATGTGACCTAAGTCCACCCACTATTCCCACCACATCCATCAAAAGGCTACCCAATCAATAAACAAACTATGATATGTACCTGGGAAAATATATAAAACATATGATTTGTATATGGGAAGATAATATTTCATATAGGGTGTGAACTAAACAAGCTCTATAGGATGTCAACCGAGTCTATTAAAAAATTATAAAGCATTCCATAAATTCTAGTTTTAAAAAAATTATGAAATAAAGGCTTCCATGAATGTAAATAATAAATAAAACGAATATCATTAATTTAATAATTTTCTAAAAACAAATATTAACCCCTTTTCAAAAAATTAGTAATTAACCATTTTGACATCAAAGATTTTAAAACATGGACATTAAATTTGGACTTTCATTTAAAATATATATCAAAATACAATTATTACCAAGGATTAGAATAAACTATCAAGAATTGAAAATACATAAAAAAGTTAAAAATTTTCATTCCCCATAAATAATTACAAAATAAATAATTCAATCAAATCCGTTCACAAAAAAAAATTTTAAAAAAAATAATTATAAAATAATACCATAGTGAAAATATTCCAATAAACCATAATTTCTTCTAATGAATACATAATATAAACAAATGAAAACAATTTAAATGTTTCTACGCAATCATTATAATAAACTACATTATAATAAAAAATTATGCAATGAAATTTATTTTGGTAATATCATCGTATATTGAAAATGTTTCATAAGAAACTCTTTATGTCCTAATGCGACATGATTCTAAACATAATCAATACAATCAAACTATTAGTAATCTCCCAAAGTCTTACATTGTCATCTTGATCAATACACATAATTTTATGGAGTCATATCAATTTTATCCCTGAGAATATTTAATCTCCTAATGTGAGACCCTCTCTTAATTAATTGAG
The DNA here is from genome assembly GCA_963277665.1 of Viscum album. Classification (NCBI taxonomy): domain Eukaryota; kingdom Viridiplantae; phylum Streptophyta; class Magnoliopsida; order Santalales; family Viscaceae; genus Viscum; species Viscum album. The sequence goes on along the minus strand of OY728140.1, from coordinate 1,306,603,308 downwards.
TTCTCGTGACATGTCATTGGAGAGATGAGTGTTCAACAAAAAAATTACCAACACATACATCAAGATATATAAATAATAAAAAGAATTTATACTCTAACACCCACGACATAAATAGATCCATTCTCAACTATTAACCATCACATAATGATAATAATTATAAATTCACATTCTATTAAGGTGAAAAGTCATAAACAAGTCATACAAACCAAGGGGGCTCAAATTTTGGATCATAAAATCATCAAAAAAATTCATTTTCATAAAATTATAATAAACACTTTATAAAAATACTTTAAAAATGAATCCATGTTAGCATAAAACATCTTTTGAAATGAAATCAAGGGCCCATCACTTCAAAAGAATCATTTTCCTCACTTGAAATTAATTAAAAACCCAACCAAATATTAAAATTAATAAAAATACCTTAACATCTATTGCCTCCATTTGAAATGAAAACAAGTCCACATCCCTCTTAAAAATTAAAATATTTTTAAAATAAAATCATAAAAAAAATTTATAAAGACATGGAATTCAATAGTGTGTCTGTTCCAAAATTAACTTTAGTGATTTATTTCAATTCCTCACTCCAAGTAAGGGAACCTCTAACCGATATAACAAACCCCTCATGGGTTTAATTTAAATAAGTAACAAGATAATAAAATTGTTTTAGAAATAAATAATTACATTTTAAATAGAAAAATTCTATTGTAACACCCCATAGTTAAATATTGTATATTATATTTCCTTTAGAACATAATGTGAAGCACAGAACAATGAACCAAAAAAATCAGATAAAAAATATATAACCATAAAAATGAAGCTTCAAAAATTGATGTTAAAATGCATGTAACCAAATTATTGAATATATATATATAAATAAAAATAATGGTTATTTTTGTTAATAAGACATTAATGAAAATTCATTTAGTGTAGCTAAATGATTAATAAGACTCTTTTATGATTTAGAATATATCCATTCTTAAAATTGGATTTCTATGTCAATAGAAATGTATCATAAATAAAAATATTATTGATATGAATAATTTATTAATAAAAATTTGATTAATATTTTATAATAATAGTAATAGTAAAAGTAAATATTTAAAAAAATATTTTCGTATTAATATTGTTAAATTATATATTATTGTTTTTATTTTAAAGTTAAACTATCAAATTTTAGAATCTGAATTTTTCAAAATTTAAATTCTTTTTTGATTTATAATAATACTTTTATCAAATTTTAGTTTTTTTATGTAATAATTAGTTATTAGGTGAATAATGTAAAATACTAATATTTCTAAAACCATCAATTTTATTTCATTATATTATCATATTAATGACTTAAATATTTTTGAAACACTTTATATATAAAATTATTTATTTATGTGATAGAATTAATCTTCTAAAAACAATATGTTTAGGTCTTTAAATCCATGGGCAACGTTTCATAAAAATAAGTAATATCTATGCCAAAAAATTGATATTTTCCTTATATTTAAAAATAAATTTCATAACTTATTGAAATTATGTATAAAAAAGTATTTAATATTTTAGATCCTCATTGACATATTTTTTTAGTATGGTAAATTTTATTTTGTGCCATAATATTATGATTACTAAGTTTAATGTCAATTGCCATGATAATGGTAAAACTGTTGTTTTCAAATAATTACTTTACTAATATTGGGTACTTTTTATCAAATAAAGTAAATTAATATATTATAAAAATTAGATTTAATTTAATTTTTAGACATACATATAAAAATATTATAGATAATTAAATTCATCATAAATACTTAATAATATTAAGACCACTTTTCAGCCTCAAATATTAATATTTAGAACACATAATGCCGCAAACAACATTTTTAGGGAATATTCTTCTATATATTAAATATTTTAATTTAAATGTTAGTTACATATTATATATGAAATAAATCATACTTCATGGAGACTAAATATATGATTAGAAATAAAATTATAAGGTATACATATATTTTTAATGAAATTTAAACTACTATGATAAAAACAACTTACCAAGATAAAAAAATTGTAAAATTTAAAAGTAAGTGATAAAAGGTTTAAAACATGTTTGAAATGTGTAATAAATTTATTATAAGAGAATTTATAGACATTATGTCACCCAAAAAAAACATTATTTAACAACATTGAGATCGTTGACAATTGAATAGTGTCGTTTCATTATTAATAAATTGTGGATGTTCAAAAAAAAGTTCCATTTTATTCACTTGTTATACATGATGGTTCCACCCCTTCATGTAACACACATTAAATTGAATTAAATATTGAAAATATAATAGTTTTACCCTCCAGTAATCCTATATTGGTATCAAAATCCTCTCATCTCAATAATTTATATTATTCCCATTATTTAAATGGAGATTTCCAAGATGATGTTTTTTGTCCCTAAGTGAGTATTAATAATTCCTTATCTTTTTCATCATAATATTTATCTTAAAAACCTATCTTAGACATAGTAATTTAATGAACTAAATGTCATTAGTGCACTTAATATTTATTATTTTAATGTCACAACTGTTATACTATGGGAAAATCACCTATGCCTACGGTTTGGAACCATGGGTATTGACCATTAAACTATTGGCATAGGATATACCCACGATTCCATAAAAAGTGTGCTACCGATGAGTTAGTATAGATCTATACCCATGGTATTATAGAAACTATGGGTATAGCCCTAGAATTTTCCATAATACCCATGGTTTTATTTAAATCATGGTAATACATCTATACCCAATGTTTACTAAACCATGAGTATAGACTCTAGAACCAAACATAATATACCCAAAGTTTAATAACCATGGGTATAGGTCCTTAAACTCATAAAAAATATGGCCTTACTGCATCATTAACCTGTAAAAAAAATACAAACCAAAATACTATGATTCATCCCAAATGTTGTCCAAATTGGATTTGGCTTCACCAATCCCAAAAAAAAATTAGACAATCATAGTTCACAAAATAATGATAAGTTAGATTTGGTTTAGAAAAAAATAATTCCAGAGAGATATAGTGCATTATCATGGAGGATAACTATTATATATGGCCTTTAATAATGATGTCACATAAAATGTTTTGGTTAACATCATTAAGAAAAATAATGAGATTAGTGAAATATTCATATGGTAAAGGTACATTATAAAAAATAGGTTAGTTATAGTGGAAGATGCTTATGGTTAGAAAATGTTAGGGAGTATCAAAAAACATTTAATAGAGACTATAATGGATAAATTGGATTAGTTTTGAAATGGTCTTTACATGTACACTAGAACATGATAGAATTTTAGAAATGGTGAAATTGATACTAGCACAAAAGAAAAGAAGAATGAGTATTTAAGAGGGGGTCTGAAAGATGGTATGGGTTGATATAGTGAACAATGGGACTTACATAATCCATAAGAGTCTCTCATCACAAATTCACCAATGATATTTTCTGAACTATTTCTCTAGATGGAATATTTTTTTATTGAAATAAATATTTTTAGTCCATTTACCTATATATATAATTATTCCAATGAATGATAAATTATGGAGTATATTTTTTGAGCATGTTAAATTTCTGAATATAGTGACTAAGAGTTTGTATTTTGAATCTAGGAAAACAACTCCCATAAGGACATCGGAATTTATAATTCAGAATATAATATTTAACGAGGAGAACCTATGAGTGGACTAGATCTAAGACGAATATTTGGTTGACCTAAATGTTTCATCCAAAGCTATGATTTCTTTATATTGGAATATTAGTGTTATTGAAGTTTTATAAGATCCAGATACCATATTATACTTGAATCATTGATATATTTGGATTAATTAATATATGTTTGAAAATATCTTACAGTGTTTTGGGGCATAATGTACAATAATTATGAAGTAATAAGTAATATTGAGAAAAATATTTGGTGTATAAGTCTTATAAATTTACTATTGGAATGTTCGTAACCATAGAAAAAATTACTGAGAAATACTCGGTGGAGAAAATGAGTGTAGTGGTATGAAATTGATTTTCACTTTTTTATTTTAACAAATTATGGAAATCCTAAAAAATCACAATGTTAAAAAGCCTCAAATTTGTGGGTGTTAACTATGAGAAATGTGATAGGTTCCCTTCTTCTGTCTGAATTAATGGATATGAATGAGAGACCTTCTTTGAAAGAATATTATATAAGAAAAATGGGTTTATCATATCATTGAAGAATTATAAGATACATTAAGGTTCAAATAATAGTTATTTGTAAAAACGTTTCAAGTGATTGAAAGTGAATATTCGTAAGAGTTAATTTCTAATGTAATTAAACATATGACTATTAAGAGATTATTAAGTACGATTGCATTGGAAGGAAATAATCGTAAGTATTTGGATGGGTGAAAACATTTCTTCATAGTAACCTAAATGAATAAATTTACATGGAGTAACCAAAAGTTTTTATTGATCATTATAACTAGGATGTTGTGTATAGGATATACTAGATCCATTATGGTTCAATGGTTGTTCCAATGGAGTAGATAAAATAATTGATTTAATGCTGGAGATAATGTTTTTTCCAAGAAATTATTTGAATTTATTCCACTTGTATTAATTTAATAATGGTTGTTTCATTATACTTATATTATACATTTATGACATACTAATCACTAGTTTGATAATTAAAATAATCAGTGAGTTGAAACCTAATATTTTTTGAACATTTAACGGAAATTATCTCTACTTGATGAAGTTGATATTTGGGATGTGTATAGTGGGTGAATTATGTTTTTGTAATTATTACGTGATCAATTGAGATTAAATATATATGGTAGATGATTACATAGACATGGGCAAGGAAAAAGTGGTGAATTTTTCAGTTTGAATCATGAAAATCAATGAAATCATGTTTGGGGTCCTATTTTTTAATACTCTAAATATAAGAACTTCATTACTCAAATTTGGATCGAAATTAGAGGACTATGTTCGTTATATGGGATTCCCCAATCATGTGGGAAATTCCCTCAGGTATTAAGGTGAAGATTTATTATCTATTTTCAATTATCCTAGTGTCACTAAAAAAATGAGGAAAATGTAATGCATGAGTCTTTATCTGATCACACTATAGTGAAGAAATTTTTAAAGTGAAATCCCACAACATGGGGGGACCATGTGGTCATATATTCCCTTAAGATGGTTTGATCATTTTGGAAAATATTACTGAAAGGTTGTTGGGCGCGGTGGTTTAGAACCATGAATTTGGATGAAGTCTGATCATTCGGGGTCAGTTTTCTTTTGGAATCACTCATGAGGTCAAATTAGGGAATCACCTCTTTGGAACAATTTCACTAACAAACAAAAAATGAAAATGGTAGTGGAAGATAAATAAAATTGTATTATAACAAATTTTTATGTTAGAATTTCATGCCTAAGGAAAATAATATAAATAGTAGCCACATAGTAAATGATGACCAAAATAAAATACCCTATTAATCCCTCAACTACCGTAATCTCCCACCCTAGAAATGAAAATTATGTAGCCACCACTAGTGCCTCTCTAGAACCTTTCACATAATATAGCTACCTTCCATCTACATAAATCAGTAAAATTACTATGTTTCCAATTTGATAATGAAAATATAATAAAAAAAAGTACAAAATACCTGTCTCTAATGACTAAAGAAGTCACCGCCCAAGATATAAGAACCAAAATTCCCTGTGGGTCTAACAATATTCATGTAAGCAATGGGAAAATAGATCAAAGTTTCAAAATGATATTTTCAAATTGAATATTCCAATTAATTAAGAATTAGTCTTCTTATTAATTGTATATAATTAGTTTGTTTTGTGTTTCATATTAGTTTGATTTTTTTAACATTACATGTTTGTTCAAGAATTTTCATTATATTTGTTGTATCTTTTTTTATTTTGTTAACATGGAATATTTCATTTATATGGGTTTTAATCGACTAAATTTTATTACATTTTGTTCATATCATTTTTTTGGTTTAGTTTATGTCATTTATAGTCATATTGGTTTGAATTCATTATATTTGTTCCAGTTTGATTCATAATTTTTAAAATCAAATTAGTTTAAGTTATTTATTTTTTACTTGTTCTAATTTAGTTTCATTTAATGTTTTATATTTGAAATATATTTTCATTTTTTGGTCATTCAGGTCTATTTTGGCTGACCAAATTTACCTTTATTCTAGTAAGGTTTAGTAAGTTTTTGAAGGTTTTTTTTTTAAAAAAGGTCCAAACTATTTTTTATTTGGTTTTGTTCTATCCATTATGGATCAGATTATGTTTATTTTAATTGGTTAAATTCAAGGATGTTTGGTTCTTCCCGGTTCATGTTAGGTTCGCATGGTTTTATGCAAGTCAGTTCTATTTAGAGAGGTACAATTTTGGATTTATTTGGTATGGTTTGGTTTTTTCATTCTACATGGAACTATTTACTTATAAATTCTAATCAAACCAAATATCCCTAAACAACATGAATTAACTAAATGAAAAACCCTAAAAATGTTCCTCATATAAAACGACAAAAAAATTACATTATAATAATAGACATGTTATATGTCAAAGCTGTAATCATATCCTATGGGGAAATATTAAACTAGGTATATAGTAATGTAAATAATGATAATGTTTATAAATTACAATAATTGTATTATATATATGACATATAGTAAAGATATATCACATTTATGGACACAAATGATGTTCATCCTGAACCAACCCAGGACACCAATCAAACTGGCAACTAAGCTTGCCCATGATATAATCAAAAGATTGTTCTTCATCACCCTGGGCCATAAAAAATAACTAAGGAATTAAATATAATCTTATAGTAATGGGTTCACCTAATTATCATAATAAAATATAAAATAGAAATATGATTATAATCTGTTAAAACCATTTTGAAATTTGAATGTTCATTCAAACCAAGTAAATAGTTTCAAAATATGAAATATAAGAAACAATTTCCAACCATATATGTAAAAATTTATTTAGTTTCTAACAAAAAAGATATGATATAGATAAGAGTATGGTCTTGAGATGTAATAAATAAAGAGTCACAAATATATACATAGTACATAATAAATAAAAAGGGGCCAATACAAAACTGTTACTTTCCACATAGTCCATAGTAACCATCAAGCCTCTACAATATACCCATATGAGATGAATATAGGGTAAATGTGTTAGAAAAGGTTAACTCCTTTAGAAAATGAGAAGAAAAAAATTTATATAGGCATGAGAATAAATATTTTCAAGAGGTATCATCCCTATACCCCAAGCATAGTCATTAATCATAAAACCCTTTTATTAAAATGTGTATTATTGTTTATGAAATTAGGGTCATTTTATCATTTAATTAAACCAAACCATAAAATTAAAATCTATATTTTACATTCTATAATGAAACTAAATTATTTATGAAACACTACTAATTTAAAAGAGAAACTCAAGTATGTACATTTTTAAGGAAAACATTAAAATTCCATTGAAAACCAAATAATATCAACAACATGATTTAAAAACACTTTTTTCCTAATTTACATTCAAAAAATTACACAACTCGATTATCAGACATTTAAAAAAGCAGTGAGACTAATGATATGAGAGGTAAACAATCAATTATAACAACAATAAGTAATATAGAATGAATTACAAAAATAAATATAGTGACATCATTCATTAAATAATGGGAAATAAATTCAGTGAAAATAAATTATAATACATAAAATAAATAACTAAAACTAGGTAATGTAATTCAAGTCGATATAAGAAAACAAAGGTTGTCATTATGTAGTGAAATTACTTTACTAGATTGGTAGAACCAACCAAATAACATGATGGAGATAAAAAACTCACTAGTCTTATTGGTGTACTATTTATACTTTGTCACTATTTATAGAGATACACAGGACGAGTAAAAAGAACCTAGTTCGTTTTAGGTTTCCCAGTCTATTTTCAGAGGATCCCCGAACCAACTATGGAGTTATGTGAATAAAAAAATATGATCAATCAAATGAAGAATCAAGTTCTTATTATAACCCAACTCACCACTTCTATAAGTTATCCATTACAAGATAATCCATGCTTTATTCAAACATCAATAACAAAAATAATTAATTATGGAATAATCCAAGACACTTACATAATGTTCCAAGAAGACCTTGTTAACCCTTTAAATATACAAAATCATGAAATAATTTTTCTTCACCAATATAGTTCAAAGCATTAACAAGATAATTTTAAAATAAAATGAAACATAATTTCCATATAAACACATTTTGAATATTAAATATAAAATCTAAAAAACATTAAAAATTAATATTATAATGTTTCTATTAAAAGAAAAATTGTATAAACATCCATGAATCACAAAGAAAATATTTAACAATCATAGACTCGAACATGGTTATAATGATAGAAATTTATTTTCTGTTTAGAAACCAAATCAACTATCATATGTTAAGAAACCATTTTTATTGAGATAAAAGGGAATTCCAAAAAAATAGAATACATGTTTAAGAAATTTTAAAAAAATTTAAACAAAAAAATCATAAAATGAACCCACATTGAATCAATGATATCCAGTGTAAAATAGATTATTTTTGAAAAAAAAATTTCAAAACATACTAAATGTTATAATAAATTAAAATCATATGTTTCAGATTCTATGAAATCATGTTTTTAACTATAATGATTCATGAATGGAGAAAACACACCTCAATATGGACATAGGTGATAAAAATCCACTGGATATGAGAAAAATAAGACCAATAAGACAATAAACATACCCAAAAAACAAAAACCATGATAAATTTATAAAAATACATCCCTATATTTTCGATAAAATTGACATAAGAGTTGGTTTAAAATTCATGAGAATAAGTATATGAGAATAGACAACCTAAGCTTGAAACAAAAACATAGAACAAAATAACCCAGTATATCCATGGACTAGATGGATAAATTCATATATTTGAATCCTTTATAACTAGATCTAATGAGGCAGAGGAGGAGGCGATTGCGTTTAGGAGGAGGTGGCAGTAGAGGCTACCATGGAGGTGGAGGTGAGGGCCAGGAGGTAGAGGCGATGAAGGTGAAAATGAGAGGAGGCGGAAGCGGAGGCTGCTTTGGTGGTGGAGGTGGTCACGGAGGAAAAAAGGTAGAGGTGGGAGGTGGGGACCATAACGTGTATGAAACGGTGGGAGGTTGAGGATGAGGTGGGAAGGTAGGGGTGGATAGTCCGTCACATGGAGGGGAAATAGAGGATAAAATGAGAAATTGGGAGGTGTGGAATGGTAAAAACATCAAATTGTTGTTATTATACCCACAGTTTTAACAAAATAGTGGGTATAGGAAAAAAATACCATTTATACCCAAGTATTTTTTAAACCATGGGTATATATCCATTTTCTAGTAGTGTTATTTATTTATTTCTATACACTTATAAAAACAATATATTGTTAATCATGCATTGTGAAGACCACCACAACCACAAAATAACATTTTTTATTTCTTATTAACTTTTGTTATCTATTAAAACTAGTTAATATAAAATTAAAATAATTAAAAATAACTAAATTATAAATTTATTATTTTTTAATAATGATATTAAATAATTCCTTAACCATAGTCACTAATCAAGATATTTTGTGTTCACGTTTGGATTTGGTTTATTGACCTAATAAAACAATGATACAAAACTCTATCATGGATGATTATGGGAACATAAATAATAATGTTATTATAAGTTATTAATAAAATCATGATTGGGTTTTTTATAATTTTTATGTTATTTATTTAAATTTTTATTAAAATGTCATCTTCAATCACAAAAATAACTGAAAATAAACAGATGTTGATTTCGCTTTTATGAAACTATAAAAAATATATATATAATAGATAAATATAATATGATAATAAACGGTCTATATTAAATGAAATATAGATTAATATGGTTCCCTATAATATATATAATAAATTCAATTCTATTATTCAATAAGTTAATCACATAAACAGGATGAACCAAGATCAACCTATGGGTTTCTTTTCATAATTATCAATTCCTTGAGACAAACTTTTTATTTTACACCTTCTTTTATTTAGAATGGTGTATATACTTACCCATTAATATTTTTATTCATGATCCTATAATTATTCATATTATTTAGTGTTTCATTTTAAATAATATACTGCAAGTGGATTTGTCTTGAATGTTTATAAGGTCTTAAGGGTTTTATATATTATCAATTCTAATTGTTTTAGAAAAATACATTTTGTGCACCATGTTTTCTTTTTATGATTCATTTTATTCCCATGATTGTGATTTTAACATAGTTGTTTTTGTATATATTGTAATATAATAAGATAATTCAAATTTCCTTCATTAAATGTATATCAATTCAATAATTACCCATGTAGAAAAGATTTTGGTTACTCAATTTTCATTCATTGATTTATAATATTTCATCATGATCTTCTCATGGATCATAAGGACAATTCCTTAAATATTACATAACACAGTGAAATTAGACTATAATTTATATATTTTACACCAAAATATATTTTTTATTTAGATTCATAAATAATTAAGTCATAAATAATACATAAAAATCCCTTATATCAAAAAGTATACTTGACATTCACGTAAACAACATAGAAAAATTAAATAAATCATTTAGTTAACATGGGTCATAATTTTCATATCACTTTTACATATTGAGTAACCCACATGGTTATACATTGAGTAACCCTTACATTTACACATGGAGTAACCATTTTGACATTCCAAACAACCATAACATAATCATAACACATAAAATCATTCATCATAAAAACATTATTCACACCCATAAGTAATTGTTTTTTATATAGATATATACCTTCATTTTAGAAACAAATTTTCAAAATAATAATTAACAGAATAAAAATAAATATGAGTTTTAATTTAAGAAAACATGGAATTTTATAAAGTAATCCAAACATCTAATAATGGTTAAAGAAGTGTGTAAATTATTTGTCACAATTTATGTCAAAATTAAGCATTCCTTTTGTCTTTTATAAAAAATTAAAACATTACATATAAATTTAGAAAATATATTCTTATTCTATTGATATAAAGTAAAAATAGGAATTAAATTTCCTTTATAATTAATTTATTTCAATCCTTAAAATAAGTTAAAGAACATGGTTATGGAAGAAAAAATAATTGAAATGCCAACATTAAAAGAGGATTTTAAAGAGAAATTCCCTTACCTAGAGTCCAATTCATAACCTTCATAATTTATATTCATAAATTATAAACACATGTTAATTATTTTCAATATTAAGATCGTTTTTCATTTTTATATTTTATTTTTCCATATAATAATTAATTAATTTCATATTGGACCTTTTTATGATATTCAACTTATGTGTCCAAAATAGATTTTGTACGATGACTATGGTAAATTTTTCATTATTCTACCACATAAATAATTTTAATAATGAAATAATTTTAATACTTAATTATAAACTATAATTTCAAAAAAATTAATGATGGTTATTAAAATGATCTATGTTACAATAATAGAGAAGGTATGTCGTATGTATACATGAGTAACATTTCAATTTTCAATTTGTCATTATAGAAAGAAGGTGAGTATTATTTTATCATAATATAATGATAATTATATTATAAATAGAATTTTAGTTCATTAAATATTATTATATAAATCATCCCTGAGATTTTGTGATTAAAAACAAATCACATCGCATTATTGAGGTGGTAGTCCACACATGCGTATGAATGACGTTATCTTTTTTCAGTGAATGAAATGGTAAGAAAGTAATTGATATCTTATATTTTAATAATAATAAATATTTCAAAAAATATCATACATATATATATATAACACATCATTACGAAAATTCATAATAGGAGATGGTGGAAAATAAATTTCATTGATTCATGAGGTAGTAGTTTGGTTTCCAAAAGAATGATTATTTCATTTCCCATTTAATGGGATAGGAGAAGGATATAGGTTATGATAGTAGAAAAATAGCATCTAATTATATGTTATATACTTTGTTTAATATATCGTATTGGTTGAATATTATTTTAAAAAATTTGTTGAAGAAACAGAACTAAAATATTCAATTTAATACTATACCTCTTCTTTGGAAAATCTTATTTTATTTACACCTTAATCCCTCAAAGGATTGTATTATCTCGAGAAAAGAAAAATAAAATTTTGTAGGGATTTAACGATTGTATTTTTTTATATGTTGGATAAACCAATGGGATTTTGAAGTGTGTGAAAAAGAGGAAATGATGTTCTCTTTTATAAGAGAGGGGTGGGACACTCCTAAAATTTCATAAAATATTAAATTAATATAAATTTATTTTGATGTCCAAATGACTCAAAATTGATAATATTAAAATTTAATATTATTATTAGCTATAATAAAATTGTAAAATAAAATTTATTCAATTTTGGATCTCAATTTTATCCTTTTTTATTTGTTTTTACCCTTCATTAACCCTTTTGTCAATTACAATGATAACATTGTGTTTTAATCTAAATTAGTTAATATAGGTACAATAAAATGAAAAAAAGATATAAATTGATCATGGTTTATTTCAGAACCCATATCCAATTAACATGAGATAAGTTAAAATATTATGGGATCTTAAATAATAAAATAAAATTTATTTTATTATAAATTAATTTTAATGTCAATTTTAGAACGATTCAATTAATTTTACTTTTAAAACAACATGAAAATAATGAAATTTTAATCCAAAGAATCCAAAACTCTATAATAAGTAATATTTATCTATAAAAATTATAAAACAAAATAAAACCAAATCATATTAATTTTGATACTTTCAAAATCATTTATTTTATTTTCATTATAACTGAATAATTATTGCATCAGTATGCATAAGCTTTTAAAGAAACTATTTCATCCTTAAAAATTAGAAAACAAATGAAATAATTATAAAATATTTTATAATTAAACTGAATATTTATAACCTGGCATATTATCTGTTTATCAAAATATTAAAAATATAATAGTTATTAAAAGCAAGAGAGTTATATTTTTGGGATTTATATTCACTTAAATATTATAGCGGTAAAAATCATGACCAAATGGAAACAAGGACAAATATTCGTCTTTATTAAGACTATAGACATGATAAACACATCCAATAAATTTAATTCTAGTTTTAGGGTTATTTTTAGTTTTTTCTTTGGGTTTAACTTTAATTACCCTATTTATCATTAATGGTGGTAAAAAAATTCCTAAAGTAAATATTCAAGATATCAAAAAATAAAATGGACCTACTTACCTTATATAAACCAATGGAATCCATTTCTTAAATTTCAAAATATAGAAAATAAATAATTTAATTAAAATTGAATCGAAAAATGAGATGAAAAATGGATTTTCAGAAAAATACACTTTTAAGTATAAAATGATTTTATACTAAATTAATGTATAAAAATATTTTTAAACCCACAATAGGAATATTTTAATTTTAAAAAAAAATATTAAATATTAAATATAATCCAAAATAAAATTTTACATTACTAATACTTTAAGATAAAATACAGTTTCAATAAAAATTAATATTTTTCGTTATTCATTAAAAATTAATTTTTCCAGAAAATTCCAGAAAAATATCCTAAGATAATTTTAAAATTATGAATTTAGAAATGAATCAATTTTTTAAAAATTAATGTTATATAATTTTGAAATTAATCTTTTTTAATTAAAACATATAATGCATGAAAATAAAATTTTCCTAGAAATAAATATTTTTTGTTTTTGGTTGAAAAATTATTTAATATTATTATAATGAATATAACTCTGTAAAATATAACTATTGAATGTTAATAAAACATGAATTTTTTATTCTAATAGTACATGGGTTTGTTACATTCTTCCCCGTTTTAGAAAGTACATCCTTACAATTTTATTCAATTATTAAACATGTGGGGATATCATTCCCTCATATCATTTTTTGATTCCCATGTAGCTTCTTAAACCATATAGTTTATCTATAAAACTACAACCTCAATAATTGACTTGTTTCAAAATAATATCTCCCTATATTCAATAATATGAATATGTTATTCCTAATAAGAATGGTTATCATCTAGTTGAACTTCCTTTGGGATAAAACATGAGATGAATTTGGAATATATTTTCATAACATTAAAACATGAAATACATTGTGTACCATGGATAAACTCATAAGAAAATATAATCAATAATAATAGTCCAACTTTCTCTTGGATTTTGCATGTTCCAATTAACCACATAATTGTCTATCTATTTTTACCAAAATGTGTAACACTTTTCCACTGAAATACATAAAAGAAAACATGACTTAATAACTCAAAATAATTATCTTTCCTCCAATTATCTATATAACTTGTTTGTAAAAATTTATTTTTCCTCATATATTATTGAATCATTTTCATTTTTTTTATCTGTTTCCTCTAAAAACTATAGTCCCATCACTTAAATTTCACGTAATTCATCGAAAAAATGATGGAGTATAACACACCATTATATATATTGAGATAGATGGTTCTATCACCATACTAGAATGAAAGCTATTCTTATAGAAAAACTAAACCAATGAAAGATATTATTTCCAAATACCCTATTAATCCATTAAATGAGAAAAAATCATGAAATTAATAATCTTAATCACTCGTATGGAGTATCCATCATTTTGAGGATGAAATATTTTTTTGAAATTTAATTTAGTACAAAACAAATTTTTAAGCCCTTTCCAAAAATTTTAAGTTAACCTGGAATCATTGTAAAAAAATTGAGAAAGGAACTCTATGTCACCTAAAAATATTCTCTATGTATGGTTGATAAATTTGATCTAGATAAAACTATCTAAATTGGGAAATAAATGTACAATTTATATTAATATATGAAAAATAATCCAAATCACATTATCAACTCAATATGTATTTATAATTCCCACCATTAAATTCATAAATATATTTTTCCATTTTCACTCTATAATTATAAAAGGCTGAAATATCTGCTTTGTAATATTCATTTTAATTTAACCTATTAACAAGTCAAACATTTCACGGTAAATCTAGCTATATCACTTTTCATTCCATCCCACCAACAATACACCTAAATGGATTTGAACATCATAGTCATGTCATCATTAATGGAAAATGGGGAACTATGAGCCTCACTCAAAAATTATATATATAAATAAGAGTCAATAGTACACCAAATCTCTATTAAAACCTCAAATGACATTCATTGTTAATATTAAATTCATGCAACTTACCTGTCACGACCCATCCCTCGGGGGCCCGACCGATGACTACCCCAAGACTTCCACCCGAAGGTCGGGGGTGGCGACTAGCACCGAAGGCATCAACATGAAAGTGAGAGGCATTAGTCTGGATACACGTACACACACACACACACATTACCAAGTCCTAAATGACAAAAGGGAAACAACATACCACTGAGACAAGTGCAGTGCAAGCACAACTGAAAGTAAGTGGGCATGAATACAAAACCAAGAAAAAGTATAGAAAACTACATGTACAAAATGTAAACTTTGATGGCCATCTTCATAAGACCCCACCTGATTGGAGAGTAGGTATGCTAATGGAAGCTTAAGTATTATGTCCTGTTCACCTGGTCCCACAGGCCCCCACCTAGTCCTAGGCCACCAAGTCTACTGTTGTAGCATATGTGAGTCCCATATCCCTGAGCACCTCAGTTGAAATGTCGTTCATCTACAATAGACTCAACACATGTAGGTGAAGCCTGTGTAGGGGTGAGTAACAAAATACTCAATTGGGACCCCAAACCAAAAAGGAAAGAGCACACATCAATTCTTCAAAGTAAAGCACGAAACGAAAGACAACTCACACCAGGTACATTCTAGGGTAGTAACGGTAGCATCATCAGTAACATCATCAAACATATAGGTTGTTGGATAACTCCTCCTCTATCGAGTATAGTGGGTCTACCCATTTACACAACGGTGCTTTCCACTAACCATGATCTGCTTAGGTACTCCTCCACATCGCGTACATTGGTTCTGTCGGGTCACACAGATCCGTTCCCAACCATGGCCTACTAAGGTACTCCTCTTGTCGAGTACCATGGGTCTGCCAAGTCATACAGAGGTACTCCCCACTGTGGGCCTTCCATGTCGCTAATATATGTGATTCCTACTGGGCTATCAAGTCACAGAGAGTTGAAAATCAGTAGTCTTCAGGTCTTAGCCACTCGTAGGCTTTCGTACGTATTTCAAAAGGGAGAACCACTCCTCAAGCCATTAGGTCTTATTTAAACTAACATCAAGTCTCACAAATAAGTGACACAATGATCCTTCATGTCATAAGGGTTCCAACGCAACAGACGGTAGGCCAATCGGACCCCCGTTCTGTATGTTATAGGCATATTAGTGTCGAGGGCCCAGTTGGATTCAGGTACGATCCAACCCGACCACACTCCAAATTTTTTTGAAACTCATCTGGATTATCTCAAAAGGACCATCTCACCCTGTGGATCCAAACACTAAAAACAACATTCCAATCAGACGTACTGTTTTCATGATACAAATGTTTTAGTAACGAGGGGATAGGTTTCGACCGGACCCGGTCCGACTCGGTCGGAACAACCCGACTGACCCATCACATGGGGTCCTACAAACCCTATTTAATTAATACTGACTCCACAAAACCTTGTGCATGTCTAGGTTGGTTTTGTCGGTCCGCGCTAGTGGGATAGACCCAATAGGCCTCGCTGGACCATGCCTGGTTAGCCGAGGGTCCTGCCCGCTGAGTCGCCCTGCTACTCGGTCTTGTCAGGCCCGGCCCGAAGAGGGCGTGGGTCTGGCACACCAGTGTGGGTATATCCTGCCAGCATGGTCTAGCTCACTGGTCTCGGGTCTGGATCGTTGGGTAGTAGGACCAGTTCGGCCCATAGAGTCGCTGGTCCGGCTCGCGATGCGTGTAACAACCCGAGATTTTATGAGAATTATTCTTTTTAATTTCATTGATTTCTTGTGTTGTACACTACACCAAAATTATTTTGTACTATACGCAACACCATATTAGCTTTTAGTATATGCAACACTATTCTTGGCTTGTGTTGCACAAAATTTGAAGTTCATTTTGTAGAAATTATTCTACGCAACATTATGTATAGATTTTGATTAATGTATAAATAAAATAAGTTTAGATTATGTTATACGGAACAACAAAGGGAGCTTGCACTACACGCAACCTTTACTTGGCTTCCATTACACGCAATTGTGACCTTCCTCGATAGTTTGTGTAGTACGCAAAACTCGGTTTCACTAAAAAATAATATATTGTTATAATATTTTTATGGACTAGTCGTTATGAATAGTCTTAGCAACGTTTTAAATTTTATAGAAATATTATTCATCTTACACATTTTCTAGAACATGGTATTAGAATAAAATAAATGTTTTCGGTTAAATAAGTATTTTTTTTAAATGAAGTTTTTTCGCCTTTTGATGGCGCACCCACTTTAAATATAATTTTTAAAATATTTATAAGTTCAAGTTGACAAAATAAAATTCTTCTTTGGAACCAGGATATAAAAATTTACTTTGGATAAATTTTTCATATCATTCTGGAAACTTTCATATTTTAATGAATAGTACAAACACGCTATATTTTAATTAAAAACTACTTTTTTCATCACAATAATTTATATTTTTAGATAATATTTCTAATTGGTTTTAAAATGTAATTACAATATATTTTTACCATTTAATCCAATGTTGGTCATTGGAATTATTTATCACTTTGAAATTGGACATAAACAAGTGTCGATCTTTTGATAGTTATTGTTTCTTAAAAACACACTATTTGTTTTGATAACTGGATTTAATTTTAAAATTAATTAATTCCACTTAAATATTTTGAATTTTTCAAAATAGAAATCATTTTTGGAATTCAGAATATCAAATATATCTTAGGCTGAATGTTTTGTATTTTTATGAAAAACATCAATTTTTGATGAATAGTGAAACCACTCAGTGATAGTTAAAAAGAACTGACTCTTACACATAAATGAAATTTTACCTCTTCTGTGAATTGAATTTCAAAAATATGACATACATGGTTGTTATCAAGAAGTAAAATGTGGTTCAATAAGATGAAAATAATTTTTGGTGAATAGTAACTTTTGACTTGTATTTGTCGTGGTTACAGGTACATATGGTAATTCAAGTTTAAAAGAATGTTATAATAATTAAAAATACCTTAACACTTTCCCAAACCTTATTGGACGAGTATTGGCTGACCATGGACATCCTTGGGTCGATTTTTGGACCCCATTTAGACACTTGTTAGTGATAATGACAATTCGGATTAATTGATTTAATATAAAGACGAAATTGACATTACCAAAAATATTATAGTAATTAATTTTTATAAGGAGTTATATAAATTATATTTTTGACTATAAATATTAATTGGAAATCTAAAATGATTTATTATAGTATGGTATTTGTTTTATAATTTTTAGACATCAAATACATTAAATTATTTATAACACAATAATGATGCAATAGTTACCTCATTAAAAAATGATTTAAATAAATAAGATTATAATGATTAAAATAATATCCAAAACATGTCAAATTCTGATTGGATTATTTTATTTCCACAATGAGTCATCTTATCTTCATCTATAATTATTTATGGACCTTTTGAAACCGAATATAATTTTATAATAAAATAATATTTTCACACATTCCAAAGGTTCCCCTCTCCTCCCTTATAAAAGGGCACCTCCTTCCTCTCCTCTTTACACAACTTTGAGCCTTAAAGCTCTGAAAAAACCTACCCATTTATCTTATCCACTTCCCAAGAAACATTCTATAGGTTTTGGTCTTCTCAAAATACCAACTCTAGTGCCTTAAAAGGAAGCTTAAAGGAGGTACATCGAAGAAGAGATAATCTCTGCTACCTATTCTTTCAAATTTCGTTCTTCTTCAACTTCTTCTTATTTAGTTGTTTCATTATAAAGTAATAACATCAGTATCACTAATATACTGATATGTTATTATAAATATTAAAAAAACCCCTTTCATCTTCTATCCATCCAAAGTAAAAGAAAATCATCACGCGTGCGTACGTACAGAATACCGTCTCCACACCGTGATCTAATCTGTTTTTCCATCACCACATTACATGGATGGGTATAATGGTGTAAAGAATAACTATATATAGTTATTATAACATCATAATTATTCTGAGATATTATTTCATCCCCTCCATTTCAATTCAATAATTATGGGAATGATATCATCGCTCATGCGTATGTATGGATTACCGTCTCCGTGATGTGATGAGATTCATTCTCCATGTTAACCATTTGAGAATGATTATAAAGTATATATAATGAATAATAATGAAATATGTTGCATGATAAAGCTACTGGATTTATGTATATATATATATATATATATCTCTGTGTGTGCGTTTGTGTCATCTACTTACATCCATTGAAATCGATAAGGAAAGGAAAACAGCGTTCACGCTTACGTACGTCCCACCGTCTCCATGAATGGTGTGTTTCATTTCTTTTATCTACCTATTATATATATATATATATTTATACTAAATATATATCATATAAAAATCATTTTTTACATTCATTAAGTAAATAAATCATGATGTATTTAATAATAATATGAAGAACAACAAGTCCAAACACGTACGATAAATATAACGATTTTACCCAAAATGATGCTTTAACATGGAATTTACAAAATAATAGGTAATATAAAGTCATAGGTGAACCACATATGTTATCATAACAATGAATATTATTATGTAATAAATATATAACATTATTCAAATCATTATAAATGATGTTCGGATATGTATGAAGCATATCAGACCTATGGTAAGGGAACACTTTTCCAATCTCGTTTTTATCTTGAGATTGTTTATTCGTAATTATTTACTAGGGTTATTGTTATCATCCATTCCCATGTTTTCTAAAAATGTTTTCATGTATGTTTAAAGTAGTTTTTACCCATTTTTTACTTTTACTACATGGTATTTAATGAATCTTTCTTTTGTTTACCATACGAGGTTCTTTTTGACTTTTCTAGCACAAGTACGAGAATAATTTTTTTTAACTTATACGACATGAACGGATTTTTATGATTTTATAAAACATTAATTTAATGATGATTACTCTACAAGATTTCATTACTATTTTCAACAAAATATTTTTCTTTTAAAATTTCATGGCATTTTGTGACAGGAAAATGATTTTGAAGAAGAAAGGATATTTTCCTCAAGAATTCATTTCAAGTGTTTTATCAAAACCATTTCCCATCTAAGATGACATTATTTCATATGTGTATGTTTCAAGTATAATGTATCTATGATTTACATGGTTTCACTTTTCTTATGATGAAATTATATCCATTTGTTTTATATGGATTATGTTATGATGGGATGATGTTTATAAAACCTATTTTATTATTTAGGTTGTGATGAATGATTTATGTTTATGTTGTGGCACACATAAATATGATTTCATTATGAGATGGGTGGGACTTATATCTCCCTCCAATGCATTGGGTAAAGATTTATATCTCATGAGATAGACAAGGCTAGAATGACACGTTAATCTGGTTCAGTGATACAAGACTGGAACGAGGAGTTAACTTGATTCAGAAAGGGACTTTGTCCACTATGATGGTCTTGGCAGCAACGCCACGGCTACAATGGAAATCTTATCATGTTCTTAATGGTTTTCCAAAATTGAATGTTTTATTAAAAAGATATTTTATCATTTTTTATGTTCCATTATGATGTATTCCTTATGTACTGCCAAGATTTATTTCACAACTCAAGATATTGATGTTTAAACATTATATTCATGTTTTGAAGTTCAAATGTATATGGTTTATTTTTTCTCTATGCTTACCCTTACTGAGCATTTGAGATCACCCTTTATATGTTTTCTTTTCCCCGGGATATAAAGAAAGGTTTTAGGTAATAAAATGGGATGATCTTTATGGGAGATGTTGAAGATCTTTCACCAATATTAGAAGATTATATTTCGAGTTTCCAAAGACAGTAAACCATTAAGGTACTTTGGTGTATGTTCTTATTATGTATTAGGTACTCCACAAAATTAATGTAATGTCCATGTACATCATGTTTAAGGACTCTACAGTTGGTATCAGAGGAAAGGATTAGATAACCATTGGGTACTATGATGTGAAAACCTTAGTGATATCCCTAGATATATTTCTATGGTATGTCTAAGTTATCCCTATGGATTAGTATAACTATATTTTACAGTCCTAGAATTATTTTGACCATCATTAATAACCTAGGTTGAACATATGGTGTCATGGATTAAAGAATGTGTGATAAGTTATACATCCCATAATTGACTTTTTATGATTATGTGGTTCCCCGTTATTTTAATTGTTTCTTACACAATGGATTTTGGTTTCAGTCAATGGAAGGAACCAGAAGGAATTGGGTCAACATTGAATCCGATGGACAATTTGGTGACTATGAGAAACGAAATTGATTAATGCCTAGAAATAGAGATTTTGTGTTTATACTAAATCAGTATTCGCAATATATGATTAACAAGGTGATCTTTAGTGGTATTCCTAATTCATCAAATTAGAGGAAGATGGAAATTTATGCATGTTCGCATGTTAAGAATCATAGTTAAAGGAAGATTGATATTCCTAAACAAGGGAAGAAGAACCATGATGAATATATCAAATGGAGGGGAAGATGATATCTGTGTGGAGAGAAGGGTTATAGAGTGACAGACTATTATGGAGTTCAATGTCTTATCTGTGGAGAATGTGGGCATTACCCAACTCAATGCCCTAACCAAAGAGGTTAATTCTAAATCAAGGAAGTAATTACTCAATGACAATCATTGAAGATGATGTATTTAAGTGTGTATGTATTGGTATTCAAGAATAATGTTGTTGAGGTACTTTTATGGTATATTAGAATATCTATGTATTGGTCCATTGTGGTTTTCCATAAGAATATGGAATCAGTAACCATGAAAAGTGATTGAAATATTTTTTGAAAGTAGATGATATGCGCATAATTTAGGGATTAAGAAAAAATAATATGTTTGATAGTATTGTTGAGCTCATGAATGATATTAGGACAAAGTGATATCATGGTTTGAGTATATAGAAATTTTGGGATTTTGTTATGTGGAAAGAGTTAACTTCTGACAGCATTCATGTTTTCACTAAGGATCATTGGGTATTCATTTTTCAAGAGAATATATGATTAAGGCATTCGAATGTTTGTAATGTGACCAACAAGACATATCATATATGGGGGATAAATGATGGTATTCACAAGCTCGGTACATGAAATTTATAGCAATTGTTTTCCATATACTATGACCTTGGACAGAAATATTTTAGATTAGCCTAAAGATGGGAATGGATTAAGTTGGACATAAGTTAGTATTTTGTATGGATAGAATTTTTTTCGATATAATTGATGGAAGGTTATAATAATGTAGTTTTACAAAAAGGACAACTTATAGGATGGGCAAAAACCTGTCGCGTCGGACAAGGATGCGGGAATAGAACGCACCAACAAAGTGAAACATGCCTTTATCGCCTACCATTGGCCTATATAAAGTCCCCAATTTGTAGAAATTTGTTTTATTTTATTAAGTGGAATGATAGATGATGTATAAGTCCATTTTTGGAACTTTATAGGATTAATCTCACCATAAATGGACTTATGTATATAACTATTGCTAACATTATGTTTGAGACAGATGGAATGACCTATCATTCTATTTCATGATCCGTTATCACTTCACAGAAGACAAATTCAACATCATTTATTTAAGAGATGAAGTCGAAATTGTTCAAGGAACGAAGAATAGTGAGATTGTACCAAAATCAAGTATGTATTTGTTTTAAATAAAAAATTATTCAATATTAGGGAATGATCTTGAAAACCAAAAATGTTTTCCAATTACCCCCATATCTGATTAATCGAATGGTACCTTATATCATCACAAATTTATGTCTTTGTGATTATTGGCTTTCCCATGGCCATGTTTTCAACCACTATCCATTAGAACTAGATGGTTATATTTCTCTTCCATATCCATATTTTCAACTATGTTCTCCTATGAGGAAACCAAGTGATGAGTCAATTTGGGTAACCAATATGCTTCATACTTCACTTTTAAAAATTAAGTATTAGTATTCATTTTTATATTGAGGGATTCTATGAAAGAATATTTCAAGTAGTGAACCATTTATAACCCCAAAAAATTTCGACGGTGAAATTCATTTTAAGGGGGGTTAAATGTAACAACCAGAGATTTTAGTAGAATTATTCTTCTTAATTTCATTGATTCTTGTGTTGTACACTACACAAAAATTAGCTTGTACTATATGCAACATCATATTAGCTTGCAGTATACGCAACACTATTCATGGCTCGTGTTACACACAATTTAAAGTTCATTTTGTATAAATTATTCTACGCAACATTATGTATAGATTTTATTTAATGTATAAATAAAATAAGTTTTTATTATGTTATACTCAATAACCAAGGTAGCTTCCACTACACGCAACCTTGACATGGCCTGCATTACACGCAATCGCGACATTCCTTGATCGCGTGTGTAGTATGCATTATCGGGTTTCACTAAACAATGATATATTGTTATAATATTATTATGGACTAGCTTTTATCAATTGTTGGGAAACATCCCTCAAGGTAACATTGCAGTATTTTTAGGATGATTGTGTTTGTTGACAAAGCAGGTTTCTATGGGGAATTGTCGAGTTCCTGAGAAGTTGTTGAAAATCCATGTTAACAAAGGACAATGACAAAGGAATAGATGATCTGGAGTTGGTAAAAAAAGAGCAGTATAAGGTGGCCCCATTTTCCAGTATTTTCCAAATTTTTGTGGTCCAAAATTTGGAGGTTGGTGAGCTTCGCGAAAAGTGGATATCCATGAAGATCATAATTTAATATGGAAAAGGCATGAATTTCGTGAACTTAAGCTTCATGGATTGGATTTCACGAAGACCAGATGAATGGGGGCGGTGATTCTTCGCGATTAAGATGAGCTTCGTGAACGACAAAGGCTGAAGAGCATCGCGGCGGTGAAGGGCTTTGCAAGGGAGCTTCGCGGCGATTAGGGGCATCACGAGGGAGCATAGCAGCGAAGGCACGAAAGAATTGATGGGATGCTCTGAAATTATGATGAGCTCCGCGATCAGAAAATTGTCGTGGTGCTTCGCCATTTTGAGAGAAATCCGACAGGAACTTCAGAGCTTTGCGATTTGAGATAACGTGGCGTTGACCTCGTGTGGAAAGTTGGAGGGTCTGTGAAATCACCAATAAATAGAGGTCGACCCCCTCGAGTGAAGTAGAGAGAATTTTCAGAGAGAATCCATTGCTCTTGGTTCGAAGAGGTGGTTCGCGAAGGAAGTGTGCTTCACGAAAGGGGAGATTTGCGGCGGCTATTCTAGCTCCACAAAAGGTGTGTTCCCCATGTTGGCTCAGTGAGCTTCATGTAGAGGCAATATCTCCATGATGGCCTAAGCATTGTGAAGGTCTGTGCATCGCAAGAGTGCTTCACGATAGAGCTTCGCGAAAAGGGAGGAGCTTCGCGAAGGCTTGTTTGAGCTTCGCGAAATTGGGAGCCTAGCGAAGTAGGGTGCTTTGTGAAGGTGTTTCCCAAGGAATTTCCCAGTGATTAGAGGCGAAGAGGTATTCCTCAGTGGATGAAATTTGGACATTAACAGAGCATCCATCATTAGTTAAGGATGCATGCATTCATGCAAATGAACAGACCTACAGGTCTATAAACTATGAGTGGATTCCCTTCCAAGTGCAGTGAGCATAGGAAGAGGAAGAAGGTGATCCTCTCCATCGGCAGTGAGCCAGAGAGAGAGAAATAGGGAGTGACCCTTGGGAATGCAGTGAGCTGACCCTAAACCTTGCAAAGGCAGTGAGCCTAGGACAGAGTGACTGTACCTGAACATTGTAATCAACGTCTTGTGAAGTATAGTGGAATTTGGTACGACCGGAAACATGTCTGCATATGCTCCCTAGACGTAGCCCTTAGCGGTGAACCAAGTAAAATTTTTGTGTCATGTTCTTCTTTTACGTTCTGTTTATATTGTGCAACAGGAAAGGGAGAGAAGAGTGTTTTTCTTAACAGTGAAACAAGATCAGAAAGGGCATTAATTTTACATTAGTCATACCCTGATTCACCCCCCCCCTCTCAGGGTATTCAGTCTTGTGGACCTAATAATAGTGTTAACTATCTTTTGAATTTTATAACATTATTATTCATCTTACACATTTTCTAGAATATGGTATGAGAACAAAATAAATATTTCTGGTAAAATAAGTATTTTTCAAAAAATGCAGTTTTGTTGCCTTTTGATGTCCCACCCACATTAAATCTATTTTTTGACAAGTTTATAAATTAAATTTTACAAAATAAATGTCTTCTTTAAAATCAGTATATAAAAATTTACTTTGGATACATTTTTCATATTATTCTGACAACTTTCATATTTTGATGAATAGTAAAAACAAGCTGTATTTTAATTGAAATCAAATTTTTTCATCAAAATAATTTATATGGTTAGATTATCATTTCAATTGGATTAAAAGATCAATTAGAATATATTTTTACCATTTAATACAATGTTGGTCATTGTAATTAATTATCACTTTGAAATTGGACATAAACAAGTGTTGAATTTTTGATAGTTTTTGTTTCTTAAAAACACGCTATTTGTTTTGATAACAGGAATTAATTTTAAAATAAATTAATTCCACTTATATGTATTGAATTAGTAAAAATAGACATCATTTTTTGAATTTGGAATATCAAATACAGCTCATGCTGAATTTTTTGTATTTTTCGGAAAAACTTCAAATTTTTATGAATAGTGAAACCACTTAGTGGTAGTTAAAAAAAATGACTTTCATTTAAATGAAATTTTACCACTTCTCTGAATTGAATTTCAAAAATCCGACATAAATGGTTTTTTTCAATAATTAAAATGTGGTTCAATAAGACAAAAAATAATCTTTGGTGAATAGTAACTTTTGACTTTTATTTACCACGGTAAAAGGTAAATAGTGTAATTCAAGGTTAAAAAAATATTATAATAATTCAAAATTACCTTAATACTTTTCCTAACTTTATTTGATGAGTAGTGGACGACAACGAGCATCCTTGGGTCGATTTTGGGACCCCATTGAGCCACTTGGTAGTGTTAATGACAATTTGGATTAATTAATTTAATGTAAAGTCAAAATTGACATTAAGAAAAATCTTTTAGTAATTAATTTTTTAAGAAGTTATATAAATTATATTTTCAACTATAAATATTACTTGGTAATCTAAAAATATTTTTTACATGTTGATATTTTTTTATAATTTTTATACATCACATAAATTAAACTATTTATGACACAATAATGATGCAGTAGTTACCACATTAACAAATGATTTAAATAAATAACATAATAATGATTAAAATATTATCCAAAACAAGTCCAATTATTATTGGATGATTTTATTTCGACCATGAGTCATCTTATATTCATATTTAATAATTTTTGGACCTTTTAAAATCAAAAATAAGTTTATAATAAAATAATATTTTCACATTTTCCAAAGGTTCCCCTCTCCTCCCTTATAAAAGGGAACCTCCTACCTCTCCACTTTACACAGCATTGAGCCTTCATGCTTGGAAAAACCCTGCCCATTTCACTTCTCCACTTCCCTAGAAACATTATGGACGTTTTTATCTTCCCAAAGACCAACTCTAGTGCCTTAAAAGGAAGCTTAAAGGATGTACGTCGAAGAAGAGGTAATCTCTTCTACCTATTCATTCATGTTTCTTTCTTCTTCTACTTCTTCATATTTTGCTGTTCCATTATAAAGTAATAAAATCAGTATCAATAATATATGGATAATGTATTATAAATATGAAACAACCCCATTTCATCTTATATCCATCCTACAGAAAAAGAAATCATCGTGCATGCTTATGTACGGAATACGGTCTCCACGCCGTGGTGTAGTTTGTTTTTCCACCACCACCTTACTTGGATGGGTATAATGGTGTAATTAATAACTATATATAGTTTTTATAACATCATACTTATTCTGAGATATTATATCATCCACTCCAATTCAATTCAATAATTATGGGAACGATATCATCGCTCGTGCGTACGTACGGATTACAATCTCCACGACGCGATGAGATTTATTCTCCATGTTAACCATTCAAGAATTATTATAAAGTATATATAATGAATAATAATGAAATATATTACATGATAAAGCTACTTTATTTATATATATATATATGACATCTACTTATATCCATTCAAGTCAATAAGGAAATGAAAACAGCGTTCATGCGTACGTACAACCTACCATCTCCATTAACGGTGTATTTCATTTCATTTATCTATCTATTATATATATAGATACTGAATATATATGCTTTATAAATAATTTTTTACATTCTGAAAGTAATTAAATCGTGATATGAGTAATAATAATATCAAGAACAACAAGTCCAAACACGTACGATAAATAAAACTATTTTACCCAAAATGCTGCTTTAACATGGAATTTACAAATGAACGAGTTATATAATTCATAAGTGAACCACATATGATGTAATAACAATGAAAATGATTCTGTAATAACTAAATGACATTATTTAAATCATTATACAGGAGTTTCGGATACATACGAAGCATATCGGACCTAAGTTAAGGGATAACATTTCCAATCTCGTTTTTATCCGAGATTGTTTATTCCTAAGTATTTACTGGGGTTACTGTTATCATCCATGCCCAAGTTTTCTAAAAATATTCATGTATTTTTAATGTCCTTTTAACCCATTGCTGACTTTTATTATATGGTATGTAAGGAATCTTTCTTTTTTTACCATACGAGGTACTTTTTTACTTTTCCAGCAAATGTACGAGAAGAATTTTTTTTTAACTTATACAGTATGAATGGATTTTTACAGTTTTATAAAACCTTATTTTAATGATGATTACTCTACATGATTTCATTACAATTTTAAAAAAAAATCATTTTCTTTTAAAATTGAATGTAATTTTGTGAAAAGAAAATGATTTAGAAGAAGAAAGGATATTTTCCTCAAGAATTAATTTCAAGTGTTTTATGAAAACCATTTTCCTTCTCAGATGACATTATTTCATATCTGTATGCTTCAAGAATAATGTCTCTATAATTTACATGGTTTCAATTTTCATATGATGAAATTATATCCATTTGTTTTATATGTATTATGTTATGATGGGATGATGTTTATGAAACCCACTTTATTCATTGTCTTATGATGAATGATTTAGGTTTATGTGTTGGAACACATAAATATGATTTCATTATGAGATTGGTGGGACCTATATCTCCCTCCAATTAATTGTTTAATGATTTATATCTCATGATATAGATATGGTTGGAATGGAAATTTAATCCAGTTCAATGATATAGGACTGGAACGAGGAGTGAACTCGATTCAGAAAGAGACTTTTTCCACTAAGATGGTCTTGACAGCAATGACTTGGCTACAATGGAAATAATATCATGTTCTTAATGGTTTTCCACAATTAAATGTTTTATTACCATGCTATTTTATCATGATTGATGTTCCTTTATGATCTATGACTTACGTACTGCCACAATTTATTTCACATCTCATGATTTTGATGTTTAAACATTATGTTCATGTTTTTAAGTTCAAATGTATATGGTTTATTTTATTTTCTCTATGCTTAACCTTACTGAGAATTTTATCTCACCCTTTATATGTTTTCATTTGCCCAGGTTATAAAGAAAGGTTTTATGTAAGAAAAGGGTAAGATCGTTATGGGAGATGTTGAAGATATTTCACCAAGATTAGATTATTATATTCTGAGTTTACAAAGACACTAAAACATTACGGTCCATTAGTGTCTGTTTTTATTATTTATTAATTATTCCACAAAAGTAATGTAATTTCCATGTACGTCACGTTTAGGGAATATATAGTTGGTATTAGAGGAAATGTTTCGTTAACCTTTGGATACTAGGATGTGAAAACTTTAGTGATATCCCAAGATATATTTCTAAGGTATGTCTGTGTATGTCAATAAGGATTAGTATAACTATAGTTTACAGTCCTAGAATTATGTTGACGGTCATGAATAACCTAGGGTGAACCTAAGTTTTCATGGATTAAAGAATGTGTGATAAGATAGACATCCCATAAGTGACTTTTTATGATTATGTGGTTCCCCATTATTTTAACTGTTTATTATACCATGGATTTTGGTTTTAGACAATGGAGGGAACCAGAATGAATTGGTTCAGCATTGAATCCAATGGACAAATTGGTGACTATGAGAAACGAAATTTTGTAATTCTTAAATAGAATGATTTTTTGATTGTGCCGAATCAGTCATCGTTATTTATGATTAACAATGTGAACTTTAGTGGTATTCCAAATTCACCAAATAAGAGGAATATGGACTTTTATGCATGTTCACATGTTGAGAATCATAAAGAAAGGAAAATTGGGAATTCTAAAGAAGGGGAGAAGAACATTAATGAATATATCAAAGGGTGGGGAAGATGTTATCTGTGTGGAGATAAGGGTCATAGAGTGACACACTATTATGGAGTTCCATGCCTTATCTGTGGAGAACATGGGCATTACCCAACTCAATGCTCTGACCTAAGAGGTTACTTCTAAATCAAGGAATGACCTATTCCATGAAAATAATTGAAGTGTATGGATTGATGTGTTTATGTAGTGGTATTCAAGAATAATGTTGTTGAGGTACTTTTATGGTATATTGGAATATCTATGTATTGGTCCATTTTGGTTTTCCTTAAGAATATGGAATTGGTAACCATGAAAAGTGATTGAAATAGTTATGTAAAGTAGATGACATGAGCATAATGAACAGATAAAGAGAAAATAATATGTTTGATAGTATTCTTGAGCTCATGACTGATATAAGGACAAAGTGATATCATGGTTTGAGTATATATATTTTGGGATTTGGTTATGTGGAATGAGTTAAATTTTGACAGCATTCAGGTTTTCACAAAGGTTCAATGGGTATTCATTTTTCAAGAGAATACATGATTAAGGCATTTGAATATTTGTATTGTGATCAACCAAACAAATCATATATGGGGGATAAATGATGGTATTCACATGCTCAGTAGATGAAATTTATAGAAATTGTTTTCTTTGTACTATGAGGTTTGACAAAAGTATTTTAGATAAGCCTAAAGATTGGAATGGATTAAGTTGGACATAAGTTATTATTGTTTAAGGATAGAACTTTTTTCGATATTATTTATGGAAGGTTCTAATAATGTAGTTTTAGGAAAAGTACAACCTATAGGATGGGTGAAAACCCGTCACATCGGACAAGGATGCGGGAATCAAACCCACAACCGAAGTGCGGAAGGCCTTTATTGCCTACCATTGGCCAATAAGAAGTCACTGGTTTGTAGAAATTAGTTTTATTTTATTATGTGGAAAGATAAATTAAGTATAAGTCCATTTTTGGAACCGTATACGATTAATCTCCCCATCAATGTAATTATGTATATAACTTTTGCTAACCATATGTTTGAGATAGATGGAATGACCTATCATTCTATCGCATGATCTGATATCACTTTATGAAAGACAAATTCAACTTCATTTCTTTATGTGATGTAGTGGAAATTGTTCAAGGAATGAACAATAGTGTAATTGTACCAAAATCAAGTAATTATTTATTTTAATTCAAAAATTCTTCAACATTAATGAATGATCATGAAAACCAAAAATGTTATCCTATTACCCTCATATATGATGAATCAGATTGTACCTTAGATCATCACAAATTTATGGCTTTGTGATTTCTGTCTTTTTCATATCCATGTTCTCTACCACTCTCCATCAGAACATGATATTTATATTTCTCTTACATATCCATATTTTCACCTAAGTTCACCTATGTGGAAACCCAGTGATGAGTCAATCTAGGTAACCGATATGTTTCATACTTCACTTTTTAAAATTATGTTTTAGTATTCCTTTTTACGATGTGGGATTCTATGAAAGAAACTTTCAAGTAGTAAACCATTTCAATCCCCAATAAATTTCGAGGGAAAAATTCATTTTAAGGGGGTAGAATGTAACAACCCGAGATTTTATGAGAAATATTATTTCTAATTTCATTGATATCTTTTGTTGTATTCTACACAAAAATTATCTTGTACTATAAGAAACATCGTATTAGCTTGTAGTATATGCAACACTATTCATGGCTCGTGTTACACACAATTTCAAGTTCGTTTTGTAGAAACTATTCTATGAAACATTAAGTATAGATTTTCTTTATTGTATAAATAAAATAATTTTTGATTGTGATATATGAAACAACAAAGGTATCATTCACTACACGCAACCTTGACTTGGTTTGCATTACACGCAATCGTGACCTTCCTTGATAGCCTGTGTAGTACGCAATAACGGGTTTCACTAAACAACGATATATTGTTATAATATTATTATGGATTAGCTGTTATGAATATTGTTAACTACATTTTTAATTTTATAACATTATTATTCATCTTAATCATTTTCTAGAACATGGTATGGGAACAAAATAAATTTTTCATGTAAAATCAGTATTTTTCAAAAAATGCAGTTTTGTCGCCTTTTGATGGTGCACCCACTTTAAATATAGTTTTTGATATGTTTATAATTTAAATTTGAAAAAATAAAATTCTTCATTCGAATGAGGATATAAAAATTTACATTAGATAAAATTTTCAAATTATTCTGACAAATTTCATATTTTAATGAACAGTAAAAACACGATATATTTTAATTAAAAACAACATTTTTCATCACAATAACTTATATGGATAAATTATCTTTATAATTGGTTTTAAAGTTTAATTAGAATATATTTTTACCATTTAATCCAATGTTTTTCATTGGAATCAATTTCACTTTGAAATTGGACATAAACAAGTGTCGATCTTTTGATAATTATTGTTTCTTAAAAAACCCTATTTGTTTTGATAATGAGAATTAATTTTTAAATTAATTAATTCCATGATTATATTTTAAATTGGTAAAAGTAGACATAATTTTTGGAATTTGTAATATCAAATATAGCTTAGGCGGAATTTTTGGTATTTTTCTGAAAAACCTTAATTTTGGATGAATAGTGAAACCACTTTGTGGTAGTTAAAAAAACTGACTCTTTCATTTAATTGAAATTTTACCACTTTTGTGAATTGAATTTCACAAATCTGACATAAATGGTTTTTATCAAGAAGTAAAATGTGGTTCGATAAGATGAAAATAATTTTTGTTGAATAGTAACTTTTGACTTTTATTTACCGTGTTTGAAGGTAAATAGGGTAATTCAAGGTTAAATATATATTATAATAACTCAAAATTACCTTAACACTTGTATTAAAATTATTGGATGAGTAGTGGCCGACCATGGGAATCCTTGGGTCGATTTTGGGACAACACTGAGCCACTTGGTAGTGATAATGACAATTTGGATTAATTAATTTAATGTAAGGAAAAAATTGACATTAACAAATTTCTTTTAGTAATTATTTTTTTAAGGAGTTATATATATTATATTTTTAACTATAAATATTCATTGGAATGATAAAAAAGATTTTTGACATTATCGTATTTGGTTTTTAATTTTTAGACTTCATATAAATTAAATTATTTATGACGCAATAATGATGCAATAGTTACCTCATTGATAAATGATTTAAATAAATAAGATTATAATGATTAAAATATTATCCAAAACATGTCCAATTCTGATTAGACAATTTTATTTTTACCATTCGTCATCTTATCTTAATCTTTAATTACTTTTGGACCTTTTGAAACCGAAGATATGTTTATAATAAATTAATATTTTCACACTTTCCAAAGGTGCCACTCTCCTCCCTTATAAAAGGAAACCTCCTCCCACTCCTCTTTAAACAACTTTGATCCTTCAAGCTCGTCCAAACCCTGAAAATATCTCTTCTCCACTTCCCTAGAAACATTCTGAAGGTTTTGGTGTTCTCAAAAGACCAACTCTAGTGCCTTAAATGGAAGCTTAAAGGTGGTACGTCGAAGAAGAGGTAATCTCTTCGACCTATTCTTTAATGTCTATTTCTTCTTCAACTTCTTCTTATTTATTTGTTTCATTATATAGTAATAACATCAATATCACTAATATACTGATATGTTATTATAAATATGAAACAACCCCATTTCATCTTTTATCCATCCTACGGAAAACGAATCACCGCACGTGCGTACGTACAGAATAACGTCTCCAAGCCGTGGTGTACTCTATTTTTCCTCCACCACCTTACATGGATGGGTATAATGGTGTAAAGAATAAATATATATAGTTATTATAACATAATACTGATTCTTAGATATTATATCATCCACTCTAATTCAATTCAATAATTATGGGAATGATATGATCGCTCATGCGTACGTACGAATTACTGTCTCCAAGACGCGATGAGATTCATTTTCCATGTTAACCATTCAAGAATGATTATAAAGTATATATAATGTATAATAATGAAATATATTATACGATAAAGCTAGTGGATTTATGTGTATATATTTATTTTTCATCTACACACTTCCATTCAAGTCAATAAGGAATGGAAAACAACGTTCATGCGTACGTACAACCTTCCATCTCCATGAATTGTGTGTTTTATTTCATTTATCTATCTATTATATATATATATATATACGAAATATATATGGTATATAAATCATTTTATACATTTTGGATGTATGTAAATCATGATATAAGTAATAATAATATTAATAACAACAAGTCCATACACCAACGATAAATAAAACGATTTTACCCAAAATGCAGATTTAACATGGAATTTACAAAAGAATGGGTAATATAAAGTCATAAGTGAACCACATATGATATCATAACAATGAAAATGATTCTGTAATATGTAAATTACATTATTTAAATCATTATATTGTATGTTTTGATATGTACGAAGCATATCATACCTAAGGTAAGGGATAACTTTTCGAATCTCATTTTTATCCGAGATTGTTTATTCGTGAGTAATTAATGGGGTTATTGTTATCATCCATGCCCATGTTTTATAAAAATGTTTTCATGCATCTTTAATTTCCTTTTTACCCATTTTTTACTTTTACTACATGGTATGTAAGGAATATTTTTTTTACCATACGAGGCACTTTTTGACTTTTCAAGCAAAAGTACGAGAAGAATTTTTTTATTAAGTTATACGTCATGAATGGATTTTTACGGTTTTATAAAACCTTATTTTCATTATGATTACTCTAAAATATTCCATAACTATATTCAACAAAATCCTTTTCTTTTAATACTGCATGTCATTTTTTGAAAAGAAAATGATTTTGAATAAGAAAGGATATTTTCCTCAAGAATTCATTTCAAGTGTTTTATCAAAACCATTTTCCATCTACGATAACATTATTTCATATGTGTATGTTTCAAGTATAATGTATCTATTTTTTACATGGTTTCAATTTTCTTATGATGAAATGATATCCATTTTTTATATGGATTATGTTATGATGGGTTGATATTTAGGGAACACATTTTATTCTTTGGGTTATGATGAATAATTTATGTTTATGTAGTGGTACACATAAGAATGATTTCATTATGAGATGGGTGGTGCCTGTATATCTCTCCAATGCATTGGGTAAAGATTTATATCTAATGAGATAAACATGGCTGGAACGACAAGTGAATTTGGTTCAGAGATACTGGACTGGAATGAGGAGTGAACTCGATTCAGAAATAGACATTGTCCACTAAGATGGTCTTAGCAGCAATGCCTTGGCTACTATGGAAATCATATCATGTTCTTAATGTTTTTCCACATTTAAATGTTTTATTCCCATTCTATTTTATCATGATTGATGTTCCTTTATGATCTATGCCATATGTACTACAAAGATTTATTTCACAACTCAATATTTTGATGTTTAAACTTTATGTTCATGTTTTGAAGTTCAAATGTATATGTTTTATTTTATTTTCTCAATGATTACCCTTAATGATCATTTGATCTCACCATTTATTTGATTTATTTTCCCTAGGACAAAAAGAAAGGTTTGAGGTATGAAAAGGGGAAGATCTTTATGGGAGATGTTGAAGATCTTTCACTAAGATTAGAATATATATTCCGAGTTTCCAAAGACACTAAACCATTACGTTACTTTGGTGTATGTTTTTATATTGTATTAAGTATTCCTAAAAAGTAATGTAATGTCCATGTACGTCATGTTTAGGGCCTCTACAGTGTGGGTCTGACCCACTGGGTGCTTCGCGCCCAGCCCGGTCCGAAAGAGGCGGACCAGTCGACTTCTCTGGAAATGGCTGGGAGTTGTGTCCATCCACCTCCATCGCCCTTCGGGGTGCCTCGGTAAAACAATCACATCTCGTCGCACATGATGCGGCTCAGTGCTGCGTTAGTTGGTCTCTGACGCAATCGAGTGCCCACATCTGTCGCCTCCAATTGCCGGCTCAGCAGGTGGCTCCTCCTGCAGTGTCACCACCCGTTCCAGTTGCGACTTCTCCTCTAATGCACTGTCGTGGCATGCCACCTCCCACCCTTCAACGGACCACGGGATCCACACTGGTGGTCTGTTCTTAGTGTTCCTTTCACCTGCGTTATCTGGGGATTGTCCTCTCTACTGCAATAGTCCCAAAACTACATTGCCATCGATTCGAAAATTTGTCCATGAAGAACACTCATGGAAGAGGGTCTCGGGCCTTGTTCTTTTTAGCTCAGGCCCTCTGAGTTAGATGATTACAAAACAAGGGAGGTCCGGGGAATTTAATTTTAACAAGAAAGATAATTAAATCTCTGATACAGAAACCCCATTAAAAAGCCACCCTACCGCAAGAATTCATGGCCCATGGATTAACATGTTTGTGGGTTAATCTGAATTCATCGTATTGAAAAATATTGCGGAACATTAAAATAAAACAACCCCTACCTATTGAAGTTCGTTTCCGCATGTTTTTCCTCAAGGGGTTAAGATGCTAGTGTCACTTCTCAGTTCCGATATTCGAAAGGAATCGAAGAAGGAGAGGTCTTGTTAGAATTCTTCATTCTTCTCTGGGGTGAAAGTCTATCCAAGGTTTTCTAGAGAATCCACCAATTTATTTAATCAATATTTTCCCATCATGTCAAATTATAAATAAGAGGTTATCACAGCGTTCCAATAATGATATGGCATCGTGTCATTACATTATTTCATTTATGAAACAACATCATTTTTATGTGCCATTAAATCATCGTTACTCTATGATATAACAAGCCCTTGACGAGTCTTATTGATGTTCATCATCACCACCTTGTCGCTTACTTGCAGCTTCACCATCCGTCACTCGAAGGTGAGAAAGAAAATAAAATTATTTATTTAAATAATTTTAATATTTATCTCAAAATGTCCAAAAACTTAACATTTATTTTAGGCCCTTATCGACTAAAGTTATGTCATTCCTAGGAGAATATTGATGTTTTAAATTTAATGGTTCCCTCGTATTTTCGATCTGAGTTCTTGTTCAAAAGATAGAAAAACCTGCTTGCACATTTATTGAACGTACCTTTAAAAAGATCAAAAATTATTAATAGCCACCCTCGACTCGCGCCAGTCAAGGTTAGGCACTACCTAAGGGAAACAGACCCCCAAGAATCCAATGGTACTTTCATTTTAATAATTTAGGTCATCATTTAGAAGTTAAAGTATTTAACAATAAAATAATTGTTAATTATTTTATTTATGGACAAAAACTATCTTCCACTATTGTCTCGCGCTAGCCAATGTTAGGGTCTTCCAAAGGAAAGAATACCCTCATGAGTTCAACGGAGGTCTTGGATTTGTAATTCAAGACTCCGTTCTTGAGTTATAAGCATTTAAAAATAAAATAATTTTATCTAATTATATTATTTAATATTATGCCATTTTTGTGTTTTCTCACAGAAGGGAATCGATCCACTAAAATTAAGTCGCGTCTAGGGTGAACCCGCCATCCTGAACTCAACGGTGTCCTTAGATTTCTGATCTGGGAAACTATTTATGATTCATTCATCTTTTTTAGGAAAACAAAATCATACATGCTACTTAAATCTTAACATTTTTCAATCGATCATTCTGGGCACTCTACGCCTCGAAATTACATGCCATCAATTTTCACAGTCTCGAAATAATTTCCTATAATATAAAAATTTTACATAAATTTCGGGACATTACATTCTCCCCAACTTAGAGCTTTACATCCCTTAAATTAAAATCAACAACTAAACAAAAAAGATGGGAATTACTGAGCATGAATCTGATCCTCCCGCTCCAATGTGCTCTCCAGGAGATTCTCATGTTGTCATTGGATGCACACAAGGGGAATCGACCACTTTCA
The DNA here is from genome assembly GCA_963277665.1 of Viscum album. NCBI lineage: Eukaryota > Viridiplantae > Streptophyta > Magnoliopsida > Santalales > Viscaceae > Viscum > Viscum album. The sequence goes on along the minus strand of OY728140.1, from coordinate 1,306,565,676 downwards.
TAGGACCCACTTCTATTTATCCACTATCTCCATTAGGGAACTCTATAAACATCACCCCATCATCGATGTCCATCTCACCACAGTTGATGACGTGTGATGGATCATGCACGTACCTCCTCAGCTGCGACACATGGAAAAAAACATGAACCTGGTTCATCTATGGGGGAATATCTAGGTAGTATTCCACCTCACCAACTCCACTTAGAAACTGAATAGTATGTTGAACCGCAGAGATAGATTGCCGCTCCGGCCAAATCTCTGCAATCCCTGTCGAGGTGAGACCTGAAGGAAAACATATTCTCCCTCCTTGAACTCATAGGTCTCTATCTCATATAGGTATCAGAATTCTATTTTCCCATCATTCACTTTGCTAATAAGTGAGGAATTAGGAAACAAACTATACCACTGATTCCTTTATTCCTGACAATAAGTGATGAAATCAGAGGTGATGGTACATCATTTCCACAAAAGGATGTACTGCCATAGGTAATGTACGGGACTCCCTCAACACCTCCTCTTAAAATGCCACTGGTACTAATGTTCTCTCTTTGAAAATAATAACATACTCCCCACCTTCAAAAATTCCTTCTGCAACCCATCCTCAGGATATCTAAGCACGTCGGGCCTCACTATCAACATCCCCAAGCTGTGCATCCTGAACTCACTGAGGGAGTGTGGGAGTGCTAGTCTTAGACTGGTTGTATTTTGTTTCATTACTATCCATGAAGGATATAATCATCATGGATAGTTGCTTTTTCACCTCACCGAGAAGCCATAAACTAGACCTCCTATTGAGCACTTCTTCCACCACATGACCCTTCCCCAATGTATAGACTATATCAAAGTCATGGTACTGGAGGAACTCTAACCATCTCCATTATCTCAACAGCTCAAAAGACTATGGGCACCTTTTCATCCACACAAAAGTCTTCCCCCCTTTAACTGATTGATGTGTCCATCGATCCTTTGGTAGTGGGTACTTGTTCTTCAGGGTCTCTTGGTTCAAGTGCTGGAAATCCATGCACAACATCAAACTCCAATCTGCCTTATTGGAAAAAAAGCATTGGGGCTTCCCATAGTGAATTGATGGGTCTTACAAACCCCTTTTCCTGCAAGTCCTCTAGGTGTACCCTCACCTCAGAAAGCTATATGGGGGAAATTCAATATGCCGGTGTGGATATCAGTGTCCTCTATAGGAACATGTTGGTACAGAAGTCAACCTCTTCATGAAGAGGTAGACCTAGAACCTAATTAGGAATAACATCATTGTACTCGTCCACCACTATATGAAAACATGGACTCCTCTCTTCCACTACACCAATGTAGTGGCTTGCCAACTGCTAAGTGATTGGTTGCACCCTCCTCCAAGAGAGTGTCATTTGTTGTAGGGATCTCATTTTCACCGGTGAAGGAAAATCAGGTCCCATCTTTGCTGACACACAACACCGTATGCCTAAAATAGTCAATCTGACCATGGACTATAGATAACCAGTCCATAACCAAGAGGAAATTGTAAGGCCTTGAGGCTGATACTAGGAGATCACATCTAAACCTCTTACCTCCAAGAGTAAGCTCACACTGTTGACACTAGTGTGTAATCATTGAATCCCCTCCTATAAGAGTCACTAGTTGTAACTATCGAGACAACGACTCCTCCAGAATCTCTGATCTTCTAACAAGAGCCATGGAAAGAAATGAGTGACTAGAACCTGTGTCTATAATCACTGCAACTAGGGTGGAAAAGACATAGATGGTACCTCAGATCATCTCTGGAGCGCCATTGTCATATGCCTCTGCTTCCTCGAGTTGACCTCGCCCATGTCTACCTACTCCATGATGTCGGGGCGGCACCTAGGGGTGGTGGTGGTAACAACTCGAATCCTCACCCAGCACCTATCCCTCATCCATCTCACCTACCATGTATGTCGCCCTGCGAACCTCCCTGCTCACACCGCTGATGTTGCCTCGGTAGTGTCTCAAATGTTTGTTGGTCATCTATACAGTAGGTCGGGAAGTCATGTGTCATGTTTCCCTTCCCGCTGCTTGAGTATCAAATCATTAACCCTTCTGAATCCCTCTAGCATGGGAGCCTCGAACTGCCGACCCTGAGACCTGGGGTCGGCCTTTGAAAGACATGTCCCTCTTAGGCCCACGCATCTATTGTTAGATTCTTGCTAAAGACACTGCCACCTAAGGTCTACTGGTTGCTCTGGCTATGGGCGCCTCATCTACCAAGATGTTCTCCAGCAAAAGTGCTCGTTCTAACACCCCAGTAAGGGATGAGATGTTGAGAGACACCACTGAATCCCTGATCTCCCTCCTGAGTCCCAGCTCAAAGGATGATTCCCTGAAGAAAGGGTTTTGCACCATATATTTCAAGTATCAGGAAAGCTCTGTGAACCTTTTTGAGTACTCAGCAACCATCATGTTGTCCTCCTATTGGTGAATTATCTCTTAGATGCACATAGATCATGAGGTCTCATTGAAAAAAACCTCCTGAAAATGCCTCTCTAAGTTAACCCAAGTGAGGGTCACCTCATTGTGATTATGGATGGTAAAAATCCACCATCTCCCTACTGAGCCCTGTAGAAGGCACACCACCACGATCTCCATCTGATTTGCAGGTGACCTCATTATGTGGAAGACACACGTAACAACCTCCATCCAATCCTCAATTACAAGAGGATTTGTCCCTACCCTAAACCTGGGAGGTCACTAACTCTGAAACTCGTGTAGGGAACTTAGCCTATGAACGTCATATGCTAGAACTACCGGTAGTAGATGCTGACCATCTGGTGGTGGTAACCCAGGAGCATCACCTAGTGGGTCCATCTCTAGAACTGGTCTATAAACAAATTCCACATTTCTAGGTGGGTTGTCCTCATAACCTCGCATCAGGATCCTAGCTAATCATCTACATGGAGGCATCCTGAGATAGATCAATATGTTCCACGGTTAAAAGGTTATACCTGGTGAGTTGACTCTTACTGGAAAAAAAATAAGGATACACTTTTTCAACCAGTGTTTTCATGTATTGAACCGAAAACAGAATTCAATTTCATGGTGTATGGAAACGTCCGTCACAGCACCAACAAGGTCCTTTGTCAAGACCCATCCCCTGAGGCCCGTTCCATGACTTCCCCAAGTCTGCCTCCTAATGTCCAGGGGGTGGTGACTAGTGCCGAAGGCGTCAAATATCAAGTCGGAGGCATTAGCCAGGATAGCAGTATGCACACACACACACACTCACCCAACCATGTCCCATCTAAAAAAAGGGAAACAACATACCACTGAAACAAGAGTAGTGCATGTACAACAGAAAGTATGCGAGCTAGAATTGAATCCCATGAGAAAGTACTGAAAACTTCAAGTATAAAAAATTAAATAGTGATTTCTATACGTAGAAGACCCCACCTGATAAGAGAGTATGGAACCTACTAGAATGAAAAGTAATACTTATTGTCCACCTTCTCCTTCTGGGTCCTGCCTGGTCCTAGGCCACCAAGTCCACTATCATAGCGTTCGTCAGTCTCGTCTCCCGGAGCACCCCCATCAAAACGTCGATTGTCTGAACCAGACACAACACATGCGTGAAAATCCAATGAAGGGGTGAGTAACAAAGTACATAGTATGGACCCCGAAACAAAAAAGGAAAGATCACACCACAATTCCTCAAAGTAAAAAACGAAACACAAAACAGTTCACACCAGGTATATTCTAGCATAGTAACAGTAGTATCATCAGCCACATCATTGAACACCTAGGAAGCTAGAAAAATCCTCCTCTATCGAGTCCAATGGGCCTTCCAAGTCACACAGAGCTATTTCCCACTAACCTTGATATACTTAGGTTATCCTCCCCATCATGTATTGTGGGTCTGTCGTGTCACATAGAGCCACTCCCCCCATGACCTGCTGAGGTACTCCCACTGTTGAGCCCCATGGGTCTCTCAAGTCACACAGAGGTGACTCCCCCCATGTTCCTCCCATTTCACAAAGCGGTGCTTCCCACTGGGCCGTCGATTCCCCTAGAGTCGAAAATCACTAGTCTTCAGGTCTCATCCTGTCGTAGGGTTCGGTACGTAGTGTGCTTGGGAGAATCTCTCCTCAAGCCCATAATTCGTATTTCAACTAGAGTGATGTCTCACATATAAATAACTCTATTATCTTTCATGACATAAGGATTCTAACAGAACAAATGACGCATTAATTGGACATCCGATCTATAAGTTATAAGCATTTTAGTGTCGAGGGACTGATTGTATTCTAGTACGATCCAACCTGGCCAAACTCCACATTTCTATGAATGTCACGTGTATTATCTCAACCATCTCATCCTAAGAGACATAATGCCTCAATTGGCTTGGCAACTAGACGTACGGTGTTCAAGATACAGATGTTTTAGAAAACAGGGGACCAGTTGCATTGGGACTCATTCCAACCCAATCGGAACGACCCGACCAACCAGGCTCGAGAGTCCTACAAACCCCGGTCCATTAAGGCGGACTTGACCCAACCTTTTGCAAGTCATGTTCATTCTAGTAATGCTTGCCTAGTGGGATGGCCCAATATGCCTCGCTGGACCGGGCCCGGTTGGCAGAGGGCCCAGCCCGCCGAGTCACCCTACCACCCAGTCTTCTCATGCACTACCTGAATAGGGCACGGGTCCGGCTTACCGGTGTGGGTCAGGTGCGCTAGGAAATGGTCTGACCTATCGGCATGGTCTGGCCTACATATCTCGAGTCTGGCCCATTGGGAAGTAGGACCGGCCAATCCTGGATAGCCGTTGGTCCGAGCCGCTGTGCGGGTCCGACCTGTTGGGAGCTTCACGCCCCTCATGGTCCGAAAGAGGCAGACCGGTCTGCATCACTGGATCTGATCGGGAGTCAAGTCCATATGCCACTAGCACCCCACTAGTTGTTATGGGGCTCCTCCTCCGTCGTCTTCAAGAGACTGTGGACCGTCGCATGGGAAATGGCGTGGTGTTGTGTCTGCTGGTCTCTAATATGATTGACCGAACGCTTTCACCGCCTCCAGCTGCCGGCTCGGCCGGAGCTCCTCCTACTGCGTTATGGCCCAGTCCGACCACAACCTCTCCTCTGGCGCGCCATCTTGGCGTGCCTCCTCTCACCCACAACTACCACCACAGGCCACCATCGGTGCCAGCATGCTGGAAGATTCTTCCACGGACAATCAGGTCCACACCGATGGTCTGTTCATTGTACTGCTTGCACCTTCATTATCTGAGGATTGTCTTCTCCATCACCACAGTCCAAGAACTATCATGCTGTAGATTTGAATGTTTTTCCATATAGAACACCCATGGAGGAGTGGCTCAGGCCTAGTTCATGTCATCTCGGGCCCTCCGAGTTAGATTTTTTCAAAACAATGGAGGTCCGGAGATTTTAATTTGAACAACAAAGATAATTAAATCCCGGATAAAAAACCCCATAAAAATTCCCCCTCCCATAAGAATGGGTGGTCCTAGGATTAACCTATTCGTGGTATAATATGTGTTCATCGTTTTGAAAAACAATGGGGAAACATTAAAATCAAACAACCCCTACCTCTTGAAGTTTGTTGCTGCATGTTCTTCCTCAAAGGGTTAAGACGTCAGTGTCACTTCTCAGCCCCGATATTTGAAAGGCGCTGAAGAAAGAGATGTCCCGTCGGTGTTCTTCATTCTTCGCGGGGGTGGAAGTCTGTCAGATGTTTTACCAGGAATCCTCGTATTTCTTTATTCCATATTTTACCAGTGCATCAAATTATAAGTAGGAGCACGCAGCAGCATTCCAATAATGATGTGGTGTCACATCATTATGTTGTTTTATTTTTGAAATACTGTCCTTGTTACACTCCATTAAATCATTGTTACATTGTGAGATAACAATCCATTAATGATTCTCATTGATGTTCATCATCATCACCTTGTTAGTTCCATGTAGGATCATCATCTGCCACTCCAAGGTGAGAAAGAAAATAGAATAATTTATTTATATTATTTTATTATTTTTCTAAAAATGTTTTAGAAATAACCTTTCCGTTCGGCCCCTACCGGCTGAAGATAAGTAATTTCTAGGATAATAATAGCATTCTAAATTCAACAGTGCCCTTATATTTTCGATCTGAGCAATGGTTCAAAAGATAGAAAAACATGCATGCACATTTACTGAACATACCTTTAAAAAGTTAAAAAAAATTTAACAGTCACCATTGACCCGCGCTGGCCAAGATTAGGCTTCGCCTATGGGAAACACACCCCCACAAATCAAAAAGTACTCTCAGATATTCATTTCAAGTTACCTTTTTGATGTTAAAGTATTTAACAATAAAAATAATTATTACTTAATTATTTTATTTACGGCGAAAAACAAACATCCACTGTTGGCCCGCACCAGCCAATGTTAGGGTCTTCCTGTGGAAAGAATACCCTCAGAAGCTCAACGGTGGTCTCAGATGTTTAATCTAAGTCACTTTTCATGAGTTATAAGAATTTGAAAAATAAAATAATTATATTTAATTATATTATTTACAGTTATTTCAATTTTGAGTTTTCTCACTGGAGTTATGTGCTGACTAAACTTATGTCATGCCTAGGGTAAACCTGCTATCCTGAACATAACAATGTCCTTTGATTTTTGATCTGGGCACCTGTTTCAGTGTTATTCCACATTTTCAGGAAAACTGCTCATGTGTGCCATTTGATGCTTATCATTTTTCAACAAATCATTCCGAACACTCAGGGACTAGGAACTATGTGCTGTCAAATTTCACAGCCTCAAAATAGTTTCATATAATAAAAAAATTAGGCCAATATTTCGTGACATTACATTACCCTTATTTACCAATTATACCTTTTCTTGTAACTCATGGCCATCCTTCTATTATTTCTAAATTGTATTTGATTGAAATGATTATACTGACACCTGAAACAAAAAAGTGTATGTTCCTAAATCAAAAATTCTAGAAAACATTCATCAATTCATTTATCAAAGGTCCGTTATCCTAACATAATATTGTTAATGAATAATTTTTTTCTACCTCAATGCATCAGCTACATTGGTTTCTTTTACAGGATGGTATTAGATCATGTAATCACAATTCTTAATCTCTAACATCAATCCTCTCTATATCATGTTTAAATTATTTTTAGTTAATATATACATCAAAATTTTTTGATCAATATAAATTTCACAAATTAAACTATTTAAATGATGGCTCTAAATTTAATAAAACAAAAAAAATTATTTTCAGATCATGTGTACGATAATTTTACTCATGTGGTTTATGTTTCTATGAAGAATAAGTTATTACCTAATCAGTATACATTATAATAAAACCAAGTCTGTTCAAATATCCATTGTTGTAGATGAAACATTCACCATTTCAATAGTATATGTAAAAAACATGAGTATTCACCGATCTTATTTTTATTTACTAAAAAATGTAATCAAATTATTTTATCCTGATTAATTTAACTTTTTTTGGAGTTTACTAAGTCAATGGGATATAAAACCAACAAATAATTTCAACAAACCACTGGTAGTATCCTTCTAATAAAAGAAATAAATGAATATACATAACTTTATTTGTTCTCTTAAATTCTTAAAAAAATATTTTTTATGAGGGTAAAATGTTATACTATCATTATAATTAATATTCTTAAGGAAATAATGTTTTTGAAACTAAAATTAACACTTAATAAATTTTCCATATAGTTTCTTTTATTTTATGGTTTGAAAAATAATCCTTAAGTTGCTTTCATGATCCTTATTACTTTTATAATATAAACATATATCATTAAAAAACACAACTAAAAGATTATCTAGGAACTAATGGAAATCTCTATTCTTAACGTCTATAAATATAGCTAGTTCATTAAAAGTATAATGTTAATTATTAAAAACTCATAATAGTCATATCTTGTCTAAAACACAATCATTGAGATATCTACCTCCTTCACCTTTAGCAGATGGTACCCTTACCTAAGATCAATCTTCAAAAAATTATATGATCCCTGGGGTTGATCAAACAAATCATCGATATGTGGTAAAGGATACTTATTCTTAAATGTGATGTTATTCAAAGCTCTATAATCATTGAAAATAAACATCGAACAATCATTATTCTTAACAAAACAGATAGGATCACCCCATGTTGAAGTGCTATAAAGAATGAAACCTTTTTCTAGTAAATCTTATAGCACTTTTTTCAATTCTGTAAGATCAAATTAATCCATTCGATAAGGATTTTTTGAAATTATCTTTGCATTAGGCACTAATTCAGTAGAAAACTCAACGTCCCAATTACAAATAAAACCATGAAAAACATCCAGGTATAATTTTACTATTGGAACATTATTAATCAGTATAGTTTTTTTTTATTTTCAATAGCATATGTAAGATAACATTCATATCCACATTTTAAATGTTTCTCAGCATCATCATATGTTGTCAAAGGTTTGAATTAATTATTGAAAAAAAAAATTCAAATCCTTATATAAAACATATTTATCTATACAATCTATTTTAAAATGGAAAATATATAGATTTTTTATTCCATGAATAACATAAAACTCTCTAAGGGGAAATACAACAAGGTTTGTAGGTAAAGACTTTCCATAGGAAAAATCATGAAGACTCTTGTAATTGTTTTACCATAATAGTTCCCAGGGTGTTTTAATCGTAAGCTCTGGCATTATTTCTTGAGGTAAAATATCTAATATTCCTTAAAATGTCATAGAAATGAATAAATGTGTAGATATATAAAAAAACAAGACATTGGTATAATCTGAATAAATAATAAATATATTTGTTTCTACATTTTTTGATGCCACAAAATTTTCCAATATAGTTGAGCAGTATTTCACCACACCCTTCTACTTATATTCTTGTTGCTTCCCATCATTCATGTTCTTAATTGGAAAAAAATTTGCATAACGATCCATCATTATAAATTTAACACACTTATTAACTACTTATTAAAATTATCCTTACCATTAATTAGATATTTCCCATTGTAATCAGAAACTATATGAGCTAACAAACCACATCATAAGAACACCCCATATTTCAAAATTCATTCCCTTGGACGCTTTTTACTATACATATCACAAACTATAGGCTTTATTTTCTTATTATTATATTTCATTGATGGGTTCCTTCCCATTTCCTTCCACCAGAGTTAATTGTTTCATTTCTTATATATAAATCCTAATCTTCTAAAAATATATATTTTCACCATTTAGCCACATCAAACAAGTTTCACATAAAAATTAAATTTAATATAGGCCAACATTCCAATGTTGTATGGATTTAATCATGAGTAAAAATAATAAATATTACTATAATGATCACTAATAATTTTTTTCATATCATTCCAATCATGTGAAGTTCTATTTGAATGTGGACACGAAATCTATTTCATTCTGTCTCAATTAAATGAATTGTTTTTTCATCTAAAGATGAATAACAATAGAAAAATACTCTTGATTTTATTCCATTTTAAGTTTTCAATATCCTTCCTTTTCTATTATTATTAACCATAGTCCACCATTTATTAGATTCACCTTAAAATGGTGAATAGAAAGAGTTACTATTGATTATACAAACTACCCATGGAATTGAATAAAATTTTTAGTGCTTTAACACACCCCTCAACTACCACTAGGTCAAAAGATCCACTGAATGTAGGAGAGTTTTGTATCATAGAATGATCCAGTATCAAAATATTACTTTTTAGTAAATCTGTAATACCTCATAATTTCTATGTAAATTTTTTTAAATTTGAATGTGATTATTTTGAGATCAAGCTCTGAGATGGAATGTAATTCTACGGCCGGGAGTGGATTGAATGTATTTTGATCTATTTTTAATATTTATTAAATAAAAATGCAAGAGAGGTTTCCATACAATTAAATAGGTTCCTGGATCAAAAATCTGAGAGCACCATTGAAATCAAAGCACATGGATTCACCTAGAAAGGGCTTAACATTGGCTGGCACAGGCCATCAGTGAAACATATTTTTTATCTGTAAAAAATATAATTATGTAATGACTATTTCATTTTCAAATCCTTATAATTCATAAAATATAACTCGGATTGTAAATCTAAGAACACTATTGAGATTCTGAGGGTTTTCTTCTCTTAGGTGGAGCCTAACTTTGGCCGGTGTGGGATGAGGTTGAATGTTAGTTTATAGAATATTCATATGAAAAATAAAATAACATAAAAATTTTATTTTATGATGTTGTTTTCTTCGTTGTGCATCGACTCGTCAGTGTTGTGGTACAACAATGAGGTGACTTTGGATCTGATTAAGGGAATTCATTAAAAAAATTAGTGTAACACCGCTGCAATGAAGTATAACAAAAACATTGATTCATGTTTCATCAAATATTATCAATAAAAGAAATGTAGGATTGTTGGAACAATCTAGGAATTGCTCTAAGGCATTGGGGGTGGTGATAATTAATGCACAATCTTCAACCCTTTGATGAATCGCTAATAGTGGTGGGATTCGGATCAAGAATTAATAATGGATGTGTGTGATATTGTTCTTCCTTGACTAACAATCATATCCAAGGTACGGGTTAATTCTATGTGAATTTCTTTTGTTACAAATTCATGGTTTTGAGTGACGAATGTGGGTCTACCCACGAGTAAGTGACCCACATATCGAACACATATGAAAAAGGGTTTTATCTCAGGGTTTTGGTTTAGGATAAACCATGTAAAAAACATAATCTCTACATCCATTGTTTAGAAATTATAACTCATAGGAATTAGGTCAACACGAATAGACCCTTGATTCCTAAAAATTTTGTTGTTCCTGTATTCTTCCTAATGGAACCCTCGTATAAATGACAATGTGACCTTGAGGTCATAAACTGAGAAGTCCAAGGGTTTAGGTGATTTGAGAATTGGACCATCAAAGCGGACCTGGGGTCCTGAAGATGACTTCATTGGTGGTGGTGGCCCACAGCTGGAGCTGTAAAAGAGAGGTGACATGCCTCAACAACGCACAAAGTCAATTAAGTCCATATCCCTTAGATGTAGCATTGTGGCATGGCGGTGCTTCTCGGGTGTCGCGTCAATGGAGTAGCCCGAAGGGCACGTGGGACCACGTGTGAAAGGAGACGACATGCTTCTGTCAGTCACATGGTAACGCTGCTTAGGTGCGGTATTAGAGAAGCAGCCTGCCAATGTGGGTTATAGCATGCAGGCGGCATGTGGTCCACTTAGGACTGCATGCGGGTATGAGGCATTCAGCCTCAGTTGGCCATGTGGTGGTGTGAACCGGGCCACTGGGCGGCCAGGGATGGGTAATAACTAGCCCACACAATCGAGGGCCAAGACAGATGAAACCAGGTCTTTGGGAGACCTGTCGGGCTAGACCCACGTCTGAATCGGGCTAGGTCCAGAAAGGACCAATGGGGCATCCAAGTGCCCAGGCTGGACTGGGTTAGCCAGGACTAATGTGGGTCGGGTGAGGTTAGCTGAAACGAGCCGGGTAATGCGGGGCCCCATGTCAGGTCGGTCGGACCGAGTTGGAACAAGCCTATTTTCAACTGACCCCTGTTTACTAATACAACAATATCTTTCAGATCAGAAGTCTGAATGATGCCCTGCATGTGGCATTTGGACTCTACCGATTATGAGGACCTTTGGAAAAACTCTATGTGAGATTCTGTGATAGTGAATATATGACCGCTGACTTGAGGTGTATATTCTCCGAGAATCCAGTGAAAGGTAGATCTGGAATACTATGGGAGGATGTTGCATAAAGGATAGGACGAGCTGCACATAGTGGTCTAACAGAGGGGATTACCTGTGTGGTTCATCAGATGAGCATACCTCAGTTTTTCGGAAGACGAGTAAATCTCAGTGGTCCATTAGAAATGCATACCTTAGAAATCTAGTAGAAAAAATTACCTTATTCGTTCAGTAAAAAAGGGGACCTTAGTGGTTTAGCGGATGATCATACCTTATTGGTTTAGTAGAAAAGTGTACCTCAGTGGTGTAGGAAATGAGTATACCTCAATATCTAGCAGACGATCGTACCACAATGGTTCAGTAGACGATCATACGTCAGTAGTGAAATAGAAGAGAAAACCTTAGTGGTACAGTAGATGAACGTAACTCAGTGGTGTATCAGAGGATTATACCTCAGTGGTTCAGCAGAGGAGAAGACCATAGTGGTCTAGCAAACAAGTGTACCTCCATGGTTCAGCAGACGAGTGTACCTAGTGGTGCAGAAGACGAGCGTACCACAGTGGTTCAGCAGACTGTGTATCTCAGCAGTTAGGAAGAAGAGAAGCTTTTAGTGTTCTAGAAGACGAGCTGATATTAGTTATTCAAAAGACAAGTATACCTTATTGGTTGAGAAGACGAGGGGACCTCAGTGTTCCCAGAGTTGAGTGGAACTTGGTTGTCCTTTTTCCATGTAAACCTTTCTAAAGTCCCGGAAATCTCAAAGAAATTTTTTTCTTAAATACTTTGGAATTTTACGAGTCTATTGTTTCTAACGACAATTGATTCTGAGGCCCGGTGTGCCCAGAATCATTTCCTGAAATTTTTTTTGAGTACATTCAGTAAACGTATGTGTTGGTTTTTCTATCATTTGAATTGGTTCTAAGAATTGAAATCTAAGGGCACCAATTAACTCGCAGCGCCGATATTCGCTTTAGGGTACCATTACCACAGTTGGGTTTTATCGAATGTGGTAGTTAAAATTTGGGGATTCATTACGAATTAAATAAAATTGTCCTATTACAATTTTATTTTAAATGAAAGTGAATTCCTCCAAAGGGAAGTTGGGGTGGGGCCCACAACCCACCTAACATCCCATGGGAGTATATAACTAAGGGTTGTGGGGCCCACGTGAGACCCTAACTTATAACCTCCTCTCAACTCCCTTGAAACCCCCATTTAACTCCCCTCTTTAATTATGATTCTTCACCTCGTTCTCTCTCCAATAAATTTTTCCAACATGTTTTCATTTAATGATCGATTAATGAATTGGCACCTCTCTTTTGAATTATTTTGATTTGCATGGCATTTCATTAAAATTTGAGTAGTCTATTAGAATATATGTTTTAGAAAATATTTTGGTGGGGATCCTTTGGAGAATTAAATAAGCCTCATTCTTCCACGAAGAACATCATCCTCTCTTGGAGAAGAACGCTCCATGACTTCTCCAACATTCTTCTTCCTCCTCATAAAGGTGGAAGACACTGATCACGAGAAGCATCGCCTATGTCAATGACTCTTCCTCCAATGTTGACGGGATGACACCGTTCTCCATGACGCCATCTTCTGTGACTCCTTCTATGAACGAACCTTAATTCAAGGTAGGTGTGTGTTTTGATTGGATCAACATTGAATCTTCTTTCCTTCTTGTTTTGATTCTATTTAACTTCCTACAACCAAACTAATGCGAAGAGATTGGGCCAAACTAATAAACAACGAATCCTCCACAATTATTGTGATTGTTGGTGGTTCTTCGTGTTCTTCATGGGTGACGAACAACAGATCCTTAAGGGTTTGTTATGTGATGCAATGATCCCAAAATTGATGAATCAACATCATGGTGACCTAGCGGAGGTGTGATGACGATAGCGGGTGACGGTTCGGACCGGAAGGGGATGGACCGTTCTTCTACCGTTCTTCGAGCATGAATTAAAAACTTGTTTTCAAAGCCGATCAGAAGCTCGAAAAAACTAGAATCTACTTCACGACATTGGGGCGACCTAGATTTATAAGTTTCATGATGAAAGAACTTTTGGAATGAAGAATGTGCATTAAGGGAGGCATGCTGCCCAGAGGTGTTGTTTCTAGAAAATTCCAGACTACACGGCATGTACCCCTAGAGAACACGCCGTGTAGTGTGGGAATTATGCTGCTAGGGTTTCGGACAACAGACGGATAACACACGGCATGTGACCTATATCACACGGCGTGTACTCACCACATAGCAAGGAGGTGGTGGCTAAGAGATACTTGGAGTTTATTTTGGGAATATATGGACACGGGCAGAAATACACGGCCTAGAGGCACGACATGTACTCTCTACGCAGAATGGCAGATACAGCTTCATGAGACTCAGCGTGTATCCTAGGGATACATGGACATGGTGTGGAGTACACTGGCATGATCTCTACCACACGGCTAGACATGGCCAGTCGTACGGGCTAACCCGTGTACCAATTACATGTGTTAAGGCCATGTACGGGCACCTGGCCAGCGTACACGGAGCCGACCCCAGATGATTGGACAAGGAGTGTAACCATACCACACACTGTGTACTTACTTTTCTACATGACCAGCCCTTCGACATAGGCTGTTGCTCACGGGAAGTACCCGAGGTCTAACTACACAGCTTGTACCATATACCAACATGCCGTGTACTTTTTGGTAAAAGGCTTGGTCATCTTGTACACAGTATCATTGATACGTTTTGTTTGGATTATCCTGCTATGATGCGGATTTGGTAATCTCATTGAGAAATGGTCCCTTGAGTACACCCCATGGGAGTTTGTGGTATAGTTGTGGTACGGTTGGGTTGGTTCGTACACAAAACCAATCGGGCCCCTGGGACTAAAATGCTAATAACTCACAGACCGGGTGTCTGATTGACGTGATTTCTATTGCATTGAGACCCCTATGACGAGGTGGTCCTTTGAGATACTTCTATGTGAGACTTCATGACAAAAGGAGTACCGGCTTGTGGCACATGGAGCGGACCCTCTCGGTGACAAGTGAGCAGGTTTTAGAGACCTAGTAGCTGGTTGAGACTTGATGACTGTTGATCAATCGACTTAGAGTGATTCAGATGGCCCAGTGGTGAGTGATTGGTTGTAGTAGTAGAACAAATGTGGAGGAGCGCTTGGTTGTAGTGGAAGACCCCCAGTACTCGAAAGAAGGAGTACCTATGTAGGCTATGAGGGGGATCGCTTTGTTGTAGTGGCAAACCCATGGTGGGAAGCGCTTGGTAGTAGCAGCAGGCCCACAGTACTAGATAGGTGGAGTACTTTAGTAGTCCATGGTTAGTGGGAAGCACTTGGTTGTAGAGGAAGTCCCACAGTACTCTAAAGAGGAGGAGTTCTCCTACATCTTTGGTTTCAACATCATGAATAAAAATCCTGGATTGAGCTGAGTCAATGACCTTTGGGTTTTCCTCATGATTGAGATGGGTTACTTGATAACATTGGTATATGTATAGGCATATACCTAAGTAATGGTTTACTGTTGATTTCATACTTTGTGGCTTATCCTTGTTGGATTTTGTGATACCTTATGGATCTCGGGGTCCCTACTGAGGATCGTTATACTCACCCCTGAACAGGTTATGCCCACACCTCGTTGTGTTAAATGCAGACGACGGACAGTGTTTAAGGAGGCCGAGAGCGCCAGGAATGGACGGTACCCAGAGTTGGACCTCACAACGAGTCGGTAACCAGAGGAGATGGACAGACGTGGATCATTGAGGAGGTTATTTGTACCTACCCTTCAGGTTGGTACCATGGTGGATGATCCTGGAGCTGCTAGAAACCTTCCAGCTGTTTGTCTTTTAGTTTTACCCATTTGTCTTTTCCTTCTACTTTACTGTTGGGATTGTATTTTTGGCCCCTTTTACTTTCAGTATGCTTGATACACCGTTTTTACTTAGTGTTTGCTTTTTCCTATACTCTGGTTGTGTGTGTTTACGATTTATAAAGGCAACGCCTTCCCAGTTTTTGGGAATTTTGCTTTTGGTTCTAGTCGCCAGCCCCTGGCCTATGGAAGGCGGGCTTGGGGTAGTCACGATGTGGGCCCTGGGGGACGGGTCATGATAAATTGGTATCGGAGGAGTCAGTTCTACCATAGAACTTAGGACTCTGATATTTCTTTTCTATGAAGCAATATTGTTAAGGGTACTAAGTGTGGTTTTCTGTTTATGGAGTCCTGTGTTGGTGCGGGCAGCAGACGTATCCATACACAAGGACCCTGACTTCTAATTTCCAACTTAGTGCACGAAAACACTGATTGCGTGTGTGTTTTTAAAAGTCTCCTTTAAGTCAGTTCAAACCAGGTCACCTCACTAGGTAAAGTCATTTGACCATGTCACACCTGTTTTTTCAAGATGCCTCTCTGTGGACGACCGGTTAGAGCCCGAGAGTTGTACGTACTGATAGGCTGCCGAGTGACGAGGCCTCGTTACATGGCCCTCTTCTAGTTGAGGCACCGGTGGAGGCACTAGCAGTACTACCACCCAATGGTCCACCAATGCCACCAGCCCCAGTAGCAGATAGTGCATGCCACTTGAGCACACTGCACGAGTTCCAGCGCCAGAGGCCACCTGGGTTTAGGGGAGAGACGGACCCGCAGGCAGTTGAGGATTGGTTGGAGGTTGTTGTGAGAGTCCTTAGACAGGTAGAGACACAAGATGACTTCATGTTAATCCTTGCTTCTATCCTCCTTCAGGAAGTAGCAGGCATATGGAGGATTCTGATGCTCCAGGTCCTCGATGAGGCAACACTTCTATGGGCAGACATCGAGGGCCTTTTATGGGAAGATTTTTTACCAGCCACCCTTCAAGTGGTGCGTATACAGAACCTATTTCATCTGCATCAGGGTAGCATGACAGTAGCACATTACACAATGAGGTTCACAGACCTCTCGTGCTACTCTACTGATATGGTACGAGACGTTTTCTTTATGGCTCATACCTTTGAACAGGGACTCAGGTCAGATATCAGAGCATCAGTTATCTCTCACAGGATCTAGATACAGACGGGGGTGTTGGAGCGAGCCCTCCTAGTGGAGAGTTTCCTTGATGAGCAGTCTCAAGTAGTGGGACCCACCACTAGCCGACATGCATCTTAGTCTTATCCAGCTGGAAATAGAATGATGAAACAGTGGTATAAGAGGACTAGACCCATAGGTGGTTGACCACATGACTCAGGATCATGTGTGTGTGGCACCCAGGGTGGAGAACGACGTACCAGGATCTGACAGTGTTACTCCAACGGCGGGCTTGGTCACATCGCACGTGACTGTTCGACCCTCCTTGCAGACGATCAGAATATAGATGAAGTACCTCCCATGTAGAGGCAACTGTTCCATCTAGGCAGACAGCAAGGAGCAGGAAATCGAGGCAGAGGAGCTGGCTGTGAAGTTGGTTGTGGACGACGCTTTGATGTGTTTCCACCACCACCACCAGGAGGTCCACCCCAACCACATGGAACGGGTGGACAGGGGAGAGCACAGCTTCAGGCAACTGAAGCATACGACCATGGAGCTCAAAAAAAGGTGGAAAAGATCAGGATTAGTTCCAGGCATAGAGGCCTTTGTTTATGATGCTTCTAGCTTCATTATTTCCATTGTTGTGGTTTATTTGTGTCTTTTTAATTTGAGATGGAGTAATAAAAGAAACTTGTCCTTGTGACCTTTTATTTCCTTTCTTTTTTGGGGGTTTATACTAAGAGGTTCTGGTTAAAACTGTTAACTTGACCCTCAAATTCAGGATTTCTACTAGAGGAGACCCAGTGACCAGACATAGATGCTGACAGTGTGACTCAACCCATGGAGGAAACAGTTACAGTTGGATCTCTTAGTAGTAGCATCGAGTCCTTACGACGTCGTCCATGGAATGAATTAGTACCGTTCATGTTAGGATTGACTATCTTAGGAAAATGACGTGGTTCATCCAGGGGATGAGACCAGATTTTCCTTTTTGGCAAAGTGGAAATCATAGCAACTCTTGTAGGACCAGAGATGGTACAGGCTATGCCAGAGATGGTTCAGATCATCCAAGAGCATATTAAGAATACACAGAGCCGACAAAAGTCCTATGCTGATAAGAGATAGAGACCACTAGAATTCGAGGATGGCTACCACGTTTTCTTATGGGTCTCACCTCGACGATGTATATGGAGATTTGGTCGGGGCGGCAAGTTATTTACGCGCTTCATCGGACCTTTCTAGGTCCTCAGCAGAGTAGGTGGGGTGGCTTACTGCATGACCCTTCCTCCTCAGTTGTATTGGATGCACGACGTCTTCCACGTATCACAGTTGAGGAGATACATGCATGACCCATCCCATGTCATCGACCACGGAGATCTGGATATCAATGACGGGGAGACATTCATGAAGGTCCCAGTGGAGATCGATGATATATTGGAGCGGGTCCTACGGGGACGGTCGATTCCCTTGGGGCACATTCGCTGGTAGCATGAGAACCTCTAGGAGAGCACTTGGGAGCGGGAGGCTCAGATTCGAGCTCAGTACCCCCATTTTTTTACCTAGTGTTTTTTGTCGCATTATAGGGATATAAAGCCCTGATGTGGGAGTAATGTAAAGACTTGAAAAATTCAAGGAAATTTTTTTCGTAAATACTTTGGAATTTTACGAGTCTGTGGTTTATGATGGCACATGATTCCGAGGCCCGGTGTGTCGGGAATGGATTTATGAAGTTTTGTTCGGGTATGTTTAGTAAACTTACATGTGGGTTTTTCTAACATTTGAACTGGTGCTCATAATTGAAATATGAGGGAACTGATGAACTCGCAGTGCCGGTATTCCCTTAGGGGGACCTTTAACAGTTTTGTGTTTTGTCGTATGTGGTAGTTAAAATTTGGAGATTCATTTAGATTTAAATAAAATTGTTGTGTTACAATTTTATTTTAAGTGGAAGTTAATTCCTCCAAAATGGAAGTTGGTATGGGGCCCACACCCCACCAAACTTTCCCATTGGAGGATATAACTACAGGTGGTGGGGCCCACACAAGTCCCTAACTTATCACCTCCCCTCAACTCCCTTGAAACCACCATTTAACTCCCCTATTTAATTGTGATTCTTCACCTCCTTCTCTCTCTCCCATTAATTTTGCCAACATGTTTTCATTTAATGATCAATAAATGATTTGGAACCTCTTTTTGGAATTATTATTATTTTCATGGCATTTTATTAAAAATTGAGAAGACTATTAGAATATTTGGTTTATAAAATATTTTTGTGGGGAAACAACACTAAAAATACGGCTTTAATCAGTGCTAAAAATGGCCTTTAACAACACTAGAAAAGTGCTATTAATGTCGGGGAAGATAAAGGGTGGTCCCCTTTATCAGCGCTCCAAAAAGCGCTGATAAATACCCCTTTTATCATTGCTAAAAAAAGTACCGATAAAAGGTGTATTCTATCAACGCTAAAATATAGCACTGATAAAAGGGTCCTTTATCAGCGCTTTGTTTTGGCACTGATAAAAAACCCCTTTATTAGTGATTCCATTATAAAAACTTTCGTTTAAGTGCTGATAAAAAACACCTTTTATCAGTGCTTTTTTAAAAGCACTGATAAAAGGTAAAAAAATTTAAAAAAAATACTGCCATTTGGGGGGCTTTTATAGCGCTTGAGCCCCCCTTTTACAGTGCTTTTCCGCCCCTGCTACAGCGCCTCATGCACCCCTCTACCATTTAACAGTGCATTCTCCCATATTCATCCATTCCTGCGCACCCCTGCCTCCACTAGGATTTGAACTTGAGACCTCCCCCCTGCGCGCCTAAGCCACTACCACTCCTCTATTTTGATTTTTTTTTCCAATTCATGATATCTTTATATATATATATATATTTATATATTTAGTTATCTTTATTCATAAAGTAATATATATTTATATTAATATATATATATAGTTATATTATAATATATAACGTTATATTAATATATATATATATAGTTATATTAATATATATCTCTATTTATAAATATATATATTTAGTTATATTTATTAGTATAGTAATATATATTTATATTAATATATATAAATATATATATTGTAACACCCCAAGCTTTCACGGTATTCTTCTTTTTGAATAATGCAATATCTTGCATTGTACGCAACTTCGAGACTCTAACACACCGTGACTAATCAAAGCAGCCGTTATGAATAGTAAGACCCACTTTTTGAAATTTTATAAATTTAATCATTACAAATGGACTTCATATTTGGATTCGGAATATCGAAAATATCCAGGGGTGAATTTTTGGTGTTTTTCTAAAAACATTCAATTTTTGATGAATACTGAAAAAACACTGAGTTATAGTTTAAAAATGAATTTTTATTTAAATAATTATTTATTTTATTTAAATTTAATTATGGTCAAAATAGATACATAATTCCTATATAAGTTCAATGTAATTTATTGAAGTTAGTTTAGAATAAGTTTAGATATTTAAAAATTGTATTGAACTTTTCACCGTCTTTTACCCACCTCCTAGGAGAATTTAGAAATTCACGTAAAACTTAATTTTACCACTTTTGTTTATGGAATTTTGAAAATCCAAGATACACAGTTAATATCAGGGAGTCAAATGTGGTTCAATAAGATAAAAATAATTTTTGGTGAACAGTAACTTTTTACTTTTATTTACCACAGTTAAAAGTAAATAGGGTAATTAAGGGTAAAAATGTTATTAATATTATCCTAACACATGACCTAATTCTATTGTACAAGTGTATCTTGACCAAAAACAAACTTAGAAATAAAATATTATCATTTAGGTCCACTTGGATTAGATTAGGGAATTTATTATTATTTAATTCAAAGGAGAGTTAAAAAAGATAAAATCAAATCATAATTACAAAAACATTTTTAATATAGGGATATACATAAGATAAATTAGATTTTAAATATTCATTATAAAGATAAAAATATTTCCTACATAATGGTATTTCATTAATAATTTTTAGACGTTAAATAATTTATTTTATTTATGACACAATGGTGATTCAGTAATTACCTAATTACAAAAATATTAAAATAATTGATATTATAAATATCCAAATAAATGTAATTTGAGGATTTCTATGAATTCCAATTACCTTCTAGGTTTTTATGACATATTATGATTGGTTACATAAATTTTTTTCGAAGTAATAATACTGTTATGAATTTATAAAAAACAAAATAGCCAATAGTGTCAAAATTGACATAAAAGAGTTTTCAAAACAAATATTATATTATTAATTTATATTCTCTTCCTAAAAATCTAAAGTTTGGCCAAAGTACTTATATCAAGATTTTTGTATCATTTATGGGCCACTTGGGTGTCTCTTGTACGTATATAGTAGTTTTATTAACTATATCATATAAAAATACCAAGAGACATGGTAAATGTCAAACTAATTAACTAAGAGTTAAAACTAAATGATATGGTTAATAAATTGGCCAAAACCTATCTAAAACCTATTGGTTGAGTGTAGTTAGACCCATACCCACCTTAACCTCGAAATAAATTAATTTGGATCCATTATAAACCGAATATGAATTTATTATAAAATAATATTTTATGTTTTTCCAAAGGTTCCCCTCACCCCTCTTATAAAATGGCACTCACCCTTCACTCTATTTCACACTTTTTAAGCCATTTTTCTCGGCCATCCCCTACCCAAATACCCTCTCAAATTTCCTCCCTTCATCCTAGAGGCCTCAGTTTCATCACAAAGCCAACCTATAGAGCCTTTTTGATAAAATCAAAAGAAAGTACCCGAAAAAGATTTAAGGATTTCACCACCCTCTTTCAAGTTGATTTCTTCTTCCACTTCCTTTTTCATTGTTTTTTCATTATAAAATAATAAATCCAGTATATTATATATATTTTGGTGTTATTATAATTATGGTACAACCAAATTCATTATTCTATCCTCCCTTTGAATGACATGTCACCATACGTGCGTACGTACGACTTATCGTCTCCACGTCGTGGTGTAATTGTAATTCAATACATTATTATTTGGATGGGTATAATAATGATGTGTATTTGATGTAAATAATAAATATAACATAATAAAAATTAGGTATATATAATATAACATCCAATTATATATTATTATTATATCAAAAGAATGATATTTTTTCTCGTGTATACGTATGGATTACCATCTCCACGACACGATGAGATTCATTTTCAAGTTCACCATTCAACGACGATTAAAATATATATATATTACTAATAACTATTTAATATATGTAATAATTATGATATTGGAGATATATATATTTATGTATATAAGTATTTATCTACTTACATATATCTTATTTACCTACTTTTGTCCAATACTATATGAAAACAGAAACAGCGTTTATGCGTACGTACGGACTACCTTCTCCATAAATGGTGCTTTCCATTTCATAAATATGACTATTATACATATTTTTATTCTAAATATATATGATATATAAATAATTTTTTATATTATGGAAGTATTTAAGTCATGATATATGTGATACAATCAAGAGTAACAAGTTAAAACACGTACGATAAAGAAAGTGATTATTACCCAAAATATTAATATAACATGGAAATTATTATTAATTGGGTAGTATAAAGTCATAAATGAATAATGTATGATATCATAAATATTAATATGGTTCTGGTATAATTTAATAACATACTATAGTCTTCGTACAGAAGGTTAAATGTACCCTCAACTAAAGGGAAGTGCAAGGTAATGGGTTTTAATCTCACTCCTTATTCCCAAAAGATTCATGCCATATTGACACTATTACCTTTTGTGTGGTTTATGTACTACCCATAATTTTATTCTTTGTCTAATACACTTTAAGTAATGTGTATTTACATATTCATTGTATGATACCTCTTTCATGGTTGTATGTTTCATAAGTTAACAAATTGGTAAGGGTTAATTTTACAATCTCTTTATTATCCGAGGTTGTTTTTACATAAATATCTACTGGGAAATATTTATTATCCATGTACATGTTTTATGAAAGAGTTTCAAAAGGATTATTTTAAGGTAATTTTTACTAAAACATCATTTCAAATTTTTTAAATATTTGTTCTTCTAAATCTTTCTCATTAATGTCCATGTCTTCAAAATGGTTTTTAAGAATTTATTTATATGGACATGAATGTTTTTAAAATGTTAATTCATTACAATAGTTTCAAAGTGGTATGGGACACTTCGATTAAAAAATGTCTTTAAATGACTTCTTTTCTAAATTTTGTGACTTTTAAATGTTTTCATGAAAAAGCGGTATTTCTCTCAAATAGTTTTACAAATCATTTTCATCTATGTCAAAATCCTTTGATAAATTTTACACTTGTATAAAGTTGATTTATTATGATAAAAATCATCCATATTGTATTTAGGGTTTTGTGATATGTTTGAATATGGATGAGTTATTTTTATGTCATTAATGGTTTATGAATAATGTTTTTTCATTTCATATGCTAGTTTTAATATGAATTTTTATGTTATATTTTATCCTCTTCTTAAGATGAATGTGTTGGACTAGTATGTTTTGGGTTGAGGACCGTTAAAAGTAAGCCCTCCGAGTTGGGTTCCAGTTACAGCAGACCCTCTGGGTTGGTGTCTGATTAATAGAGGCACTCTGGGTTGGTTTTCGGTTATTAGAGGCACTACGGGTTAGAGTCCGGTTACAGAGGCTCTCCGGGTGGGTTCTGGTTATGGTTATCCCATAGGTCTTGGCACGAGTCCTTGACACAAAAATTAAAGATCAGCATTATTCATTCCATAATTATGAAAGTGGTTATTGTTTTTTTATGTGATTATTAGACTAGTATAATTTCAATGTAAATAATTAAATGGCATTATTTCATTTTATCTTTGACATATTATGCTGAAGTTCAAGTTTGAAAGGATTTTGTTTTAGTTATACATTTCCTTAAATGGTTATTTTTATTTATGAAAGTTTCTCCTATATTTTTATCGTTACTGAGCTTCTGAACTCACCACTTTCAATGTTTTATATACCCAGGATTCTAAGAAGTGTATTGTGATTGATATGCAAGGTTATGGAAAAAAAAATAATGGCATTAATAAAGGATTATTTATGTTGTTTTGTATGTTATAAGTGTAATGTAACATTCATGCACGTAATCTTTTTTCCAAGACAACTAAACTGATCGGTTCTTCGGGACTTGATTCCTTGTAATCATGCCATTGTATGAAAATAATGCACCGAATCTGGGTTACTGGGGTTGAGGCTTTATAGTTGGTATCAAGGGAATTTTAGCAATAACCTTGGAAACTACATTTATATAAACACTGATTAGATCACATTTCCCTAAGATAGACTTGGAGCATTATTATAGAATAACTTCCATGATTTTTTGTATTGTAGAGATTTTGTGAGTTTTCTGAGAAATACATCTCTGACTGTATACAACAAGGTAGAGGAGGCTCTAGCACAGATGTACCTAGGGATAAAACCCGAAAACATTGGTAAAAGGCTTGGTTATCTTGTACACAGTATCTTTGATACGTTTTGTTTGGATTATCCTACTATGATGCGGATTTGGTAATCTCATTGAGAAATGGTCCCTTGAGTACACCCCATGGGAGTTTGTGGTATAGTTGTGGTACGGTCGGGTTGGTTCGTACACAAAACCAATCGGGCCCCTGGGACTAAAATGCTAATAACTCACAGACCGGGTGTCTGATTGACGTGATTTCTATTGCATTGAGACCCCTATGACAAGGTGGTCCTTTGAGATACTTCTATGTGAGACTTCATGACAAAAGGAGTATCGGCTTGTGGCACATGGAGCGGACCCTCTCAGTGACAAGTGAGTAGGTTGTAGAGACCTAGTAGCTGGTTGAGACTTGATGACTGTTGATCGATCGACTTAGAGTGATTCAGATGGCCCAGTGGTGAGTGATTGGTTGTAGTAGTAGAACAAATGTGGAGGAGCGCTTGGTTGTAGTGGAAGACCCCCAGTACTCGAAAGAAGGAGTACCTATGTAGGCTATGAGGGGGATCGCTTTGTTGTAGTGGCAAACCCATGGTGGGAAGCGCTTGGTAGTAGCAGCAGGCCCACAGTACTAGATAGGTGGAGTACTTTAGTAGTCCATGGTTAGTGGGAAGCACTTGGTTGTAGAGGAAGTCCCACAGTACTCGAAAGAGGAGGAGTTCTCCTGCATCTTTGGTTTCAACATCATGAATAAAAATCCTGGATTGAGCTGAGTCAATGACCTTTGGGTTTTCCTCATGATTGAGATGGGTTACTTGATAACATTGGTAAATGTATAGGCATATACCTAAGTAATGGTTTACTGTTGATTTCATACTTTGTGGATTATCCTTGTTGGATTTTGTGATACCTTATGGATCTCGGGGTCCCTACTGAGGATCGTTATACTCACCCCTGAACAGGTTATGCCCACACCTCGTTGTGTTAAATGCAGACGACGGACAGTGTTTAAGGAGGCCGAGAGCGCCAGGAATGGACGGTACCCAGAGTTGGACCTCACAACGAGTCGGTAACCAGAGGAGATGGACAGACGTGGATCATTGAGGAGGTTATTTGTACCTACCCTTCAGGTTGGTACCATGGTGGATGATCCTGGAGCTGCTAGAAACCTTCCAGCTATTTGTCTTTTAGTTTTACCCATTTGTCTTTTCCTTCTACTTTACTGTTGGGATTGTATTTTTGGCCCCTTTTACTTTCAGTATGCTTGATACACCGTTTTTACTTAGTGTTTGCTTTTTCCTATACTCTGGTTGTGTGTGTTTACGATTTATAAAGGCAACGCCTTCCCAGTTTTTGGGAATTTTGCTTTTGGTTCTAGTCGCCAGCCCCTGGCCTATGGAAGGCGGGCTTGGGGTAGTCACGATGTGGGCCCTGGGGGACGGGTCATGATAAATTGGTATCGGAGGAGTCAGTTCTACCATAGAACTTAGGACTCTGATATTTCTTTTCTATGAAGCAATATTGTTAAGGGTACTAAGTGTGGTTTTCTGTTTATGGAGTCCTGTGTTGGTGCGGGCAGCAGACGTATCCATACACAAGGACCCTGACTTCTAATTTCCAACTTAGTGCACGAAAACACTGATTGCGTGTGTGTTTTTAAAAGTCTCCTTTAAGTCAGTTCAAACCAGGTCACCTCACTAGGTAAAGTCATTTGACCATGTCACACCTGTTTTTTCAAGATGCCTCTCTGTGGACGACCGGTTAGAGCCCGAGAGTTGTACGTACTGATAGGCTGCCGAGTGACGAGGCCTCGTTACATGGCCCTCTTCTAGTTGAGGCACCAGTGGAGGCACTAGCAGTACTACCACCCAATGGTCCACCAATGCCACCAGCCCCAGTAGCAGATAGTGCATGCCACTTGAGCACACTGCACGAGTTCCAGCGCCAGAGGCCACCTGGGTTTAGGGGAGAGACGGACCCGCAGGCAGTTGAGGATTGGTTGGAGGTTGTTGTGAGAGTCCTTAGACAGGTAGAGACACAAGATGACTTCATGTTAATCCTTGCTTCTATCCTCCTTCAGGAAGTAGCAGGCATATGGAGGATTCTGATGCTCCAGGTCCTCGATGAGGCAACACTTCTATGGGCAGACATCGAGGGCCTTTTATGGGCAGATTTTTTACCAGCCACCCTTCAAGTGGTGCGTATACAGAACCTATTTCATCTGCATCAGGGTAGCATGACAGTAGCACATTACACAATGAGGTTCACATACCTCTCGTGCTACTCTACTGATATGGTACGAGACGTTTTCTTTATGGCTCATACCTTTGAACAGGGACTCAGGTCAGATATCAGAGCATCAGTTATCTCTCACAGGATCTAGATACAGACGGGGGTGTTGGAGCGAGCCCTCCTAGTGGAGAGTTTCCTTGATGAGCAGTCTCAAGTAGTGGGACCCACCACTAGCCGACATGCAGCTTAGTCTTATCCAGCTGGAAATAGAATGATGAAACAGTGGTATAAGAGGACTAGACCCATAGGTGGTTGACCACATGACTCAGGATCATGTGTGTGTGGCACCCAGGGTGGAGAACGACGTACCAGGATCTGACAGTGTTACTCCAACGGCGGGCTTGGTCACATCGCACGTGACTGTTCGACCCTCCTTGCAGACGATCAGAATATAGATGAAGTACCTCCCATATAGAGGCAACTGTTCCATCTAGGCAGACAGCAAGGAGCAGGAAATCGAGGCAGAGGAGCTAGCTGTGAAGTTGGTTGTGGACGACGCTTTGATGTGTTTCCACCACCACCACCAGGAGGTCCACCCCAACCACATGGAACGGGTGGACAGGGGAGAGCACAGCTTCAGGCAACTGAAGCATACGACCATGGAGCTCAAAAAAAGGTGGAAAAGATCAGGATTAGTTCCATGCATAGAGGCCTTTGTTTATGATGCTTCTAGCTTCATTATTTCCATTGTTGTGGTTTATTTGTGTCTTTTTAATTTGAGATGGAGTAATAAAAGAAACTTGTCCTTGTGACCTTTTATTTCCTTTCTTTTTTGGGGGTTTATACTAAGAGGTTCTGGTTAAAACTGTTAACTTGACCCTCAAATTCAGGATTTCTACTAGAGGAGACCCAGTGACCAGACATAGATGCTGACAGTGTGACTCAACCCATGGAGGAAACAGTTACAGTTGGATCTCTTAGTAGTAGCATCGAGTCCTTACGACGTCGTCCAGGGAATGAATTAGTATCGTTCATGTTAGGATTGACTATCTTAGGAAAATGACGTGGTTCATCCAGGGGATGAGACCAGATTTTCCTTTTTGGAAAAGTGGAAATCATAGCAACTCTTGTAGGACCAGAGATGGTACAGGCTATGCCAGAGATGGTTCAGATCATCCAAGAGCATATTAAGAATACACATAGCCGACAAAAGTCCTATGCTGATAAGAGATAGAGACCACTAGAATTCGAGGATGGCTACCACGTTTTCTTATGGGTCTCATCTCGACGATGTATATGGAGATTTGGTCGGGGCGGCAAGTTATTTACGCGCTTCATCGGACCTTTCTAGGTCCTCAGCAGAGTAGGTGGGGTGGCTTACTGCATGACCCTTCCTCCTCAGTTGTATTGGATGCACGACGTCTTCCACGTATCACAGTTGAGGAGATACATGCATGACCCATCCCATGTCATCGACCACGGAGATCTGGATATCAATGACGGGGAGACATTCATGAAGGTCCCAGTGGAGATCGAGGATATATTGGAGCGGGTCCTACGGGGACGGTCGATTCCCTTGGGGCACATTCGCTGGTAGCATGAGAACCTCTAGGAGAGAACTTGGGAGCGGGAGGCTCAGATTCGAGCTCAGTACCCCCATTTTTTTACCTAGTGTTTTTTGTCGCATTATAGGGATATAAAGCCCTGATGTGGGAGTAATGTAAAGACTTGAAAAATTCAAGGAAATTTTTTTCGTAAATACTTTGGAATTTTACGAGTCTGTGGTTTATGATGGCACATGATTCCGAGGCCCGGTGTGTCGGGAATGGATTTATGAAGTTTTGTTCGGGTACGTTTAGTAAACTTACATGTGGGTTTTTCTAACATTTGAACTGGTGCTCATAATTGAAATATGAGGGAACTGATGAACTCGCAGCGCCGGTATTCCCTTAGGGGGACCTTTAACAGTTTTGTGTTTTGTCGTATGTGGTAGTTAAAATTTGGAGATTCATTTAGAATTAAATAAAATTGTTGTGTTACAATTTTATTTTAAGTGGAAGTTAATTCCTCCAAAATGGAAGTTGGTATGGGGCCCACACCCCACCAAACTTTCCCATTGGAGGATATAACTACAGGTGGTGGGGCCCACACAAGTCCCTAACTTATCACCTCCCCTCAACTCCCTTGAAACCACCATTTAACTCCCCTATTTAATTGTGATTCTTCACCTCCTTCTCTCTATCCCATTAATTTTGCCAACATGTTTTCATTTAATGATCAATAAATGATTTGGAACCTCTTTTTGGAATTATTATTATTTTCATGGCATTTTCTTAAAAATTGAGAAGACTATTAGAATATTTGGTTTATAAAATATTTTTGTGGGGAAACAACACTAAAAATACGGCTTTAATCAGTGCTAAAAATGGCCTTTAACAACACTAGAAAAGTGCTATTAATGTCGGGGAAGATAAAGGGTGGTCCCCTTTATCAGCGCTCCAAAAAGCGATGATAAATACCCCTTTTATCATTGCTAAAAAAAGTACCGATAAAAGGTGTATTTTATCAATGCTAAAATATAGCACTGATAAAAGGGTCCTTTATCAGCGCTTTGTTTTGGCACTGATAAAAAACCCCTTTATTAGTGATTCCATTATAAAACTTTCGTTTAAGTGCTGATAAAAAACACCTTTTATCAGTGCTTTTTTAAAAGCAATGATAAAAGGTAAAAAAATTTAAAAAAAATACTGCCATTTGGGGGGCTTTTATAGCGCTTGAGCCCCCCTTTTACAGTGCTTTTCCACCCCTGCTACAGCGCCTCATGCACCCCTCTACCATTTAACAGTGCATTCTCCCATATTCATCCATTCCTGCGCACCCCTGCCTCCTCTAGGATTTGAACTTGAGACCTCCCCCCTGCGCGCCTAAGCCACTACCACTCCTCTATTTTGATTTTTTTTTCCAATTCATGATATCTTTATATATATATATATATTTATATATTTAGTTATCTTTATTCATAAAGTAATATATATTTATATTAATATATATATATAGTTATATTATAATATATAACGTTATATTAATATATATATATATAGTTATATTAATATATATCTCTATTTATAAATATATATATTTAGTTATATTTATTAGTATAGTAATATATATTTATATTAATATATATAAATATATATATTGTAACACCCCAAGCTTTCACGGTATTCTTCTTTTTGAATAATGCAATATCTTGCATTGTACGCAACTTCGAGACTCTAACACATCGTGACTAATCAAAGCAGCCGTTATGAATAGTAAGACCCACTTTTTGAAATTTTATAAATTTAATCATTACAAATGGACTTCATATTTGGATTCGGAATATCGAAAATATCCTGGGGTGAATTTTTGGTGTTTTTCTAAAAACATTCAATTTTTGATGAATACTGAAAAAACACTGAGTTATAGTTTAAAAATGAATTTTTATTTAAATAATTATTTATTTTATTTAAATTTAATTATGGTCAAAATAGATACATAATGCCTATATAAGTTCAATGTAATTTATTGAAGTTAGTTTAGAATAAGTTTAGATATTTAAAAATTGTATTGAACTTTTCACCGTCTTTTACCCACCTCCTAGGAGAATTTAGAAATTCATGTAAAACTTAATTTTACCACTTTTGTTTATGGAATTTTGAAAATCCAAGAGACACAGTTAATATCAGGGAGTCAAATGTGGTTCAATAAGATAAAAATAATTTTTGGTGAACAGTAACTTTTTACTTTTATTTACCACAGTTAAAAGTAAATAGGGTAATTAAGGGTAAAAATGTTATTAATATTATCCTAACACATGACCTAATTCTATTGTACAAGTGTATCTTGACCAAAAACAAACTTAGAAATAAAATATTATCATTTAGGTCCACTTGGATTAGATTAGGGAATTTATTATTATTTAATTCAAAGGAGAGTTAAAAAAGATAAAATCAAATCATAATTACAAAAACATTTTTAATATAGGGATATACATAAGATAAATTAGATTTTAAATATTCATTATAAAGATAAAAATATTTCCTACATAATGGTATTTCATTAATAATTTTTAGACGTTAAATAATTTATTTGATTTATGACACAATGGTGATTCAGTAATTACCTAATTACAAAAATATTAAAATAATTGATATTATAAATATCCAAATAAATGTAATTTGAGGATTTCTATGAATTCCAATTACCTTCTAGGTTTTTATGACATATTATGATTGGTTACATAAATTTTTTTCGATGTAATAATACTGTTATGATTTTATAAAAAACAAAATAGCCAATAGTGTCAAAATTGACATAAAAGAGTTTTCAAAACAAATATTATATTATTAATTTATATTCTCTTCCTAAAAATCTAAAGTTTGGCCAAAGTACTTATATCAAGATTTTTGTATCATTTATGGGCCACTTGGGTGTCTCTTGTACGTATATAGTAGTTTTATTAACTATATCATATAAAAATACCAAGAGACATGGTAAATGTCAAACTAATTAACTAAGAGTTAAAACTAAATGATATGGTTAATAAATTGGCCAAAACCTATCTAAAACCTATTGGTTGAGTTTAGTTAGACCCATACCCACCTTAACCTCGAAATAAATTAATTTGGATCCATTATAAACCGAATATGAATTTATTATAAAATAATATTTTATGTTTTTCCAAAGGTTCCCCTCACCCCTCTTATAAAATGGCACTCACCCTTCACTCTATTTCACACTTTTTAATCCATTTGTCTCGGCCATCCCCTACCCAAATACCCTCTCAAATTTCCTCCCTTCATCCTAGAGGCCTCAGTTTCATCATAAAGCCAACCTATAGAGCCTTTTTGATAAAATCAAAAGAAAGTACCCGAAAAAGATTTAAGGATTTCACCACCCTCTTTCAAGTTGATTTCTTCTTCCACTTCCTTTTTCATTGTTTTTCCATTATAAAATAATAAATCCAGTATATTATATATATTTTGGTGTTATTATAATTATGGTACAACCAAATTCATTATTCTATCCACCCTTTGAATGACATGTCACCATACGTGCGTACGTACGACTTACCGTCTCCACGTCGTGGTGTAATTGTAATTCAATACATTATTATTTGGATGGGTATAATAATGATGTGTATTTGATGTAAATAATAAATATAACATAATAAAAATTAGGTATATATAATATAACATCCAATTATATATTATTATTATATCAAAAAATGATATTTTTGCTCGTGTATACGTATGGATTACCATCTCCACGACACGATGAGATTCATTTTCAAGTTCACCATTCAACGACGATTAAAAATATATATATATTACTAATAACTATTTAATATATGTAATAATTATGATATTGGAGATATATATATTTATGTATATAAGTATTTATCTACTTACATATATCTTATTTACCTACTTTTGTCCAATACTATATGAAAACAGAAACATCGTTTATGCGTACGTACGGACTACCTTCTCCATAAATGGTGCTTTCCATTTCATAAATATGACTATTATACATATTTTTATTCTAAATATATATTATATATAAATAATTTTTTATATTATGGAAGTATTTAAGTCATGATATATGTGATACAATCAAGAGTAACAAGTTAAAACACGTACGATAAAGAAAGTGATTATTACCCAAAATATTAATATAACATGGAAATTATTATTAATTGGGTAGTATAAAGTCATAAATGAATAATGTATGATATCATAATTATTAATATGGTTCTGGTATAATTTAATAACATACTATAGTCTTCGTACAGAAGGTTAAATGTACCCTCAACTAAAGGGAAGTGCAAGGTAATGGGTTTTAATCTCACTCCTTATTCCCAAAAGATTCATGCCATATTGACACTATTACCTTTTGTGTGGTTTATGTACTACCCATAATTTTATTCTTTGTCTAATACACTTTAAGTAATGTGTATTTACATATTCATTGTATGATACCTCTTTCATGGTTGTATGTTTCATAAGTTAACAAATTGGTAAGGGTTAATTTCACAATCTCTTTATTATCCGAGGTTGTTTTTACATAAATATCTACTGGGAAATATTTATTATCCATGTACATGTTTTATGAAAGAGTTTCAAAAGGATTATTTTAAGGTAATTTTTACTAAAACATCATTTCAAATTTTTTAAATATTTGTTCTTCTAAATCTTTCTCATTAATGTCCATGTCTTCAAAATGGTTTTTAAGAATTTATTTATATGGACATGAATTTTTTTAAAATGTTAATTCATTACAATAGTTTCAAAGTGGTATGGGACACTTCGATTAAAAAATGTCTTTAAATGACTTCTTTTCTAAATTTTGTGACTTTTAAATGTTTTCATGAAAAAGCGGTATTTCTCTCAAATAGTTTTACAAATCATTTTCATCTATGTCAAAATCCTTTGATAAATTTTACACTTGTATAAAGTTGATTTATTATGATAAAAATCATCCATATTGTATTTAGGGTTTTGTGATATGTTTGAATATGGATGAGTTATTTTTATGTCATTAATGGTTTATGAATAATGTTTTTTCATTTCATATGCTAGTTTTAATATGAATTTTTATGTTATATTTTATCCTATTCTTAAGATGAATGTGTTGGACTAGTATGTTTTGGGTTGAGGACCGTTAAAAGTAAGCCCTCCGAGTTGGGTTCCAGTTACAGCAGACCCTCTGGGTTGGTGTCTGATTAATAGAGGCACTCTGGGTTGGTGTTCGGTTATTAGAGGCACTACGGGTTAGAGTCCGGTTACAGAGGCTCTCCGGGTGGGTTCTGGTTATGGTTATCCCATAGGTCTTGGCACGAGGCCTTGACACAAAAATTAAAGATCAGCATTATTCATTCCATAATTATGAAAGTGGTTATTGTTTTTTTATGTGATTATTAGACTAGTATAATTTCAATGTAAATAATTAAATGGCATTATTTCATTTTATCTTTGACATATTATGCTGAAGTTCAAGTTTGAAAGGATTTTGTTTTAGTTATACATTTCCTTAAATGGTTATTTTTATTTATGAAAGTTTCTCCTATATTTTTATCGTTACTGAGCTTCTGAACTCACCACTTTCAATGTTTTATATACCCAGGATTCTAAGAAGTGTATTGTGATTGATATGCAAGGTTATGGAAAAAAAATAATGGCATTAATAAAGGATTATTTATGTTGTTTTGTATGTTATAAGTGTAATGTAACATTCATGTACGTAATCTTTTTTCCAAGACAGCTAAACTGATCGGTTCTTCGGGACTTGATTCCTTGTAATCATGCCATTATATTAAAATAATGCACCGAATCTGGGTTACTGGGGTTGAGGCTTTATAGTTGGTATCAAGGGAATTTTAGCAATAACCTTGGAAACTACATTTATATAAACACTGATTAGATCACATTTCCCTAAGATAGACTTGGAGGATTATTATAGAATAACTTCCATGATTTTTTGTATTGTAGAGATTTTGTGAGTTTTCTGAGCAATACATCTCTGACTGTATACAACCAGGTAGAGGCGGCTCTAGCACAGATGTACCTAGGGGTAAAACCCGAAAACATTGCTTTGAGCAAGAGTCGAATGGGAACTGGTGCATGACAATGGGCCTTGCTTCACTCTTGGTTACGACACTCCCAGGGGATATGTTTCGGAAAAATATCATTTTATATACAAACCATTATGAAGGGTTTATGAGTATATACTTCCTCAAAGATTTTTTTTATGATTTTGGATTATATCTATAAACTGTTTAATTTATTCAATGTGTTTTAAAAGTTTGAGATTAAGTATTTCTATTCATAAACAAATCTAGTGTATACCATTGTTTAGAAATGGCACCCAGTAGAAGGAATGATAAATCCAGTAATACGTATGTTCCAAAGAGTAAGAAGGATCATATCTTTCACTGTATGAATCCAACATTTAGAAGGGAAATATTCTCTCATGTATTATCATCATATGAAGAAATAGTATCATGAGTTGATAAGATATGTAAAGAGTTCTCAGAGTCCTTTGGATTTGAAGGGAATCCATAGAAGGAAAGGATGGTAGAGAGAAAGACAGATAAAGGGAAGAAGGCAAAGAAGTAATTTTCCATATGTGTTAACTGTGGAAAGAATCACCATGGAAAATGATTGAAGGGAATGGTATTGTGTTATAAGTTTGGAGAAAAAGGACACCACATTCGTGATTGCGAGGGTAAGAAAAAGGTTTCAAATGTAAAATGCTTCATCTCCAAGGAGTGGGGACACTACACAAATCAATGTTCAAATCATCAGAGTATGCTCCAAATGATGTTATTGGATAATATTAAAGTTATGATACTACAATAGATGAAAAGTAATGACTAGTGTTCTTATGTTGTTATTAAATAATTATTTCATTTCATTGTTGTATCAACAATGTACCGATTTTATGAATTATGTAGATAAATAATTATTGTACTGTAGTACTATTTCATTGAGGATTTGAGATAATATGGTACTATGAAAAGTGACTCAACAGCAACTTAAACATTTTTTTTTGAAAACACATGGTCGAAGGTAATGTAATCCTTAATATGGTCGTGATAATGAGGTATTGATTTTGGAATAAGAGATGGTTGATTTGAATAAATTTTGTTGGATATTCATGACTACCTTGAGACCGATTAATGATTTGTCATTGTGGGAGTTTAAAATATTTTTGGATAGAAGGAGTATATCTAGTATTCTATAAAGAATAATGGATCATGAATGTAATCAATAAGGTTTTAAGGTAATTTAGGATGTTACTATGTTTGAAAATAATACGTGATAAAGGTGTTCACATGTTATTACATGGAAAAAAGGAACTTCATTGTGTTTAACTTTCTTATAAATTTTGGACTTTGAGTTTTGATAGTAGTACATTGGATATGTCTAAATGTTGGAATGGATTAAGTTTGAAAGGTTATTTTTGGATTTTTTTATAAAAGGATAACACGCAGACCATGTGACAACCCGTTGCGTTGGACAAAGCTTTGGGAATCGAACCCACAACCAAAGTGCGATTGTGATTTATCGCCTACCACTGGACTACGTGAAGTCCCTAGATTATATAATGTATTTTTTTAAAGGGTCTGATATGTGAATTATAAATTCATTATATTAGGAACCCTATACGTTTAGGATACATAGAGTATTTTTGAGTTTTATTATGTTTTTTAGTGAAAGATGAGTTGTGGTAGAAATATATTAACGGATAAAACTCTAATTATAATGTATGTATATCTCCTTATGATCTTTTACAATCTCATAAATAAATTTTTCAACATTAAGAAAAGGAACTTAGAACAGAAAAATAGTCCTAGATAGTACATTTGATCATCACAAATTTATGGCTTTGTGATTGTTGTCCTTTTCATAGCCATGTTATTTAACACTCTCTATCAGATATTGATGGTTCGATTTATCTTCCATATCCATGTTTTTTTACATGTAACCCTAGTATGTGTTATTTTCGGTAACCTTCATACTTACCACTCTTTATTTTAAATAGAGGCCTCATTAATCCATTTTTCGATGTGGGATTTCAACTATGATATTTTGAAATGTCAACCCCATGTTCCCAATACCTAGCATAAATTGAGAGGATGCAATTTATTGAAGGAGGGGAGAATTTAACACCCCACGCTTTCATGGTAGGCTTCTCTTTGAATAATTCAATAGCTTTCATTATAAGCAACTTCGAGACTCTAACAGACCGCCACTAATCAAACTTGCCATTATGAATAGTAATACCCACTTTTTGAAATTTTATAAAATTTATCATTCAAAATGGACTTCATATTTGGATTGGAAATACCGAAATTAGCATAGGGTGAATTTTTGGTATTTTTCTGAAAACTTTCAATTTTTGATGAATAGTTAAAAAACAATGAGTTATAGTTTAAAAATGAATTTTTATTTAAATAAAAATTTATTTTATTTAAATTTAATTAAGGTAAAAATAGATACATAATAACTATATAGGTTCAATTTAATGCATTGAAGTTAGTTTAGAATAATTTTAGATATATAAAAAGTTTATTGAATTTTTCACCGTCTTTTACCCACCTCCTAGGAGAATTTAGAAATTCACATAAAACATAATTTTACCACTTCTATGAGTGTAATTTCGAAAATCCAAGATTCATGGTTAATATAAAAGAGTAAAATGTAGTTCAATAAGATAAAAATAATTTTTGGTGAATAGTAAATTTTTAATTTTATTTACCACGGTTAAAAGTAAATAAGGTAATGAAGGGTAAAAATGATATTAATATTACCCTAAAAATGTCATAATTCTATTTTAAAAGTGTATCTCTATCAAAAACAACATTAGGAATAAAATATTATCATTTAGATCCACTTGGATTAGATTAGGACATTTATTATTATTTAATTCAAAGGAGAGTTGAAAGAGTTATAATCAATATTTAATTACTAAAACATATATAATATGGGGATATACATAAGATAAATTTTATTGGAAATATTCATTAGAAATATAAGTATATTTCCTATATAATGGTATTTTATATATAATTTTTAGACATTAAATAATTT
Source organism: Viscum album (assembly GCA_963277665.1). Classification (NCBI taxonomy): domain Eukaryota; kingdom Viridiplantae; phylum Streptophyta; class Magnoliopsida; order Santalales; family Viscaceae; genus Viscum; species Viscum album. The sequence continues at coordinate 1,306,528,588 of OY728140.1, read as the reverse complement.
AATTTACTTATGACACAATGGTGATGCCTTAATTACCCAATTAATGAAATATTAAAATAAATTATATTATAAAGATCCAAATAAATGTAATATGAAACTTTTTATGAATTAAAATAATTTTATAGGTTACTATGACATATTAGTATTGGTTATAAGAATTTTTTTGAAGTAATAATGCAGTTATGAATTTATCAAAAACAAAATCCCTAATAGTGTCAAAATTGTCATAAAAGAGTTTTTAAAACAAATATTATATTATTAATTGATATTCTATTCCTAAAAATCTAAGGCTCGGCCAAAGTACTTATATCATGATAGGTGTATCATTAATGGACAACTTGGTGGTCTCTTGGAAGTATATAGTAAGATTATTAATTATATAATATAAAAATACAAAGATACATGGTAAATGTCAAACTAATTAACTAAGAGTTAAAACAAAACGATATGGTTAATAAAATGACCCACACCAGTCTAAAACCTATTTTTTGATTCTACATAGACACCTACTCACCGTATCCTAGATATAAATCAACTTTTAGCCATTATAAACCGAATAATAATTTATTATAAAATAATATTTTAAGTTTTGACAAAGGTGCCCCTCACCCCTCTTATAAAAGGGTACTCACCCTTCACTATAATTCACACCTTATAAGACATTTTTCTCAGCCAAAACCTACCCAAATACCCTCTAAACTATCCTACCTTCAAACAAGAGGCCTTAGTTTGATCATAAAGCCAACCTAAGGAACCCTTCTGATCAAATCAAAAGGAAGAACTCGAAGAAGAGGTAATGATTTCACCACCCTCTTTCATGTTTCTTTCTTCTTCCACTTCCTTTTTCTTTGTTGCTTCCATTATAAAATAATAAATCCAGTATCTTATATATATTTTCATGTAATTATAATTATGTTACAACGAAATTTATTATTCTATCCACCCTTTTAATGACATGTCACCATATGTGTGTACATACAGCTTACCATCTCCACATCGTGTTGTAATTGTTATTCAATAAATTATTATTTGGATGGTTATAATAATGATGTTTATTTGATGTAAATAATAAATATTAAATGATAAGGATTATTTATATAAAATATAACATCCAATTATATATTATTATTATTATATCAAAATAATTATATTTTCACTCATGTGTACGTACAGATTACCGTCTCCACGACGCGATGAGATTCATTTCTAAGTTCACCATTCATCGACGATTATAAAAATATATATATTACTAATAAGTATGATATATATGACATAATAATTCTACTAGAGATATATATATTTATATATATAATTATTTATGTACTTACATATATCTTATTCACTTACTTCTGTTCAATACTATATGAAAAAGGAAACAGCGTTTATGCGTACGTACGGACTACTGTCTCCATAAATGGTGTTTTCCATTTCATATATATGTCTATTATACATATTTATATTCTATATATATATATCATATATAAATAATGTATTATATTATGGATGTATTTAAATCCTGATCTATGTGATACAATCAAGAGTAATAATTTAAAACACGTACGCTAAAGAAAGTGATTATTAAGCGAAATATTAATATAACATGGAAATTATTAATAATTTGGTAGTATAAATTCATAAATGAATAATGTATGATATCATAAATATTAATATGTTTCTGGTATAATTTAATAACATACAATAGTCTTCATACAGAAGGATAAACATACCCTCAACCAAAGAAAAGTGCAGGGTAAGGGGTTTTCATCTCACTCCTTATTCTCGTGAGATTCATGCCATATTGTCACTATTACCTTTTGAGTGGTGTATGTACTACCCATAATTTTATTATTTATGTAATACACTTTAATTTATGTGTATTTACATATTCATTGTATGATACCTCTTTCATGTGTTTTATGTTTCGTAAGTTACCATATTGGTAAGGGTTAATTTCTCAATCACTTTATTATCTGAGGTTGTTTTTACGTAAGTATCTACCGGAACATAATTAATATCCATGTCCATGTTTTATGAAAGAGTTTTCAAAGGGGTTATTTTAAGGTAATATTAACTAGAACATCATTTCAAATGTTTTAAATATTTATTCTCCAAAATCTTTCTCATTAATATCAATGTTTACAAAATGGTTTTTAAGGATTTATTTATATGGACATGAATTTTTTAAAATGTTAATTTATTTCAAAATTTTCAAAGTGGTATGGTAAAATTTGATTCACAAATGTCTTTAAATGACTTCTTTACTAAATTGTGTGACTTTTAAATGCTTTCATGAAAAAGGGGTATTTATCTCAAAGATTTTTACAAATCATTTTCATCTATGTCAAAATCCTTTGATAAATTTTACCCTTGTTTGAAGTTAATTTATTATGATACAAATCATCCATATTGTATTTATGGTTTTGTGATATGTTTGACTATGTATGGGTTATTTTTATGCCATTAATGGTTTATGAATAATGTTTGGGAATTTCATATGCTAGTTTTAATACGAATGTTTATGTTATATTTCATCCTCTTATTAAGATGAATGTGTTGGACTAGTATGTTCAGGGTTGGTGACCAGTAAAAGTAAGCCCTCCGGGTTGGTGTCCAGTTATTAGAGGCACTCCGGGTTGGTGTCTGGTTATTAGAGGCAATCCAGGTTGGATTCCATTTATTAGAGGCACTCCGGGTTGGTGTCTGGTTATTAGAGGCACTCTAGGTTGTAGTCTGGTTATAGAGGCTCTCCGGTTGGGTTTCGGTTACAGTTATCCCATAGGTCTTGGCACGAGGCCTTGACATAGAAATTAAAGTTCATAATTATGAATTCTATCATTATTAAAGTGGTTATTATTGTTTTTTTCATGTGATTATTCGACTAGTAGAATATCCATGTGAATATGTAAATGGCATTATTTCATTTTATATTTGACATATTATGATGAAGTTCAAGTTTGAAAGGATTTTGTTTTAGTTATACATTGCCTTAAATGTTTATGTTTATTTATGAAAGTTTCTACTATATTGTTATCCTTACTGAGTATCTGAGCTCACCCCTTTCAATGTTTTATTTTCCCAGGATTCCAAGATGTGTATTGTGATTGATATGTAGGGTTAAGCCAAGGGAATAATGGAATTAAAAAAGGATTATTTATGTTGTTTTGTATGTTATAAGTGTAATGTAATATTCATGTATGTAATCTATTTTCCAAGACTGCTAAACTGATCGGTCCTTTGGGACTTGATTCCTTGTAATCATGCAAATGTATTAAAATAATGCACCGACTCTGGGTAACTAGGGACGAGGTGTTACATATATATATAGTTATATTAATATATATATATATATAGTCATATTAATATATATATACAGTTATATTAATATATATCTCAATATATATATATATATATTTAGTTATATTTATTCAGATAGTAAAATATATTTATATTAATATATATATATATAGTTTTATATATATAGTTATATTAATATGTATAATTATATTAATATATATATTTATAGTGATATTAATATATATATTTATAGTGATATTAATATATATATTTATAGTAATATTAATATGTATATGTAGTCATATTAATATATATATATATATATTGTTAGATTAATATATATATATATATTTAGATTAATATATAGGTATATAAATATTATAAAATTTGTATTTTAAATAAAATGGATATTAGTTAGTATTTAGATAAATCTAATTTATTTTATATATAAATATAATTTATTATTTATATTTATAATTAATTTTTTATGTGTGAATATATAAAAGGTATGAATATATTGTTATATATTTGATTTTAAATAGAAGTGATTTATATAAAACAATGTAGTTTCAAAGACATAATATCAATATGAATGTAATACCTTGGAATAAACTCAGTCCCAACCAAAAAATGCCATTAATACACCCCAAAATGAGGCTGAAAATCCACAAAATGTTAAAATATCGGGGTACCTCGACTAAAAACTCTGTTTTGGGGGATATTGGGCCTATATTGGCCTTAAAAAATCATTGACTGTGGTTTTCTCTAATTATTGGGACGTAGATATCGTCGCAGGCTTTGATTTGATATGTGGTAGAGCTCAAACGAACACCCGGATCAAAAGTTATGGCCATTTGAAGTTCGAGATGCGTTTTCAACATATTTTGGATCTTTTTTAATTTTTTTAATTTCTTACTCTTCATATTATTATTAAATGACTATTACTCCATAATAATTAAAAAATTATTAATTATAAATAATTTTCTAAATTTTTTATAAGCCATTTTCACTAAATATTTTAAGTGTAAATGTATATTTATACTTATTTAAAATATATTTAAAAATTATATATTATATTTATATCAATATAACTATATAACTCTATTTATATATTAATATATTATTTTTTATTAAATTTTTTTTGTATTCGACCCTTTATCAGCGCTAATGAAAAATCACTGATAAAGGGGGTCCCTTTATCAGCGCTACAAAAACCGCTGATAAAGGGGGACCCTTTATCAGCACTTTTTTTAGAAGTGATAAAAGCACCCCCCCCCCTTTATCAGTATTTTTTCGTTAGTGCTGATTTTGATTGGTGTTGGGAAAACTATTTTGTGGTAGTGAACCTTTTGAGAATTAGAGAAGCTTTATTCTTCCAGGAAGAACATTATCCTCTCTTGGAGAAAAACACTCCACGACTTCTCCTACCTTCTTCTTCCTCTACGTCAAGGGAGATGACACCACTCGCGAGAATCGTCGCATATGTCAACGACTCTTCCTCCAACGTTGATGGGATGTCACCATTCTCCGCGACGTCATCTTTCATGACTCTGTCTATGAATGAACCTTAATTCAAGGTAGGGGTGTATTTTGATTGGATCAACGTTAAATCTCCTTTCCTTCTTGTTTTGTTTCTCTTTAACTGCCTGCTACCGAAATAATGTGGAGAGACTATGCCAAACTAACATGGTCAGAATCCTCCACCGTTATTGTGATTGATGGTGGTTCTTCTTATTCTTCATCGGTGATGAAAAACATATCGTTACTAGTTTTTTATGTGACGCAAAGATCCTAAAATTCAAGACTCAACATCATGGTGACCTAGCGGAGGTGCGACGACAATATCGGGCAGCGGTTTAGACCGGAATGGGATGGACCGTTCCTCGACCGTTCTTCGAGTGGGATTTCAAAATGTGTTTTTGGAGCTGATTGGAAGCCTGAAAACAATGGAATTGACTTGAGGACATCGGGGAGACCTAGAGTGTGATGTTTCATGCCGAACAAACCATCAGAATGAAGAATGGGCATCAAGGGAGGTGCACTGGCCAGAGGTATCGTTTCTAGAAAATTCTAGACTACACGGCGTATACTTCTGGAGAACACGCTATGTTGTGCGGGTATTCTGCTGTTAGGGTTTCAGACGTCAGATGGCTAACACACGGCATGTGACCTCTGTCACCTGGCGTGTACTCCCTATGCAGCAAGGAGGTGTCAGTTACGTGAGACTCGGCCTGTATTTTGGGAATACCCGGACAGAGACAGAAATACATGGCCAAGAGGCACGATGTGTACTCTCTAGGAAGAATATGAGAAACAGCTTCGGGAGACTCGGCATGTATCCAGGGGATACACGGACACGGTGTGGAGTAAACTGGCATGTACTATACCACGTGGCTAGACATGGCCAGTGGTACGGGCTAACTCGTGTTCCAAATACATGGGTTAAGGCCGTGTATGGGCACATGGCCAGCGTACACGGAGCCGACTCCAGATTTTTGGACACTTCGTGTAACCATATCCCATGTTCTGTATTTACTTTTCTACATGACCAGCCCTTCGACACGGGCCGTTGCACAAGGGCAGTACCCGAGGTCTGACTACATGGCATGTCCCGTATAGCAACACACCGTGTACATTTAGGTAAAAGGATTGGTCATCTTGTATACAGTATATTGGATATGTTTTGTTTGTATTAGCCCCCAATGATGTGGAGTTGGTAATTATGTTGAGAAACATTCCCTTGAGTACACCCCATGGGAGTTCAGGGTATAGTTGAGGTACGATCAGGTTGGTTCGTACACGAAACCAACTGGGCCCCTGGGAATAAAATGCAAATAACTCATAGACCAGGCGTCCAATGGACGCGCTGTTTGTTGCATTGAGACTCATATGATGAGGCAGTACTTTGAGATAATTCTACGTGAGACTTTTTTACACATGGAGTATCGGCATGTGGAACATGGAGCGGACCATCCCGGTGATGAGAGAGCAGATTGTAGAGGCCTAATAGCTGGTTGAGACTTGACGACTTCTGATCGATCGACTCAGAGTGATTCGGATGGCCCAGTGGGGATCATTTGGTTGTAACAGTAGACCCACAGTGGAGGAGCTCTTGTTTGTAGTGGCAGACCCACGATACTCGACAGTAGGAGTGCCTATGTAGGCTATGAGGAGGAGCGCTTGGATATAGCAGCAGACCCATGGTTGGAAGGGCTTTGTTGTAGCAGCAGGCCCACAGTATTCGACAGGTGGAGTACTTCAACAGTCCATGGTTAGTGGGAAGAGCTTGGTTATTGCAGCAGGACCACTGTACTTGAAAGAGGAGGAGTTCTCTAGCAGTTGTGGTTTCGACATCGTGAATAAAAATTATGGTTTGAGGTGATTCAATGACTTTTTTACTTTCTTCATGATTAGTAGGGTTACATGTTAACTTAAGTATATGTATGGGTATATACCTAAGTAATGGTTATCTGTTGATTTCATACTTTGTGGTTTATACTTGTTGGATTTTGTGAGATTTTAAGGGTCTTGAGGTCCCTACTAAGTATCGTTATACTCACCCCTACACGGGCTATGCCCGTACCTCGTTGTGTTGGATGGAAACGACGGACATCACTGATGTAGGCTGAGAGCGCCAGGACTATATGGTACCCAGAGGTGGACCTCACGATGAGTTGGTACTCGGAGGAGATGAATGGACGTGGATAACTGAGGAGGATATATGTGCCTACCCTTCAGGAAGGATTTGTGGGGGACGATCCTTGAGATGCTATACACCTTCCAGCTATTTGTCTTTTAGTTGCACCCATTTGTCCTTTCCTTGTACTTTACTATTGTTCATGTATTTCTGGCCCCTTTACATTCAGTATGCTTGTTACACAGTTTTTACTAAGTTTTTTCTTCCGCTTGTACTCTGGTTGTGTGTGTTTATGATTTATAAAGGCAACGCCTTCCCCGTTTTAGGGAATTACTCTTTTGGGGCTAGTCTCCAGCCCCTGGCCTATGGAAGGAGGCTTGGGGTAGTCATGATACGGGCCCTAGGGGATGGGTTATGACAATCTTAGTGTCTCATAATGGATGATCCCCTCACCAGTACAAGATGAATCTTCTCTACAAATGATAATCTTACTTTCTATACATAAAGTTATACATAGTGTGAGATTTCTTTTCTTGTGTTATTGTTTTGTGATCTTACTATGTGATCTTTATTTTGGGTATTTTTTGTGGTTTGGGGTCCCTACTAAGTATTGTGTTACTCACCTCAGCATGGGCTTCGCCCCACACATGTCATGTCTTGTACATGTGATCAACACTTCAATAGAGACGTTGGTGGTCTGGGACCAGATGATCCTTTGTGAGACAGGACAGAGGGGCGTACTTCTACAGTTACAGGTTGTTACCTTCACTTACACTACATGTTGGTCTTGATTGGATGGACCATGGTAGTTGTGCTTTAATTTGTTGTTTTAGGATTGCATTCTAGCCCCTTTTTATTTTTAGTTGGCATTGTACTCTTTATAGTTGTCTCAGTGACAGTTGTGGTTTAATTTGTGTTTTCTTTCCATAGCTTGAGCTTTGTGCGTGTGACCATGTTTAATGGAAATGAATTCCCTTTTTGGATATTCATAATTTGTGCTAGCATTCATCCCCTGGCCTATGGAAGGTAGGTTTCGGGTAGTCACGGTATGGGCCATTCGGGATGGGTTGTAAAAAAGTCCCACAACCTTCTAAAATGGATTCCACCACCATTTTAGCTAGATTCAACTAATCCATCATAGTAATAAACTTCTTAGTTTTAATTCAAACCCTTCCAAGTTTCTTATTCAGATGGATATCATCCCCTAAGTTCCTTCCTACTTCAGCTTCCCTATTTCCTCTACGAAAATACATTCCGATGGGACATAATTTAGATGAAGACACATTGTAATATTCAAATTCAATAACATTATAATAATAAATTAAAATCACATAAGGGTATTTACATAAATTACTGTAACCTCTAATCTTATCTAAACTGTTCTTTGATACCAACATTATGGAATTGAGCTTAAACATCACATAATATATTGACTTTATACTAGAATTCATTTAATTTCATTCACTAATATCAATTAAGTTTATATTTTTTTAAAATTAAGAAACAATTATTACATAAAACACAATATATTATAAATTTTATACATCAACGCATTATCTATTTTCTCTATAATGTAAAAAATTGAATGAAAAACATGATTTCTTTTCCTGAAAAAATCATAATAACATTCAAACTAACATCTTTATTTCAATTTCCTATACATAATCCTTCAGAAAAAATTATTAAAATTTTGGATGATGCCACAAATATTAGTATGGGATATATAAATGAAGAAATAAGGACACCTATTAGTTCATGAATAATTACAAATAATTTCCTTTTCAAAATAATCTTTAGGTTTTAAAATAAACATTTTCTTACCTAGGAAAGTAACCTGTCTACCCTAATTATTTAAAAATCACATATTTTATGGGAAAAATAAGCTCATAACAATTTCTTTGAAGTCATGAAAGAAACATAAAAAATTTTTCATAATGTTATACTTTTCACCCTTAAAAAGTATCAAACACATTACTTTAAACATAATCACATTAGTTTACCCTATGAAATCTGGATATTCCAATAAAAACATGGAATGAATAAATAAATAAGCTAGGTAATTTGGGGAATAAATTTCATGTAACTCTTATATATTGAGTAACTATCACAATTAAAGATGGAGTAACTATTATGGTTACACTTTCAATAACTATCACAATTACCCTTGAAATAGCCATTATGGTTATACATAGAATAACCCTCACAATAAAATTCCAAACTTAATTTTTACACAATACATTGAACTTATATCATAAACTAACTATTAATTAATTTATAATTTAACCACCCATAATTATAAATTATCCCTAATAACCTTATCATAATCATAACACAAAAAATCATGGAACAGAAAAAAATTTCACAAATGATAATTAATCATTGGATATTGATATACCCATATCATTTAATCCCAAATTTTTGAAATTAAAATTCCTAGAATAAAATTAAAGTTGGTTTTTATTTGAATATAACATGTAATATTATAAAGTAATTCAAGAATCCAAATAGAGTAATGATTGTGGGAATATTCATTGTCACTATATATATTAAAATAAAACATTCCTTTTCACTTTAATAAAAAATTCAACCATTCGATATAAAATTTGTAAAAATATTTCAATTTAAAGCCTTTTAAATAAAGTAAAATGGAACATGAAATTTCTTTTATAATTTATTTATATCCATCAATAAAATAATTTTAACAATATATATGTGAATGAAAAATAATTGGGAAGGATCCTTTAAAAGATGATTTTTAATGAATGTCCATTAACATGAGTTTGACACATCAAGTACACACTTTACCTCCCTAAATAATAAAATTATCTTATGTAATTACATATTAAGATCCTTTTTTAATTTTATTATTTTATTTTACCTGGTTATAATCAGTTACTCAATCAATTAAGTTGACGTTAGACATTTTCATGATATTTAAATAATATGTCAAAAATGGTATCCGTAGCTTGTCATTGGTCAAAGTGGTCATTATAAAACACTCTACATAATAATAATCACAAAATAATTATCATTTTTATATATAATTTTTACTTTTAAAACCATTCATAAGAATATGATAATTGAAATATGATACAATCGTTAATACGGTAGGTTGTAGGAACGCGTGAGTAACACTTCTATTTTTCAAAGATCACTATGGAATGATGGAAAGTATTATATTATTTTACATAATGATAATTACATCATAAATAGAATATTATTCCTTTAAATTTACTTATATATAATCCATGTGATTTAGTGATGAAAAATGAATCATGTCGCATCATGGAGGTGGTATTCCACATGTACGCACGATCGACGTTATCATTGATCATGTGAATTAAAATGTACGAAAATAAATGATATATTATATTTTAATAAAGATAACTATTCCATGAATATATTATGTGTTCATTACATATATAATTACCACTATCCATAAGATGAGGTGATGAAAAATAAATTACATTGGTTCGTGAGGTGGTAGTCAGTTGTACACTTGAATGATAGTTTCATTTGACATTTTATTGAATCAAAGAGGGATATAGGTTATTAAATAAACATAATAGAATGTTATTGAATTTTATTTACTTATTTTATTATTTCAACATTGTTAAATTGTTTTTTTTTGTGTTGGAATAAAAAATAAAACTAAAACATTCGATTAAAAACTATATCTCTTATTTAAAAAATCTCATTTTCCTTTCAACTTAAGGCCTATAAGGATGTTATTTTACAATAATTATGAATTTTATAATAAGAGAAAATATTTAAGTATGGTTGTTTTTAATTTATAGCTGAATAAAATGTATTTTATGTTTGAATAAATGAGGATATGAGGTTTCCTTTTATAAGAGAGGGGAGGGCACTCTTAGTATTTCTCAAAATATTAAATTAATATAAAATTATTTTGATTTCAAAATTACTCAAAATTGAAATGATTAAAATTTAATATTACTATTAGTATAATTAATATCATATAATATAATTCATACACGTTTGGGTCAAAATTTTACCCTTTCCTTTTTGTTCTAACCATATCTTAACCATTTTCATAATTTAGGTGATATCAATGTTTTTGTACTTTTCAGGGGTTAGTATTGTTACTAAAAAACAAAAAATGACTAATAAATAGACCCCAGTTTAATTCATAAAAAAATATATCATTAATATTTAAAATTATTTTATTTTAAGTAATTTTAAATAATTTAATAAAATATCTTTTATTATGAAATAATATTAATGACAATTTGAAAACTACGCATTTAATTTGAATTGTAAAACTAAAATAAAATAATTAAATTCGAAAAAAATAATCAAAAACTATATAATATGTCATCTTTATATATATAATTGTTGTAACACAAAAATAACTAAAATTATTTTAATTTTAGTACATTAAAAATCATTTATTTTATTTTTCTATTAATTGAATAATTATCATGCCAACATTGTGTATGGTTTTAAGGTAATTATTTCACCCCTAAAAATTAAAAAAAATTACCATGAAGAAAAAAAATAATTTATAATTCAAATTAATATTTATAACTGAAAATATACTTTTTTATCCCTATGTTAAAAAATATTGTAGTTATAAAAAGTATGAGTGTGACATTTTGGGATTTATATTAAAATTTATTTAATAATGGTAATGATTATTCTAAAATGGAAACAAAATGAAATATATTCTAATTTAGAATAATTTTTTATGATATATATTGATCCTATAAAATTAATTCTACCATTAGGGTCATTTATTTAGTCCTTATCATTTTATTTTTAACATTAATTACATGATTTACCATTTACCGTGGTTAATAAATTACACTTGTTTCTATTCCTAATGTATGAAAAAGTAAATTATTTAATATATTTGGATACACTAATAAAAAATATGGAAGCCATTTTTAAAAATAAGAATAATGGAAGTTGTGTAATTTAATTTAAATTATACATGAAAATATGATGAAAATGGATTTTCAGAAAAAATCACCTTTTAAGTGTAAAATGTTTTATAGTTAATTCAAGTTTCAAATTAATTTTGAAAACCATAATTGTATTATTTTATATCAAAATAAACTAATTAAATATTCTAAAAAATCCAAAAAAAACAATACTTTTTTAATACATTAAAATAAAATAAAAGCTTCAAAAAAATCAATACTTTTAATTATTCATTGTAGACCAATATTCTCAAAAAATTATGAAAAATCTACCCTACGAACATTTTAACATAGTGAATTAAAAAATGAAGTTCATTTTTTAAAAATAAAATTATATAATTTTAAAATAAGTATTTTAAATTAAAACATATATTACATAAGAAAAAATTCTTAGAAATAAATCTTTTTTCCTTTGGGTAGAAAAAATTATATAAATTTCTCATAATGAATATAAGTCTATAAAATCTAACTAAAAAATGTTAATAAGTCAGGAAAATTATTAATTCTCATAATACAAGGGTTTTAAAATGGGTTCCCCTATCTTAATATTTTATCATGTGGTGTTTAATAATCCTATATTAGACAATTATGTTTTAATAAAAAAAATGATTAACTATGTTGATTTTTAGAAAACATAATTTAAAAGTATTAAAAATGTACTTTTAATATTTATTTTTTTTCTATTTTTCTCGACATTTCCAATAGAAAAATTTAGATCATTTTATTGCTCCTTTATTGGAAATTATTTTTAAAAGTATAAAATTTTAAATTCCTTTACTTCACCTTTTCAAATTTTTCATTTTAAAGTTATAGGTCTGTTTTTATTTTAATTCAATGATAATTTTTTAAAAATAACATTTATAATTTCACCTCCATTTTACTTATAATATTCCAAAATATTTAAACTCATGGATTTTATGTTACATGATTTAACCTCTAATGAATATATATTTATAATATAGGGGATTGAAATTATGGTATAAATCAATTTGATTATTGATCACTTATTGTGTGATACTATTTGAATCATTATTTTGCAAGGATAGTTTTCATATACGTCCACTTCATTATGAGTTCCCTTAGTTACTTTGGGGATGTGGTTTTTTAAACCATCCACCTTCTTTATCTTGATGTCTCATGAAATGATTATTTCTTTTAGAAGAATTATCCATCACCATTTTTGAATTGCATTTCCACCCACTATCTATAGTCATGGTTTTTATTCCAACATAATTCTTCTATGAACAATCATTATTTGATTCCGTTGATTGATGGGTTCTCTTTGAGGTTCCATACATTAAATGATTTATGAAATATTTATAATATTTATACTTTAATTTTGATATTGATGTTTAATCATTACTCTATAATGTTTAATTTGTATTGTTCAATGATACACCTTCTTCATCTGTAAGGTTTATGATCATGTTATCCCTTTTATTGAAATTTGGAAATTAATTATCATTTTGTAAGTTGATATTCCAATTTGGATGATTATTAAAAATTTATTTATATTATTTTATCTATGATGCTTTTTTATATGGATGGGTTATGAATTTTTTTCATTTTTATTAACATGAGGAAAAGTATTGGTTTTTTTATGTTGTTTTTTTTGTATGGTTGATTTTTTAAAAAGTTGATTATTAATTGTATAGTAATTTATTTATACGATGAATCTATTTTACTTATGCGGGTGTTTGTTGGGGACCAAAATTATGTAGCCACTCAATGCATCGATAGGTATCATGAAACTAATTATCATGGGTATTTTAGTGTATACCTACTCATAAAAATATATTTCATAGACACTGGGCCTTGATAGTAATATAATGATGTCTATGATAATGTTGTCTACGATAATGGTGTCTTGGATTAGGGAATAGAATTAGTTATCTGGTACTATTTATTTCATCACTAAAGTACCAGTAATTGATATACATATAATTTATTTACTTCCATATTATGGAATTATTTTGTGTTATCTATTCCTACCATATTATTTATACTCATCTTGTGATCAATTATGGTCTTTGATTGTTATTGCTTATATTTACCCTTTCTGAGTTTAATATCTCACCCCTTATTATATTTCTATTTACCTTGGTTATGAAAAACATATTACACATGATATGACTAGAAGAATAACCTATGTGGGGTATTAATGGGATATATTGATTACTTATTATGGATTAATTATTTACTTATATTGTAGAAAAGAGTTTTCATTATTTGTAAATACATATGATTTTTAAGTTTGTGAGTTATAAAAGATCAAAACCTATAATGTATTTGAAATATAAGTAATGAAGTATTTGGTTTAGGGAATACAATTTTGGGATATTTATGTTCAGGAATATATAGTGGGAATTTAATACAGTATGTAATGTATGTGTTTATGGCATCATATCTGAGAGTGTGGGTCAAGGGAATCAGAGGTGGTATCAAAGTAGGTTTAGATAACTTTAGAGATTAGGATGTTATCTATTGAAGAAATAAATTTCAATTAGACGTTATAATTTATTTATTTACATAATTTCATAGGAATAGATAACCATTTAGGTTAGTTTTAGAAAAATTTAATATTTTAAGATATTGGATAAGATAACTTTAGTGAAAACCCTGAGGATAAGTCTATAAGAGAATTATATGTACGGTATAACATCTTAAAGTTTCTATAAAGTATGTATTGTATAGTTCTAGTAGAATATACATCCTTATATGACTACTATAATTGGATACAGACTCTGGAATATATGTTCCCATGGGTAAAACCTCCAAAAATGGGAGGATTGGGTATTAACTCAACCATAAACTGGTGCATGAAAAAGTTGTCAAACTGCACACCGTGTTTGACACTCCTAATAGATATGCATTATTTAATACTATTTTATTTAGGAATAACTATGAATGATTTATTAATAAGGTATTTTAATATATTATGCTAATAATTATGAGAGAACTCAATTTAGATTAAGCTTGGTTGAATCAAGAATTATATTAGTGGAACTAAGAGTGATATAGATTTCACAAAGATAAAAGTAGGTTAGTGTGATGTTACCATAAAATAAGAAATATTGTGTTTAAATTTTCATATTTTTATTTATTATAATAATTCAAGAATTTTAATTTTCTATCAATTATGATAGACCCTATTGGTTTTAATAATGTATGTAACTAGGAAAAACCATTAGTGCGATAGATAATATGGAGATCATCCCAATGAACTACTCATCAGAATGGGAGATGGAGTTATAATCCATGAGTTTATTCCTAACCATCAACCATGACATATTATTAACAATTTTATTATAGTATGAGTCCCAAATAAAACAAATAGTAGAAATTTGGAGTCCCCTGAAAATTCATTTCCTTAAGATAAAGAAGTAAAGAATATTTAATTTTATATGTGTCATTAATGTGGGAAGAAACACCTAATGGATTTATTTATTGTAATTTTAAATCTTCTATAGTTTTGAAAGTAAAGTTTTTCAGTCTCACAGGTTCAAGGGAATTGGAGAAGAGATAAAAATTCATTGAAATAATTGTAAGTAAACTTGGAACAATGAAAATAATTGGACTAAACCAATGGCTAATGGGGAAAATAGTCACCAAGAACCAACTAGATAATGGGAACAAGAAAAATACTAAATAATTACTACTATTGAAGAGGATTGTGATTCATCACTATATATTTCCTAATGCCTTAAAACATTTATGTTTTCACCAACTTCTGAGTATCTAGTTATAAATTAAAACACCTTTTGTTATGATTGTTATTAAATATTCTTCATGGTTTTTTGGAGGTTACATCTTACAGATATAGTTTCTCTTTTAATTTTATATTGTATTAGGAATCGATTATATCTCTCGAAAAGTGATTAAATCAATTTTTATTTTTATGTTTCCTTACATATCCTATATCAATCCATTTTCATATATTAATGTTGACTAAAAACATCCTATTTAAATTTCCTTTATCATATAGGTCAGGACACCCAATATTGAGTTCCCAAGTATGTAAAATGGTAATTTAGTTTTTTTTAAGTAATGCTTTCATCCTATATAACTTGTGGATAAACTAAAATTTTCTCAATGGAAACAAATAATTAAAAATTTTGAACTTTTAATTTATTTAATGGGGGAAAATATAACATCCCAACATTATAAATTAAATATTTTATCTTCTTTTGAACATAATGAGACATACACAACAACAAACCAAAAAACCATAGAATATTATAAAACCATGAATATTTATTCATAGATTTATCAGGTAAAATATATGTAATTGAATTAATAAATATATAGCGAAATAAATATAATGTTTCATGTTAATAGTAGGTCATTGATGAAAATTAAATTAGTGTAGCTAAATAATTAATAAAAATTATTTAGGATTCAAAATGCAGCCTTTATAAAAATTACAATTTTATATGAGTTTAAATATATTTTGGATCAGATATATTTTTAATATCAATAATATATTAAAGCCTATTTGATTAGTAATTGATAGGAAATAATAATAATAATAGTTAAAATTTAAAAAAAAAAATATTTTCATATGAATTTTATATTTCATTGTATATTTACATTTATATTTAAAAGTTTAATAATAGAATTTTTGAAAATTAATTTGACCAAATTCACTTCATTTTTTAGATTTATAATATAAATATTATATTTAGATTAATTTTTTGATTTTTCTAAAATAATAAGTTTTTTGGTGAATTGTAAAAATTAATGATATTACTAAAATAATAAATTTATGATATTATATTAACAAATTAACATATAAAAGGTTTTTATACGTTTTCTATATAAAAATTTTGGAATTCATAATTTAAAAATAAAATTTTGAATTAATTAAATCCATGAGTAACATTTTGGAATCGTTAATAATAGTTTACTCTAATTTTTCATTATCTTCATTTATATTAAAAATTTATTTCCATGTATTATAGAAATTAAATCTATCAAAACGAATTAAATATTTTATATCAACATTATAATATTATTTAATAATGTTAATTTCATTTTTTATCACAAAATTATGATCACTGTCATTAAATTTAATGGTCATGATAATCATAAAACAATAATTTTAAAAGAATTAATATAGTTATATTGTGTAATTTGTATAAAATAAATAAATTAATCTCTTTTATAATGTAGATTTAATATAATTTTAAACATATAGATAAATATGTTATCACTCATTCCATTTTCGATCAATATTAAAGAAGAATAAGAACACTTCATGTTAAAAATAATATTTCTCTACCAAATTGTTTTTCAATATATTAAAATTTTAATTTAATTGTTAATTATACAATCTATATAAATTTAATTATACTATATGGATACTAAATTTGTTTTTATGACATAAAATTTTGGGGATAATTTTAACCTTCTATTTTTAATGAAATATAAACTACTAGTGTAAAAAAACTAGTTGTAAAGGTAAAACCCAAAATGGTAAAATATAAAAATTCTATTTTTAAATGGTTGGAGAATATTTAAAAAAATATAGTAGAATGTGTTTTGGAGACAAAATATAAATTATATCCCTGTAAAATTGATTATTTATTTAATATTTGACTTTGGAATAGTTTTCTTCCATTATTGAAACCTTTGACCCTTGAACTGTATCAGAGGCTTTTTCAACCTTATATCACCCCCATCATGCCACATACATCATGTCATATATATTATTAAAAAAAATTATCTTCCTTGAAACCTATCTCAAGTTCATAAACATATTTCTTTTAGTTATACTATTCACATCATTTCTTAGGTGACATCCAAGAGAAAGATCAAGGTTCTAAAGTGATTATTGCTTGTTCTTTATCCTTTTCTCCTTAATATTTATCCTAAAAACATATCCTAACCATAGTATTATAATAAACTATAATTAATTATTAAATTAAGTTTTATTATATTACTATAAAACCCATTTCTTATTTCTTATTGTCTACTTATAAAAACAAAATTTCATTAACCCCTAATTTTGCCGGCTACCGCCTCCATGAAGAAACGTTTTTTATTTTTAATAGTGATTTTAATTGTTTATACATAACAATTACAATTTAATTAAAAAATTTACACATATCAATAATAAAATAATTATTATTTGTAATGATATTATACACTTCATTAACCGTATTCCCTCATCAAGATATAGAGGGTTTATGTTTAGGGTTAGTTTAACCACCAAAATGAAAAATAATTTAAAATTATATAATGGATGGCTATGGGAACATATATATTAATGTTGTTATACGTTAAAAACAATGTAATTATTTTTTTTATATAATGGTTATATTATGTATTTAGATTATTATTAAAATATCATCTTCGTTCACTAAAATCACTGAAATTAACTGACTAAGATTCATCATTCAGGAAAAAAGGAAAAAAACCAATATAAAAAATTAATATCATATGATAATAAATTGTATATACTGAATTTAATATATATGATTATGTTTCTTAATAAGGGGTCTAATTAACTATATTTTATAATTCAATAATTTAAGCGCATGTACAGAATGAATCATTACAATAGTAATGGTTTCTTGCCTGAATTTTCAATATCACGAGACATACTTCTTATAATACACCATGTATACTTTGGAATTATTTATATAATTCCAATATAATATTTTATATCACAACACTATCATTATTCAGGGTATTTAATCTTTCATTTTAAGTCATATCATTCAAATGGTTTTTGAGTCAAATGTTTGTAAGGTATTAAGGGCTTTCATGGCCTCAATTTTGATTCTTTGTGACATATTACATTTTATGTACTATGTTTTCCTTATATGGTGTATATAATATAAATGAATATATTTTTTACAAACATTTTTATATAATACAGTTTACTAAATCAAATCATATTTATGTTTTCAAATGGCTATCGATTGATTTATTTAATAAAATAATGTATTTTTTGTAACTCAATTTTCATTCATTGAGTTATAATATTTCAACATGAAATATTCTTTGGATCCTCCACCCTAATATTTTATTTTATAGGATCTTAAAACCTGGTTCAAAAATTAATTTTTTTTAAAAAAAATTTATTATGTGGGTTTTTTGCAATAGTATTTTTCTAATTATAAAAAAGGTTCATTTCATGATAAAATGTTTTGACTTTGGCTCTACATTTCATATTAAAATTCTTATGTCATTTTAAAGGATCTCTTATTTGAGATTATTTTTAAAATTCAAAATTTTCAAAATATTTATCTTCACCTTTCCAAAATATATATAAAAAAGTCACAAGTATTTTTTATTTTAAAATAGTGATAATTTTTTTTCTAAAATATCTTTTATGTTTTTACCTCCCTTTTACATTTTATATTCCAAAATATTTATAGTCATGGGCCTTATGTTACATGTATATCTATCTAATATATATATATATATATATATATATAATTTGAGGCATTGGACATTTTATTTGAAACAGTTTTACTCTTGATCCCTTATTTTATGATATTGTTTGAAGCATTCTTTTGCAAGGGTGATTTTCATATATTTCAACATCTTTCTGAGTTTAATTTATTACACAAGAGATATATTATTTTTCATCCATCCACATTATTTATTTGAAAGTCTTATGAAATATTTATTTCTATTAGAATAATAATCTATTATGGCTTTCTTCTCTCTTATCTATCCATTTTGTATATGTATGTTTATTCTTTCAACACCTTTCCTAAATGAAAACTACCTATTAACTCTCTTTTATTAAAGGGGGATCACCTAGATTACATACATAGATTTATTGATGAAATATTGAGAATCCAAATACATTTATTCTAATATGGATTTTATGAATGATGAATATATATTATTGAACCATCCAGCTTCTTTCTCCATATGGGTTATGGTTATGTTATCCCTTTTATTGGAATAAGGAAATTTTATTACTATTCTATACATTTTTTCAATATATATGATTATAATAAAGTTGTCTACATTTTCATGAACCATCCCACTTATTACATCAGACTGGTTAAGATCATGTTATCCCTTATATTTACATAGGTGAAATTATTGGTTTTCTATATGTTGTTATTCCCATACATATGATTATTTGAAAAGATTATTGTTGAGTTTTTATTCATTTTATAAATTGATTAATTCATTAGAATTAAACAACTGATGGTTTGGTATCAACATTATATATCCTCTTAATGCATTGATAGTTCTTATTAGAACCAATATCTTGGGTATTTTGGTGTATTCCTACCTAGAACAAGATATTTATAACACATAGGGCCTTGATAGTAAGATTAGTTTGTCAATGATCATGAAGCCTTAGATTAGGGAATAGTATTAGATGTTGGTAATTTTGTAATTCATCTCCAAGGAACCACATTATAATATTCATAATATCTATTTATTTCCATTTTGGTCCTTAGAAATATTATTCTTTTAGTTTCATTATATTAAGGAATTATTTTTTATTATCTATTCGTATGATATTATTCATACATATCGTATTCTCAATTATTATATTTTATTATTATCACATTGGTGTACCCTTACTAAGAATTTGACGTCACCCCTTCTTAGGATTCTATTTCCCTAGGTTATGAAAAAAAGTGATTCCCCTGATAGAATAATATCAAGTGTAGATTATTTGTGGGAGATGTTGAAGACGTATTATGGATTTATATGTGTCTTATATAGTGGAACAAAATTTCCATTAGTTGATAAAGACAGGGGGTAAATTAGTTGATATTTTTTTTAATTCTCTAAATCTTTAAACCTAAATGTTCAAGGGATTGTATGTTATGAAATATTTCATATAGGTCATGTGATTATGGGATATTTATGTCCAGTAATCTATAGTTAGTATCGAATCTAGTATGTAAAGTATGTGTTTGTGGAACTGGATATAAGAGTATATGTATATGGAATTAAATAAATAAAAACACATTCCTTAATAATGTAGAAATGATTTACAAAACATCATCTAAAGCGGTTGAAGGGAAAATGAACAAGAGAACATAATTTACGGGACCAAACAAAAAAACAACAAAAAAATAACCCCAACAATAATATTTAGTTCGTTATCCATTATGGTTCATAGGAGAAGGTAAAAAATAAGTGAAATATGAGAAGTATAATGATGAGTAGAATAATTAAGTAAAATATGTGATTACCTTAGAGTATAACTTCATATTAAGGATTAAATGATAAAAATTCAAATGTTCTGAGGGAAAACATGAACAGATCTACCTTTATCTTAGATGGATATGTGGATTGGAAATAATAGAAATGTGAGTCTAAAACTCAATGGGGGTAGGTGTATATTATCATAAAATTAAAAATGGGTAGAGGTGCATCACATTTTGACCCACTTATCATGGTGTGTCATGCCTCCCATGGAGAACCATGAACTCACTACCCATGTTTGTGTCACAGCATGACTATGCATTCACAATTTGACCTCTCCAAAATGGGAAACCACTCATAGAATGACATATAGTCCTAGTGCCTCCCAAAAAGATGAGACTACTAATTCAGTCCCATCATGGTATAATTTTTCACATACTAAAAAATTATATGGAGAAGATACTACACACTTATTGTGGCATGAACTATATATGTGGGGTTATGAAAACCTCCAATGAGTCCCAAGGACCTCGATCCTTAGACCACCAATACATTAACTTCTTTCTTTTAAAAATAAGTCACATTCTGTAATGACCCATAATGATGTGACTTACCCTAGTTGTATCTTAGGCAACTAGGTCCAAAAGAAAAGATCACCTAAAATAACATATGAAGGCATGACCCTTCTATGTCAGAGTATGATGGTTCTGTTGTAAATTTCTTGATAAATATAAAAACATAAAAAAATCCTAAGACTATATACTATTTAACTTGATTTTGGCATGGGGGAATCATAATTATCTCTAACATAATACATTCTACCCCAAGAAATTCTTTATCAAAAGTAGTAGTTATGAAAATCTATAACCTCAATAGATAAATTATATGTTGGGTGGTTCATGTAAAAAATTAATAACTCCATTGAGAAAATAACCATATAATAACCAGCTCTTGCGACAAATGTACGAAATCCTAAAACATCATCAAACATCACTCTGAAATTCAAAATCACAATCATGGAATGTGCTAATCAATGATCAGAGGGACCAGTAATATCTCTCCCAAATATTTATAATTCATTTAGAATGGTGATACAATGGATTAACACTCATATAAAATATATATCATCATTAAAAAATGTTTCCTAAAAATTCCTCAAAGGAAGTAATTATAGTTTATCAACAAGAATCATATATCTAAGAAACAATCCAAATCCTTAGAAAAGGGATACACAACCCAAAATATATACAAAATAAGAATATAAAGTCCAACCAATCCATTAATATTACACAATATAAAAATAATAAAAGATAACTCATATTGAAACATTTATCAAAAACAAAAGATATTGTTTCTATCCTCAGGTAATAGAGCTTGATGAAAATAAACTAGGGCCTAGCCTACAGAAAACACCTCTATGGATGTCTTGAAACCCCCCTAAAATGGTATAAACATAATCCATATACTATATGTAGTATAATCTATAATGATATCGAACTTATCCTTGTTACCCAAGTATTTAACCTAGGTTTCCCTAGAGAAATTCTAAAAAAGGAAACGTATCATCACATCTACAAATAAAAATTTAAATCTCATTAAGAATAAAAAAAGAAAATTCAAGAGTTAAACTAAAAAAAATCCATTTACCTCCAAATAAAATTAGGGTAACCACTAGAAGAATAAAATAATAAATCATATCCTCAAAAACGTTATTTGATATGTTAATTCAATAAGCTATCTTATGACTAATCCATTCCTTTATGTTTTGAAAATCACAAACATTTTTTCATTAAATATTATTTTCTTCCTCTAAGAAATTTTATTTTATTTTCCCATAACATGTGTTTCTATGTTATGATTAATGTTCCTTATTTATGCCTAACATTATTTTTCATAAGACAGAATTACATTAAGAATAATCAGATCCTTGTCAAAACATCACAACAATACTGTTTTATAGAATTTGAGCCTAACGGTTTTTAGACTCCGATTCTATCTAATTATTGACTCTAAATTCTCAGAAATTATGAATCTAAATTCTATGAAATTATTACTCCGAATTCTCAGAAATTATGACATTGGTTTCTAAAAAATTATGAAAACAATTTATCAAAATTTTAGACTGTGAATTCTCATAAATTATGACTCCAAATTCTAAAAAAATTGACTCTGAATTCTAATAAATTCTGATTCTGAATTCTCATAAATTCTGACATTGATTTCACAGAAATTCTAACTCTGTGTTCCCTGAAATATTCTCTATGTTTCCCTATAAATTCGGACTTCATTTATATCCAAAGTCAGACTCTGCTTCTATCCAAAGCTGGACTCCAAATTGTTTTTTCCATACTTGCTTATATATATATAATCTGTTTCCCACTATATTTACAATCTATCTATTAATACTTGTCAAGGTTACTTATTTTCCACTATATTCTGATCTAAATTTATCAAATCCTAGTTTACCTATGTTTCTTAAACTTATGAATTTTATTTTACCTAAAATAATGTCATACAATCTGTTTCTAATAAACTATTGGCTGAGTGAAAAATGTATAAGTCACACTGAGATATGAGGAATAATATGATTATTGGTAGAGGAGCCGACTGTTGGAATTTTTTCTTATAAATACCTAGTCATTTTAAAGAACATTAAAAACAAAACAAATATTTAAGGATTACAGGTTGTGATGTTTTGAAGATATTTCTATAGAAAGACTGTCATGCTTTGTGCGATATGTGAACATATTGTTCACCTATGAAAAAATATTCAGCCTAGTGTGACGCCGATTATTATTGTTTACAGTTGAGGGATTCCAAGGATAGGAAGACAGAGGTGTTGATTACCATAATTATTGAGGGATTACAAAGATAGAAATACAGTGGTGTTGATCATCATAGAGATCAAGGGCTTGCATGGATTTCAAAATAGATTCTGATATTCCTATCGAAGTCTTACCCTAGTGTGGGTAAGATAGATTTTTTGGAATGTATTAATTATGGGACATTTTTCTAATGTTTTTGGATACCCTTCTACTTGGGTTGAAATAATCATTATTACTTGTTCCTTTCAAATTTTTGTAACTTCGACTATTTTAATTTACAGTCAGAAAGTATAACATTATTATACTTTCTTATACATGTACATAATCTAGTATATGTGATTTTATACACTTTAAGGTATAATATTTGTTTAGGATAATGTTGTTTGAATTTATTTAATATAAACATGATTAAGTTTCATTATGAAAATCTTCTTTTATATGAGGTTCTTTATAATGAGACCTGAGACCTTCAAATTATCCCTTTGTTTAAAAACTAAAGATAGTCAGTGAATTCATATCATGTAACATTGTAAAAGATATAATTTTTAAATGTAAAAACTTGATTATTTTTAACATACAATTCACCCCCACCCTCTCTTGAAGTTGAGAATCTACATCTATATTTTAATCATAAAATTGGTTTCAGAGGAGCTCTCTAAAATTCTTATACTTACATATAAGTTTTCCTGAACATATTTTCTTTCATAACATTACTTTTTCATATTTTTATTATGATTTTATAAAATCATTTTTTATATACATTCGTTACTAATCTTTTTTTTGTGAAAAATAGTTCCTTTATATTTTCTTATTGATACGGTGGGAATGATTGTCTATTCTATAGAAAATTTTAATCCTACTAGACCATCAGTTTTTTATTGTAATGATTATGATTATTGGAGAGATGCAATGAATACCTTTGTTATAAACAATGAAGTGGACAAATTTTTTATTCTTACTAGTGAATATATGATTCTTAAAAATAAATAATAGAATTCACAAATCAAGAAAAATAATAATATCAACAAAACTATAAGGTACACAATATTGTTTATGTTCTATGATAAAGAAAATACCCTGTCAAATATCCTCTTGTGAATATGCTAATAGACTTTGGAAGAAATGTGAACTTACACACTTTGGAACTTCAAAAGTGATAGAAACTAGAACAGATATGTCAAGAGTTGAATATCAAGGGTTCATGTTTCCATATGGATAACATGTTTACAATGTCCAAAAAATATTTATGATGATCATAAATAGTCTTCGACATATGGTAGAAAAAGGAAATGAATATGATGTTATTTTTGACATGATAATTGATATCATGCCCAATGAGTGGGAATCTAAAATGAATTTTATAGATGGGAATATGAATGTATCAAACAACCCTCTTAATGAGTTTTTTGGAACACTTATTCATCCTAAAATAAGAATAAATAGAGATACAATCATAAATAATAAGAAGAATAGTAATTGAAGTGTTACTTTCACTACTAAATCTAAATCCAAGACCCCAGAAAGGGTAAATAGATCTAAACCAAAGAAAGATGTTGTAATATCTTAATATAGTGACATTAATATGCCTGAGAATTAACTATCCAATCATTCTCTAAGGATGAAAAATATTATGGGAAAGAATGATTTTCAGTACAGATAAAAAAATAAATTACATGAATGATTCTAAAGTAACTTATTATGAATGCAAAAGGGTTGGACATATCAGACCAAATTGTCCAGTGTTCATGAGAAAAAACGATAAGAATTGTGAATGGAAAACAATGAAGTACTATAAATCTAACACTAATAAAGTCTTCAAGGATAATAACACCTTGAGTGCTAGTAGTGGCGAATCTTTAAATGAACCCTCAGAATATGTATCTTTTTGTTAGAAGAATATTGGGCTTATAACCAGAATACCTATTGAAAATCCTTATCTTATGGCTAAGGTACACAATTCTGAATATTTAACTAATATTTATTTAAATGAAAATTTTCTTAATAAAAAATATCATGAATCTTCATATAATGAATCTTCTTCATCGAAAGATAATACCTTACCATCATTTGAATAGGTTCCTTGATTTTCTAAATTACTTGTAATTGAGAGCTATGAAATAAAAAAAGAAGTTAGAGAATAAAAAATACTAGCATATATGTTTTACTAGAAGAAGTATCAAATCATTCAAAAGACCTTGATAAAAAAACTCTTGATTTTGAAAATATTTCTAAAAACCTTAAGAAAGTTTATTCTAATGTAGATAAACATTCTAAGGATATTAAAAAAGTTATTTTTAATAAAACAATTTTAGAGACTAACATAAATTCTAAAAATAATGACTATGAGTTTAAAAATTTAGTCATCAGACTAAAATATGAAATATTTTACTTAAAGAAACATTTATCAAATTTCACTTCTATAAATAAGGAATTTGATAAAACATATTCATATCTTCATCCTCTTTGGAATAGATGTGGATTTGATTATACGCATTCAAAACCAATATTTTGTAAAAGTTATTTTATTCCCCAAAGTGTTTATTTTTGCACTATGTTTCCATTGGCAGAAAAATTATTCATTAAATAAATCTCAATCCTTATGTTTTTATAATTCGTAATTTTATAAGAAGTTGTGGATACCTAATATTTTTGCATTCTAATAATTGCATATCCAAGAAAGTATGGATTTTGAAATTGAAACTATTTTACATTAAAAAAATAAAGAATGTTCCAACAATAATACATGGTACATGGATAGTGGATATTCTCAACTCGTAACAAAAAATTCTTTGAAAATATTATCAACAAAAAAAAGAGGAAATTTAACATTTATGGATAATGCTCATGTAAAATTATTGTTATAGGTAACACTATTCTTCTCGGAAAACTTTTCATTTCAAAGGTTTTATTTATTAAAGGTCTTAATCACAACTTTATAATCATAATACAATTTTGTGTAGAAAGATACCATGTAAATTTAGGAATGATAAATTTCTAGTACACAATTCCCATGAAGAGTTTAGTCTCTCGGTCTATATGGAAAAGATTGTTTATACACTGAATTTAGATGGCCTTGGTATCCAAGATCAACCTTTCCTTAGTGTAATGAATGATAAATTTTATTGTCAAATATAATACTAGGACACTGTAACTTTAGTAACTTATTAAAATTCTCAATGAAAATACTTTTAAGGATCTAGCCGAGAATTGATTTTATTCTCCAAAATTTTGTGATCCTTGTCAATATAGAACACTACATATGTTAAGAATTAAAAAAATTAGTGATGTCTCAACTTTTGATTAATTATGGGTAGTGCACATGGATCTCTTTTCTCCAACAAAAAATGGATGTATTAGAGGAAAATACTATGTATTAATATTAGTTGATGATTAAAATAGATTTACTTGGGACTATTTTATAGCAATGAAATCTGAATCCTCTTATTATTTGAAATCATTTTCATTCAATGTTAAAAATGAGAAAAATATTAAATTGATAAGGATTTATAGGGATCATGGGTGAAATTTTGAAAATTTATATTTTGAAACTCCTTTCAGTAATAAAGGCATTACTCATAACTTCTCAGCTCCATGAACTCCTCAACAAAATGGTGTTGCTTAAAGAAGAAACTGAATTCTTTAATAGATAACTAGAACAATATTGAGTGAATATTATATTTCTAAACAATTTTGTGCTAATTATGTTAGTATTTATTATTATACAATAATTCGAGTTTTAATCAAGCCTTTTATTAATAAAACACCTTATGAGTTATGGACTTGTCGAAAACCTAATGTTTTTTAATTCAATGTATTGTGAAGCAAAGTATTCAACATTAATGATAAAGAAAGATTATATAAATTTACACCTAAATCTGAAGAATGAATTTTCATCTGTTATTCCACTACTTCTGACGGTTATAGTGTTTTAAACAAAAGTTCTTGTACTATTGAGGATATTGTACATGTTAAATTTAAAGAAAATTATTCTTTTGTTTTTAATAAACTCCAACCAATATAATAAGTTGTGTCTTAAAAAACTGATTACCATCATCTAATATAATATTCTTATAATAAGGAAAATACTTAAGAAAATATTTATAAAGTATTTACCCTAGAATTTTTTTTCCTTTTGTTGATGAATTGGTTTTACAACACCCAAATCAGTTGTTTCTGTAGAATCATCATAGTTCATTGGTGATGTAAATAAACCTTTAAGGACTATAAATTCATTTAGAAATGAAGTTGAAAATCTATCATTTATTTCTTAATTAGAACCTAAAATCACTGATGAATCCTTAGGTGATGATAATTTTTTTAAAGCTATGGAATATGAACTAAATGAATTTGAGAGGAACAAGGTTTGCAACTTGGTTGAAAGACCTAAGGAAACATCTTTAATTCATTTCAAATGGGTCATTAAAATTAAATGTGATGGAAATGGAATAATTTTATGAAGAAAAGAATAATTTTTAGACAAAGGATATAATAAAAAAAGAAGGAATGTATTATGAATAAACCTATGCTCCAGTAGGTGGAATTGAATCTATTCGTATTCTAGTAACCTTTGTAACATTATTTATTTTTAAAATAATTCAAATGGATGTGAAGTATGAATTTCCTAATAGATATGTTCCCGGGGAAGATTATGATTAACAACCTTTTGGTTTTTTAGAAACAAAACATATTGAATATGTTTTTAAACTTACCAACTCATTATATTGACATATACAAGCCCTAGACCCAGGTATGATAGACTTACAAAATTTTTGTTACAAAAAAAATAGGTTAACGGAACTGTTGAACCAACCATTGTTTTAATGAAAGATAAGAAAAATGTTTTTACTATTCCAACTTGTGTTGTTGAAATTATATTTGGATCAACTCAATAATATTTACAGATTCATTTTCAAATCATAGAAAAATTGAATTTTAAATGAGTATGATGGTGAGTTATCATTTTTCCATGGTTTTCAAATTTTTCAAAAACAATAAGGAACTTATATATATCAACGTAATTATATTAAAGATATTCATAATAAGTATGATATAATAAAACAAAATGTATATGTACTCCAATCGGTACCTCAAGAACACTTGACCTTGATGAAGCAGGGAAACGAGTAGATCAAACATCTTTCAGAGGTATGATGTAAGAGGCCTTATTTTTATTATAAATCTATCCTAGTAAATATATTTATGTGAATCGTAAGAGGTTGTCTGAAGAAGATGTATATTTCAGATCCATGTGTTTTTATTTTGTTTATTTTTATAAATTATTCAAATATTATTAAACCCTGGTGAAATAATAATAAAAAACATACATATAATTATATTTTATTATGTTATTTTCATAACCCATTCCATCTCCTCTTCCATAAAATTGTAAATGAAACCATTATTCCTGTATATAGTAGACTACCCCCTGACGAATTATTGTAATTAATTTTACATAATCGTCTCTCATGATTGAATATAATAATGGATATAATTAATATATACATATATATTACATTTATGATATCTTTATAATTATAAAAATATAATATGTCATATAATTTCATACCTTTCCAACAATTGAAGTATGATAATTTTTTTTTTCTTTGTATGTGTGGATTACCACCTACATGAAGTGATGTGACTCGTATTCATAATCATCATATCACATGGATGATGTATATAAGCATATTTAAATAAATATGTTATTTTTTATATAATTGTCATTATAGAAGGATAAAATAATACTTACATTCTTCTCACAATGATCATTGAATAATGGAAATGTTACTCATGTGTATGTATGACATACCATCTCTATGATTATAACATAGTTCATTTTCTATAACAATATATCATGGTTATTTTTTATATTATAAATTATATATATAAATTATCAATATTTCACAATTATTATTATGAAGATGGTGGAATAATGAACTCATTTCCCATAATCAACCTGTTGAATCAATTTTTGACATATGAGTTAAATATCATCACAATATCTAACGTGAACATAATTGATTTATTAATTTATTATACCAAAGAAATAAAGGATAATTGAAATGAAAAATATTTTTAATCAAGTGAAAAAATAACAATTTTCTTTATTTATGATGATGATAAATGTATGTTATGATTTAAACTCAAGATAAGGGAATTTTATTTAAAAATAATCTTTTACCATTTTCCTTTCATGTTTTTCATCCCGTGTACATATTTTTTAAAATATATTATTAATTTATAATAGATATAAAATAATTATAAATTAAATTGTATGTTTCTTTCAAATTGTTTCAACAAAATTAAGTTATTTTATATTTTAACAAATATGGTGACAATGAATTTTCCTATTTTCATAGTCATTATTTGATGTCTAGATTCAATTATATTATATAATTTTTTCATAAAAGAAATACCATCTTTAAATTTTTTTTTCTATGTATTTTTTAATTGAGAATTATTTTTTAAAATGAAACTATATTATCATATCGTAGTGTTTTTATATTGTTACACATTATTTATTCAAGGTTTCATGATGAAATGGTGTAAGAATAAATTGTTTAATTAATGATATGGTCCTTTGAAATTGTATATGATTATAGGTGATCGCTATATAGATTATATAATGGGTTCACCAAAATAGAACTCCAATACATTAGGTAATTCAATTGAAATTCAACCATATTGTTATTCTAATTTATAATGGTTCGGAAAGGGTTTAGTAAGCATTTTATAATGATGATTCCACAATAATCCTAAATTAAATTTCAAGGATAGCTAATTATTTTGTAGAAATCAATTTATTTCAATAGGTAATACAATAATGATTTATTTAGAGTTGTGATCATTTCCTTTTAGTGAAAAATTATTTTTTTTACGAAAATGTTTGACATGGGTTCTCTTATTTTCTAATAAAACATCCTGATTATAAATTTTTTAATTATATTTTATTAGATAGTATATTGTGAAAAAATATGGGAAAAATAATTTCAGGTGTAAGTAAATTATTATTTCATATTAAGGTTTATTATGTGAAATGAATACTCAATTTTTTATATAATGGTTTTAAAATAAAATATTGAGTTTATTTATTATTTTTATGTCCCTTACTAAGATTTTTGTAGTAATACCATATTTTCATTATTTTATAGTGTTTATGGATGGGTAAAAACAAAGGGGAAGTAAATTTTAATGTCATGAGGATTTTTCATGAAAGGAAAACATTGTTATTTTAAAAAGTTTTGTTTTTTGGGTAAAATAGATACTGAATATAAGTTTCCCATTTTTATTTTATGGGTCTTATATGTAAGTGTTATGGAAAAACTATCAAAAAATATAAACTGTAAAATATTTTGGAATGTAAGGAACTGAATTCTAGTCTAAAAAAACAAGAATATGTAATATTTAATATTGAGTCATTATAGTTGTTATTAGAGTAGGGTTTAGAGGGATTTGGAGAATATGATGTTTTTGTTTGAGGATAACATGAGAGTTATCTATAACCTCATTGTTTTATAAGTTTAAGGTAGATAAAAGGTTCAAAGGAATAGAAACCAATTTTTTTGTTTTAGGTTTTGGGATTTTAAAATTATTAGTGAGATTTTTTGAGATGTTTTGTTACGTTGAGATATATGTAACCCTGAGTTTTAACATGGAGGATTATTTTATAAAACTATTGCAAATAATTTTGGAATGTAATTAGAAAGTTATGATATAACCTTGCATGTTAAAAAATTCATTAATGAATAATTTATTATGGTTATTGGTGAGGATTTGAATTTTAGAATATTATAGAATATCTGTTTGTATTGTATTTACAAGGAAAATTTTAAATTTACCATGTAATAATTCATTTCATGTTTTAATAATGTTTTATTATACAAATTGAAGATAATTTATCAATATGAAAGGATTAGTATGTCAAAAAATCTTCGTATCTATTCTAAATGATTTAGTCATCACTATCATGGAAAAAGATTGCTCAAATTATTTTCAAAACATTTTGAACATCGAAGTCACCTAAAGGAAATATTTTTTCTATCCAACACCATTTCATTTCTCTAAAATTTATATCGATGACTCTATTTATTATATTTTATTTCAAAATCTCAACTCATACATCTCATTCGGAAAGGGAAATACCACTAATGACTTGACTATTTCGTTTCTAGAGATATGGACTTCATGATGGAAGATAAAGGGGATATCAACAGCATAATGGAATACCCTAATATTTTGATTTATGGTATTCATTTTTTTATAATATATTTATGAATCCTGAATCGTTCAAAATTGAAAAATCATAAGGATTTATAATTACATAAGAAAAAATTCAAGGTTAAAGGATTAATAAATAATTTGAATAATGGATCTATTTATCAATGATATTATAATATGTTATGATAATTATGAATCATTTTATAGTATATTTTTTTTCAGAAAATTGCAACATATGTTATGAAAAATCAAACCATTTGAAAAGTTGTGTTTCAAAAAGGTGATAATTTTAGGTGGAAATCATTTAAGGATATATGATAATTGGTTAAATAAAGCACTTATTTTATATATTCTAGATGATATTTAATTAAGATTATTTTATTTTGTGTAAAAAAAATCTATATAGAAAATCATTGAGATTAAAAATTGATTTGATTAATAGTTAAATGTTTTTAGAAATTCATTATATTTTTTAAAATATTATATCAACTATTTTAACATAGTTCTAGTCTGTAGGACAACTTGTAGCATTCGGCAAGGCCATGAGGCTTGAACCCACAACCAAAGGGTGATGAGCTTACATCGCATGCCACTTGCCTATGTGATATACAAGTTAGTATTAAATTACAAAAAAAAAAGATTAAAATAATTTTGGGAACTTGTGTTTTATCATATAGAAAACTATGGGATTAAAAATCAATTTAATGATTAAGTGATTAATATTATTTTATAAAACGATCACTGTATTTTTTATGAACATTGTATAGTTAAGGTAAATAGAATGTTTGGGATTTTATTTGAGGATTAAACATTGAATTATCTTTTAGAATAATATATTATTTTAATTTTTTTTATAGTGATTTGAGTTATTTA
Organism: Viscum album; assembly: GCA_963277665.1. Lineage (NCBI taxonomy): Eukaryota > Viridiplantae > Streptophyta > Magnoliopsida > Santalales > Viscaceae > Viscum > Viscum album. The sequence goes on along the minus strand of OY728140.1, from coordinate 1,306,495,664 downwards.
TGTAAATGAATAGTATATCATGGTGATTATATAACTATGTTATATACACTTTTTGTATAGGACATTAAGGGGGATTGATGCTATTTGGAGATAAATGCTAAATTTATCTTGGTATAATATGTGATCATTTATTTATAATATTTGGGATTCAATCTCAGCCCAAATTGCCCGAAGGACTTTTTTTATTATTATGGATAATCCCCCTTTTAAGGGTTGAAGGGGTACCCGTACATGACCCATAGGCCCAAGGCACAAGACTCGATAAACCCGCAATACATGACCTGAAGGCCCAGAGGTATACCATCCCCCTTTTAGTGCTTCCAGTATAAAAATTCATCTTGAATACTCATCATTTGGATCCAAATATTAGATTGTGGGAGAAATTGATTAATGAATGAAATTATATATATCAAGTAAGTATATTTTTTTATGTTATTACTCGGGATGGTAAATTAATTCCTTAACTCTCAGAAATGGATCATAAAATAAAAAAATTTATCCCTTTACATTCATTATTGATGAATTGATGTCCTTTTTCAAAACACTTTGGTTTATGGTTTTCTGGTCATTAATTATTTTGTGGTAATTCACATACTTGTGATCAATGGTCTTTGTATGTATCTATAATTATTAGAAATTATTCATTACTTTCATGGTTATGTTCTCACTTACCACAAATATTTTCTTATTTGGAAACCTAGTTATGTGTTATTCCAAATAACATTTGAATTTATTTTCCCTCTTTTCAAGAGTATGTTTTATTACTCATTTTTATGATGTGGGATTCCAAGAAAGTTATATTAATATTTCCAGCCTTTCATTACCATGAATATGTTAAAATTTTGAGTATGGAATTTATTGAGTTGGGGAGAATTTAATTTCCAAATAATTTAAAAGAAGGATAATATTTGATATTATAAAGAATATTCACACCATGCATTAACAAATAGTGAAATATTATTATTTAAATGGAACTGTTATAAATTAGACATTGAAATATAGGTCTGAATTAGATTACCCAAATTAAGGTGTGTGTGTGTGTGTGTGTGTGTGTTTATTAATCATTATAAATTTATTGATAAATTATTAACGAATAATCACCCAATTATAAATAAAGACAATTTATTCTTTAAAAATATGTTTTCTTCAAAAATGATTATTATCTATTTTTGTGAGAAAATATTATAAATAGTTAAAGAAAAATTTAAAAAAATTATTGATAAAAATTTTAAAATTTTTTAAATAAGAATAACCAAATTAGATCATGGTGAAATTTTTATTTTTTTCTGAAAAGTTTGGTTTTCCAATAAATAGTAAAAAAAATAATTTTTATAAAAAATTATATTTTCTGTTAAAGTATTTATAAATTAAAATTATATTTTTGAATTAGTTTTAAAATTTTATTATTTTAAATAGATTAAACATAATCCAATTATAGTATTTGCAATTAATTTTATACTTGATTTTAGTATAAAAACATTTTTATAAAAAAAAAGTCGTTTTTTTGGTAAAAAATATTTTTCTTCATGTTTTTGCCATTGAATTTTAAATTAAATTCTAAAATTTTTTTTTAATATTGAAAAAATGGATTGAATATTTTTAAATAAAATTTCAATATTTATTAAGTAAGTCCCTTTTATTTTTTGTCATTATGAATAGTTTCCTTAGTAAATTTATGTCACCTTAGTAAGTGTAAATTGGTTCATTTAGGTTAAAAATAATATTATAAGGACTAAAAAATGACCTTAAACCTTACCATTTTTCTTATTATAATATTTCATCGATAAACATCCAAATGTATAATATATTAGTTTTTTTCATTTCAGAATAACTTATTACTTTATATTATTTTATATAAAGGGAAATAAAAAATGTCATCCTCTTTATTTTTTTATCATTACATTTTTTACATCAGGATATACAGACGATATATTCTGTTAGAAATGATTATTTGAAAAAAACTAATTATTTTCATATTTTAATTTATTTATAATTTTTATTAATGAAATAATTACCTTAAATACTTATGAAATACTAGCATGGTGATAGTGAAAATAGTAGAAAATAAATCAAATGGTTTAAAAAATATATAACAAATTTCATTTAACTGAGTTTTTTCATTATATTATTATTTAGATAAAAACACATATTATATAGGTGTGAATTCATTATATTGTAGTTCAATTTTTTTCTTCTAGTTTAAAAGTAAAATTAAATGAATAGTTCTAAAATCAACATTAAGATTATTTTATAACAAATTATACTTCAGTAAATGATTTAAAACAAATGAAACATGTTTTATGATAGTTACTTGTGATATGGTTGTACATATAAACTGTGATAGATTTTAGTTCAATATTCCTTTTATTCTATGGTTTTTTAACCCTAAAGAGTAAAATATTTAAAACCAAGGTAATTCTCAAAAAGTTAAAACATGACATTAAATAATGAAAATGATGAAAACATAACCTAATACAATCCAAATATTATTATATGAGATTATTTTTGTTCACCGTTATCTTATATTTTAAGCATATTATTTTTTATCCATTCTAATATTAGAATAATTTATAATAAATTATTATTTTAATAAATTCCTAGAATGCCTCTCCCCTCATTACAAAATAGAACCTCTTATTCTATTTTATTAAAAATTAAAGAAACATTGGATTCATCAAATACCTTCCCAAATATATTACTACCATTCTTATCCAGGTCCTAGAGTCCTTTGTTTTATTAAAATAACATCCTAGGAAAACTTTTGGTGAAAACATTAAGATGATATCTCAAAAATAGGTATAGATCATACCCAAGACTTTTCGTTTTTTTCTAACTAATTTAAATATTATTCACCCATAATGAAATAATATTACAAGTATATTACATATATTGAGTTGTTATTTTTTAATTTCTTAACTGATATTCATCTCATCTTCTTTCAAATGGAAATTAAAACCATCATTTGTGTTTATGATGAACAACCACCATGCGAACATATGTTTTTTTTTCATCATCACCACTAAAGATTATATATAATGATGGAATTAGTGTATATATATCATATTAATGACATATTTATCATTTTTAAAAGTTAATATATATTATAATTTTATGTATTTCCACCCATTTTAGAATTATAACAACATTCATGCATACATGGGGATTACCACCTTCACGAAGCGTTGTAATTCATAATTTTAATCCCCCATCACATGGACCATATATGTAGAGACCATTTTTTCCTTGAAATAATTTCCAATATATATATATAAATATATCTTCAGAGACATGTGTAGAAACATCGTTCGATTTTCAGGCCCGATGATCCCAGAAATAATTTTATAAAAATTTTAAATATATTTTATATTACATGGGCACTATAACTTAAATAAAAGTTGATAAGTGTTAAATAGAATCACGAATAAAAAATTAAAGAACATGAATGATTTAAAAATGTCATTTTTACTATAGGTGGAATAAAAAATATGATGGTATGGGTCATTAGGATAAAACCAACTACGGGCGGTGTGTTTGGTTTAATAAATAAATAATTTTATTCATTTAATTAAATTTACCTAATTAAAATTATTTTTAAGAAATAATTATGTAAGAATCTATAGGGTTAGTATCATAACCCTGGGATCATTGCGAAGTGAATTCTTCCTCCTCTAGTTGGAAAATCAAATTCAGAAAATGAAGCTTCTCTCGATCAAGGAAGATCAAGATGCAGGAAATATAATGATTCCTCCCATTTATTCTATATCATGTTATTTTATAATTAATTTTCAGAAACTATGTAGGACTCATCATTTCATTGTTTATTCCATTATTAATTATTATTTTTAGAATGATCACTCCTTTCATTGATCAACTTCATGTTCAAGCATTTTCATGTGCCCATGTTTCATATTTAAGTATTTGATTTGATTAATTATGGCTTTCTAAATTTTCTATGCATACATTCCCCAATTTATATTCTTTATCCAATAACATTTGGGAAACTAGTATTACATCTTTGTTTTTTGTTCTTTTCCCCCACCCATTATTCACATTCTCTTCCATTGGGCATTGGGGCCATGGTTAGACATTTTTGGGTGGGATTGAGCACGATCGGACATCGGGATTCATGGTGAACTCGTGTATGAATAACAGAATGATCATTTAGGAATATATTGGTATGTTTGTTTTGGATAAAAGTGATTAATACCATGGATTTGAGATCCCAGACAGAATAGCAAATGACGGGAGACCCATGGGTCCATCCTACAACGCATTACTGTGGACCAATGGGTATCATTATTCAGCCACTCGATGGTCATAAATGATGAAAAAGAGAAAGAACCATCATTTTTATCTAATTAAAACGTAAGATAAAAAGAAATTTTATCATATCTGGACATTTGATCACATATATGACTTTATGGAAAAATATCAACTACACACTGAGTAGTTTGAAGAAGTGTAACATCCCGGATAAATGAAGAATATGACATTTTCAAATTTATTAATATTTGTGAATTAAATATTAATTTTACATTAAAGCGGTAGCTATGTTCGATAGCGTACTCGATACGCAAAAATGGGTTCCTTTGAAATATTACATTGCACACTAACAATATAATATTATTATTATATATGGTAGTTAACTCCTAGCAATTCTATTGCTAGGAATGAACAAAACTAACTACAATATGATTATACATGTTTACTAAATGTATTTACACTTATCCAATAAATGTTAGAGGCTTAAAATGTGAATAAATCTAATTTTAAGCATAATTTACATTGAAAGGTTGATTTACATCCTTTTAATGGATAACCCTATTTAAATCTTGTTTTGGTCATTTTTTATATGTTCTAATTGACCAAATAAAATCATTCTTTAGAATGGGGAAATCAAAATTTACTTTGTGTAAATTTATGGATTTTTTCCGATAAAGTACATTTTTAATGAATAGTTAAAAATATTGTATTTTAATTGAAAAGTGCCTTTTAATATAATTTATTCATATGGTTATATTATATTTGTAATTGGTTTTAAAGTTAATTTAAAATATATTTTTATCATTTAATCCAATTTTGGACAATGGAATTAATTTCAGTTTCAAATTGGACATAAACAAGTATCAATATTTAGAAAGTTATTGTTTCTTAAAAACACGCTATTTGTTTTCATAATGAGAATTAATTTTTAAATTAATTAATTCCACTTATATGTTTTAAATTTCTAAAATTAGACAACATTTATGAATTCGGAAATTCAAATATTGATTAGGCTGAGTTTTCGGTATTTTTCTGAAAAACTTCAATTTTTGAAGAATAGTGAAACCACTTAGTGGTAGTTAAAAAAACTGACTTTTTCATTTAAATGAAATTTTACCACTTCGATGAATTTAATTTTGAAAATCCTATATAAATGGTTGTTTTCAAGAAGTATAATTTGGTTCAATAAGATGAAAATATTTTTTGGTGATTAGTAACTTTTGACTTTTATTTACCGCGGTTAAAGGTAAATAAGGTAATTCAAGATAAAAAGAATATTATAATAATTCAAAATTACCTCAACACTTGTCCAAAACTTCTTGGTCGATTCAATAACGATGCTGGGAATCTTTGGGTCGATTTTGGGACCCCATTGAGCCACTTGGGAGTGATAATGACAATTTAGATTAATTAACTTAAAGTAAAGGAAAAAATAACAAAAGCAAACATTATCTATTAAATTAATTGTTACAATGGGTTATATAAATTATCTTTTCGACTATAAATATTCATTGGAAATATAAATATATTTCCTACATCATAGTATTTGTTTTATAATTTTTAGATATCCAATAAATTGAATTATTTGTGACACAATAATGATGCAGTGTTTACCTCATTAATAAATTATTTAAATAAATAAGATTATAAAGACTAAAATAATATTCAAAACCCATACAATTCCTATTGGATGGTTTTATTTCAAATATTAGTAATCTTATCTTCAACAGTAATGTGTTTTTGACCTTTTGAAACCGAATATAAGTTTAAAATAAAAACAATTTCACACTTTCTTCAAGAGCCCCTCCTCCCTCTTATAAAAGGACTTCAATGAAATTCCACACATCTCTAAAGCCTCTCTTCCCATCCCACCTCTGCCCAATTAGTCTCCTTAAATCCCTATACTCTTCTTAGAAGACTTATTGTGGGAAGAAGGAACTTCAAGAAGTCCTTTGATTCAAACCAAATGGAGTTACGCAAATTAAAGGTAACGGTTTTTCATAAATTGGTTTTTTACTTCTCTAACCCCTAAACACTTTTTATTCCATTCTTTTGTAAAAAACCCAGTATCCTAAATATACTAGGATGTTTTTATGAGAATTATTCGAACTACACTTACAGAAACCTCCATCTAATGGATGAAGAATATAATGTTTCTATGGATGGAAAACTAACGCCTCACGAAACGATGATTGGTCAAATATCTCCAACCCCCTCTCATGGTGTCCATTATGATGGCACTGTATTTATATATGATATATATTATTTTTTTGTTTTCGTTTTGCTTCTTTATTTTCTATTTATATAATTCTTTTATGGTTTCCAAAGTGGGAAAATATGATAATCTCATTTGAGGAAGTGTGAACTAACGCCCCCTCAAAGTGATATGACTCGTTAATGCCTTATGTGGGATGTATAAAGGATGGATTTAATGATAATATATATGATATTATACTGGAATTATAATATACCTATGTTTAATTATGTTTTATTATCATTAAAATAATAAATAGAAATGAAAGTAGCGTTCATGCGTACGTACGGCTTACCGTCTCCATGAATGGTGGATTTAATTTCATACCTCTAAATGTTATGTACTATTATAAATACAAGAATATACAGAATATATATGATATATATGATATATAAATAATGAATATCATTCTTCATATAATGGAATATTGACCACATGGACAACTTGTAATATAAGGTGTTCATTTTTGACTCAAGTATCAAATATCATCAAAATGAACATTATTAACTTCAATGACTACATAATGTTTATAAAATGGTAATAAGTGATATAAAAGGAATAATAAAATTGAAAATTTTTCTTAAGAATGTATAAATTAACTTTAGTTTATTATTCAGGATATTAAAGAATGATCGAGTCAAGTTGGACACAAGGTAAGGGATCCGACCTCTCTCTTTCTTTTCAAGTACAATCTTTTATGCCATTTCCTTTATGCTACATGTTCTTATGTTGGAGGATATTATTTTATATTCACCATAATATAATTTTTATTTTAATATGATTAGAGAGCCCCTCTTACTTTCATCAATTCATTTTAAGAATTTTTATGTGGCGCCGTTAGGCTGCCGAAATTTTGTAAGGGATTTTTTTATCTCACTTTTAATTCCGTGAAATTTCCATTGTTTGCCACTAATTAATTTCATGTGGTGTATTGTGTACTGATTTTTGATATATATTATCATGATTATCATTATATTTATTTTATTCTGTGATGTATTTTGTTCTTATTAACTGTTGGTCATACAACTTTGTTGAATACAAAGTGGTAAAGCGTTTCATCTCAATTTTTATTCATATGAGATTCAAGATATATTTTCCACTATTTCCTTTTGTGTTATGAATGTACTACCCATGATTTTACTATTTGTGTAATATACTTTTATTTATGAGTATTTACATCTTCATTTTATGATCCTTCTTTCATGTGGCGTATGTTTTGTAAGTTACCAAATCGTTAAGGGACTTCGTCTCAATATAATTTCATTAAGGAATATTTTGTTTTAATACACTACTTTCTTTTATATGCTGTATAAAAACCTTGACTATTCAAAGGGAATATTTTTCTACGATGAATTTTACTAAATGACAAAAAGAATGTTTCTTTTTAACGTAAGCGGTGACAACATTTTTTTTCTCCGTCGTGAGTATTATTTGATCTTTGGATTCTTCAACATGTCGTAATGTTTTTAAAAGAAAATAAATACCATATACTCTTTTATGTATTTTGGTATTCATGATGGTTTTCATAATTAATTTGTTAATTCAATATATTTATGTGATATATTGTTATTGAAATGTGAAAATGTTTTCTTTCCATTATATTTTTTTCATTCTTATGATTTTATAATGGTAATTGGACATTTGACGGGTGGTTACGTGACAAAAAAAATAAAGGGTGGTCCCGTGAATACTAGGATGGGTGGTTACGTTATAACCTCCAATGCATTGGGTATGGAAGGTGGCCGTATGGCTATTCCATTTATTGATACATGTGTAAGTCGACTGTATGTTTATTCTATTTAATTATGTTTATGTCACATGTTACCTTTATATGTTATGTGTTCTTTTTTGGGTTTTATGGTACCCTTTTGGTTACAAAAGGGTAACCAAGGAACTTTTATTCAGTTAAGAGTATTTACTAATTCATAAAGGATAAAAGTATTATTCATGATATTCATGGTATGCTTGTTGTTTTGAAAAACTAACAGTTTCCTTCTATGTGTATCCATTACTGAGATTTTTATGCTCATCCCAAGTTTTATATAAATATTTTCCATAGGACATAAGGATGAATAGGTTCATGGATGGGATCAAGTAAAATTAAACCTATCTAAAACATCGAACAAGGCATGTTTCTTTTTAAGAGTTTTTATTTTATGAAAAAAATAGATACTGAGTAGTACGGTCTACTTGTAATAATTAAGTTGTTATGTAATAGTTATGGCCTAATTTACTAAAACTCTAAACCTATATAGATCCTCAATGTGAATTAATCATTTAATTCATGATTATGTAAGGTTTATGTTCAGGTCCTTACAGTTGGTATCAGAGGTCGATTTAGATATCTTTAGAGGTTAGGGTTCAATTTAAGCATAAGTGACATTACAATAATGGTTAGGATTTAAGAAAAGGTCATAGTTATTTTTATAAAGTGAATGAGTTTAAGATAACATTAATAATTATATCTTAGTGTTTACCCTCCTCATAAAATATTATATGATGATTTTATTGATACACTCACACTGAACTTTTTGGTTTTAGTAAATGGCAGGATCTAGCAGGCACCAAAGTAATAATGGATGTAAAGAAAACTATGACTATTTTCTGAATGAGAAACTGAATGATATGGGATCTGCAATGAGAACTCTTGTGGTTATTCTCAATCAACTATTTGGAGTCATGATTCACCACTTGAACCGTGGTGATTTTTATAAGACATCATATATGTGAGAAATAGAGCCCTACAGATGTTTAGGTAAAACTCATAAAGGTAAGTATGTTCAAAAACCTATGTGTCAAAGATGTGGAAAGAAACAAATAGGAAAATGTTTCAAAGGGACAGAAAGATGCTATAGAAGTGGAAATGAAGTTCATAAAGGAAGAACCTGCCATGGAAAAAGGAAGCATCTAGTTGACTATTGGAAAGGGAATGAAGTTATTTCTGAAGGATCAATTGAATGTTGTAAATGTGGTGTGCATTGTTATTGTGAAAACACATGTCCTACGAAGATGTTTTTTGTAATGGGACCACCATGATCATACAAAGATTCGTTTACCAATACCTAATGCCATTTCGATTGAGGATGAGGAAACTAAAAATGACCAATGAAAGGTATGGATTATATCTTAACATATGTTTTCCAATAATTGAAATATTAGTATATGATTCATGATTTTGTTTGTAGGAAAGAAGTATTTCAGAATACGTTGGAAAGGAATGGTTAATGGATCATGAAAAATATTGAATGAGTAAGACGTCAACATATAAGAGATTCAAGTGTTATGGTAGAATTTAGGACGGGGAAATGCTTAAAAGTATTAAGGCTCTTCTGATGATGGGATTACATTAGAATAGTTTTTATTGTATGTGTAACCCTAATGTTTGATAAATGAAAATTTTATTCAAGGAATAATTATCTTCTTTTTTTGGATATAGTTATAAAGAACCATTTGGGTTTATATGATCCTTGAATTTGAGTCAATTATCCGTTAATACATTTTGGGATGCAAAACAAAAGTTATTAGATAACCTTCATGGTCAAATTCTGGTTTCTTTATAAATTTATCTCTTTTTGAGGAATGATATAAAATTATATAGTTTTTTAAAAGGGACAACATGCAGAATGTGTGACAACCCGTCGCATCAGACGAAGCTACAGGAATCGAACCCACAACCAAAGTGCGACAGATATTTATCGCCTACCACTTGACTACTTGAAGTCCCTAGTTAGTATGACTAATTCGTTTTAGTAAGATAATCTTATGAATCAGAAATATGTTAATTTTGGGTTACCTATTGAAATGATTAACCTATCATAGAGGAAATGTGATTAGGTTAATTACTTTTCATTATGAGACTTTAAGAGTATCTGATGTTATATGGAGATAAATGTTAAGATTTACCTTGGAAGACTATGTGATTAAAACCTTCAGATATTCAGGTTTCAATCTTAGTTTGGATTATATTGAAGAATTTTAAGGTTAACTATTTATTTAATGGTTTGCCTTGAACCTTGGGTTCTTATTGTTTAGTTTTGGAGATTAAAAGTTGTATTTATTTTTATAAAGGATTATCCTTTTGGTGATTATCTGATATTATACTAAAAATTTTGGTTTTAGTTGATTTCTAAATACAATGGAAATAGATATTTCTCCTTTTGTGGATTATGTGATTATCTAGATTATGATTCTTGTGCTTTTGATGTGACCAAGCCTTTTTGAATGCTAATCATTTAGAGAAATTATTAGTTTTCGTAGAAACTTATTAAAAGATGAAACTGTACTTGAAGGTAGGTATATTTTCACATGTTTTTGTTATATGTAGAAGATGAATTCCACAAAATTATGAAATGGAATATAAAACAAAAACATTGTTGGTTTACGTTTCTTATTGGGTAATCAATGACCGTTTACACACATCATAAGTTTGTGATTTTCTTGTGGTTAACTTTTTTCTAAACATTATTTCTATCACTCTCCATCAGAACATGAAGGTTTTTTTCTCCTCCATATCAATGTTTTCATGGAATCATAGTATTTGTTGTCTTGGGTAACCTTTGTACTTCTCTTCCTTTATTTTAATGTGATGGTTTAATTGACACTTTTATTTTATGTGGGGCTTTCAATGAAGTTCCTGAGCCTATCTTTTAAATTGCAAGGATGTAATCCCTAAAAGGGGAGAAGGATGTAACATCCCGGATAAATGAAGAATATAAAATTTTCATATTTATTAAAATTTGTGAATTAAATATTTATTTTTACTTTAAAGGGGATTCTATGTTCGATAGCGTACTCGATGCGCAACAATGGGATCCTTTGAAATCTTACGTTTCACACTAATAATATAATAATATTATTTTATATAGTACTTAACTCCTATCCATTGTATTTATGGGAATGAAAAAAACTAACTAAAATATGATTATACATGTTTGTTATATGTATTTACATTTATCCAATAATTGTTAGAGGCTTAAAATTTGAATAAATCTAATATGAATCAAAATTTACATTAAAAGGTTGATTTACAACCTTTTAATGGCCAACCCTCTTTAAATATAGTTTTGGTCATTTTTATATGTTTTAATTGACCAAATAAAATCCTTATTTAAATTAGGGACATCAATATTTACTTTGTGTATATTTTTTGAATTTTTCCGAAAAAGTTCATTTTTTAATGAATAGTAAAAAATATTGTATTTTAATTCAAAAGTGCCTTTTAATCTAATTTATTTATATGGATATATTATCGTTTAAATTTTTTTAAAGTGAAATGAAAATATATTTTTACCATTTAATCCAATGTTGGTCATTGGAATTAATTTCACTTTGAAATTGGATATAAACAAGTATAAATCTTTTGATAGTTATTGTTTCTTAAAAATAAACTATTTGTTTTGATAACGGGAATTAATTTTAAAATTAATTAATGGAACTTATATTTTTTTAATTTGGAAAAATAGACATCATTTTTGAATTCGGAATATCAAATATTTCTTAGGCTAAAGTTTTGGTATTATTCTGAAAAACTTCAATTTTTGATAAATTGTGAAACCACTTAGTGGTAGTTAAAAAACTGACTTTTTCATTTAAATAAAATTTTACCACATATTTAAATTGAATTTCTAAAATCTGACATACATTTTTGTTATCAAGAAGTTAAATTTTGTTTAATATGATGAAAATGATTTTTTGTGAATAGTAACTTTTGACTTTTATTTACCGCGGTTAAAGGTAAATAAGGTAATTTAAGATAAAAAGAATATTATAATAATTAAAAATTACATTAACACTTGTCCGACCCTTATTGGTTGATTCATTAACGACCATGAGCATATTTGGTTCGATTTTGGGACCCCATTGAGCCGCATGGGAGTGATAATGACAATTTAGCTTAATTAACTTAAAGTAAAGGCAAAAATGACAAAAGCAAATATCTTTTAATAAATTAATTTTAAAAAGGGATTATATTAATTATATTTTAGACTATAAATATTAATTGGAAAGATAAAAATATTCCCTACATCATAGTATTTTTTTAGAATTTTTATAGATCCAATAAATTAAATTATTTATGGCACAATAATGATGCAGTGTTTGCCTCATTAATAAATGATTTAAATTAAAAAGATTATAAAGACTAAAATAATATTCAAACCCTAACCAATTCCTATTGGATGATTTTTATTTCTAATTATATTCATCTTATATTCTACATTAATGTGTTTAGGACCTTTTCAAACCAAAGATAAGTTTATAATAAAATAATGTTTTCACACTTTCCTAAAGAGCCCCTCCTCCCCCTTATAAATGGAGACCACATCTAAGGAGTTCCACACATCTATAAAGCCTTTTTGATCATCCAAACTCTACCCAATTAAACTCCCTACATCATTATCCTCCTCCTAGAATCCTTACCTTAGGCAGAAGGCACTTCAAGATGTGTTTTGGTTCAAACAAAAGGGAGTTACCCAAATTAAAGGTAATAGTTTATCTTAAATTGTTTTCCTTTATTTTACGTATCCAACCCCTAGATGCTTTTTATTCCATTATTGTGTATAAAAAACAGTATCCTAAATATACAATTATGTTGTTATGAGATGTATTATAACTACACTTATACACACCTCCATCTAATGGATGAAGAATGTAATGTTTCTCTTGATGGAAAACTAACGTCTCATGAAACGATGATTGATCAAATATCTCCAACCTCCTCTAATGGTGTTCATTATGATGGAACTATATTTATATATGATATATATTATGTTTAGTCTATATTTATTCTTCTTTTTTTTCCATTTATAGTACAACTTTATGGTTCCCATAGGGGGTAAATACGACAATCTCATTTGAGAAAGTGCGGACTACCTCCCCCTCAAAGTGATGTGACTCATTAATTCCTTATGTGGGATACATAAAAGATAGATATAATGATATTATATATGATATTATACTGGAATTATAATATAACTATGTATAATTATGTTTTATTTTCATTAAAATAAGAAATAGAAATGAAAGTAGCGTTCATGCATACGTACAGCTTACCGTCTCCATGAACGGTCCATTTCATTTCTTACCTATAAATGTTATATACTATTATAAATACAAGTATATATAGAATATATATATGATATATATGATATCTAAATAATCAATATCATTCTGCATATAATGGACTATTGACCACATGGACAACTTTTAATATAAGCTGTTCATTTTTGACTCAAATACCAAATATCGACAAAACATACATTATTAGCTTAAATGACTACATAATGTTTATAACATGGTAATAAGTGATATAAAAGGAATAATAAACTTGAAAAAGGTTCTTAAGAAAGTATAAATTAACATTAGTTTATTATTCATGATATTAATGAATGATCGAGTCAAGTCGGACATGACGTAAGGGATCCGACCTCTATCTTTTTTCTCAAGTACTCTCTTTTATGTCATTTATATTTTTCTACATGTTCTTATGTTAGAGAATTTTCTTTTATATTCACCATACTATAATTTTTATTTTCATATGATGAGATACCCACTCTTACTCTCATTATTTCATTTTATGAATTTTTATGTGGCACTGTTAAGTTGCCAAATTTTTGTAAGGGGTTTTCTTATCTCACTTTTAATTTCATGAAATTTATATTGTTATCCACTTATTCATTTCATGTGGTGTATTTTGTACTGCCTTATGATACATATTATCATTATTATCATTATATTCATAGTATTCTGTGATGCATTTTTTTGTTATTAACTTTTGGTCATATGACTCTGTTGAATACAACATGGTAAAGCATTTCATCTCACTTTTCATTCCTATGAGATTAAAGCTATATTAGCCACTATTTCCTTTTGTGTGGTGAATGTACTGCCCATGATTGTACTATTTGTGTAATAGACTTTCATTTATGAGTATTTACATCTTCATTTTATGATGCTTCTTTCATGTGGCGAATGTTCTATAAGTTATCAAATCGGTAAGGGACTTCGTCTCAATCTCCTTTCATTGAGGAATATTTTGTTTTAATACACTACTTTCTTTTATACGCTGTAAAAAAACCCTTGACTATTCAAAGGGATTCTTTTTCTACTAATCGTTTTATTAAACGACAAAAAGTATGTTTCTTTTTAACATAAGCAGTGACAACGACCTTTTCCACCGCCGCAAGAATTATTTGATATTTTTCTTCCTCAACAAGCCATAATGTTTTTAAAAGAAAATAAATACCATATACTCTTTTGTGTATTTTGGTATTGAAGATGGTTTTGATAATGGATTTGTTATGTCAATATATTTAAGTGATGTATTGTGATTGAAATGTTGAAATGTTATCTTTCCATTATATTTGTTTTCATTCTTATGATTTTAAAATGGTACATAGACATTTGACGGGTGGTTATGTGATAAACCAAAAGACGGGTGCTTCCATGAATACCAGGAAGGGTGGTTACATTATAACCTCCAATTCATTGGGTATGTAAGTAAGTCTTATGGCTATTCCATTTAGTGATACGTGTTGAAGTTGACCGTATAGTTATTCCATTTATGTATTTTTATGTCCCAAGTTGCATTTATATGTTATGTGTTCTTTATATGGGTTTTATGGTAATATGATGGATAAAAAAGGGAAAGTAATGATCTATTATTCAGTTAATAGTATTTTCTACTTCATAAAGGTTATAAGTATTACTCATGATATTCATGGTTTACTTGTTGTTTTGAAAAACTAACAGTTACCTACTTTTTGTGTCCCTTAATGAGCTTTTTATGCTCATCCCATGTTATTTTTAAATGTTTTACAGAGGTCTTAATTATGAATAGGTTTTTTGGATGGGATCAAGGAAAAGTCAAGATGTCTAAAACATGGAACTAGACATGTTTCTTCTTAAGAGTTTTTATTTTATGAAAAAAATAGATTCTGAGTAGTAGTGTCTACTTGTAATATTTTAGTTGTTATGTAATATTTATGGCCTAATTATCTAAAACTCTAAACCTGTAAAGATCCCCAATGTGAATTATTCATTGAATTCAAGAATATGTAAGGTTTAATGTAGGGTCCTTATAAGAATACATAACATACAAGGCATGGATGTGGTGGCTAGTGTTTCCGGATGAGTTTAGTATAAAATGTTTTTTGGGGTAACCACATGTCTTGTGGTATGGTGATGGTGACACGGTGTCTATTACAAGAGTACATGTGGATAAGCACAGCCAGGAACACATCCAAAATACATATACGTGTCCTAAAAGACCCAACCATGAGATCACAGATCAACCTCGAGTAACAAATACTTGTCTTGTCGTCCACCTACACATCATGTACTTATACATGAGTAGGAATCCATGTGATAATGAATAAATATCCATTAAAAGTGTTGTTAAAAACATTGTGTTGGTATACTGCATGTTGTCTATCACTACCTTCCTTTTTAAGATACATAAATGACTTTTATCAAGTTCATTTACACTCATATTTTAGAAATTGAGTAGCCTATACTATGATTTTTTCTATGTAGAATGTGATGGTGGCCTCCATAGTGTCATTCTAGATAACATGAATGATTTTATTAGTTGAATGCTTTGTTAGGAAGTGCATGACAATGGGAGTGATCATGCGGTATCCCTAGAAACATTAGAGTGTCACCTTCCAACTAGTTTGGGAATTGGTCCTCTAACTATCTATAGAGTGGAAACCTACAATGGAATAAAGAATTATTCCTCTATATACATTTTGAGTGGAACCCTCATAATTGGATAGGGTATTGATCCACTACCTATCCACTGAGTGGCACCCTCTTATGTAGTTAGGGCATGAGTCCTCGATTACTAGAGTGGAACCCTCCAGTTGGTCTGAGCATGGGTCCTCAACTATGAGAGTGGAACCCTATTTTTGGGTAAGGAATAGGTTATCTAACTATTATCTGAGTTACCTCCTCCCATAGAATCATAGTATGTTTCATCGACTATTAGAGTGGAACCCTTCTGCTCGGCTGGGTATGGGTCCTCTACCAACAATTAGAGTGGAACCCTCTAGCTTGACTAGGAATGGTACCTCTAATAATTACTTGAGTGGAACCCTACTTATATACCATGGAATGGATCCTCTACATTTATATTTTTCCCCTAAACAATGGGGTACAGTGGTGAGGTGTGACTTAACATGTAAATTTATAATGAGAAGACATGTGAGATGCTAGACATTATTAATGGACTACTAGAACTGATTGCACTCTTTTCCTGGGATGGGATATATGATGGAGATCCCCTTCTCTCTCATTTGGATATAATTAGTTTGAGAAAATGTATATATATCTATATACATGTTGTTGGATTTTTTTTACTCTCTTACATTTGGTTGAGCTATCTTCTTATCTATTCCTATCATTTCTCCTACTTCTCCCCTTTCATCTTTTCAGGCATCGTAATGGGTATATATATACTCACCCTTGTATGGGATTTCCCCACATGTCATGTCTTATGAAAATGATGGACTGGTCTGTGGGTACTATATAAAACCTTAGGGATACCTGGTGCATTGGTTAATGCATGTTATTCAATCCTAGAGATCAAGAGCTAGGTTCTCTGAGGACTTTACTTTCATGTTTTATCGGGTTTGGAAAAATTTCTAGTTGGGAGTTTATTTTTCCCCTCTACCATTTTGTTTACACTATCATAGTCTTGTACACACTATAGGTTCTTATATATGTAACTCCCTGACCCCAGTTACCCAGAATTAGTGCATTATTACATAACATTGAAATGATACGAGGAATCATGTCCCAAAAGACTGATCATTTTAGTATCCGTGGAAGTAATAGATATATACAAAAGTTATACTTGTCATGATGAAGTAAAAAACAAAATTGTGTTACCTTTGAACACTCTTATATCTATTAGACTATTTCTTTAGGTTAATCATTATATGATTCTTTGAATCCTAGGAAAAATTAAACATAAGAAATGGGTGAGCTCAGATTCTTAGTAAGAATAAAAATATAGCAGAAACTGTAATAAATAAGAATAAACATTCAAGTAAATGTATAAGACTAGAACATAAGCCTTTTAAACTTAAAAGTTTGAATAATATGGAAAAGATAAATTTGATAATTCCATTTACTTATTTAAATGGATATTATACTAGTCGAATAATCACATGTAATATCAATAGCCAATTTCGTAATAATTGAAAGCATAATGCCAGACTTCATAACCACATAGTCAAGGAATTATGCCAAGACACTAGTTTGATTCATGAGAACTAATGAGGCATCAAGGAGATATATTGGGCTCCACCCTTCACATATTATGTCCAATGCATTCCTCATATGAAAAGGTTTAACTATAACATAAACATTCGCAATAAAACTAGCATACAAAATGTCAATATATTATATATAAACTATGAATGGTATAAAAATTACACATCCACAGACAAACATATCACAAAACCTTCAATATAGTATGGAAGGTTTTTATCATAATAAATGAACCTCAATCAAGGATGATATCCCATAAAGGATGTGAACATAGTTGAAAATGATCAGTAAAAATCTTTGAGAGAAATATCCCTTTTTTATGAAAAAATTTAAAAGTCTAACTATTTTTGAAGAATATTTTTAAAATATATTTTGGAATCAATGTGTCATGTACCACATTGAATCTTTTAAAAGGAATTTCAATTTTATAATATTAATGTCCATATAAATAAAACCTTAAAACCATTTTTAAAACATTCACATTAATGAGACAAATTTAAAAGAATAAATTTTTAAAAAATATAAAATAATATTTTAGTTAGAGTTTCTAACCAAATAAAAGCTGCTTGAATACAAATAATTGAGGTAAACAAAACATTATAAAAATGAATTGGGGAATAACAACAAAAGAGTCTCAATGTAATGTACGTTGAGATGAATTCTTTTATGAAGACCATATCCTTAGTTTAAGGATAAATAAATGAAATTATTATGTGTGAAAAATATAAATACACTCAATATGATTGAATATTCAGTGTAAATCAATTTGAGGACATTCACACATATTTTAGTAAAAACAACACCAATGACTTGGATTTTTAACTCAATGAATATAAATTCAGTTAAAATTACTATTATCAAGTTTATATCGATGAATTTAGAATTTATCAATGGATTGATTATGTGTATCAAAATTAAATCGACAATAATTTGAGTGGAAATTACTACATAAGTAAATAAATAGTGATTTCACACATAATCTTGGAGTAAAGTAATCAATGATGTTTGCGTAAAACAGATTGAGTGGAAATTGAAATTCCCTTAACGATTTGGTAACATAAGAAACATACACCCCATGAAATAAGTATCATCCAATGATGAATTATATACCCATAAATTAAATTATATTATACAAACAATGCAGTCATGGGTAGTACATACACCACACAAAAGTTAATGGTGGAAAATATAGCATGAATCTCACGGGAATAAGAAGTGAGATGAAAACCCCTTAACTTGTACTTTTCCTTTGTCGAGGGTATGTTAACCGCCTATATAATAGTTAAATAATTGTTATTAAATTATACATGAATCATATACACATATATGATATCATATATGATCTTTTAGTATTTATTTAATAATATTTTAGTAGTATAATAGTTTCGGTTGTTAAATGATTCATTTTCATTTATATGCTTGGTTATGTATGACATGTTTGTTATAAATAGGGTGTATTTCATTCATATAAAAATGATATTAAGTTCTTAAAAAATATTTTTAATCATAAAAAAAATTATTCTTAAATGATTACGATGGTGATTAAATCTCATCACGTTCGTAGAGAAGGCAATATGTACGTACACACGAGCGACAATATAATTATATTGATGGTGAAATCATATTTAATTGGATGTTATATCATATATAAAGAATAATTAACTTGTTCTATTTATTGTTTTCATTAGTTATACTTATAATTATACCCATCCAGATAACGAAGTGTTTGAATAACAAACTAAACCACGACTTGGAGACTGTAAGCCGTACGTACGCACATATAGTGACATTGTCCTTTATATGATGGATAGAATAATGAATATGATTGTACCATATTTATTATAATATCACAGTATGTGTAAGGTACTAGAGTTATTATTTTGTTATGTAAAAAATAAATAAAGAGGAAGTGGAAGATAAAAAGAACACGAAAGAGGGTGGTGAAATTATTACCACTTCTTCGGGTGTTTTCTTTTGAGTTGATCAAAAGGGATCCATAAGTTTTCCTTAAGAAAAAATTATGGACTCTAGGTTGAAGAGACCAAATTTGGGAAGATATTTTGGCAGTTTTTGTCTCATCCAAATGGCTTTGGTGGTGTGAAGTTAAGAGAAGGGGAAGTACCCATTCATAAAAGAGGTGAGGTTCACATTAGGATAAGCTTGAAATATTGATTTATAATAAAATTATTTTAGGTTTATAATGGCTCAAAATGATTTATTTAAAATATAAAGTTGGGATTGGTCTATATCATCTCAACCAATAGTTGTTAGACATGTTTGGGTTACCATTTTAACCGTATCTTTTAGATTCAACTCTTAGTTAAATAGTTTAGCTTTTACCATGTCTTCTTGTATTCTTACAATATATGGTTAATAAACGTACTCTAAACTTCCTAGAAAAACTCAAGTGGTTCATTAATGAAATATTTAATATTATTTAAGCCCTTTGGCAGAACCTTATTTTTTAGGAATATTATATCAACCAATAATATAATATTTTTTAAAAAACTAATTTACGTCAATTTTGACACTATTTGGTATTTTGTTTTTGTGAAAATCATAAAAACTATTTCACATAGATAAAAAATTATCTAATCAACCCTAACATTTCATATTAACCAATAAAATTAGTGGAATTCATCAAAAGTATCAATTTAAATTTATTTGGTTATTTATAATGTCAATTATTTAAATATTTCATTGTTAAGGTAATTATTTCATCATCATTATGTCATAAATAAATTAAATTATTTAATGAATAAAAGTTACAAATAAAATAACATTATTGAGAAAATATTATTCTATTTCTAATTAATATTTATAGTCGAATTTATATTATGTGTAACCCTATATTAAAAATGGTTTAGTTATTAATCTTTGAATTTCACTCTTTTACCTGTTCTTTAAACAAAATAATAATAAATGACCTAATATATTCCATGTGGACCAAAGTGGGTCATATTTTGTTCCTAAAGTAGTTTTATGTTGAATTACACATATTCAATAGAATTAGGACATGTTTTAGGGTAATTATAATATAATATTTACCCTTAATTACCGTATTTACTTTTAACTGTTGTAAATAAAAGGTAAAAGTTACTATATACCAAAAATTATTTTCATCTTATTGAACCACATTTTACTTACTGATATTAACCATGTCTCTCGGATTTTTGAAATTTAATTCACAAAAGTGATAAAATTATGTTTTATGAAAATTTGCAAATTCTCCTAGAAGATAGGTAAAAGACGGTAAAAAGTTCATAAAAGTTTATACATTTAGTTTTATTATAAAATGACTCCAATGAATTACATAGAACATATATAGGTATTATATATCTATTTTTACTTAAAATAAATTTTAATAAAATAAATAATTACTTAAAAACTCGTTTTTAAACAATAACGTAGTGTTTTTCACTATTCATAGAAAATTGAATGTTTTCCTAAAAATACCAAATAATTTACGCTAAGATAATTTTGATATTACGAATTCAAAAATGATTTCTATTTTACCAAATTAAAAACATAGAAGTTTCATTAATTAGTTTAAAATTAATTTTTGTCATCAAAACCAAAAAAAGGGTTTTTAAAAATTAAAAACTATCAAAAGATTGACATGTGTTTATGTTAAATTTAAATGTGAAACTATATAAAATGACCTAAATTGTATTAAATGATATAAATATAATATTATTATAATTATAAACCATTCAAATGCATAATTTAACTCTATAAATTATTTCTATTAAAAAAAGTTGTTTTCAATTAAAATTTAGTATTTTTTACTACTCATCAAAATATGAATGTTATAAAAAAAGTACAAAAACTTTATCCAAAATAAATTTTTATGTCCCGATTATAAAGAAAATTTTAATTTCACTAAATTTAATATATAATAGTTTCAATTATTGGTTTTAAAAAGGGTTTTCCATTAAAAAATGGTAAATTTTTATTTTTTTAAAATTACTTATTTTATCTGAAAAAATGGGGTTGTTCTTATATTATGTATAAAAACACATAATGTGGATTTTAAAATTATATGGAGTAAATAAAATTCATAATTCAGTTAATACTATTCATAACTGTTTTTTGAATGGCTAGTTTGGTAAGTCCTGGTGCGCTCGAACTCGGTGTTGCATGTAGCACAAGCTATTGAATTACATTAAAGAAAATAACATACTATGAAATCTTGGGGTGTTACAATATACATGGTCATATTGTATATTTTTTATATTTATATTATTATACCTCTACAAATATATATTGATAAGTTCAGGTGTATTATTACTAGTAAATTAGGAAAAGGAAACCCATATAGGTTATGTCTTTCTTCACTTATCTCCACCCCTAGCTTATAGAGACATTCATGGGGTAGTTTCAGATCAAGCCTTATTTGGTTGGGTCAAGAAATATTATTATCAAATCAATTCATTACATGGGATTCTTTCTGTTGTAGTACCCTTATGATTATTCATATGGAATTTAGGGAAATAGTTTCAATGTTTCTTGAGAGAATATTTTAGGCTAGGGAACCCAGTGTTGGTGTGGTGGTCACTGTATCCATTCACCTAGACCGTGAAAATATGATGGTCAACTCATCATACTAAGACATTGATTATAGGGATAAATAGTACATCCATTATATAGTATTGAGTATTTGACTGTCCTCCTTGAGTCAGCACCACATTGTGTCTGTGTGTGTGTGTGTGCTCATCTTATCATGGTACATATTGATTAAGTTTTTAGGATGACTCTATAATGATAGATATCCAGGTTACGACTTCCAAATTGTGATGATGGTCTGTTGAATTATAAGGCCTTAATTCAGGGTCTATCCAAAAAATTATCCTTCCAGGTGGATAAGTTGTTCCACCCCCAAATGATAAAGTGTAGATCATACCAGCAGGGTATGCTATAGATGTTCGTAGGTTTGGAATACTCTTCCAGTTCTTTTTCCAGAGGCCGCTAAGGTTCTATGGAAATCCATATCACCAAACTGGAAAGAATATTCTAGAGTCAGTGACTTATGTTTTTAGGCTTAGTTGTACATCGAAGAATCAAGTGGTTTTACTGGAATCAAGCCTTTTCCATAGATAATCAGGGAACATGAGGAGTCTTGTTACAGAGATTGATGATGAGTCAACAGTCTCCTAGGATAGCCCGGAGTAGTTATTTAATGAGGAGTACTATACCTCTTATTTTTTCTTGGTTAAGATTCATAAATTTCTAGAGCTATATAAGTTAGGAATAATAGTTGTTGAGTAAGTTGTGAGGTTCATAGACCATACACACTACTCACTTAACATGACCTGGTATGGCCACTTCTAAACATAGAAGTTTGAGTAGGGACTCCGCAATGAGATCCATGCTAGTGTGGTACCCATGTGAATTACCACATTTGTCGGGGTATTGAAGTTGTAACTGGGAAAATAGATATCCCTATCAAATGGATGTAAGGTGGCTGGAATTCGTAGTGGGTTTCAAATAGCTGATTCATCTACATCAGCAATAAGACGTCAGTCGATAGGATATCACTAAAGAGATCTTCTCAGGATAAGGCTCGGTCATATGGCGAGGTATAGAAGAGAGGACCAGGGTAGCCTAGGGATGGTTGGTTCAATTCCTATGATGGAATAGGTCATATGGTGCATGACTTCTAGACCACATATGCTGAGGAGTGCATATAGATAGTCGGCATACCTCCATATTAGAATAATTTTATTGGTCAGGGGTCTCCCATGTGAGGGTAGGGTGGCCCCAGGGAGGTATAGCTAGCAGAGGAGCATGTGGAGATCTAAGTGGAGGAACAATGTGTGGTAGATGAAACTATAATATCCTTCCACCAAGACCCCCTAGAGACCCATGATAGGCATAGGGAGAGGTATGTCAAGTCTAGAGATAGATACCGGTGATGGAGTCTGATGACCTAGTGGCACACGAGACAATTAATGGTACGATCTAGGATTATTATACTCTTGGTTTAGTATTAGTAAACATAGATTCAATTAATTCCTTCATATTTATACATGTGTTATGTGATATGGAGATCTCAGTTGAGTTTTAATCCCAGAAGCTTCATCTTGATTTTCCTACAGGGAGTGCTACTTTGATATCTTTTATCTTTTGGAAGTGCAGTCTATCGCTTGGTGGAGATTGGTTGTCCATGATTTAAGTCCAGATTGATTATCACCAAAGATTTTTCATATGAATTAGAATTGATGGTTTGATATTCCCCTTTGTGTAAGATAGTGATCTCATGGTGGGACATGTGGGTTTCATGAGTTTTAGGTTGAAGGACATCACCCATCAGTTGGTTAGTGAATCCTTTGGTGCATGAGGCACCTCAAGAATCAATAATACATCATTCATAGAGGATTTTATGGATGTGTTCCATGAGGTTTTTCCAAGACTTACTTCGAGGAAATAGATGTTATTATTCATCGAATTTCAATCTGGGACTTCTATGATATCTTATAAAAAATATCATATGGCCCAAACTCAACTTTGGGATCTACAATTGTAGTTGGAGATCATTCAAGAGAAGTGTTTTAATATGCCATTTTTCCCTAGGGATGATATAGTGTTTTTTAAGAAAAAGTAGGGTGATAGCTTCGATGTTTTCATGGATTATCATTTTTTGAACTAGGCCACAATAAAGAACAATTACGCTTTGCTAAGGATTAAAACCCTCTTAGGCCATTTATGAGAAATTAAATGGCTATTGAATATTGATCACTAGTCCAGCTACCATCTATTGAGAGTTTACAATGATGATATTAGGAAGCTATAATTCTAATGTCTATTTGGACACTATGAGTTCATGTTGATTCCCTTTGTTTTGAAAAATTCCCTCATAATGTTTATGGATTTGATGAACCCGAATTTCCATTCATACCTAGACCAGTTTGTGGTCTTCTTAATTTATGAAATACTCATATACTTTGCGATATTGGAGGGGCATGCCGAGCACATGAGGATGGTCATATATTTAATTCGGGAGCACTAGATTTTTGGTAATATCTTGAAGTTATAGCTCTATATTCATGAGTTTTACCTTCCATGCATTGTCAATTATCACCATAGTTTATTTTTGGACCTAGTGAAGATCGATGCAGTTCTATCATTGTTTCCATCCAAGTGTTTTTTAGAGGTACAAAGTTTTCTTTTCTTGGAGAGTTACTAAAAGAGTTTTGTGGTAGACTTATCTTGGATTACAGAACCTTTGACTGTATTAATGAAGAAATGGAATCCTTTTACCTAGACTAAGTATTCACAGAGGCCCTTTGAGTATTTTAATCTAAGGCTGGTGACTTTCCCTATTTTGAGACTACAAGAGGAGGGAATAGAGTACATAGTGTTTTAAAATGGCTTAGGATATGGGATCAATTTCTTGTTAATGCGTAGATAGAAAGATATTAGATATGGGTTGAATTAGTTAGGACCCCATGAGAAGAACTATGTTACATATGGCATAGATTTGGTAGTGGTAGTTTTCTCCATGAGGCTGTTGATGAACTATCTTTTAGGAGTGCGCTTCATGGTTTACTTAGAACATCAAAGTCTCAATTCTGTTTTTACGTAGTGGAACATGATACAGAGATAGTGTTTATGGTTATATATACTACATGAATTTGAATTTGAGATATTATATACTTTCGAGAAGGGAAATGTAGTAGAATATTCCTTAGCATGATGACCCAGACTCATTTGGTGTAAGATTCTTACGAACTGTTGTATTCCTAATAGCTAACCATGGTTCATCAGGAGGGTGATGGTTTTCTCTAGTGGATGGTGTTGACTATTTTGTTTCATAATCATGTGTGAGAGTCATAGTTTGGAACATATAATGTAAGTTATTTTTAGAAAAAATATTCTTAGGAGATTCACCTAGTGGACTTTTTAAACGATTGAATCACATCATCCTTTTCCAGGGACAAAGGGTTTTCCCAAACATGATGCGAGAGGAGGTGATGAGATTGTTTCAAACATATCATTTGGATGTAAATCTATAAGATTGGAATATGTGCATAGACTATAAACAATAGTTTTAGGGGCCCTATATGATATGGATCATAGATCAGTTCATCACTCGGTGCATCACCTATCAGCTGGTGAAGGATGAGCACCAATTTATAGACGGTTCTTTACATCCCCTTGAGATCATAGAGTGTAAATGGGATAGAATATCCATTTAATCTTTGAAAGGGATTCCACAAAAAGCGAAGGGCCATGATGTGATTTGGGTGATGGTTGATGGACTCACTAAGTCAGCATAGTTTCTTGTTATCAGGGAGTAGACTTCTGTTGAGTGTTTAGGGAAGATAAACATATGGGATATTGATTGACTTCATGGGATTCCATAGACTATTGTATCTGATGATGATGTGAGGCTGACATCAGAGTAGTTGATTGGACTGTAGGAGGAATAGGATATCGTGATGAGGATGAGTACATCCTTCCACCCCAAAATAGATGGGCAGACCAAGAGCACAATCCACATGAAACAGAATATACTAAGAGATTGTTTGATATACATATGTAAGATTTGGGAGGATCAATTTCACTTGGTAGAGTTTTTGTAAAACAATTTCCACCTATAAGTACCCAGCCTTAAAACATTACATAATTGTGAATTAAATGAATAATTCACATTGAGGATATTTTCTGTTTTAGAGTTTTAGAGAATTAGTCCATAACTATTACATTACATCTCCAAAATGAAAAAGTATAGCCTTATACTCAATTTTAATTTTTTTCATAAAATAAAAACTCTTTAAAAAAATACTCATGTGTAGTTCAATGTTTTAGATAGCATGACTTTTCCTTGATCCCATCCTTGACCCTGTTCATATTTATGTCCTCTAAAAAAACATTTCAAAACATGGGATGAGCATAAAAATCTCAGTAAGGGTTATAAAATAAAGAAAGAAAACATCAGTCCATTAAACCATAAGCTTTTTAACATACGTCATGAAATCAAATGATTTATGAATAACACGTTTTAATCACAAATCATAAATGTAACTTGTGTCATCCATAAGATACATACATTATAGCATTCACATCTATATAAGAAGTTACGTTTGGAATACCCATCATAGTATATTCCCTAAATCTTTAAGAAGAAACATTAATGTTTACCTCTGTCAAGTTACCCAATGCATTGGAGAGCTATCTCGGGCTCACACATGCTAGGTTTATCACATAACCACCCGTATATGTAAAAAATGCCCCAAAAAGATTACAATCACAATATATCATTTCAATGTGTTGACATAATCAATCCATTATGAAAACCATTTTCAATACCAAAATACATAAAAATAATATATGATATTTATTTTCCTTTTAAAATCATTATGTCTTGTTAAGAAAGACAAATATCAAATAATGATCACGGCAGCGAAATGGTCGTTGTCACCGCGTACAATAAAAAGAAACATTCGATTTGTTTTTTTAGTGAAACACTAAGTTGAAAAAATATTCACTTTTAATGAAATCAAAAGACAAAGGGGTTTATACACCGCATAAAACAGTCTTGTATAAATCAAAATATTCCTAAATGAAAGGATATTGAGTTGAATTCCCTTACCTCATGTCCAACATGATTCATTCGTTCTTTAATCTCCTAAATAATAAACTAAAGATAATTTTTTATTTCCTCAGAACCATTTTCATGTTTATTATTCATTTTATATCACTTATTACCACATTATAAACATTACATAATCATTTATGTTAATAATGGTCATTTTGTCAATATTTGGTACTTGAGTCAAAAATGAACTTCTTATAATTACAAGTTGTCCCTGTGGAATGAATTCCATTATATCAAGATTGATATTCATGAGTTAGATATCATATATATCATATATATCTATTATATATATTTATATGTATATATTATAGCAAATAACATTTGAAGATGAGAAATGTAATGCACCATTAATGGAGACGGTAATCCATACGTACGTAAGAATGCTACATTCATTTCTATTTCATAATTAATTTAATAAAGACATAATGGTAAATAGGTTTATTGTAATTATAATATAATATTAGATATATTTTCATAAATTACATTCTGTATATGTTCCAAGTAAGTCGTGAATGAGTCATATCACATTGAGAGGGCGGTATTATGCACTTCCTCAAATGAAATTATCGCATTTAACGATTATGGAAACCAAAATGGTATTCTATATATGAAAAACACAGATGCATAGAAACAATATAAATATAATATATATCACATATAAATATAGTTCCATCATAATTTCCACCATACGAGGAGGTAGGAGAAGATTGAACCATCATCGATTCATGAGGCAATAGTTCATCGTCCCCAAAATAGTATGTTATTTACCAATTAGACAAAGGTGTGTGTAAGTGTAGTTACAATACATCACCTAACAACAACCTAGTATATTTAAGATACTATTTCTCTTATCAAATAATGAATAAAATGATTTTAGGGGGTTGGAGAAGTAAAATAAAATAAACGAACATAAGAGAAGATGTTAGCTTTATATCGGGTAACTCCCTTTGGTTAGAACCAAATGAATTTCATGAAGTGACTTTTGCCTAAGGTAAGGCTTCTAGGAGGAAGAGAGTGATGTTGAGAGATTATTTTGGTAGAGTATGGATGAGCCATAGGGAATGAGAGATATGAGTAATGTGTTAGAGTTGATTTCTTTTTATAAGGGGGGTGGTCTCTTTAGGAAGGTTTGAAAATATTATTTTATTATAAACTAAATTTCTGTATTAAAAGGCCCAAAACTTATTAAATTATAAGATGATATGATTATTTTCGTAAATCCACTCAACCAATAGGTTTTAGAAAAATTTTGGTTTCAAAATGGACCTTATCATTTAGCTTTGACCCTTAGTTAACTAATTTCACTCTTACCATGTCTTTTAGTTATTCACATTATAAGGTTAATACAGTTACTATAAAATTCAAATCAAACCACAAGTAGTTAATTAATCAATGTTTCAACATTATCTAAGTCATTTGGACAAATATTATATTTTTTTGATTATTATATCATTTAATAAAATAATATTTGTTTTAAAAACTCTTTTATGTCAATTTAAATACAATTCATATCATGACATTTTAAATAATCCAAAACAACTAGATTAATTAAAACACCATCATTAATTTAAATATATCAAGTAATAACCTTCTCTAAAATTCGTGGATGGCATAAAAACTTTCAAAATATTTTTATTTTAATATTTATAATCTCATTTATTTAGAACATTCATTAATGAGGTAATCATTAGATCATCATTGTGTCATAAATAAATTTATTTATTTGATGTTTAAAAATTATAAATAAAATACAATAATTTATGAAATATTTTAATCTTTATAATGACTATTTATAGTGAAATATATCATTTATATATCCCAACATTAAAAAAAATTTAGAAAAATAATACATGTTTATGATATTTTTATTTTTACTTTAAATAAAAAGTTATTAATGTATTTATCTTACCCAAGTGGCTTCTAAATGCCACTGGTTTCTCCCAAGATTTTATTTATTTTCCATGAATAATCAAATATGGTTAGGAATACTATTAAGGTAAATTTATATTATTATAATATTATGATTACCTGGAATTACCCTATTTACCTTTAACCGCTGTAAATAAAAGTCAAAGATTACTATTCAACAAAAATTATTTTCGTCTTATTGAACCAAATTTTACTTACTAAGGACAGCCATCTATGTAGGATTATTTAATTTTAATTCATAGTAGAGTTAAATTTTCATTTAAATGAAAAAGTTGGTTATTAACTACTAAGCAGTATTTTGTACTATTCATCAAAAAATTGAAGGTTTTCCGAAGAATTCCAAAAAATCAGCCTAAGCTATATTTGATATTCCGAATTCAAAAATGATGTCTATTTTACCAAATTAAAAATATAGATGTTACATTAATTTGTCACGACCCGTCCTCGGGGCCCGTGCCGTGACTACCCCAAGCCCGCCTTCCATAGGCCAAGGGCTGGCGACTAGCACCAAGGCGTAAAATCCCAGTAAACAGGGAAGGCATTGCCTTTATAAGTAACAAACACACAGAGTCAGCAAGCGGAAAGTAAAGTGCAGAAAGTAAAGGGGGCCGGAAATACAAGCCCAACTGTAAAGTACAACTGAAAAGTAAAGTACAGCAACTGAAGAAAAGACGGCGGCCTCGTATCGTCCACTGGCAATCCCACCTGAAGGGTGGGTACAGATAGCCTCCAGGCTCCTCGGGTCCCACGTCCGCTCCGAGCACGTCCCGCCCAGTGGTCCACCTCCAGGTACCGTCCTGCTCCACGTCCAGCTCCCCAAAGTCGATGATGTGCGTCGGGTCGTGCACGTATCTCCTCAGCTGAGACACGTGGAAGACGTCGTGCACCCGATGCAACTGAGGTGGTAGAGCCAGGCGATGAGCCACCTCTCCTATCCTGCTGAGGACCTGGAAAGGCCCGATGAAGCGTGGAGACAACTTGCCGCCTCGGCCAAATCTCCGTAAACCACGTCGAGGTGAGACACGCAAAAAGACGTGGTCGCCATCCTCGAACTCCAGTGGCCTCCGCCTCCTGTCAGCATATGACTTCTGCCGGCTCTGAGCTGTCCTCATCCTCTCCTGGATGATCTGGACCTTCTCTGTCATGGCTCGGACCATCTCTGGTCCCACGAGTGCTGACTCCCCAGGGTCTGTCCAGCACAACGGTGATCTGCAGGGTCTGCCGTACAACGCCTCGTATGGTGCCATCCCGATGGTGGAGTGGTAGCTGTTGTTGTACGCGAACTCCACCAAGGGTAGGTGGTCCTCCCAGCTGCGACCAAAGTCGAGAACACATGCACGGAGCATGTCCTCGAGTGTCTGTATGGTCCTCTCCGTCTGACCATCCGTCTGAGGGTGGAAGGCTGTGCTCAGATGGAGCCGCGTCCCGAACGCCTCCTGCAACCCCTTCCAAAGCCGGGAAGTGAAACGAGCATCTCGATCGGAGACGATAGACGATGGCACACCGTGAAGCCGTACGATCTCCTGGACGTAAAGACGTCCCAAGCTCCCCACTGAGCCCTGCTCTCTGATGGGTAAGAAGTGTGCCGACTTGGTGAGTCGGTCGACAATCACCCAAATGGAGTCGTGACCTCTGGAAGTGCGTGGAAGTCCAGTCACGAAGTCCATAGATATGCCATCCCACTTCCACTCCGGGACCTCCAAGGGCTGTACCAAGCCTGCTGGTACCTGATGCTCTGCCTTCACCTGCTGGCAGGTGAGGCATCGCGAAACAAACTCTGCCACAGCTTTCTTCATGCCCGGCCACCAGTGCTGTCGTCTGAGATCCTGGTACATCTTCGCCACTCCGGGATGCACCGCCAAGGGAGAAGTGTGAAACTCTCTCAACACCTCCTCTCGTAAAGCGACTGGTACGAAGGCACGTCCTCTGAAAAGGATGTCGTGCTCTGCTCCAAGGGAGAAGCCATCAGGCGCCTGACCTGAGGATATCAGTGCACGCCGGGTCTCACAGTCAGCGTCCCCACACTGAGCCTCTCTGACCCGCTGTAGAAGTGGAGGAGAGACTGTGAGAGACTGAAGAAAGGCTGCTCCGTCTCTATCCACGAAGGATATCTGCAAGGAGGCTAGCTGCTCCGTCGCCTCCTCAAGTAGCTGAATGCCCGTCCTCCTGCTGAGGGCATCGGCTACCACGTTCCCCTTCCCAGGAGTATAGACTATCTCAAAGTCATAGTCCTGGAGGAACTCAAGCCATCTCCGCTGTCTCAGGTTCAGGTCCTTCTGAGAGAAGATATACCTGAGACTCTGGTGGTCTGAAAAGACTGTGAAGCGCTCGCCCATCAGATAGTGCCGCCAAGTCTTCAGAGCGAAGACCACTGCTGCCAACTCCAGGTCATGAGTGGCGTAGTTCTGCTCATGCGGCCTCAACTGACGTGATCCGTAGGCGATCACGGCCCGCTCCTGCATCAGGACGCACCCGAGTCCAGTCCCTGACGCATCGCAGTAAACTACGTATCCAACTCCCTCCTCAGGCAACCTCAAGATAGGTGCGCTGGTCAACCTCTGCCTCAGCTCCTGGAAGCTCTGCTGACATCTGTCTGACCACACGAAGGGTTTCCCCTTCTTCGTCAACGCTGAGAGTGGTGCCGCAACTCTGGAGAAGTCTGGCACGAATCTCCGATAGTATCCGGCTAGGCCCAAGAAGCTCCGCACCTCTGTCATGCTCTTGGGTGGCTCCCAAGCTAGCACTGCCTCGATCTTCGCGGGATCCACTGCAACTCCCGCCTCAGAGATGACGTGTCCCAAGAAATGGACCTCACGTAACCAGAACTGGCATTTTGAGAGCTTCCCATAAATCTGGTGCTCTCGGAGTGTGTCTAGCACAACTCGCAGGTGGTAGGCATGCTCCTCCTCAGTCGTCGAGTATACCAAAATGTCGTCAATGAAGACCACGACAAATCGGTCGAGGTATGGCTGGAAGATCCTGTTCATGAGGCTCATGAACACTGCTGGAGCATTGGTTACGCCGAATGGCATAACCAAGAACTCATAATGGCCATACCGACACCTGAAGGCCGTCTTCTGTACGTCCTCGTCTCGAACTCTAAGCTGATGATAGCCTGACCGGAGGTCTATCTTCGAGAACCACCGCGCTCCCTTGAGCTGATCGAAGAGGTCATCAATCCGTGGCAGCGGATACTTGTTCCTCACTGTCACCTGGTTCAGGCGACGATAGTCGACACACAGTCGCAAGCTCCCGTCCGCCTTCTTGGCGAACAATATCGGGGAAGCCCAGGGTGAAACACTGGGTCGGATAAACCCCTTGCTCTGCAAGTCCTCCAACTGTACCCGCAGCTCTCGAAGCTCGGCGGGGGCCATCCGATATGCTGGAGTAGATATCGGGGCTGTCCCGGGGTACAAGTCGATGTAAAAGTCTACCTCTCTACGAGGAGGTAGCCCTAGCACGTCGTCGGGAAAGACGTCCACGTACTGGTCCACCACTGCAGGAAAAGCCGGACTCCGCACGTCCACTGCTCCCAGGATGAGGCTAGCCAACTGATGAGAGATAGGCTGCACTCTCCTCCGCGGAAGTCCATCCTGTGCTGCAAAGGTTCCCTTCTCGCCGGTGAAGGTAAACCTGCTCCCGTCGGTGCGAACACATCGCACCTTGCGCCTAAAACAGTCGATCTGGGCATGAACCGTGGATAGCCAATCCATGCCCAAGATGACGTCGTAAGGCCTCGACGCCGCTACAAGGAGATCCCAGCCGAAGCTCTCGCCTCCTAGAGTAAGCTCACACTGCCGGCACCAGTGCGTAATCGTCGAGTCTGCTCCCGTAGGAGTCTCTAGTCGTAAGGATCGAGCCAACGGCTCAGTCGGAATCTCCGAGCTCCGAACAAGTGCAGAGGCTATGAAAGAGTGACTCGCTCCTGTGTCTATAAGCACTGCAGCAAGGGTGGAATAGACACAGATCGTACCTCGAATCATCTCTGGCAAGTCGGGGTCGTAGGCCTCCACTGCCTGGAGCTGGGCCTGTCTCTGCCCGCCAGCTCCCTGTGGTCGAGGTGGCCCTCCTGGTGGTGGTGGGGGTAGAGCCTGGAAGCGTCGCCCACCACCCGCTGCTCGGCCAGCTCCTCTGCCTCGTCCGCCTCCTCCCTGCGGACCGCCACGGTCGACCCTCTGCCTCTGCCTGGGTGGCCCCTCCACCGTCTGCTGCTCCTCTGGTCGGCGAGTCGGGCAGTCACGAGCCATGTGACCCTGCCCGCCGCAGGTGTAGCACAGCCTGCCTCTCGGAAGGCTGGCACTCCGCTGTGTGCCCTGCACTGCTGAGCCAGTGTCCCGGGGTCGCCTGCCAGAAGGTCTGGTCCGCCTGGAACCCTGGGTCATCCGTCGGCTACCCGCTGCCGAAGACTCAGCTACCTGCCGCCCTGCGCTAGGTCTCGCCACTGAAGAAGGCTCTGCCAGGAAGCTCTCGATCAGGAGGGCTCTCTCCAGCACTCCCGCCTGGGTCGGAATGCTGAGGGAGATCAGCGACGCCCGAATCTCCTGTCGCAAGCCCTGCTCGAAGGTCCGGGCCCGGAAGAAGGGGTCCCGTACCATGTCGGTCGAGTAGCGAGATAGGTCTGTGAACCTCGCCGCGTACTGAGCGACCGTCATGCTACCCTGGCGCAGCTGGAGAAGCTCCTGGATGCGCACCGCTCGGAGGGTGGCCGGGACGAACTCAGAGCGGAAGAGGCTCTCGAAGTCCGCCCAGAGCAGGGATGCCTCATCGTGAACCTGGAGCATCAGGCTCCACCATTGTCCTGCCGCCGCCTGCAGGAGGCTCGCTGCGAGAATCACCATGAGATCCGCTGGTGTCCTCACTAGCCGAAAGATCCGTACCACCGCCTCTAGCCAGTCCTCGGCGGCCTGGGGGTCCGCCTCACCGCGAAACCTGGGCGGTCGCTGGCCCTGAAACTCGTGCAGTGCCCTGAGGCGACGTGCATCGTCAGCGTCTGGTACTGGCAGCATCGGTGGCTCGGCGGGTAAAGCTACCGCCGGTGCCACTGCTGGCAAAGGGCCCTGCACCGAGGCCTCATCGCTCGGTGGGCTTCCGTCGCGCCCTACACTCGGAACCCTAGCTGGCTGTCGTCGCGGGGCCATCCTGAAAAGGAGAACAAGAGCACCACAGTCAGAACAGTATACCTGGTGAGCTGGCACAAGTAATCACAAGGAAAACTTGAGACTTTCATAAAGCAGATCAGTATACCTGGTGAGCTAACACAAGTAATCACAAAGAAAACTTGAAACACCCACGCAATCAATGTTTTCATGCATTAAGTCGGAAATCAGGAGTCAGGGTCCTGGTGTACGGATACGTCGGCCGCCGCACCAACACTGGGCTCCCTGAACTGATAACCACACTCAATACACTAAACACTATTGCTTCATATAGAAAGAAAGGACGATCAGATTTTGCGGTAGAACCGACCACCTCTGATACCAATTTGTCACGACCCGTCCTCGGGGCCCGTGCCGTGACTACCCCAAGCCCGCCTTCCATAGGCCAGGGGCTGGCGACTAGCACCAAGGCGTAAAATCCCAGTAAACAGGGAAGGCATTGCCTTTATAAGTAACAACCACACAGAGTCAGCAAGCGGAATGTAAAGTGCAGAAAGTAAAGGGGGCCGGAAATACAAGCCCAACTGTAAAGTACAACTGAAAAGTAAAGTACAGCAACTGAAGAAAAGACGGCGGCCTCGTGTCGTCCACTGGCAATCCCACCTGAAGGGTGGGTACAGATAGCCTCCAGGCTCCTCGGGTCCCACGTCCGCTCCGAGCACGTCCCGCCCAGTGGTCCACCTCCAGGTACCGTCCTGCTCCACGCCCCAACCGTGATCAACGCTGTCCGTCGTCTGCAACCAACACAACAAGGTGCGGGCATAGCCCGTGCAGGGGTGAGTACAGGCTACTCAGTAAGGACCCCGAGACCCCCGAAGGTCTCCCGAAATCCACAAAGGATATAGCACAAAAGAAAGATGCAATCACGAAGTAACATCTGACTCGACTTAGGTATATGCCCATACATATACCTAAGTCCCCAATTCTAGCTCTGCTCACGAGCTCAAGAACAACTCAATCCACAAAGGAAAGCAAGACTCAAATCCATAAGGAGAGTAAACGGTAAATCCACAAAGGATAGTTCAACACAATCCACAAAGGAGAGTAACATACGATTCAGCTCAACCAGGTATACTTTTTCAGATGACGTCAAAGATGATCACTGATCCATCTAAGTCGTCGGACCCACGAAGGATCGATAGGTACTAACCCCCGCAGAAGACCCACACAGGATCGGGCTCACACAGAACCTGTAGGCAGTGGCTCACACAGAACCGGTAGTAAGGACCCACACAGGATCGGGCTCACACAGAACCTGTAGGCAGAGGCTCACACAGAACCGGTAGCACTGATCCACGTAGGATCGCTGAGTGCAGTAGTCGACGCAGTCCACTGATGATCTCTGCACAGTCGTCGCCGCAGTCCACGAAGGATCTCTGCTCTGCCGTCGTCGCAGTCCACGGAGGATCTCTGCTCTGCCGTCGTCGCAGTCCACGGAGGATCTCTGCTCTGCCGTCGTCGCAGTCCACAGAGGATCTCTGCTCTGTCGTCGAAGTCACAGCCAGCGCTAGGGTTCCCGCACACAGCGAGCTCGTTTAGGAGGGTCCGCTCCACGAGCCGAGAGGCTGATACATCAACTGACACGTAGTCCGAAGTTGATGTATCCAAAAGTTCCGTATCGACAACAGGATCTCAACGCAACAGACGGCGCGTCAATCGGACGCCCGGTCTGAGAGTTATTGACATTTTCGTCCCAGGGGCCCGGTTGGTTTTTAGGGCAAAACCAACCCGACCGTACTCCGCCTGTATCCGATCCTCGGGCGGAGTATGCCAAAAGTTCCGTCTCACTTAGAGGAATCTACCACAGCTGACGGTACGTCGATCGGACGTCCGTAGCTCACGTTATGAGCGTTTCCGCTCCGAGGGCCCGGTTGGTTTCGTGTACGAACCAACCCGGCCGAACCCAAAGTCTTCCGAAACCTTGAGTATAATATACCGAAACGACCGTCTCGATCCAAGGATCGCGTAGCCGCTGACGGTTCGTCAATCGGAGGTCCCAGGCCCAAGATATGGGCGAAAGACCGAAGAGGGCCCGAAAACGGGGGTTCTGGGCCCGGGGCGACCCGGCCCGAACCCCCCCTTGGGGTCGGCCGAACCGGGTCGGCCCAAACCGGCCCGAACCGGCTCGGCCGGGTCCGGTTCGGCCTGGGCGCGGCCCGGCCGACCGGACCGGCCGGCTCGGCTTTGGCCGAGCGGCCGAACAGGCCGCCGCCGCGGGTTTGACCCGCGACATTTGAAGAAACGCGGCCCCCGCGGGGGGCCGCCTGTCACGCGGACGCGGCCGGGCCGCCGCGTCCGTTCCCGGTTCCGCGCGGCCGCGGAACCGGCCGCCACCGCCGCGGCTTCAGCCGCGGCGGAAGATCTCCACGGCGGCGCGCCGGGCGCCGCCGACTCCGGTCGCCGGCGCCGCCGCGCCGGCGACCCGCGCCGCCGCTGCCTTCCGCGGGCCGCCGGAGATGCTCCGGTGGCCCGTTTTGCCTCCCGTCTGCGCCGATGCCTCTCCCGGATGCCGACCTTCACTGCGGAATCAACGGATCGCCCCTGCCGCGCGGTTTGTCGTCGTCCGTCATATCCGCACAACAAAAAGGGATCGGCGGAGGGTTGTCGGGTCTTGTTCGTTAGACCCACACCCTCCGCGTTAGCCATAATCAACGGGAGAAAAGAAAAAGGATGATCAACACATGATCCAACAATTTTATTTAAAGATAAAATTGTTCGTTTGAAACCGACTTTTTAAATTTTCAAGAACGTTCACGAGAAAATTTAAAAAGGGGTAACTTTTCCAAAATAAATCCCTACCTCGAAGTCGTCGTCGGACGAGAGGTCGTCGCGGAATCGCTCGTCGCGGAAGAAGGAGATCGTCGCGTCGTCGCGGTATCCGGCGTCGCGTCGCCAATCTCCGGATCAAGAACAAACAAATTTAATTAATTAAATCCGTTGTTATTGAAATTAAGAAGGGAGAATTTAGAAGTTTCGATTCTCACCTTTAACCGCCGATCGCAGGTTCGCCGCGGAAGAAGAGGCACCGAAGAAGAAGAAGAAGAAGGTCGCGGAAAAGCTGTTGACGTCGCGGATCGTGCGTCGTCGGATTCCGGTTCCGGCGTTCTTCGCGTTCTTCGCGTTCTTCGCGTTCTTCGCGGAGAGGGTGGAGGCTCAGAGGAATTGCACAACGATAGCAATCCTCCAAATAGACAAGTTTGTCTATTTTATTATTTTGCCAACAAACGCAAAACGCGTAAGTAACGACCCATTTAATTCGTTGAATTAATTCAACGAGCGAAACAGCACATTTAATTCACGAAAGAAACAGCCCATTTAAATGGTCTGTTAAGAATTAAAGAAACGCGTCGGTTGACTTTTCAGTTTCTTTGACGGGTTTTCGCGGGTGCGTTACTTAGCGAAAGAAACGGCGGGGCTCGCGCGGGCCCCACCTCACAAATATCCTACCCCCTTGATAGGATATTTGTGAGGTGGGGCCCGCGCGAGCCCCGCCGTTTCTTTCGCTAAGTAACGCACCCGCGAAAACCCGTCAAAGAAACTGAAAAGTCAACCGACGCGTTTCTTTAATTCTTAACAGACCATTTAAATGGGCTGTTTCTTTCGTGAATTAAATGTGCTGTTTCGCTCGTTGAATTAATTCAACGAATTAAATGGGTCGTTACTTACGCGTTTTGCGTTTGTTGGCAAAATAATAAAATAGACAAACTTGTCTATTTGGAGGATTGCTATCGTTGTGCAATTCCTCTGAGCCTCCACCCTCTCCGCGAAGAACGCGAAGAACGCGAAGAACGCGAAGAACGCGAAGAACGCCGGAACCGGAATCCGACGACGCACGATCCGCGACGTCAACATCTTTTCCGCGACCTTCTTCTTCTTCTTCTTCGGTGCCTCTTCTTCCGCGGCGAACCTGCGATCGGCGGTTAAAGGTGAGAATCGAAACTTCTAAATTCTCCCTTCTTAATTTCAATAACAACGGATTTAATTAATTAAATTTGTTTGTTCTTGATCCGGAGATTGGCGACGCGACGCCGGATACCGCGACGACGCGACGATCTCCTTCTTCCGCGACGAGCGATTCCGCGACGACCTCTCGTCCGACGACGACTTCGAGGTAGGGATTTATTTTGGAAAAGTTACCCCTTTTTAAATTTTCTCGTGAACGTTCTTGAAAATTTAAAAAGTCGGTTTCAAACGAACAATTTGATCTTTAAATAAAATTGTTGGATCATGTGTTGATCATCCTTTTTCTTTTCTCCCGTTGATTATGGCTAACGCGGAGGGTGCGGGTCTAACGAACAAGACCCGACAACCCTCCGCCGATCCCTTTTTGTTGTGCGGATATGACGGACGACGACAAACCGCGCGGCAGGGGCGATCCGTTGATTCCGCAGTGAAGGTCGGCATCCGGGAGAGGCATCGGCGCAGACGGGAGGCAAAACAGGCCACCGGAGCATCTCCGGCGGCCCGCGGAAGGCAGCGGCGGCGCCGGCGACCGGAGGCGGCGGCGCCCGGTGCGCCGCCGTGGAGATCTTCCGCCGCGGCTGAAGCCGCGGCAGTGGCGGCCGGTTCCGCGGCCGCGCGGAACCGGGAACGGACACGGCGGCCCGGCCGCGTCCGCGTGACAGGCGGCCCCCCGCGGGGGCCGCGTTTCTTCAAATGCCGCGGGTCAAACCCGCGGCGGCGGCCTGTTCGGCCGCTCGGCCGAAGCCGAGCCGGCCGGGCCGCGCCCAGGCCGAACCGGACCCGGCCGAGCCGGTTCGGGCCGACCCGGTTCGGCCGACCCCAGGGGGGGTTCGGGCCGGGTCGCCCCGGGCCCAGAACCCCCGTTTTCGGGCCCTCTTCGGTCTTTCGCCCATATCTTGGGCCTGGGACCTCCGATTGACGAACCGTCAGCGGCTACGCGGTCCTTGGATCGAGACGGTCGTTTCGGTATATTATACTCAAGGTTTCGGAAGACTTTGGGTTCGGCCGGGTTGGTTCGTACACGAAACCAACCGGGCCCTCGGAGCGGAAACGCTCATAACGTGAGCTACGGACGTCCGATCGACGTACCGTCAGCTGTGGTAGATTCCTCTAAGTGATACGAAACTTTTGGCATACTCCGCCCGAGGATCGGATACAGGCGGAGTATGGTCGGGTTGGTTTTGCCCTAAAAACCAACCGGGCCCCTGGGACGAAAATGTCAATAACTCTCAGACCGGGCGTCCGATTGACGCGCCGTCTGTTGCGTTGAGATCCTGTTGTCGATACGGAACTTTTGGATACATCAACTTCGGACTACGTGTCAGTTGATGTATCAGCCTCTCGGCTCGTGGAGCGGACCCTCCTAAACGAGCTCGCTGTGTGCGGGAACCCTAGCGCTGGCTGTGACTTCGACGACAGAGCAGAGATCCTCCGTGGACTGCGACGACGGCAGAGCAGAGATCCTCCGTGGACTGCGACGACGGCAGAGCAGAGATCCTCCGTGGACTGCGACGACGGCAGAGCAGAGATCCTTCGTGGACTGCGGCGACGACTGTGCAGAGATCCTCAGTGGACTGCGTCGACTACTGCACTCAGCGATCCTACGTGGATCAGTGCTACCGGTTCTGTGTGAGCCTCTGCCTACAGGTTCTGTGTGAGCCCGATCCTGTGTGGGTCCTTACTACCGGTTCTGTGTGAGCCACTGCCTACAGGTTCTGTGTGAGCCCGATCCTGTGTGGGTCTTCTGCGGGGGTTAGTACCTATCGATCCTTCGTGGGTCCGACGACTTAGATGGATCAGTGATCATCTTTGACGTCATCTGAAAAAGTATACCTGGTTGAGCTGAATCGTATGTTACTCTTCTTTGTGGATTGTGTTGAACTATCCTTTGTGGATTTACCGTTTACTCTCCTTATGGATTTGAGTCTTGATTTCCTTTGTGGATTGAGTTGTTCTTGAGCTCGTGAGCAGAGCTAGAATTGGGGACTTAGGTATATGTATGGGCATATACCTAAGTCGAGTCAGATGTTACTTCGTGATTGCATCTTTCTTTTGTGCTATATCCTTTGTGGATTTCGGGAGACCTTCGGGGGTCTCGGGGTCCTTACTGAGTAGCCTGTACTCACCCCTGCACGGGCTATGCCCGCACCTTGTTGTGTTGGTTGCAGACGACGGACAGCGTTGATCACGGTTGGGGCGTGGAGCAGGACGGTACCTGGAGGTGGACCACTGGGCGGGACGTGCTCGGAGCGGACGTGGGACCCGAGGAGCCTGGAGGCTATCTGTACCCACCCTTCAGGTGGGATTGCCAGTGGACGACACGAGGCCGCCGTCTTTTCTTCAGTTGCTGTACTTTACTTTTCAGTTGTACTTTACAGTTGGGCTTGTATTTCCGGCCCCCTTTACTTTCTGCACTTTACTTTCCGCTTGCTGACTCTGTGTGGTTGTTACTTATAAAGGCAATGCCTTCCCTGTTTACTGGGATTTTACGCCTTGGTGCTAGTCGCCAGCCCCTGGCCTATGGAAGGCGGGCTTGGGGTAGTCACGGCACGGGCCCCGAGGACGGGTCGTGACATAATTAATTTAAAAATAATTCTTGTTGTCAAAAAAAGGTGTGTTTTTACGAAATAATAACTAACAAAAGATTGACACTTGTTTATGTCCAATTTCAATGTGAAATTACATCCAATGACCAAAACTGGATTAAATGATAAAAATATAATTTAATTACACTTTATAAACAATTAAAAATATAATCTATATATATTTATAAATTAGATTAAAAGGCAGTTTTGAATTAAAAACAGTATTTTCACTATTCATTAAAATGTATTTTATGAAAAAAAATATCAAAAATTTACCCAAAGTATATTTTGATTCTCTGCTTCTAAAGAAGAAGTTTATTTTCCAAATAGAACATATAAAAGTAAAAAAATATATTTAAAAATGTTACACCATTAAAAGGTGGTAAATCGGCCTTTTAAAGAATATTATAGTATTTATGCTTAAAATTGGATTCATTCACATTTTAAGCCTCTAACAGTTGTAAGATAAATGTAAAAACATTTAAGAAACATGTTTAATCATAATATGGTTAGTTATGTTCATTACAGCTAATAAAACGTCTAATAGTTAAGAAAAATTTAAAATAATAATTTTATATTATAATTTTTCAGTATAACTCAACGTTTTGTAGAATACAAGATTTCAATGAAACCCATTATTATGTATCAATACACCACCAAACATAGAATCCCAATTAAAGTAAAAATTTTATTTAATTCAAAAAAATTAATATATATGAAAGTGATGTATTTTTTATTTACCTGGGATGTTACATCCTTCCCCCATTTTAGGAATTGTGTCCCAGTAATTCTATTCACTTATCAAATAAGTGGGGGTATTTATCCCTCATAAAATTTTCAGATTCCCACATTTCCTCTTTATTAATATGGTTTTCCAACAAAATCTTTACCTGATGAATTACATTATTTTGCAAGACTTTCTCTCTACTGTCATGAATCTGGAAAGTCTATTCCTTATAAGAGATATTCTCTTCCAACTGAACTACCTCTAGACTCAGAACATGAGATGGATCCAGCATATAATTTTTCAACATTGAAACATGAAAAATATTGTGTACCTGGGATATACTTGGAGGTAAAGCAACTCTGTATGTCACTGATCCAAATTTCTCTAGGATTTCATAAAGTCCATTGAACCTTGGACTCAACTTTCCCTTCTTACCAAAACACATCAAACCTTTCCATCGAAAAACATTGCGAAATACATGGTCAACAACCTCGAAAAAATTATCCTTCCTCCGGTTATTTGTATAACTTTTCTGCCTTCTCTGAGCTGTTCTCATGTGCTTCTAAGTAAACTGAACTTTTTCTTCCATCTCTTCTACCAATTCTGGTTCCCTCAGTTTCCTTTCACATACTTCATCCCAAAAATCTGGAGTTCGACACCACTTTATTTATAATGACTCAAATGGAGCCACACTACTACAACTTTGCGTATTATCACCACTAAAAACTAGCATTAATAGCAGAAGAAAAGTGTTGTTAATGTCGGCGTAAATAAAGGGGGGTCCCCATTATCAGCACTCTGAAAAGTTATGATAAAGGTGACCTTTATCAGCACTAAAAAAAGCTTTGATAAAGGATACCATTTATCAGTGCTATTTGTAGTTATGAAAAATGTCTCCTTTATCTGCTCTTTTTAGAGCGCTCATAATAGGGCCCATTATCAGCACTCTTTTAGCGCTGTTAAATGTATCCTTTATCAGAACTCAAAAAAGTGTTGATAAAGGCCCCTTACCTTGCACCTCCACATCCAGCACCTTCACACCTGCACACCATTACACCTGCACACCTGCACAAACCAGCATACATACAAAACCTGCCCCTGCACACTTGCACAAAATAGCACCCTTGCAAAATATTTTGACAAATAATGCTATATACATTTACATAACAACATGAATACATAAACACATTGCTATATACATTTCAAACAATGTTTTACATGGTTACAATTACAATTATCCAAAACTAGTTATAAACATTAATCTTTCATCCTTTGATATCCGTGATCCGCTCTATAAAATTGTTGTCCATGGTATTTTTAGTCGAACAATGCATCCAAACTCAAGGAAAAAAATTCACCTATATAAGAAAATAAATATTATGATAGTAATACAATAATGAAATAAATTAAAAAATTAATATGAAATAATAGATTAATATGGAAATGTAAAACTAAAATATAAAAATGATAAACTGAAATGTTTTAATTCTGATAACAATGAAAGGGAATAATGTAAAATCAATATGTTTTTGGATGATTTATCTCATTTAATAAATATTGATTCTTTATCTAATGAAAATATCTACTAGTCACACCATGCATTGGATTGAGGTGCGGTTGATTCATACATGTAAAAAATTACTCATGGATCTTTTTCCTAAAGTATCAAAACAATCGGAACGCGTTTTCTCGGTTTGTCGTATGTTACTTGGGTTGTTTTTTAAGTTTATGTCAATTTGAAACTGATATCAGACACTTTTAGCTATACTGGTCACACCGAGCATCTGATTGAGGTGTGGTGGATTCTTACACGTCACAAATGACTCATGTATCATTTTCTTAAAATATCAAAACAATTGGAACATGTTTTCTCAGTTTTCCATATGTTACTTTTGTTGTTTTCTAAAGTTTATGTCAATTTGTAACTGATATCATATACTTTTAGCCATATCGGTCACACTATACATCGGATTGAGGTGCGGTTGATTTGTACACATCACAAATGACTCATGGATAGTTTTCCTAAAGTATCAAAACAATCGGAATTCATTTTCTCAGTTTGTCATATGTTACTTGTGTTGTTTTCTAAAGTTATTGTCAATTTGAAACTAATATCAGGCACT
Organism: Viscum album; assembly: GCA_963277665.1. Classification (NCBI taxonomy): domain Eukaryota; kingdom Viridiplantae; phylum Streptophyta; class Magnoliopsida; order Santalales; family Viscaceae; genus Viscum; species Viscum album. Next base: position 1,306,451,792 of record OY728140.1, on the reverse strand, counting down.
TTTAGCCATACTTGTCACACCGTGCATTGGATTGAGGTGTGGTCAATTCATACATGTTAGAAATGACTCATGGATCATTTTCATAATGTATCAAAACAATTAAAATGCGTTTTCTCAGTTTTCTATATGTTACTTGTGTTTTTTTCATATGTTTATGTCAATTTGAAACTGATATCAGACACTCTTAGCTATACCAGTCACAGAATGTGTCGGATTAAGGTATGATCAATTTTTTGACGTCAAAAATGACTTATGTATCATTTTCCTAAAATATAAAAACAATCCGAACACATTTTATCAGTATCCCATATGTTTGTAATGTTGTTTTCTAAAGTTAATGTCAATTTGAAACTGATATCAGACACTTTTAGGCATACCGGTCACACCATGCATCGGATTGAGGTTTGGTCAAATTTTATACATCTCAAATAACACATGGATCATTGTCTTGATGTATAAAAACAATCTGAATGAGTTTTCTTAGTTTTCCATATGTTAGTAGTGTTGTTTTCTAAAGTTTATATCAATTTCCAACTGATATCAGACACTTTTAGCTATACTGGTCACACCATGCATATATTGATGTGTCTTCAATTAATAAATGTCACAAATGACTCATGGATCATTTTCATAAAGTATCAAAACAATTGGAACGTTTTTCCTCAGTTTGTCGTATGTTACATGTGTTATTTTCTAATGTTAATGTCAATTTGAAAATGATATCAGATTATTTTTGCCATACCGGTCACATATTGCACCAGATTGCAGTAATATCAATTCGTACACGTCAAAAATGACTCATGGATCATTTTTCTAAAGTATCAAAACAATATGAATGCATTTTCTTGGTATTCCGTATGTCAGTACTGTTCTTTTCTAATGTTTATGTAAATTTCAAACTGATATCAAAAACTTTTAGCCATACTGGTCACATAGTGTGTCGGATTGAGGTGTGTTTCATTATTAAACATCAAAAATGACTCATAGATTATTTTCCTAAAGTATCAAAACAATCGGAACATGTTTTCTTAGTTTTCCGTATGTTACTTGTGTTGTTTTCTAATGTTAATGTCAATTTGAAATAGATATCAGACACTTTTATCCATACCAATCACAGAGTGTGTCGGATTGAAGTGTGGTCAATTCATAAACGTCACAAATGACTCATCGATCGTTGTCCTAATGTATCAAAACAATCCAAATATGTTTTCTCGTTTTTTCGTATGTTACGTGTCTAGTTTTCTAGAGTTTATGTCAATTTGAAACTGATATCAGACACTTTTAGCCATACCGGTCACACCGTGCGTCGGATTGAGGTGAGGTCGATTTGTACACATCACAAATGACTCATGGATCGTTTTTATAATGTATAAAAGCAATAGGAACGCATTTTCTCAGTTTTCCATATATTAGTATTGTTGTTTTCTAATGTTTATTTCAATTTCAAACTAATACCAGTCACTTTTAGCCATATCGGTCACACTATGCATCAGATTGTGGTGAAGTCAATTAATACAAATAAAAAATGACTCATGGATCATTTTCCTAATGTATAAAAACAATCCTGATGCATTTTCTCAGTTTGTCATATGTCAGTAGTGTTGTTTTCTAATGTTTATGTCAATATCAAACAGATATCAGGCAGTTTTATCCATATCGGCCACACCGTGCATTGGATTGAGGTGTGGTTGATTCGTACATGTCACATATGACTCATGGATTGTTTTACTAAAGTATCAAAACAATATAAATGTATTTTCCCATTTTCCATATGTCAGTAGTGTTGTTTTCTAAGGTTTATGTCAATTTCAAACTAATATCAAACACTTTTAGCCATACTGGTCACACCAAACATCGGATTGAGGTGCGGTCGATTCGTACATGTCACAAATGACTCATGGATCGTTTCCCTAAAGTATCAAAAAAATATGAATGTGTTTTATAGGTATTCTGTATGTCAGTAATGTTGTTTTCTAAAGTTAATGTCAATTTGAAACTGATATCTGACACTTTTAGCCATAGCGGTCACACCGTGGGTTGGATTGAGGTACGGTTAATTTTTACACATCATAAATGACTCATGGATCGTTTTTTAATGTATCAAAACAATCAGAATGCATTTTATTGGTATCCAGTATGTGAGTAGTGTTGTTTTCTAAAGCTTATGTCAATTTGAAACTGATATCAGACACTTTTTGCCATACTGGTCACATCATGTGTCGGATTAAGGTACGGTTGATTCGTACATGTCTCAAATGACTCATGGATTGTTGTTCTAAAGTATCAAAACAATCTGAATGTGTATTCTACGTATTCCTTATATCAGTAGTTCATAATAGTCTCTCATTAAGTTATTCTTTTCTCGAAACTAAAATCATTTCTAAAACCATTCTTCATAATATAAGGATATGAAACATAAGATATGGTGATCAAATATTCTCAATAAGTGTAAATAAGGGATATATCAATGATCATATAAAGATAACATATGTAGTTGTAATTCACCTACATTGTCCTATCTATTTACATTCTTCCATCAGGTATACTACCCATTCATTTCTAAACACATCTATATCATCTTTTGAATAGGAGTTGTTGCGACAGTCATAGTTGTACTAAAAAATTATAAATACATAAATGATTAAAAATTATTTTAAATTAATTATTAATTATTTTCAAAAATACCACTTCAAGGATGCTAGTGTTTTCATGAATTATGATCTCTTTCATAAATTTACAAACATAATAACCGCAGACCTTGTCATTTGTTTGTTTCAGACACTATATAAACATCGAGAAAAATAATTATTCTGTTTTGATATGTATTTGGATAGTTAAATATAATTATATATACCCTGATACTCCTCCTTTTTTAGATCTTGTGTACATTTTCGTCCTTAGTCCCTAGATTCATTCCACCCTTTAGATGATAATCATACACCACCCTATTATAACAGAATTCTTATTAAAAGATAATATAAATTATATAACTAGATATTTAGTTTAAAAATGTTGGATCTAGTGTATTATGAATTGACAACAACCATTATGTTTGGTCAGTTTTTTGGATAACTATGCAGTGAATCCAGAAAATAAATCATTGCAGTTTTCCAATAGACTGAAATGAGCATACAGGGTCGACTAAAAAAATGAATAATTAATGATAGAAATGAAAATATAATTTATTTGATTAAAATTTATAATTTTACCCCTGCAATTTTGGTATTAAAAATAGTCTATTAGGCCTAATTCTACATTGAGACGTTCTGAGCAGGCTTGACATTAATTCAGCCAGAAAAATGGAATCTATTTCTTCTCGTTCTCTAGAAATGGTGTGAGGACTAACGAGTCCAATTTTTTTATGGAAAAATACCTTCAATTTTTTTTCATATATACGCCTGTGAAAAATATGAAATGTATTTAGCCATCATTATCACAGTATATCAGCTTCTGTAAAATCAAATCATGAAAACATACATCATGTATAAAATTATAACTGAGGCGCCTAGCCAGTCGTATGCGATGATATCAGCTACAACGTCAGCACTAACGAAATCTAATTTTTCCTCTCTATACATATCTTTTTTCAGAAACAATTTTGTAACTCTTTCCACCATTCATTTTTTTATCCACATGATATTGTAATGATTTTTAATGTGGATATAGAATGGATAGGGTGAAGGTGCTCTTAGTAGATCATTTTGATCGGTTGATTGATCCTTTTGAGCCACTCTTTTTTTTAGCTCCTCTATTTTTTCCTTCTATAATAACATTCATTGGTTCATCCCTTTTCAAATTTAATGCTAATGGTTTTTCTTGAAAAATAAATTGGAAATGATTACCTCCTGGGCGACATATTTTTTTTACAAGATTCGACGGCCATACAGCGAATGTTCCAACATCTTTATCCACCATATGAATGTCATCATCGTCATTTGGCATAATTAGCTCGGTGGTCGGCTCATGAGCTACATTAATCGACACTTTTACATGACTGGTTGGAAGTTGTCTGGAGTGTAGCGTGTCATTCAGCATATTGAACATCGTAGCCCTAGCTACAGGGCGATGGGTGGGAGTTGATAGATATAAATCACAGTCATTTTTACCCTGTAGAATATCATTAAAAAAATGTATCAGTGTCTATGTGATTTAAATTTAACAGAAACAAATATTTGAACATTTATTACCTCAGTTAATTCAGGTCTTTGAAGGGAATGGCTTGCCTCAATGCTGGTGGGGGTGGGGCATGATCTTCTCGTGTGGGTTGTTCTTCAAATGTTTGTTCTCCTCGCCTCTCCCCAATCAAAGTTTCTATCAACTCTCCCTGACATTTGATTCATTCTTCAACGGTATTTACACTTTCTCTCATCATTTATGTCTATTTAGTTTGTTCATCCTCTTTGTTTTTTCTGAAAATAATTTTGGGGTGCCACCCCAAAACCCACACGTCTGATGCGGCCATATTGTTCGAACTGTTTCAAGGCTGCTGGAAGTATGTCTGCATCCGGTGAGGGTGTTGTTGATTACTGTGACTATGTCAAATAGATAATATGGGAAAATAAGTAATCATCGTTATGTAATAGTTATTTAATGCAAAACAAATTTATATTATGTCATACTTACAAATGATTCCCACACTGTTTTGTGTTTTCATCTACAAGTTTCCCCTCTTTATTAACATGAGCCTCCTTCCATAGCACATGGTGTGGGATGGAAGTGGTTTGGGATTTTGATTCATCAATCTTCATCTAAATAGGGAAACGTCATTATAGTGTTGTTTTATGTCACATAAAATTATTACAGTTCTTTTAAAATACGTACAAATTGTTTTTCAATTGAAGCGTACCCCAGCCTTGCTTTACGATAGGGGTACACTGGTTTTTCTTTTTATTTCATAAATAAAAAAATTGTCAATCAAAGTGATGAATACAAGAAATGTTAAACAATGTGTAACCAAACACAATTTACCTGAAATGTCTGCTCTGCACGACAGTTGAAAAATGCAACCCACGCTCCTTAGGATATCAAGTGTGCATAAAGAGGAGTTGGGTGCAGCTTGATTTTCCCTTCATCATCTTTCAGATGATGTCTCATTAAAATGGTGTGAAAGCCTCTATGAACCCTTCCTTCCAGTATTAATACATATTATTTGTGCGAGAAATATACTATAAATTCAATCTGCAAGAGATGATGAAGAGTTAGTCAATATTTCAGTATTTTATTTTATTTTATGTTAATAAATTAAATAAATGATATCGTAATGTTATCGTAATCTCTTCCCACATTAATTTTTTCATCCCGTGGACAATATGGTTCCACGACTCTACATCAATCAGCACAAGTTGCAAAGTGATGATTCCAATGTAGCTATTAAACATGGATTTGTTGGGGTTTACATGATGTCCTCTATTATTCCATCCCACCTCATATTTTATGCCTTTTGCTTTTGCCTTAAGGATTTTGGCTGAAACTCTCAAAATACAGTGCACCTATTTTTTATGTGCCGATGGGTTTTCATTGCCTTCCATTTCCTCAGTTTCTACATCATCATTATGTTCTTACGAAGTGATATCATCAGCACTAGGACCAGAAGAAAAAGGTTGAGAAACCTTTTGTACCTCAGTAGTGGGAATAGCTGCAACATGTTGAGAGACCAGTTGTACCTCAGTAGTGGGAGAAGCTTCAACAGGTTGAGAGACCTGTTGTGTCTCGGGATTGGGTGCATCAGCAGGTGTAGAAGTCCTTATCTGCAAAAGTGGTTTAAGATTTAATTTAGATCACATAAAATTATCATCGAATAGATAATAACATAATGTAACACAATCTATATTACAATAAAAAAATAACATGATTATTGAACTCTCTTTTTTAAGGTTGAAGGGATTTGACCCCTCTATCGACTATCCATATCCCTTCATTGTGGTCTCCTTTTCCATAAAAAATGTCATCTACATTGTGACCACTGAGAAATGATTGAGATGTCCCAAATAAAGGGTCATCCTCCGTTGAATTTTCATCTGACCCTTTAGTTGTTCTGTTCGATAACAGAACTATTGACCAGTTTCAGTTTTGCGGGATTTGGAACATAAAATACATGCACTGCCTGTGATGCCATTATAAACAGTTCATCTTTCTCCCCTTCCATACTGATATCAACATTCATGAATCCCAATTAATCTGTTTTAACAACACACCAGTTATCAACCCACTTGCATTTAAAAATCAAAACTTCGAGTTCCATATAATCCAACTCCCATATTTGTTTGATGATGCCAAAGTATAACATATTCGCATAAATTGGATTTCTGTCCTTTCCACCGGAAACATGCATCGCATCAGCCATGAGTGTAACCCCACTATTCTGCATGGTACTGTCTCCATCATGTTCATTAGTATAAAATATATAACCATTAACTACATAAGAAATATAAGATAATACATACACACTTGTTCCTCCGGGTAGCCATCAAAGTCGTTCTGAAATGGACTCTGTATTTTCATCTGACTTCTTGAAAATATGGTCCTGAAACCATCCTATAAAATATCTATTATGTGTAAATGATATCTATTTTTCATCCCTAGATTGATTAAAATGCTTAATAATTTCTTTGTGGGTTTCAACATATGGGTCAACGTCGAAACTGTTATGAAAAACATAAAGGTGGACATACTCCTGATCTGAAATATTGATTTTGACAACCTGCCTTCCAGAAATTCCATCGCCCTCAAGCCGCCCAGTGTGATGATATTTCTATAGGCCACTTCATTCCACTATATATAGGTATTCGGTATAGAATTAGACAGCTTCCCCAACAATATATCGCTCTACAATACAACCCTCTGGCCGGCTTTGATTTTTGACATACCCTTTCAAAATCTTCATATACCGTTCAATGGGGTACATCCATCTGTAATTTAAAGGACCACACAGTTGAATCTCTCTCTCTATTTGGACCATAAAATTAACCATCATATTAAAAAATAAATGTGGGAGGAACATTTATAATTCACATAATATAAAGATAATTTCTCTTTACAAAGTTGGCAATTTCGCTGGGTCTATAACTTTGATGCATATTGCTTTGAAGAAATAAACACAGTTTTGTTAATGTATGGAGGAAAGTGTTGGGAAAAATGAAATATAAAGAAATAGGATTGAGATCTTTCATCAACATATGGAAGTCATTTGATTTCAGACCTTTTATCTTCAAGTCACTCATTGACACAAGGTTCCTGATATTTGAAGAATACCCCTCTGGAACCTTTACTTCATTCAAGATGTTGCAAAACTGATATATCTCCTACTTAGAAAGATTGTAAGTAGTAGGAGGAAGAAATGTTCATTTTTCACCCTTCACTGGTGCCAAATTTTCTCATATTACCATCTCAACCACGTCCAACCTAGCCTTAATTCCATATTTCTTTTGATAGACGTATTTAGAAACATGCTGATGACACTATCAAATACATTTTTTTCTACATGCATAACATCAATAAAATGTCTGACATACAGAAAATTCCAGTATTGTAATTCAAAAAATACCTGATCTCTTTTTCCAACCGATTTCATAAGGTTTTTCAAAACCAGTTTACCAAAAGTAGTGTCCACATTTTTAAATTTCTCAAACACTTGATTTCGTGTTAGTGGATATGGTGTTGTATGTTCTTCTGAACATCCATCTAGTGATGTCCTCCAAGAACGGTACTTATGTCGTTGGGGTAGAAATTGGCGATGTCCTAGAAACACGGTTTTTGATGAATGATTCATCCTAATTGATTGTGTACCTTGTTCACAAATTGGACAACATTGCGTTCCTTTAATGATATATCTTGAAAAATTTCCATAAGTAGGGAAGTCATTTATCGTCCTGTAAAACATGGAACTCAAAGTGAAATCTTCCTTTGTGTAAGCATCACACAATGTAACACATGAATCCCACAATAATTTCAAATCTTCGATCAATGGAGCTAAATAAAAATAAATATCATTACCTGGTTGTTTTGGTCCTGATATATACATAGATAACATGATGTCTTTTAGTTTCAAGCATAACCATGATGGTATGTTTTAATTTACCAATATAAACGGCCATGTACTATGACTGTTTCTTTGAAAACCAAAAGGATTCACTCCATCTGTAGATAACGCAAGACGAAGGTTTCTTCACTCGTTTACAAATTCAAGATACTCATGATCAATTCTCTTCCACTGAGGAGAGTCTTCTGGGTGACGTAGTATCCCATATTTAATTCTTATATCTTCATGCCATGTCAATTTTCTTGCAGTCTCCTCACTTCTATATAGGCGCCTAAACCTTGGAATTATTGGATTGTACCATAAAAATTTAGTAGGACTGGATTCATATTTCTTGTATCGAGAAGCACCGCACTTTGGACATTCTTTATGTGATTTTTGGTCCTTGAGAAATAGTATAAAGTCATTCGGGCAGGCATGTATTCTTTCAGAGATCATACCCATCGAGCTTATCATTCGTTTGGCATCGTATGTTTGGCTCAAGTGATCATTATCTTCTGAAAGCATGTCATTCAGGAGAGTAAGTAGTTTCGTAAAACTGGCGTCACTCCACCCATTGTCTACTTTCAATTTATACAGCTTTAGTATGGATAACAATGGCGTCTTTGCATGAGTTTTTAACTTCTCAAACAATTTTGGGAAATCACGAAGTTCATCTTCAACGGTCCTTATTATTTCCTCAATACGATCATCATCATCATTCACATATGTAATCACATCCTCCATATGGTCATCTTCATTGTTCATGTTTGTAATCATATCAGATGATCCATAAAATGCAGTGTTATCCCAGCCACTACCTACATTCATGGTTTACTCATGTTTATTCCTACATTTATAACTATGATCTATTCCCTGATAGATCAAGTGTTCTTCCAACTCTTCTGGACTAATTTGTTTAGAATTACAACAGCGAAAACATAGACAACGGATTTGAGAAGGGTCACATGCATGATCTTTTGCAAACTTCATAAACTCTTTCAGGCCTTCTTAATACTCTTTAGTCAACCGATTGGCATTCATCCATTATTTATTTATATTCATCCTATATGAAATCCATATGATGGGTATATAGGTTAGGGGAGAATGAATATGAATATAATTTAGATGAAAAATTAGATACATCAAAAATGGTGGGGGCGTTCTCATTAATAGCAAATCTAGGGTGGTTGTTGGGATTCATCCATTCTCTTCCTCTCTTCGATCCCCCTGATGAGGGGTGGTTCGTGGGAGTTTTTATAGTGTGTTCGTGATTTATTCCATCATAATTCATCCATTACTATTATCCTTTATTTCCCTATGATTTGGGATGATTTTAACTAGGGTTTTGGTGATGATTTCACTATATCATCTTCTAAGAAATTCAAATGCTGTAGATTTTGTTTGTATTGTCTAGTGGTTATCCTCGTATGATGAACGTACCATGTTTTGTGTGGTTTAGGTGATGTTGTGTTTCCCGATAATTTGTTAAAAGATTATTCCTAATTATATTAAGGTGAAAAAATAATTATAAGTTTCTAAAATTATTTATTTGGGAATTGTGCCTTGAGATTGGGTCTCAATCATTGGTAGTGACGCGACAGAAAGCGATAATGTGATGCGGGCTGGCTCGTGGCCCGAGATGATGATAGTGTTCCCTTTTGATTATTGAAATTGGAAATCATTGTGCTGTTTTTCAATTTTGAATTTTTATGTGGGCGGTGTCTTTCATTTTGAAATTTTCTGTGGGTGGGGTATTGCAGTTGGCCGGATCCTTGGTTGGTTTTGTAACCCCTTAGATTCTTTGGTTCACACTTATCCTAAAGTGTCACTAGAAAATAAAAATATGGATTGTGAAAAAAAAAATATAAGGCATGTATAGTCTTTTTTGTGGATGAGTCGATCTTGGTGGGGGGGTTACTCTATTTTTTGAGGTAGGTGGACCCTATAATACAAAACCATGTTCCAATTTATGCATGATTGTGCATTCATGCATGAGTATATGTGTTCCAATAAAAGGGATAGAAATTAAGAGCAACCAAGGTAATAAATAGGATGTTTATGATCCACCAAGAGATAGAGTGAGGATTCTGTTGAATGTTTGTGATTTTGTGATCATCCAGTGATTATATCTCCATGGAGTAGTTGTGTTTAGGAGAGGATTGGGTTTGGTGTGAGATTTTTATATCCTAGTAAGGTTTTCTAAGGCTATTTGAGTAGGTATTAGAGTCGTAGGACTAAAGAAGATGGATCATATAGTTTTATATCTCATGTATGATGAGGAACACCCTCTTAAGGATATATAAGAGTCATGGTGTGTGTGATGAGAAGGATATTACATATAGGGATTGGGGAAGTGTGACATAGAGTATTTCCTCCTTATAATTGTATTCAGATATCTCAAAGGGGAAATATGATATGGTACCTAAGTGAGGATCATGATAATAGTCAGGATGACTTTTCATAGGGTATCCAAGGCTCGTAGTGTGAGTTTCTTAGGATGGTCATTATTTAGTTTTAATGAGTTTTAATGTGGGAATTAGAAGATGATATAGACTAGAGTATCGAGGCCTAGATCAAGTATAGCATATGGGTTGTGACATTACAATGTAGAGATGAGTGTGTGTTGGTATCAATGTGTAGAGATGGGGTAGGTTTGTAGAACCCAGTATATTCACTTATAGGTGGAATTAGAATGTTGATAGGTTGGGAATAATTTTCATGTATAACCAAGATGGTTTTAAGGAGATTATAATGCAAGGATAAATGGATGGTGGATTTTATCATTTATGGTCAGACCGACTAAGAGATTGGGACTTTATATGACTTTCACCTAGTTGATATTTGATGATCCATGGGGCACAACTATTGATGATGTGGTTTAGCTAGTACTAGAGGTTGGCTATCAAGATACCCTCCTTAGATTACTATTTATATGTTTTGTAGCATGTGAAAAGATGGATGGCCTTTATTTAAGTAATAAGGTGTTGGTAGGACCCTTTTTTGAGTGAGAAGGTAGTGGTCAAAGGGGATTGGTGTGTGACTTCCATGGGATAAACCTATTAATGGTGCATTTTGACTTGTGATAGAGGTTGGATATTTTGATTCCCTCCTTAGATAATTTTTTTGTATGATAATATGATGTGACATATTTTAATGGGGATCCCTTAGTATTGGTTTGGAGTAGTTTTGTGAGAGGTTTTCTATAGGGATTCCCTCTTCAAATTGTTTTTTTATGTGATGTGATGGTGAGACCCACCGTTAGGGGGAGAGCTAATGAAGAGAAAAAATGTAACCAACCACATATACATGTGTCACACACACAAGAATCACACACAAGAATCACGCCAAATCATAATTAATCTCAATATTGAAAATAAATACAAAAAACTTAATTCATGCAAAATCAATTTTACTCACCTTATGGAGGAGGACCTGGTGGCAGAGGAGGAGGAGGCATCGACAGTGGAGGCAACAGAGGCAGCGCAGAGGCTGAGTTGAGGCATCGTGGAGGTAGCACGGAGGCAGTGGAGGTAGCGGAGGCAGCTCAGTGGCATCAGAGGCAGCAGAGTAGGCGGAGGAGGAGGATGAGGAGGACGAGGAAGAGGAGGAGGAGGCACCGATGGAGGAGGGGGAGGAGGAGGTCACGGTAGAGAGGAGCATGGGGATCCACGGTAGAGAAAAGTATGTAGAGATGGATGTGGAGGAGGAGGAGGAAGAGGAGGAGGTGGTGGTGGTGGTACCGGTGGAGGAGGAAGAGGATGAGTCCTCGGTGGCGGTGGAGGAGGAGGAGGAGCAGCGGCAGAGAGTAGGAGACGGTGCAGGAGGAGGAGGAGGAGGCGGAGGAGGAGAAGTAGGCACCGGAGGAGGAGGAGGAGGCAGCGACCACGGTGATAGAGGAGGAGAAGGAGGTGGTGGCCGTGATGGAGAGGTGGCAGCAACAGAGAAGAGGCAGCGGTGTAGGGTAGGGCTTCCATGAAAGCTTGACAGGGTGCTGGGAGGAGGAGGAGGACCAGGTGGATTTTGTAAATCCCGCGTTGACCTTTACCAGTGCTAGTAAAAGTGCTGATAAAGGTGGTCTTTATCAGCACAAAAATGAAAAGCGATGATAAAGGGTGACTATATTAGCGCTTTTCATTTTATTGTTGATAAAGAAAACCTTTATGAGAACTTTTTTAGCGCTGATAAAGACATAGTTTAACAGTGCTAATAAAAGTGCTAATAAATGTATGAATTTAATAATTTCATCATATAATTATATATTTATTTAAAGTGGTATTTATGATAAATATATATATATTAATAATTATAACTCTAAATAAATATATCTCTATTTATACTTATATAATTATTTGAAAGGTATATATATATATATCATTGAAAATATAATAAAATATATATTTATTTTTGAAATATAATTTAATTTTTATTTTAAGTGTAAATTTTTTCTAACATAAATGTTATATGGGTAACATAATGAATTATAAATCAATAACACATAAATGTGATATGTAATTATAATCTATAAAGTAACATTATTCATGCACATATATATATACGCATTTATATATTCATTGACCCCAAATTCATTGACCCCCAATTAATTGGAAAACACATATAAATTCAATTATTTTAATTATACATATATATTAAATTGTATTATATATTTATAAATGAAACAAATACATTAAATATAAACACATATAATATATATATATATGTTAAATATAATTAATTAATAAATGTAATAAATATAATGAATTAATAAATCTTATAAATCTTAAAAATCTAATAAATATATTTATTATTAATCTTATAATTATTTAATAATATATTTTTTTATAACATGTGTTTTTTGATTAATGTATACAATAAATATTATCAGTGCTAATATAAGTGCCGATAAATGTAACCTTTATCAGCGCTAAAAAAGCGCTGATAAAGCACCCTTTATCAGTGCTATAAAAACACTGATAAGGGTACACCTTTATCAGCGCTTGTTCTGATAAAGGCCAACCGATTTAACAGAACTTTTCCATTAGCGTTGATAAAGGCAGGCGTGTGCCTTTCCCAGTTTTGTGGTAGTGACATCTGTATACTTGAATGAAAACTATTATTTTATGATAATTAAAAAAAGAAAGATGTTGGTCCCAACTTCCCTGGTAATCCATCGCGCTAGAACACAGAATTTTCTCCAATATCTGAATTGTTCATTCTGACTGCCCATCTGATTGAAGATGAGAAGTTGTACTAAATTTTAATTTAGTACACAAAGACTTCTGAAGGCCTTGCCAAAATTTAGAAGTAAACATGGGATAACAATTAGATATAATGGAGGTGGGAACTCCATGAAACATAATAATATCTTTAACATACAACCGAGAAATTTGATCTAAAGAAAAAGTACCAAAAATAGGAATGAAATGAGCATATTTAGTCAATCGATCAACAATAACCCAGACTGGATTATTACCTCGAGAAGTCCTTGGTAAGCTGGAAAAAATATCAATGGACATATTTTCCCATTGTCACTATGGCAGTGGTAAATGATGAAGCACCGCTTTTGCTAAATACCGCAATATTTTAACCTACTTAAAAGTCAAACACTTCATAGTAAAATCAGCAATATCTCTTTTCATTCCATCCCACTAGTAATACTCTTGTAAATCATTGTGCATCTTAGTAATTCTAGGGTGAAATGTAAATGGAGAACTATGAGCTTCACATAATTACTCTTTCTTCAAAATTTAATCACAAGGCTCACATAATATCTTCCCAAACCCCCATGCATAATCATTATTAATTTTAAAATCTGGAAGGTTACCCTTTTGAACCAACTTTACATTTTTCTGCAAATCACTATCTTCCTTCTGAGCTTGCATAATTCTTTCTGATAAAGATGATTTCACTGACATCTAAAACAAAATAGAGGAATTTCATGAACAAAAAACATCTATTCCAACGTTCATCAAATCGTTAATCAATGCATATTTTTCAAAATGTAACATGGTTAATGCCGCTTTACTTTTCTGACTCCAAGCATCAACCACCTTATTTAATTTTTGTAGATTGTAAAGAATCATTCAATCATAATCCTTGATTAATTATAGTCATCTCCTCTTTTTCATGTTAAATTCATTGTGAGTGAATATATAATTTTAAATTTTTTGATCATTATATATTACACACTTTACTCAAAACAAATGATGCCTCCAAATGTTTAAATAAAAAACAACAACAGCTAATTCTTAATCATGTGTAAGGTAATTTAACTCATCGGGTTTCAACGGAAATGAAGCATAATCAATTACCTGATCATTTTTCATTAGGACACAACCAAGTCCTTTCAACAAATCACCACTGTAGATGACAAACTAACCATTTCTAGAAGGCAGTTCCAAAACTGGAGCATTCACAAATCTTCTTTTCATTTCTATAAATAAAATCATCACATTATTTTTTCTAGATGAACTTAACACCTTTTCAGGTTAATTTATTCAGCGAGCTACATAACCATGCAAACATTTCAGCAAACCTTTGGTAATAACCTTCCAAACAAATAACACTATCGATCTCAATTATATTTGTGGGTCATGTACATTCTTCGAAAACTATTGTTTTAGAAGGATAAAAAATTATGCCATTTTTTGTAATAATGTTACCATCGAATGAAATTTGTTGTAACTAAAACTCACAGTTTCTGAATTTCCAATACAGTTTATTTTCTTTTAATGTTTACAAAACAACTATTAAATTAATTTGAATTTCCTATTTACTTTTGGAAGAAACCAAAATATCATCAACAAACACAACCACAAACTTATCCAATAACTCCGAGAAAATTTTAATCAAAAGATTCATCAATACAGCAGGTGCATTGGTTAATCCAAAATCCATAAAAAAAATTCATAATGTTTATATCTAGTATGAAATGTTATCTTTAGAATTTATACTTGTTTTACTTTCTATTGATGGTACCCCGACCTCATGTAAATCATCAAAAAATACTGATCTCCTTGGAGATGACCAAAAAAATCATCGATATGAGGAAAATGATACTCGTTCTTGATAGTGATGTTATTCAATGCTCTATAATAAATGAAATGTATCATTGAACCATATTTTTTAACAAACAAGTAAATATCACCCTATGGTGATGTGCTAGGTAGAATTAAGCCTTTATCTAACAACTCCTATAATTGATTCTTTAACTCATAAAGTTAAATTTGAGCAATTCGATAAGGGGGTTTTGAAATTGGATTATCATTAGGAACTAAGTCAATAGTAAATTCAACTTCCCGATCAGGTATTATATCAGGAAACTCAATAGGAAAAACATCATGATACTCATTTACCATTGGCACATCATTAATCTAAAGAGTTCCTTTTTTTGAACAATATGTGCCTGGTAACATTCCGTTACATCTTTTACTAGTTTCTATGATTCCTGATATGTTGTCAAATGTATGGGTTCATTCTTGTACAGAAACAAAAATTCTTCCTGAAAAGAAAATGATTTAGCTTTGCATTCAATTTTAACATGATAAATATAAATCCAATACGTACACAAAATAACATCAAACTCTACTAGAGGAAAACCAATAAGGTTTTCATGAGGATTATTTTTTCACACAAGGATAGGAAGGTTCTTATAATATCTTTTTGTCTCAACATTTCCTCATGGTGTTTTTACCATAAGTTCAGGATTCATTTCTTCAGATGGAATTCCCAATTTTCTAGAAAACTTTATAGAAATGTAAGAATGTGTAGACCCTCAATTAGAAAACACATTAGTATAATATGAATAAATACACTGTGTACCTAACACTACTTTATTCGATGGCCCAACAATGTCTAAAGTAGTTGCAAAAGATTTCACCACCCCTTTATGCTTGTAGTCTAGTTGATTTCTTGTAGATGAGTTCTTCGTTGGACAATCATTCTCATAATGACCCATTTCAATGCACTTAAATAATTTTACTGATTGTATATCATATTTTTTTACCATTACCCTGATATCTTTCTATTCAACTACGAGCCTTATGTCCCATTTTACCACGTCATTATAACATACCAGAATTTTTAAGACATTCCCCAGTGTTCTTTTTACCATAATTTTAAAAAAATGTAAAATTAATATTCTTACAATCAACCTTTTTTGAATAGTTATTTTATTTCATCTATCACCTCAACCTCTTATTCTATTGTTTTTCAAATAACACATGATCATCAGAAAAATCCATTTCTACCTCCTCCACACATCGAACAAGTTTTTATAACTTTTGAACTCATGATAAGATAAATCCCTCTGATACTTAGGATTCAATCCTTTGTAAAAATGGTTGATTTTACTATCAATATCTCGTATGAAATTTGATGCATATTATGCTAGTCGAGTGAATTTTTCTTCATAATCATCCACTTTGTCATCCTCCTACCTCAATTATAGGAATTGTTTTTCCTTCTTAATATGAACCACCTTAGGAAAATATTTCTCAAGAAACATACCTCTGAATTCATTCCAGTCAAGAGCCTCAATCTCCCCACTATACATGATATTTTTAACCATCAACCACCACTAATCGGATTCACCTTCAAAATGGTAAACCACAAGACTAACCATTTGAAGTTATGAACATTACCTGACATCAAAAATCATTTCATGTTCTTTAATCCACTATTCTGCTATCACAAGTTCTGGTGATCCTCTAAATAACGGGGTATGTAGCCTCATGAAATGCTCCACTAATGAAATTTTCTTCTATGGTTAATATGGCTGATCTCATGCACAAATACCAACACTATTTATAGGTTGATTCAAATGTGTTGTCACAACAAAAAACATTTCAGTTCTGATGCCAACCATCTCAGGGTTTTTATAAGGAAGGTTGTCTTCTTCTTAATGTCATCCCATCATAGCCTCCATGCTTCCTCAACCAAAAACCATTCCGTACACAAAAATATATTAGGCGAAGCAACAAAGTAATCTGTAAATGCGATATCATTTCAATCAAACCATAAATCAATTTATGGATATTAATTTTACAATATCATAACTCCTAAAGATATTGAAACCAACCTCTGATACCCACTATAATGAACCAACATTAAAACATCAAATAATCATGAATTAAATTAATATTTCCCATTAAGGATATTTTCAGGTTTAGAGTTTTTGAGAATTAGGCCATAATTATTAAATTACATCTCCAAAATTACAAAGTATACACTTCTACTCAATTTCAATTTTTTCATAAAATAAAAACTCTTGAAGAAATTTGTTATGTCTAGTTCCATGTTTTACACAGAATGACTTTTCCTTGACCCCATCCTTGACACTATTCATCATTAAGTCCAGTGAAAAACATTTCAAAACATGGGATAACCATAAAAATCTCAGTAAGGGTTATAAAATAAAGAAAGAAATAATTACTCCATAAAAACATAATATTTTTCACATACATCATAAAATCATAGGATTTGTGAATAACATAATGTAATAACAAATCATAAAGATAACTTGTGGCATATATAAAATACTTATGTTGTAGATTTCACAACTACTTAGGGATTTGCATTTGGAATACCCATCCCAATATATTCCTTAACTATATTAGAAGAAACATTAACATTTACCTCCATCAAATAACCCAATACATTAGAGAGCTATCTCAGGCTCACCCATCATCGGTTTATCATGGAACCACCCATATATGTAAACAATTCACAAGAACCATAACATAATCATGACACATAACATACGCATAATTGAAATATAAAATTTCTACATTACAATCATATATATAATTTCAATATATTGAAATAATCAATCCATTATCAAAATCATTTTCATTAAAACAAATACAAAAAAATAGTATATGGTATTTATTTTCCATTTAATAACATTATGGCTTGTTAATGAAGCCAAATATCAAATAATGCTCATGGCGTTGGAAAGGTCGTTGTCACCACATATGTTGAAAATAATCATTAACATTATCATTTAGTAAAATTCTAAGTAGAAAAAATATTCCCTTTGAATGAAATAAAAATTCAATGGGTATGATACACTGTATAAAAGAAATTTTGTATATATCAAAATATGACTCAGTGAAATAAGATTGAGATAAAGTCCCTTACCTTGTGTCAAACATCATTCGTTCGTTATTTAATCTCCAAAATAACATACTAAAGTTAATTTATACTTTATTCAGAACATTTTTCATGTTTATTATTCATTTTATATCACTTATTACTATGTTGTAAATTTTACATAATCATTTATGTTAATAACAATCATTTGGTCGATATTTGGTACTTGAGTCCAAAATGAACATCTTATAATTACAAGTTGTCCCTATGGTAAAAATCCCACTATATTCAGAATGATATTCATGATTTCCATATCAGATATATCATATATATCCATTATTCATACGTATTTATAATATTACATAACATTTTGAGATAAGAAATGAAATGCACTGTTCCTGGAGACGGTAAGTCGTACGTACGCATGAACGCTAATTTCATTTCTATTTAATATTTTATGGAATAAAAATGTAATGAAAAATAGGTATATTATAATTCCATTATAATATCATATATAATTTCATTAATAATATATTTTATATGTTCCACGTATGGAATTAATGAGTCATATCACTTTGAGGGGGCGGTAGTCCATAGTTCCTCAAATTAAATTATTGCATTTACCCATTATGGAAATCATAAAGGTATGCTATAAATGAAAAATATAGAAGAATAAAAACAATATAAATATAATATATATCACATTTAAATATATTTACATCATAATGGCCTCCATAAAAGGTGGTAGGAAGAGATTTAACAATCATCATTCCGTGAAGCAGTAGTTCGTCATCCATAGAAACAATAGGTTTTTTACCCATTAGACAGAGGTGCATGTAACTGTAGTTCTAATACTTCTCATAATAGCAACCTATTACGTTGAGGATACTATTTATTGTTATAAAATATAATAATAAAAAGATTTTAGTGGGTTGGTGTAGTAAAATAAAATAAAATAACTTAAGAGAAGATGTAACCGTTAAATCAGGTAAATCCCTTTGGGTTGAACAAAAAGGATTTATTTATGTGCCTTCATCCTAAGTTTTGGATTATAGGTGGAAGATAGTAATTTTTTAGCTTATTTGGTCTGATTTTGGTTGATACAAGGGGCTTGATAGGTGTGAGTAATGGGTTAGAGGTGATAGATTTTTATAAGGCGGGGAGGGTCTCCTTAGGAATGTTTGAAAATATTTTTTTATTATAGACTAAATTTCTATTTCAAAAGGTCCCAAACATATTAAATTAAAAATATAAGATATCTATTATTATAAATTCTCTTAACTAGTTGGTTTTAGACATGTTTTTGTTTCAAATTTAACCTTATCATTTAGCTTTAACCCTTAGTTGACTAATTTGCACTACTACAAAAATGGGGAAGGGAAGCGCCACCTTTCATCCATGCTAAGAAAAAATCATAGATAAAGGTAACTCTTTATTAGTACTAATTAATATTTCTGATAAAGGGTCACATTATCATTGATTTTTCTACCCCTAATTAAGATTTACCTTTATCAGTGCTAAAATTTTAGCACTGATAAAACCATAGTCCCGTTTTATTAAATAGGGTGCATAGTGACATCTGTTTATCATTCCCTCAAGATATCGTGGGAATCTACCCATGTGACAACTCCCCTCCCCCCTGATCTTCTCTTTGTAGGCTGATACACCACCGTCGCTGCCCTACTCCGTCGCCGCTAGACCTTCTCCACCTCTATTACCCTACTCTGTCGCTACTTCCCTACTCATCTGCTTCCCAAATCCACTGCCACTGCCTTACTTCACAGCCACTAGCCCTACTCCTTGTCCTCCCCTTCTGTAGATCCTCATCTCCACAAAACCTACTTCTCCTCCTCCACACTGGACCCTACTCCCCGTGAACACTGCTTCAAGTGTTTGGGATTCTTTTCGACGAAGTTAGATTCTTGGATTCCAATATTTGATCTTTGGTGATTTCTCATTTCATCCTCATTTTTTTCCTTTTGTTATTATGCTAATATTCATTATGGTGTAGTTTTATTTAGTTGGATGTTCATGTTTTATTTGATAAAATTTTAGGATGTGGTGATTTTAGTTTGAGGGTCTAGGCATGATTATATCCTGAGTTATTAACCTCATCCCTTTATTAACCAATACCCTCTTCCAGTTTATTCTAAATGATTCATTTGAATTATTTTCAATGGAATTATTTAGCTCCCTTTACATTAAAATTCCATTGAGAATATGAATTTTATTGAGTTGGTTAGTGTGTTTGTCCAAATTGTATGATTCACAAAAAAAGGAAGCATATTTCTATTTTACCTAAATGGAAGAGAATTTTTCTAATATAAAGTCATGATTTTAAGAAATAATTTATTTATGGTAGGTATTAATATTATGGACGGTATTAATAGTTAGTGAGAAGAGTTTTGATAGGATGTATGAGTTTTTTACAGGGATGGTCGATGTGGTCCTTCTCCCTCATGTGTGAGTATTTTAACACTAAGGGATTGTTGTTTATCCATTTTTATGGGAATTTGATTCTTTATATAATGTATTTAAGATGTGTATATGGATATTAGATAGAACTTTGGGGAAGGTGAGGGAGAGTTATTTCATATCCTTTAGATGTTCATGATAAAATTTATGTTCACTGACCTCAATTTTCTATTTCTTATGTTACTTTGGTTAACAAAACATTTGACATACTGTTTTAATTATGGATAAACCTGGGCTATTTTTCTCACCCGTGAAGTCCTTTGTGTGTGGAAATGTATCAACAATATTAGTTTTCTCATCAAAAGTTTATCCTTGTTTTCATTTTATTTTGAGTTTGGTAACTATTTTTGGGCTGTTTAGTGTGTTTCTTATATTATAAATGAGGTGGATGGTAGGGGTGTTTAAAAAGATGTTTAATGTTTTTTTCACAGGTGATGGGTGCTAGAACTATTGTTAAGAGAAATGGAATGTGTGTTGAGTTTTTGGGGGTCTATCTTGGTTTTTTTATTTCTAAATCTTTATCGGAAATGGTCAGGATCTACTAATCTTTATTTGTATAGGTGGTTCTCTTATAAAATATTTGGAATTATTGTTTCTGTATTTGAATCATAAATAATAATATTTCACATTCAAATAGGACTTATATGAATAAATATTGGATGGATGCAAATAATTTGACAATAGAGTATGATAATGGAGTGAAAGAGTTCATCAGGTTTGCAAAGGATCACACAAAAGATCCTTCTCAAATCTTTTGTCTACATTTACATTGTTGTTATTCTAGAATAATTAATTTATAGGAGTTGGAAGAACATTTGATTTGTCAAGTAATAGATCAGATTTATAAATGTTGGAATAAGAATGACGAAAAGGTGAATGTAGCAAGTGGTTGGGGTAAAACTTTGTTTTATGGATCATCAATGAATAAAAAAATGGATAATAAGGAAGACCGTATAGAAGATGTGATTACATATGTCAACGATGATGGAGAACATATTGAGTAAATTACAAGGATAGTTGAAGATGAACTCCTTGATTGCCCAAAAGTTTTTGATAAGTTAAAGAGTTCTTCCAAGGTTCAATTGTATGCTGGTTTCATTAAATATACAGCATTGTCAACTATACTGAAGTTGTATAAATTAAAAGAAGGAAAAAGATGCAGTGGTGTCAATTTTACAGAACTACTTCCTCTCTTGAATGACATGCCCTTGGAAGATAATGATCATCCAAGATGGACAAATGTAGCTAAACGAAGGCTACACTTGATGGGTATGATTTCTGAAAGAATACTTGCCTGCCTGAAAGATTGTAAATTATTTCAGAAAGAGAAAAAATCACTTATAGAATGCCCAATGTGTGGTGCTTCCCGATACAAGAAATATTAATCTAGTCCTAAGAAAGTCGTATGGTACTTTACAATTATTCCACGGTTTTGGAATTAATATGGAAGTGAAGAAACTGCCAGACAATTGTCGTGGAATGCAGAGAAAAGAAATAAGGATGGAAAATTACATCACCCGTCTGACTCTCTTTAATGCAAAATAATTGTTTATGAGTATCCTGAATTTGGAAAGGGTCCAAGAAACCTTCATCTTGCGTTATCTATAGATCGAGTGAATTCATTTGGTTTTCAAACCAGAACTCATAGTACATGGCATGTCAATATTTCACATTGTGAACAATGTTGTATGGGATGATAAATGATTTCCCTACTTATAGAAATGTTTCACACTATAGCATTTATGGAAATCATGTTTTTCTCATGTGTGAAGAAGATATAGAATCAATTAGGTTGAAACTTTCATCAAAATCTTGGTTTCTAGGACATCATAGTTTTTTACCTCATCGTCATAAGTACTAATCTTGGATGGCATCATTCAATGGAATTTCATAAAAATGCACAACGCCATCTCCAATAATAGGTGATCATCGATTTGATAAATTAAAAGATGTGAACACTGCTTTTGGTAAACCATTTTTGAAAAACCATATAAAATCAGTTGGAAAAAGAGATCAGTTTTTTTAATTACCATACTAGAATTGTATGTATGTCAGACATTTTCTTGATTTGATGCATGTGGGAAAAAATGTATGTGGAAGTGTTATCGAAACATTTCAAAATGCCCATGTCAAAAGAAAGGATGGGATTAAGTCAAGCTTGGACTTGGTTAACATGGGAATACAAGAAGGGTTGTCTCCTATGAAGGGTGAAAATCAAAATTTCCTTCCTCCAGCTTCTTACACTCTTTCCAGGGAGGAGAGATATTAGTTTTCCAACTTCTTCAATGATTTAAATGTTACAGAGGGATATTCATCAAATATCAAGAAAATTATTTCAATGAATGATTTGAAGTTAGAAGATTTGAAATCACATGACTTCCATGTTTTTATGCAATATTTAATTCCTATATATTTACATTTCATTTTTTCCAAGAATGTTTGTCATATGTTATCCATACTTTGTTTCTTTTTCAAAGCTATATGCAGCAATGTTTTTGACCCAGCAAAATTGACTACTATGGAAAGTGAAATTGTCATCATATTATGTGAATTAGAAATTTTCTTCTTGCCATCATCCTTTGATATGATGGTTCATTTGATGGTTCACTTGGTGAGAGAGATTCAACTTTGTGGTCCTATGCACTATAGATGGATGTACCACGTTGAACAGTATATGTAGATTTTGAAAGCGTATGTCAAATATCAAATTCGGTTAGAGGGATGTTTTGTGGAGCGATATATTGTTGAGGACGCCATTGAAGTTTGTACCAAAAAACTATATAATGTGAAAGTCATCAGTCTCCATAAATCATGTCACACTGGATGCATTGATGGTGAAGGAATTTCTATAAGATATGTCGTGACAATCTATATTATAGATCAAGAGCAAGCCCACATTTATGTATTTCATAATATTTTGGAGGTTTCTCTATATATTGAAACCCACAAAGAAATTCATAGGTAGTTGAATCCATAAAGGTCTGAAAAATGGATAACAAATACACATAATCACCAGTTTGAAGGATGGTTTTAGGACCATATTTTTAAATAGTTGCCCAAAAAATATGAATTCAATTTCAGAATGACTTCTTTGGCTAGCCGTCAGCCCAAGTGTCAATGTATTATCTTAAAATAGTTATGTAATTAATGGTTATACATTCTATACATATGAACATGATGAAGATAGTACCCAGAAAAATAGTGTAGTTACACTTGTGGCTGAAGAGATGCATGTTTCTGGTAATAAGGGCATAAATCGAATTTATGCAAATATGTAATACTTTGTCATTATCAAACAAATATGGGGGTTGGATAATACAACATTCCAATGACCGATTTTTCAACGAAAATGGGTTGATAAAAACATTGGTGTTAAAATAGATGAATTGGGATTTGTGAAAGTTTATTTTTGTAAAAAAGGGGACAAAGAAATTCAGTTTATAATGGAATCACAAACATTAAAAGTATTTTCTGTTCTAGATCCTGCAAACCAAAAGTGTCTGATTGTTCTGTTATTGTCCAAAACTACGGAATGGTCTAATAAAAATTTAGTTGAGGAAGATCCTTTTAGTGTTACATCTCAATCATTTCACAATGGTCCCAATGTAGATGATTTTTTGTATGTTAGAGGAGACCATAATTAAGGGTTTTGATAATCGATAGAGGTTTCAAATCCTTTCTTCCTTTGAAAAAAAGAAATAGAGTTAAATAAACATTTTATATTTTGTTTCTAATATAGATCTTATTGTCTCATGTTATTGTCTTATCATTACTAAATTTTTTTAATCTAAATTAAATGTTCAACCATATTTGTAGATAATGACTTCGGTATGTTCTGGTGCTCCTAACCTTGAAGCTGAACAAGTCTCTCAAGCTGCTACTGCTGCTGTAGCAGCTCACAGTGTAGAACAATAAAAAATTTATGAACCTGTTAATGCTCCTGGTGTTGAGGTCCAACAACCATCAGCACATGCCTCATAATCACAAGACGATATATATTTGTTAAAAAATGAGTGGGTTGCATGCCTGATGGAATATTGAATACAAATAGCATGAAGATCTGACTTGGGGACATGTACATTTGGTTGCCATTTTTGAGAGGTGATAAAGAGATAAAAAGATGAAACATTATTGTGTGTAAATGTTTGTAGGAAAATTTTAATTGTTATTAAATAAAACATACTTTATCCAATGATTCATTTGTACATTTTAATAGATGAAATGCAACAAGAACATTCTAGAATGATGAACAGCTTTTCTTTTGTCTTCAGATAAGAAACACCAGCAAAAATTTCAAAAATACCTTCATATCTAACCAAATTCATTCTAATTGTGTAGACACTTTAGGAGAACTATCCATGGGTCATGATTGATGTGTAAAAGTCAACCACACCTCAATTAGAGAAATGATATGGCCAGTATCACTCAAAGTGTCTCTCTTTTGTTTAAAATAGACAGAATTTTAAGTGAAAACCACAACTAACAAATGATAAACTGACCAAACACTTTCAGATTATGTTTGTACATTAATAGAATGACCCATGGGTCATGTGTGATGTTTATGAGTCAATAATACCTCAATCTTAGGCATGGTGTCCCTAATATCACTCAAAATGTCTCTCTTTTGATTAAAATGGACAGAATTTAATTGAAAACAACAACTGACATACGAAAATATGACCAAATGCATTCAGATTGTGTTAATACTTTAGGGGAACTATCCCTTAGTAATTTGTGATGTTTAAAAGTAAAACCTACCTCAATCCAAGGAATGGTGTGGCTGGTATCACTCAATGTGTCTCTCTTTGGTTTAAAATGGACAAGAATTCTAAGTGAAAACAACAAATGACGTACAGAAATCTGACCGACACATTCGGATCATGTTGATACTTTAGGTGAACTATCCATGGGTCTGTTTTGACATGTACGAGTCAACCCCTCCTCAATCCGAAGCACAGTGTGGGTAGTTTCACTCAAAGTGTCACTCTTTTGTATAAAATGGACATAATTTTAAGTGAAAACAACAACTGATTTATGGAAAACCGACCAAAAGCATTTGTATTGTTTTTATACATTAGGAGAATTATCAAAGGATCATTTGTAAAATATATGAGTCAACACTACCTCAATCCAAGGAACAGTGTGGCTGGTATCACTCAAAGTGTCTCTCTTTTGTTTAAAACGGACAGAATTTTATGTGAAAACAACAATTGACGTATGAAAATCCAACCAAACGGATTCAGATTGTGTTGATACTTTAGGAGAAAGATCCATGGGCTATTTGTAACTGGTATTACTCAACCCCACCGATGAAGCTCCCATTTTCATATATTTTATACTATAAATAATTTTTTATAATTCCACCATAGTTTTATTTTATGGGTAACTATCACAATTTTAGGTTTTCGTGTTATTTTGAGACTAAATGTGAAAAATGACTAATTCTGGATTTTTGAAAGATTTTTACGTCAAGGTTATTTGTTCATTTCCTGAAAACTATAATTCCAAATTTTCTTATTTATTTTCTTAGAATCCTTATTTTATTTCCATCATTTTTTTCTTTTGGACCAGGAGCTGATTAGTCCATCTTGAAGGTCTAAAAATTCATTGAAGTTGGACATTTTTTCGGGCGGTCAGCATGGACACCACCAATTTACGGAAACCCAAACACCGCCTACACACATCCAAATGAGGTGTTTCCACCTGGGATGGGACGGGGACATCTAGAACCGACAATATAAGAAATTTGGGGAAGTTTGGACGTCATTAAGGTGGTAATTAACCGACATACCTTTGGAGGAACCATCCTGGAAGCTTCATCCCGAAACAAAAATTGAGAATTAAAAATTAATAAATCCTTCATCCGGTTACCAAATTAGCTGAAATTTTAAGGAGAGACAGAAACGAAATATATGAACAACATTAATTAAGGGTGGAACATGTGAAGAGGTGATTTATGGGATCTACAATGCGAATGCTTTTGGGGTCCAATTCTTCTTATAATAGGAGGCCATCACCTCCTCCTCAAAGCATCCCATTCTCCATCCATTCATTCAAGGCACCAAGGTGGAGATCTCCACTGAGGGTGGCCGGCCACAAATCTTCCCCATTTCATTTATTTTCTTTATTTTTGTTTTAGTTTTCAGTTGTAATTAATATTTCTAATAAAATCATGCATTATTTTTGTGTCCACCGATCCACCATGTTTTCTTCTTCATCTATTCTCCTTCTTTTCTTCTTTTATTCTTCTCATATTATCCACCGTGACCTATTACCCTAAAATATTTGGGGTTAACCCAAGACTTGTCCTGGGGGAGGTATATGGAAATTTCATTTATTCTGTTCTTAAATTCTGATTTTTATTAAGTTTGTGATGTGCAAGAGTGATGTGCACGGGTGTCGTGATCATCCACCACGACACTGATTTCAAACTCATTTCTATTCTTTTATTAAATATATTCCCTCCCTTCTATTGGATACAAGCTCTTCATACGATGGAGTCCATCCATTCATTGGTTGAAATGACATATGATGGAGCCAGGTCTTGGAAGACGACACACTCTCGATCGAGGTGTGCCATCAACCTTGATTATAGGTGGAGGTGAAGTTAAGATTGCAAAATGCATTCAAGATTTCACACTAATAAATAAAAGAATAGTAATTCATTAATGAGATCACATAATTGAATTATCAAACATAATTTAAATACCAACAAGGAGAATGATGAAACCCACATACCAACCCATAAAGGCCAAGTACTTTCTCAATTAATTTCATTTTGTCCTTGCATGTTAGTTTTACCTTTTATTTTAATTTAATTGTCTTCCATTACAAGATAATATAAAAACACTAAAAAGAAGTATTTCAGTTACATTAGAATAAGTAAGTAAACTATTGAGGAAGCTCCTCAAGTGAGACGACCCTGGTCAGCTTCTATGCAGTACTAGGAAAATTTAAATTTCCTTTTCCACACCCTATGACATGCATTCATCACCCACCTCAATCCATGTCACGGTGTGACCAGTATCACTAAAAGTGCCTCTATTTTGTTTAAAATCAACAAAATTTTAAATTAAAACAAAAACTAAGGGATGTAAAACCTACCAAATTCATTCTTATTGTGTTTATTATTCAGTAGAACTATTCATGTGTCATGTGTGACATGTACGAGTCAACCCCGGCTCAATATGAGGAATGGTGTGGCTGGTATCACCCAGTTTTTCTCTCATTTGTTTAAAATGGACAGAATTTTAAGTGAAAACAAAAACTATTGTAGGTAAATCAAAACAAACGCATTCGTACTGTGTTTATACTTTAGGAGAAAGATCCATGGATCATGTGTGATTTTCATGAATTAACCTCACCTCAATCTAAGGAATGGTGTGGCCGGTATCACTAAAAGTGTCTCTCTTTTGTGTAAAATGGACAAAATTTTAAATGAAATCAACATCTGACGTATGGAAATAAAACAAAACGCATTCATATTTTTTTGATACATTAGCATAATGATACATGGGTCATTTTTTGATATGTACGAGGAATCCCCACCTCAATCCAAGATACGATGTGGCCAGTATCACTCCTAGTGTACCTCATTTGTTTGAAATGGACAGAATTTTAAGTAAAAACAAAAACTGGCATACAGAAAACTAATCAAATGCATTAAGATCATGTTTATACATTATGAGAACGATCCATGGTTCATGTGTAACATGTCAAGTCAATCCCGCCTCAATCTGAGGTATGGTGTGGCTGGTATCACTCAAAGTGTCTCTCTTTTGTTTTAAATGGACAGAATTTTAAGTGAAAACAATAGCTAACGTAAGAAAATCTGACCAAATGCATTCATATTGTGTTTATACATTACGAAAACTATCTAGAGGTCATTTTTTACATTTAAAAGAAAACCCCAACTCAATCTGAGGAATGGTGTATCCAGTATCACTCAAAGTGTCACTCTTTTGTTTAAAATGGACAAAATGTTAAGTGAAAACAACAACTGGCGTACAGAAATCTGACCAAACACATTTGGATTGTGTTTATACTTTAGGAAAATGATACATG
The DNA here is from genome assembly GCA_963277665.1 of Viscum album. Taxonomy (NCBI): domain Eukaryota; kingdom Viridiplantae; phylum Streptophyta; class Magnoliopsida; order Santalales; family Viscaceae; genus Viscum; species Viscum album. The sequence continues at coordinate 1,306,423,147 of OY728140.1, read as the reverse complement.
GGTCATTTTTTAAATGGAAGAGTCAACCCTTCCTTAATCCGGGGTATGTTGTGTCCAGTATCACTCAAAGTGTCTCTCTTCTCTTTAAAATGGACAGAATTTTATGTTAAAACAACAACTAACGTTTGGAAATATGACCAAACTCATTAATATTGTGTTGATACATTAGTATAATGATACATGGGTCATTTACGATGTGTTTTAGTCAACTGCACCTCAATACAAGGCACAATGTGTCCGGTAACACTCAAAGTGTCTCTCTTTGGTTTAAAATGGACAGAATTTTAAGTGAAACCAACAACTAACGTATGGAAATCAAACAAAACACATTTTTATTGTGTTCATACTTTAGTATAACGATCCATGGATCATTTGGGGAATTTAATATTCAATCCTAGCTCAATACGAGTCATGGTGGGTCCGATATCAGTCAACGTGTTTGTCCTTTGTTCAAAATGGACAAAATTTTATGTGAAACCAACAACTAACATACGGAAAACCAAACAAACACATTTGGATTGAATTGATACATTAGGATAATGATCCATAGTCATGTGGGACTTGTAAAAGTCAACCTCGCCTCAATCATAGCCACAGTGTTTCCAGTATCACTCAAAGTGTCTCTCATTATTTTAAAATGAAGAGAATTTTAAGTGAAAACAACAGCTGACATATGGAAATCCAACCAAATGCATTCGGACTATGTTAATACATTAGTATAATGATCCATGGGTCATTTGGGATGTGTACGAGTCAACCCCACCACAATCTAAGGTACATTGTTTCCAGTATCACTCAAAGTGTATCTCTTTTTTTTTTAAATTGACAGAATTTTAAGTGAAAACAACAACTGACGTACGGAAAACCCCCTTCCTACCATACCCCCCAAAAGCATTAATTTTTTCATAAATAAATACATAATATTGAAATAAAAACTACTCAAAACCATTTTAAATATATCAATGATCTTAAAATCCAAGAAATTCATTCCATTAAAACTATTAAAGCCCCCCCCCTGAACACCACCCCACCCCGCTGAACACCCCCATGGATAGCCCACCCGACCACCCTAGACAGCACCCCCACCCACCCACCCACCTGGATGGCCCCCCAATCCCTAGGTGGCCCACACCCCCTGGACACCCCCCAACCCTCCTAGACACCACCCCACCACCTGGACACCCCCACCCCCTAAACACCCCCACCCCCATGGACAGCCACCCCACCCCCCTTGGACAACCCCCAACCCCCTGGACCCCCCCTGGACACCACCCCACCCACTATACACCCTCACCCCCACCCCCACCCCTTGGATACCCCTTCCCCCACCCCCTAGACACCCCCACCCCTAGAATGCCCCCAACCCCCTAGACATCACCCCACACCCCATGGACACCACCATGGATATCCCCCCCCCCCCCCCACCCCCCTGAACACCCCCATCCCCCCCAGACACCCCCACCCCCTGGACACCCCTACCTCCTTTGGAAAGCCACCCTAAACCTCTGATCATCCCCCTAACCCCCTGAATTCTGAAATGAATTCTTTAGGTATTTAGTTAACTTATGAGTTATGTGCTAATGGTGTAGGGGTATATTTGTTGTCTGGGTATACTTGTTGTATGTGTATACATGATGTAATTACCTAATGGATTATGTGTTAATTTTCTATGAGTATACTTATTGATATGTAGATTTTTTGCAGTTCTTGATTGGGTGTGCTGTTGTAGAATATTATGTCACCACAGGCAGGCCATTTATCAATGCTTTTTTAGCACTGATAATGGGATCCTTAATAAGTGATAAATAAGCGCTGGTAATGGTTTCCTTTATCAGTGATAAAAAATCACAGATAAATGATCCATTTATAAGCGTTGATCTTTACAATGCTTTTTTAGCATTGTTAAAGCATGTTTTGAGCACTGATAAAGCCCGTTATTGTAGTAGTGAATTGACTCTTTCCATGTCTTCATGTGTATTCACTCTATAAGGTTAATATAGTTACTATAAAATTCCAATAGAACCACAAGTGGTTCATTAAAACATATTCAACCTCATCAATGTAATTTGACCAAATATTATATTTGTAAGATTATTATATCATTTAATAAAATAATATTTGTTTTAAAACCTCCATTATGTCAAATAAATACTATTCATATAATGACTTTTTATAAAATCCAAAAAAAGTTGATTCCTTCAAAAAAACATCATTAATTCAAAGATAACAAGTCATAATCATCTCTAAAATTCGTTTATGGCATGAAAAGTTTGAAAATAAATTTATTTAAACATTTATAATCTCATTAATTTAAACAATTTATTAATGAGGTAATCATAACATCATCATTGTGTGATAAATAAATTTATTTATTTGATGTCTATAAATTATAAATATAATCCCATAATGCAGGAAATCTTTTTTGCTTTATAATTAATATTTATTGTTAAATATATCAATTATATAACCCAACATTAAAATTGTTTTATAAAAAAATACTTATCTATGATATTTTTATTTTTATTTTAACTAAAAACTTATTAATGTAATCATCTTACCTAATTTTCTTTCAAATTCCAAAAAAAAACGACCTAAGATTTTTTTAGTTGGCCATGACTCATCTAATAATGTTAGGACATTTGTTATGGTAATTTTATATTATTATAATATTACTTTTACCTTGAATTACCCTATTTACCTTTAACCGTGGTAAATAAAAGTGATAAGTTATTATTCAACAAAATTGTTTTCAACTTATTGAACAACATTTAACAAAATCATGAAAACCATGTATGTTGTATTTTTTAAATTAAATTCACATAAGTGGAAAATTTTCATTTAAATTAAAAAGTAGGTTTTTAACTACTGAGCAGTATTTTTCATTATCCATCAAAAATTGATGGTTTTCAGACAAATACAGAAAATTCATCCTAAGCTATATTTGGTATTCCAAATTCATAAATGATGTCTATTATACAAAATTAAAAACATTTAAGTTTCATTAATTAATTAAAAATTAATTTTTGTGGTCAAAACAGAAAGGGTGTTTTTAAGAAATAATAACTATCGAAATGTTGACACTTGTTTATGTCCAATTTCAAAGTAAAATTACTTCCAATGACTGACATTGGATTAAAGGATACAAATTTAATCTTATTACACTTTAAAATAAATTATGAAAGATAATATAACCGTATAAAAATTATATTAAAAGGTATTTTTTAATTAAAATACAGTATTTTTCACTATTCAATAAAAAATGAATTGTATCAAAAAAATACCATAAAATTTCCCAATGAAAATTCTGATGTCCCATTTTTAATGAAAAAGTTTATTTTTCAAATGGAATAAATAAAAGACAAAAAAATTATATTTAAAAAGGTTTCACCATCAAAAGGTTGTAAATAGACCTTTTAATGATTACTATATTGTTTATGCTTAAAATTGGATTCATTCACATTTTAAGCCCCTATAATTTATTGGATAAATGTAAAAAAATTTATAAACATGTTTAATCATAATATGATTAGTTTTGTTTATTCCTACCAATACAATGTCTATGAGTTATCTACCATCTAAAATAATAATATTATATTATTATTTTTCAATATAACTCAATGTTGTGTGCAACGTAAGATTTCAGAGAAACCTGTTGTTTGGTATCGAGTACACCATCAAACATCTAATCCCCTTTAAAGTAAAATTAATATTTAATTAAAAAATATTAATAAATATGAAAAAATTATATTCTTTATCTACCTGGTATGTTACACTACCATTCTACTATTGGAATAGAACCTTTTGAGGACATGTACATAAGACCCTAAAGTTCAACCTTTTATTGGACAGAGATTGGAAAGGTATGTATAATTGGACCAGATATGGTATAAGTGACAATTGAGATATTCTATGTCAACCATGAGAAAATAATTACAGCCCAGAGTTGGTATAAATCTTTCACAGATCAATTTCATAGTCCCTTTATAGATCTTGTAGGGAGACCATATTTTTCAATGATTCCTTTCATGATGAGGATTGTGGAAAATCATCCATAGAGGCAAGAAATAATTGTTATTCATCAGGATGTTTGAGATATTAAAAAGGTTTGGTGAGGTTGTTACTACCTCACTCTACACCCATTGTTCTATTGGGTTCACACCACTTCCCCTGTGTCTCTGTTGAGGAGATATGTGCATGAACTCACACACATTATTGACTGGGGTGATCTTGATATCAAGGATAAATCCACTTTTTCAAAGAACCCGATGGATATCGGGTATCAACTAGATATTTCCACATATGTATGGACCATACCTTTGGTTCACATGTTGTGGCATCATAATAACAAGCAGAAGAGTTCCTGGGGGCAGGAGAGACATATACGAGCTTAGTTTCCAGATTTTTTGTTTATATTTTTTAAATTTTTCGATGAAAAGATTGAAAAAGGAAATGCTCCAGTGACACTATTTTCCATTAAATATTTTTTGTAAAGACCAGAAAATTTCAAGGAAATTTTTTTTCTTAATTTTCTTTGGAATTTTACAAGAGCGCAGCTTCAGACGGCACCTGATTCCGAGGCCCGATGTGCTCGGAATCAATTTCCGAAGTTTGGCTCGGGTACGTTCAGTGAACGGACGAGCGGGTTTTTCTATCTTTTGAACCGGTGCCCGGAATCAAATTCTGAGGGCACCGATGAAATCTCAGCGCCGGTATTTGCTTAGAAACGCCTCTTCCGGAGTTGCGTTTGCTCAGACGTGGTTTTTAAATTTTTCGGCTTTAAGTCAGAAATAAAATAAAGTTTGTGCGACAACTTTATTCTATTTCACTTAAGCTGCTTGGAAGCCACTTGAAGCCACTTAAAGACGGCTTGAACTGAGTTGAACTGGATAGGATGCTATCCGGAAATATCCTACCCCCTTGGTAGGATATTTGTGAGGTGGGGCCCGCACGAGCCCCGCCGTTTCTTTCGCTAAGTAACGCACCCGCGAAAACCCGTCAAAGTAACTGAAAAGTCAACCGACGCGTTTTCTTAAATTCTTAACAGACCATTTAATTGGGCGGTTTATTTCGTGAATTAAATGGGCTGTTTCATTCGTTGAATTAATTCAACGAATTTAATGGGTCGTTACTTACGCGTTTGCGTTCGTTGGCAAAATAATAAAATAAGACCAACTCTTTCCTTTGGAGGATTACTCGTTGTGCGAGATTCTCTGGGCCTCCACCCTCCCCGCGAAGAACGCGAAGAACGCGAAGAACGCGAAGAACATGAAGAACGTCGGCGACCGAAATTCGACGACGCACACCGAGATCTGCGACGTCGACGAGCTTTACCCGCGACGTTCTTCGGCGACGCCTCTTCTTCCGCGGCCGATCCTCGTTCGGCAACCAAGGTGAGAATCGGATCGTTTAAATTCTCCTTTTTTTTAAAAATTCATGGCAACGGATTTAATTAATTAAATCCGTTTGTTCTTGATCCGGAGATTGGCGACGCGACGCCGGATACCGCGACGACGCAACGATCCCCCCTTCTTCCGCGACGAGCGATCCCGCGACGACCTCTCGTCCGACGACGACGACAAGGTAGGGGTTTATTTTTCTTGATGATTCTTTCCCCGTGTTTATTCTTTTAAAGTGAAGAACATGATCTACGACAATTTTAATTTATTTAAAATTGTTGTTGATTATTCCTCCCGAGGTTTATGACTAACGCGGAGGATGCGGGTCTAACGAACAAGACCCGGCAACCCTCCGCCGATCTCTTTTGTTGTGCAGATATGGCGGACGACGACGAACCGCACGGCAGGGGCGATCTGTTGATCCCGCAGTGAAGGTCGGCCCCCGGGAGGGGCAACGGCGCAGACGGGAGGCAAAACGGGCCACCGGAGCAACTCCGGCGGCCCGCGGAAGGCGGCGGCGGCGCGGGTCGCCGGCAAGGCGGCGCCCGGCGCGCCGCCGTGGAGAAGATCCGCCGCGGCTGAAGCCGCGGCGGCGGTGGCCGGTTCCGCGGCCGCGCGGAACCGGGGAGGGACGCGGCGGCCCGGCCGCGTCCGCGTGACAGGCGGCCCCCCGCGGGGCCGCGTTTCCTTCAAGCCGCGGGTCAAACCCGCGGCGGCGGCTCCTTCGGCCGCTCGGCCGAAGCCGAGCCGGCTGGTCCGGTCGTCCGGGTCGGGCCGACCCGGTTCGGCCGACCCAGGGGGGGTTCGGGCCGGGTCGCCCCGGGCCCAGAACCCCCGTTTCGGGCCCTCTTCGGTCTTTCGCCCATATCTTGGGCCTGTGACCTCCGATTGACAAACCGTCAGCGGCTACGCGATCCTTGGATCGAGACGGTCGTTTCGGTATATTACACTCAAGGTTTCGTAAAACTTTGGGTTCGGCCGGGTTGGTTCGTACACGAAACCAACCGGGCCCTCGGAGCGGAAACGCTCATAACTTGAGCTACGGACGTCCGATCGACGTGCCGTCAGCTGTGGTAGTTTCCTCTAAGTGAGACGGAACTTTTGGCATTCTCCGCCTGGGGATCGGACACAGGCGGAGTATGGTCGGGTTGGTTTTTCCCTAAAAACCAACCGGGCCCCTGGGACGAAAATGCCAATAACTCTCAGACCGGGCGTCCGATTGACGCGTCGTCTGTTGCGTTGAGATCCTGTTGTCGATACGGAACTTTTGGATACATCAACTTCGGACTACGTGTCAGTTGATGTATCAGCCTCTCGGCTCGTGGAGCGGACCCTCCTAACGAGCTCGCTATGTGCGGGAACCCTAGTGCTGGCTGTGGCTTCGACGACAGAGCAGAGATCCTCCGTGGACTGCGACGACGACAGAGCAGAGATCCTCCGTGGACTGCGACGACGGCAGAGCAGAGATCCTTCGTGGACTGCGGCGACGACTGTGCAGAAATCCTCAGTGGACTGTGTCGACTACTGCACTCAGCGATCCTACGTGGAACAGTGCTACCGAACCTGTGTGAGCTGAATCTTCTTTTTACCTTGAGCGGTGGAGCGCTTGGGTGTAGCGGCGGACCTGTGGTACTTGACAGTGGTGGTGCGCTTGGATGCAGCAGCAGACCCTTGGCGGTGGAGCGCTTGGTTGTAGCGGCGGACCCGCGATACTCTACGGAGTGTGTGCGCTTGGTTGTAGCGACAGACCCGCGACGGTGGAGACGTGCGTGCGGAGTACGGAGACCGTGTAGATGACTGAGACCTGACGACTGCTTGACCGACTCGACTTGGAGTGAGTCGACTAGCCCAGTGGACGGAGCGCCCAGTAGTTGGCAGCAGACCCACGGCGGACGGAGCGCCTGGTAGTTGGCGGCAAACCCGCGGTACTCGACAGGAGGAGTACCTCAGTAGGCTATCTGGGTGAGCGCCCGGTATTTGGCAGCAGACCCTCAGCGGACGGAGCGCCCGGTAGTTGGCAGCAGACCCGCGGTACTCGACAGGAGGAGTACTTCAGCAGTCTTAGGTTAGTGAGCAGTACCTCGGAGTCGTGACAGGACCACTGTACACTTCAGAGATGGGGCTCTTCAACATTTACGGTTTCGATAATGAAAATCCTGGTTGAGCTGAATCTTATGTTACTCTCCTTTGTGGTTTGTGTTGAACTATCCTTTGTGGATTTACTGTTTACTCTCCTTGTGGATTTGAGTCTTGCTTTCCTGCGTGGATTGAGTTGTTCTTGAGCCCGTGAGCAGAGATAGAATTGGGGACTTAGGTATATGTATGGGCATATACCTAAGTCGAGTCAGATGTTACTTCGTGATTTCATCTTTCTTTTGTGCTATATCCTTTGTGGATTTCGGGAGACCTTCGGGGGTCTCGGGGTCCTTACTGAGTAGATTATACTCACCCCTGCACGGGCTATGCCCGCACCTTGTTGTGTTGGTTGCAGACAACGGACAACGCTGATCACGGCTGGGGCGTGGAGCAGGACGGTACCTGGAGGTGGACCACTGGGCGGGACGTGCTCGGAGCGGACGTGGGACCCGAGGAGCCTGGAGGCTATCTGTACCCACCCTTCAGGTGGGATTGCCAGTGGACGACACGAGGCCGCCGTCTTTCCTTCAGTTGCTGTACTTTACTTTTCAGTTGTACTTTACAGTTGGGCTTGTATTTCCGGCCCCCTTTTACTTTTCTGCACTTTGTAGTTACTTTCCGCTTGCTGACTCTGTGGTGGTTGTTACTTATAAGGCAATGCCTTCCCTGTTTACTGGGATTTTACGCCTTGGTGCTAGTCGCCAGCCCCTGGCCTATGGAAGGCGGGCTTGGGGTAGTCACGGCACGGGCCCCGAGGACGGGTCGTGACAAATTGGTATCAGAGGTGGTCGGTTCTACCGCAGACTCTGATCGTCTTTTCTTTCTATATGAAGCAATAATGTTTAGTGTATTGAGTGTGGTTATCAGTTCAGGGAGCCCAGTGTTGGTGCGGCGGCCGACGTATCCGTACACCAAGACCCTGACTCCTGATTTCCGACTTAATGCATGAAAACATTGATTGCGTGTGTGTTTCAAGTTTTCTTCGTGATTACTTGTGTCAGCTCACCGGGTATACTGATCTGCTTTATGAAAGTCTCAAGTTTTCCTTGTGATTACTTGTGCCAGCTCACCAGGTATACTGTTCTGACTGTGGTGCTCTTGTTCTCCTTTTCAGGATGGCCCCGCGATGACAGCCAGCTAGGGTTCCGAGTGTAGGGCGCGGCGGCAGCCCACCGAGCGACGAGGCCTCGGTGCAGGGCCCTTTGCCAGCAGTGGCACCGGCGGTAGCTTTACCCGCCGAGCCACCGATGCTACCAGTACCAGACGCTGACGATGCACGTCGCCTCAGGGAACTACATGAGTTTCAGAGCCAGCGACCACCCAGGTTTCGCGGTGAGGCGGACCCCCAGGCCACCGAGGACTGGCTAGAGGCGGTGGTACGGATCTTTAGGCTAGTTAGGACACCAGCAGATCTCATGGTGATTCTAGCAGCGAGCCTCCTGCAGGCAGCGGCAGGAAGATGGTGGAGCCTGATGCTCCAGGTTCACGATGAGGCATCCTTGCTCTGGGCGGACTTCGAGAGCCTCTTCCGCTCTGAGTTCGTCCCGGCCACCCTCCGAGCGGTGCGCATCCAGGAGCTTCTCCAGCTGCGGCAGGGCAGCATGACGGTCGCTCAGTACGCGGCGAGGTTCACCGACCATTCTCGGTACTCGACAGACATGGTACGGGACCCCTTCTTCCGGGCCCGGACCTTCGAGCAGGGTTTGAGACACGAGATCAGGGCATCGCTGATCTCCCTCAGCATACCGACTCAGACAGGAGTACTAGAGCGGGCCCTTCTGATCGAGAGCTTCCTTGCTGAGTCTACACCAGCACAGAGACCCACCGCAGGGCGGCACGTAGCGGAGTCTTCGGTAGCAGGTAGCCGATAGATGACTCAGGGTTCCAGGCAGACCAGACCTACCAGTGACCGACTGCACGACTCAGGCTCAGTTGTGCGGGGAAGCCGCGGTGGAGTCAGAGCCAGGCATGCCGAGAGTGGGCAGTGTTACTCCTGTGGCGGAATTGGTCACATGGCTCGTGACTGCCCGACCCGCCATGCGGGGGAGCAGCAGACGGTTGAGGAACCACCTAGGCAGAGGCAGAGGTTCGACCGTGGCGGTCTGCAGGGAGGAGACGGACGAGGTAGAGGAGCTGGCCGAGCAGCAGGTGGTGGACGATGCTTTGAGGCTCTACCACCACCACCACGAGGAGGTCCACCCCGACCGCAGGGGAGAGCTCAGCTTCAGGCAGCCGAGGCCTTCGATCATGGAGCCCTGGGAGCTGATGGACAGGAGCATAACTAGTGGATACATCCTTTGTACTTCTGGTTCCTTGTTGCTTTTGTGTAGCGTCTTGTAATATGAGCTGCAATAATAAAAGACGCATACCTTTGTGATATTTTCGTTCCTGTCCTCTTTCGTGATGTTACTAGGAGATTCCAGTTTTGGCTGTTGACTTGACCCTCACTTGTGAGACATCTACTGGAGGAGACCCAGTTACCACACACTGATGCCGACAGTGTGACTCAACCCTTGGAGGCGAGAGTAACGGTTGAATCTCTTAGTAGTAGCGTCGAGGCCTTACGACGTCATCCTTGGTATGGATTAGTATCATCCATGTTAGGATTGACTGTTTTAGGCAAATAATGTGGTTCATCCAGGGGATGAGACCAGATTTCTCTTTTCGGCAAAGAAGAAATGTTGCAGCTCTTGTGGGACCTGTGATGGTCCAGGCCACGACAAAGAAGGTCCAGGTCATCCAGGAGCAGATGAGTACAGCTCAGAGCCGACAGAAATCATATGCTGACAGGAGGCGGAGGCCACTGGAGTTCGAGGATGGCGACCACGTCTTCTTGCGGGTCTCACCTCGACGTGGTATTCGGAGATTTGGCCGAGGCGGAAAGTTATCTCCGCGCTTCATCGGACCCTTCCAGTTTCTTAGCAGGATTGGCGAGGTGGCTTATCGCCTGGCTCTACCACCTCAGTTGCACCGGGTGCACGACGTCTTCCACGTGTCTCAGCTGAGGAGATACGTGCACGACCCGACGCACATCTTTGATCATGGGGAGCTTGACGTTGACGATGGGGCGACTTTTGCGGAGGTCCCGGTGGAGATAGAGGATCTACAGGAGCGGGTCCTGCGTGGGCGATCGATTCCTCTTGTGCGCATCAGATGGCAGCACGGGAATCTCCAGGAGAGCACATGGGAGCGGGAGGCTCAGATGCGTGCTCAGTACCCCCATTTGTTCCCCTAGTTTTTGATGTAACTTTACGGGGATGTAAATCCCTGAGGTGGGAGTAATGTAAAGACCCGCAAATTTCAAGGAAATTTTTTTTCTTAATTTTCATTGGAATTTTACAAGAGCGCAGCTTCAGACGGCACCTGATTCCGAGGCCCGGTGTGCCCGGAATCAATTTCCGAAGTTTGGCTCGGGTACGTTCAGTGAACGGACGAGCGGGTTTTTCTATCTTTTGAACCGGTTCCCGGAATCAAATTCTGAGGGCACCGATGAAATCGCAGCGCTGGTATTTGCTTAGAAACGCCTCTTCCGGAGTTGCGTTTGCTCAGACGTGGTTTTTAAATTTTGCGGCTTTAAGTCAGAAATAGAATAAAGTTTGTGCGACAACTTTATTCTATTTCACTTAAGCTGCTTGGAAGCCACTTGAAGCCACTTAAAGACGGCTTGAACTGAGTTGAACTGGATAGGATGCTATCCGGAAATATCCTACCCCCTTGGTAGGATATTTGTGAGGTGGGGCCCGCACGAGCCCCGCCGTTTCTTTCGCTAAGTAACGCACCCGCGAAAACCCGTCAAAGTAACTGAAAAGTCAACCGACGCGTTTTCTTAAATTCTTAACAGACCATTTAATTGGGCGGTTTATTTCGTGAATTAAATGGGCTGTTTCATTCGTTGAATTAATTCAACGAATTTAATGGGTCGTTACTTACGCGTTTGCGTTCGTTGGCAAAATAATAAAATAAGACCAACTCTTTCCTTTGGAGGATTACTTGTTGTGCGAGATTCTCTGGGCCTCCACCCTCCCCGCGAAGAACGCGAAGAACTCGAAGAACGTGAAGAACGCGAAGAACGTCGGCGACCGAAATTCGACGACACACACCGAGATCTGCGACGTCGACGAGCTTTACCCGCGACGTTCTTCGGCGACGCCTCTTCTTCCGCGACCGATCCTCGTTCGGCAACCAAGGTGAGAATCGGATCGTTTAAATTCTCCTTTTTTTTAAAAATTCATGGCAACGGATTTAATTAATTAAATCCGTTTGTTCTTGATCCGGAGATTGGCGACGCGATGCCGGATACCGCGACGACGCAACGATCCCCCCTTCTTCCGCGACGAGCGATCCCGCGACGACCTCTCGTCCGACGACGACGACAAGGTAGGGGTTTATTTTTGTTGATGATTCTTTCCCCGTGTTTATTCTTTTAAAGTGAAGAACATGATCTCCGACAATTTTAATTTATTTAAAATTGTTGTTGATTATTCCTCCTGTGGTTTATGACTAACGCGGAGGATGCGGGTCTAACGAACAAGACCTGGCAACCCTCCGCCGATCTCTTTTGTTGTGCGGATATGGCGGACGACGACGAACCGCGCGGCAGGGGCGATCTGTTGATCCCGCAGTGAAGGTCGGCCCCGGGAGGGGCAACGGCGCAGACGGGAGGCAAAACGGGCCACCGGAGCAACTCCGGCGGCCCGCGGAAGGCGGCGGCGGCGCGGGTCGCCGGCAAGGCGGCGCCGGCGACCGGAGGCGGCGGCGCCCGGCGCGCCGCCGTGGAGAAGATCCGCCGCGGCTGAAGCCGCGGTGGCGGTGGCCGGTTCCGCGGCCGCGCGGAACCGGGGAGGGACGCGGCGGCCCGGCCGCGTCCGCGTGACAGGCGGCCCCCCGCGGGGCCGCGTTTCCTTCAAGCCGCGGGTCAAACCCGCGGCGGCGGCTCCTTCGGCCGCTCGGCCAAAGCCGAGCCGGCCGGTCCGGCGGCCGGGCCGCCCGGTTCGGCCGACCCAGGGGGGGTTCGGGCCGGGTCGCCTCGGGCCCAGAACCCCCGTTTCGGGCCCTCTTCGGTCTTTCTCCCATATCTTGGGCCTGGGACTTCCGATTGACGAACCGTCAGCGGCTACGCGATCCTTGGATCGAGACGGTCGTTTCGGTATATTACACTCAAGGTTTCGGAAAACTTTGGGTTCGGCCGGGTTGGTTCGTACACGAAACCAACCGGGCCCTCGGAGCGGAAACGCTCATAACTTGAGCTACGGACGTCCGATCGACGTACCGTCAGCTGTGGTAGTTTCCTCTAAGTGAGACGGAACTTTTGGCATACTCCGCCCGGGGATCGGACACAGGCGGAGTATGGTCGGGTTGGTTTTGCCATAAAAACCAACCGGGCCCCTGGGACGAAAATGCCAATAACTCTCAGACCGGGCGTCCGATTGACGCGCCGTCTGTTGCGTTGAGATCCTGTTGTCGATACGGAACTTTTGGATACATCAACATCGGACTACGTGTCAGTTGATGTATCAGCCTCTCGGCTCGTGGAGCGGACCCTCCTAACGAGCTCGCTATGTGCGGGAACCCTAGTGCTGGCTGTGGCTTCGACGACAGAGCAGAGATCCTCCGTGGACTGCGACGACGACAGAGCAGAGATCCTCCGTGGACTGCGACGACGGCAGAGCAGAGATCCTTCGTGGACTGCGGCGACGACTGTGCAGAGATCCTCAGTGGACTGCGTCGACTACTGCACTCAGCGATCCTACGTGGAACAGTGCTACCGAACCTGTGTGAGCTGAATCTTCTTTTTACCTTGAGCGGTGGAGCGCTTGGGTGTAGTGGCGGACCCGTGGTACTTGACAGTGGTGGTGCGCTTGGATGCAGCAGCAGACCCTTGGCGGTGGAGCGCTTGGTTGTAGCGGCGGACCCGCGATACTCTACGGAGTGTGTGCGCTTGGTTGTAGCGACAGACCCGTGACGGTGGAGACGTGCGTGCGGAGTACGGAGACCGTGTAGATGACTGAGACCTGACGACTGCTTGACCGACTCGACTTGGAGTGAGTCGACTAGCCCAGTGGACGGAGCGCCCAGTAGTTGGCAGCAGACCCACGGCGGACGGAGCGCCTGGTAGTTGGCGGCAAACCCGCGGTACTCGACAGGAGGAGTACCTCAGTAGGCTATCTGGGTGAGCGCCCGGTATTTGGCAGCAGACCCTCAGCGGACGGAGCGCCCGGTAGTTGGCAGCAGACCCGCGGTACTCGACAGGAGGAGTACTTCAGCAGTCTTAGGTTAGTGAGCAGTACCTCGGAGTCGTGACAGGACCACTGTACACTTCAGAGATGGGGCTCTTCAACATTTACGGTTTCGATAATGAAAATCCTGGTTGAGCTGAATCTTATGTTACTCTCCTTTGTGGTTTGTGTTGAACTATCCTTTGTGGATTTACTGTTTACTCTCCTTGTGGATTTGAGTCTTGCTTTCCTGCGTGGATTGAGTTGTTCTTGAGCCCGTGAGCAGAGCTAGAATTGGGGACTTAGGTATATGTATGGGCATATACCTAAGTCGATTCAGATGTTACTTCGTGATTTCATCTTTCTTTTGTGCTATATCCTTTGTGGATTTCGGGAGACCTTCGGGGGTCTCGGGGTCCTTACTGAGTAGCTTATACTCACCCCTGCACGGGCTATGCCCGCACCTTGTTGTGTTGGTTGCAGACGACGGACAGTGCTGATCACGGCTGGGGCGTGGAGCAGGACGGTACCTGGAGGTGGACCACTGGGCGGGACGTGCTCGGAGCGGACGTGGGACCCGAGGAGCCTGGAGGCTATCTGTACCCACCCTTCAGGTGGGATTTCCAGTGGACGACACGAGGCCGCCGTCTTTCCTTCAGTTGCTGTACTTTACTTTTCAGTTGTACTTTACAGTTGGGCTTGTATTTCCGGCCCCCTTTTACTTTTCTGCACTTTGTAGTTACTTTCCGCTTGCTGACTCTGTGGTGGTTGTTACTTATAAGGCAATGCCTTCCCTGTTTACTGGGATTTTACGCCTTGGTGCTAGTCGCCAGCCCCTGGCCTATGGAAGGCGGGCTTGGGGTAGTCACGGCACGGGCCCCGAGGACGGGTCGTGACATTTTTAAATAATTATATATATATATATATATTTATTTATTTCGATCCACGCACTGAGATGTATTTCAAATCCCAAGATCGGTGTGCCGAGAATTAATTTTATAAAAATAATAAATATTTTTTCTATATTATGTGCATTGTTTCTTAATGAAAATAGGATAAATCATAAATAGATTATCATATCAGAAATATAAGATCATAGTTTAGTTTGGAATATGATTTTTATCCTAGGTGTGGCAAAAAAATGATCAATTCTAGGTGTTTGGATAAAACCAGTTGTGGGTGGGTGGGTAAATCAAATAACATAAATAAATAATTTTTTTATTTTATTTAATTCCATTATACTAAGTAATATTATTTTAAATAAATTTTTATATATGGATAACTAGGGTCAGATGCATAACCATATGATCATTGTTTATGGACTTCTTCTTCCTCTAATTGTAAAATCAAATTTGTACGATGATCAACCTCTTGGCCCTTAAAGATCGAGACAAAGCGAATGAAATAATTCATCTTCTTCATTGGAGAGTGATTTCTTCAACAAAGAATGATCCAAAATTAGGTAAGCCTCATAAATTCAGGGTTTTTAACCTATTTGATTAAATTTATTTATCATGATCACCCATTTCATTTATTTTAAAAAATTTCAAGCATTTTCATGTGACCACATATCAGATTTAGTTGTTTAATTCAATTAATTCTATTTTTTACTTGCTTTCTTTCCCCTATTTCACCAATTAGGATTCATTGGACAAGAATTATTGTCTAATAATTATTTAACCTTTGTTTCTTTTGATTTTATCTAAAATGTTCTTCATGTTCTTATCCATCGGGAAACTATGGCATGCTTTATCATTTCTAGGAAGGATCGAGCGAGATCAGACACCCAGATTCATGGAAAATTTGCCTGTAAAAAATAGAAAGATGATTTGGAGAAGGATGAAGTTGTGTTGTGGAATACATATGTTTAATACGATGGATTTGATGTATTAAAACAAACAATTACTGATGGTAGATGTACAGGTCATGTGACACTTTATCATGGATCAACAGGTATCATTTTCCATCAATTGGATGGCCAAAAATGAAGAACATGAGTAAGAACCACCATTTTTTGTATTTAAGAGGCTATATACAATGAAATGGACTTTGATATGGATTTATAGGTTTATATATAACATTCTTGAAACATATCGACTACAAATATTGTAGTATGAAGAACACACATTGTGTATGGCATGTCTTGGGTGGCTAGGGTTTCTGGAAAATTTAAGTATAACACACTGTGTGGGATCCCCACATGTCATTTGGTACAATTTTGGAGACCCAGTGTGTACTCTTAGGAAAAATTATCATGTTTATGTCTAGGAACACTACCAAGATATAGAGAAACAGCCTGATGGATAAATCCAAGAGAACACGACTTAACCCTGAGTATCTATGTCAAACCATGTAGTCTACCTACACGTCATGAATCCTAAATTCTATGGTAGTAGTGTGATGGTAAAGACACATCTAGGTGAAATAGTAGGACCACATATCTTGTGGCTCCCCTATACTAAACATACCCCCACCATCCTTTTTAGAAAAATTCAATATCTCATATATACTTCATTTGGACATGGATTTTGGACCATGAGTAGCATATCCTATGTTTTTTTCATCAATATTTTCATTGTGGATTATGTTGGGGATTTTTAGATTCGTTGTGGGATGTTATAAGTTGGATACTACTTTAGGCAATATTCAATGATAATATTGATTAGGTTGGATCACCAGGGATAATATAGTTTCATCGTCCAACTAGGTTACGCATGGGTACTCTTCCTATCTATAGAGTTGGTCCATCATATGGAATGGGTTATGGGTCCTCTATATACATTTTTAATAGAAACCTCCTATAATTATAGGGAACGGGTCCTCTAATTATCAATTCAGATATAGAGTCATGGAATGAGTCCTCAATTACTAGATTGGCACCCTCTAGGATGCTAGTCTTAGGTCCTCAACAATGATAGTTCCATCCTTATATTGGGTATGGAATGCATCCCTTGCCTTCTATTAGAGATACACCCTCTGGTAGTATCAGGGTATAGGTCCCCAACTATTAGAGTGGCACCCTCCAATTAGCCTGGACATGGGTCCTCTATCGACCATTAGAGTGGGACCCTCTAACAAGGATATTTATGGGTCCTCTACTGATTACTTGAATGGTATACAACTATTTTACCAGGGTATGGGTCCTTTACATTTAGATTCTGCCCCTCGACTATGCGGCACAATGGAAAGCTATGTATTGACGTGGAAATTTCGGTTAGGAATCTGTTCGAGATGTTTGGAATTGTTTATTGACTTCTAAAACAAATATATTTCCTTCCATAGGATTTGATGTGAGAAAAAGATCCCCTTCTATCCAATTTGGTTTTCATCAGGCTGAGAATATATATGTAAATATATAAATGTTGTGGGGTTCTATTTATTCATTTTATTTTTGTTTTTATTTTTGTTTATGTGCACGTATCATGTGTTTTACTACATCCTCTTTGATTCTTTGGGTGTGCTACTCAGTATGTATACACCCTCCCCTTCATGGGATTTTCCAGAACATTTTTTTTCTTAATAAAATGATGAATATGTCAGTGTTGACTATAATGGTTCTTAGGTATATCTTCTAAATTTGATTTCATATGGTCAATAGATCTTGGAGATTTGGAGTTTGGCTCTCTTAGTACTTTAGATTATTATTCTGTCAGGTTGGGGCATATTTCTAGTTGGGCATCTATTTTACCACTTAAATTTTCAATTTACACTATTGTACTTTTATTCACCCTAGAGGATTTAATATTCATGTTTATATTATAAACTCTTTTACTTTTTATTATTATTTCATTTAAATTATGAATTGAGTTTTTGGGATTTTTTCGTAAATGTACATTAGGAAAATTCAACCCATTTTGTTTATTATTTTACACACATTATCACCACCCCTGGCCTATGGAGGCAGGCTTGGGGTAGTTCTAGTTCAAGCCCTCTTGATTTGGTTCATGATAGTATATATAAGTCTATTTAAATAAATCATATGTTATTTTTGATATAATGGTATTTTTGAAATGATAAAATAATACTTAACTTCTTTCTATAATGATCATTGGAAAATGAAAATGATACTCCTGCTTATGTACAACCTATCATCTCCATGATTATAGCGTAGTTCATTTTTCATAATCATGTTTTATAGTTGGTTTAAAAATTATAATTTATTCATAATTATTATTATTATTTTGTTGTGGTTATTATTCTTGAGATGTTGTAATGATGGCCACTTTGACAATATTCAACCTACCAAGTCCATTCTGGAAAAATAAGATGAATATCATAAAAATAGATAACATAAAAATAATTTATTGATTCATTTATTATACCATTGTAAAAATTAATAATGAACATGAAATGTTCTTTAAGAAGGAAGATATATAACATAAGTTTGTTATTCTAGAAAATAAATAAGCTATATGATGATTTATAATCATGGTAATGGTCTTTCATTTAAAAATTCCCCTTTAAATTTTTCCTTCTAACTATTTTTCTTCCATGTCCATATTTTCAAAAATATATTATTAATGTATTTATATGGAAATAAAATTGATATAAATGAATTTTATGTCTATTTGAACTTTATTTCAAATTTTTTCTTAGGGAATTTTCAATTCTAAATTACATAGAGACAACTAATTTTCCCACCACAGTAACTGTTATTTGATGTTTGGATTAATTTACAATATTTCCTGATTAATTTAAAGTAAAACCATATTTTTTTCTTAGATATTTTACTATAAAAAATGGGTTTTTAAATGGAAAGGGTATTTTGATATCTGAAAGTGTTTTTCATGTGGGGTTAATAGAGTTTTTTAAGGGTTTTGCGATTAAATAGTTAGATATTAAATTTTTTTCATGATAGGCCCCTCAGATGTTTCTTATCAAAATAGTTTCTCCTGATATAGTTTATATGAGGGGTATACCCAGATAGTACTCTAATGAATTGGGTAATTATATTATATGTTTCTTGTATGGTAATTCCAATTTTTTCAGGGTTTTATATAGAATATTTGAAGATGATGTCCAAAGGAACCTACATTCCTTTTCTATGATTTTTAATGATTTCTATAGAAATCCTTTGAATTCAAAAGGTAATGTAATAATAAATTCTCTAAAGTATTGATCATACCATTTATGGGTAAAAGGGAATATTTTTATGAATATTATTTTCATGGGTTATCATTTTTTCAAAGAAACTCTCATGATTATGATTTTACCATTATGTTTCCTTATAAAGAATTTAATGAAAAACCTTGGGTTGGAAAATTGTTTTCCAGTTTATGTAAATTATTATTTGAGACCAGGTTTTATTATTTTAAAGGCCAACTCCATTTTTTATCTCATTGTTTTAAAATGGAATAAAGAGTTTATATATTCTTTTTATGTCCCTTACTATTATATTTATACATATCCCATGTTTTAAAAAGTTTTTCATAGGGTTTAAGGATGGGTAAGAACAAAGAAGAAGTCAAGTTTAATGTCATAATGTTTTCTCCTAAAAACAATTCTTTACTTTTAAAAAGTTTTTAATGTGAAAAAATGTATCCGCTTTGTAATATACGGGTTTATTATGTGAGGGTTGTGACATAACTTTCTATAACTATAAAAACTAAAGATCTTTGGGAATGAGAGAAAGTGGATTATATACTAAATACACCAGAATTTATAATGCTTAATTCCAGAACCATACAATCATTATGTTCCTAGATTCATTATAAGATTTGGGTATCTCTTGACATGTGTGAAGATTATCCATTATCAATAATCCATGGTCTATTCCCATTGATGGATTTCAATGCTATAACCACAATTAATTAACTTTCAGTCTTTCTTATTTATTGACAATTATCACCTTTATAAATTTTGTTGTTTTTTACCAAGAATTATAGTAATAAATTTCATAACAAGATGACCATTCTAGTCACACCTTCCCCATATCTCCTCAATCCCTTCAAACCAATATTAAACAAGCATCATATCTGTATTCTCGTTTTATATTTTCCATTATACATGTATGTTTCTTATAGTTTATGATTATCTACCACTAAACTCTATCCATATTTGATTCTAGGGGAGGAACATATTATACCAGTAAACATATGAATTATCTAGATAGTATCTATAAAAATAATAGTAGCCTCTGAAGGTAATTATTCTAAGAAATTATTGAGTTATATCCCAGAAGATAGCTTGCTATATGGGAAAAATATTAGTCCTCTTTTGAATACATTTTGAAGGACCTTTCTTATTGTAGTTTCTATTTGTCACTTTATTTTTAGGAGTACTTCTTGTAGTTTTTCATTCAACCGAAGATTTCTTATAATTTATCATATAACATATATTGTTAGGCTAAATAGTTTCGTAGATTTCATATTTAACTGGTGTATAAATTACCTAATTATCCATAAAACATTTCTAATTATTATAAAATAACTCATACATTACTTTAATAGCTTTTTCAAAATCATTATTGACTTTTCCAAGAGTTTTATCATCCTTAAGACAAATTGATTTATCCTTCTTCAGTTCCTATTATTGATTAGTAATATTTTTCTTTGGTTCTTGTATAATTATTTCTTTCTAAGCTAGTTTCACATTGGGAAACTTGATCTCTTCAATTTTCTCATTTTCTTTTCTATAAAAATCATCTTCAACTTTATTCATCCTATCAAATTTCTTCTTGAAATTTTACCTTCCTTCATTAGATTAGTGTTATTTTCATGAAGAACCTAATTTTTTGTAATTATAATGTGAATCATGTGGGAATCATCTTCCTCTTCTTCTCCAATATTGGAATTCTATTATTTGTTTTAACATGTTCCATAATGTTAGTTTCCCTTTTAAAAAATTTCATCCATATCACCACTTGGGGAATAAGTGTCTTATAATTCTTTTCTCAATATCCTTCTCTTATTCAATTATAATGTCTTATTTTTGGTTTTTTCCTTATTCTGTGTTTTTTCTTCTTCATCTTTTTTTAATTTCATAATTCTTCTTGGGTAACTCTATAGAAAATAATCAAATTCCCCAAAAATTTAAAACATATAAGTTAAATATTTAATTTATATTTTAATTTTCTCTATTCAAGATTATTATATGTACGATTTATTATTTTCTTGGGATTTACATCACCCCCTTCATTTTTATCTAAGTCAACTAAATACTAATATTTTTTTCATTGATATTAATTTTATTCATGGATTTATTATCCATTTAATATTTAGTTTTTTTTCATGAAAATTGAATCTTATATCATATCATAATCCAAGTAGGTTTTTTTTGGATTATAAAGCGATATATCATTAATTTATTCTAAATAAAATATCATTGTTTCAAATAAATATAGAATTATCCTCAGTAATTTTTTAAACAAGATTGAATCTTAAATCTTCCTCAAAAGCCTCAAATATGACTAAAAATATAATTCACCCTAGTGATATAGTCATAAACATTATTATCTTCATACATTCTGTTATTTTTAAATACAAATCATCTAAATTTTAAACTTTTCTTCTTTTAAATTGATGTTCTCCTCATAAATTATCTCAACCTTATATCATATTCCTTATCAATATGAAAACCCATCACCATTTTATACAATTTATCATACAATGATGATAGTATTTTGTTTCCTTAATTCCTATCTATATGAAGATTCCATTTTTCTTAGAATAACATAAATTACTTCATTTATGTTGATTGAGATTCCATAGTGAAAAAATCAATCAAACTATGTCCTTAAATAATCTGAAAGGGTAGAATTATATTTTTTGGCCCATGAAATTTATTTCCATCAAAAAGGGAATTACACTTCTATTAACAATGTTTCTGTTATCACCAAAAGGATTATAATATTGAGGGAGCATTTTCACTAATACCGATTGTAACGACATAATTAATTGGGGTAATACTAAGAGGGGGGAATTAGTAGTACATTTTTTATTATTTACAAATTATTTCTTGATAATAAATCCATGTTATATGTTAAAGTATCAAATCTCACATTAGTAACTATTCCCCAGATATATTAAATCATTTGAGATATAAGTAACCCACATGAGAATTTTAAATGGTTCAACCTTAATGTTAAAACCTCCTCCTTATTGTGTTCAATTTTTTTAATGTATGAATATTTTTCTTATCAATATAAATTTTAGTTTTTATAAATTATTATAATTTTCACACAAGGTTGATGTTGATGTTATCAACTTATCGTTTTGAAATTCATTTTTTAGATATGAACCACATATTATTTAATTCTTTTTTCAATGATATTGAATGAATTATATATTTAATGTACATTAGGGTTATCTATATAAAATATAAGATCTATTTATAAAATTTCATTATAGAGACCCAAGGATTTTACACATATTATTAGTTTATTTTTGACATATAAAACCCATTAATTAGAATCGAAGAATCGTGATGCATAGTTTTTATAAAAGACTGGGTATATAAATCCTGAAAAGTAAAGTAAAACATGATATCCTTATTTTATTATATATATTTATATCCGAAATTAATTTGGAATCCTAAAACTGAAGAGTATAACCTAGAAAAAAAATAGAAGAAATATTTTTTCTAATAATACCATTAAGGGAATAAACATGACAAGGATTTATAACTTATGTGTCAAACATATAACATTATATCATAAACTATAAGGCTCATGAGTAATCACTTATAAGAGTAAAATAAATATCACAGTATCATATAATCATGGTGATATAGTAAATTTGGTATCAAAATATAAAATGTAATAAACATGAGTCAAGGATAACTTCCTAGATAATAGTTCAAGGGGGACAAAGTTAAATAATGGATTTGGATTACTCCCTAATATCATGCTTGATATCTTTTGAAACTAATGTTTTACCCAATTTGACGTTGTGATATCTTGGAATACCCATAAAAACATGTTCATTATTTTTGTATTCCACAAAATTTAAATCAATGATATGTCGAAACATAAGAATTGCCCATGTAAAGAAAATTTGTTTCATAATCCTGTCTCATATCATAATCAAATGAAATTTCATAATGACCGCATTTGAGAAATGAAGATAAGAAATATATTACCCCATAAAAGGAAGGGATAATATGATAGTTATATATATGTGAGACATATATACATAATTTATAATAATTTCACGACTTTAAATAAAGATAGAAACATAGTTAGATATGTAGTTTTCATAATTTGATGAAAAGGATGGTTTAGAGAGATCACTTACCCCATGCATGCCTTTCCATGTGTATCCTTTATATTCATAAATAATAAACAAATGTTAATTATTTAATCTCTTAATAAACTTTTTATTTTTTAATAGTCCTATTATTTTTTCATTATCATGTTATATTAAATTACTTAATCATTTCTGTTCATGTCGGATATTTCGACGATGTTTGGCTCATATATCTAAAATCACATTGGAAAGTTGAATAAGGTAAAAGGTATTATTATATGATAATATCTATAATAATAATCATTAGATAATTATAATATTTTAATTGACATTATACATTTAAATATAATCTTGATTTATGGTTTTGAAAAATGAACTGTATTTTAATCTTTGAGATTGTAGGTTGTTTGTATGCATGTGTCACGTTTCAATTTTAAAAAAATCATAATGGAATGATTGTAAGTGTTATTTTGTATTTTAATAATGATAATTATATCATAAATATCATATAATTTCTTTAAATACATTTATATATATCATCCCTGTGATGCGATTATGAAAAATGAGTCACGTCACTTCGTGAGGCGGTACCCCACCGTACACCCGAATGATGTTATCTTTCTTCAATGGATGGTAATTTAAGAAGGTATAAGATATATTAATTTTATAGAATTATTAATATTTCATTAATATCATATTTAAAAATTAATTCCATTATAAATAACCATCATGATAAGTGATGATGTAAAATTAATTACATTTGTTCGTGAGGTGGTAGTATGCCATACATAGAAATGATGGTTTTATTTCCCATTGGATAGAAGTAGAGATGGATTTATGTTATAAAATTAACAAAATAAGATATTAGTAAATGTGAGGTAATGATAGTATTATATCAAAATAATTGAGTATTACTTTAAAGAGTGGTAGTAAAAAAATAGGGATTCTCAGTCAAGAACGATACCTCTTATATAGACCACCACTTTAGGATTACTCTAAAAGCATACATAGATTATATTTATGATAAAACCAATAAATCTAGGATGTGGAAAGGGAATTATGTAAGGAATTTGGGTATTTATTTTCGAAACACTAAGGATTTTTAATTTTATATAGATGATGATAGGGGTTTCCCTTTTATAAGTGAGGGACAGGACACACATAGAATTTTTAAAAAGAAGAAGTTATACCCACGTTTTACAAGAGTAAAAAGCTTAAAAAAATATCTCATTATAGAATAATAGATTATATAAGGTAAAAATAATTCCATAAAATAGATTTTTTATATGTTTTAAGACATTTTAACACTTATAAATTTTGTTTAACCCCCTGGTAAACCCATTTTAATATTAACCACAATAATTAACTACTACTATTTATACTCATCATTATGAAAATAAATTATGTTAAACATACTATATAATATTAATTCTAAATATTATAAATATGGAATCAATTTTTCAAATTAAATTCATATAATTTTCCTAATTTAATTTAAAATTAAAAATACAAATGCAATAAAATAATAGTTGTGCCAAAAAAATGTTTTCATATGTTTACAATGTTCTCTAACAAAATTAAACATGAAATTTATTCAAATGAGATAAATTTTATTTATCATAAATTTTTTTACACATTTTACTTTAAACCATTTTCAAATAAAATATATAACTTTATATTATTTTTACAAAAAAGTTTATTTTAATAAAAACCAAGGTTTAACAATTCATTAAAAAATTAAAAATTTAGAAAAATCCCTAAAAAAATAATCCTAAGATGATTTCAAAATGTTGATTAAAAAAATTTAGTTCATTTTATCGTATACATTTTTTTAAAGTGAAAAATTTTATGTTTATTATTTTTTCAAAAAAACAAAAAAAATGTGAAAAACGTATTTTCGAACCCTATAAAGACTTTAGGAAAAATTAAGTTCATAATTATTAACATAATTTAGTTATAAATTATACATAATTTTAAAAATGTATTTATTCCTATTCATACCTTCAAATTTAATTTTTATTTTTAAATGGTCATGTTTAAAAAATAATATTAATAGTATATTGAGGTTTCATAAAACTAGGTGTTGCATGTTTCATATGCTATTTAACATTTCTTTATTTTATTAAAAACAAAAATTTAATAAATTATTCCCATGATAAATAATTGTATCACCAAAATTTTATATTTACATACATTGGTTAAAAAAGTGGGGGTACTTCTTCTAAATAGAATCCTTTGGTTCCCATATTGCCTCTTCATATTTATGGTATCTCCATAGCACATTGGCCTAATAGGTTCTCTAGTTTCATATAACATTATCTCTATGATTTAAGATGTTCACCAGGTGTTCCCCATAAGATAGATAATTTTATTCCAATATCACCACTGAATTCAGTTCTTTTGAGTGATATAGTATCTAAATTCTCAAGATTTTTACATAGAATGCATTGTATACTTGAGAAATGTTTTTTTTCAATTATAGTAAATTATTCAAAGCTCTGATGTGAATGAGAATATCAAATGTTCTGAGTTACATAAGGTTTAGGTTTCCCATCATCCCAAATATCATGACTCTCTTACATGGATATATATAGACAAACACTTTATCCCCAACCTCAACTCGAAGTCTCATGGATGATTTTCAGCATATCCCTCATGTCTTCCCTAAGAAATATTTATGTGAGGTTAAATGGTCACAACCTTATCTACCATTTCCTTAACATTTTCTGGTCTCATCACCTTACGTTAACCAGCTTCATCCATACATTAATGTGTTCTAAATCCCTCCCCATTAACGTATTTATATTGATCCATTTGGATGTTTGAGTAGTAGTTTTTATTGTATGATAATTTAACTAGAAGAATATATAGATCCCATCCCCCTTTTAAGTCCATCAAACTTGCTCTAAATATGTATTCTAGTGTCTAAATTGTCCACTTAGATTGGCCACTAGTTTGGGGTTGATAATCTAAATTTATATTCAACATATTATATAGATCATGTTGGAGGATATTCCAAAACATGGAGGTAAATATCATATCTTGGTCAGATGAAATCGATATTGGTGTTCCATGAAACCTCTCTAGCACTACAATGTCTATCCTTACTAGTTGATTGAGTGATAATTCCTATTGAATTGCAAAATTGTGAGAAGTCATTGTAATATGATCCACCACTAACCAAATATTATTTTTCCACTTTATGTATTTGGAATGATAGTGAAAAAATGAATGGTTAGGTTTTCCCATTTCCATGTAGGTATGGGTAATGGTTGTGTCAACCCCTTATAATTTTTCCAATCAACCATAACATACTAGCATACCAAACACTTTGATTTATATTTTGTGATCTTCATGTCCATATTGTATCACCAATAATGTTATTAAAGATCTCAAAACATATTCATTCTCCATTGGTGGATATATAAGGTCTTCCTAGTTTATCATTCCGTAGTTCCTTATTTATGTCAATATTTTTTGGTACACATTGTCCGGACACAAATCTGACAACTCCTTCTGCATCGTTTTTTAACTCTAATGGTTTCTCATTTCTTATGGAATCAACCATATATATTTCTATATAATATCTTTAAGAATCCTTTTTCATCTCTAGAATGGATTGTTGATAAAAAATTTGATAAAGGTATTATGATTTTTCTTCATTCATAATTACCATTTATATCCTTTTCAAGTCTAATAATAGTGGATCCTTCACAATTCTCATCAATGATTGATTCATCGGATCCTTTCTACATAAATCATCTACCACTTTGTTTTCTTTACCTAGATGGTAATGGATTGAGATATCACATTCCTTGATCAGATATAACCATATTTATTGGTGTATGTTATGATATTTATATTTTAATATATATTTAAGTCTTTTATGGTTCATATATATTTTACACTTCTCCCCTAGAGAAAATGTCTCCATATTTTCAATGAAAATATCACAAAAACCAACCCTATTTCATGTGTTGGATAGTGATACTAATGATATATAAAATAACTTGAGGAATATGATATCACATTATCATTATATATTTGTATATAACCATATAAATTCTTTGAATAATAGTTTTATACCACAAAAAGTTCCCCACTTTAGGATTTCATGAGGACTGGTGCAGTGATAAGACTATTTTTCAAATTCTTAAATATCTCTCTATCTTTATTATTCCATATAATATTTAATCCCTTATAGTTTCTCTAGGATTGTGGATTTTAAAATTATGATAAGAATCTTAGAAATCATTGGTAATAACCAGTTTGTATAAAGAAACTATGGATCATCATTAAATATTCTAGTTTATGCCAGTCCCCAATTACATTTACCTTATAAGAGACCATAGATATAATTTTTATGGTGACAATATTCCCCAATAATTATACTTACTTCATCAAGAACTCACATTAAGTATACATTTCATATATCTTCTCCTTTCTCAAATCTCTTAGTATAGTATTCAATTTTTATTTATCCCCCCCCTGCTTTTAGAGTAAATCGAAATATCATCTATAAATACTGCCAAAATATTTTGAGATAATATAAAAATACTCTATTGATTAATTAAATAATTATTATTATAGAATCATTGATTCTAAAAATCATCACCATGAACTCATAGTGTCCATACCTTGTTTAAAAGTGGTTTTGGGAATATGTTCCTTCTACAACCTTAATTAGTGGTATCCCAATTTAAGGTATGACTTAGGGAAATACTTGGATCAAAATTTTTTATCAAAAAAATATTTTTATATATTGAAAGGGGTAAATTTTATTTATCTTATTTTGTTTAAGTTCACAGTAATCAATACAGAGTAACATCGACCTATCCTTGTTCTTGATGAAGAGGACTAGTGCACCCCACG
This sequence comes from Viscum album, assembly GCA_963277665.1. NCBI lineage: Eukaryota > Viridiplantae > Streptophyta > Magnoliopsida > Santalales > Viscaceae > Viscum > Viscum album. The sequence goes on along the minus strand of OY728140.1, from coordinate 1,306,395,343 downwards.
ATGAAGAACATGAGTGTATAAAACCCTTTTATAGATTATCTTGTAACTATATATTAAACTCTTTTAACTTTATGAAGGAAATTCTATAAGTACTATTTAATATCTAGAGAGATCTTGGTATAAGGGTAATTTGGAACTCAACCTATCAAGTAAGAGAAAGACCAAAAAACTCTTCGAGGAATATATCTGTATAATCCCTCATAATGGGCTTGTCATTAAAAATTATTATATAAATTTTCTCAAACATTTTGGATATATATTCTTTCAAATAAGTAAATAAGATTCAATCTTAAATAGAATATTCCAGGGAATATTCATCTTCCTCCTTACACTTTTACAGAATTGAGGATTGACTTGGGATGTGAAGAGTGATAACCATCTTTCGACAGTTGATGTTGGATTTATATATGGATAACCAATACATAAAAATATATCAAAAATCCATTAAATTATTTAAGACGTGATTTTATAGAATATTCACTCAAAAAACATTGACTATGGAGGAGTTCTACACATGAGATGCCACCATTTCATTTTTTTGTTATCACATATAAATCAACACCCATGTATTGAGGTGGTGAATGAAAAATTATATAAAACTTGAAAGATATGGCAGAACATGTAGTGTCATAATAAAATAGTACGTTTTCTATTTATTAATGATTAACTAGTGTTCCTTTCACCACATAATAGTTTGGATCCACCTCTGTAAAAGTTAATGAATGTGCTCTTATTTTCCCTCAAGGGCTTGATGATTTTTATCATTGGTTTTCTCTGAATATCCATCGATTAGGGAATAATCTTACATAATGTGTGTTCTCTTTTTATTGGAAAACTACACCATATGATGATTGTTGATCAGATCCATATTTTCTTCTTCCACATTAGAGGTTTTTGTTATTTCCCTATATCACTAGTAATCCTTTTTTCCCTCTATTCCACATTTAAAATATTTCCTCGTTCCCAATAGATAGTTTCCAGGATTATTATTCTCACTCTTTTGATAAGTGGGATGTTGGTTTTTCGTTATTCCATGTGATTTATCTTATAAAAACCATGAATAAAACTCTATTTTATGTTTTTTTACTCCAGTCTCATGAGACCATTGAAATTCACCATTCATTAACTCATATTTGAGGTCACAATGGGAGATCTATTCCTAATTATCAATGTCTCGAATTACAAAATCATTTTTTAGACTTTTCATTGATTCATGAAATATGTGTTCCACCTTAAATTTATTATTGATAACAAAGCTAGAAGTATATTGTACAATCCATGAGAATTTTTCCGCATACTCCCTGATAAAATCATCTTCCTTTTTCTTCATTTCAAGGAATTAAATATTTATTTTATGATGAAGAGTTTCAAGAAAATATTTATTGATAAATATTTTCTAATGTATTCATATCCATTTAATAAATATCCTCCTCGTAATTTGTGTATAAATCAAAATATGCCTCAGTGAAAAATGTATTTTCGAACCCTATAAAGACTTTATGAAAAATTATGTTCTTAATTATTAACATAATTTATTTATAAATTATACATAATTTTAAAAATGTATTTATTCGTATTCATACCTTCAAATTTAATTTCTATTTTTAAATGGTCATGTTTAAAAAATAATGTTAATAGTATATTGAGGTTTATTATAACTAGGTGTTGCATGTTTCATATGATACAGAACATTGCTTTATTTTATTAAAAACAAAAAGTTAATAAATTATTCCCATGATGAATAATTGTTTCACCAAAATTTTATATTTACATACTATGGTTAAAAAAGTGAGGGTACTTCTTCTTAATAGATTCCTTTGCTTCCCATATTTCCTCTTCATATTTACGGTACCTCCATAGCACATTGCCCTAATGGGTTATCTTGTTTCATATAACATTATCTCTATGGTCTTAGATATTCACCAGTTGTTCCCCGTAAGATTGATCATTTTATTCCAATATAACCACTGAATTCAGTTATTTTGAGTGATATAGTATCGAAATCCTCAAGATTTATACATAGAATGCATTGTATACTTGATAAAGGTTTTTTGTTAGTTCTTGTAAATAATTTATAGCTCTAATGTGATCGATAATATAAAATGTGTCGAGGTACATAAGGTTTAGGTTTCCCATCATCCCGAATCTCTTGACTCTCTTTCATGGATATATGTAGAGAAACACATTATCCCCAACCTCAAACTCGAAGTCTCATGGATGATTGTCAGCATACCTCTCCTATCTTCCCTAATAAGTCTTCATGTGAGGTTAAATGGTCACAAACTTATGGTCTCATCACCTTACGTTAACCAACTTCATCCCTACATTAATGTGTTCTACATCCCTCCCCATTAACGTATTTATATGGATCCATTTGGATGTTTGAGTAGAATTTTTTATTGTTTGATAATTCAACTAGAGGAATATATTGATCCCATCCCCTTTTAAGTCCATCAAACTTTCTATAAATATGTATTCTAGTGTCTATATAGTCCACTCAGATTGGCCACTAGTGTGGGGTTAATAATCTAAATTTAGATTCAACATAGTATTTAGATCATGCTGTAGGATCTTCCAAAACATGGAGGTAAATCTAATATCATGTTCAGATGAAATCGATATTGGTGTTCCATGAAACCTCTCTAACACTACAATGTATATCCTTACTAGTTGATTGAGTGATAATTCCAATTGAATTGAAAAAATGTGATAAGTCTTTGTAATATGATCCACAACCAACAAAATATAATTGTTTCCACTTTATATATTTGGAATGATAGTGAAAAAATTAATGGTTATGTTTTCCCATTTCCATGTAGGTATGGGTAATGGTTGTGTCAACCCCTTATAATTATTCCAATCAACCATAACTTGCTGACATACCAAACACTTTGATTTATATTTTGTGATCTTCTTCTTCATATTGTATCACCAATAATGTTATCAAAGATCTCAAAAAATATTCATTCTACCCTGGTGGATAGATAAGGTCATCCAAGTTTATCATTCTGTAGTTCCTTCTTTATTTCAAGATTTTATTGTAGACATTGTCTGGACACAAATCTTACAACTCCTTCTGCATCATTTTTTAACTCTAATGGTTTCTCGTTTCTTATGGAATCAACCGTATAAATTTCTATATAATAACTTTGAGAATCCTTTTTCATCTCTAGAAGGGATGGTTTATAAATAATTTGATAAATTTATTATGATTTTTCTTCGTTCATAATTACCATTTATATCCTTTTCAAGTCTAATAATATTGGATCCTTCACAATTCCCATCAATGATTGATTCATCAGATCCTTTCTACATAAAACATCTACTACTTTTTTTTTATTTACCCAGATGGCAATGGATTGAGATATCACATTTGTCGATCATATATACCCATATTTATTGTTGTATGTTAATATATTTATATTTTAATATATATTTAAGGCTTTTATGGTTCATATATATTTTACACTTCTCCCCTGGAGAAAATGTCTTCATATTTTCAATTAAAATATCACAAAAAACAACACCATTTCATGTGTGGGATAGTTATACTAATGATATATAAAATACCTTGAGTCATAGGTTATCACATTATCATTATATATTTGTATATAACCATATACATTCTTTGAATAATAGACTTATACCACAAAAAAGTTCCCCACTTTAGGATTGCATGAGGACTGGTGCAGTGATAGGACTATTTTTCAAATTCTTAAATCTATCTCTATCTTCATTGTTCCATATAATATTTACTCCCTTACAGTATTTCTAGGATAGAGGGATTTAAAATCATGATAAGAATCTCAGAAATCATCGGTAATAACCAGCTTGTTTAAGGAAACTATGGATCTCCATTAAATATTCTAGTTTATTCCAGTCCCCAATTACATTTACCTTATAAGGGACCATAGATATATTTTTTATGGTGAAAATATTCCCCAATAATTATACTTCCTTCATCAAGAACTCACATTAAGTATACATTTCATATATCTTCTCTTTTTCTCAAATCTCTTGGCATAGTATTCAATTTTTCTTTATCCTCCTCCTTGCTTTTAGAGTGAATCGGAATATCATCTATAAATACTACCAAAATATTATGAGATAATATCTAAATACTATATTAATTAATTAAATATTGATTATTATAGAATTATTTATTCTAAAAATCATCACCATGAACTCATAGGGTCTATACCTTGTTCAAAAGAGGTTTTGGGAATATGTTCCTTCTTCAACCTTAATTAGTGGAATCCCAATTTAAGGTATGACTTAGGGAAATACTAGGATACAAGTTTTATATCAAAAAAATATTCTTATATATTGAAAGGGGTAAATTATATTTATTTTATTTTGTTTAATTTCACAGTAATCAATACATAGGAACATCGACATATCCTTCTTCTTGATGAAGAGGACTGGTGCACCCCACGATGAAGAACATAAGTGTATAAAACCATTTTATAGATTATATTGTAACTATATATTAAAATATTTTAACTTCATGTTGGAAATTCTATAAGGACAATTTAATATCTAGAGAGATCTTGGTATAAGTTTAATAAGGAACTCAACCTATCATGTAAGAAAAAGATCAAAAAACTCTTCGAGGAATATATCTGTATAATCCCTCATAATGGGCTTGTCATTAAACATTATTATATACTTTTTCTCAATCATTTGGGATATATATGCTTTCAAATAAGTAAATAAGATTCAATCTTAAATAGTATATTCCATGGAATATTCATCCTCCTCCTTACACTTTTACAGAATTAAGGAATGACTTGGGATGTAAAGAGTGATCTCCATATCTCGACAGTTGATGTTGGATTTATATACGGATAACCAATAAATAAAAATATATCAAAATTCTATTAAAGTATTTAAGACACAATTTTATAGAATATTCACTCAAAAAAACATTGACTATAGAGGATTTCTATACATGAGATGCCACCTTTTCATTGTTTTTGGATATCACGTATAAATCAACACCCATGTATTGAGGTGGTGCATGAAAGATTATATAAAACATGAATGATATGAAAGAACATGTAGGGTCATAATAAAATAGTATGTTTTTTATTTATTAATGATTAACTAGTGTTCCTTTCACCACATATTATTTTGGATCCACCTCTGTATAAGTTAATGCATATGCTTTTCCTTTCCCTCAAGGCCTTGAAGATTATTGTCATTGGTTTTCTCTGAAAACCCATTGATTAGGAAATAATCATACATAATGTGTGTTCTCTTTTTAGTGGAAAAATACATCATAGGATGATTTTTTATCAGATCCATCTTTTCTTCTTCCACATTAGATGTTTTCTTTATTTCCATATATCACTAGTAAGCCTTTTTTCCCTCTATTCCACATTTAATAGATTTCCTCGTTCCCAATAGATAGTTTCCAGGATTATTATCCTCACTCTTTGATAAGTGGGATGTTGCTTTTTATTTATTCCATGTGATATATCATTTAATACCCATGAATAAAACTATATTTTATGTTTTTTACTCAAGTCCAATGAGACCATTAAAATTCACAATTCATTATCTCATATTTTAGGTCACAATGGGAGATCTATTCCTAATTATCAATGCCTAATATTACAAAATCATTTTTTAGACTTTTCATTGATTCATGAAATAATTGTTCTACCTTTAATTTATTATTGATGACAATTCTAGAAGCATATTGTACAATCCATGAGAATTTTTCTACATACTCCCGGATAAAATCATCTTCCTTTTTCTTCATTTCAGGTAATTAAATATTTATTTAATGATGAAGAGTTTCAAGAAAATATTTATTGAAAAATATTTTCTAATGTATTCTTATCCATGTAATAAATATCCTCCTTGTAATTTGTTTTCCTGATCAGTTTCCACCGCTGATCATCTTCCAACTCAATGTAATAAATCTCCACCACAACTTTCTATTTCTTTGAGAATTGGTGGAAAGATAATATCTTCTCAATGGAGTTAATCCATTATTCTTTTAGGAGGAGATCATAAGATCAACTAATGTTAGTAGGCCTTTTCACATTAAATACTTGAATACAACTTGATCTTTCCTAGGAATATTAGGTTATTCCATATGAATAATGTTATTATTCATAACTTGATCTAGTTAATTTATAACTACCATGAAGTTCTTATTCACCAATCATTAAATATTATGCATATCATTGGGTAAATAATCAAATTGCCTATTATGTTGGTTTGTATCATAGTTTCTCTTATTCCCAACCATTTAGTGAAAATAAAAATATAAGATGGAAATTCATTAACATAAAAAATGGAAACATATAAAATTATAAGGAATAACATATATATGATAGGTATATCCTTACTTATGTGTCTCTAGGTTTCAATATTTTTTATCCATAGTAATTTTCTTCTTTGTGTTTATAACCTAATAATTTTTTTCATTTCCTTTATAATGGTTTGTGATGACTTCTTTAAAATTCCAAAGGAAATCCCTTCGGAGTTTCAAATGAGGTGTGCATCACAACCCATCTTCATGAAACAGGTCATGATCAATTCCATATCAATGTACCATTTTCAGGGTTATTATCCCAAGGTAAAACTTTGTCATATCCAAATACACTTGTGGTATCCAAATAGGGATTTAATTTTGTGAAACCCGTTATCTCTATACTACACCAAAATTCAATATTATCCGTAGGTTTGTTACTAAATTATTCTAGTGCTAATCCCAAAAAATAACAAGGCCTTTCCATGATACCCACTATAGTGGCCAAAGAATTTTACACATATTATTAAATGATTTTTAATATAAACATCCATTAATTACAACCCAAAGGTCATGGGGATGAGTTTCTTTGGAAGATTAGGTATATAAAACATCGAAAGAGAAATATAACATGAAAAACTTATTTTTTGTCCTTAGTGAGATCCAAAATATATTTAAACTCATAAAACTATATAGTATTACCTGGTTAATAGAAAAATTAATTGGTGGTCTAAAAATCCCCAAAAGGGAAAGACATGAAAAGAAATTATAAATTTTGAGTAAAAAGTATAAAATGAAATCATAAAATAGAAAGATCATGAGTAATTGTATGGATGAATAACATAAAGAACATGGTGTCATATGATAATGGTATAATATAAAGTGTATCATAATATTATAACATGGAATAAACTTGAGACGAATAGAACTTCCTATATAATATCATATTGTGGAAAAAGTCCCATAATGGATTAGGTTTACTCCCAAATCCAATACATGATATATCATGAGACTAAATCATTACCCATTGCATTAGAGTGATACCTAGGTTAACTGATCATAATATTATCATGATTTATATGTTAAATAGAAAAATATATCAATTATATGGAATAACATAATAATAACTTCTGGATATAAAATGGGTTACATAATCTTGCCTCATATCAAAATCAAAGAAAATTTCATAATGAAGGCACTTTAGAAATGAACATAAGGCATGTATTACCCCATAAAATAAATATAGAATAAGAAAGGAATATATGGTTAATAAATTTATACATTATTGAGAATCATTTAACAACATTAAATAGATATACAAAGTGGGTTAGAGAGATATTGGTGATAACTTGAATAAAAGGTTGGTTTAGAGAGATCCCTTACCTAAAACCCATTTCATCATGTGTGTTATTAATATTCATTAATAATAAAATTATGTTAATTATTTAATATTTTAAAAAACTTTTTTACATTTGTTATTAATTTTAATTTACTCATTATCTTTTTTTATTCAACTAGTTAATCATTTCGGTTCAGGTCGATCATTTCGATGATGTTTGGCTCATATGTCCAAAATCACCATGGAAATTTTATTAAGGTCAAATATAATATTTTTTCATCATATATAGAATAATAATAATTATATGATTATAATTTTTATACCTAAATTATACATTTAGAAATAACTATGTTGAAACATGAAGACGACGATTTGTACATATGCATGTGTATCATTTCCATTCCTAAAATAACATAATGGGTAGAATATAACTATTATTTTTCCTTCAAATAATTATAAAAATATATTAAATATCATATAATTTCATAAAATATTCTTACATATACCTTCCATGTGACATGGTAATAAAAAATAAATCGCATCGCTTAGTGGGGTGGTAGTCTGCCGCACACACAAACGATGGTTTATTTCCCATTTGATGGAAGAATATATTTATTTAACTTATGAAATTAAAATAATAACTTATTAGTACATGAGATACACTAATGATATTATATCATCATAAATTATTAACATTTTAAGGAGGTGTATGATAAAATAAAAACAAATATACTCAGTTAAGAATGATACCTCTTCTTGGGACAACCTCTTTTGGATTACACCTAAATACTCCCTTGATTGGATTTATGATAGAACCAATGAATCTAAAATGTTGGGAGGGAATTAATTAAGGTATTTAAGAAATTTTTGGATGATCAAAAGGTCTTTAGAAATGTAAATAGAAGAGGAGAGTGGGATTCCTTTTATTAGTGGGGAAGAGGACACAATTGGTGTTTTTGAAACAAAAAGTTATACCCATGTTTTACACACTATAGAAGGATCCATGATCATTAATTATAGAATATTATATGATATATGGTCTAAATATGTCCATATAAATTTATTTTAAAATGTTTTTTGGCAATTATAACCCTTATATTTTTAATTTGACCCCCTAATAAACTTGTTTTAAAATTAATCGTGGTAATTAATTTTTTCTATTTTTACTATTAATTATGACAAAAAGTTAAGTAAATTTTTTTATATAATATTAATTATTTTGACTCCAAATATGGAATCCATTTTAATATATTGAATTCATAAATTTGGTAAAATACAATCTAAAATTAAACATGCATATTGGATTAAAAAATGATTTTCTAATGAAATTTTGTGCAGTTTTATAAAAAACATTACATAAAATTCCAAATTAAATTTATTAAAATGACCATAATTTGATTAATCATTACATAATTGAAATAATTTTACTTTGAAATCGGTTTGAAACAAAATATAATTTTTAAAACAAATTAATGCGAAATATATTTTTCAATTAAATCCAGTTTTTTACTATTTATTAAATAATAAAACTTTTTAGAAAAAAATAAGATTATTTTGACATGTTGATTCAAAAAATGAATATAATTTTTTAAAATAAATTATATAAAATTGTAAAAAATTAATTTTATTATTTTTCCACAAAAATAAAAAAAATTATTAAAAATATTTTTAATGCTTATAAAGACTTTACCAAAAATTAAGTAATGTTTAATAAAAAAAATTCTTTCTCCTTGATAATTAATTTTAAAAATATAATTATTCGTATTAATTCCTCCATATTCAATTTCCATGTTTTAATGGTCATTTTTTAATTATAATATTAATAATATATTGAGATTCTTTAAAACTCGGTGTTGTGTGTCATATATGCAATCGAAAAAATATTTATATCAAAAATACTCTGATTATTACATTACTTGTCTACCAAAATGGTTTGAGTGAAGCATTAGTATATCATTATTATCTTCATTAGATCAAAATCAATAAAAACATGTATGAGATCTGTCATGTGTGAATATTTCTTCCTTCTTAGTAGTAAGCGTCTAGATCAGTGAATATATAATTGGATTTATTCAACCATATTTGTAAACTAAAATGTAGTAATTGTCAATGTTTATCAAGATAATATCACTTTGATACTATAGTTAATTTCCTTGTCTTTTAGAATTTTTTAACACCATTTTTCTTTGACCTCTTCTACTTAAAAAGTATCATCGATCTAAAAATATATTTTTATAATGAATTTAGACATTCCTATGATAGTGAGTAGGAAAAAATCCTCATTCAATCAATCAAAAATATTCTTGATTAAATCCTTAATGAAACTCCTTTTAATCCATAGTCAAAATTTCTTTTTAAAACTCTTTTTGATTCACTCCTAACTATTTTTTGTGATGTTCATATATGGTAATATTAGAATCCACAAAATCCACTTCTTTTAATTCCTTTAATATCTTAACTAGGAAGCATGTATCATTTCCATGTAGACCTCCTACCTATGGATTAGAACCCACTATACTATTCATTATCTTTACTAAAAATCACATGTTTGACCATGAGGTATAATCCATGAATAATGCCTTAACAAAATCATCATATTTAATTTCATTAGATTATTCAAAATCAAGAAACTTGCTTTTCACCAAATTGGCCACAATTTATATTTATCAAAGTATGTGACTAGTCATTATTCATACAATATAATTTATGAGGATATTATGAGGAAAGAGATCATGTTGTGTGATTTTGCTGTCATGTGGGACCACACATCTGGATCATTCGTAAGTTTGGATCAACCTTATGGATAAAACACGTGAATAATTCTGGATCAACCATATGGAACTACCTACTAAATATTTTGGATTGAACATTCATACACCTATAATCGGGCATGACTTTATGAATTGATCATATGAAAAAACAATCTACCATTTAAATGGATCGAATAAATTCTTAATGTATTATAGTAAAGGATTAATCATTTGTGTCAGTTAATCCAATATTCTATCAAATCTTCTCACAACCTCTTCATATTATCTCCAAATATTCTCAACTGCTCATAGTCTCTACCTATATATTTTAGATAGTGTTTTTTTGTACACTAATTATTTCCATTTTCTTCTTTGAATATATTTATGTCAATTATTATGTTCACAATATAAGGTGGATATTAAAAATAATATAAAAAACAATGGACGCATTAATGAATCAAAATGGTTCATAAAAAATGTAAAAAATACAAATAAGATATGAATAATGATAGTGATTAATATCACTTTAATTATACACAATAGAACAAAATGCATCACATGAATTATAGTTACCCAATCCTTTTGACATAACATTACATGATTTTAAGAATAATTATACATTAGAGTACAAGCTATGGATCGTGATGTCTATTGTCATTGAAGACTAGGAACATAAAACTAAAAACATGGAACTAAATATAACATATATTTATTAATTCTTCATAAAGTGATCCTAACTTCCTTTTAGACCTTACATATTCAAAGGGTACCCTAGGGATCACATGAACAAATGGATGAGCTAGAAATTCCAGCAAGGTAATAACCATAAGAAAAAATCATTAGCATATAGAATAGAACACATGACATGATGAAATAAAGGGGAATTTAATATATGGGACCTTAACATATAAACATATAATTATATAAAAATGGAGTCACAGAAATGTGGCAGCATCATAAAATATGACATTAGTACGACTCAAGGATAACAGCCAAGATCATTTCACATAGTAGCACAAGCCAAGGCTAACTGCCAAGACTTTAACACATAACATCTCATGAGACTTATCCTTACACAATGCATTGGAGAACTATCTGGGTGCACCCATGTTATCTTTTTAGTAATATTTTTTCACATAAAAAATCATACATAATCAATCTTTTATAAACATAAGGGTTACCCATGAAAAGAATTGGGTACCACAATCATGTTATAAATCATAAAAAATGGTCGTATCCTAAAAGTGTCAACGAAATAAATGAACATAAATATGCATTCATAAATAGAAAATATTCATGTATCATGGTATGTGATTTCAAGTATAATTGAACACATGTAAGAAAAGTATTCAATAAATTTTATCATAAAAACATTTTTGACTAGTTTTATGGAAAATAATATAAAACCATTAAAATGGAAAAGGGAACAATATATTATACAAAACCAGCTGTAAAACCAAAAGGTTTTCACAATAAAATGACGTATTTTATAAAGGAAATGGTATTTTAAAATATAAAATAGAATGCACTAAAAATTGGGTAAGAATTTAGGAAGTTCTCCCAAAACAAGTTGGCTTATGAAGAAGTATTAAGGAGGTATTTACTTGAAAACATTTATATCCACAAAAGATAACGATGAATGAATCATGATGAATTTTTTTTAAAATTCAAGTATCATTTATAATATGAACATAATAATATTATATAACATCATTTTGGTAAAAATAAAGATAAAGAAACTTGAAGAAATAAAGGAGGTGCATGTTAATCCCTCATGAAATATCAGTATGGTATTGTGTGTACTTTAGAGGGATTAATAAGAGATAAAGTGGTTTATCATCATTTAAATGTTATGAGGAATGTATGTGGGATGTGCATAATCATACCATATCACTAGTAATTAGACCTAATAGTTCATAACATAGATGAAAATCTTGAATAAATGTGAAATATAGAGGATCCCCTACCTTAAGTCTTGTGGTGTTCTCCACTTGATATTAATGACCTGAATAATAAAATTAGATTCATTAATTAATTATTATAAAACCTATTATATATGTATAATATTTATTATATTCATTTCAATTTCATTTATAACCATTTTTATTGGTTATGTGGTTCAATTTAATTGCCAAGGTCTGTATGCTTACTTGGTTTTAATGATCAGTTCACTTTTATTCTTGTTTGGATAAACTTGTAAGATGAAGGTTGTTTTATAAAATTTAATTTTTATTTTATTATTAAATGTATAGAAGGTTACATGGTTAATAATTTAATTTGATTACATAGACTGAATCTTAATCATTATATAAAACATTAATGATAAACATTTGAATTAATTTGGGGATTTTTCTCCTAATTAACTTGTTTTGCATTGTTTTTTTAATAAATTGTGAAAGAGGACTGTAGACCAACACATAAGATAATATAAATATTTAATAGTGAAGATTCTTGTGACCAAAAATAGTTATATGTTCACGTGAGTTTGAACCAATGGCCGTTTACATCACCCATGACACAAGAATTGTAACACTCCCAAATGATAAAGGGTTAAATGACTAAATGATAAGACTCATTTCTACAAGGTACACCTTCATTTTTGGGAGCCTTCTTGATTAGAACTCCATAGTTAAGCACGCTTGGCCTAGAGTAGTTATAAGGATTGGTGACCTTCTGGGATGTTTCCAAGGGTGTGTGTGCGTGAGGACAAAGAACACTAGAAAGGACATGTGTAGGCCTGTGGGGACTGTCATTAGTCAGATGACCCGTTCAGGCATGTGGGTGGGCCTCAGGGTGGGGACCATGTGTTTGTGGGGAAACTGGTGGTACCTGGTGGGCCAGAACCCGATGGACATGTTAAGGTAGGGTGTCTATGTTGTCACCGGGACCTAGTTGTGACATTTGGTATCATAGCTGGTACCCAGCCTTATGTACGGTGCACTTCTTGGTTTGATGTAGGGCTCAAATTTAGGATGTTGTGCTCTAAGGGGGGGGGGTGAATTTAATAACCCCAAATGATACAGGGTTAAATGACTAAATGACACGACTCATGTCAACAAGTTGCACCTCCATTTTCGGAAGCCTGATTGATTAGAACTCCATAGTTAAGTGTGCATGGTCTAGAGTAGTGACAAGAATGGGTTACCTTCTTGGAAGTTTTCAAGGGTGTGAGTGAGTGAGGAAAAATCATATTAGAAAGGACATGTGTTGTCTTGTGGGTACAGTCATTAGTCAGATGACCAGTTCAGGCATGCTGTGGGGCACCAGGGTGGGGACCACGTGTTTGGGGGAAACTGGTGGTACATGGTGGGCCAGAACCCGACGGACATGTTATGTGGGGTATTTTTTCTACCACCGGGACCTAATTGTGACATTATGAAATGGGAAAATATCTCTTTTAGGTGGATCCAACTATTGCGCATTGGGCTTGGTGAGTTGTGTTCCTCAGGACCTTGGGTGGTTTTCCATGTTTTAATACATTTGTGGTAATTGTTTGGGATGGTTTATTTTTTTTGACTTCTAGTACATTACTCCCAGGGTGGGGACCATGTGTCTATGGAAAAACTAGTGATACCTGGTGGGCCAGAACCCGATGGCCATGTTAAGGATGGGTGTCTATGCTATCACCGAGACTTAGTTGTGACATTTGGTATCATAGTTGGTACCCAGCCTTAAGTACAGTGCACTTCCTAGATTGATATAAGGATCACAACGAGTATGTTGTTCTCTAAGGGGGGGGGGGAGAATATAATAACCCCAAATGAAAAAGGGTCAAATGACTAAATGATATGACTCATGTCAACAAGGTCCACCTCCCTTTTTGGGAGCCTGCTCGATTTTAACTCCATAGTTATGTGTTATTGGTCTGGAGTACTAATAAGGATGGGTGACCTTCTTGGAAGTTTCCCAGGGTGTGGGTGAGTGTGGAAAAACCACATTAGAAAGGACATGTGTTGGCCTTTGGGGACTATAATTTGTTAGATGACCCGTTCGGGCACATGGTTGGGCACCAGGGTGGAGACCACATGCTTGTGGCACAACTGGTGGTACATGGTGGTCCAGAACCCGATGGTCATGTTATGGGGGGGTTTTTTTTGTCACTGGGACCTAATTGTGACATTAAGAAAGGGGAAAATATCTCTTAGAGGTGGATCCAACTATTGAGTGTTGGGATTGGAGAGTTGTGTCCCTCAGGACCTTGGGCGATTTTCCCTATTTTAATAATTTGGTTGTAATTCTTTATGAGGGTTTATGCCCTGTTGACTTCTGGTACATTACTCCCAGTGATGTTTCTTTTGTTAGTCATAATATCTTGTTTTTTTTGTTCTGCATTGTTGGTGGAAATATCATTACCCCTTGCTTGTTTTGGGATGCCAGGTGCTAGTCGTCGACCCGTGGGGATCAGTAATGCCTTTGAGGCCATGTCTGGGTCGTCTCTCTAATAAAGCTATCAGAGTACCTGGGCTGGTTCATGACAAAATGGCATTAGAGGAAGGTTAAACACCATTCCTTGAAGTCAGTATGCATTAATGAAATCTTTTCAGGACATAGGAGGTAGTTGCGATTGAGTTCTTGTCCAGCTCTCACCGCAATAAACCTTAAGTCACCATGGGTGGTTAAGGAAAGACAACTTGTAAATGTATTCCATTATTTTCCCTATTTTGATATGGATAGAGTGAAATCCAAAACGTGTTTATCCAATTTATTGATATTATTTTTCTTTATTTCTCAGTTTGTGTGTTAATATATTTTTTTTATTTGTTGATGTTGTGTAGCATCATGCCTCGGAGAAGACATGGGAATCAGATCCAGAAAGAGGTTTCTACTGAATTTCAGCAAGTGATTCATGTTGTGGATCCGTGTCTGGTTGAGGTGATTGTTCGCACTATCCATGCTCTGGGATAGGCACCACCACCAGTTCCCGTTCAGGGTCCATCTATGGATCCTCATAGATATATTCTCTAAAATAATTCTTATGAGTTCCTATGCTAGAAGCCATAACTTTTCAAAGGTTCTATTGTCCCTCAACATTCTAGGGAATGGTTGAGAAAGATTGAACATTTTTTTGGGTTCTTAAAGACACCTGATGTGGTCAAGGTGAAGTGTTCCATCTTCGTGATGGAGGAACTGGGCAGGAGATGGTGGGATATGATGGTGACAGCTGGGAAACATGATTGTTTAGAGTGAAAAGTCTTCTAAGTTATTTTCATTAACCAGTTCGATCAAGAATCTATGGTGTTGCCTTATGATGTGGAGTTTTTCAAGCTTGAGCGGGCCAACAAATCCATTACTGAATACTTAAATCGCTTTGCTTATTTGGAACAGTTTTCTCCTGAGATTGTATCTAATGAGAAGATGAAGTCTTCGTGATTTGAGTTAGGACTTTGATCAGATATATGTTCTCAGGTTTTCTTACGGAAGCTACCCACTTGTGCTGATGTGCTGGATAGGGTGATGATGGTTGAGATGGAACTGACTAGAATGTTGGGGTTGATGGGAGTTCCTTTTCCTCCTAGTGGCATCATTGGTTTCTTTAAAGGAAAATGTAAGTGTGACATTTCTCATGGTAGTTCTAAACAACAGAGTAATTCTAGACCTCTTATTGCACTAGGAGGGTATTCATTGACTTTCTATCAATGTGGAAATCTAGGACATTCTAAGAGGGTTTTCCCTGAGGCAACTAAGAACTGTACCACCAGTGGACATTTAGGGAACTTTCAAATATTCTTCCACCACTTCTTTACTCCATGTAGTGTAACAGGATCAACAGACCTTCCAAAAAACTACAGGGTGGTCAAATGCCTCACATACAAAAGGGTTCTAGCCACATGCATCGGGAACGAAGCATATTCACGCAGTGGAAGAGTCACTAGAGGTAGCATGCACAAGTCCTGCAACTGTGAGAGGTATCATTACTATAGCTTCATCTTTAGTGACCGCTCTATTTGATACTAGTTCATCTTAATCATTTATTTCAACACATATTGTTAATCTGCTTTATCTACCTATGAATCTTTTATCTTGTGCGATGGATATTAAAACACCCCTTGGTACAAAGAGAGAGAAGGGTCTCTGTAATCCTTCTTGTGTATTCTCTCTCTCTCATATGTGGACCTTTCATGGAGTTTTTTGGTTCTTGACATGAAATATTTTTATGTCATATTCCGTATGCATTGGCTAATTTCCAATAAAGCCTAGATCGATTGTTATTATTGACGGGTCTACCTTACTACACTCAGTGGTGTGCCTCTTGTCTTTCATGGAGAATGGGACACAAGGTCATGCACAGATGGACCCTCTTATCTAGATTTGGGGAATGTTATATCCGGGTTTTATTTTTATATATAATTGGATTAAATGTGTATTTATCTTCCTTCAATCGTCGCTGAGTTCCCTGATGTTTTTTTTCTGACTTCTCTGATTTCCCACTAGAAAGGGAGGTTGATTTTTCTATTGACTTAATGCCTGGTACTCAACTGGTTTCTCTTCCCTCTTACTGAATTTATCCAGCTAAACTAAAATAACTAAAGTCTTAGTTGGATGATCTTCTTTTGAATGGATTTATGTTCTTGAGTGTGTCACCTTGGGTAGCATCCGTTCTCTTTGCCAAGAAGGTTGATAGTTCTCTTGGGTTATGTGTTGATTATCGAAAGCTCAATCATGTTATGATAAAGAAAAAATATCTATTACTATGAATTGATGATTTGATTGATCAATTGAAAGGGGAACGTGGTTTTCAAAAATTGATATTCGATCTGGTTACCATTATTTCAGGATAAAAAAATCTGACATTCAGATGACCTCATTTCGAAGTAGGTATGGCCATTAGGAGTACCTTGTTATGCCCTTTATCCTAACAAATGCTCATTAAGATATCATGAATTTGATGAAAATGTTTTTCCATGATTATCTTGACACCTTTTTGGTAGTCTTTGTGGATGAAATTCTGGTCTACTTCATGTTTGAGGAGGATCATGTGCATCATCTGAGAATAGTTTTGAGTCTACTAAGGAATCACCGACTTTATGCCAAAATTTAAAGGTGTGATTTCTGGATTCAGGAAGTGAAATTATTGGGACATGTTGTGTCAGAACAAGGAATATCAGTTGATCCTAAGAAGGTGAAGGCTGTTATGACATGGGAACAACAACAAATTGTTTTATAGATTCAGAGCTTCTTAGGCATAACAGGATGTTATTGCTGATTTGTTAAAGACTTATCAAACTTAACTTATCCAATGATAGCTTTGACTTAAAAGGGAGTGAAGCTTTCCTAGAATGATAAATGTCAAAGTTCTTTTGTTGACATAAATAGTCTTTTGACTACTATGCTGGTGTTGAGTCTTCCTTAGGCTGGGATAGGTTATGTGGTCTTCTCTTATGCATCGAGTTTTGGTTTGGGATGTGTCCCTACAAGTGGTAATTATGTTGTTGCTTATGGAACTCATCAGCTTAAGCCTCATGAGAAGAACTATCCTACCCATAACCATGAACATTCAGTTGTAATGCATGCACTTAAGTGTTGGTGACATTAACATTATAGATAAATGTTTACTGTGTATTCGGACCACAAAATATTGAGTTATATCTTCACTCAAAAAGATTTGAATCTCTGCCAAATGCATTGTGTGGAGTACCCAAAATATTTTGACGTTGAAATTGTCTACACCCAGGGTAAAAGGAATTTCGTTGTATATTTGTTTACTTAGAAACATCTATCACCGTCTATGAATGAATCTTTACAATAGTGTAGTTTGATGGATTTTTTGTACTCAGTTGCATATTAGAGTTCAGTGGAAAGGGGATGAAGCCCCTTTAGCTAGTGTTTAGTTGACATCGGCTCTTCTAGAGTTAATTATCTAGGAACAACCACTTGATGAAGAATTCCATAGCATTAGGGACTCTCTTTATTGTGTGGAGACTGACACCCAATGGTCGTTCTCCGAAGAGGGTGTTCTGTGTTATCAAAACTGTTACGTTGTGCTGTCTGCGGCAAGAAAGGATGTGTTGGGGGCTTTTCATAACTCCTAGTGGTTTGTGAACCCAAGATCCATGAAGATGTTCTATGATATGTTGCGACAGTTCTGGTGTCCAGGTATGAGATGGTACATTGCTGAGTCAGTTTCCCATTGCTATACATGCTAGCAGGTGAAAGCTGAGCACCAGAAACCTTAGGGTTTTCATCATCCACTTTTAGTCCCTACATGGAAGTGGGGTTAAATATCTATTGACTTAGTGGCTGGGTTACCTCCAAACCAGAGGAAGAAGAACACAATATGGGTTGTGATTGACAAGCTGACCAAGTCATTTCACATTATATCTATTTGAGATTTAACAAAAGTTGAGGAGTTGGGAATATCTAGGTGAAAGAAATAGTTCATTTGCATGGAGTTCCATTTGATAGAGTCTCTAATAGGGATCCTCAGTTTACTTAACGCTTTTCAAGGGGCCTTCAGGAGGCATTGGGATCTCAGGTCATTTTGAGCATGACCTACCATCCACAGTCAAACGGCCCGATAGAGATAACTATACAGATCCTTGAGGATATGCTATGTGCCTGTGTTCTCGACTATGGTGTGGATTGAGATGATCATCTGGGATAGGTTGAGTTTTCTTATAAAAATAGTATTCATTATGCAATTAAAATGTATCCTTTTGAGGCATTGTAAGTTCGTCCATGTAAATATCTTTTATGATGGTTAGATATTGTTGAATGTTTTTTGGTTGGATAGAGTTTGGTCCAATAGATTTCAGCTAATATCTAGTTAATTCATTAGAGAATGTTGAAAGCACAGATCTGGTACTAGTATTATGCAGATCATCATCGTAAACCTTTGGAGTTATCAGTTGCTGACCTGGTTTTCTTGAAGGTTTTACCCCGGTAAGGTCATCGATGACTTGTACTATAGCAGAATGGTTCTCGTTCTTATGATACATTTGAAAGGGAGGCACTAATGAGAGAGAAATGGCCTCATATTTTTTACACTGAGGATTCTTCATAGGCTTTCTGGGGATAGAAAGTTCCTATGGTGGGGAGGACGTAACATCCTATTACTGTTTTAGGTATTCCTAACCATTTTTATGTTAAATTATTATTATGTTAATTTAGAAAAAATAGTTTATCAGTAAAAAGTTGTTTTTGGTTATAACACATCGTAGAATGCTAAAAAACCCAGTTAATGCTCCAAAATATTCAATTAAATATTTTATAAGTTAAACATTGTGTAAGTATGAGTTTTTGTGGTCTGTAATGTGTCAAAGAGGACGGAATAAAAATATTAAATATATTTTTTTTAAGAATTATCAATTTATTCAAAATAATTGAATAACCCCAAAAACGATCGTCGTATGAGAAATTTGAGACCATAGTTATGTCTGAAATATGATATTTACCCTAGGAGAGAGAAAATGTAACCTCATATTATTTTTTACTTTTAAAATAAAATAGATGTTTTGGTTCTAAGACCCCTTGACGAACATTAGTCTTTGATGTGTCGGCGCTTATGATAATAAGGCCTTAAGAAGGTGTATTGAACCACATTGGGTGGATTATCATTGCTTCTAACATCAACGACATTGAGGGAGGAGGTTCTATTCTGATTAGACAAATTGATTATCCTTGTTTTGTTTGATTTATTTCATTATTGATATAAATTTAATTGCTCAAATCTGCTTTCCATTAAATTGATAAAAACTCGATTCAAGTGAATCGAGATATTGGAAATGATTTTGGCATGGAAATTCGAAAAACCCTCGATTCTATTGAATTGGCTGCGTTTCAAGAAATTGGACGATTTAAATAATTAAATTTAAATTGTGTGTTTGATAGAAATGATTTTAATTAATTTGTTGAATTTAATTGTGGAAATAAATTAATAATAATGAAATAGGTTTTTATTGGATATCAAACTGGTGAAAATAGCTTAAAATGATTTGATAGATTCTCATTGGTTTTTATCTTGTAAAAAGGAATGTTTTAGAATAAAACTTGATTTGGTATTAAATGAAAAGAAATTCGCACTTTTGAAATGGAAAAATGGGGCTGATCATATTTTTAAGCATTATTTAAATAGTTCACCCATTATGTAGGAGATCATGGAAGCCTTAGGTAGTTAGTGAGTTATTTGGATACACTCTATGCTACGAAAACATTCTAAAACATTCGGGTCACATCCCAGAAGGTTTGGTGACGTGTCTACTTTGGATAATGTCATAGGGACGTTTGTATACACATTTTTCTAAGTTCAAAAAGAGAGTGTGCAATCCTATAGCTGGTTAATACAATCCTACCATTTGGTAGATGACCATGTTGCTCACTTGTTTATTTATATTTGAGATATAAATGTATGCCAACATTTGTTGGAACTAATTTACATGCCTATTGAATTTATATAAACTATTTTATATAAATGTTTTACTTAATCCATTGTTTAGAAATATTCCATCTCTTGTAAATTAAAGCCTCTGATTTGAATGTATTTTTCATCATTTGGAAATGTATAGCATGTTTTGGATTAATTGTTCTTTAAAATTTCAAACATGTTTAAAATTAATATTTAAAGAATTACTTTGGATAATCTATTTTTGGCATCTGTTATTGAATTATTGGTGGTATCATACTGGGCATAGGCTCACACCCTACTTTTGTCATCGGATGTTTGTAGAATTTCTTCTTCCAGGTTCGAGCAAGGGGAAGGGATATCTTGGAGGTGGATCAAGCTGTTGAGCGTTGGGCTTGGTGAGTTTTGTTCCTCGTGACCTTGGGTTGTTTTCCATGTTTTAGTACATTGGTTTTAGTTCTTTGGTCTGGTTTATGCCTTGTTGAATTCATGTACATTACTCCCAGTGGAGTTTCTTTTGGTATGCATACTGTCTTGTTTCTTTTCTTCTGCATTGTTGGTGGCTAAAGCGTTCCCACATTCACATTTAGTGATGTCAGGTGCTAGTTTCCGACCCATGGGGATTGTGAATGCCTTTCGAGCTATTTTAGGGTCAGATCAGTAATTGGGTTACCAGAGTACCCGGGCTGGTTCTTGACAAGCATGATGCAGGAATTCAGGTTTTCACATTTATTGTGAATTATCATATTTTACTATTCATAAAAATTAATATATTTCAGAAAAATCTAAAAAATTACCCTATTCATTTTTCAACATGTTATATCCCAAAATGAACTCCAATTTTTAGAAATAATTTTCTAAATATGATTTATTTAATTTTTAATCATAATTTACTTGAAAAAATATAGATTTTAAAACTACAACTGCTTTTATAGTTCTTTCAAAAATTAAATAAGGTCTTATAAAATTATCTAAAAACTATAAGACATAAAATTATTAATTTAGGAACACATGTTATGAGAATTCCATTTCTTTTAAATTAATTATTTATTTATGACGTACAAAAATACAAATAATTTTACTATGGTCATATCATCACTTATAAGATGCCTAAATTTTATTTATACACTCATGGGTGAGGATACTATTATTTTATATGATTTAATGTTTGTAATGGTCATATTACTACTCATAAGGTTTGGTTATTATTCTTAAGGGTAGGTTACTATTCAAAAAGAGTTATGTTTTTTTATTGGACTCCAACCATCTTACTGATCGCAACTGTGTATGTCAGACATTCGAAATTCAAAACACAGAAGTGTCATAAATATGTTTGGAGATCTCAGAGCTTGTATTAGTACATTGTGTTGTAATATAAGGTGATTATATGTCATATTTATAGGAAATTAATTTCGATTGAAAAACACTGGGTCATTACATTCTTCCCCCCTTATGAAATTTTACCCTTGAAATTTTATTTTACATTCAAAGACATAAATAGCTGCAGATACTTTTCCTTCATTGCCTCCTCCAGTTCCCATGTGAACTCTTTATACTCTTATTTCTCCATAGTACCTTTACCAGATGAGGATTCTTCTTACGTATTACTTTATCTCTATGATCCAAGATCTTCATTGGATGCTTCTCATAAGAAAGATCATCCTCCAAATGTACCACCTCTGAAGAGAGTACATATAAAGGATTTGGTATGTACTTTTTTAAGATTGATACATGAAAGACATCGTTTACTTTGTACATGGTAGGTGGAAGTGTGATTCTGAAGGCCATAGATCTGATTCGATCAAGGATCATGAAGGGGTTGATGTACTTGGGAATTAACATTCCTTTCTTCCCAAAACTCATTACCTTATTCCATGGATATATGTGTTAAAATACAATTTATCCATCTTTGAACTAAAGGTCACGTCACCGATTATCTACATAACTCTTATGCTGAATTTGGGATTCCTTGGTATGCTACTGAATGGTTTTCTCCTTTTCCACCATTTCTTTGACCATTTCAGGTCCTAGCAGCTTACGCTCACTGAATTCATCCTGACACGCCAGTGTTCTTCACCTTTTCTCATAAAGGCTTCATATAGTTTCATTCATATTCACGAGTAGAATCTATTTTTTGTAAGATAATTCCACTAGTGGAAGATGTTAGTCCCATATTCCTTTGAAGTCCAAAGAAGATTCTCGCAACATTTCGATCAGTGTCTGAATAGTTTTCTCATATTGGCCATCAATTTGAAGATGATACATTGTACTAATGTTTAGTTCAGTGCTTATATAATGTTGGATAATCTTCGAGAAGTTATTGGTGAATATATAATCATGATCGAATACAATAGATAGTGGTACTTCATACAACCTTACTACATATTTTAAGTAAATATATGCAAGTTGATACAATGAGAAGTCCTCCTAATTTGTAATAATGTGATATGTCTTTTCAAGACGACACACAATGACCCATAGAGCATTTTTCATCTACATATACTTGGAAGATCATTGAAAAATTCCATGGTTATGTTGTCCCACTTCTATGTTTCTATGGGTAGTGGTTTCATCATCCACTTAGACTTATGTATTTAGTCCTTCACTTTTTGAGAAACCAGACACTTTGATGTATAGTCAGCAATATCCTTCTTCATATTATACCACCAAAAGTTCTCTCAAATCTTTTGATACATCTTTATTCTCTCTAGGTTAACAGAGAAGGTCGATCATTGTGAATCATTTAAAATATCCTTTTTTATATCTAGATCAGATGGTACACATAATCGTTATCCAAATTTTACAAATTTGTCCTTTTCAATTTCTAAATCATAGGATTTCCCATCTTTGATAGCTTCCACCCTTTTCTAAATTTCCACATCTTTTATGTAAGAATGATTTATTTTCCCCATAAGGAATGGTTGAATAATCATTCAAGAAAGGATAGATGATATTCTTACCTTTATGATACACATTTCCACCTAAAAAAATCTAAGAAGATCCTACCATTTTCAATTTTCATCATTGATAAAGATGAAGTATCCTTTTTACATAGAGCATCTTCCCCTTATTTCCTGACTGAGATGGTAGTGGATTGAGCAGTCATAATTCTTGACGATCTCCATCCATTTTCATTGGAACTTATTAATATATTTTGTGTGAATATATATTTTAGACTCTTGTGGTCAGTATATATATCACACTTATCCCCATTCCATATTTTTAACGTAAAGATCACTACCGAGAACTATAAATTTTGCGTAGGATAGTTTTTCTCGTGGATTTTTGGCTTCCTTGAGGCATAATCTATTACCTTATAATTTTTCATTAGCACACATCCTAGTCCCTTCATGGAAGGGTCCACATATATTACTTTTTTGTTGATAACATCCTCCATTAATGATAATTCCTCCATACAGAACTCACATTTAGTATACTTTTCATACAGTCTCTCCCTTCACAAAATCATTAACATAATATACAAATGCTCCTCATGTTCCTCCTTTGTCTTGGAGTATATCATTATATCTTCAATAAATACAATCAGATGTTTTTCAAGGTAATCTCTAAATACTCTATTCATTAAATCCATGAAAATTTCAAGAGATTTAGTGAGTTTGATGTGTATCACTTTGAACTCATAGTGTCGATACCACATTTTAAAGGATATCTTGGGAATATCTTCCTTCCTTAAATTTAATTAGTGATATCCCAACCGATGTTCTACCATAGAGAAATAATTGGCCCCATTAAATTGATTAAAGAAGTCATCTATCTGGGGTAGGGGATATAGGTTTTTTATCAGGATTTTATTAAGATCTTGATATCCAATTTAGAGGCTCATTAATCTATCCTTCATCTTGAAAAAGAGGACTGGCGCACCCAATGGTGAATCACTTGGGCATATAAAACCATTGTCCAGATTCTCTTGTAACTGCTTCGTTATCTCTTCCAGCTCAACAGTGGCCATTTTATAAGGTTTATTTGATATAGGAAATGATCTTGGAATAAGTTCAATTGAGAAACCAACCTCTTGATATGGATTAATATCATGAAACTCTTTAGGGAATACATTAGTGTAATCCCTAAGGATGGGCATGTCCTCCAGCATGATTCTCTCATTTGTCACAATAATTTGAGAAAGAAATGATTTTTCATATAGAATTAATATCCACACTTGAGACACTGATTCTAAAGGATATTTCTCTTCTTTCTTGCACTGGAAAAGAATTGGAGGATGCTTCTGGATGTCAAGAGTGATATCCTTTTCTGTAAAGTTGATTTTGGGTTTGTATATTGATATCCAATCCAGGACCAAGATAGCATTTAACTACACTAAAGGAAGTATGTTGATATTTTCTTGGAGGTTCAGTCCACAGACCTTTATCAAGGAGGAGTTATTGACCATGGATGCAATAATTTCCCCATTATCTATTCTCACATATAACATATCGTCCAAATTTTGAGGTGGTGATTGAATAGTTCTACAAAGCTTTCAAGATATAAAAGAATGAGTAGAACCAGAATCAAATAGTACATTTTCTATTCTTGAATGAATAACTAATGTACCTGTCACGAAATTTGTGAATGGTGCCACCTCAACAATAGTGATAGAATAATCCCTTCCTAGTTTCCTTGGAGGTTGTTGTTGATTTCCTCCAAAAACCCTTGGATTAGGGAAATTTTTTGCATAATACCCATTCTCCTTGTAGTTGTAACACTGCACTATAGGCTGGTTGTCGATTGGAACCATCCTGTGTTCATCTACATTAATTGGATTCTTCACTTATCGTCGGCTGTGTTTAGTCAAATTTCCTAACATTGAAAATTGGAAGCTATTCCTGGTTCCCTTTAGACATCTCACAAGATTCTTCTTCCTACAAATTTTACAAGTGGGATAGTCAATCTTTTTTCAATCATTGGATTTTTTTTCTTGAACCACCCATGTTGTTCTCCATTTTTCTCTTCTGGTCACAAGACCCATGAGACCACTGAAATTCTCCAATCTCCATTTCAACATTTATGGAACAACAGAAAATTTTCTCATAACAGTAGAAGACTTGATTCTTCAATTATTTTTATAGACTCAACTTTAGTCTGCTAAATAAGTGATCCACCTAACATTCATTGTTCATGAAAAAACCAGAGGCCTACATTGCAAGATTTTTAATGTTTGCGTCATATGCCTCGAGGGACTCATCTTCCTTCTGCTTGACTTTGAGTAACTCTCTTACCATCTTGATATAGTGGGTTAGAGGAAAATATTTATTGAAAAACATCCATTTGAATTCCTCCCAATCCATGGAATAAATTTCCTCTGGAGATTTCTATACACTATTAGTGTCCACCACCGATCCTCTTCCCCATCAAAATGATAGACCGCCAGTATGACTTTATCTTCTTCTTAGTACTAAAGGATGGAGAATATATTTTTTATGGAGTTAATCCATTGTTCCACAGGGAGGGGATCAGATGATCCACTACACAAGGGAGGCCTTTTTCGAAAGAAGGATTCGATGACTACTAGTTATTTTGTTATAGAAAGAGGTTGTTACACATGATTCATGTTGTTATTCATATCTTGAGCCAGATAACCAGGTACTATCTTGAAGTTTTGAGCACACATTCCCATCATATCAAGCATAACATTAGAGAAATCAACACATTACCTATCACATTGATTATTGAAACATGTTTTTCTATTTCCCACCATTAACTAATAAAATTAATTTACAATTAGAGGGCTTGAATACATAGCTATTGAGCATAAAAAAGGAAACATTGAACATAAAAGTATAAACTTGTAAAGGATAATTATATCCTAACTTTTTATTACTTACGTTTACATCTAGGTTATCCTTGATCTATTTCATTACATATATTCTTATGTATGTTTTCCCTTAATAATGGCTTGTAAAAACCTCATGAATTTACTAAAACATATCCCCTGGGAGTGTCAAACCAATAGTGCATCATGGCCCGTTGTCGTGTACCAGGATACCCGAGGTAAGGCCCGAAACTCCATGTCAGAGTTTTTACTCCTAGTTGAATCTATACTGGAACCACCTCTACCTGTTTATATCAAGATATGTATGTATTTTCTTGATAAAACACATACTATATACTTACCAAAAATTAGGGATGTTTTCTTATAATTCATCTTATCCTTTAGGTTCTTCCTAATGCGATCTATTCCTAATCTTCTAAATTTACTAAACAATCATATAATACCAACTATATAGACCCTATACAATTCACATAACATTACATGATTGTAAGAATAATTGTACATTAGATTACAAGCAAAGGATTGTGAAGTCTAATGTCTTTGAATACTAGGTACATAAAGAAGAAAACATGGAACTAAATATGACATATCATTATTTAGTCTTCATAAAGAGATCCATACTTCCATTTATCCCATACATCCACATAAGGTACCCTGGGGATCACATGAACATTTGGATGATCTAAAAAACCCAGCAATGGAATAACCATAAGAACAAGGAATTACCACAATGAATAAAAGGCGTGACATGATGATATAAAAAGGAATTTATCATATTGAACCTTAAAATATAAACATATTATAATATAAACATGGAGTCATAGAAATGTTTCAGAAATATAAAACATGACTTTAGTACGAGTCGAGGCTAACTACTAAGATCGTTTCACATAGTATCACATGTCATGCCTAGCAGCAATGACCGACGCACATAACATCTCATGAGACATAACATTACTCAATTAATTAAATAACTATTTGGGTTCACCCTTTTTAACTTTTCAGGAATATGTTTTCCATATAAATAATCATAAATAATAAATCTTACAAAAACATAAAGGTTACCCATGGAAAGAATTGGGTACTATAATAAAGCCATAAATCATAACAAATGGTTTTATCATAAAAGTTTCCCAAAAATAAAGTAATTAAAATGGACATTTATAATGGAAAATAGTAATGTATCACTATAATTTATGTCATGTATAAGTGATCACATGTAAGAAATTTTTTCAAGAAATTGTAGCATAAAAACTGTTTTGAGCGGTTTTAAGGAAAATACTATAGAGCCTTTAAAATATTAAAGGGAACAATCCTTTATACAAAACTATAATAGAACTAGGAAGTGTTTCACAATAAAAATAATTATTTTATAAGTAAAATGGTAGCATAAAATAGAAGATGGATTATTCTTGAAATTTGGTACGATTTTACGATGTTCCCTCAAAATATGTTTGCCTATATAGAAGTTTTGAGAAGGGAATTACTTAAAAACATGTATATCACTGAAAGAAAATGAGGAAGGGAAAATG
Source organism: Viscum album (assembly GCA_963277665.1). NCBI lineage: Eukaryota > Viridiplantae > Streptophyta > Magnoliopsida > Santalales > Viscaceae > Viscum > Viscum album. The sequence goes on along the minus strand of OY728140.1, from coordinate 1,306,367,330 downwards.
ATGCTTGAGTTTGAAAAATTCAAATAGAATTTTTAATATGAACAAAAAAATAATAGATAACATCATTGAGGTAAAATCAATGATAAAAAAACCTAATGGAAGAAACGGGGTTCGGTTTGAATCCCTCATGGAATATTGGTATGGTATCGTGTGTACTTAAGAGAGATTAATGAGGGAGAAAGGGGTTTATCAAAATTTACAAATAATGAGTAAAATATGGGGAGGATCTTAATCATAACCCATCAATAGGAATTACACAATAAAGGGAATAACACATAAGACAATCTTGAATAAAAGTTAAATATTGAGGATCCCTTACCTTAAGTCTGATGGTGTTCTCCACTTGATATTACTGACCTAAATTATAAAATTAGATTCCTTAATTAATAATTAAATAACCTATTCTATATGTATAATATTTATAAAAATAATTTTATGTTAATTTATAACCATTTTGATTGGATATGAGGTTTAATTTCATTATTCAGGTCTATTTTCTTACTTGGTTTTAACGATCTGTCCACTTATATTCATGTTCAGATAAACATGTTTGATGAAGTTGGTTTTCCATAATTAAAGTTATATTTTCTTATAGATCATCCATAAGGTTACATGCTTTAAAATCAAATTTGGTTACTTGGAGTGAAGTTGAATCATTATATAAAACATTAATTTTAAACGCTTGTATTAATTCGGAAATTTTGCTTCTAATTAACTTGTCTTGCATTATTATTTTACATCAATTGAGAAAGAGTGTTTTCGAACAACACATAAGATAAAATACATATTTAATAGTATTATTCAACTATAAAAATGGTTTCATGACCATAATATAATATTGTAATAGAACATGACAAACCTTCATCCTTAAATGTGATAAATTAACACATCTCAGATGGTGTTTTCATTTCATTCATATAAAAGAAGGGGAAAATATATATGATAATGAATTATACATTTAAATAATAAAATTCTAGTAAATTAATTTTACTAGAGTTATCATACTATAAGGGTTATGGTAGGTGAGGAAAGAAAAAAGAAAAGGAAAGAACTTGAAAGGAAATAAAAGAATTTCAAAAAGGAATTCACCGCTTGAGTTATCTCTTTTCAAGATCACTTAAGGGGTGTGGTTTTGGTTTTCTTGTAATGTACCGACCAGGAATCTACTAAACCAGTGCTCCGAGGTAGTTCGCCACAAGTCCTCAAGCGCGCCTGCCCATATGCCAGAGGCTACCGACTAGCAGCAGGGACCTAGGGTGTGATAGTGGGGAGACTATGCCATCATACCAGATTAAGTAAATAGAGTAAATAACTAAGTATCATACACAATATAAATTAATCAAAGTGTTGAAGCAATAAACAATTGAAATAGAAAAGGTTGTAATAGTAATATGCTATAAAACCCCAAACATATATGCAATACAATACAACACGGGTCACCCACTGGGCCTACCGTATAGATACAAGTACAAAATAAACAGAAAGTAAAAGTACAGGGCTCTTCTTCTAACACTAAGCCAAACCACGTACCTGATCTCTAGACATTGTCTAACTTTAGTAGCCCAATCAGTAGAACCACTCAAGTAGGTCCACTCAATCATGCAACAATGGGCCCCATCCCTATCCACCATGCAATTCGTCCTCAACCTGAAAATCAGAAATAAGGTCTAAACGTACACCGAGGTGCATGTGTAGGGGTGAGAAATAATCTTAGTAGGGTACCCCAACAAGCAGCCTATAACTGTGCTGCTAAAAGTGTATGCAACAACAATGTGCTCTGCCTAGCTGGAACATAAAAAAGGAAGTAAACCAAACGTGCAACCACAGTCGAACCTAGGGAATGTAATCCTTATCGACTAGGAAAGTTCCAGCATGGATGTCCATATCTATATGCGTAAAATTTTATAGTCCCATACCTACACACATATACATAAATATGAATATTCATGATTAAGTGATTTAAATAACAAGAACAACATCAGCAGTCAATCCTTGGGACCATAATCATGGTCTCCTATACATCCTGTGCAAGGGCATTGTGTTGGACGTCATGCCACTCAAGCCATTTGTCAAATAAGTCAATCTCTGGGTCCGTAATCCCATCAACATGTACCCGCTTCAGCCATCTCCAGAGATATACCTCTGAACAAGCTAACCAAAAACAAGTAACCCTCTAGCTTAACCAAACAAACATAAGCAACCCTCTATGATGTACCCACAGTCAAACCCCTATGGTTCAGTCCCACAGGTACCAACAACCCTCTAGGGAGTACACTCAGCCTAACCCCTTGGGTTTGGTCATATGAAAATTATAAGACTATCTGAGGAATCTCACTCTGTCAATATCCCTTATAGTCTAAGGTAGTGAGGGACTCTCTAAGGAAGATCACACAATCAATTCCCATTATAGCCTCAAGGTCAAGAGACTCTATGACGAAGCTCACTCGTTCAATTCCTCTTATAGCCCCAGGTCATTCACAGACTCTCTAAGGAAGCTCACTCGGTCAATTCCTCTTATAGCCTGAAGTGGTTCAAGGTAATTAAAGTAAAACAAAGACTCTCTGAGGAAGGTCACTCGGTCTATCCCATTATAGTCTATAAAGCTCAAAGACCTTATCAGGAAGCTCACTCGGTCAATCCTTGTATAGTCTATAATGCTCAAAGACTATCTTATAAAGCTCACTCAGACTATGCATGTATAGTCTATAATGCCCAAAGACTCTCTGAGGAAGCTCACTCGGTCTATCCTCTTATAGTCTATAACACCAGGTTCTCACAGCCCCGTGTAAGTCACTGAATAGTAATTCTATAAGGACAAAGTAAACCTACAAAACTACTTGGATAACCAATCTACAGCATATCCCAACATGTTAGATAAAACCACTCCATCCTAACAATATTAGGCATGGAAAAAAGGCAGCCTAACAGGAAAGCTAGACCAAATGGTCAAAATCAAGCAACATGGGCAGACACATCCACATCAAGGTAAATAACCCCATTTACAATCAAACAAATTCTACATAGTCACAAAAGAAATAGTAGGAATCCAAATAAACAATAAAGATGCCTCACGTCAGGATCATAAGACACCAACTAGGATGCAGCTCTAGTAACCACTACAACATCTGCAAACCAATTCAGATATAAACAAACGAGTGTTGGTGGCCCGAATGCTCAACCTAACAATACATCCATAGCCTAAAGGGATCACCAGTTTAGCATGGGTTCTAGGTGACACCCGATCACCATCTCTGCACAAACCCGACACAAAAACACAGGGTTGGTCAACAACGGGCACCCACTGGATCCCTCAAGTCAAACATAGAGGCTGCATCATACTCGGGATTCTCCGGGTAAACACGAGCGAAGGCATCAAATGCGAGAACCTTATCAAAGAGAAAGGGAGGAATCCTACATAGGATCCTCAAGGGAAGGAAAACATAGTAATTCCATAACATGGTTCCTGTTAAAGGAATAACAAGATAGAGATCGTACAAAGGACTCCCTAGGTCAGCACAAAAGCAAAGGAATCCCTTAGGGGATCCTTAGGAGTACCCAGTCTCAAAGCCTCATTGGCTAGAAGGGAACATCTCACAAGGGAAACAACCTCTAACTCATAGGTTTCAAGAGATATCTCATACCTCATCTCTTATTAAAGGTCCCAACTAAGTTGGTTCGAACACCCAACCTCTCATCCACACCAAGTCTCACCTTAGGTGACAACTGAACTCGATAACTGGAGGAAGAACAGCTCCATTTAGATAGAAACCCAAAACACCCTTTATATGACCTCTAAAAGTCAAAAGGATTCCACCATTTCAATATACGTGGAAAACGCTTAGAATCTACTACTCACATGCCCATTTTTGACTTCCAGAGCATAATATATCACAAAATTACTAAATTGATGAAGTATATGGCCAGAGCACATAGCCAGAGCACATTGGGCCTGCCTGTGTAATAGTAAACGACCTGTAATTTATGGCATGAACTATTCAAAAAAAGTCTCCCCAAGATTGTTTTCACTAAAACACATGCCCAAGTACCACTACACGGCATGTACTCAAAGTACACGGCGTGTACTCAAAGTACAAGGCGTGTACTTAAAAAACATCTATTCTCTGTTCTATTTCACATGAACAGCCACACGAACACCCACTACATGGCGTGTACTCCATGTACACAGCGCGTACTTAAGAAAAATTTTCCTTCCCCAAATAATAAGAACACACTGTGTGTATCCCTGGAATACACGCTGTGTATTCTGGGTTTTCTGATGGGAAATCCCTGAAAATGCTCGAAACGCCCATTTTTGCCCCCGAAACAACAGATCGAGCCCCATGAGCATGCTATCAAAAAATATAAGGCTTTAAAGACCTAAAAAAATATGTTTAATGGGGATCTATCATGAAAACATAAACAGACCTACCTTTGGGCGGAAATTTCCAAATCTTTTGTTGATTTCACGGCACTCGGTTGCCGCACTCCGACTCAGCGTCTCGAGAGCTTCAAATCGGTACCCCTATTGCATATCAACTCTCCCTCTTTATCAATAACCATATCTATCATAGGTCACAACCGAGGGGGCGGCATAGAATACGTTCACAAGGAGGAGGATGAAAGTAGAGAAGGAAGAATAGAAAATAAAAGGAAAAGAAGAAAAATGGGTTTGGGCCGACCCCGGAGCCCGACATGAGTTTTGCCTCCACTAGGACAAAATCCCCATTTCAGACTCAATGGAGTAGGAGGAATCTCAATTTGACACTCAGTTTAGATTTTATTGAAAAATGAACCCGTGAAAATAATTTAATATTTAATTTGATAATATTAAATATTAAATATTCTACTAAAATTCGAACAGCTCAGATTTCCACCAAACTTCTGTCCTAGGGTAAAATATTTATTCCGAGACCAACAGAGATGTCAAAAAATTTATCTGAGATCATATGGTTGGGGAAAATGACCATTTTACCCCTTATGAGCATCCATCAGCAAAAATTCAAATTTTTGTAAAAAAGGTTGTTTGGAAAAACACGGGTTACTACAAACTCCCCACCATAAACCTTCTCGTCCTCGAGAATCCCAGTGAAAGAACCAGCAACCATGCTCATAACTCGAGCATTTGCACAACTAAGCTATCTTCACCATCCAACAACCGTCATTATATCTTTAACCACCACCTTCTACATAAAAGATATTCAACTATGACCAAACTGGTACTCCCCACCATAAGAATACCCTTGTCGTCATCTTAAAAGAAAACTCTGAGCTCAAAACCCCACTGGAAAACACCAGAGTGTAACCTAAACAAGGAAAACCACCCTCAAAAGGACAATGATGCACTCCCCACTATATGGATTTTCTTACACTGCTTCAAGAGATCAACTAGAACAGGTTCCATACTCAACAAGGATGACCATTAAGAAATAAAAAGGAGGTTGATGTATGGTTGAAGATCTCTCAGCTGACTCAGGATGAATCAAGATATCATATAATCATATCTTACAAGAGTACACTACGATTTTACCGAAGGCATGTCTAGATCCCTCTGAGGCACACTATCATCCAGCCAAAACCTGACCATGATTCAAGAACGAGTCAACAATTTTCACAAAGGTTTACCTAGAAGATAACCGACATCGACCTACAATGGTTAGATTCAAAACCAAGGGTATCTAGGTCTTCCACCTAGCCCTACAGAAAAAGCCTCACAACTGGGTCACAAGGTATAACCACCTATCCCAATAGATCCAAAACCTCTCAGAAGAAGGTAAAATTCACAATGACCAAAGAATGTCAAAACCAAAACACAGCCTACAAGGGCCCTGATCCTCGCCGACCATCCTCAGAAGGAGCGAATCCTTAGAGTCCACAACCCAAGCAGAATAGAAACTGAACTGACACTCATCAGGTATTTGTATACAGAAATACCACAAGGAGGTCCAGTTCACAAGAAAATCCTTGGTATATATCAACATCATTCTCAACGATCCGACTAGATAACCACAAAACCGAGAAACAACACCCAATAAGGGTTAAACAGAAAGGCAACACATTCCATATCGGACAACTAGGGTCACTGCACCACTTGTTCACAATGACAGAGTCATCATCCTCACACTAATTCCTCAAAATATATCCACATAACCTGGCATCAGAGTAAAAAGAATGTGTATGAAAACCCAAAGGTCTAAGTCGTCAGTAAAAACACACACTAGTAGGCCTATATGTTGCGAATCCTAGGTGCCTAGTATGATGCGTGAGATGCCTCTTGCATTTTCTGTCCAAGATTCAAAATCCATCCATGGCATCTTACCAATGGCCAAGAGCTAGAGATCCATAGAAAATCAAAACACCACACAACATGTGCGTCACTCATGGTGAAAATAATATACAACTGAAACATCGTAAAATCAGAACTACAATCCCAAACCCTGGAAACCAGGACTTCTTACCGGAATAAGTGTTCTCGACGCACCAGCCCCATATCCATCATAGGTTTTGAAAAATTCCTAATAATCATATCTTCCATATTCCAAATAGTAAATACCAGGAAAGAAAACCCCTATGATACCACATTTTAACATCGCGACCCGGACGCCACTAAACCGGTGCTCTGAGCTGGTTCACCACAAGGCCTCAAGCGCGCCTCCCTGTACGCCAGAAGATGCCGACTAGAAGTGATGTCCTAGGGTGTGATAGTGGGGAGACTATTCCCTCATACCAAATTAATTAAATAGTGGAAATAACTAAGTATCATACACAGTAGAAAGTAAACAAAGTGCGGAAGAAATAATCAAATGAAATAGGAAAGGTGGTAATAGTAAAAGGTTGTAAAATCCCTAACAACTATGCAATACAATAAAACACTAGTCAGCCATAGGGCCAACCATAGAGATAAAAGTAAAAAAAGAAACTGAAAGTAAAAGTATAGGGCTCTACTGGTAACTCTGATCCAAACCATGCAACTAATCTCCACACATTGTCGAACTGCAGTATCCAGATCAGCAGAACCACTTGAGTAGCTCTGCTCGATCATGAAACATTAGGCCTCAGCCCTATCCACCATGCAACTCGTTCTCAACCTGAAAAGCATAAATAATGTCTACACGTACACTGAGGTGAATGTGAAGGGGTGAAATTTATCTCAGTAGGGAACCCCGAAAAGAAACCTATAAATGTGCAGCTAAAAGTGTATGCAACAACAATGTGCTCAGCCTATCTGGAACACAACAAAGTGAGTAAACCAAACATTCAATGATAGTCAAACATATGGAATGTAATCCCTGTTGATAAGGGAAGTGCCACTATGGATGTCCATATCTATATACGTACACATGTATAGTCCCATACCTATACACATATACATAAATATGAATATTCGTGATTAAATGATTTAAATAACAAGAACAACATCAGTAGTGGATCCTTGGGACCATAATCCCAGTCTCCTGGACATCCTGTTCAAGGGAATTGAGAAAAATGTTGTGCCACTCAAGTCGTGTGTCAAATAAGTCGATCTCTAGGTCAGTAATCCCATCAACATGTACCTGCTTTGGCCAACTCCAGAGATATTCCCTTGAACAAGCTAACCAAAAACAGGGAAACCACAAGTACAACCAAACATACATAAGCAGCCCTCTGGGAAGTACTCACATTCCTACCCCTCTTGTTCAAACTAAGAAGTACCAACAACCCTCTAGTCAGTTCACATAGCCTAACCCCTCTGTTTTGGTCAAACAAAAATTATAAGTCTCTTTGAGGATGCTCGCTCGATCAATTCCCCTTATAGTCTAAGGTAGTCAGGGTCTCTCTCAGAAAGATCACACTGTCAATTACCCTTATAGCCCTGATGTAAAGAGACTCTCTAAGGAAGCTCACTCAGTCAAGTCCACTTATAGCCCCAGATCGTTCACAGACTCTCTTAAGAAGCTCACCAGGTCAACTCCTCTTTTATCATGAAGTGGTTCAAGGTAATTCAAGTAAAATAATGACTCTCTAAGGTAGCTCACTCATTTTATCTTCTTATAGTCTATAGATCTCAAAGACTCTCTAAGGATGGTCACTCGGTTTATCCCCGTAGAGTCTATAATGCTCAAAGAATTTCTGAGAAAACTCACTCGGCCTATTCTCGTATAGTCTATAACTCCCAAAGTCTCTCTGAGGAAGCTCACTCGGTCTATCCTCTTATAGTCTATAACACCAGGTTCACACGGCCCAGTGTAAGTCACCATATAGTAATGCTATGAGGCCAAAGTAAACCTACAGAACTACTTGGCTAACCAATCAACAACATATCAAAACATGTCAGATAAACCACTCCATCCTAACAATATTAGGAATGGAAACAAGGTAGCCTAATAGGAAAGCTAGACCAAATGGTCAAAATCAAGAAACATGGGCAGACATATCCACAGCTAGTTAAATAAACCTATTTACAATCAAACCACCTCTACTTCGGCACACAAGGAATAGTAGGCATCCAAACTAACTAGAATGACGCCTCGCATCTGCCTTAGCAGCCACCAACAAGGAAGCAACTTTGGTAACCACTACAACATCAGTAAACCAATTCAGTTATAAAAAAATGAGTGTGGGTGGCCTGAATGCCCAACCCAACAATACATCAATTTCCCAAAGGGATCACCATTTTGGAACTGGTTCTAGGTGTCACTCGTTCACCATTTCTACCCAAAACCGACACAACAACTTAGGGTCTGTCAACAACGGGCACCCATTGGGTCCCCCATGTCAAACACAGAGGAGTCATCATACATGGGATGCTTCAGGTAAACACGAATGAAGGCATCCAACATCGGATCCTAAGTGAAGAGAAAAATAGGAATCCTACACGGGATCCTCAAAGAAAGGACAACATAGGAATTCCATAACATGGTTCCTGTCAAAGGAAGAACAAGATAGAGATCCTACAAGGGGCCATCTCACAAGGGAAACGTCCTCTAACTCATATGTTACAAGAGATAGCTCATAACTCATCTCCTATTAAAGGTCTCAACTAAGTTCTTCCAAACACTCATCCTCTCGTCCACGCCAAGTCTCACTCTCATGTGACAACTTAACTCGATAACTGGAGCAAGAACCGCTCAATTTAGATAGAAACCACATAAAAACCCTTTATATTACCTATAAATGTCAAAATGATTCCACCATTATGATCTATGCGGATCAACGCTGATAATCGACAACTCACACACCCAGTTCGGACTTCCAGATCATAAGATATCCCAAAATTACTAAATTGAAGAAGTACATGGCCAGAGCACAAGGTTAGAGCACATTGGGCCTACCTATGTAATAGTAAACGACATGTACTTCACTGTACATGGTGTGTACTATTCACAAAATGTCACCCAATGTTCTTTTTCACTAAAACACATGCACTAGTACCACTACATAGCATGTACTCAAAGTACATAGCATGTACTTCAAAAAATCCACTATTCCGTGTTCTATTTCACACGGCCAGCCACACCGACACCCACTGCACGGCGTGTACACAAAGTACACAATTTGTACTTAAGAAAAAAAATTCTTCCCTAAACAGGAAGAACACACAACGTGTACCCATAGAATACACACCCTGTGTTCTGGGATTTCTGACGGGAAATCCCTAAAAACGCCTGAAATGCCTGTTTTCGCCCCCGAAGCAACAGATCGACCCCATGGGCTTACAAGAATGAAATATAAGGATTTAAAGACTTAAAAAAAATGTATAAAGGGGATCTATGTCAAAAACATAAACATCTATACCTATGGGTAGAAACCACTGAAGCTTATGTTGATTTCACAGCTCCCGGTTGTCGCACGCCGACTCAGCGCGTCAAGAGCTTCGAATCGGTACCCCTATTGCCTCTCAACTCTACCTATTCCTCAACATACATATCTCCCATAGGTCATAGACAAGGGGGATTCATAGGAGATGTGCATAAGGAGGAGGAGGAAAGAAGAGAAGGGAGAAAAAAAATGAAATGGAAAAAGAAGAAAAAGTGGTTCAGGCTGGCCTCGGCGCCCGACATGAGTTTATGCCAAACCTAGGCTAAAATCCCCATTCCAAACTCAACAGAACAGACCGAATCTCAATCCAAAACTCTTTTTAGAAGTTATTGACAAATGTAAATCTGTAAATAAATTAATATTTAATTTAATAATATTAAATATTAAATATTCTGCTATAATTCGAACATCTCAGATTTCCACAAAACTCCTATTCTAGGGTAAAATCATTATTCGGGGACCAACGGAGTTGTAAGAAAAATTATCCGAGATCATATGGTTGAGTAAAATGACCATTTTACCCATCACGAGCATCCAACTGCAAAAATTCAAATTTCTGCTCAAAACGGTTGTCTGGGAAAACACGCGTTCTTACAATTTTGGGGAGAAAAAGGCAGATGGAAGAGGGGAAGATGTTGGGGAGAGATTTTGGCATAATTTAAGTAAGGAAAAAGGTTTGAGTTGAGTGAAGAGAAGAGAGGAGTGTGGATGGTTATTTTATATTAGAGGAGAGGAGGGTTTTCATAATATTTTAATCATTAGTTTTTTATTTATTCATAAGACCAGAAATAGTTATGATTCAAGTAAACAAAAATAGTAATTTTTGAATTGGAGTTCGAACCAATGGTTTTTTACATCATCTATAACTCATGAATGATGTAGAAATTTAAGTTTTAGCATTTATTTTGAATTATAGAATTTTACTATTCATGAAAAATTCATGTATTTCAAAAAAATCGCAAAATATCACCCTTACTATTTTTCGACGTGTTGAATCCAAAACTGAACGAAATATTTGAAAAATAATTTGAAAAATATGATATATTTAATTTTTTATAATATTTTAATTAAAAAAATAAATATTTTAATACTAAAAATGATTTTATAATGCTTTCAAAAATTACATAAGGAATTATAAAATTATCATAAAACCAGAAAGCATAAAATTATTAAATTATAATTTTTTTTGAAAAGAAAATTTTCCTTTAAATTAATTTATTAATTATAATTATTTATTTATGACTGACCAAAATTCTAATAATTTTACTATGGTCATATCAACACTTATAAGATGCCTAAATTTTGTTTATATAATCCTGGGTGAGGATACTATTCTTTCAGAGGATTTACTAATCATAACTGTCATGTTTCTATTCATAAGGGTATGTTACTATTCATAAGGGTAGGTTATTGTTCAACAAAAATTTATTTTTTCTTTTCAGACTCGAAACAACTTACCTATCATAACTGTGTATGTCAGATTTTCAAAATTCAAAACCAAAAACTGTCCAAATTCTGTTTAAAGGTCACTTAGAACTTAGTAGTTCATTGTCTTGTAATTTCATGTGATTATATGAAATATCTATAAGAAAGGAATTTCCATTTGAAAACACTGGGTCATTACATTAATCATTATAGGAAAGGATAAAACTATAATAAATGAGGATTAATTACCCAAGAAAACTCATCCAAAAAATAAACTAGCACCCGAAAATACCATCCAAACATCTCCAAGGGACCCATGGTTACTCACCATGTCCACGACATCAATAAATGTACTTCTCAAATGATAACCAAAGTAGGAACAACACCATGTCTCCTATATAAAACCTAAGAGTCGCATATTTCCACAATGATGAATATATAGTGTGTAAGAAAATTAGGCACAATAATTTTTTACCAAATAGTTTATTATATTTATTTTAAAAAATAATTCATTAATTATAATATTAAATCATTTATTTTTTTTTTGGTGAAATTTAGTTAATAAAATAATACAAATATCATTCATTTTATATTTTTTAAAAACAAATTGGTAACCCTTTTTCGAAAAAAAATTATTAACCAGTTTGACATCTATGATTTTAAACCCATGAAAATAAATAAACCCTTTTCGTCAAAGTATCTTTTAAAATACCCTTATTACCTATAAGGTGGAATCCACCTCTTAAAATATAAAATATAATAAAAAATTAAATTGATGGATTCGTATCTTTTGATAAAAAAAATAAATCATTTTATTTATTTCAAATTTTTTCACAAATCCCCTTTTCCAGAGAAATTGAAAAGTAAAATATATAATAATGGAAGGAAGAAAATAATAAAAGGGAACAACTGATTCAAGAAAACATTATATAAATAAATTAAAATAGTAGAAACATTTCCATATAATCCAGATAAGAAAAGGGTGATACAAAAAAGAGTGTAATTGAAATCCATTAGGTAATACCGTATATCAATAAATAAGAACCATGGGATACTCTATAGATCATTTCATGTGATAATACTAGACATAATCAAGAAAATACATCAATTAGTAAACTCCTATCATCTTACCAAGTCATGTCATCCATCTTCTACAATCTGATCAGGTCAAATCGATTAGTTCACACTATCTACTTTTAAAAAAAATTGTATATCCTGAACTAGATCCCAAACATACTTATTGGGGTTCCCATTTCATTTCAATTTATATTTTTCTAATAAAAAAATAACAATACATTAATCAAGATACTTATACAATCATCCTTACCTCACCACCAAGACCCTCACACAAAATACCCCATTTCTCGGCTATTATGAATCAAGAAATGATAACAATAAATTCACATCCTAGAAAATAGAACGGAATGAATGAGTAATAAATACAAATGTGTATGAAAATTAGGTTTCCAAAATAATTAATTTACACATTTTAATATAATTTCAGCATGGAATTTCAGAAAAAACATGAAAAAGTCCAATTTATCATAAAACACACTTTCAAAATCAGTCATGGTTCTATTAGTTTACAATAATAATTTTCATTATTTCTGATTTATTAAAAAAAAAACTCATTTTTAAATGAAAAAAACAATTTAACATGGATTAATCCTTTTTGAAATAAATTTTTTTCCACCACCATTGTTTTTAAAAATCAAAATCATCTAAAATATTCTCTCAGTTATGTCACAAAAACATAAGATTCAAAAAAATATTTGTTATAAAATAATATAAGTGATTATTTTTAATTCCACATACCTAGTATAGTAAATCTTTAAAACATTTAATAAAGATCTCATGGGTGTCATATATAAATTGAATCTGATAAGAATTTTTTTTAAATAACCCCAAGAATTTCATGACATAAAAAATAAAATATTTTTATAGAAACACTTACATTAATCATGTATAATCAAGACATAACACATCTCTTAGCATGGTAGAACCCTAACTAAGAAATATAAAAAGCTATATAATCCATATACAATAATAAACCCATTTTAAAATCAATCAAACCCAAAATTTGGATGCCTATATTCATTACGTTTTATACGAGAAGGGAAAATAGAGGGGGTGTATAAAGGGAGAAGTGGGGGAGAATAATGAAGGAAATATCGATATGACCTTATATAACCACATGAAATCGATGGAAAAATTATAAAAATACAAAGGAATAAAAATGATAATTCATACATATTTCCCTTTGGGATATACACGTGTTTTGAGGTTAAAATAAATATAAACTAGGCCTAAACATGAAGGTTGATAAGTGGAAAATCATAAAATTATAACTAGGGGTGGGGATATCATGATTTGAAATACCTATTGCAGTATGACATACCTCCTAAAATTAACATTTTCATCACATCCAAATTTTTTTAATGGTATTTCTCTTTCTTTATGGTGTTGCATCCTCTATATGGGAGAACCCTCATGGTAAGGAATTCAGTCATGGTAACTTACTAAAAAATAACACTGCCATCTATGTCCATTCTCAGTGAGACCTCCCCCATCAAGATATGATCCTTCCCTCACATAAAAAACAAATTAAACCCCATAAATAGTATATTATACACTCATAATAGAAAAACATATGTATTTCATATTGAGACATTCTCAAGGTAGACCCAAGAACCCTGAGCCCTAGGACACCATGGCTTTAGTTTCCTACTTCACTTCAGGAAGTGACTTCCATAATGACCTAAAAATGAATAACCTATCATGGTAATAGTTTGGCCTACTAGAGTCTATAATTTTATGTCATTCTATATCCCACAACATTTCCTGACCCTCCTATTTTAGGGAAAAAATATTCTACTATAAAAATCTTTGAAACTATAAAAACACTAAAACACTAAAATTTGCATACTTTTAAACCCCATAGTAACATTTGGGTGTCATAGATAAGATGTTTCAGAACACAAAATCCTACATTACAATATTTGAAGTTCAAGTGGAGTTTCATTAAATAAAATTATAGTGAAAAAAATATGCATTGATCTTATTTAATAATTAATTATACCCTGTGGAAGTGACATTGGAATGACTATTATGAATGGGATTTAATATATAATTATTATCCCTTATTAGGTTAATAATACTACAATAAGGTGGGAAATAATATATTTTTTTTAAATTTATGTAACCTTTAATTGAATGTTGAATTGTGGAAGAAGAATAAACTAAGTAAAATAGGAAAATTATCTAGAATGAAGTGGTAATTGATGAAGTTGCGTTTGAAAATATTAAAAAAAATTATGAAACTCACCAAAAGGATATTTATATTTTAATCAAATAGTGAACAAATTGTAAGCCCAATAATGTAATTAAAACAAATTTAAATTGATGTAAATAATGATAGGTTTTTAACCCAACAAGAATAAGATGAATGGAAAACAATAGTCTTGAACATGTTAAAAATACATGTATCATAGAATAATTTTTCAACATGAAAAGGTAAAATAAGATAGGATAAAAGATACATTATTTGTACTAATTTCTTATCATTTAACCCAATTAGAATCAAGTAAGGGTGAATTGAATAGAAAGGATACATTCATAAAGTGTTATAGAAGGAAAAATGATTCAAGGAATATATGATAGATCTAGAAACACTGTATTTAAAAGAAAAAAATGATTTTGAAACACACTAAATTACCAGTAAATATGTTCTATTTTCCATGGGACCATGATTGATCTGGATTAAAGAAAATATGGTCTATAACCAGAAAACAAGTGCTTCTTGGGAGGCAACCTTAGTATAAGACCTTTCATTTCATTTGTTTTTTATAGATTTTTTAATTGGTTTTTTTTAATAAATTTTTATATCTGTCAAACAATGTATAATATGATTTTTACAATAACATCATTGAAAAAATTAGAAGTGAACACTTTAGAGAGAAAAGGAAACTCGCTACTATTTAAAAGAACCTATAATGGATGAGGATTATTCTATCACCACTCAAATATTATTTCAATATTTATAAATTCAATATTTTAATTATATTTTTCATATCTCTGATTATGAATTCATTGAACACTTAATCAAACCCATGTGTGGGAGTGTAAAAAAGGATTAGTGTGTTTTATGATTGTGAATAACATTGCTTGTGAAAACTCTATCTATCATTCATTAAAAACAGTTCACCTTATAAACATTGAATCTCTTATTTGTGGAACTTAAAAATAGAAATTTAATTAAATAAGACTTGGTTACATCAAAATATGGAATGAATGAATTTAATTGATGCAACTAATCTTCATGGATTGTTTTCTAAACATGATTAGTACTTAAATGGTTTATCATAAACAAAAATCAGATAATAAATTTTAATTAGATTAATTTGATAAATTAGGATCCAAAATTAAATCTAGTAAAGTATGTTGAAATAAAATTTTGTATTTGAAAAATAAAATCCATTGATATGAGTAAGATAATATAATATTTGTATGAAAACCCAAATTCTATGTCTTGATTATTCCAATTAGCCTCAAGGGATAATAATTTTTTGTATTACACCGGTTGAATTAGAAACACGAAAATCATAAATAAGTGAATTTAATATCAGATACAAATAAAATTATAATATTCATAGTTTTTTAAAGGGTTAATGGAAAAGGTGAATTTTGAACTCATGAGAATAATAGGAAAACTGGCATATCTATTTATTTCATATATATGAATCATTAATTAGGTAAAATTTTGAAGTGATATGATGATCATGAGAGAGGGGAGTTGAAAATATGTTT
The DNA here is from genome assembly GCA_963277665.1 of Viscum album. Lineage (NCBI taxonomy): Eukaryota > Viridiplantae > Streptophyta > Magnoliopsida > Santalales > Viscaceae > Viscum > Viscum album. The sequence continues at coordinate 1,306,351,304 of OY728140.1, read as the reverse complement.
CATTCTAGTATTGAATTCCAAATATGTCCACATAAATGTAAAACCAACATGTGGGGTGAAAACATAGGTGGATATTAATTCATAATGAGAAAACTTTTAGACAGGATTAACAAAGGGAAAGTAGTTCTCAAGTGTCGAGTAATTCACATTGCATAAATTTTTCATTTATTTTCCATAAAAATGGAAATATATTTTGTAATCTATTGTGTTAGTTTGAATAAATATAATTAAAAATAATTTTTTTGTTAAATTTTTAATATGATTTTATTTATAATATTATACTATAAAACCCATTAAAATTCAATAATTATTAAACTTCTAATTTTAATGATGGAGTATGAACTAATAAGTGAAATTTTCTATTTTAGAGGAAAATCAGAAGACATTTTGAAGATAGTTTACATTGGAGAATAAAATTTGGCATGTTGAGAATAAATGAAATATTTATACCGGTGTAAAAAATGAGGTTCAACCCCTAATAGTTAATCATTACCTATGGAAACCTAGTAAATGTCATCAACACTAGCCCCAAGACTTGATAAGGGAATAAAATAGAAATCCAACAAGTCCACATGATACATATAATGGATATCCCTTATGAAATGGAATGTCCCATGAACTATATTCATAGTGTGAGTCATCACTATATTATGTAAGGGGACACATAAGAGCATCACTTACACATTGAGATAAATATGGGTGAACATGACATTATAAAAGAGAGATCCTCCACATCCCAACAATTTATATTGGGTGGTATGTGTCATTGTAGAAGCACGTAATTTGATATAAATAACATGAGTTTTCATGGAACATATTTTACTATTAGAGTTACCCTTCTTACATTCCCATCCACCCACCACACCACACTCATTTCTTTACCATGTTCAACAAATGGATTGACTGCACCTTGATTCAAATCCCTCTGCACCACACAGGTATTCAAATAAACTCACTGTTATCTATAACATCATCCATGGTTACTATTTAATTTATAACTAGTCCAAATTATCAATAAAGGGTTTTGTAATATTCCATTGTTGCTTCCTAAGTTCCTACTTTTTTATTAGTATACCATCATCTAGTCGGGATCAGTGCAAATCAAATTCATTCCATTGAACAAGCCTATTACCAATATCACATCAAGCCTATACAATCTAGTTTAAACCTCTAAAAAATTATCTTCATGTCACAAATGAATCTAAAACCCTAGACACGTAGCAATGGAACCATTTAACAAATAAAAATTAAAACAATCTATGAGACATGCCAACCAATGAGTCCACAAAGTTGATGATGAACATAAATTTAGTGTAATCCTGCAAGATGAAATATCATCCACTAACTTCATCTAATTACCACATTAGAAACATGAAATAAGGGATAATATTTCATATAGTGGTTTTTTTCGCTAAATAGTCTAATTGGTTAGTGGATTTTTTCAGGGCTTAAGATTATGAAAATAAGGGAAGTTGTTGACTTAGGTTTGTTCCTCCCAAAGTGAGGTAAATTTAAGAATATATTTGAAAAAATTTGAAATAAATGTGAAGGAATATAGGTATGTGATATTAAAAAAATAAAAGGATATGTGGAAGATATCCAATTCTTAGGTATTTGAGATAATTCTTATTCCATGGGGTGGTAGTTTAAACCCATGTAGTTCATTCCTTTAAAACCATTCCTATAATTAAGACATGCCATATATATTTATACCATTACAAACAATCATTCACCTTATGACACCATAAAACCAAGATATTAATCTCTTTTAGAATCACTTCATCCATTTACATGGAAATGTAGCAATAACTGGTGACCAAGGCAAATAAAATATAATCACCAAAATAAGGGGGGTTTCTCACTCTCTATATTTTTCACTAAAATGATTATGCTCAGTTAGAAAATGTATTGTGGGGATGAGGGTAATATAATTGAATTTATAATTATATATTATGTCCATCTATATTAAAATTTAGAACTCATTAAATAGATTTATATAATGATTAATGATTTGAGGATTGTTGTGATTGGGAGAGAGAGGAAGCCCAAACTGTGGAATAGTATGATTGGGAATTGGTTTCAAAGGGTTGATAATTATGAGGAATTAGTGAAAATATAAATGTAGAAAATGATATTTAACCACTTCTATGAAGAAATAAGATAAAGTTAATGATGGATATTATTCTTAGTAGTATGTCATGGAGATGATTTGAGAGTAAAATCAAGGTAATTTTTGTTTTTGTTTACATTTTTTAGTTGACTAAGTTAAAAGTTTTCATCAATAACAAATGTTTCTCAATTCTTCAATAATTTAATCAAGAACATTAGATTTTTTAAATTATTACAATAACTTTATCATATAGTCACCAGGAATTTAAATCAATAATATACTTTTAATTCATGCATGAACACACACAAAAAAACATTATTCTTCGTTGTTTCATTATTTTTACCTCAGTGTGTTAGTGGAAAACCCAATAACATATCCCTGGGAAGATAAACTTTTTAATCAGTAAATTGTTTCTCACATTTAATCAATATTGTCCCCTTTAATGTTTCATGTTCTAATTGAAATTAATATTATTTCCAAACTAAACCCCTATAGTGTGATTGCTTAAATAAAAATTATATCCTAACTCTCGCCCAATACTTTTATAATACTATGTTGGTAATATCTCAATTTTTTACCAATCCTAGTCTAGTAGGGAATATATGAGTAACCCTTGATTCCTATATCCCATATTTCATGGGTTTTATTTAAGCAGTGAGGGTATAAAATACACATATAGAAGTCATTACCCTCATAATATTCATGGACATGGGAAAAAACCGCTAATAAATATCATTGAATTTCTTTAAAACAACTCATAATTCCATATGACATGTAAATTATATATATATTCAATATAATCCAATGTAAACTATCAAAATAATCAACATTGGATGTGACTCAACCAAAGAAAGTGATCTTCATGAGCTACTGAGATCCAATTTGATCACCTATTCCGTCTAGGAAACCTATATATATATATATATATACATGGATGAATATTCTAATTTACTTAGTAAGATACTCTATAAAACATATCGTGTAAACGTAGAAGAATTATATAAATTCCTTGGTGAATAAATAGTTGAACTAATTTCTCACCTATACCTGGTCAACTATCACCCAACTTCACTAAGGCTCACTCACACGATAATGAATCCATGTATTTTAATGTAATATTAAAATATAATGATAATTAGGTAACCCACAACCAATTCCCTACTAATTTAGTCTCTCTCATGACCTATAAGTTTAGTTTTAGGAACCCCTACATCTTCTTTATCAAAATAACTATATGACTACATCATTCAGAAAACATATATCCACAACCACAAACTTCATACCAAATCGAAAACATATGAAAAAACTTTAACATTCCAAATCACTACATATAAACTAAATATCACATACATGTCATAATATGGTAATGTGAAGATGAAGGACACCAAACTTATTCCCTCCTCCTTCCATGCACATCCCCCACCATGCATCCCACCAAAATTATATCCTATGTACTCTAAACTCATACCATTATGGACTACACATCATAACCTCATTACACCATAACATATATTACATTTTATAGAGTAATAGGGGACATGGGGTTTTTTTATCTATTACTTTAATGGTATGGATTTTTGAAAATAACCCCAAAACCCAAAACCATATGGATTTTAGTAATATTAAATCAATCGAGTTGTTGTTCCTAAGAAAATAAACGAAGAATATAATGAATATATAATAAAATATATAATCCTATACTAGGAGTTAACTTACAAACAAGTTTTATTTTATTAATATAACTTATTATATCCACTTAAACCAAACCACCCCACATAAAAAATGGATTCAACAACTAACCATAATAAAACCAAACAATGACTACACCGAAAACTAGATAAAAATAATAATAAATTCATATTTAATCAAATAATAATAAATTTTTAGAATTAATGTTACCATATATAATAAATTATTTAGGTTCAATTCAATTTATGTCATTACTATTCTTATAAAAATATCTATTTCAAAGTTACCAATACATTTTACCACATGTCATTTTCTTATTTCCTTAATTATTAATTTTTTTAACAACATTATCACATCTATCCATTCAAATTACAATTTTTTTCTAATTCATTCCTTTAATTTAGAATCCAGAAATATTTCTAGGTTTCTTTGATACCACCACATCCACCTCACCTCAAAATAGCATTAATCATAACACATTCCTAGCCGAAACCCATAGAAAAAAGACATCATTTCTATAACAACATAATTTAATACATTATACACCATCTAATAAGACCATCAAGACATCAATAATATAAAAAAACACTAATCTAAACCATAGTATGTAAATTAATATAAATATAATGGTAAAAAACCAATTACAACAACCAATCACATCTATCAATCAATTTTTTATAATCATGATTCCAAGTACATTAAAAATTTTAGGTAGAAATACATCAAAAATATTTACTTATTTTCATTATAATAATTATTTACCATATTTATATGATCTACTAATTTTGAAATGTAAAAGGAGTCACAAAAAAAATTACATGGGAAACCACAATATGAAATATCAAAAAATAATAATAATAAATATCATAGATATCATATAAAACACATAAGTTTATCATATCAATTTTATTTCCAATAATTTAATTCCATATATTGTTTGTTTAAGGGAAACTATATAGAAAATGAAAAAAAAAACATGATATTTACACACTAAAACATAAAAAAAAGTGATATTTTTAATCCTCTACCTTAATAGACTATTTAATATTGACTATAAAATAAGAAGAAGAAATTGGTAATCAACCATAATTAAACATGAAAGGATGCCCCTCAAATCATATTGAATTCCAAATTCCATGTAACCACTTGAACTAACACCATAATAAATAACCCTATACCATTTATACAACCTATAGAACATACAAAGCTGTAATGAATGAAGAAAAAATGAAATAAAACTCACCTAAGTTTTCAATATGTTGATCACACAATGCCAAGAAAAAAATCCACTATCGTGTGAATGAGGTGAATCCAATACAATCCACAAGCCACATAGGGTTAAAAGGGGTATGAGGTTTAGGAAATAATATAGGTAGCCACACAAATTTATATTTTAAATTTTAAAAACAAAATTAATGTTGTAACAGGCTTAAATAATTTTCAATAGAGGCCTCATCCAAAAAACATGGATTAATCTCCCCAATATTTCACTAATGTAGAAAAGATTATTCCACATTGGTTTTTTTTATTTTTAACATCGGTTAATAAGAAAATCATTCTAAAAAATGTTATAAATAAATTTATTATGTTGGATACTTTAACCAGTTAGAAAAATGACCCTTTGAGTTTGTTATTATAAAAACCTCCACATAAAACCCTCAGAAACACAAAATTGACTAACTTTTTACATCGATAACATTAAATAACTAATGTAAATACAAAGTTTTCTTTACATCAATTTCAAAATAACTGACTTGTAAAGATATTTTAATTTTAAAAAAAATATGCAGTTTAACTAGAATATTATATATCTAAAACTAGAATAAAAAACATAAAAATATAAAATAAATAACATATTACAATTATATAATATATATTTACATGATCAATGTTTTCAAATTATGAAAATAAGAAAAATTGAAATTTAATCTTTAAAATCTATGTTACCAATATATATAAAGAAAAACTAATTCTAGATTGTAAATTAATTCATCCATGCTTCCCATAAATGATATTATTTCTTTTCCTTATAATGGTGAAGTTCATAAAAAATCACTAAATTGAAAAGAAATTATTCAATATGTTTTCTAAATATAATTATAAGATAAATTAAAAATATATATTATGATAAATACTAAACTCTTCTAAATTAAAAACTATTCTATTTGTAATTATTTAATACATAAATCTCATAACAAAATATTAATCTTAAATTATACCTTTTAATATCATTTCTATTTTAAAATTTGGTTTCAATTGAGTATGACATTTTTATTAACAACCAAATTGTATAACATATAAATTAATTCACCATTTTGTACAAATATTTGATCTCTTTTTATCCTATTTCCTATTTAAAAGTTATATTATACCCATAACCTATTTTAAATTGGTATGTAAGAAATAAAATTATAAATATAATATAATATATAAATAGTAAAACGTCCACTCTAATATTTATTTAAATGTTTCTTGAATGTCTCCATGGATAGAGCATTACCAGTAAGATTAATTTTCTTGTGGAAAAAAACACATATCATATTATGGCCACTAATATAAAAAAAATATGAATGGTTATTTTATTAAAATAAATAACACTTTATGATATATATTTTCTATAATTATCTGGATAAGGAAACATTCAGAAAAGAAAAGTATCAATCTAAAATATTTCACAAATATATAATGTTATCTCTTCTTCCTTCATTGTCTTCGCTACGACTGACTGAAAATTATTTTTTATTTTATTATCTAATCACTTTCAAAGGGAAAAGTGAGAACCCCAAGTCTAACAAAATTGCCACACAAACAAAAACAACAACAAAGACCCCAAGATAAATAATGGTACTACCTCTCCATAGAAACTCATCCTTGATAGGCCTCTACCCAAGCATGGGAACATGGAAAACAGTCCTGTGCAAAGATGCACGGGAATGGAACCAATGGCCAAGACATACCCTCTCTGTCATCCACTCCAAGTACCTTGCAGGAGTGACAACCCTGTGTTGTGACCCTCATCTAAGGCAGAGCCAAGTAACATGCTGGAAAACAAACACCCAAACAGACCTCGAGAGACACAAACTGAAAAAAATCACTTCCTTATAACCAAAGACATCAAAGAGAAATGAGCAACCAAGCATTAATTAGAAAAGGTTAATGAAGAATCATTGAAAATAAATATAACTATGCCAGAGTTGGTATCCCTAAATAATTTTCAGGATATAGAGGCTACCTGAGTATGCGGGTCTCCCCTTATCAGGTCTTCAAATTAAGATGTCAGTTTAACCCAGACCTGGATATACTCCTCTAGTTTGGTCATCCCCTTATTGAATCCCCCAACTAAGATCGTGTCCTGTTTTTCAACCAAAATATATTATTCCTCACTCAGATTCACTTCAATATCCTGACCCATCATCTTGTCCTCTCTCTCTTCCGAGGCCTTGAGGAATAACACATACTCTGTCATCGTATCCTCCGAACATAAAACCAGTTACAAGTGTGGTTTGGGATGACCGGGTGGTTTCAATTGGCACCAGATCTCGCTATCCAGATTCTCATCCATTTTCTATCTTTTTGAATGAGTCTTCATAGGAGGAGGTAAGGATGAGAAGTCCTTCCTACACGTACTCCTCCTATTTTGCCTGGTGCTCCTCAGACTGAACTCCCTACAGACAAATCCTTACTGTATTCAATTGATTTCTCTACCCCACCTCTGGTAAAACAATCTTTATATGCATGTTCAGTGTTCCAAACTTCTATATTGGTGTCATCAGGGTTCTTCCTGGTGGTTTCATCACCCTCAACCGGAATAGGTGTATCATCCCACACACCTGACTCAACAATAACTTCAAACCTATTGCTCAAGATAACTAGGTTCCGATATGAGGAGTCTGCACCCCCCGGAATGATGGAGGTACTCTAAAGGTCCTACCTCAGCTGCTTGAACACATCAGCAACATTCAGATTTTCCTGTGCCACAACATACATGACCACGTCAGAACCCACGCCAGCCTCTCGACTACATTCCATTGCCTCACTGCTGGTATGATTCTCCACGCCCGGACGCAATAACCTACTCTCTCCCCCACTCTCATCTCCTCCAATTTCCTTCTGCCTCGTTCCAACCTTCTCATGAGATTCCATGTTCTTCTCCTGAATAGTGGCCGCCATCCATGGTGGATACGGGACCTCCTTGTATCCAATCTTCGAATATTCTTTTAATCCCCTTCCCTCCTTCGAAGTAGGCTCCCGAGAACAGACTCTAATGGAATGTACTAGCCATCCACAGGAAGATAAATAGTCCATCAAACTCTCATAAACTACACAATGCTGACATATATACTCCTCTCTGATTGTGACCCAAACAAATTCAAAGGGAACCCTAGATGCATCAACCTCTACATAGATATGCGGATTCACAGGATGGTAAACTGACTCTGTGCGACTATCCAAACATAAATAACTTCTGATTAGATTACCAATAATTCTGATAACAGATGGATTCTATAAAGGTAACGACAAATTAGGATGACTAACCCAAATTGCAACGGAAGGCCAGTCACGCTTCATGTGAAAATCGAACAACCATCAAAATAGGAAGAACCGAAGACCATTGCAGCATTGAGGAACCCTTGACCAGGCACTAATGAGATCATCTACTAATGTGAATCGAATTATAATATGGTGGTTGTCGAGCAATCCCATTGTCTCCCTATCTTGAAAATCTCAAGTATCGAAGACAAAGCGGTCGAAGGAGTCAACTGAAGGTCTTCATAAATAGTGTTATGTAAAATAAAAGTGGTCTCAAAATGTTTATTCCTTCTATAAAATAGGTATTTACCATTATTTTATTCCTATAATATATATATATGATAAAATATTGAAACAAATTTCACACAAAGATGAAATAAATTATATAATCTATGCATACCTGAGTGTTAAGTAATTAAACAAGTCTAGATGGCCAAACAGAAAATTATCTAACACTTTATCTCTTTTGATCCTAGAGACTTGAATTTCAATGTTTCAAATTTTATATCCATCATTTTTTATTCCAAAAATTGATACTCATCATGATATAATTTATGAGTTTATATGTTGTTTAGATATTCTTCTTTTATTTCCTTAGTTTCATTTAATTACGGAAAAACAAATCGTTTGTATGATCATATTAAATTATTATAAAAACATTAAATTGACTATATTTCACTTACAAAAAATATATTATCCATTTATAATCAATAATGTTAATCCATATATAATTATCTATAAAATCATATATATCCCATGGATTTTCATTTTTTTCATGCACCAAAAATAAAATCCGAAGATAGGGTTGGCTTAAAATTCCACTATCTTTTAGAAGAAAAAGGTAAACATTTCCTCATGATTTCTTTAACGTTAAGAAAACCATATTTCTTATAATGATAAGAAAAAATAATAATCTATAATAGTAATAACATAGGTCAGGGTAAATAAAATAATAAAAATGAGATTAATATGATGGTATATCATTCCTGAACCAGTGTTGTCTTTCCATAACTTATCGAATAATAAACCAAAATGATTACTTTATTTTGATCTTTTATAGAGACAAAAAATCAAAAAAATTGAATTTGGACCCCTAGGATTATCATTACCCAAACACACGATAGATATCTAATGGCTTTTTCGATGATCAAGTAATAATTTAGGTAAACATGTGCAACCACATTTACTAACCTCGAAGCCTTCCCTTTCTATATGGTAGTAGAAGGCTCATGTGCAGAGAAATTATAAGGCTCCTTAGAAAGAATATGTATATGGACTTCTCTGGATGATCGATATGACTTAACATTTGATCAAACAATATCATATAAATAAAATTAAAATTTTATTAAAAGATTATATAAATACAACTACTATATGTAAAATCAAAAAACAATTGGTCCAACAAAACTAATCTAAAATAAACATGTTATTATTATTTTTAATTAATGTATTTTACTAAAATTATAAAAAAAATTACCTCATTTGTGATACATAAAATAATATAAATAAATGAAAACAAATATGTATAAAATTATTCAATTTCAATTATTACATATAAATTTAAATAAAATTTAAAAAATGATAAATAAAAAATAAACTAGAAAAAAACTTTGTCTTTTTCATTAGAATAACTAAACGAATACTAATGAAATATAGACAACATTTATATACATGAAATGATATAGATAAAAAAATTAAAATAGTAATAGATTGTATAAATCCAACTGTTGCATATAAATTTAAATAACAATTGGAAAATGATAAAAATGAAACAAAAATAAACTAAATAAACTCTTTAACATATTCATTATATTAGTTTAAAAAATTTCAAAAAAATAACAAAAAAATTATGAGACATTAAATGATATAGAGAGAAGATAAAAACATAGGCAAACAAATAATATAAATCCAATTTTTTCAAATAAAATTGAATAATTAGAGAATGATATAAATAAATATAAACTAAACCAAACTAAACTAAATAAACAATTAATCATTTTTGTTTAAATATGTGACATAAATATAAAATAAAATTAGTATAACACCTCAAACTTAACTGTCATGACCCGTCATGGGGGCCCGTGCTGTGACTACCCCAAGTCCGCCTTCCGTAGGCCAGGGGCTGGCGACTAGCACCAAAGGCGTAAATCCCGATAACTGGGAAGACATTGCCTTTATAAAAACACCACAGAGTACAAGTCGAAGTTAAACAATAAGTACAAAAGAAAGTGCTGAAAAGTAAATGGGCCAGAATACAAACCCAACTGAAAGTACAGCTATAACTGAACAAAAGTACAATAGAAAAAGAAAACAGCGTGAAGAACGGAAGTGGCTCCTGGGTCATCCTCCTCAGATCCTACCTGAAGGGTAGGTACAGATAGCGCAGCTCCTGGATCGTCCACCACGGATCATACCTGAAGGGTAGGTATAGATAGTGTAGATCCTCAATGCTCTCACCCGTCAACCTCCTATGTGTGTCGTCTCGTCGTGAAGTCCACCTATGGATACTGACTCATCGTGTGGTCCACCTCCGGGTACTGTCCAGTCCTTGAACACTCGGTCTCCATCAGTGATGCCCGTCGTCTGCAACCAACACAATGAGGTGCGGGCATAGCCCGTGCAGGGGTGAGTATAACGATACTCAATAGGGACCCCGAGACCCTCATGGTCTCACTAAAACAAACATGGATAACCACAAAGAAGATCTCAACATATAATCTCTACTTAGGTATAAGCCCTAAGTTATCAAGCACCCCATCTCAATCATGAGGAAAACACCAAGATCATGAAATCAACAGATAACCACAACCCAGGTATATGCCCATACATATACCTAAGTTATCAAGTGACCCATCTCAATCAAGAGGTAAACACAAAAGTCAAAGATTCAGCTCAAATCAGGATTTTCATTATTGAAACCGTAACTGCTGAAGAGCCCCGTCTCTGGAGTGTACAGTAGTCCTATCACGACTCCGAGGTATTGCTCACTAACCTAAGACAGATGAGGTACTTCTCCTGTCGAGTACCCCGGGCCATCCACCCAAACACACTAGTGCTTCCCGTCGGGGTATGCCACCCATACACAGTAGTGCACACCCCCTAGTAGCCTGCAGAGGTACTCTCCGGATGAGTTCCGCGGGTCTGCACTGTCACACAGGTAGTTCTCCATCCGCCATGGGTCTGAACCCAAACAAAGTAGTGCTCCGTCCACTGGGCTAGTCGACTCACTCTAAGTCGAGTCGGTCAAGCAGTCGTCAGGTCTCAGTCGGCTACACGATCTCCATACTCTATACGCTCGTCTCCGGGAGGGTCCGCTCCATGAGCTATAGGTCGATACTCCAAGTATCTCAAAGTCCCACGAAGAAGTATCTCAAAGGACCGCCTCCTCATAGGGGTCTCAACGCAATAGATGGCGCGTCAATCAGACGTCGGGTCTGTGAGTTATTAGCGTTTTCCTCCCCTGGGCCCGGTTGGTTTCGTTTGCGAACCAACACGGCCATATCTCACTTGTACCCCTAAATCTCATAGGGTATACTCATAGGGATCGTTTCTCAATGTGATCACCAATGCCGCTGACGGTTCGTCAAACGGACGTCCGGTCTGAAAGATATCAACTTTTCCGTTTCAGGGGCCCGGTTGGATTTCGGGTACAATCCAACTCGGCCATACACCAACTGCATCCAAACCTCGGGCGAATTATGCCAAAAGTTACGTCTACTCAAAATGAATTCAATGAGACAGACGACACATCATTCGGACGCCCGTTCTGTGAGTTATTGGCTTTTTCGTTCTGGGGGCCCGGTTGGTTTCGTGAGCGAACCAACCCGACCACACTCTGACGGCATCCAAACCCTGAGCGGAGTAAGCCAAAAGTTCCATCTCATCAAGAGGAATTTAATGATATAGACGGCGCGTCAATCGAACATCCGGAACTCATGATATAAGCATCTCCGCTCCGAGGGCCCAGTTGGTTTCGTATCCGAACCAACCTGGCCAAACCCAAAGTTCTCCGAAACCTTGAGTGTAATATATCGAAATGACCGCCTCGATCCAAGTATCGTATCGCAACTGACAGTGCATCGATCGGAGCTCCTTAGCCTAGTTATGGGTGAAAGACCGAAAGTGATCCCAAAACGGGGGGTCTGGGCCCGGACCGACCCGGCCCAACCCCCCTGGGTCGGCCTGAACCGGGTCGACCTGACCCGGGTCCGGGCCTGGCCCGGCAGGGTGCGGCCCGGCCCGGTCCACCCAAGCCGGACAGGCTAGGCCGGGTGGCTCGTAGGCTCGGACAGCGATCCAGTGCTCCACGGACGAGGCGCGCGCCGCATCTCCCCTGGATCCCGCGCGGCCGCGGGATCCACCCGCTCGCTGCTGGGGCTTCAGCCATGGCGGTTTCTCCAGGAGGCGTGCTGGCGCGCTGTGCCGCGGCGCCGCCGGTGGTGTCCGTGGGCCACCGGAGTTGCTGTTGTGGTCCGTTCTCAATTCCGTCTGCGCTGATGCTCATCCCAGGTCTCATTCTTCACTGTGGAATCATCAAATCGTCTCTGCAGCCTGTTTTGTCAATGCCCGTCGACCCGCACGTCAAAATAACAAACTGCGGAGTCTTCTGTTCGCCTTTGCGGTCCCAAATACGACCACACTTTCATTCGGCCTCGACGGCGTCGTGCATCCTTGATGCATCCCTCCAGGTTCCCGTGCGGTGTCGTCGCAAATTGCCGCCTTCTTCCGAACCGCAACAACACAACAACATAGGGGGTGGAGGGTCGGTCGTGTTCGTGCGGTCCGGCCTCCTCCCGTTAAGATGATAACAAGCGGCCAAAAAAATAAGACAAGGAATGACAATGGATGTTTCACGAACAAGAAGAAATAAACCCCTACAGTTTTCCTGCAAACAATAATTCCCAACCCACAACATATTCTTTGCGGATCAACTCTATGTTTATTTGATCCGCGTTCTTTGATTTAGAAGGAAGTAACATGGGGTTCATTAACATTCACAAAACAATACCCTACCTCCACGATGTCATCGAACGCGAGTTCGTCGCGGAATTAACCGTTGCAGAAGAATGGATCATCACGTCCCAGAAGGGGCATCGTGGAAGAAGTATCATTGACATCGTGGTACACGGCGTCGCGTCATCGATCTCCGAGGGTTCGGCACTCTTCGTCGCCCTTTGTCGGAGGCAAGCGTTCTTTGTGTTCTTCGCGTTCTTCGCGAAGGAGGATGAAGATCTTCAAGCTTTAGAGTTTCTCCAAATCCTCTCAACAAGAAACCCCTCCACCATGATAAAATAAGTCATCCGCTTATTTTATTATCATCAAAAGAATTTGAAAATTAACAGATAAGAAACGAACAATTAATTCAAGAATTAATTGTAACGATTTAACTGCCCAATTAATGAGGTGTTTCTTAACCATAAAAACACACGGTTGACTTTCATTAAAGAGGGGGTTGCGGGTGCGTTACTTAGAAGGATAGAAACGGTGGGGCTCGTGTGGGTCCCACCTCACAAAATATTTTACCAAGTGGGTAGGATATTTTGGTTCCCATCTAATCCGCTTAACTTGGGTTAAGCCTACCTTAAGTAAAATAAAATAATGTGCCGCACCACTTTTATTTTATTTCCTAACTTAACCCCAAAAAATATTAAATACCACACCCGAGCAAACGCAACTCTAGAAAAGGTGTTTCTAAAAAATTACCGGCGCTGTGATTCCATCGGTGCCCAGGGAATTCGATTCCGAGCACCGGTTCAAAAGTTAGAAAAACCCGCTCGTTCGTTCACTGAACGTACCCGAGCTAAACTTCGGAAAATGATTCCGGGCACACCAGGCCTCGGAATCAGGCGCCTTCAAAAACTGTGTTCTTGTAAATTTCCAAAGAAAATTAAGAAAAAAATTTCCTTGATATTTTCGGGTCTTTACATTAACTATCGGGTCCGATCTAGAGTGACACATGACCTCATGCATGCCTCCCCATTTGCAAGTGGTTTCCAACTAACAGCAAGGGTCAAGACACCATTAGTGGGGTGATTAAACCATCATTACCATATCCTTTCACAAATGATAAAATAAATTATAAAAAACTCATAGTAAAAAATTGGAATATAAGACATCATAATGTAATATCAAATAGAACACATATCATACAAAAAATGGGCTCCCAATGTGGAAATCCAAACCTAGGTAAAAAGTGTGCAAGTAAATAAGTAACTAAAACTATGGAATTCTATGTAGTAAATCCTAATAGCACTCCCTTCTCCATTTTCCTTGGCTCAATTATCTTTCATGGGCCTCTTTTCCTTTTATGGATCCATATAAATGATTTATAGACATGTATAAAGATTCTCATGTAGGATGTGAGTATTAAAACCCAATAGGACACCACCATTATGTTCTTTAGATGAGCTCACATTCAAAAGAGTGTATATCATAATAATATATAAATTTTTACATGATAAAAAACCCATGAAAATTTTCGTTGAACTAACCAAGATTCCATAAACCATGACTATACATACCTTCTAGAAAATGATTGTGTGGTCATAAAAACGTGAAAAATGATGGATCTTGCCTTAAAGATAATTGATAGCCATTCAATCCCTATCCTATAGGTCAGACCACATTAAGAAATCATTCTACATTTTTTTCTCTTAGGTTTGGTCACATATTCCATCATTCCCCCTAGTTCAGGTTACATAGAACATCATGTCCTATTATGGCCTCATGTGTAAAATCAACCATCATGCCCCCAGTTCATGCCACACAAGTCCATCATACCTCATCATCTATATTGGTCCTTTCATCATTTAATATATAGTATCTAAACACACTCCCCTTGTAAATCCATATATCCATGATGGGTCCACCTGTAACTTTTCTACAATGAATAGAATAACAACACAACATATAGAAATTAAAAACATAGAAATAGGTAACATCAAATAGAGACGCAACATATCATATCATTGGTGATGAAAAATATCCAAACGCACACACATGTGCTCAAAATCAACATGAAATACGTTATATCAACACATAATGTAATATCATTCCAATGATTGTATACATAGCCTCAATGTTGTCAGTATCTTTCTACCTTGAGTGTGTCATAAAAAAATCATGGTTCATAAAAGGTGTCATCTCTGAAACTATGTTCTCAGACTAATCGTATTAATATTTCTCTCCAAGTACCCTTAGAATTGGTTCACATAAAAAATATGGTCTTTAGGTAAATTCACACAGAATAATTAATCAAGGGGTGGGACAATGCTTACCCAATGATAATTAACAAAAATGGTATAATAAAATCCATGTTGAATGATGAATAAAATATATCTCTTGGATAGTAAAAATAGATTAAGTCAATAAGAGAATATAACTAAGACATCATATAATTCCAATAATCCTCAAGAAGGTTTTCAATTCTCCAACGCCGAAATTACCTCACTATAAAACATAAGGAATCATCATCAATTCCATAGAAACATTATTCCATAATCGAATAACAAATAAGGGAGGAAATTTGGGCAAATAAGATGACTCACTGTAGACCTTCACTAAATAACAATAAAAAGGAACATTATAAGTAGAGATGAAAGGTTCTTTATGTCATCTAAATTTATGGAGGAAGCAATCCTAATACCTACAATAGAAATAAATGGGATCAATCACCCATATTCTTAGCTTATCCAAGAGGTTTTCTAAAACGCCTATAAGATCATCAAATTCAAGGAATAAATAAGGAGAGAGTGTGTAATTTATTAATAGGCGTCAAGATTCTACTAATAACCACATTAAGATCCAAAAATAAAGCGCCCTCAGTTTCCCATTTCTGTATGGATAATATCTGACAATATAGAGAATAAAAAATTTCTATTTCAACATTTCATGAAGATGAAAAAAAACATTCATCAAATCCTAGTCATTTCCATGGTTGTTCGGGAACATACCCAGATGAAATCAGTTGGCCTACAACAGGTTTTATAACTCTTACCCATTTTACAATAATTTTGGATTACAATATGTTGTGATAAGTCTTAATGAAATGTTTTTCACCAAGAAATGTTAGGTCTCTATCCATTACAATGGCCACATGCTTAGAAAATTGTTTCCATGCTTACATTCCACTCAAGAAACAACATGGATAGCACTATAGACATGGTGTTGGCCATTATTTCCTAGAAACATCTAGAACAAACACTTAATCATTCAGATGAAATTAAAAGAATATTGGGATCCAACCCATAATATATTAACTCAAAAATATTAAAGATAATAAAAAATACATGGAATTTCGTATTCAAATAAAAGTTTGGTTACATTACAGTCTCTCCCTCTAAAGACTATTCATCATTTAAAGCATCTCTAGTAGTACCTCTTAAAAAATGAATGCCATTGAGCTCAAAATTATTATTTTAGATCCCATATATATTCCTCGATCTGTTTATGTTGCCATAGAATCTGGACAAGTGGTATAATATCCCCTCAAATGACTTTCTCACTTTGTTCGGCAATCTACTTTGAGTTCTCCGTATATGATTCATGAGTATCTAGCTCAACATCCTCGTAGTTGATGACACACATAGAAGTGGTTATGTACCATTGGATCTAAGAAACATGAGAAAACATAGACCATACCATAAAAATGAATTAAGACCCAGATAGTATGCCACCATCCCAACATAATTGGTGATCTTGAAGGCTCAATCATAATGTAGGGTAAGCTTTCCTTTCTTACATAGATATTTGTGGAATAACTGAGGAGTCACTCATAGGACAACCTGATCACCTAAAAAAATCAAGATATATCCTCCTATCATCATCATAAAATCTATACCTTCTATTAGATATGATCATTCTCTTCAGAATATGCTACACACATTCAAAGTTATCATAGACCATACTATGCACCATAACTATTTCTTCACCCGAGTCCTCCCAAAAAAGTGGTTAATGACATAGACTACATAAAATATCATTACAAGCTCTGACCTAAATTTAGTCTTCTTAATGATTATTTTATTAAAACTCAAACAATTCTAGAAGTTCATCCCATTATCCACTAAAATCTAGGATAAAATCCCAAAGAATATCCTCTAATATATGGATTATCTTCTCTGACTATCCATCTGTCTGTATATGTTACATTATTCATAAACTTAGTTTAGTATCTAATTATTTCTATAATCCTTTCCAAAAAAATGATGAGAAATTTAAATCTCTATAAGATATTATTATCATGTGAACTCTTTGTAAGATAACTATCACATTGACATATTACTTTCCCAGCTCATCTATTAAGTGACTATAATGGATCAAAAAGTTATAAGAAACTTTAGTTAGCCGATCAAAAACCACCCAAACAGAATCCCATCTTCTTGGGGTCCTAGGTAACCCCATCAAAAATTACATTGTGAAGTAATCCCACATTCACAATGGAATGGGAAGTGACTGTAATAAACCACTAGGATGCTGGTGCTCAGCCTTGATCATCTAGAAGGTGAGGAATTGGTAAAAAACAATTAATTTCCCTCTTCACCCATAGACACAAAAACTACCACCTAAAGTAATGGTAAATCTTTGTCGCTTTAGGATTCACCACCCACACAGAGGTACGAAAGTGTCATGTTAGGTTTTCTATGATGGAAGTATAAACTATTAGTCTCCCATGTACTTGAATCATATCATCACCATCCAACAACCACCCATGTATCTGGTCAAAACATCATAGTCACTCACACATTGTAGCAAACACTAAGTTAGATTCTCGACCAGCCTTCGCCCTTCTTAGTAGAGAAGATGTGATCACTCAAGGAGAACATGTCATTGATCTGTGGTTCATTGAATCAACCGTGCATTAATCTACCAACAATATCATCAAGAACCATTGTTCCTATGAAGACTATTCATCAAGATCCTAAGATACCTAGGCCTTACAAAAATGAGATTTTATAATGAAGTGACCTTTACCTGGTGTATAGTACATCTCAAATTCAAAATTCTATAGGTACTCTACCCAGTTCCTATACTTCAAATTCATGTCCCAATTTGTGAATATTTAACAGTCTCTTGTGTCCTTTTTAGATAATAAAACTCTCACCCAAGATATAGTGTCCCCAAAACATAAATGAATGGTCAATTCCAGATAACTCCAAGTCATGGTTATGATAGTTCTGATCATGGGGTCATAGCTAACATGACCCATATGATATTACTCATTCTCTATACATTTTTACTACCCCCAAACAAACTCCTGATACTTTTGAATATATAGCATTACCCATCTTGGGATTATGAAGGATCAACATGGGAGTTCTAGTCAAACTCCTCTTAATCTCATGAAATGCTTCTTCACACTATTATTATCATTGAAACATTACTCTCATATTAATCAATGCAATAATGGGTGATTATAGACGGGATATTTAGTTGATAGAATTTTGGTTGTTTCCAAAAAAACCTATAAATATCCTGATCTCTAACACATTTCATGGAAGTGTCTACGACATGAATGAATCCACATTCTTTGGTTCCACAAATATACAACCCTTATAAACAACATAACCCAAGAACTAAACCTCCTAAATCCAATGTTTTCCCATTGGTAGATTTCATAAAGATGATGTAAACAATGTACTTAAGACTATATCAATATGTCTATCATGATGCAATATGTTTGGTGAATAGATGATGTTTTAATCAATTAATACCATGATAAAAATGTCAAGATAATGGAAGAAGATATTCTTCATGATATAAATGAATACTTTAGGGAGTATTTCAGTTTTAGTGGAATGAACAAGTACTCATACAACCCGTACCTGCTCTAAAATGCCATCATCGATATGTCATCCTCTCTAAACCACAACAGGTGATATCCTAATTTGATATCTATCTTAATGAACCATTGACCTCCCCATGACTAATAAAATACATCATCTATCCTTGTAAAAGAATATCTATTATTCAAAGTCAGCAGATTCAGCTTCTTTTAATCTATACAGAGTTGAATACCACCATCCCTCATATTGGTGAAAAAGTTATATGCACCTAATTGTGACGTACTGGTTCTGATAGATCCTTTTCATTCCAAGTTATTTAGTTATACCTTGATCTCCTTTAACATGATTGGTTACACATGATCTGGGGATATAGAAATAGGATGTGAGTCAGTAACAAGATCATTCTTGAACATAACTCTTTTATCAGGGGAAGGTCCAATGAAGTAATCTAGAAAGACATCCTAATAGTGATATGAAAATAGAGGAAAACATGAGGGGTCCACCACTAATCTTGATGAGATATCCAATATTTAAATTTTCACTGTGATAATTACAAGATGACTCATGTCAATAAAACTCTACATGCTTCTAACTCCCATTCAATAGTCATCAAGAACTTATATCCCTTTGGAAATTTAAACAATAAACTTCTCTGATAGAAATTAATGCGATCTAGGAATTAGATCATCCATTCCATTTAAATAATCATATTTAATCATTTTATCTCTAGAATCATGAATTATCACACATGTTCATAACCAACAATGACTATAGGATACTATGTGCACCACTGATGATGTTACACTTTCATGACCAATGGTGTGTTGAAGGAAAGTAACTCAGAAAATAACTTTAGTACTAATTTAATTAGGGAAAAAATTTTATAGATATAAAGGAATGGTAAGAATTAGTATCATAAAAAGTAGGGGGAGGAGTTACACCTTATTATGTACTAAATGATGGATGAAGACCAACCGCTCGATCCTCCTCCATTCCCTTCTTATAAGTCATTTCCTCGTGGTGAACCTCAACTAGGATAAATCTATGGTCCTCTAGACTTTTCATGAGATTGAACATTATATAAATAACATAAATAAATTACTACTCATCATGAAGTCCATTAGTACACTAGAAGGTTGGATTATTCTGGAGTAGAATGTTCCAATCATATTTGACCATTGCCTTAGAAGCCACACCATCTTGAATGTGCACTAAGAGGGAGACTATTTAATATAGTGGTAGTTTTATATGAACCACTAGAGAGGTTGTCTGAGAATTATTAGCTTCATTCCAATTAAATATTTGTGGTATTACCAAAACATACCACATTTTGGGGTGTTCTGGTCTATTCCACTAAGTGGTCAACTAAATTATTTCTAAAGTGAAATTTTTGGCATCTCAAAGGCAATGTTTAAAACAAATGAAATCACTAAAACATTTCATAAACAGTCTATAAGATCACACAACGGATTACCTAGGAGGCTACCCATATCCCATGGTATAACTCGTCTAGCAATAACAAATGTTCTCTATCCCAGCACACTAGTCACAATCACATATATATATATAATGACAATAACTTAACCATATTAAATTAACTAATTCAAGCATAGATATTTCACCAAAACATGGTAAACCAATATATCATACAAAAATGAGTACACTTTTATAACAAATATATAGAAAATTCCAGGAATTAAATTAAATAAATACTATTACTAGTGGAAAAATATATTTCCACATCGGTTTATTTTACTTTTAACATCGGGTTTTAACAACTATTTATATTGGTGATGTTATAAATAATATTTTTGACATCAGTATTGACAGAAGAAAAATCCAAAAATTATTTTAAAAGTGAATTTAAGGGGTTTTTTCAACATTGGATTATAAAAAAACAATTTTGAAAAAAAAAATCCAGGACAGTTTTAATGGAAAAATAACATGTATGATAGAATTGATAATTTCAAATTTTTTAAATAAAACCAATAATGAATGTTTTGTTATTTTAATGTGGGAAAACTCTAAAGATTTTCAACATTAATTTTTATAGAAATATGACAATTAAAATCACATTCAACATCATTTATTACATAAACTAATATTGAAATTACAACTTGCATATGACTTTCGACTTCTGTTTTATGTAATAAGCAATTTTGAACTTTTTTCTTGAAATTGATTATTATATAAAACTACAGTTCAAATTTCACCTTCAAAAATTCATGAGATTTTCAATGAGGGTTTTATAAAATAACTGATGTTGAAGGTTTTAGTGATTACTATAATCATCCATTTAAAGAAAAACTAACATTGAATTTTTAATTAAAAAAATTGATTACAGTCCCAAAAATCTAAATACATATAAAACAAGATACAAAAATTATACATAATATATACATCAGATTATATACTTGTCTAGGAAATCATATTTTAAAAACTAGTATTATATAAATACTTACTTAATAATAATTTAAACTAAAATAAAAAATTGATGATCAAAAAAATACAGTTCATTGGTTTAATAAAATTGCCATTTTCTAAAATTTGTATAAATACCAAAATATATGATGCATTATTTAAAGTGGAAGTTTGTTAAAATAATGGGAACAATTATATATCGATTACTGCATTAATGAATCTCATAGTCATGAATCTATTTTTTTATAAATCGTATAACTTAGTTGTTAATGATAAAAATTGAAATTCGATCTCTGTGATCAGTCACCAACAGTTATACTCTATATTTTTTGGATTTCAAAATTACCATAGAAAACAATATAATACATATCAAAACATCCAACAATATCAAATTCAAGGAGAAATTAGTAATATTTAGGGAAAAGAAAAGAAAACCTTTTAGTGCATGAAAGAGATGAATTTCAATTGTGACACCAAATATTTCCATCAAAATTTCCAACAATCTTCAAATATAGTGTGATGTAGAAGAAAACATTAAGCAAGTTCATACTTGGAAGTATAAAAAATAAATTAATTTTTATTAAATCTAGATCATTATATGAAATAATCAGATAATGTTTCATACAAATTGAACAAATATTCATTCCTTATGTATATTGGAAGATTTTTTCCTATATAAAATAAAAAAATATAAATAGATACTTTTAGTCCACCAATAGTCACTATTATAAATAAATATAATCATCACATACCATTCATATTGGAGCACTCATATTTCCTTGTTTGAGTGAAATATTTTTCATTAAAATCCTGAATCACATTTGTTTAAACTAATGAATTTATTATTTTATGAAACAATAATCCATATTATAATTTAATTCAAATTCCCAATGAGACAAAACTTTTCATATATGTATTATACATAACAATTTTCATAAAATTCCATAAAAAAATTAATATAAGCCAGATATCACTTGTTCTAAGTGAGACAAATAGTTACAATCACATAGTTACAGAATATATTAAAAGGAAAAACTATTAACTAAATTTAAAATTTTATTTTTATTTTTGATATAATATGTGTGTGTGTGTGTGTTTCATTTTAACAGAAACATTTCCCACTCTGACATATGTTAGATCACAATATATTTCCTAAACTAATATTTATGGTAATCAAAATAAATATTTGACCATCCTTATAAAATGAATTGATTAAAATAAAGATATTTTCTAAACTAATATTATTTCTCAACTAATTTTTTGATTGATACATATAGTTTAAATTAATAAAAATCAATTCTGCATATCAGTTCTGAAATAAAACACATACATTCAGTAAGTAATATTATTTCAGAACTAATATGAAATTTTAGTTTTTATAAAATAAATAAAATGTTAGATATTTTGTATATATTAATCAAAATATAAATAATTTTTTTCTTTTACAGACATTGCCTCTAATATTGTTAGAAAATATTGGTCAAATAAAAAACCAATCAAATCATAAATTCAGCAGAATAAAAACATTCCAATTGAGAAGAATTTCTACATGAAGAGTGAATGAAATTGTGTTTAAGTCAGTATTATTTCTTATACCTCAAGTATAAATTACCAAAAATGTAAAATTAAATGTTAAAAATTATTTTTCTAGAAAATATTCCAAAAAACACTTAAAAGGTATTTACAAAAAACTTAATAGAAATACAAGGAATAATAATAATATATTTTTAGTCATTAATCATCATTAAAGACTTTTAATAAAGGCCCTTCATTACATATATGGAATAAACATTGAACATAGAAGTAGAATAAAACTAAAAACAAAATCTTAGGGTTACAAAAAAGGAAGAACCATAGAACTTAGCATCTGAATTAAATGATGTTGAGAAAATTAGGGTTTTAGTAATTGAAGTTATACAGGTAAAAAAACTATCATCTAATGTGAAAAAAATCATAAAAGGTTATAACAAAATAAAATTAGGTGTGTAGTTATTTTTAGAGAACCACTCGTGAAGGGAGAGGCATTGATTTTTACGAATAATGAAAGTTGAAAGCAATAAGATATACATTATTTATAGGAGTACGATGAAACCGCAGTAATGAAACATTAATATGAAAGTATAACTCAACACACCCATATTGTAACACCCAAAGGTTTTGAAAAAGAATATAGAATGAAATTTTATAAACACAACTTTTCCCCTTCTTTTTTTTAATTTCAAAAAATGGTCATCTAGAGATCTGTTTAGTAAGTCATTTTGAGTCCGATAGAACAAACATTAAATTTGGTGAATAATAAAATACCATTATGAATAGTAATATTAATAGTAATATGAATAGTAATATGCACCTTTAATAGTAAATAATATTATTATTTTATTTTCTTAAGGAAATATGATAATGAGATCTTAATTAATTTTTCAATGTCACATAAAACTAATTGCACTTCAAGATTGTTATTTTTCAAATTAACTATGGCCTAATTTAACAAATAAATTGATAATATTTAGAAAATTATTTTTGAAAAATGGATTTCACTTTATAATTCTACACGTCGAAAAATGGTAGGGGTAAATTTTTTGTATTTTTCTGAAATTCTAGAATTTTTGATGAATCGTGAAATACGATAAAATACTTTATATACAAATTATCAGTTAAGTACACTAATTATGACATCATATGTGATTTAAGGGAACCTGGTTTGAACTCACATGCCATTATTACTATTTGGGGTCACATGAAATAATACTATTTGTTTTCTTGAGGGAAATAAGAAAATAATGAATTAAAAATTCTGAATTTACTCCTCTCCTCCACTTTAAAAATCCCTCACCAATCCCTCTTCTCTTCACTCCTATAATCCTTGAATCTCTTCAAAGTTATACCCAATTACCCATCCCTAGTCTCTCCCCGCATCCAAGAATCTTTTTTTCTTTCCAAAACACCAAATTCCCTTCCCATAAAGAGTTTCTCAAGGAGGTTATTTCAAGAGGTAAAGTACCCTTCTTTTTCATTTGGTTTCATTTCAATTTATCTTCTTTTGTTATCCACTCCTCACGTCCTCTGTCCAAATGATCATGATAACTTCAGTAACATCTATATACTGGATTTATATCATTTTAATGGAATAACCATCATAAATATTCTTACTCCCTCCCTTTTATTTTATAAATGAAATCAACAGCCATGAGGTTCTGATTTATAACCTTCGTGGACGATGAAGTTTTGTTCTTCAATTTCTTCTTCATTACTGGTCATGAAACCATACTCATGGTTGAACCAGACTATAATATATGTGTTATAACCAAATTAATATTTAGGAACCAGAATATGTACATATTATGGTTGTTATATGACAAAACTAGTTCATAATATTCCAAATACCGCCGAATAATCGAAGTGGTGGTCATCTAATGATTCATCCTCATTCCATGTAACCAAATGATAGAAATAGAAATTAAAAATTCTGGATGTTCATAAATAATATTTAATTTCAATTCTGTATATTTACATCAATTTTACTTCATTACTTAAAAGCACGTGAACTGAATATGAAAAAAAGGAAACGAATACTCCAGAATGACGAAATTCAATACAATAACTTATCAATAAATAAATAAATAAACTAACCAGAACTATGGTAAACTAAATACCTGACTAATTGTTTATGAAATAATTTATTAGCATGTATAATTTCATATTACGGGAGTTTAGGTTCAAGAGAGGAACACATTCAGAGTTAAGGTAAGGGATTTTCCACCCAAACTTCCATTTTCATTCGGGATACTTTCATTTTCTAAATACCAAAATGAATTTATTATGTATTTTTATTTACTCCTTATATATTCTGTTTGAGTATCATATATATGTTTACAAATTAGAATCCTTCCTTATTTTATGGATAGTTACACGTTTTAAAATGAACTTTCAAAATTGTTTCAAAAATACAAGTTGGATTCAAGGGAATTTCTCAAATTATTACCTATTTTCAAGGGAACTCTATAATCTGTTTTTGGAAAGCATTTTCTTCATAAAATAACTCATTTTATTATGAAAATACTATCATACTATACTTCTGGTTTTATAAAAATATTTTCAAAAAGATCTCTTCTTTTCAAATTAAAAGATTATTTATCTCCAGAATTGCTTAATGATTTTAGAAGAGTGTTTTAATCTAATTCAACACTCTTATTGATTACATGGTATTATTGGGTTTAATCATTTATGAAGTCATATAATATATTTTATTTAATGGTTTATTACTAACTGTATTTTGAATTATTTATCCTAAAACCATTCACCATATTACTCAGAATGTTTAGTGTTTTCTGTTTAGTATTTGGGGAATGTTAGATACATTTCATATGAAAGTTTCAATATGAATGTATATGCTGTTTATGTTGATCCCCACTCATACGAGGAATTCATTAGACTTATTATGTGATGGGTGGGGCCCACTATAGTCCCTCGATGCATCGGTAGGTATCATGAGACAAACTATGATCTTGGCACGATGCCTTGACAAAATGATTATTTTATGGTCCTAGCACAAGGAATGGACGATATGGTTATGATGTCTGGTATATGACCGTCCCTCATTATGAAGCTAGTAATTGAAATTTCATGTGGTTATTCAACTAGTAGAATACCAATGACTATGTTTTATTATGTCATTATTTACTCAGCTCATATTCCAGCAATAATGTGTTTCAAGTTTATTATTAAAAGCGTGTGTTTTCAATTTTTCACCATGTCTAATGTTTATATTATCATCCGATGTATGTATTACTCTTACTGAGCATTTAATCTCACCCCTTTCTTATGTTTCATTTTCTCAGGACATGAAGAAGTAATTTATGAATGACTTGCAAGAATAATCTAAGAGACGTGATGTTTCTAGTGGAATAAATAGTGTTTTGCTTTCCCTTCATGTTGTAATGTTAAACTTATGTATGTATCTTGTTTCCAATTATACTAAAGTAATTGGTCCTTTGGGATTCTTATTCCTTGTATGTATTCCAATGTAATCAAAAAATGCACCGACTCCAGGCAACTGGGGTAGGGTCCTTATAATTGGTATCAGAGGAAGTTTAGTAGAATACTTGGAAACTAGATTTAGAAAACGTAGAATTAGGGTAGAGTCCCTAAGTTAGTCTTTGAGGATATACATAAAATAATTTCCTGGTATTTTGTTAAGGAATAGATTATGTGTATTTTTCAAGAAATACACCCCTGTCTGGATACGAGCCGGTAGAGGTGGCTCTGGCACAGATGTATCTAGAGGTAAAACCTGAAAACACTGCCTTGATCTAGACTCGAATAGGAACTAGTGCACGATAATGGGCCTTGCTGCACTCTTGGTTACGACACTCTTGGAGGATATTCTTAGGATAATTCACATTTTTATTATAACCCATTATGAAGGATTGAAATGTAAAATATTCCTCAAAGAAACCATATTTGTGAATATGGGATTAGCCATGCATAGGATCTCAATTTTTCTGAGTATTTTGAAGTTAAGATTATGCATTACGATTCATAACCTAATCTAGTGTATGACATTATCTGTATATGGAGTCTAGTGGACGGAATGGAAATCGCATGAATACATGTGTCCCTGTAGGGATTTTCCTCCAATGCAAGATAATGATGTTTTCTCTGGTTTTGTGAATGGTGCTGAGAAACTCATAACTATACTGGGACAACTTTCTCAGGTTATGAATAATAACCTTACCTGTATGGATCATCTAGATCCACCACATGTAAGAGATATGTTGGATCGCTTTATGCGACAATAGCCTCCATCATTCAACAGGACTGCAAACCTGTTTGCAGCAGAGTATTGGATATGTTCCCTTGAGAAGATATGTCTCGCCTTGGGATGTAATGAAAGAGAGAAGGTTGTCATGGAAGTCTATCATCTATCGGGAGATTCGGATCAGTTGTGGTCAATAATCTAAAACACAAAGGAGGAAGAAGAGATAGAAGAGATGTGATGGAGGGATTTTATAGAAATCTTCTTGGAAGAAATTTTCCCTCTTGAGCAGCGAGCAGTTATGGAGAGACAATTCTCGAATCTGAGGTAGAAGGAAGATGAGAATGTTTTAAGGTAAAAATCTAACTTCACAAGATTAGAAAGACATGTTGTAAACTACATACGAAATCCAAAGAGAAAAATTGATCAATTCATCAATGGCCTAAATCCATTCATCCAGCGGGCACTGGTCTCCCAAAGTTTTTCATCATATGAGGATATAGTTTCATGTGCTACCAAGTCAGAAAAAGAATTCACTAAGTCTTGTGACTTTAAGGGAAAGCAAGAAAATAAGAGGGCTTCTGAAAACGTGGGAAAGGAAATAAGGAAACAGGGAAGAAGGGAAGAGTTGAATTTCCCCCATGTGACAATTGTGGAAAGAAACACCCTGGTGCATGCTTAAAAGGAAAAGGTGTATGCTACAAATGTGGTCAGAAACGTCATCTTGTTGGTGACTGCAAAGGGAAGAAGGAATCCAATGATGTTCAATGCTATAGTTGTCAGGAGATGGGACACTATAATAATGATTGTGCAAAACTTCTAGGAAATATGAAACAGAGAAGGCCAAGGGATCAGGGACAAGATTATGCAATCACAACTGCAGAGGTTGATGTTCTTAATGATGTGGTGGAAGGTACTTTAATTGTTTCCTCAAGTTTAGACAATGCTTTATTTGATTCTGGATCATCTCATTGTTTCATATCTTCACATTTTTCTATGAAAATAAGATATTTCCAATTTGATTTAGCAAGGGAGTTGTCAGTCATAACTCATAAGGGAAGTATCATGGCTACAAAGTTCTATGAATTAGTTCCCATTAGTGCATATAAATATTCTTTATCTTCTGATCTCATCGTCATACCCATGATTGAATTTGATATAATCCTCAGAATGGACTGGCTCTTGGACCATGATGCAAAAATTTATTGTAAAAAGAAGTAGGTTACGATTTTTGATGACGATAATAAAGAAGATATTATCTTTAGAGCAGAATCATCATCACCTGATTCTTATATAGATCTACCCCCAGTAGCTCAACTAAATTCAATTATTAGGGAGGAATATAATGAAATAACTGTGGGTAAGGAAAGGAATGTTCAAATAGAGTATGTACCTATTGTGAGAGATTATGTTGATGTGTTTCCAGAAGAATTACATGGACATCCTCCAGAACGAGAAATTGAGTTTTCTATTGATTTAATTCCTGGTTCAAGGCCCATATTAAAAACCCCTCATTGAATGACCACTGTGTAATTAGTGTAACTAATGAAACATCTAGAGGAATTTAGTAATAATGGATTTATTCCCCCTAGTGTTTGTCCATGGGGTGCCCCTATCCTTTTTGTTAAGAAGAAAGATGGATCTATGAGGTTATGTATCGACTATAAGGAGATAAATTATATAACAATAAAGAGCAAGTATCCTCTACCATGCATTGATGATTTATTTGACCAACTACATAGAGCTCAATACTTTTTGAAGATTGATCATCGATCTAGATATCATCAGTTGTGTGTGAGGAAGGAAGATATTCTAATGATAGAATTTCGTACCAGGTATGGGCATTATGAGTTTATAGTAATGCCTTTTGGATTGACTAATTCACCCTCTGTCTTCATAGATCTAATGAACAAAGTTTTAAATTAATATCTCAATGATTTTGTAGTGGTATTTACTGATGATATTTTGGTATACTCCAAAATCAACGAAGATCATGAAAATCACTTGCGCATTATCCAAAAGACTCTTAGAAGACATGAATTATATGAGAAGTTTAAAATTGTGAATTCTAGCTTTAGGTGATTTCTTTTTTTGGCCATATTGTCTCTAAGGATGGAATCCCAGTTGATCCTGTGAAGACAAAGGTAATCCAATATTTTCCCACACCAACAAACATAAATGAGGTACACCGTTTTATTGGATTACCAGGTTATTATCGGCATTTTGTGTAGAATTTTGCCCAACATGCTAACCCACTAACAAAGATCACATGTAAAGGGGTTAAGTTTGTTTTGAAAAAATATTGTGAAGAATGTTTTGAAGAACTGAAGAGAATATTTGTCAATGCTCCTATATTTACTCTACCATCGGGGAATGATGGGTTTGTTATTTATAGTCATGCTTCAAAGAAAGGACATGGTTGTGTCCTTATGCAAAATGATAGGGTTATAGCTTATGCATCATGACAACCAGAAATTCATGAGAAAAACTATCCAACATGTGATCTTGATTTAGCTACTATAATCTTTACTTTAATGATATGAAGACATTATCTCTATTGTGAAAAATGTGAGATTTATACTGATCACAAGAGTTTGAAGTATATTTTTTCATAGAAAGAACTCAACATGAGGAAAATGAGATGGCTTGAAATACTAAAGGATTATGATTTCATGGTACACTATCGCCCGGGGAAGGAAAATAAGGTGGCAGATTCCTTGAGCAGAAAGGATCATGGAGTTTTGAGAAAGATGACAGTTTAAAGGGATCATATTTTCATGGATCTAGTAAAGAGGGATAAGGGAATAACCATGGAAGGTAAAACATAAATTCTTTTTCAAATAGTTGCCAAACCATCTTTACTATAAAGGATAAAAAATTATCAGGCTGATGATGGGGAGTTTCAAAAAAAGATTAAAGCTATGAATGATGGGAGATTGAGTGACTTCGTATATGAATATGGAATTTTGAAATTTGGGAAGAGACTTTGTTTTCCCGATATACCTAATCTAAAAAATGAATTTTTGGATGATTCTCATAGTTCCAATTTCTCTATACAACCTAGAAGCACTGAGATGTATAGATATTTGAAGGAACATTTTTGGTGGGACAACATGAAGAGGGAGATTGCTGATTTTATGTCAAGATGTATGGATTGTAAACAAGTGAAAGTTGGAATGCAATACCCTGGAGGAGTATTTCAACCTCTTCCCATAACTGAGTAGAAATGGGATAATATCACGATGGTCTTTTTAATGGGACTTTCAAAGACTCCTAGAAGGAATGATGCAATATGGGTCATTGTTTATCATCTTACCAGGTCAACACATTTTTTTTCTATAAGAGAAGATCTACCACTTGAACGTCTAGCAAGACAATATGTTAATGAAGTTGTGAGACTTCCTGGAGTACCATTACCAATTTTTTCTGATTGTGATTCATGTTTTACATCAAGATTCTAGAAAAATATTCATAAGGCCCTAGATACTGATCTTTTTTTGAGCACTGCCTACCACCCACAATCTGATGGACAATCAGAATGGATAATTCAAACATTGAAAGACATATAGAGGTCTGGTTCACTTTATTTTCAAGGCATGTGGGATTAGTATTTACCTCTCGTAGAATTTTCCTACAACAATAGCTTCCATTCAAGTATACAGATGGCACCCTATGAAGCATTATATGGGAGGTGATTTCGTACACCAACTTTCTAGGATGATGTTGGTGAAAGAAAGATCGTGGGCCTAGAACGTGTTGAAGAAACAATGGAAAAGGTGAAGATTATCCAGAACCTAATCAAAATAGCTAAAAGTAGGCAAAAGATCTATGTAGATAACTAAAGGAAGGATTTGGAGTTTCAAGAAGATGATCATGTTTTCCTAAAGGTATCTCCATGGAAGCGTATTATACGATTCGGTAAGAAAGGAAAATTATGTCCCAGGTTCATCGGACCTTTTGAAATTCTGGACCAAATTGGAGCTGTAGCTTACTGTTTGGCAATGCCACCAAGCCTCTCCAAGGTTCACAATTGGTTCCACGTGCCAATGTTAAGAAAGTACATGCCAGACCCAACACATGTACTCACTTATGAAGAAGTGGAACTTGGGCCCGATCTATCTTACTATGAAGAGCCTATAATGATTCATGATACTAGAGAATAAGTATTGAGAAATCGGACGAATCGAATGGTAAAGATTATATAGAGGAAGAATAAGATGGAGGAAGCAACATCGGATCTTGAGGAGCTTATATTAAAGACATACCCGAATATTTTTAGGTAATATTCTGTGAATTTCGAGAACAAAATTTTAGTAAGGAGGGGTGAATGTAACACCCCAAGGTTTTGAAAATAAATATAGAATGCAATTTTATAAACATAACTTTGCCTCTTCTTTTTTTTAATTTCAAAAAATGGTCATCTAGAGTTGTGTTCAGTAATTCATTTGGAGACCGATAGAACAAACTTGATTTTTGGTGAATAGTAACATACCCTTATGAATAGTTACATGAATAGTAATATTCCCATTTAATTGTAAATAATATTATTATTTTATTTACTTAAGGCAATATGATAATGGGATCTTAATTAATTTTTCAATGTCACATAAAACTAATTGCACTTCAAGATTGTTATTTTTTGAATTAACTATGACCTTATTTAAAAATTAAATTAATAATATTTAGAAAATTATTTTTGAAAAATGGATATCTCTTTTGAATTCTACACATCAAAAAATGGTAGGGGTTAATTTTTTGTATTTTTCTGAAATTCTAGAATTTTTGATGAATAGTGAAATTCAATAAAATACCTTATATACAAATTATCAGTTAAATACACTAATTAAGACATCATATTTGATGTTAGAATACTTGGTTCAAACTCACATGCCATTACTACTATTATGGGCCACATGAAACAATACTATTGGTTGTCTTTAGGGATATAATAAAATAATGAATTAAATATTCAAAATTTACTCCTCTCCTCCACTATAAAAACCCATCAAAACTCCCTCTTATCTTCACTCATCTAAGCCTTGAATCTCTTCAAAGATCTACCCAATTACCCATACCTAGTATCTCCTCACGTCTAGGAAGATTTTTTCCTTTCCAAAAGACCAAAACCCCTTCCCATAAGGAGTTTCTCAAGGATGTTATTTTAAGAGGTAAAGTACCAATCTTTTTCCTTTAGTTTCATTTCAATTTATCTTCTTTTGTTATCCTCTACTCACCTCCTCTATCCAAATGATCATGATAAATCTATTAACATCTATATACTGAATTTATATCATTTGAATGGAAGAACCATCATAAATATTCTTTCTACCTCCCTTTTATTTTATAAACAAAATCGGCATCCATGGCATTCTGATTTATAACCTTCGTGGAGGACGATGTTTTTTTCTTCAGTTTCTTCTCCATTACTGGTCATTAAACCATATTCATGGTTGAACCAGACTATAATATATGTTTCATAACCTAATTCATATTCATGAACCAGAATATGTACATATAATTAAGTTATATGACAAAACTAGTTCTTAATATTCCAAATACCGCCGAATAATTGATGTGGTGGTCATCTAGTGATTCATCCTCATTACATGTAACAAAATGATATAAATTCACATTAAAAATTCTGTATGTTCATAAATAATATTTAATTTCAATTTGGTAGATTTACATCCATTCACCTTCATTACTTAAAAGAAAGTGAACCAAATATGAAAATTAAGGAAACGAACACTCTAGAACGACGAAGTTCAATACAAAAACTTATCAATAAAGACATAAATAAAATAAACAGAATTATGGTACACTAAATACATGTCTAATAAGTTCTAAAATAAGTTATAAAAAAGTATAATTTCATATTCCAGGAGCTTAAGTTCAAGAGAAGAACAAGTTCGGAGTTCAGGTAAGGGTTTTTCCACCCATACTTCCATTTTCATACGGGATACCTTCATTGTCTAAATACCTAAATGAGTTTATTATGTATTTTTGGGTACTACTCATATATTTTATTTTTGTATCATATATATGCTTAAAAACCATAATCCTTCCTTATTTTATGTATAGTTACACGTTTTAAAAGAACTTTCAAAATTGTTTCAAAAATACAAGCCCAATTCAAGAGAATTTCTCAAATTCTTACCTATTTTCAATGGCACTCTATAATCTATTTTTGGAAAGAATTATATTTATAAAATCACTCATGTTATTGTGAAAATAATATCTTAATTCACTTCTAGTTTTATACAATTATTTTCCAAAAGAACTCTTCTTTTCAAAATAAAAGAGTATTAATCTCCTGAATTGCATAATGATTTTATAAGAGTGTTTTAATCTAATTAAACACTCTTGTTGATTCCATGGTATTATTTGGTTTAGTGATTTATGAATTCATATAACATATTTTATTTAATGTTTTATGAGTAAATCTATTGTGTATGATCTATCCTAAAATCATTGAACATATTAGTCAGAATGGTTAGTGTTTTATATTTAGTGATTGGGAAAGTTAGTTACATTTCATATGATAGTTTTAATATGAATGTATATGTTGTTTATGTTTATCCCCACTCATATGAGGAATGAATTGGTATAATTATTTGATGGGTGGGTCCGCTATATCCCCTCGATGCATTGGTATGTCTCATGAGACAAACTATGGTCTTAGCATGAGGCCTTGACAAAATGATTATTTTATGGTCCTAGCATGAGGCTTGGACGATATGGTTATGATGTCCGACATATGAACTTCCCTCATTATGAAGCTAGTAATTGAAATTTCATGTGGTTATTCGACTATTATAATACCCATGACTATGTTTTATTATGGCATTATTTACTCCACTCATATTATTGCCATAATGTGTTTCATGTTTATTATTAAAGGCATGTGTTTTCAATTATTCACCATGTCTAATGTTTATATTATCTTCCACTATATTGCTTAATATTACTGAGCATTTGAGCTCACCCCTTTATTATGTTTCATCTTCTCAAGACATGAAGATGTAATTTATGAATGAATTGCAAGCATAATCTAGGAGACGTGATGTTTCTAGTGGAATAAATAGTGTTATTTCCCTTCATGTTGTAATGTTATATTTATGTATGTATCTTGTTTCCAATAATAATAAACTTCTTGGTACTTTAGGATTCATATTCCTTGTATATATGCCAATGTAATCAAATAAGGCACTGAATCTAGGAAACTTGGGTCGGGTCCTTACACATATTTATATAGAAAAACATATATTATGTAATATAAATATATTTAGAAAAAATTTCATGCAGTTTGATTTATTTGGATTTTTTATCATCGATGGATCATTATTAAAACTTTCCCTTGGACGGTGTTTTATTATATAAATTA
This sequence comes from Viscum album, assembly GCA_963277665.1. Taxonomy (NCBI): domain Eukaryota; kingdom Viridiplantae; phylum Streptophyta; class Magnoliopsida; order Santalales; family Viscaceae; genus Viscum; species Viscum album. Next base: position 1,306,316,631 of record OY728140.1, on the reverse strand, counting down.
TCAAAACACATATAAACAAATATAAATTAAAATAAAGTACTTATAAAAAGACAATAAAATTTAATTCTTTAACAATTTTCTAAACTATTTACAAGCCTTTCCTAATAAATTAACATAAGGAAAAGAATAACCCTATAAAATAAAACATAATATATTAACTAAAATTATAAAAAAAATAATAAATACCTAGTTCATTAAATTTAATTACAATACGCATACTGAAAACATCTTAAACCCATAAAAATAAAAAATATATAAAAACATCAAGAAAAAATTGATTTTCTATTTACTCATTTTTTAAAATTTAAATAAATGAGATATACTATGAAATTTAGAGGATTCCACATTGTAGATGCTTTTTTATGAATACATAACCCTTTATATAGTAGATAACAACCCAATAAAAATAAATTGAATATTGGAACATAAAGAATAAATTGATTGTATGAATACTCATTTGTATAAATTTAATTAAATGTGATATAGATGATAATTTAAGTAGAAATAATTCTTAACAAATAGTTTTGAATCAAAATATGAAGATGGGAAAGTTTTTCATCCATATATGTCTTAGTATCCTTGAAAACTATAATAACAAATAATTTTATAAGATTAAAAATTTAACATTTACATATAAAATATAAAATAATTAATATGACTGATCTTATCAAATTTATTTGTTAATTTAGTTGTGATAATCTCATACATGAATCTTAAAAAATAATGACACATTCCACAGTAACTTTTTGATAAAAAAACTATGGTTATAATAAATTAAATTGAAAATAAATACCAACACACACACACATATATATGTATATATTATCAAATATAAAATATATTTACCATTAATTCCAAGTATTAGATTGTATTTGGATTCTTTATCGATAAGTGATCTTTATTTAAAAAATCCATGACCTTTATTTTCATATATATCAAATAAAAAACATGTCTAAATAAAAAGAATTTAAAATAAACTTATAAAAAAGAAATATTCTTACATATCATACAAGATACTAAATGTTTTAAGAACACCTCCTAATAAATTTAAAAACCAATATAATTTGCATGCATTTGGGCAGAATACACCTAGCATCCAATGGACTCTAAATTTTAAAAAGCTCGCAATTAATTATATTATAATTATAATTAATATTAATTATTAATCATATTAGTGTTATTATCCATCTAGATATAGAAAAAATCAGTTCCTAAACACTGTATTTGATAATGTCTCATATATATATGTATATATATGAAACTCTAGTAGGAGTTTTCACATATTTCAAAGTCGTTGAAATGAATTATGGAACAATAAGACCAAAAACATTAGTGGTATTATTTTGAATAATAATCATGTATAGATACCAAATTAAAAAAGTAATATAGTAAGTCACTTGAGGTCATATTTAATTTATGAATTCCATATGGGAACATAAATTTAATAAAATGGAAAACAACTACAACATAGGTACATAGAGCTCAAAAAATTTACCAGATCCATGATATCTATTTTGAATATTCTAAATGGATGGTCTCTTGCACACATATCATAAGTCATAAGAAACTTATAAATATTATATAAGGGAGAAGAAACATGGGATAATTCTTTTAGCCAATCAGAATTCTCAAAAGTATTTTATTTTTTTGGTCCCTGAACCTTATGTTTCCTTTGTACTAATTAAATTGATATTAAATAATCCTATATAAATTAAATGTCAAAAAATATTATAGTTAATTTTAAATCAAATTTATGTAATAATTAAAAAACAATGAATACCATAGATGTCAGATAATGTTGAAGGCAATACATCCAATGTAAAAATGACCCATAAAATCTAAAACACTAGAAAACTCCTTGGTAAGTAATGGAAGTAAACTATTTGGATTAATAATATTATGTACTGATATTCTTACCTGATCCAACGGTATAGGATGGTGATGTAAAGAAACCCAAAAAATATATAAACTCCATATACTACAATAAATAAGTGGAGATCTCTAACAAATCGGACTTAAAAAATTACATAATCTTGAATTAAATGAATAATTCACATTGGGGATCTTTTCAGGTTTAGAGTTTTAGATAATTAGGTCACCACTACTATATAACATCTCAAGAATTAAAAATTAGACACTTATACTAAGTTTCCATTTTTTCACATAAATTAAAACTCTTGAAAAATAGTGTCAAGTCTAGTTCCTTTTTTAGACAGCGTGACTTTTCGTTGATACCATCCTTGACCCTATTCATATTTAAGTCATGTGAAAAACATTTCAAACATGACATGAGCATAAAAAGATCAGTAAGTGTTATAAAATAGAGAAAGAAAACATTAGTTCATCAATACAAAAATAAAATAATCTCTTTAACATTCCTCATGAAAATCATAAGATTTTTTAATAACAAATAGAAATCATAAATCATAAAGGTAACTTGTCACATCCATATAATACTTACTGTAGCTATCACAGCTACGTAAGGAGCTACATTTGGAATAACCATCACATTATATTTCCTAAATCTCATAGGAGGTACATTCATATTTACCTCTTTCACGTTACCCAATTCATTGGAGAGCTATCTCGGGCTCACCCTTCCTAGGTTTATCACAACACCACCCGTATACATAAAAACTTCCTAAGAACTAGGACATATTCATAGCACAGAAAACAAACATAAAATTAAGATAACATTTCCACATTACAATCACAATATATCATTTAAATATATTGACACAACAAAACCATTATCAAAACCATTTTCAATACCAATATTTTTAAAAGTGTATAGGGTATTTATTTTACATTTAAAAACATTACGGTGTGTTAAGGAATCCATAGATCAAATAATACTCATGGTAGGGGAAAAGGTCGTTGTCACCGCGGATGTTAAAAAGAAACATTCTTTTTTTGTCATTTAGAAAAACGCTTCATAGAAAAAGATACCCTTTGAATGAAATGGAAACTCAATGGTGTTCATACAGAGTATAAAATAAATTCATTTATAAAAACAATATATTCCTCAATGAAAGGAGATTGAGACAAAGTCCCTTACCTCGTGTTCGATTTGACCAGTTTGGTCTTTAATCTCCTATAAATCGTGTAACTCCCTTTGGTTTGAATCAAAAGATTTTGTGGAAGTAACTTATGCCTAAATTAAGACTTCTAGGAGAAGGAGAAGGATTCATGGAGCTTAATTGGGTATAGTTTGGACAATCCATGGGGTTTGAGAGGTGTGCGGAATGGGTTAGAGATGACGGCTTTTTATAAGGTAGAGGAGGGGCTCTTTAGGAAAGTGTGAAAATATTATTTTTTTTACATAAGTATTTTTGGTTTTTAAATGTCAAAAACTTATTGAAGTGAAAGATAATATGACTCATGGTTGAGATAAAATCATCCAATAAGAACTAGACCAGATTTGGGTATTATTTTAATTTTTGAAATCTTATTTATTTAAATCATTTATTAATGAGGTAAAAAATACGTCATTATTGTGTCATAAATAATTTAATTTATTTAATGGCTAAAATTTATAGAAAAAAATATCAGGATGTATGAAATCTTTTTATCATTCTAAATTATATTTATAGTTGAAAATATAACTTATATAACCCTATGTAAAAATTAATTTACTAAAATATATTTGTTTATGTCATTTGTGTCTTTACTTTATGTTAATTAAAATAATTTTTCATTAGCACTCCCATGTGGCCCCATGGGGTCCCAAAATTAACCCAAGGAAGATAATGTTTTACAGTGTATCAAAAAATAGTATTTGGAAACATGTTAGGGTAATTTTATATTATTATAGTAATATTTTATTTCCCTTATTTACCAGATTTACCTTTTAACCATGGTAAATAAAATACTGAAGAAAATATTTATAATGTCTGAAAATAAAAGTTACCTATATAAAAAATTTGCACTTCATAATTCCAAATTTGAAATCCATTTTTTTAAATTCAAAACACATAAGTGGCAAAAATTATTTTAAAATTAATTCCTCCTGTCAAAAAAGGCATGTTTTTAAGACATAATATCTATCAAAAGATTGACACTTGTTTATGTCCAGTTTCCATGTGAATTAATTTCAACAAACAAAATTGGATTAAATGGTAAAAATTTAATCTAAATACACTTTAAACCCAATTAGAAAGATAATCTAGAATTATATATAAATAAGATTAAAATCTAGTTTTTAATCAAAATACAGTATTTTTCACTATTCATCAAATATTGAATTTTATCATAAAAATACCAATATTTTACCCAAAGTGAATTTTGATGTCCTGATTATAAATAAGAATGTAATTTTTTTCAAATATAACATATAAAAGTAACCAACTATATTTAAATAGGGTTCTCCATTAAAAGGTTGTAAATCGACCTGTTAATGAATATTAGAGTATTTATGCATAAAATTTAATTAATTCACATTTTAAGCCTCTAACTTTTATTGGATAAATGTAAAAACATTTAACAAACATATATAATCATATTGTAGTTAGTTCTATTCATTCCTGCCAATACAACAGTTAGGTGTTAACTACCATTTAAAATAATAATATTATATTATTATTGTGCAACGTAAGATTTCAAAGAAGACCATTGTTGCGTATCGGGTACGACATAGAACATAGCAACACCTTTAAGGTAGAATTAATTTCTAATTTAAAAAATATTAATTAAAAATAAAATTTATTATTTATTTATTTTCCTACGATGTTACAGGATATCTAGTATACAACTCATAGTATATGGTCAAGTCAGAATGCGGAGGTGGAGGATCCAGGTAGGCAGGCTGGGATGGTTGTATAAAATTTACATACTCAGAAGGTTACACAAGCTATGTTAGTTTTGATTATCTCGTTAGTTGTTCATGTGTATCCTATAATGCTAACTGAATTTTATCATCTATAGATTGTTTAAGGTCTTTCAACTCAAATTTTAATGAATCTATTTCTGAGTCTTCTAATTTATTTCTTTGATGAATAATATTAATCCTAACACTAACACCCAAATCATATCCTCTTACATAGGTAGGGTTTTATGTATTTTATACAGAATAAGCGAGGATATCCATACTACCATCAATGATTAAATTACCTTACAAATCTTTCTCGTGAAGGTTATCTTCCAATGAAAAATTAAAATACTATATAAGTGTTGTTAATTTAAAAAAGAAAACAATCATATGAAATAAAAATTGATTTCTTACAATTTTTCAGCTACTTCCTTAGATTTCTCTATAATATAATTTTAATTTTTTTAAACTTCCACTTTTCCATTTTTTATGGTGAGTGGGGGGAGCTGGATGAATAAACCGAATCTCTTCTAAAATACTTTTATATTAGGATCTTAATGCATCAAATTTTTTTGCAATCATTTTATCTGATAATAAATGATACCCTCTACGTGATAATGAATCAGGGTATATATACTATAGCTGGATCTCTTGACTTGATCTCCTGTAGTATTGTTACATAAAAATAATCTAATATATAATCTAGAAAATTATAATAAATTTTACTACATAAATAATTTATCATACCAAAAAATCTTCAACAGATTGGCTGGTGAAATGTTTATTCCACATATATGCCTCAAGAAACCCATAATTGAGGCATGTGTCTTCATTATATAACATTCCCAAAAAACATAATTGTTTGGAATTTTTTTTAAAATATGTCAATTGAACTGCATCTCAATAAATAAATTTTTTCATAATTTATTTCATTTCTTCAATGTCTACTTTCATTTATAATTGATTAAATAAAATATTAGTCATTTAAAATATATAATATTCAAAAAAAAATTAAAAAATAAATTTATTGAGTAATTTTTGGGTTATGGACTCCCACAACTACTCTTTCACCATCTTTCCAACGAGCTTCCAAACATGATATAAAATGATAATCCTATAATGACTATGCATGGTGATATGAATGGTAAACTTCATTATGTTAGGGAAAGTTAGGTTATTATTGTCATCAACATTACTATGTAATATCTGGTCTCTTAGAGAATGTAATGGTTTTGTTAAATGTGTAATCTCATGTTTATCAAATCTATCAAAAGATTTATTTGTAGAAGAAGTCAAATATGACCCCATGGGAGGCACATCAATAGTCCTGTAATGATTTTTTTTTGAAAATTAAACATTTTCCTTCATTAAATAATTATATAACATGATATTTAACAAAATAAAAAAAATATACCTTGGTAAATTATTTCTACCTTTATTTTACTTTTAAAGTAGAAAAATGTAATGAAATTATATGTTCTTTCATATTTTTAGAAATGTAAATACTTAAATACAATGATTAAAAAAATATGTATGAAAAAAATAGTGTCACACATGTTTATGTTTAAAAAAATATTTTTTGATTCTTAACCATAAAATATAAATGATAAATTATTAAATATAACAAAAATACAAAATTGATAGATGCATTTATATATTTTAATTTCACAACTTCAAAAACAATGTTTTCATATGTGTAAATTTAACAAAAATTTAATGATTTATGTTTGATTTTTCAATCATAAAATGTTTAGAAATATTTTTTGAATATTAAATTTAACACAAGAAACATATAAAAATCAATATATATATAATTAAAAAACCAAGAATTATTAAAAAAAATAGTGTTTTTACACATGTAAATTTCATAAAATAAATAAAATGAAAATATTTCCCCAAATAATTTGGAGGGAAATTTAGTGTTTTCCCATATCCATTCATCCTAGTCATTTCATACATTATGGACTATGTCCACATTATATCCATTATTATCATTTGAAAATCACATAATAGATGAATAATAGTCATATAAATTCATAACATCATTATCATCCCCATCACCCAAATGAATTATTTTCCCTTGATAAACAGTGGACCACTTATCATTCAATGGATCAATGATATAAAATAATTTTTTTCATGTGTCTCCATGATAAATAGTTCCTATTTGGAACTAAATATTTTAATGTCAACCAGTGTAAACCCATAATCTTCATGTTTCATACCAATATTACTATCACTCCAATTACACATAAACACTTTGAGTCAAAATTTAGTGTAATAAATTTCCCATAGATCCAGAAGAACTCCAAAACAGGTTGTTAATGTATAAATTGTGTTTTATCTTTCTCACTTGAAAAATGAATGAATTTTTAAAAAACCATTGCATTACTATTTTGGACCGCATTATTTTTTACTTTATTTATCCTGCAAAATTTATACCCTTTAATATCAAAACCTGTACATGTTATGAAATTAAGAAATGCTTACCCTACTAACCATCTAACTGTTTTTTATCTAGATATATCTATGATGAATTTCTCTTTAAACTAGGAAAGAACTGTATTTTTATGATCAATCGTCAACCACTTTTCATTTATTTTCAGATATCATACCTGTAATTCAGCAATATGTGATGATATATATGGTTTAACCACATCTATGTTGTTAAAAATGTATAAATGTGTGGGAATAACTTCATCATGTGGGCTGAATTATACCTTTAAACCTTCAATCGCTATAACTTCACTATCAACTGTCATATCTTGTGATATAGGGAGACCAATATGCTTTACATCATGTAGATAATCAATACAAAACTAATTAAACTCTTATGATACATATTTTTTAACAATATATACCTCTAGTCAATAAGGATTTTTAACAAATCACTTAAAAATATTCATATTACTTTCAAAATGATACACCAACATAAATAAATATGCCCACATATTATAATCACATGCACCAGATGAATCGAAAAATGAACTTTTATATCAAAAAACATAAGTCGGAAATCAATTTCTACTTTACAATGATTATGATCATATTAATTCTCAAACACGTCTAACAAATTTAGATCAATGAATTTACTATAAATTTATTTAAAAAAATTAAATGATTATATGATTGTTTTATGATATATTTTGACAATATACCATGAAATGTGATCAGTGGTAGTTATTGCATCAATACAAGATATTCATTATATTTCATACCTAAAAATTATCAATCCTTCAATGAAATAAAATTCATTACATTTGAATAATATCATTTGGGTACTTTATTTCCATGAATAGACTAAAACAAATTCTTTATCTCACTCTTTCATAAATTGTGAAAAGACTAAGGTAAATATGTTATATTTACTCTCATAGTGGGAGATAACTTTAAATGTAGTCCCATTAATATTGAGTCCAATATAGCATGAAATATATATTTTGTATTTCCTTTTATGTCTAAAAATGTTCCAATCAAAGTATCAATAATCTTTTTCTCAAAATTCATAATATCGATATTATGTTTTATCTCTAAAAATATCCAATATTGTAGTTCCAAATAGATATACTATTTCTTACAGATATTTTTTTGATGAACGGAACATCCATTATTTCTAAATGTAAAATAAATATTTTCAGCCTGTCCTAATATTCACTAGTTAACAATGATTGTGGGGGAATATTATACTCTTGTAAACCATAAATATATTTTTTTCAATCTATGATAACAATGATAAATTCACCAAAATCATCAGTATATCATGTACACTATCTTTATTCCATTCTAAAATTAATAATATGAAGTCTTTTCTTCCCAAATTGGAAATTATTTTTATACCTTAACAATATATCAAGATATGGTTCCAAATGTTGTAAGGTCGTTTATATCGAACATTATCATATCATGAAAAATAAAATATTCATCCTTGTATACATGAAAAACTGTAACACTTGTCCCCCATATAAGATTCAAACCCTCAATTCATGGTTTAAGAAACACATTAATATCATTTACAAGCTGTTTTGGTCTATAAATAATCAATCTCATCATAACATATTTTTTATTCATACATATAAGTTGGGAAATGTTGTGAACCACCAAAAAATAGGCCATGAACTATACTGTCTAGTTAGGCTCTGATATGGGTTCATTCCATCTATTCATAGTACCATTCTATGGTTTCTAACATCACATCCAAAATCAAGATATTTTATATAAAATCCCAACCACTTCAGTGAATTATCATGGTGATGTAAGTTACCATGAGTGATGTTCACATATTTATTCCATCTTAACATTTTTTATTAATTTAATTTGAAAAATATTCTTCAAGTGAATAATTATTAGAAGGTACAAAGTTTCTTTAGCTGGAGGTTTGATTCTAGTACAAGAGAATGAATTAGAGTTGAGTTGTTGGGATTATTGGAAGAAATTATTTAAAATAACTAAATTTTTTTATTAGGAGGTTATATGATATCACATGAGAATGAATCAGAGTTGAATTTTTTATCTATATTATAACATCATGTCCAACATTTTTTAAATTTTGATAAATATTCAAAATTATTCTTATAAAGCACACAATCGTTGGGTAAATCTTGTATCTTTTTATTACCCAGTCCCATTGGGAGTGATATTTTTTTTTGTTCTATAATTGGATTATATAAGCCTTTTTCCATTTATAAGTGGATATTTTAAATGTTAAAGAAACTCAAATAAAATTGTATCACCTTAATCATTTATTTTTTTCAAGTAAACTAATCTCAAAACTCTTGATAATACTATATATTTAGTCCAACATGAGAATATTTTTTTCTTATAATCTATATAAAATAATTCCATCATTGGTATTTTTTATGGTTTCAATTACAACATCATGAATTAATTATTCAACATGGTCCTCTATCTCATTTATAAATATTATAATCAACATTAAATGTTGGTTCTTCTGTTCCTTCACCATTCGATATCCAATGTGTATAATTATGGATAAAACCATATAAATGACATGATCCTTTATTTTTATAAAATTTAATTTTCTATTATTCAAAAACTTCACCCTTCGAAAAAAAGTAAAATCAATGTTTTAGAGATTTATGTTAACAAATTCTAAGAAATAATTAACTCATTTTTCATATTCATCAGTAGTTCTTTAAAAATTTATCAAATTAAGATCCATTAAATGAATAAGATCAAAATATAAATGTTCAATATATTATAACATATATAAATTTAAAATATATATAAAATGATAATCATTAAATATAAAAAAAATATAATCAAAATTATTAGTGATCAGATGGAAAATATATATGATTATTATAAATAAAATAAAAATAAATTACTCTATGCGGTTATTTTATTTAAATAATTATTTATAAATTATTTTTCTTGGTCTTAGTAAAAGAATAGGGATAATGTTTTTAAAGTTTAGATGAATTATTTCAAATTACTATCACAAATATCCACTTCCATTCTATATAAATCCTTCAATATCATCATCAATATTCCCATTTCGTTAACCAATAATAAATATCATTAATCATTAATTCAAAAATTTTATTTTCAACAGCAAAGTTAAATTTTATAGGGTAAAAAATCTTGTCATGCTGAATCATTGACTACAATAAGAATAAAATAGATATAAGTCATTAATTTAAATCCCCCAAAACAATATGGTAATATGGGGAGAAATTGATGAATCCTTCATTTTCACCATATCATAATATGAAATCATTTAGAAAAAATGACACTCCTAATATATTAAACCCAAAATTTATATTACAAATTTTTTCATAATAATATTATGGAAAACTATTATCATATGGTATTATTCACCAATATTTTGACGTGGAATAAATAATAATATGACATTTAAAAAATTTATTTAATATCTATAAATTATGTTATTACTTATTATTCAATTACTACACAACAAGTGTAAGTTGATTACTATAAATCATAAGCATAATATAATGTTATTATGATTAAAAATGAGAGTGGTTATCATTATCATATAATATTTATTTTGGTTGAAATTAATGATAAAAATGTGATGTATTAAGTCATAAGATTTTATTGAATTTTAATAATTATATTATGACATATATGACTCTATATTTACTTGATATTTGTCATGCTGACAAAAAAATATTTAATTTGGTTGCCATTAAAAATAAAAAAGAGCATGGATACTATTTTAAACTGATATAAATACATATATAATTTTTTTAAATATGATAATTCCATCAAATAAAAAAATTAAAAATTTAAAAAAAAATTAAAAAATATATATTTTACAATAAAATGTTCACAAACAAATGAAAGGATAAATCAAATTTATAAATAATAGGTAAATACTTTTTCTCCAAAATTAAAGAAAAATAATTATGAAATTCATATTTTGATCATGAAAAATTGATTATGAATATAGATATACTCCCTAGAAGTCTGTGACAAGGTGAACACAAAAATATTAGACCAACAAATTTAAAAAAACAAAAAAGAGTAAATAATAATAAAAAACCTTCAATTGTGGTTGTTGGTCAAACAGAATAGGGTTTATAAGAACTAAAAATATTCATGGAACATGAAAAAAGGATTAAAGATTAAATACACATAATCAATAATCATTCAAAGAAGATTTAAATGGAAAAAAATTGTCTTAGAAGATCTTTGGGTGGTCGGTGGTTCTGTGGTTGACAGAAATAAAATTTCCCAGAAAAAATATCTATTGTTGAATAAAAAATGATAAAGTAAGCGTTAATTATGATAAATGATAGTACAAATATGACTAAAGGTGATTAAATTGAATAAAATTGAGATTGATGAATGGTGGGTGGCCATCGGTGCCTTCAATAGTTAAAAGAAAATTGTGATTTTGAAAATAGGGAATCAGGGTTTTCGATTGGTGTTTTTTACAAGGGTTTCATTATTTGTTTTTAAAATAACCAACATTGATAAAAAAAATTAAATAATATTAAGCATCAGATTTTCAATAACCCAATTCCTAATTGTTTTTACTTTTAATTTCAGTTTTGAGAAAAACTGATATTAAAAATTCTGAAAGAATTTTTAATGGAAAGTTGTTGGAAACCAATGTTATAAAATTGATGTTAAATTCAATATTTATACATGTTTATGAATCATAATAACATTTATATATATTTCATGTGATCCTACATAACTACTCATGATTCATGAACACACTAAAAAATACTATAAAATTGTAACAACAATCATGTCAATGGAAACTCTGAGGTTCGTTACACATGAGCTAGCTCGGTATATGGATACTCCCCTACATGATTCTTAGATATCAAATATATATTCTACCATATCCCAGGTTAGTCAAAAGAAAATATGAAAATTACCTTGTGATACCATTTTATAATTCCCTGACCGGAACCACCGTGTCCAAGACATAGTGCCCTAAGATCTCATGCATGCCTCCCCGTATGAAAGAGGCTACTACCTAGTTGGGAGGGTCTGAATACCATAAATAGAAAGAATATACTCTTAGTACATCCATTTACCTCTCCAATATCTATCATCCTTAACTTAACCATCTATCAAGGGACCCTTTCTCTTTCCTAGATCCATATACATGATGTTTTCACAATCATCAAAATACTTATCCAAAGTGTGAGTAATAAAACCAAGTAAGGCATCACTAATGAATTATTCATACAAGTGACCATTTATAAAGTGTGCAAGTCATGAAAATAAATAAATGTGTACATAAGAAAAAAAACCATACTTAGACTTTGAGTGCTAAACATGATGTCATGAACCATAGTTTTACCATATTTTGATCTATTCTAGAAAACAATGGAGAGGTCTTTGAAATTTCATAAACATAGAATCTATCCTTGAAGCATATAAATAAATTTACAGGCCCTATACCAATAGTTCATACCACATTAGGTAGTTATTCCCCATTTCTATATCTCATATCATGTCACATATTTTTTCAATCATTAGTTTAGGTCCCATAGATCATCATTCCATACAATGACCACATGGATATGATCACATAGACTATCATTACTGTAGTTTAGGCCACACTAGGCCACCATTCCCCACAATCTATCTTGATCATGTCATTATATAATATACATCATCTAAACATGTTTCTCATCTAGGGACACAGTTCCATGATTTTTCCAACTATATATTTGGTACCATGCATATAAAAACAATGTAACATACACCAAGTACAACACATGGAAATAGGTCATATCATATAAGGCACCAAAGAGCATATCATGGATGATGAAAAATATCCAAACACACACACATTTGATCAAACTCAAGAAAAACTAATTCATATAAATCAGAAAAATTATATCATGTTAACAATCATATACATGGACTCTACATGGATGGATCTTCTTGCCTCAAGCATTTTATCATAAACATAAAGGTTTTTGAAGGGTGTCATCTCTTGAACCACATTCTCACACCAATAAGAAATTTTTTTCTTGCCACGCACTCCTTAAACTGGTTCACATAAAATAATATATCCTCTAGATAAAGGCACAACTAAGAACAAGAAAAGGGATAGAACAATTCTTACCCAATTAAAACTACCATCAATGATATAATCTAAGCCTATTTCAAGGGTGATGAAATTTTCACTCTTGGATAGCGACAGGAGAAAAATTCACGAAAATATTTCCCCTAAGACATTATTGAATTATGTCGATCCTCAATAAGTTTTTTTATTCACCATTGTTAAAATTTCATCTTTATAAAGAGAAGGGAATCTTTTTCAAATCCATAAAAATTTAATTCAATGATTAAATAAGAAATAAGAGAGGAAATTAGACCCAAAACGAAGACACACGCAGAATACATTCACCATGTCACCCAATGTTGGAATACAAAAAAAAATAAAGGAAACTTGTATTGACAAATGGTTGGTTATTATCGATCCCAACACTCATGGGATAAACAAGGATTAAAAATCATCCACAGTAATAGCTTCAACATGATTTTTTCCAAAATACATTCCCTAAAATAATCAAAATATCTTCAGATTCAAGGAATAAATAAATAGGGATCATGGAGTTAATTAATATGGTTTATGAATCAATTAATATCCTCATTAGTGAAAAATTAAACTCCATGTGTTTCCACTTTTAGTTGGATCATGATCTGAGAGGATAGGTAATTAAAATTGGTCCTTTTAACAGTTTACAAAGCCAAAATGGCTTGCTCTATAGCCTATCCATGTCTTTGGTAGTTCTTGAACATGCCAGGTCGAAATGGAATGTCCTATGGTTTTTTAGGTGACTCTAATCCATTTTACCCCAACTATAGTTTCAACTGCACCATGGTAAGGCTATTCAAACTGTTTTTCTTCAATAAAAGTCAAACCTTTATAACTACCCAGCCTTAAAACATTACATAATCATTAATTAAATGAATAATTTATGTTACAGATCTTTTCAGGATTACAGTTTTAGAGAATTAGGCCATAACTATTGCATTACATTTCAAAAAAACAAAGTAGACACTTCTACTCAGTTTCTATATTTTTCACAAAACAAAAAATCGTAAAAAAAGAGTCATGTCTATTCCATGTTGATGAAATCAGGACTTTTCTGGGATCCCATCCTTCACCCTATTCCACATTATGTCCAATGAAAAACATTTCAAAAACTTGGGATGAGCATAAAAATCTTAGTAATGGACACACAAAAAAGGGAAACTGTTAGTTTTTCAAAACATAAAATAAACCATGATTACTTTAACAAAAGTAATACTTTTCACCTTTACGAAGTAGTAAATAATCTTCACTAAATAAAATATCACTAATTACCCTTTTGTAACCAAAATATTACCATAAAACCCATATAAAGAACACATAACATATAAAGGTAACTTGGGACATAAACATACTTAAATGGAATAACCATACGGTCGACTTCCATGCATTTCACTAAATGGAATATCCATACGACCAACTTCCTTACCCAATTCATTGGATGTTATAACGTAACCACCCATCCAGGTTTATCACGGCACCACCCGTCATTTGGTTTATCACGTAACCACCCGTCAAATGTCTAATTAAAATTATAAAATCATAACACATAAAACAAATATAAAGTTAAGAAAACATTTCCCCATTTCAATCACAATATATCACTTAAATATATTGACATAAAAAATCCATTATCAAAACCGTTTTCACTAGCAAAATACATAAAATAGTATATGGTATTTATTTTCCTTGAAAAAAACATTACATCTCATTAAGGAAGCCAGAGAACAAATAATACTTGCGGTGGTGGAATGGCCATTGTCACATCTTATGTAAAAGAAAAACTCATTTTTGTCGTTTAGAAAAACCCTTAATAGATAAAATATTCTCATTGAAAGGTCAATGGTTTTTATACATAGTATTAAATAAATTCGTGTATTAAAACAAAATATGCCTCAATGAAGGGAGATTGAGACGAAGTCCCATACCTCATGTCCGACATGACCCGTTCGTTTTTTAATATCCTTAATAATAAACTAAAGTTAATTTCTACTTGATTAAGAACTTTTTTGAACATTATTATTCTTTTTATATCACTTATTACCATGTTATAAACATTATGTAATCATTCAAGTTAATAATGTTCGTTTTGTCGATATTTGGTACGTGAGTCACAAATGAACACCATATAGTTACAAGTTGTTCACATGGTCAAAACTTCATTATATCCAGAATGATATTCATGATTTAGATATCATATATATCTAGTATATACATGTATTTATATAAGTACATAACATATGGAGGTATGAAAGGAAATGCACCGTTCATGGAGACGGTAAGCCATGCGTACGCATGAATTCTACTTCTATTTCTATTTACTATTTTAATAGAATTAAAACATAATGATACATAGGTATATTATAATTCCAGTATAGTATCATATATAATACAATTAGCTCTATCCTTTATATGTCCCACATATGGCATAAACAAGTCATATCACATTGAGGGGTGGTAGTCCGCACTTCCTCAAATGAAATTATCGCGTTTACCGATAATGGATACCATAAAGGAATGATATAAAAAATACATAATAAAAATTAAAACATAAAAATAATATATATATCATATATAAATATAGTGTCATCTTAATGGCCACCATGAGAGGCTGTAGGAGATAATCAAACAATCATCGTTTCATGAGGTGTTAGTTTTCCATCCATATAAATAGTATGTTCTTTACCCATTAGATGGAGGTGTGTATATGTGTAGTTCAAATATTTCTCATAACTACATCCTAGTATGTTGAGGATACTGGTGTTGATATAAAAGAAAGTAATAGAAAGATTTTATGGGGTTGGAGAAGTAAAATAAAACCAAATAAAACAAAATAATTTAAGAGAACTGTTGCCTTTAATTTGGGTAACTCCCTTTGGTTTGAACCAAAACGACATCTTGAAGTTCCTTATACCTAAGGTAAGGCTTCTAGGAGAAGGATTGGGATGAGCCATAAGTCTTAGAGGTGTGAGGAATTTGTTTGAAATGGTCTCCTTTTATAAGGGGGGAGGGTCTCTTTAGGAAAGTGTGAAAATATTATTTTATTATATAATGATATTCAGTTTCTAAAGGTCAAAAAATCATTATAGTCGAATATAAGATGTCACAAGGTCTAAATAAAATTATACAATAAAATTTGGACAGGTTTTGGATGTTATTTTAATATTTATAATCTTATTTATTTAGATGATTTATTAATGAACTAAACACTACATCATTATTGTGTCATAAATAATTTAATTTATTCGATGTCTAAAAATTGTAAACAAAATACTATGATGTAGGAAATGTTTTTATATTTACAATGAATATTTATATTCAAAAATATGACTTATATAACCTCATGTAAAAATTGATATACTATAATATTTTTTTTATGTCATTTTTGGTCTTTACTTTAAATTAATTAATATAATGTGTCATTATCATTCATATGTGGCTCCATGGGGTCCCAAAATCGACCCAAGGATTAAAATGGTCAGATATTACTCATCCAATAAGGTTAGTACAAGTGTTAAGGTAATTTTAAATTATTATAATATTCTTCTGACCTTGAATTACCCTATTTACATTGAACCGTGGTAAATAAAATTCAAAAGTTACTATTCACCAAAAATTATTTTCATCTTATTGAACCAAATTTTACTTACTAATAACAACCATGTATATCGGATTTTCGAAATTAAATTCACAGAAGTGGTAAAATTTTATTTAAATGAAAAGGTCAGTTTTTTTAACTACTACTAAGTGGTTTCACTATTCATCCAAAATTGAAGTTTTTCAAAATACTACCAAAAATTCAACCTAAGCTATATTTGATATTCAGGATTCAAAAATGTTGTCTATTTTACAAAATTAAAATCAAAAAAATTTCATTAATTAAATTAAAATAAATTTTCATTGTTAAAAAAATAGAGTGTTTTTAAGAAACAAAAACTATCAAAAGATTGACACTTGTTTATGTCCAAATTCAAAGTGAAATTAATTCCAATGACCAAAATTATATTATATGGTAAAAATTTATTCTAATTAAACATTAAAACCAATTAAAAAAATAATCTAACAATATATATAAATTAGATGAAAACGCAATTTTGAATTAAAATACAATATCTTTCACTATTCATTAAAAATGAACTGTAACGGAAAAAATTGAAAATATTACACAAAGTAAATTTTGACATCAAAGTTGTAAAGAATGATTTTATTTTGTTCAATATAATTTTTTAAAGTGAAAAAAACTAGATTTAAATAGGGTTCTCCATTAAAAGGTGGTAAATCGGCCTTTTAATGTAAATTATGCTTAAAATTAAATTCATTCATATTTTAAGCCTCTAACTTTTATTGGATAAAATTAAATACATTTAACAAACATGTATAATAATATTGTTATTTGTTTTTTTAATTCCCACAAATACAATCGCTAAGATTTAACTTCCATTCTAAATAATAATATTATATTATTAGTGTGCAACGTAATATTTCAATGAAAACCATTGTTGTGTATCGGGTATGCTATTGAAAAAAGAAATCCTTTTGAAGTAAAATTAATATTTAATTGATAAACTCATTTTTTACATAAACTCATTTTTTAATGGATAAACTGTTGTTGTGTATCGGGTACGCTTTTAGATAAACTCATTTTTTAAACTCATTATTTATTCAATTTATGTTTATTCACCTTTTCTAGTTAACATAGTCATTAGACTAGATAACATTGAGGCATAGGATATCACATTATCATTATATATTTGTATATAACCATATACATTCTTTTAATAATAGTTTTATACCACAAAAAAGTTCCCGACTTTAGGAGTGCATGAGGACTCGTGTAGTGATAAGACTATTTTTCAAATTCTTAAATCTCTCTCTATCTTCATTGTTCCATATAATATTTAATCCCTTCCTGTTTTTCTAGGATAGTGGGATTTAAATTCATGATAAGAATCTCAGAAATCATTAGTAATAACCAGCTTGTTTAAGGGAACTATGGATCTCTATTAAATATTCTAGTTTATGCCAGTCCCCAATTACATTTACCTTATAAGGGACCATAGATATACTTTTTATGGCTAAAATATTCCCCAATAATTATAATTCCTTAATCGAGAACTCACATTAAGTATACATTTCATTTAGCTTCTCCTTTCTGAAATCTCTTAGCATAGTATTCAATTTTTCTTTATCCTCCTCCTTGCTTTTAGAGTAAATCAGTATATCATCTATAAATAGTACAAAAATATTTTTGAGATAATATCTAAATACACTATTCATTAATTAAATAATGATTATTATAGAATTACTGATCTTAAAAATCATCACCATGAACTCATAGTTACTATACATTGTTAAAAATAGGTTTTGGGAATATGTTCCTTCTTCAACCTTAATTAGTGTTATCCCAATTTAAGGAATGACTTAGGGAAATACTAAGATCCTAATTTTATATCAAAAAAATATTCTTATATATTGAAAGGGGTAAATTTTATTTATCTTATTTTGTTTAAGTTCACAGTAATAAATATAGAGAAACATCGACATATCCTTCTTCTTAATGAAGAGGACCGGTGCACCCCACGATGAAGAACATGATTGTATAAAACCATTTTATAGATTATCTTGTAACTATATATTAAACTCTTTTAACTTTTTGATGGAAATTCTATAAGAACTATTTAATATCAATAGAGGTCTTGGTATAAGTTTAATTTGGAAATCAACCTATCATGTAAAAGAAAGACCAAAAAACTCTTTGAGGAATATATCTGTATAATCCCTCATAATGGTCTTGTCATTAAACATTATTATATACTTTTTCTCAATCATTTGGGATATATATGCTTTCAAATAAGTAAATAAGACTCAATCTTAAATAGAATATTCCAGGGAATATTCATCCTCCTCCTTACACTTTTACAGAATTATGGAATAACATGGGATGTGAAGACTGATCTACATCTCTAGATAGTTGTTGTTGGATTTATATATGGATAACCAATACATAAAAATATATCAAAAATACATTAAAGAATTTAATACATGATTCTATAGAATATTCACTCAAAAAACATTGACTATGGAGGAGTTCTACACATGATATGCCACCATTTCATTGTTTTTTGTTATCACGTATAAATCAACACCCATGTATTGAGGTGGTGCATGAAAAATTATATAAAACTTGAAAGATATTAAAGAACATGTAGGGTCATAATAAAATAGTGTGTTTTCAATTTATTAATGATTAACTAGTGTTCCTTTCACCACATAATTGTTTGGATCCACCTCTCTATAAGTTAATGCATATGCTTTTCCTTTCCCTCATCGCCTTGAAGTTTATTTTCATTGGTTTTATCTGAAAACCCATCGATTAGGGAATAATCTTACATAATTTGTGTGCTCTTTTTAGTGGAAAACCACACCATAGATTGATTTTTGATTAGATCCATCTTTTCTTCATCCACGTTAGAGGTTTTCTTTTTTCTTGTATCACTAGTATAACTTTTGTCCCTCTTTTCCACATTTAAAATATTTCCTCATTCCCAATAGATAGTTTCCAGGATTATTATTCTCACTCTTTTGATAAGTGGGATGTTGGTTTTTCTTTATTACATGTAATTTATCTTTTAATACCCATGAATAAAACACTATTTTATGTTTTTTACTCCAGTCCAATGAGACCATTGAAATTCGCAATTCATTATCTCATATTTGAGGTCACAATGGGAGATCTATTCCTAATTATCAATGTCTCTAATTACAAAATCATTTTTTAGACTTTTCATTGATTCAAGAATTAATTTTTGCACCTTAAATTTATTATTGATAACAAATCTTGAAGCATATTATACAATCCTTGAGAATTTTTCTGCATACTCCCTGATAAAATCGTCCTCCTTTTACTTAATTTCAGGGAATTAAATATTTATTTTATGATGAAGAGTTTCAAGAAAATATTTATTGAAATATGTTTTCTAATGTATTCATATCCATGTAATAAATATCCTCCTTGTAATTTGTGTTCTTGATCAGTTTCCACCCCTGATCAACTTCCCACTCAATACAATAAATCACCAGCACAACTTTCTCTTTCTTTGAGAATTTAAGGAATGATAATATCTTCTCAATGAAATTAATACATTGTTCATTTAGGAGAAGATCATAAGATAAACTAATGTTTTTAGGCCTTTTCACATTAAATACTCAAATACAACTTGATTATTCCTAGGAATATTAGGTTATTCCTTATGAATAATGTTAATATTCATAACTTGATCTAGTTGATATATAACTACCACGATGTTTTATTCACCAATCTTTAAATATTATGCATATCATTGAGGAAATAATCACATTGCCTATTATATTAGTTTTTGTCACAATTTCTCTTATTTCCAACAATTAAGTGAAAATAAACTATAAGATGGAAATACATTAACATAAAAAATGGAATCATAAAAAATTATAAGTAATAATATATAAATGATAGGTATATACTAACTTATGTGTCTATAGGTTTCAATATTTTTTATCCATATTAATTCTCTTATTTGTGTTTATAAGATAATATTTTTTTCAATTCCTTTATTATGGTTTGTGATGACTTCTGTAAAATTTCAAAGGAAATCCCTTCGGAGTTTCAAATGAGGTTTGCATCACGGCCCAGCTTCATGAAACATTTCATGATCAATTCTATATCAATGTACCTTTTTCAAGGTCATTACCCCAAGGTAGAACTATGTCAGATCCAAATACACTTGTAGTATCCAAATAGGGAAGTAATTTTGTGAAACCTGCTAGCTTTATACTACACCAAAATTCAAAATTATCCGTATGTTTGTTACTAAATTATTCTAGTCCAAATCCCAAAAAATAACAAGGCCTTTCCATGATACCCACTATAGTGACCCAAGAATTTTACACATATTATTAAATTATTTTTAATAAAAACATCCATTAATTACAACCCAAAGTTCATGAGGCTATGTTTCTTTGGAAGATTAGGTATATAAAACATTGAAAGAAACATAAAACATGAAATACTTATTTTTTGTCCATAGTGAGATCCAAAATACATTTAAACTCATAAAACTATATAGTATTACCTAGTTAATAAAAAAATGAATGGGTGGTCTAAAATTCCCCAAAATGGAATGACGTGAAAAGAAATTATAAATTTTGAGTAAAAATTAAAAAATGAAATCATAAAATAGAAAGATCATGACTAATCGTATGGATGAATAACATAGAGAACATAGTTTCATAGGATAATGGTATAATATAAATTGTATAATAATATTATAACATAGAATAAACCTGAGTCAAATAGAACATCCAATATAATATCATATGGTGGAAAAAGTCTCATAATGGATTAGGTTTACTCCCAAATCCAATACATGATATATCATGAGACTAAATCCTTACCAATTGCATTAGAGTGATGCCTAGGTAGACCGATCATAATATTTTCATGATTTATATGTTAAATAAAAAAATCAATCAATCATATGGCATAACATAATAATAACTTATGGGAATAAAATGGGTTATATAATCTTGCCTCATATCAAAATCAATGAAAATTTCATAATGAAGGCACTTTAGAAATGAACATAAGGCATGTATTACCACATAAAATAAAAATATAATAATAAATTAATATATGGTTCATAAATTTATGCATTATTTAGAATCATTTAATAACATTAAATAGATATATAAAGTGTGTTAGAGAGATATTGGTGATAACCTGATGAAAAGGTTGGTTTAAAGAGATCCCTTACCTAAAACCCAATTCTTCATGTGTGTTATTAATATTCATTAATAATAAAATTATGTTAATTATTTAATGTTTTAAGAAATTTTTTACATTTATTATTACTTTTAATTTATTTATTATCTTTTTATATTCAACTAGTTAATCATTTCGGTTAAAGTCGATCGTTTTGATGATGATTGGCTCATATGTCCAAAATCACCTTGGAAATTTTACTAAGGTCAAATGTATTATTATTTCATCATATATATAATAATAATTATATAATTATAATTTTTATACCTCAATTATACATTTATAAATAACTATTAATTATGGTTATGAAAAATGAACTATGTTGCAAACATGGAGATGACGAGTCATACATATGCATGTGTATCATTTCCATTACTAAAATAACATAATAGGTAGAATATACCTATTATATTACCATAAAATACTTATAAAAATATATTAAATATCATATAATTTCATAAAATATGCTTACATATGTCGTCCGTGTGACATAGTAATAAAAAATAAATCACATCTCTTAGTGGCGTGGTAGTCCGCCGCACACACAAATGATGGTTCGTTTCCCATTTGATGGAAGTGTATATTGATTTAACTTATGAAATTAAAATAATAACTTATTAGTAAATTAGATACACTAATTATATTATATCATCATAAATTATTAATATTTTAAGGAGGTGGATGATAAAATAAAAACAAATATACTCAGTTAAGAATGATTCCTCTTCTTGGGACAACCTCATTTGGATTACACCTAAATACTCCCTTGATTGGATTTATGATAGAACCAATGAATATAAAATGTTGGGAGGGAATTAATTAAGGTTTTTAAGAAATTTTTGGATGATCGAAAGGTCTTTAGAAACGTAAATAGAAGAGGAGAGTGGGATTCCTTTTATTAGTGGGGAAGAGGACACAATTGGTGTTTTTGAAACAAAAAGTTATACCCATGTTTTACACACTACATAAGGATCCATGATCATTAATTATAGAATATTATATGATATATGATCTAAATATGTCCATATAAATTTATTTTAAAATGTTTTTAGGCAATTATAACCCTTATATTTTTAATTTGACCCCCTAATAAACTTGTTTTAACATTAATCGTGGTAATTAATTTTTTCTATTTTTACTATTAATTATGACAAAAAGTTAAGTAAATTTTTTTTATATAATATTAATTATTTTGACTCCAAATACGGAATCCATTTTAATATATTAAATTCATAAATTTGGTAAAATACATTCTAAAATTAAACATGCGGATTGGATGAAAAAATGATTTTCCAATGAAATTTTTTGCAGTTATATAAAAAAATATATATAAAATTACAAATAATATTTATTAAAATGACCATAATTTGATTAATCATTACATAATTAAAATAATTTTACTTTGAAATAAGTTTGAAACAAAATATAAATTTTAAAAAAAATTACAGAGAAAAGTATTTTTCAATTAAATCCAGTTTTTACAATTTATTAAATAATAAAACTTTTTAGAAAAAAATAAGATTATTTTGACTTTTTGATTCAAAAAATGAAGATAATTTTTTTAAATAAATTATATAAAATTGTAAACAATTAATTTTATTATTTTTCCACAAAAATAAAAAAAATTATAAAAAATATATTTTCAATGCCTATAAAGACTTTACCAAATATTATGTAATTTTTGATAAAAAAATTTCTTTCTCCTTGATATTTAATTTTAAAAATATAATTATTCCATTTAATACCTCCATATTCAATTTCCCTCTTTTAATGGTCATTTTTTGAATAATAATATTAATAATATATTGAGATTCGTTAAAACTCATTGTTGTGTGTCATATATGCAATCAAAAAAATATTTATATCATAAAAACTCTGAGTGTTACATTACTTGACTACTAAAATGGTTGGATTGAAGCAGTAGTATATCATTATTATCTTCATTAGTTCAGAAACAATAAAAACATGAATGAGATCTATCATGTGTGAATAGTTCTTCCTCTTTAGTAGCAAGCATCTAGATCAGTGAATATATAATTGGATTTATTCAACTATATTTGTAAACTAAAATGTAGTACTTGTAAATGGTTATCAAGATAATATCACATTGATACTATAGTGTATTTCCTTGCCTTTTGGAATTTTTAACACCCTTTTTCATTGACCTCTTTTACATAGAAAGTATCATCGATCTAAATATATATTTTTATAATGATTTTATACATTCCTATGATAGTGAGTTGGAATAATTCCTCATTAAATCAATCAAAAATATTCATGATTAAATCCTTAATGAAACTCATTTTAATCCATAGACAAAATTTAATTTTAAAATTCTTTTTGATTCACACCTCACAATTATGTGTGATGTTCAGATATGGTAATATTAGAATCCATAAAATCCACTTCTTTTAATTCCTTTAAAATCATAACTATGAAGCATGTATCATTTCCATGTAGACCTCCTACCTATGGATTAGAACCCACCATATTATTCATTATCTTTACTCATAATCACATGTTTAACCATGTTGTATAATCCATTAATAATGCCTTAACAAAATCATCAGATTTAATTTCATTAGATTATTCAAAATCAAGAAACTCACATTTCACCAAATAGGCCGCACTTTAAATTTATCAAATTATGTGACTAGTCATTATTCAAATAACATAATGTATGAGGAGATTATGAGGAAAGAGATCATGTTGTGTGATTTTGCTGTCATGTGGGACCACACATCTGGATCATTCATAAGTTTGGATCAACCTTATGGATAAAACACGTGAATAATTCTGGATCAACCATATGGAACAACCTACTAAATATGTTGGATTGAACATTCATACACCTCTAATTGTCCATGACATTATGAATTGATCATATGAAAAAACAATCTACCATTTAAATGGATCGACTAAATTCATAACGTATTATAGTAAAGGATTAATCATTTTTGTCAGTTAATCCAATATTCTCTCAAATCTTCTCACAACCTCTTCATATTATCTCCAAATATTCTCAACTGCTCGTAGTCTCTACCTATATATTTTAGACAGTGTTTTTTTTGTCCACTAATTTTTTCCTTTTTCTTTTTTTAAGATATTTATGTCAATTATCATGTTCACAATATAAGGTGGATAACAAAAATAATATAAAAATCAATGGACACATCAATGAATCCAAATGGTTCATAAAAAAATCTAAAAAATATAAATAAGATATGAATAATGATAGTGATTAATATCACTTTCATTATAGACAATAGAACAAAATACATCACATGAATTATAGTTACCCAATCCTTTTGACATTACATCACTTGATTTTAAGCATAATTATACATTATAGAACAATCTATGGATCGTGAAGTCTATTGTCATTGAAGGCTAGGAACATAAAACTAAAAATATGGAACTAAATATAACATATATTTATTTAATCTTTATAAAGATCTCATAACTTCCTTTTATACCTTACATATGAAAAGGGTACCTTAGGGATCACATGAACAAATGGATGAGCTAAAAATACAATCAAGGTAATAACCATAAGAACAAATCATTAGCATAAAGAAGAGAAGGAATGACATGATGATATAAAGGGGAATTTAATATATGGGACCTTAACATATAAACAAATAAATATATAAACATGGAGTCATATAAATGTGGTAGCATCATAAAACATGACATTAGTACGACTCAAGGATAACAACCAAGATCATTTCACATAGTATCACAAGCCAAGGCTAACTGCCAAGAATTTAGCACATAACATCTCATGAGACTTATCCTTACTCAATTAATCAAACAACTAACTAGGTGAACCCATGTTATCTTTTCTGTAATATTTTTTCACATAAAAAATCATACACAATCAATCTTATATAAACATAATGGTTACCCATGGAAATAATTGGGTACCACAATCATGTAATAAATCATAACAAATGGTCGTATCCTAAAAGTGTCCATGAAATAAATGAACTTAAATAGACATTCATAAAGAGAAAATATTCATGTATCATGTTATGTGACTTCAAGTAGAATTGACCACATGTAAGAAAAGTATTCAATAAATTTTAGCATAAAAACATTTTGGACTGGTTTTATGGAAAATAATATAAAACCATTAAAATGGAAAAGGGAACAATCTGTTATACAAAACCAGAAGTAAACCCAAAATTTTTTCACAATAAAATGACTAATTTTATAATGGAAATGGTATTTCAAAATATAAAATAGATTGCACTAAAAATCGGGTAAGAATTTAGGATGTTCCCCCAAAACAGGTTGGCTTATCCAGAAGTATTAAGGAGGGATTTACTTGAAAACATTTATATCCACAAAAGATAATGATGAATGAAACATGATGAATTATTTTTTAACATTTAATTATCATTTATAATATGAACATAATTATATTATATAACCTCATTTAGGTAAAAATAAAGATAAAGAAACTTGAAGAAATAAAGGAGGTTCGTGTTGAATCTCTCACGAAATATTAGAATGGTATTCTGTGTACTTTAGAGGGATTAATAAGAGATAAAGTGGCTTATCACCATTTAAAATTTATGAGGAATTTATGTTGTATGTTCATAATCATACCATATCACTAGTAATTACACCTAATAGGCCATAACACAGATGAAAATCTTTAATATAAGTGAAATAGAGAGGATCCCCTACCTTAAGTCTTGTGATGTTCTCCACTTGATATTAATGACCTGAATAATAAAATTAGGTTCATTAATTAAAAATTATAGAACCTATTGTATAATTATGATATTTATTACATTCATTTAAATTTCATTTATAACCATTTTTATTGGTTATGTGGTTCAATTTAATTGCCAAGCTCTGTTTGCTTACTTGGTTTTAATGATCAGTTCACTTTTATTCATGTTCGGATAAACATGTAAAATGAATTGGTTTCATAGAATTGTATTTTAATTTTATTATTGAATCTATATAAGGTTACATGGTTAATAATTTAATTCGATTACATGGACTGAATCTTAATCAATATATAAATTATTAATGATAAACATTTGAATTAATTTGGTGATTTTTCTCATAATTAACTTGTTTTGCATTGTTTTTTTACATAAATTGTGAAAGTGGATTGTAGACCAACACATAAGATAAGATAAATATTTAATAGTTTTTTTCATCCATATATAATGTTTCAAGACCTGAATAGATGATGGTAATAGAAATTGATAATCCATCGTCCTTGAATGTGATAAATTCACACATCTCGGATGGTGTTTTTGTTTCATTCATATAAAATAATGGGAAAGGATATATGATAATGAATTGTCCCATTAGCATAAAACATTCGAGTAAATTTTTTTTAATAGATTTATCATACCATTGGGGTGAATGAAGGTGAGGAAACAAAAAATAAAATAAAATATCTTGAATGGAAATAATATAATTGGAAAACGTAATTTACCTTTATCTCCATCGAGAACCACTTAAGCAGATAGGTTTTGGTATTTTGGGGATTCCAAAGGCTTTTGTACATGGGGATGTTTGTTGGAGAGATATTTTGGCAAAATTTAAGTAAGACACACGGGTTGAGAGGAGTGAATAGAAAAGGGGAGTGTGGGTGGTTTTTTGTAGTGAAGTACATGAGGATTTTCTTTATATTTTAAACATTAGTTTATTATTTTTCCATAAGTCAAAAAATAGTGAAGATTCTTGAGACCAAAAATAGTAATATGTGCATTTCAGTTTGAACTAATGGCTATTTACATCACCCCTGACTCAAGCATTGTAACACTCCCAAATGATACAGGGCTAAATGACTAAATGATAAGACTCGTGTCTACAAGGTACACCTTCCTTTTCGGGAGCCTGCTTGATTAGAACTCCACAGTTAAGCATGCTAGGACTAGATTAGTGATAAGGATTGGTGACCTTTTGGGATGTTTCCTATGGTGTGTGTGAGTGAGGACAAAGCACACTGGAAAGGACATGTGTAGGCCTGTGGGGACTGTCATTAGTCAGATGACCCGTTCAGGCATGTGGGTGGGCCCCAGGGTGGGGACCATGTGTTTGTGGGGAAACTAGTGGTACCTGGTGGGCCAGAACCTGATGGACATGTTAAGTTGGGGTGTCTATGTTGTCACCGGGACCTATTTGTGGCATTTGGTATCATAGCTGGTACCCAGCGTTAAGTACGGTGCACTTCCTGGTTTGATGTAGGGCTCATAGCGAGGATGTTGTGCTCTAAAGGGGGGGTGAATGTAATAACTCCAAATGATAAAGGGTTAAATGACTAAATGACATGACTCATGTCAACAAGATGAACCTCCCTATTTCGGGATCCTGATCGATTAGAACTCTATAGTTAAGTGTGCATGGTCTGGAGTTGTGACAAGGATGGGTGACCTTCTTGGAAGTTTCCAAGGGTGTGGGTGAGTGAGGAAAAAGCACATTAGAAAGGACATGTGTTGTCCTGTGGGTACAGTAATTAGTCAGATGACCCATTCAGGCACGTAGTTGGGCACCAGGGTGGGGACCACGTGTTTGTGGGGAAACTAGTGGTACATGGTGGTCTAGAACCCGACAGCCATGTTATGGGGGGGGTATTTGTGCTATCACTGGGACCTAATTGTGACATTAAGAAAGGGGAAAATTTCACTTGGAGGTGGATCCAACTATTGAGCGTTGGGCATGGGGTGTTTTGTTCCTCAAGACCTTGGGCAGTTTTCCCTGTTTTAATACATTGGTGGTAATTTTTTAGGATGGTTTATTCCTTGTAGACTTCTAGTACATTACTCCCAGGGTGGGGACCATGTGTCTGTGGGGAAACTGTTGATACCTGGTGGGCCAGAACCCGATGGCCATGTTAAGGCTGGGTGTCTATGCTATCATCGGGACTTAGTTGTGACATTTGGTATCCTAGTTGGTACCCATCCTTAAGTACGGTTCACTTCCTGGTTCGATATAGGGATCACAACGAGGATGTTGTGCTCTAAAGAGGGGTGAATGTAATAACCACAAATGATAAAGGGTTAAATGACTAAATGATATTACTCATGTCAACAAGGTGCACCTCCCTTTTTGGGACCCTGCTCGATTAGAAATCCATAGTTAAGTGTGCTTGGTCTTGAGTAGTGACAAGGATGGGTGACCTTCTTGGAAGTTTCCCAGGGTGTGGGTGATTGAGGAAAATGCGCATTAGAAAGGATATGTGTTGGCCTGTGGAGACTATCATTAGTCAGATGACCCATCCGGGCACATGGTTGGCCACCAGGGTGGAGACCACATGTTTGTGGCACTACTGGTGGTACATGGTGGTCCAATACCTAACGGACATGTTATGGGGGGTGTTTTTTCTATCACTGGGACCTAATTGTGACATTAATCAAGGGAAAAATATCTCTTGGAGGTGGATCCAACTATTGAGTATTGGGATTGGTGAGTTGTGTTCCTCAGGACATTTGGCGGTTTTCCCTATTTTAATAATTTGGTGGTAATTCTTTATGATGGTTTATTCCTTGTTGACTTCTGGTACATTACTCCCATTGATGTTTCTTTTCTTATGCATAGTATCTTGTTTTTTTCTTCCGCATTGTTGGTGGAAATATCATTCCCCCTTGCATGTTTTGGGATGTCAGGTGCTAGTCGCCGACCCATGGGGATCAGGAACACCTTTGAGGCCATGTTTTGGTTGGCTCGGAAAGCAAGATACCAGGGTACCTGGGCTGTTTCATGACAAAATGGCATCAGATGAAGGTTAAACATCTTTCCTTGAAGTCAGTATACATTTGTGAAATCTTGTCGGGACATGGGAGGTAGTTGCAACAGAGTTCCTGGCCAGCTCTCACCACAATGAACCTTAAGTCGCCATGGGTGGTTAGGGAAAGACAACTTATATATTTATTCCAGTATTTTCCCTATTTTGATATGGATAGAGTGAAATTCAAATCTTGTTCATCCCATCTATTGATATTAGTTTTCCTTTTTACTCAGTTTGTGTGTTCATCTAATTTTTTTTATTTGTTGATGTTTTGTAGCATCATGCCTTTGAGAAGACATGGGATTCAGATCCAAAAAGTGGTTTCTACTGAATCTCAGCAAGCAAGTCATGTTGTGGATCCGAGTCTGGTTGAGGTTATTGTTCGCACTAACCATGCTCTGGGACAGGCACCACCACCAGTTCACGTTCAGGGTCCATCCATGGATCCTCATAGAGATATTATCTGAAATAATTCATAAGAGTTCCTGCACTAGAGGCCATCACTTTTCAAAGGTTCTACTAGCCCTCAAAAGTCTAGGGAATGGTTGAGAAAGATTGAATGTTTGTTTGGGTTCTTGAAGACACCTGATGTGATCAAGGTGAAGTGTTCCATCTTCGTGATGGAGGAACTGAGCAAGAGATGGTGGGAAATGATGGTGACAGCTGGGAAACATGAGTTTTTAGAGTGAAAAGGCTTCTAGGTTATTTTCATTAACTAGTTCGATCAATAATATGTGGTGTTTCCTTAGGATGTGGAGTTTTTCAAGCTTGAGCGGGCGAACAAAACCATGAATGAATACTCAAATAACTTTGCTGATTTGGCGATGTTTGCTCCTGAGATTTTATCTAATGAAAAGATGAAGGCTCGGTGATTTTAGTTGGGACTTTGATCAGATATACATTCTCATGTTTCCTTACTGAAGCTACCCACTTGTGCTGATGTGCTGGATAGAGTGATGATGGTTGAGATGGACCTGGCCGGAAAGTTGGGGTTGATGGGAGTTCCTTTTCCTCCTAGTGGAATCATTGGTTTCTTTAAAGGAAAACGGAAGCGTGACATTTCTCATGGTAGTTCTCAACAACAGAGTAATTCTAGTCCTCCTATAGCACTAGGAGGTTCTTCATTGACTTTATATCAGTGTGGAAATCTACGAAATTCTAAAAGGGTTTTCCCTGAGGCACCTAAGAACTATACCACCAGCGGACATTTAGGGAACTTTCAAAGATTCTTCCACCACTTCTTTACTCCATGTAGTGTAACTGGATCAAAAAACCTTCCAAAAACTATAGGGTGGTCAAATTCCTCACATAAAAAAGGGTTCTACCCACATGCATCTGGAACAAAGCATATTCACACAGTGGAAGAGTCACTAGAGGTAGCAGGCATAAGTCCTGCAACTGTGAGAGGTATCATTACTATAGCTTCATCTTTTGTGATCGCTCTATTTGATACAGGTTCATCTTACTCATTTATTTCAACCCATATTGTTAATCTGCTTTATCTACCTATGAATCTTTAATCTTGTGTGATGGATATTACTACACACCATGGTACAAAGAGAGAGAAGGTTCTATATAATCCTTATTTTGTCTTCTCTCTATCAAATGTGGACCTTTCATGGAGTTTTTTGGTTCTCCACATGAAATATTTGGATGTCATATTCAGGATGCATTGGCTAATTTCCAATAAATCCTAGATCGATTGTTATTATTGACGGGTCTACCTTACTACACGCAGTGTTGTGCTATTGTCTTTCAAGGAGAATGGGACACAAGGTTATGCACAGATGGACCTTATTATCTAGATTCAGGGAAAGTTATATCAATGTTTTATTTTGATCTATAATGGGATTCAATGTGTGGTGATCTTCTTTCAATCTTCACTAAGTTCCCTGATGTTTTTCTTTCTGACTTCTCTGATTTCACACCAGAAAGGGAGGTTGATTTTTCTATTGACTTAATAACTGGTACTCACCCGGTTTCTATTCCCTCTTACCGAATTTCTCCAACTGAACTAAAATAACTGAAGTCTTAGTTGGATGATATTCTTGTCAAAGGATTTATATGCTTGAGTGTGTCACCTTGGGTATCCTTAGTTCTCTTCGCCAAGAAGGTTTGTGGTTCTCTTGGCTTATGTGTTGATTATTGAAAGCTCAATTATGTTACGATAAAGAAAAATATCTATTACCATGAATTGATGATTTGATTGATCAATTGAAAGGGGCATGTGGTTTTCAAAAATTTATATTCGATCTGGTTACCATCATTTGAGAATAAAAAAATCTGACATTCAGAAGACCTCTTTTCAATGTAGGTTTGGCCATTATGAGTACCTTGTTATACCCTTTATCCTGAAAAATTCTCATGCAGTTTTCATGGATTTGATGAACAAGTTTTTCCATGATTATCTTAACACCTTTTTGGTAGTCTTTTTAGATGCAATTATGGCCAACTTCATGTATTAGGAGGATCACATGCATCATCTGACAATAGTTTTGAGTCTACTAAGGAATCACCGACGTTATGCCACAATTTAATGGTATGATTTCTGGATTCAGGAAGTGAAATTATTGGGACTTTTTGTGTCAGAACAAGTAATATCAGTTGATACTGAGAAGGTGAAGGCAGTTATGACATTGGAACAACTACAAATTGTTTTATAGATTCGGTTCTTCTTAGGCATAGGAGGATGTTATCGCTGATTTGTTAAAGACTTCTCAAAATTAACTTCTCCAATGACAGCTCTGAATCAAAAGGGAGTGAAGCTTTCCTAGAAGGATAAATGATAGAGTTCTTTTGTTGACTTAAATATTCTTTTGACTACTATGCCGGTGTTTACTCTTCCTTATGCAGGGATAGGTTACGTGATCATCTCTTATGCATCGAGTTTAGGTTTGGGGTGTGTCTCTACAGAAGGTAATTATGTTTTTGCTTATGGAACTCATCATCTTAATCCTCATGAGAAGAACTATCCTACCCATAACCATAAAAATGTAGTTTTAATACACACACTTATGTGTTGGTGACATTAACTTTATGGAGAAATTTTTACTATATATTCAGACCACAAAATCTTGAGTTATATCTTCTCTCAAAAAGATTTGAATCTCTACCAAATGCATTGTGTGGAGTAGCTAAAATATTTCAACATTGACATTGCCAACACCCAGGGGAAAGAGAATTTTGTTGTATATGTGTTTACATGGAAACATCCATCACTGGCTGTGAAAGAATCTTCGGAATAGTGTATTTTGATGGATTTTTGTACTCAGTTGCATATTGGAGTTCAGTGGAAAGGGGGTGAAGCCCCTTTAGCCAGTGTTCAATTGACATCGGCTCTTCTCAAGTTAATTCTCCAGGAACAACCACTTGATGAATAATTCCATAGCATTAGGGACTCTCTTTATGGTGTGGAGACCGACACCCAATGGTCGTTCTCCAAAGAGGGTGTTCTGTGTTATCGAATCCCTTATGTTGTGCTGTCTGCGGTGAGGAAGGATGTGATGGGGGATTTTCATAACTCCTCGTGGTTTGTGAACCCAACAACCATGAAGATGTTCTATGATATGTTGCGATAGTTGTGGTGGCCAGGTATGAGACGGTACATTTCAGAGTTTGTATCCCATTGCTATACATGCCAGTTGGTGAAAGCCGAGCACCAGAAACATTCGAGTTTTCATCAACCACTTTCAGTCCCTAAATGGAAGTGGGGTTAAATATCTATTGACTTAGTGGATGGGTTACCTCCATCCCAGAGGAAGAAGAACACAATATGGGTTGTGATCGACAAGCTGACCAAGTCAGTTCACATTATATCTATTTGAGATTCAACCAAAGATGAGGAGTTGGGAATATCTATATGAAAGAAATTGTTCGTTTGCATGGAGTTCCATCTGATATAGTCTCTGATAGGGATCCTCAGTTTACTTCATGCTTTTCAAGAGGCCTTCAGGAGGCATTGGGATCTCAGGTCGATTTGAGCACGACCTACCATCCACAATCAAATGGCCAGATAGAGATAACTATACAGATCCTTGAGGATATGTTATGGCATGTGTTCTTGACTATGGTGTGGTTTGAGATGATCATCTGGGGCAGGTTGAGTTTTCTTATAACAATAGTTATCATTATGCTATTAAAATGTATCCTTTTGAGGCATTGTATGGTCATCCATTTAAATCTATTTTATGTTGGTTAGAGATTGTTGAATGTTTTTTGGTTGGATAGAGTTTGGTCCAATAGATGTCAGCTAGGATCTAGTTAATTCGTTACAGAATGTTGATAGCATAGATCTGGTACATGTTTTATGCAGATCATCATCATAGACCTTTGGAGTTATCAGTTGCTGACCTGGTTTTCTTGAAGGTTTCACCCCGATTAAG
This sequence comes from Viscum album, assembly GCA_963277665.1. Lineage (NCBI taxonomy): Eukaryota > Viridiplantae > Streptophyta > Magnoliopsida > Santalales > Viscaceae > Viscum > Viscum album. Next base: position 1,306,282,335 of record OY728140.1, on the reverse strand, counting down.
TCATCGACGACTTCGGAGCCAATGGAAGCTTTCTCCTCGTTTTGTGGGACATTTTGAGGTTGTTGATCAGGTAGGGAAATTTGATTACCATCTAGCTCTACCACCATAGCGGACATCGATACACAACATCTTCCATTTATCATAGTTGTGAAAATATCTCTCCAATCCATCTCATGTTTTGAGATGGAGTGATCATGAGAATGAACCTAATTTATCTAAGACTGAATGACCGGTCAGGGTTGTTGATTGTGAGACCAAGGTACTTCGTGGTACGACGATACCTCTAGTCCTTGTACTATAGTAGCATGGTTCTGGTTCTTATGAGACATTTGAAAGGGAGGCACTAATGAGAGATAAATGGCCTCATCTTTTTGACACTGAGGATTCTTCATAGGCTTTCTGGGGATAGAAAGTTCCTATGGTGGGGAGGACGTAACATCATATTACAATTTCAGGTATTCCTAACCCTTTTTATGTTAAATTATTATTATGTTGATATAGAAAAAATAGTTTATTAGTACAAAGATTTTTTTATAACACATCGTAGAATGCAAAAACACCCAATTAATGCTCCAAAATATTCAATTAAATACTTCATAAGTTAAACATTGTGTAAGTATGAGTTTTTTAGGTTTGCAATGTCTCGAAGAGGACGGAATAAAAATATTAAATATATTTTTTTAACAATTATCAATTTATTCAAAATAATTGAATAACTCCAAAACAGTTTGTCGTATGAGAAATTTGAGACCATAGTTATGTCCGAAATATGATATTTACCCTAGGAGAGGTATAAAATTCAAAGGTGCCAGCCATTTAGATGTCTCACTCATGAGATAAGGTTTTTAAATAATATTTAATATATTATTTATTAAATATTATTAAATATCTCCCAAACGGTGTATCTTATGAAAAATATGATACCACCAATGGGTCTATAATGGAGGGTTTACCCTAAACGGAGTATAACTTTTGTAAGTGTCGGGGGTTTGGATGCCTCACTCGAAAAAATAAAACATTTTTTTAATTAATTAATTATTCTGATTTTTAATTAATAAATCACAAATATATCTCAAACGGTGCATGCAATGAAAAATACGAGACCACCAAGGGGTCCGGAACGAGGTGTTTACCCTATATGGGGTATAAATTTAATTCGCAACAGATGTTTAGAGTCATTTTATTTTTATATTAAATAATTAAAATATTAATTAAAAAACGAAACAATATTCACTTACACCAATAGATACACTGGATCACACTAGACACCATTTCTAATGATGAATATTTTCAAAACCTACAATTTTCATTCGTTTTCAACTATTTCAAACATCAACAGTATTAATGTATGAAATAAATAACTTCATCATCAAGTTTTTTCTGAAATGATCGATTAAATAGGGGTTTCAAAGATGATCACTAGAATGTTTCATGGGAATTTTAAACACCCAATCCATTGGTTTTTATGGTAGTTTTGATTAAGAATACTCCTTGTGTTCCAACAATCAAAAGAAAATTTACGTTCAGCATTGGGATTGATTATCCATCTTCCACTTAAATGATCATTGTGTCTTCTGCATTGTTGCAGTTCTTAGGTGATCTTCACATTTTATTTTATTTATTTATTTATTTTATCTAATTTATTTCATCCTTTCATAAACTATAAAATTATGGAAATAATTGGTGGAATTTAAATTAAATAATGAAACATAAATCATCATGAAATGATTCTTAAACAGATTTATCAAAGTATTGTTACATGAATTATCAGTTTTTGGATGATAGATATATCTAACTAGGAGGGTATTATTCCACATCTATAATATATATATATATATATTATAATTATTCCAAAAAATTCAAAAGGATATTTACCCAAATTATCCAATGATACTTACAAAAAAACGGTTGGATAACATTATGATCAAACTCAAATTACGAATGAATAACTATGTGAAATATCAACTAATAATTATCGAAATTTGGTTTCTTGAAATTGTTAAGAAATATGTGAATTATTATCTGAAATAATTATAAATAATTATCCGATTATGAATACATCGATAATTTATTTTGAGGATTTTATATTATCAAAATAAAGAATAATTGCAGTAATTTATCGAAGGATAATTTATCAAAATTAAAAAAGGATAATTATCAATGTAGTTAAAACTATAATTGTGAGTTTTTCAAAGATAATTATTCAGATGGATAATCGCAAGCATGTGCATTGATATAATGATAAGATGAAATTTTTTCATGAAAGAAAAATATTATCACAATTGATAATATATAAATATTTTGAATCTTATCCTAGTTAGATAAATTATCATCACCTGTGATAATTTAAAACAATAGTCTAGAGATTATCTAGGAGATAGAAAATGTAATCTCATATGATTTTTTTACTTTTAAAATAAAATAGATTTTTTGGTTCTAAGACCCCTTGATGAACATCAGTCTTTGATGTGTCGACGCTTAGGATAATAAGGCCATTAGAAGGTGTATTGAACCACATTGGGGGGATTATCATTGCTTCTAACATCAACGACATTGAGGGAGGAGGTTCCATTCTGATTAGACCAATTGATTATCCTTGTTTTATTTGATTTATTTCATTATTGATATAAATTTAATTGCTCAAATCTGGTTTCCATTAAATTGATAAAAACTCAATTCCATTGAATCAAGATATTGGAAATGATTTTGGCATGTACATTCGAAAAACTCTCGATTCCATTGAATTGGGTGTGTTTAGGGAAATTGGATGATTTAAATAATTTAATTTAAATTATGGGTTTTATAGAAATGATTTTAATTAAATTGTTGAATTTAATTGTGGAAATAAATAAATAATAATGAAATTTTTTTTGATTGGATATCAAACTGGTGAAAATAGCTTAAAATGATTTGATATATTCTCATTGGTTTTTATCTTGTAAAAAAGAATGTTTTTGAATAAAACTTGCTTTGGTTTTAAGTTAAAAGAAATTGGCACTTTTGAAATGGAAGAATGGGATTGATCATATTTTTATGCATTCTTTAAATAGTTCACCCATTATGTAATAGATCATGAAAGCCTTAGGTAGTTAGTGGGTTTTTTGGATACACTCTATGCTACGACAACATTCTAAAACATTCGGGTCACATCCCCGATGGGTTGGTGACGTGTCTCCTTTGGCTAATGTCATAGGGACGTTTGTATACACATTTGTCTGAGTTCACAAAGAGAGTGTGGAATCCTATAGTTGGTTAATACAATCCTACCATTTGGTAGATGACCATGTTGCTCACTTTTTTATTTATATTTGAGATATAAATGTATGCCAACATTTGTTGGAACTACTTTACATGCCGATTGAATTTATATAAACTATTTTATATATACGTTTTACTTAAGCCATTGTTTATAAATATTCCATCTCTTGAAAATTAAAGCCTCTGATTTGAATGTATTTTTCATTATTTGGAAATGTATAACATGTTTTGTTTATTTGTTCTTTAAAATTTCAAACCTATTTAAAATTAATGTTTAAAGCATTACTTTGGATAATCTATTTTCGGCATCTGTTATTGAATTATTGGTGGTATCATAATGGGCATAGGCTCACACCCTAATTTTGTCTTCGAGTGTTTGTAGAATTTCTTCTTCCAGGTATGAGCAAGGGGAAAGGATATCTTGGACGTTTATCAAGCTGTTGAGCACTGGGCTTTGTGAGTTGTCATGACCCGTCCTCGGGACCCGTGCTGTGACTACCCTAAGCCCGCCTTCCATAGGCCAGGGGCTGGCGACTAGTACCAAGGCATAAATCCCTATAAAAAGCGGAAGGCATTGCCTTTGTAAAGTAAAAGAACACCATAGAGAAAGAAAGCAGTAGAAGTAAACACTAAGTAAAAACTGAGTACAACAGTAAGTGCGGAAAGTAAACGATCCAGAATACAAACCCAAAACTAAAAGTAAAGTACAACTCAAAAAGGGAGAACAACAACTGAAAATAAAGCCGCAACTCGAGCCATCCACTGGAAGTCCCACCTGAAGGGTGGGTACAGATAGCCTCCACAACTCATCGGGTCCAACCGCCCGTTCTGATTACGCCTCGCCCAGTGGTCCACCTCTAGGTATTGTCCTGCTCCGCAAGCCACAACCACGATCAGCGATGTCCGTCATCTGCAACCAACACAATGTAGTGCAGGCATAGCCCGTGCAGGGGTGAGTATAAGCTACTCAGTAGGGACCCCGAGACCCCCGAAGGTCTCCCAAAATCCACATAGGATAAACCACGAAGGAAAGATACAATCACAAAGTAACATCCGACACTGCTTAGGTATATGCCCATACATATACCTAAGTCATTAATTATTGTTCGGCTCCAACATCCGAGCCTAATCACAACCCAATCCACATAGGAAAGAAAAACCTAAATCCACACAGGATAGCACAACACAATCCACATAGGAAAGCAAAACAGGATTCAGCTCACACGGGTATACTTCATCGTATGACGATAGAGATGATTAGATATATCCACTGATTCATCTAAGCCGTCGGACCCACAAAGGATCGATAGGCACTAACCCCCGCAATTACCCACACATGATCGATCATGAAGTTGAAAACATAGCTATTGGTAAACTCCGTCTCTATCAAGTACAGTGGGCATGCCGCTACAACCAAGCGCTTCCCTCTTACCTTGGACTGTTGTAGTACTCCACCTATCGAGTACTGTGGACATGCTGCTACAACCAAGCGCTTCCCACCATGGGTCTGCCGCTACAACCAAGCGCTCCCCCTCATAGCCCCTAGTGGTACTCCTTCTGTTGAGTACCACCGTTCTGTCGCTACAACCAAGCGCTCATCCGCCCTGGGTCTGCCGCTACAACCAAGCACTCCCCCGTGCCGCTACAACCAAGCGCTCCTCCATCGTGGGTCTGCCGCTACAACCAAGCGCTCCCCCGTGCCGCTACAACCAAACAATTTTCCATCGTGGGTCTGCCGCTTCAACCAAGAGCTCCCCCTCATAGCCTCCAGAGGTACTCCTCCTGTTGAGTACCGTGGGTCTGCCGCTATAACCAAGCGCTCCTCCACTGTGGGTCTTCCGCTACATCTAAGCGCTCCCCACTGGGCTATCCGTAACACACTAAGTAGTCATAAAGTCTCAACCGGCTCTAGGGTTTCCGTACACAACATGCTCATTCTGGGAGGGTCCACTCCACGAACAGAGAGTTAGATGCATCAACTGACATGTAGCCCAGAGTTCATGTATCCCAAGATGTACCGTAGTGGTCACTGCCGAAATCATGGAGGATTACCATACTGTTTTCATCATCGTCACAGTCGCAGCCAGCTCGTGGTTTTCCGCTCACAGCAAGCTCGTTCGGGAGGGTCCGCTCCACGAGCCGAGAGTCTGATACATCAACTAGCACAAAGCCCGCAGTTGATGTATCCAAAAGTTCTGTATCGTCAACAGGAACTCAACGCAACAGACGACGCGTCAAACGGACGCCCGGTCTGAGAGTTATTGCCTTTTTTATCCCAAAAGCCCGGTTGGTTTCTAATTCAAAACCAACCCGACTATACTCCACCTACATCCAAACCTTGAGCGGAGTAAGTCAAAAGATCCGTCTCACGTAGAGGAATCCATCAAAGTCGACGGCAGGTCAATCGGACGTCCGGAGCTCAAGTTATGAGCGTTTCCGCTCCAAGGGCCCGGTTGGTTTTGTGGACGAACCAACCCGGCCGAACCCAAAGTATTCCTAAATCTTGAGTGTAATATACCGAAACTACCGTATCGATCCAAAGATTGCATCTCCGCTGACGGTGCATCAATCGGAGGTCTGTATCCCAAGATATGGGTGAAAAACCAAAAAGGGTCCGAAAACGGGGGGTCTGGGCCCGGGCCGACCCGGCCTGACCCCCCCTGGGTCGGCCGAACCGGGTCGTCCTGACCCGGGTCCAACCCGTCCGGCGTGGCCCGGCTGGGTGCGGCTTGGCTCGGCGGTCCGGCCAGGCGGCTCGGCCGGTGCGCTGGCGCCGGCCCAGCGTCGTGCAAGGCAGCCCCCCCCCCCCCCCGTGCGGGGGCCACTCCATGACACCCGGACGTGCTTAAGCCGCATCCCTCCTCCGCTGTCCCGCACGGCCATGGGACCGGCCAGCGCCACCGCGGCCTCAGCTGCAACGGGTCTTCAAGGCGGCGTGCCGGCGGGGGCTTCTGCGGACCACCGGACACGCTCTGGTGGACCGTTTTGCGCGCGGTCTTCGCCAGTGCTCATCCCGGGACCCGTTCTTCACTGCAAAGCATTAAAAATTAACTTGCGGCCTCGTTTGTCATCGCCCGCCAATCCGCACATAACAAAAAAAAAGGGCGGTGGGTTCGAACTTGTTCATTGGTCCACACCCACCACGTCAGCAGTTTTTAAAGTCTCACATCTATCATATTTAACAACCGGGGATAAAAATCACAAATATTTAAATGAAACAACCCCTACCTCGTAGTCGTCGAACGTGTGTTCTTCGTGGGATTGACTGTCACGGAAGAAGAGGATTGTCGCGTCGCTGAAGGGCGTCGCGTCGTCGCGGTATATGGCGTCGCGTCGATGATCTCTGAGGGTTAATGAAAACACACAGATTTAATTTCACGAATCAAATCCATGTTGAGGATAAAATCCCCAAAGGAATATTAAAAGATCTGTAATCCCCTACCTCAATCGGTGTTGATCGAAGATTGTCGCGGGGAAGGATTGTCACAGAAGAACGTCGCGGGAGGAGAATTGTCGGTGTCGCGGTACACAGAATTGCGTCGTCGATCTTTGATGGTTCGGCGTTCTTCGTCACCTTTCGTTGAAGGCCGGTGTTCTTCGCGTTCTTCGCGAAGGAGGATGAAGATCTTCTAGCTTCAGAGATTTCTCCAAATCCTCTCATCAAGAAACCCATCAACAAAAAGGGTGTTGGTTTTATTTTATTATTATACCAACAGTTTGAAAACAAGTCAAGAAACGGACCATTAATTCTTTGAATTAATGGTAACATCTTAACTGTCCAATTAATTGGGGGGTTAAGAATTTAAGAAACGCACCAGTTGACTTTCATTAAGACGAGTTTTCACGGGTGTGTTACTTAGGGGTAAAGAAATGGTGGGGCTCGTGCGGGCCCCAAATCACATTTATCCTACCAAGAGGGTAGGATATTTTGGGTTCCACCCTATCCTCTTCAACTTAGCTTAAGTAGCTTTAAGTGACTTTAAGTGAAATAAAAATAAAGTTGTCGCACCACTTTATTTTATTTCTTAACTTAACCCCAAAAATTAAAAACCACACCCGAGCAAATGCAAATCCAGAAAAGGAGTTTCTAGGAAAATATCGGCACTACGATTCCATCAGTGCCCTCGGAATTCGATTCCGATGACCGGTTCAAAATTTAGAAAAACTCGTTCGTCCGTTCACTGAACATACCCGAGCCAAACTTCGAAAAATGATTCCGGGCACACCGGGCCTCAGAATCAAGTGCCGTCAGAAACTGGGTTCTTGTAAAATTCCAAAGAAAATTAAGAGAAAAAAATCACTTGAATTTTACGGGTATTTAATTTACTCCCACCTCAGAGATTTATGTCCTCGTAAAGCTTTAACACAAACTAGGGCCACAAAAGCAGTACTGAGCACGCATCTAAGCCTTCTGCTCCCATGTGCTGCCTAGAGGTTCTCGTACTTCCAGTGGAACCTCCACTCCTATCATTAATCGATCCCCACTAGAACCTCCGCAAGGGTCAACCCATCGCCCAAGTCCAGCTCCTATGGTCGATGAACTGCGAAGGGTCGAGCTCGTATCTCCCCAGTTGAGATACATGGAAGTCGTCAAGCACCTGGTGCAACTACGATGGGTGGGTCAAGCGGTAAACCACCTCACCTACCCTGCCGAGGACCTAGAAAGGTCCGTTGAACCTTGGTGATAACTTGTCGCCTCGGCCACATCCCCGTAACTCACGTCGAGGTGAGACACGCAAGAAGACGTGGTCGCCATCCACGAACTCTAGTGGCCTCCGCCTCCTGTCATTATAAGAATTTTGCCGGCTCTGAGCTGTCCTCATCCGCTCTTGGATGACTTGGACCCTTATGGTCCTACAAGAGATGCTAAGATTTCTTCATTTCCGATAAGAGAAATCCAGCCTCATCCCCTGGATGAATCGCGTTCTTTTCCTAATACATTCTATCTCGTCATGGATGATACTAACCCATAACAAGGATGACGTCGTAAGGTCTCGATGCTACTACCAAGATATCCAACCGTTACTATTGCCTCCAAGGGTTGGGTCACACTGTCGGCATCAGTGTGTGGTCACTAGGACTCCTCAAGTAGGTATATCTAAGTGAGGTTCAAGTCAATGGTTTTTAAACCAGAACCTCTTAGTAACAACAAAAGAGATGATAGGAAGCTAAGCGCCAAAAGAAAGGTTAATTTTATTACTGCAGCTCGAAGTACAAAGACACAAATCATCTACGAAGCTAGAAGCAGCATAAACAAAAGCCTCTAGGTCTGGATCTAGTCCCGCTCCTGTCCGTCTGCTCCCAGAGCTCCATGATCGTAGGCCTCAGCTGCTCGAAGCTGAGCTCTCCCATGTCCACCAGTTCCCTACAGTCTGGGTGGACCTCCTGGTGGTGGTGGTGGCAACACCTCGAAGCGTCGTCCACCTCCAGCTGCACGACCAGCTCCCATGCCACGGTCTCCTGCTCCACGCAGTCCACCTCGATCGAACCTTTGCCTCAGCCTGGGAGGTCCCTCATTCATCTGCTGGTCATCCGTATGGCGGGTCGGACAGTCACGAGCCATGTGACCAACCCCGCCGCAAGAGTAACACTGTCCGCTCATGGTAAGTCATTGTCTACCCCGGGTGCCTCGGAAAAACGATCCTGTGTCATGCAGTCGACCACCTGTAGGTCTAGTCCTCTTAGACCCCTACGTCATCTGTCCACTACCCACTACAGAAGACTCTACTGCATGCCTGCTAGAGGTGGGTCCTACTGCTGGAGACTGTTCTGCAAGGAAACTCTCTACTAAGAGGGCTCGCTCCAACACCCCTGTCTGTGTCAGAATGATGTGAGATACAACTGAATCTCTGATCTCTTGACTGATCCCCTACTCAAAGGTTCGGACTCTGATGAATGGGTCTCATACCATGTCCGTGGAATAGTGAGAGAGATCGGTAAACCTCGCCGCGTACTGGGCTACTGTCATGTTGCCCTGTCGTAGTTGTAGTAGCTCCTGGATGCGCACCGCACGGAGGGTGGCTGGGACGAACTCTGAGGGGAAGAGGCTCTCAAAGTCCATCCAGAGGAGAGATGCCTCATCATGCACCTGGAGCATCAAGCTCCACCATCGGCCCGCTGCCGCATGCAGTAGGCTCGCTGCGAGGATCACCATGAGGTCTGTTGGTGTCTTCACTAACCGGAAAACTCGTACAACTGCCTCTAGCCAGTCCTCGGCTGCCTGGGGGTCCATCTCAACATGGAACCTCGGCGGTCGTTGGAACTGAAATTAGTGCAGTGAATTAAGGCGACGTGCATCGTCAGCGGCTGAGGCTGGTAGCATCGGTGGATCGGCGGGTAGAGGTACCGCCGGGGCCTCTGCTATCGAAGGGCCCTACACCGAGGCCTCGTCGCTCGGTGGAGTATCGTCACGCACAATGCTCGGAACCCTTGATGGATGCCGTCGTGGGGCCATCCTGAGAAAAAACAGGTGCACCACGGTTAGAACAGTATACCTGGTGAGCTGACATAAAGTAATCACAAAGAAAACTTGTAACACACATGCAATCAAAGTTTTCGTGCAATAAGTCGGAAATCAGAAGGCAGGGTCCTGGTGTATGGATACGTCGGCCGCCGCACCAACATTGGACTCCCTGAACTGATAACCACACCCAATACGCTTAACATTATTGCTTCACATAGAAAAAGATCATAGTCCCAAGTTTTGCGGTAGAACCAAACTCCTCTGATACCAATTTGTCACAACCCGTCCTCGGGGCCCGTGCCATGACTACCCCAAGCCCGACTTCCATAGGCCAGGGGCTGGCGACTAGCAACAAGTCATAAATCCCGGTAAAAAGGGGAAGTCATTTCCTTTGTAAAGTAAAAGAACACCACAAAGCAAGCAAGCAGTAGAAGTAACCACTATGTAAAAACTGAGTACAACAGTAAGTGCAGAAAGTAAACGGGCCAGAATACAGACCCAATTCTGAAAGTAAAGTACTACTCGAAAAGGGAGAACAACAACTGAAAATAAAGCCGCAATGTCGATCCGTCCACTGGAAGTCCCACATGAAGGGTGTGTACAGATAGCATCCACAACTCCTCAGGTCCAACCGCACGCTCCGAGTACGCCCTGCCCAGTGGTCCACCTCCTCGTACCATCCTGCTCCGCAAGCCTCAACCACGATCCGTGCTATTCATCGTCTGCAACCAACACAACGTAGTGCGAGCATAGCCCCTGAAGGGGTGAGTATAATCTACTCATTAGGGACCCCAAGACCCCAAAGGTCTCCCAAAATCCATAGAGGATAAACCACCAAGGAAAGATAGAATCACGAAGTAACATCCGACACTACTTAGGTATATGCCCATACATATACCTAAGTCATCAATTCTCGTTCGGATCCAACATCTAAGCCCAAGCAAAACCCAGTCCACATAGGAAAGCAAAATGTAAATCCACACCGGATAGCACAACACAATTCACATAGGAAAGAAAAACAGGATTCATCTCACACAGGTATACATCATCGTATGACGAAAGAGATGATCAGATATATCCACTGATTCATCTAAGACGTCGGACCCACAAAGGATCGATAAGTAATAACCCCCACAATTACCCACACATGATCGATCATGAAGTTGAAAACATAGCTATTGGGAAACTCCTTCTCTATCAAGTACAATGGGCATGCCGCTACAACCAAGTACTTCCCTCTTACCTTGGACTGTTGTAGTACTCCACCTATCGAGTATTGTGGTCCTGCTACTACAACCAAGCGCTTCCTACCATGGGTCTGCCACTACAACCAAGCGCTCCCCCACATAGCCCCTAGTGGTACTCCTTCTGTTGAGTACCATGGGTTTGTCACTACAACCAAGCGCTCCTCCGTCGTGGGTCTGCCGCTACAACCAAGCGCTCCCCCATGCCGCTACAACCAAGCATTCCTCCGTTGTGGGTCTGTCACTACAACCAAGCTCTCCCCCGTGGTGCTACAACCAAGTACTCCTCCGTCGTGGGTCTGCTGCTACAACGACGCGCTCCCCCTCATAGCCTCCATAGGTACTCCTTCTGTTGAGTACCGCGGGTCTGCCACTACAACCAAGCGCTCCTCCGCTGTGGGTCTGCCGCTACAACCAAGCGCTCCCCACTAGGCTATCCGTAACACACCGAGTAGTCGTCAAGTCTCAACCGGCTCTAGGGTTTCCGCACACAGCATGCTCGTTCCGGGAGGGTCCACTCCACGAGCTGAGAGGTCGATGCATCAACTGACATGTAGCCCAGAGTTGATATATCCAAAGATGTACCGTAGTGGTCACTGCCGAATTCACGGAGGATTCCCATATTGTTTTCATCATCGTCACAGTCGTAGCCAGCTCTAGGGTTTCCACTCACAGCAAGCTCATTCAGGATGGTCCGCTCCACGAGCTGAGAGGCTGATACATCAATTGGCGCAAAGTCCGCATTTGATGTATCCAAAAGTTATGTATCGTCAACAGGAACTCAACGCAATAGACGGCGCGTCAAACGGACGCCCAGTCTGAGAGTTATTGGCTTTTTCGTCCCAGGGGCCCGGTTGGTTTTTAAGTCAAAACCAACCCGACCATACTCCACTTGCATCCAAACCTGGGGCGGAGTAAGCCAAAAGATCTGTCTCACTTAGAGGAATCCATCAAAGTCGACGGCATGTCAATCGGACGCCCGGAGCTCAAGTTATGAGCGTTTTCGCTTCGAGGGCCCGGTTGGTTTCGTGGACAAACCAACCCGGTCGAACCCAATGTATTCCGAAACCTTGAGTGTAATATATCTAAACGACCGTCTTGATCCAAGGATCGCATCGCCGCTGACGGTGCGTCAATCGTAGGTCCGTAGCCCAATATATGGGCGAAAAACCAAAAAGGGTCCGAAAACTGGGGGTCTGGGCCCTGGCCGACCCGACCCAGGTCCGGGTCCGACCCGGCTGGGCGCGGCCCGGCCCGGTGGTCCGGCCGGGCGGCTCAGCCGGCGTGCTGGTGCTGGCCAAGCGCCACGCAAGGCAGCCCCCCCCCCCCGCGTGGGGGCCACTCCGGGACACCCGGACGCGGCTTAAGCTGCGTCCCTCCTCCGCGGTCTCGCGCGGCCGCGGTATCGGCCAGCGCCGCCGCGGCTTCATCCGCCGTACCGGTGTGGCACACCGGTGGGGGCTTCCGCGTACCACCGTACATGCTCCGGTGGTCCGTTTTGCGTGCGGTCTTCGCCAGTGCTCGTCCCAGGATCCGTTCTTCACTGCAAATCCTTCAAAATTAACTTGCGGCCCCGTTTGTCATCGCCCGCCAATCCGCGCATAACAAACAAAATGGGCGGTGGATTCAGACTTGTTCGTTGGTCCGCACCCACCGCTTCAGCGGTTTTTAAAGTCTCACATCAATCATATTTAACAACTGGGGATATAAATCACAATGATTTAAATGAAACAACCCCTACCTCGTAGTCGTCGAACATGCATTCTTCATGGGGTTGACCGTCGTGGAAGAAGAGGATCGTTGCATCGCGGAAGGGCATCACGTCGTAGCGGTATACGGTGTCGCATCGACGATCTCTGAGTGTTAAAGAAAACACACATATTTAATTTCACGAATTAAATCCATGTTGAGGATAAAATCCACAAAGGAAGATTAAAAGATCTGTAATCCCCTACCTCAATCGATGTTGATCGAAGATTGTCACGGGGAAAGATTGTCGCAGAAGAACATCGCGGGAGGAGAATCGTCGGCATCGCGGTACACGGCGTCGCATCATCGATCTGCGAGGGTTCGGCATTCTTCATTGCCTTTCTTTGAAGGCCGGCATTCTTCATGTTCTTCGCGTTCTTCAAGAAGGAGGATGAAGATCTTCTAGCTTCAGAGATTTCTCCAAATCCTCTCAACAAGCAACCTGTCAACAAAAAGGGTGTTGGTCTTATTTTATTATTATGCCAACAATTTGAAAACATGTTAAGAAATGAACCATTAATTTGTTGAATTAATGGTAATGCCTTAACTACCCAATTAATTGGGGCATTAAGAATTTAAGAAACGCACCAGTTGACTTTCATTAAGAGGAGTTTTCGCGGGTGTGTTACTTAGGGGTAAAGAAACGGTGGGGCTCATGCGGGCCCCACCTCACAAATATCCTACCAAGAGCGTAGGATATTTTGGGTTCCACCCTATCTGCTTTAACATAGCTTAAGTGGCTTTACGTGGCTTTAATTGAAATAAAAATAAAGTTGTCGCACAACTTTATTTTATTTCATAACTTAACCCCAAAAATTAAAAACCACACCCAAGCAAACGCCACTCCAGAAAAGGCGTTTCTAGGCAAATACTGGCACTATAATTCTATCAGTGCCCTCGGAATTCAGTTCTGAGCACCGGTTCAAAAGTTTTAAAAACCCGCTCGTCCGTTCACTGAACGTACCTGAGCCAAACTTCGAAAAATTATTCCAGGCACACCGGGCCTTAGAATCTGGTGCCGTCAGAAAATGTGTTCTTGTAAAATTCCAAAGAAAATTATGAAACAAAATTCCCTTGAATTTTACGGGTATTTACATGAGTTGTGTTCCTTATGACCTTGGGTTGTTTTCCATGTTTTAGTAATTTGGTTTTAGTTCTTTGGTCTGGTTTATGCCTTGTTGAATTCAGGTACATTACTCCAAGTGGAGTTTCTTTTGGTATGCATACTATCTTGTTTCTTTTCTTTTTCATTGTTGGTGGCTAAATCGTTCCCACTTTCACATTGTGTGATGTCAGGTGCTAGTTGTCTACCCATGGGGATCGTGAATGCCTTTCGAGCTATTTTAGGGTCAGATAAGTAATTGGGTTACCAGAGTACCCTGGCTGGTTCTTGACAAGCATGATCCATAAATTCAGGTTTTCGCATTTATTTTGAATTATCATATTTTACTATTCATAAAAAATAATGTATTTCAGAAAACTCTAAAAAATTACCCTAATCATTTTTCAACTTGTAATATCCCAAAATGAACTCAATTTTTCAAAAATAATTTTCTAAATATGATTTATTTAATTTTTAATCATATTTTACTTGAAAAAATACAGATTTTAAAACTACAACTTTTTTTATAGTTATTTAAAAAATTACATAAGATCTTATAAAATTATATAAAAACTATAAGACATAAAATTATTATTTTAGGAACACCTTTTATGAGAATTCCATTTCTTTTAAATTAATTTTTTATTTTGACTTACAAAATTACCCATATTTTTAATATGGTCATATCATCACTTATAAGATGCCTAAATTTTATTTATACACTCATGGGTGAGGATAATTTTCTTTTATATGATTTAATATTTTAAAGGACATATTACTACTCATAAGGGTAGGTTACTATTCTTATGGGTAGGTTACTATTCAACATAAATTATGTTTTTCTTATTGGACTCCAAACATCTTACTGATCGCAACTGTGTATGTCATACTTTCGAAATTCAAAACACAAAAGTGTGATAATTATGTTTAGAGGTCTCATAGCTTGTAGTAGTACATTTTGTTGTAATATAACATGATTATATGTCATATTTATAGGGAAGTAATTTTCATTGAAAAACATTGGGTCATTACATTCTTCCCCCCTTATGAAATTTTACCCTTGAAATTTTATTTTACATTCTAAGCCATAAATAGGTGGAGATACTTTTACTTCATTGCCTCCTCCAGTTCCCATGTTTCCTCTTTGTACTTATATTTCCCCATAGAACCCTTACCCGATGAGGATTCTTGTTACGTATTACTTTATCTCTATGATCCAAGATCTTCATTGGTTGCTTCTCATAAGAAATATCATCCTCCAAATGTACCACCTCTGAAGAGAGTACATATGAAGGATCTGGTATGTACTTTTTTAAGAGTGATACATGAAATACATCATGTACTTTGGACATGGTAGGTGGAAGTGCAAGTTGGAAGGCCATAGCTCTGATTAGATCAAGGATCATGAAGGGGTTGATGTACTTGGGACTTAATGTTCCTTTCTTCCCAAACCCCATTACCTAATTCCATGGATATATGTGTTGAAATACAATTTATCTAGCTTTGAACTAAAGTTCCCATCATCGATTATCTACATAACTCTTATACTGAATTTGGGATTCCTTGATAATCTACTAGATGGTTTTCACCTTCTCCCCCATTTCTTCAACCATTTCAGGTCATAGCAGCTTACTCTCACTGACTTTATCCCGACACGCCAGTGTTCTTCACCTTTTTTCATAAAAGGATTCATATAGTGCCATTCAGATGCTCGAGAAGAATCTTTTTTTTGTACGATAATTCAAATAGTGGATGATGTTAGTCACATCTTCCTTTGAAGTCCAAACAAGATTCACTCAACATTTCTTTCAGTGTCTGAATAGTTTTCTCATATTGGCCTTCAGTTTGATGATGATACATTGTACTAATTTTAGTTCAGTGCTTAGATCATGTTGGAGAATCTTAGAGTAGTTATTGGTGAATATATAATCATGATAGAATACAATAGATAGTGGTACTCCATAAAACCTTACTACTTCTTTTAAGAAAATCTATACAAGTTGATATAATGAGAAGACCTCTTGATTTGTAATAAAGTGATATGTCTTTGCAAGACAACCCACAATGACCCATAGAGCATTTTTCCTCTAGATATACATGGAAGTCCATTGAAAAATTCCATGGTTATGTTGTCCCTATTATATGTTGGTATGGGTAGTGGTTTTGTCATCCCCTTAGACTTCTATATTTTGTCCTTCACTTTTTGAGAAAGCAGACACTTTGAAGTATACTCAGCAATATCCTTCTTCATATTATACCTCGAAAAGTTCTCTCAAATATTTTGGTACATCATTATTCTCTCTGGGTTAACAGAGATGGTCAATCATTGTGAATCATTTAAAATATAATTTTTTATATCTAGATCAGATGGTACACATAATCGTGATCCAGATTTTACAACTCTGTCCTTGTCAATTTTGAAATCATAGGATTTTTTCATCTTTCCTAGCTTCCACCCTTTTCTAAATTTCCACATATTTTATTTAAGAATGATTTATTTTCCCCATAAGGGATGGTTGAATAATCATTTAAGAAAGGGTAGATGATATTCCTACCTTTATGATACACATGTCCACCTCAAAAAATCTAAGAAGATCTAGTCCTTTTCAATCCTCATCACTGATAAAGATGCATGATCGTTTTTACATAGAGCACCATCCCCTTATTTTCCTTACTGAGATGGTAGTGGATTGAGCAGTCATAATCTTCAATGATCTCTATCTATTTTCATTGGAACTTATTAATATATTTTCTTTAAATATATGTTTTAGACTCTTGTGGTCAGTATATATATCACACTTCTCCCCATTCCATATTTTTAAAGCTAAGATCACTACCGACAACTCTAAATTTTGTGTAGGGTAGTTTTTCTCGTGGATTTTTATCTTCCTTGAGGAATAATCTATTATTTATCATTTTTCATTAGCACACATCCTAGTCCCTTCATGGAAGGGTCCACAGATATTACTTTATTGTTGATAACATGATCCATTAATGACAATTACTCCATCTAGAACTCACATATAGTATACTTCTCATACAGTCTCTCCCTTCAAAAAATCTTTAACATAATAATCAAATGCTCTTCATGTTCCTCCTTGGTCTTGGAGTATATCATGATATCTTCAATAAATACTATCAGATGTTTTTCATGGTAATATCTAAAGACTCTATTCATTAAATCCATGAAAATTTCTAGAGCATTAGTGAGTTCGAAGTGTATCACTATGAACTCATAGTGTCCATACCTCTTTTGAAAGGATATCTTGGGAATATCTTCCTTCCTTGCATTTAATTAGTGATATCCCGACAAATGTTCTACCATAGAGAAATAATTGGACCCATTAATCTAATTAAAGAAGTCATCTATCTGGGGTAGGGGATACATGTTTTTTATCATGATTTTATAATGATATTGATAACCAATTTAAGGGCTCATTAATCTATCCTTCATCTTGAATAAGAGGACTGGAAAACACCATGGTGAATCACTCAGGCATATAAAACCATTGTCCAAATTCTCTTGTAACTACTTCATTAGCTCTTCCAGCTCAGCAGTGGACATTCTATAAGGTTTCTTTGATATAGGCAATGATCTTGGAATAAATTCAATTGAGAACTGAACCACTTGATCTAGAGTAATATCATGCAAATCTTCAGGGAATACATTATTGTAATTCCTAAGGATGGCCATGTCTTTCAGCATGATTCTCTCATTTGTCACAATAATTTTATATAGAAATGATTTCTCATATAGAATTAATATCCACACTTGAGACACTATTTCTAACGGAGATTTCTCTTCCTACTTTCACTAGAAAAGAATTGTAGGGTGCTTTTGGATTTGAAGAGTGATCTCCCTTTCCGTAAAGTTTATTTTGTGTTTGTATAATGATATCCAATACAGGACCAAGATAGAATTGAACTACACTAAAGTATGTTGATATTTTCTGGGAGGTTCAGTCCGCAGACCTTTATCGGGGAGGAGTTATTGACCATGGATGAAATAATTTCCCCATTCTCTATTCTCACAGGTAACATATTGTCCAAATTTCGAGGTGGTTATTGAATAGTTCTACTAAACTTTCATGATATAAAATAATGAGTAGAACCAGAATCAAATAGTACATTTTCTATTCTTGAATGAATAATTAATGTAACTGATACAAATTTTTTGTATGGTTCCACCTCAACAGTAGTGATAACATAAGCCCTTCCTAGTTTCCTTGGGAGTTATTGTTGATTTACTCCCAAAACCCTTGGATTAGGGAAATTGTTTTCATAATACCCATTCTCCTTGCAGTTGTAACACTGCACTATAGGCTGGTTGTTTCTTGGAAGCTTCCTTTGTTCTTCTACATTAATTGGATTTTTCACTTCTCGTCGGTTGTGTTTAGTAAAATTTCCCAACATTCCACATTGGAAGATATTCTTGGTTCACTTTAGACATCTCACAAGATTCTTCTTCCTACAAATTTTACATGTGGGATAGTCAATCTTTTTTCAATCATTGGATTTTTTTTGTTGAAACACCCATGTTGTTCTCCATTTTTCTCTTCTGGTCACAAGACACATAAGACCACTGAAATTCTCCGATCTCCATTTCAACATTTATGGAATGACGGAGAGTTTTCTCATAATTGTAGAAGAATTTAATCTTTAATTCTTTTCATAGAATTTACATTAGTCCACTAAATAAGCGATCCACCTTACATTCATTGTTCATGAAAAAAACCAGAGGCCTACATTGCAAGACTTGTAATGTTTGCTTCATATGACTCGATGGACTCATCTTCCTTATGCTTGAGTCTAAGGAACTCTCCTACCATCTTGAGATAGTGGGTTAGAGGAAAATATTTATTGAAAAACATCCTCTTGAATTCCTCCCAATCCATGGAATCAATTTCCTCCTAGGATTTGTATTCTTTATTAGTATCCACCACCGATCAGCTTTCCCATCAAAATGATAGACCACCTGTATGACTTTATCTTCTTCTTAGTACAAAAGGTTGGAGAATATATTTTTTATGGAGTTAATATATTGTTACAAAATGAGGAGATCATATGATCCACTAAACAAGGGAGGCCTTTTCCGCAAGAAGGATTCGACAACATCTAGTTATTTCCTTATAGAAAGAGGTTGTTCCACATGATTAATGTTATTATTCATATCTTGAGCCAGTTGATCAGGTTTTATCTTGAAGTTTTGAGCATACATTCCCATCATATCAAGCATATCATTAGAGAAATCAACACATTCCCTATCACATTGATTATTGAAACATGTTTTTCTATTTCCCACCATTAACTAATAAAATGAATTTACAATTACAGGGCTTGAATACTTAGCTATTGAACATAAAAAAGGAAAAATTAAACATAAAAGGATAAACTTGTAAATGATAAGTATATACTAACTTTTTATTACTCACGTTTACATCTAGGTTATCCTTGATCTATATCATTACAAATATTCTTATGGATTATTTCCCTTAATAATGGATTGTACAAAGCTCATGAATTTACTAAAACATATCCCCTGGGAGAGTCAAACCAATAGTGTAGCAAGGCTTGTTGTCGTGTACCAGGATACCCGAGGTAAGGCCCAGAACTCCATGTCAGAGTTTTCACTCCTAGGTGAATCTATACTGGAACCACCTCTACCTATTTATATCATGATATTTATGTATTTTATTGATAAAACACTTACTATATACTTTCCAAAATTTAGGGATGTTTTCTTATACTTCGTCTCATCCTTTAGGTTCTTACTAATGTGATCTATTCCTAATCTCCGAAATTTACTAAACGATCTTCTAATACCAACTATATAGACCCTAGAAAATTCACATAACATTATATTATTGTAAGAATAATTGTACATTAGATTACAATCAAAGGATTGTGAAGTCTAATGTAATTAAATACTAGGTATATATAGAAGAAAACAAGGACCAAAATATAACATATCATTATTTAGTATTCATAAAGAGATCTATACTTCCATATATCCCATACATCTGCATATGGTACCCTGGGGATCACATGAACAATTGGATGATCTAAAAATCCCAGCAAGGGAATAACCATTAGAACAAGGAATTACCACAATGAATAAAAGGCGTGACATGATGATATAAAAAGGAATTTATCATATGGAACATTAAAATATAAACATATTATAATATAAACATGGAGTCATAGAAATGTGGCAGAAATATAAAACTTTACTTTAGTACGAGTCGAGGCTAACTGCTAAGATCGTTTCACATAGTATCACATGTCATGCCTAGCCACAAAGACAGACACACATAACATCTCATGAGACAGAAAATTACTCAATTAATTAAAGAACTATTTGGGTGCACCATTTTTAACTTGTCAGGAATATGTTTTCCACATCAATATTCATATATAATAAATCTTAGAAAAACATAAGGGTTACCCATGGAAAGAATTGTGTACTATAATAATGACATAAAGCATAACAAATGGTTTTATCATAAAAGTGTCCCAAAAATAAAGGAACTAAATTGGACATTGATAAAGGAAAATAGGAATTTATCACGATAATTCATGTCATGTATAAGTGATCACATGTAAGAAATTTATTCACGAAATTGTAGCATAAAATATATTTTGAGCGGTTTTAAGGAAAATACTATAGAGCCTTTAAAATATTAAAGGGAACAATCCTTTATACAAAAACAGAATAGAACCGAGATGTTTTTCACAATAAAAAGAATTATTTTATATGGAAAATGGTATCATAAAATAGAAGACAGATTAATATTTAAATTTGGGAAGAATTTAGGATTTTCCCTAAAAATATGTATGCCTATCTGGATGTTTTGAGAAGGGAATTAATTAAAAACATGTATATCACTGAAAGAAAATGATGAAGTGAAAATGATTCTTGAGTTTGAAAAATTCAAATAGAATTTATAATATGAAAAAAAAATATAACATCATTTAGGTAAAAACAATGATAAAGAAACCTAAAGGAAGAAAGGGGGTTCAGGTTGAATCCCTCACGGAATATTGGTATGGTATCATGTGTACTTAAGAATGATTAATGAGATAGAAAGGGGTTTATCATCATTTAAAAATAATGAGTAAAATATGGGGTAGGTTCTTAATCATAACCCATCAATAGGAATTACATATTAAAGGGAATAACACATAAGACAATCTTGAATAAAAGTGAAATATTGAGGATCCCTCAGCTTAAGTCTGATGGTGTTCTCCACTTGATATTACTGACCAGAATTATAAAATTATATTCCTTAATTAATAATTAAATAACCTATTATATATTTATAATATTTATAATAATCATTTTATGTTCATTTATAACCATTTTTATTGGCTATGAGGTTCAATTTCATTATTCCGGTCTATTTTCTTACTTGGTTTTAACAATCGTTCCACTTATATTCATGTTCAGATAAACATGTATGATGAAGTTGGTTTTCCAGAATTGAAGTTATATTTTAATATAGATCATCCATAACGTTACATGGTTTAAAATCAAATTTGGATACTTGGAGTGAAGTTGAATCATTATATAAAACATTAATGATAAACGCTTGAATAACTTTGGAAATTTTTCTTCTAATTAACTTGTATTGCATTATTATTTTACATCAATTGAGAAAGAGTTTTTTAGAACAACACATAAGATAAAATAAATATTTAATAGTATTATTCAACTATAAAAATGGTTTCATGATTATAATATAATATGGTAATAAAACATGACAAACCATCATCCTTAAATTTGATAAATTAATACATCTCAGATGGTGTTTTCCATTCATTCATATAAAAGAAGTGGAAAGGATGGATAATAATGAATTATACATTTAAATAATAAAATTCTAGTAAATGAATGTTACTAGTGTTATCATACTATTAGGGTTATGGTAGGTGAGGAAAGAAAAAAGAAAAGAAAATAACTTGAAAGGAAATAAAAAGAATTTAAAGAAGGAATTCACCGCTTGAGTTATCTCTTTTCAAGATCACTTAAGGGGTGGGGTTTTGGTTTTTTTGTAATGTACCAACCTAGAGGCCACTAAACCAGTGCTCCGAGCTAGTTCACCACAAGGCCTCAAGCGCGCCTGCCCGTACGCCAGAGGCTGCCGACTAGCAGTAGGGACCTAGGGTGTGATAGTGGGGAGACTATGCCATCATACCAGATTAAGTAAATAGAGTAAATAACTAAATATCATACACAACGGAAATTAATCAAAGTGTTTAAGCAATAAACAATTGAAGAAGAAAAAGTTTTAATAGTAATATTCTATAAAATCCCAAACATCTATGCAATAAAATACAACACGGGTCACCCACTAGGCGTACCATACAGATACAAGTACAAAATAAACTGAAAGTAAAAGTATAGGGCTCTGCTTCTTACACCAAGCCAAACCACATACCCGATCTCCAGACATTGTCGAACTGCAGTATCCCGATTAGTAGAACCACTCAAACAGCTCCACTCAATCATGCAACAATGGGCCTCATCCCTATCCACTATGAAACTCGTGCTCAACCTAAAAATCAGACATAAGGTCTACACGTACACCGAGGTGCACGTGCAGGGGTGAGAAATAATCTTAGTAGGGCACCCCGACAAGAAGCCTATAACTGTGCTACCAAAAGTTTATGCAACAACAACGTGCTGAGCCTAGTTGGAACACAAAAAATGATGTAAACCAAACGTGCAACCACAGCCAAACCTAGGGAATGTAATCCTTATCGATTGGGCAACTTCCACCATGGATGTCTATATCTATATACGTACAAATGTATAGTCCCATACCTATACACATATACATAAATATGAATATTAATGATTAAGTGAATTAAATAACAAGAACAACATCAGCAGTCGATCCTTGGGACCATAATCCTGGTCTCTTAGACATCTTGTGCAAGGGAATTGTGTTGGACGTCATGCCACTCAAGACGTGTGTCAAATAAGTCAATCTATAGGTCCGTAATCCCATCGACATGTACCCTCTTCAGCCAACTCCAGATATATGCCTCTGAACATGCTAACCAAAAACAAGTAACCCTCTATATTAACCAAACAAACAAACTCAACCGTCTAGGAAGTACTCACAGTCTAACACCTATGGTTCAGCCCCACAAGTACCAACAACCCTCTAGGGAGTACACTCAGCCTAACCCCTCGGGTTTGGTCATATGAAAATTATAAGACTCTCTGAGGATGCTCACTCTGTCAATACCCTTTATAGTCTAAGGTTGTGAGGGACTCTCTATGGAAAATCACACAGTCAATTCCCCTTATAGCCCCATGGTCAAGAGACTCTATAACTAAGCTAACTCGTTCAATTCCTCTTATAGCCCCAGGTCATTCACAGACTCTTTGAGGAAGATCACCCAGTCAATTCCCCTTATATCCTGAAGTGGTTCAAGCTAATTCAATTAAAACAAAGACTCTCTGAGGAAGGTCACTCGGTCTATCCCATTATAATCCATAAAGCTCAAAGACTCTCTGAGGAAGATCACTTGGTCAATCCTTGTATATTCTATAATGCTCAAAGAATCATTAGGAAGCTCACTCAGTCTATCCAAGTATAGTCTATAATTCCCAAAGACTCTCTGAGGAAGCTCACTCAGTCTATCCTCTTATATTCGATAACACCAGGTTCTCACAGCCCCATGTAAGTCACCGAATAGTAATGTTATAAGGCCAAAGTAAACCTACAAAACTACTTGTCTAACCAATCTATAGCATATCACAAAAAGTTAGAAAAAACAACTCCATCCTAAAAATACTAGGCATGGAAAAAAGGTAGCCTAATAGGAAAGCTAGACCAAATGGTCAAAATCAATAAACATGGGAGACACATCCACAGCAAGGTAAGTAACCCCATTTACAATCAAACCACCTCTACTTAGGCACAAAAGTAATAGTAGCCATCCAAAAATACAAGAAATATTCCTCGCGTTAGGATCAGCAGTCACCAACTAGGATGCAGCTCTGGTAACCACTATTGCCTCTGCAAACCAATTCAGATATAAACAAACAAGTGTGGGTGGCGCGAACACCCAACCCAACAATAAATCCATAGCCCAAAGGGATCACCAGTTTCGCACGAGTTCTAGGTGACACCCGATCACCATCTCTACAAAAACCCTAAAGAAAAACTCAGGGTCAGTCAACAACGGGCACCCACTAGATCCCTCAAGTCTAACACAGAGGTGGAATCATACTCGGGATTCTCTAGGTAAACACGAGCGAAGACATCGAACGCGAGAACCTTAGCAAAGAGCAAGGGAGGAATCCTACACAGGATCCTCAAAGTAAGGACAAAATAGTCATTCTATAACATGGTTCCTGTCAATGGAAGAACCAGATAGAGATCGTACAAAGGACTCCCTAGGTCAGCACACAAGCAAAGGCATCCCTCAGGGGATCCTTAGAAGTACCCAGTCTCAAAGCCTCATAGGACAGAAGGGAACATCTCATAGGGGAAACAACCTATAACTCATAGGTTGCAAGAGATAGCTGATACCTAATCTCTTGTTAATGTTCTCAACTAAGTTGGATGGAACACCCAACCTCTCATCCACGCCAAGTCTCACTATTAGGTGACAACTGAACTCGATAACTAGAAGAAGAACAGCTCCATTTAGATAGAAACCCCCCAAAACCCTTTATATGATCTCTAAAAGTAAAAAGGATTCCACCATTTTAATCTACGTGGAAAAACGCTTAGAATCTACAACTCACATTCCCAATTCTGACTTCCAGAGCATAAGATATCCCAAAATTACTAAATTGAAGAAGTACATGGCCAGAGCACATAGCCATAGCACATTGGGCCTGCCTGTGTAATAGTACATGACCTGTAATTTATGGCATGTACTATTCAAAAAAAGTCACCCCAAGTTCGTTTTCACTAAAACACATGCCCAAGTACCATTACATGGAGTGTACTCTAAGTACATGGTGTGTACTTAAAACAAACCTATATTCTGTGTTCTATTTCACACGACCAGCCACACGGCCACCCACTACACGGCGTGTACTCAAAGTACAAAACGCGTAATTAAGAAAAAAATTTCTTCCCCAAATAAGAAGAACACATGACGTGTACCCCTGGAATACACACCGTGTCTTCTGGGTTTTCTGACGGGAAATCCCTAAAAATGCTTGAAATGCTTGTTTTTCCCCCGAAACAACAGATCAAACCCCATGAGCATACTAGAAAGAAATATAAGGCTTTAAAGACTAAAAACAACATTTTTAAAGGCGATCTATCATCAAAACATAAACAATCCTACCATTGGGCGGAAATTGCCGAATCTTTGGTTGATTTGATGGCTCTCTGTTGCCGCACTCCGACTCAGCGTGTCGAGAGCTTCAAATAGGTACCCCTATTGCCTCTCAAATCTCCCTCTTTCTAAATCTCCATATCTACCATAGGTCATAGCCAAGGGGGCGTCATATCATATGTGCACAAGGAGGAGGATGAAAGAAGATAAGGAAGAAAAGAAAATAAAAGGAAAAGAATAAAAATGGGTTTGGGCCGACCCCGGAGCCCGACATGAGTTTATGCCTCCCCTAGTATAAACTCCCCATTTCAGAATCCATGGCGTAGGAGGGATCTCAATTCGACACTCCATTTAGAATTTATTGACAAATGAACCCGTGCGAATAATTTAATATTTAATTTGATAATATTAAATATTAAATATTCTGCTAAAATTTGAACAGCTCATATTTCCACCGAACTTCTGTCCTTGGGTAAAATATTTATTCTGGGACCAACAGAGATGTCAATAAAATTATCTGAGAACATCTGGTAAGGGAAAATGACCATTTTACCCCTCATGAGCATCCATCAGCAAAAATTCAAATTTATGCTCAAAACGGTTGTCTGGAAAAACACGGGTTCGTACAAACTCTCCACCATAAACCTTCTCGTCCCCGAGAAGCCCAGTGAAAGAACCAGAAACCATGCTCCTAACTCGACCATCAGCACAAACAAGCTATCTAGACCATCCAATAACCATATTTATAGATTTAACCTACACCTTCTATACAGAAGATATTCAACTATGACCAAACTGGTACTCCCCCCCATAGGAATACCCATGTCGTCATCTTAAAAGAAAACTCTGAGCTCAAAAGCCCACTGGAAAACACCATAGTGTAAACTAAACAAGGAAACTCACCCTAAAAAGGCCAATGATTCCCTCCCCACCATATGAATTTTCTTACAATGCTCCAATAGCACAACCAGAATAGGTTCCATACTCAACAGGGATGAACATTATGAAATAAAAAGGAGGTCGACGTAGGTTTGAAGCTATCTCAGCTTACTCAGGATGAATCAAGATATCATATAATTGTCTCGTACAAGAGTACACTAAGACTTTACCGAAGGCATGTCTAGATCCTTCCGGGCCACACTAACATCCTGCCAAAACATGACCATGATTCAAGAACAGGTCAACAATTTTCACACAGGTTTACCTAGAATAGAATAGACATCGACCTACAAAGGTTCGAGTCAAAACCAAGTGTATCTAGATCTTTCACCTAGCCCTACAGAAAAATCCTCACAACTGGGTCTCAAGGTCTAACCACCTAGCACAGTAGATCCAAAACCTCTCAGAAGAAGATAAAATTCACAATGACCAAAGAAAGTCAAAACCAAAACACAACCTACAAGGGTCCTGATCCTCTCCGATCATCCTCAGAAGCAACGAATCCTTAGAGTCAACAACCCAAGCAGAATAGAAACTGAACGGAAACTCATTCGGTATCTGTATACAGAAATACCACAAAGAGGTCCAGTTCACAAGATAATCCTTGGTATCTATCGACACCATTCTCAATGATTCGACTAGATAACTGCAAACCCAAGAAACAACACCCAATAAGGGTTAAACATGGAAGGCATCACATTCCATATCGGACAACTAGGGTCACTACACCACTTGTTCACAAGGACTGAGTCATCATCCTCACACTAATGCCTCAACCTATATCCACATAACCTGGAATCAGAGTAAAAAGTATTTTTAAGAAGACCCAAAGGTCTATGTCATCAGTAAAAACACACACTAGTAGGCCTATATGTTGTGAATCCTACGTGCCTAGTATAATGTGTGAGATGCATCTTGCATTTGCTGGCCAAGAGTCAAAATCCATCCTTGGAATCTTACCAATGGCCAAGAGCTAGAGATACATAGAAAATCAAAACACCACACAACATGTGCGTCGCTCAAGGTGAAAATTATATACAACTCTAACATCGTAAAATCAGAACTGCATTCCCAAACCCTGGAAACCATGAATTCTTACCGAAACAAGTGTTCTCGACGCACCAGCCCCATATCCATCATAGGTTTTGAATAATTCCAAAAACTATTGTCTCCCATATCCCAAATAGTAAAGACCAGGAAAGAAAACCCCTCTGATACCCCTTTTTAACGTCGCGACCCGGAAGCCACTAAACTGGTGCTCCGTGCCGGTTCACCACAAGGCCTCAAGGGAACCTCCCCATATACCAGAAGATGCCAACTAGTAGCGAGGGACTAGTGTGTGATAGTGGGGAGACTATGCCCTCATACCAAAGTAATTAAACAGTGGAAACAACTATGTATCATACACAGCGGAAAGTAAACAAAGTGCGGAAGAAATAATCAACTGAAATATAAAAAGATGTAATAGTAAAATGATGTAAAAGCCAGAAAAACTATACAATACAATACAACACTAGTCACCCACTGGGCCGACCATACAGATACTAGTACAATAGAAACAAAAAGTAAAAGTACAGGGCTCTGCTGCTAACTCCGAGCCAAACCATGAACCTGATCTCCAGACATTGTCGAACTGCAGTAGCCCAATCAGTATAACCACTCGAGTATCTCAACTCGATCATGAAAAATTGGGCCTCAGCCCTATCCACCATAAAACTCGTGCTCAACCTAAAAAGAATACATATGGTCTACAGATACACTGAGGTGCACGTGATGGGGTGAAATTTATCTCAGTAGGTCACCCCGACAAGAAACCTATAAATGTGCTGCTAAAAGTGTATACAACAACGACGTGGTCAACCTAGCTGGAAGACAACAAAGCGAGTAAACCAAACATTAAACCATAGTCAAACATAGGGAATATAATCCCTGTCGACAGGGGAAGTGCCACCATGGATGTCTGTATCTATATACGTACACATGTATAGTCCCATACTTATAAACATATACATAAATATAAATATTCATGATTAAATGATTTAAATTACAAAAAAAAACATCAGTAGTGGATCTTTGGGACCCTAATCCCGGTCTCCTGGACATTCTGTTCAAGGGAATTGAGGAAAATGTTGTGCCACTCAGGTCGTGTGTCAAATAAGTCGATCTCTAGGTCAGTAATCCCATTAACATGTACCTGCTTTGGCCAACTCCGGAGATATGCCTCTAAATAATCTAACCAAAAACAAGTAAACCTATAGCTCAACCCAACATACATAAGCAACCCTCTGGGTAGTAATCACATTCCTACCCCTCTGGTTCAGCTTAACAAGTACCAACAACCCTCTAGGCAGTTCACTCAACCTAACCCCTCTGTTTTGGTCATACGAAAATTATAAGACTCTCTGAGGATGATCGCTTGATCAATTCCCCTTATAGTTTAAGGTAGTCAGGGACTCTCTGAGGAAGATCACACAGTAAATTACCCTTATATCCCCAAGTTCAAGAGACTATCTGAGGAAGCTCACTCGGTCAAGTCCACATATAGTCCTAGTTCGTTCACAGACTCTCTAAGGAAGCTCACCTGGTCAATTCATCTTTTAGCCTGAAGTGGTTCAAGGTAATTCAAGTAAAACAAAGACTCTATGAGGTAGATCACTCGTTTTATCCAATTATAGTCTATAAATCTCAAAGACTCTCTGAGGAAGCTCACTCAGTCTATCATTGTATAGTCTATAATGCTCAAAAAAATTCTGAGGAAACTCACTCGGTCTATTCTCGTATAGTCTATAATGCCCAAAGACTCTCTGAGGAAGATCACTCGATCTATCCTCTTATAGTTTCTAACACCAGGTTCTCACAGCCCTGTGTAAGTCACCATATAGTAATTCTAAGAGGCCAAAGTAAACCTACAGAACTACAAGGCTAACCAATCTACAACATATCAAAACATTTCAGATAAACCACGCCATCCTAACAATATTAGGCATGGAAACAAGTCAGCATAACATGAAAGCTAGACCAAACAGTCAAAATCAAGAAACATGGGCAGAAACATCAACAACAAGTTATATAACCCTATTTACAATCAAACCACCTCTACTTCGGAACACAAGGAATAGTAGGAATCC
This sequence comes from Viscum album, assembly GCA_963277665.1. Taxonomy (NCBI): domain Eukaryota; kingdom Viridiplantae; phylum Streptophyta; class Magnoliopsida; order Santalales; family Viscaceae; genus Viscum; species Viscum album. Next base: position 1,306,253,142 of record OY728140.1, on the reverse strand, counting down.
AAAATAACTAGAAAGATGCCTCGCGTCTGGCTCAGTAGCCACCAACCACGAAGCACCTCTGGTAACCCCTAAATCATCAGTAAACCAATTCATTTATAAACAAATGAGTGTGGGTGGACCGAATGCCAAACCCTACAATACATCAATAGCCCAAAGGGATCACCAGTTTGGAATGGGTTCTAGGTGACACCCGATCACCATCTCTACCCAAAACCGACACAACAAATTAGGGTCGGTCAACAACGGGCACCCGTTGGGTCCCTCATGTCAAACACAGAGGAGGCATCATACTTGGGATGCTTCAGGTAAACACGAATGAAGGCATCCAACACCGGATCCTTAGCGAAAAAAAAAGAGGAATCCTATATGGGATCCTCAAAGAAAAGACAATATAGGAATTCCATAACGTGGTTCCTCTCAAAGGAAGAACAAGATAGATATCCTACAAGGGACTCCCTAGGTCCTCACACAAGCAAAGGCATCCCTCAGGGGATCCTTAGAAGTACCCAGTTTCAAAGCCTCATTGGCCAGAAGGGGCCATCTCACAAGGGAAGAATCCTCTAACTCATATGTTACAAGAGATAGCTCATAGATCATTTCCAATTAAAGGTCTCAACTATGTTGTTCCAAAAACCCAACCTCTCATCCACGCCAAGTCTCACTCTCAGCTGACAACTGAACTCGATAACTGGAGGAAGAACAACTCCATATAGATAGAAACTCCAAAACACCCTTTATATGACCTCTAAATTTCAAAAGGATTCCACCATTATGATCTACACAGATCAACGCTCATAATCGACTACTCACACACCCAATTCTGACTTCTAGAGCATAAGATATCCCAAAATTACTAAATTGAAGAAGTACATGGCTAGAGAACAAGGCCAGAGCACATTGGGCATGCCTGTGTAATAGTAAACGACATGTAATTTACTGTACATGGTGTGTTCTATTCACAAAAAGACACCCCATGTTCATTTTCACTAAAACACATGCCCTAGTACCACTACATAGCGTGTACTCAAAGTACACAGCGCGTATTTCAAAAAATCCACTATTCCGTGTTTTATATCACACGGCCAGCCACACCAACACCCACTACATGACATGTAGTCAAAGTACACAATGTGTACTTAAGAAAAAAATTTCTTCCCTAAACAGGAAGAACACACGGCCTGTACCCCTATAATACACACCGTGTATTCTGGGTTTTCCGACGGGAAATTCCTGAAAACGCCCGAAACGCACGTTTTCGCCCCCGAAAGAACAGATCGACCCCATGGGCTTACAAGAAATAAATATTATAATTTAAAAACTTAAAACAACATGTTTACAGGGGATTTATTTCAAAAACATAAACATCTCTACCTATGGGTAGAAACTGCCGAAGCTTCAGTTGATTTCACGGCTCCCGGTTGTCGCACGCCGAGTCAGCGCGTCAAGATCTTCGAATCGCTACCCCTCTTGCCTCTCAACTCTCCCTATTACTCAATATCCATATCTCCAATAGGTCACGGCCAAGGGGGAGGCATAGGAGATGTGCGTAAGGAGGAGGAGGAAAGAAGAGAAGGTGAAAAGAAAATAAAAGGAAAAGAAGAAAAAGGGGTTCGGGCCGGCCTTGGCGCCCGACATGAGTTTATGCCACCCCTAGGCTAAAATCCCTATTCCGGATTCAACGGCGCAGACCAAATCTTAATCTGACACACTGTTTAGATGTTATTGACAAATGAACTTGTGAAAATAATTTAATATTTAATTTAATAATATTAAATATTAAATAATCTTCTATAATTCAAACATCTCATATTTCCACAATACTTTTATTCTAGGGTAAAATCATTATTCTGGGACCAAAAGAGTTGTAAAAAAATTATTCTAGATCATCTGGTAGAGTAAAATGACCATTTTACCCCTCACGAGCATCCAACAGCAAAAATTCAAATTTATGCTCAAAACATTTGTCTGAAAAAACACAGGTTCTTACAATTTTGGGGATAAAAAGGTAGATAGAATAGAGGAAGGATGTTGGGGAGAGATTTTGGAATCATTAAAGTAAGTAAAAAGGTTTCAGTGGAGTGAATAGAAGAGAGGAGTGTGGGTGGTTATTTTATATTGGAGGAGAGAAGGGTTTTCTTAATATTTTAATCATTAGTTTTTTATTTATCCATAAGACCAGAAATAGTTATGATTCAAGTAAACTAAAATAGTAATTTTTGAATTTGAGTTTGAACCAATGGTTGTTTACATCTTCTATGACTCAAGAATGATGTATAAATTTATGTTTTAGCATTTATTGTGAATTGTCGAATTTTACTATTCATAAAAAATTCATGTATTTCAGAAAAATCCCAAAAATTCACCCTTACTATTTTTCGATGTGTACAATCCAAAAAGGAAATAAATATTTGAAAAATAATTTTCAAAATATTATTTATTTAATTATTTTATAATATTTTAATTGAAAAAATACATATTTTAATACTAAAAATGATTTTATAATGCTTTCAAAAATTACATAAGGACTTATAAAATTATCATAAGACCAGAAATCATAAAATTATTAAATTATAATTTTTTTTGAAAAGTACATTTTCCTTTAAATTATTTAATTAATTATAAATATTTATTTATGATTGACCAAAATTCCTATAATTTTACTATGGTCTTATCAACACTTATAAGATTCCTAAATTTTATTTATATAATCCTGGGTGAGGATGCTATTCTTTCAGACGATTTACTGATCATAAGGGTCATGTTTATATTCGTAAGGGTATGTTACTATTCATAAGGGTAGGTTACTGTTCACCAAAAATTTATTTTTTCTTATCAGACTCGAAACATCTTACCGATCGCAAATGTGTATGTCGGATTTTCAAAATTCAAAACTGAAAGGTGACAACATTATGTTTTAAGGTCACTTAGAACTTAGTAGTTCATTGCCTTGTAATTTCACGTGATTATTTTAAATATCTATAAGAAAGAAATTTCCATTTAAAAACATTAGGTCGTTACATTATTCATAATTGGAAAGCATAAAAATATAATAAATGGGGATTAATTACCCAAAAAACACTCATCCAAAAAATAAACTAGCACCCCACAATACCATCCAAACATCTTCAAGGGACCCATGGTAACCAACCATGTCCAAGAAATCATTAAATGTACTTCTATAATGATAACCAAAGTAGGAACAACACCATGTCTCCTATATAAAACCTAAGAGTCGCATATATTCACATTGATGAATATATAGTGTGTAAGAAAATTATGCACAATAATTTTTTACCAAATAGTTTATTATATTTATTTTAAAACATAATTCTTTAGTTATAATATTACATCATTATTTTTGAGAAATTATTTTAAAAAATAATACAAATATCATTCATTTTATATTTTTCAAAAACAAATTGGTAACCCTTTTTTCGAAAACTAATTATTAAATAGTTTGACATCCATGATTTTAAACTCATGAAAATAAATAAAACCTTTTCTTCAAAGTATCTTTTAAAATACCCTTATTACCAATAAGGTGGAATCCACCACTTAAAATATAAAATATAACAAAAAATTAAATTGATGGATTCGTATCTTTTGATAAAAAATAAGTATTTACTTTTTTTCATATTTTTTCAAAAATCCCCTTTTCCAAAGAAATTGAAAAGTAAAATATATAATAACGGAAGGAAGAAAATAATAAAAGGGAACCAATGATTCAAGAAAACATAATATAAATAAATTAAAATAGTATAAACATTGCCATATAATCCAGATAAGAAAAGGGCGACACAAAAAAGAGTGTAATTGAAATCCATTAGGTAATACCATATATCAATAAATAAGCTTCATGGGATATTCTATACATAATTTCATGTGATAATACGAGACATAATCAAGAAAATAAATCACTTAGTAAACTCTTATCGTCTTACCAAGTCATGTCAGCCATCTTCCACAATCTGATCAGGCCAAATCGACTAGTTCACACTATCTACTTTTTTTTAAAAATAGTATATCCTGAACTAGATCCCAAACATACTTATTGGTGTTACCATTTCATTTCAATTTATATTTTTATAATAAAAAAATAAAAATACATTCATTAAGATACTTATACAATCATCCTTACCTCACCACTAAGACACTCACACTAAATACCTCATTTCTTAGCTATTAAGAATCAAGAAATGATAACAATAAATTCACATACTAGAAAATAGGACGGAATAAATGGGGAATAAATACAATTTAGGATTAAAATTAGGTTTCCAAAATAATTATTAACACATTTTAATATAATTTCAACATGGAATTTAAGATAAAACATGAAAAAGTCCAATTTATCATAAAACACACTTTGAAAATCAGTCATGGTTCTATTAGTTTACAATAATATATTTCATTATTTATGATTAATTAAAAAACCAAACTCATTTTAAATGAAAAAAACACTTTAAAAAGGATTAAACCTTTTTGAAATAAATTTTTTTCCACCACCATTCTTTTTAAAAATCAAAATCATCATAAATATCCTCTCAGATATGGCACAAAAACATAGGATTCATAAAAAAATTTGTTCTAAAATAATATAAGTGATTATTTCAAATTCCACATACCTAGTATAGTAAATCTTTAAAAAATTTAATAAAGCTCTCATTAGTGTCATATATAAATGTAATCTGATAAGAATTTTTTTTAAATAACCCCAAGAATTTCATGACATAAAAAATAAATTAATTTTATAGAAACACTTACATTAATCATGTATAATCAAGACATAACACATCTCTTAGCATGGTAGAACCCTAAATAAGAAATATAGCCGACTATATAATCCATATGAAACAAAAAACCAATGTTTAAATTAATCAAACCCCAAATTTGGATACCTATGTTCATTATGGTTTATACGAGAAGGGAAAACATAGAGGTGTATGAAGGGAGAAGTGGGGGAGAATAATGAAGGAAATATAGATATAACCTTATATAACCACACGAAATCGATGGAAAAATGATAAAAATACAATATAAACAAAATGATAATTCATACATATTTCCCTTTGGGATATACACGTGATTTGAGGTTAAAATAAATATAAACTAGGCTTAAACATGATGGTTAATAAGTTGAAAATCATAAAATTATAACTAGGGGCGGGGATATCATGATGTGAAATACCTATTTTATCATGACATACCTCCTAAAATTAACATTGCCATCACATACTAGGTTTTTTAATGGTATTTATATTTCTTTATGGTGTTGCATTCTCTATATGGGAGAACCCTCATGGCATGGAATTCAGTCATGGTGACTTACCAAAAAATGAAACTGCCATCTATGTCCATTCTCGGTGAGACATCCCCAATCAAGATATGATATTTCCCTCACATAAAAAACAAATTAAACCCCATAAATAGTATACTATACACTAATCATAGAAAAAAATATGTATGTCATATAGAGACATACTCAAGGTAAACCCAAGAACCCTGAGCCCTAGGACACCATGTCTTCACTTTCCTACTTCACTTCAGGAAGTGACTTCCATAATGACCTAACAATGAATAACATATCATCGTAACAGTGTGACCTACTACAGTCTATAATTTTAGGTCATCCTATATCCCACAACATTTCATGACCCTCCTATTTCACGGAAGAAATATTCTACTATAAAAATATATGAAACTATAAAAAAACTAAAACACTAAAAATTTTATACTTTTAAACACCATAGTAACACTTCGGTGTCACAGATAAGATGTTTCAGAACACAAAATCTTGCATTATAATATTTAAAGATCAAGTGGAGTTTCATTAAATAAAAATATAATGAAAAAAATATGCATTGAACTTATTTAATAATTAATTATACCATGTGGAAAGTGACATTGGAATTAATATTATGAATGGGAAGGAATATAAAATTATTATCCCTTATTATGTTAATAATATTATAATAAGGGGGGAAATAATATATATTTTTCAAAAATTAAGTAACCTTTAATTGAATGTTAAATTTTAGAAGAGGAATAAACTAAGTGAAATGGAAACATTATCTAGAATGAAGTGAAACTTGATGAAGATGTTTTTGAAAATATTAAAAAAATTATGAAACTCAAAAAAAGGAAATTTATATTTTAATCAAATAGTGAAAAAAAATTGTAATCCTAATAATATAATTAAAACAAATTTAAATTAATGTAAATAATGATTGGTTTTTAACCCAAAAAGAATAAGATGAATGTAAAAAAATAGTCTTGAATATGTTAAAAATACATGTATCCTAGAATACCTTTTAAACATGAAAAGGTAAAATAGGATAGGATAAAAGATATATTATTTTTACTAATTTCTTATCATTTAACCCAATTAAAATCAAGTAACGGTGAATTGAATAGAAATGATACATTCAAAAAGTGATCTAGAAAGAAACATTATTCAAGGAATATATGATAGATCTAGAAACACTGTATGTATAAGAAAAATCAATGATTATGAAACACAGTAGATTCCTATTAAATATGATTTATTTTCCATGGGACCATGATTGATCTGTATTAGGGAAAAATCTGGTTGATAACCCGAAAACAAGTGCTTCTTGGGAGGCAACCTTAGTATAAGACCTTTCATTTCATTTGTTTTTTGTAGATTTTTTAATTTATTTTTTTAAATAAATTTATATATCTATCAAACTATGTATAATATGATTTTTACAATAACATCATTGAAAAAATCAGAAGTGAACACTTTAGAGAGAAAAGGAAACTCGCTACTATTTAAAAGAACCTACAGTGGAAGAGGACTATTCTATCATCACTCGAATATTATTAAAATCTTTATAAATTCAATCTTTTAATTATATTTTTCATATATATGATTATGAATTCATTTAACACTTAATCAAACCCATGTGTGGGAGTGTAAAAAAGGATTAGTGTGTTTTATGATTGTGAATAACATTGCTTGTGACAACTCTATCTATCATTCATTAAAAACAACTCACCTTATAAACATTAAATATCTTATTTGTGGAACTTCATCATAGAAATTTACTTAAATAAGGCTTGGTTACATAAAAATATGGAATGAATAAATTTATTTGATGAAACTAATCTTCATGGATTGTTGTCTAAATATGATTAGTACTTAAATGGTTTATCATAAACAAAAAACAGATAAAAAATTTTAATTAGATTAATTTGATATATTAGGATCCATAATTAAATCTATTAATTTATGTTGAAATAAAATTTTGTATTTGAAAAATAAAATCCATTGATATGAGTAAGATAATGTAATATTTGTATGAAAACCCGAATTCTATGTCTTGATTATTCCAATTAGCCTCAAGGGATAATAATTTTTTTCATACACCGGTTGAATTAGACACACTAAAATCATAAATAATTGAATTTCATATCAGATACAAAAGAAAATTAAAATATTCTTATTTGTTTAAAGGGATAATGGAAAAGGGGAATTTTGAACTCATGCGAATAATAGGAAAACTGGCTTAACTATTTATTTCATAGATATGAATCATTAATTAGGTAAACTTTTGAAGTGATACGATGATCCTGAGAGAGGGGAGTTGAAAATATGTTTCATTCTAGTATTGAATTCCAAATATGTCCACAGAAATGAAAAACCAACATGTGGGGTGAAAATATAGGTGGATATGAATTCCTAAAGAGAAAATTTTTAGACAGGATTAACAAAGTAAAATTAGTTCTCAAGTGTCGAGGAGTTCACATTGCATAAATTTTTCATTTATTTTCCATAATAATGGAAATATATTTTGTAATCTATTGTGATAGTTTGAATATATATAATTAAAAATAATGTTTTGGTTAGATTTTTAATATGATATTTTAATAATATCATACTATAAAACCCATTCAAATGCAATCATTATTAAACTTCTAATTTTAATGATTGTGTATGAACTAACTAGTGAAATTTTCTCTTTTAAAGGAAAATCATATGACATTTTGGAGATAGTTTACATTGGAGAATAAAATTTGGCATGTTGAGAATAAATGAAATATTTTTACAGGTGTAAAGAAATGAGGTTCAACCCCTAATAGTTAACCAGTACCTATGGAAACCTAGTGAATGTCATCAACACTAGCCCCAAGACTTTATAAGGGAAATAAAGAGAAATCCAACAAGTCCACATGATACATAGAATGGATATGCCTTATGAAATGGAATGTCCCATGAACTATATTCATAGTGAGAGTCTTCACTATATTATGTAAGGGGACACATAAGATCATCACTCACCCATTGAGATAAATATGGGAGAACATGGCATTATAAAAGAGAGAGCCTCCCCATCGCAACAATTTATATTGCGTGGCATGTGTCATTGTAGAAGCACGTAATTTGATATAAATATCATGAGTTTTCATGGAACATATTTTACTATTGGAGTTACCCTTCTTACATTCCCATCCACCCACCACACCACACTCACTTCTTTACCATGTTCAACAAATGGATTGACTGTACCTATATTCAAATCCCTCTGCACCACTCAAGTATTCAAATAAACTCACTATTATCTATAGCTTCATCCATGGATACCATTTAATTCTCAACTAGTCCAAATTATCAACAAAGGGTTCTGTAATATTCCATTGTTTCTTCCTAAGTTACCACTTTTTTATTAGTATACTATCATCTAGTCGGGATCAGTGCAAATTAAATTCATTCCTTTGAACAAGAATATTACCAATATCACATCAAGCCTCTCCAATCTAGTTTAAACCTCTAAAAAATTATCTTCATGTCAAAAAGGAATCTAAAACCCTAGACATGTAGCATTGGAACCATTTAACAAATAAAAATTGAAACTATCTACGAGACATGACAACCAATGAGTCCTCAAAGTTGATGATGAACATAAATTTTGTGTAATCCTACAAGATGAAATATCATCCACTAACATCATTTAAGTACCACATTGGAAACATTAAATAAGGTATAATATTTCATACAGTGGGTTTTTTTACCAAATAGTGTAATTGGTTAGTGGAATTTTTCATGGCTTAATATTATGAAAATAAGGGAAGTTGTTGACTTAGTTTTGTTCCTCCCAAAGTGAGGTAAATTTAACAATATATTTGAACAAAGTTGAAATAAATGTAATGGAATCTAGGTATGTGAGATTAAAAAAAATAAAAGGATAAGTGGAATATATCCCATGCTTAGGTATTTGAGATAATTCTTATTCCATGGGGTGGTAGTTTAAACCCATGTAGTTCATTCCTTTCAAACCATTCCAATAATTAAGACATGCCATATATATTTATACCATTACAAACAATCATTCACCTTATTACACCATAAAACCAAGATATTAATCTCTTCTAGAATCACTTCATCCATTTACATGGAAAATTATAAATAGCTGGTGACCAAGGAAAATAAAATATAATCGCCAAAATAAGGGGGGTTTCTCACTCCCTATATTTTCCACTAAAATGATTATGCTCAGTTAAAAAATGTATTGTGGGGATGAGGGTAATATAATTGAATTTATAATTATATATTATATCCATCTATATTAAAATTTATAACTCATTAAATAGATTTATATAAAGATTAATGATTTGATTATTGTTATGATTGGGAGAGAGAGGAAGCCCAAACTGTGGAATAGTGTGATTGGAAATTGGTTTCAAAGGGTTGTTAATTATGAGGAATTAGTGACAAAATAATTGTAGAAAATTAAATTTAACCAATTCTTTGAAGAAATAAGATAATCTTAATAATGGATATTATTCTTAGTAGTATGTCATGGGGATGATTTGAGAGAAAAACCATGGTATTTTTTTTTGTTTACATTTTTCAGTTGAGTATGTTAAAAGGTTTCATCACTACAAAATATTTCTCAATTATTCAAAAATTTAATCAATAACATTAGATTTTTTAACTTATTACAAGAACCTTATCATATAGTCACCAGAAACTTGAATCAATAATATACTTTTAATTCATGCATGAAAACACACAAAAAAACATTATTCTTCATTGTTTCATTATTTTTACCTCAGTGTGTTATTGGAAAACCCAATAACCTATCCATGGGAAGATAAACTTTTTAATCAGTAAATTGTATCTCACATTTAATCAATATTGTCCCATTTACTATTTCATGTTATAATTAAAATTAATATTATTTCCCAACAAAACCTATATAGTGTGATTGCTTAAATTGAAATTATATCATAACTCTCACCCAATACTTTTATAACACTATGTCGGTAATATATCAATTTTTTACCACTAATAGTCTTGTAGGGAATATATGTGGGAGCCTTGATTCCCATATCCCATATTTCATGGGTTTTATTTAAGCAGAGAGGGTATAAAATACACAAATAGAAGTCATTACCCTCATAATTTTCATGGACGTTGAAAAAAACCGCCAATAAATATCATAGAATTTCTGTAAAACAACTCATAATTCCATATGACATGTAAATTATATATATATTAAATTTAATACAATGTAAACTATCAAAATAATCTCTTTTGTAAGTGACTCAACCAAAGAAAGTGGTCGCCATGAGCTAGTGAGATCAAACCTCCTCACCTATTCCCTCTAGGAAACATATATATATATATATAAACATGGATGAATATTCTTATTTACATAGTCAGATACTCTATAAAACATATCGTGTAAATGTAAAAGAATTATATAAATTCCTTGGTGAATAAACAGTTGAACTAATTTCTCACATATAGCTGGTCAACTATCACCCAACTTCACCAAGGCTCACTCACATGATAATGAATCCATGTAATTTAATGTAATTTTAAAATAGTATGACAATTAGGTAACCCACAACCAATTCCCTACTAATTTAGTCTCTCTCATGCCCTATAAGTTTAGTTTCAGGAACACCTATATCTACTTTATCTAAATAACTATATAACCACATCATTCTGAAAACATATATCCACAGCCACAAACTTCATACCAAATCGAAAACACATGAAAAAAACTTTAACATTCCAAATCACTACATATAAACTAAATATCACACACATGTCATAATATGGTAATGTGAAGATGAAGGACACCAAACTTGTTCCCTCCTCCTTCCATGCACATCCCCAAACATGCATCCCACTAAAATTATATCCTATGAACTCTAAACTCATTCCATTATAGCCTACACATCATGACCTCATAACACCATAAAATATATTAAATTTTATAGAGTAATAGGGGACATGGGGGTTTTTTTATCTATTACTTTAATGGTATGGATATTTGGAAATAACCCCAAAACCGAAAACCATATGGATTTTAGTAATATTACATCAATAAAGTTGTTGTGTCTAAAAAAATAAAAGAATAATATAATGAATATATAATAAAATATATAAGCATATCATGGGAGTTTAATTACAAACACATTTTATTTTATTAATATAACCTATTATATCCACTTAAACCAAACCACTCCACATAAAAAATGGATTCCACAACTAACCATAATAAAACCAAACCATGAATACACCAAAAACTAGATAAAAATAAAAATAAATTCATATTTAATCAAATAATAATAAATATATATAATTAATGTTACCATATATAATAAATTATTTAGGATTAATTCCATTTATTTTGTTACTATTTCTTATAAAAATATCTATTTCAAAGTTACCAATACATTTTACAACGTTTCATTTTCCCATTACCTTAATTATTAATTTTTTTAACAACATTATCCCATATATGCATTCAAATTTCATTTTGTTTCTAATTCATTCCTTTAATTTATAATTCAGAAATATTTCTAGGTTACATTGATATAACCACATCCACCTCACCTCAAAACAACATTAATAATCACACATTCCTAGCCGAAACCCATAGAACAAAATACATCATTTCTATAACAACAAAATTTAATACATTCTACACCATCTAATAAGACCATCAAGACAGCAATAATATAAAAAAACTCTAATCTAAACCATAGTAAGTAAAATAATATAAATATAATGGTAAAAAACCAATTACAACAACCAATCATATCTATCAATAAATTTTTCATGTTTATGATTTCAAGTACATTAAAAATTTTAGGCAAAAACACATCCAAAATATTTCCTTATTTTCGTTCTAATAATTAGATACCATATTTATATGATCTACTAATTTTGAAATGTTAAAGGAATCACAAAAAAATAACATGGGAAACTACAATAAGAAATATCAAAAATTAATAATAATAAATATCATGGAAATCATATAAAACAAATAAGTTTATCATATCAATTTTAATTCCATTAATTTAATCCCATATATTGTTTGTTTAATATAAACTATATAGAAAATGAAAAAAAACATGATATTTTCACACTCAAACATAAGAAAAAAAGTGATATTTTTAGTCCGCTACCTTAATAGACTCTTTAATATTCACTATAAAATAAGAAGAAGAAATTGGAAATCAACCACAATTAAGCATGCAAGGATGACCCTAAAATCATATAGAATTCCAAATTCCATCTAACCACTCGAACTAACACCATAAAAACTAAACCTATACCATTTATATAACCTTATAGAACATAAAAAGAAACAATGAATGAAGGAAAAATGAATTGAAACTCTCCTAATATTTCAATATGTTGATCACACAATGCCAAGAAAAAAATCCACTATTGTGTAAATGAGGTGAATCCAATACAATCCACCAGCCACATAGGGTTAAAAGGGGTACGAGTTTCAAGAAATAATATAGGTATCCACATAAAGTTATATTTTAAATTTGAAAAACCAAATTAATGTTGTAACGTGTTTAAATAATTTTCAATAGAGGCCTCATCCAAAAAACATGGATTAATCTCCCAAATATTTCACTAATATCGAAAAGTTGATTCCACACTATTTTTTTTTATTTTTAACATTAGTTAATAAGAAAATCATTCAAAAAAATGTTGTAAATAAATTTATTATGTTGGTTACTTTAACCAGTTATAAAAATGAACCTTTTAGTTTGTTATTATAAAAACCTCCCCATAAAATAATCAGAAACCTAAAATTGACTAACTTTTTACATTGGGTACATTAAATAATTAATGTAAAAACAAAGTTTTCTTTACATCAGTTTCAAAATTACTGACTTATAAAGATATTTTAAATTTTAAAAAAAAATATACAGTTTAACTAGCATATGATATATCTAAAACTAGAATAAAAAACATAAAAATATAAAATAAATAACATTTTACAATTATATAATATATATTTAAATGATAAATTTTTTCAAATTATGCAAAAAAGAAAAATTGAAATTTTATCTTTAAAATATATATTAGCAATATATATAAAGAAAATCTGAATCTAGATTGTAAATTAATTCATTCATGCTTCCCATAAATGATATGAATTCTTTTCCTTATAATGGTGAAGTTCATAAAAAATCTATAAATTGAAAAGAAATTATTCAATATGTTTTCTAAATATAATTATAAGATATATTAAAAATATATATTATGATAAATACAAAACTCTTCTAAATTAAGAACTGTTATATTTGTAATTATTTAAAACATAAATCTCATAACATAATATTAATATTAAATTAGAACTTTTAGTGTCATTTCTATTTTATGATTTGGTTTCAATTAAATCTAACATTTTTATTAACAACCAAATTGTATAACATATAAATTAATTCACCATTTTGTACAAATATTTGATCTCCTTTATCCTCTTTCCAATTTAAAAGTTATATTATACCCATAACCTATTTTAAATTGGTATCTAAGACATAAAATTATAAATATAATATAATATATAAATAGTAGAACGTCCACTCTAATATTTATTTAAATGTTTCTTACATGTCTCCATGGATAGAGCATTACAAGTTTGATTAATTTTCTTGTGGAAAATAACACAAAACATATTATGGAAACTAATATAAAAACAAATATGAATGGTTATTTTATTAAAATAAATAACACTTTATGATATATATTTTCCATAATCATTTATATAAGGAAACATTCAGAAAACAAATGTATCAATCTAAAATATTTCATAAATATATAATATTATCTCATCTTCCTTCATTGTCTTCGCTACGACTGACTGAAAATTATTTTTTATTTTATTATCTAATCACTTTCGAAGGAAAAATTGAGAACCCCAAGTCTAACAAAATAGCCACACAAAAAAAACAACAACAAAGACCCCATGAAAAATATTGTTCCTACCTCTCCCCAGCAACTCATCCTTGATAGGCCTCCACCCAAGCATGGGACCTCAGAAAACAGTCCCGCACAAAGCTGCACGGGCATGGAACCAATGGCCAAGCCATACCCTCTCTATCATCCGCTCCAAGTACCATGCAGGAGTGATAACCCTGTGTTGTGACCCTCATATAAGTGAGAACCAAGTAACATGCTAGAAAACAAACACCAAAATGGACCTCGAGAGACACAAACTGAAAAAAAAATCACTTCCTCATAACGAAACACATCACGGAGAAATGAGAAACCAAGCATTAATCAGAAAAGGGTAAAGCAGAATAATTGGAAATCAATATAACTCAGCCAGAGTTAGTATCCCTAAATAATTTCCAGGATATAGCGGCTACCTGAGTATGTGGGTATCCCCTTATCAGGTCTTCAAATGAAGACGTCAGTTTATCCCAGACCTGGATATACACCTCTAGTCTGATCATACCCTTATTGAAGACCCCACTAGGATCGTGTCCTGTTTTACAACCGAAATATATTTTTCCTTGCTCAGATTCACTTCAATATACGGGCCCATCATCTTGTCCTCTTCCTCTTCCGAGGCCTTGAGGAATAACACATACTCTGTCACCCTATCCTCCAAACATAAAACCATCTCCAAGTGGGGTTCAGGCTGACCGGGTGGTTTTAGTTGACACTTGATCTCACTATCTAAATTATCATCAATTTTCTTTTTTTTTTCTGAACGATTCTTCATAGGAGGAGGTAAGGACGAGAAGTCCTTCCTACCCGTACTCCTCATATTTTGCCTGGTGCTCCTCAGACAGAACTCCCCTGCAGATAAATCATTACTGTATTCAATGGATTTCTCCACCCCGCCTCTAGTAAAACAATATGCATATGCATGGTCAATGTTCCAGACTTCCATATTGGTGTCATCGGGGTTCTTACTAGTGGTTTCATCTCCCTAAACTGGAATAGGTGTATCATCCCATGCCCCTGACTCAACAAGACCTTCAAACCTATTGTTCAAGATGAGTGGGGTCCGAGATGAGGAGTACTCACCACCCAGAAGAATGGAGGTACTCTCAAGGTCCTGCCTCAACCGCTTGAACACATCAGCAACATTCATATTTTCCTGTGCCACAACTTCCTTTCCCATGCCAGAACCCATGCCAGCCTCTGGACTACATTCCATTGCCTCGCTACTGGTATGATTCTCTACGCCCAGATGAAATAACCTACTTTCTCCACCTCTCTCATCTCCTCCAATTTCTTTATGCCTCGTTCCAACCTTCTCACGAGATAACCTGTTTTCTCCACCTCTCTCATCTCCTCCAATTTCCTTCTGCCTCGTTCCAACCTTCTCATGAGATTCCATGTTCTTCCCCAGAATAGTGTTCGCCATCCTTGGTGTATACGAGACGTCCTTGTATCCAACCTTTGACTATTCTTTTAATTCCCTTCCGTCCTTCGATGTAGGCTCCCGAGAACAGACTCTAATGGAATGTCCTAGCCGTCCACAAGAAGAGAAATAGTCCATCCAACTCTCATAAAATACACACTTCTGACATCTGTACTCCTCTCTGATTGTGACCCAAACAAATTCAAAGGGAACCCTGGACGCATCAACCTCTACACAGATACGCAGATTAACGGGATGGTAAACCTACTCTGTGCGACTATCCAAACATAAATACCTTCTAATAAGATTACCAATCATTCTGATAACAGATGGATTCTGGAAAGGTAACAAAAAAATTAGGAAGACTAACCCAAATTGCAACGGAAGGTCAGTCATGCTTCATGTGAAAATCGAACAACCATCGGAATAGGAAGAACTGATGACCATTGCAGCATCGTGGAGCCCTCGACCAGGCACTGATGAGATCATCCTCTGAAGTGAATTGAATCATAATATGGTGGTTGTAGAGCAATCCCACTGTCTCTCTATCTTTCAAATTCCAAGTATCGAAGACAAAGAGGTCGAAGGAGTCAACTGAAGGTCTTCATAAATAGTGTTATGTAAAATAAAAGTGGCGTCAATATGTTTATTCTTTCTATACTATAGTTATTTACCATTATTTTATTCCTATAATATATATATATATATATGATAAAATATTGAAACAAATTTCACACAAAGATGAAATAAACTATATAATCTATGCATACATGAGTGTTAAGTAATTAAACAAGTCTAGATGTTCAAACAGAAAATTCTCTAACACTTTATCTCTATTGATCCAAGAGACTTGAATTTCAATGTTTCAAATTTTATATCCATAATTTTTTATTCCAACAATTGATACACATCATGATATAATTTATGAGGTTATAGTTTTTTTGGATATTCTTCTTTTATTTCCTTAGTTTCCATTAATTACGGACAAACAAATCGTTTTTATGATCATATTAAATTATTATAAAAAAATTAAACTGACTATATTTCACTTACAAAAAATATTTTTTACATTTATAATCAATAATCTTAATCCATATAGAATTATCTATAAAATAATATATATCCCATGGTTTTTTATTTTTTTCATCACCAAAAATAAAATCCGAAGATAGGGTTTTCTTAAAATTCCTCTATCTTTTAGAAGAAAAAGGTAAACATTTCCTCATGATTTCTTTAACTTTAGGAAAATCATATTTCATATGATGGCAAGAAAAAAACAATCTATAATAGTAATAACACATGTCATGGTAAATAAAATAATAATAAATGAGATTAATAAGATGGTATATCATTATTGAACCAGTGTTCTCTTTCCATCACTTATCTAATCATAAACCAAAATGATTACTTTATTTTGATCTTATATAGAAACAAAAAATCAAAAAAAATGAATTTGGACCCCTAGTATTATCATTACCCAAACACATGATAGATATCTTATGGCCTTTTCCATGATCAAGTAATAATTTAGGTAAACATGTGCAACCACATTTACCAACCTAGAAGCCTTCCCTTTCTATATAGTAGTGGAAGGCTCATGTGCAAGGAAATTAGGAGGATCCTTAGAATGAATATGTATATGGACTTATATTGATGATCGATATGACTTAAATTTTGATCAACAAATATCATATAAACCAAATTAAAAAATTATTAAACGATTATAGAAATACAACTACTATATATAAAATAAAAAAAACTTATCCAACAAAACTAATCTAAATTAAACATGTTTTTATTATTATTAATTAAATTATTTTACTAAAATTATAAAAACAATTACCTCATTTGTGATATATAAAATAATATAAATAAATGAAAACAAATATGTATGAGATTATTTAATTTCAATTATTACATATAAATTTAAATAAAATTTTAAAAATGATAAAAAAAATAAACAAGAAAAAAACATTATAATTTTCATTAGATTAACTAAAAGAATACTAATGAAGTATAGACAACATTTATATACATGAAATGATATAGATAAAAAAATTAAAATAGTAATAGATTTCATAAATCCAACTATTGCATATAAATTTAAATAACAATTGGAAAATGATAAAAATGAAACAAAAATAAACTAAATAAACTCTTTAACATATTCATTATATTAGTTAAAAATAATTATTAAAAAATAACAAAAAAATTATGAGACATTAAATGATATAGAGAGAAGATAAAAACAAAGGCAAACAAATAATATAAATCCAATTTTTTCAAATAAAAGTGAATAATTGGAAAATGATATAAATAAATCTAAACTAAACCAAACTAAACTAAATAAACAATTAATCATGTTTGTTTAAATATGTGACATAAATAAAAAATAAAATTTGTATAACACCCCGAACTAAACCATCAGGTCCGACCTAGAGTGACACCGACTTCATGTATGCCTCCCCATTTGCAAGTGGTTTCCAACTAACAACAAGGGTCAAGACACCATTAGTGGGGTGGTTAAACCATCATTACCATATAATTTCACAAATAATAAAATAAATTATAAACAACTCATAGTAAAAAAGTGGAATATAAGACATCATAATGTAATATCAAATAGAACACATATCATAAAAAAATGGGCTCCCTATGTGGAAATCCAAACCTAGGTAAAAAGTGTGCATGTGAATAAGTAAATAAAACTATGGAATTCTATGTAGTAAACCCAAATACTAGTCCCTTATCCATTTTCCTTGGCTCAACTATCTTTCATGGGCCTATTTTCATTTTATGGATACATATAATTGATTTATAGACATGTATAAATATTCTCATGTAGGATGTTAGTTTTAAAACCCCATAGGACACCACCATTATGTTCTTTAAATGAGTTCACATTCAAAAGAGTATATATCATAATAATAAATCAATTTTCACATGATAAAAAACCCATGAAAATTTTCGTTGAACTAACCAAGATTCCATAAACCATGACTATACATACCTTCTAGAAAATGACTGAGTGGTCATAGAAACGTGAAAAATGTTGGATCTTACCTTAAAGATAATTGATAGACATTCAAGCCCTAGCCTATAGGTCTGACCACATTAAGAAACCATTCTACATTTTTATCTCTTAGGTTAGGTCACATATACCATCATACCCCCTAGTTCAGGTTACATAGAACATCATGTCCTATTGTGGCCTCATGTGTAAAATCAACCATCATGCCCCAAGTTCATGCCACACAAGTCCATCATACCTAGTTATCTATATTGGTCTTTTTATCATTTAATATATAGTATCTAAACACAATCCCCTTGTAAATCCATATATCCATGATGGATCCACTTGTAACTTTTCTACAATGAATAGAATAACAACACAACATATAGAAATTAAAAACATAGAAATAGGTAACATCAAATAGAGATGCAAAATATCATATCATTGGTGATAAAAATTATCCAAACACACACACATGTGCTCAAAATCAACATGAAATACGTTATATCAACACATAATGTCATATCATTCCAATGATTTTATACATAGCCTCAATGTTTTAAGTATCTTTCTACCTTGAGTGTGTCATAAAAAAAATCAAGGTTCGTCAAAGGTGTCATCTCCCAAACCATGTTCTCAGACCAATTGGATTAATATTTCTCTCCATGTACCCTTAGAATTGGTTCACATAAAACATATGGTCTTTAGGTAAAGTCACATAGAATAATAATTCAAGGGGTGGGACAATGCTTACCCAATGATAATTAACATAAATGGTATAATAAAATCCATGTTGAATGATGAATAAAATATCTCTCTTGGATATTAAAAATTGATTAAGTCAATAATAGAATATAACTAAGACATCATATAATTCCACTAATCCTCAAGAAGGTTTTCAATTCTCCAGTGTTGAAATTACCTAACTATAAAACATAAGGAATCATCGTCAATTCCATAGAAACATTATTCCATGATTTAATAACAAATAAGGGAGGAAATTTGGGCAAAAAAGATGACTCACTGTAGACCTTCACTAAATAACAATAAAAAGGAACATTATAAGTAGAGATGAAAGGTTCTTTATGTCATCTAAATTTATGGAAGAATAAATCCTAATACCTATAATAGAAATAAATGGGATGAATCACCCATATTCTTAGCTTATCCAAGAGGTTTTCCAAAACGTCTTAAAGATCACCAAATTCAAGGAATCAACAAGTAGAGAGTGTGGAATTTATTAATAGGCGTCAAGATTCTACTAATAAGCACATTAAGATCCAAAAATAAATCACCCTCAGTTTCCCATTTCTATATGGATAATATATAACAATAGGGAGAATAAATTTTTTTATTTCAACATTTCATGAAGATGAAATAAACATTCATCAAATCCTAGTCATTTCTGTGGTTGTTCGGGAACATACCCAGATGAAATCAGTTGGCCTACAACGGGTTTTATGACTCTTACCCATTTTATAATAATTTTGGATTACAATATGTTGAGATAAGTCTTACTGAGTTGTTTTCCACCAAGAAAAGTTAGGTCTCTATCCATTACAATGGACACATGCTTAGAAAATTGTTTCCATGCTTAAATTCCACTCAAGGAAAAACATGGATAGCACTATAGACACGGTGTTGGCCATTATTTCCTAGAAACATCTAAAACACACACTAAATAATTCACAAGAAATTAAAATCATCTTGGGATCCACCCCACAATGTATTAACTCAAAAATAATAAAGATAATAAGGAATACATGGAATTTCATATTCAAATAAAAGTTTGGTGACTTTACAGTCTCTCCCTCTAAAGACTATTCATCATTTAAAGAATATCTTGTAGTACCTATTAAACAACTAAGGTCATTGAGCTCAAAATTATTATTTTAGATCCCATATATATTCCTCGATCTGTTTATGCTGCCATAGAATCTGGACAAGTGGTGTGATCTCCCCTCAAATGACTTTCTCACTTTTTTCAGCAATCTACTTTGAGTTCTCCATATATGATTCATGAGTATCTAGCTCAACATCCCCATAGTTGATGACACACATGGAAGTGGTTATGTAACTTTGGAGCTAAGAAACATGAGAAAACATAGCCCATACCATAAAAACATGAATTAAGACCCAGATGGTATGCCACCATCCCAACATAATTGGTGATCTTGAAGGATCAATCATAATTTAGGGTAATATTTCTTTTCTTTCATAGATATTTGTGGCATAACTGAGGTGTCAGTCATAAGAAAACCTGATCTCCTAAAAAAATCAAGATATATCCTCCTATCATCATCATAAAATCTATACCTTCTCTTATATATGACCATTCTCTTCAGAATATGCTATACACATTCAAAGTTATCATAGACCATAAAATGCGCCATAACTATTTCTTCACCTAAGACCTCCCAAAAAAGTGGTGAATGAAATAGACTATAAAAAAGATCCTTACAAGCTCTGATCTAAATTGAATCTTGTTAATGATTAGTTTATTAAAACTCTACCAAGTATATAAGTTCATCCCATTATCCACTAAAATCTACGATGAAATCCCAAAGCATATCCTCCAATATATGGATTACCTTCTATGACTATCCATCTGTCTATATATGTTACAATATTCTTAAACTTTGTTTAGTCTCTAATTCATTCTATAATCCTTTCTAAAATAATGATGTGAAATTTAAATCTCTATAAGATATGATTATCATGTGAACTCCATGTAAGAAAACTATCTCATAGACATATTTCTTTCCCAGCTCATCTATTAAGTTACTATAATGGATCATAAAGATATAAGAAACTTTAGTTAGCCGATCAAAAACCACCCAAACAGAATCACATCATCTTGGGGTCCAAGGTAACCCCATAAAAAAGTACATTGTTAAGTAATCCTACTTTCACAATGGAATGGGAAGTGACTGTAATAAACCACTAGGAGGCTGGTGCTCAGCCTTGATCATCTAGAAGGTGAGGAATTGGGAAAAAACAATTAATTTCCCTCTTCACCCATAGACACAAAACTACCACCTAAAGTAATGGTAAATCTTAGTCACTTTAGGATTCACCACCCACATAGAGGTACGAATGTGTCTTGTTAGGTTTTCCATGATGTAAGTATAAACTATTAGTCTCCCATGTACTTGGATCATATCATCACCATCCAACAACCACCCATGTATCTAGTAAAAACATCATAGTCACTCACACATTGTTGCAAACACTAAGTTAGATTCTAGACTAGCCTTAAATCTTCTTAGTAGATAAGATGTGACCACTCAAGGATAACATTTCATTAATCTGTGGTTCATTGAATCAACCATGCATTAATCTACCAACAATATCATCAAGCACCATTGTTCCTATGGAGACTATTAATCAAGATCCTAAGCTACCTAGGCCTTACAATAATGGGATTATATAATGAAGTTACCTTTACCTGGTGTATAGGCCATCTCAAATTCAAAATTCTATAGGTACTCTACTGAGTTCCTATACTTCAAATTCAGGTCCCACTGTGTGAAGATATAACAGTATCTTATGTCCTTTTTAGATAATAAAACTCTCACCCAAGATATAGTGTCCCCAAAACATCAATGAATGGTCAATTCCAAATAACTCCAAGTCATGGTTATGATAGTTCTGGTCATGGGTTAATAGCTAACATGACCCATATGATATTACTCATTCTCTATACATTTTTACTACCCCCAAACGAACTCCTGAAACTTCCGAATATATAGCATTACCCATCCTTGGCTTATGAAGGATCAACATGGGATTCTAGTCAACCTCCTCGTAATATCATGAATTGCATATTCACACTATTCTTATCATTGAAACATTACTCCCATATTAATCAATGCAATAATGGGTGATTATAGAAGGTATATGTACTTGATAAAATTTTGGTTGTTTCCAAAAAACCAATAGGTATCCTGATCTCTAACACATTTCATGGAAGTGTCTACAACATGAATGACTCCACATTCTTTGGGTCCACAAATATACAACCCTTATAAACAAAATAACCCAAGAACTACACCTCCTAAATCCAAATTTTTTCCTTTGGTATTTTTCATAAAGATGATGTAAATGATGTGTACTTAATACTATATCAATATGTCTATCATGATGCTATATGTTTGGTGAATAGATGATGTTTTCATCAATGAATACCATGATAAAAATGTCAAGATAATGGAAGAAGATATTCTTCATGATATAAATTAATAATTTAGGGAGTATTTCAGTTTTAATGGAATGAACAAGTACTCATACAAACCGCACCTGCTCTAAAATGACATCATCGATATGTCATCATCTCTAAACCACAACTGGTGATATCCTAATCTGATATCTATCTTAATGAACCAATGAGCTCCCCATAACTAATAAAATACATCATCTATCCATGGAAAAGGATATCTGTTATTCATAGTCAGCAGATTCAGCTTCTTTTAGTCTATACAGTGTTGAATACCACCATCCCTCGTATTGGTGAAAAAGATATATGCACCTAATTGTGACTTACTTGTTCTGATAGATCCCTTTCATTCCAAGTTATTTATTTATACCTTTATCTCCTTTAACATGATTGGTTACACATGATATGGGGATTTATAAATCAGATGTGTGTCAGTAACAAGATCATTCTTCAACATAACTCTTTTATCATGGGAAGGTCCAATGAAGTAATCTAGAAAGACATCCTAATAGTGATACGAAAATAGAGGAAAACATGAGGGGTCCACCACTGATCTTGATGAGATATCCAATATTTAAATTTTCACTATGATAATTACAAGATGACTCATGTCAATAAAACTCTACATGCTTCTAACTCCCATTCAATAGTCATCAAGAACTTATCTCCCTTTGGAAATTTAATCAATAAACATCTCTGATAGAAATTAATGTGATCTAGGAATTAGATCATCCATTCCATTTTAATAATCACATTTCATTATTTTATCTCTAGAATCATAAAGTATCTCACATTTTCATAACCAACAATGACTATAGGATATTATGGGCACCACTGATGATGCTCCACTTTCATGACCAATGGTGTGTCGAAGGAAAGTAACTCAGAAAATAAATTCACTACTAAGTTAATTAGGGAAAAAACGTTTATAGATATAAAGGAATGGTAAGAATTAGTATCATAAAAAGTAGGAGGAGGAGTTACACCTTCTTATGTACTAAAGGATGGAAGAAGACCAACCACCTGATCCTCCTCCATTCCCTTCTTATAAGTCATTGCCTTGTGGTGAACCTCAACTAGGATAACTCAATGGTCCTCTAGATTCTTCATGAGATTGAACATTCTATAAATAACATAAATAAATTACTACTCATCATGAAGGCCATTAGTACCCAAGAAGGTTGGATTATTCTTGAGTAGAATGTTCTAAGCATATTTGACCATTTCCATAGAAGCTCCACCATCTTGAATGTGCACTATGAGAGAGACTATTTACTAAAGTGGTAGTTTTATATGAACCACTAGAGAGGTTGTGTGAGAGTTATTAGCTTCATTACCATTAAATATTTGTGTTATTACCAAAACATACCACATTATGGAGGTGTTTTGGTCTATTCTACTATGTGGTCAAGTAAATTATTTCTGAAGTGGAATTTTTTGCATCTACAAGGAAATGTTTAAAATAAATGAAATCACTAAAAAATTTCATAAAAAGTATATCAGATCACACAAAGGATTCCCTAGGAGGCTACCCATATGCCAAGGTATAACTCGTCTAGCAATAACTAATGTTCTCTATCCATGCACACTAGTCACAATCACATATATATACAAAATCACAACAACTTACCCATTTTAAATTAACTAATTCAATCATAGATATTTCACCAAAACATGGTAAACCAATATATCATACAAAAACGACTACACTTTTATAAAAAAGAGATAGAAATTTCAAGGAATTAAATTAAAGAACTACTATTACTAGTGGAAAAATATATTTCCACATCGGTTTATTTTACTTTTAACATCAGGTTTTAACAAATATTTATATTGGTGATTTTATAAATAATAGTTATGAAATCAGTATTGATAGAATAAAAATCCAAAAATTATTTTAAAAGTGAATTTAAGGGGTTTTTTCAACATTGGATTATAAAAAATCAATTTTGAAAAATAAAATCCCAGATAGTTTTAATGGAAAAATAACATGTAATATATAATGGATAATTTCTCATTTTTTAAATAAAACCAATAATGAACATGTTATTATTTTAATGTGGGAAAACTCTAAATATTTTCAATGTTGATTTTTATAGAAATATGACAATTAAAATCACTTTCAACATCAGTTATTACATAAACTAATGTTGAAATTCCAACTTGCATATGACTTTCGACTTCTATTTTATGTAATAACCAATTTTCAACTTGTTTATTGAAATTGATTATTATATAAAACTACTGTTAAAATTCCGCCTTCAAAAATTCATGAGACTTTCAATGATGGTTTTATATAATAACTGATGTTGAAAGTCTTAGTGATTACTTTCATCATCCATTTTAAAAAAAATTCTAAAATTGAAATTTTAATTAAAAAAATGATTACAACCCCAAAAATCTAAATAAATATAAAACAAGATAAAAAAATGATACATAATATATACATCATATTATATAATTCTCTAGGAAATCATATTTTAAAAACTAGTATTATATAAATACTTACTTAATAATAATTTACACTGAAATAAAAAATTGATGATCCAAAAAATACAGTTCATTGGTTTAATAAAATTCTCATTTTCTAAAATTTGTATAAATACCAAAATATATGATGCATTATTTATAGTGGATGTATGTTAACGTAATGTGAAAAATTATATATTGATTACTGTATTAATGAAACTCATTGTCATGAATCTATTTTCTTATAAATCGTAGAACATAGTTGTTAATGAGAAAAATTGAAATTGGGTCTCTATGATCAGTCACCAATAGATATACTCTATATTTTTTGGATTTCAAAATTACCATAGAAAACCATATATTACATATAAAAACATCCAACAATATCAAATTCAATGAGAAATTAGTAATATTTAGGGAAAATAAAATAAAACCATTTAGTGCATGAAAGAGATGAATTTCAATTGTGACACCAAATATTTCCATCAAAATTGCCAACATTCTTCAAATATAGTGTGATGTAGAAGAAAAAATTAAGCAAGTTCATACTTGGAAGTATAAAAATTTACATTAATTTTTAATAAATATATATCATTATATGAAATAATCAGATAGTGTTTCATACCAATTGAACACATATTCTTGCCTTATGTATATTTGAAGAGTTTTTCCACTATAAAATAGAAATATATAAATAGATACTTTTAGTCCACCAATAGTCACTGTTATAAATAAATATAATCATCACATACCATTCATATTGGAGCACTCATATTTCCTTGTTTGAGTGAAATATTTTTCATTAAAATACTGAATCACATTTTTTTATATTAATGAATTTATTATTGTATGAAACAATAATCTATATTATAATGTAATTCAAATTCCAAATGAGACAAAACATTTCATATATGGATTCTACATAAAAATTTTCATAAAATTCCAAAAAAAAATTAATATAATCCATATATAACTTGTTCAAAGTGAGAAAAATAGTAACAATCACATAGTTACAGAAGATATTAAAATGAAAAACTATTAACTAAATTTAAAACTGGAATATTATTTTTGAAATAATATATGTGTGTGTGTGTGTTTTATTTTAACAGAAATATTTCCCACTCAAACATATGTTAGATCACAATATATTTCCTAAACTAATATTTATGTTAATCAAAATAAATTTTTGACCATCCTTATAAAAGGAATTGATTTAAATAAAGATATTTTCTAAACTAATATTAGTTCTCAACTAATTTTTTTATTGATACATATATTTTACATTAATACAAAGATATTCTGCATATCAGTTTTGAATTAAAACACCTACATTCAGTAAGTAATATTATTTTAGAACTAATATGAAATTTTAGTTTTTATAAAATCAATAAAATGTTAGTTATTTTGTATATATTAATCAAAATATAAATATATTTTTTTCTTTTACAGACATTTCCTTTAATATTTTTAGAAAATATTGGTCAAATAAATAACCAATCAAATCATAAATTAACCAGAATAAAAACATTCCAATTGAAAAGCATTTCTACATGAAAAGTGAATGAGATTGAGTTGAAGTCAGTATTATTTCTAATACCTCAAGTATAAATTACCAAAAATGAAAAATGAAATGTTAAAAATTATTTTTCTAGAAAATATTCAAATAAACACTTAAAAGGTATTTACAAACAACTTAATAGAAATAAAAGGAATAATACTAATATATTTTCAGTCATTAATCATCATTAAAGACTTTTAATAAAGGCCCTTCATTACATATATGGAATAAACATTTATCTTAGAAGTAAAATAAAACTACAAACACAATATTAGGGTTACAAAAAAGGAAGAACCATAGAACATAGCATCTGAATTAAATGATATTGAGAAAATTAGGGTTTTAGTAATTGAAGTTATACAGGTCCAAAACCTATCATTGAATGTGAAAAAAATCATAAAAGGTTATAACAAAATAAAATTAGGTGTTTAGTTATTTTAGGAGAACCACTCGTGATGGAAGAGGCACAGATTAATACGAATAATGAAAGTTGAAATCAATAAGATATACATTATTTATAGGTGTACGATGAAACTACAGTAATGAAACATTAATATGAAAGTATAAACAAACACACCCATATTGTAACACCCCAAGGTTTTCAAAATAAGTATAGAGTGAATTTTTATAAACGCAACTTTGCCTCTTCTATATTTTTAATTTCAAAAAATGGACATCTAGAGTTGTGCTCAGTAAGTCATTTTGAGTCCGATAGAACAAACTTGATTTTTGGTGAATATTAACATACCCTTTGGAATAGTAATATTAATAGTAATATGAATAGTAATATGCCCCTTGAATAGTAAATTATAATATTATTTTATTTTCTTAAGGCAATGTGATAATGGGATCTTAATTAATTCTTCAATGTCACATAAAACTAATTGCACTTCAAGATTGTTATTTTTCAAATTAACTATGAACTTATTATAAAAATAAATTGATAATATTTAGAATTTTTTTTTAAAAAATAGATTTCACTTTTTAATTCTACACGTCGAAAATGGTAGGATTGAATTTTTGGTATTTTTCTAAAATTCTAGAATTTTGGATGAATAGTGAAATATGATAAAATACCGTATATACAAATTATCTATTTAATACACTAATTATGACATCATATGTGATGTAAGGACACTTAGTTTGAACTCACATTCCATAATTACTATTAGGGGTCACATGAAACAATATTATTGGTTGTCTTGAGGGAAATAATAAAATAATGAATTTAATATTTTGAATTTACTCCTCACCTCCACTTTAAAAATCCCTCCCCACTCCCTCTTCTCTTCACTCTTATAATCCTTGAAGCTCCTCAGTGATCTGCCCAATTACCCTTCCCTAGTCTTTGCCTGCATCCAAGATTATTTTTTTATTTCCAAAAGGCCAAAACCCCTTCCCTTAAATAGTTTCTCAATGAGGTTATTTCAAGAGGTAAAGTACCCATCTTTTTCATTTGGTTTCATTTCAATTTATCTTCTTTTGTTATCCTCTCCTCACCTTCTCTGTCCAAATGATCATGATAAATACAGTAACATCTATATACTAGATTTATATCATTTTAATGGAATAACAATCATAACTATTCTTACTCCCTCCCTTTTGTTTTATGAACAAAATCGACATTCATGAGGTTCTGATTTATAACCTTCATGGATGACGAAGTTTCGTTCTCTAATTTATTCATCATTACTGGTCATGAAACCATATTCATTGTTGAACCAGACTATAATATATGTGTTGTAACCAAATTAATATTCAAGAACCAGAATATGTACATATTCTGGTTGTTATATGACAAAACTAGTTCATAGTATTCCTAATACCGCTAAATAATCGAAGTGGTGGTCATCTAATGATTCATACTCATTACATGTAACCAAATGATAGAAATGGAAATTAAAAATTCTGGATGTTCATAAATAATATTTAATTTCAATTTTGGATATTTACATCCATTCCACTAAATTACAAAAAAGCACGTGAACCGAATATGAAAATAAAGGAAATGAATACTCTAGAATGACGAAATTCAATACAATATATTATTAATAAATAAATAAATGAACTAACCATAAGTATGGTAAACTAAATACCTGACTAATAGTTTCTGAAATAATTTATTAACATGTATAATTTCATATTCTAGGAGCTTAGGTTCAAGAGAGGAACACATTCAGAGTTAAGGTAAGGGTTTTTCCACCCTAACTTCCATTTTCATTCGGGATACTTTCATTTTCTAAATACCTAAATGAATTTATTATTTATTGTAATTTACTCCTCATATATTCTATTTTAGTATCATATATATGTTTAAAAATCAGAATCCTTCCTTATTTTATGGATAGTTACACATTTTAGAAGGAACATTCAAAATTGATTCAAAAATACAAGCCGGATTCAAGGGAATTTCTCAAATTATTACCTATTTTCAAGGGCACTCTATAATCTATATTTGGAAAGAATTTTCTTCATAAAATCACTCATTTTATTATGAAAATACTATCTTACTCTACTTCTGGTTTTATATAAAGATTTTCCAAAAGAACTCTTCTTTTTAAATTAAAAGAGTATTTATCTCCAGAATTGCTTAGTGATTTTAGAAGAGTGTTTTCATCTAATTCAACACTCTTATTGATTCCATGGTATTATTGGGTTTAATCATTTATGAATCCATATACCATATTTTTTTTAATGGTTTATTACTAACTCTATTGTTAATGATCTATCCAAAAACCATTCACCATATTACTTGGAATGGTTAGTGTTTTATGTTTAGTTATTGGGGAATGTTAGTTACATTTCATATGAAAGTTTCAATTTGAATATATATGTTGTTTATGTTGATCCTCGCTCATATGAGTAATGCATTGGACTTATTATGTGATGGTTCGGGCCCACTATAGCCCTTCGATGCATCGGTAGGTCTCATGAGAAAAACTATGGTCTTCACACGAGGCATTGACAAAATGATTATTTTATGGTCCCAGCATGAGGCATGGACGATATGGTTATGATGTACGGCATATGCACTTCCCTAATTATGAAGCTAGTAATTTAAATTTCATGTCGTTATTCAACAATTATAATACCAATGACTATTTTTTGTTATGGCATTATTTACTCAGCTCATATTCCAGCAATAATGTGTTTCAAGTTTATTATTAAAAGCATGTGTTTTCAATTATTCACTATGTCTAATGTTTAGATTATCTTCCGATGTATGGATTACTATTACTGAGCATTTGATCTCTCCCCTTTCTAATGTTTCATTTTCTCATGACGTGAAGAATTATTTTATGAATGACTTTCAAGAATAATCTAGGAGACGTGATGTTTCTAGTGGAATAAATATTGTTTTGTTTTCCCTTCATGTTGTAATGTTAAACTTATGTATGTATCGTGTTTCCAATAATACTAAACTACTTGGTCCTTTGGGATTCTTATTCCTTGTATGTATTCCAACGTAATCAAATAAGGCACCGACTCTGGGCAACTGGGGTCGGGTCCTTATAATTGGTATCAGAGGAAGTTTAGTAGAATACTTGGAAACTAGATTTAGAAAACATTGAATTAGGGTATAGTCACAAAGTTAGTATTTGAGGATATACATACAATAATTTCTGGGTATTTTGGTATGGAATAGATTCTGTGGATCTTTCAAGAAATACACCCCTGTCTAGATACGAGCAGGTAGAGGCGGCTCTGGCACAGATGTATCTAGAGGTAAAACCCAAAAACACCTCTTTGAGCTAGACTCGAACGGGAGCTGGTGCACGATAACGGGCCTTGCTACACTCTTGGTTACGACACTCCAGGGGGATATGCTAAGGATAATTCACATTTTCTTTATAAGCCATTATGAAGGATTCAAATGTAAAATATTCCTAAAAGAATCCATATTTGTGAATATGGGACTAGCCATGCGTAGGATCTCAATTTTTCTGAGTATTTTGAAGTTAAGATTATGCATTACAATTCATAACCTAATCTAGTGTATGCCATTATCTATATATGGAGTCTAGTGGATGGAATGGAAATTGAATGAATACACGTGTCCCTATAAGGATTTTCCTCTGACGCAAGATAATGATGTTGGCCCTGGTGCTGTGACTCGTGCTGAGAAACTCTTAACTATACCAGGAAAACTTACTCAGGTTATGAATAATAACCGTACCCATATGGAGCATTCAGATCCACCACGTGGAAGAGCTATGTTGGATCGCTTTATGCGACAACAGCCTCCATCATTCAACGGGACTACAAACCTGTTTGTAGAAGAGTAGTGGATATGTTCCATTGAGAAGATATTTCTCACCTTGGGATGTAATGAAAGAGAGAAGGATGTCATGTCAGTCTATCGTCTATCAGAAGATGCGGATCAGTGGTGGTCTATAATCCAAAACACAGAGGAGGAAGAGATAGAAGGGATGGTATGGAGGGATTTTAATGAAATCTTCTTGGAAAAAATTTTCCCTCTTGAGCAGAGAGCTGATATGGAGAGAAAATTCTTGAATTTGAGGTAGAAGGAAGATGAGAATGTTGCAAGGTACAAAGCTAACTTCACAAGATTAGAAAGACATGTTGTAAACTACATATGAAATCCATGGAGAAAAATTTATCGATTCATTGATGGCCTAAATCCATTCCTCTAGCAGGCACTGGTCTCCCAATGTTTTTCATCATATGAGGATATAGTTTCAAGTGCT
The DNA here is from genome assembly GCA_963277665.1 of Viscum album. Taxonomy (NCBI): domain Eukaryota; kingdom Viridiplantae; phylum Streptophyta; class Magnoliopsida; order Santalales; family Viscaceae; genus Viscum; species Viscum album. The sequence goes on along the minus strand of OY728140.1, from coordinate 1,306,221,515 downwards.
ATCAAGTCAGAAAAATAATTCACTATGTCTTATGAGTTTAAGGGAATGCAAGAAAAGAAGAGGGTTGCTGAAAAACATGGGAAAGGAAATAAGGAAACAGTGAAGAAGGGAAGAGTTGAATTTCCATCATGTGACAATTGTGGAATGAAAAAAACCTGGTGCATGCTTAAAAGGAAAAAGTGTATGCTACAAATGTGGTCGTAAAGGCCATCTTGTTGGTGACTGCAAAGGGAAGAAGGAATCCAAGGATGTTCAATGCTATAGTTTTCGGGAGATGGGACACTATGCTAATAACTGTCCAAAACGTTAAGGAAATATGCAATAGGGAAGGCCGAGGGATCAGGGACAAGATTATGCAATCACAACTGCAGAGGTTGAATTTTTTAATGATGTGGTGGTAGGTACTTTAATTGTTTCCTCAAGTTTAGCCAATGATTTATTTGATTCTGGATCATCACATTGTTTCATATCTTCCCATTTTTCTATGAAAATAAGATATTTCCAATTTGATTTAGCAAGGGAGTTGTCAGTCAAAACTCATAAGGGAAGTATCATTGCTACAAAGTTCTATGAATCAGTTCCCATTAGTGCATATAAATGTTCTTTATCTGCCGATCTCATTGTCATACCCATGATTGAATTTGATATAATCCTTTGAATGGACTGGCTCTGGGACCATGATGCAAAAATTTATTGTAAGAAGAAGTGGGTAATGATTTTTGATGACGGTAATAAAGAACACCTTATCATTAGAGCAGAATCTTCATCGCCTAATTCTTATCTAGATCTGCCCCCAGTAGCTCAACTAAATTCAATTATTGGGGAGGAATAGAATAAAATAATTGTGGTTAAGGAAAGGAATGTTCAAATATAGTATGTACCTATTGTGAGAGATTATGTTGAAGTGTTTCCAGAATATTTACTTGAACATCCTCCAGAACGAGAAATTGAGTTTTCCATTGATTTAATTCCTCGTTCAAGGCCCATATTGAAGACCCCTTATAGAATAGCCACTATGTAATTAGTGGAACAAAAGAAACAACTAGTGGAATTGAGTAATAAAGGATTTATTCGCCCTAGTGTTTCTCCATGGGGTGCCCCAATCCTTTTTGTTAATAAGAAAGATGGATCTATGAGGTTATGTATCGACTACAGGTAGATCAATTCTATAACAATAAAGAACAAGTATCCTCTACCTTGCATTGATGATTTATTTGACCAACTGCATGGAGCTCAATACTTTTTGAAGATTGATCTTCAATCTGGATATCATCTGTTACGTGTGAGGAAGGAAGATATTCCAATGATAGCATTTTGTACCAGGTATGGGCATTACGAGTTTATAGTAATGCCTTTTGGATTGACTAATGAACCCTCTGTCTTCAAGGATGTAATGAACATAGTTTTCAATTAATATCTCAATGATTTTTTAGTGGTATTTATTGATGATATTTTGGTATACTCTAAAATCAATGAAGATCATGAAAATCACTTGCACATTATCCAGAAGACTCTTAGAAGACATGAACTATAAGGGATGTTTAGAAATTGAGAATTTTGGCTTCAGGTGATTTCTTTTCTTGTCCATATTGTCTCTAAGGATTGAATCCTAGTTGATCCTGTGAAGACAAAGGAAATCCAATATTGGCCCACACCAACAAACATAAATGAGGTATGCAGTTTTATTGGCTTACCAGGTTATTATCGGCGTTTCGTGTAGAATTTTGCCCGACTTGATAACCCGCTAACGAAGCTCACACATAAAGGGGTTAAGTTTGTTTAGACAAAAGACTGTTAAGAATGTTTTGAAGAATTGGAGAGAATATTAGTCAATGCTCATATATTTAACTACCATCGGGGAATGACGGGTTTGTTATTTATAGTGATTCTTTAAAGAAAGGACTTGGTTGTGTCCTTATGAAAAATGATACGTTTATTTCTTATGGATCATGACAACCAAAAATTCATGAGAAAAGCTATCCAACTCGTGATGTTGAGTTAGCTACTGTAATATTTACTTTGAAGATATGGAGACATTATCTCTATTGTGAAAAATGTGAGATTTATACTGATCACAAGAGTTTGAAGTATATTTTCTCATAGAAAGAACTCAACATGAGGCAAATGAGATGGATTTAACTACTCAAGGATTATGATTTCACGATACACTACCGCCCGGGGATGGAGAATAAGGTGGAAGATGCCTTGAGCAGAAAGGATCATGGAGTTTTGAGAAATATGATAGTTAAAAGGGATCATATTTTCATGGATCTAGTAAAGATGGGTATGGGAATAACCATGGAAGGTAAAACATCAATTCTGTTTCCAATGGTTTCCAAACCATCTTTACTAGAAAAGATAAAAAATTATCAGGCTGATGATGGGGTGTTTCAAAAGAATATTAAATATATGAATTATGGGAGATTGAGTGTCTTCGTATATGAATATGGAATTTTGAAATTTGGGAAGAGACTTTGTTTTCCCAATATACCTGATCTAAAAAGAGAATTTTTGGATGATGCTCATAGTTCCAATTTCTCTATACACCCTAGAAGTCCTAAGATGTATAGATATTTGAAGGAACATTTTTTGTGGGACAACATGAAAAGGGAGATTTCTGATTTTGTGTCAAGATGTATGGTTTGTAAACAAGTGAAAGCTGGAATGCAACAGCCTGGAGGAGTATTGCAACCTCTTCCCATACCTGAATAGAAATGGGATAATATCACGATGTACTTTTTCATTGGACTACCAAAGACTCCAAGAAGGAACGATGCAATATGGGTCATTTTTGATCGTCTTACCAGGTCATCACATTTTCATGCTATTAGAGAAGATCTACCTCTTGAATGTCTAGCAAGACTATATGTTAATGAAGTTGTGAGACTTCCTGGAGTACCCTTATCAATTGTTTCTGATTTTGATCCACGTTTTACATCAACATTCAAGAAAAATATTCAGAAGGATTTAGATACTGATCTTCGTTTGAGCACTGCCTACCACCCACAATCTGATGGACAATCGGAATGGAAAATTCAAACATTGATAGACATGTAGAGGTCTTGTTCACTTGATTTTCAAGGCATGTGGGATTAATATTTACCTCTCGTAGATTTTTCATACAGCAATAGCTTCCATTCAAGTATACATATGGCACCCTATGAAGAATTATATAGCAGGCGATGTCGTACACCAACTTTCTTGGATGATGTTGGTGAAAGAAAGCTCATGGTCCCAAAACTTGTTGAAGAAACAATGGAAAAGGTGAAGATTATCTTGAACCAAATCAAAATAGCTAAAAGTAGGAAAAAGAGATATTCAGATAACCGAAGGAAGGATTTAGAGTTTCAAGAAGGTGATCATGTTTTCCAAAAGGTATCTCCATGGAAGGGTATTATATGATTCGGTAAGAAGGGAAAATTAAGTCCTAGGTTCATCGGACCGTTTGAAATTCTGGACAGAATTAGAGCCATAGCTTACCATTTGGCAATGCTGCCAAGCCTCTCCAAGGTTCACAATGTGTTCGACCTATCAATGTTAATAAAGTACATGCCAGACCCAACACATGTACTAACTTATGAATAAGTGGAACTTGAGCCTGATCTATTTTACTATGAAGAGCCTATGAGGATTCTTGATACTAGAGAACAAGTATTGATAAATCGGACAACTCGATTGGAAAAGGTTCTATGGAGGAACCATAAGATGGAGGAAGCAACATGGAAGCCTGAGGAGCTTATGTTAAAGACATACCCAAATATTTTTAGTTAATATTCTGTGAATTTCTAGGACAAAATTTTTGTAAGGAGGGGAGAATGTAACACCCCAAGGTTTTGAAAATAAATATAGAATGCAATTTTATAAACATAACTTTGCCTCTTCTATTTTTTTAATTTCAAAAAATGGTCATCTAGAGTTGTGTTCAGTAAGTCATTTGGACTCTGATAGAACAAACTTGATTTTTGGTGAATAGTAACATACCCTTATGAATAGTAACATGAATAGTAATATGAATAGTAATATGCCCCTTGAATAGTAAATAATATTATTATTTTATTTACATAAAGAAATATGATAACGAGATCTTAATTAATTTTTCAATGTCACATAAAACTAATTGCACTTCAACATTGTTATTTTTCGAATTAACTATGACCTTATATAAAAACTAAATTAATAATATTTTGAAAATTATTTTTGAAAAATGGATTTCACTTTTTAATTCTACATGTCGAAAAATGGTAGGGGTTAATTTTTTGTATTTTTTTGAAATTCTAGAATTTTGGATGAATAGTGAAATACGATAAAATACCCTATATACAAATTATCAGTTAAATACACTAATTAAGACATCATATGTGATGTTAGAACACTTAGTTCAAACTCACATGCCATTACTACTATTAGAGGTCACATGAAACAATACTATTGGTTGACTTTAGGGATATAATAAAATAATGAATTAAATATTCAAAATTTACTCCTCTCCTCCACTATAAAAACCCATCTCCACTCCCTCTTATCTTCACTCTTCTAAGCCTTGAATCTCTTCAATGTTCTGCCCAATTACCCATACTTAGTATCTCTTCACGTCCAGGAAGCTTTTTGTCTTTCCAAAAGACCAAAACCCCTTCCCATAAGGAGTTTCTCAAGGATGTTATTTCAAGAGGTAAAGTACCCTTCTTTTTCATTTAGTTTCATTTCAGTTTTTCTTATTCTGTTATCCTCTACTCACCTCCTTTGTCCAAATGATCATCATAACTCTAGTAACATATATATACTGAATTTATATCATGTGAATGGAAGAACCATCATAAATATTCTTACTCCATCCCTTTTATTTTATAAACAAAATTGACATCCATGAGGTTTCGATTTATAACCTTCGTGGAGGACAATGTTTTGTTCTTCAGTTTCATATTCATTACAGGTCATTAAACCATATTCATGGTTGAACCAGACTATAATATATGTGTTATAACCTAATTAATATTCAGGAACCAGAATATGTACATATAATTAAGTTATATGACAAAACTAGCTCATAATATTCTAAATACCGCCGAATAATTGATGTGGTGGTCATCTAGTGATTCATCCTCATTACATGTAACCAAATGATATAAATGCACATTAAAAATTCTAGATGTTCATAAATAATATTTAATTTCAATTCGGTAGATTTACATCCATTCACCTTCATTACTTAAAAAAAGTGAACTAAATATGAAAATTAAGGAAACGAACACTCTAGAACGATGAAATTCAATACAAAAACATATCAATAAAGACATAAATAAACTAACCTGAATTATGGAAAACTAAATACATATCTAATAAGTTCTGATATAAGTTATTAACAAGTATAATTTCATATTCCAGGATCTTAAGTTCAAGAGAGGAACAAGTTCGAAGTTCAGGTAAGGGTTTTTCCACCCGAACATCCATTTTCATTCGGGATACCTTCATTGTCTAAATACCTTAATGAATTTCTTATGTATTGTTAGGTACTACTAATATATTTTGTTTGTGTATAATAAATATGTTTAAAAACCATAATCCTTCCTTATTTCATTTATAGTTACACGTTTTAAAAGGAACATTCAAAATTGATTCAAAAATACAAGCCCAATTCAAGGGAATTTCTCAAATTCTTACCTATTTTCAATGGCACTCTATAATCTATTTTTGGAAAGAATTATCTTTATAAAATCACTCTTTTTATTGTGAAAATACTATCTTACTTCACATCTAGTTTTATACAAAGATTTTCCAAAAGAACTATTCTTTTCAAAATAAAAGAGTATTAATCTCCATAATTGCATAAAGATTTTATAAGAGTGTTTTAATATAATTAAACACTCTTGTTGATTCCATGGGATTATTGGGTTTAATAATTTATGAATTCGTATACCATATTTTATTTAATGGTTTATGATTAACTCTATTGTGTATCATCTATCCTATAACCATTGACCATATTACTCAGAATTTTTAGTGTTTTATGTTTAGTGATTGGGAAAGTTAGTTACATTTCATATAATAGTTTCAATATGAATGAATATGTGGTTTATGTTGATCCTCACTCATATGCGGAATGCATTGGATTTATTATTTTATGGGTGGGGTCCTCTATATCCCCATGATGCATTGGTAGGTCTCATGAGACAAACTATGGTCTTGGCATGAGTCCTTGACAAAATGATTATTTGTGATCCTAGCATGAGGCTTGGACGATATGGTTATGATTTCTAGCATATGCACTTCCCTCATTATGAAGCTAGTAATTGAAATTTCATGTGGTTATTCGACTAGTATAATACCCATATCTATGTTTTATTATGGAATTATTTACTCTTCTCATATTACTTCCATAATGTGTTTCATGTTTATTATTAAAGGCATGTGTTTTCAATTTTTCACCATGTCTAATGTTTATATTATCTTCCACTGTATTGCTTAATCTTACTGATCATTTGAGCTCAAACCATTCTTATGTTTCATTTTTTCAAGACATGAAGAAGTAATTTATGAATTAATTTCAAGAATAATCTAGGAGACGTGATGCTTCTAGTGTAATAAATAGTGTTTTGTTTTCCCTTCATATTGTAATGTTGAACTTATGTATGTATCTTGTTTCCAATAATAATAAACTACATGGTCCTTCAGGATTCGTATTGCTTTAATGTATACCAACGTAATCAAATAAAGCACTGAATCTAGTAAACTGGGGTCAAGTCCTTACACATATTTATTTGTAAAAACATATATTATGTAATATAAATATATTTAGTAATAATTTCAAGTAGTTTTATTTATTTGGATTTTTTTATCATCAATGGATCATTATTAAAACCTTTTATTGGATGGTATTTTATTATATCAATTATCAGAACACATATAAACAAAAATAAATAAAAATAAAGTACTTATAAAAAGACAATAAAATTTAATTCTTTAACAATTTTCTAAACTATTTACATGCTTTTCCTAATACATTAACAAAAGGAAAAGAACAACCCTATAAAATAAAACATAATATATTAACAAAAATTAGAAAAAAATAATAATTTAAATACCTAGTTCATTAAATTTAATAACAATAAGCATACTGTAAACATCTAAAACACATAAAAATAAACAAAATATAATAACATTAAGAAAAAATTGATTTTGTACTTACTCATTTTTTAAAATTTTACTAAATGAGTTATACTATGAAATTTAAAGGCTTTCTCATTGTAGATGTTTTTTATGAATCCATAACCCTTTATATAGTAGATAAAAACTCAATAAAAATAAATTGAATATGGGAACAAAAACAATAAATTGATTGTATAAATACTCATTTGTATAAATTTAATTAAAAGTGATATAGATAATAATTTAAGTAGAAATTATTCTTAACAAATAGTTTGCAATCAAACTACGAAGATGGGAATGTTTTTCATCCATATATGTCTCGGTATCATTAAAAACCATAATAACAACTAATTTTATAAGATTAAAATTTTAGCATTTCTATATCAACTATAAAATAATTAATATGAAGGATCTTATCAAATTTATTTATTAATTCAGTTTTGATCATCTCATACATGAATCTTAAAAAATAATAACACCTTCCACAATTACTTTTTGATAAAAAAACTATGGTTATAATAAATTAAATTGAAAATAAATACCAACGCACACACACAAACATATATATATGTATATATTATCAAATATAAAATATATTTACCATTAATTCCAAGTATTGGATTTTATTTGGCTTCTTTAACGATAAGTGATATTTATATAAAAAATCCATGACCTTTATTTTCATATATATAAACTAAAAAACATGTTTAAATAAAAATTATTTAAAATAAACTTATAAAAAGAATGGTTCTTACATATCATACAAGATGCTAAATTTTTTAAGAACACCTCCTAATAAATTTAAAAACCAATATAATTTGCATTCATTTGGGCAGAATACACCTAGCATCCAACGGGCTCTAAATTTTAAAAAGCTCACAATTAATTAAATTATAATTAATATTAATTCCTAATCATATTAGTGTTATTATCCATCTAGCTATAGAAAAAACCAGTGCCTGAACTCTGTATTTGATAATATCTTTTATATATATATATATGAAACTCTAGTAGGTGTTTTCACATATTTCACAGTTGTTGAAGTTAATTATGGAACAATAAGACCAAAAACATCAGTGGTATTATTTTGAATAATAATCGTGTATAGATCCCAAATTAAAAAAGTAATATAGTAAGTCACTTGAGGTCATCTTTAATTAATGAATTCCATATGGGAACATAAATTTACTTAAATGGAAAACAACTACAACATAGGTACATAGAGATCAAAATAAATAACCAGATCCATGATATCTATTTTGAATATTCTCAATGGATGGTCTCTTGCACACATATCAGACTTCATAAGAAACTTATAAATATTATCCAAGGGTGAAGAAACTTGGGATAATCCATTTAGCCCATCAGAATTCTCAAAAGTATTTGATGTTGTTGGTCCCTAAACCTTATGTTTCCTTTGTACTAATTCCTTTGATATTAAATAATCCTATATAAATTAAATGTCAAAAAATATTATAGGTAATTTCTAGTCAAATTCATTTAATAATTAAAAACAATGAATACCTCAGATTTCAGATAATGTAGAAGGTAATACATCCAAAGTAAAAATGACACATATAATCTACAACTCTAGAAAACTCCTAGGTAGGTAATTGAAGTAAACTATTTGGATTAATAATATTATGTACTGATATTCTTACCTAACCCAACGCTATAGGATGGTGATGTAATGAAACCCCAAAAAATATATACAACTCCATATAATATAATAAATAAGTGGAGATCTATAACAAACTGGACTTAAAACATTCAATAATCTTGAATTAAATAAATAATTAACATTGAGGATATTTTCAGGTTTAGAGTTTTAGAGAATTGGGTCACAACTATTATATTACATCTCAATAATTAAAAAGTATACACTTCTACTCAGTTTCCATTTTTTCACATAAATTAAAACTCTCAAAAAAAAGTGCCATGTCTAGTTCCATGTTTTAGATAGTGTGACTTTTCTTTGCTCCCATCCTTGACCCTATTCATCTTTAAGTCATGTGAAAAACATTTCAAAACATGGGATGAGCATAAAAATCATAGTAAGGGTTATAAACTTGATAAAGAAAACATTAGTTCATCAATAGACACATAAAATAATCTCTATAACATACCTCATGAAAATCATAAGATTTTTTAATAATAAATAGAAATAATAAATCAAAAAGGTAACTTGTCACATCCATATTGTACTTACATTGTATCTATCGCAACTACGTAAGGAGATACATTTGGAATAACCATCACATTATATTTCCTAAATCTCATAGGAGGGACATTCACGTTTACCTCTGTCATGTTACCCAATTCATTGGAGAGCTATCTCGGGCTCACCCTCCCGAGGTTCATCACAACAGCACCCGTATACATAACCAATTCCCAATAACCAAGACATATTCATAGAACATAAAATAAACATAAAGTAAAGTTAACATTTCCACATTGCAATAACAATATATCATTTAAATATATTGACAGAACAAAACCATTATCAAAACCATTTTCAATACCTAAATTTGTAAAAGAGTATATTGTATTTATTTTACATTTAAAAACATTATGGTGTGTTACGGAATCCATAGATCAAAAAATACTCATGGTAGGGGAAAAGGTCATTGTCACCACTGACGTTAAAAAGAAACATACATTTTTGTCATTTAGCAAAACGCTTCATAGAAAAATATTCCCTTTGAATGAAATGTAATGTAACAGTGATCATACAGAGTATAAAATAAAGTCATGTATTAAAACAATATATTCCTCAATGAAAGGAGATTGAGACGAAGTCCCTTACCTCGTGTTCGATTTGACCAGTTCGTTCTTTAATATCCTATAAATCGGGTAACTCCCTTTGGTTTGAATCAAAAGGGTTTGTTGAAGTACCTTATACCTAAATTAAGACTTCTAGGAGAAAGAGAAGGATACAAGGAGCTTAATTGGTTAGAGGATGGACAATCCATGGGGTTTGAGATGTGTGAGGAATGGGTTAGAGGTGACGGCTTTTTATAAGGTAGAGGAGGAGCTCTTTAGGTAAGTGTGAAAATATTATTTTATTACATAAGTATTTTCGGTTTCTAAATGTCAAAAACTTATTAAATTCAAAGATAATATGACTCATGGTTGAGATAAAATCATCTAATGAGAACTAGATCGGTTTTGGGTATTATTTTAATCTTTGAAATCCTATTTATTTAAATCATTTATTAATGAGGTAAATAGTACATCATTATTGTGTCATAAATAATTTAATTTATTTAATGTCAAAAAATTATAGAAAAAATATCAGGATGTACGAAATATTTTATCTTTCCAAAATATATTTATAGTCTAAAATATAACTTATATGACCCTATGTAAAAATTAATTTACTAAAAGATATTTCTTTATGTCATTTTTATCTTTACTTTATGTTAATTAAAATAATTTGTCATTATCACTCCCATGTGGCCCTATGGGGTACCAAAATTGACCCAAGGAAGCTTATGTTTGGAAGTGTATCAAAAAATAGTATTAGGACACATGTTAGGGTAATTTTATATTATTATAGTAATATTTGTTTACCCTTATTTACCAGATTTACCCTTTAACCATGGTAAATAAAATACTGAAGTAAATATTCAAAATGTCTAAAAATAAAAGTTACCTATATAAAAAATTTGGACCTCCTGATTCCAAATTTGAAATCTATTTTTTGTAATTTAAAACATAGAAGTGGCAAACATTAATTTAAAATTAATTCTTGCTGTCAAAAATGGCGTGTTCTTAAGAAATAATATCTATCAAAAGATAGACAATTGTTTATGTCCAATTCACAAGTGAATTAATTTCAATAAACAAAATTGGATTAAATGGTAAAAATATAATCTAATTACACTTTAAAACCAATTAAAAATATAATCTATCCATATAAATAAATTATATTAAAAGGTATTTTTTTATTAAAATACAGTATTTTTCACTATTCGTCAAAAATTGAATTTTATCAGAAAAATACAAATATTTTACCCAAAGTGAATTTTAATGTCCCGATTCTAAATAAGAATGTTATTTTTTAAAATATAACATATAAAAGTAACCAACTATATTTCAAGTGGGTTCTCCATTAAAAGGTTGTAAATCGACCTTTTAATAAATATTAGAGTATTTATGCTTAAAATTTGATTAATTCACATTTTAAGCCTCTAACTTTTATTGGATAAATGTAAAAACAGTTAACGAACATATATAATCATATTGTAGTTAGTTCTGTTCATTCCCACCAATACAACAGTTAGGTGTTAACTACCATTTAAAATAATAATAATATATTATTATTGTGCAACGTAATATTTTAAAGCAGACCATTGTTGTGTATCGGGTACGACATAGAAAATAGCAACAACTTTAAGGTAGAATTAATTTCTAGTTCACAAAACATTAATTAAAAATAAAATTTATTATTTCTTTATTTACCTGGGATGTTACAGGATCTGTAGTATACAACTCATAGTATATGGTCAAGTCAGAATGCGGAGGTGGAGGATCCAAGTAGGCAGGTTGGGATGGCTGTATATAATATAGATACTCAGAAGGTTACACAAGTTATGTTAGTTTTTATTCTCTCATAAGTTGTTCATGTATATCCAATAATGCTAACTAAATTTTAACATCTATAGATTGTTTATGGTCTTTCAACTCAGATTTTAATGAATCTATTTCCAGGTCTCCTAATTTATTTCTTTGATGACTAATATTAGTCCTAACACTAACACCCACATCATATCCTCTTATATGGCTAGGGTGTTCTTTATTTTATAAAGAAGTAGTGAGAATGTTCATACTACCATCAATGATTAAATTACCTTACAAATCTTTCTCTTGAAGGTTATCTTCTAATGAGAAATTAACATACTATATTAGTGTTGTTAATTTAAAAAAGAAAACAGTCATATGAAATAAAAATTAATTTATTACAATTTTTTAGTAACTTCCATAGATTTCTCTATAATATAATTTTCATTTTTTTTTCAACTTCCACTTTTCCATTTTTTATGGTGAGTGGGGGGAGCTGGATAAATAAACTGAATCTCTTCTAAACTGCTTTTATATTAGGATCTAAATGCATCAAAATTATTTGCAATCATTTTATCTGCTAATAAATGATACCCTCCACATGATAATGAATGAGGGTATATATATTATAGTTGGATCTCTTTATTTGATCTCCTGTAGTATTGTTACATAAAAATAACTAATATATAATCCAGAAAAATATAATAAATTTTACTACATAAACAATTTATCATAGAGAAAATTATTCAACAGATTGGCTGGTGAAATGTTTATTCCATGTATATGCCTCAAGAAACCCATAATTGAGGCATGTGTTTTCATTATATAAAATTCCCAAAAACATAATTGTTTGTAATTTCTTTTTTAAAATATATCAATTGAACCGCAGCTCCATATATAAATTTTTTCATAATTTATTTCATTTCTTCAAAGTCGAATTTCATTCATAACATATTAAATAAAATACTAGTCATTTAGAATATTTAATATTCAAAAAAATTAAAAAATAAATCTATTGAGTAATTTTTGGGTTATGGACTCCCACAACTACTCTTTCACCATCTTTCCAACGGACTTCCAAACATGATATAAAATGATAATCTTGTAACGACTATGCATAGTGATATGATTGGTAAACTTCATTATGTTAGGGCAAGTTAGGTTATTATTGTCATCAACATTATTATGTAATATCTAGTCTTTATGAGAACGTAATAGTTTTGTTAACTGTGTAATCTCATGTTTATCGACTCTAGCAAAATATTTATTTGTATAAGAAGTCAAATATTCCCCCATGGGAGGCGCATCAATAGTCCTGTAATGATTGTTTTTTGAAAATGAAACATTTTCTTTCATTAAATAATTATATTACATGATATTTAACAAAATAAAAAAAATATACCTTGGTAAATTATTTCTACCTTTATTTTACTTTTAAAGTAGAAAATTTTAATGAAATTATATGTTCTTTCATATTTTTAGAAATGTAAATATTTAAATACAATGACTAAAAAAATATGTACAAAAAAATAGTGTCACACTTTTTTATGTTTAAAAATATATTTCTTGGTTCTTAACCATAATATATAAAAGTTAAATTATTAAATATAACAAAAATACAAAATTGATAGATACATTTATAAATTTTAATTTCACAACTACAAAACAATGTTTTCATATGTGTAAATTTAACAAAAATTTAATGATTTATGTAGGAATTTTCAATCATAAAATGTTTATAAATAACTGTTGAATATTAAATTTTACACAAACAAATATAAACAATCAATCTATATATAATTAAAAAACCAACAATTATAAAAAAATAATGTTTCTACACATGTAAATTTCATAAAATAAATAAAATAAAAATATTCCCCCAGATAATTAGGATGGAAATTTAGTGTTTTCCCATATCCCTTCATCCTGGTCATTTCATAAATTATGGACTATGTCCACACTATATCCATTATTATCATTTGTAAATGAAATAATAGAAGAATAATACTCATATAAATTCATAACATCATTATCATCCCCATCACCCAAATGAATTATTTTCCCTTGATAAACAGTGGACCACTTATCATTCAATGGATCAATGATATTAATTAATTTTTTTTCATGTGTCTCCATGATAAATAGTTCCTATTTGGAACTAAATCTTTTACTATCAACCAGTGTAAACCCATAATATTCATGTTTCATACCAATATTACTATCACTCCAATTACACATAAACACTTACAGTCAAAATTTAGTGTAATAAATTTCCCATTGATCCATAAGAACCCCAAAACCGGTTTTTAATGCATAAATTGAGTTTCTATCTTTCACACTTGAAAAATGAATGAATTTTGAAAAAACCATTGCATTACTATTTTGAACGACATTATTTTTTGACTTATTTATCCTGTAAAATGTATACCCATTAATATCAAAACATGTACATGTTATGAAATTAAGAAATTCTTACTCTACTAACCATTTAAGTGTTTTTTTATCTAGATATAACTATGATGAATTTCTCTTTAAACTAAGAAAAAACTGTATTTTTATGATCAATCGTCAACCACTTTTCATTTCTTTTCAGATATCATACCTGTAATTCAGCAATATGTGATGATATATAAGGTTTAACCACATCTATGTTGTTAAAAATGTATAAATGTGTGGGAATAACTTCATCATGTGGATTGAATTATACCTTTAAACCTTGAATCACTATACCTTCACTATCAACTTTCATATCTTGTGATATAGGGAGAAAAATATGCTTTACTTCATATAGATAATCAATACGAAACTAATTCAACTCTTATGATACATATTTTTCAACAATATATACCTCTAGTCGATTAGTATTTTTAACAAATCCCTTAAAAATATTCATATATCATTTAAAATGATACACCCAACATAAATAAATATGCCCACATATTCTAATCACATGCACCAGATGAATCGACAAATGAACCATTATATCAAAAATCATAAGTGGGAAATCCATTTCTACTTTACAATGTTTATGATCAGATTAATTCTCAAACACATCTAACAAATTTAGATCAATGAATTTACTATAAATTTATTTAAAAAATTACATAATTTGATGATTTCTTTATGAAATATTTTGACAATATACCATGAAATGTGATCAGTGGTAGTTATTGCATTAATACTAGATATTCATTGTATTTCATACCTAAAAATTATCATTCCTTCAATGAAATCAAATTCTTTACATTTGAATAAAATCTTTAGGGTACTTTATTTCCATGAATAGATTGAAACAAATTCCTTTTCTCACTCTTTCATAAAGTGTGAAAAGACTAAGGTAAATATGTTATATTTACTCTCACTGTCAGAGATAACTCCAAATGTAGTTCCGTTAATATTGAGTCCAATATAGCATGAAATATATATTTGGTCTTTCCTTTTATGTCTAAAAAAGTTCCAATCAAACTGTCAAAAATATTTTTCTCAAAATTCATAATGTCGATATTATGTTTTATCTCTAAAAATATTCAATATTGTAGTTCCAAATAGATAGACTATTTCATACAGATATGTTTTTGATGAACGGAACATCCATTCTTTCCAAATGTAAAATAAATATTTTCAGTCTGTCCTAATATTAGCTAGTTAACAATGATTATGGTGGAATATTATACTCTTTTAAACCACAAAAATATTTTTTCAATCTATGATAAAGATGATCAATTCACCAAAATCATCAGTATCTCATGTAAACGATCTTTATTCCATTCTAAAATTGATAATATGATGTCTTTTCTTCACAAATTGGAAGTTCTTTTTGTACCTTAATAGTTTATCAAGATATGGTTCCAAATGTAGTAAGGTCGTTTATATCGAACATTATCATATCATAAAAAATAAAATACTCATCCTTGTATACATGAAAAACTATAACACTTGTCCCCCATATAAGATTCAAATCCTCAATTAATGGTGTAAGATACACATTAATATCATATCCAAGATATTTTGGTCTATAAATAATAAATCTCATCATAACATATTTTTTATTCAAACATATATGTTGGAAAATGTTGTAAACAACCAAAAAAATAGGACATGAACTATACTATCTAGTTAGGCTCTGATATGGGTTCATTCCATCTATTCATATTAACATTCTATGTTTTCTAACATCACTTCCAAAATCAAGATATTTTATATCTAATCTCAACCAATTCGGTGAATCGTCTTGGTAATGTAAGTTACTATGAGTGATGTTCACATCTTTATTCCATCTTAACCTTTTTTATTAATTTAATTTGAAAAATATTCATCAAATGAATAATTATTAGAAGGTGCCAAATTTCTTTAGTTGGAGTTTTGATTCTAGTACAAGAGAATGAATTAGAGTTGAGTTGTTGGAATTATTGGAAGGAATTATTTGAATGAACTAAAATTTTTTATTAGGAGGTTATATGATATTACATGAGAGTGAATCAGAGTTGATTTTTTTATCTATCTTATAACATCATATCCTACATTTTTTACATTTGGATAAATATTCATAATTATTATTATAAAGAACACAATCATTGGGTAAATCTTGTATCATTTAATAACCCAGTCCCATTGGGAGTGATATTTTTTTTGCCTTGTAATTGGAATCTATAAGCCTTTTTCATTTGTAAGTGGATCTTTTAAATGTTAATGAAACTCAAATAAAATTGTATCACTTTAATAATTTATTTTTTTCAAGTAAACTATTATCATAACTCTTGATAATATTATATATTTAGTGCAACAGGAGAATATTTTTTTCTTATAATCTCTATAAAATAATTCCCTCATTGGTATTTTTATGGTTTCAATTCCTACATCATGAATTAATTATTTAATATGGTCCTATATCTCATTTATAAATATTAAAATTAATATTAAATGTTGATTTTTCTGTTCCTTCACCATTCGATATCCTATGTGTATAATTATTGATAAAACCATATCAATGACATGATCCTTTATTTTTATAAAATTTTATTTTCTATTATTCAAACACTTCATGCTTCAAAAAAAGTAAAATCAATTTTTTGGAGATTTAGATTAAAAAATTCTAAGAACTAATTAACTCATTTTTCATATTCATCAGTAGTTCTTCAAAAATTAATCAAATTAAGATCCATTATATGTATAATATCAAAATATAAAAGTCCAATATATTATAACATTTATACATTTAAAATATATATAAAAAGATAAAATTGAAATATAAAAACATATAATCAAAATTATTAGTGATCAGATGGAAAATATCTACGATTATTAGAAATCAAATAAAAATAAATTACTCTATTCAGTTATTTAATATAAATAATTAATTATAAATTATTTTTCTTGGTCTTAGTAAAAGAATGGGGATAATGTTTTTAAAGTTTAGATGAATTATTTCAAATTACTATCACAAATATCCACTTCCATTCTATATAAATCCTTCAATATCATCATCAATATTCCTATTTCGTTAACCAATAATAAATATCATTAATCATAAATTCCAAATTTTATTTTCAACAGAAAAGTTAAATTTTATAGGGTAAAAAATATTGTCATGTTGAATCATTGACTATAATAAGAATAAAATATATATAAATCATTAATTTAAATCCCCCTAAACAATATGGTAATATGGGAGGTAAATTCATGAATCCTTCATTTTCACCATATCATAATATGAAATCATTTAGAAAAAATGACACTCCTGATATATTAAACCCAGAATTTATATTACATATTTTTTCATAATAATATTATGGAAAACTATTATCATATGGTATTATTCACCAATTTTATGACGTGATTAAAATAATAATATTACATTTAAAAAGTTTATTTAATATCTACAAATTATGTGATTACTTATTATTTAATTACTACACAACTATTGTCAGTTGATTCCTATAAATCAGAAGCATAATATAATGTTATTATGATTAAAAATGAGAGTGGTTATCATTATCATCCAATATTTATTTTAGTTGAAATTAATGATAAAAATGTGAAGTATTAAGTCATAAGATTATTTTGAATTTTAATAATTATATTATGACATAATGACTCTATATTTACTTGATATTTTTCATTCTAACAAAAAAATATTTAATTTGGTTAGAATTAAAAATGAAAAAGATCTTGGATACTAGTTTTAACTAATATAAATATATATATAATTTTTTTAAATATGATAATTCCATCAAATAAAAATATATAAAAATTTAAAAAAAATTAAAAAATATATAATTTACAATAAAATGTTCACAAACAAATGAAAGGATAAATCAAATTTATAAAGAATAGGTAAATAATTTTTCTCAAAAATTAAATAAAAAAAATTATAGAAATCAGATTTTGATCATGAAAAATTTATTATGAATATTGATATACTCACTAGAAGTTTGTGATAAGGTGAACACAAAAAGATTAGACCAACCCATTTTCAAAAAACAAAAAAGAGTAAAGAATAATAAAAAACCTTCAATCGCGGTTGTTGGTCAACCGGAATAGGGTTTATAATAACTAAATATATTCATGGAACATGAAAAAAAGATTAAATATGAAATACATATAATCAATAATCATTTAAGGATGATTAAAATGGAAAAACTTTGTCTTAGAAGATCTTCGGGTGGTCAGTGGTTCTGTGGTTGGCAGAAATAAAATTTACAAGAAAACAATATCTATTGATCATTAAAAAATGACAAAGTAATAGTTAATTAGGATAAATGATAGTAAAAATATGATTAAATATGATTAGATTGAATAAAATTGTTATTGATGAATGGTGGGTGGCCATCGGTGCCTTCAATAGTTGAAAGAAAATTATGATTTGGAAAATACGGAATCGGGGTTTTGGATTGGTGTTTTTTACGAGGGTTTCATTATTTGTTTTTAAAATAACCAACATTGATAAAAAAAATTAAATAAGATTAAATATCAGATTTTCAATAACCCAATGCCTAATGGTTTTTACTTTTAATGTCAGTTTTGAGAAATACTGATGTTAAAATGTTCCAAAAGAATTTTTAATGGAAAGTTGTTGGAAACCAATGTTATAACATTGATGTTAAATACAATATTTCTACATGTTTATGGATTATAATAACATTTATATATATTTCATATGATCCTATGTAACTACTCATGATTCATGAACACACTAAAAAATACTATAAAATGGTTACACAATCCTGTCAATGGAAACTCAGAGGTTCATTACACATGAACTAGCTCGGAATATAGATACTCCCCTACTTGATTCTTAGAAATAAAATATGTTTTCTACCATATCCTAGATTAGTCAAAAGAAAATATGGAAATTACCCTTTCATACCATTTTATAATTCCCTAACCTGAACCACTGTGTCCATGCCAGAGTTCCCTAAGACCTCATGCATGCCTCCCCGTATGAAATAGGCTACTACCTAGTTGGGAGGGTCTGAATACCATAAATAGGAGGACTATACTCTTAGTACATCCATGTACCTCTCCAATATCTATCAACCTTAGCTTAACCATCTATAAAGGGACCCTTTCTCTTGCTTAGATCCATATACATGATGTTTTCACAATGATCGAAATATTTATCCAAAGTGTGAGTAATAAAACCAAGTAAGACATCACTAATTCATTATTCATACAAGTGACCATTCATAAGTGTGTAATTTATGAAAATAAATAAATGTGTACATAAGAAAAAAAAATTTCTGAGACTTTGAGTGCTAAACATGATGTCATAAACCATAGTTTTACCATATTTTGATCTATTCTAGAAAACAATGGAGAGGTATTTGAAAATTCAAAATCATAGAATCTATCCTTGAAGCTTATAAATAAATTTACAGGCCCAATACCTATAGGTCATACCACATTAGGTAGTTATTCCCCATTTCTATATCTCATATCATGTCACATATTTTTCCATGTCATAGTTTTGGTCACATAGATCATCATTCCATACAATGACCACATGGATATGATCACATAGACTATCATTCCCGTAGTTTAGGCCACACTAGGCCACCATTCCCCACCATCTATCTTGATCATGTCATTATGTAATATACATCATCTAAACATGTTTCTCATCTCGGGACACAGTGCCATGATTTTAACAACTATATCATTGGTACCGTGCATATAAAAACAATGTAACATACACCAAGTACAACACATGGAAATAGGTCATATCGTATAAGGCACCAAAGAGCATATCATGGATGATGAAAAATATCCAAACACACACACATGTGATCAAACTCAAGAAAATCTAATTCATATAAATATGAAACATTATATCATCTTAACAATCATATACATGGACTCTACATGGATGGATCTTCTTGCCTCAAGCATTTTATCATAAACTTCGTGGTTTTTGAAGGGAGCCATCTCCTAAACCGCATTCTCACACCAACCAGAAATTTGTTTCTTGCCACGAACTCCTTAAACTGGTTCACATAAAATAATATATCTTCTAAATAAAGGAAAAACTAAGAACAAGACAAGGGATAGAACAATTCATACCCAATTAAAACTACCACCAATGATATAATCTAAGCCTATTTCAAGGGTGACAAAATTTTCACTCTTGGATAGGGACAGGAGAAAAAGCCACCAAAATATTTCCCCTAAGATATTATTGAATTATGTCGATCCTCAATAAGGTTTTTTATTCCCCATTTTTGGAATTTCATCTCTAAAAAAATCATGGAATCATTTTCTAATCCATAAAAATGTAATTCAATGATTAAATAAGAAATAAGGTAGGAAATTAGACCAAAAAAGAAGACGCACATAGAAGACATTCACCAAGTCACACAATGTTTAAATACCAAAAAAATTAAAGGACCCTTATATCGAAAAATGGTTGGTAATTATCGATCCCAACACTCATGGGACAAAAAAGGATGAGAAATCATCCACAGTAATAGCTTCACCATGATTTTTTCCAAAATACATTCCCAAAAATGATAGAAAGATCTTCATATTCAAGGAATCAATAAAGAGAGATAATGGGGTTCATTAATATGGTTTATGAATCAATTAATAACCTCATTAGTAAAAAATTAAACTCCATGTGTTTCCACTTTTAGTTGGATTGTGATCTGAGAGGATAGGGAATTAAAATTGGTCCTTTTAACAGTTTCCAAAGCCAAAATGGCTTGCTCTATAGAATATCCATGTCTTTTGTAGTTCTTGAACATGCCAGGTCGAAATGGAATGTCCTATGGTTTCTTAGGTGACTCTAATCCATTTTACCCCCACAATAGTTTCCACTGCACCATGATAAGTCTATTAGAACCATTTTTCTTCAATAAAAGTCAGACGTTTATAACTAACCAACCATAAAACATTACATAATCATGAATTAAATTAATAATATACGTTAAGGATATTTTCAGGTTTAGAGTTTTAGAGAATTAGGCCATAACTATAACATTAGATTTCAAAAAAACAAAGTAGACACTTCTACTCAGTTTCTATTTTTTTCACAAAACAATAAATCAAAAAAAAGTCATGTCTAGTTATATGTTTAAGAAATCATGAATTTTCTAGAATCCCATCCTTGACCCTATTCCACATTAGGTCCTATGAAAAACATTTCAAAAACTTGGGATGAGGATAAAAATATCAGTAATGGATACACAAAGAAGGAAAACTGTTAGTTTTTCAAAACAAAAAATAAACCATGATTACTTTAACATAAGTAATACTTTTCACCTTTATGAAGTATTAAATACTCTTCACTGAATAAAATATCACTAATTACCCTTTTGTAACCAAAAGATTTCCATAAAACCCATATAAAGAACACATAACATATAAAGGTAACTTGGGACATAAACATACTTAAATGGAATAACCATACGGTCGACTTCCACGCATATCACTAAATGGAATATCCATACGGCCAACTACCATACCCAATGCATTGGATGTTATAACATAACCACTCATCCTGGTTTATCACAGCACCAACCGTCATTTGGTTTATCACGTAACCACCCGTCAAATGTACAATTTAAATTATAAAATCATAACACATAAAACAAATATAAAGGAAAGAAAACATTTCCACATTTAAATCACAATATATCACTTAAATATATTGACATTACAAATCCATTATCAAAACCATTTTCAATAGAACAATACATAAAAGAGTATGTGGTATTTATTTTCCTTGAAAAATAACATTACATCTCGTAAGGAAGCCAGAGAACAAATAATACTTGCGGTGGTGAAAAGGCCATTGTCACATCTTACGTTAAAAGAAACATTCCTTTTTTTCATTTAAAAAAACCCTTCGTAGAAAAATATTCCCATTGAAAATTCAAGGGTTTTTATATAGCGTATTAAATAAAGTCGTGTATTAAAACAAAATATTCCTCAATGAAGGGAGATTGAGACGAAGTCCCTTACCTCGTGTCTGACTTGACCCATTCGTTCTTTAATATCCTTAATAATAAACTAAAGTTAATTTCTACTTTCTTAAGAACCTTTTTGAACATTATTATTCCTTTTATATCACTTATTACCATGTTATAAACATTATGTAATCATTCAAGTTAATAATGTTTGTTTTGTCGATATTTGGTACTTGAGTCACAAATGAACACCTTATAGTTACAAGTTGTCCACATGGTCCAAACTTCGTTATATCCAAAATGATATTCATGATTTAGATATCATATATATCCAGTATATACATGTATTTATAGAAGTACATAACATATAGAGGTATGAAATGAAATGCACCGTTCATGGAGACGGTAAACCATACGTACGCATGAACGCAACTTCCATTTATATTTCTTATTTTAATGGAATTAAAACATAATGATACATATGTATATGATAATTACAATATAGTATCATATATAATACCATTATCTCTATCCTTTATATGTCTCGTATATAGCATGAACCAGTCATATCACTTTGAGGGGTGGTAGTCCGCACTTCCTCAAATGAAATTATCATGTTTACCCATAATGGATACCATAAAGGAATGATATAAAAACATATAGAATCATAAAGAAAACATAAACATAATATATATATATATCACATATAAATATATTTTCATCTTAATGGCCACCATGATAGGCTGTAGGAGATAGTCGAACAATCATCGTTTCATGAGGCGTTAGTTTTCCATCCATAGAAATAGTATGTTCTTCACCCATTAGATGGAGTTGTGTGTATGTGTATTTCAAATATTTCTCATAACAACATCCTAGTATGTTGAGGATAATGGTGTTGTTATAAAAGAATGTAATAGAAAGATTTTATGGGGTTGGACAAGTAAAATAAAACCAAATAAAACAAAATAATTTAAGAGAAATTGTTACCTTTAATTGGGGTAACTCCCTTTGGTTTGAACCAAAAGGACATCTTGAAGTTCCTTATACCTAAGGTAAGGCTTCTAGGAGAAGGAGAGGGATGTGAAAAAAGTCTTAGAGGTGTTAGGAATTTGTTCGAAATGGTCTCCTTTTATAAGGGGGGAGGGGCTCTTTAGGAAAGTGTGAAAATATTATTTTGTTATATAATAATATTCAGTTTCTAATGGTCCAAAAATCATTATAGTAAAATATAAGATGTATCAAGGTCGAAATAAAATTATACAATAAAAATTGGATAGGTTTTGGATGTTATTTTAATATTTATAATCTTATTTATTTCGATGATTTATTAATGAACTAAACACTGCATCATTATTGTGTCATAAATAATTTAATTTATTTGAGGTGTAAAAATTGTAAACAAAATAATATGATGTATGAAATGTTTTTATATTTCCAATGAATATTTATATTTTAAAATATGACTTATATAACCTCATGTAAAAATTGATTTACTAAAATATTTTTGTTTATGTCATTTTTGTCTTTACATTAAATTAATTAATGTAATGTGTCATTATCATTTGTATGTGGCTCCATGGGGTCCCAAAATCGACCCAAGGATGACCATGGTCGGATATTACTCATCCAATAAGGTTAGTACAATTGTTAAGGTAATTTGGAATTATTATAATATTCTGTTTACCTTGAATTACACTATTTACATTTAATCGCGGTAAATAAAAGTCAAAAGTTACTATTCACCTAAGATTATTTTCATCTTATTGAACCAAATATTACTTACTAATAACAACCATTTATCTCGGGTTATCGAAATTAAATTCACAGAAGTGGTAAAATTTCATTTAAATGAAAAAGTCAGTTTTTTTAACTCCTATTAAGTGGTTTCACTATTCATCCAAAATCGATGTTTTTCAGAATACTACAAACAATTCAGCCTAATCTATATTTGATATTCCGGATTCAAAAATGTTGTCTATTTTACCAAATTCAAATCAAAAAAATTTCATTAATTAATTTAAAATTAATTTTTGTTGTTAAAAAAATAGCGTGTTTTTAAGAAAAAAAAACTATCAAAAGATTGACACTTGTTTATGTCCAAATTCAAAGTAAAATTAATTCCAATGACCAACATTATATTAGATGGTAAAACTATATTATAATTAAAATTTAAAACCAATTAAAAATAAAATATCACAATATATATAAATTAGATTAAAACGCAATTTTGTATTAAAATACAATATTTTTCACTATTCATTAAATTTGAACTGTAACGGAAAAAATCCAAAATTTTACACAAAGTAAATTTTTATGTCCAGGTTATAAAGAAGGATTTTATTTTTCCCGATAGAATTTATTAAAGTGACCAAAACTAGATTTAAAGAGGGTTCTCCATTAAAAGGTGATAAATCTACCTTTTAATGTAAATTATGCTTAAAATTAGATTCATTCATATTGTAAGCCTCTAAATTTTATTGGATAAAAGTAAATACATTTAAAAAACATGTATAATCATATTGTAGATAGTTTGTTTCATTCCCACTAATACAATGGATAAGATTTAACTTCCATTAGAAATAATAATATTATATTATTGGTGTGCAACGTAAGATTTCAATGAAAACTGTTGTTGTGTATCAGGTACGCTATTGAACATAGAAATCCTTTTGAAGAAAAATTAATATTTAATTCATAGACATTAATAAATATGAAAATCTATTATTCTTCATTTACATGGGATGTTACATCCTTCCCCCCTTTTAGAAATTGCATCCTAGCAATTTTTATTCACTTGTCAAAAAAAGTGGGGGTATTTATCCATCATAGAAATTTCAGATTCTCATGTTGCCTCCTCAACGATATGGTTTTTCTACAAAAACCATTACCTGATGAATTACCTTATCTCGCAAAACATACTCTCTACTTTCAAGAATCAGGACCGGTTGTTCTCCATAAGAGAGATTCTCTTCCAAATGAACTACCTATGGGCTCAAAACATGAGATGGATCTGGTATATACTTTCTCAACATCGAAACATGAAAAACATTGTGTACCATTGATAAATATGGAGGTAAAGCCACTATATATGCAACTGATCTGACATTCTCTAGGATTTCATAAGGTCTAACGAAGAACGGACATAACTTTCACTTCTTATCAAAACGCATCACACTTTTCCATGGAGAAACTTTGAGAAAGACATGATCACCAACCTCAAAAGAAATATCCTTCCTCTGGTTATTTGCCTAACTTTTCTATCTACTCTGAGTTGTTCCCATGTGCTTCTGAATCAACTGATCTTTCTCTGCCATATCTTCTACCAATTCGCATCCCATCAGCTTCCTTTCACCTACTTCATCCCAAAAACCTAGAGTTCGACAATGTTTTCCATATAATTCCTCAAAAGGAGCCATCTGTATACTGGATTGAAAAATATTATTATAAGAAAATTTAACCAAAGAAGGATTTTGGTCCCAACTTCCCTGATAATCCAGTGAACAAGCACGTAGAAAATCCTCTAAGGTCGGAATTGTTCTTTCTAACTGCCCATCTGATTGCGGATAAAAAGCTGTACTAAAATTTAAATCAGTACCCAATGACTTATGAAGGCCTTTACAAATGTTAAAATTAAACCTGGGATCATGATCAGATAAAATGGAGAGGGTTACTCCATGCAACCTGACTATATATTTAACATACAACTGAACAAGTTGATCTATAGACCAAGTATCTCGACTATGAAGTAAATGAGTATATTTAGTCAATCGATCCATAATAACCCAAATTGCATTATTACCTTGAGATGTCTTCGGTAATCCAACCACAATGTCCATGGATATATTTTCCCATTTCCACTCTGGCACTGGTAAAGACTGAAAAATCCCATTCGGTATCTTTTTCTCTGGTTTAACCAGCTAACAAGTCAAAAACTTCATAGATAATCAACAATATATATTTTCATTCCATCCCACCAGTAATAATCCCGAAGATCTCAATACATCTTACTACTACTAGGATGAACTGAAAACAGAAAACATTGAGCTTCACATACCAACTCATTATTCAACTGTGAATCACAAGGCAGGCATAATATTTTCACAAACCTCAAAACACAATCATTATCAACATTAAAATAAGGCAACTTACACTTCTGAACCAAATATACCATTTTATTCAACACACTATCTTCTTTTTGAGTTTTCTTTATTCTATATGATATATATGATTTCACTGACACCTGAAACAAAATAGAATAATTTCTTACACCAACAACTTCTATGCCAAATTTCATCAAATCAAAAACCAAATGATCTCATTCCAAACTTAGAATGGTTAATGAGACATTACTTTTTCAACTCAAAGCATCAGCCACTTTATTTTCTTTTCTCAGATGGTAATGGATCGTGCAATTATAATCCTTGATTAGTTGCAGCCATATACTCTATCTCATGTTCAATTATTTCTGAGTGAATATATACTTTACACTTTTATGGTCAGTATATATTTCACATTTTACTCCATAAAAATGATGCCTCCAAATTTTTAAAGAAATAACAATAGCAGCTAATTCCAAATCATGTGTAGGGTAATTTAACTCATGTGGTTTCAACTGACGTGAATCATAATCAATTACATAATCATTTTTCATAACGACACATCCAATTCCTTTCAATGAAGCATCACTGTAAATAACAAACTCACCATTTATGGAAGGTAGTGCCAAAACTAGAGCATTCACCAATCTTCTTTTCAATTCCTGAAAAGAATCATCACTTTCTTTTGCACAAATGATCTTAACACCTTTTCTAGTTAACTTAGTCATTAGACTAGATAACTTTGTAAACTTCTCAACAAACCTCTGGTAATAACCTACCAAACTAAGAAAAATATGGATCTCGGTTATATTTGTGGGTCTTGTCCATTCTTCAACAAATTTTGTTTTAGCAGGATCAATAGTTATGCCATTTTTTGAAACAATGTGACCATAGAAAGAATCTTTTTGTAACCAAAACTCACACTTTCTGAATTTCCCATAAAGTTTATTTTTTTTATGGTTTTCCAGATGACCCATAAATAAATTTCATGATCCTATTTACTTTTAGAATAATCCAAAATATCATCAATGAACACAACCATAAACCTATCCAAGAACTCGCGTAAAATTCTATTCACAAGATCCATGAATATAGCAGGTGCATTGGATAACCCAAAAGGCATAACTAAAAATACATAATGGCCATATCTTTTATGAAACGCGGTCTTTGGAATGTCTACATCCTCTACTTTCAACTGAGGGTTCCCCGATCTCAAGTCAATCTTTGAAAAATACTGAGCTCCCTGGATCTGATCAAAAAAATAATCTATATGAGTCAAAGGATACTTTTTCTTAATAGTGATGTTATTTAGTTCTCTATAATCAATAAAAAGTATCATTGAACCATATTTCTTTTTAACAAAAAAGACAGGTTTAGCCCATGGTGATGTGCTAGGTCGAATGAAAACATTATCTAATAACTCCTGCAATTGCTTCTTTAACACTAAAAGTTCAATTTGAGCCATTCGATAATGGAGTTTTGAAATTGGATTTGCATCAGGAACTAAGTCAACAGTAAATTCAACTTTCCGATCAGGTATAATACCCGTAAAATCATTAGGAAAAACATCCAGATACTCAATTACAACTAGCACGTCATAAATCTAAATAGTTCCATTATTTTCAACAATATGTGCAAGGTAAAATTCATTTCCATCTTTTACTAGTTTCTTAGATTCCTGATATGTTATCAAAATAAAGGGTTCATTCTTGAACACAAACTGTAAATCATTCTGAAATGAAACCCCTTTAGCTCTACAGTCAAACTTAGCATGATAAACAAAGAGCCAATCTATGCCCAAAATAACATCAAACTCTACTAGAGGAAAAACAATAGTCTTTGCAAGTAGATTCTTCTCGCACACAAGGACAAAAATATTCTTATGTTTCTTTTTTGTCTCAACATTTACTCCAGGTGTTTTTACCATAAGTTCTATATTCATATCTTGAGATGGAATTCCCAATTTATTAGAAAACATCTCAGAAATTAAAGACTGTGTAAACCCTGAATCAAACAACACATTGGCATAATCTGAACAAACAATCTGTGTACCTGATACTACATCGTTTGATGGCCCAACATCTGCTAAAGTAGTTTCAAAGGATTTCACCACCACTTTCTTCTTGTAGTTCAGCTACTTTCCCTCAGTTGAGTTCTTCACTAGACACCCAATTTCATAATGACCCATTTCATTACACTTAAAAAATCTTACTAATGGCTTTTCATTTCCTGCTTGATCATCTTCCTTATAGTTACGAGTAATATGAAGAGACTTACCACACTGTTAGCACTTTCCAGACTTTGAAAAACATTCTCTAGGATGATTTTTTCCATACTTCTCACAAGTTGGATATTTAATGTTCTTTCCTCTAGGCTTCTTTGATGAATTCTTTCCCTTTGTCGGCTAACTGGACCTCTTATTTTGTTGTTTTTCAATGAACACCTGATCATCGATAAACTCCATTTCCACCTTCTCTACACATCGAACAAGTTTTTCTTAACTTTTGAACTCACAAGAGGATAATTCTCTTCGATATAGTGGCTTCAGTCTTGAGAAAAATCTATTTATATTACTATCAATATATCAGATAAAATTTGGAGATACCTTGCCAGTCGAGTGAATTTTTCTTCATAAGCATCCACTGAGACATCCTCATGCCTTAATTCCAAGAATTGTTTTTCAATCCTATGATGAACCACCTTAGGAAAATATTTCTCAAGAAATATACCTTTGAATTCATTCCAATACAGACCATCAATCTCCTCACTATCCCTAATATTTTTCACTATCGACCACTACTGATTAGCTTCACCTTCAAAATGGAAAATAGTGGGACTATCCTTTTGATGTTCTGAACACTCCATGATATCAATAGTCTTCTACAGTTCCTTAATCCACCCTTCACCTAGAACAGGGTCAGATGTTCCTCTAAATGATGGGGGTTGTTTCCTCATGAAATGCTCCACTACTGACATGTTCCTCTGTAGTTGATCTGGCTGATCTCGTTCATGGATACCACCACCATTTATAGCTTGATTCAACTATTCCATCACTGCAAAAAAATGTTCAGTTCTGATTCTGACCATCTCAGGTTGCTGATTTGGAAGGTTTTCTTCCTCATGAAGTCATCCCAATGAAGCTTCCATGTTTCCTCTATGGAAAACAATTCTGAATACAGAAATATCATAGGCGACGCAACATAGTAATCTGTAAATGCTATATCATTTCAATATTAACATAAATTAATTTATGGACTTTTATTTAACAATCCCCTAACTCCTAAATTTTTCTAAACCGACCTTTAATACCAACTATAAGGACCCAGCCTTAAAACATTACATAATCATGAATTAAATGAATAATTCACATTAAGGATCTTTTCAGGTTTACAGTTTTAGAGAATTAGTCTATAACTGTTAAATTTCATTTCAAAAAACATACAGTAGACACTTCTACTCAGTTTCCATTTTTTTCACAAAACAAGAACCCTTAAAAAAGTCGTGTCTAGTTTCATGTTTAAGACATCATGACTTTTTCTTGATCCCATCCTTGACCCTATTCCACATTAAGTCCTATGAAAAACATTTCAAAAACATAGGATGAAAATAAAAATATTAGTAAGGGATACACAAAGAAGAAAAACTGTTAGTTTTTCAAAACAAAAAGTAAACCATGAATAAATTAACATAAGTAATACTTTTCATCTTTATGATGTATTAAATACTCTTCACTGAATAAAATATCACTACATACCCTTTTGTAACCAAAATATTACTATAAAACCCATATAAAGAACCCATAACATAAAAAGGTAACTTATGACATAAACATACTTAAATGGAATAACCATACAATCGACTTCCACTCATATCACTAAATGGAATAGACATACGGCCGACATCCATACCCAATGCATTGGAGGTTATAAAATAACCACCCATCCTGGTTTATCAAGGCACCACCCGTCATTTGGTTTATCACGTAACCACCCATCAAATGTCCATGTTCCAATATAAAATCATAACACACAAAAAAATATAAAGGAAACAAAAAATTTCCACATTTCAATCAAAATATATCACTTAAATATACAGACATCAAAATCCCATTATCAAAACCATTTTCAATACCAAAGTATATAAAAGAGTATATGGTATTTATTTTCCTCTAAAAAAAACATTACGGCTTGTTAAGGAATCCAAAGAACAAATAGTACTTGTGGCGGTGGGAAGTTCATTGTCACCACTTACGTTAAAAGAAATATTCATTTTTATCATCTAGTAAAATGCTTTGCAGAAAAAAAAAATTAACTTTGAAAAGTCAATGGGGTTTATACAGCGTATAAAAGAAAGTCGTGTATTAAAACAAAATATGCCTCAATGAAAGGATATTGAAACGAAGTCCCTTAACTCATGTCAAACTCGACCCATTCGTTCTTTAATATCCTGAACTAAAGTTAATTTCTACTTTATTAAGAACCTTATTCAAGTTTATTATTCTTTTTATATCACTTATTACCATGTGATAAACATTATGTAATCATTCAAGTTAATAATGTTCGTTTTGTTGATATTTGGTACTTGAGTCACAAATGAACACCATATAGTATCAATATGTTCACATGATCAAAATTTCATTATATTCAGAATTATATTCATTATTTATATATCATATATATCTATTATATACATGTATTTATAATAGTACATCACATTTGGAGGTAAT
This sequence comes from Viscum album, assembly GCA_963277665.1. Lineage (NCBI taxonomy): Eukaryota > Viridiplantae > Streptophyta > Magnoliopsida > Santalales > Viscaceae > Viscum > Viscum album. The sequence continues at coordinate 1,306,190,583 of OY728140.1, read as the reverse complement.
AAATGTAATTCACCGTTCATAGAGACAGTAAGCCGTACGTATGTATGAACACTAATTCCATTTCTATTTCTTATTTTAATGGAATTAAAACATAATGATAAATTGGTATTTTTATAATTCCAGTATAATATCATATATAATACCATTAAATGTATCCTTTATATGTCCCATGTATGGCATTAATGAGTCAAATCACTTTGAGGGGGGCGGTATTCCCCACTTTCTCGAATGAAATTATTGCATTTACCAGTAATGGATAACATAACGGTATGCTATAAATGAAAAATAAAAAAGCTTAAAGAAAACAAAAACATAATATATTTCATATATGAATATAGTTTCATCTCAATGTACATCATGATAGGCGGTAGGAGATAATCGAATAATCATCGTTTCGTGAGGCGTAAGTTTGTCATCCACAGAAACAATATGTTCTTCACCCATTAGATAGAGGTGTGTGTAAGTGTAGTTAGAATATTTCTCATAACAACATCATAGTATATTGAAGATACGTTTTTATTATATAAGAAAGGAATAAAATATTTTATGGGGTTGGAGAAGTAAAATAAAACAAAATAAAGAAAATGAATTTAAGATAAATCGTTGCCTTTAATTTGGGTAACTCCCTTTGGTTTAACCCAAAAGGACTTCATGAAGTTCATTATTCCAAAGTTAATGCTTCAAGAAGGAGGAGAGGGATATAGGTAGATTAATTGGGAAGAGGCAGGATGAGCCAAAAGGCTTGAGAGGTGTGAGGAATTTGTTAGAAATGGTCTCTTTTTATAAGTGGGAGGAGGCTCTCTTTAGGAATGTGAGAAAATATTATTTTATTATATATTGATATTTGGTTTCTAAAGGTCCAAAAATCATTATAGTAGGAGATAAGATGACTCATCGTCTAAATAAAATCATCCAATAAGAAATTTACAGTTTTTGGATGTCATTTTAATATTGATAATAATATTTATTTAAATGATTTATTAATGAGGTAAACATTGCATCATTATTGTTTCATAAATAATATAATTTATTTGATGTCTAAAAATTATAAAAAAATAATATGATATAGGAAATATTTTTATTTTTCCAATTAATATTTATAGTTTAAATTATGGCTAATATAACCCCATGAAAAATTTCATTACGAAAATAGTTTTGTTTATGTCATTTCTCTCTTTACTATGAATTAATTAATATAATGTGTCATTATCATTCATAAGTGGATCCATGGGGTCCCAAAATCGACCCAAGGATTCCCATGGTCTTCCATTACTCATCAAATAAAGTTAAGAAAGGTGTTAAGGTAATTTGGAATTATTATAATATTCTTTTCACCTTTAATTACCCTATTTACCTTTAACAGCGGTAAATAAAAGTAAAAAAGTTACTATTCACCAAATATAATTTTCATCTTATTAAACTGAATTTTACATACTAATAACAACAATTTATGTCATATTGTCAAAAATTAAATTCACAAAAGTGGTAAAATTTCATTTAATTGAAAAATTCAGTTTTTTTAATACTATTAAGTGGTTTCACTATTCATCCAAAACTGATTTTTTTAGAAAACTACGAAAAAATCAGCCTAATGTGTATTTGATATTACAAATTAAATAAACTATGTATATTTTACCAAATTAAAAACATATAAGTTGCATTAATTAATTCAAAATTAATTCTCGTTGTTAAAACAAATAGCATGTTTTTAAGAAACAATTACTATCAATAGATTGACACTTGTTTATGTCCAAATTCAATGTGAGATTAATTACAATGACCAAAATTGGTTTAAATAGTAAAAATATATTCTAATAAAAATTTAAAACCAATTAAAAAATATAATCTAAACATATAAATAAATTAGATCAAAATGCAATTTTGAATTAAAATATAATATTTTTCACTATTCATTAAAAATGAACTTTATCAGAAAAATTCAAAAAATTAACACAAAGTAAATATTGATGTCCCCATTCTTAAGAAAGATTTTATTTGGTCATATATAATGTTTTATAGCGACCAAAACTATATTTAAATATCATTCATCATTAAAAGGTGGTAAATCGACCTTTTAATGTAAATTATGCTTAAAATTAAATTTATTCATATTTTTAGGCTCTAAATTTTATTGGATAAAAGTAAATACATTTAACAAACATTTATAATCATATTTTAGTTAGTTTTTCTCATACCCACTAATACAATGGCTATGAGCTAACTTCCATTTAAAATAATAATATTATATTATTTGTATGAAACGTAAGATTTCAAAGAAACCAGTTGTTGAGTATCGGGTATGCTCTCGAACATAACAACCCTTTTGAAGTAAAATTAATATTAATTCAAAGATATTAATATATATATGAAAATATATTGTTCTTCATTTACTTGGGATGTTACATCCTTCCCCCCTTTTGGAAATTGTGTCCAATCAATTTTTATTCACTTATCAAAATAAGTGGGGGTATTTATCCCTCATAGCATTTTCAGATTCCCACATTGACTCTTCAACCAAATGGTTTTTACACAAATACTTTACCTAGTGAATTACCTTATTATGCAGAACTTTCTCTCTATGGTCAGGAATCTAGACTGGTTATTCTTCATAAGATAGATTCTCTTCCAACTGAACTACCTCTGGGCTCAAAACATGAGATGGATCTGGTATATACTTTCTCAACATCTAAACATAAAAAAAATTGGGTACCTGGGATAAACATAGAGGTAAATCCACTCTATACGCAACTGATCCACTATCTCTAGGATTTCATAAGGTCCAATGAACCTTGGACTCAACTTTCCCTTCTTACCAAAATGCATCACACTTTTCCATGGAAAAACCTTGAGAAAGACATGATCACCTACCCCAAAAGAAATATCCTTCCTACGGTTATACACAAAAAAAAATTCTACTCTGAGCTGTTCTCATGTGATTCTGAGTCAACTGAACATTCTCTACCATATCTTCTACCAATTCTAGTCCCATCATCTTCCTTTCTCCTACTTCATCCCAAAAAGCTGGAGTTTGACAACGCTTTCTATATAATACCTCAAATGGATCCATCTGTATACTTGAACGAAAATTGTTATTATAAGAAAGTTCAACCAAACAAAGATGTTGTTCCCAACTTCCCTGGTAATCCAGTGAACAAGAAAGTAGCACATCGACTAAGGTCTGAATTTTTCACTCTAACTTCTCATCTGGTTGTGGATTAAAAGTTGTACTAAAATTTAATTTAGTACTCAACGACTTCTGAAGGCATTTATAAGAGATAGAAGTAAACCTAAGATCACGATCAGATACAATGAATAAGGGAACTCCATGCAACCTGACAATCTCCTGAACACATAACCGAGCAAGTTGATCTAGAGACAAAGTATCTCGAATAGGAAGGAAATGATAAGATTTAGTCAATCAATCAACTATAACCAAGATTTCGTTATTACCTAGAGATGTCTTTGGTAATACCACAACAATGTCCCTGTATATATTTTCCCATTTCAACTATGGCACTGGTAGAGACTGAATAATCCCTTTCAGTAAATGCCGCTCGGCTTTATCCTACTGACAAGTCAAACACTTCACAGCAAAATCAGCAATATATCTTTTCATTCCATCCCACCAGTAATACTCCCCAAGATCTCTGCACATCTTACTACTACCAGGATGAACTGAAAACAGAGAACTATGAGCTTCACACAACAACTCATTCTTGAAATGTGAATCACAAGCAATATATAATCTATTCTCAAACCTCAAAACACAATCATTATCAATTTTGAAATCATGCAACTTACCCTTCTGAACCAACTCTACCTTTTTCTGAAACTCACTATATTCTTTCTGCGCTTTCTTTATTCTATATGATATATATGATTTCACTGACACCTGAATCAAACAGATGAATTTTTGGCACCAACAAATTCTATTCCAATGTTCATGAAATCAAAAACAAAAGGATCTCATTCAAAATGTGTAATTTTTAATGATACATTACTTTTTCGACTCAATACATCAGCCATTTTAGTTGATTTTCCTGGATGGAAATGGATCGTAAAATCATAATACTTGATTAACTCTATCAATCTCCTATGTCTCTTGTTTAATTCTTTCTAAGTGAATATATACTTTAAACTTTTTTATTCAGTAAATATTTTACATTTTACTCCATACAAATGATGCCTCCAAATTTTTAAATCAAAAACAATATAAGCTAATTCAAAATCATGTGTAGCGTAATTTAACTCTTGTGGTTTCAACTATCATAAAGAATAATAAATTTCCTAATAATTCTACATAAGGACACATCCATTTCCTTTCAATTAATAATCACTATAAATAACCAACTCACCATTTCTGAAAGGATGTGAAAAAACTAGAGTATTCACCAATCATCTTTTCAATTCCTAAAAACAATCATCACATTCTTTTTTCCAAATAAAATTAACACCTTTTCAGTTATCTTAGTCATTGGACTAGATAACTATGAAAAACTCTCAACAAACCTTCTATAATAACCTACCCAACTAAGAAAACTATGGATCTCAGTTATATTTGTGGGTCTTGGAAATTCTTCAACAACATTTGTTTTAGTAGGATCAAAAGTTATGCCTTTTTTAAACAATGTGACCAAGGAAAGAAATTTTTTGTAACCAAAACTCACACCTGCTGAATTTTCAATAATGTTTCTTTTATTTTAAGGTTTGCAAGATGACCATTAAATGACTTTCATGCTCCTATTTCCTTTTAGAATAAACCAAAATATCATCAATGAACACAACCAGAAACTTATGAAAGAACTAATAGAAATTTCTATTCATAAGATCCATGAATACAGTAGGTGAATTGGGTATCCCAAAAGGAATAACTACAAATTCATAATGGCTATATCTAGTATGAAATATAGTCTTCAAAATGACTGCTTCCTTTACTTTCAACTGATGGTACCCCGATCTCAAGTCAATCTTCGAAAAATACTGAGCTATATAGAGCTGATCGAAAAAATCATTGATATGAGGCAAAGGATAATTGTACTTAACGGAGATGTTATTTAATGATCTATAATCAATGAAAAGTCTCATTGAACAATCTTTCTTTTTAACAAAAAATAAAGGATCACCCCATGGTGATGTGCTAGGTCAGATGAAAACGTTGTCTACAAACTCCATCAATTTCTTCTTTAACTCTAAAAGATCAATTTGAGCCATCAGATAAGGGGGTTTTGAAATTAGCTTAGCATCAAGAACTAATTCAATAGTAAATTTATCTTCCTAATCAGGTATAATACCGGGAAACTCATCAAGAAAAACATCAAGATACTTATTTACCACTGGTACATAATTATTCTGAATAGTTCCTTTATTTTCAACAATATGTGCAAGGTAACATTAATTTCAATATTTTACTAGTTTCTCAGCTTCTTGATATGTTATCAAAATAAAGGGTTCATTCTTGTACACAAACATTAAATCTTTCAGAAATTAAACCTCTTTATCTCTGCAGTCAATCTTCTCATGATAAACAGATAGTCAATCCATGCCCAAAATACCATCAAACAGTACTAGAGGTAAAACAATAAGGTTTACAAGAAGATTCTTCCCGCACACAAGGACAAGAAGGATCTTATGTTTGCTTTTTGACTCAAAATTTCTTCCAGGTGTGTTTACCATAAGATATATAATCATATATTGAGATGGAATTCAAAATTTATTAGAAAAATTCTCAGAAATTAAAGAGTGTGTAGACCCTGAATCAAACAACACATTGGCATAATATGAAAAAACAAACAGTGTACCTGATACCACTTCGTTTGATGGCCCAACATCTTCTGTAGTAGTTGAAAAGGATTTCACCACCCCTTTCTGCTTGTAGTCTGGATTCTTTCCTTCAGTTTATATCTTATCTGGACACAAATTTCCATAATGACCCATTTCATTACACATAAAACATCTTACTGATGGCTTTTCATTATTGGCATGATCATCTTCATTACATTTACGAGCAATATGACCAGACATACAACACTAGAAGCAGTTTCCAGATTTGATAAACATTCTCCAGGATTCTTTTTACCACACTTTTCAAAAGTTGGATATTTAATTTTCTTACCTCCAGGATTTTTTGATGAATTCTTTCCCTTTTCCTGTCAATTGGACTTCTTTTTCAGTTGTTTTTAAATGAAGACCTGCTCATTATCAAACTCCATTTCTACCTTCTCCTCACATAGAACAAGTTTTTCAAAACTTTTGAACACACGGGAGTCTAATTCTCTTTGATATTGTGACATCAGTCCTGAGTAAAATCAATTTATCTTACTATCAAGATCTCGAATGAAATTTAGAGCATACCTTTCCTGTCGAGTGAATTTTTATTCATATGTAGCCACCAAGTCATCCTATTTCTTTAATTCTAGGATTTTTTTTCCATCATAAGAAGAACAAACTTAGGAATATATTATTCAAAAAACATACCATTGAATTCATCCCAATCCAGAGAATCAATCTATTCTCTATCCCTGATATTTTTCACTATCGACCACCACTAATCATATTCACCTTCAAAATGGTAAACAGTGAGACTAACCATTTGATGTTCTAAACACCAAATGACATCAAAAATCTTCTTTAGTTCTTTAATCCAACCTTCTGCTATCACAGGGACAAATGATCCTCTGAATTATGGGGGATATTTCCGCATTAAATGCTCCACTACTAACATGTTCCTCTATAGTTGATCTAGCTGATCTCGTGCATGGATACCACTGCTATTTATATCCTGAATCAAATATTCCATCACAGCAACAAACTATTCAGTTCTGATTCTGACCATCTCAGGTTGCTGATTTAGAAGGTTTTCTTCCTCCTAATGTCATCCCAACACCGCTGCCTTGTTTGCTCTGCAGAAAGCCATTCTGAACACAAAAATATCTTAGTCTAAGCAACATGGTGATCTGTAAATGCTATATCATTTCAATATTACAATAAATTAATTTATGGACATTTATTTAATATTACCCTAACTCTTAAAGTTGTCTAAACCAACCTCTGATACCAACTATAAGGACTCGACCTTAAAACATTACATAATCATGAATTAAATGAATAATTCACAGTAATGATCTTTTCAGGTTTAGATTTTTATAGAATTAGTCCATAACTATTACATTTAATATAAAAAAACAATGTAGACACTTCTACACAATTTCCATTTTTTTCAAAAAATAAGATCTCTTAAAAAAAGATTCATGTCTAATTCCATGTTTAAGACAAAATGAATTTTCCTTGATCTCATCCTTGACCCTATTCCATATTATTTCCTATGAAAAACATTTCAAAAAATGGGATGAGAAAAAAAATCTCAGTAAGGGATACGCAAAGAAGGAAAAATGTTAGTTTTTTAAAACAACACGTAATCCATGAATACATTAACATAAGTAATACCTTTCACCTTTATGAATTAGTAAATACTCTTCACCGAATAAAATATCACTACTTACCCTTTTGTAATGAAAATATTACCATAAAACCCATATGAAGAACACATAACATATAATGATATTTGGTACATAAAAATACATAAATGGAATAACCATATGGTGGACTTCCACACATATCACTAAATGGAATAGTCATATGGCTGACATCCATACCCAATGCATTGGAGGATATAATATAGACACCCATCTTGGTTTATCATGGCACCACCTGTCATTTGGTTTATCATGTAACCACCCGTGAAATGTACAAGTACAATTATAAAATCATAACTCATAAAACAAATAAAAAGGAAAGAAAAAATTTTCACCTTTCAATCACAATATATCACATAAATATATTGACTTAAAAAATACATTATCAAAACGATATTCAATACCAAAATAAATAAAAGAGTATATGTTATTTATTTCCCTTAAAAAAAACATTACGGCCTGTTAAAAATCCAAAGAGCAAATAATACTTGCAAAGGCAGAAAGGTCGTTGTCCCAGCTTACGTTAAAAGAAACATTTAATTTTGTCTTCTAGTAAAATGCTTTGTAGAAAAAAGATTCCCTTTGAAAATTCAAGGGTGTTTAAACTGTGTATAAAAGAATGTCGTGTATTAAAATAAAATATGCCTCAATGAAAGTTGAATGAGACGGAGTCCCTTACCTCGTGTCCGACTTGACCCGTTCCTTCTTAAATATCCTAAATAATAACCTAAAGTTAATTTATACTTGCTTAAGAACCTTTTTCAAGTTTATTATTCCTTTTATATAAATTATTACAATGTTATTAACATTATGTAATCATTCATGTTATAAATGTTTGTTTTGTCACTATTTGGTACTTGAGTCAAAAATGAACACCATATAGTTACAAGTTGTTCACATGGTAAAAATTTCATTATATCCTGAATGATATTCATGATTTAAATATAATATATATCTAGTATATACATGTATTTATAATATTACATAACATTTCGAGGTAAGAAATGAAATGCACCGTTCATGGATACGGTAATCCGTACGTACGCATGAACGCTACTTCCATTTCTATTTCTTATTTTAATGGATTTAAAACAAAATGATACATAGTTATATTATAATTCCAGTATAATATCATATATAATACCATTATCTCTATCCTTTATACGTTCCATGTATGGCATGAACAATTCATATCACATTGAGGGGGTGGTAGTCCGCACTATCTCAAATTAAATTATTGCATTTACCCATAATGGATACCATAAAGGTATGATATGAAATAAAAATACAGAATAATAAATAAAACATAAAAATAATATATATAATATATAAACATAGTTTCATCTTATTTTCCACCAAGAGAGTCAGTACGATATAATCGAACAATCATCTTTTCGTGAGGCGTTAGTTTTCCATCCATTGAAACAGTATGTTCTTCACTCATTAGATGGAGGTGTGTGTAAGTGTAGTTTGAATACATCTCATAAAAACATCCTAGTATATTGAAGATACTTTTATTGTTATAAAATAATGGAATAAAAATATTTTATGTGGTTGGGGATGTAAAATAAAACAAAAGAAAACAAACGAATTTAAGAGAAACTGTTACCTTTAATTTTGGGTAACTCCCTTTAGTTTGAACCAAAAGGACTTCTTAAAGTTCTATCTGACTAAGGTAAGGATTCCAAGAGTAGGAGAGGGATGTAGAGAGCTTAATTGGAAAGATTTTATATGATCCAAAAGGCTTGATAGGTGTGAGGAATTTGTTATAAATTGCCTCCTTTTATAAGGGGGAGGAGAGGCTCATTAAGAATGTGTGAAAATATTATAATAATATATAATGATATTCGGTTTCTAAAGGGCCAAAAATCATAAGAGTCAAATATAAGATGAATCATGGTTGAAATAAAATAATCAAATAATAATTGGACAGGTTTTGGATGTTATTTTAATATTTATAATCTTATTTATTTAAATGATTTATTAATGTGGTAAACACTGCATCACTATTGTGTCATAAATACATTAATTTATTCGATGTCTAAAAATTATAAAAAAACATATATGATTTAGGAGATATTTTTTTCTTTACAATTAATATTAGTAGTATAAAATATGACTTATATAACCCCATGTAATAATTGATTTACTAAAAGATATTTGTTTTTTATTTTTGTCTTTACTTTAAATTAATTGATCTAATGTGTCATTATCATTCATAAGTGGCTACATGGGGTCCCCAAATCTACCCAAGGATGCCCATGGTCGACCATCAATCATCCAATAAGCTTAGGAAAAGTGTTATGTTAATTTTGAATTATTATAATATTCATTTTACCATGAATTACCCTATTTACCTTTAACCGCGGAAAATAAGTCAAAAGTTACTATTCACCCAAAAATTATTTTCATCTTATTGAATCACATTTTACATACTAATAACAACCATGTATGTCGGATTTTTGAAATTAAATTCATAAAAGTGTTAAAATTTCATTTAAATGAAATATATTGTTTTTTTAACTACTACTAAGTGGTTTCACTATTCATCAAAAATTAGAGTTTTTCAGAAAACAACCAAAAAATAAGCCTAATCTATATTTGATATTCAGAATTCAAAAATTATGTTTGTTATAATAAATTTAAAATATAGAAGTTTCATTAATTAATTTAAAATTAATTCCCATTTTTAAAACCAATAGCTTGTTTTTATCAAACAATAACTATCAAAAGATTGACACCTGTTTTTGTCCAAATTCAATGTGAAATTAATTCCAATTTCCAAAATGTTAATAAATGGTAAAAGTATATTCTAATTACACTTTAAAACTAATTAAAAATATAATATAACAATATAAATAAATTATATTAAAACACAATTTTGAATTAAAATACAATATTTTTCACTATTCATTAAAAAATGAACTTTATCGGAAAAATTCAAAAAAATGTACACAAAGTAAATTTTGATGTCCCAATTCTAGAAATGGATTTCATTTTTTCAAATATAATGTATTAAAGTTACCAAAAATATATTAAAATAGGGTTCTCTATTTAAAGGTGGTAAATCAACCTTTTAATGTATGTTATGCTTAAAATTAGATTCATTCATATTTTAAGCCTCTAAATTTTATTGGATATATGTAAATATATTTAAAAAACATGTATAATAAAATTGTAGTTAGTTTTGTTAATTCCCACTAATACAGCGGCTAGGGGTTAGCTTCCATTTAAAATAATAATATTATATTATTATTGTGAAACGTAATATTTCAAAGAAACCCATTGTTGTGTATCAGATACACTATTGAAAAAAGCAACCCTTTTAAATTAAAATTAATATTTAATTCAAAAATATTAATAAATATGAAAATATTTTATTCTTAAATTACCTCGGATGTTACACATTACTCCATGCCCATAGGCACACTCTTGGAATGTTGTTCCCCTATCTGTATTGTACTCAAACAACACCATGGCCAGCACTACAACCATAGTGTCAGGTATTTTAGTCCGAAAACAAATAAAACACACACTTAAGCTTTTAAAATCCATTAAAATCGTCCATGAATCCTCGCATGGATAGCTCAACTCAAAAAATTTGAATGAGAATAAGGGAAACATGGATTTTTATATTGAAACCAATAAAATTGACATTATAATTAGAAATAGTTTATCTAATATTTTAGAAAATATGAATTCATAAAAAAGAAATAAATATATGTTTCCTATAATATTGGCATATTACTAATGTTTTTCAATATTTTTATTTCACGATCATTATGTATGGCACAAATGATGTCTATGATGTGGTCATCAATATCCTCTTGTAATCATTTCATGGATATAGGAATTTCACATAATCATCATTGCCATGTTTTTCATCACCAAAATATTGTTTCTTTCTTGTAAAATGATAGATAACTAACATTTAAATGATGAAGAACATATAAAAATTGATCAATCTATTTTTTATGATAAGAGATTATATACGTATTCCAATATATTAAAATTTACTACTGTTACACAAAATTCTTCACGTTGAACATTTTTGTTATAAATGACACTTTTATAGATGGTCATGAAAACATGACATTTAATTTAATCAATATTACATATTTTTGAACTTAAAAATTAATACGATATTAACATAGATTTTGCGTTTCTTTTTCACTAAAAAATGCATTGCTTCAGAGTACACTAATACACTGTTATTCTGAATGGAACATATATTATCTAGGCCTTTAGTTTAAAATGTATTTCCAAAAATATCATACCCAGATCCTATTATCTCATTTAAACTAGGGTCACCCACTAAACATTTCAATTTTTATGGGGAATATAATCTAATATACGTTATCTCTTGAAATCGAGGAAATAAAAGTTTTATTATGCTCATTAAATACCCACATATCATTCTTCTTCACATAGAATTGTTTTAAATAAAATATGGGATGTTATATATGGATCAACATTATTTCTATGGTTCAAGATTTATAAATGTTCTTTCCTTATTTATTCACCTTTCAATAATTTTATTTACAATTTTTTAAACCCCTTTCCCCTAAAACAGTCGCATTCATGGGGATATTTATGAAAACTAATATTCTCTAGTTTAGAAAAGTAATTCATATGAATCCTTTCTACCTCGTTATAAATTTAATTCTAAAAAATAGTGACTTTTGGTCGATTTTGATTCTTAACAAACCCATTAATTATCTTCTTATAACTTTCAAAATGATAAATACAATGTAGATATACATGACCATAAATATTTATTTCTCATAATAACTAAACCATTAAATGTACCATGATATTAAAAAAATATTGGTGGAAAGTATATTTCCAATTTACAAAGTTTATAGAATTAATAATTCTCTAAATTGTTCAACTAATTTAGATTTATCACATTATTATAAATATAATTGAAATAATAACACACCTTGATGAACAGATGAGAAGTATTCTATAAAATGAAATTAGTAGAATTTGTTACATCATAAAATACCAATATTGAAATTTGATTCTTATTAACATAAAATAATTGAGTGACACAAAGATTTTTACATTTGAAGAATAACCATAATTCACTTTTATAATAGGGAGGAATTGATTAAAATTGAGTTTTTTCTCGTGGATAATGTTTGATAAGATGGAGGAAAGTATGTTATTTTATCATTATAAATGGAAGATGACACCAAAATCATTCCAATTAACAGTACATCCAATATTTAATTTCAGAATTCCTTTATCTTAACATTAATATCAAAAAATATTCCAATCAAATAATCACATATATTCTTATCAATGTGAATTACATCTATTTTATGATTGATCACTTGATATCTATAATATGGATGCTCAATAAATATTGATCATTTATTACATAAATTTCTTTCATTGCTAGATCTTTATGTCTTTAATAACATGACATAAATGTTTCTGTCCCTAAAAAAATATTGATTAGTTGAAAAATAATTTTTATAAATATAAAATTATTATGATTCATTGAATTTGTTTTTCAATATTTGATAATATTGATCTATAGAAAACAAATATTGGATGACTCAGGTACATTTCTTCCATCCCATTTCATGGATGACAAAAGTCCCATCAATAAAAATTGGACATGCTTTACAACCCTTAACATTGTATCGGGACAAATTTCAATATGTGGGGAATTAATTTATAGTGAACATAATCATTTCATTCAATTAAAATTATTCATTTTTATAATAATCAAAAACTATGATACATTCCACCTATAAGTGTTTCAAATTATAAATAACTGGATACATGTAAAAATTAAGATCATCATCATGTTTTTTTTCTGAAATCATTAAACACTAGCTCATATATTTCTACTTCAAACAAAATTCAACATATAATTTGTAAATTACCAATAAAAATAAAAATTGACTATGTTTTATACTATGTATTTGATATATACTCAATTCAACTATGAATATCCTAAATATTATATTTCTTGCATTATTTCGAAATTAAAAATAAAATTATCAACTTCCATCCATTATGGACAATCAATTGGTGACAAGTAAACATTAATCTTCTTTATTGACTATTTTGGTCCAAAAATTGTTAGACTCAAGATGATATTTTTTCTTTGTTGAAAATTTAGGAGATAAATTTGTAAATTACACAAAAAAAATAGGGATGAACTATATTTTCTCTTAATGATCAGTTGTGGATTCATTCTATCTATTCACATCCCAAGTATAATATTTCATGCATCAATTCTAAATTTATAAAAATTTTATCAATTTTATTCCATTGTGGATAATGATATAGATGATCCAATTTTCTCTTTTATGTTCGGTCATTTTTATGTCAAATTAACCTTTTGGGTTATTTTAATATTAAAATAAATGTTTTAGAAGAAGAATTTTAAGAGTATACAAAAAAATTAGCATGAATCGTGGTATTTTTCAAAATGAATAAATAAATTCATAGTTTTTATTTCAAATAATACCACGATGAGTCACATTTATGACCCTATAAAAAGTATTTTTATTCCTTCCAATATATTGCATAGTCACTGTGGTAGGCTTGTATCTTTTGGTGCCCAAATCCCATTGGGAATAATTTTTCTTACTTTAATTTGAACCTGTATTATCATTTTCAATATGAATTATGTCTTTCAATAGTATAATCAATTGAATAATACTACTTTCACTCTATCCATTCATGAATTTACAGTTCCTGAATCTTATCATACTTGAAAAAACTAGGAATTTCATACAACTAAGATGCATTGGTTTTTTTCATCACTATATCAGTGCTCAATCAACAGGGTTTTCTCATTTACCTATAGTTTAAAATTAAGGATCAATTATTCAATTTCATTATAACTTTAATATTTAATATATCCATCATCATTGGATCTTGAATTATTATTTATTTCAAAATGTCATATCCAAGGATTTTAACTCAGATAATAATAATTTGAAATTAAATTACCTTTTATTTCATAGTGATGTTGCTTCTTCTTATTTAAAAATTTCAAGAATGGATAGAAAAACAAAATTTTCTTCGTAACATTATGTTTGGAAAATTGAAAAATAAACCCTCAACCCCTTGCTCATATTCATCACTTTTTCATCTTGTGGTAGTCTAACTATGATTCCTTATCAGTTATAAAATTCAAGTACTAAATATAAGTCAATTTATTTGGAAATTTTAATTCAAAATTAAATAAATAAAAAAATATAGAAAAAAAAATATCAAATAAAATAAAGATAAAAAGGCCATAATTAACAAAAAATTAATATATACAAATTTAATTACCTCCTTCTGATTTTTCTCATTCTTAATAGTTTCTAACCCTTTTTAAAAAACATTAATATTACTTAAGTCATATATAATATTCACACTTTAAAAAAATAGTTTTGAAAGTAATGGTATATAATTACATTCCATTTCATTGATTATATAGATATTTAAAACTAAAAAAAATAAATATTTTGAATATTTTTATAATTTAAATATATAAATATAAACCCATGTTTTAATAAATTATTAGAAAAAAATCATAATATAAATGGATAGATGTAGAGTTTTTATTGATTTAAATTTTCTTATAGATTCTAATAAATATATGAAATCCTAGTGCATGATTGAAAATAACACAAAATTTTGACAAATTAAGTTTATCATATTCAATGACTTTAGGATTTCACATTTTTCGGAAATCTCGTATAAGAGTGAAATGAAGAGGTTAATGGCTCAATATGGGAAGAACAAAATACTATATAGGGTAATTTTAATATATTACATGCCAAAAAATCATCATATTGCATAAAATATGTGTTGGTCAAAGTGGATACCCAAGAGGGGGGTGAATTGAGTTCCAATTGAAATTTCTTTTTAAAAAAATCTCTATTAAAATCCCCCAAATTGAATAACAAGATAATCTTTAGTGAATTTGTATTAGAGAAAAGGATCAGTTAGGTTCTCAAGAGATTTATTAGATCTAAGTTAATTCTATATGAAGATTAATTAACTTATGAAGCTAACCTAATGCTTTAAAATATATAAAAACACTTGCTAGATTAACTATCAAAGTAACTTTAAAACAATTTTATATTTCAAAGTAATTGGAAGCGGAATATTCAATATAGGTTAAAACTAAAATAGGTAATCACAATAGTTTTAAAACAAGAGGTCAATCTCAAGCCTAGATATAGTCCTCTCTAACAATTTATATAAATTTTGATCCATACCCTGGATTGGGGAAGACAACAGTACAGAGATTGTCCGGGTATAAATACCTCTACCACAGTTCTTCATGGGAAAAAAAAAATAGCACATAGTTTATCCAGGTCACACTTTACCTATTCCACAATTCACAGTGGGATATAGTAATGTCTAAGAAGTTTGGAGTGAGGATTTAGTATCCTCCAGTTCAGTCCAGGAGTTAGTGTGTAAATACAACACACACGGCTCAAAAAGTAAATGAATGTAACACTATAGATATAAACAGATAGAGATGAGTTTAGAGTGATCTGTGTGTTTTGAGTGAAGCTCTGGACTCCTTGGATTGATGTAAATGAAGCTCTTGGTCCTTCTCTGGTTTTTTTTAAGAAAACAGAGTGTCATATTTCTTGTTTCTTCACTTCCAGAATAAGTGTACATCTTGAATGTGAAAGTGTTCTTTGTAATACTTCATCTTCTTCTTTGAACTTTTATTCTTGATTAGTAAGAGTGTTCTTCAAGTTCCTATTGTGTTCTTATTTTCATATATGTGTGTTCCTGGAATAATTCTTTTTCTATGCCTTTTTTTCCTCTATTGTTACTGCAGCCCGATCTTCTTTATATTCCACGAGCTCTGACAATAGGAATGATAACCATTTCATAGGTACAAGGTACGGTTCCCTGACATTCCAACAACTATAATTAAATATCATCAATTGCATTAAAAACAACAAATATGACCGTTTGAATTAAATAAAAGTTAATAGAAATTCAAACAGTTTTCATGACTATCGGTGAGTCATGAGATCGGTAGGTCATTTTGAATCTGTATCTGTATCGGTAGATTTTGATCAGGATTGGCCTCGGTAGCTTGTGATCAGTATTGGATTTGGTATCTTGTGATCAGTATCGGCTTTGGTAGCTTGTGATCAGCATCAGCTTCGGTAGCTTGTGATCAGGATCGGCTTCGGTAGCTTGTGATCAGTATCATCTTCGGTAGCTTGTCATCAGGATCGGCTTTGGTAGCTTGTGATCAGCATCGGATTTGGTAGCTTGTGATCAGGACCAGTTTCAGTAACTTGTGATTAGGATCAGCTTCAGTAGCTTGTGAACATCATCAACTTTTTTAGCTTCTGATTAGGATCAATTTCCGTTGCTTTTGATCAGGATCGGCTTTGGTAGCTTGTGATCCGGATCGGTTTTGGTAGCTTGTGATCAGGATCGGCTATGATAGCATGTGATCAGGATTGGTATGACTATTTCCATTGGTGTAATAATTTCCATCAGTGCAACCGTTTCCATCGGTGCAACCGTTTCCATCGGTGCAACCGTTCATCATCTGTGCGACCGTTCATCATCAGTGTGACCATTCATCATCTGTGCGACCATTCATCATCGGTGCGACCGTTCATCATTGGGGAGACCGTTCATCATCAGTGCGACCGTTCATCATTGGTGCGACCTTTCATCATCGGTGCGACCATTAATCATCGGTGTGACTGTTCATCATCGGTGCGACCGTTCGTCATCGGTGCGACTGTTCATCATCGGTGTGACTGTTCATCATCAGTGTGACCATTCATCATCAGTGCTACCATTAATCATCGGTGCGACCATTCAGCATCGGTGCGACCATTCATCATCGGTGTGACCGTTCATCATCATTGTGACCATTCATCATTCAAGAAAATAACTAACGGTGAGTCATAAACATGAAATTCACACTAAGTGTATGTTCAATCCAGAATACTTCCTGGTCAGCAGTAAAACATAAATTAACATAGATAAACATAATGTAGACAAGATTCAAACATATGTAAATACATTTAGAACAAATTAAATGAAAGACAAAATTTTCATAAATAAAACAATGATTTGTGATTATTAAAATAACCATCTCACAAGGATTTCAATGATCTCACCCTTTTTTATAATCACAAATCAATGGCATAAATGAAGAGATAAGAGAGTATGTCATTTATTATGCTCTCCCTAAATAAAAAGAAAATATTCCAAAAGATAAATAGATCATCAGAGAATGAAATCAGAGTATAAACAAAACATTAAATAAGTAGTCATTTCTCCCCTTTTATAGATATATATACATTTCTCCCCCTTTCATCATTTCTCCCCCTTTCATTATTTCTCCTCCATTCATCATTTCTCCCCATTTCATTAGTTCTCCTCCTTTAACCATTTCTCTCCCTTTGATATTATCAAAAATAAGTGTAAATAAGAATAAAATTCCACTTAAAAATAAGTTTTGAGAAAGAGTACAAGAACTAGATACAAATGTTAAAAGTACAAGAAATAGAAACACTATAAAAATGAATGGCACGGCTACTTCATTGGGTGAAATGGAGATTTACCTTTCGTAGAAGGAGGAATGGATGGTCCAGAGGGTGATTTAGTGGAAGGTTGATCTGGCCGGATAGAGAGAGGAGGAAGGACCGCTCTGACTGGTTGCACAGTGGGTGCTAAGGTCACTTGCTGAGGAGTAGAAGATCTTTCTGAAGGTGGCTGCTGAAAGACTGGTAATATATTCGATAGATCTTAAGACTCTAAAATCTGACCAAGAGCAAAATATGATGAAATGAGAGGCTCCACAGTAGGAAGAACAATTGCCTTTTCTTGCACATGAAGATATGGTTTGAGCAGATTGATAAAATCATGAATTACTTCACCACCATATTTCATAGCCTTTTCAAAGTCATCCTTGTTCTGTAAGAAACTTTCCAGAGTAGGAGTGAAATCCTTCAACTATTGGACTTGAACCTGGAAAGCATGAGTGACTGGAGGGAGCCTCAAATTCTCAGCCAAAACCTTAAACTGATGGTTCAAATCATGCTTGGTATAAATCATAGAAAATTAGTGATCTACTTTTTTTAATCTCTTTCTGAGCCTTAGTAGCATCAACTGAATACAACTGCACCATTTTGTTTATACAATCACTATTTTATTTAATCTTCTTTAAGGAATCCAAATCTAGGATCTGTCTAAGAGCTACTAACTCATCTCTTATAATATCCTTTAAGGTATTGATTTCAAGACCAGTGATCTTGGTTATTTTGGAGGAGCTGGCCTGAGCAACAATCTAAGTGATCTCAGCTTTCAACATCCTTAAATCAGCTTTCTTCAGGTGTTCTACCAAGTTTCTTAACACTTCCATCATACCATAGATGGTTGTTCTAATCTCACCTGACAAAGAGACTGAACCACTGCTTAAATCTTTGAGTGTTGGATTCAGAGAGGTAATATGCCTGCCACTCATCTCACCAGTATTGCAGAGGTCTGGTTTGATGATACATACCACTATCTGGGTAATAGCATCCATGGTAGCCTCAGATAAGTTCACAGGAGCAAGAGCAAGAGCATTAGACAATTCCTCTTTTATTGTCTCTCTAACTTCTTGAAGTAACTCATATTTAAATATGTCAATATCTGATTGTTCCACTAAAGGATCATGTTCAGATTGAGAAACTGAAGGACCAGGTCTATCTGCTGTCACTTGCATATACTCAGCAACCAGTCGAGCCTTAAGTGAATCTCATACACTTGCAGTATGAACTTCTTCTTCCTCTTCCTCTAGATAATCTAAACCCAAAACTGCAAGACCTAGGTGTTCTTCCCATATAGCTTGTCATAAAGGAAACAGAGGTTTCAAAAACCTAGCTCGTCCAGAATTTTTAGGAGAAACTACCTCATCCACATCAATCTCTGATTGTACTGTCCTTTCAGTCTAAGGAACATGTTCTTTCTCATTTAGTTGGGGTTGAGGATCATCTTGAATCACATTTTGACCATCTATTGGTCGAGTAATTACATCATCATCATCACTACTGTCATATTCACTACTATCACCATCACTGCCATCACCCCCATCACTATATTCACCATCTTTGACCGATTGTTCATTTGAACTGTCTTTACTACTAGATTCATACTGCTCAGAATTTGATTCTTCAGTCTCACATTGTTCTTCATCATATAAAAGAGGTTCTATCTTTGGTAACATGAGAGGTGGAATAGCTGGTCCAAATTCCATTCTTTTTTTCTTCGGACTAACCATATCAGGATCACTCCTATCATCAGGAGGTGATTCCAGCTCCTCTTCAGTATCAGCTTCAACTTTAGCTTCTTCTTCTTCTGTTCCCTTATTACTGGACTCACCAGTTTCCTTAGGAACTACTACTTCTTCTTCATCAGAATAAGCCACTTCTTCACCAAGTTTTAAAATAGGATATCCCATCCCATTTGGTCTCTTAGGATGATCAATAGGATTGAAAGAGTCATACAACTTCTCTTCATCAGTAACTCAATCCTTATTCCATGGGTTCCAGTTGATTTTCATCCTTTTACAAATATCCTTGTTAATACAGAAACTACTAATGTATGAGATACACTCATCTCCGTCTTCAACACAGCCCAAGAACTTTAGCATGGAAGAGATTTTCTTGGAGTAGAATAGGGTTGTAGATTTCATAGATGCCTTCACCATCTCAGTAATATGGACATAAAAATATCTACACAGGTTGAACTTTTCACCATTAAACAATAGAAACAATGGAAAAAATCATGATACTTTACAGAAGTAAAATCACCTTTTCTAGGACAGACTTGGTGTTAAATTAACTTAAACAGAATTCTACACTAACCATCTAACTCAGCAGTAGTTATTCTTATGGATCCAGAATTTCCAGTCAACATCTCTAGAGCTAGCTCATAAGAAAAGTATTCAGTGGCAGGAGGGATATTTCCAGTGTAATCCTCGTATCTGCCATTATGAGGTACTACTAAGCATTCATACCACTGCTTTGATGAAAAAGTTATCTTTTTCTCTTTTATTATAGAAGATAGTCACGCAGCATCTACTCCATCCAAAACAATACGTAAGTTCAGATAAAATTCATGAAATAACTTTGGGTAATAGACACAGTCATTATCACAGAACCAGTCTTTCCATCCTTATATCTACAAAACTTTTAGAAGAGCAGACTTGCTGGATAACACCCATTCAACACTCACTTCCTTTTCTACAGTAACTACCCGTTTTTTCAACTCTGGGTTTACAGACCTTTGAGTCATGCTTCTCCTCAAGCGAGTTTCACTAGAGAGGAACCTTCTGATTCCTTACTTTGATGCTTTTGCTTGTCCATTTGGATGTTTATAGAGGATTGAGCGGTTGAAAAGGTTCGGAAGGTTTGGAAGGTTTTGGATTCAGAAAAGAAGACAGAGTTTAGCAGGAGATTGAAGGTCAACAGTCATATACAAATAACCACAGGTCATTATTTTTATCATTTAGGGTTACAATAATAAAAAACAATAATAACGATTTTGTAAAAAATGTCATTTTAACAAACACTAACAGTTTCACAAATTGTAAAAATCAATCGGCAGCACAGATCGGGTTCACAGATCGGTTTCACTGATCGGTTTCACATATCGGTTTTACAGATCTGTTTCAAAGTTCTATCATTCCTAACTCTTGTTTGATAATGTCTAACCATTTATAGCTTAAGGTCTTGGTAAAAATATCATCTAACTGATGTTCAGACTCAATAAATTCTATAGAAATATCACACTTTTGATAGTGATCTCTCAAGAAGTGATGTCTGACATCAATGTGTTTGGTCCTAGAGTGAGACACAAGATTCTTAGAAATGTTAATTCCACTAGTGTTATCACAGTTTATAGACACATGTCTAAATTGATATCCATAGTTCAACAGAGTGTGTTTCATCCACAGAATCTGTGTATAACAACGACCAGTAGTAATGTATTCTACTTCAGCAGTAGATAATGCAACAAATTTATGCTTCTTACCACACCAAGATACTAGGGACTTTCCTAAATGATGAAATGTTCCAGATGTGCTCTTTCTATCAAACTTGCAACCAGAAAAGTCAGAATCTGAATAACTCATTAAGTCAAAGGGTTGTCCTTTTAGATAAAATAAACCTAAATTTTTATTATTTTTGAGATATTTAAAAATCCTTTTAACAGCAAGAAAATGATATTCTTTAGGATTGGCTTGAAATCTTTCTCACATGCACACACTAAACATAATATATGGTCGACTAACAGTAAAGTAAAGTAGAATCCCAATCATACCTCTATAATTGGTTTGATCAACTGGTTTCCTAGTTTCATCATCATCCAGCTTACAGGTGGTACTCATAGTTGGGTCACTTCCCTTATTACTATATAAACCAAAACATTTTAAAAGATCCTTTGTATATTTACTTTGATTTAAAATAATACCATCCTTCTTTTAAAAAATTTGAAATCCAAGAGAATACTTGAGTTCTCCCATTAAACTCATTTCAAATTCATTTTTCATAATCATTGAAAAATCAGTACATAAAGAATTTTTTGAAGATCCAAAAATAATATCATCAACATAGATTTGTAAAATCAAAATGACTTTGGAAATTCGTTTAATAATAAGAGTGGTATCAGTAATTCCTTTAGTAAAAACTTTTGAAATAAAAAAAAATTGTAAGTCTATCATAAAAAGCACTTGGAGCCTGTTTTAAACCCTATAAAGCTTTAGAAAGTATAAAAACGTGATTTTGGAAATGGGGGATTGTAAATCCAGGTGGTGGTTCAACAAAAAAAATTTCAATTATAAACCCATTTAGAAATTCACTTTTGATATCCATTTGATATAACATGAAATTCAGATGAGCAGCATAGGAAAGTAGAATTCTAATAGCCTCTAATCTAGCTTCAGGAGAAAAGGTTTCCTCATTGTCTATACCTTATTCTTGACAATACCCTTGTACAACTAGACTTGCTTTGATTCTAACTATATTTTCTGACTCATCAAATTTGATTCCAAAAACCCATTTTTGTACCTATGGTCAAAGTGTCCTTAGGTCTTTCTACTAATTCAAAGACATTGTTTCTTTCAAATTGATTTAACTCTTCTTGAATATCCATTACCCAAAATTCATCATTGATAGCATCATTGATATTTTTAGGTTTTAACTATGAAATAAAGGCTTGATGTTCAACCTGATTTCTTAGAGAAGCTCTAGTGTGTATCCCTCTATCAAGATTACCAACAACAGCATCTAAAAGATGATTCTTTAGAATCCTAGTTGATCTAGTAAAGGTAGGACTAGAAATTCCAGGCACTTCTCTGGGTTCGGGTTCACCGGGATAGGATTTTGGAATACTCCCAGAACGGGTTGTCTTTACAGCAGGTTTAATGATTTTTTCACTTAGGTTTTGAATAGACAACTCTTCTTCAAGATTTTCAAGATGAGGTTTAGGTTCATGTAGATCAGTTTCATAAAATTTGATGTGAATAGATTCTTCCACACACTTGGTTCTCTTATTAAACACTCTATAAGATTTTCTAGAAATTGAATATCTAAAAAATATTCCTTCATTACTATTGGATGCAAATTTGTCTAGATTATCCTTATTATTGAGAATAAAGACTTTGCAACCAGAAACTCCAAAGTAGTTAACCATAGCTTTCCTATTGTTCCAAATGTCATAAGGGGTTTTCTTAAGAACATGTCTGATCAAAAGACTATTGATAATATAACAGGCTGTATTAACAGATTCAGCCCAAAAATAAATAGGTAGGTCATATTCATTAAAAATGGTTCTTGAAATTTCTTGAAGGGTTCTATTTTATCATTCTACTACACCATTCTGCTGAGGTGTTCTAGGAGTAGAGGAATTTTGACTATATCCATTGTGTGAGCAATAAGATTCAAACTCATGATTTTCAAACTCACGACCGTGGTCCCTTATTAGGGTCATAATATAAAGTCTATTAAGGTTTTCTAAATACATAGAGTATTTATTAAAGTAATAACATGCTTTAATTTTGTGAGCTAGGAAGTATACCCAAGTATATATAGAAAATTCATCTACTAGAACATAGACATAGTGTTTCCCATTTAAACTAGAAACTCTAGAAGGTCTAAACAAGTCCATGTGAACCAACATGAGAGGTTGAGAAGTTGAAACTTCTTTCTTTGATTTAAAAGAAACTTTATATTGCTTTCCCTTTTTAAAGGGATTACAAACTTTTTCTGATGGGAATTCATATTTGGGCAGGACTCTAACTATGTTCTTCCTATTCAGTTTTCTAAGTGAAGGAATGTTGCAGTGTCCCAATCTTTTGTGCCAAAGCCATGATTCCTTATGAAAATCATTTAAACAAGTAACATTTTTCTTGGATAAAGAATTTAAATCAATTGCATAAACATTTTCATTTCTTAATATAGATAATACTAAAACATTTTTGGAATTAAAAACATTACATGAATCATTTTTAAACAAAACATTCAAACCATCATTACACAACTGAGAGATACATAACAAATTATATTTATGTTCATCAACAAATAACACTTTATAAATTAAAACTGTATCAGTGTTACCAATCTGGCCTAGGAGGATTATTTTTCTTTTAGAGTTATCACCAAAGGTGACATTGCCTCCATCAACTTTGATTAAACATTTGAAGCACGAGTAATCTCCAGGCATATGCCTTCAAAATCCACTGTCCAAGTACCATATCTTATTATTACAGCTCTTTAATCATGTTTCCTACAAAATAGATTTAGATGGAAAATGATTTTGGTACCCAGATCATCTTGGGTCTAGATAGGTTAGCAAGAAAATATTTAGGTACCCAGATTTGTCTTATGGGTTTCATATAATTTACAGAATCAATCGATTTTGAAAGATAAATTTTATTTTATCTGTAAATATGTGAGTAACTAATTGATTCATATGAATTTCCATAACGTGAAAGAGCACCATTATGTTCAGATTTAGAAATAAATCTTGTTTTAGTAAATTGTCTCTTTCTAGGATGATAGCCTAAACCAGTAGTATACTTCGGTGCCACTTGTTTTCCTAGCATTTGAATAAGTTTATCTTTTCCATTTGTGAATTCTTCTATATCATTCCTTAATTTCTCATTAGACAATTTTAGTTCAGTATTCTCCTTAAGTAATTGATCATTCTTTTCCTTTTCTATATCAAGTGATGATTTAATTGAGCTGATCAAAGCATGCTTATTTTTTAAGGTCTTATATTTGTCCTTCAATTCATTACAGGTTTCTTCTAGCATATTAAAATATTCAAATAACTCTTCACTAGACATATTTTTAGATTCAAAATTTGAGGCAACTTCAGTATAATATTAATTTAAGTTAGGAGTATTTAATGTTACCTCAGAGGTGTTTGTCAAAAAACACATATTAGCCTTTTTGATATTTTTCATCCTGAGTAGAATCAGAATCACTTGAAGTGTATTCTGAAGCATTCCAAGTTGCATTTATTGCCTTCTTGTATTTACTATCTTTGTATTCATGTTTCTTCTTGAATTTCATCTTTGGGAAGTCTGCTTTTACATGTCCTTTCCTTTTACACTCATACTAGACAATTTCAACACTTTTATCATGCATTTTCCAATCCTTCTTCCAATGACCCTTCTCATATTTTTCTTTGTAATTTGATTTTCTGAAGAATTTCTTTTTCCTATAGAACTTCTTGAATCTCCTAGCTATCTGATCCATTTCATCATCGCTGTCAAAATCTGAACATTCACCTATTGAGCTTTCAGTAGGTATGTGAACTTTTTCTTTGTCCTTTCTCTTTGAGCGAGTAGACTAAAAAGTCACTGACTTCCTTTTTGGTTCATCATCTTCTTCCATATTTAAATTAAGATCTTTTTTATACATCATAAGCTTACCAATAAGCTTCTTAATAGGCAAAGTACAAATATCACATTATTCTATAATTGAGACAGATGTGCCTCTCCATCGGTATGGAAGACATCTTAGTATTCTCATGATATTCTCCTTTGTAGGAACAAATTTTCCATGTGAGCTCATAGTGTTGAAAATTTCATTGAAACTGAGATACATATTAGAAATAGGATCATCATACTTCATTTTAAAATTATCATATTCAATGGTTTAAGTGTTCAGTCTCATTTCATTGACATTGGTTGTACCCTCATGGGAAACACCAAGGGTATCCCAAATTTCATAGGCAGTTGTACAAGCAGATATGCGATTGAATTATTCATATCCTAAAGCACAATACAAAGCATTAATAGCTTTATAATTATTATTGTACGCAATTTTAGTAGGTTCAGCCCAAGTAGTTCTTTCAGTTTCTGGAATTTTATATTGAGTCTCTATAGCAGTCCAGATGTCAAATCCCATACTTTCTAAATGAATTTTCATTTTAAGAATCCACTGGGCATAATTTTTACCACTAAAGAAAGTTGGCATGTTGGTAGCAGCACCCTCAAATCTACTGTCCATAGTTAGATTTTAGAAAATGTATTTAAAGAGATAAAGTTTAGAACTAACAGAAATTTATGATCTTTACGATACAACTAAAATCACAGTTAAAAACAGAGTATTAAGTAATCTTTGATAATAAAAACAATTCCTCTGATACCCAATGTTGGTCGGAGTGGATACTCAAGAGGGGGGTGAATTGAATTCCAATTAAAATTTCTGTTTAAAAAAATCTCTATTAAAATCCCCGAAATTGAATAACAAGATAATATGTAGTGAATTTGTATTAGATAAAAGGGTCAGTTTGGTTCTCAAGAGATTGATTAGTTCTGAGTTAATTCAATCTGAAGATTAATTAACTTTTCAAGCTAACCTAATGCTTTACAATACATACAAACACTTTCTAGATTAACTATTAAAGTAACTTTAAAACAATTTTATTTTTCAAAGTAGTTGGTAGCGGAATATTCAATATAGGTTAAAACTAAAATAGGTAATCATAACAGTTTTAAAAAAAGAGGTTCAGTCTCAAACCGAGACTTACTCCTCTCAAAAAAATTATTCAAATTTTGATCCACACCCTGGATCAGGGCAAACAACATTACAGAGACTGTCCAGGTATTAAGACCTCTACCACAGTTCTTCGTGGGAAATCAAAAACAATAGCACACAGGATATCCATGTCACACTTGATCTCTTATACAATTCATAGTGAGATATAGTAATGTGTAAGAAGTTTGGAGTAAGGATTTAGTATCCTAAAGTTTAGTACA
Organism: Viscum album; assembly: GCA_963277665.1. Classification (NCBI taxonomy): domain Eukaryota; kingdom Viridiplantae; phylum Streptophyta; class Magnoliopsida; order Santalales; family Viscaceae; genus Viscum; species Viscum album. The sequence continues at coordinate 1,306,163,841 of OY728140.1, read as the reverse complement.
AGAGTCAATGTGTAAATACAAGAAACACTGCTCAAAAAGTAAATTAATGTAAAACAGTAGATCTAAACAGATAGAGATGAGTTTAGAGTGCTCTGTGTGTTGTGAGTGAAGTTCTGGACTCCTTGGATTGCTGTAAATGAAGATCTGAGTCCTTCTTTGGTTTTTGTCAAGAAAACATAGTGTCGTAGTACTTTTTTCTTCACTTCCAGTATAGGTTTTCAGCTTGAATGTGAAAGGGTTATTGGTAATACATCAGCTTCTTCTTTGAATTTGAATTCTTGATGAGTATGAATGGTCTTCAAGTTCCTCGTGTGGTCTTATTTTCATATATGTGGATGCCAAGAAGAATTATTTTTCTATGCCTTTTTTTGCCTCTATTTTTACTGTATCCCAATCATCCATATATTCCATGTGCTCCGACAATATGAATGATAACCTTTTCATAGGTACGAGGTACGTTTCCCTAACATGACAAGAACTATCATTAAATATCATTAATTTCATTAAAAACAACAAATATGACTGTTGGAATTAAATAAGAGTTAATAGAAATTCAAACAGTTTTCATGAACATCTATGAGTCATGAGATAGGTTTTTCATTTTGAATCTGAATCGATATCGGTAGCTTGTGATCAGCATCGTCTTCGGTATCTTGTGATCAGTATCAGATTCGGTAGCTTGTGATCTGTATCGAATTAGGTAGCTTTTGATCAGCATTGGCTTCGGTAGCTTGTGATTAGGATCAGCTTCGGTAGCTTATGATCAGTATCTGCTCTGGTAGCTTGTGATCAGAATTGGCTTTGGTATCTTGTAATCAACATCAGCTTCAGTAGCTTGTGATCAGGGTCATTTTTGGTATCTTCTGATCAGGATCGGCTTTGGTAGCTTGTGATCAGCATCAGATTCAGTAGCTTGTGATCAGGATCGGTTTCGGTAGCTTGTGATCAGGATCGGCTTCGGTAGCTTATGATCAGGATCGGTTTCGGTAGCTTGTGATCAGGATTGGATTCCATAGCTTGTGATCAGGATTGGTATGACCATTTCCATCGGTGAAACCATTTCCATCGGTGTAACTGTTGACATCGGTGCAACCGTTCATCATCTATGCGACCGTTCATCATCAGTGCGACCGTTCATCATCGGTGCGACCATTCATCATCGGTGCGACCATTCATCATCAGTGAGACCGTTCATCATCGGTGATACCGTTCATCATCGGTGTGACCGTTAATCATCAGTGGGACCATTCATCATTGGTGCAACTGTTTTTCATTGATGCGACCATTCATCATCGGTACGACCGCTCATCATTCAATAAAAAAACTAACGGTGAGTCATAAACATGAAATTCACACTAAGTTCTTATTCAATCCAGAATACTTCTAGGTCTGTAGTAAAACATAAATTAACATAGATAAACATAATGTAGAAAAGATTCAAACATATGTAAATACATTTAGAACAAATTACTGGAAATAATAAATTGTCATAAATAAACAAATGATTTGTGATTATTAAAATAATCATCTCACAGGGAGTTAAAAAATATGAATCATATTATTGAAATAATAAATAAAGTGTGAAGAAAATCTATGAAACATTATTCAACTAGTAAATAAAACATGAAGAGAATTTATGGAATAAAAAAGTGTAATAAGTTTTCATAAATTATGATTGATGCATATTAATAAATGTGAAATAGGATAGAACTATATTTCAAATTATGATGGTTCTTTATAATAAATAAGATTTTTCCTGAAGAAAAAATTATTAACTATAATAACATGTAGGATATCCCCCATAATATTGAAAAAGGAACTGAATAAAAAACTCATTTTTTCTACTCATGTTGAGAAAAAAATGATTCATCAAGAATATATATAAATAAATGAAATAGTATAAAATAAACCTCAAAAGTTGTAGAAGATAGAAAATAGAATTAGAAGAAGTTAGAGAAAGGTTGATGATAGTTGTGGATGATGATAGTGATTGAGGTAGCTAAAGAATATTAGAATCTTGGAGGCTTGGGGAAGATGGGTTCATGATTGATCAAGTAATAATGTTGACGGTGACTAAGATAGAAAAAAAATTCTCTTGATATATAAAAAAATTAATGTTTTTTAATATGGTTATTTTGTAGCCAATGTACAAAAAATGTTTTTAACATCAATTAGATGATAACAAAAGTACAAACACCATCCAATGGTTTTGTATGTTGGTTATAAAATAAGAGATGTAAAAAAATTAATAATACTTGTTAATTATAACATAATTTAAACTATATTGTTTATAATAGATTTATTACTATTGAATCTGGGAATCAACTATTTTACAATCATTACAATAAATTAATATCTTGGTGAAACAAATAGATTTATATTTTAATTCTTGAATACTCAGTAATCTCAATCAAAACCACAATATTCTCCGTAGAACCTAAAAATCTATATACACACACCATGGAATAGTTCCCTTCCCCATGGTGAAATGATATCAAAAATGGAATTAACAATAAATTCTCTTCTATAAATCTAATATTTTTATCGAAAAACTCGTAGAGTGATTGATTTTAGGTGATATTATCTCAAAACACTACGATTCTCTAAACACTGCAACCTAAAAAATTAATGACACAACCACAAAAGCCTAGCCAACCATATCCATACCAAGATATCGTGGTTTAATCCTCTTATCGCAACAAATTCCATATTCCATAAAAGTTTTAATCATCGCACTTCACATCTAACTGTACCAACCCATCTTCTATATTTAACAGATAATGGTTCAACAAACATAGTCAAAGTAAAACCCTACACTCTTTCAGGATATTAAAATAAGATAAATTTTTCCACAACCTAACTCTCCCATGAAAACTCTATCACCTAAAAAGCATAATTTAAAGGTCATGGAAGGTCCATACCATTATAAATTTGTTAATACTCTTTTGAAATTTTTTTGGTGATCGTAAAAACATAATTCTATACTAGATATCATAAGTCTCCATCTAGAAAACTCTCCAATATAAATCCTAATATGCACACTTTATTTCTTCAAATCATTATATAGGTATTTGGATCTATATCATATATAATGGAATCCTATACTTTACCCTATGATATTAATAAATTATCTCTCATTCAATCCTTAATGTGTATCTAATTTTCAGATATACGGTAATAAACATACTTCATCAAATTTTTTTAATTATAGTGGTGTCTAAAAAATATACATGTTAAATTGATGTTTTTTATAATAACAATTTACATATTCTTTCATCTTTTTTTATTTCATTTGAATATTTTCTTCAGACTAGTCCCATCCCATTAGCCTCACCCTCATTTCAGGTATTCTTTTTTTGTATAAGATTGTGTGTGTGTTAATTTTGTTTCTGTTTTACTTGTCTATCCATAAATGTTACTAGTTAAAATTTAACACATTGTGATATATTTACTTTTATTACATATCTAATATTAAATTGTTGGTCCTTTTTTATCATCCCAAATTTTCTACTTTTCTTCCATATATATGATGTTTCATTGGATATGCAATGTTATTCAAAAATATTCCAATTTTTTATTTTTTATCCATCTTGTTTGGATTGTTTTGGTAGTCTTATATCTTAAATTCAATTATTTTCTTAAAATAATTTATCTATGTTATAAGAGATAACAGGATTATTATATAATTTTTCATGACAATTGATCCATTGAAACTACTCTTTAACCCATCAATGGGTCTTATTTTCTTATGCATTTAACATTTATGTATCTTGGTTTCTAAGATTATATAGAGGGATAAGATAGAAAAAAGATAGAGAGAATATGGAGATATGAGTATGCTAAGGAGGGAATTATACAGAGGGAAGAAGAATGTCAGGTTTGGTTTGCTATTTCTCCTGAAGGAAAATGAGTCTTTTTGGATCCTATAAATTGTTTAAGTCATATTGAAACCACTGTATTATTCTTCTATTTTACATTGTTCATGTTTTTAGTTATTAAATATTCTATTCTTCTATATACATATATTTATTTTGTAGGAGTTTTAGTTAGGATTTTGTAAAAAAATTATATAATTAGATTGATCTTGACTGTATATTTTTCAAGGGGTCTCTCTTGAATTGTTTCGATTTGAATGTTTTAATTTATAATTCCTTAAAAAAATAATTTTGTGAGTGCACACCCATCATAGAGTAAGAATATAATTCCAAACATATTTCATAATTATTAAAAAAAAATCACTGTTTATTGATATTTTTTATGATCATTTGTTGTGTTATTTTTTGAATTTGTTTCTAAAATTATAAAAAATGTAAATTTTATCTGGTCATTTTCTATTTAACATTTATAAAATAAATATATTTTATCATGAATTAATACCATAATTTTTATTAATTATATTTAATTTGAAATAAATTTTTTTTATTTTATGTTGGTATCTTCCAAACTAGATACATTTAAATTTTTACCGGGGAATTTATTAATCAAAACATATAACAATTTATTTTAATTTAGTTTTTAGAAAAAAAATATTTGATTAAAAAAAGATGAAATTTTATTTACAATGCGATGAAAACCAAAAGAAAAATTATTTTTGAATATTTTGATAATTGAAATTTAAAAAAAACATTATGGAGTACTATAGGTGTGGGAATTCACATGCGGAGTGTTTTTTTATTTAACTTAAAATTGATTTTTTCTATAATGTGAACCAACATTTTTCTTAGCATATTTCATCACATAAATATAACATATTATTAATTTCGAATATAGATTAATCCAAGTGTTACATTGATCCAATTTTATTTAACTGTATAAAAATTAAAAGAACAAAATCATTCAAAAAATAGTGTCTGTAATCATGCTTGTATTCTGGAAAAAGATCCCATTTTATGTAAGTGTATAACATGAAATACATGTGGTAAGTATCCCTAATAATTCATGATACTAGACACTCATTATCTAAACCCTTGAAAATGAGGGTCTTGTAAACCTAAAAGAGTTTCACAACCTATTTCATACCCAAACCACCATGGTAACATAAATTTCAACATAAAGTTATTAACAATGTCTTTGTATTCTCTACATTCATGTTTCTATGCAACCTATCTCTATTCATACCATCAAAAATAATGGACCATTAAAAATGATTCCATTTGTTATATCCCCAACTTGGGGCATTATCCTACGTTGGACCAAAATTCCACGAACCTTAAATGACATCCCTAGGACACCGAAGGCCATAAAAATTTAAATGGTCTTTAAAAATAATTTGGGATTATTTTCCCTTACATACATGGCACAAACTATAATAAATGATAAAAAATAATAAAATAACCAATATGTATGGTATAAAAAACCCAAAAAAATACCAATGACATAAATTCTAGAATCAGAGATGTAGATGAGAAACATATAATAACCATTATATAATATCTAGGTGAATAAAATACTCCATGTTTCTACTATGGAACCAAGAAAACTCCACTAAAAGTCAATATCAAACCTCTAACTCCCAAAGGATATGCCTACAACATTTGGATTCTCAAATAAATATTTATCAAGTATTCTTCTTACCTATATCAATGTAAAAAAAGTTTTCATATGCACCACAGTGCACATATAGGGGTGAGTATATCTAATCATTATGAAATCTACAAGATACTTCCCACACACACAATTAAGATGATAAATACTTTTCACAATTTATATAAAACCAGTAGAGAGTTTGAAAACCCTTATCAATACTAATATAAATAAATGTAGTGAAATAACTCACAACATACGAACACCCAAGTTCTCAACACAAAAAATCATTCAACTCATTAAAATTATTTGATTATAATATTCACACATGAGGTTCCCTAACCAAATGTGTCTCTCATAAGATAAATACCTTTAAAAAACCTAGAAAAGTTCCTTTAAATGTGTATATGAATACACCACAAAAAATGAAATCCAGTGTTCCAAATTGGGATCATGGAAAAGTCCAACCGGAAAAGGCACTTTCCAAATACATCATGAACACACACCAACACATTCTTTTTTTAAACACCCTTTTATCATTTCATCAAACAAGTTGTGGGAGACACCTACAACCCATAAATTTAAGAAACAATAAGAATACGGTGGTTAAAAATGATTTCCATTAAAGAATACAAAAAATCAATTTTACATAAAAATAAATATGTTCTTGATAGAAGTGGAATGGGAGAGATTCCACCTTCCTCAAATATAGTCTTTTTGATGGAATCACACAGTGCCTTCACTAATCGAGGCCCTAGAAAACCACCTTTGATGATCCATGAAAAAATTTCAATAAAAACAAACCATTTCCACTATATTTGGTCATGATAATCTCAATTTATGTTTTCTCTCTAGAGAAAATGAGGGAATAAATTAAGAGTATGGTAATATGAGACCTTACCTACGATTTCTAGGTTGAAAACACCATGAATCCAAGAGAATACGCTTAAGTAGGAAAGGTATGTAAAAAAAATTTCAATGGAAACATCTGGTTTGATACCCCTATCTTCTATAGGAATAATGGGCGTTTTCTAAGAAAATTCATAATAAAACCCAAATTTTAAAAACACTTTAATGACTGGTGCAATTTGAAAAACCATGAACAACCATTAAAATCATTAATTTGTGAATGTTTTCAAAACTGTGTGGTTTTTGCATGGTTTACCCAACACATGAACAAACTTTCCACATAATCCTAGTCAACTTTCTACCTCACAGGGATATATGGGGAATCTTTGAATCCTTAAACCTTTACTCCCAGATCTAGTTCTAAAAGAAACATACTTTATATACTTTCTTTTATATCATCCATAAAAGTCTGGATATAATCAACCATAATTACAAAATAAATAATGATTATTGAATATTTTACATATAGAGAATGTTTTAATTATTATATGTTTATAAAATTATGAAATTAAATAAATTACAGAATCTTATGTAATTTGTATCAAGGATAATTTATTTTTATTAAACAAGAAAATGCATAACCCAAAAGGATAATTTAACATATTTTAAATATTCTTCTATATGTGTTATCCTTATAAACATTTCATGTTAACTACATTTATTTATAACCTGGTAAATTGATATATAAGAACGAGTGAGAAAAAATTATTATTATGATAAAACATGAAACTGATGAAATAATAGCATACACATTAAAGAAATATTATAGAATAAATTTGTAGACAACATGAATCCATGATCAACTAGAGACTAGAAGCCTGTTAAATCCATGAAAATAATTGAAAACATGGAAATAAATAGTAATGATCTCATACTAATAAAATTAATAATGTGGAACATCGAAATCCTACTGTAGAGGCCCTGTTCCATGTCAATTTAGTTATTGTCATGATTGCAGTCAATAAATCGTGTTGTTAAGGCCTTTTTCCAAGACACTATCATGATATGGGAAGAGGTATACACTAAAAGCATACAAGTTTTCTCTCATGGTACCAATTAATGCATCAAGGTTGTGTGTAATTTTAGGATCCACTAGTTACATTATTAAGTCTAATGCATTCGTAATAATAGTCTATTAGTCATTTCAAATCATTTCTTAAGGAACCTTTATCTAAATAAATAACATAGTTATCTGTATAATGAAGAATATGGAATATCAATACATTATAAACCTATGTTATTAGTAAGTAATCATTAAGAATGTAAATAATTTTCCTCATGTCAATAAAAGGGATAACTTGATTGTAACTCCCCAAAGAAATAAGGTGAAAATACAAATAATACATAGTCAACTTGCCAATAGTCATCCATATTGGAATAACAAAATATAGACCGCCAATACATTTCCTTGTGTCAATAGAGTAAAAATATTTTTATGTGAACATCATAACCTATGGGTTGTGTTAGATGTGATCATCAAAATATATTGAATAATGAGTATACTACTAAGTCAAAATGGGAATAACATGATCATAATCCATCTAGAGAAATATTGTATCTGGTTTAAAAGGAAAATATCCCAAGAATTGAGAAATGATTATACAAGGGATGATGTGGTATGAATGTGTATCCCTATACAACAATGAGGTAATACTATAAAATAAAATCAAGGGAAGGATATATCAAACATATATGAAATAACTTCTAGAGAATGATCATAACTCAATGAAAGAAAGCTGAGTTACAAAAAACTATTACAATAGGGGAAAAACTGAATAAATAGCCACCTGAATTGGGAAACATGAGTTTTCTTGTAAATACAGTAAAATATTAAAATTATTATAAAAATATATCCATATGTTTTTACGAAATTATTCACGTAAAAAAATCTGCAAAAAATGAATTATGTCTCAAAGAATCATAATTGATACAAAGAAGAGCCATACTACTTGAGTAACACTTTAATCAAAACCCCTTGAAATATAGGGATTGAAATTAAACTTATAAATCATTATTTGAAGATGATTAATGATATGGTATCCCTAATTGGTATTATATACACCACATAAATTAAATTACATTCATATATACAATACTTGTCTCAATAAAGGAAAATTGATATGAAAACCCTTACAGCATTTAGACCATTGGAACCAAAAATACATTGATAATGTTAACTTGAAATTGAAAATTCAATATAATTAAATATAATATAATCATGATATAAATATTAAAATGGTGTGTTAAGTACACCATACCAAATAAAATATAGTTTACAGCATAAACATGTCTCAATGAAGGTTAATTGAGACTGAATCCCTTAACTCTTATCCTATCATTGAAAAAAAAATTAACCTCCTGTATCATAAACATAAATATATTAAGCACTAAAATTTATTACTTTTATTATATACATATTCAAACATAATATTCCTAAATAATAATTCTCAAAATGAATGCTTTTATTTTTCACATTAGGTGTTTTTAGTTGTGATCGTTTGTACTATTTTCATAATAACAGTGAATGTGTTCATCATTATTTAAAATGAAATCACTAATAGATAATTAAAATTACTATTTGGGATTATTTATAATAATTTATGATATTTACAATTTCTTTCATGAGTTTTTTTGTCTTTGTACTTGAAGTTCAAATTGGTAATAAGCATGTTTTGGGGATTTTTGGCCAACAATTGATGTTTTCTCAATTAATGAATTAGATATTGATATAACATCTCTAAAACCAAAATAAATAATTATATTCTCATTTATATAATATTAAACTATTAAATACTTTCTAATATTCATCCATTAACATAATTTTTAGTTTTGTTCAAGTAGGTGGTCAAACAGACCCAAACAAGAACCTACCATGATTAATGGATGATTATGAGATACTTTAGTTATAATATAATTATACCCAAATAATAATTATTTTTTAATGTTTTTATTATTGTGATATATTATAATTTTAATTAATTATAAAAATAAGATAATTTATATAAATTCATTACTTACAAGATATCATTTTTTACTTAGTTCACCCGTTTTAAATAATTGAATTAATGATAATCATTTGTTTAACATATCATTAATATATTATTAATTTTGACATAAAAAATTTTATTATGTCATAAAAAAGTATTTTTTTTCTTTTAATACCATCCTTATATAAAATCGTGTAAGGGAGTGAAGGAAAACACAACATATTGTGTTCTGGAGGTGGTAGTCCACACAAGGCATGAAAAATGGTTTTGTTTTTCTTAATGGATGGGGTATATGAATAAATATTGATAATAAAGATAATATAGTAACATTATATTATATAAATTATAATAATATCATTATATTATAGTGGATATAATAAATTTTAAATAAGATAATTAGGAATAAATCTATGTAGTTAATAATACTCATGTCAGAGACTTGAATTTTCCTTAGATATACCCTATCATTTGAAGGCCTTAGTATAAATATAAGTGCACATATGATTATTTTAGGTATATAGGATTATATTAAGTGTAAAATTTCATATTTTCAATGTTCAATTAAAATAATATGTTAGTCTTGAAGTGGAGGAAGTGTACCACTTTAAAAGTGAATGGAAGGGTAGTTTCGAGAGAACCCTAAATATTTTCAACTATATGATGCTATTATTCCAAGGTCAAATGTTCCAAAAATGTAACAAATATTATGGAAATTTTTTTTTAGTTTATCCATAATCAGTTAAAGGAAGGTGTTTTTAATTTTCAAGTCTTTTATACTAGGTAAAACATGATATAACCCTTTTATTTTTACTATGATAATTAATTTTTAACCTTACTAGTTAATTTTAAATAAAAAAATTTAAAATGAACATATTAACTAATTTGAATCTTATGATGTAAATTTTATAATACATTTTATTAATAAAATTTCTACAGTTATGAAAGGTTAACTTTAAAATAAATACAATTAATAGCGTAAAAATTGTTTTTAGATGAATAACATTATTTAGATTTAAATAAATATATATGATAAAATTATCATGAATACTAATATTAATGATATAAATTGATTTATTATAAAAAAATTAATGGTTATGAGGATTTAAAGGAAATCCAAAACCAAATCACCGTTGAAAATATTTTTTTTCAATGAAAAATACAGAAACAGTTTCTATATTAAAGTAACAATTTAATTAGTTATAAAAATGATTTCCATGGGTTTTAAAAGTAGAATAAAATTTTAAAATGAATAATATTATTCTAAAAATGAATATTTTATAAATTTAATGGTTTAAAAATATTTTGGTATTATTTTACACAGTTAAAAAATCCTGGAAGTTATATTTTTGTTAAATTCATAATTTTTTACTACAAATCAACCTTTTTAAAAAATTCTCAAAAATTCATACTAAATAAATTTTGATGTGATGAATAAAAAAATTAATTTAATTTTTAATAATTTAAAAATTCTAACTTTTATAAATTTTACTTTTTAATATAATCATAAAATATATTGTAATTTTGATTTTTATTGGAAATAATATTTTAAAATATTAATTATTATTTTTATTATTTCATATCATTTACCAACTAAATATGTGTTAACCATTTTCTAATATAAAGGAAAAATTTTCATTAATAATATTTTTCTTAAAATAGAAAAATTTATCCCATTAAAGATAGTCTTTTAGAAAAATAGTTTTCTAAATAATAAATGATCTTATTAGTCATCTTAGCTACCCTAATTGAATTTCATTCATATTAAAAATAGACTTTATTTTATATATAAAAATAATAATAAATTTATTACCCTTATTCTCTCCCTCTAATTGAAAAGATAGTCTTTAATTATCATACTTAAATATTTATATTTTAGCTAAATATACCATGGTTTAGTTTAAGTTTGGTGTTTCTTGTAAAGAAAAATTTCAAATAAATTTACTGATCTAATGGTAATAAAATTTTATAATTTTTATGTATTATGTTATACCGCTTAAATAAATTATGTTTTTTTAATTTGAATAAAAATATTAGAGTAATTTTTATAGGGAACGCATAATTAACCATAAATCTTGATATGATCATGGGTTTATTTAAGATGTGAAATGAGATTCATTTATAATAAAAATCATTATAATAACCTTATTATTTGATTTAAATTAGTATTAATTTCACATAGAACACTAATAATGGATAAAGATCTATATGGATGAGGAATTACATTCCATATTCCTTGAAAATGATTTATCTTACAATCATACATCTGGGGGTTTTATTTATAAATCAAAATCCAATAGTTGGTGGAAAATTACATGGCATGGAAAACTATTAAATCGTGAGTCAAAACTCACTCCATGATATATTATTCGTTTTTTAATAGTATATTCCTTGTCTTCATGGTTGTGGTAAACTATATCCCCAGTTGGACCTTGGATTAGGACATTGAATTTCATAATTCCTCGAACGCTTTCAATCGATCCAACATGTTTTTGTAGCTTCCCTATTTCCCTTGCACTTATAAGTCTAATAACCTATGAGGCTCCATATTTCTTATATTTTTTTAAGGATTTATCTATGTTCTCATTATTAATAATATTTCGTGAAAACTAATTTTGAAAAATAATAATATTTATCACTCCGTCAAAAATTCTATATGGTTGTTTGTTGAGGTAATCAGTTCATTGCTCCTTGCACCCATGGTTACTTATAGTAACATCCATTATTAAAACCAAAATGTTTCATATATGTGGTGTAACGTTATTAATATTGGGTAATTATAATAATAAATAACATAAATGGAATTAAACTTTGAAACCTATTACTCTTATCATCATGTTATTCTATAATTCCTTTAGTTCAACCAATATAGGTCTTAGTTCAACCTATATTATTATGGGATCAAACAAGGTTACTTTTAGTTGGATTCTCTCATATTTTTTAACCTAATACTTAAAATAGATATTCATAATTATTTTGATCTTTTTTAAAATACTCTAATCCCAAAAAACATTGAAATATATGCTCTCAAAATCCAACATATCCTTACTCAAAAAACATTAATTATTCCTCCAATCATATACTCAAGTATATATATACACTAATAATATACTCCCAATAAAATATCTTTACCAAAAGTAATTTGAATCTATAATACATTAAACATCAATGAGATTATATATTCCTCTAAAAATAACTATATAATTAACCCTGAAATTGTATTAACCACTAGTTCATAAGGTTACATAATAGACAACTTATATTATAATCCCAAAAATGTGATGAATTTAACCAACAATTTCATGTATAAAATATAAATCTCAAGTTTAACCTAGTATATAACTTACTTTTAATATAATTAGTCATCCCTGTATTACTTCATCATAAATCAAGTATTAAACCTAAAAGTTTTTCATGCCTCAATCACGTGTTCTTCAAAAGTTATCTCTAACAATATAATCTTTTTATAAAATCACATTTCAAGGTTATTAATTCCATTTTACTTTAATTTAATTATTTTAAACAATAATCCTTATATTCTTCACGTAATCCTCATAACATTTAGAATATATTAAAATACCATTGATAAATATCACTCACTAATGAAACTAGCTAAGAGTTTCAAGAGGTGTGTGATCTTAGTCCCACTCACCGTGCATCAAAGTGATAATTAAGTAAATTCTCAATCAACTTGTTTTGTGTTTATTACCCCAAGGTGCATCTATTGTATAGATGCATCCACTTGAAAGTATCCAAATAGTGGTTTATTTCTATTGAAAAGAATATAATCTCTTTTTGTCAAAAACAAAATAGCATTTTATCCAATACTTAGGCTTATTCTTATGGTTTTCATGTAATTATAATTATCATAATACCAAAATAATTCCATCAGCATGGGAAGGATGTTGATTATCTATAATTAAGTTGTCACATAACCTAAGTACTACATAATAAATTTTTTGATATACTAGAGCTTCATCCACTTCATGTCAACTTGATCATTGGTAATCTCAAGGAGTGCTTCAAGCTACCGCTATATCATCAAATTATGAGTCTCTTCATGGTGTATTGCATAGAACTCATCAAAATTGTATAGCATGGTAGGAACATGATGATTCATGAGTAGGCCTCTTTCAATTCTCACTCATCCATCATTACAATCATGGTGGCTATGAAAAGTAGAAAATTTATTTAGTGAGGCCATTTTAATAATTTAGATGATGATTTCTCCGTGCTAATGTATCTATAGATTATAGTAAACCTCCCCCCACCCTTGAGTACCATTGATTTTATTTGGAAGTCACCATTTTTTCGATAGTTTAGATGAATTTATGATAATTATTCTAAAGGAAATGTTAGCCCTGAGGGATTTAGAGCTATTTATATATATTATAATAGTGATTTCATTGGATTTTCTATAGCCCCTATGGTGTTTCCAATTCATTGTAAAATTTACATTATTACCATATCATTAAACCATATACTTATCCCAAAGGCTTGTCTATTATGATCACCCATAACTTATAAACCCCTAAGTTATCTAAAAAAATTCTAATCTCTGAATTTATTAAATCCTTTCCTTGGATAATAGATGTAATTCCCTATACATTCACTCCTATATTAAATTATCATAGATATATATTTTACAAACTTACTTTGACACTAACTATAAAATCCTAGATATAACTATCCATTTTTAGAACATCATTAATATTATTAAATCTCTTACATCTGAAGGATCAATTTAGGATTATATAGTTATGGAATTAGTTCACATAATATACTAATAAATCTTATATTATTTGTATCAATCAAAATTTATTTTATTATATAATAATCTAATTAATCCAGAAGGATTCTTCAACATCTATCACCAATTCTTTTATTCGTTTTAAACTTCTAACCAGGTCATTTGTACTACATTGGTTAATAGTATGGGGGAATTGATACATAATAAGGGGTTATATCAAACACTCAATAAGGGAAAACATACAACTTAAGAAATCATGGAATAAACATGGAATAAATATTATGGATGGAATAGGTAAACAACATGAATATATAATTAAATTGTAACTAGGAGAATTTTATATCCATTAAAATAAATTAATATATGGAAATCAAAAATAATAATCTCATACTAATGGAATATATAATGACATAGATAAAAAAATATAATGTCATGTTCTCATTCCAAGAAACATTACTTGTCATTGAGAATGCATCGAATACATCCCACTATCAAGGCCTTATGCCAAGACACTCTCCTGTTATGGGAAGAGGTATACCCCAAAATTACACTTCATTTCATTCATTAGACCAATTTATGCATCAAGGGGATTTAAAACTATAGGCTCCATCCATCACTTTTTGGGTTCAATTCATTAATTATAAGATTCAACAAGACATTTCATACCATTCCCTAAGCAAACATTAGTTGAATAAAGACATGAATATTCATATAATGAAGAATAAATAATATTAATACATGATCAAACTATGATATAAATTAATAATTATCATGAATTTAAATATTTTCCCTCATGGGAATAAAATTGATACCCTGATCATAACTCATCAAAAGAATAAAGTTGGATGGTCAAACAATACATAGTCAACATGATAATAATCTTCTGTATGGGAATAATGAAAAATGGAAATACAATATATTTCTCCATGCCAATAGAATAAAAATATTTATTGGTCTAAATAATCCAATATGAGTAATGTAAAATTTTATGATCACATCATATATAAAAATCAGTATATGACTAAGATAATATTAGAGAAAACATGATCATAATCCACCCCAATAAAGAAAGTGTATAGTTTTAATAGAACATATCCCATTAAGTGAGAAATGTCTATCAATGGGTTTATGTGGTTGGAATGTATATCCCAAAAAAAATACAGAATACCACATAATATATTAAATGGTTGGATGTTACCAACTTATCTGAAATAAGTTCCAGAGAATGATCATAACTCAATGAATGAAAGATGAGTCACAAAAACCTCTTTCTATTGGGGAAATAACTAAATCAATGGCCACGTGAATTTAAAATCATGATATGGATACTAAATATCATGAAATATATGGAGTGAGATAAAAATATATCCATTATAATTGATTAAAAAATTAAAAATAAAACATGGGGCATAAAATGTATTTTGTCTCAAAGAAATGTAATTAAGTTAACAAAAACCCATGTGGCTTGAGTAACACATTAATAACAACCCCTTAAAAGAGATTTCTTCAATTAGAATTTAAAGTTACATTATTTAAAGATAATTAATTATATTATATCTCAAATATTAATTATATACTCCTCATAAATTAAATTATATACAAAAATACAATACATATCTCAATGAAGGGAAATTGAGACAAAAACCCTTAAAACTTTGGGACATTGGAACAAAAAAATCCCATTATATAGTTAACATAAAATTATACATTTAATATCATTAATTATAAGATGATAATGATATAATCATTATAATGGAGTGGTAAGTAAACTATACAAACCAAAACATGGTGTATAACATAAACATGTCTGAATTAAAGGTGATTGAGATTGGAACCCTTACCACTTGTCTTAACATCCATGAAAATAATTTAAACTCCTAATTAATAAACATGGATATCCTAAACACATTATTTATAACCATTCTCAAATCAATTTTCATTCATATGCTTCATAAATAGTCATTCTCTAAATGAATTCATTTGTTTTTCACATCGAGTGTTTATAGTTTTGGCCATTTGTAAATGATTCATAATAGTGGTGTTTGTGTTCATCCTTATTTCAAATTTATTCACTAATATATAATTAAAAATATTTTTAGGGATGATTTATAACTATTTATTATGTTTCAAATTCCTCTCATGGGTGTTTTGTTCTATATCTTTGAATATAAAATCGATAATAATCATGTTCTGGTGATTTTTGATGAACTAAGGGTATTTTCTTAATTGATGAATTAGATATAGATATAAAAAATATAGAACCAAAAAATCATTATATACTAATTTATATTTTATTACACTAATAAAAAAATTTCTCATAGTCATCCAGGACATAAATGTATAATATTGTTCAAGTGGGTGGTTAAGCTGGCCCAAACATGATCCTAACATGATTAATTGATGATTATGACATGGTTTAGTTGTAATATCATTATACCAGAAGATTAATGATTTTTTTAAGTTCTTAGTATTTTTTAATAATAAAAAAATGAAGATAATTTCTATAAATTGTTACTTATAAAAAAGAGATCATTTTCCACTTAGTTCGCTTGTTTTAAATGATTAAATTGTTGATAATCATTTGTTGATCATATAATTAGAAGGTCTTTTAATTTGACATATAAAATGATAATTATATCATAAAAATCGTATGTATACTTTAATTTTATACCTATATCAAACCATGTTAAGAAACAATGAAAACTTAAACACGTTACGTCGTCCAAGCGGTAGTCCCCACAATGCATTAATAATAGTTTTGTGTTTATAATGGATGTGGTATATGAATAAATAATGATAATAAAAATAAAATAGTAACATTAAAATATATAAATGATAATTATATAATTATATTAGTGTGGCTATAATAAATTTGAAAGATGAAAATAAAGAAGAGAACTAAGTAATTGATAACACTCATGTCAGGGACTTAAATTTTCCTTGGAAGTCTTTGTGAATTTGAATATCTTAGGGTAACTATGAATAAGGGTTATAGGTAGAGTAAAATTTAATATTTTTAATGAATAATTCTATGAATATGTGAGTCTTTAATTTGAGGAAGTGTTCCCTTTTATAATTGAAGGGAAGGGTATTTTTGGGAGCACACTGAATGTTTTCCATAATGTGATGTCACTATTCCATGTTCAAAGGCTCCAAAACTGAAAAAAAATTATAGAGACATGTCTTGGTCTATCCATGGTCATATATTCAATTCAAGTCACATTTTTATATTTTGTAGGGATTTTATACTTGGTTAAACTCAATTTACCCATTTTACATTTATCATGATAATAAATTTTTAATCATAATAAATAATTTTGAAGATTAAAATTAAAATAGAACTTTAAAACTAATTTTAATATTATGATTTAAATTTTGGAATCCATTCTATTAAATAAAATTTATATAGTTATGAAAATTAAATTTTAAAATAAATAAACCTTATCACGTAAAAAAAATTAGAGAAGTAATTTTAATAAGCTTCAAATTTATATATAAGATAAAAATTACTTGGATACTGATTATAATGACATAAATTAGTTTATTATGAAAAAAATAAAGGTTATGAGTATTTAAAGGAAATCCAAAACCGAATCGCCCTTGAAAATACTTTATTTTTAAAGAAAGATACCCAAAACAGTTTCTATATTAATGTAACATTTTAATTGGATATAACAAAGATTTATATAGGCTTTTCATTTTCAAAGAATATATTAAAATGAATAATATTATTACTAAAATCTATATTTTATTAAATTAAGGTTTTTAAATCTTCTATGTTATGCTTACAAATTGATAAAATTATGGAAATTAAAATTTCCTTAAATCCCAAATTTTTGGACAAAAAAATCCTTTTTAGAAAATGATCCAAAATTCGAACTAAGTGAATTTTTACATGTTGAATTCAAAAATTATGTTCATTTTTATTAATTTAAAATTCAATAATTTGTAAAAAAATTTATATAATCATAAAATATAATGAAAGTTTTTTTATTGGAGAATGATATTTTTAAAGACAAACTATTATTATTATTATTTCATAACATTTATCAACTGAATTGGTGTAAACTAATTATTAATATTAAAAAATACAATAATATTAATAATATAATTCTTGATATAGAAATGTGTATCACATAAAAGACAATTTTTTAGATAACAACTTTTTTAAACATTAAATGATCTTATTATTAATTTTAGTAACCCCAATTGAGTTTCATTCATATTAAAAGTAGTCTTTTTTATATACGTATAATTAATAAAAAATTAAATCATATTCATCTCTTCTAATTAAATGGATATATTTTAATGATCATACAGAAATATTTTTATTTTATCTAAATATATCATGGTTTCTTTTAAGTTTGGTGTTGTTTGTGGAACAAGATATCAGATAAATTAACTTATCTAAAGATGATCATATATTAGAATTTAGAAATGTTAAATAATATGTGTAGTTTTCCCTAACCCTGCAGCAATTGTGCATCCTCTAAAAACTTGTGAAAACCTTTAGAAACTTCTTGAAACCAAGACAAAACATTATGTAACTGAATAATACAAAATAAAACCCCTAATACCACAAAATAAGGTGTTACCAGTATCCTCTATTTTCCTCTCAGATATCGATCAAATAACTCTTATTAAAACAACAAATCTCATGTTTTTGTCAAATATTTATTAATAAACATCATCAATCATTGTTTAAAAATCTAATGGTGTCTTCTAAATATACATCTCACGGTGGTGTCGGAATTATTATGGAATATGCATAATTTATCAACCATTTTTTTGTCATTGCATTTTTATATGTTATTCAAACTGATTCGATCCCCACCACCATATATTTGACATTATTAAGTGCTACTCATTAACAATTATAAATGAGCAATGATAAAGGGGGTCCTTTTATCAATGCTGAAAACACTAATAAATGGTGATTTTATCAACACAAAAAAACACTAATAAAAGGAACCCTTTATCAGTGTTTTTTTAGCACTGATAGAAGCACCCCCTTTGTCAGCACTTTTCTTAATGCCGATAAAAGCATGTCATTTATCTGTACTAAAATTATTGTTTTTAGCTATGAAAAAATGAATATTTTATATCAAAAAGTTATATATCATTAAATATAATATATTGATATATATTTTGATATCGATATTGATATAAATACAATATATTTTGTAAAATATGATTTATATAATAAGAAATATATAATCACGGATAATATATAATATATTTATTAGAAAATTATTTATAAAATAATTTAAAAAATAATATTGATTAAAAAATTTATAATTATTATTTATTAGTAGACATTTAATAATAATTTGAAGATAAAAATACTCAATAAATTAATAAACAATATAATATAAGTTTAAAACATGAATCAAACTTCAAACGATCATAAATTTTTATCCAGGTGTCTATTTGTGCTCTATCACTTATCAAATCAATGATTGGAAAAATATATAGACTATGGTGATTCTGGGAAAACCTAGTAATCATTTTTTATAGTAATAAAAGGTTGGAAAGGCCTCTAAAATGTTTTTTTCTATCAGGGTATCCAAATTTTTTAATATTTGATTTAATTTTACCCCAATTTAAGGGAATCTTATTATATTTTTTGGTAGAGACTCAATTTATTATCAATTTTTACACACATATGGATATTATGATGTCAAAAATAATTTATTTTTCATATTCTTCTTTTATTTATAATTAAATATATACCCGTATAAACATATATGTATATATTAACATGTAAAAATGTAATTTCATAAATAACTATGTTTAAATATTTATATATTAAATATATTTCTAAATATATAAACTTAATAAAGAATATTTATTTTTATTTCAAATAATAATGTATGAATATTTACACACACACATATATATATACTATGTGTACATAATGTTTACATATAAAAATATATTTGTGTGTTTGTATTCACTAATAGATATATATTTATCTATATAATTAAATATATTTATATAAATATTGATAATTAATATTTTTAAATAAATATAAATAAGTGTAATTATATTTATAGACATGCATATATATAAATATGTGTGTGTGTGTTTATTAAAACACACACAAACACAAAACATATTTTATAAATATATTTTAAAATAATTTTATAAATATATATAGAAATGGATAAAAAAGTAATGACATATATATATATATATATTAAATAGATAGAAAAATAATATTGAAGAGTGTTAAAAGCATATATCCATGAGGGGGTATCAAGTTTAAAATGAGCATAAGATAGGGGTTCATGGGGATGGGAAGTATGTACTCTAGCATTGATAAAATAGTAGGTGAGGGATAATCAAGAACTATTAATGGGTGTGGTCTCCCACTCTGAATTCATAGAATTTTTTTATTTTATTTTTGATTTTATAATGGATTTATTTAGTGCTGAAAAAGGGGTTATTTATTGACACTAAAAAAAGCACTGATAAAAGTCACCTTTTACCACTGTTTTTTCATGCTAATGAAATATCCATTTAATCAAAACATTTTTTAGAACTGATAAATGGAACCCCAATTTAAGGTCACTTAGATAAATAGAAATTTTTTATCACTAATAAAATTGATTTCTAGAACTTTTAAAAGCACTATCTATAGCAGTTTCAATTATCCCCACCCGTGTTAATGTCACCACTTTTTTGAGTCTGTGTATTACTTTTTTATATGTTTTCCTCGTACAACCATACATTATACTAGTTGTCACATGAAATTCAGGTACATACTTTATTTTATTTTTAATCTGATAGGGTATGGTCATTTTTTTACTCACCCACATTTCTTACTTTTCTATCATACACAAGGTATTGTATTAGTGTCATTTGAAAATATTCCAAATGTCATTTTCTGACTATATAGTTGTGTTTTTTGTGGGAGTCCTATATTATCAATTCATTTATTCACTAAAAATCTGTTATCTAACAGACAAAAAATATTACAAGATGATGATCTGAGTGATCAAGACCAATCATCCTTGGACACGTCTTCGTACCCCATCGAGGGATATCCTTTTATTTCACATTTGACATTTCAGAGTCCTAGTATCTAGGATTATATAGGGTGTGAAGAGAGATTAAAAAGCGGGATGATAGGGATATCTTATAGAGATAAGGAGGATGGAAAATTTTAGAGGGGAGAAGGTTGTTAGGTTTTTATTATTGTTTCTTATTCAGGAAAAATGAGGTTTTCTGTATCCTGTAGTGATTAAGACATAATGAAATTTATACATCCTTCTTTTATTTTCCTTTTTTCATGTTTTACACTATATATTTGTTTATTTCTATATAATATATATATATATATATCAACTTTATGAGTTTAAGTTAGGACTTTATGCCAGTTTTTATGACTAAATAGACTGTGATTGTTAATTTTTCAAGGGAATGTCTCTTGACTTGTTTTTATGTAATCTTTTTTCTATTAATGTTTTTTAAAGAAATTTGTAAGTCTGCACGCAATGAGAATTTTTAATTTGAGTCTAATCATTATTACAATCTCATGTGTTTTTCATTTTTTTGGAACACTTATAGTGTTATTTTTTTATTTTGATTCATAAATTGCATACAAACCTGATTTTTATTTGGTTTATTACAGAAGTTGTTTTTCAAAATCACTATATTTTAACATAAATTAACTCCATAAATTATATTTTTTACATTTAATGTGATTTGAGACCTTTTTTGGTACACAATCTTTGCAAAATAGAAACAAGAAGATTTTTATAATGGAA
The DNA here is from genome assembly GCA_963277665.1 of Viscum album. NCBI lineage: Eukaryota > Viridiplantae > Streptophyta > Magnoliopsida > Santalales > Viscaceae > Viscum > Viscum album. The sequence goes on along the minus strand of OY728140.1, from coordinate 1,306,141,903 downwards.
TAGATCAATCAAAACATGAAATATTTTTTTTCAAAAAAAATTTAATGTTTATTATGGAATTTAGTTTTATGATTTATTATTTAAATATATATATATTTTATTATACAATTTTATATTCTCTTTCTCTCATGCATGAAATATTAGTATATGTTTTATTTCTCTCAATTTAATCTTATTGGGATACTTTTTGTATGATGGGCCTCTTACATATAATGTGGACCTTATATTTTGAAATTGGCCTTTGGTTGGGCCCTTCTACCCACGCCCCTAGTAACTAGGTGATCCATGTAGGATTGATCCATGGTTATTGATCCTCGTATCCACCCAATAAATCAGTATTTTCCATTTGTCCTACTTCTTAATTTCTCCAATGGGTTTCTGTTTCAACTATGTGCGTATGACACATATTGATTCACACTTATATTTTGAGGATCTTATAGTGTCCTTGGTTTTGATCACCCTTGTGCAGTTTCACTTCTATCTCTTCATCGGTTTTATCTATCCTCCTCCTATATTTTCTATTAATTTCCCCTAGAGAGACCCTAGCTCACTATATGGTTCATCAGAGTTCTATCTTAGCCTGTCGATCCCTCCAAATTCATCTCCTAGACATTTTATGGTCGAAAAGACATCCTTCATTGGTGGAAGAAGTGTGGTTAATTCTTTATCAATGTTCCATAAGCATGAAAGGGAGTATTTTAACCTTAAAATCTAGATGAATCATGCAACAAGTTTCTAGTGTGAAGAGAACAAGAATATTGGAGTGTTATTTACTCCATCACTATAATTATTGGCATTTGTTTTATTTATTTTGAGCCTTAAAAATCTTTTAAACTTATATTTATATTCTTGTATTTCTTTATATATTTCGTCGATAGTTTTTTATTCTATTAACACTAAAGAATTAAAAATTTGGAATTTGTTCTTATCATTCTTATAGGTACTCGTGGGATTGAATCTCCAAAATAACTATTTTCTTACTCATACTTTTACAATCTTGCATCTTGTTATTCTAGATTTTTAATCTTTTGACTTCCAACGGAAAAACCACATATCGGTCTTGTTGGGGTTCAGTATTCTACATGTATTTGGTATACCCTTTACCCATCACAAAGTGGTATCAAAGATATACTGATTCACTTTTTTTTCCAAACCTATTTCTTTTTAGTAATTATAGTTTCTGGTTTGATTTCTGTATTGTGATATCTTCTTAACTCACCAATATCTTTCTATTGTAATTATTTAAATCCATTTTCCCATCTATATTTTCTTTATATTTCAAATTCCATAGGATAAACATAGTTTACCAAATATATCTGTTAGTTTTTGGGGTTGTACACTTAACGTTGTCTGAAAGACCTTAGCATATACTCTTCAGGTAAAAATGTCAACAACTAGATTCTAAATAAAGAAATTTTATGGCAATAATGTCTTTAACCATTAGTTAATTAAGATGAGGTCAATGATTGTACAACATGGCTTACTTGATTTCATATGTGGGCCACAGAATCCTATTTTCATTTTAAATGAAAGTAGACAAAACACCATTGAATACCAAGATGTATCCCATGATGTGTTAGTTAAAGCACATAACTCCTTACAAAATTTTTTAGGGGAAAAGGTTTTTAGAAATGTTCTTATGAGTTTACTATTTTTGGTATATGGCTTAAACTGGAGAAATTATATATGACTTTTTATTTAGTTATTAGAATTTTCAAAAAATGTTGAATATTTACATTTAATTAGAAATATGTTAGTTCTATTAGGGACCATTTAAATGAATTTAACAAGTTAATATTATATTTTTCCAACATAAATTTCATTGTTGATGATAAAGATCATGAAATTCTTTTTCTAAAAACATTATGTAATACGTATAGAACATTAGTAGATACCATAATGTTTGTTCATGACTCATTAAATATTGAAGTGGTCAAATCATCCCTTATATCTATAGAATTACACTCCCATCCTAGAATAAAAGGTGATGAAGAGATATTATCCTCTATAAGAAGACCAATATATAATTCTAATAAGAAATAGTTTAGTAAAGGTAAAATAAATGACATTAAAGAGCCAAAACCTAGGTCTAATAATAGGGAAGGTAAATTCACTTGCTTCTACTGTGGTAAGCCATGTCATATTTTCTCGAATGTAGGAAACTAAAACATGAGTTAGAATCCAAACAACCCACATATTAGACCCTCCTAGTTGACTCGGATTATGACACTACTAAAGTATTAAATCTGTCTATCTACACACTCAATTGAGAGTGGGACCTTGACTAAGGTTGTTCCTTTAACATGTGTCCCTTTAGAGAGTAATTTCTAAAAATGGTTCCAATTGTATAAGTATTTGTCCTCTTAGGTAATAATTATATCTTTAAGGTATATATAATTGGTTATATTTTGTTATAAATAGATGATCATTCCATTATCAACTTTCCTAATGTTAGGTTGGTTCCCAATCATCATAGTAACTTGATTTCCATAGGAGTTCTAAATCAAAAGGTCTTAATTTTTTGTTCAAACATAGGTTGTATAAAAGTATATAAAGGCTCTATAACCATCATTAAGTTGTATCTTATCTATTGGAAATTTTTCTTGAATGGAAAGACCCATTCATGGAAATTACATAATTTTTATTCTACCAACACTGAAAGCACTATGTGTCAGCATAGGATATTGGGGCATTTAAGCTTGAATGACCTATAAGAACTCAAAAAACAAGTATTGTTGAGTGACATAACACCTTCTAATCATCTATTTTGATAATATTTTGTAATGGGAAAGGCTAAGAGATCCACCTTTAGTAGTTCCTCCTTTAAATCCACTGGACCCTTATAATATATCTATTATGATATTTGGGCACCATCTAGGATTACCTCCCATGGTATAGGTTTATAATTTGTAACTTTAATAGAAGACTTTACATAAAAAGTGTGGATTTAGATTATGAAAAATAAATCAGTTGTTTTCCAAACCTTTAAAACCAAGAAAACTGTGGTTTAAAACTAATTAGGAGAAAAATAAAGACTATGAGGAAAGATAAAGTCTTAGAGAACCTATCCATTGAGTATATCCAATTATGTGAATCTAATGGAATTGAAAAATATTGTTTTTAGGTAAACCTCCCAACAAAATGTTCATGTAGATAGAATGAATAAAAAAATACTAGAAAAAGACTAAAGCATGATTTCATGCCCAGGTATTCCCAAATCCTTTTGGACAGAGGATTCCAACATTATTTTCCACCTTATTAATATATATACTTCCCCTTCGAGTCAATTTATAACATTATAAGAATTGTGGAATGGTAAGCCTTCCCCTTACACCTAATTAATGGTCTTAGATTGTATTGATTATGCACACATTAAAACATATAATCTAAAACAAGGTACTCTAAAATGGATCTTTGTAGGGAATCTCGAGGGTGTCAAGTTTTACAAAATTTGTGTAGATAAACCTTCTTATCAAAAATGAATTATAAGTAGTGATTTAGTATTTCATGAGTCTTCTTCACCCAAGTAAATATCTTCCACAATCATATTCAATGAAAAAAACCATTGAAAATGTTTATTAAGATGAACCCTTGTCTCATTTTGAGGCTATTTTCCACCCCACTATGCCTATATCTCATCCCACTATTCTGAATAATTTTGATTCTATTTCTGGTTCATATTCCTTGAGCCTTATACTAATAATGAGGGCTACCAACTGACCTATGATAGAGAAAAGAGGGTTCTTGGTCCTCTTTCTTGGTTCATTCAATATGACTTGGCATCATACATGTTTCATGTAGCCTAGTATCTAATAGATGATTATAATCAAACCTATAAGAAATCCTTAAATGGAAAAGACTCAAAACAATGGGTCTTTTCCATGGATGTAGGAATGCACTCTTTACGAAAAAAACCACACATGGACTATTATTAACTAACCACCTGATGTTAAGATAATTGGTTCCAAATATATTTATAAAATAATACAAGAGAGCACTGAGTGAAATAAGATTCGGTATAAATCAAGGTTAGATTCTAAGGTTTTACATCAAAAAAAAGGTACTGATTATACTAAAAATATTTCCCCTCTTGGTAATCATTATATCGTTATACTTTTACTAGTTTTTTTCTACCTATAGTAATCTGTATATTGAACAACATGATGTTAAAACTACCTTCTAAGACGGTTATTTAAATGATAAGATTTATATGAAGCCTCCTGACAGTTACTCTAAGTAATTCAAGCTGAATCAAGTATTCCTTTTAAATAAATCACTATATTTATTGGAACAATCCTCTAGTCATTGGTATATGTAATTCGATTCCTTTATGTCAGATAGCCAATTAACCATGATCTAATATAATTTATGTGTCTATTTGAAATCAAAATTGAACTCCATGCTTTATTTAGTACTATTTTATAATGAAATTCTTATCATTTTTTAAAAAAAATGTTCCTCATAATTGATGTAAAATACCAACTTTAAGCTAAGTTTGAAATTAAAGATTAAGGTGAATCTAAAAAAATATTAGTTACTGAAATAATTAGAGATAGACCAAATAAATTTTATTACTTATTTCAGGATGGTTACATTTTAAAGATTCTAAAGAGTTTCATGTTTTAATTTCTCTAACCTACCAACATACCTCATGGATAGAACATTAAATTATCTTTGACACAAGAACCCATTACTGATGATGATATTAAATTTATGTCTAAAATTCATTATGATAATATTGTTGTAAGTATTATTTACTTTATAATTTCCACCAATCCTAATATTTCTTATGAAATCTACCCTCTTAGAGGATTTATGGTCAAAACATGGAAGCCACATTGGAATTCCCATAAGTTGATTTTATGATACTTATATCATAGTTATAATCTTTCATTATGTTATGGTAAAAATTTGGATGCTGTTAAAATTATTAATAGATACATAGATGTTGACTAAGAATTGAATGTTAACACCATAAAATATTTATCTAGTTTCATTTTTAATACTTTTTGTGGGCCCATTTCATGGAAGTGTAGCATGCAGTCTAGGGATGCCCTTTCTACTATGGAATTTGAGGAAATTTCCTTGGAAATGGAAACAAAAGAAGCCTTATAGATTTAAGTCTTTTCTTGTGAACATAGTCTTTATAATTATATTATAAATGTTTTTTATTATAGTTAATATGTACTTCACCTATTTAAAAAATTAGTATTCCATGGTAAACCCAAAAACATAAATATTAGATAATATTTTATTTGAGAGATTATAGAATCAATAACCATGCATCTCAATAAGATACACACAGACAATAACCTGGTTGATAGTTTCACTAAAGTCATGGTGTTACCAAAATTCAAATATTATTCTTATAGATTTAATTTCATTTCAATTATATAACTATAAGGGAAAAATTTCACCAATTTCAATTGATAATGGTGGATATTTGTGAATTATGGAATTCTATTTTATGTATTCATATTGAAATATGTCATGTTTTAATACTCTCATTTTATATTTACTTATTCACATGCACACAATATCATTATATATTTTATATTTATCAATTTATTCATATTGGCATATTTTATGTGTGTCGGTCCTCTTACATACTGCATGACCCATCTATTTGGGCCTTGTTATTCATCCGACTACACTTCTCATGCCCTTAGTGACTCAACAATCCATGCAAGATTTATCTTCGGTTGTTGATCTGCGTAGCATCTGAATGCATCAGCATTGTCCATCTATCTCTCTTATCAACTAATCCATTGAGTTTCTATTTGTATGGAATGAGATTATTTCAGGTTAATTATATATTATGTTTCACATCTATGCTAGTTTCATGGGGTTTGATCGCCGATGTGTGATGTTACTTCTGTCTCTCAATCATTTCTTGGCTCTCCTCCTCCCAGTTTTTCTTTCAGTTTCATCTAGAGAAACCCTATCTCACCATATACTTCGTCGTATTTCTCTCAGAGCCTATCAATATCCTTGAATTTATCTCATAGCTAATTTTATGGTGGAGACAATTTCTTATATTTGGTGGAAGAATTGAGGTGCCTTCTCAAGTATAATTCCAAAATCATGAAGGGAAGCAGGTTGACCTTCGGATCTAGGTGCATCGCGCATCAAAGTTCCATCACAAAGAGAACAGGACTACTGGATTATTATTCACTCTATCACTATAATTATTTTCATTAAGTTTCATTTATTTCTAGCCTTTTAAATCATGTACACTTCTGTTCATGTTCTTTATGTTCTTCCTCGTTTCCACCTATTGTGTTTAATTATTTTGAGATTAATAAAATGTGTGATTCTAGTGGTATTATTGTCATGCACATAGGTACACATGGGACCAAATCATGTAAATAATTGTGTTCTTGATCATAGTTTTACTTTCATTTATCTTGTTTTTTGGGATCCTTAATCATTGGAATTTAAATTACAAGCCCTTATTTTATTTTGTTAGGGTTTGGTGTTCTCTTAATATTCAGTTCACCCTTTACCCCTCCCTCATAGTTTATGTGTTAAAAAAAATTAATTTACTATATGATGAAAACATAACATTAGCATATAATTAATTTAGAATATATTTTATTTGATGTGTTACAAATATCTCGTTTTATTTAAGTGTATATTATATGAAATACCAAAATAACCCCAAATTAGTGTCCATAACCTAGTTGTAGTACACCCATAGAAGTAGGAGTGTCCTTCCTATGATCTCTATGAAATACAACTCATTTTACACTCCCTTTATCTTCTTGTTTAGCACATGATAGTAATCGATAAACCTCTCCATCATGTCGTAGCTATTAGTCCACAAAATTCCTTACCCCTCTTTCTACCACCCTTTTCACCAGGAAACCTGACTTTAGGTGTATGAAGTCTGCCACCGCTTTGATCAACCACCCTAGTGATGTTATCTTCGCAACCATGTAATCCCACCGCCACACGTGGGTCATCGCATGGTATAATATTCTGGTGAACTCCTTACTTACATCACCGGAGAATCTCGCTACATAGGTAGAGGATAATTTCATGATGTTATCACTGGTAGTTCTGATGCCTCCCATGGATGGATCTACCCATAGGCTCACCCACTTCACTGGTTTCTTGTCGGTCTCAAAGGTCTACTAGAAGCGTTTCTAGATGAATTCAATGGAGGCAAAAATTGTTTATATGTCATAATTGATGTTGATAGTGTCCACATTTTATTCACTATATGGTTTTTCTCTCCCAATTTTTCAATGGGAGGGAGGAAGATGGTCTGATGTAGGCATGTGGTGGGTGTTGATCCCCACCAAACCTCCAACAAAGAGGATCATCATGGGGAGATATTAGCCTATAAAAGTCAAGATCCTCCTCCCATTTCACTTCACCATTAGCTTTTAATCATCTCCAATCATCCCTTATATGTATTACATTTTAGTTGATTTCCCTTTTTATTCATGAGAGTTATTTACGAGGGTTTTGCCTTGTAATAGTGACGGATGGTGTACCCACTTTTACCAATAGTAATCATTTTATTTTCCTGTGGTCTTTAACCCTTTCATTTTTGGTGGTTTTTCCATGTTACATCTGGTGTCCAATTATTTTTACATTTTTTATCATTATTTTATATTGTTATTATCACTACACCAGTGGGACTAACATTTATCATCCCTAAAAGTTTTATTAAATGGTAGGTTTTGGCCCGGTGATGTTCACATTTTCGAGAATTAATAATTCTCATAAATTTTGAGTATACTATTTGATTATGAAACTAATTGGTCTTTCACGTCATTAAAAAATTATTAAGATTATTAAATACACCATTGTAAAATAGAGGAGGTTCTAGACTAAGGTAATGTTCAGATGGAGGAGAAATTTGAGGTCAAGAAATTCAATGGGAATAATTTTTTGTTGTGGAAAATAAAGATATAGGCAGTATCGCGAAAGGAAAATTGCCTACTGGGAATTAAAGAAAACATGTGGGTGTGATGAATGAGAAATGGAATGACATGGATGAGAATTCTATTTTCAACAACCATTTTTCTTTGGCAGATATGGTCATATTGGGAATTGGGGAGAATATATGGTGAAAGAAATATGGGATACTCTAATGAAGCTATATGATTCCAAGTCATTGCACACACAAAATTTATAAGGATAAAATTTTAAACTCTTCAAATAGACGAATCATCTTTAGTGACCAACAACATCAGCAACCTTAACATCCTGTACACTTAGCTCACGGGGATGGGCTATAAAATTTTCGATACTGAACATGTAGAGATTTTGATCTAGATTTTTTCTAATCCATATGATCAACTCATCACCAACCTCACCAAAAATATCCTAATAGTTATGTTTCATTTTAATTATGTTTCATCCATAGTTCTCAAAGAAGAAATTCGGTATAACGACAAGAAGGAAGGATATGAAACATTTCACCAAATAAAGACTTTGTCAATATAGAGAGGATGGTTGATAGAGCATGGTTCCGGTGGGAGCCAAAAATCATGGTAGGTCCAAATCAAGGAGTAATAATTGAAATGACACATGTTTCAATTGTGGAAAGAAGGGTATTTTCAAGAAGGATTGTTATAATGAGAATAGTATTTAAAATATCTCTCAGGGGAATGTGGAAAGTACTTCAAAAAAGGGATACATTCTTATTAGTGAAGGAGTGATGACTGCTGGAAGCAGGAAGCATCTCAATGATGAATGTATAATAGAATCAATAGTAACATGGAATATGACATCTTGATGAGAATGGTTTGATCAGCATAAAACCATCCCTGATGAACTTATGTACATGGTTAATGATCTCAACTTGAAGATCACTGGATATGGTACCATCAAAATTAATATGCATGATGGCATGGTACGGATTATCCGAGGAGAGCGCCATGTGAAGGGATTCAAGAACATATTGTCTTTGGGACAATTCAATGATATAGGATGAAAGAATCTCACTCGGAATAGAGTGACGGTAATTTTGAAGGGCGTGCTTGTGGTAATGAAGGGGTAGAATATATCAAAGAACTTGTATGTTATTATGCATGAAATGTAAAAGAATGTGGATATAGATGTTGTATCAACTATTTTAATGGAACTATTGATGAAATTTTGGCATCATAATCTTGACCATATTTTAAAAAAATGCATAAAGGTTCTTGTGGATTAGAAGCTTCTGACTAGGGTTTCAAAGGTATCCATACCATTTTGTGAGCATTGTTTTTGTCAATCAACACATGTAAATGTTTGGGAAGTCAATATGAAGATGTTAGTAGATCTTACAGTCGATCCATTTCGACATTTTTAGGAACCAATTATATCCATAGGAGAATTAAGGTACTTTTTATCTTTCATTGATGATTTTTTTAGGAGATGTTGGGTTTATCCAATCAAGGGGAAAGTGTATTTTTTGATGTCTTCCAAACATTCATAGAGTTGAAGGAACTTGATTATGGAAAGAAGATCAAGTGTCTGAGTAATCAAAATGGGTGAGAATATACATGCAAGGAGTTGGATACTTTTTTTCAATAGGAAAAAATCATGAGATAGTTCATGGTGTTTTACACTCCTCAACATATTGGTATAGCAGAGTAGATGAACAAAACCATGTTGGATAGAATAAGGGAAATATTAAAAACTATAGGAATTGAAAATACTTTTTGGGAAAAAGAAGTAAATACCTCTGATTATTTGATCAAGAGACCTCATTTAATGTCGATTGATCTGAAGACATCAATGGATATATGGACTAGTAAGCCCAATGACTATTCTAAGATACATACTTTTGGAAGTCATGTATAAGAAATGTTTAATGTTCAAGAAAGATTAATGTTAGATTCAAGATCCAGGAAATATATCTTCTTGAGGTATGATGATTGTGTGAAGGGTTATCAATTGTGGGACCACACTAACTAAAAACCTATCATTAGAAAGGATATTATTTTTGTAGATGCCAAGGTGCAATTTAAAACCAATAGATACATTGAGAAAGAGAATAAAAAAACAAAAACAGTTGAGGTAGAGTAAAAATAAAAATAAAGAACCAATTTCCTATGAGTTATTACTATAACATGATGATCAAGTAATAGTTGATTCTAGACTATAATGGTCAACTGAAGAGAAAAGAAAACCAGAATGGAATTGAGAATATGTCACTGAGAGTAATATTGAATACTGATTATTGACATAGGATGGAGAGACATCTTCTTTGGTGAAGGTGACCTAGAGTCTAGATGTATTATCATGGTTGGCGGTGATGCAAGATAAACTAAAATCCCTAAATAATAACAAGACTTGGGTTCTCATTCCACTACATCAGGGAAAAAAAGATATCATCAAAAAATGGGTGATTAAGATCATGTGGGATGTAAATGACTATGTGGAAAGATATCATTCAATATTGGTTGTTAAAGGATATGATCGAAAGGAAGGTATTGATTTCAAGGAAATATTTTCTCCTTCTATTAGACTAATGACTATTTAGATAGTTCTAGAAATGTGTGCCTCATATAACATACATCTAGTGTAGTTTTATGTGAATACTTATTTTCTACATGGTTATCTTGATAAAGATATCTATATTCTCTAAGAAGAAGTATTTATAATAGAAGACAAAGAGAGCTTGGTCTACAGATTCAAAAAATACATGTACAGTCTCAAGTAGAAACTAAGGTGTTTTTATAATAGATTCTATTCTTTTATCATGATCCTTGGATACATCAGACTTCATTTAGATATAGTTTCATATTTTAGGGGTTCAGATGATAATGATTTCATCATTCTTTTCTTGTGTGTGGATGAAATGTTGGTTTCAGGACCCAAAAATGATCATATCTAAGAGATGAAGGTACAGTTTTCTAAAGAGTTTGATATGAAGGACTTAGGACAAGAAAACAAGATTCTTGGGATGTAGATATAACGAGACATAAATAATGTGAAGATTTTTCTATCACAAAATAATTACCTATAGAAAGTCATAAAATACTTAAACATGAAAGACTATAAGACAATATATACCCCAAGTCCTATTAATTTAAAGTTATCCTCTATGATGAGTCCTAGTAGTGAAGCAGAGAGTATGGAGATGTCTTGAGTACTGTATGCATTAGGAGTGAGAAATATGATGTTAGTTATGGTTTTTACTTGACCTAAAAGTGAACATGCAGTGGGAGTAGTTATTTAGTACATAGAAAATACAAGATGTGAACATTGGAACATAGTGAAGAGGATCTTAACATATATCAAAGAGACCTCAAATATTGTATTATGTTATAGAGAATTATATCTCATGATCATAACCTATATTGATTCATATTTTTAAATTGATTCTTACCAAAGGAAATCCACTACTAGTTATGTCTTTACTTATGCAGGGGGATATGTGAGCTAGGTTTCAAAGTTATTGATAGTTTTGGAATTATCCATGATGGAGTTAGAGTACATGTCTACTAAACAAGCATGTAAATAGGTGATTTGTATAAGAATAATTGTGGGATAAGATTTGGTATAAACATGTGTAGATTCAATTATTTTTTGATAGTAAGAGAGCTTTTCACATTGTAAGGAATCCATATTTTCATTCTAGGACAAAAAACATTGGGGTACAGTTAACTTTGTATGAGATGTGGTGGAGAAATGAAGTGTGGACATATAGAAACTTCACACTAGAGAAAATCTGGAAAATTTCCTAATGAAGTCAGTTGACTCTGATAGGTTCAGATGGTGTGTAAAGACACGGAAATTTCAAGGAAATTTTTTTAATTTTTTTTTTATTTCATGGGGATTTCACAAGAAATCAGTTTCTGACGGCGCCTGATTACGAGGCCCGGTGTGCCCGGAATCAATTTTTGAAGTTTAGTTCGGGTACATTCAGTGAACGAACGAGGGGGGTTTTCTAACTTTTAATCCGGTGCTCGGAATCGAAATACTGAAGATCTAATGACACCGCAACGCCGGTTTTTTCTTAAGTGGACTTTTACCTTAGGTGCGTTTTGAGCGGGTTGAGGTTTAATTTTTGGGGTTTAGTTGAACTAAATAAAATTTTTCATGCACAAATTTATATCATGGAAGGTGGTTATTTTCAAAAAAGGAGGAGTTAGATGTGGGGCCCACACCCACCTAACCTCCCATGGGAGTGTTTAGTGTGGTAGGGCCCACACGAGACCCTAACTCCTCACCTCCCCCATAACCCCCTTGACCTCCCCATAACTCACCCCCCTTGTTTAAATGCATGAAAACTCCACACATTTATTGTGGTCGAGCCACTCTACCACAAAAGATTAATGAGGCTAACTAGGATAATTAATGACCTTATTAATTATCCTTGTCACACCTCTTGACTTTTTGAATGGCTTGGAGATCTTTTAAAAGAATGAGGCTTATTGAGATATTTGTTTTTTGGGAAAATATATTGTGAGAGCTTTCTTCCTCTGCGAAGAACGATCATCCATCTAAATGAAGAATATCTTCATTCCGTGAAGAACGGACATCAACTCTCATATTCCTCCGCGTCAAGGGAGAAGTCGTCGACCGCGTTGATCATCGCCAACGACAATGTTCTTTCCTACTTCATCTCCTTCATTGAAGAACGCTACGTCTCTGAAGAAGAAAATAGACTTAGCGGTCCCAGAATTCTCCATACACTTTCTCTTCCATGACAAGGAAGGAGATGCTGACAGTGGAGACCGACACCAACAACAACATTCTTCTTCATCTTCTGATGTTGACGGAATCGATACTGTTCTTCCGGGACACCTGACTACCGCGACGTTCAAATTCCGTGACTCGATGACGTGCGACATCAATTTTGAGGAAGGGGTTATTTTCTTTTTCGTGAATATGTTCCTTGTCGTTCATCGTATTATTCTTGCGCTACCTGTTATAATTATAACTGGAGGAGGTTGGACCTTACGAACACGGACGAATCTCCTCCCCCTTCGATTTTGAGTTCGTCACGGCATGAACGAAGGTGACGCGGTGTCATCGCACCATGCTGAAACAAAAAAGAATGGGTGAAGAAGCGCGACGCCGTCACGCCGCACCGTGGAGGCTGAACAAAGTTACGGCGCCGTCGCGCCGTGCGGGAAAACCACGAAGAGTCCATGGTTTGTTTATTTGATGTGTGGATTGACAGGTGATGACGGAACTGGTCGTAGAGGCGATTTGAATCCATCGCAGTGAAGATTGGGTCCAGGGAGAACTGATGGCAAAGACGGCAGGCGAAACGGACCACTGGAGCGCGTCCGGTGGTCCGCGGAAGGTGGCGGCGGCACGCCGCCAGAACAGAACCATCGCGGCTAAACCACGGTGGCGGGCCAAACCGGAACGGCTTAGCCGTTCCTAAGGCAGAGTGGCGTGGCTTAATGTTGTGCCGGTTTTCTTTCAACCGGGGGGGGGGGGGGGGGGGGGGGGGTTGTAACCCCCTGCACCCGCTGGCCACGCGGGCGCCGCACTAGCCCCAGGCCACCCGGGCCAGGGCGCACCCACCGGGCCGGGCTGCGTCCTATTGGTCCGAACCCGGATCGGTTCGACCTGGTTTAGGCCGACCCAGGGGGGTATCGGGCCGGGTCGGACCGGGCCCGAACCCCCTATTTTCGGACAGATCTGTTCAACTGCTCATAACATGGGCTACAGACTTCCGATCGACACACCGTCAGTTGCGATGCAATCCTTGGATCGATACGGTAATTTTGGTATATTACACTAAAGGTTTAGAAGAACTTTGGGTATGTCCGAGTTGGTTCGAACACGAAACCAACTAGGCCCTCGGAGCGAAGACGCTTATAACTTGAGCTCTAGACGTCTGAATGACGTGTTGTCGACTTTGTTCGATTCCTCTTGATGAGACGGAACTTTTGGCATACTTTTCCTGAGGTTTGGACATAGTTGGATACTGGCCGGGTTGGATTGAACCCAAAATCCAACCGGGCCCTTAGAACGGAAAAGCTGATAACTTTCAGACCGGACATCCGTTTGATGAACCGTCAGCGGCGTTGGTGATCACGTTGAGAAACGGTCCCTATGAGTATACCCTATGAGAGTTCGGGGTACAGTTGACATGTGGTCGGGTTGGTTCGTACACGAAACCAACCGGGACCCTGGGACGAAAAGGCTAATAACTCACAGACCGGACGTCCGATTGATGCGCCATATGTTGCGTTGAGACCCCTATGATGAGGTGGTCCTTTAAGATACTTCTTTGTGGAACTTTGTGATACTTGGAGTATCATCCTATTGCTCTTGGAGCAGACCCTCCCAGAGACGAGCGTATGGAGTATGGAGACCATGTAGCTGGCTGAGACCTGACGACTGCTTGACCGACTCGACATGGAGTGAGTCGACAGGACCAGTGGACGAAGCACTACTATGTTTGGGTGCAGACCCATGGTGGATGGAGGACTACTGTGTTTGGGTGCAGACCCATGGTACTCAAAAGAAGGAGTACCTCTGCAGGCTATTAGGGGGGGTGCACTACTGTGTTTGGGTGGCAGACCCCGGTAGGAAGCACTACTGTGTTTGGGTGGCTGACCCGCGGTACTCGACAGGAGGAGTACCTCAGCAGTCTTAGGTTATTTAGCAGTACCTCGGAGTCGTGACAGGATCAATGTACTCAATAGAGACATGGCTATTCAGTAGTTACGGTTTTGTTAATGAAAATCCTTGTTTGAGCTGAGTCTATGACCTTTGTATTTACCTCAAGATTGATATGGGTCACTAGATAACTTAGTTATATGTATGGGAATATACATAGGTAGTGGTTATCTGTTGATTTCATAACCTTTGTGTTTTCCTCATGATTGAGATGGGTTACTTGATAACTTAGGTATATATATGGGAATATACCTAAGTAGATGTTATCTATTGAGATTCTTCTTTGTGGTTATCCTTATTGGATTTAGTGAGACCTTGAGGGTCTCAGGGTCCCTACTGAGTATCGTATACTCACCCCTGCAAGGGCTATGCCTGCACCTCATTGTGTCGGTTGCAGATGATGGGCAGCCCTGACAGAGGCTGAGTGTTCGAGGACTGGACAATACCCAGAGGTGGACCTCACGACGAGTCAGTATTCGGAGATGGACTTCACAATGAGACGATACTCAAAGGAGGTAGACAGGCGAGAGCGTTATGGAGGCTATCTGTACCTACCCTTCAGGTAGGATCTGATATGGACGACCCATGAGCTGCTTCTTTTCTTCCAACTATTTGTCTTTTCTGTTGTACTTTCATTCAGTTGTAGCTGTAATTTTCAGTTGGGTTTGTATTCTGGCCCATTTAATTTTTGGCACTTCCTTTTGTACTTAGTATATTACATCTGCTTGTACTCTGTGGTGTTTTGTTTACTTTTATAAATGCAATGCCTTCCCAGTTATCGGGATTTACGCCTTTGGTGCTAGTCTCCAACCCCTGGCCTATGGATGGCGGGCTTGGGGTAGTCACGGCACAGGCCCTAAGGACGGGTCGTGACAAATTGGTATCAGAGGATTCGGTTCTACCTCAAAACTTATAAATATGATATTTTTCTTTCTGTGAAGCAATAGTGTTAAGGGTACTGAGTGTGGTCTTTATTTCAGGGAGTTTATTATTGGTGCGGGCACCGACGTATCGATAAACTAGGACCCTAACATCTGATTTCTGACTCAGTGCATGAAAACACTAATTGCGTGTGTGTTTCCAAAGGTTTTCCCTTAAAACAGCTCAAACCAGGTCAGCTCACCGGGTATAAATCGTTTGACCGTGTCACGTCTATTTCTTTTAGGATTCCTTATCACGGATGACCCGCTAGAGCCCAGAGGGATGTGTGTACTGACAGCCTGCCGAGCGACGAGGCTTTGGTACAGGGCCCTCTTACAGTTGAGGCACCATCAGTACTACCATACGTTGGGCCCCCGATGCCACCAGCCCCAGCAGTAGGCGATGCACGCTGCTTGAGCGTGCAGCACGAGTTCCAGCGCCAGAGGCCACCCAGGTTTTAGGGAGAGATGGACCCACAGACGGCTAAGGATTGGTTGGACGCTGTGGTGAGAGTTTTCAGGATAGTAGGTACACCAGCGGACTTCATGGTGATCTTTGCTGCCAGCATCCTTCTGGCAGCAGCAGGCAGATGGTGGAGCCACTTGTTCCAGATTTGCGACGGGTTGACCTTCACGTGGGGGGACTTAGTACCTTTTTTCTGGGTGGAGTTTGAAATAGTGGCTCTACACCCCGAGCGTGTTCTGGAGCTGTTTCCTTTGCCGCAGGATTTTCCATCAGTAGACGAGTCATCTGTAGGCAGTAGACAGATGATGCAGAGGTCCAAGAGGACCAGACCGGTAGATGGGCGGCCGTGGAGTACAGGTTTGGTTGTGCGAGGCACATGAAACCAAGCCAACTATACGAGGAGTAGGAAGTGCTACACATGTGACAGGAAGGGTCACATGGAACCTGACTGTCCGACTCCCCGCACAGTTGATCCGCAGGCATTGGAGGAGCCACCAAGACAGAAGCAGCGGCGGGTGCTTGAGCAACAACCAAGCAGTGGACAAGGCTGTAGAGCTCCAGAAGTAGGTGGAAAGGATCATAACTAGTGGATAATTTTTTGTCCCTTGTACTTCTAGTTCCATGTTTCTGTTGTATTTGTGTCTTTGTACTATTAGCTGCAATAATAAAAGACACTTATCTTCGTGATGTTTACTTTCTTGTCCTTTTTTGGTTGATACTGATACATTCGGGTTAAAACTGTTGACTTGACCCACACTTTCGAGATTTCTACTGGAGGAGACTCAATGACCTCACACTGATGCCGACAGTGTGACTCAACCCTTGGAGCTGAGAGTGACGGTTAGATCTCTTGGTAGTAACGTCGAGGCCTTACGATGTCATCCATGGTATGAATGCATCATTCATGTCAGGATTGACTGTATTAGGAAATTGGTGTGTTTCATCTAGTGGATGAGATCAAGTTTCTATTTTCGGCAAAGGAGAAATCTTAGTAGCTCTTACAGATCGTAGGCAAAGGAGGTGCAGATCATCCAAGAGCAGATGCAGATTGCACAGTGCAGTAAGAAACATGAAACTGGCACCAATATTAGAGACTCGGGCGTCCAAAATGTTTCAAGAAGAGGAAGAATTATGGAGAGATGAGCATGCGAAGCAGCAGACATGGAGGCAGATCTAGGAGAGAAGCATGAGGTGGTGTACATTTCAACATGCTACAACCACACACCTTAGTTGTCCCCGCCAGGATCAGGGAGCTAGAGGGCAGGGGAAGAGTGTGGCTGCATGCCGTCATGGAGTGTGACCCAATGGCTCTAAAAATGATTCAAGTGACAGTCTGTGTCCACTACTAGATTCCGTAGTAACAAACATTGGTATGAATCATTCCTTCCTTCCATGAATCTTGTCCTATACCTAGAGTTCCGGTAAGCCATATACTTGACCCTCACATCCGGAGATACCTTGGGGGAGACTTGAAAATCACACTTATGCCGACAGTGTGGTCTGACCCTCGAGGTGAGAGTTTCAGTTCGAATCTCTTGGTGGCAGCATCGAGGCCTTATGACATTGTTCTCGGTATGGATTTGATTCAAACTTCATGCTCAGATTGATTGTATTATGAAAAAAGGTTGTGGTCTAACTACAACATCAGGATGGGTTTTCCTTGGTCAGCGAAAAGGAAACCCCAGGCAACACAAGATAAACTCATGCATATGTGGGTTTGGTCGATCACTCTTAGGTCGACCAACCTTACCCTCGTGGTAGCAGGAGTTTTGTGTTTTAGTTATAATCAGGAAATGGAGGCCTCTAGAGTTTGATGTTGGCGATCACTTCCTTATACAGGTCTCACCTTGAGGAGATTTACGGAGATGTGGCCGAGGTGACAAGTTATCTCCAAGGTTCAACAGACCTTTCTAGGTCCTCAGCAGCGTAGGCGAGGTGGTTTACCATTTGACCCATCCACCTCAGTTGCACCGGGTGCACGATGACTTCCACGTATCTCAACTGGGGAGATACGTGCTTGACCTGATGCATATCATCGACCATGGGGATATGGACATTGGAGATGGGGTGACTTTTTCGGGGTTCCAGTAGAGGTTGAGGATCGATAGGAGTGGGTCCTATGAGGACGGTCGATTCCTCTTGTGCACTTTCGTTCGCAGAACGGGAACCTCCAGGTGACCTCATGGGAGCGGAAGGCTCAGATGCGTGCTCAGTAACACTTTTGTATCCCTAGTTTGTGTTATAGCTTTACAAGGATGTAAATCCCTGAGGTGGGAGTAATTTAAAGACCTAGAAATTTCAATGAATTTTTTTTTATTTTTTTCTTAATTTCTTGGTGTTTTTAAAAGAACACAGTTTCTGACGGTGCCTGATTCCGAGGCCCGGTGTGCCCGTAATCAATTTGTGAAGTTTAGTTCGGGTACGTTCAGTGAACGAACGAGCATGTTTTTATAACATTTAATTTGGTGCTCAAAATCGAAATTTGAGGGCACTGATGAAACCGTAGCGCCAGTTTTTTCTTAAGTGGACTTTTACCATAGGTGCATTTTGAGTGGGTTGAGGTTTAATTTTTGGGGTTTAGTTGAACTAAATAAAACATTTCATGCACAAATTTAATTCATGGAAGGTGGTTATTTTCAACAAAGGAGGAGTTAGATGTGGGGACCACACCCACCTAACCTCTCATGGGAGAGTTTAGTGTGGTAGGGCCCACATGAGACCCTAACTCCTCACCTCCCCCATAACCCCCTTGACCTTCCCATAACTCATCCCCCCCATGTTTAAATGCATGGAAACTCAACAAATTTATTGTGGTGGAGCCTCACCACCTCTCAAGATTAATGAGGCTGACTAGGATAATTAATGACATTATTAATTATCCTTGTCACACCTCTTGACTTTTTTAATGGCTTGGAGATCTTTTAATAGAATGAGGCATATTGAGATATTTGTTTTTGGGAAAATATTTTGTGAGAGCTTTCTTCCTCTATGAAGAACGATCATCCATCTTAATGAAGAACATCCTCATTCCGCGAAGAACGGCCATCAACTCTCCTCTTCCTCCGGGTCAAGGGAGAAGTCGCCGACTGCAGTGATCATCGCCAATGACAACGTGCCTTCCTACTTCATCTCCTTTATTGAAAAACACTACATCGCTGACGAAGGACATCGACTTGGCGGTCCCTAAATTCTCCATCCACTTTCTATTCCACGATAAAGAAAGGGACACCGACCGTAGAGACCGACGCAAACAACAACATTCATCTTCTTCTTCCGACATCGATGGAACCGATACCGTTCTTCTATGACACCCGACTACTGTAATGTTCGACTTCCGCGACTTGACGACGTGCGACGTCAATTTCGAGGTAGGGGTTATTTTCTTGTTCGTGAATATTTCCCTTATCGTTCATCGTATTATTCTTGCGCCATCTGTTATCATTATAATGTGAGGAGGTCGGACCGCATGAACATAGCCGAATCTCCTCCCCCTTCGATGTTGAGTTTGTCACGGCATGAACGAAGGTGACGCGGTGCCATCGCACAGCATGGAAACAAATAAGAATGGGCGAAGAAGCGTTGCACCGTCGCGCCACGCTGTGGAGGCCGAACAAAGACGTCGTGCCGTCAAGCTGTGCTGGAAAACCATGAAGAGGACGAAGTTTGTTTATTTGATGTGCAGATTGATGGTCGATGACATAATGGGCCTTAGAGGCGATTTGAAGCCATCGTAGTGATGATCGGGTCCTGTGAGAACCACTGGCGAAGACGGCAGGTGAAACGGACCACCGAAGCGTGTTCGGTGGTCCGCAGAAGGCTACGGAAGCGCGCCGCCGGAACAGAACCTCCATGGATAAGCCGCAGCAGCAGGCCAAACCAGAACGGCTTACCCATTCCGGAGGTAGAGCGGCATGGCTTAATGTCGCGCCGGTTTTCCTTCAACCGGGGGGGGTGTAACCCCCCGCACCCGCTGGCCACACGCCAGCGCCAGGCCAGGCGGGCCGCCTAGGTCGGGTTGGGCCGCGCCCTATTGGGCCGGACCCGGTCCCGGGTCGGGTCGACCCGGTTCGGGGTTACCTAGGGGGGAATCGGGCCGGGTCGGACCGGGCCCGAACCCCCTATTTTCAGACAGATCCATTCAAACGCCCATAACATGGGCTACGGATCTTCGATCGACGCACCATCAGTTGTGATGCGATCCTTGGATCGAGACGGTCATTTCAGTATATTACATTCAAGGTTTTTGGGTATGGCCGGGTTGGTTCGAACACGAAACCAACCGGTCCCTCAGAGCGGAAATGCTTATAACTTGAGCTCCGGACGTCAAAATGACGTGTCATCGACTTTGTTCGATTCCTCTTGATTAGAATGAACTTTTGGCATACTTTTCCTGACGTTTGGACACAGTTGGATAGTGGCCGGGTTGGATTGAACCCAAAATCCAACCGGGCCCCTGAAACGGAAAATCTGATAACTTTCAGACCGGACATATGTTTGACAAACCGTCATCGGCGTTGGTGATCACGTTGAGAAAGAGTCCCTATGAGTATACCCTATGGGTGTTCAGGGTACAGTTTAGATGCGGTCAGGTTGGTTCGTACACGAAACCAACTGAGCCCCAAGGATGAAAAGGCTAATAACTCACAGACTGGGAATCTGATTGACGCACCATCTATTGCGTTGAGACCCCTATGACGAGGCAGTCCTTTGAGATACTTCTTCGTGGAACTTTTTGATACATGGAGTATCGACCTATATCTCATGGAGCAAACCCTCCCAGAGATTAGCGTATGAAGTACGGAGATCGTGTAGCTGGCTGAGACCTGATGACTGCTTGACCGACTCGACTTGGAGTGAGTCGACTAGCCCAGTGGACGGAGCACTACAATGTTTGGGTGCAGACCCATGGGGGATGGAGTACTACAGTGTTTGGGTGTAGACCTGCGGTACTTAACAGAAGGAGTACCTTTGCATGCTATTAGGGGTGGTGCACTACTGTGTTTGGGTGGAAGACCCCGGCGGGAATCACTATTGTGTTTGGGTGGCTGACCTGCAGTACTCGACAGGAGGAGTACCTCAGCAGTCTTAGTTTATTGAGTTGTACATCGGAGTTGGGACATGATCACTGTACTCGATAGAGACAGGGCTCTTCAGCAGTTACAGTTTCGTTAATGAAAATCCTAGTTTGAGCTGAATCTATGACCTTTTTGTTTACCTCATGATTGAGATAGGTCACCTGATAACTTAGGTATATGTATGGGCATATACCAAGGTAGTGGTTATCCATTGATTTCATAACATTTGTGTTTTCCTCATGATTGAGATGGGTTACTTGATAAATTAGGTACATATATGGGCATATACCTAAGTAAGGGTTATCTATTAAGATCCTTCTTTGTTGTTATCCTTGTTCTATTTAGTGAGACCTTGAGGGTCTCGGGGTCCCTACTGAGTATCGTATACTCACCCCTGCACGGGCTATGCCCGCACCTCGTTGTGTTGGTTGAAGATGACGGGCAGCGCTGACAGAGGTCGAGTGTTCGAGGACTGGATGGTACCCAGAGGTGGACCTCATGAAAATTCATTATCCGGAGATATACATCATGATGAGACGATACTCAGAGGAGGTTGACGGGAGAGATCATTGTGGAGGCTATCTGTACCTACCCTTCAGGTAGGATCCAAGGTGGATGACCCAGGAGCTGCTTCTTTTCTTCCAGCTGTTTTTCTTTTCTATTGTACTTTTATTTAGTTGTAGCTGTACTTTTCAGTTGGGTTTGTATTCTGGACCATTTTCTTCTTAGAACTTCCTTTTTTTACTTAGTATATTACTTCTGCTTGTACTCTGTGGTGTGTTGTTTACTTTTATAAAGG
The DNA here is from genome assembly GCA_963277665.1 of Viscum album. NCBI lineage: Eukaryota > Viridiplantae > Streptophyta > Magnoliopsida > Santalales > Viscaceae > Viscum > Viscum album. Next base: position 1,306,120,051 of record OY728140.1, on the reverse strand, counting down.
CAATGCCTTCCCAGTTATCAGGATTTACACCTTTGGTGCTAGTCGTCAGCCCCTGGCCGATGGAAGGTGGGCTTGGGGTAGTCACGACATGGGCCCTAAATACAGGTCGTGACATGATGTATATCCTGTAGAAGTCTCATAGAGATGTGAGCAGCATCGTTTTATAGATAGAAAGGATTTGGATATTTGATTGTTTCTAAATCAAATCTCCATGTGGTAGATATGTCTATAGTTTATTCATTAGACGGTTCCCCCCTCCCAAATTTTTCAAAGGAAGGTAGGCAGATGGATTGAGTAAGGCATGTGGTGGGTGGCCAACCCCACCAAACCCCCAACATAGATGATCATTATAGGGTGAGGTTTGCTTATAAATTGAAATATCCTGATCTCATTTCACCATCCCATCATCTTTTCATCATCTCCTATCATCTCTTATGAGTAGTATTTGTGAGGTGGTTTCCCCACATATTCAAGAGAGATATTTATTAAGGTTTTATCATTATAACAGTGGGGTAGTGTGTACCCACTTTTACTTATAGTGTTCCTTCTATTTTCCAATGGATTTTTACCCCTTTCATTTTAAGGGTTTTTCCATGTTACATTTGATGCCATTTATTTCTGCATGTTTTCACATTATTTTATCTTTTTATTGTTGCTTTACTGGTGGGCCTATCATTTTAGGTCCCAATAAGTGGTATCAAAGGTAACTTTCTATCCTAGTGTTGTTCACATTTTAGGATATTATTAATTCTAGACAATTTTTAGTATTATCTAGGAGTGTAACTCTAATTGATCCATCACATCAAGAAAAAAAATTATTGAGATTATTTAATACAGCACTGTGAAATAGATGTGGTTCTATATTGATGGAATGTCTATATGGTGAAAAAAATAGATATTGGGAAATTCAACCAGAATAATTTTTCATTGTGGAAAATTAAGCTGCAGACAGTGCTACAGAAGGATAATTTCCTATTGGAAATTTTTTAAAACCGGAGGGTGTGATGGAGAAGAAATGGAATTACAATGAAATTAATTTTATTTCTAACATAAATATGTCTTTGGATGATGGTTTATTATCAATAATTTCATAGAAAAAGACTGTGAAGGGAATTTTCAATACGTTGACGAAGCTATATGAGGCCAAGTCACTACAAAAAATTACTAAAGATAAAATTGGACACTCATCGAATAGTGGGGTCATCATTTGTGACCAAAAACATAAACAACCTCAACACATTGTTCACTCAGATCATGGAATTGGGATATAAAAAAGTGGATACTGTATGTGTAGAGATTTTTATCCAGAGTGTTCTAGATTCATATGATCAAATCAGAATCAACCTCACCAAAAATTTCCTAACTGATATGTTTCCCTTCAATGATGTTGCAGTGGCAATTATTAATGAAGAATTTTGGCATAAGAACAAGGAGGACAGATAAAAAAATCACACCAAGTAGAGGCTCTATCAGTGGAGAAATGAAGGATAATAGAGCATTGTTCTAGTGGGATCCAAAATCATGGTAGGTCCAAATCAAGGAGTAAGAAGAATAATGTCACCTGTTTCAATTATATAAATAATGGGAACATTAAGAAGGGTTTTTGGAATAATAATATTATGGAAAAATATATCCAAGAAATGTGGTGAGTTCTTCAAAAAAGGGATACATCATTTTTAGTTAAGACATTATGACTACTAGAAACCGGAAGCATCTCAATGATGAAAGGATAATCAACTCAGGAGAAACATGAAACAAGACGTCACAATGAGAATGGTTGGATCAATAAGAAACCATATCAGTAGGAATTTTGTACATGATGAATGATCACAATAGGAATATCATTGGATTCAATTATATCAAATTGAATATGCATGATGGCATGGTACAAACCATCCCAGGAGTGCTCTATGTGAAGGGTTTGAAGAAGAAAATATGGTCTTTGGGAAATTCAAGGTTATCAGATGAAAAAATCAGACTGAGAATAGAGTGATGATAATTTTGAAGAGCACACATATATTAATAAAGGCAGAGAAGATACCAATGAACATGTACATTCTTATGGGTGAAACATAAAAGGATAAAAAGATAGTTTTTGGATCAACTACCTTTATGGAAGTGTTGATGAAGTTATGGTATCAGATTCTTGGCCATATATCAGAACAGGTCCTAAAGGTTCTTGTAGATTAAAAGTTGTTTCATGTGATTACGAAAATATTCCTTACAATTTTTTTAGCATTATATTTTTAGAAAGAAACACATGTTAATGTTCGGTACATCAACCAAACGAAGTAAAAATATCTTAGAGTTGATCAATTCTGATGTTTGGAAGGCACTGGTTATATCCCCAGGAGGAGTAAGGTACATCGTATCCTTCATTAAAGATTTTTCTAGGAGATTTTAGGTGTATACAATCAAAAATAAAGTGGGTATTTTTGATATATTAAAAAAATTCAATGCACAGAAATAACATTAGTCTTGAATTAATATTTAATGCCGAAGGATTGAAATACTGGGGAATATACAAGCAAGGATTTTGATACTTTTTATCAATAGGAATGAATCAAGAGATAGATCATCGTGGTGTAAACTCCTTAGTTTAATGGGATGATAGAGTAGATGAACAAAACCATGTTTGATAGAACATGGATAATGTTGAAGATTACAGGAATTGCCAATACTTTTTAGGTAGAAGCCGTGATTACCAAAAGTTATCTAATAAACCAATCTCCTTCAATGGGGATTTATATGAAGATACTGATGGGGATATGGACTGGTAAACCCGATGACTATTCTCAGTTATAATCTTTTTTAAGTCAGGTATGTGTAGTCTCTAATGACCATGAAAGTTCAACATTGGATTCAAGATTCAAGAAATGTATCTTCTTGGAGTATGATGACGGTGTGAAGGGTTATCATTTGGGGGCCCACTACCTGCAAAACTTATCATCAGTAAAGATATCATTTGTTCATAAGACTAGGTGAAAATTTCAACCCATTGATACATATAGAAGGATAATACAAAAACAAAAAATAGTTGAGGTAAAGGAAAAATACAAGGAAGAACCAGTTTTCTATGAGGTATTACCAGAGTATGATAATCAAGTAATGGTTGAGTCTAGACCACGATGGTTAACTCAGGATAAAAGAGAACCATTATGTAACTCAGACTATGCCACTAAAAGAAATATTGTGTACTATTGTTGATAAAGGATGGAGATCCATATTCAATTATGGAGGTGACCCAGAGTCCAAATGTATCCTAATGGATGGTGTCGATATAGGAGGAACTTGAATCCATATACTAGAATAAGACATGAGATCTTGTTTTATTAACTCATGGAAGGAAGGATATCAGAAAAAAAATTATCTTTAAGATCAAGTTGGATAGAAATGACCAGGTGGAAAGATATCATGCAAGACTAGTGGTCAAAGGATATGATCAAAATAAAGGTATTGATTTCAATGAAATAATTTTTCCTATTGTAAGGATAACGACTTTTCAGATAGTTCTTGTGTTGTGTTCTACATACATTTTACATTTAGATAAGTTGGATGTGAGGAATATCTAACTTCATGGTGATCTTGATGAATATATCTATATTCTCTATCCAAGTGGATTTGTAGAATTAGTCAAAGACAACTTGGTTTTCATGTTGAAGAAATCTCCATATGGACTCAAGTAGGCACCAAGGTGTTGGTAAAAGAGATTATATTCCTATAACAAGAGTCTTGGATACATCATACTTGATTCATATCCTCATTTATATGTTAGGGATTCAGATGGTTATGATTTCATCATTATTTCGATTAATTTGGATTACATGTTGGTTGCATGCCCCAACAATGATCCGATCAAAGAGACGAAGTCACAGTTGGCTAGTGAGTTTGATATTATGGACTCAGGACTAGAAACCAAGATTTTTGGTATGCATGTTTACCGAGATAGAAATAATAGAAGTATTTTTATATCGTAGAAGAATTTCCTACATAAATTCTTGAAACCCTTCAATAATAAATATTGTAATCCAATATATACCCCACTTCATTTTAATTTAATTTTGTCATATACGATGAGTCGTAGCAGTGGAGAAGAGTGGATGGAGATGTCTGGATTACTATATGCATCATCAATGAGAAGTATGATGTTCACTGTGGTTTTTACTAGAGATGATGTTTCACATATAGTGGGATTCGTTAGTCAGTACATGGTGAATACAAGATTGAATCGTTGGAAAATAGTTAAGAGGATCCTAAAATACATTAATGAGACCTCAAATGTTGTATTATGTTATAGACGACCCGATTTCACTATCAGTGGCTGTGTTGATTAAAATTTCTTAAGTGATTATGACTAGAGGAAATAAACTACTAGTTATGTGATTGCTCTTATAGGAGGATTTGTGATATAGATTTCAATGTAACAGCCAAATTTGGTGTTATCCACGATAGAGGCAGATACCGTGGAAGTTACACAGGCTTGAAAAGTGGTGATTTGGATGAGAAGTTTGTTCGTTGTGCTTGGGAACATACAAGGGATGATTTGACTATTTTATGATAGTAAGAGTTCCTTTAAAATTATAATGAATCCATATTTTCATTCCAAGACAAAACACATTGGGTTACAAAATCACTTTTTCCAAGATGTGGTGGAGAAAGGAAGTGTGTACATGCATAAAGTTCACACTAAAGAAAAAAATGAAAGATTTCCTGATAAAGGAAATTGACTCTAATATGTTCAGATGGTGTAGATCCACAAGAGGCCTTGTATAGAAGTGGTCGACATGGATTGGTAGATATAAAGGATGTGAAGATGTGACTGGTTCTAAATAAAATATCCATGTGGGAGATGTGTTAGCAGTTTTTTCACAAGATGGTGCCACCCAAAATTTGTCAAAGGGGTTAAGGAAGATGGGTTAAGGTAGGAATGTGATGGGTGGCCAACCCCATAAAACATCCAGTGGATAAAAGCATCTGGGTGTCAGGTTTTCCTATAAAAGGGAAGATCCACCTCTCATTTTACCATCCCATCATCTTCTCATCATCCACTATTATCCTTTTATGTGTAATATTTTTGAGGTTGTTTCCTAACTTATTCAAGATAGATATTTATGTGGTTTTACTCCCTGTAATAGTGAGGGAGTGTGTACCCACTTTTAACTATAGGGATCCTTCAATTTTCTCGTGGGGTTATACCCCTTTAATTTTGGGGGTTTTCTACATTACATCTGGTTTCCATTTATTTCAGCATTTTCTTCACTTTATTTTGCCTTTTTATTATCTCTTTATTTATGGTCCAATCATTTACGGCCATAAAATATCATTTTCATGAAGACAGAACCTCCACAGGTGCCCACAACATCGTTCATGACATCATATATGACGCCATAGACTCCATACAGAGACGCAAAGAGCTGAGTCGTGAAGGTGAAGAAGGAGAAGAAGACAATGCAATGATCCATGGATGGATGTGTGATCAGGGTTGTCCAATCTTTGTTTCTCCCTTAATATTGTGAATCACATCACTAAGAGTCCATATATAGAAACTTGGATACTTTTACAGGGTCCAAAATCCATCCCAAACAGACGATGTTTCTTCAAATGGGTGGGTGGAGCCGAACATGGGTCCATACCATGGAATTTAAAGAGAGGAGAGAGTTTTGTTAAATTTACATTTTTTTAAAGAAAATTAAAATAATAATAGGTATAAAATATTTTTTAAAATAACTCGCAATAGCATTAATTTTTTTCAAATTTTATTATTTCAATGTATTTGAATCTATACTCTTTTTAATTCTTTTATATAATTTTTTGTTTGTATTTCGAGCAGCATTATATACTTTTTTTGTTTAAATGTATATATAAGAGAACAATTTTTTAATAATTCCATTATTATTAATAATTATTTTTTTATATTCCTAATTTAATTAAGATTTATTTAAAAATTATATTATTAATTACATTAATAGTTTCATTAATAATTATATTATTTACTACATTATTAATATTTTTTATTTGAATTATTATAATTATTTAATAAACTAATTAATATTTATTAATAATGTAAATAATAACATTAAAATATATTAACATAATTAATAATAATTCATAGTAATGTAGCTAATAATATTTTACAAAACATATATTATCAGAACAATTCTTCTAACTATTATTAAAAGAAAGAAAAAGATAACAATAGAGGCAGATGTGGTCAAACATAGGGACTTTCCCTCATCCAAAAAACTAGATTATTTATCATACTAAGAAAGAAAATTCACATAATCATAATCAGATTCGTTTACAGTATCTCACTCTAACTGTGAGTTACCATGATTGATAATCCTATAGATCCCTACCATGGATCTTTACCACTTTGAGATGATTATGACCTTTGAAGCCTTTGAAGAAGATCTGGTAGAAACATTCCTTGGTTGAATAGAATAATCCTTTTGTGGCCTTATTTTTGGAAGATCACTTTTTTCTTTGCCAGTGAAAACTCCTTAAAAGAAACACCACTAGAGGTCCGTTGATGAGTGGTCTCCAATAACACAAATTGTTGTTCTTTATCACTTCCATATTCAAAAATGTTTTCCCAGTTTCCAATTCTTAAAGAAAAATATATATTCTAAATCTCTTGATGATAATCCATATCCTGATAAATATCAGATGGCCTTGACCCATCATCCTTTGGATCATGTATTGAGAAATCCATTTCCAATGGTAGAAACATACAACCTTTCCCTTCATGTTGTTAAACAACAACCTCTGGTGTGCCACACAGAAAAATAGACTTCATTGAAAAATCATTCATTTCTTCACCTTATTGATTTTCAATACCTGTTTTATACCAATTCAATTTTATTCCATTATAATAATAAGGTCCTGATTAAATATTAGAGGTAGTGAAATTTCTTGTCCTATTCTCACCATCAACACTTATTGGTACATTACTAACATGTTCTTTTCCCATGTTAGGAAGGTATTTATTGCCACTATTCAAAATGCATTATTTTTAATAGTACTCCTCCTCGTTTTCTTCCTAGAAGATCCCTAAATAAGTTATTTTAATGAAGAAAAATGGAAAACCATATTCTTCCAGCACTTATTCATGACATTCCCAATAGTTTGACAATTTGGAAAAAAATTAGAAAATATTTCATATTACACATTCAAAGGAATATCATCATCTAGTGATAATAAAACAATATTATGAATTAATAGTGAGAATAAATCAACCCCACAATGATCTAATGGGCCATGTTGGGAGACTATACCCTCTTTTTCAGAGAAATCCACAATAGATCGAAAAAATAATGGAAACAATATAAAAAATAATGAATTATTCCAAATAAATCTCCCAAAATGGAGTAAATTCTCACAAAAAAAACATTAAATATGTCATGTCATGTCATGTCATACAGTTCTAAACATAATTAAAATTTAAAAATAATTACACACATGAAGAATCCCTAAGATGGTTCTTGACCCCAAGTATGGTTCCCCCATCTGTGCACGTGACTAAGCCCCAAATAAGACTTTAATCAAAGTTTCATTGACCATATCCTGACTTTGAACCATGTGGTCTTATCAGGTACACAACAACGGATTGAGCATGGTGTGTGTAAAACTCTATAGTCCACCACCAATGGTGTCTACAAAACATCAATAAAAAAATAGAGTATGCAGAAATGTGGTAAATAATAAAGTAAACAGTGGATAAATTAAGCTCAACGTTTAACCAGATTATAATTAGTTGTTTGAACAATTAGTTCTGTAAGTTACCCATACTCATCAAACTCACTTTGGCTCGTATCGGATGAAAAAGGGGGGGCATGTTCCCTACATTGTAGGGAAATTTATTTCATAAAACAATATATCAACAAACCTCAGGGCCTCAGTCTATGTAATCATATTATGTCCATACATTATGAACATAGAGCTTCATTATGACATCATAACCCATAAAATACGTCAGTGGGGCCTATAGCATCATTCTAGCCTAACATTTAGGTGTAGAGCCATGGTTAAATACCCCACTCATACTATTTATCCACATGGACATGTTTCTGTAACAGTTTATCACTTTTAATCTATAAATTTCATAACTAATTTAACTCATTTTGTTAGACCAAACACTCCCTTAGGCCATATTAACATGATAAACACAATTATAAATTTTTTTATCTCACTAACCATTAAATTCAACATTTAACTACTCAATTACATGTTCAAGTGGAACCACCCATGGGTGTAGCCCCATAGACTCGGTCTAATCATCCTCTATGGATATCATGGGGACCATGACGGGTTTAACACACCATAACACACCCATTATTATCATTTCTTAACAATTTTAATAATATAAAACACAAATACAATAGTTCAAAATGAAATAAACATAAATTACTCATCAAGACTATAGGATATAACTTATGGACCACATACCTCATGATCAAATTCAATATCTCACTTAACCTTGGTACTTGATTCAAAATCAGACAATATTCAAATACATAACATATAATCTATTGGAAAAAAGAGTTATTTAGAGTATTTAGAAGAATAAAAATGATTATAGATGGCCTCCTATAGAAATTAGAGGGGAAATGTGTTAGACTCACCTGGATCTTCAATTTGTTCCCAACTGCACTCCAAAAGGCCAAGAATCGAACTAGAATTATCCTTGGAGACATTGGGAGGAAAATTTTATCACTTAGGTTATATGTGGATGAAATGGGGGAAATTATTTTAGAATTCCTAAAGCTTGAGAGGAAAAAATGGAGATTTACACCCTTTTAAAAGGGAACACAGGTTGGCAACACGGTTGGCCAAACCACACACCAACCACATGGATCTCTATGTCTAAGAGGGGGCAAGACACAAAATACGGCTGAGAAATAGGCACATTTTAAAAATTCTATGGATTCCATGCACCTGGCTCTATCCACGAGGATTTTGTCAACACAATGTCTTTGCTCAGGGAACACAGTTTTATCTAGCCATGCGCCAACCGTGTATTATTTACATGATGGAAAATTATATCCCTTTTTCTAGTCTTCTACCCCTGGAACACTCCCCATGACCACTCATACTCCAAGGAAGAATTTTATGTAACATTCTAAAGGGAGTTAAATAAAAATATAAACAAGTGAATAGCTCTACAAAAGTTTGGGATCTTAAAACCTTCCCACATTATAACAGCTCATCCTCGATCTACACTTCCATGCACAACTAGGCTTCCAAGGTAAAAAGGTTGAGCAACTTGGCATACATATTTGTCTTCTTCTCCCATGTTTCCCCCAAAATTTTACCATAGTACCACAACACTTGGACAAATGTCACATTCATTCCCTGCAAATAATTCTTATTAATGTTCATAATACAAACCAGATTCTCCTCAAATGACGTATCTGCCTCATGCTCAACATCATAAAAATTGATCACATGAGATGGTTTAGGGTGATACTATTGAAGATATGATGGTTGAAAAACAGTGTGCATGAAACTAAACCAATGTGGAAGATCCAGTTGATAAGCTACTAGTCTGATTCTCTCCACCATCTCATATGACTCCACATACCTGGGCACCAACATACCCAATTTCAAATATTATGGTGACCCAACCTTGGAGAACATCGAAGGAACACACAATCACCCACCATAAACATAAGAGATTGATGGTGTCGTTCAGCATATTAATTTTTCCAATTATAAGCCGTATCCATGCGTTTCTAAATCAATTGAACCTACTTGATGTCTCTTGTACAAGACTCATCCCCAAAAACTCTACTTCCCTAGCCTCCATCTCACATAACAATGATATACACATCCTAAAATATATTTCCTCATACTGTTCCATTTTAAGAATATGTGGATAACAGTTGTTATTGGAAAACTCAACGAGCGCTAAGTGTTTCTCCTAAGATCCACCAATATATAGAACACATGACCACAATATGAACTCTAGAACCTAAATAGTACATTATGACTTCCCATCTTTCTACGGGTGAAAATATTTATAGAAAAATGCATGAGCACCAAGTGCCTTTGGTAAACCTTTCCAGAAGCACAAAGTAAACTGTGGATCACTTTCTAAATCTATAGTTCATAACACCAGCACCGTAAAAATGCACTACATTATGAACTTAAAAATCAACCAACAATTCCATTCATGAAATCTTTCAAATTGGTAAGAAATGTTCTACCTTGGTCAACCAATACACAATCACCCATATTATTTCACTCTTCCAAGGAAATATTCAAAGATTGACCATGAAATCCATGGTCACATCATCCCACTTCCATTATGGAATAGGAAACAATTGTATCAAAACACTCAATTGTTGATGCCCATCCTTCACCTTTTGTTAGGTATAACATCGTGTCACGAAACAAGAAGTCTCCTTTGTCATTCTTGGATACCAATATTGTATCCAAAAAAAGTATAAATCTTGATCAATCTAGGGTGCATTACCGACATTATGTCATGAAATCCAGGAATCAACTATTTCTGCATACTAGTTGGAAAAACAACATGGTCATGAACGTAAACAATCAAATCATCATTGATGGTCTAGTAAGAAGGTGACTTCCCAACTTTTAGGATTTCTCATAAGGAAAAAATCGTCAGATTCTCATACTTTCACTCCATTATATAGATCCGAAGTGTGGAATAAACTGCCAATGATTTGAGGGTCGTCTATCCCTAGCCCTCCAAAATAACTATATGTATCTCTGCAAACAAAGCCATCATCATCCACTCAAAACTAGATTCTTGACCCACTACATTATGTATCTTCTAGATCCATGCATCCACAACACTATTTCATTTCTCAAGAATATATGAAAGCTCAATGTAGAATGATTGCATATACAAACCCATATCTACTAAGAATGAATTAAATTTCACTATAAAATGATATACTTAAGTATTTTATGAACGGTATACATAATAAACATTTAACCCAATAGTTAATGTCACCAAAACTATAAATCATAAACCACCTTGACCAACTCAAGATAGTTTCTAGCGAAGTTTTGTTCATGAGGCCTCTACTATCATGACTCCAACCCCATGACTTGATCACCCTACATTAATACTTCCACAATTCCAATACTAGACTCATCACAAAACAAGGTATAATCCTCACCCAACTCAGGTAGTATCAAAATTAGTGCAATGGTCAAATTATTCATTAACTCTTAGAGTGAATTCTCACATTCCCTAGACCATTAAAACTTGATAAACGTCTTGGTAAATACCAAGAGAAGAACTTCCAAGAGAGAAAATTACTAGATGAAACATCGATGGTATCCTTCTAAACTTAAAAACATTAAATATAAAAAACATTCTTGGGATTCTCCCAAGATAAAAATTCTTAAACCTCCTCTTAGTCCACTGATTCGCCTTCTTCGTAGATGATGTGAAAAAAAATGACTTTTTGATCCAAAAATGGAACTTAGATAGCCTGGTATATAGTTATTCTCTCTGATTGTATTTATGATGATGTCAAGGTGTTTTACATGATCAGAATGCGTCTATGAGTACTCAATATTTCATCCACAAAACAACTACAAAATGATCATAAAATGGTTTGAATATTTGGTTCATTAAATCCAGAAACACTATTAGAGCATTGGTCAACCCAAATGAGATCAAAATGACCTCATATAGACTATACCGACTCTTAAAATCAATCTAGGGTATATTTGAAGTTCTCAGTCTCAGCTAATGATTTGTCATGAACTATCCCAGATACCTTGGTACCCAGATAACAATGATGATCCTAACATATCCCGAAGAGCATTCCAAATCCCCATGGGTTGGAAAATAGTACCTAACATCATAAAAGATAAAAGAGTGAAAACATTGACACAAAACAACATAGGATAAAGATAAAATTTATTATGTTCATCACTCCAAAAATAAGGAATACCATAAACTGAATAGGCATATCAAAACCTAGAATAGCACATCATAAAAGTACTATACAACTAGAAAGATAAAAACTAAAAAAGCTGAATGAAATCATCAACCCACTCTATAGTGAAAACAATAAAGAACATCCACCAACTCCATGCGGTGATTCCCTTTTTCTATGACATGGTAGCAGAAAATCTATAAATGTTCGATGGAAAATGTAGGGTGTAAGCTATAAATCCCAATATGGTCTCTCCAAGTGTTCCATAATAGATGACATAATTGAAAACCAAATCATTATATCCATTGAAGTAATATAGGGAATGTAAATAAATTTAAATATTTAAATAAAACCATGTTTTAATTAAACAAAATAATGTAAAACATTTCAAAAAATGGATTAAGTAAACATTTTATATAAAATAATTTATATTAATCATTTGGAATGAATAAAATATTTCCATAATCAATGGTATATAATCAAAATAGAAATCATGGTTATCAACCCTTCTAGTATGTCAGTGTTTGGCTATAATATCCTCTCACATCACATAACTGTGATAACAGAATGTATGTGTACACATGTCCCTCAAGCTCATGCACAATAGGACTCATCAACATCTCATTAGGGATAAGATCTACTGAACTAGTTTTTTTAGAGTTGTCATTTTCAATCTATTAATAGGGAATTGTAATACTAGAATGCATGTAGAAAATTACCCACTAACCACCCATGCTCACATGTTCTCAATCGATCAATAGAAAAATAGAAAATTATCTCAATTCAAGTAAAACATCATATACAATTCAATTTCCCAATTTCCAATTTCAATATTCCGATTCAACTTCAGAACCCAAACATGGGTTTTTCATCATTTCATGCCTTTTAAATATGAAACCAACTATAGGTTTGAAATGTTTCAATTGAATACTTATTTTTTAAATCATTTCTCAAATAATTTCATCAATTCCATCGATTTTTAAATGCACCCCAAATTTTGATTCAATTGGAATTGGGGTTTTCCCCCAAAATCCATGTCCTTTAAAATTTCAGTTCCAAATCTTGTCAAATTAGGTTTTCAAAAATCAATTGAAATATATTATAAAAAAATAAATAAAATCAAGGATTTAATTATATTGATGTGTCAAAAGAAACAACCTACCATTAATCCTCAGAATAAAAAAATCACAAATAGACACTCAAAATGTTATTTTCCACTAAATAATGAAGGATAAGGATATCAAGGAATAAAACATAGAATAAAGATTTAACTAAATAGATTTTAGATCAATCAATAACACAATGATCTAGAACTATAAATGGATGTGAAAAAATGAGAGCAGGAGAGAACTCATGAGAGGAGATCCACCTAATCATAGTAGATCAAATGAGATCTTCTAAAAATTTATCTATTAAGGAAAGGTTATGGATGATTCAAAACCACATCTTGAGAGCCTCTAAATACTTGGAAAATTATTTAAGTCTAATGGGGGTGAGTGAAAGATAAACTGGGGGATCTTGATTTTTTAATAATTTTTTGGAATAAAACTATCCCACTCGCATAGTTAGTTGGGTAGGGCCACATGGTAAGAAAAATCATATGCCCCTATACTATGGTGCATTGTTTCAACTAGGTGGGTGCATGGTTTTTCAAACCAAGAACCAACCATTCAAACCCTCATTGGCCAAGGATTCTTGGTTTTTAATAGGGGCGTATTGTTTGGGAAACTGTAATCCAACTATGTATAGCCTAGAAAGTTCCAAAAAAAATCTATCATTCACTTGAACGAACCCGAGACAAGCCCCAATCAAAGTATGATCAAAATAAGGGTTGGGGAGTAACTGAAAATAGGTAAATGGATGTCACAAACTCCCCACCATAGAATCTTTCTTTCCCCAAGAATCCTATTAATAAATTTCCATATAAAAGTGATGAGTCCACTACTATCTCATCATGGTCTTGCATTCTCTTGTATCATGATAATTAGAACCATGATTCCATAAAACATGGATCAAATGAATCATACTACCACGATGTACATTTGACTTAGAATCCACTATCCCAAATAGATGGTTATTCAATGATAAATCATGTTTAACATCAAGATCACTCCAACTCAAAACATGAGATAGATCAGAAAGATACTTCTGAAGCTACGATACATGGAACAAATTTTGCATCGACATCAACTATGGTGGATGTTCTAAACGGTAAAACAATTTACCTACCTTCTCAATAACATTATGAGATCCTACATAATAACGAGAAAGTTACCTATACTTCTCATGCCTTCTGGGACCCAACCAAGGTGAAATCTCAAGAATACTTGGTCACCAACAAATAACATCAATGGTAAACGATCAAGATAATAATAATATTTATACCTATTCTATGCCATCCAAATTCTTAAAATAATCAAATGAATATTTACGGACATCTCTCGAACCAATTTTGGTCCAACCAAGAAACATTCAAAAATCTTCGACCAACACAATAGAGATTTATAAGGTTAGATATAAAAGGCCTAAAAGGATCCATTCTGACAATGGACTAGTAACTATTGTTTTAATATGACTTAACCCATCTACAATGGCCATCCCAAGCTCCACCATAGTCAAGGACACAGAAAAAAATCATATCCTAATGAATTTGTATATCCCTTTATGCATGTCCATCCATCTACAGAAGGTATGCCATACTCAAATGAACCTGATATCCTAGTTCCTCTTAGAGGCCTCTCTAAAAATGATAAGTACAATAGGGATCTCTATTAGAGACTATATTAGATGTAAATCCTTGCAAACAAACATTATTCTTTACATAGATATTTCCCAACTCCTCGACATTTTTTCTAGGACAAATGGGTATAAAGTGATCTGATTTGGTCAGCCTATCAGTCAAAATCCATATCACATTCTTCTTTCTCTAGGTATACAGAAACCCAAACATAATGTTTATATAAATCTTATAACACTTCTAAGTAAGTACAGGAAGTGACTGAAGGTAAGGCACATTTCACTAGTTCCCAACCATGAAAAAATCAGTAATGCCTCATCTCATACCTGGACCCCAGAAGCATCACTACATGTCATAAAACATCATTGTGGTTACTAGTTTCATAACCAATTAGGAATTATGGAAATCCCCCTTCATAACGTCTCTTGTGGATAATGGCACAACAAGCTAATTTAGAAAACATATAATATCCTCCATGGAGAATGAACCCTCAACAATAGTCTCCCCCCCATAAAGAGACTCCCTAATTCCATTAAATTCATCATAAAGAAACTATTCCTGAAAAAATCATCTTTAAAAAATCATTGGTTAAAAAAAACATTCCAAGATAACCTTATTGTATTCCTCTTATACTTCTAAAATAATCTATTAAAAAGACATAATGTTTTGTTCTTATTATTATTTTTTCATGGAATGGGTTGGAAATATATTACTAAATGCATCAACAATGACATTCCCTTTCCCTAGGGTATGGGAAAAAACAAAATCAAAAGACTATAATAACTCCACCCAATGCCTCTAGTAGATATTCAAATCTTTTTTAGAGAAGATATAACTCAAGCTCTTATGGTTGGAATACATGGTAAAAATTTCTCCTAAAAGATATAGTTTCCAAATCCTAGTGGCTTGCATCATGGATGAAATTTCAAGGTCATGGGATAGATAATTCTTCTCATGTGTCCTAAGTTATTGAGATCCATAGGCAATGATGTGATCACCCTGTATAGGAAAACTACCCAAACCTATACCTAATGTATCACAAAAGACCACATAGCCTTACCCAGCCTCAAGAAGATTAAACTCTAGAATAGACATCAAAAGACAATTAAAATAAACAAAATAAATCTGAAATCATTCATACCAGATGAACTTCACTACTTTCTGCATCATAGAGGTCATCGGAAAAGACAACTTCAAGAAATCTGTTACAAACTAAAAATAATACCCTACTAAACTCAAGAATCTCAATATCTTGAAAACATTATGTGGTTTCTCCCATGTATTAAAATTTTTCAACTTATTAGGATCAAATAAGACACCATGTTTGGAGAACCCTTTTCCCATGAAATTAACTTCTTGAATCCATAAATCACATTTTATATCTTTTCATAGTGTCAGTTATTTATCAATAATTCCAAAACTGCTCTCATATGATGTACGCGATCCTCCATAGAATGAGAGTAAACTAGGATGTCATCCAAAAATACCAACATGAATTTATAAATGTACTCATAGAAGTTCATTTTCATCAAATCCATAAAGACTTTATGATCACTAGTTAAACAAAATTTCTTTAAAAGATACTCATAATGTCCATACAATTCCCAGAATATGGTTTTAATAATGTTATATTCTTTTATTCTCAATTGGTGATAACCAGATTTAAGATCAATCTTTGAGATCCACTTTTCCACTACCAACTATTCAAAAAGATCATCAATATATAGAAATGGATACTTTTTCTACCATAACATAATTGAGTTTACAGAAATAAATACATGGGAAAAGTGTTCAATCAAATTTATTAGCAAGGAGAATAGGAACTGCCCAAGGTGAGTTACTCGGGCATATAAATAATTTCCATAATAGATCATACAAATAAGTATTTATCTCTTTTATGTTAAATAGTTCCATATTTTAGGAAGGTATAAATACCTACTATGTACCATACACTAAATAAAGAGAAAATTATTCCTCACTTACTAGTGAAGAACTAGAGAATAAAAAAGTAATAATGTCTAGAAAAATGATTAAAACTAGATTGAGATCATCACTCAAGGTATCCCACCCTAGATAAAAAGAAAACACTGATATTTCTTTCCTCCAATTTGGATAATAAGGCTCATCTCTACTCAACCTTAGGCCCCATTCTCCCTGAAAAATACAGAACACCCCATCAGGTGTGGTAAAAAAGACTCATCAAAGGTTACAGTCAATTCATGCCTTATTATAAATAATATAATCCATCTTGAAATTTACATAAATAGGTTTCATGTTTGAGAACCATAAAATTCTAGGTAATATCGATATTTGATTAGGAGAAAACACAAGTAGGATAGTGGAGACCCTACTCTATCCTCATTCAGAGTGAGTAATAATATCGATCGCATAAGATTAAATCTTAATAAGAATATTTAGTAAGTTCACAATATGATTCAATATAAATGAGTGTGTTTCACCAGTATCAAATAAAGTAGTCACTAAAGATGAATTTATAGTGATTCTACCTCTCACTGTTTCTGGACTTGTATCTGCTTCCTCTGGAGACTCGTTCACTTTGTGTAGAAGCTTCATTCCAGATTCCTATGGCTAAAAACCCTTTTTCCATGAATCATATAATTGCACAACACTACTTTTAGGATCTGATGATCACACTCCAATATGTGGGGAAAATATATAAATTTTTTAATGTAACATAATCATCCATAGAAACTACAGATCTTGGGTGACTCTGCCAAAACTCATTTCGAAAGCCCAAGCCTGCCACACTAGAATAAAGTAAAAGGGACTCTATCATGAACGAAAGGAGATCTAGAACCACCTATATATTGAGATCCACAAAAATACTCATCATGATTTTTATTTCCCTTAATGGGACTCATATAAATTCCACTGGGATAAAAAGTAACTCCCCTCAACCCTAACTTACCATCCATGTAATCTGATCAGAAATTGCTCAATTTTTCTTGTCATCATAAGAAAAAAGATTCAATAAAAACCCTAATAATGAATATAATTTCGAAGACCCATCTAAAACTATAAATTATTAATATTATCATTTGATATAATCTCATGTGTAAACTTCACAAGAATGTCAAAGAAGTTTTCATAATATTTCACAGTCTTGTTAGCATGACTGATTTTGAAAAAAAATTATCGCCATAGATATCTTTGTAGAGTTTGGATAAAATAGAACTGTGAAAATAACCATGAATTACATCCACTCTAAAACCTCATGCTTCTTCTTCATAACCATTGGAACTGTTGGGAAAAAATCCCTCAAGGTATCATTGAATCATTTTTGAGGTGATTGTGTTTGTTGACAAAGTAGGCCTCTGTGTTATGTTTGTTGACAAAGAAAACCATGATGAAATTTTTTTTGACAAAGGGGATTTCATGGTGGCATGTAGAGTTCAAGGGATGTTGTTAAATGATCCATGGTTGATTTAATAATTTTTATAAAGGAATGGTTGATCTAGAGGAGGTTCAAAAAGAAAAGATATAAGGTGGTGTCGTTTTCCAGTGTTTGCCAAATATTTGGACCTCATAATTGACAAATGGAGAAATGTGTTTTTTGGACAATAGACTTGTGTTACGGTGTATTGGAGGCTTGGAATCTTGCGTGACATATTTTTTTCAAGATCATAACACCAAAATATGTCAAAGGAAGAAGGGGCACCCAAGTTTTGGGTTTGGTCGCGCAAGTGATGAGGGCGATAGAGACTAGGGCAGCTGGACTTGTGCGCCGGGAGGAGACATGTGCACCGGCGATCAGGGTGTCCAAATGCCTATAAATTTAGGTCGACCCCTCCTCATTCGGTGTGAGTTCTACACTTTGAAAAAATAATAGCTCCAATCTCACAGGTGTTGTGGTCTCACAAGTGGTGGTATGGTTAGGCAAGTATAAATATGTTCACAAGTTGCGTGCCAGTTGATAGTTGTGCGCCCAAAGTGGTTGGGGAGAGAAACGGTGTGAGTCACCCAAGTTTAGAGTTGAAGAAGGGGGTGTTGCACAGGTGTTTTGGTGAAACTTGTGTGCTAGGAATTGAAGAAGCGTGACAGTTGAGAGTTGCGCACCAAAATTGGTTTGGGTGTAAAAGGGTGTGAGCTGCTGAAGTTTTGGAGTTGAAGAAGTGAGTGTCACGCAAGTAGTTGATGTGAACTTGTGTGTCATCTTGGAGAATCTCTCTAGGTATGGTAGAAGCACGTCAGTCATTTTAAGGATACGCTAAAGCTAGAATATTTCCAGATACATTCGATGCAAATTGAGATTCATCTACGGGTGAAAGTTGGACTTCAATAGAGCATCTAAATAAAACAGAGGATGTGTTTATTAGTCAAAATGAAGAGACCTACATGTCTATAAACTGTGACTGGATCATTTCCAAAGTAGTGAGAAAAGGAAGAGGAAGAAGGTGATCTTCTCCACCGGTAGTATGCCAGAGAGAGAAACAGGGAGTGACTATTGGGAAAGCAGTGAGAAGACCCTAAACTTTGTAAAGGGAGTGAGCCTGGGAATAGAAGTGATTTACCCGAAACTTTGTAAACAGCAGTGTTCTTTTAGTGGATTTGGTACATCGGCACATCACCGATGTATGCTCCTTGGACGTATCCCAATAAGGGTGAACCAAGTAAAATCATTATGTCATGTGCATGCTTTAGTTTTTTGTTATACATTGTTATAAGAAAGAGAGAGAGAAGAGATTCTTGCTTAACAGCGATACAAGATCAATACAAGTAGTTATTTTAATCTATCAAACCCTGATTCACCCCCCCCCCCCCCCCTCCACCCCTCTCAAGGTATCTAACCTAGTGGACCTAACAGGACCCAACCATCTACTGCAAGGTCCCTCTAGCTTGAAGGTGGAACATTTCACCATAATTGAATTAGGTATTTCCAAGAACTCAAAAATAATTTCTATCATTACCAACCAATCCTTGGCCTCTTGATGATCATTAGATCCATATAATGATGGTGGATGTTTGTGAAGAAACTCTTGATCACAATTCTGAGATGCATCCCATTGAGGTTCTATAGTTGGAGCCTGAACTAGAATGGGTGCAGGTGTCAGTCCGAGAGCATTGACAACATGCACAATAATCTCATTGAGATTCTATCCCATAGGATGATTTTCTCATGGTGGTTCACCAACAGCTTCCTCCTAGATCCTATTCACATGTCTTCTTAGAAGAAAGATGATACACATCATCAAAAACCAACACTTAACAAATCATAAAATTACTCATATTAACAACTCAAACAAGAGAAACATGAAAAACAATCCCATCAAATAAGTTAACAAGATTTGGATTTAAACCTATTGATATAAAAAACATATAAAATACTAGAATTAGATCAAATTATTCCTAAAGAAACATTTCCCAAACCACCCACAATGACTTAAGGCTCATTATGATGAGATTTGGCCAGGAAATCACTCATAACTACCTCTTAAGTCCTAAAAAGATATCCAAAACTATATACTAACTTCAAGGAAATATTTTTAAATAGAACCTTTGATACCACTTGGTCACAAACCCACCCAGATTCCTTGGTACACTGATAAATGATCTAGTTCTAAAATAGCCAAAAATACATTCTCGATCCCTGTGGTTTGGTGAATAGCACCTGGAATCATACAATATAAAAGAGGGTAAATAATTACACAAAATATCAAAGTATAAAGATACAATACAATATTATCAACACTCCAAAAAGAGGAAGTTCTAGAAACCAAACAGGTATATCAAAACCCAAAGATTACATCATCAAAGTACTAAACAAATGGTAATATAAAAACTCAAACATACTATAAGAAACACCAACCCACTCCATGTTCTAATGTATTATGAACATCCACCACCTCCAAGTGGTGATTTTCCTTTTCACAAACCTAGAAGAATAAAATATTAAAATGTACAAAGGAAAAGGTATTATGTGAGTTAGAAAGCATTGTAGGGTCTCAACAAGTGTTCCATAAAAATAAACCAAATAATGATTTCAAATTAAATAAAATAGAGAATGGAAATACCTTTTCATATTTAAAACAAAGCAATATTTCATTACAAAATGGTGAAAAAAATTCAAATAATGGATTAAATCAACATTTTATAAAAAATAATTTATATAATTCATTTAGAATGAATAAAATAATTATATAATTAGTAGTATATATTCAAAATAGTCACAATATGTTTCTTCATCCTATTCCTTGTGTAAAATTAGTGTATTCTTATAGGATCCACACACATATCATATCAGTGACCGTTGAAATTATGTGTACACATTTCCCTCAGTCTCAATATGAATAAGACTCATACACATCCCATTGAGGATAAAATCTGCCAAACTAGGATTTTTGTTAGAGTTGTAATCGTCAATCCATTTCTAGGGAATCATCATCCTAATGTTCTTGTCCTAAATAACTCACTAGAATTCTAGGATTTCACTTTCTCATTAAATCAATATAAATAGGTAAAATCATCTCATTTCAAATCAAACATTATTTACAATTAATTTCAAAGAAATAGTTTCAATTTGAAAATTCAATTTCAAAACCAAAACATGGGTTATTCATAATTTCATGAATTTTCAATATTAAAAAAACCATAGGCTTTAATATTTTCAATTTAGTAATTTTTTCTCAAAATAGTTCTCAAATAATTTCATTAATTGCAAAAATTTCAAAATAAAATACAAATTCCAATTTCGTAGAAATTGGGGGTTTTCCCCAAAATCCATGATGTTTCCAATTCCAGTTCCAAATCATGTCAAATTAGGGTTTCGTAAATCAATATAAATATATTTAAAAAATTCAAAAAAAATCATTGATTTAACTATTTGGAAATCTCAAATGGAACCACCTATCATTAATTAGGGAATTAAACGATCATAAATTAGCACCCAAAATGGGATTCACCAACAAATAATGAAAAAAATAGAGATCAATAATTGAAAATTGGTATAAATATTAAATTGAAAAGTGTTTAGATCCATCAGAAACATGATGATATAAAACTCTATAAGGATGAGAGAAAATAAGAGTGGGAGATAACACACATTATGATATTCACTTACCAGGAGGACATCGAACAAGATCCTCCAAGATTTGATATGATAATGAAAGGGTTTGAAGGAGTCCAAGAAACTTCTTGTGAGCCTCAAAATCCTCAAAAAAAGATTTAGGCCGAGCGGGGGTCATGAAGAAGATAAAAAACAGGATTTAAATTTTTAAAATAATTTTTCAGAATAAAATTATATTGCATGCATGGTTAGCTCAACAGGGCCACATGGTTAGACAAACTATGTTCCCATCTACATGGGTACATAGTTTCTACAATGTGGGAAATTATTTTGTCATAACAAGCACCGAAAATAAATACCATCACTATCTAGAGTTGTAATGATTTCACTAGGGGTCCACATTTTGGTAAAAACAAGCTCCAACCATGAAAAGCCTATAAGATTCCAAAAAATATCAAGATTTCGCCTGAAACAACCCAAGATAAGCCCCAACTAAAACATGATCATATGAAGGGTCGTGGATACTTGAAAATAGGAAATAAAGAGATAACATGATACCGTAATAATAGAAAAAAAATTTAGAACACACATTAACCTTTCATTTTGTCAAAAATATCATCAATACTTGGAAGTGGATATCAGTTATTAACAATCATATGATTAAGTTTTTGGTAATAAATACACAATGGAAACATTATGTCAACCTTATTATAAAAACAATGAAGAACTTTGATGCAACAGAAATGGATGGATAAAATAATTATTCTATAATTCCTCTAGATGAATTTTATTCTCTTGAAGATATGTTGGTTTCATTCTATATGGAGTAATTGAAACTGGATCAGTTCCAAGAATTAGCTTTATCATAAACCCAACCCCTCTCTCCGGAGGTATCCCTAAGAAATCATCATGAAACGTTTCCTAAAACTAGTCCACCATAAGAGTAAATACATTCATGTCTTCTCCCCCAGCATCAATAATTAGGAACACAACTTGGGTTATCAGCTTACCTAACTACTGATGAACTGGCCACGTATGGTATACATGGATATCCCATTTCTCATGATGAAATTAAGTGTCTCCCTAAAGAGACATGAATGTCACCCTTAAGTAGTAACACTCAATATTTTCTCAATTAAAAAAAACAAATCCACGGATCATATCATGTTGAAGCCTAACATACTGAGTACAAACAAGTCTGAAAGGAAGCAGGACCCACCAACCTCAAGGAAACACTTCTTACATTACTAGATATTTCATAATTTTACTCTTTATGGTGTGTCAATCAACATGACCCCACACATATATTCCACTGATAGATCTATTATATTTAAAAATTGAGTAGATATTAAATAATGTGAGGCCCTTTATCAAATAAAATAATAGAAAGTGTAGAGGCTACAAGAATCATACATCGAATAGTTTATGGTCTAGACAATCCACTTTTAGGTGTGGGATGAACATAATTATTATGATCAACCCCACCACCTTGGGATCTAATTAGGGTTTCTAGTGCTACACTTCCCTACTGATATAGAATCTTTTTCCCAACTGTACCATGTATGCTTCACCCAACCAGTATGGACAATAGATTTCTAACTGCCTTCTCAGTAAGGGGTAATAGACCCACTGAATGTAATTTGCATCATTCATGATCCTCTACCAGTTCCCACCTATCGAGGGTTCCTAATAATCCACTATACATTCCTCATCCAACAACAATTTCAAAACTACACTAGTGGTAAGGGACACTAACCATGCATGTGTCTCGGCCTTCCGTACAAATAGAAGAACACCTAATCACTACCATGAGAGACCAACCCTCTTCCCAATATACTATTTCCACCATATCCCTAATGAAAACTCTCAAAATGGTGCTTCCTCTTAATAAAGGTCATACCACTGGACGACACAAATGAAACTATATGTCCACCACCAGAATCCTCCTCTAAGTTTACTTTTGAAATGATAGCCAAATACACCGCCTCAAAAAACCTACTTAAATGAAATATTTTTACTTGGGACCTAATCTAATATTTAAGTCCATCCTAAATACATCTCTGTATATTTTCCTCCCCTATCAATACCAGAAAAAAGCATTTAGAGTTAGTGAAGTGGCCAACATAATTTATTATAAACATAGTACCTTGATTCAACCTCATAAATTTCATAACTCAATCTTATCATAGAGTCTCTGGATAGAAATTTTTGACAAAAATTTCCAAGAAAAATTTCTTTATTATACCATCTTCCAACTCATTTAGATTCAGGATATCCCTCGAGAACTTCTCCAGTCCTCACAACATGTAACCCACCAACTTGACTCTCTTCTCAAGATGAGTCTCAAAGTGATCCAGAATTTTCTGGAATGGACTCTATCTAGAACGTAGCCACCATTGTCCACCCTCTCTAGAAAACACTGGAGGGAGATACATATAAAACTATATAGTCATGTCAAGCATACTTGGTGAAACCTTCCTTGGATCTCAGTCCATAAACTACATAAAATGATAAATGTTCTCCCAAAAATTCTATACCCCTCTATTACCCAGAACCATTGAGGGATCTTATTCCACAACTAGAGGTTCATTCTTGGTGATATCCTCATGTCTCCCAACTGGTAGGCACCTTTTTTAGAATAATCACTATATAATGTAAAATGATCATCTTAGAACACATAAAAAAGGTTCACATAGGCATAAAAATCAGCCTCACCTCTAAAAAAATAAATACTTGGACTATATAATCCCAATGGGTACATTCACATCTCAAACACATCCCTAAATCATTCAAATAATAGGTCATGGATTAAATAAGTCTACAAAACATTCAAATTCCAAATTCATGTTATAAAACATACTAAACCTTTTTCATTTAAGATCTTTTAGTTCTTTAAACTACTGCAACATTCTTATTAGGCACTATTTTTAATCATTCAATTTAATCCCTTCCAATTAATTAATTGCAACAGAATTATTTGGAACCCTTTCTTTAAAATTTTGAGGAAACTAAAAAACATTTTTTACCACACATCCCATATATTTTTCTTTGTGCATTCCTATCAGAATTCATTTCACATTTATTAATAATTATCTATAATTACTCATGTATGAAAAACCTCATTCCATTTTGGGAAATTAGAAAATCCCATAAAATAATAACATCACATGTCATGTGCATCACATAATGTGAAATGAATTCAATTTTAATAATGAATATCAAGAACAAAAATCCCTACCTAGGTACTTGGGTTTCCTCCCACACATGGGTGATTTATACCATGTACGAGCTCATTTACATGGCCCGACACATCCTTATACCCCTTATACTATTCCAAAATAGTAAAATAATAGAAATAAAAATACTTATCATACCACTTTACAATTCCTTGACCCAAGTGCCACTAATTTGGTGCCCTAAGGGGATTATCCAAAAGACCTCAAGTGCACGTCCATGTATGCCAGTGGATATAGACATGTAGTGAGGGTATAATGAGACATGAGGGGAGACTATAAACTCTTTATTAGAGGAAGAAACATCGAATATTAAAATAAATAATGGAAATGATAAAAAAATCAAGAATTACACATCAATATCCCAAAATAGGGTACAATCCAACAACCATATATTAAATATTCCATGTCAATTCATACAGTTAAAAATGTAAAGGAACCCCAAAATAAGGACACACCAAATAATCCCCAATATGGGTCTTAAATCCATGTCTGGTTCCCTCATTTCTGCACATCCCTAGCCCCCAAATCAACCATCATTAAAATGGTCATTTCCCCTACCTAAACCTAAAACCCTGATGTCTTCTTGAGTACCCAAAAGTGCCACGAGTAGGTTTTGAGTACAACTCAATTGGCCATCACCAACTATTTTTAAAAAAACATCCAGTCAAAAATAGTTTATGCAGAAGTATGGTAAACAATAAAGTAAACATTGGAGAGATTAAGATCATTGTTTAAAAAATTAAAATAATCCACATAAACCATTAGGTCCTAAGTCACCCATATTCATCAAAATTATTTTATACCATGTTGTTCATCTCATTATTTATAAGGGGAGTCAATTTCCCTACATAAAGGGTAAATTTATTTCACAAAACAATATATCAACTTACCTCAGAGTCTCAGTCCAGTTAATTATACCATATCCATATGTTAGGAGCTTAGAGAATCAGTCTAACAACCTAACCCATGAAATACATTGGTGGGGCCTAAATAATTAGTCTATCCTAGCCTATGGGTGTCGATACTTGGTTAAATACCCCTCTAATACCATTTAGCAACATGGATATGCTTTTTTAACCGTTTATCATTTTTACTCTTTAAATGTAATGACTCATTTGACTCATTATGTTAGTCCAAACACTCCCTTATGACATATTAACATGCTAAACACAATTATCATGGGATTTATCTCACCAATCATTAAATTCAACATTTATACACTCAATTACATGCTAAAGGAAGTAGAACACCTCATGATCCCCCCTCAGACTCATTTTAATCATCCTCAATAGATTCCATGGAGACCATGAGGGGTTTAACAAGCCAACACACACCCATTAATATAATTTCATACCAAGGGATAAAATTTGAAAAATAACTAAACAATTACACAACCAGATACACATATATTAATCATTAATACTATGGAATATAACTTGTAGGAACCCACGACATGTTTGAAGAAAAGTAATTGCTTAACCTTATCCCTTGATTTGAACTCAAAAAAACATAAGAATACACTAATTATAATCTTCTATAAAAATTTGGTTTTATAGAATTCATAAGGGGAAGAATGATTATCCAAGGCCTCCACCAGAAAATAGGGTAAAGATGAATGTTAGACTCACCCGGATCTTCAATTTTCACCCAATTTCACTCCAAACCGCCAAGAATCATAGGATAATTATCCTTATGAAAATGTTCTTCACCTTGGATATTAGATAATGAAATAGAAGAAACAAGTTACAAAACTTAAATAAAAAGGCAAAAATAGGAATTTACCTCTTTTTAAAGGGTGCACAGTTTTCAAAATCATGTGCCAACTATGTGACTCCAATTATCCAAGAGTGGTATAGGACACATGATCTAGGTGGGAAACCCAAATGGTTTAAAAACCATTTAGAGGCTTTTTCCTACTATTATCCAATAGTATTTTGGTTGTATGGTTTCTTGTGTCAGGGTGTATAGTTCATCTAACTGTGCACTGACTGTGAATTGTGTAGTGGATGGACTCTTTTATCTAAATTTCATATCATGAATCCTAAAGACACCCCCTGGCCCCTCATACTCCCTGGATGAATTTTATTTTGAATTGTAAAGGGAGTTAAACCAAAATTTAAATAAGTACATACCTCTATGAAAGGTTTGGATCTTACAATTACCTACATGAAAATTAATAAGTTTTCCTATGTTTCAAGTTATCAAATTTAAAATATTATAAAATTTGAACTGTAAGTAAACTAAAAAAGAAAATTAAAATACTATATCAACATTTTAAATAGAATTTCAACAATTTAATAGATAGTTAATAATATAGAGGATAAAATAAATTATTCTTTAAAGTCCATTAATTAAATAAAAAACATATAAATAAATGAGAATGATCATTTTCTATCATGATCTTATATCCCACAATCTGTCATGTGAATGGGATGATCATATCAATTTTTCCATACTATGTGATGGGGTTGAGTATGATGAGATGTAGAGGAATCTTCCTTTGTAACTGGAACCTCAAATGTCTGATGCTTTGCCTGTGACTCATTTAGAGGAGGTTTCATCAGAATAATATCTCATGCACCTGAACATTCTCCCACTGTGTTAGTTGAAGAACCTTCCATCATCTACTATGGGACCCATAAGGTTTATGAAGGATCGATTAAAAAAGGTAGAGGCATAGTAAATGACCCATGATATGAGATTGGATAATATTTTCCTGGGGATAACTATGGATATCTTGAAAATATAAATGGATCTCATGCCTCCTATTATACACCCACAATTAGATAAGGATAGACTGTTAGAGGTGCAACCTTTGATTGTGGAATAGGTGGAGCCTCACATATATCATGATGCAGCCCACATCATTTCCATCAAAGCTCCTTAAAATTACTAGCTATTAGATGAGTTTACTAAGTAGGAAACTTATATCCCTGCAAAGGAATAAAATATCCATCAATTAGATGATTAAATACACTATAGTGTAAAACATGATAAGTTTGAATCATATCCTATTCTAAAACATGGTATGATACCTGGCCAAAAAAACACACCCTCTTCTGAATCAGACAAGAAAATTATACAATATAGTCGATTATGTAGTTAAGATATTCAATATGAATTAAAAAAGTAAAAACCAAAAAAAAATTATAGTTATTAAATTACATGATCATGAATCCATCATCAATGTGGATTAAGATATAGTATAGACTTTAGTCTATATCATGGATCATACTTGGCCTATTGTGATAGAATGGAATCACATCATACACATGAACTCAATACAAAAATACAGACATATATCCCATAGGTTTAGACACTGAGCATGTCATGAGCACCAGTTGACATCCTCCCTCCCCGTTAGCTTCACAGAATGAAGCATTGTTGACTGTTTATGTGGAACTAGAATACGTTGGACCAATCTGAACTAGCACGTGACTCTATCCAATTGGTTCCCCTACAAAATATGAAATTGAATGAGAGACACTAATGTTGTGGAATTTTCAATCCTATCGATGAAGTATGAAAGAAGCTAGTATAATAGCGCCTGGTATGGAAGCCATGATTTCAAAAATTAATTGAGACATTCATTGAAATATATTGTTACTAATTTCAAAATATTATAATATTATGAAATTTTTCATTCAACAGAATAATGTACATAGTTACATTGGTAATTACTAGAATATCAAATTTGGGTTGGTATTCACCTAAATTGTGTCTTGGAGTCCTAGTAATGTGGTGGTCCTAACTCCACCTATAACATACAACATTGAAAATGATAAATAATAACAAATAGATTATAACAACTAAAATTATGATAAAAATAATAAAGATGGGTGATCATACCATATTCCATGTGGAGACTCACACAACACATCTATATGAAGCTCCATACCAACAATAATAGTGGTGAGGGGAGGGATGTGCTCCAATTACCAAATCTGAATAAGGATGTCACATCCCCAAGATCAATACAATCATATTGACTTGTCATGCATAATGATATATACATCTTTGAAATGTATGTATGTCCACATCTATACCTTCTAGACTTATCAAATCCCTCTAGTAGCCTCAGATACGTCATGTGGACTTGTATACCAGAATGATCAGTACACAATGTCCCTCTAATGAGCCGCAATATATAGCCATGGACATGACACATGACAATCATCTCATCAGAGACAATGGGTAACTGTGTGATGTGCATGTCCATCAACTCATAGATATCGACCCTCTATATATAGAATCATCATCCCCCTAAATGTTAAGGGATAGATTTAACTGTAGAAGATTAGGCTCTTTTCCATGAGTGGGTCCATTAACTACAACCCCCTGGATGTGAAGATAGAGTAGAACTGCCACATCCTCAAGGGTGATAGTCATATCTCCCTCATTCAAGTGGTATTTCTGAGTCTCATGTCTCCATATCTTGGTGGGGATAGTAAGTTGGTTATGAAAGATGAATGTATAATTATATATAGTAATTCCATAGAATTAATCATGGAATAGGTATGTTATAATGGCAATTATAGGTGGAATTGGATGATAATCGTGGGCCTTAAACACCCAGATCTATCGAGCATCATGGACCACTAGCACATCACATGAAAACTGGTTATACTGCTTAGTGATTAGAGTAGTATCCTCTATCACTATGTACATAAGTGAAATAAGTCGTAATTAATTATAAAAAATAAATATAACATTATATTCTACATAATTTAATCAATGGTATAATATATGATGTAACATGTCTATTCCCATTTTTTTACATATTTCTTTTACCAAATTAAAAACACATTTATTCATGTTATTCAAAGAATATTTAAAATTATATTAGAAAATTATTTTAATGTATGTCAACATCCTTTGATGGTTATCATCTTTCTCGATCTCTATTTTCTAAGTCTTCTAGTTTTTCTTCCAATCTTATTGGAATATAGTCATGTTTTTTAAGGTGTTTTACTTTATAAATAGATTCCTGCACACATGGGTTATATCAGTTGGATAAACCATATAGATTGAGTATTTATTTCATGTCTATAATATATACCAATAGGTTACATCCAAAATTCCATGTTTTTCAATTTTGTATGATTTCTCACATGATGGTATATTTCTTGGTAATTACTTGACATGCTTGCTTTATGGTGTATCTAAGGATAGTTTCATTATGCTTTTATTTCATCATACATGTATTTTTAATATTCCTTATAATGTGAATATGAAATGAATAATTTGAAAACCAAAGTATGATTTATAAAATGGTTTTATCATATGAAAAAAAATTAAATGGAAAGGGAATGATGTAGAAGAATGATTTATTTATTGAAATTATATAACATTTAAGAATGTTTAAATTGTGTTTGATTTGTGTAAATGGTTTTATAATTTATATATTATTTATTAATTGATAGTAAAAGTATTAAAAAATGTCATAGAATTATAAAAAATGATGTATTTGATATTAACACCATGTAATTGATAATATGAAATGTTTACAATGGAGTAAATACATAATTGTGGATGATATTGTGAAATCGATCAAGCATTGTTAGGGAATCCTATTATATTATGACCTTCTTGAGGAAATATATTTCATCTAAAATGATATTCTTGTTCTTGAGGCCATTCCATTTCATTTTATATCCTGTTGTACTCTGATCTTCGTCAATGTGAGAACCCGTTGATGTCAGGTGTCAAAATCCACTAGGCATTGTGCATTGGGAAATGTTGAAACGCCAAATAGGAGGACATGGTGAGAATAGAAGTTATAAATGGTTTCTATACAGTACACTAGATCAAAATATACTTCACATGATATATTCACAGAGGCACATGATCTAATGGTGTGTTCTTATAGAAACTGTAATTCTTAGAAATTTCCACATTAATAGTTGATTGCTTCTAGTAATACCATCAGGACTCGACGTATTATACCAATGATGGTGTCCTGATATTCTTTCACTTCAAATTTATAGACATATATTTTTAGAAATAACACTTTATAAGAAGAATATTCTTCAATGATCTCTTCAGTTTTTAGTTAAAAGTGTCATCCATTCCTTATCCCCTGATAAATCTCATCCATATTCCGTTTTCCTCTTTCAATTAAGTTCTTGACACAACGATAAAATGTATCCTAAACTAAGATATTTATAGATAACTTGAAAATATTATTAAAGACTTCATTGATGTAATCCACAATGTTTCAGGCCATGTGTATGTACCTCTTCACCGAATCATAATCCAGTGTCCATTTTTTATTTTGAAATCATCCTCATATAATGATACACTTCATAATTATCCCATCAGATTTCTTTTAATCATTATTCAACCCTTCATTGATCCAGATCATATGATTCCCCAATGTGATCATATTTCACATAAATTAATTTTATCATTATGTTAAAATTGTAAAAAAAAATAATAAATATATTGTATAAAAGGCCTTTTGATATCATTGTTTATAGTTTCATCATGGAATATTTTTCACACATTACTAGAAATGGGTCTAATGAAGTACTTTTGATGTACAATTAGGGGTCTCTATGAAATTGGATATTCACAGAATGCCTCATTGATTTTTTAATGATGATCAAATATTAAATAGACACCCTTAATGTGGGATAAATGGTTATTGTTACATGCTAAAAAAATAACTCCATGATTTTTAATTTTTATTATGTACAATGGAAAATGTGCGATATGTAGAGGAAGAGTTTTCATCTTAGATTTCTGAAATCAATAATACACCCATGTATTTTCCCTATTGAAGCATCTCATCAAAATTTTATTAACTATTTACAAACATTAAATGAACAAATACATAGAAGGAATACCCATTTCAACCAATGAAACATGACATGAAATGGATGGAGTTGGTTATATTTAGACACATGTTCATTCAAATTGATATGGAATTAAATTTGGTAATTATGTCTCAATGTGTATTGAAATTGTGGAAAACCCCAATAATATTCCTCCCAATCACCATATACATTAATAATTGCCTTCTATTTCAACAACCATGCCTTTGTATATGAAGTATTATAACCAAAATTTTGTTAGTATCCTCTCATGCACAAGGGATATGGAATATCTCGGTAGTTGCTTGTTATATTTATAATAATAGGAGAAACAAATTATGAATCCAATGATGTATGACCTTGTTCAATATTATGATGAATGTAAGTATAATCTTCCACAATCTTACAAATTCTTCAACCTCCAAATGTAATGTCAAGAATCTCTATAAATAAGAATTTAAAATCATTCCTATATTTTTTACACTATAATATTTATTTTTATGGCTTAGATCCTAAACAAAATATCAATAGTGTCTCTCAATATGAAAAATATTTAGTATATTTTTCATTTCATATTTACATAGAAAATCTCTTTTAACATTTAATGTTTTCTCCAAATCACTAAATCTATCCTCTAAAATCTAAGAAACTAATTTTCAGGTGTAATAAATTTCTATTCAAATTTAGGAAAACATTCCATTGCTTCCAACCAAGATGCGAAGAGTGGTGGATGATTTATTATACTCAATGATGTTGTACAACTACTATATTTCAAGAAACATCATACCCATATTTTGAATCTTTTTCCTCATAAGCACTATTTTGTCCATTTTTTCCATCATTATATAAGTCCTCATCCTAAAAATGATGTTTTTGTATATCTGGGAGATCAATTAGGTTTTATTCTTCCTCGTCATAGAGAATAGCCTCATTTTATTGAGATGGAAATTTATCAACCCCTCTTGTATGTCTATATTGTTGTATAATTAGATGTTGTTGCTATACAATAGAAACCTTATCATATAACTCCATCATGGTGCCATCTATCTATTGGAAAATAAGTTTTTTTCTTGGTCCCAGTCGTCATCAGTATCCAATGGAAAAGTTATATGTCACAGCATAACCAAGAATTGAAAACGTCTATAGTTAATTGAATGGATCTCTTGATCATGTCCCAGATTTAAATGACCATGAATTATTTTATAAATTTATTTATGATGGGGTTTTTATTTTCACAACTCCAATAAAAAAATTCCACTTCAAAAATGTAGTATTGTGGTGAACATGGGATTCTATCACGAGGAGGTCATAGGTTACGTTGTTAAACTGACAATTTTTTAATTTGATTTTGTTAAATTTCAAAACTAAAATTGTGGATTTTAAAAGATTTAAACTATTTTGAATAATATAAATCATATTTTAACTAAATTTACAATTATATATTGGATATATAAAGAAATATAGACTAAATAAAAAACTAAATAAGGTAGTCATGGACAAACTTTGATCCTCAGATAACTCATTTATCACTGTCAAAAAAAATTCCCAATTACATTATCCAATTTATCCCAAAATAGATCAAGGTATACTTATATATTGAACAAAAATCATATCAAGACTAAAACTATGGGTGTTTATCCACTTATTAATGTGATCCAATTACCCAAATACTTTCAAGCAAACAGAATTAATTGACCTTGTTGTGCTTAATGGGGAGACCGGTAAGGACCCGTCCCCCGGGCCCCGTGTCTTAACTACCCCAAGCTCGCCTTCCATTGGCCAGGGGTTGGTGACTAGCACCAAAGGCGTATATCCCCAAACTGAGAAGGCATTTCCATTATAACTATAAACAATCACATCAGATTACACAACTGGAAGTAAAACACTAAGTAAAAACTGTATACAAAAGGTGTGCTAGAAAGTAAAAAGGGGCCTGAAATACAAGCCCAACTGTAAGGTACAAGTACAACTAAAAAAAGGATAAATAACTGAAAGGTAAAGAGTAGATCCTAGATCGTCCTCTGGGGTTCGTACCTGATGGTTAGGTACATATTTCTAACTCAGCACTCCATGTCCGTCAGACTCCTCTATGTACCAACTCGTCGTAAGGTCCACCTGCGGGTACCATCCAATCCTGGCGCTCTCGCCTCCGTCAGCAATGTCTATCATCTGCATCCAACACAACGAGGTGTGTGCATAGCTCATGCAGGGGGTGAGTATAACGATACTCAGTATGGACCCCGAAACCCACAAGGTCTCACAAAATCCAACATGGATAAATTAAAAAGTATGAAATCAACGGATAACCATTACTTAGTTATATTCCCATACATATACCTAAGTTATCTAGTAACCCAGCTCAATCAGGAGGAAAACACAAAAGTCATTGACACAGCTCAACCATGATTTTTATTCACGATGTTAAAACCGCATCTACTAAATAACTCCTCCTCTGTCGAGTACATTGGGCCTGCCACTACAACCAAGTGCTTCCAAATAACCTTGTAATGCTGAGGTACTCCACCTTTCAATTGTTTTGTGTCTTATGCGCTCACACAGAGGTACTCCCCACCATGGTTCTACCACTACAACCAAGTGCTCCACCTCATAGCTTATAGAGGTACTCCTTCTGTCGATTAGCGTGGGTCTGCCGCAACAACCAAGCGCTCCTCTGCCATGGGTCTATTACTACAACCAAGCGCTCCCCACTGGGCTATCTGAATCACTCTGATTCGATCGATCAACATTCGTCAAGTCTCTGCCAACTACTAGGTCTCTGCAATCTGATTGCTTGTCACTGGGAGGGTCCGCACCACGAGCTAGAATTCAATACTACAAGTGTCGTTAATTCCTATGTAGAAGTATCTCAAAGTTCCACCTCGTCATAGGGGTCTCAATAAAATAGACGGCATGTCAATCGGACGCCCGGTCTGTGAGTCATTAGCCTTTTAGTCCCGGGGGCTCTGTTGGATTCGTGTATGAACCAACATGACCATATCTCAACTATACCCCAAACACCAGTGCGGTATTCTCAAAAGGACCCTATCTCAATTATATTACCAGCACCGCTGATGGTACGTCAAATGGATATCCCGTGTCAAAGATATGACCAATGTAAGAAAATGGTCGGTAGTGGGTCTGGATCCGATTCGACCCGGTCGGACCGACTCGGCCCAACCGCGTTTGGGATGACCTGATCTAGGTCAACCTAGATAGACCCGATGGGTCTGACCTAACCCATTGGGTGGGTAAGCCTGCTAATTTAGGCACAGTCCGCTGGGCCCAGCCAAGCGGACTGCAAGGGCGGTTCGGCCCAGATGCTGCCACACAGGCGGCTTGGCCCGAAGGGTGGGGCCGGTTTGGCCAATGTCGCGAGCGGCACAGCTCGAGAGGTAGGTAGCTGTGAGGCCAGTGGCAAGCCACGCAGGGCACGGGTAGGCCAGCTGGACATCGGGTAGCCCGCGGGTGCACCGGGCAGGGTGTAGAAGGGGGCTGCAGGGGCACTGGGTAGGGTGCCAGGGCACCGAGCAGCGCACCGGGGCAGTGCGCTGGGACGTGGGTAGCATGTTGGGGTGCTGGTAAGTCTACGGAGGGGGGCTTCAGGGCGCCGAGCAGCGCGGCAGGGGACCATGGGGGCGACAGGCAGGGTGCTAGGGCACCGGGCAGCATCGCAGGGGGGCCGTGAGGGCGCCAGGCAGGGCGTCGGGGCACCAGGAAGCACACCGGGGCAGCGCACTAGGGCGCGGGTAGTGTGTCAGGGCACCAGGTAGGGCACCGGCAGAGCTGGTCAGCACGCGGGGTGCACGGGCAGGCGGCGCCAGGCACGGCGGCGCACGGGCAGGCGGCACCGGGTGCGGGGCAGGGCGTCGGCGGTGCTGCGAGGGTGGAACGATCCTCGGAGGTCGTGGGTAGCGCGGCCTTTGTTCTCCGTCTTCATCGCCTCGTTGCCACTTCGAAGAACACAACAAATAAAATCGACGGAGGGTGTCGGGCCATGTGAGTTTGGCCCCAACCCTCCACGTTTATGGTGATAGCAGTTAGTTCATCAAAGGTACAATGAACAACAATTTAATAACAAAAAAACTTCACGGCGATTCCTTTCAAAGGAATATGAGAAAATAAAAGGAATACTTCTTAAGGTAAACCCCATACCTTTGATCTATTGGTCATTAATCGACGTTCATTGACGATGTTTCGGAAAGAAGACGATGAAGTTCGTCGATCACCATGTTTTTCACGCACTCCCAATCCAATCTCGTGTGTCTGTTCATTGAAGACGATGAGGAGGGAAGTTGCTCTATGTCGGAAAGTAGTAAGGGTAGAAGACCGAGGAAGAAGCGTCGCCGAAATTCTTTGCATTCTTAACGTTCTTCGTTGGGAGAATGGTTCTCCCTATATATCCTCTTCCTCTATTCCACCAAAAGGGAACGCCAACCAAATAATAATTATAGGTTTTTCTATTATTTTATTGTTGGAACGCAATTCAAATGGAGAAAGAAACTCCCCTTAATAAATTTACACATGTTGGCACAATTAGTTGGCACGTATGTTGGCACAATTAATTGGCATGTGTGTTGGCACAATTAATTGGCATGTGTGTTCAAATTAATTGTGCCAACACATTTAAATTTATTAAGAGAAGTTTCTTTCTCCATTTTAATTGAGTGCCAAAAATAAAATTATAGACAAATATATTATTATTATTTGGTTGGCATTCTCTTTTGGTGAAACGGAGGAGGACGAGAGCTATGGAGAACCATTCTCCCAACGAAGAACATGAAAAATGCTGGGGATACTTCTTCCTCGGTCTTCTACCCCGACCACATTCTGACATAGAGAATCTTCCCTCCTCATCGTCATCAACGAATCGACGCATGATCTTGGATTGGGAGTGCGTGACGAATGCGGAGATCGATGAACTTCATCGTCCTCTTTCCACAACACCATCAATGAATGTCGATCAACGACCAGTGGATTAAAGGTAGGGGGTTACTTTAAGAAGTATTCCTTTTCTTTCATCATCTTCTTTTAAAAGGAATCATTGTGATGTTTTTTTGTGATTAAATTGTTGTTCATCATACCTTTGATGAACCTACTACTATCACCCTAAACGCAGAGGGTTCGGGACAACCTCACATGGCCCGACACCCTCCATAGATTTTCTTTGTGGTGTTCTTCGAAGTGGAAATGAGGCGACAAAGATGGAGAACAAAGGTCGCGCTACCCCGCGGCCTCCGCAGATCGCGCCACCCACGCGACACCGCCGACGTCCTACCCTCGTGCCCCGTGCAACCTGCCAGCGCGCCACCGTGCCCCATATGCCCCGCATACTGCCCAGCTCTACCGACACCCTGCCCGGTGCCCCGGCGCGCTGACTGCACCTTTATGCCCTGCCCTAGTGCCCTACCCGGCATCCTCGCGCCCCCCTACTGTGTTGCCCAGCACCCTACCCGGCGCCCCCATGGCCCCCTATCGTGGCCTTCCTGGCGCCCTCGCGGCCTTCATGGCGCCCTCGCGGCCCCCTGCCGTGCTTCCCAGTGCCCTGATGCCCTCCTTGGTGCCCCGCGTCCCCCTGCCACGGCCTGCCCAGCACCCCAGTGTGCTGCCCGCCCCCCAGCGCGTTGCCCGGTGCCCCTGTGGCCCCCTGCTGCACCCTTCCCGGTGCACCCGCGGCCTGCCGCTCGCCTCCCGAATGGTGACCTCCCAAGCTATGACACTCACAATGTTGGCTGAACCGGCCCCAGCCTTCAGGTTGAGCTTCCTATGTGGAGGCATCCGTGCCGAACCGCCCTTGTAGTCCGCTGGGTCGGGCCTAGCAGACCGGGCCTAACATAGTGGGTTGACCCGCCCAACGGGTTGGGTCAGACCCATCTGGTCTGTCTAGGTTGAACCAGGCTGGGTCGGCCCAGACTGGGTTGGGCTGAGTCGGTCCGACCGGGTCAGACCAAACCCGGGCGCATTACCGACCCTTGGCTTACATTTGTCATATCTTTGACATCGGATGTCCGTTTGACAAACCGTCAGCGGCACTGGTAATCTCGTTGAGAGATGTTCCCTTTGATAATACCCCAATGGAGTTCAGGGTATAGTTGATATATGATCAAGTTGGTTTGTACGCAATTCCAAACGGGCCCCTGGGACTAAAAGGCTAATAACTCACAGACCAAGCGTCTGATTGATGCGTCGTATATTACGTTGAGACCCCTATGATGAGGCGAACCTTTGAGATACTTCTAAGTGGCACTTAACAGCACTTTGAGTATTAACTTGTAGCTCATAGAGCAGACCCTCTTGGTGATAAGCGAGCAGATTGTAGGGACCTAGTAGCTGGCTGAGACTTGACGACTGCTGATCGATCGACTCAGAGTGATTCAGATACCCCAGTGGGGAGAACTTGGTTGTAGCCGCAGACCCACGGTGGAGGAGCACTTGGTTGTAGCGGCAGACCCACGGTACTCGACAGAAGGAGTACCTCCATAGGCTATAAGGGGGAGTGCTTGGTTGTAGTGGTAGACCCATGGTGGGGAGTGCCTCTTTGTGAGAAGACCCCCAGTACTTGACAGGTGGAGTTCCTTAGCAGTCCAAGGTTAGTGGGAAGTGCTTGGTTGTAGCGGCAGGCCCATTGTACTCGATAGAGGAGGAGTTCTCCAGCAATTGTGGTTTCAACATCATGAATAAAAATCCCGGTTTAGTTGTGTCAATGACTTTTGGGTTTTCCTCATGATTTAGATGGGTTACTAGATAACTTAGGTATAAGTATGGGCATATACCTAAGTATTGGTTATACATTGATTTCATACTTTTTGATTTATCGTTGTTGGATTTTGTGAGACCTTGAGGGTCTCGAGGTCCCTACTAAGTATCTTTATACTCACCCCTACACGGGCTATGCCCGCACCTCGTTATGTTGAATGAAGATGACAGACAGTGCTGATGGAGGCGAGAGCGCCAGTACTGGATGGTACCCAGAGGTGGACCTTACGAAGACTCGGTACAGAGAGGAGTCTGACGGACATGGAGTGTTGAAGTGTCCATCTATACCTACAGTTCAGGTAGGAACCCCGAAGGATGATCTAGGAGCTTCTCTTTACCTTTTATTTGTTTGTACCTTTTTTATTTGTACTTGTACTTTACAGTTGGGCTTGTATTTCCGGTCCCTTTTTACTTTCCAACACACCTTTAGTATACAATTTTTTCATAGCATTTTACTTCTAGTTGTGTACTCTGATGTGATTTTTTTAAAGTTATAAATGAAATGCTTTCCCAGTTTTGGGATATTCGCCTTTGGTTCAAGTTTCTAGCCCCTGGCCTATGGAAGGTAGGCTTGGGGTAGTTACGACACATGCCTTGGGGACGGGTCCTGACAAGACCTCAACCTAAGAAATTTAAAAAATTAAGAAAACTATATACATAAGATAATAAATGATATATCTCATATATAAACTAAATTTAAAACAATAAATAAATATACCTCCTTCAATAAAGAGGAAATATTTGGGATAATTCAAGAGAGAAGATTTTACAGTTAAAAGCACCAACTCAAAAGGGAAACACCTTCTGATCTTCATTTCCCACCACTACATAGATTTTATCCCTTCCTGACAAGATTATATTAAAGTTAAATCCTCTTATCAAACATATATTCTATATAATATCACCTTAATTAAATAAAACCATCCTTTTAAATGAAATTGATGTCTTGTATATATAGGAGAATGGGTAGAAATTTTTTTGTCCATTATTTTTCCTCCAGAATGTTTTTTCCAATTTAGAACCCCTATCATCCAAATCATGTTTTAGTGTCTACATAAATATTTTTCTCAAATGATTTTTCTTTCCCCGTATAAAATTTTATCTCCCTTTGACTTGTGGTAAAAAACATATGGCCTAAATATCTCAAAAACTATATCTACATGAATTGACTATTAGGATTTCTCAAATTTCACAATCCCAATGACCGTCTTAATGACCTTATTAAATATTGGTATTTAATGTGAAGTTATGAATTCAAATGATCGTTATTTTCCATGTAAAATCACATCAATTTTATATCTTTAGGCATTGTTATTCTAAATTTACTAAAGGAATATCAATTCTATCAGATAAATAATTTTCTAAATCGGGTGATTTTTTAGGGCCTCTAAATGATCGATTCAACACTTAGTCCAGTTAGAGAATATGAATTACTGAATAGAGGGGTTACTAAAAATAAAAAAATTTATAATTTCATTAGTATTAAAAAATTTATTCTCAAAACATCAAAGTGATAAAAAACTGTTAAAATTCTAGAATTATGGAATTTTTACAATTTAGCTCAAAATACATCAAAATTACAAAAAAATAAGGAATTTTAAATATAATTAAATATTTTCAGGGTTATAATAATTTAAATTAACATAAGATATATTTAAAATACTTGATCTATCATTTCCCCCATACTTAACACTTGGTCTCTATGATAGGCGTACAACATAATCTAATCAAGGAAAATTCATAACACACACCTATGAGGTTCACAAATTTAACAAAAAGAAATAAAAGATATCATGCCTCATAAAAAATATTTCAAGTTCTACATTCAGTTCATTCAACACATTTCCAATTATTCTCTCCTCCCATGCAGACAACACACTTACCTCACATTAATTTTCTCTCATCACACAAATATGGATTTTTAAAAAGGATTTTTCTATCCGAACTCATGAAAGAATCATCATAAGCTTGATAAATTTCAACATATCCACCTGATGTTAGTAAATAACATGCGATTATCCTAAGGAATTTTTGGTGTTGTCTGGTGGGTTTAGGTTGGTTGGTCAGAATGTCAAAAACTCTTGGGATAAATAAGAAAGGTTTGGATCTTTTTTATGAGAAAATATATGATTCTTATTCTAACTCAAGTGTGGTGTCCACTTGGATCATCTTAGAAGCAGCTGAGCTCTAATCATATTTGAAAATATCATTTTTGTCCCATGCTATCAATATTTTAGCATCAAAAATAACATTTCTCTTCACTTTTTTTCCCTATAAATATTTATAAAGGCAAAACTTTCTTTATTTGTGATATCCAGAAATAAATAAATTATTTTCCTTAGAATCCCCAAAAGATAAAAAAAATTAAAATAAAACCAATTTTATCAGCAAAAAAATTATTTAGAGATTGATTTTCTTCTACTAAAAGCAGCACCAAATGATATAGCACACTACAATTCATCTTTCCCCCATACTTATGTTCAAATAGATCATGAATTTTCACATATAGAGAAGGTTGGAAAAGGGAAAATTGG
This sequence comes from Viscum album, assembly GCA_963277665.1. Lineage (NCBI taxonomy): Eukaryota > Viridiplantae > Streptophyta > Magnoliopsida > Santalales > Viscaceae > Viscum > Viscum album. Next base: position 1,306,079,031 of record OY728140.1, on the reverse strand, counting down.
CTTATAATGTTTCTAACCTAATAATATTTACATGGTTACTAAGGGATTACAGGGGTAAAATGCATAGGGTATGCAAAAATAAAAAATGATTTTCTTGAAAAGAGGGATTCAAAATCCAAATAAATTCCTGAATCATTTAATTCAAAAGTACCTTTACCATTTTGTTTTGACAAAAATAAATGATTTTATTGTTAAAAAAATAATGGATTTGTTCTCTCGTGAAATTTGGTGAATCCAAAAAATATGAAAAAATAGGTTCAGAAGCCTCACATGAATGGGATTTCAATGATAAAGATAGTGATATGTGGAATGAGATTAAAAAATTAGCAGTATTTTCAAGAAATTTCCAATTTTTTTAACTTGAAACAATGTCATTAATATCATTAATTTTGATTCAATTTCATGGGAAAAATTATTTCACACATTTACCTAGGTTTCAAAAATTAATAAGATAACCATTTAACCACAAAAGATTCAAAAATACACAAATTTTTTAAAAAAATAGAAAAAATCTCATACACAAAAAATACTATACACAAAAAATCCTAAAATACCAGGTATGTTCCTCCCCCCACAAATATTTTTTTAAAATTGTCTCATTGTGTGTAGTTTATATGATAAATGATAATCAATAAGATAATACATGACAAAAATAATTGGGTAAGAAATTCAAAACATGGCTTTATTAATGATCAGTATTGATCTACCCTCCTAAAAGCTGAAACATGGAAACCGACATGAAAAAATATCATAAATTTTTTTAAAATAAAGGAAAGTAAAATTAAAAAGAAATAGAATAGAAAAGGGACCTAGTATGAACCCCCCCCCCCCAAATTGGGTGATAGGATTTCAATTACCTGATTCAGACAGTTCTATCTGATCATTCGCAATCCAAATGTGGGAGTTGTTAATTCATCCCAAAACATAAAAATTATTTTTAACTAGTCTTATTAATCTGAAAAAACTAGTAAAATATCCAAAAAGTATATTTCATCAAGTTACACTCCATGAATTTGTAGTTACTAAGATGTAGTATAAGGGAAAATAATATAAAAGTGACTTCCCAAGACATTGTCTTCACAAATAACCTCCATTGGTTTTTTAATTTTAATCTCATTTTGTTTTCATCTTTAATTTCATCTTCATAAATGATTCATTCTTTAAAAATAAACTTGGTACCACCATACTCAAGTGATCCAGTGTACTATTCAACAAAAAACACTATTCTTTCTTCTATTTCAACCACGACATCATATTCATTTGAAAAACAAGTCCACTCAAAATAAATAGGCATTAATTAAGTATAAATTTTAAACAAAATATTATCTAAATAATCTTTAACGGTAGATCAAAATTTAAAACTACCCCATATTTTTTCCCACGTTTCTTCTATTTTTAAAAAAAAATTCCTTATTTTCTAAGTTGGAAATAATTTTTTGAGATTATATTTCATATTTTCAGAAAAAATTAATTAGTTTCATTATTTTCAATATCATACATATCACACTCATCAATTTCAGTTGTTTTTTAGCAGTGGAAAAAATTATATTGGAATAATGCAGCAGCTCAGGTTCCTCTAAAATCTTTTCAAAAGTGAATGTTTCTTGTTTCTATTTCTCTTTATGAAATGTTTCATATAAAGGTTTTGAATATTTAATTTCAAAATACGGGTTTTTACATGAAATTTATTTTTCAAAAAATCCATCGCAATTATTTTCCAAAGACTTTTGATTTTTTAAATACAAATCAATTGTCCAATAAATTATAATTTATTCCCTTCAATTTAATAAAGGTTATTCTAAATCATTATTCAAATCATCCAAAAAAATTCCCAATATGGAAAGTTTGTAGGACAAGATTATCTATATCTTGAACATATTTTTTATTTTTCAATTATTCCAATTCTTTTAAAAAGGTGGAAATAATTTCCGTTTTTTTTCTTAATAATTGAATCCTAAAAACATTTTTTGAAGCAAAAAATTCTTTTTTTCGATATTGAAATTATATTCATGGAGCATCAAAACATTCTCTAGGAATTAATATTTTAAAAATTCACCATTTAAAGACTCCTCGAATTTTTGATAGTCAGGCAAGGAATATGATATTTTCTTTGCAAATGTATTTTTTTTAAAACTATGAATTAGTGTCTAAAATCCTATAAATTCCAAAAATATTAGAAAAAACATAGGAAACCACCCCAAAAATGGTTCCAACTTTATGATTGTGTCTTCATTCATGTAACTCCAGTCAATAATTTCCCCTTTTAAAAATTTTGTAATGTGGTGATCACGGGATTGTCTCATAATGAGGTTACAAGTTAAGTTATCAAATTGTCACGTCGTTAGTTTTTTTCCATAAATTTAAAATCTAAAAATTGAGATTTGAAATTATTAAAACTATGTAAATTGAAATAGAATACTTTTTTTAATATATTTATAATTATATTTTGAAAATTAGAAGAAATATGGACTAATATATAAACAAACTAAGGGAGGTTGGGATGGACAAACAATGATCCCTAGACACTCCGTTTATCATTGTCGAAAAATTTATTCCAATTAAATTATCCAATTTATACCTAATGTCCTGATTGTGTACACAAACATTGAGTATAATCTATTTAGAGACCTCAAATATTGGTATTTATCTATTTATAAAAGTGATTTGATTACCCAAATACCTTAGAGAAACTAGAACTGATTTACCTTATTATGCTCAAAGGGGAGAGCATAGAAAAAGAAAATTAAACAATAAGAAAAATACATTAAATTGATAAGTTAATAAAAAATAATGATAAAAAATAGAATAAATTAAAAACATGAAAGAATTATTCCTCCTTTAATCAATTAAACAATGTCCAGGATAATTTAAAAGAAAATTGTATATATTTAAAATCACAAAAACAAATGGGAAATGCCTTCAGATATTCACTACTCACCACAACATGTACTTTTTCCGTTAATGTATTATTTATCTTCAATTTATTTACTATTATCTAGTATATCTTCACCATCACAACACCCTCACTCAAACCAATTATCCATTAAAACAAAAGTGATCTCTTGAATGTATAGGAAAAGGGGTGGAAAATGTTTTATCCAAAAAAATTCATCCAGAAATTTTCATCCAATTTTGAACCTTTTCTAGAATAATAATGTTGATGTGCATTCAAAAATGTTTTTCTCAGATAATTTTTATTTACCCCTACAAATTTTGATCTCTTTTCTATATGTTGTGAGAATATTATATCTAAACTGTTTCTAGATGAATTGATTGTTCAACTCCCTCCACATTCATTAGTCTTACCACTATTTTAATTACCCTATATAATCATGGTATTCAATTTCGAGATGTGACACCAAATTAAATTTCATTTCAAGTTTCAATCACCTCGATTAGTCATCTGTAAGTAGAGTTATTCTGAATTTACTGAAGGAGTACCAATTCTATATGAAAAATATTCTTCCAAATAATGTGATTTTTTAATGACTCCAAATTATCAATTAAACACTTAACCAAATTAGATAATATTAATCCGTCATTCCAAGGGTTCATAAAAAATAATTTTAACAATTATATTAGTATTAGAAAAGTTATTCCCAAAACATCAAAGTGATAAAAATAGTTAAAATTCTAGAATTAATAAATTTTGAAAATTTAGCACAAAAAATTTTAAAATTATATAAAAGGTGAAATTTAAAATATAATGATATATTTTTTTAGTTATAATAATTTAAATAGACATAAAAATATTTAAAATGGATACTTTATCAATTATCTTAGGGTTACACAGTCAGATGTCCTAACAATTATTTCCTGTTGTGTACTATACGATGCTACTTCCTCGGTTTGAATAACCTCCCCGTAGCAGTAGACATAGGAAAAAAAGATTTTATATGTAAAAAAAAATTCTATCAAGAATCTAATATTGTAATTAATATTTAAAATGAGGAATAATTATATAGTTTTAACCACAAAATCTTTACTGTACTAAAATTTTAGAACATCTTATTATGTCCTAAGAGATGACACAAATGTTTTATAGTATATTAATAAATATTAATAAAGGAATGTTTAGTATTTTATAAAGATAATGTGAATCATACAAAGATTATCCATTATGATTTCAAAACTAGGTGTGTATCAAGGATCGTTGTCATGCACCATTTCCCAATCAATTCTAGCTCAATAAAGTGTTTTCAAGATTGCTACCCACATGTACATTTTTATGAGAGACACATATAATTGTAGTATCTCAATTTAGATTTCCTTACTTAGATTACCACTTAAGATTTAATGTATTTAAATTGTATAATGTCTTATTATATCATAACATATGAGACTAATTTATTGTAATACAAATTGTAATCTTCTTAAAGGTATGTGCAGAAAGTCCTCTTATCCTGAACCGGTTCACAATTGATTGTAGCTCAATACAGTCTTTTCATGGTTGCTACCTAAATGTACAACTATTTTAGGTCCACATCCACTTATAACAGCCAGAAAAATATTTCATTTCCTAGATTACAATAAAATATTTACTTTACCAATTTAGAATGTTTTTTTATATCCTAAAAGATAGAAATAATGTTTTGATGTATAGTTGTTAATATTATTAAAGATTTGTTCATTGTTTTATAATGAAAATTTAAATCATCTAAAGCATTTCCCCCAGTATTGTCCACCCATGTGTACAAATAGAACCATTATCATGCACTAGTTCCCGATTAATTCTATTTAAATACACTGTTTTTAGGGTTGTTTCCCCTAGGTACATCTGTACCAGATCAACATATAATTTTAGTATCTAGAGAGTAATTTCATTTCATAGATAACCACATAATCTTTACTTTAATGAAATTTTAGAACATATTATTATATCCAAAATTATGACACTATTGTTTCATAGTATAATTTTTAATCTTCCTAAAGGTATATTTATTTGTTTATAAATTGAATAAAACATATCTGAAACATATCTAGTGAGAGTATCAAACCTATTGTGTAGTAAGGTACGAATCATATAATTCATGGGAGTAACAAATTCGGTGCATAGTTAAGACTATTTTCATGCATTTAGTCATATTTGATCATATCATAATTTGATTTTAATCCAATGTTACAAAATAGATAATCATTATTTAATACCAAGTTAATAATTATTTATTCATTACTTATCTAGTAGTTAATTATTCTATAATTTATAGTTATTAAGTGTTTGGATTAAATCTAAATAATAATTATTCATTAATTAATCTTAGGATAAGTGTTACTTTATCTTAAGTTAAGTATTACTTGTTCGTATGTTAATTATTCCTTATTAATTCATCAATGAATCATTAATCATTGGATAATAATGTGTTAAGAATTTGTTAATTAATAGTTATTATGTAGTAATTTTAAATAGATTTAAAATATAATCATTAATTAGTTATTGGTTATTCATTACTTCATCATTAATTAATCATATTTTAATAACTCACTCATAAATATTTAACTAATAATTATTAAGTACTAACTTTATATTTAGTTGTTGGTAACTTAATATTTCGTCATTAATTAATTATTTTTTAGTCATTGGTTAATAATTAGCTAATCATTAACTAATCATTATTTAATCATTATTTAATCATTATTTAATCTTTCATTAATCATTGGTTAATCAAAATTTTGTCCTTACTCAATCATTAATAGATAATTAGTTAATCTGAAGTTAACTAACCTTAAATATTCCGTAATCACTCGTTAATCATTACTTAAATAATATTTATTAAGTAGTTACTTTAAAGTTAATTATTAGTAAATTATTATTTAATCATTTTTTAAGTACTTACTTTATAGTTAATTTAAAATTAATCATTAATTAGTTATTAATTAATAATTACTTGATAATTAATTAATACTATTTTAATAATTCCTTAATATTGGATTAAAATTTCTTTAATCACTTGTTAATCATTATTTTACCATTTGTTAATCAATCACTAACAGTTGGTTAATTATTATGTAATGTTTTGTTAAGTATTAGTTAATCATAAATTTATAATTCATTAATCGTTAATTAAACACTCATTGGTCATTACTTAATTAATATATATTAATTAGTTACATTATTGTTTATTATTATTTAATTAATAGTTAATCAGTAAGGAATCATCTAATTCTGTCTGTGCCGCTGCTCCTCCCGGGTCCCGTTCTTCACTAAGGAATCATCAAATCGCCTTTGCGGCACGTTTTGTCATCGCCCGCCAAATCCGCACAACAACAAAGAACTGCGGAGGGTTGTCGGGCCGTGTTCGTTTGGCCCGCACCCTCCACGTTAGATGATAACAGTCAGGAGAAATAATCAATACATAGAAAACATAACAAAAAGCAATCTTAATAAATTAAAATTGTTCTTATGAAACTGGGTTATTTGTTTTTAACGGAAACATCCACGGAGTAAAATCATTCCCAATAAAACCCCTACCTCGTCAAGTCATCGCACGCGCGTTCTTCATGGAAATGATTGTCGTAGAAGGAGGGGACCATCGCGTCGTCGCGGTATCCAGCGTTGCATCGAAGAACTCTAAGGACTAAGAAACAACAGATTTAATTATATTGATTAAATCCATGTGTTGTTATAAACCACAAAGAAGATTTAAAAGAAACCTGAAATCTCCTACCTCAAGAAGTTGGTGATCAGAGATCATGGCGGGGAAGAACGTCTCGGATGAAGCGTCGTCAATCTCTGAGGGTGACGGTGTTTTTCGTGTTCTTCGCGTTCTTCGCGTTCTTCGCGAAGGAGGATGAAGGCACAAAATTCTGTCAAAAACCTCTCAACGAGCAATCCTCAAGAAGTCGTGCGTTGGTCTTATTTTATTATTACGCCAATGGATTGTAACATTTTAAGAAACGATTAAATTAATTCATAGAATTAATTTAACGAAGTTAACCGCCCAATTAATTTGTGTGTTAAGAATTTAAGAAAACACGTCAGTTGACTTTCATAATGACGGGTTTTCGCGGGTGTGTTACTTAGCGGAAAAGAAACGGTGGGGATCGTACGGGCCCCACCTCACAGATATCCTACCAAGAGGGTAGGATATTTTTGGATAGCACCCTATCTGCTTTAACTTATCTTAACCAGCTTTATGTGGCTTTTAAGTGGCTTAAGTGATATAAAAATAAAGTTGTCGCACCACTTGATTTTATTTCTTAACTTAAAGCCCAAAAATTAAAAACCACACCTGCGCAAACGCAACTCCGGAAGAGGCGTTTCTAAGCAAGTACCGGTGATGCGATATCATCGGTGCCCTCATAATTCGATTCTGAGCACCGGTTTAAAATTTAGAAAAACCCGCTCGTTCGTTCACTAAACGTACCCGAGCCAAACATCAGAAAATGATTCCGGGCACACCGGGCCTCGGAATCAGGTGCCGTCTGAAACTGCGTTCTTGTAAAATTCCAAAGAAAATTAAGAAAAAAAAATTCCTTGAAATTTAAGGGTCTTTACATGTAAGATTTGTTATCATAATCTACCATTAAGGTGATTTCCAAGTGCAATCCTCGTGAGATTGAGCATCATATTCTTATGGGTACTCACACTTAACTTTCTATGTACTGTGTGTCCCATCATAGTATGTTATCCAACTATATAACATTATTTAATAATATTCACTATTGAAAAAAGATCTTATAACAATGGTTTAGAACCATTATTATAGGTCTAAAAACCTTTGGTATTTGTTGTACCAATAGTTTGGGTGGTCATTATCTTGTCTGGATTTAGAATAGACCTATACCAATAGTTTTGGGAAAACTTTGGTATAGGTGGGATATATCAATGTTTTCCAAACAGTTGGTAGGTACTATGAAATACCTATACCAATGGTTTTGAATACCATTGGTATAGGTAGTTCAAAAAAAACACTCAACTGGTTTTGATACAACCACCTCCACTTTATATTTTAACCACATAACCACTAATTTACATTTATTTTTTCAAAACATAATATGATGAATATGTATATATATATTTATAAGTAAATTATTTTTTATTTATTCTATTTTATTTGAAAAAATAATTTATTAAAAATAAAAATACATATATCAACAGTTTTCGAAGCCGTTGGTATAGGTTTTTTTTGGGACATTTACCAATGGTTTAGGAAAAACTATAGGTATAGGGTTATTAAATAGAGGCTATACCAATGGTTTTATCCATACAGTTGGAATAGCCATCACCTATACCAACGGTTTTGGAAAACCCATTTGTATATGGTATTTAAATGGAGCATATACTAACGGTTTTATCCAAACCGTTAGTATATCCATCACCTATACCAATGGTTTAACCAAAACCATTGTTATAGGGTCTACAATGATCTGGCCCAGGTTACCCTCAAACCCAACTATAGGCCTGATTCATCACAGACCCGAAGGGTGTTCCCAATCCCCACGAGCTAGTGACAAGCACCTGGGCATTAAATGAAAAAACTGAGGGAATGATTTCTCCCTACCTAAAAAAACACATCGTATACATATATAGAGAAAGAAAGAAAAATCAAAAAACTAACAAATATATATATATTTATATATATATATATATATTCCATAACTGTAAAGAAAACTGCTGAAATAGAATAACTAAAAGAGTATCTAAAAACAAAAAATGTCAATTCCAATAGCAAGGGATGAAAAACCAAATAGTTACTCCAAAGTTTGAATTCAATAACTCCAACCATCTTCACCATTATCTACCCATCCTAGATAACATTAACATCAATGCCTCACTGTAGTGCCTTGCCTTTCCCTGCACTAGAAGAAAAATAAAGGTCTTCACACCAATAAACCAGTGCATAGGTTGAGAGTTAACAGGCTCAGTAGGATCCCACCCAGTTGTTCCATAACATGTATATGTATAAAAAATCAGTTATGCTCATTTTTAAATAAAACATGGTGTGATAAGTTATAAATTAGTTTTATATAAAACATGGTAAACATTCCCTTTTTCACAGTTCAAAACAAAAGCAGGTATATTATTTTCCAAAGCATTTTTCCATATCATTTTTCACAAGCATCAACATGCATATCAAGGATAACTCATAAATACAAGTAGTATAAACTAGAATCATAGGTATCACGGAACCCAGGAGTACTATAGGTCGAAGTAGTCCACTAATTGTACCCAAATAATCAAGTGTATAAAACTGATCCTAGAACAACGGGACTAGGATGTAGAGAAAAAACATAAGAGTAATCCACCCAAAATATCAATATCATACCCCTAGAATAATGGGCCTAGTAAATAGAATAAAATCCCATGAAAAACCTCCTTGATAATCACAATTCAAAAGAAGATGGCCTCAAGCTAAACATTCCACCCAAGTACCCAAGGTAACCCATGTGATCTTTTTCACAAACCCATTCCAATGTCATGAAAACCATTCAAAACCATTTATAATACAGTTATCAGGAAAACTATTTTTCTTTCAAACCCCTTTTTTAACACAAACAATAATCATAATAATTTCATAAATCAATTTATAAAGAAATTTTCAAAGAAAAATAAGAATTTTCATTATCATAGGATGGATATGGAACTGCCTACCTCATAGTTTGGGTCGCACACACCCACAACAGAATCCAAAACCAAGAATGAAACTTAATAGAACCAACAGAGATCCTAGGATCCAATCCACAATAATATTGATTCAATCAAAAATAGAAAAGGTATGTGAAAGTGAGGAAAACAACATACCTCGAAGAAGGAAACCCACCATACCACAACCAATGAAGAAAAAAGTCCTTCAGATTGAGATCTCATAATGGATCTAGAAGAAGATGAAAAGAAACATACAACTTGGATTGGTGGATTCAATAATGAAAGGCTAGGGTGCTATCGGAATCAATCTCAAGGAAGAGTCGAAGATAAGACTTACCCTGATAGATGCACCATACAAACAACAACAAACCAGAGTAGATAGGATCAATCGGAAAGGTGATACGCATTTAAAAAAAACCTATGGAGAGCTCTAGTCTGAGATCCAAGAGATATGAAAAGAATATATGAGAGAAACTTCTAAATGTGAAAATTTAACCTGGGTGTGGGCCGAGTCAGGGCATGTACCTCTTGGACACAACATGTAGTCCATGCCGGATCAGTTATGTCAAGAAACCCATCGCCTCATGTTAAAAATACTCTATTTAACCCATAAACCATGTGTACCCTAGTTATATAATGTTTACCATCTCATGACGTAACCCCCACAATAGAACTTGAATCCTTCCTCAATTATATGGAATTTACATCAGGTACATGGTGTGTACATAAGGTACATGGCGTTTACTTTAGGTACACAACCCTGAAACCTGCAGTAAACCCTAGAAAACTACTTTTGAGGATTCTTAATCAAAAGGGGACTTATAAAAGGTAGAAAACTAACCCAATCAAGGTAACGGGATGTTACAAACTCCCTACCATAAAGTATTTTCATCTTCAAAAAGTCTTGAAGAATATGTATCCTCTGAAAAGAGATGAGGCCACTACTCAACCATCAATGACTCACATTCCCAAGTATAATGAGAATCTAATTCACGTTTCTAATGAACTATGACCAACGAAATTGACTTCCCACATAAGACTTTCTATTAAGAGTCAATGATCTCAACTAGTATCTTTAAAACAAAATCATTTGCCTCTAACTCAATTAATTATTTACATAGAACATGAAAAGGGTCAGGGTGATACTTCTTGAGCGGAGATATTTGGAAATCGTAATGAATGTATGTTAGATGAACGATAATTTATAACTAATAAGAAACTTTTTCAAGCTATTTAGTGATCTCAAATGGTCCAAAAAATATTGGATCCAACATTCCCGATTTTTCAAGTCGATAGTGCCCTAACCGAGGAGAAACTTTCATGAAAACCCAGCCACCAATGGAAAACTCAAAAGGACGACACTACTGATCTGCATATGATTTATGTCAACTTTGGGATATAACCAAATGTCACCACACATCCTGAATGTTTGACGATGTCTCTTGAACCAGAATTGGTCCAACCAAAGCTACTTTTCCCACCTCTTCTCAACAAAGGGGTGATTTGCGTGGGTGACCATACAATGCTTCAAAAGGATCCATTCTTATTGACAACTAGTATCTATTGTTGTAAACAAACTCAACCAGTACAAGATGGCTATTCTACAATCCACCAAATTCCAAGATGAACGCACAAAGCATATCCTCTAGGATATGAATTACACTCTTCGTCTGGCCACAAATCTATGGATGGAAATTTGTGCTGAATTTTACATGAGTCCCCATTACCTCCGGAAGAATACTCCAGAACCTTGTGGTAATCCTAACATATCTATCTAAAACAACAGCAGAAGGACTCCCATGTATCCTCATGATCTCTTACACATACAACTTACCGAAATCTTTAACAATAGTGTTGTCTTTGATTAGAATGAAGTGATAAGACTTCATAAAATGATCAACAACCATCTAGATATCATTTTTTTCCATGAGGCGTCCATGGAAACCAAAAAAAATCCATGGACTCCTCATTTCACTTACAAACTAGCACTGGAAGAGGTTGAATCATACCAAAAGGTTTCAGGTTCTCTACCTTTATCCATTGGTAGGTGTAATAGCAGAACAGATAATCTGTGATGTAACACTTCTTACCCAGCCACCAGAACTATCTTCTCATGTCATAATACATCATTTTTGTGCCTGGGATGAATAGACCATGATGATCTATGATAATCAAATAAGACTAAACTTCTCACACATGATGGGATGACGACTTCATTCCTGAAGTTATGTCTGTAATCTAAAGAGAAAAACCAACCTCGAACCATCTCACCACCAAAAAGGTTTTCCCGAATCTCATAAAACTCATCATCTGGTTGTTGACATAGTAAGAGAGACTAAAAGAGAGATGATGAAAACTAAACACTAGTCAAAACCATCCTTGAAACCACCTCATGAGCATCCAAGTGCAACTGAGTGAAAATCCACATAAGATTCCACTCTTCATTCGATTCCAAAGCAGCATGTGATGGTACCTTCCTACTTAGAGAATATGAAACAACATTCCCTTTTTCCATGGTGTAGACAATTTCGAAGTCAAACATTTGAAAGTACCAATTTTCTTTGTCTGAGATTGAAGTATTTCTGGTAAAAGATATAGCTCAGACTCTTATAATCAGAGAAAACTATGAACTTCTCCCCAAAGAGATAGTTTCACAGACATTTATGTGATGCATCATAGTAGAAATTTCTAAATCATGAGTGGGGTAGTTATTCTCATGTGGTTAGAGCTGATGAGATCCATAATCCACCACATGATCATACTCCATCAATATGCATACCGAACCAGCACTAGATGTATCATAAAACACTGTGTAACCCATACTGGGATCAGGTAATATTAGAACAAGTTCTAATGTCAGAAGTCATTTCAATTCATCAAATGATGACTGACACTTTTCCACACATGATAATTTCATCGCTTTCTTGGTAAGGGAAGTCAAGGGTTATGACAACTTAGAGAAATCCTTGATGAAACATATGTGGTATCTAGAAAGGCCACAGTTTCTATTGATTTCAAATACATTCTATGATTACATCCTTGATAAAACAGCTTTTACCTTCTCTAGATCAACTGATAAGTCATGATATGAGATTTTATACCCCAATAATTTCACTTCTCAAATACAGAAACTACATTTCAAAAGTTTTCCATATAGATGGTGATTTCTCATACTCTCTAAAACCAAACCCATATGGTGATCATGCTCACGCACAGACTTTGAATAAACCAGAATATCATCCATGAAGACTACCACAAAAGTTTCAATATATTGGTAGAATATCTTATTCATCTAGGCTATAAAAATTTTAGGAGCATTCATCTTACTGAAGATCATCATGAGATATTCATAATGGATATACCTTCTCTTGAAGGTCATATTTGGTATATCAGACTCATGGACTCTCAACTGATGATAACCTAAACAAATACAGTTATTTGAAAACAAATTTTCTCCCTTACACTGATCAAATAAATCATCCACACAAAGAAAATGACATTTGTTCTTAACCATCACCTAGTTTAACTTTTTATAGTTCACACATAACCAAAGTGACCTTTCCTATTTCTCACTAGGGATCCCCAAGGAGAAACACTGGGGGGAAGAAAACCTTTCTCTAATAGGTCTTCCAACTGAATATTGATCTCATTCAACTCCACTGGTTCCATACGATAAGAAGGCTCAATATCATAAACCTACCTGGCACCAGGTTAATAGTGAACTCTACCTCTCTCTCAAGATAATGACCGGAGAAGTTATATGGGAAAACATCAGGAAAATCTCGAACAATAACAAAAATATTTTCAATAGAAAAAATTTCATCGATCTCAAATGCAATAGAAACCAACAAACTGTTGAGCTCTTGGTGGGATAGTCATGTATGACTTACCCTCGGGTTACACTCTCCCTAAAAGACGTGAGTGCTCACATCGGTAGTAGAAAATGAAACGTGTCGATAATAAAAATCAACCTCATCTCGATGAGAGACAAGCTAATCAATACTGATGATGATGTCAAAAAGACCCAGATCAAGAATGAGAAAATCCCAGACAAAATTGTTTTCAGCTATTGTGAAAAAAGATAAAGGACATCTGAACCCCTTCCCTTTACTCTTACCAAGACATGTCTCTAACTCCATTGTAAAGGGAATATGTTCAACTACAAGTTTAAGTAGATCAACAAAACGTGGAGATATAAATGAGTGAGAGGAACTAGTATCAAGCAAGGAAGTATCTACTTCAACTTCAATAATAAGGGTACCTCTCACTATTGTTGGACCTACATCGAATTCCATTGGACACTCATCTATTGTGTGTAAATACTACATTCATAAGGCCTATGGATAGAGCCCTGTAGTATTTGATGCTTCTGAATGAACCATAATAACATTTGGAGCTAATGAACACCAACTATAATGAGTTGTATTCATAGCCTGAATGAAATGTTGTGAATTACCAACACATCCACATCAATTTCACATCTTCATAGGCATAAGAAAAGAACATCTGGTGCGACCCCTAACCCCCCCTCCCCTTGTAGCACTGGTAGCAATTCAGAGGCACAATTCCAACTACAATGGATGGTGTATAGGAGGCTCACTACTAAGACTGACCTCCAACCACTTCTATGATGGTCCTTCCCTGTCCTGTTCTTCCCATGCATGCCACTGATGCTGTCAACAGTTAGAAGAGAAGAGGCATTATCACCAACCTTGCATGCCATGTCCATCTCTCCCATCATTGCTCTATCCATTATCTCTGCATAGGTGTAAAGCTACAACATAAACACATGCGATCTATATTTTGTTCAAAAACCATGTTGGTACTTCTATGCCTTAAACTGGTCATTCTATAACATTTCCAAAGAAAACAGACAAGTTTAGAAAACCGTTTGGTGTATGTTGACACTGAATGCTCTCCCTGCAACAACGATAGGAACTCTAGGTATTTTTCCAACATCAGAGTCTCTGGACAAAACTAATGAAAGAAAATGGTTTTGAAACCCTTCCAATCTAAGCCCATATGTCTATCTTCCTGGACCATAGAGCCCCACACACGCTTAACGGAACCATCTAGTCTAAATGCTATGCACTTCACCTAGATATTCTAATGTGTCTCCAGGAAGTTGAAGATTTGATTGATCCTATCCAGACAATCCATTGACATTTGAGGTACAATCATCACTCTAAAGGATAATGTATTCTCACGTATGAAATCTCGTTATTGATCTCTTTCTCCTTCAGATCCTAGTTTTACTTCAACCACTGCATTCTGAACTCGTGGAAACCCCTGATTGATAGAATGGTCTTCTTGTATGATAGTCTTTATGAGATTCTAATCCATATGTAGATTCCTTTGAATATCATCAGATGCACCATCCTGAAGAACCTGTGGAAGACATCTTAGAGGCATACTGCTACATACTGAAACATAATATTGGTTAAACACCGAACAAATCACGGTTCAAACTAGATAACCAATAAGTAGAAAGTGATATTTCAAAAGAAAAAAACCAACACTAGAGACACATATACCGACAAACCATGGTAACTTGAGTCTCATTATGATAAGAGCTTGCTTGGAACTCATCACCACATACCTCTCAAGTCCCAAAAATCTGATCTCCAGTCTAACAGACATCCCATGAGAAGATTATTAAGGACAGACCTCCTCTGATACTAAACTGTAACAAACCGACCTGGGTTACCCTCAAAACCGGAACATTACCAGATCTTTCACATACCCGAAAGGAATTCATGATCCCCACGGCTGGCAAAAATCACACAAGCATCAAATGAAAAAACTGAGGGAATGATTTCTCCCAGCCTGAACAACAACATGGTATACATATATAGAGTAAGAAAGGAACAACAAAATACTAACAAATATATATTCCATAACGGTAACTAAAGAAGTGGAAACAGAACTACTGAATAGTAGCTAAAAACACTAAAAGACAATTCCAACTTGTAAGAACCCGGGTTTTTGGAACGGGTCAAAATCCCGACCCTGTTTAAATTTTTGACAGGTTTCTGAGGAAACTGGTTTTAATGGGACGTTTATGGAAATTTCTAGACTACACACCCTGTACTCTAAGTACACATTGTGTTTGTGTTGGCGAGGGACCGACTGTGTGCTCGCCGAGTACATGCCATGCAGTGACCGTGTAGAATTTTCCTTACTACACGGCGTGTAGTTTTGAACATTCCATGTATACCCCTGACCGTGTGAAGCCATAAATGGCGTGTAGGTCGTTGTCCAGGTAGAACCAAGTACACGTCGTGTACCCCTAGGTACACGCCATGTAGTCATGTCGGTAGGCTCGGAAAGTAAGTCGGTGGAACCTTTCCGCCTTATGAATAGTTAAATTAACTATACACGGCGTGTAGTCCCAAAGTACACGCCGTGTACTTTCTTTTTTCGCTTAAAATGGGAAGTAGCCTCGTTTTTTAGGCAGAACACCCCTCCTCCACCCCAAAACGGCCGAATCTTCATTTTCTCCCTGGTTCTTCGTCCGAACTCCGATCCGATCTCGGTTGGATGCGTTAGAACCCCATCGGTAAGGCCTTGATTCCTCTTTGGCCATTTTGTCTAATTTTCTCCCTAGAATGAGTTATATCCCATTGAGAAGTTTTGAATCTTTTATAGATTTACCGAGTTTTAGACCGAATTGGTAGGTGTTACCAGAGGAGTACCATCATGTGAGTCTCAGGTAGGTGGTGTGTACATCATTTTTTGTTTTCGTGGTTGTTTGGGTAACGCGGCCTTTGGCGCGTTTTCGGGTATTTTGAGCCGGACATGTTTTATCTGCTTTGTTCATACTGTAATGCTTATGGGACCTCTGGGATTCTTTTGGGTATGCCCGGTTACCAGTTTGCATGAGCGGGGCCGGGTGAGGGGTCGTGGCTCATCGGGGCATTTTGGCCAAGGAACACCAAAATGGTTTTAATTGAAAAATTATTCTATTAAACTGTTAGTTTAAATTATTAAATCCTGTTATAATTATTGGAGGCATTTAAGACCTCAGTGCTAGTATGGGATATCACCTGGTATAGTGCAATTCAACTGTTTAGTTTGTTTTGCCGGTTTATGTTTTCATGTTTTAACATGTTATATATGCAATTGCTGAATTGCATCTGCTGGACCCTTTGGGTTGTGTTGGGCTTGGCCCGGTTACGCTTGAGTGATGTTGATCACAGGTTGGGGATTTTCCCGGGTTACTTTGGGTGGTTTTGACCACGGGATTGGGCGTCATGGACGTCGGCTTGAGGTAGTACGACTATCAGGTTGGGCATGGCCCGGGTTACTTGGATGGCGAGGCCATCAGACTTGAGCGACGTGGTCGTAGGGACACGAGGTGTTAGATGTTTGGTGGCTTAGGGCTATTTGGGTGATTACCGCCCACCGGGACTTTGAGTAGTATGCACACATAGATACTCCGTGATGAGGTGGTTTTGACCACTCGTGTGGGTAGAGGCCCCCATAGTTGCGGTTAGGTATTTTGGATGGGGGTGATTGTCATAGAAAGCCATGTGGGAGGTGAGGAGCCTTCAGGAAATGGGCGTGCCTTCGGGACGTCGTTACTTGAGACACGAGGAGTCAGGAGGCACATGGTGCCGGGTTACTATTTTGGGCGTGCCTTCGGGACATCGGTACTTGAGACACGAGGTGTCAGGAGGCACATGGTGCCGGGTTTCTATTTTGGGCATGCCTTCGAGACGTCGGTACTTGAGACACGAGGTGTCAGGAGGCACATGGTGCCGGGTCACTATTTTGGGCATGCCTTCGGGACGTCGGTACTTGAGACACGAGGTGTCAGGAGGCACATGGTGCTGGTTTACTATTTTGGGCGTGCCTTCGGGGCGTCGGTACTTGAGGCACGAGGTGTCAGGAGGCACGTGGTGCTAGGTTACATGACAGAGATTCCGGCATTGGCCGAAGCAGGTGACACTCCCTGGTGGCTGTTGAGCACTAGTGGAGTTTGTGTTTACTTGTGCACTATACTATTTACTGCTTTCCTTGTAAATGCATGACTGATTAAACACATATATTTGGTACGCACCGTTGGGTGGTATCCTACTAAGTTTTGTCTCACACCCTACACGGGCCCTTCGAGACGCGCATAGACTTTATGGATTTACGTGCAGGAAAGAGGCCAGCTTCAGGAGCTGGGCTACGTTAGTTATTGCATGGAGATGGTATAGACCTTGAGGTCATGCCTTGTTGGGTTTACTTTGTTTTGTTTTCTTTCTGTATTGGCATGCTTTTTGTACTATTGGTTAGCCATTGGCGCCCTTTTTATATTCAGTTGTGTATGACCTGCTTTGGATGCATGTTTTACTGTTCAGTAGTAGTTACATGTTATCAGCATGCTGTTGTTATAATTATTGCTTTCGCTATTTATTGATATTGGATATGTTTCCGCTCTGCAGGTCTGGTTCGAGTCTGCTGAGTCTTTCCTTACTGTTATACTTGGACTAGTACCCTTACTATGATCCTACGAGGGGGTATAGCCTCCCCACTATACCCAACAGACCCTCGCTGCTAGTTGGCTGCCTTTGGAATTCAGGGGAGGTGCGCCTAAGGTAGTAACACCTGGCCCGTTCGGCACTGTTCAGGTGGTTGGGCTGGTCTGGGACGTTACAAAGTGGTATCAGAGGAGTTCTTGACAGGGATTTAGTAGCAGTGTTTTTCTGTCTACAAATGAGTTTGAGGATTCTCGTTTATTTCTGCTGGTTTACTATTTGGGATATGGTAGACTGGAGATAGTTTTTAAAGGGACTGGGTTTCTAGCTTGTGCTTGGGTGCCTGCAGCCCCAGGTATGAGGGATGGACCTAGCTGCTGCGGGTGGGAATTGTTGTTTGCTTTTTCTTAGATTACAGTTGGTTTGATTTCCACCACGGTGGCTCACTTGATATGTGATGTTCTTTATTGTGATATGTGACCCTTGACCCGGTATGGTAAGGGAGAATTGTACCTTGGCCCGGTATGGCAAGGCTGCTTGCTTGGCTTTTGATAGGAGCATTTTTGGGGCATTTCAATTTCATAATTGCACGTATGCTTTGTGAAGTGATAATTCCATGTGAATGAAATATCAAATGCCATGCTTTATATGCTTTAAAATGTGAATTGGTTGAATTCCTAATAGAACTTATAATTGTGTAAATGTGTATGCCATGATTTATTTTTGTAGAATTGCATGTGGTTGGATGTTTAGGTCTGGCTCTTATGAGAGTAGACATGTACTATGGTTGAGGCAGTGTAACTGTCAGGATTGGGTGACTCGGTCGTCAGTTTGAGGCAACGTGAGTTGTCGGGACGGGCATGGCTTGAGGTACTTTGATACTTGGCTATGTTGAGGGTGGGTAAGAAGGCTGTGATTCCAGGATGCTGTGAGGCATGGGATGCAGTGAGGGGGGAGTAAGGGTAGTTGTTATGCACTTCCTTTTACTGCTTTCCTTATCTGCATAGAATATATTGTTATATATATATGGGTTGTCTGACCATTTATTGTATTCAGCAGGTTACTTGAGGTGCCGAGGGCATCGAGGCATCATGGATGCGGGTTACTTGAGGTGTCGTGGGCATCGGGGAATCATGGATGTGGGTTACTTGAGGTGTCGTGGGCATCGGGGCATTGTGGATGCGGGTTACTTGAGGTGTCGTGCGCATCAGGGCATCGTGGATGCAGGTTACTTGAGGTGCTCGGCACCAGGACCTCATAGAGGCGGACACTGATGCGGTGTGGGTTACGTTGGGTGTCTGTTGTGACAAAGGAGCACCAACAAGGTGTAGGGGTGACGATGTGTCACGGGAGGATTTCACTTTCGGAAAACAGGTTAGTAAACCCTATTTGCTTTAAATTTTGTTGGTTGAGACCGAGTAGGCAATTCCTAAGGTTGGGAGCCCCTTGAGGAATTTATCCAGAACCTTAGGACCAGGGTAGTCCAGATTTTTTAACTATGATGGGCATGTTCGGTGCCACCTCCGGGTTTCGTTTGGTAGCTCGAAGACAAGCTACGTTAAGGTGGGGAGTTTGTAAGAACCCAGGTTTTTGGAACGGGTCAAAATCCCGACCCTGTTTAAATTTTTGACAGGTTTCTGAGGAAACTTGTTTTAATGGGAAGTTTCTGGAAATTTCAAGACTACACGCCGTGTATGTGTTGGCGAGTGACCGACCGTGTTCTCGCCGAGTACATGTCATGCAGTGACCATGTAGAATTTTTCTTACTACACAGCGTGTAGTTTTGAACACATCGTGTATACCCCCGACCATGTGAAGCCATAAATGGTGTGTAGGTCGTTGGCTGGGTAGAACCAAGTACACTCCGTGTACCCCTAGGTACATGCCGTGTAGTCATGTCGGCAGGCTCGGAAAGTAAGTTGATGGAACCTTTCCTCCTTATGAGTAGTTAAATTAACTACACACGGTGTGTAGTCCCAAATTACACGCCGTGTACTTTCTTTTTTTTGCTTAAAACGGGAAGTAGCCTCGTTTTTTAGGCAGAACACCCCTCCTCCACCCCAAAACGGCCTATTCTTCATTTTCTCCCTGGTTCTTCGTCCGAACTCTGAACCGATCGTAGTTGGATGCGTTGGAACCCCCTCGATAAGGCCTCAATTCCTCTTTGGCCGTTTTGTCTGATTTTCTCTCTAGAATGAGTTATAGCCCTTTGAGCGGTTTTGAATCTTTTGTAGATTTACCGCTTTTTAGACCGAATTGGAGGGTGTTACCAGAGGAGTATCATCGTGTGAGTCTCAGGTAGGTGCTGCATACCTCATTTTGTGTTTTCGTGGTTGTTTGGGTAACGCGGCCTTTGGCGCGTTTTCGGGTATTTTGAGCGGGACCTGTTTTATCTGATTTGTTCATACTGTAATGCTTATGGGACCTCTAGGATGCTTTTGGGTATGCCTAGTGACCAGTTTGCGTGAGCGGGGCCGGGTGAGGGGTTGTGGCTCATCGGGGAATTTTGGCTGAGGAACGCCAAAATGGTTTTAATTGCAAAATTATTCTGTTAAACTGTTAGTTTAAATTATTAAATCCTGTTATAATTATTGGAGGCATTTAAGACCTCAGTGCTGGTATGGGAAAACACCTGGTATAGTGCAATTCAACTGTTTAGTTTGTTTTGCTGGTTTATGTTTTCATGTTTAAACATGTTATATATGCAATTGCTGAATTGCATCTGCTGGACCCTTTGGGTTGTGTTGGGATTGGCCCAGTTACGCTTGAGTGATGGTGATCACAGGGTGCGGCTTTTCCCGGGTTACTTTGGGTGGTTTTGACCACGGGATTGGGTGTCATGGACATCGGCTTGAGGCAGTATGACTGTCAGGTTGGGCATGGACCGGGTTACTTGGATGGCGAGGCCATCAGACTTGAGCGACGTGGTCGCAGGGAAAAGAGGTGTCAGATGTTTGGTGTCTTAGGGCTATTTTGGTGATTACCGATCACCGGTACTTTGAGTAGTGTGCACACAGAGATACTCTGTGATGAGGTGGTTTTGACCACTCTTGTGGGTAGAGGCCCCCGTAGTTGCGGTTAGGTATTTTGGTTGGGGGTGCTTGCCGTAGAAAGCTACGTGGGAGGTGAGGAGCCTTCAGGAAATGGGCGTGCCTTCGGGACGTCGATACTTGAGACATGAGGTGTCAGGAGGCACATGGTGACAGGTTACTATTTTGGGCGTGCCTTTGGGACGTCGGTACTTGAGACACGAGGTGTCAGGAGGCACATGGTGTCGGGTTACTATTTTGGGCGTGCCTTCGGGATGTCGGTACTTGAGATAGGAGGTGTCAGGAGGCACATGGTGTCGGGTCACTATTTTGGGCGTGCCTTCGGGACATCGGTACTTGAGACATGAGGTGTCAAGAGGCACATGGTGCCGGGTTACTATTTTGGGCTTGCCTTCAGGGCGTCGGTACTTGAGGTACGAGGTGTCAGGAGGCACATGCTGCCAAGTTACACGACAGAGATTCCGGCGTTGGCCAAAGCAGGTGACACTCCCTGGTGGCTGTTGAGCACCAGTGGAGTTTTTGTTTACTTGTGCATTTTACTATTTACTACTTTACTTGTAAATGCATTACTGCTTAAACACTTATATTTGGTACACACCGTTGGGTGGTATCCTACTGAGTTTTTTCTCACACCCTACACGGGCCCTTCGGGACTCGTGTAGACTTTATGGATTTACGTGCAGGAAAGAGGCCAGCTTCAGGAGCTGGGCTGCGTTAGTTATTACATGGAGATGGTATGGACCTTGAGGTCATGCCTTGTTGGGTTTACTTTGTTTTGTTGGCTTTCTGTATTGGCATGCTTGTTGTATTGTTGGTTAGCCATTGGCACCCTTTTTATATTCAGTTGTGTATGACCTGCTTTGGATGCATGTTTTACTATTCATTAGTAGTTACATGTTATCAGCATGCTGTTGTTATAATTATTTCTTCCGCTTTTTATTGATATTGGATATGTTTCCGCTATGCGGGTCTGGTTCGAGTCTGATGAGTCTTTCTTTACTGTTATACTTCGACCAGTACCCTTACTATGATCCTCCGAGGGGGTATAGCCTCACCACTATACCTAACAGACCCTCGCTGCTAGTCGGCAGCCTTTGGCATTCAGGGGAGGTGCGCCTAAGGTAGTAACACCCGACCAGTTTGGCACTGTTCGGGTGGCTGGTTGGGTCTGGGACGTTACACAAATATAATAGAGTCAAAACCAAATACTTACTCCAATGATGGCCTGAATGAACTCCAATCACCGAACCATTAGCTACCCATCCCAGTTGACATGATCCTCATTACCTCACTGTGGTGCCTTTCCAATCCTTGTACTAGAATAAAAAGAAAGGTCTAAACACCACTGAAAAAGTGTGCAGGGTGTGAGATAATAGGCACAGTAGGACCCCACCCAGGTGTTCCATAACAATTCTTCATATAAAAAATCTTGTATGCTCATTTTTAAATAAAACATGGAATGATAAGTAGTAATGTAGTATTATAGAAAACATGGTAAACATTCCCCATTCTAGAGTTCTAAAATAAAGCAGGTATATCATTTTCCAAATAATATTTCTATATCATTTTTTATAAGCATCAACATGCATATCAATGATAAATCATAAATCCAAGAAGTATAAACCAGAAGAACATGTATCACAACACCAAGGAATACTATAGGTCTAGGCAGCAGACTACTCGTACCCAAATAATTAAGTGCGCAAAAATAATCCTAGAACAATGGGCCTATGAAATTGAGAAAAACCCCCTGAGTAATCCCCCCAAAATAACAATATCAGTCCCCCAGAACAACGGTCCTAGGAAACATAGGAAATCTCCAAGACAAACCTCCTTGACAATCAAAAAACAATGGAAGATGGCCTCAAGCTAAACCTTCCTCCTAAGTACCCAAGGTAACCCATGTGCTCTTTTTCAAAAACCCATTTCAATGTCTTGAAAACCATTAAAAATCATTTATAATCCATTTATCAAAATCCTTGGAAAAACATTTTTAGTTTAAAAAACTTTTTCAACACACACACAACAATCATGAAAATTTCATTAATCAATTTATAAATCAATTTGCAAAGAAAAACAAGTATTTTTATTATCATAGGCTATAGACAGAACCACATACCATAAAGACTAGGCTGGACACGCCCACAATTGAATCCAAAACCAAGAACGAAACCCAACAGCACTAACAGAGGCCCTAGGATCCAATCTATGACAAGATTGATTCAAACATAAACACAAAAGGTCGGCAGAAGAGAATAAAACCACATACCTCAAAGAAGGACGTCCGTCGTACCACAAACAATGAAGGAAAAAGTCATTTGAAATGAGATAACCCAATGGATTCAGAAAAAAGCTGACAAGAAACATCCAACTTGGATTAGTGGATCTAATATCGCAAGGTTAGGGTGTTTTCATGATCAATTTCAAGGAAGTGTCGAAGAGAACACTTACCTTGAGAGACGCACTGCAGAAAAAATGATGAACCGAAGCCGATCAGATCGATACAGAAGGCGATATTCCTCTGAAAAACACCTAGGGAGAGATCTAGTTGAAGAGAGAAGAGATAATAAAATAATAGATGAGTGAAACCACTAAACTCATGAATTTAACTTGGGTTCAAGTCGATTCATGATGTGTACCTCTTGGAAAAAATGTGTAGTCCATGCTAGATAAGTTATGCCAAAAATTGGTCACCTTGGGTTAAAAATCCACTATTTAACCCCTACATAGCATGTACCTCAAGTACATCACATGTACCAACTCACAACCTAACCCCCACTTCACAAATTGAATCTGTCCCCAAGTACACAGCGTGTACATCTTGTATAGGGCATTTACTTCAGGTACATGGTGTGTACTTCAGGTACAAGGTGTCTACTTCAAGCACATGACCTAAAACCTGTAGTGAACCCCATAAAAAACTTTTATGGACTCTTAATCAAAAGGGGACTTTGAAAAGGTGTAAAACTAACCTGATCAAGGTAACAGGATGTTACAGGGTCATATTATGGCACATATACCAATGGTTTTGGCTAAACCATTAGTATAGGGTAATTTTATAGTACCAATACCAATGGTTTGTCCAAAATTATTGGAATAGGTTTGTTGGTATAGGTCTAGTTTCTAGTAGTGATTGTCAAAGAACTTTAAGGTTCTCATCATATTGGGGAACTACTATGACCTTATTAATATGATGTATACTCTTGGACATTATTTTATTAGAGTCATATAGAACAGTGAACAATATCTAAAAATAATTTTTTATTAATATTCAATACATTGAATATACATGTAATCAATGTATAAATAGTTGTTCGTAGGATGTCATAACCAACAATGAAGAAAAGGCATTATTATTGGAAACAAATTTTGCTAAAATTAAGTTGAAAGTCATTATACATGTTAATACCTTTCATCCACTTTTCCATGTCATTGATATGGGTCGATAAAAGTAAATGGCAGTATCGGCATCAATGCCTTTTGGCATAAATATAATTTCATTTAGGCTGATGTCATATTTGTGTATTAGTTTTAAAAATATTTAAAACCAATATTTATTTAAATAATTTTTTTATCAATCTATATTAAAAAAATTGATTGTAGAAAGAATTTCCCAGTAATGGAATCCATATATTTTTTTATGTGTAAATTTGATTGATTATGGTTATTTGTAACATGAATTAACCCAATTATTAAAGAGTTTACTTGCATGTTTTCTCAAGTCAGACTTTGGGTATCAAAATAATATTCCAAAAAAATTCTTGATGTCCCAAATCTTCTCTAAATGATGGAATTATGTCATGATAACTTACTTGTTCTTGTTCCACGTCTAATCCTTTCATGTTAGAGAGCAATTTTCAGGATCGATTATAATAAAGAAATCTAACTGTACAACTTTTTTAGTGACACTTCTATTCCCAATTACTTATTTAGAGACATATTATAATGAAAAGAATAATTAGAAGCACAAGTAATTAATTTATGTAATGAATGGAGGTCATACTTCAAGGAAAATTCAACACAGACCAACTATTGATTAAAATACCAATAAGGGTTCTCAAAAGGATTATTAATTGTGACTTTAAAACAATATGATGAATATGAGATGAATATTACTACTATAAATCATGAATTTTGCAGCACTATCTTTTATGAGTGCTCAATGAAAAGTACTTATAATGGGAGTAATTTTATCACCACTAGAAAAAATGACTAATATAGGTAACTCATATATCAATGGTAAAAAAATGATGATATAAGGGTACCCTTAGTGAGTGCTTTTTAAGGATGATAAAGCTTTTACTTTGTGAGTTCTTTTTAGCCATGATAAAATATCATCCTTTAAGATCACGGTGAAGAATTTAATTTATATATACATATTAAAAAAATTTAAATAATATTTATATAAAAATAAGAATATATATGTAAATATAATATATAAATATGATTTATATAATTTTTAATGAAAAATTATTGTCAATATTATTTTAATAATTATATATATATAATTATCAAATTTATATTTTTCAACAAAAAAAATTATACTGTATTTATATAAATTAATTATAAAATTTCTATATAATTAATGTAAATATGATATATAAATATTTAATTTAAATAAATTTACAAATTTATAAATGAATATATTTATTTAAATATGTTAATTATATTTGAATTTATATATTTATGTGCATATTAAATAATTTCAAATATACTTACAAGTATGTGTTTGTATATATATATATATGCATGTGTATGTATGTGGATGTGGATGAGTATGTGTATGTGTATGTGTTTGTGTATGTGTATGTGTATGTGTATGTGTATGTGTATGTGTATGTGTATGTGTGTGTGTATGTGTATGTGTATGTGTATGTGTATGTGTATGTGTATGTGTATGTGTATGTGTATGTGTATGTGTATGTGTATGTGTATGTGTCTGTGTATGTGTATGTGTATGTGTATGTGTATGTGTATGTGTATGTGTATGTGTCTGTGTATGTGTATGTGTATGTGTATGTGTATGTGTATGTGTATGTGTATGTGAATGTGAATGTGTATGTGTATGTGTATGTGTATGTGTATGTGTATGTGTATGTGTATGTGTATGTGTATCTGTATCTGTATGTGTATGTGTTTGTGTATGTGTTTGTGTATGTGTATGTGTATGTGTATGTGTATGTGTATGTGTATGTGTATGTGTATGTGTATGTGTATGTGTATGTGTATGTGTATGTGTATGTGTATGTGTATGTGTATGTGTATGCGAATGTGTACGTGTATGTGTATGTGTATGTGTATGTGTATGTGAATTTCTATGTGAATTTATATGTATGTGTATGTGTATATGTGTATGTGTATGTATGTGTATGTGTATATGTATATTTATGTTTATGTATGTGTGTATGTGTATGTTCATGTGTATGTATGTTTTTTTGTATGTGTATGTATATATGAAAATGTATATATGTGTATGTATGTGGATGCATGTATATATAATTGTATGTATGTGTATGTGTATACATATGTGTAAGTGTATGTGTATGCATATGCATGTGCATGTGTATGTGTATGTGTACTTGGATGTGTATGTGCATATATGTATGTGTATGTTTGTGAAATTGTATGTGTATGTATATATGTGTGCTTGTATGTATATGTATATATTTGAACGTGGATACGCATGTATTTATACATATTCATGTTTATGTGTATTTATGTGTGTTTGTGTATGTGTATGTATATGTGTATACGTATGTCTGTGTGTTTTTGTTTGTGTATGTGTTTGTATGTGTACATGTCTGTCTACGTGTATTTATGAGTGTATGTGTATGTGTATGTGTATGTATGATTACGTATTATGTGTATGTATGAATATGTATGTGTATGTATGTGTATGTATGTGTATATATGTGTATGTATGTGCATGCAAGTATATGTAATTGTATGTATGTGCAAGTGTGTACATACGTGTATGTGTATGTATATACATATACATGTGTAAGTGTGAGTGTATGTGTATTTGTATCTCTATATGTATGTGTATGTATATATGTGTATATATGTATTTGTACATGTTTGTCTATGTGAATGTATGTGTGTACGTGTGTTGACTTAATATTATTTTTTTTATAATATTTCACTTTTTTAGTATTTTCTGTAATTTATTCATTTTTAATATTTATTCATTTTTAATATATATGCCTTTAATATTTCAGTAATATATTCAATTTTGATAGTAATTTATACAAGTTTAAATATTTAAATATTTAATTAAATAATAACATTTTTAATTATTATTAAAAATTATAACGGTTTGTAATTAATTATATTTTATATATACAATTAATACAGTTTATACATCGATAATCAGCAATAATATTATTATTTATTTATTAATTTTTACTTATTTTTTATGTGTTCACAATTCAAGTAATTAATGTTATGAATTAACTTTTAAAAAATATTTTTGTGATTTAGTTAATTGTTTTTATTCATTTTAAATATTATTACATTTAATATAAATTTTTTCATTTTTGATATTTTTTATCTTTTAATATTTTTTTAACTTATTCATTTTTTAAAATTTATACATTTTTATTTACTAAGTCTTCATATTTTCAATATGTTTGTAATTATTATGATTAATATTTATTGATTTTTATTTATTAAATTTTAATATTATTAATATTTTTGAAATTTATATAATTTATTCATGTAAGACCATCTCCAACCCAGACCATTTTGGTGTAAAAATGCTATCGTGGTGTGAAATTGAACTTCACCATACATTGTCCCCAACACCATTTTCATGTTTATGTAGTTAATTGTGTAATTATATTAAATTCTTTTTAAATATATAAATACTAAATATTATCTAACTAATTTTTCATATTTTTTACTTAAATAATAAATTCATATAATAATATTTATTTGAAGGGAATGTTATATGGGAAGATAGGACTGGGCAATCTGATGTTCAACATAGTGTTGCTTGTCTTTAAGAGATTCAAAATGTCATTAATTCCTTAGAAATGTCTGGTAAATGGGGTAATATTTCCAATGATGGAAGTGACAGGGAAAAGAGGATGGTTCTACTGGACACTACTCATCTCCGATCTATATGCAATGATGATCATGTTTCTTTTAAGGATGTTGTTTTTAATGGAAAGGGAAAGATGGTCACCAGTGATGGTGTTTCTCTGGTTCATCCAAAAAGAAATTTGTGGAAGGATTATAACATTTTTCCTAGGAATATTTCTACAAGGTCATATTCCAAGGCTTCGAAGGACTAACTCACTTCTGAGGAGGAAAGGTATAAGGAGAGGATCCTGCATATCCTCAATCAAAAGAATTCACTGTCAGATTGGAAAACTGTTGATGATGATAATGATTATGATTATGAATATGGGAATGATCATGATTTTCTTGATCCATAGTTTTCTTTTTATTTATAGGAATTTCTATTTGTATAACCTCACCCGTTTTCTTGCTTGCTTTTCATATTTTTATTTCAGCTTTACTAAATAGTCAGGTGTTTTGGCATCTTGCTAGACCTTTTTAGTTGTATATTAATTTTTAAAACTTTTTTATGTGTCTATAATTCATACAATAAATGTTATGAATTCCCTATTTAAAATATTTTTTATTTTATACAATCTTAGTTATTCATTTTTAATATTACTTTATTTGATATTATTTATTTAATTGTAATATTTATTACCTTTTCATATTTTATAAATTTATCCATTTTTTTAAAATTTATTTATACATAATTATTTACAAACTTTTAATATTTTTATTATATATTTAATTTATATAATTAATATTTATTCAAACTCATTTATTATGATGTAATATTTTTAAAAATCATGAAATATTTATAATTAATTTATTTAATTTTTTTTTTAATATTTTCTTTGTTTTTGTACGTGTGTACAATTAATATAATTAATATTATGAATTATAAAAAATTATTTACTAAGTTTAATAGAATTATTTTTTTTGAAATTTATATGATTAATATTTATTCAATTTTATTTATTAAGTTGAAATATTTTTAAATTTTTTGAAATCTATATAATTAATTTTTCTAAATAAATTTTTTAATATTTTCTTCATTTTTTTTGTGTTTTTCAATCATGTAATTAATCTTAAAAATTCATTTTTAAATATTTTTGTTTTATATTAAATTTTATTTACTCATTTTTAATATTCTTTCAGTTAATATTATTTATTAATTGTTATTTTTTTTTTAAATTTTATATTTTTTGAATTTAATTATTTTCTATTATATATTTTTTCACATATCACCACTATATTTTAATATGTTTTGTATTTATTCATCATCATTTTAATATATATTCATTTTTTATTTTTTAAAAAAAATTATGCTTAATAAAACATATCCATTTTTAAATATTCTTGAAGTATATTCATTTAAAATTATTCAATTCCATTCATTTTTAACATTCATTCATTTAAGATTATATATTCTTTAATAATGTTACTTATTTTTTTTATTTTTATAATTTATTCATCTTTAATAAATATTCATTTCATATTTTAATATTTTATTTTAAACAGATTTTATCTGCATTAAAAAAAGAATAGAAAAATAAAGGTTTTATCAGTGCTAAAACAATAAGCACTGATAAAACATATTTATCAGTGCTAAAATTATAGTGATGATATATATAGGTTTTATCTTTCCCTTTTAGCACTGATAATGTTATATCTTTATCAGTGATAAATTTAGTGCTGATAAATATATGTTTTATTAGCGCTTATTGTTTCATCACTGATAAAACTCATATTTATTAGTAATTTTTTAAAAGTGATGATAAAATATTTCGGAGTCTTATAGATTCAAAAATAACATAACTTAAATCTTTACATCATTCAAGCTCTCGAGGAAGTCAACCTTATTCGTCGCTCCCCTCAATCTCATTGGATGAATTAACCATATCAAAACCTATGGTATGTGATTATTTTTACTCCTCTTTAGTCGATCTTACATCACTAGTTCAATATTAAAAATAATTTCATATTCCCCTAAAATGAATGTGTCCAAATGTTGTCGAGATTCTATAAAAATGCCAGTTATAAGATTATCATCAGTTAAATTATTTTCCCTTTCAGGATGGAGCCTATTTTTCTAATCTCGAACATTAGATGAAGCACCCCACCCACAAGAATTGTTTTCATGGACCTTCCAAAGAGGTAATCCATTTTGGCGTCTCCATTGAGATGTATTTTGGATATTATTACTACCATTATTATCAAGAGAACTCATAGCATGCATATTTTCAAGTTGACCTAATTCACCTTCTATTTCACTCAATGTTCCCCAGTTCTATAAATTTTCACTCATAGTAGTTGCCTCCCCATGCAAACCCAACTGAGGATTCCTTTAACTTTTATTCCTTCCTTGGTTCCAATTAAAAAGCGGGTCTTTATTTCTCTTGAACCCACTTACATTTATTCTGAACACCACTCGATTTCATTAAGTTAACATTTTGATCTTTTTTCCAGTTTATTTTATTGGTTCATTGAATTGAGTTGGACCTATAGTTTTATTTAAACTCTGGTCCTAGATATAGGGACTCCCAGAACTCTCTTTCAAGCTTTCTTCTGACTGTCTTTCGCTCCATAAAATGAAATCATGAGATGCATTCTAAACATCCATATCTTCATCCATTTTATTAAACATATTTCCAAGTTTCCACTTTGACAATTTTCTATAGTTTATTCTCTCTATTGGTTCCACTGCAGTTGATTTTTATTATCATGTGATTCTAGGTAGTTTGACTTATACTCTAATTATTAGTTTGAGATAAGTGTTTATATTGATCCCACTGGGACACTTCATTAACGTGTGATAATGTTGATAATTCCTTTCTTCCCCAATGAGTATTTTCCTTACTATTTTTTAAGGCTTAATTCCAACAATTATAATTGTTTAAATTTTAATCATTCCTCAAACACAAAATAGATTTTTCTTCAGTTTTTTTAGTATCTTGAGAACCCTATCATGCTCCTTATAGTTTATTGGATTTAAATTAAATAGTTTCATCAAACAATGATTTTTCAAGACCAGTTTATTGGGCCCTATAATTATTTTCAACCTCTCACAAAAGATCAATATCTAAGGTTCCTAAGAATCCAATCATTGAAACACCACATGGCTAACATCGTAATAAATTAACAAACTGACAAACATAAACTCCTTTAACTTTTTTCACTCCCACCTAGAAAAGTTAAAAAAATCATTATAGATCTCTCTATTTTATATTAGGTGGAAATTTAATTATATTCTTTTTAACTTTATTAATATCACACATTCCCTTCCTTCAATGATTTCCAAAACTTTAAAACAATCTCAAAACGCATCATTTGAATATTATTATCTTATAATAATGGATTCATGTAGATAAAATGATTCTTTAAGAATGACTTTTAAGTGTTATAAGATCATAATTTTTTTGTATACATTTATTTTGTTAAATATTAATATTACTGAATCAAATAAGATGTATATGAATCAACAATAGATGGATTCTAATCATATGAAAAAAGAGTACGAGGATGGGGTGTGAGAGTTCATCAAATTTTCAAGATATCATCCATGTTACCCTTGTCAAATCATTTTTCTATGATTATACTATTTTTATTCAAAACTAATTAGTTCATAGGAGTTTTAAGAACACTAGATCTATCATAGAATATATCAGAGTTATAAATGTTGGGCTAAACATAGGGAAAACTAAATGTTTTTGGGGATTGGGACAACACTACATTTTATGGATCAAATGATACTATTAAAAAATGGAAAGAATGGTGAAGAAATTATTGTGGATATGATTACAAGTGTGGATGATGTTGAAGATTATGTTGAGGAAATGAAAATGGAAGTTGTAGATATACTTTTTGATTTTCCAAAATTATTTTAGAATTTAAGGAGTCGTGTAGAGAATTTATTGTATACTTGTTCTAATAAATATACAGCATTGTCATCCATACTAAATATAAATATTGTAAAAGATGGAAATGTATGGAGTGATACTAGATTTATTGAACTACTTTCTCTCTTGAATAATATTCTACCATAAGATAATGATCATCCCTTCCAAATATTTGATTCTAATCAAATTTTACGTTAAATAGTTATAATCTATGAAAAAAATAAATTCTTGTTCAAATGATTGTATACCATTTCTCAAGGAAGACAAATAATTTTAAAATATACAATTTGTGGCATGTTTCGAAACAAGAAAGATGAATCAATTCCTTCAATATTTTTAGGGAACATTCCAATAATTATATAGTTTAGGTGACTATATAGAAGTGAGGAGACTACAATACAGTCAACGAGGCACAAAAATATAATAAATCAAGATGGGAAACCTCATCACCGACTAAAATATCCTCAATGGAATAAAATTGATCATAAAGATATTGAATTTGGGAAAGAGATGAGAAATATTCATCTTGTGTAATCTATACCTAGAGTGAATCCTTTTGGTTTAAAAACTAGTACACACACTACATGGTTAATAATGTTAGTGAATTATAATGTTCCATCATGGTTATGCATGAATCCAAAATAAATTATGTTGACTCTACTTATATCAGGACCAAAACAAATTACTAATAATATTAATTATTATTTGGATCCATTGATCAAATATTTGAAATTTCTGTAGGATTTAGGTGTTATGTTTTATGTTTCATACAGAAAGATGATAAATAACTTTCCTTTTTAGGGAAATTTTCAAAGATATAACATTAAATAAACTCAAGGATGTCCCATTTGTGAAAAAGGTACATTATCAGTTGTGTTGAATCATTTATCAAAGAATTTGATTCTAGGAAATTACATATTTTTACCCTGATGATATAAATACTATTCTTGGAAGAAATCATTCTATGGGAATTTAGAAGAAGGAACAACACTGTCTCAACTAATAGGTGATCAAATATTTGAGAAAGTAAGACATATGGACACCACTTTTGGTAAAACTTCTTCAAAATCCTTATGAAAATAACTTATAAAAAGAGATTATTTTTTTAACTATCATACAGTAATTTTTTATATGTTACATATTTTCTTAATGTCATGTATGTGGAAAAAAATGTATGTGATAGTGTCCTTGTCATGTTACTAAAATAACTCAGTAAAAAATGATGGAATTAATGCTTGGTATGACATCATTGACATGAGTATACAAGAAGAGTTGGCACCCATAAAGGGTGGAAGATTGATTTCTCTTCCTTTAGTTACTTTAAATCTTTCTAGTTAGAGAGATATCCGTTTTTTATTTCTTAAATGGTGTAATGGTTATAAAGGGGTATTTATCAAATATAAATAATATCTTGTTAATGACTTATTTAAAGTTAAAGTGTATGAAATCGCATGATTATCATGTCTTAATGGAGGATCTAATGCATATGGTTTTACATTTAATTTTTTCAAAGAATTTTTTTTGTATATTACCCAATATTTATTTCTTTTTCAAATCTATATATAGTAAATTTATAGACTCGGTGAAATTACTAACTATGGAAAAGAAATTTTTTCATATTATGTGAATTGAATATGTTCTTCCCACCACTATTATTTGATTCAATGGTTCACTTAATGGTTTACTTGGTAAGAGAGATCTAGAAATGTGATCCTATAAATTATAGATAGATGTACGACAATAAATATTATTTGATGATTTTGAAAGGGCTTATCAAAAATAAAAATAAACCACTAGGTTGTATTATAAAGTGATATCTTGTTGAGGAAGCCATTAAAATATATAATAACTACCAGTCTAATGTGGAAAGCATTTATATTCCAAAATTTCATCACATTGTGTGGATTGTGAGTTTTGTAATAACTAGAATATATGTTTTCACAATTACTATAATAAATTAGGAGCTGACTCGCCTTCAAATTTTTCATAACAGTTTAGTGGTTACACCATATATTGAAACCCACAATGTAATAATTAGGCATTTGAATACATGAATGGATTAAATATGGATATCAAATACACATAATTGATATTTTATAGGATGGTTATTGTATTATATAACATTCTATGTTCCAATTTTTCAATCCAAGTGGGTTGATTACAACAGTACAATTAAAATCGAGGAATTCATATTCATGACAATTTATTTCAGTAAGAAAGGGTAAAAAGATGGATGTTTTACAACAGAATTAATGGAAAAAATGAATCTTATATTCTATATCCTGTAGAAATAATGTTTTCAATTGATATATTATCAACCAAACCCCTTGAAGTGTCTAATATCAATTCAAATGAGGATGGTCCTTTTATGGGGATGTCATAATCATTTCACGGTGGTCCCAATGTAGAAAAGGTCTTCTATATTGGGGGAAACCACTATGAGGGGATTTGGATATTAGATAAAGGAGTAAAATCCCTTTAACCATAAAATAAAAAAAAATAATGTTCAATAATATGGTTATATTTTTCTATAATATACATTTTGTTACCTCATATTATTATATGTTCACTGCTGCATTTATGTAATCTAAATTAAATGCCCAAAGACTTCTATAGATAATGGATTATCCATATGTTGATGCTCCCAATCTTGAGGAATAATAATTTTCTCAACATGTTGATTCTCCAAATGAAAATGAAAAATAATTTTATCAATATGATGATGATTCTAATATAAAAAAACAATAAGTTTCTTGACATTAAGATGCTACCAATCCTAAATAACAATATATTAATGATGTAGAAACTACAGAAATAGAAAAGGGTTAATAACCGATATCCCAAAAAACTAGATTGTTGTATTGTGATGATTTTAAAAAATTATTAATGTAGGAAGTAGGGGAATAGAATTTGAGGTTGTGTAGAATGCACGTGTCCAACATATTAACAGAAAATATTTCATTTTCATTAGTTACATTTACCTCACAACTCAATTTAACATGTATATTGATGTAAATACAAGGAAAAATGTGGCAATGGTTAAGGAACTAATTTATGAAGATATTAGGGTAACATTATGATATATATATATTATTTGAATAATAGAATAAAAAAATGTTTTACTCTTTATCATCCCTTATAGAGTGAAATTATGCTAGATGACTATCGAATTAAATTTTTGTTAAAGTTAACTAGAAAGGTTCAAATGGGATTTTAAATAATTATTACAAATCATCATCACTTTGATGAGAAAGGGAACGTAAAATTGTACCCACCATAGATGTATGAACACATAAAAAACCCTGAAACATGGATTGCATATATTGGTCATTATGAGATGACATCTTTTCAGGTACATTATGATTGGTAATACATTACATGACAATGAAAACATTAATCACATTGATTAGGAATTGTTAATTGATTAAATAGCAACTAATACTAAAAATAAGCATCGTGCGGGAAACCATCGTACCCCTACCATAAAGCAAGGATGTGGTTTTTCTCACTTGAAATAAATGGTATGTATTTTCAATATATAGAAAAACTGTAATGTGGCATGAAACAAAAACATAATTATATTTATTTATTTATTTTCAAATGGATGAATCCAAATACAAATCCACTTCAAACTCATGTCATGTGCTTTAAAATTAGTCTCATTTAAATAAAGATGAAATAATAATAGATAAAAACACACAAAAAAGTATGGGACTCATTTTTAAGTATGAAATAATTATTTTTTACTACATTAAATAAGTATTATATAACAATGATTATTTTTAATAAATTTATTATCAAGTTTAGACTCAAGAATCATTATCCAATGTACCTAATGAATGACAAATTTGTATGTCCCTCAAGTGGCTAGAACAATATTTCCAGGTAAAAGGTGTGGGTTTTAGAATTTACTACAAATATATTTTAAGAAAAGAAATGCATAGGGGGGTAAATATAAGAAAATAAAAAATATACAGACGTTAATAGATTATCAATAGGAAAATATTTATTGGATGTTTCATTTAATAGATAATGATATAGGAAGACATCAAAGATAAGAAACAACATAACAACAACCACTACACGAGTATCCCCCCACAACTTTGAGGCAAGACATTCCCCTAAATGGTCTACCTTACAAGAGGTAATCAATTTTTTCATACTTGATTATATGAAATGTAAATTATAAAAATAATGATATGTTTCCCATATTGATATTATACATAGTGAAAATGAGATTGATTTATAACTATCAGTACCCAACCATCTCCTTATTACAAGGGGTAAATGTAGAATTTATAAAGAGATATTCTAAACTCACAGAAAACTTCCAAAAGGCTATGTGAGAGTGGGGATTCGAATATCTCATGAGATGAGCATCAATATATTAGTTCCCCTTGATGATCAGGATATTCACATGATCAAAATTTCAATTGGAATATTCATAGATGGACTTTTTGATCTTATAAAAATATATCCCAATAAAGATTTATTCCTTTACAATTTATTTTTTATGAAAAAACAATAAAAAATAATGATAAATACCTGAAACAAATAATGTTATTAGAAATGAAGAAATGGAATGGGAAATTGAATGGTAAATTGAATGTCGAATCAAAATAATCTAAACGATCAACCAATTGATCTAAATGACCTCAAGAAAGTAAATTTTCACTATTAGTTCAACTTTCACATTTACTAATATTATGAGTTCATGAAAATACAATGTTAACAAATGGTGATAAAAATAATAATTAAATTTGATTAACTAATGTAAAAAATAGGTCATTACATACTTTCTTCTTCTTGAGAATGTAAATTAAATCCTCAAGAATGAAATTCTGGGAGTAATAATTGAAAATTTACACATGAGGTGTATTTTCATAGTTTTTTGTCAATATCTGATCTACTATGTTAATTATAGATAAATATTATTCATATTTCTTATAGGAGTATATATCAGTATAATTTAATGGGAAACCCTATGATATAAAATTTGGGCTCATTAGTCCTTAGATCACATCTATACAAAAAAAAATATCCTTGAATGAAGAGAAATATTTAATAATAGTGGAAAAACTGGCCATAGTTTTTGAAAAAGAACATACAAATGATGGAAACTTCTTAATACCCCTAGTGTAGGGGTAAAACTATTAAATTAAATCATATAAAATACATTTTCATTCCTCTCATTACATAATCCTTCTTGTTTTTAGGTAGTATTTTATCATTATAATCAATATGGATGCTACAAAGATTTATTTTTTGGATTCAATATGTGGATACCCAAAAATATTGACCACACATGATAGGGTTTATCAAATTGTAAAATAGCTCATGAAAATTTTTATAAATAATCATCATGGCATAAATTTTAGATTATGTTTTAGTTAAAGTTTTGTTATGATAGGGAGGTATTTAAATATCATCAAATTCATGGAATAAAGACTATCCATGAGCATATAAATCATATCAACATCTATAATATGGATAAGTATTATAGTATATATAATAATATTTCTCTATCAAAACATATATTAAATCAAATTAGTTATTTTTCTTAATGTTTTTGCAGTATCTGAAATAAGATAATAAAAAGGTTGTGGTTATTATGTTTAAAATTTTATGAAATATGTAATATTTCAAAAACAACTACCATTTGTAGATAGTTATTTCTGATTAAAATTACAATTTCTTTTAAAAATTTATTAATAATTTTTTATTTAAATATTTCTAGTACTAATTGGTTCATTAGTAGTCCTTGTATTCAGAAGTGGGAAAAGATTTTTTTAGACATTAATGGGCAGAATACATGGTGTCAGAATGTATACAAACATCATAATGCGCCCAGGTAAAATTTATTCTCTTTATAAAATTATGTGTTCTTTATTTGATCTTTTTTTGTTTAGTAGTGTGTCTTTTATATTTAAAAATGACTCAAAGTGTGTGTTTTTTGTTTAAAATTGGCAGTTCAGCTAAAAATTTGTACCAATTAATAAAAAATAAAACACATTTATATTTTCTTGATACTTTTGGAAAATGACCTATAAGTCATTTTTATTGGGTAGTAATCAACTGCACATCAATATAATACATTATGTGATCAATATGACTCAAAGTGTGTGTCTTAAATTGGAAAATGACATTTTAGTTTTAAATAGGTTTCACTCTCTATAAACCTATAAATCCAATTAGATTGTCCAAATATTTTAGAATAATGATATTTAATTCATTTTTGACTTATATGAATCAACCATTCATTAATTTGACACACATTTTGACCATTATGGATCAAAGTGTGTGTTTTTATTTAAAGTTGACATTTTAGATCAAAAGATGTGTGAAATGATCAAAACCATGAAAATTCTTTCATATTGTTTTGATACTTTAAGATAGAGATCCATAAGTCATTTTTTATGTTTAGGAATCAACTGTTCCTTAATATGATACATGGTGTGACCAACATGATTCAAAATGTGTGGTTTTGGATTAAAAATGAAATTTAGTTTAAAATAAGCATGGATTACTAATTACTATAAAAACATATTCATATTATTTATATAATCTAGTAAAATTAAATATATTTCATTTGTGGCATGTAGGAATTGTCTATGCCTCAATATAATACTAAGTGTGATGAGTTTGAATTGAAATGAGTGTTTCAATTTAAAAATGACTTTTTAGTTAATAACATGTGTCGCACACTAAAAATAAATAAAACATGTTTTAATTATCTTGATTATTTTTCAAAATGATCCTTATGTCATTTTTTGACTTGTAGAAATCAACCACATATCATTAAGACACACGTTGTGACCTATATGACTCAAAGTATGTGATTCCAGTTTAAAATGAAATTTTTGTTCAAAATACACGTGACATACTAAAAACCAATAAAAAATATTTATATTATTTAGATAATCTATAAAAATGATCCATAAGTCATTTGTAACTCAAAAATTATCCATACCTCAATTCAATACATGGTGTCTTCAGTATAAGTTGAAAGTTTGTTTTCCATTTAAAATTAAAATTTTAGATAAAAAGATGAATTTCATACTCAAAACTCAGAAAAAAATGATTATTTTTTTAATACTTTAGTTAAATGATCCATATGTCAATTATGGATTTTATGAATCATATTTACCTCAATCGGATACACGGTTTTACTAGTATGACTAGAAATGTGTGATTTCACTTTAAAGTGAAGTTTTAGTTAAAAACCTATACCGTTCATTAAAAACTAAAAAAACACGCATGTATTTTCTTGATACATTAATAAAAAATCTATAATTCATTTTGATTGTGTAATAATTATTCGCACATAAATCAGACACATAGTGTGATTGATCAGACTCAAATGAGTGCTTTTGGTTTAAAATGCACATTTTAGTTAAAAATGAGTGCCACTCGATGAAAACCATGAAAAAACTATAACACCCCAAGGATTTACAAATAAATATAATGTAGAATGTAATGCATGAAATACTAAGTCTCTTTAATTTTTTTTTATTATAACCTATCTATTAAACATAATATTTCCACCTCTATAATTTGAATTTTGAAAAATAGGCATACAAAGTTGCACTCAGTAAGATATTTCGGGTCTGATAAGATCAAATTACATTTTTAGGGAATAACAACTTGGCCTTAG
Organism: Viscum album; assembly: GCA_963277665.1. NCBI lineage: Eukaryota > Viridiplantae > Streptophyta > Magnoliopsida > Santalales > Viscaceae > Viscum > Viscum album. The sequence goes on along the minus strand of OY728140.1, from coordinate 1,306,039,312 downwards.
GAATAATAATATGACCCTTATGAATATGAAATTTTCCTAATGAATAGTATACTCACCCATTAAATTATAAATACAGTTTAGGCATCTCATAATTGAAAGTATGATATAGTTCTATCATAGAAAAAGTAAGTGAATATTTTAAATAAAATATATTTAAGTGTTGGAATTTTTATAAGTCGTAGCTATTTAATTATAATTTTATATTTAATAAAATTATTTAAATGATAAATTATTTTCATAAAATTTATTCATAAATAAATATTTTGTTGTCTTTTGATTTTAGGAAAATTTAGTAAGACCTTAGTTAACTTTTGAAAGTGTTGTAAAATGATCTTTAAATTCAAAATCTGTATTTTTCAAGTCAATACTGATTTTATTTAAAAATTAAATTTGAAATATTTTGAAATTTATTTTGATATAATGGAGACTATTTTTTAATTCAACCTATCTAAAAATTGTTAGTGTGAATTTTTTGGTTTTTTCAGAAATACTTGAATTTTTAGTGAATAATAAGATACAATAATTTACAGTATCAATACATTATTAGCTAAATACACTATTTTTGGAGTCATGGATGATGTAATAACACTTGGTTCAATCTCACATGACTTTATTACTGTATTTAGTCACAAGAATCAATAACATTTTCTCTTGAGAAGAATAATAAAATAATGAATAGAATAATGAGAAATCACCTCTCCTCCACTATAAAAACCACCCCTCACCCCCTCTTCTATTTACTCATCTAAGACTTGAAGCATGTCAATGTTCTAATAAAATCCTCTTCCCTAGTCTCTCCCCATATCAAGTAGATCTTGGTCTTTCCAAAATACCAAAACTCCTTTCCTTAATGAGGTTCTCAAGGATGTTAATTCAAGAGTTAAATCCTCTTCCCATTTCAATTAATTTCACTTCAATTTATTTTCTTTTTTTATTATCTCCTCACCTTCTATATACAATTGATCAGGATAAATCTAGTATCATATAAATACTATAATTATATCATGCTAATGGATGATCAATCATAAATCTCCTTACTATCTCTCTCTCTCTATATAATTTTAAAAACAAAATCATCATCCGGGAGGTGCCGATTTACAACATTCAAGGACGACAAAACATCCTTCTCAAATTTATCCTTCAATGATGTTCATGATATAATTTTTATGGTTGAAAAAAATTATGCATTATTTATTATATATTATTTAAGTTTTATGAACCATTTTATATTCACGATATTAAATAGTATAACAAAACTAGTTCATTGTGATCGAAAAATCGCTAAAATTGAGCTAAATGGTTATCATTAATATGTTATCTAATTATTCATCAAAAGTCAGGGAAAAAATAATAAATAATATCATTTAAACATCTTTTCATTCATTAATAACATGAAATTTTTATTCTATAGAATTATATAAATTTTACATGAACTCCATTACTTATAATCAAGCGAACCAATCATGAAATCAAGGAAACAAACACTCCAGAATGAATAAATTAAAGCTTAGAACTTATCAATAAAGACATAAATAATCTTAATAAAACTGTATTTTATAAAATATATTAATATAATGTTCATAGTTAATTAATTAATGGATTTAATTTCAGGATCCAGCATGTTAAGGTCAAGTGCATAACACATTCATACATAAGGTAAGGATTTTCTCCCTGAACCTCTATTTTTCATTCGGGATTAATCTTTCTCTCTATTTACCCTAATTAAATTCATAATTATTAATATGTAATCCTCCTATATTATGTTTTACTGTTATATATATATGTACCAATCATAATCCTTCTTTATTATATGGGTAGTTACATGTTTTAGAAGGATCCTTCTCAAATTCTTACTAATAAACAAGCCTAATTCAAGAGTACTCATTAAATTCATTACTATTTTATAGTGAATTATATAATATATTTTAAGCAACATATATTTCTCTAAATTCAATAATTTCATTTTTAAAAAACTATATTATTTTACTTCCGGTATTATGCAAATATTTTTCCAAATGAACTCTTTTTTATAAAGTAAAAGAGTATTTCTCTCAAAATTACTCAATGATTTTATAAGAGTATTTTCATCTGTTTCAAAAAACTTCCTGATTATTATTTTTAATTAGGATTAATATTTTATGATATCATCTACCATATTTTATTATTTTGTTTATGATCAATTTTACTACGGATGTTTTATCTTGATACCATTCACCATACTACTCAGAATTGTTATTAATTATGTTTATAGATTAGGGAAAGTTATTTACATTGAAAATGTATATAATGTTATTCTTTAAAACCATTCATATAAGGAATTAATTGGACTTATCAAGTGACTATTTGGGTCCTATATAGTCCATCGATGAATCATTATGTCTCATGAGACAAAACAGAATTAGTTTTTGGATGAGTCTTTACCCTAGTATTTTCAAACGTCCTGGTCGGGGCCTTAACAACATGTTCTAAATGTCTGGAATTATTCATTCCCTCACTAGGAAACTAGTAATTAATAGTCCAGGGTTTTATTATACTAGTATAATATCCATGGTTATTTTTTATTATGGAAATATTTATTCATCTTTCATACATATCATATTATTCTCCAGATTATGTTTTAATGGCATGTGTACATTTATTTATTCACCATGACTTGTTACTTATGCTTCCACTATATTACATACCCTTAATGAGAATCTTATATCACCCCTTTATTATATATTATTTTTTCCTAGGATGCAAAGATGTAAATTATGAATGACTTGCACAGATAATCTAGGAGATATGGATGTTTACAATGGAATTTCCTTATTCTATTTCCTTTCAAGTTATAATGTCGAGCTTATGCATATATCTTATTTTCCAAAGATACTAAACTATTTGGTACTTAGGTATATGGATTCTTTTTAATCATACCTATTTATTTATGTAAGGAACCATCTCCAGGAAATTGGGGTCAGGGTCCTTACATTTGGTATCAGATGGAGGTTTAGTATAATCTTTAGAAACTAGATTTTGAAAATGAAGATTAGGGAATAAAACCCTAATATATAATTTAAGTATAAGAATACAAAAAAAAATCCAATATTTTTTGTATAGTATATATTAAGTGGATATTCCTTGAAAATAAATCGATGTATGTATACTACAAGTGGATATGGTTCTGGCATAGAGGTACCTAGGATTAACAAAAATGACAAGGTGTTTGGGGCCTGTCATGGGGTAACCTAGTACACGACAGTAGGCCTTACTAAACTCATGGTTGGAAAATCCATATGGATATTATTAGAATAATTTACATTTTCTTTACAAACCATTTTTAAGTATTTAAATGAAAATATTTCCTCAACAAAACCATGACTATGATTACGAAATTAGACATGAATAAAAATTAAATTTTTGTTAAGTGTTTTTATAGTTTGACATTATATATTATGATTCAAAACATAATTTAGTTTATTCTATTATTTATAAATGGTTTTTAGTGGAATGAATGAAAACATTATGAATTCACATATCCAATGTAGGGATTTTCCTCTTATGAAAAAAAATTATATAGTTTCTAAAGATGTGACTGGTGCTCAGCAACTTATAACTATACTGGGATAGCTAACTCGGGTTATGACCAAATACCTTACCCTTGTAGAGAATCCTGATCCACAATATGTAAGAGAAATGTTAGAACACTTTATATGAAAACATCCTCCATCATTCAATGGGACTACAAACCCATTCATAGTGGAGTCATGGATAAGTTCTTTAGAGAAGATATTTCTAACTATTTGATGTAACAAAAGGTAAAAGGTTATCATATAATTTTATTGTCTATTAGGAGATGAAGATCAGTGGTGGTTGTTAATTCAAAACACAAAGGAGGAGAAAGAAACATAGGAAATGGAATGGAGGGAATTTAAGGAAAAAATCTTAAAAAATATTTTCCTCTCGAAAAGCGAGAAGATATGGAGAGGTAATTCATCAGTTTGAATCAAAAAGAGGATTAAAATGTTGTGAAGTATTAATACAATTTTACAAGGATAAAAAGGCATGTATCTGACTACATATGTAATATGAGTGGAAAAATTGATCGATTCCTTGATGGTTTAAAACCATTCTTCTAAAGGGAACTTGTTTCCCAAAATTTCTCATCATATGATGATATAGTATCATGTGTAATCAATATAAAGATAGAATTTTGTAAGTTTTATGACATTAAAGGAAATTAAGAGAAGAAGAGGGTGGTAAAAAAAATTTGGATAAATGGAAGAACAAAAAGGGTGAATTTCACAACAAGTCGTACTTATGGAAAGAAACACCCTAGATCCTTCTTAAAAATAAAAGGAGTCGGTTAGAAATGTAAATAAGGAGGCCACCAATGTTCAATGATATAACTGTAAAGATATGGGACATCATTCTAATGCTTCTTCTTATCATCAAGTAAATATTACCCAGAGAAGGACAGGGGATCAAGGCCAAGCTTATATGATAAAAACTAATAAGGTTGACATTCCTAATGATTTGTTGTTATGTCCTATAATAATTTCCTCAAACTTAGCTGATGTTTTTTTTTATTTTGGATCATCACATGATTTTATATCTTCCACGTTTCCAAGAAAATTAGACATTTCTTATTTTATTTAATAATCTAGTTATTAGTCCAAACTTCTAAGGAAAATATCATTGAAAAAAATATGTATCAACAAGTCCCCTTATGCCACATAAACTTGCTTTTGTCACTGACCTCATCATTATACCCATGATTTACTTTGACACAATTCTTATTATAAACTAGCTTTCAAGTTATGTTGAAAAAAATCTATTTCAAGAGAAAGGAAGTTATAGTTTTTAAAAATGATATAGAATACCTCATATTTAAAGAAGAAACCTTGTCATTTCATTCTTATCTATATCCAACCCTAGTACCTCTACAGAATTCAATTTTTGGGAGGACGAGAACTCAATATCACCAGGTGAGGAAAGAATTGTTAAAATTGAGTATGTACCTATTATTGAAGAATAAATTGTTGTATTTCCCTAGGATTTACCTAGAAATCCACCAAAGAAGGAAATTGAGTTTCCTATTGATATATTTCGTTGTGAAAGGCCTATATCAAGACTCCTTATAAAAAGGCTAGAATGGTATCAGTGGAGCTAAAGAAACAACTAGAGGAGTTGAGTAGTAATGATTTTATTCACCCAAATGTTTCCCTAAGGGGATATATAGTTATTTTTGTTAAGAAGAAATATGGATCTATGAGGTTGTGAATTAAATATAGGGAGATCACTGCTATTAAGATAAAGAACAAGAATTATCTTCCTTATATTGATGATTTATTTGATCAACTTCATGGAACCCAATAATATTTAAATATCTACCTTAAATTTGGATATCATTAGTTTCATGCGAGGAAGGAATATATTACAGAGATAGCATTTCAAAACAGGTTTGGACATGACTAGTTTACAGTAATGCCTTTTTGACTCACAAATGCACCCTCTATATTCATGGATCTAAAGAATTGAATTTTTATTGAATATATTGATGAATTTTTTGTGGTATTTATTGATGTTATTTTCATATAATAAAAAATCAGCGAATACCATGAGAATCACTTGTGGATTTCTCTTAAGACTCTTATAATAAATGATTTATATGGTAAGTTTAGTAAATGTGATTTTTGGCTTCAAATATTTTATTTTCATGGTTGTATTGTTTATAAAGATGGAATCATAGTTGATCATTCAAAGACAAAGGCAATTTAGTAATGACCTACTCTAATGAACATAATTGAGGTACGTAGTTTTATTTGATTAGTAGGTTATTATCAGTGTTACGTTCCGAAATTTACTTAATTAGCTAACGTATTAACCAGGCATACTCGTAAAGTGGGTAAGTTTGTATGGGAAAAATAATGCTAACAATGTTTTGAAGAATGTGAAAAATGCGTAAATAATTGAGGAAGTGGTTAGAGAATTATTTAATCTTGACTTTACCATATGGAAATGGGTGATTTGTGATTTATAGTGATGTTTCAAATAAAGTACTTGGTTTTATCCTTATGAATAATGATAGAGATATTTAATATGCATAATGTTAGTTAAAAATTCATGCATAGATCTATCCAACTCATGATCTTGAGTTAGAAGATATAGTCTTTGTTATGAAGATATAGAGACATTATTTATATGGTGAAAGATGTGAGATATATTCTAATAACAAGATCTTGAAATATATCTTCTCATAGAAATAACCCAACATGAGGAAAAGTTGATGGCTCGAGCTACTCAGGGATTATAATTGTTCTATACACTACCATCAATGGAAGGAAAATAAGGTTGAAGAAGCATTGATTAAGAAGGATCATGGAATTATGAACAAAATGAGGATTAAAAAGGATCCTATGTACATGGATCTAGAAAGGATGGATATGGGAATTATTAAAGAAGGTAAAGCATCATTACTTTTTCAATTGGTGTCCCAACCATATTTACTGGAAATAATTAAAAGTTCTCAATCTAATGATGGGAATATTCAAAATTAAATTAATGTTTTTAATGATAGGAACTTGTTTTAATTTGAGTGTGAGGATGAAATTATGAAATTTGGGAATAGAATTTGTGTTCCCTCTATACATGAGATAAAAAGTGAGTTATTGGTTGATTCCCACAGTTATAATTTATCTATACACCCTGGTATCACTAAGATGTACTGAGATTTGAAATAAATTTTCTAGTGTGATAACATCGAGATATAAATTACTGATTATACATCAAGTTGTTTAGTCTTTCAACAGGTTAACATTAAAAGACAACATCCTAAAGGAGTATTTAAACATTTTCCAATTAATACATGAAAATGGGCTGATATCATTATGGATTTTGTAACTGGATTACCAAAAACTCCAAGAAAAAATGATGCAATATGGGAAATTGTTGATCAATTTACCAAATCTATATATTTTTTCACTATAAGGGAGGATTTTACACTACTGTTCACTACATGTATCTATATTAATAATGTTGTAAAACATCATGGAGTGCCTCTCTCAATTGTGTTTGATCCTGATCTATGATTTACATGGAAATTTATGAAAAGTCTCCAGAAATCATTGGATACTGATATTTATTTGATTACTTCTTATCAACCTCAAATTGATGGGTAGTCAGAAAGGATGATCTAGACATTAGAAAAAATGTTTAGATCAGGATGACTTGATTTTTAAGGTATATGCGTTCAGTATTTACCTTTCATAGAGTTTTCCTACATCAATTTTTTCCATTTTATTATTCAAATGGAACCATATGAAGCATTGTATGGAAAGTGATTTCTTACAATGACATGTTGGGATGAAGTTGGTGAAAGAAGGCTTATATACCTACAGATTCTAAAGGAAACAACAATGAAGGTAAAAAAATTTCAAACACATATCAATGTATCTCAAATAAAGGAAAATATATATGTAGATAGTCGAAGGAAGGATTTGGAATTTCAAGTAGAAGAGCACATTTTTTTAAAAGTATCTCCATGGAAGGGTGTTATAAAATTTAGAAAAAATTGAAACTGATCCCTAGGTATATTGGTCCTTCTGAAATTTTGGGGATAGTTGGAGATGTGTCTTTTCATTTGTTGAGGCCACCTAGCCATTCTAAATTGCACAATGTGTTCCATGTCTTATTGTTGAGGAAGTACATTCTAGACCCAACACATGTACTCACTTTTGAAGGAATCGAATTGAAACCTGACTTATCTTACTGTGAAGAGCCCATCTAGATTATGGAAACTAAAGAACATGTGTTAAGGAATAATATAACTAAAATAGTAAATCTACTTTGGAAAAATCAAAAAATTGAAGAGGCAATGTGGGATCCAGAGGACATTATAATGAAGATCTACCCAAAAAAATTTATGAGGTAACATTCTGGAAATTTTGAGGGTGATATTTTTTGTACGGGTGGAAGAATGTAACACCCAAAGGATTTAAAACTAAATTTAATATAGAATTTAATGCACGCAACACCGAGTCTCCTTGAAACAACACTTTGTTATTGTAAACTATTTATTAAAAATACTTTTTTTGCCTCTATGATTTGAATTTCAAAAAAAACATAGTTGGGATCAGTACGATATTTAGGGTCTAATAAGATCATGTAACATTTTTTTAAATAGTAACATGACCTTAGTAATAATAATATGACCCTTGTGAATAGTAAATTGACCAAATGAATAGTAAACTCCCCCATGAACGTATTAATGAAATTTAAGCATCTCATAAGTGAAATTATGATATAATTATATTATAGTAAAAGTAAGTGAATATTTTTAAAAAATATACATTTAGGTGTTGGTATTCTTATAAGTCGTGGATATTTAATTAAAATTTTATAATTAATAAAATTATTTAAATGAATATTCATTTTCATAAAATGGATTCATAAATCAATACTGTTTTTCTTATGATTTTTGGATAATTTTATGAAACCTTTGTTAATTTTTTAAAGTTTTTTAAAACGAGTTTTAAAATTAAAATATGTATTTTTCAACTAAATAATGATTTTATTTAAAAATTAAATTTCCCAGATTTAGAAAATTATTCGGATAATTAATTCCATTTTTTAATTCTACGCATAGAAAAATGGTTAGGGTGAATTTTTTGGATTTTTCTAAAATACTTGAATTTTTAGTGAATAGTAAAATGTGGTAATTTATAGTATAAATACATTATAAGATAAATAAGAAATTACTTGAGTCAAGTATGATGTATAAACCATTCTTTTGAACCGAAATACACTTATTACTATATTTATTCAAAATAATCAACACTATTGTTTCTTGGGAAAAATAATAAAATAATTAATAGAATAATGATAAATCACCCCTCACCTCCACTATAAAAACCACCCCTCACACCGTCTTCTATTCACTCCTCTAAGACTTAAATCTGGTCAGTGTTCTAATCATATCCATTCCCTAGTATCTCCCCAAATCTGAGATCTATTGTTCTTTCCAAAAAACCAAAACCCCTTCCCATAAGGAGGTTAATTCAAGAGATAAATCCTCTTTATATTTCATTTAATTGCACTCCAATTTATTTTATTTTATTATTCTATCTTTGTATCCTCTATCCAAATTATAATAATAACTCTAGTATCATATATATACTATAAATATATAATATTAATGTATGATCTATCAAAAATCTCCTTACTCCCTCTCATTTCATTTTAAAAACGAAATCACAGTCCGGGTAGTGTCGTTTTATGACCTTTGTAAACGACGAACTTTCATTCTTAAATTTCTCATTCAAGGTCGGTTATGATACCATTTTTATGGTTGAAAAATATTATTGAGTATTTATTAAATCTTATCTAAGTTTCTTAAACCATTTTATATACATTATATAAAATAACAAAACAAAATGTTTTCTTTGTAATTGAAAAACCGCTAAAATTGAGAAAAATGATTAGCATTAATATGTTATCTAATGATTCATCCTCCATTATGGAAAAAAATAATACAAAACTGAAATTAAACTTCTATTTTTTCATTAATAACATTAAATTCAAATTTTGGATAATTATACCCATTTTACATGAACTCTGTTACTTATAATCAAGTGAACCAATCATGAAATCAAGGAAATGAACACTTTGGAATTAAAGAATTCAATCTTATAACATATCAATAAAGAAACAAATAAACTTAATAAAACTATAGTGAATAAAATATATGAAAATAAGGTTATTTATTAATTAAGTAATGGATTTAATTTGATTATCTGGGATGTTTAGGTCAAGTAAAAAACAGATTCATATATAAGGTAAGGGATTTCTCCTCAAGACATCATTTTTCATTCAGGATTATTCTTTCTCGCTCTCTTTAACCCAATTAAATTATTAACTATTATTATTTACTCCTCGTAAATTTTCTGTGAGTGTTCTATGTATTTGTACCAATCATAATCCGTCTTTATTTAATGGGGAGTTACATGTTTTAAAAGGATTCTTCTCAAATTCTTCCCGATAAACAAGCCTGATTCAAGTGAACTTTTTGATTTTTTTCCTATTTTCAAGTGAATTATATACTATATTTTAATCCAACATTAATTTTATAAAATAGATCATTTTCTTATGAAAAAATAGATTATTTTACTTCTGTTCTTATTCAAATATTTCTCCCTCTATCTCTTCTTTGAAATTTAAAAGTGTATTTCTCTCAAAATTACTCATTGGTTTTATAAGAGTATTTTTATCTATTTCAAAACACTTGTTGATTATTATGATTAAATAGGGTTAATATTTTATGATATAATATACCATGTTTTATTAAATGGTTTATGATAACTTTGGAAATGGATATTCTATCTTGATACCATTCACCATACTACTTAGAATGGTTAGTAATTATGTTTACAGATTTGGGAATGTTATTTACATTGCATATATTTTTATATGACATTTATACTTAACCCCATTCACATGAGTAATGCATTAGACAAGTAAAATTATGTGTGGGTCCCACTATATCCTCTATATGCATCGGTAGGTCTCATGAGACCATAAAAAATTGGGTTTTGGCCAAGCCTTTACCCTAATATTTTAAGACATCTTAGTAAAGGCCTTAAAAACATGTTTCAAATGTACAACGTTATGCATTCCCTCATTACAAAACTATTAATTGATAATCCATGTGATCATTCTACTAGTAGAATATCCATGGTTTTGTTTTATTATTGCATTAGTTATTTATCTTTTATTCATTTCATATTATTATTAAGATTAAGTTTTAATGGCACGTGTACTTTTATTTTTTCATCATTCCTTTTTACTTATGTTGTCACTATATTACTTACCCTTACTGAGCATCTGAGCTCACCCCTTTCTTTTGTTTTATTTTTTTCCCAGATGTGAAAAGGTATATTTTGAATGAATTTCAGGGATAATCTAAGAGATATGGATGTTTAAATTGGAATTTACTCGTTTTATTTCCTTCCATGTTTTAATTTTGAAATTAGGTATGTATCTTGTTTTCCAAAGATACTAAACTATTCTGTTAATTTATATACAAATTCTTATTAATCATACCAATTTATTGAATTAAGGAACCATATTTAGGAAACTAATGTCGGCTTCAATACAAACACACTCTTATTTTCTAGATATATTATTAAAATGTTCCTTAAGTTATTTTTGACATGTAACAATAAAAACTTTCCCAATCCAATACATGGTGTGACCGATATGACTCAAAGTGTGTTATTTTATTTAAAATTGAAATTTTAGTTAAAAACATTAGTCACATACTTAAAACTAGGAAAAAATTATATTTTCTTGATAATTTTGAAAAATTATCCATTGTGATGTGTAGGAATAAACCCCAAATTAATATTACATACATTGTTCCTGGAATGACTTGAAGAGTACTTTTTTTGTTTTAAATTGAAACTTTAGTTAAAAACACACATCACATACTTAAACCTGAGAAAATTAACTCAAATTGTCTTGGTAATTTATGATAACTATTCATATATTATTATTGTTGTGTAGAAATTAACCACACATTAATTTGACACATGGTGTTCTTGGTACAAATCGAAGAGTATGTTTTCAGTTTAAAAGTGAAAATTTATTATTACATTGTTTCATATTAATGTTTAATTTATATTCTTATAGTATTACAAATATAAGAGTTGTTTTTTATATATTTATTCTCTATTTATTGATATAGGGTGGTTTTTTCAGTATCCAGTGGCATGATAATGCAATGTTGAGAGGGGTTCAGGGGCCAAAGGCAGCAAAACATTATTATTATTTGTATTTTTTTGTGTTTCTGTCAACTGTATGTACCAATGTAATGTTGGAGTTTTTGTTATATAACCAACTATTTGTATATTGTATTAAAATTATATTTGATTATTTAAATATTAATGAAATGTATTTTTACATATTTTTTATTTTTCTATATTAATTTAATGTAATATAGTCCTAGGGTATCTATCACATTGATAAGGTCATAACAGTTCCCTGTTATTAAGACAACCTTGATGTTCCATAAAGATATTACTAAATATTGTTCTATGTATAGATAATTAATTATGGAAGGACACATAGTATATAGACTATTAGTTGCGAGTACTCTAATGGGGATGGGGCTTCTCCTCATGAAATTCACACTTGATAATCTTCACGATATAAGATTATCATAATAGACCCACCGGTTGGAATTCTTCTTGTTTTGGTTTCATCACATATTCTTATATGTGATCATGTATAATGGTTCTTAGAGTTTAATATTATTACTAATGCATGAAAATACTCGTACACAAATATTTATTGACCAAAACCATGATTCCATATGTTTGTGGTAAGTAAGGTATGTTGGGTGTGTCATGAAAGACTTACTATTAATAGATATATTGAGGAATTATTTATCCCTCCCATTTCTAGAGACGTTGGTATCTCATCCTTTTAATTGTAATATAGACAAAACATTAAATTCCATGGCCATGGTGTAACGACATTTTTATTTCAGATTGTCAAAGAAAGTATTTTCAAATATATAGGTGGACGACTGAGAAGTGAACCCTGGTTGATGAGATATTTTTACAAAGTGATTATATTACACAACTAGTGTTCTTATATTGTTGTTGATGTTGTTCCATTAAGTTATTTATCTTGGGTTACCTTACCTATTTCTAGATAATAATCACAGACCTTAGGCAATCCCACCTAATGGAAATGAGAAATGATCCTAGAGGGTAACACGCTAAGTGTTTTTTTTATCTCAATTAAATTCTATTTTAATTTAATCAATGGATTAAATATTATTCACTATTTTTTTGATAAAATATTTATTTATGAAAAAAATATTTGTTAAGTTATTCAGTAAATTCTAAATTGTTCAAGTGAACCAAGATCACACCAGGTGATAGATATTAATTTACATGTTGATAAAATAATTTTACCATTGTGTGAGTTAGAACACACCATAAAATAATAATAAAATTTTTATATAGAATGGTGTTTTTTAGGATTATAATATTTTTTAAGGGTTTATACATAATTAAATAATATTTTAATGTAAACTATATCCTTACAAATAGATGGTTATGTCTATTATGTAAGCTTAATCGAGAATTGATAATCAATACACGTAACAGACTTCTCTCCCAAATTATTCATCTCATCTTCTCAAGAATGATAAGAAATCCTTCAAACCAGAAGGATCTTGATGTGATCAAAATGAATAGTGAAATATGGTATATTGTCGGTGCTAGCACCTAAAAATAAATCAAATTTCTTTAGATATCAAAAAAGATCATGTGTGGATCACTGCTAGAGGGATTCTACACTTGGATACTCCTTACACAACAAAGGTAATATAACAATTGTTTATGTATAATAAACATCACTATCTAAGAAAGTTATTTGGTGAGGTAATCTTATCTTATGATCATAAATAAATTAATTATAAATTTAACAAAAAAGTATCTAATCTTTGTGTTCTGAGTTCTCTCATGTCAATATTCATTGGAAAATTTTCATTAGTCGTTATGTTTATGTTTTGAAAAAATATTTTGAATGATTCACTGAATGAAAGAAACTTATTGGTTATCACCCACCATAGTGCTTCCACTACACCTGAAACCTTCAATTGGTATCAAAGGGTTCATGTTTCAAATTTATAATTTTTTATTTTATTGTGGATTTATATGAACAATAGTGGTAATATATTCTATTTCAAGAATATTTTTTATTTAATCCATTTCAAATAAACTGTTATTGATATTTTAGTTATCATTATTCAGTGTTTAATTTTATTAATGGACTAATAAAATATATATAAATATTAGAGACTCTAACATGAAGTGATAAGGATTTTTGACCAGTAAGACATGGTTACATACCATGTAGCTGAAGTAAACATAGTGTACCCACGTAATCTCATCTGGACATGTCATAGGATACATGATGTTCCAATAAGTAATTACATGGGGTGTATTTATTGTACACCATGTGTAGACAAGGCCATTCAGGAACATGGGTTGTTAGATTACATGATGTATAGGTGGTGTATATGTTGTGTTGTCTATATGGTTTATCAGTGAAATTCACAAAACTCATTTTGGAAAATACACAGTCAAAACCATGAAATAATGATAACATGGAGAATTAATTAAGTACAAAACATGTGTCTAAAATACATGGTGTGTAGTTTATTAATTCTCACATCTGAAATACAAACCATGTTATTTGGAGGGTTATGTGGACACATGACATGAGAGATACACAATGTGCATCTATAATATACATATTGTGTAGTCCTACATCCGAAAAATAAGCTGAGACCTTTAATGGGTTTCATGGAAACAATACATTTAGATCACATGGTGTGAATCTCCTGAGTACATGCCATTCAATTGATTATGATACCTTAAAAATCCCCATGCATTTATCCCAGGTTCATTGTAAGCAGATTACATAGTGCGTAACTAGTTAGAACATTCCATGTAGTAAGGTTGAGGTACACACCGAAGGCCCGAGAATATATATCAGGTGCCCAAAAATGAGATACATGGCATGTAGCTCAATACTATATGTCGTGTAGTCACACAATAAAGGAAAAAAATTAAATTATATTAAATTAAAAGTTGTATAATTAAAACATTTTTATATTTATTGACACCTGATGTGTTTCAAAATATAAAAATGGTTTTAAAAAATTATAAAATTCTCAATTACTTTATTATAATTATCTATAAATATTGGTTTGACAATTTATTTTCCATGAATTAATTTATGATGGGTATCTCAATGAAACATTGTATTGCCATTAAAATAGAATGGAATTAATTATTTATTTTTTTAATTATTTAATCAAAGTGTGTTTCTCTTAATAATAAAGAATTAATAGAAATAAATATTAATTGGTTTTATTTTTCATATTCTTTGCATATGTATGAACATTCATGAGCTTTACCAAGACCATTATATGTGTTGGTTTTATTTAATTAAAATTTATTACATGGGTTTTCAATTAATATTTATCAAATTAAAATGATGGTTTGTGAGTCATAACTCCCTCCATTATTATGTAGGACTTGTGTTTCCAGGGTCATTTATGGAATTACACTTAACCAACCCTATGGTTACCCATACTTTCATGTTAGTTATAAATACTTGAAACAAATTGAGTCACCCAATTTGTTTGGAGGTAGTTAATGATGGAACTAAGATAATGCCAACCATGATTATATATAGTTTGATAGGTGGAACATTGTAACTAATTCTAAGAATGATATAATGCATTTTTTTCCTATGTAAAAGGTTGATTTATTGTCCACTCAATAAATCAACCATTATATAAACTCATGATCAGGCCATTTATTTATTTATTTATTTATTTATTTCTACCATATGCATTACTTATTTTATGTATGTAAGACCGTGAACACTTAAATAAATTAATTAATGTGTAAATATTAAATATAATTAATTGGATTATGTGAGAATGTTTTATCCAAACATGGTTAATCACTTATGTATGATACACTTAAAATGAACAAGATATGTAAAAGAGAAAAAAAGAATTTTTTTACATAAAATGAATAAAATACATCAACTAAATATTAAGTCAAAATTATCCTTCAATGTATTTATTAGGAATGAAACCAACATAACAAATTGTTTGACCAACCCTTGTGGAAACCGTTACATTTATAAGGGGAGTTCTTATGAACTTTTTGGGTTAAATTAACCCTTTCACTTCAGGAGGAGTATCCCTTTTTATACATGGTGTAACTTGGTGGAATGTGTAGAGGAAACCGTTTTTAGGGTTTTAGGATTGGGGAATTTAGTCAACAGATCATGGAGAGGCAAGATCATGGTAGGAAAGTATCTTCCTACATAAATACATTCTAGTAGCCCGGAAAACTCTTGTTGGGGTAATGGGAATTGGTATATAGATACTTTTAAATATAATTTCCAAGAAAGTATATATTCCATGTTCAATGGTTAAGGATGTTGGGTCTTAATAAAATAGTGTGAGACATAAAAACATAATTATTATTTATTAATTAATTTTTTATCAAGAAAAATACTAATAATCTGATCTTTTAAAGTTTAGAATAAATTGAAATTTTTTCATCCACACTATTCTTATAATCAATTTTAGATAAAGAACAACTCTTTAAATTCATTAATTTATATGGGTGGCTCAAATTCTTTAGGGTTTTATTACACATTGAATGGAAATATTATGTGTTAGAATCCTCATTACCCAATCCCCCTTCTAAATAGGTGATTAATAAATATTTGGATAACAATTAAACACACATGAATGATGTGGTCAGCATTAAATGTTTAATTATATCATCTATATCAATTTATCTCTTTATATCTCCTAAAAACATGTATAATTATAGCATGATTGAGCATATATGTGGTCTATACTAGGAGAGAGAAAGAAAAAATAGTTTGGTACCTCCAAAGAACTCTTTCAAATTAATCTTGGGGAGGGTGTTCTAATTGGGAATCACATTATTAAAATCATTGGTTACATTAAACACCTAGATGTTCAATGATTTAAACTAACTAATGAACTACACACCGATATCATTCTTGCAACACTCCCTAAAATATTCTCCAACATTTTTTTCCATTTTAATATGAAACTCATTGATAAGTCTCTCCAATATCTACTTACTCTTCCTCACCATGTTGATAATGAAACTAAGCATGAAAATCCTCCAATCCTTATGGTGAACAATCCTAATGTCCATGTGAAGATCTTCAATCCCAAATATTCATTATAATGCCCTTAAAATAAAAGAATGATCAAGGGAAAGCTAAGGGATAAATATTTCATTAATTTTTTATGTGAAAATAAAGGCCACTAGAATAAAAAATTTACCCATCCAAAATGAAATAAAAGTTTTAAATACCTTTTTTATTGAGTGTAATTTATACATTTCTACAAATTGGGTATTAGGTATAGATTTTGGTGCTCACATATGTTTTCAAATATAAGAACCAAGTATATTTAGAAATAATGAATGAGGGTAGGTAGATCTATGAGCATTCAACAGAGCTAATATTTATGTTGTAGCTATCGGGGAATACCACCTTAAATTTCCAAATATAATGATATTGGTTTGGAAAGATTTTTATTATCTTTTATATTTAGAAAAAAAAACATTATTTTTGTATCTTGACTTTATACAGATAGATTTATTCTCAAATTTGGGAATAAATTTTTCTTATGTTATATGGATAAAATTTTTTATGATAAGACACATTTAAATAATGGTATTTATGTGTTGGATTACATGAACCATGTATTGGTAATCAATAGCTAAAATGCATCACATGACTCATATCACACATAATAATGACACTTCTAGCAGGGTCATGTAAACAAAATCATTTAAAACATTTCTCTAAGATGGATATTTGGATTCCTTTTAACTAAAACCACTTGGTTTATGTCTCGCATGTTTATAAGAAAAAATTTCCAAAGCCACATTTAGTGGAAAATGTGAAAGATCCTAAGAACTTCTTGAATGTGTTTATTCTAATGTGTGTGTAAAATTTATTATTAATGAAATGGTGGGTACTTATACTATATAACATTTAATAATGATTTTTGTATATATGGATATGTCTAGTTGATGACGTATAATTTATATTCCTTTGAAAAATTGAAGGAATATAAGAATGAAGTTGAGAACTAGATTGGTAAAAATATTAAGAAACTCCACTAAGACTATGGTGGAGAATATCTTAATGAATAATTCATTGATTATTTATAGGAGTTTGGTATTTTATCTCAACTTTCTCCTCCTTATACACCATAATGGAATAGTGTAATAAAAAGGAGGAAGAGATCCTTGTTAGACATAGTGACATCAATGATGAATCAAGTGAATCCTTCATACTTATAGGGATATATGTTATAGAAAATATAAAATATACTAAATCAAGTGACAACTAAATAAATAAATTGTATTACATGTGAACTTTGGAGTGGAATAAAAACCATGTGGTTAAATTTACATGTGTGGGGTTGGGAAGAATTTTTTAAGGCATCTTTAGGTAACAAACTTTCTCTTTGAGGCATAATGTGTACAGTTAAAGGATTCCCCAAAAAGGGGTTATAACCTATACGAACCCACATAAAAAATGTTATAGTGGATAGGAACTCCATATTCAATGATAGGGAGCATCTCTATATAAGAGATAGTGGGAGTGAGATTGACATTGATGAAGATGAGGCTTGAGGTAAATGAGAGTTGGAATAGAAAAAATTCCACAAAGCACATAGGAAATTAATTTTTCAAATACATAAATATTATGTAGGAGTATAATAGAGTTTTGGATACAAAAATATTATAGTTTTATATTTACTAAGTGTAGTGGATCATTATTAGTTGATAATAATGATCATATAACCTACAAATAAGTAGTGAGTAACACAAATATTTCATGTGGAAATAATCCATGAATTTAGAAATAGATTCCATATACCAAAATCGAATCTAGATTTAGGTAGATCCTATAGTGGATCTGAATGTTGTTGGTTGTAAATGGTTATTCAAGTATAACATAAATGTGGATGGAAAACTATGTTCATATAAGTAATAAATAGTTTCAAAAGGGTTTAAACAACATGAAGGCATTGGCTATGAAGAAACCTTTTCTCCATTTGTAGCTCTAAAATCCAAAAAAATTCTACTAGCCATTATAGCCTTCCATGACTATGATATTTAGAAAATGAATATCAAAATATAATTCCTTAATAGTTACCTTTAGAAACATGTATATATGACAAAACTTTAAGGGTTTGTGACTCCAAATGATTCCAACAAGGTTTAGAATTGTAAAAATCAATTTATAGATTAAAACAAGTATCCAGGTCAAGGAACATTTTATTTAATGAATCCATAGTGAAATTTGGATTCATAAAGAATGAATGTCATCAG
The DNA here is from genome assembly GCA_963277665.1 of Viscum album. Taxonomy (NCBI): domain Eukaryota; kingdom Viridiplantae; phylum Streptophyta; class Magnoliopsida; order Santalales; family Viscaceae; genus Viscum; species Viscum album. Next base: position 1,306,020,338 of record OY728140.1, on the reverse strand, counting down.
TGTGTCTATAAACAGTTTAGTGGGAGTGCATTCACTTTTTTAATAATATATGTCAATGACATATTACTTATTAGAAAAAAAATACTAGTCTTACTGTCTATTAAATCATATTTGAATAAATTATTTTCTACAAAGGACTTAGGTGAGGCATCATATATTCTTGAAATCAAGAAACATCATGATATATTGAAGAGATTTATTGGCCTGAGTGGAAGTATTAATATTGAAAAGTAATTAAAGAGGTTTAGTATGGAACAATCATAGAAGGGATTATTGCTAATTTCACATGGAATTCATCTTTTTAGGAAAATGTGTCCTCAGATATATGTGTAAAAATAAATAATGGAAAGGATTTTGTACAAATCATTGATTGAGTTAATTGTGTATGTTATTCTATGTACTAGGTTAGATGTATCATATTATTTATGTGTGGAAGGAAGATATCAAGTAGGTGCAGGTGATCTCCCTTGGAGGGAATTCAATACTACTAAGGATATGTTCCCATTCTATGAAGGATATGAGGAACTAGTCTTCAAAGGATATGTAAATGGTAGTTTTAAAACAAATCAGGAAATTTTAAAATTATAGATAGGATACATACTCACTCTGAATGGAGGTATTATGAGTTGGAATAGCTCAAATAAGTTTATGTTCATATATTATATCATAGATTCTGAGTATATTATGGATTCTGGTAAAGATAAGGAATCATTTTGGATATTAAAATTTTTCTATGATATTAATGTGGTACCTAAGAGTAATGATAATATCATGCTCTATTATGATAATAGTCTAATGGAGGATCTTTCCAAGGTGATAAGGTCACATCATTTGAAAAAGCATATTCTTTAGAAGTATCATATCTAGAGGTATTTTTCTTTGATATGTTAGGTTAAAGTGAGAAGAATATCCAAAAAATTCAATGTGGTAGACCCCTTGAGTGAAGCCGTGATTTGCCTAAAGCAAGTTCATCATGTGAGGTAATGGGTAGTTGGATCTAGTCTATGTAAGAGTTGTTTGGAGTTGATGTTCTGGAAAAAATCATTTTTACATTGAATTACATGTAAATTTGATTATTTGAATATTGATAAAACATATTATTACATATGTTTCACTATTTTGTAAGAACTTTATGTAATAATGTTCTATGGTATCTGTAGCATTGATATGTCATAGTAGTTCCCTTATATTATCAGAACCTTAATGTTCCATTCTGATATTATTAAATATAGTTATATGGTAAGATACTATACTATTAAATGTCACATAGTGTATATAATTTCAGGAAGAAGTACTCATAAGTGGATGTGGCTTCTACTCATAAAGTTCACACTTGATAACCTTCAGGATGGGAGATTATAAGAACAAACTGAGTAGTATGAATTCTTCATATTTTTATTTCATCCAATATTTTTATATGTGAGCATGTGTAATGTTCCATAAATATTAATATTATTATAAATGCATTTCATTACTAACTCACTATCATTTTCTGACCAAAATCACGATGACATATGTTTATGGGAAGTATGTTATCTTGGGTGCGTCACATATGAAATGTCATTAATAGATATGGAGAGTAAGTATTTTTTCCTTACCATATTTATGGAATTTTATATCTCAACTCTTTAATTGGAACATAATCATCACATTAAATTCCATGGCCATTGTGTAATGAAGTGTGTATTTTAGATAATAAAAAAATATGTATCAATTATATAGGTTGAAAACATGGATGTGAACCCTTATTGATGAGATATTTTGAGAAAGGGATTATATTAGATAGTGATATTTCATATGTGGTTATCAATGTTATGATGTTAAGTTCTTTTTCTAAGGATCCTTGAACTAATGCTAGATAATAATCATGGACATTAGAAAACCTCGTATGCTGCCAATGATGAAGGATCTTAGAGGGTCACATGTTATGTCACATCCAGGATTTTATTTTCAGTTATTTTTTAAGTTTATTTTAGGCTCACCTTGGTTCCTTAGATTTCTTGTATTTTTTGTTGGAAAAAAATGAATTTTTTTGACCTAACAGTAGGTGTCCCGCGGTTGGTGAACAGTTAGGGGAAACTGTGCGCCAACCCAGAAGAGACCATACACCCAAGATTGTGGAACTATCCCAGATGCATGGCCTATCACATGGAAATTCACCCACCCTTGGAAAATTGTGTGGCTAGTTTCCTCTTGGATAGAAAAGACCTCATGTTTGACAAACTGTTTGGGATAACAATGTAGCCTATCCATGTCATTAAAATGTATAATGTACCTTTCTTACCTCCTTTGATGTTAACTCAGATCCACCCTCTTTCTTCCACATTCAAGATTTTTAGTCTTAGGTGCATCCTCCCTCCTCTTTGGAATCCTTTTACCCTCAAATCTTGGGTGTTTTTCATGTGGATATTCAAGAAATCATCAAGTAATTACATCCATTATTGATTTATTCCATCTTCTAGGGTACTCATTTCATCCTTCTTTGCTTATTATTTCTCTAGAGAGTTTATTTCCCTAAAATTGGTTGAATCATGGTTGATTGGGCATATTCATGTTGTTTATGGTTTCATCTTTCCATTATAGGGTCCCCTTATGGTGTGATTATGGTTTTTTCACCAGATTCCAAAATTTTCCAAGATTGACATAAGAGATTCTAGGATTTATCATTATTAGATGCTTTTGGTATGCCTGATGTGATTCTTTAATGTGTTCTATGAACTATGGGTGTGGTGAGAAAACTATTGTCAAATTTTTTTGAGGTGTTCATGGGTTTAAAGATTGTTTTCCAAATGACTTTTTTTGTGTCTCATGTGTAAATCCTTGTTGGGCCTCTTAACCATGTTCTATAAGTTGTGTAACTAATACAAAGGTGTTTCCAAATGGATTATGTGTGTGTGTGGATTTTAAAGGGGGTTTTATAATAAAAAAATTTGTTTTCCTTATATGTTTTTATTTTTGGATGTATGTTCAAGTGAAGGAAGTGCTGCATGTGACATGAGAAATGAAATTGAGCATAAAGGGAATCCTAGGTATCTTGGTGGGAGGACTTGGACTAGTACACTACTCATATTAGTAGGGTCAAGGCCTGGTTCATTCTAGAAGGATTAATGATACAATATGAACTATACTATGATGATGATTTGTGACCAGTTGAACTTTGGATAGATTACTCTCTAGTGGCTCATGCACGAGAAAGTTGTGGGATATGGTTATTATATCATATTTAATTGATATATGAGGTTCCTATTGTCCAACTAGTGCTTTTACCTTTAGGTATTAACTATGGAGATATGGTTATGTTGTGATTACCATTGGCTTTCAATGGACCTAGGTTTCATTTTAATTTTCAAATAAATCATCCCTTGAAATTTTTTTCCTTAATAATTGTTTTACAAAAATCATTTCCAATTTCTTTCATAAAACTTGAATGTTAATTTTTCATATAATGTTATGGCATGGAATATATTTTTGGTGTCATCCTAATGGACACTAGCTCATACCCTACATATACTTTTAGGAGTATGTAGATCTTGTTATGTTTGACCCAAGTAAAGGAAATATGTTCTATGGTATTGAAGGTGGATCTGGTTTCTAGTATTATTCTCTTGTAGGTGTTGGTGGTTATGGCTAGAGGGTGATGAACCTCTTAATACATGGTGGTTTTTGGTTGGGCATTTATTTCTCCTCCCGTCTTGGTATTTTTATTTTTTTTTAAGTTGTAAAAAAGGTAACTTATGATAGTTAGTTTTCCTTTGATAATGGATATTGGTTATTTTGTGACGTTTAATTATTCTGAGATGTTCATGGTTATTCTTGGGGGTGAAATCATTCCCAAAAAGTGAAATATTGATACCTAGATGTAAGAATGGTATAGAGTAAGAGGTTTCCAACCTCTGATACCAATTGTAGGATCGAAATATAATATGAGATGCTCAATATACAAGAGGGGGGGTGAATTGTATACTTTAAAAATTCCTTTGGAACCTTTAAAGTTAGTTATGAACAACTAAAGTTTCCTTAAGAAAAGGAAAGGACTAAGCTTAACAAAGTTAAACTAAGTAGATTCACAACACCTCTAACACCGAACTAAACTTGGAAAGAGATTCCAAAAGTAGGTTCTGGAAATATGGTTCCGGAAATTGAAACTTAACAAAAGTTACAATATAAGATTCTACCTTAAAGCGTATAGAATCTAAACTAATCAGAGTAAGTAAGGAAGTATAAGAAAGTTATACTTTCCTTAAGATACAAATTTCAGCAGAATAAAGACAAGTAGTAAAACTACTAGTAACAAGATAAAAGTCTTTTAACCCAAAGAGAAGGGTATCCAACAACCTTGGATAAAGGTTCCTTGATTTATACTTTCAAGCAAGTCTGTCTTACCCACACCAGGGTAAGCCCTCGATACGAAGATCGGTGTCTCTGTCTTGCTATCCCCGCAAGCCCTCAACTTCAAGGTAGTTGGCAACCTCTGTCTTTCTCAGCAAGAAAGCCCTCGATCTTTAAGGTAGTCGGCACCTCTGTCTTTCTCAGCAAGAAAGCCCTCGATCTTTAAGGTAGTCGGCACCTCTATCTTCCTATCCCCGGAAGCCCTCGAATGTAATCACCAACATTCGGAGTCGCACAAAGCTTTTGAGAGTTAATAAGAGACTCTCTCTCTAGAAATCACTTCAACAGCATGTAAGCACTTTTTCAGTAATCTGCATATGCATCATCCATCAGCAGCAAGCTTTTTCAAATGAGCTCCTATTTATAGGTAAGGTCGGCTCCTTCTCCAACGGTCATATTTCCCTTAAAGTTCGGAGGGACCTGTACACGTGTCACTTAGACAACGGTTAGTTTATAACAAAATGGACGACATCGTTTTATAACAAAACAAGTGTAACAGAAAGCACGACATCGTTTTAAACTTTAACATAAAAGTTCGGAATAGAAATTTCGGAGTGAAGGTTCGGAGTGAATGAATTCAGAGTGTATAAAACAATGATAATCAGATTCTGTTTAATAGGTGAATTCGGAATGAGAATTCGGAATAGGAATTCGGAATAGGAATTCGTCATCAGAAATCGTAATGAGAATTCGTCATTAGAATTCGTAATGAGAATTCATCATCAGAATTAGTAATGAGAATTCATCATCAGAATTCGTAATGAGAATTCATCATCAGAATTCGTAATGAGAATTCATCATCAGAATTCGTAATGAGAATTCATCATCAGAATTCGTAATGAGATTTCATCATCAGAATTCGTAATGAGAAATCGTCATCAGAATTCGTAATGAGAAATCGTCATCAGAATTCTTAATGAGAATACTTTATCAGAATTCGTAATGAGAATTCGGAATGAGATTTCTTCATTAGAATTCGTAATGAGAATTATTCAATGGAATTCGTAATGAGAATTCTTCATTGGAATTCGTAATGAGAATTCTTCTTCAGAATTCGTATCCTGAATCTGGAATAGAACTAAGTCAGAATTCATATCCAGAATTCGGAATGAAACTTCCTTATAGTTCTTGTCCAGAACCGAATCCTAAAAACAGAATGCTTTTATATCAAAGATTTTATGACTCCGAGAAAGTGAATCCGAAACTCATACTTAAGAAAAATATGAATGAAAATATGATAAGGATAATTTTTCTTATAAAAGCGATTTTCCTTAAGAAAGCAATTTTCCTTATAAAAGAAATTTTCCTTAAGAAAGCATTTTTCCTTACAAAAGCGATTTTCCTTAAAGATAAGGTGTTTGTGATTTTCAAAACAAGAAGGAATGGAAAAGTCATAAGGAAAACCTTATTGACTCAACAATCTCCCCCTTTTTGGAAAGCACAAACATCCTTACGAAAAAGCTATTCTAAGAAGAAAGAAACATATTAAAGCTTATCTCCCTTGGTTTAAGAATATAGATGAATACGACTAACTCCCCCTTAGGCTTTGAAACTATAAGGATCGTATTCATATTTCCGAAGTGATGTTTCTTTAAGAAAAACTCCCCCTTAAACAAACTCTTATTAGAGTTCTTTTTCCTTGGGTATTTTCCTTTCTCCCCCTTTGAAAAACTCTTATTAGATTTCCTCTTTTTTTAAGGATCTTTTCCTTCTCCCCCTTTGTGATTTTCAAAAAGAATTGGAGGGAATGGAAAAAAAATAACAAAGTACCTGAAAAGATTAGTAACGACAGTAATAAAAACAACAAGCACAATTTTCATTATATTTGAAATGTCAGCAACAAAAAACAGATTACAACAAAAATATCGGATTGGTCATTTCGGATCTTTCTCCTTCGACATGAGCCCCTTGAGAATTGTCTTGATCTTCTTGAGGTCCTTATGATCTTCCTCTGCTTGCTTTTCTAAGGCAACTATTCTTGCTGACTGAGCTTGAATGATTTCTTCCTGAGCCTTCAACTTTTCTTCCTGAGCTTCCATTTTCTCTTCCTGAGACTTTATCCTTTCTAGAAAATTGATCTGATGATCCCTTTCAAATTTCCAACTTTGATTAACAGAGTTGAGCTTTCCATTCAGATCTCTTACTTCCTGACTCCGAATGTTCTTTTCCTCTGTCAATTTCTCATCGAATGATGCAGACATCTCATGAAACTTCTTGTCCTCGGTTTGAAATGCATCCTTAACATTCTCCTGAAACTCATCCAGCAACCTCATCTCTTCTACATTCTTCTTCGACCAGCTAGTCATTCTTTTGCACGATCTTTTATGGGCTTCGTAACCAATAAAGAAATTTTTGAACTGGGCTTCTATCTCAACACATTTATCCATAACCATGGATACGGAGTCGGTTTTCTGATTCATTGTATGTTGGAGCATCTGGCACCGAGAGTCAATACTGGAGAAGGTTGGAATAGTTCCCACCAACTTCTTCAAGGACTGAACAACAAAATCGTGCCCCAACGATGATGACTCCGAATCAGAAATCTTGCTAGGAGAATTTTCTTCTTCAATAAGCTCCAACTTCCTCTTAGAAGAGCTACCAGCTTCCTTCCTCAAACTTTTTCCTGAACTCGGGGTATCAGCAAGAATTTGCTTTCCCTTTTGTTTTTCCGGAATTGAAACCTGTTCCGGAGATCTGTTCTCACTATCAGAGACTTGAACAATTTTATCTTCCTCATCAGCAACTTCTTGAACATTGGCTTCCACATTTCCCATCTGAGCAGCATCAAGTAAAATATTTTCTTGACAAGTAACTTCTTCTTCTCCTTTTTCTTCTTCCATTGCAGGAGTAGCAAGCTTGGAAGATTGAGCTTCAGATGTTCGGAGCGAGAGGTGATCCGAAGGAGTTCCCTTATATTCATCTACTTGTTTGAGCACATCTCCTGTCTCACCACTTCCTTCAGCCGCTTCTTCAACCTCTTCCACTTGCTCTACTTCCTCAGTAGTAACAGCCTTTTCCGGAGTTACAAGATTTCTTCCTGGAGTCTCAGGTAGAGATTCCAGAGAAAAAGATCTCGGAACGGGAATGGTTGCTGAAACCATTTCATTAAACTTCAACAAGGCTTGCACAGCCTCAGCTTCTGACAACTTCTTCTTCGGCTTCTTTTCCTTAACTTGCTTCTCAAGCTCATCAGCAGCCTTTTCTTTCAGAGCTTTAGCCTCTGCAGGATCCAATCCGAACTGCGGATCTCCTTCCTTCCTCTTTTCCTTGTCAGCTCTCCATTTTGCTGCAACCTCATCAGTATATGTCTTCTTCTTCTTAGGCTTAGGAGGTGCGGAATGGACTTCCTTAGACTTGGGTTCCTCAGCTTCACTTACCACTTCTTTCTGTTTCCTCTTCCTTACCGGCTTTGATGATTCCGGATCAGCCACTTTCGGAGTCACATCTGCTTGAGGCGGTAGATCAATGAATTTCCCTGACTCCTTGTTAAAAGCTATATTCATCCTTTTAAGAGTTGCATCACTGAGCAACATGATCTTGCAAACTTTCGGCTTAGAACTACAAGCAACCTTGAAGGATTCTAGGCACCGAACAATCAGCTTCGACAATATTGCCGGGTACATCACTATCTGAGCTCTCAGATTCCCCTTCTTCAAATTATCAATGTTTAGAAGAATATGCTTCATCAGGTTGAACTTTCTTAGATTTATCAGAAAATCCAAGATGTATATCTCACTCTTCTTCAAGCTGTCCTTGTCTCCTTTTCTTGGTACGATAAGCCCTTGCACCCATAACTCCAGAATCCAGAAGTTTGTAGATAGGGTTGCAATTTTCGGAGCCTTATCATCATCCAATCCAAGAATTTCTAAGGATTTCTCCTTGTTGAAACTACCCAAGGAGTCTGGCAGAACATGCGAGATAAACTCAGCTTCCCCTTCATAACTCAGCCCTACCAAGCTTGCAGCCTTGGTGTAAGATAGCTTATATGTCTTGCCATACGATTTGAAGGAAAACTTCTCCCTATTATCTTCCACGAAAAAAGCAACTGTCTCATAAAACTCGACAAGCAAGTCAGAGTAAACTTCATCTTGGTTGCCGGTTTTTGATATTGCAACATCCTCCCAGCCATTCAACTTGATATTCTTCGAAATGATAGAATCATAGTTGCTGAAGAAATTCGGATGAACTAACCGCTCTCTGTAGACTAACCACTGAGAAATGGGCTTAGTTGAAGACATCTCTTGAGAAGCTAACTCTGCAGACATTCGGATCTGAAATCTCTGAGAAGTTCATAACGGAAAAGACTGAAGTTCGGAACTGGAAAACTGTAGTTCGGAACGGCCTTAAATCAGAGAGTCAGAGCTTCAGCACGCAAAAGCTTGAAATCGATGTGGGACGAGAAAATAGGATCCCCTTTATATAGGCATTGGGATGACGGTTCAACTTCCTCGGTTGATCTGACGGTTTAGAATGATCTGAGATCAGATCTAACGGCTGAAAGCTTGAATCTGATCTTTTTGAGGTTTTATTAAAATAAAGAATTAAGAAATCCAAAAACCAAAAACAAACTATAAGAAATTTCTAGCAAGTAAAATATGATTTCGAAAACTTCAGTAAGGAAATCATACCTTTCGGATTAGCTTTGGAAAGTTATTCGTAATGGGTAATATAAAGACGACTACGAAAAATTCAATACGAAAAACTAAGTACGAAAACTTTAATACGAAAAAAAAATCAATACGAAAAAGTAAATACGAAAAAGTCAATACGAAAGATTTAATACAAAAAAGTAAACACGAAAAGTCAATACGAAAGACTCAGTACGAAAGTTCCGTTATGAAAATACCAGTACGAAAGTTTTCCATTCCAGAAATTTTCAATACGAATACTTCCATTCCAGAAGTATTCTGTGCGAAAATATCCTTTCTGGTAAATTGTTGTTCCGGAAATTCCATTCCGGAAATTTTCGTTCCGAAAAGTTTGAAAACAAAATTTTGAAAAACTTTGTTAAATAAACAAACAAATGTACTCCCCCTATGAAAAGGAGTTTATTACTGTAAGGAGATTTTTCAACAGAAAGTTAATTGAGGAAGATTACCTTACGGTTATCATTCCTAACTTCTGTTTAATATATTCAAATCTATCAGAAGGTAAAGATTTTGTGAAAATATCAGCAAGTTGATCTTGCGTTCCGATAAACTGAAGAAAAATGTCTCCTTTAAGTGTGTGATCCCTAAGAAAGTGATGCCTAATATCTATGTGTTTTGCACGAGAGTGATGTGCAGGGTTTTTACTTAGGGCAATGGCACTTGTGTTATCACACAAAATTTGAGTTTTAGTAAAACTCAAGCCATAGTCTGTGAGTGTGTGTTGCATCCACAACACTTGTGCACAACAACATCCAGCTGCTACATATTCAGCTTCAGCAGTGGAGAGTGCAACAGAATGTTGCTTCTTGCATGACCAAGAAACTAATGAATCTCCTAAGAAATGACAAGTTCCGGATGTACTTTTCCTATCCATTCTACATCCACCAAAGTCAGCATCAGAAAAGCTTTTTAGAACAAAATCATTTCCAGAAGTATAAAATAATCCTAGATCCATGGTTCCCTTAAGGTAGCAAAAAATTATTTTTACTGCCTTTAAGTGAGATTCCTTAGGATTGGATTGATATCTTGCACATAAGCATACAGAAAACATTAAGTCTGGTCGACTAGCTGTTAAGTAAAGTAAACTTCCAATCATACCTCTAAAAGATGTTTGATCTACTGGTTTCCCAGCTTCATCAAGATCTAAAGAGTTTGAGGTACCAATGGGAGTACTTATACTTTTAGTGTTGTCATAACCATACTTTTTAAGAAGATCTTTAATATACTTATGTTGGGATATGTAGGTTCCTTCTGGTTTTTGAGAAATTTGAAAACCAAGGAAAAATGTTAACTCACCCATCATACTCATTTCAAACTCAGATTTCATTAGACTAGCAAAAGAGTCAGTCAAAGATTGCTGAGTTGAACCAAATATAATGTCATCAACATAAATTTGAACAATCAAAACATTTTTCTTATCTTTCTTTATAAAAAGGGTTGGATCTGCATTTCCCTTAACATAGTTATTTTGAAGCAAAAATCCAGTAAGTCTATCATACCATGCTCGTGGGGCTTGTTTAAGGCCATACAAAGCTTTGGTAAGTCTAAAAACATGATCAGGATGTTTTGTATCTTCAAAGCCAGGAGGTTGTTCAACAAAAACTTCCTCTTGAACATAACCGTTAAGAAAAGCACATTTCACATCCATTTGAAATAGTTTGAAATTAAAGAATGCTGCAAAGGCAAGTAGAATACGGATAGATTCAAGTCTAGCTACTGGAGCATAGGTTTCTTCATAGTCTATTCCTTCTTGCTGATTATAGCCTTTAGCAACAAGTCTAGCTTTATTTCTAACAATGACTCCATTCTCATCACATTTATTCCTGAAAACCCATTTTACTCCAATAACAGAAGTTTCCTTAGGTCTCTCAACCAAGGTCCAGACTTTATTCCTTTCGAATTCATTTAGTTCATCTTGCATTGCTTTGATCCAATCATCATCACCTAAAGCTTCATCAGTGCTTTTAGGCTCTAATTGGGAAAGAAATGCTAGATGTTCTACTTCATTTCTTAAGGAACTTCTAGTCCTTACACGTTGATTTACATCACCAATGATACTATCACTGGGATGATTCTTAAGAAACACCTGATTTGGGTTTTGTAAAACCTGTTCATCAACATAAGGTAGAAAGTCTTCTGGGGTAAATGTTTCAGAATTATCTTCTAGAGCAATTTCCTTATCAGAAGGTTCTTCTATCAACGGTTGATAATCAGTTTTTGAAAACACATCCGAAGATGTAGGTTGGGAAGTTTTAAAAACAAAAGGATCTGATTCATCAAATTTTACATGTACTGTTTCCTCAACAGTACAAGTATTTTTATTAAAAACTCTATAAGCCTTAGAGGTTGTGGAATAACCTAAGAAAATTCCTTCATCAGATTTTGGTGCGAATTTATGTAAGTTATCTTTAGTATTCAAAATGAATACTTTGCAACCAAAAACCTTGAAGTAGGAAAGTCTTGGTTTTCTACCATTCCATAACTCATAAGGAGTTTTATTAAGAAAAGGTCTAATCAAAACTCGATTTATAGTATAACAAGCAGTACTTACAGCTTCAGCCCAGAAATGTCTAGCAATAGAATATTCACTCAACATGGTTCTAGTTATCTCTTGAAGAATTCTATTTCTTCTTTCAACTACACCATTCTGTTGAGGAGTTCTAGGTGCTGAAAAGTTGTGAGTAATACCTTTCTTACTACAAAAAGTTTCAAAATCAGAATTTTGAAATTATCCTCCATGATCACTATGAATAGTTTTCAATGGAAGGTTTTTCTCATTTTTAACTTGGGCTCTAAAACTTTTGAAATAAGAAAAAGCTTCAGATTTCCTTGCTAGAAAATAGACCCATGTAAATCTAGTGTAATCATCAACTAGAACAGACACATAGTATTTGCCTCCAATGCTTCCAGTTTGTGTTGGACCAAAAAGATCCATGTGCACTAACTGTAATGCATCGGTTGTTGAGACTTCACCGATTGACTTAAAACTAGATTTATGTTGCTTTCCATATTGACAAGGATCACAAACTTTAGAAGAATCAAATCTAAGCTCCGGTAGATCCTTAACAAGTTTCTTCTTAGAGAGTTTACATAGGTTCCTAAGATTACAGTGTCCTAATCTTCTATGCCATAACCAAGAATGATCTTCCATTGCACTTAGGCAAGGTAAATCTTGGCTTCTTAGGTCTCTTAAGTTTAAGGTGTAAACATTCTCTTACCTATTGGCTGAGAGAATAAATTCTTCCTTGGAATTGTGAACTAAGCATTTATCATTCCTAAAATTCACAAGGTAACCTTCATCACATAACTGACTTATGCTAATGAGGTTGTGCTTAAGACCTTTAACAAAAAGAACATTTGAAATCAAAGTTTTACCTAAAAGAACAATATTACCAATACCAACAATCTCTCCCTTAGCATTGTCTCCGAAAGTTACCTTTCCTCCTTTCGTTTTGATAATCTTTTCAAAAAAACTTTTGTTACCAGTCATATGCCGGGAACATCCACTATCCATGTACCAAATATTGTTGCTGGAACTTTCTTTATTTTCCTGAAATTAAGAACAAAGTTAGATTTTCGGAATCCAAACTTGTTTGGATCCGAGATTTCCAGACAATAAAATTTTAGGTATCCACATTTTCTTAGAAAAGTAAGCTTTATGAAAACCTAAGGATTGGGTTTTGTTTAAGGAACAATTTATTGCCCAGTGACCACCACATTGACATTTAGTGCAAAATGGGGCACTTTGAGGAACAAAATAATTGTTGCTGAAAACAGGTTTTGCTTGGGTATAACCAAATCCGGATTTATTTCTTAAAGGTCGTATTTGAGAATACATCTTATCAAAATTTTCCTTACCATGGGTAAAGTTTGATAAACACTTCTTTAAGGAAAAAAATTCGGACTTGAGTTTTACAACCAAATTTTTATCCTCAAAATCATTAGTTTTTGAACTAGAGTTAGGCTCGAAAACTTTTTTATTAGAAATTACTTTTTCTAATTCTTTAGAAAGTTTGTTCTTCTCAGAACTTACTTCCTCAAGATTTTTTGAAATATTTTCAAAATCAGCATTTTTCTTATCAAGATCTTTAGAAAGATCTGATATCTTTTTAGTAAGAATAGAATTCCTAGAATTTTCCTTATCGAGTTTCTTGTTGAGTTTGGAATTCTCAATCTCAAGAAGTTCAGCAAACCTAGAGACTTCTTCAAAAGTAGGTAAAGTATTTTCCTCATCAGAAGATGATTCTTCGTCAGAAGAGTTATAATACTTACTATCATTCGAATTTAAAGAAACATTGGTCAATGATTCAGCATTTCGTACCTTAGCCATAAGACAATGATTTTCAATAGGTAATCTGGCTATAAGACCATGATTTTTCTGTCCTGAAGATTCATATTCAGAAGATTCATCTGAAGAGTCACCACCACTGGCACTCCAGGTGTCATTAGCTTTCAGAACTTTCTTAGCTTTGGCTTTGTAATACTTCTTCCTGTTCTTTTCTGAATGCCTTTCCTTCCTTTCTTTCTTTCTGAGCATAGGGCAATCAGGTCTAATATGTCCAGCTCTTTTACATTCATAACAAGTAACTTCTCCATCTTTCATATCTTTCCTGTCCTTCTTCTTATACTTGGATTGAAAGTTTCTTTGCCCAGCTATCTTGTTCATCCTTCGAGCAAGATTGGCTAATTCATTTTCTGAAACTTCACTTTCACTAGATTCGGATTGGAAAATGACTTTCTTAGATTTGGATCTGGTTACTCTCTCAGGAGTCTTAGCTTTCATCTGATTAGAAGTTGTAGTAAAAGCAACTGTTCCATTTCCATTCTTCTTCTTGATGTTGTCAGCATCTCTCTTCATTCTTGTCTCATGTTGTAGAAGAGTTCCAAATAATTCATCAAGAGTAATTTGAGTGACCTTCCTGTTCTCATCTATAGCTGTTCTCTTGGATTCCCACTCATTGGGAATTATGTCAATTATCTTGTCCACAAGAGCTTCATCATCTAAACCTTTCTCTCCCATAGATTGTAGACTGTTGACAATTGTCATAAATATTTGTTGGACTTTACAGATAGGTTCTCCATAAGGAAAATTGAAGCCATGATATTCAGCTCTAAGCATAGCTCTTCTAGTCTCAATCACCTTAGAAGTCCCAAAGTGTGTAACCTCTAACTTCTTCCATATACAGTTAGCTGCTTCACAAGAAGAAATTTGGCTATATATATTTCTTGTCATTGAACATAATAAAGTATTGCGTACCTTATAGTTGAGTTGATATTCTTGCTTTTCCTGGTTAGTAAAGGTTCTGACTTCCTTGTCAGGAATTTTATAATCACCAGTAAGCATGACAAAGTTATATACTCCAGTATTGATAACAAAGGTCTTCATACGATCTCTCCAGTATTCATAATCATTACCATCAAAGATAGGTGGTCTTGTAGGATTCATATTGTCAATAGATCCAACGTTCATTCCTGCCATACTAAATAATAACTTGGATACAAACTTGTTAGTAGCAAAATTTCGTAATCAAAAAGTTCGGAATGAGAAAATTTCGGAATAGAAAGTGAGCAAGAAAAACTTGTATGTGAGTACAAGTATTTCAGTAACCTTGGCTCTGATACCAAATGTAAGAATGGTATAGAGTAAGAGGTTTCCAACCTCTGATACCAATTGTAGGATCAAAATATAATATGAGATGCTCAATATACAAGAGGGGGGGTGAATTGTATACTTTAAAAATTCCTTTGGAACCTTAAAAGTTAGTTATGAACAACTAAAGTTTCCTTAAGAAAAGGAAAGGACTAAGTTTAACAAAGTTAAACTAAGTAGATTCACAACACCTCTAACACCGAACTAAACTTGGAAAGAGATTCCAAAAGTAGGTTCTGGAAATATGGTTCCGGAAATTGAAACTTAACAAAAGTTACAATATAAGATTCTACCTTAAAGCGTATAGAATCTAAACTAATCAGAGTAAGTAAGGAAGTATAAGAAAGTTATACTTTCCTTAAGATACAAATTGCAGCGGAATAAAGACAAGTAGTAAAACTACTAGTAACAAGATAAAAGTCTTTTAACCCAAAGAGAAGGGTATCCAACAACCTTGGATAAAGGTTCCTTGATTTATACTTTCAAGCAAGTCTGTCTTACCCACACCAGAGTAAGCCCTCGATACGAAGATCGGTGTCTCTGTCTTGCTATCCCCGCAAGCCCTCAACTTCAAGGTAGTTGGCAACCTCTGTCTTTCTCAGCAAGAAAGCCCTCGATCTTTAAGGTAGTCGGCACCTCTGTCTTTCTCAGCAAGAAAGCCCTCGATCTTTAAGGTAGTCGGCACCTCTGTCTTCCTATCCCCGGAAGCCCTCGAATGTAATCACCAACATTCGGAGTCGCACGAAGCTTTTGAGAGTTAATAAGAGACTCTCTCTCTAGAAATCACTTCAACAGCATGTAAGCACTTTTTCAATAATCTGCATATGCATCATCCATCAGCAGCAAGCTTTTTCAAATGAGCTCTTATTTATAGGTAAGGTCGGCTCCTTCTCCAACGGTCATATTTCCCTTAAAGTTCGGAGGGACCTATACACGTGTCACTTAGACAACGGTTAGTTTATAACAAAATGGACGACATCGTTTTATAACAAAACAAGTGTAACAGAAAGCACGACATCGTTTTAAACTTTAACATAAAAGTTCGGAATAGAAATTTCGGAGTGAAGGTTCGGAGTGAATGAATTCAGAGTGTATAAAACAATGATAATCAGATTCTGTTTAATAGGTGAATTTGGAATGAGAATTCGGAATAGGAATTCGGAATAGGAATTCGTCATCAGAAATCGTAATGAGAATTCGTCATTAGAATTCGTAATGAGAATTCATCATCAGAATTAGTAATGAGAATTCATCATCAGAATTCGTAATGAGAATTCATCATCAGAATTCGTAATGAGAATTCATCATCAGAATTCGTAATGAGAATTCATCATCAGAATTCGTAATGAGATTTCATCATCAGAATTCGTAATGAGAAATCGTCATCAGAATTCGTAATGAGAAATCGTCATCAGAATTCTTAATGAGAATACTTTATCAGAATTCGTAATGAGAATTCGGAATGATATTTCTTCATTAGAATTCGTAATGAGAATTATTCAATGGAATTCGTAATGAGAATTCTTCATTGGAATTCGTAATGAGAATTCTTCTTCAGAATTCGTATCCTGAATCTGGAATAGAACTAAGTCAGAATTCATATCCAGAATTCGGAATGAAACTTCCTTATAGTTCTTGTCCAGAACCGAATCCTAAAAACAGAATGCTTTTATATCAAAGATTTTATGACTTCGAGAAAGTGAATTCGAAACTCATACTTAAGAAAAATATGAATGAAAATATGATAAGGATAATTTTTCTTATAAAAGCGATTTTCCTTAAGAAAGCAATTTTCCTTATAAAAGCAATTTTCCTTAAGAAAGCATTTTTCCTTACAAAAGCGATTTTCCTTAAAGATAAGGTGTTTGTGATTTTCAAAACAAGAAGGAATGAAAAAGTCATAAGGAAAACCTTATTGACTCAACACTAGACACTAGTTTCTGACCCATGGGGGTCAATAATTCCTTTTAGGCCATACCATGGGCCGGGTTGGGTGTCTAGATGGATGGAATCTAGGACCGGTGAGTGAAAAAATGGTATCATAAGAGGTTTTTCCATTTCTTTGGGTCATATTATTTAGGAGAGCCTGGATAGATAGGAGTAATGACTATTGGGGCATGAGGTTCAGGTTGCAAGTGGGGTTTTTGGCCAACACACCTCATGAAAAACCTTGTGTCTCCATGGGTTGTTGGGGATTTTGTTGATCGGAGTAGGAAACTCAAGAGAAGGGTGAATTGAGTTCCTATAAAATTTTCTGTTAAAAACATTATTTAAAGGATTCCCCCAATTTAAAATAAAGTATACCAGTAAATAAATGTAATAAAAATATAATAGTTTGACTGTTCAAATAGTTTCTCAGAAGTTTGATTAATTCTCAGTTATAAAAATATAGGATACTAATACAAATTTTGAAACTACTCTAATAAGTAAAAGTAGTTATAACTACTATCCAAGACTAACTATGAAAGTAAAATTTAGTTTTTAAAAAAATTAATTAAAATAGAGAAAGACTACTTTGAAAACACAACTGATAAAAAAAGTGGTTCAGTCTCAAGATGAGACCTAATCTACTCCACCTTTTGATCACCTTCCAACAAGAAATATATATAAATATTTTGATCCACACCATAGAATGGGGTTAAAAACAGTACATAAGATTATCTAGGTCACAATACCTATTCCACTATTCATTTGGGAAAACAAGCAACCAGTTCACATATGACCTCTTCCACAAATATATGTGGGTGGAATAATGTGTAAGAAGATTTATGAGTGGGGATATCTTGTATCCTCAATTTGATGTAGGAGATAGATTGTGTTTTAATACAAACAAACACACTACTCTAAAAGTAATAAAAAAAGTATACAGGAGAGCAAAGATAATGAGAAATGATTAGAAATGCTCTGAGTGTTTTTTATGCATCTCTAGGCATAGAAAATGCAGTATATGTAATTTTAGAGCCCTTTGGTGAAAATATATTATTGTGAGTCTCTTATTATGGTTTCCAGTTCGATGAGATGTTCTTTTTATCTCTTATTCTTTTTAGAGTTTCTTCTGTGATAATGTTTGTGATTCTGATCTTCAGCAGTTCAGCCTCTCGGAATCAAGAGTTCTTCGTGTATTCTTCGGGTAATGTGTTCTTCTCTATTCACATGCATTCAAATTCTTCTACTCTAATGTCATATATCTGCTTTAGTTCAGCACTTTTCTTTTTATTTTGGGTGCATTTTTTGGAGCCAACAGAAAGCATGATTTTGACACATCATACATCATAATGTCTAGTAACATGTCTATAAAAGATCATTTATTATTTCAGTGTCATTAAATGAATCAAACATGACTATTAGAAATAACTTTTAAATTTAATTGAAAATGGTAGAAAAATTGTTGTGTAAGGAATGGTGTCAAAGTTTCGGTGAGACAGTCACGGCGCCACTGTCTCGATGAGACAATCATGGTGCCACTGTCATGATGAGACAGTCATGGTGCCATCATTGTGTAGATATCTAAAACTACTAGCACAATTATAGTGGCTGGTCATTTGTGAATTCTGGAATCAATTGTGAGACAAAGGTGTTAGATAAGATGTGTATCAGGTAACAGTGTCTAGTCCTTTGTCAAAATTCAGAAAAGTTTGATGTTATGATGTCTTGGAAATGATAGAAAGGAAACAGTGTCTGGTCCTTTGCGAACATCCAGAACCGGTAGCAAAATTACAGTGTCATAGAATTTGTGAAAATCTGGAACAGATAGAAAGGTCATGGTGTCTGGGTTACGGTGTCAGGGTTACGGTGTCTGGGTTGTGGTGTCATGGACATAGCCAATTTCTCACACTAATAGTGAGACAGTGATCATAGAATTGGTGTCTCATACTTATGAAAATATCTGTAAATTTTTTTAATAATAAATACTCATATAATGTATTAGACTTAAGAATTATTATAATAAAACATAATAGAAAAATATTAAACATATTTTACAAGGTTCAAACTTGATTTGTGAGATTCTAAAATAGGATCTTGTGAGATTTTAAAACATTGTTTTTATGCATTGAAACATAAGGAAACCAACAATCTCTAACACAATTTGTGATAGGTTAAACATTATTTTTCATATGTTAAATATGATTTTTTAGCATTAAAACATGAGGAGTCCATCAATCTCACCATTTTTTATGATTATAAATCTGGGAATTTATATTCCATATATTTTAATAATGAAAAGATATTGATAATATATGTGATAATCTATAGAAAAATTGTTCTACTCCCATGAAGACACATTTTCCATAAATTCCCTCTATTATTTCTCCCCATTTTTGGATTATCAAAAAAAAGAATAAGAAAACTAAAATAAACAATTAATGATGGTAATTAAGAGAGTAAACAACAATAGTGTACATTGTATTGAGTATAATGATGGAGTCCATTATAGGCATAAAGTAAAATAAAAAACATCCCTTTAAAAATAGATCCTTTACTTCTCATCAGAGTCAGTAGTCGTTTTTCCCTTTATTTAAATATCAGGAGGAGCCCTAGGAGTATAAGTAGAAGTGGTAAAAGGGATTGATCCAAATGTGAGAGAGGAAAAGGCACTCTTTAAAATATAGTGGGTGAAAGATTTGGTTTGGTTAAATATCGAGGCAAGGGTTCTTCAATAATAATAGGTATGTTCTATCTTAGAGCCTAAGATACAAACATGATAGCAGGAGAAAAGTTAGTGGAGGAGGAAGGGGTTGAACTAGTATGCAAAGGGGTAGCTTCAGAATCCACAATGGCATTAATTTTCACATGCAGATAAGGATTCAATAACTTAATTAAATCATTGATGATCACACCTCCATACTAGATACACTTCTCAAAATCATATTTGTTATCTAGGAAATTTTCCAACAGAGGAGTGAAGTCTTTCAGATATTGAACTATAGTCTTAAAGGCTTGAGTATCAAGTTGAATTTTCAAATTCTCTACATGATACTTGAAGTGATTTTTCAAACCATGCTTAGAATAAATTTTGCTGAAGTAGAAGTCCACTTTCTTAGAGATTTCTTATTGGTCATCATTAACAATCTTCGAATGAATCCATACCAAATCAAGAACTCAATCACTATTCTTGATGACAACAGTGAAACCTTCTTTATCAATACCATTTAACACTAATTGAATATCTTCTTTGAAAACTATTCAGATTAAGTCACTGTCCATAGGATGAGATATATGTCTAGAGGAATTCGATGCTATAAAAGATGATGTGAGAGACTTAATTTGATTCAGAAAATTTTTTAAACATCCCTTATACTCAACAGTTATCTTATTAAGTCCAACAACAAGTGAACGTATCTCACTGACTATCATGGTGTTTCTATCATCCACTTTTCAGATACTGTATCTAGGCTTGGTTGAATCGAAGATACAACTTCTTGAGGGATCTGATCACCAACATCCTCAAGAGGACAAGCAATATGAGATTTTATTTTTTGCAAAAATTTATGCATATCATCAATGTTTCGAGAAACTTTACCTCATCACCCAACTATTTGTTTTCAATCCCAACTTCTTGAATTTCATGGAGCATATTTTGTTGAATCTTCCATATTATTTCCTCTAACAGTAGGGTAGCATCTCAATCACTAACATTAGTTACTGGGACAGGTTGTGACTTCTTTATCATTTAAAATCCAAATAACAAAGTCTTTCCAAAATCTTTTATATCATTTTGACTCACAAAATTAGAAGATTCTTGAGTATGTTCAAAAATAAGAACTGAAAGAGATTCAGCCTATTTAGCAGAGGTTATTTCTTTAATAGAAATTGGTTTCAATTGATATACAATGGAAAGTTCTATGCCTTTTAATTAGGCCTCTTGGGTATATTCCACATGAAAATAACTGGGAAAACTATACCAGGTATCCATATAAATTTGGTCAGAAAGATTGGGAACATGAAAATTTTCTAAACTGGGGTGACACTACCCCTCAACAAGTTCATCTCTTCTAAGACTAAGAGATTCAATATTTTGACCCATTCCCAAATTCTCCGCACTGTTAGGATCACCCATATATTTTTTATATATCTAAAAAACTTGTTCCATTCTTTCCTCAATAGATAATATTATTTAAGTTCAGCTTGATCTTCTGACTATTCTAAAGCAGCAACCTCTTCCTCAATAGCAAGATCTTCTTCAATTCAAACACTTCCTTTAATAGCAGCTATATCTTTTGCAACTACATCTTGTGGAATAGGTAGTCCACTGTCTTTTTTTCTAAGATATTTCCTTCCTCATGTAAAGATTCTACATCTTCTACTTCTTCATATGAATATTCAATGAATTCATCAGGTGCCAGACTAAGGTCAGATACATTATTTTGTCTTGAAGAATTCTCAATCTGATTAAAATTCTCTTAAAATATTTCATTGCATTAGACCCATGAATTTTTTCAAGGATTATAGCTAATTTTTATCCTTATGATTGTATCCTTAGAGATACAAAACTCATAATCATCAATAATTTCTTTATTTTGGCTAACTACTCATTTAGAAGACAACATTGTAGAAATAAATCTTGAATAAAATAGTGACGTTGATTTCGAAGTTGTCTTGATCCTTTAACAAATGCCAAGTATAATATACATACACAAATTGATCTCGTTCCCATTATTCAGAAGATGTATTAAGAACACATCTTGATACATAAGGGGGGATAATATACTATCCTTAGAAAAACAAGATTTTGAATAAATATAAATAACATCCTTGTTTCACCATCCAGCTCAGCAGCAATTGCTCTTCTTTTCATCTTATTTCCAATCAAACTTTGAAAAGACTATTCTAGGAAAAACACATCACATGGAGGATGAAGATATCATTGGTAATCCTAAAAAAATTCTTTAGGATGTAATCATAGTAAAGAAGCTCATAGCCTCGAAGAAAAGATAAATCTTTGACCTTTTATCCAACTTCTTACAACAAAATCATTTTCAATATTGAACGAAAACTAAACATACTAATAAAACTGATAAATAAGCTTTAGATAAATAATTCTTTTGTCTTTTGTAAACCAGTCCATCCATCCTATTTCTTCCTGTACTTTAAAGAAAAGTGACTTACATTCCAACAACAACTTCAGGCAGACTTCTTTTTTTGTCACTACTATTCGATTAGTAAGGCCTGGATTTAGCGGTCCCTCAGGCATTACATTAAGAGCCTTTTTCACTTTCATCTTAGATTTTCACTTCTTAGGAGTTAATGAAGATTGGTGATTCATTATAGGTATCCAAGGTGGGCTCAATATTGATGAAGGGTTGAAAGAGGGATAACTGTTTGAGAGAGAAGGGTTTTGGTTTTAAGAGAAGATAGCTCGAGTAAAGAGAGTGAAATATATCAGGGGGTTTTCAATTCGGGATTTGAAACATTGAAAACACAAATACATGGCATAAAATTAATAAATAATCAATATAGTGACATGGGAAATAAAATTATAAAAATAGAAATCTGAGTTATTATGGTGAGACCGGAACAGGTCGTTATTATATCAATATTACGGTGTGACTCTAAGTGGTGTGACCATATCATTGATATAGAAAGTGTGAGACCAAAACTAAGAGACTATAATGGTGATACCATAATTTAGATACAATAACTACGAGGCCATAACTAAGAGACAGTAACTACAGGACAGTAACTTGTAAAAATTTGAATCACGAAATCGTAAACTGTAAAACAGTAAGTTGTTCACTTAATAATTATCATCCCTAATTCATTTATGATGTAATTTATCCCTTAAAAGTTTCGTTTTTTAGAGAATATATCATAAATTTGATGTTCAGTGCCAATTAAATCCATAGTTATATCACCATTTGATAATATATCTCAAAAAGTGATGACTTACATCAATATGTTTAGTCCTGGAATGTGAAACGTGGTTCTTTGAAATGCTAATTCAACTTTTATTATCACAGTTTAAAGGTAAATGTCTGAAATGATATACGTCTTCTAGTAATGTGTGTTTCATAAACAAAATTTTTGAACAACAACTACTAGTAGTAATGTATTCAGCCTCGGCAGTAGATAATGCAATAGAATTTTTCTTTTTTTACTACTCCATGATACTAGGGACTTGCCTAAAATATGGAATGTTCCAATGGTACTTTTTCTATATAACTTACAACCACCAAAATCAGCATCTGAATAGCTAACTAAGGCAAATGATTGTCCTCTAGGATAAAACAATCCAAAATTGGTTTTATTTTTGAGGTATTTTAAAATTATTTTAACATCATTTAAATGAGACTCTTTGGGTTCTCTGGAAAACATTAACACATTCAAAAACTAAACATATTATCAGGCCGACTATAACTTAAGTAGAGTAAAAAACCAATCATTACTCAATAAGTGGTTTGATCAACAGATTTACTATTTTCATCAAGATCCAACTTACATGTAGTAAGTTTTGGTGTATCACAAATTTTAGTTCTATCCAAGACAAAAAAGTTTTATATGATATTTTGTATATTTTCTTTGATTTAAAATAATACCTTATTTGTTTTGAAAGATTTTAAATCCAATAAATATTTTCACTTCACCCATCAAACTCATTTCAAATTAATTTTGCATCATCTTTGAAAAATCAGTGCATAAATAATTTCTCGAAGATCCAAAAATAAAATCATCAACAGAGATTTGTACAAAAAAAATGTTTATAAATTCATTTAATAAAAATATTAGGATCAGTTATACCTTTTTTAAAACCATTAGAAATAAGAAAACTTGTCAATATATCATACAAAGCTCTTAAAGATTGATTTAAACTATATAAAGCCTTACTTAATTTAAAAACATGATTTGGAAAATGAGGGTTTGTAAAACCAGGGGTTGTTCAACAAAAACATCATCAACTATATACCCATTTAGGAATGAACTATTTATATCCATTTGATAAGGTTTGAAATTAAGACGTGTTGCATAGGAAAGAAATATTATAATGGATTCAAGTCTAGAAACTGGTGCAAAAAATTCTTCACAGTTAATTTCTAATTCTTATTTATAACCTTGTGCAACCAATCTAGATTTGTTTCTAACTATGTTACTAACTTCACTTACTTTGTTTGTAAACACCCATTTAGTATATATGGTCAAAGTTTCTTCAGGTCTATCCACAAGTTTCCAAAAGTTATACCTTTCAATCTGAGTTATCACATATTGCATATACATCACCCAAAATTCATCATTGATACC
The DNA here is from genome assembly GCA_963277665.1 of Viscum album. Classification (NCBI taxonomy): domain Eukaryota; kingdom Viridiplantae; phylum Streptophyta; class Magnoliopsida; order Santalales; family Viscaceae; genus Viscum; species Viscum album. The sequence goes on along the minus strand of OY728140.1, from coordinate 1,305,996,416 downwards.
ATCATTGATATTTTTAGGTTCAATTTGTGACAAGGAAGATTGATTTTCAACCTGATTTCTATGAGAATCTCTTGTTTGGGTTCCTTTATCTAAATCTCTAACAACAATATCTAAAGTATGATTCCTAAGGGTTCTAATAGATCTAGAAAAAGAAGATCTAGTCATTTCATGTTCATCAATAGGTTCTAGTTCATTATGGCTTGAATCAGTAGAATTTCCAGATCAAAATGTTTTAATAGATACCTTCATAATATGGTTAGAATATTTTTCATTGATGTTCAGATTTGACATATCATCCTCATGATTCTCTAGGGAGGTCTTTGGTTCATGTGGATCTATCTCATCAAATTTTACATGTACATATTCTTCTACACATTTGGATCTTTTGTTAAAGACTTTATAGGATTTAACAAAATATTGAATAACCTAAAAAAATTCCTTCATCACTCTTGAAGGAAAACTTATCCAGATTATCCTTAGTATTTAAAATATATACATTTCAACCAAAAAAATTTATGTAATTAAACTTTGGTTTTCTAGTGTTCTACAACTCATAAGGAGTTATTTTAAGAATTGGTCTAATTAACACTTTGTTAACAATATAGCATGTTGTATTGATAACTTCATCCAAAAAGTAGATAGGTAGGTCATTCTCACTAATCATTAATCTATAAATTTCTTGTAAGGTTATATTTCTTCATTCTACAATTCCATTTTGTTAAGGTGTCCTACGGGTTGAGAATTTATGACTATATCCAATTTTTGAGCAAAATGATTCAAAATCTTGGTTTTTGAACTCATGTCCATAGTCACATCCCATATATTTTATTCTATGTTTATTGATATTTTCTATAGTCCAAGTATTCTTAGTTAAATGATATTATACTTCACTATTGTGGTCCAAGATGAACATCCATGTATAGGTAGAGTAGTCATCTACAAGAACATAAACATAGTACTTAAAATTTAAACTAGAAACTATAGACGGTCCAAAAAAATACATGTGAACCAAATAAAAAGGTTGAGAATTTGAAACTTCTTTCTTTATTTTAAAAGATATTTTGTGTTGATTACCTTTTTGACAAGGATTACAGACATTACAATTTGGAAACTCAAGTTTGGGTAGGTCCTTGGCTAAACCTTTTCTAGTAAGCTTTATAAGAGAGTTTATATTGCAGTGTACTAGTATTCTATGCCATATGTAAGAATCTTTGTGAAATAAAATTAATCATGAAACATTTTTAGAAACTAAAGAATATAAGATGGAAACAAAAACATTTTCATTTCTAAATGTAGAAAATATAATTACATTTTTAGAGTTAAAAAAATTACAAGCGTAACTTTCAAAATTAACATAAAAACCATCATCATATAACTAACAGATACTAAGGTTATTATATTTTAATTCATTAACAAAAAGTACTTTAGAAATTAAAACTGACCCAGAGTTATCAATCTGCCCTATGCTAGTTATTTTTCTTTTAACATTGTCACTAAAGGTGACATGTCCACCATCAATCATTAATAAATTATTGAAGCATGAGTAATCTATTATCATGTGTCTTGAACATCTACTATCCAAATAATATATGGTTTTATAGGATCTATTCAAACAGATTTCCTACAAAATAATTAAAGAAAAATAGATTTCGATACCTAGATTTGTTTGGGTCTAGTAACATTAGTAATTAGTGCTTTAGGAACCCACATTTTAATCACAGGTTTCTTATAATCATTATGTAACATAATTGAAAAATAAACTATATTTAGTATAGAAAAAATATAGGTAGTAAAATATTATATAGAAATGGAACTAGTAGCAGAATTTTCACTTTTAGGTAGAGAAACCGATTTTCCATGTTTAGTTACAAAGTTGTTTTTGGTGAGATTTCTTTTCCCATGTTGGTATCCTATACCAATAGTGTATCTAAAGGAAATTTTCTTACCAAGAACCCGTCTAAGAGTATTTTTTCCATTGGAAAATATCTATATTTCCTTTTTCAGTTGTTCATTAGATAATTTAAGTTCATTTCTCTCCTTGAGTAATTAAACATTTTCACTTTTTACATAGTAAGTTCAGATTTAATAGTAGTGGTCCGGGAATGTTGTTTCTTAAAATATTTTTAATTATCTTTTAGCTCATTAAAAGTTTCCTCATGTATATTATAGTATTTAAATAATTTCTCATAAGTCATATTTTTCTCATTGTTAGATTGATCTGTATAATAATATGAATATTGTATAGGACACTCAAGGGTTACCTCAGATGTGTTTTTCATAAATCACATATTATCTTTGTTAGCCATTTCATCATGTGAAGACTCTAAGTCACTTAAAATATCATAAGAGGCACTCCATGTTGCCTTCATGGAATTTTTAAAAAATTTATCTTTATCCTCAAACCTATTCTAATATTTTAACTTAGGATAGTCATCCTTTACATGTCCATCTCTCTTAGATTTATAGCAGATTATTTCATCATTTTTGTCACTTTTATTCCAAACCTTTTTTCAGTTTTCCCTTGTGATTATATATTCCTTTGAATTTGGGATTTAAAAAAAATTTCATTATTTTAAATTACTTCATTAATCATCTATATAATTGATCCAATTCCTCTTCACTTTCTGATGATGATTCTTCACTGTTCGAATTTTATTCAGGGGCTTGTAATTTCTCCTTTTCCTTTTCAAAGTTTTAGAAGTAGTGGTTTTGAAGGGTACTGAATTTTTCTTCGATTGATCTTAATCTTACTCATTGAATTTTAATTATTTCTCATACATCATCAGTTTTCCTATCAGCACCTTTACTGGCATCTTTCTAATGTCACAAGATTCTCTAATGGAGACATAGGTCCCTCTCAATCTATCTGGTAAGCATCTGAGTATTCTAATGATTTGCTCTATGGTTGTAACATCTCTTCATAGAGAAATCATAGTGTTCACAATTTCATTTAACCTGATATAAATGTTAGATAGAATCTCATTATGTTTCATTTTAAAGTTATCATGTTTTATATTATATGTTTTAAGTCTCATTTCATTAACACTAGATGTTTCTTCATGTGAAAAAAATAATGTATCCCAAATTTCATGGGCTGTTTTACATGCAGAAATTCTATTAAACTATTCATATCCCAAAGAATAGTATAAGGAATTCATGTATTTGTAATTATTATTATAATAAACCTTAGTTGGGTCATCCCAAGTGTTCCTATCAATATCATGAATCTTATAGTCATCTATAATGTAAGACCAAATCTCAAAACCCATAATTTCTAAGTTCATTTTGAGTTTAATTTTCCATTGTGAAAAATTTTTCCATTAAAGAATGGAGGTATGTTGGTAGAATCACCTTTAAATATATTATCCATGATAAAGAATTAGTATTTTAAAGAACTATAAATTTAGAACTAACAGAAATTTTGAGATCTTTAAAACACAACTAAAATCATTGTTGAAAAAATATTTTAATCAGATTAAACACATTAAAAATTGGAATTTAAAAAAACTCCATTGATACAAAATTTTGGTTGGATAAGGACACTTAAGAGTGTGTAAATTGACTTCTTATAAAAAAAACTTGTTAACATGTTTATTTAAAAGATTCCCCCATTTAAAATAAAATAGGACTGTTAATGAAGGTAATAAAATTATAATAGTTTGACTCTTCAAATAGTTTCTCTGAAGATTCATTAATTATCAGTTATAATAATATGAGATAAAGATACAATTTTTTAAACTAATATAATAAGGAAATACATTTATAACTACTTTCCAAGACTAAATATCAACGTAAAATTTAGTTTTCTGAAAAATTATTTAAAACACAGAAATAATAAATTAAAAAACGGAGTAGATAAAATAAGTGGTTCAGTCTCAAGATGAGACTTAATCCACTCCACTTGGTGATCACCTACCACCAACCTATATATATATATCTTTTGGTCTACACCATGGATCAGGGTTAACAACAGTACACAAGACTGTCTAGGTCACAAGACATCTTCCATTAATCTACATGGGATAACAAACAATCAGGTCACACAGGACCTCTTCCATAGTTATATGTGTGTGAAACAATGTGTAAGAAGATTTTTTTTTGTGAGGATATCATGTATCCTCCAGTTCGATGTAGGATACTGAGTGCGTTTTAATACAAACAAACAAACTTCATGAAAATTATTAAAAACAGTACATAGTCGAGCAAAGATAATTAAAATGGATTAGAAATTATATGAGTGTTGTTCTATGAAACTCTAGACTTATAGGATGTAACAGATATGATTTTTGATACCTCTTGTGAAAAAATGGTATTGCAAGTCTCATGTTCGGGTGTTCAGATTGATGGGAAGTTCTTTTTATATCTTATTCTTCTTAGAGTTTCTGCTGTGAGAATGTTTGAGGTTCTAATCTTTAGCAGTTCAACCTTCATGAATTGGGAGTTCTTTATTTGTTCTTTGGTGTATTGTTTCTTCTCTATTCGCATGAATTCAACTTCTCTTACTCTAATGTCATATATCTTCTCTAGTTCCATGCTTTTCTTTTAATTTTAGGGGCATGTGTTGGAGCCAACAGGAAGTAATATTTATATACCCCATACCTCGTATTATCTAGTGACATGTATACAAAAGATCATTAATTATGCCAGTGTCATTAAATGAATCAAATATGAAACTTAGAAATAACTTTGAAATTTAATTGAAAAATATAGAAAAATGGGTAAGTATGGAATGATGTCATAGTTGGGGTGAGATAGTCATGATTCCACTGTCACGATGAGATAGTCACGGTGCCACTATCCCAGTGAGACAGTCATGGGGCCACTATCACTGTAAGATAGTCATGGGGCCACATTTGCGTTGAGATCTGAAACCTGTAGCACAGTTGCGGTGTTTGGTCCTTTGAAAATTTTGGAATCAGTAGCGAGGCAATGGTGTCAGATAAACTGTGTCTTGGGTAATGGTGTCCAGTAATTTGTCAAAATTCTGAACAGTTTCATGTTAGGGTGTCTTGGAAACGGTATCAAGGAAACTGTTTTCGGTCCTTTTCAAAAAACTGGAACCGATAGTAAACTAATGGTTTCACATACATTATCAAAATATTGAACTGGTAGCAAGGTCACAGTGTTTGGGATAGGGTATTAGGGTTACAGTGTCTGGGTTATGGTGTTAGGTACTTATTCAATTTTTTACACCAATAGCGAGACAATGATTATAGAACTGGTGTCTCCTACTTAGGCAAATATCATAATATTGATTCAAGAAGAACTACTCATAAAATAGATTAGACAAAATCATTAGTATAATAAAACATTATAGAACAATATTAAACATAGTTTACATGATTCAGACATGATTTGTGAGATTCTAAAATAGGATCTTGTGAGAGATTAAACCATGAGTTGTAATAATTGAAACATAAGGAAACCAACAATCTACAAAAACGATTTTTGATTGGTAAAATATGATTTTTTTTTATATGTTAAACATGATTTTTAAGAATTATAACATGAGGAGTCTGACCTATTGGTTGAATTCTCTTTAGGTGAGACATACTAGTTGTAGACTATACACGGACACCATGTGGAGTTGTAATGGTTGAACATATGACCATGCTGGGTTTTTCTTTGATTTGGTTTAATAAAGATGTTTAAAAGTTTAGGTTTTTTGAAATTTTTTATAATGTTTTCTTAATGGTTTTTCTTATGTTTTTTGATTGGTGTAGAAATATTACTCCTTAGAGATTTATGAGAAACCAAAGAAAGATGTTGGAGAGAGTTCACACTCACTAATCGATTACATATTAGAGGAATTTATGGTACGGGTTATCAAATATTTGGGTCAAGGAGTTGGCCCTGGTATTTCTCAAGTCAGGGAAGCATAACAATGTCTAGAAAATGACAAGGCTTGGGTTTTCTTCAAGAACAAACCTCATACACTCTGAGGTATTACAGATCCCTATGAGGTATAGGATTCGATCGAGAAGATCAAGAGGATGTTCAAGTTTCTTAACACTCCTAAGGCATCTTGGGAAATATGTTCTTCATTACTATTGGATTGTCCCAGTCAATGGTGGTGGGACTTAGTGGTTTAAGCCATAAATCATTGGCATATGGGTTGGAAGGAATTAAAGGTCATGATCAATGAGAAGTATTACCTTGAGACCTTGTCCTTCACCAAAACCTAATAGATTCATGATATCTGTATGGGGTATTATACTATGTTGTAATAGGCCACCACTTTGCAGAGTTAGTAAATTTTGAACTCAAGGTAGTTTACAATGATTATTTGGATGCTCAATAGTTCAAAGTGGGTTTGATAATGGATATTTGATCACAAGTATCCAAGTTTAAGTTAAAGAATTATGTTAAGGTGGTTGATCCTGTATTGATGGTGGAGGTCGATCGTAGTGTAAAGTATGGTTTCTCTGGATCAATGTCAGTAATGGGAAAGGGTAGTGGTAGTTTATCTGAGAAGAATAGGAAATAGGATGAGCAGCATAAGGATGGAGGGGGTAGTTTAGGACATCCTTCAATACATTCTTCATCTATGGCTTTAGATGTTGGGTCATTCTTACAACATCAGTCTGGGAAGGTGGGAGACATGTTTTCGACCTGTCTGTCACCACCCAGACCTTTCCATCAGTGTGAAAATATGGGTAACTTGCAACGATTTTTAATAATTACATATCTATATCAGAGTGGATAAAGTTATATTGTCCCTATAGGGATTTCATCCCAATCATACCCATCCAGGAAAGTGGGTTCTCAGTTTGGTGTCCATGGTGGTAGGACTGGATCTTCTTCATCAAATATTCAGTTTAAGGTAGAGCCAGAGGTCAGTGGTAATTCTCAAGATCATTAATAGATGAGGCATATTCATGCTATGGATAAGAAACCAATGGAATTTAATGTAAGACCAATGATAGTTTGAGGTACCAATCTTATTTCATATTCTATAGTTTTTTTTATTTGAAAAAGGTGCCTCTATTTATTTTCTCTCAGCTTGTTTTTTTGATTTTTTAATTCTCCAAATGAGATTATGTTGTATAAAATAAACCTTATGGTCCCATAGGAAAAGAAGAGGGAGTAGGATTTCATGTGACCATTATGTGCACTCATTGTTTCAGGGGTTGAGTTGGAATTAGATTTTCTAGTTTTGGAATTCAGCACTTAAACATGATCCTCGGTATGGATTAAATGGTGTGTTTCTAGGAGAACATTGATTTTTATTGATGGTGAGTGAGTTTTGTGGCACCTAATCATAGGAACCATGTTATTCAGGGTGGATATGATCCTTATTTAGGACATGTTGAACCTCCACTTCAGGATTTGGATTGTCTTACTTTTTAGATATCATCACTCGTGTTGGGGGAAATTTATAGAGACTTCATGGGTGGATTGCCACCTATAGTGGATGGGTTTCAAGAGGTGTTTCCAAATCACTTCTATGGTTTTCCTCTATAGTGGTACATTGATTTCACCATCAATTTGGTGTTTGGACCATATATGATTTCTCTTCCATCATACTACATGGCTCCTACCGAGTTGAGTAAATTTAATATATATTTGGGCAATTTGGAATCCAAAGGATTCATTCGCCCGAGTGTCTCACCATAGGCCACCAAAATTTTGTTTACAAAAATGGCTGATAGGTCTCTTCAGTTGTGCATAAAATATCGAAAGATAAATAAGGTGAAAATCAAGAATAAATAATCTTTTCTCTATACTGATGACTTTTTCGATCAACTTAAGGGGGTAATGTGGTTCTCTAAGATCGGCGTGCATTCTGGGTATCACCTAGTCAGAGTCATAGGGTTTGATATTCTGAAAATATATTTCCAAAGTAGGTATGTCTATTTTGAGTATTTTTTAATGCCTTTTGGATTAAAGAAATCTTCAGCAGTCTTTACGGTGCTCAGGAATAGGGTGTTCCATGAGTACCTCAATTCCATAATTGTGGTATTCGTGGATGACATCCTAGTCTACTCTATATGTGAATAAGAGCATGATCTACACTTGAGGATCATGTTGGAACTCTTCGAAAAAATCATCCCTAGTCTAATATTTTCAAATATACCTTATGGATTAGGTAGGTAATTTTTTTGGATCATGTGATCTCAAAAAAAGGGGTTTCAGTGAACCCTGAGAAGATCAGTGTAGTGATGTCATGGGAGAAGATGAAGAAATTTTTTGAAATCAGAATTTATTTACGGATGGAAGGGCACTAAATTAATTTTTTTAGATATATATCTCAGATTTCATCTCCCATGATGGAACTCACCTGGAAATGGGTAATGATTGAGTGGATCCTAGAATGTCAGATGTCCATTGAGGAAGTGGCAGTTGACCATACCTCTAGTTTTGATCTTACTAGATTTTTGGAAAGGGAACAAGGTCTATTATGATTCCACTAGTATGTGTTTTGGGTGTGTAATGATATAGGATGACCATGTGGTGGAATATGGTTCTCACCAACTCCAACCACTGGAAATGAATTACCCAACCCATGTCCATGGATTAGTGACACTGATGCATGCCTTGAAAACATTACATCATTATCTATAGACGAAAGAGAACAATGGATGTGTATACCCAAGAAAATGTATTATTGTAGAAGATTCTTTGAGAAAAAAGATATTAATGAAATCATTTAAAGAGTCCAAGATAAATGGACCTTGTCGGGTGTTTATTCTTAGATGAATCTATAGACTAAGGAGTACAATGAATGTGTGTTATTTTAGAGTGTGAAACTGTCACCCTCCATATGGAAGTTGATTCGGCTAGAGTATCATGGAAACGAGATTTACCAGTTGTCTATACAGTTCTAAAATATTGGGGAGGTTCCCAGTGATTAGTCTGTATCTTCCAATAGGTTTATATTCTTCAAGGGTCTTGTGGTGGTTATATTTTCAGTGTGTAAGTTTGTGATTTATAATAGACACCAATATCAGTGGGTCATTCATCCCGGGACCACCAAGATGTTTTACGATGTATGTCATCAGTTCCGGTGGCTAGGTATGAGATAGGATATAGCTGACTTTGTATCCAAATTTTATATGAGTCCTCAGTTTAAAGAAGATAATTGTAGTACCTTCAATATTCATTATCCATTACTAATTCCTACCTAGAAGTGTGATGAGGTCACCATGGATTTTATTATTGTCTTACCTTATACACCCCTGGGGTGAATCATGATTTGGGTAGTGATTGACCATCTAGCCCAAGCATCTCATTTCATTCCAATTAGACTTTTAGCCAAAGTGAATGAATTGGTATGGTTGTATGTTTGGAAAATATAAAGGAATCATGGTGTGTCGTTTAATATCATTTTTTATAGGGACCCCCATTTTACCTCATGGTTTTGGTAAGGACTTTAGAAGGCAATGTGGTCATAAGTCATGTTGAGGATGACATACCATCCTCAAATAGATGGTCAGATAAAGTGGGAAAATTGGATCTTGGAATACATGATTTATGAATTTGTGTTATATTATAGAGGCTTTTGAGATATCCATTTGTTTTTTTTTTTTTGAGTTTTAATATAACAATAGTTACCAATCCTCAATTTTAAATGGATCCTTTTGAGGTGCTTTATAGTCAGCAGTGTCAGTCGTCACTGTGTTAAACTGAGGTGGGTGAGGCCTCATTGTTGGGATGGATCCTTTTACATGAAATTTATGATAAATTCAAGTTGATGAGGTAGTGATTTTTTGTGGAATGGAGTATCTACATGTACTATGTAGATTAGAGGCTCTGTGTCTTGTAATTCTCAATTGGTGATTAGGTGTTTCTAAAAGTGGAACCTCATTTGGGTCCCCATATTTTGGATAAGAAAGGGAAGACTACTATATGTCATGTCATACATTTTTTATATTACTGATAGATTTATTAAGGTGGAGTACTGGTTTACTTTACCATCCCATTTGATGTTGATTCATGAAATATTCCATGTCTCATAGCTAAAAAATTATAATCTGGATCTCTCTTATGTGTTGAGTTGGGAAGACTTGGAGTTAGAGCCTTTTTTTTGAATATCCAATGTGGATTGTGCATTCCAAAGAAAAATTCCTTTGAGATATGTCCTTACCATTGGTCTATGTTATTTGGAGTCATGGGAATGATGAGCATGAGACATGGAAGTAGAAGTCCTGGGTTGAGGAGCAGTAACCTTTTTTATTCTTTGAATGCTTAGAGCTGACATTCTGAGGGTGTAACTTTTTCATAGTGTGGAGAATTTTCACTTTCGTGATTTTATCTAGAGGTATTTTTTCTAGTTTATTATGTTCACATCTTGGTTCCTTATCTTTCCCTGGAGTTTCTTTAAGAAAAATAATGTTTTTGGACCCAACAGAAGGAAGTCTACGTTTTGTGCATGGTTAGGGAAAATAAAGTCCATGCCCAAAAGAGACCATAAACCATGTATAGTGGTATTGTTCATACCAAACAACCTTTTTCAATGATGTGATCCTTCTCCAAGAAAACCGTGTATCTTGTTCAGGTCATTAAAAATTTGGAAATTACTTTTTTACTCCAACATAATTTTATTCCAAAGCCACCATCTTTGTTCCTCATTAAGTATATGCAGACCTAGGAGCCTCCTACCCTCTTATTGTCTACCTTATACCCTCAAATTTTGGGTGTTTTGGGGTGGATATTCAATAAATAAATAAATTCGCTCCAATACTTCAATGTTTTCTATGGATTATGTTTGTGGTGACAAAAGTATTTTCAAAAATATTTGAGGTGTGTATGGGTTGAAAGATGGTTTTCCAAATGAAATTTTATGTGAATTTTAAATGTATTCTATAAATAGTGTAAGTGGTATAATGTTTCTTTACAAATGGATTGGGTGTGTGTGTGTGCATTTAAAAGAATATTTTCATATGAAAAAATGTGTTTCACTTGTATTTTTTGATTGTTTGATGTATGTTCATGTGATGGAAGTGGTTTATGTAACATATGAAACAAAATTGAGCACAAAGGGAATCCTAAGTATCTAGGTTGGTGGACTAGGGCTAGTAAACTAGTCAGATAGGTGGGTCTGAGGCTCGTTAATTTCTAGTAGGGTTGTAACTACAACATAATCAAAACTATGATGATGATTGGAGACCACTATAACTTTTTATTGATTCCTCTCTAGTGGATTTTGAATGAGGATGTTGTGGGTTATGGTTGTTATAACATGTTTCATTGAGATACAATTTTTCTAGGGGAAAACTACTTCTAGTGCCTTTAAAAATTACCTCTGGTTCTCTTGTGGTGTTTTTCTTATTGTCAGTATATGGTTTACATTTATTTCATTTTAATTTACAAAGAACACTTCCCTTGAAAATTTTCCCTTAGATTTTTTTTACTAAACATATTTTCAATTTCTTTCATAAAACATGCAGGTTAATTTTTATTATAATGTTATGTCATGGAATCAATTTTGGGTGTTATCTAATTGAGCATCGTCTCACACCATACATACACCCCTGGGTGTATGTAGATATTGTTATGTTTGACTGTGGTAAAGGAAATATGTTTCATGGTGGTAGTGGTGGATCAGTTTTCTAGTAATCCTCTCTTGTAGGTATTGGTGGTGGTGGCTTAAGGGTGATGACCCCCTTGTTACATAGAGGTTTTGGGTTGTGTAGTTGGTACCCATCCCATCATGGTATTTTGGTTTTTGTTCAAAGTTGTAAGAATGATAACTTGATAAGTTTTATTTTCGTTTGATAATGGATATATGTTATTTTGTGATGTTTTATTTTTATAATATGTTCATGGTAATTCTCAGGGGTGAAATCATTCTGAAAAAAGTAAAATTTTGATACCCAGGCACTAGTTTCCAGCCTGTGCAGATCAGGAACACCATTTAGGTCATGCCATTGGCCAGGTTGGGTGTGAGGATTGATAGAATCTCAGACTGGGTTATGAAATGCTAAGTATTTCTATTGATCATGATTAAATTATTTTCGAATTTAATTAATGGAATAAAAGTTATTCACAAGATCAAAGAATATTTTATTCAAGTTTTATGTTTCGCGTAAATTAAATAAATATTTTTTCACTAGATTCCAAAAATAAATTATATTTAATTTATATATTGAATATTTAATAAATCTTTATTCACTAATTTATGGATAAAATGTTTTTTTATGAATCAAATATTTATTCAGGTATTCAATAAATGTTGAAGATTTCAACGGAAAGAAGATCATATCTGGTGATAAATATTAATTTATAATCTAGTGAAATAATTTAATCATTGCGCGAGTTATCACATTCCGTAAAATAATATTATTATTATAATTATTATTATTAAAAGGCATGGTGTTTTTTCTGGATTATAATATTATTTGGGGTCCATTATTTAATTAAATTATATTTTAATCTAAACTCTAGCTCTATAAATAAATGGGTGTTTATATTGTGTAGGGTTAATCGAGAATGGACATTCATTATGCACAACAAACTTCTATCTTGAATTATTCCTCTCATAATCTAAAAAATGAGAAGCTTCCTTCATTACTGAAGGATCTTGACATGATCAAAATGATAAATGCCATACAATTTGTTTCTTTTCATGGAAACAAATTGGCATCATTTGGATATCAAAAGGGTATGTATAGATCACCACTAGAGGTATTCTACATTTGGATCCTCCTTACACAATGACGTTAATTTGAGAAGGGTTTATATATGATCAACATCATCATTGAAGAAAGTTCCTTAATGAGGAAATATTCTATTCTAATTATAAATATAATGTGAAAAGATCATCTCTATAAGAACCTTTTTATTATTCTTGATGTAAGGGTTTCTTCTTTTCTTTTTTCCTTAAGTGTTTTTTTGAGAAAACAAGGGAAATGTGGTAAAAACCCCAAATTTATGGGTACACGCCATTTAATTTTGTACACACGCCATTTACTTTGGCCTTTCGGGATGAGAATACAGGGTGTGTAGGCTTGTCGGTGATTAATGGTGAAAAAAATAACTACACACCATGTATATAGTAATACATGTCGTGTAATCAATTCGGTAGGTGAACAGTGAAGCGGTAGAAGGTAGCCACCAAAGGAACAGTTTAAAAGGAAATTATATGTCGTTTACTTGAGACTACATGCCATGTAGTTATGTTTTTTCATTAAAAATAGGCAGTAGCCTCCTCATTTGGCGGAGGAGGCAGAGGACTCACCAGGAGCTATGGGAGAGGAGGCTGAGACTTGGAGATCCTGATCACTCACCAAGACTCTGACTCTTCTGTTTTTGATCTCGTTTGAACCGCATGAGTAAGGTCTTCCCTCTCCTTGAGTCTCTCCATCCAATTATTTACCTAAGGGAAGTTATTTAGGTTTGAACAGGTAATCATTCATCTCAGATCTACGTCATTATTGGTCGTTTCAGGAGGCGCTTTTCATGTATATCGATTATATAAGATCAAGGTAGGTGGTATTGTGTTTAATTCCAACGGTCGAGTTGATTTTTTGTGCCTTTGTTCCACGTTCCCATGTTCGAGGTGTCGTATGGCTAGGACTTTGACTATTGAGATACCTATAATTGCATAGGTAATCTAATGAATAAGTATAAACTACTGTTTTAGATTGTTTCTTTGATCAAGGGCTACCCCAAGGGTGCGTTTCCCTTGTTCAGATGTTTATCTAGGATACCCATGTGTATACCATGATTATAGCTTGTTTTGAGCTTTCTTGAGAGGAAATGTATATAAATTGCTTGCTTTTGTGTTGGTCTCATCTCGATTACTTGATTTTCTGATGGAATGCCTGTGGGAAGTGTTCTATTTAGACTGAGGAAAAGGTTCTATTTAGCGTGAGGGTAAGGTTTTTGTTTAACTTGAGGTCAACATTTCTTATGCCTAAGGGCAGTAGCTTCTATTCCTGAGGGTGATATCTCGTATGCCTAAGGGAAATATTTGTTATGCCTGAGGTCCGTCACCTGAGGGTTTTGTTTTTGTTTTCCTAAGGGTAAGTATTTGCATGTTAGAGGAAAATGTATACTTTGAATATTCACTATGGTGATTTATTATGTTGTACCTTCCAAGCTAAATCACAGGCTTGGTATTATTATTATCATTTACTAATTAGATAGTCTATTATGGTTTCTTCTGTGGCATTGTATAAAATATGTTCTGTCAAGGCCGAGTCTTGAGAAACTCATAATTCAATTATATCGAATTATTAAATAATTATTAAAATGGAAAGCTAACTAGTAGGAATGGTTACTTTTAAATACATCCTAGTTTACTACATTTCATTATTTCACCTTGCTGAGGCACATTTTCACTGACAGTTGGGAATGGGCCATTGGTGGTTGTCTGCTGGGATTTATTTCTCACACCCTATTTGGGTCATGTCTTGGGCCCAAACAGATTGTATTGTTGTAGGTGTTGATAAGGGAAAGGGTCCCTAGACAAGTACATGATTGTTTTAGAGGAGTAGAAGAGCATGGGATCGAGCTTAGGGTTGCGATGCTGCTAGATTTTTGCTTCACTACATTGGTTTTGTCTTTCTATACTTTGTACCTTGTGATATATTGTATCATATTGTAGTGTATCCTATTTTGGATGCTTTCTTAGAATTAGAGACATATTTCATCATCATATATATGAATGTTTATTATCTTGTACTTTAGTTTCGGTGTCCATTTTAGGTCTACATTGTTTACTACTTCCTCTTTTGTATGTTTACATTTTTATATCGCTACGCTACACTTTGAAAAATGAGGTAATAGTTTCCCTACTATCAGTATTTTTCCCTCGCTGCTAGTCAGTACCCTCTGGCATTTGGAGAAATGCGCTTAAGGTCATGTGACCAACTGGGTTCGGGTCCCCCGTTGTGTGACACCCAGGTCTGGGACGTTACAATGTGGTATCAGAGGGGGTTTCTTTTTTTGACTTACTGTTTGGATCCTATAGCCAGGGATAGGACGGAATTGGTACTTGGTAATAAGTTATGCTCGGGAGTAGCTTACACGTGTACAGGGAAAAGCCAATATACCTTGTTTAATAATAATTTTTTTGGTTTTTCAATTTTACAGTTGATTTTATTTTCACCGTTGGGTGATGCACTTGTGGTGTTTTGTTTATGTTTTTATATACTTGGGTTCTATTTAGTTGAAACCTGGTGAGATGAGGGTATTCCATCTCAAACATCATTTAGGAACATGTTATAATCACATGGCATGCATAGTATCCATTCTATGTAGGTGCATTATAAATTTCATGTTGTTGTGATAAATTTTGTGGTATAAAATGCATGTTGTTGTGATAGTTACCTTGATAGAAACAACTAATGTTTGATGGGGTATTTTTTTTAGAGGTTTTTTTGAATGAATGCCAAACTTTGGTTTTTTAGGTGTTATGCGAACTCATTAACAAGAATTAGGTGGATTATTGACTTGTTTACCTTGTTTATGATGTGTATAAGATTCTAGGATTTGATTTACAGGGAGTATGATCCCTCAAGGATCGGAATTTGGCACTTTGGTGTTCATTTTAGTGTTTTGTTGGGCTCTGGAGTAGTTTCTTAGGCTTACTATCTGGAAAAACCCAGAATATATATCGTCTGGTTTTAACAACACACCATGTGTTCTTCTGTTTGAGAAGAAACTATTTTCCTTATGTACACACCATGTACATTATATACTTTCCATGTAGTCTCTAACCGTGTCATAGGTCGTGTGGGAAGACACACGGGATAGGGAATTTTTTTTGGGAATACGACCTGTACCAGTTGTACATTCCCTGTAGAGTTAACCTTGTGTTCGGCTATGGAACTAACAAAAAGAGTCGGTTTTACCTTTCTAGTACACGTCGTCTACCTGTGGGACATGCCATGTAGTATTGACCAGTGAGAGACCTTATGGACTTGGTCGTGTGGTTGGGGAAACAGGGTGGTGTACATGCCGTGTGCGGGTGTAACATGACGTGTACCTAGGGTTGAGACATGCCAATGTCGTCATCAGAACACAACCATGTAAGGGCTTAAGGTTTCATGTCGTGTAGACCATATACACACCGTGTAGTCTCTGTTTTCTAGTTCTTTAGGATCTTTCCCCTTTTCATTGTCACTCTTAACCAGAAAAAAGTAACATCGATAGTAAATTAAACTAAGGTGTGTGTTTGATCTTGTAGAGTCATGACACTGATATGACCATAAGTTGTTCGCCAAGAGAGTGGTGGCGATTATACTCTAGAGATGGTATTCCATGGTCTACCAATGAATCCTACAGTAGTGTCAAATGTGGTGCCAGCCATTATACTGGACGTAGGCATAGAAGCACAGTTTCGTGAAGGCTTCTTGCGGTTAATGCAGACCTTCCAGGGAGCACTGCTGGTTGCCACATCTATGGAAGATCTGACATGTATATTCCAGAAGCAGCATCTGCCTATGTTATCAGTGGATGGCGGTCCATAGGCTGCGATGTCATGGCAGGGTTCTATAGAGATGATCTTCGAGCATCTGGAGATGCCTCTAGGGAGGAGGGTCAAGCTCGCTACTTACATGTTGCATGATTCCGCCAAGAGATTGTGGGAAGTTACCACCCAGACTGAGCATCACCGAGACATGGAATCGGAAGATTTTAAAGTAGTCTCTTATGACTTTTTCATTATGGAGATGCTAAGGGAAGATTGAGCTCGAGATTCCATGAATTTGTAGTAGGTCACCATATCAGTGATGGACTATTCTGCTAGCTTTTCTGAGATACAACATTTTTCACTAGTTATGGTGGGTGATGAGACGTTGAGGGCTAGATGCTTTGAGGATGGTCTTCAATATGACATCTAAACACTGGTGAATGGTTTCAAGTTGCCTACAGTGAAATCTATTGTGAACCAGGTGTTTATTACTAAGCCGAACCTATAGGAAGCTAGTGGTGTGGACCAGGGAAGTTCGGCACCGGTCTCTGGTACTATTTCTACCAACAAGAGGAAGAGTTAGATGGATTTCTCTCACTGTGGAAATACTAGCCAGAAGAATTCTTTAGGTGGCCCAGTAATGTGCTACAAGTGTGGTAAAGAGGGGAACAAGAGACCTCAGTGTCCATATGACCCAGTGGAGTGCCGAGCTTGTAGCAAGATGGGTCATCTTTAGTGTTTTTGCAGGGCGTTTCCACCAGTGACTAGTGAGTGGGTTTCTGTGAAGACTCTGTGTGTAGGAGTAGGGCCAGTAGCATCTTACAAGTCATGGAATTAGAATATGTCAGGAATTTCCAGATGATGTAGTGGTGGGTTTCAGCAGGGCGGGTTAGGTCAGGGTAGCCAGGCTGTGTCGCAGGGCCACGACACTGGGCAGACATATGCAGTGCAACAGACCCAACAAGAGCAGGATCCCAGAATTTCCACTATCAAAGGAGATATTATTATTTATTCTGTTTTATTTTATGTACTTTTTGATATTGGTGATACACATAGCTTTATATCTATACCCGTTGTGGAGATCCATGGGCTCTGTTTTTCATCTACTTCTGATATCATGATTCTAGAGAGTCTGTTGGGAATTAGAGTTGAAGGTGTGTGTTAATGTAAGGAGTTCCCCCTGGAGGTTGGTGGTTGTCTCTTTATATGGGACGTCAATGTCTTAGAAATTAAAGCTAATGATGTCAATCTTGTGATGGACTGGTTGGTACCCTTTCAAGCCTTAAAAGATTGTTATTGTCATAGGGTGAGTTTCACATCACTAGAGGGATGAGAGTTTCTATACAAGGGTGAATGGGTTGTCAAGGCAAGCCGAGCTAGACCCGATCATCGTGGGTGAGGTGGAGTGACATACCAGATTGCGAATTTATATCTAAATTACCAAGAAACTTGTCAGAAGGATTTCCCTCCAGTGGTTAATCGTTTTAGGGATGTATTCCTAGACAACTTTTCAGGTCTACCTCCTGATAAAGAGGTTGATTTTTCTTTTGATCTTGTGCTAGGAGTGGAACTGGTGTCCATTCCCCCTTAGAGGATGGCTACACAAAAATTTCATGAGCTCAAGAGGCAGTTAGAGGTGTTACAAGAAAAGGGATTCATCCGAACTAGTATCTATGCCTAGGGTTCGCCTGTCCTTTTCTCTAAGAAGGTGTATGGTACCCTCAGACTCTGTGTATATTATCGGAAACTGATCCATTTGACGGTTAAGAACCAATATCCCTTACCAAGGATTGATGATCTTTTTGATCAACTTCGAGGAGCATGAGTGTTTTCAAAGATTGACACGAGATCTAGATATCACCAGTTGCGCGGTAGGCCATCAGACATATGCTCACAGCCTTTCAGTGCAGATATGGTCTATATGAGTACTTGTTCATGCCGTTCAGACTCACAAATGCGCCAACCATTTTTCATGGCTCTGATGAATCGTGTGTTCCACCCATATCTGGATTCTTTTGTAGTAGTCTTCATGGATGATATCTTGGTCTACTTTCACACTCAACATGACCATGCCACCCATATTGATATCATACTGAGTACATTGATAGAGCATTAGTTATATGCTAAGCTCTCAAAGTTCCACTTTTGGATGGACCAAATTCACTTGCTGGGTCATATTATCTTAGAGGCAGGAGTTTTGGTGACCTAGAGAAAGTGACAGTAGTAGTTTCCTGGGAGAATCCTAAGAACGTGTTTGAAATACGGTGTTTCTTGGGGATGGATGGTTACTACAGGTGCTTCTTACATAACTTATCCCGCTTAGAAGCACCGTTGACAGGTTTGACAACCAAGGGTATGAAGTTCATTTGGTCATAATCTTGTGAGACAGCCTTTTAGGAGATGAAAGGAAGGTTGACATCAGCACCAGTCCTGGTACTTCCAGAGTAACGGAAGATCTATGCAGTTTACTGTGATGCATCAGGTATTGGGATGGAGGCAGTGTTGATGCAGGTAAATCGAGTAGTTACGTACAGGTCTCAGCAGTTGAGGCCTCATGAGAGGAATTACCCGACGCATGATCTTGAGTTGGCTGCAGTTGTTCATTCATTACACTGTTGGAGAAATTATCTATTGGGATAACATTTTGTGGTGTTTACGGACTTCAAAAGTCTTAAATAAATAATTCCATAACGTGACTTGAATTTGAGATAGTTAAGGTGGGTTTAATACCTTTAGTCCTTTGACTTTGAGCATGCTTATACACCCGGTATGGGTAATGCAGTAGCTGATGCACTGAGTAGAAGGAATCAGATATAGGCAGTGCAGGAGGCTAGTGATGAGTGGAAGCTTGTGGATTTGTTCTCTAAGATGCATTTGGAGGTGCACGATAGTCAGGGGAGAACCTATCTTTCATCATTAGCTATGACTTCTACACTCTTAGATAGATTGAGGATGAGATAGCTGTTAGATTCAGAAGGCCTAGTTCTACGGGAGTCGGTGGAAAGTGAGGACCCTCCTCCTAGTTGGACGATAGGCGATGATGAGGTACTGCGTATCCAAAGAATAGTGTGGGTTCTAGGAGATATAGATGAGGAGTTGATGTGGGAATTTCATGATTCAGCATGGGCAGTGCATCCTGAATATACCAAAATGTACCATGACTTAAGACATCAGTATTAGTGGCTGGGTATGAAAAGAGAGGTAGCTGGTTTTGTTACGAGATGTTCCACCTGTCAGCACGTGAAGGCGGAGCATCAAAGGCTAGCTAGTTTGTTACAATAGTTAACCATTCTGGAGTGGAAATGAGAATATGTTGCGATGGACTTCGTGACTGGGTTTCTGAGGTCACCTCGAGGAAATTATGTTGTATGGGTTGTTGTGGACACATTTGCGAAGGTAGATTACTTTTTTTCTGATCAAGGATACCTTCGGTGTTGATGAGCTCAGGAATCAGTATATCCGAGAGGTAGTACGTCTTCATGGGGTCCCTGGTTCTATCATTTCAGATAGGGATTCCCTTTTCACATCTCATTTCTAGCATAGTTTTCAAAGGGCACTGGTTACATAGGTGCTTATGAGCACAGCTTACAACTCTCAGACAGATGGCCAGTCAGAGTGTACAATACAAGTGCTAGAGGACATGCTTTTTTCATGATTCCTAAACTTTTTGGGCTCTTGGGAGAAGCACATACCCATGGTCTCATTTTCCTAAAATAATAGTTTTCAGGAAACTATTGAGATGGTACCTTATAAGGATTTGTATGGTAGGTCATGTAGATCACCTTTGTGCTGGTTGGAGGTAGGTGAGTCAGCTTTACTGGGACCATGTCTCATACAGATGACTTCAGAGCAGGTCTAGTTGATTCAGAAGTGGATATCTACTGCACAGTCTCACCAAAAAAACATTATGATGAACACTGCAGATGACCCTTGGAGTTCATGGTCAGGGATCAGGTTTTCTTGCGTTTTCACCGAGGTTGGGACATAGGCTAATTAGGAACAAAGTTAAACTTTCACCAAGGTATGTAGTTTCATTTGATATTCTAGAGAGAGTTGGTCTGGTTTCCTATTGGTTGTAGTTACCATAGAGGTATCAGGTCATGCACGACATCTTCCACGTATCTCAGCTGCGCCGTTATCACTCAGACTCATCTCACGTTTTTCAGCCCGAGGATGTTGAACTTTATTTTGATTCATCCTTTGAGGAGCATCTGATTTTTATTATTGATAAGAGCATAAAGGTTCCCTGAGGTCAGTTAGTTCCTCTCGTATGGGTGCTATGGAAGCATGGTCGAGTGAAGGAAAAAACCTGGGAGTAGGAGACAGTCGTGCGTGCTCAGTGGCCAGAATTGTTCTTAGCTTTATCTCCACCACCCTTGGAAGGGAAATTTGGGGAAAAATTTCTTTATGGTGTAAGTTTATAAGAAGCCAGTTCTTATTCTTAAGGTAAGGGTTTCTTCTTTTTCGTTTTTCTTATGTATTTTTGAGAAAACAAGGGAAATGTGGGAAAAATCCCAAATTTATGGGTACATGGCATGTACTTTTATACAAATGTCGTGTACTTTGGTCGTGTGGTATGAGAATACAGGGTGTGTAGGCTTGTCTGTGATTAAGGGTGTAAAAACTAACTACACGTCGTGTAATCAAGTTGGCAGGTGAGTAGTGAGGCGGTGGAAGGTAGCTGCCAGAGGAACAATTTAAAAGGAAAGTACGCACTGTGTACGTGAGAGTACACACTGTGTAGTTATGTTTTTTCATTAAAAACAAGAAATATCCTCCTCATTTGGCAGAGGAGGTATATGACTCACCAAGAGATGCAGGAGAGGAGGCCAAGACTTCGAGGAGCTCTCAATCGCTCACTGAGACACCGATTCTTCCACTGTCGATCTCGTTTGAACTATGCGGGTAAGGTCTTCCCTCTCCATGAGTCGGTCCTTACAATTCTTTCCCTAAGGGAAGTTATTTAGTTTTGAACATGTAATTGTTCGTCTCAGATCTACATCATTCTTGGTCATTTCAGGAGGCGCCTTTCACATATATCGATCATAGGAGATTGAGGTAGGTGGTCTTGTGTATAATTCTAACTGTCGAGTTGATTTTCTGTACCATTATTCCATTTACCCATGTTCTAGGTGTCGTATGGCTGATACATTGACTATTGAGATAATTAGAATTACATTGGTAATATAATGAACAAGTATAAACTGCTCTTTGAGATCGTTGCCTTGATCTAGGGTCACCCCGAGGATGCGTTTCCCTTGTTTAGCAGTTTGGCCAGGATACCCGTGGGTATTCCATGATTATAGCATGTTTTGAGTTTTCTTGAGAGGAAATATATATAAATTTATTGCTTATGTGTTGGGCTCAGACCGGTTACTTTATTTTCTGATGGAATGCCTGAGGCAGTGTTCTGTTTAGCCAGAGGGAAAGGTTCTGTTTAGCATAGGGGAAAGGTTTTTGTTTAGCCTGAGGGAAACATTTCTTATGCCTGAGGACAGTATCTTCTGTGCCTGAGGTCGATATCTCATATTCCTGAGGGAAATATTCGTTATACCTAAGGTCAGTCACCTGAGGGTTTCATTTCTGTTTGCCTGAGGGTAAGGATTTGCATGTCTGAGGAAAATGTTTACTTGGAATATTCACTATGGTTATTTCTTAAGTTGTACCTTCCAAGATGAATCATAGGCTTGGTAATAATATTATCTTTTACCTATTAGATATCCTGTTGTGGTTTCTACTATGGCAATGTATAGTAGATTGTCGGTCGAGGCCGAGTCTTGAGAAACTCGTAGTTCAATTATATTGAATTGTTAAATAATTATTAAAATGGAAATGTAACTAGTTGGAATGGTTACTTTTGAGTACTTCCAAGTTTGCTGCATTTCATTATTGCACACAGCAGATGCACATTTTCACTGACGGTTGGGAACGGGCCTTTGGTGGTTGCCTACTGGGATTTATTTCTCACACCCTATTTGGGTCATGTCTTGGTCCCAAATAGATTATATTGCTACAGGTGTCGATAAGGACAAGGGTCCCTACACAAGTACATGATTGTTGCAGAGGAGTAGAAGAGCATGGGACCAAGCTTAGGTTTGCAATTCTCTTGGGTTCTTGTTACACTTATTTGGTTTGGTTTTGCTGTACTTTACACCTTGTGTGGTATTTTATCAGATTATAGTGTATCCTATTTTGGATTCTTTCTTAGAATTAGAGACATATTGAATCATCATATATATTACTATTTATTATCTTTTACTTTATTTCTATTGTGCATTTCAGGTCTACAGTGTTTATTTCTTCTGCTTTTTTATGTTTACATTTTTATTCTACTATGCTACACTTTGAGAAATAAGCGCATATTTTCCCCACTATCAGTCCTAGGCCCTCGCTATTAGTCAGAAGCCTCTGTCATTTGAGAAAATGCACTTGAGTTCATGTGACCAACCATGTTCGGGGCACCCGTTGTGTGGCACCCAGATCCGAGACGTTACACTCTCTCCGTGTTTTAGGTTTTCTCGGGTCAATATTTGGTGGAAAAAATCTATTGGTCATGAGTTTATATCTTGTGTGATAATGTGAATGATTAACCCAATAAAAAAACCTTCATTTTCATCCCCCACCAAGGTTCTTATGTTGTTCCTGGAATATTCATGTAATTTTATAAACCAATATTTTAAATGGTTTCAATAAAGTGTTTTTTGTTGTATTTCTAATTTAAATTTAATTGAAATTGAAATTTACATTTGTTGTAGTGTGCTGTAATTTTAGTAGCATACTATTATAGCCTAACTCTTATCGATATTTGAAATAACATAGATAAAGGATCCCCTTTATTAGCACTTTTTTATTGTTGATAAAGGGGCCTTTAATTTGTGATATTTTTATCACTGCTAAAATTCATCTTCTTTTAAAGGAACTTAGAACATTAGTTCTTTTTTAGTGAAAATGAAGGATATTTATAGCATTAATGAAGCCTATATCTATAATTGTGAATAAGAGTTACACTTTTGGGCTTCACTATGATAGAATCTCACTTTATCAATGCA
Organism: Viscum album; assembly: GCA_963277665.1. Classification (NCBI taxonomy): domain Eukaryota; kingdom Viridiplantae; phylum Streptophyta; class Magnoliopsida; order Santalales; family Viscaceae; genus Viscum; species Viscum album. Next base: position 1,305,973,007 of record OY728140.1, on the reverse strand, counting down.
CAAAATGGAAATTTTTTGCACTCTAAAAGTACTGAAATTCTAAGAAGCTTTAAAATCAGGTCGATTTTATAAGTGCTAAAAAGGTGGTATTTATTAACAATTTTTTTACTAGTGATAAATACCCCATTTATTAGAACTTTTGTATGACAACAAAGGGAGACTTTATTAATGTTTTTTAGCACTGATAATGGGTGAATTTTATAGTTCTAATAAAACTAAAAAAATGTATTTTTTTCAAATATTTAGTTATTCTTGTCATGTACCCCCCCCCCCCCCATGTTAGAACTCTCCCACCAGCCTCCACTCCTACTCACGTGTGACGCCCACTAATACCCCAATTGTAAGTGCTTTCCCCTACCCACTTTGTTAGCTCTCAGATACTTTCACTTCTAAAAAACCATCTATATCAGTTCCAAAAATGGGATTTATTAGGGAAAATGAACTAATATATTGAGTTCCCTTAAAAATTGTTTGGCCTTTATCGGTGCAAAAAAAAATGACTGATAAAGGAAAAATTTATTAGTTCTGAAATAAAGCATTGATAATGGGTGCCTTTATCAATACTTTATTTTATCTTTAAAAAAGAGGACCTTTATCATTTCTTTTATCAGCACTAATAAAGGCCATGAAAGTTGTTGTAAAGCATGCATCCCTATATCATTACTATAACAAAACCATATTAGAAAATTTTAATCAAACTGGAATAAAAATATTACAGATTACAATATTGAAATTAAAATATTACATTACAATATCATTTAAATTCAAAATTTACAAAATAAAATATTTATATTTATGCAATTTTTATAATTAATCAAAAGAACCACAACCTAATATAAAAATCAAGACTCTTACAACATACTTTATCCAACAAACAATCTCTTTAAAAAATGTTTTTCCTATAATAAAACCAATTTTTATTTCAGCAAAAATAAATAAGTTATAGATAAATTATAATTTTAATGTTATATAATTTAGATATGATAAATTATTTTGTTAATTACTGAATATATTAATGATATTATTAGTTATGATTTTAATTATATTATTGAAGATTATTTTGTTAATTTTATATTAATTATTAATTATTAATTTTACAATTTATTAATAATTATATTATGAATTATTAATTACATTGTTAATTTATAATCTATAAATTATATTGTCAATTAATGACTATATTAATGATATTATCTGTTATTAATTATCTTATTTATATAAATAGTTGTTAATAATTATATCATTAAACTAAAATGACATTTTTTTGTTGAAAACATGCTCTCCGAGTAATACCAAGAATATCTTGTGTCTTCTTGATGAGTGTTCAATTCATACACATCACTAATAAATTATGGATTATTTTCCTAATGATTGAAAATTATTTGAGCATGTTGGCTTAGTTTTGAAAATTTAACACAGGTTTTAAACTAAAATGACACTTTTATATTGAAACATGCACTTGGAGTCAATCCAACTACATCATATGTCATAATGATGTTCAATCGATTCCTATATGTAACAAATGAATTGGGAATCATTTTAATAAAGATTAAAACAAACCTAGCTTATTTACTTAGTCTTGAAAATGTAATGTTCATTTTAAACTTAAATGACACTTTTATATTAAAAACATTAAATTTAAATCATACTGACCACCACATTTGTCAGGTTGACATGCAGTTGATTACTTTTTTTTAAAATGAAGTGTGGATCATTTTATTATAGTTTGAAAATTAATATGAGTTCATTTCCTTAGTTCAGTCTATATGACATTCATTTTAAACTAAAATGACACTTATATTGAAAAAATGTTCTGTGATTCGTATCGACCACATAATGTGTTTGATTGATGTGCAGTATATTCGTACACACCAAAAATGAACAAGAAATTATTTTCCTAAATCATAAAAAATGATCTCGTTTTCTCAGTTTTGGCGATGTGATGCTTGTTTTAAACTACAATGAAACTATAATATGTAAAAAAAAATACTTGGAGTCAAATTGGACACATCATATGTCAGATAAACATGTGGTCAATTCCAACATATCATAAATAATATCTGTATCATTTTCCAAAATTTTGGAATCAATCTAAACTCATTTGATTAGTTTTGTCTATGAGACATGTGTTTTTATCTAAAATAAAACTTTTTTATGGAAAACGCTTAATTTGAGTCATACCAGATACATCATGTTTCAAATTGACATGTGTTCGATTCCTACGTGTCATAAATAATGTATGTATTATTTTCCTAATGTTTGGAAACAATCCATGCTTGTTTGCTTAGTTATGGCTATATAGCTTGTTTTAAACTAAAATAACACACACTTTGAGTCATAACGACTACATCATTTGTTGGATTTACATGTAGTAATTTATTATATGTCTCAAATAAATTATGGGTCATTTTCCAATTTTTTTAAAACAATATCACCATTTTTATCAGTTTTGGCTATATGGTGTACATTTTATACTAAAATGACACTTTTATATTAAAAACAAATACTTTGAGTCATACCGACCACATCATGTGACAAATTAACATTGTCAATTCCTACATGTCAAAAATAAGTTTTATATTTATCAACTAAATTTTGAAAACTTTATGAGATCATTTTTTTATTTTTGACAACATAATGCGCATTTTAATCTAAAATGACACTTTTATATTGAAAAACACACTTAGAGTCACACCGGACACATCATGAAATTCATTGATGTTTGGTTGATTCATTCACTCCATAAATGAATTATATATAATTTTTATAAATTTTATAGAAAATTAGATCTCTTTTATTCAGTTTGGGCTCTGTGATATGTGTTTTATACTAAAATGACACTCAAAAACAATCACTTTGAGCTATACCAGTCCCATCCTGTGTCATATTGACATGTAGTAAATTATTACATAATACAAATGAATGGTGGAATCTTTTTCTAATATTTGAAAACAAATAGGGGTTTTTATCATTTTTGTATCTATGAATTCCATTTTAAACTAAACTAACAATTTTATATTTAAAACACACAATATAAGTCATACCAGCCACATCATGTATTGGAGTGATGTAAGATTGATTCCTACATGTCACACATGAATTATGGATCAATTTAAATAATTTACAAGACAATATGAGCTCTTTTAAAGGGTTTTGGATTTGTGTAATGTGTTTTAAACTAAAATGACACTTTAAATGTGAAAACACGCACTTTCAGTCATGTCAGACACATTATGTGTTAGATTATGTGAGGTCGATTCATACACACCAAAAAAGGATTATAGATAATTTTAATAAATTATAAATATAATATAATCTCATTTTATCATTTTTTTCTATGTGACTAGTTTTTAAACTAAGATGACACTTTTAATGTAAAAAACATACACTTTGAATCATACAAACTACATCATGTGTTAGATTGAGGCGCAAACGGTTATTAAACATGAGAAATGATTTATGGATAATTTTCTTAAATATATAAAACAATATGAACTTATTTATTTAGTTTTTAAAATCTGACACACATTTTAAACTAAAATGATACTTTTATATAGAAATCACACACTTAGGTAATATATTGTTTGAAATTAAATTTCAATTTATTTATAAATTATTATTTAAAATTTGTTTTAATATTCATCTCAAATATAACTTGTTGTATGGACTTCAAGAAAATACACCATGTATAATGGAATTGGGTGGGATGTGGTGGGCCTACAAGAATGACTTTTATCTCATATAGAAAAATAGAAGTGGTAATAATCTTGAAAACATGGAAATATTCAATGAATATACACTTATATAATATAAAATAGATAATTGCATACTGAAGGAATCCTAAGATCATCTAAGCATGCTCACTAAGGCTTTTACCTAGACCTCAGTGAAATTCCGTGATTAGAATCTCAATTCAAGTTGCCCTATAGTATCTTAAAAAGATTTTGACTGAAATTATAGTAACTTAAAAAATTCAATTTACAATTTAATAACTTGTGAAAACAATTGAGTTACCCTTTAGTAACTTATGAAATCTTGAATTTACCCATTTGTAGCTTAATAAAATTTATAGATAACCTTCTGTAATTTAATAAATCTCTATTTTTCCCTTTAGTAACTTAAGAAAATTTCAAGTTACCCTTAATTAAATTAAAAAAATGGTTGAGTTACCCATCAATAACATGATAAATATTAAATTTATCCTTTAGTAACTTGAGAAAATTTTGAGTTACCCATCAATAACTTTATAAAATTTCAAGTTACCCTTCAGTAACATAAAAAAAAATTGAGTCTCTCATAAGTAACTCAATATATATTCTAATTAACATTAAGTAAATTATATAAATTTAAATTTACCATTAATTAACATAATAAATATTTAGGATAACCTTTAGTAACTTAATAAATATTTGAGTTACACTTTAGTAACTTAAGAAATATTCAAGTCACCATTTAGTAAATTCTGAAATTTTCAATTTACCCTTTAGGAACATAAGAAATACTCAAGTTACCCTTCAATGACTTAATAAAATTTCATGTTACCCTTCAATGATATAAAAAATAATCAATTTACACTTTGATGACATAAGAAATATTCAAGTTAAGTTTCAATAACATAAGAAGTATTAAAGTTACCCTTCGGCAACTTAAGAAAATTTCAAGTTACCCTTCATTAACTTAAGAAATCATCAAGTTACCCTTTAATAACTTAATAATTCATTGATTTATCCTTTATTAACTTAAAAAATATTCAATTTAACCTTTATTAAATATTTTTTTTTTGATTTATCCTTTATTAAATTAATATACAATTGTGTCACCCTTCAAAAACATAATAAAATTTTTAGTTTCCCTTCAGTACCTTAAATAAATTTTTTGTTACCCTTTAGTAATGTAATAAATATTCAATGCATTAATAAATATTCAAGTTTCCATTCAATAACATAAGAATTATTGAATTTAACTTTCAGTAACTAAATAAATATCTGAGTTTTCCTTAAGTAAATTAAGAAACCTTTGAGTTACTCATTAGTAACTTAATAAAATTTCAAGTTACCCTTCAGTAATAGAAGAAATTTTTATATTACCCTTTAATTTCTTAAGAAATCATCGAGTTAACTTTCTGTAACATAAAAATTCATCAAGTTAACCTTCAGTAACTTATAAAATGGTTGAGTTTCCTTTTATTAACTTAAGAAATCTTTAATAAAATACTTTAATAACTTAACAAAATTTTGAGTTACCCTTTAGTAACTTAATAAATCTTTTATTTAACCTCTTGTAACGTAATAAATATTTGAGTTACCCTTTTGTAACTTATGAAATATTCAACTTACCCATCAGTAACTTTTGAAAAAATTTATTTACCCTTTAGTAACTTAAAAAATATCCAATTTACCCTTAAGTGAATTAAGAAATATTTATTTTACCATTTAGTAACTTTAAAATGTTCTATTTACCCTTTAGAAACTTAAGAAAAATTTGAGTTACTCTTTATTAACCTAAAAACATATTAAAGTTACCCATCAGTAACATATGAAATTTTCAATTTACCCTTAAATAACTTAAAAAAAATTCATGTTTTACTACATAAACTTAATAAATCTTCAAGTTACCCATAAATAACTTAGTAAATATTTAAATTTCTATTTAGTAACGTAATAAATCTTCAAGTTACCCTTATGTAACATTGGAAAATTTTGAATTATCCTTCAATAGATTAATAAATCTTAAAATTACCCTTTATTATGTAATTATGATAAAATAAACCCCTTTATAACTGATTCTTTTAGTGTTTATAATGGGTATTGTTGAATAAATATTATTATGTAATAGTGAAATTGTTTAAGACTTGGTTAAATATCAGCATCGTTCTTTAATTTTCTATTTTTCATAATTTCCACCATATAAGTTTGTATTATTTATTAAATACATATATATCAAGTGTATGATTTTGAGTGAGGATTTTCTATGAATTTCCATGACTAAATTTATTTTGACTATGAATTTTCCAAGGAGATCTCACTTATGTAATAATTTTCTTTTCTTGTTTGTTTGAAGAAATTTGTGCATGAATCCACATAAAGTAGGATAACTTTGAGTCCAAAAATCATTAACAATTATAATTTGTTTTTCTTCATGTATTTATATTGTTTTTGATTTTTTTAGTATTGATTTTGGATTTTGATTCTTAAATAGATTTAAATAATCTATTTTGTATATGGTTTATTAATATTTTATTTTTTTAATTTAAAAAAATAATCTTAAAAAGATAAAAATTTATTTAATATATTATGAAAAAAAAGAATATTTATTATTTGGTTTTGTTATTATTTATTTTTTAAAACATTATGTAGTTTTGAGTAGGGGTGGTCTATATGTGTAATGTGAATCAATATTTTTATGATTACACTTCATCAAATAAATTCACCATAAGAATAATTTTGAGTATAGTTTATTTGAATTTTCACATATATCCCATTTTATTAAAGTCATATTAATGAGGAAAGTAACCCCAAATTAGTTTCCATAAGTGCACTTGTATTATATCCAAATTTCTGGGAAGATATACTCTATTATCTCCATGAAATACCACTTGTAGTACACTTCATTGATATTCTTATTCATCCCTTCCAAAATTTCATTGCACATCCCCTCAGTAATATAAAAACCGCATTGCCATGCTCAATGAATGATCTATTTCCTCCCCAAAAACTAGTATTAATGGTAGGCTCTCTTTGTTTCTTGTAGACAGGATATGGTTGATTCATACGAAAGGATTTATTCCCACATAAAATTGTTTAATATAATAAATTATTTTAATATGTGATAGAAATAAGTAAAAAAAATATTTTGGTTCATGAGAAGATAGTGAAGGCACTAAATAAAAAATTAAATAATTCAGAGAAGATGAGAGATGGAGACTAGAAGGATATGTGAGAGTTGAAATAACCATGATTCTAATGTATTTGTATGCTAATACTCTACAAGAGGTGATGAATCTAATAGATCTAAATGATACCTGGATGAAACTTAAATTTTGGTATAAATAATAATCTATTATAAATCGTATATATATGAAAAAAATATTGTATCGTTTTTTAATTCCATATAATAGAGATTTAGGTAACCATCAAAATGAGTTCACAAAACATAGGATTAATATTTATTTTGTGGTGGTTAAGAACAATGATATATTTAATGAAATTCATTTTTAAATAGAAGAATAAGAATAAGATAAATCTTTTATTTTCTTGGTTTCATTGCCATATTGATATGATAATATTATCATCACATTGTTTTTCGAGGAAGACACATTGAAGTTGGATGATGTGATTTCGTTATTGTTGATGAATTATACTTAATTAAAGAGAAGTTCTGTCAATTCTTTAGGTAATTTTGGTATTCTAGACATGATAAATAAGTGTTTTAATCAAATAGTTCATTCAAAGATAATATGGAAAGTTAATTAATTATTTTTCAACATGGAGGGTCATGGTAGAGAAACTGTAAATCATTTAAAAATATTAAGGAAGAAAATAATATGCATTACTATAATTCTTAAGATACCGGCTTAAATTTTATATAGGGTGAGGGAGATTTACATTCAGTTGGCATTGATTGTTGAAGGTCATATCGGTACAAAAAAATGAGTGATCCATTCAGTAGATTGGTAACATATTAGATTTATTATCTTCATATGAAGAAGGTGACTCTGGTATACAAAATATGAGAAATGGAGATTCTACGTTTGTAAATGGGGTTGGTAATTTTTTTATCCATACTGGGAATTTAAATTCATTTTTTGTTTTTATAATTAAATGAATTTCTGATGCCCCTTTTTGAGAGTTATTGTGCAGTTTGAAAGGGTGAACCACCCAGGCTTCCTCTACTAACCATGTGTACACTCTAGTCTAGGATTATTATTCATCTATTCCTCTTCATATTTGAGGGTCTTGACTACTTTAGTTTTTTAGAAATGGTAGAGGGAGATCTGAATAATTAGGGTTATTACAACCCAATTTTCATACAGAGAAGAACATTTTTGTGAGATAATAGAGTCCTCGGCAATGTGTTCTGAGATCACTGTAGAAAATGATATAGTGGAGGGATACCACATCCTATATTGTTGTTGTAAACTAACTATGAGGAGACCATGTCAATCCCATTTTATTGCTCGTGGATATTAACAATGTGAAGAGGCAATCATCATGTTCTAGAACCTAGAGGAAATGAATATGGATTGCATCGGACTCAGATAGAGAAGTTATATTTGGACTATGGTGTCATATCCTAGACAATAGTGTTGACTTTGTATGATCACACAAAAATAACTCAGCATTGATAATTTTAGTATCTTGCAATAACCTTCATCCATGAAAACGGTGAAACCGAGCCCGATGAAGGGGGTCACAACCCTTCTCTTGTATCTTTATCATTTTTCTGGAAGTCTAATTTATGTTTATATGTTTTCATTATGTATTTTTTCTTAATATATTCTTTTTATTGTCCTCTACATCTTGTACTCTATTTATTATTTTGTATAGTGGGAAATCCCTTATGATTCTCACCCATGTACGTAGGCCGATTAGCTAAAGGATGTAAAATCTTATTATAATTCAACTGATTTTCCTTTTCCACATTTATTTAATCAATAAATCATTTATTTATTTTCTACTTTTAAAATATTAATTTTAATTCTAATTTTGAATTTCAATGCTTTTTAGAAGCTTTTTATTCTCAGTTTATAGTTAGTTTTTTCATTTTATTCAAATTCCATGAGGTTCTTTGAACTTATAAACCGATTTAGTAGATCTAAAAATTTGTTTTGGAGTTGAAATTATCATTTCTTTTTATTATTTGTAGTATAATAAATCTATAAATATTATTATATTATATGTTTTTAGAATTATTTCATGCTTAAATTGTTATATTATCCATTGTCCAGGGTATGTGATTTTATCACTGCTGGTTTTATTTATTTTTTTATAGTTGATATATGAAATTGAAATTTTGAACATTTTGACCTTTGATTTTAATTTTATTAGTTTTTATATTATAAATAAAAAATAAACAAGTTTTTAGTTTATGTAATAAATGTAAAATTAACATGATGGTTAGTTTTAGAATTTATCAAACCAAAATACCTAATAGTTCATGTGTTATTGCATGGGTATCATCTCTCACATAGGGTCATTCCCTGTAAAAAAGTGGTATCAGAGCTTAATTGGGGTTAAATTTTCATTGTTAAAATTTTAAATTATTTGTTCATTTATTTTAAATGATTTGTTAGTTTATTTTACCTATTATAGCAAGATTTTATTATTTTGTTTAGATTGTTCATGTTCTCTCTTGGACTATAATTTTAATCTACTACTAGTTTTTATTTCCTTATTGTTTCACTATTTTCAGTACCAAATAGAGCCTTATAGTAGTTTTCTTAGGTAATACATATGTGTATCTCTAGTTTTAGAGTAGAAATAATTTTGTGTGAGGTTTTCCTATGTTTGAGAGATGGTTAGAAGTAAGGTTTTGTAAGTAACTAGTGTCCCTAGTGTCTATAGTTTTCAAAGGATTTGGTCTTATGTAAGATCTAGTGTGTTCTTATTTATCTTATAGGATTATATTCTCTAGGTATGGACCTATATCAAGTTCTTTGTTTAGGATTATGTAATTTTTGGGTGCATTTATCTTCTTTATTTCTTGGATGACCACCAAGCTTATTGGAATTTTGGTTTGACATTTTAGTTGACTTTTTTTTGGTTTCTTAGTCTTAGGAATCATGTGCCATTAGTAATGAGATATTAGGATGTGTGGAACTTTTTATTCTAGTTTTCCCCCAAGGTCTTTAGATGGTTTTCCGCCTTTGTTCTCATGTCTAAGATATGTCCTAGGATATTGGTAACTATTTCATATTTCCTTGAACATTCCATTTTTTTAGGATAGTTCCTTTGGATTTTGTTTTAGGTGGTCATATCCTTGGGTAGATATCGTTATTCCATCTTATTATGATCATTTGGATCCTTGCATTGAGAGTCATCCTATTGAGTTTCCATATAGTGTGTCACAAGTTAAAGTCAATGGTTATAAGTGTTTTGTTCCTCTTGACTTTTTATGGATTTAGGTGGATACATTTTCTATGTTTTCCATTTACTATTAATCCTCTCTATTCTCCTTTCATTTTATATTACTTTTAATAATTGTACTAATTTTACTGAGTTTAATTCTTTATGAATTATATGAATTTTTGTTTCACCATTTTTTGTGTGAGTATATACTACTTTGTTTTGTTTGTTCCATATAGGCATATATGAGTTGTTGATAGGACCTTTTGGAATGTGACTTTTCGGTCCTAACATTCTTGTTGCATAACCACATATGGAGACTAAAATAATTGTAATTATGACCCTTATCATGAATTTGTTTTGAATATTCCAATTCTGAGCATGTTTAGCAGCTTTAGTGTATCATTACATTATGGTAAGCATGTTTCAATATTGATATATCTTAAGGGTAATATTTGAGTCATACTCTTATTATTGATACTTTTTTTAGGTTTTGATTCCCTATTTGATGATGTTAGGTGGTATATAATCATCATGTGGTTTAGTTTTTAATTTAAAAGGTATATATTGTAATGGTGTTTAAAATTAAATCAATTTTTTATTTACTTCACAAGGTAGAGCATTGGGAATTTTAATACATTTTTTATTTTGTTATTTAAATTCATTTAATATGACCCTTTTGTTGACAGTTGTTACACTACTTGAGAAGTTGAACTGCCCATGATTCCTTTATATACCATGTGTCCACACCATGGAAATAATTTTTGCTTTTGTGCCTCTTCATATTTTAGGTTCTTGACTAATTTATTTTTTCAGCAATAGAAGAGAGGGAGTAATAAAATTAGAGTTCTTGTATCCCGATTTTCATGCAAAGAGGATCATTGAGGTGAGACTGTAGATACCCGAATAATGTGTTCCATGATCCCCGAATAAAATTATATAGTATAGGGAGATCACATTGTTATTTTTGTTTGGGAAAGCACTCTTAGGAAGCTTTGGTTCCCTTGTGTTTCTGCTCGTGGAGATTAACCATAGAAAGAGGCAATAGTCAGATTCTTGAACCTAGAGGACATGAATATAGATCAACGCAGAATTAATTAGAGATTCCATATTCAGAATGTAGTTTCATTTCCTAGATACCAATGATGATTTTGGGTGATCAGATATAAAGATCTCAGCATCGATAATTTTACCCCCTTGCGATATGATTCTTTATCAATAAGTGTGAAATTTAACCTTGGTATGGGGTATCAGTCTGTATTTGGTTTTCTATGTCGATATTTTGAAAGTATAAATTTTTTTATTGTCTTTTATTATTTCTTTAGTCTAGCTCTATTCATGTGTTGTTTTTCTCTAATTCGTGTACATTTTTTATTATTTTTCATAGTGGAAAACCCTTTATGATTGTACCCTACGCACATATTCCAATTAGAAAAAGAATATAAAATTATATTGTCATTTTACTGATTTTTCATTTCTATATTTCTTTAACCTATAAATTATTGAAATATTTTATACTTATTAAATATTAATTCAAATTTATATTTTGAATTGAAATGGATTTTTATAATCTGTTTCAACTCGGGTTGTGGTTGGTTTTTTAATTGTATACTGCTACCATGAAGTTCTTTGAACATATGATCCAGATTATTAGATATATAAATGTTCTTTAGAATTTTAATTCTCAATTATTTTGATTCTATATCATATAATCATTATATACATATTATTATGTTTTGTATTTTTAGAATTCATATATGTTTTAATTGTTTTATTGGACAGTGTACAGATTATGTGATTTGGAAATAGATGGTTATATTCATTTTTTTTGTTCCTAGAATATAGAACGGTAATTATGAACTTGTTGAGATTATTTTCATTAGCTTTTATAATAAAAATATATAAATAAACATATTTTTAGTTTATGTAATAACCATAAAATTAACATGTTAGTCAGTTTTTGATTTTAAAGAACCAAAATAACCTATCAATCCAAGGCTATTGCATGGGGACCATCTTTCACCTAGGGGGATTCCCTGAAACAACAATAAATGTAGGTTTTACAATGATCTTAAGAGATGTTTAGCATGTGTCTAGTATATGCCATAATTTTTTTTACTTTTGATCTTAATAAATTTGGGGTCAAGATTTCATTTGGAAATGAAAAATGGATGTCATTATAAGAATAGATGGTATATGTGAGGGGTAAAATGAATGAAATGCTTTAAAATATGGATATAATGGTGTGTAGTTAAGTGAAGAATATAGGTGTGAAGAATACATTTCTATATTTGTAGAACATGAGATCTTTTTGCTTGAATCAATGATTATCGGCTAGGAAAAATAATTTTTAGAAGCTGAAGAAGATCAGGTCAAATGTTTTAAGTGTTACACCTAATTCATTTTCTTTAGACAGTTCTACTAGTAAAAAATGAATTTAAATCAAATATCAAGCTGACGCACTAAGGGTTTCAAACTGCTCATAGGATGTTGAGTAGAGGAATAAATTAATTCCTCCAAGTGCTTCATATTAGGTGTTGATCCCAATTATATGGCAGTAATATATTTTTTACTCTAGTATTGAAAATAAACATAAAATTATGATTAAAACTTCAGCATTGGGATTTTTTTGAAGGGGGGGTATGTCTGGTTTCAATATGAGTTGAAAAAAAAGAATCATCATATTTTTTATAGAGGGTAATGGTTGGTGTGATACCAAATATCTTAGTATCCAATTGAGTTTGTTGTAATATATATCCTTCATTAAAGATCTAAAAGGGAATATTGATGAGATTCAACCCAGATCATGGGCATCTTTTCAAAAATGAAGATATATTTTTTTAATTCAAATGGTGGACCAATTTTAACTACATGTCAAGTTGTTGTTGAAGATATAATATAATATTATATATATATATATATCATTTTGATGTAAATTTTTAAAGGAAAAAATAATAGGGAGAGATATATTTGTATATCTATATTTGAATAGGTTATGGGGATTATAAGGGATTATAAAAAGAAAATAGGCATCACTTGTGGTGAGCAGTATATATGGGCATAGTGACTTGGAAAAAGAAATAATATAGAAAAGGCGGGGTGTGTGTCCAATCCGTCAATGATGTGTGTTTGGATCGAGATCTCTATGTAATGATATTTTATCATAAGATAATTTTCAGAGAGAAGAAAGAGGCATATTAGGTTTTGGATTTTCACATAGTTTTTCTATGATGGATTTTCAATTCATGTTTTGGACATTACATGAATTTTGTAAACTCTCGAATTATAGTGAAATTTTTTAGATTTTCCCTATGTTTTTTAATCCTATATATTAGACGGTTTTTCAAAATTAAAATCCCAAGTGTTGGTTTATTTTTCTTCTTTTATCTCAAATCCAATTTTATTGGAGATTCTCACAATATTCTTTCATAATATAGTTTTTATTATGGTCCCAATCTGTTCCCCTCCCCCTCCCGACACATGGATGGACACCGTTACACATTTCTAAGGTCAAAAATCCATCTCTAATGCATCAAGTTTCTCTAAGTGGGTTGGGAGGATCAAAACATAGGTTCATGTTGTAGAACTTACGGAGCTGATAGAATATTTTCCAGAAATGGCATCCATTGTTTTTTTATGTGAAAATTTTGACTAATTAGGGTTTTTATGAAATAACTATTTACTCAAGTATTATTAAGTTTCCTTAAATTTTTCTTCAAGATGTGTTTTGGGTAACAAGATAACATATCTCAATCTATAATATTTTTTTCAGAAAAATATACTATGACCATGAATCATAATTTCTCAAGTCCACTTATCCTGGTCGTTATGAATTGGTGATGGGTCTAGTGTAATATGGACAAATGTTTTTACCAAGAATATACTATCTTATTGTATTTTTTAAAATTTTATTAATTTTTTTAAAATAAAAAGAAAATAATTTTTTGATGTCATATGTCATTTCTAAATTATAGAATTGTTTCATGATAACTTAGTTTTTTTTATATTGTGTTTGATTGAGTAGTGCTATAGATCCATTTTTCAAGTTCGATCACACTATAATAATTGAATGAGATAATTTGTTTAGTATAAATTCTATTATTGACTTTACTTTTAGAGAAATATTATAAATAATTGAATAATTAGAAACATAAGTACTACATTTGATTAATGAAGGGAGGTTATACTATAAGGAAAATGAATCAAGGACATTCTACTGATTGAAAGACAAATGGGGGCTCTCAAAGGGATTGTTTAGAGTAGATGTAAAAGAATATGATAATGATTAAATGATTTTGTGAGTTTCCTTTAATGTGATTCACTGCTAAAAAATCACTCTTTATAAATGCACAAAATGGTCTTTTCTTATTCTTTAAATGTGATGTCATTATATGTGGATTTAAAAGCTAATTGATTCTATAAGCTCTAATAAAGGGGGTATTTGTCAACCCTTATTTTAACATTGATAAACACCCCATTTATTAGTGATTTTTTTGACACTGATAATGGGTTCTTATATCAATAATTTTATAGACTACAAATAATACCCTTTTAATCAAATCTAGAAAAACCATTCATCAGTGATAAAATATTGATGATGTTCTAAGAACTAATAAAAGGGAAGTCCTTTTATCAGGGATAAAAATAGCACTGATAAACGAGTTTCTTTACTGAAGCTATTTTAGTGTGGATAAATGGGTTCCTTTTTCATTTTTTTTAGCAGTGATAAAATAAACTTTTATTATTTCTACAAATATAATTGATAAAATCAATGCTACTACAGTATGCTACTAAAATTACAGCACATTGCAGCAGAAAATACATAATTTAATTGAAATAAAATTTAAATCACAAATACAAGAAAAAATCAATATTATATAAATCTCAAATATTAATTCTTACAATTACATTAGTAAGTAAAACTTATCAAAAACATTCAAAAACATCAATGTTCAATTGTCTTTGGACCATAGTCCCCTCTCAAAAGAGCCTGACCATACTATCATTTGTTGAACAAACCACTCTAGCTTGAGAAAATAATTTATCCCATATAATAAAAAAATTATTATTTTATTAATACTATAAATAAATCGATTAATCATAAATATGAAAAAAAACATTAATAAAATGTTATTTTTAAACTAAAACCATAAATTTTGGGTCATATCGATCACACTAGGTATCAGATTGAGGTGTGGAGGATTATTACGTGTCAAAAATGACTTATGGATCATTTTACTAAAAAACGTTTCTTTTCATTTGGGGTATGAGATGTGTCTTATGAACTAATGTTTTAAATTTATACTAAAAACAAACACTTCATGTCATACCAGGCATGTAGTGTTTTTAATTAAGGTGTTGTTGATTCCTAAAAATAAAAAAATGACTTATGGATCATTGTCCTAATGTATCCAATCAAAATGATTGTTTTTTACCATTTTTGAGTATGTAAAATATGAATTAAACTAAAATATCAATTTTAAACTAAAAACATACACATTGAGTCATAATTAGAACATTGTATATTAGATTTATGTGTGGTCAATTTCAATATGTCAGAAATAACTTATATATTTTCTCATAAATTATAAAAAATGAATTTTTTTATCGATTTTGAGTATATGATGTGTTTTTTGAAGTAAAATGTCAATTTTAAATAAAAACTCACACTTTGAGTCATACTGGTCACCCAATGCATCATATTGACATGTGATTGATTCTTAAATTTCACAAATGACTTAAGGATTATTGTTATAAAGTATCAAGTTAATATAGGAATGTTTTCTAGTTTTTTAGTGAGTGATAATGGTTTTTAACGAAAATTTCATTTTTAAATTGAAGACATGCACTTTGAGTAGTACCAGTCACAACATGTGTCATACTTGGGTGTGGCTAGTTCATACACATCAAAAATAAATTATTCAATATTATCCCTAAATTATCAAGACATTTTGAGTGTGTTTACTTAGTTTTCAGTGAGTGACACATTCTTTTAACTAAAATGGCAAAATTAAATAGAAAACACACATTTTAAGTCATAAGAATCACACCTTGTATCAGATTGAGGTTCATATGATTCTTTCACATCACAAATAAAATTTGGATTTCTTTCTTAATGTATAAAAAAATATAAATGGTTTTTCTCATTTTTGAGTATGTCATGTGTTTTTTGAACTAAATGTCATTTTTTAACTGAAAACATGAACTTGAAGTACTACTAGACACACCATGGATCATATTGAGGTATGACTAATTAAGACTTATTAGAAAGTAATTATGAATAATTTTCATATAGTATCAAAAAAATATGAATGTTTTTTATTTATTTTGAGTATGTGACATGTTTTTTGAACTAAAATGTAAATTTTATATAAAAACATACACTTTGAGTCATATTAGTCACACTTTACATCATATTAATGGGCGGGTGATTTCTACATGTCAAAAATTACATAATAATTAATTTCAAAAAGTTCCAAGATAATATGATTTTGTTTTATATGTTTTCATGGAGTGACACATTTTTAAATAAAATGTCTATTTTAAACTGAAAACACACACTTTGAGTCATATTGGTCATATCATGTGTCATATTGATGTGTGACTAATTCCTACACATAAAAATGAATTATGGAACATTCTCCTAAATTATAAAAACAATATGAGTGTGTTTTCTCATTTTTAAATGAGTAAAACATGTTTTTAACTAAAACATAAATTATAAATTGAAAACAAACATTTCAATTTATAACATTTACATTGTTTATCATATTTTTGTGTTTTTGATTCTTACACGTCAAAATTGAGTTCGTAGTTATTTTCCTAAAATAACAATATAAATGTGTTATCTTACTATTGTGTATGCCACACATCTTTTTCTAGAAAATTTAAATTTAAATTAAAAACACACACTTTGAGTCATTTATAAACTAAAAACACACACTACTAAACATAAATATATCAAACAAATAAAAAATACCTATATGAATAGAATAAAAAGTACATGAGGGTATCATCATTGTTGAAGACTTTTTCAATAATTATTTTTATTCAATAATTTTGTTCTCTTAAAAATGAAAAAAATAGTCAATAAAAAAACAGTTATCGATGAAGTCATTTCTTCATTATCTCTATGAATATCAACTAAATTAGTATCAAATAATAATGATAAGTAAATTACATAAAATTAGTAGTTAAAATAATTAGAAAACTAAATAAATAATTACTAGGAAGTCACTTTATGATGTCTATATACATTTTGACACCATGTGTTCTTACCATTCATTTCTAAAATAATTAATTTCCTCTTTTTACTATGAGTAATTTTGATATTAATAATAGTACTAGAGAAATATAAATAAAAAAGGATTACAAAATATCCTAAACTAAATTTTAATTATCATAGAAAATATCTATTTGGGGATTCTATTTTATTGGTGGAATAGGATGTCATTCATAAATTTTCAAACGTAATAACCACAATATTTTTCATTAGTTTCTCTTGGAAACATTAAAAACATTAGGAAAAATAAGTAATTTGTTTTGATATAAGCTCTTATAGTGAAATATTAATATATATACCCAAATACTTATCCACTTGTAGAAGTTGATATCCTTATTTTTCTCAAGGATAGTTCAAATTGCATGATTTTAATGATATTTAAACACTAACCTATCATAAAAAAATCATAAAAACAAAATATAAAATGTATAACAAGAAGTTTATTTATAAATATGTTTTATATAATGTATTAAAAATTAATAAATTTGATCACATGCGGCCTATTTTTTGGGAATACATGAATTGAATGTAGAAAATAAATCTTTAGAGTATATAAATTGACTGTAATGATCAACAAATGTTGTGGAAAAAACAAAAAAAAGAATAAGTAATGAAAGGAATAAAAATATATATTATATGATTAAATTGTATATTTTTAACCCTAAATTGTTAGTTTTAAGAAGTATTTGTCCTCTATATGTTTTTTTCAAAAATTATGGCTAGCATTTTCACTATTTATGATGATTCTTCTTATTTCAATTATCTTTTTTTGTAGAATTGATGTGAGGACTAATGAGTCCAACTTTTTATTCACGGGGTTGTACCATAAAATAGTACAAATATATATGTCTGAAAAAAAAATGTGAATAGTATTTAACTATTATTAACATAGTAAATCATCTACTGGACAAAAAAATTATGAAAACACACCTCATGTATACATTTAAAATTGAGACATGAATATGTCTATGATTAAGGATTCCATATACATTCTCAATACCAAGAACAATTTTAATGGCCTATCCATTTTTTTTCAAAAACCAATAAAGGTTCTATCACTATATTTTAATGTTGTATCCCCATGAACTTATGATATTAGTAAATGGATAAGTTGAATTAGAGGTAAAAATGTATTTTCTAAATGTCTTTTCAATTGATTGTTTAATAATTTATATTGTTCTAATTCTACCTTTCATTTCACCACTTTCTCTATCTCCATTTTTAATAAAAAATAATTAGTTCTAAAATGTTTTATTAATTGTTAAAGGATTTTTATAAAAAAAATTAACGGAATATCTCCTTGTTGAAATTTATTTTTACAAGATCAAATAATCATGCTATGAAAGTTAAAATAGAACTATCGACCATATGAACATCCATATCATCAAGGGAAAAGGTTTATTGAAGCTCAAATCATAAGCTATGTCAATCCACACTCTCACATTAACGTTTAGTGGTTTTTATTATATATAAAATTTCCTTGCATATTATGAACTCTACCCCTTGAAAAAAGGTGATGGGTGGGTGCTGATAGATACAAATTACATCATTTTTACCCTATAGAGTATCAGTATAGAAATGGTATCAATTTATACCTAATTCACATTTCATATAACTAGTTATGAAAAGATTGATTACCTCGGTTAAGGTAGAACTTTTAGGGGAATAGCTCACCTTTAAGCTAGGGTGGGGGTGGGGTCATTATATAGGGGTTGTTGTTGTGTTGTTTCTTCTATTTTATGTCTTCCAACAACATTATCTAGCAAGTTAGAATTATAATTAATTATTTCTTCTAGAGACTCTATTCTTGTCTACCTATCATCCATTTTCTTATCTTTATCCCCTTCTTCCTTTCTTTTCCCAAAATATATTCGGGGTGACACCCCAAAAATCACACCTCTAACGCATCCATATTGTTCTGGATGCATCAAGCCCACTGCTAGTAGTTTTTAATCAGGTACAGTTGATAATGATTCCAATATCTAAACTGGATAAAAAATATATGAAAATAAGTAATCATTTTCATGTAATATTGATTTAGTATAGAAATTTTTTTATTATGTCATACATAAACATGATTTCCATACTTTTTGTGTATTAATCTATTAGTATCCCATCTATATTTACATGATCCTCATTCCCTAACACATTACATAGGATGGAAGTGGTTTTGGATTTTGATTCATTAATTTTCATATAAACTAAGGAACGTACTTATGTTTTTCTTTCATGCCACATAAAATTAATATTTTTGATTTAAAATACATACCATTTTTTCAAGTGAAGTGTACCCCATCCTTTATTTATGGTAGATTTGTGTTGGTTTTATTTCACACTACTTATTTTTAGAATTAATTTATGGTTTTATAAAGTAATAATTGTTAATAAAATTGAATAATACAAATATTAACAAGTAATTTAGTACCAATCACAATGTAACTAAAAATATGTATCCTCATGGTGACCAATAAACACATTCCACATTTCTTGGTTTATTATGTGTGCACACTTTTGTGGTGGGTTTGAGTTTACTTTTTGTTTAGGATACCTTCATAAGAATTGTATGAAAGCCTCTATGAGCCATTATAGTGAGAATTAATAAAAAAATTAATTTGATAATAATCTAGTATAAATTCACTCCTCAATGTATAATATAGAGTAAATCAACATTTCATTATTATTTTTGTAAAATAAATAATGTATATCATAATTTAAACCTAATATTTGATCAATTTAGTTCCTCAAGCACAGGAACAACATTTTTCTATGTATCTACATCAACCATCACATGAATTTGAGATTTGATCCCAATTTAAGTAATGAAAATAGACTTTTTGGGGATAATATATTGATCAATTTCATTCCATAAAACTTATAGTAGTATGCAATTTATTCCCACCTTAATATTTTTTTTTACATCATTACACTATGATGTTCCTTTTATTATAAGAAATAGGTTCTTCACCTTCTACTATTTCCTCATCTTCAATATCATTGATATATTATTCCTCAAGAATAGTAGCCTTAGCCAATGAAAAATAATGGTGTTCCTCTACATTGGGAGTATCTGCATATTGATAAACCTATTTTTCATCAGGATGGGGAGCATCATAAGGTTTTTAAAATTGTTCTTCCTCTACATTGAGAACATCATCATGTTGAGAATTATGTTGTTTCTATAGATTATGATCATCTAAATATAAAGAATCTATGATCCATATAATTTGTCTAATATTTAATTTATATTGCACAAATGGATTAGTGAATAGATAACAATATGAGGTAACAAAATGTTTATTACATAAAAAATAACCTTATTGTTGAATAATATTTTTTTCATTAAAGTTTGAAGGGATTTGAACCCTTTATCAAGTATCCAAATCCCCTCATTATGGTATATTATAACATATAACACCTTGTATACGTTGGGACTATTGTAAAATAATTATGACTTCCAAATAAAAGGGTATTCCTCAGTTTAATTGACATATAAAACTTCATTGGTTTCAGTCGATAATAGAAAAAATGAATAATTTCTATCTGTAATATATGGAATATAATATACATGTACTGCCTATAATTACATTATAAATATTTTAACATTTTACCCTTAATAAAATCCACTTTCACAAATTCTAATTCATCAATTCTAATGGAACTCCAGTTATCAACCCACTTGAATTGAAAATTCAACACTTGGAATATTTTATAATCCATTCCCATATTTCTTTGATGATGCCAATAAATGAAAAAAAAATTATATATTATATTTTTGTCCTTAGTACCAGATAAATGCATCACTTTAGCCACAACTGTAACTACACTATTTTTCATGGTACTTCATTCATCTAGTTTCATTTTATAGAACATATAAACAATAATTAAATAACTATTATTAGATAATTCATGCACACTTGGTCCTTTAGCTACACATTAAATCTATTCTAAAATTGAAATCAGATTTTCAATTGACTTCTTAAAATTATGGTCCCAAAAACATCCTATAAGTTATTGATTATATGTATTTGATATTCATATTTTTCCCTTGATGGATTCAAATACCTAATAAATATTTTGTGGTTTTCAAAATATGGTGTAACATATACATCTATTCCAGAAATCCCTTCACCCATAATACACCCTATGTGATGAGATTTTTGCAGAACAATGCTTTCCACATTGGATAGGTAGTCAGTACAAAATCCAATAACTTCATCAAAAATATATCGCTCATCAATACAACGATATAGCTGACTTTTATTTTTTACATACCCTTTCAAAATGATTATATACCATTGAATGGGTACATACACATTTAATGTGAAAGAATACAATGTTTAATCTCTTTAACCAAGTGAAAAATTATCAAAATAATAATATCAGAGAATAAAAATGATAATAACATCTCTAATTCTAATAATATGAAACGAATTTAATTTTACTTATTTGAAAATTTAATTTTCTCTACAACTTTACTACATATAGATTGAATAAAGAAACAGAGCTTGGTTAATGTATAATGAATATTCATATGAAAACCTAAACATAAATATATATGAATTAAATCTTTTATCGAACCTTGAAAGTCATGTGATTTAATTTCTATTAACTTTATATCAGACAATGACACAATATTCTTGATATTTTATGAATACCCCTCTAGAAATTTTACATCATTCATGATGTTTCAAAACTAATATCTCCCTTGATTGGGAATATTTTAATTACTTAGAGGAAGGAAATCTAGTCACTCACCCTTCTTTAGAACCAAGTTTTCTTATATATCTATTTCAATCATGTCCAACCATGCCTTAATTTATTCATCTTTTTGTTGAGTGAATTTTGTAATGTTCCAATGACACTATCACATTTTTTTCACATGAACAAAATAAAGAAAAGTTTTTATGTACAAACAATTCCAGTGCGATAATTCAAAAAAATTGATATTTTTTTCAAATGATTTTCATAAGGTTTTTCAAAGAAGTTTTATCAAATGTGGTGTTCATTTATTTTACTTTCTCAAATATTTTATCACCTATTAGTGGAGACATCTTTGTACCTTATTTTTAAATCCCATCAAATGATCCTCCCATGATTGGAATTTATGTCATTAGGGTATAAACTTATGATAACCTAGAAACATAGTCTTTGGTGAATGTTTCATCCTAACTGAGTGTGTACCTTGTTTACAAATAGAACACCCTTGATCTCCTTTAATGATACATCCAAATTAAATTACATAATGAGTAAAGTCATTCATTATCCAATGCCATGGGGCTCTCAATTTGAAATATTTATTTTTTAGGAATCATACAATTTAACACCTAAATCCCATGCTAATTTCAAATATTTAATCAATGGAGAAAAATAAACATCAATATTGTTACTCTATGTTTTTCATCCTAATATAATAATAGTCAATATCATGTATTTTTAATTCAGGTATATCCACTATTAAAATTTATAATTTACCAACATAACTAACCATTTACTATGAGTGTTAGTGTGAAACCCAAAATGAATCACTCCATCTATAGATAGCAATAGATGAAGGTTTCTCATATAATTTCCAAATTCAGGATACTCATAGTCAATTTTCTTCTTTTAAGGAGGGTCTATTGGGGGAAGAATTTTACCATCTTTATTTATTTTATCTTCACACCATGTTAAATATCTTGTAATCTCCTTACTTCCATAAAGGTTCCTAAACATTGGAATGATTGTAAAATACCATTCAAATTTTGAAGTGATTCATTAAACATTCTTATATCAAGATGAACCACACTTTGGGAATTTTTTATGTGATTCATGGTCCTTAAGAAATAGTATATAATCATTTGGATAGGAATGAATTATTTCAAAGATCATAACCATTAAATGTAGTATTATTTTAGAATTATATATTCAATAAGAAAGATCATTATCTAATAGGATAATATAATTAAAGAGAGAAAGTAGTTTAATAAATATGGTGTCACTCCATCCACTTCCATATTTTACATTATATAGAATTAGTATTGATGATAATGTTTTATATTTAGTACAAGTGACATATGAAGATATATTTTCATAACTCTTTAACATCTGAAATAGTTTTAAAGAATCAAAAATTTCATCTTCAACTTTCATTTTCAGTTTTTCAATATTATATTCAACATTATACACATCAAGAATCATTTTCTTAATATGTTCTTCATCATTTTTCAAACATGTAATCACATAAAAAGATCCATAAAACATTAGGTTATCCCAATCACAAGATACATTTAGTTTTTTCACATGTTCAGGTCAATATTTATAACTTCGATCTATTATATGATAGATCATGTATTCTTGTAAATCATATGGACTAATGTTTCTTTAATAACAATATCATAAACAACTAAAAAGGATTTGAGAAGGGTTATATGAATGATATTTTTTAAATTTGATGAATTCCTTTACCCAATCCTCATAATCTTTTCTCATACAATTAGAATGATTCAATTTTTTAATAATATCAATCCTATTTGATTCAGTAATATTTATATTTCAGAAAATAAATAAATACATAGAAATTATGATCTTAGAACCCAAAAAGTCATTCTTAAAAATTCATTTAAGAATCCATTGTTATATGATTACCAGAGTCGAATGATATGTATTGAGTTTTTTTTAGTACTGGAAATAATTTAATAAAGGAAATATGTGATATCTATAAAGTTGTAAATAATATAATTATATTTTCATATATTCCAAAACAAACATATCAAGGATGATTTATGTAACTTTTCTTAGTGGGAGTATGATAAGAGGAAATAGTTTGTGTGTATTCATTTCTTCACTTATTACATAGAGGGACTAGTATTGTTTCAGTGACAGAATTCTTTGGAGAAAATTTTGATCATTTTTCAGATTATGAAAATGCTTATAGGGCCTAATTAACAAGTATTGGGAACCCACTGTTTGGATAAAATATTTAATTTAACTATTTGTTTTGAATAATGTTCAAGATTACAATTTAAGCTGTGAAAGGAATTCTGAGTTGTTCTTTAAATATATTTTTGGGAATCCCCATAATTAGGACTAGGGTTTAAATTAAACTATGGGTTTGTCTCATTGGGATAAACTGATAAAGTTAATTGGAAAAAAATATCAAAATAACGACATAAATAAAACCAATGGTTATCAGAATGAATATAGGTGGGGCCAAGAGAAATAAAATAATGAAATGAAAGACCCAAGTATTAATTATAACTGAGGTTTGAATTAAAGTGGAAGGAATTCTTAATGGGGTCATCAGGGGGAAAAAACAACTACGAGTGAAAATTTATAGAACTGGGGCACTGTGAATGAAAAAGTAGGTGAATAAATCAACTTTGAAACTTTTTTGTTTCATGTTCTCTAGATGTTGGTTGTAGAAATCGATGTCAACAAACATTTTAGTGGGGAAACAAAACTAGATGACCTTTTAGGAAGGGTCTTATGAATGATTCATGTTGTTTGATATCATTATCTAATACTGAATACTTGAGAAATAGGCCTCATCCTATGAGGGGAAGGAATTTATTTGATTATAATCCTATATTTTCATGCTTACTAATATTATATATACACTAATATATATAATATAATATTATATTATATTATATATATAAATGGTATATTTAATTAAATGAATTTTAATGCATGTATTCTAATGCTTGTATTAAATACATGTGATAATATATATATATATATATATATATATATATATATATATATATATTTATTTATCTTGAATAGTTTTATTATCAATTACTATCTGTAATGAATAGATTAATTAGCTTGACCATTCACTAAATAAGATTTCATGAATTATGTGAATAAATATATATGGATACATTAATATGTCTGACATGTTTTCATTTAATGAAATTAATCATGCATGGATATATAAAGTGAATTGATCCCTCCAATTTAAAAACATGAGATTTTGAGAAAGCCTCACGTTTTTTCTCATCCGGCCACACTTTTTTTTATCATGTGAGACAAAGGTTCTAATACCCCTTGATCATTTTGGTATCCTCGTGATACGATCATGGATCCATTGGTCGGTGTACCCCCACCCCCTAGAAGCAAAGTTCTTTTTCACTTCTTCATGATCTTTATGAGGAATTATTCTTCACTAAGAAAGAATAAGATTTCTCTCATTGGTGATTTCTCATAACACTATTTATACAGTTTATTTACATGTTCATTCTTGAAGATAGATATTCCTATGTTTGGGATATCTTCCACTATATATGGTCATGTGATGATCATACAAAACCAATATGTGGTATCATATGGTAGGCTTCTTTGATAAATTAACAAATTTATTAAATTGTGAAAATTATTTTTTAATTGTAAAATGGTATTTTTCATGCCAAGAAATAAATATAAAATGTTCATATATGTTACTCATATATATGAAAATAAATTATTTATTTATTTAAATTAATAAAAATCAATTATTAATTGATTTATTATTTTTATAAATTGTTTATAAATAATGGAAATGTTATTTATATATATTTATATAAATTTATAAAAGCTTTTATAAATTAATTAACTAAAACATATTTATGGTTAATTGATAAATTTTTTTTAAATACCTTTTTTTAAATTAAATGGCATAATTTATGATGTATTAATAAATGGTTCATTTATAAATCATAAATGGCCGTTTACAAAGAGTTTATAAATTCCAACATATATGATATTTAGATTATTTTAAAATTTTATGTAATAGTTATTGAATTATAAAATGTTTATAATTCATAAAGTATCATAAAATTTTCATTTAATATAAAATTTGAAAGGGTTCATATTGATAAGAATATAAAAAATTTATATTCTTTCTAATTTATAAAAATATTATAATTAGAATTTACTTATTAATAGTTTATAAAAATCCCATATTTTCGAAAATAAATATATTTTTTATTTATTAAATTTTCTTAATATTCATGCTAAGTTCATAATTAATTAATTCTAAATTACTAATATTAATGATGTTTAATTTGGATATTATTTAAGCCACATCAAAATTTGTTTCGATAATTGATTTTATAAATTTTTAAATAATAATTTAGTATACTATATTTAGATTATGAAAAAGGTTTACATAATCGAAATACAATTATAAAAAGATTATAATTAACACAATATTATATAATTAAAACAGAAATGCCATATTATGAAAAATTTGAAAGGATTCATATTGGAATGAAAAGTTCTTAGATTAAAAATTTTGGAATGTCTATAATGTTAAAGGTGAAATTATAAAAGGTTTTATAATTATCTTTTGATTATTAAATTATTTGTAAATGTTTATCACATGTTTCAATATTTTAATTGATTATTTATTTAAATATTATTCCATGTTTTATTCAAATTAAAAATTATTAATATTATGAATAAATGTATTCCAAAATTTATATGATTAATTGATTATATGATAAATCCTTCTATGTCATGCTAGGTTTGATATCGTGGAACTTATATTTCATATACCTTAACCTCAGTTTTTAATTTTAGTTAGGAGATTTAGAGTAGTTGTTGGGAATAGTTTGTTCATATTAATAATTAGATTTTTCATGATATGATTTCTCTCTTGAGTAATGTCTTTCTGGGTAGAGAGATTTTGGGTCAGACCACCTACTTCCCTGGAGGATTTCCGTGGTTATAAAAGTGAATGGGATGGATATTTGTCACACCGAGCATACTCATGTTGAGTTTTCAAATCTCATATAACTCTATTACTTTACATAAATTGTTCATGTAACTTATTCATCTAATGAATTTGGAAATGTATGAATATACTTTAATTATATTTTTGTGTGGTTAATATAGAATTTTAGGTTGGGTAAAGAGTTTCATATTAATGTAGTGTGAAAACATTATGTTGATAATTGGAATAAGGATTACAAAACTAAATAATTATATTGATTCATACACAAAATTTGAATAAAACAGGTAAAGATAATTATTACATATGATGTAATAATTATAAAATTTATATAAATATGATGTATATAAAATTGGTGATACCTTAAAAGAAAAACCTCACAAATACTAAGTGTTAAATTTTTCTAAGGAAACACTTTTTAAGACCATGATCATTTAATTGCGTATTATTGATCTCATTATGTGTACATTTTTATTATCTTATATAAGGAAAGAAAGATATTAGTAACTTAATATTATCATGTAAGCTGTGGTCAATATCAGCATGAGTATCCCTCAATTTTTATTAATTAGCTTATTCTTGGGGTTTTCTTTGGGTTACACTAGTTGGGAAGCCCCAATGGTTTAGATACCAATGGAATGGAGTTAGGAGAATCCATAAGATGGAATTGGTTAAAGATTTATCTACTCAAATATCCATGAATCATAATTGTTATGATTATGTTGATTCTCTACCTAAATATTCATGACATTCTTATGTGAAAACCAATGTAATTTACGGTCAAATATAGATTTTTTCTAACTAAATAGATATGATGCATTTGGTCGTCAATTTTTATTGGGAGAACTTTCCTTAAAATTCCATAATGAAAATATATAAGACCTGATTTATATTTGATTAAATGTTCTATTGTAGATAAATGCATCATCTTCATCAAACTAGACTTAATATTAATACTTGAAATGAGGATCTTAAAGTAATAAACTCTTAATACTGGTAGCTTAAGAAAAGTTATTGAGCTAGAGAAATTTTCTATATGTTAGAGCAGTTCCTTCCTTAGTAAACAAGTGTTGAAGTTGTTCAATAAGTGAATATAGTTGCTTATTTAATCATGGATTGATTCATTTAAGGTCTTTAAGGAATTTAATGATTAATTAACCTATGTAAATCTAGTCTCATATACTCCATATGATTGTGTAAGTCCATGATATGAAACAAGATTGAATATGTATGGAAAAATTAATAATTTCTATTAGGATTGTTCTGGTTAACTAATTTATCCTATTTTCATCTATGGAAATGTTTTGAAAAGATTGATGAATTAAATATAATTTTAAATGATACTATCAAAGTTTTTATAACAGATAAACTAGGAATATAATGTATGTATTCTAGTACTATGAATATAGTACAAGTGGTTAACAAATTAAAATCGAAAGAATAAAAGTTTGTCGAAAAAGTTTTCCAATGTTTCTTTAAAAAGTCAATCAAGGTCATT
Source organism: Viscum album (assembly GCA_963277665.1). Lineage (NCBI taxonomy): Eukaryota > Viridiplantae > Streptophyta > Magnoliopsida > Santalales > Viscaceae > Viscum > Viscum album. The sequence continues at coordinate 1,305,944,472 of OY728140.1, read as the reverse complement.
GAAACCTACGTTTTTCAAGAATAAATAGTAATAATTCAATATGATTATATTTTTCAAGAATTACCTTAGTTATTTTGGAACTCCATGAAATTTCCATATCAGTTATTAATGATATAAGAGTTTATAATTCTATTTTTACTGGAATGTGATACAAAGTGTATGTTTTAAAAGTGTTTTAAATATACAAGGGTTCAAAATTATAGGAATAATTAATTTATATTGATTTTTATATTAATGAGATGATTTAAATAGTTACTTCATTAAGAATTTGAATGTAAAGGAGGTTTTCAAGCTTAAACAAATATAATTATAATATGTGTATCTTTATTTAATTTCTCTTATGTGATAAGAGAAGACGTTCCATAATAAAAAAAATTATGATATGATTAAACTTATACATATAGTTTATGATTCATTGGATTTTTATAAAATGTTTGGATAAGAATATTCGGAAAAAATTTTTTATCCATGATAAAATTGTTTATTCAGATATTTGTTCAAATGTGAGGGGAGGTGTTCTCACCATCCATCAATGAAGTATTTAAATAAAATATTATTTAAAAAAATAAAGGTTTCAGACACATAGAATTCCATATATAATATTGAAACAATAGATTATTTTTTTAATATTCATACTAAAAGAAAATAAATTTTGTTACCTAAAACACAATATAGTTTATGTTGAATCATAGAAAGATTTTCTGAAGAGAACATATTTTATAATAGGATAGTGGGAGTTAATTTGAACATACAAAAGTTAAAAGTTTACAAATAAAATATTGTACCAGATTTATATTAACGAATGATTTACTTTATATCCTAAATAATTGGGATATGTACCAGTAAAGAAAATTGTAAACAGTTACATTTAGTTACTAAGAGAAAGTGAATATTACTATTAGATAGTGAATTATAACAATCTATGATTATAGTTATTCTTAACTTAATATCCTAAATAGGTTTAGGATATGTGATGGTAAATATAAAGGTAAAGAGTTATATTTTGTTAGAGGCCACTCTTTGGATACATATATGAAATAGAGGATTCATAGTTAGTTTTAACAATACTAAGGCCCATATAGTCACACAATTAGGTCCTTGTATAAGGATAAAATTTTGGACAAATATTTTTTTCGAAATGAAGAGAGGATGATGAAAAACCATATCCAAAAGAGTTTGGATGGATTCACAAAGAGTATTGAAGTTATGAATAATGTCCTTATGGGATTTTAGTGAAAGTGGGAGATTGTTAGATATGAATTAATATATATATATATATATATATATATTATATTTTATGACAATAATTTGATTCTTGTATTATAATGCATATATTAAATACATGTGATAATACGTGTGTGTGTGTGTCTGATATATATTTATTTCTCCCGAATAGTTTTATTTTCAACTACAATCGAGTATGAACATATTAATTTGATTGGCATTTCATTGAATATGATTCAATAAATTATGGGAATAAATTTATATGGATACATTAATGAGGATAATGTATTTTTATTTAATAAAACATGTTATAGATGGCTATATAAACGTATGTGATCCCGCTTATTGAAAAACAATCAATTGTTACCAAGCCTCTCATTTCTCTCTTCCTCTCACATTGTTGTTTGTCATATGAGATGAAGGTGTTCTCACCCATTCAGTATTCAAGTATCCTCACGATACGGTCATAGATCTATTGGTTGGTATATCCCTATCAGCGGAATAGTGGTTTTGTTCACTACTTAATGATCTTCATCAAGCATTATCCTTCACCATGTAAGAAGAAGACTACTTTCATGGGTGATTACTAGGTACACTATTTATATAGTTTATTTACATGTTGATTCTTGAAGATAGATCTTCCTATGTTAGTGTTATGTTCCACTACATATGTTCATGTGATGATCATATAAAACCCATCAACTACAAATACATAATTTATTGACACTTTTTTTCAAAGAAACAAGAAATTATTTCTGATGTTGAACTGGTATGTTAAAATTTCATTACTAATTCAAGAACATTTATTGAAGAAGAATTAATTAAATTAATGTATTGTAATTATCAATTGATTTTAATAAATAAATATGGAAGCGTAATTTGTAATTTTTAATTTTTACAAATTATAATAAAACTAAAATCTTTAATTATTATTGAATGTTTTTTAATTGGAATTATTGATGCAGTTTGACATATATGGTTTGTGTTGATTGGGCCTTATTATGATACATAAGTGACTCAACCAAACTTGGATATGAAAACATTCAGAAATACTCATTTAAGAGTAAATAATTTTAAAAAATGCTTGCATAATAAATTACCTTTATAAACCACATATGAATCCTAAAGTAAGGAATTGATTTAGCCCAAACTACTTGTGTAAGAATAATTTGGTTCATGATGTGTAATAAAAAAAAGTAAAATTAGTTTTATAAAAATAAATCATATAAATGAGATCAGAATGGTCTGATACTATAAGAAAATGATCATTGATTAATATATGTCATATATGAATAAATTGTGTATTAATCACGCATGTGTTTGGTCAAAATGACACAAAGTGTGGTTTTTACATTTAAGGTGTTTTAAAAGTAAAAAGAACATGTGTTTCATACTCAAATTAAGAAAAAAAGTCTGTAGTGATGTATAAGTGTAGGAAAATAATATTTATTTAATATGTAACAGGTAGAAATATATTGTGTGTCAATATGATAAGTATTTTGGTCAACATTAATGATGGTTCAATTTTTACACTTAAAATTGTATTTAAAGGTAAAAACATGTGTCACACACTAAAATTGAAAAAGAATAGCCCTAAATAATGTAAAATTGTCTGTCAGAGATCATTGATTAACATGTGTAGGAATAAATCATGCATCAATCTGACATATGGTTTGTTTGGAATGACTCAAAGTGAAGTTTTTACATTTAAAAGACTTTAAAATTGAAAATGTGTCACATGATCAAACCAAGAAAAAGTGGTAAAACTAATGTTAAATTATTGGTCAGTGAAAGTATATTTGTACGAGACATTTATGAATGAACCTCATGTAAAAGATAATTTAATTATAATGTATAAATTTGATATAAATTTATTTAAAACATTTATTTTGATCTATTTTGGTTGCCGAAAGGGTCAGAGAAGCCTCGGGTGTATTTTTTGCGAGAGGGGCTAGATGGTGGAAATCTTCTTGTAAGCATATTTCCCACATGAATTTGGGTGGGGCTATATCACACTTTTGGTGGGCCTGGGTAGTGGCTAGTACCACTTCAAACCCCACCAGAGTTATAGTAGACCTAGGCAATGTACAGTGTTACTTCCCACCCTAGAGGAGTTCCGATAGGATCCTATAATTACTTATTTTTATTCACATAATAATTATCTTTTAAATTTGAAATTGAACGTACAACTAAAAAGCACTAATCACTTGAAATCAAAAGAAAACTATGAGGTTGAGAAGAATCATTCATGATTTATCTATTAAAAACTAATTAAGGATAATATGTGATGTAATATCAACTAAATTGAAGTAAAAATAATCACAACCTTTAGGTTTTGAGTGGGTCGATTCATTTGAGATGTTTTAGGGGTAGTGGTATAAGTGGTTGACTTTTATGACAGAGCTTGATTGGCCTTAAGAAGTCAGTTCTTGTAGGGTTGAATTTGTAAGATCTAGAAGGGTTTTTTTAGTAATTTCCAAAAGAAGTGCTTATCAAAATAGCTTTTATCATAACAAAAATAAGAAACACCAATAAATCATATTTTTATCAAAACTAAATTTAGCGTTGATAAAGATATACCTTCATTAATGCTAAATATGCATTGATAAACATATATTTATTAATGCTATAATTTCAGCACTCATAAATATTGGTTTTATCAACGCTTTGGGTTGTAGAACTGATAAAATCTATTTTTGTCAATGCTTTTTGGAAATTTCTCATAAAAAGGTTTAAAATAAAATAAAAAATATTAAATGAATATATTTTTAAAATGAATTAATTATAAGAAATTTAAAAAATTAATTAACATTATTAATGAGTATACAATCTTAATTAAATTATTGTTAAAAGTGAGTGAAATTGAATAATTAAAATTGAATAGACTTATGTAATATTAAATAAAGGATAATTTTTTATTAATTATATACATTGTCAAAAAAATAGAATTAAATATATATTAAATTGAAGATGAATACATATTGAAAATATCACATAAATAATGTATTCCTAATACTAATTACATAAATTGTAAAAAAATACAAAAAAATGAAGAAAATATTAAAAAATTCATTTAAATGAATTAATTATAAAGATTTAAAACAATTTAAAAATATTAAAACTTAATAAATAAAATTGAATGAATATTAATAATAATAAAAATTAAAATCATAATAATAATAATAAAACTTAGTAAATAATTATGTATAACTAGTAAGATTAATCACGTTAATTATAAACATGTACAAAAATGAAGAGAATAATAAAAAATGCATTTAGATAAATTAATTGTATAAATTTCAAACTTACTAAAATTATAACACCATAATGAATGAAATTGAAAAATATTAATCATATAATTTAAAAAACACATTTAGAACATTAAAAATTAATGAATAATTATATATAAATAATTACTAAAAATCAATAAATTCCAAAAGTATTAAAAATTTATAAATATTACAAATGAATAAATAATATTAAATAAAATAGTATTAAAAATTAATAAATAAAGTTGAATATATTAAATATCTATTTTAAAAAGTAAATTTGTAACTTTAATTACATGAAATAAAGACACATAAAAATGAATATAAATAAATTGATTAATAATTTTAATTATATAAATAAAAATGAATTATATTGACTATAAAAAATATTAATAATTAAATTAAATTGAAAACAAACATAAATATTCATAATGGATAAATTAAAATAAATATGATCACATGATTTGATTAATTATGTAAAAAATATGAAAAAAATGGTTAAATAATATTTATATTTCATATATTAAAAATTCATTTAATATAATAACATAATTAACTACACAAACACAAAAATGGTGTTTGGGATGACGTACATTGGGGTTTAATTTCACACCAAAAATGGCATGGGTTAGAGATGGTCTTGTAAGAATTGATTATATAAATTTCAAATATGTTAAAAATATCATAACTTAATAAATAAAAATAAATAAATATTAATCATATAAATTAAAAAGATATTGGAAATATTAAAACCTAGAAAATAAATATGTACAAATTTCAAAAAATGAATAAATTCAAAAAAAAATTAAAAAATAATAAATATAAAAAATGAAAAAAAAATATTTAATAAAATAATATTAAAAAAGAATTAATAAAATATAATAAATTATAGAAAAATTGAAAAACGTTAATTCATAACATTCTTTAAATGAACTGAAAACAAGTAAAAATGAATAAAACTGAAAAAAAAATTATTATGACTAATTATAGATGTGTGCACTGTTTTGATTGTACTTAGAAAATATAATTAATTATTTACCTTTAGAATTTTTAACAATTACTAAACATGATATTATTTAATTAAATGTATAAATATTTGTAAATACATAAATAACTATCAAAATTGAATATATTACAAAGATATTAAATGAATATATATTAAAAATGAATAAATCAGAGAAAATATTAAAAATTGAGAGATATTAAAAAAGAAGAAATAATATTAAATCAATCAATATACATACACATCCACACATACATACACATAGATAGACATGTGCATGTACATACACATTCACATACACATATACATGCATACATACATATACAATGCACATACATATACACATACACACATATATACGGATAAACATGCACATGTACACATTCAAGCACATACACGTACACGTATATACATATACATACACATGCATATGTGTATATATACACATACACCTATATAAACACATGCACATACATAAAGATACATAAACTTTCATACACATACATACACATCTATACATATGCATATATACATACACATACTACATACACATACACATATACATAAACATACGCATGCACACATACATACGCACAAACATACATGTACGTACACATACACATACACATACACATACACATACACATACACATACACATACACATACACATACACATACACATACAGATACACATACATATACACATCTACATACACATACACATACACATACACATACACATACACATACACATACACATACACATACACATACACATAAACATACACATACACATACACATGCACATACACATACACATCTACATACACATACACCTATACGTATGCATACATACACATTCACATAAACATACACATACACATAAAAATACACATACACACACACACATACGAATAAACATACCTACATACATGTACATATCCCTACACATACACATATATATATACATATACAAACATATACATACACATACAGACACAGATACATAAAATGTATATTCATATATATATATATACGCATACACGTACACATACACATATGTATACACATACGCATACGTATAATTACATACATGTATATACACATATACTAATACACACATACATATAATAAACATACACAAAAGCATACACTCACAGACACACACAAAATACACACGCACACGCATGAACACATGCATACACATACAACACACACACACACACACATACTAACTCACAAATACATCCACATATATACACATGCATACATATGTATAAAGAAACATGTACATATATTTTATAATATTTAATAAGAATATTAATATATAAATTCAAATAAGAATTACATATTTAAATAAATATATAGATTTATATATTATATAATTTTTAAAATAAAACATTAATATATCATATTTACATTAATTATATACACATTTTCTAAATAATTCATATAAATATATTATTAAACATTTTTATTGACTAACTCAAATTTATACTTTTTTATATATAATATTATGAAAACACGATTCATTTTTTATTAACGGTTATATAAATCATATTTTTATATTATTTTTACATATATATACATATTGTAAAATAAATAACATTTAAATTATATAAATATGTATATATAATTTAAATTATTCATTGTGACCTTTATCAGTGCTAAACGGTTAATAAAGGGAGAACTTTTATCAGCGCTAGAAAAAAGTGTTGATAAATGGTACCCTTTTATCATATCTTTTTAACATTGATGAAAGTTACCTTTATCAGTGATTTTTTCTAGAGCAGATAAAATTCCCCCCTTTATCAGCACTATTTGTTTAGCACTAATAAAGGTTAGGATTGAATATCATATGATCTATAGTAGTGTTATTATTGATAAAGAGAGTGTTTCTTCACTGGTGATAAAACTATAAATATGTTATTTTTCAAATATTTAGGTATTTCAATCAAACACCACCCCTATCAGCACTCATCTTCCAGCCTTCACTTCTACTCACGTGTGATTCCTTTTAACATCTATTTTTCAGTTCATCCTCCCTATCAGCACTCAATTGTTTCCACAACTACAAAACCCACCTATATCAGTGTTAGAAATAGTCTTTTTCATCTCAAAAAAGTGATCACATGTTAAGCACCCTTAAAAGTGATCAACTTCTATTCGCACTAACAAAGGAATTGATAAAGGCCCTTTTTATCAGTGTTAAAATAAAACACTTATAAAGGGTGACTTTATCAATGCTTTCTTTTAGTGCTAATAAAGGGGACCTTTATAAGTGATTTTTGAGCACTGGTAAAGGGGTCCTTTATCAGCACCTTTCTTAGTACTGATAAAGGCCATAGAAGCTACCGAAAAAAATGGAGCCCTGCAATAGCCCTATAAATAACTAGATTGGAGAAATATAATCAAATTGGGATAAAAATATTTCAAAAATCTAGGTTGAAATATACATATTACATTGTAATTTTATTTTAATTCAAAATTTTGATAAAAAAGTTAATATAGATGTGATATTTACAATTAATCAAAAAAAATTACAACCCAAAAAAAATTGAAATGCATATAGTATACTTTCTCCAATGATCAACCACCGTAAAAATATTTCTTTATAATAAAACTAATGTTTATTTTAGAAGTAGTACATAAAAAATAAACAAATGATAATTTTAATGTTATATAATTCACATATGATAAAATATATTTTTAATTACTGAATATATTAAAGATATTATCCATCATATTATTAATTATACTATTCATTATTATGTTTCTAATTTTATAACAATTATTTAGTATTAATTACATTATTATTTAACAATAAAATTAGTAATCATTAATTATTAATTAAATTTTTAATTGACAATCTATAAATTATATTGTTAATTTTTTAATAATTTAATGATATTACCAGCTATTAATTATCTTAATTACTTAAAATTTTGTTAACAATTATATCATTAAACTAAAATTATAGTTTTATATTTAAAACACATAATTTGAGTTATATCAGGCACATCACGAGTCTGATTGAGGAATGGTCGATTATTACATGTCAAAAATAAATTATGAATCATTTTCCTAATGTTTGAAAATAATACGATCTTTTTTACTCTATTTTAACAATGTGAAATGCATTTTAAACTAAAATGATACTTTTATATTGAAAACATGCTGTTAGAGTCATACTAGTCACATTTTATGGTGGGTTGACATGTGATCAATTCCTATATGTAAAAAATCTATTTTAAATCGTTTTCCTAAATTTTGAAAAAACAAATCAGATATTTTTTACTCAAATTTGACAAAGTGACATGTGTTTTAAACTAAAATGGCACTTTTATATTGAAAACACACACTTAGATTCATACTGACCACAACGTGTGTTTGAAAAATGTTTGGTCTATTTCGATACATAAAAAATGAATTATGGATCATTTTTATAGAGTTTAAAAGAATTCTGAAATCATTTTCTCAATTTTGTCTATGTGATGTGTGTTTCAAACAAAAATTGAACTTTTATATTGAAACCACACACTTTGAGTCATACTGATCATATTGTGTTTTGGGTTGATGTGTAGTTGATAACTACTCTCCAAAAATAAATTATGAATCATTATCGTAAATATTGAAGACAATATGAACATATTTTCTTGGTTTTGGATGTGTGACGTATGTTTTAAACTAAAATGACACTTTTATAATGAAAACACACACTTCGATTCGTATCGTCCCCATCATGATTTGGATTGATGTGTAGTCAATTCCTACACTTAAGAAAAAAACTATGGATCATTTTCATAGTGTTTGAAAATAATATGAACTCATTTTATTAATTTTGGCTATGTGGTGTGAATTTTTAACTAAAATGACACTTTTATATTGAAAATAAAAAATTTGAGTAATATCGGCCACATTGTGTGTCAGATTGATATTCGATCGATTCATAAACATTGAATACAAATTATGTATCATTATTATAAAGTATGAAGATAATTTTAGCATGTTAGCTTAGTTTTGGCTATATAACTCATGTTTTGAACAAAAATAACACGCACTTTGAGTCATGCCAACCACATAATGTGTCATGTTGACATGTAGTCAATTAAAATATGTCTCAAATGAATTATGGATCATTTTTCTAATGTTTGAAAACAATATGAGTTTTTTTCTTGTTTTTGTCTATGTGATGCACATTTTAAGCTGTAATGGCACTTTTATATTGAAAACATAAATTTTTAGTTATATCAAACACAATGTGTATTAGATTAAAATGTGGTCAATGTTTACAAATCACAAATTAATTATGGATAAGTTTACTAAATCTAAAAATAATCCAAAATCATTTACTCACTCTTGAAAATGTGATGTGCATTTTAAAGTAAAATCATTATTTTATATTCAAAACATGCACTTGGAGCCATATTTTCCACATCATATGTTTGATTGATATGCAGCCAAATATGATATTCTACAAATAAATTATACACCATTTTCATAAATTTTCAATAAGATATAATTTAATAGTCTTTTTCTAGGTGACATTCATTTTACTCTAAAATGGATCTTGAAAACATGCACCTTGAGTCATACTGGACACATCATGTGTCAAATTGATATTAGGTTGTTTCTAGAAGTGTGAATAGAATTTTGGAAGGAAAACAGATGTGGTGCTGATCTTGAAAATATACCAACTTTCAAAAAATATCAACTTACATAATTCAAAGAACTAATTGCATACTAGATGAATCTCATGATCTTCTACGCAAACTTCTTGAAGCTCTTACCAAACCCTCAGTGAAATTCAATGATTAAAACCTCTATTAAAGTCACCCTTTAGTAAATTAAGAAAATTTTATGTTATCGTATAGAAACTTAATAAACATTTGGGTTTTTTGAGTTAACCTTTAATAATTTAAGAAATATTCAAGTTACCCTTTAGTATCTTAAGACAATTTCGATTTACCCATAATTAACTTATAAAATATTCAAATTACCCTTTAATAACTTAAGAGAATTCTCTGTTCTCCTTTAGTAACATAATAAAAATTTTAGTTACCCTTCAATAACTTAATAAATATTTATATTACACTTCAGTAACATAAAAACATTTCAGGATACTCTTTAGTAACTTAATAAATCTTCATGTTACCGTTCAGCGACTTAATAAAATTTTAAGTTACCCTTTAGTAACTTAAGAAATATTCAAGTTTCCCTTATGTAACTTGAAAAATTGTTGATTTAATCTTCAAAAACTGGGGAAATATTTAAGTTAACCTTAAAGAACTTACTAAGATTTTGAGTTATCCATTAGAAAATTAATAAATCTTCAGTTTACCCTTTAGTAAATTAAGAAATATTCAAGTTACCCTTTAGTAACATCAAAAATCATTCAATTTTCATTGAATAACTAACAAAAATTTTGAGTTACCCTACAATAACTTAAGAAATTATCAAATTACCCTTCAGTGTTTAAAAAAATATTTGAGTTCCCCTTTAGTAGCATAAGAAATATTCAAGATAACAGTTAGTAACTTAAGAAAATTTTGAGTAAGCCTTTAGCGACATGATAGAATTTCATGTTACCCTTTAGTAACTTAAGAAAAATTCAAGTTACCCTTCAGAGAATTTTGAAAATTTTGATTTAATCTTTAGTAAAATTTAAATTATTATTGTAACCCTTCTTTAAATTAACAAATATTTGAGTTACCCTTTAGTAACATAAGAAATTTTTGAGTTACCCTTCAGTATATTAAAATATATTCAAGTTACACATGAGTAACATTATAAATCTTCATCTTACCCTTTAGTAACTTAATAAAACTTTGATTTACCTTTCAATAACTTAAGTAATTTTCAAGTTACCATTTAGTAACATAATAAATCTTATAGTAACCCTTTAGTGACATAATAAATCATTAAGTTACACTTTATTAACACAAAAAAATTATAATTTTCCCTTTAATAACATAAGAAAATTTTTATTAAATTATATTAACTTAAGAAAATTTTTAGTTGAACTTCAATAAATTAATAAATATTCAAGTTACCCTTTGGTAACATAAAAAATATTTTATTTACCCTTATGTAACATAATAAATATCCATGTAACCCTTTAATAAATTAAGAAAATTTTAAGTTACCCTTTAGTAACTTATAAAATCTTCAAGTTTCCCTGCAGTATCTTAAGAAATCATCTAGTTACCCTTCAGTAACTTAAGAAATAATAATTTTAACCTTTATTAACTTAATAAAATTTTGAGTTGCCCTTTAGTAACTTAATAAATCTTCAAGATAAAATTCAGGAACATAAGGAAATTTTTATTTAACCTTTTCTAACTCTTGAAAATTTCAAGTTACCTTATAGTAACTTAATAAATCTTTAATTTATCCTTTAGTACCTTAATAAATCTTAAAGTTTCACTTCATTAACATAATAAATATTTAAGTTACCCTTCATTGAATTAAGTAAATTTCAAGTTACCCTTCAGTAACTTAATAAATCTACAGGTTTCCCTTTATTATCTAGAACTGATAAAAGTACTCCCTTTATCATTTCATTTTTTAGAATTCATAAAAGGGTAGTTCTGAATGAACATATTTATATAGTATTTAAAGTGTTTAAGATTTATTGAAATGTCATCATCATCCTTCTATTTTCAATTGTTCATTATTTCAACTATACATGTTTTTATTATTTTATAAATACATATATTTCATGTTTATATATTTAAGTTAGGATTTTATACCAATTTCGATGAGTAAATTGAAAATTGCTATGAATTTTTCAAGGGTATCTCACTTGACTTGTTTGTATATAATTTTTTCCTTTTATTTTCTTTTCTTTTAATGAAAGTTTTCAGTGAATACCCATTAGGGAGGAGGAATCTAAGTCCAAACAACGTTAACAATTATCATTTGTTTTACTTCATTTATTTATATTGTTTGTGAACATTTCTACTATTGTTTTTGGATTTTGATTTTTAAATTGCATAAAAAATATTTTTTATATGGTTTCTTTCTGTTTTATTTTATTTTTAAAAGAATATTTTTTATTAAGAAAGTTTATATTTTATTTACTATATGCACTATTACAGAACCTGTGATAATAAAACACTTCCCTTTATCAGTGCTAGAAAAAAAATCACTAATAAAGGCACCATTTTTCTGTGCTAAAAAGCACTAATAAACGCACCCTTAGTCGGTTATAAACAAAGAACAGATAAAGAAACACTTCATCAACTCTTGTATTTAGCACCGATGAAGGGAGGTCTTTATTAGTGCTAAAAAATCACTAACAAAAGGTATATTTCATAAAAAAATATCATTAAAAATCATATATTAATATATATATATATATATATATATATATATATTGATAAAAAACTAAAATATTTTGTTAAATATGATTTATATATGATTTAATATACAATAAAAATTTATATATACGATATCTAATTAAAAATTGAATATATTATAAAAATTATATATTTGTAAAAATATAATATCATATAGAAATATATTTTGATATATGCATGTATCTATATATATTTTTCTTAAATAATATTTATATAATACTAATTTATTATAAATCAAATTTATATGTCATATATTTAGTGAAGAATGGTCTATAATTTAATTAAAAATTCATACTAATTAAAAATATTGACCTTTTAATATTAATATTCATTTCAAAACATTTTTTTATCAATGTAATTTATTTTTTCAATTTGACCAATATATCAATTAAGAAATATTAATTATTAAATAATATTTTTGACTAAATATGTTACACATAATATGCCATGTAATAATTCCACACATACATATACGAAATTAATTCAATTTTATAGAGTCAAACATATACACAAATAATAAATTGTTAATATTATAATTTTAGATTTTTATTAATTAATATTTAATATTTGATATATTCTATTTTTAACTATTAAAATTTATTCATTTTCTATATTTTTATTTAATATATACTATTTATTACTTATTAAATAATATATATATATATATTATGTTTTTTTCATTTTGAATTTTTATTTATTTAATATTTGTGTAGTTTTATTCATTATAATATTTATTTATATTTGTTGATTGGAATTTAATACATTTTTAATATATTTTTAATTTAAATAATTATTTTATGTATTCATTTTCATTTAAAAATATATTCATTTATATTTTTTTTAAATATATAATTAATAAATTTTATTCATTGTATAAATATTTTTTCAATGTATCCATATTTTAATTAAATTTCACTCATTTTTAACATTCATTCATTTAATATTATTTATCCCTTAATAATTTTAAGTGCGCTTTTACTTTTCTTATATATTATTCATTTTAAATATTTATATAATTTATTCTTTTTTAATCTTTATTTATACATAATTATCCATTTATATATTTAATATTTTAATTATATATATATATTCATATATATATATATATCAATATTTATAATATTTCCTTAAATGTGATTTATATAAAAGAAAAATAGGTTTTTACATTAAATAAGTCATGTGTTTTGTAAAAAATGTTTTATAATTAAAATTAATATTAATTAAAAATATAGAGTAATTAGTATCGAGTAATGGATGTTTAATAAAATATCATTTTTTGGTCAATTAAACAGATATCAAACTTGTGTCACATTAATTTCACAAAATATTATACAAAATTAATGCAATTTTATATAGATACACACACATACACATAATATTTTTTGTAATTTATTCAATTTTTAATATTAATTTTAGAATTTTATTTATTAACATAATATATTTAACATATATTATGTTTTTAATCAGTAAATTTTATTTATTTTTTATATTTTTATTCAATATAAACTATTTACTAATTTTTAATATTGTATCAATTTTTTCATTTTTAATATTATTTATTCATTAATAATATTAATTATTTTTTAATATTTTTGTAATATATTCATTTTCAATTTTCCTTTTTTTAATATTTTTTGTAATTTTATCAATTTTTATTATTTATATATTCATGTTTTTTTATTAAAATTTATTTTTTTTAATACAGTTGTAATTTATATAATTATAATGTATTCATTTTCAATTTAAAAAATATTCATTTTTTATTTTTTTTATAATGAATATTGTTTAAAACACTTATTCATTTGTTAATTTTTTAACAATATATTGATTTTTTAATTATTAAATTTCACTCTTTTTAAAATTTAATTCCTTTAATATTACTTGGTATTATTTATTCACTAACAATGTTAATTATTTTTTACTTTACTTTTTAATTCATTCATTTTTAATATTTATCTATTTAATATTTTTTTAAATTGCTTATTTTTCAATTTTTTTATACATATTTATTCATTAAAATTTAATGTATTTAATATTGTTGTATTATACATATTTAATATGATTCACCTTCATTTTTTTATAAATTCATTTTTCATTTTTTAATAATTTACATAATTAAAAAAACTATTCATTTTTTAATATTTATGAAATATATTCATTTTTAGTCATTAAATTCCATGCATTTATAACATTCATACAATTAATATTATTTATTCATTAATAATATAATTAATTTTTTCTTTTTTGAAATTTATTGATTTTTAATATAAATTTATTTAATATTTTTCAATATATTTAATATAGTTTTTATCATCGCTTTCAAAAAATCCCAAATAAATATAGGTTTATCCATACTAAAATTGAAAACATTGATAAAGATGCATCATTATCAGCCCTAAGATGTAGTATTGATAAATATAGTTTTTATCAGTACATTCTATTTTAGCATATGCAAAACCTATATTTATAAGTTATTTTGAAAATAACTAATAAAACACTCACCATATTTTATATAGAACCTGAATAGATAACCTCACTCACTCGTATCGTTTAAGCTCTCACATAACTCATAATTTCCTGTTATTTCCCCTCAAAGTTCTCAGATCAATCTGTCCTTGCAAAACTAAAGGTATTTGATTATTTCCACTCATTTTTATTCAATTTTTCACTGTTTCACTATTTTAAGTTCTTTTTTACCCATGTGCCACATGACCCTTATTCCCCTTGGCCATTGGGTATCATAGTGCCATTCCCATGTACAATATGACAAAATTTTTAATTTTCTAAAAGGTTTAGATACTCAATGTTTGTGTGATTTTAATTTTTTTCAAAGGGTTTGGGTGTGTTGTGTGATCTTCCAACCTCAAAGAGGCTCGAGACCCACGGATCTGTAATGTCACATGCTCCCCACCATCATGACTACTTTATTTGATCCTAGGTATTCCATGTTTTTTTACATTATTTGTTTTTGGTTTGGTTTCTATATCTATATAGAGCCATCCAAAGAAGTTCCTTTTTTTGGGTTTGGCCCTTCAAAAAAGCACAGGTTTCTGATTTAACCCATAAAATTGGATATACTTATTTCAGAATCCAAAAAGAAGTTGAATAGAGAGACGTTAACTTGAAGTTTTTATTCCTTTTAGTTTCTTAAATATGCTACTATGTACTTTAACTATTGATATAATTAGAAAAAATATTTAAAAATCCTATATAAAGATATATAATATTAATCATGTTTGTAAATATTTCTTGCTATTAAATTTTATATATTAATTTCATTTATATTACTTAAAATAATTTTTTATTACCCCATCAATCATTATAAAAAATAATTTTAAATTGGAATTTTTACAATTTTTATAGATTGCACCATTAAATAGGTTGGAGGATTTTTTTTAATCAGGTTGATTAATTTTATAAGAAGTATATATGATATTATTTTATAATTTAAATATTTTTTAAAGAATACCCCATGAATTAAAAATATTTTTGAAATCTTATTTTTTTACTAATTTTTGTCAATTCCATTTTTGAATATTTTTTTGTTATATTTTTTTATAACTTCATGAAAATTTCCATTTTTGTGTCTAGGGATTTAGAACGGTTGTGAATTTTGGGCCTTGGAAGGAACATTATAATCGGATGTATATTTATAGTTCATAAAGATTGATATAGGTTAGTTGTACTCTAATAATTTTGTGTTCATGTAAATCAATTGGCCCGAACGCCATCTGATTTTCAATCATATGAGTATAACAAAATCCATTAATTTTCATTTCTCCAAATGGTATTAGAGTGTAAAAATACTATTATTAACATGTTACCTAGAAGATACACACACATATATATACTTATTATTTACATATGACTTCATCACATGATTTTTTTATATTATTAATGACTTGTCCACAAGCTGATGTTATTAATACCAAGGAAGATAACATGATTGATGATGAAACTAAAAAATTATTATGTGATAAAAAAGATATTCATGAAAATATAATAATGATGTAGAATCATCCTGTTTACTAAAATTACCAAAGAAAAAAAGAAAAGGTATTAAATTTGAGGTTAGATGGTATCAATGCAGCCAACCTATGATCCCAACAATTAAATGTCCATTAATGAAATTGGGATCACAATTATAATGCTTGTGCCAATTGACAAAGAAAATTGACATAATGTTAAGCCTACATTGAAAGCAATCATTTAGGAAGATAATAAGGTAATGTTACGATATTCTTTCCCTATTTTACCTAAAAGTATATATAATGAAGTTTTGATTTAGTTTTCGTTATCCCTCGAAGATTTCAATTATTTTAGATGATTTCTATAATAAATTTTTCTTAATGGTTTCTAAAAAATATCATAGAGGATTCAGGACACTGCTTACAATTAATCATCTCAGTGATTCTAAGGGGAAATTAAACCCCCACCCATCAGTTATATATACACACATTATAAACTAGCAAAAATACAAATCATTCATTAGTCATATTTATGAATAATCATTTCAGGCACATTATATTAAATAATATTTTATTTGAAATTATTTATTTTATCCACTTTGATTCAAAATTGTTAATTTAGGAAATAAAAAAAGAGTGATGAAAATAAGTCTGTAGAAAAACCAATGTGCCCAAACCATAAAGCAATGAAGGGGTATGCTTCACCTAAAAATAAAATTTTGTGTATTTTAAATCTATAGTAAAAGTTTTAGATGATATGAAATAATATATTCTTTTTTGTTTATATAAGTATTAATGGATCATGATCTAATTCCACTTCCAACCCATGTCATGTGTTATGGAAGGAGAACTTTGTAAATAATGAGGTAAATCTAATAGATGAAAATACACAAGAAGTATGGGAATTGTGTATAAATATGACATAATAGTAATTTTTATACTTTATAATATTATTATATAAAAATATTTATTTGTTTTTATATGTTTTACAAATGGTTTAGACAGAAGAGTCAACATCGACTAAACTTGAATAAAAATACTTTCAGTAGATTTAAAGTGGTCACAATAGTATGATCATGTGAGAGATATAGGTTTTGAAGTGTCACCTTAGATATATTTTGTTAAGAAAATCCCATAATGAGATACCTATGAGATAATGAAATGCATTCATGAATAGATAGATTCTTTAAAAGGAATTATTGTTGGATCTAGTTTGGTAGACTAGTATATGCAAAAGGATCAAAGAAAACTAACAGTGGAACAATGATCAATACGTAAAAAGCCACATGACCCCATAACATTTAGTCTGTCCATTCCCATCAATTATCTTCCTTACATGAGGTAATCAATACTTTTATAACACTTTTTCCAAAATTTGAATCAAAAAACATCTAATAACTTTATATTTCTAAAAATGTGATGGGTAAAATTGTATGTGATTTGTATCTATCAACACTGACACATCTTTTAGTTGAAAGGCGTGTAGTATACAATATACTAAGATATATGATAAATCATAAATAACTCCCAAAAGATAAAGTGGGATTGTGGATTGAAGTAGCTCTCGAGTTGAGCATTGAGTTTATTACTCTCTCGATGGTCTGAATGTTACCATAATCGATAATGATATTGTAAATTTCATAGAATGTAAGTTTAATCTTATAAATATACATGTGTTAATTATTTAACAATTTTTTTCAAATAAAAATAAATTAATTGTTAATGATAAATGATCTCCAATTCTGTATGGTATTATAGATGAATAAAATTAAGGGGAAAATAGGTCAAATCAAGATAATCTAGTGGATCAATCTAGAAAACAAAAGTACCTCATAAGAGTACCTTCACTCCACTAGTTCCAATGCTACATATACGAACATTATAAGATCAAGTGGATAAAAAACAAAAAGATAAAAATATGTCCTTGATTGAATATGAGAAATAAATATTTGGATATTCCATTACATACTTGGTTATTCTTGAGATCATAAATGAGATAATCATGTTTGAATGGTCGGGAGTCTCAATTGGGTATACGTACATGAGATACATTTTCATAATTTTTTTTCCAAAAAATGATCTACTATGTTAATTAGAGGTAATAAATATTCATATTTTCTGAAGTTATATATATTACTACTATATATAAGGAAAACCCTATGAAGAAAGATTTGGACTCATTAATCCCTCTATCATGTAATGTCTTGGGTTTTTTGATTGGGTTGAAAACCTCTCCCTTTTTGAATTTTTGAATTGGTTGGTATGCCAATTTCATTTTCGATCCTCAAAATTTAATTTCTTTTTTTTCATCAACCAAATATATTTTTTATATTTTTAGAGTCTTCGAGGGTTCTGTGGGTGTTCAGATGGTTTTTAGGTGTGTTAAAGGCACAAAGACCTTGATTTGGAGTTGTAGGCTGAGGCACGCAGTTTGTGTAAAACCGTGTAGCCTATTCCATCTAACTGTTTTCCCTCATTTTGTACTTCTACAAGGTTTTTCATATCTTACAAGTTGGGTAATGTAGAGACCCGAAGCTTGACGTACATGGACATTACATTACATTTGCGGAATACTTAGTACATAACAAAAACACACACTAAAGGATCGTAATAGTTTAGTGTCTTTGGAAACTCGGAACGTAATCTTCTAATCGTGGTGAAAGTTCTTCAATATCTCCCATAAAGGTCATCCCTTTTTTTTTACCTAAAACCTTTCTTTATATCCTGGGGAAAAGAAAACATAAAAGGGTGAGCTCAAATGCTCAGCAAGGGCAATAAAGGAAATAAAAATCATATCATATCTTTTTGAAAATCATAACCTGCAAAAGAGATCATAAAATCTTAATAAATCATAGAAGTGAAAATGAGATCCCCATAATCATAACATGAAACTTGAAACTTTGTGGCATGCACACATAATCATGGAAAATCATTTCTTGTTAGTCATGACTCATTGCCAAGACTATCTTAGTGGACAAAGTCCCTTTCTGAATCGAGTAACCATCGTTTCAGTCCTGTTTCACTGAACCGGTATAACCTACCGTTCCAGCCCTGTCTATCTCATGAGATATAAAATCTTTACCCAATGCATTGGAGGGAGATATAGGTCCCACCCATCTTATAATGAATCCTTTCTTATGTGTGCCACATAATCATAAAACATACATCATCGCATAACACATGCAACAAAATGGGATTCTTGAAACATCATGACATCATAAATAAATTCATATAAGATAAAGGAATTCATAAAAATAATTCCATCACAACATGATCAAATCAATTTAATAATTGGGATAAAAACAGAACCCTTTATTATCTTAGATGGAAAATAATTTTGATAAAACACTTGAACTCCATTCTTGAGGAAAATATCCTTTCTTCTTCAAAAACATTTTTCCTTTCATAACATGTCATACAACTTTAAAATAAAAGAAGTTGATTAAAAATAAACTTGAAAACTTGTAAAGGAAGCTTCTTGGAAATAATGTTTAAAAAATCCATTCATGCCGTATAAGTTTAAAAAAAAACATTCTTCGTACTTTTGTCAGAAACGTCAAAAAGTACCTCGTATGACAAAAGATTCCTTTCATAGATATTACTAAAAACTCACCAAAGGGTAAAAATGGATTTAAACAATTGTAGGTGGATGGAAATAATATTACATATTGATGAAACATGGATGTGGATGATAAAATACACCCCAGTAAAGACTTACGAATAAACAATCTCGGATAAAAATGAGATTGTGATATTTCCCTTACCTTAGGTCCAATTTGCTTCGTATGTGTCCGAACCTCCTGTATAATGATTTAAATAATGTCATTGACTTATTACAGAATCATATTCATTGTTATGATATCATATATGGTTCACTTATGACATTATATTACCCGTTCTTTTGTAAATTCCATGTTAAAGAAGCGTTTTGGGTAAAATCGTTTCATTTATCGTAGGTGTTTTGACTTGTTGTTCTTGACATCATTATTAATTATAACATGATTTACTTACTTCCAGAATATAAAATATGATTTATATATCATATATATTCAGTATATATATATATATATAATATATAGATAAATAAAATGAAAAAACACCGTTCATGGAGACGGTAGTCCGTACGTACGCATGAACGCTGTTTTTCTTTCCTTATTGTCTTGAAATGGAAGTAAGTAGATGACATACATATGTATATATATACATAAATCCAGTAGCTTTATAATGTCATATATTTCATTATTATGTCTTATATATACATTATAATCATTCTTAAATGGTTAACATGGAGAATGAATCTCATCGCGTCGTGGAGACGGTAGTCCGTACGTACGCACGAGCGATGATATCATTTCTATAAATATTGAATTGAATTGGAGTGGATTATACAATATATCAGAATCAATATGATATTGTAATAACTATGTATAGTTATTCTTTACACCATTATACCCATCCATGTAAGGTGGTGGTGGAAAATAGATTACACCACGGCGTGGAGACGGTATTCCGTACGTACGCACGCGCGGTGATTTCTTTTTCCGTAGGATGGAGAGATGGTGAAATAGGGTTGTTTCATACTTATAATAACATATCAGTATATGAGTGATACTGATGTTATTACTTCATAATGAAACAACCTAAGAAGAAGAAGTGGAAGAAGAAATAAAGATGAAAGAATTGGTAACGGTAATAACCTCTTCTTTGAAGTGCCTCTTTGAGACCTCCTCTTAGGGCACTAGAATTGGTCTTTGAGGAAGACCAGAACCTCTAGGATGTTGCTAGGGAAGTGGATAAGAGATTTTTGCAGGGGTTGGCCGAGCTTGAGTGCTCAAATTGGTGTGAGGTGGAGGGGGAGGAGGTGTCCTTTTATAGGGGAGGAGAGGGGCACCTTAGGAATATCTCAAAATATTATTTTATATTAAAGTCAAAATCGGTTTATAATGGTTCCAAAGGGTCTTATTTCGAAGATAAAGTGGGGATGGGTCGAAATCCTATCAACCAATAGAATTTAGACAAGTTTAGGATATTATTTTAACCTTATCAATTAGATTTAACTCTAAGTTAAATAATTTAACTTTTACCATGTCTTTTTGTTTTCTTTCACTATATGGTTAATACACTTACTATAACATGCCAAACGAACCCCCAATTGTTTATTATTAATATATATATCCTTATCTAAGTCATTGGGCCGAACCTTAGATTTTTAGGAATACAATAACAATTAATAATATAATATTTGATTTAAAAACTATTTTGTGTCAATTTTGACACTATTTGATATATGATTTTTGTGAAAGTCATAACAGAATTAAATATTCGAACCAAGTTGATTAAATCAACATTAATATATCATAGTAACCTATAAAATTAGTGTAATTCATAAAAAATCTCAAATTACATTTATTTTGGTGTTTATAACATCAATTATGTCAATATTTCATTAATAAGATAATTACTGCATCATCGTTGTGTCATAAATAAATTAAATTATTTGATGTCTAAAAATTACAAATAAAATACCATCATGTAGGAAATATTTTTAGATTTCTAATGAATATTTACAATCGAATTTATCTTATGTATAACCCCATATTAAAAATGCTTTACTTATTAAACTTTGATTTTAACTATTTTAACCTTTCTTTAAATAAATTAATAATAAATGTCCTAATCTAATCCAAGTGGGCCTAAATGGTCATATTTTATTCCTAAGTTTGTTTTTGGTCGAATTACACTTATCCAATAGAATTAGGACATGTGTTAGGGTAATATTAATATCATATTTACCCTTAGTTACCCTATTTACTATTAACCGCGGTAAAAAAAGTAAAAAGTTACTATTCGCCAAAAAATTATTTTCATCTCATTGAACCACATTTTAGTCCTTGATATTAACCGTGTCTCTCGGATTTTCGAAATTCCATTCACAGAAGCGGCAAAATTAAGTTTTATGAAAAATTCAGTTTTTTTAACTACCACTTAGTAGTTTCACTATTCATCAAAAATTGATGTTTTTCAGAACAATGCCAAAATTTCATCCTAAGCTATATTTCATATTCCGAATTCAAAAATGAAATCTATTTTACCAAATTCATAACATAGAAGTTGCATTAATTAATTTTATAATTAAATCCCGCTGTTAAAATAAATAGCGTGTTTTAGGAAACAATATATATCAAAAGATTGACACTTGATTATGTCTGGTTTAAATGTAAAATTACATACAATGACCAAAATTGAATTGAATTGTAAAAATATATTCTAAATATACTTTAAAACCACTCAAATTAATAATTTATCACTATTAATTATTTCGATTAAAAAAGTTGTTTTTAATTAAAATTTAGTAATTTTCACTATTCATCAGAATATGAAAGTTATCCGAAAAGTACCAAAATTTCACCCTAAGCTAATTTCGATATTACGAATCCAAAAATGAATTCCATTTTGAAAAATAAAATTTACTAAATTTCAAAAGGTGGTTATTACTATTCATAACGGCTAGTTTTAATAATATCTTAATAGCATATCGTTGTTTAGCGAAACTCGGTGTTGCGTACAACACACGCTATCGAGGAAGGTTGTGATTGCGTGTAATTCAAGCCAGGTAAGAGAAGTGTATTGTGAAAGATCCTTTTGGTGTAGAGTATAGCACAAGACATTAATAAAATTAAAAAGAATATTTTTCATAAAATCTCGGGCTGTTACATTCTACCCCCCTTAAAATGAATTTCGCCCTCGAAATTCGTCGGGGTTATAAATGGTTTACTATTTGAAAGTTTCTTTAATAGAAACCCAAATCGTAAAAAGGAATACCAAAACTTGTCTTTAAAAACTAAAGTATGAAATGTAATGATTACCCAAATAAACTAATCACTGGGTTTCCACATAGGTGAAAATATGGATATGGAAGAGAAATCTAACCATCATGTTCTGATGGAGAGTGGTAGAGAACATGGCTATGAAAAATCCAGTAATCACAAATCCATAAATTTGTGACGATCTAGGGTACCATCTGATTCATCAGGTATAAGATCACTAGGACAACATTTTTGGTTTTCAAGATCATTTCCCTAAAGTTGAAAATTTGAATTAGAATAAATACTTACTTTATTTTGGTACAGTCGCACTATTGTTCGTGCCTTGAACAATTTCCACTTCATCTCTTAAATAAATGAAGTTGAATTTGTTATTCGTGAAGTGTTAGCAGATCATGTGATAGAATGACGGGTCATTCCATCTATCTCAAACAAAAGGTTTGAAAAGTTTTAAGTTCATCTTAAGGCTAGATTAATTGTATATGGTTCCAAAAATGAACTTATACTTCATATATCATACCGCTTAATAAAATAAAACTAGTTTCTACTAAACAGGGACTTCCTGTAGGTCAGTGGTAGGCGATAAAGGCCAGTCGCACTTCGGTTGTGGGTTCGATTCCCACAGCCTTGTCCGAAGCGATGGGTTGTCGCCCGTCCTGCAGGTTGTCCTTTTTCTAAAACTATATTACTATAACATCCCATAATATCAAAAAACTTCTATCCTTAAACAATACTAACTTATGTCCAACATAATCCATTCCAATCTTTAGTCCTATCCATAATACTGCAGTCCATTCTCATAACATAGTGAAAACGATTACCAGAGATTTAATACCATCGTTGATCCCCATATATCATAAGATATATCTTTTTGGACACATTCCAAACATTCAAAGGCCTTAATCTTGTACTCTCTTGAATACCAATTGAACCTTAGTGAAAACTTGAATGCAGTTAAAAGTTAATACTTTCCACATACCAAAATCCTCAAAATTCTATATACTCAAACCATGATATCACTTGGTCCTTATATCAATCATGAGCTCATGAATACTGTTAAACATTTCAATTTCTCGTTTTCCCTTCATTATGCGCATAATATCTCAATCACTTTGAATACCACATTAGACCAATACATAAATATTCCAATATTCCATGATACAACATTATTTTGGAATCCCATTACATAAAAACTTAATCATTCCACCACATCGTTGTCATATTCAACATTGCCAATAGTGATCGCATGTGACTTCCCTTTGTCCTTTGCCTTAAGCGGTTTCTCATGTCGATCATCACTAACCCTTGGATTAGAGCATTTATTGGCATAATGTCCCATCTCCTTGCACTTGAAGCATTGAAGTGTTGGTTGTGCGTTCTCTGCAGTGTTTGCTTTATTCACTTCATTAGAATCCCTTTTTCCATTACTTCGACACTCAGCTACTCGATGACCTTCTTTTCCACACTTAAAACATTTTCTAGTCCCTTTAAGACAATCTCCACCATGCTTCTTTCCACACTTTGTGCATAAGGAAACATTCATCTTCTTTTCACCATTATTCTGAGATTTCTCCTTGAACTCCATCTTTCGTTTCTTTTCAAAACCATGAGATGGATATGTAACACCAACTTCCATTTCTACCTTGATAGCACAACACACAATTTCTTCATAGCTACTGAAGTCTCTTATAGCTAATGCCCTTCGAAGACTTGGTTTTAAGCCACTGAAAAATCGATCAACTTTACTTTCAGGTTGGATGATAATGCCAGATGCATACCTTGCAAGTCTTGTAAAATTCGCTTCGTATATACCAACAGATTCATCATCCTTTTGCTTTAGTTCAAGAAACTCCTTCTCCATCTTCGTTCGAAGAATACGAGGGAAGTACTTACTGAAAAACAAGTTCTTGAACTCTTCCCATTCCATGGAATCAATTTCATCTCTTCGCCTCGTATTCTTGATAAGATTACACCATTGATCAGCTTCACCTTCCAAACGATATACTGCTAAGATGACTTTATCATGTTCAGAACATTGAAGAACTGAAAATATCTTTTCAGTAGTACTAATCCATTGTTCAGCAACTAATGGATCAGTAGACTCACTGAAAGAAGGCGGACGCTGCCTCATGAAGGATTCAACAGAATGTTGCTCCTTCCTTTGCTCGTTTGGAAGTCCTGCATGATTCATAGCTTGAGAAAGTTGTGTGAGCATGGCTACAAGATTTTGCATTCCAGCTCCCATATCATTTGGTTGCTCAGGGGGACAATCATTGCATTGTCCATTGCATTGATCAACACGGTTCCTTCGGGTTCCAGCCATCATCTAAAACCCCAAAAGAATAGTGTGAGAGGCAAAAATCTTGCTTGGGAAAACAACATAATAAAGGGGTAGTACCCTCAATATCTAACATCTTAGGTTAAATTTTAAGATCGTTAGAGCAATTCTAGGACTATAACCTATACGTATACTTAACCTTAGAGACATCCCTAGACATACCTTAGAAATATCTCTTGGGATCTCACTAACGTTTTCGCATCCTAGTTTCCAAAGGTTGACTAAACCTTTCCTTTGATACCAACTGTAGAGACCCGAAGCTTGACGTACATGGACATTACATTACATTTGCGGAATACTTAGTACATAACAAAAACACACACTAAAGGATCGTAATAGTTTAGTGTCTTTGGAAACTCGGAACGTAATCTTCTAATCGTGGTGAAAGTTCTTCAATATCTCCCATAAAGGTCATCCCTTTTTTTTTACCTAAAACCTTTCTTTATATCCTGGGGAAAAGAAAACATAAAAGGGTGAGCTCAAATGCTCAGCAAGGGCAATAAAGGAAATAAAAATCATATCATATCTTTTTGAAAATCATAACCTGCAAAAGAGATCATAAAATCTTAATAAATCATAGAAGTGAAAATGAGATCCCCATAATCATAACATGAAACTTGAAACTTTGTGGCATGCACACATAATCATGTAAAATCATTTCTTGTTAGTCATGACTCATTGCCAAGACTATCTTAGTGGACAAAGTCCCTTTCTGAATCGAGTAACCACCGTTTCAGTCCTGTTTCACTGAACCGGTATAACCTACCGTTCCAGCCCTGTCTATCTCATGAGATATAAAATCTTTACCCAATGCATTGGAGGGAGATATAGGTCCCACCCATCTTATAATGAATCCTTTCTTATGTGTTCCACATAATCATAGAACATACATCATCGCATAACACATGCAACAAAATGGGATTCTTGAAACATCATGACATCATAAATAAATTCATATAAGATAAAGGAATTCATAAAAATAATTCCATCACAACATGATCAAATCAATTTAATAATAGGGATAAAAACATAACCCTTTATTATCTTAGATGGAAAATAATTTTGATAAAACACTTGAACTCCATTCTTGAGGAAAATATCCTTTCTTCTTCAAAAACATTTTTCCTTTCATAACATGTCATACAACTTTAAAATAAAAGAAGTTGATTAAAAATAAACTTGAAAACTTGTAAAGGAAGCTTCTTGGAAATAATGTTTAAAAAATCCATTCATGCCGTATAAGTTTAAAAAAAACATTCTTCGTACTTTTGTCAGAAACGTCAAAAAGTACCTCGTACGACAAAAGATTCCTTTCATAGATATTACTAAAAACTCACCGAAGCGTAAAAATGGATTTAAACAATTGTAGGTGGATGGAAATAATATTACATATTGATGAAACATGGATGTGGATGATAAAATACACCCTAGTAAAGACTTACGAATAAACAATCTCGGATAAAAATGAGATTGTGATATTTCCCTTACCTTAGGTCCAATTTGCTTCGTATGTGTCCGAACCTCCTGTATAATGATTTAAATAATGTCATTGACTTATTACAGAATCATATTCATTGTTATGATATCATATATGGTTCACTTATGACATTATATTACCCGTTCTTTTGTAAATTCCATGTTAAAGAAGCGTTTTGGGTAAAATCGTTTCATTTATCGTAGGTGTTTTGACTTGTTGTTCTTGACATCATTATTAATTATAACATGATTTACTTACTTCCAGAATATAAAATATGATTTATATATCATATATATTGAGTATATATATATATATAATAGATAGATAAATAAAATGAAAAAACACCGTTCATGGAGACGGTAGTCCGTACGTACGCATGAACGCTGTTTTTCTTTCCTTATTGTCTTGAAATGGAAGTAAGTAGATGACATACATATGTATATATATACATAAATCCAGTAGCTTTATAATGTCATATATTTCATTATTATGTCTTATATATACATTATAATCATTCTTAAATGGTTAACATGGAGAATGAATCTCATCGCGTCGTGGAGACGGTAGTCCGTACGTACGCACGAGCGATGATATCATTTCTATAAATATTGAATTGAATTGGAGTGGATTATACAATATATCAGAATCAATATGATGTTGTAATAACTATGTATAGTTATTCTTTACACCATTATACCCATCCATGTAAGGTGGTGGTGGAAAATAGATTACACCACGGCGTGGAGACGGTATTCCGTACGTACGCACGCGCGGTGATTTCTTTTTCCGTAGGATGGAGAGATGGTGAAATAGGGTTGTTTCATACTTATAATAACATATCAGTATATGAGTGATACTGATGTTATTACTTCATAATGAAACAACCTAAGAAGAAGAAGTGGAAGAAGAAATAAAGATGAAAGAATTGGTAACGGTAATAACCTCTTCTTTGAAGTGCCTCTTTGAGACCTCCTCTTAGGGCACTAGAATTGGTCTTTGAGGAAGACCAGAACCTCTAGGATGTTGCTAGGGAAGTGGAGAAGAGATTTGTTCAGGGGTTTGCCGAGCTTGAGTGCTCAAATTGGTGTGAGGAGGAGGGGGAGGAGGTGTCCTTTTATAGGGGAGGAGAGGGGCACCTTAGGAATATCTCAAAATATTATTTTATATTAAAGTCAAAATCGGTTTATAATGGTTCCAAAGGGTCTTATTTCGAAGATAAAGTGGGGATGGGTCGAAATCCTATCAACCAATAGAATTTAGACAAGTTTAGGATATTATTTTAACCTTATCAATTAGATTTAACTCTAAGTTAAATAATTTAACTTTTACCATGTCTTTTTGTTTTCTTTCACTATATGGTTAATACACTTACTATAACATGCCAAACGAACCCCCAATTGTTTATTATTAATATATATATCCTTATCTAAGTCATTTGGCCGAACCTTAGATTTTTAGGAATACAATAACAATTAATAATATAATATTTGATTTAAAAACTATTTTGTGTCAATTTTGACACTATTTGATATATGATTTTTGTGAAAGTCATAACAGAATTAAATATTCGAACCAAGTTGATTAAATCAACATTAATATATCATAGTAACCTAGAAAATTAGTGTAATTCATAAAAAATCTCAAATTACATTTATTTTGGTGTTTATAACATCAATTATGTCAATATTTCATTAATAAGATAATTACTGCATCATCGTTGTGTCATAAATAAATTAAATTATTTGATGTCTAAAAATTACAAATAAAATACCATCATGTAGGAAATCTTTTTAGCTTTCTAATGAATATTTACAATCGAATTTATCTTATGTAAAACCCCATATTAAAAATGCTTTACTTATTAAACTTTGATTTTAACTATTTTAACCTTTCTTTAAATAAATTAATAATAAATGTCCTAATCTAATCCAAGTGGGCCTAAATGGTCATATTTTATTCCAAAGTTTGTTTTTGGTCGAATTACACTTATCCAATAGAATTAGGACATGTGTTAGGGTAATATTAATATCATATTTACCCTTAGTTACCCTATTTACTATTAACCGCGGTAAAAAAAGTAAAAAGTTACTATTCACCAAAAAATTATTTTCATCTCATTGAACCACATTTTAGTCCTTGATATTAACCGTGTCTCTCGGATTTTCGAAATTCCATTCACAGAAGCGGCAAAATTAAGTTTTATGAAAAATTCAGTTTTTTTAACTACCACTTAGTAGTTTCACTATTCATCAAAAATTGATGTTTTTCAGAACAATGCCAAAATTTCATCCTAAGCTATATTTCATATTCCGAATTCAAAAATGAAATCTATTTTACCAAATTCATAACATAGAAGTTGCATTAATTAATTTTATAATTAAATCCCGCTGTTAAAATAAATAGCGTGTTTTAGGAAACAATATATATCAAAAGATTGACACTTGATTATGTCTGGTTTAAATGTAAAATTACATACAATGACCAAAATTGAATTGAATTGTAAAAATATATTCTAAATATACTTTAAAACCACTCAAATTAATAATTTATCACTATTAATTATTTCGATTAAAAAAGTTGTTTTTAATTAAAATTTAGTAATTTTCACTATTCATCAGAATATGAAAGTTATCCGAAAAGTACCAAAATTTCACCCTAAGCTAATTTTGATATTACGAATCCAAAAATGAATTCCATTTTGAAAAATAAAATTTACTAAATTTCAAAAAGTGGTTATTACTATTCATAACGGCTAGTTTTAATAATATCTTAATAGCATATCGTTGTTTAGCGAAACTCGGTGTTGCGTACAACACACGCTATCGAGGAAGGTTGTGATTGCGTGTAATTCAAGCCAGGTAAGAGAAGTGTATTGTGAAAGATCCTTTTGGTGTAGAGTATAGCACAAGACATTAATAAAATTAAAAAGAATATTTTTCATAAAATCTCGGGCTGTTACAGGTAACACATCCATGCGATAATATCTGAAAATTTTTTATAAAGGGATTTCGCAAGACTCATGCACGGTTATGGAAAACTATGCACAAGCCCCATGGGTAGTTCCATTTAGGAAGTACCTCAACACAATAACACTCATGGTTTTGGAACAGTTTGAAAAACCATGTGAGATAACCATGGATCTATAAAAATATGTGAAATAAATTAATTTCTCATCCCTCTATTTATTATCTTCCTCCTTCTTTTCCCCCCCCTTGGTTATGTGCATAGCAGGAGGAACTCTTCTCCTCCTCTCCTCCTAGGGTGTGATTCCTTTCCTCCTTCAGTGATCTATTTCATCCATCTTCAGGTGTTTTGGAACCACATCAGTGAGTGTCTCCTCACCCATACCTCTATTCTTCCCTACCCTCAACATAGTGAGTTCTAAATCTGTTTGAGTCGTTTTCTTCTATTTTCAAGTCATTTGATAGAAACTTCAATTTCTTTCACACCGCTTGGTGTTAGAGGATAATATCGGGTGTGCCTATGTCTACGAGTCTAGGGTAAGTGTTGAATACCTTTCTTCATGTTCTCATGGTCAATTTGGGTGTGTGGATTTTATCACACTATTGTGTTTTTGATTAAGACCCTATTAAATTGATTCCTTGATGTTAAATTGATCATGTGACCTTATGGAATACCTTTGGTAATTCCTTAGAGAAATTCATACATGTGATGTTGGATTAGTGGTCGTTGACCACATTGGGTAGTTAGGTTGGGGTGTGTTTTTTATTTAATTTTAATTGTTTTGTTAAATTGTAATTATAAAATTTAATTAGGTTGAATTTTTATTCTTTGAAAGTGAATTGGATTATATGTGTGTGTGTGTGTGTTTTTGTTTGTTTGTTTTCATGGGATATCCTATTTTGATCCTTCGTATCGAGATGATCTCGTCCTGAGGAATTGGGATGGCATCGACATCAAATTGAAGGTGATGTGATCATCTCGTTGGGCTTGGATAGGATACAATTGATTGATGCTGATCATAGGATTGGATGACTCAGTCATCGGATTGAGGTACTGAGTCCATCAGGTTGAGGGAATGGCCCACAATATTGGATGACATCGCCATCAAACTTGAGAAATATGGTCATAGTAGAACAAGGTTCTAGAGTTGTTGTGGCTAAAGTACCTTTTCTGGATATCTACTCACCCATGATTAGACAAAGTGTCATTGGAGTCATATACACATAGGTTGAATCAGTAATGATGTGTTTTTTACCACTCGTGTGGGTAGAGTCTCCCATTAGTGCGTCTTAGATAAATTGGTTTGCGTTGTTTTCCATAAAAATCCACGGGTAAGGTGTGGAGCCTTTGGATGATAGTGTTGAGGATATCAGTTTCGGGTGAGACTCACCATATTGAGGCCATGTCCCTGAAATTTTTTTCAGAGGATGGAGATCTACATTCTTCAGGATGTTGTGCTATGAGATGATGGTTTTTTAATTTGAGGATAGATATTATTGTGCCATTAGAAGTTGGGATTTGAACTGATGGGTGATTTCGAGTAGGGGTCCGAGGAAATATGTTCTATTTGCTTGGGAATGCCTTTAGGATGTCAGTGACTTGTTTTTAAAATGAGGTGTTGGGTGTCAAGTGTTTCCAGGTTACTAGATTAGAGGTGAAACCTAAGGGTTCACCTGGACATTTTTACATCAGGGGTTTCCATGGTATTTGGAATTGTAACATCTCTTCTAAGGAATTCAAGTGTTGGATGAGGTAGGTTATAGCTTCCTTGTGGCTATTGGGAACCAAGGAAGCTTATGATTACTTAAATTTCATTGTGAATATTTATTTATTCATTTCAGTATACATCTAATTAAACACTTATGTTGGGTATGCACACATGAGTGGTATAATACTATGACTCATTCTCCCACCCTACATGGGACCTTCGGGATGCATGTAGACTTTATGATTTTATGTTTGGGTAAGGGTTTTGTCTTATGATATAGATCTTAGTTGGCTTGTCATTGGATATTGGCATGAGACCTTGAGGTCTTACCTTAGCTGGAGTTTTTTATTTGTTTTTCCTTTTCAGTTTCAACATGCTTATGATATATGTGTATTTGTACTGTGGTCATCCAATGGAAACCAATCTATGATATTGATATGCATGATCTGATTTGGATGCACAATATTCTTAGTTTTTACTTATGACATATTTACTTTATTATTTATTTTCATTTTTGTCTTTAAATTATGCTTCTGCAATTGCTTGCTATTGAATGTTCTTCCTCTATTAGCCGGTCTGGTTTGAGTCTGCTGAGTAATTACTTCCACTGCATGTTACATATACACTAGTCCATTATTATATCATTCCATGAGGGTATATCCTCCCCACTTTTCCCTCATTACCCCATCACGTTTAGTCACTAGCCTTTGGCATTTGGGGAGGTGCGCCTAAGGCTAGTGGTATATGGCCCGAATGTACTGTTCTGGTTTCTAATTGGGTAGTGGATGCTACATATGGTATCAAAGGTGTATATTTTTTCACTTTTATTGGTATTAATATTTTTATGGTAGAATAGATATTATGATATGGTTGTAACTAAATTCATAGCTCATGATTGGGTTCTTAAAGCCCCCTGTATAAAAGATAGACCAAGTTACCATAGTGGGAATTTCAATTATGTTTTACTCTTTTGACATTTTATATTATTTCCACATTGAGTGGTGTACTTGAAATGTAAATTTTTACCTTTTTTGATGTGTGAACCTAGACCTAGTAAGGAAAGGGAAGAGATTTTCAAACATTGGCCCGGTGAGGCAATGTGTGGTTGTTATGAATTATTATTCTTTAATAGGCACATGATAAGATGTTTAAATTGAATATTCATGTTTTTTGATATGAAATTGTTTGTAAAGAGTGATATCACCTATGATAATTATATGTATAAATGGGACTAGCTCTTATAAGAGAAGGGAGGAAGGATATGGGGTAATGTTGATCACCATGTTGGATGATGTGGTCGTTGGATTGAGGTGACATGGTTCATCAAGATGGTTGTGGACCATGGTATAATTGATACTTGGATCTGGTATGCGTGAATAATGAGGCCATTAGGTTGGGATTCTCTGTATCATTGTTGTGATAAGAAATGGTAATTATAGGGATGATTCACTTCCTATTACTACTTTCCCAATCTGTGTTTTAAATATATGTGGGATGTCTGGTCATGTATGGTATTTAGCAGGTTTTCTCCAAAATTGGTCATATGGAGCATTGGGTAGGATATGGTTCAGTGATGCAGGAGCACATGAAGGTTCAGACCAGTAAGGGTCAGGAAAAGCAGGTACAAGCTCAGGTACAAGCTCATGGATAGGCTCAGGGACAAGTTCCATGGTAGGTGGGGGCAGCCGCCAGACTTGACATCTTTTGGGTCATGGATTTACAAGAATCTAGAAGAAATACTGGTATGTCTGGTCTAGGGATTTAATAATGTGTCTTATAGAGAAGATCTTTTTATGGAAAACCTTACTCAAGAGTTCCAGTCGCTACAACCATAGATTTTTCAGGGTGAGGGTGGTCTGCATGTGGTTGAGAACTGGATCAAGTCTATGAAGATAATCTTTGAGTATCTTCGGATGAATCTTAGTAAGAGAGTGAATTTGGTGACCTATATGCTCAGAGGACCAGCTAAGCATTGATGGGATGTGCAGTTTCCAGCAGTCATACATGAGGGACTGTCTTGAAAAGACATTGAGGTCACGTTCTTCGAGCACTTCTTATTGGTGGAACTATGGGCGGAGTGAGCTCAAGATTCCCTAATCCTTTAGTATGGTGACATGTTTATTATGTATTATATGATGACACTCACCAAATTATCTCACCTTCCACCCTCTATGGTGATCAATTACACCTTGAGGTTGAGGCGCTTTGAGGATGGTTTATGGATCGCTATTTGTGTACAATAGAACATATTTAGGTTGGTCTCATTCTCAGAGGTGGAGAACCAATAACTTATAGTTTAAAGAAACATTAAAAAATACTTGAGTTGGGTAGTGGCTTCAGGTGATTTATGTGGGGACACTTCATATTGCATTAAGTGGGGTCTAGATGAGTTTTAGCAGGGTAGTCAGGCCAATGACTCGAGAAGACCACCTCAGTGGGGAACGCTAATGGCTTGCTTTCAGTGTGGGAATTCATGAAATGTCCAGACTCAGTTTGAGCTACCTCCAAAGGAATGTTGGGATTTTGGGAAGGTCATGAATCACAAGAGGTTATGCAGGAAGCCTTCTCAGACAACTGACCACTAAGGACCAAGACAGACTCTGGGTTCTATGGTCAGATCGGGATCAATACTGAGTGAAAGTAGCTGAGGTGAAGCTGCATGAAAAGGATGTATAAGAGACTATGAGACCTAGTTTTGGGGTCATTGGATGGTGGATTGTGTAACACCATAGGTATGATAAGCTTTAGGGAGTCGAGCATCAGGCCAGGTGCATTCTATAGAGCTTCTAATTGCTAAGCAGTCTAGTGAGCCGATGAGAGTCATAGGTGCATCGGGGGTGTATCCAGCCTTTTTGTTTTCTTTTGGCATGGCCTTTTGAGGAATTCTTGTTTTTAGGGAATGAGGTGAACAAGTTATATGTATGGACATACTTGAATCTAGATAGTAGGTTAGCACCATATTGGGTTCATTATATGTTATTATATAAATATATGAGGTGTGTGGAACCAAGAATTTTATATGAGCATCGAAGGATGCATGTTTTTTGAGGTGTGTTAGAATCGTGGAATTGAGGAGATGAAAGTTACTTGAGTTACATTGGTATTGAGGCATCATTTTCATGTGGGACTTGACTAGGGTGTGTGGCACTAGGAATTATCTGAACATATTATGAGATGCGGTACCTCATTGGTGCCATGTGTGACATGGGAATGATGTGGGAACTGATGGGTTGCAGGATTTGGATGAGGGTTAGGTATGACACATAATCACCTAATAAGGTGTAGGAGTGACGATGTGTCATAAGAGGATGTCTAAGTACTAGAATGGTCGATAGAACTTTTTTTTAATTTGATCTTTGGTTCGGGATGAGACACAGGTAGGTCACTCTAATGGTGTAGAGCCCCCTTGAGGTAGTGGTCCTTTTCACTTGAGACTAGGGTAGTCCGGGTTTATTTTTATAAGGATTATTATTTTCAATGCCCTATATAAGATTTGTTTTATGGCTCAAGGATGATCTATGTTAATGTGGGGAGATTGTATGTAACGCCCCAAACCTTTTTTACAACAGTGTTAGTAATATTTATGTAATTTTTTTACTTATTATAATTATTCTAATGCAAATAAATAAATACAATTAGGATAATTTTATTGAATAAGAAAAATAATAATGAACAATTTATTTAAAAATTTGATACACAATTACAAGGATAAAGAATAAAACTAGCCTAGAAAACTTATTACAAGCCCGAGTAGCCCCTCTAGAATACCATCCAACATCACGATGAGACCGAGAGTGTAGCCATCATCCCCTGGACCAACCATAATAAAAAATAATATAGCTAGAAGTATAGAAAGAATGTTGAAAGTAAAAGGGGTGTATAAAACCATATTGGAAGTAGATGAAGGGACGCTGATGTTGTTGTGTCCATGACACTGTAAAAATGGGTATTTATAGAACCCCTATTTGACCATTATAAAAATGGTCGTTGGATTTTATTTTAGTGACCATTATTTTTTTCCCGTTGGATGATTTAAAAACATAAAATGAATTTAAAATCATGTTTTCGTTTAATAAAATTAATGGCATGTAATTTGGATAATATAAATTTTGTGTAAAGAGAATACCATAAATAAAAGAAATATTTATATCTACTATTTGGAATATATCTATATATTTATTTTTTTTATGAATTCTAAAAAGTATGATAATGATTCAATTATTTTATAATAATTTTTAAAATAACATATATGAATATATATATATATATATATATGAAATTATAGAATTATATAAAGTTATTGTTTTATAAATTTATTAATATTTTAGAAATATAAATTATACATCTAAATTAGACATGTCAATTAAAATTAACAGTTTAAAATATTATATGTCATTATTTTGTTAAAAATAAATTATTAATATTTATAGGATATTAATTTTAATTTATCCAATTTTCATAATAAGGTATTTTATTAGATGTTTTTAATAAGAGTATTAATAAAATTAATATTATTATTATGATTAATAAGAAATTTTAATTTCATTCGATTCTAAAATTAATATTCTAATATTATATACTGTTAATCTTTAATAAAGAAATTAATTAGAAAATGATAATGATATAATGATAATGATATAATAATAATAATAATAATGAAATGAAAATGACATAAAAAAGGAAATCGCATTTTCCAGGAGGTGTCCACTAGGGATATGTTGAGTAGGGGAGGCACTATAGTATTACACGTTAGGGTTTTGCAAGTGGGGGACTTGCTATCTTCATGGTGACTCGAAGCTGAGTCTGACTATTTGAGGGGAAAATCAAGCTGGCTAGGGACAGTCGAGTATAGTCGATCAGAAGTCGAGGGAAGGGAAAGACCGAGTCGTAGGGGTCTCCAGGTCATATGCAAAAAAGGGCACCATCAGGAGATGAGTCACGTGGTAGGGCCTTCTCATAGGAGGATCTAGAACCGATGTCATAGTTCATGGGGTGTCGCGGTCATGTCATGCAAGGAGGAAATCTGAGTAACATCATCTTGTTTATTTTAGTTACTATTTCATTTTGGTTTTTATGGATCTAGTGTGGGGTAGGGTTATTATTTGGTGATTTTATATGACTTTTTTTCAATTTATTATTAACTTTTATCTTCAAATCGTATTCCTTATTTTCCATATTTATGTCTATTTTTTAACTTAATTGAATCATTTTTCTGTGTATTCACTTTATTTATATACACTTTTTTTGGTCTGCAGGTGTCTACTTCATCATGTTTTACTTCAAATTTATATTGTTTGTGAGCTTTTTATTATGCTATTTTCAGATCTTCTCTTTCATAAATGTGAATTATATTTTCTTGTTTGTTGTCTGAAACTATTTATCCAACTTTCACTTTAAGATCATTTTCATTGATGGATAAACAATGTCTTTTAAGGCTATAAAATCCTCATGTGAGTGTACGAATGGAATTGGGGGAAATCCAATTTCATTCCGAGAGTCTGAAGAATAAGAACTTGTATGCGTCAAATAATTTGGTAAGGGAGATATTATGAACTTTCTATTTTATTCTTGATTTTAAAATTCAGTTTGTTGTAGTTTAATTTATTGGATAGTTTGAGTTTTATTTTCAAACAAAATGCATATACATTCTCAATACCACAAAGGATCAATATATTTATTATCTAATATAAGATTTTGAAGTCCATTGTAAGGAAGATTTTACATTATAGTGTTCAGATTTAGTAAAGAATTAGTTTCATATTTTATTTTATGTTTGAGTAAGATAAAATGTTTTTGTGAATATTTGTTTATTTCTTTGATTCAAAACTAAAAATGGTTTTATTTTTGAATTTTATTTTGTTAATATTATATTTAGGGGATTGTTCATTTGTCTTATTTTTGAAAAATTACTTTCTTTGATAATTTTATTGGTAATGGAATACATGATTCAAATTCTAATTCCATAAAATATATTTTTTGGGGTTTAAATTTTATTGTCAAAAAAATATTATTATATGTTTTCATATCTATCTATTTTATCAGAAAATTTTAAGCAAAGTGAAATGTATAATTTAAATATCTATTTGATTGTTATTTAAAAATCAAATTTCTAATTTCTTGTAACTTTCATCATTTATTATAAGCGATTTATAATTTATTTTTATGTTTAGAAATATTTTTTATGTGTGAAAATTATATTTTCAATTATGGTTTTTACGTCTCAAAATATTAATGAGTTCAATTTATCAAAGTTGAGTCATGTGTTGTGTATGCACACCATAGCATTTATATTTGAGCACACCAATAACTCCTACATTTTATTTATGTTTATTATTAATATTTTTTCAAGCTATAAATATACAATGGTTCGATTTTGATATAAGGGTTTAATTTATTTAAAATATTTCTCAATATGGTTTTATATTTAAATTTTT
This sequence comes from Viscum album, assembly GCA_963277665.1. Classification (NCBI taxonomy): domain Eukaryota; kingdom Viridiplantae; phylum Streptophyta; class Magnoliopsida; order Santalales; family Viscaceae; genus Viscum; species Viscum album. The sequence goes on along the minus strand of OY728140.1, from coordinate 1,305,905,901 downwards.
TTGTTATGGGTTTTTTATTGATATGATTTTATAAGGGAAGGTTTTTAATTTTTACAAACTATTTTGATTTTTAATACATATACATATATACATATATATGTATATATATACATCTATATGTATAACTATCCAACTTTTCATAATTATTTTTAGAATACATAATGAAAGAGGGATTAAATATTTATAGTATTTTGATTATAAATATTCAATCATATTTTAATTCAGGGATGTGTAATGAGTTTAATTGTTTGATTTTTTTAAATAAGCATATTCTTTCTAAAAAAATCATGTTTTAATAAATCTTCTACAACATAATTTATTATCAAAGTTTGTAATTCGGTATCATATTTGATATGGCAATGAATTTTCTCATTTATCGATGTTTTATTCAAACATGTATTCTGTGACAATGAACATTGTAAATTCAATGTCAATTATATACATATATAATTATTTACATGCTAAATATTTGTTATTCGTTTTGAATTCGCAAAGCGAAACATGTATATATATGAGATAAAATTATTTTGGGATAAAATTATTTTCAAATCCAAAAGGATATATTGACCTTTTGATAAGTTTATTATCACATTTATAAAAATGCACATAGCATGTCATCATGATGTATTTAAAGTAAGGATGTTGCATCTGTATATAATCATAGTCATGCGTCATACCTCGCATCCCTAATAATTTCGTGATTTCATTTTAAATTTTAAGTCTATCTTTAGAAATTATTAAATTGGAATATTTCTACAAGATTCAAGTTTTTTTAATAAAAAATTTGTTCTTTTTATAATTTTATGTGTGAAACATGTTTATTTATTTTATAAAATTATTTTTATAAGACAAAACTATTTATGAATTTTTGATTGAATGTGAATTTATTTCATCATTAATTTTATTAATGAATTACAAACAAAAATAACTATTTCAATTTTGAGATTAATCTTTTTTTATATTATATGTATTAAGTAATATTTTAAAGGTGGTATGGGACACTTTGGATCATTTAATGAATTTATTTCAACTTTGAATAAGTTTTAAATAAATTAACGTGGTATGAGACACTTTGATTTAAAGACATACTTTTATTAGACATGTGAGGAATGCATAGGAATTATTATGTGATGGGTGAGGCCCATTATAGACTCTCAATGAATCAGTAAGTCTCATGAGACAAATTAGGTCTTGGAATGAGGCCTTAACAAAATGGTTATGTATAGCCTTGTCATATGGCCTTGACAGAATGTTAATGATTGTCCTACATTATAAATTCCCTCATAATGATTCTAGTAAGTGAAAGTCCATGTGATTACTCAACTAGTATAATATCCATGGCTATTGATAATTCTATTATGAATCTATATTAATAAGATATTCATTTTCAAGTGAGCATGGAATAATGTTTTATACTTATGTATATAATTTATTTAGAAGGGTGAATTTTTCAATTACTATCCATAAACAAAGGATAATAATTGCCTATCATTTCATGGATTTCATATATGTAATTTGATTTTGTTCTCTAGGAAAATCCAAACAAGTAACATTTCATGTGAAAAACTATATATGCACACCTTGCATATCATACATAAATAACTGTGGTCATTTTCAAATTTGTAGGTGGCATTTCATTCCATTTTGTTCAAGTGTGAGAATATTTTTATAATGAATTTTTTTTGTTTCCCTTAAATAAGTTTAGAAATTTTGAGCATAAGTTTATCCTAAAATCTGTTTTCAAAATCTCTCAAGAAAATGATGATGACATGATATGAGAAATGCTAATTTCTTGATTTTAAAGCATGTATTTTAAAGAAATGACCTAATGAAAAGATAATTCTTAAATGATTTGTTTTGAAAACACTTACTGGTAATTTATTATACTCACCCCTTGTGTAAAACTATTTTCACATGTCACATTGAAGTTCAATGTTTTATGCCATCATTTTTACACGTACAGGAAAAAAAGTTTGGATTTTATTTGTTTAATTTTATTAAAACTCCCATAAATTTTAAGATTATATCTAACTCTCCGTAACCCAAACCTGTAAAATTTCCTCAGTTTTGTAATGTTTAAGGCTGGGTCCTTACATTGTAGCATCTTGTGTATTTGGATCCGGTCAAAAAAATCTACCTTTTTGAATTTTTTAATTAGTGGGCATGCCGATTTCTTTTTCAATTATAATAAATCAATTATGAGTTTTTATTAAATACAATATCTTTTTTAGATTTTTTTAGAGGCTTGGAGAGTTACTAGGGTTTTTTATGGGTTTTAGGTGCATCTGAGGCTCAAAGGCCAAGTTTTGAAGTTAGAGGCTAAGGAAAGCAGTTTGGTCAAAACTTTGTGGACTCTTCCAGATAACCATTCGCCCTAATTTTGTATTGTTGCATGGTTGAAATACTATTTAGGGTGGGTAACACAACCATATGGGTATCCCTATATATTTTTCATAGGTATTTCACATGGATCATGTATGGTTAAGGAAAACAATGCACTAGTCGCACGGGTAGTACCACTTAGGGAGTGCCTCAACACTATAGCACACACAGTTTTCTCAGGGTTTGGAAAACTATGGAACCTTAAAAACTTGTGAAATGTATGAATTTACCCTCCCTCTATATCTTCTCTTCCTCCCTTTTTTATCCTCTTTGGTCATGCACATAGCAAGAGGAACTCTCCTCCTCCTCTCCTCCTTGGGCGTGATCCCTTTCCTTTGTTTGTGATTTGTTTTTTCCATTGCGAGGTGCATTGGAACCACATTGATGAGTCTCTCATCTCCCATTCATATCTTTTTCCTTTCCCTTGCCTCATGAAATGATAAATCTATTTCAGTTTTTTATGCCCCAGTTTTATAGTGTTCGAAAAAAAAATTGATTTCTTCTAAACCTTTTAGAGTTAGAGGCTAATACCGGACTTGCCTATATCTACGAGTCAAAGGTAGGTGATTCATACCTTTCTTCGTATTTTTGTGGTCAATTTTGGGGGTGTGTATTTTAGAATGCCATGGTGTTTTTAAGTGGTACCCTTTTAAATTGATTCCTTTATGCTAAATTGATCATGTGAAATTATGGGATTTCATTAGGCATGCCCTATCCAAATTTATATGTGAAAGGCTGGGTAAGAGGTCTTCGACCAACTTGGGTAGTTTGGTCAGGGTGTGTTCTTTATTTAATTATATTTTTTTGTTTAATTTTAATAATACAATTCAATTAGTTTTAATTCTTATACCTTGAAATTGAAGTGAATTATATATATCTGTTTGCTTTAGATGTGATAGGTGATCCTTCGGATCAAGAAAATATCGACCTGAGGAATTGGGATGGCATGGCCATCAGATTTGGGGGGACGTTGTGGTCTAGTTGGGATTGGACCAAATACACTTTAGTGATATTCATCACAGGATTGTATAAATTGATCATCGGATTGAGGTGGAAATACCACTAGGCTGAGGTCATGGCCCACAATATTGGATGGAATGGACATCAAACAAGAGCAATATGGTTATAGGGGAACAGGGGGCCATAGTTGGTGTGGATTAGGTACTTTTTGGTTATTACCTATCTCTTTTGATTGGAAAAAGAATAATTTGGTTTATGTGCACATAGTTTGACTTAGTGATGAGGTGGTTTTGACCACTTCTGTTGGAGAGTCCCACAGTAGTGTATCTTAGGTAAATTTGTTTGGGGGTGATTACTATAGAAATACATAAGGAAGGTGTAGACCCTTCAAATGATACCATTGATGGTATCATTTTGGGTCTAAGGCTCACTATATTGAGATCATGGGAATAGACTATTTTTCAGAGGATATAGAACTTTGTTCTTTGGTATGTCATGTTATGAGTTGACGGTGATTTTAAATTGATGATAGATATCGTTGTGCCTTTGAATGTCAGACTTTGAGCTAATGGGTGCTTTCGAGTAGGGGTCTGAGGGACTATGTTCTATTTGTTTGCACATTCCTTTCGTACATAGGTTAAATTTTTTGGACATGAGGTGTCGAGAGGCACGTGGTTTCAGGTAACATGTTTATATATATAACCTGAAGGTTCTCTTGAACATTTTTACATCAGGGTTTTCCTTGGGATTTGGCTTAGTAACATCTCTACTACGGTATTTTGGTGTTGTAAAAGGTAGGAAATATCTTTTGAGTGGATGTTCAGAATCAAGGAATCTTATGTTTAATTAAATTTCATTGTTCAACTTTATTTATTCATTTCAGTATACACCTTTTTAAACACTTATGTCGAGTATGCACATGTGGGTGGTATCCTACTAAGACTCATTCTCACACACTATATGGTCCCTTTGAGATGTGTATAAACTTTATGATTTTACATTTAGGTAAGAGTTCGGGCTCAAGAGATGGATCCTATATGGGTGTAAAAGGTATTTTGGCATGGTACCTTGATGTCTTTACTTAGTTGGTGTTTTCTATTTAGTTTTACTTTTCAATTTTAGCATGCTTATGATATATGTGTATGTATATTATGGCCAGCCAATGGAGACCCCTCTTGGATATTGATATGTATGACCTGCTTTGGATGCATGATATGCTTAGTTTTTACATAAGGAATGTTAACTTGTTTATTTATTTCAACTTATCTCTTTAAATTATGCATCTACTAAGTATTGAATATACTTCCATAGTTAATGGGTCTGGTTTGAGTATTCTGAGTATTCCCTTATGTTTCATGTTACATATATACCTAGACCATTATTATATCATCCCTTAAGGGTATAGCCTCCCCCACTTTTCCTTATTTTCACCCTCTCTACTAGCCAGTAGCCTTTTTCATTTTAGGATGTGAGACTAAGTTCAATGGAACCTGGCCCAAAATCATTATTCAGGTGGCTAATTAGGTAAAGGATTTTACATATAATTTTTATAAAAAATGTTTATTTGGAATTGAAATAAATTGAAAAATGAGAAGTTGAACTAAGCATAGTTTTTTGAAATAAAATAATAGATTAAATATTCCACTTGATGACTATAATTCATGGGTAAAACTATATAATCTAATCATATAAAATATATTTTTATTTTTTTCATTATTTATTTGTATTTTTAATGAGTCACTGTATGATAATCGTAAATAATTTGGATACCTTGAATGTTTATTTTTTGTACCTAAAGCATAGATTTATAAAAAATTGACCACACATTATGTTCATTGTGAATTTTTAATGCAGTTCAATCAATATTTTATAGATAAACTAAAAATTATACGTTTCTATTTGTTTTTTAACAAGAATTTTGTTATAGTAGATTGATATATAAATATAGACTAAATCATGGTATAAGGTCAGTATATGAACACAAAAAATCCAATATATTTCTTCAAGTGGAAAAAAATTAATGAATATATATTAATATATAACCATCAAAACATATTTCAAAGTAATTTACATATTTTTGTCAATGTTTTTAAAGTATCCAAACAAATAACAACAATGATTGTGGATATTACATTTTAAAATTTATAAAGGATTTATATACCATCAACAAACTATCATCCCCAAATAGGTAATTTATGAAGGTGATTAAGATTTTATTTAAAATATTTGTTAATATTTTTTCAGTACTACCAGAACTACTAATAATCTACATACACGAAATAAGAAGTAAATTTTTTTATAGATGAGGGGGAAGACTACATGGAGTGAGACTGTTTTCTGAAATCAGGTTTAACTTATTACCTATTATATTTCTGATCTAGTAATGACTATGGACTTAGAGATACATTTGGTATGTAAATCATTAGTATCATAAAGATATGGATAATTTTTTTCCTAAAATAAAATTCAACTGTTAACTAATTTCCTTTCTAGTTTGGTTAGGAAGACTTAGTAGAAACGGAGAAAATTTTTTGGGGATTAACCTAAAAAATAAATATATAGTTGGGTTGATTCTCCAAGATAATTATTATGTAGGGTTACACTCTATAGATTCGGGAAGATCTAGCAACACATATTAATATGGTCATTCTCATAAGAGATTGAAATTCAAGGTTGTAGCTAAGATAATTGAGAGAGATAACTGGGTTAAAGATCCTTCCACCAACAAATATAAAGAAATATTACCAATTTCAGGGGAATTTACTCCCATTATCCTAGCTTCATCATCTTTATTTTGAGTATTGTTTTATTTTGATGAGTTTCTAAAAATACTCTAGGCAATATTACAATCACTTCCACCTCCATGATGAAAAATCAAGATGAATTACTTTAATTTCATGGTTGATTCAACCAAAAACATTTTAATGAAAGATACATCAAATACTAACAAATATGTATTACCCATATCCTGATCCAATTCATGAATTATAAATAATTAATTGACTATGAAGGAAGTTGAACCAGGGATAAAATTTAAAAATATTGAGATGGTGTTTGATCTCAATAAGGTAACTTAGTTTAAAACACACTTTATATTGTCAAAATTGAACAAAATGGGATCATATTATTCTCAAAATATAGGAAAAAAATCAATAATTTATTTTAGATGCATAGTAATAGGCCACACACAAATCCAACAGATGATGTTTTTAATATGAATCCAAGTACGTGTATTTAATATAAAAGTATCTATTTACATTCAAACACAATTCACATTGTCAAAATATATAAAATATGATCATTTTATCTTGATAATTTATGGAAATGATATATAATTCCTCTTTTCATGTAGTAAACAACCACATGTCAATATGACACATGATGTGGCCTATATGAATCAAAGTTTGTGTCTTTACAATAAAAATGTCAATTTCGTTTAAAACTTGTGTCAAATTTACATAATAGAGAAAATGATCTAATATTGTTTGACTTTAGAAAAATTATACATAAACCATTTTTGAATTATATGAATTGACCACACATCAATATAACACACAATATGGCTGGTATGACTCACAGTGTATCTTTCTAATATAAAAGTACCATTTTAGTTTAAAACACATGTCACATAATAAAAATTGAGAAAAAAAGTCAGATTGTTTTCAAATTTTAGTAAAATAATCCATAATTTAATTTTCATGAGTAGGAATTTACATTAAATCAATCAGACACATGATGTAGTTGGTATGGCTCAAAGTGTGTGTTTTCAATGTAATAGTATCATTTTAGTTTAAAACTCTTGTTACATAATCAATACTAATAAAATGAGATTGTTTTGTTTTAAAAACTTGACAAAATGATCTATATTTGATTTTATACATATATTAATCAACCTCATGTCAACCCAACACACTATGATGCTGATCTGACTCCAAGTGTGTGTTTTCAATATAAAAGTTTCATTTTAGTGTGAAATGTGTATCACATAGTTAAAATTGTGTAAATGATATCATATTTTCTTAAAACATTATGAAAAAAATATATAATTTTATTTTTGTATATAGGAATCAATCTCATGTCAATCCAATACATGGTGTGGATGATATGACTCAATGTTTGTGTTTTCAATTTAAAAGTGTCATTTTAGTTTACTACATGTGTCACATTGTCAAAAATGAGAAAATTATATCATATTGTTTTTAAAATTTATTAAAATGACCCTTAATCTATTTTGGTTAGTAGGAATCAATTGCACATCAATCTGACACAAGATGTTCCTAGTATGACTCAAATTGCATGTTTTCAATGTAAAAGTGTCATTTTAGTTTAAAACGCGCATCACATATCCAAAACTAAACAAAAAAGATAATATTTTTTTAAACTTTATAAAAATGAATAATAATTTATTTGATACATGTATGAATTTACAACACATTAATCAGACACATTATGTGTCTAGTGTAACCCCAAGTGTATGTTTTTAAAATATAATAGTGTAATTTGAGTGTAAAACATGTGTCACATAAAAAATAAAATGAACATAGATTATTTTAATACTTTATAAAAATGATACATAATTCATATATAAAATTTAGAAATTTACTACATAATAATTTGACACACTATGTGGCCAGTATAACTCCAAGTTCATAATTTCAATAGAAAAGTGTCACTTCAGTGTAAAATGTGTGTCACATATCCAAAACAAAGTAAATAAACTCAAATTTTATTGAAAATTTATATAAATGATCCATTATTTATCTTTGACATTTATAAATTGATCTCACATAAATCCAACATATGATATGTCTGATATGACTCAAAGTGTGTGTTTTCAAAATAGAAGTGCCAATTTTGTTTAAAATACACATCACATGGAAAACACTAAGAAAATGAGCTGGTATTATTTTAAAACTTTTATGAAATGATTCATAATTTATTTTTTACATGTAGGAATCAACCACCTCTAAATTCAACACATGATGTGGCCGATATGACTCAAAGTGTGTGTTTTCAATATAAAAGTGTCATTTTAGTTTAAAAACCACATCACATAGCCAAATATAAATGAGATTATGATTCCTTAAAACTTTATGAAAACTATGTATAATTCATTTCAAATATATATGAATTGAACAGACATCAATCTGATACACAATGTTTCTTGTATGACTCCAAGTGCATGTTTTCAATATAAAAATGTCATCTTAGTGAAAAACATGCATCACATGGAAAAAACTATGTAAATGCGCTAGGAATGTATTAAATCTATAGGAAAAATATCCATAATTATTTTTTTTTGCATAGTAATTTACCTAACATAAATAAAACACATGAAGTGGTTGATATGACACAATGTTTTTGTTTTCGATATAAAAGTTTTGTTTTAGTTTAAAACAAGTTTCACATTATCAAAATTTAGACATTGATCTTTGATTGTTTCCTAAATTGATGGAAAAGATATATAATCCATTTTTTATATGTAATCATTTACTAGACATCAATCTTATTCAAGATGTGGATGTTATCACTCAAAGTGTGTGTTTTCAATACAATAATGTTTTTTAGTTTAAAACATGCGCCACGAAGCCAAAATCAAGAAAAAATCTCAGATTATTTTCAAACTTTAGAAAAATGATCTATAATTCCTTTGATATATATAAGAATTTTTCACACATTAATCTGACATGTGATGTGGCCAGTATGACTCCAAGTTCATGTTTTCAATATCAAAGTGTCATTTTAGTGTAAAAACATTTTACATATCCAAAATAAAAAAAATGGTCATGGATTATTTTAAAACATTAAGAAATTGATCTATAATTCATTTGTGTTGTATATTAATTGACAACACATCAATATGAAACATGATGTGTCCAATATGACTCCAAATACATGTTTTCCATATAAAAGTATCATTTTAGTGTAAAAAAGAAATCACATAGACAAAACTAAGTAAACGAGCAAGGATTATCTTGAACATTTAGGATAATGGTCCATAATTTATTTTTAGAACTTAGGAATTGACCTCACATCAATCTAACATACAATGTGGATGATAGTACTCAAAGTGGGTGTTTTTAATAAAAAAAGTGTCATTTTAGGTTAAAACACATGTCATATACCCAAAATTGAGAAAATGAGCTCTGGTTATTTTAAAACTTTATAAAAATGATCCATAATTTATTTGGGACATGTAGTAATTTATGATACATCAATATGATGCATGATGTAGCTGATATGACTCAAAGTTTTTGTTCTCATTATAAAGGTATAATTTTAATTTAAAACACATGTCACACAACCAAAAATGAGAAAATGAGCTTAGATTGTTTTAAAACACTTGTAGAAAAATAAATGATTCATTTTATATGTATGTGATTCTATCACACATCAATATGACATGTGATGTTATCAATATGACTTCAAGTGCAAGTTTTCAATATAAAAGTGTCATTTTAGTGTAAAACATGCATCACATAGCCAAAAGTTAGTAAATGAGAACATATTGTCTTGAAGCATTAGGAAAATTGTTCATAATTCATTTTAGGCTTAAACAAATCAACTGCACATCAAACAAACACATTATGTGGCTGGTATGACTCAAATTTCGTGTTTTCAATATAAATGTGTCATTTCAGTTTAAAACATCGTTCACATTGTCAAAACCAATAAAACGAGTTTGAATTGTTTTCAGATTTTATAAAAATAAAACATATTACATATTTAATGTTTAGGAATCTAATTTCCAACAATCTAACACATGATGTGTCTAATATGACTTAAAGTGCATGTTTTCAATATTAAAGTTTCGTTTTAGTTTAAAACATGTGTCACGTAGCCAAAACTGAGTAAACGGACTTATATTATCTTGAAACATTATTAAAAAAAATCAAAATTTATTTCATACATGTATTAATTGACCGTATATTAATCCAACACATGATGTGGTCGGTATGACGCCAAGTGAGTGTTTTAAATATAAGTGACATTTTAGAGTATTACATGTGTCACATAGACAAAACTGAGAAAATGAGATAAGATTTTTTTCAAAATTAATTAAAATGATACATAATTAATTTTTGGTATGTGGGAATTGATCGTAAATCAATTTTACACATGATGTGGCCGATACGACATAAAGTGTGTGTTTTCAAAATAAAAGTGTCATTTTTGTGTAAAACATGTGTCATATATCCAAAAATAGGTAAATGAGATTGGATTATCTTGAAACATTATGAAAATGATCCATAATTAATTTTTAGTGTGTATGAATCTACTTCACATTAATCATATTCACAATGTGACGGGTGTGTCTCAAAGCCTATGTTTTCAATATAAAAGCTTCATTTTAATATAAAACATGCGTCAAATAATCATAACTGAGAAAATGAGCTCAGATAGTTTTCAATCATTAAGAAAATGATCCATAATTTATTTGTGATATATAGGAATTTACCTCACATAAATATAATACATAATGTGACTGGTATGACTCAACGTATAGGTTTTCAATATAAAAGTGACATTTTAGTTTAAAATGTGTTCCACATCACCCAAACTAGAAAATGAACTCATGTTGTCTTAATTCATTAGGATAATGATTCCTAATTTATTATGGATATATAGGAATTTACTATATTTAAATTCAGTACAAGATGATTTTGGTATGAATCCATGTATTGTTTTCAATATTAGTGTTATTTTAGTGAAAAACATGAAACACATAGACAAAACTAAGTAAACAAGATCATATTGTCCAGAATATTTGAGACAACAATCTAAAATTTAATTCTGATATACAGAAATTGGCCTCACTTTAATCCAACACACGATGTAATCGATATGATTCTATGTGAGTGCTTTCAATGTAAAAGTGTCAATTTAGTTTAAAACACATGGCACATAGCCAAAACTGGGGAAAAACTTGGTTTGATTTCAAACATTAGGAAAATGGTCAATAATATGTTTGAGACATGTATGAATAGACCGCACAATAATCTGACACATAATGTGGCCAGTATGACTCCAAGTGTGTGTCTTCATTATAAAAGTTTTAGTTAGTATAAAATGCACATCACATATCCAAAATGGTAGTGTGTGGTGGGGGGTAATGTCTGTGTATTGCGAATCAATATTTTTCAAATTACATTTCATCACATAACATTAAAATATATTTAATTTAGAATATAGTTTATCACATATGTTACATAGAACCTATTTTATTTAACTGTATATCGTTTTGAAAGACCAAATAACCAGAAATTAGTGTCAATATGTGCTCTTGTAGTTGGTCCATAGATGTGGGAATGTATTCCCTATCATATTCATGAAATACTGGCAAATTACTTAAACTGGGTTTCATAAAAAATTACAAAATGGGATAGGGTTGGTGGTATTTTCAAAAATCGGTTTTGAGATGTGTGAACCCAGTTCAGGCATCTCACCTTGTCAGGAAGGGTGAACGAGTTTCACGCATTATGTGCAAATTTTATGAAGGAAGAGTGAACTATGTTCACTCTTCCACCATTATTTTTTTTAATTTTACATTACTATTTTAAAATATTTAAATTTTTTATTTTTATTTATGTTTTGTTTTGTTTATATATATATATAACAAAAAATATCAATAGAATTTATCTGCTATTTAATATCTAAGGGTACTGTTATTAAAGCAGTCTGGATTTTGACAGAAACTCTCACCCAGGGATCCCTTTTATAAGAGGGCTTTCCCTATAAATCATCCTGCATTTCAGATATGGGATTTAGGTTCTCCTTTTCCCGTAGAGAACATTCTGAATTTCTAATGTGGGATTCATAAATTCTTCTAGTATGTGCCTTTGAAAGACTATAAAATATAAAATATAAGACCAATATAAATGAAACTTAAAAATGGATTAAACATATAAGAAATAGTATAAAATAAAAATAATCTCCTAACAAAGGGTGATGAAAAATAATTTACAAGCCTTTAAAGCTGCCTACATGAAACATAAAAATGTTTCAAGTATGTGACTTTGAAAGCCAATAAAATATAAACTATATGACCAATATAAATAAAAATTAAAAACATAGATTAAACATATAATAATCAGTCAAAAATTAAAAATATTTTCATAAAAAATGTTGGTCAAAAATTATTTATAAGCATTCAAACCCGTCGGTATGAAACTTAAAAATATTTCAATTATGTGGCTTTGAAAGACTATAACATATTAACTATAAGAAGAATATAAATGAAACATAAAATATGGATTAAACATATAAGAAATAGTTAATAATTAATTAGTAATATAATTTATAATTAGACTAATAATTATATTACTAATTAACTAATTAATTGTTATATAATTAATAATTGCTAATTATAATTAATAATTATATTACTAATTAACTAATATATAATTATATAATTAATAATTATATTACTAGTTAACTAATTAATTATTACATAATTAATAAAGAATAACTAATAATTAGTAATCATAATGATTAATGATAATTAATAATTATATTACTAATTAACTAATTAATTATTGTATAATTAACAATTTTATTATTAATTAACAAATTAATTATTATATAATTAACTAATTAATAATTTTATTAATAATTAACTAATTAATTATTATATTACCAATTAACTAATTAATTATTATATAATTAATAATTAATAGTTCATAATTATATTACTAATTTACTTTCTAATTATTATATAATTAATAATTATATTAATAACTACTAACTAATTATTATATAATTAATAATTATATTACAAATTATAATTAATAATTATATTACTAATTAACTATTTATTTATAATATAATTAATAAATTTTAAATATTAAATAATAGATAATAATTATATTACTATTTAACTAGTTAATTATTGTAAAATTAATAATTATATTTCTAATTAACTAAATATTTTTTATATAATTAATAATTAATATTTATATTAAAAATTAATAATAATATTACTAACTAATTAATTTATTATATTTTTAATAATTAATAATTATAATTAAGAATAATATTACGAATTAACTAATTAACTATTATATAGTTAACAATTATATTACTAATTAACTAATTAACTTCTATGTAATTAATAGTTATATTTCAAATTAACTAACTAATTATTATATAATTAATTATTATAGAATTAATTATTATATTACTAATTAATTATTATACAATTAATAATGATATTACTAATTAAATAATTAATCATATAATTAATTTTTATATAGTTAATAGTTAATAATTATAATTAATAAATATATTATGAATCAACTAATTAACTAATTAATTATATAATCAATAATTATATTACTAATTAACATATTAATTATTATATAATTAATAATGATATTACAAATTAACTAATTAATTATATAATTAATTGTTATATTACTAATTAATTATTATATAATTAATAATATTATTAATAATTAACTAATTAGTTATATAATTAATTATTATATTCCTAATTAACTAATAAATTAGTGTATGATTGATAATTATACTACTAATTAACTTATTAATTATTATATAATTAATAACTAATTAAGATATTACTAATTAACTAGTTAGTTATTATGTAATTAATAATTAATAATTATAATTAAAAATTATATTATTAATTAACTAGTTAATTAATATATAATTAATAGTTATATTACTAATTAACTGATTAATTATTATATAATTATTTATTAGCAATTAATAATTAATAATTATAATGAATAATTATAATTAATGATTTTATTACTAATTAACAAATTAAATATTATATAACTAATAATTATATTACTAATTAACTACTTAATTATTATATAATTAAAATTTATATTACTAATTAACTACTTAATTATTATATAATTAAAATTTATATTACTAATTAACTAACTAATTATTATATAATTAATAATTATATTACTAATTATCTAATTAATTATTATACCGTTAGTAGTAATATAATTAATTATTATTTTACTAATTAATTATTATACAATTAATAATGATGTTACAAATTAAAAAATTATTTTTATAATTAATAATTAATAGATAATAATTATATAACTAATTAACCAATTAATTATTATATAATTTAATATTAATAATTAAAATCTATATTAACAATTAACTAATTAATTATTAAGTATTTCTTATATGTTTAATTCATTCACCTTATAGTTTATATTTTATAGTCTTCCAAAGCAACATACTTGAAACATTTTTAAATTTCAAGTAGGTGGTTTTGAAAGCTTATAAATTATTTTTCATCAACATTTTTTACAAAATTATTTTTATTTTTGAATATTTTTTATATATTTAATCCATTTTTTAATTTTCATTTATATTGGTCTTATAGTTTATGTTTTATAGGCTTTCAAAGTTACATACTTGAAACTTTTTTATGTTTCAAGTATGTGGTTTTGAAAGCTTATAAATTATTTTTCATCAACATTTTTTATTAAATTATTTTTATTTTTGATTATTTCTTACGCTTTTTATCCATTTTTAAATTTTCATTTATATTGGTCTTATAGTTTATGTTTTATATTTTTCAAAGTCACATACTTGAATAATTTGTAAGTTTCAAGTATGTGGATTTGAAAGCTTATAAATTATTTTTCATCAACATTTTTTACAAAATTATTTTTATTATAGAATATTTCTTATATGTTTAATCCATGTTTTAATTTTCATTTATATTGGTCTTATAATTTATATTTTATAGGCTTTCAAAGTCACATATTTGAAACCTTTTTAAGTTTCAAGTAGGCGGCTTTGAAAGCTTATAAATTATTTTTCATCAACATTTGTTATAAAATTATTTTTTATTTTAAACTATTTATTATATGTTTAATCTATGATTTATGTTCATTTATATTATACTTATAATTTATATTTTATAATCTTATAAATCCACGTACTTGAAACATTTCTGAATCCCACATCAGAAATACAGAATGTTCTAGGTAGAAAAAGAAGAACACAAATCCCGCATCAGAAATGTAGAATGATTTCTTGTGCAGTCCCCCCACAAAGCAACTGAGCAGTCCCTCAAAGTAATCGAAAAACATCTCTGTCACATCATAGTTATCATTCTACAAACCTTCATCCCCCCCTCACTGCCCCCCTCCACCAGGAAACCCGACTTCAACTGCATGAAGTCCGCCTCCCCTTCGATCAACCACCTTGGCACCACCGCACTGTTTTCCCACTGGAACACATCAGTCATCTCATAGTAAATAATTCTAGTGAACTCTTTCCTCATGTCATGTAAGAACCACCCCCCCCCCCCCCCACCCATATATAGGTGGTGGATATGTTGATCACATCACCGCTAGTAGTTTTGATGCTACCCATGGCAAGATCTACCACCAGATTCAGGGTTTGGGGTATCAAGATAATAAAAAAAATCATTTCTTAATGTCCAAAATAATTTCTAAATTATGGAACTGTGTCATGATAACTTATACATTTATGTGTCGTATCTAATAAAGGCCATGCTATAGAGCTATTTTCATGCTCGATTACACTATAACAATCAAACTAGACAGCTTGTATAGTGCCATTTCTATTCTCAATATACATGTTTAGAGACATATTGTAATGAAGAGACTAATTAGACACACAAGTAAGAATTTTTAGGAATGAAGGGAGGCCATACTATAAGGAAAATGCAACATGTAACTACTATTGATTCAAAGACCAATGCGTGTTCTGAATAGGACTATTAAGTGTGGCGGGAAAAACAAGGTGATGAAGAAGACATGAGTATTAGTACTACTAATCGTGTCATTTTCAACACTGAATTTTATCAGTGATGAACAAAAAGAAATGATAAATGACTTTCGTTATCACTACAGAAATTGTTAATAAAGATAAATTTTATATCAATAATTAAAAAATCATTGATTAAAGGGTACAATTTGTGAGTGTTTTTTTAACCTACTAAATGTTCCGTTTTATTAGTGTTTTTTAGCACTGATAAAATCTCAACGATTATGATCGCATTGAATGATTTAATATATATATATACATATTTATATTTTCTAAAATAAAATTTATATTACAATAAGTATATATATTTAAATTTAATATATAAATGTGATTTCTACAACTTTTCATAAAAAAATTATTATGAGTCTTATTTTTATTATTTTATATATAAAAAAGTATAAAATTTAAATTAGTCAATAAAATTTTTTTAATACTATATTTATATAAAGTAATAATAAAATGTGTATATGATTAGTATAAATATAAAATATTAATATTTTATATAAAAAAATATATTAATATTTTATATAAAAAATTTATATAAATATATAAATGGATATATTTATTTAAATATGTGATTCATATTTGAATGTATATATTTATGTTCATATTAAATAATTTAAAATATAATTACATAAATATATGTATATAAATATATGCATGTGTATATATATGGACGTATGTGCATGTGTATGTGTGTGTGTGTGTATTTGAATTTTATATATGTGTATGGGTATGGGTATGTGTATATGCATGTGTATGTGTATGTTCACTTGTATGTCAATTTTTATGTATGTTTGTATGTGTATGTCTATGTGAATTTTATGTATGTGTATGTGTATGTGCATGTGCATGTTTATGTGTATATTTGTATTTGTATGTATGTGTATGTACATGTGTATGTCTATTTGTTTGCATGTTTGTATGTGTATGTCTATGTGCATATGTATGACTATTTTTGTAGTAAGTGTACGTATATATGCATATGTATATAAGTGTATGTATGTGAATTCATGTATTTGTAATTATATGTATGTGTATGTGTATGCATATGCATATTCATATGTGTGTGTGTGTGAGTACTTTCATGTGTACGTGTATGTACTTGTATGTGTACGTGCATATGTTTATCTATATATGTGTACATATATGTGCTTGTATTTGTACATATGTATGTATATGTGTGTGTATTTGTGTATGTGTATGTGTATTTGTATATGTATGTGTATGTGCATGTGCATGTGTGTGTACATGTATGTCTATGTGTATGTATGGGTGTATATCTATGTAATTGTATGTATGTGCTTGTGTGTACAGATGTATATGTGTATGTATATGCATATACCATGTAAGTGTATATGTATATGTAAGTGTATGTGTATGTGTATGTATATATGTGTATATATGAATGTATGTATCTGTACATGCATGGCTTTGTGTATGTATGTGTGTACATGTATGTTTGTTTACTGATTTATTTATTTTTAATATTTCTCCTTTTTTAGTATTTTCTCTAATTTATTCATTTTTTATATTCATTCATTTTAAATATATACTCATTTAATATTTTTGTGATATATTTAATTTTTATAGTTATTTAGAAAAATCATAATATTTATATATTTGATTAAATAATAAAAAATTTAGTTATTATTAAAAATTATATAGGTTAATAATTAATTATATAATTCATATAAAATCAATAGAGTTCATATATAAATAATATGTAATTATAATATTATTTATTCTTCAATTTTTATTCATTTTTTAGGTTTTTGTACTTTATGCAATTGATGTTACGGATTAACATTTTAAAATTATTTTTGTCATTTATTTAATTTTTTATTCAATTTTGATATTATATCATATAATATTATTTATTTCATTTTTGATATTTATTAATTTGTAACATTTTTTGAATTTATTCATTTTTTAAAAATCTATACACATTTATTTTCTATGTTTTAATATTTTCAATATGTTTTTAATTTACATGATTAATATTAATTCATTTTTACTTATTATGTTTTAATATTATTAATATGTTTGAAATTTATATAATTGATTCCTATAAGACCATCTCTAACCAGTGCCATTTTGGTGTAAAAACGTCATCTTAACGTGAAATTGAACTCCCACATAGGTCATCCCCAACACCATTTTGTTGTTTATGTAGTTAATTATGTTATTATATTAAATTCATTTTTTAACATATGAATAGTAAATATTATTTAACTATTTTTCAAATGTTTTACTTCATTAATCAAATCATGTAATCATATTTATTTTAATTTATTCATTCTGAATCTGTATGTGAGTATTTAATTTAATTTAATTTTGTATAATGATTTATATTTTTATATAGTCAATTAATATAATTTATTTCTAATAATTTTTTTATTTATAAAATTAATATGATCTATATATTCACTTTTAGTCAATTTTTATGTGTCTGTAATTCACATAGTTAGTGTAATGAATTCACTATTGAATGTAATTTTGTAATTTATTCTATTTTATTTACTCATTTTTAATATTCTTCCATTTAATATTATTTGTTCAATTATAATATTTACTAATTTTTTCTATTTTTGTAATTTATTCCTTTTTTAATATTTACATATACATAATTATATACAAATTTTGATATTCTCAATATGTTTTTAGTTTATGTGATTAATATTTATTCAAATTCATTTATTAAGTTGTAATATTTTTAAAATGTTTGAAATTTATAAAATTAATTTATTTAAATGTATCTTTTAATATTTTCTTCATTTTCATAAGTGTTTACAATTCATGTAATTAATATTAATAATTATACATAATTATATGCTAAGTTTTAATACTCTTAATATGTTTTTAATTTATATGATTAATATTTATTCACTTTTATTTGTTAAGTTGTAATATTTTTAAAATGATTGAAATCTATATAATTTGTTTATTAAAATGAATTTTTTATTTATTTTGGTATGTGTTTATCATTCATTTAATTAATCCTATGAATTCATTTTTTAAATAGTTTTGTTATATATAAAATTTTATTTATTCATTTTTTACATTCCTTTCCTTAATATTATTTACTCATTTTTTATATTTTTTATTTTTATATCTCCCAAAATTTAATAATTTTCTAATATTTATTTAATATGTTTTAATATTTTCAATATGTATTCATCTTAATTTTAATATATATTCATTTTTATTTTTTTTATTAATTTATATACTTGGTAAAACACATCCATTTTTTAAATATTTTTGAAGTCTATTCATTTTTAATTACTCAATTTCACTCATTTTTAACATTTATGCATTTAAGCATATATATTAATTAATAATGTTAATTATTTTTTACTTTTTTATAATTTATTCATTTTAAATATATATATATTTTTATTTGTTTAATTTTTTTAAACAGTTTTTATCATCGTTCAAAAAAATGCTGATAAATATAGGTTTTATCAATGCTAAAATAATAAGCTGAAGTGAACTGTGTTGCATTTGTTGTCAATGAGGCATGAAGTTGTCTTGGAATGAATGGAAGTCAAGGAATGTCACTTAGGAGATTCACTAAGTGGTATTGGAAATTGTGGTTGAAACATTCTCCATGGACATCAGACGATTGTTGAGCTGTTCTTAAAGTTTAAAGAACCTTGTATCAAGATGATACAATGTCACAACAATATCAGAAGACCATGCATTGTCTTAACAATGCATGAGGAGATGAGGAGAACCATCCATAAGTTCGAAGTGGATGAAGTGGATTAAAGAAGTCCATGCACTATCACTTAGTGCATGTGAATCAGAAGAAGATCCAATTGATCTCTGATTAGATCAATGAAGAATGTTGAAGAACATGTGTGATTTATGAGATTCAGTTGAAGAAGTCCCTCCTAAGTATTGAACACATATGGAAGAGGAGATTAAGAAGATTAAGAAGAAACCTTGGGAATTCCATATCCTAAGTAGAGATCATATGAGAGGAGAAATGATGGAATTCTTAAGAAGAAGAAGGAAGATGGCTTAGAGAAGTGGCACTTGGCAATTGGCATGTTTTATATGGAGGAGAACTTTGTTTTTAACAAAGTCTTAATATTTGACTTAGCCAAAAATATGGCCACCAAGGAGGCCAGCCGAGGGATCACCCAAGGCACATATGGGCCTAAGGCGCCACGCCCATGGGGAACCCTCAAGGCCAAGGCGCTCCCTGAGGCAGAAGGGTCGGGGCCGTGTATAAGCCCCGAGGGCACGCGGTGGTGAAGCCCGCGCACCCGAGTGTGCATAGTGGGCGCTAGGAGCGCGCCCGCAAAGGCGAGAGTGGGCGCAGAGCGCGCCCGCAGGGAGAACACGGTGCGGGGAGGCACCATGAGGAGGGAAGTTCAATTGCTGAGTGGAAGGCAACGGCACATTGATAAACCCCGGAAAAACTGGCCGCGACTTCGATGTGGGATGCGGAATTTTTCCGCGGAGCGAATCCCAGCCGCTCATCTGATCTCGCGGACGATCGGCACCGCTCATCTAATCCGCCGCGCTCCCGATCTGATCCAAGCCGTCGAAGGTTTTTTGATCACCGCATCCAACGGCCCAGCGTCCGTCTCCTTCCTCGAGCTCAGCCGAAGGCCACCCGAGCATTCCCGCAGCCACCAACGAACCAGGCGCCCTCCGAGCAAGCCAAATTGAGTTTCCGGCCACCTCCGAACAAACTGAAGGCTCCATTGAGCTCGTCTCGCCCGTACGAACACGACCATGCATAAAAATAGGCATGCATGCAATGTTTGGAAGAAATTTGCACGAGGCCGAAGCAAACCGAAGGTGCGAGGCCACGTGGAGTTTATGCTTTGCATGAATCGGGATAAACAGAGGCATGCGTACGTTTCCATGCACATGCATGAAGAGGAAATTAAAGAAGGAGAACTCGCGTGCACCGAAGAGAAAACGCAAAAATTTGGAAAGATTTTGAAGATCCGAAAACTTCGGTGATTCAAGATTTATCACGCGGATTGAACCGCCTCTCCTCTGCCTATAAAAATGAGGCCTGGCCCTCAAGGAGTGTTGGCTGATCCTTTGTTGAAAACCTGACGTCCCATGAGAGCACCCTTGTGCCTCGCGAAGAAGAAGCCCCGCACAACCCACTTGTGCGGCTGAAGTTCTCGGGACCACCCGAGGTCCTGAAGGAGTCCCCTGCGCGCCTATCTTGCGCGACAGGAAGATCCCAAGCTGCTTGAATCTGCGCGCTCGAGGATTGGCACCCTCACTGCCCGCATACTTGTGTGGCAGGAGGAAGTGCCCGCGGGTGTTGCACTTGCGCGCCCCGCGGTGCTCATGCACCTTGCGCGACTGCCCCTTGCACTAAAGACCCTACGCGGCTGTGAAGAGAGGAAGGCCGCACCCCTTGCGTGCCTATTTTGTAGGTGGAGTTCGGGCAGTGTGTGCACAAGAAGTGGGAGGCAGAGACCATTGTGTCTCTAGTGCCCAAGGAGAACCGAGGCTTTGCCTTGAGTGTATTCCAAGTGATATACCCTTGCTTTTTGTGTGCAAGAGGAACAAAGAACCAAGAGGCCGAGACTTACACATAAATGAACTAAGACTAAATGAGTTGGCCATAGCCTTGGATGTGTGCAAGGAGGAGAATAGGCCAAGTCTCAAGTGTGTGCAAAGTGAAACAAGTGTGTGAAAAAAGGAAACAAGGCCGGACCTTAGTGTGTGTGCAAGATAAAGTGTACACACTAAGAAGAAAGAGTAGAGGACTCTCACACTATTGTAGAACACACAATCTAAGTGTGTAGACAAAAGGAATTAAACGTGTGAAGGAATAGAAGAAAAGGTGTGTGCTTAAAGTGATTACACCCTTTGTGGGTTTATTGCACCAAGAAGAAAGAAAGGGGAGTGCATGCTTACATGCATGCACATGCACACGTGAACAAAGCCAAATCTGGTTGTGTGCATCTGAGTTGTCCAAGACAGAAGATCTTTAAGTATTGAGAAGGCCATGCAGTCAGTGCATGAGGAGGCAGAGTTGCCATGAACTCAGTGCATGAAGATGATTTGAAGTGAGACTGGACCAGACTGGAGTTATAGATATCAGTTGTCTGAGTATTCAGTATTTGAAGAGAGAAGCCAGGTCATCCTTAGAAGAAGGTGATAAATCCTGAGCAAGACGAGAAGACCTATTCACCACAAGTGATCAGAAGAAGAGCAAGGCCAGCAGCCTTTATCCCAGGCTGCTGAGGATACTTGAAGAACTTAAAGTGAAGAAGAGCTACTCGTGTGACTCGAGGAGCCAGGAGAAGCCCCCTGTGAGACTCAGGGTGGAAGAAGTCCTCAGTGGGATTCTGGAGCAGGCCAGTGGGACTCTGGTAACACTGTGGGACGCAGTATAAAGACCCTCCTGTGGGACTCAGGAGAGATACGGTGGGAAGTTGTATCGACCATTGTAATTCTAACAAGTTATAATGGGAGAATCCATGCTGGGAGAGCATGGCAAGGATGTAGGCCTTTGGTGCCGAACCTTGTAAATCCTTGTGTCCTGTGCCTTTTCATTACTGCATTATCCGGGAAAGGTTGAGAGACATAAGAAGAGTGGATCGAGGCCTTAACAATCCATAGAGGTTTAATTGATTAAGAATCAATTAGTAAAAAGTTTTAAAGGATCACTGATTCACCCCCTCCCCCTCTCAGTGATTCACACTGATCTGGGCACTTCAATTGGTATCAGAGGGAAGGTTACCTCTAAAAGATCCAAGAGAGTCTATATGGAGTGCAGATTTGAGGAAATGAAAGAACAGCCTCAAATGGAGATATCTGCCAAGACTCAGAAAAATAGAAAGAAGAAACAGGCCAAGAAGATGAAGAAAGCCTGTCCTAGCTGTGATGAAGTTGGAACAATGAATGATCTTCAAAATGCACTCAAATATCTTCAGAAGACTGTCCCCAAGGAAGTGGCAATGTGTATTACTACTGGCGTCCTTGATCTTCAAGAAGAAAAATCACAGTTAGAAGAAGAAGCCAATGCAATGGAAGATCAATTGGCTAAAAGGGTTGGCATAACCAACACTCTCAGAAATCTGGTGAAGGCTAAAGATGAAACAGTATCGCTTTGCAATGAAAGATATGAAGACACTTCTGAAGAATTGCAAAGAATCCTTTCTGAGAAAGAATTCTGTAAGACAATGGTCAAAGAAGTTTTCCATGCACTGGAAAAAAGACACAAAGTTTCAATGAATGTCAGAGATGCTCAACTTAAAGACAAAGTAAACAGGGTAAAAGAGCATGACAATTCATTACAAGAAATGAAGAAGGTGCATGAAGACCAGTTAGAACAGCTGAAAGAAAATTGGGAAGGTAGGCTAAGAACTATTGAGGATGAGAAGAACTCCCTCAATATGAAATGCTTAGAACTAGAGGTGATATTGAAAAATATGCAATCACCCAAAGCTGAATCCTCCCAGTCAGCTAAAAGAAGAAATGTTGCCACTCAAGTGAGCATTGAGCAGGATGATTCTAAAAGAAAGACATCCTCTAATAAAAGGGCAACAACTTCTAAAAAGAAGGTACCATCCATACCATCTTGTACTCATGCTTCTAAAAGTGTTTCTACTAAAAGTGAAGGATGGAAGAATGATTCCAAACAAGTATGGATGAAGAAAATGAAGAAGCAGAGCTCTCCTGAAACAACACAGCAGCTCCAGAAAAGTACCCTAAAATCAGAAGGACTGAAGAAGTGAAGATTCGTGGGTCAATGTTGGTGTTGTAACAAGTATGGGTATTGTGCAAAGGATTGTTGGTACAATCCACTGAATGCCAAAGCACAGAGGAAGCCCATGCCTAGGGGAGCAAGCCAGAGGAAAAGAAGCAACATCCACAGGTCCAGAGACATCTGTTTACTGCAAATAGATTTGGATTACTTGACAACATCTGGGATGATTGCAAAAGTGGTCAAAAAGATACATGTCAGTCTCCAACTGTATCCAGAGCTCAAAAGAAGAAAAGATCACAGAACCTGGCTCAGAAATATTCCTTGGGAAGCAAGAAGAATGTAGAAAATGCTCCCAAGAAGTGTTTTAGAAATGAAGAGAAGACCTTGGAGTCTAAATCCAAGAAGGGTGATGCATCCAGAAGGACCACCAAGAAAACATGCTTCTACTGTGGAAAGAAAGGACACATCATGGACCTTTTTAAAGAAGCCATGAAACTGAATAGAAGCAGACTGGACTCAAAAAGACAATCAATCCAGAAGAAGCAGAAGGGATTGATTGAAAACAAGTTGCCTAAGAAAGGTAGCTTGAAAGCATCAAAGGAACCATGTGGAATATCCAGAACTGAGGCCACACTTCCAAGTGACTTACTAGTCATATGGCCAAATCAGTTGCAACTTGCCAAAGATCTGCAAAGAGATGAAGATGAAGTTCTGGCAATTGCTAAGGCAAAAGGGAAGAAGAATATTTCACATGAAGATGTATTGAGATCCACACCAGCACAAACATCATTGAAGATCAAATGTGCAAGTGTGAAGAATGGTGAAAATGGGACATCTCGGTTGAGAGAATCTTCTCAACCTTGTTGTTCACATTGATGAACCAAGGAGGTTCCATCTTATTCCCTAATCACTTGTATTTACATGTGCTAACATTGCAGGGAATTGAAGATGATGATCATTCTCATCTGGAGAGTGGTTTGGACAGAACGGAGTGCACCCCTTGAGGGGGAGAAAATCTGAAGAAGATGATGTTCTGAGATTAATATCATCTTAAGAAAATGGATGAATGGGGGAGCTTTATCTTTGCACCTGAACTTTCTAATGAGTTTTGTGAAGTTGTGCAGGATTTAGCAAATTCATTGTTATATCTGAAAAATTTCAAACCCCTAAGCATGATCTCACATGTGTAGTGAGTGATGGACAGCATTGAGTTCCTTGGTTACATCACTCTTGCTTTCTACACCGGGCTTGCCCACGTAGACTTAGAGTTGATCTACTAAAGGTTCTTTGCTCAAGAGAACATGTGACATCATCCCTCTCTTAGTGATTTTGAAGAAAATGCTTTTATAAGGGAGGAAGATATTTCTGAAAGAGAACCACACCACACCTTTGCATTTGATTGCCAATAAGGGGGAGAAAATATTGGCCCACATATTGACCCATTCATATGTGCTGAAGTGGTGTATTGACAACAAATACAAAGGGGGAGATTGAAGTGCACTGTGTTGCATTTGTTGTCAATGAGGCATGAAGTTGTCTTGGAATGACTGGAAGTCAAGGAATGTCACTTAGGAGATTCACTAAGTGGTATTGGAAATTGTGGTTGAAACATTCTCCATGGACATCAGACGATTGTTGAGCTGTTCTTAAAGTTTAAAGAACCTTGTATCAAGATGATACAATGTCACAACAATATCAGAAGACCATGCATTGTCTTAACAATGCATGAGGAGATGAGGAGAACCATCCATAAGTTCTAAGTGGATGAAGTGGATTAAAGAAGTCCATGCACTATCACTTAGTGCATGTGAATCAGAAGAAGATCCAATTGATCTCTGATTAGATCAATGAAGAATGTTGAAGAACATGTGTGATTTATGAGATTCAGTTGAAGAAGTCCCTCCAAAGTATTGAACACATATGGAAGAGGAGATGAAGAAGATTAAGAAGAAACCTTGGGAATTCCATATCCTAAGTAGAGATCATATGAGAGGATAAATGATGGAATTCTTAAGAAGAAGAAGGAAGATGGCTTAGAGAAGTGGCACTTGGAAATTGGCATGTTTTATATGGAGGAGAACTTTGTTTTTAACAAAGTCTTAATATTTGCCTTAGCCAAAAATATGGCCACCAAGGAGGCCAGCCGAGGTATCACCCAAGGCACATATGGGCCTAAGGCGCCACGCCCATGGGGAACCCTCAAGGCCAAGGCGCTCCCTGAGGCAGAAGGGTCGGGGCCGTGTATAAGCCCTGAGGGCACGCGGTGGTGAAGCCCGCGCACCCGAGTGTGCATAGTGGGCGCTAGGAGCGCGCCCGCAAAGGGGAGAGTGGGCGCAGAGCGCGCCCGCAGGGAGAACACGGTGTGGGGCGGCACCGTGAGGAGGGAAGTTCAATTGCTGAGTGGAAGGCAGCGGCACATTGATAAACCGCGGAAAAACTGGCCGCGGCTTCGATGTGGGATGCGGAATTTTTCCGCGGAGCGAATCCCAGCCGCTCATCTGATCTCGCAGACGATCGGCGCCGCTCATCTAATCTGCCGCACTCCCGATCTGATCCAAGCCGTCGAAGGTTTTTTGATCACCGCATCCAACGGCCCAGCGTCCGTCTCCTTCCTCGAGCTCAGCCGAAGGCCACCCGAGCATTCCCGCAGCCACCAACGAACCAGGCGCCCTCCGAGCAAGCCAAATCGAGTTTCCGGCCACCTCCGATCAAACCGAAGGCTCCATTGAGCTCGTCTCGCCCGTACGAACACGACCATGCATAGAAATAGGCATGCATGCAATGTTTGGAAGAAATTTGCACGAGGCCGAAGCAAACCGAAGGTGCGAGGCCACGTGGAGTTTATGCTTTGCATGAATCAGGATAAACAGAGGAATGCGTACGTTTCCATGCACATGCATGAAGAGGAAATTAAAGAAGGAGAACTCGCGTGCACTGAAGAGAAAACGCAAAAATTTGGAATGATTTTGAAGATCCGAAATCTTCGGTGATTCAAGATTTATCACGCGGATTGAACCGCCTCTCCTCTGCCTATAAAAATGAGGCCTGGCCCTCGAGGAGTGCTGGATGATCCTTTGTTGAAAACCTGACGTCCCGTGAGAGCACCCTTGTGCCTCGCGAAGAAGAAGCCCCGCACAACCCACTTGTGCGGCTGAAGTTCTCGGGACCACCCGAGGTCCTGAAGGAGTCCCCTGCGCGCCTATATTGCGCGACAGGAAGATCCCGAGCCGCTCGAATCTGCGCGCTCGAGGATTGGCACCCTCACTGCCCGCATACTTGTGCGGCAGGAGGAAGTGCCCGCGGGTGTTGCACTTGCGCGCCCCGCGGTGCTCATGCACCTTGTGCGACTGCCCCTTGCACTAAAGACCCTGCGCGGCTGTGAAGAGAGGAAGTCCGCACCCCTTGCGTGCCTATTTTGTAGGTGGAGTTCGGGCAGTGTGTGCACAAGAAGTGGGAGGCAGAGACCATTGTGTCTCTAGTGCCCAAGGAGAACCGAGGATTTTCCTTGAGTGTATGCCAAGTGATATACCCTTGCTTTTTGTGTGCAAGAGGAACAAAGAACCAAGAGGCTGATACTTACACATAAATGAACTAAGACTAAATGAGTTGGCCGTAGCCTTGGATGTGTGAAAGGAGGAGAATAGGCCAAGTCTCAAGTGTGTGCAAAGTGAAACAAGTGTGTGAAAAAAGACAACAAGGCCGAACCTTAGTGTGTGTGCAAAATAAAGTGTACACACTAAGAAGAAAGAGTAGAGGACTCTCACACTATTGTAGAACACACAATCTAAGTGTGTAGAAAAAAGGAATTAAACGTGTGAAGGAAAAGAAGAAAAGGTGTGTGCTTAAAGTGATTACACCCTTTGTGGGTTTATTGCACCAAGAAAAAGAAAGGGGAGTGCATGCTTACATGCATGCACATGCACACGTGAACAAAGCCAAATCTGGTTGTGTGCATCTGAGTTGTCCAAGACAGAAGATCTTGAAGTATTGAGAAGGCCATGCAGTCAGTGCATGAGGAGGCAGAGTTGTCATGCACTCAGTGCATGAAGATGATTTGAAGTGAGACTGGACCAGACTGGAGTTATAGATATCAGTTGTCTGAGTATTCAGTAGTTGAAGAGAGAAGCCAGGTCATCCTTAGAAGAAGGTGATAAATCCTGAGCAAGACGAGAAGACCTATTCACCACAAGTGATCAGAAGAAGAGCAAGGCCAGCAGCCTTTATCCCAGGCTGCTGAGGATACTTGAAGAACTTAAAGTGAAGAAGAGCTACTCGTGTGACTCGAGGAGCCAGGAGAAGCCCCCTGTGAGACTCAGGGTGGAAGAAGTCTTCAGTGGGATTCTGGAGCAGGCCAGTGGGACTCTGGTAACACTGTGGGACGTAGTATAAAGACCCTCCTGTGGGACTCAGGAGAGATACGGTGGGAAGCTGTATCGACCATTGTAATTCTAACAAGTTATAATGGGAGAATCCATGCTGGGAGAGCATGGCAAGGATGTAGGCCTTTGGTGCCGAACCTTGTAAATCCTTGTGTCCTGTGCCTTTTCATTACTGCATTATCCAGGAAAGGTTGAGAGACATAAGAAGAGTGGATCGAGGCCTTAACAAGCCATAGAGGTTTAATTGATTAAGAATCAATTAGTAAAAAGTTTTAAAGGATCACTGATTCACCCCCTCCCCCTCTCAGTGATTCACACTGATCTGGGCACTTCATAAGCGTTAATAAAACCTTTTTTTATCATCACTAAAATTATAGCGCTAATGTAGATAGGTTTTATCATCACATTTTAGCGCTGATAAAGAAAATTTTAATCATCGCTAATTATTTTATCACTGAAAAAATCATAATTATTAGTGTTTTTTGGAAAGCACTGATAAAACTCCTCCGAGTCTAATAAATTGAACTCTAAAAAAATCACTTCTTCACATCCTTCAAGTTTTCATGGAAGCCGACCTCTTTCGACACTCCCCCTCAATATTCTTGGATGAATGGACCCTCTCAAAACCTAAGGTATGTGATTATTTCTACTCCTCTTTAGTCAGTCTTACAACATCGGTTCAATATCAGAAATAATTTCTTGTTCCTCTAAAATTAATGTATCCAAATGTTGTCGAGTTGCTATAAGCATGCCAATTATGGGATTATCATCACTTAAATCCAATTCCCTCTTAGGACGAGACATTTTTTTCCTGTCTTCATCATTAGATAAAGCATCCCAACCACATGAACCATTTGCATGGACCTTCTTAAAAGGTAATCTAGCTTGGGGTCTCCACTGAGATGTGGGTTGGATATGATTTCTTCAACTAGCATATAGAGAACTTAGGGAATGGAAATTTTCATGTTGACCCAATTCCCCTGCTTTTCATTTGGAGTTCCCCATTTATGTAAATTTTCACTCATTGTAGTTACCTCCCCCTACTGACCCCATTGAAGATCTATTCCACTTTCACTCCAACCTTTTCTCCAATTAGTCTTTGGGTCTTTTTATAGTGTGCTCTTTCTCTTGGCCCCAATTTCATTCATTCCAACCACCATTGTATTTATTTAAGACATCATTTTGATATATTTTTGTCATTCACTTTATCAGTTCATCACATTAAGACAGACCCATGGTTTTATTTAAACCTCTGGTCCCAATTATGGGGAATCACATAACTCTCTTTAAAGCTCCAGTTGTACAACCTTTCACTCATTAAATTTAAATTATGGGCAGCATTCTAAACATCCATATCTTCTTCTATCTTGTTTAAACCTCAATCCGAGTTTCCACTTTGACATTTTTCTAGATTGGATTCTCTCTGCTAGTTTCATTGGGGGTAAGTTTTATTTTTAGGTGATTCCAGGTAATTAGGATTATACTCTTATCATTAGTTTGAGATGGGTCTTTCTACTAATCCCACCAAGAAACTTCTTCAACTTATGTTGAAGATGATTTTCCCTTACATCCCTAATAAGAATTTTCATTACTATTACTTGAGGCTTTATCGCAGCAATGTGAATTGTTCAAATTCTAGGAATTTCTCAAAACCTAATTAGATTGTTCTTCAATTTTTCTAGTAGCTTGAGAACCCCAGCCTGAGACTTCTAGTTCATTAGATTTAAATTCAAGAGTTTCTTATAATGTTGGGTTATCGATACCTAGTTATCAGTTCCTATCAACATTCTAATCATTTGAAAAAAATACCATCAACGTCATATCATATGCATCCTATCACTAAAACACAACCTAGATTATTTTTTACCGAGTTAAAAAAATGGATAAACATAAACTCAAATCTCTTATTTCACTCCCACCTAGAAAATCTAAAAAAATCATCCTTAATCTATTTTTTTTTTAATTTATAAAAAAATTAATTATACTCTTTGTAACTTTATAAATATCACACATCCCCTTCCTTTAATGAATTCAATAACTATAAAACAATCTCAATACACATCATTCAAATCATATTATCTTAGAATAATGGATTCATGTGACTTATATGATTCATTAATAATGTTATATTAAGATTGTAATATCATACTTTCTATGTATTTATTTATTTTGTTAAATATTAATATTTCTGAATCAAATAGTGTGGATATGAATAGAAAATAGATAGATTCAA
Organism: Viscum album; assembly: GCA_963277665.1. Taxonomy (NCBI): domain Eukaryota; kingdom Viridiplantae; phylum Streptophyta; class Magnoliopsida; order Santalales; family Viscaceae; genus Viscum; species Viscum album. Next base: position 1,305,875,453 of record OY728140.1, on the reverse strand, counting down.
ATCATATAACAAAAGAGTATGGATATTTTGTAAGAGTTCATCAAGTTTAAAAAAGATCATTCATATGACCATTATCAGATCCTTTATCTATGTTTATTTTGATGTTATTCAATACTAATTAGTTAATAGGAGTTTGAAGAACACTTGATCTATCATGGAATAGATCGATTTTATAAATATTGGGCTTAAAATGGGGAAAATGAATGTATATTATGACTAGTATAACACTATATTTTAAATATTGTCTTATATGATTATAAATTCAAAATAATGATAAGTAATATATTAAGGATATGATTACAAGTCTAAATGATAAAGAGTATCATACAAAGGAAATGACCATAACAGTTGAATATGAACTTCATGATTGTCCAAAACAGTTTTAGAAGTTAAAGATTAATAAAAAAATATTCCATTATATGATAGTTATACTAAATATATAACATTCTCATCCATACTAAAGCTATATAATGTATAATCTGGAAATGGATGGAGTGAAATAGGATTTATAGAACTACTTGCTCTATTGAAATATATTCTACTAGAAGATAATGATCTTTCTTGCATAACATATTATGCTAAAAACTTTATATGTTAAATGGGGATGATCTATAAAATACATGCATGTAAAAATGATTGTATTCCATTTCTTAAGGACCATGAATCACTTAATAATTCAAAAAGTATTTTGTTTCTTGATAAAATAAAAATGAATCAATTCCTTAAAAAGTTTTTTTGGTACTATCCAATCATTCCAAGGTTTAGGTGCCTATATTGAAGTGAGGAGGTTGAAATACTATTTACATGGAATACAAATCCAAAAAATCAATATGGGAAACCTCATCTCCCAAAAAAATCTCTCCAATAGTGAAAAAATTAATCATGAGTATATTGAATTTTAAAATTAGATGAGAACCTTTCATCTTGGTCTATTTATAGATGGAGTGAATCCTTTTGGTTTAAAAAGTAGTACTCACAGTACATGGTTGGTTATGTTAGTAAATTATAATATTCCATAATGGTTATTCATGAATCTAGAATAACTTTTAGTGTCTTTTCTTATATCCGGACCAAAATTATTGGGTAATGATATTGATGTTTATTTGGATCCATTGATGAAATATTTTAAATTAATATGGAATTCAGTTATTACATTATATTATTCTTATATAAAAGAATATTTCACATTAAGAGTGATGTTTTACTAGGTGATAAGTGACTTTACTACTTATGGAAATTATTCAGGATATAGTATTTAAGTAACTCAAGGGTGTCCCAGTTTTTAAGAAGGAATATAATCAGTTAGGTTAAAACATTCATTAAAGAATGTGTTTCTATAAATTTTCATATTTTCACCCCGATGATATATATACTGATCATGGACAGAATTGTGTGATGGGAATTTAGAAAAAGGTACAACACCATCTCCACTAATAGGTGATGAACTATTTTACAAATTAAAACATTTGTACAGCACTATTGGTAAAACTTATTCAAAAAACCTTATGAAAATCATATGGAAAAGGTGTTTAGTTGTTTTTTAATTATCATAATGGAATTTTTTGTACATCGTACATTTTCGTGTTTTCATGCATATGGAGAAAACATTATGTGATAGTGTTAATGTAACATTACTAAATACACCTATTGAAAGAAAGGATGGAATTAATTCTAGAATGGACATTATTGACATGGGGATATGGGAAGAGTTGGAACTAGTAAAGGGTGAAAGATGGATTTTTCTTCTTCAAACTACTTAAACTCTTTCCAAGTAAAGAGATATCATGTTTTCAATTTCTTGAATGATTTAAAGGTTCCAAAGGGGTATTCATCAAATATCATGAATATCATTTCAAGGATTGATTTAAAGTTAAAGGGTCTAAAATTACATTACTATAGTGTTTTTATGAAAAATATAATTATTTTAGATTTACATTTAATTTTTTATAAGAATCATAATCATATATTAACCAAGCTATGTTTCTTTTTTAAATCTATATGTTGTAAATTTGTAGACCTGGTGAAATTGCTAATAATGGAAAATAAAATTGCTATCAAATTATGTGAATTGGATATGTTATTCCCACCATTATTCTTTGATATGACGGTTCAATAAATGGTTCAATTGGTTAAAGAGATCCGTCTATGTGGTCCTATATATTATAAGTGGATGTACCACATTAAACAGTATCTGAAAATTTTGAAACGGTATGTCAAAAATATAAGTAGAGTAGAAGTTTGTATTATATAGAGATATATTGTTGAGTAATCCATTAAATTATATACTCACTAACATTATAATGTAAAAATGATTGGTCTACTAAAATCTTATCGCACAGAGTGGCTTTTGGGTGAAGGAATTTATAGAATATATGTTCTCATAATTACTATTATTCAGTAGGAGTAGACTAACCTTTACATTTTTCATAACAGTTTAGTGTCTATATGTTGAAACCCATGAATTAATTCTACATTATTTGAATACATAAATGAAAGAAAGGTGGATATCAAATACACATAATCGATATTTTAAAGGATGGTTCCAAGACCATATTTTAAGGATTCAATTGAAAATTTAAATTAAATTTTAGATGGACTTCTATGGATAGTTAGAGGACCAAGTTCACACATATTATGTTATAAAGGTAATGTAATTAATGGTTATATGTTATTTAAAAAATAATATGATGAATTTAGTACCATAAAAAATAGTGGGGTTACATTAATGGATGAACCAATGAATTTATTTGTCACCAAGGATAGAAATAAAATTTATATAAATATTTCATACTTTGGCATCTTCGAATAAATATAGGAATTGTAATATATAACATTCCATGTTCAAATTTTTTAATTAAAGTGGGTTTATAATAAAAGTGTAGTTCAAATTGATGAACTTATATTCACTAAAGTGGATTTATTTAAGGAAGGGAAAGAAATATGAATAATTTATAATGTCATTATAGGCATTAAAAGTATTTTATATTCAAGATCTTGCAAATAGAAAGTGATCAATAGTTATATTATCAACCAAAACCATTGAAGGGTTTGATTTCAATTTATATGATTATGACCCTTTCATTATTATGTATCAATCATTTCATAATTTCCCTAATGTTGAAAAGGAATTTTATGTCTAATGAGACCACAATATGTTGATTTGATACTCAATATAGAGTTCCTATCCATTCAACCTTTAAAGAAAAAATAATATTCAATAATCAGGATATATTTTTTGTAATATACATTGTATTACATCATATTATTATTTGTTCTATACTACATTTATGTAATCGAAATTAAATGTTCAACCACTTATGTTGATAATGAATTCTACACATGTCGATGATCTTAATACTGAGTAATAATAGGTTTATCAACATATTTATGTTCCCAATATAGGGGAACAATTATTTTCTCAACATGTTGATGCTCCCAATACAGAGGAACAAAAAGTTTCTGCATCTTTTGATGCTACCAATCCCGAGGAATAGCATATTGAAATATTAAATCTGATGAAATGGTGGAAGTTTAACAACCTATGTCCATAAAAATAGAAGTTTCTATAGGTTTAGTGTGTAGCATAAGTGCATTGGTGGGTGTACCCAACTTTAATTTTTACTGTTAATAATGTTTAATCTGAGATACATCATGATAATTAAACTCCATATCTTCATAATAGAATGAATATTGAAAGAAAATATGGGATTACTGGAACCATAGAGAGGATCATTATATGTTGGTTATAATTAATTTAATTAAAAGACAATAATTACCCTGATGTAATTCTCTCTTTTTTGGTGTTTCCAGTCACGATCTAATGTGATATGTCATTGCATTATAGAATCCAAGTGTAGGATTTCCCTAGGGGCGATCCATATGTGCTACATGTATCTCTAGACCTCACTGAAGGGATTTTTGTGTACTAGCACAGAAGATCTTTCTCTTGCAATGTCCGCCTTCGATCGCCTTGATCTGGTGGAGGAGGATCTCTCTCTTGTAGCTTGAGAGCGTTCTTGGAAGAAAATAATTCTATCCTGGCTTGAGTGCTTTCTCTAGATCCATTGTTCACAACCCACAAAAATGTATAGGCTATTGAGAATTATATAATTGATATTTTAATTACTTAGAATAATAAAATGAATTAATTACTGGAAAGCATTTATTCATTTAATTTAATTCTTAGTAAGACCCCATGTATAATAATAACAGTTGACTATTATTATTACTTGACATGTGCCAAGAAAATTACACCTAACATTATTTAATTAAATAAATAATATTATTTCTCACAAATTCTTAGAAAAAATACATGGCATGTATATTAATATACAGGGCCTATACTTTTGTTTTTAAATTCTCTTTATTTCCTCCACCAAATTTATTAGACCTTGAATAATGGATATTTATTTCTCAAATAAATATCACTGCATTACTCGGTAATAAGTATATTATTTTTTCAAAAATATTTTCTCTTGAATAACTAGTGTCAAAATAAATATGATCAGGAATCCTTGAATAATTTTTAAACCACAATTGATATTAATCAATATTCAACTTTTTAAATTAATATTTAACTGAGATACTTAGATACACCTAGTCTGTGACCCTCCAGGCCTCTTTCTTAATAGAATTAGGTAGAGCCTACCTATAGTACAAGGTTAATGTCTAGCCACAAGCCAAGGCACCCATAGAAAAAGAATTTAACTTCGTAATGATGTGTCACCTCCTACGAATGCTTAACATGTAATGTAATCACTTTGTCTCGATATATTTAATCAAGTGGGTTGAATGCTGGTGCCATCAACCCATGTGCTCAATTATTCTTTCTTTGACTTCCCATAAATGAACTTTCTCATTCCTTACCATGTCCATTGATTTATTTAGGCTACATCAATTCCATCAATAGGCCTAAGATATCTTCTTCCATTATGGAACAAAAGGTACGAATCTTTTATCGTATTATCTATTAACACGGTATTACTCGTGACGGACCAAGCATATCCTAACTCACTGTGAATAGTGTGTTGTCACAGTTTTTATCAATACATCTAAGTTCATGAGTTGTAATACCCATTAATAATAATCCTAATGTATAAGGACCAATACACACTTTCGTAGATAGGAAAATCCAATGACACTATGAAATATGGATTTCCTACTAGCGGGTATCATTCTCATAATATCCTCCTAGATATTACCAAGGTTGCACAACATGATAAGGTGCCTCAATGTTTTATGAGTCCACACCCCTATGGCCTATATTATTTGTTTCCCTCAAATAATTGCATCTATCCATTGAACATATATTCAAGAACATTGTTATGGCACTTCCGGGTTCTCATCATAGTAGGGATCTACTATGACCCTTTAATGAAACAACTATCCGTAGGACATTATCAAATGAATTGTCATATGAAAGAACAATCAATAAGTAATAAGGTATTTGTTAATGAATAAAGTAAAAATTAATTGGTTCTAGGACACCAACTCCAACAGACTCTCACTTAGACAAGATCCAACTACTAACAACCTTTAACCCACTAGCTCTCACATGATATTCAAGCTTCTGCTAAGATAGGCCTTTAGTTATGTGGTCTACCACGTTTTCTTCTGTGGACACTCTGATCACTGCAACTTCACCCCTTTGATATAAATCCCTCAAGAGGTGATACTTTTGGAGTATGTGATTTGTCCTATGATGTGACCTTGGTTCTTTTGCAAGAGCCACCGTTGCAGTATTATCACAATACAATGTGATGGGATCTTTACTTCTAGGCACTACATCAAGCTCTTGGACAAAGATATGAATCCATACGGCTTCCTTGTCTACATCAGAAGTCTCAATATATTCGTACTCCACTGTAGAATCGGTGACAACTGGTTTCTTTGAACTCTTATAGCTTACAACTCCTCCATTGAGACGGAAAACATATCTAGATTGTGATTTCAGATCGTTATGATCTGTCTGAAAACCAGAATTAGCATGCCCTCTGATGATAAGCTCCTCGTCTCCTCCATACACTAGGAACATATCCCTATTTCTTCTCAGATATATAAGGATATTTATAACAACAGTCCAATGTGGTTCTCCCGGATCAGCTTGATATGTGCCTACCATGATCAGTGTATAGGAAACCTCAAGCCTGGTACATAACATGGAATACATGATAGAACCTATAGCATAAGGGTATGGGATCTTAATCATTCTATCTTTCTCTTGTTGTGTTTGAGAACACATTTTCTTAGAAAGATGTATCATTGTGACACTGGAACCAATCCCCTGTTGGATTATTCCAAACAAAATCACTTTAGTATCTAGTCAATGTATATACCATTACTTAGTCCAAGCAGTCTCTTGGATACATCATGAATGATCTTGATCCCTATAATGTAGGTTGCTTCACCCAAGTCCTTCATGGATAAAAACTTGTTCAGCCAGTCCTAAACTGACTGTAAGACTGGTACATCGTTTCCAATAAGCAATATGTCATCAACATATACTACCAGTATAATGACTACATTACCATTAAAATGCTAATAAATATATGGCTCACATTCATTATTAATGAAACAAAATTACTTTATGCCTTTATCACATCTAATGTTCCATGACTTGGATGCTTTCTTTAATCCATAAATGGCTTTCTGCAACTTGAAAACCTGTTTGGATTCACCTTGTGTCACAAACCCTTCTGGTTGTGTCATATAGACATCTTCTTGAAGGTTCCCCTTACGGAATGTTGTTTTGACATCCATTTTTTAAATCATGTAGCCGTTGTAAGCTGCTATGGTAAGTATAATTATTATGGATTTAAACATGGAAAATGTCGATAAGGTTTCATCATTGTCAATTCCTTGGCACTGTCTGAATCCTTTAGCCACTATTTTTTCTTTATAGGTTCTAAATTGACCTTCCATGTAAAGATTTCTCTTGAATACCCATTTTCATCCAACATCCTTTACATCAACTAGCTCATCAACCAAAACCCAGACATGGTTCTGATACATGGAATCCATTTCAGAATTCATGGCTTCTAGACATCTTGCAGCTTATGATCTTTCTACTGCTTCCCTGTAGGATAGAGGTTCATCAGTTTCCAACACTAATTATTCACCATTCTCGGTGACTAGGAAACCAAAAAACTATGAATCCCTTACCTCTCTTGAGATCCTACGCGGTACTTGTGTTTCTGGAAACTCTTACATGGGGACTTGTGGAACTTGTTCCTATACCAAATCATGTGTATCTTAAGCATTAACTTCATTGAAGTCAATCTTGCTCCCATAATCCTTTTTGAGGATTTTCTCCCTCTCAAGAAAGACAGTTTTCTTAGAGACAATCACTTTGTTGTCTGAAGGGTTATATTGGTAATATCCTTTTGTTCCTTGGTATATACTATAAAGCTACACCTCGTGGAATGGGGTTCTAGTTTGTTTCATGAGAAGGCCTTAACAAATTCCTCTCATCCCCATAAATGTGTGTGCAATAAAATGGGCTTCCTTCCATTCCATAACTCATAGGGAATTCCATTTTCCACCTTATTTGGTTCTCAGTTTAATGTGTATGTTGTATTTTATAATGCATATCCCCAAAGGGATAATAGAAGATCTATATGACTCATCATCAACCTCACTATGTCCAACAAGGTGTGGTTCCTCCTTTCACTAACACAATTTCACTGTGGTGTATAAGGAGGAGTGAGTTGAGATAGAATCCCAGGCTCCCTTATAAGATCAATAAACTCTTGGTTTAGATATTCTTCACCTTGATCTGATCAAATCTTTTTTATCTTCTTACCATGATTATTCTCTACTTCATTCATTAATTCCTTAAATTTCTCTAAGTCTTCTGACTTATACATCATTAAGTAGACATAGTCATTTCTACTCAAATCATCAGTAAAAAAATAAAGTAACACTATCCACCTCTAGCTTCTACTAAAATGGTCCACACACATCTGTATGCACCAATATTAGAAGCTCTGTGGCCCTTTCACCCTGTCCAACAAAGGGCAGCTTGGTCATTTTACCTTGTAAATTAGCGTGACATCGATCAATTGGTTTTAGCTCAGTATAGTCTAAATAGCCATCTTGGAAGAGCTTTGTCGAGTGCTTCTCATTCACATGAATGAGATGGTAATTCCATAATTGGGTGATGTATGAGTCATGTGAGTTTGTTTCGTTATCAATTAACAAAACTTGGTTTTTTAAATTAATACATACAAACCATTATTTAAATGTGGCATACCATAATATACGTTGTTCTTATAGAACAAAAAACCCTTATTTCCAAACATGAAAATGAATCCATCCATATCCAAACATGATACATAAATTATGTTTTTGGTAACACTAGGCACATAATAACAGTTATGTAAAACCAAAATCGTCCAAGTTGGCAATAAGAGATGGTAATTTCCAATGGCCAACGCAGCCAACCTCACACCATTGGCATCTCAAAGATCCACCTATCCTCTAGAAATCTTTCTAAATCTATTTTTTTCCTACATTTGAATACATATGTGAGCCCCACAAGCTATATCTAATACCCAATGTGTATAAATGGAAATATTACACTCGATAACAAATGCACATTTAGCGTCCCTATGCTTTTGGGTACAATTACTCTTACCATGGTATGGCTTGCCATGTGAAAAACATATCTCCTCATGTTACTTTACCTACCTTTGGATCTTCCCCTTCTTGGAGGGACGGTGCTCAAGGGCTTCAGACCATTTATAAGTCCTTGTCCCCTTTTCCTTATCCTTCCTTTTCTTATTTAACATAAGGATTGTGGGTTTGTAACTCCCCATGTCCTCATCTACCTGGAGAATTAAGGTCATATGTTCCGATAGACAATTCTCATTTTTTTCTCATGTTATAATTGATAATAAAGCTAGAGAAGGTCTTTGGTAGTGATGATAGGATGAGATCTATATGAAACTCATCCGGGAACTTAATCCCTAAGATGTCCAGGAATTCAATGTAGCCAATATCATTGACTACATGAGGCCCAGTAGGTGTAGACTCTCCAAGATTAGTTTTAAAAAACGTATTGGAGATCTCATATCTCTTCTTTCTCGCCTTCTCTTGATAGAGATATTTAAGGTGAGACCGCATTCTATACGCATCCATGTTTTCATGTTTCTTGAAGATCACATTAGACATGGATGATAGCATGAAACATTGGAAATATGTGGCATCATTCATATGTTTAATATAGAGAGATAGCTCCTAATCAATGGCCTCTTTTCCAGGTGCAATAGGAATAGGCTCTTCCAGCACATACAATTTTCTCTCATGGCGAAGGATGACGGGTAAACGGCTCTATTATTACTGGAAATTGGTGCCAGTGAGAAGGTTTTTATTATTGAGTATGGTTTTCAATGATATGTTTGATGTCATTTTTCTTGAAATTTATATATATTAAGACGAGAAAAGTGTTAGTACCTTATTATGATAAAAAATGAGACAAATAAATAAATTAATACTTATTAGTCTCCTACTATTTTATCGAAATCCAATAGCTTTCCCCATTGACTTTGGAATATTCTGTTGCCTAGATATTCAAGTGGAAAGGATCATTATTGCCCATTACCTTACCCCAACTAGGGTTGGTCATGAAAATTGAAAGGTTGAAGTTAGGAAATCTACATTCCAACTGCATTAACTCGCAGCTCCTTGATTCATTGAGTGGACTACCCAATCCTGAAATCCTTTTATTTTGGATTTCGTCAACCTTGGCCTCTTGGTCACACCAAGTCCTACTTTGGTAGTAATCCCTTGATGCGAACAAAGTCAATTCAACCCCAAACCTTGAAATATAATTCCATGGTAATTTAAAGGACCCCAACTAGTGTTTCTCAAGCACTTTGAACTGTGGTCTGATTCAAACCAAGATTATGGAAGGCTATACCGACTTAATATTTTCTTTGAAGGATTTTATCCTTATACATAAATTTCCATTTTATTTTCTTTTATTACATAATTTTTAATATTAAGTGGGATATACTTAAGTGATTAACCTTGTCTAGGATAATATTTACGCATAATCTGGTGTTATTTTAGTTTCATCTTGCATGCTTGTTTAATTCATTAATTGTATGATCGTGACAACACACCCAAAATAAATAAACCATCAAACTGACAGAAATAAAATAAATTGTATGATCATGAACTTTTTCTATTGGTTAGTTTATATAGTAGTTGATAAAATAACCCAAGCCCTAGGGGATAAACACCTTGAACCTTTTGGGTTTATGTTTACCGCTTTCCACCTGTCCACCTTTGTATCTCATTATATTGGTTTCACCTTGGCTCCTAACTTGTGCCGCCTCCATTATCTTGGAGCTCCATCCATTACATATGCTTTCATCTCACACACAGGTGAGGGGTAAATGGGGTTTTACATAAAAGAAACCTTGGGCACATAGTCCCTATATATTAATGAAGAGAAGGCTCGGAGGCCAAAAAATTTAATTTAAATAAATTAATTAAAAGAAACCATTCACATGAAAAGGTCTTGGTCTAGATCATGATCATCTATACATGCAAAAATATTTATGCATAAATAAAAATATCATTAAATTATTTAATCATTATTGTTTAAGATAAATTATTCTTGAATAAATTAATTATCTTTAGTTAATCAATCCTTTTATCTTAAACCATTTTTTGAATTTCCTTGAGATTCTCATCCATCATAATTTTAAACAATTAAATTCATTTAAAATTATCTTTGTATGTAACTTGTACCGTGGAGGAAACCCAGTGAATTCCCATTCATAACTACCCAATGAGTATAAATAAACATTAAAAAGATGTTAAATTAAATACATATCTATAAAACACTTATCACGTGTTTTTCCTCGGCTTTACGCCTACACTATAGTACACGTCTCAAGGGTTTCTATGATATAATAATAAATTTAAATAAATCTGCATAATTTGGATGAGTACACAACATGTAGAGCCGACTACATGACTTGTACATTTGTTCACCATCCATCTGAAGTACATGCTCGGGGACATGGCGTGTTAATGTACTTCGGAAATCTTCAGAGTACACGGTGTTTTTAGCGGGACACATGTAATGTAGTATTCGCATTACACATTTTCTAGCTAGGCGAGCCGTGTACGGGGTACATGGTCCATCCCTAACCCTAAGGGACTACATGAAATATTTAGTGGGACACACAGTGTATAATCTGGAAATCATGTGCCACCTATTACTGGTCAACACATAGAGTCTTAAAGACTTAGATAGGATCCAATGACATGGCCTGGTTCGGTGGACCATCCCGGTGCATGGAACCTATACAAAATGGAATGTACTGCCAAATACACGCTGTGTATTCTGGTGTTGTACGGCCAGAAATCTTTGTCTCCTCCAGATGAGATCCTCTATTTTATTTTAATCAAAATTAAAAGAAAAAATTATTTCTATAAGGTGAACGAGAAAAGAAAGGGGAGAAATAAATCTCGATAGTCATATTTATAGAATGATTAACTTGAATTGAAACAGAAAAATTATTAAATGAGTAAATCACCAATGAAAAAACTAAATAATTATAATCAACGATATGACCACTCTGATACCACTTGTAGGTTTCGGGCATAATGGAAGTGCATTGGTGGGTGTACCCAAATTTAATATTTTCCATTAATGACATTAAATCCAATATCTATCACTATAATAAAATGCTGGATCTTTAGAATAGAATGAAGAATGAAAGAAAAAGATGGGAGTCCTGGAACCATAGAGAGGATCATCATATGTTTGTTATAATTAATTTAATTAAAATTAAATAATTATCATTATTGAATTCCCTCTTAATTGATTTTTTCGGTCACGATTCAATGTGATCCATCATTGCGTCATAGAATCCAAGTGTAAGATTCCTCTAGCAGTGATCCACATGTGCTCCATGTATCTCTGAACCTCGTCGAAGGGATCTTCGAGTGCTAGTGTAGGAGATGCTTCACTTACGATGTCCACCTTCAATTGTCGTGATCAGGTGGAGGAGGATCTTTCTCTCATAGCTTGAGAGCGTTCTTAGAAGAAAATAATTCTCTCTTGGATTGAGAGATTTCTCTAGATCTTTTTTGCACAACCCGCAAAAATGTCTAGGCTAATGAGAATTATATAATTGGGATTTTAATTACAAAGAATAATAAAATGAATTAATTACCTGAAATAATTTATTCATTTTATTTAATTCTTAGTAAGACCACATGTCTAATAATAATAATTGACTATTATTATTACTTGACATGCGCCCAACGAATTACACAAAATATTATTTAATTAAATAAATAATATTATTTCTCCCAAATTCTTAGAAAAAATGCATGGCGTATATATTATTATACACATCATGTACTTTTATTTTTCCATTCTCTTTATTTCCTCCACCACATTTATTAGACCATGAATAATGGTTACTTATTTCTCAAATAAATATCACTGCATTATTCGCTAATAAATATATTATTTCGATCAAAATATATTATCTTGAATAACCAGTGTCTAAATAAATACAATCATGCATCCTTGAATAATTATTAAACCATAATCAAGAATAACCACTATTCAACTTGTTAAATGAATATTTAACTGAGATATATGGACACACATAGTTTGTGACCCTCGAGGACTCTTTCTCAATGGCATTAAGTGGAGCCTTCCTAAAGTACAAGGTTAAAATCTATAAACATGACAAGGAACCAATAGAGAAAGAAGTTAACACAGCAATGACGTGTCACCTCCTACGAACGCTTACCGTGTAATGTAATCCCTTTTTCTTGATATCTTGAATCAAGTAGGTTGTATGCTGGTGCCATCAACCCATGTGCTCGATTATTATTTCTTTGACTTTCTGAAATTGAACATTCTCATTCCTTACCATGGCCATGGATTTATTCACACTACATAAATTCCACCAAAGGGCCTAAGATATCTACTTCTATTATGAAACATAAGGGAAAAATCCTTTTCACATTATCTATTAATGCAGTATTACTCATGACGCACCCAGCATATCCTACCTCACAGCAAACAGTGTGTCATCACAGTTTTATTCAATACATCTAAGTGTGTGAGTTTTAATACCCATTAATAATAATCATAAATTCTAAGGACCAATACACACGTTCATAGATAGGAACATCCAATGACTCTATGAAATGTGTATTTCCTATTAGCAAGTATCATTCTCATAATATCATCCTAGATATTACCAAGGGTGAACACCATGATAATGTGCCTCAAAATTTTATGAGTCCTCACACCTAATGTCCTGTATTATTTATGTCCCTCAAATAATATCATCCAACCATAAAACATATATTCAAAAATAGTGTTATGGCACTTCTGGGTTCTCATCATAGTAGGGATCTATTATGACCCTTTAATGAAACAAATATCCTTAGGACATTATAACATTCATTATCGCACATAAGAACAAACAATGCGTGATAAGGTATTTATTAATTAATAATGTACAAAGTAGTTGGTTCTAGTCCACCAACTCCAAAAGTTTCATAGTTCGATGTTGTTCACAAAAATTATTAAGGCGGGAAGTAGAGGAATATAATATGAGGTTGGATAGAATGAACGTGGATAGAATATTATCCCCAATAGTTCCATTTTCATTAGTTTCATTAGACTCACCACTCTAATGAATTTGTCAATTGACATGAATATGTTTCATAGTGTTGTTCATGTGGTTAAGGCACTAATTTGTGAAGGTATTGGGGTAAATCATGATATAATTTCAATATTTTACTCAAACACAAAATAATAAAATATTTTTTTACTCTTAATTATCCCTTATAGAGTTCATTTATACAAGACGAACACTGAATAAAATTTTCATTAATGTTCACTAGAAATGTTCAAAGAGGATTTCAGATAATTTTTATGAAGCATCATCTCAAGGGTGCTAAAGGGAAAGTAAAATCACACCCACCCTAGATGTATGAACACTTGATAAACCCTAAAACATGGAAAGAATTTATTGCTCATCATGAGGTGACATATTTTAATGTATATTGTGATTGGTAATACATTACATGAAAATAAATATATTTATCACTTTGATTAAGAATTGTTAATTTATGAAATACTAATTGATTACTGAAAATTAGTAGTGTGCATCAAAACCAACATACCCCTACCTTAAATCAAGTATGGGTTATGATTCACTTGAAAAAACTGGTATGAATTTTAAATATATATAAATAATTTTATGGGTCATGAAACAAAATCAAAATTATATTACTTTTTTATTTTTAGATTGATAAATCAAAATCAAAAGACTCTTCTATCCCATGTCATGTTCTATAGAAGGAGGAAAGGGTAAATAAATACAGAATACTAATAGATGAAAACACACAAAAATTATGGGAATCATGTGTAAGTATGATATAATAATTTTATTCTTTAAATTAGTATTACATAGAAATGATTTCTTATTTTACTATATTTTTATATAGTTTAGACATTGAAATCATCATCATCTGTACCTTATAAATTACTACATTTAGATGTCTTGAAGGTATTATAAAAATATATCCACATCATTGGTATGATTTTTAGAGTTTCACCCCGAACATATTTTGAGAAAATAAATTCATAAGGGGATAAATATAAGAAAGTGGAAAATATGGATACATGAATAGATTTTATAGAAGAAAAACTTAATTAGTAGTCTAAGTTGTTAGAGAATGTTATGGGAAGGCATCAAATAGAATTAAAATATAACAAAAACCACTACATTAATACCCCCCCCCCCACCACATTGAGGCAATCCATTCCCCTCAAAGTTCTACATTACCAAAGGTATAAAAAATAATTATTGTTTCTATAAAATCTGAATCAGGAAAATAATGATACCTTTGTTTTATTAATATTATATGAAGTGAAAATGATTGTGATTTATATCTATTATCACCCATCCATCTCTTTATTGTGAGGGGTAAAATGTATAACATACAAGGAGATATTCTACACAAAAAATAACTTCTAAAAGGTCATGTGAGAGTGATGATTCCCATATCTCATGAGTTTATCATTGAGCTACCAGTTCCCCTTGAGGATCTAGATGTTTACACGGTTGAAAATTCTATTTGAACTTTTATAGAATGGTTGTTTGATCTTGTAAAAATACAAGTCGACAAAGAGTTATTCCTTTCAAATTTACGTTTTATGAAAAACCATTTAAAAATAAATGAAAAATATCATGAACCAAATATTTTTATTATAAATGGGGAAAGGGAAGTGTAAATAGAGAGTTAAATGAAAAAAATCAAAAGGATAAATCAATCGATTGGAAAACCCTACAGAAATTACTTTTTCCTCATCAGTTCAACTTCTTCATTTACTAATATTACAAGTTTGTATGGATACAAAGTTAAAAAATGGTGATATATCCATAATTGATTTAGAATAATAAACTTAAAAATATCCTATTAAATAATTTTTGGCTCTTGATAAAGTAGATTAAATGCTCAAGCATGAATAGTTGGGAGTCACAGTTGTAAATGTATGCATGATGTGTGTGTTTTCACTTTTTGTATCCAATAGTGGTCTACTATATTAATTGTAGTAAAATAATATTCATACTATTTGTAGGAATATATATCAGTATGAATTTATTAGAAATCCCTTCAAATAAAAAACTTGGACTCATTATCCCTCATATCACTTCTACAGAAAAAAAGATCGTTATTAGAAGATGAATATCTGGTAAAACTGAACAAAATATTTGAAAAAAATATATAGATAGAAGACACTTCTTAAATTAAATCATATTAATTTTACTTTCATTCCTTTCAATACTTATTCCTTTTTTAGGTAGCATTGGTTGCTCATTAAAATTAATAGGGATACTCAAAAGAATTATTTTTTGGATTTAATGCATGGATACCGAAAAACAATAGACCGCACATGATGAACATTATCAATTTTTAAAACAGAACATGAAATATTTTAGAAATAAACACCATGTTATTGATTTTAGATTATATTTTAATAAAAATCATTATGTTAGGTAGGTGTTTAAATGTCATCAAAATCATGGAAGGAAGACCATCCGTGAGCACAAGAAATATATAAAATTCTATAAAGTGGATAATTATTAGTGTATATATAATAATATTTCTCTATCAAAACATATATTAAAAAAAAATTATTTTCTTATCAATTTTTTTCATTGTATGAAACAAACTAATGGAAAATATTGTGGTTATTACTCTTAAACATTTATGAAATATATCAAATTTCATCAAAAAATAGAATCCACAGAGTTATTTCCAAGGATAATTATAATTTAATTTAAAAAATTATTAATCATTTGTTTATTTATATATTTACAGTACTACAAGGGTCATCGATAGTCCTTTAATTCAAAATAGTAAATAATTTTTTTAGAAATGAATGGTCCGAATACATGGTGTCAGAATTTATACAAACATCATGATGCACTCAGGTACTATTTACTCTCTTCATAGATCTATTTTTCTTTATCTAATATTCTTATATTCATTAGTTTTTGTTTTTAATTTATAGATGACTCAAAGTGTGTGTTTTCAGTTTAAAACTAAAATTTTATTTAAAAACACATGTCACTCACTAAAAACCAAAAACAAATCACTCTAATTGTATTGATAATTTAGTAAAATGATCCATAATTCATTTTTGATGTGTATGAATTATTTCAATATCAATATTATACATGAAGTGACCATTGTGATTCAAATTATGTGTTTTCATTTTAAAAATGTTATTTAAGTTAAAAATATGTGTCACTCACTAAAAATGTAGAAAAAACACTTAGATTTTCCTTATACTTTACGAGAATGATAATTAAGTCATTTATGACATATAGAAATCAATTACACATTAATAGGTCACACATTATTACCGGTATGGATCAAAGTGTGTGTTTTTATTTAAAATTGACATTTTAGATAAAAAGATGTGTGATATGCTCAAAACCAACAAAACACATTAATATTGTTTTGATAATTTAGTAAAATAGTCCATAACTTATTTATGATGTGTAAGAATTATCTGCACCTTAATCTGATATACAGTGTGGATGATATGATTCAAAATATGTGGTTTCATTTTATAAATGGAATTTTAGTTAAAAACTTGCATGCCATACACAAAACTAAGAAAACACATTCAAATTGTTTTAATACTTTAGGAAAATGATCTATAAGTAATTTTTGAGATGTAGGAATTAGACGTACCCCAATATGGTACACGGTGTGATCGATATGAATTGAAATGAGTGCTACCAATTTAAAAATTAAATTTTAGTTAAAAATTTGTTGCATTAAAAAAAACTAAGAAAATTTTCGTTAATTGTGTTGATTCTTAAGTAAAATGATCCCAAAGTCATTTATGAAATTTATAAATAAACAACATGTCCATCTAAAATAACGTTTATAACAACCCTTTCTTTTCACACATTAACATTAAATTATTTTTTTCAGAATACTTAATACATTACACAATAGACACTCAAATACAGTATTAGTATTGTGACTTTGGAAACATGGAAACATAAACATTGGTACACAAGTGGGTTACATTATCTCCCACATGGTTCTACATGACTATCATCCTACTTATACATGTCACTCATAATACATATCTTCATAACCTGTAGAAAGGAAACATACAAATGGGTGAGCTCAGATACTTAGTAAGGGTAAACAAATGAGATATGTAACTATAAAAATGGGCATAAGGGTATGAGAATGTGATCATGACATTAGAAGATAATACCCTATATAACAAAGATAATAAACATGAATCATGGAATAAATATTGGCTGCTTGTAATACATGAGTCTTAAGGTAATCAAGAGCATAAGCTATGAAATCATAACATAGGAATAAGACATAGAATTTTGGAAAACATATAACCATATAAAATTATTTTCATAGTAGAAAAGGAATCACTACCAAGTCTATCTTAGTTGTTTGGGTTCACTCCCCATACCATCCTAGTAGTCATGGTTCACTCCCTCATCCAGCTTAGTATTCAAGGTTTACTCCCAAGACCATCTTACTAGAAAAATTCCTTTACTCAACCAATTTCACTCCCCGTTCCAGACATGTTTATATCATGATATATAAATCTTTCCCAAATTAATTGGTGGGATATATTGTTCTCACCCATATCATAATGAAATAAAGCATACAAGTTCTATAATATCATAAATATCATATTATAACCCATGAAATGAAATAGGTATCATAAACATGTCAACATATCATAACATTTGGAAAATAGATAGATTCTATAATCATGTCATCAAATCATAACCTATTAAAAGAAGCAGGTTTCATAACCATATAACTTATGAGAGCTAAATAAAATTCATAAATATTATTCCATCAAAACATAACCCATTGAGATGGATAATATTAATGGAAACATTGAATCATTACCTAGAGATGCATGAGTAACACCAATAGATGTCATATTATAGGGAAAGTAATTTGGAAGATCCTTTTAAAAACATTTCTTGAGTAAAATATCCTTTCTTCTATGAAAAATGAATTTTTAAAAACATAAAACCTTTTTGAAAACCTTTTTCTTTTAAAATAGATATGAAAATTTATAAAGGAAGCTATAAAAACTAAAAAACATTTTTGAAATCCTTTTTTCTTGAAAATGATCTTAAATTAACATATTAAAAATATTTTTTAATTTTTTTTGGAAAACATGGTTTTTTTAATAAAACAAATTTTTGACCAAAAAGAGAAATGAGATTCAATTTTATTAAAGATATTTTATTAAATATATTAAGTACTAATGAGTGAAAAAATTGGACTAATAAATTAATATTTCATTAATAACCATAGGATAAGAATATTCATGAGTTATCTTGAGATATGAATCATAATATTTCATCAATGGAATCATAATCATAAATAATCTTGATAAATGATGAGATTGTTGAAATAAACTCTTACTACATGATAACATTGAATCATACTCTCCATATAATAAAATGAAATTTCATGAAGCTAAAAATATTATTAAAATAATTATATTCATGATATAACATTTCAAATGGAATTATTTACACATCATAAATAAATATAGGTGCATAAAAAAATATGTTCCTCTAAGAAAGAAAATTGAAATGAAACTACATTAAATATTTGTTAAATCATTAACAATAAAACCACATGAAAGATAGATCATAAAATAAATATGTAAATTCCCATAAATTTAAGGATAATATTCATATAATATATTCATGGGTATTATATAAACCATAAAAAATAAATGAGTAGTGAATAAGGCAAAAATATCAAAAAAAGAAAAGTGAGATGATAAAACCTTTACATTATGTCTTGACTCTCATCTTACTCATAAAAACCTCTTGTATAATAAATATATGTTTATTATAAATATATTATAATACCATATTATTATATATAATACCAAATATTATTTTATTATGAATTTATATTAACTATTTATTAATAATTCCATGTTAATATTACGCTTCGGGTATTACCATCTTTCTTTTTCATACATGTTTTGACTTATTATTATTGATCCTCTTACTTAGATCAATATTTAGTTATTTTCAGAATTTAAAACATGATATAAATATTATATATAATTATTATATATTTATTTATAATAATCTGTAAAATATTGAAATATGAAATGGAATACACTGTTCATGGAGATGGTAGGTCATATGTATGCATGAACGTTGTTTTCATTTTATTATCATATTGAAATAAATAACGTAAATGACATATATGTATATGTATATGTATATGTATATATATATATATATATATATTTAATCTAGTAGAATTATTATTTCATATATACAAAATAATCTCACTAAAACTATCCTTAATACATACCATGTAAAGTGTGAACAAATCACATTGCATTGAGGAGGCGGTAGTCCACACGTCGAAAAATGAAGTTACCGTATTTACAAAAAATGGAAATCCTGAAGGTATGTTTTATATATTAATTAGAGAATTATATATATATAATAAATTCCTTATATATCATAAAAAATATATTTCCCATCATTATTCCCACCCATGATAGGTGGTAAATGAAAAACGAACAACATCGTTTCGTCAGGTGGTAGTTCGTCGTACACATGAATAGTAAGTTCATTAACAATTAGATGGAGGTGTGTGTAAGTGTAGGTAGAAAAATTAGAATAAAAACATCTCAGTATATTTAGTATACTTATTTTATTATATAATCATGTAATAAAGAGAGTTTAGTGGGTGGATAATGAAGATTAAACAAAGGAGCTTCAGGAAGGATGTTACCTCTTCTTTGGGTAACTTCTCTGGTTTTGTACCAAAGGGATTCATTGCTTATATTTATTTAAAAAGGGAGTATTTAAGGATGATGGATTTTTAGAGATTATTTTAGTAGATCTTGGGCTATCCAAATGGATTTAGAGTTGTGAATAAGTAGGAGGGATAAGTACCTTTTTATAGTGGAGGAGGAGCGACAATCTTGTAGATTTTTGGAAAGGGAATTTAACCCAAGTTTTTTCCAAGTGAAATGGCTATAATAAAAATCCAAATTCTTTAAAATGGAGGGTAGTGTATAAATATTAATATTAAATGGATTTTTTACAATTTTATATGTTATTTTTTTTCTTAATTTTAAGTCTAAGTCCTTTGTAAAGTTAATTTTTCTCTTAGTTGTAGTATTTAATTTTAATCGGTAACACTAATATTTTTGGTCAAAAACAAAGTTTACATCATTATAAATTATAAATTATTATTTTTACAAATATTAAATCTATTTTTTTAAAAATCCAATCATATATGTGGTAGAAAATTAATTTAAAATTAATCTCGCATATGGGAGGATAATGTGGGTTTTTAAGAAAAAATGTTAAAAAGTTTGAAATGTTTTCATATCTAATTTCAATTTGAAATTTTTTCCAATGAAATATATTGGGTAAATTGATTTAAAATTTTCAAAATAAACTTTTAAATAAAATTAAAATATAATTTAAAAATATAAATAAATTAGACGAAAAAGCAGTTTTGAATTAAAATTCAATATTTTTCACTATTCATCCAAAATGAAGTATTTTAAAAAATATCTAAAATTAAACCTAATATAATTTTGACATATTTAATTAAAAATTAAAGATTATTTTATAAAATTAAATTTATAAAACTGAATAAAATTAATTTTATTATTATTTAGAGAAGGACATAAAAAATCAGTTCATTTGAGAAAATAGTATTTTCAAACATATAAAGACTTTACCAAACATTACATGTTTTATTGTCAGTGTGTTTTATTTATATAAAAATTAATTTTTAGAAATTAGTTTTTACTAGTCATATTACTAAGTCTAATGTCTAAGTTATAACTATCTTGATTAAATACGTATAATAACAAAATGATGTTTTGTAGAAACTTAGTGTTCTATGTAACACAAGTCAAGTCGGTGTTGTTTGAAACACATGTTTATCTTACTGTAACATTATATGAATGTTTAACTTGTTGTATCATGTGAAACAATTCATAAAAGAAAATTAATTTTTTCAAAAAAATATTCATAAAAACTCATTAGGTAACATTTTACCCACCTTAAAATGAATTTTTTCCTCGAAATTCGACATTATGAAAAAAAATGAGGATACTTATTCCTCCTCGTATCTTTCTTGTTCCCAAATTTACCCAAGTTATATGGTGTAATTTGTCTTTTTCAGTACATCTTAGGTTATATAATCCATAAGGACTAAAGAAGAAACCTATAGATACTATGATTTGATGGACTGATTGGTTATGAAGTGGCCAACTTGGGTGTAGGTTTTAATTGAATAACTAATAATTTAATTTAAAGAACCCAAAAAACACACAAAAAATTGAATTAAAATAATTAATTATGATGATTTGATCCTAGGTTACCGCTTGGTTTGGATTAGATGTATTTGTTTCTTAGAAAGTTTGAGATCAATAATTCAAGATAAATCTAAAAAACGAGATATATCCTCAACCACATTCACCACTTTAGTTCTTAAAAATTCCAAGTATAATCACCAATAAACTTAGAGGATAAATATTATGATCACTATAAGTAATTAGATAATACTATCACTCAAAATGTGTCTTCGTTAAACATAGAAAAGATGAAGAAGAGAGTAACTCATTGAATGGAAGTCTTAAAATGATGAACCAATTTAAGAATTTAGGAACATAAAATAACATCCAATCCATACCATTGCTAATCATTTGGATCATCCCATAAGATGGATATCCATCAATTAATTTTAATCCATCAAAGAAATTGGAAGTGGACTTATCAGGGGGAATTAAAGAAGAAAAAAATTGAAAATGATCACTCCACCATTGTGTGAAGTAATTCACTAGGGTTAGTGTCAACAAGTTCACATCTTGATTCAATGGTATCAAATTAATGTGAATAATGATAAAACTAACATAAGAATAAATTTTATTAAAAAAAATTAGGTGAAATAACAAACATAAAATGGGAAAAACATGCGATGTTATTACAAATTTATGGCATAAAATTACAATTCAAATAAAAACGTTAGATAGAAAGGAAAAATTTGAATAGAATGGAAAAAACCTAGATCATAATTCCCTTCAACACCATCTCTTTATATTGTAATATTTTATGACTTATTTCAAGTCCGCATCAATACATTCCTTCCCAATTAATTGAGGGAGTCAAAAGGAGGGTGATAAAATCAAGGGAAATATGACGTTTCAAAATTGACCAAAACAATTGTCCGGATTCATCCCCTTTTTTATGTGCGAAAATTTTAACTGAATATGGTCGAATAATAATGGGTCATAGAAGTAAAATATCTTCATCAATGTTTCCTCTAAAATCTTTCAAAATTTTAGGAAAATTTTATAGCCGTTTGGAAGTTCTGCTTGATCTAGTGAGATCACTTTTGGGGCATTCAAATTTGGCCCAACATTTAAATGTCAACATGGGATCCCTTTATCTCTATAAAAACATCATAATTATCTCCAGACATATTTTAATGAAATTATCCTCACATTTTTATATTTATACAGTAAAAATTTTAACTTCATTGAGATTGGATTGTGGGCCCCAATTTTTTTTATGGGCCTTAGGCCTAATGTGCTTTGTCCATAAAACACCTGCATTCATGCCCAAAAACCATCATCCCTTAGGATTCATCCATCTATCCTAAAAGATAAAATGTTCCAAATAAGGTTACAAATCGTATCCCAAAATATCAAATTAATAAAATTAATGAAATGAATTCCTCAAATAGATAATTAATTGGGCTAAAATTTTTATTATAAACTTGAACTGCACTTGGGATGAGAAATGAAATTCAATTTATAAAATTAACTAAAATTGATGTTTATGGAATTTGAAACACATTAATATTAAGATATAATCAACTAATATTATCCTCTTTCAATAGATAATCACACCCCCAAAATTTATTTTTTCTCGTACCAAGAAAAAAGTATCTAAAAAATATAACATTGAATTCCCTTTTTCAAATACATTTTAACATACATTTCTCACAAAAATACATCATTCCAAACAATCAATAAACCTTTCAAAATAATTTCAAACAAGATAGGTTCAAAATAATATCCCAAGCCCAAGACCATTCTTTTTTAAATTTCATTTCCACATTAAATATAATTTCAATTAAGCATGTTAATGTGTTGGGTATCTCAAAACACATGGGGCCTATTTTTTGTCCAATGGGAAATAAATTGAAGTGCTAGGTGGGAATTATATTAAACCGTAATATGTGTATCCAATTTTGTTTGAACAAAAATAGATATGAAAAGTCTAAAATTAGGTAATACAACTACGGATTCAAGATCCCAAAGTGTCATATGCCAAACATATTGTTAGTTATATGCTCTAAAATATGGATATAAAGCCTAAATATAGGCAAGAAAACTATGGAGTCATGATCCCCAAGTATCGAACACCACACATTTGGAAAAAAATTTCTTTATCTGGTCATTATTTCAAATTTTTTTATATTTTTTTTGGGATACAAAAATTAAACTAAAAGTGACCCCAAAACTTATGCAATGATGACAGATAAACAAGAACACAAATTTACAACCAATATATAATGGATGTTCATTGTGGAATTTTGATTAAGAGGATGAAAATGTAAACTTTGAAAAATCAAATCAAACAACAGAGCATTCCAAAAACTATGCTCATGAACTTAAACATGCATTCAAATCACAATCAAGCCATTCGAAATCATTTGAAATTATATTTTCGTGTTTTATATTTTAAATTAATTCACTCAAGGATAATTAATTGAGTTTTTTAAAATTGAATTTTTTTACCATAAAAGTCCAATATTTGTTTTTCAAAATCCGTAATTCTACTCGCCCTAACTTAGAATAAAAATTCCCTCAGTTTTCACAGAGAAGATAAGAGATAATCGGGAAGAATTAGGGGAGATGTTATTTGAAATGAAATAATTAAATAGAATCACCTAGTTTGTAGTAAATGACCCATAAAAAAATTGATCACTTTTGGTTCATTCACATGTATACTCCTCAGTGATGATTGATAGATGGGATTGAAATTTCGAAAGATAGGGTTTTATTTTGAAATAATAAAATGAATCAACATATAAATATCACACATAAGATACATTATATAACATGGGATACTCCAAGTTGTTCCTTTGAAAAAAAATACAAAATAACAATAAAATAAAATAAAAAAATTGACGAAGTCGGGTTTCCTCTCAAAAAGCGCTTATTTTAAAGTATTTAGCTCAACCCCCAACATATCTAATACCAACATTAAACATTTTATGAACCCCATTCATCTATACTTAAACTTGATTGAGATTGAGTCTTTGTTTTTATTTCTTTCATGCACAATCCCATTTTCAAAAATGAATGTGAAAGACTAAAGAATTTCTAAAATGTTTGATATGGTTTCTTTTATTTTATTTTATAAGACATCAAGGATCACTCATACTTTATGGTTTTCAAGAGAGAATGAAATTATGATAGTTTTTTTGTATTATACCCCTTTATAGAAGAGTTGTGAGATTATTTATGGACCTTTAATTATAGATTTGGTAGTTTAACACATTCATAAATAGGTGGGGAATTTGAATTGAACTCAGTTTCATTTTTAAAATTGCATAACAGAATTGGTTTATTTTGAATTAAAGTTTCAATAACCAAATTGTAAAAATCAGTGTTAGGAATGGATATGGTCTCAAATTTTGTGATTTCTCTCAATAGTTCAATTATTGGTGCTTTTAAAAAATCATCATTTGAGAAATATTCAGGATACTCAATCCATAATGTAAAATCTCCCTCTTGTGAATTCAAAAAAAATCATTTCCCTCTAGATTTAAAAAAATGTCAACAATTCCATCATGTTCTTCAAGTCCCCTAAGTTCAAAGGCTAGTTCATCAGTAAATTCTAGATATTCTTTTGGGTAAAAATATTCCTCTATCAATGTTGAGTTGGGTAAAACTTGAGTGGGATTAGGTTGTAAAATATTTTCAAAGCTTTGTAGTTCAACTCTTAAGGATGAAACTTATGAATTCATTTTATCCATTTTTTCACACAATTATTCAAGTAATTGTTGGGTATTTTTTCTAGATAGGAGTATGTACATCATGTGTATCCCTATGATTGATCTCCTTAATAATTATTAAGTGGGATAGAAATTTATCCTTTAAACAATCATCATCCAAGTGATTGTATATCTCATCTGATGTGTGGTAATCATTCCGAGGTTGATCAATAAAACTCCCTATGTGAGGTAATTTCCAATATTGATTTCCAATTTGATTTATTCTAGATTATATGTTTAGGTACTATTTAAGATATTCCATTGGAGTAGATAGATGTTTGGATTTGATATTTTTTGGACATAAGGAAATATAAATGGGAAATAAAAGAGAAATGGTGGTGAGAAAAGATAATTTGGATGCGAGAATATGTAAAGTGTCTAAGATACTTACTTGGGTCCCCAAAAATGATGCCAAAATTTGGTTATTCACAAATTTACCCATGTTATATGGTGTAACTATTAATTTTTAGTACAACTTGTGTTATCAAATCCACAGGGACCGAACAAGAAACATATAAACACTATGATTTGATGGATGGATTGGCTATGAAGTAGAAAAGTTGGGTGATGATTTTAATTGAATGACTGATGATTTAATTTAAATAAACTAAAAACACACAATGATTTGAATTAAAACAATTATTTATAATGAGTTGTTCCTAGGTTGTTTCTTAGGGTGGATTGGATGTATTTGTTTCTTAGAAAGTTTGCGATCACTAATTCAAGATGAATCCAAAAAACAATATAAATCCACAATCACATTCACTAATTTAATTCTTAAAAAATTCCAAGGTCAATTGCCAATGCACTTAGAGTATCAATTTCATGATCACTCCAAGGAATTGGATAATACTATAACTCAGAATGTGTCATCATTAAACTTGGAGAAGATGAAGAAGAGATAAACTCCTTGAATGGATGTCTTAAAATGATGAACTAATTTCAGATTTAGAAACATAAAATAACATTCAATCCATACCATTTCTACTCCCTTAGATCATCCTATAATAGGTTTATACCTCTATTGTTTTGATTCCATAAATTTAAGTATGAATTAGACTTATGACTGGGGAATTTAAGAAGAAAAACATTGAAAACGATCACTCCACTGTTGTGTGAAAAAATTCAGAGGGGTTGGTGTGAAAAAGTTCACACATTGATTCAATGGTATCAAAGTGATAGAAATAAGGATATAAATATATAAGAATAATAAATTTTATTAATAAATTAGGGTTAATGAAAAACATACATGGGAAAAAACTGAATATGTGATTACAAATTGAAATCATAAAATTAAAATTGAAATAAAAACATTAGATGGAAAAGAAAAACATGGATAAAAAGGGAAAAAAACATTGATCCTAATTCCATTCACCACTATATATTTATATATTTATATTTTGTGCCTTATTTCAAGCCCCCATTAATACATTAATTTCCCATTAATTGATAGAGTCAGAAGGAGGGTGAGAAAATCAAGGTAAATTTGACGTTTTAAAGTTGAATTATAAAATCATCCAGATTAATCGCCCTTTTTTGCATGTGAATTTTTAATTGAAGATGGAAAATTATAAAGGGGTAATAGAATTAAATTATATTAATCCATGTGACTTATAAAATATTCCAAAATTTCAGGAAAAGTGGACTTGTATTTTTGAAGTTATGATTGATCTAGAGAGATGACTTTATGGGCATTCAAATCTGGCCCACCATTTAAATGTCAACTTGGGATCCCTTTATCTCCATGAAAATATCCTAATTATCTCCATCCATAGTTTAATTAAATTATCCTCGTGTTTTTATATTTTTATATTTAAAATTTTAGATTCATTGGGCTTAGTTTGGGCCCCACTTTTTTTTGATGGGCCTTAGGATCATTATGCTTTGTTTAGAAAATTTCTTCATTCATGCCCAAAAATATTCATTTTTATTTAATATTAATCCATTGACCCTAAAAGAAAAAATTTTCCAAATAAAGTTATAAATAATATCCCAAAATATCACATTCATAAAATTAATGAAATTAATTCCACAAATGGATAATTTACTGGTTCCAAATTTTAACTTTAAAAAATGAATTACACTTGGGTTGAGAAATAAAGTAAAATTTATAAAATGAATTAAATCCGACGTTATTGAAATCTGAATCACATGAATATTAATATATAATCAATGAATATTATTTTATTTCAATGGATAATCATATCCTCATATTCCCACATATCTTCTTCTAACTGGTTGTTTCTCCCCAATACTTTGACCTGGTGATTCATCTTGTTTAATATAAATTTCTTTGTATGATCCTGAATTTCCACTATTTGTTCCTCATAAGAAAGATCTTGCTCCAATAGTATGACCACTGATTTTAATACATGTGAAGGGTCTAGTATGTACTTTTTCAATATAGATACATGGAAGATATCATGGACATGAGAGATATTTGGAGGATGTTCAAAACGATAGTCTACCATCCCGATGCGATCAAGAATTTAAAAGGGGACTGATATACCTAGGGATTAGTTTCCCTTTAATCTCAAATATCATAACCTTATTCCAATGATATATTCATAGAAAAACATTCTCACCAACATTAAATTCTATATCACACTGATAGTTATCAGTTTAAATTTTCTACCAAATTTGAGCTACATTTATATACAATTTAATGGATCTAACCTTCTCTGCCGTTTCTTCATCTATCTTAGGTTTGAATAGATTTATTTATCTAACTTCATCCTATAAAATTTGTGATATAAATTTATTCCCATATTGGGATTCATAAGGATCCATTTTAATACCTGAGTGAAATAAGTTGTTGTAAGAAAATTCTACTAAATAATGGTGTTGATCACAACTACCTTTGAAATTCAATGGACAAGATATCAATATATCCTCTATTTTTTGAATTTCTCTTTCAAACAAACCATCCAACTGAGGATGATAAGAAGTATTGAAACTCAATTCTCTATAAAGTTCTTGCTGATGAATTTTCAAAAACTTTGAAGTAAACCTTGGATCCTGATCAGATACAATAGAGTGTAGTACTCAATAAAATCTTACCACTTTTTTAATGTATATACTGGCAAGCTAATTTAGAGAGAAGTCATATATAATAGAAATGAAGTGTTCTAAATTAGTAAGGAGATTTATTATCACCCTTATATAATTAAACCCATTAGAGGTTTTGGGGAGTCCAATGAAAAAACCCATAGTTATGTTCTCTCATCTCCATTCTAGTATGGGTGATGGATGCAACATCCCCTTAGACTTTTTTTCAGTGTTAAATTTCTAAATTACCAAGCACTGAGATATAAACTCAACAATATCCCACTTTATTCCATCCCACCAGAAGTATTATTTCAATATTTCAAGATTCATCTATTTAAAATCTCTTAATATTGGGTCTTTTTCAATCCTCATCACAGATAATCTAACATGATCCTTTCAACACAAAGCATTGGCCACCTTGTTCATTATACCAGGGTGGTAATGTATTGAGTAGTCATAATCGTTCATTAGTTCTAAAAATATTCTCTAGTGTCTGTTCACTTCCTTCTATGTGAATATATATTTCATACTTTTATTATCATTATATATATCACACATTTCTCTATAAAGATATTACCTCCATATATTTAATTCAAACAATACTGTAGCTAACTCTAAATAACGAGTTGGGTATTTTTTACTGTAAATCTTTAAATTTCATGAGGCATATACAATTACCAAGATATTCAGTAAAATAACACATCCCAATCCCTTCTTGTAAGAATCACTATAGGTTGAAAACCCTTCTTCACTATATGGTAATGTAAGCACAGGTTCACTAACTAGCCTTTTCTTTAGTTCCTTAGCATGTTTTTCACATTCATCTGTCCAGAGGAACATAGAACCCTTTTAAGTTAACTTGGTCATAGGATTAGACAGTCATGACAAATTTTCTACAAACCAATGATAATATCCAACTAAAACAAGAAAAATACAAACCTCGGTCACTGTGGTTAGTCTAGGAAAACATTAAATAGCCTCATTCTTTGAGATTTTTACTAATATACTATCTCTTGGGATTATGTGACCAAAAAATGAATCCTTTTTCATCCAAAATTCAAACTTTTTAAATTTTACATTCAACTTCACCTTATTTAGGCTATTTAGTTCAATTTTGAAGTTGTCTTAATGATATTCCTTACTATTTTAATAGAAAAGAATATCATCTACAAAAACTACCACAAACTAATCAAGGTAATCTCTAAAAACTCTATTCATCAAATCCATCAAGATAGCAGGGAAATTAGTAAGATCGAAAGGATTCACTATATATTAATAGTGTCTATAACTTGAATGGAACTCCTTCTTGGGTACATCCTCCTTATTGACCCTCAATTCATGATATCCAGAATGAAGGTCAATCTTGTAAATGCATTGAACCCCATGTAGTTGATCAAATAAGTCATAAATATGAGGAAGATCATACGTTTTATTAATAATGGTCTTATTAAACTACCAATAATAAATCTATAGTGGAATTTATCCATATATCTTTTTCCAAAAAAAGATAGTTTCACCACAAGGTGACTTTCTAGGATGAATGAATCCCTTATCAAGGTTTTCTTGAAGTTGCTTCTTCAATTCCTGTAACTTAATTAGGACCATTATATAAGGATTCTTTGAAATTGGTGTGGAACCAAGTTTGATCTCTATAAAGAAATCAACATCATGTTTTAGTGGAAGACAACATAAATCTTCTAGAAATACATCCAAAAATTCCCAAACAATTGGCAGATCATTGATTTCAATTTTCTCTCTAACCATTTGAGATAAATAGACCTTCATAATGTGTATTAAGATCCATACACTGGACGTAATATCTATAGGAAGTTCATAATTATCATCATATTAATATATGATCATAGTTTTGTTTGAAATATCAAACATTACTTCCCTTACTTGACAATCGATGTTGGCTTTATAAAGATAAATCCAATACATGCGTAAGATGACATCAAATTCAACCAAAGGAAGAAATACAAGATTTTCATGAAGCACATTCCCACAAACGTAAACCATAGAGGAATCATATAATTGAGATGAAATTATTACACTATTAAGGGTTTTCACTGATAATAACACATATAATAATTTGGGTGGAATCTTAATACACTTATAAAATTATTTAGATATGAAAAAGTATATAGATCGAAAATCAAATAAGATATTAGTAGTTCTAGATTAGATGGTAAGTGTAACTTTCACCATGTCATTACCGCACCCCTCATCAAAAATGGTAATTGCATGTGATTTACCCTTTTCCCTCAGTTTAAAAGGTTTTTGACACTGATCATCAACACCAACCCTTGGGTTTGGGCACTAGTTATCATATTCCCCATTCTCCTTACACTTATAGCACTGAAGCAGGGAAGGTGAATTATGTGTAGTTTTTTGTCCATTCTCATTATTAGCTGAATTTTTACCATCACTTTAGTAATAAAATTCCATTTTACCTTTTTTTATACCCCTTAATACAATTTCTTCCATTCTTATTTCCATACTTAGTTTATAAAGTAAATCTCATATTCATTTGTTCATGGTTTTTATATTTTCATTTGAGCTCCATATTCCATTTTTTGTCAAAACTATGATATTGATATGTAACTATAGATTCTGTTTCTACCTTGATTTCACAATACATAATCACTTTGTAGATACTGAAGTATCTTATGGACAATGCTCTTATGAGGGTTGGATTTAATCTAGTGAAGAACCTATCAACTTTACTATTGGGTTAGATGATAATACCATAAGTGTACCTTGAAAGCCTTGTAAAATTAGCCTCGTAGGTACCAATAGATTCATCATCCCTTTACTTCAACTCAATGAACTCTTTCTCTATATTTGTATGAAAATACAAGGAAAGTAATTACTGAAAAATAAGTTCTTGCACTTTCCCAAATCCATGGATTCTATTTTTTCTTGTTGCCACGTATTCTTGATTAGAGTCCACCACTAGTCTACTTGGAATTCTAGTTGATAAATATCTAGAATGACTTTCTCATGTTATGAGAGAAAAGATAATATCTTTTCATTAGTACAGTTCCATTTTTCAAAAACTAGTGGATCGTAATTCCTATTGAACAAAGGTCAATGTTTCCTCATGAAGGACTCAATTGAATGTCATTCTGTGCTTTTCTCGTTTGGTAGTCCAGCATGATTCATATCTTGAGAAAGTTGAGTGAGCATATAAATGAAATTTTTGATTCCATATTCCATAGAATTCAGATTATGAAGAGAATAATCATTGAATTTTCCACCACAGTCAGTATTGACATGGTTCCTTTGGGTTCCACCCATTGACTAAAATCAAAAATCATAGAGTAAGAAAAAATAATCATAGTAGGAAACCACATAATCTCGAAAAACCACATATAGGATGTCTAAATTAGGATACATTATTTAATATATGAAACATTAGGTTTATCTTATGTTATCCATATCCAAATTCTATTTAAATCCTTCATGAATGTTCATGAAGATTTTTTGAATTTTCATATAATATCTTCCATGAGTGTCAAACCATGTGTGCAACAACACCCATTGTCATACACCAGTTCCTGATCAAGTATATCTCAAAAGGGTGTTTTTGGGGTTGTTACCCCAATATACATCTATTCCAGATTCACATCCAATTGTAGTATCTAGACAAGAATGTTTCTGTAGGGAACCACTCACTCAATCCTTTACCAAAATTATAAGACATTTTCATATAATTTTATACATCCTTAGACTTGTTCTTATTATTTTGATTAGGGTTCTCACTATGGTTTTATTATCATGGTTTCTAATTCTTAACTAAAATTTTGTTCTGATTAAAACTATAAAAAAACCTCTCTTTTTATACATTAACATTACATTCTTTTTTCAAAATAATTAATACATTATACAATAGATTCCCAAAGACCATATTAGT
This sequence comes from Viscum album, assembly GCA_963277665.1. Lineage (NCBI taxonomy): Eukaryota > Viridiplantae > Streptophyta > Magnoliopsida > Santalales > Viscaceae > Viscum > Viscum album. The sequence continues at coordinate 1,305,842,845 of OY728140.1, read as the reverse complement.
TTAGTTATTTTGGAAATATAAACATTGGTACATGAGTGAGCTATATTATCTCCCAGTAGGTTATTCATGACTATCACCCTTATTATACACATCATACATAATAAATATCTTCATAACCATGGGAAAGTAAACATAAAAAAGGGGTGATCTCATATGCTTGGTAAGGGTAAAAAAAGGATATATGTAAGAATGAACATGAACATAAGGGTATGACAACGTGATAATGACATTATAAGACCATACCCTTCATAAAAAAGATCATAAACATTAATCATGGCATAAATATTGGAAATTCATATGACATGAATCATAAGGGAATCAATAGCATAATCCATGAAACTATAACATGGGAATAAGACATAGAATTATGGTAGACACATAATCATATAAAATGATTTCTATAGTAGTCAAGGAATCACTAACAAGGACATCTTAGAAGTATGGGTTTACACCCCATACCATCTTGGTAGTCATGGTTCACCAACATGACCATCTTATTAGTCAAGGTTCACTCTTAAGAATATCTTAAAAGACAAATTTATTTACTAAACCGAGTTCACTCTACATTCCATCCATGTATATATCATGAGATATAAATCTTTACCCAATTAATTTGAGGGAGATATATATCTTACACATATCATAATAAAATCATACATACATGTGCCCCAAGATCATAAAAAATCATATCATAACCCAAGAAATGAATTGGGTATCATAAAGATGTCATTATATCATAACCAATAGAAAAGAGAATAGTTTCATAATAATTTCTTCATAGTTTAACCCATAAAAATAAGTGTGTTTCATAATCATATAACCCTTGAAAGGGAAACTAGTTTCATAAACATCATTCTATAAAACCATAAACCATTCAGAGAGAATATAAATGGAACCTTTGGATAATTTCCTAGAAAGGAATGAGTAACACCAAAATATGTTATCTTAGATGGAAAATAATTTGGAAATATCCTTTCAAAAAACATTTCTTGAGTAAAATAACATTTCTTCTTTGAAAAATGATTTTTAAACAACATAATTTTTGTTTAAAAAACCCATTTGTTTGAAAATAGATTTCAAAATATATAAAGGAATATTTGAAAACTGTAAAACATTTTTAAAATACTTTTTCCTTGAAAATGATATTAAAATTGTTTTTAAAATACATGTTTGAAAATATTTTTCAAAAAATAGTATTTTGAATAAAATATATTTCTAACTAAAAAGATAAATGAGATCGGATTTTTTAAAAAACATTTCTTAATTATATTAAGTACAAAAGAGTGTAAAAAGATTCTAATACATGTTGAAATCATGGATAACCATATGAGCAGAAAATTCATGAGTTTTTTTATGATATAGATCATAATATTTTATTAATGGAAGCATAATCATAAACAATCCCGATAAATGATGAGATTGTTGCAATAAACTCTTGCCACTTTATAAACATGAATCATACTCCCAATGTACGAAAATTAAATTAAATGAAGATTAAAATATCATTAAAATAAGGATATTAAGGATATAACATCTCAAATTATATTATATACACTTCACCAAATATTATAATTTCATAACAAAACATGTAAATCTAAGAAGGAAAAATGAGACAAAACTACATTACAGATTTGGTAAGTTTTAAAGAGAAAACCCACATGAAAGAGAGATCATAAAATGGATATGTAAATAACCATAAATTTAATTCTAGAAGTAATATAATATATTATTTCTTAGTATATATATGACACAAAATAAATGAGTGGTGAATAAAGAATAAATCTCATAGAAATAAAAGTGCGATGAGAAAACTCTTACCTTATGTATTGACTGTAATCGTACTCATACAAACCTCATGTATAATAAATATAATTTTATTATAAATATAATAAAGAAATATATTATTATATATAATACCATATATGATTTTATTATGAAATTATATTACCCATTTATTAATAATTCCATGTAAATGTTACGCTTCAGGTATTATCTACTAAGTTTTTTGTACATGTTTTGACTTTTTATTATTGATCCTATTACTTAGATCATGATTTACATATTTTAAAAATAGAAAAAATGATATAAATATAATATATATTTAGTATATATTTATTTATAATAATCTATAAAATATATAAATATGAAATGGAATACACCATTCATAGAGACGGTAGGTCGTTTGTACGCATGAATATTATTTACATTTTATGGTCGTACTAGAAGAAAGAAAGTAAATGAAATATATACATATAAATAATATAATTAAATTAAATTAGAATAATTATTTTATATATATCATATAATTTCACTAAAATTATCTTTAATACATTCCATTTAAAGTGTGAACAAATCATATTTCTTTGAGGAGGCGGTAGTCCACGCGTCCACAAATAAAGTTATCATATTTACACAAAATGGAAATAATGATGTAATGTTTAATATAATAACTAAATAAGTATAAATACATCATAAATATCATCTATATAGCATATAAACACATATTTTAGATCATAATTCCAACCTATGAGAGGCGGTAAATGAAAAATAAACAATATTGTTACATGAGGCAGTAGTCTGTCGTACACACAAATAGTAAGTTTGTTACCCATTATATGGTAATGTTTATAAGTAATGTTAAAACAATTAGAATAAAAAAATCTAAGTTTGTTAAGTATTTTGAGGTTATTATATAATCATGGAATAATAATATTTTACAGGTGGATAATGGAATTAAAATAAATGATCTTGAGGAAGGATGTTAACTCATTTTTGAGTAACTCCACTTTGTTTGCACCAAAGGGCTTCATTGGTTGGATTTATGAAAAATATATTCTTATAGTATTAGGGGATTTATTTTGGGAGATTATTTTAGTATATTATGGGTGATACCAATTTCTTTAGAGGTGTGAATAAGTGTGAGGGGTGAGTGCCTTTTTATAGTAGAGGAGGAGTGATATTCTTGTAAATTTTTTAAAGGGGAATTCCACCAACATTTTTCCCAGTTTAAATGGATCCAATAATGGTATAAATTAAATTAAATTGAGGATATGGTCGAAATATGAACCTAAAATGTATTTTTGACAAGTATCTAGTTAGTTTTAGGCCTTAAGTATTGGTTTTAGTCCATTCTTAAAATAATTTTTCTCTTAATCGCTATAATAAATTTTAATCAATTTCACTAATATTTTTGGTCAAAAAATATGTTTCACCAATTAGAAAATATAAATTAATTTTATTTAAAATATGGAATCCAATTTTCCAAATTCTAATCACAGGAGTGGTATATATTAATTTAAAATTAATCCTGTACACAGGATGATGAAACTATTTTTTAAGAGAAAATGTTTAAAAGTTTGAAATGTTTTCATATATAATTTCAATGTGAAATTACTTCCAATAACCTAAATTTGACAAATTTGTGTAAATTTTATCTAATTGAACGTAAAAATAAAATTGAAATAAAATTTAACAATATAATAAATTAGATGAAAAGGAAGTTCTTAATTAAAATTTATTATTTTTCACAATTCATTCAAAATAATGTTTTTCAGAAAAAAAATCTAAAATTCACCCTAAGATAATTTTGACATCCTTAGTAAAAAAATTAATTTTATTTTATCAAATTAAATTTCAAAAATCATCTAAAATTAATTTTTTAATTGTCCATGAAAGGACATAAAAAGAATTTCATTTGATAAAATAGTATATTCAAACATATAAAGAATTTACCAAAAATTACAAGTTTTATTGTCAATATATTTTATTAATATAAAAATTATTACTTAAAAAATTATTTACAACTATTAATATTACTAATTTTAACATATATGTAATAACTATCTCATTTAAATACTTATAATAATAAAAATATGATTCATAGAAACCTAATGTTTCATCTAACGCAAGGCAATTCGGTGTTGCATATAGAGCAAGGTTATCATAGTGTACCATATAATGAAAGTTAAAATTTGTGTAGAATGTGATGCTAGACATCAACTAAAATTAATTTATTTTATAAAAAAATGGTTATAAAAACTCGGGTTGTTACATAGTGTGACGAGTATGACTCAAAGTATGTGTTTCTAGTTTAAAATGACATTTAGTTTAAAAGATGTGTAAAATAATTAAACCCAAGAAAAATATTTATATTGTTTTGATACTTTAAGAAAATTATCCGTAACTAATTTTTTAAATAAAAGAATCATCCAAACCTTAATCGGATACATGGTGTGACCGGTATGACTCAAAATGTGTGTTTTCATATTAAATTAAAATTTTAGTTAAACAGATGCATGAAATACTCAAAACTAATAAAACACATTTATATTGATTTGATACATTATATAAATGATCCATAAGTTATTTTGTCATGTGGGAATCATTTATACCTCAATTTGATACCCATTTGGACTAGTATGACTCGAAATGTTTTCTTTCAGTTTAAAAATGACATTTTAGATAAAAACATGAGTTACTCACTAAAATCGAGAAAACACACTGATATTTTCTTAATATTTTAGGATAACAATCCAAAGGTCATTATTAATGTGTAGGAATCAGTCACACATTTATTTGGAACACGGTGTTACTGATATGACTCTAAGTGAGTGATTTTAGTGTAAAATTGAAATTTTAATTAAAAATGTGTTTTACTCAATAAAAACCTAGAAAACAAATTTTTATTTTCTTGATTCATTAGTAAAACATTCCTTGAGTCATTTTTTATGTGTATCAATGAACCATAAATAAATCAAACACATGGTGTGGTCGGCATGACTTAAAGTGTATGTTTTTATTTAAAATTGATATTTTTAGATCAAAACACAAGTCACATAGTTAAAATAATGAAAATGTTCTCATATTGTCTTGATAATTTATGAAAATTATCCATAGTTATGTGTAAGAATCAACCACACATTAATATGGAATACAATGTTCCTGGTATGGCTTGAAGTGTATTTTTTCTGTTTAAAATGTTCACTTTAGTTCAAACCACACCTCACATACTTAAAAATGAGAAAATTCACTCATATTTTCTTTATAATTTAAGATAATGATCCATGAATCATATTTTTTTTATAAATTAACAACATGTTAATTTGGCATACGGTTTTCCTAGTATGACTCAAAGTGTATGTTTTCAATTTAAAAGTGAAATTTTATTAATTCATTATTTCATATTTATGTTTAATTTATTTCCTTATAAAATTACTAACATAAGAATTTTTGTTTATACAAGAACACTCTTTTCCTCAATATGGGGTGGTTATTTTAGAAACTAGTAGCATGTTCAACCTCTTTTAAGAGGGGTTCGGGGACTAAATACAAAAAAAAACATTATTTTGTTTGTACGTTGTATGTACTAATGTAATGTTGGAGTTTGTGTTTTAGAGCTAAATGTTTCTACTTTGTATTACATGTATATTTAAAATTTTTAATATTCATATAACATCTTATTATATATTTTTCATTATTTTGCATAAATATTTTGTAATAATGTCCTAGGTTATATGTTTCATTGATAAGGTCATAATAGTTCCCCATTATTATGATATCTTTGAAGTATCATTATGATATTCTTAAATATATTTCTATGGATGGATAATGTATTATGAAAGGTCACTTAGTATATAAACTATTAGGTGTGAGTACTCATAAGTAGATGAGGCTTCTTCTAATAAAGTTTGCACTTGATAATCTCTGATACGGAATATTATAAGAACATACACACCAGTTAGAATTTCTTATGTTTTTTATTCATCAGATATTCCTATCTACGAGCTTGTGTAATGGTCCTTATACTTTAATATTATTATTAATTCATGTCAAGACTCATGCACTTAGATTTAGTGACCAAAACTATGACACCATATGCTTGTGCAAAGCAGGTTATGTTGGGTACGTCATGAATGACATTTTATTAATAGATAACTAAATGAAGTATTTTTTTCCTCCTATTTTTAGAAAGTTTGATATGTTAGCCTTTTATTTCCATATAACCATCACATTAAATTTCATGTCTATGGTGTAATGGTGTGTTTATTTTCAATATTCAGGGAAATATATATATAACATATTGGCGAATGAAACAAATGTGAAACTTTCTTGAAGATATATTGTGAAAAAGGGATTATATTACACATTGAGTGCTCATATGTGGTTATTGATGTTGCGACATTAAGTTATTTATCTTGGGTTCCTTAACCTATTTCGAGATAGTAATCTTAGAATTTAACAATACAACCAAATTCCAATGAGAAAGGATCCTAGGGGGTCACACACTAATTGTTTCTATTGATCTCGATTAAATTATATTTAAATTTAATTAATTGAATAAATATTATTCTCAAGACCTAGGAATAATTTTATTCAAGTTTTATTTATCATATAAATTAAATACATATTTATTCACAAGATTGTAAATAAAATATATTTACTTTATTAATTTAATATTTAATAAATATTTATTCATTGGTTTGTGGATAAAATATTTAATTTTTAGTGAAATATTTATTCAGGTGTTAAAAAAAATGTCGAATAGTTCGAGTGGACCAAGATCATGTTTGGTGATAAATATTAATTTACAACACGATAAAATAATTTGACCATTTAATGAGTTAGCACACCCCATAAAATAAAAATATTAATATTGTTGTTATATGGAATGGGTTTATTAAGAATTATAATATTTTTTAAGGGTAGGTATGTAATTAAATAATTTTTCTATCTAAACTCTAGATCTATAAATATATGATTATGTCTATTGTGTAAGGTTAATTGAGAATTGATAATCTTTACACACAACATACTTCTCCATGGAATTCTTCCTCTCATATTTTCAAGAATGATAAGAACTCTTTTAAACATGAAGGATCTTGATGTGGTAAACAAAAACATTTCAAGACAATTGAATCATTATGCTATAACCCAAAAATCAATCAACATCCTTCAGATTCCAAAGAAGCATGTGTGAATCACTACTAGAGGGATTATACACTTAGATCCTCCTTACACAATGAAGGTAATCTAAGAAGTGATTATATATGAACAACATCATCATCAAATAAAGTTACTTGATGAGGTAGTCTTCTATTTATAACATAAATAAATTAATTATAAATTTAACATGAAAATTTTCCCTTGTTGGGTGATAAGTCCTCTCATGTCAATATTTGGTGGAAAATTTTCATTTCTCATAACGTTTATGTCTTATTAAATATTATGAATGATCCAATGAATCAAAGAAACCATCTTGACTATCACCAACAAAGGTTCTTCAACTACACCCAAACCCTTTAAGTAGTATCAAAAGGATCATGTTTCAATTTTATAATTATTTATTTGATTATTGATCCATGTTCACAATAGTGGTTAGATATTCCATTTCAAGAATATTCATTCTTCAATCCATTTTAAGAAAAATGTTTTGGACATTTTAATTATCATCATTTAGTGACTCATTTTCTTACAGGACTAAGAACATATAAAGAATGATTGGACATTCTATCAGGAAGTGATAAGTATTTTTGGCCGGTAAGGTAGGGTTACATGGCATGTATCCATAGTACACATCATGTACCCATGGACACTACATTTGGTCATGTCATGGGATATACAATGTTCCAAATAGTAATTACATGCGGTGAATTTATTGTACAATATGTGTAGATCGGGCTATTCTGGAATATAGCTTATCAGATTATGTGATGTGTAGGTGACATACACGTCGTGTAGTCTATATGGTTTAGTAGTTAAATTTTCACAACTTTTGTGATCAAATAAACAGTCAAAAACATGTGATTATGAAATCCTTGAGGATTAAAGATGTACACAATTTGTAGTTGACATACACGGAATGTAGTTCATTAATTCTCAAATTTTAAATACACTTCTTATTCTTTATAGAGTTATGAGTACACATGACATGTGAGATACATGGTGTGTAGCTAGATTATACAATTTGTGCAGTACCATGTTTAAACAATACAATGATTCCTTCTATAGGATTCACAGACACATGATATCTAGATCACAAGACGTGCAGATCTTGATTACACTCCATTTAATATATATAGATACATTTTGAAGCCCCATACATTTATCCTAATTACATGGTAAGTGTAATATATTATGTGTATCTGGTTAGTAAATTCTATGTAGTTCAGCCAAGGTACACATCAAATCCCTAGGAATATGTACTGAGTATGAAAAAAACAAAGTGCATGGTGTATAGCTCAATAGTATACGTTGTGTAGTCCCAAAATAAAGGATATAATTAAATTTTATTAAATTTATAATTACAACCTTAAAACCTTATTATATTGATTGGCACCTAATGAGTTTGAAAATCTAATAATTGTTTTAAATAATTGTTAAATTATCAATTAATTAATTGTAATTATCTATAATTTTCTATTCTACCATTAATTTTACACTAATAAATTTCTAATGGGTATCTATAAGAGAATATGGATGGTGATAAATATAAAATGAAATTAATTGATTAATTGATTTACGGAAGCATGTTTCTCTTAATAATAAATAATTTATAGAAATAAATATTAACATGTTTTTCTTTTTTTTAATTCATTGTATGTGTATGATTGTTCATGATATTGAACAATACATGTGTATGTGTTGGTTTTATTTAATTTAAATTTATTACATGGGTTTTCAATTATTAATTATGAAATTAAAATTATGGTTTGTGAGTCATACCTCCCTCCATTATTATGTAGGACCTGCTTGTCCAAGGTTATTTATGCAATACCCTTTAACCAATCCATTTTCCCCTCACCTCCATGTGAGATATAAATACTTATAATAAATCTAGTATTCAAATGCATTTGGTGGTGGTTCAAGATGGAACTGAAACAATATAAACCCAGATGATACACAAGTACACAGGTGGAACAATATAACTCTTGCCAAGACCAGCACAATGAGTTTTACCCTAGGTCATAGGTTTATTTATTGTCCACTCAATAAATTAACCATCAAATAATCTCATAATTAGGTTATTTATTTCTATCTTATGTGTTATTTATTTTATGGATTCAAGACCATGATCACATAAATAAATTAATTCATGTGTAAAGATGAAATATAAATAAAAAGAGTTTGTGTATATATTTTTTTCAAAATATGGTTAATCACATAACTAAAATCCACAAAAAATAATAATACATGTGAATGATAAAACAAGAAAAAATTTACACATAATAAATAAAATCCCTCAACTAATATTAAGTTAGAGTTGGCCTTACAAGACTTGATCAGGAATTAAACTAATAGAAATAAGTGTTGGACCAATCCTTTTTGGTACACTTACATTTATAAAGGGAGTTCTTATGAACTTTTTGGGTTAAAATATCCATTTTACATCAGGAGGAGTATCCCTTTCTAGACTTGGTGTAACTTGGAGGCAAGTGTTGAGGAAATCCCAATTAGGATTTTAGGAATGGGGAATCTATTTAACAGAGAAAGGTGATGCAAGATCGTAGTTATAAAATACTTTCTTACCTAAATACCTTCTAGTAGATTGGACATCCCTTATTGAGATTTTGAGAAAGGTTCTATAGATCCTTTCCACTAGAATTTTCAAGAAACTAGACATTCTAATTTAAATAGTTAGGGCTATTAAGACTTGATAAAATAGTTGGAGACTTAATAAAATTAATTATTATTACTCATATGATTTTTAATCAAGAAAAATACTAATAATATGATATTTTAAATTTTTGAATAAATGAAAAAAATTTCATCAACACTATCCCTACGATAAATATTTGAGAAAGATCATCTCCTTACTATTAGAAATTTTTATGAGTAGTTTAGACGCCTTATTGTTGTATTATTCCATGAATAGAAATCCTACATGCGAGAATCCTCATTACATGATCCCAATACTAAGTAAAATGATTGATGAAGTGTTTTTTATCTATAAAGAACACTTGGATTATGCAGTTCATGTTCAATGTTTAATGACTTCATCTATATCTAGTGAACTCATAAATTCCCATGAAAACATGCATGCTTATAGCATGAATGAGAATCTCTATGGTATATATAAAGAGAGACAAAGATACGAATAGTATAAGATATCCCAATAACTATTTTAGGGTAATCTTGGGGTGGGTGTTCTAGTTGTCCCTCACATAGTCAAACTCATTGGTAACATTGAGAACTAAGAGGTTCTATGGTTTAAATTATAGGGTGAACTGCACAAAAAATTTATTATTGCATCACTGCCTCATATATTCTCCATTCTTTTTGTTGATTTTAATATGAAAAACAATGCGAAGTATCTCTAATATCTATTTAATCATCTTTAACAATTCAATAAGTAAATTAAGAATGAAAAGGTTTTTGTCCTTATGGTGAAAAAATAAAAAGGCCACGCTAATAGCTCAATCCCAAATATTCTTCACAACACCCTTCCAACAAGAGAAGTATAAAGGGGAAATAAAGGTATAAAGTTGATGTTAATTTTTCATGTGGAAAGAAACGCCACTAGAAGAAAATTTTCTCCTAGCCAAATATGTAAGGAGAATATTTAGGTGAATTTATTACCAAGTGTAATTTATATGTTTCTACAAATTGGGTATTAGGTATGGCTTGTGGTGGTCACATATGTATTCAAATATAAAAACTAACTAGATTTAGAAATATTGACTAAGGGTATATTGATTTATGAGAATACAATATAGATAAAATTTACATTTTTACAATCAAGGACTATGACTTCATGTTACTAACTAGAATGATATTTCTTTTTAAATATTATTATTATGTGCCATATTTTACAAAAAATAATATTTTTTAACTATACTTGATATGAATAGATTTATTTTAAAATTTGGGAATAAATTTTGCTTATTTTATAAGGATTCCATTTTTATTGTAAGACATATTTATGTAATGGTATTTATGTTTTGGATTACATGAACCAAGTAATGACAAATGATAAAAAACCACATCACATGACTCATACCACACCCAACTATGAAATTACAAGCTATGTCTTGTAAACAAAAATCATTTGAATTAATTTATCCATGATGGATATTTATATTCCTTTGAATTGAAACAACTTAGTATATGTCATCCATGTTTACAAGGAAAAATATCTAAATTTATATTTAGTGTAAAAGGTGAAATAGGCAAAGAGATTCTGGAATTAGTTCTTACTAATCTGTGTGGACCATTTCCTATTGAATAAAGGGGTGTAAAAACATACTTCATAACTTTTACTAATGATCTTAGTTGATATAGATATGTATAATTGGTGAGGTATAAGTTAGATTACTTTAAAAAAATAAAGGAATATAAGAATGAAGTTAAGAACCATCTTGGTAATAAGGTTAAGAAACTCCACTCATACTATGGTGAAGAATAAGTTAATCAATTATTAATTTATTATTTATAATAGTTTGGGATTTTATCTCAATTCACTCCTCCTTATACAATGCAATGGAATAGTGTAAGTTAAAGGAGGAGCCAAGCTTTGTTAGAAATGGTGATATAATTAATGAATCATGTATATCATTCATTATAAATTTGTGGATACATGTTGCAAATAGTAGCACATTTATTAAGCCAAGTGACAACTAAATTAATAGATGGTATTACATAAAAAAATTGGAGTGGAAGAAAAACCGTGTTTTTGAATTTACATGTGTGGGGTTATAAATCATTTTTTAAAGCCTCTTTGGGTAACAAACTTTCTCCAGGAGGCAGGACATGTGCCATTATAGGATACCCCAAATACAAAAAGGGATTATTACCTATAAAACCCCTTAGATAAAAAAATATTTAGTAGAAATTCACTCTATATTACTTGATAGGTATAGTGTATCTAAAATATATAGTGTGAGTGAGATAGAAAGTGATTAATTCAAGGCTCAAGGTATACAAGAGTTTTCATTGGATAGAATTCCAAAAACACCATGGAAAAAGATGTTCTAAAGACACAAGTACTACATAAGAGTGAAATAGAGGTTAGAGAGCCATTATATTATGGTTTTCTAGTCACTAAGGGTGGTGGATCATTATCAGTTCATAAAAATGATATGCTAACCTACTATAAAGCAGTAAGTGGTACAAATATTTCCAAGTGGAAATAAGACATGAATTTTAAAATGGATTCCATGTACCCAAACCAATTCAAGATTTTGGAATATCCTCTAGTGGATGTAAATCCCATTTTTTGTAAATGGGTATTCAAGAATAATTTATACATAGATGGGAAAGTAAGTACCTATAAGGAATGAATATTTGTAAAAGTATTTAAATAGTTTCAATGAATTATCTATGAAGAAACCATTTCACTAGTTTCAATGATGAAATCCATAAAAATTCTACTTTCCATTTTGACCTTCCAAGAATATTATATTTGGAAAATTATAATAAAAACATCCTTTATCTATATAAACCTTTTAAAATAGGTATATATTACATTTCCTGAAGGTTTTGTGACTCCAAAATATTCCAAAAATGTTTTAAAATTACAAAAATGCATTTAAAAATTAAATTAAGCATCTAGGTAATGGAAAATTAGATTTGATGAATCCATAAAAAAAGTTAATAAATAATGAATGTGAGTATTGTGTCTATAAATGGTTTGGTAGGAGTAAAATCATTTTCTTAATATTATATTTGAATGAGAAATTATTTATTGGAAATAAAATAATATTATTATCGTTTGATAAATCCTAGTTGAATAAATGATTCTCTATAAAATACTTAGGTGAGGTGAAATATATTCTTGGAATTAATATCCATTAGGATAGATCTAAGATATTTATTGGCCTAAGTCAATGTACATATATTGATAAGATATCGAAGGAGATTGGTATGGAACAATCCAAGAGGGAGTTTTTTCTAATATCACATGACATTTATCCTTCTAGAAAAATGTGTCCTTGAACATATATGGAATGAAAAATAATGGAAAGTATTTCATATTAATTTGTGAGTTGGTCGGTCATGTATGTTATGATATTGACTAAGATATATGTCTTTTACAAATTAAGTATGGTTGGAAGATATCAATCTAACCCAAGTGATCACCATTGGATGGAAATCAAGACTATCCTTAAGTATATAAGGTGTATTAATGATATTTTCCTAGACTATGGAGTAGATGAGAAACTAGTCATCATATATATATAAATTCATGTTTCAAAAATGATCAAGATGATCTAAAATCATAAATGAGATACATATTCACTATAAATGGAGGTGTTTTGAGCTAGAAGAGCTCAAAGAAGTTTGTAGTCATAGATTCTACAGAAGTTTCTGAGTATATTTTGGTTTCTGAGGTATCTAAAGAAGAAGTTTGGATATGAAAATTTTTCTAGGTTCTCGATGCGGAACCTAGTATTAAATATCATATCACTCTCTATTGTAATAATAATATGGTGATAGACCTTGCTAAGGTACCATGGACACATCAGTGGATGGAGAATATAATTCATAAGTACCATATCTTGAAAGATTTTTCTTAGATATGTGAGGTTACAATGAGTGAAATATCCATATAAGACAATGTGGAATATCCCATGACTGAAGCCTTAACTCGGTTGAAATATGATCATCATGTGAGGTCTAGAGGACTGAATGTCATGACTAGTTGGCTCTAATCCTAGTGGAAGTTTTTTAGAGTTGGTGTTCTAGAACCAACTATTTATACTTTTAATTACATGAATATTTTACTATTTGAATAATAATAAAGCTTTTTTTTATTTTTTTATTTTTTTATGAATTTGAAGTAATAATGTCCTAGGATATCTATCATACTGATAAGTTCATAGAAGTTCCCCACTATGATGAGAAACATGAAGTTCCATGATGATATTCTTAAATATAGTTCTATTGTAGGATAATATACAATGAAAGGAAACATAATATATAGACTATTTAGTGTAAGTGCTCATAATTGAATGAAGTTTCTTCTCATGAAATTCACATTTGATAATCTCTGAGATGGGAGATTATGAGAACAAACTACCTAGTATGAATTATTCATATTTTTGTTTCATCATATATTCTTATAAGTGAGAAAGTGTAATGGTTTTATAATGACTCAGATTTTCCTGAATTTATTTTTATATATTATTTGGAAAGATTCTAAGATGAACTACTAAGATGGTGTGCAACTTTGAGGCCCGGCGTTCCTGGAATAGTTTTTTTAAAATTCTAGGTTTTTAATATAAATCACATGCGGTTTACTTGAAAAAGTAAAATAACTCTTAAACATTTACCTAGAATAGAAATTTTGGGGCACTGTTTTGTTTAGAGTAGCGGCTTTATCTTTGGTGAGGCCTAACATCGACTAGCACGGGTCGGCTGTGAAAGATAATTTTTAGACGTAACCATAAATAAAATAATTAAATAAAAATTATTTTATTTTCAAATCCTAATAACTCATTAATGGAGACTCATGTTTGAAATCTAATACCACTATTGATTTTTTAATGTCATGTTTTCCCTATGTGCGACCTAAGATTAATCGACATGGGTCTTCTATGGAAAAACCCAAAAAAGACATAATCATCCTTATATAATTTAAAAATAAATTACTTTATGGACGCAATGAAAATTTCCTTTAAGAAATAATTATTTATAAATCTTAGGGTTAGCCACATAACCCTAGAAATTCCAAAAAATCTATAGGGAGATCATGGTGTATTTTCCCTTGGAAAACGATGACTAGATCATTGATAAATAATCAGCGCATAACAAAATCAAATGATCTTGAAAAACATCATGTAAAACTTCGTTCTTCATCATATTTTGAACCCAACGAGGTGGGAAGTTATTTTTTAATTTATTTTTATCCCCATTCTTAGAACCAATGATGATTGCAGGTCAACCAATGAACTGGTTAACCTATGGTTGGATCATTCTTACATGATGGGCATGTTTTGTGGGGATTTAATGGGATATGAATATATGTGATTATTCATTCTTCATTTATCCTTATAACAAGGAAGAATTTATTTTGACATGAACAAATTCTAAGATTCTTTCTTCGGGTTCCCTTGGTTTTTTTCCTCTTTCTTGTTCTCCATGCTTTTGACGTTAGACCCCCATGGTCGCGGATCGACATTTCCGAGTGTATACAAGTACGATCAGACCCCCAGATCTATGAATAATTGATATAAAAATCCAAATTGGGTAATATCATGACCCAAAAAATACATAACTTCGACCATTTAGAAATCTAGACCCTGAAGGTGGCCTGGTGGTTCGTGAAGGGAACCATCGGTATGGTGGTCCAAAGGGGAGAAGGGGTGGATGGAGACGATGGAAGCTGGAGGTGGTGTCAGCGATCAGAGTGGTGTGGATATGGAGGCTGAAGAAGAGCCATGTGGGAGCCCAAGTCGGAGATAAGTGGGACTATGAGGGGGATGTTGCAAGGTGGTCGCATAAGCGGAAGGACTGCCGCGTGGAGCCCGTGGCAGTAGTGAGGTTGCGAGGCAGGCCGAAGTAGTGGACCAACCACGTGGAATGTGGCACGACACCATGATGACAAGGGAGGACCATGGTCCCGGAGGATCATGTATGGAAGATCAGGCCAACCCATGTGCATGCGAGCCGGACCAGGGTGAGTCGGGCCGCTCCAATAGCCTAGTGGACTAAATCAAGCATCCCATTGGACCATGTGTGGCGCAGATGGCTAGCCTACATGCATACAGGTTAGAAAAGGGGGATTAGGGCTACTCCAATATCCTAGAGGTCAACACCAAGCATCCTAGTGAGCTGGTTCAATCTAGGGCGGGTCGGGTCAGGTTCGGCAAGTAGGATTTGATCTTGACTGGACTCAGGTCGAATTTTTTTATGAAAACAGCCATAAATTTAAAATTGTGTGTCCGTTTTTCAAGTCATTTGTAGAGTTGGGACCCTTGAGACAAGAAGGTCCTTTAGAGATACTCATGTGGGGTTTTGTGGAAGTTTTTATATAACAAAAAGGCTTGAGGAGTGAGTTCTCCTGAAGAGAGAATATTGTGAGTGGAATCTTGTGCTTGGTTGTAACCTTGAGACTATTGAAACCATGGTCTTCTATGCATGAATTGGAGTATGGTTTGTGTTTGTTGTCAATCCTCAGTGGATGTTCAGAATGTGTTCTAGCAAAGTGATCATACAGTTCCAGCAAACAACAGTATTGAAGGTGGCACCATTTCCTAGTGTTTTCCAAATCTTTGGGCCTCAAAATCGGAAAATGAAGACATGGATTGTTGGTAAAATCATGCAGGTGAAAAGAGGAATTGGTCCGCAAAAAATAAAGGCTTTGTGTGAAATATTTGAGTGGGGCGTGAAAAAGAGCTGGTTTGTGCGCAAAACAGCATGGTGTGTGAAATAGTGGAGTGAAGTTTTTCATGCAAGCAATGTTTCAGAATCAGAATGTCAAAAATTGGAAAAGTCATGGGCTATGTGAAAAATCTGGTTATGTGCGTGAAAAATGATACAGGCATGAAATATTACGCACCAGATGAGAGGTTTTACGCACCATAGAGGATTTTGCGCGTGGCGGTCTCAGACGCCTATAAATATGAGGTCACCCCCCTTCATTCAGTATGGTTGAAGACTTAGAGAAGATTCGAGGTCTGATGCGTGAAAAAGTATCACATAAAGGGTTTGCACATAATATTCTATATTGCGCGGAAAAATTCCGAGATGCGCGAAAAAGGAAGAGTTGCGCATAAATATTGGGGTTGCGCGTAATGATTTAGTTGCGTGAAAACCGGTGTTATGGCGCGAAATATCTTTCCGCGGGAAAAAGGAAATTTTGCGCGCAATAGGAAGGTTTTGCGCGCAAAGGGTTGGTGTTGCGCGCAATTGTCAGTGAAGCTTGTATGTACGTTCTGGTTATCTTATTCAGTGGTTCTGTGCGTTCTTGTGCACCAATTTCGGACTTGGATGCAAGCAGAGTCTCGTGCTAAGTAGAGACAAAGATTTCAATGCAAATCTATTAAAGATGCCTTCACGTCTATAAACTGAGTGGGACTTAACCAAAGGTAGTGAGCTAGAGGGAGTCAACGGGAGTGACCCGAGGGACGCAGTGAGCCATCCCTGAACTTTTGTAAAGGCAGTGAGCCTGGGACAAAGTGACTGTGCCTGAACCTTTGTAATCTACAGCTAGTGGAGCATAGTGTATTTTGGTATGACCGACAACCTGTCGGCATAGGCTCCTTGGACGTAGCCCTTAGTGGTGAACCAAGTAAAAATTCTTGTGCTATCTTTCTGCATGTGAATGTTTGCTTTCTGATCCTTTTCATCATACAAGTTTAACAAGTTCTTACCAACATGGGAACAAGATCCTTCACTTTAAAAGAAAAGGTTGTCACCCTGATTCACCCCTCCCCTATCAGGGTTTCCCGGGGTCCTACAGAGACTATGTGACTTTATGAGAGTATGTGACTAACCGAGACTACATTTCAAATCTATACTACATGTATCATTTGGATTGATTGTCTCATCAATATTGAGTGTCTCATTGGGACTCGGTGACTCCTTGGGACTGAGTGTCTCATCAGGACTAAGTGTCTCACCAGGACTACATGTCTCATCAAAAATATGTATCTTATTGATACTGGGTGTTTTTTGGATTACATTAGATAATCATATTTTTTATACTATAGACTGTACCTGTGTGAGATGACTGTACTATTCTAGTGTGGTACACTTCATGAATTTATGTTTGTTATACATCATGTACTTCTTTGTGGTATACTTAGAGTATTCCTTAGTGGTGTTCCTTCGTGGTGTTCCTTCATGGTTTTCCTTAGTGGTGTTCCTTAGTGTTGTTCCTGCATGGTGTTCCTTTGTGGTGTTTCTTAGTGGTGTTCCTTTTTTGTGTTCCTTCATGGAGTTCCTTAGTGGTGTTCTTTCATGGTATTCCTTATCAGTGTTCCTTAGTGATGTTCCTTCGTGGGGTTCCTTCATGTTATTCCTTAGTGGTGTACCTTTGTGGAGTTCCTTAGTGGAGTTCCTTCATAGTGTTCCTTGGTGGTGTTCCTTTGTGTTGTTCCTTCATGGGGTTCCTTAGTGGTGTTCCTTAGTGGTATTCCTTCGTGGTGTTCCTTGGTGGTGTTCCTTCGTGGTGTTCCTTCATGATGTTATTTAGAGGTCTTCCTTTGTGGTATTCCTTTGTAATTTCCTATGTAGTATATTTCCTTTGTGGTTTCAGGGTTTTTTAGTGAGTATTGTTTTACTCACCACTGCACAAGATTTTCCCACATGTGTCATGACATGTGTATACGATCGATGCTTTGATGGATTCCTAGGTGGACCAAGACTATGTGGTTCTAAGAGAGACCAGGCAGTTGAGGTTTGCTTATGTGGCTTCAGACATCTATCTCAGTACCTACCCTTCTGGTAGGGTTTTCTTCAGATGATTTTCAGTAACTTGTGAATTCATTTTTCTAGACTCCTTTTTCGGTGGGCTTGTATTGTGGCCCTGTTTACTTTACAGTTTTGTACTATTATACTCTATTGTTGGTATCTTAGTGGTATGCATGCTTGTTTACTTATTATTTTTTACATTTCATCATTTTGGTCTTAGAGGTGTGTGTGTGTGTGTAGGTACATAGAAAAATGCCTCCCATTTGTTGGATATGCCTACTAAATGCTAATTTCAATCCCCTAGCCTATTATAATCAGGTTTAGGGTAGTCATAGCATGGGACCCTCTATGACAGGTCATGAGAGAGTGGTATCATAGGAGGTTGATTCTACCTAAAGAACCAAGAGTCTATGATATTGGTTTGGGGAAACAGTGTTAAGTGTTTTGATTTCATCTTTCATGATAGGGAATCTAGTGTTTGTGTGGTGGACAATATATCCATACACCAAGACTATGAATTCTTCTTTTCGACTCGGTATATAAAAAACATAGTTGCATGGAAAATAGTGGTACATGCATCACATACGATTTGGGTGTGTTCTCATGTACTTCTTGAGTCATCTCACCTGGTATACTGTATTGACTATGGTATATCTTGTCTTACTTCAAGATTCCCCTCAATAAACAGTCAGTTAGGATTCCACTGCAAGATCATAAGGATGATCTACTAGATGACGAGAAATTTGAACAAGGATTTGTATTAGAGATTGCACCTCCCAGAGGTTCACCCGCTATACCACCACTTGTAGTGTAGCACGTGGTACCATAGTACCACCAGATGAGGAGCATAGGTTGAGCGCACCTCACGAGTTCTAGTGGTTGGGAACCCTTAGGATCTGAGGTGATCTTGACACATAGGTAGTTGAGGACTGACTTGAGATGGTGATCTAAGTTTTCTATCTAGTCAAGACACCATTAGATCAGATGGTGGTCTTGACTGTGAGAAATCTACATGGCTTAGAAGGGTGATGGTGGGGTTTGGAAACTCGATCTTGTGATGAGGTGAATTTTTCATGGACATAGTTTTAAAACCTTTTCATAGATGATTTCACACCTTATAAGATAAGTTATTTTCATCTCCAATAACTTATACAGCTCTAGAAGGATGAAGTTTTTGCATCTCAGTTTTCATTGAAGTATACTAACCATTCCGTGTACTCGATAGATGGGATACACAACCAGCACTTCAAGGATCAGACCTTCGAGCAAGGTATACATATTTCCATATGATCTATAGTTATCCCTATATGTATTCTCACCTATGATAGAATACTAGAGTAAACCTTTATGGTTAAGAGTACCTTGGCTGAACAGATACTGCCAGTGATAATCAGCAGTAGTAAATCAGGATCAGACATATCCACAAGGTGGAGGACATGGAAGAGGATCTGGGAGAGAAGAATGAGGGGGAATAAATTTCTTCATGTTACCACTAACACCACAGGGGATATACACCAGGATCAGGGAGCTGGATGATAGGGGAGGGGATGCCTACATGTGGTTGAGGCTTGTGACCCAGGGGTCTAGGAATAATTTGGGGTATAATCTGTTCTTATCCAACTTTAGTTACAGTATTTCTAGACACAGGTACTAGTCATTATATTCTTTCCAAAAATATTGTTTGAAAGTTGGAGATTTTGGTTTTACCATTGACTCAAACCTCATTATGGGAGACTGCTACTAGACAAGACCCAATTATCACACATTGGTGCTGACAGTGTAGTTTGACTCTTAGAGGTGAGAGATTATATTGGAATCTCTTGGTAGCAGCATCAAGGCCTTATGACGTCAATCTTTGTATAGACTGGTTGTAACATACCAAGTAAGTAATGAATAACAGATATTTTTATCTATGCCTATTAATGAATTAGATAGTGTTTTAGAGGATTAAAATGATAATAAATCCAATCTTAAGCATGAAATACACTAATATTTTTAAAAGATTTTTTTACTGCCTTTTTATGGAAAACCATTTCTAAATATATCTTTTGACAATTTTATAAGCTATGTTTGTCAAAATAAACTTATTCTTTATGATTGGGACATCAAAATTTACTTTGTCTGAATTTTTGGTATTTTTCCGATAAAGTTCATTTTTTAATGAATAGTGAAAAAATGTAGTATTTTAATTCAAAACCTCTTTTTAATCTAATTTATTTATATGATTAGATTATCTTTTGAATTGTTTTTAAATTGAAATTAGAATATATTTTTACCATTTAATCCAATGGTGGACATTGGAATCAATTTCACTTTGAAATTGGACTTAAACTAGTGTCAATCTTTTGATACTTATTGTTTCATAAAAACACGCTATTTGTCATGACGGCGGGAATTAATTATTAAATTAATTAATGTGACTTATATGATTTTAATTTTGTAAAATAGACATAATTTTTGAATTCAGAATATCAAATATAGATTAGGGTGAAGTTTTGGTATTTTTCTGAAAAACTTCAATTTTTTATTAATAGTGAAACCACTAAGTGGTAGTTAAAGAAACTGATTTTTCGTTTAAATGAAACTTTGTCACTTCTGTGATTTGATTTTAAAAAATCCGACATACATGGTTTTCATTAATAAGTAAAATGTGGTTCAATGAGATTAAAATAATTTTTTTGTGAATAGTAACTTTTAAGTTCTTAATCGCGATTAGAGGTAATTAGTGTAGTTTAAGGTAAAAATAATGTTTTAATAAAATGAGATGAGCTTGACACATGTCCTACCCTCTTTGGATGTGTCATGGCCAACCAAGAAAATCCATGGGTCAACTTGGGGACCCCATGGAGCCACTTTGGTTGGGAAATGACATAAATAACTTTTTATTAAATGTTAAAGTAAAAATGACACAAACACGAGATGTTTTACTAAAACAATTTTTACATGGGGTTATACAAGTCGGATTTTTGACTATAAATATTCATTAGAAATATAAAAAGATTTCATACATCATGATAGTTTTTTTATAATTTTTAGACATTAAATTAATTAAATTATTTATGACATCATGATGATGCACTGATTACCTCAATAATAAAGGATTTAAATAAAATGAAACGATAATGTAAAATCTATGACCTACACATGTCCAAACCAATTGTATGGGTATATTTCGAACCCTTATCACATTAACCTCTAATTATTTCAATGTGGGACCTTTTGAATCCGAAACTCATTTTAAAATAAAGTAACATTCCTTTACTTTCCAAGAGTGCCCCTCCTCTCCTCTTATAAAAGGCCCCCACCTCTACCTCCTTACCCACACTTCCAAAGAACTTGGCTCAGCCAAACCCTGCCCATTTTGTCTCTCCACATCCCTATATTACTCCTTGAAGCCTCACTTTGGGCATAAGTTTTCCCAAGGAAGCCTTTGAGCTCAAACCAAAGGGAGTTACCTGATTTTAAGGTAATGTCTTCACTTGAGTCCTTTTGTTTTATTTTTCTTCTCCAACCCCCTAAAATCTTTTTATTAATTTCTTTTGTAACAACTCCAGTATATTAAATATACATGGATGTTGTTATAAGAAGGATTAGAGCTACACTTACACACACCTACATCTAATGGCTAAAGAACATACTGTTTCCGCTGATGGCGAATTTCTGCCTCCCGAAACGATGATTGTTCAACATTCTTTTAACACCTTCAAACGTGGCCATTAAGATGACACTATATTTATATATGATATATAATATTTTTATTTTTTCCTTAATCTTATGTATTTTTTTCATTTTGGGCATGCCTTTATGGTTTCCATTATGGGTAAACACGATATCTTCATTTAAGGAAGTGCGGACTACCGCCCCCTCAAAGTGATTTGATTCGTTAATACCATTTTTGGAACGTATAAAGGATGGAGTTATGATATTATATATGATATTACATTGGAATTATAATATACCTCTATATCATTATTATTTCATTCCATTAAAGTATGAGATAGAACTGAAAGTAGCGTTCATGCGTACGTACGGCTTACCGTCTCCATGAACGGTGCATTTCATTTCTTATCACCAAATGTAATGTACTATTATAAGTACATGTATATAATGGATATATATGATTAATGATACATCTAAATGATGAATATAATTCTGGAATTAAAATATACATACCTCTCGTTTAGTTTTAATTCCATTAATATAACAAAGAAATGAAAGTAGCGTTCATGCGTACATACGGCTTACCGTCTCCATGAACAGTGCATTTCATTTCTTACCTCTAAATGATTATGTGATATTATAAATACATGTATATACTAGATATATATGATATATATGATATCCAAATCAAAAATGTCATTCTGGATATAAAGAA
Source organism: Viscum album (assembly GCA_963277665.1). Classification (NCBI taxonomy): domain Eukaryota; kingdom Viridiplantae; phylum Streptophyta; class Magnoliopsida; order Santalales; family Viscaceae; genus Viscum; species Viscum album. Next base: position 1,305,820,119 of record OY728140.1, on the reverse strand, counting down.
CCTTTGACCACACGAACAACATGTAATTGTAAGAAGTCCACTTTCGACTTAAGAACCAAATATCGACAAAACAAACATTATTAACTTAAAAGATTACATAATGTTGATAACATGGTAATAAGTGATATAAAAGTAATAATGAACTTGAAAAAGGTTCTTAAGAAAGTATAAATTAACTCATTTTTATTATTCAGGACGTTAAAGAATGATCGAGTCAAGTCAGACCCAAGGTAAGGGACTTCGTCTCAATCTCCTTTCATTGAGGCATATTTCGTTTTATACACAACTTTATTTTATACGGTATATAAACCCGTTTGAATTTTACTTTTATACAAAAGGAATCTTTTTCTACAAATCGTTTTATAAAACGACAAAAAGTAATGTTTCTTTTAACGTACGCGGTGACAACGACCTTTTCCACCGCCGCGAGTATTATTTGGTCTTTGGCTTCCTGAACAAGCCGTAATGTTTTTTTTAAAATGAAATAAATACCATATACTCTTTCATGTATTTTGGTATTGAAAATGGTTTCTATAATGGATTTGTTACATCAATATATTTAAGTGATATAATTTGATCAAAGTGTAGAAATGTTTTATTTCCATTATATTTTTTTTATGTCTTATGATTTTTATAATGGTACTTGGACATTTGACGGGTGGTTACGTGATAAACCATATGACGGGTGGTGACATGAATACCAGGACGGGTGGTTACGTTATAACCTCCAATTCATTGGGTATGGAAGTCGGACGTATGGATATTCCATTAAGTATGTATGGAAGTTGGTCGTATGGCTATTCCATTAAGTGATATGTGTAGAAGTCGACTGTATGGTTATTCCACTTAGGTATGTTTATGTCCCAAGTTACCTTTATACGTTATGTGATATTTTTATGGGTTTATGGTAATATTTTGGTTACAAAAGGGTAAGTAATGATCTGTTATTCAGTGAAGAGTTTTTACTACTTCATAAAGGTGAAAAGTATTACTTTGATAAAGTATACATGGTTTACTTGTTGTTTTGATAAACTAACAGTTTTCATTCTGTGTTTATCCCTTAATGAGCTTTTTATGCTCACCCCAAGTTTTTTTTAAATGTTTTTCACAGGACTTAATGTGGAATAGGGTCAAGGATGGGATCAAGGGAAAGTCATGCTATATAAAACTTGGAACTAGACATGTTTCTTTTTAAGAGTTTTTTTTATTCTATGGAAGCTTAGTAGAAGTTTCTACTTTGAAATATTTTGAGATGTAGTAGTTATGTTCTAATTCTCTAAAACTCTAAACCTGAAAATATCCTCAATGTGAATTATTCATTTAATTCAATATTAAGAGATGTTTAAGGTCGGGGCCTTATAGTTGGTATCATAGGTCGGTTTAGACAACTTTAGGAGCTAGAAAATTGTTAAATTATAAGTTAATTTATGGTATGACTGAAATGATATAGCATTTAAAGATTACCATGTTGCTTCGCCTAAGATATTTCTGTGTTCAGAATTGTTTTCCGCAGAGGAAACAAAGCAGCTATTTTGGGACGACATCAAGAGGAAGAAAACCTTCCAAATCAGCAACCTGGGATAGTCAGAATTGGAACTAAACTGTTTGTTGCAATGATGGAACAGTTGACTCAGGCTATAAATGGTGGTGGTATCCATGCACGTGATCAGCCAGATCAACCATAGAAGAACATGTCAGTGGTGGAACATTTCGTGACGCAACATCCCCCATCATTCAGAGGATCATCTGACCCCGTGCAAGCTGAAGGGTGGATTAAAGCACTGGAAAAGATTTTTGATGTCATGGGGTGTTCAGAACATCAAAAGGTTAGTCTTGCTGTTTACCATTTTGAAGGTGAAGCTGATCAGTGGTGGTCGATGGTGAAAAATATCAGGGATAGTGATGAGATTGAGGATCTTCACTAGGACGAATTCAAAGGTATGTTTCTTGAGAAATATTTTCCTAAGGTGGTTCTTCTTAGGATGGAAAAACAGTTCCTAGAATTGAGGCAGGAGGATGATTCAGTGGCTGCTTATGAAGCAAATTTCACTCGATTGGCAAGGTATGCTCCAAACTTCATACGAGATCTTGATAGTAAAATAAACTATTTTTACTCAGGGTTAAAGCCAAAGTATCGAAGGGCTTTATCTTCTCGTGAGTTAAAAAGTTATGAAAAAACTTGTTCGATGTGCGGAGAAGGTGGAAATGGAGTTTGCCAATGATCAGGTGTTCTATGACAAACAACAGAATAAGAGGTCCAGTTGGCAGGAAAATGGGAAGAATTCATCAAAGAAGCAAGGATGTAAGAAAACAAAATATCCATCCTGTGATAAGTGTGGTAAAATGCATCTTGGAGAATGTTTATCTAAGTGTGGTAAGTGCTTTCGGTGTGGTAAGTCTGGTCATATTGCTCGTAACTGTAAGGAAGATGATCAAGCAGGCAATGAAAAGCCAGCGATAAGATTTTTTAAGTGTAATGAAATGGGTCATTATGAAAACGAGTGTCCAATGAAGAACTCAACTGGGGGAAAGCAGCCAGACTACAAGTAGAAAGGGGTGGTGAAATCCTTTGCAACAACTTCAGTAGATGTTGGGCCATCGAATGAAGTAGTATCAGGTACACTATTTGTTTGTTCAGATTATGCCAATCTGTTGTTTGATTCAGGGTCTACACACTCTTTCAGTTCTGAGAAGTTTTCTAGTAAATTGGAAATTCCATCTCAAGATATGAATACTGAACTTATGGTAAAAACACCCGGAGGGAACGTTGAGACAAAAAGGAATTATAAGAACCTTCCTATCCTTGTGTGTGGAAAGAATCTACCATCAAACCTTATTATTTTGCCTCTAGTAGAGTTTGATGTTATTTTGGGCATGGATTGGCTTTCTGTTTATCATTCTAAGATTGACTGCAGAGCTAAAATGGTTTCTTTTCAGAAATATTTTCAATTTGTGTACAAGAATGAACCCTTGATTTTGATAACATATCAGGAAGTTGAGAAACTAGTAAAAGATAGAAATGAATGTTACCTTGCACATATTGTTGAAAATAAAGGAATTGTTCAGATTAATGATGTTCCAGTGGTAAATGAGTATCTTGATGTTTTTCCTGATGAGTTTCCTGGTATTATTCATGATCGGGAAGTTGAATTTACTGTTAACTTAGTTCCTGATTCTAATCCAATTTCAAAACCCCCTAATTAAATGGCTCAAGTTGAACTTTTAGAGTTAAAGAAGCAATTTCAGGAGTTATTAGATAAAGGTTTCATTCGACCTAGCACATCACCATGGGGTGCTCTTGTCTTGTTTGTTAAAAATAAAGATGGATCAATGAGACTTTGCATTGATTATAGAGCCTTGAATAATATTACTGTTAAGAACAAGTATCCTTTGCCTCATATCGATGATTTGTTTGATCAACTCCAGGGAGCTCAGTATTTTTCGAAGATTGACTTGAGGTCGAGGTACCATCAGTTGAATGTAAAAGAAGCAGACGTTCTGAAGACTGCGTTCCGTACGAGATATGGCCATTATGAATTTTTAGTTATGCCTTTTGGGTTAACTAATGCACCTGCTGTATTCATGGACCTTATGAATAGAATTTTCCATGAGTTCTTGGATAAGTTTGTGGTTGTTTTCATCGATGATATTTTGGTGTTTTCTAAAAGTAAAGAAGAGCATGAAATTAATTTAAGGGTTATCTTTCAAACCTTAAAAGAAAAGAAACTATATGGAAAATTCAGCAAGTGTGAGTTTTTGTTACAACAAATTTCTTTTCTGGGTCACATTGTTTCAAAAGATGGCATAACCGTTGATCCTTCTAAAACAAAAGTTGTTGAAGAATGGCCAAGACCCACAAATGTAACCTAGATCCATAGTTTTCTTGGTTTGGTAGGTTACTACCGAAGGTTTGTTGAAAATTTATCACGGTTATCTGGTCCAATGACTAAGCTAACTCGGAAGGGTGTTAAGTTTATCTTGATAAAGGAATGTGATGATTGTTTTCAGGAGTTGAAAAGAAGATTGGTGAATGCACCAATTTTGGCACTTCCTTCCCGGAATGGTGAGTTTGTTATATACAGTGATGCTTCGTTGAAGGGACTTGGTTGTGTCCTTATGCAGAATGATTAGGTAATTGCTTATGCTTCACGTCAGTTGAAAACTCATGAGGTAAATTACCCTACACATGATTTGGAATTAGCTGCTGTTGTTTTTGCTTTAAAAATTTGGAGGCATCATTTGTATAGAGTAAAGTGTGAAATATATACTGATCACAAATGTTTAAAGTATATATTCACTCAGAAATAATTGAACCTGAGACAGAGAAGATGGCTGGAATTAATCAAGGATTATGATTGTACAATTCATTACCATCCGGGAAAAACAAAGTGGCTGATGCTTTGAGTCGAAAAAGTAATGCTTCATTAACCATGCTACGTTTGTAATGAGATTCTTTGGTTTTTGATTTGATGAACTTTGGCATAGAAGTTTTTGGTGCAGGAAGTTCTTCTATTTTGTTTCAGGTATCAGTGAGATCATCCCTATCAAATAGAATCAAGCAAGCATAGAAGAAAGACAGTGAGTTGCAGAAAAAAGGTAGAGCTGGTTCAGAAGGGTAAGTTGCCTGAATTCAACGTTGATAATGATTGTGTTTTGAGGTTTGGGAAGAGACTATGTGTCCCTGGTGATTCAAAGATGAAGAATGAGTTGTTATGTGAGGCTCATAGTTCCCCATTTTCAGTTCATCCTGGCAGTACTAAGATGTACAGGGATCTGCGGGAGTATTACTGGTGGGATGGAATGAAAAGGGATATTGTTGGTTTTACTGTGAAGTGTTTGACTTGTCAGCAGGTTAAAGCAGAGCGGTAGTTACTGAAAGGGATGCTTCAACCCTTACCAGTGCCAGAGTGGAAATGGGAAAATATATCCATGGATTTTGTTGTGGGATTACCGAATACATCTAGAGGTAATAATGCAATCTGGGTTATTGTTGATCGCTTGACTAAATTGGATCATTTCCTTGCTATACGAGATACTTATTCCCTAGATCAACTTTCCCGTTTTTATCTTGAAGAGATAGTCAGGTTACATGGAGTTCCTCTCTCCATTGTGTTTGATCGTGATCCCAGGTTTACTTCTAACTTTTGGAAAGGCCTTCAGAAGTGGTTGGGTACTGAATTAAATTTTAGTACAGCTTTTCATCTGCAATCAGATGGGCAGTCAGAACGAACAATTCAGACCTTGGAGGATATGCTACGAGCTTGTTCAATGGATTATCCGGGAAGTTGGGACCAACATCTTTCTTTGGTTGAGTTTTCTTATAATAACAGTTTTCATTCCAGTATACAGATGGCACCATTTGAGGCATTATATGGGAAACGGTGTCGAACTCCAACATTTTGGGATGAAGTGGGTGAAAGGAAGCTGATGGGACCAGAATTGGTAGAAGATATGGCAGAAAAAGTTCAGTTGATTCAGAAACACATGATAACAGCTCAGAGTAGGCAGAAGAGTTATGCGGATAACCGGAGGAAGGATCTATCTTTTGAGGTAGGTGATCATGTTTTTCTCAAGGTTTCTCCATGGAAAAGTGTGATGAGATTTGGTAAGAAAGGAAAGCTGAGTCCAAGTTTCATTGGACCATATGAAATTCTGGAGAAAGTTGGATTAGTTTCTTACCAAGTGGATTTACCTCCGAGTTTATCTCAGGTGTACAATGTTTTTCATGTTTCGATGCTGAGAAAGTATATGCCAGATCCGTCTCATGTTTTGAGTCCAGAGGTTGTTCACCTGGAGAAGAACCTATCTTATAAAGAACAACCAGTCCAGATTCTTGACCAAAGAGAGCAATTGTTGCAAAATAAGGTAATTCACCAGGTAAAGGTTTTTTGGAAAAACCATATTGTTGAAGAGGCAACATGGGAATCTGAAAATGCAATGAGGGATAAATACCCCCACTTATTCGATAAGTAAATAAATTGAGAGGACGCAATTTTCTAAATGGGGGAAGGATGTAACATCCCAAGTAATTAATGAATAATAGATATTTTTATCTATGCCTATTAATGAATTAGATAGTGTTTTAGAGGCATAAAATGAAAATAAATCCAATCTTAAACATGAAATAGACTAATATTTTTAAAAGATTGTTTTACTGCCTTTTTATGGAAAACCATTTTTAAATCTATATTTTGACAATTTTTTAAGCTATGTTTGTCAAAATAAACTTATTCTTTATGATTGGGACATCAAAATTTACTTTGTGTGAATTTTTGGTATTTTTCCGATAAAGTTCATTTTTTTAATGAATAGTGAAAAAATGTTGTATTTTAATTCAAAACCTCTTTTTAATCTAATTTATTTATATGATTATATTATCTTTTGAATTAGTTTTAAAGTGAAATTAGAATATATTTTTACCATTTAATCCAAAGGTGGTCATTGGAATCAATTTCACTTTGAAATTGAACTTAAACTAGTGTCAATCTTTTGATACTTATTGTTTCATAAAAACACGTTATTTGTCATGACAGCGGGAATTCATTATTAAATTAACTAATGTGAATTATATTATTTGAATTTTTTAAAATAGACATCATTTTTGAATTCAGAATATCAAATATAGCATAGGGTGAAGTTTTGGAATTTTTCTGAAAAACTTCAATTTTTGATGAATAGTGAAACCACTAAGTGGTAGTTAAAAGAAACTGATTTTTCGTTTAAATGAAACTTTGTAACTTCTGTGATTTGATTTTCAAAAATCCGACATAAATAGTTGTCATTAAGAAGTAAAATGTGGTTCAATAATATTAAAATAATTTTTTGGTGAATAGTAACTTTTAAGTTCTTAATCGCGATTAGAGGTAATTAGTGTAGTTTAAGGTAAAAATAATGTTTTAATAAAATGAGATGAGCTTGACACATGTCCTACCCTCATTGGATGTGTCATGGCCGACCAAGACAATCCATGGGTAAAATTGGGGACCCCATGGAGCCACTTTGGTTGGGAAATGACATAAATAACTTTTTATTAAATGTTAAAGTAAAAATGACACAAACACGAAATGTTTTACTAAAACAATTTTTACATGGGGTTATACAAGTCATATTTTTTACTATAATTATTCATTAGAACTCTAAAAATATTTCCTACATCATGATATTTTTTTTATAATTTTTAGACATTAAATATATTAAATTATTTATGACATCATGATGATGCAGTGATTACCTCATTAATAAAGGATTTAAATAAAATGAAAAGATAATGTAAAATCTATGAGCTACACATGTCCAAAACCTATTGGATGGGTATATTTAGAACCCTTATCACCTTACCCTCGAATTATATCAATGTGGGACCTTTTTAATCCGAAACTCATTTTAAAATAAAGTAGCATTCCTTTAATTTCCAAGAGTGCCCCTCCTCTCCTCTTATAAAAGGACCCCACCTCTACCTCCTTACCCACAATTCCAAAGCCTTTGGCTCAGCCAAACCCTGCCCATTTTGTCTCTCCACATCCCTATCTTACTCCTTGAAGCCTCACTTTGGGCAGAAGTCTTCCCAAGGAAGCCTTTGAGCTCAAACCAAAGGGAGTTACCCGATTTTAAGGTAATGTCTTCACTTGAGTCCTTTTGTTTTATTTTGCTTCTCCAACCCCATAAACTCTTTTTATTCATTTCTTTTGTAACAAATCCAGTATCATAAATATACTAGGATGTTTTTATAAGAATTATTTGAGCTACACTTACCCACACCTACATCTAATGGTTAAAGAACATACTGTTTCCGCTGATAGCGAATTTCTGCCTCCCGAAACGATGATTATTCAACATTCTTTTAACACCTTCAAAGGTGGCCATTAAGATGAAACTATATTTATATATGATATATAATATGTTTATGTTTTCATTAAGATTCTGTATTTTTTCATTTTGGGTATGCCTTTATGGTTTCCATTATGGGTAAACGCGATATCTTCATTTAAGGAAGTGCGGACTACCGCCCCCTCAAAGTGATTTGATTCGTTAATACCAAATGTGGGACGTATAAAGGATGGAGTTATGATATTATATATGATATTACACTGGAATTATAATATACCTATATATCATTATTATTTCTTTCCATTAAAGTATGAGATAGAAATGAAAGTAGCGTTCATGCGTACGTACGGCTTACCGTCTCCATGAACGGTGCATTTCATTTCTTATCCCCAAATGTAATGTACTATTATAAGTACATGTATATAATGGATATATATGATGAATGATACATCTAAATGATAAATATAATTCTGGAATTAAAATATACATACCTCTCATTTAGTTTTACTTCCATTAATATGATAAAGAAATGAAAGTAGCGTTCATGCGTTCGTACGGCTTACCGTCTCCATGAACGGTGCATTTCATTTCTTACCTCTAAATGATTATGTGATATTTTAAATACATGTATATTCTAGATATATATGATATATATGATATCCAAATCAGTAATTTCATTCTGGATATAAAGAACCTTTGACCACACGAACAACATGTAATTGTAAGAAGTCCACTTTCGACTTAAGAAGCAAATATCGACAAAACAAACATTATTAACTTAAATGATTACATAATGTTTATAACATGGTAATAAGTGATATAAAAGTAATAATGAACTTGAAAAAGGTTATTAAGCAAGTATAAATTAACTCATGTTTATTATTCAGGACGTTAAAGAATGATCGAGTCAAGTCGGACCCGAGGTAAGGGACTTCGTCTCAATCTCCTTTCATTGAGGCATATTTCGTTGTATACACAACTTTCTTTTATACGGTGTATAAACCCCTTTTACTTTTACTTTTATACAAAAGGAATCTTTTTCTACGAAGTGTTTTACAAAACGACAAAAAGGAATGTTTCTTTTAACGTACGCAGTGACAACGACCTTTTCCGCCACCGCGAGTATTATTTGGTCTTTGGATTCCTGAACAAGCTGTAATGTTTTTTTTAAAATGAAATAAATACCATATACTCTTTCATTTATTTTGGTATTGAAAATGGTTTCTATAATGGATTTTTTACATCAATATATTTAAGTGATATATTGTGATCAAAGTGTGGATATTTTTTATTTCCATTATATTTGTTTTATGTCTTATGATTTTTATAATGGTATTTGGACATTTGACGGGTGGTTATGTGACAAACCATATGACGGGTGGTGCCATGAATACCAGGATGGGTGGTTACGTTATAACCTCCAATACATTGGGTATGGAAGTTGGCTGTATGGCTATTCCATTAAGTATGTATGGAAGTTGGCCGTATGGCTATTCCATTAAGTGATATGTGTGGAAGTTGACCGTATGGTTATTCCACTTAGGTATGTTTATGTCCCAAGTTACCTTTATATGTTATGTGATCTTTTTATGGGTTTTATAGTAATATTTTGGTTACAAAAGGGTAAGTAACGATCTGTTATTCAGTGAAGAGTTTTTACTACTTCATAAAGGTGAAAAGTATTACTTTGATAAAGTATACATGGTTTACTTGTTGTTTTGATAAACAAACAGTTTTCATTCTTTGTGTATCCCTTACTGAGATTTTTATGCTCACCCCAAGTTTTTTTTTAAATGTTTTTCACAGGACTTAATGTGGAATAGGGTCAAGGATGGGATCAAGGGAAAGTCATGCTATATAAAACATGGAACTAGACATGTTTCTTTTTAAGAGTTTTTTTTATTCTATGGAAACTTAGTAGAAGTGTCTACTTTGTAATCTTTTGAGATGTAGTAGTTATGTTCTAATTCTCTAAAACTCTAAACCTGAAAAGATCCTCAATGTGAATTATTCATTTAATTCAATATTAAGAGATGTTTAAGGCCGAGGCCTTATACTGGTTACCTATAGTTCATTCTCAAATTAACTGTATTAGGAAAATAATGTGGTGTGTTCATAATGGTGGAACACGTTTTTCCTTGTTGGTGAAAAGGGAACATAGGCGACAAATAACGGACCCACACAAAGGATTTTGTAGCTATTTCTCCATCAATTAGCATGCATAACCCTCAATATAGTTGGAATTATGAGTCCTTAGTTTCCTACAGTGGTTTCATAGTTGCAGTAGATCCAGCAAAGGTTGAGATAGAGGTTTTTGCTAGAGTTCATCTTGGATTATGATGTTGATATTGTTCGTACTCCTAGGAAGGGTCACATAGTGACAGATGATCTCAACATGAGATCTAGTTTGCAGTTTCTGAACGATGCATTGAATTAGTTGGCCTCATTAGAGATATCCTTTGTTGATGGAGACAGAAAAACTTACCTCAAGTCAGTGGTTTTCACTCCTCCACTCTTACAACAAGTCATGGAGGAACATCTCAGAGATATCGACTATGAGACTTAAGAAGCTTAGATGTACACAGGGCATACCTCTAATAAATATTCTAAAGGTGGGGAGTACATTGTTCCTTTCAGAGGATGCATAGTGGTACTAGTGTTGTTACGGGGGAGGTTTTGAGGGAGTTATATATGTCCCCTTTGGTGGTTCATCTAGGTGTGGTCAAGATGTACTAGGACCTACAACGTTAGCTATGGTGGCTAGAAATAAAGAAGGTATTTTTAGAGATTGTCTCTTTCTGCCTCACATGTCAATAAGTAAAGGCTGATCACTAAGTTCTAACAGGTTTGACTCAACCCCTTGAGGTGCCATAATTGAAGTGGAATGTGATATCTATGGAATTCATGATAGTTTTACCAAATACATCCAAGGGACATGATACCATCTGGGTGATAGTTGACTGACTAACCAAGTCAAACCACTTCCTAGTGATTGGGGAGTAGAGTTTAGTAGGGATCTTAGTATGCCTCTACTTGTATGAGATGGTTTGACTCCCTCGAGTCTCTTCAAGGATAGTTTCAAATCATGATTCTCACATTAGATCTTGATTGTGGAAGGGATTGTGGGAGGAATTTGAGACTCAGCTGCACTTGAGAATAGCATTTCACCCATAGATAGATGGACAGACTGAGTAGACCATTCAGGTTCTGGAGGCTATAATTTGGGCTTTTATGTTAAATTTTTTGCTAGAGTTGGGAGGATTCTTCATGGGTGATAGATTCTTTAACTGTACGTTTTATGGAGGCACAAGAATCTCCAAAAGATAACAGGGGAGCAGGAGGATCAGATTCATGCTCAGTACCCTCATCTATTTTGGTATCCCTTGGTTGGGATTTTAGGGACATAAAGACCAAAGGTGGGGAGAATTTAATGACTCATATTTCTCAAAATTTACTTTAAGAAATTATTGGGGAAGATTCCAAGACCAGGTGTTGAGATAGCATATAATTTGGATGCCTGGTATGCCCATAACAGTTCACTTAAAATTTTGTGGTTTTAATAACACACGTTCACGTTTTTCTAAAAAAGTGGAATAACTCTTAAATGGGTTCCTGAATCAAAAATATTAAAGACGATTGTGTTCATAGTATAAGATTTACACTAGGTGAGTCATAACATCAGTCTACATGTTCTAGCTATGAAAGATAATTTTTGGACTTAACCCTAAATAAAATAATTAAATAAAAATTATTTTATTTTAAAATTTTAATAACTCATGAATGGAGACTCAGATTGGAAAACCAGGACCACTGTTGAGTTTGTAATTTTGTTTTTCTCCTAGTCATATCTTAACTTTAGTCGACGCGGGTCTTCTATTGAAAAAATTGAAAAGGACTTAATCATCATTACATAATTTAAAGATAAATTATTTTTTTGATGCAACAACAATTTCCTTTAAAATTTTACAAATACAGAAATACTATAGTTATCTTCATAACCCTAGGACTACCAAAAAAATATCTAGGGAGAGATTGGAGGATTTTCCCTTGGTGAACGATGACAAGATCATAGATTAACAATCGGTGCGCGATGAAACCAAAGGATCTTTCCAGTGATCTCCGTGCAAATTTTTTCTTCATCGCCATTTGAACCCAATGAGGTAGGGAATTATGTTTTAAGTTATTTATTTCCCCATTCATAGATGTAATGACGAATGTGGATCAACCAATGAACAGGTTGAACTGCAGTTTGATCATTCTTGTGGGATGGGCTTGTTTTGTGAGTATTTAATGGCAGATGAATATATGTGATTATTCGTTCATCATTTATTCTTATAATAAGGAAGAATCAAGGCTAACACAAAGGCTGTGATCCAATATTCCGGTGCTCTTTGTGCTTTTTCCTCTTCTCCATTCTTCATAATTTCATTATTGGACCCCTATGACAACGGATCAACATTGCCGAGTGGATTCTAGTATGATCGAACATCTAGATTCAAGGTGAATTGATATTAGAAGATGAATCGATAAAGATCGATACTTGAAAAACCTAACTCTTCAACCGTTTTGAAATCTGGGCACCGGATGTGGCCCAATTTTCCACGAAAGGGACCACCGGTGTGGATATGGAGAGGTGAAGTGGTGGCACTGTAGTGGCCAGATGAGGCATGTGGTAGCATAGAATGGTGGCTGGAGGCAATGGAAGTTGGAGGTGGCTGGAGGAAGCGTGACATCAGAGTGGTGGTGAAATGGATACTGGAGTGGATCTGTGTGGGAACCCATGGTGGAGACATGAAAGACCGCGGGTGGGGGGGCGGGGGCGCAGAAAGGCAGCCGTATACATGGAAGGACGACCACATGTAGCCCACAGTGGTTATGAGACACAGGGCAGGCATAGGTGGTGGGCTGGCCATAGGGAATGCAGCACAACACTGCGTTGGTACGGGAGTCATGCGGTCAGTGAGGACTATGTGTAGCGCAGTAGGCTGGCACGCATGCATGGGTGTTGGACTAGGGGATTCAGGTTATGGTCCAGTGGGACAATCCTAGTGAGTTGGTCCAAGTGGTATGGTTCGGAATAGGATGGGCTGGGATGGGTTTGGCGGGTCAGATCAGGCCCGAACCAGACTCGAGTTGGACCTTTTTATAAAAACAACCATAACATTCTAACTGTGTGTCCGTTTAACAATTTGTTTATGGTTTTGGGACCCTTGCAATGATACGGTCCTTTTGAGATACTCTAGGTGAGTTTTTGTTCAACTGCTAATATAAAAAATGGTTGGAGGAGTGAGTTCTCCCAGAATGAGCATACTATGAGCAGTATCCTATGGCTGGTTATGACCTTGAGACTACATGAATTTCTGGAACTACATGACTTAACAAGACTACATGTCATATTTAGACTACTTGCCTCATTGGGACTGAGTATATCATCAAGAATGAGTATCCCATCGAGATTGAGTGCCTCATAGGTATTGGGTGTCTCATTGGGACTGAGTGTATCATCAGGACTGAGTGTCTCACCAGGAATATGTGTCTCATCAAGACTATGTGTCTTATCGATACTGGGTGTTCGGTGGATTATGTTAGACAATACTATTTTCTATACTATATACATTGCATGAGTGAGATTATTGTATTATTATTGTGTGGTATACTTCATGTATTTCTGTGTGGTATACTTCATGTATTTCTATGCTTTATACATTGTGTATTTCATTATAGAACAATTCATATATTCCTTTTTTGTGTTCCTTTATGGTGTTCCTTCATGGTGTTCCTTAATGGTGTTCCTTCATGGTGTTCTTTAGTTTTGTTCCTTAGTGGTGTTCATTCATGGTGATCCTTCATTCTATTCTTTAGTGGTGTTCCTTCATGGTGTTCCTTAATGGTGTTCCTTAGTGGATCTCCTTCATGGTGTTCCTTATTGGTGTTACTCCATGGTGTTCCTTTGTGGTCTTCCTTAGTGGTGTCCATTCATTTTGTTCCTTAGTAGTGTGCCTTTGTGGTGTTACTTAGTGGATTTCCTTCATGTTTTTCCTTCAGGGTGTTCCTTAGTGGTGTTCTTTCAAGGTGTTACATAGTTGTATTATTTTGTGGTTATCCTTAGTGGTGTTCATTTGTGGTGTGCATTCAAGGATTCCTTTAGTGTTATTCCATTGTGTTATTACTTCATGGAATTCCTTTTTAATTTCCTATGTAGTATATTTCCTTCGTGGTTTCAGTGTTTCCTTCAAAGTATTGTTTTACTCACCCCTACACGGGCTTTGCCCGTATGTGTCAAGTCTTGTGCAATAGATCGATGCTTTGACATAGTCCTAGGTGGACCAGGACCAAGTGGTTCTTAGAGAGACCAAACAGTTGAGGTGTGCTCTTGAGGATTCAGACAGATATCCATACACCTATCCTTTAGGTAGGGGTTTCTTCGGATGAGTTTTAGGAACTTGTGCATTCACTTTTACAGGCTCCTTTTTGAGTGGGCTTGTATTCTAGCCCGGTTTACTTTCTATTTTTCTACATTCATACTCTGTTTGTTGTATCTTAGTGGTATGCATACATCTTTTCTTTGTGCTTCTTTATTTCATCATTTTGGGCTTGGAGATGTGTGTGTGTGTGTGTGTGTGTGTGTGTGTGTGTGTGTGTGTGTGTGTGTGTGTGTGTGTGTGTATAGGTATATCGGAAAATGCCTCCCATTTGTCTGATATGCCTAATTGGTGCTAGTCACCATCCCCTAGCCTATTGGAGGCAGTCTTGGGGTAGTCACAGAACGGGCCCCTCTGTGATAGGTTATGACAGGTCCTTATACTTTAAGAATATTATTAATGCATCTCATGAATCACACACTTAGATTTAAAAACCAAAACCATGATACCATATGTTTGTGGGATGTTGGGTGTGTTGGGTGCATTATGAATGATAGGTTATTAATAGATAAGTCAAGTAAGGATATTTTTCCCTACCATATTTATGGAAGTTGATATCTCATAACTTTAATTTTAATAGAATCATCACATTAAATTTCATGTATATTGTTTAATGACATGTTTATTTAATAAAATCAATGAAAGATGTATCAAGCGTATAGTTTGATGACACGGATGTGAAAAGTTCTTGATGAAATATTGTGATAAGGGAATTATATTACACAGTGAGTGTTTATGTGTGGTTATTGATGTTGTGACATTTTGTTCTTTTTCTTGGGAGACTTGACCCATTGCTAGACAATAATCCTAGACATTAAGAAATCTCGCCTAATTCCAATAAGATAGGATCTTATAAGTTCACATGCAAAGAGTTTCTTTTGATCTCAATTAAATTATTTATAATTTAACTATTGGAATAAATATTATTCTCAAGACTAAGGAATAATTTTATTCAAGTTTTATTGATCTTGTGAATTAAATATATATTTATTCACTTGATTGTGAATAAAATATATTTATTTTATTTATTTAATATTTAATAAATATTTATTCACTATTTTCTAGATAAAAAAATTATTTATGAATAAAATATTTATTTGGGTATTCAATAAGTGTCGAAGAGTTCAAGAATACAAAGACTGTATCGAGTGATAAATATTAATTTTTCAAGCTGGTGAAATAATTTTATCATTTTGTGAGTTATCATACATCATAAAATAATAGTATTAACATTATTTTTATATGGAATTGGGTTTCTTAATGATTATAATATTATTTAATGGTTGGTAGGTAGTTAAATGATATTTTAATATAAACCTAAGTTCTACAAATAAATGGTTATGTCTATTGTTTAGGCTTAACCAAGAATTGAGAATTGTTGTGCACAATGAACTTCACTATCAAATTATTACTCTCATCTTCTCAAGAATGAGAAGAACTCTTTTTAGACCAAAGGATCTTGACATGATCAAAATTAACAATTAAAGATGATTGATTTATCATTTTATCACCCAAAAATCAATTGACGTCATTTAGAGATCAAAAGAGCACATGTGGATCACCACTAGAGGGATTCTATACTTGGATCCTCCTTGCACGTTGAAGGTAATCCTAGAACAGTTTACATATGATCAACATAATCATAAAATACATTTCCTTGATGAGTTAATATTCCATTTCAATCATAAATAAATTAATTATAAATTTAATGTTCAAAGATCCTCTCTCCAGGATCTGGGTTCTCTCATGTCAATATTTGGTGGAAAAATTATTTTGTTCATGAAGTTTATGTCTTGTATAATATTGTTAATGATCTACCCAATTGATAAAAACTTCTTAGTTATCACCCACCAAGGCACTTCTTTTCATCCCAAAACATTCGTGTAATTGTATAAAAAAATATTTGAACTTTTTTATATATTTGTTTTGTGTTTCTTTTATAATGTAATTTAAATTGAAATTGAATTTTCTATTTGCTTCAGTGTGCTATAGTTTTAGTAGAAAACTATTATTGTCTTCATTTTATCAGTTTTTGGAATAACAGGGATAAAGGGCCCCCTTGATAAACAATTTTTTAGTGCTACTGAAGGCTCCTTTAATTAGGGCGATTTTTAGCAATGATAAAAGTTTTCATCTTTTAAAGTCACTTAGAACCTTAGTGATTTTTAATGCTAATGAAGGATATTTATATCACCGATGAAACCTATATCTACAGTAGTGTATGTGTGTTCCACCTTTTGTGATTTTCTACTATATAATTGCTCTTATCAATGTACAAAATTGTATTTTCCAATGTTATAAGAGCACTCACTTTCTAAGTGGATTTAAAATTCGATAGATGTTATATGTGCTAAAAATGTTGAATTTATTAATACTTTTTTTAGTAGGGATAAATTCTCTATTTATTAGTGATTTTTTCAGATAAAGGAGGAATTTATTAATGATTTTTCCTCACTGAGAATGGGTTTGTTTACCAATGATAATAAAAATAGAAAAAAATTTAAAAAATATTTTGGTATCTTTTCCAAACACCCCCCACCCCCCACCCCACCCCCACCACCATCAGTATGCTCTTACTAGCCTATTGTCCATCTCTCATGTGATTCCCACCAACACCCACTTGGTAAGTTCTCCCCCCCCCCTTCAGTACTCAACCACTTACACTACTATAAAAAACACCTATATCAGCACTAGAAATAGAATTTATCATTGAAAATAAGTGTTGATGCGTTGAGAAACCTTAAAATTTAATGGCCTTTATCAGAGCTAACAAAAGCACTAATAGAGGCTAGATTTATCAAAACTAAAAGAAAGCATTAATAAAGGGTTCCATTATCAATAATTTCTTTTAGCACTGATAAAGAGGACCTTTCTTTGCACTACTTTAGAACTAATAAAGGGGTCCTTTATTAGTACTTTTATTAGCACTAATAAAGGAAATGATAACTACTACAAAATATGTATCCCTATGGTATACCAACAATAGAACTACATTAAAAAATATAACCAAATTGCAATACAAATGTTGGAGAAAACTAGATTGAAATACATGTATTATATTGCACTATCTATCAATTCAAAATTTACATGAAAAATATTAAAATTTATTTCATATTTACAATTCATCAAAAAAAAGTTCAACCCAATATTCAAAATCAAATATTTTATAACATAATTTATCCAATAATAAACCTCCATACAAAAGTTTTTCTCTATAATAAAAAAAATAAACAAATTTTAATTTTAATGTTATATAATTTAAATATGATAAATTATATTTTTAATTACTAAATATATTATTGATATTATCGGTTATACTTTTACTTATATTATTAATGATTATATTTTTAATATTATATTAATTAATAATTAATAATTATTCAATTAATTAATAATTAAATTATTACTAATTAATTACATTATTATTTAATAATCTGTAGATTATATTGTTAATTACTGAATATATTAATGATATTATATATTATTAATTATCATAATTATGTAAACATATATTAGTAATTATATCATTAAACTAAAAGGACTTTTTATATTGAAAACAAGCACTCTGAGTAATACTAGGTACATCTTGTGTCCAATTGATGTGTGGTTGATACATTGATATCACAAATTAATTATTGGTCATTTTACAAAATATTGAATATAATTCGAGCATGTTTACTTGGTTTTGATAATTGGACACACATTTTAAACTTAAATGGAATTTTTATATTGAAATCACAAACATGGAGTCATATTGACCACATTGTATGTTGGATTGATGTGTGGTCGATTCATAAATGTCACAATTGAATTATGGATCATTTTACTAGTGTTTAAAAACAATAAAATATTTTTTTACTTTTTTTTACAATGAAATTAAAATTTCAAACTAAAAAATACACTTTTATATTAAAAACATGGACATTGAGTCATACTGAGAACAACATGTGTCAGATTGAAATGTGGTTGATTACAATATGTAAATAATAATTTATGGATCGTTTTCCTCAATTTTGAAAACAATATGAGTTTTTTTTGTTTGGATATGCAATGTGTGTCATAAACTAAATGGAGACTTCTATATTGAAAACAAGCAATTTGAGACATACCATCCAAATTGTGTGTTATAATAATTTTTAGTCAATTCCTACACACACAAAAATGAATTATGGATTGTTTTCATAAATCTTGAAAAAAATGAGGTCATTTTCTTGGTTTTGATTATGTGATATATGCTATAAACTTAAATGAAACTTTCATATTGAAAACACACACTTGGAGTCATATCATCTACATTATTTGTCAGCTTTATGTAAATGAAATTCCTATACATCACAAATGAACTATCAATCATAGCCCTTTATTCTGAAAGCAATCTGATCTTACTTTCTTAGTTTTGGCTTTGTGACATGTGTTTTAAACTAAAATGACACTTTTATATTGAAAAAACACACATTGGGTCATAGAAGCCACATCGTGTGTTCGATTAACATGAGGTTGATTCATGCACATCCCAAATAGGTTATGGATTATTTTACTAAAGTTTGAAAACAATCTAATCTCTTTTACTTAGTTTTGGCTATATGAATCACGTTTTAAATGAAAATAACACGCACATTGAATCCTACCGACCACATCTTGTGTCAAATTGACATGTAGTCAATTCCTATATATATCAAATAAATTATGGATCATTGTTCTAATTTTTTAAAACAAACTAAGGTTTTCCTTCTTGGTTTCTTCAATATGATGTGCATTTTAAACTAAAATTACACTTTCATATTGAAAGAAAACAATTTGATTCACAATGACCATATCGTGTGTCAGATTGAAGTGTTGTTAATTCCTACAATTAAAAAAATGAATTTTTGATTAGTGTACAAAATTTTCAAAACATTCCATGCTCATTTTCTCAGTTTGGACAATATGAAATGCATTTTAAACTAAAATGACACTTTTATATTGAAAACACACACTTGGAGTCATAATGGACACCTCATGTGTTGTATTGATGTGTGGTTGATTCCTATAATCAAAAAATTAATTGTGGATAATATTCAAAAAATTGGATCTATTTTACTTTTTTTGACTTAATAACCTGTGTTTTACACTGAAATGACACTTGAAAACATGCACTTTGATTCACACCGGCCACATCATGTGTCAGATTGATGTGAAGTCAATTCCAACACAACATAAATGAATGTTAGATAATTTTACTAAGTTTTGAAAACAAATCAAGCCTTTTTTATCAGTTTTGGATCTATGATGCACGCTTTGAACTCAAATGAAACTGTTATATTAAAAACACACACTTTAAATCATATCATCCAAATTGTGTGTTAGATTGATATGTGATAAATTACAACATATCGCACATGACTTATGGAGCTTTTTTATAAGCTATAAATATAATATGAACTCATTTTATAGGTTTTGGTTTTATGAAATGTGTTTTCAACTAAAATGACACTTTTAATATGAAAACACACATTTTGATTCATATCAACCACATCATGTATCAGATTGATGTGAGGTAGATTCCTACACATAAAAATGAATTATTTATTATTTTCCTAAATTATCAATACAATCTAATATCATTTTTTTGATTTTGTCACTATGACATTTTTTAAACTAAAATGACACTTTTAATGTTAAAACTCATGCTTTGAGTCATACCATCTACATAGTGTATTAGATTGACATGAATTCGATTATTACAAGTCAAAAATGAATTACGGATTATTTTCCTAAATCTTAAAAAAATGATCATGTTTATTTGGTTTTGACAATGTGGTGTGTATTTTAAACTAAAATGACACTTTTATATTGAAAACTCTCTCTTTGATAATATTTTTTTTGAGATTAATATTCAATTTATTTTAAAAATTATTATTGACAAATTTTTTTAATATTCAGCTTGGATATGAATTTTTGGATGGCCTTCAAGAAAATACACCAAGGTTGATGGAACTGGGTGAGATGTGGTGAGTCTACAAGAATTAATTGTATCTTAGATAAAAAAATAAAAGAGGTTTGATCTTGAAAATATACCAATATTAAATGAATAATCACATATATAATACAAAGACCAGATTACATAATAGAGGCATCCCACAATCCTCTAAGTATAGTCCATGAGGCTTGTACCTAGCCCTCATTGAAATTTAATGATTGGGATCTCAATTCAAGATACCCTTAGATAACTTAAGAAAATTTTGAGTTAACTTATAGTAACATAAGAAAAAAATCGAGTTACTCGTCATTAAATTGTGAAAATTTTGACTTTCCCTTCATTAACATAAGAAATAATCATGTTAACCTTCATTAACTTAAGAAAATTTGGAGTTACCCATTATAAACTTAAAAAATATTCAATTTACCCTTTATTAACTTAATAAAATTTAATTTACACTTTAGTAAATTAATAAAATTTTATGTTTCCAATCACTTACTTAACAAATATTCAAGTTACCATTCAATAACATAATAATATTTTGAGTTACCCTTTAGGTGCTTCAAAAAAATCATGTTTCCCATCAATAACATAAGAAGATTTTGAGTTTCCCATTTATAACTCCATAAATATTATATACTATTCAATAACTTAAGAACATTTTTGTTACTTGTTAGTGACTTAAGAAAACTTCACGTTACCCTTTAGTAACTTAATTTATCTTTGAGTTACCCTTCATTAACTTAAGAAATATTCATGTAACCCTATAGTTGATTAATAAAATTCTAATTATCCCTTTAGTGACATAATAAATATTCAAGTTACCCTTTAAAAACTTAATAAATTTAGAGTTACCCTTCAGTAAATTAAGAAATCTTCAATTTACACCTTAATAACTTAAAAAATATTTGTGTTACCCTTCTGTAACTTAAGAAATATTTCAGTTACCCTTCATTAATATAATAAAATCTTGAGTTACTCATCATTAACTTAAGAAATAATCAATTTACCCTTTAGTATATTAAGAAATATTTTAGTTACCCTTTAGTAACATACGGAATTTTCAAGTTACACTTCAATAACCTAAGAAAATATTGAGTTTTCCATCATTATGTTAATAAATATTTGAGTTACCCTTCGGTAACTTAACAAAATTTTTAGTTTCCTTTAAGTAAATTAAATAAAATCTAAGTTACCCTTGAGTAATTTAAGAAATATTCAATGAAATTAGAAATATTTGAGTTACCATTTAGTAACATAAGAATTATTCAGGTTTTCCTTTATAAAATTACTAAATCATTGAGTTCCCATTAATTAACTTAAGGAATATTAATGTTTCCATTATGTAACTTAATAAAATTTTAAGTCACCCTTCTATAACTGAAGACATCATCAAGATAGAGTATAGTACCATAAGAAATATTCATGTTACCCAATAGTAACATAAAAATCATCATGTTAACCTTCAAGAACTTAATAAAATTTTGATTTAACCTTTAGTAACTTTATAAATCTTCAAGTTACCATTCAGTAACTTAATTATATTTTGAGTTACCCATAAGTAACTTATAAAATCTTCAATTTACCCTTGATTAACTTAATAAATCTATGATTTACCCTTTCGTAAATTATAAAATCTTTAAGTTACCATTTAGTAAGTTAAGAAAATTTTGATTTAGACTTCAGTAACTTAATAATTCTTTAATTTACCCTTAAGTAACTGAAGAAATATTCATGTTACCTTTTAGGAACTTAAAAAATATTCTAGTTTCCCTT
The DNA here is from genome assembly GCA_963277665.1 of Viscum album. NCBI lineage: Eukaryota > Viridiplantae > Streptophyta > Magnoliopsida > Santalales > Viscaceae > Viscum > Viscum album. Next base: position 1,305,798,135 of record OY728140.1, on the reverse strand, counting down.
TTTGTAACTTAATAAAAATTTTAGTTACTCTTTAGTAACGTAAGAAATATTCAATTTAATCATTAATTACTTAATAAATTTTCAAGTTACCCTTAAATAAGATTAAAAAAATCAATTTTAACTTTAGTAACTTAAGAAATATTCAAGTTACCCTTCAATATATTAAGAAATATTAGAGTTAATCTTTAGTAACTTAATAAATATTCAAGTTACACTTTATTAACATAAGAAAAATTTGAGTTCCCCATCAATAACATAAAAAATCTTCAAGTTACCCTTTATTAGATAGTATGGATAAAAGAGACCCCTTTATAATTGATATTTAAGTGTTGATAAAGGGTGGTGCTGATTAAACATGATTCTGTAGTAGTGAAATTTTGTAATACTTAGTTAAATCTTAGCATCATTCTTCTCTAATTTTCTATTTTTTATTATTTCCACTATCTAAGTTTGTATTCTTTTATAAATACATGTATATAAATTGTATTAGTCTAATTTAGGATTTTATACCAATTTAAATAAGAAAATTGACTGTGACTATGAATTTTTCAATGTGATATCACCTAACTCATTTCTAAATATTTTTTCTTTTTTTTTAAGAGATTTATGCATTCATACCTATAAAGGAGGACAAATCTAATTCTAAACATCATTAACAATTCTCATGTGTTTTTATTCATGTATTTATCTTGTTTGGGAATTGTTCTAGTTTTTTTATTTTCATTCTTAAATTAAATTAATGAAACTATTTCATATATAGTTTATTACTATTTTATTTTATTTTTTTAAAAAAAAATTCTTAAAAAAGATCAAATTTTAGTTTCTATATGATGAAAAAAAATATTATTTATTTTTGGATTTTTTTATAATTAAAATCTTTTAAAAAACTTTATGTGAGTTTATGTGAGGGCGTACTGTTTTTGTAATGTGAATAAATATTTGTTTTATTATATGAAATATCATAACATTATAATATAATTAATTTAGAATATATTTTATTCATTATGTTATATAGACCCAATTTTATTTAAGTCATGTGAATGGTCAAAGTAACTCCAAATTTGTGTCCATAAGCATGTTTGTAGTCTGCTCATATATATAAGAGTGTCTTTCCTATAAGCTCCATGAAAAACTTCTTGTTGTACCATCCCTTGATTGTTTTATTCATCCCCTCCAAAATTCCATCACACCACCCCTCACAGTAATTGAAAAAACTCACCATCACATCCAAGGACTAATCTACTTCCTCCCCTAAAACTAGTATCAAATTTAGGTTATCTATGTTTCGTTTAGATTGGAAATGGGTTATTCACACCAATTTATTTCTACCCACATCATATTGTTTGATGGGAAAATGATTTTAATCTATGAAAGAAACAAGTAAAAATTGGTTTGGTTTATGAGAAGTCAGTGAAGGCACTGAATAAAAAATCAAATATGTTGGATCATATGAGTGATGGTGACTAGTTGGATACAAGATATTTAGAGACATTCACGATTTAGATATATTTATATGATAATACTATGTTGGAGGTGATGAATCTGACAAACCTAAAGGATATTTGGATGAATCTTGAAAGTGGTTATAAATTTTAATCTATCATAAATCATTTATATATGAAAAAATTATTGTATCATTTGAGAATGAAAAATAATGGATATTTAGGTCACAATATAGATGAGTACCCAAAAAATCTGATGTGTATGGCTTCATTGGAAGTAAATATTGATGATAAAGGTAATATAATACCTTTTTAAATGGAAAAAAAAAAGATAAATCTTTACTTTTATTAGGTTCGTTTCTTGATTTGTATGATAATATCATTATCACATTTCTTTTCAGTAAAAACACTCTAAAGTTAGATGATGTGATTTCATTATTGTTTATGAACAAGACTTAATCAAAGATAAATTATGGTTATTATTTAGGTAATAGTGGTATTCTAGCAATGAAAGATAAATGTGGTAATCAGAGAGGTTAGTTCAAGACAAGATGAAAAGTCAGGTTCTTATATTGTGACATGGAGGGCCATATGCAAAGAAACTACTATATATTGAAAAATATTCAAGAATAAAAGTATACATATGGAACCAATTATTAGGATACCATGAGGAATCTTATGAAGGATTAGGTAAATTTACTTTCAATTAGTGTTGATTATCATAGGTCATATTGGTACAATGAATGGGTGACTGATTCAACATCTTGGTATCATATTACACTAAATATATATTTATTTTATTCATATGAATAAGTAAACTTTGATATATTGAGGATGATCAATGGATATTCTACTAATTTAAATGGGGATGTTCATATTTGTATCAAAAATATGAATATTAATTCATTTTTTATTTTTTAATTAAATGTATTTAATATGCTGTTTTTTTATATTTGTTACGCATTTTGAAGGGTGAATCATCCACACTTCCTCTACCAAACACGTGTCCACTCTAGCCTAGGATACATTTTTTACATCAATGCCTCTTCATATATGAGGGTCTAAGATGACTCTTTTTTTAGTAATTGAAGAGACAGAGAAACACAATTAGGGTTCTTTTAGCCCAATTTTCACATAGAGAGGAGCATTGTGATGAGATGAGAGAGTCCCTAGTAATGGGTTCCATTCTCATGAGATAAAATTCTATGGTAGATGGAGATCACATATTCTTTTGATGTTTTTAAGGAATTATGATAAACCCCTGGAATCCATGTGTTTCTTGTCATAGATATTAACCATGGAATGTGGCAATAATCATGTTCTTAATCCTAGAGGATGCAAATATAGATCACATCAAACTTAGATGGAAACACTTGATTTAGACAATAGTGTCGTTTCTTGAAAAAAAGTGATGATTTTGGATTATCGGACCCAAATAAATTTAAATAGATTATTTTAGAATCTTGAAATGAGTTTCATCCTTGATAAAGGTGAAAATGAACCTTAGTAAAGGGGTATCATTCCTGCTTTGGTTTTCTTTGTTGATATTTTGGATGTCTAATTTATTTTTCTTATGTGTCACTATGTCTTTGGTCATTCTCTATTACTATTTTATTATCCTCCAATTATTTTAATCTCTTTATTCTTTATTATAATGGAAAACCCTAAGGATTTTTCTTCGTGCACGTAGGAAAATTGGCAAAATCAAGAAAAATCTTGTTGTCATTTTACTAATTTTCCTATTTAAAATTTATTCAGACTATAAATCATAGAAGGATTTTCTTATTATTGAATATTAATTTGAATCCGGATTTTTAATTTGAATTTTTTACTAGAATTGATTTCAACTTAGGTTGTAGTTTTTTTTTCGTTGTATTATACTATTGTGTGGTCCTTTAAACATATAAACTAGTTTATTGGATCAGAAAATGAGTTGTAGAATTTTAATTCTCATTGATTTTGATAATGTGTAGTAGAATAATTTTGTACATATTATTGTATTATGTATTTTGATAATTCTTTAATGTTGTAATTGTTTTTTTTTTTACAATACAGTGTATTTGATTTTATTCACTACTAGGTGTATTCATTTTTTTCTTGATATATTGAATTTCAATTATGAACATGTTGAACTTCTGTTTTCTTTTTATTAGTTTTTATGATATAAACAGTAAATAAACATGTTTTTATATTATTTAATAACTATAAAATTAAATTGTTGGTCAGTTTCGGATTTTAAAAAACCAAAATACCCAATTGATCTTGGGTTATTTAATAGAGACCATCTCTCACAGAGGTTCATTCCCCCCAAAAAAGTTGTATTAGATCCTAATTTGGTTTACATTTTTATTTTTTAGAAGTTGAAATTATTTGTTCCTTGATTATAAATAATATTTCATTTGATTATACCTATTGAAACATGCTTTAATTATTTCATTTTTCTTGGTTTTGTGATCTCTTGGAATATGATTTCAATATGATTCCAATACTTATTTCTTTGTTGTTTCCCTTTTTTCAGAATGATCCTTATATATTTATTTGTTTCGAACTACCTATGTGTGTCTCTAGTTTCGGGGTAGAAACTGTTCTGTTTAAGGTTTTCCTATGTTTGCGATATGGTTAGCAGTAAGGTGTTGGAAGGAACTTGTGTCTCCAGTGCATGTTTTTTCATAGTATTTGAGCTAATGTTAGATCTAGTGTGTCCCTCTACATCCAATAAGACTGCTTTCTCTACGCACGGACATGTGGCGAGTTTAGTGTTTAAGCTTGTGTGGTTTTTTGGTAGATTTATCTTGTTTTTTTCTTATCTATCCACATAAAATCATGTATTTTTTTTAACCTTTTATCAGATCACTCTTATTGGTTTCCTAGTTTTAGGAATCATGTTTTTTTAATAAGACAAGACTGGGATGTGTTTCCCTTTAGAGGCTTCTTTTTTCCTAGTTCTATATCTAGATACCCTTCCTTGTTCTCATGTCTAAGATTAATCCTAGGATATTGATACTTCTTGCATCTATCTTTATAGTTTCTATTTTTGGAGCTTTCTTTTCGATTTTGTTTTAGGTGGTTGTCTCCTTGGGTGTAGATCCTAAATCTATATATTAAGGATCTTAAGGATCCTTTTGTTAATAGTTTTTCTATTGAGTTGTTAGGAAGCGTGTCTTGGGATAAATATTAATGTTCTAGGTTCTTAGGTATGCTTTTGATTTTATGGGGTTTCGTGGATACACTTTCTATGTTTTTTTTACTATGTATTCTCTCTATTTTCCTTTTATTTTTTGTTATTTTTCATGATTTCACTAATTTTATTGAGTTTCATTCTTTTTTAAATCTCTGAATTTGTGTTTCCCCATTTTTTGTGTAATGATTAATGATACTATATTTTATTCATGTCAAGTAGGCATTGATGAGTCGTTGAGAGGACTTGTTGTCATGTGATTTGTTAGTCCTAGCTTCCTCCATGGAATCGCCTAAGAGAGAGACTTAGGTAAGTGTAGTTATAACCCTTATCATGTAATTTTTTATAATTGTTTAATTCTAAAAATGTTTAGAAGATTTAGTATATAATCTAATTATGGGACTCATGTTTCATTATTAATAAATTTTAAGGGCATTGCTTGAGTCATACTCCTCTAGTTGTTACTTTTGTATGTTATGATTCCCTTGTTGATGATGTTAGGTGGTACAAAATCATCATGTGGTTTAGGTTTTAATTTCCAAGGAGGATAGTGTGATAATGTTATATATTAAATCATTTCTGCATTTAATTAACAAGTTAGAGAATTTTGAATTTTAATTCTTTTTTTGTTAATTGAATGCATTTAATATGAACCTTTTTTAATGATGTTACACATCTTGAAAGTTTAAACTGCCAATGTTTCCCCCACTTACAACATGTCTAATCCATAATGAGATTCATTTTTTCATCTATGACTCTTTATATTTGAGTCTCTTGGATGCTTCATTTTTTATATATGGGAGAGAAATAGTAGTACAATTGGGGTTCTTTCATGATAATCTTCATGCAGAGAGGAGAATTGAGGTGAGATAGGAGAGACCTCAATGATGTGTTCCGTGATCATTGAAGAAAATGATATGGTGGAGGGAGATCACATCCTATTTTTTTAGGTGAAGGAACTATAACAATACTCTGTTGCCCCTGTGTTTCTAATATTAGAGATTGATAGTAGAAATAGGAAATATTCATGTTATTGAACATAGAGGGTGCAAATCTGGATCACATAGAACTCAGATGGAGTCACTAGATTCAGATTGTAGTTTCATTTGCTGGACAGTGGTTAAGATATGGGATGATCAAACATAAATAACTCAACATTGATAATTTTAGAACCTTAAAATTAGATTCTTCCTTAAAAAGGTAAAATTGGGACTCCATAAGGGGGTATTAGTTCTAATTTGGCTTTCTATGTTTATTTTTTGGAAGTTTAATTTTTTTCTTGTTTTCCACTATGTCTTTGGTCCTTATATATATGTGTGTTTTCTTCTCTTATTCTTTAACTCACTTTATTATTTTGCAGTGTAAGAGCTCATAGGATTCTATCCCATGAACATAAGCCAATTGGTTGAATCATGTAAAATCTTGTTGTCTTTTTACAGCTTTTCATTTTCTGTATTTCTTCGAGCTGTAAATTTCGGAATGATTCACTACATATTGAATATTAATTCAAATTTCTATTTTGAAATTGAATGGTCTATAATAAGATGTTTCAACTCAAGATGTGGTTTTTTTTTCTTTGTTTACTACTTCCATGATGTTCTTTGAACATATGAGCTGGTTTATTAGATCTAAAAATGTCTTTTGGAATTTTAATTCTCAATGATTTTGATTTAGTGATGTAGAATTATTTTATATAGATTATTTTATTCTATATTTTAGAATTATTGAAAGTTTTAATTATTGTATTTTCCACTGTATAGTGTATGTTATCATTTCACTGCTGATTGTGTTCATTTTTTTTATTCCTAATATATAGAATTATAATTATGAACATGTTGAACTTTTGTTTTCTGTTTATCAGTTTTTATAATATAAATAGTAAATAAACATGTTTTTAGTTTATATAATAACCATAAGATTAACATGTTGGTCAGTTTCAGATTTCAAAGAACCAAATTAACCTATATATATTAGGATATGGAATTGATATCATCTCTCACTTAGGGGTATTCTCCACAACAACTATAGATTTAGGTTGAATACTGATCTTGAGGGATGTGTGACATGTACCAGATTTATGCCATAATTTTTATCTACTTGTACTCTTGATAATGTTGGATTCAAGAGTTCATTTGTAAGTGTAAAATGGAAATTATAATGAGGATCTATGGTATATTTGTAAGGTAATATGGATGAAATGATTTATAGAATAGATATAAAGGCATGCAGTGAAGTTATTAATACCGTTTTAAAGAATAATTTGTTATAATTGTGGAATAGCAGATCATTGTGCATGAATCAAAGTACATTAACAAGGAATAAATAATGCTTAGAAGACAAATTAAGTAAATATAGGTGTTTTAGGTGTTACACCTAATCCATTTTTTTATGTATTTCTACTATATAAGAATGAATTGAAATAAAAAATCAAGGTGATGCACTCATAGTTCCCAACTTCTCAGAGGACATTTAGAAAAAGAATTAATTAATTCCTAAAGGTTCTTTAGATTTTTTGAAAATCATAATTATGGGGGAGTTATGAAGATAAAAATATGATAAGACTTTAGCATTTATATTTCATTTATAGGGGTAGATGACTTTCTTATATTTGAGTTGAAAAAGCACAACATCATATTTTATGTAAAGGATGACAGTTGGTGTGATACTAACCAACTTAGGATCCAACTGAGTTTTTTGGAATTCATCGCCTTCCTTAATGATCTAAATGGGAGATTCATGAGGTTCATCCCAGTTCATGGTCATCTTTTAGATATAAAGATCAGTTTTTTTTGAAAATTCAATTGGTGGGCCGATTTTAACTATATACCAGGTTGTTTTTGAAGATATATATATATCCTTGTGATTTTAAAGAAATGAAACATGGGGATAGATATATTTTTATATCTCTATTTGAACAAGATATGTGGATTGTGAGGGCTTATAATAAGGGAAGAGGCATCACTTGTAGTGAGAAGCATATATATTACCAACGACTTGGAAAAGTAAATAATGTATCATAGGTGGGGAATTTAGATGATCCATCGATGATGTGTGTTTGGATTGAGATATATAAAAGGTGATGTTTTTTCATGAGTCAATTTTTTAATAGAATATGTAGGTGTATCAGGGTGTGGAATTTCACACAGGTTTTCTATGATATATTTTCAATTAAAGTTTCAGACATAACATTAATTTTGTAAACTCTCCGAATATAATGGAATTTCTAGAGTTTCCTCACGGTTTTTTAATCCTCTGTATTAGAGTATTTTCCTATATTAAAATCTCATGTTCTAGTTTATTTCTTCTTCTTTTTCTCATTTCTTTCATCAGAGATTCTCGTGATATTTTGTTATAATAGAGTTTTTATTTTAGGCCTGATTTGTTTCCAACCCAACACATGTATATCCACCTGCATGCTTTTCCAAGGTCAGAAATATATCTCTGGTGCACAAAATTTCTCAAAGTGGTTTGGGAGGAGTAAAATAAGGGTTCATGTCAAGTCATTTATAGAATGGAGACAGTGTTTGCTGACAATGGAATCAATTTATTTCTTTATGTGTAAAACTTGATTGATTGTGGTTTTTATGTAACAAGAATTTACCCAAGTCTTATAGAGTTTATATGCATGTTTTATCAGGTTTTGTTTTGGGTATTAAGATAACATAGATCGAACTATAAGGTTTATTTTCAGGAACAATGTACTACCACCTTGAATCATAATTACTCGAATCCGCTTTTCCTGATCGTTATAAATTTATTGATGGGCCCGAAGCAATATGGAAATATTTTTCTGAGCATGAATGGTCCATATTATTATAATTTTGAATTTTTATTAATATTTTTAAAATAATAAAAAATCTTATCTTTTTGACAAACATCTTTTCTAAATGATGGAATAGGGTCATGATAACATAGTTTTTTTGTGTTGTGTCTAATCAAGTCATGTTAGAGATCAATTTTTTGAGTCTGATCACACTATAACAGTGGAAAGAGATAGTGTTTAGTGTCACTTTTATTTTTTACATAAATTTTTAGAGACATATTATAAAGAGTAAAGTAATTAGAAACACAAGTAAGAGATTTGAGTAATGAATGGTGGTCATACTATAAGAAAAATGCAATAATGACCCACTATTGATTGAAAGACAGATGGGGGATATCAAAGGGATTATTTAAGGTTGAAGGAAATGAAAGATGATGAAGATGAAATGAATATGTGAGCTCCACTTATTTTCTTCACTACTACAAAATCACCCTTTATCAATGCATATAATAGGCTTTTTCAATGCTATAATAGCAATGTTATTCTAAGTGGATTTAAAAGTCGATTGATTTTATAAGCACTAAGAAAGGGGGTATTTATCAACCCTTCTATTAGTGTTGATAAACACCCAATTTATCAGTGATTTTTTTAACTCATAAAGGGGGCCTTTATCAATGATTTTCTACACTACTATATCTTCCCATTTTATCAGCGCTAGAAAAAAAACCCTTTATCATCACTAAAAAGTGTGGATGTTATAAGAATAGATAAAAGAGGATCCCTTTAATTAGTGCTAAAAATAGTGCTGATAAATGGGCCTCTTTATAAGTTATAATTTATCAAAGATAAAGGGGACACTTTATTAGTGTTTTTTTAGTACTGATAAATTAAACTTTTATCAGTGCTAGAAATAGCATTAATAAATGCCACGCTACTGTAGTATGCTACAAAAATTACTGTACAATGAAGAAGTAAATACCAAATTTAATTGAAGTAAAATTTTCATAACTAATACAATAAAAACCATATTATAAAAATTTTAAACATAGGTCTGTACAATTATATTGGTAAGTACAATTTATTACAAACATTCAAAAACATAAATGTTTTGTTGTCTTTGGACCTTGACCCCCTCTCAAAGGAGCTCGGTCATGCTATCAATTACTGAACAAACCACCCCAGATCGAGTAAAATATTGAACCTATATAATAAAACAATTATTATGTTAGTAATAATATAAATTAATAAATTAAATATAAATATAAATTTATATATTAATAAAATTTCATTTTTAAACTGAAACCACACATTTTGATTCATACTGATCACACCATGTATGAGTTTGAGGTATGACTAATTCATATGCATCAAAAAGGAATTATGGGTCATTTTTCTAAATTAAAAAAACAATATAAATGTTTTATCCTAGTTTTGAGAATGTTATCTCTGTTTTGAACTAAGGTTTTAATTTTAAACTAAAAATATACACTTTGAGTCATATCAGGTACACCATGTATCAGATTAATGTGTGGATGAATCCTACACATCAAAAATGACTTATGGGTAATTTTATTAAATGATAAAAATAATATGAATGTGTTTTCTTGTTTTTGAGTATGAAATGCTTCATTTGAACTAAAATATCAATTTTAAACAAAAAAACATACATTTTGAGTCATATCGGGCACACTGTGCATCATATTGAATCGTGATTGATTTCTATAGGTCATAAAGGACTTATGGATTTTTTTTCCTAAAGTATAAAAAACAATATGAATGTGTTCACTTGGTTTGAGTATGTGATGTTTGTTTTAAACTAAAATGTCAATTTTAAATAAAAATACACACTTCAAGTAATATTGGTCACACCGTTTTTTAGATTGATATGCATTTGATTCCTTCACATCAAAAATGACTTAAGGATAATTTTATTTAAGTATCAAGACAACATGAGCATATTTTATAGTTTTTAGTTAGTGACACATCTTTTTAACTGAGATGACTTTTTCAAACTAAAAATTCACACTTTAAGTCATATCAGTCAAATCAGGTGTTATATTGAGGTGTAGCTAATTTCTACACATCAAAAATGGCTTATAGATTATTTTCCTAAAGTATTAAGATAATCTATGTATGTTTTATCATTTTTTAGTGAGTGACACCTTTGTTTAACTAAGATTTCAAATTTAAATAGAAAACACACTTTTCAAGTCATAACAGTCACACCGTATATCAGATTTAGGTGTGGATGATTACTACACATCACAAATTACATATAGATTTTTTTTCTAAAGTATCAAAACAATATGATTATATTTGATCAATTTTGAGTATGTGATGCCTGTTTTGAACTAAAATTTCATTTTACACTAAAAACACACACTTAGAGTCATACTATGAACACAATGAATCATATTGAGGTATGAATTATTCCTACCCATGTCAAATGTCTTATGGTTTTTTTCTAAAGTATTAAATCAATATAAATGTGTTTTCTTGAAATTGAGTATGTGATGTGTATTTTGAACTAAAATGTATATTTTAATTAAAAACACACACTTCAAGTCATATCAGTCATACCATGCATCGTATTGATGTGTGGGTGATTCCTATGCGTGAAAAATGATTTAATGATAATTTTCCTAAATTATAAAGACAATATGAGCATGTTTTCTAGTTTTTTATATAGTGACACATTTTTAAATTAAATGTAATTTTAAATCTAAAAACACTCACTTTGAGTCATATTGGTCACATCATGTGTTAGATTGATTTTTTACATACTCTTATAAGTCATAAATTACATTTTGATTGTTTTTATAAAGTATCACAATAATACAAGCATGTTTTACTAGTTTTCAATGAGCATCACATGTTTTTAACTAAAATGTAAATTTTAAACAAAAAACACACATTTCCAATCATACTGGTCACACCATGTATCATATTGAGGTTTGTTTGATTCTTACACATCAAAAATGACTTATAGGTCATTTTCATAAAGTATCAAAACATGATGCATTTTTTTCTTAGATTTTGATTTTATCATGTGTCTTTTTTACTTAAATGTAAATTTAAATTAAAAACAAAAACTTTAATCCATTTTTAAACTAAAAATACACACTAATGAACATAAAAAAATAAAATAAATAATAAATAATTATATAAAGAGAAAAAACACTATGAAGTGTATCATCATTGTTGAATACTTTGTCAAGATTTTTTTTCTCTGATAATTATATGCTCTTAATATAGCACTAAATGGTCAAAGATAAAACAATTATTGATGAAGTTATTTATTCATTATATATATGAAAATTAACTAAATAAGTATCAAATAATATTTATAAACAAATTAACTAAAAATTAGTAGATAAAATGATGATAAAATTAAATAAATAAGAAGTGGGAAGTCACCTTTTTATAATGCCTATATACAATCTGACATCATGTATTCTTCCCATTAATTTATAAACAAATATATTTTTCTTTTGAATATGATGAAATTTGAAAGACCTCATATTACTATAGAAATATAAAAAAATGAAGTACAAATAAATATTTGAATTTAAATTGTAATTATCTTTTTTTATGAGTCCACACCAACTTCAATATTTATTTTATTTCAAGGATAATACACTTTTAAGGATTAGTGGGAACCCTCATAGTAAGTGAAATATAAAGAGAGGAATAAGTAATGTACCTTGATCATTTAACTCATATGGAAGACCTCTCAGGAATATTAGCAATTAGTTCTTCATCAGAATGGAATTTAGTCCCCTTAGGAACTGCTAAAATCATCTGTCCTCTTCCCGTGGTGTTTCATGGAGTGTTTTCCTTGGGCCTTGGCTTTAGAATTTGGAGAGATTCACATTGAGATCTAAAAGTATGATAATTACCATAGAACTTTCCAAGGAGGATCTCATTCTCTATATTTTCATGGATCACCACCGCCAAGGCTGTAGAGTTTCGAGTAGACCTTCTATTGGCAGTTCTGGGGATATTGTAGTAGTCCCTTCATGGTTGATATTTCTTCTCCTTTACAGCTTAAAATCCCTTACTATCAGTTCCAGTAGTTGGTTTTTTACTTTTATCCACATCATAAGTAATTGGGTTGTCATCCGACTTGATAGAAGCCCGCACCTCTGTATGTGCATCTTCCTCCTTTGAAAATTGATGAGTGTCTCCAGCCACTGTCTCCCTAACGCAATACTTACCATTGTTCGTAACAATGAATCCAATTCCACTATCTACATCATAAATGAGCTTCTCATCATTAGTGGTTCCTACACCTAAAGCAGCTTGGTGGTTATCATTAGATCCATCACCAGTGCTAGAACCTTCAGTGACATCAGAACCCGGGTCGTGCCTCAGCTTATTCTAGGGTTTTTCTGCCCAGAAAGAACATGAAACTGTACCATATCAACCATACTGATTAAAGTTACCGCCATGTACTTCAGATAGATGCATTACCTATTTATCCTTTGCTTTAAAAACTAGATCACCATCTCGCTTGACCCCCCTTCCCTTACTCAACCCAAATACTTATCCACTTGTAAAATTACATAGGATTCTTGTTCTCATAGACTGTTCCATGACATGATTTTGATGATATTTAAAAACCACCCTATCATAAAAATGTTCATTAAAACATAATATAAAATGTTTAAATTCAATTTTATTTTTAAAATATTGCATATAATGTATTAAAAATTGATAAATTTCATCATGTGTGGTCAATTTTTTGGGTATCCACACATTGAATCCAGAAAATTCACCTTTGGAGTATCTAAATTGACTGTAATGAGAAACCAATGCTACCTAAAAATGAAATAAGTAATGAAATGATTAAAAATATATTTCATGTGATTATATTATATATTTTTACCCCACCATAATGGGTATTAAGAAAAAAAATTCATCTGTAAGAATTTTTTTTCAAAAATTACAACTAGTTTTTCTACTATTTATGATTATTCCTCTTCTTTCAATCAAATATTTTATGTAGAATTGATGCGAGGAATAATGAGTCCAAATATTTGTTGATAGTATTTTCCCTTAAAATAGTACTGATATATATTCTTACAAAATATTTGAAAAATATTTAATTGTAATTAACATAGTAAATTTTCTATTGGACAATCAAATTATAAGAAACAAACCTAATGTATATAATTAAAACCGAGACTCATAGATGTCTATGCTTGATTATTTCATCTACATTATCAAGACTAATAATGTTTGTAATGGATTCTCCATATATTTTTTCTTCAAAATCAATGATGGTTGTATCACTTTTTTGTAATATTATATTTACATGAACTCTTAATGTTAGTAAATAATGAAGTTGAACTAGAGGGGTAAATGTACTTTCTAAACATATTTTCAATCAATTAGTTAATCCTTTATATTATTTTGATTTTAAATTCCATTTACCCCTTCTATTTCTCCATATGTAATGATTATAATCTGTTCAGAACTTTTTTTATTAATTATTAAAGGATTTTCATAAAAAAATAAATTGGAAAGTAATACCTCCTTGTCAACATTTATTTTTACAAGATCAAATATCCATTCTATGAATGTTCCGATAGAAATATCGATTATATGAATATCTAAATCATCAAGTGAAATGGTTTCTCAGTACTAGGATTATGATAAATTTTAATCCCCACTCTCACATGAACTTTTGGAAGTTTTTAGTTATATATAATATCTCTTTTGGTATTGTACATTATACCCCTCGCAACAAGGTGATGGGTGAGTATTGATAGATATAAATCAGATAATTTTCACCTTGTATAATATCTATATTGGAAAGGTATTAATGTCTTCCTGATTTACATTTTATCAAAATAGTTATGGAAAAAATTATTACCTCTGGTAAAGAAGGCCTTTGAGGGGAATGTCTTGCCTCAAAGATGGTGTGGGTGGGAAATATTCTTGTATTGATTGTAATTGTGTTATTTAATTTATTTGATTTCATCCTATAAAATTATCGAAGAACTAAAACTAATAATTAAGTATTTCTTATAAATTATTTATCCATGTGTGTAGCGCATCCATTTTCTCATATTTATCCCCCAGTTCATTTATTTTCTGGAAATATTTTTGGGGTGACACCCCAAAAAATTGCACCTCTAGCACAGGCATATTGTTCTAGCCACTAATGGTAGTCATTAATCAGGTATATCTGATGATGATTCCTTTATCTAAACTAGATAAAAAATATAGTAAAATAGGTAATCATTTTTATGTAATACAAATTTAAAGAATAATTTTTTTATTATGTCATACTTACACATGTTTCCCATATTTTTTGTGTGTTTTAATCTATTAATGTACTGTGTTTATATAAATGAGCCTCATTCCATAGAACATGACATGGGATGAAAGTGTGTTTGGATTTTGATTAATTAATATTCATATAAGAAAATGAATATAATTATATTTTTGTTTCATTCCACATAAAAGTAATACTACTTATTTAAATTGCATACCATTTTTTTAAGTGAAGTGTACCCAACCATTTCTTAATAGTAGGGGTGTGTTTGTTTTGTTGCACGCTGCTTATTTTTATCACTCGATTGTGGTTTAAAAAAGTAAAAATTCATAATAAAATTAATTAATACACATATTTTCAAGTTATGTATTACCAATCACAATATACCTGAAAATATGTCTCTTCATGATGACCAATAAACACATTCCATGTTTCTTGATTTATTATGTGTTCATACATCTATGGTGGGTGTGGGATTAATTTTATTTTACAATACCTTAGATGCTTCTTCATAACAATTTTCTAAAAACCTTTTTGAGCCTTTCTAGTGAGCATTAAAATAAATTTCATGCAGCATTCATCTAGTAAAAATGTACTCTATAAGGGATAATGGAGAGTAAATCAATGTTTCATTTTTTTAAAAAAGAATTTATATCAAAACGTTACCATAATATCTTCCTAAATTAGTTCCTTAAGCATGGACACAACATTCTTCCATGTATCTATAAAAATCATAACGTGCATTCGAGTGGTGATTCCAATTCAACTAATGAAAATGGACCTTTTGGGGTTAATAGGTTGATTGCAAGCATTTCACCTAACCTCAAATTTGATGTCTTTACTTCCCGCATTAATAATTTTTGTTAACACCATCATGCTATGATACTCCTTTTTTCTGGGACCTAGTTTGTTAACATTATACCATTTCCTCAGCTTCAATAGCATCGATATGTTATTCCTTGGGATTGGTAACCTCTATATGTGCCAAAACATGTTGTTCCTCTGTATTGGGAGCATCATTATGTTGAGAAACCTTGTTACTCGGTATTAGGAGCATCAGAATGTGTAGAAAGTTGTTATTCCACTTTATTGGGTGCATCCTCATGTTGAGAATTTGTATTGGGAGCATCAACTTGTGAAGAATCTATTATTTATATAAATGGTTGAACATTTAATTTATATTACATAAATGTGGAAGTGAACAAATAATAAAATGATGTAATACAATGTATATTACAAAAAATATAAGCTAATTATTGAACACTCTTTTCTTATTTAAAGGTTAAAGATATTTTAACCCTCTATTGAGTATCCAAATCCCATTATTGTGGTCTCATATGATATGTAATACCCCATCTACATAGGGACCATCACAAAATGATTTCAGCATCCCAATGAAAGGTTCATCTTAAATTGAATTGGCATCTAGCCATTCAATAGCTTTGGTTGATTATAGAAAAAAATTCTTCTTAATGTTTGAAAGTTTTGGAACATAAAATACATGTAATAATTGTGACTCCATTATAAATGGTACATCTTTGTACCCTTACTAAAATCCGTTTTCTTGAATCCTAATTCATTAATTTTAACTACACTCTGATTATCGACCAACTTGCATTGAAATTTCATCATTGGTAATATTTTATAATCAATTACCATATTTTTTAATGATTCCAAAGTATAATATATTCATATATATTATATTTCTATCCTTGGTACTAGATATATTCATCACTTAATCCATAAGTATAACTCCACTATTTTTCATGGTATTATGTTCATCATCTTTCTTTGTATAGAATGTTATCCATTAATTATATAACCATTATTAGATAATACATGCATACTTGGTACTATTTCTAGACATAATATCTATTCTAAAATCAAATTCATATTTTCAATTTACTCAAAAATTTAGTCTTGAAACAATCCAATAAATTATCGATTATATATATTTTATATCCATCTTTTATCCCTTGACTAATTCAAATACCTAAGAATTAATTTGTTGGATTAAAAATACGGTGCAACCTATAAATATATTATGAAAATTATATCACCCACTAGATTCCTGTTGTGATGAGATTTTGGTAGACCAATGCTTTCAACATTGGACTAGTAGTCGGTACAGAATTCAATAGATTCCTCAAAAAATATTATAGCATGATAAAACCTTCTGGATAACTTAGATTTTTGATATACCCTTTCAAAATATTTGTATACCTTTCAATGGGGGTATATCCATCTATAATTTATAGGAACACATAGTCTAATCTCTCTAACCAAGTGAACCATTAAGTAAACCATCATATCAAATAATAAAAATAGGAAAAACATCTATAATTCACAAAATATGAAAAAAATATTTAAATAGTTGAAAATATATTCTGTTCTATGACTTTAAAACGTATATCATTGAAAAAGTAACAGAGTATAATATCTCAAATTTTTTAATGGGTAATTTTTTAAGGTAATTTTGAAATTTTAAGCTTAATTGGAAGTCTTAGGTGTTCGGGTGAACACTAGGGGAAGATCAAATTACCTGACCTATTGAAAATAGATGCTTTAAGTATTAAATAGTGTGTAAATAATTTAAACAATCTTTAATGGGTTCATGGGGTATGGAAGGCTGATTTATGATGTCTAAGGCTCAGTTTATTACCTTAAGAAATAAAAGATGTGTTGCTATTACACATCATATAAGTAGTGGGAATACTTTTTTTAGGGACCCAGGGGGCTCATCACCCCTTATTTCTCCACACAAAAAGGTAGTGCCCAGGATCTCACATTCCTCTCCCTTCTTCCCATAGGTTTCCCTTGTTTACCACCATCCATGCTTTGATTGTCGATCTGTTGGTGCCTACAAATTTATCTCGGTAATGCCTTTAATCATCTACCCTATTTTTTTCTTTATATCACCATATAGTTTGCTAAATTCATGTGATCTTTTTTACCCTATTTTTAGGTTTCTCATCTAAAATGTTGATTTCTTCTAATTCAAATCAATTTATAGAAAGATATTATACAATGGATCACCTATGAGTACAAGGTAGGTGGTTTTTAAATTTCTTTGAGTTTTACTGGTGTTTTGTGGTTGTGTTGTACATGTAATGAGTGGGTAGGCTAAGTGAGACCCTAATATTTCAAATGATTTTTTTAAAATTATTCATTGATTCCATGGGAGGTAGTTGGGTATGAACTAGATATGTATGCATGATAATCCTAGTGAGAGGATTTAGACCACATGGATAGGGTTGGCCAGGTGAGTGTTTTGAATTAATTATATATATATATATATTGATTTCTTGGTTCAATGGGAACATGTCATGCTTTGCCTAAGGATTGAGATGATGATGATCACCTAGATTAATGTAATGTGATATGTTAGGTTGGGATTGGACCAGGATAAGCACGTGATGTTGAATATAGTTTGGGTGACATGGTCATCAGATTGAGGTGATGTGATCATTAGGATAAGGGAAAGGCCCATGAAATTGAGTTTATGTTGACCATCTGGATGAGAGACATGGTCTAAGGGGAATGAGGTGACATAATTATGTAGATTATGATGTTTTGGGCGATTTCTACTCACCATTTTTTATCTGATGTGCTTTTGGATTCATGGGAACATATATAAGACTTAGACTGAGGAGGTGTTAACCACTCGTGTTGATGGAATCACACGTACACTATACTACTTAGGTGATGGTGTTTACCATAGGTTATGTTTGGGGGGTTTTACTATAAAAATCCTTGTGGATAATGATACACCATCGGTTGAAGGTGATGAGACCATCAGTTGGGGGTTGAGGATTGCTGAGATGCTTAAGGCCATTGGTCCATGACGTTAGGAGGATAGATATCATTATTCCTTGAGACATTGGGCTTTGAGCTTATGGTGATTATTATGATTTGAGGATATATATCATTGTACGTCAGATGTCAGGATTATGATCCTATGGGGAATCTTTGAGTGTAGTTATATGGGACATTGATCACCATCACGACCCGTCCCCCGGGGCCCATTCTGTGACTACCACAAGCCCGCCTTCCATAGGTCAGGGGCTGGCGACTAGCACCGGAAAGGAAAATCCATAAAACTATGAAGGCATTGCTTTTATAACCTGTAAACTCAGACAACCAAGCACATAGCAAGATACGAGCACAAAGTAAAACTGTATAGTAAAAAGAGTGTGTATATTAAGTAAAGGGGGCAGAATACAAGCCCAACTGGAAAGTACAAGTAAAACTGAAAAACAACTCCTGTGAACAGCCGCCAAGGATCCTACCTGAAGGGTAGGTACAACTCTTGAATGGTCATCTCTGTGGTATGCATCGTCTAAGTTCCACCTCTGTATAGCCTCCAGTCTTGGTACCCTAGACCCTGATTAGCGTTTTTCGTCGTCTGCACAAGACGCTGCAAGGTGAAGGCGTAGCATGTGCAGGGGTGAGTATAACAATACTCATTAAGGACCCCGACACCCCCCAAAGGTCTCTCATAATCCACAAAGGATAAACCACAAAGCATGAAAATAATAGTCTACCCTACTGAGGTATTTTCCCATACATATACCTAAGTTATCAATTATACCCATCTCTTTCATGAGGAAACACAATGCCTAACTCTTTATCCAAAAGCTCAATTATTCCACAAAGGAAAGAATATCACAAAGGTAACACCATAAAGGTAAGTACCACAAAGGTAAGTCCACACAGTAGAATATCACAAAACTATCACCACGAGGGTAAGGACTCATCTCACACCAGGTATAACTTAAGTACGGTAGTATAGATGATTAGTTGTATCGCTATATCATCTTACTTCATCGAGAATCTCTGTTGTTGACCCACACAGGATCAAAAATGATCCACACAAGATCTAAAGATGACCCACATAGGATCTGGAGATGACCCACACAGGATCGGTATGTGCTGACCCACACAGGATTGCTGAGCACTGACCCACACAGGATCGGTAGGCGCTAACCTGCACAGGATCGCTGAGCGCTGACCCACACAGGATTGGTATGCGCTGACCCACACAAGATCACCGAGCGCAGACCCGCATAGGATCTGAAGATGAACCACACAGAATCTGAATATGACCCACACAGGATCCAAAGATGACCCACATAGTATCTAAAGATTCTTCAAGTACTTCCAGCCACCAGGTTCCCACACTAAGCATGGTTGATTCTAGGAGTTTCTGATCCTCAATCCATTGATCAATACTTAAAATTATAATAAGTCCCATGAAGAAGTATCCAAAAGGAATGCCACGTCATGAGGGACCCAACTCAACTGACGGAACGTCAATCGGACGCTCGGTCTATAAGTTATTAGCATTTATGTTCTAAGGTCCCTATTGTATTTTGGTCCAATCCAACCCAGTCATACTCCAACATTATTCAAAACTCAAGTGGAGTATAACAAAAGTACCATCTCTATCCAAGGATTCTTGTGTTGTAGACGGTTCATCAAACGGATGCCCGGTTCTCAAGATATGGCCACAAAGGCGTATTTTAGGTCTTGATGGGCCCAAATCAGGTCCGACCCGGTTGGAATGACCCGGACCAACCCCGCCTAACCCGGCCTGACCAGGGTCTATCCTGGATTGGCTGGACAACGGCGGGCCTGGGCCGCGGCAGGCCTAGCCCGCTGGGTGTGACCCGGCTGTGTGTGGTCCGCTCGGCTGGGTGTGGTCCACCCAGCTGGTGCATTCTACTCGTATGGGAGTGGTCCACCATGGCAGGGCCCACCTTATCAACACTAGGGGGAGGCACCCCCCTCCCCCCCCCCCCCCCCCGATTCCCAAACGGTCCACCAGACCGTTCGGCATACTGGCATGCGGGACCCACCGGAGCGGTTCCTCCTTAGTGCGTCACGGCCGGCCGAATTCCCATCCAGTCCTCCTTCCACCAGCTTGACAATGTCGTTGTCCACCTATGGTCGGTTGGGTGTCAGTCACCCTCCAGTCTCCGCCGCGGCCTCCAGCTACTGCAGCGCAGACGCGTGCTACTGCTTTGCCACATTGTCAACCGAATGTCGGCCGCCACCTTCCTCCCTCGTGGTCGACGGGTCATGACCTCCTACTCAACCGGTGGCATGGATGCACGTTGCCTAGCCTCCATGCAGCCGGTTGGAGTTTCGGTAGTCACCTTTTTCCCTGCCAATGTCGGTAGCTGTTCTTGTCTACCATGCAGAATGCATCACCAAATAAGATGTGGAGGGATCGGTTCGTGTTCGTTTGACCCTACCCTCCACATTAGACTAGTAGCACGAGACTCGTGGAGAAAGATTCAATGTAAAGAAAATTAACAAAGAACAATTATAAACACACCCCAACCTCGATCATCTGTTGGAGGTGTCGTAAGGAGGAAGACGATGATGGTGACGTCGATGTTAGTTTCTCCCGCAAGACGCTTCTGATCTGGGCTCGAGCATCATCCTCGTTCTTCATTGGGGGTGGTTCTTCATTGGAGGATCTTCTTTATGGGAGTATATTCCTTCAAAGGCCTCTTACCCCTTACACTAATAGAGAAACAACCCTCAATTCTCTCAATAAGAGTTAATAAAATAACTCTTAATTAACAAGTTGTTTCATTAATTTAGATTTAATGAACCCTATTAATTAAAGTGAGTTGTGGTTACATAATTTGTGTAACCAAGAATTTAATTCCCAGCCTTAATTTCCCAACCACCCTCGTGTAGTCCCCACCTCCACAATTCAAAAAGGAGGTTTCAAAAAGAAAAATAAAATGTTATTGTTTTATTTTTTTTTATTCTTTTACCTCTCCCATGAAAATCCATAAGAATAACTTTCACCCTCAACCTACTGTGGTTGAGGTGAAGGTATTATTAAGAGAATAACGGTACTGTGAGTTCAACGGTGTCCTCAGATTTCAATTCTGAGAACCTGTTCAAAAGTTACAAAATGTCGCCCGCACGTTTACTTAACGTACCTAAAAAAATTCAAAAATTTATTCTGGGCACACTGAGCCTTGGAATCACGCACCGTCAATTTTCACAGACTCGTAATATTCCCATATAATTAAAAAAAATACATGGAAAATCCATGTCTTTACAATCACGTTGATTGGGCATGCCATTTGGACGTCAGGCTACTTGAATAATGGCATGAGGTTCCTGGTGGTATTTTGGAGGTGGAACCTGAGGGTTCACCTAGGATGTGTTTCATTATAGTATGCCTTGGGATTTATACCGTGGATCCTCACCTCTGTAGTTATATATATGTAGATAGATCTTGTATGACATGTATATAAATGGGGGGAACTTGTTCACACATTACAAGTGATGGCTGAAGCAGTTGATCGCTTCTTTGAGGCTGTTGAGAACAAGGGAAGAAAGTATTTATTTATAGTGCATGTGATACCTTTTTATTTATACTATAACACTTTCATTACCATAATTTACGATAGAAATGTGTTATTGGTGGCCTACTGAGATATATTCACACACCATACATGCACCCTTTGAGACACATGTATACTTTATGACTATAAGATCATGTAAGGGATTGGGATTAGGAGATGGACCCTAGTGATCGATTGGTAACTTTTACTTGGGATGGATGGAAAAGGGGCCTTTGAGGTCCCTTCATCAACCTAAGTTTACTTTTGTTTCAACATGCTTATTATTGAGTGTACTGACTATCGGCCATGGGTGACCCTTGTTGATTATTTCCTTGTATGACCAATTAAATCATGTTATCTGATTATAGTACTTATTTCTTTAGGACTGTTTATTTATTATTCTATTATTATGGTCTTATGATTTTTCTATTTATTGTATGTTGTTTTCTTCCATTGTATTGTGGTCCCTATTACTCTTTTGTTTATATATAAACCATTATTCTTATCACCATCTAAGGGTATAGTCTCCCCATTATCACCTCTTTACACCATCACTAATAGTTGGAATCCTTTGGAATATGGGGAGACATG
Source organism: Viscum album (assembly GCA_963277665.1). Taxonomy (NCBI): domain Eukaryota; kingdom Viridiplantae; phylum Streptophyta; class Magnoliopsida; order Santalales; family Viscaceae; genus Viscum; species Viscum album. The sequence goes on along the minus strand of OY728140.1, from coordinate 1,305,775,505 downwards.
CCTAAGGCCTAATGGTCAACTATCCCATAACCCCTTTTTTAATTTGCATTCAGATTGGGGTGATACAAATGGTATTAGAGTGGGTTCTTGTTGGTGTTTTATGGAATCATCACAATACCTTTTTATTAAATATTAACTATGTTTGGTGGGTTACAATTGATATTAAGTTCTTAATTTTCTATTTTGTATTACTATTTGGGAAATTGTAGACAAGAGATTATGATTTTACCAAAATTGGGTATAGAGATCATTTTTGGGTGCTTGAAACCCCATGCACAGGTGAAAGACCACTTTTCTAGTGGTAGGAACTTGATGTCCCACTTTTCTCTTTAATATTTGATTTGATTTCCACCTTGGTTGGATCACTTGGGTGCATTTTTTATCTGTTATATGGATTTTTAACCTTATCCCAATATGAAAAGGGAGGTTTGATTTTTCTTAAAAGTGGCACATAGGGTGTTTTGATATATTTTTGTTCATGTGATTGATTGTCATTGGGAACCTGGATTTCTCTAAGAGGGGTTGAGTTCTTTAAAGTGACAATAAATGAATCTAATTTTTCTTCCCTACTTATCCTCTCATTAGTGTAATTCTAATCCACCAACCTAGGCATGTGGTTCCAATGAAATCTAAGTGTGATTATATGTGTTGTGATATGTATATGGAATTGACCTAGATGAGGGTAGGTTGGGATAATGATAGGGGTGAGTTGTTTAATTTTTTAAATATAGAAGATAAGTAATTTTTTCTTTATTAGACTCTCTTTGGTGTAATTCTACTCAACTACCTCGAATTATATGTGATGTCTGACCCAATTATGGTAATTTCAGTGGCCATGAGGACAAACTATGTTTGATGCCTAACTTCTATGTGGGTAGGCAGGGGACTATGAGGTTGGGTTACATGTGATGCATGATTCTCATGTGGGAAGGTAGGGCACCATGAGGTTGGGTTACATTTGATACCTAACCCTAATATGGTTGGGTAAGGGGTCTTGAGGCCATATGCCATATGACAGTGTGCAGTAGGTGAGTTTAAGGGTGGTGAAATTACACTTCCTATTATATCTTTCCCAATCAATGATATTATATATGTATGCATTATGGCTATTTGAATATGGTATTGGTATTCTGTAGGATGCTTCCTAGATGGATTCCAGTGGAGTGTCAGGAGGGTGGTGATATGTTGTCTCTTGAGCATGCATGATATGACTCCCCAAAAGGTTTTGATAAGGCCCCAGAGAGGTGGGATAATCCTGAGCCATAGGCAGATCCTCAATTACAAGTAGGTAGTTTTAGGATATGGAAGCTTCTGGTCTATGTCTTAACAAGTAGCTTGGGGAAATTTTGGTTAAGGTTATCATATGTATCAAAAAGGTAGTTTGGGGAGTTAATACATTAATAGAATACTTTAATTGAGAGAACTATTCATAGTAATCACCTTTGTTTTAGGGTGAGGGTGGACCACAGGCAGATGAGAATTGGATCAAGTTGGTTTAGACCATCTTCGACCAGCTTGGGACACCCCCAGGTCAGAGGGTGAAGCTAGAAATGTACATGCTTAGAGGACTGGAAAATCAATGTTGGTATATATAGGTACATTTTGGGAGACATGAGGGACTATTATGAAAGTTTTTTTAGGAGAGTTTCTTTGAGAATGTATTTTCGGAGACACTGTGGGAGGAAAAAGCCTGTGAGTTCAGGAATCTCTAGCTGGGCAGACTATGCAGCTACCTTCATAGACTTATCTCATTTTAATCCTACTATAGTGAGAGATGAAGTTAACAGAGTGTGTCATTTTGAGGATGTCTTGCATCATTTCATTAAAGTATAGGTTAACATATTCAAGCTAATGTAATTCTTAGAGATAGTCAATGAAGCCCTAACAGCTGAGGGGAATATGATGGACTGCTCTTATTCAATTCAGGTGGTGGAATTATGTGATTTTAGAGGTAATTATTTAGGTATTATGAATTGCTGACATGAAGAATATCATTAGGTCATTTAGGATAGAGATTTTGATATACCACCGTGAAGGGGGTCTTCATCTTTGTGCTTCAATTGCAGGTGGCTAAGACATATCTGGACTCAGTGTGAGTGGCCTATAGAAGAGTGTTTGGAATCTGGTCAGATCAGGCATCACAAGAGGTTATGTGTGAATCCTTCTCAGATATCTAGGTGATAGGGACCAGTGCAGACTCGAGGATATGAGTTCATACCAGGAGCGGTAGTAGAAGATGGTAGTCGATATTTAGTTTTACATGGAGTTCATGGCAGACATAGTAGGACCCAACAATGGGGTTAGTGGCTAGTATCTGGTGTAGCTCCATAGGGATTCTATTCCTCAAGTAGTCAGGCTTTTGGAAAGGTGGATATAGTGGAGCTTCTATGTGTAGATTATTCTGGGGGAAACTATATTTAGAGGTATTCCATGAACTTGGCCATGTTTATTTTTTCTCTAGGGTAGGGTTTGGTTCATGAGGTGCATGAGTACTATTTTTTAACAAACCAGGTGTTGGTTAGTGGGTTGGAATCAATTATCATGTGTGATACATATATATATATATATATATATATATATATATGTATGTATGTATGTATGTATGTATGTATGTATGTATGTATGTATGTATGTATGTATGTATGTATGAGTTTCATAGCACCATGATTTTTTATGGGCATCAATGTGATGAGGGTTTTATTGGTGGTGTGTGGGAATCTGGGAATTGATGTGATACGGGTTATGTATGAGGTTCATGGAACTAGGACTTCTTATGAGAACCTATTGAGGTTTGGGTACTTTTGAGTATCATTTGAGATTAATGACTTTTTGGGTGTTAGATGTGACACAGGTGTGATTTGAGGTCCTAATGTGGTGTAGGGATGATGACGCATCATGGGAGGAATTTGAGTCTAGGGATGGTTAGTGGACCATCATATGTTTTTGTTTTGGTTTAGGAAGAGACTATGTAGGAAACACCTAATTTTGGGACAACCTTGAGGGTATTTGACCTATGACTTAATGAATAGGGTAGGTAAGATTATTTAAATGAGATGGGTATGTTAGGTACCATCTTCAGTTAATGTTTTATTGCTCGAGGATTATCTATGTTATGGTGGGGAGATTTAAATGTCTTGATTTTTTTAATGGGTCAATCTTTTGGGTAATTTTGAATTTTAATGTTCTAGGGGAAGTCTCAGGTGTTCGGGTGAACATCATAAGAAGATCAAATAGCCTGGTCTATTGAAAATAGTTAATGAAAATTTTACACTGCATGTAAATCATTTACATGGTGTGTAATGGATTCATGGGGTGTGGTTAGAAGATTCGTGATGTGAAAGTCTCATTTTTTTACCCTAAGGAATACATGATGTTTTCAGTTACATGTCATGTATGTTTTGGGTAGTGTTCTTTTAAAATACCTAGGGGATCGACCCCCCTCAATTCTCCATGCAAATAAGCAGCACCCAGGAGATCCCACACCTCTCTCTTTCTCCACTAGTTTTCCTTTGTTATCCACTTCCAATGATCATATCTTTAATCATTTAGTAGATATGGATTCTTCTTAGTAAGGCCTTCGATTTGCTAGCACCTTTTCTTCTTTTTTATCATCATACAGTGTGCTAAATCTATGTGATTTGTTTTACCCTATTTTCAGGGCATTCATCTAAAATGACACTTTCTTCCAATTCAAATCAAGTCAGAGGTTGATATCAAATGAGTGAGCACCTACGAGTAAAAGGATTGTAATTCCTAGATTTCTCCAAGTTTTAAGGGTTATTTGGGGGTTCACTCTACATGCATCGAGTGGGTAGGCCAAGCGAGACCCTAATATTTCAAATGATTATATTTAAATTAATAAATTGATGCTATGGGATTCCATTGGGTATGACCTAGACCTTTATACATGAAAATCCTAGGGAGATTCTTTGAACCACTTGGGTAGGGTAGTTTGAGTGAGTGTTTTGAATTAAACTGTTTTATTTATATTGATTGCTTGATTTTATGGGAATGTTCCAAACTTGGCTAAAGGATTGAGGTTATGTTGATCACTTAGAATGAGGTAATGTGATTCTTTAGGAAGGTATTGTCACAGGATATGCAGGGGACGTTGATAACATGTTGGACTATATGGTCATCGGATTGAGGCAATGTGATTTTCAGGATGAGGGACTAACAAGGATAATGTGTCTTGGTATGTTTTGGGTGATTTTTGCTCACCATTTTTTGGTCGATGTATCATTGGAGTCATGTGAACATTGATAGAACTCAGATCGAGGTGGTGTTGATCACTCGTGTTGGTGGAGGCCCCCACAGACTATGTGTTTTAAGTGATGGTGTTGACCATCTATTATATTTAGGGGTGATCACCATATAAATGAATGTGAATGGTGATATACCATCAGTTTACAGTGACGTGAATATCGATTGGGGGTTGAGGATCACTGAGATACTTGAGGATGTTGGTCCAGGATGTTGGGAGGATAGACATCACTGTGCCTTGGGAATTCGACCTTCAAGTCGATGGTGATTATTATGACTGGAGGAAAGATATCATTGTGACTCAGATGTCATTATTTTTATATGATGAGGAATCATTGAGTGGAGTACGGTAGGACATTAATCAATTGATTGGGTGTGTCATTTGGATCCTCAGATACTTGATTAGTTTCATGAGGTGTCAGGAGGTATTTTGGAGGTGGAACCCAAGGGTTCACCTAGGATGACTTTCATGAGAGGATTATTTGTCCTTTATTCCATGGAACCTCACCACTACAGTTTTATATATATATATATATATATATATATATTCTTGTCATATATATAAATGGGGGCACGTGTAAAAACATTACCACTGATGGACGTAGCAACTGATAACTTTCTTGTGGTTGTTGAGCAAAAGGGAAGAGGGTATTTATTTATTGTGCATGTGATACCTTTTTATTTATATTTAAAAACATACATTACTAGGGTATAACATAGACACACATTGGTGGTGCACTACTAAGATAATGTCTAATACCCTACATGGGCCCTTAGGGACATGTGTAGATGTTATGACTTTGTAATTAGGTAAGGGATCGAGCTCAGAAGATGGACCCTAGTGGTCGAGTTGTACCTTTTTCATGGGGTGGATGGTAAGTTTCTTGGAGGTTCCAACATCATCTAGGGTTTAATTTTGTTTTATTATGATTAATATATGTATATATTGATGATCAGCCATGAGTAACCCTATTTGGTTATTGTATAACCTATTAAGTCATGTTTTCTACTTATGGTACTTATTTCCTTTAGGATTGTTTATTTATTATTCTTATATTATGGTCTAATGGTTCTTATATTTATTTCATGTTATTTGATTCTATTTTATTGTAGTTTTTCTTCCATTGTTTTATATACATATACTATTATTATTATCACCATGTCAGGGTATAGTCTCCCCACTATCACCTCTTTATACCCTCACTACTAATTACAAGCCTTTGGCATGTGGGGAGGCACGCCGAAGGCCTACACGTCAATGGACCTATAACACCATTTTTAAGTTTCATCTAGGTCAGGGTGCTACATAGATCTTGGTTAATATATGCTGGAAATTATTAGGCAAAATGTAATATAAATCTACATGAATTATATATTTTATCAAAACATGATAATCATGTGATTTCATTTCCTTTAACTTTTTAAGTTCCAATGGAGTGAATAAAAAATGAGAATCAGTGGTTGAATGAGTTTTTCACTTTTTATATGTTTCAATACTTTTTAAAAAATAAACCCTGCATCCTATTGATGTTCATAACCTTATCAACATTTTCTAAATAATCATTCCTGAAAATTTAGGAAACCAAGTAAAGCACATGATATTTACAAGGTTCAGCCTCAAATTGATAACCTATATCCTTTCCATATCCACTCTTGTCGATATATGAAATAACCTGTTAGGAATAAGTGAATACAACTTGTGCCAACTCCCATTAGACACCTTCTACTCCCTATAGAAAATATTACACAAACTCACATAAGTTTAAAAAAATTTATTATAAAATAATTGATCTAAAACATAAGTAAAAAATATTTGGTCAATTTTCCCCACAAAATTTTTTGGGTCTGATGTCCCTGAATCCTGTGATCTTCAGTCTGATGAACTCAGTCCAACTGAATCATTACAATATTCTCAATACGATCTTACCTTTATCAATTTATACTTCTCAAACTCTGTTAAAAAACTCACTTCTATCTTCCTCAACCCAATCAACTCAATACGATCTTCTCAAAATAATTTTTCCCAGTCAAGTAAATAAAAACAACTAATTTTTAATCTTTTAATGAGATCATTGTCTAGAAAGAACTTTAACTCAAATTTTTCAGTGTTATGACTTTCCAACTTACATGAAAAGTTACAGAATTGAGAATTTACTATTCTTATATTTATCGGAGGCTCATAATATCCAAGGTGGGAAACTGAAAATCTTTTCCCACTTACCCAAATTTCAAATCTTTAAAAAAACACTCACATTTAAACTTCAACTTTGACTTATTCAAACCTTCTCAATATTTCTCTAAGATCTATCTTCTCAAACAAGCTAACTTTTCTTCAGTATGATATAACTTCCCTAACTTCAGTCTGGTTAACTTCCTCAACTTCATTATGATGAAACGTCATTAGCTCACCATGATCTGAATTTATTTCTCTACTCATTAAGATTTTACTATCTCCATATCATTAAGATATGACTATTTTTATCTTAATATGATCTAAATATATTAATCACCTTTTCAGTCCCATGTAATCATCATAATGATGTAATTATCATTACAATGGAAGCTCCACTCAGCATCTTTGAATTTTTATAATCCCTCATCAGTAATAACTTATTCAAACTTCTGAAAACATCTATATCCAGTAATTTTGGTTCTGATGAAAACTTTATCTTGATCTATGGAAATGATACAATATTTTCTATTCCTCCATTTCATCAAAATCTTTTACCATGGTATTTTTCATGATTTATGAGAATGTTAACATTTGTAAAGAATCATATGACTTGGGTAAGAAATTATGAAATTTTTCTAACTTCCAACATCACTAACTTCTTTCAAAACACTCAACAACATTATGACTTCTTCACTTAGAAATATAATTCTTACATCCTTCTAATATTTTCAAATCGATGATTCTCATACTGATGATTTGTATCCTTATATGTCTGGTGTTCCTCACATCGATGATCCGTAGCCAGAATAATTTACATTGTATTCTCCACTCTTCCATCAACTCCATATTATATCATAACTTCTAAATGATTTATGAGAAATTTATGATCAACAAAGCACCATCATATTTTCTCACTTTACAACTTCATAATTGCTAATAAATGTTGATTCCAATGAATCTAAACTTCATGTTAATGGATCTGAGACCAATGTTGTGTCAAATCAACGACATCATATTTATGATTACTTATCAAAATGGTGTTTCTAATTCAAACATTATGAGTATGGTGATTCTTAGATCAATATTCTATTTCTAGAAACCTTTGTTTTAAAAAACAACATTAACAAAGACAAAAATCCCCCCCCCCCTTCATGTTTGGGTTCAAACATTCTACAACTTTAAACTTTCATAAAAATATTATTTCGGTAGACATGTTCCAATACTGAAAAAAATAACTTATACAAAAAGGTTAGTTGTTAACAAAATAGAAAAACTTTTTTAAAAAAAATTATCACAAAATTAATTCAATCGAACCCTTTGGATTTGTTGAAAACACTCAATAACATCTTTTAAAACTCTCAGAAATTTTCACAACTCAACTTTTGTAAACAGCTGAAAGTTTTAAAATTTTATCAAAACATATATTTTCTCAAAAGATAGTGTCTTGAAACCACACTACTAGATAACATAATGTTTTTAAAGGAATTTCATCCCTTGATGTCAGGAAAAGTTTTCAACTATCTTATGAAAAACTCTCTATCACTTTCATCTTTTCCTCTCAATTTTCTTATTCTCTCACTTTTATTTTTATCTCCCACATTTTATGATAACAAAGAATTAATATTCATTAAATAAATATACATAAAAACTTCTTCCAAAGTAAAATGTTTCTACTTTCTCTCCCCCTTTGTCAACATAATCCAAAGTTTGGTGGGGGTCTCTTCTTATGAGGTTTAAGAATTCATGGGAGGAGGTCAGACATGAAGTTGTGGCATCAATTCCACAAATATCTCTTTCAGTATAGATTTTTTGAACATATCAGTAATTTGATACATTATTAAGATATATTCTAACATAACATCTATGGCAGCAACATTATATTTTATAAAATAAAACATCATATCAATGTGATTTGATCTTGAATTTTGAAAAAGATATTTAGAAAGATCAATTTCACTCTAATTATCACAATGTATCTTCAATGATTTGGAAAATTTCACTTTCAAGTCTTCTGGCTAAACTTTAATCCATAACATTTGAGTTCAAGCATGAATAGATGCAACATATTCAGATTCGTCTATGATTAAAATTAATGAATCTTTTTCTTACTATTCCAAATCACACAACATTCACCCAAGAAAAATGTTCCTCATGACGTTGAATTTATATCATTATAATATTTAGCCTAGTAAACATCATTATAACAGTGATACTTAGTCTCAAAATTTATTTTGTATAAAAACCCATGTGAAATTGTTCCTTAGACATATCTTAGAATTATATTTTCTTCCAACATATTTGATTCTTTCAGATTACTTTGATACTTAGCATACAAATTCATAGAATAAACAATATCAAGTCTTGAGGCTGTAAGGTAAAGTATAATTCTTATCAACTTATGAATGTCTATCTAATTCACACTTTTTCTTGACCCATATTTTTTCAATTTTGTGCTCACAAATATAATAGTAGACACATCTTTGGATTCTTCCATCCCAAACATCTTTAATGATTTCCTTGAATAATTTTATTGAGATAAGAAAATGTACTTTTCTTATTGCTGAATTTTTAATCCAAGGAATAATGTTAATTATACCGACATTGACATTTCAAAATTCTTCTTCATTTCCTCAGGAAATTCTTTACAAACTTTTTCTTCCTCGCCTACAAAAATTATATCATCTGCATACACAATAAAAATTATTGTTCTAGAGTTAATTTCTTTCACATTAAAGTTACTATCAACCATTCCATTATAAAAACCAACATTCTCAATTAGATATCATGTTTTGAATACTAGGAATGTGGGTCCTGTTTCAACCCATACAAGGATTTATTCAATATAAATACCTTTTTTCATCATCGTCAAGTTAAAAACCACAAGTTTGTTATATGTAAACTTCTTCCTTATTCTCACTATTTAAGAAATCCGAATTTACATTTATCTGATAAACTTTGTAATTTCAATGTGTGTTCACTAATAAAAACATTATAATAATTTCTAATCTTGTAACTGGGGAAACGTTTCTTCAAAATCCACACCTTCCACCTATGCATATCCTTTACAAACAAGTCTTTCTTTGTTTCTTGAAACTTATCCATGATCATTAAATTTTTTTATGTAAAATCACATTTTTCTGATAAACTTTTTATTTCATGGTCATGGAACAGGTTTATAGGTTTCATTTTTTTCAATCTAATTCAACTCTTTATTCACAGAATCCACTAATTCATTGTGTTGAATATCTTATGAAACTAATTATGGCTCAAATTTTGGAGAAAAATGAGGTCTAATTTTCAAATCTCAACTTTCATCTAGTCTGAAGTAGAGCCTTTTGATTTCTAATAATGTTTCCAGACTCAAAATATATTTTTAAGGTAGGAAATTTCAAAGTTTCTTTTCCAGCTAAACATTCCACATCACACAATTCTTTTGAATTTTGGTAAGTATATTTTTAATTAATTTCATAATCAATGGAAATATCTAGTTTATACTCCTCAAATTTTTCAACAACTTTTATCAAGGAATTTTTATTTTCAATTACTTTCACAACATATGAGTCCACCAAAATTTGTATTTATTTTTTCTAACATTTGTAACTTCTTCTCTTTTTTTAATAACCCATAAAAATCCTCCCTCTACTTTCTCATCAAACTTTCCCAGATCCAGATTTTTTATTTTTATACTTCCAAAAACTGTGAAGTACTTTAATGATGGTTTTTTTCTATAGCGCATTTCATAAGAAGTCATTTTGGTTTCCAGTCTCAACAAGCGTCTATATTGAACATTTAGAGAAGTAATAATTTCTCATTTCTAGTATAACTTTGAAATTTTATATTCTAATAACATACTTCTTCCCATTTCTAACAAAATTTTATTATTTCTTTCTGGTACTCCATTTTTTGTGCAGTATATGGAGCACTATACTGATGTTTGATACCATGATTTTTTAGATAAGTTTTAAAATTAATTCTTGTAAATTAGGTACCATTATAAGTTATTAAATTCTTTGTATAAACCCCCATTTCTTTCTCAACATCTTTTATGAAAAACCTAAACATTTCCAAAGCCTCTTACTTATGTTTCATAAACATGATTTTTGTCATTCAAGTAAAATCAACAATAAAATTGATGAATTATAAAACCACATTTTTTATTAATGTCTCATAGGTCCACATAAATCAGAATTAATAAGCTCAGGAGGTCTTGTAGATTGAATCTCAACACTCTAATGACTTTTCTTAGTCATATTACCTTTTTGATAAGTAACAAAAACATCTTCATCGCTTATTTTATATTCTTTAAAGTAATGTAAAACATCAATTTTAGAAAAAAAATCATGTTTTTCTGCCCAAGGTGACTAAGTCTTTGGTTCAAAATTTATTTTCATCTTAATCACTCAAGTAATAGGAGTCATTAAACTCTTCTATTTGGAATAGATTCCAACTAGTTATTTCTCATTTTATAATAACTTTTCTTTATTTCACACTTTTGACAAGACACGAATATTTTTTAAAGATTGATTATTTTCCATCATCACAAATTTAAATTACACTAAAACGGTTATGTTTTATCCCATAAAAAAATAAACTTCCTTAGATTTCAACTTTTCTACTTCAATCTCAGTCATTTATATTCCTCTAATTTTTAAAGAACTATCATTACCAAAGGTAACTTCTTCTCCATCCTGACTTTCAAAATGTTTCAAGATTTTTAAATAATTTTTCATATATGAAGAACAAAAACTAACAAGTATCCATGGTTTGTTCCATTTACATGCATTCAAAACTATCTCAATAATAAAAGAACTTTCCAAAATTTTCTTCTTACCATCTTAATTTTCTTTACTACTATAAGAAACATTTTCCAAAATAAGTTTCATATATCTTTTAGTATGATGACCATCTTCATCACATATTATACAAATTTATTCCAAACATTCAAATTGTTTTAATATTGGAAGGTTTCTAATATCTTATTTTTTTTCCTTTTCAAACTTTATGTGGGTTAGTAAAGTTAATAATCATTCTTCCACCATTGATTTGTATTTGTCAAAACCATATTTAAGGAAGTGAAAATATATGAAAAAAATTATATTCTTTGGGCCCATAGATTCTACAACACCATCAATATCCATTAAATATTGATTTTGTACTAAAGAATGATCTTTCTCCGTAGAATCTTTTTTGTTTTTGGTAACTTCTTTTTGCTCGATCATACTTGGGAAATGGACCATCTTTCCTTCTGAGTGAGTTTTCAAATTTTTTAGATGAGATTGGTTTCTCACATACATTCTTCACCCAAGATATCCTAACACCTTTTCCATAACATAAAATGTTTAAAGAATTATATGGAATATAATTTTTTCTGAGTGATTATTTCACCTATTTCTTTTTTTGAGCCTTCTCAATGATTTTAGAAGTCGTAGTTTTTACATTCAAATATTTTTTGAAATTTTCATTCATATTCCTCAAGTTACTTTTGAACTCAATAAGTTTTGATTGAAACTAGTTAACTTATTCTTCCTTGGCTTAGAACTTCTTACTAAGATCTTAAACTATATTTCCCTATTCATAAATTCTATGTTTTTAACTTAATATATTTTAGATATATTCTTTGTACTACTTGTTGACATATTTTCTTCCTTCAGCAAATTCTTCACAATCATTCTTCATTAATCTTATTTCTTTCTTGAGAGTCATGTTTTTTTCAAGACATGCAACAAGTTCTATTATGAGTTGATACTCTTTATATGATTCTTCAATACCTTCTTCACTATTTTAGGAATATTTTGTTTTCTCAATATTCTCTAATGATGTTTCTAAATTTTTGTGGACTTTCATCTTTTGAAAAAATTTTGTCAATTGATTCAAACTCATTTTCTTACCCAACATAATTCTCATGTTCCTAGTAAATTTATTTTTAGATTTTTTGGATGAATTTTCATCTTTATAACTTTTTTTCTACTTATTTCATCATGTTTTTTCTTTAGAATCATCTCAATATTCTCCATCTTTATTCTTGGGATAATTAATATCAAAGTATCTAATTACACCACAGTAAAAACATTTAAGAGGAAGTTTACCTCCATACATTCATCTTCCTTGTTGATAGTTCTTAGATATAAGAGAAATGATTTTTTTATTCAACTAATCATCCTATTTATCATCGGAGTCACAAGAATCAACATATTCAACATCTTTTATTTTTATTTTTTTCAGGCCATCAAAATTCATTTCATATTTCATATTATTTTTAAACAATAGATCTTTCGTAATTTCATAATCAATAATAAAGTTATGAAATTCCTCAAGATATAAATCATCTTTATATTCTAAAGAATAAATTTTAGAATCAAACCTATCCAAAAAATTTCTAATAATTTTATTCAAAATAGCATAATTTCCAAGACATCTCCAAATACTATTATTTTGCAAACAATTTCATTTAATATAGTGAAGTATTCATCAATATTTTCTTCATTTCTTATTATAATGTATTCATACTTACTACGCAAGGTTTTTAGCTTTTCTTTATTCACTATATAATCCCCTTTGAATATACTTTCCAGGTTTTCCCACATACTCTTTAAAGTTTTGAGACCCAACACCTTCATATAAACATTTTTTGATAAGGATATAAGGATAGTATTACTAACTTTTCAATCAACTTAGATATTTCTTTTATCAGTAAAAGTCATCAGGGAATCCATCTCAATTGGTGGAAAACCACTTGTAGCAGCATCAACAACTTCTAGACCAAGAGATAAGAGATAGGGAATCATCATATTTTTTCATCCATAATAATGTTTTACATAAAAAGTAAGAATTAATATACTATTGATAGAATTTATATTATCCATGAAAATGATTTAATAAGGGAACCTTACCTTTAAAACCAATTGAAGTTCCAAAGGATCGAATAAAAACTTAGAAGGGGTGTTGAATCAATTGTTAAATTTTTATAAGTTTTAATAATTTTTAAAACTTAACCCCTAAAACCTTTTAAAGTTCATATACTTCTCATTTTTTTTAAATGCACATGTATTAAAAATAAGAAATAAAGTAAATCACCTGATATTTATAATGTTTGGCCTCATTGTGAGAACCTACATCCTTATCATAGCCACTCCCATGGGGCGATGGAAATTCACTATTATGAATAAGTGAATAAAACTTATTCCAATTATCATTAGAAAACTTCTATATACTGATAGAAAATATTATATGTACTCCATTCAGTTTGCAATATTTTCTTATAAAATAATTAAGAAAAAACATAAGTAAAAATACTTCATTCAATTTTCTCCAAAAAAAATCATGGGTCTGATGAACTTTAGTATGATGAACCCACTTTGATTGACTTGGTATGATCATCTCAATATTATATTCCCTTTATAAATCATTAATTCTCAATATTTTCTCAAAAACTCATTCTGATCTTCTGCAGTTTTATCAAATCAATATGATCTTATCAAGATGTTGTTTCTCATTTAGATAAACAAAAAAAAGTATATGTCTGATATTCTAACGAGATCTCTATATATAAGGAACTTTAACTTAAATTCTTATGTACTCCACCTCTTCCACTTATGTGAAAAAGTTAAAAAGTAAGAATGTATTGTGATTCTATTTATAGGTGACTCAGAATATCAAAGGTGGGAAACTGAAAAACTTTTTACTAATTACCCAAATTTCGAATCTCCAAAAAAAACTCAAATTTAAACTTCATCTTTGACTTATTCAAACCTTATTAATATTTATCTAAGATCAGCATTATTAAACAAACTAACTTTTCAATAGTCTGATATAACTTCCCCAACTTCAGTCTGATTAAATTACATAGCTTAATTATGATTAAACTTCCTTAGATAATCATGATATAACTTTCTTCCTCTACTAATTACAATCTAACTATCTTCATCTCACTATGATATAACTATCTTCAACTCATTATGATCTTACTATCTTCAACTCATTATCAGTCTAATGGAATCCTCATAATGACTAAATTATCATTACGATGTAATCTCCACTCTTCAAATTTGAAATTATTCAAACCTCGTCAGATATAAATTATTCAAACTTCATAAAACTTATGTATCTAATACTTATAGATCTGAAGAAAAATATTTCTTGAGCTCTAGGACTAATAAAAGATTTATGATTCATCCATTTTTTTAAATGCTTTTATCATGATAGTTTTCATGATTTATGTGAATGTTAATATTGGTAAAGAGTCATCTGACTTGGGATAAAAAGTATGAAAACTTTCTAACTGTTGATTTCATTAACTTCTTTCAAAAATATTCTATAACATTTCTTCTTATTCACTTAGAAAGATCAATCTTCCAAACTTCTAATATTTTCCCACATATGATTCTATTACTAATGATCAACATCCTTCTATGTTTGTTGTTCCTCACATCGATGATCAGAACCCAAAATACATTACATCATATTATGAGTCCATAATAAGTGATCCTATTTATTTCATTGGGTCTGGGTAAAGACTAATGATCTTGAGCGACCCATCCATAATAACAACTCAAAAGATAAAGAAGTATCGTAAATTTTTTCATGCTTGTTCCAAGTTTGAAGTAAAATTTGTACAAATAATAACCCCCTTCGTTACATGAATCTTTCATATACATATAGATAGAATATATTTGAAGAGGAAACTGACTTAGAAATACATTTTGTGTAATAGACTATCATATATGATAGAAAATGTTTCCATGATCTTGAACTGATCTATCCTAGGATCGTAAATACCAATTTTTTCTATGAAGAGTGTATCGCATTATATTAAAGCTTATAATTGATTAATTCTTTTTAATACGAATCGATAGGGCCTCATTGGTAAGTGCTACAATATCTAGTGCATTGGAACTCATGGTGATGGACCTAGATCCTTTTGTATGGAACATTTAATTTTCAAAATAAAACCCCCTAATATATGTTAGAGTGAAAAATTGCTTTCTTTATTATGGAATAAGAAGCCTTCATATCTTAATAAATGTATTTATATGATTTGGAGTTATTAGAGCAGGATCCAATTTTTTGGTTTATGAGTCAAAGCAATAACAATATTTTTTCTAGAAAAACATCTTCCAAAATCCCTGGAGAAAATGTTCACTAATTTACTAAGGGTTAAGGGATTCGACTCATTCACATCTACATCATGAATATTTGGAAACCATATTATGTTTGGAGACATTGATTTTCTAATTTAAATTGAAGGGTTATATAAAATCGGTCTATTTCTGGCATCATATCCATAGTTAGCACATTCATCATAGTAAGCAGATCTAGCTCCATCTCAAAATCCATATTGTCATCACTCTCCATATCATCATCACTCTCCATATCTTCATCACTCTCATCCATAAGAAAACTATTTTTTATCTAGAAACTTGTTCAGAAATATCGTAAGAAAAGAAACATAAGAGTTTGTATCTAGGTATTTGAACCAATAGAATCATCAAACTCCTATAGAACCTATCACTAATATACCCCTAGAGGGGGGAGATAAGTCTTCTAAACAGAGTGAAAAGGGTTTTCCATGAGATGGTAAATGAAAAAAATTAGAACCACATGAGGTTTTCAGAGGGGGTTCTCTTGGCCCAGTGAATATTGCTTAGAAATAAAATGTTTTTGTTTCATCGAAAAATATTATTATGGAAAACTCTGGTTAACATGGAACTTGGAAACAGAAATAGGTTAAAAAATTGAAAAATGATATTATTAATAAATATAAATGGAATCCTTAAACTATGTATTGATTTTATGGATCGATGAGTAGAACCATAATCAAAAAAATTATTATTCCAAAATAAATGAAATAAAAATATAAGGTAGGGCTAGGATAGTAATTGTATGAGGTCTATTCAATTTAAGATGTACAGGGGATGAAAATATTGATATGAATATTCCAAGTTGTCCAGTAATAAAACATGTTGTTTTTGATACTTTATCATTTCCTTCTTCAAACTTATTAGATCTGAAGAAAAAATATATGTAATAAAGAACCTATATAAAAAATATTAAGAAATCCATAATGGATTCCTATAAATCCCATTAAAACAATTGAATTTATTATGATTATATTCATAAATAAACAAGATAATATTTTATTATCTAGTACAAAATATTGATAAATCATCACATACCTCCCTTTTCTATGTATAATTTATGGATTATTATATATGATTATTTTCAGATTCTATTAATGAATATCCATTATATATGTTATATTAAGAAATAAATAGATCCCACTTTCTTATTTGAGTTACCTCATTAAATAATGACAATAATGGGGAGACTAAAAAAAATTCTAAGAGTTAAGAGTGAAGAGTCATATGGGTTGGTTTGAGGAATTAACTCTATTAGATCTAATCTTTCGTTTTACCTTTGTAGCTCAGTGGTAGATCAGTCGGCTGTTAACTGACTGGTCATAGGTTCAAATCCTACTTGGGGAGATTATTTGATTCCTTATTCATGAAATAACAATGAAAATAAAAGGCTTGTTTAGGCCATTAAGAGTATGTATGTGGAGTTCCCTGGATTTTTTTATTGTGCATTCTATTTTTCATAGACTTGCATGATTTTTTGCACGATTTGAGAATCCCCATACCTCATGATGGTTCTGGAGAATCCTCTATTACATAGTCCTAGGTGGGGGATATTTACAACTAGTCTCCAAATAAAAGAATGATTAGATGTATACTATTGATTTATTCATCGATTATCCCAAGAGGGCACAATAATCGCGAGTAAACATATGAATGACAAGGAAAATTTTATACTTTGACTTTTTCTACTATTCATACCAAAAAGCCTAGTTGGAGAATTATAGGATGCATCAAACAAAAACAATATGTTTATTGGACGATTTTTCATATACTATATGCAATTAATGATTATTGATTATGGCTTCACTATAAAATAATCATTAAGGAATTCCATTTTGACAAAATATCCATGTCCCATTACTGCTGTTTTGGACTTTCTATCCCAATCATGAATTTTCTACCCTAGATAAGCTTATTTGGCCTAGTTGTGGGTGAGTGGGAAGCACAAATTTATAATTTGGGAGGATTAAAACTATTTAAATGCATACATAAAATGTGTAAAATATTAGCTCTATCCTAGACTCTAATTTTGTTTATTATATATATGATATAGGTGATTCACACTCTTTTATATATATAGAAATAATGGAAAGTATGAGCCTAGAGATAGAGTACTTATGTCAAGTGATATCTCTTGAAACTCCATTAGGTATTTGATCAGAGAGAATGCTCTAGTGCAAGGAGTTGCCCCTTGAGATGGTTTGGTACTTATTCCTTTGGAATATCATTTTCATTGAGATGATTGGCTTCAATGAAATTCTTAGAATGGACTGGTTGATTCCATACCACACCAATATTGATTTCTATCCCCGAAGGTTGTCTTTTACATCACCTGAGGGAAGTGCCTGTGTTCAGATTAGAGAATGGGATGTCCAAGAAATTTGAGATGGACCTATATATTGTGGGATAGATAGAGTGACAGCCCAAATGGCTAGTCTCTTTATGAGTAATTTTGGAACAAAGCATATGGAATTCCATCATGTGGTGGATCGTTCCATATTAATATTAATGTTTCCAAGTTCTGTGTTAACACTTGAATGAGAAATACTCATTGGGCCAAGGTCACCCCCTCTACATCTAGCATTGAGTAGACCACATACAATTACTTTCCCAGCCCAACCCTATTTTTTTCAATTATTTTAGAATAATAAAAAATATTTTTTTGATTATGGTCCTACCTGTTAATCCATAAAATCAATATGTAGTTTAATAATTTCATGTATATTCCTTAATAATATAATTTTTCAATTTTTTAACCTCTTACTATAGCTCTAATCCTTTGAGCTACAGGACCTATCTCCACTATGAATCTATTTTCACTTCACATGTTTGTTCACATGTCATCATCAAATGATACAAGTATTGGATAATAATATACAATTCACTATAACTCCTTTTTTGAAGATCCTTTACTCCTGTGACTGGTTCTTTTCATTCAAATATTATTAGTCTGGTGCTTCTCAATCTAATCTTCTATGTTTGAAAACCTGTGTGAAAAAAAACAACTTTCATAAAGATAAAAAAATTCTTTGTTCGAACATTCAGAAACTTTCAACTTTATTACAAAACCCCATTCCAATTAACTTAGTCCAATCCTAATAAACAAAAACATTCTTATACAAAAAGGGTAATTGTCAAAAAATACAAGAATATTTTTTTAAAAAAATTATCACAAAGGTTATTCAACTTTAAATCAGTCATTGATATGATATTCTATATATTTGATGAATAAACCTATGTAACCTTTACGTAATTTAGTTATTTTCAAAACTGATATCTCACTTTCTTGGAAAGAGTGTAAGTATCCAGAGGAATAAAATATCATATTTCACCCTTCACTGGTGCCAATTCTCCTAATATCTTGATGTTAATCATGTCCAACCAGTCATTAATTTCATCCTTTATTTTTCTTAGTGAATTTAGTAACATGAAAATGACAGTATCACTTTTTTTATTCATGCACAAAATCAAGAAAATATCTACTGTACACAAAATTCCAGTATGACAATTTAAAAAATTGATATTTTTTCTAACTGGGTTTCATAAGGTTTTTCATAGAAGGTTTACTAAATATAGTGTCTATATCTTTTACTTTCTCAAATAGTTGATCATCTATTAGTAGGGACCACATTTTACCTTCTTCTGAACTCCCATAGAATTATTTCATCAATGATTGGTATTTATTTCATCAGGGTAGAAATATTTTATAACCTAGAACTATAGTCTTTGATGAATGGATCATCCTAATTGAGTGTGTACCTTGTTAACAAATGGTACACCCTTGAGCTCCTTTAATGATATATCCTAAAAATTTCTATAAGATTTAAAATCATTTATCATCCCATATAGCATGGCTCTCAATATAAAATCTTCATTTATATGAGAATAATACCTTTTAACAATTAAATCTTAAATTAATTTAAAATATTTAATCAATATAAAAAAATAAAAATTAATATCATTTCCTATTTTTTGGTCCTAATATAAGTAGAGAAAAAATAATGTATTTTCAGTTTATGTATAAACATGAAGAAAAATTATAATTTAACAACATAATTGACCATGTACTATGAGTGTTTATTTGAAAACCTAAAATAATCAATCCATCTATAGATATTACAAGATGAAGGTTTCTTTGATTGTTTCCAAATTCAAGATACTTAAGATCAATTTTCTTCTACTGAAGAGAGTATTTTGGGTAAAAAAAATTCCTATATTTATTTATTATATCTTTGGGCCACATAAATTTTCATATAGTCTCCTCACTTTAATATAAGATCCTAAAACATGGAATGATTGGAAAGTACCATACAACTTTTTAAGGGATTGATTAATCTTTCTTATATCAAAAAGAACCATAGGTTTTTAATTTTTTAAGTGATTCATAGTCCATGAAAAATAGTATAAAATCATTTGGATTGGTATATATTGTTTCATAGATCATACCATTTGAATGTATCATTTGTTAAGAGTTATATATTTGATAATAAAGTTAATTATCTTTTAGGATAATATAATTCAATAGATAAAGAAGTTTAGTAAATATGGTTTCACTCTATCCATTTCCATATTTTACATTATATAGCTTCGGTATGGCTGGCAATGTTGTATATTTAGTACAATCAATATATGATGAAGTTTTTTCATAACTCTTTAACTTCTGAAATAGTTTTGGAAAATCATGAAGTTTATCTTCAACTATCACTGTCATTTACTCAATATGATCTTCAACATCATTCACACCAATAATAATTCCCTTGTTATGATCTTCATCATTATTCACACTTGTAATCACATCAGATTATCCATAAAATGTAGTTTTATCCTAGTCAATAGAAATATTTAGTTTTTCCCCATGTTTAGTCTAAAATTTATAACTTCAATTTATTATTTGATATATCAAGTGTTCATGCAACTTATAAAGACTATTTTTTCTTGAATAAAAACATTGTAAACATAGAAACTAATTTCAAAAGGTTAAAATGCCTGATATTTTGAAAAAAAATGGGATCTAGTTCCTGAATCCCTATGCTTTTCAGGACTAACACATAAGACCATCTGGGGTTCCATCATAAAATCCATGGGTTCTATGAGGAATTTCCCATTAAATATTACATGTGAGTCACCACAATTTATTAAAACTAATGCGGGATTGACTTTTCACCCAAAAATCCTCCCCTTAAACCAAATACTACACAATCGGGTCTTCCCTTCAATGATAATCCATTCTATCCAAATTATCTTTCACTTCCACTGTCATTTATCTCTCTATCTGTACATGTCCCCTACACACTATTATCATATAGAAATTCAATATAAGGCACCACCATGGATCCACATGATCCAACTCAAGCCACCATTATATTTCTCAAAAAAAATTTGGGTCATCCACATTACACTTGAGCTACCCCATGGCTCTAATATCACTTTCCCAGAACCATTTCCTCTATCACTGTCTCTTTATCTACAAATACATAATCCCTTGTCGGGTTCTATACTAAAAATCAAGGGTGATAGGAGGAGTTTCCCATCCAATATTATATGTGAACTTATATCCTTTGTAGCAACCAATGTGGGACAGGGTTTTAACCCAAAACTCCTCCCCACAAACCAAAGACCACACAATTAGGATCCAATTCCTCCATCTCTAAGCCTTATAGGCCCAACACATAAGCCCTTATGGGGTTCTATCATACAACCCATAGGTTCTATGAGGAATTTTACTTCCAATATTATATTTGAGTCACCTTCCTTTGTAGAAACCAATGTGGGGTTGAATTTTCACCCAAATAATTGATGAACTCTTTCACCCAATCCCCATACATTTTTTTCATACAATTTGCATACATACATTTTTAATTCATATTCATCCTATCAGATTCAATAATATTATTATTTAAAAAAACCACAAAAATTATGAGATTATATCCCTAAAATTTCATTATTAAATAGTCATTTAAGCTACACAATGTCATATTTCAATTATAATAATAGTCGAATGATGTGTATTGAGATTATTTTATAGTAGTGTAAATCATTAAAGTAAAGTAATGTGTGATATCTATAAAGTTACAGATAATATAATTAAATTTTCATCATTTTCAAAACACATAGATCAAGGATAGATTTAATAACATTTATAGGTGGGATTATAATAAGAGGAAGGAGTTTATGATTATTTATTTATTAACTTGGTACATTGTGGGAAAGGTAGTGTTTCAATGACAAGATTCTTAGGATTTGATGTTTATATTTTTTCAGATGATGAAAATGTTGATAGGGCATAATCACCAGGTATTGAGAACCAAATGTTTGAATAATCTCTTAAATTTAACTGGATATTTTGAATGATGGTAAAGATTCCAGTTTATAGAGTGAAAGGAATTTTGAGTTGACATTTAAAGAGAGTTCTAGGAGTCCCCATAACTAGGAACATGGTATAAATGAAACTAAGGGTCTATCTGATTGGGATGAACCAATAAAGTCAAATGGAAAAAAATATCAAAATGATGACTTAATGAAATTGAATTGTGATTAGAATAAATGTATTTAGAGATAAGAGCAATAATACACTAAAAACCCTATTTAATAATTGTAACTAAGGTTGTAATGAAAGTGTAATAAATCCTAAATGGGTTCAACAAAAGGAAGAAACTATTGTGAGTGAAAATTTATAGAACTGGTGAACTATAAATGAAAAAACATATGAATTAAGTCAACTTGAAAATTTTCATGTTGTAATTTCTTCAGATGTAAGTGGTAGAAATCAATTCCAACCCACATCTCAATGGGGAAACCAAACTATATTACCTCTAAAGAAGGGTCTTGTGAATGATTCATGTGGTTTTAGTGCTTCATCTAATGTTGAAGACTAAAAAATATGACTTATATTATGAGGGAAAGAAATATAGGTGATGATAATCCTATAATTGGCATGCTTACTAAAACTCCACAAGGTTTGGAAGCATTCATTTTATAGGAACATGACATTATTTCTGATGTTGAACCAGTTTGTTCAATTTTCATTTCCAATTCGAGAACATTTTTTGAAGTTGAATTAGTTTAATAAATATATTTAAATTCTATATTGATTTTAATAAATAAATATAGAATCACAATTTGGAATTCTCTATTTAAACAAATTATAATGAAAATAAAATGTTTAATTATAATTTAATGTATTATAATTAGAATTATTGATACAGTTTGGAATATTAGGTTGGTATTGATTGGCCCTTATTATGCTACAAAATTTATTCATCCGAGCTCGTGTTTAAGAATATTCAGAAATACTTGTGTATGATTAAATAATTTTATAAAATGGTTGAATAAGAAATTAAATTCATAAACCAAATATGAATCAAGAAGTAAGGAATTTATTTATCCCGAACTGCTTAAATAAGAATAATTTGGCAGATGATGCATAATAAAAAATACGTACAAGTAGTTTCATGATAATAACTCATGTAAATGAGATTAGAAGGGTCTAAAACTATATAAAAATAATCTTTGATTAATATGTGATATATAAGAATAAATTGTGCATTAAACCCACATGTGATTTTCTTGAAATGACATGCAGTTTGTTTTTTACATTTAAAAGTGTTTTAAAAGTAAAAAACATGTGTTACATACTCAAACAATGAAAAAAAGTTTTAATTGATGTATAAGTGTAGTAAAATAATGTTTTTTTGATATGTCAAATTTATAAATAAATTGTGTGTCAATATGACATGAAGTTTGGTCAAAATTAATATAGGTGAAACTTTTACATTTAAAATTGTTTTAAAGTAAAAAACACATGTCACACACTCAAATTGGGAAAAAATATCTCTAACTAATGTGAAATTGTTTGTCTTTGATCATCGATTAACATGTGATGTGTAGGAATGCATCGTCCATCAATCAGATATGTGGCTTGTTTGAAATGACTCCAAGTAAAATTTTTACATTTAAAAGTGTTCAAAATTAAAAATGTATGCCACGTGATCAAAATAGGAAAAAGAGGTCAAACTGATGTGAAATTGTATGTCTGTGACAGGTTATTCATATGTGACATTTAGGAATGAACCGTGTGTAACACTCCATGTGAATACAAAATTTGAATTTTATTTAAATTTAGGTGAACCATATTTATTTTGGCCTATTTTGGTTGAAGAAAGGGTAAGAGAAGGCTCGGGTGAATTTTTTGAGGGAGAGGGGTTAGACAGAGGAAATCTTTCATGAAGTATATTTTCTATAGGAAGTCTGGTGGGGGTTTACCAGACTTTTGGAGGTCCTGGGCAGTGGACATTACCACTTTCCACCCCAATATAGTTATAGTAGACCTAGGCAGTGAGAAATGCTACTTACCATCCCATTAGAGTTCCGATAGGAATCAATAATTATTGATTTTTAGTCACTGGATAATTGCCTTTAAAATTTAAAATTGAACACACCACAAAAAAAGCACTGAGCTCTTGAAATCAAAAGAAAACAATGAGGTTGAGAAGAATCATTCAAGCTGAATTTGTTGAACAATGATAAAGGATAATGGGTGATGTCATATCGACTAAATATGAGTAGAAATATTTGCAAACCATAGGTTTTAAGAGGGTTGATTCGTCTGAGAAGTTTGAGGGAAAGCAACAGCAGAGGTTGACTTTCACGAGACATAAAATGGCATGAAGAAGTGAGTTCTCTTAGGGTTGAATTTATGAGATCGAGAAGGGGTGTTTCAGTGCTGATAAAAATATCTTTTTTCAGCGCCCAAATAATAAACACTGGTAAAACATATATTTATCAGTACTAAATATGTTCTAATAAAACATATATTTATCTACGCTATAATTTTAGCATCGATAAATATAGGTTTTATTAGCATTTTGTGTTTTAGAACTGATAAAATATATTTTTATTAGTGCTTTTAGGAAAGTTCTCATAAAAACTATTTAAAATAAAATACAAAAATATTGAATGAATTTATAATAAAAATGAATTGATTATAAAAAAAAAGTAAAAATTAATTAACGTTATTAATGAATATACAATCTTAAATGCATGAATGTTAAAAATGAGTGAAATTGAATAATTAAAAATTAATAGATTTCAAAAATATTAAAAAAATGGATAAGTTTTATTATCTATATAAATTTTAAAAAAATTGATTATATCTAAAATTGAAGATAAATACACATTGAAAATATTATAACATAGTAAAAACATACAAAAAAATGAATTTGTAAGATTAATTATATGAATTGTAAACACGTACAAAAATTAAAAAAAATTAAAAAAATGCATTCAAATAAATTAATTCTATATATTTCAAACATTTTAAAAATATTACAACAATGTAAATAAAATTGAATGAATATTAATAATATAAATTAAAAACATATTAAGAATATTAAAACTTATTAAATAATTGTGTATAATTAATAAGATTAATTGCATTAAATGTAAACACGGGCAAAAATTTAGAGAATATTGGAAAATGCACTTAGATAAATTATTTAAATAAATTTCAAACATTTTAAAACTATTATAGTTTTGTGAATGAAGTTGAATAAAGAGTAATCATATAAAATAAACACATTTTAAGAATATTAAAACATGGTAAATAATTATGTATAAAAAATATAATAAAATGAATAAATTCTAAAAATATTAAAAATTAAAGAAATATTACAAATGAATAAATAATATTAAATGAAATAATATTTAAATTGAATAAATTAAATTGAATAAAATAAAAGAATATTTTAAAAAGTAAATTCGTAACATTAATTACGTGAATTACATACACATAAAAATGAATAGAAATTAATAAATTGATAATATTAATTATATAAAAAAATGAATTATAGTGACTATACAAAAAATGTTAATAATTAAATTAAATCAAATTAAATTAAAAACACATGTATATATTCAGAATGGATAAATTAAAATAAATATGATTACATGATTTGATTGATTAAGTTAAAAATCAAAAAAAATAGCTAAATAATATTTTCTTTTCATATATTAAAAAATGAATTTAATATAATAACATAATTAACAACATAAACACAAAAAGGTGTTGGGGATGACGTATGATGGGGTTCAATTTCACAACAAAATGGCATGGGTTTGAGATGGTCTTATAATAATCAATTACATAAATTTCAAACTTACTAAAAATATTGAAACTTAATAAACAAAAACGAATAAGTATTAATCATATAAATTACAAACATATTGAAAATATTAAAACCCAGTAAATAAATATGTATAAATTTTTTAAAATGAACATATTCCAGAAATATTAAAAATTAATAAATATAAAAAATGAAATATATATATATATATATATAATATTTAATGAAATAATATTGAAAATGAATAAATAAAATTACGAAAAATTACAAAAATTACAAAAAAATATATTTTAGAAAATTTAATTCATAACATTAATTAAATGAATTGAAAACAAGTAAAAAATGAATAAAAATGGATAAATAAATAATAATATTATTGCTAATTGTTAATGCATGCACTGTATTGATTGTATATGGAAAATATGATTATTTATTAACCTTTAGAACTTTTAATAATTACTAAACATTTTATTATTTAATTAAATGTATAGATTTCAAAAAACTCATAAATAACTATATAAATTGAATATATTACAAAGATATCAAATGAATATATATTAAAAATTAAAAAATATTAAAAATTAAAAAATTACAAAAAAATTAAAATTTAGAGACATTTAAAACGAATAAATTATATTAAATAAAAAAATATACATACACGTACACACATACATACACATAGAAATACATGTACAGATATATGAACATCCACATACATATATACATACACATACACAAATACATATGCAAAAACATGCATACGTACACATACAGGCACATACACCTACATGTATATACATACACATACACATACATATGCATATACATACACGTACACCAACATGCAGATACATACTCATTCATGCACATACATACATATCTATACCTATACATATATACATATACATAGTATATAAACATATACATACACATACACATAAACATACACACATACATATGCACAGACATACATGTACATACACATACACATTCACATACACATACACACATACATACGCATAAACATACCTATATACGCATACATATACATACATGTACACATATATATTACATTCACGTATACAAACATACTCAAACTTATAAATACACATACACGTACACATATGTATACACATACACATATATATAATTACATACATGTATGTGAACATATACATACGAACACATGCATACAACACATGTACACATAAACACACACACACACACACACAAAACACACACACACACAACACAACACATGCATACACATACAACACATACATACAAGTTCACATATTGACACACACATACATCCACATACATACACATGAATACATATATATACAAATACATGTACGTATATTTTAAATTATTTAATATGAATATAAATATATAAATTTAAATATGAATCACATATTTAAATAAATATATTCATTTATATATTTTATATTTTTTAAATAAAATATTAATTTAAAATATTTACATTAATTATGTACACATTTTTTAAATAATGTATATAAATATATTATTAATCATTTTTATTGACTAATATAATTAATTTGATAATTTTTTATTTATAAAATTATGATCATAAGATTCATTTTCTATTGAAACTTATATTAACCACATTTTTATATTATATTTACATATATATACTTATTGTAATATAAATATTATTTAAAATATATTAATATGTATATATAAATTAAATTATTCATTGTGACCTTTATCAGCACTAAACAAAAAGCACTGATAAAGGGAGTACTTTTATTAGTGCTAGACAAAAGTGTTTACAAACAGAACCATTTTATCGGTTATTTTTTTAGCATTGATAAAAGTTACCTTTATCATTGCTAATAAATGTCTCCCCACTTATCAGTGACTTTTTTTAGTGTTGATAAAGGTTAGTGTTGAATATCGTGTGATCAGTAGTAGTGTTAGTACATATAAAGAGTGTTTTTATCACTTGTGATAAAACTATAAAAATATAATTTTTTAAATATTTTGAAATTTAGCTAACCCCCCCCCCCCCATCAATGCTAGCCCACCAGCCTCCGCTCATGATCATGTGTGACTCCTACCAACACCCCCTTTGTTAGAGATTTCCCCCTATCAGCACTCAACCACTACCAATACTATAAAAATTGCCTATATCAATGCTAGAAATGGGCTTTGTCAGTGAAAAAAAGTGATCACATGCTGAGTGACATAAAATGTTCTCAACCTTTACCAGCGCTAACAAAAGATTTGATAAATACCCCCTTTTGTTCTAAAATAAATCATTGATAATTGGTGACTTTATCATTGATTTCTTTTAGAAATAATAAATTTGACATTTACTAGTTCATTTTTAGAACTCATAAAGTGGTCCTTTATTAGTGCTTTTGTTAGCACTAATAATGGCCATGGAAGATACTTCAAAACATGAAACCCTACATAATCCCTATAAAAAACCATATTTAAAAAATATAGTCAAATTGGCATATAAATATTATAGAAAAAATTATTGAAATACAAATATTACATTACACTAACATTTCAATTCAAAATTTAGATACAAAATATTAATATAGAGGTGATTTTTACAGTTAATCAAAAAAAGTACAACCAAATATAAAAAATAAAAACACTTATAGAAAACTTTATTCAACAATCAACCTCCATAAAAAGTATATCCCTATAATAAAACTAATATTTATTTCAGTAATAGTAAATAATTAATAAGCAAATTATAATTTTAATGTTATATAATTCACATATGATAAATTATATTTTTTATTACTAAAAATATTAATGATATTATTCGTTATACTATTAATAATATTATTACGGATTATATTTTTAATTTAAAATTAATTATTAATTATTAATTATATTATCGATTCATAATTATATTATGAATTATTAATTACACTTTTTATTAATAATCTATAAATTATATTGATAATTTCAGAATATTTTAATGATATTATCATTTATTAATTATCTTAATTACATAAATAGTTGTTGACAATTATATCATTAATCTAAAATGATATTTTTATATTGAAAATGCACATGTTGAGTCATACCGAGCACATCGTGCAATTGATTGAAACATGGTCAATTATTAAATGTCACAAATGAATTATGGATCATTTTCCTAAATTTTAAAAATAATCTGAGATCGTTTACTATATTTTGAAAATTTGATAAACATTTTAAACTAAAATGACACTTTTATATTGAAAACGCACACTTAGAGTCATACCAGTCACATTGTATATCAGGTTGACATGCAGTCGATTCCTATTTGTCAAAAATTAATTATGGATCATTTTTCAAAATTTTGAAAAAAATCAGAGCTTATTTACTTGAATTTGAAAATATGACGAGTGTTTTAAACTAAAATGACACTTTTATATTGAAAACACACACTTTGAGTCATACTGACCACATCGTGTGTTAGACATATTTTTGGTCAATTCCAATACATCAAAGATGAATTATAGATCATTCTTATAATGTTTGAAAACAATCCATGTTTTTTTCTCAATTTTTTCTTTGTGACGTGTATTTTAAACTAAAATAGAAATTTTATGTAGAAAACACACACTTTGAGTCATACTGACCACATCTTGTGTTAGATTGATGTTTGGTCGATACCTACACTCTAAAAATAAATTATGGATCATTTTACTAAATAATAAAAATAATCTAAGAATGTTCTCTACGTTTTTCTTATGTGACACGCATTTTAGACTAAAATGACACTTTTATAATGAAAACATGCACTTCGAGTCATATTGGACACATTTTGTATCGAATTGATGTGTAGTCAATTTCTAAACCTCACAAATGAACTATTGATCATTTTCCTAAGGTTTGAAAATAATTCGATCTCATATGCTGAATTTTGGCTATGTGGTGTGTTTTAAACTAAAATGAACCTTTTATATTAAAAATATGCACTTTAAGTCATACCTAACACAGAGTGTGTCAGATTGACATACGGTCAATTCCTACCTATCAAAAAAAATTATAGATCATTTTCCTAAATTTTAAAGATAATTTGATCTCATTTACTCAATTTTAGTTATTTGACTTGCATTTTAAACTAAACTAACCATCACTTTAAGTCATACCAACCACATCATGTATCGGATTATCATGTAGTTAATTAATATATGTATGAAATTAATTATGGATCATTTTCCTATAGTTGAAAACAATATGATCTTGTTTTATCAATTTTTTCTATCAGGCGAGTGTTTTGTTTTAAAATGACACTTTTATATTAAAAAACACACTTTGGGTTATATCGCCACATCATGCACTAGATAGACATGTGGTCAATTCGAACACATCACAAATGAATTATGTATTGGTTACTAATATTTTGAAAACAATGAAATCTCATTCACTCTGTTTTGACAATGTGATGGGCATTGTAAACTAAAAAAACACTTTAATATTGAAAACATGCACTTATAGTCATGCTAGCCACATCATGTGTTAGATTGATTTTAATTAAATTCTAAAATTCCATAAATGAATCATATGCCATTTTCATAAAGTTTCAAGATGATATGAGATTATTTACTCAATTTTGGCTAGGAGATGTGCATTTTACTCTCAAATGACACTTGAAAACACGTACTTTGAGTCATATTGGCCACATTTTTTGTCAAATTGATGTTTGGATGATTCCTACAAATCATAAATAAATTTTTTATTGTTTTTATAAGTTTTTAAAACCTCCAAATCTTGTTTTATTAGTTTTTTTCTATGTGATGTGCATTTTAAATAAAAATAACACCTTTATATTGAAAACACACACTTTAAGTCATACTTACCACATCATTTGTTGGATTTACATGTAGTAATTTCCCATACATTACACATGAACTACATATCACTTTCATAAAGTATCAATACAATTTGATCTTTTTTTCTTAGTTTTGGATTTATGGAATGTGTTTTAAACTAAAATGACACTTTTAATCTGAAAACATGAACATTAAGTCATGTCAGCCACATCGTGTGTTGGATTTACATACATTCAATTCTAACATGACAAAAATAAATTATATATTTTTTTCCTAAATTAAAGACACAATTAATTATTTTTTCTGGGTTTTGGCTATGTGATGTGTTTTTAATCTAAAATGACACTTTTAATGTGAAAACACACACATTGAGTCATACCAGACACATCATCTATCAGATTAATCCATTTTTTATTTTTACTAATCACAAATCAATTATGAATATTTTCACAAAGTTCGAAAATAATTTTAACTCATTTACTTGGTTTTGACAATGTGACATGCATTTTAAACTAAAATGAAACTTTTATATTGAAAAAACATACTTGGGTAATATATTTTCTTAAATTAATTTGAAATTTATTTATAGATAATTATAGATAATTTTTTTAATATAAAGCTCTGATATAACTTGTTGGATGGATTTCTAGAAAATAAACCTAGGTTAATGGAACTGAGTGAGATGTTGCAAGCCCACAAGCATGACTTGTATATTGAAAGGAAAAACAAAATATGTGTTGATCTTGAAAACATACCAATATTAAATTAATATACACTTATATAATACTAAGACCTAATTACATACTAGTGGTATACCATAATCATTTAATCATACTTCTCATGGCTTTTACCCAGTCCTTGGTGAAATTCCATGATTGAAACCTCTATTCAAGTAACCCTTTGTTAACCTAAGAAAATTTTGAGATACCTTACAAAAACTTGAGAAAAAATCATGTTTCCATTATGTAACATAAGAAATTTTTTATTTACCCTTTTGTAACTTATTAAATCTTCAAGTTACAATTCATTAATTTAAGAAAATTTTGAGCTACCCATTAGTAACAAAACAAATATTCAAGTTACTCTTCAGTAACTTAAATAAATTTCAGTTTCCCTTTAGTAAATTAAAAAAATTGAGTTACCATTTAGTAACTTAAGAAATAATTGAGTTTCACTTCAGTAACTTAAACACTTTTGGAGTTACCATTTAGTAACTTAAGAAATATTCATGTTACCCTTTAGTAACTTAATAATATTTCATGTTACCCTTTAGTAACTTAAGAAATCTTCATGTTTCCCTTTAGTAACTTATGAAATATTTGAGTTACCCATCAGTAACTTAAAAAATCTTCAAGTTACCCATTAGAAACCTAAGAAAATTTTGAGTTAAACTTTAGTAACTTAAGAAATATTTATGTTATCCTTCAGCAAATTAAAAAAAAATCAAATTACCCTTCAGTGAGTTAAGAAATATTCATGTTACCATTTAGTAAATTACTAAATCTTCAAGTTACCCTTTAGTAACATAATAAATCTTCTAGTTAACCTTCAATAACTTAATAAAATTTTTATTTACCCATTAGTAACTTAATAAATTTTATAATTACTCTTATTTAACTTAATAAATGTTCAATTTTCTCTTCTATAACTTCATAAATATTCAAGTTACCATTTTGTAATATACAAAACTTTTGAGTTTTCCTTTAGTGACTTAAGAAAATTGTGATTTACCCTTTAATAACTTAAGAAAATTTTGATTTACCCTTTATTAAATTAAAAGAAATTCAAGTTACCCTTTAGTAATTAAATAAATCTTCAAGTTACCCTTTATTAGATTAAGAAATCTTCAAGTTACCCTTCAGTAGATTAAAAAAATTTGAGTTACCCTTCAGTAACTTAAAAAATATTTGAGTTTCCCTTCAGTAACATAAGAAATATTGATGTTTCCCTTTGGTGACTTAATAAAATTTTTATTTACCCTTTATTAAGTTAAGTAATATTCAAGTTACCCTTCACTAACTTAATAAATCTTCATGTTACCCTTTAGTAACATAAGAAATCATCAAGTTACACTTTAGAAAATTAAGAAAATTTTTAGTTTACCATTAGTAACTTAAGAAATATTCATATTACCATTCAGTAACACACAAAAAATTTGAATTACCCTTTAGTAACTTAAGAAATATTCACATTACCCTTAAATAACTTATTAAATCTTTGATTCACCCATCATTATCATAATAAATATTCAAGTTACCATTCAATAACTTAATTAAATTCTGATTTACCCTTCAGTAACTTAAAAAATATTTAAGCTACCCTTCAGTATCTTAATAAATCTTCTAGTCACCCTTTGGTAACTTAAGAAATATTCAAGTTACCCTTTAGTAAATTAATAAAATTTTGAGTTAACCTCTAGTAACTTAAGAAATATTCAAATTAATCTTTACTAACATAAAGAAATTTTGGGAAACCCTTTAATAACTAAATAAATTTTCAAGTTACCTTATAGTAAATTAATAAATCTTTATGTTATCCTTTAAAAACTTAATAAATCTTTGTGTTTCCCTTTAGTAACTTAAGAAATCATTAAGTTACCCTTTAACAAATCAAAGAAATTTTGAGTTACCCTTTATTAACTTAAGAAATATTCAAGTTACCATTTATTAGTTAGCATGATAAAATCACCTCTTTATTAGTGATTTTTTTAGTATTAATAAAGGGTAGTTCTAAATAAACATGATTCTATAGTAATGAAAGTGTTTAATACTTGGTCAAATATAAACATCATTTTTCTATTTTCTATTTTACATGTTATCCACTATTCAATTTCTTATTCTTTTATAAATAAATATATATCATGTATAGGAGTTTAAGTTGGAATTTTATGAGAATTTATATGAGTAAAATTGATTATGGATATGAATTTGTTAAATGGATCTCACTTGACTCATTTCTATGAAATGTTTAACTTTTATTTTCTTTTTTGAAGAAATTTGTGAGTGCATACCAATCAGGGAGGAGGAATATAATTCCAAAAATTGTTAAGAATTATCATGTTTTTTTCTTCTTGTATTTATATTATTTGTGAACATTTATAGTATTTTTTTGGGATTTTGATTCTTAACTTTCATAAAAAAACTATTTTTATACAACTTATTACTATTTTATTTTATTATTTAGAATTTTTTTTCTTAAAAAAGTTTATATTGTATTTACTATATGCACTATTACAGAACATTTGATAAAAAATGCTACCCTTTATCAACACAAGATAAAAATTATTGATAAAGAAACACTTTATCATCTCTTTTATTTAATGCTGATAAAGGGTGGGATTTATTAGTGCTAAAAAACCATTGACAAAAGCTATATTTCATAAAAAAATTATAACATTAAAATCATATATTAATATTAATGTATTTATATATATTGATAAAAATATAAAATATTTTATTATATCTGATTTATATATGACTAAATATACATTTACACTTAATATACAATATATTTAATTTAAAAAGGCATATAAAATAAAAATTATATATTTTTAAAAATCTTATATCATATATAAATATGTATTGAAAAATATATATATATTAAATATTATTTATATAATTATAATGTATTGTAAATCATATTTATATGTCATATATTTAGTGAAAATGGGTAATAATTTAATTAAAATTAATATTAATTAAAAATATTGACCTATTAATATTAATACACATTTCATTAGGTTTTGTTTTATCAATGTCATTTGTTAGTTCAATTTCATATATATATCAATTAATAAATAATAATTATTTATTAGAACAAATTGACTAAAATGTTACACATAATTTTTCATACACTGATTTTACATGTACATATATGAAATTAATTAAATTTCATAAATAAAAACATATGAACAAATAATAGATTGTTAATATTATCATTTTAGATATTATTTATTAATATTTAATAAATAATACATCAAGTTCTTAATTGTTAAATTTTATTCATTTTTTATACTTTTATTTTACATATACTATTAAATTTCACTCATTTTTAACATAAATGCATTTAATATTATTTATTAATTAATTATTTTAATTTTTTTTTAATTTTATTATAATTTATTGATTTTAAATATTTTTATTTTAGCATTTTTATAATTTATTCATTTTTAATCTTATTGTATACATAATTATTCATTAATATTTTAAATATTTTAAATATAAGAAATATATTAATATATATATATATATATATCAATATATATAATATTTCCTAAAATATGATTTATATAATAAAAAATACGTTTTTACATTTAATAAGTCATATATTTAGTAAAAAATGGTTTATAATTAATAATTAATATTTATTAGAAATATCCACTGATTAGTATCAAGTAATGGATATTTAAGATTTTTTTTTGTTTTTTCAATTTAAAATATATAAAACTCTTGTTACATTAATTTAACAAACACATATATGTAATTAATGTAATTTTATATAGAAACACGCACATACACATAATTTTTAAGTTATCTATTCAGTTTTTATTATTAATTTTAGAATTTTATTAATTAAAAAAATATATATTATGGATGTTTTTTATGGTACAATACAAAGAAACACACACACACAGTTGCAGGCTGGAAGGATAAGTTATCGCCCCCATCATGGATAAATCATTCAACCATTCGCTTTATAACATTGTCATTTTGGCTTGAAGGCCCAGTGGGCATAGCCCAAAGGCCCATTTTTAATATTTAATTATACATATTTATTCGTTAAAATTTAGTTTTTTAACTTTTTTTAATTCACATAATTAATTTTTATTTATTTTCAATTTAACATATATTCATTTTTAATTTTTTTAATAATCTATATAATTAATAACACTTATTCATTTTTTAATATTTTTCAATCTATTGATTTTTTAATTATTAAATTCCACTTTTTTAACATTCATTCATTAAAAATTATTAGTTTTGTTTATTCACTAATAATGTTAGTTATTTTGTACATTTTTTTCAATTAATTCATTTTTAATCTTTATTCATTTAATAGTTTTGTAATTTATTCATTTTTTATATTTTTTATACATATTTATTCATTAAAATTTTATGTTTTTAATATATTTGTAGTGTACATATTTTTATATGATGTCATCTTTATTTTAATATATATTCATTTTCAATTTTTTAATAATTTATATAATTAATACAACTTATTCAATTTTTTTAAAATATTTTTAAAGTATATTCATTTTTTTCATTAAATTCCACTCATTTATAACATTTTTACATTTAATATTATTTTTTCCTTAATAATATAATAAATTTTTACATTTTTATAATTTATTTATTGTTAATATATATTAATTTAATATTTTTTTAATTTATTTTATATATTTTTTATCATCACTTTCCAAAAGGTGCTTATAAATATAGGCTTTATTAGTACTGATATAAAAAGTGTTGATAAAGATACATATTTATCTATGCTAAGAGGTAACACTAATAAATATAGGTTTTATCAGCATTTCCTATTTTAGCATAAATAAAACCTATATTTATAAGTGGTTTGGGAAAGATTTGATAAAACCCTTACCATATTTTAAATCGAACTGTAATAGAGAACCTCACTCGCTCATGTCATTTGTGCTTTCACAGAACTCAACTTTTTCCGTTGTACCCCCACAAAGTTCTTAGGTGAATCTTCCCTTTCAAAACCGAAGGTATATGATTATTTCAACTCATTTTTAGTCTATTTTTCATTGTTTCGCCATTTTTTTCTCTTCTTTACCTATGTACCGTAATCTCCCCATTTCCCTTGGCCATTGGGTACTATAGTGCCTTGTCTGTGTACCATAAGACCAAAAATTTTGATTTCCAAAGGGTTTAGATACTCAATGTTTGTGTGCTTTTAATTTTTTCCAAGGGTTTGGGAGTGTCATGTGATCCACCAAACTCAAAGAGGCTCAAGACCCACTTATCCACAATGTCTCATGCTCCCCATCCTCATGTCTACTTTCTTTTATTTTGGTTCATCCAAGTTTTTTTTGAATTTTTTTGGGTTGGTTTGTCCATCTCTATAGAGCCATCCAGAGAATCCCATTTTAAGGTTTATCCATCTAAAAAAGCACAATTTTCCAATTTAATCTTTAAAATTTGACACTTATTTCAAAATCCAAGTTTGTTATAGAGAGATTAATACAAAGAGTTTATTCATTTTAGTTTCTTTAATATGTTACTATGTACTTTAACTATTAAAATATTTATAAAAAAATTTAAAAAATCCTATTAGAACATATTTAATACTAATCATGTTTTTCAATATATTAAACTATTAAATTTATAATATTAATTTAATTTATACTATTTAATATATTTATTGATTACTCAATCAAAAATTATAAAAAAAAGTATTAAACTGTAATTTTTCAAATTTTTATAGAGTTCTCCTTTAAATAGAATGTAGATTATTTTTTAAAATCAGGTTGATTAATTTCATAATAATTGTGTATGGTATTATTTTCAAATTTAAATAATTTTTAAGAATAACCAATTCCTAAAAAATATTTGGGGATCTTATTTTTTAATAGTTTATGGGAAAGTCTTTTGTGAATATTTTATTATTAGATTTTTTATAACATTAGGTAAATTGAAATGGTTTTCGATAGGGGTTCAGAATAGTTTTGTATTTTGGGCCTCGGATAGTTTGTTCAGATCAAAGGTTTATGTTTAGTCCAAAAGGATCGATATAGGTTAGTTTTATTATAATAATTGATTGTGTATGGAAATCAATTGGTCAACTCTCCATATGATTTCCTCTCATATGTGTATTATCCATTTCATTAATTTTCAATTCTTAACTCGGTATTAGAGTGTGAAAAGACCATATTATTAACATGTTACCTAGACACACACACACACACACACACAAATATATATATATATATATATACATATTGTTG
Source organism: Viscum album (assembly GCA_963277665.1). Classification (NCBI taxonomy): domain Eukaryota; kingdom Viridiplantae; phylum Streptophyta; class Magnoliopsida; order Santalales; family Viscaceae; genus Viscum; species Viscum album. The sequence goes on along the minus strand of OY728140.1, from coordinate 1,305,738,039 downwards.
ACATGTGATTTGTTCACATGATTTCTTCATATTATTAATAACTTATCCGCATGTTAATGTTACCAATACCAAGGAACAACACATGATTGATATTGAAACTACAGAATTATTAGGTGATCAACTACTTTTTGATGAAAAAATAAGAACAACATAGAATAACCATGTTAACTAAAATTATTAAGGCAATAAGAAAAGGTATAAAATTTGAGGTTGGATGGTATCAATGCGGCCAACCTATTGACCCCAACAAGTCAATGTTCATTAGTTACATTGGGGTCATAATGAGAATTCATGTACCAATTGATAGAGATACATAGCACAATGTAATGCATGCATTGAAGGTAATCATTTAGAAAGATATTAAGGTAATTTTATGATATAATTTCTATATGTTACCAACAAAATATAATTAAATGTTTATTTACTTTTAATTATCCTTTCCAGATTTCATTTATTTAATGACTACCATAAGAAATTTATATAAATGGTCACTGAAAAATCTCATAGAGGATTCTAGAAACTTCTCAAAAACAATCATATTAGGGATTCTAAGAGGAATGTAAAACCCCACCTTCCAGTTATGTATTCATACATTCTAATATAGTAAACATAGAAATATTTCATTAGTAATAATGATAAGGAATCATTTATGGTGAATTGGAGTTGATAATATTTTTTTGACATCATTTAATTTATTTACTTTGATTCAAAATTGTTAATTTAGGAAACCAGAAAGGATTGTTGAAAATAAGAAATGTGCAAAAAAACCAATGTACCCCTGTAGTAAAGTAAGTATGGGGTACACTTCACTTAAAAAGGACTCGTATTTTAAATCAATAATAAGATTTTTAGGTTGTATGAAACAAAATATGATCCTTTTTTATATATAGATTATATAATAAAAATCCAAATCCACTTCCATCCCATTTCATGTGCTATAGAAGAAGGCCTGAGTAAATAAAAAGAGAAAACCTATAGATGAAAACATACGTGCAGTATGGGAATCATGTGTAAGTATGACATACTGGTAATTTTTTATTCTTTATAACATTATAATATAAAAATATCTATTTATTCTCATAAATTTTCTATACATTTTAGACAAAAAAATAAAAATTGACTATACTTTAATAAAAAATACTTTAAGTAGATTTGAAGCGGATGAAACAGTATGATTGCATGAGAGGTGCAGGTTTTGGAGTGTCACCTCGAACATATTTTTAGAAGAAAATGCCACAAGAAGATACATATGAGAAAATTAAAGGCATTCATACACAAATATATTATTTAAAAGATATTAATATTTGATCTGGTTTGTAAGAACAATATATCACTACACAAAAATCAACTATTAGTGGAGGTTTTTTAGTGTTTATTCCTTAAACCTCCACTAAAAAATAGACAAAATTTAGCAGTAGTTTCTGAATAAAAAAATCTAAATATTTTATATTTTAAAAAATCACTTCTTCCCCAACACCACCCCCCCCCCAAATCCCACCCCTCCCCCCACTCCCCCACCACAAATACCTCTGAGCTTGAGCTTGAGCTACCGGTATTCTCTCTCAATCCATCACGGCTGAGCACCTTCTCCCCTTGACCTATGAATCCCATCCCTCATTGTCGACCCCCCTTCTCCCCAGATCCCTCTAATCCTAAGCTCGAGCCATTGACCCCTCTCTATCGAGATCCCTCATCATCATTGTTCCCCCTCATCAATGCCCCACCACTGCTCCCCCTTATCACCTCCCCTTCACCCTCATTGCCACCCCTTCCCCCTCGATCGTGGATCCTCAACCCACACAAAGATCCAAAAACTTACTAACTGAAATTAGATATAATATTTATATCAAAAATTTTATCTAATTTACCTCCTCTCTCCAAGAATGTCTAAGCAAACCTAAATCTATGAACCCTCATCTCACTATGAGTGTGAAGCCTCCAATTTCCATCTCCCTATGAAGTAATAACTCCCCATCCTCTTATTATGAAGCTGCATTACTTACATCCTATATCTATCAATGATCTCCACTCAATATGGTTTGTTGATAAAATTCTATAATGTTTAATTTTCCATTAATCATTGAAATTAATATAATTTTCTCCCTTTCTTTAAATCTTCACACACCGCTATAATGTTGTGATAATATCAATATTTTTTGTTATTTGTTTAAAATTTGATTCCATTAATCATTATATACTTATTTTCTTTCTTAAATTATGTATTTTTATATAAAAACTAGTATATTTTAATATTTGGTTGAGTGAGGTTGTATATTGTTTGAGGATCCACTGTATTCTTTGTTTAGTTATGGGTGGAAACATATTAAATACATGAAGTTTTTTTAAAAAACTATTGTAGATGATGGTTAATAGAGACTGTATGTTGAGAAATTTATTAAATTTTACTACTTAAGGCATGATTAATGTTCTATGGAAACCATTGTTTACTGTTTTTTTAATTTTTATTAAATTTTTTGTTACTTTTTTTATGGAATGTGATTAATTTTATAGGTTTTGTTTCTCACACAACCCGACTATATCCTAACCCAATTTTGGGTGTTCCATTTATTAATGTTCAGTGTTTATGGTTTTTGAGACCTGATTGAGGCCAATCCTTTCTATGACAATTGAAGGTGATGAATTTCCATTGATTATAGGTTTCTTATTGGTTTTTTCTTCAATTTTGGATCAATTTTAATTAGGTTTTTTACGATTTTTAGGTCCCACTTTGTTCTCTAGGGTGTCTTGGACCTTGTTGATGTCGGATAATGCCACCATTTTCAATTATAGTGAGTTTCAGAAAAGTGGACCTTTGTTTTGGGTCTTTAAATTTTAGAATTTTTCTTGATTGTATTTTTAATCTTTCATTTGGATACCAAATTATAATAATATTTATGTTCAAAATTTATTTTATGTGGAAAGAAGGTTTCACTTGATTCCAACTTCAGTTCTAATATTTTTATCTAATATAATGTTTTTTAAAATCCAAATTTAATTATTTTTTCATGAAAAATGTTTTTAAATTCCTGGACATCATTTTATTAATAATTAAAAGTTTTTAAGATAGGTTTTGGTTTTAAAAGTGGGGTTATCTCTTATTCCAAAATGTTTTCTTAAGGTTTTATGTTTTTAAAATATCTTTTGAAATGTATATATATATATATAAATATTGGTTCTACACATATAAAAAATTAAACATATATGTATCTATGTGTAGAAACTCAATTCAAGGAAATATGAATTTGTGAAGCAGTATATATGTATATACATAAATGTGTAAGGACATATGTGTATAATAATAAAAATAGTGAATTTTAACCTTAATTGTGATTATTTCTTTGGTTTTCGAAATTATTATATATATTAGATAAAGGCTTGTTCATTTAATACTTAATGAAATATTTTCTTTTAGTGGTTTTTCTTGTTTTTTAAACCTTATGGGAAACCTAGGGTTCTTGGATAGGCTAACCTATATATAAATAGGTCCTCCACCACTAGAAATGCTAGTAAAGTATTATGTGATGCACCTTATATCTAGATATGTGTTAGAACTCTAAATCCACTACTAGGGTGACATATAATTACTAGGTTAACCTAGACTTATTGTCCCTATGGTGTTTCTCCCATGATTCGTTTTTTAAATTAATGATTTTATGGTTTTTCTATTACTTTTTTTTATATAATATTATCCATGATTGATTTTCATTTTTTATTTTAACCTTGTTAATACTTATATAACTATTCTTATAACTACTTGGGTTGTGTTTTTTTAACTCCTGTTTATCTCTTCTCCTACTCAGTAATACTTATGTGTTTTAATTTTTTTAACAAAGCGTGGGAACATGGTGATTTATATAGATAAAAGTTAAATAACATTACCAAGGAACATGCTTCAATATGCTAAGGGTTTGGAGGAGTTTTTAGATTTTTCAATATCCAATCGATCTGTTCATGGTAAAATAAGATGTCCATGTCCTAAATGTAAATTTAGAATATGGTTTAAGAGAAATTAAGTTTATAAACACGTGATATTGAAACAATTACCTAATCAATATTTTTATTGTATTTGGCATAGATAATTGAATGTTATTGAAAGTTTGACCACTGATGTCAATCAAAGAAATGAGCTCTCATATTCATTGATAATGGAAAATCAAATGAAAAACCTTATAAACAATGCTTTATAAACTGATATATGACAAAATGGACATAAAAACATATCATAACAACCAATTGAGGGTTCTACAAATATAAACTTTACAAGTGATGTTTTTAGGACTACATGAAAACCAGATCAAGGTTGTAATATATCAATGGATCCTCCTCTTGATTGGTATAGACTAATATAAGAGATATCTTCACTGAGTAGACAAATGTGTTTCATGATTTATTTGATGATGTAAATCAAGAGTTGTATGGTGGATATATGAAATATTCAAAGCTTTCTTTTCAGATGAATTTTTACCATATCAAATGACTATGAAGAATTACAAATATGGAAATGTACATGATATTGGAATTATTGTGTGATGAATTTCCTAAATCTAAGATACTTAAGACTTTTTATGATATAAAAAAGTTTTTAAAAATCTTGGTATAAATTATAAAAAAATACATGCATGTCCTAATGATTTTATTCTTTATTGGGGAGAGGATTCAATCATATAAGATTTAAAAAAAATCATCTTCTAGATGGTAGTCAATGAGTGGTGTTGGAAGTATGAATAAACCTACTAAAATGAAGAAAAATAAAAATAACACACCTAAAAAGTTTTTTCATTACTTCCCTTTAAAACCATGATTGCAAATATTATTCATTTCCTCAAAAACCACCAAGCACAAGAAGTTGAATTCTATAGATAATAACAATGATGGGTTAATATGACATCTAAGAGATTCAAAATCATGGAATACATTTGATTCATTACATCCATATTTCTCATCTAATCCTAGGAATGTGTGATTGGGATTGATTTTCAAGGGATTCAACCAATTTTGGACATTTACCACTAGTTATAGTAGTTGGCCAGTTGTTTTTATCCCTTACAATCTACTTTTGTGTATGTGTATGCAACAAACATAATTTATCGTTTTGATAATTATTCCTAGAAAAAAATGTCAATAAATGATATAGATGTATATTTGAAGCCTCTAATTGAATAATTACAAGATTTATAGAGCAATTGTGTTGATACATATGATGTATCTTCTAGAACGATGGTCAAAATGCATGCTTCTCTAATGTGGACCATTAGTGACTTCCCTAGACTTGGGAACATATATTATTGGAACACTTACATGGGTTTTTCTTTTCCTTTTTAAAAAATATATTTTGATATTGAATGACTAACTTATAGTAAAAACTAGTTCTTATTGTGTCATCAAATATTTTTCAATGCATCTCATAGATTTCGGTTGAACAATTCAAAATTCAATGGTTCTATTGATCGTACACCACCTCCAGAGTTCTTGATAGGTTTTGAAATATTGGAACACCTTTTAAATGTTGAAACATAATTTGGGAAGGTGTATAATTTGAATGATAGTGTTAAATAAGTTTTAAGTGAATCATCAAGTGCAATTAGAATTTAAAAATAAAAGAATAAAAAATTCTATTCCTCAAACTTATGTATTTAGAATTTAATTTGTTAAGGAATAATATGGATATTATACATATTGAGAAGAATGTTTATGAAAATTTGATCTTCAAAATGCTTCATGATCATGGAAAATAGAAGGACCATCTCAATTCCCATAAGGACTTACAAAAAATAAACATATAGCATGATCTATGGCTAGATGATAATGGAAATTATGCTCTAACAATGTTTCTCAATAGAAGATAAGATAAAGATACATTACATTTAATTTTAAACCATGTGAAGGTATCCTATGGGTATTTAAATAACAATTCAATGTGTGTTGACTTAATTTTCCATAGGTGCAGTTGGGGTTTGGCTTAGTGGTAAGCACCCCTTAAATCTACATGAAAAATGTGGGTTCAAAACCCATTGGGTCCAGGTACTGTAGCAGTACTGTAGTGTACTGTAGCAGCGGCGTACTATAGCAGCGGCGTACTATAGCAGCGGCGTACTGTAGCAACGGCGTACTGTAGCAACGACGAGCACTATAGCGGCAACAGGGCACTGTAGCAGTGGTAGAGTACTGTAGCGGTGGCGGGTACTGTGCAGTACTGTAGCAGTGCAGGTACTGTAGCAGTACTATTCACAGAATGGGCTTCAGGCCAAAAAATGGGTCTACGGGCCATGTAATTGGCTAAATTCCCACTGGGCCTTCGGGCTATGTAATGGGTCTCCCTCTTCCCAGTTAAAAGAGGTCTTTTCTTTCCTTTAATAATAAATGAGGCTTCGGCCCCATCCTTTTAAAAAAACTTAAGTTTCCATAGGTTACTTGGATTGAAAAGTCATTATTCATATATTTTTTATGGCAGTTTCTACCATTGGAATTGTGTACATTATTACCTAAAAGGGTTACTATAGTTGTACTCTAATTTTTCACATTATTTAGACAAATATGTGAGAAAAATATACGATCAGGTGAGCTTAACAACTCTGGAGATATTTTAATTAATACTTTTTTCAATGGAGATTATCTTTTCTCTATTGTTTTTTACTATCGTAACGTATTTAACTATGCATTTGGTCAGGGAAACAAAATTAGGAGGCCCCATAAATTGTCTATGGATATTTCCAATTGAGATGTACTTTATTTATAAGTTTTTCATCTTAAGTAAAAATTTCTTGTCACTTCATTAAATACATAATTATGTTTTATTTATTTTATTTCACACATATCTTGGTCATGTAAAATCATACATGATAAATAGAGATCAACATAAAGGCTCTAATTATGATGTCTATTTAGAAAATGAGTGTTTTAACATTTTTTCTAGATACTCGGATGATATTGAGACAAGATTCAATTGTGTTAAATGTTTTTATGACATATCAACTCAAACTACATGCAAAATAGAAAATTTTATTGGTTGATCAGTTGGGAGGATCTAAATTGTTACACTGAAAGAAATTGAATTATTATAGAAACATAGATATGTTCTGAAAAATAGTGAAATTTAATATCCATTTATTGAAGATATCAGGATATAAACAAAGAGACTAATGAGAATTAAAACATGAAATGGGAAAGATATAACAAAATCTATTAATAAACAGCTTACAGAATGGTTTGTTTGTCGTGTAAGTTCATAAATATTGAAATAAATACAATTATTTAGTTGACACATATATTTTGTAAATCTAATCATGTATATTACTTTTTATAGATCATTAATACTTATACATATTCTGATTTATCATGATATTTTAAGTTTCTAGATTGAGGTCCTCAAAAACAGGCTAGAAGATTTGATGCTTTTAATGTGAATGGTTGTAAATTTCATATAGTTGATCAGGAAGAAGGTTTTAAAACACATAATAGTGGTATATTTATATTTTCTAAATTGGGATACTATATAAAGTTCACTTATATTATCAAATTAAACTACCAATTGAATTTTTTAGTTTTTTTATTCAAATTCAAGTGGGTCGATATTACCTAGGGTATTAAAAGATATTCCTTTCAATTTAATTTTATGAACTTCTCTTGCTTGATGTATGTTGGTGACCATGAGTTACATGATCTGTATATCTTCTCATCACAAGTGAAAATGGTATATTATGTGGAAGATATCATGGATGAATGCTGGAGTGTAGTTGTTCACATAAAACAAAGAGACTTGTATGGTATGGGTGTTGAAGTGGAATATTTGATTTCTGATATTTAATCTTATCAATATAAATAAACGAACATATTTTTCCATCATTATATTAAAAATATTAGTCTTGAAAGGGTGGATGAAGTAATTATTGAGAAGGAAAATGAAATGATTGAAGAAAAATATTGATTTTATGTGCTGTCGTCCATTAATTTATCAACCACTTATGTTATATGTGTAGTTAATAATTATCATAGTTATGTATATTTTGTTTTTCAGTAATGTGCATTTGTTTTAATTTCAATTTTTTCTTCATGAATTTTTTAAAATATCTATTATGGAGTTAATTTTATTTTATTAAATGATAGTAATTCCAAGGAATAAGTGTTTTACTAATCCCATTCGACTCACATCTGACATTCCCTTGACCACATAGATAGTTTAAGATCAATCAATCTCCCTCACTACAACCTCTGAGACACCCTCTATTTTCTCCCCATTAGTATCTCTCACACCCTCCTCCATTCCATCAGTTTTTAGTACAACCTCCTTCACCATCACATCATCATCGGGGACATTTCCTCCCCATTTAGTAGGTTCAGCAGAGAGGGAATAGGTTTTCACTCCTTTTTATTCATGACGGTATTGGATGGTGACAGTTATAGGTACAAATTTTAATGTGAATAAATTTATTTCACTTTTTATACTATTAACTTTTTTTCATAATATATGAAAAAAAAATGTTACTATGGAAGAAAATATGAATAGTTTATATGCTTGAAATTTGAATGGATTAAAGATAGTTGTCCCATTTGTCTGTTATAGGGTCCCCATGGATGATTCTATAGGATTATTTTTCCAGATTCTAAGCCATTTGGCAGTGGATCTGGTTACCCTTCTGATTTCTTATTTTGATTGGAGTAATATGCCTCAATATTGGATGAATGAATTATTTTATTTCTAGATAAATGTAATTTCAATACATTATGGATTAATTGAATGTCATTATGTAATTAAATTCTGGTATTTTAAAAATTAACCTCTTTGTACAGATGTTATTTCACCTTACTATTGTTGATCTTATCACACGAAAGTGCTAATAGAAATTTTTTGTAATAAATGGAAAGATTTTAAATAGAGATTATGGAATGAATTAAATTATACATCATTGACCACTCAGTAGCATAATGGTATAGTACCTGAAGGGGTACCTAGAGAGCAGTGGAAGGTTTTTGTTAAAATCCATATTCATGAGAAGAACATGGTATTGAAATATATATTATTATATTAATCTCATTTTACATATATACATTTATATGAAAAGGATATGAAATTACATACATTAATATTAAAATGCATGCTATTTATTTCAGAATGTTTCAAGGAAAATACATCAAGTCAATCTAAAAAAATCATCCCTTACACTACCAGGACAAAGAATTTTTACATAAATAAATTAACTTTGGTAATATTTTCATTAGTTTAAATATTTATAAGATAAAATTATCTATTTTGTATTTTAAATTTTGGATTTATATTTATTTAGTGTAGTTAAATAATTTAGGGCACCAAGTTTCCCAAACAAAACTTTGGTTGTATTTTCATACAAAATATGATGGGATTTATGTGAATGATTCTTCCAAAGAAGCTGGGGTAGGAATTCATTATTCAATTAAGAAATTATTGTATTTTTTACTGTGTTAATATGTATTGATTTAGATATTATTGATATTTGATTTATAGGTAAAAATAAAAGAACTATGGGATTTCAATCCTAAGTATTTCTTCTTGGTCTCGAAATATGATCCAGTTGGCCAAGTTCTTAGGATAGAGTATCCTAGCCACATGTGTAGGATGGGTTTGGGACCATTACCATATGAGGTATTTAGTAGGCCATTGGTTATTGTTGAACCATCTACTCCTAGTTGTAGTTACTCCCTACCTCGATATTCTCAGAGGGGTTTTTTTAATGAAAATCATAATTCAATAATAGGGGGATCATATAAATATAAAGGATGAAAAATTTATTTTTATAAAAAATAATTGATTAAATTATATCAAAATAAAATTGGATGTGTCCCTATTGATATTGAGTTGATGGATGGTTTGAGTGAGCAGGTAAATCACACAACTTCACAATCATTTAGTATAAAAAATTTTATTGGTTTTAAGTTTAAATTTAAATATAAAGCATAGTTTAATTTTTAAGGAAATTTATATACAGGTTCTGAAAGAAAGGAGTGGAGACGGAGGTAGATATAGTGTCAATCAAATTCCATCAGGCAGTGATTGAGTTAAATTTGGATTCAATGATGATGTGTAACTAAAATTATGAAAGACTAACACTAATTCGGTTATTGAGAAACCATTTTTTTATTTTGGTTAGGGATATCTGTATTTCCATTAAATTACATGAAAATATATATTATTGGTTCATTTGATTTGTTTTATTCCAAATTTTAACTTATACTCATCATTCTTAGGCTATTTGGGTTTTTTTTTCTTTTATTACTCCTTAAAATTCCACCTCTTATTATTTTTTTCAAAATCTCTAGTCTCCTTCATCCATTTATGATTTTTATTATGTTCTGACTACCAAGTACTACCTGGATAACTAAACATCTTGGTCAGGTTACATCTTGATATCCCACTAATATTTTTCTTGTTTGTGCAACATACATATTTTTAGCTTCACTATCCTCTCAAGGTTGTCTCAAGATCATTATATATAGTCAGCATTGATATAACATTGAACTAATAATTCATGGGACCCATAAAATATTAATTCCTTCCTAAAACTAATCATATATTATTAAACAGATTCTCTATGTAGAATATTAGACAATGTACCATAAACCAATTTATTCAAAGAGATAAAATTTACTTTGATCTATACACTCCAAAAAACTCTTCACTAATTGTAATATTACCTTAAAACTCAGTTGATGCAATAATCTACCACATTAATTTTGCATAATGACTATCTTGAATATCTTCATCTTTCATGATGAAACATCTAAATTATCTTTAACCTGATTTCCAAATTTTTATTCATCATGTAGTATTATGAATGGCAACAAATTTATCCATTATATTAACTATTATTTATGATGGATAAACCATGAGAGAACATATAACTGTATTCTCATCAACGTGCTTGGGAACTCCAAACTAATTCACAGTTTTACTACATAATACATATTGATTTAATCCATATTACCTTCATCTTTAAGGATAAAAAATACAAGAAAAACAATGTGGGTTCAATATATATACTAGATGAATCAATACCCTCAACTACAAGAATTTTTTATCCCACCCTTGGAGCTTATGTGAAGGTGTTTGGGGGGTTTTCAAGTACACTTTAAGATGTTATCAATATTAAATTTTAATGTGAAAACCACTATTTAAAATATTTTGGAAACTTGTCACATAAGTGTTTTGGTGAAGGAATTCATGGACTTTCTTTATCCTTTGTCGCTTTTTGTGTCAATTTCCTTATAAAATTATAATCCTTATGGATTAAAGAATGGGTATTTTCAGAAATTATAGTCATTCTAATTTATAAAAGGGGCCTTCTTCTACCTATTGAAAGAAACAAATTACATTCAGTTGTTTAGAATTGCATTTTCAATATTCTATCCCAAAAAATGAAATCTAGTGTTTGGAATCTTCTTACTTTAAGATAAAAGTAAGAGTCCTCTAAATAGGGAAGGTTTAAAAGTGGGAAATCAAAGTTCTTATTAATAAGTAATAAATCATTTTTCTTATTTTTTTTCTTTTATATTCGTGTCATATTTCATCTTGGATCTGATTTATCTCTTCTATAACATGTAAATAAAATCATTATACTTATATAACAATGATATTATAATAAAATCACATCATATGAATTCATGTACACAATAAAAGTGTATGTTGTTATGAAATGACATATAACTCACATCCACGATTGGCATGCTTTCCCTACTCTCTTTATATAACCCAGTTTATCAAAATGTTCATATCCATGGTTGGATTGAATGCCAGATCCAAAACACATAATATTTTTTGATAACATATCACATGTCCATGGTTGACATGAACACCCAACCCACATTTCCATAACAACTCCCAGCATTATTGGAATCATCAACCAACCCAATCTACATAACCATTCTATAAAATCACATTCCAATGGTTGGAATGGTCACCCAACTCATGTCACAAGGCACCCATATAAAAGACGAGCATAAATAATCTTAAGGCACAATTAATAACTCACTATTAAAAATTATAATATTAAACATACCAAGAATAAACATAAAAGTCCAAGGGTTATCACATGTTATCAAAACACCCAACACTAAATGCTACACGAGCTAGGGTAGATACAGTCACACACTCTAACTCTTTCAAAATCTCACTAATTGATAAGGATACCACCACTTTTTCCTTAGCTTAACATTCTATAATTTATAATAGAGGGATGTAAGGTTTATAACTTAATTCATTATTCCATGAAATTATTGTAAACACACCAATTGGGTTCCTTTATATCATTTTTGTTTCATAAGGGTCAAATGAATGGTAATCTATTACCTATCCAACAAAATAAACTCAAGAGAAACATTAAATAACATTATTCATGTTAATTAATTATGGGTCATTATTCATGTTATATTGAGGATTTTTTGTATTATGGTTTTGTATAAATTGAACTTTACATGTTCTAATTATGTTTTTCTTATATTGGAATAGTTTTTTACTACTTGTATAATGTAGTATATGTTTTTTTGTTCTAGGGATACAGTTTCTACAGTTATATTTTTTTGAATAGTGATATATAGTGATGGTTTAAACCTTCATGATTTGGATGTCGATTCCAACTTTAGTGTAAGTTTTTGGAAACCAACATGAAACAATATGGAAGTAGTTCAAACATCTACTATAGGTCAATTTTTTTGTAGTGTATGCGAAAGTATCAAAGTGAACCAATAGTGGAATAATGATCAATACATGAAGAGCCACATAAACACCTATATTTGAGGATATCTATTCCCATCAATCACATTACTTACCTGAGGTAAATAATTTTTTCATAACTCCTTCTCATAAATGTGAATCAAATAACATCTGCTAACATTATACTATTAAAATTATGAAGGTTGAAATTGTATGTGATTTATATCTATCAATATATATGCTTCTATTTATTGATAGGGTTATGGTGTATAATATATCATGAGATATTATACACAATAATCAACTCCCAATAGATCTTTTGAGAGTAAGGATTGAAGTAGCTCTCGATATGAGCATCTATTTTCATGTTTTCTTGATGATCTAGATGTTACCACAATTGATAATGTTATAGTAAATTTAATAGAATGGTCATTCAATCTTATAAAGGTACATGAGGTGTGTATTTAAAAAATAAAATAAAAATCCTTTAACAGTTGATGATAAACGGTCTAAAATAAGGTATGGTATTACATATAGGAAAAATGAAGGGGTAAAAGAAGATCGAATCCATAAAATCTAGTAGATCAACCAAGAAAACAAAAGGACCTTATGATACTAATTTCACCCCAATAGTTCAATTTCTACATATAATTACATTTTAACTTCATGCAGATACAATATTCAAAGATACAAATATTTCCTATATTTAATAAGATGAAGAAATATTTGGAGAGGCCATCATAAAAAAGATTGGTCTCAAGAGTATAAATGAAATTATCAAGTTTTAATGGTTGGGAGTCTCAGTTTTAAATACATATACAAGGTATATTTTCGTAAATTGTTTATCTAAAAAATGATCTACTATGTACATTATAGTTAATAACTATTCAAATTTTCTATAGGTGTATATATTATTACAATATAAATGGAATAACTTATGAATAGAGATTTAGACTCATAAATCCATTTATCATTTCTAAAAAAAGTTTCTTTGGAATTGAAAGAAATTAAAAGGAAGAAAATATGACCTAAGAATAAAGTTTTAAAAGAAAATAAAAGACGATAGATTCCTCTTGATAACTGTAATACTGGGGTAAAACTCCATAATCTAGTAATATGAAATTTATTCTTATTTTTTAATTATTTATTTGTATTTGTTTTTTTTATGAAACATTGGATGATAATCACAATCAATTTGGATACCCCATATGTTTATTTTCTAGATCTAAAGAATAGATTTCAACCAAATTAACCACACATGATGTCCATTGTGAATTTTTAAAGCACTGCAATCAAAATTTTATAGATAAACATCAAATTATAAATTTTATTTTATATTTGAACAATAATTATTTATGATAGTGTGATCTATAAATATCGAATAAATCATGGTATAAGGTTAGTGACTGAACACAAAAAAGCCTGAACTTATTTATTAAAAAACAATTTAAGTTATATATAGTAATATTTAAATATCAAAACATATTTCAAAAAAAATTACATATTTTGGTCAATTTTATTATAGAGTCTGAAACAATATAACAACAACGATTGTGGATATTATGTTTTCCAATTCATAAAGGATATTATACACCATCTACAAACTAGCATCCTCAAATAGGTAATTTTAAAAGGTTATTAAAATTTCATTTAAAATATTTTTTAATCCTTTGTTTGTCTATATTTTCTCATTATTACCAAGACTACCAATAGTCTACATAATCAAAATAAGAAGTAAATTTTTTTATAGATGCGTGGGAAGACTGCATGGTGCTGGAATGTTTTTTGACATCAATTTGAGGTGATTGGATATCATTTTTGTGATCTAGTATAGATGATAACCTTAGAGATACCTTTGGTATGTGAAGAATTAGTATCATAATGTTTTGGGTAATATTTTTCCTAAAATAAAATTCAATTTTTCACTAATTTACTTCATTTAGGAATTAGAACGAGTTAGTGAAAACTACAAAATGTTTTGGTGATGAAACTATAAAGTGGGAAAGGTTTTAGTTATTTCTCAAGGAGAAGTATCAAGGAAGGTTACACTTTATAGATTCAGGAAGATCTAGTTACATGTCCCAAGCTTCTCATTCTTGTGAAATATTAAAATTAAAGGTTGTAGCTAAGATAATTGTGAGAAGTAAATAGTTTAAGGATCCTTATACCAACAAATCTAAATACATATTACCAACTATTGGGGAATGTTCTTCAATGATCCTAGACTCATTATTTCCATTTTTTATTATTTCATTTTAATGAGTTTGTAAAAACAGTATGGGTCTAATTACAATCACTTCTACATCCATGATGAAGAAGCAAGATGAATTCCTTTATTATTGTGTTTAATTCTACCAAATACATGAAAATAAATGATATTATAAATAATAATAGAGATGTATCACCCATATCCTGATCCAATTCTAAAAGTTGAAATGAGTAATTAAGTAGAAAGGATGTTGAACCAGGGTTCGATGTTGAAAATATTGAGATTCCAGTTGATCTCTACAAGGTAATTTAGTTTAAAATACATGTCATATTTAAAAAATTGAAAAAATGGGCTTGTATTGTTTTCAAAATTTTTGAAAACAATCCATAATTATTTTGAGTCATATAGTAATCGACCAAATATTTTCCCAATATATTATGTTGATATTATGACACTAAGTGGGTGTTTTTAATAAAAGGGTAATTTTAATTTAAAATGCATGTTGCATTTTTAAAACTGAGAAAACAAGATCATATTATGTTGATAATTTACAAAAAATATATATAATTAATTTTTCCATGTAGGAATCAACTATATGTCAATCTGACACATGATGTAGCATGTATGACTAAAATTATGTGATTTCACATTATAAAGGTCATTTTAGTTTAAAACATGTGTCATGTTGAAAAAATAGAGAAAATGAGCTTGGATTATTTTCAAACATTAGTAAAATGATAAATGATCCATTTTTTATGTGTAGTAATTGACATCACATTAATCAAACACACGATGTGGCCGGTATGACTCAAAGTGTGTGTTTTAAATATAAAGTGTCATTTTAGTTTAAATTTGTATCACATAGCCAAAATCAATCAAATGATCTCAGATTGTTTTCAAACATTAGTAAACCTATCCATAATTCATTTATTATGTGTATTAATTTACCACACATTAATAAGACACACAATGTTCTTAGTGTGACAACAAATGTGTGTTTTCAATATAAAAGTATCATTTTAGTTCAAAACACGCATTTCATAGCCAAAATCAAGAAAATAATATCAAATTGTTTTCAAAATTTAGGACAATGTTCCATAATTTATTTTTGATTTTTATAGATTTACTGCACATCAATCTCACACAGAATGTGGCCGATATGACTCAAAGTGTATGGTTTTAATATAAAAGTTTCATTTTCATTTTAAACACATGTTACATAGAAAAAAAATGAGAAAATAATCTTATATTATTTAAAAACTTTTGGAAAATGATCCATAATTCACTCAATATATATTGGAATCAACCTCACATAGATCCAACATAGGATGTGGCTGATATGTGTGTGTTTTCAATATAAAAGTGTCATTTTAGTGTAAACTACATGACACATATCCAAAATTAAGTAAATGAGATCGGATTATCTTGAAACTTTATAAAAATGATCCATAATTTATTTTTGGAATGTATAAATTGACTTCATTTCAATCTAAAACATTATATGTATGATATGACTCAGATTTCAATTTTTCAATATAAAAGTGTCATTTTAGTTTAAAACATGTGTCACTTTATCAAAACCAAGAAAAAGATATCAATTTGTTTTTAAAATTTATAGAAATTACCCACAATACATTTTTGATTTATAGTAATTGATCCCATTTAGATCATACACATTATGTACCTGATATGATTCAAAGTTCATGTTATCAATATAAAAGTGTCATTTTAGTTTAAAATGTGCATCATATAGCCCAAACTAAACAAATAAAATCAACATTCTTTAAAACTTTAAGAAAAGGATTCCTAATTCATTTGAGACATGTAGGAATTGACCACACATTAATCTAACACACAATGTGTATTGTATGACTCTAAGTGCTTGTTTTTAATATAAAAGTGTAATTTGAGTGTAAAACGTGCGTCACATAGACAAAACTAAGAAAATGAGTCCATATTATTTTAAAAATTTATAAAAATGATCCATAATTAATTTTTTGCATGTATAAAAGTGTCATTTAAGTTTAAAAATTTTGTCACATTTTCAAAAGTGAGAAAACGATCTTGAATTATTTCTAAAATTTATGGAAATGATCCATAATCCATTTTTGAGGTATAGTAATCGAATACGCTTCATTCCAACACATTATGTGGATGGTATGCCATAAAGTATGTGTTTTCAATATAAAAGTTTCATTTTAGTTTAAAACACACGTAACATAGCCAAAACTAAGTAAACAAACTCGTATTATCTTAAAATTATAGTATATCAATTAATAATTCATTTGATACATGTATAAATTAACTGCATATTAATATAACACACGGTGTGGTTATTATGTCTTCAAGTGAGTGTTTTCAATATAAAAGTGCCATTTTCGAGTAAAACACACGTCACCTAGCCTAAACTGAGAAAATGAGCTTAGATTGATTTTAAACATTGTGAAAATGATTCATAATTCATTTTTGGAATGTACGAATTGAATTCAAATCAATCTGACACACGGTGTAGCTTGTATGACTCAAAGTGCATGTTTTCAATATAAAAGTTTCATTTTAGTGTAAAATATGTGTCACATAGTCAAAACCGAGTAAAGAAACTCGTATTGTCTTGAAAATATAAGAAAATGATTTATAATTTATTTTTGGTGAATATGAATCTACTTCACATCTGTTGGTCGGAGTGGATACTCGAGGGGGGGGGGGGAATTGAGTTCCAATTAAAATTTCTTCAAAAATATTTTCTATTAAAATCCCCCAATTTATAAAACAAGTTAAACTATAGTGAATTTAAACATATTTTAAATGTTCACATAGCTTCTTAAAGATTTATTAGTTCTTAGTTAATTTAACCACAAGATTAAACTAACTTTTGAAACTAACCTACTGATTCACAATAAGTGTAAACACTTGCTAATTTAACTGTCAAAGTAACTTTAAAATGGTTTTGTATTTAAAAGTAACAGTAGTGGAATATAAAAGATATATGAAGTATACTTTAAAATTAAACTAAAAAAGCACAACAGATATAACAAGAGGTTCAGTCTCAAGCCGAGACTTAGTCCTCTAAAATTTATATAAATTTGATCCACACCCTGGATCAGGGTTAACAATAGTTTAAAACACTATCCAGGCTACACAGGGACCTCTACCACAGTTCTTCATGGGAAACAAAACAAATACCAGGCCACACAAGGACCTCTTCCATAGTTGTCATGGGTAAACAAGAGTTAAGAGTTTTGGAGTGAGGATTTAGATATCCTCCAGTTCAGTGCAGGAGACAGTGTGTATGTAAGATATACAGAGTACACCACACTGCTCTAAAGTAAATAAACAAATCACTTAGAGAGAACTGATAAGAGTTTAGAAAGCTCTAGTGATTAGCAATGCAGCTCTGGACTCGTTGGATTTAGCAGAAATGCTTCTGAGTCCTTCTCTAGTTTTTCTGTTGAAAAACAGAGTGTCATAGTTCTGCTTGTGTTCTATAGTAGTGAAGATGTTCTCTTGACTTCAGTTCCTCTAGTAATGTAGGATTTCATGTGTTGGAACTTATTTGAGGATTTTTCATTATCTTCTTCACAGTTGTGCTCAGTATTGTTCTTCGGTTCAGTACAGAGCACTTCGCATGTGTTGTGGAATGTATATTGTGGCGACTTCTGCTTTTTACTGAAGTTGAGACTTCTTTTTATTCCATGAGCACCAGTAATAGGAATGAATCCCTTTCCATAAGTATGAGGTACGGTTTCCTGACATGCAAAAAACTATCATTCAATAACATTAATTGCATTAAAAACATCAAATATGACCGTTAGAAATATTTAAATAATATTGAAAAAAAGGTTAAGAAACGGTTTCATAGTTTGTTGTGTAAATGGTGTCTTCTTCATAGTATATACTTCATGGTGTCTGATTCACGGTATGTACTTCATGGTGTATGAGTCACAGTGTGTTCGTCACGGTGTCTGAGTCGCGGCTTGTCCTTAATGGTGTCTGATTCACGGTTTGTCCTTCACGGTTTGTCCTTCACAGTGTGTTGAGACTTAGACTTCACAGTTTCTACTTCACTATGTCTGTGTCTTGCACATAGTCTGTCTTACTATCTCAAACATCACGGTGTCTTGATACTTAGCCAAATAGCTGTATTAAACTTAAACAGTAATATGCATAGTAGGAATTAAGCTTAACCATTATAAGATAATATAACTTTACACATAAATACAGAGGATTGATAAGATATGTAAATAATAATGAGATTAATTAACAGTAATAAGACTTGTGAATGTTAATGAGAGTAATTAACAGTAATAAGATTTGTGAATGTTAATGAGAGTAATTAACAGTAATAAGATTTGTGATCATTAAAACATGATTAATACATGAGGAGTCCAACAATATCCCCCTTTTTGATGATCACAAATCATATATAGATAAGAGATAAATGAGATGCAACTATATTATAATAACAATAGATAAAATATGTTCTAAAATTCTTAATTTTTTTCTCCCCCTTTTGGGATTATCAAAAAGTACAGAGAATGAAGAGAAATAGTGCAGTTGTCATTAAAACACATTCAGAATACATGATTCAAAATAAGTAGAAAAACAAAAACATACCCATCAAAAATAAATTAGTCACTTTACTCTTCAGGGATCGGCCTTTGACTTGCCTTTATCAGCAGTAGGATCTGATGCTGATGTAGAAGAAGGAATAGATGTGGTAGACAAAGATGGTAATGGTAGACCTTCAAAAATGGAGGGAGCCAAAGATGGTGTAGTAGAAGATATAGTCTATGGTTGTTCAAGAATGACTGGTTGGATCTGAGATAGAGCTTGACTGACTCACATGGTAGTTGAGGCTAAGGTAGGTAGACCAGGTCTTAGGGGTTCAGCAGCTAGAGCAACGATAGAGGTACTCTTCACATAAAGATACAGCTTTAAAATATTTACGAAATCAGTAATGATTTCTCCACCATATTGCATAGCCTTCTCAAAATCTTCCTTATTCTCCAAGAATTTTTCTAACAATCTGGTGAACTTTGCTAGCTTTTTAACTTGAGCTTTAAAATCTCGAGTCACTAGAGGGATTTTTAAATTATCCACAAGATATCTAAAGTGACCTGTCATATCACTTTTAGAGAAAATTCAGTTGAGATAGACATCAATCTTCTTGGTGATATCTTGTTGAGAATCATTGGAAATCTTTGAATGAATTCTAACCAAGTCTAATGCTCGATCACTGTTCTTAACCACTTCTGACAAAGAAGATGGATCCAAACCACTGAAGGCATTCTGAAGTTCTTCCTTGATTATGGATCTCAGTAGAGAATCATCCAAAGGAGGAACAAAAGGTTGACCAGAAGCAGGAGAAGCTTTTACAGCTATGGATAGAACATTCAGCTGTTTCAAAACTTTTTACAGGCATCAAGTGTACTCATATGTGAGCTTATTCAGATTTTATACAAGATCTCACATGTGTTCCAGCATTTTTGTGTGTCTTGTTCTAATATTCTCATCAAAAGATAGTATAAATGGATGCACTTGAGACACAATCTCTCTAGCAAGGGTGGAATCAGTTGGTTCAGGAGAAGCAGCAACAGGTGCAGGGGTAGAAACAGGAGGAGGCTATGATCTCAAAGACAACTCATTCTACAAGTCTGCTACCATACTTTTCAGGTTTACAACATCAGCACTCAGCAGCTTATTTTCAACTCTGACATCTTCAATTTCTCGAATCATCCTTGGTTGAATATGCAGAATAATATTTTCCAAGAGAATCAATGCATCTTATTGACTCAGTTGAGTCACTAGATGACGTTGAGAGGATATAATCTTCTCAACTCCAACTAAAAGAGTCTCTCCAAAGACTTTCAGATCATCTTTAGTTACAAAAGATTGTTGATTAGATAAGGGAGTAGGAAGAGGTACAAGTTCTGGTTGCGATCTTGGTTGAGGTTCAGGTTGGGGCTCTGGTTCTGGTTCAGGTTCTGGGTGAGCCACTGACTTCAGTTGAAACACAGAAGAGAGATCCATTCTAGTTGTAGTCACTTGCTGTGACTCATTCACATCATAAAATCTTGGTAAAACATATTGAGTGTACATAGAGTATGACTCATCACCAGGTTCAGATTCAAATTCAGATTCATCAGACTCAGCTGGACTAGTCTCAAGATTTTGAGGTTCCTCCCCCTTAAATTGTGCTTCCATTTCAGAGACTATAGGCTCAAAAACTTGATCAATATTCACAGGATCAGTTCTGATCTCTTCAACCATTTATTTCCTTGCCAACTGAAAGGCAAGTTCCATCCTATCTTCAGCGGAGGGAATTATCTCAGGAGCCGACTGTTCCACAGGTAGTGCTTCCAGATTGGCTTGCTTTTCAATAGGGAGTTCTTCTACACCAGTAGACTCTTCCATGGATTTTTGCTCTGATTCTATTACTACAGAATATCTTACATCCTCAGATGGGATATCCAGATTAACAACTTATCTAGAAGTAGGAGCTTCTTCCTCACTAAGAAAAACTGAAGGATCTACATTCCTTTCCTTTTCAATAACAACTTCCTCTCTATGAGGTATTTCAGCAAAAACAACAGTAGGGACAACAGTCTTTTCTTTTTAAACAGGAGATGCTTCCATTGGAGGTATTTCAACTTCTTCTCTAAGTAATACATCAGCTGCCACTTCCTCTTCTTCTTCACCATCTGAGTATTCAGCCACTTCATCTGGTTCCAAACCAGGATCAGTAACATTCTTTGGCCTTCTTAGATAATCAACATGATTATACTTCTTATACAATTGATCATTATCCTCAACCCATTGCATCTTCCAGGGGTTCTAGTTAATTTTCATCCTTCTGATGATAGGCTTGGATAGGCAGAACTCAAAATATTCTAGCTTCTCTTTATTCGGTCCAACAACTCTTTTTGAAACTAGCATGGCTGAAATCGTCCTTGAGTAAAACAAGGAGGTGGATTTGGAAGTGACTTTAATCAAATCACATATATATTTAATGACATACTTGCAAAGATTGATCTTATGGCCATTCTTCAACAGGTGAATCAGGAACACATCCTGATACTTCATCACAGAAAAATCTCATTTTCTTGGACTAATCAAATTCTAAAAAAAAATGAATAGTAGTCTAGTTTCTCCATATAGCTCTGCAGCTATATCCCTTTACTTGGTGCCATTACCAGTTAAGGTTTCCAAGGAATTTTCCAGATCGAAGATGTCAGATGATGGAGGAGGGTCTCTCTGGTAGTCATCACAAATTCCTTCATGAGGAATCCTCAGGCATGCAACCCACAGCCTTGAAGTGAAAGAACATTTCTGACCATTGATCCAGCTGGTCACCATGAAACTTTCTCCAGCATCAAAAGAAAACATTAAAAATTGGTAAAACTAAGATACCAACCTTGGATAAATTGTTCTATCTTGTCTAGAGAACCATTCAAACCATCTTTGTTCTCTTAAGATTTTTAGGACCAACGACTTACTAGACAGCAGCCACTCAGGGCAAATCTCTTTTTCAAGTACAACAATACGGTTAACAAGGTTCGGATTTAGAGGTCCTTTGGGAGCTATCCTTGGATCTATATTCTTCTTCTTGGAACTATGCTTCTCAGAGGTAGATGAAGAAGGATGCTTTATCCTTGGCATCCACTGAAGGTTCGGGTGAGAGAGAAGAAGAGGTTCGTAAGGTAAAGAGGGTTCGAGAGAGAGCAGGAGAGAGTTCGGGTGAGAGATCAGGTGAGAGATCAAGTGAAACATTTATGTTTTATCATTTGGGAATGTCAAGCGTCATAAAAACAAAAACTCAGGAAATCAAATAGCTGTGAAATAAAAATTACCGTGATACGGGTTAAAAATAAATGCATAAAAGATCTTCACGGTGAGACCATGAGTAGGCATTACGGTGCAATGAAAAATAGTCATCATGGTTAGACAATGACCATTATGTGTAGTCACAGTGAGACAGTGAGTGAACTATTCCGTCACGGTGAGACAGTTAAGTGACAGACCGTGAACACAAGGTGTTAACGGTGAGACTGTAAGCATGAAACAGTAACTGTAAAATAGTGACCATGAAACTGTAAAGTAAAATACAGAAAAGTATTAAACATTAAGATCAGTAAGATATCTATTTATGATTAATTATACCCAGATCATGTATGATGTAGTCTAATCTCTCAGAATTTAATGTTTTAGTGAATATATCAGCAAGTTGATATTCAGTACCAATGAATTCCAAAGTGATATCACCTTTTTGATAATGATCTCTCAAAAATTGATGTCTTACATCAATATGTTTTATCCTAGAATGTGAAACAGGATTCTTTGAAATGTTAATGTCACTTGGGTTATCATAATTTATTGGTACATGTCTGAATTGATATCCATAGTCTAGTAAAGTGTGTTTTATCCACAAAATTTGTGCACAACAACTTCCAGCAACTATGTATTCAGCTTCTGCAGTAGATAATGCAACAGAATTTTGTTTCTTACTACACCATGATATTAGTGACTTGCCTAAAAGGTGACATGTTCTAGAGGTGCTTTTTCTATCTAACTTACATCCATCAAAATTAGCATCAGAATAACTAACTAATTCAAATGATTGTCCTTTGGGATAGAACAGTCCTAAATTGGGAGTATTCTTGAGGTATTTGAAAATTCTCTTTATAGCATTTAAATGTGACTCTTTAGGGTTTTCTTGAAAACGAGCACACATATACACACTAAACATAATATCAGGATGACTATAAGTCAAGTAGAGTAGACTTCCAATCATTTCTCTATAGGTGGTTTCATCAACAGATTTACCATCCTCATCAAGATCCAACTTACAGGTGGTACTCATAGGAGTGTCACTACTTTTTGGGCTATCCAATCCAAAACGTTTTAAAAGATCTCTAGTATATTTAATTTGAGTTAAAATAATTCCATCTTTATTTTAAAAGATTTGAAATCCAAGAAATAATTTAAGTTCACCCATTAAACTCATTTCAAATTCATTTTGCCTCATTTTAGAAAAATCAGTACATAATGTAGTTTTTGAAGATCCAAAAATAATATCATCTACATAAATTTGTACAACAAAAACATCATTATAAATACATTTTATAAAAAGAGTAGGATCAGCTATACCTTTTGTAAAACCTTTAGAAATTAGAAAAGTACTTAATCTATCATACCATGCTCTTGGAGCTTGTTTTAAACCATATAAATCTTTTGATAATTTGAAAATATGATTTGGAAAATGAGGGTTTGAAAATCCAGGTGGTTATTCAGCAAAAACATCCTCAGCAATATATCCATTTAAGAATGCACTATTGACATCCATTTGATATAGTTTGAAATTTATATATGCAGCATAAGAAAGTAAACTCCTAATGGATTCTAATCTGGCTAATGGAGCAAAAGTCTCCTCATAGTCAATTCCTTCTTCTTGACTATAGCCTTGTGCAACTAATATAGCCTTGTTTCTAACTATATTTCAAAATTCATCTACTTTATTTCTAAACACCCATTTAGTGCCAATGGTGAAAGTGTCCTTAGGTCTATCTACTATTTTCCAAACTTTATTTCTTTCAAACTGATTAATTTCTTCTTGCATAGAAATTACCCAAAATTTATCATTAATAGAATCATCAATGTTTTTAGGTTCAAGCTATGACAAGAAGGCTTGATGTTCAACCTGATTTCTAAGAGAAGCTCTAGTCCGTGTCCCTCTATCAAGATTACCAACAACAGCATCTAAAGAATGATTCTTTAGAATTCTAGTTGATTTAGAAAAGGTAGGACTAAAAATTTCAGGTTCATCTATAGGTTCGGGTTCATTAGGATCAGATTCTGAAATATTTCCAGAATTGGTTGTCATTATAGTAGGTCCATTGATTTTTTTCATTAAGATTCAGAACAGATAAATCTTCATCAAGATTTTCAAGAGATGACTTGGGCTCATGTGGATCAGTTTCATCAAATTTGATGTGAAAAGATTCTTCAACACATTTGGTTCTTTTATTAAAGACTCTATAGGTTTTTCTAGTTAAATAATAACCAAGAAAAATCCCTTCATCACTCTTAGAAGCAAACTTGTCAAAATTATCCTTTGTATTAAGAATAAAAACATTGCATCCAAAGACTCTAAAGTAACTAACTTTGGGTTTTATATTGTTCCAAAGTTCATAAGGGGTCTTCTTAAGAACAGGTCTAATCAAGATTCTATTGATGATATAAAAAGATATATTTATAGCTTCAGCTCAAAAATAAATAGGCAGGTCATATTCATTAAGCATAGTTCTTGCAATTTCTTGCAGGGTTCTATTCCTTATTTCTACTACACCATTCTGCTGAGGTGTCCTAGGAGCAGAAAAGTTGTGATATAGCCATTGTGTGAGCAGTAAGATTCAAACTCTTGATTTTCAAACTCACAGCCATGATCACTTCTTAGGGTCTTAATCTTAAGTCCACTAAGGTTTTCTACAGACTTAGAGTATTTAATAAAGTAATAACAAGCTTCACTTTTGTGAGCTAATAAGTATAACCAAGTATGTCTAGAAATGTCATCTACTAAGACATACACATAGTGCTTCCCATTTAAACTAGAAACTCTAAAAGGTCCAAACAATTCCATGTGAACTAACTTGAGAGGTTGAGAAGTTTAAACTTCTTTCTTTGATTTGAAATAGATTTTGTGTTGTTTTCCCTTTTGACAGGGATTAAACACTTTTTCATTTGGAAACTCTAGTTTGGGTAAGTCTCTAACTAAGTTCTTCCTAGTCAGTTTTCTAAGTGAGTGTATATTTTAGTGTCCTAATCTCTTATTCCATAACCAAGACTCCTTATGAAAAGCATTTAAACAAGTAATATTTTGTTTAGCTAAAGAATGCAGATCAACAGCATAAATATTCTCATTTCTCAAAGAAGAAAATACTAAAACATTTTTTAGAATTAAAAACATTACAAGAATCATTTTCAAACTTCACATTAAAACCATCATCACATAATTTTGAAATACTTAACAGATTATATTTAAGTCTATCAAAAAATAAAACTTTAGAAATTAAAACTGAGTTAGTGTTACCAATTTGGCTATGTACGATGATCTTTCCTTTAGAATTATCCCCAAAGATGGCATTTCCTCCATCAACCATTATTATAATTTTAAAGAATGAGTAATCTACAGAAATATGCCTTGAACATCCACTTTCCATGTACCATATCTTCTTATGGGAACTCTTCAAGCAGGTTTCCTACAAAACAGATTTAGATAGGAAATGATTTTGGTACCCAGATCTTCTTGGGTCCAGACATGTTAGAAATCAATGATTTTGGTACCCAAATTTGTCTTATGGGTCTCATATAATTTGAGTCAAAAGATATTGAAAGATAAACTCTATTTGATCTATAACTATGTCAGTAACTAGTTAAAGAAAATGAATTTCCGGAACTTGAACTAGCAAGATTTTTTCCATATTTGGGAGAAAATTTAGTTTTAGTAAACTGTCTTTTTTAGGTTGATAACCTATTCTAGTAGCATATTTTGGTGCCACTTTCTTTCCTAGTATTTGAGTTAGAGTGTCTTTTACATTTGTGAATTTCTTTAAGTCCTTTCTAAGTTGTTCATTTTACATTTTCAGTTTAGTGTTTTCCTTTAACAGTTGATCATTTTTCTCTTTTTCAATAGTAAGTTCAGTTTTAACAGTTGTAGTGAGAGCATGTTGTTTCTTCAATGATTTGTATTTATCCTTAAGTTCATTGCATGTCTCTTCCAGTATATTATAATATTCAAATAATTCCTCACTATTCATGTTTTTAGAATTCGAATCAGATTCAGTTCCAGAATAATAGGAATTTAAAGTAGGAGTATCTAATGTTACCTCAGATGTGTTTGTCATGAAACACATGTTGGAACGATTCTTTTTAAAATCAAAAATTTCAGATTCACTTGTGCTATATTCAGAAGCACTCCAGGTAGCCTTCATATCTTTCTTATACTTAATGTCCTTGTAATTATATTTCTTCTTGAATTTTAACTTTGGGCAGTCTGCTTTAATGTGTCCTTTTCTTTTGCACTTGTAGAAAACAACTTCATCACTTTTATATAGATTTTTTCAGTCCTTCTTCCAATGTCCCTTATTGTCATACATTCCCTAGTAATTTGATTCTCTGACAAATTTCTTCTTCCTATAAAATTTCTTAAACCTTCTGGCTATCTGAGCCATTTCAGCATCACTATCAGAGTCTGAACTTTCACTTGTGGAACTGTCAGTTTGTATTTGAGCTTTTTCTTTGTCCTTGCTCTTTGAAGAAGTAGTCTTGAAAGCCACTGATTTCCTTTTTGGTTCATCATCTTCCTCTTTATTCACCTTGAGTTCTTCCTCATACATCATAATCTTACCAATGAGTTATTTGACAGGTAGATCAGTAATGTCACATTACTCTCTTATTGAAACGGATGTGTCTCTCCATCGATCTGGCAAACATCTCAGTATCCTCATAATTTGTTCCTTTGCTGGAATAGCCTTTCCAAGTAAATTCATTGTATTAATTATCTCATTGAACCTGAGATACATATCAGAAATAGGTTCATCAGTATTCATTTTAAAATTGTCATATTTAATAATATATGTATTCAATCTCATTTCTTTAACATTGGTTGTTCCCTCATGAGAAACTCATAAAGTATCCCATATTTCATAAGCAGTTTTACAGGAAAATATTCTGTTAAATTATTCATCACCTAATCCACAATACAAAGCATTCATATCTTTACAGTTATTATTGTAAGATACTTTAGTAGGTTTATCCCAAGTTGTTCTTTCAGTTTCTGGAATTTTATATTGAGATTCTATAGCAGTCCAGATATCAAAACCCATGCTTTCTAAAAGAATTTTCATTTTAAGTTTCCACTGGGCATAGTTTGTACCATTAAAGAAAGGTGGATGGTTATTATCAGCACCCTCTAGTCTATTGTCAATATCTAGATTTTAGAAAGTATATTTAAAGAGATAAAATTTAAAACTAACATAAATTTAAGATCTTTAAAGATGCAACTAAATCACAGTTGAAAAACAGAGGGTTTTAAAAACTTGTATAGATAAAAACAACCTCTGATACCAAATGTTGGTCGGAGTGGATATTCAATAGGGGGTGAATTGAGTTCCAATTAAAATTTGTTCTAAAATATTTTCTATTAAAATCCCCCAATTTATAAAACAAGTTAAACTGTAGTGAATTTATACAGATTTTAAATGTTCACTTAGCTTCTTAAAGATTGATTAGGTCTTAGTTAATTTAACCACAAGATTAAACTAACTTTTGAAACTGACCTACTGATTCACAATAAGTGTAAACACTTTCTAATTTAACTGTCAAAGTAACTTTAAAATGGTATTGTATTTCAAAGTAACAGCAACGGAATATAAAAGATATATAAAGTATACTTTAAACTTAAACTAAAAATGCACAGCAGATATAACAAGAGATTCAGTCTTAAGACGAGACTTAGTCCTCTCAAATTTATATAAATTTGATCCACACCCTGGATTGGGGTTAAAAACAGTTTACAACACTCTCCAAGCCACATAGGGACCTCTACCATAGTTCTTCGTGGGAAACAAAACAAAGACCAGGCCACACAAGGACCTCTTCCACAGTTGTCGTGGGTAAACAAGAGTATAGAGTTTTGGAGTGAGGATTTTGATATCCTCCAGTTCAGTGCAGGAGACAGTGTGTGTGTAAGATATACAGAGTACACCACACTGCTCGAATGTAAATAAAAAAATCACTTAGAGAGAACATATAAGAGTTTAGAAAGCTCTAGTGATTAGCAATGTAGCTCTGGACTCGTTGGATTCCGTAGAAATGCTTCTGAGTCCTTCTCTAGTTTTTCTGTTGAAAAATAGAGTGTCGTAGTTCAGCTTGTGTTCTATAGGAGTGAAGATGTTCTCTTGACTTCAGTTCCTCCAGTAGTGTAGAATTGCATGTGTTGGAACTTATTTGAGGATTTTTAAATATCTTCTTCACAGTTGTGCTCAGGATTGTTCTTCGGTTCAGTACAAAGCACTTCGCGTGTGTTGTGGAATGTATGTTGAGGCGACTTCTGATTTTTACTATAGCTGAGACTTCTTTTTATTGCATGAGCACCGGTAATAGGAATGAATCCCTTTTCATAAGTACGAGGTATGATTTCCTGACATGCTAACAACTATCATTAAATAACATTAATTTCATTAAAAACATCAAATATGATTGTTAGCAATATTTAAATAATATTGGAAAATGGTTAAGAAACGGTGTCATATTTTGTTGTGTAAATGGTGTCTTCTTCACGCTATGTACTTCAAGGTGTCTGAGTCACGGTATGTACTTCACAGTGTCTGAGTCACGGTGTGTCCTTCACGGTGTCTGAGTCACGGTTTGTCCTTCACGGTGTCTGAGTCACGGTTTGTCCTTCACGGTTTGTCCTTCACGGTGTGTTGAGACTTAGACTTCATGGTGTCTGCTTCACTGTGTCTATGTATTGCACACAGTCTATCTTACTGTGTCAAACATCAAAGTGTCTTGATACTTATCCAAATAACTGTATTAAACTTAACCAGTAATATGTATAGTGGGAATTAAGCTTAACCATTATATGATAATATAACTAGACACATAAATACAGAGGATTGATAAGATATGTAAATAATAATGAGATTAATTAATAGTAATAAGATTTGTGAATGTTAATGAGATTAATTAACAGTAATAAGATTTGTGAATGTTAATGAGATTAATTAACAGTAATAAGATTTGTGATCATTAAAACATGATTAATACATGAGGAGTCCAACAACATCAATCAAATACATGATGTAAGATCCCATCATTTTTTCAGGTATGATACTTTTAAAAAAATTGGTGAAGATGGGTTATCTTTGTTTTAATTCACAAAAATGATTAATCAGAAATTTTTTGAAAAATGTGTTAAATGGATTAAATTCCAGTTAACATCTTGGAATATTCAATTGAATATTTTTGGAGTTCGATACTGAGTTATTGTGAGATTCTGAGGCCTACAAAGTCTCGGTGAATACTGAATAAAAATATTAAATATATTATATTATGAGCACACCTTTTATTCAAAATAATTGAATACCTCAAAAATGGTGTGTCGTATGGGAAATATGAGAACACCAATGTGTCTAGAATGGGGTGTTTACCCTAGGCGGGGTATAATATTTGTAATTTTCGAAAATTTTGACATCTCGGTCATGAAAATAAACATTTTATATTTAATTAATTTTATAATCCATTTTTTAATATTAAATAATTAATATCTCTCAAATGGTTTGTCATATAAGAAATCTAAGACCATCATTGGGTTCAAAATAGAGGATTTACCCTAGTAAGGGTATAACTTTTATGCACAATTGGCGTTTGACGTTATTTAATTTTTTAAGGAAAATAATTAATTTTATTAAATTAATAATTAATCATAAATTAAAAATAATAATTGTGATTTTTACTATTTTTATTTTTAAAAAATTAATACAACAGGTATTTTAATATTTAATAGGAAGATGAAAATAATATTATTAATAATAAGTGTATTATTATTTGTCAAACAAAATAAATGGAAAGTACTTGTGTAATTAAGTACCTTTTTCACTTAAATGATGAGTGGTGTTTCACCACATATGAATATTTGTTGTTGATCAATGTAATAGTGGTGAAATTATTAATCAATACTAAATAAATGGAAATGTGGGGTCAGTATTAATTTATTAACTATTATCAACATTTAATGAATGTTGTTGGTGAAATATTAATGGTGAAAGATAGTTTATAATAATTATCATTATTTTTGTTATTATTATTAATAATAAATTTAGAAAATAATTGTTTCAAAACACCATTTTAGTCATAAATATTTCCTATGGTGTCAGATTGACACGTCGTTAGTGGCAACATAACCCTAAAATTGAGGTGGTCATTTCAAGATAAATATTGAATATTTAATTTTGGCTCATGGTATAAGTCCATGAAATTCCAAAAATGATAATTGTTTGATGCATAAAATTAATAAAAGATAATAAAATATAAATATAAATAAATTAATTAAAAAAACTTTTATTATAAATTGGATTTGGGGTGATTTTCATGACATGGTTTGGAAGCCGATAGTTTATGAAATGACCCTCTCTTATCTCTCTATCACTCCTTTCATACTTAAATAGTCAATATCTTTTTCGATATTAATGAGATTGACGTTTCATTAGTGGAATTGGATTTGTATTGATAATAGGATGGTTTGTATCAAAAAAATCATAGAAAATAAATCATTTTGAGAAGATATTTATTAAACTGGATATACTTGTTTATTTAATTTATCCTTAGATAGTCGTCGGAATAACGCGCCATCAGCAATGTTGGATTCATATAACGTGTTCATCATATTTTATGTAAGTGGTCTATAATTAAAATCTCAAAGTCTTAATTACTTTAATATGTATGTAATTGATGAATTGTAATTAGTTGTTTAGAAATTGTGTTCTTAATTAAAGTAATTAATTGTCTGAATTAATTAATTAATGGAAATGTGAAATTTGGATATTGGAATTTTAGATCTTGAATAATTAATTGTTAAATTATTTATGAATTTATGAAGATTATTTAACATGATTAATTAAATATAAAATTAATTAATGTCAATGGTTGGGACTATGATATTGTGATTTGAATAATTAATTGTTGAATTAATTACTATTAGATTGAAGTTATCAAATTTGAATAATTAATTTTAGATTTAATTATTAGACATTGTTGTGATTAGGAAATTGTTTGAATGTAATTATTTAATTTTTGAATTAAATAATGTGGTTGAGTAAGAATAATTAATTGAATAATTAATTGGGGATATTTAATTTGTTGAGTTAGACCAATTAATTTACAAATCAATTGGGGATATTTAATTTATTGAGTTATAAAAATTAATTGATGGATCAGTTGGGGATATTTATTTGGTTGAGTGAGGATAATTAATTTATGGATTAATTAATTTAGTAATGTGATTATTTAATTTTTTAATTAAATAATAAAATTTATTGTGATTAATTACTTGGGAATTAATTCATGGGAGTTGACATAAGAAATTGATTGGTGAATTAATTGATGCTGGTTGAATGTGATTAATTAATTTTGGTTTAATTAATGAGAGTTGATGTGGACAATTAATCAGAGAATTAATTGAAGGGAATGAGTTAGATTAATTAATTGTGGAATTAATTAATGGAAATATATGAGAACAGATAATTGGTGAATTAATTGTAAGGATTGAGTTAGATTAATTAATTTTGGAAATAATTAATGGAAATGAATTGGATTAATTAGTTGATAAATTAATTAATGGATGTAATGTTATGATTTTTGAGTTAGATTAATTAATTAGAGAATTGATTAATGAATATTATTCTGTTGAAAAATTGAATAACTTAGTTTAATTAATTAGAAAACTAATTAAAAAGGATTGTTATGATAGATAAATTGAGTGTGTTAGATTAATTAATTTTAAAATTAATTAATGTAGATTATTTTGTTGATGATATTAATTGATTAATCAATTGATAGGCATTATTCTGATGGTGCAATTGAATGAGTTAGATTAATTAATTGGTGAATTGATTAATGGGGATTGTTGCGATGGTGCAGTTTAATGAGTTAGATTAATTAATTGGAGAATTAATTAATGGGGATTGTTATGATTGTGCAATTGAATGAGTTAGATTAATTAATTAGTGAATTAATTATGGGGGATTATTGTGATAGTGAAATTGAATGAATTGATTTAATTAAATGGTGAATTAATTAATCTGGATTGTTGGGATATTTAATTGATATAATTGAATAATTAATTAATTAATTAATTAATGATGAGATATTAGAATTTGTTAATTGATATAATTAATTGTAAAATTAATAATGAAGTATTGATATTTTGAATGAAATAATTAATTTTAAAATTAATTATAGGATTTTGAGTTTGTAAATGTTTATTTATAAATTGATGAATTAATTAATGGTATTGGCATACTTAATAGATTGGGGAATAAATTAAGGGTATTTATGTGACAAACTAATTGTTGAATTAGTAATATAATTGGAGGATAATTAATTGTTGAGTTAATTATCAAATTTTTTAATTATAAATAGTGAATAATTAATTGGTGAATTAATTATTGAAGGTTGGGTTGTGAAATGATTAATTAATTTTTTTAATTAATTAATATACTTTCTATAGTTAAATAATTTTTGAATTAATTAATATAAGGGGTGTGATTAATCAATTTTTGAATTAATTAATAGGATAGACATGGTTAATTAATTATTGAATCAATTAAAGGATTATGAATGATTAATTAATTTTGGAAATTAATTTATGAAATTGATGTGATTAATTAATTGTTGGATTAATTAATAGAAATGGGTTATGATTAATTATTTAGTGAATTAATTAATAAAATGGATGTAGTTAATTAATTGTTAAATTAATTAATAGAGCTGAAGTGACCAATTAGTTGATGGATTAATTGACGGGATTGTTATGATTTATTAATTGTGGAAATTAATTAATGAAATTGATGTGATTAATTAATCATTGGATTAATTAATGGAAATGGGTTGTGATTAACTAATTAATGGAATGGATATAGTTAATTAATTTTTGAATTAATTAATAGAGATAGAATGACCAATTAATTTTTGAATTAATTGAATGGTTGGATATGATTAGTTAATTGTAAATTAATTAATGGAATGTTTGGTGAAATGTGAAATGGTTTTGATAATGCTGGCATGGAGTAGTACATGGGATAAACAAGGTGTGATAATGAGATTAAAGGTAGAAGATCATGTGATCTTCTAATATTTTTTTCTGAAGGACCATGCGAGCCTTCAAGCAAGAAGATTATGTGAGCTTCTGTTTGTTTTCTGAAGAACTGTGTGAACCTTTGAGGACGAAGACAATGAGGTATTCTATTTTTTAAAGGACTGTGTGAGCCTTCAAGGGGATAAACTATGAGAGCTTTCCCATTTTTTCTACAAATCATTTATACTACATTTTGTATTACTCATTATAGGCCCTTGAGGTTAGATCCTATAGTGCACATTACTAGTGCAGAACTGATTTCAATGTTTATGTATTTGATAAATTCCATTTGAATTATGATAATGAATGGAAACATGGACATTCAAAATTATGATATTCTTTAGGGATAGTTTAGACTCAGACACGAGCCGAAGTGAGTACTGAAGTTTGGGTGTCCTTGAGAACCTAAGGGTTTATGCGTTCAAGTAAAGGATAATTGAATAAATGAAAATTTTTTACTTTATTACTTATATTATATTTTGTATATAACTACATACATTATTACTAACTGTATTTGTTTTAGACGCCATTGGTTATGGCCTACTGAGTTTTACTCATGCTCTAATCGAGCTACCTGGTTATACCTGAATAGACTTTGTGTTTTCTGGATAGGTTAAAGGAAAAGGCCTTGTGTTGTATGGATGAGTTGGGATGGAGCATGGATGAGGGAACTGGACCTGGTTTGAGACCTTCTTGGGAGTTGTTATTGTCTTTACATTTGGTTTTTCATCTGAAACTTGGCACGTACTTAACATGGCAATTCTACTACTCAGTTTTGACATTGTATTTCCAGTTTTGGTCATCGTACGATACTGGTTTTGTCTATTGATATATATATATGTGTTTCTACTATTTTTTATTTATTTTTTCTGTTGTATCACTCTAATTCAAGAAAAAAATAGGTTATAGTCTCCCCGTGATTAATATTAGACCCTCACTGCTAGTCGGCACCCTTTGGAATACAAGGAGGTGTGCCTTAGGTCATATTGTGGTCCATCTAGGGGAACTAGTGCATGGAACCCAGGATGGGATGTTACACATGATGAGACTGGTATGAATCAAAGTATGTGTTTTCAATATAAAAGCATCATTTTAGTTTAAAACACATGTAAAATATCCAAAATTGAGAAAATGGTCTAATATTGTTTTAAAAAATTAGGAAAATGATATATAATTTTATTTGTAACGTATAAGAATTTACCGCACATCAATCCAACACATGATGTAGATGGTATGAATCAAAGTATAGGTTTTCAATATAAGTGTCATTTTAGTTTAAAATGAGCATCACATAGCCAAAATTGACCAAATGAGCTTGGATTGTTTCAAACTTTAGGATAACAATTCATAATTCATCTAAGGCATATAGTAATCGACTGCATGTCAATCTGACACACGATATGGTCAGTATGACTCTAAGTACATGTTTTAAATATAAAAGTGTCATTTTAGTGTAAAATGTGTTTCATAAATCCAAAACTGTGTAGATGATCTTGGGTTGTCTCGAAACTTTAAGAAAATAATCTATAATTCATTTGTAAAATTAGGAATCGACCGCACATCAATCCATCACACAATGTGGCCGATATAACTCTAAGTTCATGTTTTCAATATAAAAGTGTCATTTTAGTTTTGAATTCATGTCACATATTCAAAACTAAGAAAACAAGCTCAGATTATTTTAAAACTTTAGGGAAATGATTAATAATTCATATGATGCATGTAGTAATTGACCACACATAAATCTAACATAAAATTTGACAAGTATGACTCTAATTGCATGATTTTAATATAAAAGTGTCATTTAGTGTAAAATGTCATCATACAGCCAAAACTGAGTAACTAACCTCAGTTTTTTTTCAAACGTTTGGAAAATGATCCATAATACATTTTTAATTTATAAGAATCTACCACTCATCAATCTAACACATGATGTGGTCAGTTTGACTCCAATTGAGTGTTTTCAATATAAAAGTTTCATTTTAGTTTAAAACATGTGTCACATCATCATAACTAAGAAAACAAGATCAAATTATTTTCAAAATTTAAGACAATGATCCATAATCCATTTTTGTTTTATAAGAATCAACCACACTTCAATCTGACCCATGATGTAGTTGGTATGAATCAAAATGTGTTTTTGCAATATAAAAGTGTCATTTTATGTTAAAAAATGTGTTGTATAGACAAAACTAAGTAATAGAGCTCAAATAATCTTGATACTTTAGGAAAATGATCCATTTTTCATTTGTGATGTCTATAAAACCTACTGCACATCAATCTGACACATGATGTGGCTAGTGTGACTTCAAATGTGTGTTTTAAATATAAAAATATCATTTTAGTTTAAGGATATAATTATTAACATCTATTTGTGTAATTAAGATAATGAATGACTAATAATATCAATAATATATTCATTAATTAAAAATATAATTTATATAGATTATTAATTAATAATATATCATAAGGGTTTTGTGCAAGACCCTTTATTAAAAATATAAAAAGACAACATGAACCCCCTTTTGAACTGGGTAAGGGAAAACCTATTACACACTCGTCATCTAGAGGAATCAACCCACTAAAAAACCTAGTATATAACTCATTATTGTGGCAGTAAATCCTAGGGGGAGAGAACCTATTACATGCCCTAATGCCATAGATCTAATATCACACCAGAAGTGACTAAGAGGCCCATACCCGAACACCTGAGAATAGAAAATAAACCAATGGAAAAACCCAAATCCTCGAACAACATAGGATACCCAGCTCAAACCCTAGGTCTCATCTACACCATCTCTATTGTTCCATTATGCCTCCTCCAACCTTGAGGTCGACTACCAAAGCCACATGTAACACCCCAAGATTTTAAAGTACGTTATTTCTTCAAAGTTATTCAATAACTTGCACTACATGCAACACTGAGTTCGAGCACCCCACAACTTACCAAACTAGCTGTTAAAGAAGAGATTATGAATATTATTGTATGAATTTTGAATTTTATATATTCCATGTAAATTTTAACAACCATAATATGTGTTTCTTAGATATAATATAAGAACAAATTCATTTTTTCAAATAAAGAAAGTATTTTTTTAGAAAATGCAATTTTACCGTCTTTTAATGGAGAACCCTTTTTACATATAATATTTTACACTTTTATATATTCAATTTGAAAAAATAAACTTATTCTTTATAACCAGGACATAAAAATTTGGTTTCGATAAATTTTTGGTGTTTTTCTGATAACTTTCATATTTTATTGAATGGTGAAAAATACTAAATTTTAATTAAAACAAATTTTTTTAATAAAAATAATTTATAGTGTTCAATTATACATTTTAATGGTTTGGAATTATAATTATATTATATTATTATCATTTAATATAGTTTAGGTCATTATATGTAATTTCACATTTAAATTTGACATAAACACATGTCAATCTTTTGATAGTTTTTACTTTTTAAAAACCCGCTTTTTGGTTTTGACAACAAGAATTGATTTTAAATTAATTAATTAAAATTATATATTTTTAATTTGATAAAATAGAATTAATTTTTTAATTTTTAATATCAGAATTAGCGTATGGTGAATTTTTGGTATTTTTTCTGAAAACATTCAATTTTTTATTGAAGTGCCCAGATCAGTGTGAATCACTGAGAGGGGGAGGGGGTGAATCAGTGATCCCTTAAAACTTTTTACTAATTGATTCTTAATCAATTAAACCTCTATGGCTGGTTAAAGCCTCGATCCACTCTTCTTGTATCTCTCAACCTTTCCCGGATAATGCAGTAATGAAAAGGCGCAGGACACAAGGATTTACAAGGTTCGGCACCAAAGGCCTACATCCTTGCCATGCTCTCTCAGCATGGATTCTCCCATTATAACTTGTTAGAATTACAATGGTCGATACAGCTTCCCACCATATCTCTCCTGAGTCCCACGGGAGGGTCTTTATACTGCGTCCCACAGTGTTACCAGAGTCCCACTGGCCTGCTCCAGAATCCCACTGAAGACTTCTTCTCCCTGAGTCCCACAGGGTCTTCTCCTGGCTGCTCGAGTCACACGAGTAGCTCTTCTTCTTGTTCAGCTCTTCAAGTATCTTCAGCAGTCTGGGATAAAGACTGCTGGCCTTGCTCTGTACCTCTGATCACTTGTGATGATCAGGGTCCTCTCAATCTACTGAAAACTCAGACAACCAATCTCTTTAACTTCAGTCTGGCTCAGTCTCACTTCACTTCAACTTCTCAAATGCACACAAGCAGATTTGACTTGTTTTACGTGTGCACGTGCATGCATTCATGCATGCACTTTCCTGTTCTTCTTCTAGGTGCAGTAAACCCTCAAAGGGTGTATTCAATTATAGCACACACCTTCTCCACAATCTTCACACACTATATTCAAATTGTTCACACACTAAAAGTGTGTTATACTTTAGTGTGGGTCAACTTCTTCCTTCTTTAATGTGTGTTCACTCCACTTAGAGCATACACATAGGTTCGGTCACTTCTTTAATTTGCACACACAAATTCTTCACTTAGCATACACTTGTAGTGACCTTCCTCTTCTTGCACACAATAAATGCCCGTAGGGTGTATTTGCACTTTGCACACACAATCTTGGCTATGACCTCTTCTTTCTTTGACACACACTAACTTAGGTTTAGTTGTGGTCTTCTTGTTCACTTAGCACACACACAAGGCTACGGCCTTTCACTGTTTTCTTTTGCATGCAACCAACCCGTAGGTATTCTTCCTTCACTTGGCACACAAGCACAAGTGTCTCGGACTTCTCAATATTCACACACGAGGCACTGCCTCTACCTCCTCTTGCTTATGCACACACTGCCCGAAGGGTGTGGTCTTCTCAACACGAGCCGTAGGGTGTTCTCACTTGAACCCTTTCTACAAGGAGGCGCGCAAGGTGTCTTGGTGCAAGGGCGCGCAAGACCTTCTACCCGCGGGGCGCGCAAGTGCAACACCCGCGGGATCTTCCTCCTGCCGCGCAAGGGTGCGGGCAGAGAGGGAACAAGAGTCTCGAGCGTGCAAATATGCGGCTCGGCTCCTTCCTGTCGCGCAAGAGAGGCGCGCAGGGGATCTCCTCCTCCTCCTATCTTCTTTCGCGCAAGGAGTGCGCAAAAGGAACACAGCCGCGCAAATGGGTTGCGCGGGGCTTCAACTTTGCGAGGCAGAGCACACGCGGGACTTCGGGTTTTCAACAAAGGATCAGCAAGCGGCACAGAGGGCTCGGCCTCATTTTTATAGGCAGAGACTGCCTCGCATCGTCCGCGTGATAATAACTTCAAACACCCGAGATCTTCGGATCTTTAAAATCTTCAAATCTTGATTTTTATACTCTGTTTCAACGCGGGTTTCCTTTTCTTTTCCTTCGGTTTCCTCCACGTGCATGCGACTTAGAACGCATGCACGGCCTTCGTTTAGGCTCATCCCATGCAAAACAATAATCCTCATGGCCTCGGCAACTTCGTTTTGCCTCGGCCTTGTTCGAAATCTCCCAAACATTGCATGCATGCTTATTTTATTGCATGGTTATGTTCGGTGTGGAGAGACGAGCTCAATGGAGCCTTCAGATCCTTCAAAGGTGGCCGGAAGCTCGAAATCAACGTTCGGGAGGCTCTGGTTCATGCGGCGGCTCGCGGGTGGCTTCGGGGTGGCTCGACGAAGGAGAAGAGCGCTGGGCCGTTGGATGCGGTGATCAAAAAGGCTTCGACGGCTTGGATCAGATCGGGGCGCCGCGGATGGATCGTGCGGCGCAGATCAAGCGCGCGATCAATCGAGCGGCTCAGATTCGCTCCCGGGAATTTTTCCGCGTCCCACATCGAAACGGGCCGCAGAATTCTCGCGGCTTATTAACATGTCGCTCCCTTCCTCAGCTCAATTGAATCTCCTCCCTCCACGGTGCCGCCCCGCACCGTGTTCTCCCTACGGGCGCGCTCCTAGCGCCCACCATGCACTCCGGGTGCGCGGGTTTCACCACCGCGTGCCCTCCGGGGGCTTATACACGGCCCCCTCTGCCTCTGCCGCCCGGGCTGGCCACATGGGATCCCCCCTTGGGCGTGGCGCCTTAGGCCCACATGTGCCTTGGGGGTTGAACCCTTAAGGCTGGCCTTGGCTGGCCAATTTTTTGCAACAAAAACACTAAGTCCTTTGTTAAACAAAGTGACCAAGTGTAACATGCCAAGTGCCACTCCAAGCCATTCTTCTTCCCATCTCTATTCTTCTTCTTCTTAGAATTCCTCCATACTTCTTAAACAAATATTCATCACTTAGGAATGGAAATTCTTGAAGGTTCTTCATCTTCAACCGAGCTCCTTAATCACATAAATTCTTAAACATTCTTCATTGATCCAATCAGAGATCAAGTTGGATCTTCATCTGGTTAACATGCACTAAGAGATAGTGCATGGACTTCTTCAGCTCACTTCATCCACTTAAGAGGTGTGGATGGATCATCTCCATCTCCTCATGCATTATCTTAACAATGCATGGTCTTCAATTATTGTTGTGACTTTGTATCATCAGGATACAAGTTCTTTGAACTTTAAGAACAGCTCAACAATCGTCTGATTTCCATGGAGAATGTTTCAACCATAATCTCCTATGCCACTTAGTGAATCTCCTAAGTGACATTCCTCTAAGTTCCATGGCCATTCTCCTTCATCACCATCACCATCACATCCTTTGACATTCACATCTTGACTCCTTGACATCCATTCATTCCAAGACAACTTCATGCCTCATTGACAACAAATGCAACACAGTGCACTTCAATCTCCCCCTTTGTATTTGTTGTCAATACACTCCTTCAGCACATATGAATGGGTCAATATGTGTGCCCAATCTTTTCTCCCCCTTATTGGAAATAAAATGAAAAGGTGTGGTGTGGTTCACTTTCACAAATCTCTTCCTCCCTTATAAAAGCATTTTCTTCAAAATCACTAAGAGAGGGATGATGTCACATGTTCACTTGAGCAATGAACCTTTAGTAAATCAGCTCTAAGTCTACTTGGGCTAACCCGGTGTAGAAAACAAGAGTGATGTAACCAAGGTACTCAATGCTGTCCAACATTCACTATACATGTGAGATCATGCTTTAGGGGTTTGAAAATTTTTCAGATATAACAACGAATTGCTAAATCCTGCACATACTTCACAAAACTCATTAGAAAGTTCAGTCCAATGATAAAGCTCCCCCTTTCATCCATTTGTCTTCAATCAAAACTCCCCCTTAATTGACAAGATAAACTCAATTAAGAAACAAGGGATGAAAGTATGATTGGAATACCTTCACTTTTCTCAAGATAGAATTAATCTCAGAATCCCATCTTCTTCAGATTGGCTCCCCCTCAAGGGGTGCACTCCATTCTGTCCAAACCATCCTCCAGTTGAGAATGATCATCATCTTCAACTCCCTGCAATGTTAGCACATGTAAATACCAATGTATAAGGGAATAAGATGGAACCTCCTTGGTTCATCAATGTGAACAACAAGGTTGAGAAGATTCTCTCAACCGAGATGTCCCATTTTCACCATTCTTCACACTTGCACATTTGATCTTCAATGATGTTGGTGCTGGTGTGGATCTCAATACATCTTCATGTGAAATATTTTTCTTCCCTCTTGCCTTAGCAATTGCCAGAACTTCATCTTCAGCTCTTTTCAGATCTTTGGCAAGTTGCAACTGATTTGGCCATATGACTAGTAAATCACTTGGAAGTGTGGCCTCAGTTTTGGAAATTCCACATGGTTCTTTTGATGTTGTCAAGCTACCTCTCTTAGGCAACTTGTTTTCAATCAATCCCTTCTGCTTCTTCTGGATTGATTGTCTGTTTGAGTTAAGTTGGCTTCTATTGATTTCCATGGCTTGTTTGCAAAGATCCATGGTATGACCTTTCTTTCCACAGTAGAAGCACTTCTTGGTGGTCCTTCCGGATGCATCACCCTTCTTGGACTCAGACTCCAAGGACTTCTCTTCATTTCTCAAACACTTCTTGGGAGCATTTTCTACTTTTTTCTTGCTTCCCAAGGAATATTTTTGAGCCAGGTTCAGTGATCTTCTCTTCATTCCAGATTCGGATACATTCGGAGATTGATATGTATCAATTCTTTGACCACTTTTGCAACCATCCCAGATGTTGTCAAGTAATCCAAATCTGTTAGCAGTAAACAGATGTCTCTGGACCTGTGGATGCTGCTTCTTTTCTTCTGGCTTGCTCCCCCTAGGCATGGGCTTCCTCTATGCTTTGGCATTCAGTGGATTGTACCAACAATCCTTTGCACAATGCCCATACTTGTTACAACACCAGCATTGTCCCACGAATCTTGACCTCTTCAGTCCTTCTGATTGTAGGGTACTTTTCTTGACCTGTTGTGCTATTTCAGGAGAGTTCTGCTTCTTTACTGTCTTCATCCATATTTGTTTGGAATTATTCTTCCATCCTGCACCTTTTGTGGAAACACAATTAGAAGCATCAGTACAAGATGGTATGGATGGTACCTTCTTTTTAGAAGATGTTTCCCTTTTATTAGAGGATGTCTTTCTTTTAGAATCATCCTTCTCAAAGCTCACTTGAGTGGCAACATTTCTTCTTTCAGCTGACTGGGAGGCTTCAGCTTTGGGTGATTGCAGATTTTTCAATATCACCTCTAGTTCTAAGCATTTCATGTTGAGGGAGTTCTTCTCATCCTCAACTGTTATTAGCCTTCCTTCCCATTTCTCTTCCAGCTGTTTCATCTGGTCTTCATGCACTTGCTTCATTTCAATCAATGAGTTGTCAAGCTCCTTCACCCTTTTGACTTTGTCTTCTAGTTGAGCATCTCTGACAATCATTGAGACTCTGTGCAGCTTCTCCAGTGCATGGAACACTTCTTTGATAATTATCAAAAATATTTCTTTCTCAGAAGAGCTCCTTTGCAATTCTTCACAGGTATCTTCATATCTTTCATTGCAAAGGGAAACAGTTTCATCCTTGGCATTCACCAGCTTTCTGAGAGTGTTGGTTATGCCAACCCTTTTTGCCAGCTGATCTTCCATAGAATTGGCTTCTTCTTCTAACTGTGATTTTTCTTCATGAAG
This sequence comes from Viscum album, assembly GCA_963277665.1. Classification (NCBI taxonomy): domain Eukaryota; kingdom Viridiplantae; phylum Streptophyta; class Magnoliopsida; order Santalales; family Viscaceae; genus Viscum; species Viscum album. The sequence continues at coordinate 1,305,695,140 of OY728140.1, read as the reverse complement.
ATCATGGATGCCTGTAGCTATACACTTTGCCACTTCCATGGGAACTGTCTTCTGAAGATATTTGAGTGCACTCTGAAGATCATTCATTGTTTCAACTTCATCACAGCTAGGACAGGCTTTCTTCATCTTCTTGGCCTGTTTCTTCTTTCTATTTTTCTGAGTCTTGGCAGATATCTCCATTTGAGGCTGGTCGCTCATTTCCTCAAATCTGCACTCCATATAGACTCTCTTGGATCTTTTAGAGGTAACCTGCCCTCTGATACCAATTGAAGTGCGCAGATCAGTGTGAATCACTGAGAGGGGGAGGGGGTGAATCAGTGATCCCTTAAAACTTTTTACTAATTGATTCTTAATCAATTAAACCTCTATGGCTGGTTAAAGCCTCGATCCACTCTTCTTGTATCTCTCAACCTTTCCCGGATAATGCAGTAATGAAAAGGCGCAGGACACAAGGATTTACAAGGTTCGGCACCAAAGGCCTACATCCTTGCCATTCTCTCTCAGCATGGATTCTCCCATTATAACTTGTTAGAATTACAATGGTCGATACAGCTTCCCACCGTATCTCTCCTGAGTCCCACAGGAGGGTCTTTATACTGCGTCCCACAGTGTTACCAGAGTCCCACTGGCCTGCTCCAGAATCCCACTGAAGACTTCTTCTCCCTGAGTCCCACAGGGTCTTCTCCTGGCTGCTCGAGTCACACAAGTAGCTCTTCTTCTTGTTCAGCTCTTCAAGTATCTTCAGCAGTCTGGGATAAAGACTGCTGGCCTTGCTCTGTACCTCTGATCACTTGTGATGATCAGGGTCTTCTCAATCTACTGAAAACTCAGACAACCAATCTCTTTAACTTCAGTCTGGCTCAGTCTCACTTCACTTCAACTTCTCAAATGCACACAAGCAGATCTGACTTGTTTTACGTGTGCATGTGCATGCATGCATGCATGCACTTTCCTGTTCTTCTTCTAGGTGCAGTAAACCCTCAAAGGGTGTATTCAATTATAGCACACACCTTCTCCACAATCTTCACACACTATATTCAAATTGTTCACACACTAAAAGTGTGTTATACTTTAGTGTGGGTCAACTTCTTCCTTCTTTAATGTGTGTTCACTCCACTTAGAGCATACACATAGGTTCGGTCACTTCTTTAATTTGCACACAAAAATTCTTCACTTAGCATACACTTGTAGTGACCTTCCTCTTCTTGCACACAATAAATGCCCGTAGGGTGTATTTGCACTTTGCACACACAATCTTGGCTATGACCTCTTCTTTCTTTGACACACACTAACTTAGGTTTAGTTGTGGTCTTCTTGTTCACTTAGCACACACACAAGGCTACGGCCTTTCACTGTTTTCTTTTGCATGCAACCAACCCGTAGGTATTCTTCCTTCACTTGGCACACAAGCACAAGTGTCTCGGACTTCTCAATATTCACACACGAGGCACTGCCTCTACCTCCTCTTGCTTATGCACACACTGCCCGAAGGGTGTGGTCTTCTCAACACGAGTCGTAGGGTGTTCTCACTTGAACCCTTTCTACAAGGAGGCGTGCAAGGTGTCTTGGTGCAAGGGCGCGCAAGACCTCCTACCCGCGGGGAATGCAAGTGCAACACCCGCAGGATCTTCCTCCTGCCGCGCAAGGGTGCGGGCAGAGAGGGAACAAGAGTCTCGAGCGCGCAAATATGCGGCTCGGCTCCTTCCTGTCGCGCAAGAGAGGCGCGCAGGGGATCTCCTCCTCCTCCTATCTTCTTTCGCGCAAGGAGTGCGCAAAAGGAACACAGCCGCGCAAATGGGTTGCGCGGGGCTTCAACTTCGCGAGGCAGAGCACACGCGGGACTTCGGGTTTTCAACAAAGGATCAGCAAGCGGCACAGAGGGCTCGGCCTCATTTTTATAGGCAGAGACTGCCTCGCATCGTCCGCGTGATAATAACTTCAAACACCCGAGATCTTCGGATCTTTAAAATCTTCAAATCTTGATTTTTATACTCTGTTTCAACGCGGGTTTCCTTTTTCTTTTCCTTCGGTTTCCTCCACGTGCATGCGACTTAGAACGCATGCACAGCCTTCGTTTAGGCTCATCCCATGCAAAACAATAATCCTCATGGCCTCGGCAACTTCGTTTTGCCTCGGCCTTGTTCGAAATCTCCAAAACATTGCATGCATGCTTATTTTATTGCATGGTTAGGTTCGGTGTGGAGAGACGAGCTCAATGGAGCCTTCAGATCCTTCAAAGGTGGCCGGAAGCTCGAAATCAACGTTCGGGAGGCTCTGGTTCATGCGGCGGCTCGCGGGTGGCTTCGGGGTGGCTCGACGAAGGAGACGAGCGCTGGGCCGTTGGATGCGGTGATCAAAAAGGCTTCGACGGCTTGGATCAGATCGGGGCGCCGCGGATGGATCGTGCGGCGCAGATCAAGCGCGCGATCAATCGAGCGGCTCAGATTCGCTCCCGGGAATTTTTCCGCGTCCCACATCGAAACGGGCCGCGGAATTCTCGCGGCTTATTAACATGCCGCTCCCTTCCTCAGCTCAATTGAATCTCCTCCCTCCACGGTGCCGCCCCGCACCGTGTTCTCCCTGCGGGCGCGCTCTGCGCCCACTCTTGCTCCCTGCGGGCGCGCTCCTAGCGCCCACCATGCACTCCGGGTGCGCGGGTTTCACCACCGCGTGCCCTCCGGGGGCTTATACACGGCCCCCTCTGCCTCTGCCGCCCGGGCTGGCCACATGGGATCCCCCCTTGGGCGTGGCGCCTTAGGCCCACATGTGCCTTGGGGGTTGAACCCTTAAGGCTGGCCTTGGCTGGCCAATTTTTTGCAACAAAAACACTAAGTCCTTTGTTAAACAAAGTGACCAAGTGTAACATGCCAAGTGCCACTCCAAGCCATTCTTCTTCCCATCTCTATTCTTCTTCTTCTTAGAATTCCTCCATACTTCTTAAACAAATATTCATCACTTAGGAATGGAAATTCTTGAAGGTTCTTCATCTTCAACCGAGCTCCTTAATCACATAAATTCTTAAACATTCTTCATTGATCCAATCAGAGATCAAGTTGGATCTTCATCTGGTTAACATGCACTAAGAGATAGTGCATGGACTTCTTCAGCTCACTTCATCCACTTAGGAGGTGTGGATGGATCATCTCCATCTCCTCATGCATTATCTTAACAATGCATGGTCTTCAATTATTGTTGTGACTTTGTATCATCAGGATACAAGTTCTTTGAACTTTAAGAACAGCTCAACAATCGTCTGATTTCCATGGAGAATGTTTCAACCATAATCTCCTATGCCACTTAGTGAATCTCCTAAGTGACATTCCTCTAAGTTCCATGGCCATTCTCCTTCATCACCATCACCATCACATCCTTTGACATTCACATCTTGACTCCTTGACATCCATTCATTCCAAGACAACTTCATGCCTCATTGACAACAAATGCAACACAGTGCACTTCATTTATGAATAGTGAAAAATAATGCGTTATTGTTTAAAACCGACTATTTGTTTAAATAATTATGTGTTATATTTAAATTTATTTTAAGTCATAATATATATATAATACCTATATAAGTTAAATTCAATTCATTGAATTAATTTTATAATAAAATTAGATGTATAAATTTTTATGAACTTTTTACCGTCTTTTACCCACCTTCTAAGAGCATTTGCAAATTTGAATAAAACTTTATTTTACCTATTTTGTGAGTTGAATTTAAAAAATTTGAGAGAAAAGTTTTATATCAGTAAGTAAAATTTTGTTCAATAAGATGAAAATAATTTTTTTGAATAGTAACTTTTGGCTTTTATTTACCATGGTTAAAAATAAATAGGGTAATTAAAGATAAAAATGGTATTATAATTACCCTAAAACAAGTCCTAATTCTATTGGATAAGTTTAATTCGACCAAAAACAGCCTTAGGAATAAAATATTATCCTTTTGGTCCACTTGTATTAGATTAGGACATTTATTATTTTTTTATTTAAAGAAGAGTTAAAAGTGTTAAATTCAAAGTTTAATAACTAAACCATTTTTAATATTGGGTTATACATAAGATAAATTCAAATATAAATATTCATTAGAAAGATAAAATTATTTTTATTTCATGTTATTTTATTTATAATTTTTAAACATTAAATAATTAAATTTATTTAAGACACGGAGATGATGCGGTAATTACCTTATTAATAAAAGAATCAAATAAATGGTATTATAAATATTAAAATAAATATAATTTGAAAGTTTTGATTCCATACACAAATTTTATAGGTTAATATGAAATGTTAGGGTTAATTAAATTTATTTTTTTAAAAGTAATCAATCTGTGATGACTGTCAAAAAAACCAAATACTAAATAGTGTCAAAATTGACATAAATAAGTTTTTAAAAACAATATTATATTATTAAATTATATAATATTCCTAAAAATATAAATTTATGCCAAAAGACTTATATAATGATTAATACATTACTAATTAACCACTTTGTGTTCTCCTGGAAATTTATAGTAAGTTTATTAACCATTTATTATAATAATACAAGATGACATTGTAAAAGTTAAACTTTTTAACTTAGAGTTAAATCTAAAAGATAGGGTTAATATGGTGACCTAAACTTGTCTAAAACCTATTGGTTGAGAGGATTTATACCCATACCCACCTTATATTCGAAATAAATCAATATGGATCCAATAGAAATCGAAAATTATTTTATAATAAAATAATATTTTAAACTTTTCCTAAAGTGACCCTCACCCCTCTTATAAAAGGGAACTTCCTCTTCCCTCAAAATCACACCTCCAAAGCCATTTGGATCTGCCAACACCTTACCAAATATCCTCATAAATTCTATCAAATAAACCTAGAGTCTTTATTTTGATCAGATAGCCAACCCAAGGAGCCCTTTTGATCAACTCAAAAGGAAACACCCGAAGAAGAGTTAACAATTTCACCACCCTCTTTCAAGTTATTTTCTTCTTCCACTTCCACTTTCTTTGTTGTTTCCATACCAAAATAATAACTCCAGTACCTCCTATATAATTTTATGTTATTATAAATATAGTAAAAACATATTCATTATCCTATCCAACCTATAAATGACAAAGTCACCATAGGTGCATACGTACGGCTTACCGTCTCCACGTCGTGGTGCAGTTTGTTATTCAAACACTTCATTATTTGGATGGGTGTAATAATAAGTATAAATGATGTAAATAATAAATATAACATGTTAATGATTCTGTATATATGATATACCATCTAATTACATACGATTTCACCATCAATATAATGATATTTTCACTCGTGCGTACGTACAGATTACAGTCTCCACGAACGTGATGAGACACATTCTCCATCGTAATCATTCAAGAATAATTTTTATTTTATGATTAAAAATAATTTTTAAAAACTTAATATCATTATGTATATAAATAAAATAAATCCTATCCATAACAAACATGGCTTATGTAACCAAGCATATAAAGGAGCATGGATAGGTTAACACTCGAAATGATGATACTACTAAAATATTATTAACAAAGAAATATTATAGGATCATATATGATACAATATTTATGTATATAGTTCTTGTATAATTTAATAACAATGTTTTAACTATTATACAGGATGTTAAAATACCATCGACTAAGGAAAAGTACAAGTTAAGTGTTAATTCCATAATCTCTTTATTATCCAAGGTTATTTTTGCATAAGTATCTACTAGAACATATTTATTATCCATGTCCATGTTTCATGTAAGAGTTTTCAAAGGGATTCTTTTTAAGGTAATTTTTTACTAAAAAATCTATTTTAAATTTTTTAAAGATTTATTCTTCTAAACCTTTCTCATTAATTTCCATGTTTTCAAAATGTTTTTAAGGATTTATTTATATGGACATGAATATTATAAAATGTTAATACTTTTCAAAAGTTTCAAAGTGGTATGGGACACTTTTATTCAAAACTATATTTTAAATTACTTTATTTATAAATTAAGTGACTTTTAAATGATTTCATAAAAACATGATATTTCTCTCAAGGATTTTTACTGATCATTTTCAACTCTATCGACATCCTTTACAGGATATTATTCTTAATTGAGGTTAATTTATTACGATACAAATCTTCCATATTGTATTGAAGGTTTTGTGATATGTTTTACTATGGATGTGTTATTTTTGTACCATTCATAGTTTATGGATAAAGTATTGAAATTTTATATGCTAGTTTTAATACGAATGTCTATGTTATATTTAAACCTTTGCATATAGGGAATTCATTGGACTTAGTAAGTGACTGGTGGAGCCTGCTATAGCTTCTCGATGCATCGGTAGGTCTCATGAGACAAACAAGTGTATTTTCACAAGGCCTTGACAAAATATTATTTGTATTCTTGGAACAAGGCCTTGTCTATGTGGTTATGAAGTCTATAATTATGCATTCCATTATTATGAAATTGGCTATTGATATTACATGTGATTATTCGACTTGTAGAATATCCATGTGAATAAGTAAATGGAATTATTTGATTTATATTTTCCATATTATACTGAATTTTAAGTTTAAAAGTCTTATGTTTTAGTCTTATACATTGACTTAAATTGTTATGCTCATTTATGAAATTTTCCACTATATTGTTACCCTTACTGAGCATCTGATCTCACCCCTTTCTATATTTTATTTTTCCCAGGATGCGAAGAAATATATTATGACTAACCTATAGGGATAGTCTAAGGGATATGAATGTGGTCAATAGAGACAATGTTGTTGTTGTTTTTTTCATTTTATAATATAATTTAAAACTTATAAATGTATCTATTACTTCCAAGGCTACTAAACTTATCGATCTTTCATTATTTGATCCCCTGTGATCATGACAATGTTATATAATAATGCACCGAATCCAGGATTCTAGGGTTGGGGCATTACAATTAGTATTAGAGGAAGTTTAGTACATACCTTGGAAACTAGATTTAGAAAAACTCTGATTAGAGAACATTACCCTAAGATAGAATTTGAGGATTAGTATAGAATAACTTCTTAAAATTTTGGTAATGTAGAGATTAAGCAATACAACCCTGTCTGGATACGAGCAGGTAGAGGCGGCTCTAGCACAGATGTACCTAGGAGTGAAATCTCGGACAAGGAGTTTTGGGCTTGACCTAGGGTATCCTGGTACATGACAACAGGCCTTGCTGCACTCTTGGTTATGACACTCCCAGGGGATATGCTTAGGATAATTCACATTTTCATTACAAGTCATTATGAATGATTTAAGAGTAAATACTTCCTCAAAAAAACATTTTATGATTATAGATTATATGCATAATCTTTTCAATTTACAAGTTTGTAATTATGCATTGTGATTCACATACTAACATAGTGTATGCCATTGTTTAAAAATGGTGCCTAGTAGAAGGAATTAGAATTCTAGGAATATGTATGATCTAAAGATTAAGAAGGATCATATCTTTTATTGTATTAATCCAACATTTAAAATGGAAATAGTCTCCCACATATTCTCATAATATGAAGAAATATTATCATGTGTTAATAAGATAAGTAAATAATTATCTGAGTCCTATGGATTTGAAGGAAAGCAAGAGAAGAAAAGGATGGAAGAGAGAAAGATGGATAAAGGGAAGAGGGGAAAGAAGGATTTTCTCATATGTGATAACTGTGGAAATAATAACCTTGGTAAATACTTGAAGGTAATGGGATTTTGTTATAAGTTTAGAGAAAAAGGAAATCAAGTACGTGATTGAAAGGGTAAGAAAAAGGTTTCAAATGTACAATGCCTCATCTACAAAGAGTTGGGACACTACGTGAATCAATCATCAGAGTATACCCCAAATTATGCTATAGGATAATTATTAAGTTATGATACTATTGAAGAAGAAGAGGAATAATTAGATTCCTTATTTTTTTATCAAAGTATTATGTCATTTGAGTATTGTATTAATGATGTACATTTTATAAGAATTATAGATTATATAAGGATTGTACTGCAGTAATATTTCATTAAGGACTTGTGATTGTGTGGAACCAAGAAAAGTGACTCAAGAGCTGGTTAAATGTTTTAGAAAATATATAGTTGAGAGAAAGATAAACCATAATATGGTTATTATACCAAGGTAGTGATTTTTGAATAATATATGATTGATTTGGATAAATTATATTGGATATTCTTGAGTAATTTGAAATTGATAAATGATTTGTATATTCCATCATTGTTGGAGTTTACCACATTTTTTTATATAAGGAGTATATCTAGAATTATATAAGGAATAAGGGAGAATGAATGTAATAAATATGTTTTTATGGTAATTCAGGGTGTTACCATGTTTTAAAAGAATACATGATGAAGGTATTCACATGTTATTACGTGGAAAAAATAATCTTCATTGTGTTTACCTTCCATATGAATTTTGGACTGTGAATTTTGATTTAAGTATTTTGGATAAGTCTAAAGGTTTGAATGTATTATGTTTTACATTGGATAATATTATTAAGGTTAAATCATTTATTAAGATTATTTTTGGATTGTTGTAAAAAGAATAACCCGGTGGTCGGGCAACAACCCATCACGTCCGGCAGGGTCGCGATACTTGAACCGACAACCGAAGGGGGACAAGGGTGCGTCACCTACCACTACAATACATGAAGTCCCGATTTGTATAATGTAGTTTTTTTAAAATATTATAAAAAATTAATTATAAATTCATTATTTTTGGAACCCTATATAATTATGACAAATAGAATATTTTTGAATTCTATTATCTTTTGGGGTGAAAGATGAGTTTGTGGTAGTAATTAGTCGAAGGATGAAACTCTACTGATCAAGTATATTTTTCTTCCTCTTATTCTATGAATAAACTAATTCTTAAACTTTAGAGAAGGGGTCTTAAAACAAATTAATGTGTTATCCTAATACCTTATGTTTTGTTGAACTGATGATATTTTAAATCATCATAGATTGATGGCTTTGAGGCCCTCAATTTTACACTTGTTTGTGATTGATGACCTCAATCACTACCTATAAGTATTTATGTTTTTCCAATAATTATGTGTCTGTAATTTACACCAATTTTATCCTAATCGAGATCATAATTTGGTGGTGACTTTTTCATTTCTCTTTCCCTCTTATTAAGACTAAATTTTATTAACCCAATTTCCGATGTGGGTTTTCCACAAAGATATTTTTCTATTTTTAACCTTGTATTTTCAAAAAACAATTTCAAATTGTGAGGACAAAATTTATTGAACGAGGAGAGAATGTAACACCCCAAGATTTCATAGTACCTTATTTCTTCAAAGTAATTCAATAACTTGTGCTACACGTAACACAGAGTTTGAGCGCACCACAACTTACCAAACTTGGTGTTAAAAAGGTATTTATGAATAGTATTATCTCCATTTTGAATTTTATATATTCCATATAAATTTTAAAATTCATAATATGTGTTTCTTAGACATAATATAAGAACAAATTCATTTTTTCAGATAAAGTAAGTATTTTTCAGAAAATGCAATTTTACCACCTTTTGATGGAGAACCCTTTTTAAATATAATATTTGTCACTTTTATATATTCAATTTGACAAAATAAACTTCTTATTTAGAATCGCGATATAAAAAATTAGTTTTGATAAATTTTTGGTATTTTTCTAATAACTTTCATATTTGGGTGAATAGTGAAAAATACTAAATTTTAATTGAAAACAACTTTTTTAATCAAAATAATTTATAGTGTTCAATTATAAATTTTAATCGTTTTTAAGTATAATTAGATTATATTTTTATAATTTAACACAATGTAGGTCATTATAAGTAATTTCACATTTAAATTTGACATAAACATATATCAATCTTTTGATAGTTTATACTTTTTAAAAACCTGCTTTTTGGTTTTGACAATGGGAATTAATTTTAAATTAATTAATGAAACTTCTATGTTTTGAATTTGGTGAAATAGAATTCATTTTTGAATTCATAATATCATAATTATATTAGGGATATTTTTGGTATTTTTCTGAAAACATTCAATTTTTTATGAATAGTAAAAAACACTGTGTTATTGATTAAAACTGACTTTTTATTTAAATTTATTTTTAGTCAAAATGGATATATAATACCTATATAAGTTCAATTTAATTCATTGGATTCATTTTATAATAAAATTAGATGTGTAAATCTTTATGACCTTTTTACTGTCTTTTACCCACCTTCTAGAAGCATTTGCAAATTTGCATAAAACTTTATTTTACCACTTCTGGGAGTTGAATTTCAAAAATCTGAGTGACACAGATCAAATCATTATGTAAAATGTGGTTCAATAAGATAAAAATAATTTTTGTTGAATAGTAACTTGTGACTTTTATTTACCACGGTTAAATTTAAATAGGGTAATTAAAGGTAAAAATGATATTATAATTACCCAAACACATCTCCTAATTCTATTGTATAAGTCTAATTAGACCAAAAACAACCTTAGGAATAAAATATGATCATTTTGGTCCACTTGGAATAGATTAGTACATTTATTATTATTTTATTTAAAGAAGAGTTAAAAGTGTTAAATTCAAAGTTTAATAACTAAACCATTCTTAATATAGGGTTATACATAAGATAAATTCGACTATAAATATTAATTATAAAGATAAAAATATTTTCTACATCATTATATTTTATTTATAATTTTTAGACATTAAATAATTAAATTTATTTTTAACCCAATGATGATGCAGTAATTACCTTATTAATGAAAAAATCAAATAGATGGTATTATAAATATTAAAATAAATAGAATTTGAAAGTTTCAATGCCATACACAAATTTTATAATTTAATATGACATGTTATTCTTGATTAAATGTATTTTTTTAAGTAATCAAGTTGTGATGACTTTCAAAAAAACCAAATACTAAATAGTGTCAAAATTGACATAAATTAGTTTTTAAAAACAATATTATATTATTAAATGATATAATATTCTTAAAAATATAAGGTTCAGAAAAAATACTTATATAATGATTAATATGTAATTAATGAACCACTTGGTGTTCTCTTTCCATTTTATAGTGATTTTATTAACCATTTATTATAATAATTCAAGAGTACATTTTAAAAGTTAAACTTTTTAACATAGAGTTAAATCTAAAAGATAGGGTCAATATGGTGACATAAACTTGTCTAAAACCTATTAGTTGAGATTATTTCTACCCATCCCAACCATATATTATAAATAAATAAATTTTGATCCATAAAAAACCGAAAATTATTTCGTAATAAAATAATATTTTAAACTTTTCCTAAAGTGACTCTCACCCCCTTATAAAAAGGCACTTTCCCTTCTCTCAATATCACACCTCCATGGCCATTTGTCTTGGTCAACTGTTGCCCAAATATCCTCCCAAATTCCCTCACATCAACTTAGAGTCCTTATTTTTAACATAAATCCAACCTAAGGATCCCTTTTGATCAACTCAAATGGAAACACCTAAAGAAGAGGTAATAATTTCACCACCCTATTTCAAATTATTTTCTTCTTCCACTTCCTATTTATTTGTTGTTTCCATACCAAAATAACAACTCAATTACCTCCTACATACTGTGACGTTATTATAAATATGGTACAACCATATTTTTTATTCTATCCATTCTATAAATGACAAAGTCACCATACGTGCATACATAGTTATTTACCGTCTCCACGTCATGGTGTAGTTTGTTATTCAAACACTTCATTATTTGGATGGGTATAATAATGAGTATAAATGATGTAAATAATAAATATAACATGTTAATTATAATTTATATATAACATACCATCCAATTACATAGGATTTCACCATCAATATAATGATATTGTCGTTTGTGCATACGTACAGATTACCGTCTCCACGAACGCAATGAGATTCATTCCCTATCGTAATCAATCAAGAATAATTTGAATTTTATGATTATAAATAATGTTTAATAACTTAATATAATTCTGTATATAAATCAAATATATCCTATCCATAACAAACATGGATTACGTAACCAAGCATATAAAGAAAAATGGATCAGTTAACACCTGAAACGATGATACTACTAAAATATTATTAACAAAGCAATATTATAGGATCAGATATGATATCATATTTATGTATATACTTATTTTTTAATTTAATAACAATGTTTTATCTATTATACAATAGGTTAACATACAATATACTAAGAAAAAGTACAAGGTAAGGGTTAATTCCACAATCTCTTTATTATCTGAGGTTGTTTTTACATAAGTATCTACTGGGACATATTTATTATCCATGTCCATGTTTCATAAAAGTGTTTTCAAAGGGATTATTTTTAAGGGACTTTTTTACTAAGACATCATTTAAAAAAATTTAAAGATTTATTCTTCTAAAATTTTCTCATTAATGTCCATGTTTTTAAAATGGTTTTAAGGATTTATTTATATGAACATGAATGTTTTAAAATGTTAATTCATTTAAAAAGTTTCAAAGTGGTATGGGACACTTTTAATCAAAGCTATCTTTTAAATGACTTTATTTATAAATTATGTGACTTTTAAATGATTTCATGAAAAATAGATATTTCTCTCAAAGATTTTTACTAATCATTTTCAACTCTTTCAACATTCTTTACGGGATATTATTCTTGTTTGAGGTTAATTTATTATGATACCAATCTTCTATATTGTATTGAAGTTTTTGTGATATTCTTGAATGTGGATGTGTTATTTTTATCTCATTCATGGCTTATGGATAAAGTATTTACATTTCATATGATAGTTTTAAAATGAATGTTTATGTTATGTTTAAATCTTTTCATATGAGGAATGCATTGAACATAGTAAGTGACGGGTGGAGCCCGCTATAGATCCTCGATGCATCGTTAGGTCTCATGAGAAAAATCAGTGTCTTGGCACAAGGCCTTGACAAAATACTATATTTAGTCTTGGAACATGGCCTTGACTATGTGGTTATGAAGTCTGGCATTATGCATTCCATCATTATGAAATTGGATATTGTTATTTCATGTGATTATTCGACTAGTAGAATATCCATGTGAATAAGTAAATGGAATTATTTGATTTATATTTTCCATATTATGCAGAAGTTTTAGTTTAAAAGGATTATTTTTTAATCTTATACATTTCTTTAAATGTTTATGCTTATTTATGGAAGTTTTTGCTATATTGTAATCCTTATTGAGCATCTGAGCTCACCCCTTTATATGTTTTATTTTTTATAGGATGTGAAGAAGTATATTATGACTAACCTATAGGGATAGTTAAGGGATATGAATTTGGCCAATGGAGATAATGTAATTGTCATTTTTTTTCATTTTATAATGTAATGTAAAACTTATGAATGTATCTAGTACTTCCAAGGCTACTAAACTGGTCGATATTTCAGGATTTGATCCCTTGTGATCATGCCAATGTTATGTAATAAAGCACCGACTCTGGGATTCTGGGGTTAGGGACTTACAGTTGGAATCAGAGAAAGTTTAGTACATACCTTGGAAATAAGATTTATAAAAACTTTGATTAGAGAACATTACCCTAAGATGGACTTTGAAGATTATTATAGAATAACTTCCTAAAATTTTGGTAATATAAAGATTTTGTGTATTTTCCAAGCAATACATCCCTATCTCGATACGAGTAGGTAGAGGCGGCTCTGGAACAGATGTAACTAGGAGTGAAAACTCCAACAAGAAGTTTCAGGATTTAACCTGCGTATCCTGGTACACGATAATGGGTCTTGTTTCACTCTTGGTTACTACACTCTCGGGAGATATTCTTAGGATAATTCACATTTTCATTACAATCCATTATGAAGGATTTAGGAGTAAATACTTCCTCAAAGAAAACATTTTATGATTATAGATTATATGCATAATCTTTTCAATTTACATGTTTGGAATTATGCATTGTGATTCATAAACTAACCTAGTGTATTCCATTGTTTATAAATGGCGCCTAGTAGAAGGAATGAGAATTCCAAAAATACGCATGATCGAAAGATTAAGAAGAATCATATATTTCATGGTATTAAGCCAACATTTAAAAGGTAAATATTCGCTCATGTATTCTCATCATATTAAGAAATAGTATCATGTGTTAATAAGATAAGTAAAGAATTATTTGAGTCTTATGGCTTTGAAGGGAATCAAGAGAAGAAAAGGATGGAAGAGAGAAATATGGATAAAGGGAAGAGGGGAAAGAAGGATTTTCCCATATGTGATAATTGTGGAAAGAATCACCTTGGTAAATGCTTGAAGGGAATGGGAGTTTTTTATAAGTGTGGAGAAAAAGGACACCAAGTAAATGATTTCAAGGGTAAGAAAAAGGTTTCAAATGTATAATGCTTCATCTGCAAGGAGTTAGAACACTATGTGAATCAATCATCAGATTATACCCCAAATGATGCTATTGGATAACAATAAAGTTATGATACTACCGAAGATGAAAAGGAATGATTAGAGTTCTTATGTTGTTATTATAGTATTGTATCATTTGAGTATTGTTTTAATTATGTACATGTTATAAGAATTATAGAATATATAAGGATTATACTAGAGTACTATTTTATTAAGGACATGAGATTGTGTGGAACAAAGAAAAGTGACTCAATAGCAGGTTATATTTTTTGGAAAATATATGGTTACAAGAAAGATAATCCATAATATAGTTCTGATGTCGAGGTAGTGATTTTGGAATAATATATGATTGATTTGGATGCATTATATTGGATATTCTTGACTAATTTGAAACTAATTAATGATTTTTATATTCCATCATTATTGGAGTTTATAGCATTTCTTGATATAAAGAGTATATCCAGTATTTTATAATGAATAAGGGAGCATTAATGTAAACAATATGGTATTATGGTAATTCAGGTTGTCACCATGTTTTAAAATAATACATGATGAAGGTATTCACAAGTTATTATGTGGAAAAAATAATCTTCATTGTGTTTACCTTTCATATAAATTTTGGACAGTGAATTTGGACATAAGTATTTTGGATAAGTATAAAGGTTGGAATGTATTAAGTTTGACATTGGATAATATTATTAATGTTAAATCATTTCTTAAGATTATTTTTGGATTGTTATAAAAAGGACAACCTGAAGGTCGGGAGACAACCTGTCGCGTCTAGCAAGGCCGCGAGAATTGAACTGGAAACCAAAGGGCGACAAGGGTGCATCACCTACCACTAGAATACGTGATGTACAGGTTGGTATAATGTAGTTTTTTTAAAATAGTCTGACAAATGAATTATAAATTCATTATTTTTGGAACCCTATACGATTAGGATAAATAAAATATTTTTCAATTCTATTATCTTGTGAAGTGAAAGATGAGTTTGTGGTAGGAATTAGTTGAAGGATAAAACTCTAATTGTCAAGTATATCTTTTTCCTATTATTATATGAATAAATTAATTCTTAAACTTTAGGTAAGGGATCTTAAAACCAAAAATGTGTTATCATAATACCATATGTTTTGTTGAACCGATGATATTTTAAATCATCATATATTGATGGCTTTGAGGCCCTCAATTTTCCACTTGTTTGTGATTGATGACCTCAATCACTCCCTATAAATATTTATTATTTTCCTCCAATTATGTGTCTTTAATTGACACAAATGTTCTTCTAATAGAGATCATAATTTTGTGGTGACTTTTTCATTTCTTTTTCCCTCTTATTAAGACTAAATTTTTTTAACCCAATTTCCGATGTGGGTTTTCCACAAAGATATTTTTCTATTTTTATCCTTTTATTTTCAAAGAAAAATTTAAAATTGCAAGGAAGTTATTTATTGAAGTAGGGGAGAATACAACACCCCAAGATTTCATAGTATGTAATTTCTTTAAATTAATTCAATAACTTGCACTACACGCAACATTGTGTTCGACCACACCACGACTTACCAAACTATCTGTTCAAAAAGTGGTTATGAATAGTATTATCTTTATTTTGAATTTTATATATTCCATATAAATTTTTAAATCCATATTATGTGTTTCTTAGACATAATATAAGAATAAATTCATTTTTTTCAGATAAAGGGAGTATTTTTCAGAAAATGCAATTTTAACGCCATTTAATGGAAAACCCTTTTTAAATCCAATAGTTGACACTCTTATATATTCAATTTGACAAAATAAAATTCTTATTTATAATTGGGACATGAAAATTTAGTTTCGATAAATTTTTGGTGTTTTTTTGATAACTTTCATATTTGGGTGAATAGTGAAAAATACTAAATTTTAATTGAAATCAACTTTTTTAATCAAAATAATTTATAGTGTTAAATTATATATTTTAATGGTTTATAAGTATAATTAGATTATATTTTTATCATTTAACACAATTTATGTCATTATAAGTAATTTCACATTTAAATTTTACTTAAAAACATGTCAATCTTTTGATAGTTTTTACTTTTTAAAAACCCACTTTTTGGTTTTAACAATATGGATTAATTTTAAATTAATAATGAAAATTATATATTTTTAATTTGGTAAAATAGATTTCATTTTTGAATTTGTAATATCATAATTATCTTAGGGTGAATATTTGGTATTTTTCTGAAAACATTCAATTTTTTATAAATAATGAAAAACACTCCGCTATTGTTTAAAATAGACTTTTTATTTAAATAATTATTTATTTTATTTAAATTTATTTTAAGTAAAAATAGATATATAATACCTATATAATTTCAATTTAATTCATTGAAGTCATTTTATAATAAAATTAGATGTATAAATTTTTATGAACTTTTTACCATCTTTTACCCACCTTCTATGAGCATTTGCAAATTTTCATAAAACTTAATTTTACCGTTTCTGTGAGTTGAATTTAAAAAATACAAGAGACACGATTGATATCAGTAAGTAAAATTTGGTTCAATAAGATGAAAATTATTTTTGGGGAATAGTAACTTTTGACTTTTATTTACCACGGTTAAAAGTAAATAGGGTAATTAAAGATAAAAATGATATTATAATTACCCTAACACATGTCCTAATTATATTTGATAACTGTAATTTGACCAAAAACAACCTTAGGAAGAAAATATGATCCTTTTTGTCCACTTGGATTAGATTAGTACATTTATTATTATTTTATTTAAAGAAGAGTTAAAAGTCTTAAATTCAAAGTTTAATAACTAAATAATTTTAAATATAGGGTCATACATAAGATAAACTCGACTATAAATATTAATTAGAAATATAAAAAATATTTCATACATCATGGTATTTTATTTATAATTTTTAGACATTAAATGATTAAATTTATTTATTACACATTGATGATGTAGTAATTACCTTATTAATGAAAGAATCAAATAAATGGTAATATAAATATTAAAATAAATAGTATTTGAAATTTTTGATGCCATAAACTAATTTTCTATGTTAATATTACATGTTAGAGTTTATTAAATGTATTTGGTTAGAATTAATAAATTTTTTATGACCTTTACAAGAATCAAATACTAAATAGTGTCAAAATTGACATAAATTAGCTTTTAAAAACAATATTATATTATTAAATGATATAATATTCCTAAAAATATAAGTTTCGGCCAAAGGACTTATATAATGATTAATATTTCATTAATGAACCACTTGGTGTTATCTGGGCATTTTATAGTAAGTTTATTAACCATTTATTATAATAATACAAGAGGACATTGTAAATGTTAAACTTTTTAACTTAGAGTTAAATCTAAAGTATAGGGTTAATATGGTGACATAAACTTGTCTAAAACCTATTGGTTTAGAGGTTTAGACCCATAACCACCTTATCTTTGAAATAAATCGATTTTTATCAATTAGAAACCGAAAATGATTTTATAATAAAATAATATTTTAAACTCTTCCTAAAGTGACCCCCACCGCTCTTATAAAAGGGAACTTCTTATTCTCTCAAAATCACACCTCAAAAGCCATTTGTCTCAGCCAATCCCTACCCAAATATCCTCCCAACTTCCCTAAAATAAACCTAGAGTCATTATTTTGACCAAAAATCCAACCTAAGTAGCCCTTTTGATCAACTCAAAAGGAAACACCTGAAGAAGAGGTAATAATTTCACCACCCTCTTTCAAATTCTTTTCTTCTTCCACTTCCTATTTATTTGTTTTTTACCTACCAAAATAAAAACTTCAGCAACTCCTGCATAATTTGATGTTATTATAAATATGGTACAAACATATTCGTTATACTATCCATCCTTTAAATGACAAAGTCACCATATGTTCGTACGTACGGCTTACCATCTCCATGTTACTGTGTAGTTTGTTATTCAAACACTTCATTATTTGGATGGGTATAACAATGAGTATAACTGATGTAAATAATAAATATAACATATTAATTATTCTTTATATATGATATACCATCCAATTACATATTATTTTACCATCAATATAATGATATTGTCGCTCGTGCATATGTACAGATTTCCACCACCATGGACGCGATTAGATTCATTCCCCATCATAATCATTCAAGAATAATTTTTATTTTATTATTAAAAATAATGTTTAAGAACTTAATATAATTATTTATATGAATCAAATACATCCTATACATAACAAACAGGGCTTATGTAATGAATCATATAAAGGAAGAAAATCAGTTAACACCCAAAATGATGATACTACTAAAATATTATAAACAAAGCAATATTAGAGGATCATATATGATATAATATTTATGTATATAGTTCTTGTATAATTTAATAACAATGTTTGAACTATTATACAGGAGGTTAACATACCATCGACTAAGGGAAAGTATAAGGTAAGGGTTAATTCTACAATCTCTTTATTATCCGAGGTTATTTTTACGTAAGTAAGTATATACTAAGACATATTTATTATCCATGTCCATGTTTCATAGAAGAGTTTTTAAAGAGATAATTTTTAAGGGAAAATTTTACTAAAACTTCATTTTAAATGTTTTAAAGATTTATTCTTCTAAACCTTTCTCATTAATGTCCTTATTTTTAAAATGGTTTTAAGGATTTATTTATATGAACATGAATGTTTTAAAATGTTAATTCCTTTCAAAAGTTTCAAATTTTTATGGGACACTTTGATTCAAAACTATCTTTTAAATGAATTTATTTATAAATTATGTGACTTTTAAATGATTTCATGAAATATGGATATTTCTCTCAAAGATTTTTACTGATCTGTTTTAACTCTTTCAACATCCTTTATAGGATATTATTATTGATCTAGGTTAATTTATTATGATACAAATCTTCCATATTTTATGGAAGTTTTTGTGATATGTTTGATTGTGTATGTGTTATTTTTATACCATTCATGGTTTTAGGATAAAGTATTGATATTTCATATGCTAGTTTTAATATGAATGTTTATGTTATGTTTAAATATTTTCATATGAGGAATGCATTGGACTTAGTAAGTGATGGGTGAAGCCCACTATAGCTCCTCGATGCAACGGTAGGTCTCATGAGACAAAATAGTGTCTTGGCACAAGGCCTTGACAAAATCTCATTTGTAGTCTTGGCACAAGGCCTTGACTATGTGGTTATGAAGTCTGGAATTATGCATTCCATCATTATGAAATTGGATATTGATATTTCATGTGATTATTAAACTAGTAGAATATCCATGTGAATAATTAAATGGAATTATTTGATTTATATTTTCCATATTGTGATGAAGTTTAAGTTTAAAAGGATTATGTTTTAGTCTTAAACATTGCATTAAATGTTTATGCTTATTTGTGATAGTTTCTTCTATATTGTTATCTTTACTGAGTATATGAGCTCACCCCTTTCTTTGTATTATTTTTTCCAGGATGCGAAGAAGTATATTATGACTGACCTGTAGGGATAGTCTAAGGGATATGAATTTGGTCAATGGAGACAATGTTGTTTTTGTTTTTTTTTCATTTTATAATGTAATGTAAAACTTATGAATGTATCTAGTACTTACAAGGCTACTAAAATAATCAATCTTTCAAGATTTGAACCCTTTTGATCATGCCAATGTTATGTAATAGTGTATCGACTTCAGACTTTTAGGGTTGGGGCGTTACACCGCATCCCACTGAGAAGTTTTCCAATGTCTCTACACCCCGAGATCATTGCCAGCCCTAAGCCCACATTTGAAAAATCCAACCAGATCTATTGTAGAAACAGATATATACCACTGAAGATTGGGATCAACCCACAGACCACTCATCGTGTCGTTAGAGATCCCACACCATCGCTGATAAACCGAATATGACTTAGATCTGGAACAAATCTGGAAGCAGCACCAGATCCATTCACCACTACCTGAGTCGTCAGCCCGAGCCACAGATCAAAGTGGCGTCACTGTCGAGGGTAGTCCACTAAAGCCATTGTGGGTCGCCATCGAGGGTAGTCCACCAAAGTTTTCATGGTTTTTCGCCGAGGAAGTCAAATAAGAAGCACCACTGGGGAAGCGAGTAGCACCACTAGAGGAGATCTCCCTAAAAAATCAAATATCCCCCACATGATAATATAATTAATAGTATAATTGATAATATCATTAATACATACATTAATAAATAATATAATTTACCATATGTGGATTATATAACATTAAAATTATAATTTGTTTATTTTTTATGTATTATTACTTAAATAAAAAAAATTCTTATTATAGGGATAAATGTTTACACGAAGTTTGATCATTGGAGAAAGCATGCTATTAGATTTATGATTTTGTATATTGGTTTTCATTTTTTTATTAATTTTAAATATCACATCAACATAAATATTTTTTCTGTAAATTTTGAATTTAAATGATAGTGAAATGTTATATTTGTATTTCAATATGGTTTTTTATAATATTTACATTCCATTTTGATCATATTTCTATAATATTGTTTTAATATATGGTTGATGTATGGGTTCTTGTTTTGCGGTAGTTTTCATTGATTTTATCAGTGCTGATAAAGGTCCTTTTTATCAGTGTTCTTTTAGTGATGATAATGACCGAGTGATTTTAAGGGCGTACCAATTGTCAGAGTTTTTTTTTTGCACTGAAAAAACCTATTTCTAGTGATATGATAGGGAGATTATGTAGTTGTGATGAAGAAAAAAACATATTTTATTTTTGAATATTTTGATAATTGATTTTGTTTTAAACATTATGTGATATTGTATGTTTTTAGGGGGGTGTAATGAGAATCAATATTTGTTCGATAACATTTCATCACATAAAATTACACTAGTACAAAATAAGGATTTATCAGTGCTAAAAAAAGCCTTTATCAATGCAAAAAAAAGTGCTTATAATCAAGATGCTTCTAAAAGGGGGTCCCTTTTATCAGTTCTAAAAAAGCGTTGATAAAGACCGCTTTAATCAGTGCTGAAAAAATGCTGATAATGGTAAAAAAAAATATGCAAATCAGAGGCTGGAACCCCCCCCCCCCTTCAATGCTCGACCCCCCTGTAAAATCTCTATCCTCCCCCACCCCCCTTTAATAGCATTATCCACCTACTCACCTACATAAGCACCCTTTCCTTTACTGGGTTTCGAACCTGAGACCTCCTCCTCATGCGCCCATAACTTTTCCACTCACCTATATTATTTTGTTTTCTATTTTATGATATATCTATATAGTTATATGTATTTAATTACATTTTTTTATCCATATATATATATATATATATATATATTTTTATTTATATTTATTTATTTATTTATTTAAATACATATATAAAATTTGTTTTGTATGTGTGTATGTGTGTTTATAAATACATAAAAATATATATTTATATATATTATACACCTATAAATATAATTATACATATTTATATTTATTTACATATATTATATATTAATATTTATATACATATATTAGAATATGTATATAAACATATATATGTTTGTCAATGCTGATACAAATATATTTATATATATATAAATATTATATATACATTAATTTTATATGTATACGTATATAAATATTCATACATTTGTCTTTTAAATAAAATGGATATTATTTTTTATTTAGATAAGTTTCATATATTAAGAAATATATTTTATTTTTAAATATGTTTAATTATTTATTTATAAAATTAAATTTTTATGGGTGAATATATAAAAAATATGTATATATTGTTATATAGTTGATTATAACTAACAGTACATTGTGAAAAATGATAAAATTTCAAAACCATTTTATCAATATGAATGTAATCCTTATAAATAAATTCAGTCTCTGCCAAAAAAAAGTAATAAAACCCCCTTAAATGAGGCTTAAAATTCATCAAATGTTAAAAAATTAGGGTACCACTACACAAAAATGAGACTTTAGTGGCGGTTTATTAAAAACCACCGCTAAACCTTTTAATTTTTTAACAAACCTGAAACTTCTCCCCCAACCCCCCCCCCCCCGATACTTCACCCCCGGCCCCCTGACCCCTCGAAGACTCGTCACCAATCCCAACCCTTGCTGCCCCCTCATTGTTGATCCCGACCCTCACCGCCCCCCGCTGCCAATCCCGACCCCCACCCCCCACCCACATACCCTCGCTGCCCCTCACTATCTGTCCCAACCTAGATGCTCATTGCCCCTCTCCGACAATCCCGACCTAGCACCTCACCACCCCTCAAAGGTCAAGTGGTAAGTGAAAGGAAGTTTCTTTCAAGCTCTTTACTGTATAAAAATTCAATTTACCATGGGTGTTTAGTAATTACATCTTGATTTGAGTTATGTTCTTAGGTATTTCGATATGGTTTGATGTGATTTACAACTATTATAAGTAATTGGGTATCCTTTATGTGTTATCCATATTGAATTATGTATTTATCGAATTATATGTTTCATGTTTATAGATAATAGCTCATAGAAGATTGAGTAGGGATGTTATTCAATAAAGGAGTATATCTCTTGGTTTGTTGAGTTAGTTTTCATTCCCCTATATCCCATCTTGAATTATTATTTTAAATATTAATGCTTTGTAATGGGGTTGAGAAAAGAGGTGAGATTGATGGTTATTCTTTTATGTCTAATGAACTATGCTAAATTGGTTGATAAGGTGAAAATCTATAAGAAAAATTTGGTAGGATTAACATGTTTGGATGGTGCATCTACTGTTCCCTGAATGTCCTGATGGCCTTCATTTTTATTGATTTTTGATAACCCCCCTTTCAAGGGATGAGGGTGAACCATTACAAGGCTCGTAGGCTGAGTGATTACATGGACCATATGGTTAAGAGACATTACATGACCTGAAGGTCTTAGGGAATTCAACCAGACTATAACTACAAGCAATTGCCCCTCCCCAACTTCTGCATCGTGATGGTATCTCTCCACCTTTGCATGGCCATCTGGCTAAGCTTCCCATGGCTGGTCCCAATGGCGTAACCATACCCTCTCATTCTTTCAAATCTATTGGTTCTTCTATGGTGAGTGTGCCTACTCTGAATCATCCTCTAGGGTTGCTCTATTTTTGTAGAGTCTATATGGGGAAATTGCATGTGGCTTAAAGGACTTGAGGTGGCCTGAAGGTCTAAAAGGTGGCATGAAATCCCAACTGATATGAAGGCCTGGTTGGCTCGAAGGCCTTAATAACTCCAAACCCAAACTAGTGGCCCAAGGTGAATAGTTCTGGTTGCTACAGTACTGAACAATACATGCTACAGTGCCTACTACAGTACCCACACAATGTACAGTTCTGCTACAGGACTGCTATAGTACCAAAAATATGTCTCTGCCTCATTTTGAACTTGGGTCTCACGGATGCACTTAAGGATACCTCACCAACTGGGCTGAGGCTCATGTGCAGGTACCTATACTATTATAGGTGGAATTTAGAGTTCTTATTTATGTAAAAAATAGGAAGCATGAAGAATACCAATGAGGTAGTATCTGGAGTATGTAATTCCCTTTTGATTATATTCATATGACACATTTAGAGTGTTTTCCATTGGTGTGTTTCTAATATGGGAGGGTTGGTCATACCAAACAATAGTACAAATAATCTTCTAAGACTTTCACCAATGTTGGTGCTAAGTTTATATGTATCATTTTTTGCAGGATACCCCCTCAAATCAGAAAGGTTGGGTCATCTCACCCTAAATGATCTCAGTTGTAGTTGGATTCATTTAAGGGAAAGGGGCATAATCCTTAGATGATTGGAGATTCTCATCTGGATAATAAGTTTAAGAGTAGGACCAATTCAGGGCATTAATATTTGACAGATCATGTGGTAGAGGATTAAAATGTCAGACTATAAACAGTGATATGTATGATATTTCACTTCACATTTTAAAAATCTTCTCTTGAATGTGACATGTATGTATGTATTTTAAGTCAATGTTAAAAAATGTTTCCAAAATTTTCTTACATCAATCTTTTAAGGGGAGGGCTCTGCTCATCTCTCTCGTCACGCTGAAGCCATTCCCTAGGAGGTGATGAGCCTCGCTTTGGCCCCTCCCCCCTCTGAGGGGGAGGGTCCTCTTTTGCATCTCCATGGGGATCGCCCTTTCATCCCCTTCTCAAAACCTGACTACCTTCCAACCTTTCCTCAGATTTCGGTAAGCCTGAAAGTTCCTGAATGCTATGTGGGCCTCCCGCTCCTTCCGATTTCAACCCTGGAATTTACAGAGGCGTCCTCCCTACTGTACTTGACCTTGATAGCGTGATTCAAGAGACTCCGTCCATCAGTGGACTTATTTGACCGCTGGATTTTCGAATCATGGGGTTTACAGGAGTGAGTCACGATAGGTCTTCTCGACTCCAGAAATATAATGATTCGCTTCATCTCCAAGGAGGATCTGATCCACGCGTGGTCGAGCATGCCTTGCTCCTGTGATGGATCTCACTTCTTCCTCTTCAAATGGTCATATGACTTTCACATGAAGAGAGACCTTTCCAAGCTGGAAATTTGGGTAAGTTTCCCTGAACTCCCACTTCCTTTTCAAAATCCCTCCATCCTTTGGTTGCTCAGAAATTTGGTCGGGCGTTTTCTATGTTCTGACAACCAGACCCGAGCGGTGAGCCACTCTATCTCCCAAAGGGTCTTTATTGAAGTGGATGTCTCAAAGGCACCTATTTACTCTTTCTAGATTGCTATGGGGGAAGAATTCCAATACAAGCATTCTGTCATTTTTGAATCATGGAGTGAATATTGTTCTTTGTGTTAGAGGTTGGGACATAACCTGGAGATCTGCAGGTGAAGGGCGAGTTAACAAGGAAATGTTATGGAGGTCTAGGAGGTCCAGGTCCATTCTCTTACTATTGTGACTGGTGTAGGGACTGCTGGATGTGGTCAAGGGAATATGGAGATAGAGGATATCAGGTGCTCAGGTGGAGACAGGATTCATAAACCTTCTATGGCCTCCCCTCCGGGGCCAAAGGTTGTGGATGTTTTTAGAAGGTTGAAGTGTGATCTAGCTGGACCTTCTAGCAGTATGGAAGGGGGCACTCCAGCCTATGGAAATGATGAAGCATTTCTGGTGTCTAGAAATGATCCTTCTCAGGATCTGGGGGAGACTGTTAGAGCTGCTTATGTTGTTGATACATCTTCTGGGGAAGTGGCTCCATGCACGTATGCCATGGCGGTGCACACAGGCAGCAGCAGGAATTCTGGAAGGGTGTCTCCTGGTGAGAGTAAGTTGAAGGAAGGTCGTGAGTCAGAGAAATCTTCAGATGGGGTTCACAGGACACTGGATACCAAGAAGAACTCAAACTCGAGGGGAACTCTGTCCTGCATTGACCTCAGCAACCGATTTGGAATCTTGAGCAATGAGGGTGAGTCTGAGGGAAGTTATAAGGGTCCATATGAGGTGGAGTCCGAGGGTGATGATCAGCTTTTTGAAGATAATGGATTGAGAGGAGTGGGTAAAGATCTGCACATCCAAATAAGGAAGAAAGGGAGCAAGGAGAACAAGGACCCGGGGTGCTGCATTGTATCTAAGAAGCTGAATCTGAAGGGGTGCAAAGGCTACTCCTACCTTCCAAGACCGATGAAGACTCGGTCGACCAAAAAAGGGGGGACACACAAGGAGCTCAATATTCAGCCAGTTGATGGAGTTTAAAGCCAGAAAGATTTGGTCTTCGAATATCCAAAGCAAGAGAATGACCCTCCTAATGAAGGAGATCAACAGGAGGAGTTGTAACTACACACAGAGGAGATGACACTGGCGGTCACCCTTGGTCTGCAGTGTGAGGTAGGAACTATTATTTTTGGTGCAGGGAGAGAATAGGTGCAAGAGAGGGAACTAGTCTCAACTGTTAAGGTAGGAGTGAGAGGGATGCATGTGGAGCCATAAGGAGATGTCGTGATCAGGGAAGATCCTTGGGAGTTGTTGTTACAATTTGAGTAAGAAATGGCAGAAATGGAGGTACCCATATGTGCTTCTGTGGAGGTTGCAGAAAGGATGAAAGAAAGATTTATTCAAGTAGACATGAACAAGGAACAAAGTGTGTGGATCGACAAACAACACTTAATTCTAGTCAGAGGTTTCAAGAATAAGAAAATTGTTGAGGAGGAGTTCTTGCGAGAGTGGAGTAAGGTGGCTTCTCATTTTGAGAACATTATCAGGGACGACCCTGGAAAAAAGGTAACAACTATTTCCTGGAAATTTTTTAAGGTTTTTAAGTCAAGTGGTTTCAATCTAGTCTTTAATAATTTTGTTATGTGTTATAGTGTCTAATGGTTGGGTTGAACTATATGGTTTTCTACACTTTTTCCTCAAAAGTGACTTTAATAATAATATATATTTGGTGGTTTCCAAAATTTTCTTTTATTTTTTAAGCTATGTTTACATTTTATATTCAAAATTATTTTACCTCAAAGAATTTATGTTACATGATTGATCCCTTCATAAATATAATTATTTATAATTTTGGTGATTGAACTCAATAAGTCATGAAAATTGATTCTTGATCCCTTCTTGTGTAACACCATTTAAAGATTCATCATCAAGGATGTTTTTCTATGTAAAAATTAATTTATGATTCCTTTGTTACAAAGGGTATATGTTCTTCTGAAACCATTGACCTTCTTTATCAAGAAGGATTATGAGATTTTCATTTCTATCATAAGAACATTACACCACTTCAATTATTTTTCCTAATCATTTGAAGTGATTAACAATATTTTTTCTTAAAATGAATATAATTTATGAATACCCAATTCTTTAATCCTTTAATTTAATGGTGCACAAATATATCTCATTCATATATTTAATGTGAAATTTATTGTATTATAAATATACCCTTTATGTGGGATAAATATAATAATATTTATTATTTGGATTAAATAGTATTTACCGAGAAGATTCATTATTTACCAAATGTATTTATATAAAAACCTTAGTTAACGTGTTTATATTTTTTTCAAATAGTATATATGAGTCTCTTTCCCTATTTAGTAATATTTATGTGTTTTAATTTTTATTAATAATGTAGAGTCACATTGTGATATATATGGATAAAATATGGATCACATTATCGAGGAACACACCTCAGTATGCCAAGGGTTTTGAAGAGTTTTTAGATTTTTCAATTTCCAATCAATCTGTTGATGGGAGAATAAGATGTTCATGTCCTAAATGTAAATTTAGAATATGGTTGAACAAATATTATGTTTATGAACACTTGATATTGAAGCAATTTACTGCTCAATATTCTTGTTGGATTTGGCATGGAGAATAGAACGTTATAGAACGGTTGAGTACTGATGTCAATCCATAGAATGAGCTCCAAACTTCATCGACAATGGGAAATGAAATTAAAAAACTTATAAATGATGCATTTTACATTTCAAGAAACTAAAATCAACATCAAAACATATCAGAACAACCAGTTGAGGGTGCTACAAATAGCAATGTGACAAGTGATGTTTTTGAGACTGTAGGACAACCAGATCAAGATTGTAAGGTACCATGGATCCTCCTATTAATTATGTAGATGATAATGTATGATAAAACTTCACTGAGTAGATAGATGTGCTTCATGATTTAGTCGATGATGCAAATCAAGATTTGTATAGTGGATGTTTTAAATATTCAAAACTTTATTTTCTGTTGAAGTTTTACCATATCAAATGCCTATTTGGAATTACAAATAAGGTGATGTCCGTGATATTGAAATTGTTGCATGATGTATTTCTGGAAGAAAAGATCTTTGATTATTTTTATGATATAAAAAAGTTTCTTAACAAGCTTGGTCTGAATTATACAAAAATACATGTGTGTCTCAATGATTTTATGCTTTATTGGGTAGAGGATTTAAGAAGACGGGATTGAAAAAAAAATCTTCTTCTAGATGGAAGTCTATGAGTGATGTTGGAAGTCTGAATCAACATATTACCATGAAGAGGATAAAAATGAACACACCTGCAATGGTTTTTTGTTAGTTTACATTAAATCCTCAATTGTAAAGATTATTCATATCATCGAAAATTGTTGAACACATAAAGTGGCATTGTATGGATAATAACAATGATGGGTTAATGTGTCATCCAAGAGATTCACAATCGTGGAAGAAATTTGATTCATTACATCTATATTTCTCATCTAATACTTTAAATGTTCTATTGGGATTGGATGGCAATAGATTCAACTCATTTGGGACTTTGAGTACCAGTTATAGAATTTGGATGGTTGTTTTGATCTCTTACAATATACCTCTATGGATGTGTATGCAACAAAATTATTTTATCATTTCGATGATAATTACTGGAAACAAAATGCATGTAAATGATATTGATGTATACCTGTAGCCTTTAATTGAAGAATTACAGGAATTATGGAGTAATAGTGTTGAGAAATATGATTCATCTTCTATAACATTGTTCAAAATTCAAGCTACTCTAATGTGGACCATTAGTGACTTCCCTGGACTTGGAAATGTATCTAGTTGGAACACTTATATGGGTTTGTCTAGTCCTTTTTGTAACTTTTATTTTGTTCCTGAATGGATACCTCATAGTAGAAAACGGTGCTTCTTGTGTCATCAAATATTTGTCAAGGCATCTCATAGATATCGAATGAACAAGTCAAATTTCAATGGTTTCATTGATCATAAACTAGCTCCAAAGTTGTTAACTGGTTCTGAAATATTGGAAAAACATGGAAATTTTGAAACATAATTTGGGAAGGCGCATCATTTGAATGATAGTGGGAAATATTTTTGAAGTGCATCGTTAAGTGAAATCAGAATGTAACAATGGAAGAAAAAAACTTTATTCTTCAAACTTTTGTATTAGGAATTTAATTTATTGTAGAATAATCTTTATGTGAGGCATATTGAGAAGAATTTTTGTGATAATTTAACCTTAACATTTCTTAATGAGCATGGAAAGTTAAAGTTTCATCTCAATTCTCAGAAAGACTTATAATCAATGAACATAAAGCATGATCTCTAGCCAGATGAGAATAGAAAGTATGATTCAGCAATTTTTGCAATGAAAAATAGGGATAAAGATACATTCCTTAAAAATTTAAAACATGTGAAGTTATCTGATAGGTATTCAAGTAACATATCATGGTGTTTTGACTTAAAGCATCATAGGTTACAAGGATTTAAATTTCATGATTTACATATTTTGTTACAGCAGTTACTATCATTGGCATTTCATGCATTATTACCTGAAAAGGATACTACTGTTGTACTCTAATTATGCACATTTTTCAGAAAACTATGTGATAAAACTCTACATCCATTTGAGCTTGAAAACCTTTAGGAGAGATTTTTATTGACACTTTGTGCAATGGAGATGATCTTTCCTTAGTCATTTTTTTATTTCATTATGCATTTAATTGTGCATTTTTTTAAGGAAGCTAAATTAGGAGCCCCCATACATTATCAACAGATAAATCCAATTGAGAGGTACTTAATTTACATGTTTTTTATTTCAGTAAACAATTTTTGGTACTTCATTAAATTCATAATTATGTTTTTTTATTTTATTTCACAGATATCTTGGGAATTTGAAACCATATGTGAAAAATAAATCTCATCCTAAAGGCTCTATTTCTAAAGGCTATTTGGAAGAGGAGTGTCTTACCATTTTTTCTACATACATGAATGATATTGATACAAGATTCAATCAAGTTAGATGTGTTGATGACACATAAACTCAATCTCAGATACATGTGCAATCAAAAATATTTCCTCATATTGGCCGATTAGTTAGGAGGACTGCAAATATTACACTAATAGAAATGGAATTATTACAGGTGCATAGATATGTGTTGCTGAATAGTGAAATTGCAGATCCATATATTAAAGAGTTGAGGATACAAATAGATAGATGAATGAGAGGACAAACACAAAATGAGAAAGATATAACCAAATCTATTAATAAATATCTTGTAGAATGGTTTGCACGACATGTAAGTTCATAAATATTGCAATCAATATGTATATGAGGTTGATACATATATTTTTTAAATATAATAATGTATATTACTTTTTTTAGATCATGAATACTGATACTTGAGTAGAGTTGTTAGAATATTTGAAGTTTCTTACTCGATGTCCTCTAAAACAAGCTAGAAATTTTGATGCTTACAATGTGAATGGATTTAGATTTTGTACAGTCGTCTAGGAATAGGGTTTGAAAACACAAAATAGTGTCATATTTATGTTTTCTAAAGTGAGATACTGTGGAAAGATTATTTATATTATCGAATTAAACTACCACATAAATTTTTCAGTTGTTTTATTCAAATGAAATTGGGTGGATGTTATTAGGTGTGTTAACAGATATTCCTTGAAATTTACTTCTGTTAACTTCTCTCACTTGATGGATGTTGGTGACCATGAACTACATGATCTGTATATGTTATCATCATAAGAGAAAATGGTATATTATGTGAAGGATTTCATGGATGAAGTGTGGAGTGTAGTTGCTCGCATAAAACAAAGAGACTAGTATTATATGGGTTATGAAGTGAAAGATTTGACCTCTGACATTGAATCCCATCAATAGTAAGAAGTGGACTTATTTGACCATCATGATATTGAAAATATTAGTCTTTTGAGGGTGGATAAAGTAGAGGAAGTAATGATAAAGTAGTAAACCAGCATTATTGAAGGATAAAATGATTATATGTGAAGTTATCTATTCATTTATGAACCACTTATATCATTTGTGTATTCATTAATTATCATTGTTATGTATATTTTTTTTGTTAATATTGTGCATTTGTTACCCTTAATATTTTTTTCTGCATGAATTTTTTGAAATATATGTTCTGAACTTAATTTTATTTGATTAAATAATAGGAATGCTAATGAGGAGGCATTATAAAATTTCCAATATACTCTAAGTCGACGTTCTATTGACCACACTAATAGATGATGATCCATATGTCTCCCTCCCTATAGAATCTGAGACACCATCAACTCCCCCCCCCACACCATTTCTCACACCCTCCATCAGCGTCCCATTAACAGCTAGGTCAATGCTTTCCTATTCAGTAGACTTAGTAGTAAGGTAGTAAGGTGCCACACCTAGTTCTTCATTGGGATATTGGAGGGTGACTGTTATAGGTAAAAAATTTAATATGAATAAATTTATTGAAATTTTTATACTACTAACTATTTTTCATAAAATATGGAAACAATTATACCATGGAGAAAAATATAAAAAGTTTAGATATATGTAATTTGACCAGACTAAAGGTAGTTGTCCCATTTTTTTCCTATGGGTCCCTATGGATTACACTACGAGATTACTTGGCCAAATTCTAGGCCAGCTGGCGGTGAATCCGACTACACTTCCTAATACGAATAATGATTAGAGGCATATGCCTTCATCTTGGAAAAATAATTTTTTTGATTCACAAATAAAGGTAATTTTAATACATTATAGTGTAATTGAATTTCATTATGTTATTAAATGATAATATTTTTAAAATTAATCTCTATGTACATATTTTTTTTCCACTTTACTATTACTGAGTTGTAAGAAAGAAAGTGAACATTGAATATTTTGGGCAAGAAATGGAAAGATTGTAAATGGATATTATGGAGAAAAGTCAAAAATACTTTATTGAGTGCCCAAAAAATGTATGATAAGGTACCCAATGGGGTACCTAAAGAGCAATGGAAAGTTTTTTATTGATAGGAATCATGATAAGAGGCACATGGTATTTAAAAATATATTATTATATTAATCTCATTTTACATTTATACATTTATATGAAAAGGATATGAAATTGAATAAATTACTTTTATATTACATATTATTTATTTTAGGATATTTCAAGGAATAATGATTCGATTTGGTCTTAGAAAATCATCCCTCACACTGCAAGGTCAAAGAGTTTTTCTAGAAGTTGATCAACTCTGGTAATATTTTCACTAGTTTAAATATTAATAAGAAAATATTATCTATTTAATATATTAAATTATTGATTTATCTTTGTTTAATGCATTCACAGAGTTTAGGTCACCTAACATCCTGAACAGAAGTGTGGTTGGATGTTCATAAAAATCTGATGGGAGTTTTTTTAATGATTCTACCAAAGAAGTTGGGGTATGAGTTTATTTTTCATTATAATAACTTATTATCAAATGTCACTATGTGAATATATATTGCTTCTAATATGACTGATATTTGATTTATAGGTAAAAATTAAAAAACTATGGGATGTCAATCTTGCGCAGTCCAACTCAGTCTCCTAAGATGACCCAGTTGGTAAAGTCCTTGGGAAGGAGCATCCTAGCCAATTGAGCGGGATGGGTTTGGTATGATTATCATCTGAGGTCTTTGGCAGGACACTAGGGATTATAGCTGCATCTACTCCTGGTTGTAGTCACTCCATACACTGATATGCTCATAGAGAGATTGTTTCTCTGCAAAACATAGTTCTAGAATAGGGGACTCAGTTATTTACTTTGCAGAAAGCATAGATTGATTTATATCATAAGACGGTTGGATCAGTCCTCAGTGGTATTGCATCAATGACTAGTGGTGAGAAGGTAAGTCACACAATATCAAAATCATTTTGTTTGAAAAAATTTATTATATTTAAGTTTAAATATAAATATACAACATTATTTTATTTTCAATAGAATTGTCTGATATGTGTTGGTAGTAGGAAGTAGAGACACAGATAGAGAGGGTGGTGAACATTGTTCATCATCAGACAGTGATTAGTGGTGATTTTGATGTTTCACACAAATATGGAAAGAGAGAGTATGTTTATGTATCATATGTGGCATAGAGTATTCACCTAACATTTTCATGATTTCCCATTTTGAAGAGGCTGAAAACCTTTTAGGACTATAGTGATAGTCATCCATTCATAGAAATATTGGATTGAATATGATTAAAATAACTATCTTGCAATGGTCTTCATGATATTTAGCGAAGACCATATTATATTTTATTTTAACATCATAAAATATCCTTTCCCTAATCTAGTATAGTAATACCTAATTGGAATTTCTTTCTTGTTGGAATCCCACAAGGTAATGTTCAATCATTATGGTTACAAATTTTCTCCCCATTTTTAAATTTTCATGCATGGTTTTTTACTTAAATCCTATAAATGTGCATGTTTCTTGTTCACATTATTGTTCCTTATAGCTTGTAGGCCCCAAACCCCTTTCATCATTTATGTTTCATCATTCCCTTAAACTGCATCAACTCATTGTTTGACATAAATCATTTTACATCATCATTCATGATGTATATCCTTATCACTATTCCTCACTCAAATAGTATCATATCATCCTAGAATTGTCGCATTTGTGTTTTCCCTATCCCTATATCTTCTACTACATATTCACTAGCCCCAAACCCCTTTCCACATTTCAATGTTGCTTGATTTTTATAGTTCTTCATGGGTTGTTCACCCCAGTTATATAAATATTTATTATAAAATTAAATGGTGTTTCATGTGGTTGAGTATGAAACACAACATTGTTGAGTATGTGTATCGTTGTTACTCATGATAGAATATAAAGGAATATCACTTTAATTCTTCTAGTCTATTCTAACCACATATGGTGTTAGTTTGGAAATGGGATGATGTGTCTAGGGAATTCATTGTTCTATTATCAATGACAATATAAGGAATTAATTCTTTCAGGTTAGTGATAGATTGGTTGGACAAATCATCTCATTTTATTCCTATCAAGGACACCTCAATGGTTAATTATCCGGGTAATCAATAAGTGAAGGTGATTTTGAGGTTGTATGGGTTCCCCTCTACTATTTTATTGGAGAGGGATCCAAGGTTTACTTCCATATTCTAGAATATTATCAAAGAGCTGATGGGGAATGAAGTTATATTGAGTGATGCTTATCATGTACAGAAGAACGGTCAGATGTATAATACTATTCAGATTTTGTAGTATATTCTATGTTCCTACATTTAAGATTTCATTGGATCATGGAACATCCATCTAGGACTAGTGCAGTTCACATATAATAATAGCTACAAGTAAATAATTAGAATAACACCCTTTGAGGATTTATGTTATTTCCCATGTATGTCACCTATTTGTTGTGAATAGGTGGTTAAGGCCACTTTTTTGGGACCAAGTATAATTTAGGAGATGATATCAAGGATTCAAGATATATTTAAACTCTTTTTCATCACTTAGTACTGATATAAATAATATGAATATCTTTAATGCCATCCATTTGAATTCCCCATTAGTGATTTGGATTTAAGTTACACTAATGCATTTCTTAGTGTAGATACAATACTGGGAGTTCAGGTTGTGAATCAATGATTATCGATGTAAATCATTCCTACATGGAGGATTTTTTTCATTGAATTTTTGACTCCTCTTTCATTTTGCATGTTTCTTCTCCCTTAAACTCAAGGGATACTCTAGTGAATTTTTTGGTGATTCTTTCCCATCTAGGACTCTCCCTTCAACGCTTTAATCATTGGGTTGGTTGGTTTATTTACTTTATATAAGTGTGATCATTCCATTTTTTTAACTTCCAATTATATTCATTTATCTTAGTTTTGGAAGATAAATTATGACATGTTTTTTTTGTAAATGAGTTTCTTATAAAAGATGGTTATCCCCTTGTTTTGATAAAAGAAATGTGTTTTTCAAATAATTTTTAAATGGGTTTTTAAATGGGTTTTAAAATTATTAATTTGATCAATAATGGTGTGTTTTTAAATTTGATAATACATTTTAAAATTATTTCACAAATACATCACATTAGAGCCATAGGTACTTGTGTTTAAGGAGTGGTATTGGGTCTCTTCCACTTGTATTATTCGGGGGTTCAATTTCTGGGGTTTTCTTCCATTAATTGAATATGGATTTATGGAACATGTTCAAAAATTTTAGGGGGTTAAAATTCATTATTGTTACTCTATTCCAATATATTGGGTCTCTGTATATGTTTTTTTTTCAGGGTACTGGGGCTGTAGAATCTGTAGTCGGATTTTATTAGTAAATCAACATATAGCGGCGGTTTAAATTGTCGCTAAATATGGTCCATTTTTAGTGGTGGTTTAAATTTCTGCTATATATTGATAGTTTTAAATCATTGATAGTTAAAATCGCCACTAAAAAATAATGCACATTCATTTAGCGGTGGTTTTATTGGTTGTAGTAGTGGGTTCCATTAAAAAAAGGCAAATATTTAACAGCGGTTTTAACCGCCGCTGAATCCTTACCATATTTTTCTACTAAAAACCGCCACTAAAACCAATAAAATTGCCATTAAATGTAGGAACTACCATATATTGGATTTCAATGCCTCTTTTAGTGGAATTTTATGAAACCGTCGCAGAACCATATAGCGGTGTTTTAAACTACCGCTATTATGTGATTTTCTTATAATTTGCCCTGACTAAAAACTCAGTTTTGGTGGCCTTCTAGGCATTTTTTGCCTTGAAAAATGTGACAGGGATTTACCTATGTCACCAAGGTGTAGATCTCATCACAGTATTTGATTTGATTTGTGTTAGAGCTCAAAAAAACACCCTGATCAAAATTTATGCCCGATTGAAGTTCAAGTTACGTTTTTAAGTTATTTTCGATCTTTTATTAATTTTTTGATTTTTTTTATTTTCAAATTTTTATTAAATGACTATTAATTGTTAATAATTATAAAAATATTAATTAAAAAATATTTTAAATTATTTTATAAGTCATTTTGACTAATTATCTTATATATTAAGTGTAAATGTTGATTTAGCATTATCTAAAACATATTTAAAATATATTTAGTATTTTTATATCAATATAAATTTATTTATATATTAATATTTTTTTAATGAACTATATATTTTTTTGAAATATAATCTTTATTTGTGCTAGTAAAAAGTTGTTGATAAAGAGGGTTTTTATCAGCGAAACTAAAAAAGCGTTGACAAAGGGTGTATCTTTTATAGTGCTAAAAAACACCGATAAGAGGTGTACTTTTATCAGCATTTTTTTAGCACTGATAAAGGTACCACTATATCAGCATTTTTTTACTATTGTTAAAGGGTTCTATTGTAAAAACCTGTTTTTATGGTAGTGTTACCATATAATTAATTTATTAAATTGGTGCGAGAATGAGTAATAAACAATAAAAATCTACCTACATTCACACAGGGAGTCTCGAGACCTCTCAAACACCACCATAGGGATTCAACTACTAGTCTACGCCCCATGGGGCATATAATTAATTTAGAATATAGTTTATTCAATGTGTTACATAGATCCCATTTTATTCTCGTCCGTATCATATGAAAAACCAAAATAACCCCAAATTAATGTCCATAAGCGCTCTTGTAGTCTTCCCATAGCTACAAAAGTGTCTTCCCCATGAGCTCTACAAAATACCTCTTGTTGTACCCTCCCTTGATCTTCTTGTGTGGGGGCCACTCACAATCAGGGGAGAAGTCACGAGAATCATTTTTCTGCAACTACTCCACGTACTAGTCTTCCTTGGTGGGCAGTCAAGGTGGATGAGTAGCCAGCGGCATGGAGTTTCACATGGGTAGATGATCTACCCAACAACCTTTGAAAAATGATGTTTTATTTCACTTTATAACAAGAAAAATACACTATTTGTAATTGGTGTATGTGTATGTTGTAATCCTCCAACGAGAACTGGAGAGAAGTGAAATATAGAAACCATCCCTCATCTCTTGTGGGCGTAGGTCATCCAAATGAACCATGTTAAATCCTCATGTCTTCTCGTTTTTTTGGGATTCGTGGTGCCATGCGCCTCCTTTGTGCCCTTACAAGTGTTATCAAAGGGAGCCGGAGTGATGGGAGTTCGAAACGACAAGGCGATGATGAGTTTTCCAGTGACCAGAAAATTAAAAGTGGTTGGAAAATTTTTCTGAGCCTAGATCCATGGAGAGGATGAAGATATGATTTCAATGGTGCAAGTGGTGTTGAAAACGGAGCTGAAACAAAAGAGATAACTTGGTCAAAACTGCGGGTGAACAATAACCCCATGCCGGAGAAGCCAGTAATATTCAGGTCACCGGAAAAAATTCTGGTGAGATTCTGCCAGCTTCTCTAGTGTGCCACATCAGTGCCACAACATTTCCATGTTAGCAGGTGATCTAGACCATTGAATTTATTTTGGAAATATCTCGACCAATCGATGTCTGTTTTCGGTGATCTAGGAGTTGATTCTCACTTTTTCAATTATTCTAGACGCATCCATATAGTTAGTTTTTCAAACTTCTCACTCCATCAGGTGATTTATGAAGGGTGCAGCATCGACGATGGTGATCGTGTTTTGTGACAAAGACAATGGCTAGTGGTGGAGCACTACCAAAATTTGAGATAGAGAAGTTCGATGGTCGGAACAATTTCTTCTTGTATAAAAGTACAATGAAAGATATTCTTGTGTAGTAGGGAATGATCTGACCGTTGATCATAGAAAATCCTGAGACAACTGGTAAAGATGATTGGGAAGATCTTGAGATGTGGGTCATCAGTATAATTCTACTATGCCTGGTGAATGAAGTAAAGTACTCAGTGTTAAACGAGACCTCATTGAAAGAGATCTGGAAGAAGTTGGAGCAGTGATATATGGTGAAGTCTCTCACTAACAAATTATTCCTAAAGAATAAATTGTACTAGTTTCAGATGGATGAGGGAATAAATTTGTTGGATCATACCAACAAATTCAAAAATATACTGACGCAATTATTGGGGCTCAATGTAATGTTTAGAGAGGAAGATAAAGAACTTTTGATTTTATCATCTCTAACAAGATAATTTGATGGGTTTGTGACTGCATTGCTCGTGGGGAAGGAAATATTGAATTTGGATGAGGTGATGGCATCGCTTCAAGATTCACAGGTATTCCAAATACCTGTAAAGCATTCAGGAGATCAAATCATGATGATGCAAGATGATCAACATGGGAGGATCCGACATTAGAAGTCAGGAGGTAAATAATGGTGTCCAAAATCGAGGGGATGTGATCCTAGAGAAATCATGTGTTTCTGGTGCGAGAAAAAGGGTCACTATAAAAGTGATTGTAGAGAACGCAAACAGTACATTGCTGGGATAGAGAATTTAGAAGATAAGGATTCAAACATCACATAATTATCTCTATATGATAAAGTATACATGACAATCGGAAGATTACACTCATATGTGACAGTTGAATGGGGAGAAGTACAGTGTCATTACTACAAAAGATACGGTCACATGAAGTGAGAATATCAATTTCTAAGAAGGAAGAACGAGTGAGCTCAAAATCAAAAAAAACAGATGAGTTTTGGATTCGGGGAGCTTGACACACATATGCATGGCCAAAGGTGTCTTTCATACTTTTCAGTAGGTGAGAGACTCGGTGAGAGACTCGGTGAGATTTGGTGATGGGTCGACATGTGAAATTCGAGGAGTCAGGAAATTGAAATTAGAACACCTGAAGGAGTATAAAAACTGGGTGACGTGAAATTCATTCCGAGGATGAGATGGAACCTGATATCAATAAGTTGGCTCCATGAGAGAGGATTCAAGATTTCCATAGTGGGTTTAGTGTTGGAAGTATCACA
Organism: Viscum album; assembly: GCA_963277665.1. Lineage (NCBI taxonomy): Eukaryota > Viridiplantae > Streptophyta > Magnoliopsida > Santalales > Viscaceae > Viscum > Viscum album. Next base: position 1,305,656,127 of record OY728140.1, on the reverse strand, counting down.
TGGGGATGTGGAAATGCTTACTGGGAAGGAGTCCCAAGGGTTGTATCATTTGATGGGGACCATATTCATCCCGATATCAATTGAAGATAGTGGAAGTGTCATATCATCTGGAAAGAAGAAGCATGTTTGATTTGATGATGAAGTTTTCAACACCTGCAAGGAGACTCCAGGTCAAGATTCTACCCCAAATTGGTTGTGAGGGGAGATTTGTGGGGGCCAGTCCCAATCACGAGAGAATTCATGAGAATCATTTGTCAGAAACTACTCCATGTAGCAGTCTTCCTTGGTGGGAAGTCAAGGCGGATGAGCAGCCAGCAGCATGGATTTTCTCATGGGTAGATGATCTACCCAATAACCATTGAAAAATGATGTTTCCTTCCTATTTATAACAAGAAAGATCCATTGTTTGTAATTGGTTCATGTGTATGTTGTAATCCTCTGATGAGAATCGGAGAGAAGTGAAATAGAGAAATCGGCCCCCTTCTCCTGTGGATGTAGGTCATCTGACCGAACCATGCTAAATCCTCACGTCTTCTCATTTTTTTGGGATTTTAAGTGCCACACCCCTATGTTGCACCCTTAAATCTTGTTCATACCTGCCACAAAGTTGTTGTGTATCCCCTTGCAGTAATCAAAAAACCTCATTGTCACATCATATCTTTCAGTCTAGGATGTTTCTTCCCTGCTTTTCACCACCCGTCCACCGGGAAACCCGAATTCAGCCACACAAAGTCCACCACCCCTTAGATTAACCACCCTGCCACCACTGCCCCCACCGCCCTACCATCCCACTACCACACGTGGGTCATCTCATGATACAGGATCCTAGTGAATGCCTTCTTCACGTCACTGGAGAATCCCACTAAATAGGTGGCGTAGAATTTGATCACGTTAGTGCTGGTGGCTGCGATGCTTCCCATAGAAGGATCTAACACAAGGATGAACTACTACACTGGTTTCTTATTGGTGTCAGAGGTATGCTGAAAGAGTTTCCATATGAAGCTGGCGGAGGCATCCATGGTCTACCTAGCATAATCAATTTCGATCGTGTTTGCGAAGACTGCATCATCGTGGGTGTCGGCGGCGTCATTCCTGGCATTGTATACGACGTCATAGGATCCATGGAGAGATCCAGAGAGTAGAGAGGGGATGAAGAAGAAAAAACAACGAGCCATGGATGGATATGGGATCATGGTTCTCCAAGATTTGTTTCGCCCTTTATATTGTGAATCAGGCGGCCAAGAGTCCATGTATGGCAGCCTTCACACTTTTCCAAGGGAGAGACACCATCCCTGAAGCACAAAGTTTCTTCATAAATTGGGTGGGGAGGAGCCGAATGTGGATCTGTGCCATGGCATTTATGGATAGGATATTGAGTTTCCTGGCCATGGCATCCATTGATAGTTGTTTTTACATGTAAAATCTGATTGATTATGGTCTTTGTCTAACTAGAATTTACCCAGGTCTTATTGAGTTTCCATGTGTGTCCCCACTTTGTGTTTTGGGTATCAAGAAAACATATCTGGAACTATAAGGTCAATTTTGGGAACAATATACCACTACCTTGAATCGTAATTACTCAAATCCGTCTATCTTAATTGTTTTAAATAGTTTGATGGGCCTGATGTAATATGAAAGGCTGTGTTCGACCAATAATGGTCTATCTTATTGTAATTTAGAATTTTTCTTGATATTTTTAAAATAATACAAAAACAAACATGTCTTGATGTCCCGCGTCTTTTATAAATGGTGTAATTCTGTCAAGACAACTTAGTCTTTATTGTGTTGTGTCTAATCGAACTTCCCTAGAGATCTATTTTTCATGCTCAGTTAAAATATAACAATAAAACACCTTTTTGTAGTGCCACTCCTATTCTCACCTTACTTTTTTAGAGACATATTATAAATAGATTAATTAGAAACACAAGTAAGAAACTTGAGTAATGAAGGATAGTCAAACTACAAGGAAAATGCAACACAAACACACCGGTGATTGAAAGAATGATGGGGGATATCAAAGGGATTATTTCAGGTGGTGGAAAAAACAAGATGATAAAGATGACATGGATATGCGAGATCCACTTATTATGATTCACTTCTAAAAAATCTCTCTTTATCAAACTCAAAATGATATTTCTCAGTGTTATAAAATCATTTAAATTCTAAGCGGCTCTAAAAGCCAATCAATTTTATAAGCACTAAAAATGAGGTTTTTATCAACACTTTTTTTAGTGTTGATAATTTCCCCCTTTATCAACGCTTTTTTTAGTATTGATAAAGAGTACATTTTTAATAATTTTTTAGCGTTGATAAATAGTTTATTTATCAGTACTAAAAGAACACTAATAAAAGTAGAAAAATATTTTTTTTCAAATATTTAGGTATTCCGCTCAAGAACTCTCCCCTTGCCAGTACTTTCCCACCAACACCCACTCCTCATCAAGCACAATTCCCTCCAATATCACCTTTGCTAGAAGACACCCCCACTACTACACATATGTCCTTCAAAAGCACATAAATAAACTTTTAATAGCGCTAAAAATGTGTTTTTAATCATAGCGATGATAAAGGGGGTCCTTTATCCATGCTAAAAACGCTGATAAAGGGGGTCCTTTATCAATGTTAAAAATAGCACTGATAAAGGCCTAGCCACCTACAATGTGGTTTTAATATAATAGCACACCCAAAAACAAAAACATGACATTTCAAATTCTATATAAAACCAATAGTTTCAAATTATTCTATAATTTCGAACAATGCTATATACATTTAATTGACATCTTGAATAAAAAAATGTCCACCCACAGTATATACAAAAGAAACACTTATATATAAATTTCAAACAAAATTTTTTATATAATTAAATTTACAATTATCCAACAAACATTCTAAAATATTAATATTTCATCTTTTGATATTCGTGATCCCCTCTCAAAAATGTCCACCCATGGTATCAGCTTCCAAAAAAAACATCTCAACCCAAGAAAAAGATTTTGAATATATAATAAAACAAACATTATGTTAGTAATACTATAAAAAATAAATGAAACATTAATATGAAAGAATACATTAATAAAATGTCAATATTTAATAAAAATGACACATTTCGAGCTATACCAGTCACATCATGTATCCTATTGAGGTGGGGTTGATTCCTACACATCAAAAATGAGTTATGGATCATTGTATTAAAATATCAAAACAATATGAATGCATTTTCTCAGTTTTGAGTATGTCACTTGTTATTTTACTAAAATTAATGCCGATTTTAAATAATTACACATTTGGAATTATACCAGTCACATTGTGCATCGTATTAAGGTGTAGCTGATTTTTATCTATCAAAAATTACTGTTGGATCGTTGTCCTAAAGTATCAAAACAATTATAATGTGTTTTCTTGGGTATGTTACTTGTGTTTTTTACTAAAATGTCATTTCAAACAAAAAACATACATTATGAGTCATATCAGTCACATCCTATATCAGTTTGATGTGAGAATGCTTTATACACATCACAAATTATTTTTAAATGATTGTTATAAATTATCAAGAAAATCAGAGTGCATTTTCTTAGTTTTCAGTGAGTGACAAGTTTTGAACTAAAATATCAATTTTAAACTAATAACAGACATTTTTAGTCATACTAATCATACTGTATGTCTAATTGAGGTGAATTTGACTTTTACCAGTCATAAATGACTCATGGATCATTTTCCTAAAGTATCAAAACAATCTGAATGTGTTTTCTCATTTTTCAGTATGTAACTTGTTGTTTTTACTTAAATTAATGTTAATTTTAAATAAAAAGAGACACTTTGAGTTATACCAGACACACCGTTCATTTTATTGAGGTTAGGTTGATTCCTACACATCACAAATGACTAATAGATCATTGTTATAAAATATTAAAACAATACAAATGTGTTTGATTAATTTTCAATATGTTACATGTTGTTTATACTTAATAATGTCAATTTTAAATAAAAAGGGACACTTTGAGTTATACCAGCCACAATGTGCGTATTATTGAAGTGAGGATAATTCCTACGCATCAAAAATGACTAATAGATCATTTTCCTAAAATATCAAAACAATATGTATGAATTTGTTGGGTTTTTAGTATGTAACTTGTTGTTTTTACTTAAATTAATGTCAATTTGAAATAAAAAGAGACACTTTGAGTTATACTAGACACATCGTGTGTCGTATTGAGGTTTATCTAATTCCTAATCATCAAAAATAACTAATAGATCATTTTTCTAAAATATCAAAACAATCCGAATGTGTTTTCTCAATTTTGAGTATGCCAATTGTGTTTTCTTGCTAAGATGTTATTTTAAACTAGAAATATACATTTTGAGTCATACAGGTCTCATCGTGCATTATGTTGAGGTGAGGTTGACTCCTACATGTCACAAATGAGTTATGGATCATTTTCCTAAAATATCAAAAAAAATGTGAATGTGTTTTCTTTCTTTTGAGTATGTCACTTGTTCTTTTACTAAAATTAATGTCAAATTTAAATAATGAAACATGTGGAGTTATACTAGTCACACTGTGCATCAGATTGAGGTGCAGATGATTCCTACCTATCAAAAATTACTTATGAATTATTTCCCTAAAGTATCAAAAAAATCAGAATGCATTTTCTCAGTTTTCAATATGTCTATTTTGTTTTTTTACTAAAATTTCATTTCAAACTAGAAACACGCATTATAATTCATACCGATAGAATCATGTATAGGTTTAATGTGAGACTAATCCATAAAAATCAAAAATTACTTCTGAATCATTTTCTTAAATTATGAAGACAATCAGAACACATTTTCTTGCTTTTCATTGAGTGACATGTTTTGAACTAAAATGTCAATTTTAAACAGATAACAGACACTTTTAGTCATACCGGTCACAACATGCATTAGATTAAGGTTTGGTTGATTCTTACAGGTCACAAATGAATCATGGATCATTTTCCTAAAGTATTAAAAGAATCTGAATGTGTTTTTTCAGTTTTTAGTATTCCACTTGTTGTTTTTACATAAATTAATATCTATTTTACATAAAAATATACACATTGAGTGATATTGTGTGTCATATTTAGGTGATACCAATTCCTAAATGTCAAAAATGACATATATATCATTTTATAAAAATATAAAAACAATATAAATTCATTTTCTCAGTTTTTGGTATGTCACTTGTTATTTTTACTTAAATTGATGTCAATTTTTTTAAAAAAAATAGACACTTTGAGTTATACTGACTACACCGTGCATCGTATTGAGGTCAAGCTGATTTCTACACATCAAAAATGACATATATATTATTTTCCTAAAATTTCAAAACAATCTGAATTCATTTTCTTAGTTTTCAGTATGTCAGTTGTGTTTTTTTACTAAAATATCATTTCAAACAGAAAAAATGCATTATGAGTCATACCAGTCTCATAGTGCATAATTTTGATGTTAGACTACTTTATACATGTCAAAAATGACTTATTAATTGATGTACTAAATTATCAAGACAATCAGAGTGCATTTTCTTGGTTTTCAATGAGTGAAATGTTTTGAACTAAAATGTCAATTTTAAAATAATAATTGACAATTTTTGTCATACTGATCACACCATGCATCAGATTGATATGAGATTGACTCTTACACATCATAAATGACTTATTGATCATTTTCCTAAAATATCAAAATAATCTGAATGCATTTTCTTAGTTTTCAGTATGTCTCTTGTTCTTTTTACTAAAAGTAATGTCAATTTTAAATAAAAAGTGACTTTTGAGTGATACTTGTAAAGACCTGGTTTTTTCCATGTAAGACTTTGGAATATTTCTACATATATTTCCTGAGCCAGGTGTTGAGATTTCATCTGATTTCAAGGCCCTAAGTTCCCAGAATAAATTATACAAAAAATATTAAGTGTTTTTGTAATATGCACGTGTCGGAAATGGGATATCTCTTAAAAGGTAGCTAAGATCGGAAATAAAAGGGAACAGTTGAATCCAGAGCATTCTGTTTACCCTAGGAGGGGTATAACATTTTTCGGCATGGGACTTCGGTGAAAAACGCCACGTAGGTGTAAAATGGTAATTAAAATAATTAAACATAATTGTTTTATCTCGAACGCCAAACCCAATAACTTTAAAAAGGGGTCTTGGAATGAGAATATGAGAAAATTTTTGAATTTTCAATGGGGTATTTTTCCTAAGTGTGCTATAAAATAAGAGAGTTCATCAAATTCAGATTCTGCACTGAGTAGAGCTCCTATAAATAGAAAATCTAGAGTTTGGGATTAGGGTTGGCTTAATCCCTTATCTTTCTAGAAGCACTCTATCTCTCTCTATCCTCTCAAGAACTTTCTTCTATGTCCTTTTCCAGATCTAGGAGCGATATCTTCCAGAACATTAGAAGATTGAAGCTGGAGCGCATCGATTTCATCGATAGTGATAAACGGACATATCGAGGTAAATTTTCGTCTACTTTTGAGTTCTGGTTCAAGTTTTAATTTGAATCCCCTTTATTTCCTTTTCAATCCTTCATTTTGTATACCATCTTCAATGGCCAACCTAACATGGCTATCGATCCATTGCTTCAAACCTGAAACCATATCCTTTCTCCACGTGTTCTTTGTGCGTTCTTAATCGTTTCATTTTAGACCCATCAATTCATTGACGATTTGTAGAACAAAATCCATGACGTTGAAGAGCTTGATTCGATCTTTTAAGAACCAAGTCTGAAATAATTTTTCTGTGTCTAGTGTGGTCACAATGGCCCTTGAATGGGGCCACCATATTAGAACCACCGACAGCGGTGGGTAGCGGCCCAAAGCATCGGTAGGTCGGTGGAGCATTGAGGTTGTGCGGCTGGGTTGGAGAGAAGCAGGGTGGTGGGGTCGGTAGGCTGAGAGCGGCTAGAGGCGGACGGCGGCGTCGACCAAGACCAGCGGCTGGAGCCGGAGCACGTCAGAGTAGTGGTTGGGCATGTGATGTTGGTAGAGGGCGGATAGCGGAACAGCGCCGCAGTCGGGCGGAATACCGGGGGGACTAGGGGTCTGCCGATAAAGACCCACATCACATGGATCATGTGTTGACCCGGGACCAGGGAGGAGACCGACCGCTCGGGTGTTCGGTGTCAGTAGGTGGGCCTCAGGGCATGTATCTAAGTTGGGTCATGGAAGCCAATCCAGGACACGGGCTGGAAATCCAGACCAGTTCAGCTAGGGCAGGCCGGCCTAGGAGGAGGGGTCTGACTAGTTTGGGTCAGACCGACCCAATTTTGACCAAGACCTTTAAATGCATGTTTCTCCTAAATGGCGCATCTGATTGATGCGCTGTCAGTAGCCACACATCCTTATCATCAATAAGGACATTTTTGGACCATTTAGAAAATTTTAAGTCTTAGTCTTGGGGTTTGGGTGCATGATATGCTTAAATTTAATAATAATAATTTTATTATTATAATTCAGGAATCTTGCATCGAACCTATCTTATAAACGGGTTGTATGTTTGACGTACTATCAGTGGTGGTGTAACCACTATCCCTGTGAGGACTTTTCGAGAAAAATTTTGGGTGCTTAAGATAAATTTCAGTTGTGGGTCCCACGTGGGTTGGTTCGCACGTATTGTAGTGAAATGAAACTTTTTTACTGGTTATCCATTTTGGATGAATAATTAGTCCACCTCATGTTTTTTATGAAGGGATCGCAATGGGGAGATCCATATAATTTTTTTTAAGAATGAGTCATGGGACCCACAGGATGTCTTTCGAGCATAATGCACCAACATACAACTTTTCCACTGGATGTACATTTGCGGTGAATGAATAGTCTATCTTGTGTGTTTTTTTGTAAATATCGTAACAGTGTGATCTGTTTTGATGTGAAGATACTTGTTCATGATCTCATTAAATGTGGAAACATGAAAGAAATATCGCTGGAAGATACTTTTGACATATTTGAATAGAACTCATGGTTTGCGTCAACCTCGACACTTGTGAGAGTGGATAAGATGTATGAAGAGATGTTGTCAAATGTTCTTGAGTCTTTTGAGGAGGTGTGCCAATGTAATTACTCTTTTGGCGCTCCAGATCAACAAAGAGTGTCATGTGCTCATCGTCCTTTTGACTAGGTGAGTCAAGTACTCTGGGAGTGACCTAGCACATCTAGGGATACTTTTTCGTAGATTAGTACCTAAGAATAGATAGGTACACAGTCTGGCTATGAGGTGGGGCCACACAATGTATGGGCCCCACACATGTCGTTTACCACTTTACGAATCTTCTATATATCATAACTCCTTCTAGACTCAGATTTTTCCATGAGTTTATCCTATCATGAGTGTTTTCGGCATAGAACGTAATGGTTCCCCCCATAGTGTCCTATGAGTTACGATGCGAGACATTCTTGGTGTGACGCCTTTCAGGGGTGACACCTGATGACTACAGTAGTGTTCTTCTGAGAGGTACCATCTAGTGCGGATGGCCAGTGTTCATCGACGTTCTTTTTCAAGAGGTACCATCCAATAGAGATGGCCATAGTAGTTTCGAGTTTACCTCCATTTGGACTGGTAAGTGGTCCCCGATGGTAGTTATGGGCTTCCCTTAAGCAAGGCTAGGTAGCAGTAACCATCAATGACTCTTGCTGGGGAGTAACCTCTAGCTGGTTTAGGTATTGGGTCCCCCATTAACTTTAAGTTGATGATCTCCCCTAGCATACTAGGGCACGAACACCTAATAATGAGTTGAATCCTCCAGTATGGTTGGGCATGGATCCTCAACTTTGAGACACGATCTCTCAACTATGCAGCACAGTGATGAGACGTGCTTTGACGTGACTTTGGAATCTCAAGAATGTGGGACACTTTTCCCACCAATATGAGTCCTTGTGACACGAATTAAAAATATTCGGACAAGACAGTACTACCCAAAGAGGGTAGTATTAAGGTGTGGTGATTGAGTCCCTATGACTTGTTGTTCAGAGAAGACATGTCGGTTGTTAGGCATCGATGGTTACTTCTGGAACTTTTGGCCCCTCACTTTTCCTGGTATGAGCTTGTGAGATAGAGATCCCCTTACTCTCTCTTTAGGGATTCTTTTCTGATCATATATATATATATATATATATATATATATCCTGTTTCGGTACCCACTCCTTGGGTTTTGGATACTCTCCTTCCAAGAGAGGTGAAGATGCGCAGGGTATGCCACGTGCTTTCTGTGTCTAGCTTCCTGTGGTTGGACGAGTCTACTCTCCTACTAGAGGTAGCGAATACTCGATGAGAAGTTCATATTATCACTATTTCTATTTCTTTATGTTTGGATGATCTTACTTCACACTATTATTGGGTTGATCTACATTCCTTTATTATATTCTTTTATTGTACCTTGTTCTCTCTATTGCTCCCCTCTTTAGTACTTCTCTTCCTGCTCCCCTAAGCCTTTGGGGCATCCTACTGAGTATATTTATACTCAACCCTACTTGGGCTTTTCCTGCACTTGGTGTGGCCTTACAAATGATAGACATGTTGATCGTGATATTAGAGGAGCTTAGGGATACTAGGTGCTTGGACCGCATATAGTGGTTGTAGCTTGGGATTTAGTAGTGGGAATATCTCATCTGTTTTACATTTTAACCTGTTTTAGGTTTGTGGCACTTTTTTAGTTGGGTGTGTATTTTTTTCCCTTTCCTTTTCATCTTTAATTTTTTGTACTTTTACTTTTTAGAGGTTGATGCATGTTTTTGTTTTATATATAGCAGTATTATATCTTTTTTTCTTTTCCCTATGCACTGTTTTCATTGAGATGGTTGTGTGTGTAAAAGTTCTTAGAAAAAGGCCTCCCAAGTTTTTGTGCCTTCAACGCTAGTTGCCAACCCCTGGCCTATGACGGCGGGCTTAGGGTAGTTATCGCTCGAGCCCAAAATGGGTCGGGTCGTGACAAAGTGGTATCATAGGTGGTTCGACCCTTGGGAGGTTGTTCGGATGTTTCCCTAAAAAGGTCTTGGTTGGGTTTAGGTAAATAGTATTGAAGTGCCTCAAGATAGGGTCTCAGACTAGGGAGTCCGGCGATGGTACTAGCGGCCGACGTATCCATTCACCAGGACACTGATTACCCACATGTTGACTCGGCACCCTGAGACACCAATTGCAGGGGACAAAGGTACATGCATCATATAGGATCGAGTCTTTGACTATCCTTCTTGAGTCATATCCCCATCATTTTATATATATATATATGCTCATCTGATTATGGTACTCCTTGATAACATTCGAGATGTCTCCACTAAGCCAGCTAGCTAGCATACTAGCTCCAATTCATGACGACGTCCCTGTGAGCAATGAGGCCTCAGTTTTGGACCCATCAAGTGATCCACTTTCTCCAGGTGGGAAGGTATCAGCACTCCCACCTGTTAAGTAGCAGATATCCCCAGCAAAGTAGGCTGAGGATGTGCGCAGGTTGAGCGCACTTCGCGAGTTTCAACACCAGGGACTGCTGAGGTTCTGCGGTGAGCTAGAACCTCAGGCTATAGAGGTTTGGTTAGATTCAATGATCCACCTCTTCAGGATTTCATGTAAATCGATATATTAGATGGTGGATTTGGTATCTATACTTTTCCGTAGAGTAAATGGGTGTTGGTGGAGCTTGGTTACTGAGATACACTATCATGGGATGAATTCCAGCAGCTATTTTTTGAGGAGTTCTACCTCTCCTTATTACACCCCATTCAACTTTGAGTGCTCCTTCAGTTACAGTAGGGGGGGATGATGGTGACTGAGTATGTGACTAGGTTCGTATACCTTGCACACTACTCTTTGGACATGATCTATAATGGTTACTTCCAAGCATAGAAGTTCTATTGGGGACTCCGCAGAGATATATGTACTATTATAGTAACCTTATGCATCCCTGCCTATTCTAGGGAACTAGAGAAGGTGTTGGTGGTAGAGAAATTTCTATCAGAAGGATGTCATGTATTTGGTTGTGGCAGTGAGTACAATGGGGCTAAAACATCTGTCGTAGCTAGTAAATTTCAGTTGATAAGATCTTGATGCAGAAGGCCTCCCCATAATCGGTCTCAGACACATAGTCGTATGGGGATGAGGTAGCACAGAGTGCGGGAGAAGCCTAGGGAGTTCCATTTTTATGCTTGTGATGGGTGAGTTCACATGGTACGAGCCTGCCCGACCAGGCGTACTAAGAACACCGAGCAGGCAGCAGGTGGACCACCATGGCAGAGACAGCACCATGATCAAGATGGTCCCCAAAGAGGTTGTTTTAGAAGAGGATCAGGATGATATGGAGGTCTAGGTGGTGTTATGAGGTCTTCCCACCACCACCAGGTGGCCCACTTCAGGCTCAGAAAGCTGGCAGTTGGGTCCATAGATAGATGCAATCTTTGGATGTCTACGATCATGAAAAGCATGAGATGATAAGAGGCACGCTTTGTGTCTTTTCTAATTTTTTTAATAGAACTTGTTTGACACTGTGTGAAATTATATTTTCTCTCTACTCTTTGTGTCAGGTTTTACCAAGGTGACATGGGCGTCAGTGTAACCTTGTGTTGGTGTTGTTTGATGTAGCTAAGAATTCATGAGGAAGAGGGGTCCTTCTCCTACTGAGACACTCTTTTGGTGATGCGATCAAAACTGTGAGTGTGAGTCAGGTCTTCCCAAAGAGGATAATATCAAGGTATGGTGGATGAATCCCTTTGACTTGTGTGTTCATAGCGGAGTTGTGCAGTGGATTCTCAGAATAGGTCTTGCCTTTACTGGTGGATTTTATCCCGTTTGACACTTTTTTCTCCAGATATCGCAAGTGGGTGTGGAAGAGTGTCAAGTTTACAGGTTACTATCCTTCCAAGAGGGGGAAATATGCATGTAGTATGCCGCATAATTTTTGTTTCTAGCCTCTTGTGATTGGATGAGTTTACTCACCCACCCTGTTTGTTGGTACCTTGTGTTCTCAACTTAAATATTGATACTACAATAATCAAGTACAGGTTGAGGTGATGGAGACCACATGAATAAAACGATATGACTCACTATCTAGAGCTGGCATCAGTAATATTCACCCTGAGAATGTAGATATGATACCTTATGGGAGGGAGTTTTGTGGTTTTCACATACCATCAAAGTCTCATGTACGTCTTCACCCAAAGATATTTGAACCTGAGACAGCGATGCTGGATGGAAATTCCTACAGGGATATGACTTCGAGATAGTCTATACTATAAGAAAGGAAAACATTGTAATAGGTTACCTTAGAATGAAGTCCCAAGCTTGCCTAGTGTGGGATATTTTCGAGTAGTTATCTTCCCTATAGCTAACCCCGGTGGAGTAGGAGGGTGTAGTTTATTTTTAGTCAATGGTGTTGACTCCTTTGCTTCCCAAGCATGTAAGAGATACTCGGTTGTGAAACATCAACTGTGAATCCTTGTGTGGCCATATATCGTTAGGTGTTTCACCATATGAATATTCTGAAAGAGGGAATCACCAGACCCTATTCTAGGGGAAAACGGTGATCTCAATTGTGACGTGGTATGTAGAGGTTCAGTTGGGGAAGTAAACTATCCCCTAAGTTTTTTTTTGGTCATTCGAGGTCGTGCAAAGAGATGGTGAGGTTGCTTACTGCCTTACCCTACCCCCAATAACTAGAATAGGTTAACAACATCTTTCATGTGTCACATATGAGGAGATACATGCATTCTCCTACACATTTCATCAAAAGGAGCATACCTTATGAATATAGGACATGCTTTTTTTGTTCATTGTGGTAGTATGAAAACATGCAGGTTTTCCTGGGAGTGGGAGAGCTAGGTGTGTGCTTAGTATCCCGAGTTTTTTTCCTAGTTTTTCTTTTTAGGAACAAGAATCTTGGAAGAGGGAATGATATAGAGACATATTTTCCACCATATAAGACTTTGAAATATTTCTATGTATATTTCCAGAACTAGGTGCTAATATAGCATTCGATTCCAAGGGCCGAAGTGCCCAGAATAAATTATATGAAAATATTATGTAGTTTTATACTATGCACATGTTAGAAATGGGATATATATTAAGAGGTAGCTTAGATCATAAATATAAGGCCAGAGTTGAGTCTGGAGTGTGTCGTTTATCCTAGGCGAGGTATAACTTTTGTCGGTGCAGGAATTTAGTGAAAAATGTCATGCAAGGGGAAAATGGTAATTAAAATAATTAAACATTATTATTTTATATTGAATTCCAAACCCAATAACTTTCAAATGGAGTCTCATATTGAGGATCCAAGACTACCGATGAGTTCAAAATGGGATGTTTTATCTAGGTGTGACATAAAATAAGAGGGGGCAGTGTATTCGAATTCTGCGATGAGTGAAGCTCCTATAAATAGAAAATTTGGAGTTTGGTATTAGGGTTGGTTGAATCCATTATATCTCTAGAATATCTCTCTATCTATCCTCTCAAGAACATTCTTCTCCATTATTCACTGGATCAAGGAGCGATCACTTCTGGAACTTTGGCAGATCAAAGCTGGAGCGCAACGATCACAGTGCCAACGATAAACTGACAGATCGAGGTAGGTTTTATTCTACTTTTGAGTTATAGTGCCAGTTTTAATTTAAATCCCATTTGTTGTCTTTTTGTTCCTTCATTTTTTATACCACTTTCAATGGACAACCTAACACGGTTGTTGATTCGTGGCTTCAAACCTGAAACCTTATCCGTTCTCTGTGCGTTCTTTGTGCATTATTTGTTGTTTAATTTTGGACTAATCAATTCTTTAACGGTTTGAAAAAAAAATTCCATGATTTTGAAGAGCTCAACCCAAGTTTTCCAGAACCAGGTTCTAAATTTCGAACATCTGGTGTGGTTTCAGTGGCCCTTGGAAGGGTCTGCCAGAGTAGAATCGTCGGTGGTGGCCCCAGGCGTTGGCAGGCCAGTGGAGCATCGAGGTGGCCTGACCTAGATGGAGAGAATCCAAGCAATGGGGTCGGTAGGCTGGGAGCGACTGGAGGTGGATATTGGTGTCAGCTTGGACCGGTGGCTAGAGTTGGATCATGTTGAACCAGCGGCTGAGCATGCGGTGTCAGTGGATGGTGGAATCGCATCGTGGTCGAGTGGAGGACTGAAGGGACTAAGGGCTGGCCGACAGAGACCCACGTCAGGTGGTTCGTACATTGACGTGGGAGTAGGGAGGGGACCGGCCAGTCGATGTTGGAATGTGGGTCGTAGGCCACATGGGCAGGCCGGGTTACGGTAGCCAGGTCGGGCCGTGGAAGAACAGGCAGGCCCCAGAAGAGAGGGTTTGGCCAGTTTTTGCCGGACTAACCCAGTTTGGACCAAGACATTTAAATGCTCGTTTCTCCAAAATGGCATGTTTGATTGATGCACCGTCAGTGGAAATGATTCCCTATCAATGATACAAACCTTTTTAGACTATTTCAGGAATTTAAAGTCTTTTTCTTGGGGTTAGGGTGCATGAGATGCTTAAATTTAATAATAATAATTTTTTATGAAGGTGGTGCCTCGGTCAAAGACCTAGACAAAATTTATTCAACAAAAAAAAATTACATAAGTATAAAGTAGGGTATTTTATTACAATATTTTTCATAAAGAGGGAGAAGATTATCCAGTAGATCATCTAACCAAGTGATACCCTAGTTGATTCCCTTATTGAAAATACCATCAGCAACCATGTTCACTTCACAGAAAGCATGAGTGAAAATGTATCTGATCTCTAGAAGTGAAGCAAGGAAACTTATCCAGTGAGTGGTAAGAGGCCAAGAAAGGTGCATTATACCATTACAGATGTCTTAGACTATATTGGTTGATTCACTTTTAATCCAAATGTTGTTTTAGTCCTTTTGTTTGAAAAAGTTGACCGTAAGAATCATGGTTATCATTTCCACTTCTAAAACAGAGGCAACACCGCAACTGCCGAAGAAGCATCCTTAACAATGGTCAAGGGAGTCTATGAAGACAACACCACATCCCGCAAGTCCTGGGTTGCCTTTAGAAGCTCCATCAACATTAATTTTGATCCATCCTAGGTGAGGGGCTTGTAAGAACACCTCAAAGGTGTGCCTCGGTGGTCTGTAGATGCCACCAATCCTAAGTTGACACAGGATCACATAGTCTCCAACAGTGTTGTTGGAGTGGGCTTTCCGAATCGAGGTTGCATCTTTAATGGTGATGAGAATCCGCATCCAACCTGCATAAATATTGAATTAGCAGTTGTTGTGAATAATGTCATTTCTATCATACCAGATCATGTGAAGGATCTTAGAAACATTATCTAAGAAGATAATATTGATTTTTTTCAAAGTGTCAAGCTTCATACAGCGTTTTAATTGCAAAGAAATATAGTCGAGTGAAATCCATCTGCAATAAAAAATTTCAACAGTATAATTCCAGAGAGATGAAGTTGTAGCACAAAAAAAAATATTTTTAGTATCATCTCTATTTTGGTGACAGAAATGCCAATTTGAGCAGAGTTGGATACCAAAATATTGATGACAAACCTCGGTAGGAATACGATTATGAGCAATGTGCCAAACAAGATTGATTCTTGATGGTTTTATCCAGGGTTTATCAAAAGGTTTCAACTAATAGAAACTAGATTATGAATTAGTGAAATTATGATTGTAAAGACTTTTGGAATCAAGCACCCCATTGTGGGCAGGCTCCCAAATAAAAAAAATTCGCCAATATTAGAGAAAGTATAATTATCAACAACATGCATGGTGTTATCAGGGATATTGAAATTTCTAGATTGAATCACATCCTTTATAGTAAAATTGATGTTTTCTGGGTTGGAATTGGGAGAGAGCTTAGATAAAAGGGGAGCGCCAGTCTAGTTATCCATCCAACATTTCATAGAGGAGTCTGAGCTAACCATCCATCTAGAGTTATTCATAATGTTGGAAAAGGTTTTCCTAATGGATGGCCATATGGAGGAGTTCATATAGCTCAAATAACCCTTCTAGAGTTTCATGAGGAATCTTTATTTGAGAAAAACAATGGAATCTGAGTTACTATTAAAAATTATCCAAGTGAGCCTGGCTTGTAAGGCTTCATTAAAAAGTTTGAGATTTTTAATGACAATAACACCTTTCTCAAGAGTTTTGCAACAGTTAGACCAAGGTATAGTAACAATATTCCTTTCAAGAATGCCTCCAGTCCAAAAAATGTTTTTTATGTAAACATTAATTTTCTTAATAAGGTTGGTAATCCATTTATAAATCATCAGCGAGTAGACCAATTTAGAGACAATCATAGATTTCACCAATGCAATCCTGTCATCAAAATGTGTGTAGGGTAATGCTCACCTCCCACTAGGGGGCCTCGCTATGCCCTGGGCGTGAAGCACGCTCCCCGGCTAGGTAAATGGCTTTGAATTTCCCTGTGCATAATATGCACAATGTCTGAGTCTAGTAGGACTTGAGCCTGGGATAGTTCCCACAGAGAGCGAGGGGTACAACCAGCGGGTACCACTCGGCTAACACCCCATGGGAAAAAACGTGTGTAGGGTAATGCTCGCCTCCCACTAGGGGGGGGCACCATTCTCTGAGCGTTCCGCACGTTCCTCGGCAAGGAAAATGGCTTTGAATCGCCCTGTGCATAATATGCACAGTGTCCGAGTCTGGCGAGACTCGATCCTGGACCAGTTCCCATAGAGAATGAGGGGTACAACCAGCGGGTACCACTCGGCTAACACCCCATTGGTCATGTGTAGGGTAATGCTCACCTCCTGCTTGGGGGACCCCAATATGCCCTGAGCGCGCCGCACGTTACTCGGCTAGCAAAATGGCTTTGAATAACCCTGTGCATAATATGAACAGTGTCTGAGTCTGGTGGGACTCGATCCTAGGCCAGTTCTCATGGAGAGAGAGGGGTACAACCAGTGGGTACTACTCGGCTAACACCCCAGGGGGAAAACGTGTGTAGGGTAATTCTCACCTCCCACTGGGGGGACCCTCCATGCCCTGAGCGCGCCGCACGTTCCCCAGCTAGGCAAATGGCTTTTAATTGCCTTGTGCATAATATGCACAGTGTCCAAGTTTGGCGAGACTCGATCCTAGGCCAGTTCCCACAGAGAATGAGGGGTACAACTAGTGGGTACCACTCGTCTAACACCCCATGGGAAAAAAACATGTGTATGGTAACGCTCGCCTCCCACTTGGGGGGGCCCACCATGCCCTGAGTGCGCCGCATGTTCCCCGGCTAGAAAAATGGCTTTGAATCGCCCTGTGCATAATATGCACAGTTTCTGAGTCTGGCGGGACTCAAGGGAATTTCAGGAAAACTTTCGAGTACAATAACCAAAGTTGAGGTGCAGGCCCCACAGGGGCTGGTTCGTACGTGTTGCGTTGAAATGAAACTTTTTCACTATTTATCCATTTTGAACTAATGAGTGGAATACCTCATGTGTTTTTATGAGGGGATCACAATTTTTCAATCTGTATAATTTATTTCAGGACCAATGTGTGGGCCCTACATGACTTCTTTCGAGTGCAATGTTCCAATATACAACTTTTCTACCGGATGTCTATTTGGGGTGAATGAATAGTTGATCTTGAGTTTTTTTTTCACAAAGATCACAACGGTGTGATCTATTTGGATGTGCAGAGCATTTTTTGTCATCTCTTTAAATGTCGAAACATGAAAGAAATATTGTAAGAAGATCCTTTTTACGTGTTTAAAGAAAACCCACAATTTGGGTCCACCTCGACTCTTGTTAGAGTGGAGAAGATGTACGAAGATATGTAGTCAAATGTTCTTGAGCTATTTGAGGAGGTGTGCTAGTGTAATTATGATTTTGGATCTCCGGATCAATGATGAGCATCGTGCACTCATAGGCCTTTTTTTAGGTGTGTCAAGTACTCTGGGAGTAAGCCAACACATCTAGGGGTACATGTTCACAGTTTATTACCTAAGAATGGCTAGATACATAGCCTGGATACAAGGTGAGGAAACACGATGTGTGGGCCCCACATGCACTGTGTATCACATTACGAATTTTTATTTATCATAACTCCTTCTTCTAAAATCATATTTTGGCATGTGTGTAGCCTATCCTGAGTGTTTTTTTACATAAAATGTGATAATTTTCTCTATAGTGGATTATGAGTTATTATGTGAAATGTTCTAAGTGTGATGCCTATTTAGGGCATCACCCGATAACTGCAGCGGTGTTCTTCCAAGAGGTACCATCCAGTAGGGATGGCAAGTGTTCCTAGACATGCTTTTCTGAGAGGTACCATCCAGTAGTGATGACCAGACTAGTTCTGGGTTTACCTCCAACTAGGCTGGGAAGTGGTCCTCGGTGTTAGTTCTAGGATTCCCTCTAGTAGGGATGGGTAGTGGGACCCTTCGATGACTCTTGCCGAGCAGTACCCTCCAGCGAAGATAGGTAGTGGGTCCCCCATCGACTTTTGGGTGATGACCCCCCCCCCCCCCCCCCCCCACCCTAATGTACTAGAGAACAAACACCTGATGATGAGTGGAATCCTCTAGTCGAGCTGGGCATGGATCCTCGACATCAAGGTATGATATCTTGACTATGTTTCATAGTTAAGAGATGTTCTTTGATGTGACTTTGGACTCTCAAGAAATACAGACGTTTTTTCCACCAATAATAATCCTTGTGATGCGACTTAAAACCATATGGGCAAGACAGTGCTTCCCAAAGTGGATAATATCAAGGTACGGTGATTTATTCCATTTGACTTGTAGTTCAGAGAAGACGTGTGGGATGCTAGGCATCTATAGTTACTTCTAGAAGTTTTGGACTCTCACTTTTCTTAGGATAAGCTTGTGAGATGGAGATCCCCTTACTCTCTTATTTTGGTTTCTTTGTTGAGAATATATATATCCTATTTCGGTACCCACTCCTTGGATTTTGGCTACTCTTCTTCCAAGAGAGGCAAAGACATGTGGGGTATGCCACGTGCTTTCTGTGTTTATCTTCTCATGGTTGGATGAGTCTTCTCTCCTACTATAGGTAGTGAAGACTCAATGAGAACTTCATCTTCTCACTATTTCTAGATCCTTGTGTTTGGATGAGCTCACTTCACACTCTTGTTGGGTTGAGCTGCATTCCTTTACAGTATTCTTTTACTATACCTTGTTCTCTCTATTTCGCTCCTCTTCAGTACTTTTTTTTCTTCTCCCCTAAGCCTTTGGGGAATCCCACTGAGTATCTTTATACTCACCCTTTCTTGGGCTTTTCCTGCACTTGGTGTGCCCTTATAGACGACAGACAGGTTGATCGTGATATCAATGGAGCTTCTGGATATGTAGTGCTTGGATTGTGTGTGGTGGTCGTAGCTTGGGATTCCGGAGTGGGACTATCCCAAATATTTTACCTATTCACTTGTTGCTGGGATGTGGCACTTTTCGAGTTGGGTGTGTATTTTTTCCCTTTCCCTTTTAGCTTTACTTTTTCGTACTTGTACTGTTTAAAGGTTCATTCAAGTTTTTTGTTTATATATAGCAGTATTGTATCTTTTTTTATTTTCCTTCTACACTATTTTCATTGATTTGGTCGCGTGTGTGTGTACAAGTTATTAGGAAAAGGCCTCCTCCAGTTTTTTGTGCCTTCAGCACTAGTCTCCAGCCCCTGGCCTATGGCAGCGGGCTTGGGGTAGTTGGGGATCAAGCCTGAAACGGGTCGGGTCATGACAATACTAGTGACTTGTTCTTTTCTATTAGTTTAGATTAGGTTATTTGATGTGATACCAACTATATTGATTAATAAATTTCATACATAAATATTACATATTTGTAGATTAATATTCTTTAGATAAAATAATGATCCATGCCAAAATAGTTTAGGTATATTGATTTTGAAAACATGGAAACATAAAGAACTAGTTTATAAGAGTCTCTCATTAAGTTATTCTTTACTAGAAACCTTCTTAGACATATCATTTCTAGAACCATTCTTAATAAATTAAGAATATGAAACATAAGAAAGGGTGATCATAGATTCTTAATAAGTGTAAATAATAGAGATATCAATGATTATATAAGGAAATTAACTTAAAAATAGTAGATAAAATTATGGAAAAATTAATTATTTACATAATAATAAACAATTTGAGTCATACCGACCACATTGTGTGTTACCATGTTTTCCATTTTATTTATTTGTCGAAATGGAAACACTATATTGTCAACATTTATCACATTCCTTCAAGTTCCCTCCACTTCATTTGAAGGAAATTGATAAATTCCAACAATGTAGGGGTGACAAGGTTTTGAGGGAGATTAAGTCTATGGAAGACATTGTTTGTATGAGTAGTAAAAAATTTAATTTATATTATGTTAATGCAGTAGAAAAAAATATATATAATGAGGAAAAACAAAGTATGTTAAAAAACTTTACCTTCTCATTGAATTCTGAGTTGCAGCCTCGATGTCCAATCTCTCACGAGCATGATCAGTTTTGAATAAACCACCCCAACTCGAACAAAGGAATCCACTTGTATAAGAAAACAATTATTATGTGATTAATACTAAAAATAAGTAAATTAAACATAAATATGAAACAGTACAATAATTCTATGGAATTCATATCTTCATTCTATTTGTGTGCATTCTTTTATCAGGTATGCTACCCATTCGTTTCTGAGCACATCTATATCATCTTGTAAATATGAGTTTTTTCGACAGTCATAGTAGTACTGGAAAATATAAATACACAAAGTATTAATAAATATTTTAAACAAAATAGTAATTATCTTCAAAAATACCTCTTTAAAGATTCTTGTTTAATCATGTAATATGATCTCCCTCATAAATTTACAAACATAATAATCGTAATATTTTCCATTAGTTTGTTTCATACACTACAGAATGAATAAGTAATTTGTTTGGATATGTGTTTGGATAGTGAAATCTTATTATATATACCCTGAGACTTATCCATTCATAGAACTTTTCTTCATCCTTATGCTTAGCCCTGGCCTCATTCCTTGTTTTTCATGATAGTGATGCACCGCCCTATCATAAAAGAATCCTCATTAAAAGATAATATAAATTATATAACTTGATGTTTAGTTCTAAAAAATTGGATGTAGTGTATTAAAAATTGAAAAATGCCATCATGTATGGATGGTTTGTTGGATATTCATGCATTGAATCTAGGAAATAAATATTTGGAGTTTCTAAATTTATCACAATGAGCATTCAATATTGCCTAAAAACACAAAAAGGAAAAAGTAATAAAAGAAATGAAAATATATTTGATATGATTAAATTTTAGAGTTTTACCCCTGCATCATTGGTATTAAATAGAGTCTTCCATCCAAAATTTTTCTTTGAAATTATTTGATCATCCCTACCACTATTTCATCCTTTTTTTATTTATTATTGTTTATTTTGTAGAGGAGATGGGAGGACTAACGAGTCTGGATTTTTTTTCATGGGAAAATACCTTCAATTTTTTCATATATACACCTTCCAAAAATATGAAATGTATTTATTCATAATTAACATAGTATATCATATTTTGGAAAACCAAATCATAAAAACATACCTCGTGTATGCATTTAAAATTGAGCTGCCTAGCCAATCATAGTCGAGAATTTCACTTACACTCTCAACACTACTAAAGTCTTGATCTTTATATCCGTATATATTTTCTTCAAAATAAAATATGTGATTATGGCCATATTTTAACTTTGTATCCACACAAACCTTTAATGATTATAAATACGGATATAGAACGGGTGGGGTAATGGTGCTTTTGGTAGATCTCTTTGACCAGTTAGTTGATATTTTAGATGGTTTTGATGAGGTCTTTTGTTTGAACCCCTTATCTTTGTCTGTATGTAATAACATTCATCAGTTTAGACCTTTTTCCATTAATTGTTAATGGTTTATATTGAAAATTAAATTATAAATAAATACCTCCTTGTTGAAATGATTTTTTACAAAATGTGATGTTCATGGGATGAATGTTCCAATAGATGTTTCAACCATATGAATATATTCCTCATAAATTATAATAGGTAGCTCTTCACTTGGCTCATGGGATATGTTAATCGATTATCTCACATGACCTATTGGAAGTGGATTGTTGTGTAGAATGTCATTTTGAATATTGAACACTATAGCCCTCGATACAAGGTTATGGGTGGGTGTTTCTAGATATAAATCACACTAATTATCAACTTGTATAATATCAATACAGAAAAGGTATCAATGTTTATCTGACTCGCATTTCACAAAAAAAATTATTAGACCATTTATTACCTTGGCTAAGACATCTATTTGAGGGGAATGGCTAGCCTCAAAGATGGTGTAGGGGTAGGGGTGGGGCAGGATATCTATGTAGTGGTTGTTCTTAAGTTGTTTATTCTCTTTTCCTCCCCCCATTAAAGTTTCCATAATCTCTCTCTTACCTTGGAATTCTTCTTTAAGGGTAGATATTATTTCTCTCATTTGTTTTATTAATTCACTTTGATTCTCCTCTTGTTTTTTTCTCAAAATATGTTTAGGGTGTCACCACAAAACCAACACCTCCAATGTGGAAATACTATTCTAGATACCTCAAGGTCACTGATAGTACGTTTTCGTCTTGTATAGGGATTTATAATGTCGATGACTATATCAGACAAAAAATATAAGAAAATAAGTTATTATTGTTATATAGTAGTGATTTAAAGAAAAACATTTTTTTATTATATAATACTTACATATTTTTACCACACTTTTTTCGTGTTTTCATATATTAGTATTTTATATTTATTTACACGTTCCTCCTTCCATAGCACATATCATGGGATGTAAGTGGATTTGGGTTTGGATTCATCAATATACATATAAACAGAGGAATATAATTATGGTTTTGTTTCATGTCACATAAAAGTATTACAGTAGATTTAAAATAAGTACCAAATTTTTTTCAAGTGAAGTGTGCCCCATCCTTTTTTTACAGTAGGGGTACGCTATTTTTGTTGCTCATTCCTTATTTACAGCACTTAGTTGATATTTCATAAATAAATAAAATGTCAATCAAAGTGATGAATACACATATCATCAAACAACGTATTACTAGCCAGAATATACCTAAAAAGACATATCTGTATGAAATCCAATAAAATCATCCCATGCTTATTGGGTTATTAGGTGTGCATAGATAAGTGGTGGGTGTGGGATTATTTTCCCTTCACCATCTTTAAGATAATATCATGTTAGAATTGTGTAAAATCCCCTATGAATCCTTATAGCAAGTATTAATACATATTTCTTATGGGAATCATCTACTATAAATGCACTTTAAAATGTATGATGAAGAGTGATTCAATGTTTCATTATATTGATTTTTAGTAAAATAATGAAATGATATCATAATTTTATCGTAATCTCTTCTCAAATTAGTGTCTTAAGCCTGAGAACAACATGGTGCCACAAATCTATATCAATCGGCACATGTTGCTGAGTGACGATTCCAATATGACTACTGAACATGGCCTTATTGGGGTTAACATGATAGATTTGTGCATTCTATCCAACCTTGTATTTGATGCCATTTTCTTTCACCTTGATGATTTTTTATGACTCTTTCAAACTACGGTACTCCTATTTTTTATGCATTGCCAGTCCTTTGTTGCCTACCATTTTCCCAGAATCAACATCATCAATATGTTTTTCTGGAGAGGTAGCATCATCATCTGTAGATGGTCATTGTACATATGCATTGGGAGTAGTAGCAGGTTGAGAAACTTGTTGTTCCTCAGGAATGGGAGCACCATCATGTGCAGAAGGTCATTCCTCTGCACTGCGAGCAGTAGTAGGTTGAGAGACATGTTGTTCCTCAGGATTGGGAGCACCAACATGTGTGGAATTCATTATCTGCAAAATTGGTTTAACATTTAATTTATAGTACATAAATTCAGTAGAAAAAGGATAATAATATGAGGTAACATGATGTATATTGCAAAAAAATGTAACCTAATTATTGAACACTCTTTTTTTTAAAGGATGAAGGGGTTTTACCCCTCTATTGATGACTCAAATCCCTTCATTGTGGTCTCTTATAACATAAAAAGACCATCTATATTAGGACCACTGTGAAATCATTACGACATCCTAGTGAAAGGTTCTTCCTCAGTTGAATTTTTATCTTACCCTTCAGTGGTTTTAGTCGATAATAGAACAATTGACCACTTTTGGTTTGTGGGATCTAGAACATAAAATACTTGTACTACATGTGATTCCATTATAAATGGTTCTTCTTTGTATCCTTACTTACTGAAATAAACTTTCATGAATCCCAATTCATCTATTTAAATAACACTTCTATTATCAACCCACTTTCATTGAAAATTCAACACTTTGAATGTTGTATAATTCAACTCCCATATTTTTTTTTATTATTCCAAAGTATGAAATATTCACGTAAATTAGATTTCTATCCTTAGTAGTAGAAACATGCATCACTTCAGAATGTAAATAATTTTCCTCATGTTAATAAAAGGGATAATATGATCTTAAATCATCCAAATAAAGAAGGTTTATGGCAAAATAATACATAGTCAACATGCCAATAGTCATCCATATTAGAATAAAAAAATATAGAATACCAATACATTTCCTCATGTCAACAGAATAACAATAATTTTAGGTGAACATCATCAAATATGAGTCATGTAAAATGTGATGCTCACACTATATAAAATAATGAGTATACTACTAAGTAAATATTGTAAAAACATGATCATAATCCTTCCGGAGAAAGAATGTGTATGGTTTCAAAAGAACATATCCTAAGAAGTGAGAAATGTTTATAAAAGGGTTTATGTGGAAGGAATGTATATCCCCAAAAAAATGATATAATATTGAAAAATATAATAAAGGGTAGGATATATTCAACATATGTGAAATAAGTTCAAGTGAATGATCATAACTCAATGAATGAAAGTTGAGTTACCAAAAACTATTACAGCATGGGAAATAACAAAATTAATGACCACATGAATTAAGAAACATAATTTTTTTACTAAATCCCATTAAATATAAGGAGTATGATAAAAAATATATCCATGGGTGTTTATTACATTATTTAAATAAAACATGGTGTGTAAAATTTATTATGACTGAAATAATCATAATTGAGACCAAGAAAAGAATTGCGGCTTGAGTAACATTTTAATAAAAAACCCATATAGGGATTTAAATTGAGATTCAAATACTATTATTAAAATTTAATTCATGATATGATATCCCTAATAGGAATTATATACACCACATAAATTAAATTAGGTTCATATATACAATACTTGTCTAAATGAAGGAAAATTGAGATGAAATCCCTTAAAACCTTTGGAACTTTAGAACCAAAAATACAATGATAATGTTAACATGAAATAGGAAATTGAATATCAGGAATTATAATAGATTAATGATATAAATATAACAATGTTTTGGTAAGTTAACCATACAAAATCAAACACAGTGTATAACATAAACATGTCTCAATGAAAGGAAATTGTGACCAAAACCCTTAACTCTTATCCTGACTTCAACAAAAAAAAACCTTCTATATCATAAATATAAATATATTAATCACTTAATTTATGAATTTTATATTATATTTTTTAATTCATAATCCTCATAAAAATTCATTCTCTATATGAATACTTTCTATTTTTCACATCAGATGTTTATAGTTTTGATCGTTTATACTAGTTTCATAACAGTGGTGAACATGTTCATCCTTATTTAAAATATAATCATTAATATATCATTAAACTTACTATTTTTGATTATTTATAATAATTTATTATGTTCCAAATTTATTTCATGAGTTTTTTATTTTTTATCCTTGAAGATGAAATTGATAATAAGCATGTTTTGGGGATTTTTGATGAACAAGATGTGTTTTCTTAATTTCAATTAGATATTGATATAAAATCTCCAGAACCAAAAAAATAATTATATAATAATTTACATAATATTAAAATAGTAAATAATTTATCATATTCATCCAAGACATAAATGTATATTATTATTCAAGTATGTGGTTAAAGCGACCCAAACATGAACCTACCATGATTAATGGATGATTATGAGATTGTTTAGATGTAATATCATTATAACTGATAAATAATGAAATTTTTATGTTTTTATTAATGTTATATATAATAATTTTAATTAATTATAAAAATAATACAATTTATATAATGTTGTTAATTAGAAAAGATCATTTTTCTACTTAGTTTTCCAGTTTTAAACGATTGAATTAATAATAATCATTTTTTGAACATATCATAAATATATTCTTAAATTATACATAAAAATCATTTATTATATCATAAATATCATATTTATCATTTAATCCCATACTTATATCAAACCTTTTAAGGTGATGAAGGGGAAAAAACACATTGTTTCGTGGAGGCGGTAGTCAAGACAAGGCATGAACAACAGTATTATTTTTTCTTAATGGATGGGGTATATAAATAAATAATGATAATAAAATTCATATAGATGAATTATAGTATATAAATGATAATAATATAATTATATTAGTGTGGATATAATAAATTTTAAAGAAGATAATTAATAATAAATCTAAGTGGTTAATAATACTCAGGACAAGGACTTGAATTTTCCTTAAAAGTATCCTTGAATTTAATGGCCTTAGGATAACTATGAGTGACCATGGTATTATGTTGGTGAGATAGGTTTATATTAAGAGAAAAATTTAATAGTTTCAAGGTGTGATTATAATAATAGGTGAGTCTTTAAGTGAAGGAAGTGTACTATTTTACAAGTGAAGGGAAGGGTAGTTTTGGGAGAACTCTTAACATTTTCAATAATATGATGCTTTTATTCCAAAGTAAAAGATTTAAAAATGAAAAAAAAATAGGGAAAGTTTTTATTGGTTTATCAATTCTCAATAATTAAATTCAAGTAATGTTTCTAAAAAAAATTAAGGCTTTTATACTTGGTTAAACTAAATTTACCCCTTTTACTTTTACTGTGATAATTAATTTTTAGCCTTAGAAGTTAATTTAAAAGATAAAAAATAAAAATTACATTATTAACTAATTTGAATCTTATGATTTAAATTTTTAAATCCATTATATAAATAAAATTTCTACAGGTATAATAAGTTAATTTTAAAATAAATACACTTAATAATATAAAAATAGATTTTAGAGGAATAACATTTTGAAGCTTTAAATTAATATATAAGATAAAATTATCTTTGATACTAATTTTTTTGACATGAATTCATTTATTATAAAAAATAAAGGGTATTAGGCTTTAAATGAAAGCCAAAAATGAATCACCCTTGAAAATATTTTATTTTTAAATAAAAATACCAAAACAATTTCTATATTAAAGTAACACTTTAATTAGTTAAAAAATGATTTCCATAGGTTTTCAATGTCAAAAAATATTTTAAAATGAATAATATTATTCCTAAATTTCATATTTTATAACATTAATGGTTTTTAAATATTATAGGTTTTGCTTACATAGTGATAAAATCATAGAAATTATAATTTTTATAAATCCATCATTTTTTACTAAAAATCATCCTTTTTAGAAAATTTTCAATAATTTATACTAAATCAAATTTGATATGTGTAATTAATAAATTAATAAATTTTTAGTATTTTAAAATTAAAAAATTTATAAATTTAGCTTTTGAATAAATTTATAAAATATATTTAAAAAGTTGTATTAATTCGAAATGACATTTTCAAATATTAACTATTATTATTCTTATTTCATATAATTTACAATATAAATTTTTTAAACCAATTATTAATATAAAAAATATTTTATCATTAATCATATGTTTTTTGAAATAGAAATGTGTATCACATTAAATATAGTTCTTTAAAAAAAACTCTTTAAATAATAAATGATCCAATTAGTCATTTTAGGTACCCTAATTGAATTTCATTCATATTAAAAAAAACTTTTATTTTATATATAAAAATAATTAATAAAGCGATTAATCTTATTCATTCCCTCTAATTCAATGGATAGGTTTTAATTATCATACTTAAATATTTATATTTTATCTAAATATATCAAGGTTTTGTTTAAGTTCAGTGTTGCTTTCGAAGCAAGTTATCAAACAAATTTACTTATCTAAAGGTAATCAAATATTATAATTTTGAGGTATTACATTATCCCCCTTAAATAAATTATGTATTATCAATTTGACTCAAAATATAATAGTAATTTCAATAGGGAACTCATAATTAACCATACATCGCTATATGATCATGGGTTTATTTAAGATGTGAAATGAGATTTATCTACATGAAAATTCATGATAATATACTTATAAATAGATCTAACACATTCCTAATTTCACAGAGAATTATAATAAGGTATGAATATTTAGATTCATGAAGAATTACTTTCTTCAAACCTTGAAAATGATTTATCTTATAATTATACCACTATGGGTTTTTGTTTATAACTCAAAATCCAGTAGTTGGGGAAACATTACATGACATAGGACACTAGAAAATATAGAGTTAAAACTTACTCTATGATATATTACTAGTATTTGAATAGGATTTTCCTTATTTTCGTGGTTGTTAGTTACTATATCCCTTGTTGGCCTTTGTATTGGGACATTGATTTGCATAAGGCCCAACACTCTTGCAATTGATGCAACAAATTTTTGTAGCTTCCCTATTTCTTTTGCACTTGTAAGTCTGATAACCTATAAGGCTTTATCTTTATCATATTTTGTGTGTTTAGGGATTCAACTATGTTCACATTGTTAATCATTTTTCATGATAGCTTGTTTATAATAACGAAAATATTTATCACTTCATCTCACATTCTATTGGGTTATTTATTGAGGTAATCTATGCATTGTACCTAATACCCATGGTTACTTATAGTTCCATTCACCACTATAACTAAATGGTTTGATATGAGTGGTGGATCATTTTAAATATAGGGTAATTATCATAATAAATAATATAAAAGGGATTCAAAATTAAAACCTTTTACCCTTATCATCACGTTAGTCTATAATTTCGTTAGTTCAACATACATAAATCTTAGTTTAACCTATATTAGTATTGGTTCAAACAAGGTTAATTTGAGTTGGGTTATCTCATATTTATTAACCTAATCCTTAAAATAGAGATCCAAAATTATTATGAACTTTCTTAAAATATTCTAAACCCAAAAAAAATTGAAATCTATGCTCTCAAAATTCAACTTATCCTTCGTCAAAAAATATTAATAATTCCTACAGTCATATACCACCTTTCCCAAAACCTATTTGAATCTCTAATACATTAAACCTAAATGAGATTATATATTCTTCCAAAAATTAACTCTATATTTAACACTCAAATGGTATTAACCACTAGTTCATAAGGTTAAACACTAGACAATTTATATCATAATCCAAAAAATGTGATGAAATTCAACAAAAATATCATGGATCAATTAAAAATCTCAAGGTTACCAAAACTGTATAATTTAATTTTCTTATAATCAATCAACCCTTTATTACTTCAACATCAATCATGTATTAAACCTAAGAGATGGTCATGCCTCAATCACGTGTTCTTAAATAGTTATCTATAACAATATAATCTTGTCATAAAATCACTTTTCAAGGTTGTTAATATCATTTAATATATGTCACTATAACTTTAAAGTAAATCTACTAAACAATAATCCTTAGATGCTTAACATAATCCTCTTAACTTTTAGAATATATTAGAATATTATTGATAAATATCACTCACTAATGAAAATAGATAAGATTTTAAATAAAATATCAATACCACTACCCTATGTAAGGCTAGTAAAATCACATTTTCTATCATAATATTCTTATAATAAGATTTTAAACCATTTAATTATGCTTCATTATTAAGTTATAACAAATAGTGGTTTTTAGGTACATACCTTTATCACCTTTATTCTTGTGATCCTGTTTCAACTAAATACAAATACACAAAATGGTTATCAATAAAATTAGAGTAAATAATCATATAAATATGAAAACTAAATACTAATATTAATTCTCTAGTGAGAATTTCATTTCATCCCTTAACACTTTTAGTTTAATCTACTTTACTTTATGTTAGGTTATCTTGTACTTCATAACCTAATACCTTAAAGTAATCAGAAAATAAATATTTTATAATGGTTCCTAAATATAATGGTATTAACCAATGAATATCCCTCAGGAGTGTTTCACCAGGTGTGAAGTCTTAGACCCACTCATCGTGCATCAGATTGATGATTAAAAACATTATCAATCAACCCTTTTGTGTTTATTACCCCTAGGTGCATCTATGATATAATCGCGTCCACTTACAAGTATCCAAATATAGATGTATTACTATGTAAAATCATATAATATATATTTTTTCAAAACAATAGGATTTTTTTTAGTTTTTAGGATTATTCATAGGGTTTTCATGGAAGTTTTATTATCTAAATCCCCAAATAATTCCATCAGCACAAGGAGGATGTCGATCATATCTTCTTAAGTTCTCACATGGCCTCAGTAATATGGAATATAGTTTTTGATATATTTGAGATTCATACTCTACATGTCAATTTGACCACTGGTTATATCAAGGAGTGCTTAAAGCTCCCACTATATCATCAAATTATGAATCTCTTCAAGGTGGGATGCATCGAGCTCTTCTATATTGTATGGCATGTAAGGAACATGATGATTCATGAGAAGACATCTTTTATTTCTCATAGGGACATTGTTTTAATCATAGTGTCCATGAAAAATAAAAATTCCCTTCAGCGATGCCATTGAAACAATTCATTTCATGATTTTTCAGTGTTTATGCATATAAATATTGTAGGAAACTTCCCCCCTCCCTTGGGTACCTTTGATGTTATTTAGAACTCACCATTTTTTGGATAGTTTAAATGAAATTATGATATATATTCCTAAGTAAATCCTAGCTGTGTGGGATTTGGAGCTATTTATATATAACATAATGATGATTTCATGGGATAATTTTATAGCCCCTATGGTGTTTTCTCTTCTTTGGAAGCTGAAATGATTGGTTTGATCAATTCAGTGGATATGGAAATTCAACAAGGTCGGAACAATTTATGGATTGAGTGTGACTCCACCATAGTTGTGGAAGCTGTTAGAACAAGAAATATTCACATTTCTTAAAATATTACTTCATGATGGATAAATTTTTTATATATACTCTCCTCAATTAATTACATTATTACACATGTGTTCCTTGAAGATAACTCTCTTATTGATGGTCTTATGAAAAAATGGGTGAGTTTTGGTGATTCTATATTTTCCAACACCATTTTTATCAATATAATTCCTATATTTAAAAAATAAAAATGTTAAATACCATCCTTTAGACTATTTTAATTATTTTATTTTTAATCATGAGGCCTTTCCTTTGGACAAGGAACCATTTTTTCAAAAAAAAAACCTAAATAAAATGTGCATTATTTCCTTAAAATTAAACCACATAATTATCCCAAAGGGTTATATATTATGATCACACTTAACTTATAAATCCTTAAGTTATCCTCAGAAAATATTCTAATCTAAAAAATTATCTAAACCTTTCCATGGATACCAACTATAATTCCCTAGACCCACACTCCTAGATTCAATTCTCATAGATACATATTTTACATACTTACTTTGATACCAGCTGTAAAAACCTTGATATAACTATCTATTTTTAAAAAATAAATAAAGATTATTGAATCTATTACATATGAAGGATTATTTCAGGTTTATATCTTTAGAGAATTAGGTCACATAATAAACTAATAAATACCATTTTCTTTGTATCAAACAAACATTTATTACATTATATAAGAAACTAATTAATCCAGAATCAGTATTCATCATCTCTCAAAAATTATGTCATACGTTCTATCCTTCTAAACATGTCATGGGTACTACTTTATTTCATAACATGGGGAATATAAACATAATAAAGGGTGATATAAAACACTCAATAAGGGAAAACATACAACTTAATAAATCTTGGTATAAACAAGGAATAAATATTATGGCTTTAATAGGTGAACAATATGAATCCATAATTAACTTGCAACTAAGAGAATATTATATCCATTAAAATAAATTAATTCATAGATATCAATGATAATAATCTCATACTAATGGAATATACAATTTCATACATAAAAATATATTATCAAGGCCTTGTTCCAAGAAATTGTACTTATCGTTGAGACTGCATACAAGGCATCCTACTGTCAAGGCATTATGCCAAGACACTATCCTATTATGGGAAGAGGCATACACCAAAACTCAAATTTTTTTGTATCATGATACCTTTTGATGCATCAATGGGATATATAATGAAGGGCCCCACCCATCACATTATTAATTCCAATTCATTCACCATAAGAGTCGACAAGACATTTCAAACCACTCCCTAAGTAAACTCGAGCTGAATAAAAACATGGATATCCATATAATTAAGAATACATAATATCAATACATGATAAACATGTATTAGAAATCAATAATTATCAATAATGTAAATAATTTTCCTCATGTTAGTAAAAGTGATACCCTAGTCATAACTTTTTCGGAGAAAGAAGTTGGACGTTCAATAGTCAACTTGACAATAATTTTCTGTATGGGAATAAAAAAATGGAAAGTCAATACATTTATCCATGAAAATGGAATAAAAATATTTCTAGGTCAACATCATCCAATATGAGTAATGTAAAATTGTATGTTCACATCGTATATAAAAATGAGTATACGACTAAGTTAATATTGGAAAAACATGATCATAATCCACCTAGATAAAGAAGGTGTATTGTTTTAAAAGAACATATCCAAAGAAGTGAGAAATGTTTTTCAACGGGTTTATATAGTAAGAATGTATATCCCCAAAAAAATAATTATGAAATACCTAATAATATAACCAATGGAAGGATGTGCCCAACTTGTGTGAAATAAGTTCAAGATAATGATCATAACTCAATGAATGAAAGTTGGGTCACCAAAAACTCTTGCTAAGGGGGAAACAACTAAATCAATAGCCAAATGAATTAAAAAAACATGATTTGGATATTAAATATCATGAAATATAAGGATTATGATAAAAATATATCCATGAGAAGTGATTACACCATTCAAATAAAACATGGTGTGCAAAATGTATTATGTCTCAAAGAACTGGAATTAAGACAAAGAAACCCCATATGACTTGAGTAACACTTTACTCATAACCCCTTAAAATAGAGGGCTCTAAATAGAACATAAAATTTAATTATTAAAATATAATTCATTATATGAAATCTCAAATAGGTATTATATACTCCTCATAAATGAAATTATGTGCACAAATACAATACTTATCTCAATGAAGGGAAATTGAGACGAAGACCCTTACAACATTTGGAACATTGGAAACAAAAATCCCCTGATAATGTTAACATAAAATTGTACATTTAATATCATGAAATAAAATATGATAATGGTATAAATATTATAATGGGGTGTTAAGTACACTATACAAAATAAAATATTTTGTATAACATAAACATGTCTCAATGAAAGGTGATTTGGACTGGAACCCTTACCACTTGTCCTAACTTCCAAGAACGTACTTCAAACTTCTGTATCATAAGAATTGATATCTCCATAAATTAATTTAAAACCTTTCTCATCTCTATTTTCATTCATACTCTTCATAAATAATCATTCTCAACATGAATTCATTTTATTTTTTACATCGGGTGTATATAGTTTTGATCGCTCGTAAAAGATTCATAATAGTAGTGTTTGTGTTCATCATTATTTAAATTTTAGTAATAACTGTATCATTAAGAATAATTTTATTTATTATTTATAATAATTTATTATGTTTCAAATTCCTTTCATGAGTGTTTTAATCTTTATCCTTGAATATGAAATCGATAATATTCATGTTTTAGTGATTTTTGACAAATTAAGAGTGTTTTATTAATTGATGAATTATATATTTATAAAACATATCCAGAACCAAAAATTAATTATATACTAGTTTATATCATATTATACCAATAAATATGTTCTCATATTCATCCATAGAAAAAATGTATATTATTGTTCAAGTGGGTGGTTAAACCGACCCAAACATGAACCTAACATGATTAATGGATGATTATGAGATGGATTAGTTGTAATATAATTATACCATAATAATAATGATATTTTAAGTGTTTATTATTGTGGAATAAGTATAAAATTAAGATAATTTATATAAATTCATTACTTGTTAAGAAGAGATAATTTTCCACTTATTTCACCCGTTTTAAACGATTGAATTAATGATAATGATTTTTTGATCATATCATTAATAGGTTATTAAATTTTACATAAAAAACTTTAATGATATCATAAAAACATATTTATCCTTTAATGTTATACTTATATTAAACCATGTAAGTCAATGAATAAAAATGAAACACGTTACTTCGTGGAGGCGGTAGGTCGTATAACGCACAAATAACAGTTTCATTTTCGTAATGGATGTGTTATATGAATAAATAATGGTAATAACCATAAAATAGTAACATTAAAATATATAAATGATAATAATTTCATTATATTATTGTGGTTAGAATAATTTTGAAATAAGATAATTAACAAGAAAACTAAGTAGTTGATAATATTCATATTGGGGACTTAAATTTTCCTTGGAAGTCTCTTTGAATTTGAAGGGATTAGGGTAACTATGAGTAAGGTTTATAGAGAGAGTAAAATAGAAGATTTTAAATTAATAATTATAATAATAGATGATTCTTGAAGTTTAGGAAGTGAACCCATTTATAAGTGAAGGGAATGGTATTTTTGGGAGCACCCTTAACATTTTCCAGAATGTGATGCTACTATTCCAAGTACAAAGGCTCCAAAAGGGTAAAAATTATAAAGGACACATGTTTTGGTCAATAAATTTTCATACATTCAATTAAAGTCATTTTTTAAATGTTTTAGGGCTTTTATACTAGGTTAAACTCAATTTACCCCTTTTACTTTTATCATGATAATTAATTTTTAACCTTAGTAATTAATTGTAAAGATAAAAATTAAAATTTAACTTATTAACTAATATGAATATTATCATTTAAATTTTTAAAACCATTCTATTAAATAAAATTTATACAGTTATGAAAAGTTAATTTTAAAATAAATACAGTTAATCGTATAAAAGCAGCCTTTAGAGAAATAGAGTTTTTAAGCTTTAAATTTATATTTAAGATAAAATTTACCTAGATACTAATTTTAATGAAATAATTTTATTTATTATAAAAAAAATAATGTTTGTGAGTATTTAAAGGCAATCCAAAACCGAATCACCCTTAAAAATACTTGATTTTTAAAGAAAAATACCAAAAACAGTTTCTTTATTAAAGCAACATATTAATTAGTTATAAAAATGTTTTCCATAGGCTTTCTAAGTTCAAAGAATATTTTAAAATGAATAATATTATTCCTAAATTTCATATTTTATTACTTTAATGGTTTTTAAATCTTCTAGGTTATGCTTACATAATGATAGAATTATGGAAATTATAATTTTCTTAAATACCGCATTTTTCGACTAAAAAACAATCTTTTTAGAAAATGATCAAAAATTTATACTAAGTCAATTTTGACATGATGAATTCGAAAATTATATTTATCTTTATTAATTTCAAATCATGAAATTTATAAATTCATTTTTTGACTAAAATCGTAAAATATAATGAAAACTCGTTTTTATTGGAGAATGACATTTTTAAATATTAATTGTTATTATTATTATTATTTTATAACATTTATCAAATAAATTGGTTTTAACTACTTATTAATATAATAAATAATTTATTATTAATTATATGTTTCTTGAAATAGAAATGTGTATTTCATAAAAAATAATTTTTTAGAAAAAAATAACTTTTCAAACCATAAATGATCTTATTAGTAATTTTAGTAACCCTAATTGAATTTCATTTATATTAAAAGTAGCCTTTATTTTTTATATACATAAAATTCATAAAATAATTACTCGTATTCATTTCTTCCAATTCAATAGCTATATGTTAATGATCATACATAAATATTTATATTTTATCTAAATATATCATGGTTTTGTTTAAGTTTGGAGTTTTGTGTGGAACAAGCCATAAAACAAATTAACTTATCTAAAGATAATAATATATTATATTTTCAGGGTGTTAAAGAATATGTGTGGTTTCCCCTAATCATGCTATAACTGTTAATCCTCTAAAAACTATTGAAACCCTCTAGAAACTCCCTGAAACCAAAACCAAGCATTTTGTAACTTAATAATACACAATAAAACCCCTAATACCACAAACTATGTTGTTACAAGTATCCTATATTTTTCTATGAGATATAAATCAAATCTCTCTTAGTCAAACACCAAAGCTCATGTTTTTGTAAGATATTCGATAATAAACATCCTTCTTCATTGTTAACAAATCCAATGGGGTATGCCCAATATAAATGTCATAGTGGAGTTAGTTATATTATAGAAAGTGCATAATTTTTAAACAATGTTTTTTTGTTATTTCATTTGTATATATTATTCAAATTGATTTGGTCCCCACTACCACATATTTGACTTTATTCAGTACTACCCTTTATCAGTTCTAAACAAAGTGCTGATAAAGGGGGTCTTTTTATCAACGCAAAAAAAACACTACTAAACAGTGCTTTTATCAGCACAAAAAACACCGATAAAAGTAACCCTTTATTAGTACTTTTTTAGCATTGATAAAAGCACCCCCTTTATCAGTGCTCTTTTTTAGTGCTAATAAAGGGTATTTTTATCAGTTCTTTTCTTATCACTAATAAAAGTGTGTCTTTTATCAGTGCTAAAATGATTGTTTTTAGCACTAATAAAATGTATATTTCATAAAAAAAGTTATATATCATTAAATATCATATATTAATATATAAATATATTGATATTGATATAAATATAACATATTTTATAAAATATGATTTATATAATATGAAATATGTAATTACACATAATATATAATATATTTAGTAGAAAATGGTTTATAAAATAATTAAAAATATTATTGATTAAAATTTTGATAATTATTATTGATTAATATTCATTTAATAAAAATTTGATGATAGAAAAATTCAATAAATTAATAAATGGTTTAAAATAAGTTGAAAACATTAATTGAACTTCAAATGGCCATAAATATTTATCCAGGTGTCTGATCATTTTTTTTTTGTGGTCAAATAAGGTATGAAAGACCTCTAAAACTGAGTTTTTTGTCAAGGTAGCTCCATTTTTTAACATTTTATGGAATTTTATCCCCATTTAAGGGATTATTATTATATTTTTTAGTAGGGACTCAACTTATTCTAAATTCTTAGACATGTATGGATATTATTATTTTCAAATTAAATCATTTTACTTATTTTTATATTATTTATAATTAAATATATACACATATAAACTTATTTCTATATATTTACACATAAAAATGTAATTTTATAAATAACTATGTTACATATTTACATATAAAATATATTTCTAAATATATAAAGCATATATAAATAAAAAATGATATACATTTTTTTTCAAATAAAAAATTATGATTATTTATATACAAATACAATGTGTATATAATGTTTATATATATAAATATATTTGTGTGTGTGTATTAAAAAATAGATAAAAATTTATCTATATATTCTAATATATGTATATAAATATTAATAATTAATATATGTAAATAAATATAAATATTTATAATTATATTTATAGACACACATATATAAATATGTGTGTGTGTGTGTGTGTATTTATAAAAACACACACACACAACATATTTTATAAATGTATTTAAAAATAATTTTATAAATATATATATATATATTAAAATGTAATTAAATATATATATATATATATACATAATAGAGAAAAAACAATATTGAAGATTGGTAATGGCATATATCTGTGGGGGGGTCTCAGGTTTAAAACCAGGTTAAGGCAGGGGCACACAGGGTCGGAAAGTAGGTGCTCTAGCACTAATAAAATGGTAGGGGGAGGTTTAATCAAGTGCTAATAAAAGGGGGTGGTATCCTTCTCTGAATTTACATTATTTTTTTATTTTTTTACTTTTATAAGTTATTTATTTAGTGTTGATAAAATGGGTTATTTATTAATTCTAAAAAAACACTGATTAAAGTCCCCTTTTATCAATGCTGTTTTTAGTGCCGATAAAAGATCCCTTTTATCAGTGTTTTTTAGCACAGATAAAAGGGGCCTTTATGATAATTTTTATTATCACTGATAAAAGGAACCCCATTTTAAGGGAACTTGGATTAATATCTCTTTTTTAGCATTGATAAAAGAGATTTTTATCACTTTTAAAAGTTAAATCTATAGTAGTTCCCATTGGCCCCACCTGTGTTTCATGTCACCACTTTTTTGTATATGTGTGTTTATTTGTTTTATTATTTCCTTATAAAACCATACATGTTACTATTTTTCACTTTACATGCTAGGAAATATTTTATTTTATTTCTAATCTGATATGGTATAGTCATTTTTGTACTGGACCACATTTCTTACTTTTCTATCATACACATGATATTGTATTGGTGTCATTCAAAAATCTTCCAATGTTAGTTTTTTGTATATCTATTTTTGTTTGTTATGGTATTCCTATATCATCAATTCATGTCTTCACTACAAAACTTGTATCTAACTAACAAGAAATATAACAAGATGACAAGCTGGGTGATCATGATCATTCATCCTTTGACACTTCTCTTTACCCCATCGAGTGGT
The DNA here is from genome assembly GCA_963277665.1 of Viscum album. Classification (NCBI taxonomy): domain Eukaryota; kingdom Viridiplantae; phylum Streptophyta; class Magnoliopsida; order Santalales; family Viscaceae; genus Viscum; species Viscum album. The sequence continues at coordinate 1,305,617,321 of OY728140.1, read as the reverse complement.
ATCTTTTTTATCACATTTGACATTTGAGAGTCCAAGTATCTATAATTATAGAGAGGGTGAATAGAAGTAAAATAGGGAGAATAGGGAGATATTATAGATCTAAGGAGGATGGAAAATGATGGAGGGGACAAGGATGTTAGGTTTTGTTTGTTGTTTCTTGTAGAGTAAAAATGAGGTTTGTTATATCCCATAGAGATTAAGACTTACTGAAATATCTACATAATTATTCTATTTTACATTTTTCATTATTTCCTCTATCTAGGTTTTTATTCTTCTATAATATATATATCATGTGTATGAGTTTGAGTTGGTATTTTTTTCCAGTTTTTATGACTCAATCGACTGTGACTACAAATTATTCAAGGGGATCTTTCTTGACTATTTTTTATGTAAAGTTTTTATTTTATTATTTTTTTAAAGAAAGATTCAAGTCCACACAAATTATGGAGGAAGAATCTGAATCCAATAATCGTAACAAATATCATGTGTTTTTCTTGATTTATTTATATTTTTTGTGAACATTTGTAGTGTTGTTTTTTGATTTTGATTCAAAAATTGCATACAAAACCTATTTTGTATATGGTTTATTACTCTAGGTATTTTTTAAAATCACTATATTTTAACATGAATTGATACCATAAATTTTATTTATTGTATTTAATGTGATTTGAAACATTTTTATTTGGTGCATATGTTTTGAAAACTATAAACAAGAAAATTTTGATAAGGGAATAGATCGATCAAATTTGTAATAATTTTTTTCCAATAAATTGATGTGAATTATGGAATTCAATTTTATGTTTTCATATTAAAATATTTCATGCTTTGATTCTTCCATTTTATATTCACTTATTCTCATGCATGAAATATTATTATATGTTTTATTTTTCTCAATTTAATCTTGTTGGGATCCTTTATGTGTGATGGGACTCTTACATATCGTGTGGACCCTATGTTTGGGAATTAGCCTATAGTCGTCTTCGCTACTTAGTACCCTAATTACTCAGTTATCCATGTGGGATTGATCCATAACCATTGATCCTTATATCTTCCCATTGCATTAGTATCATCCATTTGTCTTGCTACTTAATTTCTCAGCTGGGTTTCTATTTTGGTGGTGTGTTCTTGGATCCTATTGATTCACTCTCCTATTTTGAGGATATTTTGATGTTAGGGGTTTTATCACCCATTTACAGTGTCACTTTGGTCTCTCAATCATTTTTCTGATCTCCTCCTCTTGGATTTTCTCTTGATTTCCTCTGGAAAAACCCTAGTTCACCATCGGGTTTATCAAAGTTCTGTCTTATCCTATCGATCTCCCTGGATTCATATAATAACCAATTTTATTGTGGAGATGAAGACCTTCCTTGGTGGATTAAGTGTGGTTCCTTCTTGATGAAAGTTCCATAATCAATAAAGGAAGGAGGCGAACCTTCATATCCCAGATCATTATGCATCATGTTTCCGGTGTGAAGAGAACAATATCGATGGAGTGTTATTCACTCCAACACTATAAGTATTTTCATTCAGTTTCATTTATTTTGAGCCTTGTAAATATTGTACACTTCTATTATTGTTCTTCAGGTTCTTTCTAGATTTCACCTATAGCATTTTATTCTTTTGAGATTAATAAAATGCATGATTTTGGTGGTGTTATTATCATGATCATAGGCCCCCACATGATCGAATCACGTAAACAACTATGTTATTACTCTTAATTTTAGTTTCTTGGATCATGTTGTTTTGGATTTGTAATATTTCAACTTACAATTGAAAAACCCCAGTTTGGTTTGTTGGTGTTTAGTGTTCTTCTTGTATTCGGTTCACCCTTTACCCATCACAAAGTTGTATCAGAGATAGACTGATTCACTTTTTCTGTTAAACCTGTTTCTTTCTTGCAATTTTGGTTTCTATTTTGATTTCCACAATGTGATATCTTCTTAAATCACCACTTTCTTTCTACTACAATTGTTTAAATCCACTATCCTATCTATATTTTCTCTGTATTTCAAATTCCTTTGGATAAAAATTATTTACCCAAGATATTGGTCAGCTGTTGGGGGTTTACGCTTAACGTTGTCCTCGATAACTCAACATATACTCTTTGGGTAATCATGTCAACAACTAGATTCGAAATCGATAAATTTGATGGAAATAATGACTTTATCCTTTGGAAAATTAAGATGAAGGCCTTGATTGTATAAAAGAGCTTAATTAATTCCCTTTGTGGGCCTAGCCTGAATGACCCGAAGACCTTAATTTTTATTGATTTTTGATAACCCCCCATTTCAAGGTATGTGGGGGAACCCTTACAAGGCCCATAGGCTCAGAGATTACATGACCTGTAGGCTTAGGAGATTACATGACCCGAATGTCTTAGGGAATTCAACCAGACAATCTACAAGGAACTGCCCCTCCCCAGCATAAGCATCCTGATAGTAGCTCTCCACCTTTTCATGACCGTCTGGCTAGGCTTCCCGTGCAAGCACAGGCTGGTACCGATGGCATAGACATACCCTTTCATTCTGATAATCCATTTGGCTCTGCTCTGGTGAGTGCACCTGCTCTGAATCCTCTTTTGGGGGTGCTCCTTTTTTGTAGTGTGTTTGGGGTCGGCATTCATGTTGCCCGAAGGCCTTGGTGTGGCCCTAAGGCCATAAGGTGTCCTGAAGGCCTTGAGAATCAACTGGCCCGAAGGCCTTTGGTGGCCCGAAAGCCTTGCAGGACCTGAGGACCAAACCAATGGCCCGAAGGCCCAGATGGATGAATAGTTTCGGCTGCTACAGTACCAAAATGTACCTACTACAGTACTGCTATAGTACCCAGAAATATGCCTCCACCTGAATTTGATCTCGGGTCTCTTGGATGCACCTATCGAGTCCTCACCAACTGGGATGAGGCTCATGTGCCCCTTTGTGGGCCTATGAAACCTATTTTCATTGTAAATGAAATTGGATAGACCGCCACTGAATACCAAGATATATCCCCTAATATGTTAGTTAAAGCACATATCTCCTTACTACTTTCTTTAGGATAAAAAGTTCTTAGAGAAGTTTCTTATGAGTCTACTACAACTGTTATATGGCTTAAACTAGAGAAATTCTACATGACTACTTCTTTGGTTGGTAGGATTTATAAAAAACACTGAATGTTTACATTTAAAATGATACATGATTGTTCTATTAAGTCCCATTTAGATGAATTTAACAAGGTAACATTAGATTTATCCTTTCAATGTTGATGATAAAGATCAAGAAACGATCCTTATAATTTCTCTATATAATACTTATAGAACTTTATCAGAGACGATGATGTATGGTCGTGACTCATTAACTCTTGAGAGGTTAAGTCATCCCTTCTCTCTAAAGAACTATACTCTCAAACTATAACCAAAGTTGAGGAAGATAGATTATTATCTAAGGGAATACCACTATATAAAGGTAAGAATAAATAGTTTAGTAAAGATAAAATCAAGAAAAATAAAGAACCCAAACCTAGGTCTCATAATAGGGAAAAGAAATTCACTTTCTTCCATTATGGTAATCCTTGGTATATTAAGCTCTAATGTAAGAAACTCAAACATGAGTTAGAATCCAAACAACCCACTTATCAGTCCCTTCTAGTTGACTCAAGTTATAACACTGCTAAAGTATTACATATTTCCATCCATGAACTCAATCAAGAGTGGGTCCTTAAGTCAGGTTATTCCTTTCACATGTGTCCCTTTAGAGAGTTATTCCTAGAATTGGTTGAAAGAGTATAATTATATGTCCTCTTAGGTAATAATAAGAGGTGTAAAGTTGATGGAATAAGGTATTTTTTGTTATAACTAAATGATCTTTCCATCATCACTTTACTTGATTTTAGGTGGGTTCCCAACCATCATAGAAACCTGATTTCTTTATGAGTTATAGATCGAAAGGTATTCACTTTTAGGTATGAAATATGATGTTGAACAATATTTAAAGGATCTAAAACCACCATTATATAGTCTATTATCAATGGGTTGTTTGTCTTTAATGGAAATAACCATTCAAGGAAATTAGGTAGTATTTATATTAACAACACTGATAACATTATGCTTTGGAAAAGGATATTGGGGCATGTAAGCTCCAAGGGTCTAAAAGAACTCAACAACCAAGGGTTGTTGAGTGACATCATGCCTCCTAATCTTCTATTTTGTGAATATTTTGTGATGGGAAAGTCTAAGATAGTCACCTTTAATAGGTCCTCTTTTAAATCCACTGGGCCCCTTATAATATATCCATTCTAATCTTTAGGGACCATCTAGGATTACTTCCCATGGTGCAGGTTCCTACTTTTTCACTTTTATAGATGATTTCTCTAGAAAAGTGTGGATTTAGATTATAAAAAATAAATCAAATATTTTTCAAAACTTTAAAACCTAGAAATATATGGTTATAAACCAAATTAGGAGAAAAATTAATACCATGAGGATAGACGAGGGATTAGAGTACCTATCCACTGATTTTATCTAATTCTATTAATATAATGGAATTAAAATAAATAGGATTGTCAGGGAAAACCCCAAAAATGATCATGTAGAGAGAATGAATAAGACCATCCTAGAAAGAGTCTGAATCATACTTTCATGCTCAGGTCTACCCAAATCCTTTTGGGAAGAGGATACAAACACTATTGTTCACCTTATTAATAGGTGTCCTTCCTCTTACATTCAATTTAAAACTCAGGAAGAATTGGGGAATGGTAATCCTTCCTTCTACACCTACCTAAGGGTATTTAGTTATACTGCTTATACACACATTAAAACTGATAATCTAGAACCAATAACCCTAAAATTTATCTTTATAGGGTATCCTGAGGGTGTAAAGGGTTAAAAAATGTGGGTAGATAAACTTGGTTATCAAAAATGCATTATAAGTAGAGATTTAGTCTTTCATGAGTCTTCTTATACCAAATCAAAGTCTAAAAAAACTAGAATAAATGAACTATACTTATAATAGGATGATGAATATGATACCTCATCTTATTTTGTGGATACTATCTAGCCCACTCCACCTACATCTCATCCCACTATTTAGAACAATTATGATTCTAGTTTTTGTTTAGATTCCCAGAGCCTCCTACTAATAATAGGGACTGCCAACTGACCCGGGATAAAGAAATGAGGTTTTCTAGACCTCCTTCTTGATTCAACCAATATGATATGGCATCTTATGATTTTCATGTAGCTGAGGATCTAATAGATTGTAATCCTCAAACCATAGGCAATGTTTAAAGTTCCCAATCAGTGTATTTGTATCAATGAGAGGAGGAGGGGTGAATCAGTGATACTATTTTATTTTCTATTTCCTTGAAACAATCTCTACCTCCTATTAAAGATTTAATTCCCTACTGAAAAATTATTCAAACACACATCCATAGGAACACAAGTATTTACATAGTTCGCAATTCAATAAAAAAAGATACATCCTTGGTATGGTTTGAAAATGATCCAATAACACACAATCCACTAGAAAAAAATCCTTGGATTACAATGAGTATGATATACCCTTTCACTCATGTAGCACTTTGTAAACAATCCAAAAGTGTGTGTGCACCCTCTTAGAACAAATAGGGTAAAACAATGTTTGTGTAACAACTCATGTTACCTATAATTTTTTTTCAAATTCCAAAAATGTATTCTTTGAAATAAAATTCTTCAATTTATTACCTAGAAGATGGTATGAACTTCAAGGACTTTAATATAGAAATATATCTAGTTATCCAGTCTGATCTTCTCACTCTACTTCTCTAGATCTGATCGCTCAAACTAATCTGCCTACTCTGATCTTCAAAACTGATTGCCCAATATGATAGATGTAGCTATTTCATAATATGATTGACACAATTAATAAAGTTACTTCCTTGGTCTAGAAAACCCAATATGGAAATCCCTTATTCAATTAATTCAGCTAGATCTAATGACCAGCCGAATATAATGACGATCTGAATATGATAGATAGCTGAATATGATGATAACTAGATATGATGGACAACTAAGTATCATTGTGATCTTGTATCTTTTATTTCACTTCTCTTTGTCAAAACTTCTTCAATAAAGGCTCAATATGAAAACTGCTTTCTCTCCTTTAAAATTTGGATCTTCTCTCTCTTCCTGTGAACAATACATCCATGTCAATACTTTTAAAAGTACAATGTACTTTTCCCCTTTTATAGGTGACCCATTGATGGTTTTGGGGGGAATCCCAAAAGAATTTACCACTCATCCAAATTCTCCCAAATCTTGATTTCCCTTGAATTTAGGATGAATCGTGACTTCTTAAAACCTTCTCAAATCTTCTAAAATATTATCCAAACTTTATCTCTGCTTTAGAATTTCTTTTTCAATGCCATTTCAAATCCGATTTCTCAATATGATTAGATCATTCTGATTCTATTTCTCTATTATTATTTTTTAATATGATTTGCAGGATGAATCGGTATTAGATTGAACATGATTTTTATTGTCTCGCATGAAGATTAAAAACATCTTCTTTGATTTTCATGTTTCCCCTTGACAGCACATTCATCTCTTTTCTTTAGATCTTCTCTTGAACCACTTGAAAATCAAACAAAGTAATTCCACACCTTGGATATGCTTGACTACATTTTTGATCACATTCTTTTCTCCTCATTTCATTCATCAATCTCAATAAATTAATCTTTTGAATATGATTTCATCCTAAGTCTGATTAGCATCTTCTTTTTCATCTGAATATGATACCACTAGTCAGTTTCTTTCTCTTTTCTCATAAAATTCATTCTTTCAAAATCATCATCTTGTATAATGACTTCTTTCATGAATTTAAACATATTGAGGATCAGATTTAGCATCATCATATTTTCCAAGGAAGGTGTTGTAACTTTCCTTTATTTCATAAACACTCATCTTTTCTTCTCATCCTGAATCTGATTGTTCAGAATACAATTTCCCTAAATACGATTAGGCTAAATACGATCTCCAACACCATTATTTATTTCCATCCAAATCCAATCAATCTGAATATGATCGATAAAATCTATTTCACTCTCCCTTTATTTCATAAATCTTGCATCATAAGTTTCATAACTTACTTATGATTTATGAGAACTCCAAGATCAACAAAGCATCATTAAATTTGATTTGTCATAGTCATGAAGACTCCAATCATACATACTCTAATCTTAATCAACCGGATTTATAGTGAATCTGATGGCCATTTACTTCTATTAATATTCTTCCTCAATACAATTTATTTTCTCATTATAGATTTAATGTGAATCTAATGAGACTCTTCTTTCAGCCAGCTTCTCTAAAATACGATGGACCTTCTTATGCATCGTGAGTCCGATTCTCTGAATCCGATGGTTAGTCTGAATTTCACCAAATACAAAGTGAGGTTATTTTCACTTTCTTCTTAATCTTATTTAACAAAAAACCAAATACAAAGTGAGTTTATTTTATCTTTCTTATTAAACTTATTTGAAAATAAAAGGAAATACTTGAATGTAATCACCTTCATCAACATCATGGTCCTAACAATCTCCCCCTCTAGATTATGTTTTCAACAAAGATTCATAAATAAATAAACTTTGTATCCTAAATAATTGGATTACATGTCAATAATTATAAGCCTATGTGAGATAACTCATTGTAGAAAACAAGAATCATTGACAGCAAAACCATGTTGTGAAAAAGTTGTGATTATGAAAACCTTATTCATCTTACTCATCTTTTCTTCCTCATCCCTTAAACATTCCTAGAATACAAAAAAAATCCTACAACCACTCCAACAAACAGTTAGAATAGTTCACACATAATTCAATGTTGAATTCACAGCTTACCCACAACTCCCTTCTTTTAAATACATACAAAAGGATAGATTTATGAAATAATACAATTCTTCTCCCCCTTGAAAATACAATCCAAAGGTAATATGAGAGACGGGACAGAAACACATACCTCAACCTTGATGAGAAAGAGGTTGGATTCCCATAGTCAACATAAATTTATAAAATTATTCTTTCGATAAAGGTTTTTGTGAAAATGTCAGCAACTTGTTCTGATGTTGGAATATACTCCAACTTTAATTCATTCTTCACCACGTGATCTTTGATGAAATTATATTTTATATCAATATGTTTTGAATGAGAATTTTGAACCATATTTCTAGTGAGATTGATTGTAACTTGATTATTGCAACTTAAGAGAAAGGGTAACTTTACTTCAACAATTAAATCTTCCAATTGAGTTTTCATCCATATTAGTTGAGTAGTAGCTTGAGTGGAAACAAAATACTTAGCTTCAGTCATACTGAGAGTTACTGAATTCTATTTATTTGAATTCCAACTAACACAACTCTTTCCCAGAAAGAATACTGTAACACCCCAGGTAAATAAAGAATATGACATTTTCATATTTATCCATATTTGTGAATAAAATATTAATATGACTTTAAAGGGGACGCTATTCTCGATGGCGTACCCAACACGCAACAATGAGTTTCTTGGGAATCTTATGTTGCACTCTAATAATAAAATAATATTATTTAAAATGGTAGTTAACATGTAGTCGTTGTATTGGCGGGAATGGATAGAAATAACTAAAATATGATTATATATGTTTTTTAATGTTTTTACATTTATCCAATAAAAGCTAAAGGCTTAAAATACGGAAAACAAATTCAATTTTAGGCGTATATGCCCTAGTTTTCACTAAAGGTTCACTTATCGCCTTTTAATGGAGAACTGTCATTAAATATAGTTTTGATCACTTTTATACATTCTTTTGGACCAAATAAAACTCTTATTAAGAATCGGGACATCAAATTTTACTTTGTGTATTTTTTTGGTATTTTTCCGATAAAGTTCATTTTTTTAATGAATAGTGTAAAATGTTGTGTTTTAATTCAAAACCTCTTTTTAATATAATTTATTTATATGATTAGATAATATTTTGAATTAATTTTAAAGTGAAATTAGAAAATATTTTTACCATTAAATCCAATAGTGGTCGTTGGAATTAATTTCACTTTGAAATCAGACTTAAACTAGTGTCAATCTTTTGATACTTATTGTTTTATAAAAACACGCTATTTTCTCTGACAGCGGGAATTAATTATTAAATTAATTAATGTGACTAATATGTTTTGAATTTTGTAAAACGGACTTCATTTTTGAATTCGGAATATCAAATATAGCTTAGGGTGAAGTTTTGGTATTTTTCTGAAAAACTCCAATTTTTGATGAATAGTGAAACCACTAAGTGGTAATCAAGCAAACTGATTTTTCAGTTAAATGAAAGTTTACCACTAATGTGTATTGAATTTTGAAAATCCGACATACATGGTTTTCATTATTATGTAAAATTTGGTTCAATGGGATGAAAATAATTTTTTGGTGAATAGTAACTTTTTTTCATTAATCGCGATTAGAGGTAATTAGTGTAATTTAATGTAAAAATGATATTATAAAAATGTGAAAACACCATGACACTTGTCCTAACATTATTGGATGAGTAATGGCCGACCAATACAAGCCATGGGTCAACTTGGGGACCCCATGGAGCCACTTTGGTTGGGAAATGACATAAATAACTTTTTATTTAATGTAAAAGTAAAAATGACAGAAACATGATATGTTTTACTAAAACAATTTTTAAGTAAAGTTATACAAGTCAGAATTTTTATTATAAATAGTCATTGGAAAGATAAAAATATTTCCTACATCATAGTAATTTTTTTATAATTTTTAGACATTAAATAAATTAAATTATTTATGACATCATAATGATGCAGCGATGACATCATTATCTGACGATTTAAATAAAAGGAGAAGATAATGTAAACTCTATGACCTACACATGTCAAAAACTTATTGGATGGGTGGATTTAGAACCATTATCACCTTATCCACGAATTATATCAATGTGGGACCTTTTAAAACCGAAAAACATTTTCAAATAAAGTAATATTTCTTACTTTCCAAAAGTGTCCCTCCTCTTCTCTTATAAAAGGCCCCCACCTCTACCTCATTTCACACACTCCTCAAGACTTTGGCTCGGCCAACCCCAGCCCATTTACTCTCTCCACATCCCTCTCCTCATCCTAGAGGATTCCCTTTGGGCAGAATCCTTTCAAAGGAAGCCTTTAGGCTCAAATCAAAAGGAGTTACACTTTTAAAGGTAATTTATTCCCTCAAGTTCATTTGTTTTATTTTGCTTCTCCAACCCCCTAAACTCTATTTATTTACTTATTTTGTAACAAAACCAGTATCTTAAATATACTAGGATGTTGTTATAAGATTTATTCGAGCTACACTCTCACACAACTACATCAAATGGTTAAAGAACATACGGTTTCCGTGGATGGCGAAATTCTGCCTCCCGAAACGATGATTGTTCAATACTCATTTAACACCTTCAAAGGTGGCCATTATGATGTCACTATTTTTTATATATGATATATAATATGTTTATGTTTTACTTATTCTTCTGTATTTTTCATTTTTGTCTTACCTTTATGGCATCCATTATGGGTATACGCGATATCTTCATTTTAGGAAGTGCGGACTACCGCCCCCTCAAAGTGATTTGATTCGTTAAATACCATATGTGGGACGTATAAAGGATGGAACTATGATATTATATATGATATTATACTGGAATTATAATATACCTTTATATCATTATTATTCCATTCTATAAAATATGAAATAGAAATGAAAGTAGCGTTCATGCGTACGTACGGCTTACCGTCTCCATGAACGGTGCATTTCATTTCTTACCTACAAATAATTATGTAACGTTATAAATTCAAGAATTTACCGGATATATATGACATATATGATATCTACATCATGAATCCAATTCTGGATATAATAAAAATTTGGCCACACGAACAACATGTAATTGTAAGAAGTCCACTTTCGACTTAGGAACCAAATATCGGCAAAACAAATATTATTAACTTAAATGATTACATAATGTTTATGACATGGTAATAAGTGATATAAAGGGAATAATAAACTTGAAAAAGGTTCTTAAGGAAGTAGAAATTAACTCAAGTTTGTTATTCAGGAGATTAAAGAACGATCGAGTCAAGTTGGACCCGAGGTAAGGGATCCTACTCCTCTCTTTCTTTTTAAGTACACACTTTTATGTCATTCCTTTTAAAGCTCATATTTCTTGTTATTGGGATGATATTTTATATTACACTTACTGTAATTTTTATTTTCATGTGATGAGAGACCCTATTCTCTCTCATCAATCCATTTTGGGAGTTTTGAGTGGCGCCGTTAGGCTGCCGAACTTTCGTAAGAGATCTAACCTCTCTCTTTCTTTTTAAGTACTCTTCTTTATGTCACTTCTTTTAAGCTCCTCTTTGTAATGTTTGGGGATGTTCTTTTATATTCTTATTTCTATAAATTTTATTGTAATGTGATGAGATACCCTATTTGATCTCATCAATCCATATTCGGAAGTTTTATGTGGCGCCGTTAGGCTGCCGAGTTTTCGTAAGGGATTTTTCATCTCACTTTTATTCCCGTGAGATTTATGCTACATTTGCCACAAATTCCATTGAGTGGTGTATGTACTGCCCATTATTCTACTCTTTGTGTAATATACTTTCGTTTATGAGTATTTACATCAATGATCTATTGTCCTTCTTTCATGGGGTGTATGTTTTGAAAGATACCCAAGTCGGTAAGGGAACCTTTCACCCTCCTCTTTTTTAAAAGACTTCTTTTGTTGGGTATTTTAATTTACATATTGTTATGTTCAGATATGTTCTCATATATCATTATTGATGTAAATTTTATGTCCAAGTGATGTGATACACTTTTTATCTCTCATCAACTCATTTTGATGTGATGTCATTAGGCTGTCAAGGGAACTTTTTAACCCAATTTTGATTTCTTTGGGTTAAACATGTAGTCATTGAATATGTCATCCATTGAATATGTGTGAATGAACTTTTATTGTTTTACACTTAATATCCACTTATATTGGGGGTATTTATATTTTTCACACATATTTTTGAGATTGATTTGTCCTTAATTTAAGGATACCTTCTTTATAAGGGATTTCATCACATTTGACATTTCTATTGAGAGTTCATTGTTGTTATGCACCAATTCACTCTTATATGGTGTATATACTGTCCTTTGGAGTATTATATCATGAATCCATTTATTCTCATGATATTATAAAGTTCTGACTAAATGTTATTCCTCAATTATTGTATTCAAGTGTCTCTAATTTTGGTAAAACCCCTTTAACCAAAATATCGCTTTAAATGTTTTGAATATTTATTCTTATTAATATCCATGTTTCAAAATGGTTTTAAGGATTTGTTTATATGGATATTAATGGTTTAAAATTTTAAAAGCTTCAAGGTGGTATGGGACACTTTGATTCAAAAATCTCTTTATTAAATGTTTTAAATGGTTTTGTAAATGGTTTCTTTTTTAATGGATTCATTATTTCAATATACTAAAATGTTATATTATGATTGAAATGTGGAAATGTTATGTTTCCTTTATTCATGTTTTATGTGATACATTTATGTCATGGTTCTTGGGAATTGTTATGAAAACGGGTGGTCCCGTGATAAACTAAGGGCGGGTGAGCCCGATATAGCTCTCCAATGCATTGGGTAACGCGAAGGAGTGAAACATTGAGGTTTCTCCAAAGAGATTTAGGGAATATACTGTGATGGGTATTCCAAAACGTAACCAAGAGGGTTACTCCCTATGTAAGAATGTTATGAATGCCTCAAGTTACCTTTTGTGTCTTATGATTTCTATGATTTATTCATGATTTGATATGCCTATGTTTTATGGGTAAAGTATGATTTCATTCTTATGTATACATGTACTCATGTTTCCTTTCCATATCTATATATCCCTTACTGAGATTTTTATGCTCATCCCAAGTTTTTTTGAAATGTTTTTCACAGGTCAAGGGAAGGGTACATGATGTGATGATAGTGTCAAGGATGTGTCAAGAAAGAATCCATGTTTTATTTTAAATATGTTTCCATTTATGGGAAGAATGAATACTATATTTTATGTAACCACTTTGTTTAAATGTGGAATGTAATGCAAGTTTCATGATCTAATTCTCTAAAACTCTAAACCTGAAAAGATCCTCAATGTGTAATCTTGTAATAACTCAAGATTAAGTAAGGTTTAAGGCTGGGGCCTTATAGTTGGTATCAAAGGTCGGTTTAGATAACTTTAGAGGTTAGGGTATTCTTTAAGCATAAGTGACATTACCATAATGGTTAGGATTTCAGAAAGAGTCCTAATTTTAGATAAAGTGAATGAGTAAGTATATCTTAGTGTTTACCTTTCTCATTAGTACATGATGGTTTTGTTGATATACTCACACTGAACTTTTTGGTTTTAGTAAATGGCTGGATCTAGCAGGCACCAAAGTGACAATGGGTTTGAAGTAAACTGTGGTGGTTCTCTGATTAAGATACTGGATGAGGTGGGGGGTTCAATGAGTAATCTCATAGTTGTTCTAAACCAACTATCAAGGAGTCATGATCAATCACTTCAACCTTGGTGAGTTCTCTAATGCATCATGTACGAGATGGCCAACTCGATGTGGAAATCCAGGTAATAATTATTAAGGTAACCATTAGGGTTTATATGATCCTTACTTTTGAGGTAATTACGAGTTATTATATGATATGATGGAAAATGAAGGGCATGAGATAAACTTGAGGTTAAAATATGTTATGATTATTCTTGAAGATTTTATCTCATTTTGGGGAATGTTTTAAGAATTATATAGTTTTGGAAAAAGGACAACACGCAGACCGTGTGACATCCCGTCGCGTCGGACAAAGCTGCGGGAATCGAACCCACAACCAAAGTGCGACTGGTATTTATCGCCTACCACTGGACTACGTGAAGTCCCTGGTTAGTTTGACTAATTCTTTCTAGTTATATGATTTTATGAATTAAGAGTAAGTTGATTTTGGGTTATTTATGAAAATGATTAACCTATCATGGAGGATATGTGATTAGGTTAATTACTTTTCAATACGAGACTTTAGGAGCAACTGATGTTGTTTGGAGATAAATGTTACGATTTAACTTGGAAGACTATGTGACTAAATCCTTCAAATATTTGGGTTTCAATCTTATTTTGGTTTACTTTGAAGAATTTTATGGACAAATTGATTATAGAATGGTCCTCGTTGAACTTTGGGTTTTGTTGGACAAATTTTGGAGGTTAAGAATAGATTTTCTTTTTATAAAGGGTTATCCTTTTCTGGATTATCTGATCTTGTAATAACCGTTTTGGTTTTGGTTAAAGTCTAAATACATGGGAATTATATAGTTCTATTTTGTGTATTAGGTGATTCTCTAGAAGTTGATTATAGTACTCTTAATGTGAACAAGTCTTCCTAAATACTCGTCTTTTGGAGAAAATATGAGTTTGTGTAAGGAATCTAATAAAAGTTGAAAGTCAATATGATAAGTGATTATGTTTCCTTATGAATAAATTCCTCAATAAAAAGTAACTTAAAACAAAAATGTTGTCTATTAACTTTTCCTACTGGGGAATCGAATACTGTTTAACCCATCACAAGTTTGTGATTTTCTTGTGGTTATCTTTCTCCTAAACATGTTTTCTATCACTCTCCATCAGAACATGACCCTTTGTTTTTTCCTCCATGTCCATATTTTCATACTTGGAATCCTAGTATGGGTTAACTCGGGTGACCTTTTTAATTATCTTTCTTTATTTTAAAGTGTTTGTTTTACCGACTTTTGTTCCGATGTGGGACTTTCAAGGATGTTTCCAAGCTCAATTTTAAAAATTGCGAGGACGCAATTCCCAAAAGGGGGGAAGGATGTAACACCCCAGGTAAATAAAGAATATGACATTTTCATATTTATCCATATTTGTGAATAAAATATTAATATGACTTTAAAGGGGACGCTATGCTCGATGGCGTACCCAACACGCAACAATGAGTTTCTTGGGAATCTTACGTTTCACTCTAATAATAAAATAATATTATTTCAAATGGTAGTTAACATGTAGCCATTGTATTGGCGGGAATGGATAGACATAACTAAAATATGATTATATATGTTTTTTAATGTTTTTACATTTATCCAATAAAAGCTAAAGGCTTAAAATACGGAAAAAAATTCAATTTTAGGCGTATATGCCGTAGTTTTCACTAAAGGTTCACTTATCGCCTTTTAATGGAGAACTGTCATTAAATATAGTTTTGATCACTTTTATACATTCTTTTGGACCAAATAAAACTCTTATTAAGAATCGGGACATCAAATTTTACTTTGTGTATTTTTTTGGTATTTTTCTGATAAAGTTCATTTTTTAATGAATAGTGTAAAATGTTGTGTTTTAATTCATAACCTCTTTCTAATCTAATTTATTTATATGATTAGATAATATTTTGAATTAATTTTAAAGTGAAATTAGAAAATATTTTTACTATTAAATCCAATAGTGGTCGTTGGAATTAATTTCACTTTGAAATCAGACTTAAACTAGTGTCAATCTTTTGATACTTATTGTTTTATAAAAACACGCTATTTGCTCTGACAGCGGGAATTAATTATTAAATTAATTAATGTGACTAATATGTTTTTAATTTTGTAAAACGGACTTCATTTTTGAATTCGGAATATCAAATATAGCTTAGGGTGAAGTTTTGGTATTTTTCTGAAAAACTACAATTTTTGATGAATAGTGAAACCACTAAGTGGTAATCAAGCAAACTGATTTTTCAGTTAAATGAAAGTTTACCACTAATGTGTATTGAATTTTGAAAATCCGATATACATGGTTGTCATTAGTATGTAAAATGTGGTTCAATGGGATGAAAATAATTTTTTGGTGAATAGTAACTTTTTTTCATTAATCGCGATTAGAGTTAATAAGTGTAATTTAATGTAAAAATGATATTATAAAAATGTGAAAACACCATGACACTTGTCCTAACCTTATTGTATGAGTAATGGCCGACCAAGACAAGCCATGGGTCAACTTGGGGACCCCATGGAGCCACTTTGGTTGGGAAATGACATAAATAACTTTTTATTTAATGTAAAAGTAAAAATGACACAAACATGATATGTTTTACTAAAACATTTTTTAAGTGGGGTTATACAAGTCAGATTTTTTATTATAAATAGTCATTGGAAAGATAAAAATATTTCCTACATCATAGTAATTTTTTTATAATTTTTAGACATTAAATAAATTAAATTATTTATGACATCATAATGATGCAGCGATGACATCATTATCTGACGATTTAAATAAAATGAGAAGATAATGTAAACTCTATGACCTACACATGTCCAAAACTTATTGGATGGGTTTATTTCGAACCATTATCACCATATCCACGAATTATATCAATTTGAGACCTTTTAAAACCGAAACACATTTTCAAATAAAGTAATATTTCTTACTTTCCAAAAGTGCCCCTCCTCTCCTCTTATAAAAGGCCCCCACCTCTACCTCATTTCACCCACTCCTCAGGCCTTTGGCTCGGCCAACCTCTACCCATTTACTCTCTCCACATCCCTCTCCTCATCCTATAGTATTCCCTTTGGGCAGAATCCTTTCAAAGGAAGCCTTTAGGCTCAAATCAAAAGGAGTTACACTTTTAAAGGTAATTCATTCCCTCAAGTTCATTTGTTTTATTTTGCTTCTCCAACCCCCTAAACTCTTTTTATTTACTTATTTTGTAACAAAACCAGTATATTAAATATACTAGGATGTTGTTATAAGATTTATTCGAGCTAAACTCTCACACAACTACATCAAATGGTTAAAGAACATATGGTTTCCGTGGATGGCGAAATTCTGCCTCCCGAAATGATGATTGTTCAATACTCATTTAACACCTTCAAAGGTGGCCATTATGATGTCACTATTTTTTATATATGATATATAATATTTTTATGTTTTAATTATGCTTCTGTATTTTTCATTTGTGTCTTACCTTTATGGCATCCATTATGGATATACGCGATATCTTCATTTTAGGAAGTGCGGACTACCGCCCCCTCAAAGTGATTTGATTTGTTAAATACCATATGTGGGAAGTATAAAGGATGGAACTATGATATTATATATGATATTATACTGGAATTATAATATACCTTTATATAATTATTATTCCATTCTATAAAATACGAAATAGAAATGAAAGTAGCGTTCATGCGTACGTACGGCTTACCGTCTCCATGAACGGTGCATTTCATTTCTTACCTCTAAATGATTATGTAACGTTATAAATTCAAGAATGTACTGTATATATATGAAATATATGATATCTACATCATGAATCCAATTCTGGATATAATAAACATTTGTCCACACGAACAACATGTAATTGTAAGAAGTCCACTTTCGACTTAGGAACCAAATATCGGCAAAACAAATATTATTAACTTAAATGATTACATAATGTTTATGACATGGTAATAAGTGATATAAAAGGAATAATGAACTTTAAAAATGTTCTTAAGGAAGTTGAAATTAACTCAAGTTTATTATTCAGGAGATTAAAGAACGATCGAGTCAAGTCGGACCCGAGGTAAGGGATCCCACTCCTCTCTTTCTTTTTAAGTACACACTTTTATGTCATTCCTTTTAAAGCTCATATTTCTTGTTATTGGGATGATATTTTATATTAAACTTACTTTAATTTTTATGTTCATGTGATGAGAGACCCTATTCTCTCTCATCAATCCATTTTGGGAGTTTTGAGTGGCGCCGTTAGGCTACCGAACTTTCGTAAGAGATCTAACCTCTCTCTTTCTTTTTAAGTACTCTTCTTTATGTCACTTCTTTTAATCTCCTCTTTGTAATGTTGGGGGATTTTATTTTATATTCCTCTTTATATACATTTTATTTTAATGTGATGAGATACCCTATTTGATCTCATCAATCCATATTCGGAAGTTTTATGTGGCGCCGTTAGGCTGGCGAGTTTTCGTAAGGGATTTTTCATCTCACTTTTATTCCCTTGAGATTTATGCTACATTTGCCACAAATTCCATTGAGTGGTGTATGTACTACCCATTATTCTACTCTTTGTGTAATATACTTTCGTTTATGAGTATTTACATCAATGATCTATTGTCCTTCTTTCATGGGGTGTATGTTTTGAAAGATACCCAAGTCGGTAAGGGAACCTTTCACCCTCCTCTTTTTTAAAAGACTTCTTCTGTTGGGTCTTTTAATTTACATATTGTTATGTTGGGATATGTTCTCATATATCCTTATTGATTTAATTTTTTTGTCCAAGTGATGAGATACACTTTTTATCTCTCATCAACTCATTTTGATGTGATGCCGTTAGGCTGTCAAGGGAACTTTTTAACCCAATTTTGATTTCTTTGGGTTAAACATGTAGTCATTGAATATGTCATCCATTGAATATGTGTGAATAACCTTTTATTGATTTACACTTAATATCCACTTATATTTGGTGTATTTATATTTTTCACACATATTTTTGAGATTGATTTGTCCTTAATTTAAGGATACCTTCTTTATAAGGGATTTCATCACATTTGACATTTCTATTGAGAGTTCATTGTTGTTATGCACCAATTCACTCTTATATGGTGTATATACTATCCTTTGGAGTATTATATCATGAATACATTTATTCTCATGATATTATAAAGTTCTGACTAAATGTTATTCCTCAATTATTGTATTCAAGTGTCTCTAATTTTGGTAAAACCCCTTTAACCAAAATATCGCTTTAAATGTTTTGAATATTTATTCTTATTAATATCCATGTTTCAAAATGGTTTTAAGGATTTGTTTATATGGATATTAATGGTTTAAAATTTTAAAAGCTTCAAGGTGGTATGAGACACTTTGATTCAAAAATCTCTTTATTAAATGTTTTAAATGGTTTTGTAAATGGTTTCTTTTTGAATGGATTCATTATTTCAATATTCTAAAATGTTATATTATGATTGAAATGTGGAAATGTTATGTTTCCTTTATGCATGTTTTATGTGATACATTTATGTTATGGTTCTTGGGAATTGTTATGAAAACGGGTGGTTCCGTGATAAACTAAGGGCGGGTGAGCCCGATATAGCTCTCCAATGCATTGGGTAACGCGAAGGATTGAAACATTGAGGTTTCTCCGAAGAGATTTAGGGAATATACTGTGATGGGTATTCCAAAACGTAACCAAGAGGGTTACTCCCTATGTAAGAATGTTATGAATGCCTCAAGTTACCTTTTGTGTCTTATGATTTCTATGATTTATTCATGATTTGATATGCCTATGTTTTATGGGTAAAGTATGATTTCATTCTTTTGTATACATGTACTCATGTTTCCTTTCCATATCTATATATCCCTTACTGAGCTTTTTATGCTCATCCCAAGTTTTTTTTTGAAATGTTTTTCACGGGTCAAGGGAAGGGTACATGATGTGATGATAGTGTCAAGGATGTGTCAAGAAAGAATCCATGTTTTATTTTAAATATGTTTCCGTTGATGGGAAGAATGAGTACTATCTTTTATGTAACCACTTTGTTTAAATGTGGAATGTAATGCAAGTTTCATGATCTAATTTTCTAAAACTCTAAACCTGAAAAGATCCTCAATGTGTAATCTTGTAATAACTCAATATTAAGTAAGGTTTAAGGATAGGGCCTTATAAATACACCACCAGATGTGGATCTTATATCATCAGTATTTCCTACCCAATCAGCATCTGAATACCTAAACAATTCAATTCTATCTGAGCTTCCATACCTGATTCCAAATTTTGTTGTGTCTTTGATGTATCTGAGAATTATTTTTCTAGTAATTAAATGTGATTCTTTTAGATCACTATAAAATCTTGCACATAAGGTAACATCATAAACAATGTAGGGCCTTGAGTCAGTCAAATACAACAAAATTCTAATCAGCTTCTGAAATTATTTATCATCCACTTCTTTTCCCTCTCCATATTTACTCATCTTTGTTCCCACTAAAATCAATGTGGAAATCGGTTTTGAGTTTTCCATGTCGAACCTCCTGAGAAGTTTCTTTGAATACTTTTCTTGAGAAAGAAAAATGTATATCTCCTTTTTCAAAATTTGTAGCCCAAGAAAGTATTTAATTTTCTCTAGCATGAACATTTCATATACCTTTTTCATCTCTTCAGCAAATCTTTCACATCTTCTTTCATCATTCCTAGAAAATATAATGTCATCAACATAAACAATTACAATGAGGTAATACTCTTGACTTTATCTGATATAATAATTTTCATTAACTCTTTTTTAAAATTCATTTTCCTTAGGCTAGTATACAATTTAGAATACCAAGATCTCAAAGCTTGTTTCATACCATAAAATTCCTTCTTCAATCTACACACATAACCTTCATATTTTCCAATAATAAAACTACATGTTTGTTCAATATAAACTTCCTCATCAAGATCACCATTTAAGAATATGGATTTAAAATCCATTTCAAAGAGCTTGTAACCTTGTTGTGTAGGAATAGCAATAAAGATTATAGTTGTTTCTAAAATTTCCACCAGATTAAAGGTTTCATCAAAATCAATGCCCTCAATTTGTGAATACCCTTTTTTAAACCAATCTTTCCTTATTTCTTATCACTTCCACCTTCTTCATTCAGCTTGTTCCAGAATACCCATATTGTACCAATGATTTTTCTATTTTATAGCTTAGGTATGAGTTCCCATGTATCATTATTTTCAATCTGATCTAATTCTTCATTCATGGTTTGAACCCATTCTGGATACTCAAAATCTTCTTTCACATCATTCAGCTCCACTTTTTAATACAAAGAAGTATGTGTAATAGCATTTGTTGTTATTCTTATTTTAACCTTTTGATGTTGATCCCCAATGATATTATGAGATTACAATTGATTCCTAATCCTAGGATGATATTTTTGAATATCTTTCTCATCACAGGAAATAGCTGGGTTTGATTCTTCTTATTGATTATAATTTTCTATATCCTTATTAGAATTGTTTTCCTTTTCTTGCTCAACTTCCTTTTTTGCATGAGTATGTTTTTCTCTCTCATATCTTTCAATTACTTTCACATAAATAGAATCAACAATTATTTTTGTTTCTTTGTTTAAGCATCTATATCCTCTTACTTCCAGAGCATAGACAAGAAATATTTCATCTTCACCTTTCTACTCAAATTTTCCATAATTTTACATTTCTTATTTATAACAAATGGACTCCTGAAAACTATAAAATGTTTCAAACTTAGAGTTTTTCAATAAAAAAATTCTTATGGAGTCATATCTGAAAGAGGTCTAAGAAAAAACAGTTTTTTATATAAATAACATCACTCATGTCTTGCCTCCAAAAGTAATGAGAAAGTCCATGTTCAAGTAACATGGTTCTTCCCATTTCCACCAAACTTCTATTCATTATTTCAATAACCCCATTTTGTTGAGGAGTGTATGATGAACTATACTCATGCTGAATTCCATGATTCTCCATATAACATTAAAATTATTTACTTTTGAATTCACCGCCATTGTTGGTTCTCAACTTCTTCATAGAATAATCACATTCCTTTTCAGTTTTCCTTCTGAAACTTTTAAACATTTTCAAAGCATCATATTTATGATTCATATACATAACACATGTAGTGCAAGTAAAATCATCAATGAAAGTTATGAAGTACTTATCTCTATTTTTTTATTGTTTTCTCAGTATCCCATAGATATAGGAATGAATAAGCTCAATGGGTTCTTTTGAACAAATATCAACTTTCCTATGCACAACATTTGTAATATTTCCTTTCTAAAAAATTGTTCAACACCAATCTCTTCTTCTTAGAAATTATATAATGTCTCAGACACTATTGCTTTTAGATATTTTTCTCATGTTTCTTTGAAAAATTTCTACCAACCTTTTATGCCATAATTTGTTCTCTTCCACCATACTCATGTAACAAGAGTTTTTTATTTCACCAACCTAAAACAAGTTTTGTTTTGTACATTGTCCTCTTGTAAAAATCTCCCCACCTTCTTCACTTTTCACAAAAAGATCCATCTTTTCTCAAGATAACATTTTTACCCTCATCACATAATTATGGAACACTAATCAAGCTTTGTTTTAGCCATAAACATACAAGGTTTTCTTAGATTTCATCTTTTCATTCCCAATGATGGTTGATCCAGCACCTTTGATTTTCAAGGATTCATCATTGCCAAATGTCACTATTACTTTATTAAAATATTTCACATTCTTCAAAAATTTCAAATCTCCTATCATATGAGTAGAACACCCACTATCAAGAATCTAAGGTCATTCTCCTTTTGTATATTTCAATGCAATTTCAACAATAAGAGATTTTTCTTCTTCCTTCTCTTACTTCACCATTGGCTTTTGAGAATTGTTAAGAACCTTTTGTTGTGCCAGTAACAAAACAAGACATACTTTTTCAAGGTTTCCAGGTTGTTCACATCTTTTTCAAATATTTTTCAAAGGTTGGAACCTATTTTCAATCTTCACTTCAACCTTTTCAAGTTTCTTTAAAACCACCATTCATTAATTATTTCTTTGAGGAGATTGACTCCCAATAAACTTTTTCCTTCCATAACCTATGGGGTAATATAAATGTTGTTTGTTTAACCAAAACATATTTTTCATGTGTCTAAAACCACCACAGTACCAGCAATATCCATAAAAATATTATTTTCTTTTGAAACTTCTATACTGAGTGGACTTTTGAATACATTTCTCAGTAACTTTATTTTCTTTATTTTCTAAGCCACCAACCATTCTAGTATCAATCAGATTCTTCTTATTATTCTCACCTTTATCAGGTCTAGAAGTATTTGAAACTTTTATGAATATAGATAAAACATTTTCAGACATAGGATACTTTTAAACTTCTGAAATATTCACTTTTTCAATATTGGCCACAAACATAAATTGCCTAGATTTATTCTTCTCAGAAACAATTCTATCTTTCTTCTCACCCTTTGAAGGTAAATTTTTTTATCCTTATTAGGTTTATCATTTTTAAGACTTTCACCAACTTTAGTAATAGATTTATTGAAACTTGTATTTCTCATCTTGGATTGAGATAGCTTTTGTTTGACAAGTTCCAACTCTTCTCTTTTGCTTCCAACTTCACTTACAGATGATCATTATGATTATTTTTTTCTTTAAGAGATTTATTTAAATTATCAATTTCTTTAACCAACATCACCTTCTCATCAACAAAACATTCTTGATTACTTGTTGAGGAATATTCATCTTCCAACTTTTTGTTTTTTTAAGACTTCTGATCCTTCTCACAAATTATTTCAACTATTCTTTCAAATTAAATTCATGTTGTGTTTATTCTTCCTCAAAACTGCTGATTCCAAATTCTTCATCATTTACTATTGCAATAAAAGTATTCTCAATACCATGCTCAATTTATTTTTTAGATTTAGCATCATTTTCTTCTTCTTCTTCTTCGTTAGATAAAAAATTATTCTTTTGGATTTCAAGAATCTTCTTTCTTTTACTATGGAATACAATTTCCCTTTAGCTTCAATATTTTTCCATGATATTCTTGTCTTTCTTTATTCTTCATCACTATCCTCTTCTTTCTTTCTTTGAGGATAATTAACTATAAAGTTTCCAATGGCTCCACATGAAAAAAAATCAAAGGAATTTTCCATTTGTATTTCCCTATACCTCATTTTAAATTTTTAGAAAACAAGGATAAAATATCATCAAGATTTTTACATACCTCATTTTTGGAGTTGGAATCACCAGATTAATCTTCAATAAGAATATTCTTTGACTTTTCTTTAGTTTTAGCCTTGAAATAAATTTTTCTATCAACTTTTATTTTTCTTTTCATTGCTTTCTCCATTCTCATTTCATAAGTGATGAGAGTTCTATACAAGTCATCAAGAGATAATGTTTTAGGATCTCTGTCTTCTAATGAATAAACTTTTGCATCAAACTTGTCATGAATTATTCTCAATATCTTCTCAACAGTTTTAAAATCATCTAATTTTTCACCAAGATATTTTATAGTGTTGTAATTGTCATTTACCCTGGTAAATAAGTCCTCAATAGATTTATATTCACCCATATTTAAATATTCATAGTTCAATCTCTAGATTTGTAACTTTTCCTTCTTTACTTGTGTATTCCTTCATATATGTTTTTAAATTTATCTCATATTCCTTTGGATGTAGAAAAATCTTTCACCCTTAGGAATTCACCTTTAGAAAATGATGATAGTAAATAATTATTTGGCTCTTCCATCATTCTCAAGATTCTAAATATCAAGAGAGGTTAGAGGAACTCTATCATCAATAAGAGGAAACCCAACTGTTGCAGTTTCAAGAACATTCTAACTGATGGACATGATATAGGGAAACATTTTATCTTTCCAGATATGATAATTCTTACCATCAAACACTATAATACCTCTACTATTCACACAATTCAAATTCTCTATCAGCAAAGAATAATCGCAGGAAACCTACACTCTGATACCAGTTGAAAGTGCCCAGTCAGTGTATTTTTATCACTAATAGGGGGAGGGGTGAATCAGGGATACTATTATCTTTTATGATTCCTTGAAACAATATTCGCCGACTATTAAAGATTTAATTCCCTACTGAAAAACAATTCAACCCCACATCTACAGGAACACAAGTATTTACAAGGTTCATTATTCAATAAGAATAGATACATCCTTGGTATGGTTTGGAAGTGATCCAATTACACACGATCCACTAGTCAATAATCCTTGGATTACAAGGAGTAGGATAAACCATTTCACTAATGTATCACTTTGTAAACAATAAAAAAGTGTGTGTGCATCCTTTGAGCACAAATAAGGTAAAATAATGGTTGTGTAATAATTCATGTTACTTGTGCTTATTTTCAACTTCCACAAATGTATTATTTGAAATATAATTCTTTAATTTCTTACCCAAAAGATGGTAATAACTCCAAGGACATTAATATAGAAATTAATCTAGTTATCCAGTCTGATCTTCTCACTCTGATTCTCCAAATCTGATCGCTCAAACTGATCTACCTACTCTAATATTTAAAACCAATTACCCAATATGATAGATGTAGATCTATCAGAATACGATCGAGATAATTTAGAACACTTCCTTACTCAGTCTGAAAAACCCAATATGGAAATACCTGATCTGATTAATTCAGCTAGATCTGATGACCCGTTGAATATAATAACAATCTAAATATGATAGACAACTGAATACGATGATTACTGGATATGATGGATAGCTGAGTAACGTTGTGATCTTGTCTCTTCTCTTTCACTTCTATTCATAAAAACTTCTTCAACAAGGACCAATATGAAAACTTATTTCTCACCTTAGAAAGTCCGAGCTTCTCTCTCTTCATGTTAATAGTATATATGTGTTATTCCTCTTAAAATTACGATGTACTTCTCCCCTTTTATAGGTGTCCCATGGATGGTTTTTGGCAGGAATCCCAAAATACTTTCCCGCTCAGCCAAATTCTCCCAAATCTTTATTTCCCTTCAATTTAGGGTGAATCTTGACTTTGTCAACCCTTCTCAAATATTCTCGAAACTTCTACAAACTTCATCTCTTCTTTAGAATTTATTTTTCAATTTCCAATCTGGATCTGATTTCTTAATCATATTAGATCAGTCTATTTCTATTTCTCCATTCTGATTGATGAATACGATCAACATGTTGAATTGGTATTTGCTCGAAAACTATGGTTCTTATCCCAATTGAAGAGGAAAAACATATTCTCTGAATTTCATGCTTCATCTTGATAGCACATTCATCTCTTTTCTTTATCTCTTCTCTTGACCCACGTGAAAATTAAAAAAATTAATTCCACCCCTTTGAAATGGTTGACTACATTTTTTATCACATCATTTTCTCCTCATTTAATTCATCGGTCTTAAGATATTCCTCTTCTGAATACGATTTCATCCCAAGTCCGATTATTAGCTTCTTTTTCTTTCGAATATGATACAACTAGTCATCTTCTTTCTCTTTTCTCATCAACTTCATTCTTTCAAAATCTGCATCTTGTATCATGACTTCTTTCATGAATTTGTACATATTGAGGACTAACTTTAGCATCATCATATTTTCTAAAGAAGGTATCGTAACTTCCCTTTCTTTCATCAACACTCATCTTTCCTTCTCATCCTGAATCCAATTATTCATAATACAATTTCCCTGAATACGATCAGGTTGAATACGATCTCTAGCACCCTTCTTTATTTTCATTCAGATATGATCAATCTGAATAAGATTGATCTCTTTCACTCCCCCTGTATTTCATCAATCTTTCATTATAAGTTTCACACCTTACTTATGATTTATGAGAACTCCAATATCTGAAAATCATCATCATATTTGATTTGTCGTATTCATGCAGACTCGGATCATGGAAACTTTGATTCTTTATCAACCAAATTCAAAGTGAATATGATGACTATTTACTTTTAGTAAGATTTTTCCTCAACAGATCAATCTTCTCATTCCAGATTTAATGTGAATCTAGTGAGACTGTTCTTCCAACTAGCTTCTCCTGAATATGATGGACCTTCTTTGGCATTGTGATTCTGATTATCTGAATCTGATGGTCAGTTAGAATTTCACCAAATACAAAGTGAGGTGATTTTCCCTTTCTTATTAAACTTATTTGAAAACAAACCAAATACAAAGTGGGGTGATTTTCTATTTCTTCTTATACTTCTTTGACAAAAAAATACAATACTTGAATACAATCACCATCATCATCAGCTTGGTCCTAACAGGCAAGCCATAAATAAAAAACTCAAAATAGTGGATCTTTTCCATGAATGATGAAATGTTCTCTTTAAGAAAAAACTACACTTTTACTATTGTTAACAAACCACCTAATACTAAGATAATTGGTTCTAATTGGATTTATAAAATAAAACAAAACAACATTGAGGGAAATAAGATTAAGTAAAAAGTAGGGTTAGTTTCTAAGGGTTTACTTCAAAGAGATGGTATTGATTATTCTGAAAACTTTTCCCCAATTGTTAATCATTATTTCATTAGGATTTTACTTGTTTTCATTTTCTATAGTGATCTTCACATTGAACAACTTGATGTTAAAACTACCTTCTTACATGGTGGTTTAAATGAGAAGACTTATATAAATCCTCCTAATGGTTACTCTAAGGAATTCAAACTGAATCAAGTATTCATGTTAAATAAATCATTGTATGGATTGAAACAAGCCTCTAGGCAGTGATATATAAAATTTGTTCCTTTATGTTAGATAACCAATTCACCATGAGCCAATATGATGCATGTGTCTATTTTAAATCAACTAAGAACTACATGATTTATTTGCTGGTATATATTGATGACATGCTTATAATTTGAAAAAAAATGTGCCTCATCGTTGCTATAAAATCCCAACATAAAGGTAAGTTTGAAATGAAATATTTGGGTGGATCTAAGCAAATCTTAGGTGTTGAAATCATTAGAGATAGACCAAATAAATTACATTACTTATCTCAGTATGGTTACATTTCAAAGATTCTAAATAGATACATGTTTGAATCTCTCAAACCTTCCAATGTACCTCTTGGATAACACTTTAAATTTTCTTTGACTCAAGCATCCACTACTGATGATGATATTCAATTTATGTCTAAAATCCCTTATAATAATATTGTTGGTAGTATTATGTACTCTATAATTTGCACCAGACCTAATATTGCCTATGCAATCTGCACTCTTACCAGATTAATGGTCACACCAAGGAAGCCACATTGGAATGCCCTTAAGTGACTTTTAAGATAATTATCTTGTAATTCTAATCTTTCATTGTGTAATGGTAAAAATGTGGATACTGCTAAAATTATTATTGGATATATAGATTTTGACTATCTAGCGAACATTGACACCAAAAAATCTTTAACTGGTTACATTTTTATTACTTGTGGTGGCCCCATTTCATAGAAGTGCAACATGAAGGCTGTGGTTTCTCTTTCTACCATGGAATTCGAGTACATTGCCTTGATCGTGGTAGTAAAAGAAGCCTTATGGATTAGAGGCTTGTCTTCTGAACTTAGTATTTATAATTTTGTTATAAATGTTTATTCTGATAGTTAATCCTCTCTTCACCTGTCCAAAAATTTAGTATGCCATGGAAAATCAAAAAACATAAATATTAGACTACATTTTATTAAAGAGATTGTAGAATTAAGAACTGTGTGTGTCAATAAGATACACACTGACAATAACCTGGCTAATAGTTTAACTAGATTCGTGGTGTTCTATAAATTCAAATTTCTTATAGATAGGTTGAATTTGGTTCTGATTCTATAACTATAGGAGCAAGAACATCACCAATTTCAATTGAAAATAATGGGTATTTGTGAACTATGGCATTCAATTTTATGTTTTCATATTGAAATATGTCATGCTTTAATTCTTCCATTTTATATTTGCTTATTCTCGTGCATGCAATATTAGTATATGTTTTATTTTTCTCAATTTAATCTTGTTGGGCTCCTTTATGTGTGTTTGGCCTCTTACATATCATGTGATCCTTTTGTTTGGGCCTTGGCCTTCGATGGGATCCGCTGCTCGCGCCCCTGGTGACTCGGCGATCCATGCGGAATTGATATCTGATCATTGATCTGTGTAGCTTCCCATTGCATCAGCACCGTCCCTCTATCCCGTTTCTCAATTGGTCCACTGAGTTTTTTGTTTTGGTGGTATGCAAGTGTCGCATGTTGATTCACTATCTTGTTTCGAGGCTCTGCTAGTGTCATGGGGTTTGATCACCCATGCGTGGTGTCGCTTCGGTCTCTCAAGTCATTTTTTGGATCTCCTCCTCCTGGTTTTTCTCTCAATTTCATTTGGTGAAACCCTAGCTCGCCATCTACTTTGTCAGAGTCTGTCTTAGCCTATTGATCTCCTTGATTTCATCTCGTAGCTAATTTTGTGGTGGAGATGACGTCCTTCCTTGGTGGAAGAAGTGCAACGGCTTCTTAGTGACAGTTCCAAAAGCACGAAAGGAAGTAGGCGAACCTTCGGATCTAGGTGCTTTGTGCATCAAGTGTCCAGCACGAAGAGAACATGAAAGTTGGAGTGTTATTCACTCCAACACTGAAAGTATTTGCATTCAGTTTAGTTTATTTCGAGTCTTGTAAATCTTGTACACTTATGTTCATGTTCTTTCGGTTCTTGGTTTTCACATGTATTGTTTTATTCTTTTGAGCATAATAAAATACATGATTCGGGTGGTTTTCTTATCGTGCATGTAGGTCCCCACGGGACCAAAGCACGTAAAAAATTGTGTTCTTGATCTCCGTTTTACTTTCTCGCATCTTATTCTTTTGGCTCTGTAATCTTTCGACTTTCAATTGCAAAACCCCAATTCAGTCTTGTTGGGGTTCGATGTTCTGCTTTTATTCGGTTCACCCTTTACCCCTCTATCACAATTGACACTATTAGACGAAGATTCCTTTTCCATATCCTTCGAATGTATGTGTTTTCACAAAAGTTTATTGACCTTGTCAACTCCATTCTTGCTGGTTCCAGACTCTCCATTCTTGTTAATGGATCTCCCATGGGTTTCTTTCAATGTTCAAGAGGTGTCAGACAGGGTGATCCTCTTTCTGGACTGCTTTTTGCCGCTGTAGAAGATTATTTGAGCTGGTGTCTCACTGACCTTTCAAACTATGGGTGGTTTCAGAGGATGAAAGTTCAACGCGATTTGTTTGCTCCCTCACATCTGTTTTATGCTGATGATATCCTCCTCTTCGGAAGAGCGGACAAATGCACCATTTCCTGCATTAAAGGAATTTTCTCTCACTATGAAGAGGTTTCAGGTTAGGTAATTAACTGGAGAAAATCCTCTATCATGTTTGGTAAAGGTATCTCTGTTTCGAAGCAGATTAGAGTGGCTCGACAGCTTGGAGTCAAGAAAGGGGTGCTCCCATTTATCTATCTTGGTGTTCCTCTCTTTTGGGGCAGGATCAAGAGAGGATTTCTGGAGAATATTGCTCTGAAAATTATGACTCAACTATCCAATTGGAAAGGGAAAATTTTGTCTCAAGCGGGGAAAATCTGTTTAGTTAATTCTGTGATAACATCGATGTTTGTCTATTCATTTTCAGTTTATCGTTGGCCTAGGGCTTTGATTAAAGAGATTACTGGTAAAATCAGAAATTTCATCTGGACTGGTTCTATCCATGAGAGGAAGTTGATAACCGTAGCCTGGAAAGACTGCATTAAGCCTATTCAGATGGGATGAATGGGTGTTGAGGATATTTGTCTCTTCAATGACACATTGATAAATAAGTTCACTTGGAACTTAATCGCTTTTCCTGATAATTCTATGGATTTTCTTCAAAGCAGATTTACTGACAAGCTCCATAAAGGGCATTCATCTTATCTTTGCTCATCCATTTGGCCTGCACTCAAGAAATCTTATTCTGACTTGATGTTATCCTCTAAATGGATGGTGTCCAAAAATTCTGCTCTTAATTTCTGGACCACTCACTAGATATCAAGGCCTATTTGTGATTATATCTGCATCCCTACTCCGTTAAGGGATTTGACTATTGCTGACTATCAAAGTAATTCCTCTATTATTTGCAATCTCCCTAGTCAGGTTGTTTGTGAAATTGACAGATACTCCTTTCATTACTCTGATCTGCTCATCTGGGTGTCAAATTTGAATGGGAATTTCACTACTAGAGACCGGTATAGAAGCTTATGTGGTCATTCTTTGCAGCCCCTGCCTTGGGTTATTGCTTTCCATAAGCCCTTCATTCCTCCAGCTGCTACATTGCTCATATGGAGGGTATGGAGAAAACGACAGCCTCTTCAATCTGCTTTGCAGCAGATTGGAATTAATTTAGCCTCGGTTTGCTTTTTCTGTCTACATGAGGCTGAATCTGATGAGCACATTTTTCTTACATGCAAGTTTGCTGCTAAAATCTGGAACTATTTGCAAGCAACTTTCCATTGCAGCCTCTCAATGAATTCAATTGATGACCTGTTCTGCTCACTGCGCAATGCAGAATGCAGTGAGCAGATTCATTCGCTACTATATGCAGCAGTGGCCAGTCTGTTTTCTTATATCTGGAAGTTCAGAAATGAACTCATTTTCAATAACTGTGTCCCCTCCTTTCATGGTGGTGTCTTGGCGATTCATTTGGCAGTGCGACTGCTTCATGTATTCAAACCGGGGCAATGAAAAATGATGTCTTTGACTTAACCCTGCTCAGGTCTCTTGGTATCAATGGCAGGGCAAGGAAGCCTTTAATGCTGAAGCATGTTAGATGGATCCCACCTATTTCACGTTGGCTGAAGGTTAACGTTGATGGTGCAGCATCTGGAGCACTCGGTCCGGCTGGTTGCGGAGGCGTCCTTCGTACCCGTAGGGGATTTGTCAAAGGATACTTTTTTCACTACATTGGTAATGCTTTTGCTCTGGATGCGGAGTTATGAGCAATTATTAAAGCTATCAGGTACGTTGTTTTCTTTGGATGGCATGACATTTGGATTGAATCTGACTCATCCACTGCTATTCAAATTCTTCGAGATCGGTCCCAAAATGTGCCATGGATGATGCTTTTCAGCGTGGGTGGAATGACTTCGGTTAACAGACTCCATCTCTGTTGAAGGGCTTCATGTTTATCGTGAGGTGAATCAAGTCACAGACACTCTTTCTAAACAGTCGATTCTGGAGGTAGGTTCAAGTTGGTCCTTTGTTGCTTCTGAATTTTGTGATGGCTTTGTTCAGGTTGATTTACATGGTGATGTTTATACACGTGTTTGTAAAACGACTTCTTGAATTTGATTATTTTTAATAAATTTCAAAGGAGTAGGCTCGGGTGTCTCCTACTTTATTGGATGCCTTAGATAGATCCCATTTTATTCTCATTTATATCATGTGAAAGACCAAAATAACCCCAAATTAGTGTCCATAAGCGCGCTTGTAGTCCGCCCATAGCTGCGGGAGCGTCTTCCCCGTGAGCTCCGCGAAATACCGCTCGTCGTACCCTCCCTTGATCTTCTTGTTCAGCCCCGCCACAAAGCCGCCGCGCAGCCCCTCACAGTAATCGAAAAACCTCGCCGTCACGTCGTAGCTGTCAGTCCACGACGTTCCTTCCCCCGCGCGCCGCCACCCGTCCGCCGGGAAACCCGACTTCAGCCGCACGAAGTCCGCCACCCCTTCGATCAACCACCCCGGCGCCGCCGCCCCCGCCGCCCTGCCGTCCCACTGCCACACGTGGGTCATCTCATGGTACAGAATCCCGGTGAACGCCTTCTTCACGTCGCCGGAGAATCCCGCTAAATAGGTGGCGGCGAATTTGATCACGTCGGAGCTGGTGGCTGCGACGCCGTCCATGGCGGGATCTACCACCAGGCTCACCCGCTGCACCGGTTTCCTGTCGGCATCGGAAGTCTGCTGGAAGAGTTTCCATATGAAGTCGGCGGAGGCGGCCATGGACTGCCTGGCGTAATCGACGCCGATCGTGTTCGCGAAGACGGCGCCGCCGCGGGTGTCGGTGGCGTCGTTCCTGACATCGTATACGACGCCCTGTGCTCCATGGAGAGACACGGAGAGCAGAGCGGGGACGAGGAAGGAGAGGAAGAAAACGCAACGAGCCAGGGGATGGATGTGGGAGGTGGGTTGTGGAAGCTTGGTTTGGTCCATTATATAGTGAATCAGGCGGCTAAGAGTCCATGTATGGCGGCCTGCATACTTTTCCAAGGTCCAAACTCCAACGCACGAAGTTTCATCAAGTGGGTGGGGAGGTGCAGAATGTGGGTCCGTGCCGTGTCCTCAAGATGTGGTTTGGGTATCAAGAATTTACTACTGCCTTGAATCATAATTACTCAAATCAGACTATTCTGATCATAAATAGGTTGATGGGCTCGGTGCAATATAGACGGTTCTGTTTTACCAAGAATAGGTCATCTTGTTGTAATTTTGAAATTTTATTCCATATTTTCAAAATAATACAAAGAAACATCTCTTGATGCCCAACATCTTTGGTTCTTGTGTAGTGCCACTTATATTCTCAACTTACACTTTTAGAGACATATCATAAAGTGACTAATTAGAAACACATGTAAGAAATTTGTGTATTGAAATGAGGTCATACTACAAGGCAAATGCAACTCGAACCCACCAATGATTGAAAGACAGATGGGGGCTCTCAAGGGGATCATTTAGGGTGGTGGGCAAAACAAGACGATGAAGATGACATGGATATGCAAGTTCCACTTGACCGCTACATAATCGCTCTTTATCAATGTTCAAAATGCATTTGGCCAATGCTATAAAACCGTTTACATTTTGAGTAGCTTTAATAGACGATCATTTTTATAAGCGCTAAAAAAGAAGGTCTTTATCAATACTTTCATTAGTGTTGATAAACAACCATTTTATCAGTTTTTTTCAACATTGATTAATATATATATTTAGGTATTCCGCTCAAGCACTCCCCCGCAGACACTGGCCCTTGCTCACGCTCACGCACAACGCCCACCAACACCCCCTTTGTTAGCGCTTGCCCCCACATTTGTCAGCACTAGACCACTGTCATTCTCCCTACTCACCCGCGCACGTGTAAATTCAAACCCGAGACCTCCACATGCAAAGTGAATATTCTTATCACTACTCTATCTTGTTTTCTTTTATATTTTATGATATTATTTATTTATTTATATATATTTACATACATCTTTTTTATAAATATATTTATATATATTTATACAATTTTTTTAAATACATTTATAAAATATGTGTTTGTGTGTGTGTTTATATATATACACACACACATATGTCTGTGTGTCTATATAATATATATATATATATTTACATTTATTTAGATATATTATATTTTAATATTCATTTACATATATTACAACACACACATACACATTGATATATATACATTATATATACACTTATATATGTATACATATATTCATGCATTTTTTTAAGGAAAATAAAATGGTTATAATTTAATTTAAAATAAAATGGATAATAAATATTTATTTTCATATGGATTATATATTTAAAAAGCAATTTTAACCAAAAAGTCCACGATTCGGTCAAGGCCGATCCTAAAAAGAAATTATATAAAAAGTGGACCATCAAAGTCAAGGGTAACAAGAGGTTATTACAAAGGCGATACACACCACACATATCTTCGTCCCCCATTAGAGCGCAATAATTTGGGGCCCTAAAAGACCACATCATCATATCCATTTCAATAACCGCATTTTTTGACAACACATCCGCCACTTGATTTGCCTCATGATATGCATGTGAGATTACCAAGTTGAGTTGAGCACCATTGTTAAGGCACTCAATCCGACGAGGTAAGATTCTCCAAGGCACGTCCCTTGTTTTTGTTTTCAGGGCATTCACAAAAATTTCAGAGTCAGATTCAATCCATAATGACTTCCAATTATATTGGACAACATATCCAATTACATACACCATAGCCAATAGTTCAGCTTCAATGGCCACCACGAATTTAGTGTAATGATAAAAGCATCCTTTGATGAAACCACAATGTGTGCGGAAGACACCTTCACAACCTGAGGGCCCTGGCATGCCAGAGGCTGCCCCATCTAAATTTACCTTAAGCCATGGGTTAATTGGAGGGATCCAATGAATGAATTTGAGCAGTTTAGGTTTCTTTGGTCGACCTGTTACACCTAATAATCCATGAATATTCAAATCATGCAAGCTATTGTTCATACCTTCTGTTTGTATCATGGAAGCAACATAAACCTTCTTGTGTAGTGCCATCATTCCCATGCGCGTAGAGGGATGCTTCCCAACAAATAGTATTGCATTTTGGGCATTCCACACAGATGAAAGAATAGAACAGACTACTGCTAGTAGCAGGTTCTGAATTTGTACATTGTAGTCAACATAACAGAGTTTCTCCATGAATGCATTAAACTACTTGTTTATGTCAATTCTCATCCCAAACAGTGAGCCTGTGTAGTCCCATAGTTCATGGAAAAAATCACATGTCAAGAAAATATGTTTTATGTCTTCCTCTTCCCAAAAACATATGTTACAGGTTGAAGCAAGTTGATAGCCAACCATTTTGATTTGATCATGTGTGGACAGTCTGTGTTCCCATATCCTCCATAGTAGGAGAAATTTGGAGAGCTGGACAAAGAATGCCTTGAATTTCATTAGCCAAAGTGGTGGTCGATTTGAGCCCCCGCATTCCAATTTATAGAACTCTTTAGCATTGAAATGACCATTTCAGTTGTGTTTTCATTTTAGAGTGTCACAATCCATGAAGCTGTATCTTTGAATTTCCAGACTAGTTTGAGTAGGAATCAGGCTGTCAACATTTGAGATTTGTGAAAAAAAATCAGCAATAGACATGTGCGTAGCCTAAGAGGGAGCGCTGGAACAATTATGTAGTGGACCATCAAGACAAATAGTAGTCCACCAATTGAGATTGGAACTCATGATCACCATCCATTTTGTGGCATAAATGATTTTGTTAAAGGAGTGCTTGATGGATGCCCAAATAGAGGATTCAAGGTGATATTTATAACCATTAAACAATCTCTATTTGAACCTATTTAATAAGAATTTACATGGGACATCATAGGAAATCAAGATCCTTGTGAAATTCCCAATGAGGCCATCATTGAAGATCCTAAGGTCTTTAATTACGAGACCTCCCAATTCAATGGTTTTAATGCACTCTTTCTAGGAAACAGTGAAAAACTTCTTTTCATAAACTGATCCAGTCCATATAAAGTTTCTAATCATACCTTGAAGTTCCTTTATGAGGACTCTAGTCCATCTGTACAGCGAAAAAAAATAAATGAACTTAGATGTGACCATTGAGTTGACAAGACAAACCCTTATAGCTTGAAACATCGCCTTTCCTTTCCACCGGGACATTTGATTTACAATGCCTGAACATATATCCTCCAAATATTGCCTCCTTACATTTCCCAAAAATAAATGGACACCAATGTAATTAAATGGGAGGGATCTTCTCTTAACTCCAAGGCTTTTGGTTATGCTGTTTTGTTTTCAAACCGATAGTCCATCACCAAAGACAATGAAGTATTTATCCCAACTTAAGGCTTTCCCAACAACTTCCTCATAATGTGAAAAGAGGTCCTTAATAAGGGATATAGTCATTTTTGATGCCTGCCCAAGCAAGAAAATATCATTAGCATACAGTAGGCGTGAAGGAACATAGCCATTTCTACTAGCTTTGATTTGTTTGTAAGATCCAAGTTGAGCTAGATCATTGATACATCTTCTCAAGTAATCTACAGAAATGGTAAATATAAGTATTGAGAGATGATCACCTTATCTCACACCTCTGGTTCACTAAAAGTAACCTCTGGGTGCTCCATTAATAAGAATGGATAGCTTGGAAGAACTAAGAATGGTGCTAATAAGCTTGATGAAAACATTTGAGAAACTATATCTTATGAGGAAATCATAAAGAAAACTCAATTTCAATGTATCAAAGGCTTTGGATATGTAAATTTTGAGTGAAAAATTACCATCCTTCATCTTTCTCCTCATTAGTTTACACTCTCTGAAGCTGTGAATAGACAATGCTGAATACGCCTTCTGGGGACAAAGCCAAATTAGTTTGTAGGGACATAGTCTTTAACAAGTACCCTATTTTATTCATAAGAATCTTGATAATGAGTTTGGGGATTGTGTTACCAAGGGAAACTGGCCTAAAGTCTTTGAAATCAAGCGCATTCTCCTTCTTGGATATCAAATTAATGAAGCTTTCATTTATCCCATAAGGCATGGAGGAGTGAGTGAATAATTCCCTGATAGCCTAAGTTATATCATCCTACAATATATCTCAATCAAACATAATTTTTTTTACTAAAACCATATGGGCTAGGAGTACTCTCCATGTTGAGAGAGAAAATAGTTTCCTTGATATCCTCTTTGGGTGGAACCGTCATAAGAGCTTGATTATAGTGCTATTCAATGCAGGGAGTTATATTATCAACCATTTTGTGTGTGTTGACCATCCCATTATCAAAGTAGAGACAACTAAAGTAATCCACAACTGCATGAGAGATCTCCCTTTCATAGGTTTAAAAGTTTCTATTTATAATGATTACCTTATTCTCTGCTCTGGACCTCTTATCTTTGTACAGTCTATGAAAGAACATTGAGTTCCTATCCCCTTCCTTTAACCATTTGACATTCATCTAGTTTTTATCCAGTATTTACTTGGTCATTAAAAGATCACCCATCTTATGATGGGATTGTATCTCTTCTCAAGATGGTGTGTTTTGATGTTGATTTATAATTTTACTGTAATAAAGACATTCCTCAGTGGATTTAATTTCCAAATCCAGCTTAGAAATTGATTTCTTGCTCCAATATTTAAGAAAATTCTTGGTGTACTTAAGTTTTTCATCCAGTTTTTGGAAAGGGCTGCCAATAGGTTCAGTTTTTCAGGCCTCCAACAAAGTTTCCCTACATCCAAGAATCATAATCCATCCATTATTAAAATGAAATGGAATAGGAGTTGACCTTTTCATATGTGTGGAGACTTCCACAATGATAGGGTTGTGATCAGAGTGATGTATGGGAATTATGAATCATAAGAATCCATTTGCAGCACTTCCATCATCCAATTGAAAAAAATATGTCAAACTTACTTTCTTTAATTCCATTAAAAGTGTATCTACTCCATGTGATGTCAGATCCGACAATTGGGTCCTCAATAAGATTACATTGATCAATGCAAGAGGAGAACTCAAACAAAGAAATTCGTTTGAAGTTATATCCAGTATTTTCTTATGGTGTCAGAATAGTGTTAAAGTCCCCAAGGATCAGCCATTTGTGATTCATCTTTCCAAAATTTTCCTCAATTTACTTCCATAATTCCCTTCTCCTTATGTAGGATGTAGATTCATAAACAAACGACGTTGAAAAATGACACCTTGAGATGTTGCAAGATATTGAAATGAACTGAAGCGACCCATTTTTAACTATCAATAATTATAATATCATCAACAAATACTGAGTCACATACATTTGAAATACCTATTAGGTTTATATTTTTAGAGATTTAGGAAAATATTTTATCTAACAAATCCCATGCATGTCTCATAAAATGGACATTTTTCACTATAAATGAAACTATTTAATCTGTAATAGGTCTTTAACATCTCCCACAAAATTCTCCACACAATATATTCTGTTATACATATCATGTGTAATACATTTCTTCATAACTTGGGGAAATGGAAACATAATAAGGGGTGAGTTTAAATATTCAAAGGGTAAACATAAGTGATAACAAACAAATATCATAAGTGATCATAAGATGAGTATGAATAATATTCCATGAATAGATAATCAAAATAATTTCATAATCAAAATAAATTGTGAGCATAACATTTCCATGATTGACATATCAATAAATAAATCAATAGATAATGATAACTAGTTCCTTAGCGATGAAATTCATAATTTCGGACAACTAATTCCATGCCCTGATCCAAGACACCATGATCTAAGATGTAATGAACTGACCCAGGTTGACCTGGCACGTCATCCAAGACATCTCTCCACAAGACCCTAAGTGCGTTATCGATCACCATAGATTGGCAACAAGTGCATGGGTATCAAAACACATAACCATGGGAACAATTTTACCCTAAAATCACAACACAACATGTCTCATGTATAACATGATAAAGATAAACAATTTGAGTACATCACAAAAGAAGATGTATGAACATGAGACATAATAAAAAAACCAAAATGCTAAATGCGAAAACAAACCAAAACCCAAACCAAGACCATGCCTCCATGTGACCTTTAGTCACCAGTATTCCAAACATCCACAAAGATACATCAACCAAGAGAAGATTTCAAGTGACATGAAACACTTCCCATTACTTGGATTATCACAAACCATATTAGGTGAACTCAAACTTACTTTATATTTTTAGTTTTAGGTTCCTCTAGTGTTGGATTACTCTTAGAGAGAACGTGGTTCTAAGTTGGGTGGTGACCTATGAGGTCACATGGAGGTATGTGTAGTTCTATTTTCTTTCCACTGCTGGTCTTTATTTTTATCTCTAGTATTTAGTTATTTTTTTATCTTTCATTTATGGACCAAATCGTTCCCACTTGTTTAGTTTTGATACCTGACACTAGTTTCCAACTTGTTAGGATCAAGAATGCCCTTCGGGCCATGCCGTGGACTGTCTCAGGTGACTAGTTTAGGGTCGACCCATGTTGGTTTGTGACATGGATCCTACAAAACCAAGTCTGTATATTCCCAAAGGCATATGCAGGGGGTGAGGAAAATGCCTAGTAGGATACCACCATAAATTTCTAGAATGCATGCAGTAATGGATCAGAACTCTCCGGTCCATTCCTTTATGAGAATTTGGTGTTTGATATGTTATGAGGAATCACAGTGACCCATTTAAAGAGTTTTCCAAATTTTCCAATTTTCTAGTTTTCCAATAGCAACTCATTTCAATGGTAGCTCATTCCAATAGTATCTTGTTCCAATGGTAGCTCGTTCTAATGGCAGCTCATCCAATGGTGACTCGTCCAATAGTGAATTGCAAATAGTGACTTGTGAATAATGACTCACCAAACAACAACTCACCAAACCGTGACTCGTCCAATGACGAGTCATTCAATGGTGACTCATCCAATAGTGACTTGTCCATGGTGAATCGTGAACGGTGACTCACCAAATGGTAGATCACCGAACAATGACTTATCCAACGACGACTCATCCAATGGTGAATCCTACAATGGTGACTCATCTAATAGTTACTCTTCCAATAGTGACTCATCTAATGGTGACTCAAGAACAATGTTTCCAGATTCCTATAGTTTCACCCCTTTGACGTTATCTTTGATGTAAAATTAATTCAATGCCTCATTTTAAGGGATTTGAGGCCAATTCAAAGACTATAAATCCTATCTAAATTTTCCTAAGGGTCTAAGTGCCTTTACTCAGTCAAAACATGTAATCTTGACCAGATCCTCCTTTAATGGAAAATCTAAACTATATCTAAACCACTACTCTATTTAGATTTTATAAAGGATGAACCTTGTTCTTCCTTCTTTGTCTTTACATAGTATGAGACTCACAAATTTCTTCCTCCCATAGGAGTCATGCGATCGAACTGAAATCCTTGGATCCTGTTTCCCTAGGAGCTTTTCCTGCTAGCGCACCCCTTGTTTTGGTGCATCCAAGAAGTTTCGATTCATATTTGATATAAGGTATGTTCTACATTCGTTCTTCTAGGTTACTCAATCTATTTTATCATGTTTCTCCTTTCCATGTGATAGCATGAGATCTCTATGTTTCTAATATAGCTTTCTCGGTTTTTGGTTGGTGCTGTGGTGTCGCGGTGTCCTCGGGTGTATGCAGTTGTTACAGGAGAGGTGATCATGGTCTGTTGTGTTGGCTATTCTCATGGAAAGAATGTCAAAAACCTTTTAAAGTAGAGGATTCATTGTTTCTCTATTTTTATTTACGTGTAATCATAGATTTAGCATGATATATCCCATTGGATCACAATGTGATTGACGTAATAAATATTTGAACCAAAATGAAGAATTAGTATTAATTACTTAGCGATGTTATTTCCTCTTTATTTTCTAGATAGTGTGATATCTATGCTTTTCTTGTTTAGTATGTCGTTCTTGATGGAAATCGGTAAATAAAGTAAATTCATAATTAATTGATAATTAATTGGATAAAGGTTTAAAAGGGGAATGTTTAATGAATCTAGCTACTGTTGTAATTTGATGATTATCAAATTTATGAAAATATGCATGTTTAAATGAATTGGTTGATAAACCTGAATCATGCTGATTCTTTTTCATAAAATTATTAAAGTAATGTTAAATTAATTGTTTAATTAATTTGTGATAGCTTGAGAAGCTTGTTTCTTAGGTTTCCCATAGTTGGAACCTGTGATAATGAATCTATTAATTAAATATGGAATAAGAACCGGTTGTATGAATAAAATTTCGTGCCTTTGTAGGGCCTGAGTTGCCCATTTGTTGTAAAGTCCATGTGACTTGTTCTTTGGAGCAGTGAGAGTTCATTGTGTGTGAAGGTTGAATTCCTTACTTTGGGGATGAGAACCTATTGTTGTGTTTATTACTATGGCTTGTGATGTGATATGAATACGAGACTTGTGATATATGGGGCAGGGAGTCCTAGATGTGATGTGAGCTTGGGAAGGATGAGCTTGGAGGGATGTTGTGATACTTGGGGAAGGGAGACCCAATTATTATGGCACCAGTTGACACCTAGAGTGGCGAGATGCATCAATGTTTTCATGTGGGTGTCTGGGAGGACATTGGGGATGACATAACAGGTTGAAGATGGGCTTACTCAATGATGTGGAAGTTGGATTCTTGTTGAATCTATTGTTTGTTTATTTGCTTAACTTTTCCCACTTCTTGAGGTAGTTGTTTTTTCTTACTCTCCATCAAAAAGAGGCAAAGACATATGGTATATGACACGTTATTTCTGTGTTGATCTTCTTGAGGATGTATGGGTCTACGCTCCTACTATAGGTGGAAAAGACTCAATGAGTAACTCATCTACTCACCATGTTGAGCCCCTTGTGTTTGGTAGATTAGAATACCAGGAAATATAAAAATATGAAAAGTGTTAATGTCGTTAATAAATGAATCACTACTGGAAATACACTATTCCCCAACGGTTCTGAACCGTTGGGAAAGCCCCTGAAACCGTTGGGAAAGGTTTTCCCAACGGTTCTGATAACCGTTGGGAAGTAAGCCGTTGGGAAAAGTTTTCCCAATGGTTTACTGGAAACCGTTGCAATAGGCCCATAGAAGTTACCCTACCCCAACGGTTTGGGTGAACCGTTGGGATAGTTTTTCCCAACGGTTCTCCCAAACCGTTGGGAAAACCAAATACCATGGAACATTTTCCCAACGGTTTGAAACCGTTGGGAATTGGTGAAGTCTTTCCCAACGGTTGTAAACCGTTGGGAAAAGACATGCTAAAAACTTATATGCCAACGGTTTGAAACCGTTGGCATACCCTATGCTGCAAATTGCAGCACCCTGCAATTTGCACAGCCCCTGTCCCCTGTCCATCACCACCAGTCATCGGGCCTCATTTTCACCTCATTTTCACCTCATTTTCACCTCATTTTCACCTCATTTTCACCTCATTTTCGATCCAACTATTGTACCAGTAATAAAATAAAACATACATATTCAATTACGAACAAATTCATACACATTTAACATATAATGGATCCTGAAACTATACAAATCCATAATTAAATTACAATTCATAAACATACATAATTCATATAGAATTCAATTTAAAATTTAGATGACAATTATACGTGGAATCTGAAATTCAATTCATAATATGATCGGTTTTTTCTATACCATATATTTTTACCTCAAATGATGTCCATTTTAAACAAAATACATACACCTGAAGTGATACCGGCCACACCGCACCTCATATTGAGGCGGGGTTAACTCGTACACGTCACATTTGACTCATGGATCGTTGTGCTAAAGTATCGACAGAATCCTAATGCGTTTGGTCGGTTTTCCGTATGCCAGTTGATGTTTTTCACTTAAAATGGCGTCCTTTTGAAACAAAAGACGGACACTATGAGTGGTGCCGACCACACCGCGTCTCCAATTGAGGCGGGGTTGATTCGTACACGTCACATATGACTCATGGATCGTTCTCCTAAAGTTTAAATGGAAACCGAATGCGTTTGGTCGGTTTTCCGTATGTACTTAAAATGTTGTCCATTTTAAACAAAAGAGTGACACTTAGACTCATCCCGACCACACCGCGACTCAGATTCATCCCGGGTTGGCTCGTACATGTCACATATGACCCATGGATCATTGTGATAAATTATCAAAAGATTCCGAATGCGTTTGGTCGGTTTTGCGTATGCCAGTTGTTCTTTTCATTTATAATCATGTCCATTTTAAACAAAAGAGACATAGTTAGAGCGGTGTCGGCCACACCACATCTCAGATTAAGACGGGGTTGACTTGTACACGTCACATATTACCCATGGATCGTTGTGCTAAAGTATCGATAGAATCCGAATGCGTTTGGTCGGTCTTCCGTATGTCAGTTGATGTTTTTCACTTAAAATGACGTCCTTTTGAAACAAAAGACGGACACTTTGAGTGGTGTCAGCCGCACCGCATGTCGGATTGAGGCGGGATGATTCGTACACGTCACATAGGACCCATGGATCGTTCTCCTAAAGTTACAATGGAAACCGAATGCGTTTGGTCGGTTTTCCGTATGTACTTAAAATGGTGTACATTTTAAACAAAAGAGAGCCATTTAGACTGATCCCGGTCACACCGCGACTCGGATTGACCCGGGTTGGCTCGTACACGTCACATATGACCCATGGATCGTTGTGATAAATTATCAAAAGATTCTGAATGCGTTTGGTCGGTTTTGCGTATGCCAGTTGTTCTTTTCACTTATAATCCTGTCCATTTTAAACAAAACAGACACAGTTAGAGCGGTGTCGGCCACACCGCGGCTCGGAT
Organism: Viscum album; assembly: GCA_963277665.1. NCBI lineage: Eukaryota > Viridiplantae > Streptophyta > Magnoliopsida > Santalales > Viscaceae > Viscum > Viscum album. Next base: position 1,305,573,681 of record OY728140.1, on the reverse strand, counting down.
TGAGGCGGGGATGATTCGTACACGTCACATATGACTCATGGATCGTTCTCCTAAAGTTTCAATGGAAACCTAATGCGTTTGGTCGGTTTTCCGTATGTACTTAAAATGGTGTCCATTATAAACAAAAGAGAGCCACTTAGACTGATCTCGGCCACACCGCGACTCGGATTGAACCCGGGTTGCCTCGTACAGGTCACATATGACCCATGTATTGTTGTGATAAATGATCAAAAGATTCGGAATGCGTTTGGTCGGTTTTGCGTATGCCAGTTGTTCTTTTTCACTTATAATCATGCCCATTTTAAACAGAAGAGACATAGTTAGAGCGGTGTCGGCCACACCGCGTCTCGGATTGAGACGGGGATGATTGGTACACGTCACATATGACCCATGGATCGTTCTCCTAAAGTTTCAATGGAAACCGAATGCGTTTGGTCGGTTTTGCGTATGCCAGTTCTTTTCACTTATAATCCTACCCATTTTAAACAAAACAGACACAGTTAGAGCAGTGTTGACCACACCGCGCCTCGGATTGTGGCGGGGATGATTCGTACACCTCACATATGACCTATGAATCGTTCTCCTAAAGTTTCAATGGAAACCGAATGCGTTTGGTCGGTTTTCCGTATGTACTTAAAATGATGTCCATTTTAAACAAAAGAGAGCCACTTAGACTGATCCCGGCCACACCGCGACTCGGATTGAGCCCGAGTGGGCTCGTACATGTCACATATGACTGATGGATCGTTGTGATAAATTATCAACAGATTCAGAATGCGTTTGGTCGGTTTTGCGTTTGGTCGGTTTTGCGTATCCTGTCCATTTTAAACAAAAGATAGACAGTTAGAACGGTGTCGGTCACACCACACCTCGGATTGAGGTAGGATTGACTCGTACACGTCACATACGACCCATGGATCCTTGTGCTAAAGTGTCGACACAGTCCGAATGCCTTTGGTCGGTTTTTCGTATGTCACTTGATGATTTTCACTTAAAATGACGTCTTTTTGAAACAAAAGACCGACACTTTTTGAGTGGTGTCGGCCACACCGTGTCTCCGATTGTGGCGGGGTTGATTCGTACACGTCACATATGACCCATGGATCGTTCTCCTAAAGTTAAAATGGAAACCGAATCCGTTTGGTCGTTTTTCCGTATGTACTAAAAATGGTGTTCATTTTAAACAAAAGAGAGCCACTTAAACTTATCCCGGCCACACCGCGACTCGGATTCATCCCGGGTTGGCTCGTACACGTCACATATGACCCATGGATTGTTGGGATAAATTATCAACAGATTCGGAATGCGTTTGGTCGGTTTTCCGCAAGCCAGTTGATGCTTTTCACTTAAAATGACGTCCTTTTGAAACAAAAGACGGACACTTTGAGTGGTGTCGGCCACACCGCGTCTCCGGATTGAGCTGAAACCACCGTGAAACATTCTAATTATTATTCGTGACGTGTACGCGCAGACGGCACGTCAATCGGACGTGCGGTTTGCCCGGTACGGATCAATATTCATGTTTTAAGTGATGCGCGTGCTTCGGAACGCGCGTGAGGGGGTCCAAACGGGCCGAACGATGTCGGAATGGCCTGAAATCAGACGATAAATACGGGTGAGTGATTTATGAAGTGGTCGAGCAGACGGCACGTCAATCGGACGTGCCGTGTGCCCGCGGTGACCGACAACGCAGTTATGGTGTCATAAACGGCCAAAACGGGCGTCCAACGGTCAAATTCATAGCGGACGACCACGGATTCACCCGAAACCACCGTGAAACATTCTAATTATTATCCGTGACGTGTACGCGCAGACGGCACGTCAATCGGACGTGCGGTTTGCGCGGTACGGCTCAATATTAGTGTTTTAAATGATGTGCGCGCTTCGTAAACGCGCGTGAGGGGGGTCCAAACGGGCCGAATGATGTCGGAATGGCCTGAAATCAGACGACAAATACGGGTGAGTTATTTATGAAGTGTTCGTGCAGAAGGCACGTCAATCGGACTTGTCGTGTGCCCGCGGTGACCGAGAACGCAGTTATGGTGTCATAAACGGCCAGAACGGGCGTCCAACGGTCAAATTCATAGCGTACGACCTCGGATTGAGCTGAAACCACCGTCAAACATTCTAATTATTATTCGTGACGTGTACGCGCAGACGGCACGTCAATCGGACGTGCGGTTTGCGCGGTACGGCTCAATATTCGTGTTTTAAGTGATGCGCGCGCTTCGTAAACGCGCGTGAGGGGGGTCCAAACGGGCCGAACGATGTCGGAATGGCCTAAAATCAGACGACAAATACGGGTGAGTGATTTCTGAAGTGGTCGAGCAGACGGCACGTCAATCGGACTTGTCGTGTTCCCGCGGTGACCGACAACGCAGTTATGGTGTCATAAACGACCAGAACGGGCGTCCAACGGTCAAATTCATAGCGGACGGCCTCGGATTGAGCTGAAACCATCGTGGAACATTCTAATTATTATTCGTGACGTGTACGCGCAGACGGAACGTCAATCGGACGTGCGGTTTGCGCGGTACGGCTCAATATTCGTGTTTTAAGTGATGCGCGCGCTTCGTAAACGCGCGTGAGGGCGGTCCAAACGGGCCGAACGATGTCGGAATGGCCTGAAATCAGACGACAAATACGGGTGACTGATTTCTGAAGTGGTCGAGCAGACGGTACGTCAATCGGACTTGTCGTGTGCCCGCGGTGACCGACAACGCAGTTATGGTGTCATAAACGGCCAGAACGGGCGTCCAACGGTCAAATTCATAGCGGACGGCCTCTGATTGAGCTGAAACCATCGTGGAACATTCTAATTATTATTCATGACGTGTACGCGCAGACGGCACGTCAATCGGACGTGCGGTTTGCGCGGTACGGCTCAATATTCGCGTTTTAAGTGATGCGCGCGCTTCGTAAACGCGCGTGAGGGGGGTCCAAACGGGCCGAACGATGTCGGAATGGCCTGAAATCAGACGACAAATACGGGTGACTGATTTCTGAAGTGGTCGAGCAGACGGCACGTCAATCGGACGTGCCGTGTGCCCGCGGTGACCGACAACGCAGTTCTGGTGTCATAAACGGCCAGAACGGGCGTCCAACGGTCAAATTCATAGCGGACGACCTCAGATTGAGCTGAAACCACCGTGGAACATTCTAATTATTATTCGTGACGTGTACGCGCAGACGGCACGTCAATCGGACGTGCGGTTTGCGCGGTACGGCTCAATATTAGTGTTTTAAATGATGCGCGCGCTTCGTAAACGCGCGTGAGGGGGGTCCAAACGGGCCGAACGATGTCGGAATGGCCTGAAATCAGACGACAAATACGGGTGAGTTATTTATGAAGTGTTCGAGCAGACGGCACGTCAATCGGACTTGTCGTGTGCCCGCGGTGACCGAGAACGCAGTTATGGTGTCATAAACGGCCAGAACGGGCGTCCAACGGTCAAATTCATAGCGTACGACCTCGGATTGAGCTGAAACCACCGTGAAACATTCTAATTATTATTCGTGACGTGTACGCGCAGACGGAACGTCAATCGGACGTGCGGTCTGCGCGGTACGGCTCAATATTAGTGTTTTAAGTGATGCGCGCGCTTCGTAAACGCGCGTGAGGGGGGTCCAAACGGGCCGAACGATGTCGGAATGGCCTAAAATCAGACGAAAAATACGGGTGAGTGATTTATGAAGTGGTCGAGCAGACGGCACGTCAATCGGACTTGTCGTGTGCCCGCGGTGACCGACAACGCAGTTATGGTGTCATAAACGGCCAGAACGGGCGTCCAACGGTCAAATTCATAGCGGACGGCCTCGGATTGAGCTGAAACCACCGTGGAACATTCTAATTATTATTCGTGACGTGTACGCGCAGACGGCACGTCAATCGGACGTGCGGTTTGCGCGGTACGGCTCAATATTCGTGTTTTAAGTGATGCGCGCGCTTCGTAAACGCGCGTGAGGGGGTCCAAACGGGCCGAACGATGTCGGAATGGCCTGAAATCAGACGACAAATACGGGTGAGTGATTTATGAAGTGGTCGAGCAGACGGCACGTCAATCGGACGTGCCGTGTGCCCGCGGTGACCGACAACGCAGTTATGGTGTCATAAACGGCCAAAACGGGCGTCCAACGGTCAAATTCATAGCGGACGACCACGGATTCACCCGAAACCACCGTGAAACATTCTAATTATTATTCGTGACGTGTACGCGCAGACGGCACGTCAATCGGACGTGCGGTTTGCGCGGTACGGCTCAATATTAGTGTTTTAAATGATGCGCGCGCTTCGTAAACGCGCGTGAGGGGGGTCCAAACGGGCCGAACGATGCCAGTTGATGTTTTTCACTTAAAATGATGTCCTTTTGAAACAAAAGACATACACTTTGAGTTGTTCCGACCACACCGCGCCTCGTATTGAGGCGGGGATGACTCGTACACGTCACATATGACCCATGGATCGTTGTCCTAAAGCATCAACACATTTCGAATGCGTTTGGTCAGTTTTTCGTATGTCACTTTTTGTTTTCACTTAAAATCTTATGGAAATTCATATAGAATATTTTTATATCATATTTAGTATGGATTAGATTTTAGTTGATCGTGCTATGAAACATTTCAGAGCTAATGAAATTAAGGAAGGTGGAGGGGATGTCCGGGGGGCTGTCCGGGGGGGCTGTCCGGTGGGTGTCCGGGGGGCTGTCCGGGGACCAAGGAGGAGGGTGGGGGGCTGTGCGGGGTCTGTCCGGGGGGTTGTTCAGGGGGTTGTCCGGGGTTGTTCAGGGGGCTATCCGGGGGTTGTTCAGGGGGTTGTTCAGGGGGTTGTCCGGGGGTGTTCAGGGGGCTGTCCGGGGGGTGTTTGGGGGGTTGTCCGGGGTCCAAGGGGGGGTGGGGGGGTTGTCCGGGGTCCGGGGGGGGGTGGGTGGGGGGGTTGTCCGGGGGGCTGTCCGGGGGGCTATCCAGGGTCCAGGGTGGAGGGTTGGGGGCTGTACGGGGGGCTGTCCAGGGGGCTGTCCGCGGGGGCTGTCCGGGGGGGCTGTCCGGTGGGTGTCTGGGGGGCTGTCCGGGGACCAAGGATGAGGGTGGGGGCTGTGCGGGGTCTGTCCGGAGGGTGTTTGAGGGTTCTTCAGGGGGTTGTCCGGGGTTGTTTAGGGGGCTGTCCGGTGGTTGTTCAGGGGGTTGTCCGGGGTTGTTCAGGGGGTTGTCCGGTGGGTGTCCGGGGGGCTGTCCGGGGACCAAGGATGAGGGTGGGGGGGCTGTGCGGGGTATGTCTGGAGGGGCTGTCCGGGGTCCAGGGTGGAGGGTTGGGGGCTGTACGGGGGGCTGTCCAGGGGGCTGTCCAGGGGGCTGTCCGCGGGGCTGTCCGGGGGGTGTTTGGTGGGTGTTCGGGGTCCAAGGGGGAGGGGGGGGTTGTCCAGGGTCCAAGAATGAGGGGGGTTGTCCAGGGAGTTCTCAAACACACAACCACTAAAAGACAACAACATCCATAAAAACAGAAAATATATAAAAATAACTCAACTCCAATACTATACTACGAGTCTAGATAAAACCAACAACTAGAATAGATTAAACATCAAATCTCAAGTCAAAAATGTAACGGATCAATATGTCCCACATCAGCATCACCATCTCCATCATCATCATCATCATCGCCCTCGTCATCGTCCTCCTCATCGTCATCACCCTCCACAACGCCTTCCTCCTCGCCTTCGCCCTCCTCCTCGCCCTCCTCATCTCCCTCCTCTTCCGCATCAGACTGCTCGCCATCATCATCTTCAAGCTCGACATCGGCCTGACCACCACTGGAACTGCCACCTGGTGCACCATATATAGAATGTATCGACGACATGTATTCATCAATCGCTGGGCTGGCCTCTGCTGGAAGTGTTGGACGTAGAACTTCAATAAATTTCATAAATGCACTGTTTGCCCTTGCAGACTGTTCTGCCGTCTCTGTGGCCCTTTTCTCAGCCTGTTCTGCCTGTGCCCTAACTTGCTGCAGCTCGGTGGCACTACAACTCGTACCTGAGGCAGGCCAATACCTCGTCGGGGCTATCCTAGGTCGGCAGCGTACTCTGCCAGAATGATCATCTCCCAACACCTGATGTAAGTGATCAGATGGCCCAAAATTGTCTGCTTCTTGGGCATCGAGGGCCTCTAAAGCATCCTGTTACAAATATAAATATATTGTTAAGTTACGAAATAGATATTAAAATATAAAATCAACAGATTAAAACTTACAATTTGCTGCTGAGTCGCTTCGTTGACAGCACGTCCATCCTTTTTTCGTCTACTCGAGCAAAACAGTTTTGCTCGAGGCACACGTCCTTCAATATTTTGTACTTGCCTCTACAATGACATTGAAAACAAAATTTATATAAAGACTTCAGCAAATAATTAAATAATTGAGGAAACAAAAGAAAATGTAAGTCGTAAAGAAAACTTATAAACAATTGTCATACCTGCTGCCTCTCATGATCCGGCATCGTCGTGCGTCCTAGTGTATGGAGGTATTTTTTTGCATCAATGTTTTTTTTATTTTTTCCAGATGATTCCTAAATAAAATTCGATAATGCAAAGGATAATATTAATGCAAAACTTGAAAGTTATTATTTAAATACCTCAAATGTAATTCATACCTTAAACTGGGTACTCGTCCAATGAGTAATCATCTGACGATACTGCTCTATAGGACAATCATCCACGACTGGTACCGCCTCTAACTCAGTGCCAACTCTAGCACGCCAGCCAATATACAGCTCATGCTTGTAGGCTCTCCAAAGCTCGCCTAAATCCTTTAGACGTTCCATTCGTGCACCCTCACCATCAGGAAAATTAAATCGAAGCTGAAATGAAAATATTAATTTATATAAATACAAAAAAAATTCATGGCATTAAATACAACAGATTTTTTTACCCATATCTCTGCCCAAGCTCTATCTTTGACCTCATGTGGAAAATGTCTCCACGACAGCGGGCTGACGGGAATGATGTCGGAGTATTTGGCAAGCGTCGCCATAAAACTCCGACATTGCTGCCCTGTTTTCTTAACCATCTGATTGTCTTCATTATATTCCACCATAACCTGTGTGAGATGGTTCCACACCGAACGCATGCGTGTACGGCCCCGCCCCCGCCTCCTTTCAGTAGATGTATCTGTCATGAAAGAAAAACAAATATTTTATCAAAACATGTTATAATGAAAATAAATATTGCTATAAAAATTTGATAGGGTTTTATAAATATACCTGTGCTAGTCTGATCAATGAGTGGCGCCGGATCCACAGAACCTGATGGAACACCCTCTGGTGGAACAGGAGTCGAAGACGATGGAATATAAAAGCTCGGAGAGACAGAAGTAGAAGGAAAAGAAGATGGAACAACTGTATGACCTGATGCTGACTGGGGAGTGGGAATCATCATGGGATGTGAAAATGATGGGGCAGAAGATGCAGAAGGTAGCGAAAACATGGGAGGTCTAAATATCCCGTGTGTCCCTAACGACACACCGGGATCAGAATGTGGGAAGGCTGAAATGTCAGTGGGAGGGGCAGGGTCTAGTCGGGCACGCGCAGCTCTATGTCCACCTCTGGTACGAACCCTCCTCGTACCACCGGCCTGAGTACTAGGACCAGTACTAGGCTCCTCGTCGAATAACTGTCGACGTAATGGTGGATCCTACAAAAAAGTTTACAAAAAAAATTAATCACATGACATTATATATTCTGTAAATATATATATATATATTTGAAATAAAGTACTCACTGTAGGCACTAATGGTGGAATGCCCATCTCCTCCATCCGACGATTGTTCTCTGCCATTTTTTTTCTTCGTCTATCTTCAATTGGCTTCATTTCCTGCATTGGAAAACAAATATGTAATTAATTAGAAAAAGAAAATTAATGTGTAAACCAAAAAACTAAATATATGAGAGAATGAGGGGATTCATTGGTAATTTAGCTATAAATTGTTTTAGAAGAGCTTGAATGAATTTAATAAAACATACAAGTTGTAATGTTCACCAAGTTAGAAATATTGTTTGATTTGGTTTGAATACAGTTCAATTCCAAATTAGAAAATGCAATTCAAATAAAACAGCAACCAATAAACATTGAAAATTCACATAACGGTCAAGTCAGCTAAAACATATTTGTGATCAATACTAAATAAATATGAATATTACCAACCTTAACAACCCAACTCGAGGTAAACCAAAAGAATTGAGAACATGGATGAATGATTCTATATATTTCCAACCACAACTTCAGGTTCACAATCAACTCTGACAATTGAGCTATTGGAGTCATCAAAAGAAATAAATGGATTGGTTCCAATGGCAATAGGGACAGTGTCAATTCCATCATCAGCATCATCAAAAATATGTCTTGTAATTACTTCAACTACGACACCAAATTCAGGTTGAAGTTGATCTTTGACATAAAAAACTTGTTTAGCCATTGATGCCAACACATATGGTTCTTCGGTTGCAAGAGTGCGGGTCATATTAATTACTCGAAATCCACAATCATCAATAAATGTGCCATGTCTCGTCATCGAATCAAACCAATGGCATTTCATCATTGTGACTCGTCCATGAGAGTAATAATCCAATATTATTATTTTCTCAACGACTCCATAATAACCCACATTTTCAAGTCGCGGTCTACTATCTGATGCGCTGGCATAACAATCTGTTGTGGCAGTAACCATAATACCATCATGTTGTGTTCTCATGTTTTTGGCTCGTTCAGTGACAATAAATCTGTACCCATTGATAACAATTGATTTACAGTCACGAACCACGGTATTAGGACCAAAATCCAAAGCTCTTATTTCCTCAGAGACAGAGTCAGCAGACAAACTCAATACCTGCAATATAAATGACAGTTAAACTTAAGTAAATATTGAAATAATTAATTTAAACAGTAATATTTTTACCTTCAATTTTAACCAAGCAGAAAACTCTTTGCTATGCAAAGTCTCTCTTCTTCTCAAAGATAAAGAACGATGCTTCCTATTTATCATTGTTTTATGTTCCCTGTAGATAAAAAAATATGAATAGTTTAACAGATATATATGTAAGATATACATATTCAATTTTGTTACCTGATATAGTCATCGAACAAATCACAGTTGAACAAAACTGTGCGATGTGCCATCTCCCGCTCTTCATGGCTTAATGTCTTCAATGTATATGATCCCGGAATTCCTCCTGTTTGAGGAAGTGATGGAAAACTGGGTTCAATTTGCTCATATTGTTCTTCTTTATTTCTCATTGGTCTGTTCATTCTTGTAGTAAGATCAGACAAATACATTGAACAGAAATCCATACATTCTTGAGCTAAGTAACCGTTCACGATAGAACCTTCGGGATGATTCTTGTTTCGAACATAAGACTTTAATGTGAACATATTTCTTTCAGTTGGATACATCCAACGAAAAGAAACAGGTCCTACGAGAAGTATTTCAGTTGGAATATGGACAGTCAGATGCAGCATGCATGTGAAAAATGATGGGGGAAATATTTTCTCCAACTCACACAAAATTAATGGGGCATCTGTCAACATTTTTTGCAAGAAAGACTTGGACAACTTCTTAGCACAAATATCTCTAAACAAATGGCACAACCGAATAACACCCACCCTTACATTATTGGACAAAAGATGACGGATTGCTATTGGAAGCAACTCATGCAGTAGAACGTGATAATCATGAGTCTTCAAAGATTTTAGCTTCAACTCTCTTCTGTTGACCCGTTTAGATATGTTGCTTGAATAGCCATCAGGAACTCTAATAGTCTCTAATACTTCCAAAAATTGTTTTTTTTCAGTAGGTGTCATCACATAATAAGCACATGGAAGTTGCCATTTATTTTCACTGATACGCACAGGATGCAATTCTGGTCTGATGCCCCAATCCACCAAGTCACGTCGAGATCGTAAATCATCTTTTGTCTTCCCCTTGACATTTAGAAGAAATGAAAGCAACATTTCACATATATTCTTTTCAATATGCATTACGTCTAAGCAATGACGTAGCAAATTGGTTGACCAATAAGGCAAATCAAAAAAGATACTCCTCTTCCTCCAATTGTAACAGGTTTCTGTGGAAACATTCTTTCTCTTTCCAGATTTCATTTGACCCTTCCCGAACGAAAAACTGAAATCTTTCAATTCATTAAGCACATCAGTTCCAGACATACGCTGAGGTGGATCATCGGTCTCTATAGTATTATCAAATCTTCGACGATTCATTCTATATGGATGATCCTTTGGCAAAAATCGTCGATGTCCCATAAAACTGAAACTACAACGATGTTTCAGTCTTCTGGATCGTGTATTCTTCATACAAACTGGACATGACAGTTTCCCCTTCGTGCTCCATCCAGACATCATTGCATAAGCCGGAAAATCATTGATTGTCCACATAAGCGCAGCGCGCATCTGAAATATGTCTTTCGAACATGCATCGTATGTGCGCACACCCACATCCCAAAGAAGCTTCAACTCTTTTATTAAAGGTTGCATGTATACATCAATATCAATGCCAGGATCAGAAGGACCAGATATGAGTATACTCATGAAAGTGAAAGGTTTTTTCATACACAACCATGGGGGAAGATTATAAATGTGTATAAAAACTGGCCATGTACTGTGCGAAGTAAGCATCTGCCCAAACGGATTAAAACCATCGCATGAAAGACCCAGCCTCACATTACGCACGTCAGCTGCAAAATCAGGATGTCGATCATCAAATCTCTTCCATGCAAATCCATCTGCAGGATGAACCAACTCATCATCAGTCTTCTTTCTCTCGGTATCATGCCATCTCATTTTTATTGATATGTCATCAGACATAAAAAGATTCTGGAGTCTGGGGATCAATGGAAAGTGCCACATTACTTTCCGTGGAACGCGGGATGGTGTTCCATCAGATTTTGACTTCCAGCGGGATGTGCCACATTTTATACAATCATTTCGTTCAGCGGTTTCCTCCCAGAATAAACTGCAATCTTTCGGGCAAGCATGAATTTTGTTTCTTGAAAATCCAAGTTCCTCAACTAACTTCCATGCCATATAGTGGTTTGAGGGAATATCTGCATCATCTGGAAGTAAATCCTTCAAGAGGGTAAGAATGTAATCGATTGCTGTATTAGAAATCCCATACATAGTTTTCCCATGAAATAATCGGATTAAAAATTCCAGCTTTTTCATTTTATCGCATTGCCGATATACTGGAGTCGTGGCAGCATCATTCAATTTTTTCACCCTATCAATATCATCATTTTCACTAGATGCATCAGCTGTCCTCATATCGAAGTCTTCTTGAGTCGAAATCCTTTCTTTTTCATGATGACGAATAAACGGAAACCGATCATCTAACAAATTCTCCATTCCAGTCTTTTCATTTCGATCATCACCAATTTGAGATTTCGTTTTCTCCCCATTGTGATACCACAGAAAGTAGTTTGCTTGAAACCCATTTTTGGTTATGTGGTAGCTGACTTCTTCATGGCTCAACCAAGGTCTACCAACACAATTGGAACATGGGCAGTGTATGCGACCACTATCTGAAGCATTGTGAAATGCAAAATCTATAAAGCTCTCCAAATTGTTTTGAAAATCATCTGAGATCCGATCGGTTTCATACATCCAACTTCTGTCCATTCTGTAAAAAGAATTTATATAAGTCATTTTGTCATAAACAATTCAATAGGCATTAACTATAATAGAATATACATTTAAGTAAACGATAAAGGAAGAAAATAATCAAGGTATCAACTACACATGTCAAAAAAACATACAAATGTGTTATTGAAAAAATGTAAAACCAACAAGAACTTAATGTGTTATATCACATAACAGCATGACTCATCCCATAACCATATTAGTAGGGTATCATGAACATGAATAACATCAACCTTGTGCCATCCTCCTACCCTACATGACCCCAACCACATGCCACATCTTATTATAGCCTTATCACATCACACCTCACCGAAAAACACTAGGGAAATCATAGTACATCTCACCTGAAGACACATGGACAATCACATCGCATCTTGCCTAAAAACACATGGTCAATCACTTTTGAAGGAAGAGTAGGGAAGACATGGTAGCTATCCAAACATATAACCACCATCCTAGATATTAGAAAAAATACCCATAACTCAAAACCTCTGATCGTTGGTAAGTTTATCCAACTCTGGTTGGGAATGTGTAGAAATAACATAAAAATACATGATATATAGATAGCACAAAATACTCAACCTATGGGTTCACATTAACTACATAATCACACACTTCACTACTACCATAAAACACATAAACCACACCACCACCACACAATACGCATATCATTGGAATATAATTCTACATTCAATAAGTCTATCTATGGAATTATCATAAGAATCCATGTATCAATTGGAATATAATTCTACATTCAATAAGTCTATCTATGGAATTATTATAAGAATCCATGTATCAATTGGAATATAATTCTACATTCAATAAGTCTATCTATGGAATCCCTCCCTTGGATCCATGTATCACCCATGGCTTAATCAATATTCAAAGAAATGAGTCTATCCGTGGAATTCCACTGTGAATCCATTTATCACATAAAGCGTATAAGTTAATAGAAACAAGATTATATACCTGGAATCCTAATAGAATCCATGTATCACTATTTACTATTAATCATTTAATGAATTCCATTTCATTTAAACAATTCATTAAACATACCAAGGTCAAAAACTAAGGTATTTAATACAACTCACCTCAAAATGGCGACTCAATCAAATAATAACCTGAAAAGAATGAAGCTTCATTTACTCATGTTGTAATGACAAGATAATGAGATTCCCTTGTTTAATCAATCAATTCCATATCATGGTCTCAACATAACTCATAATGGCTAGCAATTCAATGAAAATTCAAGCACTCACATGGGAATTTTTAATAGAACACTCCTAACAAGACTATAAAGATATCACATGCATTAGTTATAATATATCTAACATGGTAACATAAAATATAAGATAAATTCAATCCAATTTCATAGATTCATAGCATAGTCTCTACTTTACTCACATTGGCAAGGCAATACAATTAAAACATGTGTTAAAAAATAATTGGCATTCATGTGTTAAAAGGGGAATGCAAACCATAAAATACCCTTAATTAATTTAATTTACAATTCAATTCAGAAATCGAACAATCAATTCGATTTATATAACCTTTCACAAATGACATCCCATGTTCAAGGGGTAAAATCCAAAAAGAATTTTCAAGAAAACTCACCCTTAGGCTGGTCCGGCCGGCAGTAGCACCAAAATCACCTAAACTGATGGGAAAAATGAAAATAGGTTTAAATACTATCCAAACATTTGAATACATTTTCAGTTAAGAAGAAGAATAACCTGAATAAGAGCTGGAAAATTGAAGGCCGGCAGTACCTCCAAAATCGCCTAAATCGGCTGCTGCTCCCGTTTTAGGGTTGTGTATCGCGAATGGGGGAGAGAACAGGCGGCTGGGAATTTGGGGAGGACCTTTGCCAACGGTTCTTAAAAACCGTTGGCATATGTATATCTATCCCAACGGTTCTGTAGAACCGTTGGGAAAAACCTGCAAAAACCTCATCTATGCCAACGGTTCTCATGAACCGTTGGTAAAAACCCATCTATCCCAACGGTTCTCATGAACCGTTGGGAAAAAGCTCCCTGGAAACCTCTATGCCAATGGTTCTAATGAACCGTTGGTAAAAACCTCCTTCCCCAACGGTTTCATAGAACCGTTGGTATCTAACCGTGGGGAAAGGCCAGCATTCCAGTAGTGAATAATTCTTTAACCCATGGGATTGGATCTTGTTGGGATGCAATGTTAAGTTTGTGATTTTGAGAAGTCATGTACTCGATTTGGTTATGCCCAGAGGGCATGGATCTTTGTTAAAATGCTAGTGTAATGGAATATGGAAATTGATAATGGTTAATTAATGGTTAAATAATTAATTAACATAAATTGAAATTGATAAAAATGGATAAGTAACTTAATGTATCTCTTTAAATGGTTTTGTGCTTATAGGATATCTAGTCTTAGCGGTGGTAGCCAGGAGCCCGAGAGACATTAGTTGTAGTTCAGTCTAAGACTAGGTTTTTCCCATAGTGTGGTTTTGAGATATATTATATCATGTACTTTTTGTGTTTCTATATGCTACTACACCCTATAGGTTAGGGAGACTGAAACCCTAGGGATTTTGAACCTTGAGGGGGGTGTTTTCCCCAATATCACGGTGGGAGGATAGATGGCTGACTACCCCCTTTGACCCCACACTATTGTCTTAGTAGCTACTTCTATTGGTATGCACATAGGTTTTTACCCATATATGTTTGTAGAGGGATGTAATGTCTTATGGTTATTTCACACACATATATTCTGGATATAGTTTCATATGGACAACTATAGGTGTAACGTGTATAGGCTATGATGACTTGAGGATCCTTTTTCAGTGTATGGGTTATAATGGCTTGAGGTGTAACACCCGAATGTATAATACACACTATGTGAGCTATGGTGGCTCCTGAAAACTCCCTGGTTACTTTTGGTTATGTGGATTTGGTGGTGAGTTGAACATGGTTCATGTTATGGTGCTTTGCCCAGGTGTCTTCGGGCTAGAATTTTTGGAGAGAGATGCTTAGAACGTGTGACATTGGGGAAAGGTGGAAAATAAGTGGGGAAGTTGTAGTGGGGTACCCTTGTTATTCTTTATTATATAATATGATCTTGTATGTGATAATTGGTGAGAGTATCCATGGTGAGTATGGGAACTTCTTATACTTGTTTAGGCAACAAGTTAGTTTTACTTGTTGTTCACTGTGATTTAGCATGCTTTCTTTACTTTTGCATGATAGGATCTGGGGAGGATCCTACTTAGTATACTTCTATACTCACCATAAGTTATATATAATGGGATATATAATGATGGGCCCCACCCATCACATTATTAATTCCAATTCATTCACCATAAGAGTCGACAAGACATTTCAAACCACTCCCTAAGTAAACTCGGGCTGAATAAAAACATGGATATCCATATAATTAAGAATACATAATATCAATACATTATAAACATGTATTAGTAATCAATAATTATCAATAATGTAAATAATTTTCCTCATGTTAGTAAAAGTGATACCCTAGTCATAACTTTTTCGGAGAAAGAAGTTGGACGTTCAATAGTCAACTTGACAATAATTTTCTGTATGGGAATAAAAAAAATGGAAAGTCAATACATTTATCCATGAAAATATAATAAAAATATTTCTAGGTCAACATCATCCAATATGAGTAATGTAAAATTGTATGTTCACATCGTATATAAAAATGAGTATACGACTAAGTTAATATTGGAAAAACATGATCATAATCCACCTAGATAAAGAAGGTGTATTGTTTTAAAAGAACATATCCAAAGAAGTGAGAAATGTTTTTCAATGGGTTTATATAGTAAGAATTTATATCCCCAAAAAAATAATTATGAAATACCTAATAATATAACCAATGGAAGGATGTGCCCAACTTTTGTGAAATAAGTTCAAGATAATGATCATAACTCAATGAATGAAAGTTGGGTCACCAAAAACTCTTACTATGGGGGAAACAACTGAATCAATATCCACATGAATTAAAAAACATGATTTGGATATTAAATATCATGAAATATAAGGAGTATGATAAAAATATATCCATGAGAAGTGATTACACCATTCAAATAAAACATGGTGTGCAAAATGTATTATGTCTCAAAGAACTAGAATTAAGACAAAGAAAACCCATATGACTTGAGTAACACTTTAATCATAACCCCTTTAAATAGAGGGCTTTAAATAGAACATAAAATTCAATTATTAAAATATAATTCATTATATGAAATCTCAAATAGGTATTATATACTCCTCATAAATGAAATTATGTGCACAAATACAATACTTATCTCAATGAAGGGAAATTGAGACGAAGACCCTTACAACATTTGGAACATTGGAAACAAAAATCCCATGATAATGTTAACAAAAAATTGTACATTTAATATCATGAAATAAAATATGATAATGGTATAAATATTATAATGGGGTGTTAAGTACACTATACAAAATCAAATATTTTGTATAACATAAACATGTCTCAATGAAAGGTGATTTGGACTGGAACCCTTACCACTTGTCCTAACTTCCAAGAACGTACTTTAAACTTCTGTATCATAAGAATGGATATCTCCATAAATTAATTTAAAACCTTTCTCATCTCTATTTTCATTCATACTCTTCGTAAATAATCATTCTCTACATGAATTCATTTGATTTTTTACATCGGGTGTATATAGTTTTGATCGCTTGTAAAAGATTCATAATAGTAGTGTTTGTGTTCATCATTATTTAAATTTTAGTAATAATTGTATCATTAAGAATAATTTTATTTATTATTTATAATAATTTATTATCTTTCAAATTCCTTTCATGAGTGTTTTAATCTTTATCCTTGAAGATGAAATCGATAATATTCATGTTTTAGTGATTTTTGACGAATTGAGAGTATTTTATTAATTGATGAATTATATATTTATAGAACATATCCAGAACCAAAAATTAATTATATACTAGTTTATATCATATTATACCAATAAATAAGTTCTCATATTCATCCATAGAAAAAATGTATATTATTGTTCAAGTGGGTGGTTAAACCGACCCAAACATGAACCTAACATGATTAATGGATGATTATGAGATGGTTTAGTTGTAATATAATTATACCATAATAATAATGATATTTTAAGTGTTTATTATTGTGGAATAAGTAAAAAATTAAGATAATTTATATAAATTCATTACTTATTAAGAAGAGATCATTTTCCACTTATTTCACCCGTTTTAAACGATTGAATTAATGATAATCATTTTTTTATCATATCATTAATAGGTTATTAAATTTTACATAAAAACCTTAATGATATCATAAAAACATATTTATCCTTTAATATTATACTTATATTAAACCGTGTAAGCCAATGAATAAAAATGAAACACGTTACTTCGTGGAGACGGTAGGTCGTATAATGCACAAATAACAGTTTCATTTTCGTAATGGATGTGTTATATGAATAAATAATGATAATAACCATAAAATAGTAACATTAAAATATATAAATGATAATAATTCCATTATATTATTGTGGTTAGAATAATTTTGAAATAAGATAATTAACAAGAAAACTAAGTAGTTGATAATATTCATATTGGGGACTTAAATTTTCCTTGGAAGTCTCTTTGAATTTGAAGGGATTAGGGTAACTATGAGTAAGGTTTATAGAGAGAGTAAAATGGAATATTTTCAATTAATAATTATAATAATAGATGATTCTCGAAGTTGAGGAAGTGCACCCATTTATAAGTGAAGGGAATGCTATTTTTGGGAGCACCCTTAACATTTTCCAGAATGTGATGTTACTATTCCAAGTACAAAGGCTCCAAAATGGTAAAAATTATAAAGGACACATGTTTTGGTCGATCCATTTTCATACATTCAATTAAAGTCATTTTTTAAAATGTTTTAGGGCTTTTATACTAGGTTAAACTCAATTTAACCCTTTTACTTTTATCATGATAATTAATTTTTAACCTTAGTAATTAATTGTAAAGATAAAAATTAAAATTTAACTTATTACCTAATTTGAATATTATGATTTAAATTTTTAAAACCATTCTATTAAAGTGTATATCATGTGAAAGACCAAAATAACCCCAAACTAGTGTCCATAAGCGCGCTTGTAGTCCGCCCAGAGCTGCGGGAGCGTCTTCCCCGTCAGGTCCGCGAAATACTGCTCGTTGTACCCTCCCTTGATCTTCTTGTTCAGCCCCGCCACAAAGCCGCCGCTCAGCCCCACACAGTAATCGAAAAACCTCGCCGTCACGTCGTAGCTGTCAGTCCACGACGTTCCCTCCCCGGCTTGCGGCCACCCGTCCGCCGGGAAACCCGACTTCAGCCGCACGAAGTCCGCCACCCCTTCGATCAACCATCCCGGCGCCGCCGCCCCCGCCGCCCTGCCGTCCCACTGCCACACGTGGGTCATCTCATGGTACAGAATCCCGGTGAACGCCTTCTTCACGTCGCCGGAGAATCCCGCTAAATAGGTGGCGGCGAATTTGATCACGTCTGAGCTGGTGGCTGCGACGCCGTCCATGGCGGGATCTACCACCAGGCTCACCGCTGCACCGGTTTCCTGTCGGCATCGGAAGTCTGCTGGAAGAGTTTCCATATGAAGTCGGCGGAGGCGGCCATGGACTGCCTGGCGTAATCGACGCCGATCGTGTTCGCGAAGACGGCGCCGCCGCGGGTGCCGGCGGCGTCGTTCCTGACATCGTATACGACGCCCTGTGCTCCATGGAGAGACGCGGATAGCAGAGCGGGGACGAGGAGGAAGGAGAGGAAGAAAACGCTACGAGCCATGTATGGATGTGGGAGCCGGGTTCTCCAAGCATCGTTTCACCCTTTATATTGTGAATCAGGCGGCCAAGAGTCCATGTATGGGGGCCTGCATACTTTTCCAAGGTCCAAACTTTATCCGTGACGCACGAAGTTTCTTCAAGTGGGTGGGGAGGAGCCGAACGTGGGTCCGTGCCGTGGCATTTACGGGAAGGAGACTGAGTGGCCCGGCCATGGCATCCTTTGATTGTTGTTTTTACGTGTAAAATTTGATTGATTTTGGTTTTGCGTAACTAAAATTTACCCAATTCTTAGAGAGTTTCCATGCAACCCACCTCAAAAAATTTTAAAAATGGGTTTTTGAAAAAAAAAATCGAAAACATGATAGGTTTACCAGTATTTTTAAAAATGGATCTCGAGATGCGTGAACCTCGTTCACGCATCCCCGATCCCAGGAAGATGCTTGAATGAGGCTCACGCATAATAGGTGCGCTGAAAGATGCGTGAACCTCATTCACGCATCCTTCGTGAAGTTGATGACGGATTCGTGAACGGAGTTCACGCATCCTACAAAAACTTTTAATTTTTTAATTTTTTTGTACTATTTTTTTTGTTTATATATATATATATATATATAAATCAACAGAATTTATCTGCTATTTAATATCCAACATTACTGCCATTACAGCAGTCTGGATTCTAACATAAACTCTCATTCATAGCTCCCTTTTATAAGAGGGCAAGTCATGGAAATCATTCTGCATTTCCGATGTTGGATTCAGGTTCTTCTTTTTCTACGCAGAACATTCTGCATTTCCGATATGGGATTCTGTTTCAAGTACGTGTCTTTGAAAGATTATAAAATACAAACAATAAGAACAATATAAATGAAACGTAAAATATAGATTAAACATATAAGAAATAGTTGACAATAAAAAATAATTTTGTAAACAATGTTGATCAATAATAATTTATAAGTTTTCAAAACCACCAACTTGAAACTTTTAAATGTTTCAAGTACGTGTCTTTAAAAATCTATAAAATACAAACTATAAGACCAATATCACTAAAACTTAAAATTTAGATTAAACATATAATAAATAGTTGAAAATAAGAAGAATTTTGTAAAAAATGTTGATAATTAATAATTTATAAGCTTTCAAATCCACCAACTTGAAACTTAAAAACGTTTCAAGTACGTGGCTTTGAAAGCCTATAAAATACAAACTATAAGACCAATATAAATGAAAATTAAAACATGGATTAAACATATAAGAAATAGTTGAAAATAAAAGGAATTTCGTAAAAAAATGCTAGTGAAAATTAATTTATAAGCTTTCAAAACTACCAACATGAAAGTTAAAAACGTTTCAAGTACATGGCTTTGAAAGACTAAAATACAAACTATAAGACCAGTATCAATGAAACTTAAAACATGGATTAAACATATAAGAAATAGTTAATAAATAATTAGTTAATTAAATAATATAATTATTAATTATATAATTATTAATTAGTTAATAATTAATAGAATTATTAATTATTAATTACTAATATACAATAATTAGTTAGTTAATTGGTAATATAATTATATATTAATTAATTAGTTAATTAGTAATATAATTATTTATTAATAATTATTTAGTTAATTAGTAATATAATTATTAATTATATAATAATTAAGTAGTTAATTAGTAATATAATTATTTATTATAATTATTTATTATTTATTATATCATAATTAATTAGTTAATTAGTAATATATTTATTAATTATAAATTAATTAATTAATTAATTAGTAATATAATTATTCATTACAATTATTAATTATTAATTATTTATTATTAATTATTAATTATATAATAATTAATTAAATAATTAGTAATATAATTATTAATTATATAATAATTAATTAATTAGTAATATAATTACACACTAGTGATAGAAGGAAATCCTTTATCATGTTTTCAAGACCAAAAAAGGGCCCAAAAGACCTCTAAAACTGAGTTTTCAGTCAGGATACCCAAATTTTTTAACATTCGATGGAATTTCAACCTCATTTAAGGGGATCTTTTTGGCTTTTTCACTAGGGATTAAATTCATTCCAAAGATTTATATTCATATTGATATTATGGATTTGAAATTTTATTGTTTTTCACAATTTATTGTTATTTATAATCAAATATATAACAATATATACATATTTTTTATATATTCACACATAAAAATTTAATTTTATAAATAAAAAATTAAATATATTTACATATAAAATATATTTCTCAATATATAAGCCTTGTATAAATAAAAAAATAATATCCATTTTATTTAAAATACAAATATATGAATATTTATATACCTATATAATGTGTGTGTGTGTGCATTAATGTGTATTTGTATTAACAAACTGATATATATTATTTATATATATGAATATACATATTAATATATAATATATGTAATATATATAAATATATATAATTATGTTTAATTATACTTATAGATACACACATATATATATAATATATACATGTTTATGTCTGTTGTATATATGTATGTATATATTTATTTATTTATTTATAAATGCACACAAAAAAACATATTTTATAAATGTATTTAAAACTAATATTATAATTATATATTAATATACGAATAAATAATTATATATTAATATAACTATATAAATATATATTAATATAACTATATATAACTATATATATATATATCATTAAATGGAAAACAAAACAAGATGGGCTAGTGGTAAAGTTGCAGACATGCAAGAGAGAGGTCTTGAGTTTAAATCCAAGCAGAGATAGGGGTGCACATGCGGATGTAGGGGGGATAGCGATGTTAAAGGGTGGGGGTTGTGCACCTAGTACTATTAAAGGGGTGTTGGGGCGTGCACGGGTGGGGCTTCTTACCTCTATTGAAAAGGGGTTCAAGCGCTATTAAAAGGAGGGCCTCCGATTAAACTACTTTTTTTATTCTTTTTTAATTTTTTTTACTTTTATCTGTGCTTTTAAAAAAATGCTGATAAAAGGAACTCTCTTTTAATAGGGCCTCGATTATTAGCGTTTTTTTAGCACTGAGAAAACCGTGTTTTGTAATAGTGATGAAGGGCAGTCATACTACAAAGCAAATGCAACACAAACCCACTAGGGATTGAAAGACTGATGGGGGCTCTCAAAGGGATTATTTTGGGTAGCAGGCAAAACAAGATGATGAAAATGACATGGATATGCAAGTTCCAATTGTTATGCTTCATTGCTACAAAATTTCTCTTTATCAACACTGAAAATGAGCTTTGTTGGCGCTATAAAAGCGCTGACATTCTAAGCAGTTTTAAAAGCCGATTGATTTTACAAGCGCTAAAAAATGAGGACTTTATAAACACTTTTTTGATAAACCCCCTTTTATCAACACTTTTTTACCACTAATAAAGATAACATTTTCAAAGATTTTTTTAGCATTGATAATGAGTGCATTCATCAGCACTAAAAACACTAATAAAATTTGAAAAATATATTTTTTTCAAATATTTAGGTTCCGCTCAAGCCCACTCCCATTTTTAGTGCTTGCCCACCAACCCCCACTCCTACTCATGCACAATGACCGCCAACACACCATTTGGCAACGCTCCCCCCCCCCACTACTGCAGATATGACCTTAAAAAGCGCTACAAAAGGGCATTTACAGCGCTAAAAAAGAACTGTTAATCTCAGCGAAGATAAATGGGGGTCCATTTTATCAGCGCTTAAAAAGCGCTGATAAAAGTAAAAAAAAATTAAAAATAAATCGCTAAAAAAGCGTTGTTAATATCACCGAAGATAAAGGGTGGTCCATTTTATCAACGCTTAAAAAAGCACTCATAAAATGGGTCTTTTATCAGTGCTAAAAAAAGCACTGATAAAAGTCATTTTTTTTAAAAAACGCTAAAAAGTGTTGTTAATCTCAGCGAAAATAAAGGGGGATCCATTTTATCCCTGCTAAAAAAAATACGGATAAAAGTAAAAAAAAATTAAAAAAATATTTGAATCAGAGACGCCTTTTAAAAGCACTTGACCCCCCCCCCCTTTAACAACGGTAGCCCCCACCTACACCCACCCGCACCCCAACCACCCCCCATTAACATCGCTAGCCCCCCACCCACGCGCCTCTGCCTCTCCCCGGATTCGAACTCAGGACTGCTCCCCTGCACACTTAGACCCTTTACCACCCCCCATGTTGCTTTATTCTTCATTTAATGATATATCTATTTATTTTTTTATATATATACTTATATTTATTCATATATTAATAAAAATTTATATTAATATATATATATATATATGTATATTTAGATATTTTAATATTTATTTATTTATTTATTCGTATATTAATATATATTTATATCTATTTATTTATATATATATTTAGTTATATTTTTTATCTATATATTTATCTATATATTAATATATATTTTTAAGATTAGTTTTAAATACATTTAAAACATATTTTTTTGTGTGTTTATAAATAAATAAATACATACATATATACAACATACATACACTTGTATACATTTTATTTGTATGTTTGTATCTGTAAGTATAATTATATATATTTATATATATTTACATATATTATATATTCATATGTATATTCATATGTTAGAATATATAGATAATATATATCAGTTTGTTAATACAGACACACACTAATACACACACACACACACACACACATTACATGTGTATATAAATATGCATATATTTTTATTTTAAATAAAATGGATATTATAAGTCTTATATATTGAGAAATATGTTTTATATGTAAATATGTTTAATTATTTATTTATAAAATTAAATTTTTATGTGTGAATATGTAAAAAATATTTATATATTGTTATATATTTGATTATAAATAATATTAAATTATAAAAAAATAAAATTTCAAATCCATAATATCAATATGAATGTAATCTATCGAAATAAATCTAGTACTCACCGAAAAAGAGCAAAAAGACCCCCTGAAACGAGGCTGAAATTCTATCGAATGTTAAAAAATTTGGGTATCCTGACTAAAAACTCAGTTTTGGAGGTCTTCTAGGCCATTTTTAGCCTTAAAAAACATTCACCGAGGTTCCCCCCTATCATGAAGGCGTAGAGTTCACCGCATTATTTTATTTGATATGCTGTAAAGCTCAATGGACACTCGGATCAATGTGAACCTCACCAATGCACATGATCCAAAGAGTAAGAAAGATCATATCTTTCATGGTCTTAAGCAGACATTTCGAAGGGAAATAGTCTCCCATGTATTATCATCATATGAAGAAATAGTATCATGTGTTAATATGATAAGTAAATAATTCTCTAAGTCCCTTGACTTTGAAGGGAAGCAAGAGAAGAAGAGGATGGTAGAGAAAACGTTATATAAAGGGAAGAATGAAAAGAAGGATTTTCCAACAAGTGATAACTGTGGAAAGAATCATCCTAGTAAATGCTTGAAGGGAATAGGATTTTGTTAAAAGTGTAGGTAAAAAGGACACTAAGTTTGTGATTACAAGGGTAAGAAGAAGGTTTCCAATGTACAATGCTTCAACTACAAGGTGATGGGACACTATACGAATCAATGTCCCAATCATCAAAGAAATATGCACCAGATAATGCTATTGGATAGTGATCATGTTACGATACTACTGCAGATGAAGAGGAATGATTAATATTCCTATTCAAGAATTATATTATTTTAATTAGAAATATACTGGTTATAAGAATTATATAATATATAATTATTGTACTACATTACTATTTCATTAAGGATTTGAGATTGTATGGTACCAATTAAAGTGACACAATTGCAAGTTAAAATTTTTGGAAAAATATGGTTGAGGGAAATATAACCCTTAAAATGTTTCTGATACTAAGATGATGATTTTGGAATAAAGATATGATTTATTGAGATAAATAATATTGGATATTATTGACTACGTTGAAACTGATTAATGGTTGTTTATTTCATCATTGTTAGAGTTTACAACATTTTTGAATGTAAGGAGTATATCAAATATTCTATGTTTTACATAAGTAATAAGGAATCAGGGAGGTATTAAATAAGTTTTTATGGTAATTTAGGGTATTACCTTATTTTAAGAGAATACATGATGAAGTTATTCACATGATTGTTATGTGACAAAAGAAATATGCATTATGTTATGTGACCTTTCTTATAATTTTTTGAATTGTAAGTTTGGAAAGAAGTATTTTGTATAAGACTAAATGTTGGAATGAATTAAATTTTATATTGTATATTATTGTTTAAAGTTAAAACATTTCTTAAGATTATTTTTGGAATGTTATATTAATATAGTTTTAAGAAAAGGACAACCCATAGGTCGGGCGACAATTCGTCATGTCGGACAAGGCTACGTGAATCAAACCCACAACCAAAGTGTGATAAGGATTTATCACCTACCATTATCTAAGGTAAGTCCCCGTTTAGTATAACATAGTTTTCTTTATTTAAATGGTATAAGTTATTTTTTGAAACCTTATACAATTAAGATAAATAGAATATTTTTGAGTTTTATTATCTTTTGAAAAGAAAGATGAGTTTGTGGTAGGAATTAGTGAAAGGATGAAACTATACATTTCAAATAAGTATTAGTCCTTGTGTTCTTAGTCTATTTAGTAAATTAATTATTCAACTCTATGGAAAGAATCTTGAAACCAAAAATGTTATCCTAGTACTTTCTCTAATGAATCAAATGATCCCTTAAATCATCATAAATTTATACCTTTGTGACTTTTAAATTTATTCTCATCATTTTTGATGTTATTAATTCATTCATAACTTTTAATTTACTCCCTTTACTGATTTTCTATGAAAAGTTCATAATTGGTGTGAAATATTCATGTTTTAATATTAAATATAATTTTTTAGCACTATTTGAATTAATCCAGATTCGAGTCAGTTTAATGTTTTAATCATAACTCTAATCCTAATGATCCCAATTGTGTAATTTTTAATTTTTAGGGTTAATTAATCAATTTATAACATAACATTATAAGTAACATTTAGTCAATTATTCCATTTGAGTGGTCATACGGTTCACACAATAAGGGCCAAATAATATGTGAAAAAAATTGGACCAATCATAATGCTTGAATTTTTGGGCTCAATACAGAAACCCAAATTTTATGAGACTCTAAAATATGTTATTTATTATTCAAAGTAATCATGGATAAAATTTTCAAGGCCCAACTCCAAAAAAGGGGCCCAAATGATGCTTTGAAGTATAGCCCACTATTCTTTCTAGGAATTAAAATCAGAACACATTTATTCACTTTTCTCCTAATATATACATCAATTAGAGCTGAAATTTTTCAATGTGAAATATAAGATATATGCAGAGGAATTTTTAGAAGAAATATTTCTGATTTTATGGCATATTTCTACTCAAAAACCCAATTCCCATTTTGTCTTTCAAAAAAGTATTGATTGAAATAGATAGATTAAAATTGTGTAATAAAACAACCATAACTTTGGATCCTTAAATTCAATTCCCATAAAATTTTTAGGGTAGACTGGAAAAATTCATAGATACAACTTTGAAGAAGAAAATATCTCAATATTCTGCTGTATAGAGTATCAAATTATATATCCAAGTGGAGGGGATGATTTGGAAAGCAAACAGTCCACCTCCTTGGGCTATAAATACATTCCACTATTCTCCTTACAAAGATTTGGAATTTTAGAGAAAAGGAGGATAGTTTAGAATGAAAAATTCTCTACCAAAGGCTTGGGAGGATCTTCTATACTCAGGTTTCTACTTTAGATACCATTCATCCATGTTTCTTTTGATTTACTTTTGCATTTTTCTTCATTTGTAATCTCAAAAGTGTTTGTATTTGTAATTATATTTTAATGCATGTTTATTCTTATTAATCTATTTTAATCATCCACCCTCTATTATTAAATATTAATTCTCTTAAAATATTTTAAATCAAGTTGAAACCACTTCCCTTCTTTTTCTTCCTCATTTAATCAAAAGTCTATTTTTAATTTTCATCATGGTTCGTGTGTGTGTTCGACACACAACTCTTTTCTTACCCCATTATTTTCATTCTATTTATAATTAATCACCATAGAAATATATTACCAGATTACTAAACATCTCAATGGATAATTAAATATACCATTAGGGTGAGTCAGAAATTGGGTATATTAAGTGATTGGGAGCTTTTGCTCGATGAATATTCTTTAGGTTAATATTGTGTATGTTGCACTCAAAATATCATGGATTAATGACATGTTTTGTTTAACATGTGGATTACATGGATTATTGGAACCATTAATACAAAATCATAAACAATTTTTTACTGATTCGATAACTATGTCAATTTAAGGCTTGGATTAAGGCCTTAACACTTGGGAATTCTGATCAAAGTAATCTTCTGAAGTGGGTGTTAATTTAATGAAATATAAAGAAAATCTGAAGGATATCACAAGCTTAAATCCATAATTATGAACTCACCCTAATAATTATCAATATGTTAAATAAATCTTCATTAATCAATCATTTAATCTAATCTCTACAAACGAACCCCCACTCAAAACACAAATTAATCAAAAGAAATCGGCTATAAAAAGTATAATCGCCGAGGATTTGACCTGAGTGCCACAATACACATTAGTAGAGAACCAAACCCTTATGAAACTTTTTCCAAGGATGATTCCTTAAGTAGTTGATATTTTTTAGTTTTTTTAAAAAACAACAAAAAAGTAAAAAAATTAACCAAAAAAATCTAAAAAAACAAAAAAAACCGCCTTCCTCATAAAAATCATAAATGAAAAAAACAAAAAGAAAAACCCACCTTCCTCATCCTTCCAAATTATCTCTGAATACCCCATAGCATCCCAAAAAATCCCTCAGATCTGTTTGACCCTAAAATAGAGAAAACTTTTCACCAACTTAGGAGGAACATTAGGGATAATCAAATCACTCCTGAACCAGTTATTGTCCAACCAATTAAAATAGATATGTCCAATACTAGGGAACAAAATCTTAAAGAAATTGCTGCCCTTGATATGAATTACTGACCCCTTGGTATTCAATATCCAAATATTGAGTCTAATTTTTAACTCAAATAGGGTTTGATTTATCTTCTGCCTCATTTCCACGGGCTAGCTGGTGAGGATCCCCATCTTCACCTCAAAGAGTTCCAAGTGGTGTGCTCTACCATGAATCCTCATGGGGTTTCTAAAGAACAAATAAATCATCAAGAATTCTATTTCTCCTTGGATGACTCTTCTAAGTCATGGATCTACTACCTCCCTCCTGGTTCCATAACCACATGGAACGATATGGAGTGACTCTTCTTAGAGAAATTACTTCCTGCTTCTCATACTACTTCTATCCCAAAGAAAATTAGTGGTATCCATAAATTCTCTAATGAATAACTTCATGAATACTATGATAGGTTCAAAAAGATTGTGGAAACCTACCCACACCATAAAATCCTTGACCAACTCTTAATCCAATACTTTTATAAGGGGTTATTGACTATGGATAGAACTCTCATTGATGTCGCAAGTGGTGGTGCTCTTGTTGATAAAAATCTTGCAGCTGCATGAGATATTATAAGAAATATGGCTAAAAACATGTAACAATTCCATACTCGAGCATATGATCAATTCAAACAAGTCTAAGAGAATCAATATATAGATCCCAACAAGATGACCGAGTGGATGAGTGAACTTATAGGCCTTATGAGACAACTAGCGGTGGATGCCAAAGCCCCAACCTCATCTTCTACACAATCTATGTTCCCTAGACCTATCAAAAACTATGGAATCTATAGCTCACTAGCTAATCCAACTAATATATTTCCACAACTTCAACAGGATCCATCTTATTCATCTGGTCCAATAGATCTCAATGAAGCATATTCTCAAAGGAACACCAACCCTCAACAATCAGGTCAGTTCATTAGACACTTCAACCAACCCCACTCCAAGTCCTTCCCTTTTACCTTTAAAAAGTCTTGAGGTATGATAATATCATTTCTCATCCTCCTCAAAACCCAAACCAATTCCAATATGGTCAAGGTTTTGGTAACTTCCAACAACCTTACCATTTTGTTCCTCAACCTCAAAGGATCAATCCTCATATTTCTTCTCCTAGATACCAATATCCTAATGAGTCTTCCTAATTCCCAACCCAATATAAGAACTTTCCCAAGAACCAAAATCAAGGTAATCCCAATGAGGGACATGCATCTTCTTTCAACCAACCATGGGAAAGTGTTGTGGAATATCTTTCCTCATTCACTCATTCTAGCCTCAAAAACATTGAAACCCAAATTGGTCAACTTGCATCTGATCTAAGCCATCATCAACAACCAAATTCTTCCCAAATCCCAACTCAACCATTACCCAATCCCATGGGTAATGTAAGTAAAATAACACTTAGATTGGAAAAGCAAATTTCTATTCCTCACAATGAGTCCTCTAAATCTCATTTAAATATTGACTTAGAAAATGAAAAGAAAAAGAAACCAAAAAAATAACCTGAATCCACTCCCTCACCTCCTTTCATTACTCTAAAAAACCCAATTCATTTTCCTCAAAAAATATTTAAGCCAAGGATTTCCTTTGAACCTAATCCTGAAATGCTCGATATGTTTAGATGTGTTAAAGTCAAAATTATCCTATAATATTCCATCAAAAAAATACCTATGTAAGAACCCGGTTTTTGGCTATAAAAGACTTTGGAATATTCTTGATGTTATTACAGGGAAGCTCCTTCAAACGGCGTGCAATTCCGAGCCCCGGTGTGGCCTGAATTTAATTTTCAGTGCCTTCACAATGGGCACACCAAATAAATGAGATAACTCCTAAACGGTGCTTCAGATCCTAAATATGAGTTCATGAATGGGTCCGAAATGGGGTTTTTACCCTATAAATGACAAAACATGTCGGTACGGGACGTTTGGACCCCTCGCCAGTTAACAGAACGTTAAACGGATAATTAACATAATTAATTTATTCATTTAATAGTTAAACTCAGGTGTTTCTTAAATGGTAGCTTGGATTGGAAAACCGAGGGCACCGTTGAGTCCGGAGCATGCCGTTTACCCTAGGAGGGGTGAAAGTTTCATGGGCGCGGACCTTCTGTGAAAAATGCCACCAGGGGCATTTTTGTAATTTTGGCGGCCTCAGGCATTGAGTTTAATAACTTTTTAATGGGGCCTCAAATTGAAATTCTGATACCTCCGTTGTGCTCGGGAGGAGGTTTTTACCCTAGGGGAGTCTTAACCTCGACCCTGCTGAGGGTTTGGGTATGGGACCTACGGGCGGGGGTTTAAGTGTTTTCTATTTAAACACTCCCCCCCTTTGTTTTGTTTCCCCCTGGCGCAAACCCTCCCAATGAAGAAGGAGGAGATCCTCCCCTCCCCTCCACCACTCCGGCGAGGCACGAAAACTCTGGCGGACCGTCGGTGAAGCGTCGGGCTACGCCCCTGCAGGTAGGAGTTTTCGTTTGCGTTTTAATTCTGAATCCTTCTTTCAAGTTGAATTATAGCTTCGAATTATTGTTTGATTTCCAAGAAAGGCCCATGATTGTGTAGCATATGTTCTAAGATTTCTAACACATATTTTGGATTAAAAATACAAGTCTCGAGGTGATCGCAGTGACCCGGCGAAGTCCGGGGCGATTTTGGGTGTTTTTCCAGCGGATCTGGGCACTCCGGCGAGTGGGCGCAGCGGTCTGGAGAGCAGGCACGGTGGCGTGCAGCGGCTCCAGGCGGCAGCACACGGTAGCTTGGTCGGCGGCTGGCTGAGGCAGAGCGGCTGCGGGTGTCGGTGGCTGGCTGAGGCGGAGCGGCTGCGGGTGTCGGCGGCTGGTTGAGGCGGTGCGGTCGCGGCGAGCTGGGGGGGGGGGGGGCAGGAGGACCGACCGGTTGTGCCGGCCGATTGACGCGGAGGCCGGGTTTGCGCCGCGCAACCCCGCTCGGGAGATAGGGACCCGCCGTATGCGGGTCTCATCGTGGAAGAAACAACCGGCCTCGAGGCCGGTCGGCGGAGCAGTGGATCGTGGGTCCACGGCCGGCCCGCGCGGCCGAACTGCGGGCCGGCCCAGGCCGGTCCAGCCCAAGGGGCTTTGCCCCCTCGACTCAGATGCCCGTAATTTCCGCTACGGGCGTCCGTTTTGGATACCGTTTGCAGATGTGGAACCGTATCGACGAGGCTAACTTTTTGAGATGGCCTCGGGAATTTTTAATTCCCGAGACAAGGTCCTCGGTGGCTTTTCACACCTTTAAGCAGATTGACGTTTCCCCTAGGGTTTCTTGTTTTGGATGGCGCATACACATCTGATATCTGAATTGAGTGCTGTCAGTGGAGTTGCGACCCTGGCATTGAGATGGAGTTTTCCAGTGTGGTTTTGGGCCTTGAATCCGGAGTTGAGGTGTGGGCCTCATGGCCCGTCTTTCGAGCTGCACGCAGCTTTTTGCTACTTTTTCATCAAACGTCTGTTCGGGGCATGCGACCAGTCAATTTTGGGTGTTTTTCTGAGGTCATTGCATTGGCTAAATCTTCCCACTTAAATCCCGCACGGTGGTGCGGGCCCCACGAGGGCCGTTTTGGGAGTTGGCGGTGATTTCCACCTTTATCACCGAGTGTCCGTTTTGGACAAGTGAATAGTCAATCTTGTGTACTTTTTCGAGAGGATCACAATGGTGTGATCTGTTCGTTGTGCTTTAAGACTGGGATGTGGGTCCCACAAAGCATCGCTCGTGTGCGGTGCGACAGAATGCATCGTTTTCTCTGGATACCCATTGCACTCGAGTGAGGAGTCCTTTTGACGTATTTTCCTAAGGGGATCACAATGGTGCGATGCGCCCGACTATTTTCGGGGTCGAGGCTTGGGACCACGGGACGCCGTTCGGGCGTAAAGTGGTGTCAGATGACTTTTACGTCGGATATCCGTTGGAGGCAAGTAAGTAGTTGATCTCGCATGTTTTTCCACGAGGAATTCATCGGTGTGATCCGTTTGGAGGTGTGGAGTCTCTTTCGAGACCTCATTTAAATGCGGAAGCAAGTAAGGTGCTTTGGTGGTGGTTCTTCCTACTGTGTTTGTAGTGGACCCTTGGTGTGTGAATGCATGCACTCCCGTGTGAGTGAAGTAATGCTTGAAGAGATGTGTTTGGTCGTGCCTGAGCCGTTGAGGTGGCTAGTTGAAGTTTTTATGTTTATGCCCTTCGCGTTGACGTTAAGTGTCATGTGCTCGATAGCCTTTTGGATGGAAATGTGGTATACTCTGGGAGTATACGGGAATGCTTTGAGGTACATGTGGTTGTTTGTACCTGAGAAAGTTTGTGCACTTGGTTGTAGTTGACTAGGGGCCACACGTCGTGTGGGCCCCATGTGTGTGTCGTGTTCTGCTTTGCGTACCCTTGACCTCTCGCAACGTAGAGGGTCCCTCTGTTCTCATTTGTTTGACCAGCAGGGTTGAGTTTCTCCCTGGTTATGTTCTTGTTTGTTTGACCAGTAGGGTTTAGTTTCCCCTGGTTCTGTTCTCGTTTGTGTGACCAGCAGGGTTGAGTTTCCCCTAGTTCTGTTTTCGTTTGTTTGACCAGCAGGGTTGAGTGGGTTTCCCCCTATTCCTGTTCACGATGGTTCCAACCAGCAGGGTTGAGTGGGTTTCCCCCTGGTCCTGTTCACGATGGTTCCGACCAGCAGGGTTGAGTGGTTTTCCCCTAGTTCTGTTCTCAATGGTTTGGCCGGCAGAGTTGCTTCGTGTTCCCTAGGAGAGTTCTTGTGGATCTCGGTGTGACCAACACTTTACGTGGGCACTGATCCTCTACCCAGGAGGTTGTTTCCAGCAGAGCTGGCTAGTGGGTTATCATCCAGCATGGATGGCCAGTGAGTTACCATCTAGCAGGGATAACCAGTACATCGGTGTTCGTCGAGTAGTACCATCCAGCAGGGATAACCAGAGCAGTTCCGAGTTTACCTCCAGCGGGGCTGGGAAGTGGTCCTTGATGTCTGGTTTACCTCCAGCTGGGCTGGGAAGTGGTCCCCGATGTTGGGATTACCTCCAGATGGGCTGGTAAGTGGTCCCCAATGATGGTTCCGAGCCTCCCTCCAGTGGAGTACACTTTTATGGTACTGGGCATTAGGAATTGTCGACGACTTTAGCCGGGTCTCCCTTCAGTGGATTACCCTTTTACGGGACTAGGTAGTGTGGCACCCATCGACTTTTGCCGGGTCTCCCTCTAGTGGGAACCCGTCGACTTCTAAGGATTACCCTCCAGTGGGGCTAGGCAGGGGGTCGCCTGTCGACTTTGAGGAGGCCTCTCGACTGCGGGGCAGTGACGAGGTGTGGTTTGACGTTCCCCCAGAACTCTCAAGTATGAGGGGCGCTTTCCCCACCAAGATGCGTCCTTACAATGCGACCTAAAACCGTGCGGGCGAGTCAGTGCCGCCCAAAGAGGATAGTGTCAAGGTGTGGTGATTTGAGCCCCTTGACTTGTAGTTCGGGGCAGATGTGCGGGATGTTGGGCATCGATGGTGTTTACCTCTAGGACTGTTGGATACTCACTCTCTTGGGCTGAGCTATGGGATGGAGATCCCCTTATGATCTTGTTTGCGCTTCTTGATTGAGCCTATGGATATGTATATACCTTGTTCCAGTACCCACTTCTTGGGTTTTAGTTACCCTCCTTCCAGGAGAGGTGAAAACGCGCGGGGTATGCCACGTGCTTTCCGTGTCTAACTTCTCATGGTTGGAGGAGTCTAATCTCCTGCTATAGGTAGAGAAAACTCGACAAGAAGTTCGTCTTCTCACCGTTTCTAGCTCCTTGTGTTTGGACGAGTCTATCTCCTTTCCCTTGTTGGGTTGAACTGGACTCTCTACTGTTACTCTACTACACTCCTTGTTGTACTCTTTACTACACTCTCGGTTATACTCCTTTACTTTGCCCTTTTTTATCTACTGCTCACCCTTCGGTACCTCCTTTGTTGCTCCCTCGAGCCTTCAGGGTATCCTACTGAGTATTTTTATACTCACCCCTGCTTGGGCTTTGCCCGCACTTGGTGTGCCCTTGCAGACAACAGATAGGTTGGTCGTGACGTCAGAGGAGCTTAGGATATCGGGAGCTTGGACCGCGTGCAGTGGTTGTAGTCGGGTTCCAGGTGGGGGAACCTTCCAGCTGTTTACTTTTGTTCACCTATTGTTGGGTTGTGGCTCTTTTCTGATTGGGAGTGTGTTTTTTCCATTTTATTTTAAGTTTACTTTCATCACTTTCTTTGTAATGTTAGAGTTTTATGCACTTTATGGTTTATTTATAGCAGTTGGTACTATAATTTTATTTTTACTTTTCACTTCTGCATTGAGTGGGATGCGTGTGTGTGTACAGGTACCCAGGAAAAGGCCTCCCTGAGTTTTTTTAGCCTTCGGCGCTTGTCGCCAGCCCCTGTCCTATGGAGGCGGGCTTAGGGTAGTTGCAGCTCGAGCCTGGGTAGGGTCGGGTCATGACAAAGTGGTATCAGAGATGGTTCGTTCCTTGGGACGTTGTTCGGACGTCCCTAAAATGGAATTGGTTGAGATCTAGGACAACAGTTTCAACGTGTCTCGATAGTGACTCTCAGGCCAGGGAGTCCAGTGACAGTGCAGCGACTGACGTATCCGTTCACCAGGACCCTGATAACCCACTTTTCGACTCGGCATGCTGAGACACCCGTTGTAGGGAAAATTGGTTTGTGCATCACATAGGATTGTGTCTTTAACTTTCCTTATTGAGTGAGATCCCCATTGTTGTTACTGTTATATACATATATGCTCATCTGACCACGACACTCCTTGATAACATTCAAGATGTCTCCGCAAAGATAGCCAACCAGGATACCAACTTTGGTTCATGACAATGACCCTGTGAGTGATGAGGCCTCAGTCCAGGACCCATCATGCGAGTCCCTTTCTCCGGGTGGGCCAGTAGCAGCACCCCCACCTGGTGAGCAACAAACAGCTTCAGCAGAGCAGATTGAGCTTGAGTGCTGTTTGAGTACACTCCGTTAGTTACAGTGACAGATACCGCTGAGGTTTAGTGGTGATCCAAACCCTCAGGTAGTAGAGGTTTGGCTCGAGACAATGTTTTGCCTCTTCAGGCTTGTGCATACACTGGCAGATCAGAGGGTGGCTTTGGCATCCAGCCTTTTCCATGGAGCAGCTGGGCGTTGGTGGAGTCTGGTGACTCAGTTACTTGATGAGTCATCGATTTCATGGGACGACTTTCAGCTGCTGTTCCGTGAGTATTTTTACCCCTCATGCTTACGCTTCGTTCGGATCAAGGAGATCCTGCAGTTTCAGCAGGGAGGGATGACGGTGACTGAGTACACGACTAGGTTCGCAGACCATGCACGTTTTTACCCGGACTTGGTCCGTGATGGCAGCTTCCAAGCGTGGAAGTTTGAGAAGGGTCTCTGTAGAGATATTTGTGCTATCATAGTTCCCTTGTGCATTCCCACTTATGCCGGGGTGCTAGAACAGGCACTGGTGATAGAGAGCTTCCTGTCGCACTTTACATTTGATGGTGGTAGTAGTCATGACAGAGCTGAGACGTCTTCCGCAGCTAGCAGGCATCACCAGACAGAACCTTGATGCAGGAGGCCTTCCCACTACCGGTTTTGGAGATGTGGTCGTACACCACAATGGCGCCGGAGGGCACCAGGGAATCCCAGAGAGCATCGATGCTATGTTTGCGATGGACGAGGCCACTTGGCACAGGACTACCCGGCCAGGTATGCTGAGAACTTCGGGAAGGCAGCAGGCGCACCACCACGGTAGAGGCAGCACCGTGATCGGAGTAGTTGCCAGAGAGGTGGTGCTAGTAGAGGAGCGGGAGGATCTGGAAGTGGGGGACGAGAGTACGAGGTCTTCCCATCACCACCAGGCGGTCCACTTTAGGCTCTGGGAGCTGAAAGATTGGACCACAAACAGCCGTGAGCTTTGGATGTCTACGATCCTACAGAGCATGAGGTGATAAGAGGTATGCTCTACATCTCTACTACTTTTGCAGTAGAATTGTTAGACTCTGTATGTGAAATGTTTTCCTCCCTGCTCCTTTCTTGAGGTTTTACCAGGGTGATGCGGGGCATCGGTGTAACCCTGCGTCAGAATAGTAGAAGGCATGGGAGCTTTTTCTTTAGTTGATGGTGTCGACTCCATCACTTTTCGAGTGTGTAAGAGAGTCTTGGTTGTGAGACATCGACTATGAAACCTTGCGTGACCAGATATCCTTGGGTGTTCCACTATATGGATATTCTGAAGGAGGGAATCACCGGGCTTGGTCCTAGGTCCAATGGTGATTCCAATCACGACGTGCGACGTAGAGGTTCAACCGGGGAGGTGAGTTACCCCCGAGGGCCTTCGGGTCATTTGAGACCGTGTGGAGGGATGGCGAGGTTCCCTACCGCCTTGCCCTAAACCCAAGGTCAGGAGTGGGTGCACGACGTCTCCCGTGTGGCTTACCTGAGGAGATGTGTGTGTGCTCCTATACAAGTCATCAGTGAGGGTAGACCTCACATAAACCGATCAAATCCTTTGGTATGTGTGGTGCCGCAGGACTGTGCAAGAGTTCTTCTGGGTACGGAAGAGCCAGGTGCGGGCTTGGTACCCTGAGTTGTTCCCTGGTTTTGCTTTTCGAGGATGAAAATATTGAAGAAGGTAATGATTTAAGAACCCGTTTTTTGGCTCTAAAAGACTTTGGAATATTCTTGATGTTATTACAGGGCAGCACCTTCAGACGGCGTGCGATTCCGAGCCCCGGTGTGGCTAGAATTAAATTTTTAGTGCGTTCACACTGGGCACACCAAATAAATGGGATAACTCCTAAACGGTTCTTCAGATCTTAAATCTGAGTGCATTAATGGGTCTGAAATGGGGTGTTTACCCTAGAAATGAAAAAACATGTCGGCACGGGACATTTGGACCCCTTGCCCGTTAACAGAACGTTAAACGGATAATTAAAATAATTAATTTATACGTTTAATGGTTAAACTCGGGTGTTTCTTAAACTGTAGATCGAATTGGAAAACCAAGGGCACCGTTGAGTCCGGAGCATGCCGTTTACCCTTGGAAGGGTGTAAGTTTCACGGGAGCGAGCCTTCTGTGAAAAATGCCGCCAGGGCCATTTTCGTAATTCTGGCAGCCTCAGGCGTTGAGTTTAATAACTTTTGAACGAGGCCTCGGATTGAAATTCTAAAACCTCCGTTGTGCTCGGGAGGAGGTGTTCACACTAGGGTAGGATTAACCTCGACCCTGCTGAGGGTTCAGGTACGGGACCTATGGGCGGGGGTTTAAGTGTTTTCTATTTAAACACCCCCTTTGTTTTGTTTCCCCCTGGCGCAAACCCTCACAACGAAGAAGGAGGAGCTCTTCCCCTCCCCTCCACCACTCTGGTGAGGCACGCAAACTTCGGCAGACCGTCGGTGAAGCGTCGGGCTACGCCCTTGCAGGTAGGAGTTTTCGTTTGCATTTTAATTCTGAATCCTTCTTTCAAGTTGAATTATAGCATCGAATTGTTGTTTGATTTCTGAGCGAGGCCAATGATTGAATAGCATATGTTATAAGCTTTATAACTCATATTTAGGATTAAAAATCCAAGTCCCGAGGTGATCGAAGTGACCCGGAGAAGTCCGAGGCAATTTTGGGTGTTTTTCCGGCAGATCTGGGCACTCCGACAAGCAGGCGCGACAGTCCGAAGAGAAGGCGCAACAGCGTGCGGAGGCTCCAGGCAGTGGCACGCGGGAGCTCGGTCAGCGGCTGGCTGAGGCGGAGCGGCTGAGAGTGTCGGCGACTGGCTGAGGCGGAGCAGCTGCGGGTGTCGGCGGCTGGTTGAGGCGGTGCGGCCGCGACGAGCTGGGGGAGGGGCGGGGGGGGGGGGGGGAGCAGGAGGACCGGTCGGTCGTGCCTGCCGGTTGACGCGGAGGCTGGGGTCGCACCGCGCGACCCCGCTTGGGAGACAGAGACCCACCGTATGTGGGTCTTTACGCGGAAGAAATGACCGGCCTCGAGGCCGGTCAGCGGAGCAGTGGACCACGGGTCCACGGCCGGCCCGCGTGGCCGAACCGCGGGCCGACCCAGGCCGGTCCAGCCCAAGTGGCATTGCCCCCTCGACTCGGACGCCCATAATTTCTGCTACGGGCATCCATTTTTCATGCCGTATGCTACTGTGGAACCATATTGACGAGGAAAACTTTTTGAGAGGGCCTCAGGAATTTTTAATTCCCGAGCTGAGGGCCTCGGTGGCATGTCACGCCTTTAAGCGGATTGACGTTTTCCCCAGGGGTTCTTGTTTTGGACGGCGCAGACACATCCGATATCCGAATTGAGCGCTGTCAGTGGCGTTGCGACCCTGGCGTTGAGCCGTAGTTTTCCAGTGTGGTTTTGGGCATTGAAGCCGGAGTTGAGGCATGGGCCACACAGCCTGTCTTTCGAGCTGCACGCAACTTTTTGCTACTTTTTAATCAGACGTCTGTTTGGGGTGTGCAACCAGTCAATTTTCGGTGTTTTTACAAGGGCATTGCATTGGCACAATCTACCCACTTAAATTTTGAACGGTGGTGCGGGCCCCATGAGGGCCGTTTTGGGAGTTGGCGGTGATTTTCAGCTTTATCATCGGGTGTCCGTTTTGGACAATTGAATAGTCAATCTTGTGTACTTTTTCGAGAGGATCGAAATGGTGTAATCCGTTCATTGTGCTTTGGGACCGGGATGTGGGTCCCACGAAGCACTGCTCGTGTGCGGTGCGACGAAATGCATCTTTTTTTCCGGATATCCGTTGCACTCGAGTGAGCAGTCCTTTTGACGTGTTTTCCTGAGGGGATCGCAATGGTGCGATGCGCCCGACTGTTTTTAGGGCTGAGGCTTGGGACCACGGGACTTCGTTCAGGTGTAAAGCGATGTCGGATGACTTTTACGTCGGATATCCATTGGAGGCGAGTAAGTAGTCTATCTCGCATGTTTTTCCTTGAGGAATTCAATGGTGCGATCCGTTTGGAGGTGCAGAGTCTCTTTCGAGACCTAAATTAAATGCGGAAGCAAGTAAGCTACTCCAGTGGTGGTTTGTCCTACCGTGTTTGTAGTGGAACCTTGGCGTGTGAACGCATGCACTCCCGTGTGAGTGAATTAATGCTTGAAGAGATGTGTTTGGCCGTGCCTGAGTCGTTGAGGTGGCTAGTTGGAGTTGTTATGTTTACGCCCTTCACATTGAAATTAGGTGTCGTGTGCACGATAGCCTTTGGGCTAGAAATGTGGTATACTCTGGGAGTATATGGGAACTCTTGGAGGTACATGTGGTTGTTTGTACCTCAGAACGTTTGTGTGCTTGGTTGGAGTTGACTAGGGGCCACACGTCGTGTGGGCCCCATGTGCGTGTCGTGTTCTGCTTTGCGTACCCTTGACCTCTCATGACGTAGAGGGTCCCTCTGTTCTCGTTTGTTTGACCAGTAAGGTTGAGTTTCCCCCTGGTTCTGTTCTCGTTTGTTTGACCAACAGGGTTTAGTTTCCCCCTGGTTCTGTTCTCGTTTGTTTGACCAGCATGGTTGAGTTTCCCCTGGTTCTGTTCTCATTTGTTTGACCAGCATGGTTGAGTGGGTTTCCCCCTGGACCTGTTCACGATGGTTCCGACTAGCAGGGTTGAGTGGGTTTCCCCCTGGTCCTGTTCACGATGGTTCTGACCAGCAGGGTTGAGTGGTTTTCCCCTGGTTCTATTCTCGATGATTTGGCCGGTAGAGTTGCTTCGTGTTCCTTGGAAGAGTTCTTGTGGATCTTGATGTGACCAACACTTTACGTGGGCACTGATCCTCTACTTAGGAGTTTGTTTCCAGTAGGGCTGGCCACTGGGTTACCATCCAGCATGGATGGCTAGTGAGTTACCATCCAAAAGGGATGTCCAGTACATCGGCGTTCTTTGAACAGTACCATCCAGCAGGGATGGCCAGAGCGGTTCCG
Organism: Viscum album; assembly: GCA_963277665.1. Classification (NCBI taxonomy): domain Eukaryota; kingdom Viridiplantae; phylum Streptophyta; class Magnoliopsida; order Santalales; family Viscaceae; genus Viscum; species Viscum album. The sequence continues at coordinate 1,305,534,206 of OY728140.1, read as the reverse complement.
GGTTTACCTCCAGTGGGGCTGGGAAGTGGTCCCCGATGCCTGGTTTACCTCCAGCTGGGCTGGGAAGTGGTCCCCGATGCTGGGTTTACCTCCAGCTGGGCTGGGAAGTGGTCCCCGGTGATGGTTCTGAGCCTCCCTGTAGTGGAGTAGCCTTTTATGAGACTGGGCATTGGGACTCGTCAACGAATTTAACCAGGTCTCCCTCCAGTGTATTACCCTTTTACGTGACTGGGTAGTGTGGCACCCGTCGACTTTTCTCGGGTCTCCCTCTAGTTGAAACCCATCGACTTCCAGGGATTACCCTCTAGCGGGGCTAGGAAAGGGGTCTCCTGTCGACTTTGAGGAGGCCTCTCGACTACGGGGTAGTGACGAGGTGTGGTTTGACATTCCCTCAGAACTCTCAAGTACAAGGGGTGCTTTCCCCACCAAGACGCGTCCTTGTGACGTGACCTAAAACCGTGCGGGCGAGTCAGTGCCGCCCAAAGCGGATAGTGTCTAGGTGTGGTGATTTGAGCCCCTTGACTTGCAGTTTGGGGCAGACGTGTGGGATGCTGGGCATCGATGGTGTTTACCTATAGGACTATTGGCTACTCACTTTCTTGGGCTGAGCTATAGGATGGAGATCCCCTTACGATCTTGTTCAGGCTTCTTGATTGAGCATATGGATATGTATATACCTTGTTCCAGTATCCAATTCTTGGGTTTTGGTTACTCTCCTTCCAGAAGAGGTGAAGATGTGTGGGGTATGCCACGTGCTTTCCATGTCTAACTTCTTGTGGTTGGTCGAGTCTACTCTCTTGTTATAGGTAGCGAAGACTCGACGGGAAGTTCATCTTCTCACTGTTTCCAGCTCTTTGTGTTTGGACGAGTCTATCTTCTTTCTCTTGTTGGGTTGAGCTGGACTCTCTAATGTTAATCTACTACACTCCTTGTTGTACTCTTTACTGCACTATCAGTTTTACTCCTTTATTTTCCACTATTAGATCTACTACTCACCCTTCAGTACCTCTTTTTTTGCTCCCTCAAGCCTTCGGGGTATCCTACTGAGTATTTTTATACTCACCCCTGCTTGGGTTTTTCCCGCACTTGGTGTGCCCTTGCAGACAACAGACAGGTTGGTCGTGACGTCAGAGGAGCTTAGGATATTGGGAGTTTGGACCGCGTGCGGTGGTCATAGTCAGGTTCCAGGTGGGGGACCCTTCTAGCTGTTTACTTTTGTTCACCTGTTGCCGAGTTGTGGCAGTTTTCTGGTTGGGCGCATGTTTTTTCCCTTTTCTTTTCAGTTTACTTTCACCACTTGATTTGTATTGTTAGAGGTTGATGCACTTTGAGGTTTATTTATAGCAGTTGGTATTGTACTTTTCTTTTTTACTTTTCACTTCTGCATTGAGTGGGCTGTGTGTGTGTGTACAGGTACCCAGGAAAAGGCCTCCCTAAGTTTTTTTATCCTTTGACACTTGTCGCCAGCCCCTGGCCTATGGAGGCGGGCTTGGGGTAGTTGCGGCTTGAGCCCGGGTAGGGTCGGGTCCTGACATCCTAAGTATGAAAAGTTTCTTAATGAGTTGTGCACCCATAAGAGATAACTTATGACCATTGAGAATGGTTCAAACCAATAGTACATACCCATGAAGTGCGAATGATCTAGGGACATTTACTATTCCATGCCAAATAGGGAGTTCCAACTTCGATGATGCACTCATAGACCTAGGAGCCTCAATAAATTTCATGCCCAAATCCATATTTTCTAACCTTAGAATAGGTCCCTTGCACCCACCAGGTGTTTTCATCCAATTGGACAATTAAAGCACAACCATTCCTTAGGGAATAATTGAGGATGTCCTTGTCTGATTTAATGATCTTATCTTCCCTGCTGATTTCTATGTCCTTGACATGGATGGTGAAACAAACTCTTCTCGATCACCCTTAATTATTGGTAGACCATTCCTCCTAACAGCTAGAACTAAGATTGATGTCCATGTGGGCATCCTATCCATGGAATTTGGTGACCAACTGGTCAAGTTCAATATTTTTCAATCCATGTGATACCCATCATAGAATCAATCTGTATTATCTATCTGTGCTTCTAAAAGTCTCTCTGAGAGTTTTTTAAATCCCAATCCATTATGTTCTTCCTATTCTAATGATAGAGGAGTTTGTAAATATTACATCCTCATTAACCAAGTCATAAATGGAGAAGTTGATGTCGAAATTTAAAATGTAAACTCCATTGATCTAAATGATCTTAAAAAGTCTTTGAATCCCATCTCACCTCTGATCTCCAATGCTCCATATTGGACAATAATGAGGAAAATGAACTATCATGCTCATTTATTGATTCAGATCAGATTATAAAACATTTATCATTTCCTATACATGATCTTGGAAATTCTATTATATGTGAGGTGAACCCTGAACCAATGTGTTTATATTATCCCGATGGTAGTGATGTTTGTGATATTTGTTCCCTAATTTAAAAAGTGACCACTGGTGAGGTTGAAATTGAAAATTACTTGGAAAATAACATTGATATAAGGGTAATTAAAAAATTTATTTAGTCTTATGACTCCACTGATCCTCATTACTGTACATTGATAAGTGATGAAATAAATGAGTTAAAAATAATTGGGATCTCATACTTTGGTTTCGTTTTATCTGAACCTTATATAAATAAACCAACAGAATTGAAAGTTTTTCCTGAATTTCCAAGAATAGAAAACCAACACTTTGTGGAAAACATCATTCCTCAAGTTGAAGACCAAAGGGAGGATAACTATATTCTCTTTCCACACTGATTAAACTACAAGTGCAACAACAAGGAAGGGAAGAAATTATCCAATGAATAATTGAACCTCCCAAAGGATAAGGCTTTCTAGAAGAACACTGGAGTTGAATAAATAGTGTGGCCACCATCAAAATATGGGTATTCTACTGGAACTGTCTAGCTATAGACAAAATAAATGCAACGCTACTTGGGAGGCAACCCAAATTTTCTTTTCCTTTTATAGAATTTTAATTTATTTTTAGTTTTTCATTAAATAAATAACTACTTTTTTTACTCTCTTTTACATAATGGAATTTTTACAAAATATCACCAAAGAGGACACATGCCCTAGGAACCATATAAATTCCCACATACCCACGACTATATGGAGACGAAATCCCACCAAATCCAAACCAAGGGGAACCACTTTCCCTTTAACTCTCCCTCTCTTCCTCTCTCTCCCTCTTTCTTCTTCTTCCTCTCTCTTTCATTTTTTACCTCTTCCTTCATCAAACACTTTCTTTTTCTCTTTCTCTTTTGTGTGGGTGTGTATATTAAAAACACTAAAAAAAATAAAAAAACTAAAAGATATAAAAAAACAAAAAGAGTAATACTTACTCACCATCCAATTTTGAAATTTTGTCCAAAAAAATTGAGGAGTCAAAAAGACATGTTTTTATCATGATTTTTTTATTTTCATCATGAATTTGGATAAAGAATTATGTTTCAAGAATAAAATTTTTTTAATGCTCAATTCTTTATTTGAAAAATGATTCTTCCCCAACCATGCAGAACAACATTAACTTTTATTCCATGGTCACCTATGACCATATTTTCAATTTTTGTGTTTTTTCACCCCCGATTTTGAGTCTTGAGTTTATGGACCTTCAAGTTGAACTTCAAATGTTGGTGTTCTTTAATATGATATAGGAATTTTCTGAACCATATTTGAATCAAAATATCCAAATAGATTCCAATTAACCTTACATTAATCCCCCTTTGTAAATCCCCTTCGAGCCTATGAAAAACATTTCTTTGATATCCACATTAAAATCCCAATACATTTTCCCACCTAATATATACATGGAATTACAATTAATAATTTATTGAAATTTAAGTGTGGTGAGCATGGATTTCATTTTGGGTGTCATTTCCTTGATTTTCAATGTGTTTTCATATGCTTGAGGGAATAAATCCATTTTAGTGTGGGGGAGAGGTTGTCATTCAGTGATTTTTGGTAATGAAATTTCATTTATGGAATTTTGTAAATGTTATTGACAAGTGTTCAAAAAAATTGAAAAAAAACAAAAACAAAAAAGAAAAAAATGGTTGTGTCTTGGGCAGGTCAAAAATCACTCTTCCTCAACATTTTATCTTGTTATATCTATTAAAATTAGTGTCATGAGGACATCAAACATGGGTTGGGAGATGAGTGTGAGATCTGTTTCACTTCAACTTTCAAAAAAATAAAAAAAATAAAAAAAATAAAAAAAGGAAAACTTATGTCATTGTGAGAAGTTTTGTGTTTTTCAAATATTTCATCTTCTCATAACCTTAAACTTTTATTCATTTTTTGTGAGATCCTTCACCCAATAATTTCCTTTTAAATATGTGTTTCTATAACCTTCCATGTATTATTTCAAATTGTACATTGCTTTTTTCCATGTCAGTGTTTTAGCCCTCTTTTCCTCTCTCTTGGACATTAAATTCCTACCATTCCATAGCCATAGAAAAACCCCTAAAAAGACCCATTTATTATTGTTAAATTTAGGATATGGAATGGAATTTTAGATCTCTTTCAAATTATAATATTTTCACTTTTGGTTTGTGAATGAGTGAATCTCAAAAAATAAAATTTTATCATCTTGAGAGGAGTATGTTTTGAGTTCCTGCCTTTTCCATTTCTAATTTGAGCATGAAAAATGATTTTTTTGGAATTTATTTTCAATAAAAATTTGTTTTAGAATTAAATATAGATGAGTTAAATGGTCTAAACCTCCCCTGATTGGGTAAAACAAAATTTTAATATTTTTTGTTGAGTGAGAATGATTTTGTTATGTTTTTATATTTGTTGTACATGAGGGCATGCAAAAAACTAAGTGTGGTTGAGTTAATGTTATTATTTTATTCATAAATTTTTATCTACTCCCTTTATTGATTTTGTATGAAAATTGGATAATTGATGTTAAATATTCATGTTTTGATTTTAAATATAATTTTTGATCATTATTTGAATTAATCTAGATTCAATTCAGTTTTATGTTTTAATAATAAATCTCATCCTAATTATCCAAATTGTGTTATTATTATTTTTATGGTTCCTTATTCAATTTCCAACATATCATTAGAAGGAACATTTATCCAATTCATCCATTTGAGTGGTCATATGGTTCACATAATAAGGCCCAAAGAATTTGTGAAACAAACTGGACCATCCATAATGCTTGATTTTCTAGGATCAATCCAAAAACCCAAATTTTATTATACTCCAAAAAATGTTCATTATTATACAAAGTAATCATGGATAAGGCTCAACTCTAACAAAAAGGGGCCCAAATGATGCTTTGAAGTACAACCCACCATTATGTCCGGGAATTAAAATCCGAACACATTTATTCACTTTTCTCCTGATATAGACATCAATTAGAGATGAGATTGTGTATTGTGAAATCTAAGATATATACAGATGACTTTTTAGAATAAATTTTTGAGATTTTAGGACATATTTCTATTCAAAAACCCATTCACATTTTGGCCTTTGAAAAAGTATGGATTGAAATGGACAGATTAAAATTGTTTAATAAAACATCCATAACTTCGGATCCTTAAGTCCAATGGCCAAAATATTTTGAGGGTAGACTGTAAAAATTCATAGATACAACTTTGAAGAAGAAAATTCTTCCACATTCGGTTGTAAGTAGTATCAAATTAGCGATCCAAGTGGAAGGGAATATTTGGAAAGAAAACAGTCCACCTCCTTGGGCTATAAATACATTCCCTTATTATCCTTTCAAAGAGTTGGAATTTCAGAGCAAAGGAGGATAGTTTGGCATGAAAAAGGCTCTTACAAAGTATTTGGAGGATATTTAATACTCAAGTTTCTACTTGATATACCATTCCTTCATGCTTCTTTTGATTTACTTTTTCATTTTTCTTCGTTTATAATCTTGTATGTGTTTGTATTTGTAATTCGATTTTAATGAATGCTTCTTCTTATTCATCTATTTTAATAAACCACCCTATATTATTAAATATAAATTCTCTTAATATAGTTTAAATCATGTTGAAACCCCTTCCCTTACTTTGCTTCCCCATTCAATCAAAATTCCATTTTTGATTCTCATCATCATTCGTGTGTGTGTTCGACGCACAACTCTTTTCTTATCCCATTATTTTCTTTCTATTTATAATTAATCACAATAAAAACATGTTACTAGATTAATAAACATCTCAATGGATGAGTAAATATAAAATTGGGGTGAGTCATAAATTGGGGATATTAATTAATTAGGATCTTTTTCTCTATGAATATTCTTTAGGTTAACATTGTGTATGTTGAACTCAAAATGTCATGAATTAATGGCATATTTTTGTTTAACATGTGGATTCCATATATTATTGGAACTTTAAATACACTACCATAAATAATTTTTGACTGATTAGAACCCTAATTTAATTTAAGGCTTGGATTAAGGCCTTAACACTTGTGTATTCTGATCAAAGTCATCTTGTGGAGTGGGTATTAATTCAATGCAATATAAAGAAAATATTAAGAATATAACAAGCTTAAATACCTAATTATGAACTAACCCCAGTCATTATTAAAATTCTAAATAAATATTCATTAATCAATCACTTTATAAGATCTGTAGACAAACCCCCCACTCAAAATACAAATTAATCAAAAGCAATCGAGTATCAAAAGTATTATCGTAGAGGATTCGACCCGAGTGCTACTATACACATTAGCAGAGCACCAGACCCTTGAACAATTAGTAGAATACAATTTTCCATGCTTCAATGTTCTATATAACTCTCCATCAGAATGTGATTGTTAGGTTTTTCTTTTATGTCCATGTTTTTCTATATGCAACCCTTGTATGTGTTATTTATGGTAACCTTCATACTTCCCTTTATTTATTTTAATGTGGGGGTCCAATTAATCCTTTTTTCTAATGTTGGATTTCAACAAAGTTGTTATGAAATTTCAAATACCTAGTTTTTTATCCCAAGTTTAAATTGTGATGACGCAATTTATTTAAGGAGTGGAGAATATTGAGAACAAACAAATTCCAGGATCCTAGCCGATCAACATCTCGGAGCATACCACCACAACCATAATCTTCCGTGGACCCTAGTGATTCTATTGTACTCAAGACTACTAGAGAGCCAGTTGTTTCCAAAAATTTCACTGGTATCCCACTGCCTAATTTACCTCTGGTGATGGAGCAGTTGTTCACCCCTTCATCTAGGGTATATTGGCGAGTTACCGTTTCTAGCATGTATGTATTTTTTTTAAAAAAGACTATATATTTTATTAATTGTGTAACACACCAAGAAATTATAATATTTTCATTTCTGAATAAACTTAATTGCCTTATTTATTTTTACGCAATACCATATTAATCTTATGCTACACACAATAATTATTTGTCTTGCGTTACATGCAAGACCCAATTTTACCGAATAGTATATTAATAAAATATTATTATTTAATATAATATATAAACTAACCATTAAATTAGAGTTTATGATTAGTATTAATCAAATTTTTAATTTTTTATATTCCATATAATTTTAAAATTCATATTATGTGTTTCATAGACATAATATCAGAATAAATTCATTTTTTTGGATAAAAGAAGTATTTTTCAAAAAAATACAGTTTTATCGCCTTTTGATGGCGCGCCCTTTTTAAATCCAATATTTGAAACTTTAATATATTAAATTTGACAAAATAAACTTCTTCTTTTAAATTAATATATAAAAATTTAGTTTGGATAAATTTTTGGTGTTTTTCTGATAAATTTCATATTTTGATGAATAGTAAAAAATTCTAAATTTTAATCAAAAACAACTTTTTTAATTGAAATAATTTATAGTGTTAAATTATAAATTTGAATGGTTTTAAAGTATAATTATATTATATTTTTATCATTTAATATAATTTATGTCATTGGAATTATTTTCACATTAAAATTAGATATAAACACATGTCAATCTTTTGATGGTTTTTACTTTTGAAAAACTCGTTTTCTCATTTTGTCAACAGAGATTAATTTTAAATGAATTACTGAAAATTATTTGTTTTAAATTTTGAAAACTAGATTCCATATTTGGAATCAATAGATCCTAATTATGTTAATAGTTTAGTTTTAACTGTTTATATTATGAATAGAAACTTTGGTAATTTTTTTATTACCGAAGTTAAGGGTAAATTGGGTAATTAAAGGTAAAAATAATATTATAAAATTACATTGACACCTATAAAAAACTATTGGATGACTAAATTATACCCTTATTATCTATGGTTCTAAATTTAATCACTTAATGGTCACTTTCCCATGAATATGACATTAATATTATTAAAATCAATAAATGAAAAAAATGTCACACTCTCATTTTACATAAGTATATTAATTTTAATATAAGTAAAAAAGGATATAAAATCGATTATAATTAGTATATGGAAATATAAAAGAATTAAATAAATCATATATATTTATTTATAATTTTTAGATATTAAATAATTACCAATAAGGATGATACAATTGTGACACATAAATTATTTTATTAATAGAAATATCAAAAAAATGATTTTAAAAATATTAAAAGAAATATAATTTGAATTAATTAAGGTTATACAAAAAAAAATTTATATGTATATGACATGTTAGGAGTATATTAAAAGTTTTTTGAAGTTATATTCTGTTCGGATTTTATGTAAAATCAAAGAATTGAATAGTGTCAAAATTGACACAATTGATATTTCATAAACATAACATTTTATTAAATTATTTAAAAATCATAAAAATATTTAAAAATTAAAAATTGGTAATTATAAGGTCTAAAATTTCTTAAAATATCCATTTATAGTCAATTGACACCATATAATTAAATATTTATAACCATTTAATATTTAGAATGTTGTTACCACAATTAAAATTAAATAGATTAGATAAGGATAAATCAACATGAGAAGGTTTAAAATAAAATCAAAACATGTATAAATTTTATTGGTTTAGATGATTTAGACCCATACTCATCTTATATTATAAATAATAAACTTTTTATCCCTTTTTATTTAAAAATCAATTTATATTAATTTAATAGTTTTGGTATTTCCAAAGGAGCCCATCCCCTCACTTATAAAAGGGAACCTATCCTCTTTTAATCACACCTCTAAATCCCTTTGGATAGGCCAAACCTGGACCATTTAATCTCTCAACTTCCCTCAATTCATCCTATATTCCACAAATTTGGTAGAAAGTCAACCTACAGAGTCCTTTTGTGAAAACCAAAATGAGACACCCGAAAAAGAGGTAATTGTTTTATCACCTCTTTCAAAGTTCTTTTCTCATTATACTTCCTATTTCTATGTTTTTTATATATCAGAATAATAAATATAGTGTCATACATATACTGAGATATTATTATAATCATGGTACAACCATATTCCTTATTTTATCTATCAAATGAATAACAATATCACCATGCATGCATACGTACGACTTACCGTCTCCACGCTGTGGTGTAATTTGTTATTCAACACTACTTTATTTGGATAGGTATAATGATTATTATAATGGATATAAATAATGAATATAACATTATAATTCTTCTTTATAATTAATATATCATTCAATTCCATACCATTTAATCATCAATGGATTGATATCGTTGCTCGTGCGTATGCACGACCTACCGTCTCCATGACACTGTTAGATTCATTATCCATGTTAACCATTCAAGAATGATTATAAAATTTATATTATGAGTAAAAAATTATAATTATAAACTCAATATCACTCTGTATATGAATAAAATATATACTATTAATAAAAAACATGACTTACATGACAAAACAAAAATGGGAAAACAAAGCAGTTAACACCTAAAACAATGGTAATACCGAAATATTATTACCAAAATGATATAAGAGAATCATATATGATATCATAAATATGAATATGGTTCTGTTATAATTTAATAAAATGTTTTAACCATTATACAAAAGGCTAACTAACCCTTAACTAAAGGAAATTATAAGGTAAGGGTTAATTTCACAATCTCTTTATTATCTGTGATTACTTATACATAAGTATCTACTAAGACATCCTTATAATCCTTGTCCATGTTTATTAAAATATAATTAAAAATATTATCGACAACTATTTAAAGTTATTTTTACCCATGTTTTAATTTTTATATAATGTTTTTAAAAGTAAACTTTCCATCATTTTTCAAACAAGGTAATTTATAAATTTTTCAAAAAATTAATCAAAGAATGTTTTTTAACTTATATGGTGCAAGCATTTATTTTTTGTCATTATGACACCTTAAAATTTTAAAGATTTGTTTACAAGATTAAAAGGTTATTTTCAAAATAAATGTTTTATTTTATAATTGTGTGGTCTCTAAATGGTTTCAAATTAAAAAAAGGATATTTTCCCTCAAAGAGATTTAATTAATTTATTAAATTATTTTCATAGATGTCAACATCCATTGTTGGATTTTTTGCTTATTTGAGGTTGAATTATTATGATACTACCTTTCATATTGTATTGAAGGTTTTAGGATATATTATATTGTGTATGTTATATGTTTATACCATTCATAGTTTATGGTTAAATTATTAACATACATATGTTGGTTTTAATACAAATTTTTATGTTATGTTTCACCCTTTTTATAAGAGGAATGTATTAGACTTAGTAAGTGACAGGTAAGGCCTGCTATAGACCCTAAATGCATCGGTAGGTCTCATGAGACAAACTAGTGTCTTGGTATAAGGCCTAGATGATATGATAATGGTCTTGGCATGAGGCCTTGATGGTTTGGTTATGATGTCTGACATTATGCATTTCCTCGTTATGAGATTAGTTATTGATATTGCATGTGATTATTCGACTAGAAGAATATCCATGTGAAATTTTGGAAGGAATTATTTGAATTATTATAGCAATATTATACTGAATATTATGTTTAAAATTCTTGTGTTTTAGTTTTATGCCTTGACTTAAAATCTTATGCTTATTTCTGATACCTTCTACTATTTTGTTTATCCTTACTGAGAATCTGAGCTCACCCCTTTCTTATGTTTCATTTTTCCCCAGGATATGAAGAAGTATATTATGTAATGTCCCAGACCCTCATGGTCTATCCCTTTTCCAATTCCAGATCCCAAGCTGGCGCCTCGGTGGTAGGAATCCATTTCAATGTGCGACTGACCGACGGGACACGATCGGTGCGACCGATCGGTGTCACACAACCTTGTCGAGTTTTTATTCTACAGTTTTCCCGTAACGCCACTTTTAAACCTATTTAATCTTTTGGGAAGTTGTTCAAGTCCGTTTTTAGCCCCATAATCAATATTTGAATTCCTAAGAGTGGGGCGACCCTCAACGGACCCAGCTATGTGTCCGCGTAACGTTTCCCCTCTGTTTATATAAAAATCCTTCAAAGTCACAGTTTTTACCACCTTTTCCTGATGAGAGTTATTAAATAATAATTAATTCAGTCATGTGTAACCACCCAACCACATGGTGAAACCATGATCTGACTTTATAGACATTCAAAATTCCATATCCCATGACAATCGTATCCCATCCTTATATCGCACGGGAATTTCTTCTTCTTCTTCCTCTTTTCCTCTTAGCTGGTCTCCTTTCATCCCATTACGTTTGGAGTTCCCCTTCCCAAGGAAAGTGGTCCGCCTATTATAGATCCTTTCTGCTCACCCTAGGCATCCCCGACGTTCCTCCCCTATAAGTCGAACATCCCTAGTTCTTGGCACGTGGAGAAGAACTTCGATCCTTGATCAACCAGGTAGGGGATTTATTTCGTCTCTTCGTACTGTGTATCTTGTGGGGTGGGTGCGCTAATGTTTCTGTGGGATGGATGACACCAAATGTTAATGAAGATAACAAACAAACTTTAAAGAATGAAGGTGGGGTGTGATCGATGTTCTGCTTATTTTCCTTACCCTTGATTATTTATGTTGTGAATTGTGCAGCCCTATCCCCACTGAAAATCACGACTGTTGGTGGTCTTTCTTTGTGCATTAATTAACCACCGTCTTCTGTGATGATTGAATGGCTCCAACATGATAATTTGGTTAATCATGTAAACTTGGATGATTAAATGAATTCCTAGTGAACAACAAACCTTGTGTGATCACCCCAGTTAAATAAACAGAAAAAAGAAAACTTAGTGAATATTGTGCTTGAACCTAGAAGTTTCCCTACTGTGTTATGGTAGTAGGTGTATTGTACTATTTGATGCTCATGGGGCGATGTGGGTGAGGATGGGATACTCCGTTGTGGCATGGTTTTTGGTTGTGAATTTGAAGCGGTGTGGGGCTATATCTCGAGGCTTGGTTTGGTTCCAGTACTTCGAGGGATCTCACCGATCCCTTTGTTGTTGTGACTTTACAAGAGAACCGGGTGTGAATGCTTAAATTGAAGTTTGGATATTTCTTTTTCTCTAGCTTGTGGTTATGCCTGTTAGTTGCCCAGTAGTGCAGAATTCACCTAAATGGGATCACTTGAACATGAAAACAAGAATGAGTTAAATGGGTAAGTGGTTTTGGGGATGAGTTGTGACTTGGTCGTGAGTGTTGTACTTTTCTTTTATGAATGAATAGTAACAGGGTGTTTGTGCTTAGGTTGGATTCAGAAACCCTACTTTGGGATGAGTTCTTGTTACCTATACATATAATTGTAGTTCTTATGTTTCTTATTCTCACCCCACCCAAGTTGAGCACTTAGTGCCGAACACCCTCATTTCATGGGGGAGGGTGTTTTTCCCAACACTCATATGAGTGGATGGTTATTAGCTCCTTTTCTTCTCCCTTTCCCGAATATCCCAAGACACTTCGGACATGATGTGATGGCCTGAGGTCCATTATAGCCCAAGATTATCTGGGCAGGGTAGCTGTGGTAGTTGGCCCAGGTGTGTGCGGGCAGGTTGTTTCCCAGAATTCTTCGGGATGAGGCCCAGGTGTCTTCGGGCATGGAAGTGGTTGTTCTAGCCCAGGTATTTGAGGGCGTGGTTACACGTGGTGGTTGTGGCCCTGGTGTTTGTGGGTGGGATGTGTGGTAGTGGCCCTGGTGTTTGTGGGCGGGATGTGTGGTAGTGGCCCAGGTGTGTGTGGGTGGGGTGTGGCAGTGGGACTGCGATGAGAATGGCGGGATTGGTTCGATGCATAGGATGTCTTCAATAACCAGTTGGAAAGTGGCGTGGGGTACCCAAACATCGATGTGCTATTACTATACTTTACTTGACTTTTGTTATTTGGGGAGTGTGCCTTGGTGAGGCATGGGTGGATAGTTTTCCTTGCTAGGTGCTTTGGTTGTCTCTTTTCTCACAGGGCATTAGAACGCCTCCCCACTTGTGCGTGAGAGTCTTTGGTTTTCCTTACTGAGTATACTTGTATGCTCACCCTACGTATATAAAACTGCTTTCAGGTTTCCAGGAGGACTTCAGGGATCATGCTGGGCCGTACTAGCTCGGACTTTGGGATAGTTGTAGTTGTTGTTTTTCTTTTCTTTGGTACTTTACCTTTGTAGTCTCCTTGTACTTGTGGTATTTACTTTGTAACATGCATATGGGTATGGTTTTTCTTCGGCTTTACTTTTACCTCCAGTTTTGGAATTTTTTGGATTCACTATCTTATCTCCCGATCCTAATAAAGAAAAAGGGTAATGCCTTCCATCTTGTGTGTGATTATATACCCTTGGTTCTAGTCACCACTCCGGGACCTATTGAAGGCGGGTCTCTAGGGTCATTATCTCTCCTTCAACTTGAAGAAGGAAGGTCATGGAAATCTCTTATCCCTTCTCTCATCTTGGTGAAGGCAGGTTGTGACAGAATGGTATCAGAGGCAGAGGTTGAGAGATAGGATGGGGTCTAGAGTTAGGCACAGTGAGGATTGCATTGGATGATAGGGAAATAGTGTTTTTTTATATTGGTGCATGAATTAGGTCAGGGAAGACTGTTTAGGAAATGGGATTTTAGGCCCCCCCCCATGATCCGATGCAAGGACTCTAGGCCTACTAAATGACCAAGTGAGGCTGCACTGATTATAGGGTAAAGACCCTAGGGAAGGTACATGCATCATAATGACTTGTGTTCTTGAGTTTCATGGGTATTTTGGGAATTTAAAATGAATGAGAAGTCTAAGAAAATTTAAGAACTATATTCTACACTACTCGGGCTTAGGAATTCCTTGTTTACCTTGCAACTATGGCACCTGGGAGACAACCACGGGTAGTGTGGGCGATCGAGGCCCAGGAGGTTGACTTGGCTGATCGACAGAGGGCTGACCGAGAAGAGGAATATGATCAGTGGCAGAGGATGCTTCGTGCCTTTCAGCGGAAGACCCTCGGAAAGTACGAGGGTAGCATCTCAGACATGGAGACAGAGATCTGGCTAGAGGAGTTGGTGATAGCTTTCAGCTTGATCCGGGCTCCGACGGAGTACTGGGTTCCTCTAGCTGTGATTCATATGCGCGGAGCAGCGCGTTAGTGGTGGACGATTTGTCTTGGGGAGAAGAGGGAGGCTGAGGTGATGTGGGATGACTTCGAGAAGGAGTTTCGGGCGGAATTCCTCTCTTCCACGATGAAGGCTGAGAAGAGGCAGGAGCTACTCTCCCTCCAGCAAGGGAGAATGTCAGTGAGAGAATTGGGGACCAAGTTCAAGGATCTCATCCTCTTTGATCAGGACCTCTTTCCAGATGAGGAGTCTCAGGAAAGATATTTAGAGGAGGCACTTCGACCTTCTCTTCAGTATGTTGTTACTCCCTTCACCCTACCGACGTACTTGGAGGTCCAGAAGAAGGCTGAAGTGGTGGAGATGATGCACACGCTGGGAGGTGTATCATTAAAGGGAATCCAGTTGGGCTCGTCGAAGGGGAAGGCCGTCAGCAGTAGGCTTCCATCATCAGGGCCCTCTAGGTTCGACCAACAGGAAGCAGGCCTCAGTAGTTCCAGTTTCGATCTCCTGGCCCTCGCCCTTTTCTTTTGGTCCCAGAACTAATATTCTTCATCTGTGGAATCCATGAGCACCTTCAGAATCAGTGCCCAGATAGAGTTCAATACGGCAGTGGTGGGAAGGTTCAACACCCACCTCAGCAGCAGCAGTTTCTAGCTAGACCCTTTCAGCAGCAGTAGCAGGGGTAGCGAGTTCCCGCTCCTCCGAGGGCAGACATCACAGGAGGAGGCCAACCTCAGGGCGCTCCTCAGGGACCTCGACCAGGGCACGGTCGGGGAGGCGACCGATAGCCGAGGTTTAGGGGAGCTGGGCGTGGGCAGTTACATGCCGCGGAAGCAGCATCTCCAGCAGGTTTGGAAGTTGTTCGAGGTGCGATCATCTTGTTTAGTACTCTTGCCTATTCCTTGTTTGATACAGGAGCTTCTCCCTCCTTTGTTGCACCCAGTCTGGCCCGTGATTTGGGTCTAGATGCTGAGATACTTCCAGTTCCCCTGGTGTTGAGTACACCAGTGGGAGGCCAGACTGACTTGTTTTATGTTTGCCTAGGGTGTAAACTGATGATAGGGACACATCGGTCTATTAGGGATCTTCTACTATTGCAAATACAACATTATGATGTCATCCTAGGCATCGAATGGCTGTTCTCTACATGTTTCTTCATTGAATACTTCTGATTAAGGGTCTTTTTTTTAGATTTGGGTGGCCAAAGTTTAACTTTCATCAGTGAGTGGGGTTGCCAGAAAAGCAGTAGGCGAGAGGAGCCCCTCCTTTCCTTATTATCTGAGCTATCAGTGGATTCAGTGGATGCAGAAATGGTGGATGTTCCAGGGGTCTTTAGTGAGTTTATGGACGTCTTCCCTAAGGAGGTGGAAACTCTACCCCCTCGACGTGATTTTGAGTTCGGGATAGACATGCAACCTGGCGCTCATCCAATTTCGATGGCTCCCTACCGGATGGCACCTTCCGAGTTACAGGAGTTGCAGATTCAGATTAACGATCTGATGAAGAAGGGTTTTGTTCGACCAAGTGTGTCACCATGGGGTGCTACATTCTTATTCGCAAAGAAGTAAGATGGTGGTCTCAGGCTGTGCATAGACTACTGGAGACTGAATCAGTTAATGGTCAAGAACCATTACCCTCTCTTGAGGATAGAAGACCTTTTTGACCAATTAAAAGAGGCAAGATGGTTCTCCAAAATTGACCTGTGATCAGGATATCACCAGTTGAGGGTGAAGAAAGGTGACATCTCGAAGACTGCCTTCAGGTGCAGATATGGGAAATTTGATTTTGTGGTCATGCCGTTCGGCGTTACGAACGATCCAGCTGTGTTCATGGGGCTCATGAACTCCGTCTTCCGGGAATACCTGGATCGGTTCATAGTCGTGTTTATTGACAACATCCTAATCTACTCAAGATCATAGGAGGATCATGCTGAGCACCTGAGGAAGGTTTTAGAGGTCCTCCGACAGCACCAACTCTATGGGAAGTTGTCCAAGTGCAAGTTCTGGACGTGAGAAGTTCACTTCCTTGGGCACGTGGTGTCTGAGTAGGGAATAACGGTGGACCCATCGAAGCTCAAGGTGGTTGTTTCTTGGGTAGCAGCCAAGAACGTGGCAGAAGTTCGTAGTTTCCTTGTACTAGCAGGCTACTATTAGAGGTTTGTTCCCAACTTATCTCGAGTTACAAAACCTTTGACGGCTTTGACCAAGAAGGACCAGGATTTCGTGTGGAATGGGAAGTGTGAAGCAGCCTTCATCTATCTGAAGGAGAAGTTGGTAAGTTCCCAAGTGCTTAGATTTCCAGAAGAAGGGGCGGCGTATTGGGTGTTCTGTGATGCTTCAGGACAAGGCCTATGGTGTGTGCTGATGCAATGATAAGGGGTGATCTCTTATAGGTCTAGACAGTTACGTCCCCATGAGCGTAATTATTCCACCCACGACCTGGAGCTTACGGCGGTTGTTTTTTCACTAAAGTTGTGGCAGCATTACCTCATCGGGGAGTGCTTCGTGGTCTTCACGGATCAAAAAAGATTGAAGTATATCTTCTCCCAGCGGGACCTGAACTTACGACAGTGAAGGTGGATGGATTTCCTTCATTACTATAACTTCTATATTTCCTACACCTCAAGAAAAGGGAATGGGGTAGCCAATGCCTTGAGCAAGAAGTCACAGAAGGATGTAGTTTGAGAGTCGGCAGATGCTTGGAAGGCGATGGAGGAGTTAGTTTCCATGCACCTAGATGTGAGGATGGATGGTGGTATAGGTTTCCTGTATCAGATTATAGTGTAGTCTTCTCTACTATTGAAGGTGGAGGAGTCTTATTGGGGAGGCATAGAGAGTGAAGTGATGCGTGACCGGGTTAACCAAGGCGATGCTCCAGAAGGGTGGGTGGAGGATAGTCAGAATCAGATGCTTTTTGAGGAAATTTGTTTGTTCTAGAGGTGATGCGTGAGAGGGTTCTTGGTGAGTTCCAAAAATCACCCCTAGCAGTGCACCCAAGAGTTTCCAAGATGTACCGGGGCTTGAAGGGTCAGTTCTAGTGGCCCAGGGTAAAGCGGGCGGTGGCAGAGTTTGTGGCCAGGTGCCTAGTGTGTCAGCAGGTGAAGGATGAACACTGTGTTCCAGGCGTTCTGTTACAACCTTTGGATGTCCCTGAGTGGAAGTGGGACGATATCTCGATGGATTTCGTCACAGGGCTACCCAAGGTTCAAGGAGGCTGCGACGCTATCTGGGTAATGGTGGACCGGTTGACGAAATCGGCTCACATTTTGGCGGTCAAGGAGTCAGGTGAAGTGGATGCCTTAGAACAGAGGTATGCGGATGAGGTTGTGCGATTTCATTGAGTTCTGAGGTCCATAGTCTCGGATAGGGATGCACGGTTTACCTCATGAGTCTGGAGGGGATTGCAGCATGCTTTTGGCACCCAACTACTTCTTAGCACTGCTTTTCATCCCCAGACAGATGGACAAACAGAGCGCACCATACAGACGTTGGAGGATATGCTACGAGCATGTATTATAGATTTCGCGGGATTTTGGGTGAGACACTTGCCTCTGGTAGAGTTTTCCTACAATAATAGCTATCACTCTACCATTGGCATGGCTCCGTTCAAAGCCTTGTATGGAAGGCCATATCGCTCACCCGTGTGCTGGACCGAGGTTGGGGAAACAAGTGTTCTTGGCCCAGAGGTGGTGCAGAGCATGACAGAGAAGGTTCAGATTATACGGGAGAGTATGAAGGCAGCTTAGGACAGACAAAAGTCATATGCCGATAATAGGAGGAGACCCTAGGAGTTCGGGGTTGGGGACCACGTATTCTTGAAGGTCTCCCCTCGGCGTGGGCAATGAAGGTTCGGCAGGGGGAGTAAGCTCTCTCCAAGATTCATCAGACCCTTCGAAGTGTTGTGGTGGGTCAGAGAAGTGGCTTATCATCTAGTTCTACCACCTCCGCTACTGATAATACACGACGTCTTCCATGTGTCACAACTCTAACGGTATCTACATGACGTTTCACACGTCCTCGACTAGGGAAAGCTGAATATCGAAGACGATGTGAATTTTTTGGAAAGAACAGTGAGGATCAATGTCAAATAAATAGCTTATTTTAAATGTATTATTATTTTAATTTTTATTAATGCTTTGTTTTGGGGGTTTCCAATGGTTTTATGGAGAATATGTGAGTTTTCCTTAATTAGGCCAAACCGTGAGCCCAATTTCAGATTTAAAAATAAATTTTGTTTATTTTATAACTTTTTAATTTTTTAATATTTTTCACTTATTCCAACTCCTAAATGTCATCCCCTGATATATTAACACTAAAATTAAAATTTGGAGCCTTTATAAATCCATAACCAAGGTTTATTTTGGTTTTTATTTAAGGGATTGGGCCTTCCTAGAAGCCCATATCCATTTTTAAAAATTAATTGTATTTATTTAATAACATATTAAATAGTTTGTATTTTTATGTGATTCCAAGTCTCACACGAGACCATTAAACCCAGCCGCGCCCCCAGCATCTTTCCCCCCTTTTTGGAGCTCTTAGGAATTGCGATTTAGGGACGAACTTCTTAGGGTTTCAAAAATCTGCCAGATTTGAGGAGGTAGTTTCATTATTTCATAAATCTCTCAATTTTTACTCTTTTCCCTCCATTCCAGTTCCTAAATGACCTCCTAATTCTTCTTCGAACAACCCCTGAATTTTGGACGTTTTGAATTTTAGATACTGGTGTTTTGGGGAGATTCATTCAAGATTTCTCAAGTAAGTTAGTCCATTTCTTTCTTCTTTCATTTTTCTTAGGGTTTCATTCAATGTGCTTAGGGTTTCTTCCCTTATACATGAAGTACCAAATTTCAATAGGGTAAGGTGTCAAACCTAAGGTTTATCCTTGGGTTTTCTTGGTCCAATTTTCTATTTTTAGGTTTGATCTACCCTTCTTGAGGTGCGACGGTGGTGCGTTTGTGTTTTCGCACAAAGGATTCAATGGTTTCATTTGATTTGGTAGGTGATTCTAATGTTGATGAAATCTTTGTGTATTAGCATGCTGTATTTATCATATTTTCAGGTTTATATCATTTTATTATTGCTGCAAAAATTGGTTCTAATGATGTTTTTATTACAATTGAATTTTAAATGCCAATTTGGTGTGAAATTGGGGTTTTTCCAATGAAATGTTTTATTTGTTTATTTGGGGATTCCCTATAAATACTTAGTTGTTTTTATTGACCTGTAATAAGGCCTAAAATACTTTTTATAATGTTTATCCCCTTTGGTTATTTCTTCAAAAATGGGTTTTAATTGTGTTTGTAAAGAAAGTGAAGTTTTGGTTCCACTTTTGTGTGAAAATGAAGGTTTTACAAAGTTAACACTTCTTGTTTAACATGGGGATGCCTGAAAATTTATTTTTTTGTTTTAATTGAAATTTATTGGTCTTCCTTTACTTTTTTGGTAATTTACAAGTGTGAACATAGTGTACAAGTGGGTTTCTTAAGGGGTTTTGTGTGCAAAACAACACAGGATTTTGAAAAATTGTTTTATTCAAATTCAAAGTGTTTATTATGTGTTTTAAGTGGTATAAAATGCAATAGATACTGTATTTGGTGTATGTGACCAGTAGTGGTGTTTTACGTTAAATTGGATATGTGTTAAATCTTTAAATTGTTTGAGCACAAAGGGGGAAGCCCGGGTACCTAGGTGGGGCGGATGTGTACTAGTACGACTAGTGGACCGGATGGGTTTTGTCCCTGTTTCACCTAGTATTTGGATAATAAAAACTCTAAATAAACTATGTGGATGATGATTGGGGACCAATAGGTTATGGGTATGTTCCCTACTAGTGGCTTGTGCACGAGAATGGATTTTACTATGGTTACATTACACCGAGGTACGAGGTACATGGGGTCCGAGACTATCTAGTGCCTAGGGGTGTTCCCGATTCTGTTGCTCATTGGATTTGTGGTATTTTCCCTTGTATTTGGGTGTATTTGGAATTATATTTAAGTAGATAACATTCCTATTTAAATGTGTTAACATTCTGAAAGTTTTATCTTGAAAAATGTTTTCAATTTAAAGTTGCATTTCTTGGAATTTGTCATTGCTTTTCATTGCATATTAAAACAGCTTTCTTTTTCACCTTGTATTGCATGCACCTTGGAATCATTGGGTGGTATCCTATTGGTCATAGGATCACACCCTACTTAAACCCCTTGGGTGTAAGTAGACTTTATTATTTTTGACTCAGGTAAAGGAAAGGCCAAGGGTGATGGCGGTTCTGGGTGTTAGTCCCCATCGTTGGGGCAGAGTTGTGGAGACGACTTACGGGTGATGACCCCATTGTCATGTGGAGTCCTTGGGAATGTCTTTATGTTGTCATTTTTTGTATTTTGACCTCTTTTATTGTATTTAATCCAATGTATTCAGTTCTGGTTTTTTTTATTATGACTTTTTTGGCTATAAATTTCAAAATTTATATTATGGATTGTTTTTAAGGTTTTATGCTTTCATATTCGGGTAAATCA
This sequence comes from Viscum album, assembly GCA_963277665.1. Taxonomy (NCBI): domain Eukaryota; kingdom Viridiplantae; phylum Streptophyta; class Magnoliopsida; order Santalales; family Viscaceae; genus Viscum; species Viscum album. Next base: position 1,305,513,219 of record OY728140.1, on the reverse strand, counting down.
TTCCCAAACCAAGATAAATTATACTCGGGAACTTGTGCCAGCCTGTGGGGATAGGTAACACCTTCGGAACTTGTCACGGGCTGGGTTTGGTGCCGTTTTTGGCAACAACCATATTCAGTTTGTGACAAAATGGTATCAGAGGAGGTTCATGTTAACTCTTTGTGTCATGTTATTTAGGGAAGAGTCAGGATAGTATGGAGTTAGGATTATAGGGACTTGGTATTATAGTTATGGGTAGTGTTCCTAATCACCACACCTCCTGAAAGGATTCAAGTTTCCAGGGGAATTCAGGATTTATCTAAGTCCTTTGGTTTTCTTGGTTTGATGATGGTTAGGGGAAATGAAAAGAGAGTTGGGTTAATGGTCTCAGTGAGCTCGCAGGGCCTATCAATCCATGTGGAGCCAGGGATATTACCTATTAAACTCTTTCTGAATATGAAATGATTGGATTATGGTCGCCAAACATATGTCCAAGTCACCCACAGAAACTAGTTTCCTCTAGTATTGTCTTGTGTTCTTTAGTTTTGAAATCTTGGAACTTTGGTTTTAAAGTGAATTGGTTTTAAAAAGCATAGAGTTTTTTTAAATGACTTTCAAATAATGAGGGAATGGTTTTGTTAATGAAATGGTGGAACTGAATTTTCAGATTTTTTTTGAAATGGAAAATGTTGTGCTTACACCTATTTTGAAATCAGGAACTATATTGATGTTGGTTTTGGAAAGTGTTTCCAATAGAGTTTTCTAAACAATCAAAGAGTTTTTTAATGGGATGATATGTTTTGAAATTGATGAGAATATCTTGAAATTGAGTTCTTGTATAAATGGTTGTGTATTTCTGAAAATTTTAGTAATATTTGAATTGGGATTTGGATCTCCTGGTTAGAAGTTTTGAAAAAAAGGATGTGTTGGTGGACCGTTTTGGTTTTGAAAAGTGGAAATAATATTTGTTTTAAACTTTGGTATTTTTGTGAGTAACAAAATGCATGGGGTTATATGGGATTATGGATGGTTTATAGCATGACTTGATGAGTGCTGGGACAGATATGAGGAGGGTTCCTGGTGTGGCACAAAAACATGCATGTGTGAGGCCCATGGGGTACCATTGGTGGATATGCTTACTGCTAAACAGTTTGTTTTCAAAGAAATGGTTTTAAAGAAAAACATGATGTCTTGATGAATAGTTTGGTATAGTTTGTTTTATGGGTTTTTGATAATGTTGATGTTGTGGGATGTTTTGAGTCCAAGAACCCCTCCTGTTTGAACTATGTTTTGGGTTTGTGTTTGGTCGGTAAGTTGTGTTGTAGGGAAGGTTAGTGGTCTCTTTTGAAAAATGTTTTGGGATGCCTTTGTGGTGGTTCCTTTCATGTGTTTGGATATGTATTGTTGTATATCTTGACCAATGGACCATCTTGGTTGGGTCCTTTAGTTCAATCATTAGATAAGGTATGCCCCATTAAGGATTAGTGCACAACTGAAGGGAAACCTGGATTGTTTTACCTTTTGAAGACCCTCCAGTTGATCAATATAAGGAATATTTTTCTTGATATTTTTAGATTGAGTCTACACCCTTTCCTTTCTTTGATTTTTAGATCCTCTTGTAACAGGAGAGTGCTCATGGAAGGTTGAAAGAGACCTTAGTTTCTTAAGTTTCCTGATATGTTGAAGGTGGATATGGTCTAGGGTTGTTAGTGTGGATGAGTGTCTCAATGGTGTCTAAGAGGACCTTTGGGTTCTTCGAAGTTTCTTTGATGCATGAATTCATGTTAAACCACCAGTGTGGGAAATATGGTCACAATAGGATATTGTGTCCACTTTCTAGAATTGTGTGTTGTTTGGGGATGTTGTATAAGGTCCCTCTCCATGCATTTTTTATATTAGTCACAATGGTCATGTTCAGTGATGCCTTATGACGTCATGTGCTCGATTGTCCGTGTAGGTGAATGTCGTGAAATCCTATGAGAGTCCTTGCTATGTTGGGTGAATGTATCCCTTGGAAAAACTTCAAAATATTCCATTTTAGAGGAAGGTGAGTGTAGGTGTTATTTAATTCTATTGTTTCTCACCTGAAGAAACAAGGTGTGACGTGTGTGCATCTTCTTAGCCCTTGTTTCAGTGAAATATTAGGATCAGGTAAAGTGAGTTTGGAATGTGTTATGTCTGGAAAACTTATCTGGGATTGCAGTGTAGTTGTTGGTGGCACCGAAAGAATAATTATCATTCAGTGGGTTTCCAAATACTAACTGCGAGGCCGAAGATGCTTCAATCATTTGAGCTCCATCCATAGGTCTCGGAGAGAAGCTGGCTCGTAGTCAGGGGAAATCACAGGGTCATTTGAACCCTTGTACAAAGTCCTATCCTAAATATGAAAGATAGGAAGAGTTTAAACCTCTGGTATCATCATCCTTCTTCTGTTGTTCACGTTTGGCAGAAATAGGTGGAGGGCCTTATAGCCATGTCATCTCCCAATGTCATTCCTTCCCCCTTTGGTTTCCATTGAGTCTTTGGAGAATGGTTGGAAGTTTGGCTAGAATGGTTGAGAACATGGTTTTAACTTGGTTAATAGTGACCATGCCCCAGAAAACCATGTGGATAGAAGGATCCACACTATTAGCACATGGTTTCCCAAATCGTGCGGACTAACCATGTGACCTTCCCAACTCTTCAAATTTTGGGGTCTTTCTGTACTGGCCCATGCTGGTCGGTTAAGATGGTTGGTTCTTATGGTGGGGAGACCCACTATGAGTCTTATATAAGTTCTTTTGTAAAGGTTAGATGGAATTATACCCATTTTACTGGGGAGTCCATTCAGGCCTCCCCCTATTAGTGTCCCGATTTTGTCTCGGGAAAAAAAATTATTGGTTGTCTCTTATGGTGGGGAGCGTATTTGTGTCCCCCCGTACCAGTAACTTAGATTTATCAATGGTCTTGTCTTGGTGTATATAGTCACGTTTGGAGATATCTAGCTACCAAAATCTTTCTTGAGTAAACTTTGGGACTGGAGAGCACCCAATGGTTTAGTTAAAGTAAGGTAAGTGTAACCTTGTTCAAAGTTGTTGTTCGTTTGGGTGAATTGCTTGAGTATTGTTCAGATTGTGTTTGAGGAGTTTTCATTTGGGATAAAGCCTGAATGTGATTGATGGTTTCAGGAAAGTGGTGTAAGTTTGGTTTGTGAGAGTATTCCTTCCTTCATTGATCGCTGGAGGTGTTTCGGCATTTGGGGGAGAAACCTGGCAAGGGAGTACTTCTTGGTTTCTCAGTTGGGTTTGGTTGTTTCTTTGGCCTTGCTGTGACATTCTGGGATAGAAAGTTTTCATGGTGGGGAGAATCGTCACATACATAGCTTATTTTAAATGTATTTTTATTTTAATTTCCATTAATGCTTTGTTTTGGGGGTTTCCAATGGTTTTATGGAGAATATGTGAGTTTTCATGAATTGGGCCAAACCATGAGCCCAATTCCAGATTTAAAAATAAATTTTGTTTTTTTATAACTTTTTCATTTTTTAATATTTTTCATTCATTAAAACTTCTAAATGTCCTCCAGTGATATATTAACACTAAAATTAAAATTTTCAGCCTTTATAAATCCATAACCAAGGTTTATTTTGATTTTTATTTAAGGGATTGGGCCTTCCCGGAAGCCCATATCTAGTTTTAAAAATTAATTGTATTTATTTAATAACATATTCAATATTATGTATTTTTTGGTGATTCTAAGTCTCACACGAGACCATTACACCCAGAAGTTCCCCCAGCCTCTTTACCCCCTTTTTTGAGCTCTTAGAAATCGTGATTTAGGGACGAACTTCTTAGGGTTTTAAAAATATTCCAAATTTGTAGAGGTAAGTTCATTCTTTCATAACTCTCTCAATTATTACTTTTTTACCTCCATTCCAGTTCCTAAATGACCTCCTAATTCTTGTTCGAACAACCCCTGAATTTTGGCCGTTTTGAATTTTAGATACTAGTGTTTTGGGGAGATTCATTTAAGATTTATCAAGTAAGTTAGTCCATTTCTTTCTTCTTTCATTTTTCTTAGGGTTTCATTCAATGTTTTTAGGTTTTCTTCCCTTATACATGAAGTAACAAATTTCCAGAGGGTAAGGTGTCAAACCTAAGGTTCAAACTTGGGTTTTCTTGGTTCAATTTTCTATTTTTAGGTTTGATCTACCCTTCTTGAGGTACGGCGGTGGTGCGTTTGTGTTTTCGCACAAAGGATTCAATGGTTTCATTTGATTTGGTAGGTGATTCCAATGTTGATGCAATATTTGTGTATTAGAATGCTGTATTTATCATATTTTCAGGTTTATATCATTTTATTATTGTTGCAAAAATTGGTTCTAATGATGTTTTTATTGCAATTGAATTTTAAATGCCAATTTGGTGTGAAATTGGGGGTTTTCCAATGAAATGTTTTATTCTTTTATTTGGAGATTACCTATAAATACTTAGTTGTTTTTAATGACCTGTAATAAGGGTTAAAATACTGTTTATAATGTTTATCCCCTTTAGTTATTGCTACAAAATGGGTTTTAATTGTGTTTGTAAAGAAAGTGAAGTTTTGGTTCCACTTTTGTGTGAAAATGAAGGTTTTAAAAAGTTAACACTTCTTTTTTAACATGGGGATGCCCGAAAATTGATTTTTTGTTTTAATTGAAATTTATTGGGCTTCCTTTACTGTTTTGGTAACTTACAAGTGTGAACATAGTGTACAAGTGGGTTTCTTAAGGGGTTTTGTGTGCAAAACAACACGGGATTTTGAGAAATTGTTTTATTCAAATTCAAAGTGTTTGTTGTGTGTTTTACGTGGTATAAAATGTGTTAGATACTGTATTTGGTGTATGTGACCAGCATTGGTGTTTTACATTAAAATTTACATGTGTTAAATCTTGAAATTATTTGAGCACAAAGGGGGAAGCCCGGGTACCTAGGTGGGGCGGATGTGTACTAGTACGGCTAGTGGATTAGATGGGTTTTGTCCCTGTTTGACCTAGAATTTGGATAACAAAAACTATAAAAAAACTATGTGGATGATAATTGGGGACCACTAGGTTATGGGTATGTTCCCTACTAGTGTCTCATGCACGAGAACAGATTTTACTATAGTTACATTACAACGAGGTACGAGGTACATGGGGCCCGAGACTATCTAGTGCCTAGGGTTGTTCCTGATTTTATTGATCATTGCATTTGTGGTATTTTACCTTGTATTTGGGTGTATTTGGAATTATATTTAAGTAGATAAAATTCCTATTTAAATTTGTTAACATTCTGAAAGTTTTATCTTGAAAAATGTTTTCAATTTAAAGTTGCATTTCTTGGAATTTGTCGCCGCTTTTCATTGCATATTAAAACAGCTTGATTTTTCACCTTGTATTGCATGCACCTTGGAATCATTGGGTGGAATCCTATTGGGCTTAGGCTCACACCCTACTTACACCCCTTGGGTGTAAGTAGACTTTATTATTTTTGACTCAAGTAAAGGAGAGGCCAAGGGTGATGGCGGTTCTGGGTGTTAGTCCCCATCTCTGGGGCAGAGTTGTGGAGACGACTTGTGGGTGATGAACCCATTGTCGTGTGGAGTCCTTGGGGATGTCTTTATGTTGTCATTTTTTGTATTTGGACCTCTTTTATTGTATTTAATTCAATGTATTTAGTTTTGTTTTTTTTATTATGACTTGTTTGGCTATAAATTTCAGAATTTATATTATGGATTGTTTTTAAGGTTTTATGCTTTCATATTCGGGTAAATCATTCCCAAACCAAGATAAATGATACCCAGGCACTTGTTCCAGCCCGTGGGGATAGGGAACGCCCTTCGGGACTTGTCACGGGCTGGGTTTGGTGCCGTTTTTGGCAGCGACCAGATTCGGTTTGTGACAATCGAGGATCGTGAGGAGAAGGTGCACCGTGGATGGACCATTCCTTTGGTTCGTGTGTTGTGGAGGCATGGCGGGCTCGAGGAAAGTACCTAGGAATGGGAAACGTAGATGCGTGCCCAGTACCCAGAGTTGTTTTTAGTTTTATTCTATTTTGTTTGTATTTGTTGTGATGGAATGCTTTACCTTGTTAACTATGGAACGCATAGTTTTCCTTATTCTGTGGATGTGTGTGAAGAGTCCTGACTATGGGGAGGGGAGGACCCGATCCCTAATCAAGAAGCATTAAGGTGGATATGATTAAACTCGTGCGGGCGAGTCAGTTCCGCCCAAAGTGGATAGTATCTTGACATAGAGGAAGAAACTCCCTAACCCATATGATTGGACAGCTTGACCCTTTAATGTTGCATGGTTGCTCAGGGGGGAGGTGTTCCTATATGTCAGAGAGGTTCACTCCTGAGAGGTATCTTTTGGGGTGGTTGTTCGGACCCCCTCTTTTCTTCGGGTCTGGTTTTGATTCTCAAGGGAGAGAATAGTTTGAGAGGTATATTATGTAATGGCCCAGACCCTCATGGTCCATCCCTTTTCCAATTGTGGATCCCAAGGTGGCACCTCAGTGGTGGGATGCTATTTCGGTGTGTGACCGACTGACGGGACAAGATCAGTGTGACCGATCGGTGCTACCGATCGGTGTCACACAGCCTTGTTGAGTTTTTCTTCTACAGTTTTCCTGTAACGCCACTTTTAAACCTCTTTAACCATTTGGGAAGTGGTTCAACACCTTTTTAGCCCCATAATAAATATTTTAATTCCTAAGAGTGGGGCGACCCTCAACGGACCCAGCTGTGTGTTCTCATAACTTTTCCCCTCTGTTTCTATAAAAATCCTTCAAAGTCACAGCTATTACCACCTTTTCCCGATGAGAGTTATTAAATAAGAATTAATTCAGTCATGTGTAACCACCCAACCACATGTTGAAACCATGATCCAAATTTATAGCCGTTCAAAATTCCATATCCCGTGACAATCGGCTCCCATCCTTATATCGCACGAGAATTTCTTCTTCTCCTTCCTCTTTTCCTCTTGGCTGGTCTCCTTTCTTCCTGTTGCGTTTGGAGTTCCCCTTCCCGAGGAAAGTGGTGCGTCTGTACTGTAGCCTTTCTACTCACCCTTGGCCTCCCCGATATTCCTCCCCTATAAGTTTCACATCCCCAGTTCTTGGCGTGTGGAGTAGAACTTCGATCCTTGATCAAACAGGTAGGGGCTTTCCTTCATCTCTCCTTACTGTGTATCATGCGGGGTGGGTGCACTATTGTTTCTGTGGGATGGATGACACCAAACGTTAATAAAGATAACAAACAGAATTTAAAGAATTAAGGTTGGGTGTGATCGATGTTCTGCTGCTTTTCCTTACCCTTGATTATTTATGTTGTGAATTGTGCGGGCCTATGCCCACTGAAAATCACGGTCGTTGGTGGTCTTTCTATGTGCATTAATGAACCACCGTCTTCTGTGATGATTGAATGGCTCCAACATGAGAATTTGGTTAATCATGTAAACTTGGCCGATTAAATGAATTCCCAGGGAACAACAAACCTTGTGTGATCACCCCAGTTAACCAAACAGAAAGAAGAAAACTTAGTGAATGTTGTGCTTGAACCTGGAAGTTTCCCTATTGTGTTATGGTAGTAGGTGTGTTGTACTGTTTGATGCTCATGGGGCGATGTGGGTGAGGATGGGATCCTCCGTTGTGGCACGGTTGTTGGTTGTGAATTTGAAGCGGTGTGGGGCTATATCTCGAGGCTTTTTTTGGTTCCAGTACTTCGAGGGATCTCACTGATCCCTTTGTTGTTGTGACTTTACAAGAGAACCGGGTGTGAATGCTTAAATTTCTATTTGGCTATTTCTTTTTCTCTAGCTTATGTTTATGCCTGTTAGTTTTCTAGTAGTGCAGAATTCACCTAAATGGGATCACTTGAACATGAAAATAAGAATGAGTTAAATGGGGAATTGGTTTTGGGGATGAGTTGTGACTTGGTCATGAGTGCTGTAATTTTCTTTTATGAATGAATAGTAACAGGGTGTTTGTGCTTAGGTTGGCTTCGGAAACCCTAGGTTGGGATGAGTTCTTGTTAACTATAAATATAATTGTAGTTCTTATGTTTCTTATTCGCACCCCACCCAAGTTGAGCACTTAGTGTCGAACACCCCCATTTCATGGGGGAGGGTGTTTTTACCAACACTCTTATGAGTGGCTGGTTATTAGCTCCTTTTCTTCTCCCTTTCCCGAATAGCCCAAGACTCTTTGGGCAGGCTATGACGGCCTGAGGTCCATTATATCCCAAGATTATTTGGGAAGGGTAGCTATGGTAGTTGGCCTAGGTGTGTGCGGGAAGGTTGTTTCCCAAGAATCTTCGGGATGAGGCCCAGGTGTCTTCGGGCGTGGTAGTGGTTGTTCTAGCCCAGGTGTTTGCGGGCATGGTTACACATGGTGGTTGTGGCCCAAGTGTTTACGGGCGGGATGTGTGGTAGTGGCCCAGGTGTGTGCGGGCGAGGTGTGGCAATGGGACTACAATGAGAATGGCGAGATTGGTTCGATGCGTAGGATGTCTTCAATAACCCGTGGGAAAGTGGCGCGGGGTACCCAAATATCGATGTGATATTACTATACTTTACTTGACTTGCATTATTTGGGGAGTGTGCCTTGGTGAGGCTTGGGTGGATAGTTTTCCTTGATAGGTTCTTTGGTTGTCTCTTTTCTCACAGGTCATTAGAACGCCACCCCACTTGTGAATGAGAGTCTTTGGTTTTCCTTACTGAGTATACTTGTATGCTCACCCTATGTATATAAAACTGCTTTCAGGTTTCTAGGAGGACTTCAGGGATCGTGCTGGGTCATACTAGCTCAGACTTTGGGATAGTTGTAGTTGTTGGTTTTCTTTTCTTTGGTACTTTACCTTTGTAGTCTCCTTGTACTTGTGATATTTACTTTGTAACATGCATATGGGTATGGTTTTTCTTCGGCTTTACTTTTACCTCCAGTTTTGGCGTTGTTGGGATTCAATATCTTATATCCCGATCCTAATAAAGAAAAAGGGTAATTCCTTCCATCTTGTGTGTGATTCTATACCCTTGGTGCTAGTCACCACTCTGGGACCTATTGAAGGCAGGTCTTGGGGGTCATTATCTCTCCTTCAACTTGAAGAAGGAAGGGCATGTCAATCTGTTATCCCTTCTCTCATCTTGGTGAAGGCGGGTCGTGACATATTATGATTGACCTTTAGGGATAGTCTAAGGGATATGAGATTTTTCAAAGGGGATAATATGCTATTTTTCATTTGAAGATGTAATTTAAAACTTATGTTTCTATCTAGTATTTCCAAGGCTACTAAACCGATCGATCATTCAGGATTTTATTTTCTTATGATCATGCCAATGTAATGTAATAATGCAATGACTCTAGGAAACTAGGTTTGGGGAATTAAAAATTGTTTAATGCATTTGTCAAACAGATAAAGACAACCATAAAAATGATAAAAATATGAACACAGAATATGTATGGGACCTAAAGGACTTAAAGATTATCATTCCATTTGACGATTTTAGGGTTCCTACCGGTGACGATACTAGAATATATGGGTAGATTCTTGGGCATATTTCTTGCAAGATAGTGACATTTCTAATTAATTATAAATATTGGAGGCATATTCCCACATCTTGGAAAAATGAGGTCTTTGATACTTAAGTAAAGGTAGTATTAATATAATATTTCTTGATAAATAATTTAAAATACATGAGTAAAATTTTGTAATATACTAATGAAGTGTTATGTTTTTCATTTCTAGATTTTTTTTTGATGTCCCTAACTCCATTTCACACCCGTATAAATAGAAAAATATGGGCAATAAATGGAGATATTTTAAATGGATATTATGAAATGAGTTTAATGACACTTCTCTTAGCTCATGACAGATGTTTGAGAAAGTTCCTAAAGGAACTTATCATGAGAAATGGAAGCTCTTTATCAATATCAACAGAGATGCATATCATATGGTAATTGCATAATTTACAGTATCTTAATGGCATAAAAACAATAAAATTATAATTTTTATTAATTTTTTTATTTTTTTGGAATTATCTAAAAACAATTATGAATCGTGAGAAGAAATTCACTCCTCACATCGTTGGATTACATAGTTTTTCGAGAAAAAGAACAATTTTGGTTTGTATTTTATTCATTATTATTTATATCATTTTTGTATAACTTATGGTTTTTTCAAACTTATTTATATTTTTTATAAACTATAATGAATTATGTCACTCCATTAGATGAACAAAGATGTGTTTTAAAGTGCATGAGAAATCCAATGTAAGTTTTGTAAATGACCATACAAAAGACGTTGGAGTAAGTAATTTTCATTACCATTTCATATTATTTCATTACTATATAAACATAATAATGAAAAATATATTATAAAAACTAAAAATACTTAAAGAAAATTAAATGGGGACAGCTACATGGATTAAACGATGCCAATTTGGAATCATTTGATACATCTAACTGACCCCAAATAATTGGGTTAAAGGCTTGTTTGTTGTTATAATATAATTTTCATTATTATGTTTTTATAGTAATGAAATAACAATAAATAGTAATGAAAATTTTATTTATTAGATAATATTATAAAGTTCATATATTTTTAAAAGTAATTGTTAATAATTTTTTTATTAACAGGTTAAAATTAAAGAAGTTTGGGATGCAGACCCTTCACTATCATCATCAGTTTCCTAGACCAATGAAATTGAAATCGTTTTAGGGAAGGAGTATCCTATATATGTACAAAGTATGGGTACTGGGCCTACTCTTTCAACTATCTTTGGTAGGGTGACATTGTCCATTAATACTACACCCAATGGGTGTTTCATTAGTGTCATTGACTGGGAATCAAAAATAGAAATTGTAATATTGAAATAAAAAGTCTAAGAATAAAAACTTTATAGGAAAACACCTGATTAATGGAAGTTGAAAATGGGAAATGATTTAGTTTCTATATTTCAGCGGATGACCAGTACGATCATCGAGGAAATCTATAGCCTTATAGATCACCCCACAAAGTTAAATTCTAAATTCTATAGATCATTCACACAGTTTCATAGAATGCATACAACATCCATTAATAAAACTAAAATGACACTTTAATATAGAAAACATGTATTTCAATTCATACAGACCATATCTTGTTCCATATTGACATGTGGTTTATTCATACACATCAAAAATAAATTATAGACTGTTATCCATAAGATTGAAAATAATATGACCTTATTTTTTTGGTTTTGACTTGGTAAACACTTCTTAAAGGTAAAAAATCCTTTTAAAATAAGTTTAGAGGGGTAAAAATAAGAAAAATGAGTTATATTGCTGTTAAATCAAGGGACAATGACCATAGATTTAATTTTGAAATCTAGGAACTGATGTCACGTCATTCTGAATTATGGTTTTCCCAGGATGGTTGTAAACACATTTTTAGTGTTTTAAAACACTAAAATGTGCTTGGAATGGTAAAAACCATAGAAAAAGAACTCATATTGATGTTACATCATTTGAAAATTACCAACAAGTTATTTTTTACATGTATTAATAGAAAAAACATCAATCTGACGTGTTCTGTGGTCAAAATTACTCGGAAAACATTTTTTAAAGATATAAAAAGCTTTAAAAACAGCTGTTAGAGGGGGGGGGGGGTTCAAAATATATAAAATGATGTTTAATTTCTATGAAATTAGGATAAAATTACCATAGATTTAATTTTGAAATATAGGAACTGATGACACATCATTTAGAATTATGGTTTTCTTGGGAAGTCTGTAAACATGTTTTTAGTGTTTTAAAAAACTAAATCGTGTATGGAATGGTTAAAACCATAGAAAAATCCTCATATTGATTTGAAATTATTAGAAAACCACCTTTGAGTTATTTTTGACATGTACGCATAGAAATCATATCAATCCGACCTGTGGTGTGGTCAAAATGACTTTGTAACCACTTCTTAAAGGTATAAAAGCCTTTAAAAACATGTGTCAGGGGGGGGGGGTAAAAACTAGGAAAATGATGTTGGATTGGATTGAAATAATTGAAATATAATTTTATATTGAATTGTGAAATGTAGAAAGTGAAGAAATATTATTCTAAATTACAGTTTTCCTAGGATGGCCATAAATTTTCTTTAAGTTTTTCAAAACACTAAAACAAGCATGGAATGGTAAAAACCATAAAAAAACAACCTCATATTGATGTGGAATCGTGGTAAAATCACCACTGAGTTATTTTTAATGTGTACGTGTAGAAAAAAATCAATAAGATGTGCGGTGTGGTCAAAATTACCTGGTAAAAACTTCTTAAAGGTACAAAAGTCTTTAAAATAATTGTCAAGGGGTCAAAACTAGGAAAATGATATCAAATTGACCAGAAATTAGAGGATAATGACTGTAGATTAAATTTTAAAATATAGAAATTTATGGAACATCATTCCAAAATACGATTTTCCTAGGATGGACGTAAATGGGGTTTTAGTGTTTTAAAACACTAAAACATGCATAGAACGATCAAAATGATAGATAATGACCTCATATTTATGTGAAATCATTGGACAACAACCAATGAGTTATTTTTTATGTGTAAGAATATAAAAAAAAATTAATCCATTCTGTGGTGTGGTTAGAATGGCTTGGTAAACACAACTTAAATGTAAAAAAGCCTTAAAAACATGTGTTATAGGGTAAAAACTAGAAAAACTATGTCATATTTCCTTTAAATCAAAGGAAAACAACCATAGATTTAATTTTAAAATGTAGGAGTCAACGATACATGATTTTGAATTACAGTTTTCTCGATATGGTTGTAGATGTGTTTTTAGTGTTTTAAAACACTAAAACATGCGTGGAATAGTCAAAAGCATAAAAAACAACATTATATTGATGTGAAATCGTGGGACAACCACCGCTAACATATTTTTTACATGTATGCATAGAAACAATGTTAATACGATGTGTGGTGTGGTCATAATTACTCAGTAAAAACTTCTTAAAGGTATAAAATCCTTTAAAAAAAGTGTCATGGGATTAAAATTAGAAAAATGACATCATATTGGTATAAAATTAAGAGACAATGACCATAGATTGAATTTTGAAATATAGGAACTAATGGTATGTTATTATGCATTGTGATTTTCTTAGGATGGACGTAAACATGTTTTTAAAAGTGGGTTATAATGTACGCACCTAGGTTTAGGGCTTGACCCCACGACCTCATCCCCAACCCCCATACACCCGTGCCACCCCATCTGAATGTGGGGGCATCATAAACATGTTTTTAGGGTTTTAAAACACTAAAACATACATGTAACTGTCAAAACCATACAAAATGACCTCAGGTTGACATGGAAACATGGGAAAACCACCGTTGAGTTGTTTTTGAAATATAGGATATGTTGTGATATCAAAGTCTTTAAAATTTGTTTCTTTTGTAAATTTCAATCACACCGCATGTCGATTTAAAAATTAATTAGAATATTTACTTATCCCTTTTCAATTTAAAGTGTTTAATAATATATTAAATAAGTATTTTTATGTTTTCAAAGTGTTCTTAATTATATATTATTAGTTTTAGGTTAAAATTTATTCTCTTTGATTAATAAACAATAAATTTTATATACATCATTCTGAATATATTCAGTGTCTTTTCTCTTTGGCATTTTTTCTTAAATGTCTTGGTTTTCATTGTAGGTGGAAAACATGATCAGTAAATAGAAGGTTGACCATTCCAATCCAGGAAATTATTTAGAAGGTAGTCACGATGATTCTTATTTTCTGTGGTATGCTAAAATTTTGTCAATTATTCTATTGTAATTATGATTTATTATGTTTAGTTTTAATTTTTGTTTTATTTTTTGTTACAGTTGACGAGATGATGTGGTTAGTTTAAGTTGATGAGATGATGTAGAGGTCGATAGATGTAGTGGAGGTCATGATGTGGATGAATATTAGGCATGAGTTGTTGTTAGAAATCTTATATATATATATTTATGAATGAGGTATTGGTTGATATATGTATTGGTTGATTAAGACTGAGGTTATGAAGATTGAAAATATTTGTATATATGACTATAGATGTATGATGTATGTATAAAGGGTTTATCATACATTCATGTTTTAGTTTATTTCATATTAGTTTTTTTTATATTTATAGTTTTTATTAAATATTTTTTTTAAATTCTAATTTAGCGGCGGTTTTTAGTAACCACTGCTAAATACATTAATTAAAATATGCTTAGTAGTGGTTTATACTTAACCTCTGTTAAAAAAACCACTAATAAAATTCTCCAAAAATGAAAGATAAATAAACCATTGTAAAATTAAAGAAATTGCCACTAAACGACTAGTGACAATGAAATATACAACAGTTTTAATAACCACCGCTATATTATTAGGCAGCGGGTTAAACCGCCTCCAATATACATGAAAACTGTCACTAATTCCCTTTTTTATAGTGACAGTTCATGGAAAAGTTGGATATGTTGGGTGTGTCATGATTGATGTGTTATTAATTAATAATTCAAGGAAAGATTTTTCCCTTTCGTATTTATAGAAGATGATATCTAGACCCTTTTATTGAAATGGAACCATCATATTAAATTCCAATGGTCAAGATATAATAGAAAATTTATTTCAGATAGTCAAAGAAGGACATATAAAGAATATAGGTTGATAAGAAGGATGCACAATCTTCTTTATAAGACATTATGAAAAAGAATTTATATTACACAATAAGCATTTGTGAGTAGTTGTCAACATTGTGACATTAAATTCTTTCTCTTGGGTTCCTTGACCCATTGCTAGAAAGTAATCTTGATCTTTGGGAAAGTCCACCTAATACCAACTAGAAAGAAGCCAAGAGGATCACACACTAAGTGTTATTTTATCTTGATTAAATTATATTAAAATTTAATTATTGGAATAAATATTATTCTCAAGATCAATGAATAATTTTTTTCAAGTTTTATTGACCACATAAACTAAATAAATATTTATTCACCGAATTATGAATAAATATATATTTTATTATTTATGGAATATTTAATAAATATTTATTCATCAGGATGTGAATATAATATTAATTTATGAATAAATATTTAATAAATATTTATTCAGATATTTGATAAATGTCGAGTATGAGTGGACCAAGATCATGTACGATGATAAATATTAATTTTTAAGCTGGTAAAATAATATTTATCATTGTGTCAGTTATCACATGCCATAAAATAATTATAATAATAATAATATATGGAATTGGATAAGATAAGGTTTATTATATTATTTAAGGGTTTTTGTGTGATTAAATAATATTATAACCTAAAAATTAACTCTTTAAATAGATTATTATGTCTATTGTATAGGGTTAATCAAGAATTAAAAATTGGTGTGCACAACAGAATTCTCTCTAGATTCCTTCTCCTATATTTCTATCAAGAATTATAAGATCAAGTGAGATTCCTTCAAGCTCAAAGGATCTTATAGTGATCAAGATTCACAACACAAGATGATTAATCTGCCACACTAGTACCCAACATTCCATTGATGTCTTTCTCAAATCAAAGGACCATGTGTGGATCACTACTAGAGGTGATATACTTTAGTCCCTCCCTATGAAAATATAGTAGTATGAAAAGTCCTACATATGATAAGAAACTTTTTCAAATAAGGATCCTAAGATAAGGTAATCGTTCTTTAAATATAATCTAAATTAATTATAAATTTAATGTGAAAAAGATCATCTCTGGGTTCTATGCTTAGTCAAAATTTAATGGAAAATTTTCATCATTCATGATGTTTATATCCTGTATAATTGGATAATTATATATTGAATCCAACTATAAAATTTATGGTTATTCACCCACCAGGAACTTCTTCTGTGTCCAAAACCTTTAAGTGGTATCAGATTCATCATGTTTTAAATTAATAATTATTTATTTTATTGTTGATCGATTATGAAAAATGGTGGTTAGAGCTTACATTTTAGATTATTCATTATTTAATCCCATGTTTAATTAACATGAATTTGACATTTAAATTTTCATCATTCAAGATTCATAATTTCATAATGTATAAGAAAAAATGGAGAGTGATAAAATATTCCATCAGGAAGTGCCTAGAATTATGGCTATTAGACTAGGTCACATGGTGTGTAGCCGGATTACATGTTGTATACCCAAGTTAAATGCACCTAGACATTCCATGGAGACATTATGGTCCGTTTATTTATAACACACAGTGCATTTATTGTAAATTATGTATTAACTGAGCCATTTTGGGACACAACTTCTCAGATTATATGGCATGTATCTATCATAAATTTTGTATAGTCCACATGGTGTAGTGGTTAAATTCACGCTAACAGTGTGGTCAAATACAAGGTTGTTAATCGTGTGAGATAGGAAGCTTGGAAAATTAATGGGATACATACTATGTGTATGGAAAAAGCATCATAAAATTTATTAATTCCTTCATCAGTAGAACACACCGAGTCAATAGGTAGGTTTTAGACACATTGTATGTGAACCACACAACATGTAGCTCATGAGTACACATTGTGTAATCTGAATGAGATATATGTCGATGCCCCTGTAATTTATCCCAATAACGCGTGATGCATCCAAAGGAAAAAAATTCATTAAATCCTCTAGGAATGATCAAATTATAAATTTATAAAGTCCTAAACCATACTAGTTACAAAGGCATAACATAGAAATAATATGGGGTCGATCCCACAGAGAGCGAGGAATACAACGATGAAAAATCTTGATAAAAGGTTAGGTCATCCCAATTTCAATTTATTTTAAAAATTGAATAATATAAATTAAATAATTAAAATGTAGATTGAAAGATATGGAATCTTAAGGGAGGGGAACTAGCTTCCATGAGCGGTTTTATTAAAAAAATCACGACTTCACTTGAAAACAATAATACTCATTGGTTGTGTAATCAATCATTTTTATCAATAGAAGAAATGGTTAATCCATATCAATAAACCCTAAAATTGCAATTCTTCGTGTCCATATGAATTATAATACCAAGATTCATTAGGATCGTATTGAAAAAGTATAAGAATAATACAATTCAATGCTCGTGAATTAATTACCTTTATCATGTTGGGTTTTGTCTACTACCAAACATACTTGGTTCATGATTTAATAAAATATATGATAATCATGAGTAACATCACAATACCAATTTAATAAAATCATAACACCATTGAAGAAAGAAATAAAATAATTTAGTACATACCCATTTAGACGGATTCCTCTCTCCCTTATGGATTTTTCTGATCATCATTGGGTGACCGCCAATGATGAATAAACCCAAAACCATAGGGGAGAGAATATAAGATAAGGATTAATAAAGAAATAAAATATGATCAATTGTAATTAAACTAATAAAAATATAATGTTACATCAAATTTTAAGAATAGAAAGAAGAAGAAAAACCTAACTATAGTGGAACAAAACCCTAGAGGTAGCCTCTAGATGGTTGAAAATCTATTCCTGGAATGAATGCATAAATATCTTAAAATAAACCATCTATTTATAAGAATATAATCCATATTATGGATTCCATCATTCAAGGATAGTGTTAAATGGTCGTTCCATTTCATACACATGGGCCCCCATTAAATATATATGTCAAAAGATTGTATATGGGCCAATAGGGCATGTTTCATGGCATGAAACATAGGCTCACACTGTGAAAATCATGGGCACTAATTTTTTTTCTTTTTACACTTCACATCATGTAATGGGTTCACAAATTGTATACTTTTCATGTTGTGAACATGATTCATGATGTGAAACAAGTATTTTCAGTGCTAGAAGCTTTTTTTTGCTCTGGTTTTTCATTTTTGAGCCTGTAAAACATTCCATGATTATCCAACATCATTTAAAAACTTATATCAATGGAGATATTGATCATTTTGTCTTCAATATTCAATCTCATCTTCATTGTATTTCCATTTTCATGTTGGGTTGCTTCGCACCGTGGTGTGTAGTATCTTTATCTTCCCAAAACGTCACAATTTCCTTCATATTGTTCCAAATGTTAGTTTTACCATAATATTACACAAAACATTAATTTTAGGAATATATCTAATATTAAATTGATTAAAAATTCATGGAAACACATATGAAATCCAATCAAAATGTAGATACAAAAAATAGATATCAAATACCACCATACTCAAATCTTTGCTCGTCCTCAAACAAAATCTCAACATTGAAAAAGGGGTTCATACATCATCAAGGGTATTTTCAAATTATGATACTCATAAAAAAAGTTATAACTAAATATTTTAAAATCATAGTCATATGTAATAAATAATTCAAAAATCATTCTTTATTTATAATTTTCAATTCAAGACATTTCTACTTTTCACTTACAGATTTGAACCTTTCATTAACACCCATGCCACTTATTATTTACCTAACCATGAATTTTTTTTCTCATCACTCAAGGTAAAAATTTTAATGGAGTGTTACCCATACCTCAAATACATGCTCTTAACCATATACTTGAACTGAATCTACTTTCTCCACTATTCAAATACAAATGTCACCATTAATCATGATGGGTTTTCAATTAGAATAAAATGTCTCTGAGGATGAAGTTAGGTAGGTATTGTTGTTAAAAATAAGAAATAATTAAAAATGAGGCTAAACTATAATGTATAATTCATGATATTCAAAATAAAAAGATCAATGAAATTCTCATCACAAAAATAATTCCATCTCACACACCCCAAAAAATCAAAAAGTAAAGGCTCATGAACTATGTAAGCATGATGAATAAAGATAATATCTTATTGTTCTTCCATTTTTTTCTTCTTGTTTTTTAATATCCGTGATTGGAATGAACCTCAAATCCACCACCTAACCACTTATGATAAAAATCATCGGTCTGGTAATGGATATTTTTTATTATCCCAAGTCACAACCCATTTTATTTTCTTTTTCATAAGCTTCACCTAGGATAGGTCTCAAATCCACCACCTAACCACATATGATTTTGAGATCACCAGTCTGGAAATGAAAATTTTTAACCCATCCAAGAAATAACCAATTTTTTTGTTTAATAAAAAGAAGGATAGATAATAAAATATAATGAATGTAAACATGAACCTCAACCCCAAATCCCATGGAAACATCCTATAGTCTCCTCTAAAGAACCAAAATCCCATATCCACCATGAAAAACACCTACCCCACACTCATTCCATTGAATATCATGTAAAAATAAAAAGTTCTTAGTATGAAATTATAATTTTCTTGTAACATGGTTCAATCCTAACATGTTTTTCCATGGATACTATGGTCCAAGAAGGATAAATGTATAGGTGGGTCTTAAGATAAATGGGATTGTTAATAAAATCCTTTAATCATTTCAAAAGTTAATTTTTTCATTTACAGTTATAACAAGATAAGAATGCAAGTTCTAATTGGTTCAAATGCCCCAGTATTCACGAAAGAAACGTTTATAGAAAATAATAAGAAATATTCAGTCTAGAATCCTATTAAGAATCAAAATATAATATAATTTAATCCAATCATGGAATAGACATCAAAAATTAGTTTATTTAGATAAATTTTCTAGGAATAAACATCCATAACATAAATCATATCAGCAATCATTTTCACGAAATTAAAAAATAAAGTAAGTATGTGACTTTAAAAATGTTCATTTATATGATTTTTATTTATGGGAATGATATTAAATTTTTTCCAACAAGTCAAAAATATTTCTCCTAAGTTTTTATGTCTCCAAGAACAGTGAGTATAAGATAGATAATCCAAGTATTTATGGGTGAATATAATTCATTTCAATTCATTCAATAATTCAATTAATTTTTTTATTTTCTTTTTTCTTTTCAAAATGATGTGGTAGAAAAAAATATGTGTGAAAAAAATATAAACATGTAAAAATTACTCTTATTCAATTGATGATTTTTAATGTTTTTCTCATGTTCTTTACATCCTAGGGTTATGACATGAAATGCGATCTCATGACATGAATTGTATTCATGAAGTGAATTAGTATTGTATGAAAAATTTTACTTTCTTCCTTATTTTTTCTTCTATGGGATTGAAAAATTAAAAAAAAATGGAGGTACAATCCCTATTAAAATTTAAAATATTTAGCTCAAATAGATAAAGAGAACAACTATGAGGTGAGTTTTTAAACTACTTTAATAAGATAAATCAAAGTCCTAGAAATCAATTTTAAAATCTTGGTTTCCTCTCTTTAGCTTCTTTTTTTTGTTATTTATCTAGAAATTTACCTTAATTATCTGATTAGAACATGGTATAAATCAAATCGTACTATATTTATCCACTTATGAATATGTTTTTTTATCTGGGGTATCCCTTCGCTTACTCCTCCATTGGTTTTTCTTGACTGGTTCTTATGGTGGGATGCATATTGGCGACAGATTTGATGAAAATAAAAAGAAATAAGAATTTGAAAAGTTTTTTTTAGATAACTTAATCCCTCATAACATATTCCTTTTCATCATTAGGTTCACATTTTGAAATGAATTCTTGAGTTGGAGATGCATTTTTCTCTTCTTATTCTTGAAAGTGAAGGAGGGAGTCCCATTCTTCTTCAGTATCTAGAAGTCCAGTGAGGTTGATGCATGTCTAATCAACATCCTCTTCCCCCATGTTTTATTCCTCCTTCGATTCTACGACATATACTGATTCAACCTCCAGCTCTTATTTCTCTTCAACTGCCCTATCAAAAATTTCCATTATATTTCTTTTATCATTTTTTGTAGTCGCAAAAGGTATTCTAGATGTTCTTCTTGTTCTTCTTGTATGTGTAGAACTGATGCCGCATGTTCTAATACTTATTATAAATCTAGATGTTTATATTTTTCAGAATTTTTAACATGCTCAAGGTATTGTTCTTTATTTTACACCTCTGATTTTTCTTTCTTTTTTGTTTCCAAAACATTGAATTTCTCTACCTCCTTCTCTTCATCATCCTCAATCCAACCTATCCCGGCATTAGAAATTACTCATAAGTTATTTATAAGGGAATTTAAATTTGAAATAATTTGAGAAAGGTTATTAGTCATTTCAATTTTTATCTAAGTTTTTCATCATTTTTATCCATTCCCTTGTCCATAATTTGAATATACTATGTAAGAAATATGGTAAGTATGCCTTCTAATTTTTTCTTATGAGGTTACTAGAATAAAGGGTCTTCTTTATTTCACTATGCAACCCAGTAATTTCTTTGGTATCCTTGATAGTTAGGAGCTTCTCCATAGGGATGTTAATAGGTATCACTCCACCTTTAAGGTTGGAATTCGTCATATCTAGAATAATATAAATCATTCTGGTCATATTTTTTCTGTGACAACCCTTATTGATTCATTACTGCCCATGTGGTCCCATACTCCTAATATTCGTTGTTTTCTGATGGTGGTGCAGCATAAGAATGATGTGTTTTATAATCCTTCCTAAAAAATAACAATAACTACCAAGGGTTTAAAAAATAATATTAAAAAATTGAAAAAAAATCTAGACTAAAATCGGTAAATAGAAATGTGACAAGAAAATTCTTTGACCTAGGTAATGAGTCCTGAGTCGACAACTACACTCCAAAGATCCTAAAAAATGGCTTCAATTTTTTACACCCAATGGAAATCATTAAATCCTTAGGGTGTGATCAAATTAGAAATTTATAAAATTCCAAACTACACTAACTACAAAGGAATAACATAGCAAAAGTTTGGGGTTGATCCCATAGAGAGCCGGGAATGAGATGATAAAAACTCTCAATCAAAGGTCAGGTCTTCCCAATTTTAATTGATTTTATTTAAACTAATTATATAAAAAAATTAAATCCAACCTCCCAAAATATTGGGGATCTGTTGATATTTGATTTTGGGCTTTGATGCAGAATCACAGGGTCCCTTTACCACTAGGTCGGACCCCAACTATGTGTGTACGCACATTGAGCGGTGATGTTTGAACAAGATGTGTGAGGATCTAATATCCTATAACTAACTAATCATATGGATTATGTACATGTTTCATGGTTTTTATTTGGTTATTACATGTAATTGATTATAAAAACACTTTTATTCCTGCCCTTTATTTATGAAAAATGTTTATTTAAGCTCGTCATTGATATACCTTCCATCTATTTTCTTTAAAATAATTTTTGATCTAAATTATGAAAAATGATTTTCCATGCGTTGTTTTTATTTAAATTAAAACAAAAATGATTTATTTATATTATATCTACTTATATAATTCTTGGTGAGACCCTTCTAGGTTGTTTAGCACACACCCTACCTTTGCCTTCAAGAATTTATAGATTTTGTTATGTCAGGTCTAGGAAAAGGGAAAGTTCTACTTGGAGGTGGTGGATGTTCTTGAGCATGGTACCTTGAGTGATGGTGGAGACTGGTGGGGCAATGTTCCACTTGTTTCATAGGGATTTTGAGATCTTTTATTGATGTTTATGTGACATTTTTTTGGATGATGTATTCATTGGGATATCTATCTTCTTATGGTACTTTTATCCTTGAGGAGTGTTTGAAATACCATCTATGTAATGATTTATATTCTATTTCTTATCATGATTATGTAAAACCATTACCTTTTTATCTTTGATATGATTCCAGGTGCTAGTCTCCAACCCATTGGGATCGAGAATGTTCTTCGGTCTATGTCAGAGCTAATTTATGTATCGGTGTACCGGGGTATCTGGGATAGTTTGTGATTCATATCTTTGAAGAGACCATAAAAGTATGGTTGAATTCTATGTGTAGGTTTTTGAGTGTATCCTTGGATATATTTTGAGAATAAAAAGCTGCAATAAGATACATATGATATGATGAAAGTCATGTAGTCACAAATATATGCTTTAAAATATATTATTGTCCAGTCTAGTTTGGAGGACCAATATATTTTAAAGGATCAAAGTGAACCAATAGTGTAACAATGATTAGTACATAAAGAGCCATAAGACCCCACTATCTTTGAGGCTATCCAATCCTCTAAACATTCTACCTTACCTGAGGTAATCAATTTTTTCATAACTCTTACTCATAAATGTGAATCAAATAGATTTTGATAACTTTATATTACTAAAATTTTATAGGGTGACATTTTTTATCAGTTATATATATCATCATAGAAGAATTACCTTGTTTATAGGGGAATTATTTACAATATCTCTAGATACATCATATATAATAAATAACTCCCAAAATATCATTTGAGAATGGGGATTAAAGTATCTCTCTAGAAAATCACTGAGTTTCCCATTCCACTTGATGATCTGGATGTTTCCATGATCGATAATTATATAGGAAATTTCATAGAATGGCCATTTAATATTATAAAGATACATGAGGTATGTATTTATTATTATTTTTTCAAATGAAAATCATTTAATAGTTGATGATAAAAGGTCTAAAATGAGCTATGGTATTACAGACAGACCAAAATAAGGTAAAATATAAGGTCAAATGAAGAAAATTCAGTGGATCATCTACGAAAACAAAAGGACCTTATGAGATTACCTTCACCCCACCATTTCCACTTACTCATATATTAACATTACAAGTTCATGTGGATACAAAATTAAAATATGGAAATATTTTATACATTGAATATGAATAATACATATTTGGATAGTCTATTATAGATCTGGTTGATCTCAAGGTTATAGATGAGATAATCAAATTTTAATGGCTGGGATTATCAGTTTTGAGTACATACATGACGTATATTTTCATAATATTTTTTTCCAAAAAAAAATATCGTCTATGTTCATTGTAGATAATAACTATTAATATTTTTTATTGGCATATATATTACTACTATATAAATGGAAAACCATGTGATGTAAGATTTGGACTCATTAATCCCTCTAACATTTCTATGGAAAAAATTATTTGGAATTAAAATAAATTAAAAGTAAATTTTTTTAACTAAGAACAATGTTTGAAAAGAAAATAGCAAACAACTGACTCTTATTAACGCCTATAATGTAGGGGTAAAACTCTACAATCTAATTATAGAATTTACATTTTTATTTTTATTTTCTATTACATATTTTTATTTTTTTTAGGAAGCACTTGATACTAATCACAATCAATTTGGATACCCCAAATGTTTATTTTTTGGATCCAAAGCTTGAATTTCCATCAAATCGACCACACATGATGCCCATTGTGAATTTTTAATACACTGTAATCAAAATTTTATAGATAAACTTCAAATTATAAATTCTAGTATATGTTTTAACAAGAATTTTAATATGATAGGGTAATATATAAATACTGGCTAAATCATGGTTTGAGGACGGAGACTAAACATAAAAATCAAGCCTATGTATTTCTTAAAATGGAAATAAATTAATGTATATATAGTAATATTAAATATTAAAACATATTTCAAAAGAATTTACTTATTTTGGTCAATTTTTTTAGTATCAGAAACAAAATAATGATAAGGATTATGGATATTTTGTTTTCAAAATTATGAAGGATATTATATACCATCAATAAACTAACATCCCCAAATCAAAACTTTCTAAAGGTAATTACAATTTCTTTTAAAATGACTTGTTAATATTTTTAATCTATATTTTCTCAGTACTACTAGGACTATGAATGGTCTACGTGCTCAAAAGAATAAGTAAATTTGTTTAGAGATGAGTGGGAATAGTATATGGTGTTAGAATATTTTCCAACATCAAGTTTAAGTGATTATCTATTATGTCTATGATCTAGTACAAATTATGACCTTAGAGATACATTTGGGATTTGAATCATTAGTATTGTAATTATTTAGATAATATTTTTCCTAAAATAAAATTTAACTATTCACTAATTTCCTTCTTTTTGGTGTTAGTATGAGTTAGTAGAAACTAAAAAATGATTTGATGATGAAACTACAAAATAATAAATAATTGGGTTGCTTCTCAAGGAGAAGTATCATAGAAGGTTATGCTCTATAGATTATGTCATAGCTATTAACATCTATGAAGCTTTTTTTGGTCATGAGATATTTTAATTCAAGGTTGAAGTTGAGATAATGGAGAGATAGAAATGGGTCAAGCATCCTTCTACCCAAAAATCTGAAGACATATTACCAAATTTTGGGGAAGGTGCTTTCATTATCCTAGCCACATCATTTCCATTTTGTGTATTTTTATCCTTTGATGGGTTTGTAAAAAATATGGGTCCTATTACAATCACTTCCACATTCATAATGAATAAGATTGATAAATTCCTTTATTTTCATATTTGATTTAACCAAATACCTAACAATGAAAGATACTATAAATACCAATAGATATGAATCACCCATATCTAGATCTAATGTTCCAATTAGAAATGAGGAATTAACTATTAAGGATGTTTAACTAGGGTTTGAAGTTGATAATTTAGAGACATCGGTTGATCTATACAAGGTAACTTAGTGTAAAACACATTTCATATTGTCAAAACTAAGAAAACGGGATCATATTGTTTTTTATAATTTATAAAAACAATCTATAATAAAATTTGATACGTATATGAATCAACCACATGTCAATATGATATAATATGTGTCCAATATGACTCCAAGTGCGTATTTTCTATGTAAAAGTTTTATTTTACATTAAAACATGTGTTATGTTGTAAAAAACATGGAAAAAAGTCTCAGACCATCTTTATAATTTAGTAAAATGATTTATAATTAATTTTTGTTGTGTAGGAATCAGTCACACATCAATCGAACACATGATGTGTCCTGTATGACTCAAGGTGTTCTCACATTAAAAGTTTCATTTTAGTTTAAAATATGTGTTGGATTACCAAAACCAAGAAAATTAGCTCATATTTTTTAAAAAAATTATAAAAATTATCCATAATCTATATGTTATGTGTATTTATTTACCACACATCACTTTGAGACACTATGTGGTCGGTATGACTAAAATTGTATGTTTTTAATATAAAAGTGTTATTTTAGTTTAAAATGTATGTCACATATACAAAACTGATAAAATGAGTTCATATTGTTTTTAAATGTTATTAAAGTGATCCATAATTCATTTTTAATGTGTAGTAATTGACCACACATCAATATAACACATGATGTAGTTAGTGTGACTCAAAATTCATGTTTTCAATATAAATTTATCATTTTAGCTCAAAATAGGATTCACATGGAAAAAAAATAAAATAGATCATATTTGTTTCAAACATTAGGAAAATTACCCATAATTTATTTTTTATATATATGAATTTACCGCACATCAATCTGACATAGTATGTGGCCAGTATGAATCAAAGTGTATGCTTTAAATGTAAACATGTTATTTTAGTTTAAAATTCATGTTACATAGACAAAACTAATAAGATGAATTTATATTGTTTTCAATAATTATAAAAATGATCTATAATTCATTATAAACATATAGTAATCGACTGTACATCAATCAAACACATGATGTGGCTGGTATGACTCTAAGTGTGTATTTTGAATATAATAGTGTAATTTTAGAGTGAAACACACATCACAATGATAAAGTTGTGTGAAAAATCTCATATTGTATTTAAATTTTAGTAAAATGGTCCATAATTCATTTTTGGTGTATAATAATCGACCACACTTCAATCTGAAACATTATGTGACCATTATGAATCAAAGTTCATGTTTTCTATATAAAAGTGTCATTTTAGTTTAAAACAAGTGTCACATTTTCAAAACCAGGTAAACTATCTTAGAATATTTTTAATTTTTTTTAAAATGACCCATAATCCATTTTTTATTTTTAGGAATTTACCGTAGATCAATTTGACATGCGATGTGGTCTATATGACTCAAAGTGCGTGTTTTCAAAATAAATTTGTCATTTTAGTTTAAAACATGCATCACATTGCAAAAAATGAGAAAAAAAGATCATATTGTTTTCAAACTATAATAATACAATCCATAATTCATCTGAGATGTGTAGTAATTTACATCACATTAATCCAACACATAATGTGTCTGGTATGACTCCAAGTATGTATTTTCAATATAAAAGTGCAATTTTAGTATAAAATTCACATCACATAGCCAAAAATAAGAAAATTATCCCAAATTATTTTTGAAATTTATTACAATGATCCATAATTTATTTTTGGAATGTAGGAATTGACCACACATGATGTGGTCGGTATGACTCCAAGTGCATGTTTTTAATATAAAAGTGTCATTTTAGTATAAAATTCATGTCACGTATCCATAAATGATTAAATGAGAACATATTTTCTTGAAACTTTTGGAAATTATCCATAATTTATTTTTTTATTATAGGAATTGACCTTACATAAATCCAAAATATGATGTATTCGATATGACTCAAAGTGCATGCTTTCAACCTAAAAGTTTTATTTTAGTTTAAAACACACATCACATAGCCATACCCAATAAATAAATCTCATATTGTTTTCAAAATTTAGGGAAATGATCCATTATTTATTTTTGTTTTATATGAATCAACTACAGGTAAATACAACACATGTGTAACGTCCCGATTTCAGAAGCCACCCAGAGGCGCCTCGTACCCGGTTGGTCACATGGCCTCAAGCGCATTTCCCCGAATTCCAAAGGCTTCCAACTAGCAGTGAGGGCCTTGGGTGTGATAGTGGGAAACTATGCCCTCATTGGCAGAGTAACAAAGCAGAAGAAAACAATATGAAATAGCAGAATCAGTAATAATCATACAAGAGTAAACAACAGAAGACTAAAAGTAAGAAACAACTGGAGCACATATATAAATTATGCATAATACATATGTCTAGGAAAGTAGCCAAACAAATCACAATGCTGGAATACAAATAGCACTACACCAAAGTATGAAAGAAAACATATAAACATCTCCTAAGCATCACAAGCCATACCTTGGTCCCATGCTCTCCAGCTCCACAGTCAATAAATAACCCGAAGTAGAAAGAAGATTTCCCTTATCTATACTTGCAATAATGTAATCTGTTTGGGCCCAAAAGCATGACCAAAACAGGGTGTGATACTAAATCTGAGTAGGCAACCACCCAAAGATCTGTGCCTAATAGTCAGTGAGTAAATATGGTAGGAGGTAAGTAAAATAGCAGTAAACAATTCCACAGTTTCAAAGCATTCAATTCCACGTATCAAATAAGCAGCTAAAATCAAAACAGGTAACCCTCTGAGAAGTACACACAGCCTATCCCCTCTGGTCCCTCTATAATAATTTACAAGGACTCTCTGAGGAAGCTCAGACAGTCAATTACCCTTATAGCCAAAAGTGGTTTAAAGACTCTCTGAGGAAGCTCACATGGTCAATTCCCCTTATAGTCAACAATGGTTAAGACTCTCTGAGGAAGCTCACACGGTCAATTCCCCTTATAGTCTAAAGTGATCTATGACTCTCTGAGGAAGCTCACACGGTCAATTCCTGTAATGGCTCGGGGTTTTGGGGTCCATTACAAGGTGAAAATATGATGTTTGGGGTGTTCTGGGTGGTCTGGAAGGCCATCCCAGCTTCTCGGTTAAGCTTAAGACTCCTAATGGTAGCCTCGGCCTACCGGTGGCCTCGGCCTACTGGTAGCTCGGCCTACCGGTAGCCTCGGCCTACCGGTACACTCGGCCTACCGGTAGCCTCGGCCTACCGCTAGCCCGGCCTACCGCTAGACTCGACCAACCGGTAGCTTGGTCTACCGGTAGACCTAACCAACCGGTAACCTCTCCATGGGTTTTCCAGTAGCGCATCCTTTGCGCGAATTGGTTTGTAAACCATGTTTTGACCCCCTTTAAGCCTGTTTTAAAGCCCATTAATGGTATTTAATTAAATGATTGGTGAGGTACCCTCCTTAAATGAAAAACCATGCGTTTTGGTCATGCCTTTAACCCCATTTTCAGAAACCCCTCTACCGCATTTTGTGAGCAGTCCTTCCTTGGTTAAGGAGGTGTGCGTCGGTTTTAACTGCCCCAAAGGGCGGGGACCTTTTAAGTTGGACGTGTGGGGTGGCCCAGCCACGTGGTCAACCCACGATCCCTCTTCTTCCGCAGTTTCGAGTTTTTCTCCATATCTTAACCGTCCCAGGATGTTGTATCTCAGCCTTTATAACCTAAAGATTCTCTTCTCCCTAGGTTCCTTTTTCTCTATCACCCTTTACTCGGAATACCCTTCCTCCAGACGATTTTTACCCCTACGAAGTTTTCCTTGATCGCGTTCCGTGGAGTTCCTGTTACTCCCAATTTCCAGTTTCCACGCGAGGACTTAACGTCGATCATTGAT
Source organism: Viscum album (assembly GCA_963277665.1). Lineage (NCBI taxonomy): Eukaryota > Viridiplantae > Streptophyta > Magnoliopsida > Santalales > Viscaceae > Viscum > Viscum album. Next base: position 1,305,483,957 of record OY728140.1, on the reverse strand, counting down.
CAATCAGGTAGGGATTTTCTCATTTGTCTCTCCTTTTTGTGCATCATGCGAGGTGTGTATGCTTTTTTCTCTGTGGAAATTGATGAAACCAAACTTAATGAAGATAATGAACGGACCTCTAAAGAAAGAAGGGGAGGGGGGTGTGATCGATGTTCTGCTGTAATCTTTTATGTTGATATGTGTTGTGAATTATATGTGCCTATGCTCACTGAAAATCATGGTCGTTGGTGGTCTTTATCTGTGAACTAATGAACCTCGGTGCTCTTGGATGTTTAAATAAACGTAACATGGAATTAGTTAATTACATATACTCGGTTAAATAAATTGAAAGCACCAGGATCAACCCTTTTCTGTGATAACTCCGGTTAAAGCCCAGTGGAATTGAAACCATGGAGTGTGTTAAATCTTTTAAATCTGAAAATACCTGCAAGGGCCTGCCTTGTTTTGGTGGTAGTGGTTTGGTTGTTTTATTTCACGGGCCGTTTGCGGGTGACTTTGTGGTTTTATTGGATGGGGAATTATATTTCTGGGGTGATATGGGTAGGGATGGGATCCCCTGTTGTTATACTTTCGTTGGTTGTGAATCTGAGGTTGTGTGGTTGCTCTGCTTGACAGGAATTCGGGTGGGATCCTCTGTTATTGAGAAACCATTAGCTCCTAGATTTTGGGGACATGGGGGTGTGTCTCGGGGTTTGTTTTTTTCCAGTACCTTGAGGGATCTCACTTGATCCCTAGTTGTTGTGACTTTACAAGATAACCAGGTGTGAATGCTTAAATTTCTCTCGATATTTTTCCTTCCTGCTTTAATTGTTGTTTCATCTGTGAATGTTCCTGTTAGTTGCCTAGTAGTGAAGGGATTAACTCATAATTAACTGTTATGTAATGATAACTTGAATAGGGAAATTGGGAACTGTTTTTTGTGTGCCAGTTTTCTGAGGCAGTAGTGATTGGGCACCTTCTTATATCGGTTGGGGAGACATAGGTTGGGCTGTGTGTTGGCATATATGTGTAACTGCATTTTTTTTATTTAGTCTCACCCCAACCACGTTGGGAACTTAGTGTCGGACACCCCATTTCATGGGGAAGTGTGTTTACCCCTAGTTACTCTCTTTCTTGCTCCCTCTTCCCTCGGCTGTGATGGCAGGAGGTGACCTTACACCCAAGATTCTTCGGGTAGGTTTCGATTGGTGTGTTGTTAGCCCAAGACTCTTCGGGTAGGTTTGTTTTCCCAAGTGTCTTCATCATGAGGCCTAGGTGTGTGCGGGCAAGGATGGATGGTTGTGAGGCCCAGGTGTGTGTGGGAAGGGATGTGGATGGTTGTGAGGCCCAGGTGTGTGCGGGCAGGGATGTGGATGGTTGTGAGGCCCAGGTGTGTGCGGGCAGGAAGAGCGTGGTAGTGTCAGGACGTTTTCCGTTAGGTATGAGCAGCTAGCTAGTGGGGGAAATGGTGGTGCGGGGTACCCAAATGTTTTGTTCTTACTATTACCTTACTGCTTGTGTTATTTGGTGAGTGTGGCCAGTGAGGTGGGATGGATAGATTCCTTGATAGATGATGTTTCTTATGCTTCTCACGGGACTTTAGGACGTCTCCCCACTTTTGCACGAGAGCTTTAGGTTTTCCTAATGAGTATACTTTGTATGCTCACCCTACGTTTACTTTCTGGTTTCCAGGAGGGCTTCGAAGGTTGTGCGGGACCTTACTAGTCTGGACGTTGGAGTTGATGTTGGTCGCTGTTGGATTCTGCTTAGCCTTTTTCCTTTCCTGTTGGGTATTTTACTTTGGATTCCTTGTACTTTGTTCAGTTTTATTATTATACATGCATGTAGTTTGGTTTTTACCTTGAGTTTTCTATACTTGGTGGTGTTTGGTGTTGATTCATTCTTTCTCCCAATCTTGGTTAACTAAAAAGGGTAATGCCTCCCATATTTTGAAAATGTTATACCCTTTGTGCTAGTCGCCACTCCAGGGCCTACTGGAGGTGGGAATCGGGGGTCATTATCTCGTCTTCGACTTGGGGAAGGAAGGGCGGGGACCTTTTCCACCCCTTCCATCGTCTTGCCGAAGGCGGGTCGTGACAGAATGGTATCAGAGTGAGGTTGAGGGATAGGATGGATTATGGAGTTAGGCATAGTGAGGATTGCATGGGATGGTATGGAAACAATGTTAGGTGATCTTGGTTCATGAAATAGACCAGGGAGGACCGGCTAGGACACGGGATTTTAGGGCCCCCATGATCCGATGCAAGGACTCTGAGCCTATCAAATGACCAAGTGAGACTACATTTCTTGTAGGATAGAGACCCTAGGGAAGGTACATGCATCATACTGATTGTGTTTTAATTGATTTGGGGCACCTTGGGGAGAAAAATTTAATAATAATAATAATAATTTCCCTCGCTACTCGGGTTTAGGCATTCTTTGTTTACCTTGCAACTATGGCACCCTGATGTTATCCACGAGCGACTCGGGCAGTTGAGGCCCAGCGGATTGAGGCATTTGACTAGCAGAGGGTTGACCAAGATGAGGAGGATGAATTGTGGCAGAGGAATCTGCACTCCTTCTAGTAACAAACCCTCGATAAGTACCAGGGCAGCGTTTCTGACTCAATAACGAAGGGATGGATTGAGGATCTAGCCATTACCTTCTCTTTTATCTGTGCTCTGAGGGAGTACTGGGTTCTGTTGGCCGTTAGTCAGCTGAGAGGAGCAGCGCGTCAGTGGTGGATGCTTTTCCTGGGAGAGAAGACTGAGGCAGAGGTTTCAAGGGCCAGTTTCAAAAATAAATTTTGTGAGGAATTCCTCTCCTCTACGGAGAAGGCTGAGAAGAGACAGGAGTTGCTCTCCCTACAACAGGGAATCATGTCAGTGAGGGATCTAGGGATCAAGTTCAAATATCTCTTGCACTTTTCCCCAGATCTCTTTCCGGATGAGAAGTCTCAGGAAACACGGTTAGAGGAGGCACATCGTCCTTCTCTTTAGTACGTGGTCACTCCCTTCACTCTTCTGATGTACCTAGTAGTACAGAAGAAGGCCAAGATAGTAGAGAGGATGCACTCTAAGGGAGGCACACTACGAGAAGGGAACCGGCTGAGTTCATCAAATGGGAAGGCATTCAGAAGTAGGTCTCCAGCAACAGGGCCTTATAGGTTTCGACAAGCAGGGTTTAGGCCTCATCAGTTCCAGTCCCGAGATTCTGGTCCTCGCCCCTTTTCCACAGGGCCTGGACCGAAGTGTTTCTCTTGCGGAGTTTTTGGGCATGTCCAGAGCAGGTGTCCGACTCGAGCTCCACATGGTGGAGGTGGGCAGTTTCAGCACCCACCTCAGCAGTATCTGTTGCAGGCGAGGCCTTTCCAGCAGCAGCAGTAGGCCCCTGGCCCTCCGAGGGACGACCTTGCGGGGGGAGACCGACACCAGGGTGCTCCTCAGGGACCTTGACCAGGGCGTGGTCAGGGAGGTGGTCGACAGCAGCGAGTCAGAAGAGCTGGGCATGGACATTTGTACACTGCAGAGTTAGTAGCTCTGGCGGGACCATAGTTCGTTCGAGGTACGATCAGTTTATTCAACACTCTTGTTTCTGCCTTGTTTGATTCGGGAGATTCACACTCCTTAGTTACGCCCGAATTATCCCATGCTCTGGGTCTGGATGCCGAGAGACTTTTTGTGCCCCTAGTGTTGAGAATACCAGTTGGAAGTCAGACCAGTGTATCTTACTTTTTATGGGGATGTAGACTGATGTTGAGACTGCATCAGTCCAGTGGAGACCTTCTTTCCTTGCAGATGCAACAATACGATGTCATTCTAGGCATCGAATGGATATTCTTTGTGCAAGCCATCATCGAATGCTATTGGAGAAGGATTTAATTCTCCAACGAGGGTGGACGGCGTGTGGCTTTTTTTGGGGAGTGGAGTTATCAGGTGGGGAGTTGACACGTGGAGCCACTCTTTTCTATGCTAGATGGGGTGTCAGTGGAGTCGGCAGACACAGGAATGATGGATGTCCCATAGGTCGTAAGAGAACTCCCTGATGTCTTTCCCGATGAGGTTGTGACTCTACCCCCTCAACGTGACGTTGAGTTTAGGATAGACTTACAGCCTGGTGCCCACCTGATCTCGATGGATCCTTATCGGATGACACCTTCTGAGTTGCGGGAGTTGCGGATTCAGATTGACGATTTGATGGAGAAGGGCTTTGTTCGACCCAGCATGTCATCGTGGGGTGCTTCAGTTTTGTTCGTAAAGAAGGCATATGGTAGTCTACGACTGTTCATAGACTACCGGAGGTTGAATCAGGTGACAGTCAAGAATCATTACCCCCTCCCGAGGATAGATGATATTTTTGACAAGCTGAGGGGAGAAGGATGGCTCTCTAAGATCGATCTGTGGTATGGATACCACCAGTTGATAGTGAAGGAAGGTGATATCCCGAATACGGCTTTCAGATGCAGATATGGCCACTTTGAGTTCGTGGTCATGCCGTTTGGCGTTACAAACGCACCATCAATGTTCATGAAACTCATGAACTCTGTCTTCTGAGAGTTTCTGGACCAGTTTGTTGTGGTGTTCATCGACGACATCCTTATCTACTCAAGATCAGAGGAAGATCATGTTGGGAATCTAAGGGCAGTTTTGGGAGTCCTTCGACACCACCATCTTTATGGGAAACTGTCTAAGTGAAAGTTATTAAAGCGAGAAGTACATTTCCTTGGACACGTAGTGTCTTAGAATGGAATATCAGTAGACCCATTAAAGGTCGAGGTAGTCATTTGATGGGAATCACCCAAGAATGTGGCGGAAGTTCGTAGTTTCCTGGATTTGGAAGGATATTACTGGAGGTTTGTGCCCGACTTATCTCGAGTAGCGGTTCTATTGATAGCTTTGACTAGGAAGGACCAGGCCTTCGTGTGGAGCGACCAGTGCTAGACAGCTTTTGGCTACCTAAAGGATAAGCTAGTTAGTGCTCCAGTACTCAGATTACCAGAGGAAGGGGTGTTGTTTGAGGTGTTTTATGATTCTTCTGGCCTTGGGTTGGGATGTGTGCTGATGAAGCAGTAAGGAGTGATCTCTTATGGGTCTAGGTAGTTACGTCCTCATGAACGTAACTATGCCACCCATGATCTGGAGCTTGCGGCAGTGGTGTTCGCATTGAAGTTGCGGCGGCATTATCTCATCAGAGAGCGCTTTTTGGTCTTCTCATATTACAAGAGCTTGCGTTATGTCTTTTCCCAGTGGGATCTGAACTTGCAGAAGTGGAGATGGTTTGAGTTCCTCCAAGACTACGACTTTGAGATCTCTTATACTGAGGGAAAGGGTAATGTTGTGGCTGATTCCTTGACCAAGAAATCACAGAAAGAAGTAGTTCAGGAATCTGCAGATGCTTGGAGAGCGATGGAAGAGTTAGAAGCCTTGAATTTGGATGCAAGGATGGAAGGTGGAAGAGGCTGTCTGTTTTAGATGACTGTAGTTTTCTCTTTTGTGGTGCAGGTGGAAGAGTCTCAGTGGGGGGACTCAGAGGTGGAAGTGATGCGAGATCGTGTTTATCATGGAAATGATCCTGAGGGATGGTCAGAGGATGGTTAGCATCAGATGATTTTCCGTGGAAGGATTTTTGTTCCGGAGATGATGTGTAAAGGTGTTCTCCATGAGTTCCATGGCTCGACTTTAGTGGTATATCTTGGGGTCTCAAAGATGTACCAAGTCCTAAGGGGACAGTTTTGGTGGCTTGGGGTAAAGCGGGCGGTGGTAGAGTTTGTGGCTAAGTGCCTGGTGTGTCAGCAAGTGAAGGTTGAACACCGTTTTCCTGGAGAGCTGTTACAGCCTTTAGATGTTCCCGAGTGGAAGTTGGATGACATCTAGATGGACTTCATCACAGGGATACCCAGGGCTCAGGAAGGCTATGATTCCATCTGGGTAGTGGTGGATCGGTTGACAAAATCAGCACACTTCTTGGAGATTAAGGAGTCGAGCCCGATGAGCACCTTAGCCCAGAAGTATGTTGATGAGGTGGTGCAGTTGCATGGGATTCCGAGATCTATTGTCTCTGATCAAGACATGTAGTTTACCTCACGAGTCTGGAAGGGATTATAGCATGCCTTTGGCACCCATCTATGCCTTAGCACTTCTTTCCACCCTCAAACAGATGGGAAAACAGAACGAACGATCCAGACATTGGAAGACATGTTTCGGGCATGTGTTCTGGATTTTGGGGGATCATGGGTACGACACTTGACTCTGGTGGAGTTTTCTTATAACAATATCTTCCACTCCACTATTGTCATGACACCATTTGAGGCCTTGTAAGGAAGGTGGTGTCATTCACCCGTTTGCTGGACAGAGATTGGGGAAGCATCTGTTCTTGGGCCAGAAGTGGTGTAGGGAACCACTGAGAAGGTTCATCTCGTGTGTGAGAGGATGAAGGCAGCCCAGGAACGGCAGAAGTATTATTCCAATTGTAGGAGGAGGCCCTTGGATTTTGAGGTTGGAAATCATGTGTTCTTGAAGGTTTCCCCTCGACGTGGGCAGCAATGGTTTGGGAAGGGGAGTAAGCTCTCCCCTAGGTTCATCAGACCTTTCGAGGTGTTGGGATGAGTTGGTGAGGTGGCGTATCAGCTGGAATTTCCACCTCAGTTGGAGAAAGTTCACGATTTCTTTCACGTCTCCCAGATTCTTCGATATCTACACGACGACTCCCACATCATCAATTGGGGAGAGTTAGATGTTGAAAACGATGCGACCTTCATAGAGCGACTGATCAAGATCGAGGATCGTAAAGAGAAAGTGTTTCATGGACAAACCATCCCCTTGGTTCGTGTGTTGTGGAGGCATGGTGGCCTCGAGGAGAGCACTTGGGAGTGGGAGGCCTAGTTATGCATTCAGTACCCAGAGCTGTTTTGACTTCCTTGTTGTTGTTGTTGTTCTGAGTTTTGTTGAGATGTTTTACCTTGTGCTTTAATATATGAAATGATTGTTTTTCTTATCTATTAGATGATCTTTTCCTTGTTCTATGTGTTTCTGAATGTGTGATGATGGGAAAATCGGACTACTAATCAGGATTCATTAATGTGGATGCGATTAAACCCGTGCGGGCGAGTCAGTGCCATCCAAAGCAGATAATATCCTGACATATAGGAAGGGAATCCTTGACTCAGGTGTTGGAAATTGTGATTCTTGTGCTTGTTGTGAATGTTTGTGGTTGATAACTCTTGGGGAAGTATTCCTGGATGTAGGGGGGTTCTGTTCCAGCTTTCGAACAACTAAGGGGTTTTCCCCTGAGAAGTATCTTTAGAGGGTGGTTGTTTGGACCCCACTTTTCTCCTTTCTGGTTTGTTCTTATATTCTCGGGGATGAGAATAGTTTAAGAAGTATTCGATGTAATGGACCGGGGTTTTGGGGTCCATTACATGGTGAAAATATAATGTTTGGGGTGTTCTGGGTGGTCTGGAAGGCCATCCCAGCTTCTCGGTGAAGCTTAAGACTCCTAATGGTAGCCTCGGCTTACCGGTGGCCTCGGCCTATCGGTAGCTCGGCCTACCGGTAGCTCAGCCTACCGGTCGCCTCGGCCTACTGGTATCTCGGCCTACCAGTAGCCTCGGCCTACTGGTAGCCTCGGCCAACCGGTAGCTTGGTCTACCAGTAGACCTAACCTACCAGTGACCTCTCCACGGGTTTTCTAGTAGCATATCCTTTGCGCGAATTGGTTTGTAAACCTTGTTTTGACCCCCATTAAGCCTGTTTTAGAGACCATTGATGGTATTTAATTAAATTATTGGTGAGGTACCCTTCTTAAATGAAAAACAATGGGTTTTGGTCATGCCTTTAACCGCGTTTTCCGAAACGCCTCTACCGCATCCTGTGAGCAGTCCTTCCTTGGTTAAGGAGGTGTGCGTCGGTTTTAACCACCCCGAAGGGTGGGGACCTTTTAATTTGGACGTGTGGAGTGGCCCAGCTGCGTGGTCAACCCATGATCCCGCTTCTTCCACGGTTTTGAGTTTTTCTTTATACCTTAACCATCTCGGGGATGATGTATCTCAACCTTTATAACCTAAAGCTTCTCTTCTCCCTAGGTTCCTTTTTCTCTATCACCCTGTGCTCGAAATACCCTTCCTCCGGAAGATTTGTACCCCCATGAAGTTTTCCTTGATCGAATTCCGTGGATTTCCTGTTACTCCTGATTTCCAGTTTCCACGCGAGGACTTAACGTCGATCCTTGATCAACCAGGTAGGTATTTTCTCCTTCGTCTCTCCTTTATATGCATCATGCGGGGTGGGTATGCTTTTGTCTCTGTGGAAATTGATGAAACCAAACTTAATAAAGATAATGAACGGACCTCTAAAGAAGGAAGGGGAGGGGGTGTGATCAATATTATGCTGTACTCTTTTATGTTGATATGTGTTGTAAATTATATGGGCCTATGCTCATTGAAAATCATGGTCGTTGGTGGTCTTTCTCTATGCACTAATGAACCTCGGTGCTCCTGGATGTTTAAATAAACGTAACATGGAATTAGTTAATTATGTATGCTTGGTTAAATAAATTGAAAGCACCAGGATCAACCCTTTTCTGTGATAACTCCGGTTAAAGCCCAGTGGAATTGAAACCATGGAGTGTGTTAAATCTTTTAAATCTGAAAATACCCGCAAGGGCCTGCCTCGTTTTGGGGGTAGTGGTTTGGTTGTTTTATTTCACAGGCCATTTGTGGGTGACTTTATGGTTTTATTGGATGGGGGCTTAGATTGATGGGGTGATATGGGTGGGGATGGGATCCCCTGTTGTTATACTTTCGATGGTTGTGAATATGAGGTTGTGTGTTTTCTCTGCTGGACACAAATTCAGGTGGGATCCTCTATTGTTGAGAAACCATTAGCTCTTGGATTTTGGGGACATGGGGGTGTGTCTCGGGGTTTGTTTTGTTTCCAGTACTTCGAGGGATCTCACTTCATCCCTAGTTGTTGTGACTTTATAAGAGAACCAGGTGTGAATGCTTAAATTTTTCCTGACAGTTTTCCTTCCTGCTTTAATTGTTGTTTCATCTATGAATGTGCATGTTAGTTGCCCAGTAGTGAAGGGATTAACTCATAATTAACTGTTATGAAATGATAACTTGAATAGGGAAACTGGGAACTATTTTTTGTGTCCCTGTTTTTTGAGGCAGCAGTGATTGGGCACCTGCTTTTATCGATTGGGGAGCCATAGGCTGGGCTGTGTGTTGGAATATATGTGTAACTTTATGTTTTGTGTTTAGTCGCACCCCACCCACGTTGGGAACATAGTGTCGGACACCCCATTTCATGGGGAAGGGTGTTTCCCCCTAGTTACTCTCCTTCATGCTCCCTCTTCCCTCGGCTGTGATGGCTGGAGGCGACCTTACACCCAAGATTCTTCGGGTAGGTTTCGATCGGTGTGTTGTTGGCCCAGAACTCTTGGGGAAGGATTGTTTTCCCAAGTGTCTTCGGGATGAGGCCTAGGTGTGTGCGGGCAGGGATGGATGGTTGTGAGGCCCAGGTGTGTGCGGGCAGGGATGTGGATGGTTGTGAGGCCCAGGTGTGTATGGGCATGGATGTGGATGGTTTTGAGGCCCAGGTGTGTGCAGTCAGGAAGAGCGTGGTAGCGTCAGGACGTTTTCCATTAGGGATGAGCAGCTAGCTAGTGGGGGAAATGATGGTGAGGGGTACCCAAATGTTTTTTTCTTACTATTACCTTACTGCTTGTGTTATTTGGTGAGCGTGGCCAGTGAGGTGGGATGGATAGATTCCTTGATAGATGATGTTTCTTTTGCTTCTCACGAGACTTTAGGACGTCTCCCCACTTGTGCACGAGAGCTTTAGGTTTTCCTACTGAGTATACTTTTTATTCTCACCCTACATTTACTTTCAGGTTTCCAGGAGGGCTTCAGAGGCCGTGCGGGGCCTTACTAGTCTGGACGTTGGGGTTGCTGTTGGTCGTTGTTGGATTCTGCTTAGCCTTTTTCCTTTCCTATTGGGTATTGTACTTTGGAGTCCTTTTACTTTGTTCATTTTTATTATTAAACATGCATGTAGTTTGTTTTTTACCATGAATTTTCTATACTTGGTGGTTTTTGGTGTTTACTCATTCTTTCTCCCAATCTTGGTTAACTAAAAAGGGTAATGCTTCCCATATTGTGAAAATGTTATACCCCTGGTTCTATTCGCCACTTCGGGGCCTACTGGAGGCGGGACTCGGGAGTCATTATCTCGTCTTCGACTTGATGAAGGAAGGGCGGAGACCTTTGCCTCCCCTTCCACCGTATTGCCAAAGGCGGGTCGTGACAATTCCCCTTATAGTCGACAATGGTTAGGACTCTCTAAGGAAGCTCACATGGTCAATTCCACTTATAGTTTAAAGTGATCTATGAAAATATGAGGAAGCTCACACAGTCAATTCCCCTTATAGTCAACAATGGTTAAGGACTCTCTAAGGAAGATCACATGGTCAATTCCACCTTATAGTCTACTACACCAGGATCTTGCAGCCCTGTGTAAGTCAAATGATCATAGCAGTGCAATACGACCAAGGTAAACCTCTAGAACTACTTGGCTAACATTCTACAGCCGATCAAGCATGTCAGATAACAATAAACACTCCATCCTATAGTATTAGGAATGGTAAGAACATCAATGTAGCCTAATAGGCCAACAGGACCAAACGGTCGTAAACAGAACATGCATGGGAAACCACATCCAAAGCATAGAAATCAACCCTATTCATATCCAAATAACCTCTACTTAGACATACTAGCATGACAGACAATTAACAAGGGTAAAACGGTAAACAAACAATACCCCGTTCAAGGTTATTGGTCAAAATTTCACATATTACTCAAATACTTTCAACAGAAAGGCACAAACCACCTACCTCAGTGTTGGGAGATCACTATACGTGAATATTAAGGCTTGGATCACCTTATAAAACTGAAGATATACAAAAATGTCTAAAACGTTCAACGGGGGATATCATGAGAAAGAGGAGGAATCATGAAATGATGCTCAAGAAGAAGAGAGAGCTTACCGAGGTGATTCCAACCCAATCGACGATGGTCAAATCAGAGATCGGATGCTCGGTCAGGGGTTCAGAGGAAGATCACAACCATACAGAAGCTCTCAGCTGAACGAAACCTAGAAGAAGACGTTTCTGGAAATAAGACGCGACCCTCGTACGTTTAATGAAAAAAAGTACACAGTGTATAATTTTAAAGTACACGGTGTGTACTTTCCGTTTCCGTACTCTGCTTTAGGCGACCTCCGAGTCAACCTCACATGGTCATGTGTGCGGCCATTACACGACTAGCACACTACCTCCTACAACAACACAGTACATGGAGTGTACTCATAAAGTACACAACAATTCCCAGAAATCCTCTTTTTCTCAAAAAAAACCAGAAAAGGAAAACATACCTGAAAAGAAGGTCCGGGTTCTTACAACATGATGCATCCAATATGACTCAAAGTGCATGTAATAAATATAAAAGTTTCATTTTAGTTTAAAACACACATCAGATAGCTGAAATTGAAAAAATGAGATCATATTGTTTTTAAAAATTAATATAATGATCCATAATTCATTTGATATGTATAGGAATCAAATTCAAATCAATCCAACACAAAAAGTGTCTCACATGACTCTAAGTGTGTTTTTTCAATATAAAAGTGTCATTTTAGTGTAAATCACACATCACATATCAAAAAATGTGTAAATGAGCTTGGATTATCTTTAAAGTTTATGAAAATTGTGAATAATTTATTTGTGGTGTGTATTAATAAAATTCATGTCAATCCAATGCATGATGTGTCTGTTATGACTCAAAGTTCATGTTTTCAATATAAAAAGTGTCATTTTAGTTTAAAACATGTGTCACATTATCAAAACTGAGAAAAAGAGCTCAGATAGTTTTCAAAATTTAGTACAATGATTCATAATCCATTTTTTATTTGTAGGAATTAATCAGATTTAAATATGACACACGATGTGGTCGGTATCACTCAAAGTGCATGTTTTCAATATAAAAGTTCCATTTTAGTTTAAAACGTTTGTCAAGTAATTAAAACTGAGAAAAAAGTATCAGATTGATTTTAAATATTAATAAAATGATCCATAATTCATTTTATATGTGTATTAATTTACCACACATTAATATGACACACTATGTGTCTTGTATGACTCCAAGTGTGTATTTTCAATATAAAAGTGTCAATTTAGTGTAAAATGCATGTCACATAACCAAAATTAAGAAAATGATATCATATTGTTTCAAAATTTTGAAAAAATATCCATAATTCATTTTTTGGGTATAGTAATCAGTCACACACTAATCTGACACATGATGTGGCTGATATGACTCCAAGTATTTATTTTGTATATAAATTTCATTTTAGTGTAAAACGCTTGTCACATATCCAAAACTGAGTAAACGAGCTCAAATTGTCTTGAAAATTTATAAAAAAACAACCCATTATTCACTTTTGTCATATAGGAATCACCCTCGCATCAATATAACACACTATGTGGCCAGTATGACTCAAAGTGCACGATTTCAATATAAAAGTGTCATTTTAGTTTAAAACACATGTCGCATTTAAAAAACTAATAAAATGAGATTTAATTGTTTTCAAACTTTTATAAAATGATCAATAATTTATTTTTGACATGTATAAACTGACCACACATCAATCTGACACACAATGTTGTTGGTATGACTCAATGTGTGTTTTTTTAATATAAAAGTGCCATTTTAGTTTAAAATATGTGTCACATAGCCAAAACTAAGAAAATGAGATCATATTAATTTCAAAAATTAGGAGAACAATCCATAATTTATTTTACATGTATAATAATTGATCTCACATCAATCTAACACATGATGTGTCCTGTATGACTTCAAGTGCATGCCTTTAATATAAAAGTGTCATTTTAGTATAAAACATGCATCACATTGGTAAACCTAAGTAAACAAGCTCCGATTACCTTGAAAATTTAGGAAAATGATTGATAATTCTTTTTCGGAATGTATGAATTTAACACACATCAATCCAACACACGATGTTTCTGGTATAACTCAAAGTTTTTGTTTTCAATATAAAAATATCATTTTAGTTTAAAACATATGTCACATTGTCATAATCGAGTAAACAAGATCAGTTTGTTTTTAAAATATATAAAATTGATCAAAAATCCATTTTTATGTGTAGGAATCTATTATACGTCAATCTAACACACGAAGTGACCGTTATGACTTAAATTACGTGTTTTCAATATAAAAGTGCTATTTTAGTTTAAAACGCGCGTCATATAGCCAAAACTGGGTAAATGAGCACGAATTAACTTTAAATTTTATGAAAACAATCCATAATTAATTTGAGACATGTAGGAATTGACCTCACATTAATCTGACACATTATGTGTCCAGTATGACTCCAAGTGAGTGTTTTCAATATAAAAGTGTCATTTTATTATAAAAACATGTGTCACGTTTCTAAAACTAAGAAAACGAACTCATGTTGTAATAAAACTTTAAGGAAACAATCCATAATTCATTTTTGGCATGTAGGGATTGACTACACATCAATCTGACACATAATGTGGCTGGTATGACTCAAGTTCAATTTTTAAATATAAAATAATCATTTTAGTGTAAAACGGGCGTTTTATAGCCAAAACTATGTAAAAGAGTTCATATTTTATTGAAACAATAGAAAAATTATCCATAATTTATTTTTTGTGGGTATGAATCTACTGAACATCAATATAATACACGATGTGACTGTTAAGACTCAAAGTACATGTTTTCAATATAAAAGCATCGTTTTATTTTAAAACTTGTGTCTTATATCCAAAACTGAGTAAACAAGCTCATAGTTTTTCAAAATTAGTAAAATTATTAACAATTTATTTGTGATGTATAGTAATTATCCACACATAAATCCAACATACGGTGTGTCTGTTATGACTCAACATGTGGGTTTTCAATATAAAAGAGTCATTTTAGTTTAAAATGTGTGTCACATAACCCAAAAATGAGCGAATGATCTCAGGTTTTTTTTTAAAATTTACGAAAATTATCAATAATTCATATGATAGGTATAATAATTGACTACTTTTCAATCTAACACAAAATGTGGTCAATATATCTCTAAGTCCATATTTTCAATTATAAAGTTTCATTTTAGGGTACAATGTATGTCACATAGGAAAAACAGAGTGAACAAGCTTAGATTTTATTGAAACATTAGGAAAACGATCCATAATTCCTTTTTAGCATATAGGAATCGACAAAAAATCAATTCAACACACGATATGGCTGACATGACTCTATGTGCATGTTTTCAATATAAAAGTGTCGTTTTAGTTTAACATAGGCATCACATAGCCAAAGCTAAGAAACAAATTCAGATTATTTTCAAACCTTTGGAAAATGATCCATAATTAATTTGAGATGTGTAGAAATGGAACAAAAAATAATCTAACAGATGATGTTTCTGGTATGACTCCAATTGCGTTTTTTCAATATAAAGTTGTTTTTTAGTGTAAAACACATTCCATATAGCCAAAACTGAGAAAACGAGCTCGGATTATATTCAAACTTTAGGACAATGATATATAATTAATTTGTGGCATGTAGTTTCGATTTTACATCAATATGACACATGATTTGTCCGTTTTTAATCCAAGTGTAATATCCCAAGTTTTTTAAAGAAAACACTATGTTCGATGGTGTACACGATACACCACATTGAGCTTAAGTGAACAATTGAATATTATTATTTAAATGTTACTATAATAACCTAACCATTATAATTAAGGAAATGAAAAAGATTAACTTAATTATAAAAATATTGTTTACACATGTATATATAATTAATTCTCTGGCAACCAAATCATTATAAATGAAAATAAAACCCTTTTAAAAATAAAAGGAATTGTTTTTCTTAAAAGCCATTTTAATGTGCATAAGTGTGTTTTATAAAAATAAATAAACAAATAAATATTTTTGGATTATATTAATAAAATATATATTCAATTTAATTTTTAAAATTCATACTTTGTGTTTTATATACATGATATAACAATAAATTTAGTTTTACACTTAAAAAATGGTATTTTTATAAAAAAATAGTTTTATCACCTTTTGATGACACCCTTGTTTAAAATATATTTTTTGAAAATTTTATAAATTATATTTGAAAAAATAATCTTCTTATTTTAAATTTTAATATCAAAATTTACTTTGGTTGATTTATTTAATTTTTTTGATAAGTTTCATTTTTGGTGAATAGTGAAAAATACCGAATTTAAATTGAAAATAGATTTTTCATCTAAATAATTTATAGTGTTAAATTATATTATTGATTGGGTTTAAAGTATAATTAGATAAATTTTATATCATTTAATCCAGTGTAGGTCATTGGAATAAATTTTACATTGAATTTGGATATAAAAACATTTCAATCTTTTGAACATTTTCACTTTAATAACCAGTTTTCTCACCCCCGTCAACGAGATTAATTTTAAATTAATTTTATCCACTAATGTGTTTTGAATTTTTTAAAATGGATTCAATATTTTGAATCACAATTTCTAAATTTATTAAATATTCCCCTTTTATTTTTTGGAGAATATGAATAGTAACTTTGATATTTTTTATTTCCACTGTTAAGGGTAAATCGAAAAATTAAGGGTAAAAATAATATTATAAATATTATAAAATTACCCAAATAATGGTTTTAATTTAATTTAATGAGTTATTTTTTACCAAAATTATCCTTTGGATGATTTTATGACCCCTTGGAGCCACTTGGACGACTTGAAGCCCTTAATAGTATTTTTTGTTAAAGAAAAGTCAAAGATGTCATACTTATGTTTTAATAACTATAACTTTTTTAATATAGGGTTATTTAGATGGTGTATTTTACTATAAATAATAATTTTAAATATAAAATATTTATCTACATCGTGGTAATTTATTTATAATTTTTAAGTGATAAAATAATTACATTAAAAGCTGACAAATGATGATGCAGTAATTGTTTAATTAATGGAAATATCAAATAATTGATATTAAAAATATTAAAATAAAAATAATTTGACTTAATTAATGTCATACTTGAATTTTATATATTACTTATAAATTTTATTTATGTGTTAAATTATTTTTTTCAAATATATCATGATGTTGTGATTTTTTTTAAAAATTCAAGTAATGAATAGTGTCGAAATTGACATTAATGATATTTTAAAATAAATATTATTTTTTTAAATGATATAAATTCATAAAAATATAAAATTAGGCCAAATTATTGGTATAATATTGAAAATTTCATCAATTATCCATGTGTGGTTCTTTTGTAATTTTATAGTAATAATATTAACCCTTAAAAATAAAAAATCCAAGTTTTCATGATAAGAGTTAAAGGGGTAAATAAGAGTTAAATCCAAAAGACAAGGATTAAAAAATAGTAAAAACTTGTCTAATTTTCATTGGATAAATTTATTTAGACCCATAATCATTATTTATTATAAATAAATTATCTTGGATCTATTTTTAATATAAAATTAATTTATATTAATTTTATATTTTGAAAAAAAAATTGAGTGCCCATCTCCTCTCTTATAAACGAGAAACTCTTATACTCTTCTATTAACACTTAAAACCCTATTTTTCTGACAAAATATGACCAGATAACTTCCTATAATCCTTCCATACATTATAGAGCTCTTATTTTAGGCATAATACCATCCTTAGTGGTCTTGAGGTGTTAATCAAAGGAGATTTTATGAAGAAAAGGTAACATTTTTAATCAAGTATTTCTATTTTATTTATTCTTACACATACTCAAAATCTTATTTAATAACAATTAAATAAAAAATACAATATTCTAAATATAATGATATTTTATTTTGTTAATACAATCACTTAAATCTATCTCTACTTCCATAAAATGGGAAAGGAATTAATCATTCGTGTGTACAACGGACGACCACCTCGCGCACCGATATAATTCATTTTCCATCACCGTATCACAAGAATAGTTATCATGATAGAATTAATGGTTATATATGATATTATTGAAATATTTTTCATTATTGAATAATAATATATCATTTACATTCTTACCTTTACATGCACATAGAAATGATAACATCGTTAGTGCATACATGTGAACTATCACCTCCACGAAGTGATGTGATTCATTTTTCAACACCACATCACATGTATGATATATATAAGCACATTTAAATTATTAATTTGATATTAATGATATTATGATCATTATTTATAGATAAAATAATACTCGCCTTATTTACATAATGGTCACTAGAAATTGGAAGTGTTGCTCATGCGTGTGTACGACTTACCGTCTCCATGATTGTAACGTAGTTCATTTTTCATATCCATATTTAATGGATGGATTTAAATGTATAATTGGTGTATAAAATTTATTATTTTTTCATGAATATTATTATGGATATTATGGACTAATGACCCCTTTTACAATTGACATCATACCAAATTCATTTTGGACTCAAGTACCGAATATCATCAAAACGTCCGACATGAACTTAAATAATTAAGTAATTGTTATAACATGATAATAAGTAATATAAAATGAATAATAAACTTTAAAAATGTTCTAAAAAAATTAAATAATTTACATAAATTAAAATTCAGGAATATAAAAATTTTATGTGAAGATTCACACTCATGGTAAGGGACTTTGTCTAAATCTCCTTTCATTGAGGCATATCTTGATGTTATACACCCACCTTCTTTATAAGGTGTATATACATACCAATTGACATATCATATCATTAATTAATTTATTATAATTTTATTGTTAAATTTTATTCCTTCGTGTTTCTTATGATTCAAATATTTTAAAGTGGTATGAGACACTTTTATTTAAAAATATATTTTTAAATGTTTAAAGATTTAATTTCAAAATCTTGTCCTCCATGTCAATATTCATGATATTGTTTTATATTTTCATTTATATGGGTATAAAAGGATTAAAAATTACATTTTATATATATTATTAATTTCATTCAAAGTTTTTCAAAATTAATTTCTTTATCTATTTTATACAGAACATTTTGAAAAATGACTAAAGGAGTGTTCTATTCTTAACGTACATAGAGAAAATGAATTTTCCACCACCATGAATAATATTTAATTTATAGATTACTATTAAATCATACAAGTTTTACTAAATAAAAATCTTTCTTTTCCTTTTTGGGTATTTTGGAATTGGAAATGGTTTTTTAAAATAAAA
Organism: Viscum album; assembly: GCA_963277665.1. NCBI lineage: Eukaryota > Viridiplantae > Streptophyta > Magnoliopsida > Santalales > Viscaceae > Viscum > Viscum album. The sequence goes on along the minus strand of OY728140.1, from coordinate 1,305,465,679 downwards.
GTGAATTTTTATACAAAAGTGTTCTTCAAATGGGATTGAGAGATTTTTTTAAAGGGTTTTGTGATGAAAGTGTTTTATTCCTGAAATGGTACTTGAGAATTATATGAAATATTTGATACCTATAAGTCTCATACGAAGGTTTTATCCCCATTATAGTTCACGAGTGAGTGCGATACAACTTAAACGAAGGGTTGATCCCCATTATAGATCACGAGAAATAGGTGAACCTGATATAGCTTATATGAAGGGTTGAGCAACATTATAGCACATGGGTGAGACCGATATAGCTTTAATGAAGGGTTATCCCCATTATATATCTCCAATTAATTGATTAATAATAATATTTCAAGTTGGTTGTATGATTATTCCAATTGAAAGGGTTTTGAAAGGATTATATATATATGCTGCTCTAAGTCACGTAAATGATTTTTAATTGCTTGCTATTAGTTTTAATGAATTTATTTGAGAAAAATATATGAGTATTTTTCATGTGAAAATGTTTTGTTTCATTCACTCAAATAACATTAAATGGTTTGTCATGTTTTTCACTAGACTAATGGTTTTATTTCTTTTTTATGTACCTTACTAAGATGTTTTTTTTCTCATCCTAAGTTTTAAAACGTTTTCCATAGGGTTAAAGGATGAGTAGAGACAAGGATGAGGACAAAATGAAAATTGTGATGTTATATCATAGAAAAAAACCATGTTTTATTTTAGAATATTTTGTTTGATGAAAAAATGGATACTGGATAAAATTTTCCACTTTTAATATATGTGTTTACTTTGTAGGATTATTTCCTAATTATCTAAAACTCTAAAATGAAAAGATACAGGGATATGAATTCTCGTTCATAAACACTAGAATATATAATGTTTAATACTAGTGCCTTACAATTTGTATCAATGGTCAGTTTAGAAAAATTTAGATATTATGATGTCTTCTTAAGAGTTAGGGATATCATCATGGGTTTATAATTTTAAGTTTTATCATAAGTTCAGTGTATAAGAAAACATTTTGAGGATTTAAGTTATGAAATTTTAAGGTGACTAATGGTATTTTTTGATACATTCATTTTTGAGGTAATTATGGGTTATTACATTTTGGGATGCAAAATGAAAGGTATGAGATAAACTTTGAGGTTAAAACATGTTAGGGTTGTTTTTTAGGATGGTTATCACATTTCAAGTATTTTATAAGGATTATAATAACATAGTTTTAGGAAAAGGACAATCCATGGGATGGGTGATAACCCATTGCATCTGGTAAGGCATAGGAATTAAACCCACAACCAAAGGGTGATAAGGGTGCATCACCAACCACTGACCTATGTAATGTATTGGTTAGTATAAAATTATTTATTTATTTATTTTAACCATATTATAGTGAATGGTTAAGTTTATTTTGGAAATATATGTTTTATCGCATAGACAACCTTGGGATTGGAAAATGGTTTATTGATTAAGTGAATAATGTTATTTTTAAAGACGTTAACTATTTTGGAAATCCTATATGATCAACATAAAAAAATATAGGATTTAATTTTATGAATAAATTTTGAATTATATTTTGGAACCATATATGATTTTATTGCAGATTTATGGTGATTCAAGTTATTTATGGAAATGGTTAGTATATCTTAGAGATTATTTGATTTGGTCAATTAAATTTTTGGTTTGATACTTTAAGAGTCATTATATAGTGACCCTATTCTTTTACACATATCATCACATGATTTTAAGCATAATTAAACAATGAATTATAGGCCAAGGATAGAAAAACCTAATGTCTTGGAAGACTAGGTATATAAAACTAAAAACATGGAACTAAATAAAACATTTTTTTATTTATAATCCATTATGAGATCCTAACTTTCTTTGAGACATTAAATATATATAGGATAAGCTATAGATAACATGAACAATGGAATGATCTAAAAAGCCTAGTAAGGGAATAAAAATTAAAATAAATCTTAGAACATGGATTAAGAGGCATAACATAATGATATAAAAAGGTATGGAACATGATTAAACATAAGGAATCATAACATGGGATCATATAATAATGGATTCATAGTAATGTGAAAGCAACATAAAACATGAATTTGACACGAGTTGAGGCTCATTGAACATAAAGGAGCTTGATTCAAAGCTCATTGCACATAGAGAAGCATAATTAAAGGCTACCACCAAGACCGTTGCACATAACATGTTATTAATTTAAAATAAAAAGCATCAACAGGAGTATAACAGTCGAAACACAAGAGGTTCTATAATATATTCAGTACCTGTATTTCTCTATTATAAGGAATGTAAAAATAATTAAAACTTATAGAAGAACATGGAATTACACTATTAGTTCCCTTGGTTGAAGATGTACCAGTCCAGGTTGGCACTGGGCTCCCCTCCATTCCATGACTGAACCCTTAGTCGGTTACAATATAATATCTCCACCTGGATTCCCTCAACATAACCTATAGCTCTCATTTAAAGTGATATTCTATCTAACTGAATAACCACTTACTTGGTACCTATTTACCATCTTTCCCCTCATTTGGTAAGTGTTTAAAAAGGGAGGTTTAAGCCTAATTTTACTAAAAAAATTAACTTCCTCAAAAGACACATTTTCCCCAAGGTAAAAAATTAAGAAACTGTGAACAGATCAATACAACATCTTCCCAATTTGACTCTTCTCAAGACCTTCCCTTCCATTGTATGAGCCACAACCACTATGGAATTCCAGTCATTGGTTTAGCAGCCATCACATTTTCTAGTTCAAATACTATTTTAAAAGAGGAATCTTGGATTTCTGGTAAGTCAGTCTGCACATATGAATTTTCCACTACTTGTTTGAGTTGTGAAACATGGAACATTGGGTGAATAAAAGTATAAGAGGGAAAATTGAGCATGTATGTTGTGTTTACCAATCATTCTTGAATTAGATATGGGCTATAATATTTTACTGCAAGCTTAGGATTGAGTTTAGTAGATTTAGAAGTCTGAATGTTTTGACTTAGCTTAACATATATATATTCTCCTACATCATAAGAGACATCTCGCTAGTTTTTGTCAACATAATATGTCATAAATTGTTTTTCATGAGCTAGATTCTTTTAAAGATGAAGTATAGTCCAGTCTTGCTCTACTAGGTTTATAGAAATAGAGTCTACTAGTGTTTTTTGTCTAGCTAAGCACAGAACCAGAGGTGATTTCTAGCCATACACTGCCTCAAAATGGGTAAGTTTAGTTGATGTATGAGGTGTAGTATTATAGAAAAACTCTTCCCAAGGTACCCATCATGCCCAATAAAGGCGTAATTCTGAAGTGAATCATCGAAGATAGGTTTACAAACATTTATTGACTATTTTTATTTTTCCATCATTTTTGGGGTGGTAAGAAGAACTCATTTTCAGCTTGGTCCCCTCCATTTGGAATCATTATTTCCAAAAATTAATTAACAAGATTGGGTCCCAGTCACTGATTATGAATCTGGGAATTCCTTATAGTCAGACCACTTCTCGAAAAAATACTTCTGCCACTGATTTTTATGTATATAGATGTCTTAATAGCACAAAATGTGAATATTTTAAAAGAAGATTCACCACAAAAAATATAGCAGAGTACCCCTATGATTTCAATATCCTAGAGATGAAATACATTGATATGTCATCTCAAACTTGTTATGGTATCATTAGTGGTTGAAAAATCCATACATGAGACATGGTCTGATTTTTTTGTCATTGATAACTCTCACACTCTTGGATATAATGCATTATTTGATGCAGCATTCCCTTAAAAAATATTCTTGTTTCTAATATCTTATAAGTTTTATAGAATCCTACATGTCCCCCAACTACTGATGAATGATAATAATGCATTAATTTTGGAATTAGAATAGATTGGATAGAAAAAACTAGCCACCCCTTGTTAAATAACAGTCCTTCATGAAAGATGTACCCAAGGTATGCTTTAGGATGCTTCTCAATGGTGTTAATGATTTTTTTAAGAGTTAGATATTACTATATTTCTTTCTTTACTTCCTCATTTTCTATCTAAAATGGCTCTGAAACTGTGGTTCCCATGTGTTTTTCCATTTCAATATTTTCCACTACATTTTCTACCATACGAGATAGTGAATCTGCTACCCGATTCTCCCATCCCAGTTTTTATACTACCTTAAAATCGAGCCCAATTAATTTTTTCTTTCGGTATTGTTGGTTTTTTGTATGATGTCACTGGCTATGGGGGTATTTGAGGTTCTTATGATCTGTGAAAATCACAAAATGTATCCTAATTAAGTACTGTTTCCAGTGGTTCACAACAAGGATGAGATTCATTGCCTCTTTTTCATAGACTGACTTGGTGAGGTTGTTTTCTGACAAATCCTTGCTGAAGTATGAAACTAGTCAGAGAGTTTTCATTAACACTACTCCCACTCCTTTCCCCAATACATCAAATTCAATGACAAAGGTCTTATGAATATCCGGCAATGCTAACAATGGGGAAGTCATTGTTCACTTTTTCAGTACTTCGAAAGCTTATTCAGCTGAAACATTCCACAAAAAATTATCTTTTTTGGTTAACTCAATGAGGGTTTTGGATATCTTTCCATATCCCTCAATAAATTTTATATAGTACCCTATAAGACCCAAAAATCACTGCACTTATTTCATAGATTTAGGGCATGTCCATCCCTGAACACACTCAACCTTCTTCGGGTCCAAGGATACCCCTTCATAAGAGATGATGTAACCCAGATATTATAGTGACTACTATGAAAATGCGCACTTTTTTCTGTTTACTAGTAGCCTATTTTTTTCTAATATGATGAGGGATGATTTGATATGGATTAACTGTTTGACCCAAGTCTTGCTATAAATGAGTATATCATCAAAAAACACCAATATGAACTTTCATAATACCCCTTGAAAAGCATTGTTCATGGTAGATTAGAAGGTAGCGAGAGAATTCATCAGTATAAATGTCATGAAAATGAATTCATAATTCCCATCATGCGTTTTAAGAGTTGTCTTACAAATGTCCTCTTCCCTTAATCGAATCTGGTGGAACCCATACTTCAAATAAAGCTTGGAGAAAAACCATGTTCCATGTAACTCATCCAACAGATCTTCTATGATTGGGATCAGGAATCAATCTGGTATTGTCAACTTTTCCAATCCCCTATAGTCCACAAACACCCACCAACTTGCATATTTTTTTAAACTAAAATAATAGGGCTAGAATAAGGGCTATTGTTATGTCGGATTACTCCACATGAAAATATTTCCGATATCTTTGTTTCTAATTCATACTTTAAGTAGTGTGCTAACTTTTATGGCTTGATATTAATAGGAGTTTCCCATGATACTAAGGTAATCACATGATCTATTTTTCTAGTGGTTGGAAGACCTCTAGGATATTCAAATAATTTCTAGAAATTCTACAACAACACATCTAACTGTTGCTCGGTGGTTCCCTCCTATTTTTTTCCTTCGTCTAGGGTTTGTAGATATATATGTCAATACCAACCTTCCAAAAGTAATTATTTTACTTGTATTTTTTTCTTCACACTCTCCAGATGTCCTAATATTCCTATTTCCCCATAGAGTTTAATTTCTTTTCATTCTTAATAAAACTCATTAGAATTTTGACTATTGTTTATTAAAAAATTTCCGAGACTCTGTAACCACATCATACCCAAAACCAAATCTGACCCCCCTGTATCAAACACATAGTCTTCAACAATAAATGTTACTTTTACTAGATTCACTTCCACTTGGCATCAAACCCCTTGATAAATTACCCAGTTTCCATCTCCAAGATTGATTCTATATGGTAGGGTTAGGCTCACATCCATATTTTTTAATTTTTCAAGAGTCTTAGAAATGAATTTCTCACTCACTCCTCTATCCACAAGTATTTCTATTGAAACCCCTACTAAATTTTAGCAAAGACCAAAGATTCTACTCTTGCAAGCCCCATATTACGGAATTCAATTTTTTCACTTTTCTGACCTTCATCAAGTTTTTACCCACCCTTTTTACCTATTTCCTCCAATTGAAGTTCTTGATAATACTTTGGATCGAATTATAGTTCTTCATACTCCCATACTAATGCCCTTAAATTTTTTTCTAGACATTTATACATTGGGTTATATGGCTGTCCACAGCAAAAACAAATTCCCTTATATTTTCACTCCTCTCATTCTTTCCGACTAATAGTTTGGATCCCATTCTAATGGTTTTCTCTACCTGCTCTATTTAGTTATTCCTCCCTCCTATTTTTCTCTATATTTCCTCGAATATTAGAAATGATTGTCAAATAGTTCCCTGCTCCTCATGTTAAAGTTAAAGGAATTGTCCACCCTCGATTCCCTTTGAGAACTCCTTCTCCTATCAACTCCCTTTCAAATTTTCTATCCAAAACTAGAATTCAGTTTTTTTGTGGTTCCTGAGTTGAAATGTGGTTTTCAATCTCATTTCTCAATCCCCCCATGAACATGCTCATGTACCAAGGTTCAGAAAAATCTAGAACCCTCAGCACCACATGTTCAAATTCCTCAATGTATTCATCCACTGTACCAGTCGCCCAAATCCTTTTTAAGTATCTTAATGGATCTTCATTAGTATTTTTCCCATATCTTTCTATGTGGGTGATTCTATACTTTTCCCATGTCATTTCCAAAATTGTACGATGTCAAGAGAGGAATGAATAGACTGTTGTTCCTTCCATAAAAATTTGAGCATAATGCAATTTCATTTCTTCAGGTATCCGATTAATCAGGAATTATGTATCTACCTTAGCAGACCATCTGAATGGGTCTTCTCCTGCAAATGATGATAAATCTACTTTTTGAACTGAATTCCACATAGCTTAGAAGAAAATGAATTCCTCAAGCCTTGATTCCCCCTCTAGTTTTTCTCCATCTACCACACTCTCCTGTCTACTACCGCTCATCTTCTCTAGCATGACCCTACTCTACCTTTCCACTTCTATGCCCCTTTCTATCTGTAACTTTATCTTCTTAATTCTTTCCAAGGTCTATTCCTCTATGTCTCAGATCCGGAGTGTGGAACACTCCTCAAACTACTGTTCTAGGGTCTGAGCTACCTGTTGACTATCATTTTTGTCCACACATCAATTTTCTATGATTTCTTTCATTTCCATCGCCACCTATATAAGTCCTTACAAGGTATTATTCTCAATATCCTAGACTCGTTTCTCTATAATCTGACATTCCAGAGTGTTTTTCTCTTGTTTTTTGAATTATAATTCCCAGAGTAAGCTCCTAATTCATGATCGCCTCCCTATACTAGTCAACTTATTCTTCTTCATAACCATCTCTTGGTATCTCAAAACTCTCCTAATTTTAATGTATCAACATTATGATTTGGAGGATTCATTCTACTTCTCTAGAGGTGATTTTCTATCTCATAATGTAACTCCTTCCCAAATGGAGTTTCCATTTTTTTAATAATTTAAAAGAACAGACATTGGCAAGAGTATAACAGCGAAAACATAAGAGGTTTTGTAATAGATTTAGTACTTTTATTTCTCTATTACAAAGAATGTAAAAGAAATTATAGCTTGTAGCAGAACCCAAATGTATGCTCCTGGTTCCCTTGTTAGAATATGTATCCGTACAAGTTGGCACTAGGCCCACCTTTTTTCCACGAATAAACCCTCAGTTAGTTACAACATAATATATCCCCCTAGATTCCATCAATAATACATACAACTCTTATTTAAAGTGATATTCTATCTATCCACTTAACCACTCCCTTGGAATATATTTACCATATTTCCCCTCCTTTGGTAAGTGTGTAATAAGAGAGGTTTAAGCCCGATTTTACTAACATTACATCTCATGAGACTAAAATTTACCCAATGAGTTGAATAACTATCTAGGAACACCCATCATAAAATTTTCATGAATATTCTTTCCACATAAATAATCATACATAATTAATTAAACATAGACAAAAGGGTTACCCGTGGAAATAATTGGGTATCATAATCACGCCGAAAGCATAATAAATGGGTTTATCGTAAAAGTGTTCATGAAATAAAGAAATTAAATAATAAATGGAAATTCATAAAGGAATATAGGAATATATCATGATAAGTGATGTCAAATTGAAGTGAAAATAGTGTTTAATAAACATTAAAAATAAAACATTTTAGTACAATTTAAGGGAAAACTTTTAGGATTATTTAAAATGGAAAAGGTGTAATTATTTATATGAAACCAAAAATTGAAACAAGGTAGTTTTAATGATAAAATGGGTGATTTTAGAAAAATAATAGTGGATTAAAATATATTACGGAGCAAACTTCAAAAATGGGTAAGAATTTGGGAAGTTTCCTTAAATCGAGCTTGCTTATCGGGAAGAATTGAGTAGGGAACCTTTTAAAAAACATGTATATCCCAAGAAAGAAGGATTAATGGATCATTATATATGATTTTGTAACATATAAATATAATTTAATATAATTTACATAAAAATAAAAGATAATTTCATTTGGTTGAAAATAGACAAGGAGTAACTCGAAAGAATAATGGAGGTTCGGGTAGAATCTCTTACCTTATGTCTGAAATAATTATGCACATGATCTTAATGTATTAAATAATAAAATTAGATTCATTGATTAATATTTACAGAACCATTTATACATGTATTTTATTTATTATAACTTTATTAAGTTTATTTATGGCCTTTTTTATGGGTTAAGAGATTCAATTTCATTGTTTGGGAGTATTGATTTCCTTGGTTTTCATGATCGGTTTACTTGTATAGTGTATTGAATATCATGTATAATGAGGACAGTTGTCTATAATTGAACTTATATGTAATCAAAGAACATATAGAATATTAAAATACAATTTTTTCCAGAACCTAGGAAGATTCATTAGATAAATCATTAATGATAATTGTTTAGATTAATTTAGCGTTCTTTGATCACAAAAAACTCATCTTGTTTTATAAATTATTATCATGTGTAAAAAATGATTATATAACATTATATAAGATATAATAAATATATTGTAATCCATTTAAATCATAAAAAAGGTTTCATTACCATCCTTCAATATAGAATTGAAAAATGAAAGCATGTCGTCGAGAAAGGTGGTAAATCGGCACCTCATGGACGATGTTTTAATTCTTAAAATAAAAGAGAGAGGAGAAGAGATTTTATGAATAATTATTCCATCAACATGAAAAAATTATAGTATATGTAAGATAATTTATTTTTCATTCCATATGGACGAGGGTAGGTGAGGATAGAAAAAGAAAATAAAGTAAGTTGAAAGTAAATTAAATGAAATAAGAAGAGGGTTTTACCTCTTGATTCCTTCTTCTTGAGAACCTACTTAGGGGATTAGTTTTGGTATTTTGTTATTAAAAAAAGATCATAAATGAGGGGGATAGGTTTTAGAAGATTATTGGAAAATATTTAAATAAGGATCAAGGCTTGATAGGTGTGAGGAGAAGAGGTGGTATTTATAGTGGGGAAGAGGAGTGTTTTCTCATTATTTTACTAAATATTTTAATATTTTTCTCAAGACAAGCAATAGTTTTGATTCTTGAGACAAAATACAGTAATTAGATCATTTTAGTTCAAACCAATTGTGATTACATCAGCAATGACTTAGTGAATAATGTATTTAACTTATAATGTACATATACCTTAAATTACTGTATTTTACTATTCACCAAACATTCAAGTATTTCAAAAAAATACCAAAAATTCACCATAACCATTTTCAATGTTAAGAATTAATAAATGAACTCTATTTTATGAAAATAATTTTCTAAATAAGAGAAATTTAATTTTTAATTAAAATCATAATTTACTCTAAAAATACATATTTTAAAATTATAACTGATTATACATCACTTTGAAAAATTAACTAAGGTATAATAAAATTATCTTACAATAATAATACATCAAAATATTAATTTAAAAATACATTTTATGAAAATAAATTTTCTTTTAAATTATTAAATTAGTCATAAAATTATAATTAAATATTTATAACTTATAAAAATACCAACACTTAATTAATAATTTTAAAAATATTTATTTACTTATACTATGATATAATTATATCATATTGTTACTTATAAGATGCATAAATTTTATTCATACTTTCATTGGTGAGGTTACTATTTAATTGGCTGATTTATTATTCATAATGGTCACATTACTATTCAAAAGGTCAAGTTATTATTTCATCGGTATAGGTTCCTTAACTTCTAGAAACGCTTCTTATTTCATTCACTCATCATTTATGATGTTTGTATCTTGTTCTATTATGTGTTTATACCATATAAAATAATTATAATAAGGGAATTTATATATATAAAACTTTGGTTCGTTACATTCTTCCCCCCTTATAAAATTTCACCCTCGAAATTTCGTTTTACATTCTTAGTTGAAAATAGGTGCAGATAATTCTCTTTCATTACTTGATCTAGTTCCCATGTCACCTATTTGTACTTAAATTTTTTCCAAAGTAATTTGAACAGGTGAGTATTCTTGTTGAGCAGAACATTGTCATTATGATCCAAGATCTTTACTGGCTTTTCTTCATAAGAAAGATCATTCACCAACTGTACCACCTCTGAAGTTAGTACGTGTGAAGGATCTGGTATGTACTTCCTTAAGTGGGATACATGGAATACTTGTACTTGAGACATGGTTAGTGGAAGTGCTAGTCAATAGGCCACAACTCTGACATGATCAAGGATCTTTAAGGGTATGATGTATCTAGGACTTAGCTTCCCTTTCTTCCCAAATCTCATGATCCTTTCCCATGGAGATATGTGGAGGAATACAGTGTCACCAACCTTAAACTCCAGGTCATGTCAATGATTGTTTGAATATATATTTTTTTTAATTTGGGATACTGAATGGTTTTCACCTTCTCCACTATTTCTTCAACCATTTCATGTCCTAGCATCTTATTTTCACTAACTTCATCCCAGCATATCGGTGTTCTACACCATTTTCCATAAAGGTCTTCATATGGAGCTATTTGGATACTCGAGTGAAAACTGTTATTATGGGAGAATTTGACCAGTGGAAGATGTTGGTCAGATCCTCCTTTTAAGTCCATAAAACATGATCTCAATATTTCTTCCAGTGTATGAATAGTCTACTTATATTGGACATCAGTTTGAGGATGATAAGGGTTACTCATGGAGAGAATTGGGTATCATAATCATGTCAAAAGCATAATAAATGGTCGTATCATAAAAGTGTCCATGAAAGAAATGAATTAAATCATACATGGTAATTAATAAATAAATATAGGTATATATCATGATAAGTGATGTCAAACTGAAGTGAAAAGAGTGTTTAAGAAACTTTAAAAATAAAACATTTTAGTACGGTTTAATGGAAAACGTTCAAGATTATTTAAAATTAAAAAGGAATAATTGTTTGTATAAAATCAGATTTGAAAAAAGTTATTTTTTTATGATAAATGATTGATTTTAGAAAAATAATGGTTTCTTAAAATATATTATGGAGCACACTTGAAAATTGGTAAGAATTTGGGAAGTTCCCTTAAATCGAGCTTGCTTATCAGGAATAATTGAGTAAGGAACCTTTTAAAAAACACGTATATCCCCAGAAAGAAGGATGAATGGATCATGATACACGAGTTTGGAACATATAACAACATTTTTAAGATGCACATAAAAATAAAAGAGAATTTCATTTGGGTAAAAAGAGAGGAGTAACCTAGAGGAATAATGGAGATTCATGTAGAATCCCTTACCTTAAGTATGAAACGATTATACACTTGATCTTAATATCCTGAATAATAAAATTAGAATAATTAATTAATAATTCTAGAACCATTTATACATTTATTTTATTTATTATAACTTTATTAAGTTAATTTATAGTCTTTTTTATGGGTTAATAGATTCAATTTCATCGTTTGGGAGCATTGATTTCTTTTTTTTTTATGATAGGTTTACCTGTGTATGTTTATTGAAAATCATGTAGAACGAGGATAGTTTCCAAAAATGAACTTATATGTTATGATTTAAATTATATAATATTAAAATACAATTTTTTCAGAATTGAGGATGATTCATTAGATAAATCATTAATTATAATCGTTAGATTAATTTAGCATTCTTTGATCACTACAAAATCATCTTATTTTATAAATTATTATCATGTGTAAAAAATGACTATAGATGATTAAATAAGATATAATACATATATTATAATCTGGTTCAACCATAAAAATAGTTCATGAACAGCCTTGAATTTGAAATTGAAAGATGAAAGCATGTCGTCCACGAAGGTGGTAAATCGGCACCTCATGGATGATGTTTTCATTCTTAAAATAAAAGAGAGAGGATAAGAGATTTGATGAAGAATTATTGCATAAACTTGATAAAATTACATTATATGTATGATAAAATATTTTTCATGCAATATGGATTAGGGTATACGAGGAGAGAAAAAGAAAATAAAGGAATTTGAAAAGAAATTGAAAGAAAACAGAAGAGGGGTTTACCTCTTGATTTCTTCTTTTTGAGAACCTCCTTAGGGGATTGGTTTTGGTATTTTGTTAAGACCAAAATCTATAGTACTTGGGGGAGAGGTTTGGGAGAGTATTGGGAAATTTTTTTAAAAGGATCAAGGCTTGAGAGGTGTGAGGAGAAGAGGTGGGGGTGGTATTTATAGTGGATGAGAGGGGTGTTTTCTTATTATTTTACTCAATATTTTATTATGTTGATCAAGAAAATCAATAGTGTTGATTATTGAGAGTAAATATAGTAATTAGATAATATGAGTTCAAAACAATTTTTCTTAAATCATCCATGACTTAGTGAATAGTGTATTTAACTTATAATTTATATATATCATAAATTACCATATTTTAATATTCACCAAAAATTCAAGTATTTCAGAAAATTCCTAGAAATTAATCCTAACGATTTTCAACGTGTATAATTAAAAAATGAACTCAATTTTATGAAAATAATTTTTGAAATATGATAAATTTGATTTTTAATTAAAATCACAATTTACTCAAAAATAACATATTTTAAAATTATAACTGATTTTATATTACTTTAAAAAATTAACTAAGGTCTCATAAAATTATCTTATAATCATAAGACATAAAAATATTAAATTATGAATACATTTTATGAAAATAATTTTTTTTTAAATTATTAAATTAGTCATAAAATTATATTTAAATATTTATGACTTACAAAAATACCAACACTTAATGAATAATTTTTAAAAAATTTATTTACTTATACTATGATATAATTATATCATATTATCACTTATAATATGGATAAATTTTATTCATACTTTCATTAGTTAGGTTACTATTCAATTGGATGGTTTACTATTCATAAGGGTCACATTTTTATTCAAAAGGTCAAGTTACTATTTCATAAATATGGGTTCCTTAACTTCTAGAAATGCTTCTTATTTCATTCATTTTTCATTTATGAAGTTTGTATCATGTTCTATTATATGTTTATACCATATGAAATGATTATAATAATGGAATTTCTGTAGATAAAACTTTAGGTCATTACACATTGATGTTATTTGGTGATAAAATACTATCTTGGAAGTTTATGTGATTAAATCCTTCTGATTTTTGGGTTTCAATCTCAGTCTATAATATTTTTGAGAAATTTTAAGGATAATAATTTTTTTAATGATCTATGTTAAACTTTGGGTGTCACTGTTGAATTTTAGAGATTGAATTAGTTTTTCATCAAATAAAGTTTTATTAGTTTTAAAGAATTATCGTATATTATCCTAAGAATTTTGGTTTTGATTAATGGTTCAATATGGGATAAATATAAAGTTAATATTTTATGGATTATGTGAGTTTATAGAAGTTGATTATAGTGATTCAGACATGAAAAATTCATCTTAAATACTCATTGTTTAGAGAAAAAGATGACTTTTTGGTGGAAATTGATTAAAGGATGAAACTTTAATTTTAAAGTAAGTATGTTTCCTTATGTTCTTAGTCTAGGTAGTAAAATAATTTCTCAAATCTATGAAAAGTATCTTTAAAAAAATGTTATATGTTTAATTTTCTTACTAAGAAATCAATAACCTCTTAACTCATCACAGATTTACAGTTTTATGATGGTTAACTTTATAATGACCATGTTCTCTATCTCTATCCATTATAACTTGATAGTTTTTTTATCTTCTGTATCTGTGATTTCCTACATATAACCCTAGTATGTGTTATCTCAGGTGACCTTCATACTTATCTTTCATTAAAAGTGGAAGTTTTATTGATCCTTATTTCGATGAGGGTTTTTAATTAAGTTACTTTGAAAAGTCAAACCCAAGTTACCATTCCTGAGTTTAAATTGTGAGGATGAAATTTATTAAAGGGTATAGAATGAAACATCCTGAGTTTTTAAAAGGAAATACCATGTTCTATGACATACATGATATGTCACATCGAGTTTAGTGAACAACTAAATATTATTATTTAATTGTTATTGATATAACCTAGCTGTTAGAATGGAAGGAATGAACATGACTAACTAATTTATAAAAAATTTATTTACACATGTATATATAATTAATTTTTTGGTGATGTATTAATTATAAAAGAAAATAAAACCCTTTTTAAAATAAAAGGAATTATTCTTCTAAAAAACAATTTAAATCTGTAAAAGTGTGTTTTATAAAAAAACAAAAAATTATTATTGGATTATATTAACAAAATCTATATTTAATCTAGTTTTTAACATTCATCCTATGTGTTTTCTAGACATGATATAATAATAAATCTAGTTTTACACTTAAACACTATATTTTTCTAAAAAACAATTTTACCATTTTTTGATGATGCACTTGTTTTGAATCTAGTTTATAACACTTTTATGAATTATATTTGATAAAATAAACTTCTTCTTTGAAATAGGAATATCAAAATTTACTTTTTTTGAATTTTATTATTTTTTTGATAAGTTTCATGTTTTGATGAAAAGTGAAAAATACCGAATTTTAATTGAAAACAATAACGTTGTCTAAATAGTTTATAGTGTTAAATTATATTTTTTATTATTTTTAATGTATAATTAGATCAATTTTATTTCAGTAAATTCAATTTACTTCATTGGAATCAATTTCACATTGAATTTGGATATAAAAATATTTCAATATTTTAAACATTTTTAGTTTAATAACCAGTTTTCTCACCCCATCAATGAGAATAATTTTAAATTAATTTTATCCAATTATGTGTTTTAAATTTTGAAAAAATGGATTTCATATTTGGAATCAGAAGGTAAAAATTTAGTAAATATGCCCCTTTTATTTTTAGACAATATGAATAGTAACTTCAATCATTCTTATTACCATGATTAAGGGTAAATTAGGTAATTAAGGATAAAAATAATATTATAAATATTAGAAAATTACCCTAACACTTGTCCTATGTAACGCCCTGGTTCCATAAGCCACCCAGAGGCGCCCCGTACCCAGTTGGTCACATGGCCTCAAGCGCATTTCCCCGAATGCCAGAGGCTGCCGACTAGCAGCGAGGGCCTTGGGTGTGATAGTGGGGAAACTATGTCCTCATTGGCAGAGTACACAGTGGAAGAGAAACAAATAACAATATAGAAATCAGTAATCAATCCATACACAAGTGAACAACGGAAGACTAAATATGATAAAAAGAAGGAACACACACATATAATCGATTCATGATACAAATGCGTCTAAGAAACCAGACAAACACATCACAATGATAAATACATTACTAAATCCAAGTACAAAATGAAAACATATAAACAACTCCTCAGCATCGCAAGCCTTAGCTTGGTCCCATGCTCTCCAGCTCCAATGCAATCAAGAACCTGAAGTAGAAGGGTGCTTGCCCTTATCTATACCTGCAACAACATAATCTGTTTGGGCCCAAAAGCATGATCCAAATAGGGTGTGAGACAAAGTCCCAGTAGGAAACCACCTAATGATCTGTGCCTAACAGTCAGTGAATATATGGCAGGTAAAAGTATAGAAAATAGTAAATAGGAAAGTACTCAGCAACAAAAAATCCACAGTCTCTAGCATACAATTTACAAACAAGTAAGCAGTCACTCAAGCAAGTAGAACAAACAGGTAACCTCTGGGTAGTTCTCACAGCCTAAACCCTATGGTTCAACCTACAAGTACTAGCAACCCTCTGGGAGGCACACACAGTCTCACCCCTCTGGTTCAGCTAAAGAATAGAATCTCTGGGGAAGTACTCACCATCAATTCCCCCTATAGTCCTGTATCGTACTAAAGGCGCTCTGGGGAAGCACTCAACGTCTCATTCCCCCTGTGGCTTGCATCGAAGAACTATAGACACTCTGAGGAAGCACTCAACATCAAATCCCCTTGTGATCTCGCATCGTATTATAAGACACTCTGGAGAAGCCCTTACGTACATTCTCCCTATGGTCTACTACACTATCTTCCCACAGCCCTATGTAAAGTCAGCAAGTATCGCATTGCGTAATGGCTAAAGTATCCTCAAGAACTACTTGGCTAGAATCTACAACATCTCTGAATGGAATAACAGTCATACCATCTGACAAACTAGGCATGGAACTGGCAACATCCTAACAGGAAAAACTAGACAAAACGGCCATAAATAGGAAAAACATGCATGGGAAAAGCATCCAAAGCACAGTAAATTACTCTATTCACAAATAATAACCTCTAATCAAGCGTATAAGTAAGGCAGGAAAATAAAAAGGGCAAAACAGGAAACACGCAATACCCCATTCAAGGGTATTGGTGGAATTTTCACAAATACCCAAAGAATTCCTACAAAAAGGCACAAACCACCTACCTCGATACTAGGAGATCGATATACTTTAACCACGAGGCCTGAATCTCTTTAGAACATCATAGATCTATGAAAATGCACAAAACATTCAACCCACGATAACTTGGAAAAAAGTAGGAATTGGAAGACGATGCTATAGAAGAAGGAAGAGCTTACCGCTGTGGTTCTAACGCAATTGATGGCGGTCGATTCGTAGAACGGACAGAGGCTCGGGGGTTCGTCAAAGATTTGTGGCTGTACGGAACGCTCTCAGTTGAAGAAGCTGGAGAAGAAGATGGTTCTGGGGTTAAGACACGACCCCGGTGTGTTTAGTGAAAAAAGAAAGTACACGTCATGTACTTTTGGAGTACACGACATGTACTAGGCTTTTCTATACTCCGATTTAGGTGGCCTCCGCATCACCCCTACATGGTCGTGTGCAAGGTCATGACACGGCCAGCACGCGGCTTCGAGCAGCATCAAAGTACATGGCGTGTACTTGAAAAGTAAATGGATTGTACTTCAAGAATATCCATAAACTCCTCATTTCTCAAAAACTAAAGAAAAAAATAAAAACATACCTGAAAAGAAGGTCCGGGTTCTTACATTCTAATTTTATTGGATGAGTGATTGTCGACCAAAATCATCATTGGGCTGATTTTATGACCTCTTAGAGCCACTTGGATGACTTGAAGCCCTTTATAGAATTTTACGTTAAAGAAAAGTCAAATATGACATACTTATATCTTAGTGTAGGAATAATACCATCCTTATTGGTCTTAAGGTGCTAAGCAAATAAGATTTTTTGAAGGAAATGTATCATTTTTAATCCAGTATTCTGGTTTATTTCTTCTTCAAAATCCTTCAAATATTCTTTAACAATGATGAAATAATAACTCCATTATCCTCAATATAATTATATTTTATTATGTTAATATCATCACTTAAATCCATCACCACTTCCATCAAATGGTAAAAGAATTCATTGTTCGTGTGTACGTCAGACTACCAACTCACGAACCGATATAATTTATTTTTCATCACCATCTCTCAAGATTATTTATAATGATGTAATAATGGTTATATATGATATTAATGATATATTTATCATTATTAAATAATAATATATCATTTATTTTCTTACCTTTCCATGCATATAAAAATTATTACGTCATTCGTGTGTATGTGTGAACTATCACCTCCACAAAATGATGTGATTTATTTTTCATTACCACGTGACATGAATGATATATATAAGTATATTTAAATGATTAATACAATATTAATTATATTAATATCATTATGGAAAGATAAAATAATATTTACCTTCTTCTATAATGATCATTGAAAAATGGAAATATTACTCATGCGTGCGTGTGACTTTCCATCTTCATGATTGTAACATAGTTAATTTTTCATATCCATATGAAATTGATGGATTTAAAAGTATAATTAATGTATAAAGGTGATAATTATGTCATGAATATTATTGTGGAAATTATGGAGTAATGACCACTTTGACTATTGACATCAAACCAAAGTCATTTTGGACTCAAGTACCAAATATCACCAAAACGTCGGACATGAACATAAATAATTATGTAATTTTTATAACATGATAATAAGTTATATAAAATAAATAATAAACTTTAAAGGGTTTCTCAAGTAAGTAAATATTTAACCTAAGTTTAATATTCTGGAAGATAAAGATTGTACGTGGTGAGTCGGACTCAAGGTAAGGGACTTCATCTCAATCTCTTTTCATCGATCCATGTCTTGATGTTATACACCCACCGTCTTTATGTGGTTTATATATAGCTCTATTGATATATGATATAATGAATTTATTTATTCTCATTTTATTTAATTTTTTGTTAAATTTTATACCTTTATGGTTCTTATGATTCAAATATTTCAAAGTGATAGGAGACACTTTGATTTAAAAATATCTTTTTACATGTTTAAATATTTAATTTATTTTGTTTCCACCATGTCAACATTCATGATATTATTTTATATGTTCATTTATATAGATATAAAAGGATTATAAAGGATATTTTATGTCTATTTTGAATTTCATTCAAAGTTTTTCAAAATTAATCTTTTTATGTGTTTTATACATAATTTTTTGACAGACGACTAAAGGAATGTTCTATTCTTAACATACACAGTGACAATGACTTTTCCACCACCATGAAAATTATTTAATTTATAGCTTCTTTGAAATAATACAAGTTTTATTAAATTAAATCCTTATTTTTCTTTTTGGGTATTTTGGAATTGAAAGTGGGTTTTTAAAATAAAAGTGAATTTTTATAGGAAAGTGTTCTTTAAATTGGATTAGGAGAGTTTTTTAAAGGGTTTTATGATGAAAGTGTTTTATTCATGTAATGGAACTTAAGAATTATATGAAACGGGTGATCCCTATACATAATATATGAAGGGTTGAGTCCAATTATAGCTCATGAGAAATATGTGAACTCGATATAGATTATATGAACAATTGGATTCCATTGTAGCTCACAGGTGAGCCCGATATAGCTTATACGAAGGGTGATCCCCATTATAGATCTAAAATGAATTGGTTAATAATAATATTGGAAGTTAGTTGTATGGTTATTTCAATTGAAATAGTTTTGAAAGAGTTTTATATATATGATGTTCTAATTCACCTAAAGGAGTTTTAATTGCTTGCTATTGGTTATAATGAAAATATTTGGGAAAAACATATATGTGTTTTAATGTGAAAATGTTCTATTTCATTCACTCAAAGAACATTAAATGGATTTTCATGTTTTTCATTGGAATAATGGTTTTATTTCTTTTTACATCCCTTACTAAACTTTTTGTGCTCATCCTAAGTTTTAAAATATTATTCATAGGGTTAAAGGATGAGTAGGGATAAGGATAATGACAAGATGAAAATTGTGATGTTATATCATGTAAAGAAACCATGTTTTATTTTAGATTTTTTTTTTGGTGAAAAAATGGATACTGAGTAAAAGTATCCTCTTATAATATATGGGTTTACTTTGTAGGAATTTGGCTTAATTCTCTGAAACTCTAAACTGAAAAGATCCTTGAATGTAAATTCTAGTTCAAAAACACTAGAATATGTAATGTTTAAGGTCAGGGTCTTACATCAAGTGCGTGTTTTCAATATAAAAGTATCAATTTAGTTAAAACCATGTGTTATATTGTCAAAAATGAGCAAACAATCTTAGATTGTATTGAAAATTTTGGACAATATGATCCATAATCCATTTGTGATGTGTAGGAATTGACTGCATATCAATATGACACATGATGTGGAAAGTATGACTTAAAGTACGTGTTTTCAATACAAAAGTGTCATTTAACTTTAAAATGTGTGTCGCATAGCTAAAAATGAGTAAACGAGCTCAGATTGTTTTCATACTTTAGGATAATGATCCATAATTCATTTGTGGCATGTAGGAACTTACTCCACATCAATCCAACAGGTGATCCGACCAGTATGCACTACTACAAAAACAGGAAAGGGAAGTGCTACCCTTTTATCAGTTCTAAAAAAAGTGATAATAAAGGGACACTTTTAACAGCGCTAAAAAAAGCACTGATAAAGGCCCCCCTTTATCAGTGCTTCTTTTAGTAGCGCTGATAAAGGGGGGATTTATCAGCACTTTTTCCTACCGATGATAAATTTTAGATTTCAAAAAAAATCATGAAAAAAATTATTATTATATAAATATATTTATATTGATATAAATATAATATATATTTTTTAAATATGTTTTAGATACGTATAAATAGACTATTACATTTAATATATAAGAAATTTAGTGGAAATGGCATCAAAATATTAAAAAAAATATTATTAGTTAATAATTTGATAATTATTATTGATTAAAAATCATTTAATAACAATTTGTAGACACAAAAAATCAAAAAAATTAATAAAAGATCTCAAATAAGTTGAAAATGTAACTCAAATTTCAAACGGCCATAACTTTTGATCCGAGTGTCCATTTGATCTCTACAACATATCAAATCGAAGTTTGTGATGAGTTCTACATGCTTGTGACCCAAACAAAGATTTTTTCACATTTTTCAATGCGAAAAAATACCCATAAGGCCTACAAAACTGAGTTTTTTGTCGGGATACCTCGATTTGTTAACATTAAAACAAGTATTACTTCTGATCCAGATGTATGTTAGGCCTGTACCACATATCATATTGAATATTGTTTTATTTTCTTCGATTTTACTGGTTGTGGATTTGAAACAGGCTCTTGGATTATAAGTTATGGTCGTTTTAACATTCTATGGCTTTTCAAATACACATATATATGTATTTATTCGTAAATATATATGTGTTTGTGTGTGCGTGTGCGTGTGTGTTGTATATATGTATGTATGTATTTATTTATTTATAAACACACATAAAAAACATATTTCATAAATGTATTTCAAACTAATCTTATAAGTATATATTAATATATAAATAAATATACGGATAAAAAAGTATAACTAAAAATATATATATAAATAAATATAAATATATATTAATATACGAATGAATATATATATATATACTAATATATGAATAAATATTTTTATATTAATATGAATCTATATCAATATATGAATAAATATAATTATATATATATATATATATATCATTAAATAGGCAAAAAAATGAAATGGCTTAGTGGTAAAGGTGCAGTCGCAAAAGGGGGGAGGTTGTGGGTTCGAGTTCGGGTGGAAGCAAAGGGGTGTGTGAGTGTGCAGATGCGCGGGAAGGGCAGCGCGCGGGAGAGTGTAAAGTGGGGGTCCTCCTAGCACCGATAAAGGGGGGGGGGGGGTCAAGCGCTGTTAAAATATCCCCCCGCATTATATAATTCTCTTTTATTTATTTATTTTTTTGACTGTTATCAGTGCTTTTTAAAAGCGCTGATAAAGGCACATTTTATCAGCGCTAAAAAAAAGCGTTGATAAAGGGGTCTTTTATCAGCGCTTTTTTAGAACTAATAAAAGGGGTCTTTATCAGTGCTTTTCAGAGCGCTGATAAAACGGACCCCCCTATATCTTAGCATCGATTACCAATGATTTTTTTAGTGCTGTTAATCAACTTTTCTAGCATTGATAAAGGCTATATTTGTAGTAGTGATGACTTAAGATGCGTGTTTCTAATATAAAAATGTCATTTTAGTTTAATGATATAATTATAAACAATTTTTTGAGTAATTGAGATAATTAATAACTAATAATACCATTAATATATTCAGTAATTAACAATATAATTTAAATAGATTATTAATTAACAATGAAATTGATAATTCATAGTATAAATAATAATTATTATAAAATTTACAATATAATAATTAATAATATAATTAACAATATAACTGATAATAGCATTAATATATATAGTAATTAATAATATAATTTATCATATGTAGATTATATAACATTAAAATTATAATTTGTTTATTTTTTATGTACTGTTACTAAAAAAACATTGGTTTTATTGAAGGGATAAACTTTTACACAGAGTTTGATCATTGGAGAAAGACTTCCATAGGAGTTAGGATTTTGTAATTGGTTTTTATTTATTTTGATTAATTTTAAATATCACATCAATGTAAATATTTAGTATTTAAATTTTTAATTTGAAATGATAGTGTAATTTTATTTGCATTAAAATAGAAACTAGTGTCCATAAGTGTGCCTGTAGTCCACCCATAGCTGTGAGAGTTTCTTCCCCATCAGATCCTCAAAATACCACTCGTTGTACCCTCCCTGGATATTTATGTTCAGCCCCACCTCAAAGATGCCACACAACCCCTAACAGTAATCGAAAACCTAGTCGTCATGTCGTTGTCACGTCGCTGCCGTCACATAATGTCACGTCTCATATCATTTTCAAACTTTAGGGAAGCAATCCATTATTTATTTGTGATGTCTACGAATCAACTATATGTTAATCCAATGCACGATGTGTCTAGTATGACCCAAAGTGTGTGTATTCAATATAAAAGTGTCATTTTAGTTTAAAACACGCACCACATAGCCAAAACTAAGAAAATGAGATCAGGCTATTTTTAGACATTAGTACAATGATCCATAATTCATTTTATATGTATAGGAATCAAACTCATATCAATCCAATACACATGTGACCGACATCACTCTAAGTACAATTTTTTAATATAAAAGTTTCATTTTAGTGTAAATCACATTTCACATATCCAAAACTGAGTAAATGAGCTTTTATTGTCTTGAAACTTTAAACAAATGATGAATAATTACTTTGTGGTTTTTAGGAATGAAATGCATGTCAATCA
Organism: Viscum album; assembly: GCA_963277665.1. Taxonomy (NCBI): domain Eukaryota; kingdom Viridiplantae; phylum Streptophyta; class Magnoliopsida; order Santalales; family Viscaceae; genus Viscum; species Viscum album. The sequence continues at coordinate 1,305,442,510 of OY728140.1, read as the reverse complement.
AGTACACGATGTGGGTGTTATGACTCAAAGTTCATGTTTTCAATATAAAAGTGTCATTTTAGTTTAAAACATGTGTCGCATTATCAAAACTAATAAAAATATCTATGATAGATTTCAAAATTTAGTAAAATGATTCATAATACATTTTTTATGTATAGAAATTAATCGTATGTAAATCCGACACATGATGTAGTCGATATCACTCAAAGTGCATGTTTTCAATATAAAAGTGCCATTTTAGTTTAAAATATGTGTCGCGTAGCTAAAAATAATAAAAATGAATCATATTGTTTTTAAACATTAAGAAAATGATCCATAATAAATTTTAGATGTGTATGAATTGACCACATGTTAATATGACACACGATGTGGCTGGTGTGACTCCAAGTGTGTATTTTCAATATAAAAGTTTCAATTTAGTATAAAACGCATATCACATAGGAAAAAACGAGCAAATGAGCTTGGATTGTTTCAAAATTTTGAAAAAATATCCATATTTCATTTGTGTCCTATAGTAGTCGACTGTAAATCAATCTGACGCATGATGTGGATGATATGACTCCAAGTGCATGTTTTCGATATAAAAGTGTCATTTTAGTGTAAAACATGTGTCACGTAACCAAAATTGAGTAAATGAGATCAAATTGTCTTGAAATTTTATAAAAATGATCCACGATTGACTTTTGGAATATAGGAATCAACCTCATATCAATCCAACACACTATGTCACATGTATGACTCAAAGTGCGTGTTTTCAATATAAAAGCTTCATATTAGTTTAAAATACACATTGCATTTCCAAAATTGATAAAATTATATTTTATTATTTTATTTTTATTTAAATGATCCATAATTTATTTCTGACATGTAGGAATTGACCACACATCAATCTGACACACGATGTGGTCGGTATGGCCCAGTGTGTGTATTTTAAATATAAAAGTGTCATTTTAGTTTAAAATGTGCGTCGCATAGAAAAAAAATAAGAAAATGAGATCATATTAATTTAAAACATGAGTAAAACAGTCCATGATTCATTTTACTTGTATAGTAATAAACCACACTTCAATCTGACACATGATGTGTCCTGTATGACTTCAAGTGCAAGCTTTCAATATAAGTGTCATTTTAGTGTAAAACATGCATTACATTGATGAAACTGAGTAAATGAGCTCTTATTATCTTTAAACTTTTTGAAAATGATTCATAATTCATTTTTGGAAGTTAGGAATCGACCACACATCAATCCAACACACAATGTTTCCGGTATGACTCAAAGTTTCTGTTTTCAATATAAAAGTCTCATTTTAGTTTAAAACATGTGTCAGATTGTCATAATCGATAAAATGAGATCATTTTGTTTTCAAAATATATAACAATGAACCAAAAATACATTTTTGATGTGTATGAATTGACTTCATGTTAATCTGGAACACAATGCAGTCAGTATGACTTAAAGTGCATGTTTTCAATATAAAAGTGTTATTTTTGTTTAAAACATGTACCACATAGCCAAAACTAAGTAAATGAGTTCATATTATCTTGAAATTATAGTAAAATAATATATAATTCATTTGAGACATGTAGGCATTGATCGAACATTAATTTTACACACAATGAGGCCGAAATGACTCATAGTGAGTGTTTTTAATATAAAAGTATCATTTTTGTGTAAAACTTGTGTCACGTTTCCAAAACTGAGTAGATGAACTCATATTGTAATAAATATTTAAAAAATCCATAATTAATTTTTGGAATTTTGGGATTTACCACACATTAATATGATATGCAATGTGTTTGGTATGACTCAAGTGTGTGTTATAAATATAAAAGCATCATTTTAGTGTAAAACGCACGTCGCATAGCCAAAACAATGTAAAGGAGTTCATATTGTCTTGAAACTTTTTAAAAATGATCCATAATTCATTTTTGACTAGTAGGAATCTACCTCACATCAATACAACACACGATGTGACCAGTATGACTCAAAGTGCATGTTTTCAATATAAAAGCATTGTTTTAGTTTAAAATACATGTCATATGGCCAAAACCAAGAAAAAAAGATCATATTTTTTCAAAATTAGGACAATGATTTGTAATTTATTATTGAGTATACGAATTATTCACACATCAATCCAACACATTATATATACAGTATGACTCAACATACAAGTTTTCAATATAAATGAGTCATTTTAGTTTAAAACGCATGTCACATAACCAAAGTAGAGTGAATAATTTCGGATTTTTTTTAAACTTTAGGAAAATTATCAATAATTCATTTGAAAGGTATAATAATTGACTACTTGTAAATATGACACATTATGTGGTCAATATGACTACAAGTCTGTGTTTTCAATATAAAAGTGTCATTTTAGGGTAAAACGTGTGTCACATAGGTAAAACTGAGTAAACAAGCTTGGATTGTATTGAAAATTTAGGAAAATGATCCACAATTCAATTTTAGAATATATGAATCGACCACACATCAATTCAACACACAATTTTTCTGACATGACACCATGTTCTTGTTTTTAATATAAAAGTGTCATTTTAGTTAAACACACGCGTCATAAACCCAAAACCAAGAAAACAATTTTGGGTTTTTTTCAAACCTTAGAAAAATGATCCATAATTCATTTGATATGTGTAGGAATAGAACACAAAATAATCTGATAGACGATGTGTCTAGTATGACACCAAGTGCGTTTTTTCAATATAAAGGTGTCATTTAAAGTAAAGCACACGCCACACAGTCAAAACTGATAAAATGAGCTCGGATTGTTTTCAAACTTTATAAAAATGATCCATAATTAATTTTTGGGATGTAGGAATTGACTGTACATCAATATGACACATGATTTTTCCAGTTTGACTCAAAGTGTAACATCCTGAGTTGTTAAAAGGAAACACTATGTTTGATAGCATACATGATGTGCCACATCAAGATTATGCGAACAACTGAATATTATTATTTAAATGTTACTATAATAACCCAATCGCTAGAATGGCGGGAATGAATATGATTAACTAAATTATAAAAATATGGCTTACACATGTATATATAATTAATTATTTGGTAACTAATTAATTATAAATAAAAATAAATACCATTTTTAAAATAAAAGGAATTGTTTTTCTGAAAAACTATTTAAATGTGAAAAAGTGTGTTTAATATCAATAAATAAAAAAATCACACTTTTTATATTATTTTAATTAAATATATATTAAATATAATGTTTAAAATTCATACTGTTTGTTTTCTACCATGATATAATAATAAATCCAGTTTTACACTTAAAAATTTAATTTTTCTAAAATCCAGTTATACCGCCTTTTGATGGTGCAATTGTTTTAAATCTAGTTTTTCACACTTTTATAAATTATATTTGAAAAAAATAAACTTTTTATTTGAAAGAGTGATATCAAAATTTACTTTGGTTTAATTTTTGTTATTTTTCTGATAAGTTTCATGTTTTGGTAAATAGTGAAAAATACTAAATTTTAATTGAAAATAGATCTTTTGTCTAAATAATTTATAGTGTTAAATTATATTTTTGACTATTTTAAAAGTATAATTAGATCAATTTTATATTATTTAATCTAATTCAGGTCATTGGAATCAATTTTACATTGAATTTGGATATAAAAACATTTTAATATTTTGAACATTTTCACTTTAATAACCTATTTTCTCACTCCATCAATGAGATTAATTTTAAATTAATTTTATCCACTTATGTGTTTTAAATTTTGAAAAATGGATTCAATATTTGGAATAAAAAAGTTCAAATTTATTAAATATACCCTTTTATTTTTGGACAATATGAATAGTAACTTTGGTAATTTTTATTACCACAGTTAAGGGTAAACTGGATAATTAAGTGTAAAATTGATATTATAAATATTATAAAATTATCCTAATAATTGTCCTAATTTTATTTGATGTGTTATTTTCGACCAAAATCATCCTTGGGATTATTTTATGTCCACTTGGATCCACTTAGATGACTTGAATCCCTTTATAGTATTTTATGTTAAAGAAAAGTTAAAGATGTCATACTTATGTTTTAATAACTATAACATTTTTAATATAGGGTTATTTAGAAGATATATTCAACTATAAATAGTTATTTTAAAGGTAAAATATTTATTTACATCATGGTAATTTATTTATGATTTTTATGTGATAAAATAATTACCTTAAAAGCTGGCATAATGATGATGCAATAATTGTTTAAATAATTGAAATATCAAATAATGATATTAAAAATATTAAAATAAATATAATTTTAAATAATTAATTTCATACATGGATTTTATAGATTATGTTGATGATATTTTAAAATATTTGGTTCGAATATATCATGATGTTATGATATTTTTTAAAAATTCATGTAATGAAAAATGTCAAAAATGTCATTAATGATATTTTAAAATAAATAATATTTTATTAAATGATATAAAATTCATAAAAATAAAAAATTAGGCCAAATTATTTTCATAAGATTTAAAATTTCATCAATGGTAAATTTTTGGTTCGTATTTCATTTTATAGTCATAATATTAACCCTTAAAGAGAATAAATCCAAGTTGTCACATTAAGAGTTAAAGGGGTTAAATAAGTGTTAAATCCAAAAGGTAAGGATTAAAAAATAGTCAAAAATTATCTAATTTTCATTATATGAAGTAATTTAGACCCATAATAATCCTATATTCTAAATAAATTAGTTTATATCCATTTGGAACATAAAATTATTTTATATTAATTTAATATCTTTGAGAAATTCCAAGAGTACCCCTACCCTCTCTTATAAAATGGAACCTCTTCTCCTCTTCTCTTAACACTTAAAACCCTATTTTTCAGAAAACGTATACCAAAATTACTTCCTATAATCCCTCCCCACATTATATATCTCCTATTTTAGTATAATACCATCCTTAGTGGTCTTAAGGTGTTAAGAAAAGGATATTTTTCGAAGAAAATGTATAGTTTTTAATCAAGTATTTCTGTTCTATTTATTCTTCCACATCCTTAAAATATTATTTAACAATAATGAAATAATAACTGCAGTAGTATCAATATACTGAGATGTTTTTGTGTTAATATCATCATTTCAATCCATCTTCACTTCCATCAAATGGGAAAATAATTAATTGTTCATGTGTATGACGAACTACCACCTCGTGAACTGATATAATTCATTTTCCATCACCATCTTGAAAGACTAGTTATAATGATAGAATTAATGCTTATATATAATATTCATGACATATTTATAATTATTAAATAATAATAATATATCATTTATGTTCTTACCTTTCCATCCACATGAAGATGATAGTGTCGTTCGTGCGTACGTGTGAACTATCACCTCCATGAAGCGATGTGAATATTTTTTTCATCACCACATCACATGGATGATATATATAATTAAATTTGAATTATTAATATTAAATTAATTATACTATTATCATTTTTTATATATAAAATAATATTTACCTTCTTACCGTAATGATCATTGAAAAATGGAATCTTACTCATATGTACGTACGACTTACCGTCTTCATGATTGTAAAATAGTTCGTTTTCATATCCATATGAAATGTATGTATTTAAAAGTATAATTTATGTGTAAAATTTATTATTATGTCATTAATATTATTCTGGATACGATTTACTAATGACCACTTTGACTATTGACATCATACCAAAGTCATTTTGGACTCAAGTACTGAATATCGTCAAAACATCCGACATGAATTTAAATAATTAATTAATTGTTATAACATGATAATAAGTGATATAAAAGGAATAATAAACTTTAAAAATTTTCTCATAAAGTTAAATAATTAAACTAAATTAATATTCAGGAAGATAAATATTGTACGCGAAGAGTCGAACTCAAGGTAAGGGACTTCATCTCAATCACCTTTCATTGAGGCATATCTTGATGTTATACACCCACCTTATTTATGAGGTGTATATACATCCCTGTTGACATATCATATCATGAATTTATTTATTATCATGTTATTTATTGCTTTGTTAAATTTTATTCCTCCATGGTTCTTATGGTTCAAATATTTCAAAGTGGTATGAGACACTTTGATTTAAAAATCTCTTTATAAATGTTTAAAGATTTAATTTCAAATTATTTTCCTCCATTTCAATATTCATGATATTATTTTAAATGTTAATTTATATAGATATAAAATTATTATAATGTACATTTTATGTCTATTTTTTATTTAATTCAAAGGTTTTCAAAATTAATCTTTTTACATGTTTTATACAGAACATTTTGACAAACGACTAAATAAAAGTTCTATTCTTAACGTACACGGTGACAAAGACTTTTATACCTCCATGAATATTATTTAATTTATAGATTAATTTGAAATAATACAAGTTTTATTAAATTAAAAATTATTCTTTTCCTTTTTTTGTATTTTGGAATTGAAAATAGGGGTTTAAAAGAAAAGTGTAGTTTTATACGGAAGTGTATTTCAAATGGGATTCAGAGAGTTTTTCAAAGGGTTTTATAATGACAGTGTTTTATTCATGAAATGATAATTGAGAATTATATGTAATGGGTGAGACCTATAAAACATATATCAAGGTTTAATCCCCATTATAGCTCATGAGTGAGACTGATACAACTTATATGAAGGGTTGATCCCCATTATAGTTCATGAGAAACTTGTGAACCCGATATAGCTTATATAAAGGGTTGATCCCCAATATAGCTCATTGGTGAGATAGATATAGCTTATACAAAGGGTTATCCACATTATAGAGCTAAAATGAATTGGATAATAATACTATTGGAAGTCGTTTGTATGGTTATTACAATTGAAATGATTTTGAAAGGGTTTTATATATATGATGCTCTAAGTCACCTAAATGAGTTTAAATTGTTTTCTATTGGTTTTAATGGATTTATTTGAGTAATATGCATATATTTTTTTCATGTGAAAATGTTTTTTTTAATTCAATCAAATAAAATTAAATAGTTTTTCATGTTTTTCAATGGACTAATGGTTTTATTTCTTTTTATGTCTCTTACTGAGTTTTTTGCACTCATCACAAGTTTTAAAATGTTTTTCACAGGGTTAAAGGATGAGTAGGGATAAGTATAAGGACAAGATGAAAATTGTGATGTTATATCATGGAAATAAACCATGTTTTATTTTAGATTTTTTTTGGGAAAAATGGATACTCAGTAAATGTGTCCACTATTAATATATGTGTTTACTTTTTTAGGAATTTTTCCTCATTTTCTAAAACTCTAAAATAAAAATATGATCAAATATGAATTCTTGTTCAAAAACACCATAATATGTAATGTTTAATGAAAGTTACTTACAGTTGGTATCTAAGGTCGGTTTATACAAATTTATAGATTATGACATCTTCTTAAGAGTTATGGATATCATCATGGGTTTATAATTTTAAGGTTTATCATAAGTTCAATGTCTGATAAACCCTTTTGAGGATTTAAGTTATGAAATTTTAAGGTGACTATTGATATTTTTGGAGACGTTTATTTTTTAGGTAATTAGAGATTATTACATTTTGGGATGCAAAATGAAAGTTATGAGATTACCATTGAGGTTAAAACATATTAGGTTATTTTTTAGGTTTTTTCTCACACTTAAAGTATTTTATAAGGATTATAATAACATGGTTTTAGAAAAAGGAAAAATCATAGGATGTGTGAAAACCCTTCACATTCGGCAAGTTTGAAGGAATTGAACCCACAACTAAAGGGTGATAAGGGTGCATCACCTACCACTAGCCTATGTGATATCCTAGTTAGTATAATTTTATTTATTTATTTTAAACATCTTATTGATAAATGTTATGTTTATTTTGGGAACATATGTTTTATCAAATATATAACCTTGGGATTGGAAAATGGTTTTATGATTAAGTGATTAATGATATTTTAGAATATTTTCACTATTTTTTAAAACCTATATGATCAAGGTAAAAAAATACTATGGGATTTCATTTGATGAATAAATTTTGAATTATATTTTGGAAGTATATATGATTTTATTGTGGATTTATGGTGATTCAGGTTATTTATGAAAATGGTTAGTATATCTTGGATATTATGTGATTTGGGAAATTAAATTTTTGGTATGATACTTTAAGAGTCATTGATGTTATTTGGTGATCAAATACTATCTATAAGTTTATGTTCTTAAATTATTTTGATTTTTAGGTTTAAATATTAGTCCATAATATTTTTGAGGAATTTTAAGGATAGACATTTGTTGTGTAAAGACCCAGAAATTCAATATAATTTTTTTAAATTATTTGGGATTATTATGAGTCTACAAAAATTGACAGCACATGATTCAGAGGCCTGGAGATACCATAACAAAATTTTGAATTTTTTTAAGGTACGTTCAGTAAACGTGTGGACAAAATTTTATAACTTTTGAACCAGTGCTCAGAATTGAAATTTGAGGACACTATTGAATTTGCAGCACTGATTTTTGCTTAAGGGCGGCATAACTTCAACCGCAGTAGGTCGAGAGAAAAATTTTGTTTCACATACTTTTTGAAAGAATAATAAAACAACATAATATGTTATTTTATTTTTCTACCACCTCTTGAGTGACGGTGGAGGGGACCACAGAGGTGGTCAGACATTTAATGAGGGACAATAAATGCCCGGTTACACATTGATTGTGTAACCACCCCTCATTTAATTAATGTGATTCATTAATCACACCAATTAACGAACCTTTAATTCAAAATAGGATTAATCTTTTGACTCATCCTTTAGATTTTAAAAACATTAGAAAAGGGAGAGGTTGGTGAGATATTATGGGAGAACTCCGAAGAAGATCCAACAATCAACCCTTTCAAAAAAGAATGGAGTCTTGAATGACATCGTTGGGGAAAACAATCCGAGACCGACGAACGTCGGCAGCTCCAACGATCATGGAATATTCTCCCACAACCACAACATCTCATACATTTCCGAGGTAGGGGTTTTGTTTAAATTAAAGTGAATTTGTTTCAATATATCATTCTTGAAAAACATGACAAACACGAATTAACTAAAAATGAGTTAATCTGTGATTCCTACGAAACTACAGGTGGATAATTCAAGAATTTTTGAAATGGGTTTTAATTTATCTTTTGATGATTTGATTACCACATCCTTGTTATATTGATAATGCAGAGCGAGTTGGACAGCCTAAAAAGGCATGGACCCTCCGTCGCTTTCATATTTTGTTGCGTTCCTCATGGGAGAAATTTGATCTCGATTGAAACTTGAATTCAGGAGCCACATAGTGATGGAAACATCCTGAGAGGCCCGTAGGAATGATCGGTAAAGAAAACAAACCACCGGTGTTCATATGGTGGCCAGAGGTAGCCTCGTCGACGTGACACTGGAGCGGTGGCGCTGGCGACCAGCGGCGGCGGGAAGCGAGGGGCGGTCAGCTTTTACCGGCTATAGCGGAAGGTAGAGCCACATGGCACCACGATGGACAGCGAGGGCGGCCGACCCTTGGTCAGCTGCATTGGCCGCAGGCGGCGTGCCATCGCACACCACATAGGGAGGGCACAGAAGAGAGAGGACCCACACCCTATAGGTCCCACTAACATAAGGGGTGGCGGCACCACGTGGTGCCACCATTGTAAACCGAACAAACAATTTGTCCGTTCAGGAGTGGGCTGACCCTTGCACCAGCTGGCGGCTTACACCCAGCCGGCGGCCCAGGCCGCACCTAGCCAAGGAGGGCCGGGTCAAGCCCTCCGCAGCCCATCCCACTAGGGTTGGTCCATCCGGTTCAGGTCAGATCAGGTCAGGTTGTCCCTGGTAGGGTCAGGTTGGTCCAACTAGGTCTGTAGAGACCCGAAGCTTAACGTACATGGACATTACATTACATTTGCGGAATACTTAGTACATAACAAAAAACACACACACAAGGATCGTAATAGTTTAGTGTCTTTGGAAACTCGGAATATAATCTTCTAATCGTGGTGAAAGATTTTCAAAATCTAACATAGAGATCTTCTTTTTTTTTACCTAAAACCTTTCTTTATATCCTGGGGAAAATAAAACATAAAAGGGTGAGCTCAAATGCTCAGTAAGGGTAAAAAAAAGAAATATCAATCACATCATATACATAAGCACATAACTTTTGGAAATCTTAACCTGCAAAAGAGATCATAATTTCATAACATGGGGTAAATCATGGCAGTGAAATGTAATCACAATAATCATAACCTAAAACATGAAACTTTGTGTCATTCACACATAATCATAGAGAATCATTTCTTGTTAGTCAAGACTCATTGCCAAGACTATCTTAGTGGACAAAGTCCCTTTTTGAATCGAGTAACCCTCGTTTCAGTCCTGTTTCACTGAACCGGTATAACCTACCGTTCCAGCCCTGTCTATATCATGAGATATAAAATCTTTACCCAATGCATTGTAGGGAGATATAGGTCCCACCCATCTTATAATAATACCATTCTTATGTGTGCCACAAAATCATAAAACATACATCATAGCATAACCCATGTAATAAAAATGGGATTCTTAAACAACATGACATCATAAAACCATTCATATAAGATAAAGGAATTCATAAACATAATTCCATCACAACATAGTCAAATCAATGTAAAAATATGGATAGAAACAGAACCCTTTATTATCTTAGATGGAAAATAATTTTGATAAAACACTTGAAATGAATTCTTGAGGAAAATATCCTTTCTTCTTCAAAATCAATTCCTTTTCAAAAAACATCATGCAAGAAAGAGATTTTATTGAAAATAGTCATGAAATATTTTAGAGGAAGGTTCATGAAAATAAGGCTTTATAAAACCGTAAAAATCCGTTCGTGCCGTATAAGTTAAAAAAAACATTCTTCGTACTTTTGTCGGAAAAGTCAAAAATTACCTCGTATGAAAAACGACAAAAGATTCCTTTCATATTCTTTACTAAAAACTCACCGAAGGGTAAAATTTGATTTAAAAAATTTTAGGTGGATGGAAATAACATTACATATTGAGGAAACATGGATGTGGATGATAAAATACACCCCAGTAAATTTCAAAGTATAAACAATCTCGGATAAAAATGAGATTGTGATATTTCCCTTACCTTAGGTCCGATTTGCTTCGTATGTGTCCGAACCTCCTGTATAATGATTTAAATAATGTCATTGACTTATTACAGAATCATATTCATTGTTATGATATCATATATGGTTCACTTATGACATTATATTACCCGTTCTTTTGTAAATTCCATGTTAAAGAAGCGTTTTGGGTAAAATCGTTTCATTTATCGTAGGTGTTTTCACTTGTTGTTCTTGACATTATTATTACTTATATCATGATTTACTTACTTCCAGAATATAAAATATGATTTATATATCATATATATTCAGTATATATATATATATAATAGATAGATAAATGAAAAACACCGTTCATGGAGACGGTAGTCCGTACGTACGCATGAACGCTGTTTTCATTTCCTTATTGTCTTGAAATGGAAGTAAGTAGATGACATACATATATATATATACATAAATCCATTAGCTTTATAATGTCATATATTTCATTATTATTTCTTATATATACTTTATAATCATTCTTAAATGGTTAACATGGAGAATGAATCTCATCGCGTCGTGGAGACGGTAGTCCGTACGTACGCACGAGCGATGATATCATTTCCATAAATATTGAATTGAATTGGAGTGGATTATACAATATATCAGAATAAATATGATGTTGTAATAACTATGTATAGTTATTCTTTACACCATTATACCCATCCATGTAAGGTGGTGGTGGAAAATAGATTATACCACGGCGTGGAGACGGTATTCCGTACGTACGCACGCGCGGTGATTTCTTTTTCTGTAGGATGGATAGATGGTGAAATAGGGTTGTTTCATACTTATAATAACATATCAGTATATGAGTGATACTGATGTTATTACTTCATAATGAAACAACCTAAGAAGAAGAAGTGGAAGAAGAAATAAAGATGAAAGAATTGGTAACAGTAATTACCTCTTCTTTGAAGCACCTCTTTGAGACCTCCTCTTAGGGCACTAAAATTGGTCTTTGAGGAAGACCAGAACCTCTAGGATGTTGCTAGGGAAGTGGAGAAGAGATTTTGGCAGGGGTTGGCCGAGCTTGAGTGCTCAAATTGGTGTGAGGAGGAGGGGGAGGAGGTGTCCTTTTATAGGGGAGGAGAGGGGCACCTTAGGAATACCTCAAAATATTATTTTATATTAATGTCAAAATCGGTTTATAATGGTTCCAAAGGGTCTTATTTCGAAGCTAAAGTGGGGATGGGTCGAAATCCTATCAACCAATATGATTTATAAAAGTTTAGGGTATTATTTTAACCTTATCAATTAGATTTAACTCTAAGTTAAATAATTTAACTTTTACCGTGTCTTTTTGTTTTCTTTCACTATATGGTTAATACACTTACTATAACATGCCAAACGAACCCCAAATTGTTTATTATTAATATATATATCCTTATCTAAGTCATTTGGCCGAACCTTAGATTTTTAGGAATAAAATAACAATTAATAATATAATATTTTATTTAAAAACTATTTTGTGTCAATTTTGACACTATTTTATATATGATTTTTGTGAAATTCATAACAGAATTATATGTTCGAACCAAGTTGATTAAATCAATACTAATATATCATAGTAACCTAGAAAATTAGTGGAATTCATAAAAAGTCTCAAATTACATTCATTTGAGCATTTATAACATCAATTATGTTAATATTTCCTTAAAAGGGTAATTACTGCATCATCGTTGTGTCATATATAAATTAATTTATTTAAAGTCTAAAAATTATAAATAAAATATCATTATGTAGGAAATCTTTTTATCTTTCTAATGAATATTTATAGTCGAATTTATCTTATGTATAACCCCATATTAAAAATGTTTTAGTTATTAAACTTTGATTTTAACTATTTTAACTATAAAATAATATTAAATGTCATAATCTAATCCAAGTAAACCTAAATGGTCATATTATATTCATAAGGTTGTTTTTGGTCGAATTACACTTATCCAATAGAATTAGGACATGTTTTAGGGTAATAGTAATATCATATTTACCCTTAGTTACCCTATTTACTAGTAACCATGGTAAAAAAAAGTAAAAAGTTACTATTCACCAAAAATTATTTTCATCTCATTGAACCACATTTTAGTCCTTGATATTAACCGTGTCTGTCGGATTTTCAAAATTCCATTCACAGAAGCGGTAAAATTATGTTTTATGCAAAATTCAGTTTTTAACCTACCACTTAGTGGTTTCACTATTCATCAAAAATTGAAAGTTTTCAGAAAAATACCAAAATTTCATCCTAAGCTATATTTCATATTACGAATTCAAAAATGAAGTCTATTTTACCAAATTCATAACATAGAAATTGCATTAATTAATTTTATAATTAAATCCCGTTGTTAAAACAAATAGCGTGTTTTTAAGAAACAATATCTATCAAAAGATTGACACTTGTTTATGTCTGGTTTAAATGTGAAATTACATCCAATGACCAACATTGTATTAAATTGTAAAAATATATTCTAAATATACTTTAAAACCACTCAAATTAATAATTTATCACTATTAATTATTTCGATTGAAAAAGTTGTTTTTAACTAAAATTTAGTAATTTTCACTATTCATCAAAATATGAAAGTTATCCGAAAAGTACCAAAATTTCACCTTAGGCTAAATTCGATTCTACGAATCCAAAAATGAAGTCCATTTTGAGAGCTAAAATTTCTAAAATTTTAAAAGGTGGTTATTACTATTCATAACGGCTAGTTATAATAATATTTTAATAGCATATCGTTGTTTAGTGAAACTCAGTATTGCGTACTACACACACTATCGAGGAAGGTTGCGATTGCGTGTAATGCAAGGAAAGTCAAAGATGCATGTTGTGCAAGCTCCTTTTGGTGTAGCGTACAACACAAGACATTAATAAAATTAAAAAGAATATTTTTCATAAAATCTCGGGCTGTTACATTCTACCCCCCTTAAAATGAATTTCGCCCTCGAAATTCATTGGGGTTATAAATGGTTTACTATTCGAAAGTTTATTTAATAGAAACCCACATCGTAAAAAGGAATATCAAAACCAATCTTTAAAAACAAAAGTATGAAACGTAACGGTTACCCAAATAAACTAATCACTGGGTTTCCACATAGGTGAAAATATGGATATGGAAGAGAAATCTAACCATCATGTTCTGATGGAGAGTGGTAGAGAACATGGCTATGGAAAAGCTAGCAATCACAAAGCCATATATTTGTGACGATCTAAGGTACCATATGATTCATCAGATATAAGAGCACTAAGACAACATTTTTGGTTTTCAAGATCATTTCCCTAAAGTTGATGAAATTGGAATTAGAAGAAATACTTTCGTGATTTTGGTATAGTCTCACCGTTTGTCGTTCTTTGGAAAATTTCCACTTGATCTTTTAAAGAAATGAAGTTGAGTTTGTCATTCGTGATGTGTTAGCAGATCATGTGATAGAATGATGGGTCATTCCATCTCTTTCAAACAAAAGGTTAGCAAAAGTTATAAGTCCATCTTATGGTTAATCGTATATGGTTCCAAAAATGAACTTATACTTCATATATCATACCGCTTAATAAAATAAAACTAGTTTCTACTAAACAGGGACTTCCTGTAGGCCAGTGGTAGGCGATAAAGGCCAGTCGCACTTCGGTTGTGGGTTCGATTCCCACAGCCTTGTCCGAAGCGATGGGCTGTCGCCCGTCCTGCAGGTTTTCCTTTTTCTAAAACTATATTACTATAACATCCCATCAATAATATCGAGAAAACTTCTATCCTTAAACAATACTAACTTATGTCCAACATAATCCATTCCAATCTTTAGGCTTATCCATAATACTGCAGTCCACTCTCATAACATAGTGAAAATGATTACTAGAGATTTAACACCATCACCGATCCCCATATATCATATGATATGTTTTGTTGGTCACATTCCAAACATTCAAAGTCCTTAATCATGTATTCTCTTGAATACCTTAATGAAAACATGAATGCAGTTAAAATTTAACACTTTCTACATACCAAAATCCTCAAAATTCTATATACTCAAACAATGATATCACTTAGTCCTTATATCAATCATGAGCTCATGAATACTATTAAACATTTCATTTTCTCGTTTTCCCTTCATTATGCGCATATCATCTTACTTCCAAAAATATCTCAATCACTTTGAATACCACATTAGACCAATACATAAATATTCCAATACTCCATGATACAACATTATTTTGGAATCCCATTACATAAACACTTAATCATTCCACCACATCGTTATCATATTCAACATTGCCAATGGTGATCGCATGTGACTTCCCTTTGTCCTTTTCCTTAAGTGGTTGCTCATGTCGATCATCACTAACCCTTGGATTAGGGCATTTATTAGCATAATGCCCCATTTTCTTGCACTTGAAGCATTGAAGTGTTGGTGGTGCGTTCTCTGCAGTGTTTGCTTTATTCACATCATTAGAATCCCTTTTTCCATTACTTCGACACTCAGCTACTCGATGACCTTCTTTTCCACACTTAAAACATTTTCTAGTCCCTTTAAGACAATCTCCACCATGCTTCTTTCCACACTTTGTGTAAAGACCCGTAAATTTCAAGGAAATTTTTTTTCTTAATTTTCTTTGGAATTTTACAAGAACGCAGTTTCTGACGGCGCCTGATTCCGAGGCCCGGTGTGCCCGGAATCATTTTCCGAAGTTTGGCTCGGGTACGTTCAGTGAACGGACGAGCGAGTTTTTCTAACTTTTGAACCGGTGCCCGGAATCGAATTCTGAGGGCACCGATGAAATCGCAGCGCCGGTATTCGCTTAGAAACGCCTCTTCCGGAGTTGCGTTTGCTCGGGTGTGGTTTTTAATTTTCGGGCTTAAAGTTAAGAAATAAAATAATTTTGCGACAACTTTATTTTATTTCACTTAAGCCGCTTGGGAGCCACTTGAAGCCACTTAAAGGCGGCTTGAACTGAGTTGAACTGGATAGGATGCTATCCAGAAATATCCTACCCCCTTGGTAGGATATTTGTGAGGTGGGGCCCGCACGAGCCCCGCCGTTTCTTTCCGCTAAGAAACGCACCCGCGAAAACCCGTCTTAATGAAAGTCAACTGACGCGTTTTCTAAATTCTTAACAGACCATTTAATTGGGCGGTTTATTTCGTGAATTAAATGGGCTGTTTCTTTCGTGAATTAAATGGCCTGTTTCTTTCGTTGAATTAATTCAACGAACTAATTCAATCGTTTCTTAACCTGTTTTCGTGTGTTGGCATATTAATAAAATAAGACCAACCCAAAATCTTTTGAGAAGATTTGAGAGGATCCTTGTTTCTTCTTCTCCCTCGCGAAGAACGCGAAGAACGCGAAGAACGCGAAGAACGCCGAACCCGGAAATCGACGACGCGACGCCTTGATCCGCATCGCCGACAACGTTCTTCTGCAACGTCTCTTCCTCCGCGACGGATCTTCGATCGGCTTCTTGAGGTAAGAATCTCGGACCTTCCTTTTTATCTCCTTCGTGGTTCTTAACCAAAAACACGGATTTAATTAATTAAATTAAATCTTCTGTTTCATGGTGCGTTGAGTTCGCCGACTCAACACCGGATTCCGCGACGACGCGACGCCTCCCCGCGACGACGCGACGATCCCTCTCTTCCGCGACGAGCTTTTCCGCGAAGAACGCCCGCGCGCGACGATCAACGAGGTAGGGATTTATTATGGGAATTACACCTTTTTAATTTATTCCCGTCTATGTTTCTTAAAGAAATTAAAGAACCGAATTGTGAACAATTTTAATCTTCTTAAAATTGTTATTTTTTCCCGTGTGGAATAAAATTCTCCCGGTTGTTTATCTCTAACGCGGAGGGTGCGGGCCAAATGAACACGGCCTGACGACCCTCCGCCGTTCTTCGTTTTGTGCGGATTTGGCGGGCGACGACGGAACGTGCCGCAGCGGATGTTTGATGATTCCGCAGTAAAGAACGGATCCCGGGAGGAGCAATGGCGCAGACGGGAAGAGAATCGGACCACCGGAGCGATCCTGGTGGCCCGCGGAACTCGCCGGCGGCGCCCCGGCGCGCCGCCGGACGAGCCCGCCGCGACTGAAGCTGCGGCGGCGGCAGCCAACGGACCCGCGGCCGCGCGGGTCAGGTTCGCCCGCGCGGGACGCGGCTCTGCCGCGTCCGCGGTTCACCAGTGTGGCCCACGCGGGCCGCGGTTTCCTCAGGCCGCGGGTCAACGCTCGCGGCGCCTGGCACTCGGCCGCCCGGCCGCGCCGAGCCAGGCCGGTCCGACCGGCCGGGCCGCGCCCCGGCCGGGCCGGACCGGGCCAACCGGGTCGGGTCGACCTGGTTCGGGCCGACCCAGGGGGGGTCGGGTCGGGCCCGTACCCCCCCTTCTTCGGACGTTTTCGTTCAAATGGCCGTATCTTGAGCTACGGGCCTCCGAACGACGCGCCGTCAGTGGCAACACGATCCTTGGATCGAGACGGTCGTTTCGGTATACTATACTCAAGGTGCACCTTCCTTTTCGGGAGCCTACGTAGTTAAAACTCCGTAATTAAGCGTGCTTGGCATAGAGCAGTGATCAGGATGGGTGACCTCCTGGGAAGTTTCCCAGGGTGGGTGTGAAACGGAAAGGCCAATAACTAACAGACCGGGCGTCCGATTGACGCGCCGTCTGTTTCGTTGAATTCCTCTAAGTGAGACGGATCTTTTGGCATACTCCGCCCGAGGTTTGGACGCAGGTGGAGTACGGTCGGGTTGGTTTTGCCTTAAAAACCAACCGGGCCCCTGGGACGAAAAAGCCAATAACTCTCAGACCGGGCGTCCGATTGACGCGCCGTTTGTTGCGTTGAGTTCCTCTTGATGAGACGGAACTTTTGGCATCCTCCGCCCGAGTTTTGGATGCAGATGGATAGTGGCCGGGTTGGATCGCACTGAAATCCAACCGGGCCCCTGGAACGGAAAAGCTGATATCTTTCAGACCAGACGTCCGTTTGACGAACCGTCAGCGGCATTGGTGATCACGTTGAAAAACGGTCCCTATGAGTATACCCTGTGAGTGTTCGTGGTATAGTTGAGTTACGGCCGGATTGGTTCGCTCACGAAACCAACCGGGCCCCTGGGACGAAAAGGCTAATAACTCACAGACCGGGCGTCCGATTGACACGCCGTCTGTTGCGTTGAGACCCCTATGACGAGGTGGTCCTTCGAGATACTTCCTTGCGGGACTTTGTGATACTTGGAGTATCGACCAGTAGCTCGTGGAGCGGACCCTCCCGGAGACGAGCGGGCGGAGCACGGAGACCGTGTAGCTGACTGAGACCTGACGACTGTTGATCGAACGACTCGGTGTGCGACAGAGGTGCGCTTGGTTGTAGCGGCACATGGGAGCGCTTGGTTGTAGCGGCAGACCCATGACAGAGGTGCGCTTGGTTGTAGCGGCACATGGGAGTGCTTGGTTGTAGCGGCTGGCCCGCATTACTCGATAGGTGGAGTACTACAGCAGTCTTAAGTTAGTGGGCAGTACCTCGGAGTTGTGACAGGACCACTGTACACTCCAGAGACGGAGCTCTTCAGCAGTTATGGTTTCGATGATGAAAATCCTGGTTTGAGCTGAGACTTTTGACCTTGTGTTTGCCTCATGATTGAGATGGGTTACTTGATAACTTAGGTATATGTATGGGAATATATCTAAGTAGAGGTTATCTGTTAAGATCTTATTTGTGGTTATCCTTGTTGGTTTTAGAGAGACCTTGAGGGTCTCGGGGTCCCTACTGAGTATCGTTATACTCACCCCTGCACGGGCTATGCCCGCACCTCGTTGTGTTGGTTGCAGACGACAGGCAGTGCTGATGGAGGCCGAGTGTTCGAGGACTGGACGGTACCCGGAGGTGGACTACACGACGAGTCAGTACCCGGAGGTGGACTACACGACGAGTCAGTACCTGGAGGTGGACCACTGAGCGAGACGTGCTCGAAGCGGACGGCGGGACCCGAGGAGCATTGGAGCTATCTGTACCCACCCTTCAGGTGGGACTTCCAGAGGACGGCTCGACGCTGCTGTTTTTCCTTTCAGTTGCTGTTTTTCCTTTCAGTTGTACTTTACAGTTGGGCTTGTATTTCCGGCCCCTTTTACTTTCAGCACAACTTGTACAGTTTTTACTTAGTGTTTACTTTTCCGCATGCTTACTCTGTGGTGATTGTTTACTTTTCAAAGGCAATGCCTTCCCTTTTTGCTGGGATTTACGCCTTGGTGCTAGTCGCCAGCCCCTGGCCTATGGAAGGCGGGCTTGGGGTAGTCACGGCACGGGCCCTGAGGACGGGTCATGACACTTTGTGCATAAGGAAACATTCATCTTCTTTTCACCATTATTCTGAGATTTCTCCTTGAACTCCATCTTTCGTTTCTTGTCAAAACCATGAGATTGATATGTAACACCAACTTCCATTTCTACCTTGATAGCACAACGCACAATTTCTTCATAGCTACTAAAGTCTGTTATAGCTAATGCCCTTCGAAGACTTGGTTTTAAGCCACTGAAAAATCGGTCAACTTTACTTTCAGGTTGGATGATAATGCCAGATGCATACCTTGAAAGTCTTGTAAAATTTTCTTTGTATATACCAACAGATTCATCATCCTTCTGCTTCAGCTCAAGAAACTCCTTTTCCATCTTTGTTCGAAGAATACGAGGGAAGTACTTACTGAAAAACAAGTTCTTGAACTCGTCCCATTCCATGGACTCAATTTCATCTCTTTGCCTCGTATTCTTGATAAGATTCCACCATTGATCAGCTTCACCTTCCAAACGATATACTGCTAAGATGACTTTATCATGCTCAGAACATTGAAGAACTGAAAATATCTTTTTAGTGGTACTGATCCATTGTTCAGCAACAAGTGGATCAGAAGACCCACTGAAAGAAGGTGGACGTTGCCTCATGAAGGACTCAATAGAATATTGTTCCCTTCTCTGCTCATTTGGAAGTCCAGAATGATTCATAGCTTGTGTAAGTATAGAAATAAGATTTTGCACTCCATCTCCCATAACATTTGTTTGTTCAGGAGGGTAATCATTGCATTGTCCATTGCATTGATCAACACGGTTCCTTCGGGTTCCAGCCATCGTCTAAAACCCAAAAAGAATAGTGTGAGAGGCAAAAATCATGCTAGGGAAAACAACATAATAAAGGGGGAGTACCTTCAATATCTAACATCTTAGGTTTAATTATATGATCTTTTGCGTAATTCTAGTACTATAACCTATACGTATACTTAACCATAGGGACATCCCTAGACATACCGTAGAAATATCTCTAGGGATCTCACTAACGTTTTCGCATCCTAGTTTCCAAAGGTTGACTAAACCTTTCCTCTGATACCAACTGTAGAGACCCGAAGCTTAACATACATGGACATTACATTACATTTGCGGAAAACTTAGTACATAACAAAAAACACACACAAAAGGATCGTAATAGTTTAGTGTCTTTGGAAACTCGGAATATAATCTTCTAATTGTGGTGAAAGATCTTCAAAATCTCCCATAGAGATCTTCTTTTTTTTTACCTAAAACCTTTCTTTATATCCTGGGGAAAAGAAAACATAAAAGGGTGAGCTCAAATGCTCAGTAAGGGTAAACAAAAGAAATATCAATCACATCATATACATAGGCACATAACTTTTGGAAATATTAACCTGCAAAAGAGATCATAATTTCATAACATGGGGTAAATCATGGCAGTGAAATGTAATCACAATAATCATAACCTAAAACATGAAACTTTGTGGCATTCACACATAATCATAGAGAATCATTTCTTGTTAGTCAAGACTCATTGCCAAGACTATCTTCGTGGACAAAGTCCCTTTCTGAATCGAGTAACCCTCATTTCAGTCCTGTTTCACTGAACCGGTATAACCTACCGTTCCAGCCCTGTCTATCTCATGAGATATAAAATCTTTACCCAATTCATTGGAGGGAGATATAGGTCCCACCCATCTTATAATGATACCATTCTTATGTGTTCCACAAAATCATAAACCATACATCATAGCATAACCCATGTAAAAAAAAATGGGATTCTTAAACAACATGACATCATAAAACCATTCATATAAGATAAAGGAATTCATAAACATAATTCCATCACAACATAGTCAAATCAATGTAAAAATATGGATATAAACAGAACCCTTTATTATCTTAGATGGAAAATAATTTTGATAAAACACTTGAAATGAATTCTTGAGGAAAATATCCTTTCTTCTTCAAAATCAATTCATTTTCAAAAAACATCATGCAAGAAAGAGATTTTATTGAAAATAGTCATGAAATATTTTGGAGGAAGGTTCATGAAAAAAAGTCTTTATAAAACCATAAAAATCCGTTCGTGCCGTATAAGTTAAAAAAAACATTCTTCGTACTTTTGTCGGAAAAGTCAAAAATTACCTCGTATGAAAAACGACAAAAGATTCCTTTCATATTCTTTACTAAAAACTCACCGAAGGGTAAAATTTGATTTAAAAAATTTTAGGTGGATGGAAATAACATTACATATTGAGGAAACATGGATGTGGATGATAAAATACACCCCAGTAAATTTCAAAGTATAAACAATCTCGGATAAAAATGAGATTGTGATATTTCCCTTACCTTAGGTCCGATTTGCTTCGTATGTGTCCGAACCTCCTGTATAATGATTTAAATAATGTCATTGACTTATTACAGAATCATATTCATTGTTATGATATCATATATGGTTCACTTATGACATTATATTACCCGTTCTTTTGTAAATTCCATGTTAAAGAAGCGTTTTGGGTAAAATCGTTTCATTTATCGTAGGTGTTTTGACTTGTTGTTCTTGACATTATTATTACTTATATCATGATTTACGTACTTACAGAATATAAAATATGATTTATATATCATATATATTCAGTATATATATATATAATAGATAGATAAATGAAAAACACCGTTCATGGAGACGGTAGTCCGTACGTACGCATGAACGCTGTTTTCCTTTCCTTATTGTCTTGAAATGGAAGTAAGTAGATGACATACATATATATATATACATAAATCCAGTAGCTTTATAATGTCATATATTTCATTATTATTTCTTATATATACTTTATAATCATTCTTAAATGGTTAACATGGAGAATGAATATCATCGCGTCGTGGAGACGGTAGTCCGTACGTACGCACGAGCGATGATATCATTTCCATAAATATTGAATTGAATTGGAGTGGATTATACAATATATCAGAATAAATATGATGTTGTAATAACTATGTATAGTTATTCTTTACACCATTATACCCATCCATGTAAGGTGGTGGTGGAAAATAGATTACACCACGGCGTGGAGACGGTATTCCGTACGTACGCACGCGCGGTGATTTCTTTTTCCGTAGGATGGATAGATGGTGAAATAGGGTTGTTTCATACTTATAATAACATATCAGTATATGAGTGATACTGATGTTATTACTTCATAATGAAACAACCTAAGAATAAGAAGTGGAAGAAGAAATAAAGATGAAAGAATTGGTAACGGTAATTACCTCTTCTTTGAAGCGCCTCTTTGAGACCTCCTCTTAGGGCACTAAAATTGGTCTTTGAGGAAGACCATAACCTCTAGGATGTTTCTAGGGAAGTGGATAAGAGATTTTGGCAGGGTTTGGCCGAGCTTGAGTGCTCAAATTGGTGTGAGGAGGAGGGGGAGGAGGTGTCCTTTTATAGGGGAGGAGAGGGGCACCTTAGGAATACCTCAAAATATTATTTTATATTAATGTAAAAATCGGTTTATAATGGTTCCAAAGGGTCTTATTTCGAAGCTAAATTGGGGATGGGTCGAAATCCTATCAACCAATAGGATTTAGACAAGTATAGGGTATTATTTTAACCTTATCAATTAGATTTAACTCTAAGTTAAATAATTTAACTTTTACCGTGTCTTTTTGTTTTCTTTCACTATATGGTTAATACACTTACTATAACATTCCAAACGAACCCCAAATTGTTTATTATTAATATATATATCCTTATCTAAGTCATTTGGCCGAACCTTAGATTTTTAGGAATAAAATAACAATTAATAATATAATATTTGATTTAAAAACTATTTTGTGTCAATTTTGACACTATTTGATATATGATTTTTGTGAAAGTCATAACAGAATTATATGTTCGAACCAAGTTGATTAAATCAATACTAATATATCATAGTAACCTAGAAAATTAGTGGAATTCATAAAAAGTCTCAAATTACATTCATTTGAGCATTTATAACATCAATTATGTTAATATTTCCTTAAAAGGGTAATTACTGCATCATCGTTGTGTCATATATAAATTAATTTATTTAAAGTCTAAAAATTATAAATAAAATATCATTATGTAGGAAATCTTTTTATATTTCTAATGAATATTTATAGTCTAATTTATCTTATGTATAACCCCATATTAAAAATGTTTTAGTTATTAAACTTTGATTTTAACTATTTTAACTATAAAATAATATTAAATGTCATAATCTAATCCAAGTGGACCTAAATGGTCATATTATATTCATAAGGTTGTTTTTGGTCGAATTACACTTATCCAATAGAATTAGGACATGTGTTAGGGTAATATTAATATCATATTTACCCTTAGTTACCCTATTTACTATTAACCGTGGTAAAAAAAGTAAAAAGTTACTATTCACCAAAAATTATTTTCATCTCATTGAACCACATTTTAGTCCTTGATATTAACCGTGTCTGTCGGATTTTCGAAATTCCATTCACAGAAGCGGTAAAATTATGTTTTATGCAAAATTCAGTTTTTAACCTACCACTTAGTGGTTTCACTATTCATCAAAAATTGAAAGTTTTCAGAAAAATACCAAAATTTCATCCTAAGCTATATTTCATATTCCGAATTCAAAAATGAAGTCTATTTTACCAAATTCATAACATAGAAATTGAATTAATTAATTTTATAATTAAATCCCGTTGTTAAAACAAATAGCGTGTTTTTAAGAAACAATATCTATCAAAAGATTGACACTTGTTTATGTCTGGTTTAAATGTGAAATTACATCCAATGACCAACATTGTATTAAATTGTAAAAATATATTCTAAATATACTTTAAAACCACTCAAATTAATAATTTATCACTATTAATTATTTTGATTGAAAAAGTTGTTTTTAACTAAAATTTAGTAATTTTCACTATTCATCAAAATATGAAAGTTATCCGAAAAGTACCAAAATTTCACCTTAGGCTAAATTCGATACTACGAATCCAAAAATGAAGTCCATTTTGAGAGCTAAAATTTCTAAAATTTTAAAAGGTGGTTATTACTATTCATAACGGCTAGTTATAATAATATTTTAATAGCATATCGTTGTTTAGTGAAACTCAGTATTGCGTACTACACACACTATCGAGGAAGGTTGCGATTGCGTGTAATGCAAGGAAAGTCAAAGATACGTGTTTTGCAATCTCCTTTTGGTGTAGCGTACAACACAAGACATTAATAAAATTAAAAAGAATATTTTTCATAAAAGCTCGGGCTGTTACAAGGTCAAACTGGACCCGGACCTTTTTCAGCCCTGTTTCACCTAAAAGACTGTATCTCACAAACCAGATGCCCATTTTATGAACCATCTGCAGCGATGAAATACCTGTAATGAGATGGTCATTTTGAGATACTCCACCTGAGTTTTATATAAAGTTGGAGTATGTCTGGGTCGGATCGTACCCGAATCCAACCAGGCCCTCGGCACTAAAATGCCCATAACTTACAGATTGAGCTTCTGATTGATGTGTTGTATGTTGTGTTACAACCCTTATTAAATGGCGGTTCATTAGGTTACTTCTTCGTGGGACTTCGTGTAAGTTAAGGTACGACCAATGTCTTGAGTAGAGGATCCTCTCGGTATCATGCGTGCTTTGTGTGGGAATCCAGTCGTTGAATGAGACGTGAAGAATGAATAGTGATCCTATGTTGATCAGCACCTAGAGATCCTATGTAGATCAGCACCAAGCAATCTTGATTGGATCATCACCAAGTGATCCTGTGTGGATCAGCACCGAGCGATCCTGTGTGGATCACCACCGAGTGATCCTATGTGGATCACCACCGAGTGATCCTATGTGGGTCAGCAGTAGAGCCTCGTGACAGAATAAGATAATCTAGATTTATGACTAAACATTTGTACTTATATACTTAAGTTAAACCTGGTGTGAGCTATCTTTTGATTTGTGCTTTTTGATTGAGATCATTCTTTGGGGTTTTTCCTTTATGGAATTATGAGAGACCTTTGGGGGTCTCGTGGTCCCCTATTGGGTATTATTATACTCACTCCTACACGGGCTTCGCCCACACCATGTTGTGTCTTGTGCATATGACAGATATCTTTGACTGAGTCTCAAGGAGCTAGGACTTGACGATGTACGAAGGTGACCAGTTGACATGGAGAGCTGCAGTGACGAGTTATACCTACCCTACAGGTAGGATCCTTGGAAGATGACCTCAGGAGATGTTTTCCCATTTTTCAGTATTTCAATTTCATTTGGGGTTGTATTCTATCCCCTTTACTTCTGTACTTACTTTTACACTCTCTGGTGGATTTTAGTTGTGGTTTCACCTTTCTTCTTTCATTGTGTTTTACTTGTGTGCAGTGTACCCTGTCTGTGAGTGTATAGGTTTTGAGAAAATTCCTTCCCATTTTATGGAAATTCCTTTTCAGTTCTAGTCTCCAACCCCTGGTTTATGGAAGACGAGCTTGGGGTAGTCATGGAATGGGCCCCGAGGGACGGGTCATGACAAAGTGGTATCAAAGGATTTGGTTCTACTAGAAGAAGTTAGAGTCTATGTTTTCAATGGAGTAATAGTGTTAAGTGTCTTGTGTTTGGGTTTCAGTCCAGGGATTCCAGTGTTGGTGTGGTGTCCAACATATCCATACACTAGGACCTTGAATTCTGATTTCTAACTCGGTACACAAAAATGTTGATTGCGCGTGTTTTTAAAATCTTGTGTTTCTTTTTGATCTCTTTGAGTCAGCTCACCAGGTATAACTCATTGACTATGGTGCACCTATTTATTTACAAGATGCCACCACGTAGATAGAAATCCAGGATTCTAGATAGAGTACATGATGATGTCCCACCAATCAATGAGGCTTCGGTGTAGGGCCCTCTTACAACAATGGTACCTTCGGGTGGTGTACCAACAGCACCACTACCCGTAGGACATCAAGTGCCACCAGCCCCACCAGCAGACCATGCATTCCAAATGATCACATTGCACGAGTTCCAAAGACAGAGGCCTCTAAGGTTTTGAGGCAATATAGATCCCCAGGTAGCTGAGGACTGGTTGGAGGTTGTGGAATAAGTTTTTCACTTAGTTGAGACAACAACAGATCAGATGGTGATCCTAGCTGTTAGCCTCTTCCATGGCATAATAGGGAGATGGTGTAATCTGACTCTCTAGACGCATGAGGAGGAAACACTCTCTTGGATAGAATTTGATACCCTCTTTAGGGTGGAGTTTGTACGAGCGACTTTACACTCAGTGCGTATCCCGAAGTTTTTTCACTTACAGCAGGGCAGCCAGTCAGTGGCCCAGTACTCGGTGAGATTCACTAACCTCTCTCGATACTCCACCGACATGGTACAAGACCCATTTTTTAGGGCCCAAACCTTTGATAAGGGTCTCCTATGATATATCATAGCGTTGATGATATCTCTCAATATTTTGACGTAGGCTGGAGTACTCAAGAGAGCAATATTGGTGGAGATATTCTTAGGTGAATAGGAACCAATGGTGAGACCCACCACTAGACAACAGGTAGATGAGTCATCTGTAGTAGGAAATAGCAGATGACGTATAGGTCCAAGCAGGCCAGACTTTTCGGAGGACAACCCCAGGATGCAGGGTCAGAGATGCAGAGCTCGCAAGGAAGAGGAGGTCTTCTAAGGACTAAAGTTTGTTACTCTTACAGCGGATAGGGACACATGTCTCACGACTGTTCGACTCCCTGCATGGATGATCATCAAATGATCGAGGGACCGCCAAGGCAGTGACCGAGGTTTGAGTGTGGAGGTCCGCAGGGTGGAGTATGTGGCAGAGGATCAGGTTGTGCAGTAGGTGGTGGATAACGGTTTGAGGTTCTACCAACACCACCCCCAGGTGGTCCACCCTTACCACAGGGAGCAGGTGGACAGGGGAGATCTCAGCTTTAGGCGGCAGAGGCCTATGACCAATACATTTCAGAGATTATTAGAGGTATGATCTGGGTTTATTCCACCCTAGCTATAGTTCTTATAGACATAGGTTCCAATCACTCTTTCATTGCCACGACACTCGTTCAGAGCTCGGAGATTTTTATGGAGTTGTTGGATTGATCCTTATGATTAGAAACTCCTATGAGAGAGAATTCAATGATTACATCTTGGTTTAGGTAGTGTGATCTCACTCTAGGGGGTGAGAGCTTCAGCTAGGATCTTCTAATAGTATCATCGAATCCTTATGATGTCAACTTGGGTATGGACTGGATATCCTCATCCAATTCTCAAATCGACTGTTTTAGGTGTAAAGTGTGGTGTGTTCGTGAGGATGGGACCATGTTTTACTTCACCGGTGAGAAGGGAACCTTTTCATCTCAGGATGGACTTTCATGGAGGAGGGTGAATCCGATCACACATCAGTTGGCTAGCCTTACCCTTTGAATAGTTTACCAGAGGAGTTTGAGCTATCCTGTAGTGGTGGAACAATATGTTGATGTCTTTCCTAAGGATATTTTGGGACTGCCACATAACAGAGAGGTAGAATTATACATCAACCTGTACCTTAGGATGACACCGATATCTACACTATCATATCGGATATCTCCCACCGAGCATCATGAGTTGCAAGTATAGTTGGAGGACTTGCAGAGGAAGGGGTTCACAAAGATCAGTGTTTCTCCACGGGCAGCCCCGATTTTTTTTGCTAAGAAGGCAGATGAGATTCTAAGGATTTGTGTGGACTATCAACGCCTGAACTAGGTGACTGTGAAGAACTATTATCCTCTGATGAGGATCAATGATCTCTTCAGCCACCTGAAGGGAGCACGGTGGTTTTCAAAGATAGATCTTAGATCAGGCTACCATCAGCTCAGGGTACGGGATGAGAACGTATCGAAGACAACCTTCAGATGTCAGTATGGCCATTATGAGTTCTTGTTGATTCCTTTTGGAATGACCAATGCTCTGGTAGTGTTCATGGGTCTCATGAACATAATCTCCCAGCCTTACCTCGATCGTTTCGTGGTGGTATTCATTGACAACATCTTGGTGTACTTGGCGACGGAGGAGAAGCACGCCACTCATCTGCAGATAATCCTGGATACACTCCGAGAGCACCAGATTTATGGTAATCTCTCAAATTTGTAATTCTAGATATGAGAGGTCCACTTTATGGGACACGTTATCTCAGAGGCTGGAGTTGTAGTGGATCCGATGAAGATAGAGAAAGTTATTGCTTGGGATCCACCCAGGAGTGTAACCGAGGTGTGGATTTTTCTGGGATTGGTTGGGTACTACCGAATATTTGTACCTAACTTCTCCAGGGTAGTGTCACCCTTGTCAGCTTTGATGAAGAAGGGGAAAGCATTCTTGTGTACAGAGATATGCCACGAAAGTTTCCAGGATTTGAGGCGGAGACTGAAGAGTGCCCCCATTTGAGGCTACCAAAAGAGGGTGTTGGGTATGTAGTCTACCACAATGAATCAGGGACCGGATTGGGATGTGTCCTGATTCAGGAGCGAGCAGTGATCGCCTATGTCTCATGACAGCTAAGTCAGCATGAGAAAAACTGCACTACCCATGACCTGGAGTTAGCAGCAGTGGTATTTTCCGTGAAGACGTGGCGGCACTACATGATGGGTGAATAGTTTACCATCTACTACTATCATAAGAGTATCAGATATATATTCTCACAGAAGGACCTAAACTCGAGACAGTGGCGATGGATAGAGTTCCTCTATTACTATTACTTTGAGATAGTCTACACTTCAGGGAAGAGGAATGTAATAGAAGAAACACTCAACAGGAGGTCTAGTCTACAATTACTGAGTGAGGCAACAAAGCAGCTAGTCATGTTGCAGATATCCTTCATGGATAGAGATGGAGCATATTACCTCTATTCTATGATTGTCACTCACCTAATCCTTCAGAGAGTTCAGGAGGCACATCTTGGGGACATTGACTGTGAGGCCCAAGGTGATCATATATTTTCAAGACAGTCTTCTGAAGGATTTTATGAAGGTGGGGAGCACCTCGTTCTCTTCAGAGGACACACCATGGTACCCATGATGATATGAGAGGAGGTATTGATGGAGTTCCACACATCCCCTTTGGCGTTACATCCTAGAGTGGAGAAGATGTACCAGGACCTCCGGCGTTAGTACTGGTGGTCAGGGATGAAGAAAGCAGTGGAGGAGTTTGTATCATGATGTCTCACTTGTTAGCAAGTTAAGGCAGAGTATCAGGTTCCAGCAGGCTTAGTGCAACCACTTGAGGTACCCGAGTGAAAGTGGGAAGGTATCTCCATGGACTTCGTGATAGGGCTACCACATACGTCCAGAGGCCATGATTACATCTGGGTGATCATTGACTGACTCACCAAGTCGGTCCACTTCCTACCCATCTGATAGAAGGGATCAGTAGAGGGATTGAGATGTCTCTATATACAATAGATTGTACGGATTCCTGGGGTGCCTTCGACAATCGTCTCATATCGCGACACTCATTTTACATATTGATTGTGGAAGGGATTAAAGGAGGCGTTCATGACTCTGTTGTGCTTGAGCACCACCTTTCATCCTTAGATAGATGTTCAGATGGAGCAGGACATACAGACCCTCGAGGACAATCTTTGTGCTTGCGTTTTAGATTTTGGCTGCAGTTGGGAAGACCACCTGCCACTGGTGGAGTTTTCATACAATAATAATTATCAATCCACCATCGGCATGGCTCCATTTGAGGCCCTGTACAGGAAACCATGCAGATCACCTCTATGCTAGACAGACACAGGGGAGTCAGCAATTATGGGTCTAGAGTTGGTATGGGCTACCAATGAGAAGGTTCAGATCATCTAGGAGTGGATGAAGACTTCACATATCTGGAAAAAAGTATTATGCCGGCAGGAGAGAAAGATCCTTGGATTTTGAGGAGAGAGATCATGTCTTCCTATGGGTCTCACCCTGATAAGGATTGTGGAGATTTGGTTGAGGAGAAAAGTTATCTATGAGGTTCATCAGACCTTTCCAGATCCTCAGCAAAGTAGGTGAGGTGGCGTACCATCTAGCTCTTCTCCCACAGATGCATCGGTTGCATAATGTTTCCCATGTTTCGCAATTGAGGATATGTTTGCATGATCCATCGCATGTTATCGACTGGGGAGAGCTAGACATTGATTATGGGGAAATGTTTGTGGAGTTCCAAATGGAGATAGAGGATCAACAGGAGTGGGTCCTTCGTGGGTGGTCGATTCCTCTGGTTCAAGTTCGGTGGCAGTACGAGAACCTTTAGGAGATCACATGGGAGCAGGAGGCTCAGATACGTGCTTAATACCCCTATTTGTTTCCCTAGTTTTTTTTTGTGACTTTCGAGGACGAAAATCCCTAAAGTGGGGGGAATTTAAAGACCCATAAATTCCATATAATTTTTTTTAAATTATTTAGGATTATTGCAAGTCTTCTAAAATTGACGTCACATGATTCCAAGGCCCAGAGTGCCCAGAATGGAATTTTGAACTTTTTTAAGGTACGTTCAATAAATGTGCAGCTGAAATTTTCTAACTTTTGAAATGGTGTTTGGAATTGAAATATGAGGGCACCATTGAATTCAAAGAGCCAGGTTTTTTTTTAAGAGAGGCTTAACTTCGACCGCATTATGTTGAGGGAAAATTTTTGTTTCACAGAAATTTTGAAAGAAGAATAAAATAACATAATATGTTATTTTATTTTTCTACCACATCTTGACTGATGGAGGTGGGGACCACAGAGGTGGTCAAGCATTTAATGAGGGACATTAAATGACTAGTTACACATTGATTGTGTAACGACCCCTCATTTAATTAATGTGGTTCATTAATCACACCAATTAATGAACCTTTAATTGAAAATAGAATTAATCTCTTAACTCATCCTTTGGATTTTAAAAACTATGGAAATGGGAAAGGGTGGTGAGATATTGTGGGAGAAATTCGATGAAACACCAACAATCAACCATTCCAACAAAGAACAGAGGCATCAATGACATTGATTCACACTCAAATTTACCCAAGATATGAAGGTAGAACGGTCCTTGTAGTCTAGCTTGGGTTGTTGAATCCACTGAGACCTAAGAAGATACCTAAGATACACAACCTATGAGATGGATTTTTAGATATGAAGTTTCCAACTTTTGGTTGATTTTAGATGGGTTTTAAGTATCACTAATAGATTTAAGTTAATTCAGATTAAGATAATGAGTTGATTCTAGGATATCGCTCGGGGTGGATTGGATGAATTCCTTTTTTAAATATTTCAATTTCATTAACTTGAGAAGGATTCATTCAATGAATTCAAACTAACCTCATCACCTACTGGTTAAACACCTTCACAAACACATTCTAATAACCTATACACTTCTAGGATCATTTTAATTATCACTACAAGGTAAAATATCTTATTATCACATAAAAGTGGGGTGATTAAATTCAATATGGAAGAGGAAGAGAGAAAATCATTGAATAAAATAAACTCAAATAAAAGAAATTAATAAACATTTAGAGAGTGAGAAATAAAAATCAATACATACCCTTTATACTTCCTTGGATAAACCCATAAAATATTTATCCCTCCATTGATGACTTGTCCTCAATGGAAGTGGGAAGTAGACCTACTAGTGTGTAATTGAAGAAGTAAAAACAACAACAAAAATCGATCACTCCACCGTTGTGTGATAAATATCACAAAGTATGGTGTGAATAAATTAAAAAATTTAGGAAATGGTATCAAAGTGATATTTAGAATAATATAATAATAGTAAATAAATAAATTTTATTAAGAAACTAAGGTTAATTGAATAACTTACATGAGAAAGAAATGCAATTACAAATACAAAGAGGCAGCATAACACTACAATGAAACCAAGCACCAAAGATTATTAAATCCTTCAACACCACTAACTTAAATAGGAATTTTGGGATCCTTTGGTTGAGAATAAAATAGTAAAAAGCATCCCACTTTATTATGGTTGTCCTAGGGTGGTGGAAAGTAAGGGAGAGTGAACTTCTTTATCCTTGACTCGAAATGGCATCCAGCTTGCATCCACTGAAAAGATGTGACTATATGGCCTTATAGATTGCCTAATTAGAGTGGTACATAGAATAATAAAGTGAATATCAATATGTCTCCTAGATCTATATAAAATTCTAGACCATGGTTGAAGATATATGATTAAATTGGTGGTATGTTTTTCTGGGCCGTAGAATCTGGCCCATAATTTTATCTCTAACTTGGGCCGCCTGAATAACAACAATGGAAACAGAATTAGCACTATATACTAAATAAGTATATGTTCCTAAATATGTATTCTATCATAAAACGAAATTTGGGCTTCAGTGGGTCGGTATTTTGGGCCCCACATTCTCATCAGTGGGCTGGTGTCCAATCTGCCTTCTCTAGAATTGTTTGCATGAAATCCCTTTTTGGTGGTCTTCCAATGAGAATCTTACAACACTCCACAAGTATGAATTTTTTCCAATATAATGAGAAACCTGAAAATTAAATATAAACATAAAATCAAGATCATTGGTTACTTTAAATGATGTTAAAAATTGTACCATATAATAGTGCATTTTAAGAAGGAATTGCAATCATAATGTGAGATGATGTTCAAAGTGTAAAATGCACTAAAATGGTGTTTATGAATAATAAAACACATGAATATTATATATATTAACAATGAATATTATCCTAATTCAGTGGCTAATAACACCCCCCAACTTGAGTTTTGCAAGTCCCAAGCAATATATATCTCAAAAATGTGAAATTCAAATTCCCTTTTCCAAGAACATTTTAATAAACAATGATCACCAAAAACCCTTTATACTAAAAAATCATGAAACCCATAAAAATAATTTAATACAAGATAGTTTCATAAGGATATCTGAACCCCAAGCCCATTCCTTTGTTCAAATTCATCACTATATTTCATCCAATATCAATTAAGAGTGATGATGTGTTGTGCATCGCATTAGACATGGGGGTTCATCTTTATTCAAGAGGTAAATTATGGAAGCGCTTGGTGGAATAAAATTTCAATATTAAGATGAGTATTCAATTTTTTTATTGTTTTTTTTTTGTTTTTTTTTGTTTTTCAATTTTTCCATGGTAATTTAAATTGCAATCAAAAGATTTAACCCCTGTAGTGAGACTTTGCCGATGACTCCCAGGCTCAAAGACCTTAGGGCACCAAGTGAAACCCACATACTCAGGAATCATATCGAGTTAAATCAATAAAAAAAATTCAATTTACCAAAAATAGAGATAAAATTACTAACTCTGGGTCAGACAACAATGGAGTCACGATCCCCAAATGTCGAAAACCATGCATTAGGTCATTTCATTGCTCTACGCACAAATTTATTGTTTTTTTTGTTTTTTGTTTTTTATTTTGAATACTCATATTAAAACTAAAATCATCACCAAACCTATGATATTTATTTGGTGGACTCCATGAACTTAAACTAATACCCCACTATCCAAAGGACGTGCTTTGGGATTCCTTTTTTTTATTTGGGTGAAAACATAAATGATGACATATCACATTAGAAAGCCAAACTTTCCAAAAATATATGCTCATGAAATTATACATAGATTAAAATAAGAATAGGGGCATGCTAAATTATTTGATATTCAGTTTCAAAGTTTTCAATTTGTATTATCATGTTCAAAGGTAAAGTATTTTTTCCTTCTATTTGCACACATTTTTTTTCAAATCATTTTTTTCACACAAAAGCAAAAAAAATCGTCGAAAGTAATTTTTTTATTTCATCTCCCCCCAACTTAAAATAACATTGTCCCTAGTGTTTAAAGAAAATAAAATTTAGAAGGGGGTAGAGGTAGAGAAGATGAGTTCTAAAAGGAATTTGAAATAATAAACATGGAACAAAGTCACCCAGTGGTTGAAGTTGAAGTTTTTGCTGCTCCAATTTACTCCTTTGAACTCTATGTCACTCGGATAGTTCCCTGGTGGAAAAAGGAAAACAAACAAACAAACAAACAAAACTATATATATATATATATATTTATTTATTCATATACTAAAAAAATTAAAATATAAGTATATATATATAAATTATAGAATAAGGAAGCACAATAAGTCGTAGGTCAGTGGTAAGCGTGTGCCCCTGTCTCCTTTCAGTCCCGAGTTCGAATCCCCACAGCTTCGCCGGTTGTGACGGGGTTTTCCCCATGGCCTAAAACGTGTCCCCCCTTTTTTAATTATTATTATTTTTTTATCCTACAAACACATAAAAATAAAATGAACTGATGATACATTTTCTTCTTTTTAAATTTTTGGGTAAGGTATTACTCAAGGATTACACCACGTGACACAGATGAATATGGCACTCCCCTTTCATACCCATCTATACTCATAATAGAAGAACAAGTCAATAGTCTATTTTTTTAAGTATCAAAATGATTTTTTAATCCTATTTGAAAAATAAAGATGATTCAAAAAGATTGGAAACATGAAAACCATGGGTTGCCTCCCATGCAGTGCTTTGTTTAACGTTTCTAGCTCAACTTGAACCCCTCAACTTACCAAATACCAACTTTTAAAATTTTAAGTACCACATGTTTCACCAGTTCTACTAGGTTGATATTTATTCTATGTTTATAATTTGTTTCATTCACAAAACTATATTCTAAAATGAGTGGGTAAATCCATGTAATATCAGAAATAGTGGATCCAATTTCCTCTAAAGACTTTTCTAAGACATCAATGATCATTACAAAATTTTTTGTTTCAATAGAATAATTAATTCCAACTGAAAGGTCATGGTTATACCATATGAAGGGATACTTGAGTGGGGAAAGAAGGATAATAATTTTTAGCATGATTTGAATAGGACATTCAAACATAGGTTTTCACTTTGAATCAAAATCAGTTTCATTTTCAATATTTCTCAACAGAATTGGTTCCTTTTGAATAGAATATTAAACTACAAAATTGGAATGATCAGTGTTAGTAATGGGTATAGACTAAAAGTTTCTTATTTATCTTAATGGTTCAGTTATTGGTGTTTTTGAAAAATCATCAATGGAGTTATATTCATGAGACTCAATCCATGACGTCAAATTACCCTCTTTTGAATACAAAAAATCAATTTCCTCTCGATTTAAAGACCCTTAAAAAATTCCTTTATCCTCTTTATCTATACCAAATCCAAATTTTGGTTCTTTAATAAATTAATGAGAGGTTTTTGGGAGAAAATAGTCTTATATCAATGATGTGGAAGGGATTGCATGAGTGGGAATGGGTTCCATAACCGTCTCAAAGTTTTATAGTTATAATATTAATGATGAAACCTAAAAATTAATTATCTCCATTTTTTGACACAATTTATCAATTAATGGATGTGTATCAAGATGGGAAAGGGGTTGGGACAGATGGTTTATTCCAAGATGATAATTAAGTAGTTGGAATTCCACAGGAGTATGTTCCGATTGGCCTTGTTGGGATTGGAACTCAAAATAGGTTGGAATGTTTTGTGGAGAATATGAGTTAAAAAATTGTGTCTCAATAGGTTTTTTATTATCACACCAGTAGAAACTAGTATGGTCATTGTACATCACACTTGGTGTGGAGTGATCAAAGTAAGGATAGGTTCCCCATGTTTGGATTTGTTCAAAAGGGTTTTCCATAGGAATGAAATTGTGGATGATATTAGAGAAGTGGGATGAGAAAAGGAAGATAGTGTCTAAGATAACTTACTTAGGTACCCCTAAATGGCACCAAAATTTGATACACGCTCAAATTTACCCAAGAGATGAATGTAGAATAGTCCTTGTAGTCTATAATGGGTTATCGAATCCACTGAGACCTAAGAAGATACCTAAGATACACAACCTATGAGATGAATTTTTGGCTATGAAGTTGCCAAATTTGGGTTGATTTTAGATGGGTTTAAAGTATCACTAACAGATTTAAGTTAATTCAAATTAATATAATGAGTTTATCCTAGGTTATCGCTCGATGTGGATTGGATGAATTCCTTTTTCAATGATTTCAATTTCATTTACTCGAGAAGGATTCATTCAATGAATTCAAACTAACCTCATCCCCTACTAGTTAAACACCTTAAAAACACATGATAATCACCTATAAACTTGGAGGATCATTTTTATGAGCACTCCAAGGTAAAGGATCTTATTAGCACATAAAAGTGAGGTGATTAAATTCAATATAGAAGAGGAAGAGAAAAAATCATTGAATAAAAGAAACTCAAATAAAAGAAATTAATAAACATTTAGAGAGTGAAAAATAAAATTCAATCCAGTGCCTTTATACTCCCTTGGATAAACCCATAAAATATTTATCCCTCCATTGATTACATGTACTCAACGGAAGTGGGAGGTAGACTTACAAGGGTGGAATTGAAGTAGTAAAAACAACAACAAAAATCTATCACTCCACCATTGTGTGATAAATCTCACAAAGTATGGTGTAAATAAATTCACACATTTAGGAAACGGTATCAACGCGATATGTAGAAGAATATAATAATAGTAAAAGAAGAACTTTTATTAAGAAACTAAGGTAAATTAAACAACTTACATGGGAAAGAAATGTGATTACAAACACAAAGCGGCAGTGTAACACTACAATGAAACCAAGCACCAAAGATTATTAAATCCTTTAACACCACTACCTTAAATAAGAATTTTTTGTTCCTTGGGTCAAGACTCCAATAGTACAAATCATCCCACTTGATTATGGTAGGCCTAGGGTGGTGGAAAGTAAGGGGGAGTGGACTTCTTTATCCTTGACTCGAAATGGAATCCAGCTTGCATACACCGAACAGAAGTGCCTAGATGGCCGAATTAGAGTGGTACATAGAAGAAAAACATGAATCTACAGATGTATACTAGATCTATATAAAATTTCAGCCCCAATGAATTTTTGTTTGATGAGATATGATTAAATTGGTGGGATGTTTTTCTGGGCCACAAAATCTGGACCAGAATCTTATCTCTAAATTGGGATGCCTGAATAACCACAATGAAGACCGAATTGGCACTGGATCCTGAAGAATTATATGTTACTCTATATGTCTTATATCATTCAATGAAATTTGGGCTTCATTGGGTCTGTATTGTGGTCCCCACATTCTCATCAGTGGGCTGGTGTCCAATCTTCCTTCTCTAGAATTTTTTGCATGAAATCCCATTTTGGTGGTCTTCCAATGAGAATCTTCCAACACTCCACAAGTATTAATTGTTAAAAATATAATGAGAAACCTAAAAATTAAATATGAAAATAATCAAGATCATTGGGTACTTTAAATGATGTTAAAAAATGTACCATATAATAGTGCATTTTAAGAAGGAATTACAATAATAATGTGAGATGATGTTCAAAGTGTAAAATGCACTAAAATGATGTTTATAAATAATAAAACACATGAATATTATATATATTAACAATGAATATTATCCACATTCAGTGGCTAATCAGACATCATTGGGGAACATGATCTGGGATCGAAGAACGCCGGCGACTCCAACAAACGTGGATTCTTCTCCCACAACCGCGGCATCTTCTACATTTCTAAGGTTGGGGTTTTTGTTTAAATTCAAGTGAATTTGTTTTAATCTATCATTCTTGAAAAACATGACAAACGAGGATTAACCAAAAATGAGTTAATCCAAGATTCGTGCAAAACTATGGGTGGATAATGCAGGAATTTTTGAATGGGGTTTTAATTTATCTTTTGATGATTTGATTACTACACCCTTATTATACTGATAACGCATAGGGAATGGGTCAACCGAATAGGGCTTGGACCCTCCGCCACTTTCAGATTTTGTTGTGTCCTTCATGGGAAAAATTTGAACTCGGTGACAACTTGAATCTGGGAGCCATGTAGTGACGACAGCATCCCGGAAGGCCCATAGGCACAATTGGTAGAGAAAATAGACCACCGATGTCTAACCAGTGGCCCACGAAAGCCTCGACGGTGCGACATCAGCGCAGTGGCGGCGGGAGGCGAGGTGCGACCGAATTTTGCCAGCCGCTGAGGAAGGCAGTGCCACAGGGTGCCGCGGCGGACAACAGGGGTAGGCGACCCTTGTCCAGTCGTGTTGGTAGCAGGCGGCGTGCCATTGCACGCCACGACGGAGGGTGGACCCGCACCCCATGGGCCCCGCTGACATAAGGGGGGCAATTCCACATGGCGTCGCCGTTGCAAACCAAATAAAGAATTTGTCCATTTGAGAGGGGGCTAACCCTCGTGCCAGCTGGTGGTTCGGGCTGGTCTGCGGCCCAACCCACTCTGGCCAGTCTAGCCAGTTCCAGATGGATTGGGTCAACCCTGACTGGGTTGGGTCGAGTTGGGTCGGTCTGACTGGGTCAGACCATACCCAGACCCTTTTCGGCCGAGTTTTTCTTGAAAGGCCGTATCTCACAAACTAGATGTCAGTTTGATGAACCGTCTATGGCACTAGAATCCTTGGAATTATAAGGTCATTTTGAGATACTCCACCTAATTTTTAGAGAAATTTGGACTACGGCTGAGTTGAATCGTACTAAAATCCAACTGGTCCCTCAGCACTAAAATTCCCATAACTTACAGATCGGGCATCCGATTGACACATCATCTGTTGCGTTGGAACCCTTATGAAATGATGGTTTATTGGGTTACTTATTCATGGGACTTTGTGATAGTTTAGGTACAACTGATGGATTGAGGATAGAATCCTCCTGGTATCATGCATTCTTTGTGCGGGAATCTAATGGATGGATGAGACGTGAAGAATGAATAGTGATCCTGTGTGGATCAGCACTGAGCGATCCTGTGTGGATCAGCACCGATTGATCCTGAGTGGATCTGCACCGAGTGATCCTGTTTGGATCAACACCGAGCGATCATGTGTGGGTTAACACCGAGCGATCCTATGTGGATCAGCACAGAGTGATCTTGTGTGGGTCAGAAGTAGAGCCTAATGACAAAATAAGATGATCTAGCTTTATAACTAAACATCTTTACTTATGTACTTAAGTTAAACCTAGTGTGATATGTCTTTGGATTTGTGCTTTTTTATTGAGATCATGCTTTGTGGTTTTTACTTTGTGGAATTCTGAGAGACCTTCGGGGGTCTTGGGGTCCCCTACTGGGTATTGTTATACTCACCCATGCATGGGATTCACCCGCACCATGTTGTGTCTTGTGTAGATGATGGGCAGCTTTGACTGAGTCATGAGGAGCTAGGACTTGATGGTGTACAGAGGTGACCAGTTTACATGGAGAGCCACAGTGACGAGCTATACCTACTCTATAGGTAGGATCCTTGGTAGACAACCTTAGGAGCTGTTTTCCCTTTTTGTTGTATTTTCATTTTAGTTGGGCTTATATTATAGCCCATTTAATTCAGTACTTACTTTTACACTCTATGGTGGATTTTAGTTGTGATTTCACCTTTCTTCTTTCATTGTGTTTTACTTTTATGTGGTGTACCCTGTCTACGAGTGTACATATTTTGAGGCAATGTCATCCCATTTTAGGGAAATTCCTTTTTGGTGCTAGTCGCCAACCCCTGGCCTATGAAATGTGGGTTTGGGGTAGTCACAGAATATGCCCTGGGGGACGGTTCATGATGTGTTGACTAATCTATGTTAAACTTTGGGTGTCACTGTTTAATTTTGGAGATTGAATTAGTTTTTTGTAAAATAAAGGTTTATTATTTTTAAAGAATTTTCTTATCTTGTCCTAACCATTTTGGTTTTGCTTAAAGTTTCAATATAGGAGAAATAGAAATTTAATCTTTTATGGATTATGTGAGTCTCTAGAAGTTGATTCTAGTGATTTGGGCATGAAAAATTCATCATGAATACTCATCGTTTGTAGAAAAAGATTATTTTTTGGAAGAAATTGATTAAAGGATGAAACTTTACTTTTCAAGTGAGTATGTTTCCTTGTGTTCTTAGTCCAAGTTATAAAATAATTTCTCAACACTAGGAAAAGGATCTTAAAACAAAAATGTTATCTGTTTAATTTTCTTACTAAGAAATCAATCGCATTTTAACTCATCACAGATTCATGGTTTTATGATGGTTAAATTTATAATGACCATGTTCTCTATCACTCACTATCAGAACATGATGGTTTGTTTTCTCTTCCATGTCTATGATTTCCTACAAAGAACCCTAGTATGTGTTATCTCAGGTGACCTTCATGATTTCCTTTCTTTAAATGTCTAAGTTTTATTAATCCTTGATCCAATGTGGGTTTTCAATAAAGGTACTTTGAAAATTCAAAACCTTATTATGAAGTCTGAGTTCAAATTAATATGACAAAATTTATTAAAGTGGGTTAGAATGTAACATCCTTATTTTTTAACAATAAACACTATGTTCGATAGTGTATATGATACACCACATCAATCTTAAGTAAAAAACTAAATATTATTATTTAATTATTACTATTATAACTTAGATATTAAAATAACAGGAATGAAAAGGATTGACTGAATTATAAAAATATAGATTACACATGTATATATAATTAATTATTTGGTTTCCAATTAATTGTAAATGAAAATAAAACCCTTTTAAAATAAAAGAAATTATTTTTCTAAAAACCTATTTAAATGTGAACAAGTGTGTTTTATGCTAATAAATTAAAAAATATCTCTTTTTAGATTATATTAATGAAATATATATTCAATATAATATTTAACATTCATCTTATGTGTTTTATAGACATTATATAATAATAAATCAATTTTTACAAGTAAAAAAACTGTATTTTTATAAAAAAATGTTTTACCAACTTTTGATGGTGCACTTGTTTTAAATCTAGTTTTTGATACTTTTATAAATTTTATTTGAGAAAATAAACTTATTATTTTAAATAGTAATATCAAAATTTACTTTTTTTTGATTTTTTTATTTTTTTGATAAGTTTCATGTTTTGATTAATAGTGAAAATTACTAAATTTTAATTGAAAATACCTTTTTTTTTCTAATTAATTTATAGTGTTAAATTATATTTTTGATTGGTTTTAAATAATAATGAGATTAATTTTATATTCGTTAATCCAATGCATGCCATTGGAATCAATTTCACATTGAATTTAGGTATAAAAACATTTCAATCTTTTGAACATTTTCACTTTAATAACTCGTTTTCTTACCCCATCAATGAGATTAATTTTAAATTAATTTTATCCACTTAAAATTTCGAATTTTGAAAAATGGATTCCATATTTGGAATTAGAATATCCAAATTTAGTAAATAGGCCCTTTTTATTTTTGGACAATATGAATATTAACTTTAGTAATTTTTATTACCACAGTTAAGGGTAAATTGGGTAATTAAGGGTAAAAATAATATTATAAATATAAGAAACTTACCCTAACACATATCTTAATTTTATTGGATGAGTGA
Organism: Viscum album; assembly: GCA_963277665.1. Classification (NCBI taxonomy): domain Eukaryota; kingdom Viridiplantae; phylum Streptophyta; class Magnoliopsida; order Santalales; family Viscaceae; genus Viscum; species Viscum album. The sequence continues at coordinate 1,305,400,658 of OY728140.1, read as the reverse complement.
TTTTTAACCAAAAATCATCATTGGGCCAATTTTATGACCTCTTGGGGCCACTTGGATGACTTGAAGCACTTTATATTATTTTATGTTAAAGAAAGTCAAAATGTCATACTTATATGTTATTTTATGAAGAATACCATCCTTAGCAGTCCTAAGGTGTTAAGAAAAAGAGATTTTCCGAATAAAATGTATCATTTTTAATTAAGTATTTATGTTTTATTTATTCTTTCACATCCTGCAAATCATTTTTAACCATGATGAAATAATAAATCCAGTATCCTCAAAATAATGAGATTTTATTATGTTAATATCATCAATTAAACCCATCTCCAATTCCATCAAATGGGAAAAATTAATCATTTGTGTATATAGTGAACTACCACCTCACAAACCGATATAATTCATTTTACATCACTACCTATCAAGACTGGTTACAATGATGGAAATATTGTTTATATTTGATATTCATGATATATTTATCATTATTATATAATAATATTTCATTTACATTATTACCTTTCCATGCACATAAAAATGATAACGTTGTTCATGCGTACATGTAAACTGTCACCTCCACAAGCCAATACAATTCGTTTTTCATCACTAAATCACATGTATGATATATATACGTATATTTTAATGATTAATATGATATTAATGATATTATGATAATTCTAAATAGATAAAATAATACTTATATTTTTCCATAATGATCATTGAAAAATGGAAATGTTACTAATGCGTACGTACTACTTAGCGTCTCCATGATTGTAACGTAGTTCAATGTTCATATCCATATGTAATGGATGGATTTAAAAGTATAGTTTATATATAAAGGTGATTATTATGTCATTAATATTATTCTAAATATGATGGACTAATGACCACTTTGACTATTGATGTCATACCAAATTCATTTTGGACTCAAGTACTGAATATCATCAAAACATACAACATGAACTTAAATAATTAAGTAATTTTTATAACATGAGTATAAGTGATATAAAAGGAAAAATAAAATTTAAAAAGGTTCCCAGAAAATTAAATAATTAGCATAAGTTTAATATTATAGAAGATAAAGATTGTACATGGTGAGTCAGACTCAAGGTAAGGGACTTCATCTCAATATCTTTTCATTGAGGCATATCTTGATGTTATACACCCACCTTCTTTATGAGGTGTATATAAAACCCCATTGACATATGATAGTATGAATTTATTTATTCTCATTTCATTTAATGATTTGTTAAATGTTATTCCTTCATGGGTATTATGATCCAAATATTTCAATGTGGTATGGGACAATTTGATTTAAAAATATCTTTTTAAATGTTTAAAGATTTAATTTCAAATTCTTTTCCTCCATGTAAATATTCATGATATTATTTTATGTGTTCATTTATATGAATATAAAATGATTATAAAGGATATTTTATTACTTTGTTTAATTTTATTCAATGTTTTTCAAAATGAATCTTTTTACATGTTTTATACAGAACGTTTTGAAAAGCTTTTAAAGTATTTTTCTATTATTAACATACATAGAAACAATGAATTTTACATCACCATAAATATTATTTAATTTATATATTCCTTTTAAATATTACATGTTTTCTGAAATGAAAATCCTTATTTTTATTTTTGGGTATTTTGGAATTGAAAATGTGTTTTTAAAAGAAAAATGAATTTTTATTTGAAAGTAGTTTTCATATGGGATTAAAAGATTTTTTCAAAGGGCTCTATGATGAAAGTGTTTTATTCATGAAATGGTATTTTAACATTATATGAAACTTGTTATCACTATATATCTTGTACAAAGGGTTGAGCCTCATTATAACTCATGAGAAATAGGTGAGCATGATATAGCTTATACGAAGGGTTAAATCCCATTGTAGCTCACAGGTGAACATGATATAGCTTATATGAAGGGTGATCCCAATTATAGATCTCCAATGAATTGGGTAATAATAATATTATAAGTTAGTTGTATGGCTATTCCAATTGAAAGATTTTTTAAAGGGTTTTACGTATATGATGCTCTAAGTCATATAAAAAAGTTTTAATTGTTTACTATTGGTTTTAATGAATTTCTTTGAGAAAAACGTATCTGTGTTTTTCATGGGAAAATGTTCTCTTTAATTATCTTAAATAACATTTACTAGGTTTTCTTTTTTTTCACTAGACTAATGGTATTATTTCTTTTTAGGTCCCTTGTTGAGATTTTGGTGCTCATCCCAAGTCTTAAAATGTTTTTCACGAGTTTAAAGTATGATTAGAGAAAAGGATGAGGAAAAAATGAAAATTGTGAAGTTATATCATGGAAAGAAACCATGTTTTATTTTAGAATTTTTTGTTTAGTGGGGGAAAATGGATACTAAGTAAAAGTGTCCTCTTGTAATAGATGGGTTACTTTGTAAGAGTTTGTCCTGATTCTCTAAAACTCTAAATAGAAAGGATTCTCAAATGTGAATTCTAGTTCAAAAACACCAGAATATGTAATGTTTAAGGTCGGGGTCTTACACCAAGTGTGTTTTTTCAATATAAAAATATCAATTTAGTTATAAACATGTGTCATATTGTCAAAACTGTGCAAACAAGCTCAGGTTTTATTCAAAATTTTGGACAATGATCCCTAATCCATTTGTGATGTGTAGGAATCAATAACATATTAATATGACACATGATGTGGATGGTATGACTCAAAGTGTGTGTTTTCAATATAAAAGTTCCATTTTACTTTAAAATGCATGTCACATTTCCAAAATTGAGTAAATGACCTTAGATTGTCTTGATACTTTAGTATACCGAACCATAATTCATTTGTGGCATTTAGGAACCTACTGCACATTAGTCCAACACACGATGTGGTCGGTATGACTTAGGATGCATGTTTTCGATATAAAAATGTCATTTTAGTTTAATGATATAGTTATAAACAGTTTTTTGAGTAATTAAGATAATTAATAACTGATAATATCATTAATATATTTTGTAATTAACAATATAATTTAAATATATTCTTAATTAACAATGAAATTCATAATTCATAATATAAGTATTAATTAATAGTATAACTAATAATTAATAATTATTATAAAATTTAAAATATAATCATTAATAATATAATTAATAGTATATGCTACTATAGATCCGGATAAGGGATGCGCCAGGTTTTATCAGCGCTAAGAAGAAAGCGCTGATAAAAGGGGGGTCATTATGAGTGCTAGCTAAAAGTGTTGATAAATATACCCTTTATCAGCACTAAAAAACGTGTTGATAAAGGTGTACCCTTTATCAGCGCTTTCTTTAGTGTTGATAAACGGTGGTCTTTATCGGCATTATTATTAGCGCTGATAAAAGTTTTTAATAAAAAATAATATTAATTTATAAAAAATTATTATATTTATTTTAAAAAATATTGATTATTTGTATACATTAAATAAAAATTGCATGTTTATGATTAATATTTTTTTAATAATTCAAATATATATATATATAATGTTTTAAAAAGAGTATTTATAAGATTATAATTAAATAAATATATATTTAAATAATTATAATATTATAATAATTTTTTTAATAATAAATAAATATGTTATATTTAGTATATTTATAAATATATATAAATACTTTTTAAATATATATTTTTATAATTATAGTTATAAAGAAATAAATATATATTTTAATAAATATATGTTTCCAATGAATTTGGTCAATAAATATATTGATGCGTGAGTATAATTGACGTTCATATATGTTATGTATTCATCATGAATGTTCATTTATACATTACACCCTTATTATTATTCATGTTGTCTATATGTGATGACTCGATTTTTATTATCTATACTTTACTTGGTATATGATTCATTCATGGTATACCCATGAATTTATCATGTTCTCAAAATTACTTATAAAATTCAGTAAATATATTTATTATATTTATAATTATAAAATTTCAATTATAAATAAATAATTTTTAAATATACTTCTTTGTAATTATAATTATAACTAATAATTATAAATTAAAATAAATATATTTATTTATAGTTATAATTATTTGTATATATATGTAAATAATTATAAAATTGAAAAAAAATTATTATACTTATAAAGTTATAAATAAATATAATTAAATAAATATATTTATAAATATATAAAAATATTTATAAATAAATACAAATAGTTATAATTATAATTCTAAATAAATATAGATATATTTAAATAATTATAGAATTATAAAAAATATATTAATTATATTATATTAGGTGTTTTAGGATACAATTACATTAAACACACACACACCACACACACAGGTCGGAAAGGCAGGTCATAGCACCCCCCAAGGGATAGTACACCCATCAATCCTTATTTATACAGTATATAGCCCAAAGGCCCAGTGGGTATGAATCCCAATACATGGCTCAAAGACCCACAAACTGGCCCCAAGGCCCAATGTAGCGTCATGCCTACATCATATTGCATGCGTCATGCCTACGTCGCCACCTGTCTGTATCACCGTCTTCCAACGGAAATTCACTCCCACCTGGATTTGAACCCAGGTCAGATGCAGGATTACGGGGAGCCTTTACCACTCAGGCAATACCCCAACTGCAACATATTGATTATATATTTTTATATACAAATATTTATAAATAAATACCAATAGTTATAATTATAATTGTAAGTAAATATAGATATATTTAAATAATTATAAAATTAAAATTAATATATTAATTATATATATATATATCAAAAAGTTTAGGACATAGCTCTATTTATTAAAAAGGGAAAAAATAATAACCCCTTTTAACTTGGAGGGAACCCATTAAATGGCAGAGATCCCTAAACTAAACAGCAAAAGGATTCAACCGGGCCCGGAGGCCCAAGAGCCAGAAGGCCAAAAATCAGTTGCCTGAGTGCCCACTGGTACAAAACCCATGGTCAGTCAACATTGAAATGGGACCAAAGAGGCCCAAAGGCCCAAAAATCCACCACCAGTCGCCTTGCTCGACCCAATCCCAGCACTGTGACGTCCCCACCCGCGCTCTACCAAACGCTCCACCATCATGCCGCCAGCGGTCCAACCAAGATCGAACTACCAGTCCACACTACCTCCATCCTAGAGCGCCACAATTGACCATCGCCAACCAATGCACGTCGTCTGTTGTCCATGACCCCCTTCGCATCCCTACATTCCATCGGCCAGAAACACCCATTCTGACCATATCTTGTCTGAAACTAGATTTGAAAGAATCGGTTCCATCATGGTTGACTGCTCAAATCCACTGACAAGAGTCAACACGCGCAACCCATAACACTGCAGCCACCGAGACAAGCCACCACGCCTCCGTTGCCGACCGGAGCCCCGCAACAACTCCTCATCGCCGAAGCAGAAGCCCGAAGCCACCTCACCCAGAAAGCCACACCTGCCATATAAAGATCCCACTGAAGAAGTCGAAGAAGTCAAAGAGAATGAACTTCAGGGGAAGAAACCCAAAACGAACTGAGAGTCCTCATTTGAAACTGAATTATATATATTTATAAACTTATAAATATATTTGTTATAATTTTATAATTATTTAAATAAATAAATAAATATTTATTTATATTTATAACTATAAATTAATATATATTTATTATAATGTTTAATTACAAATAAATAATTATTTATTTATATTTATAACTTTAAATAAATATATATTATTTAAATGATTATAAAATTTTCAAAAAAATATATATTATTTTTATAATATAATAAATATGTATAATTAAATAAATATATATATAAATATATTCAAATATTGATAAATAAAGACATATATTTATAATTATAATTATAAAAAAAATACATAGATATTTAAATAATTATAAAATTATAAGATATATATTGATTATATATATATATATAATTATTAATATAATATATATATTTTTTTATAGATTTATAATTATTTAAATAAATAAATAAATATATTTATTTATAGTTATAGTTATAAATAAATATATATTCATTTAAATAATTATAAAATTATAAGAAATTTATTTATTATATCTATAATCTTATAAATATATATAATTAATATATTAATTATATATATTTATAAAATTATAAATATAATAAATATATTTGATATAATTTTATAATTATTTAAATAAATAAATATATTTATTTATTTATAGTTATAATTATAAATAAATATTTATTTATTTAAATAATTATAAAATTATAACAAATTTATTTATTATATGTATAACTATAACTATAAATAAATAAATATTTATTTATATTTATATATATAATAAATAAATTTATATAATTGTATATATTTATAAATATTATAAATATAAATTTATTTATTTATATTTATATATATAAGAAATATAATTATATAATTATACATATTTATAAATATTAAAAATAAATAAATATATATATATATATATATAATATTTATAAATATATATAATTGTATAATTATATTTATTATTTATTTATTTATTTATTTATTTATTTATTTATAATATTTATAAATAATATAATAATATAAATATATTTATTATATATATAAATATATTTATATTTATATTTATTTATAGTTATAGTTATAAATAAATAAATATATATATATATATAAAATTTTACAAATATATATATATATATATATAATAATATAAACAAATTATTAACATTATATCTTTATCAGCGCTAAAATGTTAGCACTGATAAAATATTATCTTTATGAGCGCAAAAAATCATTGATAAAGGCATGTTTTATCACCACTTTCTATTTTAGCACCAATAAAACATACCTTTATCTGTGCATTTTAGCTGGCGTTGATAAAAGCTTCACCCGATTTTATAAATGAACCCTAACAGTCCCCTCCTTACTTCGTACACCTTAAGATCTCATGGAAGCCGACCCCTGCACCATCGATCCCTCCTCAGCCCCGACCTCATCTCTATCGCCACTGACCCCTCCTCCGTCACTAACCATCCTCCGCCGTGAACACTCCTCCGCCGCGAACCCTACTCCAATGCGAACCTCCTTCACCGAGGACCCACGTCCACTGCGAACCTCCTCCGCCACGGACCCACATCTGCCACACACCCTCCTCTACCACGAACCTCCTCCACCACGGACCCACGTCCGCCACGGACCCTCTTCTGCTGCAAACCTCCTTCATCGCGGACCCTCCTCTATCGTAGACCCTCCTCCACTGCGAACCAACCTCCACTGCGCACTGAATGCCACCTCCACTTCGCACCCTCCTCTGTCGCGAACCCACCTCTGCTACCACTTTTTCCACCACCTACCCCTACTTCGCCACTATCGGATCCTACTGCTACCGTGAGTATGCCATTTTTTCAATTATTATGAATTTCTAATATATAGATATAATTTGGTTCAACTAATTTCATGGAATCAATGGATTAGAATTTGATAGATGGATCTTCATCCCTAATATAAAGATTATTTTGGCATTTAATGGGTTGTTGGATATGGTGTTTGGATTTTTTTTGAGTGAGGCGATGGAGATGATACTCATATTGTGGTGAGTTACGTGTTGGTTGCAGGGGTGAGACCCTCATTCTAAAAGGGTTGCAGGTGTTTGGAACTATTTTTTGAGGTGCATTTCAAAATTCTATAGTTAATTCCCATGGGAAATCAGTTGTGGTGGATGATCAAGCTGAGTCTCAGCTTCGGGCTTGTTGTGATTGTGTCAGAGGTTCATCGGTGGTGTGGTAGGGTACGACTATGGTTTTGAGTCAGTAGAGGATCTGATGGTGGAATCCTTCTGGGGTTTGTGTATGGAATCTAGTGGGTATGTTTTAGTTGTTTTGGAATGTCTCTAGGTGTGAGGAGATTGTGATCAGGTGATATGGTGAGGGACTGAAAATTGGAGTCGAGACTTTTTGGGATGAGTTAACCAAGGATAGTCTGACTAGGGTTTGCACATGATGTTGGTGTGGAAGGTTGCAAGCTATGTTCGGTGTGTCATTTTTGGAATGAAAGGTGTGTTTTGGGTTTGAGTGGGATTTCAAGGAAAATATGGTATGTTCTTTTTTCGTGGAAGGATGGCGGGTAAGAATCCACTTTTGTGGGTTTTTTATGAAGAGGATGGGTTCTGATGGTGATTGGAATTCTAAAGAATGTTATGGCATGGTTAGTTTGAAACCATGCCAGGTGAATTTTAGGAGCATGAGTTCAATATTCTTTTATTCTTTTGGACAGGAAGAGGTGCTAATAATGGAAAGTTATTAGTGATAAGTTTAGTCTTATTGTGGGGAGAAAAAAAACTATGATAGGTAATCGGGTAATAATAAAATTCTATGTTTTGTTTAGATAAACCCAGGAAGGCGCCATCTTGGTATTTCAATTTTGATAATGGGCATTGTCTTGGGTTTTGCTGGTTGAGTTTCCTAAGTTGAATGTTTTTCCTTGGATGTGTTTTAGACATTAGAAATTGAAAAATTCCATTTTCAATAACTGGTGACCATCATAAGTCAGGTGATGTGTATGTATGTCTTCCAAGAATTCATAGGGATGAGAAGTATTATGGTGGGGAGGTTGAAAGAACTTGTTTTCATTGGAACTAAAAAATTATGATGTCGAATTTTCATTTACTGGACATTTCAAATTTTTTAATTGAGACTTGAAATGATAATTTGGGATTTGGAATTCCTCAATGTGTTATTTTGAGATGAGGAATAAGTATAAAGAGATAGATCGAGTGTTTGAATAAGGATTGGAGGATTTTGGTTAAGTTTTAATAATTTTGAAGTTTTCTAGAAAGAGGGAATGGTTTGGTGTGCATGTATAAGAGGAACCAGGCAAAACCTTGATTCTTAGGAGGTTTACAATTAATTTTGATCTAATAATGGTTGTGTTTCATGGTTACCACATGGTTAAGGATAGACTTTTAGTGGTTCAAGGGGAAACTACACATGGATTAGGAGGGTCTAGGACTAGACACACAACCTGTGAATGGTTTTAGACAAATTGTGAAGCCAGTCAAATCACCCAACACATTGGCCTTCAGGAATCTGTTGCAGAAAATCACCCTTAACTTCTCAATAAATAAAATAAGAAGAAGAAAACTAAATCTTTTCCCATAATCCATGATGTATGATCACTATATCAATGCATAATTACAAATAAATGTTGATACCCAACATAATTGTGTTTCAAGCACCTAGGACTCCACCATTTCATCTTGATGACCTCTACATTAACATGGAAATCCAAAATATGTATATATATTTATATTACATAGTGATTATTAATCTTTTTAACAATTATTTTTTAATGTCCTTCGAATATAATTCACATTAACAGGTTATAATATTTTCCTACTATAATGAGAAAAAATATATTCCATAAATATATTATTAAATCAATATATCATATAGTCTAGATACATCTATCTTATATGACATAGATGATGGTTGACTATCAGGTGATGGAGTCTCATATGAAATTGATACATCTTCTCATGAAGTTCACACTTGGTGATCTCTAAGAACAATAGTACCAAGGAAATACCCACTAATATAAATTCCACATGTTTTATGTGTCATTTGATATTACTATATGAAAAAATATTTATTTTCCATAAAAATAGATTTTTTTTGTATTATAGATTTATATTTTATAAAATGTTGGGTATTTTTATTCATGTATCTTTTATAAAGTTCCTCTATTTGGATTTATGTCTTTGTGAAAATTACTAAGTGATTATTTTAAAATGATTGAAGTGTTTTGAAATGATTATTAAAAAATGTTATGTGTTCAACATATGATTTTTTGGTTTTAACTAGCTTTAAAATGATTCAAGGGATGTGAATGTTTTGAAAGCGTATTTAATGCCCGTTTCATTTTAACAATGAGTGTGTGAATTTTAAAATGAACATTTGTAAAATATAGAGGGTTGTTGTTCATTTTAAATGATTAAGACTATTGGGTCATGAATTTTCCTTGAATTCTTTAGAAAAAGGAATTTTGGTTTTTTGAAAGAGTGCTTGGAATTGATTGGTTTATTTTAAAAAGGGTATGTTATTTTAAAGATGAATTTGTGTGAATGGTTGGTTTTTTTAATGGGATTTCAAATGTGATTTTATAAATATTTTTCAAAGGACATATGAAATATAGTTTTTCCATAATATTTTAAGTTTATATTTTTATAGAATTAGGAAACCCAATACATTATATAGGGAAGAAATGTAGATTGATAATAAAGCATGGAAAGGGTATGTCACTACCCCTATCCAAACCATATGATATCCATTATAACCTCACTGCTGCAAAAGTTGAATTAATGTTTAACCTCATTGAAACTCCTAAGCCTATTTTGCATCCAACATCACCTGCATGGTTTAAACTAGGGGGGGCCCTTGTTTGATATGTCTATTTAGGCATTCTCCCTCATAGGGATTCAATTGATTATTAATATGAAATGCTTGATGCTTATTCATGGTTGTCAAAATGGTCTCTTTCTTGTGAGGGTGTTAGAGTTGACATGTGATTAACTACATATATTTTATTTATTCATGTGATGATAATAGACTTGTTGTTTCTCACTTCCACTTGTTTGGTTGCATGGGAACCCTATGAATTAAGAAATAGGTCCAGATTTATACTACACTAGTTATCTCACACACTAGCTAGTTTCCCCTAGTTGTATGGTTTGTTTAGTCTATAGGAGTGTCCCTAATGAGGAATTTATGGGTAAGTTAGGTGGATTTTCTATTTTTTTTAGGATTCAACATTGGCTAACTATTGGCCTCATTGTAGTGTGAGTACAAAATGAAGGAATAATTGAATTCTCTCTATGATTTTGATGCATTGTAGATAATATAATTGGAACCATGAAAGAGGGGTGTATAGAAAAATTAGATTTATCATATAAAGGAGAAAGTGGATGATAATAAATATTTAAAGGTTTATCTAGTTATAAATTTATTTTAATAATTAGAAGGATTAGATTTTAGTTAGATTTTATCTCCTACCATAAAGCATATAATAATTCAGATAGTTCTCGGCTTGGTTTCCATTGAAGGTTTATTTCTAGAACAAATGTATGTCATTATTATATTCCTTCTTGGTGATTTAGAGGAAGATATCTACAAATATTAATTAGAAGGTTTCATGCTAAATGGAACAGAAGGTTCGGTTCCAGTCTCAAATGGAGTTTTTGTGGGCTTAAGTAGGCACCAAGATAGTGTAACTAGAATTTCAATTATTTTATAGTAGAATTAATGTTCATGAAGTGTAATGTAAATAATTTCTACTATATGAAGGTTTATTATGATGACAGTTTTGTTATTTTACTTCTTTATGTGGATGAATTTATCTTAGTTGGACCAATGAAGGAAAGGCTAGAAGAGCTGAAGATTTATTTATCTAGAAGATCCCAAATGAAGGACCTTGGTTCTGGAAAGTGGATACTGGAGATAAATATTAAAAGATACTTAAATTATATAACTTTTTTTTATCCTTGGTTAATTTTTATATCAATGTTTTGTGTATTTATTTTGCTAAATATTAATATTACTGGATCAAATATAATGTATATTAATAAAGAATGGATGGATTTCAATCATCTGAAAAAAGAGTATAAAGACGGAGTGAAAGAGTTCATCAAGTTTTCAAAAGATCATGTATATGACCCTTCTAAAATCGTTTTTCCATATTTACGTTGTTTTTTTTCAAGAAAATTAGTCCAGAGGAGTTGGAAGAGCACTTGATATTTCAAAGAATAGATTAGAGTTATAATTGTTGAATTAAACACGGGGAAAAATAAAATTTAGCCAGTGGTTGGGATAACACTGCGTTTTATGGATCGTCTGATATGATTACAAGTGTGAACAATGAAGAAGAAAATATCAAGGATGTGATTACATATGTGAATGATGATGATGATCGTATTGAGGAAATTACAAGGATAGTTAAAGATGAACTTCATGATTGCCAAAAATTGTTTGAGAAGTTAAAGTGTTGTGCAAAGACACAACTGTATGATGGTTTCACTAAATATACAACATTTTCATCTGTACTGAATCTATATAATTTGAAACCAAGAAATAGATGGAGTGATTATAGTTTTATGAAACTACGTTCTCTCTTGAATGAAATTCTCCCAGAAGATAATGATCTCCTGAGCCAAACATACGATGTCAAATGAATGCTACGCTCGATGGGTATGACCTCTAAAAGTATACAACCCTTCCTGAAATATTTTATACTATTTTTCAAGGACCAAAAATCACTTATAGAATTACCAAAGTGTGGCACTTCATGATACAAGAAAGATGAATATGATCTTATGAAATTTGTATGGTTCTTCCAATCATTCCAAAGTTTAGGCATCTATATGGAAGTGAGGAGACTGTAGGGAAATTAACATGACACACAGATACAAGAATTAAATATGGGAAACTATGTCACCCGGAAGACTCTCCTTAGTAGAATAGAATTGTTCATGAATATCATGAATTAAGAAACAAGCTGAGAAACCTTCATCTTATGTTATCTACATATGGAGTAAATCCTTTTGGTTTTCAAAGAAAGACTCACAGTACATGGCCAGTTATGTCGGTAAATTATAACTTGCCATTGTAGTTATGCATGAAATGAAAATACATCATGTTATATTTTCTTATATCAGGACCAAAACAATCAGGTAATGATATTGATGTTTATTTGTCTCCATTGATCGATGATTTGAAATTATTGTGGGATTTAGTTGTTAAGTTGTATGATACTTTTAGAAATGAAGATTTCACATTGAGATTCATGTTGTACAAGATGATAAATTAATTTCTTATTTATAGAAACTTTTCAAGATATATAATTAAATGAACTAAATGATTCCCCATTTGAAAACAAGGTACATAGTCAATTAGGTTAAAACATTCATTAAAAACCATGTTTCTAGAACATCACAGATTTCTACCTCGACGACATAAGTACCAATATTGGATGAAATAATTTGATAGAAGTTTATAAGAAAGTAAAACACCATCTACACTAATAGGTGATCAACTATTTTAGAAATTAAAACATGTGGACACTGCTTTTGGTGAACTGTTTTCAAAAAATCTTATGAAAACCGGTTGAAAAAAGAGATCAGTTTTTTTTTAAATTACCAAAATGGAATTGTTTGTACGTTATACATTTTCTTGGTGCTATGAATGTTGAAAAAAAATATATGTGATAGTGTCATGGACACATCAATAAATGCACCTAGAAAAACAAATTATGGAATTAAGGCTAGGTTGGAAATGATTGACATGAGAATGTGAGAAGAGTTGGTGCTAGTGAAGGGTGAAAAACAAACTTTTCTTCCTCCAGCTGCTTACAATATTTCCAGGAAAGAGAGATATCAGTTTTGTAACTTCTTGAATGACATAAAGGTTTTATAGGGTTATTAATTGAATATAAAGAACATCTCTTCAATGACCGATTTAAAGTTAAGGGTTTTGAAATCACATGATTTCCATGTTTTGATGCAAAATCTAATACCTATAGCTTTACGTTTCATTTTTCCCAAGAATGTATATCATACATTAACCAACCTCTGTTTCTTCTTCAGAGCTATATGCAGTAAATTTATAGACCCATCAAAATTTACGACTATGGAAGGAGAAATTATCGTCATATTATGTGAGTTGGAAATGTTATTCCAGCCAACATTCTTTGATATGATGGTTCATTTTATGGTTCACTTGGTGAGAGAGATTAGACTACATGGTCCCATACACTATAGATGGACGTACCCCAGTGAACCGTATATTGAAATTTTAAAAGGGTATGTTAAAAATTGAAGTCGTCTAGAGGGTTGTATTAAGGAGTGATATATTTTTGAGGAATCCATTTAATTTTATATGGAATACTTGTCCGGTTTGGAAATCATTGGTCTACCAAAATCTTTTTACACTGGGAGACTTGCAGGTGAAGTAATTTCTAAAAGAGATGTTGTCACACTCAATATTATCGATCAGTAGCAAGACCACCTTTATGTTTTGCATAACATTTTTAAGGTTTCCCCACATGTTGAAACCCACAAAGATATTATTAGGAATTTAAATCCATAAAGGGATTAAAGATGAATTTCCAATATACATAATCAATAGTTTATAGTATGGTTTTAGAACCATATTTTTAAGGATTCATATGAAAATATGGATTCAATTTCAGAACGAATTCGGTGGCTAGATGGGGGACCAAGTGTGTATGTATTATCTTACAATAGTTATGTAATTAATGGTTATATATTCTATACAAATGATCATGATGAAGATAGTACCATGAAAAATAGTGGAGTTACACTTGTGGATGAAGAGATGCATGTTTCTGGTACTAAGGATAGAAATCCAATTTATGCGAATATGTCATATTTTAGGATCATCAAACAAATATGGGAGTTGGATTATACAACATTCCAAGTGCCTATTTTTCAATGAAAGTGGGTTGATAACATGAGTACTATTAAAATAGATTAATTGGGATTCATGAAAGTTGATTTTAGATAGGAAGGGTACAGAGATGAATCGTTTATAATGGCATCATAGGAAGTGAAAATATTTTATTTTCCATATCCTACAAACCGAAAGTGGTTAATTGTTCTGTTATCGACCAAAACCACTAAAGGGTTGTATGAAAATTTAATTGAGTACAAACCATTCATTGAGATGTCACAATCATATCACAACAATCCTAATGTAGAAAACATTTTGTATATCAAAGGAGACCACAATGATGGGATTTGGATAGTCGATAGCGGGGTCAAATCCCTTCAGCCTTTAAAAAAAGAGAGTTCAATAATCAGGTTATATATTTTTTAATATGTAAAGACCCGTAAAATTCAAGGGAAATTTTTTCTTAATTTTCTTTGGAATTTTACAAGAGCGCGGTTTCTGACGGCACCTGATTCCGAGGCCCGGTGTGCCCGGAATCAATTTCCGAAGTTTGGCTCGGGTACGTTCAGTGAACGAACGAGCGGGATTTTCTAACTTTTGAACCGGTGCCCGGAATCGAATTCCGAGGGCACCGATGGAACCGTAGCGCCGGTAAACTCTTAGGAACTCCTGTTCTGGAGTTGCGTTCATGCGAGTGTTGATAATAAAAATTGTGGATGTTACTTTGTAATTACACTACAATTTTTATTATTTTACTCTAAGTGTTATCTTTTGTTGGAAGTTGGGTAACCACCCAACCTCCCTTGGGAGGTTATGAGGGTGGTGGGGCCCACACGAACCCCACCTCTTCATATCCTCTAAAACCCCTCAACTCCCTCATAAGTTATGATATCTTAAGTTATAACTTTAGACTTAAATAAGGTGAGTTGTGTGTGTGTTTTGAATTTCAAACTCTTGAAATTCTAGTGTGTTGTTGTGTTAATAAAATAAGATAGAGTCTTATTTTATAGTTTTAGTCTCCTTGAGAGAGTTGGGAAGGTTCTTCTTGTTTCTTCATCTTCTTCAACCTTGACGAAGAACACGAAGAACGCCGTTCTTCAACGAAGAACTTCTTCGCCGAAGAACACGGTTCTTCCGCGACGTTATATCCGCGACGTGACGTTCTTCTTCCGCATCATCTCTTCCGTGACGGTTTTCCGCGACGAACGCCATCGACAACGACTTTTCCTCCGACGTCAAAGGAATCGACACCGATATTCCACGACTACGTCAACGTGCGACTATCGAGGTAGGGGTTGTTGATTCTTGTTTAATTATTTTATTCTTGATCGTGGATCTAGCATGTCTAACGTGAGGCTTTTGAATATTATTTAAGTTGTGTTTTAACGTGAGGGGGCCGGACCGCATGAACACGGCCGAACCCCCTCCTTCGTTCTTGGTGTTTATTTTTTCGGATGAATCAAGGTGGCGTGGTGCCGTCGCACCACGCGGATTTTCGCCGAAACTTTTTACGCGACACCGTCGCGCCGCGCCGCGCCATGGAAGGATTATCAAGAACGCGACGCCGTCGCGCCGCGTTGAAGGGAATCAAAGTGCGGCGGAGGGGCGCGGTGCCGTCGCACCGCGCCGGACGACGAACACCGCGGCCGGTTCCGGGCCGCGGCGGAATGACAAGACCGACGGCCGGGCCGCCGGCGTCGGAAGCCGAAGAGGGGACCGGATTTTCCGGTCCCGTTGGAGAAAACCGGCCGGCCAGCTGGCCGGCCGGATGGTAATAAACCGGGGGAAATTAATCCCCCGGCCAGCACACAAAACCCCCCTCATTTATGAGGGGGGTGGTTCCCTTGAGGGGGGGCATGAGGCCCCCCGGTTTTTCTTCAATCCGGCCCCCACGTGGGGGTCGTTTTTTTTTCAAAGGGCGCGGCATATAGCCGCGCCGCCCAATCAATCCAGCGGGGGATTGATTCCCCCCGCGCTACCTCCGTGTGGCGCCAGGCCGCCGCGCCGCTGGCCGGCCGGCCGGCCGGGCCGGGTCGGACCCGGGTCGGGTCGACCCGGTTCGGGCCGACCCAGGGGGGGTCGGGCCGGGTCGGCCCGGACCCGGACCCCCCGTTTCGAATCAGATTCGGTCTTTTGGCCATATCTTGAGCCTCAGACCTCCGATCGACGAACCGTCTGCGGCAACGCGATCCTTGGATCGAGACGGTCGTTTTAGTATATCGCAATCAAGGTTTCGGAATACTTTGAGTTCGGCCGGGTTGGTTCGTTCACGAAACCAACCGGGCCTTCGGAGCGGAAACGCTCATATCTTGAGCTACGGACGTCCGATTGACGTGCCGTCAGCCGTTTTGTGTTCCTCTTAGTGAGACGGATCTTTTGGCATACTCCGCCCGAGGTTTGGACGCAGGTGGAGTACGGTCGGGTTGGTTTTTCCTTAAAAACCAACCGGGCCCCGGGGACGAAAATTCCAATAACTCTCAGACCGGGCGTCCGATCGATGCGCCGTCTGTTGCGTTGATTTCCTGTTGGCGATACGGAACTTTTGGTTACATCAACTCTGGACTTTGTGACAGTTGATGTATCAGCCTCTCGGCTCGTGGAGCGGACCCTCCGAACGAGCTTGCTGTGTGCGGGAACCCTAGTGCTGGCTGCGACTGTTACTGTGACTACTACTGCTACTACTGCTACTGTGACTGCGACGACGACAGTACAGAGATCCTGTGTGGATTCGACGACGACGACTACAGCACTCAGCGATCCTACGTGGATCAGTGCTACAGGTCCTGTGTGGGGCCGATCCTGTGTGGGTCCGATCCTGTGTGGGTCCTTGCGCTCAGCGGTCCTGTGTGAACCAGCGCCTACAGGTCCTGTGTGGGCCCGATCCTGTGTGGGTCTTTTGTGGGGGTTAGTTACCTATCGATCCTTCGTGGGTCCGACGACTTAGATGGATCAGTGATCATCTTTATCGTCTTTTGAAGAAGTATACCTGTGTGAGCTGAAACCTATTGCTTTCCTGTGTGGATTGTGTTGTGCAATCCTGTGTGGATTACGTTTTGCTTTCCTGTGTGGATTGTGTTGAGAAATCCTGTGTGGATTACGTTTTGCTTTCCTGTGTGGAATACGTTTACTTTCCTGTGTGGACTGAGTTGTACTTGGGCTCGGAGGTTGGAGCGTATTTTAAATTCATGACTTAGGTATATGTATGGGCATATACCTAAGCAGTGTCGGTTGTTACTTCGTGATTGTTCCTTTCTTCGTGGTTTATCCTTTGTGGATTTGAGAGACCTTCAGGGGTCTCGGGGTCCCTACTGAGTAGCTTATACTCACCCCTGCACGGGCTTTGCCCGCACTACGTTGTGTTGGTTGCAGACGACGGATAGCGTTGACCTTAGCTGAGGCTTGCAGAGCGGGACGGTACCCGGAGGTGGACCACTGGGCGGGACGTGCTCGGAGCGGACGGCGGGACCCGTGGAGCAGAGGGGCTATCTGTACCCACCCTTCAGGTGGGATTTCCAGTGGACAGATCGGTGTAGCGGCTTTTACTTTTCAGTTGCTGTTTTCCCTTTCGAGTTGTACTTTACTTTCAGTTTGGGTTTGTATACTGGCCCATTTACTTTTCCGCACTTTCAGTTGTACTCTGCTTTTGTTTAGTGTTCACTTTCCGCTTGCTTACTCTGTGGTGTTTGTTTACTTTTCAAAGGCAATGCCTTCCCTTTTTTTACCGGGATTTACGCCTTGGTGCTAGTCGCCAGCCCCTGGCCTATGGAAGGCGGGCTTGGAGTAGTCACGACACGGACCCCGAGGGCGGGTCGTGACAAATTGGTATCAGAGGAGTTCGGTTCTACCGCGAACTCTGATCTTTTCTATGTGAAGCAATAATGTTTAGCGTATTGAGTGTGGTTATCAGTCCAGGGAGACCAGTGTTGGTGCGGCGGCCGACGTATCCGTACACCAGGACCCTGACTTATGATTTCTGACTTAATGCACGAAAACATTGATTGCGTGTGTGTTTCAAAGTTTTCTTTGTGATTTCCTTGTGTCAGCTCACCAGGTATACTGTTGACCGTGGCGCACCTGTTTCCTTTTCAGGATGGCCCCACGACGGCAGCCAGCTAGGGTTCCGAGAGTTGAGCGTGATGACAGCCCACCGAGCGACGAGGCCTCGGTGCAGGGCCCTTTGTCAGCAGTGGCACCAGCGGTAGCACTACCCGCCGAGCCCCCGATACTTCCAGCACCAGCCGCTGACGATGCACGTCGCCTCAGCGCACTGCATGAGTTTCAGCGCCAGCGACCACCCAGGTTTCGCGGGGAGACGGATCCCCAGGCAGCAGAGGACTGGCTGGAGGTAGTGGTACGAGTGTTTAGGCTAGTGAGGACACCAGCAAACCTCATGGTGATCCTCGCTGCGAGCCTACTACAGGCAGCAGCAGGACGATGGTGGAGCTTGATGCTCCAGGTGCACGATGAGGCATATCTACTTTGGACGGACTTTGAGAGCCTCTTCCGCTCGGAGTTCGTCCCAGCCACCCTTCGTGCGGTGCGTATCCAGGAGCTTCTACAGCTGCGGCAGGGCAGCATGACGGTCGCTCAGTACTCGGCGAGATTTACCGATCTCTCGCGCTACTCGACCGACATGGTATGGGACCCATTCTTCCGGGCCCGGACCTTCGAGCAGGGTTTGAGACACGAGATCAGGGCATCGCTGATCTCCCTCAGCATACCGACTCAGACAGGAGTACTGGAGCGGGCCCTTCTGATCGAGAGCTTCCTTGCTGAGTCTACACCAGCACAGAGACCCACCGCAGGGCGGCACGTGGCGGAGTCATCTGCAGCAGGAAGTCGGCGGATGACTCAGGGGTCTAGACAGACCAGACCTTCGGGCAGACGACCTCAGGACACTGGCTCAGCAGTGCGGGGCACACAGCGCGGAGCCAGTCTTTCGAGAGGCAGACAGTCTTACTCCTGTGGCGGGATTGGTCACATGGCTCGTGACTGTCCGACCCGCCATGCTGATGATCAGCAGTTAAGTTAAGAACCTCCCAGGCAGAGGCAGAGGTTCGATCGTGGCGGTCCCCAGGGAGGAGGCGGACGAGGCAGAGGAGCTGGACGAGCAGCCGGCGGTGGGCGACGCTTTGAGGCTCTTCCATCACCACCACCAGGAGGTCCACCCCGACCACAGGGAGTAGGTGAACATGCGAGAGCTCAACTTCAGGCAACCGAGGCCTTCGATCATGGAGCTCTGGGAGCCGATGGACAGGAGCAGAACTAGTGGATACATCCTTTGTACTTCTGGTTCCTTGTTGCATTTGTGTAGCGTCTTGTATTATGAGCTGCAATAATAAAAGACGCATACCTTTGTGATATTTTCGTTCATGTCCTCTTTCGTGATGTTACTAAGAGGTTCCAGTTTTAGCTGTTGACTTGACCCTCACTTGTGAGACATCTACTGGAGAAGACCCAGTTACCACACACTGATGCCGACAGTGTGACTCAACCCTTGGAGGTGAGAGTAACGGTTGAATCTCTTAGTAGTAGCGTCGAGGCCTTACGACGCCATCCATGCCATGAATTAACTAATCATGACGGAATTGACTGTATTAGGCAAGGAACGTGGTTAATCCAGGGGATGAGACCGGATTTCACTTTTCGGCAAAGGAGAAATCTTTGCAGCTAGCCTCTTTGCAGATATCTTTCGTGGATAGAGATGGAGCAGCCTTCCTTCAGTCTCTCACAGTCACTCCTCCACTATTGCAGCGAGTCAGGGAGGCACAGCGTGGGGACGCTGACTGTGAGACACGGCGTGCACAGATATCCTCGGGACAGACACCTGATGGTTTCTCCCTTGGAGCAGTGCACAACATCCTTTTCAGAGGACGTACCATGGTACCAGTCGCTTTGCGAGAGGAAGTGCTGAGAGAGTTTCACACTTCTCCTTTGGCGGTACATCCTGGAGTGGCGAAGATGTACCAGGACCTCAGACGACAGCACTGGTGGCCGGGCATGAAGAAGGCAGTAGCAGAGTACGTTTCTCGATGCCTCACCTGCCAGCAGGTGAAGGCAGAGCATCAGGTACCAGCAGGCTTGGTACAGCCCTTGGAGGTTCCGGAGTGGAAGTGGGACGGCATATCTATGGACTTCGTGACTGGACTTCCACGCACTTCCAGAGGTCACGACTCCATCTGGGTGATCGTTGACCGACTCACCAAATCGGCACACTTCTTACCCATTAGAGAGCAGGGCTCAGTGGAGAGCTTGGGACGTCTCTACATTCAAGAGATTGTGCGGCTCCACGGCGTGTCATCATCTATCATATCCGATCGAGATGCCCGCTTTACTTCCCGACTTTGGAAGGGGTTACAGGAGGCGTTTGGGACGCAGCTACGTCTGAGCACAGCCTTTCACCCTCAGACGGATGGTCAGACGGAGAGGACCATTCAGACTCTCGAGGACATGCTCCGCGCATGTGTCCTCGACTTTGGTCGTAGCTGGGAGGACCACCTACCCTTAGTGGAGTTCGCGTACAACAACAACTACCACTCCACTATCGGGATGGCACCGTACGAGGTGTTGTACGGCCGACCTTGTAGATCTCCTTTGTGCTGGACAGACTCTGGAGAGTCAGCACTGGTGGGACCGGAGATGGTCCAGGCCACGACAGAGAAGGTCCAGGTCATCCAGGAGCGGATGAGGACAGCTCAGAGCCGGCAGAAGTCATATGCTGACAGGAGGCGGAGGCCACTAGAGTTCGAGGATGGTGACCACGTCTTCTTGTGGGTCTCACCTCGACGTGGTATTCGGAGATTTGGCCGAGGCGGCAAGTTATCTCGGCGCTTCATCGGACCCTTCCAGGTCCTCAGCAGGGTTGGCGAGGTGGTTTATCGTCTGGCTCTACCACCTCAGTTGCACCGGGTGCACGACGTCTTCCACGTATCCCAGCTGAGGAGATACGTGCACGACCCGATGCACATCATTGACCATGGGGAGATTGACGTTGACGATGGGGCGACTTTTACGGAGGTCCCGGTGGAGATAGAGGATCGACAGGAGCGGGTCCTGCGTGGGCGATCGATTCCTCTTGTGCGCATCAGATGGCAGCACGGGAATCTTCAGGAGCGCACATGGGAGCGGGAGGCTCAGATGCGTGCTCAGTACCCTCATTTGTTTCCCTAGTTCTTGATATATCTTTACGGGGACGTAAAGCCCTGAGGTGGGAGTAATGTAAAGACCCGTAAAATTCAAGGGAAATTTTTTCTTAATTTTCTTTGGAATTTTACAAGAGCGCGGTTTCTGACGGCACCTGATTCCGAGGCCCGGTGTGCCCGGAATCAATTTCCGAAGTTTGGCTCGGGTACGTTCAGTGAACGAACGAGCGGGATTTTCTAACTTTTGAACCGGTGCCCGGAATCGAATTCTGAGGGCACCGATGGAACCGTAGCGCCGGTAAACGCTTAGGAACTCCTGTTCTGGAGTTGCGTTCATGCGAGTGTTGATAATAAAAATTGTGGATGTTACTTTGTAATTACACTACAATTTTTATTATTTTACTCTAAGTGTTATCTCTTGTTGGAAGTTGGGTAACCACCCAACCTCCCTTGGGAGGTTATGAGGGTGGTGGGGCCCACACGAACCCCACCTCTTCATATCCTCTAAAACCCCTCAACTCCCTCATAAGTTATGATATCTTAAGTTATAACTTTAGACTTAAATAAGGTGAGTTGTGTGTGTGTTTTGAATTTCAAACTCTTGAAATTCTAGTGTGTTATTGTGTTAATAAAATAAGATAGAGTCTTATTTTATAGTTTTAGTCTCCTTGAGAGAGTTGGGAAGGTTCTTCTTGTTTCTTCACCTTCTTCAACCTCGACGAAGAACACGAAGAACGCCGTTCTTCAACGAAGAACTTCTTCGCCGAAGAACACGGTTCTTCCGTGACGCCATATCCAGGACGTGACGTTCTTCTTCCGCATCATCTCTTCCACGACGGTTTTCCGTGACGAACGCCATCGACAACGACTTTTCCTCCGACGTCAAAGGAATCGACACTGATATTCCACGACTACGTCAACGTGCGACTATCGAGGTAGGGGTTGTTGATTCTTGTTTAATTATTTTATTCTTGATCGTGGATCTAGCATGTCTAACGTGAGGCTTTTGAATATTATTTAAGTTGTGTTTTAACGTGAGGGGGCCGGACCGAATGAACACGGCCGAACCCCCTCCTTCGTTCTTGGTGTTTATTTTTGCGGATGAATCAAGGTGGCGTGGTTCCGTCGCACCACGCGGATTTTCGCCGAAACTTTTTACGCGACGCCGTCGCGCCGCGCCATGGAAGGATTATCAAGAACGCGACACCGTCGCGCCGCGTTGAAGGGAATCAAAGTGCGGCGGAGGGGCGCGGTGCCGTCGCACCGCGCCGGACGACGAACACCGCGGCCGGTTCCGGGCCGCGGCGGAATGAGAAGACTGGTGGCCGGGCCGCCGGCGTCGGAAGCCGAAGAGGGGACCGGATTTTCCGGTCCCGTTGGAGAAAACCGGCCGGCCAGTTGGCCGGCCGGATGGTAATAAACCGGGGGAAATTAATCCCCCGGCCAGCACACAAACCCCCCCTCATTTATGAGGGGGGCGGTTCCCTTGAGGGGGGGCAGGAGGCCCCCCGGTTTTTCTTCAAGCCGGCCCCCACGTGGGGGCCGTTTTTTTTTTCAAAGGGCGCGGCATATAGCCGCGCCGCCCAATCAATCCAGCGGGGGATTGATTCCCCCCGCGCTGCCTCCGTGCGGCGCCAGGCCGCCGCGCCGCCGCGCCGCCGGCCGGCCGGCCGGGCGGGCCGGGTCGGGTCGACCCAGTTCGGGCCGACCCAGGGGGGGTCGGGCCGGGTCGGCCCGGACCCGGACCCCCCGTTTCGAATCAGATTCGGTCTTTTGGCCATATCTTGAGCCTCGGACCTCCAATCGACGAACCGTCTGCGGCAACGCGATCCTTGGATCGAGACGGTCGTTTCGGTATATCTCACTAAAGGTTTCGGAATACTTTGTGTTCGGCCGTGTTGGTTCGTTCACGAAACCAACCGGGCCTTCGGAGCGGAAATGCTCATATCTTGAGCTACGGACGTCCGATTGACGTGCCGTCAGCCGTGTTGTGTTACTCTTAGTGAGACCGATCTTTTGGCATACTCTGCCCAAGGTTTGGATGCAGGTGGAGTACGGTCGGGTTGGTTTTGCCTTAAAAACCAACCGGGCCCCGGGGACGAAAATGCCAATAACTCTCAGACCGGGCATCCGATCGACGCGCCGTCTGTTGCGTTGAGTTCCTGTTGGCGATACGGAACTTTTGGTTACATCAACTCTGGACTTTGTGACAGTTGATGTATCAGCCTCTCGGCTCGTGGAGCGGACCCTCCGAACGAGCTTGCTGTGTGCGGGAACCCTAGTGCTGGCTGCGACTGTTACTGTGACTAATACTGCTACTACTGCTACTGTGACTGCGACGACGACAGTACAGAGATCCTGTGTGGATTCGACGACGACGACTACAACACTCAGCGATCCTACGTGGATCAGTGCTACAGGTCCTGTGTGGGCCCGATCCTGTGTGGGTCCTATAGCATCCCGTCTTTTTATAACATAACTTTTCATTCCATTACACGGAACTGAGGATCTTTAAGGTTTAGTGTCTTGGAAACAAGGAACATAAAACATGAAACAAAAAAAACATTCTTCTTAAACACTTGAAAGGCTTCTCCTCATGTTCACCCTAGGATCATTACTGCATCTCATAACCTGGGGACATACATCAAAAGGAAGGGTGAGCAGAAGGCCCAGCAAGGGAAACAAGTGAAACATTTTACATATGAATTTGAGATACATCAATAAAGTCATGAAAAGAACTTTAATGCATGAAAATGAAATCATGAGGCATATCATAATAAAAATAAAACTTTTTCATAACTTGAAGATGTGGCTGCAACATTTAATATTGACAATCGTTTCGTTTCACCAAGGTCCATCCCCAAGGTGTCGTTAAAAATTACCAAGGTTTTTCACCAAGGCATCGTTAAAATTGTAATCTCTAGTGGTTACATCATTACCCAATGCATTGGAGCGCTATCAGGGAGCACCCTTAAATTTGCCTTTATTATCATGTGAGCCACATATATCATCATAAAACATTTCATAAATAACCCATAGAATAAAATAAATGGTTTTCATTTCATAATCATAACGAAAAAAAAACTTCTTTAAAGACATGATCCTTACGTCACATTAAACCCACGGAAAGGGAAAGCGGGTCTCATGTATGTAAATCCCAGAATTTAAAATAGAACATTTTGATATATATGTGAATACCCTTGTAGAAATAAGAGCTTTGAGTATTCACTTTATAACATAAAATAATTCTGAGAAAAGAGAGGGGCATTTTGAGACCAAAAATTCTGCAGCATAACGGCTATGTTTCGGGGTTTTAGAAAACATTGAAAAGAGAGGGGACATGGGTCACCCACTAATAAATTATCCATTAAACAGTAGAGGGAAAGAATATCATGGATTTAAGAACATGGTAATGAAATTTGAAAATATACCATATGAAATGAAGAGCATGAAAGGAAGACAAAAATACGATTTCTCTTATGAAAATCCGACAGCCTAACGGTGTCACATAAACTTCAACCAAAAAATGAATTGATGAGATCAAATAGGGTCTCTCATAATATGAACATAAAAGATCAGTATGATAGATATAGATATCATACCCCAACATAATAAATGGAACTTGAAAGAATTGACATGAAAGTAGAACTTCAAAACGAGAAGGGTGAAGAACCACTTAAAATTTCGGCGGCCTAACGGCGCCACGTAAAACTTCAAAATACTGATTTGAAGAGATCAAATGGGGTCTCTCATCATATGAACATAAGATTCCAGTATGATAGATATAAAGATCATACCCCAACATAATAGAAATTAACTTGAAAGAATTGACATGAAAGTAGAACTTCAAAACGAGATGGGTGAAGAACCACTTAAAATTTCGGCAGCCTAACGGCGCCACGTAAAACCTCAAAATACTGAATTGAAGCGATCAAATGGGGTCTCTCATCATAAGAACATAAGAGTCCAGTATGACATATATAGAGATCATACCCCAATATAACAAATATGAACTTGAAATAATTGACATGAAAGTAGAACTTCAAAACGAGATGGGTGAAGAACCACTTAAAATTTCGGCAGCCTAACGGCGCCACGTAAAACCTCAAAATACTGAATTGAAGAGATCAAATGGGGTCTCTCATCATAAGAACATAAGAGTACAGTATGATATATATAGAGATCATACCCCAATATAACAAATATGAACTTGAAATAATTGACATGAAAGTAGAACTTCAAAACGAGATGGGTGAAGAACCACTTAAAATTTCGGCAGCCTAACGGCGCCACGTAAAACCTCAAAATACTGAATTGAAGAGATCAAATGGGGTCTCTCATCATATGATCATAAAAGATCAGTATTATAATTTAGAGATCATACCCCAACATAATAAAAAGGAACATGAAAGACTTGAATGAAAATAGAACTTGAAAACGAGGAAGGTGAAAGAATCCCTTAAAAATTCGGCAGCCTAACGGCGCCACTTAAACATTCTTAAAACGAATTGATGAGAGCAAGGGGGGTATCTCATCATATGAACATGAAATAGGCAGTAGGATTAATATAAAAGAACATCCTCCAACATAAGAACATGGAGTATAAAAGAAATGACATAAAAGAGATTACTTGAAAAGAAAGAGAGAGGTCGGATCCCTTACCTTAAAATGTAACTCTTAAACCTCAAAGGTTGGGACCATGAGGGCTTGGGGGCACCTTGGGAGGACTCCTTGGGAGGTAATGAGACCAGAAATTCGTTGGGAATGAGTGGGGAGTCGAATGGATGAGAGGAGGGCTTGGTATTTATAGGGAAAGTGAGGGGACAAGGCATTAATGGCCAAGGGACACCTCACATGTGCTTTTCTCAAACCCATGTGCTCTCCCTTGTCATTTATCATGAAGTTAGGCCACATGGGGCCCCCAAAACAATAATTCATCACCCTTGGCCGGCCAACCCTCAAAAGATCTCATGACATCATCATGACACCGTTATGATGTCATTAAACATACCAAAACCCTAAAACTGTATTTTTACTATTCACTGAAAATTCAACTTTCTCAGAAAAATCCCAAAATTTCACATTAACCAAATATCAATGCTCTGATTTCAAAAATGAAATCCATTTTATAAAAATAATTTTCTAAATATTTTTAATTTAATTTTTAAATAAAAACACTATTCATCGAAAATTCATTTTTTTAGAAAAAACCCCAAAAATTACCATAACATAATATCGATGTTCTTAGTTCAAAAATAAATTCATTTTTATAAAAATAATTTTCTAATTATTTTTAATTAAATTTTTAATTAAAAAACACTATTCACCCGAAAAAACTAATACTTGAATAATAATTAATGAAACCGTTATTTAACTATTTTATTGAATCACATTACTTAATCAAGGTGCCTAGATTATTTTAAAACTTTCTTTAAGTGAGATTACTAATCCATTTGGTCATATTACTAATCCTAATCATAAAATCACTATTCATAATTTACTATTCATCAAAAATCAAGTTGATCTTATTAGACTCTAAATTTAGTACTGAACATAATTGTAGAAGACCATTTTTTGAAAATCATTACACATTTTTAATTATTTAGGGTTTACATAAACATATTTAAAATATCCTTTTTCTAAAATTCATCAAAAATATGCATACTATATTTATCCGGTCATTTCAAAATTCATAAACTTCATCATAAGAAGAAATCCCAATTTTTATTTAAAACAAGGATTACACAAGGTAGTTACGGTCTCGTTACATAACCCCTTATAATACCAGCATAAGACCTAAGAGTAAGGTGTGCTAGGGTGATAGAAGCTTGGGGCGGCTCAGTCAACATTGCCCGAGTAGTAATTTCTATCAGTTTGAACTTCTCACGAAGGCGATTTCGTTCCAGCTTCACATGATGAAGTTCGGCTTGGATTTGATCCAGAGCAAAGCCCAGTGGTGCTACCTCCTTCCCAAGCTCTGTTAGATGGGCTTCGATCGGTCCAAGACTACTAGGTGAGGCCATCGAATCTTCTTTCTATAATAATTAACCAAGATTACTTATATTTAGAGACAATAATCAAAACATTTTGTTCACAGCGGTCATGTTGACCGATGGTTATATAATAGTCAAAACCCACTGATCTCATTTTAATTATCATCATGTTTATCAAATAAAACATTTTTGTTGAGTATAACAATAACACATAAAATTAGGGAACAAAATTTATTTAAAAATTTCGGGTCGTTACAATCTTCTCCCCTTAAGAAATTGCGTCCTCGCAATTTTAAAATTGGGTTTTGAAATTTCATTGAAAGTCCCACATCGGAAAAGGAGTCAGTAAAACTATTACTTTAAAATAAAGAAAGGGAAGTACAATGGTCACCCGAGTTAACCCACACTAGGGTTCCATGTAGGAAAACATGGACATGGAGGAAAAAACAAAGGGTCAAGTTCTGAGGGAGAGTGATAGAGAACATGATTAGGAGAAAGTTAACCATGAGAAAATCCCAAACTTATGATGTGTGTAAACGGTCTTTGATTACCTAGTAGGAAACGTAAACCAACAACATTTTTGTTTTACGTTTCTTTTCATAATTTTGAGGATTTCATTTACTACATAGAACAAAAACATAAGAAAATATACCTACCTTCAAGTAGAGTTTCATCCTTTAACAAGTCCCTACCAACACTAATCTTTTCTCCAAATGATGAGAATTCAAAAACACTTGGTCTCATAAAAGCACAAGAATCATCTTCTATAGAATCACATAATCTACAAAAGATTAACTATCTATTTCTTCTATCTTTAAACATTATCCCAAAAACAGAAAGGTTAAGGTAAAACAACTCTTCAAAAAGAAAGAATCCCATAGGAATGGAAACTACTTTTAAATCATCAAAGTTCCATGGTACTACCCAAAGTTCATCATAGACCATTCCATAAATAACGGTCCTTAAAATTCCTCAAAACAAACCAAACTAAGATTGAAACCCAAATACAATAAGGATTTGATAATATAGTCTTCCAAAACAACTTCATTGTTCATCTCCAGACAACATCAACCACTCCTAACATATTATAAAAAAGTAGCTAACCTAAACATATTTTACCCAAGATAGGTTAGTCATTCCTATAAGTAACCTAAATTACTATAAGTTCACCTTAAATTCATCGATTCTTCAAAATATAAGTCAACCTTACTCCTCAATGAAAATACCGTAGTAATCTATTTACCTCGATCAAATATGGTTCCCAAAATAATGAATGTCTTCCAAAATAATAATCACATTTTAATCCCCTAATCATCCCTGTCATATTAATACGAAAATCATCGCATTTCCTATCACATTGGTTGTCGGAACATGTTCTTCCATTTCCCACCATTAACTAAGAAGAGAAATCATAATTAGGGGCTTAAGTACTTAGCTAATAATCATGAAAAGGAACTGAAAGCATATAAGGATAACTTGTATATGAAAGGTATACCCTAACTTGTGATCTCCTAGGTTCCCATCTAGGTTATGAATGATCATATATTCTTATGTGAACCTTTATTTTATTTTATCTTTGTTCCTTTAACAATGGTTCATACCAAGCTTATGAATTTACCAAAGCATATCCCCTGGGAGTGTCGTAACCAAGAGTGCAGCAAGGCCCGTTGTCGTGTACCAGTTCCCATTCGAGTCTAGCTCAAAGCGGTGTTTTCGGGTTTTACCCCTATGTACATCTATGCCAGAGCCACCTCTACCTGCTCGTATCCAGACAGGGATGTATTTGCTTGGAAACCCCTTACTCAATACTCACCAAAATACCAGGAAGATTTACTATATTAAGCTTTTCTATAGGGTTCCTCCTAGAGTTTTAATATCCTAATTTCCACAAATAACTAAACCATCATTTGATACCAACTATAGCATCCCGTCTTTTTATAACATAACTTTTCATTCCATTACACGGAACTGAGGATCTTTAAGGTTTAGTGTCTTGGAAACAAGG
The DNA here is from genome assembly GCA_963277665.1 of Viscum album. NCBI lineage: Eukaryota > Viridiplantae > Streptophyta > Magnoliopsida > Santalales > Viscaceae > Viscum > Viscum album. Next base: position 1,305,371,099 of record OY728140.1, on the reverse strand, counting down.
AACATAAAACATGAAACAAAAAAAACATTCTTCTTAAACACTTGAAAGGCTTCTCCTCATGTTCACCCTAGGATCATTACTGCATCTCATAACCTGGGGACATACATCAAAAGGAAGGGTGAGCAGAAGGCCCAGCAAGGGAAACAAGTGAAACATTTTACATATGAATTTGAGATACATCAATAAAGTCATGAAAAGAACTTTAATGCATGAAAATGAAATCATGAGGCATATCATAATAAAAATAAAACTTTTTCATAACTTGAAGATGTGGCTGCAACATTTAATATTGACAATCGTTTCGTTTCACCAAGGTCCATCCCCAAGGTGTCGTTAAAAATTACCAAGGTTTTTCACCAAGGCATCGTTAAAATTGTAATCTCTAGTGGTTACATCATTACCCAATGCATTGGAGCGCTATCAGGGAGCACCCTTAAATTTGCCTTTATTATCATGTGAGCCACATATATCATCATAAAACATTTCATAAATAACCCATAGAATAAAATAAATGGTTTTCATTTCATAATCATAACGAAAAAAAAACTTCTTTAAAGACATGATCCTTACGTCACATTAAACCCACGGAAAGGGAAAGCGGGTCTCATGTATGTAAATCCCAGAATTTAAAATAGAACATTTTGATATATATGTGAATACCCTTGTAGAAATAAGAGCTTTGAGTATTCACTTTATAACATAAAATAATTCTGAGAAAAGAGAGGGGCATTTTGAGACCAAAAATTCTGCAGCATAACGGCTATGTTTCGGGGTTTTAGAAAACATTGAAAAGAGAGGGGACATGGGTCACCCACTAATAAATTATCCATTAAACAGTAGAGGGAAAGAATATCATGGATTTAAGAACATGGTAATGAAATTTGAAAATATACCATATGAAATGAAGAGCATGAAAGGAAGACAAAAATACGATTTCTCTTATGAAAATCCGACAGCCTAACGGTGTCACATAAACTTCAACCAAAAAATGAATTGATGAGATCAAATAGGGTCTCTCATAATATGAACATAAAAGATCAGTATGATAGATATAGATATCATACCCCAACATAATAAATGGAACTTGAAAGAATTGACATGAAAGTAGAACTTCAAAACGAGAAGGGTGAAGAACCACTTAAAATTTCGGCGGCCTAACGGCGCCACGTAAAACTTCAAAATACTGATTTGAAGAGATCAAATGGGGTCTCTCATCATATGAACATAAGATTCCAGTATGATAGATATAAAGATCATACCCCAACATAATAGAAATTAACTTGAAAGAATTGACATGAAAGTAGAACTTCAAAACGAGATGGGTGAAGAACCACTTAAAATTTCGGCAGCCTAACGGCGCCACGTAAAACCTCAAAATACTGAATTGAAGCGATCAAACGGGGTCTCTCATCATAAGAACATAAGAGTCCAGTATGACATATATAGAGATCATACCCCAATATAACAAATATGAACTTGAAATAATTGACATGAAAGTAGAACTTCAAAACGAGATGGGTGAAGAACCACTTAAAATTTCGGCAGCCTAACGGCGCCACGTAAAACCTCAAAATACTGAATTGAAGAGATCAAATGGGGTCTCTCATCATAAGAACATAAGAGTACAGTATGATATATATAGAGATCATACCCCAATATAACAAATATGAACTTGAAATAATTGACATGAAAGTAGAACTTCAAAACGAGATGGGTGAAGAACCACTTAAAATTTCGGCAGCCTAACGGCGCCACGTAAAACCTCAAAATACTGAATTGAAGAGATCAAATGGGGTCTCTCATCATATGATCATAAAAGATCAGTATTATAATTTAGAGATCATACCCCAACATAATAAAAAGGAACATGAAAGACTTGAATGAAAATAGAACTTGAAAACGAGGAAGGTGAAAGAATCCCTTAAAAATTCGGCAGCCTAACGGCGCCACTTAAACATTCTTAAAACGAATTGATGAGAGCAAGGGGGGTATCTCATCATATGAACATGAAATAGGCAGTAGGATTAATATAAAAGAACATCCTCCAACATAAGAACATGGAGTATAAAAGAAATGACATAAAAGAGATTACTTGAAAAGAAAGAGAGAGGTCGGATCCCTTACCTTAAAATGTAACTCTTAAACCTCAAAGGTTGGGACCATGAGGGCTTGGGGGCACCTTGGGAGGACTCCTTGGGAGGTAATGAGACCAGAAATTCGTTGGGAATGAGTGGGGAGTCGAATGGATGAGAGGAGGGCTTGGTATTTATAGGGAAAGTGAGGGGACAAGGCATTAATGGCCAAGGGACACCTCACATGTGCTTTTCTCAAACCCATGTGCTCTCCCTTGTCATTTATCATGAAGTTAGGCCACATGGGGCCCCCAAAACAATAATTCATCACCCTTGGCCGGGCAACCCTCAAAAGATCTCATGACATCATCATGACACCGTTATGATGTCATTAAACATACCAAAACCCTAAAACTGTATTTTTACTATTCACTGAAAATTCAACTTTCTCAGAAAAATCCCAAAATTTCACATTAAACAAATATCAATGCTCTGATTTCAAAAATGAAATCCATTTTATAAAAATAATTTTCTAAATATTTTTAATTTAATTTTTAAATAAAAACACTATTCATCGAAAATTCATTTTTTTAGAAAAAACCCCAAAAATTACCATAACATAATATCGATGTTCTTAGTTCAAAAATAAATTCATTTTTATAAAAATAATTTTCTAATTATTTTTAATTAAATTTTTAATTAAAAAACACTATTCACCCGAAAAAACTAATACTTGAATAATAATTAATGAAACCGTTATTTAACTATTTTATTGAATCACATTACTTAATCAAGGTGCCTAGATTATTTTAAAACTTTCTTTAAGTGAGATTACTAATCCATTTGGTCATATTACTAATCCTAATCATAAAATCACTATTCATAATTTACTATTCATCAAAAATCAAGTTGATCTTATTAGACTCTAAATTTAGTACTGAACATAATTGTAGAAGACCATTTTTTGAAAATCATTACACATTTTTAATTATTTAGGGTTTACATAAACATATTTAAAATATCCTTTTTCTAAAATTCATCAAAAATATGCATACTATATTTATCCGGTCATTTCAAAATTCATAAACTTCATCATAAGAAGAAATCCCAATTTTTATTTAAAACAAGGATTACACAAGGTAGTTACGGTCTCGTTACATAACCCCTTATAATACCAGCATAGGACCTAAGAGTAAGGTGTGCTAGGGTGATAGAAGCTTGGGGCGGCTCAGTCAACATTGCCCGAGTAGTAATTTCTATCAGTTTGAACTTCTCACGAAGGCGATTTCGTTCCAGCTTCACATGATGAAGTTCGGCTTGGATTTGATCCAGAGCAAAGCCCAGTGGTGCTACCTCCTTCCCAAGCTCTGTTAGATGGGCTTCGATCGGTCCAAGACTACTAGGTGAGGCCATCGAATCTTCTTTCTATAATAATTAACCAAGATTACTTATATTTAGAGACAATAATCAAAACATTTTGTTCACAGCGGTCATGTTGACCGATGGTTATATAATAGTCAAAACCCACTGATCTCATTTTAATTATCATCATGTTTATCAAATAAAACATTTTTGTTGAGTATAACAATAACACATAAAATTAGGGAACAAAATTTATTTAAAAATTTCGGGTCGTTACAGGTCCGATCCTGTGTGGGTCCTTGCGCTCAGCGGTCCTGTGTGAACCAGCGCCTACAGGTCCTGTGTGGGCCTGATCCTGTGTGGGTCTTTTGCGGGGGTTAGTTACCTATCGATCCTTCGTGGGTCCGACGACTTAGATGGATCAGTGATCATCTTTATCGTCTTTTGAAGAAGTATACCTGTGTGAGCTGAAACCTATTGCTTTCCTGTGTGGATTGTGTTGTGCAATCCTGTGTGGATTACGTTTTGCTTTCCTGTGTGGATTGTGTTGAGCAATCCTATGTGGATTACGTTTTGCTTTCCTGTGTGGAATACGTTTACTTTCCTGTGTGGACTGAGTTGTACTTGGGCTTGGAGGTTGGAGCGTATTTTAAATTCATGACTTAGGTATATGTATGGGCATATACCTAAGCAGTGTCGGTTGTTACTTCGTGATTGTTCCTTTCTTCGTGGTTTATCCTTTGTGGATTTGAGAGACCTTCAGGGGTCTCGGGGTCCCTACTGAGTAGCTTATACTCACCCCTGCACGGGCTTTGCCCGCACTACGTTGTGTTGGTTGCAGACGACGGACAGCGTTGACCTTAGCTGAGGCTTGCAGAGCGGGACGGTACCCGGAGGTGGACCACTGGGCGGGACGTGCTCGGAGCGGATGGCGGGACCCGTGGAGCAGAGGGGCTATCTGTACCCACCCTTCAGGTGGGATTTCCAGTGGACAGCTCGGTGTAGCGGCTTTTACTTTTCAGTTGCTGTTTTCCCTTTCGAGTTGTACTTTACTTTCAGTTTGGGTTTGTATACTGGCCCATTTACTTTTCCGCACTTTCAGTTGTACTCTGCTTTTGTTTAGTGTTTACTTTCCGCTTGCTTACTCTGTGGTGTTTGTTTACTTTTCAAAGGCAATTCCTTCCCTTTTTTTACTGGGATTTACGCCTTGGTGCTAGTCGTCAGCCCCTGGCCTATGGAAGGCGGGCTTGGGGTAGTCACGGCATGGACCCCGAGGGCGGGCCGTGACATAATATATATCATGTTACCTCATGTTATTATCTGTTTTCTACTACATATATGTACTCTAAATTAAATGTTAAAACACTTCTACAGATAATAACTTATGCACGTGCTGGTGCTCCCAATCTCAAGGAACAACAGCTCTCTCAACCTACTGCTTCTCACAATGCTAAGGAACAATAACCTTCTGTACGTGATGTTGCTCCCAATCTCGAGGAAAAACTGGTCTTTCAACCTACTAATTCTATAAGTGAAAAGGATTGACCATATTCATGTGCTAGTGCTCTCATTCCTAAGAAACAACAAGTTTCTCAACCTACTACTCCTCTCAGGGCATAGGTACAATGACCATCTGCACATGTCGATGCTACCACTCCAGAGGAACATATTGATGATGTTCATTCTAGGGAAATTATAGGTTATGAAGGACCAATGACACAAAAAATACAGGAGCATCGTATTTTGATGGTGTTAATAAAAATAATTAAGGTGAAAGTCAATGACATCAAATACGAGGTCGGATGGAATCCGTAGAGCCAACATGTTAACCCCAACAAGGCCATATTCAGTAGTTACATTAGAATATTCACTCAGAATTGTGTGCCGATTGATGTAGATTCGTGACACCATGTTGTTCACGGGATTAAGACACTGATGTGGGAACAGATTATGGTAACATTATGATATCATTTATTTATTTTACTAAAAAATAAAATAATAAAACATTGACTTACTCTTCATCATCCATTGTAGAGTAAATTTATAGTATATGACTCCAACAAGAAATATGTATTAATACTTGTTGGAAGGATTTAGATAGAATTTCAGACAATTCTAACAAGACATCATCTTAAATATTCTAAAGGAAAATTAAACCCACACCCACTGCTTATCTACACACACCTGATAACCCAATAAGCATGGGATGCGTTTACTGGTCATCGTGCTGATGTGTCTTTTTCAGGTACATTGTGGATAGTATTACATTGTTTGACGACATGTGTATTAATCACTTTGATTGAATGTTTTTTTATTAATGAAACAACAACTGACTTCTGGAAATAAGGAATGAGTAGCAAAACCAGCATACCCCTACCATAAAGAAAGGATGGGGCACGCTTCACTTGAAAAAAAATTGGTACGTATTTTAAATCTACTGTAATACTTTTATGTGACATAAAACAACATCATAATTATGTTCCTATTTTTATATGTTGGTTTATGAATCAAAATAAAAAGTCACTTCTATCCCACTTCATGTGCTATAGAAGGAGGAACGTGTAAATAAAGATGGGATACTAATAGATGAAAACATACAAAAAGTGTGGGAAACATGTGTAAGTATTACATAATAATTTTTTTTATTTAAATTGCTATTACATTACAATGATAAATTTTTTTCTTGTATATTCTATCTGAAATAGTCATAGGAATCAACAACACCTATACTAGATGAACACATACTATCAGTGGACTTGAAGCAGCTAGAATAGTATGGCCGTATCAGAGGTGTGGGTTTTGGGGTGGCACTCCGAACATATTTTGAGAAAAAAAACAAGAGGATGATCAAAGCGAATTAATAAAACAGATGAGAGAAAGAATATCTACCCTTGAAGAACAATTCCAATGGTAGAGAGAGATGATGGAAACTTTTATGGGGGGAAGGCAAGGAGAATAAGCAACTCAAAAACAACCACCGCGTAAATATCCTGCCCCACCCCCACTAGCTATGGGGTGATCCATTCCCCTCAAATAGATGTATTAGATGTGGTAATCAATGTTCTAATAAATATTTATATGAAATGTGAATCATAAATACACTAATTCCTTTCTTATACTGATATTATATAGGGTGCTAATAATTTTTATTTATATACATCAATGCCCACCCATCACCTTATAGCGAGGGCTACGATGTTCAATATCCAAAATGACATGCTACGCAACAGACCACTTCCAACAGTTCATGTGCAAGTGTCAATTAGTGTATCCCATGAGCCGAGTGCCAAGATACTTTTTCCAATTCATGAGGAAGATACTCATATGGACAAAAAATATGTTGTAACATTCACCACATGGATATTACATCTTGTAAAAAACATGTTGATAAGTAGGTATTCATTTCCAATTTATTTTTCAAGAAAAAACTTTAACAATTAATGAAAAAAGGTCTGAAATGATTAATTTTATTATAAAAGGACAAAGGGAAGGGGATGAAATGAAAGGCCGACTCAAAACCATCTAAAGGATTGACCAACTGATCGAAAAGATCTACCGAAATCACCATTACCCTGCCCGTTCTAAATCTGCATTTACTAGAATTGATGGTTCAGGTGGATACAAAGTTAAAAGATGGTTGTAATCACATAGTTTTTCTTGAATAAAATATATACAGAGAGAAAGATAAAGACTTCATTGGTGTTGAGAGTGTGAGTGAAATCCTCAACAATGATTGGCTAGGCGGCTCAGTTGTAAATGTATACATGAGGTATGTTTTCCTGATTTTATTTTCCAATAGCTGATATACTATGTTAATTATGACTAAATATATCTCATATTTTTGGTAGGAATATATATGAAAAACAAATAAAGGGATTTTCACATGATTTTTTTGGACTCGTGAGTCCTCATATCACCTCTATAGAATAACCAAAAATAGATACCAATAGAAATGATGAAATATTGGTAGGTCTGATCAAATCATTTGAAAGTAAAGTTTCGGATAAGAGACCTTATTTAATACCAATGATGTAGGGGTAAAAATCTACAATTTAATCATATCAAATATATTTTCATTTCTTCCATTACATATTCCTTTTTTTAAGCAGCATTGGATGCTCATTGTGGTAAATTTGGATACTCTGAAGATTTATTTTCTGGATTCAATGCATGGATATCCAAAAAACCGATCACACCTGATAATATTTTTCGATTTGTAATACACTACATCCAATGTTTTAAAGATAAACATCAAGTTATATAATTTATATTATCTTTTAATGAGGATTCTGTTATGATAGGGTGGTGCATAAATATCATGAAAAACAAGGAATGAGGCCATGGGATAAGGACAAAAAAGAAGACAAGTTCTACTACTGGAAAAGTATCACGGTATATATAATAATATTTCACTATACAAACACATATCAAAACAAATTACTTATTCTCCTCAATGTTTCAGTAGTATCTGAAATAACCCAATGGAAAATATTGTGGTTATTATGTTTGTAAATCTCTGAGAGATATCATATTCTATAAAAAAACTAGCATCCCTTAAGAGGTATTTTGGAAGATAATTACCATTTAAATTAAATTATTTATTAATCCTTTGTGTATTTATATTTTTCCAGTAGTATTATAATGATCTAAAAGACTCATATTCACTAGACGATATAGATGTGCTAAAAACAAATGGGTAGTATACCTGATGGAAGAATGTACAAAAATAGCATGAAGATTTGACTTCTATAAAAGTAGTGGATTATTTCATATTTATTTTTAATTTACTTATTTTTAATACTAATAACATTTTTTTTATACAGGTGGATTCCTTTGTTTGAGTCGGGGCGGTTTGTTCGAAACTGATCATGATCGTGAGAGATTGGACTTTGAGGCTGCAACTCAGAATTAAATGAGAAGGTAAAGTTTTTTTTAATATATTATGTTTTTCCTCATAATATTATTTGTTATCTACTAAATTAACATAATCTAAATTAAATGTTAGACTACTCATGCAAACAATGTCTTCCACATAATTATTCTCCCTCAAAACCTTGTCACCTCTATATTTTCAGCATGTATCACTTTCCTTCAAATGAAGTGGAGGGAACTTGAAGGAAAGTGATAAATACTGACAATGCAGTGTTTCTATTTCGACAAAGAAATAAAATTTAAAGCATGGTACTGTACGATGTGGCCGGTATGACTCAAAGTGTGTCTTTTGATGTAATTAATTAATTTTGTCATCATTTTCTCTACTACTTGTAATTTAATTTCCTTATCATTTTTTTAATACTTATTTAGTTTTTTATAAATATCTTTTGGGAAGTCATATTTTACTTTCAACTATGTAAAAAAATCCAGAAAAGAGAGGACATGTTCCTTTCAGGTGGAAGAGGAAACCCCATGTTTCATGAAAACCAAGCAAACACACTGTGTAACCGGTATGACTAGAAGTTTCCATTGTGAGTTTAAAATTTACATTTTAGTTCAAAACACGTCACTCACTAAAAACCAAGAAAACACACTTTGATTGTCTTGATAACTTAGGACAGTGATTCATAAGTCATTTGTGATGTGTATGAAGTAGTCACACGTCTAACTGACGCACGATGAGATCGGCATGACTCATAATGGGTGTTTCTAATTTGAAATGACATTTTAGTAAAAAAACAACTGAGATATTGAAAATTGAGTAAACATATTCGAATTATTTTAATACTCTAGGAAAATGACCTATATGTAATTTATGACATGCAGGAATTAGCCGCACCTCAACACAACACACGGTGTGGCCGATATCACCCAAAGTGTCTCTTTTTATTTAAAATTGACATCAATTTAAGTAAAAACATCAAGCGACATATTGAAAACTGACCAAATGCATTCAAATTATTTTTATATTTTAAGAAAATGATCTATGAGTATTTTTTGACATGTAGGAGTCAACCAAACCTCAATATGATGCATTGTGTGACCGGTATGACTCTAAGTGTGTCTTTCTGTTTAAAATTGACTATAATTTAAGTAAAAAGAACAAGTGACATACTGAAAATTGTGAAAAAAACATGCATATTGTTTTGATATTTTAGGAAAACGATCCCTGAGTCATTTTTGACCTGTAAGAATCAACCACATATCAATCTGATGCATAGTGTGATCAGTATGAATAAAAGTGTCCATAATCAATTTAAAATTGACATTTTAGTTCAAAAAGTGTCACTCACTAAAAACCAAAAAAAACACACTTTGATTGTCTTGATAATTTAAAAACACAATTCATAAGTCATTTGTAATGTGTATAAAGTAGTCTCACATCAAACCGGCGCATGATGCGACTGGTATGACCCATAATGTGTGTTTCTAGTTTGAAATGACATTTTAGTAAAAAACACAACGGGCATACTGAAAACTAAGAAAACACATTCAGATTGCTTTGATACTTTAATAAAACGATCTATAAGTAATTTGTGACCTATAAAAATCAGTTGGACCTCAATACGACGCACGATGTGGTCGGTATCACTCAAAGTGTCTCTTTTTATTTAAAATTAACATTAATTTAAGTAAAAACAACAAGTGATATACTGAAAACCGATAAAACACATTCAGATTGTTTTGATACTCTAGGAAAACAATCTATAATTCATTTTTGACATGTAGGAATCAGCTGAACCTCAATACGACATATGGTGTGGCTGATATCACCCAAAGTGTCTCTTTTTATTTAAAATTGATATCAATTTAAGTAAAAACAACAAGTGACATACTGAAAATTGAGAAAACGCATTTGGATTGTTTTTATATTTTAAGAAAATGATTTATGAGTCATTTGTGACATGTAAGAGTCAAAAACCCCTCAATACGATGCATAATATGACTGGCATGACTCTAAGTGTGTCTTTTTATTTAAAATTGACATTAATTTAAGTAAAAAAACAAGTGACATACTGAAAATAGAGCAAACACATTTAGATTGTTTTGATACTTTAGGAAAACTATACATGATTCATTTGTGACCTGTAGGAATCTACCACACCTCAATCAAATGTACGGTGTGACTGGTATGAATAAAAGTGTTCGTTATTAGTTTAAAATTGGCATTTTAGTTCGAAATGTGACACTCACTGAAAACCAAGAAAACACTCTCCAATTGTCTTGATAATTTATAAAAATGATTCATAAGTCATTTGTGATGTGTATGAAGCAGTCTCATATCAAACTGATGCACGATGTGATCGATATGACTCATAATGCGTGTTTCTAGTTTGAAATGACATTTTAGTAAAAAAAACACAACTGACATAATGAAAACTGAGAAAACACATTCAGATTGTTTTTATACTTTAGGATAAAGATCTATAAGTCATTTTTTATGTATAGGAATCATCCACACCTCAATACGACGCATGGTGTGACCAGTATAACTCAAAGTGTCTCTTTTTATTTAAAATTGACATTAATTTATGTAAAAACAACAAGTGACATACTGAAAACCGACCAAATGTATTTGGATTGTTTTGATATTTTAGGACAATGATATATAAGTCATTTTTGACGTGTAGAAATCAGTAATAGCACAATACGATTCACAAAGTGGCTGGTATCACTCAAAGTGTCTCTTTTTATTTAAAATTGACGTTAATTTAAGTAAAAACAACAAGTGGCATACTGAAAACTGAGAAAACGCATTTGGATTGTTTTGATACCTCAGAAAAATGATTCATGAGTCATTTGTGACATGTAGGAGTCAACCCCACCTCAATCCGATGCACGATGTGACTAGTATAACTAAAAGTGCTCGTTATCAGTTTAAAATTGACACTTTAGTTCAAAACGTGTCACTCATTAAAAACAAAGTAAACGCGCTCCGACTGTCATGATAATTTCGGAAAACGATTCATAAGTCATTTGTGATGTGTATGAAGCAGTCTCACATCAAACCAACGCAAGATGCGACCGATATGACTTATAATGCATGTTTCCAGGTTGAAATGACAGTTTAGTTAAAAAACACAACTGACACACTAAAAACTGAGCAAACATATTCAGACTGTTTTGATACTCTAGGAAAATGATCTATAAGTCATTTTTGATGTGTAGGAATCAGCTACACCTCAATACATTGCACGATGTGGCCGGTATAACTCCAAATGTGTCATTATTTAAAATTGACATTAATTTTAGTAAAAAAACAAGCGACATACTCAAAACCGAGCAAAGACATTCAAAATATTTTGATATTTTAGGACAATGATCCATAACTCATTTGTGACATTTAGAAATCAACCCCACCTCAATAGGACACACAGTGTGACCAATATAACTCCAAATATGTCTTTTTTATTAAATATTGACATTTTATTAATGTATTCTTTCATATTAATGTTTAATTTATTTTTTATAGTATTACAAACATAATATTTATTTTCTTATATAGGTGGAATGTTTTACTTGGGTTGAGATGATTTGTTCAACAAATGATACCATGGACGAACATTTTTGAGAGGGGATTACGAGTGTCAAAAGATGAAACATTATTGTTATTAAATGTTTGTTGGATAATTGTATATGTAATTATATAAAACATTGTTTGAAATGTATATAACAGTGTTTTTTATATATACCATGGGTGTACATTTTTGTATTACTGGCGTCACATTAAATGTATATAGGATTGTTTGAAATTACAGGTTTTGCAGGTTTTTGCTGGGTGTGGTGTTATATTAATAGCACATTTCAGCTAGCAAGACCTTTATCAACGTTATTCGAGCACTGATAAAGGGTTTCCTTTATTAGTGTTATTTAAAGCGTTGATAAAGAGTCCTTTATCAATGCTTTTTCTAGCACGGATAAAAGACCTCCTTAATCACCGATTTTTAGCTCTGATAAAGGGGACCTCCCTTTATCATTGATGCGATTAAACAGAGCTTTTTTGGCATTGTTAAAAGCCATTTTGTGTGCGCATATGTGTAGTAGTATATAACTGATAATATCATTAATATATACAACAATTAACAATATAATTTATTATATGTGGATTATATAATGTTAAAAATGTACACCCATGGTATATACATTTAATGTGACGCCAGTAATACAAAAATGTACACCCATGGTATATACAAAAAACACTGTTATATACATTTCAAACAATGTTTTATATAATTACATATACAATTATCCAACAAACATTTAAAAACAATAATGTTTCATCTTTTGACACTCGTAATCTCCTCTCAAAAATGTTTGTCCATGGTATCATTTGTTGAACAAATCATCTCAACCCAAGTAAAACATTCCACCTATATAAGAAAATAAATATTATGTTTGAAAATAAATATTGGTGGTCATTTATTTTGATTAATTGTAAATATCACATCAATATTTTGTACGGAGGTTGATTGTTCTAATTTGATTCTGTTTTAGTGTTGTTGCATAGTTGCATGTCCTGCAACAGTTGTCATGACTTTTATTAGCGTTAAAAGAATATAGTTTATTGGATGCGTTACATGGATCCCATTTTATTTAAGTGTATATCATGTGAAAGACCAAAATAACCCCAAACTAGTGTCCATAAGCGCGCTTGTAGTCCGCCCATAGCTGCGGGAGCGTCTTCCCCGTCAGCTCCGCAAAATACTGCTCGTTGTACCCTCCCTTGATCTTCTTGTTCAGCCCCGCCACAAAGCCGCCGCTCAGCCCCTCACAGTAATCGAAAAACCTCGCCGTCACGTCGTAGCTGTCAGTCCACGACGTTCCTTCCCCCGCTTGCCGCCACCCGTCCGCCGGGAAACCCGACTTCAGCCGCACGAAGTCCGCCACCCCTTCGATCAACCATCCCGGCGCCGCCGCCCCCGCCGCCCTGCCGTCCCACTGCCACACGTGGGTCATCTCATGGTACAGAATCCCGGTGAACTCCTTCCTCACGTCGCCGGAGAATCCCGCTAAAATAGGTGGCGGAGAATTTGATAACGTCGGCGCTGGTGGCTGCGACGCCGTCCATGGCGGGATCTACCACAAGGCTCACCCGCTGCACTGGTTTCCTGTCGGCGTCGGAGGCCTGCTGGAAGAGTTTCCATATGAAGTCGGTGGAGGCGGCCATGGTCCGCCGGGCGTAATCCACGCCGATCGTTTCCGCGAAGACGGCACCGCCGCGGGTGCCGGCGGCGTCGTTCGTGACATCGTATACGACGCCCTGGGCTCCATGGAGAGACACGGAGAGCAGAGCGGGGACGAGGAGGAAGGAGAGGAAGAAAACGCTACGAGCCAAGGATTGATGTGCGAGGTGGGTTGTGGAAGCTTGGTTTGGTCCTTTATATAGTGAATCAGGCGGCTAAGAGTCCATGTATGGCGGCCTGCATACTTTTCCAAGGTCCAAACTCCAACGCACGAAGTTTCATCATGTGGGTGGGGAGGTGCAGAATGTGGGTCCGTGCCGTGTCCTCAAGTTGTGGTTTGGGTATCAAGAATTTACTACTTCCTTGAATCATAATTACTCAAATCAGACTATTCTTATCATAAATAGGTTGATGGGCTCGGTGCAATATGGACGGTTCTGTTTGACCAAGAATAGGTCATCTTATTGTAATTTTGAATTTTTCTTCCATATTTTCAAAATAATACAAAGAAACATCTCTTGATATCTTTGGTTCTTGGGTAGTGCCACTTATATTCTCAACTTACACTTTTAGAGACATATCATAAAGTGACAAATTAGAAACACATGTAAGAAATTTGTGTATTGAAATGAGGTCATACTACAAGGCAAATGCAACTCGAACCCACCAATGATTGAAAGAAGATGGGGGCTCTCAAGGGGATCATTTAGGGCGGTGGGCAAAACAAGACGATGAAGATGACATGGATATGCAAGTTCCACTTGACCGCTACATAATCGCTCTTTATCAATGTTCAAAATGCATTTGGCCAATGCTATAAAACCGTTTACATTTTGAGTAGCTTTAAAAGACAATCATTTTTATAAGCGCTAAAAAAGAAGGTCTTTATCAATACTTTCATTAGTGTTGATAAACACCCATTTTATTAGTGTTTTTTCAACATTGATTAATATATATATTTAGGTATTCCGCTCAAGCACTCCCCCACAGACACTGGCCCTTGCTCACGCTCACGCGCAACGCCCACCAACACCCCCTTTGTTAGCGCTTGCCCCCACATTTCTCAGCACTAGACCACTGTCATTCTCCCTACTCACCCGCGCACGTGTAAATTCAAACCCGAGACCTCCACGTGCAAAGTGAATATTCTTATCACTACTCTATCTTGTTTTCTTTTATATTTTATGATATTATTTATTTATTTATATATATTTACATACATCTTTTTTTATAAATATATTTATATATATTTATACAATTTTTTTAAATACATTTATAAAATATGTGTTTGTGTGTGTGTTTATATATATACACACACACACATATGTCTGTGTGTCTATATAATATATATATATATATATATATTTATTTACATTTATTTAGATATATTATATTTTAATATTCATTTACATATATTACAACACACACATACACATTGATATATATACATTATATATACACTTATATATGTATACATATATTCATGCATTTTTTTAAGGAAAATAAAATGGTTATAATTTAATTTAAAATAAAATGGATAATAAATATTTATTTTCATATGGATTATATATTTAAAAAGGAATTTTAACCAAAAAGTCCACGATTCGGTCAAGGCCGATCCTAAAAAGAAATTATATAAAAAGTGGACCATCAAAGTCAAGGGTAACAAGAGGTTATTACAAAGGCGATACACACCACACATATCTGCATCCCCCATTAGAGCGCAATAATTTGGGGCCCTAAAAGACCACAACATCATATCCATTTCAATAACCGCCTTTTTTGACAACACATCTGCCACTTGATTTGCCTCATGATATGCATGTGAGATTACCAAGTTGAGTTGAGCACCATTGTTAAGGCACTCAATCCGACGAGGTAGGATTCTCCAAGGCACGTCCCTTGTTTTTGTTTTCAGGGCATTCACAAAAATTTCAGAGTCAGATTCAATCCATAATGACTTCCAATTATATTGGACAACATATCCAATTACATACACCATAGCCAATAGTTCAGCTTCAAAGGCCACCACGAATTTAGTGTAATGATAAAAACATCCTTTGATGAAACCACAATGTGTGCGGAAGACACCTTCACAACCTGAGGGCCCTGGCATGCCAGAGGCTGCCCCATCTAAATTTACCTTAAGCCATGGGTTAATTGGAGGGATCCAATGAATGAATTTGAGCAGTTTAGGTTTCTTTGGTCGACCTGTTACACCTAATAATCCATGAATATTCAGATCATGCAAGCTATTGTTCATACCTTCTGTTTGTATCATGGAAGAAACATAAACCTTCTTGTGTAGTGCCATCATTCCCATGCGCGTAGAGGGATGCTTCCCAACAAATAGTTTTGCATTTTGGGCATTCCACACAGATGAAAGAATAGAACAAACTACTGCTAGTAGCAGGTTCTGAATTTGTACATTGTAGTCAACATAACAGAGTTTCTCCATGAATGCATTAAACTACTTGTTTATGTCAATTCTCATCCCAAACAGTGAGCCTGTGTAGTCCCATAGTTCATGGAAAAAATCACATGTCAAGAAAATATGTTTTATGTCTTCCTCTTCCCAAAAACATATGTTACAGGTTGAAGCAAGTTGATAGCCAACCATTTTGATTTGATCATGTGTGGACAGTCTGTGTTCCCATATCCTCCATAGTAGGAGAAATTTGGAGAGCTGGACAAAGAATGCCTTGAATTTCATTAGCCAAAGTGGTGGTCGATTTGAGCCCCCGCATTCCAATTTATAGAACTCTTTAGCATTGAAATGACCATTTCAGTTGTGTTTTCATTTTAGAGTGTCACACTCCATGAAGCTGTATCTTTGAATTTCCAGACTAGTTTGAGTAGGAATCAGGCTGTCAACATTTGAGATTTGTGAAAAAAAATCAGCAATAGACATGTGCGTAGCCTAAGAGGGAGCGCTGGAACAATTATGTAGTGGACCATCAAGACAAATAGTAGTCCAACAATTGAGATTGGAACTCATGATCACCATCCATTTTGTGTCATAAATGATTTTGTTAAAGGAGTGCTTGATGGATGCCCAAATAGAGGATTCAAGGTGATATTTATAACCATTAAACAATCTCTATTTGAACCTATTTAATAAGAATTTACATGGGACATCATAGGAAATCAAGATCCTTGTGAAATTCCCAATGAGGCCATCATTGAAGATCCTAAGGTCTTTAATTACGAGACCTCCCAATTCAATTGTTTTAATGCACTCTTTCCAGGAAACAGTGAAAAACTTCTTTTCATAAACTGATCCAGTCCATATGAAGTTTCTAATCATACCTTGAAGTTCCTTTATGAGGACTCTAGTCCATCTGTACAGTGAAAAAAAATAAATGAACTTAGATGTGACCACTGAGTTGACAAGACAAACCCTTATAGCTTGAGACATCGCCTTTCCTTTCCACCGGGACATTTGATTTACAATGCCTGAACATATATCCTCCAAATATTGCCTGCTTACCTTTCCCAAAAATAAATGGACACCAATGTAATTAAATGGGAGGGATCTTCTCTTAACTCCAAGGCTTTTGGTTATGCTGTTTTGTTTTCAAACCGATAATCCATCACCAAAGACAATGAAGGATTTATCCCAACTTAAGGCTTGCCCAACAACTTCCTCATAATGTGAAAAGAGGTCCTTAATAGAGGATATAGTCATTTTTGAGGCCTTCCCAAGCAAGAAAATATCATTAGCATACAGTAGGCGTGAAGGAACATAGTCATTTCTACTAGCTTTGATTTGTTTGTAAGATCCAAGTTGAGCTAGATCATTGATACATCTTCTCAAGTAATCTCCAGAAATGGTAAATATAAGTCTTGAGAGATGATCACCTTATCTCACACCTCTGGTTCACTAAAAGTAACCTTTGGGTGCTCCATTAATAAGAATGGACAACTTGGCAGAACTAAGAATGATTCTAATAAGCTTGATGAAAACATTTGAGAAACTATATCTTATGAGGAAATCATAAAGAAAACTCAATTTCAATGTATCAAAGGCTTTGGATATGTAAATTTTGAGTGAAAAATTACCATCCTTCATCTTTCTCCTCATTAGTTTACACTCTCTGAAGCTGTGAATAGACAATTCTGAATATGCCTTCTGGGGACAAAGCCAAATTAGTTTGTAGGGAAATAGTCTTTAAAAGTACCCTATTTTATTCATAATAATATTGATAATGATTTTGGGGATTGTGTTACCAAGGGAAACTGGCCTAAAGTCTTTGAAATCAAGTGCATTCTCCTTCTTGGATATCAAAGTAATGAAGCTTTCATTTATCCCATAAGGCATGGAGGAGCGAGTGAATAATTCCCTGATAGCCTAAGTTATATCATCCTACAATATATATCAATCAAACATAATTTTTTTTACTAAAACCACATGGGCTAGGAGTACTCTCCATGTTGAGAGAGAAAATAGTTGCCTTGATATCCTCTTTGGGTGGAACCGTCATAAGAGCTTGATTATAGTGCTATTCAATGCAGGGAGTTATATTATCAACCATTTTGTGTGTGTTGACCAGCCCATTATCAAAGTAGAGACAACTAAAGTAATCCACAACTGCATGAGAGATCTCCCTTTCATAGGTGTACAAGTTTCTATTTATAATGATTACCTTATTCTCTGCTCTGGACCTCTTATCTTTGTACAGTCTATGAAAGAACATTGAGTTCCTATCCCCTTCCTTTAACCATTTGACATTCATCTAGTTTTTATCCAGTATTTACTTGGTCATTAAAAGATCACCCATCTTATGATGGGATTGTATCTCTTCTCAAGATGGTGTGTTTTGATGTTGATTTATAATTTTACTGTAATAAAGACATTCCTCAGTGGATTTAATTTCCAAATCCAGCTTAGAAATTGATTTCTTGCTCCAATATTTAAGAAAATTCTTGGTGTACTTAAGTTTTTCATCCAGTTTTTGGAAAGGGATGCCAATAGGTTCAGTTTTTCAGGCCTCCAACAAAGTTTCCCTACATCCAAGAATCATAATCCATCCATTATTAAAATGAAATGGAATAGGAGTTGACCTTTTCATATGTGTGGAGACTTCCACAATGATAGGGTTGTGATCAGAGTGATGTATGGGAATTATGAATCATAAGAATCCATTTGCAGCACTTCCATCATCCAATTGAAAAAAATATGTCAAACTTACTTTCTTTCATTCCATTAAAAGTGTATCTACTCCATGTGATGTCAGATCCGACAATTGGGTCCTCAATAAGATTACATTGATCAATGCAAGAGGAGAACTCAAACAAAGAAATTCGTTTGAAGTTATATCCAGTATTTTCTTATGGTGTCAGAATAGTGTTAAAGTCCCCAAGGATCAGCCATTTGTGATTCATCTTTCCAAAATTTTCCTCAATTTACTTCCATAATTCCCTTCTCCTTATGTAGGATGTAGATGCATAAACAAACGACGTTGACAAATGACACCTTGAGATGTTGTAAGATATTGAAATGAACTGAAGCGACCCATTTTTAACTATCAATAATTATAATATCATCAACAAATACTGAGTCACATACATTTGAAATACCTATTAGGTTTATATTTTTAGAGATTTAGGAAAAGATTTTATCTAACAAATCCCATGCATATCTCATAAAATGGACAATTTTCACTATAAATGAAACTATTTAATCTGTAATAGGTCTTTAACATCTCCCACAAAATTCTCCACACAATATATTCTGTTATACATATCATGTTTAATACATTTCTTCACAACTTGGGGAAATGGAAACATAATAAGGGGTGAGTTTAAATATTCAAAGGGTAAACATAAGTAATAATAAACAAATATCATAAGTGATCATAAGATGAGTATGAATAATATTCCATGAATAGATAATCAAAATAATTCCATAATCAAAATAAATTGTGAGCATAACATTTCCATGATTGACATATCAATAAATAAATCAATAGACAATGATAACTAGTTCCTTAGCGATGAAATTCATAATTTCGGACAACTAATTCCATGCCCTGATCCAAGACACCATGATCTAAGATGTAATGAACTGACCCAGGTTGACCTGGCACGTCATCCAAGACATCTCTCCACAAGACCCTAAGTGCGTTATCGATCACGATAGATTGGCAACAAGTGCCTGGGTATCAAAACACATAACCATGGGAACAATTTTACCCTAAAATCACAACACAACATGTCTCATGTATAACATGATAAAGATAAACAATTTGAGTACATCACAAAAGAAGATGTATGAACATGAGACATAATAAAAAAAAACAAAAGGCTAAATGCGAAAACAAACCAAAACCCAAACCAAGACCATGCCTCCATGTGACCTTTAGTCACCAGTATTCCAAACATCCACAAAGATACATCAACCAAGAGAAGATTTCAAGTGACATGAAACACTTCCCATTACTTGGATTATCACAAACCATATTAGGTGAACTCAAACTTACTTTATATTTTTAGTTTTAGGTTCCTCTAGTGTTGGATTACTCTTAGAGAGAACGTGGTTCTGAGTTGGGTGGTGACCTATGAGGTCACATGGAGGTATGTGCAGTTCTATTTTCTTTCCACTGCTGGTCTTTATTTTTATATCTAGTATTTAGTTATTTTTTTATCTTTCATTTATGGGCTAAATCGTTCCCACTTGTTTAGTTTTGATACCTGACACTAGTTTCCAACTTGTTAGGATCAAGAATGCCCTTCGGGCCATGCCCTGGACTGTCTCAGGTGACTAGTTTAGGGTCGACCCATGTTGGTTTGTGACATGGATCCTGCAAAACCAAGTCTGTATATTCCCAAAGGCATATGCAGGGGGTGAGGAAAATGCCTAGTAGGATACCACCATAAATTTCTAGAATGCATGCAGTAATGGATCAGAACTCTCCGGTCCATTCCTTTATGAGAATTCAGTGTTTGATATGTTATGAGGAATCATAGTGACTCATTTAAAGAGTTTTCCAAATTTCCCAATTTTCTAGTTTTCCAATAGCAACTCATTTCAATGGTAGCTCATTCCAATGGTAGCTCATTCCAATAGTATCTTGTTCCAATGGTAGCTCGTTCTAATGGCAGCTCATCCAATGGTGACTCGTCCAATAGAGAATTGCAAATAGTGACTTGTGAATAATGACTCACCAAACGACAACTCACAAAACCGTGACTCGTCCAATGACGAGTCATTCAATGGTGACTCATCCAATAGTGACTTGTCTATGGTGAATCGTGAACGGTGACTCACCAAATGGTAGATCACCGAACAATGACTTATCCAACGACGACTCATCTAATGGTGAATCCTACAATGGTGACTCATCTAATAGTTACTCTTCCAATAGTGACTCGTCTAATGGTGACTCAAGAACAATGTTTCCAGATTCCTATAGTTTCACCCCTTTGACGTTATATTTGATGTAAAATTAATTTAAAGCCTCATTTTAAGGGATTTGAGGGCAATTCAAAGACTATAAATCCTGTCTAAATTTTCCTAAGGGTCTAAGTGCCTTTACTCAGTCAAAACATGTAATCTTGACCAGATCCTCCTTTAATGGAAAATCTAAACTATATCTAAACCACTACTCTATTTAGATTTTATAAAGGATGAACCTTGTTCTTCCTTCTTTGTCTTCACATAGTATGAGACTCCCAAATTTCTTCCTCCCATAGGAGTCATGCGATCGAACTGAAATCCTTGGATCCTGTTTCCCTAGGAGCTTTTCCTACTAGCGCACCCCTTGTTTTGGTGCATCCAAGAAGTTTCGATTCATATTTGATATAAGGTATGTTATATATTAGTTCTTCTAGCTTACTCAATCTATTTTATCATGTTTCTCCTTTCCATGTGATAGCATGCGATCTCTATGTTTCTAATAGAGCTTTCTCGGTTTTTGGTTGGTGCTGTGGTGTCGCGGTGTCCTTGGGTGTATGTAGTTGTTACAGGAGAGGTGATCATGGTCCGTTGTGTTGGCTATTCTCATGAAAAGAATGCCAGAAACCTTTTAAAGTAGAGGATTCATTGTTTCTCTATTTTTATTTACGTGTAATCATAGATTTAGCATGATATATCCCATTGGATCACAATGTGATTGACGTAATAAATATTTGAACCAAAATGAATAATTAGTATTAATTACTTAGCGATGTTATTTCCTATTTATTTTCTAGATAGTGTGATATCTATGCTTTTCTTGTTTAGTATGTCGTTCTTGATGGAAATCGGTAAATAAAGTAAATTCAGAATTAATTGATAATTAATTGGATAAAGGTTTAAAAGGGGAATGTTTAATGAATCTAGCTACTGTTGTAATTTGATGATTATCAAATTTATGCAAATATGCATGTTTAAATGAATTGGTTGATAAACCTGAAGCATGCTGATTCTTTTTGAGAAAATTATTAAAGGAATGTTAAATTAATTGTTTAATTAATTTGTGATAGCTTGAGAAGCTTGTTTCTTAGGTTTCCCATAGTCGGAACCTGTGATAATGAATCTATTAATTAAATATGGAATAAGAACCGGTTGTATGAATAAAATTTCGTGCCTTTGTGGGGCCTGAGTTGCCCATTTGTTGTAAAGGCCATGTGACTTGTTCTTTGGAGCAGTGAGAGTTCATTGTGTGTGAAGGTTGAATGCCTTACTTTGGGGACGAGAACCTATTGTTGTGTTTATTACTATGGATTGTGATGTGATATGGATACGAGACTTGTGATATATGGGGCAGGGAGTCCTAGATGTGATGTGAGCTTGGGAAGGATGAGCTTGGAGGGATGTTGTGATACTTGGGGAAGGGAGACCCAATTATTATGGCACCAGTTGACACCTAGAGTGGTGAGATGAATCAATGTTTTCATGTGGGTGTTGGGGAGGACATTGGGGATGACATAACAGGTTGAAGCTGGGCTTACTCAATGATGTGGAAGTTGGATTCTTGTTGAATCTATTGTTTGTTTATTTGCTTAACTTTTCCCACTTCTTGAGGTAGTTGTTTTTTCTTACTCTCCATCAAAAAGAGGAAAAGACATATGGTATATGACACGTTATTTCTGTGTTGATCTTCTTGAGGATGGATGGGTCTACGCTCCTACTATAGGTGGAAAAGACTCAATGAGTAACTCATCTACTCACCATGTTGAGCCCCTTGTGTTTGGTAGATTAGAATACCAGGAAATATAAAAATATGAAAAGTGTTAATGTCGTTAATAAATGAATAATTCTTTAACCCATGGGGTTGGATCTTGTTGGGATGCAATGTTAAGTTTGTGATTTTGAGAAGTCATGTACTCGATTTGGTTATGCCCAGAGGGAATGGATCTTTGTTAAAATGCTAGTGTAATGGAATATGGAAATTGATAATGGTTAATTAATGGTTAAATAATTAATTAACATAAATTGAAATTGATAAAAAGGGATAAGTAACTTAATGTATCTCTTTAAATGGTTGTGTGCTTATAGGATATCTAGTCTTAGCGGTGGTAGCCAGGAGCCCGAGAGACATTAGCTGTAGTTCAGTCTAAGACTAGGTTTTTCCCATAGTGTGGTTTTGAGATATATTATATCATGTACTTTTTGTGTTTCTATATTCTACTACACCCTATAGGTTAGGGAGACTGAAACCCTAGGGATTTTGAACCTTGAGGGGGGTGTTTTCCACAATATCACGGTGGGAGGATAGATGGCTGACTACCCCCTTTGACCCCACACTATTGTCTTAGTAGCTACTTCTATTGGTATGCACATAGGTTTTTACCCATATATGTTTGTAGAGGGATGTAATGTCTTGTGGTTATTTCACACACATATATTCTGGATATAGTTTCATATGGACTACTATAGGTGTAACGTGTATAGGCTACGATGACTTGAGGATCCTTTTTCAGTGTATGGGTTATAATGGCTTGAGGTGTAACACCCGAATGTATAATACACACTATGTGAGCTATGGTGGCTCCTGAAAACTCCTTGGTTACTTTTGGTTATGTGGATTTGGTGGTGAGTTGAACATGGTTCATGTTATGGTGCTTTTCCCAGGTGTCTTCGGGCTAGAATTTTTGGAGAGAGATGCTTAGAACGTGTGACGTTGGAGAAAAGTGGAAAATCAGTGGGGAAGTTGTAGTGGGGTACCCTTGTTATTCTTTATTATATAATATGATCTTGTATGTGATAATTGGTGAGAGTATCCATGGTGAGTATGGGAACTTCTTATACTTGTTTAGGCGACAAGTTAGTTTTACTTGTTGTTCACTGTGATTTAGCATGCTTTCTTTACTTTTGCATGATAGGATCTGGGGAGGATCCTACTTAGTATACTTCTATACTCACCATAAGTTATATAAACTATTTTCAGGTTAGTTGGAGTAGGTTGGAGATCAGGCTAGTTGATACTAGCTTGGGATTTTGTAGGAGCTGTATGGGCTTTGTGGTCGCTTTCATTTTACTTTCTTTTGGTACTTCCACTTTTCCCTTTTAGTTGTAGTAGTTCTTACATGAAATTACATATTTCCACTTGGGTTTATTTTAATTTGTAGTTTGACCTAGAGTTGGTTGGTGTCTATCTTATCTCTCTCTTTATCATGTGTTCTTTTAGAGGGTAATGCCTCCCATCTATTTTTTACTATACCCTCTATACTAGTAACCAACCCATGACCTACTAGAGGTGTGACTTGAGTTTCATTATCTCTCTTCTCTCATTTCTAGCCTAGGAGGGGTGCAATTTATGGGGAGGGGGTTATGACAGAGTGGTATCAGAGGTCTGGTTGAGGGATAGGATGAAGTTTGGAGTAAAGCACAGGTGAGATTGCATGGCCTGGTAGGGAAAATAGGTCAGATAAGTTTAGCAAACGCTGTAAACATGAGATATCAGTTGAGACACAAGTATTTATCCCCCCTGTGATTTGTTTCATGGAACTTTAATCTTATAGTGGACACTAAACTAGGTGATACTGGTTTTAGGGTAGAGACCTAGGAAATGATCATGCATCATTCTTATTTTAACCTATGTTTGAATGGGTAGACCTTGGGATAGGTTAACATAAAATTAATAAAATAAAATAATTAATAAATGTTAAAGTCTTCCATATTTCAGGTTTAGGAGCTCTAACTATTTTTTATTTTTTAGGTATGGATCTAGGTCGACATCCTTGTTAGGTTCACATAGAAGATGTTCAATAGGTTGCGCCAGCAGATCGCTACAGAGTAGAGGTTGATGAAGATGAATCATGGAGGAGGAAACTCCAAGAGTTTTAGCTCTAGAGTCTGTAGAAGTAAGACGTATTCATTTCAAATTCATTCATAGGATTTTGGTTGGAGGAGGTTGAGATATCCTTCAGTTTTATATATGCTCAGAAGAAGAACTGGGTGTTGTTGGTTGTGATGATGCTGTGTGGGGTAGCGAGGCAGTGGTGGTTCTTATTCCTCAGGGATCATGAGGAGTTGTAAGTCTCATGGGAGAAGTTTCAAAATTAGTTTAGAGCCAAGTTTCTTTCTTCGATCGTGAAGGAAACTAGTCTCCAGGAGCTGGTTACCCTTCAGTAGGGAAGCTCAAGTGTGTGAGAGTTTGAGATCCATTTCAGGAACCTTCCGTGATATACTTCGAACCTGTTGCCAGACAAGGAGGCTAAGGAGAGGCATTTTGAGGAGGATTTGTGTCCAAAGATGCAAAACCAGGTTACCCCGTTTATGCTGACGACATATCTCAAGGTGCAGGCAAGGGCAGAGGTTGTTAGCCAGAACCAGATTTCCATAAGAGGGGATTCATCAGGATTCCTCTCAAAGTAGAGCTGTGGGCTAGGGTTCCTAGTTTTTAGGGAAGAATAGTTTTTGTTCAGGCAGGGGTAGGTCCTAGCCCTTAATGTATCATTTCTCTAGGGGAAGAGGCTCTCAGGCCTATGCTAAGGTATCATGCATTTGTTTTTCTTATGGTGTTAGAGGTTATTAGTAGCGAGAGTGACTGACCTTTCTAAGTAGTTAGCATGTGCCAGGTGTTCCTCTCCAGGTTCCTCCATTGAGACAGTTCCAGCTAAGGTAGCAGTAGGAGGTTTCACTAGCTTTGGATCAGTATATAGAGGATGTGGTAGGCATATGATAGCCCTGATACACTCCCCATCCTCAGAGAGCAAAGTGCAGCCATGAAGGTGGTCTTTAGTAGGGTCAGAGAGGTCGTGGAGCTGGTTATGGTCAGCTTCATGTGTTAGCATTACCAACACCAGGTGATCCAGATGTCGTTTGAGGTACCCTTTTCTTGTTTTCTACATGGGTGCATGCCTTGTTTGATTAAGGAGTGAAACAATCCTTCATATCACCTGCCCTTGCCTATGCCTTGGAACTTGAGGTAGATAGGCTTCTAGTGCCCTTGACATTGACTATGCTAATTGGAGTTTGAGCTGACTTGTTTGAAGTATGTAGAGACTGTGAGCTAGTTCTAGGGAATCACATATCTTGGAGAGATTTTCTATGTTTATAAATACAACCATATGATTTGATTCTTGGCATGGATTTGTTGTATTTAGTGCATGATATCATGGATTTATTCAAAAGGAAGGTTGTGTGTTTTTGATTCGGATAGAGATCCAGTATTGTTTGTTGGTGAGAGAGACCCTCGGATGGGTCATAGGCATGTTCTATTCTTGTCATCCTTGATGAATGAGCTGACATTGAGTTTGTAGGAGGTTAAATTGTTGGAATTTCCTAAGGTCATAGAAGAGTACCCTAATGTCTTTCTAGAAGAGGTTTCAACATTACCCCCTCAACAATAGATCATGTTCGGGATCGAACTACATCTAGGTGTATCTCATGTATCTATGTATCTATATAGAATAGAAAATTATGAGTTTCAAGGGCTTTATATATAGATTTATGGTCTGTTGTAGCACAATTTTGTTCAGCTGAGTGTGTCACCATGGGGTGCACTAGTTTTTTTCACGAAAAAGGCTGATGGAAGTTTGATATTTTTGTAACGATTATCATCACTTAAAAAAAGTTTCAATGAAGAACCGCTATCCTCTTCTACAGATTAATGATTTATTCAATCAACATAAGGGTGAAAGTTGGTTCTTGAAGATCAATTTTTGTTTAGGATATCATCAGATATGTGTGAAGGATGAGGATATCCTAAAGACTTCTCTCTGTTGTCGTCATGGGAAGTACGAGTTAATTGTGATGCCATTCAGTGTGACAAATGCTCTAACTGTGTTCATGGGGTTGATGAAAACTATGTTCAGTGAGTTCCTGGATAATTTTGTGGTGGTTTTCATCAACGATATCCTTTTGTACTCCATGTCGGAGAAGGATAATTTATGACATATGTGTGCTATTTCTGGAGTTATTCACCATGAGAAGCTATTTGGGATGTTTTTGAAGTGTGATTTTTGGGTATGAGAATTTTATTTCTTAGATCATGGTGTATCCCATCAGAGAGTATATGTGGATCCATAGAAGATATATACAGTTGTTTCTTGGGAAGCCCCGAAGATAGTGACAAAGGTGCGAAGTTTCCTTGGTCTTTAAGGCTATTATAGGAGGTTCGTAGCTAATTTATCTTGGGTTGTGACTCCTATAATAGCATTGACTAGAAAGGATCAGGAATTCATGTGGACTGATCAATGTCAGATAACTTTTGACTATTTGAAAGAGAATTTGGTCAGTGATCTAGTTCTTTGTCTGCTAGTAGAAGGAGTTCAGTTTGAGGTTTTATGTGATGCTTCGCGTCTAGGGTTAGAATGTGTTCTGAAGCAGAAAATATCAGTAATTTCTTATGGGTCTCAGTAGTTTCATCCCCATGAATTTAACTATTCCACCCCCGATCTTGAGTTGGTAGTGGAGGTGTTTTCTCTAAAGTAGTGGATACATTACCTCATCGGAAATTTTTGTGTGGTCTTCACCAATCATAAGAGCCTAAGGTATGTTTTCTCCCAGTGTGACTTGAACTTGTGATAACATCAGTGGATGAAGTTCTTACAGGACTATGACTTTGAAATTTCATATACACTTGGAAAGGGTAATGATGTGGCCGATGCGTTGAGAAAGAAGTTGCACAGTGATGTAATGCATGAATCAACTGATTCCTAGAGAGCAATGAAAGAACTTTCTGCATTACATCTAGATATGGTAGAATTTGGGGGTATAGTTTGTATTTTTTAGATGATGGTGCAATAATCTATGGTGAAATGGGTAGAAGAGTCCCATTTGGGGGATCTTTAGGTGGAGGTCTAGAGAGACCAAGTTGTTTGTGGCGAGGCCCTTGATGGTTGGTCTGAGGATGGACAACATTGAGTGTTGTTTCAGAGAAGTCTTTTTTTTCCATTGGAATTGTGTGAGATGGTTCTCAGAGAGTTCCATAGTTCTCCCTTAGAAATACATCCAATCATGAAAAAGATGTACCGATATTTGAGAGGTAAATTTTGGTGGCCTAGTTTGAAGGGTATATTTGCAGAGTTTGTGTCTCGATGTTAGGTCTTCTAGAAGGTGAAGTCCGATCACCATGTTCCCAATAGTTTGCTCCATCTCTTAGATGTTCCTCAGTGGAAGTGGGAGGACATCTTAATGGACTTTGTTACCAATTTACCTCATGACCAGGGAGGATATGAGGCTATATGGGTGGTAATGGATCGTTTGATGAAATCATCTCACTTCATATAAATCAATGAGTTGAGCTCAGTGGATGTTTATCAAGGAAATATATGTAGGAGGTGGTGAGATTACATGGAGTCCCGAGGATGATCATTTCTGATCGAGATACTCTTTTTACCTCCAAGGCGTGGAGATGTATCCAGCATGATTTTGGTTCTCAGCTATGACTTAGCATTGATTTTCATCTGAAGATGGACGGTCAGAAAAAATGGACTATCTAGACTTTTGAAGACATGTTGCACTCTTGTGTACTCGATTTTAGTGGTTTGTGGATAAGGAATATGCCCTTGGTAGAGTTCACATACAATAATAGTTTCTACTCCACCATCGATATGAAACCATTTTAAGCCTTGTATATCTAACCTTTCCATTCCCTGTTGTGCTGGACTGGGGTCGAAGAGTCAGCAATTATTAGGGCGAAACTAGTACAAAGTACGAAAAAGATGGTTCAAGTGATTTGAGAGCAGATGAAGGTAGTGAAGGAACATCATAAGTCCTATGCCAATCATAGGAGGAGTCCTCTGGAGTTTGATGTTGGGGATCACGTGTTCTTAAAGGTGAATCCCCATCCTAGTAAGTGAAGGTTTAGTCATGGGAGTAATATTTCTCCCCAGTTTGTTGGGCCTTTCAAGGTGTCAGCTCATGTTGGAGCCATGGTATATTAGGTAGAAATTCCCCCACATATGATATGGATACATGATATTTTACATGTGTCATAGAATCTTCATTATCTTTATGATGACTCTCACCTCATCGATTGGGGAGAGATCGACGTTGATGATGATGTTCCCTTTGAGGAGCGACCTGTAGAGATCCAGGATCAGAAGGAGAAGATGTTTCATGAGCATGTTATCCCCTTAGTCTGTGTATTATGTAGGGATGGTGGCATGGGGGAGAGTACCTAAGAATGTGAGTCATAGATACGTGCTTAGTACTCTGATCTGTTTGATGTTTATCTCTTCTCTTGTAACATTGTTTGTTTGGTGGTTGTAGACCCTTTCCATTTATGATATGTATTTATTTTATTGTTTATTATGGATTGATCTCTTTTGAGAGGTATCTACACCAATAGAGTGTTTAGGAGATGGTTTTGGTTGTTGTTTGGTTTCACGTTGTTCCTTTTTATGAAGAGGTTGAGCTCCTATGGTGGAAATATCTTTGAGAGAAATCTCATAGGGTGGTTGTTCAGACCCCTTTTTTTCTATTTCCTCTATGGTTTGGTTTTAGATTCTTGAGGATGAGAATGTTTTGATAGGTATTTTATGTAATGGCCTGAACCTCTCTGGTCCATTTCTTTGTGAGAATCTGGTGTTTGAGATGTTCTGGGGAATCACAGTGACTCATTCCAAGAGTTTTCCAAATTTCCCAGTTTTCTAGTTATCCAATGGTAGCTCATTCCAATGGTAGCTCATTCCAATGGTATCTCATTCCAATGTTAGCTCAATCCAACAGTAGATCATTCTAATAGTATCTCATTCCAATGGTATATCATCCAACAATGACTCATCCAATGAAAACTCACAAATAGTGACTTGTGAACGGTGACTCATCGAACAGTAGCTCACCTAACGGTGACTCGTCCAACAGTGACTTGTCCAATGGTGACTTGTGAAATTGTGACTCGTTCAATGGTGAATCATTAACACTGAATTGAAAATAGTGACTTGTTTAATAGTATCTCACTAAATGGAAACTCATCCAATGATGACTCGTCCAATG
This sequence comes from Viscum album, assembly GCA_963277665.1. NCBI lineage: Eukaryota > Viridiplantae > Streptophyta > Magnoliopsida > Santalales > Viscaceae > Viscum > Viscum album. The sequence continues at coordinate 1,305,341,175 of OY728140.1, read as the reverse complement.
GTGACTCGTGAATAATGTTTCTAACTTGCTACAATTTCAACCCTATGACATTATCTTTGATGTAAAACACATTAAAAGACTTTTTTAAGGGATTTAAGGTTAATTCAAAGACCATAACTCCTATCCAAATTTTTAGAAGGGTCCAAGTGCCTTTACTTAGTCTAAATGTGTAATCATGACCAGATCCACCTTTAATGGAAAATCTAAATCATATCTAAAACACCGCTCTATTTTTATTTTCCAAAGGACGAACCTTGTTCTTCCTTATTTTTCTTCCCCTGGTAAGGGATTCCCAAAGTTATTCCTCCCAAAAGAGTCATGTTATTTCATTTTAATCCTTGGATCATGTTTCCCTGGGAGTTTTTCCTACTAGTTCACCCCATGTTTTGGTGAAACCAGTAAGTGTCGATCCGTCTTCAATATAAGGTATGTTCTACCTCCATTATTATGGGTTTCTTGATCTATTCACTCCCATTTCTCCTTTCCATGTGATGGAATGTGATATCCATGTTTCTAATGGAGCTTTATCAGTTATTGGTTGGCGCAGTGGTGTCGCAGCGTCCTCGGGTGGATGCCGTCATTGCAGGAGAGGTGATCATGGTCCGTTATGTTAGCCTTTCTCATGCGGAGAATGTCAGAAACCTGTTGAGGTAGGGGATTCTTTGATTCTCTATTTTTATTTATGTGTAATCATAGAGTTATTAAGACATATCCCATTAGATCACAATGGAATTTACATAATGAATATTTGAACCAGAATAAAGAATTAATATCAATGGCTTAACAATGTTATTGCCTCTTGATTCGATAGATAGTGTGATATCTATGGTTTTCTTTTTTAGCATGTAATTCTTGATGAAAATTGGTAGAAAAAATAAATTCATAATTAATTTATAATTAATTAGAAAAGTTTTAAAAGGCAATGTTTAATGAATCTAGTTGCTGTTGTAATTTGATGATAATCAAATTGAAGCAGATATGCATGTTTAACTAAATTGGTTGATGAACCTGAAGCATGTTGATGCTTGTTGATAAAAGTATTAAAGGTCTATAAAATTATTTTTTTAATTAATTTATGATATCTTTAGATTCTTATTTATTAGGTTTCCCATATTAGGAACTTGTGATAATGTCTCGGTTAATTCAAGATGGAATAAGAATTCGTTGTATGAATAAAATATAATGCCTTTGTAGGGCCTGAGTTTCCCGCTTACTGTAAAGGCCAAGTGAATTTTGATTTGGAGCCATGATAGCTCATTGTGTGTGAAGGATGAATGACTTTATTTGGGGCTGAGATCCTATTTCAATGTTTTTTCCTGCAGCTTGTGATGTGATTTGGATACGAGACTTTTGATATGTAGGGTAGGGAGGCTCGGACGTGATTTGAGCAAGGGACGACTGAGCCTGGAGGGGTTTTTTGGTACGTGGGGCAAGGATGTCTAATCATTGTGAAATATTTTGATGCCTAGAGTGACGAGATGAATTGGTTTATGCATGTGGGTTTAGAGGAGGACACTGGGGATGACAGAACGGGTTGAATCTAGGCTTACTCATTGATGTGGAATTTGGATTCTTGTTGAATCTATTGTTTGTTTATCTGATTTACTTTCCCAACTACTTGATGTAGTTGGTTTTTCTTACTATCCTTCTAAAAGAGGAAAAAACTCATAGGGTATTCCACTTGCTTTCCATGTTAGTCTTCTCAAGGATGGATGGGTCTACGCTCTTACTATAGGTGGAAAAGACTTGATGGGTATCTAATCTACTCACCGTGTTGAGCCCCTTGTGTCTGGTATCTTAGAATGTTTTCCTAGAATACTTAGAAATATAAAAATATGGAAAGTGGTAATGTTTTTAATAAATGAATAATTTTTTAACCCATGGGATTAGAGCATTCTGGGATGCAATACTATAGTTGTGATTCTGAGAAGTTGTGGACTCTATTTGGTTATGGATGGAGGGAATGGATATTTGTTGAAATGCTAATGTAATGGAATATGAAAATTGATAATGGATAATTAATGCTTAAATAATTAATTAACTTAAAGTGAAACTGATAAAAAGGGATAATTCACTTAATGTATCTCTTTAAATGGTTGTGTTCTTATAGGATATCTAGTCTTAGTAGTGATAGCCGGGATTCTGAGAGATGTTAGCTGTATTTAAGTCTAAGACTAGGGTTTTCCCATAGTGTGGTTGTGAGCTATATTATATCCTATAATTTTTGTGTTTCTATATGATACTCCACCCTATAAATTAGGAATACTGACACCTTGGGGATATTGAGCCATGGGAGGTGGGATGTTTTCCCCAACATCTCGATGAAAGGATGGATGGATGACTACCCCCTTTGACCCCACACTCTTCTCTTGGTGGTTACTTGTGATGGTATGCACAGTGGTTAGTTTTCACTAAATATGTGTGTAGAGGGTTGTAATGGCTTGTGGTTATTTTAAACACATATATATTCTTGATATAGTTTCCTATTAACTACTATAGGTGTAATATGTATAGGCTGTGATGGCTTGATGATCCTTACTCTGTGTATGAGTTGTAATGGATTGAGGTATAATACCCGATGTATAATACATGATATGCGAGATGTCGTGGCTCTTAGAAACTACCTAGTTACTGTTGGTTATGTGGATGAGGTGGTGAGTAACATGAGGTGCATGTTGTGGTGCTTCATCTAGGTGTCTTCAGGATAACCTTTTTGGATAGAGATGCTTAAGATGTGCGATGTTGGGAAAAATAGCAAACCAGTGGGGAATTTTTAGTGGGGTACCATTTTTAATCTTTATTATATAATATTCTCTTGTATGTGATACTTGGTGAGAGTAGCCATGGTGATTCTAGGAACTTAGTATACCTGTTAAGGCGATGAGTTAGTTTCACTTATTGTTCACTGCGCTTTAGCATACGTTCATTACTTTTTCACGAGAGGCTTCAGGGAGGATCCTACTGAGCATGCTGTTATACTCACCCTATGTTATATAAACTATTTTTCTTAGTAAATTTGAGAAGGTTGGATATCAGGGTAGTTAATACTAGCTTGGAGTTTTTCAGGATCTGTTTGGGCCTTGTGATCACTACCGTTTTACTTTTTTTGGTACTTATACTTTTCCCTTTCAATTGTAGTAGTTCTTGCATAACATTACATATGTACACTTGGGTTTCTTTTAATTTTTAGTTTGATTAGGATTTGATTGGAGTCTTTCTTATCTCCCTCTTTTTCATGTGTTCTTTTAGAGGGTAATGTCTCCCATCTATGTGTTTACTATACCCTCGGTGCTAGTCGCTAACCTGGGGCCTATTGAAGGCAGGACTCCAGTGTCATTATCTATCTTCTCCCATTACCATCCCAATAGGGGTACACTTTGTGGGGAGGGGGTCATGACACATTCCACCATGAAAGCATTAGTTCTAGCCTAAATATATAATAAGTTTCATATTTACCAGCTTTCCCCACCATTGGTGGTGAGGTGGTAAGGGCTTGGGGTGGTGAGGGGTAGGTCACGAGGTCAAGTCCCCGATCTAGTGTGTTTACTATAATTTATTTCCTTGTGTTGTTTTCTATGGTGGCATATGTAATTGAGATTATATACACAACAAGTTTCATAAATAAATCTCATTTAATAAAACTTTTCATACAACATCCTTTGGTTTCCTTTAAAACATGTCATATTCAAATAAACCAATAATGTGACAAAAGTTAATGAAAGATAAATATAAGACAATGATCAAAACCATACATGAGATTATAAGATAAACATGTGAGAAATAAAGGAATGAATGACCACTTTCATGAATTAAACAAACCAAAAATGGAACCTATCCTATGGGAATATGTAATTAGGACACATAAGGAACACTAGAAGGAGAAAACATGAATCATAATGATATCAAGCCAAATCACAGTCTATTAATATCACAACCATAACCCCTAGTGGAGCCGCACTCACTAAGGCTTGCATAGGTCTATAACTTGATGCACCCAAGGTCCCCATATTCTATGTTTTATCAAAATGTTCAAGTAAATCATCCACACAATTTAATAAAACACATCTACAAGAAAATAATTACTGCTCTGATGCTTGAAAATACATTTTAGAGTCAAAAAAATCTTTGAGGTATTTCATCAAACACATGAAGTGTGTAAAACCATTTTTGAAGAAAAGACCCTTTAAAAACCATTATCTACACCACCAAATATGTGGTTACACAAAACATTCATCATATAAATTAAATCAACCATTTTCATAATCTAAACTAAAATAAAACACAAGATCTACAAAGTGTTCCATGAGAATGAATTATTATACAGAGAAAGATACCTCACCAATAGAGTAAACTTAGGTGCCTTCAAAAACGGTGATTGGAAACGATGATATTGGGTAATTATAAACCTAGATCCATAATAAACATCATAAATTCCCCATTAAAATCACTAGATCCAGTCATAAACACCCTTAATAGGTTCAACACTTAAAGCAGAAGAGAGATCAAGGATAGATCTAGAAAGAGGATGAGAAAAAAAGTGTAAATTAGAACATACCACAAAGAGAACCACCATGACCGAAGACGAACCACTAATGAGCCAAAGGGATAACCTCTGAGAATATTAAGTAAAGGTTGGGTTGAACTAATGAGATTTTAGCGTGTGATTTGAGTAAAAAAAGAGCATGGGTATGAGGGTAATTTTTTATTTTTAAGAAATCATATAGTCTACACAATTAGGCCCCACAGTTATAAAACCCATGTGCTAACCATGTGTTCCCTACTATCCCTTGAAATTCCAAGCACAGGGTTACCCAGGAATAAATACATGGTTATAGAAACTGATCCCTAGCTGTTTAATTTCCTCTAGAACCAAACCCAATATTTTATATGATTTTTCTGAAAATATTGCAAGATTATACAAACCATCCTCAAAATGTGAAAAATGTGATTAGAATCAATAAATCCATATCGCATGGTAACCACACACTTACTACCAACCGTGCATAGGCTGTTTAATATACATGTTTCTCCCAAAAGTCAAAAATATTAACCTAAAACTCTCAAAAACCTTTAGAACATTAAGAGAGACAAAAGAAGCCCAAAATAAAACATACGTGTGACCAGGAGGGTGTCAAAATTCTCACCACTATTATATTTTTTGTCCCCAAAAAGCACTCAAGATTACATAATCGTAAAGAGATAAGGCCACTACAACATCATCAATGCATCATGATCTCACATCTCATGAATAACCTGTCTTCACTACCACAATATAAGTACCAAGGGAATATTTTTTCCATACAATACCTTATTATAATGATCTATAATCTGAAATGTTTTCTTAACCATCAAGGTGTTGGGTTCAAGATCAACATCTTCCCATTCTATAACATGATAAGTGTATGGTTGATACCTCCTTAGTTGGGAAACATGAAACATGTTGTGAGTTGAAATCAAAAGAGAAGGAAAGTAAAATCGATATTCCACCATTCCAAAAACATTCAATGAACTCAAAATGGATAATAAACCTCAGTTCAAACTTACCCTTTCTTCAGAAATGATGATGTCCCAAATGAGGTGAAACCTTGAGAAAACCTAATCACTTATTGAAAACTCCAACGAGTGAGTATGATGGTCCGTATAATATTTCTAGAAACTTTGAGCTATTAATAACCTCTTTCAAATCAACTGCACCTTCAGCGTCATCTCTTGAAGCATACTTTACTCAACCAAAGAACTCTCTCCCAACTCCACCCAATACAAAGGAGATATATGTGGATGCCCATACAATTCTTCAAAAGGATCCATTTTAATAAATTCCTATTAAATGTTGTTGTAGGATAACTCAACCAAGGGAAAATTATTTTCATATGAACCGTTGAAATTAAGCATGAAAGATTGAAGAATGTAAAAAACCAACTTGGGTCAACCTATAATGTCACCCAAATTGGATCGCCATAAGGCCCAAAGCATGTTCCCAATCACCACAGGATGGAATCAAGTACCTAGGAATAATAAAAAGTGTAGGAATTATTTCACCCTCTAATAGATATATAATAATATACAATCAACCAATTAATCATAAAAGATATCCAAAATATATCATATATTAAAACATCCAAACCAAAAAAAGTAACATCCAATAATTGGATAACAAGGTCCAAGTAAACAACTGAAAGACTAATAGAATGGAACCTAAATAAAACCATGGGTCCATCTCCATGTGACCACATTTCAACACCATCACATTACACTAGAAAGGAAACATGATCTAGGAGAGAAATCTTCTACATGATGCTCTTCCCTTTACCTATATCCTATAAAAACAATGCTATATGTTACCAAAGGAAAAAGTATGGCACGAGCACTAAGGTTTAGTAGGATAACACCAAGAATTTATACAATTTCTATCCATGTGAAACCATTAGTTCATGTATAAAATATATTTCTATTTTTTTTCAAAAGAAATCATTTTCCATATAAAATATTCCTTTGGGATTCTCTTAAAAAACATGATATATTCAAATAAAAAAAATATGACATAACCTTTATCAAAGTGGTATAAGAAGAAAAAATAAATAGTTTTCAAACATCGTTATCCATATCAAGATCAAGTGGGAAAATAATCATATCAAACAATTATACACGTAATATATCCACAAATCACAAACAAAAATCATTGACAAAAGGGTATACAAAACAAAGACAAACCTAAAACACTAGCTGAAACAAGTGAATCCTAATGTCTGGTAACCTTGGTTCCTTAGAAAGTTTAACCACTAGAAACCATGAAATAATGGGGTCCTACCATAGTGATAACTAACTCCACTAGGGATCAAATATGCTTAGTTTTCCCCCATACCCCAAGGTCTCCCAATGTGAAATTACATCATCATTACTATATCGATTCCATACTGATTCCATGATAAAAAAACTACTTTTATTTCAAAATCATATTTGAGGCATATATCAAATACATCATGTGCTTAAATCATGTTCTAAAATAAATCCCTTTTGAAACACTTTTTGTTGTAACCAAAGATCAAAGAAAATTTTAATATTCAATGTCATAAATCAAACCAAAGGAAATCATCATAAGAACAAAAAGATCACCAAAGGATAGAATATTGGATAGAAACACCTACATCAAGAATGATGGAATCCTCATTTCCTTATAAACCAATGATTGGAGAGAAAGAGATCAGATATTAGAGAACATTGATATAATTAAAACAACATCAATTATACATTTCCATGATAGATCCAGTGATTTAGTCTCAATAGGAATTAAAAACATGGAGAATAAAAAAATAAATAGAGTTGAATGATTTTAACTCAGAGGATTATGATCAACGGTGTCCTAGGATTTCAATTAGCACAATTATCCACCAACGAGAAGTGGGAGAGAGAAAAAATCATCACCAAGGAGCCTATAGATCTAGAGAAATAAAATTTGGGTCATAAGGGTCATATTAGAGGAGATAAAAAAATATTGTGGGATAAAATGACATTTAATCCCTTACTAAACAACACACCAAACGACATCACCGATGAGTTTTGGTTCTCACCGGCCAAATTGTGGTCCAACGGCTGGCCAATGTAATTCAAATAGCTAGACGGTGACACCTGCAGACATGTAGGTATTCTTCTTACCTATACTAACTATCCTACAGACCTCACCGGCTAGTCAATGGCCTCCTTCTACCACCAATTTCCAAAATTCCCTCTCTCAACCTACAAACACCTTTAAAAATGAAAATACAATAACACGAGAGGCTTTATACCAAGTTCCATATATTGGGGTGTGAAAATTATTCCCACCATAAAAGATTTGTGTTCCCATAAATAATCAAGATCACAAACTCGATAAGAGATAATGCATTACTACATCATTAAGGCCTTATTCTCCCATATCTCATAATTTTACCTACCATAAAACCATTTCACTCGAACTAATGGGGCTGTCTTTCCTTGAACACCTTATCCTATTAGTCCACTATCTGAATAGGACTTTCAACCACTAAGGTCTCAAGTTCAATATCAACATCCTATAACTCGATCATGTAGGATGTATTTTCTTGATACTTCTTCAGTTGGGAAACATAGAATACATTATTGATAGAATTAAAATGATTAGGTAAGTATAATCAATAATCCACCTTCCTAAGTCACTCCATAATCTCCAATGGGCCAAAATAATGAGTTGCTAACTTACCCTACCTCTCCAAACATCTTTGTCCCAAAAGAGGTGAAACTATAAGGAAAACCTGATCACTAACCTCAAAATACAATGGATAACGATGTTGATTGGTATATGATTTCTAATGAATAGGAGATATTTATAATCTAATACTGATAAATTGTATGATATTTATCATCTCCCAAATGATGCTCAATCTAAAAATTACTTTTCTACAACTTTTTCCCAATAGAGAGGTGATTTACAAGAACTCCCATTGAACACCTAAAATGGTGACATCTAGATTGAAGCCTAATAACTATTGATATAAGAAAATTCTACTAAGGGTATATGTTTCTACCATGATTAATGAAGTCATACACACATTCTTGAAGCATGTATTCAAAGAATATAGATGGATTTCCTAGTCTTGCCATCTATTTGGGAATGATAAGCTATGATCAAATTCAATAGAGAACCCATCACTGCCAGTAATCAACTCTAAAACTAGGATGTGATCTAAGGGTCCCTATCAAAGATAATAGATAATTAAAAACTTTTAAGTACAAAAATATCCCAATATAAAAGTTCCTTACACCCTCTACATTTTTTGACTCCTTGATAGGTAGAAAATGCACTGATTTTTTGAGTCGATCAATGATCACCCATATAAAATGCTTACCACTTGGAGTCTGAGGTATCCCAATCATGAAGTCCATGGAAATATTATCCAATTTATCTACTAGAATGGGTAAAGGTTTTAGAAAACCATCATTCCTTTTATGTTCTACCTTAATTCTCTAACATGCACGACATCAAGACAGAAAATACACAATTGATCACCTCATTCCAGGACACCAAATATCACTTCTTAAGTCATGTTAAATCTTGATAGTTCTGGGGTGTATATAAAAACTAAATTAGTTCCCATTAAAAATTAATTCTTACCTAAATTGTATTTGAACAACTATCTTAGATCATAAGCAAAAAACCCAATTGGGAGACCAAGAACACTCATTCAAGGTCTCCTCGACATAAAGGTTCATACTAAAATATTGGCACTTTCTATCCTCAGACTGTATAATTCAAATATAATCATCTATAAATGATCCCATCTGAGTAAAATATAGAAATACCTATCTGTCATCTCTACCTTCATCCAATAATATCTTAGCAAAAAGACTCACCAAGCATCACTCTTCCATAGATTAATTTTCTTCTTGAGTAGAAAATTTTCTACTCAAACCATATGTGAACACATTTCCTTTTCTAGGGGTGTATGCAATATTAAAATCAAATTTTTGAAGGTACTCCACCTGATATCATTTTCTCAAGTTTAGATCCCTCTGAGTAAAGATATACTTTATACTCTTTGGTCTGAATACACTGTAAACCACTCCTCAAAGAGATAGTTGCACTAAGTATTAAGAGTTTTCATCAACATCACCAACTTAAGAACATGAATAGGATAATTCTTCTCATTTGGGAGAAAATGACAAGAGACATATGATACCACTTGATTTCCCTATATCATAATATAACCCAAACCCATACCAGATGTGTCACATTATACATTGTATCCAGAACTGATCTTATGAAGAATCAAGATTGGAGATAAATTTAATCTCACTTTTAGAACCTAAAAATATCTTTGGTATTGATCAATAAAAAAAACTTTAAAAAATTATAGTTTAACTATGTCATGAGAGATGAAATCTTGGATAATTCCCAAATTAAGGACCTGTAATAACCAGCTAATCCTAGGAAACTGTATATATCAAAAAAATCTATGGGCTACTCCCAAGACATCACTGCCTAAATCTTTTTAGGATCCACTGAGACACCCTTATCAGAAATCACATGGCCTATGAATTTAACTTATTGAATATAAAATTTAATTTTTTATAGATTCCTATATAGATGATGATATTTCAAGAATCAAAGGATTATATTCAAATTCTCAACATGATCTTGTTCCATTGTGGAATAAAAAATAATATCATCCACAAAGATAACCATGAAAGAATCCAAAAACCTATGGAAGATTAGATAAATTAAATCTATAAATAGCACCTGAAAATTAGTAATGTGAAATGACATGAAAAGATACTCATAATCCTCATTCCCACGCTTAAATTCCATATTAGGGTATATTCCTAAAGAACCCTCAACTGATGTTACCCTAATCTTAGATGAATATTTGAAAACCACTAGTCTCCCTTAACCTGATAAAAATGATCATAAATATTATACAAGAGACATTTTTTCTTTAACCATCACCTAGTTGAGTTTTTGATAATCAACACAAAGTTAGATATTCTTGTTTACCTTATTTTCAAGAGCACTCATGATTCCCAAGGTGAAATAATAGGATAAATAAATCCATTAGACTCAAGATACTCAAGTTGAACCTTAAAATACGATGGTAAAGAAATGGACATCATCCCTGGAAGTAAGTTTATATAAAACTCAACTTCCCTCTAAGGTGGAACCTAAAGAAATCATCCATAAAAATTTTAGGATACTAAATCACCACTACTGGAAGAGAGATAATGATATGTGGATCAAAAAAATCAAGAAATAGCTCTAAAAAATGGCTTGATATTACCTAAACCTTTATGAAAACAAGAAATAATATCCCTAATCTAGGATATAACTCACACTAAAAATACATGAGTGATTCCATAGAAAAAAAGTACTATAACTGATGATGATAGAAATCAATCTGGTCTCTATAGCTAATCTTATAATCCATGCTAATAATGAGATCAAATATTTATTAATAAAGAACTATAAAATACCATATGGTTTTATGATTAGAGATCATCACCTGACATTTATGATATTTAAAACCCTTCTTCAGATTCTTTCCCAAAGGTGTGAAAAGAGTCGTCATCAAAGGCATAAGATCTGAACAAAAACCCGATTCATCAATAAGATTAGAAAAAATAAAGGAATGAGTTTCACCAATATCAAATAAATCCATAACCATATATGATACAATAAACACCATACCTCTCATGGTAACTGGTTCTACCTCTGACTCCTCTGGTGAAAACTCTCCTACATACATACGTCCAACCTTGCCCTGCTATTTTTTACAACCTGAGCATTACCCTTGGAACAAGGTTGAGATCCCAACCATTTTTCTGTGTTAGGTCTAAACTAAAATCCCTTAGAGATGATGGATCTAAATATAATACCCTATGATTCTATCTCCTAGAAATGATAGAGATGACTAGATTTCCCACACACGTGACACACCCTAGGGGCCACCTCACAATTAGGTTTTAAGTGTCCCTTTTTCCTACACTGGTAACAAAACACCTGACTCTTCCCTGATGATCATAACACACTCTTACCACCCCCTTGGAATTGTTATTCCCACTTTATTTTCGGAGAAAAAAATGAACTTGGATTAACTCCTACTATCATTTATGATTCAAAGAATCCAATATTCTCTGCTATGTTTGAATCATCCATAACTTCTATTTCCAAAAACTCCATGACGGTGGGTTGGAACATAAGAATCAAAACAAGCTGGATATAAATCCCCCAAACCACCTCAAACCTCCTAAACTTGAGATATTAATTTAAAAAAGATCTTGAAAAAGGTTCACTAACTCAAAAAACCAAGTGACATACTCCATGACAGAATGATCTCCCTACTCTAATGTATTAAACTCCCATGCCTTCATCACTCTTAGTGTCTCAGGATATAATTTTTTTGAAGTATTTATTAAAATTAGTTCAAGTGATATCTTCATGAAACTTTCCTTGCACAAAAAATTCCTACTGCTTCCTTACCATCCCTTCAAGAATGTAAGTAGAGAAGCTAACCTTGGAGTCTTATAGAGTTTTCAGGAATTGGAAATCCCTATCAATCCTTTCAATCCATTACCCTAATTCCCAGGGTCCCTTGTCACCATGAAATATTAGTGTGTTTTTTATTAAATTTTGAAGTATGTTCCACCCTCCATTTTTCTCCAACACTAGAAAATTTTCCCATGAATTTGATTTTTCAGACTAAAGTTTCCACCAAAACCAAGTCAACTAGAGAATTTGTCTACGGGGTTTTCTCTACAACTTCCTCTCTTGTATTTTGAGTAATTTTCCTTAGAGGATCCATAATATATAAAATAAGAGGATGAAAATTACTAAGAATAAAATTATATTCCTTTATCATAAACCAAATTATTATATCTGAATATATAAATATAAAACCGCTAACAAATAAATGACACAACCTCATACTTCCCATGGTATCTCAAGGCTTGAAATGAAAGTGAACTTGCTAGGATCACGCGCACAACACCTTTTGAGTTCTAACTATCCTATCTCTAGTATATCAATAAACTCCAAACACAAGAGGGAGATACACAATCATGACAACATAATTTAATAATAACCTAAACATTTGATACCAATTTGTAATAGACCAACCCAATTCAACCCATAATGTCACCCAAATTGGCCTACCACGAGGCTCGGAGTCTGTTTTTGATCATCATGGGATGGAAAAAAGAACCAGGGCACCATAAAAAGAAGCATAGGAACATTTTAACCCCCAATAGACATATGATAATATTGAATCAGAAAAAGAATCATAATAGATATCCATAATATATCATATTTTAAAACATCCAAACCAAGAAAAGTAACATCCAACAATTAGATACCAAGGTTTAAGAAAACAATTAAAAGATCAAACTAATGGAACCCAAATCTACCCATGGGTCCATATACATATGAACACATGTCACCACCTTTATAAAACACTAAAATTGAAACACGATCTAGGAGATCCATCCTCTATATGACTCTCTTCCCTTTAACCGTTTCTTGCAAAACCAAGGCTAAAAATTCCCAAAGTAAAAAGCATGGTGTGATCAATAAATCTTAGTAGGATACCAAAACAAATCTATATAATTTATATCCACATGAATTCATTATTTCTTATATAAAAAATATTTCAAAAACATATCATAAGAAATCATTTTATAGATAAAATATTCCTTTGGTTTTATTTTAAAAAACGTACTATATTCAAATAATCAAAACAATATGACATAGCCTTTATCCATGTAGAATAAGTAGATGAAATAAGAATTTTAAAGAATAATTATCCATATCATGATTATGTGGTAAAATAACCATATCAAATAACTATTCACGTGATGTATCCACAAAACAATAAAGGCAATCCATGACATGCAGGCATACAAAACTAAGCCAAACATGAAACACTAGTCAGAATTAGTGAATCCTAATGTCTAGGAACCACAGTTCCCCAGAAAGGCTACCCACTAGAAACCATGACATCATGGGAACCTCCCCTGATGATAAATAACTCCATTAAGTATTTTAAATTCTTGTTTTTACCCGATACCCCAAGGTCACCCAATGTCCTATTATATCATCATTGCATTCCACGAAAAAAATAATATTTATTAAATATATTTCTAGGTAAAATAAATTTTATTTCCATGCCCAAATTTTCTTAAAAATTTTCTATAATGATTCATTACCACCTTTATTATTGAAAAACCACTTTTATTTCAAAATCATCTTAGGGGAATTTTATCAAACACATCATGTGTATAAATTATGTTTTCAAAGAAACCACTTTTAAAATACTTTACATTACCACCAAATATCAAATAAAATTTCATTATTCAATTTCATAAATCAAACCAAAGTAAATCATCAAAATAAATTAAAGATCACCAAGTGATGTACCATATGATAAGGACACCTACATCAAGAATAATGGAATCCTAGTTTCCTTCTTGACATATGATGAGAGAGGAGTATATCAGATCCTAGAGAAACTAGATCCAATGGAAACAATGTAAATTATCCATTTCCAATCTAGATCCAATGATCTAGTCTCTATATTAATCAAATATATATATAGGAATAGAAGAAACAAAATCAAACAGGTCAAACTCATCAGATTTGATCAAGAGAGACCCAAGATTTAACCCGATATGAATATCCACTAATTTGAAGATGGAGAGGGCTAAAATTATCATGAAATAGCCACTAGATTAGGAGAAATAAAATTAGGGTTGTAAGGGTTGGATTAGAGGATATAAAAAAAATATTTTGGTATAAAAAGACATTTCATTCCTTACTAAACCACATGACCAATGGTGTCACCAGGTAGTCACTAGGCCTCATTTGTTGGATAGTGCTCTAATGAATGGTCTATTATATCCCATCGACTTTATAGTGGGACAAGGAAGAGAGACTTCACCTATAGGTCTTCCACTGGATGGGTGATTACACCTACAGACCCACAGGTAGTCTAAGAATCGGTATTGGCTGCCTGGTGCCCTCATGATACCACCAGCTATCAAAATTACTTCTCCCAACCATCAAACACCATGAAAATGGAAAATAAAAACACATGTGAGGATCTATACCTAGTTTTATATACTGGGCTGTGACAAAGAATATCATGAAGAATTTAAATGGATTACTCTAATTTTCCATCCGTCTACAGGTGATACATTGTTCTTAGCTTATACCAGGTACCATTTCCTCTTCTAAACCTTTCCAAAACCAAGATGTAAATCACGGATATATATTTGAAACAATAGTACAAAGAAATTCATAAATGTTCATAATCTCTTAGAAATAGAGGTGCCTGATCTCTTCCAACTTTTTTGTGTCCTTAATAGGAAGAAAATGATCCAATTTCATGAGTTGATCATTGATCAACCAAATCTTATATTTCCCACTAGTAGTCTATGTTAATATGATAATGAAGTTCATGGATATTTCATTCCACTTATATACCAGAATGGTTAAAGTCTGAAACAAACTGATAGGTCTTTAGTAATCCTACTTAATATTCTTACATGTAAGGCATCACAACACGAAGTCTAAAATTGACCATCTCATTTCTGACCACCGATATAGATGTCTCAAATCATGAGGCATATTGGTAGTCCTAGGGTGTATGGACTAACTAGACTGATGTCCTCTATGTATTAACTTCGAACTCAATGTTATTAGAATGACTGAACTACCTCAGAAAAAAAAGACACCATCAATAGAACAAGTCCCGTGAAAGGCACTGTCGTGGAAACTCTAAAATGAAGTGTGATTTTTTTGGGTACTTGGGTGCAGTAGAGTGGCTGATTAAGGTTGTCTCTGAAAGAAGGAAGTAAATTAAAACAACTTCTTAAAGGTATTATATAAAATAAAATAAAAGAGAATAAAAACACTACTTAAAAATAATTAGGGTTTTTTTATCTTTTATAAAACTAGAAGAAGTTTTCTGGAAGAATATTACATTTTTTTGTTTTTGTTTTTGAAATGAAAATTGATTAATAAAACACAATAAGAAGATGTTTTATTATAAAATGTTTTAAAAGGAAAAATCGATCTAACTCTACCTATTCACTAGATTATTTTGTCATTATAATTTAAATTAAAATCTACTTAATTATAATCCCTTAATTTCTTAACCCTCTAACCCTACAAGAGTTAACTTAACCACAAAGATGAAATTACTTAAACCCTAGGCTAGCTTCGAAACATGTAATCGCACCACCCTACTTTGATTGATGTGATTAAGTTATATTATTGTAATTGGTTAATTAAAGCACATATACACTCTATAAATGAGGATTAATTGAGTCTAGGGATTATATTTTAACTCTAAAAATTTATTCCTTGTGGTGTTGTATTACTAATTAATATCGCACTCTCACAATTTACACAAATCTCGACCTCATGTGTTTTTGTGTCAATTGTTCAATTGCTTGATTAGTTTCATTTAAATTAAAAAATAAATTAATATATCATATTAAGTGAATTATATTATCTCATTGATTCAAAATAAATGAATGAAGAAGGTAAGATGTAGATCGATTACTAATAAAACTACTTTTCCATGGGCAGCGTAGTCATTGTAGAAACAGATTGCATTTGAAATGATTTAGAAAGGATATAAACCAATATAGATTATAATATTGAATTCCATACCAAATAGAAAGATTAATGTGGAAGATAAGTGAAAAAATAGAGGATAATATAAGAAATTAAATAATAACTAAGTATTTTATTACACAAACAAAAGTATTACAACATGAAGAAAAAGAAGAAGGCTTCGTCGAAGGGATCCTTGCTTCAAGAGCTACCCTTGTTAAAATGGTTGGAGAATTTGAGTGGATAAACTTATCCTATGCCCCCAAATTCCTAATAAACGTCTACAAACCCTCCAAATAAGAGAAATACATATTTATAGAGTGGATGAGAGTCTAGGTTACAAGTAGTTTCAAGTGTGAATAGAGAAATTCGTCCAAATATTTTAAGCCAACTTGCACTGAATTTTTGATCTAAAAAATGCGTGATTAAGCTGTCCTACTAGAAGAAAGAAATTTGTGGAATTTGGTCCCTGATATCCTCTCAAAATTTGGGTCAAATTCAAACTTTTATAAAGAATATATGGCCCAAATACAGAACTGATGTCCAAACTAGTGGGTCCATCCCATCTTTGACTTCATGACATTTTTATACCCATCAAATGCACTATTTAGCTCCAATTTCCTGAATGAAAGTTGTATCACATTAATTCTGGAATATATTTATAAAATTTTAAGTTCAAATAATACTTATCATAATATTGATGTTCAAAATACTATAGTGAATTTTAAAGGGTAAAACTAGAATTTTTACCAAATTTTCAAATGAATGATCTAATCCCAAATATTTTATAAATAAACATATTTAACATGATGTGGGGAATTTTTTTCATTTATTATCAATAAAATATTCAAAAAAATTGTGTTTTATCAAATTCCCCACACTTAACCTTTTACACTACCAGGGAAAACCTCAGATCATATATTCAAAAAAAATCATGACAAGATATGCATATTCATATTTCTCAATCCACGGTGAAAATATAGGAAAAATAAGAATCCCATAAATATTAAATATTAATAAATTTTAAATTCATTGTCTCATAAATTGTGTCAAAACAAAATCCAGTGATATTCATAACACTAATCAAAGCGAAACAAGTCATGGGTCTACCATGCCACTAATTCTCCACGTGCGTGTGACAACCATTCCAAGCTCATAAATCTACCCTTATTCAGTATATTAAGTTCAAGTAAAACAATTATTCTTACCTAGTTTAACTCACTAAACCTATTCCACATTCCTTTACAATAGAATTTCAAGACCCACTCACTTAAGAATTCCCGAAAGTCAAACCTTAAGCTCCCAACCTAGATCTATCCCTATATATTGTACATTTCATCACTCCCCTAATTTTTTTTTTGTTTTTTTAAGTTGTACTTGGAACAAATCTCAGACTCAACTCTTAAACCATGTTTGATCTCCTCACAACACTAATTTTAATAGTTATAACAAGATAAAAGGTCGATGAAGAGTGGTTTTTGACCTGTCCAAGACACAACCTATATTTGTTTGAGGGCGTACAATAGTCAGATAATAGGTACACTTGCATAGGTCATTTCAGTACAGTAATGAAACTGATCATAAGGGAAACAAATGTGTGGATCAACCAATGAATTCTTTTACCTAACTTGACTATAACTTTAATTGAGTAGGAAAAATTTCACAAGTCATGGTTGCATGAAAATTTGTGTGGATAAATTAATGAAACAATTTACCATGAAAAAATATCACAAATAATGATGTCAAAATCTAAAAGGTTTTATAATGACACAATCATTCATATCATCGATGACTTCAATTTTTTTAAAAATAAACCCTTGATGATGAAATCTTACTCATGATTATAATTATACCAATGAATTTTGAAAACATACATTTTCTATATGTTCCACATGATAATGTTACATGATATATTTGTTTTTTATTGATTTTTTGTTTTTTTGAAACTTTTAACCAAACACTTAATAGAAAATACACACAAAACACACAATTGAAAATCCTAAATATCTACCCAAAAATGTTGTCCCCTCCCCCACACTTAAAATATTCCATTATCCTCAATGTGAACCTACGAGATGATATATGCACATGAAATGTATAATCTCTAATAGGAAAAAGAATATAAAAATGAAATGGTTAGAAAACCGCCTGATATTCTCAAGTGATAATGGGGTCATGTAGTGTGATGAAATCCACTTCATCAGTTGGAAGTCCCTCAATGTATTTCTTAAAAAGTTTCCCATTGACTATAAATCTCATTCCAGTGTCCTGTTGTGTGATCTCCACTATACCATAAAGAAAAAAATTAGATACAATATAAGGACCTAAACATATAGAATGCAACTTACTAGGCATCAGATTCAGTTGTGAACTATTGAGAAGGACTTTCTCTTCAACATGAAACTACTTTTGTTAGATCATTCTATCATGAGATGATTTTGATCTTTCCTTGTAGAGCCCTGAGTTCTCATATGATGACAATCGAATCTCATTAAGCTCTTGAATTTGCATCTTACTTTGGATTACAACTTGGGCCAAATTCATGTTGTATTTCCTTATAGCTCAATAAGCCTGATGCTCGACCTCCATGGGAAGATGACAGGCTTTCCCAAAAACAATATGAAATAGAGACATACCGATTGGAGTTTTTTATGCAATCCTATAAGCCCATAATTCATCATCCAATCACTTGATCTAATCCTTCCTATTCGGCTGCATGGTTTTCTCTAAAATTAGTTTGGACTCACAATTTGAAACCTCAACATGGACATTTGTTTGGAGGTGGTATGATGTTTATTTTGTGTGTGTCACCCCATAATTTTGAAGGAGGGAATCCAAATTCTGATTTTAGAAGTGCGTCCATTGGTCACTGATGATGGCCTTTGGTAATCCAAACCTGAAAAAAATATATGTCTTGAAAAGTTCCACTACAACATGAGAATCATCAGTCCTAGTGGCCATAGCCTCTACACATTTACTCACATAATCAACAGCAACCCAAATATAAAAAAACCCAAAATAAATAGGAAAAGGGCCCATAAAATCGATGTCCCACACATCAAAAATATCACAGAATAATATGAGTTGTTGGTGAATCTTGTGTCTCCTAGAAATATTAGTAGTGTGTTGGAAACGTGAGCATGAGACAAAACACATAAGCATCATGGAATAAGATAGGCTGATATAATACAGAGTCTAATAATTTTCTATCTATTAGTTGGGGTCCAAAGTGTCCTCCACATGAGAGTGTATGGAAGAAATGCAGAATAAAATGAAACTCATGATCAGGAACACACCTCCTAATAGCTTGATCACTACACATGTGCCAGAGGTATGGATCATCCCAAACATAAAATATTGACTCAATATTTAACTTTTGGACTTTATGTTTCTTTAAATTTTCAGGTATTTTGGATTCAAAAAGGTAGTTCACTAAATCAGCATACTAAGGATGCGTACCTGAGATGGAATAAATATGCTCATTAAGAAAAGTGTCCCGAAGTGGTACTCAGTCCATGGTGTCATCCTCTAGTGTGTGAGTAAGCCCACTCATGTGGTCCACCAATAGGTTTTCTGACCCCTTTTTGTCCTTTATCTCAATATCAAATTCTTTAAGATGGGGCATCCATCGAATAAGCCTGGGTTTCACATCTGGCTTCCTCAAGAGGTACCTCAGAGTTTCATGGTCAGAAAAAATAATTACTTCAGATCCTAATACTTATGAATAAAATTTATCTAAAGAAAATATGACATCAAGAAACTCCTTTTTTATGGTTTTTTAGTTTGATTGGGCTGAATCCAAAGTCCTCGATTCATATGAAATCACATGTGAACATCTCTCCATCCTCTGTGATAATACTGCTCCAACTGCGTAGTTAGAAGCATCACAAAAAAGCTCAAATGGAATGTCCCACTATGGGGGATTTATGATAGTTGGAGTGGTTAGATACTTATTTAACTCGTCAAAGGAAGTCCTACAAGAATCATCAAACACAAAATCAAAATTCTTTTGGAGTAATTGTGACATAGGAAGAGCAATATTACTGAAATATTTGATGAAACATTGATAAAATCCTGCATTCCCTAGGAAAGATCTAGCATCGCACACACATGAAGGATAAAGTAAGGATAAAATAATATCTACCTTAAATTTATCAACCTCTATCCCATGTTTTGACACTACATTCCCTAAGACAATTCCATGCTCTACCATAAAATTACACTTTTCAATGTTTAAGACTAGATTCTTATTAATAAAATGATTCAACACCTTTCCCAAACTAGATATAAAATCATAAAATCAAGACCCATATACTATAAAATCATCCATAAAAACCTCCATTCTAGTCTCAAGAAAATCAGAAAAAACATTCACTATGCATCTCTAGAAGGTACCTAGGGAATTTCAAAGTCCAAATGGCATCCTCCAGTAGGAAAACGTACCAAATAGACATGTAAATATTGTCTTCTACCGATCCTAAAAAGAAATAGGAACCTGAAAATATACATAAAATCCATCCAAGAAACAATATTTTGTTTTCCCAGCTAGTATCTCAATAATTTGATCAATAAATGGGAGGGGAAATGGTCCTTGTTAGTGGACTAATTTTTTTTCCTATAATCAATTCACACACACCAATTGTTTTGTACCCTCATTGAAACTAACTCCTCTTTATCATTTTTAACAACAGTAACACCAATTTTCTTAGGAAAAACCTGAATAGGTCTCACCCACTAAGAATATGAAATGGGATAAATTATACCTGCCTCGAGCAATTTTTCAACCTATTTTTTAACAACTTTTAGAAGGGTTTGATTGAGTCTCCTTTGTGGCTGCCTAACTGGTTTAGCCCCATCCTCCAAAATAATCCTATGCATGAAAATGGATGGGCTAATACCTGATATGTCATCCAAGGTCCACCCAATTTCCCTGATGTTCTCCCTTAAAATATTCAAAAAAAATTCTTCATGTTCAAAAGGAAGATTATTAGAAATTATAATAGGTAATCTCTCACCACTTAACAATTATGAGTATTTGAGATTTTTCGGAAATGGATTGAGCTCAAATGAGGGGGGGTGATGTATGGATGAAAACATTGATGGGACTGAAATATGTGCACAAATAACATTATTATTAGAATAAAAATCATCAAAATCAGAGAATAATTAATTAAATCCATCATCATACTCAACAGCCATGTCATAATCAGAGTGAACATGATCAAAATCAGAATATGAATCCATTTTAAAATAAAATATAAGAGAGTATTGTGCATTAGAAATAGGTATGGATGTACTCTTAGACATCAAAGTAGAACCAATGCTCATAATCTCTCTAAAAATAGGACAATAAAAATCCATGGGGTTTTTACTTGGTGGTTAAAAATGGGAGATAACAAAAGCATAATGGTCCTTTGAGGGGTAATTCATGGAGTCTATAACATTAAATATAACAAATTCATCTCCAAGATCCATGGAAAGTGTACCCTCATGGAAATTTATAACCATTTTAGCAGTTTTGAGAAAATTCCTACCTAATATAATTGGAGCATGTTAACTTAACTGATCATCCTCCATTTTAAGCATGTAGAAATCTGCTGGAAAGATCATGTCTCTTTCCTAGACAAGTAAATCCACAAGGACTCCCACTAGATATGTTGTAGCTCTATTCACCAACTCCACCACTACTCTCATCGGTTTCAACTCACCAACCTATAAAGAAGAAAATAGAGAGTGAGGCATTACATTTATGGAATCTCTAAAATCAAAAAGAGCATTATAAAAGTGAAACTCCCCTATGGTTTATGGGGTGGTGAATGTCCCTAGATCCTTGAACTTTGTTGGAATTTCTAGAGTTGGTGTAATGATTGTTGACACATTTATTCCAAGATTGGTCCTCTCATTTACCTTGATCCCTCTTAGATTGGTACAAAGTTCTTTTAAGAATTTGGAATACCATGGTATCTATTTAATCGCTTTAAGTAAAGGTATTTTGATCTCCACACACTTTAATGTTTCCAAAAATTCTTTTTTGCATAACCTATTCAACCATATTTTTGGTTTGAACAACTCTATTTGGAAAAGGAAGGGGTTTAGGAAGAATATCATCAATCGTTTTCTTACCTTTATCTTTCTCCTTAGGTTGCTCAATAGTTGGTGTAGAATGGGGATTTTTTGGAGTTGAGGTGAATCCCGATTGAATGGTAGGTATAGATGTATCATTCATTTGATTACCACTTATCAATGTGATGGCACTAAAATTCCCATTAACATTTTGAGTAGGTTGGGAAGGAATATTTTCAAAGTTCTTACTTACCAGTTCATGGAGGGTAGTTGAAATCTGGCTCATTTGTGTCTTCAACTCACTCAACTTCAAACCTTAACTCTTCATATCATTATGTTGATTAAGAAAAATTTCCTTTAAAGTGTCATTAGTTTTAGAGTCTACCTTGGGTGGGGGATTTCCTTGTTTTTGTTTTGTTGATGCTTGATCTTCAAATCTCTTTTGGGGTTGTTGGAAACGCTATTGATTTGGTGGAGGTTGTTGAAAGTTTTGTTGAAAAGGGGGACTTTATTCTTTTCCAGAGCCATACCTCATGTCTAATTGATCCTTACACCCTTGGTTGTATGTTGGTGAAGAGGAATCGTACTTGTTTTGGGGATGTGGTTGTTGTTTCTGCTGATATGGTCTCCTAGGGAATATTATTTCCCAATCCTCCGACTCTTGTAATTGGGGGAAATAGTCAGTTGGGTGGTCTGTTTCAGTGTAAATGCTACATGGCCTCATAAGAGTGGGTTGGGATGTCTTTTGAGCCAAATCAATCTACCTCACCATAATGTTCAATTATTCCAACTTAGTACCAATCAAATGATTTTCAAGAGAGGAAGGACTTACCTGATGTACTCCTATAACATGTGGTGTACCTCAATCTCCAAATTTTTGGGAGTTTTGTGCAATTTTATCAATCAACGCATGTGAAACTGTTGGTGTTTTCTTGACCAATTACCCTCTATCTAAGACATCCACCGTGCTTCTCTCTATAGGTGTAAGTCCTTCATAGAATTATTGGACGAGGAGTTTCTCATTGATTTGGTGATGCCGACAGCTTGCGCATAACTTCTTGAATCACTCCTATTACTCATAAATTGACTCCGCTTGGGATTTCTTGACCCCCGAGATCTCTATATTAATGGAAGTGGTCTGTGATGCTAGAAAAAATCTATGCAATAAAAGACATTTCAAATCATTCCAAAGTGTTACATCTTTAGGTTGTAAATAATACATCCAATATTTCGCAGCTCCATCAAGTGAGAATGAGAATGCTCTTAGTTAGATTTAATATTCATATACATTTTTTGGTTTCATGGTTGAGAAAAACACAAAAAATTCTTTAAGGTGTTTGTTTGGATCCTCACCATATATTCCATGAAATTTTGTAAGAAGTTGGATTAATCCAGATTTCAGCTCAAAGTCCGATTCGGGATATGGGTATGCAATACAATTTGGTTGACAATTAATGTTTGGTGCAGAAAATTATAAAATGGTTCTATTAAGTTCATTGTTATTGTTTTCAACCATTTTTTCTTGTTTTAATATTTATTTAGAAGTGTTTCCAATTTCTGTGTTCCCTGAATGGAGAAATTCTCTAACTGGATGAATGTTGGAACTTCCCGTAGACTGAGAATGTATGATTCGAGCCCTAAGGCTACGTTCAATCTCAGGACCAAGATCTAAGAGATCTTCAGGACTAGTTAATATCAAAAATCAAATAAAAATTAAAAGAAGAAAATGGACCATAATAAAATAAAAAGGAGAAGTTTGAGTTGATGGTCTAAAAAGAAGAAGAAGAAGAAAACAAAAAAGAAGAAAAATTTAGATTAGGTAAATCAGTAATAAAGAAGAGAAGAAGAGAATAAAATGTAAAATAAAATAAATACATCTAATTGGTTGAAATATTTTCTTTCCTCCCTATAAACAAATCCAATTTGAATGGTTCTGTAATGGGAGCTCTCAAATGAAGAATGATTTTTTGGGTACTTGGGTTCAACAAAGTGGATGACCAAGGTCGTCTCTCAAAGGAGGAAGTAAATTAAAAAACTTCTTAAAGGTATTATAAAAATAAAATAAAAGACAACAAAAATAATACATAAAAATTATGAGTAGGTTTTTTTTATCATTTATAAAACTATAAAAATTTTGCTGGAAGAAGATTTCATTTTTTTTGAAATGAAACTTGATTAATAAAACACAATAAGAAGATGTTTTTTATAAAATATTTTAAAAGGCGTAATCAATCCAACTATACCTATAAATTGAATTATTTATCCTTATCATTTTAATTAACATACACTTAATTATAATCCCTTATTTTTTTACCTCTAGAACCCTATGGGAGTTAATTTATCCACAAAGATGAAATTACTTAAACCCTAGGCTAGCTTCAGAACATGAAATCGTAGCACCCTTATTTGATTTATGTTATTAGGTTAGATTATGGTCAATGGTTAATTAAATCACATATCCACTCTATAAATGATGATTAATTGAGTTTAGGGATTATATTTTAACTCTAAAAATTTATTCTTTGTGGTCTTGTATTACCAATTAAGATCGCACTCTCACAATTTACACAAATCTTGACCTTGTGTGTTTTTGTGTCAATTGTTCAATTACTTGATTAGTTTAATTTAAATTGAAAAATCAATTAATATATCATATTAATTGAATTAAAATATCTTATTAAATCAAAATAAATGAATGAATAAGTAAAGAGGTAGATTTAATACTAAGAAAATTACTCTTCCATGGGCGGCGTATTCATTGTAGAAACAGATTGCATTTGAAAATATTTAGAATGGGTATAACCCAATATCATTTCTAATCCTGGATTATAGAACAAAGAGGAATATTAATGAGTAATATAAGTGAACAAAACATATAAAAATAGAATAAATTAAATAATAACTATGGAGTTTATTACACAAACAAAAGTATTACAACATGAAGAAGAAGAATAAGGCTTTGTCAAAGGGTTCCTTGCTTGAAGAGCTACCCTTATTTAAATGGTTGAAGATTTGGAGTGGATACATTTATCATATACCCTAAAATTACTAATTCAAGTCCCCAAACCTTCAAAATAAGAAAAATAAAGATTTATAGAGTGGATGGGAGGCTAGGTTACAAGTGGTTTCAAGTGTGAATGGGGAAATTCGTTCAAATATTTTAAGACAAATTAAACTGCCTATTTTACCTAAAAAAAGCATGATTAATCTATCCTTATAGAAATATGAAATTTTAATAATTGGTTCCTTGAGATCCTCTAAAAATTTGGGCCAAATAAAAGCTTGTATGAAGAAGATATGGCCCAAATACAGAACTAATGTCCAAACTAGCGGGTCCAGCCCATCTTTGACTTCATGGACCTTTTACACGTATCAAATTCATGATTTAGATCTGATGTCCTGAGTGAAAGTTGTATCCCATTATGTCAGGAATATATTAACAAAATTTAAGTTCACATAATACATATAAAAATATTTATGTCCGAAATTCTACAATGAATTTTAAAGGGTAAAATTGGAATTTTCACCAAATTTTCAAATGAATGATCTAATCCCAAATATTTTATAAATAAACATATTTAACCCAATGTGAGGAAATTTTTTCATTTATTATAAATAAAATATTAAAAAAAACTGTGTTTTATCATCCTATCACCGAGGTCTCCCCAACATAAAGGATTCCACTAAAACACTAAAAATCAGGGTCTATTGATTTTCCCTTCTGAATGTAATCATCAAAAGAAGAATAATATTCCACAAAAGATAATAAAACCTTCCCATAATATTATTCTATATCCAAGTGTATCTTTGAAAATAGACTCATCAAAGACCATTAGTCTAATGATTCCTTCAAGTATTGATTTTGTAACTTCTTTCTCAATGCATCGAAAACCACATTCCCCTTTCTCGGTGTGTATTAAATATCAAAATAAAAAATTTGAAGATACTCAATCAATAATCTTTCTCATATATTCATATTCATTTGGGTAAAAATATAATTTAGGCTCTTATGATTTTAATATATAGTAAACCACTCTTTGAAGAGATATTGGTGCCATGTCTTGAGAGCATGCATCACCAAATAAAATTTGAGATCATGGTTAGGATAATTCTTATCACGAGGGAATAGTTATAGAGAACCATACCCCACAACCTATTTCCCTTGTATTATAACACATCATTATCCCATTACTAAGGCATCATAAAAAATAGAATAACCCAAACTTGGTTCCTGAATAATCAAAAATAGCACCGAAGTCAACCTCAAATTCAATTAATCAAATAATATTTGAAACTTATCATTCTATTCAAACATAAAACTGTTATGGGTTAACTATGTTATATGATAATTAAGATTGGAAAAATATTGAAAAAAATGCCTATAATTACCAAATAAACCTAAGAAGCTCCAAATCTCAAACACATTTCTATGTTTATACCAAGTATTAATAGCCTTAATCTCTTAAAAATCCAATGAGATTCCCCTTTAAGATATAACATGGCCTAGAAACATCACTTATTGGATCAAAAATTTACAATTATATTTATTTCTAAACATATGATGTTCTTTCATAGTTTTGAGAACTATATATAGAAGATCATTATTTCCTTACTTCATTTTGGAATACACTAAAATATAATACATAGAAAAAAACACATAAGAGTCTAAGAAATAAAAAAATATCTAATTCATTAAATCTATAAATACCAGATGAGCGTTAGTCAGAACAAATGGCATAACGAAATACTCATAATGTTTATACCTAATCCTGAATGCTATCATAGAAATATCATCATCTAAGACTCTTAGTTGATGGTACCCCAATAATAGATAAATCTATAAAAACCATCCGGATCCCCTAATATGACCAAATAGATCATCAATCCTAGGTAAAAGATACTTGTTCTTAACACCCACTTGATTAATATTTTAGAAATTAGCACAAATCCAGAGGCTTCCATCCTCATTCTTTGTGAAGTGCACCGATAAATCCAAAGGTGACACACTTAGAGGAATAAATACATAGGTATCAAGATCTTCAATATGAACTTATATTACTTTAACTTCACGAGTTACATATAATAACATTTAAAATATATAAGACTTTTCCTCGAGAGAAATCCAATAAAAAACTCAACATACCTTTTATAAGGACCCGAACTTAAAAATTACATAATCTTGAATTAAGTTAATAATTCAAATTTAGGATCTTTTCAGGTTTATAACTTTAGAGAATTAGGCCATAACTTATACATAACAACTTGAATATTACATGTTGACACTTCTACTTAGTATCCATTTTTTCATAAAATAAAAACTCTTAAAAACAATGAAACATATTTAGTTCCTTGTTTTAAAAGGCATGAATTTTCCTTGATCCAATCCTTGACCCTATTCCACTTTAAGTCCTGTAAAAAACATTTCAAAAACTTGGGATGAGCTTAAAAAGCTCAGTAAGGGATACATAAATAAGTAAAACTGTTAGTTTTCAAAACAACATGTAAACTAGAAATACTTTATCATAAAGTAATACTTTTCACCTTAAAGAAGTAGAAAAAACACATCACTGAATATAATCTCATTTCTTACCCTTTTTTCTAACCAAAATATTACCATAAAACCCATAGAAATCAATATATAGAATATAAAATGTAAACTTGGGACATGATCATACTTAAATGGAATAACCATACGGTCGACTTCCACAAAGTATTCTAAAAAATGGAATAGCCATACGAATGAATTTCATACCCAATGAATTAGAGGTTATAATGTAACCACCCATATTTGGTTTATCACAGAACCACCCTTCATTTGGTTTATCATGTAACCACCAATCAAATGTCTAAGTACCATTATATAATCATCACACATAAAAGATTGAAAATATCAACATTTCAATCATAAAATTTTATTTTCAATCAAAAGAAATAATTTCAAGATATTGAAATAGTAAATCCACTTTCAAAACCATTTTCAATACCAAAATATGTAAAAATGGTATATGGTATTTATTTTCCATTTAAAAACATCACGACTTGTTAAGGAATCCAAATATCAAATAATGCTCATGACGATGGAAAGGTCATTGTCACCACGTACATTAAAAAGAAACATTCATTTTGTCATTTAGTAAAACACTATGAAGAAAAAATATTCCATTTTAATAAAATTAAAAGTCAAAAGGGTTTATACACCGTATAAAATCAAGTCATGTATAAATCAAAATATGTCTCAAAGAAAGGAGATTGCGACGAAGTCCCTTACCTCGAGTCTGACTTGTCTTGTATTTTAATTATTCTTCTAGAATAATAAACTTAAGATAATTTATAATTTCTTTAGAAACTTTTTCAATTTTATCATTCCTTTTATATCACTTATTACCTTGCTATAACAATTAGTTAATTATTTGAGTTCATATCAGACATTTTGTCGATGTTTGGAACTTGAGTAAAAAATGAACTTGTTATAATTACAAATTGTCCATGTGGTCAAAAGTCCATTATATCCAGAATGATATTAATGATTTAGATATTATATATATATATCATATATATCCAGTATATATGTATTTATAATAGTTCATAACATTTGGATATAAGAAATGAAATGCACCGTTCATGGAGACGGTAAGCCGTTTGTACGCATGAACACTACTTTCATTTATTTTTCATATTTAAAGAAATGAAAACTAAATGATAAATGAGTATATTATAACTCAAGTATAATATATATGTTTTATGTGATGAATATGTTCATTAATTCTATCCTTTATATGTTCCATGTATAGAATGAACGAGTCATATCACTTTGAGGGGGTGGTAGTTCGCACTTCCTCAAATGAAATTATCATATTTAAACAACATGAAAATCATAAAGGTATATTACAAATGAGAATTAAATAATAATAGAGATAAAATAAATATCATATATATCTTATATAATTACATTTACATCATAATTGTCACTATAAGAGGTGGTAGGAGAAGATTGGACAATCATCGTTTTGTGAGGCGGTAGTTTGCCATCCATAGAAACAATATGTTCTATACCCATTGGACGGAGGTGTGTGTAAGTGTAGTTAGAATACTTATCATAAAAAAATATTATATTTATTATACTAGTGTTGTTATATAATCAAATAATAAGAAGAGCATAGGGAGTGGAGAAGGAAAAATAATGGAAAGGAACTTGAGAGATGACGTTACCTCAAACCAGGTAACTCCTTTTGATTTAAGCTAAAAGGTATTATTTAATTGAATTATTCTCAATTTAAGGATTATATTAGGATGATAGGTATTTTTTTAGATTATTTGGGTAGATTTTGGATGATCCAAGGGGGCCTGAGAGGTGTGAGTAAGGGTTAGAGGTGGTGTCCTTTTATAAGAGGGAGAAGGGGCACTTTAGGAAAGTTTGAAAGTTTTATTTTATTATTAAATGATTTTAAAATAATAATAACACCAAAGTGATATATTTACAAGATAAGAGGAGTATGGGTATAAATCCTCTCATCCAATGGGTTTTAGACAAGTTTAGGTTACAAATTTAACCTTATCTTTTAGATTTAACCCTTAGTTAACTAATTCAACTTTTACCATGTCTTCTTGTGTATTTATAATATATGGTTAATATTGATAAAATAAAATTCCAATAAAACATAAAGTGGTTAATTATTGAAATTTAAAACATTATATAAGTCATTTAGAAGAATTTTATATTTTTAGGACTATTATATAATTTAATAAAATAGTATTTTTTTTAAAAACTCCTTTATGTCAATTTTATACTATTCAGATCATGACTTTTTAAAAATCCATAACAACATTATTATTTAGAAAATAATTCATTAATTCAAATATAAAAAGTAATAATCATCCAAAAAAATCGTTTATGACATAAAAATTTTCAAAATAAATTTATTTTAATATTTATAATCCCATTTATTTAAATATTTCATTAATATGGTAATCACTACATCACGATTGTGTCATAAATAAATTTATTTATTTGATATCTATAAATTATAAATAAAATACCATAACGTATGAAATGTTTTTATCTTTATAATTACTATATATAGTCGAAAAAATAACTTATATAACCCCATATAAAAATTGTTTTAGTAAAAGATACATATTTAAGTTATATTTTCCTTAAATTTAAATTAGAAGTAATTAAATATCATTCTGACACACAAGTGGCTCCATGGGGTCCTAAAATCAACCCAAGTATGAACATGGTCGGAAATATCTCATCCAATAAGTTTAGAACATGTGTTAGGGTAATTTAATATTATTATTATATTATTTGTTTACCCTTATTTACCAGATTTACCCTTTAACCACGGTAAATAAAATATCTACTGAAGTTACTATTCATAATGTCTAAAAATAAAAGGTACCTATTAACACAATTTAGAACCCTTTATTCCAAATATTTAATCCATTTTTCCAAATTCAGAACACATAAATTTCAGAAATTAATTTATAATTAATTCCTGCTGTCAAAACAAAAAAAGATGTTTTTAAGAAGTAAAAACTACAAAAAGATTGACACATGTTTATATCCAATTTCAATGTAAAATGAACAAAATTGTATTAAATTATAAAAATATAATCTAATTACGTATTAAAACCAATTTAAAAGATAATATAATCATATAAATAAATCAGATGAAAAGACAGTTTTGACTTAAAATGCTGTATTTTTCACTATTCCTTAAAAATGAACTTTATCAGAAAAATACCAAAAATATACCCAAAGTAAAATTTGATGTCCCACTTCTAAATAAGAATTTTATTTTGTTAAATGTAACATATAAAAGTGACAAAAACTATATTTAAAAAGGGTTCACCATCAAAAGGTGGTAAAACTACCTTTAAAAAATATTAGAGTATTTATGCTTAAAATTGGATTCATTCTCATTTTAAGGCTCTAAATTTTATTGGATAAATGTAAAAACATGTAACAAACACGTTTAATCATAATATGGTTAGTTCTATTCATTCTCACCAATACAACAACTAGACATTAACTATCATTTAGAATAATTATATTATATTATTATTTTTCAGTATGACTCAGCCTTGTGTGCAACATGAGATTTTAGAGAAACCCATTATTGTGTGTGAGGAACGCCATCGAAAACAACATCCCCTTTAAAGTAAAATTAATATTTAATTCAAAAATATTAATAAATATAAAAATATCATATTCTTTATTTACATGGGATGTTACAAACTTCCCCCTTTTGGTAATTGTGTCCCCGCAATTCTATTCACTTATCAAATAAGTGGGGCTATTTATCCCTCATAGTATTTTTAGATTCCCATATTGCCTCTTTAACCATATGGGTTTTCTAAAAAATATAAACCTGATAAATCACCTTATTTTGCGACACTTTCTCTTTGCAATTAAGAATTTGGACCGGTTGTTCCACATAAGAAAGATTCTCTTCAAAATGAGCTACCTTTAGACTCAAAACATGAGATGGATCTGGAATATACTTTCCTAACATTGAAACATGAAAAAAATTGTGTACCTGGGATAAATTCGAAGGTTAAGCCACTCGTTTAGAAGATGATCCCACTTTCTCCAGAATTTCATAAGGTCCAATGAACCGTAGACTCAACTTCCCATTCTTACCAAAATGCATCACACTTTTCCATGGTGAAACTTTGATAAAGACATGATCACCTAACTCAAAAGAAAGATCATTTCTCCAGTTTTCCACATAACTTTTCTGCCTGCTCTGAGCTCTCTTCATGTGTTTCTATATAAACTAAAATTTCTCTATCATCTCTTATACCAATTTCAGTCCCATATGTTTCATTTCACCTACTTCATCCAAAAAAGTTGGAGTTCAACATCGCTTCCCATATAAAGCCTCAAATAGAGCCATATGTATACTAGAATAAAAACTATTATAATAAGAAAACTCAACCAAAGAAATATGTTGGTCCCAACTTCCATGGTAATCCATTAAAGAAGCATGTAGCATATCTTCTAATGTCTGAATTGTTCATTCTGACTGCCTATCTAATTGAGGATAACAAGATATAATGAAATTTAATTTAGTACCCAATCAATTATAAAGGCCTTTCCTAAAGTTAGAAGTAAACCTGGGATCATGATCAGATACAATGGTGAGGGGAACTCTATGTAACCTGACTATCTATTTAATATACAATCAAGAAAGTTGATCTAGAGATAAAGTATCTCGAATAGGAAGAAAATGAGCAGATTTAGTCAATCGATCAATAATAACCCAGATTGCATTGTTACCTCAATAAGTCTTTGGTAATCTCACTATGAAATCCATGTAAAATTTTTCCCTTTTCCACTCTATAATTGGAAATGGATGAAGCATCCCTTTCGGTAATTGCCATTCGGCTTTAACCTGTTGACAAGTTAAACACTTCTTAGTAAAGTCAACAATATCTCTTTTCATTCCATCCCACCAGTATTACACCCGAAGATCTCTATACATATTAGTACTGCTAGGATAAACCGAAAATGGAGAACTATGAGATTCACATAATAAATATTTATTTAATTTTCAATCACAAGGAACACATAATCTCATCCCAAATCTAAAAACTAAAATTATTATCAATGTTAAATTCTGGAAACTTACCTTTCTGAACCAATTATACCTTTTTATATAATTCACTGTCTTCCTTATATGCTTTCTTAATTCTATCTGATAGATATTATTTCACTAACATCTAAAAAAATAGAGGAATTTCCTGCACTAAAATCTTATATGACAAAGTTCATCAAATAATTAATCAAAGGATCTTGTTCCAAATGTATCATGGTTAATGTAGCATTACTCTTTCAGCTCAAAGAGTTAGCCACTTTATTTTACTTTCCTGTGTAGTAATGGATCGTGAAATCATAATCCTTGATTAATTCTATCCATCTCCCCTGTATCATGTTCAATTATTTCTGAGTGAATATATACTTCAAAATTTTGTGATCAGTATATATTTCACACTTTACACCATACAAATGATGCCTCCAAATTTTTAAATCAAAAACAATAATATCTAATTCCAAATCATGTGTAGGGTAATTTAACTTATGAGGTTTCAACTGAAATAAAGCATAAGCAATTACCTGATCATTTTGCATTATGACACAACTAATTACTTTCAACGAAGCATCACTTTAGATAGCAAACTCAACATTTATAGAAGGTAATGCCAAAATTGGAGCATTTACTAATTTTTTTTCAATTACTAAAAACAATCATCACATTCTTTTTTCCAGATAAATTTAACACCTTTTCAAGTTAACTTAGTCAGTGGGATATATAACCATGCAAAAATCTCAACAAGCCTTCTGTAATTTACTACCAAACCAAAAAAACTATGAATCTTAGTTATATTTGCGGGTATTGTTCATTCTTCAACCACTTTTGTTTTATTAGGATCAATAGTTATTTCATTTTTTTGAAACAATGTGACCAAATAATGAAATTTGTTGTAAGCAAAACCCACACTTTTTGAATTTCCCATACAATTTCTTTTCTTTTAAGGTTTTCAAGAGAACCGTAAAAGGAATTTCATGTTCCTTTTTACTTTTGGAATATACCAAAATGTCATCAATAAATACAACCACAAACTTGACCATGAAATAATAGAAAATTATTTTCATAAAATCCATGAATACAACAGGTGCATTGGTTAAACCGAAATGCATAACTACAAATTCATAGTGGCCATATCTAGTACGAAACACAGTCTTTGGAATGTCTTATTCCTTTACTTTAAAATAATGGTACCCTGATCTTAAGTCAATATTCAAAAAATAATGACCTCCTTATAGTTGATCAAACAATTCATCGATACGAGGAAAAGAATAATTGTTCTTAACAATGATATTATTCAAGGCTCTATAATCAATGAAAAGTCTCATTGAACCATATTTCTTTTTAACAAAAAAGACTGGAGCACCCCATGGTGATGTGCTAGGTCGAATGAAACCTTTATCTAACAACTCCTGCAATTGTTTTTTTAACTCTAAGAGTTCAATTTTATCCATTCAATAAGTGGGTTTTTAAATTATCTTAGAATTATGAATTATGTCAACAGTAAATTAAACTTTTTGATCAGGTATAATACCAGAAAAATCATCAAGAAAAACATCAAGACACTCATTTACTACTAGCACATAAGTAATATGAACAGTTCCTTTGTTTTTAGCAATACATGAATTGTAAAAATAATTTCTATTTTCACTAATTTCTCAGCTTCCTTATATGTTACTAGAGATAAGGGTTCATTCTTGTACAAAAACTGAAATTATTTCTGAAAATAAATCTCTTTAGCTCTAGAGTCAATCTTAGCATGGTAAAGAGAAAGCCATTCCATTCCCAAAATAACATCAAACTATACTAGAGGCAAAACAAAAAGGTTTTAAGGAAAATTATTTCAAAAAATAAGGAAGGAAGATTCTTATAATTTATTTTTGCCACAACATTTTCCCTAGGTGTTTTTACCATAACTTCTGGATTCATTTCTAGAGGTGGAATTCCAAATTTACCCAAACATTTCTTAGAAATGAAAGAATGTGTAGACCCAGAATCAAAAAGTACATTAGGCATAATCTAAAAAAAACAAAGTACCTAATACCACTTCATTTTATGGTACCACATCAACCATAATAGAAATAAAATATTTTCCCCCACCCTTCTGCTTTTGATCTATCTGGTTTGCACCCTGGGGAATCAACTTTTGACACACATTGGTATAATTACCAAATTCATTGCGACTAAAACATATTACCACTGGATTTTCATTGCCTACTTTATCATCTTACTTATAGTTACGAGCAATATGAACAGTCTTACCATATTGGAAGCACTTTCTAGATTTTTAGAGACATTTTCTAGGATGATTTTTACCACATTTATCACAAGTTGTAAATTTAATTTTCTTACCTCCAGGATTCTTTGATGAATTCTTTCCCTTTTCCTACCAACTAGACCTCTTCTTTTTCTTTCTCTCTTAGAACACCTGATCATCTGAAAAATCCATTTCTACCTTCTTGACAAACCTGACAAGTTTCTCATTGATTTTGAATTCACTAGAGGCAAATTCATTTAGATATCGTGAGTTCAATCCTAAGTAAACTCGATTAATCTTACTATCAAGATCTCAGATAAAATTTAGAGTATACCTTTCCAGTCAAGTGAAATTTTCTTCGTAAGAATCCACTAAGTCATCATCCTATCTTAATTACAAGAATTGTTTTTCCTACCTAAGTCAAACCGCCTTAGGAAAACATTTCTCAAGAAACATACCTTTGAATTCATCCCAACCAAGTGCATCAATCTCCTCACTATCCTTGATATTTTTAACCATCTACCACCACTAATTTGATTCTACTTCAAAACGATAAAAAAAAAGACTAACCTTTTGATTCTCTGTACAACCCATGACATAGAAAATATTTTCCAGTGCTTTGATCCAGCCATCATCTTGAACAGGGTCAGATGATCCTCTGAATGATGGAGGATTTTGGCTCATGAAATTCTCAACTAAAGACATGTTATTTTGGGATTGATCTGGTTGATCTCGTGCATTTACACCACCACCATTTATATCCTGAGTCAACTATGCCATTACTACATCAAATTGTTTAATTTCTATTCAAACCATCACAGGATGTTGATTTGGAAGGTTATTCTCCTCTTTATGCCTTCCCAACACTTCTGCCCTGTTTCCTCTACGGAAAAACATTCTGATCAAATATATCTTAGATAAAGAAACATGGTAATATTCAAATTATATATCATTTCAATTTGACCATAATGTAAAAATCATTTATGGATATTCTATTAACAAAATTATTACTCCTTAAGTTATCTAAATCGAAATCTGATACCAACTATAAGGACCCAACCTTGAAAATTACATAATATTGAATTAAGTTAATAATTCACATTGAGGATCTTTTCAGGTTTAGAGATTTAGATAATTAGGCCATAACTTATACATAATAACTTGAATATTACATGTAGACACTTCTACATAGTATCCATTTTTTTTATAAAATAAAAACTCTTAAAAACAATGAAACATGTTTAGGTCCTTGTTTTAAATGTCATGACATTTCCTTGATCCCATCCTTGAAACTATTCCAATTTAAGTCCAGTGAAAAACATTTCAAAAACCTAGGATGTGCATAAAAATCTTAGTAAGGGATACATAAATTAGGAAAACTATTAATTTTCAAAACAACATTTAAATGATGAATACTTTATCATAAATTAAAAACTTGTCACCTTAAAGAAGTTCCAAAAACACTTCACTGAATACAAGATCATTTCTTACCCTTTTTTTTATAACCAAAATATTACCATAAAACCTATAGAAAGCAACATACAACATATAAAAGGTAAACTTGGTACATGATCATACTTAAATGGAAAAACTACGTGGTCGACTTCCACAAATCATTCATACAAATGGAATAGCCATACAACCAACTTCTATACCCAATTCATTAGACGTTATAATGTAACCACCCATCCTTGGTTTATCATGGAGCCACCTGTCATTTGGTTTACCATGTAACCACCCATCAAATTTTCAAGTACCATTATATAATCATCACACATAAAAGATTGAAAATATCAACATTTCAATAATAAAATTTCATTTGAAATCACAAGAAATAATTTCTAGATATTGAAATAGTAAATCCACCTTCAAAACCATTTTCAATACCCAAATATGTAAAAGGGTATATGGTATTTATTTTCCATTTAAAAAAATCATGGCTTGTTACGGAATCCAGATATCAAATAATACTCACGGTGGTGGAAAGGTCGTTGTCACCGCATACATTAAAAATAAACATTCCTTTTATAGTTTAGTAAAATGCTATATAGAAAAAATATTCCATTTGAATTAAATTAAAATTAAAAGGGGTTTATACACCGTATAAAAGTAAGTCAAGTATAAATCAAAATATGCCTCAAAGAAAGGAGATTGAGAAGAAGCCCCTTACCTCGAGTCTGACTTGTCTCGTATGTTCCTTGTTCTTCCTGAATAATAATATTAAGCTAATTTATACTTTCTTCAAAACCCTTTTCAAGTTTATTTTTCCTTTTATATCACTTATTAATTTTCTATAACAATTTGTTAATTATTTGAGTTCATATCAGACATTTTGTCGATGTTCGGAACTTGAGTAAAAAATGAACTTGTTATAATTACAAATTGCCAATGTGGTAAAAAGTCCATTATCTACATAATGATATTCATGATTTAGATATCATATATATTATATATGTATATTATATATGTATTTAGAATATTTTATATCATTTGGATATAATAAATGAAATGAACCTTTCATGGAGACGGTAATCCATGCGTACAAATGAACGCTACTTTCATTTATTTTTCATATTTAATGGAATGAAAACTAAATTATACATAGGTATATAATAGTTATATTATAATATCTATGTTATATGTGTTATATAATTTCATTAATTACATCATTTATACATTCCATGTATAACATGAACGATTCATATCACTTTAAGGGGGAGATAATCTGCACTTCCTCAAATGAACTTATTGTATTTATACAACATGAAAATAATAAAGGTATTTTCTAAATGATAATTAAAAAATCATATAGATAAAATAAATATCATATATTTCATATATAATTATCGTTCCATCATAATTTCAAACATAATAGGTGATAGTAGAATATTGAACAATCATTGTTTCGTGAGGCAGTAGTTCGCCGTCCACAGAAACAATATGTTCTATACCCATTAGATGGAGGTGTGTGAAAGTTTAGTTATAATAATTATCATAACAAAAACCTAGTATATTTATTATACTGGAGTTTTTATATAAAAAAATAATAATAAGAGCATAGGGAGTGGATAAGTAAAAATAATGGAAAAGAACTTGAGAGAAGACATTACCTCAAATTGGGTAAGTACTTTTAATTTAAGCTAAAAGGAATTCTTTAATTTCCTTATTCCCAATTTAAGGCATAATGGAGGACGATAAGGATGTTGGGAGATTACTTGGGTAGAGTTTGGACGAGCCAAGGGGGATTGAGAGGTGCGAGTAAGGGTTAGAGGTGGTGTCCTTTTATAAGAGTGAGGAGGGTCACTTTAGAAAAGTTTGAAAGTATTATTTTATTATTGATTGATTTTAGAATTATAATAACACAAAAGTGATATATTTATAATATAAGATGAGTATGGGTTGAAATAACCTCATCCAATAGGTTTTATATGTGTTTAGGTCACAAATTTAACCTTATCTTTTAGATTTAACCCTTTGTTAACTAATTTAACTTTTACCATGTCTTCTTGTGTATTCATACTATATGGTTAATATAGTTACAGTAAAATTACAATAGAAATTAAAGTGGTTCATTAATGAATTTTAAAACATTTTATAATTCATTTATCTAAATATTATATTTTTAGGACTATTATATCATTTAATAAAACAATATTTGTTTTAAAAACTCATTTATGTCAATTTTTATACTATTCATATCATGGCTTATTAAAAATACATAACAACTTTATTCCTTATAAAAAAAATTAATTAAATGAAATATAACAAGTAATAATCATCCATAAAATTCTTTTATCGCATAAAAAGTTTCAAAAAGTATTTTTTTAATATTTTTAATCTCACTTATTTAAATCTTTCATTAATAAGGTAATCACCACATCACCATTGTTTCATAAATAAATTTATTTATTTTATGTCTATAAATTATAATTAAAATACCATGATGTAGGAAATCATTTTATATTTATAATGAATATTTATAGTCAAAGATATCACTTATATAACACTATATAGTTTTTTTAGTAAAAGATTTATGTTTAGGTTATATTTTCCTTAACTTTAAATTAAAAGTAATTAAATGTCATTTTCACACACAAGTGGATCCATGGGGTCCTAAAATCGACCCAAGGATGTATATGGTCGGACATATCTCATATAATAGTTTTAGTAAATGTGTTAGGGTAATTTAATATTATTATAACATTATTTGTTTACCATTATTTACCAGATTTACCCTTTAACCATAGTAAATAAATTATTTACTGAATTTACTATTCATAATGTCTAAAAATAAAAGGTATATATTTAAACAATTTGTACCTATTGATTCCAAATATGGAATCCATTTTTAAAAATTCAAAACACAGAAATTATATAAATTAATTTAAAATTAATTCTCGTTGTCAAAACCAAAAACCGTGTTTTTAAGAAGTAAAAACTACCAAAAGATTGACATGTGTTTAAGTCCAATGTCAAATTGAAATTACTTCTAATGACCAAAATTGGATTAAATGATAAACATATAATATAATTACACTTTAAAACTAGTTAAAAATATAATCTAATCATATAAATAAATTCAATGAAAAGACATTTTTGACTTAAAATGATGTATTTTTCACTGTTCATTAAAAAAATGAACTTTATTAGAAAAATACCAAAAATTTACCCAAAGTAATATTTGATGTCCCTATTATAAATAAGAATTTTATTTTGTCAAATAGAACATATAAAAGTGACAAAAACTAGATTCAAAGGCCCATAAAATTCAAGGAATTTTTTTTTTCTTCTTGGGAATTTTAAAAGAACACAGTTTTTGACGACACCTGATTCCGAGGCTCGGTGTGCCCGGAATCAATTTTCGAAGTTTGGCTCGGGTACGTTCAGTGAACAAACGAGCAGGTTTTCCTAATTTGTGAACTGGTGCTCAGAATCGAATTTCGAGGGCACCGATGGAATCACAACGCCGATAATTGCTTAAGAACACCTTTTCTGAAGTTGCGTTTTCTCGGGTGAGGTTATTAAATTTTGGGGTTAACTAAAGAATAAAATAAAATTTTGTAAAACCAAATTTTATTTTTTATTTAAGGTAGATTAACCCTAAGCTTGATGGTTGGAGTGGGACCCACTAATACCCTAACTCCTACGTAGGATATTAGTGAGGTGGGGCCCACACGAGCCCCACCCCTTTTTTTCCTTTTACCTTCCACGTGCATTTAATATGGTAACTCACCCGCACCCCCCTTTTTAAATTCCAAGTCAAATCTCGCATTTAATTAATTTTTAAACGCCCCATTAATTGGTCAACACTCATTAATTAATCGTGATCTGTTTTGAATTTCAAAACAGTTGGCATGGGAAATAAAATAAGGCAAAGCCTTATTTTATTAGGGGGTTGTTTCGTAGTGCGAGAAGATTGGGAGAGGAATAACTCAAGCCTTGAAACTTCAACCTCTTCATTGAAGAACGCGAAGAACGTGAAGAACGCACCGTCACCGACAAAGAACGTCGGCCTCCGACGAAGGGTGACGAAGAACTCCGAACCCTCGGAGATTGACGACGTGACACCGTGTACCACGACGCTGGCGATCCTCCTTCCGCGATGCTTCTTTCATGACGTCCCTTCTCCCGCGATAAGCTTCGATCATCAACCGCTTGAGGTAGGGGGTTTGGTTTAATTAAATCTATGTGAATTATATCCTCAACATGTGTTTAATTGTCGGAAGTCGTTAGAACCGCTAACGCGGTGGGTGCGGACCAACGAACTAGTCTGAACCCACCGCCCCTTTGTTCTTGGTCTGCGGATCGACGAACGACGACGAAGTAGGCCGCAAAGGCGTTATGAGGACTTCGAAGTGAAGGGCCGGTCCCAGGAGGACCGCTGACGAAGACCGCAGGAAAAACGGACCACCGGAGCGCGTTCGATGGTCCGCGGAAAACCCTGCCGGCGCGCCTTGCCGGCACGGCGGCCGGAGGCGGCGGGCGGCACCGGCTGACCGTCAGGAGGCGATGGCGCCCAGCGCGCCGCCGGGAAGGACCGCCATGACTGAAGCCGCGGCGGCAGGCGGCTGGTCCTGTGACCGCGTGGGACCGAGGGTGGGGGACGCGGTGCTAGGCCGCGTCCGTTGGCAAGGAGCGGCCCCCACGTGGGGGCCACAACTTCATTCAAGGGGGGCAGTGCCCCCTTTGCGCGCCCACTCGGCCAACGCCGAGCCGACCCCGCTCGGCCAGCACCGAGCCGCCCCAGGCCAGACCGGCTGCACTAGGATGCGCCGGCCGGGCCGGGCCGCGCCCAGCCGGGTCGACCCGATTTGGGCGACCCAGGGGGGGTTGGGCCGGGTCTGACCGGGCCCAGACCCCCCATTTTCGGACTGTTTCGGTCTGTTGCCCATAACTTGAGCTACATACCTCCGATCGACGCACCGTCAGTTGCGTAGCGATTCTTGTATCGAGATGGACGTTTTGGTATATTACACTCAAGGTTTTGGAGAACTTTGGGTACGACCGGGTTGGTTCGAACACGAAACCAACCGGGCCCTCGGAGCGGAAACGCTTACAACTTGAGTTCCATACGTCTGATTGACGTGCCGTCAACTTTGTTGGATTCCTCTTAGTGAGACTGACCTTTTGGATTACTCTACTTGAGGTTTGGATGCAGTTGGAGTCCGGTCAGGTTGGTTTTGGCTTAAAAACCAACCAGGGCCCTAGAACGAAAAAACCAATAACTCTCAGACCGGGCGTCCGTTTGACGCACCATCTGTCACGTTGAGTTCCTCTTGTCAAGACGGAACTTTGAGATACATCAACTCCGGACTACGTGTCAGTTGATGTATCGCCCCCTTGGCTCGTGGAGTGGACCCTCCCGGAACGAGCATGCTATTTGCGGGAACCTTAGAGTTGGATGTGACCACTACTGGAAATAATGGCATTTGCGACGGGTCATTTGCGTCGGGATCCCGTCGCTAATAGGCTTTTGCGATGGGGTCCCGTCGCAAATAGCCCGTCACGGAAAACGGCGTCGCAACAACAATTATTTGCGACGGGCCCGTCGCTAAAGGTATTATTTGCGACAGAGATTCTTCCCATCGCAAATATTAGTCCGTATATTTGTGAAAACTTTTAAAAATCGTAATTGCGACGGGCCCGTTGCAACTACTAATTGCGACGGGCCCGTCGCAATTCGTTTTTCAAAAAAAAAATTAAAAAAAATTAAAAAATTATTTTAATCAATATAATAATAATACTATTTGCGACGGGCATAGTATCCCGTCGCAAATACTAAAAAAATAAATTATTAATAAATTATTTTAATTAATATAATAATAATCCAATTATAATTCAAAAATAAAAAAATATTAATAAATTATTTTAATTAATATAATAATAATAGAATTATAATTCAAAAATAAAAAATAATAGAATATTAATAAATGATTTTAATTAATATAATAATATTAGAATTATAATTCATAAATAAAAAAATATTAATAAGTTATTTTAATTAATATAAAAATAATAGAATTATTTTACATTCAAATATTAAAATAATTCTAATATTACAAAAAATATAATTAAATTATAATATTATAAAATTTTAATATATATATAAAATTTAATATTATAAAATATAAATAATATTATTATTCATATTAATATTGTTATTTCAAAATATAATATTATTAATATTTTATAATGAGACAGAAACTATGAATAGAAAAAAAATTCATATTTTGATTTAACAAACTTTATAACATAAAAACAAACTCTAATCTGAAGGAGGGGGGGAGGGGGGGATCTGCAGATGCTGGTGGAGGAAACTTCATCCCTAAAGCATGAGTGAGTCGGCGCACGTACTCCATCTGCTCCTGATGCTGCTGCTGCCACCGACTCATCTTCTCCTCATACAGCTGCTGCTGGCGTCGCATCTGCTGCTGCTACTGTCGCATCTGCTCCTGCTCCTGTCGGAGACTCTCTATCAGTGTATTCTGAGATCGCAACTGATCCTCTTACTGTGTAGCAGAAGAAGATGCACGAGCTCCTCTCGAGTTGGATGCCGATATCGCAGCACTGCCATAATAATCTCCGGGAGTCAGTCGAGAGCTGATACCAACTACCCGGCCCTTCTCGAAGGCATACTGGGTGGCCAGCATCCATGCCGCCTCATCAAACTGACGGCCAGTGGTCTGATTTGATGACTCGGCCTGACTCTCGGGCCGGGTCTGTGACGCTGCGGCCTCATATGACTCCTGTAGTTTCAATTTAAAATTAAAATTGTGAATATATTATATGCAATTAATTTTTAAACTCGAAAACAAATAATACTGACCACGATGTGACGCTGACGATCACCTATGAGCTCCCCAGTAGTAGGATCACTATACATCCTCCGATATACGTCGTACTCCGTAATATCGGGGTGCTCGACAGCCTATAAGAATAAAAAATAATCTGTTAATATTTATAGTTATATAAAATATTTATAAATATTGTACGTACCAGATGCTGTCTATGAGTTCTGAAAGTACGACTCCCAGCTCGATGAGTCACCTCCTGTCTCCCCCGATTCTGCCTCCCCACCGATGATCTCCTCTGAAAGGCATCACTCAACCAGTGCGCACATAATCCATCCCATACATGGGATGAAATGTACTCTGGTCGGTGTACTCTACATGACTCATCAAAAACTAACACTCCTGCTTTCTTCGTGGAAGCTTTTCTTAAATTGTGAAAAAACCGACGAAAGCGATCACACATGGCCACCTCCCATGCCTCGTGGATGGCGTCACGCATGGTATCCTTGATCAGATACCATAAAATCTACAAATAAATCAAAATATCAAGTTAGAAATGAAATAATTTTCAAAATAAAAATTATTTATTTACGTACGTACCAACCAATGGACGAACATGGCCTGCTGCACATCAATGGGAATCTACTCCCATGTGGTCCAAGGATGAGAGAAATAGTTGCGCAAAATAGCGCTGCCCTGTCCGACTGCTATATGCGGAAAACTGTAAAAATAATAAACATTTATTATGTGAATAGATTAATGAAATCTTAGTCAAATCCACAGGTTATCACACA
The DNA here is from genome assembly GCA_963277665.1 of Viscum album. Lineage (NCBI taxonomy): Eukaryota > Viridiplantae > Streptophyta > Magnoliopsida > Santalales > Viscaceae > Viscum > Viscum album. Next base: position 1,305,297,055 of record OY728140.1, on the reverse strand, counting down.
GGTTATTACACCTCCATTTGCGTGGATTAAACCCAAGACGTGGACGTCGCTCGGGGACGGGGTCAGGAATCATCAATCGTGCAAGACCACGCCCCCTCCGTGTACTCCCTGGAGCGCCTGCAGGCTGAGGGTCATCTGCCAGCAACTCATCCGCATCGAAAGGTAGGTCATCATCCACCAACTCACGAAATGTGTCGTCGTCCATCTGAAACAGAAAATGTTAATGTTGTTAGCAAATAATTGATAATTACTATTATATATACATATATATTAGTTATGATTGTATATAACTACCATGAAATTCTATCAGTGTTCATCTTCATCATCATCTTCATATATGTCAATGTCATCTTCATATTCCTCCTCAACATCATCGATATCCATTCGAGTTCCAGTTGCTTCATCTCTTACCATTTCAAATTCATATGTGACATCATTAACATCATCGTCATCACCGACTCTTAAATGTGGGGTGTCGTCATCGATACTCATGTATCTTTGTAAAAAAGATTGATTTTGAGTACTCTCTTGAAAAACTTCAATTCTTTGCACATCAGTGAAAGCACATTCACTTTGACTAAACTGATTGTCTCGAATTTTGATTTTTATTATACTCCACCAATCAGTCAACTCTCTTGATGTAGCACATTACTTTGCGTAATAAACTTGATGTGCCTGTTGAGCCAATAAGAATGGTTCATTTACTGCGAGAACACTTTTACATTTAATATCGATGATTCCATGAGTCGGATGAACACACACACCTCTCTCTATATCCAACCACCGACATTTTAACATGGTTATGTAATGTTGTCCAAGATAACAGAGTTCAATGATTTCATCAAGTATGCCATAAAAGTCAACTTCATTTTCTCGATGATGAGATCCTCTCAAGATAACTCCACTGTTCATTGTTTTTTTTGATTCCCCATATGCATGTGTGTGAAATCGAAATCCATTCACCACATATTCATTATAAGTTTTAACAAGTTTGGAAGGTGGGTTACTCAATATACATAGCCATTTGTCAATTTTATCAGCATGTCGAGACACCTTAAAATTTGTGAAATAATTATCAATATAGTAAACTATACATTGAATGAGTTGCTAAAAGATAAAGAAATTATGTTACCAGTTTTTGAAACCACTGAGAGAAATTTTTCTATCGGCGTTCTTCGAGAGCAGCTGCTGTAATTTGTGGAATTTGTTTCTTAATATGATTATCATACAACCTATAAAAAAAGTTATTTACTTTAACATAAATGATAGAATAAGTGATATAAACACTTATAGTACAACTGATGTCATCTCTTCATAGTTGAGCAGAACATACGTATGAGCTCTGTGATGTTCATCCTTCGAAAGCCAGCGTTCATAAAATATACCAAAACCAAGCTCTGGCTGGTTGAAAACAGATAATTGATTATCGATTTCATCAATATTCCTCTCGTTCCGTCCCATTCGGTTGTGTTTTGAAGGATACTCAGATTCAAAATAATGGGAGCAGAAAAAAGGTATTTCCTCTTGCAAATAAGCTTCTGCAATAGATCCTTCAACAGATGCTTTGTTACGTACTTTTCTTTTCAATTTTTGCATGAATCTTTCAAATGGGTACATCCATCGAAACTGTACTGGACCTCCACATTTGGCTTCATATGGAAAATGTAACATCAAATGTTCCATTGAATCAAAGAAAGACGGCGGAAATATTTTTTCCAGTTTACATATAATTACAACAACATCTTCTTCAAGTTTACATAGAGCATCATAATCTGCTGTAGCCGCACAAATTTCCTGAAAAAAATGAGACATGTCTGTTATGGAATCCCAAATCACAGAATTCAACAGACCTCTTAATCCAATGGGTATAAGTATTTCCATTATAACATGACAATCATGACTTTTTAATCCAGTAATATGACCATTCTTTACACATCTACCCAAATTGGAAGCACAACCATCTGGAAGTCTCAAATCTGCAATCCACTGACAAAATAATAAACGGTTTTCTTTAGACAGTGTATAAGCTACTTTTGGTTTCAGTAACCTTTCTGTTCTGACATTCTCAAACAGGTCCAGTTCTGGACGCCTACAAATTTGGGCAAGATCTTAACGTGCATTTAAATTGTCTTTGCTCTTTCCTGGCGTATCCAAAACTGTATGAAACAAATTATCAAAATAGTTCTTCTCAATATGCATGACATCCAACATGTGGCAGACCAACAAATCAGACCAATATGGAAAATCCTAGAATATGCTACGTTTAATCCAGTTGTGTTCTTTCCCAAAACCAGAAATTTTTGTTGGTTTATTGTGGGACCAAAAGTGATGGAAGGTAATGAAAATACAACCGATTTTAACTCCGAACCTGATAGCATTTTTTGAGGTCCACCCCTTTCAATTGTTCCTTTTCTGAAATGAGATCTGTTTCTGCGAAAAGGATGATCAGCTGGTAGAAATCTGCGATGACAGTCAAAATAACAAGGTTTCTTTCCATGAATGAGAATAAATGATTTGTTCTCTCCCATACAGTAAGGACATGATTTCTGACCATGTGTACTCTAGCCATATAACATCCCATAAGCCGGGCAGTAACTAATTGTCCACATCAATGCTGCTCTCAGTATGAAATTCTGTTTCGTAGCAACATCATATGTACTGACACCAGGACTCCACAATAAACTTAATTCATCAATCAATGGTTTCAAATAAATATCAATATTTTTCTTCGGATGTCCTGGAATTAGTAAAGTCAAAAAGATATATGGCTCCTTCATCAACATCCATGGAGGTAAATTGTACGGAGTTAAAAAAATAGGCCAACATGAATATTAAATACCATAAGATCCGAACGGACAGAAACCATCAGTGGAAAGGCCCAGTCGAACATTTCTAGCTTCTAAAGCAAAGATTGGATGCACTCTATCAAAATGTTTCCATGAATCACCATTGGCTGGATGATTCAAACTTTTATCGGTTGAAATATTCGCTTTATGACATGACATCATTGTCGCTGTATTCTTAGACATGAATAAACGCTGAAGTCTGGATGTAAGCGGAAAATATCACAACTGTTTTACAGGAATCAAACCAGACTTCCCATGTTTCCCTTCTTTATATCTCAGTTTCCCACATGTGATAAAACTATCCAACGACTCATTTTCCCCAGAATATAAAATGAAGTCATTTGAACATGCATGAATCTTCTGACAAGTAAGTCCCAAATTTTAAACCTGCCTCTTACTCTCATAGTAATTTGCAGGAAAAACATTTCCTTCAGGTAACAGTGTTTTAAGCAAAGAAAATATCTGGTCAAAACAGGTGTTTGACATTCCGTTATCTGATTTGATAGCCATATATTTTTCAAATGCTTCTAATTTTCTCATCTTGCAGCCAGGATATAATGCATCCTCAACAGACCTCAACAACTCATAAAATTCAGACGGTGCCAACTCAGGATTTGAATCTATATCAGCCGGAGTTTCTGTATGTTGAACAGATGAACCTGCAACATCATGTACTAAATCTTGAAACTGGAATGGATCTGGAATCAAGTTGGTATCACCTACTCTGGAACTGCATTCACCGTGTTGATACCAAAAAACATAATCTGGTTGAAAACCAAAACGCAAGAGATATCCCCCCACTTTGTCAAACGTGTCAAACATTCTCAATGCACATTTTCTACAAGGTCATTTTATTTTTCCTTCTGAAACAAATTCTGGATTTGATGCCACAAATGATAAAAAAGTCTCCACACCCTCTATATATACTGGATTTAAACCAGAACTGTTTGGATTTCTACGTTGATTTATCCATATGCGGTCATCTAATAATGACTGTTGATGACCTCGTTGTTCCATATTTTTCTATAAAATATAAAATCATTACTATTTTTGAATAATTTGTTAGAAAAAACACTCAAGCAAAGATTTAATATGTTGAGAATAAAGCAAAACATGTTACAAATATTGATAATTTTAATATTATATTGATTTTTTATTATTTTAATAATACTAATATAATTTTTTCATAAATATTAATTATATAATAATAACATTATTACATTATTAGTATATTTTATTATTAATATTAAAATAATATAATTTTCTATATTATATACAATTCTCCTTTCATCTGTGTGTTTAACATTCTATCTCCACATGTAATATTTGCATTCACTTTCACCTATCCATTGGCGAGTAGGTCGATAATTTTGAAAAAGAATGCAAATATTACATGTGGAGACAGAAAACACATAGATGAAAAGAGAATTGTATATAATATAGAAAATTATATTATTTTAATATTAATAATAAAATATACAAATAATGTAATAATTTTATTATTCCTAAATATTGGTAATTATTCCAAATTATTGGTAATTATTCCAAATTATTGGTAATTATTCCAAATTATTGGTAAATATTGGTAATTATTGGTAATTATTGGTAAATATTGGTAATTATTACTAATTATTACTAATTATTACTAAATATTGGTAATTATTACTAATTATTGGTAATTATTACTAATTATTGGTAATTATTACTATATATTGGTAATTATTACTAATTATTGGTAATTATTACTAATTATTAGTAATTATTACCAATTATTGGTAATTATTACTAATTATTACTAATTATTGGTAATTATTACTAATTATTGGTAATTATTACTAATTATTAGCAATTATTACTAATTATTGGTAATTATTACTAATTATTGGTAATTATTACTAATTATTACTAATTATTGGTAATTATTGGTAATTATTACTAATTATTGGTAATTATTGGTAATTATTACTAATTATTGGTAATTATTACTAATTATTGCTAATTATTACTAATTATTACTAATTATTGGTAATTATGACTAATTATTGGTAATTATTACTAATTATTGGTAATTATTACTAATTATTGGTAATTATTACTAATTATTGGTAATTATTTCTAATTATTACTAATTATTGGTAATTATTACTAATTATTGGTAATTATTACTAATTATTGGTAATTATTACTAATTATTGGTAATTATTACTAATTATTGGTAATTATTACGAATTATTGGTAATTATTACTAATTATTGGCAATTGTTACTAATTATTGGTAATTATTACTAATTATTGGTAATTATTGGTAATTATTACTAATTATTGGTAATTATTACTAATTATTGTTAATTATTACTAATTATTGCCAATTATTACTAATTATTGGTAATTATTACTAATTATTCCTAATTATTACTAATTATTACTAATTATTACTAATTATTACTAATTATTACTAATTATTGGTAATTATTACTAATTATTACTAATTATTGGTAATTATTACTAATTATTGGTAATTATTACTAATTATTGGTAATTATTCCTAATTATTGGCAATTATTCCTAATTATTGGTAATTATTACTAATTATTGGTAATTATTACTAATTATTGGTAATTATTGCTAATTATTGGTAATTATTACTAATTATTGGTAATTATTACTAATTATTGGTAATTATTACTAATTATTGGTAATTATTACTAATTATTGGTAATTAATTGTAATTATTACTAATTATTGGTAATTATTACTAATTATTGGTAATTATTACTAATTATTGGTAATTATTACTAATTATTGGTAATTATTACTAATTATTACTAATTATTACTAATTACTACTAATTATTGGTAATTATTACTAATTATTGGTAATTATTACGAATTATTGGTAATTATTACTAATTATTGGTAATTATTACTAATTATTACTAATTATTACTAATTATTGGTAATTATTACTAATTATTACTAATATTGGTAATTATTATTAATTATTACTAATTAGTGGTAATTATTGGTAATTATTTCAAATTATTACTAATTATTGGTAATTATTACTAATTATTACCAATTATTACTAATTATTGGTAATTATTGATAATTATTGGTAATTATTGATAATTATTGGTAATTATTACTAATTATGGATAATTATTGGTAATTATTACTAATTATGGATAATTATTGGTAATTATTACTAATTATTGGTAATTATTTGTAATTATTACTAATTATTGGTAATTATTACTAATTATTGCTAATTTTTACTAATTATTCCTAATTATTGGTAATTATTACTGATTATTACTAATTATTGGTAATTATTGGTAATTATTGGTAATTATTACTAATTATGGATAATTATTGGTAATTATTACTAATTATGGATAATTATTGGTAATTATTACTAATTATTGGTAATTATTTGTAATTATTACTAATTATTGGTAATTATTACTAATTATTGCTAATTATTACTAATTATTGCTAATTATTGGTAATTATTATTAATTATTACTAATTATTGGTAATTATTGGTAATTATTACTAATTATTCCTAATTATTGGTAATTATTACTCATTATTACTATTTAGTACTAAATATTGGTAATTATTAGTAATTATTGGGAATTATTGCTAATTATTAGTAATTATTACTAATTATTATCAATTATTGGTAATTATTGGAAATTATTACTAATTATTGGTAATTATTACTAATTATTAGTAATTATTACTAATTATTACTAATTATTGGTAATTGTTGGTAATTATTACTAATTATTCCTAATTATTGGTATTTATTACTAATTATTAGTATTTATTCTTAATTATTGGTAATTATTACTAATTATTCCTAATTACCATTAACTATGAACAATGAATACTAATAATTTAAATTTATTAAGTAACAAAACAATCTAAACATAATTAAATTAAAACTAATTAAGAATAATTGAAACTAATAAAAAATTTAAAATAAATATTAAATTAAAATGAACATAAATACCTTTAAAATTAATCTGAGGTTGATCTCTGATCGTTGTTGAAAACTTCAATATCAACTCCGAAAAAAAAATTAAACTTAAGAAACGCTGAACTCTAAAAATAGAGTTTTGAGAGAAGTAGAAGATGGAGTTTGAGAATGAATGAAAAAAACGGATGGGGGGGGTATTTATAGGTTAGATTATTTGCGACGGGTGTATTTGCGACGGGTACCGTCGCAAATACCTTAGCCCGCATTTATTACGGTCAACGGTTAAATAGTTATTTGCGACGGGACCCGTCGCAAATAATAACCTGCCGACGTACTATTTGCGACGGGGGGTATATTCCCGTCGCAAATAACTTTCCAGCGATTTGGCGCGCAAAGCGCGCCAGTCCTTTTGCGACGGGGAAAGCTATCCCGTTGCAAATAAGTAGTTATTTGCGACGGGAGAATTCCCCCGTCACAAATAAGTTTCTAACGGGGCTATTTGCGACGGGATTTATCCCCGTCGCAAATAACCCGTCGCAAATAACCCGTCGCAAATACCCATTTTTCCCGTAGTGGACGACTGCACTGAAATCCTATGTGGGTTCGGCAGCGATGAAGACCGTCCTGAAATCTTATGTGGGTTCGATGAAGATGAAGACTGCACTGAAATCCTATGTGGGTTCGGCAGCGATGAAGACCGTCCTGAAATCCTATGTGGGTTCGACGGAGATGAAGACTGCACTGAAATCCTATGTGGGTTCGGAGTGATGAAGACCGTCCTGAAATCCTATGTGGGTTCGATGGAGATGAAGACTGCACTGAAATCCTATGTGGGTTCGGCAGTGATGAAGACCGTCCTGAAATCCTATGTGGGTTCGACGGAGATGAAGACCGTACTGAAATTCTATGTGGGTTCGACGACAATGACTACTGTTCTTGTATCCTATGTGGGTCTGGCAGTGTCTGACTTGGTTCTTGCTATCCTATGTGGGTCTGGCAGAGTAGCTGGTTATCCTACGTGGGTCCCAGCTTAGATGAATCAATGGCTATATCTGATCATCTCCATCACCGAAGGGGTATACCTGTGTAAGGTGAGTCTTGACTTTCAATCATTATATTCGATATGATTGACTTTCTTTACTATGTGGTTTGTGTTTTGCTTTCCTGTGTGGATTGGGTTGTACTATCCTATGTGGACGTGATCGAACTTGGGCTCGAATGTTAGAGCTGAACTGGAATTGATGACTTAGGTATATGTATGGGCATATACCTAAGTAGTGGTGGTTGTTACTTCATGATTGTATCTTTCTTTTGTGGTTTATCCTTTGTGGATTCTGGGAGACCTTCAGGGGTCTCGGGGTCCCTACTGAGTAGCGTATACTCACCCCTGCATGGGCTATGCCCGCACTACGTTGTGTTGGATGCAGACGATGGACAACGCTGATCATGGTTGAGGCTAGTGGAGCTGGCGGTACCTGGAGGCAGACCACTGGGCGGGACGTACACGAAGTGGATGACTGGACCCGAGGATCTGAGGTGGCTATCTGTACCCACCCTTCAGGTGGGACTTCCAGTGGACGGATCGACGTTGCTGCTTTACTTCCAGTTGCTGTACTTTCTTTCCAGTTGTACTTTACTTTCAGTTTGGGTTTGTATTCTGGCCCATTTACATTCCGCACTTACTTTTGTACCCAGTTTTACTTAGTGTTTACTTCTGCTGGCTTACTCTGTGGTGTTTGTTTACTTTATAAAGGCAATGCCTTCCACTTTTTTGTCAGAATTTACGCCTTGGTGCTAGTCGCCAGCCCCTGGCCTATGAGAGGCGGGATTGGGGTAGTCACGGCACGGGCCCCGAGGACGGGTCGTGACAAACTGGTATCAGAGGAGTCCGGTTCTACCGCAGAACTCTGGACTCTGATCATTCTTCTATGTGAAGCAATAGTGTTAAGGGTATTGAGTGTGGTTATCAGTCCAGGGAGTCCAGTGTTGGTGCGGCGGCCGACGTATCCATACACCAAGACCCTGACTTCTGATTTCCGACTCAATGCACGAAAACATTGATTGCATGTGTGTTTAAAAAGTTCTATTTGTGATTACTTTATGACAGCTCACCAAGTATACTGTTTTGACCATGGCGCACCTATTTCTTTTCAGGATAGCCCCACGACAGCAGCCAGCTAGGGTTCCAAGCGTTGTGCGAGACGACATCCCACCGAGCGACGAGGCCTCGGTGCAGGGCCCTTTGACAGCAGAGGCACCGGCGGTACCTCTACCCGCCGAGCCACCGATGCTACTAGCCCCAGTCGCTGATAGTGCACGTCGCCTTAGCACGCTGCACGAGTTTCAGCATCAGAGACCGCCCAGGTTCCATGGGGAGACGAACCCTCAGGCAGCCGAGGATTGGCTAGAGGTGGTTGTGCGAGTTTTCAGGTTAGTGGGGACACCGGCTGACCTCATGGTGATCCTCGCAGCGAGCCTCCTGCACACGACAGCAGAAAGATGGTGGAGCTTGATGCTCTAGGTACACGACGAGGCTTCTCTCATCTGGACGGACTTCGAGAGCCTCTTCCGCTTGGAGTTCATCCCACCCACCCTCCGTGCGGTGCGCATCCAGGAGCTTCTACAGCTGCGGCAGGGCAACATGATGGTCGCCCAGTACTCGGAGAGATTTACCAACCTCTCACGCTATTCGACGGACATGGTACGGGACCCATTCTTCCAGGCCCGGACCTTCGAGCAGGGAATAAGGCATGAGATCAGGGCATCGATGACCTCCCTCAGTATTCCGACATAGGTAGGAGTAATGGAGCGAGCTCTTCTCATATAGAGCTTTCTTGGCGAGCCTACGCCAGTAACGAGACCTACCGAAGGGTAGCACATAGTAGAGTCATCTGCAGCTGGCAGTCGGCGGATGTCATAGGGGTCCAGGAAGACCAGACCATCAGGAAGACGACCTCAGGACATTGGCTTAGAGGTGAGGGGCACAGGGCGCAGAGCCAACCTTCCGAGGAGCAGACAGTGCTACGCATGCGGCGGGCAGGGCCACATGGCTCGAGACTGCCTGACCCGCCGTGCAGAGAAGCAGCAGATGATCAATGGGACACCCAGGCAGAGGCAGAGGGTCGACCGTGGCGGTCCACCGAGAGCAGGAGGACGAGACAGAGGAGCTGTCCGAGCAGCAGGTAGTGGGAAGCGCTTTGAGGCTTTACCACCACCACCACCAGGAGGTCCACCCCGACCACAGGGAGCTGGCGGGCAGAGGCATGCTCAGCTTCAGGCAGCGGAGGCCTATGACCACTACACGCGAGAGATGATTCGAGGTACGATCTATGTCTACTCCACCCTTGCTGCAGTTCTTATAGACACAGGAGAGAGTTATTCTTTTATTTTCGCTGCCTTTGTTCAGAGCTTGGAGATTCAGACGGAGCCATTGGCTTGATCCTTACGGCTAGAGGCTCCTACGGGAGCAGACTCGACGATTACACACTGGTTCCGGAAGTGTGAGCTTACTCTAGGAGGTGAGAGCTTCGGCTGGGATCTTCTTGTAGCGGCGTCGAGGCCTTACGACGTCATCTTGGGCATGGATTTGTTATCTACAGTCCATGCTCAGATCGACTGTATTAGGCGTAAGGTGCGGTGTGTACGAACCGACGAGAGCAGGTTCACCTTCACCGGTGATAAGGGAGGCTTTGCAGCATAGGATGGACTCACATAGAGAAGAGGACAACCCATCACTCATCAGTTGGCTAGCCTCATCCTAGGAGCAGTTGACGTGCGGAGTCCTGCTTTTCCTGCAGTGGTGGATCAGTATGCGGACGTTTTCCCCGATAATGTTCCAGGACTACCTCCTTGTAGAGAGGTAGACTTTTATATTAACCTGTACCCCGGGACAACCCCGATATCCACTCCAGCATATCGGATGACCCCCACTGAGCTTCCAGAGCTACGGTTACAGTTGGAGGACTTGCAGGGCAAGGGGTTCATCCGACCTAGTGTTTCACCCCAGGCTTCCCCGATATTGTTCGCTAAGAAGGCGGACGAGAGCTTGTGACTTTGTGTCGACTATCGTCGCTTGAACCAGGTGACCGTGAAGAATAAGTATCCGCTAACAAGGATTGATGACCTCTTTGATCAGCTCAAGGGAGCACGGTGGTTCTCGAAGATAGACATTAGATCATGCTATCATCAGCTCAGAGTTCGGGACGAGGACGTGCAGAAGACGGCCTTCAGATGTCGGTATGGCCACTATGAGTTCTTGGTTATGCCTTTCAGCATAACCAACGCTCCAACAGTGTTCATGGGTATCATGAACATGATCTTTCAGCCATTCATCAATCGATTTGTTGTGGTCTTCATCGATGACATTTTGATTTTCTCAACCACTGAGGAGGAGCACGCCTACCACTTGTGGGCTGTACTAGACACACTCTGAGAGAACCATCTTTATGAAAAGCTCTAGAGGTGTTAGTTATGGTTACGGGAGGTCCACTTCTTGGTACATGTCATCTCTGAGGCGGGATTTGTGGTGGATCCTGTGAAGATCGAGGCAGTGCTAGCTTGGGAGCCACCTAGAAGCATGATGGAGGTGCGGAGTTTCTTGGGGATAGTTCGGTACTACCGGTGGTTTGTTCCAGACTTCTCCAGAGTTGTGGCACCACTATCAGCTTTGACGAAGAAGGGGATACCCTTCGTGTGGTCAGACAGATGTCATTAGAGCTTCCAGGAGATGAGACAGAGATTGACCAGCGCACCTATCTTGAGGCTACCAGTGGAGGGAGTAGGGTACGTATTCTATTGCGATGCATCAGGAACCGGACTCATATGTTTCCTGATGCAGGAGTGGGCCATGATTGCCTATGGATCACATCAGTTGAGGCAGCATGAGAAGAACTACGCTACCCATGACCTGGAGTTAGAAGCAGTGGTCTTCGCTCTGAAGATGTGGCGACACTATCTGATGGGCGAGTGCTTTATAGTCTACTCTGACCACCAGATTCTCAGGTACATCTTCTCGCATAAGGACTTGAATCTGAGACAGTGGCGATGGCTCAAGTTCTTCTAGGACTATGACTTTGAGATAGTCTATACTCCTGGGAAGGGGAACGTAGTAGCCGATGCTCTCAGCAGGAGGATGGGAATCCAGCTACTCAGGGCGGCGACAAAGCATCTAGCCTCTTTTCAGATATCCTTCATGGATAGAGATGGAGTAGCCTTTCTTTAATCGCTCATAGTCACTCTTCCACTACTACAGCAGGTCAGAGAGGCACAACGTGAGGATGCTGACTGTGAGGTGCGACGTGCGCAGATATCCTCAGGATAGGCACCTGATGGATTCTCTATAGGAGGAGAGCACAATGTCCTTTTCAGAGGATGTACCATGGTACCAAATTCTTTGCAGGAGGAGGTGCTGAGAGAGTTTCACACTTCCCCTTTAGTGGTACATTCAGGAGTGGTGAAGATGTACCAGGATCTCAGACGACAGCACTGGTGGCCGGGTATGAAGAAGGCTGTGGCAGAGTTCGTTTCTCGATGCCTCACCTGCCAGCAGGTGAAGGCAGAGCACCAGGTACCAGCAGGCTTGGTACAGCCCTTGGAGGTCCCGTAGTGGAAGTGGGAAGGGATATCTATGGACTTCGTAACTGTACTTCCACGTACTTCTAGAGGTCATGACTCCATTTGGGTGATTGTCGACTGACTCACCAAGTTGGCTCATTTCTTACCCATCAGAGAGCAGGGCTTAGTAGAGAGCTTGGGACACCTCTACGTTCAGGAGATTGTATGGATTCATGGTGTTCCATCATCTATCGTCTCCGATCGAGATGCTCGCTTTACTTCCCAGCTTTGGAAGGGGTTGCAGGAGACATTCGGGATGCAGCTATGTCTGAGCACCACCTTTCACCCTCAGACGGATGGTCAGATGGAGAGGACCATTCAGACTCTCGAGGACATGCTCCGTGCATTTGTCCTCGACTTTGGTCGCAGCTGGGAGGACCATCTACCCTTGGTGGTGCGAGAAGATTGGGAGAGGAATAACTCAAGCCTTGGAACTTCATCCTCTTCGTTGAAGAACGCGAAGAATGTGAAGAACGCACCATCGCCGATGAAGAACGCCGACCTCCGACGAAGGGCGACGAAGAACGCAGAACCCTCGAAGATCGATGATACGACGCCGTGTTCTGTGACGCCGGCGATCCTCCTTCCGCGATGCTTCTTCCAAGACGTCCCTTCTCCCGCGAAAATCTTCGATCATCAACCGCTTGAGGTAGGGGGTTTGGTTTAATTTAATATATGTGAATTATATCCTTGACAGGTGTTTAATTGTCGGAAGTCGTTAGAACTGCTAATGCGGAGGGTGCGGACCAACGAACAAGTCCGAACCCACCGCCCCTTTGTTCTTGGTGTCCGGATCGACGGGCGACGACGAAGCAGGAAACAAAGGCGTTATGAGGACTTAGCAGTGAAGGGCCATTCCCGGGAGGACCGCTGGCGAAGACGGCAGGCAAAACGGACCACCGGAGCGCGTCCGGTGGTCCCTGGAAAACCCCACCGGCGAGCCTCGCCAGCACGGCGGCCGGCACCGGCCGACCGCCAGGAGGCGGCGGCGCCCGGCGCGCCGCCAGGAAAGACCGCGGAGGCGGCAGGCTGCTTTTCCCGCGACCATGCGGGACCAAGGGTGGGGGACGTGGTGCTAGGCCGCGTCCGTTGGCAAGGAGAGGCCCCCGCGCGGGGCCACGACTTCATTCAAGGGGGCAGCGCCCCCTTTGCGCGGCCGTTCGACCAGTGCCGAGCCAACCCCGCCCTGCCAGCACCGAGCCGCCCCGCGCCGGGCCGCCCAGGCTGGGCTGGGTCGCGCCGGCCGGGCCGGGCCGCGCCCCTCCGGGTCGGGCCGACCCAGGGGGGTGGGGCCAGGTCGGACCGGGCCCAGACCCCCCATTTTCGGATTGTTTCGGTATGTTGCCCATAACTTGGGCTACAGACCTCCGATCGACGCACCGTCTATTAATTAGCGATCCTTGGATCGATACGGTCGTTTTGGTATATTACACTCAAGGTTTCTGAGAACTTTGGGTATAGACGGGTTGGTTTGAACACGAAACCAACCGGGCCCTTAGAGCAGAAACACTTATAACTTGAGCTCCGGACATCCGATTGACGTTCCATCGACTTTGTTGGATTCCTCTTAGTGAGACAGACCTTTTTGATTACTTAGATCGAGGTTTGGATGTAGTTGGAGTGTGGTTGGGTTGGTTTTGGCTTAAAAACCAACCGGGGCCCTGGAACGAAAAAGCCAATAACTCTCAGACCGGGCGTCCGTTTGACGCACCGTCTGTCACGTTGAGTTCCTCTTGTTGAGACGGAACTTTGAGATACATCAACTCCAGACTATGTTTCAGTTGATGTATCGCCCCCTTGGCTCGTGGAGCGGACCCTCCCGGAATGAGCATGCTGTGTGCGGGAACCCTAGAGCTGGCTGTGACTGCGATTACGACTGTGACGACTGCACTGAAATCCTATGTGGGTTCGGCAGCGATGAAGACCGTCCTGAAATCCTATGTGGGTTTGAAGGAGATGAGGACTTCACTGAAATCCTATGTGGGTTTGGCAGTGATGAAGACCATCTTGAAATCCTATGTGGGTTTGATGGAGATGAAGAATGCACTGATATCCTATGTGGGTTCGGCAGCAATGAAGACCATCCTGAAATCTTATGTGGATTCGACGGAGATGAAGACTGCACTGAAATCCTATTTGGGTTCAGTAGCGATGAAGACCATCCTGAAATCCTATGTGGGTTCAACAGAGATGAAGACCGTACTGAAATACTATGTGGGTTCGATGACAATGACTACTGTTCTTGTATCCTACCTGGGTCTGGCAGTGTATGACTCTGTTCTTGCTATCCTATGTTGGTCTGGCAGAGTAGCTGGTTCAGTATCCTACATGGGTCCCAGCTTAGATGAATCAGTGGCTATATCTGATCATCTCCATCACCGAAGGGGTATACCTGTGTGAGATGAGTCTTGACTTTCAATCATTATCTTCGATATGATTGACCTGCTTTCCTATGTGGTTTGTGTTTTGCTTTCCTGTGTGGATTGAGTTGTACTATCCTGTGTGGACGTGATCGAACTTGGGCTCGGATGTTAGAGCCGAACTGGAATTAATGACTTAGGTATATGTATGGGAATATACCTAAGTAGTGTTGGTTGTTACTTCATGATTGTATCTTTCCTTTGTGGTTTATCCTTTGTGGATTCTGGGAGACCTTCGTGGGTCTCGGGGTCCCTACTGAGTAGCGTATACTCACCACTGCATGGGCTATGCCCGCACTATGTTGTGTTGGATGCAGACAATGGAAAAAACTGATCATGGTTGAGGCTAGTGGAGCAGGCTGTACCTGGAGGTGGACCACTGGGCGAGACGTACACGGAGCGTCGGCTGGACCCGAGGAGATGAGGTGGCTATCTGTTCCCACCCTTCAGGTGGGACTTCCAGTGGATGGCTTGACGTTGCTTCTTTACTTCCAGTTTCTGTACTTTCTTTCCATTTGTACTTTACTTTCAGTTTGGGTTTGTATTCTGGCCCATTTACTTTCCGCACTTACTTTTGTACCCAGTTTTACTTAGTGTTTACTTCTGCTGGCTTACTCTGTGGTGTTTGTTTACTTTATAAAGGTAATGCCTTCCCCTTTTTTGTCGGGATTTACACCTTGGTTCTTGTCGCCTGCCCCTGGCCTATAGAAGGCGGGCTTGGGGTAGTCACGACACGGGCCCCGAGGATGGGTCATGACACTAGATTTAAAAAGTGTTCACCATCAAAAGGCGGTAAAACTACCTTTTAAAAATATTAGAGTATTTATGCTTAAAATTGGATTCATTCCCATTTTGAGTCTCTAAATTTTATTGGATAAATGTAAAAACAAGTAAAAAATATGTTTAACCATAATAGGCTTAGTTATTTTCATTCTCTCTAATACAACGACTAGGCGTTAACTACAATTTAGAATAATAATATTATATTATTATTTTCCAGTTTGACACAGCCTTGTGAGCAACATGAGATTTTGGAGAAACCCATTGTTGCGTGTCAGGTACGAAATCGAACATAGAATCCCCTTTAATGTAAAATTTATATTTAATTCACAAATATTAATAAATATGAAAATATCATATTCTTTATTTACCTGGGATGTTACATCCTTCCCGCCTTTTGGGAATTGTGTCACCGCAATTCTATTCACTTATCAAATAAGTGAGTGTATTTATCCCTCATACCATTTTCATATTACCATGTTGCCTCTTCAACCATATGATTTTTACACAAAACAATAACTTGGTAAATCAACTTATTTCGTAACACTAGCTCTCTACGATCACGAATCTGGACTAGTTGTTCCTCATAAGAATGATTCTCTTCCAACTGAACTACCTCTAGACTCAAAAAATGAGATGGATCTAGAATATAATTTTTCAACACTGAAACATGAAAAATATTGTGTACCTGGTATAAATTCGGAGGTAAATCCACTCGGTAAGAAACTAATCCCACTTTATCCAAAATTTAATAAGGTCCAATGAACCGTGGACTCAACTTACCATTCTTACGAAAACGTATTACAATTTTACATGGTGAAACTTTGAGAAATACATGATAACCTACCTCAAAAGAAATATCCTTCCTTCAGTTATCCACATAACTTTTCTTCCTGATTTGAGCTATCCTCATGTGTTTTTGTATCCACAGAACTTTCTCTACCATCTCTTCTACCAATTCTGGTCCCATCAATTTCCTTCCATCTACTTCATCCCAAAAATCTGTAGTTCTACACCAATTCCCATATAATGCCTCAAATAGAGCCATCTGTATACTAGAATAAAAACTGTTATTATAAGAAAACTCAACCAAATAAATATGTTGGTCCCAACTTCCTTGGCAATCCATTGAAGAAACACGTAGCATATCTTCTAATGTCTAAATTGTTTGTTTTGACTGCCCATATGATTGAGAATGAAAATATGTACTGAAATTTAATTCAGTACCCAATGACTTCTGAAGGCCTTTCCAAAAGTTAGAAGAAAACCTAGGCTCACGATCAGATACAATGGAGAGGGGAACTCCATTTAACATGACTATCTCTTTAATATAAAATCGAGAAAGTTGATCTAGAGAGAAAGTATCTCGAATAGGAAGGAAGTGAGAAGATTTAGTCAATCAATCAATAATAACCCAGATTTGATTATTACCTCAAGAAGTCTTTGGTAATCCCAAAATGAAATCCATGAACACATTTTCCCATTACCACTCTAGAATTGGTAAATGCTGAAGCATACCTTTCAGTAACTATCATTCTACTTTAACTTATTGATAAGTTAAACACTTTATAGTAAAGTCAGAAATATATCTTTTCATTCCATCCCACCAGTAATACTCTCGATGATCTCTGTACATATTAGTACCGCTAGGATGAATTGAAAATGGAGAACTATGAGCTTCACATAACATCTCTCTCTTAAACTATGTATCATAAGACACACATAATCCCTTCCCAAATCTCAAAATACAATCATTATCAATGTTAAATTATGGAAACTTACCTTTCTAAACAAATTATACCATTTTAGTAACTAACTATCTTCCTTCTGTGCTTACTCAATTCTATCTCATAGAGATGATTTCATTAACATTTGAAAAAATAGAGGGATTACATTCGCCAAAAAATTCTATTCCAATGTTCATAAAATCGTTAATAAAAGGATATTTCTCCAAATATAGCATGGTTAATGTAGAATTACTCTTTTGGCTCAAAGCTTCAACCACTTTATTTTCCTTCCCTAGATAATAATATATCATGCAATCATAATCCTTTATTAATTCTAACCATATCCTCTGTCTCATGTTCAAATCTTTCTGTGTGAATATATACTTCAAACTTTTATGATCAGTATATATTTTACACTTTACGCCATACAAATGATGCCTCTAAATTTTTAAATAAAAAACAACAGCATCTAATTCCAAATCATGTGTAGGGTAATTTAACTCATGAGGTTTCACTAATGTGAAGCATAAACAATTACCTGATCATTCTACATTAGGACACAACCAAGTTTTTTCAACAAAGGATCACTGTAGATAACAAACTCACCATTTCTGGAAGGTAATGCAAAAACTTGATAATTCACCAATATTCTTTTCAATTCCTAAAAACAATCATTACATTCTTTTGTGTAGATAAATTTAACACCTTTTTGAGTTAACTTATTCAGTGGGCTAGATAATTATGAAAAATTCACAACAAACCTTCTATAATTGCATACCAAACTAAGAAAACTATTAATCTCAGTTATATTTGTGGGTCTTGGGTATTCTTCAACAACTTTTGTTTTAGCAGGATCAACAATTATTCCATATTTTGAAACAATGTGACCAAGCAGTAAATTTTTTTGTAACCAAAACCCACACTTGCAGAATTTCCCATACAATTTCATTTATTTTAAGGTTTTCAAGAAAACCATTAAATGAATTTAATGTTCCTATTTAATTTTTAAATATAAAAAAATATCATCAATAAACAAAACCACAAACTTATCCAGGAACTCATGGGAAATTCTCTTCATAATATCCATGAATTCATAAGGTGTAACGACTCAATATTTTTCAATGGAAATTCCTTTCTTATAAATATTTAATAATCATATTAAATCACAACATAATTAACTACTAAGTGCTATGTTACCCTTAAAACATAGGTTTTTCACATCTATGATGTGAATTTCGAAAATCTGACTTACACGGTTGCGATCAGTAAGTTATTTGGAGTCTAATAAGAAAAACTTAGTTTTTGGTGAATAGTAACCTACCCTTATGAATAGTGACATACCCTTATGAAAATTAATATACCATAATGAATAGTAACATTACCTTTGATAGTATATAAATAATATTCAAGTGAATGTATGATATACATATGCTTTGGAATAAGTAAAATAATGTTTTAAAACTGTTGTTTTTAGAATAAATTATGTTTTTAATTAAATATTAAATTAATCACATTTAAAAAATTATTTTTGAAAAATGGACTTCATTTTTGGATTCTACATGTCGAAAAATGGTTTGGGTGAATTTTTGATATTTTTCTGAAATACTTGAATTTTTGATGAATAGTGAAATATAGTAAAATACCGTATAGCAGTTAAATACACTATTCATGACATCACAAGTGATGTAGCAAAATTGGTTCAAACTCACATGATAAAATTAATATTCTTGGTCAAGTAATACTCACTATTCCTTATCTTGTGGGGAAATAATAAATTAATGAATTTTATATTAAGAAATCCCCTCTCTCCTCCACTATAAAAACTCCCTCTCACTCCCCCTTCTCTTCACCCATCTCAAGTCTTGTGCCTTCTCCAAATTCTATCCAAATATCCTCCAAACTTCCTCTCTCACGTCCAAAAAACCTTGTTCTCATAAAAAGACCAAAACATCTCCCTTAAAGAGGCTCTCAAGGAAGTTTGGTTCAAGAGGTAAATTTCTCTTTTCAATTCTTTGTCTTTCCTTTCAAGTTAATTTGTTTCCTTTTTCTATTACCTCTACTTATCCAAATTTTTTTATGACTCCAGTAACTTATATGTACTTGAATTTTTTCATGATAGTGGAATAAGTTATCATCATCTCTCCCTTTTACCTTCTTTTATACTAGTAGTAAGAACACCATCTGAGATGTGTCAATTTACCACATTCAAGGACGATGGGCTTTTGATTTCTATTATCATTCTCAATTCCGGTCATGAAACCATTATTTTTATGGTTGAACCATATTATTATATATTTAATATAACCTATTTAATATTCTATAATCCCTTTGTACAAATGGTATTAAGTTATAAAGAAAAATGAGTTCGTTGTAATCAAAACCCACAAATTAACCGAAACAGTTATAATTAAAGTTCTATATAATAATTCATCCTCATGACATGTAAGAAAGTTATATAAATGACCAATAACAACTATTTATGATCGTAAATAATATTTGAATTCAATTATATATATTTACATGAACTCCATTTCTTAAGAACAAGTGATCCGACTATGAAAATAAAGGAAACAAACGCTACAGAACGACGAAATTAAAAATATAATAACTTATCAATAAGGGCATAAATGAAATAAAAATAATTATAAAAACTAAATAAATTTATAATAGGTTCTAAAATAAGTTATTAATAAGTATAATTTCATCTTATATGAGCTTATGTTCAAGATTGGAACACATACAAATTTAAGGTAAGGGTTTTTTCAACCGAACTTCCACTTCCATTCGGGTTATTTTCATTGTCTAATTACCTCAATTAAATTATTATGTATTATTATATACTCATCATAAATTATCTTTGAGTTTTCTATATATTTACACCAACCAAAATAATTCTTTATTTTATGTATAGTTACATGTTTTAAAAGGATCTTTCATAATTGTTTCCGAAATACATGCCCGATTCAAGGGAATATCTCAAATTCTTACCTATTTTCAAGGGAAATATCTAATCTGTTTTTAGAAACCATTATATTTATAAAACAACTCATTTTATTATGAAAATAATATCTTACTTCACTTCTGATTTTATACAAATATTTTTCCAAAAGAACACTTCTTTTCAAAGTAAATGAGTATTTATTTCAAAAATTACTCGAAGATTTTATAAGAGTATCTTCTTCTATTTCAACACTCTTGCTGATTATTATGTATTATTGGGATTAATACTTCATGGTATCACCTACCATATTCAATTTAATGGTTTATGATTATTTTTTCAATGGATGTGCTATCTTTAAACCATTCACGAATTTACCCAGAATGGTTAGTGTTTATGCTTAATGTTCAGGGAAAGTTATTTTCAGTTCCTATATTAATTTAAATATAAATGTACGTGTTGTTTATGTTTATCCCTATTCATATGAGTAATGCATTAGAAATATTAAGTGTCAGGTGGGGCCCACTATAGCCCCTTGGTGCATCAGTAGGTCTCATGAGACAAACTGCGGTCTTGGCATAAGGCCTTGACAAAATGATTATTTATGCTCTTGGCACGAGGCCTTGACATTATGGTAATGTTGTCCCACATTATGCATTCCCTAATTATGAATATATTATTGATGGTTCATGTTGTTATTCAACTAGTATAATACCCATGATTATGTTATGTTATGAAAATATTTACTAAGCTCATATTTCTTCCATATTATGTTCAAGTTTATTTTTAAAGGCATGTGTTTTCAATTATTCAACACATCTAATGTTTATGTTATCTTTCGCTGTATTGCTTACCCTTACTGAGCATTTGAGCTCACCCCTTTCTTATTTTTCATTTCCATAGGGTAAGAATAATTTTATTATGAATGACATACTAAAATAACCTAGGAGTTATGGAAGTTGTCTAAGGAGTTTCTATGTTGTTTTTCATGTCAAGTTGTAATGATGAACTTATGTATGTATCTTGTTTCCAATAATAGTAAACTACTTGGTCCTTTGGGATGCTTATTCCTTGTTTGTATTCCAATGTAATCAATAAGGCACCGACTCTAGGAAACTGGGGTCGAGTCCTCACATAAGATGCATTGGTTAACCCCAAATACATAACTACAAATTCATAATGGCTATATATAGTACGAAACATGGTCTTTGAAATGTCTGATTCCTTCACTTTCAACAGATGGTACCCCGATCTCAAGTCAATCTTCAAAAAATACTGAACTCCCTGGAGCTAATCAAACAAATCATCGATATTAGGGAAATGATACTTGTTCGTAACAATGATATTATTCAAAGCTCTATAATTAATGAAAATTCTCATTGAACCATCATTCTTTTTAATAAACAAGACTCCAACACCCCACATTGATGTTCTAGGTCGAATGAAACCTTTATCTAAAGACTCCTAAAATTATTTCTTTAAATAAAAAAGTTTAATTTGAGTCATTAGATTAGGGTTTTTTGAAATTGGATTAGCATCAGGAACTAATTCAATAGTAAATTCAACTTTTTAATTAGGTATAATACTAGAAAACTCGTCAGAAAAAATGTCATGATACTCATTTAATACTAGCACATTATTAATCTTAATAGTTCCTTTGTTTGCAGAAATATGTGCAAGGTAAAAATCATTTCCATCATTCACTAGTTTCTCAGCTTCCTGATATGTTATCAGAGATAAGGGTTAATTATTGTACACAAACTAAAAGTTTTTCAGAAAAGAAACCTCTTTATCTCTACAATCAATCTTAGAATGGTAAACAGAAATGAAATCCATTCCCAAAATAACATCAAACTCTAATAGAGGAAAAACAACAAGGTTTGCAGGTAAATTCTTTCCACAAATAAGGATAGGAAGATTCTAATAATTTCTTTTTGCCTCAAAATTTCCCCCAGGTGTTTTTACTATAAGTTCTGGATTTATTTCTTGAGGTGGAATTCCAAATATACCCAAACATTTATCATAAATGAAAGGATGTGTAGACCCTAAATCAAAAAATAAATTAGCATAATCTGAAAAAACAAAAAAAGTACCCGATACCACTTTATTTGATGGTCCCACATCAACCATATTAGTAATAAAATATTTTTCCCTACCCTTATTCTTTTGATATGTTTGGTTTCCACCCTAGGTAATCAACTTTGGACACACATTTTCATAATGACCAAATTTATTACAACTAAAACATCTTATTACTGGATTTTCATTGCCTACTTGATCATATTCCTTATATTTACGAGCTATATGACTAGTCTTACCACACCAGAAGCACTTTATAGATTTTGGGAGACATTCTCCAGGTTGATTTTTACCACACTTCTCACAAGATGGAAATTTAATTTTCTTACCTCCAGGCTTCTTTGATGAATTATTCCCCTTTGCCTGCCAACTAGACCTCTTCTTTTTCTTGCTCTCTTGGAATACCTGATCATATGAAAACTCCATTTCTACCTTCTTGTCACATATAAAAAGTTTCTCATATATTTTTAATTCATTAGAGGATAATTCTATTTTATATCATGACTTTAGTCCTGAGTAAAATTGATTTATCTTACTATCAAGATATCAGATGAAAATTGGAGCATACCTTGTCAGTCAAGTGAACTTTGATTCGTAAGTATCCACTGAGTCATCATCCTACCTCAATTACAAGAATTGTTTTTTTCTATCCTAAGTCGATCCACCTTAGGAAAATATTTCTCAAGAAACATACCTTTGAATTCATCCCAAACAAGAGCATCAATCTCCTCACTATACCTGAAATTTTTAACCCTTAACCACCACTCATCTAATTTTCCTTCAAAATGATAAACACCAACACTAACCTTTTGATTTTCTATACAACACATGACATCAATAATATTTTCCAGTGCATTGATCCCCCCTTCAGCTTGAACAAGGTCAGATGATCCTCTAAATGATGGGGGATGTTTCCTCATGAAATGATCAACTATAAACATGTTCTTATGGGGTTGATCTAGTTGATCTTGTGCATATACACCACCACCATTTATAGCCTAAGTTAACAGCACCATTACTGCAAAAAACTATTCAGTTCTAATTCCAACCATATCGGGATGTTGATTTGGAAGGTTATTCTCCTATGTATGCCTTCCCATCACTTCTTCCCTATTTCCTCTACAGAAAACCATTCTGAAAAAACATATCTTAAAGGAAGAAACATGGTAATATTCAAATTATATATCATTTCAATTTGACCATAATGTAAAAATTATTTATGGATATTCAATTAATAAAATTATAACTCCTAAAGTTATCTAAACTGACCACTGATACTAGCTATAAGGACCTAGACTTAAATATTACATAATCTTGAATTAAGTTAATAATTTAAATTGAGTATCTTTTAAGGTTAAGATATTTAGATAATTAGGCCATTAAATATACATAACAACTTGAATATTACATGTATATACTTCTACTTAGTATCCATTTTTTTCATAAAATAAAAACTCTTAAAAATAATAAAACATGTTTAGTTCCATATTTTGAACGACATGAATTTTCCATGATCCCATACTTGAACTTATTTCACTTTAAGTCCTGTGATTTTTTTTTCAAAAACTTGGGATGATCATAAAAAGATCAGCGAGGGATACTTAAAGAAGGGAAATTCTTAGTTTTCCAAACAACATGTAAACCATGAATACTTTATCATAAAGTAATACTTTTCATCTTAAATAAGTAGAAAAAAAACTTCACTGAATATAATCTCATTTCTTACCATTTTTTAACCAAAATATTACCATAAAATCCATAGAATGCAAAATATATCATATAAAAGGTAAACTTGGGACATGATCATACTTAAATGGAATAACCATACGGTCGACTTCCACAAATAATTCTTACAAATAGAATATCCATACGATCCAATTACATACCCAATGCATTGGAGGTTATAACGTACCCACCCATCATTGGTTTATCACAAAACCACCCATCATTTTCTTTATAACATAACCACCCATCAAATTTCTAAGTACCATTATATAATCACCAAACATAAAAGATTTCAAATATCAACATTTCAATCATAAAATTTCATTTGTAATCAAAAGAAATAATTTCAAGATATTAAAATAGTAAATCCACTTTCAAAACCATTTTCAATAAAAAATATGTAAAAAGTGTATATGGTATTTATTTTCCATTTAAAAACATCATGACTTATTAAGGAATCCA
Source organism: Viscum album (assembly GCA_963277665.1). NCBI lineage: Eukaryota > Viridiplantae > Streptophyta > Magnoliopsida > Santalales > Viscaceae > Viscum > Viscum album. The sequence goes on along the minus strand of OY728140.1, from coordinate 1,305,272,481 downwards.
AATATTAAATAATGCTTGTGGTGGGGGAAAGGTCAATGTCACCGCATACGCTGAAAAGAAAATTTCCCATTGTCATTTAGTAAAAGGATATGTAGAAAAAATATTCCCTTTGAATGAAATTAAAATTAAAATGGGTTTATACACTGTATAAATGAAATTCGTGTATAAATCAAAATATACCTTAAAGAAAGAAGATTGAGAGGAAGTCCCTTACCTCGAGTCTGACTTGTCTCGTATGTTCCTTGTTCTTTCTGAAAAACAAACTCAAGAAAATTTCTAATTGATCCAGAACCTTTTTCAAGTTTATTATTCCTTTTATATCACTTATTACCTTGCTATAACAATTATTTTATTATTTGATTTCATATAGTACATTTTTTCGATGTTCAGAACTTGAGTAAAAACTGAACTTGTTATAATTACAAATTGTCCATGTGGTCAAAATTAAATTATATCTAGAATGATATTCATGATTTAGATATAATATATATCATATATATATAGTTTATATGTATTTATAATAGTCCTTATAATTTGAATATAAGAAATTAAATGCACCATTTATGGAGATGGTAAACCGTACATATGCATGGACACTACTTTCATTTATTTTGCATATTTAAAGGAATGAAAAATAAATGATACATAGGTATATTATAATTCCAGTATAATATCTTTGTTATATGTGCTATATAATTTTATTAATTCCATGCTTTGTACGTTCCATGTATAGAATGAACGAGTCATATCACTTTGAGGGAGCGGTAGTCCGCACTTCCTCAAATGAAATTATCATATTTATACAACCTAAAAAGAATAAATGTATGTTATAAATGAGAATTAAATAAGCATACAAATAAAATAAATATAATATATATTTTATATAATTACAGTTTCATTATAATGGACACCATAAGAGGTGGTAGAAGAATACTGAACAATCATCATTTCATGAGGCAGTAGTTCACTGTCCATAGAAACAATATGTTCTATACCCATTAGATAGCGGTGTGTGTAAGTGTAGTTCAAATAATTATCATAAAAACAACCTATTATATTGATTATACTAGGGTTATTATATAAAAAAATCATAATAATAGCATAGGGAGTGGATAATGAAAAATAATGGAAGGGAACTTGAGAGAAGACGTCACCTCAAATTGGGTAACTCCTTTTGATTTAAGCTAAAAGGCCTTCTTTAATTGTGTTATTCCAAATTTAAGGCTTCTAGGAGGATTAAATGGATATTTAGAGCTTAATTGGTTAGATTTTGAATGATAAAAGGGGGTTTTAGAGGTGTTAGTAAGGGTTAGAGGCAGTGTCCTTTTATAAGAGGGAGGAGGGGCACTTTAGGAAAGTTTGAAAGTATTATTTTATTATTAATGGATTTTAGAATTATAATAACACAAAAGTGATATATTTCTAATATAATATGATTATGGGTAGAAATAATCTCATCCAATGGGGTTTTGATAAGTTTAGTTCACAAATTTAACCTTATCATTTAGCTTTAACCATTAGTTAACTAATTTAACTTTTACCATGTCTTCTTGTGTATTCATACTATATGGTTAATATAGTTACCATAAAAATACAATATAACCAAAAGTGGTTCATTAATGAAATTTCAAACATTATTTAAGTCATTTATCTTAATATTAGATTTTTAGGACTATTATATCATTTAATAAAATAGTATTTGTTTTAAAAACTCATTTATGTCAATTTCTATACTATTCATATCATGACTTTTTAAAAATATATAAAAACTTTATTATTTTAAAAAAATAATTAATTAAAATATAAAAAGTAATAATAATTCATAAAATTTGTGTATGGCATAAAAATTTTCAAAATAAATTTAATTTAATATTTATAATCTCATTTATTTAAATCATTCATTAATAAGGTAATCACTACATCACCATTGTGTCATAAATAAATTTATTTATTTGATGTGTATAAATACAAATAAAATACTATGATACAAGAAATATTTTTATATTTCTAATGAATATTTATAGTAAAATATATCACTTATATAACCCCATATAAAAATTGTTTTAGTAAAATATACTTGTCTAGGTTATATTTTCCTTAACTTTAAATTGAAAGTAATTAAATGTCATTTTCACACAGAAGTGGCTCCATGGGGTCCTAAAATCAACCTAAGTACGCCCATAGTCATAAATATCTCATAAAATAGGGTTAGGACATGTTTTAGGGTAATTTAATATTATTATAGTATTATTTTTTTACCCTTATTTAAAAAATTTACCTTTTAACCATGGAAAATAAAATCTTTATTGAAGTTACTATTCATAATGTCTAAAAATAAAAGGTAACTATTTAAAAAATTTGGATATATTGATTATAAATATGGATTCCATTTTTCCAAATTCAAAAATAAAAAAGTACATAAATTAATTTAAAATTAATCCCCATCGTCAAAACCAAAAAGCGTATTTTTAAGTAGTAAAAACTACCAAAAGATTGACATGTGTTTATGTCCAATTTCAAAGTGAAATTACTTCAAATGACCAAAATTAGATTAAATGATGAAAATATAATCTAATTAAACTTTAAAACCAATTATAAAGATATTCTAATCATATAAATAAATCAGATGAAAAGATAGTTTTGACTTAAAATGCTGTATTTTTCACTATTCCTTAAAAACATGAACTTTATCAGAAAAATACCAAAAATTTAACTAAAGTAAATTTTGATGTCCCATTTCTAAATAAGAAGTTTATTTTTTAAAATTTAATATATAAAAGTGAAAAAAAATATATTTAAAAAGAGTTCACCATCAAAAGGAGGTAAAACTAATTTTTAAAAATATTAGTGTATTTTTGCTTAAAATCAGATTAATTCTCATTTTAAGCCTCTAAATTTTATTGGATAAATGTAAAAACATGTAACAAACATGTTTAATTATAATATGGTTTGTTTTTTTCATTCCCTCAAATACAATGGCTAGGCGTTAACAACCATTTAATATGATAATATTATATTACTAAAATTTAATTTAGTACCCAATGACCTTTTAAGGACTTTCCAAAAGTTAGAAGTAAACATGAAATCACAATAAGATACAATGGAGAGGGGAAATATATATAACCTGAATATATCTTTAATATAAATCAAGAAAGTTTATCTAGAGACAAAATATCTCGAATAGGAAGGAAATGAGAATATTTAGTCAATCGATCAACAATAACCCAGATTGCATTGTTACCTTGAGAAGTCTTTGGTAATCCTACTTTGAAATACATGGACACATTTTCCCATTTCTACTCAGGAATTGGAAAAGGCTGAAGCATCTATTTCGGTAACTACCATTCTTCTTTAACCCGTTGAAAAGTTAAACCCTTCACAGTAAAGTTAGCAATGTCTCTTTTCATTCCATCCCACTAGTAATACTACTAAAGATCTCTGTACATCTTAGTACTTCCAGGATGAACTAAAAATGGAGAACTATGAGCTTCACATAACAACTCTTTCTTTAACTTTGAATCACAAGGCACATATAATCTCTTCTAAAATATCAAAATACAATAATTAACAATGTTAAATTTAGGCAAATCACTTTTCTTAACCAATTATACCTTTTTATGTAACTCACTGTCTCCTTTCTATGTTTTCTTAATTCTGTTTAATAGAGTTGATTTCACTAACATCTAAAAAAAATAGATGAATTTCCTTCACCAACAACTTCTATTAAAAATTTCATCAAATCGTTAATCAAATGATCTTGTTCCAAACATAACACGGTTAGTGTAGCATTAATCTTTTGGCTCAAAGCATCAGCCACTTTATTTTCTCTTCATGGATGGTAATGGATCGTGCAATCATTATCCTTGATTAATTCTATCCGTCTCCTCTATCTCATGTTCAATTATTTCTGAGTGAATATATACTTAAAAATTTTGTGATCATATATATTTCACACTTTACAACATACAAATAATGCCTCCAAATTTTTAAATAAAAAAACAACAACAGCTAATTCAAAATCATATGTAGGGTAATTTAACTCATGAGGTTTCAACTAACATAAACCATAATAAATTACATGATCATTCTGTATTAAGACACAACCAATTCCTTTCAACGAATCATCACCATAGATAACAAACTCACCATTTCTGGAAGGTAATTCCAAAACTATATCATTCACCAATCTTCTTTTCAATTCCTAAAAACAATCATCACACTCTTTTGTTCCGATAAATTTAACACCTTTTTGAGTTAGCTTAGTCAGTGGGCAAGATAACCATGAAAAATTCTCAAAAAACCTTATGTAATTACCTACCAAACCAACAAAACTATGAATCTCAGTTATATTTGTGGGTCTTGGACATTCTTTAACAACTTTTGTTTTAGCAGGATCACTAGTTATTCATTTTTTTGAAACAGTGTGACCAAGGAATGAAATTTGTTGTAACCAAAAACCACACTTTCTAAATTTCCCATAAAATTTATTTTCTTTTAAGGTTTTCAAGACAACCCTTAAATTACTTTCATGTTCATCTTTGCTTATGGAATATACCAAAATGTCATCAATAAAAAAACCCACAAACTTATCCAAGAACTCACAGAAAATTCTATTCATAAGATCCATGAATATAGAAGGTGCATTGGTTAACCCAAAAGGCATAACTAAAAATTCATAATGGCCATATCTATTATGAAACACACTCTTCAAAATGTCTACTTCCTTTAATTTCAACTGATGGTACCCCGATCTCATGTCAATCTTCAAAAAATACCGAGCTCCCTAAATCTGATCAAACAAACCATCGATATGAGGCAAAGGATACTTGTTCTTAACAGTGATATTATTCAAGGTTATATAATCAATGAAAAGTATCATTGAACCATCTTTATTTTTAATAAACAAGACTGGATCACCCCATGATGATGTTCTAGGTCGAATGAAACCTTTATCTAACAACTTCTAAAATTGTTTCTTTAACTCTAAAAGTTTAATTTGATCCATTCGATAAGGGGGTTTTAAAATTGTCTTAGCATCAGGAACTAAGTCAATAGTAAATTCAAATTTCCTATCAAGTATAATACCAGGAAAATCATTAGGAACAACATTAAGATACCCATTTACTAATGACACATTATTAGTCTGAACAGTTCCTTTTTTTTCAGCAATATGTGCAAGGTAACAATCATTTATATATTTTAATAGTTTCTCAGCTTCATGATATGTTATCAGATATAAGGGTTAATTCTTGTACACAAACTAAAAGTCTTTATTAAAAGAATCCTCTTTAGATCTATAGTCAATCTTAGCATGGTAAACAGAAATCCAATCCATTCCTAAAATAACATCAAACTCTAATAGAGGCAACACAACAAGGTTTGAAGGTAAATTTTTTCCACAAATAAGGATAGGAAGATTCTTATAAATTCTTTTTGCCTCAACATTTCCCCCAGGTTTTTTTACCATAACTTCTGGATTCAGTTCTTGAGGTGGAATTCCAATTTTAACTAAAAATTACTCAGAAATGAAAGAATGTTTAGACACTGAATCAAACAATACATTGGCATAATTTGAAAAAACAAAGTACCTGATAACACTTAATTTTATTTTCCCACATCAACCATAGTAGTAGAAAAAAGTTTTTTCCCACCCTTATGCTTTTGATCTTTCTGGTTTCCACCCTGGGTAATCAACACTTAGACACATATTAGCGTAATTCCCAAACTCATTTCAATAAAAACATCTTACTACTGAGTTTTCATTGCCTAATTGATCATTTTACTTATATTTATGAGAAATATGACCCATCTTACCACATCAGAAGCACTTTATAGATTTTGAGAGACATTCTCCCAGATGATTTTTACCACACTTCTCACAATATGGAAAATTAATTTTCTTACCTTTAGGATTCTTTGATGAATTCTTTCCCTTTTACTACCAACAAGACCTCTTCTTTTGATTACTCTATTAGAACAATTGATCATTTGAAAACTCCATTTCTACCTTCTCGGAACATCTAACAATTTTCTCATTGATTTTTAATTCATTAGAGGATAATGCTCTTTGATATCATAGCTTTAGTCTCAAGTAAAATTGATTTATCTTACTATCAATATCTTAGATGAAATTTGGAGCATACCTTTACATTTTAGTGAAATTTGATACTTAAGCCACTAAGTCATCATCTTGCCTCAATTACAAGAATTTTTTTTCCATCCTAAGTCGAACCGGCTTAGAAAAATATTTCTCAAGAAACAAACCTTGGAATTCATCCTAACCAAGAGCATCAATGTCCTCACTATCCCTGATATTTTTAACCATCAACCACCACTGATATACTTCTCCTTAGAAATGATAAACAACAATACTAACCTTTTGATTGTTTGTACAACCCATGACATCGAAAATATTTTCCAGTGCTTTGATCCACCCTTCAGCTTGAACAGGGTTATATTATCCTCTAAATGACGGGGGATATTGCCTCATGAAATTATAAACTATAGACATGTTCTTATAGGGTTGATCTATTTGATCTCATGCATGTAAAACACCACCATTTATAGCCTTAGTCAACTATTCCATTACTACAACAAACTATTCAGTTCCGATTCCAACCATCTCAGGATGCTGATTTGGATGGTTATTCTCCTCTGTATTCCTTCCCAACACTTTTTCCCTATTTCCTCTATGGAAAATCATTCTGAACAAACATATATTAGATGAATAAAAATGGTAATATTCAAATGATACATCATTTCGATTTGACCATAATGAAAAATATCATTTATGGATATTCTATTAACAAAACTATAAATCCTAAATTTATCTAAACTGACCTATGATACCAACTATAAGGACCTGACCTTAACCATTACATAGTCTTAAATTAAGTTAATAATTCACATTGAGTATCTTTTTAGGTTTAGAGATTTAGATAATTAGGCCATAACATATACATAAAAACTTGAATAATTCATGTAGACACTTCTACTTAGTATCCATTTTTTTCATAAAAAAAACTCTAAAAAACAAGAAAAATATTTAGTTACATGTTTTAAATGGAATGACTTTTCCATGATCCCATACTTGACCCTATTCCAATTTAAGTCCTGTGAAAAACATTTCAAAAACTTGGGATGAGGATAAAAAGATCAGTAAGGGATACATAAATAAGGAAAAATGTTAGTTTTCAAAACAACATGTAAACCATGAATACTTTATCATAAAGTAAAAATTTTCACCTTAAAGAAGTAGCAAAAACACTTCACTAAATATAATCTCATTTCTTAACATTTTTTTTGTAACCAAAAGATTACCATAAAACCAATATAAAGCAATATATATCATATAAAAGGTAAACTTGGGACATGATCATACTTAAATGGAATAACCATATGGCCGACTTCCAAAAATTATTCTCACAAATGGAATAGCCATACATCCAACTTCCATACGCAATGCATTGGAGGTTATAACATAACCAAACATCCTTGATTTATCATGAAACCACCTATCATTTGGTTTATAATGTAACCACTCGTCAAATGTCCAAGTACCATTATATAATCACTACACATAAAAGATTGAAAATATAAAAATTTCAATCATAAAATTTCGTTTTAAACAACAAGAAATAATTTCAAGATATTAAAATAGTAAATAAACTTTTAAAACCATTTTCAATAAAAATTTATGAAAAAAGGGTATATGTTATTTATTCTCCATTTGAAAACATCAAGGCTTGTTAAGGAATCCAAATATCAAATAATTCTCACGTCGTAGGAAACGTTGTTGTCATCGCATATGTTAAAAGAAACATTCCCTTTGTCCTTTAGTAAAACGCTACATAGAAAAAATATTCCCTTTTAATGAAATTAAATTTCAAAGGGGTTTATACACCATATAAAATCAAGTCTTGTATAAATAAAAATATGCCTCAAAGAAAGGAAATTGAGATGAAGTACCTTACCTCGAGTCTGACTTGTCTCATTTGTTCCTTGTTATTCCTGAATAATAAACTCAAGACAATTTCTACTTGATTCAGAACATTTTTCAAGTTTATTAATCCTTTCATATCACTTATTACCTTCCTATAAAAATTAGTCAACTATTTGAGTTCATATAGGACATTTTGTCGATGTTCGGAACTTGAGTAAAAAATGAACTTGTTATAATTAAAAATTGTCCATGTGGTCAAAATTACATTATCGCTAGAATGATATTCATGATTTAGATATCATATATATCATTTATATCCAGTATATACATATTAATAATAGTTCATATCATTTGGATATAATAAATTAAATCCACCATTCATGGAGACGTTAATCCGTACGTACAGATGAATGTTACTTTAATTTATTTTTCATATTTAAAGGAATGAAAACTTAATGATACATAGGTATATTATAATTAAATTATAATATCTATGTAATATGTGTTACATAAGTTCATTAATTACATCCTTTATACATTCCATATATAGAATGAATGAGTCATATCACTTTGAGGGGGCTTTACTCCGCACTTCCTCAAATGAAATTATCATATTTATACAATATTAAAAGCATAAAGGTATGTTCTAAATGATAATTACAGAAGTATAGAGATAAAATAAATATAATATATATCATATATAATTACAGTTTCATCATAATGTCCACCATAATATGTGGTAGGAGAATACTGAACAATCATTGTTTCGTGAGGTAGTAGTTCACCGCCCACAGAAACAATATATTCTATACCCATTAGACGAAGGTGTGTGTAAGTGTAGTTCAAATAATTCTCCTAAAAACAAAACTGTATATTGATTATACTGGTGTTGTTATATAAACAAATCATAATAAGATCATAAGGAGTGGAGAAGGAAAAACAATGGAAATGAATTTGAGAGAAGATGTTACCTCAAATTGGGTAACTCCTTTTGATTTATGCTAAAAGACATTCTTTAATTTCCTTATTACAAATTTAAGGATTATAGGATGATGAGAGGTATTTTTTGAGCTTATTTGGGAAGATTTTGGATGATCCAAGGGGGCATGAGAGGTGTGAGTAGGGGTTAGATATGGTGTCCTTTTATAAGAGGGAGGTGGGACACTTTAGAAAAGTTTGAAATTATTACTTTATTATTAATTTATTTTAGAATTATAATAACACAAAAGTAATATATTTATAATATATAATGATTATGGTTCAAAATTCTCTCATAAAAAAGGGTTTTATACAAGTTTCCGTCACAAATTTAACATTATCTTTTATCTTTAACCCTTAGTGAACTAATTTAACTTTTACCATGTCTTCTTGTGTATTCATACTACATGGTTAATATAATTACCGTAAAATAGAAATCGAACCTCAAATGGTTCATTAATTACATTTAAAACATTATCTAAGTCATTTATCCAAATATTATATTTTTAGAACTATTATATCATTTAATAAAATAGTATTTGTTTTAAAAACCCATTTATGTCAATTTCTATACTATTCATATCATGAATTTTTAAAAATCCATAAAAACATTACTAATTAAAAAAAAATCATTTATTAAAATATAAAAAGTAATAATCATACATAAAATTCTTGGATGGCATAAAAAGTTTCAAAATAAATATATTTTAATATTTATAATCTCATTTATCTAAATCTTTCATTAATAAGGTAATCACTACATCAGCATTGTGTCATAAATAAATTTATTTATTTGATGTCTAAGTTATAAATAAATTACCATAATTTAGGAATTATTTTTATCTTTCTAATTACTATTTATAGTCGAAGAGATCACCTATATAACCCCGTATAAATTTTTTTTTAGTAAAAGATACATGTTTAGGTTATATTTTCCTTAACTTTAAATTAAAATTAATTAAATGTCATTTTCACACACAAGTGGCTCCATGGGGTCCTAAAATTGACCCAAGTATTCCCATGGTCAGATATATCTCATCTAATAGGGTTAGGAAATGTGTTACGGTAATTTAATATTATTATAATATTATTTGTTTACCCTTATTTACTAGATTTACCTTTTAACCATGGTAAATAAAATATTTACAGAAGTTACTATTCATAATGTATGAAAATTAAAGGTACCTATTTATAAAATTTGGACCTCTTGATTTTAAATACGGAAACCATTTTTCCAAATTCAAACCTCAAAAATTAAAGAAATTAATTTAAAATTAATTCCCGCTGTCAAAACCAAAAAGCGTATTTTTATGAAGTAAAAACTACCAAAAGATTAACATATGCTTATGTCCAATTTCAAAGTGAAATTACTTCCAATGACCAAAATTAGATTAAATGATAAAAATATAATCTAATTAAACTTTAAAACCAATTAGAAAGATAATCTAATCATATAAATAAATCAGATGAAAATATAGTTTTGACTTAAAATGCTGTATATTTCACTATTCATTTAAAAACTGAACTTTATCAGAAAAATACCCAAAATTTACCCAAAGTAAGTTTTGATGTCCCAATTATAAATAAAAAGTTTATTTTTTCAAATGGAACATATAAAAGTGACAAAAAATAGATTTAAAAAGGGTTCACCATTAAAAGGCGGTAAAACTACCTTTTAAAAACATTAGAGTATTTATGCTTAAAATTGGATTAATTATCATTTTGAGCCTCTAAATTTTATTAGATAAATGAAAAAACAAGTAAAAAATATGTTTCATTATAATATGGTTAGTTCTTTTCATTCCCTCCATTATAATGGCTAGGCATTAACTATAATTTAGAATAATAATATTATATTATTATTTTTCAGTATGACTAATCCTTGTGTGCAACATGAGATTTCAGAGAAACCCATTATTGGGTGTCGGTTATGAAATTGAACACAAAATCCCCTTTAAAGTAAAATTAATATTTAATTCAAAAATATTAATAAATATGAAAATATCATATTTTTTATTTACCTGGGATGTTACATCCTTCCCCCTTTTTGGGAATTGAGTCTCTGTAATTCTATTCACTCATAAAATAAGTGGGGGTATTTATCCCTCATAGAATTTTCAGATTCCCATGTTGGCTCTTCAACCATATGATTTTCCACAAAACCATAACCAGGTAAATCACCTTATTCAGCAACACTAGCTCTCTATAGTCAAGAATCTGGACTGGTTGTTCCTCATAAGAAAGATTCTCTTCCAACTGAACAACCTCTGGACTCAAAATATGAGATGGATCTAGAATATACTTTCTCAACATTGAAACCTGAAAAACATTATGTACCTGGGATAAATTTGGAGGTAAGGCCACTCAGTAAGCAACTGATCCCACTTTCTCCAGAATTTCATAAGGTCACATGAACCATGGACTCAACTTCCCCTTCTTTCCAAAACAAATCACAGTTTTCCCTGGTGAATATTTGAGAAATATATGATCACCTACCATAAAAGAAATATCATTCCTCTAGTTATCCACCTAACTTTTCTGCCTGCTCTGTGCTGTCTTCATGTGTTCCTATGTCAACTGAACTTTCTCTGCCATCTCTTCTACCAATTATGGTCCCATCAGTTTCTTTCATCTACTTCATCCCAAAAATCTGGAGTTCAACACTGTTTCCCATATAATGCCTCAAATGGAACCATCTGTATACTATAATGAAAACTATTATTATTAGAAAACTCAACCAAAGAAATATGTTGATCCCAACTTTCTTGGTAATCCATTGAAGAAACACATAGCGTATCTTCCACTGTTTGAATTGTTCATTTTGACTAACCATCTAATTGAGGATGAAATGCTGTACTGAAATTTAATTCAGTAACCAAATAATTCTGAAGGCCTTTCCAAAATTTAGAAGTAAACCTAGGCTCACGATCAAATACAATGGAGAGGGTAAATCTATGTAACCTGACTATCTCTTTAATATATATTCAATAAAGTTTATCTAGAGACAAAGTATCTATAATAGGAAGGAAATGAGTAGATTTAGTCAATTAACAATTAATAACCTAGATTGCATTATTACTTTGAGAATTCTTTGGTAATCTCACAAAGAAATCCATTGACACATTTTCCCATTTCCACTCTGGAATTGGTAAAGGCTGAAGCATCCCTTTCATTAACTGTCGTTTTGATTTAACTAGTTAACAAGTTAAACACTTTGCATTAAAGTCAGCAATACCTCTTTTCATTCAATCCCACCAGTAATACTCTCGAAGATATCTGTATATCTTAGTACTGCCATGATGAACTGAAAATGAAGAACTATGAGATTCACATAACAACTCTATCTTTAACTATGAATCACAAGGCACACATAATCTCTTCCCAAATCTCAAAATAAAATAATTATCAATGTTAAATTCTGGAAACTTACCTTTCTGAACCAATTATATTTTTTTATGTAACTCAATGTCTTCCTTCTGTGCTTTCTTAATTCTGTCTCTTAGAGACGATTTCACTAACATTTGAAAAAAAACAGAGGAATTTCCTTCACCAACAACTTCTATTCCAAACTTTATCAAATCATTAATAATATGATTTTGCTCTAAATATAGTAAGGTTAATGCAACATTACTCTTTCAGATCAAAGCATTAGCCAATTTATTTTCTTTCCTTGGATGGAAATGGATCGTGAAATCATAATACTTGATTAATCCTATCAATCTCATCTGTCTCATGTTCAATTATTTATGAGTGAATATATACATCAAACTTTTTTGATGAGCATATATTTCACACTTTACACCATGAAAATGATGCCTCCAAATTTTTAAATCAAAAGCAACAATAGCTAATTCCAAATCATGTGTAGGGAAATTTAACTCATGAGGTTTCAACTGGCGTAAAGCATAATAAATTACCTAATCATTCAATATTAGGACAAAAACAAGTCCTTTCAATAAAGCACCACTGTAGATAAAAAACTAACTATTTCTGTAAGTTAATTCTAATACTGGACCATTCACCAATCTTATTTTCAATTCATGAAAACAATCATCACATTTTTTGTCTAGATAAATTTAACACCTTTTCAAGTTAACTTAGTCAGTTGGCTAGATAACCGTAAAAAATTATCAACAAACCTTCTGTAATTTCCTGCCAAACCAAGATAACTACGAATCTAAATTATATTTGTGAGTCTTGGCCATTCTTCAACAACTTTAGTTTTCGCAGGATCAACAATTATTCCATTTTTTGAAACAATGTGACCAAGGAATGAAATTTTTTGTAACCAAAACCCACACTTTCTGAATTTACCATAAAATTTATTTTCTTTTAGGGTTTGAAATACAACCCTTAAATAAATTCCATGTTCCTATTTACCTTTGAAATATACAAAAATTTCATTAATGGACACAACCACAAGTTTATCCAAGAACTCATGGAAAATTCTATTCATAAGATCTATGAGTACAACAGGTGCATTGGTTAACCCAAAAGGCATAACTAAAAATTTAGAATGGCCATATCTAGTATAAAACAAAATATTCATAATGTATTATTCCTTTACATTCAATTAATGGTACCCCATCTCAAGTAAATGTTTGAAAAATACTGAGCTCCCTAGAGTTGATCAAAGAAATTATTGATATGTGGAAAAGGATACTTGTTCCTAAAAATGATATTATTCCAGGATCTATAATCAATGAAAAGTATCATTCAACCATATTTATTAACAAAAAAGACTGGGGAACCCAAAGGTTATGTTCTAGTTCAAATGAAACCTTTATCTAAAAACTCCTTCAATAGTTTCTTTAACTCTAAAATTTCAATTTGATCCATTCTATAAGGGGGTTTTAAAATTGTCTTATAATCAGAAACTAAGTTAACAGTAAATTAAAATTTCCGATCAGGTATAATACCAGACAACTCATCAGAAAAAACATCAAGATACTCATTTACTACTAGAACATAATTAATATGAACAGTTCCTTTGTTTTCAGCAATATTTGCAAGGTAACAGTCATTTCCATCTTTCACTAGTTTATCAGCTTCCTGATATTTTATCAGAAATAAGGGTTCATTCTTGTACACAAACTAAAAGTATTTCTGAAAATAATACTCTTTTTCTCTACATTCAATCTTATCATGGTAAAGAGAAATCTAATCCATTCCCAAAAATAACATAAAACTCCCCTAGAGGAAAAACAATAAGGATTGTAGATAAATTCTTTCCAAAAATAAGGATAGAAAGATTCTTATAATTTATTTTTTCCTCAAAATTTTCCCTAGGTGTTTTTACCATAAGTTTTAGATTCATTTCTTGAGGTGTAATTCCACATTTACCCAAATATTTCTTAGAAATGTAAGAATGTGTAGACCTTGAATCAAAAAATACATTGGTAAAATTTGAAAAAACAAAGAACCTGATACCACTTCATTTGATGGTCCCCACCAACCATAGTTGTAGAAAAAGATTTTCCCCACCCTTCTACTTTTGATCTATCTGGTTTCCACCCTGGATAATCAACTTTGGACACACATTGGCATAATGCCCAAAATAATTGCAATTAAAACGTCTTATTGCTGGCTTTTCATTACCTACTTGATCATCTTCCTTATATTTACGAGCAATATGACCTATCTTAAAACACCAGAATCACTTTCAAGATTTTAAGAGACATTCTCCAGGATGATTTTTACCACACTTTCCACACGATAGAAATTTAATTTTCTTAACTCCATGCTTCTTTGATGAATTGTTTCCCTTTTCCTACCAACTAGACATCTTCTTTTCCTTACTCTCTTAGAACACCTGATTATATGAAAACTCTATTTCTACCTTCTCAACATATTTGACAAGTTTCTCATAGATTTTTAATTCAATATAGGATAATTCTCTTCAATATCGTGACTTCAGTCCTGAGTAAAATTGATTTACCTTACTATCAAGATCTCAAATGAAATTTGCAGCATACCTTGATAGTCAAGTGAAATTTTCTTCATAGGCATCCAATGAGTCAGCATCCTACCTCAATTCCAAGAATTGTTTTTCCATCCTATATCGAATAACATTAGGAAAATATTTCTCAAGAAATATACCTTTGAATTCGTCCAAACATAGAGCATCAATATCCCCACTATCCCTGTTATTTTTAACCATAGACCACCAATGATCCACTTCTCCTTCAAAATGATAAAAAAAAGACTAACCTTTTTATTATCTATACAACCCATGACATCAAAAATATTTTCTTGTGATTTTATCCACCCTTCATCTTGAACAGGGTCAGATGATCCTCTGAATGATGGGGGATGTTGCCTCATAAAATTTTCAATAATAGAAATGTTCTTCTGGGGTTGATATGGTTGATCTAGTTCATGTACAACACCACCATTTATAGACTGAGTCAACGGTGACATTATAACAAAACACTGTTTAGTTCCGATTCCAACCATCTCAGGATGCTTATTTGGAAGGTTATTCTCATTTATATGCCTTCCCAGCTCTTTTTCCTTATTTCCTCCGTGGAAAAACATTCTGAACAAACATATCATAGATGATGAAACATGGTAATCTTGAAATGATATATCATTTCAATTGGAACATAATGTAAAAATCATTTATGGATATTCTATTATCAAAATTCTAAATCCTAAAGTTATCTAAACTGACCTATGATACCAACTATAAGGACCTGATCTCAAATATTACATAATCTTAAAATAATTTAATAATTCACATTGAGGATATTTTCAGGTTTAGAGATTTAGAGAATTAGGCCTTAACTTATACATAACAAATTAAATATTACATGTAGACACTTATACTTAGTATCCATTTTTTTCATAAAATAAAAACTCTTAAAAATAATAAAACATGTTTAGTTCTATGTTTTAAAAGGCATGAATTTTCCCTGATCCCATCATTGAACCTATTCCACTTTATGTCCTATGAAAAACATTTCAAAAACTTGGGATGAGTATAAAAAGCTATGTAAGGGATACATAAAGAAGGAAAACTATTAGTTTTTAAAACAACATGTAAAATAAGAATACTTTATCATAAATTAATAATTTCTACATTAAAGAAGTAGAAAAAACACTTCACTGAATATAAGCTAATTTCTTACACTTTTTTTGTAACCAAAAGATTACCATAAAAACCATAGAAATCAATATATAGCATATAAAAGGTAAACTTGGTACATGATCATACTTAAATGGAATAACCATACAGTCGACTTCCACAAGTCATTTAAAAAAATGTAATTTCCATACAGCTGACTTCCATACCCAATGCATTGAAAGTTATAACGTAACCATGTAGGTTCTGGGTGCAGCGGAAGCGCGTTGGTGGGTTTTCCCAACTTTAATTTTAACGTTAAGCAACGTTAAATCCGAGATCCATCACAATTTAAAATGCCGAATATTTGGAATAGAACGAAGAATGAAAAAATTAAGAGGGAATCCCAGAACCATATAGATAGGATCATCATATGTTGGTTATAATTAATTTAATTAATTCACAAGAATTACCTTGGTGGAATTCATTCTTCGTTGATATCTCCGGTCACGATCCTGTGATACATCATTGCATTGCAGAATCCAAGTGTAGGATTCCTCTAGTGGTGATCCACACGTGTGCCACGTATCTCTAGACGTTGCCGAAGGGATCTCCGGGTGCTAGCGTGGAAGATCCTTCGCTTGCGATGTCCGCCTTCAATCGACTTGATCTGGTGGAGGATATCGCTCTCATAACTTAAGGGCGTTCTTGGTGGAAAGGGAATTCTCTCTTAGATTAAGAGTATTTCCAAATCCGTTGTTCACAAAAAAAATGGCTCAGGAAAAGTGTTGGGGTTGTGAGGATATTTATAACCGGGTTTGAGGTTAATAGAGTTATGAAAATAAATAAACGCGTTACGCGTTTTATTTATTTCACTAACTCTTATTGAAACCCCATGTCGAATTATTAATTCCTTGACATGTGCCCATGCTGATTATAATTAATATCATTTAATAAAATAATATTATATTCTCAAAATCCCGACTGGAAAACTAAACGACATGTAATAATTAATACACGACATGTACTTGTTTTCCATAAAACTACACGACATGTATATTTAATATACACGGCGTGTAATTTTATTTTCCATTTTTCTCCACCATATTTATTAGAAATTGAGTAATGGATATTTATTTCTTAAATAAATGTAATTGCATTACTCTATAATAAATATATTATTTCGCCCACAATATATTCTCTCGAATAACTAGTGTCGAAATAAATGAGATCAGGCATCCTTAAATAATTATTAAACCACAGTCAGGAATAATATTTATTTAACTTGTTAAATTAATATTTAACTAAGATACATGGACACACTTAGTGTGTGACCCTCTAGGCCTCTTTCTCAGTGGTATTAGGCGGAGCCTGCCTAAAGTCCAAGGTTAGCGTCTAGCAACACGCCAAGGCACCCATAGAGAAAGAAGTTAATGCCGCAATGACGTGTCACCTCCTACGAACGCTTACCGTGTAATATAATACCTTTGTCTCGATATCTCCAATAAAGCGGGTTGCATGCTAGTGCCATTAACCCATGTGCTTGATTATTCTTTCTTTGAATTCCCGGAATTGAACTCGCCCATACCTTACCATGGCCATGGATTTATTTAGGCTATATCAATTCCATAAAAGGGCCTGAGATATCTACTTCCATTATGGAACAGAAGGGACAAATCCTTTCTCGCATTATCTATTAATGCAGTATTACTCATGATGCACCCAACCTATCCTACCTCACTATGAATAGTGTGTCGTTACAGTTTTTGTCAATACATCTAAGTGTGTGAGTTTTAATACCCATTAATAATAATCTTAAAGTCTTAAGGACCAATACACACGTCTGCAGATAGGAACATCCAATGACACTATGAAATGTGGATTTCCTACTGGCGGGTCTCGTTCTCATAATATCCTCCTGGATATTACCAAGGGCACACACCATGAGAAGGTGCCTCAAAGTTTTATGAGTACTCACCCCTAATGGCCTGTATTATTTGTGTCCCTCAAATAACATCATCCGGCCATAGAAAATATATTCAATAATAGTGTTATGGCACTTCCGGGTTCTCATCATAGTAGGGATCCGCTATGACCCTTCAATGAAACAACTGTCCTTAGGACATTATCACATGCATTTCACGCAGAAGAATAAACAAGATGTGATAAGGATTTTATTAATGAATAAAGTTCAAAGTAGTTGGTTCTAGGCCACCAACTTCAATATACTCCCACTTAGACTAGAGACAACTTCTAACAACCTTTAACCCACTATCTCTCACATGATATTCATGCTTCTACTGAGATAGGCCTTTAGTCATGGGGTCCACCACGTTCTCTTCCGTGGACACTCTACTCATTGAAAATTCACCCCTTTGATATAAATCCTTCAAGAGGTGATACTTCCGGAGTATGTGCTTTGTCCGTTGATGTGAACTTGGTTCTTTTTCAAGATCCACCGTTGCGGTATTATCACAATACAATGTAATGGGATATTTACTGCTAGGCACCACATCAATCTCCTGGAAAAAGTTCCGAATCCATACGACTTCCTTGGATGCATCAGAATCCGCTATATATTCGGACTCTACTGTAGAATCGGCGACAACTGGCTGCTTTGAACTCTTCCAGATCACAACTCCTCCATTGAGACAGAAAAAATATCCAGATTACGACTTCAGATCATTCTGATCTGTCTGAAAACCAGCATCAACATACCTTTTGATGACAAGATCCTCGTCTCCTCTATACACCAGGAACATATCCTTAGTTCTTCTCAAACAATTAAGGATAGTCTTAACAACAGTCCAATGTTGTTCTCCTGGATCTTCTTGATATCTGTCTACCATGCTCAGTGCATAGGCAACATCAATCCTGGTACATAACATGGCATACATTATGGATCCTATAGCTGAAGCGTATGGGATCTTACTCATTCTATCTTTCTCTTGTTGTGTCTGGGGATACATTTTCTTAGAATGATGTAAGCCATGTGACACTGGAACCAATCCCCTCTTGGATTGTTCCATACGAAATCTCTTTAGTATCTAGTCAATGTATGTACCCTGACTTAGTCCAAGAAGGCTCTTGGATCTATCACAAATGATCTTGATCCCCAGAATGTAGGCTTCTTCAGCTAAATCTTTCATGGAGAAGCACTTGTTCAACCAGTCCTTAACTGACTGTAAGGCTTGTACGTCATTTCCAATAAGGAATATTTCATCAACATATACTACTAGGATAATGACCGCATTCTCATTAAACCGCTTATAAACACATGGGTCACATTCATTCTTAATGAAACCAAATTCCTTTATGGCTTCATTAAATCGAATGTTCCATGACCTGGATGCTTGCTTCAATCCTTAAATAGATTTCTGCAACTTGCAAACCCGTTTGGCTTCAACTGGTGTCACAAACCCCTCTGGTTGTGTCATATAGACATCTTCCTGAAGGTTCCCGTTAAGAAATGATGTTTTGACATCCATCTTCCAAATCTCATAGTCATGGTAAGCTGCTATAGAAAGTATGATTCTTATGGATTTAAACATGGAAATTGGCGAGAAGGTTTCATCATAGTCAAATCCTTGACACTGTTTGAATCCTGTAGCCAATAGCCTTGCTTTATCGGTGGTAACTTGACCTTCCATGTCCAGTTTTCTCTTGAATACCCATTTGCATCCAACATGCTTTACATCAACTGGCTCATTGACCAGAACCCAGACTTGGCTCTGATACATGGAATCCATCTCAGAATTCATAGCTTCTAGCCATATTTCACCTTCTGAGCTTTCTACTGCTTCCTTGTAGGAGAGAGGTTCATCATTGTCCAACAATAATGATTCACCATCCTCGGTGACTAGGAATCCAAATCTCTCTGGTTCCCTTACCTCTCTTATGCTCCTACGCAGTACTTGTGTTTCGGGAACCTCTTCCCCAGGGACCTATGGAACTTGTTACTGTACCAACTCTTGTGTATCTTGAGCATTAACTTCATCGAAGTAAATCTTGCTCCCACTATCCTTCTTGAGGATGTGCTCCCTCTCAAGAAATACGGCTTGTCTGGCGACAGTCACTTTCTTGTCTTGAGGGTTATATAGGTAATATCCTTTCATTTCCTTAGGATATCCTATAAAGATACACTTTGTGCCCCGGGGTGCTAGTTTATTGCCTGAAAAGGCCTTAACAAACTCCTCACATCCCCATACACGTGTATGCGACAAAATGGGTTTCTTTCCACTCCATAACTCAAAGGGAATTCCATTTTCTTCCTTAGTTGGTACTCAGTTTAATGTGTATGTTGAAGTTTGTAATGCATATCCCCAAAAGGATAATGGAAGATCCGCATGACTCATCATAGACCTCACCATGTCCAACAAGGTGCGGTTCCTCCTTTCACTAACACCATTCCACTGTGGTGTATAAGGAGTAGTGAGCTGAGATAGAATCCCAGACTCCCGTAGAATATCGATGAACTATTGGTTCAGATATTCCCCACATCGATCCGATCGAAGCTTCTTTATCTTCTTACTAAGCTGATTCTCTACTTCATTCTTGAATTCCTTAAATTTCTCTAAGGCTTCTGACTTATACCTCATTAAGTAGACAAATCTGTATCTACTCAAATCATCAGTAAAAGTAATGAAGTAAGAATATCCACCTCTAGATTCTACTGGAAATTGTCCATATACATCTGTGTGTACCAATCCTAGAAGCTATATGGCCCTTTCACCCTGTCCACCAAAAGGAGGCTTGGTAATTTTACCTTGTAAACAAGAGTTACATCTATCAAGTGGTTTTAGCTCAGTTGAGTCTAAATATCCATCTTAACAGAGCTTTGTCAAGCACTTCTCGTTTACATGACCAAGGCGGTGATTCCACAATTGGGTGATGTATGAGTCATGTGAGTTTGTTTCATTATCGATTTCCAACACTTGGTTTTCGTAATTTAATACATAAAAATCATTATTCAAATGTTCCATACCATAACATATGTTGTTCTTATAAAAGAGACAACCCTTATTTCCAAACTTGAAATTAAATCCATCCATATCCAAACAAGATACAGAAATTATGTTTTTGGTAACACTAGGAACATAATAACAGTTATGTAAAACAAAGATCATCCCAGTCGGCAATGAGAGGTGGTAGTCGCCAATAGCCAACACCGCCAGCCTTGCGCCATTGGCAGCTCGAAGATCCACCTCTCCTCTGGAAATCTTTCTAAATATACTTGGTTCTTGAATTTGAATACAGATGTGAGCCCCACAAGCTGTATCTAATACCCAATGTGTAGAAATAGAAAGATTACACTCGATAATGAACACACCAATAGCATCCCGATGCTTCTGGGTGTAGTTCCTCTTCTAGTGGACTTGCTTACCACATGCAAAACACATTGCCTCCCATTCCTTACTCTGCCTCTGGATCTTCCCCTTCTTGGAGGGACGGTGCTTGGGGGATTCAGACTATTTATAAGTCTTTGGCCCCTTTGACTTGTGATTCCTTTTCTTATTCACTATAAGGATTTCAGGTTTGTCACGCCCCATATCCTTTTCTACCTGGTTAGTTAAGGGTAGAAGTTCCGATCTAGGTGAAACTGGAACAAGCTCTTCCAGCACATAAAATTTCCTCTCATGGCGATGGATAATGCATAAACGCCTCTGCCACTCTTGGAAATTGGTGCCAGTGAGAAGGTTTTCCTTCTCAAGTATGGTTCACAATGATATGTTTGAATTCATTTTCTTACCATTTCTACAAATTAAGATGAGAAAAGGTTTAGTTCTTTATTACAAAACTGAGAAAAATAAATAAATTAATACTTATTAGTCTCCCACTATTTTATCAAAATCCAATAACCCTCACCATTGATTTCGGAATATTCTGTTGCCTGAATATTCTAGTGGAAAGGATCCATATTTCCCTTCGCATTACCCCAACTAGGGTTGGTCAAGTAACTTTAAGTGTTTTAGGTAGGCATTCCAAATGCCAACTGCATTAACTCGCAGTTCCTTGATCCACTAAGTGGACTCCCCAATCCTGAAATCCTTTTATTTTAGATTTCATCAACCTTTGCCTCTTGGTCACACCAAGTCCTGTTGTGGAAGTCGACCCTTGATGCGAACATAGTCAAGTCAACTCAAAACCTTGAATTAGAATTCCCCAATATTTGAAAGCACCCCAACTAGGGTTGGTCAAGCACTTTGAACTATGGTTTGATTCTAACCAAGATTATGGAAGGCTATACCAACTTAATATTTCTTTTGAGGGATTTCATCCTTATACGTAAATTTCCCTTTTATTATCTTTTATTACATGCTTGTTAATATTAAGTGGGATTTACTTAAGTTATTAACCATGTCAATGATAATATTCACGTATAAGCCGGTTTTATTTTACTTCTATCTTGCATGCTTGTTTAATTCATTAATTGTGTGATCGTGACAACACACCCACAATAAATAAACCATGATACTGACAGAAATAAAATAAATGGTATGATCATGAGATTTTATATTGGTTAGTTTATCTAGAGGTTGATAAACTAACCCAAGACCTAGGGGAGAAACACCTTGAACCTTTCGGGTTCATGTTTACAGCTTTCCACCTGTCCACCTTTGTATCTCCTTGGATTGGTTTCACCTTGGATCCTAACTTGATCCGCCTCCACTATATTAGGAGCTCCATCCATTACATATGCATTTATCTCACACGCAGGTGAGGGGTAAAAGGGGTTTTTTACATAAAATAATCCTTGGGCGCGCATGCCCTACATATTAATGAGGAGATGGCTCACAGGCCAACAAATTTAATTTAAATAAATAAATTAAAAGAAACCATTCACATACAAAGGTCTCGGTCTAGCTCATGATCATCCATACATGCAACGATATTTACGCATAAATAAAACTAGCATTAAATTCTTTAATCGTTCTTCTTTAAGATAAATCATGCTCGAATAAATTAATTATCTTTAATTAATCAATCCTTTTATCTTAAATCCTTTTTCCGAATTTCCTTGAGATTCTCATACATCATAATTTTAAACAAATAAATTCATTTAAAATTATCCTTGTACGTAACTTGTACCTTGGAGGCAACCCGGTGAATTCCCATTTATTACACAGATGTTAAATTAAACATATATTTATAAAACACCTATCACGTGTTGTGCCTCAGCTTTACGCCTGCACCATGGTAAATGTCTCAAGGGTTTGTATAATATAATAATAAATTTTAATAAATCTGCGTAATTTGGGTGGGTACACGGCGTATAGTTCCGACTATACGGCGTTTACTTTTTCCTCACCGTCCTTCCGAAGTACACGCCCAGGGACATGGCGTGTTAATGTACTTCAGAAATTTTCAGAGTGCACGGCGTGTACAGTGGGACACACGCCGTGTAGTTTCTGCGTTACACAGTTTCCAGTCGGGCAAGCCGTGTATGGGGTACACGGCCCAACCCTAACCCGAAGGGACTACACACCGTGTTCATTGGACCACACGGTGTGTAATACGAAAACCGTTTGCCACTTGTTTTTGGTCAACACACGATGTCTTAAATTATTATAAATAATCCAATACACGGCCTGATTTGGCAGATTAGTAAATTTATTGAACCTAGACTACACGGCGTGTACTTCTGAATACACGCCGTGTATTCTGGTGTTGTGCGCCTAGAAACGTTTGGCTCCTTCGGATGAGTTCCTCTATTTTATTTTAATCAAAATTAAAAGAAAAATTCGTTTCTATGAGGTGAACGAGAAATGAGGGAGGAGGAACAGATATCAAGATTCATATTTCTAGAACGATTAAACATGAATTGAAATAACTAAATTATTAAATGCGTAAATCACCAACGAAAAACTAAATAATTATAAACAACGATATGACCCCTCAGATACCACTTGTAGGTTTCAGGCACAGTGGAAGCGCGTTGGTGAGTTTTCCAAACTTTAATTTTAACATTAATCAACATTCAATCTGAGATCCGTCATGATTTAAAACGCTGAATCTTCGGAATAGAATGAAGAACGAAAAACATAAGAGGGAATCCCGGAACCATATAGATAGGATCATCATATGTTGGTTATAATTAATTTAATTAATTCACAATAATTACCTTGGTGGGATTCTTTCTTCGTTGATATCTCCGGTCACGATCCTGTGATCCATCGTTTCATCGTAGAATCCATGTGTAGGATTCCTCTAGTGGTGATCCACACATGTGCCATGTATCTCTGGACGTCGCCGAAGGGATCTACGAGTGCTAGCGCGGAAGAGCCTTCGCTTGCGATGTCCGCCTTCAACCTCCTTGATCTGGTGGAGGATCTTGCTCTCGTAACTTGAGGGCGTTATTGGTGGAAAGGAAATTCTCTCTTGGATTGAGAGTATTTAAAAATCCTTTGCGCACAACAAAAATGGCCTAGGAAAAGTGTTGAGGTTGCGAGGATATTTATAATCGGGTTTTAGGTTAATAGAGTTATGAAAATAAATAAATGCGTTACGCGTTTTATTTATTTCATTAACTCTTATTGAAACCCCATGTCGAATTATTAATTCCTTGATTTGTACCCATGCTGATTATAATTAATATCATTTAATAAAATAACATTATATTCTCAAAATCCCGACTGGAAAACTACATGACATGTAATAATTAATACACGGCGTGTACTTGTTTTCCATAAAACTACACGGTGTGTATATTTAATATACATGGCGTGTAATTTTATTTTCCATTTTTCTCCACCATATTTATTAGACATTGAGTAATGGATATTTATTTCTTAAATAAATGTAACTGCATTACTCACTAATAAATATATTATTTCGCCCACAATATATTCTCTCGAATAACTAGTGTTGAAATAAATGCGATCAGACATCCTTAAATAATTATTAAACCATAGTCAGGAATAATATTTATTTAACTTGTTAAATTAATATTTAACTGAGATACATGGACACACTTAGTGTGTAACCCTCTAGGCCTCTTTCTCAGTGGCATTAGGCGGAGCCTGCCTAAAGTCCAAGGTTAGCGTCTAGCAACACACCAAGGCACCCATAGAGAAAGAAGTTAACGCCGCAATGACATGTCACCTACTACGAACGCTTACCGTGTAATATAATCCCTTTGTCTCGATATCTCCAATCAATTGGGTTGAATGCTAGTGCCATCAACCCATGTGCTCGATTATTCTTTCTTTGAATTCCCGGAATTGAACTCGCCCATACCTTACCATGGCCATGGATTTATTTAGGCTATATCAATTCCATCAAAGGGCCTGAGATATCTACTTCATGTTATGGAACAGAAGGGACAAATCCTTTCTCGCATTATCTATTAATGCAGTATTACTCGTGACACACCCAACGTATCCTACCTCGCTGCGAATAGTGTGTCGTTACAGTTTTCGTCAATACATCTAAGTGCCTGAGTTGTAATACCCATTAATAATAATCTTAAAGTCTTAAGGACTAATACACACGTCTGCAGATAGGAACATCCAATGACACTATTAAATGTGGATTTCCTATTGGCGGGTCTCGTTCTCATAATATCCTCTTGGATATTACCAAGGGTGCACACCATGAGATGGTGCCTCAAAGTTTTATGAGTCCTCACCCCTAATGGCCTGTATTATTTGTGTCCCTTAAATAACATCATCCAGCTATTGAAAATATATTCAAGAACAGTGTTATGGCACTTCTGGGTTCTCATCATAGCAGGGATCCGCTATGACCCTTTAATGCAACAGCTGTCCTTAGGATATTATCACTTGAATTATCACAAAGAAGAACAAACAAGATGTGATAAGACTTTTATTAATGAATAAAGTACAAAGTAGTTGGTTCTAGGCCACCAACTCCAACAAACCACCCATCATTGGTTTATTATGAAACCACCCGTCATTTGGTTAATCACATAACCACTCGTCAAATTTCCAAGTGCCATTATATAATCACCACACATAAAAGATTACAAATATCAACATTTCAATCACAAGAAATAATTTCACGATATTGAAATAGTAAATCCAATTTAAAAACCATTTTCAATACCAAAATATTTTAAAAGGGTATATGGTATTTATTTTCCATTTAAATACATCATGACTTGTTAAGGAACCCAAATATCAAATAATGCTCGTGGCGGCAGAATTGTCGTTGTCACCATGCACATTAAAAAGAAAAATTCCATTTGTCTTTTATTAAAACAATATGAAAAAAATATTCCCTTTTAATGAAATTAAAAGTAAAAGGGGTTTATACACCATATAAAATCAAGTCATGTATAAATAAAAATATGCCTCAAAAAAGGAGATTGAGACGAAGTCCCTTACATCGAGTCTGACTTGTCTTGTATGTTCCTTGTTCTTCCTGAATAATAAACATAAGATAATTTATAATTTCTTTATAACCTTTTTAAAGTTTATTATTCCTTTTATATCACTTATGACCATTCTAAAATAATTATTTAATTATTTGAGTTCATATTGGACATTTTTTTGATGTTCGGAACTTGAGTAAAAAATGAACTTGTTATAATTACAAATTGTCCATTTGGTAAAAAGTGAATTATATACAGAATGATATTAATGATTTAGATATAATATATATCATATATATCCAGTATATATGTTTTTATAATAGTCCATAGCATTTGGATATAATAAATGAAATGCACCGTTCATGGAGACGGTAAGTCGTATGTATGCATGAACGCTACTTTCATTTCTTTTTCATATTTAAAAGAATGAAAACTAAATAATACATAGGTATATTCTAATTATAGTATATTATCTATGTTATATGTGTTAAATATGTTAATTAATTCTATACTTTATATGTTCCATGTATATCATGAATGAGTCATATCACTTTGAGGGGGCAGTAGTCTGAATTTATTTAAATGAAATTATCTTATTTATACAACACGAAAAGCATAAAGGTATATTATAAATGATAATTAAAGAATAATAAAGATAAAATAAATATCATAAATATCATATATAATTATAGTTACATGATAATGTCCACTATAAGATGTTGTAAGAGAAGATTGAACAATCATCGTTTCGTGGGGTAGTAGTACCCCGTCCAAAGAAATATTATGTTATATACCCATTAGATAGAGGTGTGTGGAAGTGCAGTTAGAATCCATCTGATAACAAAAACCGATTATATTGATTATGCTGGTTTTGTTATATAAACAAATAATAAGAAGATCATAGAGAGTGGAGAGGTAAATATAATGGAAAAGAACTTGAGAAAAGACGTTACCTCAAATCGGGTAACTCATTTTGATTTAAGATAAAATGAGTTTTTTAATTTTCTTCTACCTAATTTAAGTCTTCTAGGAGGATGATAGAGATTTTGGGATCTTTTTTGGGCAGAGGTTGGATGATACAAGGGGGATTGAGAGGTATGAGTAAGGGTTATAGGTGGTGCCCTTTTATAAGAGGGAGAAGGGGCACTTTAGGAAAGTTTGAAA
Organism: Viscum album; assembly: GCA_963277665.1. Taxonomy (NCBI): domain Eukaryota; kingdom Viridiplantae; phylum Streptophyta; class Magnoliopsida; order Santalales; family Viscaceae; genus Viscum; species Viscum album. Next base: position 1,305,245,001 of record OY728140.1, on the reverse strand, counting down.
GTATTGTTTAATTATTAATTGATTTTAGAATTATAATAACAAAAATTGATATATTTATAAGTTAAAATATGTATGGGTCTAAATATTCTCACCCAATGGGTTTCATACAAGTTTAGGTCACAAATTTGACCTTATCTTTTAGCTTTAACCCTTAGTCAACTAATTTAACTTTTACCATGTCTTCTTGTGTATTAATACTATATGGATAATATAGTTACCATTAAATTCCAATAGAAACTAAAGTGGTTAATTAATTAAATTTAAAACATTATATAAGTCATCAAAATTTTAGATTTTTAGGACTATTATATCATTTAATAAAATAGTATTTGTTTTAAAAACTCATTTTTATAAATTTTTTACTATTCAAATCATGACTTTTTAAAAATCCATAATTTAATTGTTTCTAAAACAATTCATTAATTCAAAGATAAAAAGTCATATTAATCTCTAAAATTTGTGTATGGAATAAAAAGTTTCAAAATAAATTTATTTAAATATTTATAATCTCATTTGTTTAAATCTTTCATTAATAATGTAATCACTACATCACGATCGTGTCATAAATAAATTTATTTATTTGATGTCTATAAATTATAAATAAAATACCATGATTCAGGAAATATTTTTATATTTATAATGAATATTTATAGTAAAATAGATCACTTATATAACCCCATATAAAAATTGTTTTAGTAAAAGATACTTGTCTAGGTTATATTTTCCTTAAATTTAAATTAAAAGTAATTAAATGTCATTTTCACACAGAAGTGGCTCCATGGGGTTCTAAAATAGACCCAAGTATGACCATGGTAAGAAATATCTCATCAAATAGGGTTATTACATGTTTTAGGGTAATTTAATATTATTATAATATTATTTGTTTACCCTTATTTACCAAATTTACCCTTTAACCATGGTAAATAAAATATTTACTGAAATTACTATTCATAATGTCTAAAAATAAAAGGTACCTATTTAAAAAACTTGGAATATTGATTAAAAATATGGAATCCATTTTTCAAAATTCAAAACCCATAAATTTCAGAAATTAATTTAGAATTAATTCCCATTTTCAAAACCAAAAAACATGTTTTTAAGAAGTAAAAACTACCAAAAGATTAATAGGTGTTTATGTCCAATTTAAAAGTGAAATTAGTTCCAATGACAAAAATTGGATTAAATAATAAAAATATAATTTAATTACACTTTAAAACAAATCTAAAAGATAATATAATCATATAAATATGTCATATGAAAAGACAGTTTTGACTTAAAATGCTATATTTTTTACTATTCATTAAAAAATGAACTTTATCAGAAAAATACCAAAAAATTACCCAAAGTAAATTTTTATGTCCCTATTCTAAATAAGAAGTTTATTTTTTCAAATAGAATATATAAAAGTGAAAAAACTAGATTTAAAAAGGGTTCACCATCAAAAGGCGATAAAACTACCTTTAAAAAATATTAGAGTATTTATGCTTAAAATTGGATTCATTCACATTTTGAGCCTCTAAATTTTTATGGATAAATGTAAAAACATGTAACAAAAACTTTTAATAATAATATGGTTAGTTCGGTTCATTCCCTCCAATATAATGGCTAGGTATTAACTACTATTTAGAATAATATTATTATTATATTATTTTTCTGTATGACTTAGCCTTTTGTGCAACATGAGTTTTTGGAGAAACCCATTGTTGCGTGTTAGGTATGCCATAGAACATATAATCTCCTTTAAAGTAAAAGTAATATTTAATTCACAAATATTAATAAATATGAAAATATCATATTTTTTATTTAACTGGGATGTTACACCTTTGGGGCTGTAACTGAGAAGAATCATCAAGAAAGAATTTAGGGAACTCATTCACTATGGTAGGAAGTGAAAAAATTAAACACTAGTCAAATACGACAAGAAAAATCTCTAACAATTGGCATGAGATCATTCCAAATTTAGGAACAATATACCAAACTTTCCTATATCTGTGGTTAGACTCACCTTGAAAGATGCGAGTAACCACATCAAAAGATATAAACTAAATTCGATGATGATAAAAATTTATTTAGGCCTTACAATTGACCATCAAATACATGCCAATTATGAGATCAAAGATATCAAGATCAATGAATAAGAAATACCATATAACCTCATAGTGGTTGATTATAACCCGAAACTCAGAAAATTAAAAATCCCTCTCCTTTCTCTTACCTAAGGGAGTGGAAAGATCCATCATAAATGTAATAAGATCTAAGAATATGATAGACATGTAAAGAAAAATATATGATATAAAAGAATGAGATGGAATTATATCAATAAAATCTAGGACCATAGATGATGAAATAAACACCGTGCCACTCAAAGTATCTAGACCCACTTTAGATTCCTCCAGTGAATACTCCACTATATAAAGACCTCTGATATCATCCCCTCACCAAGTCTTGTTAGCTACATGAGTATACCCCTTTTCATGAAATTGAGATCCACCGCCTTTCACTACATCTGACCAAGTCTTGGAGCCTCTAGTTAGGATTGATCCAACTCTACTTCCTTGGGATACTTTTTCACAAAAATGATTACTGTGGTCGGATTGTACACAATAATGGAAAATACAAGGTTCTATAATATAATTAGTCTTATTATATTAATGTTTTAACATAGGAAGAAAACCTACTAGTGTTTTTTCAAAGAATCTCTAATAAATGATCCTATCATAAATTGAGCACCCTTACCGTGCATCCTTTTTTGGCCATATGACACACCCTGATTACCCATGGTGCAATAGAAGATCTACCAATACCTATCTTCAGGATAAGTCTCCCTCACCCATATCCACTTTATCAACTAACTAATAAAAGGTCGGTAGGTACATGAAAATAATAACCAATAAAATTTCAGGCTTTATACCCATCTCAAACTATCTATCCTTGAGGTTGTCATTAGTGAAAAGTTTTTGAGATAAACAAACCAACTCGATGAAATGACTAGAAAACTCCATCAATGAACAATATCATTAATTCATGGTCACAAAAGCTTAATCATTCACCCCATGAAACATATCATGATAGAATTTATAATTGAATTCCTTCTTTAATGTGGTCCAAGTGAGGTCCTCAAATAATTTATCTTGCATAATAGAATCCCACAATTTCCTTCTAGGTCCTCCAAGCATGTAAGTTGAAAATACCACTTTAGAGTCCTCTAGATTCTTTAAAAAGTTAAATATCATTTCTATTATCTCAATCCATTCATCAGGTTCTTGGGTTCCTTTGTCACCATGTAAGTTTGGTGGTTTATTTAGTAAACTCCAATGTGTGATGCAACATCCATTATTAGTTCCCACCACTCACTTGATCTAAGGATTGAATAGATTGAAAAACTATTTATACTAAATAAGGATAACTAGAGGGTTTTCTTGTGGGACTTTCCCTATAAGTACTTCCCTATGATTGAAATAGATCATTTTATGAGGAATTATCTATTAAACAAATAGATAATACCTTATTATCATAGGAATAATTACCTGAATCAAAATATGAACTCTAAGAATCCATATTTAAGACCTTAAAAAAAGAGTTAAGAAAAGATTAAATGGGAGAGATGTGAGGAAATAAAAACAAATAGGAAAAAATGACAAGGTTTATCTAAATAAATCTAAAATCATGATTAAGGATTGATACAATTTCTCTGACCACCCATGGTAACTTAAGGTAAGATACTAAAGAGAGCCTTCCAAGAACCCTTCCACACTTACCACCAGAATTCGGAAAGTCCTAACTCTAGTCTAAAAAATACCCATAAAAAATCCTAGAGATCTGATACCATTTTCAAATGAACCAAACCGAGTTAACCTAGAACATCACATAATCTGTCTTTTCACAAGGCCTAAATCCCATTCCATATTTCCATGGGTTGGTGAAACACACTTGAGTATAAAAACACATAACCATGGGAATGATTTTAACCGGAAATAATGACAAATCATTCTCAAGTATAAAAAGATAAAGATTAATAAATAGAGTACATCATAGAAGAAGAGATACAATCATGATAAATAACCAAAAAAAAATATAAGGATAAAATGGGAAACAAAACAAAACCAAAACCAAAACCAAAACCAAAACCAAAACCAAAACCAAAACCAAAACCAAAATCGAAACAAAAACTGAAACCGAAACCAAAACCAAAACCAAAACCAAAACCAAAACCAAAACCAAAACCAAAACCAAAACCAAAACCAAAACCAAAACCAAAACTAAAACCAAAACCAAAACCAAGCCTCCATGTGACCATTTGTTACCAGCATACCAAACCACCAAGAAGCAAAATTTACCAAGATAAGTCTTTAAGCTACATAAAATTCATCCCTTTAACTGAATCTTTTAAAACCAAGTCTTCATACACCCAAATAAATATACTGTTTGTGAGGAAAATTCCCAGTAATACACCACAATGAATTTATACAATGTGAATCACTATTAAATTGTTAGTTTTATCTTAAATCAAATTTTTTTTATAAAGTAATTTCATTGGAATTTTTTTTCTTAAAATATCATTTTGTTTCCATTAGAAAATATAATATTCAAATAAACCATGTATGTGAAAAAAGTAAATTAGAGATAAATAGAGAAAAATTATAAAAACCATCCATGAGATCATAAGATAAAGATGTGGGAAATCAAGGCATGAAAAATCACTATCATGAATAAAACCATGAAAAAATGGTCACTATCCATGGGAATACATAACTTGGAAACAAAAGGAACACTAGAAAACAAAAACATGAATCATAACAATATCAAGTCCTACAAAATTATATCAGTATCACAATTATAACCCCAAGTGGGGCCACACTCACTAAGATTTTCATATGTCTATAACTTGACACACCCAAGGTTCCCATTTGATATTTTTCTCAAAACGTTCAAGTAAATTATACCCAAAATTTAATAAATCATTTCTAAAAGTAAATCATTACCACTTTCATGATTGATTTTTTTTAGATTCTATAAATATTTGAGGAATTTCATCAAACACATGAAGTTTGTAATTTGTTTAGAGAATAACAATGCGAGAAATGCTTTTTCACTTCAGTTATTTCATAACCGATGTCAAAAATCATCTTAGTATTGAAATTTCACTTCTGTTCTCTAATAACCAACATGAAAAATACTACAAGAATTGATTTTTCACATCAGTTATTGGAAAACCAATGTGAAATATATTTTTCACTTATGTTCTCCAATAACCAACTTGAAAGATATTTTTTCGTGTTGGTTTTCTAGATAACTGATGTGGTAAAAGGTTAAAATTAATTTTCACATTGGTTATTAAATAACCGATGTGAAATAATTTTTTTTCAATAAATTTCTACAAATTATTCACCTCACTAGTAGAAAATAATAGAACACTAGCAGAAAAATAATAAAACACACTAGCATAAAAACAAAATCACAAACAATTATAGGTTGAACTATAAAATTTACTATATATATTAAAAATATTACAAAATTCAATTAAACATATGAAATGATTCACTAATTAAATTTGTAAATGTCTCATATATTTTCTAGTATAAGGATTAGGTTAACAAAAGAGATAAAAATTAGAAAGAAATAATTTAACATACTTTGTAAATAAAACAAATGAAATATTAAGGAAAAATTTATAAATAAATATAACAATGTGGAACTTCATAATAGTCTGAGTTGATAATATTTTATACATAAATATTAATACATAGTATCTACATCCCTTTACTCCTGGTTTGTGAAATTTTTTTTTAAAATAAATTTTTAATTAAAAATAAAATTTTAGGTAATATATCCAAAATATAGTAATTGTAAATTAAAATACACCTTTACTTTTACATATCTGATCTTGGTGCTCTTATTTTTTATGATATATCTAAAGAAATTACATGCCCTGTTTGAAAATAAAATGAATAAAATAAATTTAAATTTCATTATAATATAAAAAAGTTTTAGAATATTCAAACTTAGATGTTCAATACATTCCTAAAATTTTCTCTCACTTCACATTGAATAGAGAATATCCAGTAAAGTGTCTTCTCCCTTGGAAAAAACACCCAAAATATAATGGCTACTGATATATAAGAAAATATAATGTTAGTGGTTATTATGTTAAGAGATACATAACACTTTTTTGATACATATGTTTCATACTCTGGAAGATAAATAAACATACAACAATGAATAATTGAATTCTTTTTCAATCTTTCAGAAATATAAACCATTATTTCTTCATCAGTAATTATCCTCACTATAGGTGAAATAAAATATGGTTCCATAAATCCACATAATTATATCTTTTCATGCTACTTACAAATTGTTTAAATATAACAAATAAAAAATCAACATAAGTATAACTTTTCCACAAATTAATTACATGAAAAGATTTTTTGTTAATCGAATTACATGGAAAAAAATTACATCATGTTGATTCCCAATTGATCTCTAGTTACAAGTTCCATGATACCATTTTTCAAAAGTACCACAATTATTGCATGACCACAAATTTCATCTTCCCTTAGAATCTTATAAATGTCCAACAACAAATTTGAATTAGTTGATGATCTCTAAAGACTAGTATAAGTTGTATCTAAAGTCATAAAACATGGTATTTATTATGTTCTATACAATATTCATTTACCTTTATATTATTCCTTTATAAAAATAGATAAATGTATAAACTTTAAAAAGTTAAAACAATTTTAATAGGGAAATGAAATAAAATACATGATATACACATACCTCTATGAAATTTTTTCAAACAAGTCAAGATGAGAAAAATAAAAAATACACGATAATTTATCCAACTATATTCACTTCATTTGTAGGTAATCATATTCTTGATGATCTATCTATAATATCCTATACATCGACCCTATGATGATTTATCTCCATATGTTGGTGATGAATGATATTTCCAATATAATACATCATCCCATATGAATAATTATGATTTTGGGGATCATAAAAATATAACTAAAAATACCTAGGAATCTGTGGAGTTGGGGGTGTAGAAGTAGGATAACAAGAAGTGAAGTTTTTAGGTGGAGACGTATCAATAGGATAAGTAAGAGTGGGATATACTAGTAGATGTATAAGAGTGAGATATACAGTATGAAATTGTCTTTATATGTCTGCAAACATCGACTATACTGAAGCTCTGATCCTTTCCTCCATCATCACATGAATGTCCCGAACTTCAACTTCCAAAGATTCTATTTTATTAATAAGAATCCTCCATTTAAGAATATGAAAAATGTTGAAACACTTTTTTTATCGATACACCTATTGGGTATCGTCATATATGACTTGGGTGTTCGGGCTTTCCCAATGCGATGATTAAAATATCATTACAACCTTCTACTATGAAGACCCCCTATGTGCTCTGATCCTCAAGATAATCCTATATAGAATATTTTAAAAAATATGTAATGAATCATAATATATAAATAATATATTTAAATTAAAAAAATGTAAACATATTACAATTCTCTAAGCTAAGATCCTCAAATATTCTATTAGATATTTTCCACGTTTTCTCATCTGATATGTCTTCTATTTTTCATGTATAGAGGGATGGGAAGGAGGGTCAACCTCTATTGAGCTTGAAGACCCATCTATTAGTTTCTAAAAAATTTTAGTAATCATTTTTTCTTCCAATAACGTAGACCCTCCTCAAGATAAAGTATGATGGTACACATTTCTAGATTGGATCTCCTAATGAGATCTCCTTAATTACTATAATTTAAGAATAAATAAATCATTAATAAAAGAAAAAACTTCTAAAACTTAATATTTCACTTACCAAAAAATGATTATCATCATCTACTTTCAAAAATAACTTCCATGTTCTTCATCTATAAATGGATATATATCACATGGATTATGATATTGTCTATTCCTAAAAATAAAATATGATGTGAGGGTTGATTTAAAATCCATCCTTCTCCTAGAATCCAATGATAAATATTTTTTCCTAAATCCTCCAGTAATAGGTATATCATATGTCCTCTGATAAGAAGGGGGAAACATATATTGCTATAAAAATTTCTTGATTAGTAAAATAATAAAAAAAGATCTTAAAAAATATTCTCTTAAAAGTGAGATATTGTTAGTTTATCAACACTTGTCTAATTATAAATCAAAATACTAACTTTTCCTTTATCCCCACTACTATAAAATTATAGAATTATTTTGAATTCAGAGCTCTTGGAATACCCTTATCATCAAAGTCTATTGGCATCCTTTGGTCCTAGATATAGGAAACTAACAATTTTTATAAACATGTGCTGCCATGTTTACCAACCCTCGAACTCTTTTTTTCCATTGTGGAAGTATATGTCTCTTTTAAATAAAGATGAGGAGGAACATCAATAGGATAATGTGTTTGTTACTTCCCATAAGTACGTGTACAATCCTAATCTCCAGAAGTATGTGGTGGATTATATGATTGATCTTTCATTATCCTACAAATCAAAGCAATAAATAATTAGTATAAAAATATACAAATCCAATTATTATATAAAAATGTAAATAAAAAATAAAAAATTATCAAACAAAAATTTAAAAACTATTTTTTTATTCATATTTCTTACAGTTAACTAAAATTATGAAACAATTATTGAGAGATGAAATGAAATAAATGAATGAGAAAAAAAATCCAAAAATGGTATGTGAATAGTAAAAATCCTCCAATGTATAACACCATTTTTTCTACTGAAAATAACATTCTTTGAATATATGAAAAAGGATCCAACCAAAAGTTAACTAAGCTAACCAAATTTGTATTCATATTTGTTAGAGTAGTCAAATAAAATTCTAAAAACACCAATGATAGATAAAAAGACATAAAATAATGAAAAAAAATCAAAAAATAGAGTGTAATAATAGAAATTCTCCAATGTAATAAATCATGTTTAAAAAAATGAATTAATTGATAAGTTATATAAGGGAAAATGTGGTAAATTAAACAAAACTAAACTAATATCAACAAAAAATTCAACTTATTATTTATAATACATTTTTTTTATAAAGAAAATAAGAATAAAAAATCTAATATTTTATGAAATTTTAAAAAGTAAACCAAAAAATAAATATATGTTACCTATAATATTATGAATGTACTAAAGTATTTTTTCCCAAATTCACTCATCATGATCATTATATATGGCATAAACCATGTCTATGACGTGATCATCAATATTATCTATTAATCTTTCCATAGAAGTAGGGGTCTCACATAAATCAGCATCTTCATCAAGTTTATCATCACCAATATACAATTTTGTCCTTGTAAAACAATATACCAATGCATATCATATTGATCAAGAAGATAGGTAATTCGTTTTTCATGTGTTTTCATGATAAAAGGATTAATTTTTTATTCAAATATATTTATATAAACAAGTGTCATTCCAAATTCATCAGGTCTCGCACTGTTTTTACTAATAAACCATTTATAGTTAAAAAAATATAACTTGAAATTTAATTTAACCAACCTACCATATTTATTCAATGACTACATAATATTCACTTGAAACAGATATTGGGGTGTTTTATTTTCCACTTGAAAAATGTATTGCTTATGCGAACAAGAATACACTACTATTCTAAACTATACTTTTCTTGTCCTAATATTTCATATGAAATGTATAGCCGTTAATTTCATACCCAATCCATGTTGTCAAATTTAAACTTAGACCACCGTGTAACAATATCATTGTTTTTTATGCATTTTATCTACCAAGCATAGTCTCTTTAAACCAAGAATTTTTTTTATGCTCATTCAAAATCCACATATCTTTCTTATTTGGATAACATTATTTCAACATGTTAATATGAATGTAATACATGGATGAGAATTATCTATGTTATTCAATATGTATAAATATATCTTATTTATTTTTTCACCTATCAAAAATTTTACTTTCTAGCCACATATCCCCTTTACACTATAAATGACTCATTCATAGTGATATATAAGATAAATGATGTGATCAACTACTAACAAATAGTTTGTACAAAACTATGAAACCTCCTCAGAAATATTCTTCTCAACAATGGAGGCTTTAGGACGATATGGATTCTTAATATCCCTCTTCAATATCTTCATATACATTTCAAAAGGATATATCCAACATATATATAGTGGTATAAAAATATTTATTTCTCTCACCAAATTAAACATTAAATGCACCATGATATAAAAAAGATGGAGGAAAATACATTTCCAATTTAAAAAGAATAGAAACTAATTCATTCTCCAAATTGTTCAAAGAATTCATATTGATCCACTTATTAAAAATTGAAATGAAAAAATAACACACCTTTATAATAGTCATTTTGACATGGATATGTAATATTCCATGCAATGAAATTGGTAGGAGCTATTGCATCATGATGCGATAATCACATGATTTCATAACAATCAACTTCAAATCCTTTATATTTACAAATCTTTTTACATTTGAAGAATAACCCTTCACCACATTGATATCACGAAGACACTAATATAAGATAATTTTATACCTATTGGATAAATTTTGACAAGACGATGATATGAATGTTTGCCCTCTATCAGCAGTGGTAGATAACTCCCAACACATTCCCATTGAGAGTAAGTCCAATCTTGAATTCAACCCATCGTTAGTCTTTCCTATAATATCTAAATGTTGGGAGAAACCCCTCAAGGTATCATTTCAGCATTTTTGGGTTGGTTGTGTTTGTTAAAAAAGAAGGTTTCCAAGGTGATTTTTCATGTTCCAGAGATATTTTTGACAAACCATGTTGAAAAAGAACCATGACAAAGGAAAGGATGATCTAGAGATGGTATAAAAATAACCGATACAAGGTGATGTCATTTTCCAGTGTTTTCCAAAGTTTTGGGGTCCAAAATTGGAGTTTGGATAGCATTGTAAAAATTGGATTTCCTTGAATATCTCATAAAAATATGGAAAATGAATTAATTTCTTGAAGATGAGCTTCATGAACTGGATTTAAAAAAGAATCAAATAAAGATGACAGTGAGTTCTGCGATTACGACGAGCTTCATGAATGGAATAAGTAAAGAGCATTGTGAGTAAGAATCATGGTAGGGTAATGTTTTTTATGGAAGGATCCAATATTATGATGATATTTTTCGAACTTGGAAAATTTACATGGAGCTTTGAAAACCAGAGGCAATTCGGCAGAAACTTCAGAGATTTGTGAAGTGGGATGATGTGGCACTGACAAGGGGCAAAATGTTTTAGAGTTGGTGGTAACACCTATAAATAGGGATCTACCCCCTTGATAAGAGTAAAGAGTTTTCCTAAAAATCTCAAGTCTCTTAATTTGTGAATATGGTTCACAAAGGTGGGTTGTGAAGTTTCTTTACTGTGGATAAGTTTACTTTGTAAAATTAAAGAGAATTCACGAAGGCTTGTTGAGATCTGTGAAAGGAAAGAGCTTCATAGTGGCTAAGTTGAGCCCCACAAAATATGTGAACTTCAAGAAGGGTAAGTAGAGCTTTTTGAAAGTCTGGTACTTCACTAATTCTTGTCTGAGCTTTTCCAAATAGGGTTCTTTGTGAAGTAGTGAGCTTTATGAAATAAAGAGCTTCACAAAGCAGTGTGCTTTGTGAGATTGTTTTAAAATGTATTTCCTAGTGTTCAGTGGAAAAGTGGTATTAATCAGTGGATGAAAGTGGGACATCAATAGAGCATCTAAATATAGTAGGGGATGCATTTATTAGAGATAATGAAAGGAATTACAAGTCTATAAACTATGAGTGGATATTCTGAAGAAGCAGTGATCACACTTCAGTTGAGAGAGCGATGAGCCTTCAAATTGTGATTGGTTGTAAACCAGGAGGGATAGTGAGTCCATTCCAAATTTTTTAAGTCATAGTGTAATTTTAGTGGATTTGGTACATCGACACATTTCTATTGTATACTCCTTGGATGTAGCCCAGTAAGGGTCAACCAAGTAAAAATTGCTATGTATTGTGCATGATTTAATTTCTATTCATACTTTTCTACAGTAAATATAGAGAAGAGAGTTTTGTTTAACAATGAAACAAGATAAAAAGGGGTAGATGTTTTAATCTTTCATACCCTGATTCACCCCACTCTTAGTTTATTTGACCTAGTGGACCGAAAAATTTGTTTCCGAGGTAAATGTTAATATCAATGTTTCTCTTTCAATGGAGGTCATTAATCACAAAGGGATTTTGATCTTTGATAGGAATAATTTTTAGCTAATAATCGGATGCAACACTACTTCTGATATTTTAGAATGGATGTGTTTACAGTAGTTATGCATGGTATTTTAGTCAATATCAATAGATGTTTTTTATCAGAAGATAAAATAAGGTAATTTTATGTAGACGCAAAGAGAATTAATGCTCTAGGGGGAGCCCTATACAATGAAATCTATACAAAGGTGATGTAATGAAAAAAATCACATGCTATGTGGGAAAATCTATTTAATATTTATAAAGGGGATTCAAAGGTTAGAGAGGAAAAACTACATGTTCTGTGGAATAAGTATGAAGATCTGATAATGAACCTGAATGAGTTTGTTGATGCATTTTTTGATAGGGTAAATATTGTTTTAAAAGACATGTGAGGTCTTAGAGAAGTCATTAAAGATATAAATATTATAAAGTGTATCTTGAAGAAGCTTCCACCTTGGTTTAATCTGAATGTTTCAATATTAGAAGACAAAGATCTGAAGGAGCAGACACATGATAACTTGCATAGTAACCTTGTTGCATATGAAATGAGAAATGATGATAATGATGCTGTGGAAAAAGGGAAATCTAAAGAGGTGGAATTTAAGGCCATGAAGAATCTGACCATTGAAGATTCTCATGAAGAATAAGAGACATATGATGTGATATCATTCCTTTCCTCAAATATTCAAAGAGGAAAAGGAAATTTCAAAGGTAAACTTCCACTTTCTTTCTTTAGGTGTGGAAAGATTGGCCATATTGAAGTAAGATTTCCCAATAAGTTCTACGAATATGATGAGGATGATGTTGAAATTCCGATGAAGAGGTATTCAACCTCTGTGATGGGCAAGAAATAGTTCAAGAGATATTCTTTAAGAAGAAGAAACTTATTTCACAATAATGTGATAGTTTATATGAATCTGAGGTTGAAGATATATAGAACTGTAAAGATTGTGGAGAAAATTATATGGGGGCAGTCATAGGTAGCACTTAGAAAAGGGAAGAGAGTGAAAATGATAAATTATAAGTTCATGGAAGAGTTGAATTGGAATCTTAATTATAAGTCTCTCTTGAAGAGATAGATGTTTGGAGATCCAAGATAAAGAAATACAAAAAAGTGGTTCATGGTGCCAAACTCTACATGAAACAGTAGGATGAAGAAAAGTCTGAGTTATTAGAAGAAATTGAAAATCTAAAGTCTTCATTACTAGTGGCTCAGAAATAATTAGTGAGCATTAAATGAAGTTTGAAGAATAGAAAAGGGAGATTGATGGTTTGAATAATACAGTGAAAGATCAAACCAAAAAAATTGAAGAAATTGATGAAGAAGTAGTCGAACTATGGAAAAAGTTTAAATACAAAGAAAAAATCTTGACTGCTGGTGTGAAATCAGAAATGAAAATCATTCAGAAGATGAAAAAGCTATAAGTGGAGCATATAGGTCCAGTAGAACAAGAGAAATAGTCAAATCTAAATGATAAGGCTGGGATGTGGATTAATCAAAAAATAGAAAGCAGTCATGGTTGAAGTCATAATACAATAACCCACTCAAAGATTAAAGGTTGATCTGGGTTTGAAGTAGAATAAAAAGATTCAGAGAACCCAAGAGAAAACCAGTGGTGTTGAAGTGACATGTAGGAATGTACCTCACATCAGGTGCTATTACTGTGGAAAGATGGGACACTCAAAAAATGTGTGTTCCATAGCTAAGAGATACATAAGAGCATAAGAACAATAGTAGAGGAAAAACAGAGCTCAATATAATAGAACATTTTTTGAGGGAAATTGTTTTTGGTGTTGATGATTTAGTAAAATAGCTAGATACTATAGATCGACTATGCATAGGAATGTGCTAAATCAGAATCAAAGTGGTTGCAAGTAGCAGATCAAAGAATCAATAGGTGAGATTAAAATTTAAAATTGATTTGAATCCCTACAAGATGAAAATGGTAAATCATACTCCAAGTAAGATCAATATTTCTAATATATACTGAGTATAATGACAAAAACATCGATCAAGAAGAAGAGAGATGAGAAAGAAGTTGTTGTAGAAATGTACCTTAAAGCATCAGACCTTTCTGGTGTATAGATCCTTGAAAAAAGTTGCACATCCCATATGACCAGAAATAAGGTTCTTCTTATTGGCATAAAATATGTCAAAGGAGTTTTGAAGTTTGGAAACGATGATGTCTTGAAGATAATTAGATCGAGAAAGGTTAGGTTTGGGGGAAAAGAAATGAGACGGGCTGATGACTTGGTAGTAAAAGGTCTCAGTCACAACTTGCTTAGTGTTAGTCAACTATGTGACTTAGGGAATTCTATAATTTTTACTAAGAAGATGTGTATCATCAAAGGAATAGATGGTGTAGTTATTCTACACGGAAAAAGAAAAAAGTGAAATCTATACCTTGTAAGTGGGGAAAAAGATATGTTATTTTTATCCCGAGAGGAAGAAAACAAGTTATGGCATAAACGACTTAGTCATCTATGAAAACCTTCCCTGAAAAATCTGGTAATGTGTGATGCAGCTATATATCACCCTAATCTATCACGTGATCATACTGATACATGTGATTCATGTCAATAAGGGAAGATAATCATAAAGACTTATAATTCAAAGGAATAGAAAATGACAAGAGTGCTTGAATTGGTGCATGCTGATGTATGTGGACCTATCTCACCAAGATCCATTTACAGAAAGAGATATTACATTATGTTCATTTATGAAAATAGATATATAGACCTATCTCACCAAGAGCCATTTCGTGCTGATAATGGTATAGAATTCACAAACAGTCAAATGGAAAACTACCTTAAGAAACACGAGATAAGGCATCAAGTATATATTTTGTTTGATGGAAGGAAAGACTCTTTATGAGATGTGTTATGGAAATAATACAATAGTGAAATAATTTATAATCATTGTAAGTAAGTGATTTATTCTCAACAAATAAAAACACAGGAAATTTGAGTAATGTGGATATAATGGGATATTATTTGGCTCCTCAAGGAAAAGCAAAGCATATAAATTCTTTATTAAGAGATTGGAAAAAATAGTCAAGAGAAATGATGTGACTATAGTGGAAAATAAAGAGAATATTCAACAAAAAAGTTCATATTTTCTTAATGAAAGTGATGAGAAGGTAAGAAACACAGGGGGAGAAGAAGTGTCAGATGCTGATTCAGAAGAAGATAATGATAATGAGAAAGAGGAAGTAAGTCTGTATCTACAAAGAAGCAAAAGAGTCAAGATGAAATTGATAAGAAAAATATCATTGGTGACCAGACAGTTCCAGTTCAAACAATAAGAATGAAGTTGTTATAGTGGGCATCTTTTCTATCTCAGGCAGAGCCTAATTGTTTTTCCTATCCAGTTGAAGATGATAATTGGGTTCATTCTATGAATGAAGAGATAGACTAGATTGAGAAGAACTAGACATGGGAGATTGTTTGGAGGCCAACATATAATAATTTGATCAGAAATAAATGGGTGTTTTTTAACATGATTAATGATGATGGCACGATGATTTGTAACAAAGCATGACTAGTGTGATAAGGTTACTCCCAGATTGAGGGTATCGATGTTGATGAGACATTTTCACCTATTGCGAGGCTAGAGAAAATCCGATTATTCTTATATATTACAGTGCAATAGAAATTCAAAGTTTTCTAGATGAATTTCAATTCCTCATTTTTGAATGGGGTTTTGGAAGAAGAAGTGTTTATTGAGCATCCAGATGGTTTTCTCATTCATGAAGATGGGAAAATTTTTTTTTGGCTAAAGAAGACGCTATATGGGTTGAAGCAAGCACTAAGACCATGGTATTCAAGACTAGATCTATATTTGAATAATTTTAGTTTTTAGTGTGGTGGATTTTATTACAATATATATGTCAATAATGATAGTAATCAAAGGATGCTGGTGTAAGTTTTTTTCGATGACATAATATTTGGTGGATCTGATGAAGAAAAATGCAGACAATTTTTCAAATTCATGAAAAGTGAGTTTGAAATTGCAACAATTGGTGAGATGAAATTTTTACTTGGTTTACAGGTAACACAAGGATGGAATAGAACATTCATTTATCGATCTAAATATGCCAAGGAGAATTTGATAAGGTTTGGAATGGACAATTCTAAGGAGATGAATAATCTAGTGGCCACCCATATAAAACTATCACAAGATGATGACGGAAAGGTAGTTAATATCATAGAGTACAAGAAAATAATTGGAAGCCTATTATACTTGGTAGTGACAAGGCCTGATATTGTCTTTTCCACATGCCAAGCAACACAATATCCAAGTAATCCTAAACAAAGACACATGTTTTCAGTAAAAATAATAATTTGGTATATCAAGGGCACTGTGGATTTTATTTTGATGTATAATGACAAATATATGCTAAAATTATTGGGATATACTGATGAAGATGGTGCTGGATTAACAGATGATATAAAATCAACACCAGGAGGTTCATTCTATCTTAGTGGATTTTGTATTTCTTGGCTAAGTAAGAAACAAGATTTCATTTAACTGAGAACCACATAAGTTGAGTATATTGTAGCCACTCAATTATGTACACAGTTATTGTGGAAAAAGTAGAAACTTGAAGATATGGGAGTTGAAGTGAATTATCCAATCAGAATCAAATAATACAATTGAAGTGCTATAAATCTTATAAAAAATACAATCCATCACTCAAGGAAAAATCATATTGAAATAAAATATAATTTTATTTAGGAGAAGGTGGAGAAAGGTCTTGTGAATTTGGAGTATGTTCTTATATAACTATAGTTTGTATAAATCTTGATAAATACCTTACCCAAAGAAGCATTTGAAAGGAATCTATTGGATCTGGGAGTTCAGTAAACTTTCCCACACATGAAAAAGTGTGGATATGGGACCCCCTCTCCCTGAGGTATGGCATGTTTTTTACTAATGTACTGATATATTTTCTTTACTATGTTGCAGACCAAAAAGGGGTGATATTTGGGTTCATTGAAAAAGGGGGAGAAAGTGTGACTATTAAAGGGGAGAAAGTGTCTTAGTCAAGACATGAGGAGAAACTAACAGGTGGATCTGCGAGATTGGGGAGAAATGATATAGGGGAAGAGTTTTAAATCTGAAAATGATAGCAGTGATCGATCAAAGAGTACATATCATGCTAGATGAGGGTTGTAATGAAAGCAGTTGTCTGGTTTTAAGAATTGATGTCATGAATGAAGTGACTCATTAATGAAATTTTCATACTACTATTGTTTCTCATGATGAGAATCTCTCATGTGGGCTTAGAGTATGTGTTGAGTAAATATTTTATCTCTATATGAATCGAAATAGGTGAATGGTAGTATAGTATGGAAGGATCTTAAATGAGATATCAAATTATGAAAGAGTTTTCGACAAACCTAAATGGGGATATTGTTGGGAAAAAATCCCTCAAGGTATAATTATAAAATTTTTGGTTGGTTGTGTTTGTTGAAAAATCAGGTTTCCAAGGTTATTTGTCACGTTCTAGAGATATTTTTGACAAACCATGTTGAAAAATAACCATGAAAAAGTAAAGGAAGATTTGGAGGCAGTACAAAAAGAATAGATACAAGATTATGTTGTTTTCCTGTGTTTGTCAAATTTTTGGGGTCCAAAATCAGATTTTGTCTAACATTGTGAAAAGTGTATTTCCTTGAAGATATCCTCAAAATATGGAAGAGTAATGAATTTCATGAAGATGGGATTCATGAAGTGTATTTCAAAAATAATCAAAGTAAGATGACAGCGAGCTCTGTGATTATGACGAGCTTCGCGAATGGTTGAGGTAAAGAGCATTGTGAGTAAGAATCGCAACAAAAAAAATATTTTGACAGAAGTATCTGCGATTATGACAAGATTAATAAACCTAGAAAATTTTCATGGAGCTTCATGAACCAGAGATAATTTCGTTGGAAGTTTTAGATCTTTACAAAATGGGATGACAAGGCACTGACATGGTGTGGAAGGTTCTATAGTCAGTGGAAACACCTATAAATAGGGAAAAACTCCCCTGATAAGAGTAGAGATTTTTCCTAAAAATATTAAGTCTCTTGATTCATGAATAAGGCTTATAAAGGTGAACTATGAAGTTGATTTATGATGAATAATTTTAGCTTTATGAAAGTAAAGAGAATTTGAAAAGGCTTGTTGAGATCTGTGAAATGAAGGATCTTTATAACAGCTAAGTTAAGTTCTATGAAAGAGGTGAACTTTTCAAAGGCTAAGTTGAGCTTTGTGAAAAGAAGGTACTTCACAAAGGCTTGTATGAGGTTTCCAAAATAGGGTGCTTCACGAATCAGTGAGATTTAAAAAGCAAGGAGCTTCACGAAGCAGTGTGCCTTTTGAAAGTGTTTTAAAAGTTATTCCACAATGTTCATTGTCAAAGTGGTATTCATCAGTGGATAAAAGTGGGACATCAATATAGAATCTACATAAATTAAGGAATTAATTTATTAGAGATAATTAAAGGACCTACAAGTCTATAAACTATGATTGAATCTTCTAAAGAAGCAGTGAGAACACATAATTTGAGGGAAAAGTGAGCTTTCAAATTTTGATTGGTTGTAAACAAGGAGGGATAGTGGGTCCATTGCAAACTTCGTAAACAGTAGTGAACTTTTATTGGATTTGGTACATCATCACATTACTGTTGTATGCTCATTGGATGTAGCCCAGTGAGGGTGAACCAAGTAAAAATTACTATGTCTCATGCATGCTTTAATTACTGTTCATATTTTTCTATGGTAAAGAGAAAGAATACAGTCTTGTTTAATAATGAAACAAGATCAAAAGGGGAAGTTTTTTTAATCTTTCATACCCCGATTCACCCTCCTCTTAAGGTCTTTGACCTAGTGGACCTAACGATAACAATGTTCCAATCAAGATATCACATATATTATTCTACATGTACATGAAATAAATGTTATGTTTGACATAAAGATATGTCCAATATGATTACTCAAAAAATATTGACAATTTCTTCCACATATTTATATCATTACTATATTTCTGTGTCTTTTTGAATGTCACATCAATGTTTTCCACCCTTTCAAAATTCTGATCGGTGGAGAATGGTTTTGGAGAAATATAAAATTATTATAAGCCTTTGAATTACTATTTTAATCTTTTATAAGAGTGACCCCTAGACAAAAAATTTCAGTGAACCATGTATACTAATTTTCTACCATGATGTATTTGATAATATGAAGTTTGTTGTTAACAAATTGAACAAGCTTTATACTCCTTAACACTGTATCTAGACAAATTTATATATTCTTGGAAGTCATTTATAGTGAACATAATCATTGTATATAGTTGAAAATATTCCATTTTATAAGAATCATACACCCTAATACCTTCCTCCTATACAAGTTTCAAATCATCAATTAATGGTGAAAATAAAACATGAATATAATTTCTAGGATGTTTTGGTACAAAGATCATTAAATTCAACCTGTCATATTTCTGATTCATACAAAATTAAAGAGATAAGTTTTAAATTACCAATAAAACAATCCATGAACCATGTGAATTACTAAGGATTCAATACAGATTCATTTCATCCATGCACAGTCCAAGTATGAGAAATATAACTTCATTTCTAAATATAGGAAACTGGTGATCAATTTTCTTCCAGTGTGGAAAATCTTCTAGATGCCATAATTTTCCATCACATATCCGCTCATATGAATTCCATCTTAACCTTTTTCATCATGTGAATTTTAAAATAAATATTTCATATGAGGATTTATAGGAAGATAAAAAAATTATTTGGAATGGGTCTCTAAACCTACTAAATCATCATGTGATTTTTATTTCAACTTATATCGTGAAATAAAAAATTTAGGAAATCCTGATATAAATTCAAATACCTTCCTATATAGCACACAATCATTCATAAAGGAATATATTTTCATGTACCCAAATCCCATCAAGCATAATATTTTTTGCACTTTATAATGTGAATCTTAATGATAATTTTCTTTAGGAAAAATGTCTTTCAATAATTTTTTCAACTCTATAAAACTATTGTAACTCCATCCATGTTTTTCCTTCATGTTAATAAATCTTAATATCATAGATAAAACAATAAATTCTATACAATCAAGATAAAATGGTTTTTCAGAAACACCATATATATGCTAAATTTTTGTTTCTTTCTCAATTACCTCTACTTAAATAGCATGAATCATTTCATCAACTTGATCAGACTTATCATCTTTAAAATCATCATCATCAATAGAACCAATTTTTTTCCCATTTTCACCATGCCAAAGCCAATGGAAGTAAATTGAATTAAAAATTAATTGATCATTGATATATTTGTTTTTTCAATTTATTCATATTTAGATATATCAGGAATGGATAAAAAAACATGCTGTTGTTTGTATCATTTTGTTTAGAAAATACCAAAAAATCATCAACACCTTCCTCATATTCATCACTTATTTAAAATTAAATATTCCAATATTTACTCATTATTGCCAATAAAAATATCAAAAACAAATATCATGTCAAAATATTATAGTGGTTATAAAAGTGAGTTAGAGGGGAAATAGTATGTTATTACAATGATAATCAAGAATACACACTTGTGGTATTAATAATTAGTAAATTTTTGATATGATTTCTAGTGATAGTTAATAGAATGTTTACAAAGTTAATAATATTGGAGATGAAATTTAATGCCAATTGGAATGATAATATAATGAAATAGAAAATAATGGAAATAAATTTATATTAGTAGAGTGTAAAAGAGAGTCTTATTGGAAAATAAAAAATAAATTAAATCCTTATAAGAGGGACTAAATATCTATAAATATCAAGTGAAGATTTCATTTAATTGAATTTTTTTTTTGAAAAAATATAGAATCATTATTGACTAGAATTAATTTATTGAACATAATATATTATGTATAGAAATATTATAATAAATAGTAGTTTCCAATAAAACAAGATGTAGGCTGAAGTTAAGACAATCATTGAGAAAAAATTTCTTACATCAAAAGTAACTCTAATGAAATGTAAAAAAAATATTAATGAAAAATGGAAAATTTTGGAAGGAAATATTAACATTGAATGATCTATTTTTTAAGAAATATCACTCTTAGATTTTATTATTATATTCTTCATCCAATGAAAATAAAAATTTCATTAAAAAAATGATCAATTTTTGTAAAGTAATACAACGTAAAATATATTATCTAACCACATTAAAGAAAGTAGTGTTTTAAATATGAAAATATATTTCCAATACTTTGGAGGGATGTAATACATCCACACATCAAATAATGATTAAAGTTATATATTTTTAGAACATGAATGAGAAAATAATCATAATCTTAATATATCATATCAAACACATGATAAATAAATTGAATTAAAAAGTATTTTCAAAAATTTGATCGTAATACATACTCAAAAATTAGTTTAGTGGTGTTATTACAGTATATATAAAGTGAATAATAAGAAAATTTAAAGGTCATTAACATAGATGAAAATTACATTCAAAAAGAATTTTAAAATTACATTGAAAAATAAGATGATATTACATTTAAATTTTTATTAACCTTTATTATGAAGGTAATAATTTATAAAATATTTAGAATTGAAATGGCATTGAAAAACATAGAAAAAAATAAGGGAAACATTATAATGAAAATAGAATCTTTTGACAAGAAAATTCCATAATGCAGAAGTAATTAAAAAATAGATTCCTTTCAAACATTTCTAAAGAAAAAATAATAACAAAACAACCTTACGAAATTATGAAAATATATACAATGATATACATTAAAATATATAGAATATAAAAATTAAGGAGAATTATTATCACTTTAAAAAAAGGAGATTAAGAAGGGTCAACATACATGAAACAATTAATTTCAGTTCTTAAACAAGGGGATTACTAATGGTATGATGATATATAAAAATCAAAATGTAATGATTACAATGAACATGTGTAAATTGAAATATGAAATGGGATCTTTTAATAAATACCAATCTTTCATCCTTATCACATAGTTACTCTAGATTCATTTATGATTAAATAATAACCATTACAGAGAAAATGCATTAATTACTTTTGGGAAAGGTTCCCCTTGTTGATAATAACATAAAAAGGTTAATTAAGTTGTTCTTATGAGGAAAAAATTAAAAGTAATGGTTAAAAATTACATTAATATTCCTAATTCAATGGACCTACTATACTATCTTTCTATGAAACCAAAGCTAAAGAGGGATAACATCAAACATGATGCTATTTGTTTTGTATGTGGAAATAAATTTTACTATAAGAAAATCTAACTTGAATTAAAATATAATCTTAATGAATCTTCAACTTCGTTGGTATTAATCATTGTATCCAATATTTCAATTTTTCATTTGGGTATTAGAAACTTTTTGTGTGACCCAAATTAGTATACAAATAATGTAACAATGAATGTTTAGAAACATTAGAAAAGTTAAGGTTTATTCTCCCAGTAGTTTAAGGGTGATTATTATGTTAGTAGTGAGAGGAACATAACATACTTGTTTCCATGTTGATTAATTCTAGTTGAACTACTATTTACTATTAAGTAGTATCAAACAATTATTATCAGGTTTCTATTGGACATAGCGAGACATTATTTCATTTTGTAATGGATATTATTTATTATGTCTCGTAATCAAAAAATAGTTTAGTAATAATTGAATCAGTGATAATAAAGGATGAATATAAATTATAATCATAAAAAATTATCAGTTGTGGAAAGTTAATTTTTTTTCAAGTAAATTCACAAAAAATATAATTTAAATATAATGAAAGGTGTGTGGATTTATCAAGGTAAAAAACTCATAATTTTTCTCTATGATTGTGTATTGAGTTTAAAATGACTAATAAACCCCAAGAATTAAAGGTTATAAGGACAAAAATATTTTACTACTAAATAAAAAAAATATTTTTACTTTTTAAGTAAAATCGAGAGGGAAAATCACATTCTTCATTCAATTTATTTAAAAAATTTATAAAATATAAATTTAATGAAAGTAATATACTTTTAAAAGATATCAAAACCTTTTGGAAAGATAGTTGGTGATGAGTAGATCTATATTTGAATGTGAAATAATGAGGCTGAAAAATCATAATGGTGTATGAATATGGTAATGAGATATTGAAGTACATAAGATCGAACAAATGAGGGTTAGGTCTTAAGTTTCATAGAATAATCGATAGAGAGAAATAAAAAGGTGTGAGGATTACTTGAGAGATGGAAAGATATATCTTTAATGTGTAACTGTGAGGAAAATGAAACTTGAGGGTGTATGAAGATTTTGTTGCAAGATTGGAGTCCATCGAATTGAATAAATAAGAGTTATGGATTCTACCTGAGAGAAATGATACTGCTATCATGAGAACAGAAGACACCAAAATGTATCCACCTAATGATTCATAAAATTTTAAAAGGTATATAATGTCAGTTATTTTATAATCGAAG
Source organism: Viscum album (assembly GCA_963277665.1). NCBI lineage: Eukaryota > Viridiplantae > Streptophyta > Magnoliopsida > Santalales > Viscaceae > Viscum > Viscum album. Next base: position 1,305,221,249 of record OY728140.1, on the reverse strand, counting down.
TGAAAAATCCATGAAAATTTATTTTTCATGCTAGTTACATAATAACCGATGTGTAAAAATGTGTAAATTTCTTTTTAACATCGGTTATTTAGAATTGATGTGAAAAATATATGAAAATTGTTTTTCACATCAGTTATTAAACAAAATTTTCACATCTTTTCTAAATAATCTACATGTAAAAGGATGCATGATAAATAGTTTTTTACGAGTGTTTACATGCGAAATAACCATTTTATATAAACACCTACGTCGCCAATAGAGTAAAATTTGTCACCATGGAAAACAGTTATTGGAAATGAATAGACCAGGTCATCAAAAGTCAATATACATAAGGAAAATCATCAATTCCCCATCCAAACCTCTAGATCTAGACATCACTACCCTTAATAGGTTCAAAACTTGAAGAATAAGAGTGATTGAAGAGATATTAAGAAAGAGGAGGAAATAAAGGTTGGAAATTGGAATATTCCATAAAGATAACCTTACAAACCAAAGGATAATCACCAAATAACTAAAGTGAGAACCTCTTAAAACATTAAGGAAATTCCGGATCAAGCTAATGATAGATTAGGTAGATATTTTTGATAAAAAAATTAAGACCATTGGGGAAATTTTATCTTTTTAGTAATGTCATATAAGCCACATGGTTATTTGGCATGGTTAAAAAAAATCATGTACTAATCATGTGGTCCCTATTTTCCCTTGAAAATCTATGTGCATTATTATTTAGGAATAACTACATGGTAAGAAAAACTATCCATTAGTCTTAAAACATCCACTAGTTCCAAACCTGACCATCCCCATGGTTTTCCTATTAATATTTCTTGGTTTATCAAACTGTGATAAAACGATGAAAAACACTTATATAATCATTATATCCACATCAAACGATTACTGTACTATCAGTACTAACCATGTGTTGACTGTGCACCTCGCCTATTTCTCCCAAAATTATAAAATCTCGACCCTCAACTCAAAAAAACCATTAAAACCTCAAGATATACAAAATAATAGAAAAAAACATATATATGACATGTATGGTATCAAATTAGACATCATGATATAACCAGCGAGGCTCTATTCTTTAGAAATATTCTATTTTGTGTAGGAATACACCAAACAACCAAAGATAGTTTATCTCTTGGGACTTATCAAGGAATAAAAGGGTTAGTATGAGAAACAACCTTTACTAATAAGTTAAATAAATTCACTATATAAAGTAATGAGTTTTCTATAGAATATAAAACCAATATTCCTTAATAATTAATAAACATACATATTAGAATAAAAAGTATACACATTTTCAATATATACCCAATAAATAAATGAAATATATTTATATACAAGCATACCTCAAACTAATACTATATAGAGAAAGGTGTATATATTTAAATCAATAATTTCCCTAGTAAGTTTACACATTAAATCTAGGTGGACACCCTCTAATAAATGGAATGAAATATATAGTGTTCATAAATGAAATACATTGAAAGAAAAATTATTCATATAACAATGGATATTTTGGAAAGATAAAATAAGTGATAGATTTATTATAGTTTAATTCCCCAAAATAAAATATTATGATAATATTTATAAGGTAATCCATGAAAAATATTTACACCAAAAAAAGAAAACAAGTTGTGAATATCAATCATTTCTCAAAGATTCAAAAAAAAATACAAAAACCTTTATGGTAATGGTAAAATAATAATAAAAAGAACATGAGAGGAATAAAATGAAATTAAAATACAATGAAATTAAAGGCATATATTTTAATTAATGTAAATAGGTCATTTCATACTACATATAAAATAAAATATATTGTGCAATATCAAACATGTCTCATGGAATTGAAAATATTGAAAAATAACACTTATGACTTTAGAAACTCTTGAATCAAAACCCACTGAAGGATAAAATTTTAAACAAAATATTAATTATCAAGAATAATGAGATAATAATTATATGGAATATAAAAGGGGTTTAATTATTCCATACAATATAAAACAAGTTGTATAACATAATAATGTCTTAAGGAATTGAAATTTGAGACCCAAAGTACCTAAAAGTTACATAATCATTTGGTAATGAGGTTATAAGGATGAATTTTAGAAGCCCCAAAAACAAGGAGAAAATTAAATAATAATTATTCATTAGGTAGAATTAATTATTCTTGGAATAATAGAGTTTTATAATGATATCTTGTTACCCAATGGAATAAAATTGAGTTAAAACCCCCCTAAAAACTTGGTATCCTTTGAATCAAAATCAATTTAAATAAAAACACTATATGGATATTCAAACTCCCATGAATTACATGAATATGGTAAAAATAATCAATTTTGTATTAATCAAACCATATGAAATATAACACGGTGAACGATATGAAATATATATCAATAAATCAAATTTGAGACAAGGATCCCCTTACAGGTAACATAATCATTAAGGTAATAAAAATTTGATAATGAGGTTATAAGTAAAAATTAAATAACCCTTGAAAATAAGGGATAAATACAATACCAATTATTCATTAGTTAGAATGAATCAAGATCATTATAATAAATTTTCAATAATAATGTCTGTAACTCACAGGAAGAAAATGGATTTAGAAAAAAACCTTACCTTAATTCCCGCTTAGTCAAAATGAACTCTATCCCCATATAAAAAAAATAACTATCTTAATCAAACATTTAATAACATTTTTAAAATATTTAATATTTTATAAACTTCATTAATATTTATTCTCTATATGTATATTAGTTAGTTATTAACTATTTTTGATATCGGGTATGAGTAATCGTGATTGTTTTGAACTAGTTTCAGAATAGTGATCTTATTACTCATTATTATCCAAAATTTAACCATTAAAATAAAATAAAAGATACATTAATTTATGTTTTATAATTTTTTATACTTTTTTAATTTAATTCTATTTTAGTTTTCGTTACGATCCTTAAAGTTGAAATTAACAATGAGTATGTTTTCGTAATTTTTCATGAATGGACATTGGAATATTATCTAATTAGTTTAATATTTATGTTAATAATATATAAATAAAATAAAATAATTATTTAATTTTTTATATAATATATGTATAGAAAATAAATTCCCATTCTTGTCCATGATATAAATCTATCATTGTTCAAGTATGTGGTTAAACCGATCAAAACAAGAACATACCATAATTAATGGATGATTATGAGGATATTTAATTGTAATATAATTATAATAAAAGAATAATGAACTTATTTAGTGTTGATTAGTGTGATATATAATAATTTTAAATAATTATAAGAATAATATAACATATATGAAGTTATTACATATTATGAAGAAATCATTTTCTTCTTTTAGAATTATCTTTTAGAGAACCGAATTTACCAGTCGTTTATTTCTCATATTTTCAAAAGGAAGTACAATTTATCCTAAAATAACCTTAATAATTTCATAAAAATAATATTTATCTATTTAACCTATTATCATGACCATCCATGAAATGGTGATATGAGAAGGAAAAAATAGAAATTAATCATTCCATGTAGGTAGTAGTCTTTACGTACATGTGGTTGATGATTTGATTTTCCATAGAATGGGAGAAATTTATAATAGCTTATATCATTTAATAATATAAAATATGTTATATATATCATACTTAATTATTAAATTTAATATTATGACCAACTGTGTAAAGTGGTAAAGTAAAACGAAACATGATGCTTTGTGGAGGCGATAGTCCGTACACATGCACATGTCATTTTTGTTTTCCATAAGTAAAAAGGGGAAATGTGGTTGATAGTTTCTAACATATCAGAATATAATTAAGTATAAAAACAATAATTATTTCATTATATAGTAATTTAAAAATATTTTTGGATAAGTAAAATAGAAAAGAAAAGAAATTAAGAAAAATTAGTAGTCATGTTGAGGACTCCAGCTTTCCCTTGGAGGACTCCATGGAAAGAGAGGGTTTGGACTAGTATATTGTGAAAAAAAGTTTGATAGGGTAAAATATGATTCTAGGGTAATAAATGCAGAAATAATTTAAACATGAAACCTAATTTTTAAGTGGTACTGAATTGGTTTTGAGACACTTCTTTTTTAAGTGGCGAGAGTGTAATTTTTGAAATATTATAACTTATTATAAAGAGAGCACATGTTTCACATTTAAAGTGGATAAAAGAATGGATAATAATTTATTTACAGATGATATAATTCTTATAATCCACAAACCATTAATATTTACATATTTTTTAAATATTTTTTAAGTTCATTACTATAAAATTGTTTACTTTTATCATTTTTGGTTTTATTGGGGTAACTAGTTTTTTACATAGGTGATTTAATTTTAGTTCCTATAAATAAAATAGAAATTGTTAAATAATTTATAACCATGTTTTTAAAATATAAAATAAATTTTATTATATAAACTTTATTATGTATAAAAAATAAATTTTAACATTTGCCCATGTAAAGCGTAAAAACCCCTTTTTAGAGAAAGTATATTTTTAAGCATAAAATTTATGTACGTGAAAAAATTATCAATATATTTTGTTTTAATGATACAAATTGTATTATTATAAAAAAAATTTATATGTATTTAATAGAAATCCAAAACCAAATTTTACCAAAATAATACATAATTTAAAAAAGGCTAAAACCAATTTATTTTTTAGAAAATATTACTTAAGTTCAAAAAATGTCAAAAATAGTTTTTAAAAATTAAATATAGTATTTAAAAATGTATAATATTAATCTTTAAATACATATTTTATCAATTAAATGGTTTTATAAACTTCTAGTTCTCTTTTATATAATGATAAATTCAAAAAAGTTACTGTTTTGGTAAAAACTATATTTTTCACAATTTCCATAAAAATCAAATATTTTAAAAAAATAAAAAAAAATTCATATTAATATTATTTTCAAATGATGAATATAAAAAATTAATTTTATTTTATCAAATTTAGAATATAAAATTTTATAATTTACCTTTTTAATAAAAACATAAAAATACAATGAGAAATGTTTTCCTAGGAAAATATCATTTTTAAAAAAATATTAACCATTATTATTCTTATTACATATCAATTAATAAAAAAATTGGTGTTAATATATTTTTCATATCAGAAATATATTTTCTTCATAAATTATCTATATTCTTACAAAAGCACATAAAGAGTCAATTTTTGGATAAGATACATTTAAAAGCATAAATCAGTCCTTATAGTTATTTAGCCACACTAATTTAATTTATAAATTCCTTATAATTGACAATATCCTTAATTTTTATTTATAAATATATTTCATAATTTCCTTACATATATTTTTACCTACCAATACATTAGTTATATTTTAGCAATTATATATTGTTGTAAAATTCATTTTTGTTCGGTGTTGCATGCATCACATGCAATCGAACACATCAGGTTATAAATGAAATAATATATATATTCTTTAATTAGGGGATGTTACATTCTAGCCCTCGTATATAAACCGAATCCTCATAATTTTAATTCTTTGTCTCTATGGAAAATATTTTATTTTATCCACGTGATTGAAGGTTTAACTTCAAATAAGATATCAAAATTACTATTATATATACTAAGATACTCATGACAATGTATGGAGACCTATATGATAAAAGTAATTTCCATACACAGTTCATATTCAACATCAATAAATGATTATGGGTCTATTTGAGACATGTAGTAAGATTTTCCAATACAAAAATTTATATGATCCCTTTGTAAAGAGAGATAATCCATTCTTAATACAACATCAAATTAAGGAAAAAAACTAGTCCCAAATGAAGTAACTTCTCACAAACCTTGAATAAGATTTAATAATAATCATACCACTAGGTGTTTTTATTTATAACCCAATATGAAATAGTTAGTGAAAAATTACATGTCATAAGTCATTGGAAAATATAGAGTTAATAATCACTATCATCTTCAATAATAGTAATTTTTTGGTTTTTCCTTATTCCAATGGTCTTGGCAGTTCTTAGTGACTATTTTCCCCATTGGCCATTAGATTAGTAGATTCATTTTCATTGTTCCCAATTTACTTGAAATTTATGCAATATATTTTTGTATATTCTATCTTCACCTTGAACATGTGATCTTTTTTAACTTCAATTTCACACTTACAGTGGATTCCCATTCCCTTCAAGCAAGTTACGAGGTGTTTCTTCCCACATTATTGACACAGAGGAAATTGAATATTCTTTCCTTCATCATACTTTCCACCTAAAATTCCATGATAATCCAAATTTATTTTCTTTGGTGTATTTTGGTAGTAAATCATGTTCAAAATGTTTATCATAATTATTGATAATTGTTTTTCCATAATCATAAGATTTATCACTAAAGCTATTATCATGTTAGGTTTCCAATTGGGATAATCTCTAAATTTTCTATGACATCATTTTTAACTTGGTTCTTATGTGATCCAACATTACTAAAGGAAGGAGTTAATCATGAGTGATGAACTCCATAAGAGAATTAATGAATGTTAATTAAATGAAAAATTCAACTTCAAAATGTCTTACACAGAAAAATTATTACATTATCTTTCTATTCAAAATTAATTACTCTCGGTTGAATCTAGGTTTATTTATATTGGAATATATAATATTTATAAACCTAATTACTTAACATAATAAATCATTCATAATGTATTGAAAAGATAATGTTATTAAACAAATAATATCCCCTAGGAGTGTCTAGTAAACTATGTAGTCTTAGGCCCACTCATCCTTCACTAGAGGAAAGATTGTATTAATACTCAACCACTATTTTTCAAGGTGATTACCCAAAAGTCCATATATTCCCCAACCACATACCCTTTCCAATATCAATATAGGGATTTAATTTATTTTATAACCACACAATATGTATTTTACTAAAACATCAGGATGTTGTCTAATACAAAGACTTATCCATTAAAATTATCCCTTGGGTTTTCACTAACATTTTCTTATCCTAATCACTAAACTATTTAATATTACATCAATTAAACTAAAGATTTATCTAAACTTTTGAAATCATTATCATCCTTAAGTTAATAAAACTTAATGAAATTTATATCTCTTAAATTATCATTAACTGATGATTTCTTAATTTTTAAGTTATATAAATCTCCATTTTATATCAAATGTGATGCCCTAGACCCACACTCCTGTAATCTGATGAAAATAAAGAACTTATTTACATACCATCTTTGAAATGATCCAAAGAAACACAATTTAATGATCAATAATTACAATATCACCAAAAAATATTGAGTCACATACATTTAAAGGAAATTTTAGGTTTATTGTTCTATAGTAGTTGGAAAAACATGTAACTAAAAATCCCCTATATATCTCACCAAATGGAAAATTTTCCAATATAAAAAACTATTTAATTCATAATAAGTCCTCAACATCTACCATAAAACTCTCCACACAAGAAACACGATTATACATATAATGTGTATTACATTTATTCATAACCCAAGAAAATAGAAACACAATAACAGGAGAGATCAAACGTTTATTATGGGTAAACATAAGTGATAATACTCAAAGATCATAAGTGAGATTAAGATAATTATAAATACTATGATTGGAATAGATAATAAAAATAAGTCTACAATCAAAATAAACTATAACCATAATATATCTAGGGTTGAAATTTGACTGAAAGAAAATTAACTTTTTTTATTATCAAAACACTTTTGAGGTAAAAGTGAGAAACCACAAGATCCAACATTACATATAGGTTTCAAATATCAACAAATAAATGAATGTATAAAAATAATTGGTTTATTAGTGATTAAATTATAATATTGGATAACTAATTACATTACACAATCCAAGGCATCATGATCTTAGACATCATAATCTTACCGTCAAGGCCATATGTCTACGAAATATTCTGTTCTCTGTAGGAAGAAACCAAAATACCCAAGTTAGTTTGTCTCATGATACCTCTAAATTAATAAAGGGGATATTTTTATCCCCTACCATCAATAATTAAGTCTAATCCATGTATCATATGAAGTAATTAATAATATATACAGTATATAACCAATATTACCAAATAATAAAAAAACATCCGTATTGGAATAACAAGTATATAGATTTTCAAAATTTTTACAATCAATAAATTGAATAGATTTTTATGTAGACAGTCCTAAAACTAAACACATATATATAAATGGGTATATGGTTAAGTAAATAATTTCCTCAATAAATTTATGTATGACATATAGGTTAAAACCATTCAATCAAAGGAATGAAATATAGAGTGTTCATAGAGGAAAGGCATTGGAAGAAAAATTATTCTTGTAAAAGAGGATGATTTGGAAAGAAAAAGGTAGTGATTAATTTATTTGAGTTTAATAACCTAAAATAAAATATAATTATAGTATTTTTAATTCAATCCATGATCAATATATAATCTACAAAAAGGAAATAAGTAGTCAATAAGAACCATATCACAATGAAGCAAAATTGTGATACAAAAAATCCTTATGGTTATGGTACCATAAGAATCAATAGAACATGAGAAAAATAACAAGAAATTAAAATATAATGAAATGAAATATATTATTTTTAATAGAATTAAATATGTAATTGAATACATTATATAAAAGAAAATATTTTGTGCAAAATCAAACATGTCTTATGGAATTGAAAATAGAGACAAATAACACTTACAATTTTAAAAACTTTTGAATCAAAACCACTTGCGGTATAAAATTTAAAATGGAAAATTAAATACCATTTATAATGAAAGAATCATTATATAAAATATAAAAGGGTAATTAAGTACCCCATATAATAAAAAACATTATTTATAACCTAATCATATCTCATAGAATTGAAATTTGAGACAATGATCCCATACAAGTAACATAATCATTAAGGTAAGAATAATTTGATAATAAGGATATATGGAAGAAATTTAGAACCTAATAATATAAGGAGGAAATATAATACCAATTATTAATTTGGTATAGTGAATTAATCTTGGAACAATATAGTTTCAAAAAGAAAGTTTGTAACTTAATGAAAGAAAATTGAGTTAGCAAAAACCATTACAACCTTGGTATCCTTTGAATCAAAATCCATTTAATGAAATAAAAAGATATGTCTCATGAAAAACCATAAATTACTTAAATATGGTAAAAATCATCTATTAGGTATTAATCAAACCATATAAAATTTATCATGGTTCATAATATGAATTTTGCCTCATGAAATTAAATTTTCGATAAAGAACCCCTTAAGTGTATCGTAATCACTGAGGTAAGAATCATTTAATAATTAGGTTATAAGGAAGAATTTTTAAACCCCATAAATAAAGGGGAAATAAAATACCATGAATTCATCATTTATAATGAATAAATCTTTGACAAATATATTTTTAATAATTAATTTTGTAACTCAATGGAAGGAAATTGAATTAAAAAAACCCTTACCTTAATCCCTGTATAGTCAAAATGAACTCTAACCTACTCTTTGAAAAAGAATTTATTAATAACCAATTTTATAACCTTTTTAATATATATTAAATTTTATAAACATAATTTATAATTATTTTATACATGTATATTAGTTATTTACTATCTATTTTTGATATCAGGAGTGAGGAATATTGATCGTTTTGAACTAGTTTCCCAATAATGGGTTTGTTCCTCATTATTATAAATAATTTCATCATTAATTGATCATAAAAGGAACTGTATTTTATTTTTATTTATTTATAATTTTATAAATTAATTCTATAAGATTTTTGGTACTGAATCTTATATATGAAATCGACGATGAGCATGTTTCAGTGATTTTTTATGAATGAACATTGGTATCTTAGATAATGAGTTTTGTATTGATGTTAAAATTCCTAAAATAAATCAAAAACATTATTTACATATTTATATAATATATTTCCAGAAATAAAATTCCCATATCCATCCATGATATAAATTTATAGCATTGTTTAAGTAGGCGGTAAAACCGACCCAAACAAGAACATACCATAATTAACAGAGGATTATAATGTTATTATATTTTAATATCATTATACAAGAAGAATAATGAACCTATTTAGTGTTTATTAGTATGATATATAATAATATTAAATATATAGAATAATAATATAAACTATATTAAGTTATTATAAAGTATACATAAATCATTTTTGTCTCTTAGAACAGTCTTTGGAAAGGTTCAATTTACCATGAATATTTATTGCCAATATTGTTAATAGTTTTTTAATTAGTCTAACCAGAAACTTAATAATTTCATAAAAATCATATTTATAAATTCAATCTATTATCATGACCATACAAGAAAGGAATTTATGAAAATAAAAAAATAAACTGAAATCATTCATTCCATAGAGGTGGTAGTCCACACGTACAGATGGTTGATGATTTCATTTTCCATAGTTTGGGAGAAATGTATGATATATTTTATCATTTAAGAATCTAAAATATGTTACAAATATCATAATTATTTTTTTAATTAAACATTAATACTAACTATTAAATGTGTTTATGAAAAATAAATCATGATGCTTTGTGGAGGCGGTAGTCTGCACACATGCATGAATTCCATTTTTTGTTTTCCTTTAGGAAAAAAGGGAAAGGTTGAAAATATCGATTCCTTTAGAATAATAAAATTCAGTATAAAAAATAATTAATTCAATATATATTAGTGAGAAAAAAATATTTGGAAATGTAATATATAAAAGAAAAGAAATTAAGAAAAATTGTAGACACATTGAGAACTTGGGCTTTCCCCTGTAGGAATCCTTAGAAAGGAATGGAATAGGATAATATATTGGGGAATGAAGATTAATATGGTGAAATTAGATTATAGTGTAAGTAATAAGTGAATATTTTTAATAGTAAACCAAATTTTTGGGTGGTATTGAAGGGGTGGTGAGATGACCATTTTATAAGTAGTGAGAATGACATTTTGGTAAATTTCTCAGCTCAACATAAAGAGAGCACATGTTTTACATATCAAGTGGCTCAAAAAAAAAATAATTGAGTTTGGGATGATATAATTTTTATAATCCCTCAAAAATTCATTTTAACCCATGTTTTAGGCATGTTTTTTATGTGCTTTACTCTTACAATATTTACTTTTACCATATTTTGTTTTCCTTTGTAACTAGGTTTTTCCTTGATAATTAAATTTTAATGAATAAAAATAAAATGGAACTTATTAAATAATTTAAACCTAACGATTATAAATATGAAATCCATTTTATCATATAATAATTATATATGCAATAAAAAATTAATTTTAAAATTTGTGCATGTAACTTGTAAAAACCAATTTTTAGAAAAAATTATTTGTTAAACATTTTGTGGGGGAAAAAATTATGAATTTATTTGTTTATCATAATATAAATTAGTTTATTATATAAAATAAAATTTATTTTTCTTTAATTTAAATCCAAAAACAAATTTTAAAAAAATTATATTTAATTAAAACAAAAGGCCAAAAATAGTTTCATTCATCGGAAAATACTACGTAAGATCAAAAAATATTAAACATAGGTTTTATAAACTAAAAATTTTATTTAAAAATGAATATTATTACTCATTAAAAACATATTTGATCAATTAAATGGTACTAGAAATTATAGGTGTTTTTTATATAATGATAAAGTCATAAAACTACACTTTTTGTAAAAACAATATTTTTCACTATTCACTTAAAAACCAACTATTTCAGAAAAATATAAAAAAATTTAATTTAAGATAACATTTAAATAATTTATCTGTAAATTATGTTTACTTTATAAAAATTCAAATTATATAATTATATATATATTTTTTCAAAAATATAAAAATATAATGAAAACTGTTTTCATAAGAAAATGTCATTTTTAGAAAGATATTAACTATTAATATTATTATTTTTTATTAATTTATAATAAATTAGTTTTAATATGTCATTTATATAGAAAATATATTTTATCCATAAAGATTTTATTTTCATAAAAAAATAGAAAAAATCAATTTTTTGTAAGGATATATTTCAAATCATAAATTAGTCTTATTATTTATTTACATTACTAATTTAATTTATCAATGAATTAGTATTGATAGTGAATTTATTTTATTTATAAATATATTTTATAATTCAGTGACATCTATTTTTACTCACCAATTCTATGGGTATATTTTAACTATTATATATTGTTTCATGGTTCTTTTTGGTTCTGTATTGTGTTCATTACAAGCTATAAAAAAAATTTCGTTCTAAAGAAAATAAAATATATGATATTTAATCTTGGTATGTAAAACCTAGTAAATAAATTTAGTCTTTAACAAAAAAATATAATGATACCCACTTCAACAAATTTTAAATTCTATCTAATGTTAAAAAATTATGGCATCGCAACTAAAAACTCATTTTGGGGGGTCGTTCTGGCATTTTAACTAAGAAAAACAAGGACTAGTGTTACTTGAGTCTAAATATAATAGATCTAATTTAGTTTTTTGATTTGAAATATTATAGAGCCTAATAGGACCAAAATCATAAGTTATGGTCGTCTTAAGTTCAAGTCTCGCTTTCAAAATATTTTAAGAGATTAATCAATTATTATTTTTCCATCATAAAATTGTTTTTAAATGTATATTAATTGATAATAACTAGAAAATATTTTACTAATATTAATTTTAATTGTTTTATAATATTTTTTCCCTAAATCTATTATATATTATGTTTAAATATAAATTTAATATTATATAAGTCATATTTAAGAAAATATATTATATGCATATGAATATAAATGTATTTGTATTCTACAATATGCTATTTAATAGAATATAAAGTGTCTCTTTATGATATTTGAATTTTATCATCTCTAAGAAAAGATGTGAAAAAGGGTTCCTTTATCAGCACTAATAAAAAGGACTGATAAAAAACACCATTTTTTCAGTGCAAAAAAAATCTTTACAAAGGGTTAACTTCATCAATTATTTTTTTAGCACTGATAAATATCACCTTTTTCAAGACTTTATTAAAAATTAAAAAAATTTAGTGCTTAATAAAGAGAAATATATTGAACTTTTTTCATGTGTGTGTGGAATAAACCCAAATTGATTAGTATTTTTTGATTACCACATCATGTATACAATTTTAGATATATATAATTTTTTCTTACCATGATAGTGTTATTAATTTTTTCATATACTATTTTTAGGTAATTTCGTTGGATTAATTTTCATATTAAAAGATTATAGTAGTTCCTAATGATAATGAAAATCTTGAGATATTATCAAAATAATGTTAAACATATGTTTTATATATAAATGGTGACTTTCAATAAAATTTTAGTACTTATAAGTAGTGAACTATAACACCACCAGTTTCGAGTAAGTACCCCCTTATTTATGTATTTTAATTATTTAACGTGTTTGGGTGATGTTTGGATGGGTTTGGTGGGTTTTTCTATGTTTTTGGGGGGTTTTAGAGGTGCATGGTTTGAGCACAGTTAGTAGAAACTATGAAAATCCTACAGAAAACTGTAAAACGTGAGGTAGTGGGTTCTGGGTAGGTTCTTGGTTAGGTTCAGATGGGGCCACCTAGGAGTAATTAGGAATTTCGGGTATGAGGTCTTGTGAACGATTAACGTACGGTTTGTCTAATTTTGCATGACAAAAAGTTAGACATGAAAATTGTGGATCTAACTCAATTTTTCTTCTTAATGGATCATTTCCCCCCTAATACAACCCTAATTTGAATTCATCTCTTACCAAAGGTTGTGGATACCCTTAGTTTTTATCTTGGAGTGATCCATTGGAAAATTATGTTGTGTTGAAGCCCAAATTCCTTGGTAAGTCTCCGTTCTTGGGGGGTTTTTTAGATCTCGTCTTATACCCTCTCTTGATTCATAGATACAATCCACTGAGGATATAAATATGTTTTTGATACCAATAATTATGATATATGTCCATTTTTATGTTATAGAACAATATCTAAGGCAAGTTTTTTGGATTTTCAACTTGTTTTTTGATGAATTTGTGTCGTTCTTCATTTTTACCATAGTTTTCAAGGTAGGTGGATTCACTATCGACTCCTCTTATTAGAACAAGATTTCTTGATTTCAAGTTGTTTTATTTATTCTTTTGAATTATAAAATTGATATGAAATGCTTTGTAGAGACCCTATTTGGTGAATGTTTATGGAATTGTGAAATTGGTTGTTGTGAAAAGTGATTTATTTATGGATTTTAAAATGATGATTTTAAAATGTATTATTGTTTTGATTCATGGAAATGGTTTTATGGTAATTTTTTCAATAAAAGATTTTTTTATTAAAATGTATTGAAATGGTTGATTTGGAATTGGATTTTTTTTCATAGTGGTTGGTGTGTGTTCATGTGTATTCAGGACAGATAAGGGTATGAATTTTCCCCTGTAATGTTCTGGTTCCGGAAGCCGCCCAAAGGTGCACCGTACCCGGTTGGTCACATGGACTCAAGAACATTTCCCCTAATTCTAGAGGCTACTGACTAGCAATGAGGTAATTGGGTGTGATAGTGGGGAAACTATGCCCTCATTGGCAGAGTAACACAGTAGAAGAGAAATAGATAACAATAGTGGAAATAGTAATAATAGCATACAATAGTAAACAACGGAGGACTGAAAGTAATAAGAAGCTGGATCACATATATAATTATGCATGATACATATTTCTAGGAAAGTATCCAAACACATCACAATGCTAAAATATAGTACTAAACCAAAGTACGAAAGAAAACAGTAAACAAATCCTCAGCATCGCAAGCCTCATCTTGGTCCCATGCTCTCCATCTCTGAAGTAGTCATGTACCTGAAGTAGAAGGGTGCTTGCCCTTATCTATACCTATAATAATATAATCTATTTGGGCCCAAAAGGATGACCCAAACAGGGTGTGAGACTAAATCCCAATAGGAAGCCACCAAGAGATCTGTTCCTAACAGTCAGTGAATATATATGGCAGACAATAAGAAAAAGAAACAATAAGGAAGTACTCAACAGTACACATTCCTATAGTTTCAAAGCATTCAAAAACTACATATCATGTAAGAAGATAATAACCAACAGGTAACCCTCTGGGATGTTCTCACAACCTAATCCCCTCTGGTTTTACCTAGCAAAGACAAGAAACCCTCTAGGAAGTACAGATAGTCCAACCCCTCTGGTTCTACTTTAGCACAAACTCTCTGAGGAAGCACTCACCATCAATTCCCCCTATATTTTCATATTAGTAACTAAAAGGCACTCTCAAGAAGAACATATGTCTCATTCCCCCTATGTCCCATGATTAGGAACTACATACACTCTGAGGAAGCAATTACATCAATTCCCCATATGGTCTCGCATCGTAACAGTAAAAACAGACCCTTTAGAGAAGCCCTCACATCCATTCTCCCTATGGTCTACTACACTAAGTTATCATAGCCCTATGTAATTCAAACGAGCATTAAATACATGGTATCCAAAGTAAAACTCAAGAACTACTTGGAAAAATAATCTATAGCACAACAATATGTCAGATAATAAACACTCTATCCAACAAGACTAGGCATGAGAAACAAACAAGGAAGCCTAACATGCTAAGAAAGACCAAATGGTCATAAGAAAACATGCATGGGAAAACATTTACAAAGCATAGAAATTAACCCTATTCACATTCAATTAACCTCTAATCAAGCATACAATCATAACAGAAAATTATCAGGGCTAAAACTGTAACCACGCAATACCCTGATCAAGGGTATTGGGCCCTTTTCCACATAAAATTCAAAGAATATCTATGGAAAGGCACATACCACATACCTTGGTGTTGTAGGATAATTTTACGTGAACCTCAAGCCTTGAATCGCCTATGAACACCACAGATCTACAAAAACATCTAAAATGTTTAACCGAAGATAACTCTTGAAAGAGGAGTAATCAGGAAACGAAGCTCTAAAAGAAGGAAGATCTTACCCCGAAGATCCCAATGCAATTGACGACGGTCGATTTAGAGAACATATGCTCAATAGGGGGCTCGAAGAATGATTGTGGCCATACAAATGCTCTCAGATGAAGAAAACGAAGAAGGAGCGTGTTCTATTAGTCTGATGTGACCGCGGTCTGTTTAATAAAAAAAAGTACACGGTGTGTACTTACCTTCACTATCCCCCACATTAGGCGGTCTCCAGGTCACCACACACGGCTGTGTGCATGGTTGTTACACGGACAACCCCCGACTACCCGCGACAACAGATTAGACAGCATGTACACATAAAGTATACGACATGTACTTAAGAAATTTCCAGAAATTCCTATTTTTCTTAAAAACACTATAAAAAAAACATGCCTGGAAAAAAAGATCTAGGTTCCTACAAACTTCCCCCCTTAAAGAAATTCATCACCAAATTTCCCTAGTAAGGTGGCGTAGAAGAATATTCCTCAAAAAGCTCCGGCCACTGAGATCGTACATCGGCCTCCCTCTCCCAAGTCTGATCCTATACTTACCCGTGATGCCATATCACTCGTACTAGAGGAACATACTGGCCATGGAGAACCTTCGCACTTCGATCAATAATCCATATAGGATGCTCCTCAAATGAGGTTTCCACATCTAAATCAACCTCCTCTGGTTGAAAAACATGAGTTGGGTTTGAGAAGTAATGTCGAAGTTGAGAAACTTGGAAGACATCATGCATAACCCGATACCTCTGAGGTAACTGAAACTGATAGGTAACCGGCCTGAACCTCTCCAAAATCTCAAATGGTCTGACATACCGTGGAGAAAGCTTACCCTATCTCCTAATCCACCTATGCCCCAACCTTAGTGTGAAACATAGGAAAACCTGATCTCTGACCTCAAACTCGAGTGGTCGTCTCCGACGATCAGCATAAGACTTCTGCCGAGACCGTGCAGTAGCCATCCTATTCTGAATCAACTTTATCTGCTCTGTGGTATCTTGGACAAGATAAGGTCCCAAAATAGCTATATCTCTTGCCTCCAGCCAACATAAGGGTGATCGGCATGTCCTACCGTACAAAGCCTCATAAGGTTCCATTTGAATAGTTTCTTGAACACTATTGTTGTAGGAAAACTCAACAAGAGGTATGTGTTTCTCCCAAGAACCTCCAAAATCCCAGATGCATGATCAAAGCATTTCCTTAAGCACCTGAATCATACGCTCAGACTGTCCATCTGTCTGGGGGTGGTAAGTTGTGCTCAGAAGTACCTATGTGCCCAAGGCCTTTTGTAGCCCCTGCCAGACTTGAGAAGTAAAAAGTACATCCCTTTCTAAGACAATGGAGTGTGGAGCCCCATGTAAATGTACAATCTCTCAGATGTATAACCTTCCCAACCCATCAACACTGAAGGTTTCTTTGATCAGCAAGAAGTGAGAAACCTTCGCGAGTCTGTCAATGACAAACCAAACTGCATCATTCCCTTGGGGTGACCTTGGTAAACCTATCATGAAATCCATTTCCACATTATTATACTTTCACTCGGTAATGGGTAACTGTTTCAAAATCCCTACTGGTTACTGATGCTCTGCATTCGCCTACTGGAAGGTGGAACAACTCATGACAAAACCAACAACATATCT
The DNA here is from genome assembly GCA_963277665.1 of Viscum album. Lineage (NCBI taxonomy): Eukaryota > Viridiplantae > Streptophyta > Magnoliopsida > Santalales > Viscaceae > Viscum > Viscum album. The sequence goes on along the minus strand of OY728140.1, from coordinate 1,305,203,630 downwards.
CTTCATACCTGGCCACCAATACTGACTGTGTAGATCACGATACATCTTGGTGATACTAGGATGAACTACCCAAACTGAGGAGGGAAATTCCCACATCAGCTCCTCGTGTATGTCCGTTGACACCAATACGCACCCATGAAAATTCAAGATCTCATCCTCACCTATGGTCTATACAAGAACAGGGTCCTCTTCTGACACACTTTCCTAGAGGACTAGGCCTTTAGAATCTACTAGATACCTCATTCGAACTTGGTCAAGAAGAGTAGAGGTAACAACTGCAGAAGATAGAAACATCTTCCCCTATCTGTCATGAACCTCCAAATGCATCTCAGAGAACAGATCCATAAGCTTCCACTCACTGCTGGCATCCTTAAATACTTGTACCTGAGTCCTTCTTCTCAATGCATCAGCCACTGCGTTTCCTTTTCTAGGCGTATAGGAAATCTCAAAGTCGAAGTACTTAACGTACTCAACCCACCATCACCGTCTCAAATTCAGATCACACTGAGTGAAGATATACTTGAGACTGTTATGGTAGGTAAAAACCACAAAATTCTCTCCTAGAGGATAGTGTTTCTAATAGCATAAAGCATGAACAACTGCAGCCAACTCGAGATTGTGCGTCGGGTAATTCCTCTCATGTGGCCTCAACTACCGAGACCCATACGCAAAGACTCTTTCCCCCTGTATAAGAACAACTCCCAAACCGATACCTAAAGAATTACAGTATACATTATAGCTCTTACCCATCTCTAGAAATACTAGTATCGGTGCTAAATTCAACCTCCCTTTTAGCTCCTGAAAGGCAGACTCACAAGAATCTAGCCAAATTTGTTTTTCACCCTTCTTAGTCAGACCTATCAGTGCTACTGCCAAGCATGAAAAGTCCTATATGAAACCTTTGTAGTATCCATACAGCCCTAGAAAACTCCATACCTCAAATAAGTTCTTCGGATGATCCTAGAAAACTACTTATCTCACTTTCTATGGGTCTATAGATACTCATGTCTCTAAGATAACATGACCCAAGAAGTGAATCTGGTCCATCCAAAAATGGAATTTTGAGAGCTTAGCATATAACTGATTCTCTCTTAGTGTACTCAAAAAGATCTCAATATGGGTAGCATGGTCGTGTCGAGTGTGAGAGTACACCAAGATATTGTCCATGAAGACTACCAAAAAAGAATCCAAGTATGGATGGAACACTTGATTCACCAGTTCCATGAAGACTGCATGCATGTTCATGAGACAGAACAAGATAACCATGTACTTGTATAGACCTCACCTGCTCCAGAAGGCTGTAAGAGGTATATCTGATGGTCTAACGTGCAAATGATGGTAAAAAGATCTCAAATAAATCTTTGAGAACACCCGGGATCCTCGAAGCTGATCAAAGAGATCATCAATCCTTGGCAAGGGATACCAGTTCTTGATCATCAACTGGTTCAACTTTCAATTATCCACACAAAGTCAGAGGGTACCGTCTGCCTTCTTCACAAATAGGACAGGCAGACCCTAAGAAGAAGTTCTGGGTTAGATGAAACCCTTTCCCTGCAACTCCTCCAACTTCTTATTGATCCCCTGCAACTCTGGTGTAGCCTTCCTATATAGAGGAATAGACATCAGTGCTGCTCCTGGAAAAAGCTAAATAGAAAATTCCACCTCTTACTTCAGAGGAAAACCTGAAAAGTCATTTGGAAAGACATCCCTGAAATGATCCACCACTGGAGGAAAGTCCAAATGTGAAGTCCCCTGATCATCCATATATAGACTAGCAATCTGAACTATAACTCCTCCCAAACCATGATGCTCAGGTCCTTCTCTGCTCGTTTGGACATCCCATTCACCCTTATGAAGAAACGATCCACACTTTGGTGATGTGAAACTCACCCTACGATGATAACAATTGACAACTACCTGGAAGGGAACTAACTAGTCCATTCTGAGAATGACATCATAACCCATCATCTCTAAGACATAGAGGTCCTATAAGAAGTGACACCCACCAAAATCAAGAGGTAACTCCTTGCAATGTCTTACACTAGCCATTCTAGTCCCTAATAAAGTGTCTAACGTCAAGATATCCGTAGAAGAAAAGATACAGAGCCCAAGTCACTCTACAATAGCAACATATATAAAGCTATGAGAATATCTTCTTTCGAAAAGAGAAGAATCTAAAACTGAGGTAACAAGAATTGTACCTTGAACTGTAGAGGGTTCGGGATCCTTCTCATGCTGAGTCTGCCCCACTGAAAAATTCTGGCCAACACTGCGACCCTGTGACCCTACCCGACCAGTCTGAGATAATAAAACCTATTTTCACTGATATCCTGGTGACGGACTACCAAAGCCGTGAACTCCACCTTGGCCTGGATGACCGAAAGAACTCTAGTTCCCAAACTGATGAGAAACTAGTGGCGTTGCTCCTGTATGAGGAGTCATTGAAGAACCCCTATCACCAGCTACTGGTGATAAGATATAATAGAAATGCTGAAGATGAACCATCTTTCCAAAAGATCGACACTCCACTGGGTCTCTCGAGCAATGTGGCCTCATATGCCACATCTTTCTGCACTGGGAGCACACCACATGGCTACCAGAAGAAGTGTCTCTCCTCCTTGGATCACCGCATGAAGACACACTGTGGCACTTCTGGCTATCAGTAGAAGGGATACTAACTCCGGATGTTGAACCACCCTGGCTCACAACTCTAGAATCCCTCAAATTGCACTCCGTGATCACTGCTTGGTTAATGATAGAAGTGATGTAAGTAAACCAGAAGATGTTCACCTAAGATTGGATGTCGTGCCTAAGACCATACTGAAACTTCCTTTCTAGAAACAGCTCATCACCTCCTGGAATAGGCGTGAAGCGCTGAAGCTCAGTGAAGCGAGAAGAATACTCCATAACGGAAAGAGTGCCCTGCTCCAGAATCATGAAATCTCAGGCTCGATCAGAACTCAAGGTTTTTGGATAGAATTATTCATTGGAGGCACGCTGGAACTCACCCCAGGACATAACCTGCTAGTGTCCCTCCTGTGAGATCACATCCCACCATATCTTGATGGTGTCCCGAAGCATGTATGTATCGAGCTTGACCCTCCACTTTGGAGGCATATCTAGATGCTCAAAGATAGAAATAATGGATTCTCACCATGACTCTGCAGCCTAAGGTCCTCCTTCTCCAATGAAAGTGAGAGGATGCTGCTGCTGAATGACCCGCGTAAGCTCTGCCATGGACGGGGTAGGAAGCAGTACTCTATGGAAGGTCTTCATAAACCTCATAAATTTCTCTCGGAACTATGCATCATGTCCTGTGTCTGAAATAATAGCTGGTGCCAATATTGGCACAACTGGAGGATCTACTGGAAGTCCCTGATCATCCATGTTCGGTGTCTGGTTGTTTCCCTATAACAAGCGTATAACCGGAGGACATCTCGGTGGCATGAATCTGCGTGGTCAAGCGCACACCTTAGATCAATATTCTCAATGACTGAAAAGATAGAAGTGCAAGAAGGAAACATGAGAAAGAAAGCATTCAAGTTTTTCCAAAACATGGATACACAGTGTGTATAATGCCTACATGACGTGTTCCCTTAAGCCTTCACATGGGTGTGTACTTCTGCTAACCCAAGTCATGTAACACCCCATACACACGGTGTGTTGTCCTAACACATGGCATGCACTTGAATCCTCTTTCATTTCCTAAGTTATTCTACACAGTTAATCCACACGGTTCTACTAGAATGAGACTACACGGCGTGTTAGTGCCAGACACGGTGTGTACTAGAAGAACTTCACCGACCCTTGTTGTTAGTGACATGGACGGTTACACAACTGACTCTACATGACGTGTTTGTTCCAGACACAATGTGTATTAGGACATTTCACCGTCCTGTGTTGTTCTTAACATGGCAGGATACTTATTTTACACTACACGATGTGTTCCAGATGCACATGACATGTATTAGAAAAGACTCAACCAACCAGTGTTGTCACACCCACTTTTTTAGTCATTTTATTTATTTCTCTTGGCGTCGAGTGATTTTTTCCTAAGTGCGGGTGAGTCCTGGTTTAAATTTTTAATGTTGGGATGAGTTTATGGTTTGGGATAGTTCGCAAACACTGTGCTTTTAAGATGCGCAGCCCGCTTGGGTACGTGCAGACGCGCTGTCCGCTTGGGTACCACACGGTGCGAAAATACCGCACGATCATCCAGTTGTAACATTCTGTGTGTAGATATATGTATATGTATGTTTATTTGTTTATATATGTGTATCTACGTTTGTATGTGTTTATGTTTTAACGTTGTGTATATATATATATGTATGTGTATATGTGTTTATATGTGTATATATATAAACACACATATGTTTATAAATAAACATGTTTTAACGTTATATGCTTATGTGTATATATGTTTATATATATGTCCATATATGTTTATATATGTTATATATATGTTTATATATATACATATGTATATATGTATCTATGTTTATATAAGTGGGTTTATATATGTTTATATATATTTGTATATGTATATATGTTTATAATAATAATAATAATAATAACAACAACAACAACAACAACAACAACAACAACAACAATAATAATTATTAGAATAAAAAAAGGTAAGAGGAGGTCGGGTTAGGGTTTGCGCGCAGCCCCCCCACTTTTCTCCCTCCTTCTGGCCACGTAGCAACCCCAGCGGCGAAGCCGCTCCCCTCCACTGGCGCCCCTCCGGCCGCACCCCCGGCTCCACCTCCTCCACGCAGCGGTACCCTCCCGGCGGCGAACCCCGCACCCCGACCGGACCTTCCTCCCCCTGCCGTGCCGTCCCCGCCGAATCACCCTCCGCATCACCGGCCCTCTCGTCACTGCCTCTCCATCCGCCTCCGCTAGCCCTCCGTCGGCCCACCCCCTTCTCCCTCACCCGACTGCACCGGCGCCGCCCCCTCCCATCCGAATCTGGTTCGGCGAACCGCCGTCGTCCGTTCGCCGGCTGCTGGTGCTCCTCTGAACATGACCCCCTTTTTCCGGCATGTTTTCGGCGAACCCGACCCCTTTTCGACACGTTTTCGGTGAACCCAACCCATTCTCGGTGAAATTCCTACGACCCGACCCCTTTCACAGTGCCTTCGCCTTGTTCCGGCGCGACCCGAACCCTTGCACGCGCATCCGCCTTGTTCCGGCGTGACCGAATTCCCTTGAGCAGCACCTCCGATCTGCTCGGACGCGGTCTCGTTTCCCCTCGCCGATATTTGGGTAAGGATATATTTATACTTTGTTATATATTCTTATTCCAATTTAGATAAGAATTGAGTTGAGGACCCCTGAGGTCTTTATCTGGTCCAGAGTCACCTTTATCTAAGTTGTTAGATTTAACAATGTTTTGCTGTTTGCGTTGCAGGAAATATATATATACCTATGATGTATAGGTATGTAGTTATATATATATATATATATGCAGATATGTATATATATATATATGTATGCACTTCAAGGTCGCGTGCGCTTTGGACATGGGTTAGCCGATATTGTGCAGTTAGTCTGCGGAGCGTCATTGCTCCTTCCGTTGGGGTTTTACCGTTTTCGCACGTGTCAAGGTAGGTGATCCAACCATTTACCCTTTTGATTCAAACATTGGGAACTTTAATGATTTCAATTAATTATTATATAGTATTTGCATCTCCATTATATTTATGAAAAGCATTTGACATGTTTATAATGTTGTTTTAAATTTCTAAAAGTGGTTTTGATGTTGGTTTATATGAAATGCATAGGTTCTTGGTAAAGTTAAATTGAGTGCCTTGTGATGTGTTTGATTGAAATAGATGGTGATTGGGGTTTGAAAATGTAAAATTGGTTTGGTGTGTTTCTGGTTAACAAAATTATACACTTATGAGTTGTTTTAGAAAAGTTTTGGAAATGGTGATGGTTTTAAAAAGACATTTTTTCTTTTAAAAAGTGTTGTGAAAGGATCAGGTTTGGTTTCAATACTAAAGTGTTTTATGAAGGATGGGTTCTATGGTGTTCCTCCTAAAACCCAGATGTGCCATTAGATGTTGGCACATCCATGGAGCACTAGGTGCTCACATGGATGTGCCTCCAAATGAAAATGACACATTAAAACTATATTTTCTTAAAAATAGGTTTTTGATGAATGGTTTGGTGTTTAAAAAAAAGATAAGAAAAAGGGAGCGGAAGCGTGGTTGGCTCGGTTGGATTTTGGTGTGAGTTGAATGGTTGTTTGGTGTAAAGGTCCGTTTGAAATTTTAAAATGTAGAGGGATGATTGTGTTGGATTTTGAGAAAGGTGGATGTGCCCGTTTGGCAACCCAACCCATTTGTGAAATGTTTAAAGGTTCTAATGTTGTGAAGGCCCGGTTGACACCTTATTGAATGTGAAAGAACTTTTGATGTGTGCATGCTTGCGGGGCATCTCTACAGGGGGACTTCCCTTGAGGGTTGTCGCGTAGCGGTGTCCGTGTAAGGGGTTTGCAAGTGAGGTGAGATGAGTCACACTTGCGAGGGACTCCCACTTACACAGTATTACTAAAACCACCATGGGTTCCTGGGAGTCCTTTAGAATATCGAGTGACGGTTGCTAGCCAGCCCCGATTAGACAGGTTGCTTCCCCCTTGGTAGGTAGGCCTTATGGGGCGTGCCACTAGTTGGCTGTTAGGGAAGCCAGTTGGTTATTGACTATGGAGTACCATGCCAGCAGGTAGTCTGTACCCGAGTATGTCCAGGGGTTTTCTAGGGATGTTTAGGATCACCCATGGTTATTGCTTACTTATGATTGTTTACTTTTACTTTCACTTAGTTTCCATCATTTTCTTATTACCTGTTCGTCTTTTTCATAATGTGATAAAAATATATTTGAAATCCAGTTATTTAGAAATGCATTGTTTTGGGAAAAATAGGTTGTGGCGTGTGTTGGTTTTGAAATGGTAAATTTGGATTTTTTTCCTTTAAAATGTGAAAAAACCTATTTTCCATCTTTGTATGTGCAAACTTGTGTTTTTGGGATTTTTTCTGGAAAGTGGTCTTGGTTGGATCCTGTTGTTTACTTTGGCATTCCTACTGATCATTTTTAATGCTCACGCCTATATTATCATTTCAGTTGCAGGTTCTCTTGCTCAGGTTTTCATGGCCGAGTTTCTCATTATGGGAGCAAGGTTGTCTTTAGTTGGGAGGTGACCGAAGGGTCACAAGGAGGTATGTGCAGTTTTGTTTCTTTCTACTGTTAGTTTTTATTTTTATCTTCAGTTTTTATTTGTCTGTTTATCTCTTTTGCATGGGCCAAATCGTTCCCAAAGATTAAACTTTTGATGCCCGACAGTTGTTTCCATCCCGGGGGGATCAGGAACGCCCCTCGGGACTTGCCGTGAGCAGGCACGGGTGACTGGCTCAGGGTCGACCCAGGCTGGTTCGCGACACGTGTTGTTAGTCACATGACCAGTTATATGGCTCTACAACATGAAGTGTACATTTGGTACACGACGTGTAATACCTGAGATTTCCAAACCCCGTGTCTCTTCCCACACGGTCTATGACATGGTTAGAGACTACACGTTGTGTACATACAGTACACGGTGTGTACTTAAGAAAAATAGTTTCTTCCCAAACAGAAGAACAGATGGCATGTATTCATCATTACACACCGTGTATTCTGGGTTTTTCTAGATAGTAAGCCTCAGAAACTACTCTGGATCCCAGAAAAACACTAAAATGAACATTAAAGTGTCTAATTCCAATACGTTAGGGACCATACTCCCCACAAATCAATGTTTGGAATCTTATACATGTCATATACAAGGAAAAAATGTAATGATCCAACAAATTTCGATCCATGAGGACCTATAACACCTCAAGGACCGAAGTTTGACATTCATTCAAACAAAAACCTTCACAATTTAATACCCCATCAAACAACATGTATCCTTATCAAAGAATCTATCACAACAACATGTATATCTAGCACAACACCTATCAGAACAACATGAAATCACTAATTCACCCTAAATGGCATGGTCAGAATGCATGACATGTGATATCTAACAAGTGCCTATATGATGAATGAGATGTCATACCCTCATATCATTGGGTTGCAACAGAAATAGAACCTTAATAACATCAACAATAACAACACAAAACATGTGAATCACCCAATGGTGAAATAAAATTAACTATAAAATTAAAAAACCATAAAAAGTTGCAATTGACGAGGTAGATTGGCTTTTCCCTATACACGGGTTAGCTACTCCTGGGAACAACTTATTACCAAGTACCCATTCCTTCTTATCCCTTTCTATAGGCTCCAAACAATAAGTCAAGAAGAAAGAAATTCCTCTGATACCACTTTGTAATGTCCTGGTTCCAGAAGCTGCCCAGAGGTGCCCAGTACCCAGTTGGTCACATGGCCTCAAGGGAATTTCCCCTAATGCCAAAGGCTACCGACTAATAGCGAGGGACATGGGTGTGATAGTAAGGAAACTATTCCCTCATTGGAAGAGTAACACAATGGAAGAGAAACATATAACAATAGGAGAAACAGTAATAATGGCATACAATAGTAAACAACGGAAGATTGAAAGTAATAAGTAGCTGGAGAACATATATTATGATGCATGATACATATGTCTAGGAAAACATCCAAACACGTCACAATGCTGAAATACAGTACTAAACCAAAGTACGAAAGAAAACAGTAAACAACTCATCAACATCGTAAGCCTAAGCATGGTCCCATGCTCTCCAGCTCCAAAGTAGTCAAGTACCTGAAGTAGAAGGGTGCTTGACCTTATCTATACCTACAAAAATATAATATGTTTGGGCCTAAAATCATGACCTAAAAAGGGTGTGAGACTAAATCCCATTATGAAACCATCAAGAGATCTGTTCCTAATAGTCATTGTATATATATGGCAGGCAAGAAGCAAAAAAAGAAAAAACAAGGAAGTACTCAATAGTAAACATTCCTACAGTTTCAAAGCATTAAAAAACTACCTATCAAGTAAGAAGATAATCACAAATAGGTAAACCTCTGGGATGTTCTCACAGCCTTATCCCCTCTGGTCCTACCTAGAAAACACAAGCAACCCTCTAAGAAGTACACACAATCTAACCACTCTGGTTCTACTTTAGCAAAAACTCTCTGAAGAAGCACTCACCGTAAATTCCCCCTATAGTCTCATATCGGTAACTAAAAGGAACTCTGGGGAAGCACTTACATCTCATTCCCCCTATGGCCCGCGTCGAGAAACTACAGACATTCTGAGGAAGCACTTATGTCAATTCCCCCTATGGTCTAGCATCGTAACAGTAAAAATAGACCCTCTGGAGAAGACCTCATGTCCATTATTCCTATGGTCCACTACACCAGGTTCTCACGGACTTGTTTAAGTCAAATGAGCACAATAATACAAGACAAAAAAAGTAAACCTCAAGAACTACTTAGCTAAACAATCTACAACACAACAACATGTAAGATAATAAACACTCCATCCTACAAGTCTAGGCATGGGGAACAAACAAGGCAACCTAACAGGTTAAGTAAGACCAAACGGTCATAAAAAAACATGCATTAAAAAACACTTCCAAAGCATAAAAATTAACCCTATTCACATTCAATTAACCTCTACTCAAGCATACAGATATAGAAGGAAATTAACAGGGCTAAAACCGTAACCACGCAATACCCTGATCAAAGGTATTGGGAACTTTTGCAGATAAAATTCAAATACTATCTATAGAAAGGCACAAACCACCTACCTCAGTGTTGTAGGATCTTTATACGTGAACCTAAATCTTTGAATCGCCCAAGAACACCATATATCTACAAAAACATCTAAAAAGTTTAACCAAAGATAACTCTTGAAAGAGGAGGAATCAGGAAACAAATATCTAGAAGAAGGAAGATATTACTGTAGCGATACCAACACAATCTACAACAGTCGATTCGGAGAATAGATGCTTTGTCGGGGGTTTGGGGAATGATCACGACCGTACAGACGTTCTCAGATGAAGAAGGCAAAGAAGGAGCATGTTCTGTTCGTCAGACGCAACCCTGATCCATTTAATGAAATTAAATAAAGTACACGCTGTGTACTTTATAAGTACATGGCATGTAATTACCTCCACCAGCCCTCACATTAGGAAATCTCTAGGTCACCACACACGGGCATGTGCATGGCCTTTACACGGCCAACACCTGGATAACCATGGCAACAAAGTACACATTGTGTATTCATAAATCACACAATGTGTACTTAATATATTTCTAGAAATTCCTCTTTTTCTTCAAAACACCAGAAAAAAATAAAACATACATGAAAAAGAAGATCCGGGTTCTTACAACCCCATAAAAAGTTTGATGGATAAGTTTTTGAAATTTACTCCATAAAAATGGTTCACCAAGTGAAAAATTGGTGAAATGATGACTCAACACTCACGAGTATAGGTAGGTACATGTTTTCATGCATGGTTTTATGTAATGATATGTGAAATGGAATGAGTTATGTCAAATGGAATTGTGAAATAAAATTTTGAAATTTTTTAAAGGCTTGTTTGGTTGTTTTCCTTGGAAAATATTTTAGTATGGAAAAGTGTTTTGGTGTGAAACTAGTTGGATTTGATATAAACTATATATTTTTTAAAATGGGTTTATTTAAATTGTTTTATATAAATGTTATAACTTGTTTATCCTAGTGGTGTGAGTGGGGAATCCATTTGGGGAAAACCTATTGAGCTTCATTACTCAACCCCTTCTTAGGAACCTCTGTGAATTTGAAGATATTTTTTATCGAGACACATGTAAAGGAAAGGTATCTCATATCTTTCATGATGATTCATGATTACTTGGGTATGGATTTTGTATTTGGAGATTAGAGAATATTTGGAGGTGTAGATTGGTGTCTTTGGAGACTTTGAGATTTGTTTGTTTTATTCTTCCACTTTGTACACTAAGAGGGATCCTAGTTTTGTGGTTAGTATTTTTTTCAGTTTGGTATTACTTCTAGTTGTATTACATTGTTATCATGAATTATATAGTGGTTGTTTTTATGGTTATCTTGGTTTCAGTTGTTTTATTTCAAAATAAAAAACCATCCCCCAATTTTATTGAATCCCCCGGAATTTATTTCTAGTCTTTGGTATCTTGGGGATGTCACCTAAGGACAAGTAGTATTTATACCTCATCTCAAGCCAATGAGGAGGGGGGAGATGTTAGAAATGGTATCATTCTTGGACATTCTGTCTATTTTTTTGAAAAAAATGGAATTGATTTATTAGTCTTGGAGTTGAAAAATAATTCTTGATCAGTCCTTGAGTTGGGATGGTAGCATGGAGTAGGATAGTTGAGACTTGAAATGTAGAGCATAAAAAGGCATAGATAAACTATGTATGTTGAACCATAAGTTACCAGGGAGTTAGGTACATGATTTTTCTGAGACACTTATAAGAGTTTTAATCTCATTTTCATGGGTCTATACAATGAGAAATGCATGACATGCATTGATAGAGCAGGTGCACTCACTAGAACTATACACTGTACGAGTACTGTAGCAGAACGATACACTCTACAGGTACTGTAGTATAAATTTACACTGTGCAGGTACTATAGTAGGATCTATAGAAGTACTGTAGAAGGTACTATTCATTACTATAGCAGTTGAAACTATTCACCTTGGTCCACTGGTTTGGGATTAGAGTACTTAACGCTTTTGGGCCACCCATGACTTTGGGTCTGTATGGCTTTCGGGCCACCTTTAAGGCCTTCTGGCCACCTCAAGGCCTTCGGGCATCATACAATTTCCCCAGATAGACTCTACAAAAAGAGCAGCCCCAGAAGAGGATTAAGAGCAGGTACACTCACCAAAGCAGAGGCCAATAGATTTGTCAGAATGAGAGGGCATGACTATGCCATCGGGACCAACCTGTGCTTGCACGAGAAGCCTAGCCAGACGGCCATGCGAAGGTGGAGAGCTACTATCATGATGGAGATGATTGTGAGGGGAAATTCCTTGTAGATAGTCTGGTTGATTTCTCAAAGACCTTCAGGTCATGTAATCTCCCAAGCCTACGGTCCATGTAATCTCTGAGCCTACAGACCTTGTAAGGGTTCCCCCTCATCCCTTGAAAGGGAGGTTATCAAAAATAAATAAAAATGAAGGCCTTCATGCCATTTAGGTAGTAATTATTTATGATTTGGTGAAAAAGTGATAATTTTTTAAAAGTGTTGAAATTGTTTTCAAATGTGATATTTTGATAAGGTATTGTTGTGGTATTTTGAAAATGTTTTGATTTTCAAGATTATGTTTGAATTTTCAAAAGTTGTTTGAAAACAGAAATGGTTAAATTTTGGGAAAGACATTTTGTGATATATATGTGGTGTGATAAATTTTAAATTTCTAAGCCTTTAGTTTCTAAAGAGTGATATTAAATGGAATTTTCTTTTGGGTATAGAAAATGTCACTAGGTAGACATCATAAGAACCAATCAGAAGAGGCTGTTAAGAATACGGTTTCACCTGAGCCACAGGTGAACCAATAGTTGGTTCAAATAATCATTCATGATTTTCAAACTATTTCGTGAATAATACAACTAGATATTTTTTTATGATATTTATCACTAATGTAAGTCAAAGTGGAGGAAATACGGTTGACTTCATGAGAACTGGTGAGAACTCTAACACTAAGAGTAAGAGGAAGCGGTATAGCTATTCATAAGGAGGTAGAACACATCAAAATTGAACCACATGATAAATTTACCTTCCTATAAGACCAAAAAGTAAGAGGGATATCTCCAATTTGAGTCATTAGATAATATAAAGTGATATTATACATCACCACCTAGAGAATAGTAAAATTACAACCATATATGGAATATTTAGCGCTATTGTCACAGTGCTCTAAGGTCGGGTGCTAGGGACACATCTCATGGTTTGAAGATGTCATATTCTTCAACAGGATAAGGGTAAAAGAATTCCTCTCATTAGTAGAGATGAGATAGTCTCAGTGATTCTAGGAATACCATGACTCCTCAATAAGGTAAATCTCAATAGGGTAACAAAGAGAAAAGTGAAATGAGTAAGAAATTATATAGAGTTGAGTAAGTGATTATGGATGATGAATATGAACTATATATGTTGATAGGTATGATTATTTTGAATTCTACCCTTATACAAGTTTTTTTTGATATGGGTGAATCCCATTATTTTATTTCTTCTCCCACTACTTAACATTTTGGTATTAATATTGAGACGATGGATTCTCTTTTGAAACTTCAAACTCCTCTCAATCAAAGAGAATGTAGAGTCTTTATGTGTATACATTAAATAACAAATGCATGTTTATTAATTTTATTATGTTTATGTTTTATTTATGTTTATTAGTTTTATTTATATCTTTATTATATATTTATTATACCATATTTTTATAATATTATATAAAAATACTTTTTAATATATATATAAATATACTTATTAAATATATGTATATATTTAAATAAATTTATGTTTCCAAATAAATGTGTCAATTGATGCATACGTTCATATTCTCATGAATATAAGTTCATTGTTTACTCTAATGTTGGCCATATATACTATAATATAATATATACTTGGTGTATTCATTCATTTACATTATATACGAAGCTTTATCTTCTCATAAATACTTAAAATCATGATTAATATATTTAAATAAACAATAAATGTATTCATTATATTTAAAAATATAAATATTTAGTTATATATAATTATATAATTTTTAAATATATTATATATAATAATAATTATATATAAATAATTAAATATAAATATGTGTAAATAATTATAAAATTAAAAAATATTTTTTTAAATGATAAATATATATTTATGAATACCTTTTGAATATATTTATTTATAAATATATTTCTTTAATGAATATATACAGAGACACAAAAATATATGTATATATATATTTAAATACTTAGGAAATTAAAATTAATATTAATATATAAATTTGTATGTATATATATTTAATTATAATTTAAATTATAATATTATATATATATATATATATATATATATTTAATTATAATTTATACACAAACACAAACACAAAAAAATATATTTAATTATAATTTAAAATATTAAATTATATTAAATATATTAATTTTATATATTTATAAAATTATAAATGTAATAAATATATTGATTATAATGTTAAATTATAAATAAATGGTATGTTTTATCAGCACTAATTATGAAGCACTGATAAAACATACTTTTATCAGCACTTTTTAAGAGTTGATAAAGAAGATCCTTTATCAGCACGAAAAAAGGGATTATAAAATCATTTTTTATTAGTGATTTCAATTGTAGCACTAATAAAACATAATTTTATCATTGATTTTTTATTGATGATAATGATGGGCCTTTATAATCAGTCAAAAAGCACTGATAAAGTCATGTTTTATTAGCTCTTTCAATTGTAGAGTTGATAAAAGTGTCATTGGGTTTTATAAATAAACCCTAAGTTTCTCCTCCTTCCTCACACCCCTCAAGATCTCGTAGAAACCGATTCTTGACACCGCTACAGCCTCCTCTCCTCTCCCCTCTCTTTCCTCCTCTCCTTTCCCCTCCTCTTCCTCGACCACTGACTCCTCCACCACTGCAAATCGAGATTTTCCATGTGACTCTCCTCCACCATGCCTCTCCTCCACCAGTGGCTCTCCTTCGCTACGCCTCTCCTTACCTGCGACTCTCCTCTCTCATTGCCTATCCTCCAACGTGCCTCTCCTCCGCCTTGTATCACCTACACCGCAAACACACCTCCACTGCATGTTGAACCACATGTCCACAGTTAGTTTTCTCCTCTTTCTTATTGGGTTCACTTTTTACAGTTTGATATTTATAGTGATGTTGTGAATTGTACGGGTGAAACACCCTGCTAAAAATCGTTGTTATTGGTGGCCCTTGTTTGCACACTAGTTATTTTTGGTAAAATTCAATTATCCTATTCCATATTTTGAGTTTGTTTATTTAAAAATATTTAATGAAATGTGTGTTTTTATCATGCTTATTTCAAAAAATTAAAATGTTTTTCCATACATTCAAAAATAAATTCTTTATCATCCACTCCTTTTTTATTACTCTTATGTATTTTTCATGTTTATATTTTTAAATATTCATTTGAAAATTAAATTTCTTCAAAGTGTTTCCACTTATTTTATAGAAAACATTATGTAATTTTTATATTTCTATTATAAAAATTATTTTTAAAATTAAAAGTCTTCAAAGTATTTCAACTTCATTTACTAAAAATGTTATAGATTTCTCCAGTTTCCATTATCGATGAATGATTTTAGAAATTGACCTCCATGATCCTGCTGAAAAGATTCTTTGAGAACCTAAACCACCAACTATGTCTTTTTCCCCATCTAAAAACATCTACTTGATATGTCCTAACTATAACACCCCAAACTAAATCACTAGGACTGAGCCGAAGTGTCACATGACCTCATGTATGCTTCCCTACAGAAAACATGTTTCCAACTAGTGGTGAGGGAATAAGTGGCATCATGGGGATACTAGTCCCTTGGTAAAAAATAATAATTAGAGTAAAAAATAGTATAAATAATAATCAAAGTAAAAATTAGAACCTAAAAAAGGAAAAAAGATCATATAACAAAATCGTTAACCCATGCTATGAAAATATGATATATAATATCCAGTGTAACAAGTAAATAGGTCCCAATATATTGTAGAACCATAAAAAATAAACATGAAAAAATAAATAAATAAATAGATATATCTATAAGGATCCTAAAGTCTATCCTGATATCACCTCGATTAACCTACTCCTTTTGTATAGTTTCCCTAAGCAGGGTCGCTGCCCTTATCTGAAATCCAGGTTAAAGAAGTTTGCACATGCATTAAGATTCTTGTGTAGGGTGTGAGTATAAAACTTAATATCAAACCATTTATATGTTCTTAATATAATCAAAATATAATTTTATATGATGAAAATAATGTAAATTCACAAGTAAAAAAATCTCATGTTGTGTCATCGTGTGCTAACCGGGCTTCCACAAACCCCAACCATACTAGCTTCGACTCCATATCAGAAGAAAAGTGATATCTAGTTTCCATGAATCTCATAATAGTCTATATGGACAATTTAAGTCTCATAATAGTCCATAATTCCATCATGAATTAGGTTAATCCTTAAGTCTATCATGCCTTACCAATTATCGCAAGTCAAGCCATAAATCAATAATGTGCCACCAACTATCTCAGGTCAAGACACAAGTCCATCATGCCTTACTTCTAGTATCAGGTTCGTCCAAAAGGCTATAATGTCATATTATATTTCATTCAATACCCCACCATAATCATCATGCATCACAATTCACATTCTAACCCTCTAAGGGACTAACCAAGTCATGAAGGGTCTATATGTCACCATGATACCAGATAACATAAGCCTACATCTATACACATATATACAATACAATCCATAAAAATTAAATTATTGAGCTATACACAAGAATAAATATGTCAAATTAAGAGAGGTATCATGGGTCACACACACACACACAAAATCATGTCTTATTAAGAGAGGTCTCTTGGGTCACACACACACACACAAGAATGTCATACAAAGAAAAGTATTATGGTAATACACACAAACACACAAGATTTTTTATCATAAAATTATATATAATTTCTATAACGTGGTATGTAATTTCCTACTTTAAGAGTATAGAATCCTAACATCGTGGTTTTCCAAATAAAACAAGCTCAAACACCAATGATCCCTATAACCAACCCCAAATCACCACATAAGGGTTCAAGAGTGAAGATACAAGAAGAATAACATGTCAAGGGATAATACTGGTTTATGTGTACCCAAAAAGATCCAACATAATGATCATATCTAGATAAATCTGATAAAAATATAGAAAAAATGTATTTCTACATTCCTTTTCTTCGAATATAGAAGGAATCACATTAGATTATGTCGAAATTACTAAATCTGACCATGACAGTCAGGATCTTGGGTATTTTCTTATGAGAAGAGAGAAGTTATTACGTGAAAAAGAAGAATTAAGGGAAAAGTGATCACTTACTTTAGATAAGGGGAGTGAGACTCTACATACTAAGTTGGTTTTCATGTGAAGACCTATTTTTCACTTTAAAAAGTAAACGGTTTATTTATCATGTGAGCCTTAAAGATATTCCCTATACTTGTTTCACCAGTTATGGGTTATTGAATATTTATATTATGGATGTATGATGTGAAAAAAGGGATGTTATATGTGATGGTGTTGGAGGTGAGGTGCAAGACATTCTTTTTGGTAATTATCTTGATTTTTTCTCACCTCCATGGTTGTTTATTTATGGTAACTTGGGTGACTTGGTGGAAGATCTTGATTCATGATACACTAGTTGGTACACACACTTCTATGGTCCCCCTAGTTGTGTTTAAGACAAGGATAGTGGGAAGTTTCCATTATGATGAGTTAAGTATGGTTTAATTGGGTGGACTGTGTTATGATTGGATGAAACATATATCAGATGTTGGTCCATGTAGTTGTAGTGCCATGTTGGACCATCACACAGTAGTACCTTGGGTATATACCATGACATTTTTTCCTTGATTGGTGGTTCTATATAGAGGATTAAATTATTATATTGATTACATCCCCCTTATGCTTGTTTTATTAGTTTAACTGTTAATATTGTTTTTCTTTACTATTATATTGTTCCTTGATCACATGGTTCCCTTCTTCATTGTTAATTTATTTTCTCCAATTGATATTGGTTCTTTATGAGATAATGAATGTTTTATTTTTAGGTGGTAAACAAATTTATATATTATAATATGAGTAATACCTATATTTCCCACCAATGAATTGGGTAAAATATTATATATCATCATATATAAATGTTATCTTAATAGGTTAGTAAGTCTATAAGTTTAAAAAGGGTGAGTGTAATTGCATTAAGCTCTAATCATAATAATACATTTGAATAATTTATCAAGTTTCTATGTTCATGGGTGAGTGTAATAGTGTAAATCTATAATCATAAATTTAAATGTGAATATGGTTTTGAGTAGCCTGTGGGGGGGTTGTAACACTAGAAAAGGAGTTTACCCACTAGTGGTGGGTTGGACAATCCATAATGTTGATGGGAGGAACACAGAAAATAGTGATCATAGCTAGATAGAGGATGTAATCAAACATATAAGGTGTGTGACCATTAATGATTTTCATTGAAAAAACAGAAGGAAGCAACAATGAAATCTAGTGATTTTGTTACGGTTCACTTTTATAATGATTCAAGTGTTTTGAAATGTTTCTAAAAAAATATATGTGTTCAGAATACCCTTTTTTGGTTTTAAATTACTTTACAATTGTTTAAAAAAGAATTGAGGTTTTTTGAAAGGATGTTGGAACTAATTAGTTTATTTTAAAAAGTATTTTTTATTTTAAAGAGGAATTTGTGTAAATTTTTAGTTTTTTAATGGGATTTCAACTATGATTTTATAAATAGTTTTGAAAGGAGATTTAAAGTCTATAAGTATTTTACCCTTGGTTAATTTTTTTATCAATGTTTTGTGTATTTATTTTGTTACATATTAATATCACCGAATCAAATAGGATGGATATGAATAAATAATGGATGGATGCCAATCATCTGACATAAGATTATAAATATGGAGTTAAAGAGTTCACTAAGTTTGCAAAAGATCATGCATATGATCCTTCTCAAATCCTTTGTTTGTGTTTGCACTGTTGTTATTCAAGACAAGTTAGTACAGAGGAGTTGTAAGAACACTTGATTTATCATGGAATAGATCTAAGTTATAAATGTTGGAATAAACATGGGGAAAAAGTGAATATAGCTATCGATTGGGATAAAATTGCCTTTTATGGATCATTTGATATGATTACAAGTGTGGAAAATGAAGAATACTATATCGATGATGTGATTATAGATGTGCATGTTGATGAAGATCATATTAAGAAAATTACAAGGAAAGTTAAATATGAACTTTGTGATATCCCAAAATAGTTTGAGCAATAAAAGAGTTGTGAAAAGACTCTATTGTTTGATGCTTGCACTAAATATACAACATTGTCAACTTTACTGAAGATGTATAATTTGAAATCAAGTAACGAATAGAGTTATGCCAGTTTTACGGAATTAATTTCTCTCTTGAATGAAATGATCCCAAAAGATAATAAGCTCTTGAACCGAACATACGATGCCAAATGTTTGATGGGTATGATCTCTGAAAGAATACATGCCTCCTTGAACGACTGTATACTATTTCTAATGGAACAAAAATCACTTATAGAATTCCCAAAGTGTGGTGCTTCTCGATATAAGAAAAATGAATCTGGTCTTATGAAATTTGCATGATACTTTCCAATTATTCCAAGGTTTAGGTGCCTATATAGAAGTGAGGAGACTATAGGAAAATTGACATGGCATGCATATAGAAGAAATAATGGTGGAAAACTATGAAATCTGAAAGGCTATCCTCAGTGGAAGAGAATTTATCATGAGTATCCTGACTTTGGAAATGAGCTGAGAAACCTTCGTCTTACTTTATCTACAAATGGAGTGAATCCTTTAGGTTTTCAAAGTAGCACTCACAGTACATGACCGGTAATGTTTGTAAATTATAACTTTCCACCATGGTTATGCCTGAAATGAAAACACATCATGTTATCTATGCTTATATCTAGACAAAAAAACCAGGTAATGATATTGATGTTCATTTGGATCCATTGATCTGGGATTTGAAATTATTATGGGACTTAGGTGTTACAATGTATGATGCTTACAAAAATGAAGATTTCAAATTGAGAGATATGTTTTATGGGATGATAAATGATTTTTTTACTTATTGAAATTTGTCAGGATATAGCATTAAAGTAACTCTTGGGTGTCCCGTCTATGAACAAGGTACACAATCAATTAGGTTGAAACATTCATAGAAAACTGTGTTTATAGGACATCACATATTTTTACCCTGAAGAAATAAGTACCGATCTTGGATGACATTATTCGACGGAAGTTCAAAAGAATGCATACCACCATCTCCACTAATTGAAGATCAACTTTTTGATAAAGTTAAAGATGTGGACACTTCTTCTGGTAAAATATTTTCAAAAAAACTTACAAAAATCAGTTGGAAAAAGAAATCAGTTTTTTTGAATTACCATACTGGAAATATATGTACATAAGATATTTTATTGATATTATGCATATTGGGAAATATGTATGTGATAGTGTCATTGTCATATTTCTAAATGCACCCAGCAAAACAAAGGATGGAATCAAGTCTACATTTGGACATGGTTGACATGGTAATATAAGAAGAGTTGGCACCAGTGATGGGTGAAAAATGAAAATTTCTTCCTCCTATTGCTTACACTCTTTCCATGGAAGAGACATATCAGTTTTGAAACTTCTTGAATGACATAAAGGTTCAAGAGTGGTATTAATTGAATATCAAAAACATTGTGTCAATGCACTATTTAAAGTTAAAAGGTCTGAAATCACATGACTGTCATGTTTTGATGGAAGATCTATTTCATATAGATTTACATTTCATTTTTTGCAATAATTTTCTTCATACATTAATGAAGTTCTGTTTCTTATTCAAAGCAATATGTAGAAAAGTTATAGACCCAGATAAATTTTTGGCTATGGAAAGAGAAATTGTGATCATATTATATGAATTGGAAATGTTTTTCTTACTGATATTCTTTGATATGATGGTTCATTTGATGGTTCACTTGGTGAGAGAGATCTAGCTATGTGGTCCTATGCACTATAGATGGATGTACCCCATTAAACAGCATATGAATATTTTTTAAGGGCATGTCAAAAATTTAAGTTTTCCATTGGGTTTTATGGAGGAGCGATATATTGTTGAGGAATTAATTGAATTCTATATCGAATACCTGTCCGAGGTGCAAAGAATTGGTCTAATGAAATCTCATCACACTGGGTGACATACAGGTGAAGGAATTTTTGGAAAGGAGGTCATCACAATCAATATTACAGATTAGGAGTAGGCCCTCCATTATTTGTTTCATAATAGTTTGGACGTTGAACCATATGTTGAAACCCACAATGAAATTTTTAGGCATTAGTATCCATCAAGAGATGAAAAATGGAAATCAAATAAACATAATCAATATTTTATAGGATGGTTTCAGGACCATATTTTTAAGGAGTCAAATAAAAATCTTGACTCAATTTCAAAACGACTTCAATGGATAGCCAGTGGACTAAGTGTGTACTTATTATCTTACAATGCTTATGTAATTAATGGTTACACATTCTATACTAATGAATATAATGAAGATAATACCAGAAAAAATAGTGGATTTACACTTGTGGCTGAAGCAATGCATGTTTCTAGTGCTAGGGACAGAAATCCAATTTACAAAAATATGTCATATTTTGGCATCATAAAAAAATATGGGAGTTGGATTATGCGACATTCCGAGTTCCAGTTTTTCAATGCAAGTGGGTTGATAATAGAAGTGATGTTAAAATAGATGGGTTGGGATTTGTGAAAGTTGATTTCCGTAAGGAAAGTTACAAAGACGAACCATTTATAATGGCATCACATGCAGTACAAGTAATTTATATTCTAGATCCCATAAACCAAAACTAGTCAATTATCATGTTATCGACCAAGACCACCGAAGAGTAAGATGAAAATTCAACGGAGGATGATCCTTCCATTGGGACGTCAAAATTATTTTTAGTGGTCCCAATGTAGAAGGTGTTTTGTATGTCAGAGGAGAACACAATTAAGGGATTTGGATAGTCGATAGAGGGTTAAAATCCCTTCAACCTTTAAAAAAGGAGTTTAATAATCAGGTTATATATTTTTTATAATATACACCATGTTACTTTATGTTAATATCTGTTCACTGCTTATTTTATGTTATCTAAATTAAATGTTAATCCAATTTTTTAGATAATGACTTATTCATGTAACGATGCTCCCAATCCCAATGCACAACATGTTTTTCAACCTACTGCTGCTCGCAGTGTAGATGAACAACATGTTTCTCAACCTATTTCCTTAGGTTAATATCTATTCATTGCTAATTTTATTTTATCTAAATTAAATGTTAAACAAATTTTGTAGATAATGACTTATGCATGTGATGATGTTGCCAATTCCCAAGAACTACATGTTTCTCAACCTGATGCTACTCATAGTGCAAACGAACAACTGGGTTTTCAACCTATTATGGCTCCCAGTGCAGAGGTGCAACCACCATATGCAAATTCCGATGCTAGCCCTCCGGAGATGGAGGAACATATTGATGATGATTGATATGAGGAAATTAAAGGTGAAAAAACACCAATGATGTAGAAAAAACAAGATCATCGTAGTTTGACAGTATTAGCAAAAAGCATTAAGGCTAAAGAGAAAGGAATCAAATATGATATTAGATGGAATAAGTGGGGAAAACATGTTAACCCCAACAATTCCATGTTCAGTAGTTATATTATAATAATCACTTGGTAACATGTGGGGATTTATGTAACTTAATGGAACCATGTTGTGGATGAGATTAAGACACTAATATGCAAAGATATTATGATAACATTATGAATTTTTTTTAATTTACTAAAAATTAAATAATGAAACATTGACTTACACTTCATAATCACTTGCAGAGTGAATTTATAGTAGATGAATCACCTTAAGACTATGTATTAATGGTTTCTAGAAGGATACATAGGGGTTTTTACACACTTTTAATGAAATATCATCTTAAATATACTGAAGGGAAAATAAAAAGGCACCCACCTCTTTTTTGTGCACACATGATAACCCAAGCATCGTGGGATGCATTTACTGGCCGTCGTGCGAAGCAGTCTTTTCAGGTACATTGTTCTTGGTAATACATTGTTTGAAGGTATGAGTATTCATCAAGTTGATTGATAGTGTTTTATATATAAAACATAAACTGAGTGATGAAAATAAACAACGACCATCAAAACTATCATACCTATATTTTAAAGCAAGGATGTGATACACATCACTTGAATTTTTTTTTGGTACATATGTTAACTCTACAATAAAAATGTTATGTGACATAAAACAACACAATAACTATATTCTTTTGTTTATATACATCTTGAAGAGTTCAAATCCATTTCCACATCAATCCCACGCCATGTTCTATAGAAGGAGGCACATGTAACTAAATATGGAAGAATAATAGATGAAGACACACAAAATGTGTGGGAAAAATATGTAAGTATGGCATAATAAAAATTTGTTTTACTTTAAATTTATATTACATAAAAATTATTACTTATTTTCCTATATTTTCTATCTGACATTGTCAAAAGAATCAACAACATCCATAATGGATGCTGACATACTTTCAGTGGCCTTGAAGCATATATAAAAGTATGGCCATGTCAAAGGTGCAAGTTTTGGGGTGACACCCCAAACATATTTTGAGAAAAAAGTACAAACAGAGGATCAAACTGAGGAAATGAAAAATATGAGAGAAACATTAGCTATGTTTCAAGAAGAATTAAAATACCAGAGAGAGATGATAGAAAGTTTTATGGGGGGGAGGCAAAGAGAAGAAACAACTCAAGAACAACCCACGCATGAAGATTTCACCCCACCCCCACTAGTTTTACTGTGATCCATTCCCATCAAAAACAATTCATAACCAAGGTCATAAATTTTATAATAAATGTTTCTATGAAATGTGAATCAGATATACATTAGACATAGATACCTTTCCTGTATTGATATTATACAGGGGGAAAATGATTGTGATTTATATCTATCAACACCCACCCATTTCCTTGTAGTGAGGGATACAATGTTCAATATACAAAATGACATGCTACACAATAGACCACTTTTGACAGATCATGTCAGAATTCCAATTACTGTAGCCCTAGAGTTGAGTGCCAAGCTACCTATTACAATTGATGAGGTAGATATTCATACCATTGAACAAGTTCTTGGTATATTCATCACATGGTTGTCACATCTTGTAAAAAAACATGTCGACAATGAGGTATTCATTTCCAATTTAATTTTCAAGCTAAAACTTAAACATTTAATGGAAAAGGTTTGAACCGATGCATGTTATTACAGATAGACAAAGGTATGTGGGTGAAACATAAGACTGGTTCTAAACCATCTCAAGGATCAACCTAACGATCAAAACAATCTACCCAAAGCATCTTAACATCCCAGTCATCATTGGAGGTTCATATGGATAGGTAGATGAAAGATGGTGGTAATAACATAATTGATTTTGAAGAACATATGTACAGAGGTGAAGATCTGGAATTCATTGGTGTTGATAGTGAAACAGAAATCCTTGACTATGATTGGTTAGGCGACTCAGTTGTAAATGTTTACATGAGGTATGTTTTCATGATTTTATTTTCAAAAAATGATATACAATGATAATTATGAGTAAATACATTTCAAATTTTCATAGGAAAATATATGAAAAAAAATTGAATGGATTTCCACATGAACAAAAATTTGGACACATTAGTCCTCACATCACCTCAATAGAACAAGATGACATAACTTCTAAGAAAGAGGGTAAAATAGTGGTAGGATTTCTCAAATAGTTTAATAGAAAAATTATGGATGATAGACTCTTCTTAATACCAACGATGCAGGGGTAAAACTCTACAATTTAATCATATCAAATATATTTTAATTTCATTCATTACTTATTATTTTTTTTATGTTCTTAGGCAGCATTGGATACTCATTATGGTCAATTTGGATACTCCAAAGATTTATTTTCTAGATTCAATGCATTTATATCTAATAAAATTACCATACATGATGGAATTTGTTAATTTGTAATATAATACATCCCAAATTTTAGAAATAAACATCCAGTTATATAATTTATAGTAACTTTTAATGAGGATTATATTATGATAGGGCGGTGCATGAATATTTTCTACATCATGGAATGAGGCCAGGGGAAAAGGACATGAAACCTGACTAGTACTACAATTGGATAAGTATCAGGGTATATATAATAATATTTCACTATCCAAACACATATAAAAAAATTACTTATTTTTCTCAATGTTTCTGCAGTTCTTGAAAGAAACAAATGGTAAATACTGTGGTTATTATGTTTGTAAATTTATGAAAGAGATTATATTCCATGCACAAACCAGCATCCCTGAAGAGGTATATTCAAAGATAATTTCTATTTCATTTAAAATACTTATTAATCCATTGTGTATTTATATTTTTTCAGTAATACCATTACTTCCAAAAACAGTCATATTCACAAGATGATATATATATGCTTAGAAATGAATGGAAAACATACCTAATCGAAGAATGTACAAAATATAGAATGAAGATGGTAAACTTCCTAAATAATTTTGACTTTAATAATCTTCTTTGCCTTATATTTCTCATTTTTATGGTAATTTTGTGATTTGTATGGGCCAAACACCCCAATGAAAATCATGTTCGTTGGTGATCCTTGTTTTTTCACTAAATGAATTGCATGTTGATTGGTTTTTAAAAGAAATTGGTGGTCCTCATTTACAGGGTATGTGTGTTGTTGATAGAACACCAAAGATAACAAGTATCCAAAAGGGGTTTCCCCATCCCTTGAGTTTTTTGTGATGTATTGAGACATAAAGGGTACAAAATCTTACTCCACTCTTCTCATTTTCAACAACGAGAAGTGTTTTTATCCAAAATACATCGATTCAATCTACAACATTTACAGTTCCCCTCTTTAGTCGACCGAGTGAAGAACCAAATATCATATATTCATTCGGAGGTCTTGAATATATGACATTTGTTTATTAACTGGGACAACTAAATCTATGCTACATAAGAAGGATGTTTTTATGTGTTAATCATATAGGGATCAACGGTTTTCCATAATCCTTCTAAACGGGGTAGATTGAGTATATTGAGCAGGCTAGGTCTGTTTTTTTAGGTTTCATAGGCCAGGGTGCATTTATTTTCAACTATAAAAATGTACTTAAAATTTTTTCACATACTTTAGGACAACGATCCATGAGTCATTTTTAATGTTAAGGAATCAACTGCACCTCAATTCGATGCAGAATATTATCAGTATGACTCAAAATGTGTCTTTATTTAATATTGACATTAATTCAAGTAAAATAACAAAACTTACATATTGAAAACCAATGAAATGAATTATGATTGTTTTGATACTTTAGGAAAATGATCCACCAGTCATTTGTGACATGTAGGAATCAACTATACCTCAAAATAATGCATGGTTTCACTGGAATGACTCGAAATGTGTCTTGTTATTTTAAATTGACATTAATTTAAGTAAAAAAACACAAAATACATATTGAAAACTGATAAAATTCATTCGGATTGTTTTTATACTTTAGGAAATGATCCATGAGTCAGTTGTGATGTGTCAAAATCAACCCCACCTCAATATGATGAATGGTGTGACTGATATGACTAAAAGTGTCTACTATCCGTTTAAAATTGACATTTTAGTTCAAAACGCATCAATCACTGGAAAAAAAGAAAATAGGCTCCAATTTTATTGCAAATTAAATAAAACAATTTTTAAGTCCTTTTTGACGTGCATGAAGTAGTCTCATATCAAAACGATGCACGATGTGACCAGTATGACTCAAATTGCATGTTTTTAGTTTAAAATGATATTTTAGTAAAAAAACACAACTGACATCCTAAAAAATGAGGAAATAAATTACAATTTTTTTGATACTATACTATAATTATCTATTAGTAATTTTTGATGTGTAAGAATCAACCGCACGTCAATAAGACGTAAAATGTGACCGGTATAACTCTAAATGTTTCTTGTTATTTAAAATTGCTATTAATTCAAGTAAAAAACACCACTGACATACTAAAAACCAAGGAATATCATTCTGAATGTTTTGATACATTAGTAAAAACAATCCACGAGTCAGTTGTGACATGTAATAATCAACCCCACCTCAATCTGACGTATCGTGTGACCTGTATGACTAAAAGTGTTTGTTACGAGTTTAAAATTAACATTTTAGTTCAAAATATTTCACTCATTGAAAACAAATAAAACAAACTCTAATTGTCTTCCAAATTAAGTAAAACTATTTTTAATTCATTTATGATGTTTATCATGTAGTCTCACATTAAATCGATGCACGATGCGACCAGTATGACTCAAATTGCATGTTTTTGGTTTGAAATGACATTTTAGTAAAAAAACACAACTAACATACTAAAAAACAAGAAAATTAATTCCAATTATTTTGATACTTTTTTAAAATGATATATCAATAATTTTTGATGAATAGGAATCAATCATACCTCAATCAGGCACACGATGTCACCGATATGACTCCAAATGTGTCTTGTTATTTAAAATTGACAATAATTCAAGTAAAAAACACAACTGACATAATGAAAACTAAGAAAATTCATTTATATTGTTTTTATATTTTAGTAAAATTATACGTGAGTAATTTTTGATGTTTAATAATCAACCCCACCTCAATCTGATGAATGGTGTGACCGGTATGACTAAATGTGTCCGCTATCAGTTTAAAATTTATATTTTAACTCAAAACTTTCCACTCACTAAAAACCAAGAAAACACACTCTTACAGTCTTACAAATTATTTTCAATTATTCATAAGTCCTTTTTGATGTGTATGAAGTAGTCTCACATCAAACCGATACATGATGCGATTGATACGACTCAAATTGCATGTTTTCAGTTTGAAATGGCATTTTAGTAAAAAAAACCGACATACTGAAAACAAAGAAAATGCATTATGATTGTTTTTATAATTTATTAAAATGATATATCAACCATTTTTTATCTGTAGGAATCAACCAAACCTCAATCTGATGCACAATGTCACCAGTATGAATCCAAATGTGTCTTGTTATTTAAAATTGACATTAATTCAAGTAAAAAACACAACTGACATAAATAAAACTGAGAAAATTCATTTTTATTGTTTTTATATTTTAGTAAAATGATAGATGAGTTAGTTGTAACATGTAGGAGTCAACCCCACCTCAATATGACGAATGGTGTGACCGATATGACTAAAAGTGTCCGCTATCAGTTTAAAATTGACATTTTAACTCAAAACATGTCACTCACTAAGAAAACGCACTACGATTATATTCCAAATTAAGTAAAGAAATTTTTAAGTCCTTTGTGACATGTATGAAGTTTTCTCACGTTAAACCGATGCATGATGAAACCGGTATGACTCAAATTTCATGTTTTCGGTTCGAAATGACATGTTAGTAAAAAAACACAACAGACATACAAAAACTGAGGAAATGCATTAATATTATTTTGATAATTTAGAAAATAAATACCTCAATCATTTGTGATGTTTATGAATCAAAACCACTACAATATGATGTATGAAATTATTGGTATAACTCCAAATGTATCATTTTTTATTAAAAACTGACATTTTTTAATGTATTCTTCATATTAATGTTTAATTTATTCCATTATAGTATTACTAAGGTAAAATTATTTTCTTATATAGGTGGAAAACTTTTATCAAGTTGGTATGATTTTTTCATTGACTATTACCATCATAAGACATTTTTTAGAGGGGACCACAAACGTCAAAACAGAAAACATTAATGTTTTTAACTATTTGTTGGATAATTGTAAATGTAATTTTATAAAACATTGTTAAAAAAGAATCTAGAAGTGTTTTTTTGGTATATAATATGAGTGAATATTATTTTCATTTATGATATCAATTAAAGGTATATATCATTATTTTCTAAACCTTTGTGTGAACTTATTTTTTTTATCATTTTAAATGTGTATTTGGTTGTTTTGTATATACTATGGGTGGTTATTTTTGAGTAGGTTTTTCTTTTTTGTGCACGTTATTTTTGTTGGTTTGGTGTTGTTTATTTTTTGCAGGTTAGCTGGGTGTGATATTATATAAACAGGACACCCATACAGGGAATGCTTTATTACCACTTCAAATAGTGTTGATAAAGGAACATTTTATTAGTGATAATTGAAGCGCTGATAAATGGGGACTTTATCAGTTCTATTTGAAGTACTGATAAATGTGGACTTTATCATCTCTATTTGAAGCACTAATAAATGGGGACTTTATCAGCTCTTTCTTAGCACTAATAAAAATCCCCCCTTTAATAGTGGCTCTATTATGATCACTTTTTTAGTTTTGATAAAAGACTTTTTAGCATTGATAATATCCCATTTTGTGGTAGTGAATCTGATTAGACTTATCATCTTTCAAATCATCATCATTAATAGATCTGAAATTTTTCCCTGTTTCACCATGGAAAATCCTAGGCTAGTAACTTGAATTGAAAATTAAATGATATATTATATCTTTTCTTTCTTAACTTATTCATATTTAAATATTTTAGGAATGGATATAAAAACATGTTGTTGTTTGTAAAATTTCATTTAGGAAATACCAAAAAAGCATCAACACCTTCCTCATATTAAATACATTTTCAAAGTGCAGTAATCCAACTTTGATTCACTATTATTAATAAAAAATATCAAAAAAAAATATTATTTCAAAAGAATATAGTGGTTATAAAAGGGAGTTAGAGGGGAAATATTATATTATTAAATGATAATCAAGAAGACACACTTGTGGTATAATATGGTTGAAGATGGTCTTGCCAACAAGGGGATCAGCCAGGCCATCACGTGGTCTGATGAGTTTCCGGATGATCTCCTCCATCTCCTTGCTAAAGATTGTAATAAAATTCCCTCTTTCAGACTTTTGTAATTTTCTTTCTTGTCTTTAATAAATTCTGTCTTAGTCGTTGACCAAGACATTACCCAAAAAAATACACACTTGTGGTATTATTAATTAATAAAATGTTTCTATGATTTCTAGTGACAGTGAATAGAATGTTTACAAAGTGAATAACATTGGAGATGAAATTAAATTCTAATTGGAATGATAATACAATCAAATATAAAATAATATAAATAAATTTATATTATTAGAGTATAAAAGAGAGTATTACTAGAAAATAAAAAATAAATGAAAGCCTTAGAAGATGGACTAAATATCTAGGAATCTCAAGTAAATATTTCATTTAATTTAAAGTAAAAAAATTGAAAAAAATAAAGAATCCTTATTGAATAGAATTAATTTGTTGAACATAAGATATTAAGTATAGAATTATTATAAGAAATAGTAGTTTCCAACAAAACTAGATGTATACTGAAGTTAGGATAGTCACTGAGAAAATATTTCTTATATCAAAAGTAACCCTAATGAAATGTCGAAAAATATCTTAGCGAAAAATGGAAAATTTTGGAAGAAAATATTAACATTGAATGATATAATTTTTAAGAAATATCACTCTTATATTTTATTATTATATTCATTATACGATGAAAATAAATTTTTTTTTGAAAAAAGGATCAATTTTGTAAAGTAATACAAAGTAAGAAATTCTATCTAACCACATTAAAGAAAATAGGGTGTCAAAAATAAAAATAATTTTCCAATAATTTGGAGGTATATAATACATCCACATATAAAATAATTATTAAAGTACATATTTTTAGAACATAAATGAGAAAATGATCATAATCCTAACATATCATATCAAAAGCATGATAAATAAATTTAATTTAAAAGTATTTCAAAAATTTTGATTGTAATACAAACTAAAAAAAAGTAGAGTGGTTTCATTAGAGTATATATCAAGTGGATAATAATAAAAATTAAATGGAATTGACATAAATGAAAATTAAATTATAAAATTATTATAAAATTAAATTGAAAAATAAGAATATATTACATTTACATTTTTTATTAACCTTTATTATGAAGGAAGTAATTTATAAAATATTTAGAATTGAAATGAAATTTAAAATCATAGAAAACAAATAAGGGAAAAATTATAAGGAAAATAAAAAATTTTGATGAAGAAATTCAATAATGCAGAAGGAATTAAAAAATAGATTCTTTATATATATCGAAAGTAAAAATAAAAACTATACAACCGTATGAAATTATGAAAATATATACAATGATATCCATTATAAAATATATAGAATATAGTCATGAAGGATAATTATTATCATTTGAAAAAAATTATATTAATAAGGTTCAACATAGATGAAACAATTAATTTGAGTTCTCAAACAAGGGGATTATTAATTGTATGATGAGATATAAAAATCTGAATGTAATGATTAAAATGAACACGTGTAAATTGAAATATGAAATGGGATCTTTCAATAAATATTAATATTTCATTCTTATCACCTAGTTACTCCACCTTCATTTATGATTAAATAATAAATAATATAGAGAAAATTCATTAATAACTTTTGGGAAAGGTTATCCTTGTGGATAATAACATAGAAAGGTTAATTAATTTGTTCTTGTGGAGAAAAAATTGAATGGAATGGTTAAAAATCACATGAATATTCTTAATTCAATAGACCTCCAATACTATTATTCTATGAGACCAAAGATAAAGAGGGATAATATCAAACATGATGCTATTTGTTTTTTATGTGGAATGAAATTTTACTATAAGAAAATCTTACTTGAATTAAACTATAATCATAATGAATATTCAACTTCATTGATATTAATAATTTTATATAATATTTCTATTTTTCATTTGGGTATTAAATAATTTTTGTGTGACCCAAATTAGTATACATACAATGTAACCATGAATGTTTAGAAACATTAGAAAAGTTAAGGTGTATTATCCCAGTAGTTGAAGGGTGATTCTTATATTAGTAGTCAAAAGAACACAACATCCTTGTTACCATGATTATTTATTATAGTTTAACTAATGTTTACTATTAAGTAGTATCAAAACATTATTATCAGGTTTCCATTGGACATAGTGAGAAATTATTTCATTTTTTAATGAATATTATTTATTATGTCCTAAAATCAACTAATAATTTAATAATACTTGAATCTGCAATAACAAAGGATGAATATAAAATATAATCATCAACAATAATCAGTTATGGAAAGATAATTTTTTCCATGTAATTCCACAAAAAATATAATTGAAATACCAAGAAGGGTTCATTGATTTTCAAGGTCTAAAACTCTTAATTTTTTTCCATGATTGTGTATTGAGTTTAAAATAACTAGGAAACCTGAAGGATTAAAGGTTATAAAGACAAAAATATTTTATAACTAAAGAAAAAATATTCATTTTTACTTTTTAAATCAGATCAAGAGGTAAATTAATTTTCTTAATTAAATTTATTTACAAAATTTATTGAATATAAAATTATTGAAAGTAATATACTTTTAAAAGACATCCAAACATTTAGGAAAGACAATTGGTGATGAGTAGATCTATATTTGAATGTGAAACAATGGGGCCAAAAAAACCTAAGGGTGTATGAATATAGTAATAAGATATTGAAGTCAATAAGATCGAACAAATAAGGGTTAGGGATTACATTCCATGGAACAATAGATAGGGAGAAACGACAACATGTGAGTCTTACTTTAGAGATGGGAAGATCTATATTTAATGTGAAACTGTGAGGCCAATGAATCCTAAGAGTGTATGAAGATTTTATTGTGGGATTGGAGTTTATTGAATCGAATAAATGAGAGTTATAGATTCTAAATGAGAGAAATGATACAACTATCATGAGAATAGAAGACACAAAAATGAATCCACCTGATGATTCATAAAATTTTAAAAGGTATATAATGTCAGTTATTTTATAATCGAAGTGAAAAATCCATGAAAATTTCTTTTTGACATCAGTTATATAATAACTGATGTGAAAAAATTGTAAATTTATTTTTAACATTATTTATTTAAAATCAATGTGAAAAATACATAAAAATTACTATTCACATCAATTATTATATAACTAATTTGAAAATTTCATTTTTCATAAAAGTTTCACATCGGTTCTAAATAATCGACATGAAAAAGGATGCATGATAAATATTTTTTTTACTAGTGTTTAAATGTGAAAAAACAATTTTATATAGACACCTACCTTTCTAATAGAGGAAAATTTGTCACCATGGAAAATGGTTATTGGAAACGAAGAGATCAGGTCCTCATAAGTCTAGATACAAAAGAAAAATCATCAATTCCCCATAAAAACCTCAAGATCTATCCGTAACCACCCTTAATAGGTTCAAAAATTTAATAAAAATGAGTTATTGAGGATATATTATGAAAGATGAGGAAAAAAAGATTGGAAATTGGAATATACCACAAATAGATCCACACAAACTAAAGGATAATCACCAATGAACTAAAGGTAGAACCTCTTAAAACTTTTAGGAAAGGTTGAATCAAGCTAATGAGTGATTAGGGTGATATTTTTGTTAAAAAAATAAAGATCATCGGGGAAATTTTATCTTTTTAGGAAATTCATATGAGCCACATGGTTATATAAAATGGTTAGAAAAATCATATACTAATCATGTGGTCCTTATTTTCCCTTGAAAATAAAAGTGCATTATTATTTAGCAATAGCCGCATGGTTTGAAAAACCATGCATTAGTCTTACAACTTCCACTAGAACGAAACCTAACCATCCAAAATGTTTTCCTATAATTATTTTGTGTTTTTCAGACCATGATGAAAATATTAAAAACACTAATATAATCAATATATCCACATCAAACAATTACCGTATTGTCAGTACTAACCATGTGTTGACTGTGCACCTCACCTATTTCTCCCCAAATTATAAAATCTCAACCTTTAACTCAAAAAAGCTTTAAAACCTCAAGAGATACAAAATAATACAAAAATAAAACATATATAATCCTCGTAAGGAATCATATTAGACATCATGATATTACCACCAAGGTTCTATTCTTAGGAAATATTCTATTTTGTGTAGGCATACACCGAACTACCAAAACTAGTTTATCTCCTTGGACCTATCAAGGAATAAAAGGGTTAATTAGAGAAATAACCTTCACTAATTAAGTTAAATAAATTCATTATATAAAGTAATGATATTCTATAAAATAAAAAACTAATATTCCATAATAATAAATAAACATCCATACTTGAATAAAAATTATTCACATTTTCAATATATCCCCAATAAATAAATAGAAAATATTTCTATGCAAGCATACCTTAAAATAATACTATATAGAGAAATGTGTATAAATTTAGGTCAATAATTTACCTAATAAATTTACCTATGAAATCTAGGTGATCACCCTCTAATCAATGGAATGAAATATTGAGTGTTCATAAATGAAAGATATTGAAAGAAAAATTATTTATATAACATAGGATATTTTTGAAAGATAAAGGAACTGATGGATTTATTCTAGTTTAATTCAAAAAAATAAAATATTATGATAAGATTTGTAAGGAAATCCCTGAAAAATATTTACACCACAAAAAGGAAACAAGTCGTGAATATGGATCACATCTCAATGATTCAAAAAAATATACAAAAACCTTTATGAAAATAGTACAATAAGAATAAAAAGAACATGAGAGGAATAAAATGAAATTAAAATACAATGAAATTAAAGGCATAAATTTTAATTTATGTAAATTGTGTATTTAATATAGTATATAAAATAAAATATATTGTGGAATATCAAACATGTCACATGGAATTTAAAATATTGAAAAATAATACTTATGACTTTAGAAACTCTTGAATCAAAACCCACTGAAGGATAAAATTTTAAACAGAACATTAATTATTACAAATAATGAGATAATAATTATATGTAATATAAAAGGGGTTTAATTATTCCATACAATATAAAACATGGTGTATAACATAATCATGTATTAAGTAATTGAAATCTGAGACAAAGAGTCCTTACAAGTTATATAATAATTGATGTGAGAATCATTTGACAATGAGGTTATAAGGATAAATTTTAGAATCCCAAAAAATAAGGAGTAAATACAATAATAATTATTCATTAGTTAGAATTAATTATTCTTGGAATAATATATCATTAGAATGATATCTTGTTACCTAATGGAATAAAATCGAGTTAAACCCCCCTACAAACTTGGTATCCTTTGAATCAAAATCCAATTAAATAATACAAACTATATGGATATTCAAACCCCCATGAATTACATGAATATGGTAAAAATAATCCATTTGGTATTAATCAGACCATATCAAAGATAACATGGTTAATGATATGAAATATATATGAAAAAATAAAATTTGAGACAGGGATCTCCTTACAGGTAACAAAATCATTAATGTAATACTCATATGATAATGAGGTTATAAGGAAGTATTAAAGAACCCTAGAGAATAAGGAGGAAACATAATACCAATTATTCATTATGTATAATGAATCAATCTCGTTACAATAAATTTTCAATAATAATGTTTATAAATCAATAAAAGAAAAAGGATTTAAAAAAAACCTTACCATAATTCCTGCTTAGTCAAAATCAACTCTATACTCATGTAAAACAAAAATAACTATCTTAATCAAACATTTAATAACATTTTTAAAATATTTAATATTTTATAAACTTCATTCATAATTATTCTCTATATGTATATTAGTTAGTTATAAACTATTTTTGATATCGGGTGTGAGTAATCTTGATTGTTTTGAACTAGTTTCATAATAGTGATCTTATTACTCATTATTATCCAAAATTTAATCATTAAAATAAAATTAAAGTTACATTAATTTATGTTTTATAGTTATTTATAATTTTTTCATTTAATTCTATTGTAGTTTTGGTTACGATTCTTAAATATGAAATTAACAATGAGTATGTTTCAATAATTTTTCCGGAATGGACATTGGAATCTTAGCTAATTAGGTTAATATTTATGGTAAAATTCTAGAAATAAAATAAAATAATTATTTAATTATTTATATTATATATTTATAAATATTAAATTCCCATTCTCATCCATGATATAAATTTATCATTGTTCAAGTAGGTTGTTAAACTGATCCAAACAAGAACATACCATAATTAATGGATGATTACGAGGTTATTTAGTTGTAATATAATTATAATAAAAGAATAATGACTTTATTTAGTGTTTATTAGTGTGATATATAATAATTTTAAATAATTATAATAATAATAAAATAACATATATAAAGTTATTACATAGTATGAAGAAATCATTTTTTTCTTTTAGAATTATATTTTATAGGGTTGAATTTACCATAGTTGTTTATTTCTCATATTGTTAATAGGCAGTACAATTTATCCTAAAATAAACTAATAATTTCATAAAAATAATATTTATATATTTTAAATATTCTCATGACCATTCATGAAAGGGGGTGATGAGAAGGAAAAAATATAAATTAATCATTCCCTGGAGGTAGTAGTCTTTACATACATGTGGTTGATGATTTAATTTTCCATAGAATGGGAGAAATTTATAATATGTTTTATCATTTAATAATATAAAATACATTATATATATCATAAATATTTATTAAATTTAACATTATGACCAACAGTGTAAAGTGGTTAAGGAAAATAGAACATGCCGCTTTGTGGAGGCGATAGTCCGTACACATGCACATGTCCTTTTTGTTTTCCATATGTGAAAAGGAAAAATGTGGTTTATATTTGTTAAACTATAATAATATAATTAAGTATAAAATCAATAATTATTTCATTATGTAGTAATTTTAAAATTTATTTGGATAATTAAAATAGAAAAGAAGAGAAATTAGGAAAAATTAGTAGTCATGTTGAGGACTCGGGATTTCCCTTGGAGGAATCCGTGGAAAGAGCAGGATTGTACTATTTTATTGTGAAAAAATGTTTAATAGGGTAAAATATGATTCTAGGGTAAGAAATAAGGTAATAATTTCAATAGGAAACCTAATTTTTAATTCTTACTGAATGGGTTGTGAGTGACCCCTTTCTTATGTGGCAAGAGAGAATTTTTTGAAATATTACAACTTATTATAAAGAGAGCACATGTTTCAAATTTAAATTGGATAAAATAATGTATAATAATTTATTTAGAGATTATGTAATTCTTATAATCCAAAGACCATTAATGTTTACATATTTGTTTAAGTTTGTTACCATTAAAATGTTCACTTTTACTATTTTTGATTTTACTATGGTAACTAGTTTTAACCTAGATGATTCACTTTTAGTTACTATAAATAAAATAGAAATTATTAAAAAATTTAAAACCATGTATTTAAAATATAAAATAATTTTTTTTAGATAAATCTTTTTTGTGTATGAAAAATCCATTTTAAAGTTAGCGCATGTAACGCGTAAGAACCCTTTTTTAGAGAAGGTATATTTTTAAGCTTAAAACTTATATACATGATAAAATTATGAATATATTTTGTTTTAATGATACAAATTGAATTATTATAATAAAAATTTTTTTGGATTTAATAGAAATCCAAAACCAAATTTTAGGAAAATAATATTTAATTTAAAAAAGACCAAAACCAATTTCATTTATTGGAAAATATTACTTAAGTTCATAAAATGTCAAAAATATTTTTTATAAATTAAAAATTTTATTTAAAAATGAATAATATTAATCCTTAAATACATATTTGATCTATTAATTGGTTTTATTATCTTCTAGTTCACTATTATATGATGATAAATTCATAAAAGTTATAATTTTGGTAAAAAGCATAATTTTCACTATTCACCTAAAAATCAAAAATTTTAGAAAAATAGAAAAAATTAATCTTAATCTAATTTTTAAATGATGAATATAAAAAATTAATTTTATTTTATCAAATTCATAATATAAAATTTTAGAATTTAACTTTTAAATAAAATAATAAAAATACAATGAGAAATGTTTTTATAGGAAAATATCATTTTAAAAAAAATATTAACCATTATTATTATTATTAACTATCAATTAATAAAAAAATTAGTGTTTATATATTTTTCAGATCAAAAATATATTTTATCCTTAAATTATTAAGATTCGAACAAAAACACATAAAGAGGAAAATTTTGGATACGATACATTTTAAAGCATAAACCAGCCCTATAAATTATTTAGCCACACTAATTTAATTTATCAATGCCTTAGAATTGATAATAACCTTTATTTTTATTTATACAAATATTTCATAATTTTACATCTATTTTTACCTACCAATACATTTGTTATATTTTAATGGTTATATATTGTTATATTGTTCATTTTGGTTCGGTGTTGTATGCGTCACTTGCAATCAAACACATCAGGTTATAAAGGAAATAAAATATATAATCTTTAATCATAGGATATTATATTCTAGCCCCCATATATAAACTGCATCCTCATAATTTTTTATTATTTTTATCTATGGAAAATAATTGATTTTATCCACATGATTGAAGGTTTAACTTCAAATGAGATATCAAAATTACTGTTATATATACTAAGAAACTCATGATTAAGTATGGAGACCTATATGATAAATGTAATTTCTATAAGAAGTTCAGATTCAAAATCGATAAATGATTATGGGTCTATTTGGGACATGTAGTGAGATTTTACAATTCAAATATTTAGATTATCCCTTTGTAAAGAGTGTTAATCCATTATTAATACAACATCAAGTCAAGTAAAAAAACTAGTCCCAAATTAAGTAAATTCCCACAAACCTTACATAATATTTAATAATAATCACACCATAGGTGTTTTTATTTATAACTCAATATCCAATAGTTTTTGAAAAATTAAATTCCATATGTCATTTGAAAATATAAATATAATAGTCACTATCATCTTCAATAGTAGTCATTTTGTAGGCTTTTCCTTGTTCCAGGGGTCTTGGCAGTTCTTAGTTATTATTTACCCTACTGGACATGGAATTAGTATATTCATTGATTAGCCAGTAAATGAGGCTAATATTAATTATTAATATACATATTATTCATGTTCTTTATTATTCATAAACACAATTTTAGTGCATTTTACACTTTGAACATGATTTCACATTATGATTGTAATACCTTCTTAAAATGCACTATTATGTGGTACATTTTTGAACATCATTTGAAGTACCCATTGATTCATATACTTTTAAGGAATCTAATTATACATATTTTAATTTTATATTCTTTTGAACTGGATATTAACTTCAATATGAACATTTTTCATTAAAGGATCAATGAAAGATTCATAAAGGATGATGGAGATATTTGGCAATGAAAGGAAGCAATTCTGAAGAAGGCAGATTGGACACCATCCCACTGATGAGACTGTGGGGCCCACAATACATGCCCAATGAATCCCAAAATTCGTGGTATTCTTGAAGAAATATAGAGTAACAAATCATTATTCAGAATCCAATGCTAATTCGGCATCCATGATTGTTATTTAGGCGGCCCAAATAGTATATCAAAATCTGGGCCAGAATTTGTGACCCAGAAAAATATCCCACCAATTAAACCATATCTGGAAAACCATAACATATTGTGAGCTGATATTTTACAGGCTATTAGGGGACATCCGGAGCTTAATTTAAGTATACTATGGCCCACCCAAATTCAGCCGTATAGAAGATGTTTCATGCGCCTCTGTTTGGTGCATGCAAGTTGGATGCCTTTTCGGGTCAAGGGTGGAAAGTCTTCTTCCCACAAACTTTCCACCACCCTAGACCTACCATACTCAAGTGGGATGACTTGTACTATTGGAGGCTCGACCCAAGGGATCAAAATTTCCTATTTAAGGCAGTGGTGTTGGGGGATTTAGGGATCTTTGAGCTTTCTTTCATTGTAATGTTATGCTGCGGTTTTGTTGTCTCAAATTTGTCTTCCACATGTAAGTTGTTTTAATTTATCCTTGTTTATTAATAAAAGTTCTTCTTCTGTTATTATTATGTTCTTCTCCTTATCACTTTGATATCATTGGTTCAAGGTGTGAACTTTTTCATACCAAACCTTGTGATATTATCACACAACGGTGGTGTGATCATTTTATTTTTGTTGTTTTCTTTACTTCTCCATTTCCTCTCTCATGAGTCTACTTTCTGCTTCCATTGAAACCATGGGATCAATGGAGGGATAACCCACTTATGGGTTGATCTAAGGGAGTAGCAAGGGGATGGATTGGATGTTATTTATCACCCTATTAATGTATAATAACTTCTTTAATTGAGATTTTTATTTGATGATTTTTAAACTCCATCATCCTTGTTGAATTTAAGGCCACACACTTCAAGTGCTAATACGAACCTTTACCTTGAAGTACTCAAAACATTGATCCTTCAAGTGTATAGGTGATTAGTATTAAAGGGTGTAGGCATTAAAACAGTAAGTGATGATGTTGTTTTATCTCCTTAAATGAACCCATCTTAAATATAAGAAATTGAAATCATTGAAAAGAAAATACGTCCAATCCACCTTGAGCGATAACCTAGGATCAACTCATTTTTTTAAATTGAATTCACTTAAATATGTTAGTGATACCTTAAACCCATCTAAAATCAACTTAAGTTGGCCACTTAATAGGTGAAAATAGTCCATATAATGTACATGTCTAAAGGTTTCTTCTTAGGTCTCTGAGGATTCGATAACCCAAGCTAAACTACAAGGACTGTTCTACCTTCATCTTTTGGGTAAATTTGAGCGAGAATCAAATTTTGGTTCCATTTCCGAGGACCTAAGTAAGTTATCTTAGACACTATCATACTTTTTTTCATTCTACTTCTCTTTTCTCACCCCTCACTCCTATGGAAGTCAATTTTGAACAAGTCCAAACATGGGAACCCTATCCCCACTTTGATCACCCAACCCCATGTGTGATGTACAATGACTATCCTAATTTCTACATGTGGGATCATCAACAACCTAATGAACCACATTGTTTTTACCACTATGATCAAAAAAACATCTCAACATATAATGATTTTCAATCCCCACAAAGCCAATCTGAACACCCTCCTATGCAATTCCAACAACTTAATTATCCACCTAGAATAGACCATTTGGATCAACCCCTTATCCATACTAATACACATCCATTACTTGAAAAACTATGTCAAAAAATAGAGATAATTAATTTTGAGGTTTCATCATTGAGGTTAGAACTACAAAGCATTAAAACTTGTGAGGAACCCATCCCTACACAAACTATCCCTTGCATAAGCTTATGTGAAGTGTCTAGTTTCCCAAAAACCTCTCATGAATTTACTGAAGAGAAAACCTTTGGATTTGGGGAAGATGAAGAGGATCACAGAATTATTTATGGGTGTTTGAATCAGGAGGAAATTAACTTTTTCGATTCAAAAGAGGATAATTTGACATCATGGATTGAGTCTCCTAAGTGTTACTCCATTGATGAATTTTCAAAAACACCAACCATTGAACCGTTGAGAGAAATCACAAACATTGAGCCAAATCCATTCCTAAAACTGATATGTCCAATTTGGTTGATGAATATTCTTTTTCAAAGTAACTAATTCTGTTGAGAAATTTTGAAAATGAAATTGATTTTAATTCAATGTGCCAACCGATGTATGAATTTCCTATCCAAACCGAGCTCAAAATTAGTATTCTTCCTTCCTCGCTCAAGTATCCCTTCATAGTGTATAAACATGACCTTTATGATAGAATTAATTCTTCTCTTGAAACTAATAATGTAGGAATTATCATTGATGTCTTAGGAAAGACTAGAGAAGTAACTAGATCCACCATTTCAGAAATTCATTGGATTTACCCACTCATTTTAGAGCATAGGATTGTGAATGAAACAAATTATAAAAATGGAATCAATCCCAAACTAGTAGAATTGGTGAAACATGTGTTCCTTAAAATATTGAAAGTTGGTATTGGGTAAGTTTGGGGGTTCAAGTCGAGCTAACGACCTTAAACAAAGCATTACATGGGAGGCAACCCGTGGTTTTCATAATTACAAATCATCTTTTTTTTAAATAGGATTAATGAATCATTTTGATAAATAAAAAAATATACTGTTGAACTATTCTTCTATTATGAGTATGGATGGGTATGAAAGGGGATCACCATATTCATCTGTGTCACGTGGTGTGATCCTTGAGTAATGCCTTACCCAGAAATTTAAAAAGAAGACAATGTATCATCAGTTTGTTTTATTTTAATGTGTTTTTAGGTTAAAAAAAATAAAAAATAAATAAAAATATAATAATAATAATAAAAAGGGACACGTCGTGGGTCATGGGTCAAACCCCGTCACAACCAGCGAAGCCGCAAGGATTCGAACCCAGGACCGAAGGGAGACAGGGGCGCGCTCTTACCACTGACCTACGAATTTTTGTGATTCCATATTCT
Source organism: Viscum album (assembly GCA_963277665.1). Taxonomy (NCBI): domain Eukaryota; kingdom Viridiplantae; phylum Streptophyta; class Magnoliopsida; order Santalales; family Viscaceae; genus Viscum; species Viscum album. The sequence goes on along the minus strand of OY728140.1, from coordinate 1,305,161,317 downwards.
ATAATTTTTATATATATAATTATATTTTACTTTATTTATTATATATATATATATTTGTTTTGTTTTGTTTTGTTTTGTTTTTTTTCTACTAGGGAACTCTGCAAGTGACATGGATATCAACAGATTAAAAGGGAGCAACAAGAATTTCAACTTCAACCACCAGGTGACTTCATTCCATGATCCTCATTTTCAATTTCCTTTTTGAACTTTCATTCTCTACCTCTACCCCCTTCTAAATGTTCTTTTCTTTAAACACTGGGTACAATGTTATTTTAAGTTGGGGGGGGAGATAAAATAAAAAATGATTTTTTGTAAAAAAATGAATGATTTGAAAAAAATATATAAATGGAAGGAAAAATTCCTTTAACTTTGAACATGGTAATACACATTGCACACTTTGAAACTGAATATCAAATAATTTAGAATGCCCTGATTCTGATTTTAATCCTTGTATAATTTCATGAGCATAGATTTTGGAAAGTGTGGCTGTCCAATGTGATATTTCATCGTTTATATTTTCATCCAAAAAAAAACACAATGCACATCCTTTGGATAGTGGGGTATTAGTTTGGGTTCATGGGGTCCCACAAATAAATAGCATAGGTTTGGTGATAATTTTAGTTTTAATATGAGTATTTAATAAAAAAATAATAAAAAAATAAAAAATAATAATAAATTTTCACATAGAGCAATGAAATGACCTAATGCGTGGGTTTCAGCACTTGGGGATCGTGAATCCATAGTTGTCTGACCCAGAGTTAGTAATTTTATCTCTGTTTTTGGTAATTTGAATTTGTTTTTGACTGAGTGAACTCGAGATGATGCCCAAGTTTGTGGGCTTCACTTGGTGCCCTAAGGTCTTTGAGCCTGGGAGTCATCGGCAAAGTCTCGCTACAGGGGTTGACTATTTTGAGTGCAATTTCAATTACCATGGAACAATTGAAAAAAAAACCAAAAATATATAATACAAAAAAAATTAATACTCATATTAATATTTAAATGTGATTCCACCTAGCGCTTCCGTCATTTCCCCTTGAATAAAGATGAACCCCCATGTCTATTGTGATGCACAACACATCCTCATACTTGATTGATATTGGATGAAATATGGCAATGAATTTGAACAAAGGAATGGGCTTGGGATTGGGATTTGCTTATGAAACTATATTTTATTAAAATATTTTGATGGGTTTCATGATTTTTTTCTATAAGGGTTTCTGGTGATCATTGTGTATTAAAATGTTTTTGGAAAAGGGAATTCGAATTTCATATTGTCGAGATATATTTTTCTCGGGACTAAAAAAACTCAAGTTGGGGGGTGTGATTAGCCACTAAATGAGGCTAATATTCATTGTTAATATACATAATATTCATGTTATTTATTATTTAAAAACAAAATTTTAGTGCATTTTACACTTTGAACATCATTTCACATTATGATTGTAATACCTTCTTAAAATGCACTATTATGTGGTACATTTTTGAACATCATTTGAAGTACCCAATGATTCATCTAATTTTAAGGAATCTAATTATACATATTTTAATTTTATATTCTTTTTAACTAGATATTCACTTCAATATGAACATTTTTCATTAAAGGATCAATGAAATATTCATAAAGGATGATGAAGATATTTGGAAATAAAAGGAAGCAATTCTGGAGAAGGCAGATTGGACACCATCCCACTGATGAGACTGTGGGGCCCACAATACAGGCCCAATGAAGCCCAAATTTCATGGTATGCTAGAAGACATATATAGTAACAAATAATTATTCAGTATTCAATGATAATTTGGCATCAATGATTGTTATTTAGGTGGCACAAATAGTATATCAAAATCTGGGCCAGAATCTACGGCCCAGAAAAATAGCCCACCAATTCACCATATCTCGAAAACCATAACTTTTTTTGGATGATATTTTACAGGATGTTAGGGGACATCCAGAGCGTAATTTAAGTCTTATATGGCCCACCCAAATTCTTCCTTATAGAAGGTTTTTCATGCGCATTTTTTTGGTGGATGCAAGTTGGATGCCTTTTCGGGTCAAGGGTGGAAAGTATTCTTTCCACAAACTTTCCACCACCTTAGACCTACCATACTCAATTGGAATGACTTGTACTATTGGAGACTCGACCCAAGGGCTCAAAAATGATTATTTAAGGTACTGGTGTTGGAGGATTTAGGGATATTTGAGCTTTCTTTCATTGTAATGTTATGTTGCGGTTTTGTTGTCTCAAATTTGTCTTCCACATGTAAGTTGTTTTAATTCATCCTTGTTTCTTAATAAAAGTTCTTCTTGTATTATTATTCTGTTCTTCTCCTTATCACTTTGATATCTCTAGTTCAAGGTGTGAACTTTTTCATACCAAACCTTGTGATATTATCACACAACGGTGGAGTGATCATTTTAATTTTGTTGTTTTCTTTACTTCTCCATTTCCTCCCTCATGGGTCTACTTTCCGCTTCCATTGAAACCATGTGATCAATGGAGGGATAACCCACTTATGGGTTGATCCAAGGGAGTAGAAAGGGGATGGATTGGGTGTTATTTATCTCCCCATTAATGTATAATAACTTCTTTAATTGAGATTTTTATTTGATGATTTTTAAACTCCATCATCCTTGTTGAATTTAAGGCCTCACACTTCAAGTGCTAATACGAACCTTTACCTTGAAGTGCTCAAAACATTTATCCTTCAAGTGTATAGGTGATTAATATTAAAGGGTGTAGTCTTTAAACCAGTAAGTAATGATGTTGTTTTATTTCCATAAATGAACCCATCTCAAATATAAGAAATTGAAATCATTGAAAAGGAAATACGTCCAATCCACCCCGAGCGATAACCAAGGATCAACTCATTCCTTTAAATTGAATTCACTTAAATCTATTAGTGATACCTTAAACCCATATAAAATCAACCCACATTGGCCACTTCATAGCCAAAAACAGTCCATATAATGTATGTGTCTATAGGTTTCTTCTTAGGTCTCCGAGGATTCGATAACCCAAGCTAAACTACAAGGACCATTCTACCTTCATCTTTTGGGTAAATTTGAGCGAGAATCATTCATTTTCATTATTTCAATTTTTTTTGAAATTGAAGTAATGTATTTTTTTATATTCTATATTTCCCTTGAACCTGTGATCTTGTTGTACTTCACTTTCACACTTACAGTGGATTACCATTCCCTTTAAGCATGTTATAAGGTGTTTCTTCCCACATTATTAACACGTAGGAAATTGAATCTTCTTTCATTCATCATCTTTGTCACCTGAACTTCCATGATACTCCAACGTTAAATTATTTGGTTTATTTGGGTATTAAACAATGTTCACAATGTTAATCATAATTATTGATAAATTTTTTTCATAATCACAATATTTCTCACTAAAGATCTTATCCTATTAGGTTTCATATTGGGACAATCTATACGTTGTCTACGACATCATTGTTAACTTGGTTCCTTTGGGATCTGACCATTATTAAAATAAGTTGTTAATCATGAGTGGTGAAAGCCATAATATAATTACTGAAAGTTAATTAAATGAAAAATTCAACTTCAAAATGGCTTACTCAGCAAAATTATTACATTATCTTTCTATTCAACCTTAATCACTCTCGGTTGAATCTAGGTTTATTTATATTGGAATCTATCATATTTATTAACTAAATTACAAAACAAAATAAATCATTTATAATTCATTGAAATGATAACGTTATTAACCAAATAATATCCCATAGGAGTGTTTAGAAAACTATTTAGTCTTAGGCCCACTCATCCTTCACTAGAGTGATGATTGTAAGAATACTCAACTATAATTTTTCAAAGTGATTACCCCTAGGTCCATCTATTAGTCAACCACACACACTTTCCAATATACATGTAGGTATTTAATTTCTTTGATAACCACACAATATCTATTTTACCAAAATATAATTATGTTATCCAATATGAAGACTTAGCCATTAAAATTATCCCTAGGGGTTTCACTAAAGTTATCTTATTCTAATCACTAAAATATTTAATATTAAATCAATTAACCTAAATTGTTATCTAAACCTTTTAAATCATTTTTAACCTTAACTTAGTAAAAATTAATGAAATTTATAACTCTAAAATTATCATCAACTGATGATTTCTTAATTTGTAAGTTATATTAATGTCTATTTGATATCAAATGTGACACCCTAGACACACACTCCCGGAATCTGATGAAAATAATGAACTTCTTTACATACCATCTTTGAAATATGCCAAAGAAACCCAATTTAATGATCAATAATTACAATATCACCAACTAATATTTATTAAAATACATTCAAAAAACCTTTTAGGTTTATTGTTCAATAGTACTTGGAAAAACATTTAACTAAAAATCCCATGTATATCTCACCAAATGGACATTTTTCCACTATGTAAAAAACTATTTAATTCATAATAAGACTTAAACATCTCCCATAAAATTATCCACACAAGATAAAATTTTATAAATATCATGTGTAATACATTTATTCATAACCCTGGGAAATAGAAACATAATAACAGGTGAGCTCAAATGTTTATTATGGGTAAACATAAGCGATAACACTCAAAGATCATAAGTGTGATTAAGATAAGTAAAAATAATATGATTGGAATAGATAAAAAAATAACGATACAATAAAAATAAAATATGACCATAATATATCTGGGGTTTAAATATGACTAACTGAAAATTAACATTTTTTATTATCAAAATACTTTTGAGGGAAAAGTGAGAATCCATGAGATCCAACATTACATCTAGGGTTGAAATATCAATAAATAAATGCATGGATAATACTAATTGGTTTATTAGTGACTAAATTCATAATATTGGGTAACTAAATATATTCCTAAATCCAAGACATATTGATCTTAGACATCACGATCTTACCATCAAGGCCTTATGTCTAGGAAATATTCTATTTTCGCTAGGAAGAAAACAAAATACCCAAGTTAGTTTGTCTCATGATACGTATAAACTCCTCAGGGGGGCCATTTTTACCCCCACCCATAACTAATTAATTATAATACATTTATCATATTAAGGAATGTATAATATATACAATACATAACCAATATTACTTAATAATAAATAAACATCTGTATTGGTATAACAATTATATAGATTTTCAAAATTTACACTATAAATAAATTGAATAGATTTTTATGTAAGAATAAATAAAACTAAAAATATATAAAGAAAGGGGTATATGGTTATGTTAATAAATTTCTCAATCAATTTATGTATAATATATAGGTTAAAACCTTTCAATCAATGTAATTAAATATAGAGTTCTCACAAAGGAAAGGAATTTGGAGAAAAATTATGCATGTAATAGAGGATAATTTGGAAAGAACAAGTTAGTGATGAATTTATATGAGTTTAATAACCTAAAATAAAACACTATTATAGGATTTTTAATGAAATCCATGATCAATATATACTCCTAAAAAAGGAAATAAGCAGTGAATATGAACCATATCACAATGAAGAAAAATTGAGATATAAAAATCGTTGTGATAATGGTATCATAATAATCAATAGAAAATGAGAGGAATAACATGAAATTAAAATATAATAAAATGAAATATATTATTTTTAATTGAAGTAGATATGTAATTAAATACATTATATAAAAGAAAATATGGTGTGCAATATCAAACATGTCTTATGGAATTTAAAATAGAGGTAAATAACACTTATAACATTACAAAATTTTGAATCAAAACCACTCGAATTATAAAATTTAAAATGGAAAATTAAATACCATTTATAATGAGAGAATAATTATATAAAATATAAAATGGGAAGAAAGTACCCCATATAATAAAAAACATGGGGTATAACATAATCATGTCTCATGGAATTGAAATTTGAGAAAATGATCCCTTAAAAGTAACATAATAATTTAGGTAAGAAAAATTTGATAATGATCATATAAGTAAGAAATTTAGATCCCCATAATAGAATGAGGAAATATAATACCAAGTATTCATTAGGAATAATTAATAAATATTGGAACAATATTGTTTCAAAAAGAAAGTTTGTAACCCAATGAAAGAAAATAGAGTTAACAAAAACCATTACAACCTTGGTATCCTTTGAATTAAAATCCATTTAATGAAAGAACAAGATATGTCCCTAAAAACACATAAATTACATTAATATGGTAAAATTAATCAATTAGGTATTAATCACACCATATAAAATATATCATGGTTCATAATATGAATTATACCTCAAGAAATTAAATTTTTGTTAAGGAACCCCTTAAGTGTAATATAATCATTGAGGTAAGAATCATTTGATAATTAGGCAATAAGGAAGAAATTTTAAACCCCATAAATAAGGGGGAAATAAAATATCATGTATTCATCATGTATAATGAATCAATCTTTTAACAATATATTTCCACAAAGTTTTTTTAACTCAATGGAAGGAAATTGAATTTGCAAAAACCCTTTCCTTAATTCCTACATAGTCAAAATGAAATCTAACCTACTGTAAAAAAATGAATTTATTAATAAAAAATTTAATAACCTTTTTAATATCTATAAAATTTTATAAACTTAATTTATAATTATTTTATAAATTTATATTAGTTAGTTATTATCTATTTTTGATATTAGAAGTGGGGAATCTTGATTGTTTTGAACTAGTTTCACAACAATGGGTTCATTCCTCATTATTATCACAAATTTTATCATTAATAGATCATAAAAATCCCTATAATTTCTTCTTTTATTTACAATTTTATAAATTTATTCATTGGGATTTTTGGTTACAAACATTAAAGATGAAATAGACGATGAGCATGTTTTAGTGTTTTTTCATGAATGAACACTAATATCTTAGATAATGAGTTTTGTTTTGATGTTACCATTCATAAAATAAAATAAAATCACTATATAAATATTTATATAATATATTTATAGAAATAAAATTCCCATATCCTTACATGATATAAATTTATGGAATTATTCAAGTAGGCAGTTGAACTGACCCAAATTAGAACATAACATATTTAAGAGAGGATTATGAAGTTAATATGTTTTAATATCATTATACAAGAAGAATAATGAATATATTTAGTGTTTATTAGTGTGATATAGAATAATATTAAATATATATAAGAATAATATAAACTATATGAAGTTAATATAAGGTATACATAAATCATTTTGTCTCTTAGAACACTCTTTTGAAAGGTTGAATTTACTATGAATGTTTATTACCTATATTGTAAATAGGTTTTTCAACAAGTCTTACCAGAAAATTAATAATTTCATAAAAAAATATTTATAAATTTAATCTATTATCATTACCATCCAAGAAAGTAATTTATTAAAATAAAAAAATAAGCAGAAATCAATCATTACATGGAGGTGGTAGTCCACACGTACACATAGTTGATGATTTCATTTTTCGTAGTTTGGGAGAAATTTATGATATGTTTTTTCATTTAAGAATCTAAAATATGTTAAAAATATCATAATTATTTATTTAATTAAACATCAATACTATCCATTCAAGGTGGTTTTGAAAAATAAAACATGACGCTTTGTGGGGGCAGTAGTCTACACACATGCATGAAGTTCATTTTTTATTTTCCTTAAGGGACAAAGGGAGAGGTAGAAAGTATTGATTCCTTTAGAATAAAAATTCAGTATAGAAAATAATTATTTTATTATATATTAGTGGGAAAAATATATTTGGAAATGTAATAAAAAAAAGAAAAGAAATTAAGAAAAATTGGTAGACACGTTGAGAACTTGGGCTTTCCATTGGAGGAATCCTTGGAAAGGCATGTAATAGGATAATATATTGTGGAATGAATCTTAATATGGTGGAATTAGATTATAGGGTAATTAATAAGTGAATATTTTTAAGAGTAAACCGCATTTTTGGGTGGTATTGAAGGGGTAGTGAGAGGCCCATTTTATAAGTGGTGAGAATGACATTTTTGTAAATTTCTCTAATTAATATAAATAGAGAACACGTTTCACATGTATAGTGGATCAAAAAAAAATAATTGAGTGTGGGATGTGATGATTTTGATAATACCTCAAAAATTCATTTGAACACATGTTTTAAACATGTTTTTATGTGATTTACTCTTACAATATTTACTTTTACCATATTTGGTTTTCCTTTGCAACTAGTTTTTACCTCCCCATTTAAATTTTAATGACTAAAAATAAAATGTAAGTTATTAAATAATTGGAAACTAATGATTCTAAATATGGAATAAATTTTATCATATAATAATTATATATGTAAGAAAAATTAATTCTAACATTTTCATATGTAACGTGTAAAAACCCATTTTTTGAAAAAGTGATTTTTTAAATTTTTTATATTGGATAAAATTATCTATTTATTTGGTTTTCACGATATAAATTAGTTTATTAGAAAAAATAAAATTTATGATTTTTTCATTTAAATCCAAAACCGAATTTTAGAGAAATTATATTTAATTTTATAAAAGACCAAAAATATTTTCATTCATCAGAAAATACTATTAAGTTCAAAAAATGTTAAACATATGTTTTGTAAACTAAAAATGATATTTAACAATGTAAAATATCACTCATTAAATAAATATTTTATCTATTAAATAGTTTGGTAAACTTATAGGTATTTATTATTTAATGATAATGTTATAAAAGCTACAATTTTGGTAAAAACTATATTTTTCACTATTCACCTAAAAATCAGTTATTTTAAAAATATAGAAAAAATTAATTTTAAGATAAAAATTAAATAATTTACCTATAAATTAATTTTTTTATAAAAATTCTAATTATATATATATATATATATATTAAAAAATATAAATGTATAATGAAAACTGTTTTCATAAGAAAATGTCATTTTTAGAAAAATATTAACTATTAATATTATTATTTCTTATTAGTTACTAATAAAATTAGTTTTAATATATTATTCATATAATATATATATTTTTTCCGTAAAGGTTTTAGTTTCACAAAAAAACAAAGAAAAAAATTAATTTTTTGTAATGATATATTTAAAATCATAAATCAGTCTTATTGGTTATCTACCTATACTAATTTAATTTATAAATTACTTAGTATTTATAATGAACATCTTTTATTTATAAATATATTTTATAATTCAGTTACATATATTTTTTCTTTCCAATTCTATGGGTACATTTTTACTATTATATATTGTTTCATGGTTCTTTCTGGTTCTATATTGTGTGTACGACAATCTATAAAAAACATTCAGTTCTAAATGAAATAAAATATATAATATTTAATCTTGGGATGTCACACATGTTTAATAAATTTAGTCTTTAAAAAGAAAAAGATAAATATACCCACTTTAAATTTTTTTAAATTCCATCAAATGTTTTAAAATTATGGTATTACAACTAAAAACTCATTTTTGGTGGTCTTTGATGCATTTTTTAACCAATAAAAACAAATAATAGGGTTAAATGAGTCGAAATACAATAGATCCAATTTCATTTTTTGATTTTAAATCTTATATATCCTAACCAGGCCAAAATCATAAGTTATGGTTATCTTAATTTCAAATCTCACTTTAAACTTATCTTAAGATATTAATAAATTAATTTATTTTTTCCCTCATTAAATTTTTGTTAAATGTATATTACTTTATAATAATTATAAAATCATTAATTTATGTTAATTTTTAATTGTTTCATAATATTTTTTTCACTAAATATATTATATATTATGTTTAAATACAAATTTAATATTATATAAGTCATATTTAAGAAAATATATTATATGCATATGAATATAAATGTATTTGAATTATACAATATACTATTTAATAAAATATAAAGTATTTATTTATGGTATTTTAATTTTATCATCCCTAAGAAAAGCAATGAAAAAGGGTTCCATTATCAGTACAAATAAAAAGGGTGTATAAAATACACCATTTTTAGTACAAAAAAATCTCGACAAAGGGCGCCCTTCGTCAATTATTTTTTTAGAACTTACAAATGAAACCTTTTGCAATATTTTTTTAAGAATTTAAAAAGTTTAATGCTTAATAAAGAGAAATGTATAGAATAAATGTTTTCATGTGTTAGTGGTATAGACCATAATTGAGTAGTATTTTTTGATTACCACATCAAGTAAACAATTTAAGATATGCCTAATTTGGTCTTACCATGTTAGTGTTATTAATTTTTCATATAATAGTTTTAGGTAATTTTATTGGATTAATTTTCATATTAAAAGTTTTTAGTATTTCCCAATTAGAAATAAAATCTTGAGATATTATCAAAATAATGATAAATATATGTTATATATATAAATGGCGACTTTATATCAATTTTTTAATACTTATAAAAAGTGAACAATAGCACCAAAAGTTTCAATTGAGTACACCCTTATTTATGTATTTAAAGTATTTAAAGTGTTTGGGTGATGTCTGGAAGGGCTTGGAGGATTTTTGTTATGTTTTTTTTTGGTTTTTAAAGGTGCACAGTTTTAGAACGGTAAGTAGAAATCGTGAAACTACTATAGAAAACCATAAAAAGTGAGGCGGTAGGTTATGGTTAGGTGTATGGTTAGGGGAACATGTGTAAACCTAGGATTAATTATGAATTTTGGGACAGAGGTCTTGTGAACGATTAGCTTACAGTTTGTCTAATTGTGCATGAAAAAAAGTTAGATCTGAAACCTGTGTATCTAACTCAATTTTGATTCTTAATGTCTCGTTTACCCCCTAATACAACCCTAAATTTAATTACTCTATTCAAAAAGGTTGTGGAGACCATTAATTTTGATCTTTAAGTGATCCATTGGAAAATTTTATTGTGTTGAAGCTCAGATTCCTTGGTAAGTCTCCATTCTTGGTGGTTTTTCGCAGATCTCTTATTCTCATCTGTCTTTATTCACAAAAAAAATAAACTGGGGATATATCTATGTTTTTTGATTCCAATAATGACTAGGTATGTCCATTTGGATGTTATGGAACAATATATAATGCATTATTTTGGATTTTCAACTTGTTTTTTGATGAATTTGTTTCATTCTTCATTTTCACCATAGTTTTCAGGGTAGGTGGCATCACTATCCACTCCTCTTATTAGAACTAGAAGTCTTGATTTCAAATTGTTTTATTAATTGTTTTGAATTATGAAATTGATATGAAATGATTTTTAAATACCCTATTTAGTGAAGGCTTGTGGAATTGTGAAATTTGATGTTGTGAAAGGTTCTTTGTTTATGGATTTTAAAGTGATGATTTTAAAATGTAATTTTTTTTAATTCATGGAAATAGTTTGATGGTAATGTTTTCAATATAAGAATTATTTTTTGAAATTTATTTAAATGGATGATTTGGAATTGTTTTTTTGTCATAATGGTTGGTGTGTGTTCATGTGTATTTGGGATAGATAAGGGTATAAAGTTTCCCCCATAAAAAGTTGGATAGATAAGGGTATGAACTTTCCTCCATAAAAATGGTTCAAAAATTAAAAAATTTGGGAAGTGATGACTCAACACTCATGAGTATAGGTAATTACATGGTTTCTTGCATTAATGGATTTGATGATATGTGGAATGGAATGAGTTATTCTAAATATAACTTTGAAATGAATTTATAAAATTTTTTAAAGGCTTCTTTGGTTGTTTTCATTGGAAAACATTTTAGTATGGAAAAGTTTTTTGGTGTGAAACTACTTGACTTTGATATAAACTATAAAAATGTTTTAAATGGTTTATATAAATTCTTGAATATAAACGTTCTAACTTGTTTTATCCTAGTGGTGTGTGTAGGTATGTCATTTGGGGAAAACATATTGAGTTTCATTACTCAACCCCTACTTGGGAACCTTTGTAAATTTACAGATATTGTTTATCGAGACACATGTAAATACAAGGTACCTCATTTATTAAGTGACGATTCATGACACCTTGGGCATGGATAGTAGATTTGGAGCTTGGATCATATTGGTAGGTGTATATTGGTGTCTTTAGAGTATTTGAGATTTGTTTATTTTAGTCTTCCACTTTGTACTATGAGAGGGTTTCTAGTTTTTTGGTTGGTATTGTTGTCAGTTTGGTATTACCTTGAGTTTTATTACATTATTATCATGCATCATACAACGGTTTTTTTATGGTTATCTTAGTTGCAGTTATTTTATTTCAAAATAAATAATCATCCTCCAATTTTATTTAATCCCTTAGAATTTAGTTTTAGTCATTGGTATCTTGGGGATGTCACCTAAGGCCAAGTATTATTTATACCTCATCTCAAGCCAATGATGAGGGGAGAAATCTTACAAATGGTATCATTCTTATCCAGTCTATCCATTATTTTGGAAAAAATGGAATTCATTTATTAGTCTTGGAGTTGAAAAATCATTCTTGATTAGTCCTTGAGTTGGGATGGTATCATGGAGTAGGATCATTGAGACATGAAATGTATAGCATAAAACTGTATAGATAACCTATGTATGTTGAACCATAAGTTACCATGGAGTTAGGTACATGTGTTTTTTGAGACACTTATAGGAGTTTTAATCTCATTGTCATGGGTTTATCCAATGAGAAATACTTTACATGCATTGATAGAAATGACTTACCACTAGAAGTGAATATTTCATATTGATTAATGATTTATGATTTGGTAAAAAGTGATGAATTTTTAAAAGTGTTTAAAATGTTTTCAAATTTGACATTTTGAAAAGGTATGGTAGTGGTATTTTGAAAATGGTTTGATTTTCAAAATTAAGGATGATTTTTCATAAGTGGTTGGAAAATAAAAATGGTTAAATTTTGAGAAAGGCTTGTTATGATATAAATGTGATGTGATAAAATTTAAATTTCTAACCCTTTAGTTTATATAGAGTGAGATTAAATGTAATTTTCTTTTGGATATAGAAACTTTTAATAGGAAGACATCATAAGAACCAATCATAAGAGGCTATTAAGAATATAGTTTCACCTAAGCCACAAGTGAACCAAAAGTTTGTTCAAATAATCATTAATTATATTCAAACTATTGAGTGAATAATCCAACTATATACTCTTTTTATGATATCTATCACTACTGTAATTCAAAGTGGAAAAAGTATGGTTGACTTCATGAGAACTGGTAAGAACTCTAACACTAAGAGTAAGAGGAAGTGGGAAACCTATTTCCAAGGAGGTGGAAAACATCAAAATTGAACCACAAAATGAATTAACCTTAATATAAGACCAAATAATAATAGGTATGTCTCCAATGTGATTCCTTAAATAATATCAAGTGAGATTACACATCACCACCTAGTGCATGACACAATTACAACAATGTATGGAATATTCAGCGCTATTGTCGCAGTGCTCCAAGGTATGGTTCTAGTGACACATCTCATTGTTTTAAGTTGTTATATTATTAAACAAGATAAGGGTAAAAGAATACCTCTCATCAGTAGAGTTGAGATAGGACAAGTGAATCTAGAAATACCATGACTCCTCAATAAGGTAAATCACAATAGGGTAATGAAGAGAAAATTTCTGTGAGTAAACAATTATATAGAGTTGAGTAAGTGATAGTGGATGATGAATCTAGACCATATATGGTGAGAGGTACAATTATTTTGAATTTTATACTTATAAAAGTTGTGTTTCATATGGGTGATTCCCATTATTTTTTTTCTTCTCCTACTATTTATCTTTTGGGTTTGTATATTGAGATGATTCCTTTTATTTTTAAACTTCAAACTCCTCTTAGTCGAAGAGAATGCAAGGCCTTTATGTGTAAATAATGTTCTATAATGATTTATGTAAATGAGTTAATATGATATTTATCTATTCTTGATATGGATGTCTACGACATAATCCTGGGTATAGATTGGTTGAAAATGTTCAAGGCTCACATTGAATGCTATACTCGAAGGGTTATTTTTATAATTGATGATATAATCAAGCATATATTTATAGGAGACCAAAATGTAAAGGTAGTTGGAATAGTATTATTGACACAAGTTGTTGGAACTATCTCATAATAGTTGGAATCTTTGAATTTGGCATTAGTGGATGAGATTAGGGGTAAGAATTTTCTAGTAGTTATTAATCAGTTTCTAGATGTTTTTCTAAATAACTTCATAGTGGTTATACCCCAAACTGAGGTGGATTTTATGATTGATATCATATCAGGGAACTTTCCAATGTACCTTATATATTATAATATGGAACTAATATAACTAAACAAATTAAAAGTGTATTTTCAAGAGTTGAAAAGAAAAGGGTTCATTCATCCTAACACATATCCATGGGCAACGCCAGTCTTGTTTGTGAAAAAGGACTATAAAACTCTAAGGATTTGTGTTGATTATCATAAACCTAAACAAGTTACGATAAATAATTAATACCCAATTCCTTGAATTAATGATTTTTTGATCATTTGAGTGGAGCCTAGTGGTTCTCTAAAATTGACTTACAATTGGGGTATCACCAATTGTGGGTTCAGAGGGAGGATATTCCAATAACAGCTTTCATAAGTATATATTTCCATTATGAGTATGTGATTATACCTTTTGGTCTTACTAATTCACTAGTAGTATTTATGGTATTGATGAGTCAAATATTTTGAAGATATCTGGATTATTTTGTGGTGGTGTTTGAGGAAGACATATTGGTGTATTTAAGGACAAGGGAAGAGTAGGAGAAACACATGGCGACAAAGTTGGTAAATTTTTAGGATCATCGGTTATATACCAAATTACCAAAGTGGGATTTTTGGATATAAGAGGTAATTTTCATTAGACATTTTATCTTTGAAAAAGGTGTTTCTATGGATCCAATTATGATAAAAGCTATTATATCTTGGAAACCACCGAAGAATGACTTTGAGATACACATTTTCTTTAGCTTAGCTGGTTATTACTGATGTTTTATTCCTGAATTTTCATGAAGAGATTCACCAATGATAGATTTTACAAGAAAAAATGTTCCATTCTAATGGAACTATTAATTTTATAATTCTCTTCATGTTCTTAAAGTTCACCATACATTATCACTAATATTTATTTTTTTGGAATTATGAAAAGGGTACCTGGTGTATTGTGATTATTCAAGATCTGGGTTGTGATGTGTTCTCATGAAGGGAGATAATGTTGTTTCTTATAGTTCATGGTAGTTAATATTTCATGATAAAAACTACCCAACATATTATTTGGAGTTAGATAATATAGTCCATTCTTTAAAGACAAGGAATCATTACCTATTTGGTGAGAAATTTAGGGTGTTTACAGATTATAAGATCTTGAATCATATTTGCTCACAAAGGGATTTTAAACTAAGACAAAGAATATGGATAGAGTATCTCAAAATTTTTGACTTTGACTTGGTGTATGAAATAGGTAAAGGAAATTCAGTGGCATATGCATTAAATATAAATTCATATGGTCAGTTGCTGAAAGAGGCTTTATAATAGTGGAAGTTAATATCGATGACACCTGAAATGCACCTGGAATCTGAAGACCAAGTTAATATTTTTATTTTCTTCTTGGTTAATTTTGTTTCTGATTTGGTGAATATGGTTAAATAGGTATTGAAATATGATTTATAATGTTTTTATATTATGTCAATACTCAATGGTGGGGAGACCATTGAGGGATATAAGCTAGATGTGAGTTCATCTTTGTAGTTTTGAGGTCAGATGGTCATACCTTTGGATTATTAGGAACACTTTATTCATGTTTACAATCATTTGATTTGGGATCTTCATCATTGAATATAGAAGATGTATAAGAAAATGAAAGAAAAATTTTTGTGGGCTGGCATGAAAAGAAAAGTAGTTGAGTTTATTTCAAGATACTTAACTTGTTTATAGTTTAAGGAATATAAATGGTATCCAATGAGTATATTGAAGTGTTTACCTATTAATATTTGGAAATCAGAGCATATTGAAATTGATTTTGTGAATAGTCTCCTAATAATGGTTTGAAAACATGATTCCATATGGATGATAATGGATCAACTCACAAATTCATCCAATTTTATCTCTATTTGTAAATATCATATGATGGTGGAATTATCTATAATCAATATCTGATAATTAATAAAGTAACATTCTGTACCAGTTTTGATTGTACCATATCAAGATCTGAGGATCACATAATGTTTCTAGATTTCCTTAGAACATACCCTTGTGACTCAATTGACTATGAGTATGGCGTATTGTCCTCAAAGATACGGAAAATTTTAAAGGATGATACAAATGACGGAAGATATGCTATGGGCTTGTATAATGTATTTTGGTGTCTTGTTGGAGGATCATATACCATTAGTTGAGTTCTATTATAAAAATAGTTTTCAGGACTTGATACATATGGATCATTTTGAATCATTGAATGGGCATACTTGTGTTATCTAATTTATTGGGAGGAAATAAGTGATACTTCATTGGTTTGTCCAATCCTTGTCTAAGAGACAATAGAGAAGATTCATTTGATCAGTAAAAGGATGTATATGACATAGATTCATCAAAAATCATATGAGTATCATCGTTGATGATTTTTTTAATTCAAGTTGAGTGATCATGTGTTCTTGATAATCTCTTCAAGGATTAGAAATCATCATTTTAGGAAGAAATTAAAGTTATATATTTGATACATATTACCTTTTAAGATACTTTAATGGATTAGTAAGGTGGAACATCAATTTTCATTTCCACCAAAGTTCAGTTTGGTGCATAATGTGTTTCATGTATCTCAGTTGAAGAAGTATAATCCTGATATTGACTATGTGATTCAATGGGGTCACACTGACCTAGAGAAAGATGGTTCATTAGTCCATGTGAGTGTGTAGATTTAGGAGACAAAATATAAATTATTTTGTGGGAAAATCATCAGTCTAGTGTGGGTTTTGTGAAAAAATAGTCTGATTCAGGAAGAAACTTGGGAATGAGAGATGGAAATGGTCGAGCAGTAGCCCCGAATCTTTTAGGGTAGTGGTGGTTTTTTAATTTTTAAGGAGATAATGGATAATGGTGGGGATAATTTAGATCCCCCGATTTCTATTAAGTACTCATTTATTTATTCATTTTATGTATGTAATGAGTTTGGGTGATGTTTGAGAGGGTTTGGTGGACTTACGATATGTTTTTGGGGATTTTTTGGAGGTGCACGGTTTGAGTACATTTAGTAAATTCCATGAAACTCCTACAGAAAACTATGAAAAGTTAGGTAGTGGGATCTAGGTAAGTGCATCGTTAGATAAAACATTTCTCCAAACCCTGTGCCCACAGAGGAGTAACCATGTATCTGGGAACATATGTCTTGTGCATGGTTAACACATGGTTTTCCTAGTCATGCACCCTAACCATGCTAAAAAAAAGATAGATTAAAAAATTATGGATCTAACTCTGTTTTAATTATTATTTATTCTTCCCCTAATATGACCCTAACTTGAATTACACTCTTCCAAAAGTTTTTGGATACTCTTCCTCTTAATATATGAGTGATCTATTGGAAAATCTTGGTGCGTTGAAGCCTGGATACCATGCTGAGTCTCTGTTCTTTGTGGTTTTTCTTAGATATCTTATTAATACCTCTCTTGATTCATATAACTAATATGTTCGGGATAGATCTTTGTTTTTAATGCCAATAATGATGATATATAGATGTTTTGGTGTCAGGGAATGAGATCTAAGGTGGAGTTTTTGGTTTTTTAACCCATTTTGTTGAATTTGTTTTGCCATTATTTATTTTTGATATAGTTTATAAGGTAGTTGGAATCATTTTGAAATTATATTATTAGAACTAGAAGAATTGATTTCAGATTAGTTTAATTTTTATTTTTATTTTAAAATTGATATGAAAATCTTTGTTAAAACCCTATTTAGTAAAGGTTTGTGTAATTTTTAAAATTGTTTTTTGGGAAAAGTGTTTTGTTTATGGATTTTAAAATGATGATTTTAAAATGTGAACTTGTTTTGATTCATGTAAATGGTTTGATAGAAATTTTTTCAATAGAATAAATGATTTATTGAAATGGGTTTAAATTTTTTATTTGGAATTTATTTTGTGTATAATGGTTGGTGTGTGTTCATGTAAATTCATAACAGATAAGGGTATGAAGCTTTCCCCATCAAAAGTGAGAATGGATAAGGGTATGAACTTTCCCCCATCAAAATAGTTCACCAAGTGAGGTATTGGTTAAAGGATGAATCAACATTCATAAGTATAGGGAGGTCCATGGTTGCATTCATGGATTGATGTGTGGATATGTGAAATAGAATGAGTAATGACACATAGAATTATGAAATGAATTTGTGAAATGCTTTAAGGGAATTTTTTGTTTTTTTCCTTGGTAACTATTTTTGTATGAAAAAATATTTTGGTGTAAAACTTATTGGATTTGATATAAATTGTAAAAATATTTTAAATGATTTTTTATAAATTGTTTTATATAAATGTGCTAACTTGTTCTATCCTAGTGGCATGAGTAGGGAATTCATTTGGGAAAAACCTACTAAGTTTCATTACTAACCCCATTATTGGGATTCTTAGTGAATTTTTATAGTTAAAGGTCTGGTATCTCATTTATTTATTGATACTTCAAGATAACTTGGGCATGGATTATGGATTTGGAGCTTGGAGTATGTGGGGAGTTGTGGAATTTGTTTCTTTGGAGTCTTGAAGATTTGCTGGTTTTAGTCTTCTACTTTATACTCTGACATGGTTCTTAGATTTTTGGTTTCTATTCTTTCTAGTTTGGTATTAATTTGATTTGTCTTAAATTTTTATCACGCATAATAAAGTTTTTTTTGGTAATTGTTATCTTGGTTGTGGTAGTTTTATATCAAAAGATAAATTTTCCCATAATTGTATTGAAGCCCTTGGAATTTATTTCCATCCTTTGGTGTCTTGGGGATGTCACCTATGGAAAAGTAGAATTTCCACCTCATCTCAAGCCAATGAGGAGGGGTGATATGTTATGAAAAACCTTATTTTCATTAATCTCACACTTTTTGATCTAGGTATATGATATTATATGAATGAATTTCCAATAGGAAAACTACATATTTTTGATGTTTTTCAATGATCCTATTTATCTTCATGTGTATTAGTATCTTACCTTGGTATAATTGTTAATGTATATCATTTAATTATGTACTTTAATACATGAAAAAAATCATGATAGTTTATATTTGTCTTAAGGTAGTTGTTGCAACCTAGAGGTTGTGTGTGGGATTTTTTAACAACAACTATTGGTTTTTTAGATAGTATTAAAAGACATGGCTGAATTATAGAAAGATATTAATTAATTTTCAAGGGATACAAAGAATCAACATGGTTAATATATCTATCATGGTCATAGAAATTGTGTGAATTGATTTGAATAAGGCTAAATATATAATGGTGTTTGACTAAGAAGACTGAGTTTTATTCTGGACATTGTAGGAAACGTCACACTGTGATTATAAGAGTCACAACACAAATGAAGTTAAACTCAAAAAAATAGAAAATTCATTAAATTTAAATAATATTATTTAAGTAACACCATAAGAGTCATTCACATTATGAGATTATGTGTCAAACCATGATTATATTTCGTTATGTTTTTTGGTCTCCCATAAAGAAAATTTGGATAAAAACTAAGGTTCCATAATTTTCCATATTTTATGTTTCATGCTGCACACCATAAAACAAATATCATGAAACAAATGATTTTATAGTATTTCAGTTACTCTAGAGATCTGGTTCTCATGATGTCGAAGGAATGTGTTGAGGCCAAGAGGTTTGGAGTTGTTAGTATTGAATTGATGAAGAAGTTTATGAATAAGAAGTTGGAATTATCATGATGTTTTGTTTTTTTTTCAACACAAAAATCACATTTACAGGAATAGTTTTTTATTCCTTCTGTAGGAAGATCACTGAGCTTCCCTAGAATAATCATCCATCCAATGAGCTTCCATGAGTAAGGAAAATAAACATCATAAAGGCTTCTGAGCTTTTGCGAAGGAAGCATCAGTGGTATCAAGTTCATGTATGAAGAAATTGAATACCATCTATGTGGAATAACTTCATATGAGTTCATGATGAGAGAATATATTATATAAGGATATAATATGTACCTCTCATGCATATAAGAAAACATCAATATAGAAATTTCATGCTGATGAGAATCATTGACTGCAAAAATCTTCCTTCCTCATGGAACTCATTTATAAAGAATATATTTTTTTATATAGAGTGTAAGTAATATCTATAGTTAAATGTGAGAAACACAAATATTCTATGAAAATGAGAATGAACCTTCAGTGAGGACATGGATTGAACTTGTATCATTCATGAGTGATGAAGAATATTTTTTTATATTCATTGTCTATGAATTCAATGTTTCTTTTTTTCATGAAAATATATTGATAAGAAAATAAAATGATAAAAATTGATTTGTGATTCAATGATACTTATATAATGATATAGTTATTCTAATAATTACAAAATATGTAAGTTAAGGATATTAATGGAAGTGGAATTCAAATATGAAAGATTGGTGTTGATCAACATAGGGCATTAAAGCTAATCGTAAGGCTTTTATCAGGAGTGTAATATTTCATGGTCATAAGACTTCATGAGTACATGACTTTTCAAAGTTATAAAAATTGTGAAGTCATGAGCATAAAGATTTTTCAAAGTGCATTAGTTCTATATAATTCTTCAAGACTTATCAATTTTGAGGCATCTATAGACTCGATGGTATTTATAAGGAATAATTCTAAGACCAAAGTTTCATGAATTGTATACACGGTGTTCTAATTGTAATGTTGATTTTATGGAATATTATGTGGAATAAATAAAGGATTAAAGGATTATGAAAAGGATATAATATTTCTATAGGATTTTATTCCATTATCATTAGTTATATAAGTAGTTTTTTTGTAGGTGTAATTGTGAATACTATCTTTAAGAATTCAATAGATTCGAATTTGAATGTATATACACCGTTTTGTAAATATTTGAATTAATTAGAAATAGGATAAGTAACTAATGCAACATAATATATGATATACTATTTTAGAAGATCATGGTGTGTGAAAAATATGTGAGAATAAGAGAGAGATAAAAATAAGATAAGAGGTTCTATCTCGCTGCTATGTAAGAAATCAAAGAAGAATAACTGACTAGTAGAAGTATAAGTGTGAAGAATCCAAGTAGCATTGTGATAGTATGTTGAATCTTGTTGGAGACGGTCTATTTTTTTATTATAAAAATACTTATCTTATCAATTTTTTGAGAATAATATGCATTATATAATTACTATAGTGAAGTGTAACTGTTGGATACACCCTAATTATTGTAAACCACAAGGATCATTTTATTGTGGATAGGGTGATCTAATAATGTTTAAAAATCATGATAAGTACTAAAAACTATTATTAAGTATAGAAATTTGTTAATTATTATGTTCCTATGGGTGTTATTGTTTGATTCATTCAGTATATTCATTTTAATTTAACAGGTGGGTAAGGTTTTTTTAAAGATAAAAAACATCAAAAGTGTTAACCATCGATTCAACTTCCTTCTCAGTGGTTACAAAGATCTAGAATAGTCCTCTTAATATGTATTAGAGGTAGTTTACTTTATTTACTACATGCTGTTTGAATTTTGAATAATAATAATACTATCATGGATATTCAAAACATAGTTAAAATAATGTAGATTCCTATCTTAAATGAGAAGAAGTATCATATATGGAAGGAAATAATGCTAAAAAAAATATTATCTATTATTTATGAAGTTATATTAGTTAATGTAGATGGTTTAACTTCTCCTACAGAGGGAACTCCATTAATATCTACATTTAATAGGAATTGAGAGAATGATGGAAGATCTAGAAATTCTATTCTTTCTTCTCTCTCAGAAATTGATTTCCTATAGTTTAATGGAATTGGAATAGTTAAAGGAATATAGTATGTGATGAAAAATATTTATAAAGGGAACATTCAAGTAAAGAAATATAATATAAAAATTTGGATATTAAAAAACAAGGATTTTAAAATTGTAGATAATGAATTTTTTGGTGACTTATTTATAATGTTTAATGATATTGTATACACCTTAAGAATCCTTAATTAAAAATTGAAAGAATAAATAGTTTATAAAAATATATTGAGAATTCTTCCTAATTTATTTGATTACAAAGTTTCATCATTGGAATATATAGTGCCTGAAACAATATCTCTAGATGATTTTTATAGTACTCTCATTACATGTAATATAATAAAGGAAAATATTATAAAAATAAAGGGAAAGTATGATAATGAAATCTTTTTCAAAAACACTAAACAATAAAATTCATTGAAATTATTTATTGAAAAAGTGGTCAGTGATTTTGATTCTAAAGAATAATTGAGTAATAAGTTCAATAAATTCATGTATTCGTTTTCCAAAAATGTCAAAAGTGTATCATTTACGTATAAATGGAATATACCAATGATGTGATTTAATAATGGAGCCACTGTACATTTTAGAAAAAAGTTTCCAAGACTAAAGGAAGGTGAAGATAATGTTGAAGTTGATGGGGGTCCAAAAATACCATTAAAGAAGAAGGAAGACAAATCAAAATATTTTTCAAAAGGAAAGAATATTGAAATTTCTATAAATGAAAGTATAAATTTGTTGTTTGAATATAGTTAATATAATGATAGTGAAGAGGAAGCAGAAGCTTAAAATTCTATAGGTAAAGGTTCTAAAGATTTACTTATTTAAAACGTTAATGATGCGAGTTTTAATAGTGATAAAAGTAGAAAATATGAATAAGAATAAGAGGAAAATTAGATGGAGTCATGTTAAAATATAATTTAAAGAATGTATCTTAAAAATTGAAAATTTATAGTATGATAACAAGAAGTTAAAGAAATATGGTCAACCTACTAGCAATTAAGAAACAATGCATGAAGAATAAAAATATAGATTGTTAAAACAGATTGAAAACATGAAGAATTTACTAAATTTCAGTAAAATACTCAATATCAAGCTCAAGGAAAATTTTAGGGAAATATAGAAAGAATTTGACCATGTGAAATATAAACTGTATATAGTTGAATAAAGAATATATAAATTCCAAAATTCAATTTTAAAAGTTGGTGAGATCTTTAAGGTGTGTGAATCTCAAAAATATTAGAGACGATCAAAATAATTTTTTTAACAAGGTTGAAGATATTAGGAAAGTGTCAAAGGAGAATAATAAATTCAAAAGGATCATTTTTTATCCAAAAAAATTGAATTCAAAATTTTGGGAATTTCTAAGAAATTAAACATTGAATAATAAACTGCTACGGTTTGAGAATCTAGTATAACTGAGAAGAAGTATAATATGAAGAAGAAGATATCATGTTACTAAAAAAATTTTAGTTCTAAAAAAAGATCCAATATTGATGGTTTGAAATATATTAGAAAATAAATATATTGTTTTGGAAACACATGCATGTTTTAAAGAAAAATATACTTTTTATGGATATTGCTGGTGCTATAGAGGATTTGGGAATATAATGATTATGTGATGGTTCAATCATCCAAATTACAATGAATCCATTATGTGTTGAAGAAAGATTTTATGAGGGAGTCATCCCACTCAAATAATTCATACTTAAAACCAATCTAGAAAATCCAATTTAAATATTGAGAACATATTCCAAACTCTTGAAACTCTATGTGAGAGGTGTGATTTTCTTGGAAATATTGATAAAGGGTCTCCTGTGATGCTTCCAACCCAATATGGGTTTTATAAAAAAACATAAAATCATTAGGTGAATAAAGAAAATGGAAAAGAGAATTCTGTTGTGTTTGAAACTATACTCAATGCTACAGAATGAGAACAAAATTTGATTTTGGATAGTGAGTGTTTTTCACACCTTAATGAAAGCATGAAGCTATTGATGAATGTGAAAGAATAAAATTAGTGAATAATTTTTTTTAAAATGACGAGTCTCTAAAAATAGAAGACATTGAATCTTCTATCATTGGTCAATAAAAGTTGAAATCCTAATTTTATTTATTTATTGATAGACTAAAACATAATTTGTTTAGTGTTTCATAGCTTTGTGATCAAATAAATAATGTTATATTCAAAGGAGATGGTTTTTTTATTAAACGCCATGAATATGGGGAAGATTTTAAAGGAGGATAGTGAAAAATTGGAAACCTTTTCTGGGTTAGTGATGCAACAAATTCATATTATCTAAGTATGAATTAGAAAAATGAATTTTGTCACCGAAGTCTTGGGAATATACACAATAGAAACATGAATAAGTTAACATAGAGAGGAAGTGTTTGTGATATCCCTGTATTGATAAAATTGAGAGTTTAGTACTGTTCTATATTGTAGAAAGAGAAAATTTAAATTTATTTACATAAGAAGGTTGAGATACATACATATCATCCCTTGAAAATTATTTATTCTAACATATATTGACCTCCGAGGAAGTAATAAAAAATGAATATTAGTATTTTATTTCATTTATTTATTATTTCACTCATATTACATTTTTTTATAACATAAATAAAATTCTCTCAATATATTTAAAAGTTTTAGGAGAAGTACTGAAAAGGGATATAACTACTCTATAAATAAGATCTAAACAGACAATGGTGCTAAATACACAAGTGATAAGTTTGAAGATTATATTGATAATAATGGTATTCATCTTGAACTTATCATACTATACACACTAAAACATAATTATTTTATTGAAAGAAAGAATAAAATATTTGTTGACATGTGTCAAACCATATTGATTGAACTTGATACTTATCAACTCTTTTTGAGATAAGAAATTAATATTTCAGTGAAAATTTAAAAACACTTATTTTAGAAACCAAACTTTGAAATGTCTTTATTTGATATATATTATAATAATAAATCACATTTTAGGTACCTATGTATGATTGGATGCCCTTATATAATCAAAGTTGAAGGTTAGAATCTTGGGAAGTTTGATCAAAGAGGTTTTGATGGAATATTCCTTGGATACCAATGAAATAGTAGAGGATATAGATTCTACAACATAGAAACTAAAAGAATTATTAATTCAGTTGATGTGAAAGTTCTATAACATTCTAAAAAAATATTCACATTCAATTATAGATATATAAGGAAGTGAAGATGAAGCTGTTTTATTTAAACAACATTTTAATGTCTCTAATAGAAGTTATGATATAGAAGATACATAAAATGAAGATATTTATTCATCTATTTGACGTGATGAGAGTCAATTTTTATTATCTCTTCTAATAATTTAAAATTAATTGGATGTTCAAAATATCACTAGGTATCTAAGATAATAGGTTCAAAATAGAATAAAATAGAACAAAATTTCACATACCACTTTGTTTTCACAGGTTGAGCCAAGAGATATTAAAGAAGAAATGTAGCATCAAGAGTGGATTGATTCCATGAATAATGAATTATATCCTATTGAAAAAAATGATACATGAGATCAGGTACCAAAACCCGATGATAAAACTATTATTAGAATAAAGTGTTTTTTTAGAAAAAAATTGAATTAAAATGTTGATGTGGTAAGAAATAAGGATAAACTAGTTTTTATAGGCTATTTATAGGTATAAGGCATTGAATTTGATGTAAACTTTTAACCAGTTTCAAGAATTAAAACCATCACAATCTCTCTTCCTATTAATTCACAAATTAAATATAATATCTTCCATATGGTTTTAAAGTTTTCCTTTCTCAATGGAGAGATATAAGAAGGAGTCTATATTGAACAACCATGTGGCTTCTTACTTATAAAATAGAAAAATTATGCGTGTAAGATGAATAAGGATTTATATGGGTTGAAGAAATCCCCAAGAACTTGGTATTCTAATAAGGATTCATGTTTAAAGAAGAATAAATTCAAGAAGGGAAGTGTTGAAAAAAACATCTATATAAAATAAAATCAAGAGGTTTCCCTTATTAGGATTTTTTATGTTGATGATAGCATATCTATAGGGGATGATAAAGAATTATATAATCGTTTTTCAAAATACATTAAAATTTTATTCAAAAAGTCTATATTGGGATAAATGGGGTAATTTATTGGTTGGAAAATATCTCAAGTGGATGGACATATTTTCATATCACAAGAAATATATTCCAAGGTTATAATAAAAATATTTTTCATGGAAAATTCAAAACCTATTTACACACTTATCTTACAGGGAAAAACCCATTTAAGTATTAATTTGGAAAATATGTTGATCCTAATTTTTTATATAAATTTATAAGGACCTCAATAAATTTAATATATTATAGACCAAACATAGTGTATGTATTTACGCTTTGTGCCAAATTTCAAATTCCCCACAAATGTGGCATTTTTTGGTTGGAAAAATAATTATTAGATAAATTGAGGGGACTATATATGATAAGATAAATTATGAAAGAAACTTAAATTTGAATCTATTTATCTATATAGATTCAGACTTAGTACAATGTGTTAATGATTAGAATATACGCATATAGTGGATTCTTATTTCTAGGAGAAAGATATGTGATTTAGCTTACAAAGAAGAAAATTTTAGTGACTCTGTATACTATATAATATGAGTATCTATCTTCCACTCAAGAAAAAATACAATTAATGTGGATGAAGTCATATTTGGAATAATTATTTGTTGATGTTAAGTAGTCACTTCTCTTGGGATATGATAATCAAAGTGATATAAATATCACAAAAAATTCAGTGTAATATTCAAGATCAAAGTACACTGATTATAAATAATACCCAATCAAGGATTTCATGGAAATAATTGAACTAAATTTGGATTTTTTTTACCAGCAATGGAGTAGGTGGTTGATATTTTTACTAAAACATTGTCAAAGGATACTTCTTATAAGTTAAGGTTTACTATGAGTGTTAAAAATCACCCCATTAAAGGATAAGGTATATGTTTTACACACCTATATCATCTTTTATTGGGATATTATAGTCAAAGGGGGAGAAATATGACAATATATGTCTATCAATTGATATTATATTTACATATTTAGGAATATCATATATTTAGGGGTTGTTTTTAATAAGTATATACTATGATTTTAGATTGTGTAATATGTGTAAATTGTTTTTACCGTTTATTAAATTGGGTGTAGAAAATATTTCTTATAGGTTAAAGTAAGTTTATGTTGTAAATATGTGATTAATATGTTTTGAATCAAGAAATAAGTTCAGAATGATTACCAATCAGTATTTTATAGAGAACATGGAATTTTTATTAAATGATTCTTATTTCCTACACCGAGCTCGAACATGTAGGCTTAGAATTGTTATATAGTGACCCTTATAATTCATTTAATAGTTTTAGTGATTTATGTTCCTTTATTGAAAACAAATTACAAAGGGGGATATTGTTTAGATTATGATGTTTGGATTTATTATTATTGGACCGTGGAAGAATTTGGTGAAAAAGAAGTGGGAATGCTCATGGTGTTGTGTTTTTCTTTTGAAACATAAATGAGATTTATAGGAAGAGTTTTTGAGTCATTCCATAGGAATATACCTGATCTTAAATGGAATAATATTTCTTATAATGAGCTTCCATGAGTAATGAAGATTGACCATATGATGAATTCTTAGCATCTATGAAAGCACTAACCCTAACACAATGATTAAACACAAACAAATTGCATACCTTCCATGAAGAATAACTTCATACAACTACATGATGAGAATGGATATTACATGAGGAATTTCATGGATCTTCCATGAATATTTGTAACTGTTAGAACAAACTTTATATTCGTATGTGATTGATGACTACATGGATATTCCATCTATTTGGAAATCTTGTATGAAGAAGTAGGAATATTTCATGTAAGTAAGTGTTATTTATTCTTCTATGTTTATAGAATAGATCTTCATGATTATGATAATGAAACCTATATGAGGACATGAATTTATAATGAATCTTCTGTGAGTGAATAATAACATTTCACAAGTTCACCATACATGAATGAAGCGTTTCTTTCATTTATGAAAATCTTTTGAGAAGAAAATATGATGATGCAAAGTGACTCAGGATTCAGTGATACATACATAATTATACGGTTATAAAGATAATTAAAAAATATGTAAGTGAATGAAAATAATATACGTATTATTCCAATATATAAGAATGGCATTGATCAACATAATGTATTAAAAATAATCCTAATATTTTCAGCAGACGAATAAATCTTCACGATCATTCGACTTCATGAGTATATAACTTCATTAAGTTTGAAAGATAGTTAAGGTATGAGCATAAGGATTTGGATTATAATATGAATACTATTTAATTAGTTAATACTTATCTAATTTTAGGTGTCTATATTTTCAATGGTATTTATGGGGAAGAATGTGAATATTGAAGTTTCCATGATCGTATACATAGTGTTTTATTTAGGAAGATTATTTTGTGGGATTTAATATAGAATAAATGAATGTTTTAAATGAGGATGGAGAGTTTGTGATATTTCTATAGGTTACATGTAGTTATAGTTATTTATGGAAGTGGTTTATTATAGTGGTTATTATGAAGACCAGATCTAAAAATTCAAGAGATTTGAATTCAAAATTATTTATGCAGTTTTGTAAATATTTAAAAAAAGAAGAAAGAGAATAGGTAATTGAAGTTTATGATAATTAATTTATAGTTATTTTAAAATAATATAAGAGGTAATTTCCATTAGTTTTGTAAGAAATTGAAAATGAAGAAAATTCATGGAGAATTTCATGTATGAAGAATACAAGAAACATAGTGGTGGAATGTAGAAGCATGTTGGTGAAGGTCTATTCTGTTGTTGGAAAAATAATTAACATATCAACTATGTGAGGATAAAATTCCCTATAAAATATCTAGAATGAAATCATAGTGATGGATATACCCTATATTCTATAATCCACTAGGATTCTTTTCTATCATATTGCGCGATCTCATATTGTTTTGAGATCATTCAAAGGATTAGATACTCTATTTGACTATCAGATTTTTTAAATTCTTATATTCCTTTGGGGGTGATTCTTTTTGTGTTTAGAAGAGTAATTTACCTTTAACTATAGGAAAATGTTTTTTAAAATAAGAAAACATAAAAATCATTGGAAACTACTTAATCCACCTCTTAGTGATAACACAAATCCGGACTGGTCCTCCCAAAATTCCATTCCATGAAGGAATCTTGGGTGAAATTAGTGTTTTCAGTGACCTAATTCACATTCCATGAAAGTAATATCACACCAAAAATGGTTCTCTCCTCAAATATTATTTAAGGAGAATGTATTGTAACATTAAAAAATAAAAAAGATATAGTTTCATCATTATAGATTCTAGGGTTGTTCAATACTGGAACAATAGTACACACTGTGAAAAGGATGCATGCACCACGATGGGTTAAAAGGGTAAGAATAATAAAAGAATCATGATGTGATTCATTGAGAGTTAAAGAAGATTTATTCAACTAGATTTTTTGGATATAAATTTTAAATGGATATCACACTACGAAGAAGAGTACCATACCATAAATAAAGATATCACACCATGCATGGATAGTTTATAGAATAACTATGAATTCAATTATAATTTAAAAGAAATATATCTAGCTTGGGATTTATGAAAATAATTAATATTAATAAGCACTGAATGAAGAAACTAAATTTATGTGGTACACCTTTCAGGATCATAGATATATATTGAATAATAATCAATCCCAAACCTATAATTAATGGTTAGATACAATTATATAAAGAATATTATAGAAGTTTTCGAAAATAAGAGTGGGGAATATTGAAAATTAGATAAAAAATGATAAAGGTGTGCCAAATAATATTAAAAAATATCATTTATAAAAATATGAAGTTGATCCAAAAAATAATATCATTTTTAAAACTTGTTTTGACTAAAAGAGTATGCTTGAGAGGGATGAAGAAGAATTATAATTAAACATCAAGTTAGTGAAGAAAGATTGTAACAAAATTATTTCATTTTTGGAATTTTATTTACAAGAAAAAAGTAGAATATACTATTGTATTTTTATAGAATAAATAGTTTTATCCCTCTCATAACATTATTGATCTCATTCAATATAGAATATGGGGGGAACATTTAAGTGAAGAAAAAAGATGTACCAATTCAAGAAAAATAATGCAAGAAAAGTCTCTTGCTAAAAAAAGATACTATATCATATCATTAAACTTTTTAAGAGGACCCTTATGTCAATAAACTATCTAGAACTTTTCTTGAAGTATTGTGGAAATAGATAATAAGTGGGAGTTCCCATGGATCAGTAGTGTGCTCTCCAAAACTATTGAAACACATATAGTGCATAGTGTTATCATCTGGTATGTCAATATAGAATTGATGTATGGTCCTTGGATTATTCCATTCTAGAGAACCAAGTAAAATCATCATGTACTATATGCTTTACTTTCCATATCAGTTTTTATCATTAGGCATGATCTATGAGACTAAGAATAAAATATTGAATATTTTCATTCTAATATGAGAACAAGATACGAATGGATAAAAGGAACAAGGGAAAAAAGGAAAGTTTTAATTGGTATATACCCTAGTTCACCTCAGGGTTTCATGGGTTTCTATTGAAAGTGGTACATGCTTAAGGGGGACATAAGACCCATTTTTTACATGTATTTAGAGTAGATAAATACCTAACATGAAAAAAAGATGAGTTTGAGATAAAAAGAGATACATGAAACAAGGGTGTTGTTCCCAAGAGGGTTTTTGTTGAAAGTTTTTTCAATATTTCAATATGTCTTTGGTCATAGTGGTGATGATTCATGTAGGATTTTATAGATTCACGAGTAGGAGTAATTTTTTTCTTCTGATTTAGTGAGTTGCTAACTTGATAAAATATAAAAGGATATTTGGTTTTGTTTCTTGAAGACATTATATGGAAAGATTCAAAGTAGTAACCTTATTTGTGATGTCTAGTGTTATGGTCTTCATTTGAGTTAATTATTTAGTTTTGGTGGATAAAGGAACATGTATTAATACATGTTTTGAGTATGTTTGAGTTTCTTGATAAAGGCATGGAATAAATTTGGAGGAGTTTGAGTATATGTTTAAAGGTAATTCTAGATTTATGAAGGGTACATAAAGGTAAGACTAAATTTATATAGGCTGTGTAAAAGTAGGCCATTAACCATATAAGTTTAAGCTGAGTGGATACTGTGTTGCGTAAAGGTCACATATTACTCATGTAAAGGTCATGCTAAAGATATGAAAGCAACATAATGGAAGTACTAAAATTATACAATCTATGGTCACAAACCCTGATGTAAAGGTTCCACTATCTAATTAAGGGTTAGTTGAAGGATTCACTATGTAATACATCAAGATTTTATAAAATATTTTTTAATTAAATTAAATTTATTCTATAGCTTGTGTTACATGCCTCACAGAGTTTAAACGAATGATGATATACTATTAAAATATTTTTTAATGTGATAGTTATAACCTACCCATCAAATTTGAGAGTATGAATTGGATTAAATAATTTAGATAATATATAAATGAATTGAAAAATTATTAGTAAATAATCACTCAATTTTAAGTAAAGTAATTTAATTATTCAAAAATACATTTTACCCAAAAGGATTTTTATTTCTTTTGTAAGAAAATATTATAATAGATTTCTATAACCTTTAGAAATTTTATAAAATTAAAATCATTTTTATTATAATAATATTAAAATTATCTTACGTTTAATTTTTGATAATTTTCTAAAAAGATTTATTTTTCAGTAAATATTGAAAAATATTGATTTTTTTGAAAACTTTTATTTTATTTTAGGAATGTATAAAGTTTCATTTTATTATAAAATGATTTTATAGTAAAATTATTTATCTTATATTTTTTAAAAAATTACAATTAATTATATTGGAATCAATTTTATGTATGAATTTAGTATAAATACATTTATATACGTAAAAATACATTTTCTTGAAAAAATGTTTTTATGAACGCAATGCGTTTTTGTATTAATAAATTAAATTGATAAAAATTGGTGAATGATTTTAATTATATATATATATATATTATATACTAAATATATAATTTTAATATTTATCTAATATTTTCAAGGTATGTTATAATAATAAAACTGGTTCTATGTTTAAAAACTACATCTTTCAAAAACTAATTTGTTAACATATTTTGTAAACTTATTTTAAAATTAATTTCTTCCAATTATAGGTTTTAAAATTGATAAAATTTATTCTATATTTGGAATCATGGGGTTATATGTTATAAATATTCCCCTTTTATTTTTCGATTAATATGAATAGTAACCATTGTAAAATTTGTCACATTAGTATAAGGTAACTCAGGTTAATATTGGTGAAAACAATGTGATAAGAAATTTTTTTATACTAATTATTATATTATTAAGTTAATTTGGGACTAATCACCTTAGGTTTGAGAATGAGTTTTTAATGGATACCTTTCCAAGAAAATTTCCTCTATAATATTTAAATCAACGAAAGTTACAAAATGTCACTCTCTTAGTTATAAATATATCTTAAATGTCCACATAGGGATAAATGAAAGTTATGAATTAGTATAAATTTATATTTTTATATTATTTAAACTATTCTCATGAGAATAATTTATTTCTAATTTTTATAAATTTGATAATTACTTTAATTGCGTTTGCAATGCTAATACAATATTTATTCAATTAACAAAAAAAAAATAATGATTTTAAAAATATTAAGAGATAATTTTATTTTTTTAATATATCACAATAATTTTATAGATCTATGTTACCTATTAGGTTGTTTTTAAACGATTATATTTTAAATCACTATTTGACTTGATGTATTTAAAGTTAAATTAAATGAGTAATGTTAAAAAAGAAATTAATGATATTTTAAAATTTGTAATATTTTTTAAACTATATAAAATTAAATAAAATACTAGATTCATCCAAATGAATGTTATATGGTTTCAAACATCAACCATGGTCTATTTATGGGTTTTAAAGGGCAGAAAACATTAATATTATGGTATTTTTCAAAAGGGTTAATGAAGGGTTAAAATAAAAAGATAAGGGTAAATGTGATCTAAAGTTGCTCAAATTTTATTATAATATATGATTTCAAATCATCGTCATATTATCTTACACAATTTTAAATATGGATTCATTTGGACATAAAAATTAAATTATATTATTTTAATATTTTAAGAAATTCCAAGAGTACTCCTTTCCTCAATTATGAAAGGGAACCCTTCATTTTTATTCTTCACACCACTTTGAGTCTTATAGATCAAAAAAATTCTAAAAATTTCTCTTATAAAATACAATATAAAAAATATGAGGTGATATTATACCCAAAAGACATACCCTAAATCCCTTAATAGGATATCTAAAAGAGTTATTTCAAAGAAGAGGTAATCACCTTAACCGATCACTTTCATTTTAATTATTATTTTACCTCTTATAAATCAATTATTTTATTCGTAAAATGAAAAAATCCATATCCTAAATATAAATAAATTTCATTATGATAATTAAACCACATTTATTTACCCTCTTTACATCAAATGGGAAGTGAAAATATCCCTCATGTGTACATATGGATTGCTATCTCCATGCAGTGATACACTTCATTTATCATCACAATATTTTATGGATGGATATTATGATGGGTTTAATGTTTATATATGATACTTATGAGATAATTATATTTATTTATTGATATTATCATATCTACCTTCCTAACTTACAAAATTTTGGAAAACGATAACATCGATCATGCATATGTGTGGAAAACCAGCTCTAAGAAGCGATGTGATTTATTTTTCATTTCTATTTTACTTGGACGGTGTAATAAATAATATTTTTCAAGCCATCCCTTTGTTAGAATACAGTGTTTATGGTGTTCTGGGGGCTATCCGTGGCTCATTCCGAGAGTTTTCCAAAATCCAACCTTGAACTGTCAACGTCAGCATGTTAGTGCATAGGTGAGTCAGGGGCGTCGACATTGATGAGTCAGGGGCATCAGAATGGGTGAGTCGAGGAATCAGTAGGTTGTGGCATTGGTGGGTTGAGTCATCAGTAGATTAGGGAATCAGTAAGTCGAGGCGTCAGTAAGTCAGGGCATAAGTAGGTCAAGGAATATATAGGTCATGGTGTTGGTAGGTCATTGTGTTGGTAGATCAACATCTGTGGATCAACATCAGTAGGTCATGTTAGTAGCTCATCTATCAGTGGATCAACATCATCGAATCACCCATTAGTGACTCATTTCTAGTTTTTCCAGTTTTTCCCAATTTTCTAGTTTCATCCCTCTTACATCTTATTTGACGTAAACTGAGTTTCGAGCCTTGCTTGGGCATTTTGACGGTGTTTCAAAGGATATCAATTATATCATTAATATCCTAACGTCCCAGAGGATTTGAGACACTCAAACCACATGATCTTGACCACGATATCATGTTAATGACTTTTGGAAACTGTTCTTACTTTAATATAAAATCTGGATCTTCAAAGCTAGTATCTTCCCTTACTAGTTTTTTTCCCTTTGTGTGTTTAGAGCCGTCCTCCCTCGAAGATTTGTGAG
Source organism: Viscum album (assembly GCA_963277665.1). Lineage (NCBI taxonomy): Eukaryota > Viridiplantae > Streptophyta > Magnoliopsida > Santalales > Viscaceae > Viscum > Viscum album. Next base: position 1,305,126,713 of record OY728140.1, on the reverse strand, counting down.
ACTATGATAGAGCCCCTCCTTCTCAGTTTTATTGGAGTTTCCTGTTGCTCGCGCGCTCCCCTATTATTGGCATAAGGAGGAACTTCTATCCTTTGATCATTCAGGTAGGGATTTCATCTGTCTCTCTTTAATTGTACATCATGTGGGGTGGATGTTCTAAGGATTACTCATGAAGAATGTATGAATACTTTTTGTTAAACAAGTAATAAATAAGGGGGGGGGAGTTGATTATAAAAATATAATAAGACCTGTTATAATAACGAGCATGGAATTGAAGATGGTTTGAAGTTGATCACATGTTTTATCTATTATCATGGTTTATTTTTTTTGGATTTTTGTTGCTCTATGACTTCTGAAAATCATGTCCATTGGTGGTATTTGTTTGCACACAGGTGACGTTATGATTTGTTGAGATGCTTAAATAAATATACGTAAAATGAAATCTATTTAATCACATAAACTTGGTTAAATAAATAGATGCCCCATGATCAAACCTATTCTGTGATCACCCCAATCAATTAATGTGAAATTAAATAACCCATTTTTGTTAAATCTAAATGTGCTTGGATAAATGGTGTGGCTATGTGCTGTGTTGTTTGGTTATATGAAAAAGGTGTGGTATGTGTGTGAAGCGGGGTTGTGGCTTAATGGTAGTTTCTTAGGGATGTGTATGGGGTGGTACAAGGGGTGTTTTGCAGATTGTGGAATGGATGGACTTGTAGGTAGAGAGACTACCTTTGTTTGTGCTGTGGCCGTAGAGTGACATTGGGAAGTAGTAATGCAGTGTGTTTAGGAACTTGTATAAAGTGGGACTACATATGGGAATTTTTTGGGCAGAGGGGATATGGGACTAGGTTGTGAGAGAAGTATTGTGTGGTATAACCTTGAAGGATGATAGTTGGTAGTGGTTGAACAAGGGTGGGTAGTGGGATTGAAAATCTAGTTATGTTGTTGTATGGTTATGGTTGGTAGTTTCCCGATAGTGATAGAATAATTTAAAGTGAATCCCCTTATATAAATAATTGGAAAGTGGTTAAATGAAATAGGGTTGGGTTTATGCTTGACAGTGGGTGTTGTGTGGTTGTGCATATAGGGGTAGTAGAAAAAGTGGTACTAGTGGAATTGTTTGTTTGTTTGTTTGAAACCTATAGGTTGAGATAAGTGTTTGATTACCTATATGTATAAATTTTAGTTCCTTGTGATTTATATATGAAACCCACCCTTTTTGAGAACCATACGTCAAATACCCCCATTGAACGGGGGAGGGTGTCTTTCCTAATATACCGGTGAGAGGATGGATGGCTGGTTACTAACTTTCTTCCTCACACCCTCTTCCGGGTTCTTATCACTCAAGCATATCCAGGTAGGCAATGATGGCTTAAGTCTTACCATAGTCCTAGATCCTTCAGATAGATTTATTGTGGAGTAGAGGACTAGGTGTTTGCAGGTCAGGATTGTTTTCCCAAGTGTCTTCAGGATGAGGGATAGCTGTCTTCAGGTGAGAGGCTTGGTTGTTGTGGCCTAGGTGTCTACAAGTGGGATTGTGTGTGGTTTGAGGCCCAGGTGTTTGCGGACAGTTTGTGGAATTGGGAATGCATATGGGAAGAGTGGAAGTGTCAAGACATTATCCATTATGGATGAGAAATTTACTAGTGGGAAAGTGGTGCGGGGTCCCCAAATGTCGATGTGCTGATACTATTACCATACTAGACTTGAATGATTTGGTGAGCGTGCCTTAGTGAGGATGGTCTTGTTAGTATTCCTTGGTAGGTGTTTTGAGGTTATACTATTTTCTCATGGGGACATTAGTATGTTACCCCACTTGCGAATGCGTAGCTTTAGTTTCCCTATTGAGTATACTCATATGCTCACCCTATATATGTAAAATTGTTTTTAGGTTTCCAGGAGGACTTTGAGAACTGTGTTGGACTTCACTAGCTCATGCATCAGGAAATGAGGAGCTGGTTGTCTGGAAACGAGGTGCTGGATCATGGTTGTTGTATGGCTAGGATGTGATGAAGCTACTGTTTATGGTTCTAATTCTGGTGACTCTGTGTTTCTGGCGATTTTTCTGACTGGTGAGGAGGCACTGGAGGCTGGAGATAGTGAAGTGGGATGCTGGTTGCTGGATGCAAGTTGTCTAAGAAGTGATGGTTGCTGGATGTTGGGCTGGTAGTTATGGGATTCCCCTATCCTTTATGTTTCTACTGATGGTTTTATGCTGTTGTATAATGTTTTTTATTTGGATGGGAGGTGATGTTGGGGACAATTTGGTTTTTATGCATTGTTTGGCTTTGTTTGTTTTTTCTTTTCTGATTTTTTGGGGTCTTTTGCATCTTGGGTTGTAACAGGTTTTTGTTTGTGGGTTGATTGATGAAGAAGGATTTTATCGATCCAAGTGTGTCACCATGGGGTGATCTAATATTGTTTTAAAAGAAGGTAGACGGTAGCTTAAGATAGTGCATAGACTATAAGAAACTGAACCGAGTGACGGTCAAGAACTATTACCCTCTCTTGAGGATCGATGATCTTTTAGACCAGTTAAAGGGGGAAGGTTGGTTATCTAAGATGGATATGAGTTCTCGATATCATCGGTTGAGCATGAAGGAGGGTGACATCCCCAAGACTACTTTCTGATAAAATTATGGGCCCTTTGAGTTCGTGGTCATGCGGTTCAACACCACAAATGTTCCAGCGGGGTTCATGGGGATCATGAACTCTATTTTCTGTGAGTTCCTAGACCAGTTTGTCATCGTGTTCATCGACGAAATCTTGATAAAATCAAGGTCAGAGGAGGACTATGTTGAGAATATGAGGACTATATTATAGTTCCTCCAACACCACCATCTATACAGAAAGTTTTCCAAGTGAAAGTTCTAGATACAAGAGGTGAACTTCCTTGGACACATGGTGTCTCATGAATGGATAGAGGTGGACCCATAAAAAGTTTAGGAGTTTTTTTCTTGGACAACCCCCAAGAATGAGGAATAGGTATGTGTTTTATTGGGTCTGGAAAGCTATTACTGGAGGTTCGTTCCTGACTTCTCTCAAGTTGTGGATCCATTGAAAGCATTGACCATAAATAACCAGGCCTTCATGTGGAGTGAGAAGTGTCAAGAAGACTTCATCTACCTAAAGGGGAAGCTGTTCAGTGCCTTAGTTATTAGGTTTCCAGAGGAAGGGGTGATGTTTGAGGTGTTCTGTGAAACTTATGGTCTAGTCTTGGGATTTGTGCTGATGAAGCAGTAGGGAGTGATCTCTTTTGGGTCTAAGAATTTATGTCTCCCCGAACATAACTATTCCAACCATGATCTAGATCTTGCAGAATTTGTGTTCGCACTGAAGTATTGGAGGCATTACCTCATCGTGGAGCGCTTTTTGGTCTTCATAGATCATAAAATTTTGAGGTATATATTTTCCCATTGAGACCTAAACTTATGATAGTGACGGTGGATGGAGTTCCTCTAGAACTGTGATTTCTAGATCTCTTAGACCTCAAGAAAGGGAAATGTTGTGGCCAATGCTTTGAGAAAGAAGTTGGAGAAGGAGGTAGTTAGAGAATCCATGGATTCATTGAAGGAAATAGAGGAGTTGGCCACTTTTCACCTTTATGCTGGGGAGGAGAGTGGCAGAGGTTATCTGTTTCAGATGATAGTGAAGTCTTCCTTGGTGCGGTAGGTGGAAGAGTCCCAGTAGGTAGACTTAGAGGTTGAAGTGATGTGTGATGATGTTGGTCAATGTGATGCTATGAAAGGATGGTCAGAGGATAGTCAGAATCAAATATAGTTTTGTGGGAAGATATTTTTTCCAGTAACAGTGTGTGAGGGAATTATATGTGAGATCCATATATCACCCCTGGAACTGCATCCAGAAGTATCTAAGATGTACCAAGGAATAAGGGAATAGTTCTGGTCGGTTGGGGCGAAGTAGGAAGTGGTGGAGTTTGCGGAAAGGTGCCTAGTGTGGAAGTAGGTGAAGGCTAAGCACTGTGTTCCCGATGGTCTGTTATAGCCATTAGAAATTACTAAGGGGAAGTGAGATGAAATCTTGATGGATTTTTTCACATGATTACCTAGGTCTCAGGGAGGATGTGATGCTCTTTGGGTAGTAGTGGATTGGTTTATAAAATCATCATACTTCCTGGCGATCAAGGAGTCGAGCATGGAGGATGACTTAGCGCAGAGGTATGTGAATGAGGTGGTGTGGCTACATGGGTTTCAAGATCCATTTTCTCATATTGGGATACACGTTTTATGTCATGAGTCTAGAGGGAATTACAACATTGTTTTGGCACCCTTCTACTAATAATCACTACTTTCCACCCTCAGACGGATGGGTAGATGGAGAGGACCATCCATGCATTGGGGGATATGCTGTGAGAAAGTGTTATAGACTTTGGATGATTGTGGGTATGATAGTTTTATCTGGTATATTTTTCTAACAAAAATATCTATCACTCTACCATTGGTATGACTCCATTAAAATCTCTATACGGGAGGCCATGTCGTTCATCCGTATGCGAGATAGAGGTTGGGGAGGTAGGTGTTCTTGGAACAGAGGTATTTTAGAGCACAACGAAGAAGGATTAGCTTGTACACGAGATGATGAAGGCATTTCAAGACCAACAGTATTCATATACTGATCATAGGAGGAGGCCCTTAGAGTTCGAGGTTGGGGGCCATGTTTTCTTGATGGTTTCCCCTCAGCGTGGGTAATGGAGGTTTGGTAGAGGAATAAATATTTTTTCCATGTTTATCATACCTTTTGAGGTGTTGGGATGAGTTGGAGAGGTGGTATATCAACTAGCATTTCCACCACGGTTGGAGAGAATCCATGATGTCTTCCATGTCTATCAGTTCTGTCAGTATCTACACAATGAATCCCACATCATTGATTGGGGAGGGTTGGATATCTAGAATGATGCAATGTTCATGGACAATCCAGTAAGAATTGATGGTTGTGAGGAGAAGGTGCTTTTTGGATAGACCATTCCTTTGGTTAGTGTGCTCTGGAGGCATAGTGTTCTTGAGGAGAGTACTTGGGATCAGGAGGCATAGATTTGTTCCCAGTATCCAGAGCTATTATGAGTCTTTATTCTATGTTTTACTTTTGGGATATTACTTGTGATGTAATGATTGACCTTATTTTCTATGAGATGGGTTTTTTACCTATTTTATGAATGTATATGAATAGTCCTAACTATTGGGAGGGGAGGACCTGATCCCTAATCGAGATGAATTAATGTGGATGCAATTAAACCCATGTGGGAAATTAAGTTTCGCCCAAAGTAGATAGTATCTTGATATGGAGGAAGGATCTCCCTAATCAATGTGTCTATTTAGTGTGAACTTTTTGTTTCCATAGTTGTTCCGGAGATATATTTCAAGGAGGTGCTCTTGGATGTTTGGGTTTTCACTCAATCCTTCGAACAAAACAAGGTGGTTCAATCCTTGAGAGGTATCTTATGAAGTAGTTTTTTGGACCCCTTTTCTTCAGGTTTAGTTTTGAATTCTCGAGGATAAGAATAGTTTGATAGGTATATAATGTAATAACTTGGATTTACATGAGCCTTCCCTTGGTGAACATCTAGTGTTTAGGATTTTTTGGATGCTATCTGTGGCTCATTCTGAGAGTTTTCTAAAATCTAGATTGGAACTCTCAGTGTCGGCATGTTAGTGCATCAGTGAGTTAGGGTCATCCACATCGGTGATTCAAGGGAATCATAATTAGTGAGTCGAGGTGTTGGTAGGTCATGTCATTGGTGGGTCAAGGCGTCGGTAGGTTCGGATGTCGGTAGGTTGAGGAATCGGTAGGTTAGGGAATCGGTAGGTCAAGGCTTCAGTAGGTTAGGGCGTTAGTAGGTCATTTCATCAGTAGATCAACATCGATAGATCAGTGTCGGTAGGTTATGTCAGTAAATCACCCATCCGTGGATCAACATTGGTGACTCAACCATCAGTGATTCATTTCCATTTTTCCCAATTTTTCCCAATTTTCAAGTTTTGCCCCTCTTACATCTTATTTGACGTAAACTGAGTTTGAAGCCTTTCTTGGGAATTTTTAAGGGAATTTCTAAGTATATTAATATTATATCATTAATATTCTAACATCCAATGGTATTTGACATACTTAAACAATGTGATATTTACCACAATCCCATGTTAATAGCTTTTGGAAACTATTATTCCTTTAATATAGGATATGGATCTTCAAAGATGGGATCTTCCCATACTAGTGTGTTTTCTATTTTACCTTGGTGATTCTAGGGCATTCCTCCCTAGAAGAGTCTTAATACTATGGTAGAGACCCTCCTTCTTTGTTTTTGTGGAGTTTCCTATAGCTCGCACGATCCCCTATTCTTGGCGCAAGGAGGAACTTCGATCATTTGATCATCCAAGTAGGAATTTATTCTATATCTATTTAATTGTGCAACATGTGGGGTGGGTTTACTAATGATCCATTTCAAATAATGGATGAATCCTTTTTTAAACAAGTAATAAATAAAGGATGGGGAAGTTGATGATAAAAAGATAATGATGCATGTTATAATAATGGATAGGGAATTGAAATGGTTTGATGTTGATCACTTGTTTCATCTATTATCTGTGTTTATTTTTATGGATTTTTGTTGCTATATTACTTCTAAAAATCATGGCTATTTGTGCCCTTTTTATGGGCACTGTTAATGTTATTATTTGTTGAGATGCTTGAATAAATGGATATAACATGAAATATACTTGATCACATACACTTGGTTAAATAAATGGAAACCTAAGGATCAAACATGTTTTGTGATCACCCTTGTTAATTAAAGTGAAATTAAAGAACCCCTGTTGGTTAAATCTGAATGTGCTTAGATAAATGGTGTGGCTCTATACTGTGTTGTTTGATTCTATAAGAAGGGTGTGGTATGTGTGTGCAATAGGGTTGTAGCTTAATGATAGTTTCCTAAGTCCGTGTTTAGGGTGGTACATGGGGTGTGTTTCTATCCATGTTTTAGAGAATTATTGATTGTGGAATGGATGAAAATTTAGGAAGTGGGACTTCCTTTATTTTTGTTGTTTCCATAGAGAAACGTTGGGTAGTAGGACTGTAGTGTAGTTAGGAACTTTTCATGCAGTGGGACTGCATCTGGGAATTTTTTGGGTAGTGGGGTTGTGGGACTAGGTTGTGAGAGAAGGATTGTGAGATATAACCATGAATAATGATAGTTTATAGTGGTTGACTAGGGGTGTAATGTGGGACTCCATATATGATTTTGTTGTTGTATGGTTATGGTTGGTAGTTTCCCAGTAGTGTTGGAATAATTTAAGGTTAATCCCATTAAATAAATAACTAGAAAGTGGTTAAATAAAAAGGGGTTGGGTTTATGCTTGGTAGTGGGTGTTGTGTTGGTGTACATAAAGGGGTAGCAAAAAAAGTTGTACTGGTGGGCTTGTTTGTTTGGTTATTTGAAACCTGTAGGTTGGGATGAGTGTTTGATTTCTTATACGTATAAATTTTAGTTCCGTATGATTTTGATAGGTACCCCACCCTTGTTGAGAAACATGTGATGAACACCCCCATTTCATGGGTTGGGGTGTCTTTCTCAACATCCTGGTGAGAGGATGGATGACTGGTTACTGACTTTATTTCTCACACCCTCTTTAGGGTTCTTACCACTCTAGCGTATCCTAGCCGGATGTGATTGATTGAGGCTTACCATAGTCCTAGAGTCTTCGAGAATGATTTTTTTAGGATGATAGGGCTAGTTATTTACGGGATAATATTGTTTTCCCAGTTGTCTTCAGGATGAGACCCAGGTGTCTTCTGGCGAGAGGTGTAGTTGCTGTGGCCCAGGTGCCTGCGGGTGATATTGGGTGTGGTTTGAGGACCAGGTGTGTGCTGGAGGCTTGTGGATATAGGAATGTGTATATAAAGAGTGTTAGAATTAATACGTTAACCATTAGGGATTAATAGTTAACCAATGGGAAAGTTGTGTGGGGGTACCCAAATGTGCTTATACTACTACATTAATTGACTTGCGTTATTTGGTGAGAATGACTTGGTGAGGATGGGTGGGTCAATATTCATTGGTAGGTGATTTTAGGTTATACTATTTTCTCATAGAGACATTAGTATATTCCCTCACTTTTACACAGATAGCTTTATTTTCCCTACTGAGTATACTCATATGCTCACCCAACGTATGTAAAACTGTTTTCATGTTTCCAGGAGGACTTTGAGGACTGTGATGGACTTCACTATCTTGGGCATTGGGATAAGTTTCTGTTGCTTCTTAGTAACTTTTCTTTTGGTACTTTACTTTGAATGTTTTTTGTACCTCGTATCAGCTTTACTTCTGAACATGCATGTGGGAATGGATTTTTGGCTTTACTTTTAGTTTTAGTATTTAGAGTTTCTTGGGATTTACCATCTTATCTCCCGGTCTTGTTATATAAAATGGTAATTACTTCTATATTATGTTAGATTATATACCCTTGGTTCTAGTCGCCAATCTTGGCACTATTGAAGGAGGGACTAGGGGGTCATTATCTCTCTTTCATCTCGAGGAAGGAAGGGTGTGAGACTTTGATATCCCTTCCCTCATATTGAAGAAGGAGGGTCGTGACAATGGTAATAAGGACCAATTTAATGAATATATATGATATAAAAATAATTCAATAATTTTTATTTATTATTTACCTAAATTTTTTCTATTCGTTGAAAAATGGAAACAATGTTCATGTTTTCGTACAACCTACCATCTCCATGAACAATGTAATTCATTTTTTATATCTCAATATTTAATGAATGAATATAAAAATATATATGATGAGAATATATGATATTTGTATCATTAATAAAGTAATGTATATTATTGAAGCATGATTAAAATACAAGGACCAAAACTTACGAACTAGAACATACATAAAAAACAAAGCAAATACCCCTTTGAATAATGATTTTAATAAAGAAGTGTTAAAAAATGGTTGATAAATGGTTATAATTAAATTGTATATGGTATGATATATATGAGTATTGTTATTTAATATATTTTTAATATTCTATAATTATTATACAAGAGGTTCCAATGCATACGAAGGACGTTATATCTATGGTAATATATTTTTATCTCACTTCTATTTATATACAACACATTCCATATTCAGCATTTATTTATTTTATGTGGTGTATATAATGAACATGAATGTATTTTATAATAATTTTTTTCATGGGGGTTATGATTCAAATTTTATCAGAGTAGTAAAGGGTTTTATGCTACAATCCTATTATTTATTGTGATTGTTTATGATTATGTTTCTGATGATGAAATATTATAATCCACCACTCAATAAATTCATGTTTTTATCCTCTGGTTATTTCTATAAAATACATGTTTTCCTTTCATTTTCCTCATATTAAGTTCTCAAGAGAATGAAAATATATTTCTAAGAAAATGTTTCATTATTTATCTCTTTGGATAAAAATACATTTTCTTCTATATCAATGCTTTAAAAAAATGTTTTATAGAATGTTTTTACTATTCTAATATGATTTTTAAAGTCATTTTTACCCATGTTTTACATTTTAAAAAATGCTTCAAAATGAATCTTCTTTTCGTTTTCTGAAAGAGGTACTTTTTTTAATGTTTTTTACAAAATTATAAATAGAATGTTTTCTTTTAACTTATATAGCATGAAAGGAATTTACCATCTCCATTAATGATCAATGAATTGAGGATTCCTTTATAAGTTTCCATGGTTATTTTAAAATAATTTTTTTTCATAATATTTTTCAAATTTTTAGATTTAAAAGGTGTTATTTAAAAATGAAAAAGTTATTTCTCTCAAGAATTTTTTAATGATTTTTTAATGGAATTTATATTCATAAAAGACAAAAACCATTTATTTAAATTATGATTTATTAGGGATATTATCCATGTATACCATCATTATTATTTTTTAGGATGGTTTATGTTTATGATTAAAAGTTGTTTATGAAACCCATTCCTTTTCAAAGAGTTATGCTATGATGAAATAATGAAATGTTTATGAAACTAGTTACTTTACTATGGTTTTTTCTATTATGAAATTATGAAATATTTATTAAACCCATTCCTTTTCCATGGGTTATTCTATGATGACATGTTTATGAAACCCATTTATTTTGATGGGTTCTAATATGATGAATGTTTTTTGATATTTTTCTATACATATTTATGATTTTCATTTTGTGATGGTGGTTATATTCAAACCTAGGATGGTGGTTATGTTATAACAAAAGAAGGTGGTCACATTAGAACCAACTGTTATTGATAACTATATCTCCCTCCAATTAATTGGGTAAAGGATGATATATCATGAGATAAACAAGACTACATTATAGAGTGAACCTAGTTCGGTGAGGGAATTTTTCCCACTATGATAGTCTTGGGTGTGAAACTTGACTATAATAATGGTTTGGGGAATAAACCCACTCAATTATGATAGTATTGAAAATGATAATTCCCTACTAAGGAAATGATTTTATATTATTTTGTGTATGCCACAAAAATATTTCTTATACCAATATTTTGGGATCATGGATTATGTTCTCTGATTCCATTATGATTCATATCTTATGAACTTCTAGGATTTATGACATGAATCGTTATTATGATCTATGATATACAAGGTATGATTTTCAAATGTTATGATCACATTATTATACCATTATGTTCATTTTATGATCAAGTGAAAATTGAAGTCTCCCTTTTTTATCCTTACTAAGCATATAATATCTCCCTTTATTAGGTTTCCTTTCACCAGGTTATCAATAAAAGTATTAAGTATGATATGTCTAATAAGGGTGATAGTTATAAAGAATTTAGCGGGAGGTAATGTAGATAGTTTATGAACTAGTTGTTTATATTTCGAATTTTTCAAAGGCACGAGGCATATAAGATTTTGGTTGGGATAATTTTGTTTGGTTATGAATATTCACTTAAAAATATATGATATATATGTAAAACAAATTTTTCCATCTATAGCCGGTATCATAGAAAGTATTATTTTACCTTTGAAAACTATGATAAGAAAACTTTAGTGAAAACTATAGGGATAAGTCTAATTATAATAGAAGATATTAATGTTTTGGTATTGATCATGGATAACCTAGGTAAAACCAAATGTGTCATAGATTAAAAATAATGTTTCATGAGTAAATAATCCTATAAAGTATTTTTTAATATTCCTCACTATGACTATTCTTTCTCAAAATATGATTTTTTATTTTTTTCAATTTATGGAGCCAAGAGTATTCATGTTAAGAAGATGTTTTCTATGTGGAAACTAATGGAATATTCCATGTGATTATCAAGGAAAATGAAGAGTTTTATGGAGGGAAATGAATATCATCCTAAATTACTATTTATAGACCAATTTATTATTTGAGTGAAATACAGGAATTATATGAGACAATTTCCTAATCCAAGGGTTAACTCCTAGATCAAAACAATTCCTATGATGTGAAAGGAGTTATGTTTTTATGAATTATGATTTGAAAAACATGTTTTGGGAGAGTTATATCAATGATATATTGTATATTAATATTATGAAACATATAAGGATTGAACCATAGTAGAATTTGAAAAATATATTTAGTTGGGATAAAGAGATTATTGAAATTTATAGGATAGTATTGGTGACCTTGAAATTGATCGTTTTAGGAAAAAGTGACTTAGTTCATCTTTGATGATGTTTATTGGTTTTTTAGATTTTGTGAATATGTTGAATAGTTTTTGATATTATTTTATGAATGAGGATTGTTTTAATTTTTAGACTATTATATATTTTTCCATGTTATTTTAACTTAAAAGTTATGGATACCATTATTGGTTAATAATTTTAAGGCTGATAAAAATTTCAAACGCATCAACACCCCTTTTTCAGGTTTTATCTGATGGGATTTTGAGGTAATTTGAAACATTTATTAGGTTTTATAATGATTAATATCTTGAGGTTTAAATAAACCTTTGGGTTTTTATATGATTTTATATTAAGTAAATTATGGTCTATTGGATAGTGGTTGAAAGATAGTATTAATGGTTGAAAATTGATTCATTTAAAAGATGATATTTTAGAATATATTTATGTTGAAGTTAAGGATTACCTTTTATGTTAATATATAAATTTGATTCATGATATTTTGGTGAATTTCACTATGTTATAAAATTCTATAGTGATTTATTTGGGTGGTTAATAATATTTTGGGAGACTTTTTATTGGGATGAGGTATATGAATCCTTTAGTTTTAACATGTGATTTTATATGAAAATTAATTGGGATGAATGAAATTAAAATTTTGAATTTGTAATATGAAATGTATTAGATTGAATTTGAGGTTAAAATATTCTTTAATGTTGATGTTATTAAGGTTATTTGGGATGTAGGGTTTTTTATTGAAATGATCTAAGTGGAAACATTATTATTATTTTGGAAAATTTTGGAGTTAAATGTATTATTTAAAGTTTTATCAATTTTGGGAATTATCATATCTTGTTATAACCATTTTTGGTTTTTTTAATTCATAAAGACTCAAGAAATATCATGATATTATTTTTGGATATGTTATTGTTTTATTTTTTTTGATTTGGGCATAAAACAATTCATCTCAAATACTCACCGTTTAAAGAAATAGATTATATTGTGATGGAAATTGATTCAACGATGAAATTATACATGTTAAGTAAGTATATTTTCTTATTTTTTTAGTATATATGGTGAAGGAATCCCAAAAATCTTGGAAAAGGATCTTAAGAGTTTTTTATAACCTTTAATTCTGAAGAATCAATGTTCTTTTAATATATCATAATTTATGGTTTTGTGGTCATTAACATTATCTTGAAAATATTTTTAAACATTATCTATCAATAGTTGGGCATTAGTTATCTCTTATATGTCTATGTTTTCACTTCTGACTAATGTTCTCTTATTCGGTGACCTAGTTTTTTTTTATTCTATATAGCCTTTATATTTCCCATTCTCTCTTATCAAGAGGATGCTTTATTAACCGTTTTTACTATGTGAGGTTTTAACAAAGTAATTTTAAAATATCAAACCCATTATTAGTGAGAAAAAGTTCAAACTCTAAGGAATTAATTTATTTGGGGGGGATGAAACACCCCAAAATTTTATAAATTTTTTAATGAAATTTTATTTTTTCAATTGCTTGCGTTACAAGAAAAACTAATTTTAAAAAATAACTTTATAATATTAAAATATTATTTAATGTGATGGTTTTGACCCATCCATTAAAATATATTTTACGAATAATATTAACTAATTTATATAATATATATAAATTTATTGATAAATTATTAGTAAATAATCACTCAATTTTTATTAAATTCATTTTATTCATCAGAAATACATTTTATTTGAAAAATATTTTTATTGATTTTGTGAGAAAATATTATGATTAATTTATATAAATTTTAAAAATTTTATAATATGAAAATAATTTTTGAAATAATCATATAAAAATTATCTTAGGATTAATTTTCTATATCTTTTCTGAAAAGATATATTTTCAAGTGAATATTGAAAAATACTGATTTTTATTAAAAATTGTATTTTTATTTCAATAATGTACATTGTGACATTTTTTTCTAAAATGATTTCAAAGTAAAATTGGTTCTACTATATATATATATTTTAATTTCATTTAAGTCCATAGGAATAAATGTTATGTTTGAATTTAGTATAAAAATATTTTTATATGTAAAAAGACAATTTCTAGGGAAACCTTTTTTAGGAACACAGTGTATTTTTATCTCAATAAATTATATTTATAAATATTGGTGAATTAATTTAATTTAATTTATATATTATATAGTGAATAATTTTTTTTAACATTCATCAAATATTTTTTAATATATGGAATAAGAATAAATCCTATTTTAATCATAAAAAATATTATTTTTCTAAAAGCCGTTTTCATCACATTTTTCACACCTATTTTAAAATTAATTTTTTCCACTTATAGGTGTTGAATTTGAAAAAAATGATTCCAAATTTGGAATAAATGTGTCTATACTGGGTAAATAGGTCCTTTTTATTTTCAGTTAATAGGAATAGTAATCGTGGTAAAATTTATCACCTTATTAAAGGGTAAATCAGGTTAATATAGGTTAAAAAAGTGATAAGGCCATAATTTTTCAAACTAATTATTATTGGATTAATGGAATTCAATACTTATCACCTTTTTCTTTAAATTTAATTTTTTAGTATACACTTTTCCATTAAAATGACCTATATAATATTTAAAGTAAATAATTCTACAAAACGTCACTCTCTTAGTTTTAATTATCTCTAATATATGCACACAAGGAGAAAATAAACTTATGAATGAATTTAAATGTATAATTAGAGACTAATGATGTTTATTTTCATGATATAAATTTATTTGTAATTTTTAAAAATTATATAATTACCATAAATTATTTTTCAACACCAATTTATTATTTATTCAATTAACATAGAAATAAAATAAATGATTTAAAAAATATTAAAAGTGATATAATTTGAATGGGTTTATATGTACCATGAATTTTATAGATCTATATGACATATTATGGATGTGTGAATGAATTATATTCTAAATCACACTATTTCTTGATGTATTTAAAGTGAAAATAATTAAATAGTATTAAAAATATCCTTAAAGGTATTTTATAATAAATAGTATTTTATTAAATGATATAAAATTCAGTAAAATATAATATTTGGAAAAATTAATGTGATATGTATATAAACATAATACACAGTCCATTTATTGGTCTTTTTTTCTTTTTATAGTGACATTATTAACCCTTAATTGATAGAAAACTTTAATATTACTGTATTTTTCAAAAGGGTTAATGAAGAGTTAAAACAAAAAGATAAGGGTAACACTGTGATATAAACATGTAAAAATTTTATTGAATAAGTTGATTTAGAATTATCCTAGTATTAATTTATAATTTTATCAATTTTGATCCATTTGGAATTCAAAATTAATTTATATTAATTAAATATTTTATGAAATTACAAGAGTTCCCCTCCTCTCAATTATAAAAGGGCACCCCTAATTTTTCTTCTTCACACCACTTTGAGCCTTATAGGTTAGACAATATATTCAAAATAATCTTATATAATCCCCTATAAACATTATATAATGTCTATTGTTCCCAAAATACTAACCCTAATTCCCTTAAGAGGTGATATAAAGGAGTTATTTCAATGAAGAGGTAACCGCATTAACCGATTACATTATTTTTATTTATTTTTTAACTCCCCAAAATTTGTTATATTCCATATAAAATGATAAATTTAGAATCCTAAATGTAATTAAATTTTATTATGATTATGAAACCACCTTTATTCACCCTTTCCATCAATTGGGATGTGAAAATATAACTAGTGTCTATATATGGTTTACCATCTCCATGCAGCGATACAATTCATTTCTCATCAACATGTTTTATGAATGAGTATTATGATAAATTAATGTTTAAATATGATAATTTCAAAATATTTATAATTATATAATTATAATATCATAGATACAATATTACCTTATAAACCATTAGAAAACAACAATGTCTATTGTGCATAAGTGTGGATTACCACCTTAACAAAGTAGTGTGATTTGTTTTACATTTATGTTTTAATTAATTGAAAATAAAGATAGATTTAATGAATATATATGAAATAATAATGATTATGTAAAGGTGAGTTATTATTTATCTTTATTTTATTCTATCTATTGAAAAATGGAAACAATGTTCATGCATACATACGACCTACTGTCTCCATGAAAAATGTAATTTATTCATCCATTTCTATATTTTATGAATGAATCTAAAAATGTATATAATGAATATATATGTTATTTATATCATTATTAAAATTATTTATATGGTTTAACCATGATCAAAATTCAGGGACTAAAACTACCAAACTGAAACATACATAAAAAATGAAGCAGGTATCACCTAGAATATGGATTTTAATAAATAAGTATTAAAAAATTTGTGATAAAAGATTAAAATTAAATATTATATGGTATTATAAATTTTAATATGGTTATGTAATATATATATAATAAATATATATTTATTATACATGATGTTACAATGCATACAAATTAATTCAAACCTAAGGTAACATATTTTTATCTCACTTTTATTTTTATGAGACACATTCTAGTTTCACCACTTGTTTATTTTATTTGGTGTATATAATGCCCATAAAATTATTTTATAATTATTATAATAAATTTTATGTGTATTTATATATTTATATATGGTTATTTAATTTATGGGGCTTATGATTCAAATGTTACCAAAGAGGTAAAGAGTTTTATGTTACAATGTAATTATTTATCTGGACTATATATGATTATATTTTAGATGATGAAATATTATGATACACCCCTAAATATATTCATGATTTTTATTATCCTTTGGTTATTTCTTGGAAATAAATATTTTCCTTTCATTTTTATCACCTTAAGTGCTCTAGATACCAAAAATATTCTTTTATGGAAAGTCAACTTTATTTATCTCTTTAGTCAAAAAGCCTCTTTATTTCATATCCAGGTTTTTAAAAAATGACCTAAATAAGGTTTTTAATATTATCCTATGATTGGATAAATTAATTTTACCCATTTTTGAATTTTTACAAAGTCATTCAAAAGTAATATTCTTGTAATTTTATAAATGAGGTACTTTTTGATTATTTTTTAGAAAAATTAATCAAGGGAATATTTGCTTTTAACATATAAAAAATGAATGAAATTCTATGCCATCATGGCTGCTCAATTCTTTAAATATTCCTATAAAAGTTTAAACATTTATTTTAAAATAAATATTTTTCCACAATATTTGAGAAATTTTTATATTTTAAAGAAGTTATTTCAAAATGAAAATATTATTTTCCTCAGGAATTTTTTAATAATATTTTATTAGTATTTTTGTTCTTCAAATAAATAAACCATTGATTTCAATTTTGATTTATAGGGTATATTATCAAAAAATACCATCCTTATTCTTTTTTTGGATGGTTTAAGTTTATAATGAAAATATTTTTCTTAAACTCATTCCTTTTACATGGGTTATACTATGATTATATAATGAATTTTTTATGAAAATAATTCTTTTTTATGTGGGTTATAATATGATGAAATAGTCAATTTTTTATAAAACCTATTTCTTTTCCATGGGTTATGCTATTATGACATGTTTATGAAACCCATTTCTTTTCATGGGTTCTTATATGATGAATGTTTTATGATTTTATGGAACACATATGTATGGTTTAAATTATGTCACAATAGTTACATTATAAACTAGGATGGTGTTTATATTATAACCAATGATGGTGGTCATGTTATAACTATGGACGGGTACCACAAATACATTTGGTAAAGATTAATATCTGATGAGATAAATATTACTAGAATGGGGAGTGAACCTAGTTTAGTATGTGACATTTTCCACTATGATAGTATTGATAGCAAACCTAGATTACTATGACGGTTTAGGGAGTGAACCTATTCCACAATGATAATCTCAGAAATGATCCTTGACTACTAAGGAAATGATTTTAGATGCTTCTGAGTATTCCAAAAACATATGTATTTGACCAATGTTATACAATCTTGAATTATATTCTTTTATTATTTTATGATTCATGTCTTATGAACGACCAATGTTTATTCGATGAATCCTTATTATGATCTATGATATGTGGGGTATGATTTTAAAATGTTATTATTAGGTTCTTATATCATTATGTTGATTTTATTCTCAAGTGATCATTGATATCACCCCTTTTTATCCCTACTAATAATTGAGATCACCCTTTCTATGTTTCCTTTCTTAAATATATGTAGAAAAGTACCAAGTATGATATGTATAAGAAGGGTTCTAGTTACTAATAACTTATTGGGAGATGATATAGATCATTTATAAACAAGTTGTTTATATGTCAATGTTTCCAAATTCACTATAACTATAATATTCTGGAATAGATAATTATGTCATGTAATTAATATTAAAACAAAAATATTTGATATCTATGTATGAAAATATAGGGTCACTATACAAAACCTATGTAAATGTTTCCTGGGAGCTACGTAAATGTAAAAATAAATTTTACTGAATTTCATAAAGGCCAAAATAAAGTATTATTAAGGTAATAGGCCATCTACACTACCTATATAAGGTTAATTAAGACTACATAAGTGTATTTAATTGAGACACATGGAATTATATATTCTGAATAAATTAAAAAAAGGTTTAGTCAATCTAGGATGAAGGAATAATTGATCCATTAACTGTATCAAGTATTAATTAGAGTTTTATCCAGCATTGCCTTTTGGACGATCTAGTGTGGTAGATTAGAAATTATGTGATAATGAAGATTTTATAATCCGAGATACTCTATGATGAAGGAATGAAGACTATTCCATAAGAGCTATGAAATCCAAACAATACCAAACTTTAGTGTATTTTTTGTTGTCATTTAGTTGGGTGTTTCATACAATAAGACCACTTGTGAGAAATTATGAGATTGTCATTGTTATATTCCATTCCAAGTGGATATTTTCATAACCCCTTATCATTGGAAACACAACATGGGGAATTCTATTTTGTAGGTTATGTTTTGTTGTTTAATGCTTCATACATACATGGAGGAATATTTTAATGTATTTAAAGGCATGATTTATAGAGAAGATGAACTATAGTAATTGAAATTCCACATAGATATAAATAACCCAGTCTATAGGATATATTATTAGAAATAATATATATTTTATGTGAGATTTATGACTGAGTTTAAAAGAGATTTAAATGTTGCTGAAATCAAGGAAATAATACTGACATGGAAATGTGAATATATATTCATACAGGATAGAAGAAGAAAAATATAGTTGATATCTTTGACTTAAATTAAAAAGAATCATGTTAGAATTATATGAGCCAATACAATATCTATATCTAGGATAGAGGAGGAGGATGACCAAGACCATTTAAGATCTGGTGAAGAGTTTTTAGACCTACATTACTGTTGATTTTCTTGAAAAGAGTACGTGTGTAGATCTATCGATCCATCTACATATATATGAAGATCATTTTTCTAGTGGTTTTGAAACAATTTGAAGTAAGTAGGAGGTCATTCTACAACTAAATAATAATAGTACAAAAGTTGTAACTAGGTTGTATAACCATTTATAGGTAAAGTTGAGATATTGATGTGCAGAACTAGTTGCTACTATGGAGAAGTGTAATTGGGTTGTATAACCAATTACATTAGAGAATTTGTGGTTATGAAGAATAACAAAAAATTATTGTATAACCATTTGAATATAGTGGAGAATCCATGTTGGGATGTCTAACCATCATAGAAAGAAGTAGGCGTTTCAGCTAAACCATATAGATTCTTGAGTTCCAATTCTCTCTAGTTTCCTTTACCATTATGTGAGGATGAGTTTAAAAAGAGAGAGTATCTATTCTTTAACTAGAATCACATGTTAAATTAAAAACAATATTTCATAAAAATATTATACCACTAATTCATCCCCTAGTGGTACCTAACTGGTCCCTAAGCTCTACAAGTGGTATCAGATCAAGGATCAGAATGAAATATCCATATAGTAATGAGGATAGAGAATTAGAGTCTTATGAACAACTAAGGTGTTCCCACATTTTATGGAAATAACTACTATAGTTGGAGTAATTGGTTGATTCCTTACATCTTATCACTTGGAATATAGTTTCAATATATTTCCATGATTGGTTATCTACCAATTGATATGGTATCTTCTATGACTCAAGATGATAAAAAAATATTGAGTTATATTACATGTATTAAAATTCCATCTTGATGTCTTTATAAATATAATTTTATTTCTACTTATGAGATGAGTAATAAACTCACATTTTTAAAGAAATAAAAAGATGAGATAAAGTTTCAAGTGATGATAAATGGGAATGTTGAAGAGAATATGTTGTTGAAATAATATATTTAGATACCAAGGGTGATGAAAGGATTAACAATATTATTTCCCTTATATCAATAAGGATTAAAAATATTAATTAGAAAAAAATGGAAACAAATTATTGAAGTTATTGAATTATTATTTAATTTTACACTTTACCTATAACTATCCAAAGAAAAATTTTGTTGAATCTAAATATGAAGAGTAAGGTGAGAAACATCAAAAATTTAAAAAGGGTAATAGGATGAAGAAGCATTACAGTAAAAGGAAGAGGAATTTTATGATAAATCATGAGTAACCTGATTCATATTCAAGTATCTACTTAGATAAGGAGGTTAGTTTTGTTTTCAAAGTTTAAAAGAGTTTTTATTCATCAAGTAGTGATGATGATGGAGATAAATGATAGAGTTTGAATGGTAATTGAAGAATTAGTTCTAAGAAAGTATTAAGGAGATTAAAAATATTTATATTAAAAAGAAAAAATTAATAAAGGAAAAAAATAATGTTTCTAAATTAAATTAATAGATATTAAATAAATAAATATCCTATGTTAATGATATTAGGAAAAAAAATCTTAAGGTGGTTTATCGAAAAAAGATGACATATGATCTTGATAAAAATCTGGATACAATGGAATAAGATGTAGCTGAGATACAATCAATTTTTGTTTCTGTTCAAAATTTTTTGAAAAAATGTTATAATACTACTCAATGGATACTAATTTTAAGTTAGAGTGTTCTCAATTTGGCGATATAGAGCACTATAATAGGGAATGAAAATATGCACCTAATCATTCCAATGTTAAAGATGGTATTTTTAATAATGCAAATGTAAAAAGTAAATATTAGGAGGTTAGGCCCAATAAAACTAATAATAAATCTTCTGAATTAATGTAATGGAAGAATATTCCAATGATACCAATTATACATAGGTAAAATATGGCTCAAATTGAATTGATATTTCCCTAAACACACAGTGATGGACAGATCTAGAATCAATCTATAAGATCAATGTTTCAAGGGTTTTGTTGGTGTTGTGGAAGCTAGGGACAAAAATACTATTATTTTTGGTATAATATGTTATTTATAGGAATAATGTAATATTCAAGGAGAATATTTGGTGTATAAATAATAAATAATCCCTAAAGAAGTGAAGATCTCGTAAGAATATCACAAAATATGTCCACATGTAACATATTTAAATATTTGAAAGATTTGTGTAGAAGATGTGAATTTGAAGGTCACATAGATGAGGAGCGAATGACTACACCTTCTGGAGAAGTTTCATATGGCGTTAAATGGAATAAAAGTCAATAGGAAACAAAATAAAAATACATTTAATATTGAGGATGCTTTGAAAGTATGTGAGAAGCCCAAAGAATCTAAGTAGGTTTATAAAGAATCCTTAGTATTTTTTCTATATCCATTAGAGTAGTAAAATAAAATGATGTTAGAAGAGATGGATGCTAAAGGAGAAGGAAGAAAAGAAGTTACACTTTAAGAATATGGAAATCCTAAGAATATTTACACAAATATAGATTCAAATGATAAATTAAAATCATGTGTAATTTTTGGTTAGTTTGGCATAGTATACATGATTGTATGAAAATATATATTTCGAATGAAGAAGTAATAAGAAAAACGATTCAAGCTCAATGGAATAAAGTTTACCTAAACTATAAGGTGGATAAAACTACTTTAGAAAAATAGAAAAACTCAAAATAAAGATATGATCAGAAAATCCATTGAGGATAATGATGGGAAGAAAAGTGATGAGAATAAGTATAGGGTGATTGGACACTCTCAAAACAAGTGTATCTTATAAAGGAATAAATAAGGTAACTCTTTATTCCTTATTATGTTTGTCTATTTATTCTAACTTGTAGGGAATTGAAAGAGTTGAACAGGTTTTGCACACATAGTACAACAATAAAGGAATTATTCATGGTGTATTTCATTTTACATAAAGATAAATAGTGACTTTATCCCTTGAGTGAAAGAAAAAATATATATGGTGTAATAAATATATCACAAGCTATGTGAAACTAGAAATTTTGGGAAATCTCAACATCCCAATGAAATTCACACATACAAACCTGGTGATTATTACATTAAATTAACTTATTAATGAGTATTTTTGGTTGAAAAGATGACATAAATAGAGATGTTTTAAACTTACATAGAATTTTTTTATTGTTTTATTGATTTATATGCAAGATACTCTATATTTTGAGAAATTTGTATAAGAATCTCCTAAAATGAGATTTCGATTTTGAAATTACTTGGTTGGTCATTTATGGACAACATAGAAAAACTTGGTTATATCCCTCTTATTTTGTACACTAGGTTATCCAATGTAGACTTAGTGTAGACTATCTAAAGCCTCTTTCTAAAAAGATATAATGTGATTCTGTCATTTCATCAAAAACAGATCAAAATACTATTTAATGTGTGAGAAGAGATTGTATTGATGAGGCGTGAAGAACCCCATCGACCCATTTCATTTGGATTTCAATAATGGGGAGAAGGAAATGGGAACAAATACTGACTTTGTAAATGTGTGGGAATATTGATAATAATTACAAAGAGGGATATTATTTTACCCAAAATGTTTATTATTTCACTTTTTTTCAATTTTTTAATATGTGTTTGGTCATATAGTTGATGATTCTTTCCGAACTATAATTGATTCATGTGTTGGAATCTAAGTCTCCTAGTTCAGTGAGCTACTGCCATAATAAAATGTAAATTGAGATATGGTGCTATTGTTTGAAGATCTTGGCCGAATATATTTAAATTAGAATTCTTATTTATGAATATTGGCATGTCAGTATTTAAAAATGACCACGTTTTTTTTAAAATTTTGGGGCTAAAGCCTCATTTTAATATTAAAGCAAAGCAAATACCTCTTTTAACTAGGTAGAGGGAGACACATAACATTTTCCAAAGGCCCAATGGGTATATATCCCATTAAATGGCCCGTAATCCCAAATGTTTTGGCCCAAATCCCATTATGTTAATAGAACTGCTACAGTATTGCCACTTCTACAGTGTTCTACCACCGCTATAGTGCCCCACCGTTGCTATAGTGCCTCACTGCTATAGTACCACTACAGTATTGCTACAGTACCTACACATGATTGGTTTTAACCCCCTATTTTTTGTAGGATTACAGGGGTTCTTACCACTAAGACAAACCCCAACTACATTAAAAATGACCAAGTGTTTGTGAATAAAGTAACATAGTCTACTACATGTTTTAATAATGTTTGAGTTGATTTAGAAAGGCCTGGAATTAAAATTGAGGAGTTTGAGTATCTATATAATGGTAATTCTAGATTTATAAAGGTTATTTTAAAGGTAATAATAAATTTATATAGGGTATATAAAGGTTTTTAAATACTTACATAATTGTAAGATGAGTTGATACTATTCTGTGTAAAGGTCATAGATCTCTCACGTAGAGGTTATGTTGAAGATCTGATTGCTAAATAATGGCGGTGAGGAAATTTTACAAGCTATGTAAGGGTCAAAAACCCCTACTTAATGTCTTTACTATCTATGTTTGGGTTAGATGAAGGATTAAATACCTTCTTAAAGGTATACTAAGAGCTGTATTAAGGTAAAAATTAATTTTAGTATGTTTTGAAAAGATCACAATTGAGTTGCGTATATAATGTCCAGGAACAATGTAAGTGCCAGATGGGGAATTCCCCACAATATTTATCAGAATCATTGATTAATATGAGTTTTAACTCAATAATAAATTTCATGATCAACCAAATTTAATCAAATATTAATTGATTAGAGAATACCAAAACCAAAGGGTATGATCATCACATATTATTTATAATTGATTTAAACAATCAAGAATTACCTAGTGATGAATTATTTTTTTGTTAATAAATATTTAAATATATCAATATCATATAATCATTGAATAATATAAGTCATGAGTATATTTTTTCCACCAGTGATTTACATGTTCTCAAAAACATCTTAAGATAAACATATGAACCTATTGGTGCTAGCATGACAGATCATAACACTTGAATCTTTTGACAATGATCACTACGAGAATCTCTTCAATGAAGGGTTATCTTTGATCTATATAAACTTTAGAGTGGTGATGTATGAGAATCTCTCCCTATTATTGAGATTATTTTTGGAGAGGGTGATCTATAGGGATTTAAGATAATTATCTCAGGATGTAACTGTGTGTAAAAAATAAAAAATTAAAACTCATAATATAATAATATAATTTGGTTTATATACCTCTAGGGTTAAAAAATAAAAATTTCACATGAACCCTTATTATTTTCTTAATTCCTATAGAACCACATGTCTATAATAATAATTTTATTATTTATGGACACTCCCAAAACTTGATAATTAAATTACATATTATTTATTTAAATAATATTTAATATATATTGTTTCTTGTCGAATTATTAAACCGAGTCCTCTAGTACTCCACAATATTTATCAGACCTTGAATAATGAATATTTATTTAATAAATAAATATCAATAAATTATTAACAAAGAAATAAAAAAATTATATTCACAAAATAGAAAATAAATATTTATTAAATATTCTTATCAGAAAATATTCCCTTGAATAACTAGTGACATAATATGTGTGACCAGGAAAACAGGAATAATTATTAGACCTCATGTGGGAATAATATTTACTCAACTTGTTAGATAATAAATAATAATTTTATTTAACTAAGGTTCTAGATACATTTAACTTGTGACCATCTAGGCCTCTTTATCAATAGAAATAGGTGATGTAGACCAAAGCCAAAGGTTATCATATAACAACACTCCAAGGATCCCATAGTGTAAGAAGTTAATGTCTCAATTACATAAAACATCATACTGACACTTACTATGTAATATATCCCCTTTAGCATCATATTTCTAATTAAGTTGGTTGCATGCTAGTTCCATCAACTTATGTACTCGATGTCACACTCTTAACTTTCCAAAAATTGAACTAGACTTTAGAACACAATAGACATTGATTTATTTGGGCTATATTATTTCCATCAAAGGTACTAAGATATCAAATTCTATTAAATAATAGAAGGGAAAATATTTTCTCTCGCTATTCACCAATGAAATATTACTCATGACACACCCAATGTATCCTACTTCATCACAAACATATTCCATCACATCTTTCATCAATACATCAAAGTATTTGACTCATAATATCCATTAATAATAATATTAAATTTTAAGGATCATTACACACATCTATAGATAGAAACATACATTGAAACATATAAATGTAGATTTATTACTAGAGGGTCTTATTTTCACAATTTCTTACATTGGAAATTACTAAGGGAGTACACCATGATTAGGTGCCTCAAAGACCAATTATTATCCACCCCTAGTAGCTTTTATCATTTGTGTCCCTCTAATTATTTCATTGGGCTATAGAAAATAGATTTAATAATACTATCTTATAAATTCTTCTTATAAATGTAGGGAATTTATACAACCTTTTAGTGTGGTAGATAATCTTAGAACATTATCACATACCATGTCTTGCATAAGAACAATCATGATGTGGTAAAGAGTTTATTAATATTAAAAAAATTAATACATGTTATCATAAAGTATATAAAGGTTGGTTCTAGGGAACCACCTCTAATAGACTCTCACTTTTACTAGATTCAACTGCTTACAACCTTCAGTCCACCATCTCTCACATTATACTCATTCTTCTAGTGAGATAATGCTCTATTCAAGGGTTCCACCACATTTTCCTCCTTGAAAACTCTACTAATTGAAACTTCATCTCTCTAAGAAAAATACCTCAATAGTTTATAATTCCAGAGTATGTTAATTTTCCATTAGTGTGACCTTAGATATTTTGAAAGAGAAACCACTATAGTATTATCACAATAAAATGTGATAGGGTATTTACTATGAGGTTCCACTAAATATCATGGAAAAAGTTTTGTATCAAAATGGCTTCTTTGGATGCATCAAAAGCTCTATATACTCGAAATCTACTATAGAATCAGTGATAACTGGATACTCTGAACTCTTCAATCTCACAAGCCCTCTGTTGATACTAAAAACATATCATGACAATGATTTAATATCATTTTGATCTGTTTGAAAACTATCATCACTATAACCCTTGATGAATAGATCCCCATCTCATCCATACACCAGGAACATATCCTTAATTATTTTCAGATACTTTAGGATAGAATTAATAGAATACCAATTTTGTTCACCTAGATCATCTTTATATCTACCTAACATGATCAATGTGTCAGAAACATCAAGTTTAGTACATAATATGGAATACCTGATTGATCCTATCAATAAAGCATATGAGATCTTACTCATTCTCTCTTTCTCCTAT
Source organism: Viscum album (assembly GCA_963277665.1). Classification (NCBI taxonomy): domain Eukaryota; kingdom Viridiplantae; phylum Streptophyta; class Magnoliopsida; order Santalales; family Viscaceae; genus Viscum; species Viscum album. Next base: position 1,305,100,315 of record OY728140.1, on the reverse strand, counting down.
CGTGTCCAAGGAAACATTTTCTTGGAATTGTGTATACCATGTGACAACTCAACCAATTCCCTCTTATATTATTCCATAAAAAATCTCTTACTTATCTGTTTAATGTATATTCCTTGAGTCAGTCGAATAAGCTTCTTAGATCTATCATGAAGGATCATGATATCTTGAATATAGACTGCTTCACCTAAGTCATTTAGAGAGAAACACTTGTTTAACCAATAATTAATAGACTATAAGATTGGTATATCATTTCCAATAAATAACATTTCATCAACATATACTACTAGGATAATGATCACATAACCACTAAGCCGCTTCTAAAAACATGGATCACATTCATTCTTAATGAAATCAAGTTCTTTTATAGTTTTATTGAATCAAATATTCCATGGAATGGATTCATAATTCAATCTATAAATGGTTCTATTAAACTTTAAAATATTTTTGGGATCACTTTGAGGCATAAACAATTATGGTTGTGTCATATAGACATATTCCTAAAGTTTATCATAAAGGAATGTTATTTTAACATCCATCTACCAAATTTCATAGTCATGGTAGGATTATAAAGAAAGAAAAATTATGATGGATTTAAAGATGTAAACTAGAGAAAAGGTTTTTTGTAGTCAATGTGTTGACACTGTTTAAACCATTTAGCCACTAGTCTTTCATTAGAGATACTTACTTCACCTACCATGTACATTTTACCTTAAATACCCATTTTCACCCAATAGGATTTACATGAACTGGTCAATAGAACAAAATCAAAACATGGTTCTGATACATGGATTCCATTTCATAATTCAAAGATTCTTACCACGTTATTGCTTCTAGGATCTCTATAGCCTCTTTATAAGAGAGAGGGTAATTATTGTCAACTAATAATGAGTAACCATATTCAGTGACTAAAAAACCATATCTATCTGGTTTTCTTACATATTTTTTCCTCATATATATTAATTGTGTTTTAGTAACAAATTATTACATGGAGACATATGTAACTTTTTCTTGCACCAACTATTATATATCTTGAGAATTAACTTCATAGAAGTAAATTATTCTCCCACTATCCTTCTTGAGGATTCACTCCTCATTAAAGACAGATTATATTCTTATAATAACTTTCTTATATGAGTGGTTTTATAGTTTTTAATCCTTTTCCTCTTAATATACCCTATAAAGATACACTTTGTGACCCGAGGTGCTATTGTTTTTCTGAAATGGACATAATGATCCCCTTACAACACCATACACATGTATGTGATAAAAAAGGTTAGTATCCACTATATTACTTGTCAGAAATTCCATTTTCCACTTTAGTTGGTACTATATTTAAGGTGTATGTCAAAGTTTGTAATATGTATCCCAAAAAGGATAATTAAAGATCTTCATGACTCATTATCGATCTAACCATTTATAGCAAGGAACAATTACTCCTTTCACTAACACTACTCCAATGTGGGGTGTAAGGTGGCATGATTTGAGAATGAATCCAAAACACCCATAAAATTACAATAAACTCTTGGTTAATATATTATCCACCTCTGTATGATTGAAGATTATTTTTATTATTTCGATGTTGATTCTATACTTCATTTTTAAATTCATTGAATATTTCTAAAGACTCAGACTTATACCTCATCAAGTAGACATAACAATATCTACTCAAGTCATCATTAAATATTATGATGTAAGAATACCCATCTCAATCTTCTATTAGAAATAGTTCACACACATTAGTGTATAAAAATCATACAATCTCTAGGGACCTTTTAGCATGTCCACCAAATGGTGGTTTTTCATTTTTCCTCATAAACATGCATGACACATTTAATGTGGTTCTATATCAAAATAATATAAATAACCATCTCAAAAGAGATTTATAAAATAATTATCATTTACATAACAAAGATATTGATGCCATAGATGGGTGTTATATGATTCATGAAGAACTGATTCATTATAAATTTGAAATTCTTGGTTTCCATAATTTAATACATAAATTCCATTATTTAAATGCTCTATACCAAAAAATATGTTGTCTTTATAAAGAAAATACATTTATTTCATAATTTTAAAATAAAATATTTTATATTTAGAATTATATATAAATTATATTCTAAGAAAAAGTTGGTACATAATAAAAATCTATTAAAACCAATTTCATTTATGTTGGAAATGAAAGGTGTAAGTTTCTAATGGATAGAGAAGCCAACATCACACCATTGGTTTCTCACAAATCAACCTCTCCTATGATAATATTTAGGAATCTACTTGGTTCCTACATTAGGATACTGGTTTAAGAAACACAAGCTATATCTAATAACCAATGCATAGATATTAAAATATTACACTCAATAACGATTTCACCTATAACTTCCCCTTTCTTATAGGTGCAGTTAATATTCCAATGACCTTTCTTAACACATTAAAAACATAATTCTTCAATTTTCTTTCCCTAAACTTGGATAATTATCTTCTTGAAAGGATGGTTCTTAAGAAATTTAGAATTGTTATGAGTCTTGGGCCCTTTTTCTTGGTTCTACCTTTTCTTTTTCTACTTAAGTATTTTGGGTTTGTTAGGCTTTATGTTTTTATCCACTTAAAAAATCATAAAAAGAAGTTATAAAATATTCTTCTTATTATTTATCATGTTATAATTAATAATAAAACTATAAAAGGACTTGGGTAGTTAGGAATGAATGGATATGTTTTCAAATAACATGGTAATTTAATCCCAAATATGTATAATAATTCAATGTAGCTAATAAGCTAGACTACATGAGGCCTATTATCTTGGAATCTATAAGATTAGTTATAAACAAATAATTGGAGATCTTGTAATTCTCTTGTTTCTCCTCATCTTGGTAGAGATCCTGAAAGTGAGATATCATGCTATACATAACCGTTTTCTCAATTTTCTTCAGAATATTTTTAGTCAAGGATGATAGCATGAAACATTGAACATATATGGTATCACTCAAATGTCTCTCATATAAGACAACTATTTCTCACTTTCCTCTTTAACATACACATTAGGAATGGTTTCTTCTAGCATATACAATTTCCTTTCATGGAATAGGAAATGTATATGATCCTTTTCCACTCTTGGAAATTAGTGCATGTGAGAAGGTTGCTTCTCAAGTATGGATCCGAGTGATATATTTAAAGTCATTTTTATTTCAATTTCTATAAATAATAATAGAATAATTTTAGTACATTATCTGATAAAAGAAAACAATAAATAAATATTATAGTTATTAATCTACCACCTTTTTATCAAAACCTAATTGCCCCCACTATTAGATTTGGAATATACAATTTCTTGGAAATTGGAAAAAGACCTATATTCCCCTTCTAAATACCATGAATCTATCCAGTCAAGAAATTTTATGGGTTTTAGTTAGGTATTCCAAATGAAAAATGCATTTTCTCATAGTTCCTTGATCTGTTGAGTTGAATCCCCAATCCTGAAATCCTTGAATTCTATTTACTCAACCTTTTCGTCTTAGTTACACCATTTCCTACTTTTGAAGTCAACCCTTGATGTAAACTAAGTTATGTCAACCCAAAACATCAAGTTATATTTCCCCTATAATTGAAAGAACCCTGCATTTGGATGAATAAACACTTTGAACTATGGTTTAATTTTTACATATGAAGTGGAAGGATATTACAAATTAATATATATAATTAAGGGATTTTATATTCATATAGAAGTTTCCCAAAACATATTTATTACATTATTGTTAATATTATGTGGGTTTAATTTTGTGATTAACCATATCTTAGATAAAATTTATGCATAATACAATTTATTTAGCTTCTATCCTAAATTCTCATTAATTCATTAATTCATGTGATATTGGAAAAACAACCATAATTAAATAACCATGCAACTTGAATGAAATAAAAAAAATAAAGTTTTATGATCATGATCTTTACTAATAGTTATTTTATCTAGCAGTTGATAAACTAACCATCGATCTAGGGGAAAAACCCCCTGAACCATGACTTGGTTCATGCTAAAAAATTCTACCTATCCACCTATGTATCTCTCTCAGATTGGTTTCTCCTCAGCTCTAAATGTGAGCTGACTCCACTCACTTGGGAGCTTCATCCATTATATAACCTTTTATTCACACGTAGGTAAGGGGAACCAAAGGATTGGTTAAGTGGTTTACTTAAAAGGATACCATGGGAATGGAATCCCTTACATAATGAGAGAAGGAATAGACCACATGCCATCAATTTAATTTAACAAAAATTTAAAAGAAAACCAGTCATATATGAATATATTGTCTATGATCATGATCATCCACATACATATAACAATTTACACAATTATTAAAAATACTATTCAATTATAATATATTTTATTTAAGATAAACTATGCTCGAATAAATTAGTTATCTTCCTTAGTTAAAAAATTATTTTATCCTAATTCTCATTTGAAGTTTCTTTATATTATCTATCATCTTAATTTTAATCAAATTAAATAAATTCATTTAAAATTAACTATGTACAAAATATGTACGTTGGAGACAACATAGTGAGTATCCATTCAAACAACCAAATATTTATTATTTTCATATACTGTTTACGCATGAAACATATAGTATACATGACTTATCATGTAATGTCATAGTATGTACTATCAATTTAATAACCATAAGGAACACATGGTATTTACATAGCGTGGTGTGTTTCAATGTTGACAGAGTAATGACTATATTACGATTGAAACATGATATACAGTTCTAAACATTATTTTGAAATGAATTATAAATTTAATATATATATATATATATATTACCCATTACATGGCATGTACTATCAACTTAATGATCACACTGAACACATGTTGATAAGGTTTAAGTAGTACAATAAATTAATTTTCAATTCCATGTAATTTGTTAATATACATGGAATGTACAATCTAAAAACACGACACATATATTTCTCACCATCTACCTATGCCACATTCATAGGAACTCGGTGTGTAATCATGCCATAGAAATAATGGAGTATAAGACGTGTATATGGGATATACAACATGTTTTCTCCGAGTTACACTATCACCAGTCATGTAAGCTATGTTATAGAATACACGACCCATATTTGACTAGTAGAATACACATCATTTACATTTGTTAAAAACCATGTAGTCTGACAGAATGAGTTCTAGCCTAGCTCGGTCAACACGAAGTGCATTTAAATACACACATCGTGTAATAAATGCACACATCTCAAATTAATTCCAAATTCATTCTTATTTCACTGAAAATTGGTACACGATGTATACTAACGAGATACATAAAACGTACTCATATTCTATTTGGATAGAATCCTTAACACCTTAATATGAGTTTTTAGAATGTAATTCATTATTAAAATTAGTTTATTTGATTATATTTTCTAGAAAGTAGAAGAATTATAAGATAAGATCTCATGATTCATATTAAATAACAATTAAGAAGGAATTAAAAAGTAATGATTAATTCATACATCAATCAATGGAATAAAATAATTATAAATAATTATGTCACAACTTTTTGATACCACATTTAGGTTTCGAGTGTAGCGGAAGTACCAAATCGGGTATTCCAAACTCAGATTTTTATCATAATCGGTGTTTATTTTGAGATTTACATCAATGATAAACACCATGATCAATGGGATTAAATCAATGATTAATTGATGTTAAAATTCCATAACCAAAGAAAAAGATCATCAAATATTATTTATAATTAATTTAAACAATCAACAATTACCTTTCCATGAATTATTTCTTCATCGATGAACCTAACAATGCCTTTACGTCTTACTATCATTGCATCATAAAAATCAAGAGTGGATTCCCTCAAGTTGTGATCCACACATGATCAAAAAACCACTGAATTTCATCCTAGGAATCTCTGGGTGATTTCAAACTATGTCATAATGCTTTCATCATTCATCTTTGATCTTCTCAAGAATCTCTTCAAAGGAGGGTTCCCTTCGATCTCTCTAGACTTGAGATTGGTGGTGGAGGAGGATCACTCACTGTTCATGAAGGAATTCTTAGAGAGAGAGCTCTCCAGGGATTTGAGAGAATTCTATTAGGTTGTTTTTATGTGTAAACAATAAAAAAACCCATAATATAATAATATAATTGGCTTTATATATAACTAGGTTTAGAAAATTGTAACTGCACATGTGGCCTTATTATATTTCTTAATTCCTGCAGAATCCCATGTCTATAATAATAATAATAAAAATAATAAAAATAATAATCATAATATTTCTTGACATGCCAACAAATCAAAAATTAAATTAATAATATTTATTAAAATAATAGTATATATATATATATATATTATTTCTCACCGAACCATTAAATATGGTTCACCATTCCTCCACAATATTTACCAGATTTTGAATAATTACTATTTATTTAATAAATAAACATCACTACATTATTTAACAATAAATAAATAAATATCATATTCACTAAATATAAAATAAATATTTATAAAATATTCTACTCACAAAATATTCTCTTCAATTACTAGTGAAAAAATATGCACGATCAAGAAAATATCACTAATTATTAAACCATGATAATATTTACTCAACTTTCTAAATAATAAATAATATTATTATTTAACTGAAGTTATGGTTACACTTAGTGTTTGACTCTCTAGGCCTCTTTTTGAATTAAAATAGTCAAAGAATCCCAAAGTCCAAGGTTAACATCTATTAACACACCATGACATTCATAGAGAAAGAATCTAATGTCTCTATTGTAAGAACGCAAATCTTCTTCTCAGGTATGTTTTCCTTTTTCTGGTGTTTTTAAGAAAAAAAGGAATTTAAGAAAATTTATTAAGTACACACCATGTAATTTATGAGTATATACCGTGTACTTGGTTACCGTGGGTAGCTAGGTGCTTTCCGTATAACGACCATGCACACAACCATCTGTGGTGACCTGGAGACCGCCTAATTCAGAGGCTGATGAAGGAAAGTACATGCCGTTTATTTGTAAAGTACACGCCATGTACTCTTTTTCCATTAAATGTACTGGGGTTGGGTCTAATAGATAGAACCATCTCCTTCTCGATCTAGATCTTCTGAGAGAGACTGTACAACCACGATTCCTCTTCGAGCCCCGACCGAGCATCCTTTCTCTGATTCAACTATCATCGATTGCCTTGGGATCTCCTTGGTAAGCTCTTCCTTCTTATAGAGACTCATTTACTAATTACTCATATTTTTCAAGTTAACTTTAGTTGATAGTTTTTAGTGTTTTTGTAGATCCACTGTGTTCTTGGGAGATTCAAGGCTTTAGGTTCATGTATAACGATCCTACAACACCGAGGTAGGTGGTTTGTTCCTTTCTGATGAAAGTATTTGAGTTATATGTGCAAAATTTCCCAATAATCTTGATTGGGGTATTGTGTGTTTATGGTTTTAGCCCTGTTAATTTCCTAATATGATTGTATTCTTTAGTAGAGGTTAATTGAATGTGAATAGTGTTAATTGAAATGCTTTGGAAGTGTTTTCCATGCATGTTTTATTTATGACCGTTTGGTCATGCATAGCCTGTTAGTGTGCCTTGTTGTTTCCCATGCCTAGTATTATAGGATTAAGTGTTTATTATCTGACATGTTGTTGTACTGTATACTGGTTATCCAAGTATTTCTTGAGGTTTACTTTGGCCGCTTGGAATTTCTATGCTTGTTTGACTTACATAGGGGCATGAGAACCTGGTGTAGTGGACCATATGGAGAATGGACATAAGGGCTTCTCCAGAGTGTCCATTATTTTTGGTATGATGCGAGACCATAGGTGGAATTGATGTAAGTGATTCCTCATAGTGTCTTTAGTTCCTTGAAGAGGGCCACATGGGGAATGTGATGTAAGTTCTTCCCTAGAGAACCTTTTAGTTCCGATATGAGAGTTTAGTGGGAATTGATAGTGAGTGCTTCCCCAGAGAATCTATACTAAAGATGAACTAGAGGGGTTAGATTGTGTGTAATTACCAGAGGGTTGATTTTGTTTTCTAGGTAATACAAGAGGGGATTAGGCTACGAGTACATCCCAGAGGGTTATCTATTTGTGATTATCTGTTTACTTGCTATGTGAAACTGAATGATTTGAAACTATGGAATTGTTTACTTTTGAGTACTTCCTTGTCTACTGTTTCTTTTCTTGCTTATTGCCTTTTATATGTATTCACTTACTGTTAGGCACCGATCTCGTGGTGGTTTCCTACTGGGATTTAGTCTCACACCATGTTTGGGTCATGCTTTAGGGCCCAAAAAGATTATATTATTGCAGGTATAGATAAGGGAAAGTTCCCATCTACTTCAGGTACTAGACTGCTTTGGGAGATGGAGAGCATGGGAACAAGATGAGGCTTGCAATGCTGAGGAGTTGTTTACTGTTTTCTTTCGTACATTGGTTTAGTACTGTATTTCAGCATTGTGACGTGTTTGGATGCTTTCTTAGACATATATATCATGCATCATTATATATATATGTGCTCCAGCTGCTTATTACTTTCTGTCTTCTGCTATGTTACTCTACCAATGAGGACGTAGTTTCCCCACTATCACACCCAAGGCCCTCGCTGCTAGTCGATAGCTTCTGAAATTATCAGAAATGTGCTTGAGGCCATGTGACCAACTGGGTACAGGGTGCATCTGGGGGGATTCCGGAACCAGGACGTTATAAAGTGGTATTAGAGGAGTTCTTTTCTTTTAACATACTTTTTGGAGTGTATAGTCCGAGATAGGATGGAAATAGCTACTTGGTAATTAGATGTGCATGGGATTAGCTGACCCATGTACATGGAAAATCTAATTTAACTCATTTATTTAAATTTTACGGTTGATTTGTTATCACCATTAGGTGATTCACATGATTTGTGTTGTTATTGTTGATATTATTGAGTTTCTATTTCAGTTTCAATCCGATGTGATGAGGATATTCCATATCATTAATCATATAGGCACTTGCTAGAAATCACATGTCATGCATTCTTTCCATGCCATTTAGGGTGTATTAGAAATTTCATGTTGTTGTGATAGATGTTGTGCTAGATACACATGCTGTTGTAATAGATCCCTTGAATAAATACCTACTATTTGATAGGGTATTGTATGTGTAAAATTTTGTTTAAATGAATGAAAAAATTTGGTTCTTTAGGTTTTGTGGGCCCTCATGGATTGGAATTTGGTGGATCATTGCCTTGTTTTTCTTGTTTATGACATGTAATAGATTCCAAGCTTTGATTCACATGGAGTATGGGCCCTCACGGATCATAATTTGACACTTCAATGTACATTTCAGTGTTTTTATGGGTTCCAGAAATGTTTTTGATGCTTACTGTATGAAAAACCTAGAATACACACTGTGTGGTGATGAATACACACCATGTGTTCTTCTGTTCGGGAAGAAACTGTTTTTATTAAGTACACACCATGTAGTCTCTAGCAATGTCACTGGCTGTGTGGGCAGAGACATGGGGTTGGGAAATCCTTGGGGGAACATGCCGTGTACCGGTTGTACACACCGTATTGTGTAGACCATGTATCCACCCATGTGACTAATGACACGAATGTATAAAAAGTTATGCAATACATGCCGTGCCAGTCTTGAACACGCCGCGTAGCGTAATCCTTGGAATCCAGCCGTGGAACTAACAACATGGGTCAGTGGAAATCCTTTAGTGCATGCCGTGTCGATCTGGAACACACCGTGTAGTGTGATCAATGTATCCGGCCGTGTCACTAACAACACAGGTCAGTGAAGCTCATCTTGTACATGCCATGTATAGCATGAACACACCGTGTAGTCTTGTTGTTGGAGGACTGTGTAGCTTTGTCGTGTAGAAGGACTTAGGCATGGGAAAAAGATTCAAGTACACGCTGTGTGTTAGGAAAATATGCTGTGTGTTTGGGGTGTTACACGACCAGTTTTGGCATAAGTACACGCCCATGTGAAGGTTTAAGGGAACACACCATGTGGTTAAGTATACATGCAGTGTATCCATGTTTTGTAAAACTTGAATTCTTTATTTCCCCTATTACCTTCTTATTCTTTTAGTTTTCAGTCCTTGACAATCTTGATATAAGGTGTGTTCTTGACCTTGCAAAGTCATGCCACCAAGACATCCTCTGGTTGTACGCCAGTTACAGGGCAATGATTTGAGACCAGACATGGATGATCAAGGACTTTCAGTAGATCCTCTAGTTGTGCCAGTCTTGGAACCAACCATCATTCTGGAAACAGGTGCCAAAACATAGTTTCGAGAGGGATTTATGAGGTTCATACAAACCTTCCACAGAGTACCACATCCTGCCCCGTCAATGGTAGAGCTAACGCGGGTTTCCCAATAGCAACATCCTCCCTCCTTCACAAGAGAAGGAGGTACTTAGGCTGCAGAGTCATGGTTAGAATCCATGCTTTCTATATTCAACCACCTGGATATGCCTCTGGAGAGGAGGGTCAAGCTTACTGCATATATGCTTCAGGATTCCGCTAAGATATGGTGGGATGTGATCTTACAGGCGGGACACCAGTAAATTCTAGCATGGGGTGAGTTCCAGTGTGCCTTCTATGAATACTTCTACCCTGATACCTTGAGGGAGAATGTTGCATGAGAGTTAATGATTCTAGAGTAGGGTACACTTTCTGTTATATAGTATTCTTCTCACTTTATAGAGCTGCAATGATTTACGCACATCCCAGGAGGTGATGCGTTATTCCTGTCATGGATATTTGAGGATGGTCTGAGACATGACATCTGATCGTAGGTGAACATCTTCAGGTTGATTTCCATCACTTCTATCATCAACTAGGTGCTGATAATAGAGCGCAATTTGAGGGATTCTGGAGTTGTGATCCAGGGCGGTTTGACATCCGGAGTTAGTATCCCTCCTATTGACAGTAGGAAGTGCCATAGGGGGTTTTCACATGGTGATCCAAGGAGGTGAGACACTTCTTCTGGTAGCCAGGTGGTGTGCTACCAGTGCGAGAAGATTGACAATACGAGTCCACATTACCCGAGAGACCTAGTGGAGTACTGATATTTTGGTAATATGGGACATCTTCCGTGCTTCTGTTAGATCTTCTCACCAGCAGCTGGTGACAGGGGGTCTTCCATGACTCCGCGTAGAGGAGCAGCACCAACAGTTCTTCATTAGTCTGGGAACTAGAGTTCTTCAGGCCGTTCAGGCCGAGGTGGAGGTCGCAGACGTGGTATTTAGTCACCAGGATTTTAGAGACAACATGATGGATCAACTCAGAGTGGTCAGGCAGAGTCATAGGGCCGTGGTGCTGGCCAGACTTTTGCAGTGGAGCAGACCCAATAGGAGTAGGATCTCAGACCCTCTACAGTTCAAGGTATGATTCTAGTTGCCTCAATTTTAGCTTCGGCTCTTTTCGATATAGGGGATTTCCATATCTTTATATATGTTTCTTTTGTGGATAGCTTTGGGTTTTGTATCTTTTATTCTACTAATATATTGATTCTAGACACACCGTTGGGGATGAGAATGGCTAGTGTACGTTAGTGTAAGGAGTTCCCTCTCATGGTTGGTGGGTGTCACTTCTTATGGGACCTTTATTTCTTAGATATGACGATCTATGATGTCTTTCTCAGAATGGACTGGTTAGTTCCCTTCCAGGATGTTGTTTACTTCTATAGCCGTAGGGTGAGTTTCACATCACCAAAGGGTGGATCATTTTTTCATAAGGGAGAATGGGATGTCCAGGCGACCAGAGAGGGAGCCAAGAATCATGGGTTGGGGTGAGTTACAATCATGATTTCTAGTATTTATCTAGATGAACAGGGGAATTCATAGATGGCCATTCTTCTAGTGGTGGATCATTTTAGGGACGTGTTTCCAGAGGAATTTTTAGGTTTGACTCTGGAGTAAGAGGTGGAATTTTCTATTGAGCATGTTCCAGGGGCAGAACCAGTGTCCATTCCTCCTTATAGGATGGCTACACCAGAGTTACAAAAGCTCAAGAGGCAGTTGGAGGAGTCACAGGCAAAGGGTTTCATCTAACCCAGTATTTCTCCTTGGGGTTCACCTGTCCTGTTTGTGAAGAAGGCGGATGGTACCTTTAGACTTCGTGTGTATTAGCGGAAGTATAACTAGTTGATAGTCAAGAACTAATATCCCTTTCCAAGGATTGATGATCTTTGTGATCAAATTTGTGGAGCCTGGGTGTTCTCGAAGATTGACTTGAGGTCCGATTACTATCAGTTACATGTTAGACCATCAGATATACCTCTTACAACCTTTCATAGTAGGTATGGTCTATTCGAGTATATGGTTATGCAGTTTGGTCTCACGAATGTGCCTACAGCTTTCATGGAATTGATGAACCGAGTTTTCCATCCATACTTGGATTCCTTCGTGGTAGTCTTCATGGATGATATTTTGGTGTACTCTCACACTCTACACGGCCATTCTACCCATCTTGAGATAATTTTGAGTACACTAATAGAGCATCAGTTATATGAAAAGCTCTCAAAATGCCACTTTTGGATGGATCAAATTCACTTATTGGGTCACGTTATCTCGGAGATAGGAGGATCAGTAGACCCAGAGAAAGTGAGAGCTGTAGTTTCTTAGGAGCATCCCAAGAACATAATTGAGGTAAAAAGTTTTCTTGGACTAGCTGTATACTATAGAAATTTCATACATGACTTTTCACGCTTAACAATGCCACTGATGGGCCTGACTAAGAAAGATGCAAAGTTCTTTTGGTCAGATTCTTGTGAGTCATCCTTTCAAGTGATAAAAGGGAGGTTGACATCAGCACCGATACTATTATTGAAAGAGCCGGGAAATAGCTACACTATTTATTGTGATGCTTAAGGTATTGGTTTGGGAGTTGTTCTTATATAGGGAGAAGAATTCGTTGAGTACAGGTCTCGGAAGTTGAGGCCACATGAGAGGAATTACCCGACACACGATCTCGAATTGGCTGTATTTGTTCATGCCTTACGTTGTTGGAGACATTATCTTCTGGGAGATCATTTTTTGGTTTTCACCGACCAAAAAAGTCTCAAGTATATCTTCACTCAGAGTGAACTTTATTTGAGAAAGTGAAGTAGGTTGAGTACATTTAGTCTTTTGACTTTGATCTTGCCTACATGCCTGGGAAAGGCAATGCAGTGGCTGATGCACTGAGCAGGAGGACTCAGATACAGGTAGTTCAGGAGGCCAAAAGTGAGTGGAATCTTATGGCTCTGTTCTCTAAGATGCATTTGAAGGTTCATGACAGAAAGGGGAATACATTTATTTCTTCTGTAGCTGTTACATATACTCTCCTTGACCGAGTGCGGATGATGCAACAATCTGATTCATAAGGCCTAGTGTTATGGGAATGTATGTTAGAAGAGGAACCTATTCCTGGATAGAACATAGGTGAGGATGAGATCTTGTGTTTTTATGGGCGTGTATGGGTGCCAGCAGACATACACGAGTAGTTGATTTAGGACTTTCATCCCTCAGTTTGGGTATTTCATCCTAGTGTCACCAAGATGTATCATGATCTACAACATCAGTATTGGTGGCTAGGTATTAAGAGAGATGTTGTTTGGTTCATCATGAAGTGTTCCACCTATCAGCTAGTGAAGGCGGAGCATTAGTGACCCACATGGATTTTTTAGTAATTACCCATTTCTGAGTGGAAATGGAACAATGTCATGATGGAATTCATGACAGGATTACCAATGCCAGCTTGTAAGAATGATGCAGTTTGGGTTTTTATTGATAGACTCATGAAGGTTTCTCACTTTTTTCTAATCAAGGAAACCTTCAGTGTTGATGATCTGGGAAGGTTGTACATCCGAGAGATTGTACATTTACATGGGGTTCCAAACTCCATTGTCCCATAAAGGGATGCACGTTTTACTTCTTGGGTCTGGCAGGGGCTACAGAAGGCCTTGGGAACAAAAGTACTTTTGAGTACATCTTACCACCCCTATACAGATAGCCAGTCCGAGTGTATGATTCAGGTTCTTGAGGACAAGCTTCGAGCATGAATCCTATATTTTGGAGGTTCTTGGGAGAATCACATACCTCTTATAGAGTTTTCCTACAATAATATTTTTCAAGAAACTATTAAGAAGTCACCTTTTGAGGATTTGTATGGTAGGCCATGCCGATCAACCTTTTGTTGGCTGGAGGCAGGATAGGTAGCTATGCTGAGACCTCATCTTGTCCAAGAGACCAAAGAGCATATAGAGTTGATTCCGAAGAGGATGGATCCTACACAGTCTCGATAAAAGTCTAATACTGATCAACAGAGATGACCTCTAGAGTTCAAGGTCAGGGATTAGATTTTCCTGCATGTCACAACAAGGTTGGGGCACAAGTGGATTAGGATACAAGGTAAGCTTTTTCCAAGGTACATCGACCCATTTGAGGTTTTGTAGAGAGTTGCACTAGTTTCCTATCAGTTGCAGTTACCTCAGAGTTACCAGGCTATGCACAATATATTTCACGTTTCTCAGCTTTGACGTTACTTCTCAGACCCATCTCATGTTTTTCAACCTGAGGAGGTTGAGTTAGAGGTGGACGCCTCATTTTAGGAACATCCAATCTGGATTGTTGATCGAAGTACGAAGGTTCTCCGTGGATTGTCTATTCTTATGGTGCGAGTACTATGGAAGCACCGGCGAGTATAGGACGAGATTTGGGAGAGGGAGGCCGATGTACGATCTCAGTGGCCGAAGATTTTCAAGGATTCTTCTTCTACGCCACCTTGCTAGGAAATTTGGGGATGAATTTCTTAAAGGGGGATGTTTTTAAGAACGTGGATCTTATTCTTAGGTATGTTTTCCTTTTTCTGGTGTTTTTGAGAAAAAGAGGAATTTCTGGAAATTTCTTAAGTACATGTTGTGTAATTTATGAGTACACGCCATGTACTCAATTACTACGGGTAGCCAGGTGCTGGCCATTTAACATTCATACACACGACCATGTGTGGTGAACTAGAGACCGCCTAATGCAGGGGCTAGTGAAGGAAAGTACACACCTTGTACTTATAAATTTCACGTCGTGTAATTTTTTTTCATTAAACATACTGGGGTCACATTTGACAGAGATAATCATCTCCTTCTTGACTTAGTTCATCCAAGAGAGACCGTACGACCACAATTCCTCTCCAGGCCCCCGACCGAGCATCTTTTATCCAATTTGACCACCGTCGATTGCATTGGGATCACCTTAGTAAGATCTTCCTTCTTCCGGAGCTTTGTTTTTTGATTCCTTCTCATTCTCAAGTTATCATCAGTTGAGAATTTTTATAATTTTTTGTGGATATATAGTTTTCTTGGGCGAATCAAGGATTTAGGTTCACATATAACAATCCAACAACATCGAGTTAGGTGGTTTGTACCTTTTTATTGAAAAAATTTGAGTTATATGTGAACAATTGCCCAATACTCTTGTTCGAGGAATTGCTTGTTTATGGTTTTAGCCCTATTAATTTCCTTCTATGCTTGTATACTTGAGTATAGGTTAATTGAATGGGAATAGGGTTAATTTCAATGATTTGGAAGTGTTTTCCCATGAATGTTTTGTTTATGGCCATTTGGTCTTTCTTATCCTGTTAGGCTACCTTGTTGTTTCCCATGCCTAGTATTATAGGATTGAGTGTCTATTATATGACATGCTATTATGATGTAGACAGGTTAGCCAAGTAGTTCTTGAGTTTTACTTAGGCCGCTTGGAATTTCTATGATTGTTTTACATACACAGGGCCGTGAGAACCAGCTGTAGTGGACCATAGGGAGGATGGATGTAAGGGCTTCTCTAGAGTGTCTGTTATTTTTGTTACGATGCGAGACCATAAGGGGAATTGATGTTAGTGCTTCCTCAGAGTGTCTGTAGTTTCACAATAGGGGCCATAGGGGGAATGTGATATATTTTCTTCCCCAGAGTGCCTTTTAGTTCCGATATGAGACTATAGGGGGAATTGATGTCGAGTGCTTCCCTAGAGAATCTATACTAAAACTAAACCAGAGGGGTTATACTGTGTGTACTTACTAGATGTTTTCTTGTGTTTTCTAGGTATGACTAGAGGCGATTAGGCTATGAGTACATCCTAGAGGGTTACCTGTTTGTGATTATCTGTTTACTTGCTATGTGGAACTGAATGCTTTGAAAATGTGGAATTGTTTACTTTTGAGTAATTCCTTGATTACTACTTCCTTTCTTGCTTATTTCCTACCATATATATTCACTGAATATTAGGAACATATCTCATGGTGGTTTCATATTGGGATTTAGTCTCACACCCTGTTTGGGTCATGCTTTTGGGCACAAATAGATTATTTTTTTGTAGGTATAGATAAAGGCAAGCACCCTTCTACTTCAGGTACTTGACTGCTTTGGGAGCTGGAGAGCATGGGACCAAGCTAAGGCTTGTGATGCTGAGGAGTTGTTTACTGGTTTATTTTTTACTTTATTTTAGAACTATATTTTAGCATTGTGACGTGTTTGGATGCTTTACTAGACATATGTATCATGCATCATTATATATATGCACTCCAACTGCTTATTACTTTCTGTATTTTTATTTGTTAGTCTACAAATGAGGGCATAGTTTACCCACTATCACACCCAAGGCCCTCGCTGGTAGTTGGAAACCTCTTGCATTAGGGGAAATACGATTGAGGCCATGTGACCAACTGGGTACGAGGTACCTTTAGGTGGATTCTGGAACTGGGATGTTACATCTATGATTTAAAACCCAGAATAGAGTTTTATTGTGCAATATAATCCATTTATCAAAATATATCTTATCAAGTATGTTAAATGATGGTTCCCTAAAACTATGTTCTTAATGTATCTTTCTTTGACTTTTCAGAAATAGAACTTGCATATAGAACACTATAACCATGGATTTATTTAAGATATATAATTTCCATTAAATGGAATGGGATATCAAATCAAATTAAATAAATTAAGGGAATTATTTCATTTTTCATCAATAAAATTTAACTCATGACATACCCAACATATCCTACTTCATCGTGAACATTTTTCACCACAAATTTCATTAATACCTAAAAGTATGAGACTCATAATATCCATTAATAATAATCTTAATGTATTAGGATCAATACAAACATCATTATATAGGAACATCCAATGACACATATAAATGTGTATTTCCAACTACTGGGTCTCATTATCATAATTTCATACCCTGGAAATTAATAAGGGCATATATCATGAGAAGGTTCCTCAAAGTCCAATGAGTCTCCATCCCTAAATATCCTACATCATTTGTTTCCCTCAAATCATTTCAATTGGATAGATAAAATATATTTAACAATACATTGATGGAACTTCTAGGTTTTTATTATAGTGGGAAACTACTGTGACCTTTTAGTGTAACAACCACTCTTAGGAAATTATCACATACTATGTCACACATAAGAATAATCATGATGTGATAAGGAGTTTCTTAATATTCAAACAACGAATTCATGCTATCATAAATTACACACAAGTTGGTTCTAGGGTAACAACTCCAACAATATAATTATAATATTCCATCTATACTACCCTCTTAAGGGTCATTGTGACTACACAAGTTTTGTTAATCGAGATAATCCAAATTATATTTTTAAAATAAATTGAAGAAGGAATGGTCGATCTAGGAGGAAGGCATGGTTGATCTAAAGATCGTATCAAGTATCAATGATATGTTGATCTGAAATTTTATTATGGTCAATATAGTGAATTCAATTTTAAATTGTGAGATGATGAAGATTTTGGAATATTATATTCTTCACCTAGATGAAATGAAGACCACATCATATGATTTGTAAAATATAGAAAATACCACACCATAATGTAAGTTATGTGGCTATTTTGGGGGGTTTTTTAAACTAAACAACCACCTATGAGAAACTATTGGATGGACTATGCCATAGTACATTCTTGGTGGCCATTTTGAGATTCCCTAGACACTGGAAATCTAACACAGCGAGTGTTATTTTTCATTTCATTCTTTGGTATTGCATGATTCATGCATACATGGTTAGAGATTTTAATGGATTTAAAGAGATTATATTTTTAGAAATATTTAGGCTACATGATTCATATAGAATATAAAAAAAATAATTAAAATTCTTTATAGATATAAACAATATATTATACTAGAGATATTATTGAAAATAAGTTCTGTTTTAAATGTGATTTAAGATAAGATTTAATGGATACTTCAAAGATGCTAAAATTGTGGAAATAATATTCATATAGAAATGTGAATATATATTCATTAAAGTGAGAAGAATAAAAATATAATTGAGTTCTTTGAGTGAACATGAAAATAAATATAATAAAAAATAAATATTTTATATAATATCTATATCAAGGAGATAGAAGGAAGATTTTGTCCCATATTCTTCAAGATTCGATGAAGAGTTTCGAGGTAAGAAGTTATTTTTATATTCTTGAAAGGAATACACATGAAGATCTATTGATCCATATTATCATGAAGGAGGATGATTTTTTCAGAGGTGTTGAAGAAATATGAAGAAAGTTGGAGTTATTTCTACTTGCGTGTCATAAAAGTACAGAAGTTGTAACTGGGGTGTATTTCTAGTTGCTCATGTAGTTGAGCGATTTGGGTGCAGAACATGTTGTTTATTTAAAGAAGTTTAATTAGGTTGTATAACCATTTATAATAGAGATTTTTTGGTTAGTTTTTATAATAAATCACTATGGTTTCATTTCTTATAGATAGTGGAGAATCCATGTCGGGGTGTCTAACTAACATGGAAAGGAGTAGAACTTTAAGATTTACCTTATAAACGCATGAATTATTATGTTATTTATTTTATACTATAATTAGGTGAGGTTGAGTTTAATAAGAGATAGAGAGAGTTTGTATATAGTCTTTAATTGAAATAATATATTTAATTGAAAAAAACAATTCATAAAAAGAGTATACTACTGATTCACCCACCCTATCAGGGGGACCTAACGAATATCTAGGATCTATAAAGGGTAGTAATATGTATTTATATTCGTAATTAGTATCAATATTGAAAACAATATTTATGCCTTGATCTGACTTAAAAAATGGTTTAAAACAAATACTATATTCTTCAAGTCCATATATGGAGTTTCATATTGGAATTAAATAATATCAAGTGGTAAAGATAATGATATAAAGTTAAATAGGTGTCAAAATATATCTGAAAGTTTTAGGGGAATCAATCCACCATTAGAGTATTATAAGTAATACCAAGACAATTCTCAAGGTATCTTAATAACTCATGGGGAATAAAAAACAATTATCATGGGTTTAATTATTATATATTTTTATACTATTTTTTTGTATTAGTTGATTGTGAAGTGCACTGTGTTGCATTTGTTGTCAATGAGGCATGATGTTGTCTTAGAATGAATGTATGTCAAGAATTGTCAAGATGTGAATGCCAAAGGTTGTGATGGTGTTGGTGAGGAACGGAGAATGGCCATGGTACTAAGATGCATGTCACTTAGGAGATTCACTAAGTGACATAGGATGTTGTGGTTGAAACATTCTCTATGGATATCAGACGATTGTAGAACTGTTCTTAATGTTTCAATACTTGTATCAAGATGATACTAAGTTACACCACTTGAAGAATGGATGATGATGGAGCATCATCATTATATCAGACGATTGTTGAGCTGATCATTAAGTTTCAAGAACTTGTATTAAGTAGATACAATGTCACAACATTGTTTGAACACCATGCATTGTACTGACAATGCATGAGGAGATGAAGAGAGCCATCCAAAACTTCTAAGTGGATGAAGTGAGCTAAATAAGTCCATGCACTATCACTTAGTGCATGTGAATTGAAGATGATCCAACTTGATCTCTGATTGGATCATTGAAGAATGTTGAAGAATTATTTGATTTAGGAGCATCGGTTGAAGAAAGACCCTTCGGGAATTCCTTCTAAGGAATTGATGAAGTCTAGTGAAAGAGAATTGGAGGAATTCTAATGAAGAAGAAGAAGAGATGAGGGAAATGTCTTAGAAGATGGCTTGAATGGCAATTGGCATTTACACTTTTCACTTTGTTTTTCTTAACAAAGCACTTGTGTTTTTAAGTAGCAAAAAATAGCCACCAAGGAAGGCCAGCCGAGGGTCATCACCCAAGGCTCATGTGGGAATCGAGGTCACCACGCCCATGGGGAACCCTCAGGCCAAGGCAGCATATCCCTGAGGCAGAAGGTCGGGGCCGTGTATAAGCCCCGAGGCCACGCGGTGATGAAGCCCGCGTAGCGTGAGCGCGAGGAGTGCGCCCGTGACAAGCATAGTGGGTGCCAGTGGCGCACCCGAGTGGCAGGGGTGGGCGCAAGAGCGCGCCCGCAAGAATAACTCAGTGCGGGGTAGCACCGAGAGGGGAGAAGTTCAATTGAGCAGCTCTCGGCAGCGCTTGGTTGATAAACCGCAGAAAATCCGCTCGCCGTTTTGATGTGGGACGCGGAAAAATCTCCATGAACGAATCCTGGCCGTACGATTGATTGCGCGCTGGATCGCAGCCGCTCATCTCATCCGCCGCGCGCCGCGATCTAATCCAGCCGTTGATGATCTTTTCAACGCCGCATCCGACGGCTCCGAGGCGTCTCCTTCCTCGAGCTCGCCCGAGGCCACCCGCGACTCCTCCTTCGAACCAGGCACCTCCCGAAGATGGAAATGGAGCCTCCGGCCACCTCTGATCGATGTAATGGCTCCATTCGGTTCGTATGGCCACACTGAACATAATCATGCTATAAAATGAGCATGCATGCAACAGATGGAGAATTTCGAGTATTGGATGAGGCAAACGAAGTGCCGAGGCTATGTTGGTTTATATTTTGCATGGATCGACCTTAGACGAAGGCCGTGCATGCGTTCTAAGTCGCCTGCACATGAAGGAGGAAAATAAAAATGCAACCCATGTGAAACAGAGGAGAAAATCAAGATTTGTAGAATATTGAATACCCGAAATCTTCGGGGATTCAAAGATTGTATCACGCGGATGAGCCGAGGAATTCCTCTGCCTATAAAAGGAGCACCCGATGCGCTTGAAGCTGTTGCTGATCCTTTGTTGAATATTTGAGGAGTCCTGTGAGAAGCACTCTGTGCCTCGCGAAGAAGAAGCCCCGCACAACCCACTTGTGCGGTTGAAGTTCTCGGGACCACCCGAGGTCCCGAAGGAGTCCCCTGCGCGACAGGAAGAACCCGAGGCCGCATTCTTGCGCGCCCGTGGTTGCATCCCTCTCTGCCTGCGGACTTACGCGGCAGGAGGTGTTTGCATGGCCGCTTGTTCCCTTGCACTTGTGCGCCCACAGTGGTGTTGCACCCTGTGCGCTTGTGGTCTTTGAACCCTGCACGGCAGAAGCCACCCAAGAGCATTGCGCGCCCTTACACCCTTGTGACCTTGCTCGGCATTTGAAGACAAGAGTGGATGCACCCCTTACGCGCCTTCACTAAGGCAGGGGCTCGTGTTGAGAAGACCACACCCTACGGGTTGTGGGTGCTTGGCAAGGAGGAAGGTTGAGGCTTAATGCCTTGTGCATGCACCATGTGAATAGAACACCTCATTTGTGTGTGTGTGCCAAAAGGAGGAAAAGGCCGTGGGTATTTGTGTGTGCTAAGTGAAGAGGAAGAGCACACTTGGCCGTGTGTGTGCAAGGAGAGGAGGAAGGCCACTATACCCTACGGGTTAAGTGCTTGCAAGACAAGTTGGCCGAACCTAGTGTGTGCACTAAGTGGAGTGAACACACTTAGAAGAAAATAAGGATACTCACACTAGAGTATAACACACATTAAGTGTGTGTAAACAAAAAGAACAAAGTGTGTGAAGGAAGTGAGGAGGTGTGTGCTAAAAAGGATTACACCCTTTGTGGATTTATTGCACCAAGAGTAGAAGAAGGGAAGTGCATGCTTGCATGCATGCACGTGCACACGTGAACAAGCTCAAATCTGGTTGTGTGCATCTGAGTTGTCCAAGACCAGAAGATCTTGAAGAATTTGAGAGGCCATGCAGTCAGTGCATGAAGAAGCAGAGATGCCATGCACTCAGTGCATGAAGTTGTTCTGATGTGAGACTGGACCAGACTGAAGTTAAAGATATCAGTTGTCTGAGTATTCAGTAGCTGGAGAGAAGCCAGGTCAGCCTGAGAAGAAGGAGATAAATCCTGAGCAAGACGAGAAGACCTGATAACCTCAAGTGATCAGAGGTACAGAGAAAGGCCAGCAGTCTTTATCCCAGACTGCTGAAGATACTTGAAGATCTGAACAAGAAGAAGAGCTACTCGTGTGACTCGAGGAGCCAGGAGAAGCCCCCTATGAGACTCAAGGTGGAAGAAGTCTTCAGTGGGATTCTGGAGCAGGCCAGTGGGACTCGGGTAACACTGTGGGACGCAGTATAAAGACCCTCCTGTGGGACTCAGGAGAGATACAATGGGATGCTGTATTGACCATTGTAATTCTAACAAGTTATAATGGAGAAACCATGTTGGGGCGTATAACCAACATGGCAAGGACGTAGGCCTTTGGTGCTGAACCTTGTAAATCCTTGTGTCCTGTGCCTTTATATTTACTGCATCATTCGAGGAAAGGCTGAGAGATACAAGAAGAGTGGATCGAGGCCTTAACAATCCATAGCGGTTTAATTGATTAAGAATCAATTAGTAAATTTTTTTAAGGGATCACTGATTCACCCCCTCCCCCTCTTAGTGATTCACACTGATCTGGGCACTTCAATTGGTATCAGAGGAAGGTTGCCTCTAAAAGATCCAAGAGAGTCTATATGGAGTGCAGATTTGAGGAAATGAAAGAACAGCCTCAAATGGAGATATCTGCCAAGACTCTGAAAAATAGAATGAAGAAACAGGCAAAGAAGATGAAGAAGAAGGTTGTTTCAATCAGAGAAACTCCTTATATGGAAAGAAATGTGAAATTCACATCAAATGACAATTCCTTTTATCATTCTTCTGATGAAGACTGCTCTAGCTGTGATGAATATGGAAGGAACAATGATCTTCTAAATGCAGTCAAATATCTTCAGAAGACAGTCCCCAAGGAAGTGGCAATGTGTATAGCTACAGACATCCTTGATCTTCAAGAAGAAAAATTACAGCTAGAAGATGAAGCCAATTCTCTAGAAGTCCAATTGGCTAAAAGGGTTGGCATAACCAACACTCTCAAAAAGCTGGTGAAGGCTAAAGATGAAACCGTTTCCCTTTGCAATGAATGATATGAAGACACTACTGAAGAATTTCAAAGAATCCTTTCTGAGAAATAATTCTTTAAGACAGTGGTCAAAGATGTTTTCCATGCACTGGAAAAGAGGCACAAAGTTTCAATGAATGTCAGAGATGCTCAACTTGAAGACAAAGTAAATAGGGTAAAGGAGCTTGACAATTCATTAAAAGAAATGAAGAAGGTTCATGAAGACCAGTTAGAATAGCTGAAAGAAAATTGGGAAGGAAGGCTAAGAACTGTTGAGGATGAGAAGAACTCCCTTAACATGAAATGATTAGAACTAGAGGTGATATTGAAAAATCTGCAATCACCCAAAGCTGAATTCTCCCAGTCAGCTGAAAGTAGAAAAGTTGCTACACAAGTGTGCATTGGGAAGGATGATTCCAAAATAAGGACATCCTCTAATAAAAGGGAAACATCTTCTAAAAGGAAGGTACCATCCATCCCATCTTGTACGAATGCTTCTAATTGTGTTTCCACAAAAAGTGCAGGATGGAAGAATAATTCCAAACAAGTATGGATGAAGACAATGAAGAAAGAAAGCTCTCCTGAAGCAGCACAACAATTCAAGACAAGTACCCTACAATCAGAATGAATCAAAAGGTCAAGATTTGTGGGTCAATGTTGGTGTTGTAACAAGTATGGGCATTGTGCAAAGGATTGTTGGTACAATCCACTGAATTCCAAAGCACAGAGGAAGCCCATGCCTAGGGGGAGCAAGCCAGAAGAAAAGAAGCAGCATCCACAGGTCCGGAGACATCTGTTTACTGCAAATAGATTTGGATTTCTTGATAACATCTGGGATGTGTGCAAAAGTGGTCAAATAGATACATGTCAATCTCCAACTGTATCCAGAGCTCAAAAGAAGAAAAGATCACAGAACCTCGCTTAGAAATAATCCTTGGGAAGAAAGAAGAAAGTTGAAGATGCTCCCAAGAAGGTTTTGAAAAAGGAAAAGAATTCCTTGGAGTCCAAATCCAAGAAGGGTGATGCATCCAGAAGGACCACCAAGAAAACATGCTTCTACTGTGGAAATAAAGGTCATACCATGGATCTTTGTGAACAAGCCATGGAACTGAATAGAAGCAGACTAGAATCAAAAAGACAATCAATCCAGAATAAGTAGAAGGGATTGATTGAAAATAAGTTGCCTAAGAAAGGTATCTTAACAGCATCAAAAGAACCATGTGGAATTTCCAAAACTGAGGCCTCACTTCCAAATGGCTTGTTAGTCATATGGCCTAATCAGTTGCAACTTTCCAAAGATCTACAAAGAGCTGAAGATGAAGTTCTGGCAATTGCTAAGGCAAAAGGGAAGAAGAAGATTTCACATGAAGATGTATTGAGATCCACACCAGCACAAACATCATTGAAGATCAAATGTGCAAGTGTGAAGAATGGTGAAAATGGGACATCTCGGTTGAGAGAATCTTCTCAACCTTGTTGTTCACATTGATTAACCAAGGAGGTTCCATCTTATTCCCTAATCACTTGTATTTACATGTGCTAACATTACAGGGAATTGAAGATGATGATCATTCTCAACTGGAGGATGGTTTGGACAGAATGGAGTGCACCCCTTGAGGGGGAGCCAATCTGAAGAAGATGGGATTCTTAGATTAATACCATCTTGAGAAAAGTGAAGGTATTCCAATCATACTTTCATCCCTTGTTTCTTAAATGTATTCATCATGACAATTAAGGGGGAGTATTGATTGAATTCAAATGGATGAAAGGGGAAGCTTTATCATTGCACTGAACTTTCTAATGAGTTTTGTGAAGTATGTGCAGGATTTAGCAATTCATTGAATATCTGAAAAATTTCAACCCCTAAGCATGATCTCACATGTGTAGAGAATTGTGGACAGCATTGAGTTCCTTGGTTACATCACTCTTGTTTTCTACACCGGGTTAGCCCAAGTAGACTTAGAGATGATTTACTAAAGGTTATTTTCTAAAGAGAACATGTGTCATCATCCCTCTCTTAGTGCTTTTCAAGAAGATGCTATTCGAAGGGAGGAAGAGATATTTTTGAAGAGAACCACACCACACCTTTGAATTTGATTTCCAATAAGGGGGAGAAAATATTGGCACACATATTGACCCATTCATATGTGCTGAAGAAGTGTATTGACAAAAAATACAAAGGGGGAGATTGAAGTGCACTGTGTTGCATTTTTTGTCAATGAGGCATGATGTTGTCTTAGAATGAATGGATGTCAAGAATTGTCAAGATGTGAAGGCCAAAGGTTGTGATGGTGTTGGTGAGGAATGGAGAATGGCCATGGTACTAAGATGCATGTCACTTAGGAGATTCACTAAGTGACATAGGATTTTGTGGTTGAAACATTCTCTATGGATATCAGACGATTGTAGAACTGTTCTTAATGTTTCAATACTTGTATCAAGATGATACTAAGTTACACCACTTGAAGAATGGATGATGATGGGGCATCATCATTATATCAGACGATTGTTGAGCTGATCATTAAGTTTCAAGAACTTGTATTAAGTAGATACAATGTCACAACATTGTTTGAACACCATGCATTGTACTGACAATGCATGAGGAGATGAAGAGAGCCATCCACAACTTCTAAGTGGATGAAGTGAGCTAAAGAAGTCCATGCACTATCACTTAGTGCATGTGAATTGAAGCTGATCCAACTTGATCTCGGATTGGATCATTGAAGAATGTTGAAGAATTATTTGATTCGGGAGCATCGGTTGAAGAAAGACCCTTCGGGAATTCCTTCTAAGGAATTCATGAAGTCTAGTGAAAGAGAATCGGAGGAATTCTAATGAAGAAGAAGAAGAGATGAGGGAAATGTCTTAGAAGATGGCTTGAATGGCAATTGGCATTTACACTTGTCACTTTGTTTTTCTTAACAAAGCACTTGTGTTTTTAAGTAGCAAAAAATAGCCACCAAGGAAGGCCAGCCGAGGGTCATCACCCAAGGCTCATGTGGGACTCGAGGTCACCACGCCCATGGGGAACCCTCAGGCCAAGGCAGCATATCCATGAGGCAGAAGGTCGGGGCCATGTATAAGCCCCGAGGCCACGCGGTGATGAAGCCCGCGCAACGTGAGCGCGAGGAGTGAGCCCGTGACAAGCATAGTGGGTGCCAATGGCGCGCCCGAGTGGCAGGGGTGGGCGCAAGAGCGCTCCCGCAAGAATAACTCGGTGCGGGGTAGCACCGAGAGGGGAGAAGTTCAATTGAGCAGCTCTCAACAGCGCTTGGTTGATAAAACGCGGAAAATCCGCTCGCCGTTTTGATGTGGGACGCGGAAAAATCTCCATGAACGAATCCTGGCCGTACGATTGATTGCGCGCTGGATCGCAGCCGCTCATCCCATCCGCCGCACGCCGCAATCTAATCCAGCCGTTGATGATCTTTTCAACGCCGCATCCGACGGCTCCGAGGCGTCTCCTTCCTCGAGCTCGCCCGAGGCCACCCGCGACTCCTCCTTCGAACCAGGCACCTCCCGAAGATGGAAATGGAGCCTCCGGCCACCTCCGATCGATGCAATGGCTCCATTCGGTTCGTATGGCCACACTGAACATAATCATGCTATAAAATGAGCATGCATGCAATAGATGGAGAATTTCGAGTATTGGCTGAGGCAAACGAAGTGCCGAGGCTATGTTGGTTTATATTTTGCATGGATCTACCTTAGACGAAGGCCGTGCATGCGTTCTAAGTCGCATGCACGTGAAGGAGGAAAATAAAAATGCAACCCACATGAAACAGAGGAGAAAATCAAGATTTGGAGAATCTTGAATACCCGAAATCTTCAGGGATTCAAAGATTGTATCACGCGGATGAGCCGAGGAATTCCTCTGCCTATAAAAGGAGCACCCGAGGCGCTTGAAGCTGTTGCTGATCCTTTGTTGAATATTTGAGGAGTCCCGTGAGAAGCACTCTGTGCCTCGCGAAGAAGAAGCCCCGCACAACCCACTTGTGCGGTTGAAGTTCTCGGGACCACCCGAGGTCCCGAAGGAGTCCCCTGCGTGACAGGAAGAACCCGAGGCCGCATTCTTGCGCGCCCGTGGTTTCATCCCTCTCTGCCTGTGGACTTACGCGGCAGGAGGTGTTTTCATGGCCGCTTGTTCCCTTGCACTTGTGCGCCCACAGTGGTGTTGCACCCTGTGCGCTTGTGGTCTTTGAACCCTGCGCGGAAGAAGCCACCCAAGAGCATTGCGCGCCCTTACACCCTTGTGACCTTGCGCGGCATTTGAAGACAAGAGTGGATGCACCCCTTGCGCACCTTCACTAAGGAAGGGGCTCGTGTTGAGAAGACCACACCCTACGGGTTGTGGGTTCTTGGCAAGGAGGAAGGCTGAGGCTTAATGCCTTGTGCATGCACCATGTGAATACCACAACTCATTTGTGTGTGTGTGCCAAAAGGTGGAAAAGGCCGTGGGTATTTGTGTGTGCTAAGTGAAGAGGAAGAGCACACTTGGCCATGTGTGTGCAAGGAGAGGAGGAAGGCCACTATACCCTACGGGTTAAGTGCTTGCAAGACAAGTTGGCCGAACCTAGTGTGTTCACTAAGTGGAGTGAACACACTTAGAAGAAAATAAGGATACTCACACTAGAGTATAACACACATTAAGTGTGTGTAAACAAAAAGAACAAAGTGTGTGAAGGAAGTGAGGAGGTGTGTGCTAAAAAGGATTACACCCTTTGTGGGTTTATAGCACCAAGAGTAGAAGAAGGGAAGTGCATGCTTGCATGCATGCACGTGCACACATGAACAAGCTCAAATCTGGTTGTGTGCATCTGAGTTGTTCAAGACCAGAAGATCTTGAAGAATTTGAGAGGCCATGCAGTCAGTGCATGAAGAAGCAGAGATTCCATGCACTCAGTGCATGAAGTTGTTCTGATGTGATACTGGACCAGACTTAAGTTAAAGATATCAGTTGTGTGAGTATTCAGTAGCTGGAGAGAAGCCAGGTCAGCCTGAGAAGAAGGAGATAAATCCTGAGCAAGAAGAGAAGACCTGATAACCTCAAGTGATCAGAGGTACAGAGCAAGGCCAGCAGTCTTTATCCCAGGCTGCTGAAGATACTTGAAGAGCTGAACAAGAAGAAGAGCTACTCATGTGACTCGAGGAGCCAGGAGAAGCCCCTTGTGAGACTCATGGTGGAAGAAGTCTTCAGTGGGATTCTGGAGCAGGCCAGTGGGACTCGGGTAACATTGTGGGATGCAGTATAAAGACCCTCCTGTGGGACTCAGGAGAGATACAGTGGGATTCTGTATCGACCATTGTAATTCTAACAAGTTATAATGGAGAAACCATGTTGGGGCGTATAACCAACATGGCAAGGACGTAGGCCTTTGGTGCCGAACCTTGTAAATCCTTGTGTCCTGTGCCTTTATATTTACTGCATCATTCGAGGAAAGGCTGAGAGATACAAGAAGAGTGGATCGAGGCCTTAACAATCCATATAGGTTTAATTGATTAAGAATCAATTAGTAATTTTTTTTAAGGGATCACTGATTCACCCCCTCCCCCTCTCAGTGATTCACACTGATCTGGGCACTTCAATTGGTATCAGAGGAAGGTTGCCTCTAAAAGATCCAAGAGAGTCTATATGGAGTGCAGATTTGAGGAAATGAAAGAACAGCCTCAAATGGAGATATCTGCCAAGACTCTGAAAAACAGAATGAAGAAACAGGCAAAGAAGATGAAGAAGAAGGTTGTTGCAATCAGAGAAACTCCTTATATGGAAAGAAATGTGAAAGTCACATCAAATGAAAATTCCTTTTATCATTCTTCTGATGAAGACTGCTCTAGCTGTGATGAATATGGAAGGAACAATGATCTTCTAAATGCAGTCAAATATCTTCAGAAGACAGTCCCCAAGGAAGTGACAATGTGTATAGCTACAGACATCCTTGATCTTCAAGAAGAAAAATTACAGCTAGAAGATGAAGCCAATTCTCTAGAAGTCCAATTGGCTAAAAGGGTTGGCATAACCAACACTCTCAGAAAGCTGGTGAAGGCTAAAGATGAAACCGTTTCCCTTTGCAATGAATGATATGAAGACACTACTGAAGAATTTCAAAGAATCATTTCTGAGAAATAATTCTTTAAGACAGTGGTCAAAGATGTTTTCCATGCACTGGAAAAGAGGCACAAAGTTTCAATGAATGTCAGAGATTCTCAACTTGAAGACAAAGTAAATAGGGTAAAGGAGCTTGACAATTCATTAAAAGAAATGAAGAAGGTTCATGAAGACCAGTTAGAATAGCTGAAAGAAAATTGGGAAGTAAGGCTAAGAACTGTTGAGGATGAGAAGAACTCCCTTAACATGAAATGCTTAGAACTAGAGGTGATATTGAAAAATCTGCAATCACCCAAAGCTGAATTCTCCCAGTCAGCTGAAAGTAGAAATGTTTCTACACAAGTGTGCATTGGGAAGGATGATTCCAAAATAAGGACATCCTCTAATAAAAGGGCAACATCTTCTAAAAGGAAGGTACCATCCATCCCATCTTGTACTAATTCTTCTAATTGTGTTTCCACAAAAAGTTCAGGATGGAAGAATAATTCCAAACAAGTATGGATGAAGACAATGAAGAAAGAAAGCTCTTCTGAAGTAGCACAACAATTCAAGACAAGTACCCTACAATCAGAATGAATCAAAAGGTCAAGATTTATGGGTCAATGTTGGTGTTGTAACAAGTATGGGCATTGTGCAAAGGATTGTTGGTACAATCCACTGAATGCCAAAGCACAGAGGAAGCCCATGCCTAGGGGGAGCAAGCCAGAAGAAAAGAAGCAGCATCCACAGGTCCAGAGACATCTGTTTACTGCAAATAGATTTGGATTTCTTGATAACATCTGGGATGTGTGCAAAAGTGGTCAAATAGATACATGTCAATCTCCAACTGTATCCAGAGCTCAAAAGAAGAAAAGATCACAGAAACTGGCTCAGAAATAATCCTTGGGAAGCAAGAAGAAAGTTGAAGATGCTCCCAAGAAGGTTTTGAAAAAGGAAAAGAAGTCCTTGGAGTCTAAATCCAAGAAGGGTGATGCATCCAGAAGGACCACCTAGAAAACATGCTTCTACTGTGGAAAGAAAGGTCATACCATGGATCTTTGTGAACAAGCCATGGAACTGAATAGAAGCAGACTAGAATCAAAAAGACAATCAATCCAGAAGAAGTATAAGGGATTGATTGAAAATAAGTTGCCTAAGAAAGGTATCTTAACAGCATCAAAAGAACCATGTGGAATTTCCAAAACTGAGGCCTCACTTCCAAATGGCTTGTTAGTCATATGGCCTAATCAGTTGCAACTTGCCAAAGATCTATAAAGAGCTGAAGATGAAGTTCTGGCAATTGCTAAGGCAAAAGGGAAGAAGAAGATTTCACATGAAGATGTATTGAGATCCACACCAGCACAAACATCATTGAAGATCAAATGTGCAAGTGTGAAGAATGGTGAAAATGGGACATCTCGGTTGAGAGAATCTTCTCAACCTTGTTGTTCACATTGATGAACCAAGGAGGTTCCATCTTATTCCCTAATCACTTGTATTTACATGTGCTAACATTACAGGGAATTGAAGATGATGATCATTCTCAACTGGAGGATGGTTTGGACAGAATGGAGTGCACCCCTTGAGGGGGAGCCAATCTGAAGAAGATGGGATTCTTAGATTAATACCATCTTGAGAAAAGTGAAGGTATTCCAATCATACTTTCATCCCTTGTTTCTTAATTGTATTCATCATGACAATTAAGGGGGAGTATTGATTGAAGTCAAATGGATGAAAGGGGAAGCTTTATCATTGCACTGAACTTTCTAATGAGTTTTGTGAAGTATGTGCAGGATTTAGCAATTCATTGAATATCTGAAAAATTTCAACCCCTAAGCATGATCTCACATGTGTAGAGAATTGTGGACAACATTTAGTTCCTTGGTTACATCACTCTTGTTTTCTACACCGGGTTAGCCCAAGTAGAATTAGAGATGATTTACTAAAGGTTCTTTGCTAAAGAGAACATGTGACATCATCCCTCTCTTAGTGCTTTTCAAGAAGATGCTATTCGAAGGGAGGAAGAGATATTTTTGAAGAGAACCACACCACACCTTTGCATTTGATTTCCAATAAGGGGGACAAAATATTGGCACACATATTGACCCATTCATATGTGCTGAAGAAGTGTATTGACAAAAAATACAAAGGGGGAGATTGAAGTGCACTGTGTTGCATTTTTTGTCAATGAGGCATGATGTTGTCTTAGAATGAATGGATGTCAAGATTTGTCAAGATGTGAATGCCAAAGGTTGTGATGGTGTTGTTGAGGAACGGAGAATGGCCATGGTACTAAGATGCATGTCCCTTAGGATATTCACTAAGTGACATAGGATGTTGTGGTTGAAACATTCTCTATAGATATCAGACGATTGTAGAACTGTTCTTAATGTTTCAATACTTGTATCAAGATGATACTAAGTTACACCACTTGAAGAATGGATGATGATGGAGCATCATCATTATATCAGAAGATTGTTGAGCTGATCATTAAGTTTCAAGAACTTGTATTAAGTAGATACAATGTAACAACATTGTTTGAACACCATGCATTGTACTGACAATGCATGAGGAGATGAAGAGAGCCATCCACAACTTCTAAGTGGATGAAGTGAGCTAAAGAAGTCCATGCACTATCACTTAGTGCATGTGAATTGAAGATGATCCAACTTGATCTCTGATTGGATCATTGAAGAATGTTGAAGAATTATTTCATTCAGGAGCATCTGTTGAAGAAAGACCCTTTGAGAATTCCTTATAAGGAATTGATGAAGTCTAGTGAAAGAGAATTGGAGGAATTCTAATGAAGAAGAAGAAGAGATGAGGGAAATGTCTTAGAAGATGGCTTGATGGCAATTGGCATTTACACTTGTCACTTTGTTTTTCTTAACAAAGCACTTGTGTTTTTAAGTAGCAAAAAATAGCCACCAAGGAAGGCCAGCCAAGGGTCATCACCCAAGGCTCATGTGGGACTCGAGGTCACCACGCCCATGGGGAACCCTCAGGCCAAGGAAGCATATCCCTGAGGTAGAAGGTCGGGGCCGTGTATAAGCCCCGAGGCCACGCGGTGATGAAGCCCGCACAGCGTGAGCGCGAGGAGCGCGCCCGTGACGAGCATAGTGGGCGCCAGTGGCGCGCCCGAGTGGCAGGGGTGGGCGCAAGATCGCGCCCGCAAGAAGAACTCGGTGCGGGGCGGCACTGAGAGGGGAGAAGTTCAACTGAGCGGCTCTCGGCAGCGCTTGGTTGATAAACCGCGGAAAATCCGCTCGCCGTTTCGATGTGGGACGCGGAAAAATCTCCAGGAACGAATCCTGGCCGCACGATTGATCGCACGCTAGATCGAAACCGCTCATCTCATCCGCCGCGCACCGCGATCTAATCCAGCCGTTGATGATCTTTTCAACGCCGCATCCGACGGCTCCGAGGCGTCTCCTTCCTCGAGCTCGCCCGAGGCCACCCGCGACTCCTCCTTCGAACCAGGCGCCTCCCAAAGATGGAAATGGAGCCTCCGGCCACCTCCAATCGATGTAATGGCTCCATTCGGTTCGTATGGCCACACTGAACATAATCATGCTATAAAATGAGCATGCATGCAACAGATGGAGAATTTCGAGTATTGGCTGTGGCAAACGAAGTGCCGAGGCTATGTTGGTTTATATTTTGCATGGATCGACCTTAGACGAAGGCCGTGCATGCGTTCTAAGTCGCATGCACGTGAAGGAGGAAAATAAAAATGCAACCCACGTGAAACAGAGGAGAAAATCAAGATTTGGAGAATCTTGAATACCCGAAATCTTCGGGGATTGAAAGATTGTATCACGTAGATGAGATTAGGAATTCCTCTGCCTATAAAAGGAGCACCCGAGGTGCTTGAAGCTGTTGCTGATCCTTTGTTGAATATTTGAGGAGTCCCGTGAGAAGCACTCTGTGCCTCGCAAAGAAGAAGCCCCGCACAACCCATTTGTGCGGTTGAAGTTCTCGGGACCACCCGAGGTCCCGAAAGAGTCCCCTGCGCGCCTACCTTGCGCAACAGGAAGAACCCGAGGCCGAATTCTTGCGCGCCCGTGGTTGCATCCCTCTCTTCCTGCGGACTTACGCGGCAAGAGGTGTTTGCATGGCCGCTTGTGCCCTTGCACTTGTGCGCCCACAGTGGTGTTGCACCCTGTGCGCTTGTGGTCTTTGAACCCTGCACGGCCGAAGCCACCCAAGAGCCTTGCGCGCCCTTACACCCTTGTGACCTTGCACGGCATTTTAAGACAAGAGTGGATGCACCCCTTGCGCGCCTTCACTAAGGCAGGGGCTCGTTTTGAGAAGACCACACCCTACGGGTTGTGGGTGCTTGGCAAGGAGGAAGGCTGAGGCTTAATGCCTTGTGCATGCACCATGTGAATACCACACATCATTTGTGTGTGTGTGCCAAAAGGAGGAAAAGGCCGTGAGTATTTGTGTGTGCTAAGTGAAGAGGAAGAGCACACATGGCCGTGTGTGTGCAAGGAGAGGAGGAAGGCCACTATACCCTAAGGGTTAAGTGCTTGCAAGACAAGTTGGCCGAACCTAGTGTGTGCACTAAGTGGAGTGACCACACTTAGAAGAAAAGAAGGATACTCACACTAGAGTATAACACACATTAAGTGTGTGTAAACAAAAAGAACAAAGTGTGTGAAGGTAGTGAGGAGGTGTGTGCTAAAAAGGATTACACCCTTTGTGGGTTTATTGCACCAAGAGGAGAAGAAGGGAAGTGCATGCTTGCATGCATGCACGTGCACAGGTGAACAAGCTCAAATCTGGTTGTGTGCATCTGAGTTGTCCAAGACCAGAAGATCTTGAAGAATTTGAGAGGCCATGCAGTCAG
The DNA here is from genome assembly GCA_963277665.1 of Viscum album. Lineage (NCBI taxonomy): Eukaryota > Viridiplantae > Streptophyta > Magnoliopsida > Santalales > Viscaceae > Viscum > Viscum album. The sequence goes on along the minus strand of OY728140.1, from coordinate 1,305,066,129 downwards.
TGCATGAAGAAGCAGAGATGCCATGAACTCAGTGCATGAAGTTGTTCTGATGTGAGACTGGACCAGACTGAAGTTAAAGATATCAGTTGTCTGAGTATTCAGTAGCTGGAGAGAATCCAGGTCATCCTGAGAAGAAGGAGATAAATCCTGAGCAAGACGAGAAGACCTGATCAACTCAAGTGATCATAGGTATAGAGCAAGGCCAGCAGTCTTTATTCCAGGCTGCTGAAGATACTTGAAGAGATGAACAAGAAGAAGAGCTACTCGTGTGACTCGAGGAGCCAGGAGAAGCCCCCTGTGAGACTCAGGGTGGAATAAGTCTTCAGTGGGATTCTAGAGCAGGCCAGTGGGACTCTGGTAACACTGTGGGATGCAGTATAAAGACCCTCCTGTGGGACTCAGGAGAGATACAGTGGGATGCTGTATCGACCATTGTAATTCTTACAAGTTATAATGGAGAAACCATGTTGGGGCGTATAACCAACATGGCAAGGACGTAGGCCTTTGGTGCCGAACCTTGTAAATCCTTGTGTCCTGTGCCTTTACATTTACTGCATCATTCGAGGAAAGGTTGAGAGATACAAGAAGAGTGGATCGAGGCCTTAACAATCCATAGAGGTTTAATTGATTAAGAATCAATTAGTAAAAAGTTTTAAGGGATCACTGATTCAACCCCTCCCCCTCTCAGTGATTCACACTGATCTGGGCACTTCATATTGGTATTAAGATACCAAGAACTAGCTAGATTAAAATAGTATTACAAAAAAATGATTCCCCATGATGAAAATTATCTTAAAATTTGATGCAAAGAGTTGAAGATATTATGGGGAATTGTTTATGAGAAGTAAAATTTTATTTAACATAATATAATAAATAATTATCCCTTTGATGAATTTATGATAAATAATATCAACTGGTGTCAAACTTTTGTCACAAATAAATGGGAATGGTTTTTTCAATTTCTGGTATATCACACACGTTTATGATTTAGTGTTAATTAATTGATGTTTTGGTGTTTATGTGGTTGAGATCACATTATTATTTGTTAAATAAGTTAAGATATCATGTTTAATTAATGATAGTATGTATGAATGTAAGTGAGTGACACATACAACTTTGATGGTGTTAACTTAGACTCTTGTTTTTCTACTCTTAGTTCTAACTCATTATGATTAGAGTATTTTTTGATGATTCAAATTCAAAGAAATAAATTTATTAAATATTTTAGGAAAATTTAGTCAAGTTTTGAAGAAAATGGTTTATATATTTATGGATAAAAAATGTAATTATTCTATATTCCTTGTGTTTTAGAAACCAAAATAAATATCGAGAAGTGTGCTTATTTAGAATGTGGTTTCATCAAGTTGAATTAATTCTGAAATGAAATTTTGGAGTTTATTTCCAAATAGTGGTACCATTATGTGATAAAATAGATGAAGATTCATTCTATAAGTGTTCGAGTCAAAATATATGAAAATGGAAGGTAGATCCAAAAGTTAAAGAACATAGGCTAACATGAAAATGGTTGTAACAACCCAATTTATATGAAATTTAATATCAATTGGTTAGTATAGCCAACATGTTTTCGAATGTAAATTAGTGGTTTCATATAGTAAAAGAATTAGTTTATTCGAGAGGGTGATAATAATATCACTTTATCTGATTTTCATGAGAATTACCTTACCGCATCAAGAATCTTATGTATATTATTGAAATACTAGAGAAATGGAGAATAAAAAATGATAATGGTACCCCTATAAAAGTTTAAAGATATATGGAGAGTGAAAATTAAGGTTAATGTGGAATGAAAAAAGTGGAATTAATAATTAAAAACAAAATTTGGATAAGAAGGACCCTTAATATTTCCTTGAAAAAGGGGGAGTCATCTGAATGCACCATTAATTCAAGGGGGAAAGGATTTGTGGATTTTTTTTAGAAAAATATATAAAGGGAGACAATGTTTTAACCTAGATGTTGTGTGTTTGATTTATTGATAATAAATGTTATTTTTGTTGATAATATTGGAAGGCATGGCTGAAATATGGTAATATATTGAATACTTGTAAAGGTATAAAAACACACCTTGATTGATATCTCTATACAGGTTATGGAAATAGTGTGAATTGATTTAAAGAAGGATGAATTTGTAATGGTATTAAACTATGAAGGTGAATTTGTATTCAAAATATTAAAGGTATAAGTCTCACCATAATTTCAGAAGTCTCAATAAAACATAATATTATCTCAAAAAATGGAAAAGTTATTAAATTTACATAAGATTCATAAAGGGACATCATAAGGTTCATTCATTCGGTGAGATCAGACGTCACACTACAATTGGGTTTTGTTAGATTTTTTTTGTTTTCTATAAGGTTTATTTGGTTAAAATATAATGTTTTATACTTTTATATATTTAGTGTATTATGAAACATGTGGTGACACAAATGTTGGGATGGGAGGTTTTCTTGGAATATTTCTATGATTCTAGAGATCTGGTGCTCATTTCATGGAAGTAATGTCATGGTAAAAAGGATTATTGTGTTAAATCTATGTTTCTAGAGATCTGATTCTCTAGCCATGGAATAAATATCATATCACGATGGGTTTAATCATCAAATATGACTAAAGGAGAACACCAAAAAATAATTAATAGTGTAAAAGATATAGGGATATGATTATAAAGTCTAGGGATATTTAGCACTTGAATAAAAGTGAACATCCTAAAATAGATGCTTAATCCATGAGGGGTTTGACGGGTAAGAATAATGAAATAATCATGCCACATTTCTTGGGGAGTTTAAGAGGTGATATTTAATTGGATTTTAGGGATTTCATTTTTGAATGGACACCATACCATGAAGAAAAGTACCATACTGTAAAGAGGTTAAATTTCAAATTTCCATGTTAGAAATAAGTGGTTGTGCCACAGAGGGGTAGTTTCTAAAATAAACAGAAGATTCAATTTGAATTTAAAAGTAAGACCTTTAGATTGGGATTTAAGGAATTAATTTAGATTTATTAGCACTAAATGACCACAAAAAATTCCTCTAGTACATTAAGAAGTATCATAGAGATATTGGGGAAGAATAATTGATCCCAACCCTCATATTAAGGGTTGACTATAGATATATTAAACTGTATATAGTAGTTTTGGAAAAAAGAGTGATGAATATTGAATATTTGATTAAAAAGAGGAAAAAAGGCGTGCCTTCACATATTTATAAATATGGTTAATAGAAATAAGAATACCATAAAATGACAAATATAATTATCCAAAATATTTTTATTCTTAAATAGGAGGCTCAATAAGAAGGAATAATAAATACGCTACCACATTTGATGGAAGATATGGAGGAAAACATGATAATTGTAGTTTTGGAATCAATTTCATCTGAAACAAGAGGAAGATCCTACTATATTTTTATGAAATAAATTTATTCAACCCTCAAATGAAGGTATTGGTAAAATTTTGAACAAAATAAGGATAGTGTAGTAAAGTAAAGAAGAAAGTATCTTAAATGTTCAAAAATTATGCACGTATAGTCTATCATAGAACAAAGAAAAACCACCACGTATTTTAACTATTGAAGAATAACTAAAAGTCTATAAATAGTGCCTGCCTTGTACTAAAGTAGTTAATGGATTGATAACATTAGGGATTTCCCCTAGATTATCAATACGCCTTTCCAAAACTATGGTAAAAAATAAAATGTGTAGTGTTATTTTTGTAAGGATTTTAAAGATTCTTCTAATCTCTGGATTAAGTTCATAAAAATATTAAGAGTCCGTCCAATGGATGAAATATTTGGTAGTGATATTTCAATAGATGGCACATTGACCTCAATGAATTTATTATGAATTTTTAAATTCAGTGTAAGATGGATCACTTCGTGAAATCATATGTGAAAATGTGGTTAAGAACTCGATCTACTAAAAGTATATAGTAATGATGATTATTTCTATAGGATATTAATGATTAATTTTTCCAATGGATGTATGGACATGAAATTGGGATATCGATGTAACCAGATGATAGGATAGAACCCACAGTAAATATCGGATGGGAACATCTACTGAGTTGAAATTTTATTACTTTATTTGAGTGATACACATGGATACCAAGTAATATTATTAATATTTTTACATTTGGAGAAGTATACAATGTAGTTTTCTCCCATGGATGTCGGATGAAAATATGAACCATGTAAATCAAAATTCTTCTCTAATTTTACACTTTATTTTTTCTTACTTGCATGCATGTATGAATATTTGTAAGAAGACTATATGCGTGGTAATTTAGGGTGCATTATAAATTTATATATTTTGATGAATTCCATTAGGTAGGTGTTTCATTCCACTACACATGAAGTATGAATGGTATATGAACTTCAGGTATATTCAACATCCTATATCCGGTATTTTAACATCCATTGAGCTCAGGATTTGTTCCTGTCTTTTCCCAAAAAGTGGTATCAAATCTTGGACCATGACAAGGTATTAGTCTCAGTATTATCAAGTGTAGAAATTTTCATTTCTTCCTTGTTGTTATATGATTTCGTGGTAATTAATAAATCAGATTAATGGAATACAAATACAGAAATACCATGATTGATAAGATTAATAGAAGGGACTTTTGTTCTGGAAGATATTTATGGAATATTATCTCATCTAATGTAAACTTGAATTTCCTTTAACTGGTTCCAAAAAAATGTGGTGAAAGGTTAATAGTAATGGATGGATCATATATAACTTTTATTGACAAGGATGTCATTATCAAGGAATATTTCTTTAAATATTTGGGAGAATAAAACAACTGATTAACTGATGCTTTCCCTGAAAGTCATGTATAAAAACGCAATAGTTTTAAAAAAAGTTTTAATAATGGATTAGTTGTTTGACATGTGGTTGTAGGAAGGAATAATAGCTGTGGACCATGTTAATGAATATAATATAACCTAGTGTTTTCTAGAGTTAGTGAAATTCACTTTCTTAGATGATGTCTGGTAATTTATTTTATTATCACCACTACCAAAAATTTGGGAGGTGATGGTTACTATAATTATAAATTCTTTTGAAAAAAAAAACTTTGTATTTGAGGATGTTAAGAATATAATTTTCAAAGAAGATCTCAAGAAAAGAATTGTATAGGAATGTATCAAAAATACTTTTAATATAAAAGGGATAGGATGGTCCCCCAATTAGAATATTATCTAAATGAGATAAAATAAATCTAAAGATGAGATAAGAGACAAATCCACAAGACTCAGAAATTCTTGTTGGAGCTTTGGTAAAAGTGAGAATCTAATAAAATATCATTAGTACCAAAGAGTGATTTCTAAAAAGATAATCATTAGAATTTCTAGTTCTTTAAATTTAGTGGAAGATCATAATGTTTTGTCATTGATCATCAATGTTATAGTGGAACCATGGGTTGTTGATTATGGATAATTATTTTTCTCAATAATAGGGTAAGGTTGAATGATGAATTATGTAAAAATAATATTAAAAAAGGTAGAATTTATATATAATGAAGTTCTTGAAATTATCAAAAAGGGAGATGTGAATGTATAGATATCCCATCAAAACATTATAAAGTTGATGGAAGTGAGAAACACCCTAGGTTTATAGAAAAATATCATTTTTATGGAATATATAGATTACTATGGTTATGGGATTAAATTTTCTAATGGAGTATTAAAATTACTGAAGGTTCAATGGTTTTGGAAATAGGAGTTAAGGATATGACATTGTATCTGATCAGAAGCTCATACAGATACTCAATGTATGAAACTATTTCTTCTGTAAGCACAGAGTTATGTAAAAATTGGTTTGGTCATCTCAGTGAGAAGAAAATGAATGTTCTAGAATAAAAGGGTGTATTTAATACCAATCATATTATTATTAGATAGAAAAATGACTCAGTTCAGACAATGCTGGTGAATACCCCAGAAAGGAGTTCATGTATAACTACTAAAATAATGGAATAAAGTATGAAAAACTATTCCTCATACACCAAAACCAAATGGTGTGGTTGAATGGATGAATAGAAAATAACCTGAGAAAGAACATATAATGATATTGAAATCTATAATGTTTAATGAAATTTGGGCATAATCACCAAATTTTTAGATGTATTTAGTCAATATAAGTCCATCAAAAAATTTGGGTAGGATATTTCTAAGTAGTTATGTCCTAATAATCCAATGTAAATTCATCATCTACAATTTTTTGAAAGTCCATCATATGCTAACATTAATTATAAGGAGATGGATAAACTTGATGTTAGGTACCAATATTTTTTCATTGTGGGATATAAAGAGGTTAATCATGGTCAATGACTTTGGGATAAAAATCATTAGAATATTTTTATAGTTTAAAATAATATATTTAATGAGATGGTCTTATAAAAAGATTCGAATTTGGAAGAGGGTGAAGTTAAGTTAAAAGAATCAACAGGAATGACTCATATTTATCTAAATAAGGAATCAAAAGTTCCACTATTCCTATAAATTCAGAAATAGGTTTATGTTGTCTAGAAGATATCCTAACATAAGATATCCATAAATTCTTAAGGTTGGAAGATTCATTAAGTAGAGCTATATAAGTTCTGATGTTAGAAGGATATAAACTGAAATATAAAGCACCAAAAAGAGAAATACAAAATATTTTATTTTATAGGTACTCTAGAGTCATATTTTCATTGGAAAAACAAGGTCATGACATGCAATTTTTACTTATAATAGATAAAGGGGATCCTGATAACCTTGGAAGAAGTTTTATCACTTAGAAATTTTGGTAAGTGAATGTTAGCTACAGAGAAAGAAATGAAGTCATTATATTCAAATAAGATAGGGAATCTAGTGGATTTTCCACTAAGAAAAAAAGAACATGAGAATAAATGTGTTTTCTATTTAAAATAACATGTTGATTGAAGTGGGATATATAGAACTAGGATGGTGGTGAATGTATTTCTATAGAATGAGGAGAGGAATTCTATGAGATTTTTTCACTAGTATTAAAACATACTATTATGCACATAGTCTTAATCTTGGTTGCTAACAATAATTTATTCTTAGAAAAGATGGATTTAAAGACTGTATTCCTTTAGAATTATTTAGAGGAAGATATTTTCATGAAGCAATGAACTAATTTAGAGGTTAATCTAGAGATGGACTTGGTGTATAGGCTTAAATGTAGTCTCTATATCTTGAACCAAGTAACACATCAATGGGACTAGAAATTAAACTCTTTTCTGGATGAAAAGAGTTTCATGTGAAATAATTCATATCATTGTTTCTATCTTATGGTGTGGAAGGATGATTACTTTATCATATTTAGCTTTTATGTTGATGATATTCTTTTAGAGCATCCATGCATTCAATATATATAGTAATTTATGGGTGTGTTTTATATATTTTATAAAATTAAGGATCAAAATATTTTAAATGGGGATGTTGGTATAAGTATTGAATGATATAGAAGCACTGTGTGTTTAGTGTTGTTTTAAAAACAGTACATCTAGATGGTCATCGAGAGGTTTAAAATTATCATATGTAAATTAGTTTCAACTACTATGGTCAGGAAAATTAATATGTCAAATGGGAAATCAACATGGATGACATATGGGGAGAGATAAATAGAAAAGGTTACATTTTCTATAATAGTCATAAGTTCAACATATTCAATGGTTTTTACTCACCAAAATATTTCATTTATAGTGGGATCCATTAGCTGGTAAATGTTAAATATAGGGAAAGAACATTGGGGATCCATGAAGTGGATCATAAAATATCATAAATCAATGGTAGATACTAACTTATGTTTCAGGATTTTTAAACCATTACAAGGGCATGCAGATAAAAATTTTGGGGTTGATTCCAATACTTGAATAGTATAATGGTCCCAGTGTTTACATTTTCCAAAAATTAAATGAATTGGATATCTAAGTTTCAGTCAATAATCACAATCTCAGTTAAAGAGGCTAAATATGTAGTTTTAATGGAATCTTTGATGATTTTTGTTTTGTTGAAACTTTTTATGGTGGAACAAAAACTGAATAATGAAATTAGTTTTATTTATATTGGAATAAAAAATGTAATACAATTAGATAAAAATATGATGTTTCATTAGAGGACTAAAAATATCAACCAAAAATACAAATACATCTAGAAGTTTTTTGAGGATGTATAATTTTAGCTTTAGAATAATGGTAAAAGACAAAATTCAAATAATATGCCCACTAAGGTTATAATACAAGAAATTCCAAGGAAACATTGTGCAATAGTGGGATTGGGGAAACTGGAAAGTGAAAGTAGAGAACTGTATTTATTTTTAGGTGGATATGGAGTTTTAAATTGTTTTAAGTGTTGAGGGTTTCCTAATATCATTTATTTTATCAATATGTGGGAGATTTTTAGGATAGTGAAGGCTGTCCAGGTCTCTAGATTAATTTCCCAAGAAGTTCATGATTCTACCCACCAGAAGATATCTAAGGGTTTGAGACTTCAATAGAGATAATGCTGATCCATATTAATTTTCATTGGATTTTTATGTTTAGTGGAAGATAGAACACTCAGTGATATCTGATTTCTAAAGTTGGTAAAGTGCTAGATCTACTTGAAGTATCCAATAATGATAAATATTTCTATAGGTGATCAACGGTTACTATTTCCAAAATATGAGGGACTTTGAAATTAGGTGGTCGGTGAAATAATATGACCAAATATACCTCACATTAAATATTGTATGGGACGCTATACCAAGTTATATGTTATTAATCAATAAGAGAAATCTATGTTCCTAAAAATTCAACATTTTAAAATTTTTTATGTTGAAAAAATATGTATTACAATGTTCTCCCATTGATGTAGGATGAAAATTTGAACCACATAAATAAAATTTTCTCTTTATAAAATTTCATTCATTTTGAATGTTTATATTATTGTGTGTATGTTTTTTGGAAGCCTCTATGCATGGTGATTTAGGGTGGATTCTAGCTTCATATGTTCTGGAGCATTTGGCTAGGGATGTGTGGCATGATGTCACATGTGAAGTGTGAATGGTAGATGAAGTATTGGTGGATTAAATATAATGCCTATATTGGTTTGAAATACATTTAGATCACAATTTTCACCTATCTTTTCCAAACAATCATCGATCATATAGACATACCATCATCGCATGATCCTTTTATTTTCCCTTTTAGGTGAACCAATAAAATAATTCCGTCCTACCTATTTTTCCCTTTTTAATCTATTTTAGTCCTTTAGTGTGATTGGTGAGAGTAGGAATGAGGGAAACATGTTCCTACTAACACAAGAATTATATCCAAACAACTAAAAAGACTAAGTGGAAAAGGTAAAAGGTTTAATTCCAATGTTCTTATAAGTGGTATCAGAGCCAGGTTATGTCATGAATTTAAATATAATTATTTTTTTGCACACAAATAATATATGATGATTCCTCAACTTCCCATAAGAACTAATTTTTATGTATGGTGCAATGAGATTCTCATGTTCCTACAGAAATGTGGTAAGATATTTTTGGATTTCATTCTTTGAGATGTAGATTTGAAAAATCACAGTGAGTGGAATGGAGATGAAAAAACTCATAATATAATGGAAGGATCATTTTACAATAAATTTTATAATAAAACACACTCATTATCCTAAAACCTCTGAAATATAGAAGACCCCATATTTTTTTTATTGAAAATAAGTAGAGACAAAGGAGGTTGTGATTGATACCTAAAAAGAATACTAAAAAACTAGTCCCAATGAAAATCCAATAAACAATATTGGTTAGGAGTGACTTATAACAAAAGGAAAGAAGAAATATAAAATTTAAAGGAATATGTTCATGAATTTGGGCTCCCCAAATGGGGTGAATAATCTCTATTCCATTATTAAATTATATTTTAACAATTTTTTGGATGTTTCTTGAAAATTTTAAAACTCAGAATCATTGATAGAAATTGGTAGGAGTATTAATTCCAATGAATACCTGATAAAAACAATAATAAGTAAGTCTGGTGAATATACATATAGTGGCCAATATGGGATCCATTTATATATAAAATGTGGATAGGTATTAAAATTTTCACCAAGTTGATCTATATTTCATCTAAAATTTATACATTGAGAGTAAAAACCTTTAGAGGGATAAAGTAGCCTTGAATATTGACATAATAAAAATGGTTTCAAAGATCAAGTACCAAAAAGAAATTATTAATGAAATTTTAAAAGTTATAGGTATACAATTTCATCGAATAATGAATTTAATTAAAAAATTATTCCTCTCAAGATAGTGATTATAGAGAGTACAAAATATAGATATTGGTTTAAGGATTTAAGAGATGGTTTCCCAACTAAATAATAAAGATGAAAAGATAAAAAATCTTATAAAAAAGCTCAGATCCTAAAAACCAAAAGAGAAGATTGAGATTCCCACCATGTAATCATTGAAAAAGGGTGCGTGAAAAGTCCCAAATATTGAATTAGTTAATAAAAGTAAGGTACATGATCAATCATGAAGAGAAGGATCTAAAACTAAAGTTGTTATGAAATAATGTTATTGGGGATAATTGGGACACACTATGTGTTTTTGTCTACAAGTAAAAGGGATCCAAGGTGTTTAGAGACCTATTATAAACACATCTCAGATGAGAAAACATTATATGATGTGTGATTTCTTTAGTAGATGCCATATTAATAGAAATTTCACTATTCCTATAATACGTAATGAGAGGTTTTACATTGTATTTTTTTAATATATAGAAAATATTTCTTTATTTAGATGATTAAAATTTATCCCAACAAAAGGTGCACCATGAATTAATTATTTTAACTCACAAAATCCATCTAGAAAAGAAAAAAAATATGGAAGAGGAAGAATGGAGTTTCTCTAATTATGAGGAAGATGGATGATGTTGTTAAGAAAGACTCAATAAGGGCACACATGGTTTAAGTGAATTTTATAAAAATAAATGAGGACATACATGGGAATGATTTATTGGTTCAAAAAAAGAACCAATATTAGTGAGATAAAGTTTCATGGAAGAGACCTCCTATGGTGGAGGAAGCATGAAGAAATATGCATAAATATTTCATCTAAAGAAGAAACTCATACAGGTGGAATTAATCTTATTATGAAGATGGATCCCATGCCAATAAAGATATAAAAACTCTATGAGAGTATCCAGACTCAAATATTCACAAATAGTATTGTTAAAATATTCACTAAAAAAAGTTTATAAGAATGTAGGAAACACTATATTGGTTCATAAATACCAACTTGAATCCTAAACCTAAGGATATTAGAGGTACCCCTCTCTCTATGTACGTAAATTATTCATATATAAATTATATGTGGTATAAGATTAAGGGGGTGATATAATCCATCAGATATATGAATTCCAAGGAGATGGCTACATACTGATAAAATGAGATGTGTTTTCTCCAAAAGAAGATACAATAAAAAATGGGAGTTAGATATATTGTTTCTCATAATTGGTATCATGGTTGAAAATAATATCTAGGACCCAAATGATATAATAAATGGTTTCTAGAAACCACTATATTCTTCAATGCCAAATTTGGTGTTACCATTATTAATTATTGTAGTTAAATTGGTAAAGACCATATATGGTGTTAAAAAGGTTTCAAAGTTGTATCTAAAAGTTAAAGTGGCATCAATACACCATTATAGATTAAAAAGTTATATTATTACATTTCTTATGAAACCTCATATCTTTAATACAATGTAATTAATGATTTATTACATAAAGATACTCATAATAAAATCCCAAAATATTGGGAGGCCTATTTCTTTGATAAATTACGTAAATAGCACATAAACATGAAAAATGGGTACAATTTTTTTTAAAAACTCCAAAACATTCCCTTATAATTCTATCACCCTTCTAAAACTGAATGGGATAAACTGGGGCCTTATATAAGATAACGGTGAGATATAAAGACTTGTAAGGAAAAAATTGAAGAAAAACATGATGAAATAAATACATGTTAGTAAATAGGTATATCAAGGTGATATAAATTGGGTGATAATCATAAACATGATCACTGTAGCATGATATAATATGATAACATCAAGGAAATCAAGGAATGTGGAAAAATATAAGACATAAAATTATAATATTAATTCAAGGATAACCACCAAGATGTAATAATATATTTTTCTTAGGATAACATACCATGAAACATTCATATAATCACATGAGATAAAAATATTACCCAATTAATTGAAGTAATATAAAATTCCAGGCCCACCTTTCAACTTCATATTATGTACATGAATTTGTGTGCCACATTGAACAAAAAACATAAGTACATATTTCATCACTTTAGATCCCATGGTGAAAGAGTATGTGTAAAATAAATTAATGTTCCAAATAAATTAATGGTTGGTACATATAGGTTAACAACCTTGAGTGGAAATGATGATATATTTTCAGTACAAAATTTTTCAGCATGGAAAATCATAGGATAATTTCAGGAGAAAAATTAGTTTACATGAAGGTTTTTATAAGGGGTGGATGAGAGTGAAAGGTGATATCACATTACAAGGGAATAATATTTATAATAAATATATTTAAAAAAAACACAACATGTGTAATTGGAAATCAAATGGGATTAGTACAGAGGAAGTAATTGAAATAAAAAGAAGAGGAGAGAGTCCCTTACATTGGGAGGAAGCTTCTAAAAGATTAAAAAGATCTTTTTAAGATCTTGAGAACACATTCTCTAGAATTTATAGAGGTATAGTGAGAGTAAATTCTTTTTTAAATGGGTTTTTATTTAATAATATTGGTAATATTGGTGGGTATTGATAGAAAAAGAGGGGGGAAATTTTCTATTAATTTCTAAACATATGTTTTAGAATCTATATGATGAAATAATCAAAAACTACAAACCTTGCAATGTTTTTTCAAATTTTCTCATAAAAATAAGAGTGGTATTATATATCTTATATAAATAATAACATAAATCCATAGAATAATACCCTTGGTTCTCTGTACGTGAGGCATGTTTATAAAGAATTTATTTTAAAACCATAAAAAATGACATAGGTTTTACATGATTCATTATGAGTTTATAAAATTAGTAAAATTAATTAAAAAAATTATTTTAAATGGGAAAAATATTTTTAGTTATGGGATCCCTTTATTATATTTATTAAATCACTTTTGGACTATTATGATGGCATAACACAAACCATATTTTTATACAGTTTGAATTTTTTATCGAAATATTTGACTGTTTTAGAAAATTAAAAAAAATTAACAATTGTATAATTTCAATGTGATGATTTAAAAAATAATATTCATTTTATAAAAATAATTCTCTAAATATGATAATTCACACTTTTAAATAAAAATTCTCATCTAGTGACAAATGTTGGTTTATGCGATAATAAAAGTTTTCTGACCATTAAAATTATTATATTAGAATTCACTAAATTGTATTATTATTTATATATAAATAGTATTTAATAGGAATATTATATGAAAATAAATTTTATTTCAAATTTATTTAATTTATCAAAAAAAGTGTTTTAATTAAAACCACATATTTTCCAAAAATAATTTTTTTGTTTATTCGTATCAAAATCATATTTTTATCAACTAATATGAAATTTTTTTAATAAAAAGTGAAAAATACAATAATTATTTTGTTAAAAAATAAAATATAAAAATTTATACTACTAGGGTCATGATACATAACCCATTATTTCACCAGTATACACATTAAGGGAAAGGTGTGTGATGATGGGGATTTGTTGGGCTGGTTTGACGAACATGGTTTAGGAAATGATGTCAATAAGTTCGAACTTATCTCATAAATTTTTTAATTCATGAATCCATTGTTTAATATAATCTTGGTGTTGGTCAAGGTAAAATCTTAGTGATTCCATCTCCCTCAGAATCTCTGAAAAATGGGATTCTTGAGGTACAATCCTACTGTTTGAGGCCATCATTCCTTCTATCTTTGTAAACAAGACTTCATAATAACCCTTAATATATAATAATCTTATCTTTACCTATACAATGACTATATTATAAATAGTTAAGATTTTTAATGTTATTTTAAATACAAAATTCTATATTTTATAATGTTTCAAAATAACCAAATTAGTGCATGTGTTATCCGTTACTATAAGCCATTTAATCAATCAAATTGGGAAGTTCATTTATAAAATTTTGGGTCATAAAATTCTTCCCCCTTTCAGAAATTTCATCCTTAAAATTTAATTTATTACACTAAATTAAATGAGGATACTTTTATTTAATTTCCTTTTTCATGCCCTAGGTTTCTTCGTCAAACCTGTGGTTCCACTATAGCACTTTGACTTGGACATTTATCATGTTTCGTAGAACACTGTCTCTTGGATATAAGATCTTCACTAATAATTCCTTACATGAATGATCATTATGGAGTGAGTAAATGTGAGGGATATGGTATGTAATTTCTCAATATGGATACATAAAACACATCATGTACTTGATATAGGTTAGTTGAGAGTAAAATTCAATAGGCTACAACTCTAATACGGTCAAGAATATCAAAAGGGATGAGGCATCATAGACTAAAATTTCTCTTCATCCCGAAACTCATGACTTTTTTCCATGTAGATATAGAAAGGAATACATTATCTACAACCTCAATCTCAACATTTCATCGATAATTTTATGAATTTATTTTCTATTAACTTTGTGTAGATTTCATATGACATTGAATTTTTTGAACCTTATCTATCATCTATTGGATAAGTTCAGGTCCCATAAGCTACAAATCTCCAGAATTATCCCATCATGTTCGAGTATGACACCTCTTCCCATATATGTCCTTATAAGGTTCCATTTGAATGCTGTAATTAAATTTGTTGTTATTGGAGAACTCCACTAAGGGATGGTGTTGATCCTATAATCCTTGGAAATACATTGAATATAATATCATTATATCCTATAGAGTTTTAATAGTTATCTTATAATGAATATCTTCCTTTGAGTGATAAAATGTACTAAAACTTATCTCTGTATCCAGTTCCTATTTAAGGATTATCCGAAAGCTCAAGGTAAACCTAAATTATCTATCAGATACAAAAGAGAGTGGTACTCCATAAAATCTTACCAATCCCCTTATGTATATCATAAGGAGTTATTCAGGAGAGAGATCTTACTTGATATAAATGAAATACAAGAACATTATAAGGATATTTACCACCACCCATAAGACATTATTACCTTTATATTAATTGGGGATTCGTATGACGAAATCCATTTTTATGTTTTCCCATTTCTATACTGGTATGGGCAATGGTTGCATCATAAAATTAGAAATCTATTATTCAGCCTTGACTTTTTGGCATACCAATCATCGAGATATGAATTCTATGACCTATTTATTCATGCCATCCCAATATAATATTTTCTTCAAATATCTATACATATTAGTGCTTCTAGGATGAATAGAGAAGGATGAGCTATGTTCTTCATCTAGTAGTTCCTTCTTCAGTTATAGTTTTGATGGGACATATATTCAAGTTCCAAACCTTATAACTTATTATTTTTTAAATTTTAACATCAGAATATTCATGATCTTTTTATGTAGTTCACATCATATTTTTGGCCCTGCTTGATTCTTTCAAGAATGAATTTTGGAGAATTTATTTAAGAAAGGTAGGATGAAGATCATTTTATTATTCCAATGTTAATCCTTTTTATCTCCAATAATATTGTCTCCCTTTCAATCATTATAACAGATAAAGTTATAGGATTATTTCTACTCAGATAATCTAGAACTTTTTATCCTCCCCAGGATTGTAATGGATTGAACAATCATAATCCTTAATTAGCTTAAACAATATTTGTTGGCACATATTGATATCCTTTTTTTGTGAATATATACTTTAGGATTTTATGATTTTTATATTTTTCATAATTCTATCCATAGAGATAATGTTTCCAAATATTCAATGTGAAGATCAATACAATAAATTCTAGATGATGAATCAGGTAGTTTTTTAGGGATCTATAATTGATGGTAAGTATAAGTTATCAATTTTTCATTGTGCATGAATACACAACCGAATCCATTTTTGGATGCATCATCATAGATAAAAAATCCTTCACCACTGGTGGATAATGTGCATATAATCATAGTGATTAACCGCTTATTTAAATCGTTAAATATTTGCTCAGATTCATCAGCCAATAAAAACTTCTCACCCGCCCTTTTTATCTTGGTAAGTGGGATTTAAAATCACTATAAGTTTCTCATAAATTCAAGATATTACTATAATAATCCTAGGAAATTATGGATCTCCATCACAAAAGATGGTATGATCCATCCTTCAATTAACAATATTTTTAAAGGACCAACATATATCTATTTAATGGTGATAACAAAATCCAGAAATGTCACTTGTTCCATCCGAAAATAAAATCTATAGTAATTTGAATAAAACCTTTTCCTTTTTCAAGAACTTCACTAGAAATTTCATATTATGCTAACATTCATCCATTATTTTTTGTGTAGATAAGTATATCATCTATAAATAATACCAAAAATTTGTCAAGTTAATCACTAAAGACTCTATTTATTATTTTAATGAATCATTCTAGACAAATAGTTGGTCCAAGTGACATTAATATAAAATCATATTTCTCATACCTTGTATGAAAAGTAGTCTTTAGGATATCTCTCATGTTACCCTTTACTTGATAATATCCCAACCAACGAGCCACCTTAGATAAGTACTGTACTCAACATAACTAATTGAAGAAGTCATAAATCAATTTAAGAAGAAAGTTATTATTTATCATGATCCTATTGAGATCATGATAATTAATTTAGATTCACATTGACTCATTCTTCTTCTCAATAAATAGGACTAGTGCACCCCATGGCAAAGAAGCATATAAACCCTTTATCCAGATTCTACTACAATTTCTTCTTTACCTCTTAAAGTTCAATAGTGGTCATTCTATATGGAGTCCTGAATATTGAAAATATCCATGTATAAGTTCCATTGAGAACTCAACCTCATATATTGGTGGAAGACAAGTATATTCTTTAAGAAACACATCAACATATTCCCTTATAATGGGTATGTCATCAATGATGATATTTTTCGTTAGTTTCAATCATTTGAGCATGATATTTTTTATCACATAAAAGATGACAATACTATATAAGATTCATCCTCCTCCTTGAACATGTATAGAATCAGAGGGTAATTTAAGATACAATGGGTGATTTCCTTCTCTCAACAATTTTGGTTTTCTATATACCAGTAAAGACATTCTAGACCTATAATTACATCAAAATATACTAAAGGGAGTATCAAAATGTTTTTTAGTTTGTTTAGACTGTAAATATGGATAGGGAAAAAGCTATATACTTGAGTTAAAATAATTTCTCTATTTTACATTTTCTTATAATGGGCTTCACCGCTGAGAAGGGGGGGGGGTCAAATCAATGGTTATTTTTTACTGTATTATTTCTTGAAATAAACCTCTGTTACTTATTAGAGTATGATCCAATCAATACATCTATCACAACCTCATAAAAATATTTAAGAAATAAAAATAGAATAAGGATCACATAATTTTTAGAAGGATTGGTACCATGGTGGGTACCAACTGTTTGTTGTGACTAGTTTAAATATGGGTCATAAATTTTCAACTATAATGAAGTGTTACCCAAATTTTTTTCTCATAATAGAAACTATACTTATTTCCTATAGTTAATAATCATGAACCACTGATATAGTTAAAAAATCTTTAGTCTAGCTCTAATAAGTAACAACACAATCATATGATATCCTCTTACACTGTGCACAAGACCTCAACTACCAGGAAATCATATCATAAGCATTGCATGAATGTTGGGCTTATCCTTCTTCACATCATAGAAAATATTTATCTTATTTAGCACAATATTTAATTTTCTTATCACTTTACCTATCTTTGATGTTATCAATATTCAATTACCAAATTTCATAAAAAAATATTATTCAAATTTTTCTTTTATTCGATACACTTATAATTTTACCAATTATCAGTCCAAGACATTCCTTATTTCATAGATATTTTCTTTATCATTATTTTCATTAATTAAGCATGGAAAGTGTACTTAAAAACTCATGAACAATTAATTACACTTTTACCTCCATATATGAATGAAAAATGTAACAACACAATATTTTATGAAATATTTCTCTTTAAAAAATTTAATTTCTTTGCTAGCTTGTGTTACATGCAACATTGTGATTAAACGATCAACTAGATATTATTATTTAATTTTTATAATTATAACCTAGCCATTATAATTGAGGGTATGAACAAGATTAATTGAATTATGGAAATATAGTTTAAAAATGTATATATAATGAATTATTGGTTAAATAATTAATCAAAAATGAAAATAAAACCCTTTTGAAAATTAAATAAAATCATTTTTTGAAAAACAATTTAAATATGAACAAGCATGTTTTATACCAATAAAATAAAAAATAACTCTTGTTTAATTATATTAATCTATATATAATATATTAAATCCAATTTTTACATTCTTCCTTTATTTGTTATAAATGATATAAAAATAAATCCAATTTTATGCATAAAACACTATATTTTTTTAAAGACTGTTTTCCCACTTTTTGATAGCACCCTTGTTTTAAAACTAAATGTTGACACTTTTATAATTTTTTTTGACAAAAAAACTTTATTTTTGAAAGCGGAATGTAAAATTTATCTTAGGGTTAATTTTTGGTATTTTTCTAATAATTTTAGTTTTTTAATAGTGAAAAATACTAATTTTTATTGAAAAAATCTATTTTATTTTTAAAGTTTTTAAAATGTAAAATTATGTTTTGAATTATTTTTAAATTTAAATTTGTTAAATCTTATCCAGTTATTGTTTTTTGGAAATGGATATATTTCATTTTATAATGACTTTTTTTTTTCTGGAAAACTATTTTTCGTTTCATTTTGCTGATTTAAATTTAATTTATATTCTGAAACTTATGTGTTTTAAATTTTGAAAAATATATTCCATATTTGGAATCATGAGTTCAAAATTTGGTATATACAATCATTTTCTTTTTGGTGTATATGAATACTGACCTTGATAATTTTTTTACCAAGGTTAATGGTGAACTGGGTAATTAAGGGTAGACAAACAATATAATAAAGACAAAAAATTAACCTAAGAATTACCCAAATATTATTGGATGCATCAAATTCCCCCATTAAAAAATAGTTTTTTTGAAATTGAATCATTTAATGGACATAGGTCCATGAAAATCACATAGATATTATTAAAATAAAATAAAGTGGAAAAATATAACACTCATATTTTTAATAAGTGTAATATTTTTAATTTGTTATTAAACAGAAGTTATACACAATTATAAATATTATTTTTAAATATAAACAAAACATATACATCATGGTAATTTATTTTTTATTTTTTGGGATGAAATAATTACCTTAAATACTCACAAAAAAATTCTTTGGTGATTATTTTATTAAAGGAAATATTAAATAAATGACATAAAAAATATTAAAAGAAATACAATTTGAATTAATTAATGTGATCCATGAATTTTATAGAGGGGTATGACATGTTAGAGGGTGTATTAAATGATCTTATTCGATGTTACCATTTTGTATTGATATTTTTAAAATTCAAAGTATTGAATAGTTTCAAAATTAAAAATAATGATATTTTATGGGATTAACATTTTATTAAATTATTGAAAAATCATTAAAATACTTAAAAAATATGAATTAATTATTATTTGATCTAAAATATCATAAATTGGACAATTATAGACCAATTACACTATATAGGAATTTTTTTTAGCATTTTAATATTAAAAAATTTGTTACCATAATTAATATTAAAATAGGTTAATTAAGGGTTAATCAAAATGATAAGGTTTAAAATAAAAAATGAATAAATTTTATTTTTTGATGATATTAAAACTCGATATTATATGATATTTGAATAAATGTTCATTTTATTTATTTAGATAGAAAATGAATTTTATATAATTTAATCTTTTGAGAATTTTCCAAAAATACCCCTCTCATCCCTTTTAAATACTACCCCTTACTCTCTTTTATCCCTACACATTATAGGGATTAAATGTAACAACCTGAGATTTTATGAGATATATTATTTTTAATTTCTTTGATGTCTTCTATTGTATACAACACCAAGATTAGCTTGTACTATATGCAACACTGTATTAGCTTGCAGTATACGCAACACTATTCTTGGCTCTTCTTACACACAATTTCAAGTTCATTTTTTAGAAATTATTCTACTCAAAATTAAGTATATATTTTTTTTAATGTATAAATGAAATAATTTTTTATATGAAACACCAAAGGGAGCTTCCACTACACATATCCCTAACATGGCTTGCATTACACACAATCATGACCTTCCTCGATAGTGTGTGTAGTACGCAATACTGGGTTTCGCTAAACAATGATATATTGTTATAATATTATTATGAACTAGACGTTATGAATAGTTATAACCACATTTTAAATTTTATGACATTATAATTCATCTTACATATTTTATAGAACATGGTTTGAGAACAAAATAATTTTTTTGGGCAAAATAAGTATTTTTAAAAAAAATGCAGTTTTAATGCCTTTTAATGGCGCACCCACATTAAATCTAGTTTTTGACATGTTTATAAGTTCAATTTGACAAAATAAAATTCTTCTTTTGAATCAAGATTTAAAAATTTACTTTGGATAAATTTTTATATTTTTCTGATAAGTTTCTTATTTTGATGATTAGTAAAAATACGCTAAATTTTAATTAAAAACAACTTTTTCCATCGAGATAATTTATATGGTTAAATTATAATATTTAATGGTTTTAAAGTATAAATAGAATATATTTTTACCATTTAATATAATGTATGTTATTATCATTTATTTTACATTGAATTCATAGGTAAAATCATTTCAATCTTTTGCAATATTTTAACTTTTAAAACTCATTTTCCTAACAACGTGATTAATTTTAAATTAATTTCTGAAACTTCTGTGATTTGAATTTGAAAAAATTGATTCCATATTTGGAATCAATAGGTCCAAATTATGTTAATAGGCTACTTTTTATTTTTGGTCACTATGAATAGTAACTACGGTAAATTTTATTTACCACAGTTAAAGGTAAATCGGGTAATTAAGGGTAAATATAATAATATAAAATTACCCTAACACTTGTCTTAATATAATTGGATGATTATATTTCGTCTTAAGGCATATTTGGGTCTAAATGAAATCTATTGGAACCCAATTGGATGTGATTAAGACCTTTAATTTATTTTATTTTAAAGAAAGTGAAATATGTCTCACTCAAACTTTATTAATTAAAGTATTTTTAATAAGGTTATACAAAATATAAATTCTATTATATATACTCACTTGAAATATAAAATGTTTTTCTTTATTATGGTAATTTATTTTTAATTTTTAAGAGTTATTTAATTACCTTAATATCTTATACATTAAGGATGCTGAAATTGTTTATTTAGTGAAAAATCAGTAATATAGTTTTTATTAAAATAATAATACCCATTAAAAGGCTCAAAAACCTCACCAAAACTTATTGGTCAAATATATCTAAACCATAAACATCTAATGGTAGAAGTGTTGACCATTTGGAGATTTATAAAAGTGATTAGGACTCTTATATTATTTTATATTAAATGATGTCAAAGTTGTCACTTACATAATTTAATAAATATAACAATTTAAATGTTGTGATTTTAAGATGATAAATTCTAGTAAAAGTATTCTTTTGAAAGATATTAGATTTATAATCATCATAGTATTTTACTTTTTATTTTTATGCAACTAATATGTATATTAAATGATTATACAAAAATGATGTAGTAAATGTTTTATTAAGAGAAATATCAAATAAATGGTTTTATAAATATTAAAATAAACATTATATGAACTAATTAATGTTCTAAAAAAACATTATAGATAAATATGAAATTTTAGGAATCTATTAAACATTTTGGTTTGAATATATCCTATGTGTGGATTTTATTTAAATTCAAATAAATTAATAGTGTCAAAATTAACACTATTGTGATTTTATAAAAATAACATATTATTAAATTGTTTAAAAATCAAAAAAATATTTAAAAATTATAAATTGATTTTTCTATGGTCTAAAATTTCATAAAGTTCCCAATTATGGATAATTCAAAACACATAAGTCATTATTTATAACAATTTAAAATTTTGAATATTATTACCAAAAATAAAATTAAATAGATTAAATAAGGATAAATCATGTTGATAAGGTTTA
Organism: Viscum album; assembly: GCA_963277665.1. Lineage (NCBI taxonomy): Eukaryota > Viridiplantae > Streptophyta > Magnoliopsida > Santalales > Viscaceae > Viscum > Viscum album. Next base: position 1,305,043,750 of record OY728140.1, on the reverse strand, counting down.
AAATAAATTTACAACATGTATAAATTTTATTGGTTGATGCAATTACAACCCTATCTCATATAAGATTCGAATTTGAGTCATTTTGGAAGTTTTTATTTGGGGTTTGAATTTATATTAAATAAATATTTTTGAGGTTTCCAAAGGTGCCCCTCTCCTCCATTTCCATTTTATTTCTCCACTTCTATAGAAACCTACTAGAGGTCTTTTTATTTTTAAAAGACCAACTTTAGTGCCCTAAGAGGAGGTTAAGAGGTTGCACGTCGAAGAAGAGGTAATCTCTTCTACCGATTCTTTCAAGTTTCTTTATTCTTATACTTCTTATTCTTTAGTTGTATAATTATAATATAATAACATCATTATAACTAATATACTTATATGTTATTATAAATATGAAACTAACCCATTTCACCTTCTATACATCCCAAGGAAAACGAAATCACCGCGCGTGCGTACGTACAGAATACTATCTCCACGTCGTGGTGTAATCTGTTTTTCCACCACCACCTTACTTGGATGGGTATGATGGTGTAAAGAATAACTATATATTATTATTATAAAATCATACTGATTCTAAGATATATATATCATCCAATCCAATTCCATTCAATAATTATGGCAATTATATCATCGCTTGTGCGTACGTACAGATTACCATCTCCACGACGCGATGAGATTCATTCTCCATGTTAACCATTCAAGAATGATTATAAATTATATATAATGAATAATAATAATATATATGACTTAATAATTCTACTAGATTTATATATATATATATCTATGTCATCTAATTACTTCCATTTAAGTCAATAAGGAAAGGAAAACAACGTTCATGCGTACGTACGACTTACCGTCTCCATGAACGGTGTATTTCATTTCATTTATCTATATATTATATATATATAATGAAAATATATTATATATATATAACTCATGTTTTACATTCTATAAGTATGTAAATCATGATATAATTAATAATAATATCAATAACAATAAGTCCAAACACTTACGATAAATTAAACGATTTTACCCAAAATGCTGCTTTAACATGGAATTGAAAAAAGAACGGGTAATATAAAGTCATAAGTGAAACATATATGATATCATAAATATTATTATGGTTCTGTTACAAGTTAATAATATGTTAAAACCAACTATACAATAGTTTCAGACACATATGGAAGAAATTTTACCTAAGGTAAGGGATAATTTTTCAAATCTAATTTTTATCGGAGATTGCTTATACATAAGTATTTACTAGGGTTATATTTATCATCCATGTCTGTGTTTTATAAGAATGTTTTCATAAAGTGTTTACTATTTCCATGTATTTTTAAATTCATGTTTACCCCCTTTTTACATTTACTATGTAGTATGTAAGGAATCTTTCTTTTATTTACCATACGAGGTACTTTTTTACTTTTCCTGCAAAAGTATGAGAATGATGTTTTTTTAACTTATATGGTTTGATTGGATTTTTACAGTTTCATAATGCCTTATTTCCATGAAGCTTACTCAACAATATTTCATGATTATTTTCAATAAAATTCATTTCTTTTAAAATTTAATGTCATTTTGAGAAAAGAAAACAATTTTGAAGAAGAAAGGATATTTTCCTCAAGAATTAATTTCAAGTGTTTTATCAAAACTATATCCCATCTAAGATGACATTATTTAGTATGATTATATTTCAAGTATAATGTCTCTATTATTTAAAAGGTTTTATTTTTTGATATCTATTTGTTTTATATGGATTATGTTAATATGGGATGATGTTTATGAAACCCATATTATTCTTTTGGGTTATGATGAATGATTTATAATTGTTTTGTGGCACACATAAGAATGATTTAAATATGAGATGGGTGGGGCATACATATCCCTCCAATGCATTGGGTAAAGATTTATATCTCATGATATAGAAATGGATGGAATGGAAAGTGAATCCAGTTTAGCAATATAGGGTTAGAACGACAAGTTAACCCGGTTCAGTAATGGACTTTGTCCACTATGATGGTCCTGACAGTAATGCCTTGGCTACAATGGAAATCATATCATGTGCTTAATGTTTTTCCACAATTATGTGTTTTATTCCAATTATATTTTATCTTTATTTATGTTCCTCTATGATATATTCCTTATGTAATTCCAAGTTTTATGTCATTGATCGTGATTTTGATGTTTAGATTTTATGCTCAAGTTTTTGCATTCAAATGTTTATGGACTGTTTAATGTTCTCTATGTTTACCCTTACTTGGTATTTGAGCTCACCCTTTTTATGTTTTCTTTTCCCTAGGATATAAATAAAGGTTTTAGGTAGGAAAAAAAGGGAAAGATATTTATAAGATATGTTTAAGATCTTTCACCATGATTAGAAGATTATGTTCCGAGTTTCCAAAGACACTAAACTATTACGGTCCTTGGGTGTTTGTTTTTGTTAATTATTAAGTATTTCAAAAAAGTAATAAAATTTCCATGTAATTCAAGTATGTTTCTCTACATTAAATCTTTAAAAATCTCTGATAATAATTCTACTCCCTCCTCTCCCAATGTCAAAGTGTTATAGGTCTCACTAGAAGACCAATTCCAAGCTCCTCAAGTTATCCTTCAAGGTGGTGATATTACAGAGTTACCTTTATCAAACGATTTCTTTTAATTTCATTTCTGATTCTACATTCTCCTCACATAATTCATCCATAAAATCATAGTAACATAAGTATAATGTATATTATGGAATTATATATTATTAATAGAATATCTTATATCCACCCCTTTTCTTATCTCCTCTTATTCAACGAAAGGAAACCATTGTCCAAATTATGGAGATTAACCATATCAATAGATAACGAGTTTTTATTTTTTATTAACACCTTCAAGGATGGTAATAAAACTATAATTATTTTTAAAATAGGATTTTAATATTTATATTATAACATTTTTCATGTTCTAAAACTAATATATAGACATGATATTAAGTAATAAAATAAACCTAGTTTATGATCATCGACAAACTGCCAAAATAAACTAAACATTTATCATTAATATTTTATAAAATGAATCATCATCAGGTGAGAAAATATAATGATATATGGAACCATTTATTCTTTTTAATGTACATGAATTATATTTTAACTAACTGCTAGAGAATTATTCACATTTTACAGGAACTTCCGTAATTATATAATAGTGAACCGATCATTAAACCGTGACAGTGAACACTATCAGAAGGAAGAAATTAAACTTTATAACTCATAAAATTGGGGAAAAATGAACTTAATAAAATTTTAATAATTCAAATACATGTATAATAGGTTCGTAATTAATTAATTAATTAATTAATTATATTTTATTATATAGAATATTAAGTACAAGTTCAGAACTGCTTTGGACGTAAGGTAAGGGATCTCTATGAACCTCCAAATTATCTTTGGGTTGAAATTTATATCTATTTAACAAATTTATTTATCCCTTAATATTATATAATTATCTTTTATCCTATGTGTATTTATAATACATATATATTTATCTCAACTCATCTATATTTGGTGGGGAATTACTTATTTTAAATTATTCCCTTTTCAATTCCTCTCACCAAGAAAACCCTATTAAAGAGAACTTCTTAATTTATTTCCCATTCTAAAATACACTCCATAATTAGTTTCAATCCACCATTATATTTTTAAAATCACTCATTTTATCATGAAAAACTATCTTATTTCATTTATGGTTAAAAATATTTTTTATTCATTTTTCCTCTTGGCACTTTAATATTTTTTCTTTAGACCCCGCTAAAGTGTCTCATTTTTAATTTTTTAAACACTATTTATACATGTTTTCACTTTGGTTTTAAATAATTTATCATGATATATTCTTGTTTTATCTTATTAAATTCGATGTTTGATGAAATTTTTTTCTTTTATTGACACTATTATGATAATCCCGTTGGTTTTGCGTTATGACATGATTAAAATTCCCATTTCCTTACATTGGAAACTCTTATGTTTATTCATTATGTTTAATTATTTATAAAGAATAGTTGTGAACAAACATGTTATGATGGTTTTTCCCAAGTATATATACAATTCATTGGGTAATTATTAGTCTTATGAGACGTCATGTTTGCGACTTGGTAGCAAACCTAATCCCTTATAGGACTTTTTCGACCATGTCATATAGTCTTGGTAATTAGCCTCAACTCATGTCTATGTATTGTTGTATGTCTTATAAAAATACTAATGTTTCCATGATATTATTATTCCATGTAATATATGTTAGGATCCCATATCATTAATCATGATATATACCTTTTATGTTCTCATGTTATGCCTTTCTAAATCATGTTCTATGATTCATTCCCATGTTTATTCCCTTACTGGTTTTTTATCTCATCCCATTTGTCTTTGAATTCCCTAGGTTATCCTATGTATATGAAAGTTAAGAGATCAATATTGAATATTAATAAAGATATGTTTTATTCTAGTTTCAGGTTTTTAATTTTATGTACTTAATCTTTAAAAGACACTAGAATTAATGATCCTTGGTTTTTATTTAGTGGATAATTATGCTTAAAATATTGTAATAATATATATAAAAGGTTTTGGTAACTATAGTTGGAATCATAGAATTGTTAAGTTATTTTTGGGGATTAGTACTAGAAAAATTTAGTAAGAACCCTAGGTATAATTATATCACCATGGATAACATAGATTGAAACATAGGGAATCAATATTTAGGATATAATTTTATTCTTTATGTTTAACCTTCCATGTTCTTACTTTCCTTTTTATATACTTATTATCTGTGTAATAAAGAACCATAATTTTATTTTTCTTTTCTATTTAATGGTTGGAAATATGAGATCCCATGACAACAACTAATGTGATAGGAAATGTGACGATTTCCCTATTGATATTCCAAACCTAATAGAAATGGGAGCTCAGAACATTATGACCTGATGAGATCAATTGGATCAAGCTATAAACTATAAATTGAATCATGTGGAAAAACCCAATTCTCCTAATAAAGATAAAATTGAGGTGTAATAATTTATGAATAAATGACTCATATCTTTAGTGGATCCTCTGATCCCTCCATCACAGAACAATGGATTAAATACATTGAAAAAATATTCAATATTCTCCAATGTTCAGAAGATGATAAATTCATACCAGCAGTCTATCATTTTTATGGTGAAGGAAGTCAGTCGTGGAAACTAATAAATAACACAGACTCTGAAGAGGAAATTTATTCCATGGAATGGAAAGCATTTAAGAAAATATTTTTCAATAAATATTTTCTATGAAATCTCCATCTTGAAATGGAGAGGGAGTTACCCATCTGAAAGGAAAATGAAGATGAGTATATCAAATAATATGAGGAAAATCTCACAAGTCATTCATGGAATTCTTTTGGATTTATAATCTTTACTAAAATCAAGTTATATTGATTTTTTAGTGGGTTGAATCCAATTCTAGGAAAATACTTATCAATTCGGGACTCTGATATTTATGAAGATATTGTTAGTTGTGCCTTTAAGTTGAAATAGAGATCGATGATTCTAAGTTTTCCTATAAGACAAGAGAAAAGAAACATAGTATTGAATTTTATTTAGTATGGCCAAAAAAATATCATAGAGAAATGAAAACCCAACATCCTTCTTGTCAAAATTTTGGAAAGAATAATTCTGGAAACTGCCTAAGGGAAACTTGAAGGTGCTTCAATTATGTAAAAGAGGGGAACCTAGATAATAAATACAAATCTGAAATGAAGAAACCAACTAATGAGGAGGTGTAAAATAAGGTTTAGATGAACATTATTCAAAATATACAATTCTTTAATTGTAAGGAACTCAAACAAAATGTGAGTCAATTATCTAAGACAAGGGTTGTCAGAGCGAATCAACAACAACAATATTCAAGGAAAAATGAAGGGAATATGTTATCACTACTCCTGAGGTGGAGCCTGAAAATGATGTGGTGATAAGTACACTAATTATTTAGTCAAGAATAGAAAATATACTATTTGATTCTGGTTCTATGCATTCTTTTATATGTTTTAAGTTTAGTAGAACTATTTAAACACCACCTTAAAATATGAAGGTTGAGTTATCTATGAGAAACGAAAATGTGTAAATTATTGAATTTAATGTATATAACTCTTCCATAATCAATTATTTTGGATTATATATTCCATAAAATAACTTCTTGCTTAATTTGGTGGTTTTTATACTATATTGTTCATGGATTGGATATCTTTATACAATGATAATATCAACTATGGGGAGAGGGAGATACTCTTCACATCTCGAGTCATCCTCTAATTCTGTAAAAATATAAAGAACATGATGAATATATTTCATAATCATCAACTCAAGTGTGAATATTATTTCCTTATGAGCAATAATATTTTGCTCAAATGATTTAGACAAAGGAGAGGATCATGCTCAAAGGCATTCCCATTGTGGGGGACTACACTGATGTATTCCCTTAAAAATTTCCATGTCGTCCTCTCGAACAAGTGGTTGAGTTCTCAATTGATATTATACTTAGATATTTCTCCATATTAAAGAGACCTTATAGAATGGACACCATTTGGTTAGGATAATTGAATAATTAGTTACAAGAGAATATAGAAAAGGGTTTCATATGCCTGAGTGCATCAATGTGGGGTGCGTTGGTCCTCATCATCAAGAAGAAGGAAGGATCAATGTGCCAATTAATTGATTATCATGAGATCAAAAAAATAACGATAAAGAATAATTATCCCCTACCTTAGATAGATAAATTGTTCAATAAACTATGTGGGGATAAGTATTTCTGTAAGGCGGACCTTCGGTCAGGATATCACTAAATAAACATGAAAAAGGGAGATATTCTCAATACTACCATTGAAATAAGGTGTGAAAACTATGAGTTCATTGTAATTCCCTTATAAATCACTAATGATACAAAAATAATAATGGACTTAATGAATAGAGACTTTATAGATTACCTTGAAAAATTTGTGGTAGTATTTATAGATGATATTAAGATATAATAAAAAATAAGGAGTATATGGATCACTTGAGTACTATGATAAAGACATTTTGAAGGGAGAAAATATATGAAAAGTATATTAAATGGGAGTTATGGATACTGGAAGTATCATTCCTGGTACACGTTATCACCAAGAAAGGAATATCTGTGGACCCTTCTAAGACAAAGGTAATTGAGGAGTGGCCCATACCAACATATATAATAGAGATATATAGTTTTCTTGGTCTATCTAGGAATCAACGATGATTTTTTAAGAAATTTAGATGATTTTTGAATCCCCTAACCAAACTAAATTAGATGGGAGTAATGTTTGTATGGACCAGTGAATGTGAATGCTACTTCAAAAAGTTCAAAAAAATGCTTATTACTACACCAGAACTTAAAATACCGACAAGTGGGGATGTATTTCTAGTATAAAAAAATTATTTAAAGAATGGATTATGATGTGTACTAATAAAAAATGATAAAGTTATAGCCTAAAAATCAATGCAGCTAAAATTTAATGAGAAAAACTATCCCACACATGATCTAGAGTTGGATGCTATGTTCTTTACATTGAAAATCTTTCAATATTATCTCTATGGGAAGAAGAGAGAGATATATAATTATAATAAGAGAAAAATATATATATATATATTCACATACATGGTTTATAACATGAATCAATGAAGATGTTTAGAGCTAATCATGGACTATGATTTCACTTTTCACTAATATCCTAGAAAGGTGAATACGGTAGCTGATGTTGTTAGAAAAAAAGAACCAAATAATTTATCCTTGATGTGGAATGAGAGAGACCCAATATTCATGGATATTAAAAGGATAGATTTTGAAATCATAATGTAAGTGAATACATCCTCTATTTCCCAAATTATTTCCCAACCATATATTCAATAGAAGATCGTGGAGGTGAAAAGGGATGATATGGATATACCAAAGAACATAAAATCAGTAAAGGGAAGATACATGAGTTCCTCATCGATGATGATGATGTGATTAAATTTGGAATGAGTATTTGTGTGCCTTAATCACCTTTGTTAAAGAATTATATATTGGGAAATACACATATCTCACCATTCTCTATCCATCTGGGAAGTTCCAAGATGTACTGTGATATTCAAGACAATTTCTAGTGGGTCAACATAAAGAAGGAGATTAAATATCATATATCAGGGTGTTTAATATGTCATAATGTTAAATCAAAGTGATAAGAGTCAAATGGGATGATGAAAACATTATTAATACGTATATGTAAATGGGATAATGTCACTATGGACTTTGTCACTAGTCTCTCAATGAAATACAAAAGAAATAATATGAAATGGGTTTTGGTGGATCAAATTTCCAAAACATCCCACTTTATTGTTATAACATAATATTTATCACCTGAAAAACTTTCCAATATAAATTTTAATGAAGTTTTCAGGATATATGAAGTTTCAATTTGATCAAATTTGATCATAACCCAAGGTTCACATTTAAATTTTGTAGAAAGTTTCAACATGATTTGAGTACTGAATTGAATTTTAGCACGACCTATCACCCCCAAATTGATGGATAATCTGAAAGAACAATTATGATGATTGAGGATATGATATAATCCTACTAAATGTAATTTATAGGTGTATGGAATAATCATATCCCATTGTTTGAGTTCTCATATAACAATATCTTCCACTTGAGTATTCAAATGGCTCAATATGAAGCTCTATATGGGAAGAGATGTAGAACTCCATTTTTTGGATAAAGTTAGGGAAAGAAAGCTACTGGGACCCGATCTTGTGCAAGAGATGAAATAGAAAGGTCAATGCATATAACATCATATAAAAGCTACCCAGTTTCGGTAAAAGAGCTATGCTGGAAACTGTTGAACTAACTTGGAGTTCACTATTGGAAATAAAGTTTTCCTTCAAATATCACCATGGAAGAGAGTCATGTGGTTTGGAAAGAAATTGAATCTTAGACTAAGGTACAGTGGACCCTTTTAGATCCCTGATCACAAAGGAACATTTTCCTATTAGATTTTACTTCCACTAATTATGGATCATGTTCATTACATTTTCCATGTATCACTCCTAAGGATGTGAAAACCCGATCCCTCACTTGTTATGAATACAGAGGTGGTGAAACTGGAGACTGATCTTTTTATAATGAGAAACCAACGAAGATCATAAACTATAGAGATATATTTCTATTCAAAAATACCACTCACCTGGTTAAATTACTATGGAAGAACCAAAAATTTTAATATGAAACATAGGAAACAAAGGAAGAGATGAAAGATAAGTACCCACATATGTTTTCACTTTTGTATATAAAATGAAATTTTGAAGGAGAAATTTCATAAGGGGGAACTAATGTATTTCCAAGATATTTTATGAAATATTTCTCTATATAATTTAATTTCTTTTATAGATTGTGTTACACGCAACATGATGATTAAATGAATGACTAAATATTATTATTTAAATGTTACCATTATAACATATCTGTTAGAATGGATGGTATGAAGATGATTAACTAAATTATAAAAAATGGTTTACACATGTATATATAATCAATTATTTGGTTATCAATTAATTATAAATGAAAATAAAACCCTTAAAAAAAGAAAATATTTTTATTAAAAAATATTTAAATGTGAAAAAGTGTGTTTTATACCCAAAAAATAAACAAATCTATCTTATTGGATTATATTAATCTATATATAATATATTAAAACTAATGATTAAAAATATTCTTACATGTTTTCTAGACATGATATAAAAATAAATCCTATTTTATCCATAAAAAGAAGTGATTTTCAAAAGGCATTTTTTCCTCTTTTTGATGGCGAAATTATTTTAAAACTGCATTTTGACACTTATATTTTTTTTTGAAAAAACAAACATTATTTTTTAATGTTTAATTTAAAAAATTATATTTGGGTAATTTTTTTCTCATAAGTTTCATTTTTTTAATAGTGAAAAAATTAATTATTATTGAAAATTGTATTTTATTTATAAATATTTTTTAAGGTAAATTTATTTTTTGAATTAGTTTTAAATTTTAATTAGTTAAATTTTATCAAATTAAAGTTTTTGAAATTTATTTAATTCTTTAATATAATATAAAAACATTTTATATTTTATAATGATTTTTTTGAAAACCTGTTTTTGTTGCATTTTTATGATTTAAATTTAATTTGAAATTTTGAAAATTTTGTGTTTTTAGTATTTAAAAATTGATTTCATATTTGGAATAAAGATTTAGAAATTTATTAAATAGATCCTTTTATTTTTTGGTCGATATAAATAGTAAACATTGGAGATTTGTATTACTATAGTTAAGGGTAAATCGAGTAATAGGGTAAAAAATAATATGATTAAGACTATAAAATTACCTTAACACTTGCCCAAATATTATTAGGTGAATTAAATTCAACCCTTAACACTTAATATTTTAAATTGAATCATTTAATGGATATCTTCCCAGGAAAATTACATAAAGGTTATTAAAATCAAAGAAAGTAACAAAATGTAAAAATCATATTTTTAATAAGTATAATATTCATAATATGGGGTAAAGAAGATGGTATTCCTGACTATAAATATTATTTGTAAAAATAAAATATTTACACAAATCATTGAAATTCATATATAATTTTTAGGAATGAAATAATTACCTTAAATTCCGACACAACACTGATACATTAATTATTATATTAATGGAAATATCAAATAAATGAAAATAGAAATATAAAAATAAAAATAAATTGAATTAATTAAGTTGATAAAAGAGTTTTATAAATCATAATTACTTGATTTGGGTGTATTGAATTATTATTTTTATATACTATCAGGTTTTCTTGATATTTTTAAAAGTCAGTGTAGTGAATAGTATCAAAATTAGCAGTAATGATATTTTATAGGGTTAATATGTTATTAAATTAATTAAAAAATATAAAAAATATTTTAAAAATAATAATTAGTTATAATATTATCTAAACCATCATAAATTGTACATTTATAGTCCAATTATATCATATATGTAAAAAATTATAACCTTTTAATATTAAAAAATTTGTTACCATAATTAAAATTACAATATGTTAATTAAAGGTTTATCAAAATGATAATGTTTAAAATTAAACCAAAAAATTCCAAAAATTTTATTTTTTATGAGATTTAAACCCTATATTATCTTATATCGGAATCCATGATCATTTGGTGGTATTTGGATAGAAAGTTAATTTATTAAAATTTAATCATTTGATATATTTCCAAAAACACCCCTCTCATAACTCATAAATACTACCCCTTATAACCCCACCTCTACACACCTTAAAAGACATAAATATTTCCAAATATATGGAAAAAACTACCCTCTACACTTTACCCACATACATGTGCTGTTCATATCACAAAATTACCAATTCCAGATCATCAAGTGATCCTTCAAGGAGGTGATATTCAATTGGTAACTTTCTTAAACCATTTATTTTAATTTGATTTCTCATTATACCTTCTCCTTACCTACTTTATCCCTAAAATTATAACAACACTAGTATAATTTATATTATTTTAGGTTATATTTCTAGTGGAAGATCTTCTGTCCACCCCTTTTCTCATCTCTTCTTATTTAATAAAAGGAAAACAATTTCCAAATTTTGATGATTAATTGGATCCATGGATAATGAGTTTTAATTTTTATAACCACCATAAAGGATGTATTATAACTTGTTTCAAGTTATTAAACTAATATATATATATATATATATATAATTAGGTAATATAATAAAACTTGTTTATGATGATCGAAAAATCACCCAAGTAAACTAAACATTTTTTATTAATGTTTTATCAAATGAATAATCCTATTGTGAGAAAAGAAAATGATATATGGAACCATTTAAGATTATTTATGTTCATGAATACCATTTCATTTCAATTTTAAAAAATTATTCCCATTTTAAAATAACTTCCAAAATTACACACTAGTGAACCGTTCATGAAAACATGAAAACCAACGCTCCCATAAGGACAACATTTAGCTTTATAACTAATCTAAATTGCCATAAATGAACATAATAAAATTATAATAAATAAAAAACTTGTATAAGAGGTTCTGAATTAACTAATTAATGAATCCAATTTTATTACCCTTGATATTAAGTACAATTGCAGTAGTCTTTCATATGTAAGGTAAGGAATATCTCTAAACCTCCAAATTAACTTTGGGTTACACTTTCTCTCTATTTAACTAATGTATTTATTCATTAGTATTATATACGTATAATATATTATCTGTGTCGGTACCAAAAATATTTATTTATCTAAATCCATCTTTCTTTGATGGGGAATTACATGTTTTTAAAAGGTTCCCTTCTAAATTTCTCTCGATAAGAAAACCCAATTAAATGGTACTTCCTTATTCATTACTAATTGTAAAGTACAATACATAATATGGTTTAAGACAAATTTATTTTTATAAAATCAACCATTTAAACCTGAAATAATAACTTAGTTAATTTCTGGTTTAATAAAAACTATTATGCCTTTTTCTCTTTAAATACTCTTTAATATTTTCCCTTAAACCGCACTAAAGTGTCTCATTTAAAAGGTTTTTAAACACTATTTTTTACATGTTTTAACTTCAGTTATACATAATTTATCATGATATATTCTTATTTTATACTATTAATGTTGAATTATGGTTTAAACCCATTCTTTCATGGACACTATTATGATAAACCCATTGGTTTTTCCTTATGAAATGTTAATTATACCCATTTCGTTCCATGAGTAGCCCTTATGTTTATTTCTTATGTTTGATTCTTTATGTGGAAAAAATATGCATACAAATTTTATAATGGGTGTTCCCAGATAGATCACCAATTAATTTGGTAATGTTTAAACTCATGATATGTCATGTAAGATATTAGAGAGAGAACCTAATCCATTATGGTACTTTGTCCACCAGGTGATATAGTCTTGGAAGTTAACCTTGACTCATGTTTATTTCATGTTGTATGTTGATACCAAATTCCTATATTTCCATGATCTTATGAATCCATGTTCCATATTTTATGATTCTATATATTTTCACATGATCCATGCCTTTTATGTAATCATGTTATGCCTTTATAACAAATTTTCTATGATTTATTCCCATGTTTATTCCCTTTCAGGGTTTTTAGCTCATCCCTTTTATTTATGTATTCCCCATGTTATCTTATGTAGATGTAGGAGATCAATGGAAGTTAGAAGATGTTTATGGAATATTAATAAATAGTTTTTTCTATTATAGTTTCATGTATTTAATTTGATATACCTGATATTCAAAAGATAGTAGACTTTATGTTCCTTGGTTTGTATTTAATAGATAATTATGATTAAAATACTATAATAATATGTTGGGTCTATATAAAAAAACATATAAATAAATCTACCATGGCATCCCAAGTCAAGACTTAAATTATTCATCACTCACCAAAACATCAACCATTGTGTGAAAATATTCCTCTTTAATTCTTCTGAAATACTCATCTTTAATCACAATATAATCAATAGCTTATGATTATTTTGTGTAAGAATAAAACAAAATAATACTAGTAGTTGAAGAATACTATGAATAGTGATATGGTATATAATTTTCTGTGATTTCCATATTCCTCTTTGATTCTCTATTATTTCCTAATTATTTTATGATATATAAGAAATTTTATTTCTTATTTATAAATTTTTGAGAGTTTTAAGAATTTTCCAATATTTCAGTCAACATAACCCAAACTAAGAAACTTTCACACTTATATATACTGGTAATGAATTATTAAATTTTATAATTTTTAACTTAACATTTTCTCTCATAATAGTTAATATCTTTTAAATTATCTATTGATGCTCAAAGTAGTATTTCAATTTCATCTATAATGACTGTTGTGTTTGAGTTAAATCAGTCATATGTACATCAGTGTGTCTTCAATAATTAAGAATATTTCATAGAAAACTATCAGAGATATTTTTTATGTATGATTAGACTAAGTCATATGTATTCAATACCTTTTAAATTTCTTCTTCGCATCATTCAATCCACTCTTATATATAGTTAATTGATTCTTATATATCACCGTTAATGCTTCTTTTCCACTATATTACATATCACTAAAATACCTTACACATGTGTCACCTTTTTAGATTTTAAGTATGATAAATTATGTATGAATAAAAATATCATATATATCTCGGTATTTTCTATATTTCATCCACCATTATCTGATAAATGTATTACACATACATGGTAGGTTTTGGACTTGTCCCATTTTCAACTTTAAATCAATAATTCCTGGATTCTTTAAATGAAGTAAAAATATATTTCAATAAACTAAATTCATTTTAAATTAATTTAAAACATCTCAAAAACATTATTAAGAATTTAATATAAATCTCAGTAGCTTCTAATGATTCTCACTCATGGATGAAAATAAATACAACACATTAAAAATTCCATTAGTTTCTTCAATCTCCCCGTTTGTATTTGTTTTCACCATTACAAACTAACACCAAGAGTCATTTAATCAAATTCTCTATCTGAGATAAGTGTCCTAACACTAAAATCATAGATAAGATAATGTTTTTAGAGTCTTATATCTCTTGGTGATCTGAAATTGTTTCTAAGTGGCATATATTATCTACCCCTCAATTATTTCACCCATTTAATTTTTTCACTCTTAATTATAATAACCAAAAAATCATATTAAAAACATATAAAGAAAATAATGTAGCTTTTACCTATAATAGTTTTGTAATTATTCTTATCCATTGAAAAAGGGTCCAAATTATTTTTGAGGAAGTTTCCACAAAACCTCAAGTGATATGGTAGGGATAAACTTGAAATATCATCCTTAAATTAAAAAATATTTCTCTTGAAAAATATTTTATAAACACATCAGCAATCTATTACTTTATGGAGATATATCCCATGCTAATAACTCCATTAGACACATTATTAATAATGAAATGATATATGATATCAATATGTTTGGATCATAAATAATTTATAGGATTATTGAAAAAATCAATGTCATTTTTATAATCACAAATAATCCTCTATGGATTCTCAACATCTACTTTATAATATTCTTTATACACTTTAATTTACAGAATTTGGTTAGAGGAATTTGCTACAACAATATATTTGGATTCTATTGTGCTCAAAGTAACTGAGTTATGATTCTTACTATCTAAAAAAAACTGAGTCTCATATAAATATCAATACATGATTTTTAATATAACATTCAATAAAAAAGCCTAAAAATCTAGAAGTCCAGTGTTTTTAAGAGATTTGATCCCTAATACATCAAATTAAATAAACTAATTCATCTTTACTTTGATCTTGATAATGAACTCTTAAGTCCCTTTATTATTTTATTACTGAAAAGTAAACCCATAGGTTATACATACAGAAATGGTTGATCTAGAGGAACCCATGCCAGCGAATCGAATGTTTTCTACCCAATTCCTTGTACTTTATGAGGTAACTAACATGAACCCCACCACACATGGAATATGGGGCCACTAGGCCTCCTGGGTGTGTTCTGATTTTACATGTTGATCTATTATACAGTGTCTATATAGTGTGTGATTCATCATAAATGGTGTCTGATGTCACACGACCTCCTTAGTGTGTACTTATTGTACATTCTAAGCTGGATATATAGGTGTTACACAAAAAATTCTATTTAACTTAATGCACAAACCATAGTCATTGCTCAGAGGAGTCTACATAATGTGTGTTCTCTATATTATATTCCATGTATGTTATGATTTTTTAAAACCCACTAGTCCTAACCAAATTCTACACATTCCATATCCTCCTTCACTCCAGCCACAATCATTCCCAAATAATGTGGATCTAGGATTTACCGTTCCTTACCATTGCTTATGGCCAAATTTTGGCTACCAATATTTCTTGGAAAGTATCCACCATCACATTGTATCACAAAAACTCCAAAACCTATGAAAATGGGGTCCTATGATCTATCCCTAATCCTCTACCATTATCACCACACCTCGATCACACTGTTGAAAAAAACCTGAACATAGGGTAGTGATCCTTTTCACCAATGAATAATTGTTCTATGATCATTTAACCTGTATTTATCGAACCCTCGACCAAAGGGAACACCAACAATGAAAGTGAAATAGATGATGGGAAAAATGTAAAAAATAAAACAAGAGGATTTTATCTAATCCATGGTTCAGGTTGGTCTCAATCAATTTCTTGATAATGATGAATGAAGAGGAAAATAATCAAGGGCAAAAAATTATTATAAATTACTATTCCTAGGAAGATAAACACCAATTGAAAATAAAAACATCAACCAATGAATTAATCCTATATGGAATTAAATAGATTTCATTATGGAGAACTAAAAAAATGAGATTAATAAAAAAACCCTAACTTGAGCATGAATTGATCACAAAAAATTACAGGTCTACGTAATTGTCATTGGTGAGATCCATGAACCCCTTTGAAAAACAAGACTCCTTTGAAAAATTATCTCTAATCCTCAATGTTGTTGTCATCCATCAAAATATCCCCCACAACCCTCTCAGGAATTATTGGGTTTTGTGGCTAACCCTAGGGGTTTTCTATAATGACGATTTTATTGAAGGAGATTAGGTCATGAAAATATAAATCAAAAACTAATTATTTAATTAATATATTTAATAAGTTTATCTTATGACTGCACATCAAAAAAACACATGACACTGAAAAAGGTTATGTCATTCCAAGGTTAAAACCTACATTCAATATTTAATATAGATTTCAAATTTCCAATCCAAAATACCAGTTGAGAGATATTTATTTATTTATAAAAAACTATGCATGTAGGATATAATATATCAAATATGTTTGTAATAAGGCTCTCCAACCCTCAGAATTCTATGCTGACTCTATGCCTTACCCAAAAAATATTTATTGAAATATTTCATAGTGTTACATGATGAAAATAGAGTCATTAAATTCTCTAATCCTTAAAGTATTTCTATCCTAAAATGTGAACACCCACTAAAAAGGAGTGTATAGATCTCGCACTTGGATATACCACTACAACTAACTATATTAGAGGTTACCATGCATCTAAAAAAGCATACTCAAGGAAAACACATACCCATGAAGGTTCTTCTCCTTTAGGTTCTCAAACACCATTGGGAACCATGAAAAGGTATCTCAACCCTCAATGTCCAGCTCCCACCAGTCAAAATTGTACAACGATTGATGAACATATGTCAACATATATAAAACATGGAATATATCATGCCCCTAGTCTAACTATATTTTTATGGATAAGTGACATGTCAACATGGAAACCCAACATAGTAACTAGAATAAGGGTTAAAAAATCTTGGAGATAACTTTCTTGCCCAATGAAATCACTATAATACACAATGAGGGGTGAATCATGAGAACATTTAGTCTCCCTCATTAATCCCCAAAGGCCTCTGTCATCAATCCAAATACGACCTTGAAATATCTATGTAGTCCTCATATACCCCATGATGAAATTCACCTTTTAAAACCATCAATTTCACTAACTTTGAGAACATAAAAATTATTCCCCTTTCCTTGACCAATACAATGGGGACTTGTTGGGTTTCCCATATATGGCCATGAATAGTGCTACATTGATGGTGTATTAGTAACTATTTTGATATGAAAAATCCACTGATGGTAGATTTTGTCCCAACTATGACCAAAAAAACCATGAAAATTTGAATCTTGTTCCCTAGAACATAAATGGTCTGCTTTTCCAGGCCATCTATCTGGGGGTAGAAATTTTTTGAATAATCACAACTAATTCCTGAATGAATCTTGAATCCTTTCCAAAATTGAGACATAAAGGGAACATCATAGTCTAAAAGGATCATTGAGGTAATTCTAAGAAGCTATACTACCTCCTGTATGCACTTGAATCCCAAAATATCCACTGAGCTATAGTACAAGTTTTTTAGGAAGTGTCTTCAATATTTTTGTATACAACTATGTTCTAAGTGACATGTTTTCAATCAAAACAGGAAGGACATTAACCATATTTTTATTTCATGTGACACTGTATTTTCTTTTTGGAACTATATTTATGATATTTTTAATTCAGATAGTCCTTTTTAGACTCTACCACCTTTCAGCTAAAAAATGTGTAGAACACGATGCCTCTCAAAAAATTAAGAACATGTTACTCTCGGCTATTTTTATGTTGATTCACGTGATCTGGTATGATAGAAATAATTTTATTCAAAAACAATGCTCATTAAATATCAATACAGGTAAAGCTTGGATTCTCATTCCAGTGCAAGAAGCAGACTCTATACAGAAAGTGCACTGCAACAATTCTGTTAGTGACTTTGAGATTCTGCACAAAATTCAGATTAATGGAATCTATAGGTGACCCAAATGCACCCTTGAAGTATTTTGGCATGCCCTGCTCCCTGGATGGATCATAGTCTACATTTATGGGGCTTCTAAAGGAAATACAGGTCCTGCGGGTTGTGGAACTATCTTCAGAGACTACCTTGTCCAGTCCCATGGGTGCTTCTATGGTACCTGTGGTATGACCTCTTCATTGGAAGTAGAAATGATGGATGCAATACATGCTGTCAAATTTTCTCAACAAAAAGGCTGGAGGGATATTTGGATTGAGAGTGACTCGACCATAATTTTCCAGGCTATCTAGAATAGTGTGATCCATCTCGCATGGCCTCTTACCACCCACTAGATGAGATTTATTGATTTGCTTCAGGATATCATCTACATAGTCATGCATGCATATCGAGAGGTGAATATGGTTGTCGATGCCCTTGCCAACAAAGGAATCAATCAAGACTTGACTTGGTCTGATTCCTTGCTTAATTAATTTCACCACTTGTATGATAAAGATTGTAAGAAACTCCCATCCTTCAGACTCATGTAACCCTTTTTTTGTATTCAATAAATTGTGCCATGGTCTTTAACTGAGGCACCAACTTCTTCAAAAAAACATAGATAGTGTCATGAACCCTCACTAATCATAGAATCCCCATCATGAAAAAAATAAAGATACAATCCCATTTCCAATTCAATATGGACACTCTAACCTCCACCTATTTGTTGGTGAGTGATAAAAGGGATTTTTCTTGGATCCCTTGCCAATAATTGTTTATTCTCCTTAGAGTGAAATATAGTGTGCACAACCAGGGTCAATCTCTTGATGAGGCCTCTCACAACACACTATATTTCTATTGTCACTACTATATTATAAATAATATAAAATGAATAAAATAATATAAACATTGAGTTTTGAAATATATGTAATATATAATTTTATATAATTATTAATTAAATGAATAATAAAATGTTGTCAAATTCAAAGAAAGAATGCAATTGGTCTTGGGAGTTTATGATGATTGATATTATTTTTTAATAGAAATATCAATATTCAATTCAATGAGGTGATCAAGATCTATCACACCTCACTTTATCGTTTGAATTATCATCACCCCATACCAAGACCTCTATATACAAGGTAATTATATTCCTAATGTCAGATAATATACCTCTTCTCTAACCACAACAATATATTTCATTCTCCATCGTATGCTTGGAAATAATATTTACGGGAAGGATAATTGTAAACGAGAAGAAGAATTTGATGGTATAGAAAATGGGGTGAACACTCCCCATAATGAATTTAATAAAAACCAAAATTCCTAGAAATAAATAAATAAATGAAATTAAATCACAAGAAACTCAATCAAAAAACCATTCCCTCCATTGAAAAAACACTAAGGTTAGTTCTCCATTTTTAGCATAGTTGAGATGGAAAAATGGTGGGAGAAACAAATAAAAATAAAAATGGAATTATGGATATATGAATAAGATAAATAATATATTAAAAGTATAATATTGTTATAGAAAATAATTTCTTAAAAATATCCTGAAAAATTTCAAACTAAGGTTACCTCTAAATTTCCAACCTCTTTAAATTAAGAATAGATACATTTTTATAGTGGGAGGGTGAAAGTTTTTTGGATCCATTATTTTCATCAAAATGTTTTTGCGTGAAAAACCAATTAAATGACCTAATTGGGATGTGTAGTATTCATGAAAGTTTTTTGATATAAATTGATCATATATCCATGAAATTACAGCTTTATTGGCCACCAGATGAAGGTGCTATGGTTGTTTCACTCCGAGTCAGTAATCTACCCAGGTGACTGTTCAAATTCTCATTCAAAAGGTTCCCATGCATTTATGTCTTTAGAGGAGGAATAATCATGTGGGTCCATAGTTATATAGGATGATACCCAAAATTCATTATATTTTCATGTGTAATTTTAGATCCATTGTGCTGGACCACCTAGAGATATTTTCTTATCTTTAAAATTAAACAGATCTCTGCACAGTTTTCGATCCTCGACTTTTGAGATGGTTTTTGAAGTTTAAATGACGGATTAATATTTTTTTTCCAATTTCATGAAATTAATTCCAACATGTATGGAATCCTAAAAATAAATTTTCCAATTTAAATTAATTTAGAAAAAGTTATGGATGAATTACAGAATAAAAATAAAATAGATAAAATCCAAAATCAGGCCATTTTTCCAATTAAGATCAAATTACTTTTAAAACATAAAAATGTGACAATTGAACATAAAATAACAATATTATGGTATTTAAAATGTTTAATTAAAGTATATAATATTTGAAAATATTATATCCATCAGTGATTCATCAAGTGATATACCCACTAACATGCTACAACATCCTTGGGTACCCAACATGATTCCAAAAGACCTGGGTACTTCCTCCCCTCTCCTGGATGCACTACTAATGGAAAACATGAAAAATCATCAAAAATTAATTGAATCATGACTAATTTAATTATATTTACCCAAATATGAATGAACCCACCTTTAAAACATCCATAATAAACATGTCCAGTGGATATTTATCCACAAAAGATCTCTCAATCGATATCCCAAAGTTCTGCCTTCATGAAAAGATGAAGAAGCAGAGGGGTAACAACCATTGATTAGTGGAACACTGAACCATCCTAATTCTTAACCATCAACATTAATGAGTCCAACTGATCTGTCACCTCACACAAAATAAGAAAATGAAAAACCTTTTTGTGTGCATGTACTACCACAACCTCACCCTCAGATGGATCCTAAGCTACAATTACCTCAACCTTTCTGGGTCCACTATCACCTTCATATATAAGAAGACATATCCCGATAAGTGGACCTCTTGAATCCTAAACTTATACTTTGAGAGATTACTATAATGATGTTACCCACAAAGAAAGTCCTAAACCATCTTCAAGTGTATTTTATGCCTTACCTCCAACATCTGTTGAGCAAGTGTTGTTTTCAACAATACATAATATTTTTATTTAAAGGGGGAGTTTATATTAATACTATATCTTTTTATGATAATTTTGGTGCTCAAAAATACCCTTATTTTCTAATGATTTTATTTGTTAATAATTTTCCAGGAATTTATCATTTTATTTTACTCTTGAAATTAAGAGAATTTATTATTAAATTATACATATTTTGGCATGTTTTGGAAACACTGTTTATGCGCTACTTATTCGGAATCTTTTTGAGCGTGTTCTGGAAACACTGTTCATACCCTATGTGGATAAACATAGAATAAGGATAGAAACCATGTATAATTTTTGAGTTAAGGAAAAAGTATGGTTAAACAACCATACGTTATCAGAAAAGTTTGGAAGAAGAACCCTACGTTAGGAAGGAACCCTACGTTTGGGATATCAAAAAATTATGGAAGAAGAACCGTACGTAAATATTAAACGTTACGTTTGTTTCTTAAAAGTATGGTTCATCAACCTTAATTTTACAAACAACCATATGTTATTGGAAAATTATGGATTAGGTAAAAGTATGGATCTTTTATCATACGTTTGAAAGTTGAAGAGAAAAGTAGGGATGACCAACCCTACATTTGGAATGAACCTTATGTTTGTTGTCAAGTTTTCATTGTCAACCTTACATTGTAAACCTTACGTTGTGAACCTTACGTTTGAAGAATATTTCATCAAAATTACGTTCAGAGGACACATACAGTTCAACTTAACCTTACGTTTGGCATCAGAGAATTTAAAGTCAATATTTTTATGCAACGGTCAATATGCTGATTATTAGGCGGATTTCAAGCCAGATTTAAAGATGATTTTAATGTACGATTTTGACTGATTCAAAACCGTTTCATCAATGATTTGATAATAGAATTAAAATGAGCTTTTTATGCCGAGTCTTCAGGGAAGTTAAGACTGCTCTGTAATTTCAAATGTTTGAATACCGTGAGTAAAAAAGTGACTTTTGTGGATCTATGTTTACAGGAGAAGTTTTTATCGTTATTTTATTTATATGGTTTTTTTAACTGCATCGATGATTATTGATTGTGTGTGATATTTTGATTATTCTAAAAAAGAAAAAAAAAGAGAGTCTACTAAGACACACCAATCTGCTGGTTCAAAAGGAACATCAAAGCTCTGTTTGTTAAAAGAGGAAGGAATGCGATAGAAGATTCACTTGTTCTAAAATGAAGATCTACTGTGAATTTTCTACTGCTGAAGTTGTGAATTATATTTCTATATCTACTACAATGGGATCGACTCAGAACATTTCTTATGTGAAGATTATTATTTCTGAAGGCGACGATGTACCTACTGTCAATTGCATGCTGTTGCAATTTTAAATAACATCTGGAAAGTATTTTCAAAATAAGAAAATCTTTTCTTTCTATTCTTGAGTGATCAACTTCTCGTAGTAAGCTGTATAGGTTCTGTAAGTCAACCAGGAGGATTTGTTTTTTCTTGGATTGTAAAGGTTTCAACTGCCTATACTCAGTTGTGAACCTGTCTGTTGAAACGAGGACTCGATAGTGAAAATCACCAAGCTCGTGGAGTAGAGTGTTAGTAGAGTGGACTAGGAGCCTTCTATTCCCCGAACCACTATACATCTTGTGTTTATTCTATTTAAATTTCCACTTCATCATTTTATCTGATTAAAGTTAAAAGGAAGAACACAATCTCATAAGTTGTTTTGGAAAGACACAATTCACACCTCCTCTTGTGTATATTTGGGGTAATCTGATCCAATAATTGGTATCAAAGGTTGAGCTTTCTGACAAATATTTTACAAGATGAAAGTGATTATACATAGAGAAAGATAACTGATACAAGAGAGGGAATGTCTATGGTCAGAGAACTGTACTTCAATGGAGAAAACTATTGATGCTAGATGTCTCGAATGATTATCTATATGAAAAATCTTGGATACAGAGTCTATTCTAAGATTCTAACTTCATATGAAATACCAAAAAAACCTGAAACATGGAGTGCAGCTATTGAAGTAGAATATGATATGAATTAGAAGGCAATGAATGCAATTATATATGATCTAGGACCTGATGAGTTTAACAGAGTATCTCAATGACCAACAACATATGAAATGTGGAAAAATATTTTTGTTGCTTACGAAGGAACTAACAATATCAGGGAAATGAGATATGCAACTGCTAAGATTAAATTTGATACTTTCAGAATGGTTGAAGGTGAGAGTATTACTCAAATTAATTAAAGATTTAGAGATTTTCAATAACATAACTGCCTTGGGAGATCCCATTAAGCAAGATGATCAAGCTTTAAATGTGTTGAGATCACTGCCTACAAAATGGAATGGAATCTCTGCAGAAATCAGACAGTCAACACCTGTCAAAGATTTAACCATGAGAGAACTGATTGGAACATTAATGATGTATGAAGCTGAGATGGAATATGAATCTAATGAACATAAATTTCTTATCAAAAGAGAATACACTGCCTTGAAAGCATCATCATAGAGAAAAAACAAAAAGATGAAGAAAAATGAAAAAGAGAAGTCAGAGAGTTCTGAGTTATCTAATTCTAATGTGGAATTGGCTCCGCTAGCCCGAAGATTCACAAAATTCTATAGAAAGAAAAGAGGCTTAAAAAATCCTTTAATAAAAATAATAAAAAAGTAAGATTCTATGAATGCAAGAAAATGGGGCATATCAGACCTGACTATCCTCAGCTAAAAGAAGACAAGAGAAAGACATTTTTCAAAATAAATGACTATGAGCATAAGGACAGGAAAGCCATGAAGGCTACTTGGAGTGTATCTGAAGACTCCAGTAGTACTTTTCAATCAGACTCAGAGAAGGAGGAAGAAAATCTTAAAGCCAAAATGTATTTTATGGCAGAAATAGATGAGGTACAATCTTACTACTCTTCTGATTCTAGTTCAGAATCTAATTACTCTAATGCAAAACTTGCATCCTACTGGAATATGCTTGAAGAAAAATATGACTCTCTATTTAAGAAGCATAACTCTTTAAAGAATGTACATAAGTATATTTATTATGAAAGAGATACAATGCTGAAACAATATAAGTAGTTAACTAAAAAATTGGATTCAATTAATTCTAACAATACAGATTATGAATTAAAGACAAAATCACTGCAAACTGAAGTAGAAACTTATAAAACATCCGCCCTTGTTTTTACTAAAGGAGAAAATACTTCAAATAAAATCCTTGGGAATAATTTCATTAAAAAGGAATGACTTGGAATTGTAAGTAAAGGTGAAAAACCCAAGCTATACGAATAATATTTTATTCTAAGTGTAAAAAGACTAAATTTTAATTACTGTGAAATAAGAGGAAATATTTCTAAAAACTATTTCCTAAGAAAACCCCAAATAAGTGGCATTAAGAAATATTTTGTATCAAATGATCTTTTCAACTCATGTGAAGTTAGAAAAACAAAGAAAGTCTGGATTCCCAGATCCTTGCTAGCTAACACTACTAGACCCAACAAAATTTGGGTACCAAAGCAATCTTTGAAAATGTTTTTGCAGGGAGCAGGTCACAAGAGAAAAAAGGACATATGGTATGTGGATAGTGGATTCTCAATACATATGAGTGTAAACTCATTGAATTTCTCTACACTCACTCAAAGAGATGGTGGACATGTCACTTTTGGTGACAATGCCACAGGAAAATCATTGCTACTGGAACAGTTGGAGATCCAGAAGCTGTGTCAATTAATAAAGTACTTTATGTACAAGGAATGAAATAAAATCTGATAAGTATCTCTCAACTATGTGATGATGGTTATGCTGTCGATTTTTCTAACAATTTCTGTTCTATTTTCAAAAATAAATTGCTTAAATTTAGAGCATCAAGAACTGATAATGTCTATACCTGGGATTTAAATTACTTGTGTAAACAACAAGTAAATTGCTTGAATGATAAAATTAATGAATCTTGGATCTGGCATAAGATACTTGGACATTGTAATATATATGTTTTAAATAAGTTATCTAAGAAAAATTTAGTTTCTGATTTTCCTAGTCCCAAATTTGAAAGTGACAGATTCTGTGATGCATGGCAACTTGGAAAGAAACACAAATAATCCTTTAAATCTATTATCAAACTCCTACATCGAAACCTCTAGA
This sequence comes from Viscum album, assembly GCA_963277665.1. Classification (NCBI taxonomy): domain Eukaryota; kingdom Viridiplantae; phylum Streptophyta; class Magnoliopsida; order Santalales; family Viscaceae; genus Viscum; species Viscum album. The sequence continues at coordinate 1,305,018,186 of OY728140.1, read as the reverse complement.
ACTTATTCATATGGATTTTTTGGACCATCAAGAGTAGCAAGCTTGGCTGGTAAATTATATGTATATGTTTTAGTTGATGATTATTCCAGATTTATGTGGATTTTCTTTTTAAAATTTAAAAATGAAGATTTTACTTTATTTGAAAGTTTTTGTAAGGATATTCAAAATGAAAAGGGTTTTAAAATAATTTCATTAAGAAGTAATCATGGTGGAGAATTTGAGAATCAAGAATTTTAATTCCTTTTGCTCAAATATTGGTATTAAACACACCTTCTCTTCACCTAGAACACCTCAACAAAATGGAATTGTTGAAAGAAGAAATAGGACTATTCAGGAAATGTCTAAGACTATGCCAAATGAATACAACCTTCCTACCTAATTTTGGGCAGATTGTGTAAGCACAACCTTCTATATAATGAATATAGTTTTAATTAGACCTCTTTTTAAAAAGACACCCTATGAACTTTGGAATAACAGAAAACCTAAAGTTAACTACTTAAAAGTTTTTGGATGCAAGGTTTATATCTTAAACACCAAGGATAATCTTGGTAAGTTCGATAAAAAATCTTATGAAGGAATTTTCTTAGGATATTTAGCTATTTCCAAAGCATATAGAATCTATAATAAGAAGTCAAGGATTATTGAAGAATCAGTTCATGTGAAATTTAATGAATCTGATCCCTTTGAGAAAAAGATAGATCAAATAGATAAATCTGAATCTAATGATAACATGAGGCTTGAGAACTTGAAAAATGATTTTGAAAAAGATATAAAAAAATTCAGTCCAGTTCCGAAGAACATGATACTGATGAACCTATAAGTGTGTTTCCTAGACAGACTAGAATTATAAATAATCACCCTTTAGAAACTATAATAGGAGACGTAGATACAGGAATAAAAACTAGAATAAATATAGGAAATATTGTATAATTCTCAGCCTTTCTATCCCAATTAGAACCCAAGACTATAGAAGAATCTTTAGATGATGAAATCTGGATGATAACAATGCAAGAAAAATTAAACCAGTTCAAAAGAAATGAAGTTTGGGAATTAGTTGAAAGACTATATAACTATCCAGTAACATGAACTAAATGGGTCTTTAGAAATAAGCAAGATGATCAAGGAATAATAACTAGAAACAAAGCTAGACTTGTAGCTAAAGGATATAATCAAGAAGAAGTTATATATTATGATGAGACCTTTGCACTTGTAGCTAAACTATAAGCCATTAGAATCCTCATAGCCTATGAATCTCATATGAACTTTAAATTATTTCAGATGGATGTTAATTCTACCTCTTTAAATGGTTATTTAATGGAGGAAGTTTATGTTGAGAAACCTCCTAGTTTTGAAAATTCTCAAAAACCAGATTTTGTTTTTAAACTTACTAAAGCTCTCTATAGCCTTAAACAAGCACCTAGAGCTTGGTATGAAAGATTAAGTTCTTTTCTTTTGAAAAATAATTTTACTATTGGAATGGCAGACCCAACACTATTTAAGAAAACAGTGAATTTTAATATTTTATTGGTTCAAATTTATGTTGATGATGTAATTTTTGGATCAACTAATAAAACCCTTTATCATGAATTTTAAAAGTTAATGAAAAAATAATGTGAAATGAGTATGATGGGAGAACTAACTTTTTTTAGGACTTCAAATTTATCAAAAAGATTTTGGAAATGTTTTGAATCAAAGAAAATACATTACTGATTTTTTGAAGAAATTTGGACTTGAAAACAGCAAGACATATACAACTTATATGTGTACTATTATAAAACTTGATTTGGATGAAACTTGAAAATCAGTTGACAACAAGTTATATAGAGGTATGATTGATAGTTTATTATATCTTACTACTAGTAGGCCAGATATAATGTATTCAATATGTCTTTGTGCAAGATTTGAATAAAATCCTAAAGAATCTCATCTAACTGTTGTTAAAATAATTTTTAGATATTTAAAAGGAACTGTTTTTCAATCTCTTCCTTATCCCAAAACTTCTGATTTCAATTTTATTTCATATTTAGATGTAGAATTTGGGAGTTGTAGATTATATATGAAGATAAATTCAGAAACTTTTCACTTTTTAGGAAAATCTTTAGTGTCATGGTCAAGTAAGAAACACCATTCAGTTGCCCTATCAATAGCTGAGGCAGAATATGTTTCTATTGGAAGTTTTTGTGCACATGTGTTGTGGATGAAAAATAATTTTATGGACTTTGGACTAAATTTTAATAATACTCCTATTTTATGTGATAATACTAGTGCTATAAATATTTCAAAAATTCCTATTAATCATTCTAGATATAAGCATATTGATATCAGACATCATTTTCTAAGAGATCTTCTTCTTAAAAAGGATATATCTTTGGAACTGGTAAGTACTGAAATTCAATTAGTTGATATATTTACTAAACCACTTCCCACTGCAAGTTTTGATTTTATTAAGGGGTGCTAGGTTTATTTGATTTTAAATAAAATTTTATTTTACAATGGTAGTTCTTTGTTTTAATTCTGCTTAAAATAATTTAGCTATTTTGTTTTTCAAACAGAATAAGTTTCTTTACCCCGCGTAATCTATTTTATTTATTTTTAAATATATTCAATGATTATTAAAAACATGATAATCAAGGTTGTCAGAAACCCTTTCGTCTTCTAAACCATTACATTTCTATCAAAACCTTTCTGAACCCAGAAACCACACCTCTGCTCGTGAACCCTACTCTTCGAACCTCTGAAACCCTATCCTTCAAACCTTCAGAGATTCTCATAGAAATGGTAAGGACTAAAAGAGCCAGTGAAGCCGAGATAAGCAATTCCAAGAGACAAAACTCCGAAGGATGAAAAATATTACAGGGAAATGTAATCAATCTCAACAGGTTATTTTAGACAAATATACTAGTGAAAAAAGCACTGTCGTTTCATAACCTTGAACAGACGTTCAATAGTGAAAATGCAGAATTTTTCTATGAGGTAGAACTTAAATACTTCATCAAATCTATACAGTTTAGTCTAGGAGATACCAAGGACAACATGATGGCTAAGATAGAGGATAGGTATTTCTCAATCTCATCAGTAGAAATTGCTCAGATTCTCAAATTCCCTCACAAGAGAGTTATTCATTTTGATTTGAAAAATATTGGATATTCTGTGCATAAATCATAGGACATAATGTAGTTTCTTTTTGGTATCAAGACTGTAAAGAAAATGTTTATCAAGGATTTGGAGCTTGATCAAAAACATTTGGTCAAATTTGTGAAAACAGGGATTGCACCGAGGATGTCTGAGATGGAAAAGATATTATATCCCGATATGTATATAATGTATCTTTTTCTCAGTGATATCGAACTCAATTTTCCTAGGTATATGGTTAGATACCTAAGATATTGTTTTCATAGTGATGCCATAATGAACTTTTATCCTTTTAGTCGATTCATTTCCAAGTTGTTTCTTAAGAAGGATATGGTGATATTGGTGGATGCCAGAGTACACTGTCATCACAGTAATGTTTTTAATGTTGGAACTTTAAGGAAGATTGGATATTTCTGGAGTACTATCAAAGGAAAACTATTTCCAGTAGGAGCATATGATGAATCAGAGAGTGATCAAGCTCAATCTACAAATTCCAAGGAGGGAGAAGCTGAATCGAGAGTCAGCACTGTGGTAAGGATGATCATATTTGAAGTGGTAGAAAGTGAGGAAGAAAGAAGTCAGGAGGGACGTCAAACTCAGAGGAAAAGACCTGCGACCGAGGAACTTACTTCCCCTGATTTAACTACATGAGAATTACTCTCTTACAGCTTTATCAGAGAAAAGGTTATTGAACAACCTCAAGAAAAGAATGTCACTATTACAGATCCAGATCATGAAAGGACTGATGTTGAAAGATTAGAACAATAGTCTCTAGCTAATGTTGTTGTTGACATTGGACAAGAAAAGGAGGCAGAGCCTGGTGAGGAAGTGGCTAGACCTCAGGAAACTAAAGAGAATATCATTTTTAATATTTCATTAGATGAAAAAATTATATATATTCGTGATGATAATGCTTCTGAAGCTCACACAGAAGTTCTTCAAGAGGATTTTTCTATGGAAGATCCTATAAAGGACTTTGAGGAAAAATCTTTGGACCAACCTACTCATGCCAAGGAGAAAGAAAAATCTGATGCTGAATCATTACCTTTAGTACTACTACATCACACCAAACCTGAGAATGAAAATCAAGCACATGGTGCTTCTGATTCAAAGAATAGGGAAGCTGAATATTTGTACAAAAAGTTATCTCAACTGCAATGTGAGAATGATTCTCTGAGAATCATCTTAGCATCCGAATAGTTGAAATTTCAAAAGCTTAAGGAGAGTACCGCTTCAAGACAAGAAGTTGAAATTTTTAAAGAGGATATGCCAAATACTGTTGCCAAATTGAAATCTGAAATGGTTATGAAGTCATATTTCTCAGATCTTATGTTGTTTCTAGAGACACAATTTTCATTAATTGGAAATAGTGATGCTAGTGGATCAGGAACTTCACATGATTTAATCAGAATATTTCAATCTATCACAGCTGCAATGTACAATATGAATGATAGATTGAAAGATCTTCTGTGCAATAGTGCTCCATTATCTGTTCTCTTAGATAATCAGAAATTCTTAGTTGATCAGTTAACATCCTATGAGCCAGGAATCCGTTCTGTCTTAAAAAAATTCACAGAGAAGCTGTCATTGTTTATGGAAAAATAAGAAAGGCTTCATGAGTTTTTCAAATTCAATCTCATTGAAGATATTCATATGACTCAAGAGCCCAAAGATCTTATTATTACGCTTGGTGGTGGATTAATGAAAAGGTTGAGAGAATAGTTAGCAGAAATCAAGTCTACAATCCAGTGAAGATAAACCCTACCTATTCACTACAAAAAACCTTGATTCCTATGTTTATCATCCTTGTATCTATTTTTGACTTTTAATGAAAATCTGTTTCTTTCTTTCAATTTGTTTTACTGTATTTCTTTTTATATACCAGTACTCTAGATTTAATTATTGATAAACAGTTAATAATAGCATTTACCTATAGTTCAGTGCAACATTAAATGTGTTAAAACCCATGATTTATCATTCTTTTTGATATCACAAAAGGGGGAGAAATTTGGATAAAAACAACATTTTATTTTAAAAAACATTATTGAAACTATTTCCTGTATATTTAAAATGTTTTGGATTTATACAAATGTATACTTATACAAAAAACTATTTTATGTTATTAACAGTCATTTATTATTAAGGGAAAATTTCTTTTACCTTTTATTCAGAGGGAGAAATTTGGATAAAACTAGAAACTTTTATTTTATTCTTCACTTTTATTTTTAAAGAAAAATAATTTTATTTTCATGAAGGGGGATAATTTTTTTCATTGAAATGATTTTGTAAAAATTAAATATTGTTTTATCCTCTCACAATTCTAAAACTTTTTGTAACTTATTTTGAAAGTTAATTTCATTTAATTATTCTTATTATTTTATGGGTTTTGTGATTATCAAAAAGGGGGAGATTGTTGAGAAAGTGTTGTTTTAAACATTACATAATATTTCTATTTAAAGGGGGGGTTTATATTAATACTCTATCTCTTTATGATAATTTTGAAGCTAAAAAATACCCTTAATTATTTCATAATGATTTTATTTGTTAAGAATTTTGAATGAATTTTCCATTTTATTTTAATATTGAAATTACAAGAATTTATTAGTAAAGTATACATATTTTAGCGTGTTCTGGAAACTCTGTTTATGCGCTACTTATTCGGAATCTGCTTGAGCGTGTTCTGAAAACACTGTTCATACCCTACGTGGATAAATGTAGCGTAAGGATAAAAACCGTGTATACTTTTTAAGATAAGGAAAAAGTATGGTTAAACAACCATACATTATCGGAAAAGTATGGAAGAAGAACCCTATGTTAGGAATGAACCCTATGTTTGGGATATCAGAAAAGTATGGAAGAAGAACCGTACGTAAATATTAAACGTTAAGTTTGTTTCTAAAAATTATGGTTTATAAAACTTACTTTTATAATCAACCATGCATTCTTAGAAAAGTATGGATCAGGTAAAAGTATGGATCTTTTATCGTACGTTTGAAAGTTGAAGAGAAAAGTATGAATGACCAACCCTACGTTTGGAATGAACCTTATGTTTGTTGTCCAGTTTTCATTGTCAACCTTATGTTCTAAACCTTACTTTGTGAACCTTACGTTTGAAGACTATGTTATCAACCTTACGTTCAGAGGATGCATACAATTCAACTTAACCTTACGTTTGTCATCGGAGAATTTAAAGTCGATATTTTTATACAACGGTCAATATGCTGATTATTAGGTGGATTTCAAGCCAGATTTAAAGCTGATTTTAAAGTACGATTTTGACTGATTGAAAACCGTTTCATCAATGATTTGATAATCGAATTAAAAGGATATTTTTATGCCATGTCTTCAGGGAAGTTACAACAGCTCTATAAATTAAAATGTTTGAATATCGTGAGTAAAAAGGTGACTTTTGTGGATCTAAGTTTACAAGAGAAGTTCTTATCATTCTATTATTTATATGGTTTTTTAAACTGCATCGATGATTATTGATCGTGTGTGATATTTTGATTATTCTGAAAAAAAAAGAAAAATAGAGTCAACTAAAACACACCGATCTGTTGGTTCAAAAGGAGCATCAATGCTCTGTTTGTTAAAAGAGAAAGGAATGAGATAGAATATTCACTTGTTCTATAACGAAGATATACTGTGAATTTTATACTACTGAAGTTGTGAAATATATTTCTATATCTACTGCAATGGGATCGACTCAGAACGTTTCTTATGTGAAGATTATTATTTCTAAAGGTGATGATCAACCTACTGTCAATTGCATGCTGTTGCAATTGTAAAGAACATCTGGAAAGTATTTTCAAAATACGAAAATCTTTTCTTTCTATTCTTGATTGATAGGCTTCTCATACTAAGCTATATAGGTTCTGTATGTTAACCAGAAGGCTTTTTTTTCCTTGGATTGTAAAGGTGTCAACTGCCTATACCCAGTTGTGAACCGGTCTGTTCAAACGAGGACCAGATAGTGAAAATCACCAAGCTCGTGGAGTAGAGAATTGGTGGATTGGACTAGGGGCCTTCTGTTCCCCGAACCACTATTCATCTTGTGTTTCTGCTATTTAAATTTCCGCTGCATCATTTTATTTAATTAAAGTTAAAAGGCAGAACACAATCTCGCAAATATTTTTGGAAAGACACAATTCACCCCCCTCTTGTGTATATTTGGTGTAATCCAATCCAACAACATCGAGTACACATGAATTTTACTAATGATCACTACCATGAACCTATACCAAAAGGGTTAAGGATTCATTCAATAATTCCCACAAAAACTACTGAGGAATTCAACATACCAAGGGGTATCACCAATAACTTAATGAAACCTTAACATATATAGGAATACACCCTCATTATATTCTTTTTTCTAAGCTAGAGTTGGTTTTAAACCATCATGGGAATAAATTTTGATAACCCCTTCACCCCTAACCACTGGTCAAATAATTCTTCAATTATCAAGAGTGGATACTCTTTTATGATAATAACCAAGTTCATGTGACATTAGTCTCTGGATAACCTCAACAAACCATTATCCTTGTAGGAGAACAACACTGGGATGGATAAGGGAAGACATTGAGTCTAAAAAATCCCATACTCTATAGATTTACCCAACCACACCTTCATCTCTCACAAATATACAGGGTCATCAAACATTCTAGCATAGATATCAGGCTATCTTTGGGTACATGTCTATAAAGAAAAGAAACTTTTGATGGGACATTAATCCTATGAAATCATTAAAAAAATATTTCCTTATACTCCTCAAACACTGATGGAAACTAACATCTCATAGCATCTACTACTCTAAGAATCATACTATCCAACTGATAAGAAATTAGCTATATCCTCTTACAGACAAGCTTATTCAGACTTTCTTGGGATCCTCACTTTCCAAAGATGGAAAATTTCACCCCAAAAACTTGGGTACACTGACACCCTCAATTTTAAAAGTTATTTAGGAATTGAAAGTGGGAGAAAAATCCATATAGAGGAAAACTTCACAGGGACTCATAGCCTGCTATGGAAATATTCTACAAGAGGTTCTCTCTCTCCTCCTAAAGTCATGTCATACTATTGTAAAAAGTGTGTGATCACCAAACCTTCTATTTTGGAGCCTCTAAACATAAGGGTACAGAAAAATGATATAATGGAATCATTAGACCGTGAATAAGGTATATTTTCCAGGAAAATTGACTTATGAATGTGTACTAAATCTATAGTTAGGGAAGATAAGATACATATTATTTCTTGATCCACTCTGAAAGCATTTTGGTCATAATCTACTACTGCATTAAAATACCCTTTAACTTTTCTCTATGTTCCCAAAAAACAATCTATTTCACTAACACCTTATACAATTAAAAAACCACTAACAAAGAAGTCAGAGGAACTCAACCACCACACCTCAACACTATCATATTTGGGTAGTACAGACTCACATGCATGATTTTGTATCATGTCACAAGAACATGTCTCTATGGGGGAAGCATCCGTATTCTTTTCATGTCCTAATCTATGTCAAAATTCAGAAAATTTGGGCCTATATCCCATCCCCCTACTCCCAAATCACTCTAGAGAAATATTTCTACAAGAACCATTTTCAACAGGGGTTATAACAAAGAAGGTCACTCATACAACAGGTTCATGCTCGATTGTTACCACCCGAGCAGCTGGTTTGGATAACTATAAATTCTAGGTGTTATCTATGATCATAACTCATGATGCACACTCAAAACATGGAAATAATATTAAAATATCACCAGAACCAACTACTAATCTTCCATATAGGGTGAATCCCCATGAACCCCTAGAGGTCGGTTATCATTCTTCTCAATGGGTGTAGACATCACTAAAAAATCTCCTAGAGGAACCACCTATTATATAGAACCATGAACTGAATCCTCATCATAAACTGGATAATAATGATTACCATCATTGGAATCCTATATGGATTTTATAATGGAAGCATCGAGAGGTAGTCGAGATGCACTGTGGTAAGAAGAGAATATTTAGGAGTTGAGTCAGGAAGGAGATATAAACCCAAATCCATTACTATATGATGAACATTACAAAGATTACCCTAGAATTGATGCCGACATTTTATGAGTCAAAATTTTGGTTATAAGATTCTTGGTGAATGGATATGTCGCATACCACCCCAATATTGGGTTCCATGGATTGAAAGATAAACTCTAAACTCTTTAACACTCTTTGCCATGTTTTGAAACCAATCCTGAAAGCTGGACACTCTCCAAACTCTGAACATAATATGAAATACTATAATAATACTTTTTCATGACCCAAACCACAATAGCTTTCTTGGACGTCAGTAAGAAGAGAATGACATCCCAATCCTACCTCTGATAGGCCTAGGGCTGGTGATTAGTATCGAGTAGGCATATCAGACATATAAGATGCCCTCGCGTAAAGTACTTGTACACATGAACACATATTTATAAATGAGTATAATGTAGAAAGTAAAAATAATAATACTATAAATGAATGCATAGAATCCATCCTACATCAGAGTACAACAAGTAGTATAGTAAAATTAGAAATGGAAAAACAAAATCCCACGAAAACTGCAAAAGAACCCAACCTATTGAAAACATGGGGACAACAAGCCAAAAGAAACTCCTGAATCCATCTGAGGTCCATACAGAAAATATAAGTTCCACTTGATCCTAGACCTCTTAGGACTCCAATTAAAGTCTAGTGATATACATAATACATGAAATGTGGGGGAATAGGCCATGAAAGGGTGAGTATATAAATACCTATTAAGAAACACCAAAATCACTAAGCATAAAACATCAAGAGAGTAATAAAATCACCATAAATAATTAATTTGAATCCACATATGAGAAATATAAACATCCAACAATAACCCAAATATTCTCAAAGGTAGACAACAAGTCTCAAAGTAAGGTCATGTACTCACTGGTAGCCAAGGATTCCACTTAGAGGATCACAAGTAACAATTCTCTAGGAGAACTCATTCCGTGAGTGTTGTTATTATATCACCCTGAGATGTTGTGACTTATTTAAAAAAAATATATATTTTTTTATTTTTCATTAAAAACTACACTGATTTAATATTACAATACATTCAATAATGAGTTTGTTTTTCCTTACACATGACACAGATTTTTAACAAACAACAATTTATTATTAATATTATTATTTAAACTTAACAATTTTTACTTGGACATTACACTTAGAAATATGAATAGTAATAAATAATTTTTAAATGTTATGTATAATTTTATTATATTAAGAAAACCTATTGAAAAAAAGTACTTATTTTTTTGAGAAGTCATTTATGTTTCAAAAATACTATTTTCCCAAAAAATTGTTTATATTGCATTTTGTGAAAATATAATAAAAGTAATATTTAATAATTTTATAAAATTTATTTGAAAAAAAATTATTTTTGGAAATCTACATTCCAAAATTAAATTTAGTGAATTTTTGATAATTTTATGCAAAGATAAATTTTTTACTGAATAGTGAAAAACACTGGTTTTTATTAAGAATTTTCATTCCATTTTAAGATTTTTAAAACAAAAAAAAATTAATATGGTTTTTAAATTAAAAATAGTTCAAATATATATATATATATATATTATTTATTTAATTTTATTAATTTTAATATTTAATTCGAATATGAAGGCTTTTTAAACTTTTGAATATTTTCTCTTTGAAAACCCACTTCTCATCATGTCTACGAAATTAATTTTAAATTAAAATCATCCACTTCTTTGAATTAAATAGAAAAAATGGATTACATGTGTTGAATAAAAATAATTTATGTTACCTAATAATTTCCACTAATATTTTTACCGTAATTAATAGTAAAAATAGTAAAAACAATATATTGTGGTTAAGGTAAAATGGGTTTACGGAGGATTAAACTTGAATGATAAGAAAATAAATGACCTAAAAATTTACAAAACACCAATTTTTGGGAAATATTAATTCATTATCTCTTGTATGTTCCATAATATCTCATTATGGGGCCTTTTGGCATTTGAAAAATGTGGTTACACGTTTTTCTTTTAAAAAATCACAAGTTTACCACTCACATCACTTATAAAAGGCCACACCCTCTCCTCTCCTCTCCACACAATGAAATATATTTTTTAGGCCAATACCTTGCCATGTAAATTCCTTACTTACCTTTTCTAATACTAGAATCCTTTTTTTATAATGATAAACTAGGTATAATTTTTATGCAAACCAAAATATGTTTTCTGAAGAAGAGGTAACATCCCTAATCATGCATTTTATTTTTCTTCTTCCTCCACTTCCTTAAATTATTTTTAGAAAATTATTATAAAATAAAATGAATATATTATATATAATTATATTATATTATATTAATTAAAAATCATAAATCCTTATCTTCTTCCATCGAATGGGCTATGAAATCATCATTTGTGAGTACAAGGGACTACCACCATGAAAACCAATGTTATTTTTTTCCATCACCACCTCTCATGGATGGATAAAATGAAATATTTTTTAAATATGATATTTATGATATTATTATTCTTCTAGAATCATTATATCACATGTTACTTCTTACATTCCATTCCATGGGAATACAATAACATTGTTCATGTGTACTACAGACTAACACCTCACAAAGCAATGTGATTCATTCATGCTTTTCATGGAAGGTAATAAGGACATGTTTAAAAAAATACTTGATATATATGATAAAAATATTATCCTATAATGGTAATATATTATTTACCTTTCTTTATTTCTTTTAATTAGAAAAATGGAAACGACTTTTATGCATACATACAACCTACCATCTCTATAAACGATGTATATCATTTTTTATATCTAACTTTTATGGATTACTCTAGCAACATATATAAAGAATATATATGATATTTTTATAATATAAAAAATTCTTGAGATTATGGAACCCTAATACAATTAATAGGACTAAAAATAAAAATTGAAAACATAAATAAAAAACAAAGTATCAATTGACCAAAACGTGACTTTGACATGAAATTGTTAATAAAAAGGTAATAAAAGGGTATTAGTATGTCATATATGGTGTGATATATATGAATAAGGTTACATAATATATTTATAATATATATATATATATATATATTATACAGGAAGGTATAAAGTCTAAAAATGTAGTTGAGACTTAAGGTAAGGGATTTCCATCTCCGATTTTACTTTTGTGAGACACCTTCCATATTCACCACTTATTTATTTTATGTGGTGTATATACTAACCATAAATTTATTTTATTAATATTATCCTAAATTTTATAGGGCTTTACATATCTATTTTAAGATATCTTTTTCATGGGTATTATGGTTTAAATTTTACCAAATCGGTAAGATATTTTTATCCAAATTTTCTATCATTGAGACATATGTTATGTTATGAAACTATATTCTTTTATGATGTGTATATAAAATCCCTATAGCATGTAATATCATGAATTTAATTATTCTTATGATATTATAATTTTCATTTAATGTTATTATTCCTTGATTCTTAGGATCCAAAGTTACAAAAGTAGTAAGGTTTTTATGTTAGAATATCATCGTTTATCGAGATTGTTCATGATTATAATTAAAAATAAGATTTATTATGATCTATGTCTCAAAATACCAATTTATTCTCTTATAATGTAGTTATTTAATGAGAATACATGTTTTACCTCTATTTTACTCCCTTTATGTACTCAAGAGTTCAAAATAAATTTTTAAAGAAATCTGATTTTATTCATCTCTTCTGTCAAAAATGACTTTTCTTCCAAAAATATGTTTTCTAAAACTATTTTCATTTTATTAAATTTTTTTCAGTCTATTTATTAAATAAACTTTTACCCATGATTGATTTTTTCGAATTTTTTTAATGTAATATTCATTCCATTTTCCAAACAATGTCTATTTGGATTTTACAAAAAAATGTGAAAGGAATCTTTGTTCTTACATGTACAACATGTACAAAATTTTAAACCATCACGGATAATAAATATTTTAAATATTCCATTATAAGTTTAAAAATTTATTTTCAATGAAAATATATTTTGAATATTTTTTATGATTTTTTTTTTTCAATGTTAAAATAATATTTTCTTTAAGACATGTTTTATACGATTTTTGAATCTTTTTTTATATTTTTTCATGTTTATTTAAAAAAAAGTAATTTCAAAGTATTTTAAAAAAAATGAATTTTAAAAAATCGATTTTAAAAGAAATAATATTTTCTTCAAGAACCATTTTGAGTGATTTTTCTTTCAAAACAATTTTCCATCTAAGATTATATCCTTTGATATTACATATTCTATACTTGAGATATAATCCAAGGACACCATCATTATTCATTCACTAGATATTATATGTTTATAATGATTTTTTATGAAACCTATTTATCTTACATGGGTTATACCATGATAAAATTATTATGAAAACCACTTATTTTTATACAGGTTATGATATGATGAAATTATGAAATGATTATTAAACCTATTTCATAACCACATGTTATGCTATGATGATTTTTTTGAAATCCATTTCTTTTAATAGGTTATGATATAATGAATGTTTTATGATATTGTGGAATGCATAGGTATGATTTTCATTATGTGATGGGTGGGACTTATATCTCCCTCTAATGGATTGGGTAATTTTTATTGTTATATGGGTTTAATGGGTGTATGTGATGTTATCCCAATCCTAAAATAGGGCACACGGAAGGTTTTCCCAAGCTTGAAAGAGGGTAAACATGAGGTTATCCCATGCCTAAAGTAGGTACATGGGTGGTTATACCACAAATAACATATTATGATTGTCTTGTTGGGTAGACTTGAAATAAAATTTTCTATGCTTATGTGTATTCCATAAATATATTCCTTATGGAAATTTTATGTTATTATGGCTCATGTTGATTGATTCTTTTATGATTTATGTCTTATGAACTGTTGATATTTATTCATGGACTCAATATTATGATCTTTGATATGGATGGTATAGTTTTCAAATATTATACTCACATCCTTATACCCTTATGCTCATATTATGCTTATATATCTCCTTTTTTTACCCTTATATATAATATAAGCTCACCCTTTCTTGTGTTTTCTTTCCCTGGGTTATGAAGAAAGGTTTTATGTAGGGTATGTCTATTAAGAGTACTATATGGGAAGATCTTTATTAGATATGTTAAATAACTTTAAATAAATAATTTTTGTGTGTGTCTAGTATCCAAATGAACTAAACCATTATGATCCTTAGGCATGAGTTTGTGTAATTTAATGAATATTCATATAGAATATTTAATATCTATGGGTGAAAATCTTCGTTCTCTATAGTTATCATGGATAGAAATCATTTGATAGGACATACTTTTCAGGTATTTCCCTGAATAATCGCTAAGAAAATTGAGAGGGATCATCTGAGACACACACTCTATTGGACAACAACTCACTGGAAGGTAGAATATATTGTTTCATGAACCCCTCTCCCCAAAGGAACCCTTCCTAGGATAGAAATAAAAAAAGTGAGATAATGAACCCTGAGTCCCACCTCCAATAAGCCCTTGATTGGAGAACAATACCAAGGGTATATAAATCTAAATACGTGAGGCATTTACCTCTATAACAGTATGTTAAATTAGGATATAGAATATAAATTATCAATCAATTCCATTATATAATATAAAAAGGGAAAAAAATATCCCAAAATTGAAGTGTAAATAAAATATAATGGTATGAAAGTAAATACCCAAAAATAAAAGTCAACATAGAAATATAGAGATAGTCAAAAAGTCCAAGCTAGTGATGTCCATAATGGTCCACATTGTACTCCAGGATAGTTAAAAATAAGATTTGTATAAGTACGGTAATCATACAAGTATACTCAATAGGAAAATGAAAGTCTCTCATGCACACATAAAATAAGCATACTAATACACCAGTGAGAAAATGAAAAAAAGTAACAATTCAAAAATTGGTTGACTAACCAATCCCAACATCACTAGATATCAATAAAAAATGACACATCCAATTATAATATCACAATATAAAGAATTTTGATAAATAGGTCCCTGCACCACTTTCTCATTGATTTTCTACTCTCACACTCTATTGACATACATCCTGGTGCTACCATATATTCTATATAACTTTCCACATACCAACACCCCATAACACGATCAACTCCCATATCATCTAAAGATACATGGTCCACCATAATAGATCAATTCCACATAGAATGGACACATCACACCTCGCCCATAGACACATGTTCCATCAAATCACATCACATAACAAGAGTAGTAGTGAATTGTGAACATGAAGGACATAAACCTCATTTCCACCTCCCACAATGAATGACCCCCACTATAAGCCATCTCAAATCATCAAAAACCACAAGAAGACAAAAATCACATCACATCACATCACATAACCAATACAAAACTTTTTACTTCTAGCCATCAAATCCCATGCAAATCAACCTTTCTTGATTGAGAGGGAAGAAAAGTGGAGGTTTCCAACCATATATGCTCACTACTGGGATGTTGGAAAAAATACCCCCATATATATATATATGGGTATTGAAACATGGTGTTTCACATAGGTGGGGTGAATATAGAAATCCCAAGGAATATAAAAATTATATATATGTATATATAAAGATACAGATTCCCAACCTATAGGTTCACATGAAGTAACTAACCAACTCATTAAAACACCCAAATACTCACAAAAACACCACTTATGCTACCAAAAATAAATTCACAACACCAAATAATAGACCAAAAGACATGTTTCATGTTTCATTCCCTTTAATAGATTTATCAAATTTCAATATTCATATTGACAACCAATTCCATACATTTAGCCCATTGATTTTACAACCCATTATTACTCATTAACTCATTAACCATTTAACCCATTCTATTTCAATTTAAACATTTACCAATTCAATCCATTATTACTTAGGAAATGATAAAAAATAATACAAACAAAAAACACATCATCCTTATCCCCTTTTAAGCCATCAAACCCCATGTCACCACCACATTCCATCACAGCTTCCCCATTTCACAACCCCAAATCTCATCAAAGTTTCATAACATATTTCATATTCATTATATGGAATTTAATCACATTCCACTTAACATTTAAGGGTATTATTCCAAAAGAATTATTTTTCCAGGGAAACTATTTGTTTAGCCAAGTATAAGTGGTTAATCAGTTCCATTTATGGTCACTCCAAATGACACACAATAGGGTTTCCATAATAAAAAACAACCAAAGTGTGACTATACTCCCCAATGAACACAATTTCTAAAAAGGAATTTAGACCATACAATTCCAATATTAGTATTTTAAAAGTAGTAATAAAATTTGATTTCATCCCTTAGACATTCAATTTAAATTAAACTAGATAATTATCTTCATTAAGCCAGACGAAAACCATATTACCGGAAGAAAAAAAAGGAACCCATCATGTATGATATACTAAGTGAGAAATGATGGATACCCTTACAACAAATGAATATTTCTGATCATCTACACTAGGTTTAACCAAGAATAATTCCGCCAACAATCACTGTTGGGAAATAGGAAACCTTTAGAAACCTATAAGACAACAACCAAATCACTCTCACATCATAAGAAAACTAAAACCAAATAATCCCTCATTAACAACAACCTTATTGGAAAGAAAATATGAGAAAAATGGGAAAAAGGTACTGAGGAACTCACCACTACAGAATGATCATCCAATGGCTGGGATCAAAAGAAAATAACATGGGGTCTAAATAACTCCTTGGTATGAACTTGAATCACAAAATAAACATGATAAAATATGAAAAAGTGAGGGAGTTTGAATTTTTTTATAATTTTACCCTATCTTTAAAATAGAGAACCATGGAGAAACCACCCAGACCATTATGTAGGCACCCTAAAAACTAAAGGTAATATATAATAGGACACCTCACCACTCCATAAACATGTTTGTCAAGGTAGGCTCCAAGATCCATCTCTATTTATACACTATAGATACTATAATTAGGGTAGGAAACCAAGACTTAGCCAAAGTCACTATGATATAGACCCTTGACTACCAGGAAGAGGCTACACGACAACCTCAACTCAACAACACAACTCTTCATGAAAATGTGTATCCTAAAACTACAAGAAATTATGCTCCTATGCTATAGATTCTCTTATACACCACATCTATTAGTCGTTGATAAGGTTCCACTCTATATCCCAAGCTCAAAGATGTTACTATGGCATGATTGGTAGTATCACTGAAAAGGATCTACCCAAGATACCACACCACAACCTTCCACCATACGCTGCATCCATAACCTATCGAGAAGGGGATACACCATAACCAAAGCTTCACATTGTAGCCACCCAAACATGTTAGTATCATTGAAAAGGATCCACCTAATACAACACATTATAACCTTCCCTAATATTCTTAAACCTCTCCATTACGGTGAAACCTCTAGGATCCGTGGTGAAAAACCACAAAAAATGGAAGTGGAACCCCCTTATCATTCAAAACACTTCCAAACAACACAAGACTTCCCATGAAACCTTCATCATAAAAATTATTTCAAAGTAACATGCTAGGTGGTATGTACCATTACATCATATACATCGTAAAACATTATAAAACTTAATAATCAAAACTAAACCTGAGGAACGAAATGGGTCATAAAAAACACCCCGTGAGATACATCTCAAGGATATCGTTACACCCTAAATGAAGCTAGACCACCAAAAAAACTAAAATGCACAACATTAATCCTACTTAAGCACACCACTTTACCATCCACCACACCAGGAAAAAAATAACTCCCTTACACATAACCAATGACAAAACCATATAACCCCCAAAAAAATTAAAATAATTATCACCACCACCACCACCAAACAACAGTGCCCCAGGAACCTGATTCAAGTAATTCCACCATCCAGGTCAATATATTTTCCATTTTTTTGGAACCGATTGAACCAAATATTTGTGATCATGTTAAAGTATAATGTGTCTTGATTAATAATTAGGTTTTCCATTCATCATATTTTTGAATTCATAAGTCACACATCATTATAAGAGTAGAGAAACATATCATAAAACATCAATATGCAAACATCACATTATCAAGAAAATTAGAATAAGAAAAATAAGATAAAACTTAAAAAAAATTTGGGTACTAGGAAAAAATATGTTTCTCATGATCACCTGTACTCTCATATAAGACATCATACATCCAAAAAAATGCTCTAAATGAATGGTCCTCCCTCATAGAACCTCATCCCGATGATCTTGGACCACTATTTGATGATCCATAAATTTTATGTCATCATCAATATACAACTCCCCAAAGTTAATGAAATGGGAGTAATCATAAAGATATTAATAGAGATTAGATCCATGGAAAATGAAATGAATTTGATACTATAATGAAAGAAGTTATAACTGATAATCCACTTCACCAATGCACCCCAACACATTCAAATGACCAACAAATCCAAAAGAGAGCTTACTCACCATGCCAAATCTCTGTTGCCCACATCAAAGGAAAACATTAAAGAACCCACGGTCTCTAAAATCAAGCTCCAAGGGCATACTCTTATAGTAGACATAATAATACTTATGGTACTATGATAATTTAACCCTTCATTACAATATAAAACTTATTTATTATTCTATAAACCACATCAGGACCAAGAAAAGATGACTCAACAACCTCATTCCAACATAATGTAGAATAACATGACCATCCATACAAAGACTCTGATGGGGCCATAATGATGGATGAGTGAAAAATGTTATTATAAGAAAACTCAAACAGGGGAAAGTTTAATGCCAAATATTAACTAAAGTCTAAGATGAACACCCACAACATATCCTCCAATGCTTGGATAGTATTATTTATCCATCCATCTATACGAGGGATAAAACTAGTGATGAAACATAACTGAGTGAAAAAATCATATTATAATACCCTCTAAACTCAAAAGTAATGAATTCATACCAATATAAGTTAATGGACCTAATAACTATACAAAGATACCACAATTTCCACATAACACCATTACAAAACATCCATAGTGATCGAATCTTTGATTGGTTGAAGGTGGGATGATTTGATCAAATGGCCCATGATTACCCAGATAACATAAAAAACAACCATATATTGGGGTAAAACTATGATAAAATAAAAAAATATCTCGTATCACTTCCATTCAAGAACATATAAGGGATGAAATAAACCACTTGGAACATGATTCATAACCTTTACTTACTATCTAAAAAAACACCGAGTGACAAACTCCACTACCACCCATTTTATCCCGGGCCACAGAAACTTCATCATTAATCCATGGTATATCTTGGATACTCTTGGGTGCACCGCCAAATGTGAGATATGGTACTCATGAAGGAATCCATCATGTATTTCTACCAAAATAAATAGTGTTCGTCAGAATGAAATTTGGTTTTGGCCGTCCTTTGACCATCCCTTCAGAGTAACACCATGGCCAAAACAATCACACACCACCTTTGAATCTATGTCTACCCATTGAGAAAACTATCTCTAATACATCAAAAAAGAATAAAACGTCATTTGAAACAAACATCCCCTGCCATCATCCACTATTTTATCTAAGTTTATGTCTTCCAACTCCTCGGTTTCCCTCAAAGAATATCTAGAATTCTGAACAACATCATTATGTGATTTCCTCTCAAGGTTTTGGCCACAAAATTTCCCTTTGAAAAGGTTTATGAGATCTTAAACTCATAGTATTGATGATACTACATCCTCATCCCTTTCTAGAAATTTATATCACTAGGAAAAAATATACACCACAAGATCTTGTGTTTAGTGAATTTAACAAAGCACTCCTTCAATGAGGTAATGTCACCACAAATTTTTCACAAACACAACAAATACAAACTCCTAATCATGGATGTAACAACTATGCTCATGGGGACAAAATTTCATAGGCTATAAGAGATCACAAATTTCTACTACATCAAGACACATCCTAATCCCATGTATGTATTTTCCAATAACACCTCAAATATCACACTCTCCTAGGGAAACTGCATCACTAGAGCATGAAAATATTTCCCATTCAGGTAGTCGAACACTGCCGAAAACTGATCAATCTAGATAAAATATTGGTCCTTCTTAGTCATACCAGTCAACATGGATACAATATGTTTGATGTAAGATATGAACATCTAGTAATAGACTATAATAAAAAGAAATAAATTAACCCCCCCATTCTTGGGTTATTCCTAAGAAATAAATTCCATAACCTTTTATGGGTCCACAAACACACAAAATTAGGACACCAAATACCCAAGGAAGTGAACCTATTGTGTCTAGAACATACACATAGACAAAATAACATAGAACTAGTGGAATTGAATAACATTCTGGAAAACTCTAAGATGACCATCCTACTCCTCCTACTATTTAAAGTAGATCAATGTGTCATTGATAAACATGAATATGAACTGGTCTAGAAATTATTAGAACATAGAGTTTCTGATCCCCATGAACACAACAAATGTGTTCTGGACACCGAATGTTGAATCCAAAAACCTGAAGGGCCTATACCTACACATGAGGTAATTCATTAGGATATCATCCTCCTTTACCCTAAACTGGTGATATCCCTACAATAAATCGATCTTAGAAAAAAATTTCCGCCCTTAACTCATAAAAAAGATCATATTTAATTGAAATTCATTAATGATTATTGAATGTCACATGATTCAACATTCGATAGTATTTACACATCCTCATACTACCATCTTTTTTCTTGGAGAATGACACTACAACACCCCATGGTGACCTAATGGGCCCGATAAAACCATTCTACATCAGATCATCTATCTAAATCCTTAAATATCATAATTTATATAGTTCCATTTGATAAGGAACCTTTAAATTTGAGAAGCACTAGGCCATATGTCTATCTCAAACTACAAATTTCATTGAGGGGGTAACATTACAAAATTCTCAAGGAAAACATACATAAACTTCCTAAAAACCTTGGAAATATCCTCTATCCCACCATCCAATGATTCCACATAAAAATTACCTATAAATTAAAGAATGGTTTCCACACATATAATTACCTTATGAAAACCCCACTCACCAACAAAAACTGCATGCTACATATCCACATATGAGAACATGACTATTCTCCAGAACCAATTGATAATAACACGTGAAGAATACAACCATTAAATGTTGGGGATGAAATCATATATCTATATCTGAATGAATAAAATATACCCATGGGATTTATGTGGCCCCGTCATCAATATAAACCCCCTACACACATCAAACAAGATTTTCTAGATTTCAACTAGCATAGTGTACACCATGGGAATGTGGAGACTTTACATATATAATCTCTAAGAATAGATTATACTAGTTGAAATAAAGGAGTTAAAAGATTTTAAATCAATCCCTAAAAGAAAACAATGGTTGATGAAAAAATGACCGTACCTTGAGTGATCTTTGGACCCTGTAGCACTGACCCCTCTACTACGTGAAACTAACCATTCCAAAATCCTATTACTCTCTTCTAATGAACACCTATATGACCATGCTCAAGCTAAGGTCCCTAAACATGAGGGAAATCCTGATGTTGACCTATACCTTCTCAATATCCTCTCAGTGGATCATAGGCCTACTACCCCTACTACTAAAATAGTATCATAGGTAGTTGGTGTGGGGGTTGATGCTAAACATTTCTACCTCCACCATACTAATATCAAAGAATAATAGGTAACTAATTCATATGATAACCACTAAAACTACAAAAAAACACACTTACCTAAATTTACATTGCGGAAAATGGAAACCACTATCCCTAGAAGGTTGGAAAGAAATATGTGGAGGTTGACTCCCTTCTGGTCAAAAGATTGAAAGTCAAGGTTCTTGAGACTTACCACTAATAACTCTTCTCCTCGAGGAACCTTGTTAGTCCACTATAATGGTAAACCACCTCACAAGTTCATCCTCTTGATCCCCAACACCTTATTAAGAACCTACAAATATTTTTTCAACATAGAAGGAGTAACTACAGACTAGATCAAAGGACATAGGATATCCTCATGACATCTTGCACATGACTCCTTATATGGTAGCATATTTGGGGAAAAAATAGAATAAACTTGAACTTGATTCCACCCCCACATAGAAAAATTCACATGATAAAGATAAAGTAAATCCTGCATCTTTTCTACCTTCATCACTGATGAAAGAAAATTTGAATGAAACTCCCTCTAGAAGTATGTCCA
Organism: Viscum album; assembly: GCA_963277665.1. NCBI lineage: Eukaryota > Viridiplantae > Streptophyta > Magnoliopsida > Santalales > Viscaceae > Viscum > Viscum album. Next base: position 1,304,995,711 of record OY728140.1, on the reverse strand, counting down.
CAACACCTTTTTCACTTTCTTCTCACTATGAAACAACTTCCACTACTGAAACATAGTTTTCCACATAGAAATTACTACCAAATAGTCATAGTAATCCATTTGGTCCTAGAAAAACTGAAGGAAACCTCATTATCCTCTATCTGTCTCTCAATCTATACATCAAAAACACTTCCCTCATACTTCACCAATGTCTACCACATAAAATCACGCAACACCCGCTTCCAAGCATCATCCTACTCTTCCAGATCAACCCTATAGGGATTAACTAAATCAACCTACTAAACCTCCATTTATTGAACCACACATATATGATTACAAGGAGGCATAACTGAAAGGGGAAAACAATTTTCTAATCATGGAAATATTTAATTTTATTATAATTTATTTAAATAATTTTATATTTTACCAAAAAAAACCCAATTGAAAGAAGAAATAAAGATAATCATGATGAATGTACCTCTCCAAGGTCTCTATAATAAATATAGGTCCACCCCACATTGTCATCTAATATGTTCAGATCCCTTGCACTAGATCACACGGGGCCCTAAAATCTCATGTTCTAATCAGTCTCCCTTACACATGTGATTCACCAAGGTTAGCTGACAATATTTACATACCAACTGATGAAATATTTTCTTTCCATCACTCTAAAATATATCATATCTATCAACCTTAATATTCTTATACCACTATATCATAACCCCTACCCTCAAAGGCAACCTTCATTGACTGACAATGAAAAAATGGAGATAATGTCCCCCATGTTCTACCTCTATTGGTCCCTAGGTTGGAAACCATCACGAAGGGTATAAAAAAATTAATATGGAAGGAATTATCCTCTATAAAATCATGTAGGATTAGTATATAGGATATGAGTGATCAATTAAAACCATCAAATAATATAAAAAGAAAACCAAAACCATCACATAATTAATTTGTAAATATAATAGATATATATAAAATCCACCAATGTAAATACCCAAAAAATGTTAAGGTAATAACAAAATGATAATATAAAATTCTAGGATAGTAATGTCTAGAATGGTCCACATAGTCCTCTTGAAAACTGGAAAATTAGTTTTGTAAAGGTAGAGTGTGTATACAAGTACACTCATTAGGAAAACAAGTCTCTGATATACATGTAAAAGAAGAATACTAATGCACCAATGAGAAAATTGCAGAACCAACAACACCTAAATAAGCCAACTAACAAATCCCTGCCTAACAAGGGCCCACTCACCAAATAATTCATATATATATATATATAATAAACATATATGAATTATATCCATAAATGGTTACCCACAATAACTTCCTACTAATTTTCCACTCTAACACCCCATTTTCATATGTCATGGTGCTCCCATATCTTTTGTATGATATATCCCATACCACCGCCCAAGAGCATGGTCACATTACATATCACCTACATATTCATGGGCCAACACATCAGATCACTTCCCCACAACATGGTCACATCACACCTCACATTTAGGCTCCAGTAACATAACATAACAACACATATCCATGGTAGTATGGTATGATTAACATAAAGGAAATTAACCACATTCCCACATCCTACTATGCATGAGCCCCACCATAATATATCTCATCAAATCAGATCTTGTCCGCAGACACCTAGGAAATCACATCACATCCTCACAACTTAACTTATTTACTTTTGGCCATCAAAACCTATTAATATCAACATCCCATGGGTGTGATAGTAGGAAAGAGGGGGTAGCCATCCATCCATCCTCACCATGGGGATGTTGGAAAGAATACCCCTTTATATATGGGTTTCAACACATAGTGCTCAATACAAGTCATGTGCATATAGAAATCTTGTGGAATATAAAAATTATATATATACATATATGTGTGTGTGAGTGTGTGAGTGTGTATATATATATATATATCCACACATAAGAAAAACCTATAGGTTTACATAAAATAACTCACCAACTCAGGAAAACACATAGGGCCTCACTTCCCTGCCACTTCTGCTACCACCACTAAATTCCCAACACCACCCAACAAGCCATGTTTCAAGTTTTATTCAATTTATTAGTTTAATAAAATTTATAGATTCATATTATCAACCAATTACATTCTTTTAAGAAATTTATTTTATAGCCCATTATTACTTGTTCATTCATTAACCATTCAACTAAGAAAATTTTAATTTAAATGTTTTCCAATTCATTCTATTATAACCCGAGAAATTAGAACAAAAAAACACCATATAAACAAACAACCCATCATCCTTGTCCTCTTTTGAAGAAAAAAAAATCAATTTCATCCCCACATTTCATCACAACCACCCTATTTTATGACCAAGAATCTCATCACATTGATATAACATTTCACAGATCATTTTAAGGTGATTTCATAACATTCCAATTTACTTTTAATGGTATTACCACACAAGAATATTTTTCTAGGGATAAAAATTTGTTTATCTGAGTATAAGTGGCCAAAAGAATCCATTTAGGGATATTTCAAAGAACACAAAACTTGGTTTCCATAATCAAAAAAACCCCAAATCAAGAAAATATACCAATGAACATATTTTATAGGGATTCATTTATCACACACAATTATAATATAAAAATATAAAAAGATATTTAATATGGGGATTTCATCCCACACTTAAATTTAGAATAAACTAGATAATTATATTCATAAATATGTATTACAACTATATTACCCAAATAAAAAAAGAAAAACCCATACTGCATGATACAATAGGAGAGAAATGAATGAAACCCTTCCCGCAAAAGAATATTTACAATCTGTTAGACAAGGTTGAACCAAGAATAAGGCAAGAAAAAATCAAAATATTAGAAGAGGTGACCTTTAATGGCCTATATAATAACAACAAAATCACTCTCCCATTTCAAAAATATGAAAACCAGTGATTCCCCCTTGAAATTAACCTCTAGGATAAGAAAACACAAGAAAACTGGGGAAAATGGAGAGAGGAACTCATATAGACTTCCACAGATTAATCCTACAATGACCCTGATCTAAAGAAACTAAAAGGTTGTCTAAATAACATATTTGGATGAACTCGTTTCACAAAGTAAAAGGGAGAAAAGATATAAATGTTAGGGTTTCAAACTAGTTCTAGAATTTATGCAATGTTTTAAAAATAGAGGACAACTATAATGCCACCCAGACCATGCCATAACCATCCTAAAAATCAAATGCACTATGAAATATGACCCCTTATCATACCAGAAACCTACTGGTCAAAAACATTTCCTTGAATCATGCCAATTTACTCGCCACCAATCCCATAAACTTGGGAAGAAAACACAATGTAATCAAAGATGCTAAGTTGTGGACCCTAAAAAATTAAGAATGGGTTGCATCACAACTTTAGCTCCATGGAACAAATATTCCTGAAAATGTATTATCCTTAAACTCCACTTGACAATCCTCCTATGCCATAACCAGTCTTCCATTCCCTAGCCATTACCAACTGAGAAGGGGCTACATCACAACCCAAGTTGCATGGTGTGTCTACCCCAAAATTGGAAGTAAAACAAAAAAGGATCCACCTGATCCACAAAACTGTAGCCTTCTGTCATTGCTTGAACTAATATGGGGATCAAGATTCAACTACCCCAAGCCCATATCCATAGGTTAGGGGATGGTGACCAACACTGAAGGCATATCTAACATGGGGTGGACTTTTCCTAAGATCCTGTATGCACACACAAAACCATATTGATGCAGAAGTACAATGGAAGTAAAAGTAAATTAAGAAGAAAGTTAAGGGAAACCATGCATGAAATAATTCTACATTGTACAAGAGTACAATAGTGTAAACTAAAAAGTAAAGGGTAAAAATACATTCGCAACCAAAAATATTTCCCAATCAAAAAAAAAAATAAAGTAAAACATTGAGATAGCCCATCTCATAATATTGATGTTGAGACCACCATATGTGAACCAAATTACCAGGTATCCCTAAGAACCTTTGAATTAACCACTATCCTATCCATTTTTTCAGAAATCTACCCAAGATGGGGTCTGATCTGCAACTACCCTAGGTTTGCCTCCATAGGTTATGGGATAGCAGCTTGTGCTGAAGGAATAACTAACATGGAGAGGCATTTTACTATGTACCTTCACATACACACACAACCATATCGATGCAGAAGTGAAGAGGAAGTAAAAGTAAATGAATCATAAATCTAAGGGAACAGACATGCATGAAAAAACTCCGGACTATTCAAAAGTATGATTGTGTAAACTAAAAAGTAAAGGGGAAAATACATCCCCAACTAGAAATATGTGTCATATTTACAAAATTTAATTGTAAAATGCTAAGATAGCCTAGATCTTGATCTCCAAACTACAATGGTCCAAAGTAATAGGTATCCATAATCTCCTCTGAAGTCACCTTCGACCTATCCATCATATGTATAATACCTGGAATGTGTGAAAAAATACCATGTAGGGGTGATTATATATATACCCTGTAGGATGACTCAGAATCTGAAGGGGGAGAAGTTAAAGATACTACATGAATAAAAATACAGTAGATAGCAAAGAAGATGTAGCTCAACCGAATCAAGAGTAAGATTAACCTCATCTAAGAATAGAGGTATCCACATTGTGATTAGATGAACTACAAATCAAATATTCCCCACCCATAGTTGGACAGTAAACTCGTCCAACCCCGAGAAGATAAACACTACACGTGGCATACCTCCCCTGTAGTTACATCTCATGGAAAGAGAGTAATCAAATCCAAAGGTATGGATACAAAATTATATATATGATTAGTCCAAAGAATCCAAAATTTGAGATAAATAGGTTATCCTTCTCATATCTCATCCCAATAAAAGAGGCACAAACATTTCCCAAAGTCCATCAATGTCCAAGTCAAACCATTCGTAATCACTATTTAGCATAGTTAAGGGGACATGATCTCTTGTTAGAGGACCAATGCCCTTGTAAAACTAGAGGTTCCCACACTGATAGTTGATGAAGGACACTTTTCCTTCCCATTAAGAGTGTTACACTCTATTCATTGAAGACCCATGCCCATCCCACCTGGAGGGTTCCACTAAGAAGTTTATAGATGACCCATACCTTATACTAATAAGAGGTTTCCACTCTAAAAGTCATCAAGAACCCATGACCAACCCAACTATAGGGTTACAATCTACGAGTCGATAGAGGAACCATGTCCTACCCTGCATGAGGGTTCCACTCCAGAAGTCTGTAGATGTGCCATGACCCTTTCCAATAAGAGGGTCCCACTCTAGTGGTAGAGGACCCATCCCATCCTAGAAAAAAGGTTCTACTCTAGAAGTCGATGGATGACCCATTCCCTATTGAGAAGAAGGGTTCCACTCTAGTGGTAGAGGACCTATACCCAGCCTAGCTAGAGGGTTCCACTCTAGGAGCTATCGAGGATCCATGCCCATCCCAACCATATGGTTCAATTCAAGATTCGGTAGAGGACCCATTGCCTATTCCAAAAGAAGGGTTCTACTCTTGCAGGAGAGGACCCATGACAAACCTGGATGTAGGGTTCCACACTAGGAGTGATTGATGACCCATTCCAAGATTAACTGGAGGGTTCCACTGAAGATGTCTCTGGTGATCTTTTGTGATCACTACCATTATTGAGCATTGCCTAACCAAAATTTATTCTTAAAACAATCCACATAATATCCAAAAATCCAAAACTGAGGGAACCATCATGTTATAAGTGAAAAAACACTTATGATAGGATACTTTTAAGCCAAAATCCAAGTTCAAATGAAGAAAATACAGAAAAATGAAGTTTTCTCAAAAGCAACCTAGTAATACATGGCATGTGGGGGACCCACATGGCATATGGTCCCACTCCAGTTCTTGGACGTTTCCCTAGAAACCACAAAACTACCAATATATGTAGAAGTATATTATGTGAATGTGTACTACAAGGTGTATCTAAACTATCTGGGACCAGGCCGTGTTAGTGTTCTTGACCCTGTGTCCATGTACTTCGGTACACGATCGTTTGATCCAAAACAAGGTATCTACCATGTTATCCACCACATGGATCATCCATCTGAGGTTGAGGTACATGGTGTGTAGGATGGATACATGTCATGCTATATTTATAATCATCTGAAACTCTAGCGGCTGTAGCCAAAGGGCTACACTCCACGTGTTCATCAATGTACATGGAGTGCATTCAAGTTTTCAGAGTTTCTTAGATCTATGGTCAATGAACCTAATATGGTATTATAAATTTATATTCAGCCTTAAACATAGTGTATTTTCTAGGGATCATAGTTTTTTGCCATTGTTAACCAGAAATCAGATACCTTTATCCTGTGGGGGTGCGTCATATGAACCACTCACCTTGGATCCTTATGTCTTCTATGATTCAACTACTTATCATCAAAATGATCATACAAAACCAAAAAGTCACCTAGAAATGTTCCTGATTAATTTATCCTTCCCTTGATCCTGAATTCTTCACAATTCCAGAGGCCCGATTAGGCTCGGCATCACATAGAAATGTCAAACGGGGACCGTAGGGTCGAACCGGTGAATAATTTAATGAAATTTTGTGGGAAAGGCACAAGAAGAATTTTTTAACCATTTTTTCCTAGATTTATTGAAAAAAATAAAGAATGGGGAAAAATGGGTTATAAAAATAAGAACAACCAATTAAAATCACTACGTGAGAACATGAAAAGGTCCAATAATTAGCTCAGATCATAAACATAATGATTCTGTTCAATCAATTTAATAAAATAGGGCATAAAGAATTGACGATTCCTACCTAGATATTGTATTTTTTATCATTTAAGAATATGTTTTACAATGATTGAAATAATTCTTTGTGTTCACTGCATCCTGATCTTCTCAGATTTGGAGTTTCATTGTTTTTCGATGCGATTCCACAACGAAAGGAGGAATGATACGTTCTCAATAGTCCTTGGATTATGAGGCTAACCCTGGGATGATTCCTATGAAAGTATACTTTTAAGAATTCTTTTTCAGTTAAAATTAATTAATAAATGAATGAATTAATTAATTAATCAATCCGTTTAATGTACCACCAATGAGTGAGATGTCGAAATTCCCTATACAGACCAATTTTAGGTCACAAATATGGTAAAAATGACATTCTAGACTCAACCTTTGTCATATATTTATGATCTTACCATACGACTAATAGTTATACCATTTTTTAAGAAACTTTGATCTCATATTAAGAAATATATTTATTATTTTTATAAAATTATTTCCCAACACACAGGTCCTTGAAATCACACATCGTATATGGAAATATATATAGAAAATTTTCAAATTATTACAAGGAAACAATCATCTATCTACATCATTCCCTCCTCCATTTTTCATATCTAAAAATAAAAACTAAAAAATAAACACAAGATACTGAGCCTACATATGGCTCTCCTGCTCTTAAGAGCTATACTACACATTAACCAAGGGTATGGACTATCTATACAGTGTCCCCTACTATCAATCCTCGATCACCACTAGGATCTCTTCAAAGGTATCCAAATCCTCAATTTCCAACTCACCCTTACTGATAATGTGTGTGGGGGTAATGTGCATATCTCGTCATCTACGATACGTGGAAGATATCATTCACCTACTCGATATTTGGGGGTATGGATAGGTGATAAGAAACCCCTCCAACCCTTTGGATGATCTAAAATGGTCTGATAAAACTTGGGGATAACCTACCTCCCTAACCAAACATTTTCAATCCTCATATTCAGGAGACTCTTAGGAAAACATCATCTCCTTGATCAAACTCAAAGAAACTATGATAAGGATTTTTGTAAGATTTGTTCTTACTCTAGTCCACCCTCATTCACCCATAGATGGCCTGGACCTTCTACAATATCACCCACACTATCTATGGTATCATAAGAGATGTATCACTAATATATGTCCAATATAAGGGTGACCTTTAGGGTCTCTTGTACACTGAATCAAAATTTTCCATGCTGATGGTAGAGTGGTAGTTGATTTTGTACACCAACACAATCAAGGTAATGTGATCCTCTTAGGTCTGGCCGATGTCTAACATGAAAGCCCCCAACATATCCTCCACCACCTGAATAGTGCGCTCAGTCTACCCATCAATCTGGGGGAGAAATTCTGTAATCATCCTCATTGGGCCTTGAATTCCTCCTATGAGACTCTACACAATCATTTGATAAAAATCATGTAATGATTAGATATAATCGTTTAGGGAACCTTATGAATTTGAACAATATCTCATATGTATATCATCCTTAAAATCTCCACTGAACTTTATTCCCTATTAGTGAGGAAGTGTGCTGACTTTTTCAGTTGGAAAAATATCACCCAGATAAAATTATGACCCTTAACTATCTATGGAATCCATGTCACAAAGTCACGGGATAAGAAATCTCATTTTCACTATCGGATCTCATGGGGCTGCAACAATCCTGCTAGAACATGTTGCTCAACCTTCCCATGCAAACTAGTGAGGAACTAAGAGATGAACCTATCTATGTTTCATCTCATACCAAACCACAAAAACTACTTCAAAAGGTCTATATATGTATTCCCAACACAAGGATGTACAACTAGGGGAGAAATGTGGAACTATCACATACCTACGCCTACATGATGACAGGAACAATCATCCATCATAGAAAAAAGATGACCCGATTCCCCTTTTCAGAATATCCATTTGGTGGATCACCTATAAATATTTGGTCACTTAAGACATAAAAATTGATGTATCCTAGATGGGAATATCTCACACACTCAATAAGTGGAGGATTCAAGATCATTAATTATAGAAAAGTGTTACCCTCCTCCTCCACCAGGGTTAGCTTCAGTGAGGGAAACAACTCTGAAACCTTTTGCACCAAGAAAGCATGGGATTTCCTAATAAGGGGATATGATATTACTTTTTTACTTCCTTAGAGTTTAAATTATATCAAATTAATAATCATATAATGAATCCAACCAATAATTCTATCTCATGTTAAATTATCTATGTGTGAATACCTACCTAAGACTCAGTTGGTCTGAGTAAACCACAAAGTGCTCTCCAAAAAGGTAGTGCCTCCACATCCTTAGTGTTAAGACTACCAATTCTAGATGTAGGTCGTGAGTCATGTAGTTCTACTCATGAGGTATCAACTCCCTCAACCTGTATATAATAAATACCCATTTCATCATCAACATGTTACCGAGCCCAGCTACCAAGGAATCACAATACACTATGTACTCCACACCCTCTTATGATAGTTTCAACATGGGATTAGTCATCAGCCTCACCTTAAACTCCTTGAAGGTACTCTAGATCTACTCAGTCCCAGTAAATGACCACCCTTTCTATGTTAGGGTGGTCAATGGGGATATAATTTGGGAGAAGACTACCAAAAACCTCTTGTAGTACCCCTTAAATCCAAGAAATCTATGCACCTCTCACACAAACTTGGGTGGTTCCCAGGCAAGAAATGCATCAATATTTATTAGGTCCATAGATAAACCATTATCATAAATGAAATTCCAATATAGTGAACCTCATGAATCCAAAAATATCACTTCAAGTGTTTACCATAAATATAGTGCTCTAGAAAAAATTTAAAACCTTCCTGAAATAATCTATATGCTCCTCCTCTAATTCCCAGTAGACGATTATGTCATTAATAAAGACGACCACAAACTGGTCCATGTATAGCAGGAATATCTAGTTAATCAAATCCATAAACCCAGTAGGGGCATTCTTCACACCAAAAGGAATCATGAGGAACTCATAGTTTCCGTTGTAATATTAGAAATCCATCTTTAGAATATTATCCTCACAAACCTTCAACTGATTATAGCCGGATTAGAGATATATCTTCAAGAACTACCCACACCTCAAAACTGGTCAAAGAGGTGAAAAATCTTTGACAATCAAAACTTTTTCTTTATTGTGGACTAATTTAGGTGACAATAATCCATGAAATGTTTCAAGCTACCTTACATGTTTTTCATGAACAACATTGGATCTACCCAGAGGGACACACTTGGTCTAATGAAACCATTCTCTCAAAGGTCCTCAAACTGAAACAGAATCTCACTATGCTTAGTAGGGGCCATTCTATATACCAAAGAATATGTCATAGTGTTATTGAGATAAAAGAGGATGCAAAACTCCATCTCCCACCTCAGAGGTAGTCCTAGAATGCCTTCAAGGAAGATATCTATATAATCCTTCACAACTAAAGGAATCGAGATGAGTAAAGAGACTGCAATACCATGGGATTCACTCTCTAACTAATGGATGATGGGATAAATCCTTCTAATTGAAAAAAATCCTACCCTTCAATGATATCTCTCTCTCCAGATAAGGATAATATTATCCCATTGGTGTGTAGGTATGTGACTTGTCAGTAGTGGTAGACAATCTGGGCTCGAACCATGTATAACCAATCCATATCCAAGATGAAATCATAGGGTTACATCATGATGAAAGAAATTTACAACATGAACCCCTCTAAACCAATATATAGATAACACTACTATAATATAAAAGATATAGAAGAAGCGTTCCATGTAGGAATCTCAAGACGAAGCTTCTGGGCTACCGCCTCAACTTGGGGCACCAAATATCACACCAAGAGTATAAAAATGAAGTAATTATTGGAACCTATATCTAATAATACTGAATAAAGCGTATAATAAACATATATTTTACCTCTATTCATCAAATATATTGCAGGGTCATGAGCCTCCAAAGCCTCCATCTATCAATGACCATAGTTTCCAGCTCCCTGAGCTTGGTGTGGGCTATTTGGAGGTTGTGGATGAAGGATATCATAACATCATCCACCACTAATATATCCTTCTTCTCCTCTTACATCTTTGCATCCATGGGGACCACCCTTTCCTCTCCTGGTAGATCTTTAATCATGCCACTAGCTTTACCATAACAGTCGGTCAACTATCTGCCTACACTAATCAGCATGTTTGGTCAGGTAGTAAGGGGCTATGTGATCTTTCCTATCACAATCATAGCACCGAACTGCTCCTAGATTCCATGGTTATCTAGGATGTCACTATAATTCATGACCATGCTACTGATTTTTATCTTGAAAGGATATTATAAACTGAGATCCCACCATCTAATACCTACTAGCCATTGCAGACAACTCAACTCTATGACACCCACTGCTAGATCATGTTGTCTAGCACCCCTTTGATAGAAATATATCTATCACTAGTGCCCGCTCTAGCACCCCAAAAAAAGTGGGGATGCTCGAGGGCACAAAAATGGAATCGATCTCTCTGTGAATTCTTTTTTCAAACTTATATGATTAGAAGTATGCGTCACAGATCATATAAAGGGAGTATCGAGTAAGGTATGTGAGAATCAATACATACTCAGCCACCATCATCATTCCCTTCTATAGCTCCATAAGCTTTTTAATTTAAATATATTTTAACTAGTAGGGGTATTAATCCTCACAAAACAGATGTTGTAAATCAGGCTGTGAAAGTGTTAACTCATTGTGCATTTGAGTAACAAGACTCCACCAGCACCCAGATACACAGTGGAAAAGGATAAATGATGGAAGAACCACCTGATCCATTGGGGTATGATTGGGATTAAAGATATGAACCATCAATTCTATCCAATCATCTACACCCTAAGGATCATTATCTCAACAAAAACTTAGTGGCCTTTGGATCTAGAACTCACAGAGTGTGCTAAGCCTATGTGAATCTTCATCCTACTTTGGTGGGAAGATCGACTACTCAATTGTAGGAGGTGATACTAAATGAATACTTGTATGAAGAATCTTGCAAGATGGAACCTTTACTAAGGCCTCATCACTCATAATATTGTTTCCATGTTTTAAAATTGGTATCATGGCTGTCTGTTTTCGTGGAGGCATCCTAAAATTTTAATCAATAAAAAAGCCAATCTGAAGAGAATATATATAATAATGGGGATATGACTCATGAAGGAATATAAAAAATCAATCTTGTATGATTCATGTGCCATTTATCCTTGCAAAACCTATATCAGTATGATGATCCTATAAATTTTTTTTCAACATCATGGTGAATGGATACATATGCCTCCTGCACCATCACTAGATTCCCTAACATGAGATCCTCACTCAAGACACATTGAATATTTTTACCTAATCACAATAAAATTTTCATAATGGTAATACTACCATAATAGTCCCAAGGATTAAAAAATCTTTTATACAACTCTATCACATCTCGACCCAAGTTAAGGCTTCAGCGGTAACTACCCCAGGTCCACCTCCTTTGGCCAAGGGTTGGAAATCATTATTGAAGGAATAAATAACATGGGGAGGAATTTTCCTAAGAACATGTACACACACACAACCATATTGTTTTATATCTACAGAGGAATAAAAGTAAAGGATGAAAAAATCTAAGGGAACAACCATGCATGAAAATCCTCTAGACAATAAAAGAGGACTGTAGTTTAAACTGAAAAACAAATTGGGAAAATAAATTCCAAACAAGAAATATGTCCTAACTAGTAAAATTGGAATTTAAAACACTGAGAGAGACTACATTCTGATATCAAACATGTAACCACCATATGTGGTCCAATGTACCAGGTATCCCTAAGCTCATCTGAAGTCACTGCCGACCAGTCTATTATTTTCATAAGAAAAGACATGTGTAGAAAAGTTCATGCAAGGGTGAGTATATACATACATAGTAGGATGTTTAGAAGTTGAAGGGGTATAATTAAGAGATTAAATAGTAATATAGAGATATTAAATAGTAAATAAGATGCATATTTATCCATTAAATAGAAAGAGTAACCTTATCCAAGCACATGTGATTAGATGAACTACACATCCTGTCTTTTCCACACATATTAGAAGATTAAAATCATCCAACCATGAGAAGATAAACATTGAAATCATGTGGCATGACCCATGTGTCTTCACATATCATGGAAAAAGTGTAACCAAATCCAAAGGTATGAATAAAAAAGTATATATATGATCACTGAAAAGAATCCTAAATGAGAGAGAAATAAGATCTTCATCTCACTAACCATCCCAGGAAAAGAGTCACAAAAAGTTATTAAATTTCATCAATGATGCCCAATTTTTCACATGTCTACCCACAAGTAACCATCCAAGTAAAACTACACCTCATCACTATGTTTCATAGTCAAGGGGAAACAATATCTAGGTAGAAGACTCATTTCCTAGTACAAGAGGATAATTCTACTTTGATAGTCGATGGAGGTCCCATTATCTCCCCAGTAGGAGGGTTCCACTCTGGTCATCGAGGGCCATTCCCAACATAACTAGTGGGTTCCACTCAGAGGTCTGTAGAGGACTGATACCCTATGTTGAAAGGATTATTTCACTCTAAAAGTCATCAAGGACCCATACCTAGACAAACATGAGGGTTTGGATCTATGATTCTATAGGGGACCCTAGACCTACCCACCACGAGGGCTCCACTCCAAATGTTTGTAGAGGATCCATGCCTTCTGCTAATAAGAGGGTTCCACTCTAGTAGTAGAGGACCCATAAGCCCAGATGGAGGGTTCCAACATAGAAGTAGATGGAGGAACCATGCCCTGCCTAGCAAGAGGGTTCTTCTCCAATGGCAGAGGACCCACTCCCAGCCCAGATGGTGGGTTACAATCTATGATTTATCAAGGACCCATTCCAAGATAATTGAGCGGGTTCCACTCGGGATGTCTCTAGTGATCCTACACAATCATTACCATTGTTGAGAATTTACTAACTAAGAGTTGTTACTGAAACATTCCACATAATATCCAAAAAATACACAACTGAGTTCACCATTATGTTCTATGTGGAAAATACCCAGGATAGGATACCCATGGGCCAAAATCTAATTCCAAATGATAGAGATACGAAACCCTAATGTTTTTTATCAAATGAAACCAAGTAATACATGATGTGTGAGGGGAACCAAATAGAATGTAGTCTCTATCCAACACCAAGTCATGTACCTATCCATCACATGGATCCCAGTACATGTAGATGTATATGATCTGCAAGTGGACTACATAATGCATCCAAACTATTGGGGATCAAGCCATGTCTTTCTGGACATGTCTTTGTTCTTGACCCCATGTCCATGTACTTTGGTACATGACCTTGTTCCTAGATTTATATTTCTACATGGGGTATCACAATGTGCTATGACACACATCTCATCTATCATAGGATGAGGTACACAGTGTGTAAGAGGGATACACGCCATTCTATCTTTATAATCTTATGAAACCCTAGTTGCCATAGCCAGTGGCTACACGTCATGTGTTTACTGAGGTACACAGTGTGCAATCAGGTTTTTTAGTGTTTCTTAGCTCCATGAAGTTCTATATTAATCTGGTATTTGACCATCGTATCTGGTTTTTAATTTGTCTAAAAATAGTGGATTTAGCAGTGGATCATAGTGTTTTTACCGTCGTTCATCAGAAATCGGATATCGTCTTCCTATGGGGGTGTGTTGCATGAACTGATCACATTAGATTCCTATAAATTTGATGATTAGTAGACATATCACCCAAATTATCATCCACAACCCACAACCATCGAATATATATTCTTGATTCATCGATCCATCCCTCTCTCATGAATTTTTCATGATTCTGGATGTCCAATCAGGATCTGTACTACCAAACAACTTTGAATCAGGACCACATGGTCCAACCAGGGAAGAACATGATGTTATTTAGGAGGAAAGCAAAAATATTTTTTAACCATAAATGTCCCAATGTTCTTGGAAGATGATCAAGAATAGAGAATTCTAGGTTAAAAAAACTAGAACAACCAATTAAAATTGGTACCTGGATGCCTGAAAAGGTCCAACAATAGGAGCATATCCCAAAAATGACTATTCAACTCAAAAACATTAATCGAAGAGGGCGTAAACCAAAAATTTACTATTAATATCTGGATATTGGAATATTTTTTGTCAAATAACATGTTTTCCAATGATTGATGGAAGTTGTTGCATTCTCTACATATCGATCTATTCTGATATGGAGTTTCATCATTGTCCGATGTGATTTTCTAATAAAATGAGGAAGGAGAAGCTCTCAATGGCCCCAGGGTTATGAGGAAAACCATGGGAAAAGAGAAATAGAAGTATACTTAAAAGAATTTTGTTTATATTAATATAAAGGAATGAGGAAATGAATTTACTAGTTAATCCATTTAACGTACCAATAATGAGTGAGATGTCTGAG
Source organism: Viscum album (assembly GCA_963277665.1). Classification (NCBI taxonomy): domain Eukaryota; kingdom Viridiplantae; phylum Streptophyta; class Magnoliopsida; order Santalales; family Viscaceae; genus Viscum; species Viscum album. The sequence continues at coordinate 1,304,980,446 of OY728140.1, read as the reverse complement.
TGCACTGAGCTGACCAATTTTAGGTCGCACCTAGGGTAAAAACTTATTTCTGTACTCAACCATAGTCCCATATTTCTAATCCATGTTTCCATTTAAAATTTATCTCATTTTATTTAAGAAAATTCATGTATGGGATATAAAATATATTTAATATTTTTATAAAATTAATTCTGGGAACACCGGGCAACAAAATCACATGCTGTATTAGTTTCTATTTTTTGAAATATACATAGAAATATTTCAAAGTCTTAGAAGGAAAATATTGGGTTCTACACCTTAAATCATGCACCACATCCATTACCTACCATAAAGAGTCTATACTGTAACACATGCTCTGCATTTTAGCAACCCCCAAATTGGTAGTAGAACTAAAAAGGATCCACCTGATCCATCACGTTGAAACATTCCTCCTTATGTTTCAACCACCCCATTATGGTGTATCCTATAGGTTCTATGTTATAGCCTTTAAAAAATGGAAGTGGAAAATCCATTCTCCTTCAGAACACCTCCAGACATACCATGACACCTTGTTCAACAAAATTACCACAAATTAATGGGCTATATGGTCTAGTATATTACATATTAATAAAAATATAGAGGGTCAATCCTAGGTTCTATGAGGTATACCTGACCATAACTGGAATAAAATTATATATAGAGGATCACACCTATGTATGTTGGTCATTATTTATAAATCCCTAACATGTAAAGAAGATGTTGTGAATGAGGAAACAACCGCCAAGCTTCATGGAGGGATCCATACTCTTGTCTGTATATGGGATCTTGTCCAATTCTTTGAAAAAATACCATACTAAAACCTCAAGAAGGTTGAATGATAAAACTCACTCTAGAAAAATAGATGATTGGAACACACCCTCATAGATATAGATCTATGGAACACCCCAAGCTCAAAATACTGCCAAATTGACTAGTATAGGGGATCTAAATTTCCCTTAAAGAACAAAAGGGTGTGTCCCAAGGTGTACCTGAATTATCTCACTAATCCTGCTTGTTCCCATTCCTTATGGTCTCACACGACATATTTTTCTCCAAATACATGACATCTTCACTAGGGGTACATGGTGTATAGAGTGCAGTCTAGAAATTATCATGTCATTTTGTCTAGCCTATGTACTATGGTCCATTATTGTGTACATAGGCTATGCCCGTGAACAATATCAATGTGTGATTACTTTACAAAGTACACATGGTGTACTCCACATCACATGGAATGTAGAGGCCTAGTCTGACACTTGGCATGTGCCATATTCCCAAGCCTATGTACCTTCTGAGGTACACGTAATGTGGACTGCTAGATATGTCCTGTGGGGGCATATGACCTTCTTGGTGTGTAATCCTTGTACAATCCAATAAATTTACCAATGTTTAGATGATGTGTGATCCATCACACATGGCGTGTGAGGTCACATGGAATCCTATGCATGTATTACCTATATACACCGAGTAGGATGGGTAGGTATCACATGACATGTTGGATTCCCACATGGTGTGTGTTATTTAACTCAATGAGAAAATATTAGACAATTCACAGAGGATACAACATGTAATGTTTTATCTAAAGTACAAGACCTATGTTTCAGGATTTACTAGAACTCTTTGGTCTTCAATTGGTTCTACTCATTCCACCTCCTCCATTATTCAAGCAAAAAATCAGGCCCATGAAATGTGGATGTAGCCTTGACCAAATCTGGTAATCATTGGTAGAAGACTTTTGAGAACCCCTTGTGCTTGGAAATCATCCATTATTATGCCACCTTACCAGGATTCCAAAAAATATGAAAAAGAGGACCTCTGATCTACCCTCCATCATCTAATATCATCATCACACCTTGATCATTCCAACTATTCCAAACTCAAACCCATGGTAGTGATCTATTTCAAAAATTAAATATTTCCCAATGATCCTATGTTTTGTATTTTTTGAATCACTAGCCAAAGGGAACACCATTGATGAATTAAGAAGAAAATATTCAAGGACCAATGATTATTATTAATTACTAATCATAATAAGATAAAAAATAATTTAAATTTAAATCTAAACATCAACATCAAAATTAATTTTATTGGGAATTAATTCATGTTTGATTAAAGATAATCGAAAATGGAGATTAATCACCAAAACATATTCCCTACCTCAAGTGTGGATTGATCAGTTAAAAATACAATTTCTACATCATTGTCATTGGTTATATCCACAAACCCCTTTGGTAAAGATGACTCCTTGGAAAATTGAAGTTTTGTCTTTTAATCCATTTTGATTCTCCAAACTTTCCTATATAACCCTCTCACGAATGCTTGGGTTTTGTGGCTAAAAATAGGTTTCTCTATAACTCAGCCACTATAGAAGGATATTAGGTCACACAAAATAGATAACAATTAATTAAATAAATCAATATATTTTATCATTTACACTCACAACTACTCTCTAACAAAACACATGATGATGAACAAGATTATGTCACATCTATAGTAAAACCCACATTCTGGATTTAATCGATGCCATAGATTTCCATCCAAAACATTGTTCAGGATATATTTCTTAATTTCTGTAAAACTACACCTATGGTATATAATATATTTAATAATACTTCATTGATGCTCTGAGGGCCTTAGAATTCCACAACCACTATGTTCGTTACCCCAAAAATATTCCTTGAAATATCCCAACGTTTTAAATGATGAAAATTGAGTTGTTAGACAAGGAATCTGAAGTAGAATCCATATACACTAACCTATTTCTGATCTTAGTGGACATGCCCAATGGGGTAAGGCCCATAGGCTGAAAGTGTGTTTTTCATAAGAAAACTGATATGGATGGTATAATGACTACCTATAAATACTTTATAGTGGAAAAACATTATAACAGAATTCTTAGGTTTGACTATGAAGAAAAATGTTGACCTGTGGTGATAAAAAAGTCCATTAGAATATTTCATGCTATAACAAATCACTTAGATTATGATATATATCAAATGGATATAAAATATTCTTTATTTAATGGGAATTTAGTCTTGGACATGTATATGATATATACAAAAGGTTTTGAAGTTACAAATGATTATTTTAAGGTATGAATGATATAATAGTCCATTTATGGATTGATAAAGAATTATTAAAGTTGGAATATCCAATTTGATGATGTGATGAAAGATTTTGGTTTCATAAAAAAGGATGATTATTATGTATATTAGAATATTGGTGGGAGTGTTATAATGTTCCTAATATTGTATGTGGGGACATAATTCTAATAAGAAATCACATATAAAATTTACATTATAGAAAGATTTGGTTGGGAAAAAGATTATTTATGAAATTCATGGGTGAAGTAGCATGCATATTAGGTATGAAGATCTATATAGATATATATAATTGGTTTCTTGGAATTAGTTAGAACAAAAACATTAGTAAAGTGATAATGTATAACGAACCGGCCCAAGTTAACTAAAAATGTCACTTGAGATGGACCACCGTATAGTGTGGTGAAACCAATGAACGCAAAAATGGTCTCATGTGTAACAAAAGAAAGATATACAACTAGTGTATAACAATGAAGAAAGATAAACTTACATGGCAACAACAATTTTATGTCTAATATGCCAAACCAGAAAGATAAAACAGACTAGAAAAAACATGCCCCTCTATGAGCATCCATTAACCCCAAATCATCCTACCATGAAGACAAAGACCAATAAGAAAAACCAAAATGCTTCAAAATACCCTCCCCTTTTCCCTATTCCAACAAAACAACATATACAACCACTTAATGTAAAATTCAAGTATAGAGTGAAAATCCTATTAGGACAACACCCAAAAATCTATAAAAGTTCAAATATCAAGAATAAATAATCTATATCATTAAAAAATATCAAATTTACAATTGATTTTCAAAAAAAAAACAATTTTTGGAAAATCACTCAATGGTTTCTATAGAAACATACCATATTCACCAAATCTAGGAATATTTCATGAATAAAATAAATAAGGTAAGCATTGACAAAAAAACCATAAATACACTATAAGATAACAATGTGAGTGAATAACCATGAAAATACCATCATGTGATGAACCAATCATAAATGTCAAAGCACACCATTGGGATCTAACCTATGGGTATACGTGATATACAAGAAATAAAATACCTCATCCATGACTAAGGTAGATCCATCCAATATAACTTATAGTGTCATTACACAAACTAAAGTTATAAAAAACCTCTTTTTTAATTACACATAAAAAGAGTGGAATGTGTATTTCCTGATGCACCCAAGGTTACCCAATGTGATAAGTCCGTATAAATCCATTTAAAAATTAAAACCACCCTTTAAAGATTTTATTCAAATTCATGGTGATTTGAAAACCATTTTTAATGAAAAAATAATTTTTTATATTTTTCAAAAAAACTATCCCAATGTTAAATAAATAAATTTCAATGAAAAAACCAATGGAATTGAAAATAACATAAGGAAATTAAAGAATTAGATCCTCTTTTACAGATTCACCGACATCAAGAATAGTGGAAACCTAGTCACCTTTGACAATAGTTATGGGTGACTAGAGAATTATCCTCCAAAAGATGAGGATCAAGGGGAAATTGAAAAATATTTATTAAAAACACAAACCAATCACAACCCTATCTACAAACCTAGCCAAAGAACTACCATGAAAAAAGGTAGAGAAGAAATAGAAATACTGCTTACTGGAGAGAAGCTATGTAATCTCAACAGAGATCAAACAATGAATAGTGTGATCCAGAAGGAGGAAGATCACCTGAAATCACCCTAAGGTTTGAGATGGAGTCCTATAACTTGAATAGAGAAGATTTTAGGTGTGTAGTGTAATAAAAACCACTGGAACTGATGAATACACATTTTGAATACATTTCAATTCATGAGTTCCATGATTTTATAAATACACTAAAAATGGAATGTCTTCCGATGGAATTAATCTCGATGAACTCATTCAAGACAAGAAAATATTTCACATCTGGTAATTTTCATGTCCTAAACATGAATTATTATGTATTACCTACAATGGATTCACATTGTATAACATAATCATAATGTGGGAATTTCTAACAGGTAGTCTGTAGTCTATATTCTATTGAAATATTCCACACCATCTCCAAAGAATTAAAAACCCAAGGAAAACCTCCTTAAACATTGCACACATTTATAACTAGACTCTATAAATTTTAGAACACATAAATTCCTAGACGTTAGGTCATTTTCCTAAAAAAATATATCTATCCACATAGGGACCAAAACACACCCAAACAAAAATGGTGTAATGAATAGAGTTAAGAATTACTCGAAGGAAGGAAAAAATGTTAAAATATTCCAACCACAAGCACATTATATCCCCAACATGTATTAAATATCTAGGACTCACAAAAACGGAAGGCCGCTAATCTTTCATCAACAATTCCAACTCTATTGTCTTGGGGCTATCACATCACACTAAAGCAGTACACAAACCAAGGAAATTATTTTACCACATAGTAAATGCTCTCAAAGATCCTTAATCCAAACTAGTTTCTCAACCACAATGGTGTCAGGATTTAGATAAAAAACCTCCCATTCAATTACATGGGAGGGATCCTGTTTATACCTAATTATATGGGAAACATGAAAATAATTGTGGATGAAATTAAAATGAGATGTGAAGTCCAAAAGGTAAACCATCTTTCCAAGAAGATCTATAATCTCAAAGGGTCCAAAAAACCTTAATAAAATATTATACTGTCTACCAAACCAATGGTGTCCCAAGTGAGGGGAAATTGTGAGAAAAACCAAATAACAAACATAACACTCCAGTGGTTGATGAAAATGTTCTTTATTGTATTTTTGATGACTCTATCCCTAGTCAACATATTCTGGATCAACCACACCGTTTCTATCATCTCTTGAACAAGTCTAATCCAACCTAATGAATGATCTCCCAACTCTACTTTGTATAAGGGAGTTCTAGATGGACACCCATACAAAGAGTCAAAGGTAACCATCCTAACTAGGGTCTGAAACTCTTGTTATAGTAAAGTTAACTAGTGAAAAATTTTATTCCCAAGATCCAATAAAATCAATCACACATTCCTAGAGAAAATCTTCAAGAATTTAGATATCTCTCTATGTCTATCTATCTATCTGTGGATGATATTCCATATTTGATTTCAATTGGGAACCCATTAAATCTTTAAAAACGTTCCAAATATTTGATGTAAACCATGGGTCCCTATCAGAAAAGATCACAGATGGAACACTGTGAAGTCTCACAACCTCTTAGACATACAAGTGCCCAATCGGATCCAGTTTTTTTATCTCCTTAGTATGTAGGGAAAGTAATGATTTCATGGGATGATCAATTATCACTAATATAGAATCCTTTGTACTAGTAGTACATGGTAAACTAATAAATATTTCCCTAGAAATATCATCCAAATTCCATACCAGAATTGGTACGAGATATAACAAACCAACAAGTATTTGGTGACCTACCTTAATTCTCTATCACACAAGGCACCATAAAAAACTACAATGGAACATCTAATACCCAGCCACCAATACAAACATATAAAGTCATAAAACATCTTTTTAGTTATAGGGTGAACTAAATGATAATAATGGTGTGTACTATACATCAACTTCCACCTTATAGAAAAAGGAACAACCAACCTACTTCAAAAACACAAAGTGCCACAGGGAGACCGAAACCACTCACCTAAAGTCTTCCAACTATTTAGGATTATACTAAATAACTAGGAGCCAATGTTAAATACCTTATCGACCTGAACCCTCTCATAAAATGATGAGTCTGCATTTATCAAATATAAGTACACCTACACACCATATTCTTTCTCTCAAATGACTATCTCAACAAGAAACTCATTAGAGGCCACTCTTCCACTGATTCCTACATTGCTTGAGTTAGTAATTTTCTACTTAGTTAATCAATGACCACATTCCATTTTCTAGGAGTATAAAAAGCATCTAAATAAATAGAATGATGATACTCAACCCAGTTTCTCAATCATAAGTCTAAACCCCTCTGACTGAAAATATATAGTAGGCTACTATGATCAAGATACACCATAAAATGATCCCTAAAGAGGTAGTGTTTCCACATATTGAGTGCATGAATAAAAATTTATAACTCAAGATCATGTGTATGGTAGTTCTTCTTATGGGGGAAAAACTATAGGGAGCTATAGGCCACCATTCGTTTCCCCTACATCAAGAAACACCCAAAACCCATGACATAATATTCATAAAAGACAACCTTAATTGAATATGGTTTTGGAAAAATCAAAATGGGCACTGAAGTAAACATATTATTTAATTACTTTAAATATCTATACATTTTTATTCATCTCAAACTTTATATCCATATGATTTAAGTTCTCATAAGAGATGAAATATTGGAGAATTCATAAATGAACCACTTGTGATAACTAGGAAACCACAAGAAACTCCAAATAACAATCTGATTTTTGTTTTGATCCCAAGATATAACAACCTATATGTTTTTAAGATACATTAAAACCCCCATATCATATATAAAACTGCTCATAAAATTCACTTATTGAATCCAAAATTCAATATTGTAAAGATTACCATAAAAATGAAATTCTCTTAATGTTATAAGAATTATATTTAAAGGCTCCATGTGCTCCTCCTCTAAATTAGGATACAAAAATAATATCATCCATGAGTACACCAACAAAAAAAATCAAGAACCAATGAAATATCTGATTAATAAAAACCGTAAAAACCACTATAGTGTTAGTGATACTTAAGGTCATAACTATAAACTCGAAATGCCCATAATCACTCTTTAATTATATCATAGATACATCCTCTTCTCAGACTCTCAATTGGTGGTTCTCTGAATGAATGTAAATCTTTGAAAACCAATGTGAACCTTGAGTTGATAAAAAATATCATCAGTCTTGGGTAAGGGATATTTTTCATAAGAGTATCCTGATTTAGCTTTTGATAATCCATGAAAAGTCTATGGTTCTTGTATGAATTCCTAGAAAATATTACAATTGATGCCCATGGTGAAATTATTGGATGAATAAATCGCTACGTCTCAAGGTATGAATATCAGAAACTAAGTTCTACCAACAAATTAGGTTCCATATGATCGGATGGAATAGAAATGGGAAACATAATAGATACCAAATCAATGGTAAAATTAAACTCTCACAATGGTGGTGAAATAGAAAAAAAATTTAGAAAGACCTTAGGGTATGAAAAAAAACTGCAGTAAGTAGACTGATCAAACAAGAGTCTACTGCATCAATGAAAATATTTGACAATTGATAAGAGATTACCCCAGAATATGGAACAACATGACTTGCCCCACCATACCTTGAATCTAACTCACCATAGAAGACATGAGTGACTCCCTATAGAGGTAAAAACAGAACACAAGGATGATAAAAATCAATCTAGGCCTCAAATCTAATCAGCCAATGTATCCCAATAATAAGGTCAAAGATACTATTATCAAGAACTCTGAAATCCCACAACACTTCAACATCGGCTATCATTACCCAACATACTGGATATTTGAAACTTTGTTCGTACCTCTTTCCAAAAGGTCTGGATCGATCCAAAAAGAATGAAATATTCTCCGAATGTAATAACAAAAATTCAACTAAATTTTGTGAATAAAATGAGTAACACTTATATCAAACAAATATAACACCATAGTAGAATAAATAATCACCATACCTCTAACACTATCCATAACTACTTCAGATTTTTATGGAGTACACTCTAACACATAAGCATTTCCAGTTTCAACTCTTCCCACAACTTCCCTAGCCACATGAACATCTCCTTTAACCAAGGATAAGACCCACCACCCTCAAAAGCATTATAACGAACCTAAGAACCCTTGGTGAGTGTGGATATAGCCTTTCTTTCTTTGTGAATCCTTTCAAAAAAATATAAGATGGTTAGATTGACCACAATGATGACATTCCTTGGGAGCTTCTATAGAATTTGTATTTTTTTGATCTAGTCTTCCCATTAGAAGTAGATAACCTTCTTCTTACTAATAAATATCCTGAGAATGGGCCTGAATAAAACTAGCTACCTTTATGCATTCTTTTCTAGCTAGATTACATACCCGACCAAGAACCGTACCTACCAAAGCTCCACCGAAACATTTTCTCCCCACTATGGTTTCCTCTTCCGAATTAGTTTTATCAACCACTTATACAAGAGTCAGAATGAACATGGGAACCATTATTGATATAATATTAGAACTTAACTCTATCTCAAATCTCTGATCTTTCATGTGATCAATGGTAACAAGCTTTGGTTCCATGTGCACCAAAATATCAAAGTTAGTGGAATACTCTAGAATAGTACGATCACATTTATCTAAGGTCAAAAACTCCAAAATATTTTCCCCTTATAATTTATTTGGATAAAAATTATAATTGATTATTTTCTAGAAGTATTTATAGGTAACATCCTTATGAAAATTAGCTTGTACAATTAATTCCCACCATATCCTTCCTGGTCTCTCAAGAAAATATATTGAAAAACACATCGTAGAGTCCCCCAGATTTTTCATAAAGTTAAATATTCTATCAATATTCTCAATCCACTCCTCAAAATAATAGGGTCCTTTTTCACCATGGATGATTATTGGATTTTACCTTGTAAATTATGATCCATGATCCAATTCTCATTCTTTGTTTCAGACACTCAGTTGACCTAGGGTATAAATAGTGTGGATTACATCTTCCACTAAAGAAGGATACACTAGGGGACTCACTTGAAGAACCTATCTCATAGATTTATCATTTGGATTCAGAATATCTATTATCATATAAATTCTCTAATAAATATAATAAAATTACTAGTCAGTTTGAGAGGAAATACAAAAGTCATAAGACTAACTTCTTGAAATACACATTAATGAAATTAAATAACAATAATTTAGGTATTTATGATTTAGAAAAATGAATAAAAATGCTTAATAAGGAAATCAGTTCATTTAATTAAACTTCCATATCAATTTTATTCAAACAACCTCAACCACCAATTCATAAGCTTGGAAAAAATCCTATGAAACCCATTATAACTAGAATTTATACATAGAAGTGAGCTGGCCTGAAACCTTTTACATACAAACAATACAAGTTTCGATGGTCGTAAATATTTTATACCAAATAAACTTATGTACACCTAGGTAGTATCACCAATCTTTCGGCTGGGTATTCCGTTTGATACCAATTTGTAACAAAACCAGCTCGAGTCAATAAAAAAAGTCACCCAAGACGGACCACCACATAGTGTGGTGCAACCAAGGTACAAAAAACTAGTATCATGTGTAAAAAAAGTTATATATCTAGAGTATAGGGTGGAATAATGATAAATATACATGGGACTAACAATGTCAATCCAATCAAGCCAAGGAAAAAGATAAAATAGTCCTAAGAAAACATATCTCTATGTGACCATCCATCACTACCAACCCATCCTTATATGATTATGAATACCAAAAAGAGAAACCAACATGACACACAATGCCCTTTACTTTATCTGAGTCCTACAAATCAACGTCTATAAATTCTTAAAGGAAAAAGGAGGGAGAGATTAGAAATACAAAAAGTATTCCACCAAAGAATCTATATATGTTATAATATCAATAATGCAACAAAGAATTTGTATAAAAAATAATTTTTTTTGTAAATCACCTTTTGGGTTTCAAAAAATGATACCATATTAACCAAAGCTAGGAATACTTCAAGAATGGAAGAAACAAGGTAATCATAGTAAAACCAACCATGGATACACCATAACATAAGTATGTGAGTGACTAACCAGGAAAATACAATGAGGTAATAAAACAATCATAAATGACAAAGCACACCATTTGGGATATAACCTATGGGTATAAATAATTTATATGGAATAAAATACCCAATATTGGCATAAGGTGGATCTAACCAATACGAAATCTAGTGAAATAAAACACACTAAGTGACATAAAAACTCATATTCCATTACACATAGAAAGTGTGACCACTATATTTCTTGACACACCCGTGGTCACCCAATGTGTTATGTTTTTCAAAAGAAATTTCAAAAAAAAAACCACCCTTTAAATCCTTTAATAAAATACTTTGTGTATGCAAAACCATTTATAAGGAAAAAACATTATAACGTATATATTTTTCAACAATAACATTATAATTTCAAATCAATCAATTTCAATGAATTTACCAAGAGAAATTGAAAATAAATTAAGGAAATTAATGAATTATAACCACATAAAAAGATACACCTACCTCAATAATGGACAAAAAATATTCACCGTCAATGAAGAGATGAGTAACTAGTAGATTGGCCTCTGTAATATGAGTCTTAAGTGGAAAATGAAAATAATTGATAGAAAAAACAATTTATCACCACCCAATATATAAACATGACCAAATACTTTTCCACAACTAAAGGTATAAAACAAACAATAAGACCATTTACAAGGGATAATCTATAAAACTGCCAAAGGGATAAAATTCTAAATCAAGAGATTCAAAATGAGTGATATCACCCAAAATCATTCCAAGTAATGAGAGTGGGGAATTCAGATAAAAAGGATAATAGTTTAGTTGTGAGGCATAACAAAAACCATTAGACCTAAATAATTCACCTTGTGAATACTTTTCACATCATAAATTCCAAGACATTAATAATATTCCCAAAAGGAATATCCTTTGGTTTAATTAATCCAAATAAACCCAACCATGATGTGAAAATATTTCCTAGATTATAATTTTTCATTCTCACAATATGATTCATAGTATCTACCTTGAAATGGATTCACATCATGTAACTAGATCACGACATGAAAATGTCTAGCAGGAAGTAAATCTTGATAGTATATAGAAATCATGAACCATATCTGAATATTTACAAACCAAGGTAGATCCCCTCAAAACATTGAATCATTTATATGCATTCCCTTCCAATTCAAAAAATACATCATTTTACTTTAGGTTATTTTCGGTAAAAAATTCTCTCCATCCTCATAGGGTTTGAAATGCTCTCAAACAATAATTGATTAAAGAATAGAGGCAATAAGTACATGAAGGAAGGTAATGGAAGGTTACATAAATGGATTTTTCATGGATAACTCAAAAAAATTATTTACTAGTGTTAGTTGATAAAAATATTAGGAAGAGTCAGGATTATTATAAGGAGTTAGAAAGGATGGATGAAATTCATTATGGGTCAACCATAGTATGTAACATGTATTCCATGTTGTGTAATTCACCTAATGGACCTTAAACACATATAATTAACTATAGATAATAGTCAAATTCTAATGATATTACCTATATTACTCTGAAGAAACTTTTTAAATACCTGAGAAAACTAAGAATATGTTCATGTTATTTTTAAGAGAGGATGATTTCTATGTAAAGAAAATATGTAGATTCGATTTTCCAATCAGATAGAGGTGATATGAAATATCAATATAGTTTTTTGTTTCCCCTTAATAATTGGGGTATTAGTTGTAAGTGTTCTAAACAACCCCCCACGGGGGACTCAACAATAGTTTCATAGTACATCAATTCACCAGATTCTATAAAGGAGGCCATTTGGATCAGGATTTTCATTATTGAACTAGAGGTGTTTCATAGAAAATTAGGGAGAAATCGAGCTTTACTATGACAATAATAAATCCATTTATAAGGTTAAGGAACCAAAATTTCACTAAATTACCAAGTAAATCCTTCACAAATACCACCTAATATGATATACAATGAGAGGGTTTTTGTAATAATATATTGAGTGGATATAGATAACAATATTGGTGAGCCACTAATATTACCATTAGTATAGAAGAAGAAATTGGGACATGGGGAATATCTTTGTATATGATACATAAGTTACTGTTGCAATTGTTTAATAATGTATTATGATTTTATAATAAATGTAAATATCCATTTATCATTCATTAATGTGTGTTGCATTTACTTTACATGAATATTGGATTAATAATAACCCATCAAAGTATAAAATTGAGTTGTCCTTATTCAATGATCATCATAGAGTATTATGGGATGTGATGATATGTTAAGATTAGCATGAGAAGTGGAATGATCAGATAATTACTAAAGACATATTATTTGGACTGACCATCCTATTATATCCCACGAAATCTCATTCAATCATGGATATACGTAGGGAAATATGATTATTATAAATCCTTTTGACTAAGGTTAGTGAGGTATCTCACATGAGAACTTTCATACATTGATTCCTTTATCAAGAAATCCATAAACTCATAACTAATCAAGGGGTGGTTGGGTGTGTTTCAGATCATTTCATCAGTTAGAGCTCAATGAAGATGGGGTTTTCAACTCATATGTTGATAAAATACATCAATCCCTTGATTCAATTATAGTGAGGAAATTCATATTGATAAATAGTTGAGTAATATATGATGTTTTTAACTACTGATATAATAAACACACGATCTTATCTTCTATTAGATGAATGACATGTAATTCATTCATTTTAAAAGCCAATCTTCTTCAGAGAATCAAGGAAGTATGATATAACTTATAATAGATTGAAATTGTTCCATTTTTATTGGTCATAATATGTCATGTGAAAATGGATTATATAGGCATAAATATTATGTATATGATACATATTTTGGTGTACATTTTCATATGAGATATGATTATGTTTGATAGAAATCATACCTATACCCTTAGCATCTTGATTATTAATGATACTTTTTAGAGGCCATTGTTTTATTACATCTATAAAATAGGGAGTTCATATTGTATGTCAGTTCTATTAAGGCCCATAGTGTCACACAATTAAGAATTGGGATAAGGGTTACCTTTTAGAAATAGTATTTATTAAAAAATGAATATTTTTTGATAAACTATATCTAAAAGAGTTTTGGATAGATTTGTAATGATTTTTGAAGTTTTTCATGAAGGCCTTTTTGGATTTTAGCGTAAGTGGGAGATTATTGAATATTCACTTAAAATGGGGTATATTTTATTTTAAAATATACCCATATTATTGGAAAGTATATCCATGATATTGATATCATATCCAAAAATATATTGATATCATAAATAATTATAAGATATTTAATTTACCCTATATTATATGATATGATTGAATTATGATACTACATGGATGGGATACAAGTTCATGCATCAAAACCACATAATACTATATGGTTTATTTTGTTATAGACAATTATGAAATAATAATTTACGGATTTTAAAACTTAAAACAATTCATTGAAATATTAATTAAATGAAAATTATCTAATGGGATCAAACACTCAACTACCATGAGATAGAAACTGATGCTCTGGCACTCTTCATTTAATGGAGAATACTTATAAAAGAATATGGTCAATCTCTTATAGATAATAATAATTAAAAAAAATACAAATGAATTTATCTTCATCTAGAAATTATATTAATTCTTTTTGAAGGAACCCACACCCCATTTATAGGCCGAACATCCTCTCACTACAAAAAGGTTCAAGTATTGGAGTACTGCTTGTGGAGTCTGAAAACATTTTTCAGTTTAGTGATATTTGTTAAGAACCAAGGAGTCAGGATAGTGTCTCTGGAAGCCATATTTTAAGTATGATATAATATTCTTCATTTTTCCTTGCACATTGATTTCTAAAGATAGAGCTGGAATTGTAAGGGGTTTTATACTACCAATGATTAATAGATGATCCACCTAAACTCATCAGCATTGACATCTCATAATGAAATTTTATTTTTATTTAAAAATCATTATTTGAATTCTATTTATCATAAGTAAATATTATATGACAAATATTAAATATAAAAATTATAGTATCCATGGACAGATCATTACATAATTTTTTTATCAAACTTACCTTTTTTTAAACTTCATTTGTCTTGTAAAACTACCCAATTTAGAATACTAGGATCTATGGGTTTTTTAAAGACCATATAATGCTTTTATAAGCCTGTATACCATTCTAACATCACTATTAAGAATGAATCGTTAAGGTTGTTTAATAAAAACTTCTTTTAGTTCTCTATTTAAAAAAAATAATTCACATCCATTTGATAAACCTTATGGAGCTCTTATTTTGTAATTTCAAGAAACATTCTGATTGATTCAAGTCTTGTTACAAGTGAAAAATATCTATTAAATATCAATACCTTCCATATGTGAGAACCCTATTCATACCATTATGAATTTTTTCATAACACTTCACCTTTCTCATTAGGTTTATTTCTAAATACCCATATTGTACATATTATATATTTTACTTCTATATATGGGAAATGTTACCAAGTGAAATTATTCCCAATCTGATCATGCTCTTCATTCATGAAATATATCCATTCTTTATTATTAACTATCTCTACAATAGTTTATAGATTTTTTTAGAATGGTGACTATTTTATTTTCCCTTCTCAATATTCTTCTAGTTTATAATGAAGCATCCTAACTGTAAATGATATTTTTTTGGTTCTAAATCATTCTACAATCACTAATGTTTCAAATTAGCATATCAAGTATCTTTTCCCCATTACTGGTTTCATCTGATTAGACATTAACAAAATTTTATTTCTTCATATCTTCTTTTACATTAAATTTTATAGAAATATATACACTATAAATTTCTAAATTTTTATAAACTACTTCATTTTATTCTAAAAAAATTGACTAAATTCTAAATAATCCTGACATCACAATAATAAATAAGTTTAGAAAACCACTTGTTCCAAAACTTTTATCAAATTCAATTTTTAAGTATTCCATGAGGGTCCCTTCTTCATATTTCCCTTCAAATTTTTCTAGATTAGTGTTTTTGATCTCCATGAAATAAGGACAACAAAAAACATAAAAAATACATCACTGTAGGATTTATTTTATAATAGTTTTCATATGGAGTAATTTTGGAATCACGTATAGAAAATAATAAATAATAAATTATAATAGTTTTATTAATAAAATTATTACTATTTATGTAAAATATTATTTATTAAAAAAATTCAAAGAATGAAATTAATATAAATTGGTTAGTGAAAATTAATTTTCTTGAATATAAATAAATAATTTTATAATAAAGGGTATATTTCATAGAACTATTTCTTTTAAATATTTTATATCATATCTTAAAATATTATATGTACCAATTTTATAAGAATATAATAAAATTATTTAAAATGGAAATTTATATGAAATAGTATTAAATAAATTTAATATTTAAAATGGAATTTTTTCTATACAAGCATTTTATATTTATATATTTTATTTTATTTTTAAATTTAAATTTATTACTTTTTAATATTAATAACCCAAAATTAACATCATTATTACATTTATAATGTCAATAATTATTTTAGTATGTTTTTTTAATATTTTTCTGAAATTGTTGGTTTTTAGGTTAATATTGAAAATATGGTTTTCACTAAAACTATAACTTTATTATAATACAATAATGTCTCATAAGTTTAAAAATACTTTTAATGGATTAAAGGAATATTTAATAAGTAAATATATACATTATAATAATATTTTATTGAATTTAAAAAACCTATGATTATCTTTTTAATGAATTATATAATACTTTCCCAATAAAAGTTATTTGTAGTCTTTCAATTTTATTAAATATAATTTAATTAAAATTTCATATTCATTTGATTTTAAATCCAAATGAAATTTATTTGTTTTATAATAAATAAAAATATGTCATGAAAATAAAATAAAATGATAGTTTTATCATACAAATACGTTTTAAGTCGTAAAAATACTTTATTTCTAAAAACGGGGTTTTACGGGTTACTTGTACTAATAATGAAGTTCATTCTCATTAAAAATAGCAATTTTATCTCATAAAATGTATTTTTTATTTTGAATAATTTGGTCCAAATTATTTAATAATTATAATATTTTTTTAGTCACTTAAAATAAAACATTTAGTTGAATGATTAATTACCACAATAAAAATAAAATGGTTTCTTTTAAAGATATAATTTAATTAGAGTTCTAAAAATTTCATCTAAATAATTTATATTAATCTATATAAAATTATGAAAATAATATGATTTTTATTAAAAGAAAAATATATGATCACTAATTCAATTAATAAATAAACGTAAATAATAATTTTATGAAAACTTAATGTATATAAGAAATTTTTGTATTCAAGAAATTTTCATATATAAAATATTTTCATCTGAAAGATAATTATCTCACATTTAGAAATTGAATTAGATTAAATAGATTCCAAATTCATATTCAGAATTTAAAAATTTCCTATGAGGGTACGTCTGATATTTCTAGGAATAAAATAATTACTATGGTAAATTTACAATCAATATTAATAATTATAAAATAGATAAATTAAGTATTAAAAATTTAGAATAATTAAAAGGTCACTTAATACTTATAGAAACAAATTTTAAGCATGAAATTCATAACCACATGTCTCACCTAAGATTTTTCTATTTAAATCCCCTAACTCACCTAACCTACCTAATACCCATGTGATTTCTGTCTTACACCTTACCAAAATCTAGTTTCTATGAAAACCCCCTATTTTTCACCATTAAAGGGAGATCAATCCAACCCATTCTCTCATCCCACTCCACCCAAAATAATTAATCATGAATTTAAACTCCCTATCAATCTATAATTACCTCCCAAGTACTTCCATGAGTTCTAATGAGATATCCAAATATTTAAGAATCTACTTACCAAAGTAGGGTTTCTCCACCTCCTCCTTCTGCTTTATTTAATTATTTTGTGGTAAAAAAATTTATTTATATATTATTTTTCTTAAAATTTTTCAAAATCAATCATTTACTATCCAAATTATATATTATTTATGACATAATACCCTTATAACACATTAATCCTATTTCATTGTCCCTTTTTTATAATCTCCATGCTACTGATATCACTCCCTGATTCTCTCCCTCCTCTGTTTTATTCATGATATTATTTTATTATAAGACTTTAAAATTACATATTTTCATAATAAATAATTTAATATACTAATGATTCATTATTGATGAGATACTACAGTTCCCCTCAGATTAAACCCATTTCAAAGTTCCTTTCGTATAACTGTCATGTTGTTGAAATCACTCATTAGTTCTATCCCTATTGTTTTAAATTCAAGATATTAATTTATTATAATCCACTATAATTCCATTTTACTATTCTTAAATGTGTGCATAATAACCACCTTTACTATCCAAAAGATTTCCTATTTATGGTAAATTATATTTTTATCTCATTTAACCCATTCTCAAACCCCTTTTATATATTTTTCATGCTCTTGAAGTCATTTATTAATTTTCCATGTCATATATTCATGTTTTAAATAATGAACCCTTATATCCTTTAATGGTTTCTATATATATTTAAAATTGTTTTATTGGTTGGGGGTATCAATTTTTAATCCTATATTCCCTAATTGTGGGTTAAAATAATATGTTTTCATGATCATTGATTGATGTGGCACACATAATGATTAACATATAAAGGGAACAACCTTATAGAGATCTAATGCATTGGGTAAAGAATTAGTCTCTAGATATGACATTTACTATGATACCTTGGAAATATTCCTTGGTAAATTTTTATGATACCTTGGAAAATAAACTTGGTAATTCAAAGGAAGATCCTTTATTTCACTACAATGTATAGGGTAAATAAGTAATCTCTAGAGATGATATGTTCATGATACCTTTTCAGCATGCATTTGTAATGTTTTATGATACATTGATGAATAATCTTGGTGATTTGATTCTATGAAACCTTACTAATGAACTTTGGTGATATTATTATGAATGTATCATTTTTAGTTTTTGAATACATTTTTATGTTATATGTGTTATACATATGTTTATGTTATGACTCATGATATTATGATCATGTTATGAATCTTCTCCTTATGCTCAGGTTCTTATAATATTCCTCAACTTTTAAACACGAGGTTTATTTAATCTATATTTTCACTGTTTATCCCTTACTAAGAATTATGGTCACCCATTTCTTTTGAAAAATATCCTCAAGAAATTCAATTTAGTGTTGTAATCTAGGATGAAATAATAAATAAGTGTTTTAAGAGAGGTAACAACTGTTTATGTTTTCTTATATGATCTATGTTTTCCTTGTATTATGTTATTATTTTCCGAGACACTAGAAAAAAGAAAGGTTCTGAGTAAATGATTAATGTGATTTTTGATGAATTATGTTTAATAATATGTATGGGATTATGGTTAAGTATAAATTATTTGGATTCATAGAAAATTAAAAGATGTTAGGATAAAATAAATAGGATACGACTATAGCACAAATGGACCAAGGGGTAATCACCCCATAAAAGGTTGGTTGAGAATTAACACAATCTTCAGTTTGTTGCATAATGGTTTGAACTATGACTGAACACATTACTAGAAAATTATAGGGAATATATTTTGGGAATTTAAATTATATTTACGAAGCATAATGAGGGATTTGAACATATTAAGGTTACATAACCAAGTTTAAAAATGATCGTGGATAACATAGATTAAAATATTGATATTCATAAGTTAATTTCTATTTAAATTGATACATAATTTTATGAAAAGGGGATATATACCATTTTTAGTGAATATATTTTAATAATTTTTTTTGAATATTGTAAGAAATATATTGATAATTTTGCAATAATTATTTAAGTAATTATGATAATAATATGATAAAACTTAACCTAATAAAAAATTGATTGAATGAAGAGTTATATAAGTTGAACTAAAATTTTCCAAATATAAATTTGGGATACCTTTGAAATTCAAATTATAGAATATTAAAAATATTTATACATTAATTCTCATTAGATATTTTTGACCCCTCATGATTAACTAGTTTGATTTTATTTGATGACTGGAAATAAGAGGTAGTAAGTTATATTATAATTAGGAGGTATGTACTTAATTTTATGTATTAATTATTATGTTCCAACATATTAGTGACATTCTATCGTGATTTATTAAATTAAATCTATCCTAAATCTCCTTCCCTTACCGAATGATTTAATTGTAATCATAACTAATGAAATCTAATTTAAGTGATCTAACCACATTTTTTTAGAATTCATCTCACTTGAATACTAATTAAAACATATCAAACTCTTATTCTATTACTATATATTATGTTGTCTCTTATAATGACTTCATACATATTTAAAAGACATAACTTTCCCATATTTCTCAATTTGGTAATTACTACATGGGGTTTTATCGAATCATTACAATGTTACGAATGAAAAGAGGACTTACTATCCATTATAATGTATTAAAGGAGGGTGATCCCTAAGAATAATATATCTATCTTGTTTAATAAATTATAGGATATTTTATATATTTATACAACCAAACATATTCTCAAACATAACACTTAGATCATGTTCAATGGTTTTATAGAAAATAGGTACAAAATGAAATTTCCAAACCATATGTTCATGATCCACAACTACATAAAACTATTTCCCTCTAATATCACTCATTTAAACAAGTATATCACTTGTGTTCTTGTTCATAATAATTTATGGAATTTATAAATCTTATATTTCTTCGTTCCAACTCATGAATGTGACCGGATACACCTTTGAACCTCCAAACGAGGAAACATAATTGGAGTATATATTGACCTTTATTTTTAAAAGACATTCTTCAAGAAACTCATATGTTTCATAGCCAAATAAAAAAATAATATTTATAATAAATGGTTGAGAATCTTAACATATGATTATTACAAGGGAAAAGATATTTCACATAGTCTTTCCTAATATATTAAGGTTTTTATCCCTTAGAAAACTATACCTTGAGGCATGATAAACATTTGGAACCCCCAGGTATTGTTATTCGTAAGTGATAATTAAAATTATGAGGAAAATATTTATTTAAATGTCAGATAATGTAATGTCCCTAGTTTTAGGAAGCTTATTATTTCCACAAACTATATTTTTATAATTCAAAACCATATTGATTTTTTTTCTATTTGTTAAAAGGATTTTAAATATATTAAGAAATAAGTAATAAAAGATGATAATTAATCTAACAAAACTTTATTCATTATCAAATATCAATAGAAAATCATATGAAATTAAGTGTTACCCAACATGGATTATTACCTATGAATGATTATTATATCCATCAAAAGTGCATAAATTAAAAGGGTACAATAAATAGAAAAGAATAAAATATTCAACACTAGGAAATATCTTGGATTATATTTACCCTTAACAATAGCTAAATACAACCTATAATAATGAATAATATCATATTATGATACCTAAAATGGAAGCTATGGAAATGTGAAGTGTGACTTAAGAAGTTTGAATAGAATGAATGAGTATAGTAAGGCTACATATATGAATGAAACCTAGAAATTATAAATAAATTTATTGGAAATATGCTAATTGGATATATATATATATATATATATATATCAGTAGACATACTGAAGTAGTGTATTGTGAGTAGAGAATTAGAATATTAAATCCACAAATAATAAATAATAAAATAAATATATAATATTAAAATAATAAAAACTATATATTTATATATTACATATTATTAATAAAATTATAATTATTAATGTATTATATTATGTTTTTATAAAATCCATAGATTGAAATTAATATCCACGGGTCAAAAAAAATTTAAATTTAATAATATTAATAAGTAATATTATTATAAAAGTAAAAAATTTCCTTAAAATATTTTAATTTAACTATTTTATATATTTTTCTAATAATAAATTAAATTAAGAACTATTTAAATATAATATTACAAATCATCAAATTATAAATTGATATCAAACAATATTAAAAACACTAAATGTTTAAAATAGACAATTTTAAATAAAAGTAGTTTTTCTTTATAACTGGTATTTTCCTTTAAAAACTAAAATTTCAAATTTCAAATTATGAATTAGATAAAATAGATATCATTATAAAACTTAAATTTTCAAAAATTATTCTAATATTATTTTTTTTGGTTTTTTCTAAAATAGTCAAATTTTTTAGTGAATAGTAAAAATATGTTTTTTTTGGAAAATTGTAACATTATAATTATAGAAGAAGAACCTTGAAATTTTATAAAAACTTTTAACCGATCAAATATATTTTAATAAGTAAAAATATAAATTTTAAAGTTACTGTGTTGAATTTTAAAAACTATGATTAATATTATATAGAGATAAGTAATATTTTCCCAATAAAAAGATTTTTAGTATTTTCATTTAATTAAATATTATTAAATTAAAATTAAGTTTTTTCTTGATTTTAAAGCCAAATAAGTTTTATTTTTTTATTATAAATAAATAAATATCATTATAAAAAAATAAAAAGATAATTTAATCCTACACATAAGTTTTAAATCTAAAAAAAACACTTTTTTCTATAAATAAGTTTTTTCGTGTTATGTGTGCGAACAATAAAATTGATCTTTTATACACATATAAATTTTAAATGATAAATTGTTTTATATTTTTAATAATTAATCAAAAACTATTTTACAAGTCCAATATTATTTTTATTCATTTAAAATAAATAAATTATATTAAATATTAATTACAACGGTAAAAACAAAATTGTTGTTTTCAAAGAAATTATTTTAAAAGAGTAATATAAATTTCATCTAAGTAAATTATAGTAATATATTTTAAATTATGAATCTAATATGATGTTTAAATATATTTTTAAAATATATAAAAACTCATTCAAATAATTGTTAATATGAATTAAGAATAAAAAGCACTTAATTAAAAAAAGACACTTTTATATAAAAACAATTTTTCATATATATAATATTTTAACATAAAATTTTATTTTCTTACATTTAGAATTTGAATTAGGTTAAATTTAGTATAAATTATGATTTATAATGTTTAATGTTTTTAATAGGTGTCATTTTATATTCTTTTTAAAAAGTAATTTTCATGGTCAATTTTTAATCATGATTAATAAAGGTAAAATCAGTAAATGAATTTTCTCAAATTTTTATTTTTAAAATGATACCAACACATTATAGAAATCCTTGTTTAGTATGAATCTATTACCCAGAAGTCACTTCTAACATTTCTGTATCTAAATCACCTTAAACACTAAACAACCATTTTATTCCTTTCCTAACCCTTACCTAACATTAGTTTCCATGAAAAGGCCCATATTTTTCACCTTGAGAAGGAGCTCACTTGAACCCATTATCTTAAACCAATTCTACCAAATGGAAATAATCATGAATTTAACTTCCCTCCCCCATATAAATTCCTCCAATAGAGTTAATTAGGTTATAATGATTCCTTGTAATATTTAAGAAGCAACTTATAAAGTTAAGGGTTCTTGACCACCTCTTTCAAATTCAAGTAAATGTTTTATGATAATCTCTTTTATTTCAATTTTATCATAAATAAATGTGTTAATAATCAATAACTTACTATCCAAATGATCAGATATCGATGGAATACTACCCTTCTATCACATTAATCCCATTTCACATTCCCTTTTTTATAGATGTCATGTTACCAAAACCACTCCTTCATTATTTACCTCCATTTTTTAATTAAATCTTTTACATTATCATAGTCCTTTTAAATTCAATGTGATTATAATTTAAAGTGTTCATTAATATTAATTTACTATCCAGATGATTAAATATTTCTATATAATACCTTTCTCTCACATTAATCCCATTTCATTGTACCATTTTGTGGGTGCAATTCTAATGAAATCACCCCATGATTCTCTCCATCCTCTTTTCAAGTAAAGATATTAATTTGTTATAAGTCTTTTTAATTACATGTGATTATACTTAGATGTGTTCATAATCAACCCCTTAACTATCAAAATGATTCCTTATTTATGAGAGAATATATTTCTCTCTCATTTAAACCATTCTATAACCCCTTTCATATATCTGTTATCATACTAAAGAAATACATTGATTTTCTATTTCATATTTTCCTATTGTGAATATCCAAATCTAATAACATTGAAGGGTATCCGTATAGATGTAACATTCTTGTATTGTTTGGGTAATTATATGTTTGAAACCCACATTCATTTTTGATGGTTTATAATAATATGTTCGTATGATCTTTGATTGATATGGTACTCAGAATGATATAAATATGAATAGTGCACCCTAATAGAGATATAATGCATTGTGTAAACAATTAAGAAATAATTATGACTTGTTTTATGGAACCATCGAAAAATTAAATGGTATTTTTTTATGATACCGTTGTGAAAAAATGTTTTAATATAACTGGCTCACCTTGATTTTACTCCAATGCATTGAGTAAAGAATTAATATTTAGTGTTGAAAAGTTCATGATACTTTGTCATAATTCCATGGTAATGTTTTATGATACCTTTGTGAATATCCTTGGTAATAGGATTTTATGAGTCCTTATTGAAAAAATTTTGTGATATTATTTTGAATGTCTCACAATTATATTTTATCCATACTTCCTTATTACACATCCTGCACATATGATCATGTTATACCTCATGTTTTTATGACCATGTAATGACTATTTTCCTTTGGCTAATGTTCGTATATCATGCCTCTAGGTTTTCCAATTATGTTCATTTCTGATCCATTTTCACTATTTATCCCTTAACAGGCTTAATGTACCCCCCTTCTATTGAAAAATTACACAAGTAAATCTTATGTAGTGAGGTGATCAAGGATAGAATAATAAATAATTATTTTAAGAGAGTTTTTGATGTGTTTTATGTGAACCATGTATTCCATGTAGTATGTTCCTAGTTTCTAGGAAACTAAATCCTAAAAGGTCAGGTGAAATTAATCAATGTAATAATTCTATTAAGGAGATATGTATAAACAATGTATAAAATTATAGGTTGTTATATTAACCTTTTTATGTAAACTCCCAAATATTTCTCACCCGTCTTTTAAAAATTTGGGAAATTCATACTGCACCTGATTTGTGCTTCATAAACATTACATTTCTAATATGATTATAATAATCAATAAATGTGATAAAGTTAAGATCACCACAAAAATATTTATTTTCCATATTCCAACACTAGTCAAAATGTATAAGCTCTAGTTATCTCATGGGGTGAGTCTCCACTCTTTTGTGAGTTTTATACACCATCTTCCCCATATGAGAAGTTTCATAGAAAACACCTCTCTCCCTATCTCTCACCCCCTTCTCTATTAATTTGGGGTTAGTCACTTACCACATAAAATTTTTTATTTTAATATATTACTTTTTCCAATATGGAAAGTCCTTATATGTTATAGTTTCTAGATCTTTGGAACTTAAATAATAAGATTTAGTAGGATAAAACATTTAAAACAAATATTAACTTATTATTCTTAATAGATTTAGAATCCTTACATAAAATGATTTATTTATAACATATGAATTTTTCTTTATAATAACCTTATTTACTGTATCATATATTGGTCTCAAACTTAAAATATTGTGTTTTATCCCATAAAAGAGAATATCCTTGGATTTTAACCTATTATAATGTCTTTTAAATATAATATCTACTTGAATTTGTAGGGATATATGATTTAAAAAATTCAACCACAACTCTATCATGCACTATTATATTATTTAGGTTCTTTATATCACATGTATTATTTGAGGAAAACTTCTTTCATGAGTTCATTGATTTCTATTCTAGCATACTTTAAAATAATATTCAACAGTGAATAACTTTTCATCCTTTTTTATTTTATAAATGAATCTTATATTTTAACCAAATTAAATATTCATAGGAATAAAATGTATACACTCCTCAACTTAATAACAATGTTTTTTAAATCTTAAAAACATTTTTTCCAAACAAATAAACATTTTATAAGTGGATAGATTTTATAGGTTCTTCTTCATAAATGTCTCATTTCCTGAACAATTATTACTCTTAAAAAAATTTATTATTTTATTTTTAGTGTAAATAATTATTAGTTACTACCTACCCTAATGTATTAGACTATTTTAACATCCTGAATATAATTTAGAATGATAAATTCAATATAACTAGTATTAATCTTCAAAACATGATCTTCCTTTTTGATAAATGTTATATTTAGAAAACTTTTTATATTGTTTTACTATATATTGTGATTCCTTCTTTTTTGGTGAAATATTTCATTTTGGATTTATATTTCTTTATCGAGATGTAGTAGAATGTTTTTCATCACTTTTAATAGCTCAAATATCCCCATTATTGGAATAAGAGAATACATTGTTCAAAATAATATATTTTAATTTAATTTTAATAGGAGTAGATTTGACCCAAATTTTAGGCAATTATTTCCTTGATCTTGAGAAGATTCATAATAAAATTACAGATCTTTGTTACAATATTTTTTCATTGACTTTATATCATTATTTTATTTAGGACAACTTGATTGTGTCTTATTTAATTATTCTTCCTTTAGAGCTAATATTTATTTAATATCTATTACAATCTTGTCTTGTTCTTATACATTCATATTGTGTGCTTTGATTTCATAAATATAACCCTGTTACATAATAATAATAAAATCCTCTATATGATACACATTTTCATTCGCTTTATCTAACAACCCAATTCCTTTATTGAGTTTAGTGTTCTTCTCAATATAATCTTTATGTTCATACTACAACATAATCTCGATATATGTTATTAGACCTTATTATTAGTCACTACTTTAAGATTATTCTTATCTTTAAAATTATACAATATGTTTGTGAAATTTTTATTAAATTAATATTATAACTTGCTACTTGAAGTGGAGTGGCCTTACTCTTAATTTGTTATCATACTCCTCTCCCTTTTAAGAAACCTTTTATTTCATTCAATAGATTCCAAAACATATTTTGAGCTTTTACCCCATCTCTTTTTCAATGATCCATATTCTTTCTACTAAGTACCATAATTACCACTTTTATTATTTTGAGTTTTAATTATAAATATCATAATTACTCCAAATTTAAATCATTTCATAGGTGCTTTAAATTTTCACTTGCATTTTCCTTCACTAAAGTTCCTTGATAAGAGATTCATTATGAACTTATAATCTTCATCGATTTCATATTCATCTTTAAAATCACATGATTTAAGATCCTATTCTTTGATGTTGAGTTTTCTTAATGTCTTAAACTCCATTTACTCTTCTATTTTATTCCTTATTATTGAATCTTTAGCCATCTCATAAGCAACATGAATTTTATTTTTTTTATCAAGATATAAATCATCTATGTCTTTTAATTATAAAATATTCAGATCATACATGTTAGGAAAATTTCTCATCGGTTACTTTTCAATTTTTGAATCATACATGTTGTAATGTTATTAGTCTAGTTCACTCAATGTTAACTGGAAAAATTGGATATATAACCTTAGGAACACCTCCCATATATTCTAGAGTTTTCTTACTAGTGGAGATGGTCTAGGTTATTATCGTGGGGAGACTATATCCCTATATTAGAGTGATGAAACAATAAAATATAACTAAAAACAACCATAATGATTATAAGAGTATGTAGAATAGTAAAATACATCCATGCTGTATGATATGAAAATAAATATCATTGTCATACATTATAACTAGTTGGCCACTAGGCCGAACCTATATATAATTAAAAAAAGTATAAAAATATTGAAGAATATCTTCAACCACCCTCTAACCTCATCTTATAAAAATAACTAGAATTAATCTCATTTATCTCTCTCTATACTCAAGAAAAGGGACTATGCCTAAAATAAACTAGAAAATAATGAATTCTTCTTGAATACCGAAGTGTCATAGATATTCATGTAGGGTGTGATTACAACTCAATAGGGAACCACCAATGGGGTCCCATACATTACCAGTATATACAGTGTTTTCACATGTGATATTATTAGAAAATTAACAAAAAATAGTAGGAGGAAGAATAAAATAACTACCATCAATCCTCAGGTTATAACATGACACTCAAGATTGAACAAACCTACTTCAATCAATTCCATATGTATATAATCATATAATTCATGTTAGTTGTAAACACCAAATAGGAGGAAAAATCCTTCGTATATCATATAGTAGTAGGTCTGAACATTGAATCATAGTGATTATCCAAGGAATGAATATAGTAGTAGTTTAATCAATAGATATTAGGGAGTATCTAAGTAATCTATATAGTAGAAAGTTCATTACTGAATCCTAGGGATTATCATAGAGATACATTGTCATGAGGCATAACAATAAGATTCCATCCATACTAGGAATCCATAGTCATTAAGTATAAAACAAGATCCTATGATTATCATGAATCTATAGTCATTAGGTTTAAGACTATATTATATATGTACTAGGTATCCATAGTTATAAAACATAATAGTTGGATACTAGGTGTACTAGGAATCTACATTCGTAAGGCATAACAACAATATCCCAAGTGGTCTTCTATGAATCTCATTCATTAGACAGAAAGGTAGTGCATCCCTCCAATAACATCTCCTATAGTCATATATATTTGGGAGCTATCATCCACATGGTTTCATTTTTATAATAAAAACATGGATTGTAATCTTAGTTCACAACCTATCATTGTCACTATAGCCAGATTGGAATACACCATATAACTTTTTTTGTAAATACCCAAACTTCTCATACATGTATATTACCTATTTTGAGATGAATATTTTTTATATTACATAAACACACACCTAAGGATCATATAGGCATAGTTCTTTTAGAAACATGAACACATAAACAACTGGTTCATAAGTGAGCTACTTCATCTCCCATTTTGTTATTAATAACTAGGACCCTTATTAGACATATAATACACAATTCCATTCATCATAACCAAAGGGAAATGAAACATAATAAAGGGTGAGTTTATATTATCATTAATTGTAAATACGGGCGATATCAATATATCATAAGTATAGGGGTTTTATGACATGAGAATAACATTTTAATACCATTCCCTACATATCATAGATCATAAAATCTTGTCAAGGAATAAATCTTGTAATTTCATAAGAAATGAATCATAATCGAATCAAGAAACAAGAATAATCATAGAATAATATTGGAATAATAAATAGTTTTTTTGAATACACATAAGCATAAAAATAATTTCCTTAGTATTTCAAGGCTAATTGAAAAAAATATCATAGTGGATTGGGTTTACTCCTGAAACCATCGTAGTAGTCAAGGATCACTCCCATGTTTATCAAAGTGAAAGAGGACCTTAATAAATAGTGTTCAATCCCCATTCCAGTCCTATTTTTATGAGATATCAATCTTTAATCAATACATTGGAGAGATATATAGTACCACCCATCACATAATGAAATTAGTACATATGTGTTCCACAATATCATAAAACATTCATCACATCAGAACCCATTAAATAAAATGGGTTTCATAAAAATTTCATCATAACATAACATGTGGAAAAGAAATAGGTTTCCTAGTCAATTAAACTTTTAATAAAAGCATAACCCATTTAAAAATAAGTGGGTTTCATAAATATTTTAACATTGTATAACCCATGGAAGAGAACGAGGATTTATAAATATATTTTATCATAAACACAAACCATTCAGGGAAAGAAAAATAATGGTATATTTGGATAATATCCCTATAAAACATAAGTAACAACAATGGATTTCATCTTATATAGAAAATGATTTTAGAAATAATAAATTATAACATTTCATGAGGAAAATATCATTTATTTGAAAATCAGTTTTTTAAAATTGAAAATTAATAAAATACTTCAGAAATAATTTTAATTGAAAATAACTTTGAAAATTTATAAAGAAACATTCAAAGAAAATAATGGTCATGATTTTAGAAAGTTTCCATTCATTCGATACACATTAAAAAAATTTCTTTTCTTATATTTGATAAAATCTAAACAGACCATGCCTGGATATAAATACTATTGTTTCTAAAAAAATAATTTTGAAATATTGAGTACATAATCGGAAAACATTGAAGGGAACCTATTTATTCTACAGAAATAAACAAAGGATAATAAAATTCTTGAGTTTTTTGGGAGATAGATCTTATAATTTCATCATTGGATGTATAATCATGAGAAATCTTAATAAACGATGATACAATAACATAAAATCCTTAACACTTTGGTAAATTTAAAACACAGTCCCTATAAAAGCATTATGTTAAATGAAACATAGAATATCATGATAATAAATAAATTAATGATATTAAATGTCAAATGGGTTGTATATAAACCTCAATACTTGAAACTGGGGTTATACTTACACCTCTATACCAACGATTTACATGAACTATTGGTATAGAGTTCTTGGATCAAGTCTATACCAACGATTTATTCAAACTGTTGGTATATATAAATCTCCAAATACAGTTTAAAAAAATATGTTTTATAGGTTGGGATATAACAATAGTATTTAGATTTTTTTTAGAGTTTTCTCATATCTATTAGGCTCCTAGACTCCCCCCATTCACCAACTACCACTAATTTCCCTCACCTGGGGGAGTTAAAACTTCTCTTCTCGTCAAATGTTCAAAAATTATTCATATATTTTTTGATTTGTATATTCATTAACATCAAAATAATAAGTTTTTATTCCTTATTATATTCTTTGGAGTATTGTTTTTCATTTTTATCTTTTTCACCATGTGACCATTCTCAAACATTCATGTTCTTACACAATGATTCTTTGTTCATGTTATTAAATTCTAGACACAGTTTTCATTAATTACACGAAGTAAATTGATGCATATTTAATCATGTATGGCCATGAATAGTCCATGCCATAGTTTATGTTGAAGTATCAAAGTTCCAATCAACATGAAAATAAAAATAGAATGTATGTGAATTTATTGAAGTAATTTCATATCTATAGATAGTGAGATCCTTGTTCAAATTTGATGATTTATTTTTGAAAGGTGAAGTATATCCCAATATTATTTTTTTCTTATAAATAATTGGTTTTGGATAGTTGTAAAGGGATAAAGGATCAAAATGACATGGGAGTAGGGTTTTTTTCCATAGAGATTCTCATAAAGTTCTTCTATCTCAAATTATATATATTTTATTTCATTTTTTTCATTACCCAAACATAGATATCACGAGAGGTTGATATTTATTTATTTCTATCATGAGATTAAAGGGGGTATTTTACTAGGGTGAATATATATTTTTATTTTATTCATGTTGGGTGTCACATTCATTTCCCTTCCTTCCATCACTACCTTATTTTTAATTACAAGGAATTTTTATTTTTATTGAGAGAGTGTTCTATAATGCATTTACTAGAATACTAATTTTACTATAACCTTTGGTTATGACATGATCGATATTTAAAAATGGACTTTCATTACCATTATCACTAAAGAAAAAATGTACATGACCATTAAAAAGGAGAACTTATGAGAGAGTGAGAGTAATCACACAGATGGGGGGGGGGTGACTTAGACATAGTTCCAATGAATATAAGAATAATTCATTAATTTCTTACAATCACTAGTGTATGATCCTTGAAATTACATGTCTTGTACAGTTATTTTATTTTATTCTATCATTATCTTAAATCTTCATCAATCATTGTTATTTTAATATTCTAGTAGTTGTTTTTATTTAGAATTAGTTTAGTGTTTTTAAGTATTGAATTGAGTATTATATATCTTCTTATTTATAGTATCATACATAGAACTTCAAGATCCAATAATAATTAATTAGACATTTAGTGATTTGGGTTTTTTTTTGTTTAACATATAAACGAATTTATCCCATGCTGAGTTATTGGCTCTCTTTAGGTTAGTCACAACCAAATAATGGTGGAAGATCTATCTCCTTAAGGGATAGTAAAGGTTCCCCATTTAGTAAATACCACAAGTCAGGGTAACCTATGTTGTGGATGAAATATACTTCAATATTGACTCCTAAAGAATGAATAAAATCATTCGTGTGTTTATAATGTGCACATTTTTGGCATTATAATCCATCATTCTTTAAAATTACATAGACTGATCATTGCTGTAATTTGTTGGGTTATCTACAAAAAAAATTACATATTAAATTTTCTAAATAAGAAAATTTATATAAAATCATATATTTCATCATTTGAAATTAGTATATATTCTTGGGTATTTATTCCTCTCCCATTTTCTTTATAACAATAATTTTTATCCTTTGATTATAGTTTTGATATCTGGTATGTATTTTGGGATGTTCCATGTTTTATGATCATTTGTAAAGAAAAAATTTGTTTTCATGAAATTACGGTTGTATATTTTTTTGGATACTATTGATTGAGTCTTCATAGTTAAAAAATTTGGTATCACTTTGTAATGTCTCATAATTAATTATTTTGTACACCATGATAGTTAATTCATAAATTTCAGTGATACCCACATTGGTTTGTTATTTATTGGACTTGGT
Source organism: Viscum album (assembly GCA_963277665.1). Taxonomy (NCBI): domain Eukaryota; kingdom Viridiplantae; phylum Streptophyta; class Magnoliopsida; order Santalales; family Viscaceae; genus Viscum; species Viscum album. The sequence goes on along the minus strand of OY728140.1, from coordinate 1,304,947,966 downwards.
TATAACATATTTTATTTCTCTTATTTTATTTCACTAGATACTAGTATAATTTGATGAAATTTATATTAAAATTGGTTATAATGAATTTTGTAATTGTGGTTTACATTTTTGATTTGAACAAAAAGTTCTTTCTTATAATAGAATGAATAAAAGATAGGTATACCATATGAATTAGATATAAATTGACTTTCAAATAATTTTTGTTATTTTTTTTATATTTTTCATTTAACAATGCTTTATATAAAGGTAGTACATAGTTTCCATATTATAATTGTGTTTTAAGACCATGGTTGAGTCAGAAAAATGTTATCTACCATATAAATAAATCTATATTTCTAATAAACTATTATGTTTGGTATCAAAATGTATAGATGAGACAATCTTATAATATTGTTGAATGAAAATAAATAAGTGTTATGGATAATTTAATATTTGATCGGTTTGCATTTTTTCATCATCACGATACAGATAGTATACTAATTCAATAATACAATGATATCAATACACATGATGAAAAGAAAGAATATAATGATGTTTAGAGATGAAATAATTAATGAATGACACCAAAACTCCTATATATAAATAATATACTAAAATGAAAAAGTTGTAATTTTTTATGTGGTTAAATCATGTAAAAACATGTAAGGAATTTATAATAACTACATTGATTATATTAATACATTTTTTATGGAAATAAATATTTTTGGGGCCAATATTCCCTCCAATAAATATATCGAATGCAAATTAATTAAGAAACATTTATTTTCTACTAATAAAATTCATGTATATCATTATGATTTTACTTTATTCTAGGAGGAAATATTATATGTTAATTACAATAAAGAATTTATTATATATCATTTTATGGAAAATATAGATGAAATACCATCACGTGTTCTATATAAATCCATTTGGCACATTCCATTGATTCTTAGTCTTAAAAATATATTCATGTATATAGTAATGTCAACCAATATGCTATGGAAATATACAGAGATAATTAAAAATTACAATGAGTTGGTTTCTCCTTTATATGTATTAGCATAGAGAATATTTTATGCATAATAACTGGATTTTTTAGCTAAGGTTCATAATGTCCATTTGGGGGTATCCTTTGTTTTTTTGATCCATTTGGTCAGATTCATTGTTCTAACAATACATGTCCAGTTTTTATTCAGGTTTATAATCTTTCTCTATGGATGTGTATGAAAAATCCTTCTAATTTTATGAGTATACTAATATCTAGTCATTCTGATCCTATAAATCATATAGATGCCTACATGAAACCATTAATAAGTCATTTGAAGAAGCTTTGGGATATGTGTGAGTGCACATTCAATGTTTCTTCAAAAAGTTGATTTCAGATGCATGTTTCTCTTTTATGTATTATATGTGATTTCCCTTGTTATGAAATGATTTCTACTTAGGGGATGAAGGGAAAACTATCCTATTCTATTTGTATAATGATTAAAAAATATATAAAAACTTAAATATCATCGATGTTTTAGTTTCATGGGGAATTAGTGATTCTTTCCAACAGATAATAAATACAAGTAGAATCACTAAACGTTTGATAATACTATTGACACTGAAGAACCACGTAAACATATTTTAGGAACTGTTATAGTTAATGAATTAAAAGATATTAGTTTTTCATTTGGTAATGTTCATAGGAAATCTAAAAAGAGGAAGAAAATTTATAACAACTCAGCCTTAATGTAAATAGACATTACATCATTTTTTTCAGAATATATAAAACATTAAAAAATAGATTCCTAAAGACTGTGTTAGTTTAATGCCTTTGGAATCTTGGAACAAAAATATTCTAACCCAGTGAATGTTCTTAAATGTTTCCCCAAAATAACTTCACCCATAGTAATTATACTTAAAAAGTTTCATCATTTCCTATCAAAATTAAACATAATAAAGGGGTGATATCGAATGCTCAGTAAGGGTAAATAAAGGAAATACGTAAGAATATCATGAACACAAGTGTATGAGAACAAGGGCATAACATTCAAAAATCATACCCTGTAATCAAAGATCACAAACATGAAACTTGTAATATATATTGTTTGTTCATAAGACATGAATTATAATGGAAAAAAGGCTCAATCCATGAAATAATAACATTTTAATAAGACATGGAATTTTGGTACACACATAAGGATATAAAATAATTTCTATATTAGTCAAGGTATAATTTCCAAGAACATATTAATTGTATGGGTTTACTCCTCATACCTTCTTGGTAGTCATGGTTCACTCCCATTTCCATCTTAGTAGTAATATTTCACTCCCCATACCATCTTGTTAGTCAATATTCACTCCCATGTCCATATTAGTAGTCAAGGTTCACTCCCAAGACCTTATTAGTCTATCTCCTGAGATATAAATCTTTAACCAATGAATTGGAGGGAGATATAGGTCCCAACAATCTCATTATGAAATAATAAATATGCGTTCCACAAGATCCTAAATAATCAATCATTTACCATGATATTTAATGAGTTTCATAAACATATAATCATATCTTAACCTTTTTAAAAAGATATGTTTCATAATAATTTCATCAAATAATATGCCACAAAAAGTAGTAGGTTTCATAAGCATAAAACTTGTGGAAGAGGAATAGGTTTCATAAAAATATAACCCGTGAAAGAGAAACATATTTCATAAATATAATGCCATCAAAATATAAAACATTCATAAAAATAATATGAATTGAAACATTGGAGGATTTCCCAAAAAATGAATGAGTAAAACTTAAAAATTCCATCTTATATAGGAAATACTTTTGAATGATATTTTAAAAACATATCATGAGGAAAATATCATTTCTTCTTTTAAAAATAAACTCTAAAACATAAAATATTTTGAAAACCATTTTATTTAAAACAGCCTTCAAAAATGATAAAAGATGCTTGCAAACATTTTGAAAACCTTTTCCCTTAAAATAAATTTAAGAACATAAAAATAAAGATTGAAATCATTTTGAAAAGCTTTTTCGTTGAAAAATTATAGAATAAGTTTGAAGACCTTTTGAAAAACTTTTCCTTCTCAAACATATAAAAAAAGCTTTAAAACAATTTAAAAATTTTTTTCCTTGAAATCACTTTGAAAACCTATAATTAAAGCTTGAAAGTGTTTTGAAAAATATTTATTTGAGAATACTTTGAAAACTTATAAATAATGATTGAAACCATTTCTATGAAAATTATTTGAAAACATATAAATAAATATTTAAAACGTTTTGAAAACCATTTATATGAAAATATTTTGAAAACATATAATGAAATATTGAAAATGTTTTGAATACCATTACTATGATAATACTTTTAAAACTTATAAATATATATTAAGAATTTTTTGAAAACCATTTCTATATAAATACATTGAAAATTTATAAATAAATATTGATATTTTTTTGGAATCCATTTCTATGAAAATAATTTTAAAACTTATAAATAAATCTTGAAAACATTTTGAAAACCTTTTTAGGAAACACAGTTTTGAAAGAACATAGATTTAGTAATGAAGAGAGAGGTAAAGTATGACATTCTTAAAAACAATTTCTTAATCATCTTGTATAAAAATAGTGAAAAAATGGTACCAATTAATTATGATATCATGAATATACCGAGGATAATAAAATTTAGGAGCTCTCTTGTGAGATGTATCACAATATTTTATCAAAGGAAGCATAATCATAAGCAGTCTCGATAAATAATGAGATTGTTTCAATAAACTCTTACCACTTGGTAACATTGAACTATAATCCCCGTGTAACAAAATGAAATTACATGAAACATAAAATATAATTAAAATAATTATAATATTTATTTTAATATGTCTTGTGTAGTATATATACCTCATAAAAAATATAGGTTCATAACATGGCATGTGTCTTAAAAAAGAAAAATTGAGGCAAAATTACCTTATACACTTAGTTGCCTTTAAAAAACAGATTGCATGAAATAAATATCATAAAATGGATATGTAAAATAACATTTAATTTAGATATAATATTCATATAATACATTCATGGTCAGTATATACACCACAGAAACGAAATGGGTGGTGAATAATACATGTATCTCTTGAAAATAAAAAGTGCAATGAAATTCCCTTACATTATGTTTTGACTCTCATCATACTTGTTCAAGATTCCTGTATAATAAATAAGTTTTTATATGTCTTTTATATAACCATATTTCTATATCCAATACCATATATGATTTTATTTTTAATTTATATTACCCCTTATTAACAATTCCATGTTAGGGTTACGCTTCAGGTAATATCCTCTTTATTTCCACATGTGTCTTAATTTGTTATATCTTTGGTCCTTATACTTATATTATTATTTCCAGAATTTTTAACATGATATAAATATCATTTATATTCATTATAGGTGTATAATAATAATTTATATAATATATAATTATGTAATGGAATACATCGATCATGGATACGGTAAGCCGTACGTACGCATGAACGTTGTTTCCATTTTATTATCGAATTGAATGAAAGAATGTAAATGAAATATATATATATATATATATATATATATATAATAATTACATTATAATTATTATATCATATTTATATCATATAAATTCACTAAAACCGTCTTTAATACAATCTATGTAATGTGCGAACAAATCACATCGCTTTGAGGAGGCGACAGTCTACACGTCCCCAAACAATGTTATCGTATTTACATAAGTAAGAAAGTATAAAGTTATGTATTATAAAATAATATAATAAGAATAAAAAAATATATCATAAATATAGTATATAAAAAAATAATTTATCATAATTTCTAACCATGAAAGGTGGTAGAGGAAAAACCAACAACATCATTTTGTGAGGCGGTGGTTCACCATGAAAAAGTACGATAATTTTGTTACCCATTAAATGAAAGTGTGTGAAAGTGTAGGTAGAAAAATTAATATTGAAACATTTTGGAATATGTAGATACTAATTTTATTATATAATAATGGAATAAAAATAGTTTAGGCGATGGAGGAAGAAAATAAATGAAAGGATATTGAGAGGGATGTTAACTCTTCTGTGGGTAACTCTTTTAGGTTTCCACTAAAGGGGTTACTTGGATGGACTTATTTCCAAAGGGAGGATTCTAGGTTCATGAGAGGGATGTTGAGGAGCTATTTTGGTATATTTTTTTTGAGCCTATGTGGCTTGAGGGGCGAGAGGGATTGGGAGGGGTGAGTGCCTTCCTGTAGTGGAGGAGGAGTGACAATCATGTAAATTTTTGGAAAAGGAATTCTAACCCATTTTCCCATGTAATGTGGATCCAATAATGTAAAATATTATATAAAAGAGATTATATGGTATAAATATAGATAGATAATGGATTTTGGACATGTTTATATGTCACTTTTTCATTTAATATTAAAGGTTAGTGCCTTGTTAAGCTTAATTTTACCTTAGTAGACGTAATTAATTTTAATTACATTAGGTAATATTTTTATTCAAAAACTAAATTGAAATTAAATTTTCTGAATATTATGAATATGGAATCAATTTTTCCAAAATTATATCATAGTAGTGGCAGAAATTAATTTAAATTTAATCCCGCGGATGGGACGATAATGCAGGTTTTTAAAGTAAAAATGTTCAAAAGTTTGATAGGTTTATATTCTATATCAAAGTGAAATTGATTCAAAGGAATTTATTTTTATTTGTAGATAAAAATTATTATAATTAAACTTTAGAAAAAATTTAAAATATAATTTAACTATATAAATAAATTAGATGAATAATTAGTTTGGAATTAAAATTCAATATTTTCACTATTCATTAAAAAAATGGAACTTCACAAAATGATACCAAAAATTCAACCTAACCTAAATTTTATATTTTGATTTCAAAAATGTAGTTTATTTTGACATATTAATTTTATACAAATTCCCGAATTTATATTCAAAATAGGTTCTCTATTAAAAGGAGGTAAAGCTGCTTTTATAAAAATATAGGTTCTTATATGAAATATTGAGTCTATTCTTATAGTATTCCAATAAAATAAAATTTATTACTAATAAAAATTTATGATGAATATATAACATATAAATTTAATTAATATAATTCAAAAGTAGTTATTAATTTAACTTATTAATATAAATAGAATTTCTCACCAAAAAATAGAGTTTTATAAAATCATTCCTATTATATTATTTTGGTTTCTATATTCATTTATAAATAACATCCAACCAATGAATTAAAGTATATATTTTAGTAAGTTTTTCTTCCTATAATATTCAATTTAATAGTAAGTTTATATCTTATTATATGAAATAATAATATATTACTATTTTGTAAAACACGGTCTTGTTTGTTATACAAACCATCAAGGAATGTCAGTATTTCATGTAACATAAGCTAACCTCAATGTTAGTTGTAGAGAAATATAATCATTATGTTGTGTGTAGTGCATGATTAACTTTTCATGAAACAAAAAATATCAAAAATATTAAATAAAATCAAAAAATATATTTCATAAAATCTATGTGGGTTACATTCTACCCCCATTAAAATGAAAGTATCCCCCTATATTAGTCTTAGTTTCAATGGTTTAATACTTGAAAATCCCTTTCAAAAAAACCCACATCTTAAAAACGGAGACTAAAGCTTCTATTTGAAAAAATAATTTTATAAATGTACTGGTCACCCAAATTAACATATAACTTGTTTTACACATGTGAACATAGGTGGGAAGTGAAAACTTGGACATGGAAGGGAAATATAACCATCATGTCCTAATGGAGAATTATAGAGAATACGGTTAGAAGAAAGATAACAATTACAAATCCATAAATCTGTGATGACCCAAGGGGTCATATGATTCATCCAAAATGATGGTACTGTGACAAATATTTGGTTTCATGATCCTTATAAATAAAGTTAAATATTTTTCATGAAAATATATAGTTACATGATTTCAGGACAACCTAACCCTTTATCGTGACCTGATCACCTTCCACTTGATCTATTATTCTATGAAAGGAAGGTGAATTTTTTATTCCTGAAGCATTAACATATCATGATATCCATAAATAGAATGATAAGTCATTCCATCAATATTTATCACAAAAAAAGGTTGTCACAAGTTATCAAATATCCAAAAATCTTAATATGGAAATATAATAATTTAACAAAATCCATTAAATAAATGGTAAACCATAAAACCCTAAAAAATATGGAATTGCAATGAATTATAAGTTAGGTTTCTAAATTTCCCAAAACAAAGATTAGCATTGATCCCCCATATTACATGAAGTATCTCTTGGATGACATATTCTAAACAAGTGAATAACTTCATCATATATTTTATTGGAACATGGTAATAACCCAAATTACCATAAACACTTTTGAAAAACATGAATGATTCCTTATTCTAAATATTACTGTATATATTCCTTTAATCTAAGAAGTTGTAAACTTAATCCATGATAAAATAATTCACTTTGTCAAAAAATCCTTAATCAGTTCTAGGGTCATTGATACTATACAATTTACATTATCCAAACCAATCATCTATTTATCTAAGATAAAAATAATTTTCTATATATATTGAACAACCAAAATCAAATTTTATATATTTTCAAATGACACTTTTAAAGGATATGTGTGAACCCTAATAACATCAAACAATTAAAACTATTAAAAATAATTTCATCCCAGATAGATACTACAAGAAACACCCCTTCTTAGGAACTACATCGTTATGAGAAGCCTCCACCTTTACATGACTGCTCGACTAGCTATCGCGTGCAGAGTTTCATGGGCCTAATAGTGATGGTAAAATCCATACCCTTTCGTTCATCCAAATCCAGATGGCCAAGAACTGGTGAATGATTCCTTCTCTGAATCATCATATGAAGTTGTTCCTTGTAGCGTGTCTAGGTGCTTTCACATTCCAAAATAAAAAATATCACCAAATACCAACCTAAAGTCACAAAAATTTCAACAAGTGAAAATAAAATTTCAAAACAAAACCAGAAGGACCACCATTTTCATCCTCGATCCATGCGTTAATCTCATCATAAAACATCAAAGTCATCATATCTAGGAGCCAACAGAGATAGATTCACCATAATATGACGACGATTTCTCTCCCTCACATCACAAGGTACAAAGAATACCACCACTCATTTCCTCCCCAAAGATAGTGACATAGTCCTAGAGTAAGAGAAGAGGAATGAGAGTCCAATGCCCTTGCTAGGGATCATCACAATGACCCCCCCACCACTGATGACCTCCACTAAAATATATAACTAACAACATATAATCCAAAAAAACCAATCAAATCTCATCCAACAAACATAATATTACTCAACCATTCATAGAACAAATCACTACAAACCATCATGTATGAAATGGAGAAAAAACCTAGGGAAAGCCTTTGAAGGAGAGCTCACCCAAATCAGGCCATGCCAGGACATAAATGACCAATCCACACATCCCAAAACCTCAAAGAAACCATCACAATAGATCTGAATGGGATGGTTACCACAAAATCAAAAGGTTAGGGCTGGGAAGGTGACCGAAAACCACTGAAAAATGAAAACATTGACGGGACAAACACCGGAGAGAAACCCAAAGTTTCAAGGAAATCCTAGAAAAATCCAGGTGAAATGGGAAGCAGAAACCCATCAGGTTGCCTGGAGAATCATCGATGGAAGGAGAAAGATTTTAGAACTAGAACAGAATCTATAGGAAACAACCTGAAACTACCACTCGAAGTAGAAAAACATGAAACCAAACAGCCACAACTATAACCAAATCATGAACTGAAGGTCCTCAAAGGCCGCAAAGACCTAGTACATCGAATCTAAAAGAATCACTACCTAAGATTGAAGTTTAGACCAGATATTCAAGCATCTTTCCACACCAAATACCTTTGCTAGATCAGATCTAAAATGAAGAAAAACAGATCTTCACAAACCTAGGGAAAGAAAAGTGAGTTGGATTACAAAATCACAAACACCAATACCACCCTTGCTGCCACTGAAAGCCGAAAGTGGTGCCAAGATCTATCACCTGAAGAACCAAGACAAGACAAGAAAAAAGATACTTCCCCTCGAAAAAGAGACACAAGATAGAAGACCAAAGCTACCAAATCCAAATTCTAGAAATACTTGCTGCCTTAGACCCACCATCTTTGCTGTGAGAACCCTCTACTCACCATAAACCTAATCCGTCCTTATTAACTCACACCGCCAGTGAACCTGCTATCCAAAACCATAGGGCACCCTCAAGAGTAGTGAAAGGTTATGGGGACCGCAATGGAAGCCGGCGGGCTGGGTATTTTTTTAAAATATCATCTAAGGGATGACAGAACTTGTCGTCACCAACAATCCGAGCCTCGGTGAGGTTCAAGGATCTCACGTAAATTATAAAGAGCACAAAAAACTGAAAACATACCATTTCAAATACGAAGGCACACTCAACTAAAAATAATCCCTAGAGATCGATTCTTGAAGAATTCATAGTCGAATCTCTCTAGATATTACACATGTGCTTCAAGAATACGCTGGAATGTCGATCGTCGAATTACAGGTACTAGTGCAGCAATCTGATGATTTACTCAATGTCCTGACGATCATGACATCGAGATCCCTTCGATGCTTGAGGAAGATCTTGATCCTAGATCTTGGATCAATTCATTCTCTCTCTAGGAAGTGGATGGAGAGAGAGGTTCTCATTATTCATTCCATGTAATTAATGAATTGTTTCTATATACATTCAAGAGAGAGAGCCTCCTACTTTATTTATAGAGGTGTTGCAAAATACCCGATTGGGTTCCCCGACCTCTGTTTATTTCAACATCCACTAAATAAATAATAGTGAAAAACTAAACTATGTTAATATTATTTTTAATTTTATCACATACATGTAATATATATATATAATATATTACATGATAAAACTGATCCCTTTAACTCGACACGCTATCACTCTTAATGTTAAACGAACATTTAATATTAAAACAATATTCATTCAATTAATATTATCTCAAAGTTACTAAACTTGTAAATACATTAAATAAATTCAATCCCAAGTATTCATAACATGAATATTAATGAATTTATTTAATTATTTTGGTGATAAAAAACATGGAAAACACTCGGACCCCATTGTGGGACCCACCATGTCCATATACACATTTGATTAAATATGGAAGGTTCTTGAATATGCTATTGTGTGAAACCCAATATGCCCTTATCTCAATAGTAGTGAATAAAATTCACATACCAAGAGTAGATTATACCAACCCATCATGTGTCCTAAAGAGACAAGGATTTTCATAGAAACGAAAACAAACCTACGAACACTCACTATGTACTATAATCTATTTTTCATTAAATATCTCATAAAGCAGGAGACACACTTGTGTCATCATCCTTTTTCTTGATTTATTATTTGTTGATCAATCTAGATTGATTTTCCTTTCGACTTATTTGGTCAAATACTTATGAAGGAAGCACCATCCTACTAAACCAAGCCTAAGATATACAACTTCATAAACTTGGAAGCGAAAAATCCTTTCTTGACCATTCAACGATTGCCATACCACCAACAATGCACCCAACACAAGCTACCTCACCACGATTTCAAAACCATGTTTTTGACTTGAATTGAAGTATGTAATAAAATGATACACATTGGTAATGGTCTCATGTCAAGAGACCAATACACATATCTGTAGATAAGAATGACCAATGACACACAAAACATGTGGTGTTCTTATTGGTGGGTCTGTCCCCATGATCTAACTACTTGATATCACCAAGTGAGAACTTCATGAGAATGAGTCTCAATGATTATTACCCGTAGAACCTAATAGTCAAACATTTACTATGTCCGATCAGTAAGAAGTATCTAGACTATAGAACATATATTAAAGATTAATGTCATAGTATCTTGAGGTTCTGATTATATCCTGGGATCTTCTATAACCTCTCTACACAACAATTAATCCATGGAAATTACCATTTCAATAGTGGTCATAGTAAAGTCTACACTATAATGGTAAGATGACATCATGTATAACAATTTTTACACATGATATGGCAGTCAAAAGTATTATATAGTTGGATGTAGGGAACCCGCTATTTCAACACTCCCACTTGCACTAGAGACAACTTTCTAACCAAACTTGTTAGCTACTCACACGATAAAAATCTATCTTCTGCTACGTTATGGATTTAACTACTTTTCCTGGCATGTTTTCTTTGTGAGTCAGATCTATTGTATGCGACCTCATCTCCTTGAGTAAAACTTCCCAAGATTAGGTATCCCCGAGTCTATCTCTTTTGTCCATTGTCATAACATGACAACTTAGATAGAAATAATATCATAATTTACATTATGATAATACTTTTATCACTAGGTGAGATTCTAGGAACTATAAAAAATCATTGAATTTAACTATTTTTTAGCTGCTTTAGAAGCTACAACATACTCAGTGTTTTGTAGGTATGGATACCACTGTCTATTATGATCTTGAATCACTCATCTCCTTTGCATAACTATGATATTAGATCAAATTGATCTAAGGATGACTAGTTTGTGTCCCAAAAAAATAATATACCTTCTTCTCCATATACCAGGTACATTTCATTTGACATTGTCGAAGTAAAAGATGATAGTTATAACTGCTTCAATTATAGTGCTACGTGAATCAATTGATATGTGCCTTCAATAATGGATATCATAACAGTATCATTTCTTGTACATATTATGGCATACATGATTGATCCATCAATAAAGTTTATGTAACTCAATACACAACTTTAATCTCTTCCCATGTTCTAAACATGTCAACCTAAAGAGATTAAGCCATGTGCCACTAACAACAATTCTTAACATCAATTTTTGAAACTTTTATTTTTCAATACAATGTCACTAAATGTACAATTTACTAAGAACAAGAAATCATTATATCGAAATTGATAGATCCTATTCCCTATAACTTAGTTTTCTACTTTAAGTTAATCACTAGAGAATTACTTTTAACCATGTATTATCTAACTGTAAGACCAAGATCTATTTTCCCTATGTTTCCAAACATATTTATCTTGGAAAACATTAGCTCTCCCACCAACCTTTGGTAGACACAAGGCAAATATTCATTTGAAATGAATTCTCTAAGATCTTGTTGATTACTTTAATTGAGAACAATATTTCAGTAACTTGAAACTATCATTGGAATTTTATAGTTTCATCATCCATTTTTGGTTTCATCTTATAGACACCTTCCACAGAAGATGATCATGACAACCAATGAACAATTTAATGATCTTATAGGTTATCTATGACATGTATATTTTTTTATAGATTTAGGAATACCAACTTGGTATAACCAATTGATCCTTATTGGTACCAGGCTTGTACCATCCATGTATCATGTCATTTCAATACCCACCGTAAAATTCAATTTATAAGCCCCTTTGAAATTTGGTACAGGGAATCAATTATTGAATTTTAATTTATCTTTTCAATATTATCTAATTTCCATATACTATTTACTTGAAGGATTTATTATTCTCAATGAATAATTTATCACCGACCTCGGTGAATAAAAAAACATCACTATGGTTTCATTCTTCGTAATCAGTAAGTGTCTTTGGAATGTTTCTATTCAACACAAACATGTGTAACTTGTTCATATGACAACCATTTGGGCATCTTGAGAATTGACTATTTCCATGTCAATTCAGATCCCACTATCTCTAATAAAGATGTGTACCCTTATATAGAGATGTAGTCTATCACTTTACCACATGTTTTATATCATAGGGATTTATGTAATGTATTATGAAAAATTTAGGATATTTACAATTATGCACCATTTTTTTAGCATGATGCATGTTTGTTTATATCTTAACAAACTGATTTCATCCTAACACATGATCTTTGACATAATGAATTTTCATCATACTATTACTTGTATGATATCCATTTATCCTTTTAGTTGGCATATAGGTTATGGGATTTCACCGTTATTTTAAAAGAACATCATGAAATATAATGGAAGTTTCTTCTACTTGCAACATTTATAATCCATACATCATAACTATGATGTATAAAATGTGTGTTTATGAATTACTACACACTACATTTTGTTGTTATATTTTGACATGTATTTCTTTATCATATATCCTCCTTATTAACATCAATATGGTGATGTATTCCTTTCCCAAATGGGGTGCTACCTCAGGGAAGTGACCTCCTCATGGGGGAGGGGGGTTTTCATGTGTAGCGGGTTCTAAAAGTCCACACAGGGACATTCCCTTTTAGAAAATAATCAACATGGTGATGTAGATAAGGTGATGTGTGTTTAGGAATTACTCCACACTACATTATCATGATCGATGAATGCTTGATAGATATATTATTCGAGATGCTGACATGAAGCAAATCATATCTTATTACCATGACCTTACTTCAATTTACTGTTCCATAATTTCTGAAAGGAATCTTATGAAGTATCTTTATCTCTAGATTTCCTTTGGAATAGTTCAGACTCTCTTGTTGAAATAACCCCAGATTCATTGTGGAATACCTTTATTTCAAATGGTTTCTTTGTCTATACAAAAAATATTAATAATATCAACGGTGTTTAGCTGTACCAAGCCTAAATAACATACTGGGAATTTTCTTGAAATCCAATTTTAGTTTTACATGACAAATAATCATCTTTCCACAACTGAATAAGTCTTATCTTTTTATTTTCATCATGTATTGCCTATGATTAAAGTATGATTAAACTATCTATTGAGTAAGTTATACCATAAACAAAATTCATTCCTGAACTTGAAATAATGTCACATTAATAACAAATGGGTACATGAGAGAAAATATTTTTTTATACTCAACAAATTGTTCAACAAAAACTATTTACATGGAAAATAGAAGCTACATGTTTCTCACCACTGATTTAGGAATAACCATTTCTCATCATCTTGGATATGAAATTTTACTTATTATAATTTTGATACACATACTTGGTTACTTTATTTAAATACACATATGTTATTGGAATATTTTATTCAATATGCAATAAGTATGTTTAAAACATTAATTTATATTGATGAATATACCTAAATAAGAAGCGGGTACTTGCTTATTGTAATTTAGTTCATTGCGTTTTTAAACATCCATAAATATATTTCATAACATTTGATGCAAATAAACTCCTGTTAAATGACCAACCAATTTTATTTGAAGGACATTTTGAAGGTTCGTTTGGCGTAACTCACCATAGGACTTTTTTGCTTTTCCTTTAAATATATTCTCTATAAGAATAAAATATGATGTTATCTTTAATATTATTATTACTTGGAGAATGTTACCTTAATGGTAATGAAGGGCTTACTCGATACCGTTCATTTTTATCCTAAAACGAAACTAGATTAATTGAGTTTAAAAGTTATAAGAGTGGGATGTTATGAAATATTGTGAACTTTCTTTCACTTTTCACCAATCGAGTGTAATCATCACATTAAAATTTTACATAGCTTTCTCCTTGGAAACTTCTTGGAGATGAGACTTGTAAAGACCCAATATTTTTCAATGAAAATTAAATTCATATAAATATGTCTTATTCACATTAAATCACAACATAATTAACTAATATGTGCTATGTGACCCTTAAAACATAAATTTGTCACTTCTGTGATGTGAATTTTGAAAATCTGACATACACGGTTGCGATCAGTAAGTTATTTGGAGATATACCCTAATGAATAGAAAAAGAATAGTGATATACCCTTATGAATAGTGTAAGAACCCGTGTTTTTTCGGACAGTCATTTTGAGAAGAAATTTGAATTTTTTGCTGTTGGATGCTCGTGAGGGGTAAAATGGTCATTTTTTCCTACCATCTGATCTCAGATAATTTTTCTAACAACTCCGTTGGTCTTGGAATAGGGTGTTTACCCTAGGATAGGAGTTTGGAGGAATTCTGAGCTGTTTGAATTTTGGTGGAATATTTAATATTTAATATTATTAAATTAAATATTAATTTATTCATGTGAGTTTGTTTAGTGATAAATTTTAAACGGAGAGTCGGATTGAGATTTCATCTGCGTCGTTGAGTCCGAAATGGGGTGTTTAGCCTGGGGAAGGCATAAACTTATGTCGGGCACCGGGGCCGGCCCGAGCCCCTTTTTCTTCCTTTCCTTTTCTTCTTTTCTTTTCTTTTCTCTATCTTCCTACCTCCTTCTTGAGCACGCACCATTTGTGGCCTCTCTTTGGCCGTGTCCCATTGGAGAATTGGGAGATTGAGAAAAATAGGAGAGAATTATGGCAAGAGTGGTACCGATTCGAAGCCCTCGACGCGCTGATTCCACGAAGGGCAACCAGGAGCCGTGAAATCAACCGAAGCACCGGCAGTTTCCGCCCAAAGGTAGGGCCGTTTATGTTTTCACCATATAGACCCCTTAAACAAGTTGTTTCAAGTTTTTAAAGCTTTATATTTCTTTCTTGTATCCCCATGGGGCTCGATATGTTTTTTCGGGGGCGAAAACAGGCGAATCAGGCGTTTTTAGGGATTTCCCGTCGGAAAACCCAGTATACACGGCGTGTGTTCCATGGGAACACGCCGTGTGTTCTTCCCATTCAGGGAAGACGAGTTTTTTTAAGTACACTCCGTGTACTTTGAGTACACGCCGTCTAGTTGTGGCCGTGTGGCTGGCCGTGTGGAATAGAACACAGTTTTAGTGGTTTTTTTGAAGTACACACCATGTACTTTGAGTACACGTCATGTAGTGGTACTTGGGCATGTGTTTGAGTGAAAATACACACGGTGTGACATTTTGTGAATATTACACGCCATGTACAGTAAAGTACACTCCGTGTACTATTACACAGGCAGGCCCGATGGGTTCTGGCCATGTACTCTGGCCATGTACTGCTCCAGTTTAGTAATTTTGGTATATCTTATGCTCTGGTAGTCAGAATTGGGTGTGTGAGTAGACAATTCTGAGCATTTTTCCACTTATATTGCGATGGTGATATCCTTTTGACTTTTATAGGTCGTGTAAATGGGGTTTTTGGGGTTTTATCTAAATGGATGGGGGTTTCTTCCTCCCTTTATCGAGCCCAGTCGTCACCTGAGGGTGAGACTTCGCGAGGTTGTTAGGTTGGGTGTTCAGACCAACGTGGTTGAGACCTTTAATAGGAGATGAGCTATGATCTATCTTCCATAATATTTTCTTTAGAGGATGTTTCCCTAGTGAGACGTGCCCTTCTAGTCTAAGAGGCCGTCAGACCGGATGCTTCTATGGGTCCCCTGAGGGATGCCTTGCTTGTGTGATGAACTAGGGAGTCCTTGTAGGAACTCTCTTTTGTTTTCTTTGAGAGGACCCATATTATGGGTCACCTCCTTTGTTATTAATTCGAGGATCCCATGTAGGATTCCTCTTTGCTAAGGATCCCGTGTAGGATTCCTTCTCTCTAGTTATCTAGAGGATCCTGAGTAGGATGACTCCTTGGTGTTTAACTTGTGGGAACCGGAGGGTTCCCGTTGTTTGGCTGACCCTGAGTTGTTACGTCAGGTTTCGGTAGATATGGTTATCAGGTGTCACCTAGAACCCCTGCCAAAATGGTGATTCCTTTGGACTTTGGATGTGTTGTTTGGTTGGGCGTTCGGGCCACCCGTACTTGTTTGTTTATATCTGACATGGGTTGTTGATGCTGTAGTGGTTACCAGAGGTGCTTCCTGGTTGGTGGCTATTGAGCCTGACGTGAGGCGTCTTCTTGTTTGTTGGGATACCTACTTTACCTTATGTGCCTGAGTAGTAGGTGGATTGTTGTTTTTTTTCAACTGCCGCGTGTTTTGTGCATTTTTGTGCCACGAACCCATGTTGGGGTGTCGTGAGGCTGAGGACGTGGCTAATTTTAAATACCTCGAATTGTATAGGTAATTAAATGTGATATTAAAATGCTCTTTGGGATCTCTGCTTGGATCCAGGACCATCCCGAGGGGTGCGTTTCTCTATTTAGCCGTTTGGCCAGGATACCCGAGGGTATGCCATGTTTAATTCTGCTTTACTCTTTCCTTGATAGGAATTGTATGGAAATTGCATGTTTATATGTTGGGAATGGCCCGGTTACTTGTGCCTGAGGGCGGTGTTTTACTATATCCTGAGGGCGTGACTGTATTAGCCTGAGGGCGATGTTTGATTTTGCCTGAGGGCAACCTTTCGTGCTTGAGGGCTTGACTTCTGTGCCCAAGGGCGACACTTCGTATGCCTGAGGGCGAGAATTCTGTTATGCCTGTGGGCAGGATTCTGTTTCGCCTAAGGGCAGGGCCTAAGGGAAAGGTTCTGATTATCCTGAGGGCGTGGTTCGGTTTAGCCTAAGGGCATGGTTTTGTTTAGCCTGAGGGCAATGTTCTGTTTAGCCTAAGGGCTTAGATCTGGTTGACTTGTTCAGAGATATTTTTCCGGCGTTGGCCGAATCAGGTACATGTCGATGGGATTACAGAACCAGAGATCGACTTAATGATACACGGCTTCAGTGGCACGACTTCCAGCTCAATTCCCTTGCACAGGATGTCCAGGAGATTGGGCTTATGGTCCCAAGGATCGACCGCTGATGTGGTTTCTTGTTATTTGAATCACTTAATCATGAGTATTCATATTTATGTGCGTGTGTATAGGTATGGGACTATACATGTGTACGTATATAGATATGGACATCCATGGTGGCACTTTCCCAGTTTACAGGGATTATATACCCTGAGATCAACTGTGGTTGCACGTTTGGTTTACTTGCTTTGTTGTGTTCTAGCTAGGCTGAACACGTTGTTGTTGCATACACTTTTACCAGCACAGTTGTAGGTTGCTTGTCGGGGTGCCCTACTGAGATTATTTCTCACCCCTGCACGTGCACCTCGGTGTATGTGTAGACCTTATGTCTAATTTTCAGGTTGAGGATGAGTTGCATGGAGGATATGGCTATGGCCCAGTGTTGCTTGATTGAGCGGAGCTGCTCGAGTGGTTCTACTGATCGGGCTGCAACAGTTCGATAGTGTCAGGAGATTGGGTACATGGTTTGGCTCAGAGTTAGTAGTAGAGCCCTGTACTTTTACTTTCTGTTTCTTTTGTACTTGTATCTGTATGGTCGGCCAATGGGTGACCAGTGTTGTATTGTATTGCATAGCTGTTTGGGCTTTTACTACATTTTACTATTTCAACTTGTTCTATTTCAGTTGTTTACTACTTCTGCACTCTGTTTACTTTCTGCTGTGTATGATACTTAGTTATTTCCACTGTTTTCTTACTCTGGTATGATGGCATAGTCTCCCCACTATCTCACCCTAGGCCCTCGCTGCTAGTCAGCAGCCTCTGGCGTACGGGGAGGCGCGCTTGAGGCCTTGTGGTGAACCAGCTCAGAGCACCGGTTTAGTGGATTCCGGGTCGGGACGTTACAAAGTGGTATCAGAGGGGTTTTCTTTCCTGGTCTTTACTATTTGGGATATGGTAGACAGGAGTATTAGGAATGTGTCAGAACCTGTGATGGATATCGGGCTGGTGTGTCGAGAACACTTGTTCCGGTAAGAAGTCCTGGTTCCCAGGGTTTGGGATTGTTGTTCTGATTTTGCGATGTTACAGTTGTATATGATTTTCTCCTTGAGCGGCGCACATGTTGTGTGGTGTTTTGGTTTACTAAGGATCTCTGGCTATTTTCCATAGGTAAGATGTCAGGGATGGATTTTGACTCTTGGCCAGCAAAGGTAAGAGGTGTCTCATGCATCATACTAGGCACGTAAGCTTCACAACATATAGGCCTGCTAGTGTGTGTTTTTACTGATGAATGAGACCTTTGGGTCTTCTTACACATACTTTTTTACTCTGATGGCAGGTTGTGTGGATCTATGTCGAGGCGTTTTTGTTGAGGCTGATGACTCAGTCCTCATGCACAGGTGGTGCAGTGACCCCGTTGGTCTATGTGGAATGTGATGCCTTTCTGTTTAACCCTTATTGGGTGTTGTTTCTCAGGTCTATGGCTATCTAGTCGGATCGTTGAGAACGATGTCAATAGATACCAAGGATTTTCTTGTGAACTGGGCATCCTTGGGGGTATTCCCATATAAGGATACCCAATGAGTGTCAGTTCAGTTTGTCTTCTGCTCGGGTTGTGAACTCTAGGGAGTAGTTCCTTCTGAGGATGCTCGGAGAGGATCAGGGCCCTTGTAGGTTTGGTTTTGTTTTTGACTTTTTGGTCGTCAGGATCTTTACCGTCATCTAAGAGGTTCTGGATCTTTTGGGCTAGGTGGTTAGACCTTGTGACCCAGTAGTGAGGCTTTTTCTGTAGGGCTAGGTGGAAGACCTAGGGACCCTTGGTTTTTACTCAAAACTTTGTAGGTCGTTGTCCTTTTTGTTCTGGGGAAACCTGTTTGAGGGTGGTTGACTCGTGCTTGAATCCTGGTAAGGTTTTGACAGGATGCTAGCATGGCTTGGAGGGAGTTGGACACACCTTTAGTGAAATCCTAGTGTACTCCTATTAGAGATGATCATGCTCTATATTGATTCATCCTGAGTATGCTGAGAGAGATTCAACCTTCATCGAGCTCCTTTTTCTTTCCTATGGTCATCCCGGTTGAGGATGGAACCTGTTTTGTTTGTGCTCTCAGAGCGGTGTAAGGAAATCCATATGGTGGGGAGTGCACCATTGGCCCTTTGAGGGTGGTTATCCTTGTTCTGGTTAAACTTCAGTGTTTTCCAGTAGCTTTTGAGCTCAGGGATTTCTTTTAATATGATGATAAGGGTATTCCTATGGTGGGGAGTAATAGATCGGTCGTAGTTGAATGTCTTCTGTGTAGAAGTGATGGTTAAATCTATAAGGCTGGTCGTCAGATAGTCTAAATAGCTTGTTTGTGCAGATGCTCGGGTTATGAGTATGCCTGCTGGTTCTTTTACTGGGCTTCTCGGGGAAGAAAAGGTTTATGGTGGGGAGTTTGTAAGAACCCGTGTTTTTCCGGACAGTTGTTTTGAGCAGAAATTTGAATTTTTTGCTGTTGGATGCTCGTGAGGGGTAAAATGGTCAGTTTTCCCTACCAGCTGATCTCAGATAATTTTTCTGACAACTCTGTTTGTCCCGGAATTGGGTGTTTACCCAAGGATAGGAGTTTGGAGGAATTCTGAGCTGTTCGAATTTTGGCGGAATATTTAATATTTAATATTATTAAATTAAATATTAATTTATTCACATGAGTTCGTTTAGTGATAAATTTTAAACAGAGCTTCATATTGAGATTTAGTCTGCGCCGTTGAGTCTGGAATGGGGTGTTTAGCCTAGGGAAGGCATAAACTTATGTCGGGCGCTGGGGCCGGCCCGGGCCCCTTTTTCTTCCTTTACTTTTCTTCTTTTCTTTTCATTTGTCTCTCTTCCTCCCTCCTTCTTGTGCACGCACCATGTGTGCCTTCTCCATGGCCGTGTCCCATGGGATAATTGGAATATTGAGAAAATCAGGAGAGAAGGATGGCAAGAGTGGTACCGATACGAAGCCCTCGACGCGCTGATTCCGCGAAGGGCAACCAGGAGCCGTGAAATCAACCGAAGCTTCGGCGATTTCGGCCCAAAGGTAGGGCCGTTTACGTTTTCACCATAGATCCTCTTTAAAAAATTTGTTTAAAGTTTTTAAAGCTTTATATTTCTTGTTTGTATGCCCATGGGGCTCGATCTGTTGTTTCGGGGGCGAAAACGGGCGAATCAGGCGTTTTTAGGGATTTCCCGTCGGAAAACCAGGTATACATGGCATGTGTTCTATGGGAACATGCTGTGTGTTCTTACCATTCAAGGAAGACAAGTTTTTTTTAAGTACACACTGTGTACTTTGAGTACACGCCATGTAGTGGTGGCCGTGTGGAATAGAACACGGTTTTAGTGGTTTTTTTGAAGTACACGCTGTGTAGTGGTACTTGGGCATGTGTTTGAGTAAAAATACACACAGTGTGACATTTATTGAATAGTACACGCCGTGTACAGTAAAGTACATGCCGTTTACTATTACACAGGCAGGCCCGATGGGTTCTGGCCATGTACTCTGGCCATTTACTACTCCAGTTTAGTAATTTTGGTATATCTTATGCTCTAGAAGTCAGAATTGGGCGTGTGAGTAGTCGATTCTGAGCGTTGTTCCGCGTAGATTGCGATGGTGAAATCAATTTGACTTTTCTAGGTCGTATAAATGGTGTTTTTGGGGTTTTATCTAAATGGATGGGGGTTTCATCCTCCCTTTATCGTGCCCAGTCGTCACCTGAGGGTGAGACTTCGCGAGGTTGTTAGGTTGGGTGTTCGGACCAATGTGGTTGAGACCTTTAATAGGAGATGAGCTATGAGCTATCTTCTGTAATCTTTTCTTTATAGGACACTTCCCTAGTGAGGCGTGCCCTTCTGGCCTAAGAGGCCGTGAGACCGGATGCTTTTAAGGGTCTGCTGAGGGATGCCTTGCTTGTGTGCTGAACTAGGGAGTCCTTGTAGGAACTCTCTTTTGTTTTCTTTTAGAGGACCCCTATTATGGGTTTCCTCTTTTGTTATTCATTTGAGGATCCCATGTAGGATTCCTCTTTGATAAGGATCCCGTGTAGGATTCCTTCTCTCTAGTTATCTAGAGGATCCCGAGTAGGATGACTCCTTGGTGTTTGACTTGTGGGACCCAGCAGGTGCCCGTTGTTTGGCTGACTCTGAGTTGTTACGTCAGGTTTCGGTAGATATGGCTATCGGGTGACACCTAGAACCTGTGCCAAACTGGTGATTCCTTTGGGATTTGGATGTGTTGTTGGGTTGGGTGTTTGGGCCACCAGTACTTGTTTGTTTATATCTGACATGGGTTGTTGATGCTGTAGTGGTTACCAGAGGTGCTTCCTGGTTGGTGGCTGTTGAGCCTGGCGTGAGGTGTCTTCTTGTTTGTTGGGATACCTACTTTTCCATGTGTGCCTGATTAGTAGTTGGATTGATGTTTTTTACAACTGTTGTATGTTTTGTGCGTTTTTGTGCCACGAACCCATGTAGGGGTGTCGTGAGGCTGAGGCCGTGGCTAATTTTAAATACCTAGAATTGTATAGGTATTTAAATGTGATATTAAAATTCTCTTTGGGATCACTGCTTGGATCTAAGACCATCCCGAGGGGTGCGTTCCTCTGTTTATCTGTTTGGCCAGGATACCTGAGGGTATGCCATTTTTAATTCTGCTTTTCTCTTTCCTTGATAAGAATTGTATGGAAATTTCATGTTTATATGTTGGGAATGGCCCAGTTACTTATGCCTGAGGGTGGTGTTTTACTATAGCCTGAGGGCGTGACTGTATAAGCCAGAAGTCGATGTTCGATTTCACCTGAGGGAAACCTTTCGTTCCTGAGGGCTTGACTTCAGTGCCCGAGGGTGACACTTCGTATTACTGAGGGCGAGAATTCTGTTATGCCTGTGGGAGAGATTCTGTTTCGCCTGAGGGAAAGGCCTGAGGGAAAGGTTCTGATTAGCCTGAGGGCGTGGTTCTGTTTAGCCTAAGGGAATGGTTTTGTTTATCCTGAGGGGAAGGTTCTGTTTAGCCTGAGGGCTTAGATCTGGTTGACTTGTTCAGAGATAGTTTTCCTCCGTTGGCCGAAGCAGGCACATGTCAATGGGATTACAGACCCAGAGATCGACTTAATGATACACAGCTTGAGTGGCACGACATCCAGCTCAATGCCCTTGCACAAGATGTCCAGGAGATCGGGATTATGGTCCCAAGGATTGACTGCTGATGTGGTTTCTTGTTATTTGAATCACTTAATCATGAGTATTCATATTTATGTGCATGTGTATAGGTATGGGACTATACATGTGTACTTATATAGATATGGACATCCATGGTGGCACTTTCCCAGTTGACAGGGATTATATACCCTGAGATCAACTGTGGTTGTACGTTTGGTTTAATTCCTTTGTTGTGTTCTAGCTAGGCTGAACACGTTGTTGTTGCATACACTTTTAGCAGCACAGTTGTAGGTTTCTTGTCGGGGTGCCCTACTGAGATTATTTCTCACCCCTGCACGTGCACCTCGGTGTACGTGTAGACCTTATGTCTACTTTTCAGGTTGAGCACGAGTTGCATGGAGGA
The DNA here is from genome assembly GCA_963277665.1 of Viscum album. Classification (NCBI taxonomy): domain Eukaryota; kingdom Viridiplantae; phylum Streptophyta; class Magnoliopsida; order Santalales; family Viscaceae; genus Viscum; species Viscum album. Next base: position 1,304,924,827 of record OY728140.1, on the reverse strand, counting down.
TAGGGCTAAAGCCCAGTGTTGCATGATCGAGCGGAGCTGCTCGAGTGGTTCTATTGATTGGGCTACATCAGTTCGATAGTGTCAGGAGATCGGGTACGTGGTTTGGCTCGGAGTTAGTAGAAGAGCCCTGTACTTTTAATTTCTGTTTCTTTTGTACTTGTATCTGTATGGTCGGCCAGTGGGTGACCAGTGTTTTATTGTATTGCATAGCTGTTTGGGCTTTTACAGCATTTTACTATTTCAGCTTGTTCTATTTCAGTTGTTTACTGCTTCTGCACTCTGTTTACTTTCCGCTGTGTATGATACTTAGTTATTTCCGCTGTTTGCCTACTCTGGTATGAGGGCATAGTCTCCCCACTATCTCACCCTTGGCCCTCGCTGCTAGTCGGCAGCCTCTGGCGTATGGGGAGGCGCACTTGAGGCCTTGTGGCGAACCGGCTCGGAGCACCGGTTTAGTGGATTTTGGGTGGGACGTTACAAATAGTGATATTCCATAATGAATAATAACCTTACCTATGATAGTATATAAATAATATTCAAGTGAAATTACGATATACCTATGCATTGGAATAAGTAAAAGAATGTTTTAAAAATGTTGTTTTTAGAATAAATTATGATTTTAATTAAATATTAAATTAATAATATTTAGAAAATTATTTTTGAAAAATGGACTACATTTTTGGATTCTACACGTCAAAAGATGGTTGGCATGAATTTTGGGGATTTTTCTGAAATATAAATTTTTTTTATGAATAGTGAAATACAGTAAAGTATCGTATATCAGTTAAATACACTATTCATTACATCACAAGTGATTAAAGACCAATTGGTTCGGTATGTAATGATAAAATTACTATTCTTGTTCAATGAATACTCACCATTCCTTGTCATGGGGGTAAATAATAAAATTAATGAATTTTATATTATGAAATCCACTCTCTCCTCCACTATAAAACCCCCTCCCCCTCCCTCTTCTCTTCAATACTCTCAAGCCTTGTTCCTTATCCAAATTCTATACAAATACCCTAAACACCTCCTCTCCCACGTCCATCAAGCCTTGGTCTCATAAAAAGTCCAAAACCTTTCCCCTAAGGAGGCTCTCAAGGAAGTTTGATTCAAGAGGTAAATTCCTCTTTTCAATTTTTTGTCTTTAATTTCAAGTCCATCTATGTTTTTTTATATTATCTAACCTTATTATAATTTTTTGATGACTCCAGTAACTTATATGTATTGGAATTTCTTCATTATAGTGGAATACTTTATCATCATATCTCTCTTTTACCATCTTTTATACTAGTAGCAAGAACACCATAAGAGATGTGTCAATTTTCCACATTCAAGGACAATGGGCTTTCGATTTCTATTATCATTATCAATTCTGGTCATGATACCATTATTGTTATGGATGAACCAGATTAATATCTATGTAATATAACCTATTTAATATTATTTAATCTCTTTGTAAAAACGGTATTATGTTATAATGAAAAATGAGTTCTTTGTAATCAAAACCCACAAATTAACCGAAACGATTACCATTAAAGTTATATAGAATAATTCATCATAATTCCATGTAACCATGTTATATAAATGAAAAATAACACATATTTATTTTAATAAATAATATATAATTTATGTTATGAATATTTACATCCATTCCACATACTTAAAAACAAGTGAACCGAATATGAAAATAAAGAAAACAAACACTCCAGAACGACGAAATTCAATACAATAACTTATCAATAAGGACATAAATGAACTAAAAATAATTATGATAAACTAAATACCTGTCTAATAGGTTCTTAAATAAGTTATTAATAAGTAAAATTTCATATTCTAGGAGCTTATGTTCAAGACCAGAACACGTTTAGAGTTAATGTAAGGGTTTTTACACCCGAAATTCCAGTTTCATTCCGGTTACTTTCATTATCTAAATGCCTCAATCAAATTCTTATGTACTATTATTTACTCCTCATAAATTATTTGTGGGTATTGTATATATTATTACCAACCAGAACCCTTCCTTATTTTATGGATGGTTACTTTCTTTAAAAGGATGTTTTAAAATTGATTCCAAAATACCAGCCTAATTTAGGGGAATTTTTCAAATTCTTACCTATTTTCAAGGGCACTCTATAATCTATTTTTGAAAACCATTAACTTTATAAAATAACTCATTTTATTATAAAAATAATATTTTAATTCAATTCTGGTTTTATAAAAATATTTTTCCAAAAGAACTATTCTTTTCAAAATAGAAGAGTATTTATCTCTAGATTCCTTAACGATTTTATAAGATTATTTTCATTTGATTAAACACTCTTGTTGTTTCTTATTTATTATTGGGTTTAATCATTTATTAATTCATCTACCATATTTTATTTAATGTTTTATGACTAACTCTATTGTGGATGATATATCATAAAACCATTCACCATATTACTCAGAATGGTTAGTGTTTTATGTTTAATGATTGGGGAAAGATAGTTACATTTCATATGATAGTTTCAATATGAATGTATATGTTGTTTATATTTATCCTCGATCATATGAGAAATGAATTTGAAATATTATGTGACGGTTGGGGCCCAATATAGCCCCTCAATGCATCGAAAGGTCTCACGAGACAAATAGACATGGATTTGGCTGAGGCCTTTCCCAATGTGATATATGGATTTTGGCTGAGGCCTTAATCATTAGACGTCTTGGATGAGGCCCTGAAAAAACGTTTCAGAATGTCCGACATATGCACTATATTCATTATGAAGCTGGTGATTTAAAGTTCATGTGGTTATTTGACTAGTAGAATACCCATGATTATGTTATATTATGGAAATATTTACACAGCTCATATTCCTGCCATTTTATGTTCAAATTTATTTTTAAAGGCATGTGCTTTAAATTATTCACCATGTCTAATGTTTATACCATCTTACACTGCATTTATTACCCTTAGTTATCATTTGAGCTCACCCCTTTCTTATGTTTCATTTTATAAGGACATGAAGAATTAAATTATGAATGACTTGGAAGCATAATCTATAAGTCATGGATATTTTTACTGGAATAAATTAGTGTTGTTATTCCCCTCATGATGTAATGATAAACTTATTTATGTATCTTGTTTCCAATAATACTGAACTACTTGGTCCTTTAGGATGTTTATTCCTTGTATGTATTCCCATAAGGCACCAGTGCCAGGAAACTAGGGCTGGGTCTTTACAGTGGGTATTAGAAGAAGTTTAGTTTAAAACATGGAAACCAGATTTTGAAAATGTGGATTAAGGAAGAGTTCCTAAGATAGTTTTGAGGATAAAAAACATGAACTTCCTAGTATTTTGATAAGGAATACATTATGTGGATCTTTCAAGAAATACATCCATGTCAGGATACAAGTTGGTAGAGACGGCTCTAGCATATATGTATCAAGGGGTAAAACTAGAAAACACCGATTTGAGCTAGACTCGAATGGGAACTTGTGAACGAAAATAGGCCTTGCTGCACTCTTAGTTATGACACTCCCGGGGGTTATGATTAGGATAATTCACATTTTCTTTACAAGCCATTATGAAGGATTTAAATGTAAAATTTTCCTCAAAGAAACCATTTTTTTGATTATGGGGTTAGCCATGCCTTCGATTTTAATTTGTGGTAAGTATTTTGTTAAGTTAATATTATGCATTATTATTCACAACCAAATATAGTGTATTCCATTATCTAGAAATGGATCCTAGTGGAAGTAATAGACACCACATGAATTCTTGTGTCCCCTGTAGGGATTTCCCTCTAATGTAAGATAATGATGATGGATATGGGGCTATGGCAGGTGCTGGGAAACTTATAACTATACTGGGACAACTTACTCAGGTTATGAATAATAACCTTACTCGTATGGAGTATCCTGATCCACCATGTGGAGGAGCTATGTTAGATCACTTTATGCGACAACAACCGCCATCATTTAATGGGACTACAAACCCATTTGTAGCTGAGTAGTGGATATGTTCCCTAGAGAAAATATGTCTTGCATTAGGATGTAATGAAAGAGAGAAGGTCATCATGGAAGTCTATATTCTATCGGGAGATGCGGATCAATGGTGGTTGTAAATCCAAAACACAAACGAGGAGGAAAAAATAGAGTAGATGAAATGGAGGGAATTTAAGGAAATCTTCCTAGAGAAATACTTTCCTCATGAACAGAGATAAAATATGGAGAGAAAATTCTTGAATCTAAGGTAGAAGGAAGATGCGAATGTTGAAAAGTATGAAGATAACTGCACAACGTTAGAATGACATACTATGGACTACATACATAATTCAAGGAGCAAAATTGATTAATTCATTGATGGACTAAATCCATTCCTCCAGTGGGCACTGCTCTCCCAATGTTTTTCCATCATATTAGGATATAGTTTCATGTGCTATCAAGACAGAAAAAAAATTCTCTAAGTCTTATGAAATTAAGGGAAAGTAAGAAAAGAAGAGGGATGCTGAAAAATATGGGAAAGGAAATAAGGAAACATGGGAAAAAGGAAGAGTTGAATTTCCACACTGTGATAATTGTGGAAGGAAACACCCGGGTGCATGCTTAAATCGAAAATGAGTATGCTTCAAATATGGTCAAAAGGCCATATTTTTGGTGATTTCAAGGGAAAGAAAGAATCCATTAATGTTTAATTCTATAATTGTATGTAAATGAGACACTATGATAATGATTTTCCAAAGAATCAAGGGAATATGCAACAGAAAAGTCCAAGGGAGTAAGGAAAAGATTATGCGATCACAACTGCTGATATTGAAGTTCCTAATGATGTAGTGGTAGGTACTTTATTCATTTCCTCAAACTTATCCAATAAATTATTTGAATCAAGATCATCTACTTCATTTATATATTCCCAATTTTCCATAAATGTTATATATGTATAATTTGATTTAATAAAGGAGTTATCAGTAAAACTCATAGTAAATGTATCATTTCAACAAAGGTGTGTCGACTAGTCCCCCTCGTCACACATAAACATGCTTTAGTTACTAACCCTATAATCATACCAATGGCTGAATATGATATAATTCTTGGTATAGGTTTGAAATTAAATTATGATTCAAATATCTATTTCAAGAAGAAGGAAGTTACAATCATTGAGAATGGTGTAGAATCCCTTATTTTTAGAGCATAAACCTCACCATATAATTCTCATCTAGATCTAACCCCATTATCTCTACTGAATTCAATTATTGGGGAGGAAGGGAATGAAATTAATATGTGTGTGGGGAAGAATATATAGATAGAGGGCATACCTATTGTGAAAGAATATATTGATGTCTTTCGAGAGTATTTACCTAAAGATCCTTCAGAGAGGGAAATTGAGTTTTCCATTGAGTTAATTCCTGGTTCAAGGCCCATATCAACGACCCCTTATAGAATGTCCACTATAGATTTAGTGAAACTAAAGAAACAACTATTGGAATTGAGTGATAAGGGATTTATTTGGCCCAGCATTTCCCCATGGGGAGCCTCTATTCTTTTCGTATAGAAGAAATATGGGTCTCTGAGGTTGTGCATTGACTACAGGGAGATCAATGCTATTACAATAAATAATTGTATCTTATTCCATGAATACATGACTTATTTGATCAACTTCATAGAGCCTAATATTTTTCTAAGATTGATCTTCAATATGGATATCATCAGTTGCTTGTGAGGAAGGAAGACATTCAAAAAACAACATTTCTAACTAGGTACGAGCATTATGAGTTTACGTTCATTCCTTTTGGACAAACTAATTCCCCATATATCTTCATGGATCTAATGAATAGTGTATTCAAGGATTATATTGATGACTTTTAGTGGTTTTTTGATGATATCCTGGTATAATATAAAATCTATGAAGATCATAAAAATCACTTGCGCACTATTCACAAGACACTTAGAAGAAATAAATTAAATGGGAAGTTTAGAAAATGTGATTTTTGGCTCCAATAAGTTTTCTTTCTAGGCCACATTGTCTCTAAGGATGAATTATTGGTAGATACTGCAAATACAAAGGTTTTTCAATAATGGCCTACCCAAATGAATGTAACTGAGGTACTTAGTTTTATTTGTTTAGTAGGTTATTATTGGCATTTTGTTCAGAACTTCACTTGTTTAGCCAACCCAATGAACAAGCTCACACAAAAATGGGTTAAGTTCATATGGAAAAAGTTATTTGAAGAATTATTTGAAGAATTTAAGACAAGGATAGTGAATTATATGATCCTACCCCTACCATTGGGGAATGATGGGTTTGTTATCTATAGCAATGCATCAATGAAATGACTTGGTTGTGTCCATATGAAAACTGATCGAGTGATTTCCTATACATCTAGGCAACTAACAATTCATGAATAAAACTACCCAACACATGATATTGAGTTTGTAGTGGTACTCTTTGCTCTGAAGATTTGGAGACATTACCTCTATGGTGAAAAATGTGAGATATATACAGAACATAGGAGTTTGAAATATATATTCTCATAGAAAGAACTCAACATGAGACAAAAGAGATTGATTAAGATACTCAAAGATTATGATTTCATAATACACTACCACCCAGGGAAGGAAAATAAGGTAGTAGATGCTTTTAGTAGAAAGGATCATGTAGTTCCAAACAAGATGAGAGTTAAAAGGGATCCTTTGTTCATGGATCTAGTAAAGATGGATATGTTAATTATCAAGGAAGGTAACACATAACAACTTTTTCAAATGGTTGCCAAAACTTCTTGACTGGAAAGGATAAATTGTTCTCAGGATGATTATGAGGAGTTTTAAAAGAAAATTAAAGCTATAAATGATGGGAAGTTGACTGACATCGTACATGAAGGTGGCATTTTGAAATTCGGGCAGAGGCTTTGTGTTCCCACTATTCCTGAGATAAATAAGGAACTATTAAATGATGATAATAACTCTAATTTCTCTATAAAACTTGGTAACACAAATATGTATTGATATCTCCAAGAAATATTTTGGTGGGACAATATGAAATGGGAGATTGCTGAATATACAACAAAGTTCCGGGTATTCTAACAAGTGAAGGCTAAGAGGAAAAAGTGTAAGGGGATGATGCAACCACAACCCATACCAACATGGAAGTGGGAGAACATTACCATGGACTTTGTCACTATACTTCCTAGGACATCCAGAAGAAGCAATGCTATATGGTTCATTGTGAATTATCTTACAAAGACATTTCACTTTATCGTGATTCGAGAGGACTTCTCATTAGATCAACATTCATGGATTTACATCAAAGAAGTGGTAATGCTACATAGAGTACCACTACCTATTGTATCTGATCGTGGTCCTAGATTCACCTCAACATTTTGGAAAAGTCTCCAACATGCTCTAAGCACTAAACTGAACTTTAGTACGGCCTATCATCCTCAAACTGATGGCCAATCTGAGCGGACTGCTCAGATACTAGAAGGAATGTTTAGTGCATGTTCTATGGAATTCATAAGGGGATGGGATCAACATCTTCCACTGGTTTAATTCTCCTACAACTACAATTTCCACACGAGCATCTGAATGGCACTATATGAAGACCATTATGGGAAAAGGTTCAGAACACCGGTGAGTTGGGATGAAGTCGGTGAGAGTAAGATGCTAGGACCAGAAATGGTCATAGAAATAGTGGAGAGGTAAAAACCATTCAGCAACATATCAAGGTAGCCCAAATCCATAGAAGAGATATATGGATAAATGTCGACGAGACCTTGAATTAAAAGGTGGAGACCTGGTATTTCTACTCTTATCTCCATGGAAGAAGGTCATGAGGTTTGGGAAGAAAGGAAAGCTAAGTCCTAGGTATATCAACCCCTTCGAGATCCTTGATCGAGTTGGAGTTGTGACCTATCAACTGACACTTCCACCTACCATGTAGAAAGTATATGATGTCTTTCATGTATCCCTATTAAGGAATTACATACCAGACCCTTCACATATAATCTCTTCAGAGGTGGTACAGTGGGAGGATGATCTTTCCTATGAGGAGCTGCCAGTGAAAATCTTGGATCATAGAGACAATGTTCTACGCAACAAGACTACTCATCTGGTCAAGGTAATATGGTAAAACTATAAGTACAAAGAGGAAACATGGAAAATAGAAGATTTAATGAAGGAAAAGTACCCCCATCTGTTTTTGTCCTAGTTGGTAAAATGAAATTTTGAGGGTGAAATTTCTGAAGGGGGGAAGAATGTAACGACCCGATATTTTTCCATAGAAATTACTTTCTTATAAATAAGTCATAATAACATGAAATCACAACATAATTAACTACTAAGTGCTATGTGACCCATAAAGAATAAGTTTTTCACTTTTGTGATGTGAATTTTGAAAATCTGACATACATGGTTGCGATTAATAAGTTTTTTGGAGACCAATAAGGAAAACTAAATTTTTGGTGAATAATAACCAACCCTTACGAATAGTAACATACCCTTATGTACAGTGATATTCTCTAATGAATAGTAACCTTACCAATGATATTATATAAATAATATTTCAGTAAAATTACGATATATCTATGCTTTGGAAAAGGTAAAACAATGTTTTAAAATTGTTGTTTTTAGAATAAATTATGATTTTAATTAAATATTATATTAATTGTATTTAAAAAATTATTTTTGAAAAATGGACTTCATTTTTGGATTTTATATGTTTAAAAATGGTTGGGGTGAATTTTTGATATTTTTCTGAAATACTTGAATTTTTTATGAATAGTGAAATACAAGAAAATACCATATATCAGTTAAATACACTATTCATGAAATCACAAGTGATACAAGACCAATTGGTTCGGGATCAAATGATAAAATTACTATTATTGTTCAAGGAAGACTCTCTATTCCTTATATTTTGGGGAAATAATAAATTAATGAATTTTATATTATGAATTCCCCTCTCTCCTCTACTATAAAACCCCCTCTCACTCCCTCTTCTCTTTACTCCTCTCAAGCATTGTGCCTTCCCCAAATTCTATCCAAATACCCTTTGAACCTCCTCTCCCATGTCCAGGAGGCCTTGGTCTCATAAAAAGACAAAAAACTCTCCCTTAATGAGGCTCTCAAGAATATTTGGTTCAAGAGGTAAATTCTACTTTTCAATTCTTTGTCTTTCCTTTCATGTCCATTTGTTTTATTTTTCTATTATCTCTTCTTATCAAAATTTTGTGATGACTCCAATACCATATATGTATTTTAATTTTTTCATGATATTAGAATATGTTATCATCATCTCTCCCTTTTACCTTCTTTTATACTAGTAGAAAGAACAACATCTGAGATGTGTCAATTTTCCACATTCAAGGACAATGGGATTTCGATTTCTATTATCACTCTCAATTATAGTGATGAAACTATACATGTTATGGTTGAACCATATTATATATATGTAATATAACCTATTTAATATTCTATAATCTTTTTGTAAAAATGGTATTAGTTTATAAAGAAAAATGAGTTCTTTGTAATCAAAACCCAAAAATTAACCGAAAATATTATCATTAAAGTTATATATAATAATTATTCCTAATTCCATGTAACCAAGTAATATAAATGACCAAAAACACCTATTTATGTTCATAAAAAATATGTAATTTCAATTATGGAGATTTACATCCATTCCACATACCTAAAAACAAGTGAACCGAATATGAAAGTAAAGAAAAGGAACACTCCAGAATGACGTAATTCAATACAATAACTTATCAATAAGGACATAAATGAACTAACCAGAGTTATGATAAACTAAATAAATGTCTGATAGTTTATTAAATAATTTATTAATAAGTATAATTTCATATTATAGGATCTTAAGTTCAAGAGCGGAACATGTTTGGAGTTAAGGTAAAGGGTTTTTTCATCCGAACTTCCCTTTTCATATGGGTAACATTCATTATTTAAATGCCTCAAAAAATTTACATGTATTGTTATATACTCCTAATAAATTATTTTTGAGTGATATATATATGTTTACTAACCGGAACCCTACCTTATTTTATGGATAGTTACACGTTTTAAAAGTAACTTTCAAAATTGTTTCCAACATACAAGCCCGATTAATAGGAATTTCTCATATTCTTACCTATTTTCAAGGGAATTATATAATCTATTTTTGTAAACCATTATCTTTATAAAATAAAACATTTTATTATGAAAATTCTATTTTAATTCACTTTTGGTTTTATATAGAGATTTTTCTGAAAGAACTCTTCTTTTCAAAATAGAATTGTATTTACCTCAAGATTGCTTAATGATTTTATAAAATTATTTTCATTTGATTAAGAAGTCTTGTTGTTTCTTATGTATTATTGCGTTTAATAATTTATGAAGTCATCTACCATATTTTATATAATGGTTTATGACTAACTCTATTGTGGATGATCTATCCTAAAACCATTCACCATATTACTCAGAATGGTTAGTGTTTTATGTTTAACGATTGTTGAAAGATAGTTACATTTCATATGATATTTTCAATATGAATGTATATTTTGTTTATGTTTATCACCACTCATATGAGGAATGCATTGGAATTATTATGTGACGGTTGGGTCCCACTATATCCCCTCAATGCATCGGTAGGTCTCGTGAGGCAAATATATGTGTAATTGGCTGAGGCCTTTCCCAATGTGATATATGGATTTTGGCCAAGGCCTTAATCATTAGACGTCTTGGTTGAGGCCATGAAAAAATGTTTCAAAATGTCTGACATATGCAGTTCCCTCATTATGGAGCTAGTAATTGAAAGTTCATGTGGTTATTTGACTAGTAGAATACCCATGATTAGATTATATTATGACAATATTTACTCAGCTCATATTCTAGCCATTTTATTTTCAAATTTATTTTTAAAGGAATGTTATTTCAATTATTCACCATGTATAGTGTTTATATTATCTTCCGCTGTATTGTTTACCCTTAATGAGTGTTTGAGCTCACCCCTTTCTTATGTTACATTTTCTGAGGACATGAATAAGTAAATTACGAATGACTTGAAAGCATAATCTAGGAGTCATGTATGTTTATAGTGGAATAAATTAGTGTTGTTTTTTCATTCATGATGTAATGATATAATTATTTATGTATCATGTTTCCAACAACACTAAACTAGTCGGTCCTTCGGGATGCTTATTCCTTTTATATATGCCAATAAGTCACTATCTCCAAGAAACTAGGGCCAAGCCTTTACAAGACTGCATGTAATCACCATCCAAGTCATGATGTAATGACCATAAAAAACATCTGATGTTGATGATAGCATTATGATAGAACCACCAAATGCTTAATTCATGAGTCTCCAGTAATCAATTTTACACCCTCACTTCCTTAAGTGGCTTAACAGATTAGGACACAAGAACCTTGAATATCTGATATAGTAATATTATGCGCAAGAATCTATACTATATTTGAAATTTGTGCCTATTTTGAAAATAACATTTTCTAATATTCATCATAGTTTTATTGTGGTATTACTTACCATTCTCTAAAAATAAAATTAGCAGATTAGTACTTTTTATGTTGATTACCAAATGTGACATTACTGATTAATTTAATCATTAAATGTCTCCCACAAATTTCTCAAATTCTTGGAATCCTCTGTAGTAGGATTGGAAAACAATATCGTTTGAGTATTCTAGTGGAAAGGATCCCTGAAGCTCCCTTATAGTCTATAAGATATGGATGCACCACTACTAAGAGGGTCCAAGGTAGACTTTTGGCTCTCCAACCACATTAATTCACGATTCCTTGATCTTTTGATAGACGTCTCAACATCTAAAATCATTACTTTATTTACACAACGCTTGACTCTAAAATTTACACAAGCTGGCTATAAATATTTCATTGTTGAAATTTTAGTTAAGTCGACCCACTACCGTAATAAAAAATCCTCGGTAGTAAGAGACACCCTCACTTATGTCATGACCAACACCCCAAACACCCAATTTTGTTTAAATTTGAATAACGGAAGACCATAATGACTTCATATTACTTTGAGGGTTTTGTGTTTTTCTCTAGAAGAATGTAATCATTAACATAAAAACATACATTGCTTCCTTATACATTTTATTATCTATTATTTTAGTTATTTCTACCACTATTTATAAATGAATAAAATATTAAATAAATGCATAAATGTAAACTACCACCTGAATAGTATTGAGTATATAAACGACCTAGAAGAATCATACCAAAGTTGAAGCTTGAATCTTGATGCAGCTTGCCCTCATCCTTTATGTTCGCTTCCCTTTTAGAGTATCACCTCATCTTGAAGGGGTCCATGTCACGTCTTAGAGTACTGCCTCATCTTGTTGGGATCCATACATCGTCTTGAACCATATTCATCAATGTACACCACCTCATCTCGGTGGGGTCCACGCCGGTCACCGTCTTTGCCCGAAGTAGAAATGTTACTTCCGCACAGGCGAGGGGAACCTGGGCTATAAATGTACATCATATAAATATTAGGAATGAATTCCCCTATACATTTTAACTAAAATGAAATACTATGAACATATCGTCTATTTAATTAATTACAATCATCACATGCAGTTAAATAATTAATTAAATAAATACAACATACATGGGTCTCTGGTCAAGATCAACAAACAGGTAAATAATTCCTGATAAAATTAAAATTCATTAAATAAGTATGAGGGTTATAAATTAAATTAAATGAATTAATAAATTTAAATAATTTAATTAATTATCGGTCCTCTAATTAATTTAATATTAATATCAAAATTAAATTAATTTAACTTATTTCAATTTAATAACCAAATTGAATTAAATTTAATGGGGGTATTAAAATTTATTTATTTTAAAACACAATTAATATATTAATTAATTTAATTTAAATTCAATAATTAAATTAATTAATTCTATTAATTGAAATTAAAAATCAGGTCTCGAAACCTTACTCTGGCCCATTGCAGGTCGCACTGAACCTGCGTAGACCCGTAACGGGTCGGGTATAGCCAGTGCATGGCTTATCTAGGCCTGGAAGGTTTTCTTAGACCCAAACATGGTCGAGTAGATCTGACCAATCCTATTTCAAGACAAATCAGAATCTGTAAGAGGTGTCAGGTGTTACCTACACCTAGGATCGTCTGAAGATGATGGAGCCACTAGCCCTCCACGGTTGAGGTTGGGGCCGGACCTTGCGGCGGCGGTGAGGCTGGATGCTGAGCTAGGTTGGTTCGGAGATTCACCGATAGGGGTCGACACCGATGATGTCCGGTGAAAGTCTGAAACTGCGAGAAGCAGCTGGCAGGAGAGGCCACTACGGGAGGTGGCCTCGACACGGGTCAGTAGGGATGGTGGTCCAGTGAGGGGAGCGACGCCCGACAGTAGGGCGGTTTTCTACGTGTGACGAGAGGCGAACATCGGGATCCGGAAATGCACGTGGGTAGTGCGACGACTTTGGGAAGTCGAGATGGAGATCATGAAATGAGGAGGCCGATACTTCGGTAAGGACACACGCCAGCATGAAGGTGGGCAGTAGCACCGTCTGCAGGAGCTGGGCGGCCAAGGAGGTCAGCGACTGCTGCGTCTGTCCTAGATAGGGGTGCAATGAAATCTAGGGGAAGCTAATAGGGTTGAGGTTCCATCATTGGGAGCAGCACTCGTGCTGTTGAGACATGATAAAGGAGGCCATAGGCTTGGTGCAGGGTCATTCTGCATAGGGGAGGAAGACACGGGCAGCTCAGGTAGTAGAGGATCTCTGGGTGATGTCTGACGGGGGCATGCTTCGGCGCCTCTGGCATGCTGCGGTGTTTGGAGGAAGATGAGTTGAGGGTCTGTGCAGACACCCCGCCTCCTTTTATTATTATTATTATTATTATTATTATTATTATTATTATTATTATTATTTTCATGCGCCACCCCCCGTTTAGTTTTTTTATTTACTTCGATTTCCTTTTAATTATTTTTAAAAGGAAGTCAAGTCTACACCCCCTTTTTTGTGTGGATTTGTGGAATTCCACAAGTCAAGTTCTCCCCTCCAATTTCCTAATTATATATATCAGCCTTTAAAATAAAATAATAAAATAATTTTTAAAATAAAATAATATTTTATTATTATTACATCCTTATAATAATAAAATAATAATAATAATTATTATAATAAGACCAATGTGAAAATTATTTAATTTGTCAAATTCTAATTTAATCATTATTGGATCTAATTATAATTAACCAAAACCGATCAAAACTTGATCAGTTTCTCGGTATGAATTTAAATTTTAAACCTGAGATCAAACTGCATATTCGATCCAACGTAAAAATTTAAACTGACCATTACTTGGTCATTTGACATTGTATCGACGTGCAGTTTGAACCACTGGGACCGTATTTTAACCATATACATAATTTAAATTTAAATTTAATTCTATAGTCTCATAAAATCTACACGATCCCTATGATACAACTGAAAGGTTTTATGGCCTGCAACGGAAGTCAGTGGGCCGGGTATTTTTAAATAATCTTCAACAAAGGGACAACGTAACTTGTCTTCATCAATGATCTGAGCCCCGGTGAGGTCCGAGGATCTCACATATCTTATAAAGATCACAAAAATAAACTAAATAATACCTATTTCAAACCTAAAGGTGTGGTCAATTGCTACTCATCCCTAGTGATCACTGCTTGGGGAAACATATAGGAGGATCCCTCTATATCATCCACACGTGCTTCAAAAATTGCCTGGAATGTCGATCGTCAAATTCTAGGTGCTAGCATGGCGATCCTATGATGTCCAGACAATCACCACATCAAGGTCCCTTCCATTCTTGAGGATGATCTTGACCCTAGATTTTAGATCAACTGCTTCCCACTCTAAGAAATGGGATGATTGAGAGGCTCTCATTATTCATTCCATGGAATTAATGAATAGTTTTTAAAGCCACCCAAGGGAGAGAGAGAAACCACCTTTATTTATAGTGGTGTTGTAAAATACTCGGTTGGGTTCCCCGGCCCCTATTTATTTCAACCTCCAATAAATAAATAATAATGAATAAGCAAACTATGAAAATATTATCTATTATTTTATCACATACATATAATATATATAAAATTTATTACATGATAAAACTGATCCATTTAACTCTTCTCGCTATCGCACCTAATATTAAACGAACCATGAATATTAAAATAATATTTTTTCAATTAATATTATCTCACATTTACAAAACCTGTAAATAAATTTAATAAATTCAATCCCAAAAATTCATAACATGAATATAAATGAATTTATTAAATTCTTTTTGTGATCAAAAACTTGGAAAACACTCGAACCCCATGGTGGGTAATACTATGGCCATATACCTATTCAACTAAATAGGGAAGATTCTTGAATATGCTATTGTGGGTGACCATATAGGCCCTTATCTTAATAGAAGTAAATAATATCCATAGACCAAGAGTTGAGTCTAGCAACCCATCATGGACCATAAGGAGATAAGGATTTTCATAGAAATGACAACCAACCTAGGAACACTAGCAGTGAACTATAATCTATTTGTCATTAAATATCTCATAAAGTAGGATACAAACTTTTTTTATCATCATTTTTCTTTATTATTTGTTGATCAATCTAGATGGATTTTCCTTTCGGCTGCTTTGGCCCAAGACTTATGAAGGCAACACCATCCCGATCAACCAGACCTGAGATATACAACTTCCTAAACATGTAAGCAACAAATCCTTTCTTGACCATTCAACCAATGTCATACAACCAAAAATGCACCCAACACATGCTACCTCGCAATGATTTCAATACGATGGTTTTTTCATTCCATCAAAGTACACAATCAAATGATACACATTGTTAATGGTCTCATTTCAGGAGACTAATACACATGTTTATAGATAATAATGAACAATAACACCCAAAACATGTGGTGTTCCTATTAGAAGGTATTTCCTCATGATCTCACTACTAGAGATCACCAAGTGCAAACATCATGAGAAGAAGTCTCAATGATTATGAACCCCCACCACCAGATAGTAAAACATCTACTATACCAATCAGAAAGATTTATATACACTACATAACATATATTTAGGAATAATGTCATAGTATCATGAGGTTTTCATTATATCCTGGGAACTTCTATAACCTCCCAACATGACAATTAATCTTTCGAAATTACCATTTCAATGGTGGACTCAGAAAATTATACACTATAATGGTAATATGAAATCATGTACAACTAATTATACAAATGATATGGTCATCAAAAGTACTACATAGTTGGGTCTAGGGAACCCACTATTTCAAAAAGCATAGCTCCTAAGAGCTTCTATATATTTTGAACACATTAAGGGTTTCCTTACCTGAATAAAAATATCACTATTCAATTAAATTTATTTTTTATATATTCACCACTATTCAACTTATCCATTCAACCCCTTATGAAAAATTATACTAAAAACTACTTATATATTTAAATATTCATAGAATATAATCTTTGATTTTCAAAACATAAATTCTTTATTCGTTCAACTGTATTCTTAAACCATTACATATGATTCATTATTTTACTTTTTAATAACTCTTTCCTAGAATATGAAATATGAACCATGTATTAAGGTTCCCCAACCTCAATCTAATCACGATTCTTATGTTTAATGTAAATAATTCAGTTAGAACATACCATACCTTTCACATGTCATTTCTGGTCTCTTTATCTTTAGAAGTATAACCGATACTCATACCACCTTCCTGATTCTCTTCATGAGATCTTATAACACCAATTTTTATAATTCCCACACTTTAAACTTCTAAAACATTTAATGTTAACCAAGTTCCCTGTAGTTCTGACCACTGACCAAAATCATAATGAATAGGGTGAAAAACAATTATCATGGAAGAAAACTACATAATCATGAAAAAATACTTATAGGATGTATAAATAATGACACCTAATTATTTAATCTATGAGAAAATACGTTTATCATAGGTTATTTAGAACCAATTTATTTTTTAATCCCAATGATGGTTCATGAAGATTTTTTCAAATCCCAAATCATATCCCCTGAGAGTATCTAACTAGCTGTGCAATAATGCCTCTTGTCATTTACAATGTTACATTGAGTCAGGGCCAACACACCTTGTTGGATTTGTTACCCCTAGGTACATTTGTGCAAGACCCACCATACTTTAATTATCCAGAAATAATTTATTTCAAGTAAACCACTTGCTCCATACTTTAACAAAATTCAAGAATATTTCTTATACTTTTCCTTATCCTTAAACTTATCTTTGGATACACCCCTAGACATATCCTTGTAAATATTCCTAGGAATATCACTAATGTTTTCTAATCCTAGTTTCTAAATGTTTACTAAACATTTTCTTTGGTGGAAACTATACCAAACCATTCATAATGTACAAATACATGAAGACATTTTTTTGGAATACACAAAACATTACAAATACAGATACCCAAAAACCGTGTCAGTTTATTTTTTTTGGAAACATAGAACAAAAAATTTTCTAACTCATTGAAAGATCATAAATGTTTTCCAAATAAATATCCCCCCTTAGTAATTATAATTTAATACTTTTCTTTATAACATCAGGAAAAAAACATAAGAAAGGTGTGAGTTCAAAATGATTAGTATGAGTAAATAAAGGAATTTCATAAGAATAACATGAACATAAGGGTACAAGAACATGAATATAACATTTGAATATCATACCCCTCATATCAAAGATCATAAAATGAATCATGGAAAAAAATTGACAGTTCATAAGATATGAATCATAAGGGAAACACCAGATTAATCCATGAATTCATAACATAGGAACAAGATGTGGATCTAGGGAAGAAACATAAGCATATAAAATTAGTTCCATAGTAGTCAAGGAATCACTACTAATTCCATCATAATAGGTCAGGTTCATTCCCTATACAATCTTGGTAGTTTGGATCGCTCCCATGACCATCTTAGATCACTCCCCTTACCATATTGGTTGTCATGGTTCACTCCCATGGTCATGTTAGTTGTAAAGGTTCACTCCTAATACCATCTTAGTCTATCTCATGAGATGTAAATTGTTACCTAATACATTAAAGGGTGATATAGGTCCCACCCATATCATAATCAAATCATACGTACATGTTCTTCAAGATCATAAAAAATCATATAATAGCCCATGAAATGGAATAGATGTCATAAAAATGTAATCAAATCATAACATGTGAAAAAATACAGGTTTCCTAATAATTTCATCAAATAATAACCAATAAAAAGAAGCAGGTTTAATAAGAATAAAACTCGTGGAAGATGGATGGGTATTATAAACTTATATCATGTGAAAGAGATACATATTTCATAAAAATAATTCCATCAAAACATAAACCATTAAGATAAATAATATGAATTTAAAAATTGGATAATTTCCTAGAAATGCATGAGTAACACCAACAGATGTCATCTTGGATGAGAAATAATTTTTAAAGATCCTTTAAAATCATTTTTGATGAAAATAAAATTTCTTCATTGGAAAATGATTTTATAAATATAAAACAATTTTAAAACCATTTTATTTAAAAGTCACATTGAAAAATCATAAAAGAAGATTGAAATTGTTTTGAAAACCTTTTCCCTCAAATAGATTTTAAAAATTAAAAATAAATCCTGAAATCATTCTGAAAAGAAAATTTACATGAAAATTTATAAAATAATATTGAAAACAATTTGTAAAAAGTTTCCATTGAAAATTATAATATAATCTTCAAAACATTAATTTTTTTTCTTTGAAAATAGTTTTAAAACTTATTAAGAAATATTGAAAAAGTATTGAAAATAATTTCATTGAATATACATTGAAAAAATATAAATAAATCATGAAAATTTTTTGAAAACCATTTATATGACTATAGTTTGAAAAATTATAAATAATAATTTAATTTTTTTTAAAAACCATTTATTTGAAAGTACTTTGAAAAGTTATTAATAAAGATTGAAAAGAATTTTAAAACCATAACTGTGAAAATATTATGAAAACTTATAAATGAATCTTGAAAAGGTATTGAAAACCATATATATGAAAATTATTTGAAAAATTATAATGAATTATTGAATAGTTTTTGAAAAAAATTTAAATAAAAATTTTGAAAACATATAATGAAATTTTTTAAATTTTTTGAAAACCATTTTATAAAACATAGTTTTGAAATAACACATATTTCTGACTGAAGAGAGAGGTACAGTCAAACATTCTTAATAAACATTCTTAATAAAATTATGTACAAAATATTTGAAAAAATGAAAAAATACATGAATATATCATGAATATAAAAAAGGAAAATAAAATTCAAAACATATCTTGGGATATGGATCTTAATATTTAATCAATGTATGTATAATCTTAAATAATCATGATAAATGAAGAGATTGTTTCAAAAAACTCTTACCATGGGGTAAATTTAAAATATAATACCCATGTAATAAAATGAAATTACTTGAAGCATAAAATATCAATAAAATAATTATATTCTTGATTTAACATTTCAAGGGTTTCATATACACCTCATAGAAAAATATAGGAGCATAACATGACATGTCTCTCAAAGAGGGAAAATTGGGAAAAAATTACATTATCGATTAGGTAACTTTTAAAACATAGAACCCATGAATGAAAAATCATAGAATTTATATGTAAAAAACCCTAAATTTAGGTTTAATATTTATATAGTAGATTTATGGGAATTATATACACCACAACAAATAAATGAGTGTTGAAAAAGGTGTGTATCTCACAAAAATAAAAAGTGAGATGAAATTCTCTTACCCTATGTCTTGACTCTCATCGTACTCATGCAAGATTACTATATAATAAATGTATATTTATTATAATTATTTTATAGAGCCATATTCGTAAATCCAATATGATAAATTATTTAATTATTTCTTTATATTAACCTCTTATTAAAAATTCCATGTTAAGGTTATGATTCAGGTAATATATGTCTTGTTTTTTATATGTCTATTAATTTGTTATATATTTTGTCCTTATAATTATATCATAATTTAAAAAAATTTAAGATTGATATTAATGTAATGTATATCAAGTATATTTTTATTATAATATTCAATATAATATATAATTATAAAATGAAATACACAGTTCATGGAGATGGTAGGTCGTACTTACGCCCGAACGTTGTTTCGGTTTTATTGTCATATTGATGGAAAGAAAGTAAATTAGATATATATATATATATGTATATATATATAATTATTCAATTATAATTGTTATATCATATATATATATATAATGAAATTTCACTAAAACCATCCTTAATACATTTCATGTAGAGTGAACGAATCACACCGCTTAGAGGAGGCAATAGTCGACACGTCCAAAAACGATGTTATCATACATAAAAAAGATGCAATGTATAGTGGTATGTGTTATAAAATAATTAAATAAGCACTAATAATTAATAACTATCATAAATATCATATATCAATAGAGTTTACATCATAATTCCCAACCATGAAATGTTTTAAATGTGTAACGAAGTACATCATTTCGTGAGGCGGTAGTTCGTCGTACAAAAGAACAGTAAGTTCATTACCCATTAGATGAATGTGTGTGTGTTTGTAGGTATAAGACATAGTTAAAAAAATCTTATTGTATTTAGGATACTGGTTTTTTTATATAATCATAGAATAAAGAGAGTTGGGGCGCTGTAGAAAAAAATAAAATAAAGGACTTTGAGGAAGGATATTATCTATTTGTTGGGTAACTTCTTTTGGTTTGCACCAAAGGGATTCCATGGATGAAATTATATAAAAAAAGAGGATTCATATTTTAGGGGAGTTATTTTTCGTATCTATTTGGTATTTTTTTCATGAAAAAGTGTCTTGATAGGTGTGAGGAAGTGGGAGGGGTGAGTGCCTTTTTATAGTGGAGGATTAGCGACACTCTCATAAATTTTATGAAAAGGAATGAGACCCATGTTTTATAATGTAAAGTGGATACAATAACTGGAAGCATTAGATAAAAGAGTGTATAGGGTCAATATATGAACATACAAGGGATTTTGGACAACATTATAAGTCATTTTGGCTCTAAAGCTTAAGGTTTATTCCCTTGTTAAGCTTAGTTTTACCTTATTTGATGTAAATAATTTTAATTAATTTCACCATTTTTTTGTAAAAAACTAATTTTACCATATTAGCAATCATAAATTATTATCATTCCAAATATGGAATATATTTTGTGAATTATGATAACATAAGTGGTAGAAATTAATTTAAATTTGATCCCACAGACGGACCGACAATGTAGGGTTTTAAAGTAAAAATGTTTAAAAGTTTGCTATGTTTTTATTTTAAATTTCGAAGTGAAATTTATTAAAATCACATAAATTGTATTAATTGATAAAAAATAATCTAATAAATCTTTAAGACCATTTAAAAATATAATTTAATATTCCAAATAAATTATACCAAAAAATACTTTTGGATTAAAATTAATTATCTTTCTGTATTCATTAAAAAAATTAAAATTCACATAAAAAACCTAATATTACCCCTAACCTAAATTGTATGTTTCTATTTTAAAAATGATTTATATATATATATATAAAATTCAAAAAAATTCCAAAATTTATATTTAAAATAGTTTCTCTATTAAAGGGAAATAAAACTGATTTTATAAAAATATTGTGTTTTATGTGTAATATTGGATATGTTATCATATTATGAAAATAAAATAATTTTTTTGAATATAAAAAATATTTTATTGAATATATAAAATATAAATATAATTAATATCATTCAACCCATTACATAAAAATTTTCTTTTATAAAATCATTTCCTTTATAATCATTTGGTTTCTATATTCATTTCTAATTAGTAGGTAACCAATGAATTTAACTATAAATTTTCATAAGTTAGTTAACCCTATAATATTCAATTTAATGACTAGGATATATATTATTATATTAAATAATAATATATTACTATTTGGTAGAACTCAATCTTGCTTGTTACGTAAACCATCCTGGAAAGGTAGTATTATGTGTAACGTAATCCAAACTTGGTGTTTCATGTATAAAATTCTAAACATTATGTTGTGTGTAGTGAACGATTAACTTGAGGTTCCATATAAAACAATCCAAACTTAGTACTTTAATAAAATTAAAATATTTTTAGTATTTCATGAAATGAAAAATATCAAAAATATTAAATTAATTCAAAAAAATATTTCACAAAATCTTAGGGTTTTATAATGGGGACACTGAGTATACAAAAAAATTGGAAAACAAAAACTATAATTTTTGAGTTTCAATATTGGTTAACCAATTTTTTATATCATTTTAAATATTTAATTAAAATTGGAAAAAATATATGATAAATGATGCTTTAAATTCTTTTAAATATCATGGGGAAGACCAAAGATGACTTATGATCTTAGCAGTACTTGTTGGATTATGGTATTCGACCAGAACTAAATCATGTGTGTATCAATGAAAATAAATGGAAGGTTCCCTTTGATTCCTATGTGATAAAAACTTTAGAGAATAATATATTTTTGTATGTATTATATAATATAATTGTTCTTGGTGGCTATTCTGGAAACATATCACAATTAGTTAGTAGAAGGTAGTTGAAACTAAAATCCCTAAAAAGTCCTGATTATCACATTTTTCTTCATTAATTGATTCCAATAAGTATCTAGAATTTACTATCCAATAATTTAAGGGTGAATTTGATTCACTAATAACAATTTTATATATACCTTTTTGCTAAAAGGTAATCCATGTTTTCTTGATAAAAATGTACAATGAGGAAACATAAATTTTGTGTGAGTTGGAGAAAGTTTTCCATCCAAAAATTTTAACAGGCATGCTACATTTCACAAATAATATTCCAAATAAAACAATTCTTTGGGGACACATTTCTCATAAGTGCATTTATCCTATTGAAATAAATATTTTCACAATGAAATATTTTGTTCGAAACAATAATCATCCTCAAGGTTCCATTATGATATTTTATCTAGACCAAGAATGTATGGTTTTTTTCCAATCTATTTTCATGATTTTAACACTAGATATAACTGAGAAATGTGAAATAAATAAGAGTAGAATAGGGAAATTGAGTCCTATTTTATATCTCTTACTTAAAAAGGAATAATTCATGGGTCATATACCCTAGATATATTTATCCTTGATGGGAAGGATGCAAAAAATCACACAATCTTATTTAATTGTTGTTTGTTAGATGACTATATCCAGTGTGAAATTTTAATATTTCTACATTATTTAATAATATTACAATTCACATATACAATAAAACATTTATTGTCAATTTATTATGGGAACATAAATAAATTATATTTAGATTTTATCGATATTTTCCTTTGAGGAGAGAGGGTTTTTCACAGTAAAGAGCTCCTTCTTGGGTGAAATCAAAGGTATGAACATTAATTTAACTAAAATAAAAAACCTATATCCCTTTAGTTTTATTATTAATATACAAATTCATATATTGATTTTACCTATTGACTCTGCCTCTCAAGAATTAAGAGCATTGGATTGTGGTCCCAATTATTTATTTTGAGAATGAAAATATTTAATAATAAATGGGTATAAAATCGTTACAACTAATTGAGTGGTTAATATGAAATCACAACATAATGGTGTTATGTTAACTGAAAAAAATACTATTATTCGAATTCATTAGATAGTATCAATCGATATGAAAATGTGTATTATTATGCACTTGTTGAGAAAATATTTTTATTAGATTAATACTCTAATGGTCGAGTTACTATGATGAAATTTATATGGTTTGATTAAATGAAATGACATGGTACATTTATTAATGAATATTGGTTCAGAGTTATTGAAATGAATCTCTTATTAGCTTTCAGTGAACCATATATTTTGGAATTAATACAAAAATAATTTTTTTTTGTGAAAAATCTTCGGAGACCTGATTATAGTGTCATTATTGAAGTAATCATAATACATATTTTTCAACATGGTGGAGATGAAATTGACACAATCGACACCCACATTAGTGTTTACCAAAATATTATATTTGATGTATCGAATTATCCAATTGTGATAATTGATGCTAAACCTGAAGTAGTAGTGGGTAATATATAGAAGCAACCATATATTCTTATAGTTCATTCAGTTTACCTTGAAGTGGATTTCTTAGGTTGGAACTACTATAATTAATTTAACATAGTTTTATATTAGAATGATATGTTTTTTTGTATTGTTTTTTCACTAATTTTAATTAGATTAATTTCAATTCTAAAAACCTAGTTTAAATTGTATTTCTTAAAAAAGTATAACTTGGTTTTTAATATTTATTTTAAAAAACATGTTATGATATTGTTTATAACTTCTTTGAATTCTAATTTGTATATATAATTTTTAAAATTATTTCAAAAAATGTACATTTTTTTCTTATACAAGTTATCAAAGATATTGAAGAAATTAAAAGAAAGATAATATTTTATAATCATTGATCAAGGTGAAAACTAGGGTTTCCTCTTATAGTTACATTAGTGAGTTTAGTAATTTTAATATTTTTCTTCTATTTTATATATAATGTAATGTTCTTATTATTTATCAATTGTTTTAGTACATTAATCTATGGAAGAGTGACTTGTCCTCATCCTTCTTGTATGGGTCTGAATAAGGGGTTCTCCTAGAGAAACATAGAGAACCCTGTTTCCGACGCTTTCGCCGGGGCGCGCGCGCATCCGTCCGTCAGGGGGGACGTGCGGCTTTGTTTCCCTGCATTCCCGCTTTCCAAAGGCAGGCAGCATTCGTTCCTTGTTCAGGTACGTCTGCTCCTTGATCGAAATGGGATGATGGGATGTCGGTTCTTCCTTCCGTGGATTCCTCCTCAGAACTCGTCACCTAGTCCGGGTCTCCCTTATAGATTTAATACGTAGTTCGTGAAACTCTTCCCAGTGCCATGTTTCCATGGACGCCGGTTAATTACACTGCTTCTGTCAGGACATTCCAAAGGGTCCAGTCAGGGCAGCAACCTTCGGTCAGGGGAGTAGTCACGTTGAGGCATCAGTAGCGTGTCTGGATGCTGGGGTACCTGGCATGTCTGTCTGTTATCCTTGACCACAAGGCTTATCGAGGGCGTGGAAGCCCGAGGCATCCCACATCGAGCGCGGGGAATTACATGTCATAGACACGTATCTGAGGTTTTCCTCAGCTTCCCGTGTTCAACACAGGGTATGCCGCGAGTTTAACATCTAGCGGAGACGGATGAGAGTGAAATGGGACCATCGCAGGGGGGGTGACAGTGAAGTTGGGCTTGATCCTTGACGAGGCCTCCTACGTATCCCCGTGGCAGGGAATCAAAGTCCGCGTAGTTCGGGATGGTGCCGGTAAACCGACGTGAAGCTGGACCTTGGTCCGATGAATGTCTTCAGCGTACCGACGTGAAGGTGGACCTTGGTCCGATGGGCATCGTCGGCGTACCGACGTGAAAGTAGACTCGTGGGTCCACTAATGGTGGGCTTGAACCTTGGGAAGGTTTCCTACGTACCATGCCTTGACATGGATCAAAGACCTCGTAGTTCAGGGAATACATTTTAACGTCATGCGGGACGATAGTGAACCCTGACGTGAATAAATGACGGGCGGTGGGTGTCGGCGAACCGACGTAAGTGAGGGACCTTGGTCCGATGGGAGATGGGGCTTGGCACACCGACAAGGAGACGGTCTGGGCCAATGTTTGTTGGGCTTGAACTTCAGGGAGGCTTCCTACGTACCATGCCTTGACACGGATCAAAGACATCATAGTTCGGGTGAGTCACAACAGCTTGTCGTCGGACTGGAATTGCAGTTTAACGTCGTGCTAGACGTGGGTGAAACTCTGCGTGAATTGGGTGATGGGTGGGCTTGAACCTCGTGGAGGCTTCCTACGTACCATGCCTTGACATGGATCAAAGACCTCGTAGTTCAGGTGGGTTTGGGTCGCAATGGCTTACCACTAGACCAGAATGTAGTTTAACGTCATGCTGGACGAAGATGGGTCCCGACGTGAAGAAACGACGGGTGGGTGTGTCGGTGAACCGACGTGAAAGTAGACCTTGGTCCACTATTGGTGGGATTGAACCTCATAAAGGCTTCCTACGTACCATGCCTTGACATGGATCAAAGACCTCGTAGTTCAAACGGGGTTTCGCCGGTGAACCAACGTTAAAGTAGACCTTGGTCCACTATTGGTGGGCTTGAACCTCGTGGAGGCTTCCTACAAACCATGCCTTGACATGGATCAAAGACCTCGTAGTTCAAATGGGGTGGGTCGCAATGGCTTACCACTGGACCGGAATTGCAGTTTAACGTCGTGCTGGACGGGGGTGAAACCTGACGTGAAAGACGGGCGGGCTTGAACCTCGTAGAGGCTTCCTACGTACCATGCCTTGACATGGATCAAAGACCTCGTAGTTCAGAAGGGGTGGGTCGCAATGGCTTACCACTGGACCGGAATTGCAGTTTAACGTCGTGCTGGACGAGGGTGAGACCCGACGTGAAAGACGGGCGGGCTTGAACCTCGTAGAGGCTTCCTACGTACCATGCCTTGACATGGATCAAAGACCTCGTAGTTCAGAAGGGTTTCGCCGGTGAACCGACGTGAAAGTAGACCTTGGTCCACTGTTGGTGGGCTTGAACCTCGTGGAGGCTTCCTACGTACCATGCCTTGACATGGATCAAAGACCTCGTAGTTCAGAAGGGGTTTTTCAGGGTCGGTGCTCACTCTAAGCCCACGTGAGTCATGCTCGGTGTGAGAAACAAGAGGTTGCAAGGACCTGACGATCACGTCGCGAAGGGTGCGTCCGTGAGAAGCGAAGAAGGGCTTACGCGTTGAGCGGGCCATGGTGTTGGGACTTACTCCAGGATGGAGGCCCATGGCGCGACAAAGCACGGGGAAGATGGACCTTGGTCCGACGATGGGAGGTGCCTCGTCCCCTATCACGTCCTCCACTGACCTTGGTAGTGGGGAAGTACAGAGATGCACAGGTGCAATCATCCGTACCAAAGGTTAGGGGCTTACGCTCTGAGGCAGCCCTTTCCCTGTGAACATACACCACTCCGACAAGGAGGATCTCATTCCATGTGCGGAAGAGTTCCATTCTCGTGGAGACGAGTGGTGTAATGAATGTTCGAGCTGGGGGGACCCTTCGTGAGGGAGACGAGGTTGGGTCATAGTTTAACGTCATGTGTTGAGGACGTGGTGCTTTGCAGTTTAACGTCCTGCAGCTCGGACGAGGTGGGTTCACTCCACACCCCTAGGGCTTACATAACCGGTACCCTCTGGTCCTTGGGGAAGGGAAGGTGCCGGTAAGGCCATGGTAAAGGGGGGTCGTGGGACCAACCATCGAGGGGTCCACATTAGCGTGGCTATGCGAAGAAGCAATAGCCGTTAGCGTGCCTATGCGAAGAAGCATTAGGCGAAGCAACGCTACGGGGGGTGTTGTCCATGGGACTTTGAAATCACATCATGCAAACCTGGAGGGTCGCACGGAAAGAGGAATCGCTAAGCAGAGGAGTGTGCTTCGCGAAGTGGGGTGCCTTGGCCTTAGCATGGGGCATAGGTGGGAGTGGGAGGTTCTTCGCGAAGTGGAACAGTGTTCGCAGAGCACTGCCTCGCGAAGAAGGAGTGGTTCGCGAAGCAGGGTCCTGCCAAGCAGTGTAATTCGCGAAGTGGAGCGATCCTGCCTTAGTATAGGGATTACTCGTATGTGTTGGGTGTTTCGCGAAGCACAAGTGATCCGCGGCTGCCCGGGTTCCCTTGGGAATCCCCTTCCTTCGCGAACGCCCTTGAGCTTCGCGAAGGGCATCCCTCTCGGAAGAGGGGCTCAAAACGAAACAAATCAGAGTCGTCTCGTGAAGTAGAAATACCTCGCGGAGCTCATGATTCCCGGGGAAAAGCGTGCTTCGCGATTCGGGAGAGGAGAAGCCGAAAGGTCGGGTTGTCCGTCCTCGGGACTCAGGGGGAGTCGAGTATTTATAGGGAAGGGGCGCCGCGAAGCAGGGCTCGCGCGCCGCCTTCGGGGCTTCGCGGTGGCTCGCGAATGTCAAACGGGTTCGCGGGGGATTACCGCCTCTGGAGCTTTGCGGCGGCTCGCGAACGTAAAACGGGTTTGCGGAGGATTACCGCCTCCGGAGCTTCGCGGGGTCGCCATGGTTGGGGCGCTTTGCGGCGGGGCTTCGCGGCTGTGCTTCGCGGTTGTGCTTCGCGAGGCAGCGCGCCGGCTGTCTTTTCCGTTCCTTCCTTTCGGGCCACATTTTTTGGTGCCAACAAATGCCCCCCCTCAGACTTGGAGCCGCGGAGGGCGAAGGGTCGAAGTCTGAGGGACAATCGCCAAAACTTTCGGTGGTTCGCGATGCAGCATCGTGAAGGGGGCCCGCGATGCTCGCCGGGGCCGCGGATCCGGACGCGCCTCGATGCTTCGCGCGGGTGAGGCGCCCCGCGATGCTCCGGGGTCGTCGCCTATAAATAGGGGTCCGCCCTCTTTTGTATTTACGTTCCTTCCTTATCTTTTTGTGCTCTCGATTTCGCGAAGCTCCGCGTACTCCGCGACCGCCCTCCGCAAATCGAGCTTCGCAGCGAACCGCGGGTCTCCGACTCCGCATCCGCGCCCAGCGAACCTTTGCTTGTCTGCCTTGGCCGGACTTCGTGGTTTGAACTTGCGACCGACCTTCGCGATCCGGCTTCGTGATCGAGCTTCGCGATCCATCCGGAAGAATCCTTTTCTGAGGGCCAGAGTTAAAATGGCCCATCAAGAAGCTGTCTTGGGGGTCCTCGCAGATGCTGCTCGTTGAGATGAGATGGCCAACCATCCAGGCTTGGGGGAAATGGTTTGGAGCCACTCAGACCACACTTCCTTGAAAGACCTGCTGTCGGAAGGTCAGAAGGATTACCCGCAGTGCAAGAAACTGCCGTTATACGGCTTCGGGATGAGGGATGACGTCTTCATCCCTGAGGAAAGAAGGGATGAACCAGCTTGCTGGTTCAGGAGCACACCATGCCAGCACCAATGGTTCAGGGCGGCCGATGGTCATGCACATGAGGATTTCACAACCGTCACCACTGATTGCCTCTACAATCATGTGAACGACATTGACGGGAGGCCACTGCAACCGGAGATGTCCCCTCCTCTCTACCGCACCATGCTGAAGGTGGCTCTGCAGGATCCGAAGAAGGGATGGTCCGATGAGTGGAACCTGCGCCAGGGCGGCAATTTTACCGATGACTGGGCCTGGGCCTACTGGGTAGGCGCCTCATGCGAGGAGTTCGAGGCCGAGCTGAGGAGAGTGGGATTGTATGAGGCGGCATGGGCCTCCCAGTTCCACATTTACCAGCCAAAGCAGCTGATGCCGGAACTGTTGAGTAGATGGTCGTCCAGAACCAACACTTTTCACCTGCATCACAGGGAGGTGGGCATCAGCCTGTGGGATGTCTACCAGGTTTCTGGGGTCCCGATCTTGGGGGCCATGTATGACGAGTTCCTCCCCGTTGCCAGCGTGTGGGGAGATGCTGAGCAAATGCCACGGCTGGCGTCAGCGCTGATGGCGCTTGTCCCTGGAGAGGACAAGGAAGCAGTGAGGGATGTCCACTTTAGAAGATGGTTCAAACGCTTCCTGAACTTCCCAGAAGATCGAGAGTTCTCTCCAAGGCCTCGAACTTGTCCGAGGGCAGCCCAGCGGGGCAAGGGACACTCGTACTGGCGGGTCTTGGAGGACAGCCAATGGAAGACTTGGGGTTTCAGTGTTATCACTGAACAACACCCAATAGTCAGGCTGGCGGCGTTCATCGCGGCTCTCATTTGTGGGTGGATCCTACCGGTGAGAGATACAAGCATGGGGGTACGACCCAGCTCATTCATCATGGCATCGATGTTGGCCATGGGGCAGCGGATCAACCTGGGGATCCCGATGCTCGCCAAACTATACAGAATGCTGCGGCGTATTAGCGAGGGAAAGAAGCCGCCAAGAATATGCGGGCCCTTCCACCTCCTGTATGGGTGGATCACGGTGCATATCAGGGGGATTTACGAGTATCCAAACCCCATTTCGCCGCCGGGATCAGACTTTCGCCCCTCCATTCTGAACGCAGTTGGGAGCTTCCCATTCAAACTGGCCATTCCGATGGTGCTGAATAGGGTGTGGAGGGCGGATGAGTTCAACTTTCATCCCTTACCACTACCGACGGGGAGGCTTACTGATGATGGACGGGGAACGGAAGAACATCGGGCTTACCTCCTGGCCTTCCGAGGTGGAGTTTTGGTGGATCGGATAGATCGTGAGCCAATCTATGAACCGTACACCCCACATCGTTTTGCGAGGCAGTTCCGGTGCCTCCAGCGGCTGACCCCGCAGGTATACTGGGAGGTGCGTCACGAGGAGCACCTGTGTGTGATGAGGCAGCTGTGGCTCATGTTCACATGTAAGGATGGAAAGATGCAGATCGCATTGCCTCCGTCCACCGCCGCCTTCGGCTTAGTGAAGGAGTACGCCATCAGCTGGGAGGCCGCTTATCCTGGGGAGATGCTGAAGCAGCCAACGATCCGGGTTGGTGACGGTGGGCCTCCTTTATCTCGAGGTCGGGGTCGGAGGGCACCTAGGGCCGCTCGTGGCAGCGGGGTTGCCATGGCGGCGAGACCCGCACCGGCCGAGGGTATGGCTGCAGCGGCGGATCCGGTGGTTCCGGGAGAGCAGGGTCATCCGGAGGGGCGGCCACCGAGGGGGTTCCGTAGGATACCCACTCAGGCTCCGGGGAAGCGGCTGCATCACATCGATATGGCAGAATTTTCTGTCTTTCCGGAAGCTTGGGACATTTGGGATGTCAACCTGCAATTCCTCAGCCCACCTGAGATGTGGGCCCACCTGAATCGCCTCGGGATGGAACTGCCGGACATAGGGCTGGATTCATGGTGTCTCCGGTGGAGGCGGAGCAATACTTGAACGAGCTGGAGGATTACGTCCACTCCAGCGGTGTTCCTCGCCCAATGACAGATCGGGTGAGGGTACTGTTGAATCAGACGGTGCCTCCACAGTTATCGGCTGCCGATCTGAGGGAGAGCTTCCCCTTGCCGGAGGAATCAGGGGACTCTTCTCAGGGGGACGAGGCTGGAGGAGGGAGCCCGTTGGAGGAGGGCGAGGTCGGAGACCGAAGCTCAGAATCCGACGACTTTGAGGAGGCTCTCGAGGTAGCATTCCGAACTTCTTTTCTTACGATCTGTTCTTGAATCCCTATGGACTTCTCACCAATGTTTGAGCCATGCAGGATGAACTTGTTCGTAGGCCTCGTTCTCACTCCTTGACGGGTGATGACACAGGACCATCAGAACCCGCGCCTATGGCTGCGTCCAGTTCTGCGTCTGGTGGGGCCAGGGGGTCTGAGGCGGCTCCTCTGAAATCTCCAGACCTTCCAACAGTATACGGGGGGCCTCGTCTCGGAGTCCCATCAGTACCGGCCCAGGAGCAGCTCTCGGAGGTCAATCTTCGTAAGTCTCCTCCACCGGTCTCCTTGTTGTCACATGTAGGCCATGCCAACTAACGTTTATGTCTCTTTCTGTCATACAGTTCTCCGACTGGCGTGGGCTGCTGCAGCGAGGCTGGTCGGGATGTCTGGCGGCGTCCCTCCCAGGGTCATGCCGGTGATGGTGATGATAATCCCTTCACCTCCTCATGCTGCGGCGCACACAATCACTGGAGGGACCACCAGCAGGGCCGTACCTGAAGTCATCGAGGTGGACTCTGAAGAAGAGGATCAACCGGTCAGTCCCAGTCCTGTCCTGCCTGCGTCGGCGTCAGGTGTCGTACCAGACTCAACACCAGATGCAGATCTTGCTGAGGAATTCCAGTAGGCATATCCTGCGTACGAGCCTGCCGACCGCGCGGATTGGGACGAAACGGCCTCTGATGAGGAAGACAGCAGCATAGCCCATCGCCGGTCGTGGAAGCTGATCACGCGCTTTATCAGGGACACTCCCCAAGCGCAATGGCTGGCCGAAATGGATAGGCTCCGCTCGCGGTTGCGCGAACTGTGTGCCGGGGGAGTGGATGCCCAATGCCCTCACATGCTCATCCAAGACCTCATGGCTGAGAAGATCTGGGAGCATGATCGTGGGCTGAGCGTGGGATGGCAGCGGAGGAAGGCGACCAGCATTAGGAAGCTCCAGGAGGCTGAAGGCGAGGTCCAACAGATGCAGATCCGGGCCAACGAGCTTTCAGCCACTCTCGATGCGCAGTCTGAGCTGGTCTCACGATTGAAGGCCCAGCTAGCAGAGGCTGAGGAACATATGGGGCAAACCTCTGGGAGGATGGCTGTCGTCCAGGCCGAGGTAGAAAGGGCCAGGGACAGGATTGACGAATTACGCCCCGCCGCCGCTGAAGAGGAGCGGGAGTTGAATCAGCGGCAACAGGCTTTGGACGCCGCAAGTCAGCGGGTGGCGGAGCTGCAACGCTCTTTTGACGGAGTCAACCCGTCCATGGGGGAAGTCAACCCCCGAGTATTGTAGCGATCCCGAAAGAAACTTTTATTAACACTTTTGTGCTTCAACTCTTTCTTTCTCCTTTGTTTTGAGTTCCGTAGCACGCACGATTTCCACTGTTGAATTGCCTTGTTACATTCCTACAATGTTTGTGAGACGTTTGACAACAATTCCCTCAAACCAGTCCAGATTCCCGAAAGATGGGGAAGGCTTGATCGGAGGAGGAACTTCCAGGATAGCCGAATTACCGTTTCTCCAACGTGCTCTTATGCACGAACGGGGCAACACCAGGGGCGCTGAAATCGGTTCAAACAGATGAAAATGGGAAGTGTGAATCACGATGCCCAAATTCGGAACACTGTGGGGATGGCGTGACAATAAAGGACAACCGATAACCGTGGCGGACAAACGGTATCCTTACTGCGTTAGCCTGAAATGGGGACAACAAATGAGCATCGACCGCTGACCATATTCGCAACGCGGGATTTTATCAATTTGTTGTCGATCAATCTTTCAGGACGTTGGCCCAGGACAGTTGGTGGACCATAGGTCAGACATCCATACTGTTAGGGGGTCCTTCCAGACATGACCAGTCTTCCGGAACATTGGCCCAGGACGGTAGGTGAGCCGATGCGGCATAAGACCAGGCCGTTAGGGGGTTCCTTCAGACATGAAAGAGGACGAGGGTCCGAATAAGGGACACGAAAAGCATGGAACATGGAGTGGTGGTTTGCTCAAACATAATCCAACACTTCGGTAGTTGCACCACCGTGGTGGGAGTACGCCAGATGGGCGCATCGGCCTGATCACGGATCATTCTTTCTTCCAGACAGGGCCTCTGGCGAGGGCTGGAAATGGGGAGGAGCAAGATTTTGCGATTCCTGGGGCTGGACCCTAGGTGAAATTCCTGGGTGTCTCTACGTATCCCATGATGATGGGAATCAAGCCATACGTAGTTCTGAAAGCGCAGTTTAACGTCATGCAGGACGAGGAGCAGCCTAACCGTGTTGGTACACATCCTGCCAAAACTTACTAAGCCCGCGTGAGTCGTGCTCGGTGCGGGAAACAAGCAGTAGTGGTGGGAATTTCCCGACAAAAAAGGGGAAGGTTAGGGAAAAGGGACACTCGGTGACTACCGGCCCAATGACACTAACACGATCATTTAGCGCACCTAGATGTGCGAAGAGAAAGAGCCGGGTATGACGGAATTCCACTTGAACATGAGGAAGTAGAAATGTGTGAATCATGGTGCTCGAGATTCAGATCACAATGATGGTGGCGTGACGATGGAGGATTACTACTGACCATGTTCGCAACACAACATCCTATCGCGTTATCCTGAAGTGGGAACAAACAAATGAGGGTCGACCTTTGACCATGTTCGAAACACGGGACCATGTCACAAATGTTGTCAGAGATCCGTGGGGACGTTGGCCCGAAACGATTGAAGGGACCTTAGGTCCAGCATTCATGGAGAGCCCTTAAGCTTAGTATCCACGTCGTCCGAGGGTCCTTTTGGATGTGGAAGAGGATGAGGATCCAAATAGCGAGCTCACGAAGCTTGATCATGAGATGAGGGGAATGTCCCTGTGAAAATCCCATGCTCCGGGCTTTTTGTCAAAACACATCTGAATATGTCAACGAAACGTATTAGAGAGAGGGGGAAGATTCCTTTCCCTTGGGGAGATCTTAGTTTAGGGTCATAGAATTCGGACCATGGATTGAAAAAAGGGATCAGGGGACGCATGACATCAAAACCTGACGTGAATAAGGACATAGTCCTGCTTACCATGCGTTCTCCGAGGAAATGCTCGAGTCGAGGGACCGAACACAAGAGTTAGGCTGGGCCCGCGGGGAAATACCCGGGCGCTCCTACGTATCTCATAAGGATGAGAATCAAGCCATACGTAGTTCTGGAGGGTGGCACGGTAAGGTACCAGTGCCAGGGGAAAAGGGGAGTGCGGACGTGGCCCTTGCACTAAAGAAGCGGAATTTGATGTATCTTGTTTGTTCTTTAAGGTGAATGGTTTTTTTTGTGAAGCGACAGGCCTAGAACAGTAGGTCGTGATGTCGCCACAAGAATCAAGCCGTGATGGGCGTTGACAAATGGCATGGCACATGACCAATACCCAACGTGATGTCCTCTACAGCGAGGTCACCACAATGCGGTGCCATTTTTCGTCGTGCGGCCAGGACGATAATGTCACAGTTTAGGGTCGTATGATAGGACCAAGCATGCATTTTATCGTCATGCAGCGCAGACGTAGCAGAGACGATGCTAGGAGGGAAATGTGCGCAGTGTTATAAAACACAATTGACGGAGACATGATCCCACATCAGATTGTACGCCATCCGAAGAGGGAAACCTTAGGCCGAGGGGCCGACACAGAGGTGAAACAGGGAGAGAGACTGGCTTCCTGAATGGGTTGTACCCAGGGACAGGGCGTCTGGGCGGTCCTACGTGTCCCATAAGGATGGGAATCAAGTTGAACGTAGTCCCGAATGGATCTTAGTTTATGGTCTTAGTGCTCGGACCATGGGAGTCCCAAAGGACGCCAGATTGCAGCTTTGTCCCCCTAGCATGCAAAGGTGCAATGAGGGATAGCGCCAAAAGTGTCAAGATTCCACCTGGACATGATGGGGTGGAAAATTATGTGAATCATGCAACCAAAATTCAAGGATAGAAGGGGCTGGCGTGACGACAGAGGATTACTGCTGACCATGTTCGCAACACAGCATCCTGTCGCGTTAGCCTGAAATGAGGACTAACAAAACGAGCATCGACTGCTGACCATATTCGCAACGCGGGATTTTATCGATTTGTTGTCCGAAACCATAGAGGGCGTTGGCCCGTATCGGTAGGAGAGCCCTTGGGCGTAGTATCCAGGCCGTTCTTGGGGGTCCCTCCGGGTGTGAAAGATGATGGAAGTCCGAATAGAGGGGAACATGAAGCTTGACAAGTGGAAGGAACTTGATCAAGTTGAATCTGACACTCTTGGTCCTAGACTAGAGTGCTCTTGATACATGGGTGAACCACTGCAGGGAGTCAAGGGACTCAACCTTGAAGGTGATCGAGAGATGGAAGATTCCCAGGGAAAGGGGGCATGGTGCCCAAAACCTTGTATCATACCTACACACCCCCCTTCTGGAGAGAGATAAACCAAGTGGCCTAGGTGACTGGGAGATCAGGAGATCACCGGGAGGTGGGGCTGGACCCGAATCTTAAACATCCAGGTGGTCCTACGTATCCTATTAGGATGGGAATCAAGCCACACGTAGTTCTAAAGGGCGCCTTTTAACGTCATGCGGGACAGGGAACAGGAGGATTGAACCTCAGAATGGGGGCGTGCGTGGTGCAGCTATTGCATACCCGACGTGAATGAGGACGTAGTCCTACACTGCGCCACGCAGTCCTGTGATCAGGGTCCTGAAGGGAGGATTAGAGAGGTAAATTTGCTGAACTCAAGATGGGTCCGAAGACAAGGGGTCTTGAACGTAGTTCCAGATGAGAGTCTTAGTTTATGGTCTTAGAGCTCGGACCATGGATGGTGACAACTCCCGAGTAAGCACAGATGTTAACCCAATCCCTAAGCCCACATGAGATAAACTCGGTGTGGGAAACAAGGGGGGTATCCTCATCGCAATACTTGGGGCGTCCACCAATGGGGAGTCAGCAGAGAGTTCCGAAGGACACTTTGATGTAGCTTGTTCCTCCAACGCGCAGACGTGCACGGGGGAAAAGTACCAAGAGTTCCGAGACTCTACTTGGACATGATGAAGTGATGAAGGGTGTGAATTGTGTACCCGGCATTTGGTCTTAATGGGTTGGCGTGACGACAGAGGAAAACTATTATCCATGACGGAAACACAGCGTCTGTATCACGTTAGCCTGAGGTGGGAACAACAAACGAGCATCGACCGCTGACCATATTCGCAACGCGGGATTTTATCGATTTGTTGTCCGAAACCCTTGGGGGCGTTGGCCCGTATCGGTAGGAGAGCCCTTGGGCATTGTATCCAGGCCGTTCTTGGGGGTCCCTCCGGGTGTGAAAATGTGATGAAAGCCCTGATGCGGGGATACGCAAAGCCTGGAAAGCGGGTGCAGACGTGTCCGAGTAAAGCTTGGCATTCCAGGTAATAAACCAGAGTACTCTTAAGCACATTGGTGAACCGCCGAAAAAAGGGATCGACGAAACAGCTCAGTAGGGGGTGGGAGCATGGCGTAGTCATTATGAGATCATCGTGAATGAGGAAATGATCCCACACCACACCATATGGTCCCCTCATGGAGGAAGGATAGGCCAAGGGGCCAAGATGGGATGGGGATTCCCGAGAGATGGGGCTGGACCTGAAGCCTAGACGTTCAGGTGATCCTACGTATCCCATTAGGATGGGAATCAATCCACACGTAGTTCTTGAAATGCAGTTTAACGTCATACTGGACGAGGAGGGGAGTAATATACCCCTAAACAAGGGAGGTGTATGGCATGGTAAAGAAGCCGTCGTTAATGAGGACGTAGTCCTACGTCAAACCATACGATCCTATAAGATAGGTCCTGGGCCACGGCCCGGAAAGGCCAAGGGGCCTGGGGCTGAGCCTCGGTCGGGAAGGCCTGACTGGTTTGTAGTTTAACGTCTTACATGAGGACGGGGGTCGGGGACCCGAGGAGGCCAAGGGGCCTGAGGCTGGGCCTCGTAAAGGGAGTTGCAAGGCATGGTACATGATCCCGACGTGAATGAGGACGTAGTCCCACACCACACCGTACACTCCGGGTAAGAAGGGACCTAGGCTGTGACCTGGAAAGGCCAAGGGGCCTAAGGTCAAGCATCAGTCAGGAAGGTCGGACTGGTTTGTAGTTTAACGTCTTACATGAGGACGGGGGGCCAGGGGCCCAAGGAGGCCAAAGGGCCTGAGGCTGGGCCTCGTAAGGGGAGTCGTACGGCATGGTACATGATCCCGACGTGAATGAGGACATAGTCCCACACCACACCGTACACTCCAGGTGAGGAATCCTGGGCCGTGGCCTGGAGAAAAGGGGAAGTTATCAGTCAGAAAGGCCTGACTGGTTTGTAGTTTAACGTCTTACATGAGGACGGGGGGCCAGGGGCCCAAGGAGGCTAAAGGGCCTGAGGCTGAGCCTCGTAAAGGGAGGGCGTACGGCATGGTACATGATCCCGACGTGAATGAGGACGTAGTCCCACACCACACCGTACACCCTTATGAGGAATCCTGGGCCGTGGCCCGGATCGCTAGCACCACCTGGGGGAAGTTTGTCACCTTGGGATGGGGCAGAGGGGATCACTGTTCTTGATGCCTGGGGCATCTCGGGGTGGACCCGAAGATCCAGGACACTGTCGACCATGTTCTAAATACAACGTTCCTATGGTGACCCGCATGGGGGCAACAAATGAGCGTCGACCGCTGACCAAATTCGCAACGCGGGACTTGTATCGACTTGTTGCTTAAGAAAACCCTCGGGGGCGTTGGCCCGTATCGGTAGGAGGGCCCTTGGGAATTGTATCCAGGCCGTTATCGGGGGTCCCTCCGGGTGTGAAAAGGTGATGAAATCCCAGTCAAGGAATGGGTGAAGCTCAGTTGCGTTCATCCACGAAAGGGGCAAACACCTCCAGGGGGAATGTGCAGCCGGGTCGAGGCTTGCTCGACGTGGGTCGGGGCAAAAGTGTGCACCCTGCCATGTCTTGACCCGAGGGGAAGATTTTGGCTTTTGGGTTGGGCCAACGGACGAAATGTCCGGGCGTTCCTATGTATCTTATAAGGATGAGAATCAAGCCATACGTAGTTCTTGAAGGCCATGCAGTTTAGCATCATGCGGTGAGGACGTGGGAGGGTAGAAGAACGGGAGTGGGCGCATGGTGCGACCTTTACAATCTTTGCGCGAGCGGGGTTGCATGAGCGGGGCCAAGAAAGCCTACTCCCTACTACACAAAGATCCTCCAAGGAGACTATCCCCAGGGGGAATAGCGGAAGAGAAAAGCTTGGGGCTGGGCTCAAGACGAGGCGTCCGAGCATTCCTACGTATCCCATGAAGACGGGAATAAAGCCATACGTAGTTCTTGACATGCAGTTTAACATCATGCGGGACGAGGGTCATCTCATTCGGGGATGTGTACGGTATGGTACATGATCCCAACGTGAGGACGTAGTCCTACACTGTACCGTACGATCCCGTAAGAGGGTAAGTCGGAGAGAAACGAGGGGGCCTGGGGCCAGACCGCGGTGGAGACGGGTCCAGGGGCCCAAAGAGGCCGAGGGGCCTGAGGCTGAGCCTCGGTCAGGAAGACCTGACTGACTTGCAGTTTAACGTCTTGCAGTGAGGACGGAGATGCAGTTTAAGGTCATGCGGGACCAAGTCGCAGTTTAGGGTCGTGCAGGACCCTCTCGCAGTTTAGGGTCGTGCAGGACCAAGTCGCAGTTTTAGGGTCGTGCGGGACCACCTCGCAGTTTAGGGTCGTGCAGGACCAATGCAGTTTAATGTCGTGCAGGACCCTCTCACAGTTTAGGGTCATGTAGGACCAATGCAGTTTAATGTCGTGCAGGACCCTCTCGCAGTTTAGGGTCGTGCAGGACCACTTTTTTGCCCTAGGAAAAGTATCGCTTGAGGAATTTGGCATTGGTGGGAGGAGTTACACGCTCTCCATCTATGGTCACCAAGGAGTATGCTACTTTGGGGTAAACCTTATGGATGATATAAGGCCCTTCCCATTTGGGTTCTAACTTGGGTGGTTTCCTACCGGGGATCATTGGCGCTTTAAGGGCCAGTACCAGGTCACCCTGTAGAAAAGAGCAGAGACGAACCTTCTTGTCAAAAGCTCTCGCTATCTTGTCCTGATGCCTTTCCAGATTGTGCAGGGCACGAAGCCGGTTCTCGTCTAGTGATTCCAACTCATCTAGACGGATCTCGGCTACCTCATCTGATGTCTGGTGATCATAAACTGCAGTGCGCAGCGACGGCAGCTGGATCTCAATGGGTAGGACGACCTCAGCTCCATACACCAGGGAATATGGGGTCACCTGGGTAGAGTTGCGAGTCGTCGTCCGGTAAGCCCAGAGGGCGTTGGGGAGCTTGTCCGGCCAACTCTTCTTGTTCTGACCAACCATCTTCTGCAGAATGTTAGAGAGGGTCTTGTTGAACGCCTCGATCTGTCCATTCGCCGGTGCGTGGTAGCGGGAGGTATGGTTCGACCGGATGTCGTACTTAGCGTACAATTTCTTCAATTCAGCTGCTCGGAAGTTGGTGCCGTTGTCAGTGAGGACGGCGTGAGGGACTCCAAACCGGTGGATAATGTTGGAGCTCACAAAGTCAACGATGGAACGGGCCTTGACCTCTTTGAGCGGAACTGCTTCTGCCCACTTGGAGAAGAAATCTGTAGCAGTCAGGATGAACCTACACTGGCGGGCTGTTGCCGGCGGATACGGTCCCACTACATCAAGTCCCCATACCGAAAATGGCCAAGAGTAATTGGTGGGGTGGAGGGGTTCTGGCGGCCGATGCAAGAAGTTGGCGTGTACTTGGCACGTGTGGCATCTCTTGGCATATACAATACAATCGTGGATCATGGAGGGCCAGAAGTACCCTAACCTCCGGATTTGCTGGGACAGCCTCGGCCCAGCTTGATGGGCGCCACAGGAACCGGCGTGAACCTCTTGCATAACTTGAGGTATCTCTACTCCTTGGATGAAATGGAGGAGGACACCATCGAAACTCCGCTTATAGAGGATCTTCTCAAGACTGGGGCCACTCTGGAGGGTGAATTGAAGTGCGCGGCGTCGGATTCGCTCGCGTTCGGCCCGATCGTCCGGGAGCTGACCATTTTGGAGATAATCGACAAAAGGTGCTCTCCAGTCGGGGGTGGTTTCAACCACTGCGTCTGACGAACCCGGGACTCCCGATATGGGGGGTCCGGCGGTGAGATGAC
Organism: Viscum album; assembly: GCA_963277665.1. Taxonomy (NCBI): domain Eukaryota; kingdom Viridiplantae; phylum Streptophyta; class Magnoliopsida; order Santalales; family Viscaceae; genus Viscum; species Viscum album. Next base: position 1,304,884,339 of record OY728140.1, on the reverse strand, counting down.
TTACCCGCAGGCTATCACGGTCCTCTTGGGTGACGGGAGCAATGACTCTCCGGTGGGCCACGTGTATGACCAAATCATCTTGCTCGGGTTCTGCGAGTGACGTGGCTAAGCCAGCCAGGGCGTCCGCTTGTCCGTTCTACGATCTTGGAACATGGGTAACCTCTGGCCGAGGAGAGAACTGGGCCATTAGGAGGAGGGTGTACTCCACTAACGGTGCAAGCTCTGGATTCCTGACGACGTAGTCGCCATTAAACTGTCTGATTACTAGCTCGGAATCCCCCTTCACATGTAGATGGGGAACATGGATCTCAAGGGCCAACTCGAGGCCGGTGATGAGAGCCTGGTACTCTGCCTCGTTGTTTGTACAACCTTCTGACAGCAGGAACGAGTACGGCAGGACGGCTTGCGCCGGGGTAATAAAAACAATACCCAGACCCACTCTGTTGAGCTTGGGGTCGTTGAACCTTCTACCAGTGGGGATCCGGGAGGCTCCGTCGAAATGCATTTGCCAACATGGGGCAGCATGATCGACATAGAGGATCGTCTCGTCGGGAAAATCCAGGTCTAGGGATTGATCCGCGGAGGTTGGATGAGCAGCTAAAAAGTCTGCCAACGCCTGTCCCTTAACGGCCCTCTGAGGCACGAACCTGATATCAAATTGCTGGAGAATCACCGCCCACCGTGCTAGTCGGCCAGTCAGCATGGGGCGGTTTAGGATGTACTTCAGCGGATCTAGCCGAGAGATCAATTGTACCTCGTGGTGTTGCAGGTAGTGCCACAACTTCTGCACAGCGAAGACGAGCGCAAGGCAGCTCTTTTCGATAGGGGAGTATCTGACCTCCGTATCGAGAAGCATGCGGCTGAGATAGTAGAGACTGTTCTCAGTGCCCTCGTTATTCTTCTGGGCGAGCAGCGCACCGAGGGATATCTCCAGAGCGGTCACGTAAAGGACCAGCGGCTTTCCAGAGATGGGTGGCATCAAGACTGGAGGTTGGAGCAGATACTGCTTGATTTCCTCGAAGGCGGCCCGACACTCCTCATCCCATTCGCAGGCAGCGTCTTTCTTCATGATCCGGGAAAAGGGCTTACACTTGCCGGCCAAATTCGAAATGAATCGGCGTATATAGGCTAAGTGGCCTTGCAGGCCTCGAAGCTCCCGAATGTTGTTCGGGGGAGGCATTTGGCTGATGGCCTTGATCTTCTCCGGGTCGATCTCGATACCTCGGTATCTGACAACGAAGCCCAGAAACTTTCCGGAGGTGACTCCAAAGGCACACTTCAGTGGGTTCATCTTCAGGTGACGGGAACGGAGGAAACCAGACACTTTCTCAAGGTCTTTGAGATGGTCCTGGCGCTGGCATGATTTGACTACAAGGTCATCCACGTAGCATTCTACCAATGTCCCGAGGATCGGTTTGAATATGCGATTCATGGCCCTCTGATAAGTGGCACCTGCATTTTTCAAACCGAATGGCATTACCCGGTAGCAAAAGGTACCCTGGGGAGCCCTGAAGGCAGTGGACTCCTCGTCTTCGGGGGCCATCCGGATCTGGTTATACCCGGAATACCCATCCATGAAAGAGAGGGCTTGGAACCCGGCCGTGGCGTCAATCAACAGCTCCGTCACTGGGAGTGGGAAGTCATCCTTTGGGCAGTGGCGATTGAGATTGCGGAAGTCGATGCAGACTCTGATCTGCCCATTCTTCTTCCTGACCGGCACAATGTTGGCGAGCCATTTGGGGTACTAGACCAACTTAATGAAGTTGGCTTTGATAAGCTTGTCAACTTCGGCCTCCACCATAGCACCATGAGAAGGGTGCATTTTCCTGGGAGGCTGCTTGAACCCACGGTGTTTTGCCGGGAGACCCAGACGGTGGACGGCCACTTGGGGATCCATCCCTGGCATCTCATCGTAACTCCAGGCAAACACATCGCGGTGCTGTTTGAGGAAGTCTACATACTGTTGCCGCTCCTCGAGGGACATGGCTGCACTGATCAATGTGGGTCTTGGATCTGCCTCGCTACCAAGGTTTACCTATACCAGTTCATCAACCGTGGTAGAGACGCCTTCTTCAAAGGCTGGGGGAGCATCCTCCAGGTCTTCCTCCCCAGCCATGGGGGGACTTCCCGCGACAGAAGATACTTCTGGGCTCTCAAAACCCGAGGGGCAGCTGGTGCCGGCTTGGGCAACAGCGGTCATCACATAAGGAGACTCACTTGTCGTTGAGACCATAGCAATGAATGCGTTTGATCCGATCCCATCTAGCCTTCGGCCTAAGGGGCCACGCTTGATGATATCAAAGCAGTGGTGACGTGTCGGCCTGAGTCGGTTAATTCCAGCCCGGCGGAATAGACACGTATGGCGCACCGCCGTTGTCATGAGTTTGACATCCCGGTACCGTACAGGGGTAGGAGGTTCCGGGATGACCCGAGCCTGGTTGATGTAGGAGTACGAGGTGATTTTCCGCCGTCGCTTGGACACGGGAACATGCCTTCCTTGCATACCCGAAACAACAAAACATTGTCCCATGTCGGGGGTCGTGGCCTCCAACCGGTGGATCAGGAGGATGTAGGCGTCGTCCATGCTTGCCCAGGGATCACTTGTGATCGGGGCAGGCTCATCCTCGATTACCAGGATTTGCTTGTCCTTACTTTTGTAATAACCCACATCCAGATAGCGGGCCTCACAAGAAGCGAAAGGGGATGCGTCTCCTTGGAGCACGCCTACTTGACCGTTGAGCGAGTACTTAAGGCACTGGTGATACGACGAGGGGACCGCTGCATGCAGATGGAGCCATGGACTACCCATCAATGCGTTGTAGGAGGTGTCCTGAGAAACAACCATGAACTCGGTGCTGGCAATTAAGCCACCGAACTGGGTCTTCAGGCGGATCTTGTCGACCGGGGTTTGCTCTGTCCTGTCGTACCCCTAGATCCTGAGGTCAGAGGGAGTCAAATCACCTTCGGACAGACCCAGCTTTCGCAGCGTCTGGGTCGGAATTAGGTTGATTCCAGAACCCGTATCAACGAGGCATCGGCGGACTTCCACACCGTTGAAGTGGCCAGTGATATACAGTGGGAGAATGTGCCCCTGTATAGGGGGGTCCTCATCTTCGCCGGAAAATGAGATAACCGCCTGACATTCGGCTATTTTCAATCGTCTCGGTATGGAAGGCTTCCGCAGCTGCCACTTCCGTCTCGAACTGGAGGGGGCTCCTTAGGGCCTCGGCAAGCGCCTGATGCATTTCAGATGACAGGCGAAGGGCCTCGAGGATGGAAAGCCTTGCCGGGAAGCCGACCAGATGCTTCAGAACATCGTACTTTCGTGCCAAACACGAACCTCTGCTTATAGGAGGTCGTTCGGCATTTGGATGCACAACGGGTCCGGCTGGCTGAACTGTCGAGTAACTAGTACTGGGTACATCTTGCTGCCTACCAGTAGAAGCCTGAAGAGTAGTCACCGGGCTAGGATCAGACAACAGAGGCTGGCCTGTCGCTGGGCAAGACTGGCTGTGATACGAACGAGGCGTCTCTCCCTGATCCAGCAACACGAACGGCGGTGGAGGTACAGCCGAGGGTGCTGGATGGGTCTGCGCGTGCTGAGATCTGCACTGAGCCTGCTGCCTGGTCTCGGTAGCGTGTACGTCTTGGTCACAAGTGCCTGCTGACGTACCTCGATGACCGGCGCGATTGTGATTCCGCCGACGTTGACGTCGGCTGGAAACGTTGGGGTGGTCTGCCTGGGGTTCCCTCTCGTCGGGGGTCATATAGGGCTTTACCAGCTCGACGGTGTTAACCGAAGCATACCCTTGACTGTCGCTCGAAGAGTCATCCACCGCTGGGCGGATTCTGGGAGGAATGCCCATTTCGGGAGGCATAAAGTCGCCGAGAGTGCGGGATGACGACGGCACTGGCGGTGCACGTTGCTTCTTCTTGCGTCGCCGCTGCTTGCCCTTTTGGGCAGAGGTCGACTGTGAAGACGATGCTGAGGCACCGGCTACTTCTTATGAAGGTTCCGACTACTTCAGGCATGCCCGGATGATACCCTGGGCACAGACGACGGTTTTTAGAGCCATCCAGTTGTCGTATTTCTCGGACCCGCGGCTAGGGACCTGCTGCCACTCACCTTCGCTGTCGCTGCCGATTCATAATCCCGCAAAGACGCCTGCCACTTGCGCTGGCGCTGGGCCCAACTTGACTATGTTGTTGTTGACCTGGTCCTGAAGCCAGTCTTTAAACACATAGCATCGCTTGAGGGTGTTCCCCAGGATCTGATGATAAGGGCAGTAGTTACGGTGATCAGTGAGATGCGCCTCTGCCGGCCTCCTGCACTCAGGCAGACGCACAATCCCTTGCTCTAGAGCACTTCGGAAGTAGCCAGGGACCTGATTTTCGTTGAATGAATAGGTATGGTACTTTATTTCCGGGTAAGGAGCCCTGGGGGCCTGGTCCTGTCGAGGGACCGGAGGGGCCTGCCGAGGAGGCGGCGCCTGGTTGTCTCGCCTAGGTGGCGGTGGCGCATTGCGCGGGGGAACCTGTCGGTTCTGAGGCGGTCGCTGCTGGGCAGGAGCCTGTGCTTGAGGTGGAGGACCTCTGCGGGGTTGCGGTGGTGGTGCCGCCGGTAGCAATTCCAGCTGCCTCGGGGCTTCTATTTGAGCCACCGCGGTGGGTTCAGCCCTGGCGGCCCTCCTGGCTGGGATCATAGGGGGCAGCAAACGTGCCTGACTAGCCTGTTGTAGGGCCTCCTCGAGGCGCTGGGCCTTATCCGAGAAATCTCTGAACCCTCCAGGGTAGTTCTGGGTAATCAAGGAGGGTACCAGCTCTGTCTTGACGTTCCCCACGCACATCGTCAGTAATTGCTCCTGAGTAAGTGGCATATCGAGGGAATACGTAAGTCCTTTCCACCGGGCGATGAAGTCTGCAACCCGCTCATCAGGCCTCTGTTTACACTTGAAGAGGTCCGAAATGCTGGTCTTTCGCGTGGTGGAGCTGAACTGGTATAAGAACTGCCGGTGAAGATCCTCCCAACCGGTCACTGATCCGATAGGGAGCTGGATGTACCAGACGAATGTCGGACCTTCCAATGTCTGTACAAAACATCGGAGCTTAGCGGCTTCTTGCTGAGCCGGGGTCCCCAGCATGGGGCCACACCTGGAAGAGAAATGAGCCAAGTGCTGGGGTGGGTCCCCTGTCCCGTTAAAAGGCGAGAAAGTGGGGTTCCCAAAACCCGGAGGCGCGGGCATATCATCCACCCATGCGGGATAAGGCTTGCCATCCGGTGGGACCGCCAGCTGCCGTGTTTCCAACGCCTCGAGGCAGGCTGTGAGTGCCGCAATAAGGTCCTCCGGGTGGGGGTCCCTGTCTTGACGGGGATCCCTAACCACAAGTGCATTTCCAGGTTCTTCAACACGGTAGATGGCTTCGGCTACTCGCGGGTCAACTGGCTGGACGACCTGCTGGGCGACTGGGGGAACCCGAGTTGGATTCTTCAGATTGCCCCGTCGCTCAGGGGGGTTTGGCGAGACGTATCACGCCCTCTTGCCGTATGTTCCGGCTTCCGCCCTGTCCGCGGCAGTAGCATGATCAGGGTTTCCCGGAGGCATCTCACCGGGGGGAAATTGTTCCTGCCCCTGCTGCCCCGGCCTGGGATTACCATAGTCGGGTCGCCGCTCTGCGGCGCGTTCAGCCAATAGTTCGTCAACCAGCCTTTTCTGCTCAGCAAGCTGCTGGCGCAACGTGGCCTTCTCAGGATCCTCGTCTGTTTTCTGCACAGAGGCGGACGGGTCGGAGTGCTTGACGGTTCCAACGTGCTCCTTACCCTTTCCAGTGCTTCGACCAAGTGCCAGCGACTCGGTGGGCACGGGGAGGCCTAGGAGGTTCCTCTGATGACGGGTAACTCTCCCTGATGGGTCGAGAAGCGGCGGTACGCCCTCGGATGGTAAGTCTCCATCAAGGAACTCAAGCTCATCTTCCTTATCCACAACGTCGGCCATGTGGACCGCGATTCCTCTCGAGGGCATGTCCTCGATGTCGCATAGCGAATCGGGTTGTCGTCGAATAGGATTGAACAGAAGGGCAGCATAGTGTCCCCAGCCACGGACTTGCACATGAGGGGTGGCTTCCCTGACGATCTTGCGGAGTGCCTTGAAACTCTGAACGCATTTTCGTTGGAGGGCACTCTGGTGACCGGGCGACTCGGGGTGCTGGGCCACAAGGAGCACCGCTGCATCAATCAGGCGGCACTGTTTGCCAATCTCCTCGAAGTGCTCTCGACTCCTGGGGTATACTACCCGTTCACAACGGAGGCGGAAGTGCGTCGCCCACAGGGTTCGACAAAAGCATCCCACTTCTTCAGGGGTAAGCGACTCGGGTACGCGGAAATTCAGCGCCGACATGGGCCAGAACTTCTCTGGGAAGTAGTCCGCTGCAAGAATACTCCAAAAGCTCCTGGGTTCGTCCTCGGGGTTCGGCCCTACATTACCCCACTCATCAACCGGGGGCGGCTGAGGGACCGGTAGCGGTACCGAGGCGGACCTCTGGGATAGAAAACTCGGCGGTGGAGAATACGGCGAGCGAGCAGACTGGCCACCGAATTCTGGGCCTTCCTCTGAAGAGCGAGGTGACCTGACCACAATGTCAGGATAGGATGGGCTAACAGCCACTGCTTCGGGTACGGGAATCGCCGTTACCGGTGTCCGGTCATGTCGTGGCTCTACCACCATTGACCCCCAAAACAGCTCCTCGTGATCCCGAGTAGAGGTATAGGGCGCTTCGGGTGACGATGGCGGTGACTGCGCGGTCGAAACCTGCGGAATTCCCAGGATTTCTTCCTCCTGGATGTACCTGCGGAGAGAGACGGGAATCCGGTGGACCTCAAATTCTGGGAGAACGAGGCTGATGCGTCTGGTTCCTGCCCCAGTCCTTGATACGGAGGAGCTGGGAGAAGGTTCCATCGCTGAATCGCATTCCGCATCCGAATCGGAGAAGCGGGCGGGTTTGATCTCCCCCTGGGCCTTCCCAGGATTCTTCTTGTGGCGGCGACGACCCGCTCTTCTGCCCCTGGGTGGCTCTTCGGGACAGGGTTGACCCCTATCAGGCAGCCTTGGGGTGGTGCTGGCGCCGTGGCGGAGAGGGCCCCCACTCGAGACAGCCGGGGTGCGAGGGGCACCAGGGAAAATGTCAAAGGGTACATGGGGAGGACCTCCATGAACAGTACCCATGTGGGTGGGGCCTCTGTTGGAATTAGCAGGAGCATGGGGAAGGCCTCCATGGTCGATGCGAGTGGAGCGAGGCTGACCTTCACTCCTTGAGTTGCTGGGGCGAGGAGGACCTTCGCCAGTCACAGAGAGGACGTAGGGGGGAACCCCACGTTGAAGAAGGACCGGATGGACGGTGCCTTCAGAAGGATGGACTCCATACCCTGTACAGCGGGCGCGGGAAATGTTTCCGCGCTGAGCATCACTGCCACGGGGCAGGTCTTCCTACAGGATGGGGGCAACACGAGGCATGCCTCCATGACGAACCTCGGAGCGGGGAAGGCCCACGCTCTGTGGAGTAGTGGTACGGGGAGGACCTCCGTACGGGGTGGCATCACCGCGGGTTAGCTCGCGGCGATCACTACTTGGGCCTGCAACCCGGAGAGTCAACCCAGCCTGCCCGTGGGGCGGTTGGGGTCTCGATCCTGGTTGGGCGAAGGGGTGCCCCTGCTCAATGTACGCGGGGGCTTCATAATGTACGTCAACGATGGCTCGGGCCACTGTAGCTGTCGACGTGGACGCACCTAGGCGAGCGTCCTCAGCCCGGGCCCGGCGCTGACATCGGGTCAGGTGGGCCGGTGCAGGTGGTGCTGGGACGTAGTCTGCCTGCTCTTCCTGCGGGGCCGGACGGCGGCGCTGGCGTGGCCGGACGGGAGCTCTCACCTGGGGGCCCCGGGTCGGGGCCCTGAGCGGACTGAGCCGGACAGCACCTGCCTCTTCAGCATAAGGCGAAGAGTCGTCAAGGCGTTCCAGAGATAGGCTCCCGAAACGGTTGAATGTCTGGGTGGGGAGCAGGGGCTCCCTGCGCGGCCGGTTAGGGCGGCGTTGATGGCGGGGCCTGGAGGCCTCCAGGTCCAAGCGGGCCATATCCCTGGTCGGGGTGACCCCTTCCTCCTCGTACCTGCGCACGAGGCTGTTGATCACCCTTCGTTGGATGACCTCTGATGGGGAAAGGGGACGTGGACGTCCCGTATTCCGTGATGTGGTAGCCGTCGTGGCGGTGGTGGCGCCATGTGGAGTGGCCGTCGTGGTGTTGCCCCTGCCCCTGCGCGGGTGAGGAGCGGATGGTGACCACATCTCTGAAATAGCAACCTGGTTCCTGGAAAACGAAGGGATCAACTCATCAGTGCTGAGAGGAAAAGGATTGACATCCAGTGCCCCGGTGTTCTTCCATCCTCCATGTATGTGAGAAGGATCCACGCCAACACGCCGCAGAGCGGAGTGCCCCACGTTCTACTACCCCGACTGCCGGTGAGTTTCACGACAGGCCCACTATTTGCTTCGCGGGACCAGGCAACGGATATCTGGATCCGGTGACACGTCAATCTACTGGTGTCTCGAACGCTACTAATCTCCATGCTGAGGAGAAGAAATTCACGTCGGGTTCACCATTTCTGTTTCCGACGCTTTCGCCGGGGCGCGCGCGCATCCGTTCGTCAGGGGGGACGCGCGGCTTTGTTGCCCCGTATTCCCGCTTTCCAAAGGCGGGCGGCATTCGTTCCTTGTTCAGGTACGTCTGCTCCTTGATCGAAACAGGATGATGGGATGTCGGTTCTTCCTTCCGTGGATTCCTCCTCAGAACTCGTCACCTAGTCCGGGTCTCCCTTATAGATTTAATACGTAGTTCGTGAAACTCTTCCCAGTGCCATGTTTCCATGGACGCCGGTTAATTACACTGCTTCTGTCGGGACATTCCAAAGGGTCCAGTCAGGGCAGCAACCTTCGGTCAGGGGAGTAGTCACGTTGAGGCATCAGTAGCGTGTCTGGATGCTGGGGTACCTGGCATGTCTGTCTTTTATCCTTGACCACAAGGCTTCTCGAGGGCGTGGAATCCCGAGGCATCCCACATCGAGCGCGGAGAATTACATGTCATAGACACGTATCTGAGGTTTTCCTCAGCTTCCCATGTTCAACACAGGGTATGCCGTGAGTTTAACGTCTAGCGGATATGGATGAGAGTGAAATGGGACCATCGCAGGGGGGGTGACAGTGAAGTTGGGCTTGAGCCTTGACGAGGCCTCCTACGTATCCCCGTGGTAGGGAATCAAAGTCCGCGTAGTTGGGGATGGTGCCGGTAAACCGACGTGAAGCTGGACCTTGGTCCGATGAATGTCTTCAGCGTACCGACGTGAAGGTGGACCTTGGTCCGATGGGCATCGTCGGCGTACCGACGTGAAAGTAGACCCGTGGGTCCACTAATGGTGGGCTTGAACCTTGGGAAGGTTTCCTACGTACCATGCCTTGACATGGATCAAAGACCTCGTAGTTCAGGGAATACAGTTTAACGTCATGCGAGACGATAGTGAACCCTGACGTGAATAAACGACGGGCGGTGGGTGTCGGCGAACCGACGTAAGTGAGGGACCTTGGTCCGATGGGAGATGGGACTTGGCACACCGATAAGGAGACGGTCTGGGCCAATGTTTGTTGGGCTTTAACCTCAGGGAGGCTTCCTACGTACCATGCCTTGACACGGATCAAAGACCTCGTAGTTCGGGTGAGTCACAACGGCTTGTCGTCAGACTGGAATTGCAGTTTAACGTTGTGCTAGACGTGGGTGAAACTCGACGTGAATTGGGTGATGGGTGGGCTTGAACCTCGTGGAGGCTTCCTACGTACCATGCCTTGACATGGATCAAAGACCTCGTAGTTCAGGTGGGTTTGGGTCGCAATGGCTTACCACTGGACCAGAATGTAGTTTAACGTCATGCTGGACGAAGATGGGTCCCGACGTGAAGAAACGACGGGTGGGTGTGTCGGTGAACCGACGTGAAAGTAGACCATGGTCCACTATTGGTGGGCTTGAACCTCATAAAGGCTTCCTACGTACCATTCCTTGACATGGATCAAAGACCTCGTAGTTCAAACGGGGTTTCGCCGGTGAACCAATGTGAAAGTAGACCTTGGTCCACTATTGGTGGGCTTGAACCTCGTGGAGGCTTCCTACGTACCATGCCTTGACATGGATCAAAGACCTCGTAGTTCAAATGGGGTGGGTCGCAATGTCTTACCACTGGACCGGAATTGCAGTTTAACGTCGTGCTGGACGGGGGTGAAACCCGACGTGAAAGACGGGTGGGCTTGAACCTCGTAGAGGCTTCCTACGTACCATGCCTTGACATGGATCAAAGACCTAGTAGTTCAGAAGGGGTGGGTCGCAATGGCTTACCACTGGACCGGAATTGCAGTTTAACGTCGTGCTGGATGGGGGTGAGACCCGACGTGAAAGGCGGGTGGGCTTGAACCTCGTAGAGGCTTCCTACGTACCATGAATTGACATGGATCAAAGACCTCGTAGTTCAGAAGGGTTTCGCCGGTGAACCGACGTGAAAGTAGACCTTGGTCCACTGTTGGTGGGCTTGAACATCGTGGAGGCTTCCTACGTACCATGCCTTGACATGGATCAAAGACCTCGTAGTTCAGAAGGGGTTTGTCAGGGTTGGTGCTCACTCTAAGCCCACGTGAGTCATGCTCGGTGTGAGAAACAAGAGGTTGCAAGGACCTGACGATCACGTCGCGAAGGGTGCGTCCGTGAGAAGCGAAGAGGGGCTTACGCGTTGAGTGGCCCATGGTGTTGGGACTTACTCCAGGATGGAGGCCCATGGCGCGACAAAGCGCGGGGAAGATGGACCTTGGTCCGACGATGGGAGGTGCCTCGTTCCCTATCACGTCCTCCACTGACCTTGGTAGTGGGGAAGTACAGAGATGCACGGGTGCAATCATTCGTACCAAAGGTTAGGGGCTTACGCTCTGAGGCAGCCCTTCCCCTGCGAACATACACCACTCCGACAAGGAGGATCTCATTCCATGTGCGGAAGAGTTCCATTCCCGTGGAGACGAGTGGTGTAATGAATGTTCGAGCTGGGGGGACCCTTCGTGAGGGAGACGAGGTTGGGTCACAGTTTAACGTCATGTGTTGAGGACGTGGTGCTTGGCAGTTTAATGTCCTGCAGCTCGGATGAGGTGGGTTCACTCCACACCCCTAGGGCTTACATAACCGGTACCCTCTGGTCCTTGGGGAAGGGAAGGTGCCGGTAAGGCCATGGTAAAGGGGGGTCGTGGGACGAACCATCGAGGGGTCCACGTTAGCGTGGCTATGCGAAGAAGCAATAGCCGTTAGCGTGCCTATGCGAAGAAGCATTAGGCGAAGCAACGCTACGGGAGGTGTTGTCCATGGGACTTTGAAATCACATCGTGCAAACCTGGAGGGTCACACGGAAAGAGGAATCGCTAAGCAGAGGAGTGTGCTTCGCGAAGTGGGGTGCCTTGGCCTTAGCATGGGGCATAGGTGGGAGTGGGAGGTGCTTCGCGAAGTGGAACAGTGTTCGCGGAGCACTGCCTCGCGAAGAAGGAGTGGTTCGCGAAGCAGGGTCCTGCCAAGCAGTGTACTTCGCGAAGTGGAGCGATCCTGCCTTAGCATAGGGATTACTCGTATGGGTTGGGTGTTTCGCGAAGCACAAGTGCTCCACGGCTGCCCGGGTTCCCTTGGGAATCCCCTTCCTTCGCGAACGCCCTTGAGCTTCACGAAGGGAATCCCTCTCGGAAGAGGGGCTCAAAACGAAACAAATCAGAGTCGTCTCGCGAAGTAGAAATACCTCGCGGAGCTCATGATTCCCGGGGCAAAGTGTGCTTCGCGATTCGGGAGAGGAGAATCCGAAAGGTCGGGTTGTCCGTCCTCGGGACTCAGGGGGAGTCGAGTATTTATAGGGAAGGGGCGCCGCGAAGCAGGGCTCGCGCGCCGCCTTCGGGGCTTCGCGGCGGCTCGCGAACGTCAAACGGGTTCGCGGAGGATTACCGCCTCCGGAGCTTCGCGGCGGCTCGCGAACGTCAAACGGGTTTGCGGAGGATTACCGCCTCCGGAGCTTCGCGGCGGCTCGCGAACGTCAAACGGGTTCGCGGAGGATTACCGCCTCCGGAGCTTCGCAGGGTCGCCATGGTTGGGGCGCTTCGTGGCGGGGCTTCGCGGCTGTGCTTCGCGGCTGTGCTTCGCGAGGCAGCGCGCCGGCTGTGTTTTCCGTTCCTTCCTTTCGGGCCACATTTTTTGGCGCCAACAAACCCATCATACCTATTCACAACCTAACCTTCTAGAGGGCATACCATCTACCTAACCTTTTCATCATCCACATGAGACTCTAGGGTTTTTCCCACCCATGTCTTCATCATCATCTTGTTTTGGGTATACTTATCATACCATGTCTACACCACCTCCAGGTATGTTTCCATATATACAATATCCATATATTATGATGTATCCCCAAAACTTCTATCCTTATTATAATATGTCTACATAACCTCCATTTCCTACCACCCCTTCCAGAATCTAATGATTTTTCACCTTTATCTCCCACTCCATTTCATGTAGATGAACTAGTGCATGCATTAGAACATGAAAATCTTTCAGAGGCTACAAATCCATGATAGATCATTGACCCATCAGAGCCAAATGATCATCCTGAATCATGTTTTTTATAAATATATCAAATTATATAACATCATTTTTTTCATGTTGTTCTTTGGATTAAATATAATTTTTTATATTTTTTAGTGGGATATACTAATAGGGGATGTGGGTGAACCCGTATGTGTGAAGACTGGAATAGTAAAAAAAAATAGTTGTATATTAAAATGAATAAAATCAAATTATAGGTAAAAATTCCATACATTATTGATGTTTTATGGAAATTTTAGCAATGTACAATGATATAATTCCAGTGTAACTGGTCTCATAGATGCGTATCAGTAATTAAATCATGGAGAAATAATAAGAAGAGAAATGGGTATGAATTTTTTTAAATGGATATCTTTATTATTGTTGTAATTATATAAAATAACATGTTTTTTGTAACATTGGTTTAACTTTGTTAACCATGAAGCTTCTATGGTTAAAATTTTTATAGAACACAGAGAGCTATAGAAATCATATAAGCATGAGTTATATCTTTTATAGAAAAGTAGTGTCTTCTTTGATTTATAGGGAGTACTAATATTGATTTATTATCCAACAAAATAATACCAAAAAATTATCATATATTTTAAGTGTATTTGTTTAAGTTATTCTTAATCATTAATTGATTGTATTTATAATTTAATTCTTATTAATTGTATTTAATTTATAATTTCAAGATATGTCGGAAAAAAACAAAAATAACAAAGATGTTATGATGTATATGAACACTTTAGGGAACACTATAATACTATATCATGATAGGTTATAGGTACATAAATATGAATTGAATATATAAATATATATATTTTTATTTTTACATAAGTCAAAGAAATTTATTTAATGAAGTTAAAATTTGGGGGATCTCTTTATTAGATACGCTTAATGATTTTTCATGTTGAGAGTGTACTGAAAAAGAATATTCTAGACTTCGCAAAATATTGAATAAAAATCCCAACAATCTAGTTATTTATTAGAAAACATATAATAGTTTACCCAATGACCCAAAAATATATATTTTTATATTTTGTGTTCTTTTTTATTAGGTTTTTCAAAATTGGATTCTTGTTCTTTTGAGATGTTTTCAATAATATGTTGGGTATACTTTGGGGAGAAAAAACTTTTATAAATTATTTTATCCACCAATGATTTTATTAGACCAATAATATGTTTTATATTTTCATCCATCTTAGATCAACATGATGATTTATAGTTCACTACCTTAAAATTTATTTATTTATGTTTCATTTTGTACATTTTAAAATGATTTTAGAAAATATTTTTCATTGATACTATAAAATATTCTTACAAGTATTTTCTATAGTCCATTCAAATCAACCTAACCTTAATTGAATATAATAAAACCACCCTGAAGAGGTCATTTCATTTTATTTAGATTTTTAAAAATTATAAAACATAAATAGTCATAAATGGGTTTAAACACCAAGAAAACTATATTCAAAACATTCCTAAAACAAACTTAAATAGTCCTAATACTGAAGGTTGAAAATGACACATTAATACATAAGGCATGAATTTTCCCATTTAGTTATATTTGCAAGTTGATTTTTAAGTTTTATTATCATGAATCCCTTTAAAATAATGTTGTAAATTCCCCTTTAATCTTGAATTTATATCTTTAATGAATTCCTCTTACTCCCTTAAGGTTGTGCTAACTTTGGTCATTTAAATATGCTGAATGTTTTATTGAAATTTAGAAACACCAACAAAATTACTTTTAGTTTAATTCCTTAATTATTTTTCAAAATAATCATTCATAAATTGAAAATAGTCTTTGATTAATTTATCATTCATCAAGAGATATATTTGATAACTTATCTATTCAAAAAAGATGTTTGTATTACAAATAACCTAACACAAAATTAACTAATTGACATAACTGAAGATAAACCAAATACCCTAACCAAAAATTAAATAAATACCCTAACCTAAAGAAAAATAAATATCCTAACTTAAAATGAACTAATTATCCTAATAAAAAGCTGAAAAATTGATCAAATTACTTAATCCAAAAAAACTAATGACCAAATTACCAAAATGAATTAAATATCATGTCCCAAAAAAAGATGTAACCCAAAAATATACCAATTGGTCTAACAAAAAATAAACCAAATAACATAACATAAAATATATATGATCAAAAATAAAATAAAATAAAATACCCTAAAAGTACCTAAACCAAAAAGAATGAAATCATATAACAAAAAATAACCTAAATAACACAAATAACCTAAACCCAAGTAAACCTATTGATCAAACCAAAAAAATGCACAAATGACCAAATTAACTGACAAAAAATTACATAACCCTGAAATGAACTAAATCAAATTACCCATAATAAACCAAATGACCTAACTCAAATATTATATAACCTAAAGATGAACCAAATGACCAAACCCAAAATGACTTAAACCAATGTGAACAAAATATAATTTCCTATAATAAATAAAATTTTATAAATAAAAAACAAATTATCCTCAAAATAAAGAAAATGGACTTACCAAAAAAAATAAAGCAACCTAAATAAAAATAAATAAACTAATCTAACCAAATAACCAAATGGAAAAATATGACAAAATATCTTACCCAAAAATGAACTGAATGACATAACTTTTTAATTAAAAAAACACCGTCACAAAAAATGGATAAAATAGAAAATATGAGATATATCAAAAAAACTTTAAACCATTGACCAAATAACCAAATGAAAATAATTAATAAATAACGTAAACAAAAAATGAATAAAATGAAAAAAATGAAAAAAATAACCAAGTGGCCAAATATTGATATATCATAACACAAATATAATTAGACATAAATGAATATACAAGATTAATCCATATCATATCCTTGTTTAGCATGATAATTAGTATGTATTGATAATGTAATTCCATTAGTAATAAATTTATAATTAAATGTATATTTATATTACAATAAAATAATATAAAATATAGAAAATATTGGAAGGAAGATAATGTATAAAAGTGATTGTTACTTGAGATAGATGGTAATTACTCCTTTGGTGTGCCTTGTGACTATATCGTTTCACACTATTGTTGCTATTTATGGGTAGAGACCATGTAGTTAACACATACTATTTTCATTTTAGAATTATAGTATAGGATCTAGTTAGTAAATAATTGGAAACAAATGATATATAGAGACCTTGCAGTTAACTGATATGGTTTTCATTTATGAGTTATATCATATGATTTAGTCAGATGCTTGTTCATTTTGTGGATTTATCCAATAGCTAAAATTTTAATTCATTCTAGGTTGTTATGAAATCCTAGGGAGCTTAAATTAATTACATTAAAATGAATTACTAAATATATTATGAATTTAACATACCTTCCTCCATAGCCATGATTCCCATTTGAGATTGGATTTTACATGATCACATGTTGATTTAATCCATTTAAAATTAATATAATATGAGAATTTATGTTGAGAACACATAATAAATCACAAAAATAATTTAATCTAACATGGGAATGTTTTAACTTGATTTTATTAGATGGTTAATATCACATTTCCTCATAATCAATTTTTTTTGGTTTTCTTCATCAATTTTATATTATTCAATAATGTGTTGTTATAGTAATCAAGATCATTTATAGAAATTGAAATTGGGGATTAAATTGCATGTTCCATAAGAAAAATTATTTTGATCAAGTATTTGGAAAAGGATATAAGTTCTATAAATTCATAACCACAAGAAAAGATTAATATTTTTATTGATATTAAAGAAATTTATGCATAATTAATAATTAAATATATTGTTTATATTTTTATTTTTGTTCCTTGGGGATCTTAGATGGGAAAGGAGTTGAAAACATTGAGAAAATGATCATTTAAGATAAGTATTATGTGTGGAGATCCAGGGGAGAGTCTGATGCCGACCTGAGAAATTCATCACCCCCATAGGTATTGGCCCTCATCGAATTCCTCTCAAATCTCTCACAACACTGAGTTGAAAAACACATGTGTTAAAGCATACGAGTTGAAAACAATAGCTATAAATAAGTATGAAAGAGGTAAAATAGTCTCAAAAAAGTTCTTTAAAGATATGATAGTTATATATACATCACTTACATTAGATTTTACTAATGTTTTTGATTCATGTATGGACACAATGTTCTCTTTATATTATGTACCGAGTGATGTCAATGTTGTTCTTAGTGGCGGTTGAGGTGATGATACTGGTGATGGAAGTGATAGTGATTATGATGATGATGATGATGTTTCCTATTTAGTTGATGATTCTAATAAGGATTCTGGTGATGTTTTTAATGGATCTAGTGGTGATTAGAGAGATATAGATCCCTTACATTTTTGAGTTAACAGTAACAGGACATGTGTTGATGATGCTTAAAAAATAAAATTGTCTGATGTTGTGGAATGTATATGTATTTTATAGTTTTTTAAATGGTTTTATTAATATTTATAACTATATTATTATATTATAAATATATATTAATTATACAACATTAAATTTGTATTTTGGATTGTAATTTATTTTTAGGTTCTGTGAGAGGTGCTGGATGGTGCTATTGCTGTGCATTGGGGGTGGGAAGCAATACCATCAATTTATTGAACCACTGATACACATAATTTTTGGAAATTAGTTTATAATCACACATTTTAGAATCTTTTTTATAGGTTTATAACCATGGTTTAAAAAAACCGTGGCTTTTCAAATTTTCTAGTGGGCAATACCAATAATTTCCTTTGGAACTGTTGGTATAGTCCTATTACAATGCCCATAATCCCCATGATTCATAGAAAAAATGTCAATGGATATAAAAATGGTTTAGGGGCCTATAAAAATGTTTTTATACCATTGTTATATCTTAGTATTCCAACATTTCCTCATAAAATAAGATATTTGAAAAATGTAACATATGTCTCAAAGATGGAAAATTGAAACAAAAATGGCTTACCACATTGATAATTTTAAACTATATACCTCAGAAAAGATAGATCAAAAAATGGATATGTAAATCAACATAATATTCAAGATTATAA
Source organism: Viscum album (assembly GCA_963277665.1). Classification (NCBI taxonomy): domain Eukaryota; kingdom Viridiplantae; phylum Streptophyta; class Magnoliopsida; order Santalales; family Viscaceae; genus Viscum; species Viscum album. The sequence continues at coordinate 1,304,866,591 of OY728140.1, read as the reverse complement.
TCATAAAATAAATTCAAGGGTAGTATATCCAATACATAAATTAAACACATGTTAATTATGAAATTTTTCTTACAGAAAATAAAAGTAAGATGGAAATCCCTTACCCTAAGTCTCCACATCCTTTATACATGTTTGAAAATATTTTATAGTAAATACAAATTTATAATAAATCAAATAATGAACCATTATTATATATATATAATAACATATATGATTTTCTTATGACCTTTTATTACTCATTTATTACCAATTCCATGTTGAAGTCACATTTCAGGTGGCAACTACTTTGTTTTTCATGCACATTTTGTTTTGTCATTTTTTTGGTCCTCTTAATTTGATCATGGTTCAATAATATCTAGAATTTTTACTATGATATAAATATCATAAATACTATTTATATATTTACTTATAGTAATCTATAAATTTTAGAAATAGAAAATGAAATAAAGCGTTTATGGATATGGTAGGTCATACATACACAAGAACATTCTTTCCATTTTCTATACAGATGTTGAGAAAGTAAGATGAATAACATATTACCATTATATAATCATTTTTATTTCATATATATCATATATTTATTAAATTTGTTCTTATAACCTTCTATGTAAAGTGTGAAATAATCACATCGCTTTGCGAGGCGGTAGTCTACCATACATCCAAGCAACATTATCGTATTCCCATAGAATGGAAGTTAAAAAGGTATATGTGATATTATTATTAGATAAGAGTAATAATATCGCGAATATATTATATAAAAATTTAATTCATCATTGTACCATGTTGTGAGAGGTAGTGATGGAAAGCGAATAACATTGGTTCGCGAGTCTTCCTTACACACGAATGATGATTTTGTATCCCATTTGATGAAGTTGATATGGTTATTGGTCATTAAATTGACATAAAAACACCTTAGTATATGTAATATATTATTTTTTTTTTATCATAATTTTTTCATAATAATTTAAGTATTTTACGGAAGAAATAGGTTAAAACCCCTCATTAAATAATGTTACCTCTTATTCAGGTAACGTCCTTAGGTATGCAAAAAAATACTTCCTTGGTTATATTTATGAACAAAATAAGACTTATAGGATGATAGAAGATAATTAATTAAGATAATTTTTAGGTATTGGTTGAAGAAAATGGTTCTGGAAGTGATGAAAAGAGATGGGGTGGCCTTTTATTAGAGAGGTGAATGAGACACTTGTAGTTTTTGTAAAGAAAATAGTGTAACCATTTTTTTCAAATTCATGAAGGATCCAAAATAAATAATTATAAATAATTAAAAATACTATGGTCCAAATATGGCCATAAAATGTATTTTGGATACTTTTGGGTAATTTTTACCCATATCTTTTTAGTTTAACACCCCAATAAACGAATGTTTACTGAAACTGTGATAAATAATTTTTACTATTTTTACTATTTATTATGGTAAAAATTTAGTTTAACTTATTCAATAATTTATATTATAGTACTTATAAATATGGAATCTTGTTTTTGAATTAAATTCATTTAAGGGGAAAAATTTATTATAATATTAAACCCACATATGCAATGAGAAAGAGAATTTCCAAAGAAAAAATGTTCCATTTTTTTAAAAATATATTATTTCAATAAAAAATTATTAAAATTACTTAAATTTGATTAATTTATATTTAATTGAACTAATGTAGATTTCAAAACCATTTTAAAACAAAAATAAACAGTATAATGTTTTAAAATTAAAAGTCAGTTTTTAATAAAGACAAGTGTTTTTAACTATTATAAAAAATCAACCTTTTCATAAAACACTCCAAAAGAATACCTAATATATTTTTTATAAGATTATTTAAAAAATTAATTTAATTTTATTAAATGTATTTTCAAAAAATTTCAAAAATTATTTTTGTTATTGTTCAAATTTTATTTTGATAAAATAATATTTTCGAAACATACAAAAACATTTCTAAATATTAAGTATTTATTAATTATTATTATTTTTATTTAAATAAATTATAAATAATAATTTAATTTCATTATTACTATTCATTTTTTTAATATTTATTGTCAATGTAATATTGTTCTTGGTTAAATAATAATATTAATAGTTTGTCATGATGAGTCCAAAATAGTGTTGTGTGTAATGAAAGCTGTCAAACAATTGGTTCCACCATAAAACATTGACGAGGTGAGTGGTATTATTTTGTATAAATTTATCTATAAAATATAGAATATCCACAATTTTTCCTCGTAAAAAATATAATTTTATTATGGCATAAAATTTTAGTTCAGTAAATGTGAATGATCAGGTATGTACTTCCTCAGAAGAGATGCATGGAACACATCATGGACTTGATATAGGTTTAGTGGAAGTTCCAAATGAAAGGTTACCATCCGAGTATGATCAATAATTTCAAGGTCACTAATATACATAGGACTTAGTTTTACCTTATTTCTAAATATCATTACCTTCTTCCAAGGGTAAATTTTTAGAAGCACTTTACCACCAACTTAAAATTTGAAATCTTGCCAATGGTTATCAATATAACATTTATGTAGACATTTTGAGGTTCTTAAGTACCATTTAATGGATATAACATTCTATTCCATTTCTTCATATATTTCATGCAACAATATATTTCTTTCTCTAACATCATTCCATGACATTGGATATCTATACCTTATCCATTGAGGGATTCAGAAGAAGCCATATGAATAATTAAGTGAAATCTATTATTGTATGGATACTCAACTAGAGGAAGTTGTTGATTCCAACCACATTTAAAACCTAGAGAAAAAGATATAAACATATGATCTAGGGGTTGAATTGTTATTTTGGACTAAACATGTACTTTAGGATGATATTTAGTTTTCAAAATAAACTATCTATCAAGAGATTGTTGAAGAATTCTCTAGAACACTAAGGTAAAATTTAGATCATGGTTAAACAAAATTGAATGTTGCATTCTAAGTATCCTTATAACTTCCTTAATGTATATCCCAACAAATTGATGAAAAGGTAAATCTTCTCTGATAGTGATAAAATTTGATGAATTATTGAGGCGATTGAATACAACCCATATATAATTATCACCTTTATAGGTTTTGGGAAGTCTAATAACAAAATCAATGGTTATGTTTTCACATTTCCATCCTAGTATTTGTAATATAAGTAAAAACCCCTAAGAATTTTGTCTATTAGAATTAATTGGATGATATAAAAAGCACTGAGATGCAAACTCTACAATTTTTTTGGAACTAAAATACGAATACCATGTAAATAGATGGAATGAAAAATTCAGAATAAAACTAATAAAAAAAACCAAAAACCACTCTAAGTAGTCTCCTACAAAAGCCTTATCCCCTCAGAAATGGGAAGAGACGATGAAGCTTCATGGATGACCTCTTTATTCAGGAATTTATGAAGGTTTTATGGTAATCCTCCATGAGATGTGTTTCAGAGACATGTGACACTTCACCAACCTATGAAGCATTGGTGGAATCTTCACATGTACAACTTTTAGACTCATGGATCCACATCCATTTTTAATCCCAAATTGTTTTTGGGATCACATACAATATTTGAAAATGACCTTACTAATAGATACCCCCTTAATTCTATCATATTAGGGATGGTTATCTGAGATTTACACTTTTGAATTGTTCCCAATTAACAAACCTCCTAAGCACCATGAACCAAAGTTAAAATCAATAATCCATGGTATCCAAGATATGTGAAACCTCATTCCATGTATTCCTAAAATCCTCTACATGTGGCGGAGATTCATCCTTCAAAGGCCTACACGCTTCACTAAGGATGAAGGACCTATGGGGAACTTGAAGTTTTGTGAATCATTCAGCATTTGATAAGCTCTTCACTTAGGAATTAAGACCTCCCTATGAGGCAAGGGTTCTCAATTTCATGAATTATACCCATTAGAAAATCCCTTGTCCATCATGAGGCAAAAAAACATCATGAAACATATCTCTACAAGACCCTAGGCTTCGCGATATCTCTCTCCTGGGTCTCTCCATAGTTCCCCCTTATGATGAACATGATTCATGAAGGTTGTGTTCCTAGTACCCCCATACTAATTCAGGACCACTCCAGCTGCACCTCGAGTCCCTATGTTACACATTACACCCACTTCTGTGTCTTCATACTAAATTCCAAGTGCACCTAGAGCTTTCGACATACGTTTTTCTTCTTGTTATAGGTACCATAACCCATACTACTTCTCATCATAGTGACCATAAATTGAGCCTTGTGATTCACCACTCATCCCCCATATCCTTTTATTGTACCCTAGAAGTGAAAAATACATTCCACCCATGGAGGTGCATGATCATTGGTCACATAAGACATGAAGTTATGGAGTAATTCCTCCCATGATTGAGATACATGATGGAAAACTACCTAGCTCCACATCTTAGTCATATGACATTAAACAACATGAAAAAATCACTATCACAGGATATAAAACTATAGCCCCACACTATGAATAAAGCACATTATTCCCTATGTATGATTGACATGAGATGACCTAAAATCATTCCTCATGCAATAAGAACATGATTCCCCATGTCTGATCATCATGGGATGTTACCCTCTCTTCCACTATGATACAAAGATCATTCATACCAGTTACCTAACTTGCATAATACCCACCTCAATCCTTAAAGAGAAATCCTATTATGATGGGAAGATCCAATGTAGAAGACATATCCACATCACCACTACTCTTAATAGTACTTGGGAAGCTCAATGTATAATCTACAGACCATCCAAACAAGAGAAACCCTCTTGAGAATGAAAAATTCAATGTGTATGTCCCACACCATCCCTTTTCAATGCTCCAATCGCAACAATAGATTACTTAACACATAACATTAAAGTGGATGGATCTATCCTGTCACACAACCTTAAACTGAGGCATAGAAATACATGGGTTCTCATCCTTATCCTCTAAAAGTGTATGTAGGAAGCCTCCCTGAGGTTCAATATTTACCACGGTAAACACATGTGGTTCTATGTTATGATCCATAGATATCAAGTATACCTACATGTGTAATCATGATCCATAAATAAACCATTCATGTGTGACATCATCCCTCTTAGGGAAACATGTCACTGATCCTTCTTAAGGGGAATTCTGATCAACCCTTTGGGGTTTATCTCAAGGGAGCTTCTGTTCTACCCATCATGTCTAAAAAAGAAATTAAACCTCCTACCATAATGTATCCACAATACATTAAACTTGTTCATATCTCATAAGTATGTTAAAATAATTCCCTAATCCATCTTATGGTTTTTTATGACAATGGTGTGGAATTTTCCTTAATAGGAACACACCTTATTGATATACCTCTCTAGGGAATTATGATCAAAATTTTTACATATTCAAAGGGTGTTAAACTCATGAATTGAACCGTAATTAATACCACAAAAAACATGAGATTACTTGGGAGAATTCCTTGGAAGATATAAACCCACAATGTCAAATACCTCATGAAGAACATGAGATTCCTAAGGTAGATATCCTTTTAATATTTACGCCCCTATATTAATACCTTTTGATTAACACTGGGTGCCTTGGGTTCTATGCCTTATGTATTCTCACATGATATTCCCTCCCCAATGGAAGAATATAGGTGACCAATACTCCTAGCATACAGATGTGCGTAGTGATTCCCAACCTGACTACTCTCCTGGAGAAAGGATGTTTCCCTGTCATGATGGAATCAGAATGTCTAGAAATAAGAATTGAAATTAACATGTATTCAAAAGAGATAGCACGGGTAATGAGTTCCATGAGCATGAATTGACTCTATAAGGGCAACTCAGACTAGGAAATGAGCTCCAAGGAGGAATCTATGGGAGGAAGAACTTACATACCATCATCCCATTTCGATAAATGATCAAACATCATTAATAAAGGTGATTAATTCCACATGAATTTGGGAAGTGGGAATGTGGGGAAATAGAAACATACATCATGTGTGGGTCCTTAATGAAATCATCAAAAACATAAATGGTGAACCAAATGTGAAGATATTATCCTCAACGTTAGGACTAGTATGATTCGAGACATCAGTTGGTTTACATGTCACCAGATCAAAATATAATGCACTAGGTCTCCCAAGTATATGATGGGCCCAAATGGAACTCACTAAAAATTGGGGAAGTAAAAATTGGTAATTCTTAGTCTGCAACATCAACAGTGCAGATCCTTTTCTACTTTTCAAGCTTGGGTGATTCTGGGGAACTGGAAGCCACTTTACTTGTACATATAATTATGGAAGAATCACCCTAATTTTTAATATATCATCTATGGGGAATCATACACCTAGCACCTGAAGGCATCAGTATAGGAGAACCAATGATTTGACAATGATGCATGACCACTCTATTATAATGACTTCTTCCACAACATCAATTACTGGGTTCTCACACCTTTTCTCACCCTCTGATATTTTTCATAAGATAGTGATAGACATTCTTATATGTGAGTATGAGAAGTAGGGTTCATTAACACCAATGAAATTTCTCACCAGGACCATGCGGCTTCAACACCTCCCTAGAACCGCAACCCCAAGGGATGCGTAGGGATAAACCGCACCCATTTCCCAAGACAAACTATTTCGAGAGACTCTCCTTAGAGTGATCATATGATACAATCCCCTATGATGATGAGGTTTTGGATTCATTTGTCACCCTAACCATGAACATTACCTGGGAGCCTCCAAGGAGGGATCCCGACCATCTCTGTCTACTCCAATAGTGATTGGTCCCTCAGGATGAAGATTGGGTGGATATCACCGCAGCTCCGTTAGCCTCAGTCCAAACCACCTGACACCATCATCGAGTGTAGGCCCTGAAGAATGTCTTATAAGGTCCATCATCTTCCATGGAACCAGTGTCCCCTTCCACTACTAGCACATTCTTATAGATCCTTACAACCAATGAACAAGGATATGTCTTTTCCTAATTAGGATGGGGTCCTCATATACCCTGTAGGTAGGATGGGTTGACTCTTTCAATCACCAGCACCACAGAAATCCATTAGAGAGAAACTTGTGATAATGAGTTTCTATGTGGAGGTCCTCCTCACTCTATCACCAAATCAAGTGTAGTTCCTCCCCGCTTTTAAAATTATTACATATGTACTCCTCATGTAGTTAACTGCACAAGCAGAGGTCCTCCCTACTCCATCACCGGCAAAGGTGGGGGTCCTCCCTGCTTCATCAAAAATCAATACTGAGATTTTCCCCATACTCATCCATCCTGACATGTATGTTCTTATCATGTCACAAACCTTCAGAGTGGAATTCCTCCCCACTGATTCAACATTCAACATGGAGTTCCTCCCAAGGTTTCTACTGACCAATGTAGAGGTCCACCCCATATCATTGATAACCGTAGTATAGGTCCTCCATGTTCCTTCACCAGTCAATGTAGAGTTCCTGCCGCTGTTTCTACCCACCAGAAAGGAGTTCCTCACCATGGTGAAGAGGTACCCTATCTTGATGAACCATCCTAGGGAAGAAGGATGAAAAATATTCACCAAAGATAAAATCCTGGGAAATTCAAAAATCATCATCGACTTGATTGACATTTTAGATTCCAAGGACACAAAATACTCAATAATGGATCATCCATACCAACATCTAGAGTCTGGGTAGGATACCGATAGGTAATGTTTTCTATCCCTCATGGTAAAATCTATAGGATCCCCAGATCCCCCCACAGGTACATGTAGGTGGAGGATATTCTGGCTCCCTTCTAGGATATCATGGTGGAAACATACCCATCACAGCTGGTCTCCAAAATATCTCCCTCTAATTTATTTTTAGGGGAGATGATGTGGATTGAGATGACTCCTTCAGATGGTGGGAACCCATCTAACCTGCCATTAAGCACCACCTCCCTTACATGCGAGGAAGTGGTCAACACCCAATCTTACAAGGATGTGATGATGCAGATGGCACCACCACTGAGGGACTCCCCAACATGTAGGGAATAAAAGCCTCATAGAGTGAATCCTCAACTGGACAATCATACATTTAAACAATCTATATCAGTGATCCCACTAGTCTGTCGACCAACAGAAATCAAAGAATGATCCAACCATGAATAAAGCTCTAAATAAGAGATTCTATGAGAAACTATGGGCACTATTCAGCTTCTAGTGATGTTTTAGCCACCTAAAACTTCGAACATCGACATCTTGGAGTCCCTTACATAGGACCAAACCACATTTTTTCACCAGGGAATTTGGGAATTCTAAACTAACTCCCTTATCATTAGTTATCATATGTAGGAATCCATGGGAACCTTACAAATATTGATAAGTCTTTCCAAAGGGTTTAGTTGGTAGAAAACCCCTTGACACACTGACCTGCGTTGTGAGGCTACTATCACAACATTATATATAGTATTGTTAAGAGCCTCACAATAATCGATTGAATTATGGAGGAGGCATATCCAAATGTATATCTCAAGGGTTCAGGATAATAAACTTCACTCCACATCATCTCTATCCTATGATAACATGACTGGCGCATTGATATTGGGGATTTACCTATGGGTATAGTTATGAGGAACACAGTTGTTCCTAATATACATGATAACATGGGAAAAAATACAATGTTTGAAAGGGAAGGTCTGCCACAAGGGGAATCACAGTTCCAGATTGACCCTCATATAGGTTCCCTAACCCACCATCAAAGGTAGACACTCAACCTTAGCGATCCATCTGATACTTTTCTGACCTATGGGAACATCGACAAAGGTAAAGTTATGTTTGATCCATCATATCCTTCTATGGTAAAAAATATATGTGGAGCCCACTGTAACTATATTACTATAGGATCATGTAGAACATAAGAAGATCCACACAGATTTCATGGATTGTTGGTTCCTATACTATGACACCGCCCGATGAGATCCCATTTCCCCTATAGTGGGACATCAACAAGTACTCCATGGACAATTGACCCCAACTAATATTAGAAACCCCACACATACATATGGAGTTGATGTATGATTATATGTTAATTGGTTGAGATATGAGTCACCGAGTCGTCCTGTGTAGCATGATTACAGTCCTCAATATCCTGGTCGCACTTCTGCATGATCTATTGAGCCCCCAGTTGATGAGCCCATCAATGCACTAGTGGTAAGAAACCCATATCAAGATAGGGAAACTTTACAGGATGAAAATATAGCCACTATCACTACTCTCCTCATGGCCCTAGAGATGTGATAGGTGGCCATCCCACATAATGTAAATCCATATCTGGAATGGGTGGAAGACAAGAGAGCACCCATGAATTTTGGGAACCCCAATTTTTCCCCATTCAATAGGATGGGTGATCTGTTATAACACTTGGGCCACTTTATCTTCTCATGTGAACCCATGTTGGGAACCCCAAAGCAATAGGAGGCTACCAATCCTGAGTGTTTTATCCAGACAATGGAAGGGTATACATTCGTCTTGTACAACCAGCTACCTATAGGTTCCATTACTATTTGGGAAGATCTTTACTAGAAGTTTCTTTACCAGTTCAGATCCACCACTTGCAAGGAGATATTTCTGACCTATTAAAGTGAAATAAACTACCTAAAGAGAAGTTAATATATTCTGTCACCAAGTATAAAGGCTTCATGTACTCACTCAACATAATGCTAACTCAATAGGAGATGACGATGATGTGTGGGAAATAAAAAAATTGAACTAGTCCCTACCCACATTACTTATAATTTTCTATGAAGGTTCTGTGATTTTTTTACTAGTCCTAGTGCATGGAGAATGCCTTGAAATAGGCTAAGAAATCATTCCCATTTCCTTGTCCAGATCTTGCGAGAAGATCAACAAAAGAAGGTACTACCGCTATGGTATGGGTAGAATCCCCAGATCCATTAGAGTTCCCCCTCTACTTGAGGAGCCTCACTAAGGTCATCCTTACCAAGTGAAGCCTCACCTATCATAGAATAGATAGAAACCAATTTATAAATTACCACTGACTAGATGAGAGATTTTATCTCTAACCCCTCTCCAGGATCTGGCCCCTTGTCAGGGATTGGCTCATAGAGCACCCATCCATGAAAGAAAGAACCACAAATATTATTTCAAGGATGCCCAAGTTCTGGGCTATTTTCTCTATGCTATAGAAAAGGTAATTATAAATATTATAGAATATATAAGGCCCCAATAATCTAAACACAAAAATATCATTTACCATTTACTTTACTATTGGATCCTTCAACGTACAATAAAATAATACTATGTGAACATTTATTAGCTCAAGAACCAAGTGAATAATGGTCTTGTCAAGTTGGGAAATGTATTGGAACATGTGGAACATATATTCATAGTGACAAAAAATGATAGTGATGTTAAAAGTGAATGACATGGGGTTTGAATTCCTTGGATTTAAAAATATGATTAATGGTAGGCTTATAGAGTAGTTTCTCATGCCCAGGGTTTCATCCATGCCCACATTGGCATAACTGAACCTCCTAAAGTAACCATGCCTTCTCCATATACTTCCTCTACATCCAGGTCAGAACCTTCGAAATCATATAAGAGAAGACACTGAAGACATAAAGGAAATCAAAATTTTCCACCAGTGTTGAATCTGTCCTGCACTCTCTGTGACTTCATATCTATGATGTTGGGAATCACCTATAGGGTCCTCCTAGTACTGTAAGACAATTATAATGAAGGGAAGAAGTATTAATATGTTAAATCCATCTAAATTGTTGACCTCTTCACAATTGTTAATGATGTGAAATTCAAGGTAGAAATCCATGGTTCTTCCGGCCGACTCCATCAAGGGGGGGGGGGTCATGGGTGTGAAAACTCAAAAAATACTCAAAATACTGCCACAAACCCAGCCATGCATGATATGAAGATTAGATAGTAGGTCTTGTGTAGATCCCAACAAGAACATTCCTCCAAGAATAATCTATTAGGTATTACAGAAGATCCAACAATGTTGACTAAAAAAACACAACTGCTGCAACCATATCACTATTGGACACATTTACTTAGATTCGGGCCTCAATCAGCCGAATGTTAGCTGACCGTGGTTTTGGGTGAGTTCCCTAGTCATCAATAAGATATTTCTAGTACCTACCATAATTAATTGGTATGAACAACATGTAGTGAAGCAAGATTAACATACATAGATATTAAATGATTTTTAGTTGAATATTCATCACATTATAAAAGAATAAGATAAGGGACCATAAAAGTTTAGTGTCCTTGGAAACCTAAAACCCATTCTTCTAATTTATAGAAATATATTCAATATGTCTATAAAGATCTTAATATTCATAAATCCTACTTAAAAACCCTTATTCATAATCTTGGGAAAGAAAACATAAGAAATGTGTGAGTTTAGATGATCAATAAGTGTATCCAAAGAGATATGTAAGCACATTAATGAGCATAAGGGTATGAGAACATAATCATATCATTAGAATATCTTACCCTACACATCAAAGATCATAATCAAGAGTTATGGAATAAATATTGATAGGTCATAAGACATGCATTATAAGGTAATAAAGAGTATAATCCATGAAAGGATAATATAGGAATAAGACATCCAATTGTGGTGTACATGTCAGCTTATCACATTGTGTTCATGTATAAGTCGAAATATGTTCACTCATTAAGTTAAGGACATGAAATCAGACTCTAACATAAACTTATGGACAAGAAACCAGGTATACAAATAATATTGTGAACATGTAATTAAGTTTATGTAGAACATTTGAAGATGTAATCAGGTTCATACATAAAATTATGGACACAAAACCAGGTCCATGAAGAACATTTGAAACATGTAATCTGGTTCAATCATAACATTGTGAACACATAATATGGTTCACTCATAATAATGTGAACATGTAATTAGGTTCATGCATAAACTTATGGACATGAAACCAGATCCCTTAATAATATTTTAAACAAGTAATTAGGTTCATGTATAACATTTTGAACATGTAATTTGTTTCACACATCAATTTTTCAACTTTTAATTAGGTCCAAACATAACATTTATACTCATGAGTCATCTATTGTTACCCAATGCATTTTAAAGAGATATAAGTCCCACATGTCAAATTATATAATCTTACATACAAGTTCCAAAAGATTATAAAAATCATCATATAAAAACCCAGGAAATGAAATGGATATCATAAAAATTTCATCATACAATTACTTATGAAAAATAGATAGGTCTCATAAACATGTAATCAAACAATAACCCATTATAAGAAGTCTGTTTCAAATTAATATAATCCATTGAAGAGATAATAGTATCATAAACATAATTCCCTAAAAAACTAATCCATTTATTAAAGAATATGAATGGTGGTCTTGGATCATATCCCTAGTAAATCATAAACTATAATAAAATGTGTCATGTTATATAGATATGGATTTTTAAATATCACATTGAACATTTCTTAAGGAAAATAGAATTTCATTGAAAATAATTTTTATAAAAACATTTCAAAAATAATTTTCTTACAAAGATGTATATATAATTTCATTTAAAACATTCATTTAAGAAAATATATTTTCATCTTTGGAAAACCTTTTTTATAACAGAAATCTTTTGGAAATTAATTTTCTTTTAAAATAGTTTTGAAAACTTATAAAGGAGGATTTGAAATATTTTGAAAACGTTTTCTTTGAAAACACCATGAAAACTAAGAAATAAATCTTGAACACATTTTGAAAATATTTTTCTTTGAAAATACCATGAAAACAAAAAAATAATCCTTGAAATTATTTTGGAAACACTTTTCTAGCTAATGGTTTTAAAAACTTATAAAGAAAACATGAAATCATTGAAAGAATTTTCATTGAAAATAAAACTATGAAAAATTATAATGTATGGTTTTAAAATAATTTAAAATAATTTTTAAAAATAATTTTTTTGAAAACCTTTTTAGAAAACATAGTTTTGAAAGAACCTAGATTTTTGACCAAAAAAGAAAAATAAAGTTGGATTTTCATAACAATATTTTCCTAATTATCTTAAGTACTACATAGTGGAAAATGGTACAAATAAATGAATATATCATGGATAAACAAAGAATAATAAAATTCATTATTATTCATGAGAAATATATCATAATATTTCATCAAAGGAAGCATAATCGTAAATAATCCTTATAAATGATGAGATTATAACAATAAAATATCACCACATTGGTAAATTTAACTCATACAATAGATGATATAATAATATTAAATGAGTTCTAAACTATCATGAAAAAAGTAGTTTCATGATATAACATGTCAAAGGGAAGTATATACCCCCCATACGAAAATATAGGTCTATAACATGACATGTATCTCAAAGAAGGAAACTTGAGATGAAAATTACCTTACAAATTTGGTATCATTTGAAACATAAACCCCACAAAAGAAATACCACAAAAATTTATAATAAAATATCCATATATTTAAATATGAAAATAATATAATACATTAATATTCAGTAAATACACCACGTTTAAGAAATGAGTAGTGAATAAGGTATGTATCTCACAGATATGAAAAGTGAGACGAGAAAAACATTACCTTAGGTCTTGAATTTCTTTATAATTGTAAATATTTGTTTATTAAACATATAAAATAGAAAAATATTAATATATATGATACCATATATTATTTGAATTTATAATACATGTTTATGAATAATTCCATGTTAAATCAATGTTTCAGGGAATTAATACTTTGTTTATTGTATGTGTTTTGACTTGTTATTCTTGATCCTCTTACTTAGATCATGATTAACATTTTTCAATAATGTAAAATATCATTTATATATTATATATATTCATAATATAAATATTTATAATAATATATAAAAAATATATATGTGAAATGGAATGCCCCATTCTTAGAGACGGTAGACTGTACATACCCATGAACGTTGTTTCCATTTTCTTGTCATATTTAAAAATGAAATTAAATGAAACATACACACATAGACACACACATATTATAATTCACGTATAATTATTAGGTCATATATATTTATATATACCATATACGTTTACTAAAACCATCCTTAATATATTCCACAAAAAGTGTGAATGAGTCAAATCACTTTAAGGTGGCAGTAGTCTTCACATCCACAAACAATGTTATCTTATTTACAAAAAATTTAAATCATGAAGTTATGTATTGTATAATAATTACATAATAATAAATACATCATAAATATAATATATATCATATTAAATCGATTTTTACACCATAATTCTCAATAATGAGAGGTAATAAAAGAAAAATGACCAACATCGTTTCATGAGGTGGTAGTTCACTATACATAAGAATGGTAAGTTCGTTAGCCATTACATGGAAGAGTGTGTAAGTGTAGGTATAAAACCTAGAATTAATAAATCTCAGTATATTTTGGATATTGATTTTATTATATAATAATGGATTAATTATATTGAAGGTGGTGTAGAATGAAAATAAAATAAAAGAGTTTGGGATGAATATTACATATTCTTCAAGAAACTCATTTGGATTTTTACAAATGGGATTCACTGGATTGATTTCTATGAAAAGGAAGAAATATAGTATTAATTTAAGTATTTTGGGAGGATATTTGGGTAGATTTTGGCTGCAAAAAGAGCTTTATAGGTGAAAATAAGTGGGGGTGGTGAGTTCCTTTTTATAGTGGATGAGGAGTGACATTCTTGTAATTTTTTTAAAAGGGAATATTTATCAAAGATTTTCACTTGTAATTTAGATTCAATAATGGTAAAAATAAAATAAAAGGGATTATATTGTCTAAATATGAATAGAAAATGGATTTTAACAATTTTCTATGTCATTTAGGGCTTATGTTTAAGGTTTAGTCAATTATTAAGCTAATTTTCTCTTAATTACTGTAATTAATTTTAACCACATTCAAAAATATTTTTGGTAAAAAACTATGTTGAATTTATTATAAATTATAAATTATTATGATTCCAAATTTGGAATCAATTTTTTCAAATTTAAAACACTAAACTGGTATAAATTAATAAAAATTTAATCCCACAGATGGGGCATCAAAGGAGATTTTAAAAGTAAAAATGTTCAAAAGTTTGAAATGTTTTTATTTCCAATTTTATTGTAGAATCGATTAAAATGACCTAAATTGGAATAATAAATGTCAAATTTATCAAATTAAATTAAAAAAAATCAAAATTTAATTTATCCCAATGAATTATTTAGATGAAAAAGTTGTTTTGAATTAAAATACAGTGTTTTCATTAGTCATCAAAAAATGAAACCTCTCAGATAAATTCCAGAAATTCACAAAATGTAAATTTTGATATTCCACATTAATTTTTTTATTTTTTCAAATAAGAATTATAAAATTTTCAAAATTCACATTTAAAGTAGGGTTTCTGTTAAATGTTGGTAAATTACCTTTTAGAAAAATACATCTATTTATTCATAAAATTGGATTTATTCTTATCGTATACCTATAAAATCTATTGAATATGTATCAAGAGTATTTATTGAATATATATTATGAATTTTTTATTTAAAACATTATTAAAAAGTGGTATTTTTTATTTATTGAGATAAAATTGTGTTTGAACATAGAAAAATGGGTTTTAGAGAAAATTAATTTCTTTATTTTCAAAACAGTTATTTCATTCACTAATAATAATTGATAACCGATGATTTAATTTTATATAAATGTTTAAATAATATTTTAAATATTTAGTTAGTCTTATTTATAAATTCCATTCCAACTCTTAGGTGGTATAAATAGAAACATTTTTATAAAAAAATTAATTGTATATTGTATCTCGATTAAACTCGGCCTTGTGTGTTACAAAAGATATCGAAAGAACTCGAAATTTTGTGGAACACATGATAAAAATAGTGTTTCATGCACTATAAGTTAATATAAGTATTGTGTTTAGGGAAATGAAAACATGGTTTTGTTTATAATGTAATCCAAACATAGTGAATTTATATTAACAAATCTATATTCAGTGTTGGGTGAAATAAAAAATACCAAAGAGATTAAATTAATTTGATTTTTTTTAACAAAATCTCAAGGTGTTACATTATATCCCCCTTATAATTAATTTCACCCTATAAATTATCCTAGATTTTCAATAGTTTATTACTTGTAATTTCCTTTCATAGAAATCCACATTTTAAAAATTAATACTAAAACTTTTTGTAAAAAGGGAATGATAGAAACATAATAGTTACAAAAAGTAAATAATAACTAGGTTTCAACATAAGAGAATATATATGTAAAATGAAAACATGGAAATGGAAAAGAAATATTACTATTTTTCCAATATATATTGATAAGGAACATGGTTAGGAGAAAGTTATCAATCACAAATCCATAACCTCGAGAGGCATGAAAAGGGTTATTGATATCATAAAAATGATGATAATAAGACACAATTTTATTTCAAGACCCTTCTTCCTAATGTTGATGAATGTTCATGAGAATATATACTTACATGAAATCAATAAAACATCACCCTTTATTGTTCCTTGATCATTTTCCACTTCATATATTATTTGAATAAATGAAGGTGAGTTTTTCATTCCTGAAGCATAACAAGATCATGATATTAATAAATTGAATGATAGGTTATTCCATTTGACATCATCACAACAAAGAGGTTATCACAAGTTATCAAATTTGAATAAATCATTATATGTAAAGATAACACTTTAATTCCTAAAAATGCATAATATTTTTAACTTAAACCATTCCAGAAATGGTTACCCTTAAAACCCTTCCAAAACATAATTCACTCTTTATTCCAAAAATAACCTCTTATCTTATACAAAAAACATTTTAATTTGAAACATGAGTTCATACAAACACCAATATAATATTAAATGTAAATTTTTTATTCCAAAATCCATGTAGAGGGATATAATCTCATGAAACATCACTAAAGGATGAACAATAAAATTTTCATAGGGATTATTAATACAAAATAAAACATAATCCTACAAACTAAGTGGGAAGTTAATTTTCCCCTAATTATCAGAATTCAGTTTATCCACTGTGATTTCATAAGATTTATGTTTCTCTTTTTTCTTCATAGGGTGTCATGTCTTATCATAAATATTATCCTTTGGATTGGGGTGATGATTCACATGATTCTAAAAATCAGTGAACTAGTAACACTAAAGTGTGGGTGGTTTATTCTTTGGATATTTCTCTCTACTCAGTTAATTTACTATCTTCTTCACATCAATAATACATTTTATTATTGATTTATAGGATTACCACACTTGAGAAACCTTCTTGTTCCTTTTTATAATTCACCTAAGCACACTCTCCCTCGGTTTTAGAAAGTATAAGTTTGAATTTTTTTCTTATCTCCATGTGAAATATCATTTAATTTTCCATGTAACCTTGTTTTTTTCTTATCAACAGAACTAAGAGGGTTTCCATCTTTAATTTCTTCTTTTAGTGCACATAAAAAAATTTCTTCATAGAATTCAAAGTCCCTTATGGATAATTACCTTTAGAGTGTTGGTTTCACGCCACTAAAGAATCAGTAAATATTACTTTTAGGATGAATTATAATAATAGAAGATTATCTTGGATGTCTTGAAAAAATTTCTTCATAGAAACCAACAGATTCATCATCCCTTTACTTAAGATATAGGAATTCATCTCCATCTTCATACGAAGGATTATATGTAAGTACTTATTGAAAAATATGGTCTTGAACTCATCCCAATTAATGTATACAATTTCATCATGTTGACTTGTATTCTTGATAGGATTACACCATTGATCCACCGCACCTTCACGATGGAAGACTACCAACGTGATGTTCTAATTTAATGAACATTGGAGAACAAAAAATATCTTTTCAGTTGTATTGATATATTTTTTATAAACTAATGGATTAATAGAATAACTTAAAGAAGGTGTGCACTACCTCATGAAGTAATCAACAGATCATTTTTACCCCCTTTTCTAGGTGGTATGTTCACTATGATTTATTGATTGAGAATGTATTGAAATAAGTTTTTTCATTTAATCTCCCATGTCATTCGGTTGATCGTAAGGAAACCCATTACATTTTCCTTAGCATTACTCCTTAACATGGTTCTTTTGGTTTAAAACCATTGATTAAAACCAGAAATCACTGTATGAGAAACACTTATCATAGCAGAAAACTACAAAATCAGGAAAAATTTCTTATAGAATGTTTAAATCATGACACATAATTTTTAATATTTAAAACATTAGGTTTATCCTTGACCATTAAAAGTCATTATTTATCTATATCTTTAAAGTTGTTTTGTAAAGATTTTTTTAGTTCCTAAATCATATCCACACGAGTGTCAAATCAGGTGTGCATCAAGGACCATTGTCGTGCACCAGTTCTTGATCGATTCTAACTCAATATAGTGTTTTTAGGGTTTTTACCCCTATGAACATATATGACAAAGCCACATCTACTTCTAGTATACATACATGGATTTATTTATAAAAAACTAATCACTTTATCCTTTACCAAAATTCCAATATATTTTCCAATACAATATCTCATTCTTATAATTATCCTTAAGGACATCCCTAGATAAATCCTTTGAAATTTACCTTGTGATATCACTAATGTTTTCTCATCCAATTTCTCAAAGGATGACTAAAAATTCCCTTTGATATCTAATATTTTGGCATAGGATTAACATACATGGATATTAAATCATTTTAAATGAATATTCTAAACATTATAAAAGTAAATTCCCAAGGAATGTAATAGTTTTGTGTATTTGGAATCTTGTAACACATTATTTTAATATGGTGAAAGATATTCAACATCTATGTAAATATTTTATCCATTAGTAAAAATACTTAAAAAACATTTTTCTTAACCTGAGGAAATGAAGCATAAGAAAAGGGTCGAGTTTAGATCCTCAGTAAGGGTAAACAATGAGATAGGTAATAATAATCATGAGCATAATGATATGAGAACACAAACTTATCATTAGAAGATCATCCCCTCCATATCAAATATCATGATAAAGAGTTATAACATAAATTTTGAAAGTTCATAGGACATGAATGATAAGGTAGTTGATAACATAATCCACAAAAACATAACATAAGAATAAGTTATGAAATCATGGAATTCACATCAGATTATAACATTGTGAACACATATTAGTAGCAACATGCTTACTCAATAAGTTAAAGACATGAAATAAGGACATTACATAAACTTATGAACATGCATCCAAGACCATGAATAATGTTGTGAACATGTAATCAGGTTCATGCATAACATTTTGAACATGTAACCAGCCTCACATATAAATTTATGGACATGAAACCAAGTCCATAAATAACATTGTGAACATAAATTTAGGTTCACGCATTACATTGTGAACATGTAATATGGTTCACTCATAACATTGTGAACATGTAATATGTTTCACACATAAATTTATGGACATTAAACTAGGTATATTCATAATATTGTGAACAAGTAATATAGTTCAAGCATAACATTGTGAACATGTAATTAGATTCATAAATAACATTGTGAATATGTAATCAGGTTCACACATAACATTGTGAACATATAATCAGTTTCACACATAACATTTATACTCATGAGTCATCTATCATTACCCAATGGATTTGAGAGATATATAGGCCCCGCTCATCACAAAATAAAATTATACATATATGTGCCAAAAGATTATAAACAATCATCATATCATAACTTATGAAATGAAATGGGTATAAAAATCATTTCATTATATCAGTAACTATTGAAAATATATAGGTTGTATAATAATTTCAGCAAAGAATAACCCATGAAAATAAGTGGGTTTCAAAAGAATATAACCAGTGGAAGAGAAACCAGTTTCATAAACATCATTCCATCAAAACATAATACATTAAAGAAATAATATGAATGGTATTGTTGGATAATATCCCCAGTAAATAATAAAATATAATAAATTATGTCATCTTAGATGGAGAATTATTTTGAAATATCACATACAAAACTTCCTAATGAAAATATCATTTCATTGAAAATCATTTTTATAAAACCATTTCAAAAATGATTTTCTTATGAAGAAGGATTTATAATTTCATTTAAAACTTTTCTTGAAGAAAAAATATTTCCCTCTTTGGAAAATGATTTTTAAAACATAAATCATTTTTAAATACTTTTTATTTTAAAATATTTTTGAAAACTAGCTTGATAATATTTTTAAATTCTTTTTCTTTAAAAATGCCTTGAAAAGTTATAAAGAAATCTTGTACACATTTGGAAAACCCTTTTATTTGAAAATACATTGAAAACATAAAAAGCAGGATTGAAATAATTTTGGAAACCCTTTCTTAAAATATGGTTTGGAAAAAAATAAAATAATTTTTAAAAATAATTTTAAATAATTTTTAAATTTAAAATATTTTTGAAAACCTTTTTAGAAAACATGGTTTTGAATGAAAACTTATTTCCGACCAAAAGTAGAAATAAAATCAATATTTCATAATTTTTTTATTTATTATATTAAGTATAAAATAACGATAAAATGGTACTAATACCTAAATATATCATGTATAAATATAAGAAAATAAAATTCATGAGTTTTTTTGAGATATGGATCATAATATTTCCTCAATGGGAGCATTATCATAAACAATATTGATAAATTATGAGATTGTAATAATAAAATATTAACACATTGGTATCTTTAACTCATACTATACATAAGATAATAAAATTACATGATGTTTGAAGCACCATTAAATAATATGGTTCTTGATATAACATTTAAATTTCATTATATAAAACCCACAGAAAAATGTTGGTGCATAACATGGATTGTATCTCAAAGATGGCAACTTGAGACAAAAATTACATTACTGATTTGGTTTCTCATGAACCATTAACCCCAGGAAAGAAAATCATAAAAAATATATCTAAATACCCATAAATTTAATTATAAGAATAATAGAATAAATTCATGGTAATTACATACACCCCATAAAATAAATGAGGATTGAATAAGGCATGTATCTCACAAATATACAAAGTGAGATGAGAAAACCCTTACCTGAAGTATTTAATTTCTTTCTACCCATTAAAAACTCTTATATAATAAATATAAGTTTATTATTAATCTAAAATAGAACTATCTTCCTATATATCATACCATATAGGATTCACTTATGACATTATATTAATTGTTTATTAACAATTCCATGATAAAGGGATGTTTCAGGGAAAACTATGTTTATCATATGTGTTTTGACTTGTTTTTCCTGATCCTCTTACAAAGATCAAGATTTACATATTTAAAGAATGTAAAAATAGATTTATATATAATTTATATTCATTAAATAAATATTTATAATAATCTATAAATAATATAAATATGAAATTGAATACACTATTCATGGATATGGTAGGCCATACATACGCATCGACGATGTTTCCATTTTCGTGTCGTATTGAAATAATGAAATAAAATTAAATATATGGATATATATAATAATTAAATTATAATTATTATATCATATATATCATATAATTTTAAAATACTAATCCTTAATATATTTTATATAAATTGTGAACAAATCACATCACTTTGAGGAGGTGATAGTTCACAAGTCCTCTAACGAATATATTGTATTTAAATAAAATGGAAAGAATGAAGGAATGTGGTATATAATAATTATATGAGAATAAATATATCATAAAAATCATATATATATAGAATATAAAAATATATTTTCCATCATAATTCCAAACCATGAGATGTGTCAAATGAAAAACGAACTACATCATGTCGTGAGGCGGTAGTTCACCATACACAAGAACGGTAAGTTCGTTACGCATCATATGGAAGTGTGTGTAAGTGTAGGTATAAAAATTAGAATAATAAAATCTAAATATACTTATTTTACCTAAAATATTATATAATCATACAATAATAAGAGTCTAGGGGGTGGATAATGAGAATAAAAAAAGGTCTTGTGGAAGGATGTTACCCCTTCTTTGGGAAACTTTTGATTTGCACCAAAGGGATTCCTTGGATGACCTTATGTTAAAAGTTTAAATTTATAGAATGAATGAAGGTATGTTTTGAGGATATTTTTTTTAAATATTTCTATATTAATGGTCTTGATATATGTGAATAAGTGGGAGGGGTGAGTGCCTTTTTATAGATGAAGAGGAGTGATATTATTATAAATTTTTGAAAAGGGAATTTCCACCAACAATATTACTATTTAAAGTGGCACCAATAATAATAAAAATATTTTAAAATGGATTATATGGTCAAAATATGAACATTAAATTAATTTTGGTCAATTTTAAAGGTCATTCTGGGTATTAATCTTATGGTTTAGTTCTTTTTTAATCTAATTTTTCTCTTAATCGCTGTAATTTATTTTAATAAATTTTACTACTTGTTTTTGTCAAAAACTAAATTGAGATTATTTGAAATTATATATTATTAATATTAAAAATATTGAATCCATTTTTCAAAATTCCGAACACTTAAGTGGGAGAAATTAATTTATATTTAATACCAGAGACGAGATCATAAAGCGGGGTTTTAATGTAAAAAGGTTCAAAAATTTGTAATGTTTTAATATCCAATTTAAATGTGGAATTTATTACAATGAAAAATTTTGGATTAATTTATATAAAATTTATATGAGGAAACTCCAAAACTAATGCGAAATATAATTTACCCCCATAAATTATTTTAATAAAAAAGAATTATTGAATTAAAATTCACTGTTTTTTTCACTATTTATCAAAAATGAAACTTCGAAGAAAAATACCAAAAAATTAACCAAAATTTAATTTTTATATTATTTTTTTCAAAAGTGAAGCTTATTTTATGGAATAGAAATTATAAAAGATTCAAAATGTATATTGGAAATGGGTTCCCCATTAAAATGTGGTAAAATTACCTTTTATCAAAATACATCTTTTTACTCAAAAAAATACATTTATTCTTATCATATAACTAAAAATATATTTAATGAGAATATAAAATACTTATTGAATATAAAGTATATAAATTTTATTGAAAACATTAATCAAATGGGTTTGATTAATTTATTTAGATAAAATCATGTTTGTTCATAGAAAACTGGTTTTCATAGAAAAGTAATTTTTTTATTTTTAAATAGTTCTTTTATTCCCTTATACTAATTGATAAACAAAGGATTAATTTTATATAAATGTTTAAATAGTATTTTCACAATTTATTTAATATTATTTTTCACTTCAATTCCAATGACAACGTGGTAGTTATAATAAATTTTCAATAATAATATTAATAGTATATTGTTGTTTGGAAAAAGCTAGTCTTGTGTATTACACTAGCTATTGAAGGAACATAGATTTTTTTTATAATAGAATATAAACATAGTTTTTTGTGAACCGCAAGTTAATATATGTCTTTCACATAGCACAAGGATAACTTTGTGTTGCATATAATTAAATCCAAACTTAGCACCTTCATATAGAAAAATCTATATTTAGTGTTGTGTGAAATAAAAAACATCAAAAAGATTAAATTAAATTAAAAAAAATTCATTAAACCTTGGATTGTTATACAGAAACAACCATCAAGCCCCCAAACAAATAGTGACTCCTAGAAGAAAAAATGGTGCATTGGCATGGAATTACAACCTAGTAAAGAAACTCAACATCATACTAGTAAGGATATCAATCCTTGAGAAAATTTTCTTGTCAATAGAGATGTATGAGGCCCTTGTAGAGGCTTTAAAAGGACACCTCTAGTTTGAAGCTAAGGTTGCTACTGTAGAGGTATACTATGAAGAGGAGGATGACCGAGGGTAATTCCATGATTCCATATCATTCTCTAGAGAGGATGAGGGATCCCTCATATAGGGGAACATTCATTAGATATATATATATATCACAAGACAGTTCAATGGTGTGGGGATCCACTGTGGTTTAGTTGACACATGTTATGGGATTAATCTTTTCTCAACCCAGATGCTTCATGAGTTGGGGTTGACCAATATAGACCTGAATCCTTATGACTTGAAGATTGAGGGTTAGTATTAGACTGAGCAATGGCCTTGTGGCCGGATTCGGTTGAATACCTAGTTTAGAGGCTTGATATAAAGTGATTAACTCATGGTTATATCATAGGATGCCACATATAACACACTTATGGGCAGTCGTTAGATTCATTTGCATGCTAATGTCCCCTCCTTGCATCACCAATGCCTCAAGTACTCACTTAATGGTTGAGTAGGGGAAAACTAAGGCGATTTATCTCCCTTTAACCCTGGTAAGTCCCACTACATAGATTTGAGCTATTATAAGAGAGAGGGGAAGCAAGTTCAGATCAACAAGGTTGAGTGCACAAACACTACATCTAGTCTATAGGAATACCTAGATGATGATTTCATTCTCCTGATTCATCATATAGAACCCATGAATATGGGTAGGATTGGTTGTTTTTTCATATTTGAGAAAAAGGGGTGTAACATTGCATAAAGGGAGGAACATCTAAAGATTAACTCATACTTTTACATAGGAAAAACCTAGGTAAAACCATAATAACCCACTATTGTCAGTTACTGAGCCAAAATTTATTGATATTGTTGTCTATTCCTCTAAGAAGGGTTGAGTCATCAGATGTTGACCCACTATCCTTACTTTGATATCAAGGGTGAACCTCGTGGTTGGAAGCCCGATGGAATTTATTTGACCGCCTCTCTCAATATGGATTCAACATAGTAGGAACCCCTCATAAGATATTATATATCAATCCAATTATAAACAAGTGATCCTATAGAATCAGCTAACCTATATGAATCTCCACCTACCCATTCTCCTACCTCAGGTGGTGAAGAGGATTTAGAAGTCATTTCTCCTATATTTAAAGAGTGTGTCTCCATCATCGCTGATGAATTAATTCAGGTAAAAATTAGTACTGAGGTAGATCTAAGACCAATGCTGATCGGTGAAGACATTCCTTGAGAGGAGTGGAAGCAGTATGTGGAATTACTAAAGATGCATCATGATGTATTTTCCTTGAGTTGTGATGAGATTCTAGGACAATATTCTTAGGTCTCCTTCTACCGTCTTGGTTTCCCAGAGAGTCATCATGGGTTGAAGAAGCCTCCCAAAAGTATGTATCTATCCCACGGTGCCATGGTTGAGGCCAAAGTTGATATCCTCATAAAATTAAACTTCATCGGGGATGTCTAGTACCCTAAGGGGATAGCCAAAATCATCCTAATTAGTAAGAATAATGGGATGATCAGAGTCTTTATCTACTTTTAGGATCTCAACCACCATTGTTTCAAGGATTATTTTATCCTTCATATGAAATACTAGTTGATTGATTCTACATTCAGCTTCCAGACTCTCTCTTTCATGTATGGATACCCCAAGTACAACTATATCTAAATGTCCTCTAAGGATGAAAATTCTACCACCTTTATGGTACCATAATGTACCTTTTTAAATCAGGTGATAACCTTCGACCTGAATAATTGAGGATATACTTATCCACGAGCATTTTCACCACATCTTCAAACCGATCCTTGGGAAGATAGTGGAATGATATGTGGATGACTTAGTGGTAAAATATCAACAGTGTTAGGACCATCTAAGAGACCTTTATAATGTTTTTGGCTTATTTATCTCCTGGAATTTGAATAAGAATGCCTTGAAGTGAGAATTAGGGGTTACCTCTAGGATTTTTTTCAACATCATTGTCAGATATAGATGTATTGAGATCAGGAAATAAATTATTAAGGACATTATTTAGAAGCCTCATCTGAGCAACATATGGGTGTTCTGAGGATTTCATGGCCACTTAACCTCTATACATGGAATCATCATGAATCAGACAGGAAGGTGTAATACCTTTTGAAGTCTCTTGAAAAAAATCACCATCAATTAGTGGAAATAAGTGTGGAAGACCTCCTTTCATGAAATCATACAACATCTACTATAACCTCTAATTTGGAAGACACCAGTCTCAAGGAGGCCTCTTGTCCTCTGTGTGACTATCCTAGAATAGTCCCTCATTACCCATATATCCCAAAATAACAATGAAGTTAGAGAGAAATCTCTATACTATCTCAGGAACATACTCCTCAAAATGGAGACCATATACTAATCCATTGCGAAGAGATATGTCTCACTGGTATTTTCATTATAGAAGTTTCAATATTATCTATATCATCAAGAGATACTGCCAATGTCCAATGAATATCTATTAATGTATATCCATAATCAACCATTTTGATGGGTTGTCTTGAATTTTGGGTTGTGATACTTCATTAGTTAAATATCACATTCATTCCATAAAAATAAATTAAATGTCTGGTATTGGATGACATTCTATCCACCCATATTTCCCTATAAGAGTTTCCCCTAGATGTTGATTTCTTATATGAGGTTATTTTCTCGGTGGATCAGACTACGAAATGACACTATATTACTTTTTATAGTGCCTCTTAGAGCCCAACTGGAAGAAGGATCAATGATCCCAAGCTCAATAGAGTAGGCCTTGGGATCATTTTCATCACTCTAGAATAAGCTATCTTGTTATACATGTTCTTTCTATTATAAGGTTGCATAAACAATGAGGCAGAATTTTAATACCTTATTACTAGTCTTGAGCTGTCCCTTGAGATTGCTATCACTCACTTTTATTTAAAGGGAGACTCTGAATTAGTCATCAAGATGATCAAATATGACTATGTCATCAGAAATATAGATCATGTTCCCATATTGGGGCATAGTCGCCATCTAGTGGATATTTTCCCTTCTCAACTGGTAGTGACCTATGTCCCTCTATAACACCCCGAGATTTTATGAAAAATATTCTTTTAATTTCATTAATGTCTTGTGTTATATGCTACACCAAGATTACCTTGCGCTATACGCAACACCGTATTATCTTGCAGTATACGCAACACTATTCTTGGATAGTGTTACACACAATTTTGATAATAGTTATTCTACGCAACATTGAGTATATATATATATATTCAATGTATAAATGAAATATGGTTGGATTATGTTATACTAAACAACGAAGGATTCTTTCACAGCACGCAACCCTAACTTGTCTTGCATTACACGCAATCGCGACCTTCCTCGATAGCTTGTGTTGTACGCAATACCGGGTTTTACTAAAGAACGATATATTATAATATTATTATGAACTAGCCGTTATGAATAGTATTAAATAAATTTTTAATCTTATAACATTATTATTCGTCTTGCACATTTTCTAAAACATGGTATAAGAACAAAATAAAATTTTCGGGTAAAATAAGTATTTTTAAAAAAATGCAGTTTTGCCGCCTTTTGATGGCGCACCCACTTTAAATCTAGTTTTTGACATGTTTATAAGTTAAATTTGACAAAATAAAATTCTTCTATGGAATCATGAAATAAAAATTTACTTTGGATAAATTTTTCATATTATTCTGGTAACTTTCATATTTTGATGAATAATAAAAACACGCTATATTTTAAATAAAAACAACTTTTTTCATCGTAATAATTTATATGGTTAAATTATAATATTTAATGGTTTTTAAGTATTAATAGAATATATTTTTATCATTTAACATAATGTATATCATTATCATTGATTCTACCTTGAATTCGTAGGATAAATCAATTCAATCTTTTGCAATGTTTTAAAGAAAAACCCGTTTTCTTTCGACAACGAGATTGATTTTAATTTAATTTATGCAACTTTTTTGTATTGAATTTGGAAAAATGGATTAAATATTTGGAATCAGTGAAACCAAATTATGTTAATAAGCTACTTTTTATTTTTGGTAATTATGAATAGTAACTACGGTAAATTTTATTTACCATAGTAAAAGGTAAATCGGGTAATTAAGGGTAAATATAATATTATAAAATTACCCTAACACATGTCAAAATCCTATTGGATTAATAAAAGTCGACCCATATCACCTAAGGGTCATATTAGATTCATTTAATGGACTTTTGTCCATGAAAATAATTTAATTATTATTAAAACCAAAGAATGTGACAACATGCCACTTTCTTAAATCTTATAAGTATAATAATTTTAATTTAGTGATACACTTCATGAAACGTCGAACATGAATAGTCTCCATAAATCTAATAAAAATATCTATATAATAGGAATTTATTTATACTTCTTAGGGATTAAATAATTATCATTTATTATGACACAAAGATGATGCAGTAATTGTCTTATTAATGAAATATTGACATAATTGATGTTATAAATACCCAAATAAATGTAATTTAAGACTTTTTATGAATTAAAATAATTTTATAGGTTAATATGAAATGTTAGTATTGATTTAATTAACTTTTTTCGAACTAATCATTCTGTTATGATTTTCACAAAAATCAATTACCAAATAGTGTCAAAATTGACATAAAATAGTTTTTAAGACAAATATTATATTATTAATTGTTATTTTATTTATAAAAATATAAGGTTCGGCCAAATGACTTAGAAAAGGTTATATATATTAATAATAAACAACTTGGGGTTATTTTGGCTTCTTATAGTAAGTTTATTAATCTTATAGTATAAGAACACAAGAAGACACAGTAAAAGTAAAATTATTTAACTTAATGTTAAATCTAAATGATAAGGTTAAAATAGGAACATAAACTTGTCTAAATTCTATTGGATGAGAGGATTTCGACCTATACCCACCTTAGCTTCTAAATAAATCAATTTGGAGATATTTAAAACCGAATTTGGCTTTATAATAAAATAATATTTTTAGTTATTCCAAAGGTGCCCCTCTCCTCCCTTATAAAAGGGCACCCCCTCCCTCTCTTCCTCACAATACTTTGAGCCTTCAAGCTCGTACAAACTCTGCCAAATTCTCTTCTCCACTTACCTAGAAACATCCTAGTGGTTCTGGTCTTCCTCAAAGACCAATTTTAGTACCCTAAGAGGAGGTCTCAAAGAGGCGCTTCAAAGAAGAGGTAATTTCCGTTACCGATTCTTTCATCTTTATTTCTTATTCCACTTCTTCTTCTTTAGTTTTTTCATTATGAAGTAATAACATCAGAATAAATCATATACTTATATGTTATCATAAGTATTAAAGAAACCTATTTCACCATCTATCCATCCTACGGAAAAAGAAATCATCGCGCGCGCGTACGTACGGAATACCATCTCCACGTCCTGGTGTAATCTATTTTCCACCACCACCTTACTTGGATGGGTATAATTGTGTAAATAATAACTATATATGATTATTTTAAAGTGATATTGATTCTGAAATATTATACATACACTCCAATACAATTACACGATCATGAGAACGATATCATCGCTCGTGCGTACGTACGGACTACCGTCTCCACGACGCGATGAGATTCATTCTCCACATTAACCATTCATGAATGATTATAAAGTATATATAATAAGTAATCATGAAATATATGACATAATAATGATACTGGATTTATTTGTATATATATGTATGTCATATACTTATTTCCATTCAACTCAATAAGGAAACGAAAACAGCGTTCATGCGTACGTACGACCTACCATCTCCATGAACGGTGTATTTATCTCCATTTGTTGATCTATTATATATATGTATATTCGGAATATATATTATATATAAATAATGTTTTATGTTCTGGAATGATTTAATCATGATCTAAGTAATCATATGAATAATTACAAGTCAAAACACGGACGACAAATGAAACGATTTTACCCAAAACGCTCTTTAACATGGAATTTACAAAAGAACGGGTAAAATAAAGTCATAAGTGAACCATATATGATATCATAGCAATGATTATTATTCTGTAATAAGTAAATTACATTATTTAAATAATTATACAGGAGGTTCGGACACTTACGAAGCAAATCAGACCTAAGGTAAGGAAAATATCACAATCTCATTTTTATCCGAGATTGTTTATACTTTAGTATTTACTGGGGAGTATTTTATCATCCAAATCCATGTTTCCTCAATATATAATATTATTTCCATCCACCTACAATTGTTTAAATCCTATTTTACCCTTCGGTGAGTTTTTAGTAAAAGATATGAAAGGAATCTTTTGTCATTTTTTGTACGAGGTGCGTTTTTGACTTTTCCGACAAAAGTACGAGAAGAAGGTTTTTTTAACTTATACGGCATGAACGGATTTTTAAAACATTATTTCCAAGAATATTCCTTTACATGTTTTCAAGTTTATTTTTAATCAAATTCTTTTAAAATTGTATGACATATTAAGAGAGGAAAAGTGTTTTTGAAGTAGAAAGGATATTATCCTCAAGAATGGAGTTCAAGTGTTTTATCAAAATTATTTTCCATCTAAGATAATAAAAGGGTTCTGTTTTTATCCCTATTATTACATTGATTTGTTTATGTTGTGATGGAATTATTTTTATGTATTCATTTATCTTATATGAATTTTTTTATGATGTCACGATGTTTTAGATTCCCATTTTTATTACATGGGTTATGCTATAATGTATGTTTTATGATTTTGTGACACACATAAGAATGGTATAATTATGAGATGGGTGGGACCTATATCTCCCTCCAATTCATTGGGTAAATATTTTATATCTCATGAGATAGACATGGCTGGAATGGTAGGTTATACCGGTTCAGTGAAACAGGACTGAAACGAGGAGTGAACTCGATTTAGAAAGGGACTTTGTCCACTAAGATAGTCTTGGAAATGAGTCTTGACTAATAAGAAATGATTATCTATGATTATGTGTGTATTACACAAAGTTTCATGTTTTATGTTATGATTATTGGGATTACATTTCACTACTATGATTTATCCCATGTTATGAAATTATGATCTCTTTTGCAGGTTAAGATTTCCAAAAGATATGTTCTTATGAATATGACGTGATTGATATTTCTTTTGTTTGCCCTTACTGAGCATTTGAGCTCACCCTTTTATGTTTTTTTCCCATGACATAAAGAAAGGATTTAGTTTAAAAAAATAAGATCTTTATGGGAGATGTTGAAGATCTTTCACCACGATTAGAAGATTACATTCCGAGTTTCCAAAGACACTAAACTATTACGGTCCTTGTGTGTGTGTTTTTGTTATGTACTAAGTATTCCGCAAAATTAATGTAATGTCAATGTATGTCAAGCTTCGGGTCTCTACAGTTGGTATCAGAGGAAAGGTTTAGTCAACCTTTGGAAACTAGGATGCGAAAACGTTAGTGAGATCTCTAGAGATATTTCTAAGGTATGTCTAGGGATGTACCTATGGATAAGAATACGTATAGGATATAGTCCTAGAACTACAGTAATGATCTTAGAATTTAACCTAAGATGTTAGATATTGAGGGTGCTACCCCTTTACTATGTTGTTTTCCCTAGCATGATTTTTGCCTCACACAATTCTTTTTGGGTTTTAGAAAATGGCTGGAAACAGGAAGATTCATGATAATGGAGGATATGATGGACAATGGAATGATTTTCTTCATGAGAAACCAAATGAAATGGGATCTGGAAGTCCAAACATCATTATTATGCCTAATCAACAATCTCATAATGTGATCAATAATCTGAACATTGGTAAGTTTCCCGACTCAGATAATAAGAGAAAGATGGAGTTTCATGATGATCATAGAGGAAAGAAAGTTCAATTTCCTCATGTAAATCATGTGGGAAGAGGCATCGGGGAGATTGTTTCAAAGGAACTGGAAGATGCTTTGGGTGTGGAAAAGAAGGACACAAAGCCAGTAAGTGAAAAGGAAAAGGTTTAGTTAACACCATGGACAAGGATAATGGTATTGCTACGACATCAACAATGATTAGATGTTTTAAATGTGGAATGTACGGGCATTATGCAAACCAATGCCCTAATGGAAAATCTCATGAAGAGAATCAGCATGGTCATATGGGTAGTATTTATGTGGATGATGATGAGGAGATTACAAATGATATATGAGTTGAAA
This sequence comes from Viscum album, assembly GCA_963277665.1. Classification (NCBI taxonomy): domain Eukaryota; kingdom Viridiplantae; phylum Streptophyta; class Magnoliopsida; order Santalales; family Viscaceae; genus Viscum; species Viscum album. Next base: position 1,304,834,585 of record OY728140.1, on the reverse strand, counting down.
GAAGTGTCGAAGCTCAGTCGGTTGTTTTATAAGGTAGTGGAATGATTGTACGTTTATCAAGAGTTATGTTAATGGTACTATGGAATAAAGAATCATCTAAGGATTGTTACACTATTGTTTTTCCAAAAAGTATTTGAAAGTATATGTTGAATGGTACCAGTAACCATGTAATGTTATTCAGATATTTTTGTAAAGTAGATGATATGCGCATAATGACGGAATAAGAAGATAATGAGATGTTTGATTGTATTCATGAGCTCATGATTGATATAAGGACTAATTGATATCATGGTTTGAGTATATACAATTTTGAGGATTTTGGTACGTGGAAAGTGCTAACTTTTAACTGCATTCATGTTTTCACTAAGGTTCAATGGGTATTCATTTTTCAAGAGAATACATGATTAAGGCCTTCGAACGTTTGTAATGTGACCAACAAGACATATCTTATGATATATGGGGATCAAGGATGGTATTAACATGCTTCTTATATGAAATCTCTGGTAATCATTTTCACTATAATATGACAATGGACTGCAATATTATGGATAAACCTAAAGATTGGAATGGATTATGTTGTACATAAGTTAGTATTGTTTAAGGATAGAACCTTTTTTCAATATTATTGATGACATGATATAGTAATGTAGTTTTAAAAAAAGGACAACCTGTAGGACGGGCGACGATCCATCGCGTCGGACAAGGCTGTGGGAATCGAACCCACAACTGAAGTGCGAATGGCATTTATCGCCTACCACTGGCCTACAGGAAGTCCCTGTTTAGTAGAAACTAGTTTTATTATATTAAGCAGTATGATATATGAAGTATAAGTCTATTTTAGGAACCACATATGATTAATATCACTATGGATGGACTTATGTATTTTTTGAAAACTTTTCTAACCTTTTGTTTGAGACAGATGGAATGACCCATCATTCTATCACATGATCTGCTAACACATCACAAATGACAAATTCAACTTCATTTCTTTAAGAGATGAAGTGGAAATTGTCCAAAGAACGTTAAACGATGAGACTATACCAAAATCACGAAAGTATTTCTTTTAATTCCAATTTCATCAACTTTAGGGAAATAATCTTAAAAACCAGAAATGTTGTCCTAGTGCTCTTATATCTGATGAATCAGATGGTACCTTAGATCGTCACAAATTTATGGCTTTGTGATTGCAGGATTTTCCATAGCCATGTTCTCTACCACTCTCCATCAGAACATGATGGTTAGATTTATCTTCCATATCCATATTTTCACCTATGTGGAAACCCAGTGATTAGTTTATTTGGGTAACCGTTACGTTTCATACTTTTGTTTTTAAAGATTGGTTTTGGTATTCCTTTTTACGATGTGGGTTTCTATTAATGAAACTTTCGAATAGTAAACCATTTATAACCCCAACAAATTTCGAGGGAGAAATTCATTTTAAGGGGGGTAGAATGTAACACCCCGAGATTTTATGAAAAATATTCTTTTAATTTCATTAATGTCTTGTGTTTTATGCTACACAAAGATTACCTTGTGCTATACACAACATCGTATTAGCTTGCAGTATACGAAACACTATTCTTGGATCGTCTTATACACAATTTTGATAATAGTTATTCTACGCAACATTGAGTATATATATATATATTCAATGTATAAATGAAATATGGTTGGATTATGTTATAAAAAACAACGAAGTATTCTTTCACAGCACGCAACCCTGACTTGGCTTGCATTACACGCAATCACGACCTTCCTCGATAGCGTGTGTTGTACGCAATACCGGGTTTTACTAAACAACGATATATTATAATATTATTATGAACTAGCTGTTATGAATAGTATTAACTAAATTTTGAATCTTATAACATTATTATTCGTCTTACACATTTTCTAAAACATGGTATAATAACAAAATAATTTTTTCGGGTAAAATAAGTATTTTTCAAAAAATGCAGTTTTGCCGCCTTTTGATGGCACACCCACTTTAAATATAGTTTTTGACATGTTTATAAGTTAAATTTGACAAAATAAAATTCTTATTTGGAATCATGAAATAATAATTTACTTTGGATAAATTTTTCATATTATTCTGGTAACTTTCATATTTTGATGAATAGTAAAAACACGCTATATTTTAATTAAAAACAACATTTTTCATCGCAATAATTTATATGGTTAAATTATAATATTGAATGGTTTTTAAGTGTAAATAGAATATATTTTTACCATTTAATATAATGTATGTCATTAGCATTGATTCTACCATGAATTCGTAGGATAAATCAATTCAATCTTTTGCAATGTTTTAAAGGAAAACCCATTTTCTTTCGACAACGGGATTAATTTTAATTTCATTTCTGCAACTTTTGTGTATTGAATTTGGGAAAATGGATTCCATATTTGGAATCAGTGAATCAAAATTATGTTAATAATCTACTTTTTATTTTTGGGAATTATGAATATTAACTACAGTAAATTTTATTTACCATAGTTAAAGGTAAATCGGGTAATTAAGGGTAAATATAATATTATAAAATTACCCTAACACATTTAAAAATCCTATTGGATGACTAAAAGTCGACCCATATCACCTAAGGGTCGGATTAGATTCATTTAATGGACTTTTGTCCATGAAAATAATTTAATTATTATTAAAACCAAAGAATGTGACAACATGTCACTTTCTTAAATCTTATAAGTATAATAATTTTAATTTAGTGATACACTTATTAAAACTTCAAACATGAATAGTCTCCAAAAATCTAATAGAATTATCTAAATCATAGGAATTTATTTAGAATTTTTAGGGATTAAATAATTATCATTTATTATGACACAAAGATGATGCAGTAATTGTCTTATTAATGAAATATTTACATAATTGATGTTAAAAATACCCAAATAAATGTAATTTACGACTTTTTATGAATTAAAATAATTTTATAGGTTAATATGACATGTTATTATTGACTTAATTAACTTTTTTCGAACTAATCGTTCTTTTATGATTTTCTCAAAAATCAATTACTAAATAGTGTCAAAATTGACATAAAATAGTTTAAAAAAAATATATTATATTATTAATTTTTATTTTATTTCTAAAAATCTAAGGTTCGTCCAAATTACTTAGATAAGGTTATATATATTAATAATAAACAACTTGGGATTCTTTGGGCTTCTTATAGTAAGTTTATTAACCTTATAGTATAAGAACACAAGAAGACACGGTAAAAGTAAAATTATTTAACTTAATGTTAAATCTAAATGATAAGGTTAAAATAGGAACATAAACTTGTCTAAATTCTATTGGATGAGGGGATTTCGACCCATACCCACCTTAGATTCGAAATAAATCAATTTGGAGATATTTAAAACTGAATTTGGCTTTATAATAAAATAATATGTTTAGTTATTCCAAAGGTGCCCCTCTCCTCCCTTATAAAAGTGAACCCCCTCCCTCTCTTCCTCACAATACTTTGAGCCTTCCAGCTCGGCCAAACTCTTCCAAATTCTCTTCTCCACTTCCCTAGAAACATCCTAGAGGTTCTGGTCTTCCTCAAAGACCAATTTTAGTGCCCTAAGAGGAGGTCTCAAAGAGGCGCTTCAAAGAAGAAGTAATTTCTGTTACTGATTCTTTCATCTTTATTTCTTCTTCCACTTATTCTTCTTTAGTTGTTTCATTATGAAGTAATAACATCAGAGTCACTCATATACTGATATGTTATTATAAGTATGAAACAACCCTATTTCACCATCTATCCATCCTACGGAAAAAGAAATCAACGCGCGTGCGTACGTACGGAATACCGTCTCCACGTCGTGGTGTAATCTATTTTCCACCACCACCTTACTTGGATGGGTATAAGGGTGTAAATAATAACTATATATTATTATTGTAAAGTGATATTGATTATGAAATAGTATACATACACTCCAATACAATTCCATGATCATGAGAACGATATCATCGCTCGTGCGTACGTACGGACTACCGTCTCCACGACGCGATGAGATTCATTCTCCACATTAACCATTCATGAATAATTATAAAGAAGATATAATAAGTAATCATGAAATATATGACATAATAATGATACTGGATTTATGTGTATATATATGTATGTCATCTACTTATTTCCATTCAACTCAATAAGGAAACGAAAATAGCGTTTATGCGTACGTACGGCCTACCGTCTCCATGAACGGTGTATTTCTTTCCATTTATTGATATATTATATATATGTATATTCAGAATATATATTATATATAAATCATGTTTTATATTATGGAATGATGTAATCATGATCTATGTAATCATATAAATAATTACAAGTCAAAACACGGACGACAAATGAAACGATTTTACCCAAAACGCTCTTTAACATAGAATTTACAAAAGAACGGGTAAAATAAAGTCATAAGTGAACCATATATGATATCATAACAATGAGTATAATTCTGTAATAAGTCAATGACATTATTTAAATCATTATACAGGAGGTTCGGACACTTACTAAGCAAATCGTACCTAAGGTAAGGGAAATATCACAATCTCATTTTTATCAGAGATTGTTTATACTTTAGTATTTACTGGGGTGTATTTTTTCATCCAAATCCATGTTTCCTAAATATGTAATATTATTTCCATCCACCTACAATTGTTTAAATCCAATTTTACCCTTCGGTGAGTTTTTTGTAAAATATATGAAAGGAATCTTTTGTAGTTTTTTCGTACGAGGTAATTTTTTGAATTTTCCGACAAAAGTACGAGAAGAAGTTTTTTTTAACTTATACGGAATGAATGGATTTTTAAAACATTATTTCCAAGAAGCTTCATTTACATTTTTTCAAGTTTATTTTTAATCAAATTCTTTTAAAATTGTATGACATGTTAAGAAAGGAAAAGTGTTTTTGAAGTAGAAAGGATATTTTCCTCAAGAATGGAGTTCAAGTGTTTTATCAAAATTATTTTCCATATAAGATAATAAAATGGTTCTGTTTTTATCCCTATTATTACATTTATTTGATTATGTTGTTATGGAATTATTTTTATGTATTAATTTACCTTATATTAATTGTTTTATGATGTCACGATGTTTTAGATTCCCATTTTTATTACATGGGTTATGCTATGATGTATGTTTTATGATTTTGTGGCACACATAAGAATGGTATAATTATGAGATGGGTGGGACCTATATATCTCTCCAATGCATTGGGTAAAGATTTTATATCTAATGAGATAGACATGGCTGGAATGGTAGGTTATACTGGTTCAGTGAAACAGGACTGAAACGAGGAGTGAATTCAGTTCAGAAAGGGACTTTGTCCACTAAGATAGTCTTGTCAATGAGTCTAGACTAATAAGAAATGATTCTCTATGATTATGTGTGTATTACACAAAGTTTCATGTTTTATGTTATGATTATTGGGATTACATTTCACTACAATGATTTATCCCATGTTATGAAATTATGATCTCTTTTGCAGGTTAAGATTTCCAAAAGATATGTTCTTATGAATATGACATGATTGATATTTCTTTTGTTTACCCTTACTAAGCATTTGAGCTCACCCTTTTATGTTTTTTTCAAAGGACATAAAGAAAGGATTTAGGTTTTAAAAAAAATATCTTTATGGGAGATGTTGAAGATATTTCACCACGATTAGAAGATTATATTCCGAGTTTCCAAAGACACTAAACTATTACGGTCCTTGTGTGTGTGTTTTTTTATGTACTAAGTATTCCGCAAAAGTAATGTAATTTCAATTTACGTCATGCTTCGGGTTTCTACAGTTGGTATCAGAGGAAAGGTTTAGTCAACCTTTGAAAACTAGGATGCGAAAATGTTAGTGAGATCCCTAGAGATATTTCTAAGGTATATCTAGGGATGTACCTAAGGATAAGAATACGTATAGGATATCGTCCTAGAACTACGATAATGATCTTAGAATTTAACCTAAGATGTTAGATATTGTGGGTGCTCCCCATTTACTATGTTGTTTTCCCTAGCATGATTTTTTCCTCTCACACAATTCTTTTTGGGTTTTAGAAAATTGCTGGAAACAGGAAGATTCATGATAATGGAGGATATGACGGACAATGGAATGATTTTCTTCATGTGAAACCAAATGAAATAGGATCTGGAAGTCCAAACATCGTTATTATGCCTAATCAGCAATCTCATAATATGATCAATAATCTCAACTTTGGTAAGTTTCCCGACTCAGATAATAATAGAAATATGGAGTTTCATGATGATCATGGAGGAAAGAAAGTTAAATTTCCTCATGTAAATCATGTGGGAAGAGGCATCAGGGAGATTGTTTCAAAGGAACTGAAAGATGCTTTGGGTGTGGAAAAGAAGGACACAAAGCCAGTAAGTGCAAAGGAAAAGGTTCAGTTAACACCATGGACAAGGATAATGGTATTGCTACGACATAAATAATGATTAGATGTTCTAAATATGGAATGTACGGGAATTATGCAAACCAATGACCTAATGGAAAATCTCATGAAGAGAATCAGCATGGTCATATGGGTAGTATTTATGTGGATGATGATGAGGAGATTACAAATGATATATGAGCTAAAAGAAGTGTTGAAGCTCAGTCGGTTGCTTTAGAAGGTAGTGGAATGATTGTATGTTTATCAAGAGTTATGTTAATGGTACTATGGAATAAAGAATCATCTAATGATTGTTACACTATTGTTTTTCCTAAAATTATTTGAAAGTATATGTTGAATGGTACCAGTAACCATGTAATGTTATTTTGATATTTTTGTAAAGTAGATGATATGCTCATAATGAAGGAATAAGAAGATAATGAGATGTTTGATTGTATTCATGAGCTCATGATTGATAAAAGGACTATGTGATATCATGGTTTGGGTATATAGAATTTTGAGGATTTTTGTATGTGGAAAGTGTTAACTTTTAACTGCATTCATGTTTTCACTAAGGTTCAATGGGTATTAATTTTTCAAGAGAATACATGATTAAGGACTTCGAACGTTTGTAATGTGACCAACAAGACATATCTTATGATATATGGGGATCAACGATGGTATTAACATGCTTCTTATATGAAATATCTGGTAATCGTTTTCACTATAATATGACAATGGACTGCAATATTATGGATAAGCCAAAATATTGGAATGGATTATGTTGGACATAAGTTAGTATTGTTTAAGGATAGAACATTTTTTCGATATTATTGATGGGATGATATAGTAATGTAGTTTTAGAAAAAGGACAACCTGCAGGACAGGCGACGACCCATCGCATCAGACAAGGCTGTGGGAATTGAACCCACAACCGAAGTGAGAATGGCCTTTATCGCCTACCACTGGCCTACATGAAGTCCCTGTTTAGTAGAAACTAGTTTTATTATATTAAGCAGTATGATATATGAAGTATAAGTCCATTTTAGGAACCATATATGATTAATCTCACTATGGACGGACTTATGTATTTTTTGATAACTTTTCTAACCTTTTGTTTGAGACAGATGGAATGACCCATCATTCTATCACATGATCTGCTAACATATCACGAATGACAAATTCAACTTCATTTCTTTAAGAGATGAAGTGGAAATTGTCCAAAGAACGTCAAACGGTGAGACTATACCAAAATCACGAAAGTATTTCTTCTAATTCCAATTTCATCAACTTTAGGGAAATGATCTTGAAAACCAAAAATGTTTTCCTAGTTCTCTTATATCTGATGAATCAGATGGTACCTTAGATCGTCACAAATTTATGGCTTTGTGATTTCTGGATTTTCTATAGCCATGTTTTCTACCACTCTCCATCAGAACATGATGGTTAGATTTCTCTTCCATATCCATATTTTCACCTATGTGGAAACCCAGTGATTAGTTTATTTGGGTAACCGTTACGTTTCATACTTTTGTTTTTAAAGATTGGTTTTGGTGTTCCTTTTTATGATGTGGGTTTCTTTTAAAGAAACTTTCGAATAGTAAACCATTTATAACCCCGACGAATTTCGAGGGAGAAATTCATTTTAAGGGGGGTTGAATGTAACACCCCGAGGTTTTATGAAAAATATTCTTTTAATTTCATTAATTTTTTGTGTTGTATGCTACCCCAAGATTACCTTGCACTCTACGCAACACCGTATTAGCTTGCAGTATATGCAACACTATTCTTGGATCGTGTTACACACAATTTTGATAATAGTTATTCTACGCAACATTGAGTATATATATATATATATATATATTCAATGTATAAATGAAATATGGTTGGATTATGTTATAAGAAACAACGAAGGATTCTTTCACAGCACGCAACCCTGACTTGGCTTGCATTACACGCAATCGCGACCTTCCTCGATAGCGTGTGTTGTACTCAATACCGGGTTTTACTAAACAACGATATATTATAATATTATTATGAACTAGCCGTTATGAATAGTATTAACTAAATTTTGAATTTATAAAATTATTATTCTTCTTGCACATTTTCTAAAACATGGTATAAGAACAAAATAAATTTTTAGGGTAAAATAAGTATTTTTCAAAAAATACAGTTTTGCCGCCTTTTGATGGCTCACCCACTTTAAATATAGTTTTTGACAAGTTTATAAGTTCAATTTGAAAAAATAAAATTCTTCTTTGGAATCATGAAATAAAAATTTACTTTGGATAAATTTTTCATATTATTCTGGTAACTTTCATATTTTGATGAATAGTAAAAACACGCTATATTTTAATTAAAAACAACTTTTTTCATCGCAATAATTTATATGGTTAAATTATAATATTGAATGGTTTTTAAGTATAAATATAATATAATTTTACCATTTAATATAATTTATGTCATTAGCATTGATTCTACCTTGAATTCGTAGGATAAATCAGTTCAATCTTTTGTAATGTTTTAAAGAAAAACCCGTTTTCTTTCGACAACGGGATTAATTTTAATTTAATTTCTGAAAAGTTTGTGTATTGAATTTGGAAAAATGGATTCCATATTTGGAATCAGTGAATCCAAATTATGTTAATAAGCTACTTTTTTTTTTGGGAATTATGAATAGTAACTACAGTAAATTTTATTTACCATAGTTAAAGGTAAATCGGGTAATTAAGGGTAAATATAATATTATAAAATTACCCTAACACATGTCAAAATCCTATTGTATGAATACAAGTCGACCCATATCACCTAAGGGTCGGATTAGATTCATTTAATGGACTTTTGTCCATGAAAATAATTTAATTATTATTAAAACCAAAGAATGTGACAACATGTCACTTTCTTAAATCTTATAAGTATAATAATTTTAATTTAGTGATACACTTAATGAAACTTCGTAAATGAATATTATACTGAAATATAATACAATTATCTACATTATAGGAATTTATTTAGAATTTTTAGGGATTAAATAATTATCATTTATTATGACACAAAGATTATGCAGTAATTGTCTTATTAATGAAATATTGACATAATTGATGTTATAAATACCCAAATAAATGTAATTTAAAACTTTTTATGAATTAAAATAATTTTATAGTTTAATATGACATGGTAGTATTGATTTAATTAACATTTTTTCAACTAATCATTCTGTTATGATTTTCTCAAAAATCAATTACTAAATAGTGTCAAAATTGACATAAAATAGTTTTTAAAACAAATATTATATTATTAATTGTTATTTTATTCCTAAAAATATAAGGTTCTGCCAAATGACTTAGATAAGGTTATATATATTAATAATAAACAACTTGGGGTTCGTTTGGATTCTTATAGTAAGTTTATTAACCTTATAGTATAAGAACACAAGAAGACACAGTAAATGTAAAATTATTTAACTTAATGTTAAATCTAAATGATAAGGTTAAAATAGGAACCTAAACTTGTATAAATTCTATTGGATGAGAGGATTTAGACCCGTCCCCACCTTAGCTTCGATATAAATCAGTTTGGAGCTATTTAAAACCGAATTTGGCTTTATAATAAAATAATATTTTTAGTTATTCCAAAGGTTCCCCTCTCCTCCCTTATAAAAGGGAACCCACTCCCTCTCTTCCTCACAACAATTTGAGCCTTCAAGCTCGTCCAACCTCTGAAAAATTCTCTTCTCCACTTCCCTAGAAACATCCTAGAGGTTCTGGTCTTCCTCAAAGACCAATTTTAGTGCCTTAAGAGGAGGTCTCAAAGAGGTGATTCAAAGAAGAGGTAATTTCCGTTACCGATTCTTTCATCATTATTTCTTCTTCCACTTCTTCTTCTTTAGTTGTTTCATTATGAAGTAATAACATCAGAATAAATCATATACTAATATGTTATTATAAGTATGAAACAACCCTATTTCACCATCTATCCATCCTACGGAAAAAGAAATCACCGCGCGTGCGTACGTACGGAATACCGTCTCCACGCCGTGGTGTAATCTATTTTCCACCACCACCTTACTTGGATGGGTATAATGGTGTACATAATAAATATATATGATTATTGTAAATTGATATTGATTCTTAAATAGTATACATACACTCCAATACAATTCCATGATCATGAGAACGATATCATCGCTCGTGCGTACGTACGGACTACCGTCTCCACGACGCGATGAGATTCATTCTCCACATTAACCATTCATGAATGATTATAAAGTATATATAATAAGTAATCATGAAATATATGACATAATAATAATACTGTATATATTTGTATATATATGTATGTAATCTACTTATTTCCATTCAACTCAATAAAGAAACGAAAACAGCGTTCATGCGTACGTACGACCTACCGTCTCCATGAATGGTGTATTTATTTCCATTTATTGATCTATTATATATATGTATATTCAGAATATATATTATATATAAATCATGTTTTATATTCTGGAATGATTTAATCATGATCTAAGTAATCATATGAATAATTACAAGTCAAAACACGGACGACAAATGAAACGATTTTGCCAAAAACGCTCTTTAACATTGAATTTACAAAAGAACGGGTAAAATAAAGTCATAAGTGAACCATATATGATATCATAACAATGATTATGCTTCTTTAATAAGTCAATGACATTATTTACATCATTATATAGGAGGTTCAGACACTTATGAAGCAAATCAGACCTAAGGTAAGGGAAATATCACAATCTCATTTTTATCCGAGATTGTTTATACTTTAGTATTTACTAGGGTGTATTTTATCATACAAATCCATGTTTCCTCAATATGTAATATTATTTCCATCCACCTACAATTGTTTAAATCCAATTTTACCCTTAGTTGAGTTTTTAGTAAAAGATATTAAAGGAATCTTTTGTCGTTCTTCGTACGAGGTACTTTTTTGACTTTTCCGACAAAAGTACGAGAATAATGTTTTTTTTTACTTATACGACATGAATGGATTTTTAAAAAATTATTTCCAAGAAGCTTCCTTTACATGTTTTCAAGTTTATTTTTAATCAACTTCTTTTAAAATTGTATGACATGTTAAGAAAGGAAAAGTGTATTTGAAGTAGAAAGGATATTTTCCTCAAGAATTGAGTTCAAGTGTTTTATCAAAATTATTTTCCATTTAAGATAATAAAAGGCTTCTGCTTTTATCCCTATTATTACATTGATTTGATTTTGTTGTGATGGAATTAGTTTTATGTATTCCTTTATCTTATATGAATTGTTTTATTATGTCACGATGTTTAAGATTCCCATTTTTATTACATGGGTTATGCTATGATGTATGTTTTATGATTTTGTGGCACACATAAGAATGATATCATTATGAGATGGGCGGGACCTATATCTCCCTCCAATACATTGGGTAAAGATTTTATATCACATGATATAGACATGGCTGGAATGGTAGGTTATACCGATTCAGAAAAACAGGACTGAAACGAGGAGTGAACTCGGTTCAGAAAGGGACTTTGTCCACTAAGATAGTCTTGGAATTGAGTCTTGACTAATAAGAAATGATTCTCTATGATTATGTGTGTATGCCACAAAGTTTCATGTTTTAAGTTATGATTATTGGGATTACATTTCACTACTATGATTTATCCCATGTTATGAAATTATGATCTCTTTTGCAGGTTAAGATTTTCAAAAGATATGTTCTTATGAATATAACGTGATTGATATTTCTTTTGTTTACCCTTACTGAGCATTTGAGCTCACCCTTTTATGTTTTTTCCCAGGACATAAAGAAAGGATTTAGGTTTAAAAAAAATAAGATCTTTATGGGAGATGTTGAAGATATTTCACCACGATTAGAATATTATATTCCGAGTTTCCAAAGACACTAAACTATTACAGTCCTTGTGTGTGTGTTTTTGTTATGTACTAATTATTCTGCAAAAGTAATGTAATGTCAATGTACGTTAAGCTTCGGGTCCTACACCCTCGATTCCAGAATGGTTAAGCTAATTCCCGGGCTAGTCTATCCACCTCTCTTGAAGATCCCAAATAGGATGACCTAATTATCCATGTCACACTTCATAGGGTCATCGCTCCCATAAATTTAGATGATGATGATAGGTAGTAGGTAAAACAAATGGATAATAGTGCTTCCGCGTCAGGACCTTTGGATTTCCCCACTATAGAGGAATCTCTAAGATGGACAACACTTTTCATTGAGTATATATAGTGTGGCATTATCCTGCCATATCAAGCCATGGGTGAGTGAATTCTCTATTGCACATTGTAATTTACCATTAATTGAGGCCCCAACCATGACAATACTCTCTAAAGAAGATTGTTTGATGGAATTATCCTATGTATTATATAATGAGATGACACTCCCTGGGTTATATAGGAAGTTCAGTCCAGGTCTTGAGGTGCCCATAAAACAAGATTAAATCTCTCCCCCCATATTCAATGTATGGGATATTTCTGTCCCACCATGGTTCAAAACAGCATCAAGTACACCAAGAGGTGTCACGAGTGTCAGATCCAGGCCAATTTTGTGCAATGAATTATAGAGCTCCTCAACACTACCAAGTTTTCTTGGCCCTTTACGGTATAATGACTCGTTGTTGTAGAACTATATCTACCAGTGATAGATGACTAGTTTAGGTTCATCTTGAACATTGAGTATTTTTTCACCAAGTTTCCATAAGTGATTCCTATCAAGGATGTCAAGGCCCAACCCATGGTCATATTTGTGAGCTCTCACATCATTCATCTATTCCGGGTTCCTCACACTATTCTACCAAAAAAAAAAATTGGGCCATTAAGCGGAATAGATTTTATGCCAAGTACATTATCTGGTCAAAACATAATAGTTTCAATCATGTATAGAAAAATAGACAGATCAAGGTGTTCAACAAGATGCTCTCTAATATTCTACAGAAGATGGTGGTCTGAAGTATGAAAATATTATTTGACAAGCTTGCCAATTCCCTGAGGTCTTCCCAAATGACGAATTAAAATTCAACCTAGGTGACCCCAGATTACCTAGTATATAGATCATAAGTAGTCATACCCATTGATATTCAGTTTCCATCACTCCGAACATGTGTCTATGGACAACAGATGCGTGAAAAAATAGCTGAATTATGTATAGATAAACAGGAATCCCTCTAAATGGACATGTTCTAGGGAATTCATAATCTAGGGAGGCACCAAAACAAAATATTAATAGTGTTTATAATTAAGGTTAACCTCATCCCCTTACTCATAGGTGGTGTGGTATTTTTTATCAGAACACCAATGATACCCAACAAGAAGCCATCATAGTTGGATCCCAATTGGGAGGGACCTTACATCATTCGCTAGGTCAATTCCAATGGACCATTCTCTTTGATCACTATCGATGGAGAGCATATAAAAAATCCCACCAATTAAAAGTTTCTCAAATAGTACTTTGTGTAAGGATCCCCTATAGTCCATGAAACATGAATTTAAACTATTCAGCATAGTCTTAACTATACAAACATAAAAAAGGAACCCTATGTTCTAAGAATTATGACCTTAAAATAATAACCGCCACATCCTAGACGTATGATGGTAAATAGAATAACAATAATTATTATCATTGTATGATTTTAAACTTCATTCCCACATCCTGATCACTCAATGTTAAACTATTGTCTACATTCAAAAATTATGAACTTAATCTTGGAGACCCTATAGTTCAAGAATCATGAATTTTAACAGTGTGTGAATCCTCCTAGTAATTTTTGGTGTGGTGCCAGACCTATTTATCCCTCATTGACTTAAGGATTTTTTAATTCACCATGCAACACATATCTTCCTAGAGAACCCTACTTTCTATGTTGTATGAATTTAAACTAAGAATCCCATTGTCCTCAGAACATGATGTTAAACTATGATTTTACCCATATTGAATCGGGATTCATGTTAAATAAGAGATTATGTTTACCCCGTATGAAATCAGATGCCTCTTAAGAATATGTTATCATTATCCCATGTTTCAAACATGGGATTTCCTACAACAATCGCGGGATGCCTTAATTCCCTATCCAAAAAGGACTGGCCCCACCTGTGCTGGTCTCTTACCACACCATGTTCTCTAACTATGTGTGGATTGATTATCATCCTTATAGGATATGTAACAATAACCATAATTATCATATTTGCGACCAACCACAAATTTATGAACCATTTAAACCATTGGTCTCAGTTATGAGCTAGGGATTATGACCTTAAACTATATAAATTTTTTCTTATGATGTGTATGTGGTACATGAGACTCCTACACTACATTCACATCATGTTTTACCTCTTGTGTTACATCTTCATACCCTTTTAGAAAATATCCTTGATAGTTCAAGAGATATGAATTTAAACTATTATCCATGCTCTAGATTGTATGGCCTTAAACTCTGTGAAACCTAATACAGGAATGTATGAAATAACATTGTGCCACTTTGTTCCTCATTCACATTGTATTTTTCAACATGTAGTTCAATACATATACATTTTTAAAACCCTCTCTATGGTCAAATTATTATGACCTTAATCCATTTTACACCGGTCCAATCACTATGACACTAAATAATTAGCATTAACCTCTTGTTCGCATGGTTTTTATTAACACTAGTGAAGCCTATGCCTCCACAACTATCCATAACTACATGTGGATTGATTCCCATCCTCATGGGATACATAGAGACACCTTAAATTCTCATTTCTAGGGCCATCCACAAATTCATCAGATCCTTTGGCCCCTTTTCCCCATCATTGGAATAACATTAAGAACTTAAACTAATATTCATCCTCAATCCAAGAATCACGACTTTAATTATTATGTGAGTATTCTCAATAATTCTTGGTGTGGTGTTGCGCCTCATTAGTCCTCATTCACATTGTGATTTTCAGTCTTCCATGCTATGCATCTCCCTTTCTCGGATACTCTCCATGGTCCAAACTCTATGAATTTAAACTAAGTTCTCATGATCCGAGTTTTAAGACCATAAACTAGGATCCATGTTCCACTCAATATGACCTTAAACAATTTGCAACACTGATGTTTGAATCCCACTTTTCGATACGACCTAATGGTATACCCAAATACAAAATAGTGTAGAACCAAGAGTACTAAATCCCACATGGTTGTTTCACTCATTCCATTCTCATACTTAAATTATTTTTTGGTTAAGATTTCCATTATCCTTGAAATCCAAACAAGCCCCAAATGATGATGGTTTCTAGAAAAAATGGATCACCTCATTCTTTTGGATGAAGCCTTGATGAATTTCTATTAACAAATAGTGGATCCCATGTTTCAAACTTGGTCCTCTATTGATCATGCATTTTTTAACCCTATTCTTGACTCAAGTGGTTGTAGTCCCTATGTTTTTTAACATAGTCAATAGTCTATCCCTACCCATTATTCACCCCCTTATCCAAATCTTGAAAGTATCTATTTTCCTCCCTTATACCTTGTAATGTCTTTGTGAAATTCCAATAGCCTTGGTGTCACACCTAACTATATTTCTTCACATTGGGTAGGCAGGTTAGTTACATTGAGAAATTCTCAGCCCGATATCTCATCTCCCATCACTAAAAAAAATGACGCAGTTAGAAGGGGTTATTTTTTAGTTTATAAGGTGTTATAACCCCTATAAAAACATTAACAACAATTATGAGGAACCGCTGCTAATGTGTCTGCCTACTCTTATTAGAGGCTGTTTTAAGGAACCACTAGTAAAATGAAGCCTAATTTAGAGGCAGTGGTATTAGAGGTAGTTAAGACCCCCTAAAATATGAGCACATAATTTCATTTTAGAGGGGGTTAACCACATATAATATATTTTAAAAATAAGAGGTGATTTCAAACCGCCACTTATTGAGCCAATCCCCGCACATTAGAGGCAGTTTTAAAACCACCTGTATTTTATGTCCAATTAAAGGGTGTTTGAAAACTACGTCTAATTATATATATTTTTTAAAAAGAATATCCCACCAACCCCTCCCTCCAGTTCTTATCTGAGGCCCCCTCCCATTCAGGTGGTTCCCCTATCACTCCAGTTCTCCTATAAGACCCCACTCCCCCTCACATTCATAGGTCTGAGAACCCCAATGCCCCCATTTCTTGGTAATGTCCCCCCATTACTCCTCTATTTCCATCTAGTTCTCTCCCCCACACCCATCTATCCAGTTTTCTTCATGTGTGACACTCTATGCACCATCCAGTTCCAAATAGCGTGTCACATATGCCGACCAGCCACCCCCACCTTCACAAGTCTCGTAAAATGTTTTCAGGTTTGTTTTTAACCCCTCACCTAAATGAAATATTCCAGCCCCTCTACCAACATGGTATTTTATTCTTGATGTTATATATACACATTATATATATATATATATATATATTAGTAAGCAAATTTTATAAAAAATTATTTGAATATATATTTAAATTCATATTAATAGATAACATACATATATGTTTATATGAATTAATAAATATATATTTATATCATGGGTTTTTGTATTTATATTATAATAAATTTATATTATATTCAATTTATACATTTATATAAACTATATGATTTATATGTGTATTTACACACATTTGAATAAATATATTTTATAAATCTTTTTATATTTTGTATATTCACATATATTTATATATTTATAAATATATTTATGTAAATTATTTATATACTTAAATACATATTTATATATTTTTTAGATGTTTATTTATATATATAAGTGTTTATTTAATATATTTATATAATACCTTTAAAAATATATTCATATAATGTATTTTGATACATATATTTATTATTATGAATATTAATATTTATTTATTTTTATAAATTATATAATATTATATATAATTTATATATAATTCTTATTATATGAAATACATATATAAAAAAATAAAATTTATACAAACATTTATATTATATATAAATAATATTATATGAAATAAAATTTATATAAATATTATATACGAAATTGAACTTATAAAAATATTTAATTAATTATATATGAAATACAATTTATAGAAATATTTATATAATGTATTTTAATACATATATTTATTATTCATATTAATATTTATATATTTCAATAAATATAATTGTATAGTATTATATACATTAATATATATGCATTTCAATAAATATTGTTATATAATATTGTGTACATTAATATATATTTATTGGTATAAATTATATATCATATAATATTAATTATATATAATATAAAATATTAAAAATATTATTTAACAACATATTTATTATTATTATTATATAATTTATAAAAACTACAATCCTGTGTTTTTACATGATAAGTTTTTTAAATAAATTATATATTTTTTATATATTTATATAATATGTTTATGATTTTATCTTTTATATAATTAATATTATATGAAATGCAAATTTATTCAAATATATATATAAATGTATATAAATTTTTACAATTATATTTATGTATAAATACAAATACAATTAAATAAAATCATATAATTGGAAATATATAATATAACTAAGTGATATATATATTTACTAAATTAATTTATAACTAATATGGTTTACTGAAATATATATAAAATAATTATAATATATATATAAATTTATATATAATAAATATTTATAATATAATATATATATATATATAGAATATATAATACATATATTTACATTTAATTTTTGTCTATATTATATTTATTTGTATAATTTTTATAATTTAAATGTATTTATACATAAACATATAATAAATATGTATTTAATATAATATATGGATAATATAAGTCATAATATATATGCATAATATTTATAAAACCATATATATATTTTATATATTTGAATAAATATATTTATAATTACACTTATATTATGTATACCAATATTTATATATGTATATATTTTTGTTTATATATATAAGTATTTATTTAATGTATTTATATAATATATATATTTATTTGTTTATAATTCATTTAAATATATTTATATAATGTGTGTATAATATATATACACACACACACACACACACACATGTTCCCCCACACACATATATTATAAAATTCGAATTAATATGATATTTATTAAAAAAAAAATAAAAATTTAGAGGGGGTTAAAAACCCCTCCAATCAAACGAACTATTGGCGGTTCATGAACCCACTCTAATGTCAGAAATTAAAGGGGGTTCAAAACCCCCTCTAATTTCTTAAATTATAAGTGGTTCAAACCCCCCTCTAATCTAATAGATCAACGACACTTCATGAACCTACTCTAAAATAAGAGATTATAGGGGGCTATGAACCCCGACTGTTTTCTTTAGAAAAATAATTTCCACGTTATATATATAGCCACTAATATATAAATGAATATATATACATATGGACTCTAAAATACAACTGAACATATAGTGACACTAATTATTAAATTAGCGGTGGTTTTACACAACATCATCTAAAATAAAACCAAATATCACAAAGATAAAATTATATGAATTTAGAGGTGATTGTGAACCCCCTCTAAATTCGAGGATTTATGGGGGTTTTGCATAACCCCCTTTAAAAAACCTCCACTAATCTATTATTTTTTTGATGAGCCTTCGGTGTGCTTCCACTTGTTAAGAAAATACCTTAACCATTCCTTGTTCCCCACATTAAACATGACTCAATACGGCTTAGGAGTTTGGCAGTGTTTGTACTGATGTAGTCGATATGCACAAAGGATAACATGGTCCGAAGTCTAAACTAGGATTCCATGTCAATGAATCATGACTTTCAACCGTTTAAAAATCTATCCAAGAATATGTGATGTGGATCCAGACCTATTTATCCCTCATTCACATCGATTTTTACCTTTGCATTTCCACATACACCCTTAGTGAAAAAAATTCCCCCATAGTCCAAAAATTTTAACCCTAAAATATTTATTTTTTTCTTCCTAATATATGTAGGGTACATGATTGTAACACCCAAAGATTCCATGATACGCTTTTCCTTTAATAATACAATAGCTTGCATTGTACGCAACTTTGAGTTCTAACACACCGCGACTAATCAAAGTAGCCATTATGAATAGTAAGACCCACTTTTTAAAATTATAGAAATTTTATATTTCATAATGGACTTCATTTTTGTTTTTTTAATATCTAAATTATCCTAAGTTGAATTTTTTGTAATTTTCTGAGAACTTCCAATTTTTGATGAATAGTGAAAAATACTTAAAAACAACTTTTTTAATGAAAATAAATTATAGTGATAAATTCTTCTATTGATTGGTTTTAAAGTATAATTAGAATATATTTTTACCATTTTATCCAATTGTGGTCATTATAATTAATTTCACTTTGAAATTGGTCATAAACAATTGTCAATATTTTGATATATATTGTTTCTTAAAAACACGCTATTTGTTCTGACAGCGTGAATTAATTATAAAATTAATTAATGCAACTTACAAGTTTGGAATTATGTAAAATAGACATCATTTTTGAATTTTTAATATCAATTATAGATTAGGGTGAAATTTTGGCATTGTTCTGAAAAACTTCAAATTTTGATGAATAGTGAAACCACTAAGTGATAGTTAAAAACTGATTTTTCGTTTAAATGAAATATTATCACTTCTGTGATTTAAATTTAAAAAATCCGACATACATGGTTGTCATTAGGAAGTAAAATGTGGTTCAATGGGATTAAAATATTTTTTTGGTGAATAGTAACTTTTATGTTTAATTAATCACGATTAAAGGTAATTAGTGAAATTTAAGGTAAAAATGATATCAAAAAAAATATGAAAATACCTTTAAACTTGTCCTACCCTTATTGGATGAGTCATTACTGAAAAAGACAATCCATGGGTCAACTTGGGGACCCCATGGAGCCACTTGGGTAAGAAAATGACATTAATAACTTTTTATTTAAAGTAAAAATAAAATTGTCACAAACATGTGTTGTTTTACTAAAATAATTATTAACTGGGGTTATATAAGTTAAAATTTAGACTATAAATACTAATTGAAAATATAAAAATATTTCCTATATCATGATATTTTTTTTATAATTTTTAGACATTAAATAAATTAAATGTTTTATGACACCATGATGATGCAGCGATTACCTCATTAATTAACGATTTCAATAAAATGAAAAGATAATGTAAAATCTAAAGCTTCCACTTGTCAAAAACCTATTAGATGAGCATATTTCTAACCCTTATCACCTTATCCTCGAAATATATCATTGTGGGACCTTCAGAATCCGATAAGCATTTCATAATAAAGTAACATTTCAATCTTTCCAAGAGTTCCCCTCCTCTCCTCTTATAAAAGGCCCCACCTCTACCACCTTATTCACACAATCAAAGCCATTTGGCTTGGAAAACCTCTGCAAAAATACTCTATCAACTTCCCTCTCTTACTCTTATAAGAATCACTTTGTGCATAAGTCTTCCCCAGGAAGCCTTTGGCTCAAATCGAAAAGAGTTAACCTATTTAAAGGTAATGTGTTCACTTGTGTTCTTTTGTTTTATTTTGCTTCTCCAACCCCATAAAATCTTTTTATTCCTTTATTTTGTAACAAAAAAAGTATCTTCAATATAATAGGATTTTTATTATGATAATTATTTGATTTACACTCACACACACCTTCGTCTAATGGTTAAAGAACATACTGTTTCTGTGGGTGGCAAAATACTTCCTCACAAAACGATGATTGTTCAATATTCTTTTAACACCTCTAATGGTGGCCATTTTGATGACACTATTTTCATATATGATATATATATTATGTTTATGTTTTACTTATGCTTCTGTATTCTTCATTTATGGCATACCTTTATGATTTCTATTATGGGTAAACGCGATAATTTCATTTTACGAAGTGCGGACTACCACCACCTCAAAGTGATTTGAATCGTTAACGCCATATGTGGGATGAATAAAGGATGGAGTAAATGATATTTTATATGATATTATATTGGAATTATAATACACCTTTATATCATTATGATTTCATTAAATACGAAATAGAAATTAAAGTAGCATTCATGCATACGTAGGGCTTACCGTCTCCATGAACGGTGCATTTCATTTCTTATCTTTAAATGTTACATAATATTATGAATGAATGTATATACTGGATATATATGATATATATGATATATAAATCATGAATATAATTCTGGATATAATTGATATTTTACCACATGAAAAACTTTTAATTATAAGAAGTTTATTTTTGACTCAAGTACCAAAGGTTGACAAAACGACCGTTATTAACATAAATAATTACATAATGTTCATAACATGGTAATTTGTGATATAAAAGGAATAATAAACATGAAAAAGGTTCTTCAGAAATTATAAGTTAACTCTAGTTTATTATTCCGAAGGTTAAATAACGGTCGAGTCAAGACGGACACGAGGTAAGGGAACTTCTTAACCCAATTTTCGTTCTTTGGGTTAATCTACTACTTTTAAATTATGTCATTATATTATTATGTCATATCTTGTATTTTTATTTTCTTTATGTGTACTTATAGTGAATACACATAATAGATCTATTTTATTTATAAAATTTTCTTTTTAAGGGCCTTCATCTCAATCTCCCTTCATTGAGGCATATTTTTTTTATACACAACTTTATTTTATACGGTGTATAAACCCCTTTGACTTTTAAGTTTATTCAAAAGGAACATTTTTATATGAAGCGTTTTAATAAATGAAAAAAAGGAATGTTTTTCTTGTCATACGTATGCGGCGAAAACGACTTCTCCACCGCCATGAACATTATTTGAGTTTCGGCTTCCTCTACAAGCCATAACATTTTTTAAATGAAATATAAATACCAAGTTTTAATTTTCTTTTATCTTGGTATGGAAATTGTTTTTGACAGTTTTTTTATTATATGAATATGTTGTATTGATATCTTGTGATTGAAATGTGGAAATGTTAGGTTTCCTTTATGCGTGTTTTATGAGATACGATTATGTTATGGTTTATGATATGTTTAAA
This sequence comes from Viscum album, assembly GCA_963277665.1. Taxonomy (NCBI): domain Eukaryota; kingdom Viridiplantae; phylum Streptophyta; class Magnoliopsida; order Santalales; family Viscaceae; genus Viscum; species Viscum album. The sequence goes on along the minus strand of OY728140.1, from coordinate 1,304,812,139 downwards.
CCTGTTCATATGAGGAATACATTGGACTTAATAAGTGACGGGTGGAGCCCGCTATAGCTCCTCAATGCGTCGGTAGGCCTCATGAGAAAAACTAGTGTCTTGGAATGAGGCCTTGACAAAATATTATTTGTAGTATTGGCACAAGGCCTTGGATACGTGGTTATGATTGTCTGACATTATGCATTAAATCATTATGAAAGTGGTTATTGATATTGCATGTGATTATTCGACCAGTAGAATATACATGTGAATAAGTAAATGGAATTATCTCATTTTACTTTTTCCATATTATGTTGATGTTCAAGTTTAAAAGGCTTTTGTTTCAGTCATACATTGCCTTAAATATTTATGTTTATTTATGAAAGATTCTGCTATATTGTTATCCTTACTGAGAATCTGAGCTCACCCATTTCAATGTTTTATTTTTCCCAAGATGTGATGAAATATTTTATGACTGACCTACATGGATATTATGAAGGGGATAGAAGTGTAGACTATGGAGACTATGTTATTGTGATTTTTCACTTTATGATTTAATGTAACATTTATGAATGTATCTAGTGTTTCCAAGGCTACTAAACTAATCGGTCTTTCGATACTTGATCTTTTGTGATCATGCCAATGTTAAACAATAATGCACCAACTCTGGGTAACTGGGGTCGGGGCATTACAGTTGGTATCAGAGGCAGTTTAGTACCAACCTTGGAAGCTAGATTTAGATAAACTCTGATTAGAGCACATATCCCTAAGATAGACTTTGAGGATTAGTATAGAATAACTTCCTAGAATTTTGGTATTATAGAGATTTTATGAGTTTTCCGAGAAATAAATCACTGTCTGGATACGAGCAGGTAGAGGCGGATCTGGCACAGTTGTACCTAGGGGTAAAACCCGAAAACACCGCTTTGAGATAGACTCGAACGAGAACTAGTTCATGACAATGGGCCTTGCTGCACTCTTGGTTACAAAACTCCCGGTGGATATGCTTAGGATAAATCTCATTTTCTTTACAAACCATTATGAAGGGTTTATGAGTATATAATTCCTCAAAGAAAACATTTATTTTTATGATTATGGATTATATCCATAAATAGTTCAATTTATGTTAAGTGTTTTACAAGTATGGAATTATGTATTTTGATTCATAAACTAATCTAGTTTATGACATTTTTTAGAAATGGCGCCTAGTGGGAGGAATGTAAACCATATAAATGCACGCACTCCATGTAGGGATTTCCCTCCTGCTCAAGATAATTATTGTGGAGCTGGAGATAAAACTGGTGCTATTCAACTTATCACCATACTGGGACAACTCACTCAGGTTATGAATAATAACCTTACTCGTTTGGAGCACCCTGATCCACAACATGGATGATCAATGTTAGACCTCTTCATGAGGAAAAAACCACCGACATTCAATGAGAGTGAAAATACCATAGTAGTTGAGCAATGGATGAATTCCATAGAGAAAATATTCCATGCCTTGGGGAGTAGTGAAAGGGAAAAAGTTGTCATGGAAGTTTATCGCCTCACTAGAGATGCCGATCATTGGTGGTTGCTGATTCAAAATACAAAGGAAGATGAAGAAGTATCAATTATGTAATGGAGAGAGTTCAAAGATCTTTCCTTAGAAAAATACATTCCTCGTGACCATCGAGCAGATATGGAAAGACAATTTCTGAGTCTAAGACAAAAGGAGGATGAGAATGTTGCAAAGTATGAGGCCAACTTTACAAGGTTCGAGAGGTATGCTGTAGATTATATACGTAACCCAAGAATTATGATTGATAGTTTCTTTGATGGGTTAAAACCATTTCTCTGTCTAGAATTTGTATCACAATCTTTCTCAACATAAGATGATATATTCTCGTGTGCTATCAAGATAGAAAAGGAATTCTCTAAGTCTTATGACAACAAAGTAAAGAAAGAGAAGAAGAGAATGGTGGAACAAGAGATAGATAAAGGGAAAAAGGGAAAGAAGTATTTTCCATTATGTGATAATTGTGGGAAGAATCATCCTGGTACATGCCTAAAAGGAATGAGAGTTTGTTATAAATGTGGAGAAAAAGGTCACCAGGGTCATGAATTTAAGGTAAAGAAAGAGGCTATCAATGTTGAATGCTACAATTGTAGAGAAATGGGGCATTATGCAAATGAATTTCCTATGCATCAGGGAAACTTACCCCAGAAAAGGCCAAGGGATCAAGGCCAAGCTTATGCTGTTACTACAGTTGAAGTGGAATAATTAATGTATTGGTGCTTTTGGACTCAAGGATTATATTTTGGTTATAAAAATATTGTGATATATATAAGTATTGTACTATAGTATTTTTTGTTTTCATTAAGGTTTTAATATGATGAAGGTAATCATATTTTTAGTATGTGACAATAAGATAAACTTTACCTTGTTTGGGGAATCTGATGTTACAATTGATTTTGGAATTTAGAGACCTTTTTGAGAAAGTCTGGACAGAGGTATTTTGGATAACAATAAAGGTTGGAATGAATTACGTTTAACCTTGTATAGTATTGTTTAAGGTTAAAACATTTCTGAAGATTATTTTTGGAATATTATAATACTATAGTTTTAGGAAAAAGGACATCCTGCAGGTTAGGGGGTAACCCGTCGCGTCGGACAAAGCTACAGGAATCGAACCCACAACCATTGTGCGACATGCCTTTATTACCGACCACTAGCCTACAGGAAGTACTTGGTTATTACAAATAGTTTTCCTAATCTAAATGGTATGTGTTAAAATTTGAAACCTTATACAATTAGTATAAATAGAATATTTTTGAGTTCTTTTACCATTTGGTGTGAAAGATGGGTTGTGGTAATATTTATTAAAGAATGAAAGTCTACATGACAAGTACGTATATTTCCTTACGTTCTTAGTAAATCTCTTAAATAAATTCCTCAACATTATGAAAGGTAACTTAAAAAAAATGTTGTCGGTTAAATATTCCAGCTTAGGATTCAATGACCGTTTAACCAATCACAAGTTTTTTATTTTCTTATGGTTAACTTTCTCCTAATCTTTTTTATACAACTCTCCATCAGATCTTGTTGGTTTTTTTCCTCCATATCCATGTTTTCATATGATCCTAGTATTAGCTATCTCGGGTGACCTTTGTACTTCTCTTTCTTTCTTTTAAAGTTATATTTTTATTAACCCTATTTCCGATGTGGGTTTTCAACAAAGGTATTTGCTAATTTCAACCTTTTATTTTTAAAGAACAATTTCAAATTGTGAGGATGCAATTTATTGAAGTAGGGGAGAATGTAACACCCCAAGCTTCCATGATACACTTCTCCTTCAATAATATAAAAGCTTCCATTGTACGCAACTTTGAGTTCTAACACACTGCGACTAATTAATGTAGTCATTATGAATAGTAATACCCACTTTTTAAAATATTAGAAATTTTATATTTCAAAATGGACATCATTTTTGTATTCGGAATATCGAAATTATCCTAAGTTGAATGTTTTGTAATTTTCTAAAACTTCCAATTTTTGATGAATAGTGAAAAGTACTTAAAAACAACTTTTTTAATCAAAATAAATTATAGTGATAAATTATAATATTTAGTGGTTTTAATGTATAATTAGAATATATTTTTAACATTTTATCCAATGTTGGTCATTAGAATTAATTTCACTTTGAAATTGGACATACACAATTGTAAATCTTTTTGTATATATTGTTTCTTAAAAACATGCTATTTTTTGTGAAATCGGGAATTAATTATAAAATTAATTAATACAACTTAAATGTTTGGAATTTTCTAAAATAGACATCATTTTTTAATTCGGTATATATATTATAGCTTAGGGTGATATTTTGGCATTGTTCTGAAAAACTTCAATTTTTTATGAATAGTGAAACCACTAAGTGATAGTTAAAAACTGATTTTTCGTTTAAATGAAACATTACCACTTCTATGATTTGAATTTAAAAAATCCGACATACATGGTTTTCATTAAGAAGTAAAATGTGGTTCAATGGGATTAAAATAATTTTTTGGTGAATAGTAACTTTTATGTTTAATTAATCATGATTAAAGGCAATTAGTGAAATTTAAGGTTAAAATGATATTATAAAAATATGAAAATACATTTACACTTGTACTAACCTCAGTGGATGAGTCATGGCCGACCAAGAAAATCCATGGGTCAACTTGGAGACCCTATGGAGCCACTTGGGTATGAAAATGACATTAATAACTTTTTATTTAAAGTAAAAATAAAATTGTCACAAACATGTGTTGTTTTACTAAAACAATTATTACATGGGGTTATATAAGTTAAATTTTCAATTATAAATATTCATTGGAAAAATAAAAATATTTCCTACACCATGATATTTTTTTTATAATTTTTAGACATTAAATAAATTAAACTTTTTATGACACCATGATGATGCAACGATTACCTCATTAATTAATAATTTAAATAAAATGAAAAGATAATGTAGATTCTAAGGCATACACTTGTCAAAAACCTATTGGATGAGAATATTTCGAACCCTTATCACCTTATCCTTGAAATATATCATTGTGGGACCTTTAGAATCTGAAAATCATTTCATAATAAAGTAACATTTCAATCTTTGCAAGAGTGCCCCTCCTCTCCTCTTATAAAAGGCCCCACCTCTACCACATTATTCACACCATCAAATCCATTTGGCCCGGCCAACCTCTGCCCAAATAATCTCTCAACTTACCTCTCTTACTCCTATAAGCCTCACTTTGGGCAGAAGTCTTTTCATGGAAGCGTTTGGCTCAAATCGAAAAGAGTTACCCGATTTAAAGGTAATGTCTTCACTTGTGTTCTTTTGTTTTATTTCGCTTCTCCAACCCCTAAAATATTTTTATTCGTTTATTTTGTAACAAAAACAGTATCTTTAATATACTAGGATGTTTTTATGATATGTATTTGATTTAAAATTACACAAACCTTCGTCTAATGGTTAAAGAACATACTGTTTCTGTGGGTGGCGAAATACTGCCTCACGAAACAATGATTGTTCAATGTTCTTTTAACACCTTTAATGGTGGAAATTTTGATGACACTATTTTAATATATGATATATATATATATATATATATATATATATTATTTTTATGTTTTCCTTATGCTTCTGTATTTCTCATTTATGTCATACCTTTATGATTTCCATTATAGGTAAACGCGATAATTTCATTTTAGGAAGTGCGGACTACCGCCCCCTCAAAGTGATTTAAATCGTTAATGCCATATGTGGGATGTATAAAGGATGGAGTAAATGATATTTTATATGTTATTATACTGTAATTATAATACACCTTTATATCATTATGATTTCATTAAATACAAAATAGAAATGAAAGTAGCGTTCATGCGTACATACGGCTTACCGTCTCCATGAACGATGCATTTCATTTCTTACCTCTAAATGTTACGTAATATTATGAATGAATGTATATACTGGATATATATGATATATATGATATCTAAATCATTAATATAATTCTGGATATAATGGATCTTTTACCACATGAACAACTTGTAATTATAAGAAGTTTATTTTTTACTCAAGTACCAAAGATCGACAAAACGACCGTTATTAATATAAATAATTAAATAATGTTCATAACATGATAATAAGTGATATAAATGGAATAATAAACATGAAAAATTTTCTTATGAAATTATAAATTAACTCTAGTTTATTATTCAGGAGGTTAAAGAACGGTCGAGTCAAGAGCGACACGAGGTAAGAGAACTTCTTAACCCAATTTTCATTCTTTGGGTTAATCTACTACTTTTAAATTATGTCATTATATTTTTATGTAATATCTTGTATTTGTACTTTATTTTTGTGTACTTATAGTGAATACACATAATATATCTATTTTATTTAAAAAAATTATATTTTTAAGGGCCTTTGTCTCAATCTCCATTCATTGAGGCATATTTTGTTTTATACACAACTTTCTTTTATACGGTGTATAAAACCCTTTGACTTTTACATTTATTCAAAAGGAATATTTTTTTACGAAGCGTTTTACTAAATGAAAAAAAGGAATGATTTTCTTGTCGTACGTATGCGGCAAAAATGACTTCTCCGCTGCCGTGACCATTATTTGAGTTTCAGCTTCCTCTACAAGCCATAACTTTTTTAAATGAAAAATAAATACCAAGTTTTAATTTTCTTTTATCTTGGTATTGAAAATGGTTTTGACAGTGTTTTTATTATATAAATGTGTTGTATTGATTTTTGTGATTGAAATGTGGAAATGTTATGTTTCCTTTATGCATGTTTTATGTGATACGATTATGTTATGGTTTATGATATGTTTAAACCTGTTCATATGAAGAATGAATTAGACTTAATAAGAGATGGGTGGAGCCCGCTATAGCTCCTCGACGCATCAGAAGGTCTCATGAGACAAACTAGTGTCTTGGCACAAGGCCTTGACAAAATATTATTTGTAGTCTGGCATGAGGCCTTGGCTACGTGGTTGTGATAGTCTGGCATTATGCATTCCATCATTATTAAAGTGGTTATTGATATTGCATGTGATTATTCGACCAGTAGAATATCCATGTGAATAAGTAAATGGCATTATCTAATTTTACTTTTTCCATATTATGTTGAAGTTCACGTTTAAAAGGATTTTGTTTTAGTCATACATTGCCTTAAATGTTTATTTTTATTTATGAAAGCTTCCTCTATATTATTATCCTTACTGAGCATCTGAGCTCACCCCTTTCAATGTTTTATTTTTCCCAGGATGTGAAGAAATATTTTATGACTGACCTAGAGGGGGAGTATGAAGGGGAAAGAAGTGTGGACTATGGAAACTATGTTATTGTGATTTTTCACTTTATGATGTAATGTAACATTTATGAATGTATCTAGTGTTTCCAAGGCTACTAAACTAATCGGTCTTTAGAGACTTGATCTTTGGCGATCATGACAATGTTACGCAATAATGCCCCGACTCTGGGTAACTGGGGTCGGGGCGTTACAATGAGCCTCGTTGGATCTATTCACATTGGGTTTATCTACTTCATGATGCACAATTACCCTTGGAACATTCAATTCTATAGTAAAAAAAATGACTCAAAATTTTCTTCCATGTTCTAGACCATATGAACTTAAAATATGTGTAACCAACTTCAATATTTCTTTATGTGATGTAGTGACTCTAGGGATCTCATTCACATTTGGTTTTAACTCTTGTACCACATGATGATCCTTGATCCCTCTTTCTTCCCATGATCCAGACCACATGATCTCAGACTATGAGTACAACCTCCAAAACTATGTATGGATTGATTGACATCCTTATGGGATAGGTAGTGAGGTATAGATATTCCATCTTCCTTCCTAACTGCAAATTCACCCCAAGACCATCCCTTACTCATGGCATAATCACCCCCAAAAATTCATGGTGGGCCTCTGTCTGAGTGTAAGCCCCATTTAATTACCTTGAACAATTAGTGGGATGATATTCTCTCATACACCGACTTAAGAAAGGTATGTCCTTTGCGTATGATGTTAAAATACATCCTTACCCCTAATAATTTAGGGATGCCTCTGAGTAATAGATGATATTACACTATGTAAAACCAAGATTCCTCATATGGGAAATATGGGATAAAAAAGTAATCAAGTTCTCATTACATTATTTTAAGCTGTATCTATACCTCGTATAATTCACGATGCATAAAATCCAAGTATAAGAAAATTTAATACTCTCATTTGAGAGGTTATCCCCAACTGATGATAGTCATTTACTATGTTTTCTCTCGCATTTCGATCCTCAGGATAATAATCTATGTAACAATTATCTTAGGGATGTATGGTGTGGTGTCCGGTGGCCTCTTAGGACCCTTCATTCATGTCAGGAAACCTTCTTAGTGCTACACACATTCCTAAAAGACACACAACCTTGTTCTAAGGATTATGACCATATACTATTTAAGGCCGAACAATTGTTATTCATATAAGTTATCTATGTCCTCTTTTTCATGATTCTAAACTATGATTATACACTGTTCAATGAACATAGGGTTCCCTCTAGACCCTACAAGGGTGAGAAATAATGGGCAATATAGTGCATAATCCCCGCATACCATATCTTGATCACATGATGTTAAACTACTAAATTCCTCATCGTTATTGATAGATGTAAAACTAATACGAATAATATGCCCTCAAATGAGGGTCATATTCATATGGTGCCAGTTATTTACCACGTAATTTATTCGACCATCACTTATAATATGAGATGACGCTTCCCCTGGTTAACATGGTTGAATTTTTCTTTCAGACCAATAATCTAACATAAATTTACTCTAATACATGGTGTAATAATTCCAATAGTATTAGAATCTATTAAAACATTTCATCAATTTAGTTTCATTATTTTCAAGCCCCTTAATTGGATCACCATCATCCTCCATGTTTGAAGGGATTTCCCAAATGGAATGGTGTCAGAACAAGGCCCACCTACCATCCTAAACCAACATCTCAAAGGACTTTGGATGACATTTGAGAAAGGTTCCATGTTTAAAACATGGTCAGTGGTCAACCCTTTGTTTTTCGTTCCCACTCTCAGATAACTGATATGTATATTGTGTTTTGAACGAGGTCACCAGTTATCCTAAATCATTGCTCCACACCCAATGTGTTCCATGTTTTGGGTATTGTGATTCCCAATCTTCATTACCCTTTGTTCATTTTGAGTTAAATGCCTATGTCATTTTACCATTTTTTCACTAGAGAACACTAGGAAGAAAGTAAATATTATAAGATCCGCTTGTCTAGACACAACCTCTCTCAGGAATGACAGACTCATATGAAAGAGAATTTATATGGTCATCCCTTATTTCTCACACCAAGAAAGACTCAAATGATCTTAGGGATTGATTTATGGTTCTCTTAAAAATGTGATCGATGTGTGATAATAAATAATCAAATGTGTTTGAACATACAAGAGTTAAAGACAGAATATTTTTTAGAGGTTCATCCACATATTTTATCCCCTCATTTGAAAATTGTTTCAATGAGGACCTTGGATATTGAGCGATTGAGCTCATCAAAACTTTTTTGAGTGGCTTCTAAGATATGTTGACTGGCCTCTACTTCTTATTTCTCCTCATCAACAATGGATCAAATATCTACGACCCTGATCTTCTTGCTGGTTCTTCTCATATTGATACTTAGACTCTACCTTTATGGGATCAACTTTATTGTATTTATATGTAACAAGTGGATCCCTCATATTATTATTAATTTAATCATAATTTGTAGAAATTGTCACATGATATTGTTCTATCCCTTCCAGAAGGGAATTCACTTCCTCAGCTGCCAAAAGAACTTGGGTGCCCTCGCCTTATGCATCTTTAGGGCTAGGTCATGTGTTTTCCACTATGCATATACACACTCAATAAGTAAATCTTGGGCCAACATGTGTTGGTTTCCGGAATTCACCCCAACTGTCCCCAAGCTAACTAGCCAATAGAGAAGATACCCCACTAAGATCATATGTACAACTTTTTGGGAACATGTGAAGAAGTTCAACCCATTCCTCCATAAATTATATTTATAAATCCAATTATCATTATAAATATTTAATATGAAGTCTTAAAAATATTTGGGTGGAGTAGTATCATATAGAATAAAGTCTACCAATATATTTTAGGTTAGATATTCTAGGTGTAGATATTTAGACATGATCTGTTGGAGAACTGTTTTGTATTTGGGTGTGAGTGGATGGAAAACTAAACCAGGAAAGAATTCATTACTAGCCTCTTCATCAGTTGTATAAGCTTTTGTTTCCCCTGTGGCACCACTGTGGTGGACGTGACTTACCCTGCTTCTTCATCTTCCCCTATTAGTGGATCAATATCAGTGTAACATCCCAGGTAAATAAAGAATAAGACATATTTCATATTTATTAATATTTTTGAATTAAATATTAATTTTACTTTAAAAGGGTTTCTATGTTCGATAGCGTACCTGATACGCAACAATGGGTTTCTTTGAACTCTTACATTGCACACTAACAATACAATATAATTATTTTAAATGGTAGTCAAATCCTAGCCATTGTATTGGCAGGAATGAAGAAAACTAAATACAATATGATTATACATGTTTGTTAAATGTATTTACATTTATCCAATAAAATTTAGAGGCTTAAAATGTGAATAAATCTAATTTTAAGCATAATTTACATTAAAAGGCCGATTTACCACTTTTTAATGGAGAAACCTATTTAAATATAGTTTTTATCACTTTAATACATTCTATATGACTAAATAAAATCCTTCTTTGGAATGGGGACATCAAAATTTACTTTGTGTAAATTTTTGGAATATTTCAGAAAAAGTTCTTTTTTTATGAATAGTGTAAATATTGTGTTTTTATTCAAAACTATGTTTTAATATAATTTATTTATATGGTTATATTACATTTTAAATAGGTTTTTAAGTGAAATTAGAATATATTTTTTACAATTTAATCCAATGTCGGTCATTGGAATTCATTTCACTTTGAAATTGGACATAAACAAGTGTCAATCTTCTGATAGTTATTGTTTCTTAAAAACACGCTATTTGTTTTAACAACGGGAATTAATTTTTAAATTAATTAATTATACTTTTATGTTTTGAATTTGAAAAAATGGAAATCATTTTTGAATTTAGAATATCAAAAATATCTTAGGCTGAATTTTTGGAATTTTTCTGAAAAACATCAATTTTTGATAAATTGTGAATCCACTTAGTGGTAGTTAAAAAACTGACTCTCATTTAAATGAAATTTTACCACTTTTATGAATTGAATTTAAAAAATCCGAAATACATGGTTGTTACCAAGAAGTAAAATGTGGTTCATTAAGAAGAAAATATTTTTTGGTGAATAGTAACTTTTGACTTTTATTTATGGCAGTTAAAGGTAAATAAGGTAATTCAAGGTTAAATGAATATTATAATAATTCAAAATTAGCTTAACACTTGTCCTAACATTATTTATTAAGTCATTAACGAACATGGACATCTTTGGGTCTATTTTAGGACCCCTTTGATCCACATAGAAGTGATAATGACAATTTATATTAATTAATTTAATGTAAAGGCCAAAATGACATAAACAAAAATATTTTAGTAATTAATTTTTATATGGTGTTGTATAAGTCCTATTTTAGACTATAAATATTATTTGGAAATATAAAAATATTTCCTATATCATGATATTTTTTTATAATGTTTAGACATTAAATAAATTAAATTATTTATGACACAATAATGATGCAATATTTACCGCATTAATAAATGATTTAAATAAATAAGATTATAATGATTAAAATATTATCCAAAACATGTGAAATTCTGATTGGAAGACTTTATTTCGACCATGAATCATCCTAGATTCGAATATAATGATATTTGGACCTTTTGAAACCGAATATAATTATATAATCAAATAATAATTTCACACTTTCCTAAAGAGCCCCTCCCCCCCCCTTTAAAAGAAGACCACTTCTATCCAATTACTCAGACCTAAAAAGCCATTTGTCTCATCCAAAATCTTCCCAATTAAGCTCCCTACATCTCTCTACTCCCCCTAGAATCCTTACCTTAGGCAGAAGGCACCTCAAGAAGTCCTTTTGGTTCAAACCAAAGGAAGTTAACCAAATTAAAGGTAAAGGTTTCTCTTAAATTGTTTTCTTTTATTTTTCTTCTCTAAACCCTAAAATCTTTTTATTCATTTCTTTTGTAACAACATAAGTATAATAAATATACTATTATGTTGTTATGAGAATGATTCTAGCTACACTTACACACACCTCTATCTAAAGGATGAAGAACATAATGTTTCTCTGGATGGAAAACTAATGCCTCACGAAACGATGATTGTTCAAATATCTCCAACCGCCTCTCATGGTGGCCATTATGATGGAACTATTTTTATATATGATATATATTATGTTTATGTTTTCTTTATTCTTCTGTATTTTCCATTTATAGCATGCCTTTATGGTTTCCAGAGTGGGTAAATACGATAATCTCATTTGAGGAAGTGCGGACTACCACCCCCTCAAAGTGATTTGATTCGTTAATGCCTTATGTGGGATGTATAAAGGATGGAGTTAACTATATTATATATGATATTATACTTTAATTATGATATAAATATGTATCATTATGTTATATTTCCATTAAAATAAGAAATATAAATGAAAGTAGCGTTCATGCGTACGTACAGCTTACCATCTCCCTGAACGGTGCATTTCATTTCTTACCTCTAAATGTTTTGTACTATTATAAATACATGTATATAATGGATATATATGATATATATGATATATAAATCATTAATATAATTCTGTATATAATGAAACTTTGACCACATGAACAACATGTAATTATAAGAAGTCCATTTTTGACTCAAGTACCAAATATCGACAAGACGAACATTATTAACTTAAATGATCACATAATGTTTATAACATGGTAATAAGTGATATAAAGAAAATAATAAACTTGAAAAAGGTTTTTAAGCAAGTATAAATTAAATTTAGTTTATTATTCTGGAGATTAATGAACGATCGAGTCAAGTCGGACACGAGTTAAGGGATCTGACCTCTCTCTTTCTTTTCAAGTACTCTCTTTTATGTCATTTCATTTATGCTCCATGTTCTTATGTTGGAGGATGTTATTTTATATTAAACATACTGTAATTTTTATTTTAATATTATGAGAGACCCTCTCTTACTCTCCTCAATTCATTTGAAGAATTTTTAAGAGGCGTCGTTAGGCTGCCAAATTTTTGTAAGGGATTTTCTAATCTCAGTTTTAATTCCGTGAGATTTCCATTGTTCGCAACTTATTTATTTCATGTGGTGTATTGTGTAATGCCTTTAGATATATATTATCATTAATATCATTATATTAATGTTATTCTTTAATTCATTTGGTGGTTATTAACTTTGGGTCATACGACTCGATTGATTACAACGTGGTAAAGGGTTTTCATCTCATTTTTTATCCCTATGAGATACATGCTATATTTTCCACTACTTTATTTTGTGTGGTGTATGTACTACACAATATTGTACTCTTTGTGTAATATAATTTCAATTATGAGTATATACATCTTCATTGTATGATCTTTCTTTCATGTGGCATATTTTTTGTAAGTTACCAAATCGGTAAGGGAACCTTTCACCCTCCTCTTTTTAAAAGACTTCTTTTTGTTATGTCTTTTAATTTACATCTTATTATGTTGAGATATGTTATTAAATATCCTTATTGATGTAAATTTTATTTCCATGTGATGATATACCCTTTTTATCTCATAAAATCATTTTCTGAATTTTAAAGTGACACCGTTAGGCTGTCGAATTTTTGTAAAGGGGCTTCTTAACACAATTTCAATTATTTGGGTTAAAGTTCTACTTGTTGATTATGTCGTGCTATAAATATGTGTAAATGACCACTGGTTATTTTACACTTAATATCCACTTATATTGGGTGTATTTATATTTTTCACACATAAATTAAGTCATTTATTTATCCTTAATCTAAGGATACCTTCATTATAAGGGATTGCGTCTCAATTTACATTCCTTTGAGACTTCATTATTTTTATGCACCAATTCACTCTTATATGGTGTATATACTATCCTTTGACATATTATATCATTAATCATTTTATTCTCATTATATTATAAAGTTATGATTAATTTTTATTCTTCAATTATTTGTATTCAAGCGTCTCTCATTTTGTTAAAAACTCTTTAACTAAAATATCATTTTAAATGTTTAAAATATTTATTCTTCTAAATATTTATCATCAATGTCCAAGTTTTCAAAATGGTTTTGGGATTTATTTATATGGAAATCAATTTTTTAAAATGTTAATTTCTTTAAAATCTTCAAAGTGGTATGAGACACTTTGGTTCAAAAATCTATTTATTAAATGTTTTAAATTGTTATGAAAATGGTTTGATAAAGAATTGTTTATTTCAATATCTTGATATGATATACTGTGATTGGAATGTGGAAATTTTATCTTTCCTTTATTCTTGTTTTATGTGTTATGTTATGGTTATTGGGCATTGTATACGTATACGGGTGGTTCCATGATAAACCTAGGGAGGGTGAGCCAGAGATAACTCTCCAATGCATTGGGTAACGTGACAGAGGTAATTGTGATGTTTATCCTAAGAGATTTTGGGAATATACCATGATGGGTATTCCAAGTGTAACTCTATATATATATATGATAGCTACAATGTAAGTTTGATATGTATTCCATAAGTAACCATTATTATTTATGATTTGTGTGTGTGTTATTCATAAATCTCATGATTTTATAAGGTATGTTATGATTGAAAATTATGGTTTCATTGACCTGTAATTATTGATGGGACAATGTTTTCTTTCCTTATTTTATAAACCTTACGGAGCTTTTTATACTCATCCCAAGATTTTGAAATGTTTTTCACAGGACTTAAAGATGAATAGGGTCAAGGAATGGATCAAGGAAAAGTCATGCTATCTAAAACATGGAACTAGACATGTTTCTTTTTAAGAGTTTTTATTTTATGAAAAAATGGATACTGAGTAGTAGTGTCTACATGTAATATTCAAGTTTTAATGTAATAATTATGACCTAATTCTCTAAAACTCTAAACCTAAAAATATCCTCAATGTGAATTATTCATTTAATTCAATATTATGAAATGTTTTAAGTCCGGGTCCTTATAGTTGGGATCATAGGGATGTTTAGACAACTTTAGGGATTATGAATTCTTGTTAGACATATGGTTAGTCCCTATCTATTATTTCAGTTAAATACTTTTTTATAACTTTTTCAGATCAAGGAATTTATGTTACAAATGTAAGGAGGAGGATCTCAAACGACATTCCAAAATCATCCTGATGACATGCTTGCAATAATTATTGCAAAGTCATGTTCGGATGATTGTGAAACTTTTTCTAGCATACAACTCATTTGCAAGCAGTTGTTTAAGATATCAAACACCTCCACTATACCTCGTTATCAACGTGGATCAAGGGTTCTATTTAGAAAAATCATATTTTAACAATATTCTTATATTTTCAAGAAAGGTAAATATTATCAAGGAATTTTCAAATATTTTACCTTATCACAAGATTTGGAAGCATATTATGATTTTAAAAAAGGTGCTAAAGAATGAGACCCCTGCGCAAACTATTTATATTTGATTTTAAAATATAGTCTCTCAGTACATACTTATGGTATTTTAAAAGGACCATTAATTGAAAGTTTCAACTCAAATTCGATTTGACTATTTTATAGAAATCAAGTTTTATCAGATGTTTTGAAATTATATGTCATATATGATTATTTTCCGAATCCGTTTTTCTATGAACACCCATATGACCCATGTTGTACAAGGTGTATTTGGATGGAGGAAGAAAATGATTTTGAAGGATCTCTAAATCATTGTTCCAATGCATGGATTTTCTACCTACGTGAACAAGATGACGATGAAACCAAATGGACACCATGATCAAGGTATGATGTTCTTCATTTTGGGTATTGTTTTATTTTATCATTTGGTGGTGAAATAAGACTTCAATAATTAGGATGATGAGATCACATTGAATTTGGAAGAAAATGAGAGGTATAAGGAAACCATTAAGGTTAAAACATGTTAGGGTTATTTTTGAGTTTTATAAAAAGGACAACCCGTAGGATGGGTGACAACCCATCACATCCGGCAAGGCTTCTGGAATCGAACCCACAACCGAAGGGCGACAAGGGCGCATTGTCTACCACTAGCCTACTTGAAGTCCCTGGTTAGTATGACTTATTATTTTTAGTAAAATGTTTTTATAGAACTAGAATAAGTTGATTTTTGGAACTTATGTTTTATCAAATGGATATAGTTAGTATCGATGAATGATTTAGTGATTAAGTGATAAGTGGTTCTTGTGGAAGACGTTTTCTCTTTTGAGAAAACACTATATGCCTAAGGAAGATAGAATACTATGGGATTTCAATTCTGGAATAATGGTTGAAATTTTAGATAGGAAGAATCTATGTTTTTATTATGGACAAATGATGATTTGATTTATTTATGAAAATCATTAACCTATCATGGAGAATATGTGATTAGGTTAATTACTTTTCAATACGAGACTTTATGAGTAACTAGTGTTACTTAGAGTTAAATTTTAAGATGTATCTTGGAAGTCTATGTAATTAAATCCTTATGAGATTTGGGTTACAATCAAAGTATGGATTAATTTTGAAGAATTTTAGGGACAATTGTTTATTGAATGGTCTTTGTTGAACTTTCGGTTTTGGTTAGACAAATTTTGGAGATAAAGAGTAGTTTTTTTTATGTAAGAGTTTTTATTTTTGGGGAATTATCTGATATTATACTAAACATTTTCGTTTTAGTTAATATATAAAGACATGGGAAATATATAGTTCATCTTTTATGGATTATGTGATTCTCCCGAAGTAGATTATAGCACTCATAATGTGAAAAAAAGTCATCCTGAATATTCATTAT
This sequence comes from Viscum album, assembly GCA_963277665.1. Taxonomy (NCBI): domain Eukaryota; kingdom Viridiplantae; phylum Streptophyta; class Magnoliopsida; order Santalales; family Viscaceae; genus Viscum; species Viscum album. The sequence continues at coordinate 1,304,795,567 of OY728140.1, read as the reverse complement.
TTCGAGAAAATATGAGTTTGTGTTAGAAATATAGTAAGAAATGAATGTCTACATAACAATTAAGTGTACTTACCTATGTTTTTGGTTAGGATCATTGATAAATTCCTCAACAAAAAGTAACTTTAAACAAAAACCTTTTCTGTTAAATTTTCCTACTGGGGAATCAAAGACTGTTTAACCCATCACAAGTTTGTGATTTTCTGGTGGTTAACTTTCTCCTAAACATGTTTCCTAACACTCTCCATCAGAACATGACCCTTTGTTTTCTCCTGAATATCCATGTTTTTATGGAATCTTAGTATGGGTTAACTCGGGTAACCTTTGTACTTCTCTTTCTTTCTTTTAATGTGATAGTTTTACTGACTTTTTTTTCCGATGTGGGACTTTCAATGAAGTTTCTGAGCCCTTTTTTTTAAATTGTGAGGATGCAATTCCCAAAAGGGGGGAAGGATGTAACATCCCAGGTAAATAAAGAACAATACATATTTCATATTTATCAATATTTTCGAATTAAATATTAATTTTACTTTAAAAGGGTTGCTATGTTCGATAGCGTACCCGATACGCAACAACGGGTTTCTTTGAAGTCTTACATTGCACACTAATCATATAATATTATTATTTTAAACGGTAGTCAACTATTAGAAATTATATTGGAAGGAATGAACAAAACTTAATACAATATGATTATACATTTTTGATAACTGTATTTATATTTATCCAATAAAATTTAGAGGCTTAAAAAGTGAATAAATCTAATTTTAAGCATAATTTACATTAAAAGGCCGATTTACCACCTTTTAATGGTGAAACATATATAAATATAGTTTTTATCACTTTAATACATTATATATGACTAAATTAATTCCTTCTTTAGAATAGGGACATAAAAATTTACTTTGTGTAAATTTTTGGAATTTTTCCGAAAATGTTCATTTTTTTATGAATAGTGTAAATCTTGTGTATTAATTCAAAACTATGTTTTAATCTAATTTATTTAGATGGTTAAGTTATATTTTAAATTGGATGTAAACTGTAATTAGAATATATTTTTACAATTTAATCCAATGTCGGTCATTGTAATTAATTTTACTTTGAAATAGGACATAAACAAATGTCAATCTTTTGATAGTTATTGTTTCTTAAAAACACGCTATTTGTTTTAACAACGGGAATTAATTTTTAAATTAATTAATTCCACTTTTATGTTTTCAATTTGTAAAAATGGAAATCATTTTTGAATTCAGAATATCAAATATATCTTAGGCTGAATTTTTGGTATTTTTCTGAAAAACTTCAATTTTTGATGAATAGTGAAACCACTTAGTGCTAGTTAAAAAACTGACCTTTTCATTTAAATGAAATTTTACCGCTTCTATGAATTTAATTTCAAAAATCCGACATACATGGTTGTTATCAAGAAGTAAGATTTGGTTCATTAAGAAAAAAATAATTTTTTGGTGAATAGTAACTTTAGACATTTATTTACCGCGGTTAAAGGTAAATAAGGTAATTTAAGGTTAAAAGATTATTATAATAATTAAAAATTACCTTAAAACTTTCCCTAACATTATTGGTTGAGTAATTAAAGACCATGGACATCGTTTGGTCTATTTTGGGACCCCTTTGATCCAGTTGGAATTGATAATGACAATTTAGATTAATTAATTTAAAGTAATGGCCAAAACGACTTAAACAAAAATCTTTTAGTAATTAATTTTTATATAGTGTTATAAAAGTCCTATTTTAGACTATAAATATTATTTAGAAATATAAAAATATTTCCTATATCATGGTATTTTTTTTATAATTTTTAGACATCAAATAAATTAAATTATTTATGACACAATAATGATGCAGTATTTACCTCATTAATAAATGATTTAAATAAATAAGATTATAATGATTAAAATATTATCCAAAATATGTAAAATTCGGATTGGATGATTTTCTTTGGACTAGGAATCATACTATCTTCGAATATATTTATTTTTGGACCTTTTCAAACCGAATATAATTATATAATAAAATAATAATTTCACACTTTCCTAAAGAGAACCACCTCACCCTTATAAAAGGAGACCACTTCTAACCAATTCCTCACACCTATCAAGAAATATGGATCATCCAAACTCTGCCCAATTAAGCTCCCTACATGTATCTACTCCCCCTAGAATCCTTACCTTAGGCAGAAGGCACTTCAAGAAGCCCTTTTGGTTCAAACCAAAGGAAGTTACCCAAATTAAAGGTAACAATTTCTCTTAAATTGTTTTCTTTTATTTTTCTTCTCCAACCCCTAAAATCTTTTTATTCATTTATTTTGTAACAAAATAAGTATCCTAAATATACTAGGATGTTGTTATGAGAATGAATCGAGCTACACATACACACACCTTTATCTAATGGATGAAGAACATAATGTTTCTGTGGATGACAAACTAACACCTCACAAAACGAGGATTGTTCAAATATCTCCAACCGCCTCTCATGGTGGCCATTATGATGGAAATATATTTATATATGATATATATTATATTTATGTTTTCTTTATGCATCTGTATTTTCCAATTATAGCATTCCTTTATTGTTTCCATAGTGGCTAAAAAAGATAATCTCATTTGAGGAAGTACGGACTACCGCCCCCTCAAAGTGATTTGATTCATTAATGCATTATGTGGGATGTATAAAGGATGGAGTTAATGATATTTTATATGTTATTATACTGGAATTATAATATACCTATGTATAATTATGTTTTATTTCCATTAAAATAAGAAATAGAAATGAAAGTAGTGTTCATGCGTACGAACGGCTTACCGTCTCCATGAATGTTGAATTTCATTTCTTACCTCTAAATGTTATGTAATATTATAAATACATGTATATAATGGATATATATTATATATATGATATATAAATCATGAATATAATTCTGGATATAATGAACCTTTGACCACATGATCAACATGTAATTATAAGAAGTCCATTTTTGACTCAAGTACTAAATATCTACAAAACGAACATTATTAACTTAAATGATTAAATAATGTTTATAACATGGTAATAAGTGATATAAAAGTAATAATAAACTTGAAAAAGGTTCTTAATCATGTAGAAATTAACTTTATTTTATTATTGAGGAGATTAAAGAACAATCAAGTCAAGTCAGACACGAGGTAAGGGATCTGACCTCTCTCTTTATTTTCAAGTACTCTCTTTTATGTCTTTTCATTTATGATCCATGTTCTTATGTTGGAGGATGTAATTTTATATTCACCATAATATAATTTGTATTTTCATATAATTATACACCCTCTCTTACTCTCCTCAATTCATTTTAAGAATTTTTAAGAGGTGTCGTTAGGCTGCTGAAGTTTTGTAAGGGATTTTCTTATCTCACTTTTAATTCCGTGATATTTCCATTGTTCGCCAGTTTTTAATTACATGTGGTGTATTGTGTACTGGATTTTGATATATATTATCATGAATATCATTATATTCATGGTATTCTATGATTCATTTGGTTGTTATTAACTTCGGGTCATACAACTCGATTGATTACAACGTGGTAAGGGGTTTTCATCTCACTATTTATCCCCATGAGATACATGCTATATTTTCCACTACTTTAATTTGTGTGGTGTATGTACTTCCCAAGATTTTACTCTTTGTGTAATATAATTTCATTTATGAGTATATACATATTCATTGTATGATCCTTCTTTCATGTGGCATATGTTTTGTAAGTTACCAAATCAGTAAGGGAACCTTTCACCCGCCTCTTTTTAAAAGACTTCTTCTTGTTATGTATTTTTAATTTACATCTTCTTATGTTGGGATATGTTCTTCTATATCCTTATTGATGTAAATTTTATGTCCATGTGATTAGATACCCTTTTTATCTCCTAAACTCATATTCTGAATTTTAAAGTGACGCCGTTAGGCTGTCGAATTTTTGCAAAGGGACTTCTAAACCCAATTTCAATTCTTTGGGTTAAACTTATACTTATTGATTATGTCGTGCTATAAATATGTGTGAATGAACTCTGATTGTTTTACACTTAATATCCACTTATATTGGGTGTATTTATATTTTTCACACATAAATCAAGTCATTGATTTATCCTTAATCTAAGGATACCGTCTTTATAAGGGAATGCGTCTCAATTTTCATTCCATTGAGACTTCATTATTTTTATGCACCAATTCACTATTATATGGTGTATATACTGTCCTTTGATATATTATATCGTTAATCCTTTTATTCTCATGATATTATAAAGTTATTATTATATTTTATTCCTCAATTATTTGTATTCAAGCGTCTCTCATTTTGTTAGAAACTCTTTAACTAAAATATCGTTTTAAATGTTATAATGATTTATTCTTATAAATATTTATCATCAATTTCCATGTTTTCAAAATGGTTTTGGAATTTTTTTATATGGATATTATTGTTTTAAAATGTTAACTTCTTTAAAATCATCAAAGTGGTATGGGACACTTTGATTCAAAAATCTATTTATTAAATGTTTTAAATGGTTATGAAAATGGTTTGATAAAGCATTGTTTATTTCAATATATTGATATGATATATTGTGATTGGAATGTGGAAATGTTATCTTTCATTTATTCTTGTTTTATGTGTTATGTTATGGTTATTGGGAATTGTTTACGTATATGGGTGCTTCCGTGATAAACCTAGGGCAGGTGAGCCTGAGATAGATCTCCAATGCATTGGGTAATGTGACGGAGGTAAACATGAATTTTGTCCTAAGAGATTTAGGGAATATACTATGATGGGTATTCCAAGTGTAACTCCCTATGTAGCTGTGATAACTACAATGTAAGTTTGATATGGATGCCATAAGTAACCTTTATGATTTATGATTTGTGTGTGTGTTATTCATAAATCTCCTTATTTCATAAGGTATGTAATGATTGAAAAGTACGGTTTCATTGATTTGTAATTATTGATGGGATAATGTTTTCTTTCCTTATTTTATAACCCTTACTAATCTTTTTATGCTCATCCCACATTTTTGAAATGTTTTTCATAGGACTTAAAGATGAATATGTTCAAGGAATGGATCATGGAAAAGTCATGCTATCTAAAACATGGAACTAGACATGTTTCTTTTTAAGAGTTTTTATTTTATGAAAAAAATGGATACTGAGTAGTAGTGTCTACATGTAATATTCAAGTTGTAATGTAATAGTTATGGCCTAATTGTCTAAAACTCTAAACCTGAAAAGATCCTCAACGTGAATTATTCATTTAATTCAACATTATGAAATGTTTTAAGGCCAGGTCCTAATACTCAGCCTCATCCATTAGGCTTTCCACCAGTAGAAATTACGAGGCATGAACACCCTATGCTGCTTCCCTAGTCACACTAGTCCCCAATACATTTTTTCCTCTCCCATTATGACTTCAACTTCAATAACCACTTCTGATGGCCCACTTCCACAAGCTCTTCCACCTCAACTCCTTTTCAATACCAGTTGTGGGCCCAACCATGGTCCCCTCCATTGAGGGAATGGTATCGAAAATCACTTCCAATGACTCCTCTATTATTTCCCCATTCACAATGGTCTCCTTAGACATTCCCATAAGGAGAGAAACATTCACCATTTCTAGCTCATCCCCAGGTACAATTAATATCAGTGTCGGTGCTAGTAGCCAATTCATGAGCACTATTAGAACTTCCATTCCAAAATGTGTTAGTCAAGAATAGGAATTAAAAGTGAAATAATCATGTATATATGATAGGAAATACTTATTTTAATTTTACACTATAGTAATAATATTCTGGAGGTTCATATGTAATCCCCCCGACAAGGTTACCTCATCAATTGATACCTAAGTTGCAGGAATCGATGGTTGGTTGATCACAAACACACCATTCAGAAGGACCTCACAATTTATTGTTTAATGTTTGAGGACCCATCACCATAATTTTTAGGTCTTTCATGGAACCCTCCCACTTCTATGCCTGATTTCTGCACAAGTATGAAAAGGAGTTTCACAACAGTTCTAAGAAAATGTTATATTTGAGACACTTGGGATTAGATTATTCACTCAGTTAGACACATTACATCCACCTATGTAAGTGCCTCAATAGGCACCACTTCCCCCAAAATCATTTAAATACTTTGGTAGAAGTGTGTGAAAATCCAGCTCAGCAACCAAAAATTGTGAGGAGGGGTCATTTTAGAATCTCCCTTGCCTGATCAGTTCGAGGATGTAAAGTGACCTCAATAGTGGACCAGGTCCTCCATATCCACCACATATCTATCGACATCATCCAATGAAATGAAAAATCTAGACTTGATGTGACAAATCGTAGTGAGGCACATACTGTCCCTATTGAGATACTACCACATCCTCCGAACATTAGAACATTGCATATAGATTTCTTAGCTGTCCCATGATTTGGGGAAGAAAACATGACTATGAATGTCTATATAGCATAAAAACTTCCTAGGATCTCTGAATAATGTCATAGGGACCACCCCAGATAGACCCCCTTCTTCCTATGACCACCTTCATAGAAGCATCAAGCCTAATACTACTCCTCCAAATGCAGATCTCTCCTTTATAGGACCATGAAATACTGAACACTCTGCTACAACCCTGACTTCTGGGATAGCCCTTACACCATGGTGCATGTAGATCACCACTCGAACTTAAACTCATGATTGAGCGGACACCCATTCACTATCTCGGGTGGTTTTCTAACTCATCATATCCCTTGGATATGCACTCTCTTAGCTCTATGCATACTCAAGAATCAATATATATGTGGGGGTTGGTGGAGACAAATCATTCTGTATCTTCCAATACTCAAATGTAAACAAGCTAGAAATATAACTCATCACTAAAAGAAGAAATTAATTCCTCCTTATTGAGTATACATTCTGTTTTAGCATCAATAGATATTTGAACAATCTTGCAAACTAGTGTGGATTGTAAAATTCATGGATATGCTCAGAGTTGATGCTCACTACTAGTACTCCACCCCAAAAGCCCAAGAGGCATGATCTCTAATTAGTTTTCCCCATTCCATAATTTGTCACCACCCCAGTCAGTAGATGAAATATATGTAATATGAAGTGATTTTCTAGTCCAATATTCTCTATCACTTCATCTGGACTGAACTTGAATGGGTGGTTCCACATGATATTCAAAATCATCAGCTGAATTCTTGTAGTGGGAGGAGAGATGTGGTTTTGTTACTCATAAACCCCCATGTATGTGGCCACATAGCTGTATAAGAATTTGAGAGGCCCATACACATGTATTAGTTTCTTCCCATCACTGATGTGGGAAAATATCTGATACAATTTTTCCAGCACAAGGATAATAAAATTCATGCATTACCCCATCACTAGCATCGCTGCCATGATGATGTTTCTTGGTCGCAACCCCCATGTGTTTATCCCTTTCTAATATCATCCAAAAACAAATGCGTTTGGTGATAAATCCAAGCATCCTAACTATAATTTGTTCATCCTAATTGATATTGTACACAAATAATTTCCACTAGATTTATTCCATGATTTACTTGGAGGAGCCATCATTGCCTGCTTGATATCCTTTGTGACTTTTGAATGGACTTGTTGGAAACATATTTTCTAGATCCTTCCCTTAGATCCTCTTTTATTGTTTCATTCAAGAAGTACCCAAACCACTTATTAATGGGAACATCCCTCATCCCTAGATTCTCTTGACTAGTTCCTAGAACGAGATCTAGCAACACCTTCACTAAGGATGAAAATGTCTCTTGATCATCCCACACATTCTATATGGGAAGTAATTAATCATATATATCCACCAATATTGGGATCCCAGTGATATTATCGAGATACCATAGGGTTACATAAATCTCCCCATGAAGAAGTTGAAACTAGTTGGTTCTCTGTGACCATCTTCTCAGCTATTTGGGCATAATTTCCTAAGGATGGTAGACCTGAAACTGCAATGACCATGATGATTCATAGAGATAAAACTCTATATATCAAACTAAAACTCACAGAATGAACCACAATCCAAGTAGGTACATACCCACTCATCTGTGAAGTTTCCTCCCTAGTAAAAATACCATTTTTCATTCCATCCTTTGAGGGGATTCCCAAACCCTCCCTGATGACCGACTTATATCGTTGAGGGGGTTAATCATCCTATAGATTCTCCCCATTAATATTGTTGATGTGGTTGAAGTGATAGTACACTGTATGTGGTGCATTATTATTCCAAATATGGCCCGAATAAGACCTGTTTCATTGATATTGCACCGGTATGCCTCAAAATTGGTAATCTGGAACATCTTTACTCACATCAAAGATGAATACCTCCTCTCTCAGTCTGAATTCATAGAGAGGAAACCTCTTTAATAGAGTATATTCCTTCTGAGCATATTTCAAGAGTGTGAACAGTGATTCATGGTTTTATGAGTGTTTCAACCCGATTCATGTCGTTTTCATATATTTGAGAACAAAATGGTCCAAAGCACAATATATGGTTGTTTGTTTTCATTGGGGTAAAACCACCCCCTAGGTTAGGGAATCCCATTGGGTTCACAATTTTTTTCGACCCGATTCACGTCATTTGCATATAGGGATGAAAAAATGGTTTGAGGTGAAATATCTACTTGTTTGTTATCATCGAGTATGATGTTCTATTATAGTATCCTATTGGTTCTTTTGTGGAGCCAAAAACACCCAAAAACCCTAATATCCATGATTCATGGACATTCATTCCAAAAGCAAGTGGTCATTGAATGATGATTTGGACAATGAAACTTAATGACTCCATTGGTCGATAGAATAGAAGTTCGGGCTCATCACACCCTTTTCAAAGGAAATATTTCTTATTTAGAGACTCTATTATAGATTTAAGGAATGTTCATATGTTCTAAAATCCTTGTTTCTTCACATGCATGTGTCTGTGGGTTACCCATGGGTTGTGAGATTAACCACATATGCACCTGGGAAAGGAATTACTTAGAAAATGCTGGTGTGATCCGTATGATGAGGTGCTCTAGTGTTTATAATCATCAAGGAGGGGACTAATATTGTTTCACTATTAGGATTGAATCCATAATATGGTATTCTTACATGTCCCCACAAGAGGAATCAAAACCCACGTAGTTCGATAATGATTAACTGGAAAAATCACCTTTTAAGGTTATGGGACAAGGACCCATCCATGCCATTTAATTTCATGTGGTAAGGACATATAGGGGGAAGATTCCTAGTCAATAATTCATGTGGGAATTATAGAGAAGTAGCCCATGATTCTCTGAAGTGGTATGGTCTACTGGGTGGATATGGCGCTACCGGGGATTTGACTCAGTGAACACTAGGGTGATTGGGGTGCTCAGTTTAGACCTCAGGGAGGCTTCCTACATATCCCAGTTAGTTGGGAATCAAAATCCTTAATATTTCAGTTAAATTTTGGGTTTATATCATATAGAATCCCCTATTTTTATGGGGAATTATTGGGGATTAACTTTTGAAAAGGATCCCATTTGAGGTCGGCCCTATAGAAAAGCATCCTTTGAATCCCTGTTTTGTTGGGAATCAAATTTATTATAGTTCATTTAATAATGGAGGGTGTGGATTTCATAATAATAATTAACCTCTAAGACCACATGAGTCATGATCGATGTGAAAAAAAAGCACGTGGTAGATCTGACAAACCACACACTTTTCCTTCTCCCTTGATAGAAAAGAGAAGCCCGCGATGGAAGTTATTGGGGAGATGGTGGAAAAGGGCATATTTTATTGAACCCTTCAATGTGAAATGAAATTGATGTTCACTAGTTATGTCCCAAAAGGCTATTACATTACTCTAGTAGTGATTCTTTGGAATGATTTCCAAGAAAGGGGTGGAATTTTTCTCCACGTCAAATGGAAAAGCAAGCATAATTCATTTGACTGATCATTGTCCCTCATTAAATGGAAAATCCATTGATCTACCTTGATCCCTATAATAGGGAGGTACACTATAGTATCCCATGGTGGGAATCTAGGTTACCAAGGGAATGTATACTTACAGACTTTCCTAGGATCTGTATCGATGTGGGTATTACCTTCGTGACTCTGCTTAGTATGGGTATGCAGACTCAGAGGAGCATGCTGATACGCCCAGTGGTCTGTTCATATGGATCTCATGGATTAGGAAGAGGTTTTGGCCTGAAATTTATGGATTGGATTATGGAGAGGATTCATAGGATGGGGTGGAAATAGAAGTTCATATTTGGTACCAGAAGGTTGAAAACCGGAAGGATCCCTACTCCACATACCACTTGTTTATGTGTGGTGGGTCACCCTCTGCATAACATGCTACTATGCAGGTGGAAGGGTTACCCATGTACCATGGTGGTACGCAGACTTGGATGTCATTAGTGTACCAGGGTGGAATCCAGACCTGGATGTTGTATGTGTAATAGGGTGGTATGCGAACCTAGAGTCCCTCCGTGCAGCGGAACACCACGTAGGTTAGGGTTTTATTTGCATAGTGATGTGCTATACGGTATGCCATTTTATAGAAGGGGAATTAGTCATGTAGTTCATAGGAAGTTCATCCACAAAGATAGTATAGTTCGTGGTTCACTTTTTATGTTTTTTGTTTTCCCATATTATTATGATTTCTCTTTTTAAGGTTTGCATTGTGTTTATACATTCATGGATTTGTACTTAATCTGTTGTTTTCCTTTGATGTCTTCCACCTATGAATTCCAAGACCCCCCCAATAATCTGATCCCTTCTCAGACCCCCTTTGGTTCCTTTTATAGAGAGACAAGGAGGTGTATTTATGGGAACACAACACGATTTGCAGAAGCCCATAAAGGGGTAATCCAAACCATAGGCGACTTGGTCACCCGAGGTTTTCAATGTTACGGTTAATAGTGGTGGAAATCACAACCTCAATTCTACAAATGATGTAGTTCCTGGGATGCAACCATCACTACCTTCTTTGAGAACTACTCAGTCTTAGGGGATAGTGCACAAGGAATTTATTCTCTATTGAGAATTTTCCAAATACACGGTTTTCTGGCCACTGGTTCGATATTTTCATCTCATCTTCCAACAACTTCATTCACTCGCCGAAGCTTCACGAGCCAAAATTTTAATGGTTGTACACGTACAATGTGGTTCACGGTCTACGCCTTCCGCTGGCCGTTCACTATAGCCAGTACGCAGACTAATTTGGGTTCTTTTCCAAATTGAATTTCCTTAATATTTTCTTCCAATTTTCGTCCCCACACGCATCTATTTACTTTATCAAATTTATAGGAGTATTTGATTTCCCTTTTGTGGATTTTTTGAGACCATACAGATTCTCCCATTGGAATGGGGTTTGATAAAAATGATGTAAAGGCTATTATGATTTAAAAATGGTCCAGAACATACCTGTTTTACTGTAGAATGGTTGACCTGTTGGGGTACCACACACATATATATAGAGGGGTGAGGCCATTTGTCTTTTACCCTGTTTCCTAATAAAAAATTTTCTACAATGTACCCTCGATTACCTTTGCTTAGGCATACCAAATACTTCATGAAATTCATTATATGTGAACTACAACATGAATTTTTTGAACATTGTAATCTTCATAGTTGCCTCATCCACAAACTGACATTTGAATCAATGAACCCAACTATGGAATTCTAAAATGTAGGTTGGAATTTCCTAGTAGTATGATGGTAGATAGTTCACCTATCACATGGACTTAACTTCAATTCTAGTGAACTGCAATTTCAATTCCCAAATCGAACTTTAAATCTACAAACTATGAACTTTGAATATCCACATAATTAGTCTCTGTATGACGCTTTATCCTTTTGCAAGACAATCGAATCATTGGCCAATGCATCACAGGCCAACGTCTTGCAGGGCATTCTATGTATGGTCAGTTCACAAGGAATCCATTATACAAATTTTTCCTGGGTTCCAGTACGCAGTGCCTTGCATTTGACAGACTTCTTTGTTCCTTTTCCATTTTTTTCATTTTTTCCAAATCATTTTAATTAGAATTACCATCTATGTGGGTTTCCTTTTTTTCATTGCAAGATGAAATGGCTATCCCTCTTATCTCAATAGAACTAATCAGGAAGAGGGAAACCCTGGTCGAGAATGTCAAAAGAGGAGTTTCATGATGTCTTTGTTCTGCAAAGGGGTATTCTCCGATATCTCTTTTAAAAGGAGCTAATAGATTTTACACTATCTAATATTATTCCACTTTATAATTTTGGGCTCCAAGACAATGCTCATTTTTAGGTATAGATCGTGATATTCTTATCACACATTTCAAATTTTCCCATGGGAATAATAGGGAAAACATATCTATCACTAGAGAAATAATTAATTCTTTGAGTCAAGAGGGTGAGTTCATCTTGAGTGGCTCTATGTTGACTTAGAGAGGCCAACACCCTCAACATGCGTCTTTGGATTACATTATCCAAGATTATCCATCAAACATTAACCTGTCACGAGGTAACCCTAATAGAGGATGGAGCTCCAAATGGGACCACCAATTAGGAGGGTTCCCTTTTTATGGGTGGGATTGGGCATATGGGATCATCACAACTATTTGGAAGCCTCTCTATCACTAAAAGATGTCAATCTATATCAATGGTTGTGGGTCTCCCAAATCTCCATCTTTTTTCTTGGTGAGGCACTGCCTGAGCTTCCCAACCACTGGTGTCCGAGAACCAAAACCTTTCACTTATCCCATGGTGAATGTATGGGATTTTTACTACATATGGGGACTTTCTATCCTTAGTAAAATGTACATTTAATATTTACCAATGGACAACTCCTGGAGGAACGTTGAGAAAGTATCCCACTTGGAGTAAGAGTTATTTTTTATGGAAAAGAGGATACTTGGTCTTCCCTTTCATGCCCAATCACTTATATCATTTGAGGGGTGGACATGACTATACTTAAAGGTTAATGGGCTGAGGTTGAGAGATCTCCATAGCCGAACCCATCCATCCCAGCAGTCGTGGATCATACTAGGTTCTTATTATGATACCCTTGAGGTGGGTAAATATACAACTTATGGTTATGAAATATTACTAGATGTGTCACATGAGCTCAAGTGGGTGGGTTTCTTTTACATGTTCCTATGTGGATGGATATGCCTCTCTCTTTATGTTTATTTTGGTGTTAGGGTCTTCACTTTAATGATGGTATCCACATTGGAAAATGGAAAACCTGTTAAATTCTATGTTCCTACTCTTTCCTGAATCTATGAACTACTAGGGTAGATACCATAAGGGAAACCCCCACATCATCTTAGAGGGACGTTACAATTTTTATATGGTGGGATGGAAGAGTATTTACCCTGCTATGAGTACAGGCATACCGCCCTGGTGTCTCATTCTGACTTCCCCCAGCCCTTATTAATACTTACACCATCTATGAAAAATCGTTGAGCATGGAAGGCATGATTGAATTTCAAAGTGATGCCTCCCACTTCTCTTTTGTGCCTTACGTGGTTCCCTATGGTCCATTGATAGATACGGGGAGAGTCTCCCCTGAAAAAATTTCATATATTATTGCACATTGAGATTGAGTCTTGATAGCACGCAATGATAGGGTCACCATTTGTTAGCCTTACATCCCTTATAAGTTTTCTAAGCAGTTTGGATGCCTTCAACAGATCACATATCTCGCCGCCCCCATGATGAAGTAGGAATATCACCATGTAATTCTTCTACAATTTTGGTTGGCCTTGACACATGAGGATGCTAATGTGGAATTCCTCATTCATCCCTCAACAACCTTGACTTATCTATCATTAGAGTATTCCCAAATATGTGTGGCTTTTTTTTTCATAATGGGGTATTGGAAAGGACATTTCGATGGGTTCATAGACTATTTTCTATTTCAGATCCTACCCAAACCATGAATATTGCACCATCTGTTCCCCTTCCCATGGTGAGAAAGAATTATACCTTCCATCACATGTGTTTGGAAGGGGATTCACCCTCACAACCCATTTATGTAGAGAGTGATTCAGATCCCATATCTTTTGATGATGTGGTATGTCGTCCTATGGAAGATGGTCCCAGTTGGACACCACCCATTTTTATTGAAGTTGTTTCTATCCCCCCTCACTTAGCCCTGAAGGATGAACCATCTATTGGGAATCAATGTCCCATTACATGGGTGACTCATCTCATGGTGAATCCACATTCTACAATGATTCTTCCTCATTGTGTACCTATTGCAGTAGAGGAGGACCAAGATTTTGATTCTATTAGGATCCATCAAGTTGTACGAAAGCGGTAATGGCGTAAAATCCATGTTATTGCCACAAAATTTCCCCAAAAAAAATTTTATATTAAGGAGGGTAACTTTCAAAAATTGTTTTTTATCTGGTTTCAGGTTTCTTTGATTATAGACACCGGCATCTCATTGTGTACCAAATTGTTATAGCTTGGGGGGATCTCACTGCTTGCGAGGGTGAACTTGATCGGTTCAATGCTTATCCCTACCAATATAAGAAATTATGGTATATTACTGATGAGTTACATCATTTGGAGGCTGTGGAAGTTTGCACTCAAGACCAGGTGATTTCCCAGATGAAGGAACTGTGCATGTTCATGGCCCACATGGGCAAACTAAAAGCGCAAATGGCATCATCAAATTCTAATTATGAATCCACGCACTAGAAAGGGTTATGCCTATGGACTGTTATAAAGCGAGTATGCTTGATGGTTGAAGATGAAGCTAAATGGAGGACTGCTTTGAAATAGGCCCTCGACATCCCTCGTCGAGCAGTTATTAACTTTCTAGAAAGAGAGAGTTAGGCCTCGTTGTAATCCATTGGGCTACTCTGCACCACCTTGGTTTTGTCATTGGGGAGAGACTCCAATTTTTGAATGTTCCTCCCACTCTCACATTTTTTTTAAAATAGAAATTTTTTGATTTATACTATTACACTTTTACCTTTTCTTGAAACATCAATCATTTATGATCAAATGCATTTAAAACTATAATATCAATTGGAGATCAATTTGAATTATAATCTAAGTTAGGTAAAATGATCAATTGAGGACCTAATTTTTGCTTGATCCAAAGGGATCAGCGAGAATAGTTTGGATCTTTCTAGGGTTATATATAAAAATCCTACAAGCATTATGAATTTTTTTCATTATCTCCATATTTTTTTGCATAATCCTATTATTGTGGGGGCCTACCAGGTATAACTTGACTTTTTGTTAGGACACAATTCTCCACTTGTTAACTAATAAAGCTTTGCACCTATTTATTTTTTTGTATTTTGGGGTTCTCAACATTTATTCATATACCATATGTTGCATCAATTTAGCGAGATAACACTTGAATTTTATCCATGGATCCCCTTGTGGGATTTCACCTTATCTGGTGTGGTGTCTCTTTTGGTGGGTAATTTAATGTCTATCCAACCAGACTATCATTACTGATGTTTTAGGTCAAATATATTTTACTATAACTATATTGATGTTTTACGTCGAATAGTTTTGACCATTACTGCACTGATGTATTATGTAAAACAACTTTGACCATAACTTGTAGGGCAAGGACCTAGATTTAGGACTCTTTAACTGATAATGTCCCAATAACATTTAGACATGAATGCAGGATTTTTATTGACCCTAACTTGGGATATTTAGATATGGTAAATGATATGGGGAATAGAAGCCATGGGTCAAACATAGATAGGAAAATCCTCGATTGAGGATGATTTTTCCTTTGGTTAACATTCAATTATTGTGGGAAACATATAAAGATCCATCGAGGAATAATGTGCATAATCAAACATAGGTTTTTATAAGACACATGCCTTCCATATCTAATGTCCATGAATTTTTTTATAATTTTTTTTGAGGACCATAGTGGATAGAATGTCAAGGAAACAATGTCTAAAAGTATGGTGTCATTTAAACTATTTTTGGATTTGAAATTGCTCTTGTATGAATTTGGCTTGTGAAATGGAGGGCTAGTGCATGGTATAGTTTAATGTCATAAAATGGGGACTTTTGAGACTTATGCTATGAAATCAATTTACTATGACTAGGGGAGGGTAAATGATTCCTCATTTCTCAAATTACAGAAATGTCCTTTATCTTCAAGTGTTGAAAAAGGCTAAATATATCTACTGTAATCTAGGGGGTTCCAAAACCAATGAATGAGGTGAGACATATATATCATAGAGGCATACAGAGATATGGAAAAAATATATTGAGGATGAAATTTCACTTCGTTGACAGACCATTTTTGTGAGATATATATAGAGAGCCACCAGGGTATAATGTGCATAGTTAAGAAAAGGTGTCCGCAATACACTAGCCTTCCATTTATGATGGCCATGAAAAATTATGGTGATTAGAACCCTATTGAACACAAAGTATGGTGTGTGGGAAGGGGTTCTTGATCATTAATAGGGCGCATTTTATGTTTAACTTTATCAGGAACAAGTGGAGGTATTCTTATCTTATTCATAAGTGTTGTTTCCTTACAAAGGTTTGACCCATGTGTAGGTAGGGATGGGACATTTTTGTCTAATGGATGGACCAAAAATTTTATCATAAATCACTACATATCCTGCAAGGGCAGGAACCAAGCTATACATAGATATTTTATGTTTTACCCATATTTGGATCTGATTCACGCATAGAGATGAGGAATTTTTATTTTGGATATAGATTCACTAATAAGGCAAGGCATACATCAAACATTCTTGTTTAGATTTATTTTTGGCATAGGTTCATAAGGAGAAATATCCTTTTGAAATGACCTAGATTAAGTGTGAATACTGGGTATCAAGTATCATGCAATTTGATCATCATGAAATAAGGATTTTGATATAGAAAACTCGATTAACCAGAGGGTAATTGATCCAAGATGTTCTGACATGCCCAAGACATGTGTCGGGAGGAGAGTTTAAACTTTGTCTTTGAGGGATCTTGGATCAAGAGGAAGGAAACGAGGATTAGAAAACGATAGTTAAAAAAAAGGAATATGCACTCCTAGAGATTAATTTTCCTTTGGTTTACATATTGTTTTTGTGGGAAACATATCAGAGCCTCCAGGGAATAATGTGCATAGTAAATAAAAGGTGTCTTCAAGACACTGGCCTTCCATTTCCGATGGACATGAAGGATTATTACGATCTAAGATCACTCAAGGAATAGAGTTTTACAAATGGAGAGAGTTGGTTTGATACACCTAAAAAACTCAGGCTGTGATTATTCATGGAATTATGTGATTATTCGTGGAATTGAGATTCTCCCTATACATATTTTAATTGTATGTGAGGCTGGATATTTTGACTCCCTTGTTAGACCAAGGCCCATATTTTGAAGATCTAGGCATCTCGAGACCAGGTTTACTACACATGTTTTGGTCAGTGTGCAAGGAGTAGGGAATTTTAGGTATATTTGAGTTACCTTTTAGTTTTTATGTCATGCAGTTATGACTTTGGGCCAAGAAGTTTACCATCATTTGGTGATGATGTCTTCTATATATTTTCACATTGTGTATAATGGATGTTGGAAACATAATTTAATCATCATGTTGCAGGGATGAATTTTCAAAAGAATCATGCTTAAGTATGGGATAATCAAGTTTGGTTATTCCCAGTATGCCCTAGACATGTGTGGGAGATTGAGGTGTAAACCATAATTGTAGGATCCCTCGAGTCAGGAGGGATTATGTGAGTCCTAGGATCTAATGAGTGTACAAAATTAGGAACAAACTCTCTTGCAGGTGAATTTTATTTTGGTTGACAAACTATTTTTTTGGGAAACATATATAGAGCCAATGAGGCATTTGTATGAATAGTCAATCAAAGATGTCCACAAAACACTATCCGTTCATTTTTGATATCCATCGATGATTATGGTGACTCAATATTTTCTGGGGCATGGAGTTTGATGGATGAAAAGAGGTTGTATGGGCATGCGGGGAATATCTAGGCCAGGATTACTCTCTAGTGAGTATAGGGTTTCTTGAGTGGCGATGTGGGTTGTGGTCTGGTAATCGCAAAAATCAGGGAGGAGCTTGTATGTCTCCAATTTATTATTCCCATCTACCATCTTTTGGATTATTTGGGATATAGTCTTGTTGAAAGACTCTATCAGTCCATTGGACATTTCTTGGTAGTGGGATGAATGATTTTATTTGATACCATACTGCTGGTAGAGTTCTTCCAATTCAATAGAAATGAATGTGTTGCCATTTTTTGTAAGTATTATGTGAGGGAAACCAAAACTGGTGATGATATTGGATTTTATAAAGCTGACTATTATTTTTTATACTGAAATTTTTGAGAGGTACAACTTCTACTAATTTGTAAAAGGATTTAGTGGCTATGAGAATATATTTGAATTTTCTAGCTGTGGAAGGAGGATATGGTCACACAAAGTCCATTCCCCAGATGGAAAATCATAGGATTACTTGGTTGTGTAAAGTAACTCTGGGGGTTGATGGATGAAATTTGTATGGAATTGGAAGGAACGAAACCTTTTGGTGAAATTGGTATAATCCTACATCATGATGGGCCAATAGTACCCATGCTTTGAATTTTATGGTAGAGTTTGGATGCTGACTAGTGTTCCCCACAACTGACTGCATGAACTTCATTTATGTTGAAGGTGGTCACTTCTCCATCAACACACCTATGAATGACCATGTCAAGGCTTTGCTTATAAAAAAACCTTTTGTTGGTTTGTTCCATCATATATCATGAAATTAACCACTCTTCTTTAGATTTGTACCCTTCCATCCCTATCTGGTGGGAGTTATCCCTTTTGAAGGTAGTCCCCAATAGGATTTTGTCAAGCCAGTGGTAAGACCATACAGATCATAGATGGGAGGGATCCCGTTAATTTATTTTTTACTATCCAGAATGAATGGTAAGACCATCCATTGATGGGAAATATCGATGAATATTTTTATCTGATCCAGATCAACTAGAGTTGTGGCTGAATTTCCCAATGCATTGTCTTGCACATTTTTTTAACTAGGGAACATAATTAAATGTCTATTCTGAATTTAATTCTGTCATTAATTCTCAGACATGGTTCATCAAATGGATCAAGTCCTCTTTATTGATATCATAATCACCATTCACTTTCTTGATGACCAGTTCTAAATCTCATTTAATATTCACATGTTTGGATTTCAGTTGGAGTGCTAGTTTCCACCCCACGATGAGGTCGTAGTACTCTACATTATTGTTCGTTCATCCGTTTGATAGTAGGAAGGAATATGGCAAAACTTCTTTTTCTAGGGATATGATTATGACCCCCAAAACCACTTTGTTGAGTCTGGGATTTTACATTCATATTCTCGTTGGGCTTATAGAGGGACCTTAGAAATGAACTTCCCACATCTGGGTATTATTTTAAATATAGAACACTTCCCCATTAGGTATATAAACGTCTAATGGGGCCACCTTTATTGAGGGATTATTCTATGTGAAGTATTCTACTGTATAGCCTTTGATGTATTTATATAGTATGAACTATATATTAAACTATCATAGGATGACTTCCCACTATGAAAGGCATCCATCAAACATTGGACAGATGAGAATGTACTTGGGAGGTTTTCTACGAGAGCCCAAGTGGAATTTTCAGTACATCATGTAATTCCACTACTTCTAGACCAAAAATATTATTTCATGGCCGCTTTTCATGATAATTGAATAAGAAGTGTTATCATCGATCATGGTTCGACTGAGACAATAAAGACTATTCTCACTCATGGCATCATTCTTATGTATGTGGAAGGCACCTAGGGATCTCTCTAAGGTGGATACGTACAAAATGAGTGTAATTCCTTCAATAAATCACATTATCACAATTTTAATTAAAATATATTTATTGAGATTGTATAATGATTTCTGAAATCTTACATCAATTGATATAATATCCCTTTTCATTAGCCTGGTGAAGGAAAAACATTTTCTTGGATGTTTGGATATGAATCACTGAATGTAGGCCAGGTGTCCTTGGATTATTCTTAACTCAGTGAGGTTGTGAGGAGTTGACATCTGATGGATGTAATTTTTCTTATCAAGTTCAACTTCAATGACTCAATGGTATATGAAAAAGGAAAGAAATTTCTCCAAGGTAACCCCAAAAGGAAATTTAAGGGGTTTTATTTTAAGATTGTGTTGTCGTAGTTTATCAAAGATGGTTTAAAGAACTATAGATGGTACAAGCATTGTCATGATTTAACTACCAGATAATCAACATAACATTTGAAGAACTTTACCAGGAATGGTTTGAAAGTACTGTGCATGGGGCACTGATATCTAGTACCAAAATTTTTCCAACAGAAAGGAATCTTCTTTTAGAACAACACACTCTTGGGATCCCTGAAGGAGGTGGATTCTTCATCTTTTTAGCCATTTAGAACTTTTTATATCATGAACAATCTTTTATTAAAGTAAGATCCTCTTATAAAATAGTTGCATAGACCCTCAATTCGGTTATCATAATTGAGAAATTACCATTTGGGCAATGCTGGTTGAGGTCCCACAAATTGATGCAGACCCTAATCTACCCATTTTTCTTCTTGATGAAGAATTTTTTTGCTATCCATATGTGGTATTGGACCTCCAAAATGTAGTTATATTTGATTATCTTATTGACTTCAACCTCTATTTTGTAATCATGTGTCAGTTCTGTCTTTATGGAAGCTTTCTTGTAACAATATTTATCTTTCAGCAAGCCCAGGTGGTGAGTTTCCACCTCCAGATCAAGACAAAGAATTTCTGTATAATTTTAGGTGATAACGACTTGATTCTAATTCAAGAAGGAGGTTTACAACTATTTCTCTTTGTAAGTCATAGATGCACAGTCCATATTGGATTGTGGGTATTCTTCTATACACAACATGATTTCCTCATGTTCATCAACTATGGTTGAAAATCCTTCCACAAATGCTGTATGAGAATACCTTAGGTCTTCTTCTTCCTCCTCTCATGTATCCTCATCATCTTCCTCTATGAATTTTGATAGGTAAATAGTCCTTGAAATGATTACTCCATAGTCAATGGATGGATTATAATTTTGGAATATGGGATGTGAATCCATCATCATTGGAAAGGGATTCTCTAGAGGAGATGTCATGATGGGTGAAAGAGTTTCCTCATATTATTTGGTTGACAATACACTTCCTCCAACCTTAGTGAGTGAAGTGGGAGTTTCCTATAGTTTTAATGATATTTCATGGGTATTTTTATCCAAAAATTCCCTATTATCTCAGGAGTAAATTAGATTTTCACCATTATCAGGCTTTGCAGTCATAACTAAAATAATGAGGACTACTGAATACGTGTACGAATGTAGATTTTTTATTTCAATATGATTTATGGGAAGTACATATTATATCCTGAGCTACCGAAGGGTATTGGTGGGAATCATTTTCAAAATATTTAGGGATGTGTCCCAAGAAATTCCATTATCTGAAGGTTGTTTCCCCTTTATTTCATAGAACCCTTCATCAATATAGTGTGACTTGAATGAATTGAACGAGGCCTTATCGACATGAAGTGTCCTACTTTTTCCATTAATTCTATATTTCATGCACTGATGGGATGATGGGGGCATTTCTATATGTTTATAAAGCTAGTCCCTTCATAGAAGAGCATTGAAGGCCATATTATTTAGGACCACCAAAAATTCATGGTGAGCTACGAGGTCACCGAGCTGAGTTTTGAGCCTGATTTGGCCTACTCGCTTGTTCTTACTTTTTTCGTAGCCTAACAGTGTCGTGGTGCAGGGCGTAAAATCAACCTCATTTCAACCCAGCCGATGAAGTGTCTTTAGTGGGAGTAGAGTAACTCTAGAGCCATTTTCAATGAAGAATTTTCAGATATCAATACCATTTATCATGCCAAATACATATAAGGTCTGGATGTGTTCCTACATGATTTCATCTTCCTCTTGATCTGTGAAGGGGATAACATCATGGAATTTGGTAGGATTTACCCTTTTCTGGTAGACTTCAGTGGTGGCTACTTCTGAATCAAACTCTTGGGGACTCAACAAAGATTCTACAAGAGCTTTATTGAAGTCTAGTAATAGATTTATTGAATCCATGATTGGTAGATTAGCCTAAACTAAAGCAAATTGTTTCAGAACTACATATTTCTTATCTAAAGGTAGGTACTTACTATCTTGAGGATGCTCTTTTATAGGTACTTTAGGGGAATTATCATTTAATGAATATGAGTGGGCCCTTGGGGTTAGGGCTGGAGGAACTTCCGTCCTTTGAGGATTGGTTCGGGACGATATTCAAACATGCTAAGGGAAATTAGTCATTTTTTATTTATATAAGGGATATTTTAAAATAATTAGACTAGTATGGATTTGGGGGGGGGGGCGTGAGGATTATCCTATCCCTATCGGGTCTGCTAGAGGGTGTTTCTGTGGGTTTCTACAACACTTACAATTTGAGTGATGGTGGCTGTTGATTTCCCGAGGGGCCTGGAATATTTGGTGGGGTCCTTGGAGCTGGTGCTGGTGTAATAGGTGGATTAAGCATGATAGAAGATATGTAATCTCTCCCTACACTTTTTACTGGGGTTGATGGGGCTTCCAGAGACTTGAGATTGGTTCGTTGTAAGGAATATTCTATCGTTTGAGTGAAGGAAGAGAATTCTAAGAACCCACTTGTATTTTTAATAGGAATAAGTGGTATTTAAAGCTCATCTTGGATATTATCAATTCACATGAAAAGCATATCATCTTGGGGGAGTGGTTATTTCAAGGAGTAAGTCAAACCTTTCCATATGGAGACGAGGTCAGATACTCTCTCATTCTCTTGATATTTTTAGTTCATGAGATCACTGACTATTATTTTGAGCAATGCCAAGCTATAATGGATCATGAAATGGAACCTAAGATCATCCCATCCTATTATTGGGTTATCAAGAAAACTATTGGACCAAATTAAGGCTCAACCCTGTTGATTTTTCATAAAGCGTCTGAGCTTCACAGCTTCCTGTTGCTCCAGGGTTCCCATCATGGGATCACAATAATAAGATTAGTGCATTAGATGCTACTCTGGGTCCTCTATTCCATTGAACACAAGAAATATTGGATTCCAGAAATTTGGGGGAGGCAGGATGTTGGTCACCCAGTCAGGGTAAGGATTCTATTCCTATTCTACTAGATCATTTCGTCCTTCCATTGCCTCTATTCGAGTTGTTAATAACTCAATGGTATTCATGAGCCCTTGATTCATGTCCTGTTGGACTTGAGAATGAGCGGGTGTAGCATGGGGAAGGATTAGATGTATTGTCACCCTTGGAACTTGAGGAGGATACCCAGCTGGGGGAATCCTTTGTGGATTTTCCTGAATCTATTCTGATTGCTTCTTTAATGGAGGGAAATCATAATATCCTATAGGGATTGGATTCGAATAGACTGATGATCCGAGCATGACCTTAAATGATCTTTCCAAACTTACTTCATTCGTCAGGATGGGCCCATGAGGTGGAGGTACATTATATGGAAGTTGGTGTTAATGCTCCACCTAAGGGAAATACATAGTAGGATGGATTTCTCTTAATAGCTCAGCATTGAGTCACCTTATCTCTTTCATTTATTCCTATTGTCAAGCATATCTATCATCAAGAATAATGGAATCATTTTCACAGGGAGGATGAGGTGGTTCATAGAACATGATCTTATTCCTCTTCTTGTTGTGGATTCACATAGGAGGTAGTGGTGGATTGAATGACGAGAAAATTTTTTAACACAACTCTTTGATTTGTGGTGTGCACACCGCCTGACTCGATATGGACCATCTCCGGGAGGGATCCCTTTTTCCAGTATCCTTCGTATTGGTATCATTTTCAGTGAGGTATGTGGGGATGATGTACATATCATTCATCGATGCATACCACATTTGATGTGGCATACCTAGTGCTGAATGTTAGGAGAGATTTTAACGCCCTTAATTGGATCTTCTCCCGCCATTCTGTGATACAATTTGGGTTACTTGTCAAATAGTGACTCGAAGGGAGCCATGATATGACCTTATGTTGTTCCACTATTTCGGGGGATCTGATTCATGGGATAGGAGCGAATGAGTGACCCATCTATTCGTTATTCTTCCTATATGGGAGAAAAAAGGTGTCTGTTGGGTGCGAGTTTGAGGTCAAAATTCTCCCAGCCCTATGGGATGGGGTTTCTCATGTTATTCTATTGACATTCCTCAGAGAAGATTTTGTTGTCTTATAGGGTCATTTTAAATTTAAAATTACCCCATACTTGCGGGATAGGGATGGTCCAAAATTGCAGTGGATGCTGCTGCTATTGCTGCCTTCTTGATCTTACACATTCCCATGCGAGTATGAGCTGGATATGGTGTGAGGTCTGGACATGAATTACTTGTTTCCCAGGACTTTACCAGTGCTTGTTGATTAGATTCTATTAAATGGGAAACCTACTAGATCTTCTCGATGTCTTGGTTTAGGATCTTCTCGATGACTTGCTCTTATCGGTCTTGATGCTTTTAAGACTTACACAAGGCCAGTTCTTGTTGAGTGTTCCACCTTTCCTGAGCAGGGGATTCATTTGATTGTTGTATGGAGATGACAACATTGTAGGATGTCACCTATGGTGAGTTCTGCTAGATGGGAATTAGGGTGACGTGTAGGGATCCATGTTCTCCCCATCCTTGGATATGAAAATCAGATGGGGTGTTTGCAATTAGGCTATGCAAATTTTCTAGCACATGGAGGAATGACAACTCAAGGACTATATTTCACCTTTCTGATCGTGGCCTCTATGAGGAATTAAGGGATTATAGGTCGATTTCATGGTGAAGATCTCCCAAGATGTTAACTTGATCTGTGTACCCATCATAGGGAAATTTGTTTTCTTTGAACTGGTAGAGAGTCATCCAAATATTGAAGCTAATGTTATGCATACATTCTTTGGACAACTCTCTTGGTATTTTGAACTGAGAAGTTGTTGTGGGTGAATAAATCACTGGTATGTCATCCCTATCTAGTTGTATTCTCATGAGAAACACATCTTATTTTTGTTCTTCCAAGGAATGTTCTACATGATTCGCTCAATTTGAATGCTCCTTAATGATTTTATTTGAAGCAGCAGGACTGGCAGGAGTCTTGTTGACATGGGAATGGAATGAGGGTGGCTCAGAAGATTATAGTGGCCCTTTTCCATCCTATGGTAATGAAATTATATCACTTTTCAGGGTGAGATTATCCATTGTGTTGCACTCCATTTTTACAATCACAACTTCACATGAGGGATCTCTCACATTTGACCCAATGAGGGGTGTACCTTCCCACCGACATAAATTTGGACTATAGAGAGGACCTTTATAGTTAGTGCCATGATTGAAAGGACTAATATAAAATCTTAGTATATGACCGTAGAGTGAAATTATGTGGAATATACCCTAGGGAGGACCTTGAGGGAAGATGATAGCAAGGGAATGATATTTTTTCGACTTAACATCATAGAGGGGAGGGCCTTCACAATGACTTATATCATAAAGAGGACTAACTTCAATTCTTTGGATATAGGGAGAGTATCTGAAGTATAAACTCCGAGGAGGGCCTTCAAGATGTATTGTAATGAAGGGAGGGCCTTCTCATTTCATGATGTAAATGCGGGGAGGTCCTTTGTAGTGAACACATTTATGGTGAGGACTATCATCATATCTTGATGTCTGACTATAGGGAGAAACATATCTGAATCATATACTATAGGGAGGACCATTTGGTTAGACTAAAAAAAGGAAAGGGCCTTCATTCTATATGATCTTCTGGTCATCGAGAGGGCTATGCTGACACAAATCAAGAGATAGGCTCTCATGATCGATCCTTTCTGGCATGCATAGTATTCCCTCATTAGTGCTTTGGGAGGATATCTAGCGCTATTGGTAGTGACATTGCGAGGTAGAACTTTTCAACTACTATTGTCACTTCTATAATTTGGTAATGGACTGATAGGATCTTGATCCTCTATTGATAAATTTTTTATGGTGTTAAGAATTCCAGCTTTCAACAGAACATAGTCATCAGTATGCTCTTAATTTTTTTATTTCCTTTGATGCATTTCATGTTTGGGTGATCTCTTGGGAGAAAATAGACCCTATTTCTATTAGTAATGACCTTTATGTATGGGTATCTCTTTGTTTGGATCCCTTGATGTAACTGGGATACATTGACGAACACCTTGAGTTTGAGAAGGCATATATGCCTGCCCTGGAGTGGTCACCATGTTGGACTAGTGTCCCTCAATCAGAACATGTATTTTTTGCAAATTAAGTTCTCCTTGTGTCACAAAATATTGACATTGACCCTCCTGGACTAGATCATGGATGCTGGTCTGCTATGGAGTGATTATCTGATTTGGTAGATAAATCACCCCACCCAATGATATTGGATGGTGGGCCTGAATCCTCCTTTTTTCAATCAACACAATGATGTTTTGACATGTCGAGAATATATAGTCTAGGATCAACACTTGAGCCTTAATCATGATCAAGATCTGTTGAGATAAGTCTTTAGTTAGAATGGGTCTTAATGCCTATTCTGATGTCAGAGTAAATTTTTTTCTTGATCCGATCCTCCATGAGTTAACAGTGGGTACTGGCAGTTCTCCTTTGTCGTTGGAGAGGAACTAGTCTTCCGCCAACTATTTTCTCATGTTTCCACTGTATTTGGATTGTGTGTATTGTACTTGCGAGCAATAATCTATGTCAACTTGTTTTCCACAGTATCTGTCTCATGAGCTTGATTTGCATCTACTAGAATTTTACTATACACGTATTTTATTTCCACCATATTTGATAGGTGGTCTTCATATGTATCAGTAGTGTTATATGACTACCCATGGTCTTCCACCCTATTTGGATAGCGGGCTTTCTATTTGTTAGTTAGAATTTTCACCTAATGATAGTTGGTCGCTATCCTATATGGATGATAGGTTTCTTGCGCATTAGAAGATATTTTCATCTACCTATAATTTTCTGATCTGTTCACATGGTGGGACCAGAGTGCATTAGTAAAAGTATGAATTTTAACATATTATTCCACCCTATTTTCATGGTGGGCGTCATATGAGTGATCAGGGATATGAAACCACCCGTAGATTACCGTCATATTTCCATGGTGGTATTTATAAGGAGGGTAAGGATTGTTTGCCTACCCATTATATGCCTCTATGTTTGTATGGAGGACCTCCTCCTCCGGAACCAAGGTGAAAACTTGTTTCTGATTATGCATTTTCCACCATAAATAAGAATCCCAAGGGGTTCATGTCCATTGGACTTCTGTAGATACCCTCAACGTGGGATTCTCTTTAGAGAGATGATATCGGGTTGTACGCTGCTATTTGTGACGTCCTCTGGCAGGAGCCCTTGGGACGAGTTCCCATGTAGTCAGGATGAATTCATTGGTGTCAACCTCATCTACCTCCATAATATAAAAAAGGTACTTGTTATCTCACATTGGGGATAGGTTCTTGAAGAAGTTGGAGATGGCCAGTCAGGCTATCCTATACTAGATCTTCATCCATGGGTGAAGAGGTGGCTAGCGAGATTTTGTTGATTGGAGAACCTATCTGGAATCATACACCATAGGGAGGGAACCACTTTGGATGTACTCTTCGATCATATTTTTCAAAACCCATCACTGAAGTTGCAGATTAGATGATGAAGTTCTATCTGTCAAGGACCGATCAATTATGTGGGCGCTGACACACATGTATGAGCAATTTTTTGAGATTCCATTTATATTGAAGAGAGATCTACTAAATTCCTATAATATATATGATATATATAGACAACAAAATTCCATCAAAGTATCATCTCATGATCACATGAATAATTGATAATCCTTCTTATCCTTCTTCCCTTTTTTGATGAAAGGGGATTGTGGTGGGGTAATAAGTGTCTCCCTGGTCATGGATTCACATTGGGTTCACCATTTTTGTTTTGACCAAATTTTCATCATTTTCATATAGGGGTGAACAAAATGTTTCGACGTGAAATATTCTCTTTTCTGTTATCATTAAGATAAAACCGCCACCTTGGTTTGGCGTTGACGACTGGTTCACCAATTTTATTTCAACCTAATTTGCATATTTTGTGTATAAAGGAAAAAAAATGGTCAGACACACAATATATGATTTTCTGTTATCGTTGGGGTAAAACTGCCACCTTGTTTAGGGATTCATATCAGGTTCACCAATTTTTTGGGACCTGATTCGCATCTCTCTACAGATAGGTGGATGAAAGGGCATGTAAGATAGTGACTAGCTATTATTTACTATGAAGGGTTTCATGTATGGTATGATAGCCTCAGAAGGTCTCTAACAGGTTCATTCCTGGATCCAGAAACACCCAATGACCTTGGTATCCATGATTTAGGGACCTTTTTTCCAAAGGTAGGAACTCATTGGATGACGATTTGGCCAACAACACTAAAGGACTCCATTGGTTGAGAGAATGGGAGGTTGGGCTCATCACACCCTTTCAGGGAGAAATATTTCATATTTCAGAACTCTCTTATAGATCTAAGTAATGTTCATATATTCATTAATCCAATTTTTTTTCCAAGCGTGTGTTCAAGGGTTACACCTAGGCAGCAAGATTAACCACATATGTGCATGGGTCGGGAATAGATAAGACAATGCTAGTTTATTCTATATGATGAGGTACATTGGAGTTTATTATCATCTAGGTAGAAAACATTGTTTCGTTGTTGGGATCGAACCAATAATATGGGAATCTTACATATCATTGTAAGAGGAATCAAAACCCATGTAGTTTGGTTATGCTTAACTGGACACATAACCTTTTTATATCATGTGATGATGAAACATCCATGAAATTTAACGTCACGACATAAGGACATATAAGAGGAGGATTACTAGTCATTATTTCAGGTGGGCCTTACACCATACTAGCCCAGGATGCTTTGATGAGGTATGGTCTTTTGGGTGGATATTGTCCCACGAGGGACATGTCCCGGTGAACACTAGGGTGATTTGGATAAAGGGTTTGGACCTTAGGGAGGATTCCTACAAATCCCAATTAGTTTGGAATCAAAAGGATTCATATTTCAGTTTATGTTTGTTTTATATCATAGAGAAGGACCTATTTTTTGGGGGGAATGATTGGGGATTAACTTTTTAAAAGGATTCCATTTGAGCTCAGTCTCCAAACAGGCATCCTATATATCCCATTTTTGTTAGGAATCATAGTTCTCATTATTCATTTGATAATGGATGGTGTGGATTTCATATTCATCTTTATCCTATAAATCCCCATGAGTGATGCTCGGTGTGAGAAATAAGAAGTGATGGTAGATCTGAAAAACCATACACTTCCCTTATCCCTTGATAGAAAAGGAGGAGCACACGATGGAAGATGCCATGATGATGGTGGAAGAGGGCACTAAGAAATGAACCATTCAATGTGAAATGAAAGTAAAGGTAAGTAGTTCCATCCAAATAGGATAGGGGCATACTTTAAGAGGGATTCCTGAAAATTGATTCTAGGAAAGGGGAGGAATGATTATCCTCATCAAATGGAAAATAAGGTGTAATTCCTTTGACTGATCATCTCCCCTCATTGAATGGAAAATACAATGATCAACTTCGATGCCTAGAATGGGGAGGTCCACATCAGGGTCCTAAGGTGGGACTCTGGGTTACCATGGGAATGTAGACTTAAGAAAATTCTTGGGGTCCGTACCAATGTGGGGATTACATTCGTGATAGGTTTTACTATCACACCCAAACCATATATGCCTATCATTTTATTATTTTATCGGTCCCGCATCATTAATACGAGGTTTAGTTGGGTCCATGTTTGATTTTTTTTAAATCTTGGATGTTTTCGGTGGGTCTTAGGCTGGCGCGCGGTCACCACACCATTAGCAGTGCCTATCCGTTCAACCCTAGTGAATGCGCGGTAACCCGATACTTAAAATAACTAAATTTTATAAATATTTAAAATTTAATGAAAATATTATTTTAGAACATAATGATAATAATAATATCAATAAATTGATATTAATATTATTCTTATTAAATTTCTATTAGTATTATTTTTAACAAAATTTTGTTTATATTGTTATTACTACTGATATTATTATTCTTCTAATTATTTTTATTATTATGGTATTATTATTATTATTATTATTATTATTATTACTACTATTATTATTAATATAATAAAATTAAAAAAACTCAAAACCCTAGACTACCCCGTCACCCCCCATTTCCCATCATGCCGCCTAGGTCTCCCCCGGGTCCTCTATCCATACACGAGTCTCCCTCCCTGCTCGCCCTAGGCGTCCACCTACCGACCCCGCGTCCCCGTTCAGATCACCCTCCCTGGTCTCCCTCTACATCCCCACGACAGTGTTGACCCCGTTTCCCCATCCGGATCACCCTCCGGTCTACCTCCGTGTTCGCTCGTGACCTCCTCTTCCCCGGTCCGGCGAAGCCGCGTCCTCCGCTTCCCTGGTCTGGCGAAGCCGCACCCTCCCCTTCCCGGGTCTGGCAAATCCATTCCCTCCCCTTCCTTGGTCCGGTGAACCCATGCCCTCCCAATCCTGTGGCCCCCTTCTTCTTTCTAGAAGTTCTGGTCCACCTTTGACCACTGTCGGGCCGCTTCTCTTTTGCGCCAGCACCCCGGCTAGCCCCCCTTCGAGTTCCTCTATGTGCATTGGCTTCTCTTCGGACTTTTGAGGTTGTGAAAAGGGTTACTTGAGACCCATTGGTGTGGGTTCCGGCAATCACCGCTGAAGGTGAGGCGGTTTCATTTCATTTTCATCATCCAAGGTAAGAGCTTAAACCCTATATTGGTTTCTACACTCGTAGATTGATAATCTCATGATGTTTGAGGGTCCTCGGTTTTAATTGGTTACAAGTTGGTCCTCGCCTCACTGACATGTTTTTATGAATGTGTGTGTGGAGATAGTTTCTAGGTGTGCGTGGCAAGCGATCTTTTGATTGAGTTAGAAATAATTGATTGGGTCCTGCTCTTGAGGTAGGCATTTCCATCTTTTCTCTCATCCGGAGTTTTCCATATTCACTTGCATTATTTTCATTTAATTTATAAATGTTTTTGACACCTTTATAAGTGTAATATTTTATTCATTGTAGTGTTATTTTATGATGGTTAAAAGTGTTAAAGATAGCTTTGAAATAGTTCCTTGGTTACATGTAGGTGTTTCTATGCCCTTTCTCCCAGTTTTAATCCATTTAATGTTTGTGTTTTCTTAACTAAATCTTGGATTATGTTTCTCACCTCTATTTTGTTCATAGTTAACTTGTGGTAGTGTTTTCCTGCTGGAATATTTGATAAAAAAATAGATTTCTTGATGCTCCTCTACTTGTGGACATGTTTATACCTTTCCAACATGGTTGGATCTAACTGCCTTTATCTAAAAATTGTACTGTTGAATGTCTTGAGTGGTGTTTTTTTGTAGAAACATTTTATGGAACTTTTTTGTCCTGTGTTGGTTAGTTTTATGGAACTTAGTGTTTTGTATAAATTTTTTCGTGTCTCTTTGAATTGGTATTTTTCTTGAATCCTTGGTTTTATAGGTAGTTCTTGTTTCTTAAATGATGTGGGTCTCTTCAGGCGGTTCTTTAAATTGGATAGAAATGAAATCCATGCATATATGCCCGTTTGGATTTTGGGGTATATATTTTGTTGAGTGTGTGGTGTAAAGTAACACTTGGTTTCTTTTTTACAAAATTGATCATAGTATCACTAATGAATTTTATGGAAATACTTTGAAACTTGGAACCTAAGGGCCCATTTGGATTTTTAAATACAAAAGTGGTGTTTAGATTTTTTTTAGAAAATATTTTGCAATGTTTTTATAAAGGAATTGATTATGTAAAACTAAAGGCCTAATTAACAACTCTGAGTGTTTAATAAAGTTGTTTGGATAACCAAATGATGTGATGGCCTGGTTGGCACTTTGAATGTTTGACATTTATGGATATATATAAGTGTATGCGGTGCTTCTATCTAGGGTAACCCTTTATGGGTTAATGCATATGAAGCGTTTGTGTTTCGGGTAGGCAAGTGCAATGAAATGAGTCATGCATTCAAGGGACTTTCTAATTACACAACATTATTATAACTACCATGGGTTCCTGGGAATCTTTTAGATGATCGAGTGACGGTTGCTAACCATACCCGATTAGATGGGTTGGTACCCCTAGATTTGTTGTTAGGATAGGTGGGCTTTTCCACTATATTGGTCAGTTAGGGTGTCCAGTTGGATATAGACTTAAAATCATCACCATACGCTGATAGGTGGTTCCGAAACTGAGTACTTTCAGGGGTCTTCTATAGATGTTTAGAACCACCCATGGTTACTGGATTATTTACATTACTTGTTTTTATTTCATTAAACTAGTTTATTTTCAGTTTTCACTTTTTACTTGTCTTACTCTAGCCCATCTTTGGCATTTTTTTTGTATTGGATTTCATTAATAGAGCGAAAAATGATTTTCAGAAATAGTGTGTAGTGTGTGTTGGGTTTTTAAATGAGAACAACATGTTGCATATTTTAAAATGTGAAAACCCTAATTTTATAACTATATTTTGAACTTGTGTCAGTGGACTGTTTTTGAAATAAGAACTGTTGGATTCAGTGGTTTATTCTTGGAATCCCTACTGAGAATATCAGTGCTAATGTCTATTATATCTTTCCAGTTGTAGGTTTAGTTTCTCATACAGGTTCGTGGTTCAGCTGCACAATGTTGGAGGAGCGTGGTCTTGAGTTGGGTGGTGACCTAGGAGGTCACAAGGAGGTATGTTCAGTTTTATTCTCTTTCCAATGCCTGTTTCTATCTTCATCATCTATTTTTTTTTATCTATTTATCTTTTCCTCATTGGCCAATTCATTCCCAATAGTTGAATTTTTATGCCCAACTTTGGTTTCCAGCCCGTGGGTATCGAGAACGCCCTTCGGGTCATGTCGTGGACTGGCTTGGGTGACCAGCTCAGGGTTGACCTTGGTTGGTTCATGAAAAAATGGTATCAAAGGTAGGTTTTTATTATTTTGGGTATCTGATAGAAGGAGATTAGGGATGTTAGTGCTCAGGAGGTATATTTTGGGTCGGTTCCTGATAACCACCACTTGCAATGAAACCTGAGTTACCAAGGGTAGTCCGAGATTTGATTCTTTTGTCTTTGGTTGTTTTGGATTGTGGGATGACAATGGGGGTGAATTGGGTCACGTTGCGGCCTCACATGGGGTGGTGACCCATGTGGAGTCCGAGTGCCCGGTTTAAGGTCCTCTTAGTGTTGTGCCTTACTTGGGGCTTGTCTCACCACCATGTCGCTGGGTCAAGCACTAAAACTAGTCCCTCATGCCGATAGATTATAGTTGGTTGGGTTTTGTTTTTAGCTCGATTAATGTGAGTGAGCATTGGAAATGAATGTGATAACTAAATGAGGAAAGGGGCTTCGTCCAATTTTTTTTTGAAATTAGTAATGTGGGTTTTTACAGAGAATGTGTATCAGATTGGAAAAACATAGCATGTATTTTTATTTGGTAATGAAAATAAAGTGTTTGAACCATGGAACTCTTTATGGAGGGTCACACGTGCGTGGGTATGTACAAAGAGTGAGTAGGGGAACTTTTTTGTTGATGATGTGAGCGAGATTGAATGAATGCACATGTGACAATTCATAAGGTCCCATAGGTGGGTTTTAAATTTTTAAACAATTAATGGTTTTGGAAAAGTGATTTATGCTTGTGTTTGTATATGTTTGGCTTATGGGCATGTTTACCATGGCTTGTATTGTTTCATTGACTGAGTTTTGTCTTGATGCGAGTTTTGATTATGTTTTTCGTGTTGTTATGAGTATGCCACCCAAAAATCCTCCAAATGTTTTTAATGAGTTACACCCAGTTCCCAGTTCTTTTTGTGTTTTGGTTGCTTATCGAGGTAATTGATGTGTTTTAGAGTTAGTTGTGTTGTTCATAAAGATAGTGTGTCTTCGGGTTGTTGGGAGCTCCTGGGGTAGTTAAGGTTCGTACCATCCCAGAGTTAGTTGGGGGTTCAGTTCTGGACTAGTAAAGGTGGGATTTTTCATCATTATTAGAGTTTGGGTGTAGTTGGCAGGGGTCGGATCTTGTGAAGGTTTCTCATCTGGCAAGGACCTTCGTCTATACCAACTCCCAATTTGTTGGACCTTTCTCTCGCATGCCACTAGTGTGGTCGTTCCAGGCATTCTAATCTTCCTTGTCGCATCCCTCTGAAGTCTTTCTACCGTGTGACTATTCGGGCCACCAGTAAGAGTTATGAAAGAAGCATCATTCGGGAGGAAGGAGTTGGGGAATGGGGGATGCAAATGCTTGACTGTGAGGCACGAGATGCTTCATCTATTAGAGCCCCAACCACAGGTCTCGAGGTGAATCTCGCGCACAATCAAGAGTTGTCCAGGGTGTGTGGAACATCGACTGAGATCATGTTTTCAACTTTAGATGAAAATATCCAAGGTTTTCTTGTTCAATTCTTGTTGCCTTTGTAAACTAATCCTCACTGTTGTTGTGTGTTGAGCTCATTGTACCGCAATCCAAGTTGTCTTATCTTTTATCAGTGTGGTTTTTAAATTGTTCGGTATCATTGAATGGTGTGAGCCGGTGAATAAATGGACCCATTAGGATTTTGAGTTGGACTCAGTTGTACCTGTTAGGGGAATGCTTGGTATCACGAAATTGAGGGGAAGTGTTGAGTTCATTTCTCATCCTTAGGTTTCTTGGTTGTTTCATTGCAAGTTTTTCTATGTTTTCGGAGTGGTGTTCGGTCCACAAGGAGAGATTAAATGAGTCTATTTGGGAGTTCCAGCTATGCCCCCTCTGGGGGTGGTTTGTTCAGTTTTCAAGGGATTCTGTATTAGTAAATACTTGTGGTGGGGAGAACCCTCTCTGGTTCTCCACTCAATCCTGGGCAGTGGTATTCCTTAAATTGGTTGGGTGTGATGTTTATTGGGAATGGTCACCCAAGGATCTCAGTTCTCTATGTTTTTGTCTGGGAATGGACTCAAGTTGTGACAACAGTTGGCTTGGTGACTTTCTGGGGGCAGAAAGTGTCTGTAGTGGGGAGAATTGTCACACCCTGACCGCAGACACCTATCATTTTATTCTTTTATCAGTCTTGAATCATTTAGACGTGGTTTAGTTGGGTGCCTGTTTGAATTTTTTTTAATCTTTGATGTTTTCGGTGGGTCTCGGGCCAGTGCGCGGTAACCACACCGTTAGCGGTGCCCATGCTTTGGGCTTGGGTGACTGCGCGGTTGACCGATACATAAAATAAATAAATTTTATAAATTTTTAAAATTCCACGATAATATTATTTTGGCAGATAATGATAATAATAATATCAACAAATTGATATTAAAATTATTCTTATTAAATTTCTATTTGTATTATTTTTATCAAAATTTTATTTATATTATTTTTACTATTATTATTATTCTTCTTATTATTGTTATTATTCTTGTATTATTATTACTATTATTACTATTATTATTAATATAATAAAATGAAAGAAATCTCAAAACCCTAGTCTGCCCCATCGCCCCCCGGTTTCTTGTCGCGCTGCCTGGGTCTCCCCCAAGTCCTCCATACCGGCATGAGTCTCCCTCCCTTCATGCCCTCCGCATCTACCTTCTGACCCTGCATCCCCGTCCGGCTTTCCCTCCGGTCTCCCTCCGTATTTGCCCGTGACCTCCTCTTCCCCGGTCCAGCGAAGAAACAACCTCCTATTTCTCGGTACAGAGAATCCGCACCCTCCCCTTCCCTGGTCCGGCAAAGCCGCGCCCTCCCTTTCACCAATCCGGTGAAGATGCACCCTCCCCGTCTCGTGGCCCCCTTCTCATTGCTGGCAGTTCTGGTCTGCTTCCAACCAATGTAAAGCCGCTGCTCTTTTGTGCCAGCACCCCGACCAGCCCCTGCTCCGAGTTCCTCTCCGTGCGTCGGCTTCTCTTCGGACATACATGGTTGTGAAAAGTGCCACTCAAGACCCATTGGTGTGTGTTTCGTCAATCGCCACCGAAGACGAGGCTATTTCGGCGTGTTTTCATCATCCAAGGTAAGAGTATAAACCTACTCTTGGTTTTCGTTCTCATAGTTTGATAATCTCATGAGGTCTGAGGGTCCTTGTATTTAATTGGTTGTGAGTTGCTCCTCGCCGCACTGACATGTTTTTCCGAATGTCATTAAGGTGTGGCGATAGATTCCAGGTGTGCGCAGTGAGCGAGCTGTTTCTTGAGTTAGAAAGCTTTGGTTGGGTCCTGCTCTTGAGGTAGGAGTTTCCATCTTTTCTCGCATCCAGAGTTTTTCATTTTTACTTGTATTATTTTCATTTAACTTGTAATTGTTTGTTGGTACCTTTATAAGAGTAATATTTTATTCATTGTAGTGTTTTCTTATGATGGTTAAAAGTGTTAAAGATAGCTTTGAAATAGTTACTTGGTTATATGTAGGTGTTTCCATGCCCTTGCTCCTAGCTTTAATCCATTTAATGTTTGTGTTTTCTTAACTAAATCATGGATAATGTTCCACACCTCTATTTTATTCATAGTTAACTTATGGAAGTGGTTTCCTACTGAAATATTTGATGAAAAATAGATTTTGGAATGCTCCTCTATTTATGGACATGCTTATACCTTGCCAACTTGGTTTGAACTAACTGCCTTTATCTAAAAATTGTACCATTGAATGCGTTGAGTGGTTTTTACTTGTAGAAACATTTTATGGAACTTGTTTGTCCTACGTTGGTTAGTTTTATAGAACTTAGTGTTTTTGTAGTAATATTTTCGTGTCTCTTTGAATTGGTATTTTTCTCAAATCCATGGTTTTATAAGTTTCACTTGTTTTATAAATGATGTGGGTCTCTTTAGGCTGTTCTTTAAATTGGTTTGAAAAGAAATATATGCGTATATGCCAGTTTGGCTCTTGGTGTATATTTTTTATTGAGTGTGTGGTATACAGCAACACTTGGTTTGTTTTTACAAAATTGATCACAGTATCACTAAAGATTATTATGGAAATGCTTTGAAACATGGAACCTAAGGGGCTGTTTGTATTTTTGAAAATTAAAGTGGTGTTTAGAGTTGTTTTAGAAAAGATTGTACAATGTTTTTATAAAGGCACTGATTATGTAAAACTAGAGGCCCGATTTACAACTCCAATTGTTTAATAATGTGGTTTTGATAATAAAATGATGTGTCAACCTAGTTGGCACTTTGTATGTTTGACAGGTATGTATATATATAAGTTTATGGGGCACCCCTATCTAGGGTAACCCTTTATGGGTGAACACATAGGAAGCATCCATGTTTGGGGTAGGCAAGTGCAGTGAAATGAGTCACGTGTGCAAGGGACTTCCTACTTACACAACATTATTATAACTACCATGGGTTCCTAAACGTCTTTTATATTATCGAGTGACAGTTGCTGACCAACCCTGATTAGATGTGTTGGTACCCCCTGGATTTGTTGTTAGGCTCGGAAGGCTTTTCCACTGGATTGGTCAGTTAGGACGGCCATTTAGTTATGGATTTAGGAGCTTCAACCAATAGAGGCAGGTGGTTCTGAAACCGAGTACGTCCAGGGGTCTTCTAGGGACGTTTAGGTTCACCCATGGTTACGAGATTATTTACATTGTTTTTTCACCTTTTCGCTGCACTAGTTTATTTTCAGTTTTCACTTTTTACTTGTTTTACTCTAGCCCATATTTTGTATTTTTCTATTTTTAATTTCATTAATAAAGTGAAAAATTATTTTTGGAAATAGTGTGTAGTGTGTGTTGGTTTTTTAAATGATAATAACATGTTTCATATTTTAAAATGTGAAAACCCTAATTTTATATATGTATTTCAAACTTCTGTTAGTAGACTATTTTGGAAAATAGAATTGTGGTATTCAGAGGTTTATTCTTGGCATCCCTACTTAGCATCTCAGTGATGATGACTATTATATCTTTCCAGTTGCATGTTCAATATCTTGTACAGGTTCTTGTTTCAGCTGCTCAATGTTGGAGCAGCATGGTCTTGAGTTGGGTGGTGACCATGGAGGTCACAAGGAGGTATGTTCAGTTTTATTCTCTTTCTACTACCAGTTTTTATCTTTTTATCTTTTTCTCATTGGCCAAATCATTCCCAACAGTTGAATTTGGATGTCCGACACTGGTTGCTAGCCTGTGGGGATCGGGAACACCCTTTTGGCCATGTCGTGGATTGGCTCGGGTGACCGGATCAGGGTCGACCCGGGTTGATTTGTGACACTTCACATGGGTATGTAGACATAAAAGGGCGCATTGATGTACCCGATGACTTATTCATATGGGTCTATTGGCTTAGGAAGAGGTTTTGTCTAGACACAAATGGAATGGTTTACAAATATGATTCTGAGGATATGTGGAAACAAAATGGCGTGATCTACACTAGAAGGTGGGAAACCTGAAGGAACCCTACTCCGTCTACCACATGTTCTTTCTGGGTGG
The DNA here is from genome assembly GCA_963277665.1 of Viscum album. Lineage (NCBI taxonomy): Eukaryota > Viridiplantae > Streptophyta > Magnoliopsida > Santalales > Viscaceae > Viscum > Viscum album. The sequence continues at coordinate 1,304,757,014 of OY728140.1, read as the reverse complement.
GGAACTATCTGCATATCATTTTTCTATGCGGGTGGAGGGGCCATCTATGTATTAGGGTGGTACGCCGACCAGGAGTCTGTCCGTGTATTGGACTTGTATGTAGACATGGAGTCCCTCTATGTGGGGAAACACCACACAGGGTAGGGTTTCATCTGCATAGAAATGTGCTATGTGGTATGCTAGTGTAAAAAAGATTAATTAGTCCTATAGTTCATGGGAATTTAATCTATTAAGGGATTATGGTTTTTGGTTCATATTTTAGGTTCGTTGTTTTCCCATATTATTGTGATTTCTTGTTTTTATTGTTCGCTGCATGTTTATACCAATTGGAAACCATTCATGGGTCCATACTTCCTCAATTGTTTTCCTTCGATGTCTTATTCCCATAAATTACAAGATTTTCCCTCATGAATCTGATCCCCTTCTCGGCTCTCCTTTGTATACTTTTATTGAGTGCAGAGGGGGCTATATCAACGAGCACATGATACCTTTTTTAGAAGCCGATGAAGGGGTCATCTGACCTGCATATAACTTTGTTAACCAAGGTTTGTGGTGTTGTGGTTCATGGTGGGGTAAATCACCACCTCAATTTTGCGAATGACATGGTTCATGGGATGATTCCAGCCCTTCCTCATTCATGAATTTCTCATTCTACAGGGATGGTTTGTGGGGAATTTATTCTCTGTCACGATTTTCCAACGACATGGTTTTTGGGCTGCTGGTTTTCTATTTTCATCTCATCCTCTATGATCTTGGTTTGATGGTTGATGCATCATAGGATATCATTTTTCAGGCTATCCATGTACTGTGTGTCTCATGGTCTATGCCTTCCGTAGGCCTTTCTTGGAACCCAGTACATGCACCAATTCAGGTCATTTTCTATAGAGGATGTCTTCAATATTTTATTCCAAGTTTCATCCCCACATGTATCTCTTTAAATTTTCATTTTTATGGGAGTATTTTATTTCCATTTTTTAGATTTTTCTGGACCCTACAATGAGATTCAATCACTATTCCCAATTATGATTTTATCAACCATTCTTCCCTTCAAGTAGTAGCATCATCAACTCCTTGAGTATCCATTTGATCAAAGAGTTAGTTGATCTTTAGGTCTGGTATGCGATGTTTGTTCACGAAGCTTGGTCGAAATGATTTTCCTCATGAAGTGTGATTCATTAATATGTAGTTCTCGATTTCTGGTTCATTTATAAGGATTCATAGAGAAAAGGTCTAGAAACCTGATTCACTCAGAAGTGTTCATAGAGAGTGCTTCATAGAGACATTAAGCATTAAAAAAGGAGATACAAAAATTTTATTCTAAGGAAATTATAGTGGCGTTGAATTTCCCCCTTACAAAATCTAAAGGAATAAGGCTGAACCAAGATTTTTGATGGACTTTGCACCAGCATCCATCATGATTGATCACCATAAGTAATATTCAAGAGTGAGAATCACAAAAGTGAGTTAATTTCCATTTTTTAGAGATTATACCTCATAATTTGACAATCCTTTTCCATATCAGCTCCCGTTTTGAGGGGGGGGGGATTTTTGGTGCCTAAATATGCATACTATAGGAATAGTTGAAGAAGGCATGGCTCATTCAGAAAAACTCCAAGCCAAAATAGATGAAAATACGTCTAAAGAGTCTACTGTGTGAAGCCCCACCCCTTAATGAATAGCTGGAGCTTGATAAGCTCCCTAACCAATCACTTCCATTATGAACTTGTGAAGGATTGATGGTAATCCTTCACATAGTGAGTTATGGAGTTGTAGAATACTTTGGTAACCCATGATGAATTGATTGCGCCTTTGCGTGCATGACTATCAGAATCACATAGACACACCCATTAATGAATCCCCTAAATTGTTCGTGAGTGCATCCAATTTTCTCAATGAACCTTGCCTATAAATACCCCATTCATTTTGACATTTTAGGAATGGTTACCCAACATTTGGGCTTCCAAATTGTTCCCAATTCACAAACTTCCTGAGCATCACACATCAAAGAGAAAATAAATCATTCAAGGTATCCATGCTTCATGAAACCCCATTCCATGTGTTTTAAAAAACCTATACCTTTTTTTTCGGATGCCTCTCAAAATGTCCTACACCCATTTAAAATAAATATGGACCTATGGGGACCTTGAGTCTTCACAAAGAATTACGCCTTCACAAAGCACTCCTCTCTAGAATTTGGATCTCCCTTTAAGGAAAGTGTTACAAATTAATTAAATTATACCCATTTATGAAGACAATTTCCTTGGTGAGGAACATAGACCAAGAGAAGAAACTCTCTGTAAGGCCCCATGATTTGTGAAAACTCTCTCCTAGGACACTACATGGTGACACCTTTTGATGAAAATAATTTGTGAAGGTTGAGTTCCTAGTGCCCCCATTCCAATTGAGGACCAATCCAACAACACCTTGATCCCTATGTGACTTGTTCCACACAAACTTGTGTCCTCCCACTTCATTCCAAGTGCAGCTCATACTTCCCACCTAAATTTTTATTCTTATCATAGGTGATAAAATCCTAAATACTTCTAAGCATATGGACTATAATATGGACCTCATGATATACCACTCCTCTCACAACTCCTATCATTGTACCATAGTAGTGCCAAATCCATACCCCTCCAAGAGGACCATGATCATTGGTCACATAAGCCCTACGAGATTGGAGGGATTCCTCCCATATCCAAGATTCAAGACATAAATTTCCCTAATCCATGTCCTAGTCATACAAAATTAAAATCCCTAATAACATCCTCAACACATGATGTAAAAATATAGCCTTACCCTACACATCAAGCCTAAGATTATGTTTGTATGATTTACATGGTATGGACCCACATATTACCTCATTTAAAATGAATGGGATTATTCATGTATGATCATCATGGGATATAACACTTTCTCTAACTATGGTATAAAGACCTTCCATACTGGGTAGTTAACATGTGTAATACCCACCTCCTTAAAGCAAAATAATCTTGAAATAGGAAGCTCCGATGCATAAGACCCATCCACATCACAACCTCTCCTAGAAGCATTGAGGATGAAAAATACATAAGCTACAAACCAATGAAACTGGAGAAATCATATTGCAAATGGAAGCATCAATGTGAAATCCCCACACCATCCCGTGTTGATGATCCTTTCCAAACATGGGCCTCCTAACCACATGATGTTATACTGGATGGATCGATATTATCACATGACTTTATACTACATCATTGAACTATGTTGGTTTTGATCCCTTTCCTTTAATAGGGCACATAAGAAGCCTTCCTATGGTTTAATCCCAACCATGGTAAACTAATGGTGTTCCCTCTTAGGGATGTACCAACCTTGGTCCATCTCAATGGATGTTCTGATCAATATATCTCAATTAAACCTATAAAAGGAATCATGATCCATCAATAAACTTTTTTGGTGTGACATCATCCCTCATAGGGACACAACCCCCTCAATCACCTTATGGGTCATTCTAATCAATCATTTTGGGTATGTCTCAACGGATTTTCTAATCCACCAATCAAGTCCCTGTAAGACATTAAACTAACTCCCATAATATCCACACAAGACATTAACACTGTTCCCATAACAAAAATATATTAAAATCATTAACAGATTCATCTTAAGAGATATTTTTTCTGGGTGTGTCATTTTCCCCCATTGGGATGAACCATCTTGATCTACCTCCACGTGGCATTCTGATCATCATTTTTTTCAATCTCATAAGATATTAAACTCATGAAATGACCCAAAATACCGACCTCATGCAAAACATGAGATGTCTGGGGTGGAATACTTGGAAGATATCTTCCCATGGTGTCAGTTAACTCAGGTAAAACATGGGATTTCTAATGTAAAAATACATGGAATATTTACTCCCCTAGCATTAATACCTCATGATCGACATGGGTGGCCTTGGATTGTGCACCTTAATATTCCTCACATGAGATAACCTCCCAATATGGAGAATATAGGTTACCAATGCTAACAACATTCTAACATTCACAATGATTCTCTATGTGACTACTCTTTTAACTGAGGGTTTCTTTCATGTCAATATAGATATACAATTTATAGATAGAAGTAGTGTAATTAATTGATATCCACTAATATATGGAATCGATAATGAGTTCCATGAACACGAATTAACAATATGAGGGATACCCAAACTAGGAAACAAGAACAAAGGATGATTCTATAGAAGGAGGAATCAACATCCCATATCCCTTTTTCAATCTTGGAGTAGACATCACCAATGAAAGTGATGAAAGTCGCACGACATTGAAAACTGGGAATAAGGGGAAACAGAAACGTGCATCACATGTGGGGCCTCGAAAAAAGAATACAAAAAAATCTTTCTCTTCATTATATCCCACTAGAAATTCTCTTCCATATATATATATCTATATATATTACTTCCATGATTAATATACAATCATGAACTGTGAGCTTCATCTAACAACTCATTCAATTATTTTATGGAAAAAAGAAATACCTGGTTCCTAAACCTTATCATTACATAATGATCAAGGTTAAACTATGGAACATTTATAAAATTATTTTTTAGCTCTATATCTTCCTTATTAACAACATTACTATTCCTTTGGATGGATGGTTAAATATTAAATTGAGAAATATAATATTTTTCCCCTTTATGCAGTATTTATAGATCAATCCTTTACAAATCCAGAAATATTGGATATTTGTGATCCTCATCATGGATAATCTATCATGATACACTACTACAAAACCCATGTTTAATAGTGTTAGTATTTATTAGCACAAGAAAAAATGTTGAAAAATGACATCTTTATCAGTGTTAAGGAAAGTGATGGTAAATTTAAACTTTTATCAGTGCTTTTTTAGCGCTGATAAGGGGAAAATTTATCAACACTTTATTTTTACCACTAATAAAGGGTATCTTTTATTAGTGCTTTATTTTTAGCATTGATAAAAGTTCCCTTTATCAGCACTTTAGTTTTTACTGCTGATAAATATTTCTGTCATCAGTTCTTTTTTAGCACTCATACAGGTCCGAATAAATAAAATGAAATAATTAAAAAAATAAAAAAATAAAAATGATTTTATTAAAAAAACATTAAAATTTTATTAATTAAATAATTATTAATAAAAATGAATAAATTGATTATAAAATATTAAATATTAAACATTTTATTAATTAGATAATAATGATAATTAATGTTATTAAATTGTTTGTATTAAATATATCGATATATATTAATGTATATAAATATGATTTATATGTTAAAAAATATGTATGTGATTTACATTAAATAGTCATGTATTTATTGAATAATGGTTTATAACTAAAAATTAATATGAATTAAAAATATTGATTAATTGAACAGTACTTAACATATAATTGAATGTTGTTTTATTTTTCGATTTAACATAGATCAAATATCTGTGATATTGATTTCACATATACGTAATTAATGAATTTTTACATACAATGAACAATCATAAAACACGTCCATTTTTTCTATATTTTAAAGTTTACTTATTATTAATTTATTCAATTTCACTCATTTTTAACATATATGCATGCACATAAAATTAGATAATTATTGATAATTTTAAAAATATATTTGTAAAAAAATATTTATAAATAAATATATTTATCAATGTACATTTACTATTTTTATAAAATTATATATTTATAATTATTAATTAATAAATATGTGTTTAAAAGTATTTATATAATTATAAATTAATTAATATATATAGTTACAGAATTATTACATTTATAATAAATTTACTTAAGTAATGAAAAAATTTACTATATTATTATATATTTATTTAATAAATATATGTATAATTATATATAAATGTAATGATATAAATTTTATTTTCCAAAATTATTTCTAAAATTATAAATAAATAAATATAATATTATAATAAATATATTTAAAAATAAATATATTTACTATATATATATATATATTAAATATATATAAATATTTAAAATTTATTATTTATAATTATAATTCTAAATCATTTATCAACACTTAAGTAAGATGATATAATAAAAGAATATCTATCTGTGCCTTTTCATGCTAATAAATATGAGGCCATATTAATGCAAAAAAAGTGCTGATAAAATTGACATTTATCAGAACTATAATTTTATCAATGATAATGATTGATTTGATCAATGATTTTTTAGTGATGATTAATACATACTATTATCATTGCTAAAAAATTACTGATAAAGAGTCCTTTTTTCAGCGCTTACATAATAAGCTCTGAAAAAAGTGTCTTGATATAATTACAAAACCCTATCAATTTTCCAACCCGTTGAGATATCAGCAGTTTTTCGTGGATGCCACCCACTGCTGGTGATCCTCCTCGGTGAATCGAACCTTTAATCATACCCCTCGACTACCTTTCGATCATCTCATCCGACATCTGATGTTCGGATGAAGTTAGGTTTCCCGAAGAGGGTTTCATATTTTCTTCAACCTAGAGAGGTAGGTCTTCTAATTTTATTAGTGTATTTTTTGGTTACTTTTTTGATTTATTCTTTAACGATGTCATTATTTGTGGTTTGGTAATTATATACTAGCGAGTTTGGCCTTCCAATTTTCTCAATTTCTGAGTTTGATTCATCTCTTGATCAATCATGGATAGTTTATGGTTTCTTGACTTGATACTGACACATGGAGTCACATGGAGTATAGTGCGTTGTATTATTTTATTTACATTTTCAAAATTGGTCACTCAAAGCTATCGTACATATTTTTAATTATTTATTTTATCAATTGTATTCCACACATGTGAAATTTTATAATTTGAAAATGGGGATTTTGTGTCAGAGGGAGTTGAATATAAGTTTAGGTATTTATTTTATATCATACTTATTCAAATATTCTTTTTTCTACTTATCTGGGTTGGTGTGGGAATCCAATTTATGGATGCATCATGTTAGTTTTATTTAAATTTTCTTTCAACATGTTTTATTATTTTTTGGCCCAAATCATTCCCACTGTATTTTTTTTCATGCCCTGGTGCATCTTTTTAGCTCGACGGGGATCGAGAATGTCCCTTGGACACTATCATGGGACAACTCGGGTGTTTGATATACGATTTTCTTAGGGTTTTTTTTGGAAATAATATTTATTATTAAAGGTGTTTTATCTTTTATAAACAATCCATCTTCCTATGCCTCTATAATTTTAAAAAAAATCTATTTTATTTTCATCCCCCGTTATATTAATTCAACATTATTTATAAATCCGATTAATAATAATATATGAAATATTATACCATGATGCTCTTTACTATTTTCCAACTATGTTATGATTTTCCATCATCATTATACTCCCCCTATCTCAGAAATTTACAAAAAAAATAACCTTTTGAGATTACCCCTTTCTAGATATACCACTTTTATTATACTTATATACCACTACAAGACATGATAATTTCTTACTCAGAAATGTATATTTTCACGATTTTCCCTCTTTTGAGTATTAATTTTACAAATATCAAGTTGATTTCCCTAGAATAACATTGATACCTTGCAATATAACATGTATAAAAATAGTATGTCAAACCTTTTTGTTATCATAAAATTTGAAATATAACGAATCTCCCACACTCCATGATATAGATTGAAATTCCATCCACAAAATTTGATTTTTTTTCAATATTCAATGGGTGTAAACATGGGTTTTAAATCTTCATTTTAAAATCTATAAAACACTTCCCTCACATACATGGATTCGTAAATAAATCTCCCACCAATTCCATGAGTCTTCTATAAACTAAAGAAAATGTCAACTCACTAATCCCCAACATTTAAATATTAGACATTATTAATGTAGAAAATTACTGTCATCATTCATATCTTGGACCTTTAAATACTATGTAATACACATTGATAAACACTTACAATCTATCTATAAAATTATTTTTCTTGTAATTATTTGGATAAATTCATTATTTTTAAAATTAAATTTTCTTTAATAATTCATATAACCTTGAATACCAAGATCTTAGTTCTTTTTTCAATTCATGCATCACCATTGTGAATTTACAAACATTATTCTCATATTAAAGATTAAGAAAACTATCTGTTTGTTTGATGTACGCTTCCTATTCATGTAATCTATTAGTAAATGATAATTTTACTTCCATTTGGAGTAACTTGAATTTCTAAGCCATGGGTCATTGTGGTGATATGACATCCAAGGAGTCTTGAGATGCTTTAAAATATAAATATACCATTAACTTTAAATGTAATAATTTATTAGGTTTCTACATCACTTGTTCCAATATATTTTTATATCTTCTAGTTTATTGAATTAGAATTTATACTTATAGTTTATCATATTTTAGTTTCTTATTACTCTATAATATCCTATATTATATTTTCATTTTATGGGGACTTAAGAATGATTTTATGTGGAGAAATTGTTTTATTAAATTCAATTACCCAATTTCTTCAACATATAAAAATTATTTCAAACAATGAAATGTTGAGTTTCCCCTATTATAACTGTCTATAACTTTAAAATTTGATAATGAATATCTTATGTTTATTTATTTATATATTATATAAAATTAATATTTTTTAACACATTAGGATGGATATGAACTGAAAATGATACATGCATATTACATGACAAACAAATATGAAGATGTATTAAAGAGCTCATCAAGTTTGCAAGAGATCATGTACACGACTGTTCTAAAATTCCTTATCTTTGTTTACATTGTTTTTAATCAAGAAAAATTAGTCTATAATAATTGTAAGAACATTTGAATTATCATTTATTAGATCGAAGTTATAAATGTCGGACTAAACACTGGAAAAAACTGAATGTGGAAATCAATTGGCATAATACTACAGTTTATGCATCATTTGATAGGAATACCTTTCTAAAATATGACAGATAATACATTGATGAAATGATAATAGAAATTAAAGATGAACTTCCTGATTGTCCAATGTTGTTTGAGGAGTAAAATAGTTGTTCCAAAAAACCATTGTATACCAGTAGTACTAAATACAAAACATTGTCTGTTTTATTGAAGTTATATAATTTGAAAGCTGGTACCAAATGGAATGACTCTAGCTTTACAGAACTATTTGGTCTTCTAAACAATATTATACAAGAAGAAAAAAAAATTCCATGCTAAAAATATGATGCTAAAAGAATGTTACGTTCAAATGGAATGATCTATAAAAAAATACATGCTTGTCTAAATTATTTCATATTGTTTCTCAAGGAAAATGAATCACTCATAAAATTCCATAAGTGTGTAATAGATTGATACAAGATAAATGAAAGAAGTACTTAGAAATCAGTATGGTTCTTTCCTATAATATCATGGTTTATAAGATTATATGTATTTCAGAAACCATGGTACAATTAACATTTCATACGGATACAATAATTGAAGATAGTAAACTACATCATCTAACCGATTCTACATAGTGGAAGAAAATTGATTATAAGTTTCTTGAATTTGGAGATAATCTGAAAAACATTCATCTTTAATTATCTACATATGGAATATGTTTTGTGTGTGTACAAAGTAGTACTCATAGTACATGGTCTGTTATTGTGGTAAATTATAAATTTCTGCCATGGTCATGCTTGAAGTGAAAATACATTGTGTGGTACCTTATTATATCTAGACCAAAGAAACCCCGTAATAATATTGATTTCTACTTGGATCTATTGATCGAAGATATGAAATTGATGTGGGATACAAGTGTTACATTGTATGATTCTCCTAGAAGTGATGAATTCACGTTGAGGGACATGGTGTACTGAACGATAAATTACTTCCCTGCTTATAAAAATTTATCAGGTTATAACATTAAAAGAATGTTGAAGACTGTGTTTTTAAGACATATGAAAATTTTACCTCCATGACATAAATATCAATCCGAAAAAAAAATCCTTCGATGAGAATATCGAACAAGGTACAACACCGTTTCCAGGAAAGGGTGATCAACTGTACAAAAAAGTAAAAATGATTCACACTTTTTCAGTAAACCATTTTCGAAGAACCATAAAAAATTAGGTTGTAGGAAGAGATAGATTTTATTTGAATTACTGTATTGGAATTGTTTGTATGTTAGGCATTTTATTGATTTCATGAATGTATAAAAAATGTATTTGATAGTGTAATTGGAAAATTAATAAATTTTCCAAGAAAAATTAAATATTGCATCAAGGTTGGGTTAAAAATGATTGAATTGGGGGTAAGGGAAGAGTTGGCACCAGTAAAGGTTAAAAGGTGGAAGTTTTTTATTCTAGAAGCTTACACTCTATCCAGATAGGTATAATTTAAAAGTTTAATTTACAATACTAGTGTAAATGTTCTATAGCGGTATTCATCCAATATCAATATTGTCATGTCAATGAATAATTTGAATTTAAAAGGAATAAAATCACACAACTATCTTGTTTTGATGCTAGATTTAATTTCTATTGCATTATATTACATTCTACCTCAAATATATGACATACATTGACCAGACTCTACTTATTTTTCAAATCTACATGGAATAAAGTTATATATAGAGTGAATTTTCCCATCATGAATATGGATATTATTGTCGTATTATGTGAATTATATATATTATTCCCACCATCATTCATTGATATAATGGTCTACCTGATGGTTCACTAGGTCAAAGAGATTCAACTATGTAATATTTTCCGTTATATATGGATATACCCCATTGAATTGTATATGAATATTTTGAAAGGGTATGTCATGAATCAACATCGGATAGAAGGTTGTATTAAAGAATGATATATTGTTGAATAAGCTATTGAAATCTATACTTATTACCTACTAGATGTTGAAATAATAGATCTCCTAAAGTCTCTTCATAGTGAATGCCTTATGGGCGAAGGGATTTATGGAATAGTTGTTGTTACAATTACCTTGATAGAGCGGGAGCAAGCACATATTTATATGTTACATAATAGTGAAGATATTGAACCATATATTGAATCCCACAAAGAAATTATTAGTGATTTTAATCCATCAAGTGGTGAACTATGGATATCAGACACACATAATCATTAGTTTATAGGATGGTTTAGAGATCAAATTTAGATGGTGTTATCTGAAAATCAAAATTCAATTACCAAAAGAATTTAGTGGCTAGACAGAGGAATGAATTAAAATGTTTTATCTTACACTAGATTTGTTTTCAATGTCTATATGTAATATAAAAATGAAAACAATGACTTTAGTAAGATGAAAAACAGCGGTGTTGTGCTTTTTAATGAATTGATGCACATATATAGTTCCAAGGATAAAATTCAAATTTTTGAAATTATGTTATATTTTAGCATTATCAAAGAGATATACGAGTTATATTATACAAAATTTGAGCGGATCATTTTCCATTACATGTGGGTTGACAATATCAATGGAGTTAAAGATGATGAAATGATATTAGTGAAGGTAAATTTCATTGTGGAAGGGAAAAAGATGAGCTATTCATAATGAAATCAAAATAAATGAAATTATTTTATTTCTGTGCTCCAATAAACAAGAATAGGTCGATTGTACTGATCGCGACTAATACAAATGTTGAATAAGATGAAAATTCAATCGAGGATGACCATTTAATTGGGACATCATAGGTAGTTCATATTGGGACCAATATAGAAAATGTCTTTTACATTTGAGGGGACCAAAAAGAGGGGATTTGGATTCTCAATAGAGGGACCATATTTTTTAATCCTTTTAAAAAAGAAAGAGGGTTCAATGAAAAGGTAAAATAGTTTTTAATATATTATGTTTTCCCCCATAATATTATATTTTCTATACTACATTGACATAATCTAAATTAAATGTTTGACTACTCATGAATATAATTTCTTTTTCACATGATAGAAAAACATAATACAATTAAGGACACCATTTAGAATGATATAAAGGTAATGTTATGATATAAATTCTCTATTTTACCAAAAACTTATATAATGAAATGTTAATTTAGTTTTCATAATTTCTTAAAGAGTTCCTTTATTTTAGATTTTTTTTCTTGTGTCATGCCTTTTCTGGATGAGAAATGATGTTGTATTTGATCAATGACAACGGTAATTTTGATGTTTCCATAGTAAAATCATTATCATTATAATTAATTAATTGTTTCAAATTTATGTTTATTTTTGTTGTATTCACATAATAATTATTTTCTTATATAGGTGGATTATTTTGTTTGAGATGGGGTTCTATATCCATCATTTATACTTCCTCTCCCTTAAAACCTTTTCACACTTGCAGTGTTACATTTATCACTTTATTTATTGCTCTCTCCACCACCATTGAAGGAATAGAAATGATGTTCCCTCTATTTAAATACAGAGGTAATCTTGGCTGTTTCAGAGTAAAATCATTGTCCATAGAATTAATGTATTGTTTAATATTTATTATTAATTAAATTTTTTTAGAATCAGTAACATAATAATTTTTTTCTTATATAGATGGATTATTTTATATTATTTATGGTTCTCTATCAAACTTTCATGCTTATTCTCCATCAAAACACTTTCACCCCTACATTGTTCCATTTATTACTTACATTCAATTTCTCTCCATTGCCATTGTAGGGAGAGAAATGACACTGACTCTGCTTAATTATATAGTTAATGTTCATTTATTCATAGTAAAATAATTTTCCAAAGAATTGATGTATTGTTTCATGTTTTTGTTTAATTTATTTCTTTTTAGTATTACTCAAATAATAATTGTTTCCTTATATAGGTTGATTCTTTTGTTCAAGTTGATCTATCCATCTTTCATCATGTTATTCACTAAAATATCTACAAGATTTTTCTCCCTCAAAAACATTCACCCCTGTAGTGTTTACATTTATCACCTTCAATCAAGTTCCCTCCACTGCTCAATTAGAGAGGTAATTGTGATATTTTCATAGTAAAACCATTTTACATAAAATTGATGTATTATTTCATATTTACGTTTAATTTGTTTTATTACTAATAATAATTTTTTTCTTATACAAGTGGATTATTTTTTAGTAGAGTTTATTTTTTTGAAGCTACTCATGGAGTATTTGAAGCTCACTAAAGAAAGTCAATAGAAATCGTGTTAACATTGACATTTAGGATTGTTTTGAGACTTTTTTATGTATAGGAATCATCCATACCTCAATATGACACACGATGTGACTAGTATTGTAACGCCCTGACCCCAGTTACCCATATTCGGTGAATTATTACAAAACAATGGCATGATCACAAGAAAGATCATGTCTCGAAAGACCGATTAGTTTAGTAGCATTGGAAACAATAGATATATTCATAATGTTTTACATTAAATCATAAAAATGAAAACTATAACAACATAGTCTCCATATTCCAAACTCTTATCCCATCATACTATCCCGGCAGGTCATTCATAATTTATTTCTTCACATCCTGGGAAAAATAAAACATAGAAAAGGGGTGAGCTCAAATGCTCAGTAAGGATAACAATATACCAGAAACTTTCATAAATAAGAATAAATATTTAAGGCATTGTATAACTAAAAAAAGCCTTTTAAACTTGAACATCAACATAATATGGAAAAAATATAATGAAATAATTCCATTTACTTATTCACATGGATATTCTACTAATCGAATAATCACATGCAATATCAATAACCACTTTCACAATGATGGAATGCATAAATCCAGACTATCATAACCACATAGCCAAGGCCTCGTGCCAAGACTACAAATAAGATTTGGTCAAGGCCTTGTCCCAAGACACTAGTTTGTATCATGAGACCTCCCGATGCATCGAGAATCTATAGAGAGCTCCACCCATCACATATTAAGTCCAATGCATTCCTCATATGAACAGGTTTAAACATAACATAAACATTCGTATTAAAAATAGAATACAAAATGTAAATACATCATCCATAAACCATGAATGGTATAAAAATAGAAAATCCATAGTCAAACATATCACAAAACCTTCAATATAATATAGAAGTTTTGTATCATAATAAATCAACTTCAAATAAGCGTAAAATCCATCAAAGGATGTTGACATAGATGAAATCAAAACTCTTTTTAGAGTAATATCTCTTTTTATTTTGAAATCATTTAAGAGTCATATATTTATAAAATATAAAATTTTCTTTGAAAATATTCTTATAATATTGTATGGGAATCTTTGAGGATTTTATAATGGCGGAAAATAGCCGCACCCGTCGTATAAGATAAAAAACATTCTTACCTTAATTCTGTCGAACATGTTAAAAAGCACCTTGTTTGGAAAACAACCAAAATATTCCTTTATAAACCTATTATAAAAAGTCAAACAAGGGTATAAATGACTTTAACCCATATTCTTGTAAGTATTAAAAATGTTTTGAAATAAATTTTTAAGAAACATGGATGTGGATGATAAAGAAATATCAGTAGATTATTACGTATAAACAACCTCGGATAATGAAGAGATTGCGAAATAAACCCTTACCTTGTACTTTTCCTTGGTTGGGGGTAGGTTAACCTCCTGTATAATGGTTAAATAATTGTTAGTTAATTATACAATAATAATATACATTAATATGATATCATATATGATCTTTTAACATTTATTTGTTAATAATATCTTAGTATTATCGTTGTTTGGGGGTGTTAACTTACTCATTTTCTTTTATATGTTTTGTTACGTAAGCTATGTTTGTAATGGATAGGTTGTATATTATTCATATACAGAATGATATAAAGTCCTTAAAAATTATTTTTAAATCATTAAATGATAATTATACTTGAATGGACATGATCGAGAATGAATCTCATCGCGTTCGTGTAAATGGTAGTCCGTACGTACGCACGAGCGACAATATCATTCTTTTGATATTAAAATAATTTATAATTGGATGGTATATAATATATACAGAATCATTATCATGTTATATTTATTATTTACATGAATTATAAATCATTATTATAACCATCCAAATAATAATATATTGAATAACAATTACACCACAACGTGGAGACGGTAAGCCGTACGTACGCACGTATGGTGACATTTTATTCAAAGGATGGATAGAATAATGAATATGGTTGTACCATATTTATAATAATATTACAGTATATAGGAGATACTGGATTCATTATTTTATAATGGGAATAAAAAGTAAATAAGAGGTTTAAGATGAAACGAATTTAAAAAAGGGTGGTGAAAACATTACCTCTTCTTCAGGTTCTTCCTTTTGATTTGATCAAAAGTGCTCTTTAGGTTGGATTTATAATCAAAATAAGGCCTCTAGGTTGTAGTGAAAGACATTTAGAGAGTATATGGGAAGGGGTTGGCCGAACCAAAAGGCTTTGAAGGTGTTAATTAATGAGAAGTAGGAGTGCCCTTTTATAAGAGGGGTGAGGGGCACCATTGGAAAAGCTAAAAATATTATTTTATAATAAATTCATATTCAGTTTATAATGGATCCAAAGTGGATTATTTAATGTTTAAGGTGGGTATGGGTCGAAAACCCCTCAACCAATAGAATTTAGACAGGTTTGGGTTATTATATTAACCTTATCATTTAGTTTTAACTCTTAGTTAATTAATTTGACACTTACCATGTCACTTTGTATTTTTATATTTTTTATAGTTAATAAACTTACTATATACCTCCAAGAGACCCCCAAGTGGTCCATTAATGATACACCTATCATGATATAAGTAGTTTGGCCGAACTTTATATTTTTAGGAATTTAATATCAATTAATAATATAATATTTGTTTTAAAAACTTTTTTAGGTCATTTTTGACACTATTCAATAATTGATATTTGTAAAAATCCTAACAGAATGATTAATTCGAACAAAGTTAATTAAATAAATCCTAACATGTCATATTATCCTAGTAATTTAGTGTAATTCATAAAAATTCTGAAATTATATTTATTTGGGTGTTTATAAAATCAATTATTTTAATTATTTTAATTTAATAATTACTGCATCACCATTGTGTCATAAATAAATTAAATTATATAATGTATAAAAATTATAAATAAAATACCATTATTTAGGAAATCTGTTTATATTTCTAATGAATATTTATAGTAAAAAATCCAACATATATAACCCTATGTAAAAATTGTTTTCCTAAAAGATATATGCTTGTGTCATTTTTGTATTTAATTTATCTTAATTTAAATAAAGTGTCCCTATCACCTAAAAGTGGCTCCATGGGGTCCCAAAATCGACCCAAAGATGCCCATGGTTGGACATGTGTCCACCAATAAGGTTAGGACACATTTTAGGGTAATTTATTATTATTATTATAATATTATTTTTTAACCCATATTTACCGGATTTACCCTTAACCATGGTAAATAAAATATTTACCGAAGTAATTATTCAAAATGTCTAAACATAAAAGTTACCTATTTACACAATATGAACATCCTGATTCCAAATATTGAATCCGTTTTTCCAAATTCAAAACACATAAGTGGCAGAAATTAATTTAAAATTAATTCCCGTTGTTAAAACAAAAAGCGTGTTTTTAAGAGATAATAACTATCAAAAGATTGACAATTGTTTATGTCCGGTTTAATTGTAAAATTATGTACAATGAAAAAAATTGTATTAAATGGTAAAAATATATTCTAAATATACTTTAAAACCACTCAAATTCATAATTTATCAATACAAATCATTTCGATTAAAAAAGTTGTTTTTAAAAAAAATTTAGTAATTTTCACTATTCATCAAAATATAAATGTTATCCGAAAAGTTCCAAAATTTTACCCTAGACTAAATTCAAAATTCTGAATCAAAAAATGAAGGCAATTTTTAGGGATAGAATTTATAAAATTTCAAAAAGTAGGTATTACTATTCATAACGTCTAGTTTGATTTGTTGTGGTGTGTTAGAACTCGATGTTGCGTACAACACACACTATTACATTATTCAAAGAGAAGCATACTGTAGAAGTTTGGGGTGTTACGTTCTCCCCTCCTTTAAATAATTTCTTCCTCGAAATTTCAAGAATACTAACACATGAAAAGACTCGGGCGGTTCTTCATCATATGTTTTTCGGGTTCCCACGTTGCCTCTTCCATCTTATGGTTTCTCCACAAGACTTTTACCAGACGAGTCGTCCAGTTTCTCAGTACCTGTTCTCTCGTATCAATAATCCTGACGGGATCTTCGCAATAAGATAGATCGGGTTCCAGTTCTAATTCCTCATAGGTGAGTACATGTGTTGGGTCAGGCATGTATTTCCTTAGTAGAGATACGTGGAACACATCGTGAACTTTTGAGAGGCTTGGAGGCATTGCCAATCGGTAAGCTACAACCCCAATTCATTCTTGAATTTTGAATGGTCCGATGTATCTAGGACTCAATTTACCTTTCTTACCAAAACGTATGACTCCATTCCATGGAGAAACCTTCAAGAAAACATGATCACCGACTTGAAATTCCAAATCTTTCCTTCGATTATCAGTATAGCTCTTCTGCCTAATTTGAGCTACCTTGATGTGATTTTGGATTACCTTCACATTTTCCATTGTTTCCTCCACCAGTTCTGGACCTACAAGTTTTATTTCACCAACGCCATCCCAACAGGTTGGTGTGCGACATCTCTTTCCATATAACGCTTCATATGGTGCCATATGAATACTCGAATGGAAGCTATTGTTATAGGAAAATTATACCAGAGGTAAATATTGATCCCACATACCCTGAAATTCAAGTGATCAGGATCTCAACATGTCTTCTAAGGTTTAAATAGTTCATTCTGATTGTCCATCTGTTGGAGGGTGGTAGGCAGCGCTCAAATGAAGTTCAGTATCCAAGGCTTTCTGAAGACTTTTACAGAATCATTAAGTAAAACAGGGTTCACGATCCGAAACAATCGATATGGGTACTCCATTAAGTCTCACAACTTCATTAATATATAGTCTTGCTAGACTTTCTAGTGGTAGATCTTCTCTTATTGCAAGAAAATGTGCTGACTTGGTAAGACGGTCAACAATGGCCCAAATTGCATCATTCCTTCTAGGAGTCTTTGGTATCACCATGACAAACTCCATCGTAATATTTTCCCATTTCCACTTCGGTATGGGAAGTGGTTGAATGACTCCTCCAAGCTATTTCCTTCCAGCTTTCACTTATTGGGAAACCATACATCTTGACACAAAATCAGCAATCTCCCTCTTCATGTTGTCCCGAAAAAAATGTTCCTTCAGATATTTATACATTTTGGTGCTCCCAGGGTGTATAGAGAAATTGGAACTCTGATCATCATCCAACAATTCCATTTTTAGATCAGGTATATCGGGAACACAAAGTCTCTTCAAAAATTTCAAAATTCCATCTTCATAAACAAAGTCTCTCAATCTCCCATCATTCACAACTTTAATATTCTTTTGAAATTCTTCATCATCGGTCTGAGAACTCTTTATCCATTATAGTAAAGATGGTTTGGTAACCATTTGAAAAAAAATTGATGTTTCACCTTCCCTGGTTATTCCCATGTCCATCTTCACTAGATCCATGAAAATTGGATCCCTTTCTATTCTCATATTGTTCAAAACTCCATGATCTTTTCTGCTCAAAGCATCTGCCACCTTGTTTGCTTTCCCCGAGTTGTAGTGTATCGTACAATCATAATCCTTGAGTAATTCAAGCCATCTCTTTTGCCTCATGTTGAGTTCTTTCTGTGTGAAAATATACATCAAACTCTTGTGATCAGTATAAATCTCACATTTTTCACCATAGAGGTAGCGCCTCCATATCTTCAATGCAAAGATCACAACTGCTAACTCGAGATCATGAGTAGGATAGTTTTTCTCATGAATTTTCAACTATTGTGATGCATAGGCAATAACCCAATCATTTTTCATAAGACACAACCAAGTACTTTCTTCGATGAGTCACTATAAATAATGAACCCATCATTCCCTGATGGTAGAGTCAATATAGGAGCACTGAATAATATTCTCTTCAGTTCTTCAAAACATTCTTCACACTCTTTTGTCCAAACAAATTTAACCCCTTTACGTGTGAGCTTCGTTAATGGGTTAGCCAATCGGGCAAAATTCTGGACGAAACGTCGATAATAACCTACTAAACCAATAAAACTACGTACCTCGATTATACTCGTAGGTGCTGTCCTTTCTTGGATTGCCTTGGTCTTAGAAGGATCAACAGAGATTCCATCTTTAGAGACAATATGGACAAGAAAAGAAATCTCTTGAAGCCAAAATTCACACTTGCTAAACTTCCCATATAATTCATGTCTTCTCAGAGTGTTCAAGATAATGCGCAAGTGATTTTCATGATCTTAATAGCTTTTGGAGTATACCAAGATATCATCAATAAATACCACCACAAATTCATCGAGATATTCCTTGAAAAATCTATTCATCAGATCCATGAATACAGAGGGTGCATTAGTCAATCCAAAGTGATTACTGTAAACTCGTAATGCCCGTACCCGGTTCGAAATGCTATCTTCATAATGTCTTCCTTATTTACACACAACTGATGGTATCTAGATCAAAGGTCAATCTTTGAAAAGTATTGAGCTCCATGCAGTTGGTCAAATAAATCATCAATGTGAGGTAGGGGATACTTGTTCTTTATTGTAATAGCATTGATATCCTTGTAGTCGATACATAACCTCATAGATCCATCTTTCTTTTTAAGAAAAAGAAAAGGGGCTCCCCATGTAGAAACACTAGGGAGAATAAATCCCTTATTACTCAATTCCTCTAGTTGTTTATTTAGTTAGACTATTTCCACAGTGGCCATTCTATAAGTGGTCTTCGATATAGGCCTTGATCCAGTAATTAAATCAATGGAAAACTCAACTTCTCATTCTGGAGGATGTCCAGGTAAATCTTCCGAAAATACATCTACATATTCATTCACATTAGGTACATCTTCTATTTGAACATTCCTTTCCTCACCAACAATAATTTAATTCTCTTCCTCCCCAATAATTGAATTTAGTTGAGCTATTGGGGGTGGATCTAGATATGAATTAAGTGGTGATGATTCTGCTCTAAAGATAAGTTGTTCCATATCATCATTATCAAAAATCGTAACCTCCTTATTCTTACAATAAATCTTCGCTTCACAGTCTGAAATCCAATCCATACCGAGGATTATATCAAACTCAATAATAGGTATGACGATGATATCAGCAGATAAAGAAAATTTATGTTCTCTAATGGGTCCTGATTTACAAAACTTTGTTGCAATGATACTTCCCTTAAGAGTTTCAACTGACAACTCCCTTGTTAAATCAAATTAGAAATATCTAATTTTCTTAGCAAACTGGGAAGATATGAAACAATGCGATGATCCAGAATCAAATAATGCATTTTCTAAACTTGAGGAAACTATTAAATTACCTGCCACCACGTCTTTCATAGATTCTACCTCAGCAGTAGTGATAACATAAGCTTGGCCTTGATCCCTTGGCCTTTTCTAAGGTAAGTTCCCCTGACGCTTAGGACATTCATTTTCATAATGTCCCATCTCTCCGCAATTGTAGCACTGAACATTGGTAGCTTCCTTCTTCCCTTTACAATCACGAGCTTGGTGGCCTTTTTCACCACACTTGTAACAGACACCCATTCCCTTCATGCAAATACTGGGGTGTTTCTTCCCACATTTACCACAGGATGGATATTCAAACTTTCCCTTCTTCCCCTTAGTTCCATTCCCAGACTTATCAGCAGATCTCTTCTTCTCTTGCTTTTCTTTAAAGTCATAAGACTTAGAGAATTCCTTTTCGGTCTTGATAGCACATGAGACAATGTCTTCATACGACAAGACGGATTGTGAGACTAATTCTCCATGAAGAAATGGTTTTAGACCATCAAAGAAATGATCAATATTACTTATTGGGTTACGTATATAATCTACAGCATACCTTGCTAACCTTGTAAAGTTATCCTCATACTTTGCGACATTCTCATCCTCCTTTTGTCTCAGAATCAGAAATTGTCTTTCCATATCTGCTCGATGGTCACGAGGAAAGTATTTTTCTAAAAATAGATCTTTGAACTCCCTCCATTCCATATTTGATACTTCATAATCTTCCTTCATGTTTTGAATCAATTACCACCATTGATCAGCATCTCCAGTGAGGTGGTAAACTGCCATGATAACTTTTTCCATTTCTCTACTCCCCAAAGCCTGAAATATTTTCTCTAGGGAATTTATCCATTGCTTGGATACTAAGGGAATTTGACTCCCATTGAATGTTGGTGGTTTTTGCCTCATGAACTGATCTAACATTGATCCTCCACGCTGCGGATCGGGGTTCTCCATACGGGTAAGGTTATTATTCCTAACCTGAGTGAGTTGTCCCAGTATGGTGATTAGCTGATCGGCACCAGTTGTATCACCAGCCCCACTATATTTATCTTGACTAGGAGGGCAATCCCTACATGGAGTTCTTACATTGATACGGTTTCCATTTCTTCTACTAGGATACATTTCTAAACAATGGAATAAACTATATTAGTTTATGAATCAAAATACATAATTCCATACTTATAAAACACTTAACATAAATTGAAATATTTATGGATATAATCCATAATCATAAACAGTTTTTCTTTGAGGAAGTATATACTCATAAAACCTTAATAATGATTTTTAAATAAAATGAGAGTTATCCTAAGCATATCCCCCGGGAGTTTCGTAACCAAAAGTACAGCAAGGCCCGTTGTCGTGCACCAATTCCCGTTCGAGTCCAGCTCAAAGCGGTGTTTTCAGGTTTTACCCCTAGGTACAACTTTTCCAAAGACGCCTCTACCTACTCGTATCCAAACAAGGATGTATTGCTTGGAAAACTCACAAAATCTCTACAATACCAAAATTCTAGGAAGTTCTTCTATACTAATCCTCAAAGTCTATCTTAGGTCTATGTGCTCTAATCAGAGTTTATCTAAATCTAGCTTCCAAGGTTTGTACTAAACTTCCTCTGATACCAACTGTAACGCCCCGACCCTAGTTACCAAGAGTCAGTGCCTTATTACATAACATTGGCAGGATCACAAGAAAGATCAAGCCTCGAAAGACCGATTAGTTTAGTAGCCTTGGAAACACTAGATATATTCATAAAGTTTTACATTTCATCAAAAAAATGAAAACTATAACAACATAGTCTCTATATTCCACACTCTTATCCCCTCATACTATCCCTGTATGTCATTCATAATTTACTTCTTCACATCCTGGGAAAAATAAAACATATAAAAGGGGTGAGCACAAATGCCCTGTAAGGATAACAATATAGTGGAAACTTTCATAAATAAGAATAAAAATTTAAGGCATTGTATAACTAAAAATCCTTTTAAACTTGAACTGAAACATAGTATGGAAAAAATAAAATGAAATAATGCCATTTACTTATTCACATGGATATTATACTAATCGAATAATCACATGCAATATCAATAACAACTTTAATAATGATGAAATGCATAATACCGGACTATCATAACCACATATCCAAAGTCTTGTGCCAAGACTACAAATAAAATTTTGTCAAGGCCTTGTGACAAGACACTAGTTTGTCTCATGAGACCTTCTGATACATCAAGGAGCTATAGCGGGCTCCACCCGTCACATATTAAGTCCAATGCATTCCTCATATGAACAGGTTTAAACATAACATAAACATTCGTATTAAAACTAGCATATGAAATGTAAATACTTCATCCATAAACCATGAATGGTATAAAAATAGCACATACACATTCAAACATATCACAAAACATTCAATATAATATAGAAGTTTTGTATCATAATATATCAACTTCAAATAAGCGTAAAATCCATCAAAGGATGTTGACATAGATGAAATCAAAACTCTTTTTAGAGTAATATCTATTTTTATTTTGAAATCATTTAAGAGTCATATATTTATAAAATACAACATTTTCTTTGAAAATATTCTTATAAGACTTTTAAGTTAAGATTCGAAGATTTTATAACGGCGGAAAATAGCCGCACCCGCCGTATAAGTTAAAAAAACATTCTTACCGTAATTCTGTCGAAAAGGTTAAAAAGATCCTTGTTTGGAAAATGACGGAAAGATTCCTTCATAAACCTCTTATAAAAAGTCAAACAAGGGTATAAATGACCTTAACCCATATTCTTTTAAATAGTAAAAATGTTTTGAAATACATTTTTAAGAAACATGGATGAGGATGATAAAGAAATCTCAGTAGATTATTACGTATAAACAACCTCAGATAATGGAGAGATTGAAAAATAAACCCTTACCTTGTAAATTTCCTTGGTTGGGGGTAGGTTAACCTCTTGTAGAATGGTGAAATAATTGTTATTAAATTATAAAAGAATCATATACATTAATATGATATCATATATGATCTTTTAACACTGATTTGTTAATAATATCTTAGTATTATCGTTGTTTCGGGTGTTAACTTACTCGTTTTCTTTTATATGTTTTGTTATTTAAGCCTTGTTTTTCATGGATAGGGTGTATCTTATTCATATCAAGAATTATATCAAGTCCTTAAACATTATTTTTAAATCATCAAATGATAATATACTTGAATGGATATGATGGAGAATGAATCTCATCGCGTTCGTGGAGACGGTAGTCCGTACGTACGCACTAGCGACAATATCATTCTTTTGATATTAAAATAATATATAATTGGATGTTATATCATATATATAGAATCATTATAATGTTATTTTTATTATTTACATGAATTATAAATCATTATTATACCCATCCAAATAATAATATAATGAATAACAATTACACCACGACGTGGAGATGGTAAGCCGTACGTACGCACGTATGGTGACATGTCATTCAAAGGATGGATAGAATACTGAATATGGTTGTACCATATTTATAATAATATTACAGTATATAGGATATACTGGATTCATTATTTTAGAATGTTAATAACAAATAAAGAAGAAGTTTAAGAAGAAACGAATTTGAAAAAGGGTGGTGAAAACATTACCTCTTATTCGGGTTCTTCCTTTTGATTTGATCAAAAGGGCTCTTTAGGTTGGATTTATGATAAAAATAAGGCCTCTAGGTTGTAGTGAGGGAATTTTATAGAGTATTTGGGTAGGGTTTTTCGAACCAAAAGGCTTTGATGGTGTGAATTAATGAGAAGGAGGAGTGCCCTTTTATAAGAGGGGTGAGGGGCACCTTTGGAAAAGCTTGAAATATTATTTTATAATAAATTCATATTCGGTTTCTAATGGATCCAAAGCGTATTATTTAAAGGTTAAGTTGGGGATGGGTCGAAAACCACTCAAACAATAGAATTTAGACAGGTTTGGGTCATTATATTAACCTTATCTTTTAGTTTTAACTCATAGTTAATTAGTTTGACACTTACCATGTCACTTTGTATTTTTATTTTATATAGTTAATAAACTTACTATATACCTACAAGAGACCCCCCAAGAGGTCCATTAATGATACTCATATCATGATATAAGTATTTTGGCTGTACTTTATATTTTTAGGAATCTAATATGAATTAATAATATAATATTCGTTTAAAAAACACTTTTATGTCAATTTTGACACTATTCAATAATTGATTTTTGTAAAACTCATAACAGAATTATTACTTCAAAAAAAGTTAATTAAATAATTATTAACATGTCATAGTATCCTATAAAATTAGTGTAAATCATAAAAAGTCAGAAATTATATTTATTTGGGTGTTTATAAAATCAATTATTTTAATGTTTTATTAATTTAGTAATTATTGTATCACCATTGTTTCATAAATAAATTAAATTATATAATGTCTAAAATTTATAAATAAAATATCATTATGTAGGAAATAATTTTATCTTTCTAATGAATCTTTATAGTTGGAAATCAAACTTATATATCCCAATGTAAATTTTTTTTTTCTAAAAGATATATACTTTTGTCATTTTTGTATTTATTTTAACTTAATTAAAATAAAGTGTCTCTATCACCCACAAGTGGCTCCATGGGGTCCCCAAATCAACCCAAATATTCCCATGGTCGGAAATGTATCCAAAAACAAGGTTAGGGCACGTTTTAGGATAATTTAGTATTATTATAATATTTATTTTAAACCTTATTTACCGGATTTACCCTTAACCATGGTAAATAAAATATTTACCGAAGTTATTATTCAAAATGTATAAAAATAAAAGTTTCCTATTTACATAATATGAACATCCTGATTCCAAATATTGAATCCATTTTTTCAAATTCAAAAAACATAAGTGGCAGAAATTAATTTAAAATTAATTCCCGTTGTTAAAACAAAAAGAGTGTTTTTAAGAGATAATAACTATCAAAAGATTGACACTTGTTTATGTCCGGTTTAATTGTAAAATTATGTACAATGACTAAAATTGTATTAAATAGTAAAAATATATTCTAAATAATCTTTAAAACCACTCAAATTCATAATTTATCAATATAAAGTATTTCGATTAAAAAAGTTGTTTTTTATTAAAATTTAGTAATTTTCACTATTCATCAAAATATAAATGTTATCTGAAAAGTTCCAAATTTCACCCTAGACTATATTTGATATTACTAATCCAAAAATGAAGTCCATTTTGAGATATAAAATTTATAAAACTTCAAAAATTAGGTATTATTATTCATAACGGCTAGTTTGATTGGTTGTGGTGTGTTAGAACTCGATGTTGTGTACAACACATGCTATCACATTATTCAAAGTGAAGCGTACCATAGAAGTTTGGGGTGTTAGAAGTATGACTCTAATTACACATTTCTATTTTAAAATGTCATTAATTTTAGTAAAAAATATAACTGACTCAATGTGTCTGTTATCAGTTTAAAATCGACATTTGAATTTAAAATTTTTCACTCACTGAAAACTGAGCAAACACACTCATATTATATTTATAATTTAGGGAATCAATTCATAAATAATTTATGACATGTATAAATAAATATCACATCAAACTGATACATTATGTAATCCATATGAGTCAGAGTGAGTGTTTCATGTTTAAAATGAAATTTTAGTAAAAAAGAATAATGATTTACTCAAAACTGGGTAAACACATTCATATTTTTTTGATACATTAGAACAAAAATCAATAAGTAATTTTTTGTGGAAGGAATTAGCTGCACCTTAGTCAAATGCACATTGTTACTAGTATGATTTTATGTGTGTCTTTATTTAAAATTGGAATAAATTTTAGTATAAAAACTAACTAACCTACTCAAAACCGAACAAACACATTCATGTTATTTTGATACTTTACGAAAATGATCCAATAGTTATTTGTGATGTTCATGAATCAAAAACACCTCAATCAGATGCATGATACGACCAATATGACTCAAAGTGCATGTTTTTATTTAAATATGACATCAATTTTAGTAAAAAGGTAAATGAACACTCAGAACAATGTATACACATTAAAAATGTTTAGATACTTTAGGAAAATGATACATAAGTCACTTGTGATGTGTATGAATCAACATCATCTAAATCTGATGCACGGTTTGAATAGTATGACTCAAAGTTCATCTTTTTATTTAAAATTGACATCAATTTTATTAAAATTAACACATTAGGTTAATTTATTTATTTATATTATTACTAACATAAGAATTATTTTCTTATACAGGAACATTATTTTACTCAATAAGGGGTGGGTTTTTCCACAATAGTTGGAGTTGGGTCAATATTAACGGATAAAAGAACATTGATGTTTATAATTAATGTAATTATTCATATTTATGTAATTTTATGGACCAATGATTAAAATGTATATAATATAATGTTTTTAATTGTTTTTTTGTTGTAAATTTAATTTAATTTAAATCTTATATTGGAATATTTCTTAATTGATATGTGGTTTGTTTCAAGTGTGCTACAGTGTGCAATAATAACACACTATAGTATGGTCCTTTATCACCACTGTTAGAAGTGTTGATAAAGGTTTAATTTATCATTTATCATAGAAGTGCTGATAAAGGTTTATTTTATCATCACTTTCATAAACGCTGATAAATGGTTCCTTTAGAGGATCTAAATTAAAGAACTTATAAAGGTACCGTTTATCAGTGCATTTTTGATCACCGTAAAAGTACCCCATTATCAGTGTTGATAAAAGACTAGGGATTTTAACATCTCTGATGTAGTCAGTGATATTCTAGCACTAAAAAGGCTATTTCTATCATTTTTAAATGCCAGTTTTGAAGTAGTGATCCTTTTGACTCAAAGAATCATCCACCTTATTATCTTTCCCAAGGTTGAAATGTATTGAGAAATCATAATCGTTAATCTTATAAATCCATCTAATCTAGTGCATACACATCTCTTTCTATGCTAATTTATACACTAATCTTTCATGATAATTATATATATAAAACTTGTTTCTGCAAAGATAATACCACCATATATGTAATGAAGAATTTACCAAATCATAATGAAAATCATTAGTTTAATAATTTTTAATATGAGCCATCATTTTCTAGGCCACATAGGCTATAAAAATTTCATTCTATATCAGAACATATACCAACCCATTCTTGGATTCATTACTATTGATTAAAACCCTTATCCACTATTGGAAAATGGTAGAAAAAATGTGCTAAAAATTCTTCTCTTCAGTTCCTTGAAATTTTCATCAGATTTATTTTTCCAGAGGAATTGGGCTAGCTTTTAAGTTAAATTGGAAAGTGTATTAGATATACCTGAGAAAATATCCAAAAACTGTCAATAATATCCTACTAAACCAATAAAACTGTATATCTTAGTCACTGTTTCTAGTTTAGGCCAACATTAAATATCCTTCAACTTTGATAGATCAACCAATATACCCTATCTTGAGATTATATGACCAAAAAATGAAACCTTTTGTAGAACAAATTCACATTTTATAAATTTATCATATATTTTATCCTTAATTAGGGTATTTAGTACAATTATAAATGGATCTCAATGCTCTTCATTC
The DNA here is from genome assembly GCA_963277665.1 of Viscum album. NCBI lineage: Eukaryota > Viridiplantae > Streptophyta > Magnoliopsida > Santalales > Viscaceae > Viscum > Viscum album. Next base: position 1,304,729,001 of record OY728140.1, on the reverse strand, counting down.
CTCCTTGAATAGATATGTATATCATATATAATGAATACCACAAACTGATCAAAGTAGTCTCTAAAGAATCTATGCATTAAATATATGATGATTGAAGAGGCATTAGTAATACCAAATGGAATATATATATTCATAGTTCCTATACCTTATATTAATTGATTTATTGGGTATACCTCCTTATTGAACTCCATTTAAAGATATAAATAATGAAGGTTAATCTTGGAAAAGTATTGATCTTCACACATTTAATCAAATTGGTCATCAATATGGGGTAGAGGATTATTTTTATTCATTATAACCATGTTAATCTCTTGATAATCAATATAGAGTCACATCGATCAATATTTATTTAAAAAAAATAAAGGGTACACCCCATGGTGGAACAATTGGCCCAATGAATCCCTTATCAAGGTTCTCATGGATTTATTTCTTCAATTACTATAACTAAATCAATCAATTAACTAGATGGTCTTTGAAATTGGTGTGGAAAAAGGTATGCATTCTACTAAAAAAACAACAACATCATGATTCAATAGAATAGTAGGAAAATCTTCTAAAAGAACATCAAAAAATTCCACCACAATAGGCATATCATTGTTTTTAACACTCTCCTCAACTATTTAATATAAACACCCCTTCAAAATGGGAATCAAGACACATAAAATGGATGTGATCTTTATTAGATGTTCATATTTATCCTCACATTTATATAAAATCATTAGTTAGTTTGGAATATCAAACGTGACTACCGTTCCTCAAAAATTGATGTATGATTTATGTTGATAAATACAATAAATGTCTAAGATAACATCAAATTCAACAAGAGGAAGAATCATAAGATTTGAAGAAATCATATTACTAAATATTTCAATTAGAGCCGAATCATAAACATGAAATGTGATAATCATACTATTATGGGGTTTCACTAATAATTTGATGTCTATTAATTTTTTGGGAATCTTAATTCCCTTAGAAATTTTTTCAAATCTGAATGAATGGGTAGATAGAGAGTCAAATAAGGTAGTAATAGTTATAGAGTAGATTGTAAGTGTAACTTTCACAAAGTATTTATAAAACCACACATTAAAAATAATGATCCCTTGATATTTAACCTTGTGCCTTTTCTTAATAGGTTTTAAGGATCAATCATGATCATTAAACTTCAGATTTGGGAACTAGTTATGATAGTACCAATACTATTTGTATCTAATACACTATAGTGTGGTTAGATCATTTTTTGAATCTGTCTCTATATTCAATCCATAAAATAACTTCATCCCAACTCTTAAATAATCAATTTATCGATGAAATTCCTTCCCAAAAATAAAACATTTACTTGTAACCTTATGTCAATTTTCTCTATTTTTCTTTCCACACTTAGAGAATGATGGAAATATCATTTTATTATCACCGTGGTTTTTGGATTTTCTTTTAAACTCTTTCTTCCTTTTCTTGTTAGAACCTTGATATTGATTGGTAACTATGATATCCATTTCCACCTTTAAGGAACATATAATGATTTATTCATAGCTAAAAATTTTCCTTATGGATAAAGCCCTTAAGAGACATGGTTTTATGAAACATAAGAATAGACCAACATTAAATTCAAGTTAGATGATAATTCTCAAAGAGAACTTCACAAGTCTTGTAATATTTTCTTCATAGTAACTAATAGATTAATAATCCTTCCATTTACCTCAAGTAATTCCATCTCCATTTTTTAAGATGACTATAAGGGAAGTAATTATAAAAAATAACCTCTTTAACTCGTCCCACTATATGTATTCAATTTAATCATGATCCATTTTATTCATTATGAGAGTACACTATTGATCCAATTAATTTTTCAAGTAATATATAAAAATAATAATTTTTTTATGTTTCTAAAATTTGATAAAAAAATATATATTTTTGGTGGAACTGATCCATTTTTCAACATCTATATGATCAACAGGACCACCAAAAGAAGGTGGAAATTGTCTCATGGAGGACTCAATAGAACAATGTTCCCCCTTTTCTTGTTTGAAAGTTATGCATGATTCATATCTTGATAATTTTGTGTGAGAATAGAAATTATATTTTTTCATTCCAGGACACATAATGTTTTGTTTCTCAGGAGGAAAATAATTTCATTGTTGGTCACACTCAACATTAACATAATTTCTTCAGGTTCTAACCATTTACTAAATCCAAAAAGAAAAGTGTAAAAAACAATAATCATGGTGGGGAACCTGATAATCATAAGAAATGTCTTATAGGATGTATAAATCATAGAAAATTCTATTTAATCTATAAAACCTTTGGTTTATCATAGTTTATTCATAGTTATCATCTATTTAAATCCTTTAGGATGGCTCAGAATGAGTTTATGAATTTTCAAAGCATAACTCTAGGGATTTTTGAACTAGGTGTGCAGTAAAACCGGTTATCTTGCACCATGTGAAAATCAAGTCCAACTCAATGCACCATTTTTAGAGTTATTACCCCTAGGTACCCTTTCCCAATGACAAATCCACTAGTAATGTTCATATAGGGATGTAATTTATTAGAAACCTCCTGATCTATCATTTATTAAAATGTGAGTACATTTTATAATACTTTGACTCATCTTTATAATTATCCTCAGACATATCCTAAGAAATATCCAAATAGTTATAACTAATGTTTTTATATCATAGTTTCCAAAGGTTAACCAAAACTATCCTCTAATACCAAATATATAGACCGAAACTTTTTATACATATATATTACTTAAATTTACATGGATATTCATAACATTACACAAAAAAAATCCGAATGATTATAATGCTATAGTGAATTTGGAAACGTGGACATTTAGAAAATAGATCTATAAGTGAGCAATGTCATCTCCTGCCATGTTCTTCATAATTAGGGTCCATCTTATACATATAACAAATAAGGTATTTCACCATATCTCAGGGGAAAGGAAACATAATAAAGGGTGAAATCATATGTTCAGTAAGGGTAAATAATGGGAATAAAAACATATCATGAAAATATGGGTTTGAGAACATGAGAATAACATTTGAAAACCATACCGTACATATCATAGATCAATTTCATGAGTCATGGAATCAATATTGGTATATTATAAGACATGAATCATAATAGAGTCAAGGAACATGAACCATGCGAGCATAAAATTGTAATAATACATATATTTTTATCATATAAATAAGCATAGAAAATAATTTCCATAATAGTTCAAAGATTATTTTAAGACTATCATAGTTGATTACATTAACTCCCTAAACCATCATAGTAGTAAAGGTTCACTCCCAAGATTTTTATAGTGGAAAGAGTCCCTTAATGAACTAGTTTCACTCTCCATTCAAATCCTTTTTATATACAGAGATATCTATCTTTACCCTATGTATTAGATGAAGATCTAGGTCCCACCCATCACATAATGAAAATCAGAAATATGTGTTCCAAAATATCTTTAAACATTCATCAAATCAAAAGTCCATGAATATCATATATATTTATTATATTTTTGTTTACAGTAATCAAAAAAATTTATATATAGTGTAAAAACCCATGATTTTACATTATCTTTATCTTTGAAATAATTTAATTTCATTAAAAACATGTACTTCTTGCAAAATTGGGTTTGAACAAAAGAAAACATAGTCAGGCATTGTGCTCTTAATTTATAATAAGTAATTAATTTTTCTAGCAATTTATTTTAAAAATTAAACTTAAATTTTAAAATCAACACATAAAAATTATCTTAGGGTGAGTGTTTATGGATTTTTCTAAATTTTCATTTTTTATGAATAACGAATAATACTGAATTTTATCCAAAAATGTCATTTTCATTTAAAAAATTTGTAATAATAAATTACATTTTGAAGTGATTTTAAAGAATACATAGTTTAATAAAAAATAAATTAATCCAATTTATGTCATTTTAATCATTTTTATTGAATTTTTCTATAAAACACTGTAATCTTTTGAATATTTTCTCTTTAAATACATGCTTTCACTTTTTGTCTATATGATTAATATTAAATTATAATTTTCCACTTATGTGAATTTATTTTGAAAAAATGGATTCAATATTTTGAATCAGGATAATTTATAATTTCTAATAAGGCTGACATAAATTTTACTAAAAATGAAAAGTTAAAACAGAAATAATTAATTATAGTAGTTAAGGTAAAAACGAATCTACCATTGGTTAAACTAATACAAAAAGGGTTAAAATGTTTTATTTATTTACACCACCCATTTTATGGAAATATTTTGAAAGTTATGACCTTAAGATATATTTTTATTAGTTTTAGGGATAATTTTACTTGGAAGTGACCTATATAATAAGCTAAGTAAAGAAAAAAACTAAACAAGGAACCTTATTTTTTGCTAAGACCTACAATGATTTGGAATAGGGATAAAAAATACATACGTTTGTTCATAAATATTATTTTTAATGTTAAATAATTTTTTGTCATGAAAATTTATTTTATATTTTTTTATATCAAATAATAACTATATATTCTTAAGAAACGCCAACATAGTAATTATTTAGTTAAAAATAAAATAAAATAAATGATACTAAAAATATTGAAAATAAAGTTAACTGAATGAATTATTATGTTAAATTTATTTTATGATGAATAAAAAATTTGAAATAGGTTTCAACATAATTTATTCAAATATCATGAATTTATTGATATTTTTAAATTCAAATTAAATGAATAATGTATAAATGAATATTAATGTTATTTTATATAAAAATGATATTGTATTAAACTATTTAAAATTACTATAAATACTGTATTCATCAAAGATATTTTTAAATGTTTATTAATATAAAATATTTTCCATTAATCGACCATTTTTACTTTTATAATGAATATATTTCCCCTAAATAATAAATACCCAGTTAATTCAGTTAAGGTTAAAGAGATATTTTTGCTTGTTAAATGTGTTTCTGTTGAAATTAATTATCAAAAAACATATGATTTATTGTTTATAAATAATATATCATATTTATATTCATTAGTTAATGCTTATATAATACATATCAGAATATTTCATGCTTTATGTATGAATTGCCTTTGTTAAAACTACTTGTTATCATAGTAAAAAAATTGTAAAAGCAAGGAAACATATATTTTATAAAAAAAATGTATAAAACACGTGTTTAATTATTTTTTTGAGGTTTGGGTCAACAATATAATCCCTAAAAACCTTTAATTAATAAATTTGTTTCCATATGGGGTAAGAGATACATCCCAATAGTGAATAATTTTCAGTATTTAGAAAAATGCCACTCCTACTCAACTATATTAGGCCATCCATTATCCACTCCTATTAACACCAAAAAATCTTTTTGGTTCATCCCATTACATTCCAAATGACTTTATATCTTCCCTAATGTCACCCTTGAAGACTTATTTTGGTCCAAAATCCTTCCAATGCAGGCATTTGTGCAAACTTGAAGAGGATACCCAAAGAATAGGTAATGTTATTCAATGAGTATCATTATTTTCTTTATTTTTTGACCTCCTTAAATCATTATTAAACGATGATGATATAATAACATCAATATCTTCCATAAACACGAATGTTTTTTTAATACGTTAATGTATTAAAACCATATCCACAATCAACAAATGGGTTATGAGATCATTATTCGCGTGTATAAAGGACTACCACCTCGCAAACTTATGTATTTAATTCTTCTATTACCACCTTTAAAAGTTTAGAATCATGATGGATATAATGTATATATATGAAATTTATAATATATTTATACCTATAGAGTAATTATTTCATATATATTTTAACCGTTAATTCCATAGGAGATACAATAATTACCCTTGTGTTTTTGGAAGACTATCGTCTCAAGAAGCGATGTGATTCATCTTTCACTTAAAATTTAAATGAAATGAAATAAGGTTAATGTTACTGATTATATATATAATTATCCTATCCATTTACATATATTATTACATGATTTTAATCATATTCAACCATGAAATATGAAGCAAATATCATAAATTATTGCATATTTTAATGATTAGGTATATAATAAAACATTAAACTAGTATATAACATCATTTCCAAAATTACCTACTAACACCATTAAAGATACTTCCAATTCATATGATATCCTTTTGGAAATAGATAGACAAAAGGAATGAGAATAAAACCTTGATAATGGAATAAACATGAGAATAAAGAAAAGCACATGAGTTAAAAGGCATATTGTGATAACATAAAAGGAATGAAACATGAATAATCATACAAAATCATAGGAAAAAAAACATGGAATCATACAATCATGGAAATATAATAATATTGAAGTAACATATAAATGACATAAACATGAGTCAAGGATAACTGCCCAGACTATATCACATGGTGGACAACGTCCCATAATAGATTAGGTTTACTCTATAATTCCTTACATGGCGTCTCATGAGACTAAACATTACTCTATGAATTTTATAAAAATATATTTTCACCCATCATAACATGATCATGATTATTTTTGGTATATGAAGAATACAAAAAAGTGATAAACATAAGGGTTACCCAGGTAAATAAATGTGTATTTTAATCATGTCATAAAGCTTAAACAAGGGGAATTTAACTAAAGTATCCATGAAAGAAGTGATTTAAATTATCAATAGAAATTAATAATGGATAAATAAGAGTATACCATGAATAATAATGTACAAATGATGTGAAATCAAGAAAAATATTTGTTTGATAACATTAGAAATTTTCTACCCAAGTGTGGTTTTAGGGAAAAGAATAAAGAGTCATTAAAGAGGAAAAATGAATAATTGTTTTCATAAGAATAGAAATGGATTAATAGAGTTTTTCATGATAAAAACAGTGATTTTATATAAATATTGGTGTGTTAAAATAGATTATGGAGTGTACTAGTAAATGGTTAAGAATAGTAGATGTGCTTTTTAATTTGGATTTCTTATCTAGAGGATTTGAGAAGAGAAACTTTTAAAACATATATTACCCCATAAAAATAATGAATTGCTATAGATACATAAGTATAGACCATATAAACATAATTTAAAATAATTATATATGAATAATTAATAAATAAATAATTGTAAAGAGAGATAAAGTATAACCCAAAGGTAAAATGGCGGTTCGTTAATATTGCTTATATTTTTCCAAAAGTGTTCTATAATTGAACTTAATATCCAAGATAATAAAATTATGTCCATTAATTAATTAATTTAGAACCAATAAAAGATACATTTTATTAATTATATTTGTATTATCTTAATTTATGACCATTTATATGAGTTATAATGTTTAATTTCAATGTCCCATGTGTGTTTCTTTCATGGTTTCATGGTCGGTTCACTTGTGTATAATTTTGAAATTTCTCATAAAATTTTAATAAATCTTCAAAAGAGAAATTATATGGTATGATTCCACTTCATTAAATTTAAATTTTCCCATATATCAATTTACTATTTCACCTAAATATGATTCTTTTGTTAAAACATTAATCATAAATGTTTATATTATTTTGGTTTTTATTCGATCATCTTGAACTTGTTTTATTTTATTATTTAACATCATGTATATATTAGTTCTAGAACATAAAAAAGTTATAATAAACATTTTATAATCTTTTTTAACCATTATAATGGTTTTATAACCAGCCATGAAGGTTTTAAAGGACAACGGGAAATCATCATCCAAGAAGAATGTGAATCGATATATCAGGGAAGATGTTTTTCATTTTTAAGATAAAAGGGGAAGAGAAGATTTATTTTGATGGATATTCCATTGAAAAATAAAATTATAATACATATATAATACAAGAGTTATCACTATGTTTTGAATAGGGTAGGTAACGATAAGGTAGAACAAAGAAATAATTTAACATAGACAGAAGGATGATTTTACATCTTGAATGTTGTCTCCTTGAGAACCTCATTAGGGAACTTGGTTTTGGTATTTCAGTGGGACCAGTAATACCATGATATAGGGAATAGTATTGGGAATGGAATTGTGTAGAATTTAGAAAATCTACAAATCTTAGGAGGTGTAAGGATAATGGGTGGTATTTATAAAGGAATATAGGGATATTTGTTTGATTATTTAATCCATTAGTTTATTAATTGAACTTCATATTATAAATAATGATGATTCATGTGACAATATATAATAACTAGTGCATGTGATTTCGAAATAATGGGTTATTACATTATTTTTGATACAAAAACTACTGTATTTGAATTAAAATGTAAAATATCGTAAATAATTGTATTTCAATATTCTACAAAAATTCAATTATTTTATAAAAGACCCAAAAATTCACCTTAACCATTTTTATTTATGTAGATTCTATGAATGGGATTAATTTTATGTTAAAAAGTTTTCTAATATGATTAATTTAATTTTTAATTAAGATCACAATTTATTAAAAAACTAATTTTTATGTTATAACTCTTTTTATGACACTTTCCAAAATTAATTGAGGAGTCATAAAATTACCTTGTAATAATAATAAAACAAAATATTAAATTATAAATATATTTTATGAATAAAAATTTCTATTAAATCAATATAATAATTATAAAATTGTAAATATAGATTTATGTTTCACAAAATTACCAATAATTAATTTATCAAAAATAAATTTATTTACTTATTTATTGACATAATAATATCATATTTTTATTTATAAGATACCTAAACAATGTTTTAATAACATATTTTAAATTAAAATTTTATTATTAACTTTATTTTTTATTTCTATACCTTTTTCATGAGTGTGGTCATTCTAGTGGATCAAGGAGATGAAAATTTTCTTATTCTAATTATCTTATTTTCTATTTACAATCTCGTTATAATATTTGGAATTATAATATGTTTATTTTATAACTAGAGTATAATTATTGATATATTAGAATATTATTTTTTTGGTCTCTCTTTTTTATGCTTGTTATTTATACTAAATGAAATAATTATAAGAAGGGAATTCCTTTGATAAAATTCTCAGTCGTTACAGTCTTCACCCTTATGAAATTTCTCCCTATACTTTTTTACAAACTATGGTGAAAATAGTTGAGCGTACTAATCCTTTATCACTTATTATATTTCCAATGTCTCGTATTCATACATTTGGTTACTCTATAGTACTTTTACTAGGTGAGTAGTCCTATTTCATAGAACTTTATCTCCATGGTCCAAGATCTTCACCGACTTCACCTCATAAGAGAGATCTTTTTTCGAACTATACCATCTCAAAATTTAGTACTCATGAGGGATATAGTATATAGATTATGTGGAATACATCATCTTCTTGAGACATGGTTGGTATAAGTACTAGTAAATATGACATAGCTCTGATGTGATCAAGAATATCAAAGGGGTTGATGTACCTGTGACATAACATTGCATTATCCCAAAATATAATGACCCACTTCCTAGGTGATATGTAAAGGAATAACTTTTCATCAACCACAAACACTGATTACCCTCTAAAATTATCTACATAGATATTCTATTGACTTTGGGATTCCATGATGTGATGCTGAGTGGTCTTCATCTTTTCTACCATTTCTTATATCATTTCAAGCACCAAAAACTTACATTCACTGAATTCATCCCAACATACCATTTATTTATATATTTTCCAATAAATGGATTTATATGGATTCATTTGGATGCTTGTGTGGAAAATATTATTGTATGAAAACTCAACCGTAGGTAGATGTCGGTCCCATCAACATTTTATGTCCATTGAGCATTATCTCAACATGTTTTCCACTATGTGGATAGTACACTCATATTGGCCATTAATTTAATGATGATAAGGCATAATAAAGGTCAACTATGTGTTTAGATAATGTTGGATAATTTTATAGAAGATGGAGGTATATCTCAGATCTTGATCAGATACAATATATAATGGTACTCCATGCAGACTTACCACTTATTTAATGTATATATGTCCAAGTTAATCAACTGATAAGTCCTCCAAAATTGTGATAAAGCGATCTATATTTGTTTAATTATCCACAATAACCCATGTATCATTATTTCCTCTATATGCCATCTGATGTCTCGTGAGAAATTCGACAGAGATGTTTTCCCATTTCTTTGTAGGTATGGGTAATGGTCACATAATACCCTTGGAATTTTTTCTTTTAGTCTTCACTTATAAACATACCAGGAACATTGATGAATATTAAGAAATTTCATTCTTTATATTGTCCCACCAATAGTTCTCTTAGATATCTCGATACATCTTTGTGATACCTATGTGGATAAAGAATGTAGAGATATGTGCATCATTCAAACACTTTTTTACACAAGGATTCAATGGTATACATCATCATGAACCAAATATTACAACTCAGTTTTCATTAATTTTTATTTCTAAGGATTACTCCTTTCGAATAGATTCCAGTTTCTTTAGAATTTCCACATAATTTCCTTGAGAATTCATTGTCTTTATAAAAGGTATGGTAGAGAAATAATTTTTGAAAGGAAAGATTATGTCCCTTCTTTAATGATTCCTATTTCTATAATTTTCATGTATAAGAATATTGGATTCTTATCAATTCTAATCCTTGATAATGATGTAAGATCTTTTCTACTTAGAGCATCCCCCACTTTATATTCTTAACCAGGATGGTAGTGGATTTAGAAATCATATTACATAATTATCTTTAACCATCTTCACTAGTTCATATTAATCTTCTTATATGTGAATATATATCTATGGCTCTTAGGATCAGTATTCATACCTCACACTACTCCGAATAGATATATTACCACCAGATTTTCAATGTGAAGATTACAACCACCATCTCCCGATCTTGCATGGGATTTTTTTTCTCATGAACATTAAAATTCATTGAGTAATAGGTTATAAATTTATCATTTTGTATTATTAAAAAATATATTACTTTCTTTGAAGGATCACTATATAGTAAAAAGTGTTCTCCACATGTATGATGTTTGAGTACTGGTGAATTGATAAACCTATTTTTGAACTCAATGAAGTAGTATTCACATTCATTAGTCTATAATAATTTATTCCCTTTCGATTAAACTTCATTATGGTGTTTGAAAATCAATATATGTTCTTCACAATTTGTTGTAACATCCCTCTTGACCATGGAAATTATGGATCTCTATTATAGATGCTGGTGTGAGACATTATTAAATTTCCTTTCTCTTAGAAGGGTCAACATATATTCCTTTTCTAGTGATAACAAGACCCAAGAATGAGACATCCTCCATCTATAAATCACATTCATTGTACTTTTCATATATTTTGAACCTCTATAACATCTTTATCATAGTATTCATATTCTCTTCATAATCCACATTTCTCTTGAAGTATATCATAATAACTTCTATACAAACTATTTTTTTCATGGTAATCTCAAAAGAATCAATTCATTATGTCCATGTAAATTTCTAGAGAATTAGGGAGTAATAAGGGAATCACTATAAACTTATAGTGTCCATACCACATTCAAAAATCATTCTTGGGAATGTCTTCCTTCTCCACCTTTAATTTGTTATATCCCAACCGAAGGTCTTACTTATTGAAATACTTGTCCCCAAGTAGTTGTTCAAACAATTAATATATATATATGGTAGGGGATAAATGTTATTTATCCTGATTTTGTTGAGCTCATGATAATCAATGTATATGTGCAGTTATCCATCCTTCTTCTTGACAAAGATGACTGAAAAACCCCATAGTGATGTTCTCAATCATACGAAACCCTTGTCTATATTCTTTGGTAACTACTTCTTATGTTCTTCCAACTGAATAGTGGCCATTCTATAAGTATTCTTTTATATAGGTAAATATATAGAAATAAGTTCAATTGAGAACTCAAACTCCCATTCTGTAGGATGAACTAAAAATTCTTTGGGGAATATATCAGCATCGTCCCCTACTATTGGAATGTCTTCAAGAATGATTCTCTCAAATGTCTGAATCATTTGAGATAAAGATTATTCTTCCTAAGGAAATAATATCCACATTTGCGATAATAATTATTAAGTATATTCTTCATCCTCCTTACACAAGTATAGAATTTGGGGATGCCTCGTGATGTGAAAAGTGACCTCCCTTTCTCGAAAATTGATGTTTGGTTTTTATAAAAATATCTAATCCATAACTAATATATAATAAAACTCCACCAAAGGTACTAAGAAATGATTTTCTAAGAGTTTCAGTCCACAAAACTTAACTAGGGATCATTAATATACTTTTGATGCAATAATTTATCCGTTTTATATTCTTACAAATAACTCAACATCCATATTTTGAGGTGGTTTTTGAATATTTCTACTAAACATTCAAGATATAAAAGAATGAGTAGAACCTAAAGAAAATAGAACGTTTTTACATTCCTTAATTAATAACTAGTGTATCTATCACCACATAATTTTTAGTCTTATCTTTTTTATTAGCAATAGAATATTCCCTTTCTTTTTTCATTAGAGGCTATTTTTGTTGATTTCTTCTGACAACCCTCGGCTCAGGGAATTAGACCACATAATTCTTATCATCATTTCAGTTTAAAAAATTCACTACAAGTTGAGTGTTGATATGAAACTTTATTTATTCTTACACATTTTTGGGAATCTTCATATCCCTTTAGAAACAATTATCCTAATTCCCCTCTCTTTCTTATTTGATGCAACTCCAAGATACCTTTAGACAGTTCCCTAGATACTTCTTCCCTCACTTTTGACATGTTGGATGTTTTGTTTTCTTTCTATCATGTGATTTATCTATTGGTCCTCCCATATTAAATTCCATTTTATACTTGTTATCTTTAATAAAATGAGACCACTGAGAGTATCCAATCTCAATATCACCCTTAAGGGTATAATGAAAATTCTCCTCATAGATTTCAAAGTCTTGAATCTCAAACACTTTTCATAGAAACATATTTAGTCCAGTAAATAAGTGACCCACCTTGATTTCAGTGTTTTTTAAAAATCTAGATGAATATCATGAAATCCTTATAAATATTTTACCATATGACATGATAGAATAGTATTCTTTTTTTCTTTAGTATGAGGAACTCCCTCTCCATATTAATATAGAGGGTTTGGGAAAAATATTAATTGAATTTTTTTTATTGATTATGAATACATGGAAAAAATTACCTCCTTTGAATTTGTGATTTTCATCAGTTTCTATAATTGATTAGGTTCGACATAAAAGAAGTAGACAATAACAAAAAATTCTCTTCATATAATCACTTAAGGACAAATAATATATTATCAATGGAGTTAATCAATTATTCTGTGATGGGGGGATCAGAAGATCCACTAAAAATAAGAATAATTTTTCACATAAAGGATTTGAACCATTTTTTTTCTTATGATAAAGAGGGAGTTTTACATGATTCATGTAATTATTCATAACATGAGCTCGTTCCTCAAGTACTTTCATGAAGTTCTGGGATCCCATTCCCAATATATTTAGGATATCAGTAGAGAAATCATCACATTTACAATGAAATTTATTCTTGACACAAGTTATACTATTTTCCTCCATTAACTAATAAAAATAAATTACTATTTTTGAGGCCTAAATACTTATCTAATAATAATATAAAAATGAAACTTTGTATATAAATGGATAAACATGTAAATAAAAATTATTTCATAACATGTGATTCCCTATGTTTCAATCTTGGTAATCCATGGTGATAGAAATATACATCATGTTATTACTAATTTTTTATAGTATTTACCTCCAAAAAAAACTTTATTATCATTTTATTCCATCTATAATGACCGTATCCTTTAAAATATATTATTCCATCACTTTAAAACTATTTAACTATCAAATACAAACCAAATATTGTAAATAATAGTGTCTTCAGAACATTAGGTTGATAAATGTAAAAAATGAAACAAAAATTTACAATATTTTCCATAATAATATTCTAACTTGATTCTATCTCTCACAAATGCATAAGATAACCAGGGGAAAACACATAGAAAAAAGTGATGAGCTAAAAAAATAGTAAGGGAATAAACATGAGAATAAGTCATAACACATGACTTGGAAGGAATAATATGATAACATAAAAGGCATAGACCATGAATAATAATATTGAAGCATAGTATAAAGAACATTAAATCATATGATCATCGAATCAAAGGAATATGGTAGAAACATATAACATAAAATAAACATGAGTTAAGGATAATAGCCTACACTATATCAAATGGTGTAAAAAGTCCCATAATTAAATAGGTTTACTCCTTAATCCCATAAATTACATCTCAATAGACTAAATATTTACAAATTCATAGGAGAAATATCTTGGTGCAACCATAAAAAATGTTCATGAATATGTGTGACCCCTGAGAAATCAAACATAATGGATAAACATAAGGGTTACCCCTGTAATGAAATGGGTATTGTAATCATGTAACAAAGCATCACCAAGGGGTGTATAATAATGGTATCCATGAAATAAGTTATTTAAATAATTCTTGGGAATTTATAAATAAAAATAATTGTATATAATGAATAATTATGTACTCTGAAGTAAAATCATAGAAAATATTGGTTGGATAACATTTGAAATGTGCCCCCTAATTGGGGTTCTAGGGCGCAGAATAAAGAGTCATTAAAGACCATAATAGAATAATTGAATATATAAAAATATATATGAATTAAGATAGTTATTCATGTCAAAATGAGTGATATTAAAAAAACAATGGTGGCTTAAAATATAATATGGAGTGTACTTTTAAATGGGTAATAAAAGGATAAGTTTCTTTTATTCTGGTATTCTTATCGGGAGAATTTGAGATAGAAAATTTTAAAACATTTATTTCCCCATAAAAATTGATAAATTGATCAAGATATATTATTTTAGAAAATATAAATAGAATGTTGAATAATTATATAATAATAATTAAGAAATAAATTGGTGTAGATAGAGAGAAAGCATAACCCAAAGGTAAAATGGAGGTTCAAAGAGATCCCTTACCATATGTCTGAAAGTGTTCTGCACTTGCACATAACATCCTAGGTAATCAAATTATATCGATTAATTAATTAATTTAGAATATCATATATATATATATGTACATTGTTTATTATAATTTTATTATGTTCATTTTGGGCCATTTTAACGATTTATAAGGTTTAATTTTCTTTATTCGGGGAGTGTTTATTTCATGGTTTAATGGTCGGTCTGATTGTGTATAAATATGGAAGTTCTTGTAAAATTAGAATAATTCAATTGAAGTTAAATTATATAGTATTTATAAACTTCCTAAAATTTAATTTTCCATATATAATTTTATTTTTGGACATGAGGATGACTCATTTGGTAAAATAATATTGTTAAACATTTAGATTATTTTAGTAGTTTTTCAATCTTCACAAACATGTTTTGTTTTAATTTTTAATATTATGTATATATAATAGTTCCAAAACATAAAAAATAGTTTAGATAAACATTTTAAATGCATTTTTAACCATTCTATTGGGTTTATGACCATCTATGAAGGTAATAAGTGAAAAACAATCATTATCCACGAAGGTAATGAGTCGACCTATCAAAGATGATGTTTTTCCTTTTTAGATAAAAGGGAAAGAGAAGAGTTTTTATGAAGGATATTTTATTAAAAGAAAACAATTATGTTATTTATATAATACTATAGTTATGATGTTGTTTTGAATTGGGGTGGTGAGGATCAAGTACAAGAATGAAATAATTTAAAAGGGAATGAAGGTGGATTTTACCACTTGAATGTTGTCTCCTTGAGAACCTACTTAGGGAACTTGGTATTTCTATTTTATTGAGAATTTTATGAATAGGATGTGGGGAAGAGGGTTGAGAATGGAATTTGACAAAATTTAGACAAGTTACAAATCATAATAGGTGTGAGGAGAAGGGGTGGTATTTATAAGGGGATGAGAGTGGTGTTTGTTTATTTTATCCATTAGTTTATTATTTTTTCTCAAGAGTGTCAATTTTTTTTATTATTGTGTCAAAGTAGAGTAACTAGTTCATGTGATTACAAAATAATGGTTTCTTACATCATTTACAACTAAAAATTCATATATTTGGCTTAAAATGTTAGACATGGTAAATTATTGTACTTCAGAATTCAAAAAAATACAATTATTTTATTAAAATCCCAAAAATTTACCTAACCATTTTTTTGAAATTTATATTTAAAAAATAATCATTATTTTTTTAGAATAATTTTCTAAATATAAGAAATTAAAATTTTAATTAAAATCATAATTTATAAAAAAAAATCCAATTTTAATATTGTAATTTTTTTATGACCCTTTTGAAAAATTAATTATTGTCCAATAAAATTATTTTATAATTTTAATAAAACATAATATTATTATATGAATATATTTTAAGAAAATATTTTTTCCTTTAAAACATTATATTATTTATAAATTATAAACATACATTTACGTTTTAAAAAAAATATGAACATTTAATTTATCATTAAAAAAAATTATTTTATTATTATATAGTATAAATATATAATATTTTTAATTATAATATAACTAAATTTTATTTATAGTTTATTCTTTTAAGTGAATATTTTATTACTAACACTATGATTTATTTCTACATATTTTTTCGTGAGTGAGTTCATTATAGTGGATCGAGCAGATCAACATTTTCCAATTCTTATTATCTTATATTATATTTATTGTACAATTATAATATTTTGAATTATTGTTGGTTATTTATGAATAAAAGATTATTCATCATTTATGATAATAATATTTTGTTGGTCTCTCTTTGTGATGTTTGTGATTTATACTATAAACAATAATTATAAGAAGGGGATTTCCATTGATAAAATTTTGGGTCATTACAACATGTGATATAAATGATATAATTATTATACTAATGAAAAATATATCATTTTGAAAAGACAATATATACCATTTTATTTTGTACGTTTTCAGTCACTTAAATATGATAACATCATTCATGTATGTGTGGACTTCCACCTTTACGAAAGGATGTGGCTATATTTTCATCACCATACCACATGGATGATATATATAAGTACATTTAATGAAATAATATGGTATGTATTACATTATTATAATTATATAATGTTAAAATATTACTTACCGGATATCTATAATGATTATTGAAAAATGGAAATGATACTCATACATATGTACGACCTACCATCTCCATGATTAAAAAACATCATTTTTCATAATCATATTTTAATGATTAGTTTTAAAAGTGTAATTTATGTAAAAATATGTTTATTGTTTCAAATTTTTTATTATAAAGATTATTGAACTATATAATATGAAAATGAACCAAATCATTCTCGATGAAACACATATGAGAAAACAAGGCAATTAAAATCCATAACAATGAAGATAATGAATGATTATTAATGGAGGGGTGGTACTATGTAAAAAAACTATAATACTTGATATAATAAATTTAAATATGGTTTTATTATAAGTGAGGATAAATATCATTCAGTCAAAATGAAGCATGTGGTAAAGAATTTTGCCTCAAATTACATTCTATTAAGACATATATGTTACTATGAACCAATTCACTTTTATGTGGTGTGTGTACTTCCACATTGACATGAAGTATCATGATTTATTCATATTTCTTGGTATTTTAAGTTTAAATTTGATATATTTCATCCAAGGAGATTTGACTATAAAATTAAAAAGTGGTAAAAGTTATTGAACATTCTCATTTTATTTTGTGATTGTTAAGTTTCTCTTGAAACAATCACTTTATTGTAATAATTTTTCATTAGAAATTAAATTTACATTAAATATCCACATTCTTTGACGATGGATATAATTAATTCTAAAATATATACCATTTTTACAAACTGTGTTTATTTGAATGTTATTTTATTAATTGGGAAAATATTGATAAATCCATATAACCAATATAGTTATTAGAAAATACATCATATTGATTCACGGATTAAATCTAATATTAGATGTATGTGGAATGCTATAGAGTTATAGTGATGAGTGATTCCTGGTATTATATATCCCCTAAATGTATTGGTTGGTCTCCCGAGGAAAATTAGTAATCTAGCATTAAACGATTCTTTACTAATAGTTTAAATCATCCCGTGAATGGTCTTTATCATAGATTTATCATGTGGTTGAGAAATTTCATATAATAATTAAGCATTTATTTAATTAAAAGCTCAATATTTATTGTTAATGAGATTTTTTTCTATGATATAATCTTTGGATTCATTTTGTTCTAAGTTTATTGATTTAATGGAATGTGTTTTTAATTATTTTCCTTTATATATTTATTATTCCTTATCTAGTTATTTAAATGGAATGTGTGATAAATTATTTACCTTTACATGTTAATTATGATTATTGATTCATGGTATATTTCTTTTTACTTAAACCTTGATGAGAATTTGGGATCACCATTATTATTTTTTCATTTCCCAAGAATCCATGAAGCATACATTGTTATAAATAAAAGAATATTATAGATGAAATAATTTTATTGTCTAAAAAAATTATCTTTTATCCTTTGTATTAAAAGGTAATGTAAGACTCATGTACATATCTATTTTACCAAGAGTACTAAAATATTGGGTGCTTCAGGATGTGGTTCCTGGCACCTTATTCCAATGTAATAATTTAGGCACCAACTCTTGGATACTATGGTCCAGTTCACTATAGTTGGTATCAAATAAGGTTTCATAGAAACCCAGGAAACTAGTTCAAAGAATACATTGATTAGGGAAAATAAACCAATGATAGGCTTTGAGGGTATGAATATGAAAATCCTAATTTTTTTGTAAGGTATAGATTACATGGTTATTCCAATAAATACATCCATATCTAGATACTATAAGAGGACCTGGATATAGAATAGAGGTACCTAGGGGTATTAACTCCAAAAAGAGTGCATTGGGATGGACCTAATCGTCACATGGTGCACAAAAATGAGCCTTAATACCCTCATTGTTTTACACTCATGGTGGATATTCATAGGATAAGTCTCATTTTTTAAAAACCATTATGAATGATTTTAAAATAATCATATCCCTAACAAAACTAAATTTATGATTATGATATTATCTATTTTTAAAATGTTCATTTTATGATAAGTATTTCACTAGATTTGGGATTATACATTATGATTCATAATGATATACTCTAATCGAATATATGGAATCTTTTAGAAAAGGTGCCTAGAAAATGGAATGCGAATTTCATTAATGAACATATTACAATATTTATGAATGATCATTTATTTTATTGGTTTATGAAAATAATTATAAGTAAACTTGTCTACCAAACATTATCATCACATGAGGGTATAATATCATGGGATAATAAGATAAAGAATTAATTTTATATGTATTATTTATTCATAGGGAATAAGGAGAAGAAGAGGATGAATGGAAAAAAGATGGATAAATGGAATAAGGGAAAGAAGTATTTTTTCCACAAGTTATAATTGTTGAAAGAAACACCTTGTTAATTTCATAAATGAAATGGGAATTTTCTAAAAGAGTAGAGAGAATATCCACCAAGATTTTAATTTAAAGTGTAATAAAAATGTTTCCAATTTTCAATTCTTGAACAATAAGGATATGGGTAAAAAAAAAATAAATATCTCATGAGAAAAACTAATATAATTGTAAAGAAGCTAATGGATCATGGTCAAGAATATTCTATTGCCTTAGAAAAAAAAATATTTTCATTATTGTGTTTTTATTCAAGAATTATTTCATTTGAGTATTTTTAAAATTATGTTCTGATAATAAGAATTATAAATTATATAAATATTTCACTATATTATGTTTAATTAAGGTTTTGGAAGCATGTGTTTAACAGTACTGATGACCAAGAAAAATGACACAATGTAATGTTGAAATGATTATAGAACACATTATTGAGTGACCTTAATGTTTTCTTGATGTTTAGATAATGATATTGAGATAAATATATTATTGATAAGATAAATTGGATAGGGTTGACTCCCTTAGAACTCATTAATTATTTATTTGATAAAGTGGTTATGCTATCATTGATGGATTATAAATCATCATCTGATTTAATGAATATATCAAATAATCTATGTTTTACTTAAGTAATAAGGTTCAATTTGGGTTTTTGATATGACTTTATAGAAATTAATGTTATTACCATGATTTAAGAGAATACATGATGAATTTATTCACATGTTTGATATGTGATGACTTAGAGATACTTCATATTGTTTTGATTAATGATATGTTAATTTTGGAAATTCTAAGAATTTATTTATAATGTTATGGAAATTAATATCTTATAAGGTCCCTAAGTGTAATCATTTATTAAATGGTTAATGCTGAACACTGGATGAAGTTTTAAATATTAATATATTACTTTACTATATATAAATTTATGCATATTGGATAATGTGTGATAATAATATTGGTTTTTTAAAATAGTTAGAGAAATATGAGAAGCACTTTTCACTCTTTTATAAATATCAAAATCTATTTAAAAGTGAATTTTATTGCTTTAGTCCAAATAAATTCATTTATGGATATTCTTTTCCTAGAATAAGGGATGAATTAAAAATTTATTGAAGTAAAACCAAAGGATTAAATTATGATTACACAATAGAAACATATCAAGTAATTATACTTCTTTATATCTATACATAGTTAAAGAATTAGTAATATTTTGGAAAACTATTTTGGAAAAAATATGTTACCCAATTACCTTTTTATTTGATGAATCAGGTGGACTTTTAAATCATCACATATTTATTATTTTGAGGTCCTTAACTTTCCTTTCATCATTAACTTTTCTATGATCAATGTACTCAATCACTATTTATAATTATTAATTCTTTTATTTCATTTCCATTTTTATTTTTCACACCTATCTTATCCTACTTGGAAAACAAGTAATGTGGTAATCTAGATGGACTTCGTACTCCCTTTTCCCTCTTATTATAAAAAAATGATTTATTAACCCTTTGTATGATGTGGGTTTTTAAACATTGGTATTTCCAAATGTAAATCCATTTATTACTAAGATCATGTTTATATAGAGAGGATATAATTTATTTAATGTAATGATAATGTAACACCTCAATACATTACAATATACTCTTCTTATAAATAATTTAATTTCATAGATAAAATATAATGCACACAACACTATGATAAAACGAAACAATAATTTTTCAATATTTTCACACATAATTTAGAATTAGTGTTTAATAATTTCATAAAATTTATTGGAAAAAATAAACCAAAATTCAGAAATCATCATTTAAAAAATATCTTAAGGTGATTTTTTTTGAAAGGTTTTATTTTTCTGATGAAGAGTAAGAAATACCAAATTTTAACTAAAAATAACCTTTTCATTTAAAAATTAATAATTTTAAATAAAATATGTACTTTTTAAAAGTAAAATTAGTACAATTATATGAAAATTAATCCAATTTATGTCATTTGAATAATTTTTACAATGAATTTTGATATAGACACAATATAAACTTTTGAACATGTTCCCTTTAGAACTTAATTTTCTTATCATTCCTGCAAGATTAATATTAAACTAAAATTTTCCACTTATTTTAATTGAATATTTATAAATAGAATATATATTTTTAGTTATAATAATTTATAATTCATAACAATTTCACCATGATTTTTGACAAAAAATAAATAGTGAAAATAATATAAATTAATTACCATTGTTAAGGTAAAAATTGGTTTATCGGGGTTAGAATATGAATATAAGGTTAAAATGGCCTAAAATTTTTTCCCACAACTGTTGGATGACCAAATTTATACCCTTATGACCTTATTGTTTATTTTAATGATTTTTTGGGACAAATTTCCTTAAAAGTGACCGATATAATAAGTTTAGTAAAGAAAAAAAGGAACTTTCCTTACTTTTAATATCTATAAAGCTTTAGGATAGGGACAAAAACAAAAAAATTCACCTATAAAATTTATTTTGAAATATAAATTATTTTTTATTTGGATAATTTATTTTAATTTTTTTGGATATGAAATAATTACTTTAACGATTAAGAAACTCTAACACAAAATTTAATTAGCCAACAATAAAATAAATGAAATGAAAATGAAAATATTAAAATTGAATTAAATTAAATGAATTATTGTGTTAAATTTGTTTTTTAGATGAATATATCATTTTAAAAAGGTGTGAACATAATTTATTATAATTCCATCATTTCAATCGGATTATTAAGTCTTAATTACACGAATAATGTCAAAATTGGCAGCTATGTTTTTTAACAAATGAGATTTTTTTAAATAATTTATAATTAATAAAGATAATATATTATTCCAATTTATTTTAAAATATTAATAAATTTAATTTGTGTCCTATTCATGGAACGATTTCTATTTTCTAATTAATATATTTTCCCCCAAATATTAAAAATTATATTTGCGTGATATAGGTTAAAGACATGTTTTTTCATGTTAGATATTAATATATTAAATTTAATGTAAAAAAATTGTATTTATATTTTATAAATTATAGATTATATTTATAATCACTAGGTATAAATTATCTAGTAAGTATCATTTTATTTTAAGCATAATCAAAAAATTATCTTGGTTAAAAATAGTAGTAATCGTAGTAAAAAAACTTAAAAGTATAATGTATGAAATATCCAAAGTCCAGTAATAGAATGTTTAAAACATGTGTTTTATTTAACGAACCGAATTTGGAGCCCCTCCACTAGTGCCCCATACCCGGTTTGCCACATGACCTCAATCACGTTTCCCCAAACATCAGAGGCTACCGACTAGTAGTGAGGGACTTGGTGAGTCGATAGGGGAAATTATACCCTCATTTGGTAAAGTGAACAGTGGAAGAAAAACCAGACATAATAACAGAAACAATAAACCACATACAATAATTGAATTGAACAATGGAAGCAATGCATAAACTAATAATGATGCAACATGGTACATATGTCTATGGAAATCAGTAAACAAACCAATGTGCTGAATTACAACTAAAAAACAAGGTGCAAAAGAAAACAAAGTAAACTCCTCAGCATCGCAAGCCATGGATCGGACCCATGCTCTCCAACTCAAGTGCAATCAAGAACCTGAAGTAAAAAGGCATTTTCCCTTATCTATACCTAAAACAATATAATCTGCTTGAGCCCAAAAGCATGGCCCAAACAAGGTGTGAGACAAAGTCCCAGTAGGAAACCACCCAATGATATGTGCCTAATAGTCAACGAATACATGGAAAGTAAAGTGCAAGAACAATAAATAGGAAAAATACACAGTAGTCACAGTCCACAGTTCTAGCATATAAAGTGCATAAGTAAACATCCAGAAACAAGAAGAAAACAGGTAACCCCTTAGGTAGATCTCACAGCCTAACCCCAATAGTTAAACCTACAAGTACTAGAAACCCTCTAGAAGGCACACACAGTCTCGCCCCTCTAGATCAGCTAAGAAACATACTCTCTAAGGAAGAACTCACCATAAATTCCACCTATAGTCTCGTATTATGCCAAAGGCTCTCTGGGGAAGCACACAATGTCTCATTCTCCCTATGGCCCACGTAGAGGAACTACAGACTCTCTGGGGAAGCACTCATCGCCAATTCCCCCTATGGTCTCACATCGTATTAAAAGGCACTCTAGAGAAGCCCTTATGTCTATTCTCCATGTGTTCTACTACAATAGGTTCTCACAGTCATGTGTGATACTAACATACTAAGCGCGCATGTAACGTCCAAGTAAAACTCAAGAACAACTTGGCTATCATTCTAAGGCTCAACAGTATAACAAAGAAACAGTTCCCCTGTCCTACAACTAGGCATGGAAACCAGAAAAATGCCAAACAAGTAAACAAGCATGGCAAACATCCAGAGTACAATAAGAACTACCATATTCACATGCAATTACATCTACTCAAGAAATCATGAAAATAAGGAAATATAACAAGGGAAAAACAGGAACACGCAATACCCCATTCAAGGGTATTGGTGGAATTTGCACAAAATACTCATCGAATTTCAACAGAAAAGAGAAACCACCAACCTCGATCCTAGTAGATTGATATACGTGAACAACGATGAAATATTCTCCTTAGAATGTCGTAGATATGAGAAAACGTCCAAAACAGATAAACCCCGATATCTTGAAAAGGAGGAGGAATTGGAAAACATGGCTCAAGCAAAAGGGAGAACTCATCGTTGTGCTTCCAACACAATCGACCGTGCTCGAATTGGAGAACGGACAGAGAGGCGGGGGCTCGGAGAAGATCTTGCCATACAGGTTACTCTCGGATGAAAAACCTAGAGAAGGGGTGTGTTCTGTCCGTCAGGCGCAACCCCTATGTGTTTAGTGAAAAAAAGAAAATACACGGTGTGTAATTTTAGAGTACACGACGTGTACTAGGTTTTTCCATACTCCGGAAAAACCGGCCTCCACGTCACCCTTACACACCCTAATCCAGAGCCCCTCCATTAGTGCCCCGTACTCGGTTCGCCACATGACCTCAAGCACATTTCCCCAAATTCTAGAGGCTGTTGACAAGTAGCGAGGGCCCTGGTGAGTCGCTGGGGAAACTATGCCCTCATTCGGTAAAGTATACTACGGAAGAACTACCAGACACAATAATAGAAACAATAAACAACATACAACAACTGAACTAAACATCGGAAGCAATGTATAAACTAATAATGATGCAACATGGTACATATGTCTATGGAAAGCAGTAAACAAACCAATGTGATGAAGTACAACAGAAAAACAAGGTGCAAAAGAAAACAAAGTAAAATCCTCAGCATCACAAGCCATGGCTTGGTCCCAAGCTCTCCAACTCTAGTGCAATCAAGAACATGAATTAGAAGGGATTTTTCCATTATATATACCTACAACAACATAATCTGCTTGGGCCCAAAATCCCGGCCCAAACATGGTGTGAGAAAAAGTCCCAGTAGGCAACCACCCAAAGATCTGTGCTGAACAGTCAACAAATACATGGCATGTAAAGTGCAAGAATAGTAAATAGGAAAAATACACAGTAGTCATAGTCCACAGATCTATCATATAAAGTGCACAAGTAACCATCTAGAAACAAGAAGAAAACATGTAACCCTTTGGGTAGCTCTCACAGCCTAACCCCTATGGTTCAACCTACAAGTACTAGAAACTCTCTAAGAGGCACACACAGTCTCACCCCTCTGGTTCAGCTAAGAAATAAACTCTCTGAGGAAGCACGCACCGTCAATTCCCCCTATAGTCTCGTATCATATTAAAGGATCTCTGGGGAAGAACTCAACATCTCATTCCCCCTATGGCCTATATCGAGGAACTACAGACTCTCAGGGGAATCACTCATCGTCAATTCTCCCTGTGGTCTCGCATCGTATTAAAAGACACTCTGGAGAAGCCCTTATGTCAATTCTCCCTGTGGTCTACTACACAAGGTTCTCACAGTCCTATGTGAAACTAATATGCTCAGTGCACATGTAATGTCCAAGTAAACCTCAATAACTACTTGACAATCATTCTAAGGATCAATAGCATAACAAAGCAACAGTTCCCCTATCCTACAACTAGGCATGGGAACCGGAAAAATTCCAAACAAGAAAAAAAGCATGGAAAACATCCAGAGTATAGTAAAAACTACCATATTCATGGGAAATTACATCCACTCAAGCAATCAAGAAAATCATGCAATATAACAAGGGCAAAAAAGGAACATGCAATACCCCGTTCAAGTGTATTGGTGGAATTTTCACAAAATACTCATCGCCTTTCTACAGAAAATCACAAACCACCTACCTCGATCCTAGGAGATCGATATACATGAACAGTGATGACAGATTTTCCTTAGAATGTCGTAGATCTGAGAAAAAAAAATCTGAAATACATAAACCCCGATATCTTGAAAAGGAGGAGGAATTGGAAAAAAGGCTCAAGCAGAAGGGAGAACTCACCGCTGCACTTCGAACGCAATCGACCGTGCTCGAATCGGAGAATGGACGGAGAGGCGGGGGCTCAGGGAAGATCCTTCCATATGGGTCACTCTCGGATGAAAAACCTAGAGGAGGGGTGTGTTCTGTCCGTCAGGCGCAACCCCAGTGCATTTAATGAAAAAAAGAAAAGTACACGGCGTGTACATTTAGAGTACATTGCGTGTACTAGGTTTTTCCATACTCTACCAAAACTAGCCTCCACATCTCCCCGACACACCATGTGTGTGGCCCAGGCACAACCAGAACACGACTTCGAGCCGGAGAAGAGTACACGACGTGTACTCAGAAAGTACATGGCATGTACTTTGAAATTTTCCAGAAACTCAATTTTTCTTAAAAACTCCAGACAAGGAAAGGCGTACCTGAAATGAAGATCCGGGTTTATACATTTTAGAGGTGTGTATATAGCATATAATACTTAAAAACCATTAATTATCAAATTTGGTTCCACTTGGGGTAATAAAGACCTCCCAATTGTTAATATTTTTTGGTTTTTAAAAAATCCCCACTCCCCCTCAACTATAAAAATGCATATGCTCTACTCTATTTTTTACACATTCAAACCATATTGGCTCTAAAATTACCTACCACTATTATTTTGGAAAAAATCTATCATAGGATGGATTTAGTGAAAACCTAGATAGGATACCTGAAGAAGAGGCAATGTTTTTAAACCAGTGTCCTTATTTTATTTCATTCTCCACCTCATTAAATTATTATCAAACAAAAATTATATAATAATATCTGTATATTAAATTTAATATTAAATTTTTATTATACAGTCTTTAATTATAACAATATCCAATTTTATCAAATGGGTTATGAAATCATCATTCTTGTGTATAGCAGACTACCGCCTCAAAAACTGTTGTTATTTGTTCTTCCAAGAACACCTTTCATAGTTGGATATGATTACAGATATAAATTATATTTATGATATTTATAACATATTTATACTTATTGAGTATTTATATCAAATATATATTTTCACCTTCCATTCCATATGAGATACGATAACGTCACTCGTGTGTACGGAGGACTACCACCACGTGAAGTGATGTGATTCGTCTTTCACTAATGTTTTACATGGATTGTAATAAGTTTAAATTTGTATTATTATATTTCATATACATAAAATAATTATGATATTATTTAAATATTTATAATTATATAAATATAATATATATCATTTTTCTTACCTTTTTACTCAATTAATGATGATAACATCGTTCTTGTACGTGTGGACTACCGTCTTCACGAAGCAATGTGACTCTTTTTTCATCACCAAAACACATGGATGATATATGTAGGTAAATTTAAAGAACAAATATGGCATATATTATATTATCATAATTATATTAAGATAAAATATTACCACTTTACTATCTATAATGATCAATGAAAAATAAAAATGTTACTCAGGTGTACATACAACCTACCATCTCCATGATATAAAAATACTGCATTTGTCATACCCAAATTTCGTGATTGGTTTGAAAAGTTTAATTTATATAAAAATTTGATTATTAAGTCATGATAATTATTATTTATTTGATATAACTACATAATATGTGGATGAACTGGATCTTTCATGATGAAGCACACATGAGAAAACAAGACAACTAACACCCAAAAAAATGAAAACCAAGAATGATTATTAATAAATGGTTGATAATTTGTTATAAAAGGATCATATAAGATATTATAAATATTATTATTATTATGGTTTATGTTAATTACAATTTTTAAACCTCTTAACAAGAGTTTAAATAATTTTCACTCAAAATGAAGAATGAGGTAAGGGATTTTATCACAATTTACATTCTATGAAGACTTATTTGTTATTATACACAAATTCACTTTTATGTGGGTTATATACTTATAATTTGAAATGTAATATCATGATTCCATCAAATTTCTTTGTATTTTATGTTTCAAGTTTCATTATTTCATATAGGGGGATTTGGATTGAAAATTTACAAGTGGTAAAAGTTATTGAACATTCTCAATATCTTTTGTGATTGTTAACTTTATCTTGAAATGGTCAATTTATTGTAATAAATTTTCATTCGAAGTTAAATTTGTATTAAATATCCATATTATTTTATTTTTGATATGAATATTTCCTAAACATTATACAATTTTTATATACAATGTTTAAATGGAATGTTATTAGATTAATTAGGTAAATATCGATAAATCTGTATCCTTTTCCTAATATAAATACTTGATGATAAAGAATATTTATTCATGAATTTAATCAATTATTCAATATATAAGGAATGATTTAAGAATATTGCGATGGGTGGTTCCCAATATAATATATCCTATAAAATAATTAGTAGGTCTCATTAGACAAATCAATAAGCTAGTATTAAATGTGTTGTTAGCTGTAGTTTAAATCATCTCGTGAATTGTTTTGATGGAAGAAGTATCACACACCTAATACATTCTATCCAATAAGTAAACATTTCCTTAATTAATATTTATGTAATTGTTATCCATGATATTTATACTTTGATATTATCTATGGATTCCTTTATTTTTTAGATTATTGATTAAATGAAATCTATTTTCAGTTATTTACCTTACCATATTGATTATTATTTATCTAGTTTTTTAAATGGATTGTGTGATAAGTTGTTTACCTTTCCATGCTGATTATGCTTATTTATTCATGATATATTCCACGGTAATTAACATCTGATGATTATTTGATCTCAACCACAATTTTTTCCTTTCTTATAAGTATATGAATTGTATTATGTTTGATATGAATGAATATTCTAGAGGTAATAATCTTATTATAAAAAAGACTATATTGTAATTTGTTTATCATATGTAATGAAAGACGTAAGTTTTTATCTAGTTTCCCAAGACTACTAAACTATTTTGAATTTCCTTTTGTGATTATTTATTTGATATTCTAATGTAATTATCCAGACACTAAATATGGGCTACTTGAGTCGGGGTCACAAAAATGGAAAATGGAGTACACCATTCATGGAGAAAGTATTCTCTACTTTAACAAGATAATTTTTTCCATTTTTTATGAATTTTGAGTATGAAATGTAATTAATATTTTAATATTCTAGAATAATAATTATTTCATACATTTCAAATAAGTTTATTAAACCTATTGTTATTAGCTTACATGTAAAGCATGAATGAATCATGTCACCTTGTGAGACGATAGTCCACCCTACACAGGATCAACATTATCATATTCCCATAGAATGGAATGTAAGAGGGTATATGTTATATAATAATTAATAAAGTATAATAATATCCTAAATATCATATATAATCATTAATTAATCATTATATTCATCTTTTATAGGTGGTGATTAAAAACAAATAACATTGGTTTTTGAGGTGGTAGTTGGTCGTACACACAAGAGATGATTTCATATCAGATTTGATAAAAGTGGAGATGGTATTAGGTTATTAACATAAAATAACATAACAATATATATGTAAATGGAGGACACTTAGATTATTATATCAACATGTTTTAATAATAATATAATGAGTTTGAGAAATAAATAAAATAGAAATTCTTGTGGAATAACATTAATGCATCTTCAGGTAACCTTCATAGGTTTTCACCAAAAGACATCCAAGGATGGATTAATGAAACCAATAAGGCATCTAGTATAATAGGAAGAAAAATATTTGGGTAGTTATTTTCTCAATAAAATATGGTTTTATGTTTTAAGTGGTGATAAGAAAGGGTTTCCTTTTATAAAGGAGGTGAGTTTCATTATTGTAATTTTTTGGAAAGAAAACATTTTACCCACATTTTTTACCTTAAAAAGGCTCTAAAATAGATGATTATCAAGAATTAGATGTGATAAGATATAAATATGCATATAATATTAGTGTTTTACCTGTTTTGTGTCATTTTTATAAATACTTTTATTTTAACATATCATAAACCCATTTTTATCTTTACCACAATGAATAATATTAATCTTTTTACTAACAATTATGGTGAAAAGTTTATTTTCATTTATTTTATAATATAAATTATGAATATTGAAAATATTTAATCAATTTTACATAATTAAATAAACAAAATTGGAAAATTTTAATTTAAACTTAATCTCACAGAAGCAATGCAAAAGTGGTATTCAAAAGAGAAAATGTTGAAAAGAATAAAGTGTTTTTATATCAAAATTAAATATGGAAATTATTCCAATGACCCAAAATGGAGTAATTTATATATTTTTGAATAGATTTTAATTTCAAGCCCATTTTTTTAAAAATATAATTATATATTTTCCAATGCAAAGAAAATTTTCAATAAAAACCGATATTTATCACTATTCATTGAGAAAGCATTCTTTTTCGAAAAAGACCAAAATTTCTTCCTAATATGATTTTGTGATTCTGATTTAAAACTAAATTACATTTTATCAAATTAATTTCCAAAAATTTTCGAAATTTATTATTATTATTGGTCACAAAAAGTAATATGAAAACATTTTTTTTGAGAAAATAACATTTTTGAAACATATTAATAATTGAATAAAATGTATGTATTATTTTATCACTATGTTTTCTTTATATAAAACCATTATAATTGATATTTAAATTTTTTTATTCCTATTCATAATGATATTTATATTTTAATGGTTAGAACAAGTTTTTTTAAATAATAATATAAATAATATGTTATGGTTCGTTAAAAATCAGTATTACCGGTAACACAAGCATTCAAAGAAATTTAATTGATTAAATAAAGTATTTAATAAAATATTAGGGTGTTACATTTGGGTTCTATCATGGAACCCACAGTTTACCATTTTTACCTTTTATTGATAACACTCAGTGGTGGCAACATTTAACTCAGGCTCCCTCCTTGGCCCCCAGGTCACATAATAGACAAGAAACCCAAAATCAACTCCATTATCCCATATTAATCTACGAATAAAATATTGTCACATGAAGGGAATTACATCCCTCATCATCATCAGGTTCATTTTATAGGCTCACTAACCTCATATGAAATATTGTATGATCATTACACTAAATAGATGGATAAATTTCCATCTCACTACCCAAGTTATCCCATGTCAGTCTACTCATCCAACCTACTTTTTGTGTCCAATTACATAGGTACTCACTTACTGTAGTGTAAACAACTCTCAACCATCTCCCAAAACATATAGCCTATGTTTATAAGGAATATTAAGTTCATCTTGACCTATGCTTCAGTTTTAATGTGACACTTGAGGTTTCCAATGATTGGTCAATCATAACTACACATTTAGGGGAGCTACATGAACAAATTACAAGTCCCTATATATTTATTCATATATAATATATACCTTTATTGGGTCCACATATCTCATAAAATAAATTTTTGGATCAATCCTTCTGTATTCAGAAGTCAAGGATTCATTCTATTTCTTAAGGTTCCATAATGGCCATTGACACTTGCGTCCATCCATGGATTTTTTTTTAAAAATAATTAAATTAATTAAAGTTCTACCCCAATAGTGGAGAGACCACTTGTCATATGTATATTAATCAGACACAATTATGATGTAACATGAAATTACTAATTTCTAAGTATTCCTTGTCAATTGTTTTGATCTCCTATAACTTCAGTCTTCTTGTGCAGTCTTTCCAAGATATTTTGAAACATTTTATGGGCCTTTGGACCGTGAAAAATTGGAACATGGTTAGGTAAAACCACATGGTCTTTTGTTGCCCCAAAATTATATTTAAAACCCCAAACCCTCTGTTTAAGATTCGTAATCACCCAATTCAACCCTAATTTTATTTTTTTGGTTGTGAAGGCTCTCAATAAGAATTTTTGGATCCAAGAATCCCTTCACTTGATGGATTGAAGAAGTTTGATCATGTTTGATATCCTTCAAGAATGTAGATATTTCTTAATGTGATTTCCTTTGATATCCTTTCATCTAATCCTTATATATTGATATATAGTCATGTTATTGATGGATATAATCTCTTTTTTTGATGGATCTTTATTATAGGGTTGTTTCATGATTTCCAACACCTTTTTTCTTTATTACTGAATCCTGTTGTAGGTGCTTATTTAAAGATTGTTGATTAAAGGTAGGTGGTTATATAAGGATTTTACATTCAGTTAAAGCCTTAAATTTCATGATTGATTTGAAATTAGTGTTTAAATTATTTAAAAACATTATTTTGAATGATTTGATCTTTTATTTCTAGTGGGAAAGGAACATGATAAAACCCCAATTTAAATGGAATATAAATTGTGGGGTGGAATTTTGTTGAAATGATGGTATTATTGGAAAATAAATTTGACATAATGATTTGATGTTGAAATTGAGAAAATGGGTTAAATTGAAAGATGATTTAAAATTCCATGATATAACTGAAAACCTTTGATTTGGTTTTTAAACAAAAATGGAATGTTGAAAAATAGAATTGGGAAAATTTATTTTAAAATTAATCAAAATTATTGATTGAAAATTTATTTTATTGATTGATTGATTAGTGAACATATACATAAAGTGGGTTATTTGGTAATTGACATAAGAATTCCAGATCATGGTCCCCTAGAATTGGATTTATGATGAAAACACTAACTAAACCAATTTAGGATTGACTAATATTAGTGGCTCCAAAATGGGGTGTTGATTGATTTCTTATAGTGGGACCCTATATTGGGTATTGGTTTGAGTGTGAATGCATATCTAGAGAATTATTAATAAATTATAGTTGTTAGTATCTTGTTAATAAAGAAACTAACATACTGCAAGGATCCTTTGAATGGTTCTTTCTTTATATGATTTTATTATGCAGGGAATTGATTATGTACTATTTTATTCATGAAAAATGATTTACATTAACTATTTTACATAAAATATTTATATAATAATTTCTTTATATACCTTCGATATTTTTATTGGAAATAATATGTTTTTGAAAATATATAAATCCTATAACATGTAGTTTTTGAACTAAATTGATATCATAATCAGTTTGTTACTTTTTAATTACTTGTAGAACACTTGGAGAGACCCTAATATAATTTATAGATCAGACATTACGTTTTTATTCTTAATTTTTTTGATTATCATTTTATTGGTCTATGATGGAGGTTGTGGTTGTTCATGATCTTTTGGAACGAGATCCATGGATGTGATCAGTGGAAAAGTCATTAATGTTTTGGATGGTATGGTTGAGTTGTTATATTTATAGATGCTGAGTACCTTGATGATGTACTACATGGAGTTTTTTGACACTTTTTATGGTACTTTATCTTTTTGGATTTTTTATAATAATAAAATATATCTTTTATCTTTCTTTATTTTTGTGTGATAAATAATTCCCTATTCTTTTTATGTGATTCTTCATGCCAGTCACCAACCCATGGGGATCAATAATTCCATTCAGGCTATATTAGTGTGAGTCCAGGTATTAGGGTACCTGGGAATATAGTCTGGTTCATGACAAAGTGGCTTCATTGGTGCAGTTTTTGGATCTTTTCTTGATTTTTATAGGTACTTTGAGTTATCTAGGTATATGGGAGGTAAAATATTTAGGACTTTTTAGGTAGTTGTGAGAGAGTTCTTCGATATATCTTACAGTAATGAACCTTCAGTCACATCAGTGTTTGAAAAAAATATTCTTGATGAATAATTTGATTTGATTCTAGTATTTTCCCTAATATAAATTTTGGTATATTGAAATCCAAATCTTTATAAGTTATCTTATGAGATTTATATTCCTATTTCTCTTGTTTGTACTATTGATATGAGTAATCTTATAACATTTCATTGTTTTTTAATGATTTTGTGTAGCACAATGGATCCATGAAAACATTCGAATATGCCCTAAAAAGAAGATATCACTGAACCAAAGTGAGAGGATCATCCCACATATAAGAATATTGTTGAGATTATTGTACATGATATCCAATCTCTAGGATATAATATAAAACTAATTCCCATTTAGGTTTCAGTTGTGGAATATGAAATGGATGAATCTCAAAACCATTCTCAAGAGTTTCATCTCCATAATTTACCATATTTCAATTATTCCCATGACCCTATAGAGGTTGAGGATATATTAAAAAATATAGATAAACTTTTTTATTTCTTGGAGACACCTAATTTTATTAAGGTGAAATGTGAGTTCTTCAAGCTATATGGTCCTAGAAGGAGATGGTGGGAATCAACAATAATGGTGAAGCAGAATGCTGGTTTGATGTGGAAGGAATTTAGATTTATTTTTACAAACCATACCTATCTATAATATATTTTACTAGATAAGTATTTGGATTTATTCAACCTCTAACATACTAATAGAACCATGACATGGTATATAAAATCTATTTTATTGTTTATTAAATTTTCACCAAAGTTGTATCAAATGGGAAGATAAACGATTGATGGTTCATGATGGGTCTACAACCTAACATGATTTTATAGGTTTTCTTACAAAACCTCACATTAAATAATGATGTACTAGAATGGTAATTGATGGTGGAGCAAGATTTTATTGGTACATCAAGGTGGATGTGAGTTTCTTTTTCTCCCAGTGATTATTAGGCGAGTTCATTCCAAGGAAAGGGAAAATATGATGAGCCACATGGAGGATATAGATTGAATGTTTCTTCTAGGACTCCTAAGGTTCATGGAAGTGGATTGTTGACTTGTTTTTAGAGTAGAATGTTTTATCATTCCATAGGGTTTTCTCTGAGGCACCCATGTTTTTGAGTTTTTACAGTCACTCAGGCCACTTACAAAAGCTCTTCTATATGTGTCCCACTCCACATAGCTGAATGAGACTATTAGTTTCTAAAAGTAATGTGGTAAAATTAGGTACATTGAAAAAAGGGGTTCTAGCCTCAACAATCTAGAATAATTTTTATTTATACATTATAAGATCCTCTAGATGAATCAGATACAGGTCCCGTGACATTGAGATATACCATCGATATTTCTTAATATTAAATGAATTATTTATTTTATAATTGTGTATATCACACATTTATATTGAAATATATTTTCAATATTATAAATATTCCTATTGATATTATCTTATATAAGGGATATTACTATTCCCCATAGAATGAAGAGAGGGAATTGTATTCAATGTCATACTTGTGTCTTCTCTTTATAAAATATTGATATTTCTAAAAAAAATTGGTTCTTGACAATAAACATCTGTACATTACTCTCATGATGTTTTGTATCCTTTATAATAAGGACCAAAATGTCTGTTATCTTTGGTGGGTCTCCTTAATTATGCATGATGTGTGGGACATTCCTTTTAGAAAGATTGCTACCCAAGGTTGAGTAGAGCCGGACCATCTAATCTAGAGTTGGGTAAAATTATATCAATGTTTTATTTTGATATAAAGTGGGAATATTTGTGTGATTATATCCCTCTAGTTTTTGTTGAGTTTCTTGATGTGTTTTCTTATGATTTCTCTTGTTTTCCATTGGTAATATAGGTAGTGTTTTTATTGATTTACTGTATAGTAGTCAACATGTGTCTATACCTTCTTACTATATAAAAAACTCAAGTGAAATATCTCAAGGCATAGTTGAAGAACTCTTTGGGAAAGGCCTTATTCACTAGAGTTTGTCACATTGGGAAGTGTTTGTTCTGTTTTCTATAAAAGAGGATGAACCACTTTTCCTATTTTTTGATAAATGGAAACTCAATAGAGTATTATTGAAGAACGAATTTCTATTACCACATATTTATGATATATTTTCCTAGTTGAATGGGTATAAATGATTCTTGAATATTAATCATTGATATGGTTTTCCCCTATTGAGAGTAAAAGAATATGATATTTCTAAGACCACCCTACAGAGCAGGTATGTCCATTATGAGTGTCTTGTCATTTATTTTGGTATAAATAATGCACATAATGTTTCTATATAGTCGATGAATATAATCCTCAAAGAGTATCATAATATATTTTTGGAGTCCTTGGTGGATGAAATATTGGTTTAATCTAAGTATGAGGAATATTATTTTCATCATCTAAGAGAAATTATGGAAGTATTGAGAAATAAAAAACTCTAGGACATGATATAATAATGATATTTATGAATTTGGGAAGTGAGTTATTTGGTCACATGGTCTTTGAACATGGTATTTTATTTTATCCTGAGAAGGTGAAAGATATTATGAAATGGGAAAAATAGCATTTATTATATTTGTAGATTCTTGTGTTTAGTGGGTTATTATCACTAGTTTGTAAAGGATTTATTAAAGTTGGATTCTCTAATGACCAATCTCACTAAAATGGGGTGATATTCTTATGGGATGATAAATTTCAGTGTTCATTTGATGAAATAAAACTTATTTTTCATTGTTCATCATGTTTGAATCCTCCAGAGTCTGGGAAGGGTAATACAGTATTTTTTAATGCATCTGGTTCAGTTTTGGGATTTTTTCTTATGTAGGGTGATCATGTGGCAGCCTATGATTCTAAATATATTATAATAAATGAGAAAAATTTTCCTAACCATGAACTGAAAATAATTTCCATGATGCATGTGCTTAATAGTTTGTAGGATTTATTTTTCTAAAAAAGGTTTACCATGTTTTCGAACTACACATGCTTGAGTTATATCATCTCTGAAAACTATTTTACCATGCATTAGAACCACACATTATTGAGTTATATCTTCTCTAAGATATTAATCAATCATCACAAGAGTGTATCTCGATGTGTATTTTTGTATAGTTTCATTTTGGTGGCTTGGATTATGTATGTAGATTATTTTTGAAGGTGCTCAGTTGAACTCCTCTCTTCTTAAGATGATTCTTCAGGAACCAGATCATGATAAATAATTCCTAGGGATTAAGGATTATTTTTATAGTGTGGAGACCATTGGTGAGTGGTCATTCTCTAGTGAGTGTGTCCTATGTTTTTGGAATATGTTTGTTGTTCCTTTTTCCTTGAGAAAATTTGTGATGGGGTTTTATATAATTTCTAGTAGGGGGGTGAAACTAGATAAAATGAATATTTTATATGACTTTCTGTGATGATTATAGTGTCTAGGTATGATGTATAATGTTTTTAATTTGGTTCCTCGATGTTATAATTTACAACAGGTCATGGATGAAAACTGAATACATTTAGGTTCATTTTATCCACATCTTGTGCAAACATGTAAGTGGGAAGATATTTATATAGAATTTTTAATGTTTTTCATCATACTCCCTTTGGTAATATTTAGATATGGGTTGTGATTGATAGTCTAACTAAATATGATCACTTTATTCCCATTCATGATACAACCAAAGTTGAGGAGTATGGAAATATATACAATAAAGACGTTGTTTATTTACATATAGTCCCATCTGTTACAGTCTTTGATCGAGATTAGAAATTTTCATCTCATTTTTTAAAACACCTTAAAGAGTTGATGAGATATCAGGTTCATTTAATTGTGACTAAACATCTATATATCGATGGGCAAACAAAAATAACTATACAAATTCTTCAGGATATGTCATTGTCTTACATCATCATCTTGGGGGGGGGGGGATTATGAAATCCATTTGGTACCAATTAAATTTTATTATAAAAATAGAAACTAGTCTAAAATTTGGGTTCAACCCTTTGGGGTGTTTTTTGATAGGTGATGTAAATATCTATTATGTTGGTCCATGATTGGTGAAACATCCTATGTTTTTGCAAGTTTGGTCCAATAGATGACCTCAAAGATTGTTTTTATTTTTCAAATAATGATAATGAAAAATAAGAACTACATATTTTATTATGATACTCATTACAGAACATTGGATTTTTCTTTTAGTGGTTAGGTGTTTTTGAGGATTTCACCTTGGTTGGGTCACTAATGTCTTGGGTGGTATGGGAAGATTAAACCTTGCTTTGTGGGTCCTTTTGAGATTGTTGTGTGGGTGGGGAAAGTTTTATACTGTTTAGAACATCCCCCATAAGAGAATATGACCCACAACATGTTTTATGTATCCTAGTGTCAAAATAATATTTCCATCCCATATATTATTTTTATTTAGAGTGATATTTATATTTATCTGGATTTATCCAGGACTGATCATCCTATCCAGATAGTTGATTATAAGAAAAAGATACTCCTTGGGAGGATGATACACATTTTCCATTTATTATGGAATAACTGTAATTATTATCATAAAACATGGAAGTGTTAGGGACTAAAGAGAGATAAGTTTCTTTAAATCCTTGACATATAAACATATTTATAGAATTTCTATGGACCATTCTCTCTCATTCCACTAGTGTGGCCGTTCCAGGCATTCTAAGCTTCTTTGTCGCATCCCTCCAAAGTCTTTCTACTGTGCAACTATTCGGGCCACCAGTAAAAGTTATGAAACTAGCATCATTCTAGAGGAAGGAGTTGGGGACCGGGGGATGCAAATTCTTGACTGTGAGGTAGGAGATTCTTCATCTATTAGGGCCCTAACCACAGGTCTCGGGGTGAATCTCGTGCACAGTCAAGATTTGTTGAGGGTGTGTGGAACATCGACTCAGATCATGTTTTCAACTTTAGATGAAAATATCCAAGGGCTTCTTGTTCAATTCTTGTTGCCTTTGTAAACTCATCCTCATTTTTGTTGTGTGTTGAGCTCACTGTACTGCAATCCAAGTGGTCTTATCTGCTATCAGTTTGGTTTTTAAATTTTTCGGTATCTTTGAATGGTGTGATCCTGTGAATAAATGGACCCATTCAGATTTTGAGTTGGTCTCAGTTTACCTATTAGGGGAATGTTTGGTATCACAAAATTGAGGGGAAGTGTTGAGTTCATTTCTCATCCTCAAGTTTCTTGGTTGTTTCATCGCAAGATTTTTCTAAGTTTTAGGAGTGTTGTTCGGTCCACGTGGAGAGATTAAATGAGTCTATTTGGGAGTTCCAGCTATGTCCCCTCTGGGGGTGGTTTGTTCAGTTTTCAAGGGATTCTATATTAGTAAATACTTGTGGAGGGGAGAACCCTCTCTGGTTATCCACTCAATCCCGGGCAGTGGTATTCCTTGAATTGGTTGGGTGCGAAGTTTATTGGGAATGGTCACCCAAAGATCTCTACTCTCTAGGTTTTTGTCTGGGAATAGACTCAAGTTGTGAAAACTGTTGGCTTGGTGACTTTCTGGGTGAAGAAAGTGTCTGTAGTGGGGAGAATTGTCACACCCCGACCATAGACGCCTATCATTTTATTCTTTTATTAGTCTTGAATCATTTAGATGTGGTTTAGTTGGGTTACTGTTTGATTTTTTTAAATCTTTGATGTTTTCGGTGGGTCTCGTGCTGGTGCGCGGTAACCACACCGTTAGCGGTGCCCATGCGTTGGGCTCGCTTGAATGCAAGGTTGACCGATACATAAAATAAATAAATTTTATAAATGTTTAAAATGACATGATAATATTATTTTGGCAGATAATGATAATAATAATATCAATAAATTGATGTTAATATTATTCTTATTAAATTTCTATTTTTTTTATGAAAATATCATTTATATTATTTTTACTACTATTATTCTTCTTCTTGTTATTGTTATTATTATTGTATTATTATTATTATTATTATTATTATAATAAAATGAAAGAAATCTCAAAACCCTAGTCTGCCCCATTGCCCCCCCTAATTTCCAGTCGCGACGCCTAGGTCTCCCCCAAGTCCTTCATCCCGGCATGAGTCTCCCTCCCTTCACGCCCTCCACATTTACCTGCCGACCCTGTGTCCCCTTCTGGCTTGCCCTCCGATCTCCCTCCGTATTTTCCCACGACCTACTCTTCCCCAGTACGGCGATGAAAAAACCTCCTATTTCCCGGTACGGAGAATCCGTGCCCTCCCCTTCCCTGGTCTGGCAAAGCCACGCCCTTCCCTTCCCCAGTCCGGTGAAGACGCGCCCTCCCCATCTCGTGGCCCCCTTCTCCTTGCTGGCAGTTCTGGTCTGCTTCCAGCCAACGTACGGCCGCTGCTCCTTTGTGCCAGCACCCCAGCCATACCCCGCTCCGAGTTCCTCTCAGTGCGTCGGCTTCTCTTCGAACATATGAGGTTGTGAAAAGGGCCACTCAAGACCTGTTGGTGTGTGTTTCGTCAATCACCACCGAAGGCGAGGCTGTTTTGGTGTGTTTTCATCATCCAAGGTAAGAGTATAAACCTAATCTTGGTTTCCGTTCTCATAGTTTGATAATCTCATGATGTCTGAGGGTCCATAGAATTAATTTGTTGTGAGCTGCTTCTCGCCGCACTGACATGTTTTTCCGAATGTCATTAAGGTGTGGCGATAGATTCCAGGTGTGTACAACGAGCGAGCTATTTCTTGAGTTAGAAAGCTTTGGATGGGTCCTGCTATTTAGGTAAGAGTTTCCATCA
The DNA here is from genome assembly GCA_963277665.1 of Viscum album. Taxonomy (NCBI): domain Eukaryota; kingdom Viridiplantae; phylum Streptophyta; class Magnoliopsida; order Santalales; family Viscaceae; genus Viscum; species Viscum album. The sequence goes on along the minus strand of OY728140.1, from coordinate 1,304,688,612 downwards.
TTTCTCGCATCCAGAGTTTTTCATTTGTAATTGTATTATTTTCATTTAATTTGTAAATTTTGGTTTGCACCATTATAAGAGTAATATTTTATTCATTTCAGTGTTTTTTATGATGGTTAAAAGTGTTAAAGATAACTTTGAAATAGTTCCTTGGTTATGTGTAGGTGTTTCCATGCCCTTGACCGCAGTTTTAATCCATTTAATGTTTGTGTTTTCTTAAGTAAATTGTGGATAATGTTCCACACCTCAATTTTATTCATAGTTAACTTATGGAAGTGGTTTCCTACGGAAATATTTGATAAAAAATAGATTTTGGAACACTCCTCTATTTATGCACAAGCTTATACCTTTCCAACTTTGTTGGAACTAACTGCCTTTATCTAAAAATTGTGTTGTTGAATGCCTTGAGTGGGTTTTACTTGTAGAAACATTTTTTGGAACTTGTTTTTCCTACGTTGGTTAGTTTTATGGAACTTAGTGTTTTTGTAGTAATATTTTCGTGTCTATTTGAATTGGTATTGTTCTCGAATCCATGGTTTTATAAGTTGTACTTGTTTTATAAATGATGTGGGTCTCTTCAGGATGTTCTTTAAATTGGCTTGAAAAGAAATATAGGCGTATATTCCAGTTTGGCTCTTAGTGTATATTTTTTATTGAGTGTGTGGGGTAAAGCAACACTTGGTTTGTTTTTACAAAATTGATCTCAGTATCACTAAAGATTATTATGGAAATGATTTTAAACTTGGAACCTAAGGGTCCATTTGGATTTATAAAAATGGAAGTAGTGTTTAGAGTTGTTTTAGAATAGATTGTGCAATGTTTTTATAAAGGCATTGATTATGTAAAACTAGAGGCCCGATTTACAACTCCAATTGTTTAATAAAGTGGTTCGGATAATCAAATGATGTGATATCCCGGTTGGCACTTTGTATGTTTTAAAGGTATGTATATATATAAGTTTATTGGGAACTCCTATCTAGGGTACCCCTTTATGGGTGAATGTATAGGATGCATCCATGTTTGGGGTAGGCAAGTGCAGTGAAATGAGTCACGCGTGTGAGGGACTTCCAACTTATACAACATTATTATAACTACCATGGGTTCCTAAACATATTTTAGAATATCGAGTGACATTTGCTGACCAACCTCGATTAGATGTGTTGGTACCCCCTGGATTTGTTGTTAGGCCCGGAAGGCTTTGCCACTGGATTGGTCAGTTAGGATGACTAGTTAGTTATAGATTTAGGAGATTCACCAAATGCAGGTAGGTGGTTCTGAAACTGAGTACGTCAATGGGTCTTTTAGGGACGTTTAGGTTCACCCATGGTTACTGGATTTTTTACATAATTTTTTTACTTTTTCACTGCACTAGTTTATTTTCAGTTTTCAGTTTTTACTTATTTTACTCTAGCCCATATTTTGTATTTTTTTATTTTTAATTTCATTAATAAAGTGAAAAATTATTTTGGGAAATAGTGTGTAGTGTGTGTTGGGTTTTTAAATGAGAATAACATGTTGCATATTTTAAAATGTGAAAACCCTACATTTACATATGTTTTTCAAACATGTGTTAGTGGACTATTTTGGAAAATAGAATTATGGTATTTAGTGGTTTATTTTGGGCATCCCCACTGAGCATCTCAGTGATGATGATTATTATATCTTTCCAGTTGCATGTTCAATTTCTTGTATAGGTTCTTGTTTCATCTGCTCAATGTTAGATTAGCATGGTCTTGAGTTGGGTGGTGACCATGGAGGTCACAAGGAGGTATGTTCGGTTTTATTCTCTTTCTAATACCAGTTTTTATATTTATCAATAGTTTTTTTTTTATCTTTTTATCTTTTTCTCATGGGAAAAATCATTCCCAAAAGTTTAATTTTGATGTCCAACACTGGTTTCTAGCCTGTGGGGATCAGGAACACCCTTCGGGACATGTCGTGGATAGGCTCGGGTGACCAGCTCAGGGTCGACCCGGGTTGGTTTGTGACACTTCACATGGGTATGTAGACACACAAGGGCGCATTCATATACCCGATGACCTATTAATATGGGTCTAGTGGCTTAGGAAGAGGTTTTGGCTAGACACAAATGGAATGGTTTATGAAGATGATTATGAGGATATGTGGAAACAGAATGGCGTGATCTACACCAGAAGGTGGGAAACCCAAAAGAACCCTACTCCGTGTACCACATGTTCTTTCTAGGTGGGGTACCATCTGCATATCATTTTTCTATGCGGGTGGAGGGGCCATCTACGTATTAGGGTGGAACACAGACCAGGAGTCTATCCGTGTATTGGATTTGTATGTAGACCTGGAGTCCCTCTGTGTAGGGGAACACCACACAGGGTAGGGTTTCATCTGCATAGAAATGTGCTATGTGGTACGCTAGTTTAAAAAAGATTAATTAGTCCTGTAGTTCATGGGAATTTAATATGTAAAGGGATTATGGTTTTTGGTTCGGATTTTAGGTTCATGGTTTTCCCATATTATTGTGCTTTCTTCTTTTTATTGTTCGCATCTTGTTTATACCAATTGGAAACCATTCATGGGTCCATACTTCCTCAATTATTTTCCTTCGATGTCTTCTTCCCATAAATTCCATGATTTCCCCTCATGAATTTGATACCCTTATCGGCTCCCCTTTGTGTCCTTTTATTGAGTGCAGAGGGGGCTATATCAACGAGCACAAGATACCTTTTTTAGAAGCCGATGAAGGGGTCATCAGACCTACATATGACTTTGTTAACCAAGGTTTGTGGTGTTGTGGTTTGTGGTGGTGTAAATCACCACCTCAATTTTGCGAATGACATGGTTCATGGGATGATGCCAGCCCTGCCTCATTTATGAATTTCCCATTCTGCAGGGATGGTTTGCGGGGACATTCTTCTCTATCACGATTTTCCAACGACATGGTTTTTGGGATGCTTGTTCACTATTTTCATCTCATCCTCTATGATCTTGGTTTGATGGCTGATGCATCATAGGATATCATTTTGTAGGATATCCATGTACTGTGTGTCTCATGGTCTATGCCTTCCGTAGTCCATTCTTGGAACCTAGTACATGCACCAATTCAGGTCCTTTTACATAGAGGATGTCTTCAATATTTTCTCCCAATTTTCATCCCCACATGTATCTCTTTCAATATTCATTTTTATGGGAGTATTTGATTTCCATTTTTCAGATTTTTCTGGACCCTACAATGAGATTCAATCAATATTCCCAATCATGATTTTATCAACCATTCTTCCCTTCAAGCAGTAGCATCGTCAACTCCTTGAGTATCCATTTGATCAAAGAGTTAGTTAATCATTATGTCTCGTATGTGATGTTTGTTCACGAAGCTTGGTCGAAATTATTTGCCTCCTGAAGGGTGCTTCATTAAGATATAGTTCTCGATTTCTAGTTCATTTATACGGATTCATTGAGAAAAGGTCTAGAAACCTGATTCACTCAGAAGTGTTCATAGAGAGTGGTTCATAGAGACATTACGCTTTGAAAAAGGAGATAAAAAACTTTTATTCTCAAGAAATTATAGTGGCATTGAATTTCCCCCTTACAATATCTAAAGGAATAAGGTCAAACCAAGATTTTTGATGGACTTTGCACCAGCATCCATCATGATTGATCACCACAAGTAATCTTCAGGAGTGAGACTCACAAAAGTGAGTTGATTTCCATTTTTTAGAGATTATACCACATAATATGACACTCCTTTTCCATATCAGCTCACTTTTTGAGGGGGGGGGGATTTTTGGTGCTTAAATATGCATACTATTGGAATAGTTGAAGAAGGCATGGCTCATTCGGAACAAATCCAAGCCAAAAGATTCGAAAATGTGTCTAAGGTGTCTGCTCCCTGAAGCCCCACCCCTTAACGAATAGCTGGAGCTTGATAAGCTCCCTAACCAAGCGCTTCATTTATGAACATGTGAAGGATTGATGGTAATCCTTCACATAGTGAGTTATGGAGTTGCAGAATACTTTGGTAACCCATTATGCATTGATTGTGCCTTTGCGTGTATGACTATCAGAATCATATAGACACACCCATTAACGAATCCCATAAATTCTTCATCTGTGCATCCAATTTTCTCAATGAACCTTGCCTATAAATACCCCATTCATTTTGACATTTTAGGAATGGTTACCCAATGTTTGGGCTTCCGAATTGTTCCCAATTCCCAAACCTCCTGAGCATCACAAATCAAATAGAAAATAGATCATCCAAGGTATCCATGCTTCATGAAACCCCATTCCATGTGTTTAAAAAACCTCTACCTTTTTTGGGATGCCTCTCAAAATGTCCTACACCCATTTAAAATAAATATGGACTTATGGGGACCTTGAGTCTTCACAAATAATTACGCCTTCACAAAGCACTCCTCTCTAGAATTCGGATCTTCCTTTAAGGAAAGTGTTACATATTAAATAAATTATACCCATTTATGAAGACCGTGTCCTTGGTGAGGAACATAGACCAAGAGAAGAAACTCTCTATAAGGCTCCATGCTTTGTGAAAACTCTCTCCTAGGCCACTACATGGTGACACCTTTTGATGAAACTACTTTGTGAAGGTTGAGTTCCTATTGCCCCCATACCAATTGAGGACCAATCCAACAACACCTTGAGTCCCTATGTGACTTGTGCCACACACACTTGTGTCCTCCCACTTCATTCCAAGTGTAGCTCATGCTTCCCACCTAAATTTTTATTCTTATCATAGGTGCTGAAATCCCAAATACTTCTAAGCATATGGACTATAATGTGGACCTCATGATATACCACTCCTCTCACAACTCCTATCATTGTACCCTAGTAGTGCCAAATCCATACCCCTCCAAGAGGACCATTATCGTTGGTCACATAATCCCTACGAGATTGGAGGTATTCCTCCCATATCCAAGATTGAAGACATAAATTTCCCTAATCCATGTCCTAGTCATACAAAATTAAAATCCCTAATAACATCCTCAACACATGATGTAAAAATATTGCCTTACCCTACACATCAAGCATACAATTCCCTGTGTATGATTTACATGGTATGGACCCACATGTTACCTAATTTAAAATGAATGTGATTATTCATGTATGATCATCATGGGATACGACCCTTTCTCTAACTATGGTTCAAAGACCTTCCATACTGGGTAGTTAACATGTGTAATACCCCCCTCCTTCCTTAAAGAGAAATCATCTTGAAATAGGAAGCTCCGATACATAAGACCCATCCACATCACAACTTCTCATAGAAGCATCGAGGATGAAAAATGCATTAGCTACAAACCAACGAAACTGGAGAAATCATATTGTGAATGGAATCTTCAACGTGAAATCCCCACACCATCCCTTGTTGAAGATCCTTTCCAAACCTGGGCCTCCTAACCACATGATGTTATACTGGATGGATCAATATTATCACATGATTTTATACTACATCATTGAACTATGTTGGTTTTGATCCCTTTACTATAATAGGGCACATAAGAAGCCTTCCTATGGTTTATTTCCAACCATGGTTAACTAATGGCGTTCCCTCTTAGGGATGCATGAGCCTTGGTCCATCTCAATGGATGTTATGATCAATATATCTCAATTAAACCTCTAAAAGGCATCCTGATCCATCAATAAACTTTTCTGGTGTGACATCATCCCTCCTAGGGACATACAACCCCCAATCACCTTATGGGTCATTCTGATCAATCCTTTTGGGTATGTCTCAAAAGATTTTCTAATACACCAATCAAGTCCCTAAAATACCTTAAAACTACTCCCATCATATCAACACAAGACATTAACATTGTTCCCATAACAAAAATATATTAAAATCATTAACAGATTCATCTTAAGAGATGTTTTTTCCTGTTTTGTCATTTTCCCCCATTGGGAAGAACCATCTTGATCTACCTCCAAGGAGCATTCAGATCATCATTTTTTTCAATCTCATAAGATATTAAACTCATGAAATTACCCAAAATACCGACATCATGCAAAACATGAGATGTTTGTGATGGAATACCTGGAAGATATCTTCCCATGGTGTCAGTTAACTAAGGTAAAACATGAGATTTCTAATGTAAAAATACATGGAATATTTACTCCCCTAGCATTAATACCTCATGATCGACATGGGTGGCCTTGGATTGTGCACCTTAATATTCCTCACATGAGATATCCTCCCAATATGGAGAATATAGGTTACCAATGTTAAAAACATTATAACATGCACAATGATTTCCTATGTGACTACTCTCCTAACTTAGGGTTACTTTCATGTCAATATAGAAATAGAATTTATAGATAGAAGTAGTGTAATTAATTGATATCCACTAATATATGGAATCGGTAATGAATTCCATGAACCTGAATTAACAATATGAGGGAGACCCAAACTAGGAAACAAGAACCAAGGATGATTCTATGGAAGGAGGAATCAACATCCCGTATCCCTTTTTCAATCTTGGAGTAGACATCAGTAATGAAAGTGATGAAAGTCACACGACATTGAAAACTGGGAATAAGGGGAAACCGAAATGTGCATCTCATGCAGGGCCTTGAAAAAAGAATACAAAAAAATACCTCTCTTCATTACATCCCACTTGAAATTCTCTACCATATATATATCTATATATATTAATTCCATGATTAACATACAATCATGAACTATGAGCTTCATCTAACAACTCATTCAATTATTTTATGGAAAAAAGAAATACATGGTTCCTAAACCTTATCATTATAGAATGATCAAGGTTAAACTATGGAACACCTATAAAATTATTTTTTAGCTCTATATCTACCTTATTAACAACATTAGTATTCCTTTAGATGGATGGTTAAACATTAAATTGAGAAATATAATATTTTCCCCCTTTATGCAGTATTTATAGATAAATCCTTTACAAATCCAGAAATATTGGATTTTTGTGATCCTCATCATGGATAATCTATCATGATACACTACTAAAAACCCCATGTTTAATAGTGCTGGTATTTATTAGCATAAGAAAAAATGTTGAAAAATGACATATTTATCAGTGTTAAGGGTAAATTTAAACTTTTATCAGTGCATTTTTTAGCGCTGATAAGGGGAAACAATATCATCACTTTATTTTTACCACTAATAAAGGGTATCTTTTATTAGTGATTTATTTTTAGCATTGATAAAAGTTCCCTTTATCAGCACTTTATTTTTACTGCTGATAAATATTTCTGTCATCAGTTCTTTTTTAGCACTCATACAGGTCCGAATAAATAAAATGAAATAATTAAAAAAAATAAGAAAATAAAAATGAGTTTATTAAAAAACATTAAAATTTTATTAATTAAATAATTATTAATAAAAATGAATAAATTGATTATAAAATATTAAATATTAAACATTTTATTAATTAGATAATAATGATAATTAATGTTATTAAATTGTATGTATTAAATATATCGATATATATTAATGTATATAAATATGATTTATATGTTAAAAAATAAGTATGCGCTTTACATTAAATAGTCATGTATTTATTGAATAATGGTTTATAACTAAAAATTAATACGAATTAAAAATATTGATTAATTTAACAGTACTTAACATATAATTGAATACTATTTTATTTTTCAATTTAACTTAGATCAAATATCTGTGATATTGATTTCACATATACGTAATTAATGAATTTTTACATACAATGAAGAAACATAAAACACGTCCATTTTTTCTATATTTTAAAGTTTACTTATTATTAATTTATTCAATTTCACTCATTTTTAACATATATGCATGCACTTAAAATTAGATATTCATTGATAATGTTAGAAATATATTTATAAAAAAATATTTATAAATAAATATATTTATCAATGTACATTTACTATTTTTATAAAATTATATATTTATAATTATTAATTAATAAATATGTGTTTAAAAGTATTTATATAATTATAAATTAATGAATATATATAGTTAGAGAATTATTACATTTATAATAAATTTACTTAAATAATGAAAATCTTTACAATATTGTTATAGATTTATTAAATAAATATATTTATAATTATATATAAATGTAATGATATAAATTTTATTTTTAAAAATTATTTCAATAATTTAAATAAATATTTATAATATTATAATAAATATATTTAAAAATAAATATATTATATATATATATACATTAAATATATATAAATTTTTAAAATTTTTTATTTATAATTATAATTATAAATCATTTATCAACACTTAAGAAATATGATATAATAATAGAATATCTATCAGTGCCTTTTCATGCTAATAAATATGAGGCTATATTAATGCTAAAAACGTGCTGATAAAATTGACATTTATCAGAACTATAATTTTATCAATGATAATGATTGATTTGATCAATGAATTTTTAGTGATGATTAATACATACCGTTATCAGTGCTAAAAAATTACTGATCAACTGTCCTTTTATCAGCGCTTACATAATAAGCTCTGATAAACGTGTCCTGATCCAATTACATAAACCTAACAATTTTCCTACCCGTTGCGATATCAACAGCTTTCCGTGGTAGCCACCTGATGCCGTTGATCCTCCTCAGTGAATCAAACCTTGAATCACACCCCTAGACTACCTCTCGGTCATCTCATCCGACATCTGATGTTCGAATGAAGTTAGGTTTCCCAAAGAGGGTTTCATATTTTCTTCAACCTAGAGAGGTAGGCCTTCTAATTTTCTTAGTGTATTTTTGGTTTCTTTTTTGATTTCCTCTTTAACGATGTCATTAATTGTTGTTTGGTAATTATATACTAGCGAGTTAGGCCTTCCAATTTTCTCAATTTTAATGTTTGAGTAAACTCTTGATCAATCATAGAGAGTTTATGGTTTCTTGACTTGATACTGACACATGGAGTCACATGGAGTATAGTTGGTTCTTTTATTTTATTTACATTTTCAAAATTGGTCACCCAAAGCTATCGTACATATTTTTAATTATTTATTTTATCAGTGGTATTCCACACATGTGAAATTTTATAAATTGAAAATGGGGCTTTTATGTCAGAGGGAGTTGAATATATGTTTAGGTATTTATTTTATATCATACTTACTCAAATATTCTTTTTTCTACTTATCAGGGTTGGTGAGGGAATCCAATTTATGGATGCATCATGGTAGTTTTATTTAAATTTTCTTTCAACATGTTTTATTATATTTTGGCCCAAATCATTCCCACTGTATTTTTTTTCATGCCCTAGTGCATCTTTTTAGCTTGAGGGGGATCGAGAATGTCCCTTCGACACTATCATGGGACAACTCAGGTGTTTGATATAAGATTTTATTAGGGTTTTTTGGAAACTATATATATTATTAATGGTGTTTTACCTTTTATAAACAATCCATCTTCCTATTCCTCTATAATTTTAAAAAAAATCTATTTTATTTTCATCCCTTGTCATATTGATTCAACATTATTTATAAATCCGATTAATAATAATATATGAAATATTATACCATGATGCTCTTTAATGTCTTCCAACTATGTTATGATTTTCCATCAACATTATAAGCCCCCTCTCTCAAAAATTTACAAAAAAAATAACCTTTTGAGATTACCCCTTTCTAGATATACCACTTTTATTAGACTTATATACCACTACAAGACTTGATAATTTCTTACTCAGAAATGTATATTTTCAAGACTTTCCCGCTTTTGAGTATTTATTTTACAAATATCAAGGGGATTTCCCTAGAATAACATTGATACCTTTCAATATAACATGTATAAAAATATAATTTCAAACCTTTTTGTTATCATAAAATTTTAAATATAACGAATATCCCACACTCCATGATATAGATTGAAATTCCATCCACAAAATGTGAATTTTTTTTTAATATTCAATGGGTGTAAACATGGGTTTTAAATATTCATTTTAAAATCTATAAAACACTTCCCTCACATACATGGATTGGGAAATAAATCTCCCATGAATTCCACGATTCTTCTATAAACTGAAGAAAATGTCAACTCACTAATCCCTGACATTTAAATATTAGACATTATTAATGTAGAAAATTATTGTCATTGTTCATATCTTGGACCTATAAATACTATGTAATACACATTGATAAACACTTACAATCTATCTATAAAATTATTTTTCATGTAATTATTTGGATAAATTCATTGTTTATAAAATTAAATTTTCATTAATAATTCATCTAACCTTCAATACCAAGATCTTAGTTCTTTTTTTCAGTTCATGCATCACATTTCTGAAGTTACAAACATTATTATCATATTAAAGATTAAGAAAACTATCTGTTTGTTTGATGTATGCTTCCTATTCATGTAATATATTAGTAAATGCTAATTTTACTTCCATTTGGAGTAACTTGAATTTCTAAGCCATGGGTCATTGTGGTGATATGACATCTAAGGAGTCTTGAGATGCTTTATAATATAAATATACCATTAATTTTAAATGTAATAATTTATTAGGCTTCTACATCACTTTTTCAAATATATTTTTATATCTTCTAGTTTATTGAATTAGAATTTATACTTATAGTTTATCATATTTGCTTTTCTTATTACTCTATAATTTCCAAAATTTTATTTTCATTTTTTGGGGATTTAAGAATGATTTTATGTGGAGAAATTGTTTTATTAAATTCAATTACCCAATTTCTTCAACATATAAAAATACCTTCAAACAATGAAATGTTGAGTTTCCCTTAATAGAACTGTCTATAACTTTAACATTTGATAATGAATATCTTATGTGTATTTATTTATATATTATATGAAATTAATAGTTTTTTACACATTAGGATGGATATGAACTGAAAATTATACATGCATATTACATGAAAAAAAATATGACGATGTATTAAAGAGATCATCAAGTTTGTAAGAGATCATGTACATGATCGTTTTAAAATTCCTTATCTGTGTTTACATTGTTTTTAATCAAGAAAAATTAGTCTATAAGATTTGTAATAACATTTGAATTACCAGGGATTAGATCAAAGTTATAAATGTTGGACTAAACAATTGGAAAAACTGAATGTGGAAATCAATTGAAATCAATTGTATACCAGTAGTACTAAATACAAAACATTGTCTGCTGTATTGAAGTTATATAATTTGAAAGCTGTTACTAGATGGAATGACTCTAGCTTTACAGAACTATTTGGTCTTATAAATAGTATTCTACAAGAAGAAAATAAAATTCCATGATAAAAATATGATTATAAAAGAATGTTACATCCAAATGGAATGATCTATAAAAAAATACATGCTTGTCTAAATTATTTCATATTGTTTCTCAAGAAAAATGAATCACTCATAAAATTCCATAAGTGTGGAATTAATTGATACAAGATAAACGAAAGAAGTACTTAGAAATCAGTATGGTTCTTTCCTATAATTCCATGGTTTATAAGACTATATGGATTTTAGAAACCATGGTACAATTAACATTTCATACATATAAAAGAATTGAAGATAGTAATCTACATCATCTAACCGATTCTACTTAGTGGAAGAAAATGGATTATAAGTTTATTGAATTTGGAGATAATTTGAAAAACATTCATCTTTCATTATCTACATATGGAATATGTTTTGTGTGTATACAAAGTAGTACTCATAGTACATGGTCTGTTATTGTGGTAAATTATAAATTTCTACCATGGTAATGATTGAAGTGAAAATACATTGTGTTGTACCTTATTATATCTAGACCAAAGAAACCCGGTAATGATATTGATGTCTACTTGGCTCTATTGATCAAATATATGAAATTGATGTGGGATACAAGTGTTACATTGTATGATTCTCCTAGAAGTGAAGAATTCACATTGAGGGACATGGTGTATTGAATGATAAATTACTCTTATGCTTATAGAAATTTATCAGGTAATAATATTAAAAGAGTGTCGAAGACTGTTTTTTAAGACATATGAAAATTTTATCTTGATGAAATAAATATCAATCCTGGAAAAAATCCTTCGATGAAAATATCGAACAGGGTACAACACCCTTTCCAGGAATGGGTGATCAACTGTACAAAAAAGTAAAAATGATTCACAATTTTTCAGTAAACCATTTTCGAAGAACCATACAAAATTAGGTTGTAAGAAGAGATATATTTTCTCTGAATTACTGTGTTGGAATTGTTTGTATGTTAGTAATTTTCTTGATTTCATGAATGTATAAAAAATTTATTTGATAGTGTTATTGGAAAATTAATAAATTTTCCAAGAAAAATTAAATATTGAATCAAGGTTGGGCTAAAAATGATTTAATTGGGGGTAAGGGAAGAGTTGGCACCAGTAAAGGTTAAAAGGTGGAAGTTTCTTATTCCAGTGCTTACACTCTATCCAGATAGGTATAATTTAAAATTTTAATTTTCCATACTTGTGTAAATGTTCTATAGGGGTATTCATCCAATATCAAGATTGTTATGTCAATGAATAATTTGAAGTTAAAAGGAATAAAATCACACGACTATCTTGTTTTGATGCAAGATTTAATTTCTATTGCATTATATTACATTCTACCTCAAATATATGACATACATTGACCAGAGTCTACTTATTTTTCAAATCAACATGGAATAAAGTTATAGATAGAGTGAATTTTCCCATGATGAATATGGATATTGTTGTCAAATTATGTGAATTATAGATATTATTCCCACCATCATTCATTGATATAATGATCTACCTGATGGTTCACTAAGTCAAATAGATTCAACTATGTGGTCTTTTCTGTTATAGATGGATATACCCCATTGAATTTTATATGAATATATTGAAATGGTATGTCATGAATCAAAGTCGGATAGAAGGTTGAATTAAAGAATGATATATTGTTGAATTAGCTTTTGAAATCTATACTGATTACCTACTAGATGTTTAAATAATCGATCTCCTAAAGTCTCTTCATAGTGAATGCCTTATGGGCGAAGGGATTTATGGAATAGTTGTTGTTATAATTACCTTATAGATCGGGAGCAAGAACATATTTATATGTTACATAATAGTGAAGATATTGAACCATATATTTAATCCCACAAAGAAATTCTTAGTGATTTTAATCCATCAAGTGGTGAATTATAGATATCTGACACACATAATCATTAGTTTATTGGATGATTTAGAGATCAAATTTATAAGGTGTTATCTGAAAATCAAAATTCAATTTCCAAAAGAATTTAATGGCTAGACAGAAGAACAAATTAAAATGTTTTATCTTACACTAGATTTGTTATCAAAGTATATATGTACTATAAAAATGAAAACAATGACTTCACTAAGATGAAAATAGTGGTGTTGCGCTTTTGGATGAATCGATGCACATATCTAGTTCCAAGGATAAAATTAAAATTTTTGAAATTATGTTATATTTTAGAATTATCAAACAGATATACGAGTTATATTATACAAAATTTGAGCGCATAAATTTCCATTACATGTGGGTTGACAATATCAATGGAGTTAAAGATGATGAAATGAGATTAGTGAAGGTAAATTTGATTTTGGAAGGGAAAAAAGATGAACTATTCATAATGAAATCACAAGAAATGAAATTATTTTATTTCTATGCTCCAATAAACAAGAATTGGTCGATTTTACTTCTCGCGACTGATAAAAATGTTGAGTAAGATGAAAATTCAATCGAGGATGACCATTTTTTGGGACATCATAGGTAGTTTATATTGGTACCAATATAGACAATATATTTTACATTTGAGGGGACTAAAAAGAGGGGATTTGGATTCTCAATAGAGGGACCATATTTTTTAAACCTTTTAAAAAATAAAGAGGTTTCAATGAAAAGGTAAAATTGTTTTTAATATATTATGTTTTTCCCCATAATATTATATTTTCTATACTACATTGATATGATCTAAAATAATGTTTTACTACTCATGAATATAATTCCTTTTTCACATGATAGAAAAACAAACTACAATTAAGGACACCATTTAGAATGATATAAAGGTAATGTTATGATATAAATTCTATATTTTACCAAAAAATTATATAATGAAATGTTAATTTAGTTTTCATCATTTCTTAAAGAGTTCCTTTATTTCAGAATATTTTTTTTCTTGTGTCATGCCTTTTCTGGATGAGAAATGATGTTGTCTTTGATCAATGACAGATGTAATTTTGATGTTTCCATAGTAAGATCATTATCATTATAATTAATTAATTGATTAAAATTTATGATTATTTTTTTTGTATTCACATAATAATTATTTTCTTATATAGGTGGATTATTTTGTTTGAGATGGGGTGATCTATCCATCACTTATACTTCCTCTCCCTCAAATAATTTTCGCACTTGCAGTGTTACATTTATCACTTTCTTTATTCTTCTCTCCACCACCACTGAAGGAATAGAAATGATGTTTCCTCTATTGAAATACATAGGTAATCTTGGCTGTTTCACAGTAAAATAATTGTCCACAGAATTAATGTATTGTTTAATATTTATTATCTATTCAATTGTTTTTAGAATTATTAACATAATAATTTTTTTCTTATATAGATGGATTATTTTATATTATTTATGGTTCTCTATCAAACTTTCATGCTTCTTGTCCCTCAAAACACTTTCACCCCTATAGGGTTCCATTTTTTACTTATAGTCAATTTATCTCCTTTTCCATTGTAGGGAGAGAAATGGCATTGACTCTGCTTAATTATATAGTTAATGTTCATTTATTCATAGTAAAATAATTTTCCACGGAATTGATGTATTGTTTCATGTTTTTGTTTAATTTATTTCTTTCTAGTATTACACAAATAATAATTGTTTTCTAATATAGGCTGATTCTTTTGTTCAAGTTGATCTATCCATCTTTCATCATGTTATTCACTAAAAAATCTACATGATTTTTCTCCCTCAAAACCATTCACCCTTGTAGTGTTTACATTTATCACATCCCATCAAGTTCCCTCCACTACCCAATTACAGAGGTAATCGTGAAATTTTCATAGTAAAAACATTTTACATAAAATTAATATATTATTTCATATTTATGTTTAATTTTTTTATTACTAATAATAATTTTTTCCTTATACAAGTGGATTATTTTTTTGTAGAGTTGATTTTTTTGAAGCTACTCATGGAGTGTTTGAAGTTCAATAATGGAAGTCAATATAAATCGTATTAACATTGACATTTAGGATTGTTTTGAGACTTTTTTATGTGTAGGAATCATCCATACCTCAATATGACACACGTTGTGACTAGTATTATAACGCCCCGACCCCAGTTACCCAGAGTCGGTCAATTATTACATAACATTGGCATGATCACAAGAAAGATCAAGTCTCGAATGACCGATTAGTTTAGTAGCCTTTGAAACACTAGATATATTCCTAATGTTTTACATTACATCATAAAAATGAAAACTATAACAACATAGTCTCTATATTCCACACTCTTATCCCCTCACACTATCCCTGCAGGTCATTCATAATTTATTTCTTCACATCCTGGGAAAAAAACATAGAAAAGGGGTGAGCTCAAATGCCCAGTAAGGATAACAATATAGCGGAAACTTTCATAAATAAGAATAAACATTTAAGGCATTATATAACTAAAACAAAATCCTTTTAAACTTGAACTTCAAAATATTATGGCAAAAATAAAATGAAATAATTCCATTTACTTATTCAAATGGATATTCTACTAATCTAATAATCACATACAATATCAATAACCAATTTTATAATGACGGAATGCATAATTCCAGACTATCATAACCACATAGCCAAAGCCTCGTTCCAAGACTAAAAATAAGATTTTGTGAAGGACTTGTGCCAAGACAATAGTTTGTCTCATGAGACCTACTGATGCATCGAGAAGCTATAGCGGGATCCACCCGTCACATATTAAGTCCAATGTATTCCTCATATAAACAGGTTTAAACATAACATAAAAATTCATATTAAAACTAGCATAAAAAATGTAAATACTTCATCCATAAACAATGAATCATATAAAAATATCACATCCACAGTCAAACATATCAAAAAAAATTCAATATAATATAGAAGTTTTGTATCATAATAAATTAACTTCAAATAAGCGTAAAATCCATCAAAGGATGTTGTCATAGATGAAATCAAAACTCTTTTTAGAGTAATATCTATTTTTATTTTGAAATCATTTAAGAGTCATATATTTATATAATATAACATTTTATTTGAAAAAATTATTATAATCTTGTCAGGGGAGCTTCAAAGATTTTATAACAGAGGAAAATAGCCGCACCCACCGTATAAGTTAAAAAAACATTCTTACCTTAATTCTGTCGAAAAGGTTAAAAGGAACCTTGTTTGGAAAACAACAGAAATAATCCCTTATAAACCTCTTATAAAAAGTCAAACCAGGGTATAAATGACTTTAACCCATATTCTTGTAAATAGTAAAAATGTTTTGAAATACATTTTTAAGAAACATGGATGTGGATGATAAAGAAATCCCAGTAGATTACTATGTATAAACAACCTCGGATAATGAAGAGACTGCGAAATAAACCATTACCTTGTAATTTTCCTTGGTTGGGGGTAGATTAATCTCCTCTATAATGGTGAAATAATTTTTATTAAATTATACAAGAATCATATACATTAAAATGGTATCATATATGATCTTTTAACATTGATTTGTTAATAATATCTTAGTATTATCGTTGTTTTGGGTGTTAACTTACTCATTTTCTTTTATATGTTTTGTTATGTAATCCATGTTTGTAATGGATAGGTTGTATCTTATTCATATCCATAATGATATGAAGTCCTTAAACATTATTTTTAAATCATAAAATGATAATTATACTTGAATGGATATGATGGAGAATGAATCTCATCGAGTTCGTGGAGACTGTAGTCCGTACGTACGCACGAGGGACAATATCATTATTTTGATATTGAAATAATATATAATTGGATGGTATATCATATATAAAGAATCATTATCATGTTATATTTATTATTTACATGAATTATAAATCATTATTATAACCATCCAAATAATAATATATTGAATAACAATTACACCACGACTTTGAGACGGTAAGACGTACGTACGCATGTATGGTGACATGTCATTCAAAGGACGGATAGAATACTGAATATGGTTGTACCATATTTATAATAATATTACAGTATATAGTAGATACTATATTCATTATTATAGAATGGTAATAACAAAGAAAGAATAAGTTTAAGAAGAAACGAATTTGAAAAAGGGTGGTGAAAACATTACATCTTCTTCGGGTTCATCCTTTGGATTTGATCAAAATGTCTCTTTAGGTTGGCTTTCTGATCAAACTAAGGCCTCTAGGTTGTAGTGAGGGAAGTTTAGAGAGTATTTGGGAAGGGTTTGGCCGATCCAAAATGCTTTGATGGTGTGAATTAATGAGAAGGAGGAGTGCCCTTTTATAAGAGGGGCGAGGGGCACCTTTGGAAAAGCTAGAAATATTATTTTATAATAAATTCATATTTGGTTTCTAATGGAACCAAATTGGATTATTTAAAGGTTAAGGTGGGGATGGGTCGAAAGCCACTGAACCAGTAGAATTTAGACAGGTTTGGGTCATTATATTAACCTTATATTTTAGTTTTAACTCTTAGTTAATTAGTTTGACACTTACCATGTCACTTTGTATTTTTTTATTATATAGTTAATAGACTTATTAAATACCTCCAAGAGACCCCATAGTGGTACATTAATGATACAACTCTCATGATATAAGTCTTATGGTCGAAATTTAGATTTTTAGGAATTTAATATCAATTAATAATATAATATTTGTTTTAAAAACTCTTTTATGTCAATTTTGACACTATTTAATAATTGATTTTTGTAAAAATCATAACAGAATGATTACTTGTAAAAAAGTTAATTAAATCAATACTAAAATGTCATATTATCCTATAAAATTAGTTTAATTCATAAAAAGTCTGAAATTATATTTATTTGGGTGTTTATAAAATTAATTATTTTAATTTTTTATTAATTTAGTAATTACTTCATCACCATTGTGTCATAAATAAATTAAATTATATACTGTCTAAAAAATAATAAATAAAATATCATTATGTATGAAATCTGTTTATCTTTCTAATTAATATTTATAGTAAAAAATCCAACATATATAACCCTATGTAAAAATTGTTTAGCTAAAAGATATATGCTTATGTCATTTTTGTATTTATTTTATCTTAATTTAAATAAAGTGTCCCTATCACCTAAAAGTGGCTCAATGGGGTCCCAAAATCAACCCAAAGATGACCAAGGTCGGACATGTATCCACCAATAAGGTTAGGACACGTTTTAGGGCAATTTAGTATTATTATAATATTATTTTTTAACCCTTTATTTACCGGATTTACCCTTAACCATGGTAAATAAAATATTTACCGAAGTAATTATTCAAAATGTCTAAAAATAAAAGTTACCTATTTACAAAATATGAAAATCCTGATTCCAAATATGGAATCCATTTTTCCAAATTCAAAACACAGAAGTGGCAGAAATTAATTTAAAAATAATTCTCGTTGTTAAAACAAAAAGCGTGTTTTTAAGAGATAATAACTATCATAAGATTGTGACTTGTTTATGTTCAGTTTAATTGTAAAATTATGTAAAATGACAAAAATTGAATTAAATGGAAAAAATATATTATAAATATACTTTAAAACCACCCAAATTCATAATTTATTAATATAAATTAATTCGATTAAAAAAATTGTTTTTAATTAAAATTTGGTAATTTTCATTATTCATCAAAATATAAATGTTATCCGAAGAGTTCCAAAATTTCACCCTAGACTAAATTAAATATTCCTAATCCCAAAATGAAGTCCATTTTGAGAGATAAAATTTATAAAATTTCAAAAATTAGGTATTACTATTCATAACGGCTAGTTTGATTGGTTGTGGTGTGTTAGAACTCGATGTTGCGTACAGCACACGATATCACATTATTCAAAGAGAAGCGTACCGTAGAAGTTTGGGGTGTTACATTCTCACCTCCTTCAAATAATTTCATCCTCGAAATTTCTAGAATACTACCATGTGAAAAGACTCAGGCAGTTCTTCATCATAAGTTCATCGGGTTCCAACGTTGCCTCTTCCATCTTATGGTTTCTCCACAAGACTTTTACCAGACGAGTCGTCTAGTTTCTCAGTACATGTTCTCTCATATCAAGAATCCTGACAGGCTCTTCGCAATAATATAGATCGGGTTCCAGTTCTAATTCCTCATAGGGGAGTACATGCGTTGGTCCAGGCATGTATTTCCACAATAGAGATACGTGGAACACATCGTGAACTTTGGAGAGACTTGGCGGTATTGCCAATCGGTAATCTATAGCCCCAATTCGTTATAGAATTTTGAAAGGTCTGATGTACCTAGGACTCAATTTACCATTCTTACCGAAACGGCTGTCTCTCTTCCATGGAGATACCTTCAGGAAAACATGATAACCGACTTGAAATTCCAAATCCTTCCTTCGATTATCAGCATAGCTCTTCTGCCTACTTTGAGCTTCCTTGATGTGATTTTGGATTACCTTCACCTTTTCCAATGTTTCCTCCACCAGTTCTGGACCTACAAATTTTCTTTCACCAATGTCATCCCAAGAGGTTGGTGTGCGACATATATTTCCGTATAACGCTTCATATGGTTCCATCTGAATACTCGAATGGAATCTATTGTTATAGGAAACTTCTACCAGATGTAAATATTGATCCCACATACCCTGAAATTCAAGTGAGAAGGATATCAACATGTCTTCTAAGGTTTGAATAGTTCATTCTGATTGTCCATCTATTTGAGGGTGGTAGGCAGTGCTCAAATGAAGTTCAATATCCAAGGATTTCTGAATACTTTTCCAGAATATTAAAGTAAAACGGGTATCATGATCTGAAACAATCGATAGGGGTACTCCATAAAGTCTCACAACTTCATTAATATATAGTCTTTCTAGACGTTCCAGTGGTAGATCTTCTCTTATTGCAAGAAAATGTGCTGACTTGGTAAGACGATAAACAATGACCCATATTACATCGTTCCTTCTAGGAGTCTTTGGTAGCCCCATGACAAAGTCCATCGTAATATTGTCCCATTTCCAATTCGGTATGGGAAGAGGTTTCATGACTCCTCCAGGCTATTGCCTTCCAGCTTTCACTTGTTGTAAAATCATACATCTTGACACAAAATCAGCAATCTCCCTCTTCATGTTGTCCCACCAAAAATGTTCCTTCAAATCACAATACATTTTGGTGCTCCGAGGGTGTATAGAGAAATTGGAACTATGAGAATCATCGAACAATTCCCTTTTTAGATCAGGTATATCGGGAACACAAAATATCTTCCAAAATTTCAAAATTCCATCTTCATACACAAGGTCTCTCAATCTCCCATCATTCACAACTTTAATGTTCTTTTGAAATTCTTCATCATTGGTCTGAGAACTCTTTATCCTTTCTTGTAAAGATGGTTTGGAAACCATTTGAAAAATCATTGATGTTTCACCTTCCCTGGTTATTCCCATGTCCATCTTCACTAGCTCCATAAATATTGGATCCCTTTCTATTATCATATTTTTCAAAACTCCATGATCTTTTCTGCTCAAAGCATCTACCACCTTGTTTTCTTTCCCCGGGTAGTAGTATATCGTACAATCATAATCCTTGAGTAATTCAAGCCATCTCCTTTTCCTCATGTTGAGTTCTTTTTGTGATAAAATATACTTTAAACTCTTGTGATCAGTATAAATCTCATGTTTTTCACCATAGAGGTAGTGCCTCCATAACTTCAAAGAAAAGATCACAGATGCTAACTCGAGATCATGAGTAGGATAGTTTTTCTCATGAATTTTCAACTGTCGTGATGCATAGGCAATAACCCTATCATTCTCCATAAGGACACAACCATGTCCTTTCTTCGATGCATCGCTATAAATAACGAACCCATCATTCCCTGATGGTAGAGTCAATATAGAAGCATTGACTAATCTTCTCTTCAGTTATTCGAAAAATTCTTGACACTCTTTTGTCCAAAAAAATTTAACCCCTTTAGGTGTAATCTTCGTTAATGGGTTAGCCAATCAGGAAAAATTCACAAAGAAACGTCAATAATAACCTGCTAAACCAATAAAACTATGTACCTCAGTTAAAATCGTAGGTGTTGTCCAGTCTTGGATTTCCTTGGTCTTAGAAGGATCAACAAGGATTCCATCTTTAGAGACAATATGGCCAAGAAAAGAAATCTCCTAAAGCCAAAATTCACACTTTCTAAACATCCCATATAATTCATGTCTTCTCAGAGTCTTCAAGATAATGAGAAAGTGATTTTAATGATCTTTTTAGATTTTGGAGTATACCAAGATATAATCAATAAATACCACCACAAATTCATCGAGATATTCCTTGAAAACTCTACTCATCAGATCCATGAATACAAAGGGTGCATTAGTCAATCCAAAGGCATTACTGTAAACTCATAATGTCCGTACCTGGTTCAAAATGCTGTCATCAGAATGTCTTCCTTCTTTACACACAAATAATGGTATCCAAATCGAAGGTCAATCTTTGAAAAGTATTGAGCTCCATGCAGTTGGTCAAATAAATCATCAATGCATAGTAGGGGAAACTTGTTCTTTATTGTTATAGCATTTATCTCCTTATAGTCGATACATAACCTCATAGATCCATCTTTATTTTTAACAAAAAGAACAGGGGCTCCCCATGGAGAAACACTAGGGAGAATAAATCCCTTATTACTCAATTCCTCTTGTTGTTTCTTTAGTTCGACTAATTCCACAGTGGCCATGCTATAAGGGGTCTTCGATATAGGCCTTGATCCAGGAATTAAATCAATGGAAAACTCAACTTCTCGTTCTAAAGGATTTCCAGGTAAATCTTTCGGAAATACATCTACATATTCTTTCACAACAGGTACATCCTATATTTCAACATTCCTTTACTCACCCACATTAATTTCATTCTCTTCCTCCCCAATAATTGAATTTAGTTGATCTACTGGGGGGTGGATCTAGATAAGAATTAGGTGGTGACAATATTTCTCTAATGATAAGGTGTTCCTTATCATCATCATAAAAAATCGTAACCTCCTACTTCTTACAATAAATTTTCACTTCATAGTCCGAAATCCAATCCATACCGAGGAATATATCAAACTCAATCATAGGTATGACGATGAGATCAGTAGATAAAGAACATTTATGTGCTCTAATGGGGACTGATTTAAAAAACTTTGTTGCAATGATACTTCCCTTAGGAGTTTTAACTGACAACTCCCTTGTTAAATCAAATTGGAAATATCTAATTTTCTTATCAAACTGGGAAGATTTGAAACAATGCAATGATCCAGAATCAAATAATTCATTTTCTAAACTTGATGAAACCATTAAATTAACTGCCACCACGTCTTTCGGAGATTCTACATTAGCAGTAGTGATAGCATAAGCTTGGCCTGGTTCCCTTGGCCTTTTCTGAGGTAAGATCCCCTGACGCTTAGGACATTCATTTTCATAATGTCCCATCTCCTGCCAATTGTAGCACTAAACATTGGAAGATTCCTTCTTCCCTTTGCAATCACGAGCTTGGTGGCCTTTTTCACCACACTTGTAACAGAGACCCATTCCCTTCAAGCAAGTACCGAGGTGTTTCTTCCCACATTTACCACAGGATGGATATTCGTCCTTTCCCTTCTTCCCCTTATTTCCAATCCCAAATTTATCAACAGATCTCTTCTTCTATTTCTTTTTGTTAAAGTCATAAGACATAGAGAATTCATTTTTGGTCTTGATAGCACATGAGACAATGTCTTCATATGAAAAGAAGGATTATGAGACTAATGCTCGATGGAGAAAAGGTTTTAACCCATAAAAGAGATGATCAATATTACTTCTTGGGATATGTATATAATCTCCATAATACCTTTCTAACTTTGTAAATTTAGCCTCATACTTTGCAACATTCTCATCCTCCTTTTTTCTCAGAATCAGAAATTGTCTTTCCGTATCTGCTCGATGGTCACGAGGAAAGTATTTTTCTAAAAACTGATCTTTGAAATCCCTCTATTCTATATTTGATACTTCATCATCTTCTTTCATGTTTTGAATCAATGACCACCATTGATCAGCATCTCCAGTGAGGCGGTAAACTTCCATGATAACTTTTTCCCTTTCACTACTCCCCAAAGCCTGAAATATTTTCTCTAGGGAATTTATCCATTGCTCGACTACAAAGGGAATTTTACTCCGATTGAACATTGGTGTTTGTTGCCTCATGAAGCGATCTAACATTTATCCTCCACGCTGCGGATCAGGGTGCTCCATACGGGTAAGGTTATTATTCATAACCTGAGTGAGTTGTCCCAGTATGGTGATTAGCTGATCGGCACCAGTTGCATCACCAGAACCACTATAAATATCTTAACCAGGAGGGAAATACCTACATGGAGTGCGTGCATTGATATGGTTTCAATTTCTTCCACTAGGCACCATTTCTAAACAATATAATAAACTATATCAGTTTATGAATCAGAATACATAATTTTGTACTTATAAAACACTTAACAAAAATTTAACTATTTATGGATATAATCCATAATCATAAAAATGTTTTCTTTGAAGAAGTATATACTCATAAACCCTTCATAATGATTTGTAAAGAAAATGAGAGTTATCCTAATCATATCCCCCGAGAGTGTCGTAACCAAGAGTGCAGCAAGGCCCGTTGTCGTGCACCAGTTCCCGTTCAAGTCCAGCTCAAAGCAGTGTTTTCGGGTTTTACCTCTAGGTACATCTATGCCCGAGCCTCCTCTACCTGCTCGTATCAAGACAGGGATGTATTTCTTGAAAAACTCACAAAATCTCTACAATACCAAAATTCTAGGAAGTTCTTCTATACTAATCCTCAAAGTCCATTTTAGGTCTATGTGCTTTTATCAGAGTTTATCAAAATCTAGCTTCCAAGGTTTGTACTAAACTTTCTCTGATACCAACTGTAACGCCCTGACCCCAGTTACCCAGAGTCTGTACATTATTACATAACATTGGCATGATCACAAGAAAAATCAAGTCTCGAAAAACCGATTAGTTTAGTGGCCTTGGAAACACTATATATATTCATAAATTTTTACATTACATCATAAAAATGAAAACTATAACAACATAGTATCCATATTACTCACTCTTATCGCATCATACTATCCCTACAGGTCATTCATAATTTACATCTTCACATCCTGGGAAAAATAAAACATAGAAAAGGGGTGAGCTGAAATGCCCAGTAAGGATAACAATATAGAGAAAACTTTCATAAATAAGAATAAACATTTAAGGCATTGTATAACTAAAACAAAAGCATTTTAAACTTGAACTTCAACATAGTATGGCTAAAATAAAATGAAATAATGCCATTTACTTATTCACATTGATATTATACTAATCGAATAATCAAACACAATATCAATAACCACTTTCATAATGATGGAATGCATAATGCCAGACTATCATAACCACATATCCAAGGCCTCATGCCAAGAGTACAAATAAGATTTTGTCAAGGCCTTTTGACAAGACACTAGTTTGTCTCATGAGACCTACTGATGCATCGATGAGCTATAGCGAGCTCCACCCATCACATATTAAGTCCAATGCATTCCTCATATGAACAGGTTTAAACATAACATAAACATTCGTATTAAAACTAGCATACGAAATGTAAATACATCATCCATAAACCATGAATGGTATAAAAATACCACATCCACAATCAAACATATCAAATAACCTTCAATATAATATAGAATTTTTGTATCATAATGAATCAACTTCAAATAAGTGTAAAATCCATCAAAGGATGCTGACATAGATGAAATCAAAACTCTTTTTAGAGTAATATCTCTTTTTATTTTGAAATCATTTAAGAGTCATATATTTATAAAATATAACATTTTCTTTGAAAATATTCTTATAAGATTTTATAGGAAGCTTCGAAGATTTTATAATGGCGGAAAATAGCTGCACCCGCCGTATAAGTTAAAAAAACATTATTACCGTAATTTTGTCGAAAAGGTTAAAAAGAACCTTGTTTGGAAAATGATGGAAATATTACTTTATAAACCTCTTATAAAAAGTCAAAAAAGGGTATAAATGACTTTAACCCATATTCTTGTAAATATTAAAAATGTTTTGTAATACATTTTTAAGAAATATGGATGTAGATGATAAAGAAATCTCAGTAGATTATTACGTATAAACAATCTCGGATAATGAAGAGATTGCGAAATAAACCCTCACCTTGTATTTTTCCTTGGTTGGGGGTAGGTTAACCTCCTGTATAATGGTGAAATAATTGTTATTACATTATACATGAATCATATACATTAATATGATATCATATATGATCTTTTAACACTGATTTGTTAATAATATCTTAGTATTATCGTTGTTTCGGGTGTTAACTTTCTCGTTTTCTTTTATATGTTTTGTTATGTAAGCCATGTTTTTCATGGATAGGGTGTATCTTATTCATATAAAAAATGATATAAAGTCCTTAAAAATTATTTTTAAATCATAAAATGATAATTATACTTGAATGGATACGATGGAGAATGAATCTCATCGCGTTCGTGGAGACGGTAGTCCCTACGTACGCACGAGTTACAATATCATTCTTTTGATATTAAAATAATATATAATTGGATGGTATATCATATATAAATAATCAATATCATGTTATTTTTATTATTTACATGAATTATAAATCATTATTATACCCATCCAAATAATAATATATTGAATAACAATTACACCACAACAAGGAGATGGTAAGCCGTACGTCCGCACGTATGGTGAAATGTCATTCAAAGGATGGATAGAATACTGAATATGGTTGTACCATATTTATAATAATATTAAAATATATATTAGATACTAGATTCATTATTTTATAATGGGAATAACAAATAAAGAAGAAGTTGAACAAGAAACAAATTTGAAAAAGGGTGGTGAAAACATTACCTCTTCTTCGGGTTCTTCCTTTAGATTAGATCAAAAGGGCTCCTTAGGTTGGCTTTATGATCAAACTATGGCCTCTATGTTGTAGTGAGGGAAGTTTAGAGAGTATTTGGGCAGGGGTTTCCGAACCAAAAGGCTTTGATGGTGTGAATTAATGATAAGGACCAGTGCCCTTTTATAAGAGGGGTGAGGGAAACCTTTGGAAAAGCATGGAATATTATTTTATAATAAATTCATATTCTTTTTCTAATGGCTACAAAGTGGATTATTTACGGGTTAAAGTGGGTATGGGTCGAAAAACACTCAGAAAAAAAAATTTAGATAGGTTTGGGTCATTATATTAACCTTATCTTTTAGTTTTAACTCTTAGTTAATTGGTTTTACACTTACCATGTCACTTTGTAGTTTTATATTATATAGTTAATAAACATTCTATATAACTCCAAGAGAGCCCCAAGTGGCCCATTAATGATACAACTATCATGATATAATTCTTTTTTCTGAACATTAGATTTTTACAAATCTAATATTAATTAATAATATAATATTTGTTTTAAAAACTCTTTTATGTCAATTTTGACACTATTCAATAATTGATTTTTGTAAAAATCATAACAGAATTATTAATTATAAAAACATTAATTAAATCAATCCTAAAATTTCATATTATCCTATAAAATTAGTGTAATTCATAAAAAGTCTGAAATTATATTTATTTGGGTGTTTATAAAATCAATTATTTTAATTTTTTATTAATTTAGTAATTACATCATCACCATTGTGTCATAAATAAATTAAATTATATAATGTATAAAAATTATAAATAAAATATAATTATGTAGGAAATAGATTTATCTTTCTAATGAATATTTATAGTCGATAACCCAACTTATAAAACCCAATGTAAAAATTGTTTTTCTATAAGATATATGCTTATGTCATTTTTGAATTTATTTTAACTTAATTAAAATAAAGTGTCCCTATCACCTACAAGTGGCTCCATGGGGTCCCAAAATCGACCCAAAGATGCCCATGGTCGGAAATGGACCCACCAACAAGGTTAGGACATGTTTTAGGGTAATTTAGTATTATTATAATATTATTTTTTTAACCCTTATTTACCGGATTTACCCTTAACCATGGTAAATAAAATATTTACCGAAGTAATTATTCAAAATGTCTAAAAATAAAAGTTACCTATTTATACAATATGAACATCCGGATTCCAAATATGGAATCCATTTTTACAAATTCAAAACACAGAAGTGGCAGAAATTAATTTAAAATTAATTCCTGTTGTTAAAACAAAAAGCATGTTTATAAGAGATAATAACTATCAAAAGATTGACACTTGTTTATGTCCTGTTTAATTGTAAAATTTTGTACAATGACCAACATTGTATTAAATGGTAAAAATATATTCTTAATAAACTTTAAAACCACTCAAATTCATAATTTATCAATATAAATTATTTTGATTAAAAAAGTTGTTTTTAATTAAAATTTAGTAATTTTCACTATTCATCAAAATATAAATGTTATCCTAAAAGTTACAAAATTTCACCCTAGACTAAATTCGATATTCCGAATCCAAAAATGATGTCCATTTCGAGAGATAAAATTTATAAAATTTCAAAAAGAAGGTTTTACTATTCATAACTGCTAGTATGATTGGTTGTGGTGTGTTAGAACTCGATGTTGCGTACAACACACGCTGTCAAATTATTCAAAGAGAAGCGTACCATAAAAGTTTGGGGTGTTACAAGTATGAATATAATTAAATATTTCTATTTTAAAATGTCATTAATTTTAGTAAAAAGGATAACTAACTCAATGTGTCTGTTATCAGTTTAAAATTGACATTTGAATTTAAAATTTTTCACTCACTGAAAACTGAGCAAACACACTCATATTTTATTTATAATCTAGGGAATAAATTCATAAATCATTTATGACATGTAGCAATAAATCTCACATCAAACTGATACATTATGTATTCAATATGAGTCAATTTGAATGTTTCATGTTTAAAATGAAATTTTTGTAAAAAAGAATAGTGATTTACTCAAAACTGGGTAAACACATTCATATTTTTTTGATACTTTAGAACAAAAATCAATAAGTAATTTTTTTTGTAGGAATTAGCTGCACCTTAGTCAAATGCACATTGTTACTGGTATGATTTTAAGTGTGTCATAATTTAAAATTGGAATAAATTTTAGTATACAAACTAACTAACCTACTCAAAACCAAACAAACACATTCATATTATTTTGATACTTTACGAAAATGATCCAATAGTTATTTGTGATGTCCATGAATCAAAAACACCTCAATCTGATGCATGATAAGACCAATATGACTCAAAGTGCATGTTTTTATTTAACGATGACATCAATTTTAGTAAAAAGGTAAATGAACACTCAAAACAGTGTATACACATTAAAAATGTTTAGATACTTTAGGAAAATGATCCATAAGTCACTTGTGATGTGTAGGAATAAACCCCATATAAATCTGATGCATGGTGTGACTAGTATGACTCAATGTTCATCTTTTTATTTAAAATTGAAATCAATTTTATTAAAATTAACACATTCGGTTAATTTATTTATTTATATTATTACTAACATAAGAATTGTTTTCTTATACATGAACATTATTTTACTCAGTAAGGGGTGGTTTTTTCCCCAATAGTTGGAGTTGGGTCAATATTAAAGGACAAAAGAACATTGATGTTTTTAATAAATGTAATTATTCATATTTATGTAATTTTATGGACCAATGATTGAAATATATATAATATAATGTTTTTTAATTGTGTTTTTGTAGTAAATTTAATTTAATTTAAAACATATATTGGAATATTTCTTAATTGATATGTGGTTTGTTTCAGGTGTGCTACAGTGTGCAATAATATCACACTATAGTATGGTTCTCTATCACCACTGTTAGAAGTGTTGACAAAGGTTTAATTTATCATTGATCATAGAAGTTCTAATAAAGGTTTATTTTATCATCACTTTCATAAACACTGATAAATGGTTCCTTTAGAGGATCTAAATTAAAGAACATATAAAGGTCCCATTTATCAGTGCATTTTTTATCTCCGAAAAGTACCCCATTATCAGTGCTGATAAAAGACTAGGGATTTTAACATCTCTGATGTAGTCAGTGATCTTCTAGCACAAAAAAGGCGATTTCTATCATTTTTAAATGCAAGTTTTGGAGTAGTGATCCTTTTGACTCAATGAATCATCCACCATATTATCTTTCCCAAGGATGAAATGTATTGAGAAATCATAATCATTAATCTTCTCAATCCATCTAATCTAGTGCATACACATATCTTTCTATGTTAATTTATACACTAATCTTTAATGATAAGTATATATATAAAACTTCTTTCTGAAAAGATAATGCCACCATATATGTAACGAAGAATTTACCAAATCATACTCAAAGTCATTATTTTAATAATTTTTAATATGAACCATCAATTTCCAGGCCACATAGGCTATAACGATGTCATTTTATATCAGAACATATACCAACCCATTCTTGGATTCATCACTATTGATTAAAACCCTTATCCACTATTGGAAAATGGTAGAAAAAATGTGTTAACAATTCTTCTCTTCAGTTCCTTGAAATTTTCATCAGATTTATTTTTCCCAGAGGAGTTGGGCTACCTTTTAAGTTAAATTGGAAAGTGTATTATATATACCTGAGAAAATATCCAAAAACTATCAATAATATCCTACTAAACCTATAAAACTATGTATCTTAGTCACTGTTTATAGTTTGGGCCAACATTAAATATCCTTCAACTTTGATAGATCAACTAATATACCCTATCTTGAGATTATATGACCAAAAAAATGAAGCCTTTTGTAGAAAAAATTCACATTTTATAAATTTATCATATATATTCTCCTTAATTAGGGTATTTAGCACAATTATAAATGGATCTCAATGCTCTTCATTCCCCCTTGAATAGATATGTATATCATATATAATGAATACAAAAAACTGATCAAGGTAGTATCTAAAGAATCTATGCATTAAATATATGATGATTGAAGAGACATTAGTAATACCAAATGGAATATATATATTCATAGTTCCTATACCTTATATTAATTGATTTATTGGGTATACTTCCTTATTGAACGTCATTTAAAGATATAAATAATGAAGGTTAATCTTGGAAAAGTATTGATCTTCACACATTTAATCAAATTGGTCATCAATATGGGGTAGATGATTATTTTTCTTCATTATAACCATGTTAATCTCTTGATAATCAATATAGAGTCACATCAATCAATATTTATTTAAAAAAATAAAGGGTACACCCCAAGGTGGAACAGTTGGCCAAATGAATCCCTTATCAAGGTTCTCATGGATTTATTTCTTCAATTCCTATAACTAAATCAGTCAATAAACTAGATGGTCTTTGAAATTGGTGTGGAACAAGGTATTCATTCTACTAAAAAACAACAACATCATGTTTCAAGGGAATACTAGGAAAATCTTTTAAAATAACATAAAAAAATTCCACCACAATAGGCATATCATTTTATTCAACACTCTCCCCAACTATTTAATATAAACACCCCTTAAAAATGGGAATCAAGACCCATGAAATGGATTTAATCTTTATTAGATGTTCATAATTGTCCTCAAATTTATATAAAATCATTATTTAGTTTGGAATATCAATCGTGAATACCCTTCCTCAAAAATCGATGTATGATTTATGTAGATAAATACAATAAATGGCTAAGATAACATCAAATTCAACAAGAGGAAGAATCATATGATTTAAAGAAATCATATTACTAAAAATTTCAATTAGATCCAAATCATAAACATGAAATGTGATAATCATACTGTTATGGGGTTTCACTAATAATTTTATTTCTATTAATGTTTTGGGAATCTTAATTCCCTTAGAAAATTTTTCAAATATGAATGAATGGGTAGATAGAGAGTCAAATAAGGTAGTAATAGTTATAGAGTAGATTGTAAGTGTACCTTTCACAAAGTCTTTATAAATACACATATTAGAAATAGTGATCCCTTGATATTTAACCTTGTGTATTTTCTTAATAGGTTGCAGAGATCAATCATGATCATTAAACATTAGATTTGGGAACTAGTTATGATAATACCAATACTCTTTGTATCTAATACACTATAGTGTGGTTAGATCATTTTTTGAATCTGTCCATATATTCAATCCATAAAATAACTTCATCCCAACTCTTAAATAATCAATTTATTGATGATATTCCTTCCTAAAAATTAAACATTTACTCGTAACCTTTTGTCAATTTTCTCTATATTTCTTTCCACACTTAGAGAATGATGGAAATATCTTTTTATTATCGCCGTGGTTTTTGGATTTTATTTTAAACTCTTTCTTCTTTTTTTTGTTAGAACCATGATATTGATTGGTAACTATGATATCCATTTCCACCTCTAAAGAACATATAATTATTTATTCATAGCTACAAATTTCCCTTATGGATAAATCCCTTAGGAGACATAGTTTTATGAAACATAAGAATAGACCAACATTAAATTCAAGTTAGATGATAATTCTCGAAGAGAACTTCACAAGTCTTGTAAAATTTTCTTCATAGGAACTAATAGATTAATAATCCTTCCATTTACCTCAAGTAATTCCGTCCTTATTTTTTATGATGATCATGAGGGAAGTAATTATAAAAAACAAGGTCTTTTACTCATCCCACTATATGTATTCAATTTAATCATGATCCATTTTATTCTTTATGAGAGTACACTATTGATCCAATTAATTTTTCAAGTAATATATAGAAAAAATGATTTTTTATGTTTCTAAAATTCGAGAAAAAAAGATATATTTTTGGGGGAACTGGTCCATTTTTCAACATCTATATGATCAACAGAACCACCAAAAGAAGGTGGAAATTGTCTCATGGAGGACTCATTAGAACACTATTCTCCCTTTTCTTGTTTGAAAGTTATGCATGATTAATATCTTGATAATTTGGTGTGAGAATAGAAATTATATTTTTTCATTCCAGCACACATAATATTTTGTTTCTTAGGAGGAAAATAATTTCATTGTTGGTCGCACTCAACATTAACATAATTTATTCAGGTTCTAACCATTTTCTAAAACAAAAAAGAAAAGTGTAAAAACAATAATCAGGGTGGGGAACCACATAATCATAAGAAATATCCAATAGGATGTATAAATCATGGAAAATTATATTTAATCTATAAAACCTTTGGGTTATCATAGTTTATTCATAGTTATCATATATTTAAATCCTTCATGATGGCTCATTATGAGTTTATGAATTTTCGAAGCATAACTCTGGGGATTTTTGAACTAGGTGTGTAGTAATACCTGTTATCATGAACCATGTGAAAATCAAGTCCA
Organism: Viscum album; assembly: GCA_963277665.1. Taxonomy (NCBI): domain Eukaryota; kingdom Viridiplantae; phylum Streptophyta; class Magnoliopsida; order Santalales; family Viscaceae; genus Viscum; species Viscum album. The sequence goes on along the minus strand of OY728140.1, from coordinate 1,304,656,095 downwards.
ACTCAATGCACCATTTTTAGAGTTATTACCCCTAGGTACCCTTTACCTATGACAAATCCACTAGTAATGTTCATAGAGGGATGTAATTTATTAGAAACCACCCAATCTATCATTTATTAAAATGTGAGTACATTTTATAATACTTAGACTCATCTTTATAATTGTCCTAAGACATATCCTAAGACATATCCATATAGTTCTCACTAATTTTTTCATATCATAGTTTCCAAAGGTTAACAAAAACTATCCTCTAATACCAAATATATAGACCCAAACATTTTATACATATATATTACTTAAATTTAAATGAATATTCATAACATTACACAAAAAAATCCGAATGATTATAATAGTATAGTGAATTTGGAAACATGGACATTTAGAAAATCGATCTATAAGTGAGAAATGTCATCTTCTACCATGTTCTTCATAATTAGGGTCCATCTTAGACATATAAAAAATAAGGTATTTCACTATAACTCAGGGGAAAGGAAACCTAAGAAAGGGTGAAATCATATGTTCAGTAAGGGTAAATAATGGGAATAACAACATATCATGAAAATATGGGTTTGAGAACATGATAATTACATTTGAAAACCATATCGTACATATCATAGATCAATTTCATGAGTCATGGAATCAATATTGGTATATTATAAGACATGAATCATAATAGAGTCAAGGAACATGAACCATGATAGAATAAAATTGGAATAACACATATATTTTTATCATATACATAAGCATAGAAAATAATTTCTATAATAGTTCAAAGATTATTTTTAAGACTATCATAGTGGATTACATTAACTCCCTAAACCATCATAGTAGTAAAGGTTCACTCCCAATATTTTTATAGTGGAAATTGTCCCTTAATGAACTGGTTTCACTCTCCATTCAAATCCTTTTTATATAAAAAGATATCTATCTTTACCATATGTATTAGATGGAGATCTAGGTCCCAACCATCACATAATGAAAATCAGAAATATGTGTTCCAAAATATATTTAAAATTTAATCAAATCAAAACCCCTGAAATATCATATATTTTTGTTATATTTTTGTTTACAGTAATCAAAAAAATTTATATATAGTGTAAAAACCCAAGATTTTACATTATCTTTATCTTTGAAATAAGTTAATTTCATCAAAAACATGTACTTCTTACAACATTGGGTTTGAACAAAAGAAAACATAGTCAGGCATTGTGATCCTAATTTATAATTAGTAATTAATTTTTCTAGCAATTTATTTTAAAAATTAAACATAAATTTTAAAATCAACAGATAAAAATTATCTTAGGGTGAGTGTTTATGGATTTTTCTAAATTTTCAATTTTTATGAATAACGAATAATATAGAATTTTATCCAAAAATGTCCTTTTATTTTAAATAATTTGAAATATTAAATTACATTTTGAAGTGATTTTAAAGTAGACATAGTTTAATAAAAAATAAATTAATCCAATTTATGTCATTTTAATCATTTTTTATTTAATTTTTCTATAAAACACTATAATCTTTTGAATATTTTCTCTTTAAATACCTTCTTTCTCTTTATGTATTTATTATTAATATTAAATTATAATTTTCCACTTATGTGAATTTATTTTGGAAAAATGGATTCAATATTTTGAATCAGGATAATTTATAATTTCTAATAAGGCTGAAATATATTTTACTAAAAATGAAAAGTTAAAATAGAAATAATTAATTATAGTAGTTAAGGTAAAAACGAATCTAACATTGGTTAAACTAATACGAAAAGGGTTATAATGTTTTATTTATTTACACCACCCATTTTATGGAAATATTTTGAAACTTATGACCTTAAGATATATTTTTATTAGTTTTAGGGATAATTTTACTTGGAAGTGACCTATATAATAAGCTAAGTAATGAAAAAAAATAAACAAAGAACCTTCTTTGCTTCTAATACCTATAATGATTTGGAATTGGGATAAAAAATACATACGTTTTCTTATAAATATTATTTTTAAATTTAAATAATTTTTTGTCATGAAAATTTATTTTATGTTTTTTTATATGAAATAATAACTATATATTCTTAAGAAACACCAACATAGTAATTATTTAGCTAAAAATAAAATAAAATAAATGATACTAAAAATATCGAAAATAAAGTTAACTGAATGAATTATTATGTTAAATTTATTTTATGATGAATAAATAATTTGAAATAGGTTTCAACATAATTTATTCATATATCATGAATTTATTGATATTTTTGAATTCAAATTAAATGAATAATGTATAAATGAATATTAATGTTATTTTATATAAAAATGATATTGTATTAAATTATTAAAAATTACTATAAATACTATATTCATCAAAGATATTTTTAAATGTTAATTAATATAAAATATTTTCCATTAATCGACCATTTTTACTTTTATAATGAATATATTCCCCCTACATAATAAATACTAAGTTAATGCGGTTAAGGTTAAAGCGATATTTTTTCATGTTAAATGTGTTTCTGTTGAAATTAATTTTCAACAAACATATGATTTATAGTTTATAAATAATATATCATATTTATATTCATCAATTAATGCTTATATAATACATATCAGAATATTTTGTGCTTTATGTATGAATTACCTTTGTTAAAACTACTTGTTATCATAGTAAAAAAATCGTAAAAGCAAGGAAACATATATTTTATAAAATAAATGTATAAAAAACGTGTTTAATTATTTTTTTCAGGTTTGGGTCGACCATATAATCCTTAAAAACCGTTAATTAATAAATTTGTCTCCATATGGGGTAAGAGAGACCTCCCAATAGTGAATAATTTTCGGTATTTAGAAAAATACCACTCCTACTCAACTATATTAGGAAATCCCTTATCCACTCCTTTTAACACCAAAAACCCTTTTTGGTTCATCCCATTACATTCCAAATGACTTTATATCTTCCCTAATGTCACCCTTGAAGCCTTATTTTGGTCCAAAATCCTTCCAATGAAGGCATTTGTGCAAAGTTGAAGAAGATACCCAAAGAATATGTAATGTTATTCAATGAGTGTCATTATTTTCTTTATTTTTTGACCTCCTTAAATCCTTATTAATCGATGATGATATAATAACATCAATATCTTCTATAAACACATATGTTTTTTTAATAAGTTAATGTATTAAAACGATATCCACAACCAACAAATGGGTTATGAGACCTTTATTCGCGTGTATAGAGGACTACCACCTCGCAAACTTATGTCATTAATTATTCTATTACCACCTTTAAAAGTTTGGAATCATGATGGATATAATGTATATATATGAAATTTATAATATATTTATACCTATAGAGTAATTATTTCATATATATTTTAACCGTTAATTCCACAAGAGATACAGTAATGACCCTTGTCTTTTTGGAAGACTATCGTCTCAAGAAGCCATGTGATTCATCTTTCACTAAAACTTTACATGAAATGAAATAAGTTTAATGTTAATGATTATATATATAAGGACCCTATCCATTTACACATATTATTACATGATTTTAGTCATATTCAACCATGAAATATGAACCAAATATCATAAATTATTGCTTATTTTAATTATTAGGTATATAATAAAACATTAAACTAGTATATAACATCATTTACAGAATAACATACTAACACCATTAAAGATAATTCCAATTCATGTGATAACATTTTGGAAATACAAAGGAAAAATGGATGAGAATAAAACCTTGATAATGGAATAAACATGAGAATAAAGAAAAACACATGAGTTAAAAGGCATATTGTGATAACATAAAATGCATGAAACATGAATAATCCTACAAAATCATAGGAAAACAAACATGGAATCATATGATCATGGAAATATAAGAATCTATAAGCAACATATAACATGACATAAACATGAGTCAAGGCTAACTGCCGAGATTATATCACATGGTGGACAACGACCCATAATAAATTAGGTTTACTCTCTAATTCCTTACATGACGTCCCATGAGACTAAATATTACTCTATGAATTGTATAAAAATATATGTTCACCCATCATAACATGATCATGAATATTTTTGGTGTATGAAGAATACAAAAAACTGATAAACATAAGGGTTACCCAGGTAGATAAATGTGTATTTTAATCTTGTCATAAAGCATAAACAAGGGGAGTTTAACTAAAGTATCCATGAAAGAAGAGATTTAAATTATCAATAGAAATTAATAATGGAATAATAAGAGTATACCATGAATAATAATTAACAACTGATGTGAAATCATGAAAAATATTTGTTTTATAACATTAGAAATTCTCCACCTAAGTGTGGTTTTAGGGAAAAGAATAAAGAGTCATTAAAGAAAAAAAATGAATAATTGCTTTCATAAGCATAGAAATGGATTAATATATTTTTTCATGATAAAAATAGTGATTTTATATAAATATTGATGTGTTAAAATAGATTATAGAGTGTACTAGTAAATGGTTAGGAATAGTAGATGTGCTTTTTAATTAGGCTTTCTTATCTAGATGATTTGAGAAGAGAAACTTTTAAAACATATATTACCCCATAAAAAGAATGAATTGATATAGATACATAAGTATAGACCATATAAGCATAATTTAAAATAATTATATATGAATAATTAATAAATAAATAGTTGTAAAGAGAGATAAAGTGTAACCTAAAGGTAAAATAGAGGTTCGTTGATATTGCTTATATTTTTCCAAAAGTGTTCTATAATTGAACTTAATATCCAAGATAATAAAATTATATCCATTAATTAATTAATTTAGAACCAATTAAACATAAATTTTATTAATTATAGTTGTATTATGTTTATTTATGACCATTTATATGAGTTATAATGTTTAATTTCAATGTCCTATGTGTGTTTCTTTCATGGTTTCATGGTCAGTTTGCTTGTGTATAATTATGGAATTTCTCATAAAATTTTAATAAATCTTCAGAAGTGAAATTATATGGTTTGATTCCAATTCCTTAAATTTAAATTTTCCCATATATTAATTTATTTTTTGACATGAATACGATTCTTTTGAAAAAACATTAATGATAAATGTTTATATTATTTTGGTTTTTATTCGATCATCTTGAACATGTTTTATTTTATTATTTAACATCGTGTATCTATTAGTTCTATAACATAAAAAAGTTATAATAAACATTTTATAATCTTTTTTAACCATTATAATGGTTTTTGACCATCCATGAAGGTTGTAAAGGACAACTGGAAATCATCAGCCAAGAAGAATGTGAATCGATATATCATGGAAGATGTTTTTCATTTTTAAGATAAAAGGGGAAGAGAAGATTTATTTTGATGGATATTACATTGAAAAAATAAAATTATAACATATATATAACACTGGAGTTATGAATATGTTTTGAATAGGGTAGGTAACGATAAGGTAGAAGAAAGAAATAATTTAAAATAGACAGAAGGATGATTTTACATCTTGAATGTTGTCTCCTTGAGAACCTCCTTAGGGAACTTGGTATTGGAATTTCAGTGGGACCGGTAATAACATGATACGGGGAATATTATTGGGAATGGAATTGTATAGAATTTATAAAATCTACAAATCTTAGGAGGTGTAAGGATAGTGGGTGGTATTTATAAAGGGATTCAGGGATATTTTTTGATTATTTAATCCAATAGTTTATTAATTGAACTCAATATTATAAATAATGATGATTCATGTGACAATATACAATAACTAGTGAATGTGATTTTGAAATAATGGTTTATTACATCATTTTTGATACAAAAATTCTTGTATTTGAATTAAAATGTAAAATATCGTAAATCATAGTATTTCAATATTCTCCAAAAATTCAATTCTTTTATAAAAGACCCAAAAATTCACCTTAACCATTTTTATTCAGGTAGATTCCATGAATGGGATTCATTTTATGTTAATAATTTTTTCAATATGAGTAATTTAATTTTTAATTAAGATCACAATTTATTAAAAAACTAATTTTTATGTTATAACTCTTTTTATGACACTTTATAAAATTAATTGAGGAGACATAAAATTAACATGTAATTATAATAAAATAAAATATTAAATTATAAATATATTTTATGAATAAAAATTTCTATTATATCAATATAATAATTATAAATTTGTAAATATAGATTTATGTTTCACAAAATTACTTATAATTAATTTATCAAAAATAAATTTATTTACTTATTTCATGACATAATAACATCATGTTTTTATTTATAAGATACCTAAACAATTTTTTAATGACATATTTTAAATTAATATTTTATTATTAATTTTATTTTTTTTGTTTCTATACCTTTTTCATGAGTGCGGTCATTCTAGTGGATCAAGGAGATGAGAATTTTCCTATTCTAATTATCTTATTTTCTATTTACAATCTCGTTATAATATTCGGAATTATAATATGTTTATTTTCTTACTAGAGTATAATTATTGATATATTAGAATAGTATTTTTTTGGTTTCTCTTTTTTATGTTTGTGATTTATACTAAATGAAATAATTATAAGAAGGGAATTCCATTGATAAAATTCTCAGTCGTTACAGTCTTCCCCCTTATGAAACTTCTCCCTTTAATTTTTTTACAAACTATGGTGAAAATAGTTAAGCACACTAATCCTTTATCACTTCTTATAGTTCCAATGTATCCTATTCATACATATGGTTACTCTATAGTACTTTTACTAGGTGAGTAGTCCTTTTTCATCGAACTTTATCTCCATGGTCCAAGATCTTCACTGACTTCACCTCATAAGAGAGATCTTTTTTTCCAACTATACCATCTCAAAATATAGTTCTCATGAGGGATATAGTATATAGATTATGTGGAATACATCATGTTATTGAGACATGGTTGGTATAAGTACTAGTAAATATGACATAGCTCTGATGTGATCAAGAATATCAAAGGGGCCGATGTACCTATGACATAACTTTCCTTTATCCCAAAATATAACGACCCACTTCCATGGTGATATGTAGAGGAATAACTTTTCATCAACCTCAAACACTAAGTACCCTTGAAAATTATCTACATAGATCTTCTATTGACTTTGGGATTCCATGATGTGATGCTGAGTGGTCTTCATCTTTTCTACCATTTATTATATCATTTCAATCACCAAAAACTTACATTCATTGAATTCATCCCAACATACCATTGTTTTATATATTTTCCCATAAATAGATTTATATGGATTCATTTGGATGCTTGAGTGGAAAATATTATTGTATGAAAACTCAACCATAGGTAGATGTCGGTCCCATCAACCGTTTAAGTCCATTGAGCATTCTCTCAACATGTTTTCCACTATGTGAATAGTCCAGTCATATTGGCCATCAATTTAATGATGATAAGGCATAATGAAGGTCAACTATGTGTTTAGATAATGTTGGATAATTTTATAGAAGATGGAGGTATATCTCAGATCTTGATCAGATACAATATATAATGGTACTCCATGCAGGCTTACCACTTATTTAATATATATCTTTCCAAGTTAATCAAATGATAATTCATCCAAAATTGTGATAAAGAGATCTATATTTTTATAATGATCCACAATAACCAATGTATCATTGTTTCCTATATATTCCATCTGATGTCTCGTGAGAAATTCTAGAGATGTTTTCCCATTTCTTTGTAAGTATGGGAAATGGTCACATAATACCATTGGAATTTTTTCTTTTAGTCATCACTTATGAACATACCAGGAACTTTCATGAATATTAAGAAATTTCATTCTCTATATTGTCCCACCAATAGTTCTCTTAGATATCTTGATACATCTTTGTGATACCTATGTGGATAAAGAAAGTAGATATATGTACATCATTCAAACACTTTTTTAAACAAGGATTTAATGTTATACATAGTCATGAACCAAATCTTACAACTCAATTATCATCAATTTTTATTTCTAAGGGTTACTCATTTCTAATAGCTTCTAGCTTCTTTAGAATTTCCACATAATTTCCTTGAGAATTCATTGTCTTCTATAAAAGGTATGGTAGATAAATAATTTTTGAAAGGAAAGATTATGTCCCTTCATTAATTATTCTTATTTCTATAATTTTCAAGTCCAATAATATTGGATTCTTATCAATTGTAATCCATGATAAAGTTGTAAGATCTTTTCTACTTAGAGCATCCTCCACATTATTTTCTTAACCAGGATGATAGTGGATTTAGAAATCATATTACATAATTATCTTTAACCATCTTCACTAGTTGATATTAATCTTCTTATGTGTGAATATATATTTGTGGCTCTTAGGATTAGTATTCATATCTCACACTAGTCCCAATAGTTATAATCCCTCTAGATTTTCAAATGTGAAGATTACAACCACCATCTCCCGATCTTGCTTGAGATTGTTTTTCTCATGAACATTAAAATTCATTGAGTAATAGGTTATCACTTTATCATTTTGTATTATTAAACAATATATTACTTTCTTTGAAGGATCACTATATAGTAAAAAGAGTTCTCCACATGTATGATTTTTGAGTATTGGTGAATTGATAAACCTATTTTTCAACTCATTGAAGTTGTATTCACATTCATTAGTCTATAATAATTTTTTCCCTTTCGATTAAACTTCATTAGGGTGTTTGAAAATCAATATATGTTCTTCACATATTGTTGTTAACATCCCTCTTGACCATGGAAATTACGGATCTCTATTATAGATGCTGGTGTGAGACATTATTCAATTTCCATTATCTTAGAAGGGTTGACATATATTTCTTTTCTAGTGATAACAAGACCCAATAATGAGACATCCTCCATCTATAACTCACATTCATTGTACTTTTCATATAGTTTGTCCCTCTATAACATCTTTATCATAGTATTCATATTCTCTTCATGATCCACCTTTCTCTTGAAGTATATCATAATAACATCTATACAAACTATTATTTTCATGGTAATCTCAAAAGAATCAATTCATTATGTCCATGTAAATTTCTAGAGAATTAGGGAGTAAGAAGGGCATCAATATAAACTTATAGTTTTCATACCACATTCAAAAACCATTCTTGGGAATGTCTTCCTTCTCCACCTTTAATTTGTTATATCCCAACCGAAGGTCTTCCTTATAGAAATACTTGTCACCAAGTAGTTGATCAAAAAATTCATATATATATGGTTAGGGATAAATGTTATTTATCATGATTTTGTTGATCTCATGATAATCAATGTATATGTGCAATTATCCATCCTTCTTCTTGACAAAGATGATTGAAAAACCCCATAGTGATGTTCTCAATCATACAAAACCCTTGTCCATATTCTTTGGTAACTACTTCTTATGTTCTTCTAACTGAATAGTTGACATTCTATAAGTAGTATTTTATATAGGCAGATATATAGAAATAAGATCAATTGAGAACTCAACCTCCCATTCTCTAGGAAGAACCAAAAATTCGTTGGGGAATATATCAGCGTCATCCCCCACTATGGGAGTGTCTTCAATAATGACTCTCTAAAATGTCTCAATCATTTTTGATAAAGATGATTCTTCCTAAGGAAATAATATCCACATTTGCGAAGATAATTATGAAGTATATTCTTTATCCTCCTTACACTAGTATAGAATTTGGGGATGCCTCATGATGTGAAAAGTGATATCCCTTTCTCAAAAATTGATGTTTGTTTTTTATAAAAATATCTAATCCATAACTAATATAGAATAAAACTCCACCAAAGGTACTAAGAAATGATTTTATAAGAGTCTCAGTCCACAAAATTTTACTAGGGATAATTAATATACTTTGGATGAAATAATTTATCCATTTTATATTCTTACAAATAATTCAACATCCATATTTTGAGGTGGTTTTTGAATATTTATAATAAACATTCAAGATATAAAAGAATGAGTGGAACATGAAGAAAATAGAACTTTTTACAGTCCTTAATGAATAACTAATGTATCTATCACCACATAATTTTCAGTCTTATACTTATTATTAGTAATATAATATTCTCTTTCTTTTTTCATTAGAGGCTATTTTTGTTGATTTCTTATAACAACCCTCGGCTCAGGGAATTGGATCGCATAATTCTTATCATCATTTCAGTTTAAAAACTTCACAACAAGTTGAGTGTTGATATGAAACTTTATTTATTATTCCACATTTTTGGGAATCTTCATATCCCTTTAGAAACAATTATCTTAATTCCCCTATCTTTCTTATTTGATGCAACTCCAAGATACCTTTAGACAGTTCCCTAGATACTTCTTCCCTCACTGTTGACATTTTGGATGTTTTGTTTTCTTTCCATCATGTAATTTATCTATTGGTCCTCCCATATTAAATTCAATTTTCTAATTGTTATATTTAATAACATGAGACCACTGAGAGTATCCAATCTCAATATCACCCTTAAGGGTATAATGAACATTCTCCTCATAGCCTTCAAAGTCTTGAATCTCAAACAATTTTCATAGAAACAGATTTAGTCCAGTAAATAAGTGACCCACCTTGATTTCAGTGTTTTTTAAAACTCTAGAGGCATATCATGAAATCCTTATAAATATTTACCCATATGACCTGATAGAATAGTCTTATTTTTTTCTTTAGTCTTAGGAACTCCCTCTCCATATTAATATAGAGGGTTTGGGAAAAATATTAATTGAAAAAGATTTTTTTATTGATTATGAATACATGGAAAAATTACCTCCTTTGAATTTGGGTTTTTCATCAGTTTCTACTATTGATTAGATTATCTATAAAAGAAGTAGAAAACAACACAAATTTCTCTTCATATAATAACTTGAGGACAAATAATATATTATCAATAGAGTTAATCAATTATTCTGTGATGGGGGGATCCGAAGATCCATTAAAAATAAGAATACTTTTTCACATAAAGGATTTGAACAATTTTTTTTCTTATGATAGAGAGGGAGTTTGACGTGATTCAAGTAATTATTCATAACCTGAGCTCGTTCCTAAAGTACTTTCATGAAGTTGTGGGATCCCATTCCCAATATATTTAGGATATCAGTCAAGAAATCATCACATTTACAAAGAAATTTATTGTTGACACAAGTTCTACTATTTTCTTCCACTAACTAATAAAAATAAATTACTATTTTTGAGGACTAAATACTTATCTAATAATAATATAAAAATGAAACCTTGTATATAAATGGATAAACATGTAAATAAAAATTATTTCATAATATGAGATTCCCTATGTTTCAATCTTGGTAATCCATGGTGATAGGAATATACATCAGGTTATTAATAATTTTTTTATAGTATTTATCTCAAAAAAATCTAGAATATCATTTTATACCAACTATAATGACCGTATCCTTTAAAATATATTATTCCATCACTTCAAAACTATTTAACTATCAAATAAAAACCAAATATTATAAATAATAGTGTCTTCAGAACATTCGGTTCATAAATTTAATAAATGAAACAAAAATATAAAATCTTTTCCATAATAAGATTCTAACTTGATTCTGTCTCTCACAAATGTATAAGATAACCATGGGAAAATACATAGAAAAAAGTGATGAGCTAAAAAATAGTAAGGGAATAAACATGAGAATAAGTCATAACACATGAGTTGGAAGGAATAACATGATAACATAAAAGGCATAGATCATGAATAATAATATTGAAGCATAGTATAAAGAACATTAAATCATATGATCATCGAATCAAAGGAATATGGTAGAAACATATAACATGAAATAAACCTGATTTAAGGATAATAGCCTACACTATATCAAATGGTGGAAAAAGTCCCATAATTAAATAGGTTTACTCCTTAATCCCATAAATTACATCTCATGAGACAAAATATTTCCAAATTAATAGGAGAAATATATAGGTGAAACAATAAAAAATGTTCATGCATATGTGTGACCCCTATGAAATCAAACATAATGGATAAACATAAGGGTTACCCATGGAATGAAATGGGTATTGTAATCATGTAACAAAGCATCACCAAGGGGTGTATAATTATGGTATCCATGAAATAAGTTATTTAAATAATTCGTGGAATTTTATAAATAAAAATAATTGTATATAATGAATAATTATGTAGTACTGATGTAAAATCATAGAAAATATTGGTTGGATATCATTTGAAATGTGCCCCCTATTTTTGGTTCTAGGGAGTAGAATAAAGAGTCATTAAAGACCATAATAGAATAATTGAATCTATAAAAACATATATGAACTAAGATAGTTATTCATGTTAAAATGAGTGATTTTAGAAAAAAAATGGTGGCTTAAAATAGATTATGGAGTGTACTTTTAAATGGGTAATAAAAGGATAAGTTCCTTTTAATCGGGTATTCTTATCGGGATAATTTGAGATGGAAAATTTTAAAACATTTATTTCCCCATAAAAATGGATAAATTGATCAAGATATATTATTTTAGAAAATATAAATATAATGTTGAATAATTATATAATAATAATTAAGAAATAAATTGGTGTATATTGACAGAAAGCATATCCCAAAGGTAAAATGGAGGTTTAAAGAGATCCCTTACCATATGTTTGAAAGTGTTCTGCACTTGCACATGACATCCCAAGTAATAAAATTATATGGAATTAATAAATTAATTTAGAATATCATATAATTATATATGTACATTGTTTATTATAATTTTATTATGTTCATTTTGGGCCATTTTAACGATTTATAATGTTTAATTTTCTTTATTCGGGGTGCTTTTATTTCATGGTTTAATGGTCGGTCTGATTGTGTATAAATATGGAAGTTCTTGTAAAATTAGAATAATTCAATTGAAGTTAAATTATATAGTATTTATAGACTTCCTAAAATTTTAATGTTCTATATATAATTTTATTTTTGGACATGAGGACGATTCATTTGGTAAAATAATATTGTTAAACATTTAGATTATTTTAGTAGTTTTTCAATCTTCACAAACATGTTTTGTTTTATTCTTTAATATTATGTATATATAATAGTTCCAAAACATAAAAAATAGTTTAGATAAACATTTAAAAAACATTTTTAACTATTATATTGGGTTTATGACCATCTATAAAGGTAATAAGTGAAAAAAATCATTATCCACGAAGGTAATGAGTCGACCTATCAAAGATGATGTTTTTCCATTTTAGATAAAAGGGAAAGACAAGAGTTTTTATGAAGGATATTTTATTAAAAGAAAAAAAACTATGGTATTTATATAATACTATAGTTATCATGTTGTTTTGAATTGGGGTGGTGAGGATCAAGTACAAGAATAAAATAATTTAAAAGGGAATGAAGGTGGATTTTACCAGTTGAATGTTGTCCCCTTGAGAACCTACTTAGAGAACTTGGTATCTCTATTTTATTGAGAATTTTATGAATAGGATGCGGGGAAGAGGGTTGAGAATGTAATTTGAAAAAATTTAGACAAGTTACAAATCATAATAGGTGTGAGGAGAAGGGGTGGTATTTATAAGGGGATGAGAGTGGTGTTTTTTTATTTTATCGATTAGTTTATTATTTTTGCTCAAGACTATCAAAAATGTTTATTCTTGTGTCAAAGTAGAGTAACTAGTTCATGTGATAAAGAAAATGGTTTCTTACATCATTTATAACTAACAATTCATATATTTGGCTTAAAATGTTAGATATTGTAAATAATTGTACTTCAGAATTCAAAAAAAAATCAATTATTTTATAAAAATCCCAAAATTTTACCTCATCATTTTTTTGAAATGTATATATCAAGAATAATCATTATTTGTTTAGAATAATTTTCTAAATATAATAAATTTTAATTTTAATTAAAATCATAATTTATAAAAAAAATCCAATTTTAATATTGTAATCTATTTTATGACCCTTTTGAAAAATTAATTATTGTCCAACAAAATTATTTTATAATTTTAATAAAACATAATATTAGTATATGAATATGTTTTATGAAAATAGTTTTTCTTTTAAAACATTATATTATTTATAAATTATAAATACACATTTACATTTAAAAAAAATATGAAAATTTAATTTATCATTAAAAAAATTGAATTTATTATTATATGGTATAAATATATAATATTTTTAATTATAATATAACTAAATTTTATTTATAGTTTATTCTTTTAAGTGAATATTTTATTACTAACACTATGATTTATTTCTACATATTTTTTCGTGAGTGAGTTCATTATAGTGGATCGAGCAGATAAACATTTTCCGATTCTTATTATCTTATATTATATTTATTGTACCATTACAATACTTTGAATTATTGTTTGTTATTTATGAATAAAGGATTATTCATCATTTATGATAATAATATTTTTTTGGTCTCTCTTTGTGATGTTTGTGATTTATACTATAAACAATAATTATAAGAAGGGGATTTCCATTGATAAAATTTTGGATCATTACAACATGTGATATAAATGATATAATTATTATACTAATGAAAAATATATCATTTTGGAAAGACAATATATACCATTTTATTTTGTACCTTTTCAGTCACTTAAATATGATAACATCATTCATGTACGTGTGGACTTCCACCTTTACGAAATGATGTGGCTATATTTTCATCACCATACCACATGGATGATATATATAAGTACATTTAATGAAATAATATGGTATGCATTACATTATTATCATTATATAATGTTAAAATATTACTTACCCCATATATATAATGATTATTGAAAAATTTAAATGATACTCATACATATGTACTACCTACCATCTCCATGATTAAAACAAACATCATTTTTCATAATCATATTTCAATGATTAGTTTTAAAAGTGTAATTTATGTAAAAATATGTTTATTATTTCAAATTTTTTATTATGAAGATTATAGGACTATATAATATGAAAATGAACCAAATCATTCTTGATGAAACACATATGAGAAAACAATGCAATTAAATGCCATAACAATGAAGATAATGAAATATTATTAATGAAGGGGTGATACTATGTAATAAAATTATAATACTTGATATAATAAATTTAAATATGGTTTTATTATAAGTGAGGATAAATATCATTCAGTCAAAATGAAGCATGGGGTAAAGAATTTTGCCTCAAATTACATTCTATTAAGACATATATGTTACTATGAACCAATTCACTCTTTTGTGGTGTGTGTACTTCCACATTGACATGAAGTATCATGATTTATTCATATTTCTTGGTATTTTAAGTTTAAATTTGATATATTTCATCCAAGTAGATTTGATTAGAAAATTAAAAAGTGTTAAAAAGTTATTGAACATTCTCATTTTATTTTGTGATTATTATGTTTCTCTTGAAACAGTCACTTTATTGAAATAATTTTTCATTAGAAATTAATTTTACAATAAATATCAACATTCATTGATGATGGATATGATTAATTCTACAATGTATACCATTTTTACATACTGTGCTTATTTGAATGTTATTTTATTAATTTGGAAAATATTGATAAATCCATATACCCAATATAGTTATTAGAAAATACGTTATATTGATTCACAGATTAAATATAATATTAGATATATATGGAATGCTTCAGAGTTATAGTGATGAGTGGTTCCTAGTATTATATATCCCCTAAATGTATTGGTTGGTCTCCCGAGGTTAATTAGTAATCTAGCATTAAACGATTCTTTACTAATAGTTTAAATGATCCCGTGGATGGTCTTGATCCTAGATTTATCATGTTGTTTAGAAATTTCATATAATAATTAAGCATTTATTTCATTAAAATCTCAATATTTATTGTTAATGAGATTTTTTTTCTATGATATAATCTTTGGAATCATTTTGTTCTAAGTTTATTGATTGAATGGAATGTGTTTTTAATTATTTTCCTTTATATATTTATTATTTATTATCTAGTTATTTAAAGGGAATGTGTGATAAATTATATACCTTTACATATTGATTATGATTATTGATTCATGGTAGATTTCGTTTTACTTAAACCATGATGATAATTTGGGATCACCATTATGTTTTTTCATTTCCCAGGAATCAATGAAGCATACTTTGTTATAAATAAAGGAATATTATAGAGGAAATAATTTTATTGTATAAATAATTATGTTTTATCTTTTGTATTAAAAGGTAATGTAAGACTCATGTACATATATATTTTACCAAGACTACTAAAATATTTGGTGCTTCATGATATGATTCCTGGTATCTTATACCAATGTAATAATTTAGGCACCAACTCTTGGATACTATGATCCAGTTCACTATAGTTGGTATCAAAGAAGGTTTCCTAGAAACCCGGGAAACTAGTTCGAAGAATACATTGATTAGGGAAAATAAACCAATGATATGATTTGAGTGTATGAATAAGAAAATCCTAATTTTTTTGTAAGGTATAGATTACATGGTTATTCTAATAAATACATACACATATAGATACTATAAGAGGACCTAGATATAGAATAGAGGTACCTAGGGGTATTAAATCTAAAAAGAGTGCATTGGGATGGACCTAATCATCACATGGTGCAAAAAAATGAGCCTTACTGCCCTCCTTGTTTTACACTCATGGGGGATATTCATAGGATAAGACTCATTTTTTAAAAACCATTATGAATGATTTTAAAATAATAATATCCCTAACAAACCTAAATTTGTGATTATTATATTATCTATATTTAAAATGTTTAATTTATGATAAGTGTTTCACCAGATTTGGGATTATACATTATGATTCATAATGATATGCTCTAATGGAATATATGGAATATTTTAGAAATTGTTCCTAGAAAATGGAATGTGAATTTCATTAATGCACATATTACAATTTTTAAGAATGATCATTTATTTGATTGGTTTAAGAAAATTATTATAAGGAAACTTGTCTACAAAGCATTATCATCACATGAGGGTATAATATAATGGGATAATAAGATAGAGAATTAATTTTATATGTATTATTTATTCATAGGGAATAACGAGAAGAAGAGGATGAATGGGAAAAATATGGATAAATGGAATAAGGTAAAGAAGTATTTTTTCCACAAGTTATAATTGTTGAAAGAAACACCTTGTTAATTTCTTAAATGGAATGAGAATTTTCTAAAAGAGTAGAGTGAATGTCCACCAAGATTTTAATATAAAGGGTAAGAAACTTTTTTCCAATTTTCAATTCTTTAACTATAAGGATATGGGTAAAAAACAAATAAATATATCACGAGAAAAACTAATATCACTATAAATAATCTAATGGATCATGGTGAAGAATATTCTATTGCCTTAGAAAAAGAGAAAATATTTTCATTATTGTGTTTTTATTCAAGAATTATTTCATTTGAGTATTTTAACAATGATGTTCTGATAATAAGAATTATAAATTATATAAATATTTCACTATATTGTGTTTTATTTAATGTTTTGGAAGCATGTGTTTAACAGTACTGATGACCAAGAAAAATGACACAGTGTAATGTTAAAATGATTATAGAACACATTATTGAGTGAACTTAATGTTTTCTTGATGTTGAGATAATGATATTGAGATAAATATATTATTGATAAGATAAATTGGATAGTGTTGACTCCCTTGGATCTCATTAATGATTTTTTGATAAAGTGGTTATGCTATCACTGATGGAATTTAAATCATTTTCTGATTTAATGAATATATCAAATAATCTATGTTTTACTTAAGTAATAAGGTTCAATTCGGGTTTTTGATATGCCTTTATAGTAATTAATGTTATTACCATGATTTAAGAGAATACATGATGAATTTATTCACATGTTTGATATGTGATGAATTAGAGATACTTCATATTATTTTGATTAATGATAAGTTCATTTTGGAAATTCTACAACTTTATTTATATTGTTTTGGAAATTAATATCTTATAAGGTCCCTAAGTGTAATCATTTATTAAATGGTTAATGCTGAACATTGGATGAAGTTTTAAATATTAATATATTACTTCACTATAGATAAATTTATGATTATTGGATAATGTGTGATAATAATATTGGTTTTTTAAAATAGTTGGAGAAATATGAAAAACACTTTTCACTCTTTTATAAATATCAAATTCTGTTAAAAGTGAATTTTATTTCTTTAGTCCTAAAAAATTCATTTATGGATATTCTTTTCTTAGAATAATGGATGAATTAAAAATTTATTGAAGTAAAACCAAAGGATTAAATTATGATTATACAATAGAAACATATCAAGTAACTTATACTTCCTTATATCTATACATAGTTACAGAATTAGTATTATTTTGGAAAACTATTTAGGAAAAAATATGTTACCCAATTACCTTTTTATTTGATGAATCAGGTGGACTTTTAAATCATCACATATTTATTATTTTGAGGTCCTTAACTTTCCTTTCATCATTAACTTTGTTATGATCAATGTACTCAATCACTATTTATAATTATTAATTCTTTTATTTTATTTCCATTTTTATTTTTCATACCTATCTTATCCTACTTGGAAAATAAGTAATGTGGTAATCTAGATGGCCTTCGTACTCCCTTTTCTCTCTTATTATAAAAAATGATATATTAACCCTTTGTATGATGTGGGTTTTTCAACATTGGTATTTCCAAATGTAAATCTATTTATTACCAAGATCATGTTTTTGTAGAGAGGATATAATTTATTTAAAGTAATGATAATGTAACACCTCAATACTTCACAATATACATTTCTTATAAATAATTTAATTTCTTAGATAACATATAATGCACACAACACTATCATAAAACAAAAAAATAATTTTTCAAGATTTTCACACATAATTTAGAATTAGTGTTTAATAATTTTATAAAATTTATTTGAAAAAATAAACCAAAATTCAGAAATCATCATTTAAAAAATATCTTAAGGTATTTTTTTTTGAAAGGTTTTATTTTTCTGATGAATAGTAAGAAATACAGAATTTTAACTAAAAATAACCTTTTCATTTTAAAAATTAACAATTTTAAATAAAATATGTACATTTTAAAAGTAAAATTATTTCAATTATATGAAAATTAATCCAATTGATGTCATTTGAATAATTTTCATAGTGAATTTTGATATAAACACAATATAAACTATTGAACATATTCCCTTTAGAAGCTAATTTTCTTATCATTCCTGCAAGATTAATATTAAACTAAAATTTTCCACTTATTTTAATTGAATATATATAAATGGATTATATATTTTTAGTCATAATAATTTATAATTTATTACAATTTCAACTTGATTTTTGACAAAAAAGAAATAGTTAAAATAGTATAAATTAATTACCATTGTTAAGGTAAAAATTGGTTTATCAGGGGTTAAAATAAGAATATAAGGGTTAAAATGACCTAAATATTTTTCCCACAATTGTTGGATTGCCAAATTTATACCCTTATGACCTTATGGTTTATTTTTATGATTTTTTGGGACAAATTTCCTTAAAAATTACCTATCTAATAAGTATAGTAAAAAAAGGAACATTCCTTACTTTTAATATCTATAAAGCTTTAGGATAGGGACAAAAAAATCAGCTATAAAATTTATTTTGTAATATAAATTATTTTTTATTTGGATAATTTATTTTAATTTCTTTGGATATGAAATAATTACTTTAACGATTAAGAAACTCTAACACAAAATTTAATTAGCCAACAATAAAATAAATGAAATAAAAATTAAAATATTAAAATTGAATTAAATTAAATGAATTATTGTGTTAAATTTGTATTTTAGATGAATATATCATTTTAAAAAGGTGTGAACATAATTTATTATAATTCCATCATTTCTATCGGATTATTATGTTCTAATTACATGAATAATGTCAAAATTGGCAGTTATGTTTTTTAACAAATGAGATTTTTTTAAATAATTTATAATTAATAAAGATAATATATTATTCCAAATTATTTTAAAATATTAATAAATTTAATTTCTGTCTCATTCATGGACCGATTTCTATTTTCTAATTAATTTATTTTCCCCCAAATATTAAAAATTATATTAGCGTGATATAGGTTAAAGACGTGTTTTTTCATGGTAGATATTCATATATTAAATTTAATGTAAAAAAATTGTATTTATATTTTATAAATTATAGTTTATATTTATAATCATGGGGTATAAATTATCTAGTACTTATCATTTTATTTTAAGCATAATCAAAAAATTATCTTGGTTAAAAATAGTAGTAATCGTAGTAAAAAAACATGAAATTTTAATGTATGAAATATCCGAAGTCAAGGAACAGAATGTTTAAAACATGTGTTTCATTGTGTTTTATGTAACGAACCGAATCTGGAGCCCCTCCACTAGTGCACCGTACCCGGTTCACCACATGACCTCAAGCACATTTCCCCAAACGTCAGAGGCTACCGACTAGCAGCGAGGGACTTGGTGAGTCGATGGGGAAACTATGCCATCATTAGGTAAAGTATACAGTGGAAGAAAAACCAGACATAATAACAGAAACAATAAACAACATACAATAACTGAACTGAACAGTGGAAGCAATGTATAAACTAATAATGATGCAACATGGTACATATGTCTATGGAAAGTAGTTAACAAACCAACATGCTGAAGTACAACTGAAAAACAAGGTGCAAAAGAAAACAAAGTAAACTCCTCAGCATCGCAAGCCACGACTCGATCCCATGCTCTCCAACTCCAGTGCAATCACGAACCTAAATTAGAAGGGCGTTTGACCCTATCTATACCTAAAACAACATAATCAGCTTGGGTCCAAAAGCATGTCCCAAACCGTGTGTGAGACAAAGTCTCAGTAGGCAACCACCCAATGATATGTTCCTAATAGTCAACGAATACATGGAATGTAAAGTGCAGGAATAGTAAATAAGAAAAATACACAGCAGTCACAGTCCACAGTTCTAGCATATAAAGTGCACAAGTAAACATCCATAAACAAGATGAAAACAAGTAACCCTCTAGGTAGCTCTCACAGCCTAACCACAACGGTTCAACCTACATGTACTAGCAACCCTCTAAGAGGCACACACAGTCTTGCCCCTCTCATTCGGCTAAGAAATAGACTCTATGAGGAATCACTCACCGTCAATTCCCCCTATAGTCTCGTATCATGCTAAAGGATCACTAGGGAAGCAGTCAATGTCTCATTCTCCCTATGGCCCACGTAGAGGAACTACAGACTCTCTGGGGAAACACTCATCGCCAATTCCCCATGTGGTCTGATATCGTATTAAAAGGTGGTCTGGAGAAGCCCTTACGTCTATTCTTCGTGTGGTCTACTACACTAGGTTCTCACAGTCACGTGTGAAACTAACATGCTAAGCGCACGTGTAACGTCCAAGTAAAACTCAAGAACTACTTGGCTATCATTCTAAGGCTCAACAGTATAACAAAGAAACAGTTCCCTTATCCTACAACTAGGCATGGCAACCGGAAAAACGCCAAACAAGCAAACAAGCATGGAAAACATCCAGAGTACAGTAAAAACTACCATATTCACATGCAATTACATCCACTCAAGCAATCAAGCAAAGAAGGAAGTATAACAAGGGAAAAACAGGAACACGCAATACCCAGTTCAAGGGTATTGATGTAATTTGAACAAAATACTCATCGACTTTCAACAGAAAAGCACAAAACACCTACCTCAATCCTAGGAGATTGATATACATGAACATCGATGACATATTCTCCTTAGAATGTCATAGATATGAGAAAATGTCCAAAAAAGATAAACCCTGATATCTTGAAAAGGAGGAGGAATTGGAAAACAAGACTCAAGCAGAAGGTAGAACTCATCGCTGCGCTTCCAACACAATCGACCGTGCTCGAATCGGAGAACGGAAAGAGAGGTGGGGGCTCAGGGAAGATCCGGCCATACGGGTTGCTCTCGGATGAAAAACCTGGAGAAGGGGTGTGTTCTGTTCATCACGCGCGACCCCTGTGTGTTCAGTAAAAAAAAGTAAAGTACACGGCGTGTACTTTTAGAGTACACAGCGTGTACTAGGTTTTTCCATACTCCGCCAAAACCGGCCTCCACGTCACCCCTACACACCCTAATCCAGAGCCCCTCCACTAGTTCCCCATACCCAGTTTGCCACATGAACTCAAGCACATTTCCCCAAATGCCAGAGGCTTCCGACAAGTAGCGAGTGCCTTGGTGAGTCAGTGGGGAAACTATTCCCTCATTCGGTAATGTATATTGTGGAAGAACAACCAGACCCAATAACGGAAATAATAAACAACATACAACAACTGAACTGAACATCGGAAGCATTGTATACACTAATAATGATGCAACATGCCACATATGTCTATGGAAAGCAGTAAAAAAACCAACGTGCTGAAGTACAACTGAAAAAACAAAGTGAAAAAGAAAACAAAGTAAAATCCTCAGCATCACAAGACATGGCTTGGTCCCATGCTCTCCAACTCCAGTGCAATCAAGAACTTGAATTAGAAGGGAGTTTGCCCTTATTTATAAATAAAAAAACATAATCTGCTTAGGCCCAAAAGCCGGGCCCAAACAGGGTGTGAGAAAAAGTCCCAATAGGAAACCAGCCAAAGATCTGTGCCGAACAGTCAACGAATACATGGAATGTAAAGTGCAGGAATAGTAAACATGAAAAATAAACAGCAGTCACAGTCCACAGTTCGAGCATATAAAGTGCACAAGTAAACAGCCAACAACAAGAAGAAAACAAGTAACCCTCTGGGTATCTCTCACAGCCTAACCCCTATGGTTTAACCTATAAGTACTAGCAACCCTCTAGGAGGCACACACAGTCTCACCCCTCTGGTTCAGCTAAGAAATAGACTCTCTGAGGAAGCACACACCGTCAATTCCCCCTATAGTCTCGTATCATGCTAAAGGCTCTATGGGGAAGCACTCAACATCTCATTCCCCTTGTGGCTTGCATCGAGGAACTACAGACTCTATGGGGAAGCACTCATTGTCAATTCTCCATGTGTTCTCGCATCATATTAAAAGACACTCTGGAGAATCCCTTACGTCAACTCTCCCTGTGGTCTACTACAATATGTTCTCAAAGTCCTATGTGAAACTAACATGCTCAGCGCACATGTAATGTCCAAGTAAACCTCAATAACTACTTGGGGATCATTCTAAGGATCAATAGCATAATAAAGCAACAGTTCCCCTATCCTACAACTAGGTATAGAAATAGGAAAAATTCCAAACAAGCAATCAAGCATGGAAGACATCCAGAGTACAGTAAAAACTACCATATTCATAGGAAATTACATCCACTCAAGCAATCAGGAAAAGCATGCAACATAAAAAGGGAAAAAAGAAACACGCAATACCCCATTCAAGGGTATTGGTGGAATTTGCACAAAATACTCATCGCCTTTCTACAGAAAATCACAAACCACCTACCTCGATCCTAGGAGATCGATATACATGAACATCGATGACAGATTCTCCTTAGAATGTCGTAGATCTGAGAAAACATCCGAAATATATAAACCCCGATATCTTGAAAAGGAGGAGGAATTAGAAAAATGGCTCAATCAGAAGGGAGAACTCACAGCTGCGCTTCCAACGCAATCGAATGTGCTCGAATTGGAGAACGGACGGAGAGGCAGGGGCTCAGGGAAGATCATGCCGTATGGGTCGCTCTCGAATGAAAAACCTGGAGAAGGGGTGTGTTCTGTTCGTCAGGCGTGACCCCAGTGCATTTAGTGAAAAAAATAAAAGTACATGGTGTGTACATTTAGAGAACATGGCATGTACTAGGTTTTTCCGTACTCCGCCAAAACTGGCCTCCACGTCACTCCTACACACCGTGTGTGTGGCCCGGGCACGGCCAGCACATGGCTTCGAGCTGGAGAAGAGTACACGGCGTGTACACAGAAAGTACATTGCGTGTACTTCAAAATTTTCCAGAAACTCCATTTTTCATAAAAAATCCAGAAAAGGAAAGGCGTATCTGAAATGAATATATGAGTTATTACATTTTAGAGGTGTGTATAGAGCATATAATCCCTAAAAACAATTAATTATCAAATTTGGATCCACTTGGGGTAATAGAGACCTCCCAATTGTTAATACATTTTGGTATTTAAAAAAGCCCCACTCCCCCTCAACTATAAACATGCATATGCTTTGCTCTATTTTTTACACATTCAAACCATATTGGCTCTAAAAATACCTACCACAATAACGTAGAAACATCCATATTATAATCCTGTAGGTATTATTTTGGAAAAAATCTATCATAGGATGGATTTAGTGAAAACCTAGTGAGGATACCTGAAGAAGAGGTAATGTTCTTAAACAAGTGTCCTTATTTTATTTCATCCTCCATATCATTAAATTTTTATCAAACAAAAATTATATAATTATCTCAGTATATTAAATTTAATATTATATTTTTATTATACGGTCTTTAATTATAACAATATCCAATTTTATTAAATGGGTTATGAAATCATCATTCCTATGTATAGCAGACTACGACCTCACAAACTGTTGTTATTTGTTCTTCCCAGAACACCTTTCATAGTTAGATATGATGACAGATATAAATTATATTTATAATATTTATAACATATTTATACTTATTGAGTATTTATATCATATATATATTTTCACATTCCATTCCATATGAGATACGATAACGTCACTCGTGTGTACGGAGGACTACCACCATGTGAAGTGATGTGATTCGTCTTTCACTAATGTTTTACATGGATTGTAATAAGTTTAAATTTGTATTATTGTATTTCATATAAATAAAATAATTATGATATTAATTAAATATTTATCATTATATAAATATAATATATATAATTTTTCTTACCTTTATCCTCAATTAATGATGATAACATCATTCCTGTACGTGTGGACTACCGTCTTCACGAAGCAATGTGACTCTTTTTTCATCAACAAAACACATGGATGATATATGTAGGTAAATTTAAAGAACAAATACGGCATATATTATATTATCATAATTATATTAAGGTAAAATATTACCACTTTACTATCTATAATGATCAATGAAAAATAAAAATGTTACTCAGGTGTACGTACAACCTACCATCTCCATGATCTAAAAATACTGCATTTATCATACCCAAATTTCATGATTGGTTTGAAAAGATTAATTTATATAAAAATTTGATAATTAAGTCATGATAATTATTATTTATATGATATAACTATATAATATGTGGATGAACTAGATATTTCATGATGAAACACACACGAGAAAACAAGACAATTAACACCCAAAACAATGAAAACCAAGAATGATTATTAATAAGTGGTTGATAATTTGTTATAAAAGGATCATATAAGATATTATAAATAGTATTATTATTATGGTTTATGTTAATTACAATTTTTAAAACTCTAAACAAGAGTTTAAATAATTTTCACTCAAAATGAAGAACGAGGTAAGGGATTTTATCACAATTTACATTCTATGAAGACTTATTTGTTATTATACACCAATTCACTTTTATGTGGGTTATATACTTATAATTTGAAATGTAATATCATGATTCCATCACATTTCTTTGTATTTTATGTTTCAATTTTCATTATTTCATATAGGGGGATTTGGATTGAAAATTTCCAAGTGGTAAAAGTTATTGAACATTCTCACTATCTTTTGTGATTGTTAACTTTATCTTGAAATGATAAATTTATTGTAATAAATTTTCATTTGAAGTTAAATTTGTATTAAATATCAATATTATTTTATTTTTGATATGAATATTTCCTAAAAATTATACCATTTTTATATATAATGTTTAAATGGAATGTTATTAGATTAAGTAGGTAAATATGGATAAATCTGTATCCTTTTCCTAATATAAATACTTGATGATAAGGAATATTTATTCATGAATTTAATCGATCATTTAATATATAAGGAAATACTTAATAATATTTCAATGGGTGGTTCCCAATATAATATATCCTCTAAAATAATCAGTAGGTCTCATTAGAAAAATCAATAAGCTAGTATTAAATGTGTTGTTAGCTATAGTTTAAACCATCTTGTGAATTGTTTTGATGGAATAAGTATCACGCACCTAAAGAATTCTGTCCAATAAGTAAACCTTTCCTTAATTAATATTTATGTAATTATTATCCATGATATTTATACTATGATATTATCACATTATTCCTTTATTATTTAGATTATTGATTAAATGACATCTATTCTCAGTTATTTACCTTACCATATTGATTATTACTTATCTAGTTTTTTAAATGGATTGTGTGACCAGTTGTTTACCTTTCCATAATGATTATGCTTATTTATTCATGATATATTCCACTATAATTAACATCTTATGATTATTTGACCTCAACCATAATTTTTTCCTTTCTTAAAAGTATATGAATTGTATTATGTTTGATATGAAAGAATATTATAGAGGTAATAATCTTATTATAAAAAATACTATATTGTAATTTGTTTATCATATGTAATGAAAGACATAAGTTTGTATCTAGTTTTCCAAGACTACTAAACTATTTTGTATTTCCTTATGTGATTATTTTTTTGATATTATAATGTAATTATCCAGACACTAAATATGGGATACTTGAGTCGGGGTCACAACAAATGGAAAATGGAGTACACCATTCATGGAGAAAGTAGGTTCTACTTACACAAGATAATTTTTTTCCATTTTTTATGAATTTAGAGTATGAAATGTAATTAATATTTTACTATTTTAGAATAATTATTATTTCATACATTTAAAATTAAGTTTATTAAATCTATTATTATTACCTTACATATAAAGCATGAATGAATCATGTCACCTTGTGAGACAATAGTCCACCCTACACAGGATCAACATTATCATATTCCCAGAGAATATAATGTAAGAGGGTATATGTGCTATAATAATTAATAAAGTATAATAATATCCGGAATATCACATATAAACATTTAATTAATCATTATATTCATCTTTTATAGGTGGTGATTAAAAACAAATAACATTGGTTTGTGAGGTGGTAGTTGGTCGTACACACAAGAGATGATTTCATATCCGATTTGATTAAAGTGGAGATGGCATTAGGTTATTAACATAACATAACATAACAATATATATGTAAATGGAGGACACTTATATTATTATATCAACATGTTTTAATAATAATTTAATGATTTTGAGAAATAAATAAAATAGAGATTCTTGTTGAATAACATTAATGCATCTTCAGGTAACCTCCTTAGGTTTTCACCAAAAGACATCCAAGGATGGATTTATGAAACCAATAAGGCTTCTAGTATAAGAGGAAGGAAAATATTTGGGTAGGTATTTTCCTAATAAAATATGGTTTTATGTTTTAAGTGGTGATAAGAAAGGGTTTCCTTTTATAAAGGAGGTGAGTTTCATTATTGTAATTTTTTGGAAAGAAAACATTGTACCGACATTTTTTACCTAAAAAAGGCTCTAAAATAGACGATTATCATGAATTAGATGTGATAAGATATAAATATGTATAGAATATTAGTGTTTTACCTGTTTTTTTGTCATTTTTTAAATACTTTTATTTTAACATATCATAAACCCATTTTTATCTTTACCACAATGAATAATATTACTGTTTTTACTAACGATTATGCTGAAAAATTTATTTTCAATTTATTTTATAATATAAATTATGAATATTAAAAATATTTAATCCATTTTTCATAATTAAATAAACAAAATTGAAAAATTTTAATTTAAACATAATCTCACAGAAGCAATGCAAAAGTGGTTTTCAAAAGAGAAAATGTTGAAAAGAATAAAGTGTTTTTATATCAAAATTAAATATGGAAATTATTCCAATAACCCAAAATGGAGTAATTTATATATTTTTTAATAGATTTTAATTTCAAGCCCATTTTTAAAAAAATATATTTATATATTTTCCAATGTAAAGAAAATTTTCAATAAAAACCAGTATTTCTCACTATTCATTGACAAAACATTCTTTTTAGAAAAAGACCAAAATTTCATCCTAATTTGATTTTGAGATTCTGATTTAAAACTAAATTACATTTTATCATATTAATTTCCACAAATTTTCAAAATTTATTATTATTATTGGTCACAAAAAGTAATATGAAAACATTTTTGTGATAAAATAACATTTTTGAAACATTTTAATAATTTATGGAAAAGTGTGTAATATTTTATCACTATGTTTTCTTTATATAAAACCATTATAATTGATATTTAAAATTTTTTATTCCTATTCATGATACTAATTATATTTTAATGGTTAGAACAAGTTTTTTTAAATAATAATATAAATAGTATGTAATGGTTCGTTAAAAAACCGTATTACCAGTAACACAAGCATTCAAAGAAATTTAATTGATTAAATAAAGTATTTAATAAAATATTAGGGTGTTACATTTTGGTTCTATCATGGAACACACAGTTTTCCATTTTTACCTTTTACTGATAACACTCAGTGGTGGCAACATTAAACTCAGGCTCCCTCCTTGGCCCCAGGTCACATAATACACAAGAAACCCAAAATCAACTCGATTATACCATATTAATCTATGAATAAAATATTGTCACTCGAAGGGAATTACATCCCTCATCATCATCAGGTTCATTTTATAGGCTCAATAACCTCATACGAAATCTTGTCCGTTCATTACACTAAATAGATGGATAAATTTCTATCTCACTACCCAAGTCATCCCATGTCCGTCTACTCATCCAACCTACCTAAAATCATACCTTGTGTTCAATTAAAAAGGTACTCACTTACTGTAGTGTAAACAACTGTCACCCATCTCCCAAAACATATAGCCTATGTTTCTAAGGAATATTAAGTTCATCTTGACCTATTCTTGGGTTTTAATGTGACACTTGTGGTTTCCAATGATTGTTCTATCATAACTCCACATTTAGGGGAGCTACATGAACCAATTCCAAGATCTTATATTTTTATTCACATATAATATATACCTCTATTGGGTCCACATATCTCATAAAATAAATTTTTGGATCAATACTTCTGTATTCAGAAGTCAAGGAATCATTATATTTCTTAAGGGTCCATAATGGCCATTGACACTTGCGTCCATCCATGGATTGTCTATAAAAATAATTAAATTAATTAAAGTTCTAACCCAATAGTGGAGAGAACACTTGTCATATGTGTATTAATCAGACCCAATTATGATGTAACATGCAATTACTCATTTATAAGTATTCCTTGACAATTGTTTTGATCTCCTATAACTTCGGTCTTATTGTGCAGTATTTCCAAGAAATTTTGGAACATTTTATGTGCATTTGGACTATGAACAATTGGAACATAGTTAGGTAAAACCACATGGTTTTTTGTTGCCCCAAAATTATATTTAAAACCCCAAACCCTCTGATTAAGATTCCTAATCACCCAATTCAACCCTAATTTGATTTAGTTGGTTGTGAAGGCTCTCAATAAGAATTTTTAGATCCAAGAAACCCTTCACTTCATGGATAGATGAACGTTTGATCATGTTTGATATCCTTCAAGAAAGTAGATACTTCTTAATGTGATTTCCTTTTATATCCTTTCATCTCATCCTTATATATTGATATATAGTCATTTTATTGATGGATATAATCTCTTTTTTTGATGGATCTTGATTATAGGGTTGTTTTATGATTTCCAACACCTTTTTTCTTTATTAATGAATCCCGTTATAGGTGCTGATTTCAAGATTGTTGATTAATGGTAGGTGGTTATATAAGGATTTTACATTCAGTTAAAACATTAAATTTCATGATTGATTTGAAATTAGTGTTTAAATTATTTAAAAACATTATTTTGAATGACGTGATCTGTTATTTCTATTGGGAATGGAACTTGATAAAAACCCCAATTTAAATAGAATATAAATTGTGGGGTGGAATTTTGTTGAAATGATGGTATTATTGGAAAATAAATTTGATAGAATGATTTGATGTTGAAATTGAGAAAATGAGTTAAATTGAAAGATGATTTAAAATAACATAATATAACTGAAATCCTTTGATTTGGTTTTGAAACAAAAATGGAATGTTGAAAACTAGAATTGGGAAAATTTATTTTAAAATTAATCGTAATGATTGATTGAAAATTTGATTTATTGATTGATTGATTAGTAAACATATACATAAAGTTGATTATTAGGTAATTGACATAAGAATTCCAGATCTTGATCCCTCAGAACTGGATTTATGATGAAAACACTAACTAAACCAATTTGGGATTGACTAATCTTAGTGGCTCCAAAATGGGGTGTTGAATGATTTATTATAGTGGGACCCTATATTGGGTGTTGGTTTGAGTGTGAATACATATCTAGAGAATTATTAATAAATTATAGTTGTTAGTATCTTGGTAATAATGAAACATACATACTGCAAGGATCCTTTGAATGGTGCTTTCTTTACATGATTTTATTATGCATGCAATTGATTATGTACTATTTTATTCATGAAAAATGATTTACATTAACTATTTTACATAAAATATTTATTTAATACTATCTTTATATACCATCCATATTTTTATTGGAAATCATTTGTTTTTGAAAATATATAAATCCCATAACATGTAGTTTTTGATCTAAATTGATATCATAATTAGTTTGTTACTTTTTAATTACTTGTGGAACACTTGGAGAGACCCTAATATAATTTATAGATCAGACATTACATTTTTATTCTGAAATATTTCGATTATCCTTTTATTAGTATATGATGGAGGTGGTGGTTGTTCTTGATCTTTTAGAACCAGATCCATGGATGTGATCAGTGGAGAAGTCATCAATGTTTTTCATGGTATGGTTGAGTTTTTGTATTTATAGATGCTGAGTACCTTGATGATGTACTACATGGAGTTTTTTGACACTTTTTTATGGTACTTTATCTTTTTGGATTTTTTATAATAATAAATTACATCTTTTATCTTTCTTTATTTTTTTGAGATAAATAATTCCCTATTCTTTTTATGTGATTCGTCATGCCAGTCACCAACCCACGGGGATCAATAATTCCATTTGGGCTATATCAGTATCAGTCCAGGTATTAGGGTAACGGGGTATATAGTCTGGTTCATGACAAAGTGGCTTCATAGGTGCAGTTTCTGGATCTTTTCTTGATTTTTTTAGGTAGTTTGAGTTATCTAGGTAGATGGGAGGTAAAATATTTAGGACTTTTTAGGTTTTTGTGAGAGAGATCTTTGATATATCTTACAGTAATGCACCTTTAGTCACATCAGTGTTTGAAAAAATTATTCTTGATGAATAATTTCATTTGATTCTAGTATTTACCCTAATTTAAATTTTGGTATGTTGAAATCCAAATCTTTATATGTTATCTTATGAGATTGATATTCCTATTTCTCTTATTTTTACTATTGATATGAGTAATCTTATAACATTTCATTGTTTTTTTAATGATTTTGTGTAGCATAATGGATCCATGAAAACATTTGAATATGCCTTAAAAAGAAGATATCACTGAACCAAAGTGAGAGGATCCTCCCACATATAAGAATATTTTTGAGATTATTGTACATGATATCCAATCTCTAGGACATGAACTAAAACTAATTCCCATTTAGGTTTCAGTTGTGGAATATCAAATGGATGAATCTCAAAACCATTCTCAAGAGTTTCTTCTCCATAATTTACCTTATTTAAATTGTTCCCATGACCCTATAGAGGTTGAGGATATGTTAAAAAATATAGATAAACTTTTTGATTTTGTTGAGACACCTACTTTGATTAAGGTGAAATGTGATTTCTTCAAGCTATATGGTCCTAGATGGAGATGGTGGGATTCAACAATAATGGTGAAGCAGAAAGCAGTTTTGATGTGGAAAGAATTTAGATTTATTTTTACAAACCATCCCTATCTATAATATATTTTACTAGATAAGTCTTTGGATTTCTTCAACCTCTAACATACTAATAGAACCATGACATGGTATACAGACACCATTTTTTTTTGGTTCAGTTTTTACCAAAGTTGTATCAAATGGAAAGATAAAGTATTGATGGTTTATGACGGGTCTACAAACTGACATGATTTTATAGGTTTTCTTACAAAACTTCACATTAAATAATGATATTCTAGAATGGTAATTGATGGTGGAGCAAGATTTTATTGGTACATCAAGGTGGATGTGAGTTTCTTTTTCTCCTAGTGATTATTATGCGAGTTCATTCCAAGGAAAGGGAAAACACGATGAGCCACATGGAGGATCTAGATTGAATGTTTCTTTTAGGACTCCTAAGGTTCATGGAAGTGGATTGTTGACTTGTTTTTATAGTGGCATGTTTTATCATTCCATAAGGGTTTTCTCTGAGGCACCCAAGTTTTTTAGTTTTTACAGTCACCCAGGCCACTTACAAAATCACTTCTATATGTGTCCCACTACACATAGCTGAATGAGACTATTAGTTTCTAAAAGTAATGTGGTAAAATTAGGTTCATTAAAAAAATGGGTTCTAGCCTCAACAATCTTGAATAATTCTTATTTACACATTTGAAGAGTCTCTAGATGAATCAGATACAGGTCCAGTGACATTGAGATATACCATCGATATTTCTTAATATTAAATGACTTATTTATTTTATAATTGTGTATATCACACATTTATATTGAAATATATTTTAAATATTATAAATATTCCTATTTATATTATCTTATATAATGGTTATTACTATTCCCCATAAAATGAAGAGAGTGAATTATATTCAATGTCATACTTGTGTCTTCTCTTTATAAAATATTGATATTTCCAAAAAAAATTGGTTCTTGGCAATAAATATCTGGAAATTACTCTAAAGATGTTTTGTATCCTTTCTAATAAAGACCAAAATTTCTGTTATCTTTGGTGGGTCTCCTTAATTATGCATGATGTGTAGGCCATGCCTTTTAGAAAGAATGGTACCCAAGGTTGAGTAGAGGTAGACCATCTAATCTAGAGTTGTGTAAAATGATATCAATGTTTTATTTTGATATAAAGTGGGAATATTTGAGTGATTATATCCCTCCATTTTTTGTTGAGTTTCTTGATGTGTTTTCTTATTATTTCTTTAATTTTCCATTGGTAATATAGGTAGTGTTTTTATTGATTCACTATATAGAAGTCAACAGGTGTCTATTCCTTCTTACTATATAAAAAACTCAAGTGAAATATCTCAAGTCATAATTGAAGAACTCTTTGGGAAATGCTTTATTTGTAACAGCCCAAGATTTTATGAAAAATATTCTTTTTAATTTCACTAATGTCTTGTGTTGTACGCTACACCAAAAGGAGCTTGCATAACACGCATCCTTGACTTGCCTTTCATTACACACAATCGCGACCTTCCTCGATAGCGTGTGTAGTACGCAATACCAAGTTTCACTAAACAACGATATGCCATTAAAATATTATTATAACTAGCCATTATGAATAATAATAACCACTTTTTGAAATTTTATAAATTTTATTTTTCAAAATGGACTTCATTTTTGGATTCGGAATACCGAAATTAGCCTAGGGTGAAATTTTGATATTTTTCTGAAAACTTTCAATTTTTGATGAATAGTGAAACCACTAAGTGGTACGTTAAAAACTGAATTTTGCATAAAACATAATTTTACCGCTTCTGTGAATGGAATTTCAAAAATCCGACAGACACGGTTGATATCAGTAAGTAAAATTTGGTTCAATGAGATAAAAATAATTTTTTGGTGAATAGTAACTTTTTACTTTTTTTTACCGCGGTTAATAGTAAATAGGGTAACTAAGGGTAAATATGATATTACTATTATCCTAACACATGTCCTAATTCTATTGGATAAGTTTAATTCGACCAAAAACAACCTTATGAATAAAATATGACCATTTAGGCCCACTTGGATTAGATTAGGACATTTATTATTAATTTATTTAAAGAAGGGTTAAAATAGTTAAAATCAAAGTTTAATAAGTAAATCATTTTTAATATGGGGTTATACATAAGATAAATTCGACTATAAATATTCATTGGAAATCTAAAAATATATCTTACATAATGGTATTTTATTTGTAATTTTTAGACATTAAATAATTTAATTTATTTATGACACAATGATGATGCAGTAATTATCTTATTTATG
This sequence comes from Viscum album, assembly GCA_963277665.1. Classification (NCBI taxonomy): domain Eukaryota; kingdom Viridiplantae; phylum Streptophyta; class Magnoliopsida; order Santalales; family Viscaceae; genus Viscum; species Viscum album. The sequence continues at coordinate 1,304,621,959 of OY728140.1, read as the reverse complement.
ATATATTGACATAATTGATGTTATAAACACAAAAATAAATATAATTTGAGACTTTTTATGAATTAAACTAATTTTTTAGGTCACTATGATATATTAATGTTGATTTAATCAACTTGGTTCGAACATATAATTCTGTTATGACTTTCACAAAAATCATATATCAAATAGTGTCAAAATCGACACAAAATAGTTTTTAAATCAAATATTATATTCTTAATTGTTATTTTATTCCTAAAAATCTAAGGTTCGGTCAAATGACATATATAAGGATATATATATTAATAATAAACAATTTGGGGTTCGTTTGGCATGTTATAGTAAGTGTATTAACCATATATTGAAAGAAAACAAAAAGACACGGTAAAAGTTAAATTATTTAACTTAGAGTTAAATCTAATTGATAAGGATACAATAATACCCTAAACTTGTCTAAATCCTATTGGTTGATAGGATTTAGACCCATACCCACTTTAGCTTTGAAATAAGACCCTTTGGAACCATTATAAACCGATTTTGAGTTTAATATAAAATAATATTTTGAGATATTCTTAAGGTGCCCCTCTCCTCCCTTATAAAAGGGCACCTCCTCCCCCTCCTCCTCACACCAAATTGAGCACTCAAGCTCGGCCAAACCCTGAAATTTTCTCCTCTCCACTTCCCTAGAATAATCCTAGAGGTCATGGTCTTCTTCAAAGACCAATCTTAGTTCCCTAAGTGGAGGATTCAAAGAGGCATTCCAAAGAAGAGGTAATATCCGTTACCGATCTTTTCAATTTCTTTCTTCTTCAACTTCTTCTCCTTTAGTTGTTTCATGATAAAGTAATAACATCATTATTAATTACATACTGATATGTTATTATAAATATGAAACAACCCTAATTCACCTTCTATCCATCCTACGGAAAAATGAAATCACCGCGCGTGCGTACGTACGGAATACCGTCTCCACGCCGTGGTGTAATCTATTTTCCACCATCACTTTACAAGGATGGGTATAATGGTGTAATGAGTAACTATTTATGATTATTATAAAGTAATATTGATACTGAAATAATATATATATATATATACTCCAATACAATTCCACGATCATAGGAACGATATCATCAGTCGTGCGTACGTACGGAATACCGTCTCCACGATGTGAAGCGAATCGTTCTACATGATCATCATTACATAATAATTATATAAATGAATTGAATGAATAAATATGATATATGTTACACTAATACCATTCTGGATATAAGGTATCTATAACCTTAAAAGAAGAATAAGAATTTATTCGGCAAAAAACGCATAAGAACAAAAGGCAATAAAGACCCGAGTAACAAGTAACAATGAAATATTACTAACAAGAAGCTAAGAATATGACCATATATGATATCATATCAATATGTATGATTCTGGAATAAGTCAATAACATTATTTAAACCATTATACAGGAGCTTCGGACACGTACAAAGCAAATCGGACCTAAGGAAGGGAAATATCACAATCTCATTTTTATCCGAGATTGTTTATTCGTAAGTATTTACTGGGGTGTATTTTATCATCCACATCCATGTTTCATCAAAATGTAATATTATTTACATCCACCTACAATTGTTTAAATCCATTTTTACCCTTCGGTGAGTTTTTAGTAATATGTATGAAAGGAATCTTTTGTCGTACGAGGTACTTTTTGACTTTTCTGACAAAAGTACGAAGAATGTTTTTTTTAACTTATACGACATGAATGGATTTTTAAAACATTATTTCCAAGAAGCTTCCTTTACAAGTTTTCAAGTTTATTTTTAATCAACTTCTTTTATTTTAAAGTTGTATGGCATGTTTTGAAAGGAAAAATGTTTTTGAAGAAGATAGGATATTTTCCTCAAGAATGAAGTTCAAGTGTTTTATCAAAATTATTTTCCATCTAGGATAATAAAAGGGTTCTGTTTTTATCCCTATTATTACATGGATTTGATTATGTTGTGATGGAAACATTTTTATGAATTCCTTTATCTTATATGAATTGTTTTATGATGTCATGTTGTTTAAGAATCCCATTTTTATTACATGGGTTATGAGATGATGTATGATTTATGATTATGTGCCACACATAAGAAAGGATTCATTATAAGATGGGTGGGACCTATATCTCCCTCCAATGCATTGGGTAAAGATTTTATATCTCATGAGATAGACAGGGCTGGAACGGTAGGTTATACCGGTTCAGTGAAACATGACTGAATCGAGGGTTACTCGATTCAGAAGGGGACTTTGTCCACTAAGATAGTCTTGGCAATGAGTATTTACTAACAAGAAATGATTCTCTATGATTGTGTGTGAATTCCACAAAGTTTCATGTTTTAAGTTATGATTATTGTGATTACATTTCACAGCCATGATTTATCCCATGTTATGAAATTTTGATCTCTTTTGTAGGTTAAGATTTCCAAAAGTTATGTGCTTGTGTATATGATGTGATTGATATTTATTTTTTTTACCTTTACTGAGCATTTGAGCTCACCCTTTTATGTTTTCCTTTCCCCAGGATATAAAGAAAGGTTTTAGGTTTAAAAAAAGGGACGATCTTTATGGGAGATATTGAAGATCTTTCACCACGATTAGAAGATTACGTTCCGAGTTTCCAAAGACACTAAACTATTACGATCCTTGTGTGTGTGTTTTTTTTATGTACTAAGTATTCCGCAAAAGTAATGTAATGTCAATGTACGTCAAGCTTCGGGTCTCTACAGTTGGTATCAGAGGAAAGGTTTAGTCAACCTTTGGAAACTAGGATGCGAAAACGTTAGTGAGATCCCTAGAGATATTTCTACGGTATGTCTAGGGATGTCCCTAAGGTTAAGTATACGTATAGGTTATAATACTAGAATTACGCTAACGATCATAGAATTAAACCTAAGATGTTAGATATTGATGGTACTCCCCCTTTATTATGTTTTCCCTAGCATGATTTTTGCCTCTCACACTATTCTTTTTGGGTTTTAGATGATGGCTGGAACCTGAAGGAACCATGTTGATCAATGCAATGGAAAATTCAATGATTGTCCTCCTGAACAAACAAATGTTATGGGAGATGGAGTGCAAAATCTTATTGCTATACTTACACAAGCTATGAATCATTCTGGACTTCCAAATGAGCAGAGAAGGGAACAATATTCTATTGAGTCCTTCATGAGGCAACATCCACCTTCTTTCAGTGGGTCTTCCGATCCACTTTTTGCTGAACAATGGATCAGTACCACTGAAAAGATATTTTCAGTTCTTCAATGTTCTGAACATGATAAAGTCATCTTAGCAGTATATCATTTGGAAGGTGAAGCTGATCAATGGTGGAATCTTATCAAGAATACAAGGCAAAGAGATGAAATTGAGTCCATGGAATGGGACGAGTTCAAGAACTTATTTTTCAATAAGTACTTCCCTCGTATTCTTCGAACAAAGATGGAGAAGGAGTTTCTTGAACTAAACCAAAAGGATGATGAATCTGTTGGTATATACGAAGCGAATTTTACAAGACTTGCAAGGTATGCATATGGCATTATCATCCAACCTGAAAGTAAAGTTGATCGATTTTTCAGTGGCTTAAAACCAAGTCTTCGAAGGGCATTAGCTATAAGAGACTTCAGTAGCTATGAAGAAATTGTGCGTTGTGATATCAAGGTAGAAATGGAAGTTGGTGTTACATATCCATCTCATGGTTTTGACAAAAAACGAAAGATGGAGTTCAAGGAGAAATCTCATAATAATGGTGAAAAGAAGATGAATGTTTCCTTATGCACAAAGTGTGGAAAGAAGCATGGTGGAGATTGTCTTAAAGGGACTAGAAAATGTTTTAAGTGTGGAAAATAAGGTCATCGAGCAACTGAGTGTCGAAGTAATGGAAAAAGGGTTTCTAATGATGTGAATAAATCAAACACTGCAGAGAACGCACCACCAACACTTCAATGCTTCAAGTGCAAGGAAATGGGGCATTATGCTAATAAATGCCCTAATCCAAGGGTTAGTGATGATCAACATGAGAAACCACTGAAGGCAAAGGACAAAGGGAAGTCACATGCGATCACTATTGGAAATTTTGAATATGTCAACGATGTGGTGGAATGATTAAGTGTTTATGTAATGGGATTTCGAAATAATGTTGTATCATTGAGTATTGCAATATGTATTGATGTGGTATTCAAAGTGATTGATATATTTTGAAATAAGATGATATGCGCATAATGAAGGGAAAACGAGAAAATGAAATGTTTAATAGTATTCATGAGCTCATGATTGATATAAGGACTAAGTGATATCATGGTTTGAGAATATAGAATTTTGAGGATTTTGGTATGTGGAAAGTGTTAACTTTTAACTGCATTCATGTTTTCACTAAGGTTCAATGGGTATTCAAAAGAATACATGATTAAGGACTTTGAATGTTTGGAATGTGACCAAAAAAAATATCTTATGATATATGGGGATCAACGATGGTATTAAATCTCTGGTAATCGTTTTCACTATGTTATAAGAGTGGACTGCAGTATTATGGATAAGCCTAAAGATTGAAATGGATTATGTTGGACATAAGTGAGTATTGTTTAAGGATAGAAGTTTTTTTTCGATATTATTGATGGGATGTTATAGTAATGTAGTTTTAGAAAAAGGACAACCTGCAGGACGGGCGACAGCCCATCGCTTCGGACAAGGCTGTGGGAATCGAACCCACAACCGAAGTGCGACTGGCCTTTATCGCCTACCACTGGCCTACATGAAGTCCATGTTTAGTAGAAACTAGTTTTATTATATTAAGTAGTATGATATATGAAGTATAAGTCCATTTTAGGAACCATATGTGATTAATCTCACTATAGATCGACTTATGTATATAATTTTTGCTAACCTTTTGTTTGAGACAGATGGAATGACCCGTCATTTTATCACATGATCTGCTAACAGTTCACGAATAACAAATTCAACTTCATTTATTTAAGAGATGAAGTGGAAATTGTTCAAGGCATGAACAACAGTGAGATTGTACCAAAATAAAGGAAGTATTTATTCTAATTCAAATTTTCATCTTTAGGGAAATGATCTTGAAAACTAAAAATGTTGTCCTAGTGATCTTATACCTGATGAATCGGATGGTACCTTAGATCGTCACAAATTTATGGATTTGTGATTGTTGGCTTTTCCATATCCATGTTCTCTACCACTCTCCATCAGAACATGATGGTTAGATTTTTCTTCCATATCCATATTTTCACCTATGTGGAAACCCAGTGATTAGTTTATTTGGGTAATCGTTACATTTCATACTTTAGTTTTTAAAGACAAGTTTTGGTATTCCTTTTTACGATGTGGGTTTCTATTAAAGAAACTTTCAAATAGTAAACTATTTATAACCCCGACGAATTTCGAGGGAGAAATTCATTTTAAGGGCGGTAGAATGTAACAGCACAAGATTTTATGAAAAATATTCTTTTTAATTTCACTAATGTCTTTTGTTGTATGCTACACCAAAAGGATCTTGCACAACACGCATCCTTGACTTGCCTTGTATTACACACAATCGCGACCTTCCTCGATAGCGTGTGTAGTACACAATACCAAGTTTCACTAAACAACGATATACTATTAAAATATTATTATAACTAGCCGTTATGAATAATAATAACCACTTTTTGAAATTATATAAATTTTATTTTTCAAAATGGACTTCATTTTTGGATTCGGAATACCGAAATTAGCCTAGGGTGAAATTTTGGTATTTTTCTGAAAACTTTCAATTTTTGATGAATAGTGAAACCACTAAGTGGTATGTTAAAAACTGAATTTTGCATAAAACTTAATTTTACCGCTTCTGTGAATGGAATTTCAAAAATCCGATAGACACGGTTGATATCAGTAAGTAAAATGTGGTTCAATGAGATAAAAATAATTTTTTGGTGAATAGTAACTTTTTAATTTTTTTTACCGCGGTTAATAGTAAATAGGGTAACTAAGGGTAAATATGATATTACTATTACCCTAACACATGTCCTAATTTTATTTTATAAGTGTAATTCGACCAAAAATAACCTTATGAATAAAATATGACCATTTAGGCCCACTTGGATTAGATTAGGACATTTATTATTAATTTATTTAAAGAAGGGTTAAAATAGTTAAAATCAAAGTTTAATAAGTAAATCATTTTTAATATGGGGTTATACATAAGATAAATTCGACTATAAATATTAATTAGAAAGCTAAAAATATTTCCTACATAATTGTATTTTTTTTGTAATTGTTAGACATTAAATAATATAACTTATTTATGACACAATGATGATGCAGTAATTATCTTATTTATGAAATATTGACATAATTGATGTTATAAACACCAAAATAAATGTAATTTGAGACTTTTTATGAATTAAAATAATTTTCTAGGTCACTATGATATATTAATGTTGATTTAATCAACTTGTTTTGAACATATAATTCTGTTATGACTTTCACAAAAATCATATATCAAATAGTGTCAAAATTGACACAAAATAGTTTTTAAATCAAATATTATATTATTAATTGTTTTTTATTCCTAAAAATATAAGGTTCGGCCAAATTACTTAGATAAGGATATATATATTAATAATAAACAATTTGGGGTTCGTTTGGAATGTTATAGTAAGTGTATTAACCATATAGTGAAAGAAAACAAAAAGACACGGTAAAAGTTAAATTATTTAACTTAGAGTTAAATCTAATTGATAAGGATAAAATAATACCCTAAACTTGTCTAAATCCTATTGGTTGATAGGATTTCGACCCATCCCTACTTTAGCTTCGAAATAAGACCCTTTGTAACCATTATAAACCGATTTTGACTTTAATATAAAATAATATTTTGAGATATTCCTAAGGTGCCCCTCTCCTCCCTTATAAAAGGGCACCTCCTCCCCCTCCTCCTCACACCAAATTGAGCACTCAAGCTCGGCCAACCCCTGAAATTTTCTCCTCTCCACTTCCCTAGAATAATCCTAGAGGTCCTGGTCTTCTTCAAAGACCAATCTTAGTTCCCTAAGTGGAGGATTCAAAGAGGCGTTCCAAAGAAGAGGTAATATCCGTTACCGATCTTTTCAATTTCTTCTTCTTCAACTTCTTCTCATTTAGTTGTTTCATGATAAAGTAATAACATCATTATTAATTACATACTGATATGTTATTATAAATATGAAACAACCCTAATTCACCTTCTATCCATCCTACGGAAAATGGAAATCACCGCGCGTGCGTACGTACGGAATACCGTCTCCACGCCGTGGTGTAATCTATTTTCCACCATCACTTTACAAGGATGGGTATAATGGTGTAATGAGTAACTATTTATGATTATTATAAATTAATATTGATACTGAAATAATATATATATATATATATATATATATATACTCCAATACAATTCCACGATCATAGGAACGATATCATCACTCGTGCGTACGTACGGAATACCGTCTCCACGATGTGAAGCGACTCGTTCTACATGATCATCATTACATAATAATTATATAAATGAATTGAATGACTAAATATGAAATATTTTACACTAATACCATTCTGTATATAAGGTATCTATAACCTTAAAAGAAGAATAAGAATTTATTCGGCAAAACACGCATAAGAACAAAAGGCAATAAAGACCCGAGTAACAAGTAACAATGAAATATTACTAACAAGAAGCTAAGAATATGACCATATATGATATCATATCAATATGTATGATTCTGGAATAAGTCAATAACATTATTTAAACCATTATACAGGAGCTTCGGACACGTACAAAGCAAATCGGACCTAAGGTAAGGGAAATATCACAATCTCATTTTTATCCGAGATTGTTTATTCGTAAGTATTTACTGGGGTGTATTTTATCATCCACATCCATGTTTCATCAAATTTTAATATTATTTCCATCCACCTACAATTTTTTAAATCCATTTTTACCCTTCGGTGAGTTTTTAGTAATATGTATGAAAGGAATCTTTTGTCGTACGAGGTACTTTTTGACTTTTCTGACAAAAGTACGAAGAATGTTTTTTAAACTTATACGACATGAATGGATTTTTAAAACATTATTTCCAAGAAGCTTCCTTTACAAGTTTTCAAGTTTATTTTTAATCAACTTCTTTTATTTTAATGTTGTATGGAATGTTATGAAAGGAAAAATGTTTATGAAGAAGAAAGGATATTTTCCTCAAGAATGGAGTTCAAGTGTTTTATCAAAATTATTTTCCATCTAAGATGATAAAAGGGTTCTGTTTTTATCCCTATTATTACATGGATTTGATTATGTTGTGATGGAAACATTTTTATGAATTCCTTTATCTTATATGAATTGTTTTATGATGTCATGTTGTTTAAGAATCCAATTTTTATTACATGGGTTATGCGATGATGTATGATTTATGATTATGTGGCACACATAAGAAAGGATTCATTATAAGATGGGTGGGACCTATATCTCCCTCCAATTCATTGGGTAAAGATTTTATATCTCATGAGATAGAAAGGGATGGAATGGTAGGTTATACCGGTTCAGTGAAACAGGACTGAATCGAGGGTTACTCGATTCAAAAAGGGACTTTGTCCACTAAGATAGTCTTGGCAATGAGTCTTGACTAAGAAGAAATGATTCTCTATGATTATGTGTGAATGCCACAAAGTTTCATGTTTTAATTTATGATTCTTGTGATTACATTTCACTGCCATGATTTATCCCATGTTATGAAATTTTGATCTCTTTTGCAGGTTAAGATTTCCAAAAGTTATGTTCTTGTGTATATGATGTGATTGATATTTCTTTTCTTTACCCTTACTGATCATTTGAGCTCACCCTTTTATGTTTTCTTTTCCCCAGGATATAAAGAAAGTTTTTAGGTTAAAAAAAAGTGAAGATATTTATGGGAGATATTGAAGATCTTTCACCACGATTAGAAGATTACGTTCCGAGTTTCCAAAGACACTAAACTATTACGATCCTTGTGTGTGTGTTTTTGTTATGTACTAAGTATTCCGCAAAAGTAATGTAATGTCAATGTACGTCAAGCTTCGGGTATCTACATTATTCACTAGAGTTTGTCACATTGGGAAGTGTTTGTTCTCTTTTCTATGAAAGAGGATGAAACACATTTCCTATTTTTTGATAACTGGAAACTCAATAGAGTATTATTGAAGAACGAATATCTATTACCACATATTTCTGATGTATTTTCCCAGTTGAAAGGTTATAAATCATTCTTGAATATTAATCATTGATATGGTTTTCCCCTATTGAGAGTAAAAGATTATGGGATTTCTAAGACCACCCTATAGAGTAGGTATGTCCATTATGAGTGTCTTTTCATGTCTTTTGGTATAACCAATGCACATAATGTTTCTATAGAGTCGATGAATAGAATCCTCAAATAGTATCATAATATATTTTTGGAGTCCTTGGTGGATGAAATCATGGTTTAATCTAAGTATGAGGATGATTATTTTCATCTTCTAAGTGCAATTATGGAAGTATTGTGAAATAAAAAAACTCTAGGCCAAGGTATAAAAATGGGATTTATGAATTTGGGAAGTGAGTTATTTGGTAACATGGTCTTTGAACATGGTATTTTAGTTTATCCTGAGAAAGTGATAGATATTATGAAATGGGAGAAATAACATTTTTTTTATATTTTAGATTCTTGTGTTTAGTGGGTTATTATCACTATTATGTAAAGGATTTATTAAAGATGGATTCTCTAATGAACTATCTCACTAAAAATGGGGTGATATTATTATGGGATGATAACTTTTAGAGTTCATTTGATGAAATAAAACTTATTTTTCATTATTCATCATGTTTAAATCCTCCAGAGTCTGGGAAGGGTAATACGGTATTTTTTAATGCATCTGGTTCAGTTTTGGGATTTTTTCTTATGTAGGGTGATCATGTGGTAGCCTATGATTCTCAATATCTTATAATAAATGAAAAAAATTATCCTAACCATGAACTTAAAATAATTTCCATGATGCATGTGCTTAATAGTTTGTAGAATTTATTTTTCTAAAAAAGGTTTACCATGTTTTCGAACTACACTTGCTTGAGTTATATCATCTCTGAAAACTATCATACCATGTATTAGAACCACACATGATTGAGTTATATCTTCTCCAAGATATGAATCAATCATCACAAGAGTGGATCTAGATGTGTATTTTTTTATAGTTTCATTTTGGTGTCTTGGATTAAGTATGTAGATTATTTTTGAAGGTGCTCAGTTGAACTCCTCTCTTATTGAGATGATTCTTCAGGAACTAGATCTTGATAAATAATTTCCAGGGATTAAGGATTATTTTTATAGTATGGAGACAATTGGCGAGTGGTCATTCTCTAGTGAGTGTATCTTATGTTTTTGGAATATGTTTGTTGTTCCTTTTTCCTTTAGAAAATTTGTGATGGGGTTTTATATAATTCCTAGTAGGGGGTGAAACTAGATACAATGAATATTTTATATGACTTTTTGTGATGATTATAGTGTCTAGGTATGAGGTAGAATGTTGATAATTTGGTTCCACAATGTTATAATTTCCAACAGGTCAAGGATAAAAACTGAATACATTTAGGTTCATTTTATCCACATCTAGTGCAATCATGTAAGTGGGAAGAGATTTCTATAGAATTTTTAATTTTTTTCATCATACTCCCTTAGGGAATATTTAGATATGTGTTTTGATTGATAGTCTAACCAAATATGATCACTTTATTCCCATTCATGATATAACCAAAGTTTAGGAGTATGGAAATATATACAATAAAGAGGTTGTTTATTTACATATAGTCCCATCTATTACAGTCTTTGATTGAGATTAAAAATTTTCATCTCATTTTTTAAAAGACCTTCAAGAGTTGATGAGATCTCAGGTTCATTTAATTGTGACTAAACATCCACATATCGATGGACAAACAAAAATAACTATACAAATTCTTTAGGATATGTCATTGTCATACATCCTCAAATTGTGGGGGAGGGGATTATGAAATCCATTTGGTACCAATTAAATTTTATTATAAAAATAGAAACTAGTCTAAAATTTGGGTGCAACCCTTTGGGGTTTTTTTGATAGGTGTTGTAAATATCTATTATGTTGGTCCAAGATTGGTGAAACATCCTAAGTTTTAGCAAGTTTGAAACAATAGATGAACTCGAATATTGTTTTTATTTTTCAAAGAATGATAATGAAAAATAGGAACTACATATTTTATTATGATATTCATCCCAGAACATTGGAGTTTTCTTTTAATGACCAAGTGTTTTTGAGGATTTCACCTTTGTTGGGTCACTAATGTCTTGGGTGGTATGGGAAGCTTAAACCTTGCTTTGTGGGTCCTTTTGAGATTTTTGTGTGGGTGGGGAAAGTTTTATACTATTTAGAACATCCCCCATAAGCGAATATGACCCACAACATATTTTATGTGTCCTAGTGTCAAAATAATATTTCCATCCCATATATTATTTTTATTTAGAATGATATTGATATTGATCCAGATTTATCCATGATTGATCATCATATCCGGATATTTGATTATAAGAAAAAGGTACTCCATGGGAGGATGATACACATTTTCCATTTATTATGGAATAACTGTAATTATTATCATAAAACTTGGCAGTGTGAGGGACTAAAGAGAGATAAGTTTCTTCAAATCCTTGATATGGAAACATATTTATAGAATTTCTAGGGACAAAAGTTTTTGTGGTGGGGAGGATATAACATCAAGTTACTCATTTTCAAATATTCCTTGAACCTTGTTTTGATCTTGTATAAGTTGGTTATTATTATGGGTCTTTCCTAGAGATGTTGGAAAATTTTGGAGGCCTTGGGATTGTGCATTATTGGAAAACGGTTAGATAAAACAATGCAGTCTGAGAGATCTAACAAAGCACCCTTTGATGACACTCTAGAGGGGGCACATAGTTTTTCCAAACGATGCCGCTATACACTCCAAACTGTATTGCCTTAGGAAATTGAGATATACATGGTTTTTGAATGCTTAACCAAACCATATTCCCACCAATAATAAACCATGCACCACAAGTAGTAGGGGCGCATGGTTATGGAACTTATTTTGTTTGGCTGTGAAACCCCATCCATAAAACCATGTGCACAGGTGTTTAATGCGCTAAAAATTAAATTAAAAATTCCAAAATATTTATATAAGATTTATAATCACCCTATTATACCATAATTCAATTTATTTGTTTTGTGAAGGCTCTCAAGATGTGGGTTTGGGTCTTCAAACCCCTTATATTGATGGATCAAATCATGGTGGATCTCGTTTGATATCTTTTGGGTAAGTAGATCTTATATCATACTATTTCCTTTTATCTCATTTTCTATCCTCCATTGATATTGAGAGATCATAAAATTATTTATGGATATATTCTCCATTTTTATGGATCATTATTCTAATATTTATATCGTGATCAATGACGCCTTCATTTTTTTTGGGAGAATCGTGTTGTGGGTGTTGATTTCTGATATTTGATTAATGGTAGGTGGTTGCATAATGATTTTAAATTCAATTAAAACATTAAATTTAATTATTGATTAGAAATGATTTTTTAAATAATTTTAATATTATTTATTTCTATTATTTAATCATTGATTTGAAATGGGAATATAAATTGTGAAAACCACCAGTTTCAATTGAATCAAAATTACGTGGTGGATTTGTGAACAAATTATTCTATGATTAGGAAATAAATTTTCAGAAATGATTTTATCTTAAACTTGATAAAATGGATTAAATATAAAAATACTTTGAAATGGAATTAAATGATGAAAAACCAAAAATTTTCTTTAGAAAAGAATAATGTATTGTTGAAAACTAGAATTGAAAAATTAAATTTTGTAATGAATTGAAATTATATATCACCATTTTCTTTATTTACTTATTTATTGAATTATATTTACACCTAGGTAGTTATTATGAAAATATGTACAACATTAAAGTATCTTGATCCACTAGAACTATATTTATGATTAAAATAATAACTAAACCATGTTTTGTATAAACACTAGTAGTGGATCCTTGAATGGAGTGAAGATTGATTTCCTGTGGTAGCTCCCTGAATGGGGTTTTGATTTGATTGTTCACACATATCTAGACATGTGTTGATAAATGAGAAGTGTAGGGATCCTATTACCAAAGAAACTAATATACCACATGTTTCTTTTTCGTGGAATGTGCTATACCAGATATGATTAAACATTCCACTGACTTTGAAATAGTTTATTCATACAATCTAATTTATTTGAAATATTTTATATTAAATGTTTATTTAATCATTTTATAATATATCATCAATATTTTTATTGGAAATATTTTTTAAAAAAATATTTAATTTCCAATCCATGAATTGTTTGATTCAAATTTATATCATAATAGGTTGATTGTATTGGTATTTATTTTTGAACACTTGGTGAGACCAAACTATGTTTTATAGATCCTACCCTATCTTTTCCAAAGGGATTTTTTAGGCAATCCCTTTCCAAATACGAGTAATGGGAATATTACACTTAGAGGTGGTGGATATTCAGGATCCTTTAAACCTGGTGCCTTAGAGGTACCAATAGATATTTCTTCCACTTGATTTGGGGTATGGTTGAGATTTTATCTTGTTAGGTTCCAAGTACCTTTATGATATACTTCTTTACATTTTTTAATCTATTTTTTGGTACTTCATCCTTTCTAAGTGTTGATGATACTAAATTGTATTTTTTTTCTTATGTTGTTTTGTAGAAAAGTCATTCCCTATTACTTTGATGTGGTTCCAAGTTCAAGTTTTCAACCCATGGGGACAAGGATTCGCCTTCATTCTATGTAAGTTCTAGTTTGGGTATCAGGGTACCTAGCTATTGAAGATGTTTCGTGACATACAATAAGTGTATAATAATTGGACCAACTACCTCATATGATTTCATTCCATTTTAATAAATCCCAACTACTCTCACCCAATGCCATACAAGATTCTACAATGCTTATATCATTTATTGGGAACCTAGCGGAAGAAACTGTTCTAAAAACTATTTTAAAAATTTATAATTTAATATAAAAATTATTAAAATAATTTATATTTACTTTTTAAATTAATAAAATTAGTTATAAACTCTAAATAACTCATGGGTCATCTATTTTCACAAAACAGAGTATAAACAACTTTAGAAGGTCCATGTTGTAATCCAAACAAAATATTTGGAAAAATACCTAAAAAAATAATTTAGTAGAAAATTTTAATTAAATTTAATAAAAAATCCTATTTAAATATAAAGGGAATTAAAACTTCAATAAAATGGATTTCAATGATGTGTACAGACATCATATCAAGACATCCTCTAGCTATACTGAAAAAATTCCCTATCATATCAGGATGATTCCACCTTTCTCTATTTGACACATCTCAAGAACCCTAAATCCAGTCACCCAATATCGAAGGTTATGGAGGAAGGAGAAGGAAAGATGAAGAAGAAAAGGAACACACCATAAACTACATATTATTTTTACAAGAACCCATCCAAAAAACAATACGGGATCAGGAAAAAAAAGAAGGGATTAGAATACCCTAGTCAGTTTTTCCTGAGGGATAAAGAGGGGAAAAGGCATTAAAAATTTAGTGGGTTAGAAAAAGCAATTTAACCCCTTTTAAATTAATTCTAGGAATCTCTATAGTTTTATTACACTATCTTCTAATCCATGAACCAACTACATGGTTGGAACTATATAAATCTATAACACCTCATATGTTTTGTCCGTATGGTTTTTGAAACCATGAACCAAATTTTTAAATTCTACAAAAACAAAAACTGTAGGGTTTGTTTCTTTTTTGTAACAATGAACTATCCATACATAAACCACAAAAAAAAATAAGTCTTTATGGTTTCCACACATGATTTCCACAAAATACATTCCAACTATGCATCAACACCAAAAGGCCAAAATCAAACAACATAATTCTCTCACATGGTTTCCCCTAAACTAGCACCAAAAGTGTAGTAGGAAAAACAATCACTGATATTATAAATATAAACTCAAAAACTCTTAATTCTTACATAATAAATTAATTCAACTCTCAGACTATGATCCATATCTAAAAACTTCTTTTTGAGATTATATATCACAAAGAAATTTTCTCTAAACACCAATAATGAAAACAACCCCTACATTTGAGTCAAAAATTCAAATTATATTCACCCAATTATGTTAAATACCATAAGGGGGGTGGGTGGGTGAATATGGGTATGATAGATTAAAAATAATTCCCCTTCATATCTTTTTCGATAATTAAACAAAACACTATTCAATCCTTCTCCTGTAATAATGTATGAATAGAAATGAAATCATTCACATGACATAATGATTTTACTTGGTTGACCCTCCCAGGGCTACATCCATGGAGAATACGAAGATGGTATTACAATGTACCAAATTCCTTAAGTCTCACTTCAAAATTACAAGGTTCAGGCTAGATCACTTCTATACCTATACTTACGACCTTTTAATGTTTAGGGCCAAATAACTTCTTTCACAAGGGTAACTCTCTTAGTTTCCTTATCTGGATCAATACTGGTGGAAAGGATCAAAATCCTCATCTTCCTTTCCTCACTACTCTTGGAAGGGATCCACTCAGAGATTATAAAATTATAGGTCCCTTAATTTTGTTGAAATCACAGATCCTCAAATTTAGATAAAATATCTATTGAAGTCTAATTTTTATTCATGGATGAAATAATCTTTTCCTCATACTGTTAGTTTGGAAAAATTACTTTTGTGAACTTTTTTATTCCCTTTATGACCTTTCTCAATTCCTTTATAAACTGCCTTTCACTGTGTGGCATAAGTTCTTTATAGACAACCTTTGTCTTCCATATACCATCAATACTTCATGGGAGGATTACTCTTCTATAGACCACTTATCCTCCGTGGATGGATGATGAACGATAGACCTCCTCTCATTGAAAAATACTTCTTCCTTTGCAGGTTATATTGCTCCGTAAAACACCTTTTGTGATCTGTCTTCATAGATCATTTCTCCATTTGTTGAATCCTCCTCATGAATCTCTTCTCCTTGGAATTTTTTTCCATGCCAACACTTTCAATGTTCATCAAATTATCCCCAATGTAAATAAGTTTTATTTTGAAAATTTCTCTATGTATTGATGGAATTATAGGTCCTTATATAGGAATATATGTCCAGAAAATCTGCTAATCCATTTTACACAAATCATAAATGTGGTACATCCTTTAATTTATACTAGGATTCTCCCACAAACTATTTTTTTCCTTGAGTGGTATATATAGAAACATTATTTCCTCATGTGGGATGATGCCTTCTATGAAAAAACCCTTTTCGGCCCCTCAAATGGAGACCTCCTTTTAGAAAATAGCAATCCTTATTGAGATATTGAATCCTTCTGTGGACTCCAGGAATTTTTTTGAATAATTTCTTTTACATGGTCTATATAGTGATTTTTACGGTCCACATAGCACTGCAATGATGATATTTTCCATTATCGAATTTCATTCATCATTCAGTGAAAATCCTTTGGCAGTCCATGAACTTTTCTTCATGATCCACAAACCATGAACCCTTTACAGAAAGCCAGCCTTTTTGAAAAACTAAATTCTCGATTTTGAGGTCCATAATTTTCTCAAACACATGGGAACTATTCCTCCTTAAAAAAATGCTTGGAAACACCTAACATAATTAATCAAGGTCATTTTTCTTTGTTAACAAACTCAATCACACCTAAGAACACTAGTATTACGTATTGAGGGATTTTCCCAAAAAATTCATTCTGAAGTTTACCACTTATAAATATTAGGGCATTATAGCTTCCCCAACATAGAAATAATCATCAATAAGAGGACTTGGTGTTCTATTAATGCCATATATCATCCCATATCATTAAAAAATCCACCATCAACTCATAATTTTCCATCCAAAAATGATAAATGTACCTCTATTAACAACATTATACATGAGGTGATATATTAATCACAACTTGAGCCACTTTCTCATCACCATTTCCAATACCAAGATGTATCTCAATTAAACCCATCTATACTGATATAATAATTCATTATTAATAAATTCATTCTTAGGCTCATAGAGACCCTCACTAGAAAAAAAGATCTTAAAGGTTGATTAAAATCCATAATACTTCCCTAACTCAAAATTTACTACTTAAAACATGTTATTAGTGGTGTTAAAACATGAGTGGTGTAGTTTTAGTCTAACCATGAAACCATTACATGAAAAACTTTTTGGGAATCCCATAATTGACCAATCCAAAAAACACATAGTCATTCCTGCTATCGAGATTTCATATCACCTGATTATGTTGACACAAGTCAAGAAGTCATATGAGATCATAAAAATATTGAAACTAATTTTTGAACCCATAAATTAGAGTAATTCTATATTTATATCACCAAACAACCATAGAAACCATCATGCTAAAACCATTATCACTGATAGTCCTCTAATCCAACCACATTTAGATCACATCTAAATCCATATCAACTCCTGTGTTGGCATATAGACTGCATCAAATACCTTATCTATGACCCTAATAACATGAGGGTAATAAATATGTAACTGATAATACAATCCCCACTATAGTAGTTTCCTTATCATCAACCCAACATTCTAAAAAGTTAATCTCTACACCAAACTCTCTCTTAATTACTACATGTAATGACTGGATGTGGTTGTCTCACTCATACACAAGTGTGAACATGAAACATACACTAATACCAATTATTGGATCACTAGGAACCCCATCCCTAGTATTCATTGAAATTACATTGAAAAAAGGATCAAACCCTCCATGAATAATGGTCCACTCCACACCATATGATTTAATTTATTCTGCTATTTTACCACCAACCAGAATGTGTCTCCATATTGCATTCATGTTGATGTTTTCGATCTATGTTCACTAACCTGTCAACTCTTGTCATGGCAGAAAATTGAGTCAAACATACCATAGAACCCCAATCCATCCAAAACATCCCTATATAGGTTAGTGATAGCATTCAATACTCTCATCAAAACCCTATAATTTCATGTCCCTAAGAATATGATTGAATCTGCTGGTCCTCGATCTATACAAGGCCACTCATCAATCAAATGAACCTAATAGTAACTATGTATAACCAACATTTACTACCTCGATCTCATCCAACACGAATGGGGTATACTCCCATGATACCCAATCACATGACAGACTCATCTCCCATGAGTTTTGTATCATCAAACCAAGAATCACATTCCTAAATCACATACCATGATCCATATGAATGAAAGTATCATCTATCCATAAGCACCTATGTTTTTTTTAATATTTTTGACACCTCACTCTTGACAAGGCTATCACATTATCACTCACCACCTAATAAGTGTTCACATATATGAAGTGTCTAACCAGTATCTATTTATTCTAGATATGAGAATCTAGGACCACAATCTACTTTACCATCTATACCACACATATAATTAATATAGTATACAAATCCTAAAAATATTTACTATCAAAACAAATCTTTTATTCTGAAACAACATCATGTCCTTTTCATCAAAAAATCACCCGGGAATCTCCAAACCTACACTATATACCTGATAAAACCTCTCTTGGACTGATCTCACAACCTGAAGAATATACCCATGATCTTTAACTCTAAGGAATTAAAAATCCAAGGATAACCCCTCTTTCATGTTACAAAAATGTAACATAACTTATCTTGACCACAACATGATAATTTCATAATAATCAGTTATAAAACGTGACTTATCAATATCCCTAGCCACATCTTAATGGTACAAGGCTCTCCCACCTATCCCATAAACCACATCTCACATTGGACATATCTCACAGGGCACAAATCTACTGTTATCTCAAACATCATAAGTCAATTCACATGGAAAACCACACACTGTAGGGCTCTCATAACCATATAAATATCTAAAAAACCATTCTAAGTCATTATCCCACTCTAGGGAACTATTCCTCAATGACCATCAATATAATAGATGACCTCCTCAAGGATCATGATGTCATCAATATATATATATAACAACATCACCCTTTGATGATATATATTGAGTAAGAGCACATCCATAGAGTTTATTTATGTCGAATGACACCATGAATATCTGTGGGAAAACACTATATTGGATGTTTCTGACACTATAATTAAACAGACCTGTTTTATTTCTAAAACCAAATATAATGTATCAAGTACCTGTATAGACCCTCTACGTGTCACAATAAATACCTTTCAATAGGGACTACATTATCTTCATCAAGGATAATACCTCCCTATAATCGATACGACCTATATTCATAATGAATTTCAATGTGGTTCAACTTTATTGAGTTCCAACAAGATGTTTTATGGGAGAAAAATATACTAGTAATACTTACACATTATACATCTAAATACCCTATATTTTGTGATATCAATTAAGTAGAAGCATTTATATTTCATTTGAATCTTAAATTCAAAAAATTATGCATGTACACCCGCCTATTTTTAGTGGGAAAATATCCCAAAAGAAATATATATCTAAAAAAACATATTTGAATGAATATCTACAACATAATAATTAAAACCATGAAAAATGTCCACATCCTTGGGAACCAAGAATTCCCATCAAAAAATTTGTTTGGGATACACCGATAATAGGTCCATAAAAAGCTCTAAAAAATTCATATATTAACATTATACCATGTCCCAAAATATTAAGAAATCATAAAATGAATTTATATCACATTGTAACATCCTCATACTCATTCACTTAATAGTAACTAGACCAGTTGGATATGTAATCTCAAGAGTTCCCCCCTATACACCAGAGGATGTTGACAAACATTTAGGGTATATGGTATTATATTGGTGATATTATACCATCATATTAGATTGAAGTAAAAAAATAAACCACATCCACAATAATCATTAGAGTATGAAGAATAGTGAAATGTATACTGGCTATATCATATGAAAATGCAGTATATAATCATTCATCACAACCAGTCACCCACTAGGCTAAACCCATTTAAAGAACAAAATAAATAATTGCTATACAAAAGATTACATATTTATATATATGAAAATCACCTCATTAAAATACCCATACTCCATTAAAGCTATCCTGGTTGATCAAGCAATACTGGACCTCTTCCATACTTAAACTAGTGAACAATGAAGTATATAAGCGTTCCCAATTTCCATGAACGCTTGATTAGGATATGAGTACAACATAGTAAGGATCCCCTAAGGTGGTCCCAAACACAACATATATATACAGTGTATGAATAGGTGATATGATCATAAAATGAATATAAAAATATAGAAGAGTAAATAATATAACTACCATGAGTTATTGAAATCTACGGTGACACCTAGGATTGACCAAACCAGATTCACCTAGTTCAGGTGTCTTTGATAATATATGTAATATTGTGTTTAAACAGTATATTCTAGAAAATATTATAAGAAACCAATATGTTAGTAGGTTTAAATGTCCAATACTTGGGATTATCCTAGGAATCCACATTGTTGCAGGATCAATGCAAGATCCCACGGAGTATCTCAATCATCCATATAGTATTTGGGTCATTACATGATCCTAGGGAGTATCATAAGCATCCATATTAATTAGGTGTAATAGTTAGATATGAGGAATAGATGGAATTCAAAATCATTAGGAAAATAGCTAGATTCTTGGTGTACTCGGCATTTATAGTCACCAGGCATAAAACCAAATTCTAGGAATATAAGGCCTACATAATGAATAGTTATAAAATTAGGATTATAGGAATACTAGGAACCCATACTCATCAAGAATAACTGTTGAATCTCCATAAATCTCCTAGGAATCACATTTATAAAACCTGCGGGTATTTTGGCCCTCCTGTAATATCTTTTATAATCATATAGAGTTGAGGTCCAAAATACATATGATGTCATCTGTATAATAAGAAAATGGGTTTTACTCTAATCACACTACCCATCATTAACACTGTATCCACATTAGCTTAAACTATAGTTTTTTAGGTTTCAATGTTACACCCAAAATCAAATAAATGTACCCCCATTCACTAACCTTCACCAGGGTCAATATTATATTGGGGAACCCACCAAGGTACCCTAGTTCAAATAATATCCCAGACAACAAAAACAAACTCCATTATCAAACACAATATCAAAGGCCAATACAGTCACTTGGAGGGAATAATGTACCTCATCATGGTAAAAATTATGTTGTATATACACTTACCACAAAGAAAACCTGTATGCTCATAACACTAATGAGATGGTGGAATGCCCACCTCACTTCCTGAGTTATCCATGGTTTTTAAAATCACCTAACCTGTACATTATTTTGAAAAGTGAATAACTAACATGGGTACTCACATACTAGAGGGTATGGATCTATCAACCCACTATCTAATCATCTCTCTGAATCCTCTATGGAATATCATGTAAATTATGACCTGCCCCATGTTTTAAGGGGACACCAAAGGTGCTCTATGCCCAGTCTATCACTACTCCATATATAGGGGTGTTAAAGGAACCTAACTCTAGGCCATTTATGTTCATTATCATCTTATTTTTAAAACTATATGGACTATATATCTCATGGGATGAAAATAATTTTCACACCCTTATTCATCAGTGGCTAAGGGATCCATCCAATGATCATGTATTTTTCGTGTTCCTTCATACTTGCAACTGTCCATAGAATTTTATTTTTAAGAAATAATGAAAATAATTAAACTTTCATAATCAATATGGAATGATTTTATATCCTATGCATATAAATAAAATTTATTTACCATTAGGGTTTGGTCAATGGAATGTTCAACATCCCAAACAAAACCATTGGATTGGGACATATAAGAGGTGCTATTAACCTCATGTGACATTCCCTAGACACCAAAGTCTTGAAATTAATGGTAATGGGTTTATTACAAGATTTCAAGGGGGGATGTTTTATCCTTTTTATGAACACACACATCCATTACAAGATAAAGACACTAATTAATAGAACTAAGGATATCTATATAAATGATGAATGAAAAAAACCTAAATAAATAATGAAATTAGAGACCCACGTCAGAGTAATAGTGGAGCTGTGTAAATTAGAACACAAAGTGTTGAAAGATGTAAATGAATTTGGAACCAAAATTTTATAACACTAAACTAGGAATAGAACTACTCCAAATATCAACCTCAAACAACTCTGACTATAACATCAAGAATCACTAATAAAGAAGTAAAAAAACATTCCACATTCTTGCATCATGAAAATGACATCTATATAAACAACCAAGTACACATGCAGGGGGTGATAAATAATACCCAGTAGGAAAACCCAAAGATAACTTTTCCACATGACACTATGATCAAGAAAATTTTAGCTCATAATATTATAAATTAGGTTGAAAAAGATAAAAATTTGATAAAATAGTTTTCTCAATTTAAATAAATTAGATAAAAATATTCGTAGAATGAAGATAAACAGATGGTAAGTATTCCTTTTAAGAGGACGTAACTATTTATTAAATTAAACTTAAAATAATTTTTCCATGTTCACACACACACACATGCATGTACTAGACCTACCTATACTCATGAGTGGTGAGTAATCCTTTCACCATGCTATCTCTTGGTGACATAATCTAACAATGGTATATCTGACCATGATCTATCTTATGTTACCTAATCTATGGTGGTACTTCAAACCATTTACCATCCCCATTAACATAAAAAAAACCAATGCCGTAATTTCAAGAACCCATGTTAAAAAAAATATTTATTTTTTAAATATAGTTAAATAAATTTATCAAACATGTTGTGGAAGACACCCATAACCTATGTTTCCGGAAACAACCAGCTAGAGAAAATTCATTAGAGTTTTACTCAGATAAATTAATTCAAAAGTAGAAGAGAATAATTTAAGAAATACATGATAATTAATATTCAAAAAATTAATATAAACCATGGATAAAAAAAATATCTTATAAATGATTGGGGAAATAGATCTACCTTGGTACCGTAGATATAGGTTAATTCTCTTAACATGTTGATAAATGACATGATGATTCTGTCAAACCATATATGATCCCATAGGTTTAACCATGGAAGCCCAGACCTAGGTTTTTATTTAACCGAAGACTATAAAATATAATATTGGATGAATGAAAAGTGTCCTTAAAATTTATTTACAAGATCAACATATTAAATAATCATAAAATTATAGTCTGGAGGTAAAATATCAAGGGACCCTAAGGGTTGGGAGCCTAATTTGAGAGAAAATGAATGAAGGATTTTGGGTTATTCTTGACATTTAATAGAAATTTTAATACATGAAAATATGTGTCACAAGGTTATACCTCACCATTTCTCAAACCATTCACTAACCGTGAACATGCATATATCCTATAAATTCAAATCTTCATGATTACACTCTATGGTTTTTCAAATGGTCCACAAACCATGTGCTTTCCTGGCATGGTTTACTCACGAATCATCATCATTTATACTAAACACGATCATACCATGAACCTTACCAAGACTCTCCAAAACAACTAAAACCCCCCAAAACCATCCAAATATTAATCCAACATAGTGAATATCTTAATATATAAAATAAAGAAGTGAAAAAACAAAAATTAGGGGTTTTACAATCTCGCTACCATAAGGATATCCATCCCTGGACATATAAGGATTAACGATATCAAGATCAAGGGTAAAACCACAGGTTCAACATAATATTATTCCACCACTATAATTTCTAGAGATTCATATATGATAACCTAATCAACCTCATAGAGGTATGCATCTATGTGACATGAATGTATGATTCCCGCCTTAGGTTGGAAAGCTAGAGATATCCCAAAGGAAAAAATGGATCAAGAGATACATGAGATCAACCAATATGTAATAGTTATATGACTCAAACTATGAGAAAAGGGAGGTCAGAGGAAGATATTCCATTACATTGAATTAGGAATGAATGTTAACCAACAATAACCCCACGGATATGATCACAAATAACAATTGGTACTATCCACTGAAGAACTAAGTTCCATTATTTGCAGATGTGATTTATCATTAAGCCCAGGGATGTAGGAAGAATAACTGATCCTTCACTAAAAATTTTAGAACCCAGCTATCAACCAACTAAAAAAACTAAATATAGACACAAAAAATATATGATTCTCTAAATATGTTTATATTAAGTATCAATGATAAATGTAAATCTATGAAATCCGTTAAATTAACATTTTTTTGTTCCATTAATTTCCAATGTTCATTGAACACATCCTCTTAGACTATATATTCACCAATGAACACTTAAATAGGCTGTGGAATCCTATATTGGAAAATAACCATCCCTGAGAGGTAAATTAATGATCTTATAAACCATAATGAAACTAGGTTTGAAAGAATACTAGGACAATTAGTAATCAATATGCAGTCAACACTTCCCAAGAATACCCCAGTACTAGTCCTCCCAGAAACTATTCCCTATATAAGAATGGAAATAATTGACTCAGTAAGTGGATTAATGAATAATGTTATTACATGACGATTATAAGTCATTAAAGGTAATTGGGTACCAAAGTTATAGAGTATACACTCTCCCACTTAAATATTACATATCACTCTCATAACATACATATCAGTAAAGTTATGATGTTCACTTCCTAGAATACCATTTCAATATTTGGAAGGATAATACAGTAGAGAAAATCATGAAAATATAAATGTAGAGGTGGAAACTGATAGAGAAAGAAAAAAATTCATCCTTTATGTATCCTCGACAAATCCACACCATAAAGAGTTTACCTAAAGGTAATACTATGAAAATTTAGTCAATGAATTTCCTAGTACATGGTTAACCATGTCTAAATTTAGGAATACCTGATGGATGATCATGACAGTATCTTTATCTATATATCCTATGTTCATGTTAGCAATATATCACAAAAATTATCCATGTCCCAACACTTCACTAACTTTTCATTCAGTGACTATTGAGTTAAAACCATTACCTTCCAATCTAATATAATTTATTGAACATTATCAGAGTAGTCCTCAGGGAGTGTAAACATGAGAAAAAATGGTCTAGGATCTAGATCCACCCTACTAAATAGAGAGGTTAATATACCTCAATTTATATATGAAAGTAGATGGATCATTTGTAATTCTAGGGATTTGGTTATGTACTAACCCACACATTAGAATACATTAGATAAGGATTCCCATCCCAAACCTATTACTGACGGACCATAAAGAACTAATGAATTTGGTATAGTTTGGTTCCTGGAAATGGTAGATTGATTTTTTTCGACAATTATCCCTAAAATTTACAAATAATATCCACATATTATTTGGATGTAGAGAAGATATTGTTCCGTAATATGTCACTTATTATTTTATGAAGTATGTTTCAACCCCATTGAAAAGTTTTATGTCTCTTTCTGGAGATATAAGAGTGATCCATTAACAATTAAAATCATTGTGGAATTGATTTTTAGTAACCATCACATTTCAAATATTATTATAATGACCTATATGAAAGATAATTTCCCAAACAATACAACTTTTCAATGTTAATTGAGCATGGTAAATAATTTAGATTGCAGATTATCCCACCCCAAATACCCCATATTGATGTTCATCCTATGAGACATTATTTTCATAGGAAATTACTATCCACATTATCTATATTGATTTTATCATTGAAAAATAATATATATATTATAAATAAAAACACAAAATCTTAACTAGCCCAATAAGCCTAAGAAATACCGAAGTATAATTAGAAAAACATGCATAACAAGTAAAAGAGGATGAAAATGGAACCAGGATAACCTATACCAAAACATAACTAGTATTGTAACTAAAATAAGCTCCCCAAACCCATGCAAGGTAATTTACAAAAACATATTTACCCAAAATGGTATGTTTTTACTACCCATTCAGGTAAGCTAACATAATATTCCCATTTTCAAATTTAGTTACATATAGTAGTTTAAAAAATGTAATGAAATATTATCATGTTTTGAAAATAATGAATGGGTTTTTTAGACATGAAATTTCCCAAAGGCCCATTAAAATAAATTTTTTGAATCCTTTATAAAATTTAAATCCATAAAAAAAATTTCAATTTAAAGAAGGGTTATGATATATTTTTTCAAACCCAAGACATTTAATGATTTCCACAAAAATCATCATAAAATCCATTTTTAATGATTATTTTAAATCAATAAAATATTTTTATTTTTTTGAAATAATTACCTTCTTTTTAAACCGTATTTTTAATCAAAACAATTCCTTATTCTAGGCGTTATAAATATATACTACAAAATTAGGAAATCAAAATGAAGTAATATAATATAAACTAATATTATCATATGCATGAAAAGTTTTATAAATTCATTATCAATTCATGATCAACAAACCATTTTAAGATGAATGGAATTTACTTTAGATTTCAATGATCTTAAATATGTGAACTTATTTCAAAATAAGAAGAAACAATATTCTTGAGACACTTACTTCAATGTAATATTTCATTACACTATGTGCCAAGGTAAAAAATTTTATTTAATGATTTCTAATTAAGCATGCTCAAAAAATAATGCAATTAAAATAACCCAGAATGTACAAATCATGGATTTTACATGTTTTCATGACCAATGGCTTATTTTAATATGTTTTCAAAGAAGTTGAGACATTACAACACGATATCCATATAGATATATGATAAAATTGAGAAAAGTTTCTTGGAGCCACAATAGAGGAGGGTTCGGCTTCTGAAGAGTGACGGAGAGGGTTCAGCTCCTGACCAGTGATGACAGTGGCCTCCAAGAAGGTCCCTCCCTCTTCAAGGGAGGGACCTCTGCCGTCCTTCACACAAGTGAAACCCTCTTTTATACCATTCTCAAACCCAGATTTTCTTCCCCCGTTTCCACCATGTTTTATGATCCCTAATGTGCAAGATCTCCACGATGGTCATCCCAATCATCCGATTTCAATCGCTAAGTTTAATGAAGCTTCAGGCCTCTATAGTTTGTCATTAATCGCTCTATTATCAATGAGAAGAACCTTAGTCGATCTATTTGATGGATTTGTGTTCGGTTCTTTTTATTTTCAAGAAAGGTAAATCGTAGGTTTTCTGGACAACAAGAACATATTGATTCGTTTTTCTTCATAGGAAGATCTGATAAAGGCATGGTCAAGGACTCTCCGCATATACAACGACTCATGATTCTTCCTGTCCCGATGGTCGTATGACATTCACATGAAGCATGACTCTCTATCAGTGGCGGTCTGGGTATGTTTTCTGAATCTTCGCTTCCATTTCATAATCAATCGATTGTTAAAATGCTTGGGAACCTTCTGGGTAGATGTTTGTGTTCGGATAGCCAGACCAATGCAGTCTCCCACCCGATTAACCCTCATGTGTGTGTGAAAGTGGACGCCACAATGGTTCCATTAGACTTCATCTGGATTACTGTCAGGGAAGAATTCCGGTGTAAGTAGATTGTGGTTTATGAGTCGTGGTTCCAGTTTTTCTAGGTTTACAAATGGTTGGTTCATTCACTAGAGAGTTGTTGGCGGGAAGCTAAGAATACTGAACATCATGAGGATGTGTTCAATGGTAATCAAAGAATTCTTAAGAAATCTATGGTGGAGGTTGAATTAGGAGAAGGGATAGACGAGGTAAGATGCGGTGGGATAGGTGAGGGAATTGGTCCTTCGAGTGCTGCTATGGCGACCCAGATTGAATTTCTGGACTAAGGTGACACAGGAACAGGCACAAAGGCAGTGGGAACAGGCCCTTCTACTGTTGCCAACCAAATGAGGCAGGAGAAACCGCTAGTATGTTCTACTAATCCGAATGTCTAAGAGGTTTTTAGAATATTGATAAGGGACCTCATTGGCGGGAGCAGACCTGTCACAGAGCATAATGGAAATGAAGTGGCCATGAATGATCAGTATCCACTTGTAGGTTACTCCCAATATGGTTTCAATGGGGAGAGTCCTAGAATGTAGTCTGATTGTGCTACATAGAGTGTGGATCTTGAGGACTATTTCACGCAACCTCAATTCATGGGGCATGGTTTCATACAGCCCATCCAGGCTGAGAATCTTGGCATGATGTCGCTGGATGCTGAGGCTGATTTGAGTATGGGGAATACTTAGTTTGGTGATAATGGTGATAGGACTGGAAGGATTTTTCAAATGGTGAAGGAGGTAGGAGGAATTACCTCAATCTAGTCCTCAGTTCCCTTGTGAAATAGGTTTGAATGCCTCCAAGAGGCCGATGTGGATGTTGTCTTCATTTCCCCAACTGAGGGAGATAGGGCTGGAGTGGATGTTTCCAAAGGGATAGAGCATGGACAAATTGCATATGAGGAGTCACCTGCAAAGAGTAATAAGGGTTTTAGAGAGAGGAAGGGGAAGGAGGATTACTCCTCATTACCTCCTCCACTAGAGACTCGATCTGTGAAGAAGCTGAACGACAAAAATAAGGAACATGAGCCTTTGTATTCTCAATGTCCAGTGGAACAGGGTGAACAAGACATGGCCCTCATTTTATGCTCTGAAGAAGAAGTGATAGATTAGACCTTGATGCTCAATAAATCAGAGGAGGAGGCAACCAGGATGATGTGGAGGTCGCTGGAGGTGTCTCTTAATGAGGAACAATATACATGGATTGACAAACAGGACTCCATTCTGGTTGGGGGTTTCAACAGAGGGATAATCAGCATTGAGGAGTACATTCAGACATGAGATCAACTTGCTTCTATATTAGAGAAAATAATTTATGAGGTGGCTTATTTACATGTTCCATCCCTATCCTCGAAACATTATAGGGAGAGAGATTAAGGTAATATTAAGTTCCTCTTTAATGATACTGGTTAGGGTTGGATTTATCCTGGTATTTAGAGAGGGTTGGTTGAGGTGCAGCCCTTGGGTTCTTGTTGTTTATCTTGTTTGGAGCTTTGGTGTCTTTTCCAACTTTCTACTTGGAACTGTGCCGGAGGGGGACCAGAGCACGAAGTCTTCATCAATGCAGGCCTTTTGGATTGGGATGCTAAGAGGGTATGGCTATTCCATCGGTACCGTGCCCGTGCACTCTGCACGGGATAGATTGTTGAAGGGTCATGCATAGGTGAAGGCTTGTTTACAGGATCATTTTCTAGGGTGGGGAAGGTCTGGTGGTTTTTCATGGTTTTTCTTTTATCCTGTGTTGCTTTGAGTTTTGTTTAGACTGTTTCTGTGGTTTCTCACTTTCTTCCTCAAATGTGCCTTGATAATAAAAAAGTAATTTTCAGCATATATGACAAAATTAATTTTTATGTTGTTTATTATAAAAATCATGATTTTTTTATTTTATATTTCATAAGTAATAACCTAAACATGTTATCATTTTATTAACATTTAATATTAATAAAAAGGATTAATTTTTTAGCATGATCTCAAGGCCTATAATCTAGTAATACTAAGACGTTTCAAAGAAACCATTAGAAATATCTATCACATTTATCATATAATAATATTACATTATAAAATTTTAGTGCTCTAGATATGTTTTAAAAATTACGTAAGTAATATGGAATTAGTCATGTTTGTTTTTTAACATACCATTTAATTTTCCAAGGTGGAAATCAATCAAGGTTATGGAATTCCCTTTGTCTAATTGTAATAAGTATGCATCACCATTTTATATCATTAAATTTAAATTTACATAATTAATATCGTGAAAATATTAAAATGAATGTAAAAAAAGTAGTCAAACATGTACAATGTTTTTCTATATTATAAACATCCCACTTAATCAATTTTTTTACTGTTTTGTTTTTATCATACTATTTTCTAGTTGTTTACTAATTTCACGATCCTTTAATAAAAATAAATGACGAAGGGAATAAAAAAACAAATTTCTAGAAAGTATTAACAAAAACTGAATAGTCACATATTATTTATCATATTTTTGGAAACAATTTCATAGAGACTCTGAGTTTCTTCTATAAGGATAAATGACAACGTCATGTAAAAAAAGTTAGTCATCATTTACCAGTACATAAAAAAGTGAATATGAAGTTAATCCTTAAATCCTAGTGGTAGATCTCTTTATCCATGAATGATACTTATATAATCATTGGAAAACCCATGACAACAAGACAAAGAGGCTCTTATTGTCGTATAATAACACTCTTTGTACCTGAACCACCCTAGTAACTTGATGTTCAACATATTGAGGTTAAATACAATTTCATTCATTACATTAAATGATCCAACATATTCTTTCACCTTGAAACAATTGAAAATCAATTATTATAAAAAATAATATTATTTTTAACATTCCAACCCAACCCAATGGCTTGGGAAAATTATTGGTTCTACTAAACTCATTTGAAATTACCTAGACACCAAAGGCAGTCAAAAAACGGTAAGGGTTTAAAAACAATATTACTAGGGGTAATTATTGACCCTTTCTAGACACAAAAACAACCTTCACATGATAAAATAGAAATAAATAAGACCATATAACTCAATATATATAATGAATTCAATAAGACCTATCAAAATAAAAACATTAAAGAACCACATCAAAGTAACATTCGAATGGTGTAAATAAGAAGATTATGATGTAGTAAGTGATTCTTGAATGATGATGAAACCAAAACATACCAGGGTGTAAACCCATATAAAACTCTATATTCACTAAATATTACTACAACATCATAAATCCCTGATAGATAAGTAAAACACCATCCACTATACCTTATCTCAAAAAAAACATCTACGTACACACTAAAGTGAATATAAAGGGGGTGAGAAATCATACCAAGTAAGAAAACCAAAATATAATTTCCCCATATTACACTAATAATATAAATAGGTTATCTAAAAATAATATAAAAGTGAGTTAGAAGAATATAAATAGTGGATAAATATGTTTTCAAAATTTAAATAAAGTATATAAATAGTTTTTTGAAGGCAGATAAATCATAGTTAAATTTTACTTTCAAGAAGTAGAAGAAGTTTACTGAATCCAAATTGGAATATTTATCCCATGTTCAAACACACATATACACATTCATGGACTAAATCTCCCTATACTGACAAGTGATGATTCATCCTTTCACAAAACTATTTCTTAGTGACACAATTTAACAGTGGTTCTTTGAACCATGATTCTTCCTACATTAGCAATTGATGGTGGTACTTCCAACAAAGATCTTTCAAACATGCACAAAAACTCACAAAATCCCTTATATTATATTAACCCTATTCAAAAAGAATTTTTTTAGAAAATGAATGAAATAATTTTATCAAATTTGTTTCAGGAAACACCCACAACTCATATTTGAAGAACCAACTAGTAAGAGAAATTCTACAATAGATTTTGTAGGGTAAATTAATTAAATATAAAAATATACTTCTTTATAAATCCATGACTTTTCACATTCTAATAAGTGTGTAAATAGGTAAAACCAACTACCATAGATACATTTGTAATAATAATTTAGTTTTGATTCTATCGATATAGTTTTTTTCATTATATTTTTCCTTGATGAATCACAAGAAGATCCAATCAAAACATTTCAAATACCATAGATCCTTCCATTATAGACTTGGTATACTGTTCTATTCAATTGAAAATTAGAATTTATAATATATTATGGATGAAAAAATACATTACAATTATTTCCAAGATCAACCACTCAAAGGATCATCTAAATAAATGTATAGAGGTAAATGTCACCAAATAGTACCTATGGGAACCCTGAGGGTTTAGAAAATTAGTTGATAGATAATGAATGATGTTTTTTTTATTTAAAAATAAATTTTAACACATTAAAATATCTATCGCTTGGTTAAGACACCATGTTTTTCAAACAATTAACTCACTGTAAGAACAAATCTTTCCTAAAATTTAAATGATGAATGGTTAGGTTTAATCAATATTTAAATCATGAACCAACCATATAAATTCCAAACGATCCTTCCTAGATAATATACCTGGTTTTTAGAAATCGTTCTCAAACCATTCACCATCCCAATTATCTTCAAAACACCTCAAAAACCACCAAAACCATCCTAGTAATTAATACAGTTATTCTATAACATAAAACTAGGAACA
Source organism: Viscum album (assembly GCA_963277665.1). Classification (NCBI taxonomy): domain Eukaryota; kingdom Viridiplantae; phylum Streptophyta; class Magnoliopsida; order Santalales; family Viscaceae; genus Viscum; species Viscum album. The sequence continues at coordinate 1,304,589,713 of OY728140.1, read as the reverse complement.
CAAAAGAAAAAACCACCAATCATGGGTGTTATATAATACATACCTCATATGATGACATTTACTGTTAATAAATCCGAAATACCCTCTTTTAATTTTGTTAAATCCTCAAATATTATCCTATCTTCACAAAATAACCTATATCAATCCAAAAAACCATGAAAATTTATTATATAAATTGATAATTTACTTTAAAGTTATGAAAATATTTTTTAATTAGTTTTCAATTTAATTCAATTAGGAATAATTTCCCAATATCTCATATATTTATCTTGTTTCCCCAAAATCATAACTAGACTCTCGTAGAAGCTTCATGGAATTTTCCCTACACAATTCCATGATAATACCTCATATATGACATTGATTAAATAAAAAATTTAATTTATTTTTAATAAAAACACCAGTTAAATGTATAAGGTAATGTACCTTCTATGAAATGGTTAGAAACAACATTCATACATAATCTTACGATGTCTTCTACCTATGTTGAGAAAAAACAATTTTATATCAGTATGATTCCACCAAGATCCCATTGAATCATCTCAATAACCCTAAATCATATCACATAAAATCAAAATTTATATAGGAATGATACGTGACAGAGGAAGAAAAAGAATCCATCAACTCAAACGACCATTGATATTCTCAAGAACGCATCCCAAAAACATGAGGGTTAAAGTATAAGAAATGTTAGGTGACCCCCATTGTTGAGAGCACATGAGAGAGAAGAAGAAGGGAGAGAATCATAAATAAATAGGGGTTTAGAAACAAAATTTACCCCTTTTAATGAAAACATTAATATTTTTAATTATTTTATTTTTAGAAATTATTTTAGAAAATTTTGATTCAAGGAAACGAGATGGTGTGTGATCTTGATTTTTAGTGTAACTAGAACAATTCATTGAAAATTGTTTATTTTTTAATAATGTGCATTATCAGTTTTCCTGAAATAGAAGAATATCTCTTAAATGGGTCCCTAGATAAGAAATATGAGGGAACTGTTATGTTTAGAGAAACCACTTTACCTTGGGAGAGGCCTAAAATTGGATAACCTGGATCAGATGTGAAAGATAGTTTTTGGACGTAATTGTAAATAAAAAAATATTTTTTTTAAATACTAATTAATCCTGAATGGAGACTCGTATTAGAAATTTGTGACCCCCATTTAGTCTGTAATGCGGTGTTTTCCCTAGGTGAGACATAACCTTAGTTGGTTGGAGTCTTCTGTGGAAAAAACCCAAAAAGAACATAATCATCATTAAATAATTTAAAGATAAATTAATTTGTTGACACAAAAATGATTTACTTTAAAATTATGCTTATGCAGAAATCCCAATATTAACAGTATAACCTTAGGAATGCAGGAGAATTTTTAGGGAGAACATAGAGAATTTTCCCATGGAGAATGATGACCGAATCGTGGATCAATGATCGACAAATGACTGAATCGAAGGATCTCAAAAAATATTTGGATACAACTTCATTCTTCATCAGAATTTGAACCCAATGAGGTAGGGTTTTGTTTCATTAGTGATCATTCCCAGTTTTTTAATTCAATGATGAACATGGACCATCCCATGATCCAGAAGATACGCAGTTCGATCACTTGTGGGACGGGTGTTATGTTGCAGGGTTTTAAAAGGGGGGATAATCTATGTAATTTCTTACTTACTCTTTATTCATTCTAATGTGAATGAATTAAGGCTGACAAAAATAAAGGTCAATGTTCTTTCTTCCCAAAATTTTTATGCTTCCCCCTTCCCCCATTCATGGAATTCTTCACTATTGGTCCCCCATGGTAACAAATCAACTTATAGGGAGTCTCTGAATGTGATCAGACCCCAAGATTAATGAAAATATGGATTTGAGACTAGGGAATTGAAGATTATGACCCAATGAATATATATGTGTCCCTTTTAAAAAAAATAGAGTAGGAGTTCAAGGTGGGAGGCGATATAATCAAGGGAATGGGTAGCCAACCTAGGTGGCTACAGCCGAAGGCGCACAGTGGTGCACAATGGTGTAATGACCGACCTCATGTGGGAGGTGGCATAGATACACCGAGAGTGGATCTACTGCATGAGCAGCCCACGATAGTGGTGAAGCCATGGGGCACACAGAAGTGGAGGAATAACCTCATGGGATGCGACATGATACTAAATTGTCGGGGAAGACCTTGTACGACAAAAAATCCAACCTGCATGCGTGTGGGTTGGAACAAAGGAATATGGTTGTGCCGAGTGGCCTAGCTGGCCAGATTGACCTGGTGAGTAGGTTTGGACCTAGGCTGCCGGACTAGGCCACAATCAACTGTGGTGGAAAACTGTGATCCACAGTCTGTGGAGTTTTCTTGCAGCCACAACAGCTCCATCGTGGTTGACCACTATGATAGCTCGAGATGTCGTGGCATGGTCAACTGTGGTGGTTGACCTCCATGGTTAGTTGATTGACCACCTGGTCATTCCATGAGCTGGTGGACCCCCTTATTAACATTTAATTTCCATAACATTCACACAATGTTCTCATTTGATGATCTATTTATGGAGTAGGGACCTTGTGATGAGATGGTATTTTTTAGATACTCTAAGTGGGTTTTGTGGAAGTGTACATTTGACCCAGTGGCTTGAGTAGGAGGTTCTCCCAAAACGAGTGCTCTACGAGGATAATCTGATGGTTGGATATGACTTTGAGACTATATGAATTTGAGACTTCGTGACTTTCTAAGACTATGTGACTCTTTGAGACTACGTGACTCACCAAGTCTACATGTCTTACTGAGACTACGTGTCCTATCAAGACTAAATGTATTATCATGAATGGGTGTCTCAACGGGACTACATGTCTTATAAATACTGGGAATTTTGTGGACTGTCTCTGATAATATTGTTTTTCTTACTATAGACCCATAACTTAGTGAGATGACTATATTTTTCCTTCACGTAATTCTCTCAAGGGGTTCTTCAGTGGTGTTTCTTTATGGTGTTCCTTAGTGGTGTTTCTTTATGGTGTTCCTTCATGGTGTCCCTCATTAGTGTTCCTTCATGGTGTTTTTTAATGGTGTTTCTTCTTGGTGTTCGATCATGGTGTTCCTTAGTGTTCTTCTTTTGTGGCGTTTTTTAGTACTGTTCATTCACAGTGTTTATTTGTTGTGTTTCTTAGTGGCATTCCTTCTTGGTGTTACTTAGTGGTGTCCCTTTATGGTGTTCCTCTATGGTGTTACTTCATGGTGTTCCTTCATGGTGTTTATTTATGGTTTTTGCTTCATGGTATTCCTTTGTGGTGTTCTTTCATTGTGTTCCTTCTCGGTGTTCCTTCTTGGTGTTTCTTAGTGGTGGTCATTCGTGGTGTTCCTTAGGGGTGTTCCTTTGTGGTGTTCTTTAATGGTGTTCCTTATAGGAATTCCTTAGTGGTGTTCCTTCATAGTGTCCTTTAGTGTTCTTCTTTTGTGGTATTCCTTCATGGTATTCCTTTGTAATTTCTTATGTAGTATATTTACTTTGTGATTTCAAGGTGTACTACTAAGTATTGTTTTACTCACCCATGAATAGGCTTTGCACACATGTTTCATGTCTTGGGAAGATGATTTATTCTTTTAAGGAGTCCAAGGTGGACTAGAACCAGGTGGTTGATTAGGAGAAAAAATAGTCTTGGTGTGCTCCTATATCTTTAGACATCTTTCCAGTACCATTCCCATTATGTAGGGTTTTTTATGGACGGGTTTCAGGAACCTGTGCATTAACATTAACAAAATTTTTCTTTTGGTGGGCATTTATTCTAGCCTTATCTACTTTCCAGTTTTCAACTATATTAATCTATGGTTGGTATCTTAGTATATGAATTAATTTTTTTACTTAGGGGTTTTATATTTTAGAATTCTGGGATTGGAGATGTGTTAGGTTGTACATGTACTTATGAAAATGACTCCGATTTGTGAGACATTCCTACTCGGTACTAATAACCATCCCCTGTCCTATTCAAGGTAGTCCTGGGGTAGTCACGACACATGCCTCCTTGGGACGGGTTGTGACAGAGTGGCATCAGAGGTAGGTTCGGTTCCACTTAAGGACTAAGAGTCTATGAGGATGGTTTGGGGAAAAATTTTCAAGTGTTTCAAGTTTGGATTTTAGGCAAGGGATTCCAATGTTGGTGTGGTGGATGACGTATCCATACACCAGGACATTTAAAACCTACTTTTCAACTCATTATGTGGAAACACTAGTTAGAGGGAAAATATGGTTCATGCATCATATTGAATTTGGGTGTGTTATCATTCCCTTCCTTAGGCATCCCACCAAGTATACTCTATTGATCATGGTAAATATTGTTATATTTTAAGATGTCTCCATGTAGATAGCCAGCTAGGATTCCACAAAAAGATCATGATGATGATCTTCCAGGTGATGAGACACCGGTATAAGTATTTTTACCATATATATCACCTCTAGGTGGTGCACCATCTATTCCACCACTTGTAGAGAAGCACATTGTACCCGTAGTACTAGTGGATGAGGAGCGCAGGTTGATCATACATCATGAGTTTCAGCAATAGATACCCCTTAGATACCAAGGAAAGCCTAAAAAATCGGTAGTTGAGGACTATCTTGAGGCGGTGATGCAAGTTTATCATCTATTAATGACACTAGTTGACCATGTGGGGGTCCTGATTGTGAGACTTCTACATAGATTAGCACTGAGATTGTAGGGTTTGGATACCAGATCTGTTGATAAATTTTTTTTTTGGATAGAGACTGTGAAAATTTGCAGAGAGGAGTTATCACCTTATAAGATAACATCTTTGCATGTCTAGAAGATTCTACAGATTTAGAAAAAAGATGTTTCTGTATATGAGTATTCATCTAAGTAGAAAATCATTTGAATGTACTAGATGGATGTTATACCAGACTAGTAATTTTGGGATTGGACCTTCGAGCGAGGTCTACATAGTGACATCTGATCCAATTTTATCCCTTTGTGCATTCCTTCCTATGTTCGTGTATTAGATAAAACCTTTATAATTGATATTTCCCTAATAGGGAACATACAACCAGTGGTTGTAAATTGTGGGAAAACAAGAACAAGCAGATCCGTAGGGTGATAGATATGGTAGTAGATCTACGGGATTATTAGGAGGTGGCAGAAATTACGACTTGTTACCACCACCACCCTTAGGTGGTCCACACTAGATTCAAGGAGCTTGAGGATAGGGGAAGGGATTGCTTGATGATGTCAGGTATTATGACCTTGGGGCTCCAATAATGATTCAAGTATGATTTTTTCTATTATACATTACCAACCATTTTAATAGACATAAGTAGTAGTAAATTTTTTCTTTCCATGAATTTTGTGCAACACTCTGAGATTTTAGTAAAACCATTGACTCTACCCTCAAACTTAGAGAATCCTACTGTATGAGACCCAATGATCACACACAGGTGCCGACAATGTGGCCTAAATCTTAGATATGGGAGTTTCAGTTGGGATCTCTTGGTTGTGGTGTTCAGGCCTTTCAACATTGATCTTGGTAGGAACTAGTTACCTATTGTTCATGTTTATGTTTACTATTTTAGGTGATGAATGTGGTTTTTCCATAGTGTTGGAATGACATTTTTCTTTTTGGTGAAATTGAAACCCAGGGAAAAAAGAATTATCTCACACAAAGGAGGTTGTAGCTGATTTCCCATAAATTGGCTAGCCTAACCCTCGATACAGTGGGCAGTATGAGTCCATAGTTTCCTATAGTGGTGGTAGAGTTATAGTGGATCCAGCAATGGTTGAGGAATTTGAGTTGGCTAGAGTTCCATTTGGATTATGAATTTGAGATTTTCTATAATCCTGATAAGGGGAACATGGTGATAGTTGATCCCAAAATGAAATCTATTTTTCAGTTTCTAAATGAAGGGTGAATGCATTTGGCCTTATTAAAGTCATCCATTATGGATGGAGATGGATTATCTTACCTCCATTCTCTGGTTGTCACTCGTACACTCTTATAGAATGTTAGGGAGGAAAATCTTGGAGATACTGACTTTGAGACTTTACATGCCCAAATGTTCAAAGGGAATGCCCCTAATGGATATTCGAAAGCTGGGGAGCATATCATTCGTTTTAGAGGAATAAAAGTAGTAACAATGGTGTTACATGAGGAGATTTTTGAGGGAGTTCTATTTGTACTCTATAGAGGTACATCCTGGTGTGGAGAAGATATACTAGGACCTCTAATGTTTTTTCTAGTGGTTGGAAATGAAGAAGGGAGTTGTAGAGATTGTTTCTTGATGCCACACTTTTCTGCATGTGAAGGTTGAGTACTAATTTCCAACAGGTTTAACTCAACCCATTGAGGTTACAGAATGGAATTGGGATGGTATTTCAATAGATATTCATGATAGGATTGCCATGTATGTTCAGGGGAAACAATACCATCTGGGTGATCATTAACTAGATCACCAAGTCATCAAACATCCTATCTATTCTAGTGTGGAGTTCAGTAGAGAGATTGGGATACGTGTACATGCAGGAGATAGTTCGATTGCATGGAGTTATTTCAATGGTAGTTTTTAATCATAATTCTCACCTTACATCCCAACAGTGATGGGATTTTGGGAGATTATTGACACTTGGTCACACTTGAGCATCGTGTTTGACCCATAGATGGATGACCAGACTATGTAGACCATTTAGGTTTTAGAGGCCATGATATGGGCTTGCATGTAAATTTTTTGGTCTGAGTTTGGAGGATTATTCATGGGTGATTGATTCCATGAGTTCATGTTCAGTGTTGGAAAAGGAATCTCAAGTAGATCATATCGGAGTGGGAGGCTCAAATTCATGTGTAGTACTTACATCATTTTGAGTAGTCTAGTTTTTGGATTTTCGGGGATGTAACACCCTAATGTGGGGAGAATATAAGAACATGTATTTTTCCTAATTTTATTTTTAGAAATCATTTGAGAAAATTAAAAGACCATACACTGAGACGAAGTTCGATTCTGAGGCCCGGTGTGACAAAAACAATTTGTTGAAAAATTTCAGTTTTTAATAAAGTGCACAAGTAGTTTTCCTAAAACCATGGAATATTTCTTAAACAGTTTCCCAAATCATAAATTTTAGGGAAATATTTTTTTTCAGAGTAGATACATTACCTTAGGAGATGCCTAACATTAGCTAGTTCGAGTCAGGTGTGAAGGATAATTTTTTTTTGACGTAACCGTAAATAAAATAATAAAAAAAATATTTTATTTTCAAAATCAAATAAATCATGAACATTGTCTTCGATTGGAATTATGAGACTATAGTTGAGTTCATAATGGATGTTTTTCCATAGGTGTGAATTAACCTTATCTAGTATGATTCCTCTTTGGAAAAACCCGAAAAGGATATAATTTTTTCTAAATAATTTAAATATAAATTATATTGCTGACACAATGATGCTTTTTATTTAAAAAAATCCTTATTTAGAACTCTTTGGGTTAGCTGTATAAACATGGGAATGCCGAAGTATAATTAGATAGAGATTGTAGGATTTTCTCTTGGTGAAAAAGGCCGGATCATGGATTGAAAATTGTTGCACAATGAAGTCAAAGTTTCTCCCCACTGATCGTGGCGAAATATCACTCTCCATCGACATTTGAATCCAATAAGTCAGGGTGTAGTTTTCTTTGCGATGTTTCTTCATCTATAAATTTGATGAAGAAGGTAGACCGACCCATGAAAAGGTTTATCTGTTGTTAGATCTCTTTAAGGATGGGTGTTATGTTGTGGGGTTTCAAAAGGGGAGATAATATTTTTCATTTCTTACTTCTTCATTCTTGGTTATAATGTGAGTAAATTGAGGCTGACATGAAAAATGGATGAGGTTCACTCCTTTGGAAGTTTTTATGATTCTACCTTCTTCTTTTGTTGGTTTTCTTTACCATTGGACCCTTATGGTCACGAATCAACTTTCCAAGAGTCCCTGAATGTGACCGGACCCCCAGAGTAATGTCAAGATGGATCATATCCCTATAAAAGGAAGATCAGTGCACGAGGATTGTAGATGTGTCTCCATATAGAAAAATGGAGTAGCAGAGCACAGTGGACGGCCCATGGAACCAAGGGAACTGACTGTGGCCGGTGGCACATGGTGGAGCGAAGAAAAATATCCTGTGGGAGGTGAAACAACTATACGGAGGGCAGCACAGTTGTGTGAGTAGCCCATAGAGGCGATGAAGCCACGAGGCATGCATAAATTTTGGGGTGTGCATGAAAGCGGTTGACCAGCCGCATGGGACACTGCACTATGTCGTGTTGACATGGGGCACACAGTTGAGGATGATTAAATGAGGTCGATAAGATGACCCACATGTGTGCAGAATAGAACAGTGGAATCGAGATGCACTAGGCGGCCCAGTTGGCTGGGTCTGGCTATGGGACTGAAATGGGGCACAGTCAACCTCAGCAGTCGACTGTAAGCCAAAGTTGGTGGAGCTGCTACATGGCCATGGTATCTCAAGATATGATGGGATCATTGAATGTGGGGGTGGTCGGATCGAGCGGTCACCCACCACAGTCTGTGGACAGACCGACCGGTCAGTCTCTAAGATGGTTGGCCCACTTCAAAAGATCAAATTCCCATAACATTAAAATTATGTGTCTATTTAATGAACCATTTGTGGAATTGAGACCCATGAGATGAGACCGTCCTTTTGAGATAATCTATGTGAGTTTCTATAGAAGCTTTCATATGAACTAATGGGTTTAGGAGTATTTTCTCTCAGAATGAGCATGCTATAAGTGGAATCTTATCACTGGTTGTGACTTTGAGACTTTTTGACTTTGAGAATACATGAGTTTATAAGACTATGTGAATTTATGAGACTACCTGAGTTACCGAGACTACATGTTTAACTGAGAAAACATGTCTTATTGGGACTAGGTGTCTAATTAGGACTAATTGTCTCATTATGACTATATGTCTTATCGATACAAGTTGTTTTGTGGATTACATATGATAATATTGTTTTTCATACTATAGACATATACCATGTGAGCTAACTGTTATATTCTTTTGTGGTGATTCTTTTTTGTGCTCCTTAGTGGTGTTCCATCATGGTGTTTCTTAGTGGTGTTCCTTCATGGTGTTTTTTCTTGGGGTTCCTTAATGCTGCTCCATCATGGTGTTCCTTAGTGGTGTTCCTTCATTATGTTCTTTCTTGGTGTTCCTTCGAGGTGTCCCTAAGTGTTGTTCCTTCATGGTTTTCATTAGTGGTATACCATTGTGGTGTCCCTTCATGGTGTTCCTTAGTGGTGTTCCTTCATGGTGTTTCTTTATGGTGTTACTTTGTGGTATTCTTTCTTAGTGTTCTTTATTGGTGTTCCATTGTGGTATTCCATAGTTGTGTTCCTTAGTGGTGTTCTCTCAGGGTGTTCTTTCGTGGTGTTACTTCATGGTATTCCTTGGTAGAGTTACTTCATTGTTCCCCTTAGTGGTGTCCCTTCATGATTTTCCTTAGTGGTGTTCCTTCATGATGTTCATTTGTGGTGTTCCTTAATGGTGTTCCTTCATGGTGTTCTATAGTGGTGTTTCTTCATGGTGTTCCTTTGTGGTGTCCTTTAGTGGTCTTCATTTGTGGTATTCATTTGTAGTTTCATATGTAGTATATTTTCATTATGGTTTCAGGGTGTCCTACTGAGTATTGTTTTACTCACCCCTACATGGGCTTTGTCAGCATGTGTTCTATCTTGGGAAGACAATTGACACTTTTATAGAGTTATAGGCAGACCAGGACCAGGTGGGTTTTAGAGAGACCAAATAATCAAGGAGTGCTCCTACAACATCAAACATTTTTCGAGTACCTTTCCCTTTATTTACAGTATTCTTCAGATGCATTTTAGGAATTTGTGCTTTCACATTTATAGACTCTTTTTTTATGGCCTTGTATTCTGGACCAATTTAGAATCAAGTTTTCAATGGTCATACTCTGTGGTTGGTATCTTAGTGTATTCATGTCTATTTTTACTTAGAGTTTTTACATTTCAGCATTTTGGGCTTCGAGATGTGTATAGGTGTACATGTACTTTGGAAAATGCCTCCCATTTGTTGGATATGCCTACTCGATGCTAGTCACAGGCCCCTAGCCTACAAGAGGTGGGATTTGGGTAGTCATGGAAAGGTCCATTATAGTACAATACGTGACATTTTAATTCATTTTGGTCAGCCTCATCATTTATTATATTTTTCTCAAACCATGTGACAACTATACAAACCCCAATTAAACCAATCTTATATTTTTTTCACCGTTTCTATGAAAATGTTTACACACTCTTTACTAAACCCCAAGAATAAATCAATTATCATGGCTACCTATAATAGTTTCCCCTAACCATACACAAAAAATACATTAAACCCCTTATTACAAACTAAAAACACATCAATTTTTAATATTTTATCTATTAACTATGTGACAAACATATGACTAGTACCACCCCATTTTGAAATCCAAAAGTTCAATAGAAATATAACAACACTAACTGATCACCCAAAATACCAACTAGACTTAAATCCATATCCAAAAAATTCCCAATAATATTATCTAAGTCTTATAATTCCAATCCAAACCCTTATTCTCAAAATTACCCCTACTCTAGATTCAAATATACAAACTCCCTTTGATATTTAGAACCCATAATGACAAGAGACTTTATAAATATTTTCCCCTTAACCTTTAGTATTTTTGAATATTTTAATGATTCTTGTGAATTATTTATCTATGGTTTTATCATAATCCAACCTTAAATATTTAAATTTTATTCTCCATATTTGTAGTTTTCCTTCTTTAACATCCACATTCCGTTTAAAGGTTCTTTCCAGTTTTTACAAAATATCTTTTTTTTATTTCATGTCCCATTAATTTATTGTACAATTTATATTAGAAATAAATAAATATATAATATTTTTTATTTCAATATACCTACAGATTTCCCTTATTATAAATAAACATTGGAGAAACCATATCAATATTATGGAATCCCATAGTAATTATGTCGATGACTTCTTATTTCGGTGAGGGAAGATAGGATATCATACTGTTCTTATATTGATGATAATTTCTTCCAATAAAGTTAGGAGTACCAATATTTTTTAATAGATCTTAAATTATGAATCACCAAAAAATTATTATCTTATAGAGGGAACCTGAGTTATCGGATACTAGTTGTGGTTCCCATGAATGGGTTTCACCATCGAAGGGGGGTGGGGTGGGGGTTGAATCAATTATAATAATTTTATTGTTTAATTTTTTTAAATAAACCTTTTTTACCTATTATATAATTACCCACTAAATACATCTTTGTCAACCTCCCAAAAATATCAATGTAATAAAAAATATCTTGATGAACAAATAATTTTGTTAATTTTCGATCCATATTTTGGAATCTACTCCTTGTTGTTATCAATTTCAGTATAGGTTATAGATTTTCCACTAGAATGAGGGATGTATAACATCTACCACAAATTTCTTTTCAAATACTTTTTTCTACTAACATAAATTATATTATTCACCACTGTTTTACAATCACGAACCACCAACACTATTTAAAATATCCTCAGTTGACCTCTAAGAAATTTATACTCCTGTATAAAAGTTATTATTTTTCCATGTACAATAATTTTACTACTAGGAGATAGTATTAGAATCCCTTATCCAAATTTTCTTTATTCTATTTTGATACATAGAAAATATAATTCTTCTTTTCAATAAATGAATTTGGTTTCTTACACTCTCTATCATTAATGTTCTTAATATTTTAATCTCACAATTAATATCAAATTTCTATTCTCGTTTTTCTTTAATTTGATACAGAGGTAATTTCTCAAATAATTGGTAAAAAATATTCTTGGTTTTTTAAAATTTTTTTTTGAATATCTATATTAATTTATCAAGGAAATGTTATTTTAAACCTTCCAGAAAACCATGTATGCAATAAAAACATTCAATAAACATGACTCAATATATAAAATAATGGATTCCTTTCTTCATCTCCCAACACATATTAAACCAAAACATGTAAATATTCATATTTTATTATTCTCAATCATTCAAATTGATTAATATCATAATCAATAGTTTAGGATTTTTCTGTTTTAGAATAGAACAACATCATCTTGGTAGTTTTAGTATACCATGAATAATAATATTCGGATATCATTTTCATGGATTCCTATATTCTTAATGGATCCCCAAATTTTTCATAAATTTTGGATCCCATATAAAAAATTTGATTAATTATTTATCAATTCTAAAAAACATTGGAATTTTTCAATATTCTAGTCAGTGGACCCATATGTAAGAAAGTTTCACTCTTATGTTTATAAGGTACTCATTATTTCATTTAATGATTTTAACTCTAAATTCTCTCTCACAAAATTAAATGAACCATACATTGTCTTATAATGTTTGATGTATTTTATTAATTTAAATGAAAACACACATTACATTTGTGTTAAACCCCTTATATATAGCTCAATTCTTCTTCAATTATTAAGTATCTTTCATAGACAAAATTCAGAGTTTGTTTTATATATTACTGTACTATGTCATATGTATTCAATACATTCACCATTTCTCCAACCCTACTTCCCAGTCACACATAAATAAATTTTAGATCACTCTAATATATCATTGGGAATGCTTCTCTTCCACTATATTACTCGTCACTGTAATCTATTATGTTTGTATTACCATTTAAAATTTATAATGTACTAACACAACCATAAATAAAAATATCATAAATATATCTTCAATTATTATTTTTATCCCCAATGATCTGAGAAATATTTTACGCATACAAGGTTGGTTTGGGGCTTATCCAAAATTAATCTTCAACATAAATATTCCAGAATTCATCAAATGAGATTAGAACATATTTCAATAAATTTAATAAATTTTAAATCACTTCAGACCATATCAAAAACATTCTTAATACTTAAAGAACAATCTCAATAATGTTCGATGATTCTCACACATGGTTTCCAAGAAATATAAAACTTCCATAAATTAAGTTCTTTATTAAAATTTTAATATCCAATCCCTATAAAATTAAATTCATCCAAAAATAATAAATTAATTTAGCCTTCATTAAACTTTGGTAGAACTAGTCGCAAAAAGATTACTTTTTTTGTGGTCACAGACCAAAATTATGGTCAGTGAATAATTAAAGAAACATATACACTATAGAAATGGGAATGATTTTATTTTGGGGAAAATATATGAACCATTTTATTTTATCCATGTTGATTTCATTTGATGATTAATGATTTCACTCAAATGATTCTCATAATCCTAACATCGTGATATATATTCTCATAATTTGATTTCTATAAAAATGGAAACTCAATTAATTTATCCTAATATATGAATTTTAATTTGTTCATGGATTTAAATTAAATAACTAAATGGGGAAAGGAATTATATAGACAATGAAAGAAAACAACTATTCTATGGTCAGATTTTCCATCATGGAGATGAATTTCTTAATAAATAGTTTGAAAGGTTATAACATAATCTCATATTATCTCTTATTTTCCAAAAAATAAGAAAAATTAATTGAGTTTAAGGGAGTAACAAAGAAATCTGATAAAAAAATATATGGAATGAAAAGCAATAAAAAAATATGAGTAAAAAGGTATATGGTATAATTTTTGAAAGATATGATTTAAAATAAGTTTTACTTCTTCCAAGTTTCCAGAGAAGTGGGAGGAAACAACTAAAATTTGAACATCCTCTTCTCGCTACATTTGACACTACACATGATAAGAAAAAACTTGAATAAATAGAGTGGTTTGGGGATATTAATTAAAAAAACATGGTTTTAAGTAAAATTCTATATCAATATTTTACTCCCACTTAAACTTCCTTTTTGAGTTACTTTCTCTATGAAGATGTTCTTATCCTCATTCAATTAAATTATCTAAATTGATTTTTTTATATGACATTATTTCGTCCCAATCCAAGCATGGATGAAAAATTTATAGCTTAATTGTTGAAGTTATATCCATTTTGATAAGTATAGTTCATATTTGATTTCATATATACTATTATCCCACAAAACATGGGATCAAGATAGCCTAGTACAGATGGATATTATAACCCAATGATTGTATAATTATTCCATACAAATTCTTGTCAAAATTAGACATAAGAAATATTTTATAATAAAACACATGGGATAATTCAATAGGATAAAATCACAATTCTCATGGAGTTATAAAATTCATTGTCTAATATTAAATTACCTTTAAAAATTTAAATAAATATAAATGTTCAGAAACTAAATAAATTATAATCAATAAAATATTCTAAAAAATATGGTTTATCTACTACACCACACATACCCCTTTTCACTCATAGTTAATGTCATATATAATTTATTTCATGAAATGATGAAATCATATGCATGATTAGATTTTTCAATACATGATAGTGATATAAGTAATGTAAGAATCAAATCTAGAAGTAAATTTGAATAAATTTAAAATTAATTTTTCCATACATTATATCAAAAAAATGAAATAATATTATTGAAATTTATGATATTGAATATATTTATTAACACACTATTCCAACATGTGACTATGATAACCATTTAAATCATAAATTTACACTCTTTATTCAGCATACATAGGTAGATTTAAACATTGTTTTCATATATTTTTATTTTATGCTAAACCTGTTCTTCATTAATTGTAATAAAATTTCAAGAACTCACCACTTAATAATTTTATAATTTCAAACCTTAATCTATTAAGATAGATATCCCCATATGTTTTACATTTCATCACTCCCCTATTTATTTTTTTTAATTTTGTTTTACTTTTTTGAGGTGGTAAAATTGATAGATAATATGAACCTTTATGGTATAATATGTCATAGTAATGAAATTGATTAGATATGAAATGTGTATATTGAAAAAACATTCATGTTACCAGAGAAAAATTATATAAACTAATTATATATTTAGTTGAGTAAGAATAACACACATTTCATGTTTCTGTGTGAATATATTTTGAGATATCAAATGAAAAAAATTACCATATATAAATATAAACAATTTGGTTTCAAAATCTCAATGTTTTTATAATTGTATGACTGTCTATATCATTGAAAACATCATTAATTTACAAAATTTATCCATTACGTAAAATTTTCATCATAATTTACATACTACCAATGAGGGTGAGAAAATCATATAAACATTTTTAGTACGATCCAAACAAGTAATGATCATATGAAATTATTTTTTTTAAGAAATGAAATAAAAAAATACCATGAAAAATAAAAATAAAGAAGAAGCTACCCAAATTGTCATCCCCACTCCAAACACATAAAATTTTACACAATCCTCAATGTGACCCTATTAAATTAAAATATTCACATGAAATCATGAATTTATATTTATAAAAATACCAAAAAAATAAATTGTAAGGGATATCCTAATGAATTATTATAGTGGAAATTATTAAGAAGGAAAATAATATCCCTCAATATTACTACATAATTACAAAAGAATAAATATTGACTAATAATTCATGAAATAATTATACTTAATTAAAATAAAATTCATAAGAGTAAATTGGGTTTGTCTCCACAAAAGTTCTATAGTAATATTTTATACATTTTTAATGAAGTAAAAACCGAGAAATTAATCAATAAAATTTTTGTTCTTATAATTGTGTCATATTTAGTAAAATAATATCATATTATGCACCCACACCATAGGATAAACCAAAATACATTTTATTTGATTCACTGTGAAATAAAATTTTGATAATAAATATGTTCATAATAATAAAATGTAATATAATAGGATAAAAATAGAAAATACAGTAGTAATAATAATAGGAATATTTGTATATTCTTTATCCTATAGAACAATCTCACTCAAGAACAACACTTTAGAAATAATGTACAATATTAATAATTTATTATGAATTTTGAAAATAAAAATATATATAACCATGAGAGAAAATAGAATTGGGCGAATAATTAATGATATATGAGGTATTTATAAATATTTAGGAACATATATTATGATTAAATATCTGATTGTTGGAATAGTAATATTACCGTTGGAATTGTAACTTTACTCTTAAGAATGGTAATATGACCATTAGGAATAGAAACCTAATTTTTGAAATAGCATCCTAACATAATTAAGTGTAAAATAATATTTTGGCATCATATAAAATGGAATATGATATATTTATGACATAGTAAAAGTCAATAAATATCTTAAAAATAATAAATTATGTGTTTTAATATTTCAAAAAAATAAATGTTTTTATTTGAACTTTATAAAAAATATAATATTTTAATAATTTTTTTCATTAAATAGATTTATAAATTAATATAATGTTTTATTATAATTCTAGTATAATTTTATTAATCCATAATTTATTTTTTAAAAGGTCTGAAAAATGATCATAATATTAAAATTTTTGTTTTCCAAATAAATGAGGATTTTAATTTAAAAATTAATTTCTATTATTTATAAAAATATTTTAATAAAGTGGAAATAATTTTTATAACTTCATAAATGAAAACTTTTTATGGTGATTTGTTTGGAATTTTTATAAAATAATGGATTTTTTAATGAATTGTAATATTTGGTAATATATGTTATTAAACATTAGAAGATAAATTAAATAATTTTTGAGTCATGGATGATATAATAACCCATTATTTTTATATATATATAACGAAATATTTTGTTTATATAGTCACATGAATCAATACTATTGGTATTCTTGAGTTAAAATAATAATCTAATGAATAAAATATTAAAAAACAGCCCTATCATTCCTTTTTAACTGCCACCCCTTACCACCCATTATCTTCAACACTAATAAGCCTTATATATTGACATATTTATACCTAATAACCTTTATAATAATCTCCCTATGACCTATTTCTATTGGTCTCATCCAAATACCATTCCAAGGATCCTTAATAGGATGATTAAAAGGTGACTGCCAAAGGAATAAGTAAACACTAAACTAAATCTATTTTAATTTTGTTCTACTTTTACCACCCACATATCATATCCATAAACCAAGATATAGTAAAATTATTATCCTCAATATACTGATATGTTATTAGTATTGAATTATATTCACATTCTACCCACCCTTATAAAGATTCTAAAATGAAAACTTTGTTTACAAAATGGTTGGTTCACCACCTCTATGAACAATGTACCTCGTTATTATCCACCACCATCAATGTTGGTTATAGAAAAAATTTTATGAATAAATTTTTATTATAAGAATATTTTAAATTATTTCATTTTCTGTAATGTTTTAATAATCCTTTAATCAAATAAAAATATTCTTGTTCCTGTTGATTAGTAGAAACTCGTAAACCAGCATACCATAAAACATTAGTATTTTTACTATAAAAATAACTTCTATATAGAAAAAATATGAGTTTTTTCGACCATTTAAATTTATTTAAGTATTTAAAAAATATTTCATTTCACTTCTACAGTTTTAGTACAATTTTACATTAACTTCAATAATTATCCACAAGTGGTCCGACCATTAAAAAATGAAATTAATTAACTCAGAAAAAACGCAATATATCTTATTAGAAGGTATATAAATGAACATAAAAGAATTATATTAAATAATACATATGGGAAAATTTTTTAATTATGAAATTAATGAATCTAATATCATAATATAAGATTTTTTATATTTGTGAAAAATGATTCCAAAACATAATGTAAGGGATATCTCTGAGCCACCCTATTTTATTGGGGTTATGATTTCTCTCTCTTACTTCATATTATCTTCATAATAAACATATTTAATTATTATTTATTCTATTTACATGCCCCACACATATATTTATAGATTAATTAATCATTCCATGATTTGAGATATAAATATTTTGAAGGACATAGGCTATGTATTGGTACAAAATTATAAAGTAATGGCATAATCATTAAGGTACATGAATTTTAATAAGGAAAAATATAAAATTCATGATTTTAAGTTGATTTCAATGAATTTTCATTTAAAATTTGATAAAATTTACTCAATTGGATGAATTTTGTGATATATACAGAAGATAAGTGCCTCAAATATATATTCACATAGAAGGCTCTTTAAATAAACCAATGAAAATAGTTAGAGATGATAATGAAATTTTATTGATCAATCAATACAATACTATGAATGAATATAAAGCTGTATATTTTCTAAGTAGAGAGGATCAACTAACCTTTTCAATGATTATAATTGAGAAGGATATTATATTTTTAGATGAAAAATAATATATACAGGGTTTTCAAAAATAGAAACATCAACATTCCATTCTAAAATGATTTCTCAATAATCCCATATGTAGACAATAAAAGATGGTCAAATATATGATGTGGAAATAAAATATAAGGTGTAAGATATAATAAAAGGTTAATAATTAGAGTTTAAAATTTATAAAGGGGTTGTAATATTTTGGTCATGACTATGTGCTGTACTAAATATTGAAATAAAGAATGAGTTTTTGAATAATGCACATAGCTTGACATTCAATGGACACATGGGAAATGTGAAGATGTTTCGAGATACATGAGAGCACTATTAATCAGAAAATATGAATTGGTAGATCACATAATATATATAAATGTTCTAGGTATGATAGAAGGTGAAGTATGAAAGGAAAGAAGTCCAATGGTATGATGAAACCATTACACATATCAACATGGAAATTGGAAAACATCACCATTGGCCTGGAAACTTGTATTCTGAATACATATAGAGGGAATAATGTTATATGGGTTCTGATAGATCATTTTATAAATACTTATCACTTCATTTCAATTCGATAGGATTTCTCACATTATCAACTTGTAAGGGTATACATTAGAAAAGGTGTGAGGCTTTATGGAACACCACTATCGATTGTATCTGATCAAGGTATGAGATGTACCTACTTGTTATGGAAAGTTATCCAAATTTATCTAAAAACATAGTTGAACTCTTTTGTGGATAATTACTCAAAAACATATGGTAAATTGGTGAATAATATCTAGGCACATGATAATATTGCGATTTCATGATTGATAGGCATCAAATGTGGATGCGATCAACAACTTCCTCTGTTCAAGTTCTTATACAATAATAGCTTCGACTAAAGCATACATGTGGCTACATATGAATCCCTTTATTAGAAAATATATAGAACACTTATGTTTTGAGATGAATTTGGTGAACAAAAACTGTGGGTATTGAAATGGTTGAAGAATGGTAAAAAAGATCAAGACAATTTAGTAGCACATCAGGTCTGCCCAAAGTTGAAAAAAAGAGCTACGCTAAAAATCATCAAAAAACCTAAAATTATAGTTTAGAGTTATTTTTCCCTACATATCAAAATGTAATATATTAATGGGTTTTTGGAAGATGGAAAAACGATACTCCAGGTACATCATCCCCTTTTAGGTTCTTGATCACATCAAGACTATGGCCAGTCAACTAGTTGTATTACCAAAAATTTCCCAAGTACATGATGTATTCCATGTATCCATCCTGAGGAAGAACACACTAAATCCCTCACATGTATTAAATTTATATTTTTTACCACTGGAAAATGATATCTCTTATGAGGAACAGCTAATGATGATATTAAACCTAAGAGATAAATTTCTACACAACAGGACAACTCACCTAGTAAATGTACTTTGGAGAAACGATTACTATGAGAAGGTGAGATGAGAAATGAAAGAAACCATGAAGCAGAATTACCCACTCCTTTTGTAAATTTGTTATGTAAAATTAATGTTCAATGATATATTTTCTTTAGGGTTGGAGAATGCAACAACCCTTAATTTTATCAATGGAATTTTCCTTCTTATAATTGTGTTAAATTTAGTAATATAATAATACATAACATACACTCACCACATGATAAAACGAAATAAATTTTATTATATTAAATTGAAAATTAAATTTAAATAATAAAAATGGACATAATAATTGAATGAATTATAATGGGAAAAAATATAAAATAAGACAATAATAATTGGAAGAGTTGTATCTTCTTGATCTATAGAATAATTTCACTCATGAACAATACCTAGAAAAGGAACATAATATGAGTAATGAAATAAAAACATTAAAAATGAAAATATATATACCATTAATAGAATGTTTAATTGAATCATGAATGAATGAAATTTTAGGTATTTATATAATGTATTTAACCTATATGACCATAATAAGTTTAATTGTTGAGTAGTAATTTTACCATTGGAATGTTGACATAACAGCTAGGAACAACAATCTAACCATCAGGAAGAGTAACCTGAATGTTAGAATAATATACTAACTTATAGAAGTTTAAAGTAATATTTAGTTATCTTATAAAATGAAATAATATATATTCATACCAGTTTAAATGTAAATAAATGTTTTAAAAATTATTCGTTATGTTTTTTTATTTTTGTAAAATATAAATGTTTTAAATGAATTTTATAATAAATAATTTTTTTAAAAAGTAAATAAATCTTAATGAAATTTAGTTACAAATTAATATTATATTTTATTATAATTATAATCTAATTTTAGGATAACATAAGTTAATTTTTAAAGGGTTTGAAAATTGAACAAAATATTAATATCTTTATTTTCCAAATAAATTGTTATTTAAAAAAAATAAATTTATATTATTTATAAATTAAATTACAAAAATATAATTAATTTATTTGAACCTACATGTCTAAAACTGGTTAAGCATAATTTTTTGTATTTCCCTAAAATTGTTGAAATTTTGGTGAATAGGGAAATACTGTAAAATACAGTATATACTATTATAAGATAAATACATGGATTTTTGTGAGATGAATCATGTAACAAAGTGTTGGTTATAAATCACATGAACCATTTAACATATACAGTCACAAAAATAAATAATATTTGTAGTCTAGAGTGAAATTAATAAACTAATGAATATCTTATTCCAAAATCACTCCTTCATCCCCATAAAAATACCACCCCCACACAAAACCATCTCCTAAATGATTCTAAGCCTTATATATTTATAAATTTATAACTAAAATAATTCACAATCCTATCCCTGTTTTCTCGTGAAACTATTCTCATTTAAATACCATTCCCTGGAGCCTTAAGGAGTTGCTTAAAATTATACCACCAAAGAGGGAGGTAAACACTAAACAAAATCTATTTTAACATTATTCTTCTTATAAAACCCCATATTACATCAATAAACCTGTACAAAGTAAGATAAATATCCAAAATATATTTATATGTTATTATTATTTTGAAATATACATATTTTATCTTCCCTTGTTTAAATTTGAATATTAAAACATTGTTTACAATATGGTAGGTTTATCGCCTCAACGAATGACAAACATCATTTTTCTTCTACACCTCTAAGAATGGTTATATAAATAATATAATTATTAAATAAAAGTATAATAGTAACTTATTTCAAGTTCTATATCATTTTAATAATATGTTAATTAAATTAAATGAATCTAGTTTTTGAGTACTAGTAAAACAACCTAAAATAACTAATTATGTATCATTAGAATTTTTATTAAATGAATAAGAAACATATTAAAACACATATGAGTATTTTGGGTAATTTTAATTTCTATATGTGCATGAATACCATTTTATTTTACTTCTAAAGTTATAATCCCATTTTTCATGATCTTTAGTAATTATCTATAAGTTAATCGACCTTGGAAATATTGAATAAAGTCTCTCAAAATAATGATATTGAAAATTATATCACATAAAAATTATTATATGTGGAAATAATAAAATTATATTAAATAAAATAATTATTTTATGTTTCTTAATTAATTAATTAATATAATTTTTTATACTGAATCTTGAGTGAATTTGTTGAATAATTCTAAAACAAATATTAAAGGATCTCTCCAAACCACCCTATTATCATTGGGGTTATGATTTCTCTCTCTTACATCACTTTATTATGATAATATTCTTATTTTATTCATCTATGTGTAATAAATATTTCCTTTACATATATACCTAACCTATTTCATATTTCATTGATGGTTATATACATTTTTTAATGGGATCCCTTATCAATTTCTCGTGATAAGAAATACCGATTAAAGGTGATTCATTATTTAATACTCCATTACATGTTCCTCTCCTAAATGCAGTTTAAACCACCCATGTTTTATAAAATTTCAAATTTTATCATGTTAAAAAATAATAGACAATTTTTTAATAGAAATTATTATGTCCTTACCCTTTTTGAAGACTCATGGCCCCTTTCCATAAATCCCATCTTAAGTGATACATTTTTAAATGGATATTACCCTTTTTCAAGTCATCAAGTCACTTGGAATAAATTTATTATGATATATTATTATAAAAATCCATTAATTATTAAATCAATTATTTCATGGAAACCATTATGAATAATGATATAGTTAATATTTATGAAATGATTATGCAACCCATTTTTTCCATGGTTAATCCGTATGGACGATTATATTTTATGGAAAAAAATATGCACGTAAATGTTTTGATGTGTGTTCCTAGATATAACTTAAATGTATGGGGTATTGTTTTTGTCTCATGATATATTATGTATAGGATTAGAAAGTAATTCTAATTAATTCTGGGAACTACTATGTGATGTGTTTTGTGCGGTTATCCTTGATTTATTATTATATTGTGGTTTATGTTGAATCCACATTTCTATATTGTCAAGAAATTATGATATCATGTTCTATATGTTATTCTGCCATTCAATTATACACGGGAATTTACTTTTATTATATAATGTTATGCCATTGGAATAACATATTATTCCTCATTACCATGTTTTCTCATTTACAAGGCTTTATAGCCTACCCAATTTTTTTATTTATTTACCTATGTTATCCTAGGACGTTTTTTCGATCTCAAAGTGATTTAAGATATCATTAAATATGATAAAATAATGATTTTATATTTTTTTGTTTTATGTATTCTGAATTAAGTATTATAAAAACACTAGGGCTCCTGATCAGTGGGTTGTATTTATTAGATAATTATATGGGAAACATGTATTAATATGTGTAAAAGTATTGGCTGACTTTAAATATTACTTAAATAATTCAAAAAAATTAAGGTGGGGGGGGGGGGCGTGGGTTTTCTATATTATACCACCATATCATTGAATATATAATGATCTTATTAAATTTATTTCTTATATTGATACACTTCGATAAATATATTTTTAAAAACTTAATGGGTTGCTTATAGTTTTTTAGGGGTGGGAAAAAATTATAAGGTTCCTCCTTATTCCCTTTATTTTTTAGTATCGTATAATCTTGTGATTGTTTAATGGTAATTCCAAAAAGTGACTCATCAATCAATTTTGGATAAAAAATATGTTCCTAATGAGATTAAAAGTCTATGAACACATCATTATGTTCCCCAAATAACCATAAAAACTATTTATTGATCCTTTCTTCAAAATACAACCACCATTTGTGGTCTCCCTTGTTCTACACAAAGTAAGGAATAATTCTATTGGCTTATCAATTTCAAAAAAATAAAAATAAATAGGAATTTAATATATGAATGATAAAATGATAGTGTTTCAAAATTATTAAATTAAAATTAAAATTATGTATTTATAATTGATTTCTCTTTATTAATTTATTTGAAAAAATAATTTTTTATAAAGGGTTGGAATTGAGATAGGTTCTTCCAACAAATCTTCAATTGATAGAATTTCATCATTACAGATTGATAGAAAAAATTATTTTTTACCACCAAGTTATTCTTAATGTTTATTAATTATTTTTCTTGGGAAATCTAGGAGGGATGCTTTTATCATATTAATTTTTATCATTAGTTCTGCTATTTCAGTTTTCTAGTTTAGAAATTCCACTTATTTCTCTCTCAAAGAAGCATCAATGTTCGGTATGGGGTTTTCTTCTACTTTTTCCGAATGAATGGGGTAGGTTATCATCTTGGAAAATTGAAAAAAATATTATGGTTGTATAAATGTATTTATATTTATCAGTTAATATTCATATCCTTCATTATATATTGTGTTTTGTAGTAGTTTTGAATTTTTTTCATGAAATATGATCAATAGATAGTTGAAGTTCCTCAAAGATGGAATATAATAGTTCGGTATGTTCAAAATAAGTAATATTTAAATACATTTTTATGTGAAAATAGATACTAAAAAATTAAATTAAATGAAATAGTACACAAAAAATAGAAAATTATCCCTAAAAAAAACTGAAATGGTTAAAAAATGATAGAATTCAAAATATGACAAGAAAAAAAGGAATTCTACATGATGATAAATTCCTTCAATTGGGGGTCCAAATAAGGAAAGTAAGTCATGTTAAATATGATAAAGAGTAACTGGAAGAAGAAAATAAACCCATAAAGTGATTTTTTAATCTAAAATGGTTAAAGAAAGCACTTGCCTCCATGGGATTGATGCTAATTTGATGATTATTGTCATGTGTGCTCTCATTAGATTTATGATGTTTATTATGTAAAACACTAGGGATGGCCTAGTAGATTCTATTGTTTGGAGAAGGTAATTAAAATAATATTTTTGGGTTTATATAAATGAATAAAATAAATTAATTTAATTTTTTCAAATGTTTTGGGGATTTCTAAAGGAGAGCGATGAAAACTTAAGTGAACTAAAGATTTAAAAAAACTAAGTTAGAATATTTAATTTATAAAAAATAACATTAAATTTAGTTATTCATGACTATCTATTAATATAAATTCCATTTAATTAGCCATAATTTTATTATTTTTAAAACTTATTAAAATTAATATATCCAAAAAATATATAATGAATTTAAACTTATTTCAACATTGGGATATAAACTCATGGAACCCTACCTTGATTGTGACCCTCAAATCCAAATTATAGTTAGTGTAAAATTATGGAAGCTTATACATCATGGAAATATGAATGGTATGAGTTTTGGGATTTTATATAACTATAAAATTCCACAATAATTTGATCAGTCTTTATAATTAATGTTTCTTTGTCATGATTTACACAAATATATGATTATTGTATAAGTTCTTATTGACAATGTCCTTAGAAATTACAAAAAAATAAATTTCTCTTAATTTATGAATTATAGTATTTTTATGGATTAAAAAAATTAATTTAGTATTAATTAGATTGACTATGAATGAAGACTACAACTCCATAGGTGATGTTATACTATTGGTGATGAATTATATAAGCAACCGTTTGAATAGGTGTAAGATAATAATATCATTAATCATAGATTCCCTTCCAAATAATTAAAATAAATTTATTTTTATAGAATAATAAATATTTTTAATTAAAGGGAATTATATATTAAAAGTAAAAGAACAAAATAACTATAGTAGAAGATGTAGATGAGAGCCTTCTTAGAAGAAAATTTTTCCTACAAGACTTTACTCTTATAAATGGTTAGGAAAGTGGGATAAAACCACTAAATTTGAATAAATAATACTCTAAACAGTTATAAACCTCACCATTTTTAATGACATAAATAAATAGAGTTTTTTAGGGATTGGGTTTTAAAAGACAACAAGGGTACTTGTGGAATAATAACTTAATATTTTCTCTCAATTTCACTACCTTTTTGAGAAACTTTTCCTAAGAAGAATATGTCACTCCAATTGAATGATATAATTATACAGATGTTATTTAACATCTATTAAAATTCTATCATAATCCATGCTACTGTGAAAATGTTATGTCAACCAAGGTGAATTGATGTGCATTATAATGAGTCTAGTTCATCTTTGAATTCATGAACACTTTTCTCCCAAAAAACATGGGATAAAAATAGAAATTTCAAAATAAAAATTGTATAGAAGTGAGTTAAAAATTATTAATAAAAATATAATAGAAACATTTATCCAAATAAATACATTATGATGAAATAAAAAAAGTGAACAAAAATGCATACGAATTTAATTTTCAAGGAATTTTCAGTTGCAGGATCTAATTTATAATTGTAATTAAATCTTGAAATAATGCTAAAAATAGAGAAATTATATCAATTATTATCCATAAGATATTAAAAAATTATTCTTAATAAAATATCTATACGTAATTTTTGGAAGGAACAAGTGATATTATTATGACAAAAACTCTTGTTTTAAAAAATATAGAGTCCAGTCCTAAATCCTCTGAAGATATTATGTCCCAAAGAAACCCAGGTAAACCCCAAAAATCTCACCCTTATCGGCCCATGGAAAGTAACAATAGGTGTTCCAGATAATCCTAGGCTAGAAACTAGTGCTATCAATCTACAGAGAAAGGAAGGGAACAATTTCACCCAATATAATACAAATTGAACAACATAAAAAAAATAGAGGGGACCAAAATTAGATAAACATCAAAACATAACATCATTCTACAAAAGATGTGAAAAAAAAATCAGAACAACAAAGCCCAAACTGAAATAGACAACCAAAAATGTTTTAGCTGCCCCAAAGGTAACTCTCCCATTCCAAGAACAACCATCACCGACGATGATTGAAACCAAGCTAAAACCTGCACTAAAGGCATAAAACAGGGAATAACTATAGGTTTGAGTATTAAAACATAAAATGTGTTCCCAAAAAAATTATTTCTAATTCACTTCCTTTAAATAATAGAAAAATATATTTTAGTTTAGACTTACAATATATTTAAATAGGGTTTTCCACACCTTTCCACTATATAACAAAACATGACCCGTTTCCCTTTTTCCATTTAAAAACATGTTTCATTCCAAGAAGCATACATTAAAATTTTTCATAGAGCAAGATAATGTCTTCATTAAAAAAAATGAAAGTATGAGACATTTCCAAAACGTTTAAACCATTGAAAACCAACACATCACTTTTTAAAAGGATAACTCTACACCAGAGAGAAAAATAAATGATCATACACAAATGGAAATGGAAATAAGCAAGCAAGGGTATCCAACTAACCTGAATATAAATAATACACCGCATAAAACATATTTCCAAGTGACATGGGAGAACCTAGGATCTCAGTAGAATATTCTAGAACATACAATACATCTTGACTCATCCTGAATTCTGGCCTCACTTGATGAAATCAAATTCCACCTACCTGCTTGATCACACCCGTCATGGTCTAACCGAGGGTGACTATCCCATAATAATAATATAAATAATTACCTACAATCCACCACTAGCTAGATAATAATCCTAATCTCTTTCATAAACCATTCACCAAAAATCCAATAGCTATTCTAAGTTCATATGTCAAGATTAATGTAATGTGGGTCAGAGACAAAAATGACAACTGACCATCCAATCACATTCACATATATCATATATAAGAAACTAATAGAAGAAATATCCAATGAGGAATCCCAAGGCACAATATCATTCCTTGACACTATTCAAACATAAGGGATCCTCTTAGAATGAACCTCCCTCGACAATTAGCATAACTATGGAAAGAATATTATACATGGAGTGTTTTCAACCCAGCAACAAGGCACAAAGATTCCAAACAGGCCTCAAGAACCCTTCCTAAAAACCACCCTCTTCCTAAAGAACCAAATCCACCATTACTAAAAGGTAAAAACAAATTATTTACAATTTCATAACTATTTTAAAAAATTACATTTAATCCCTCTCACCACTTTGTCATGATGGAGTCACTTCTATCAAAATCAGAAATATGTGACACATCATCATCACATGTCAAACCATTTTCAAAGAGCCAAACACACACCACTTTCAAGTGAAAACCATTTAGAAATCAATTTTATAAATCAGATTTAATATTGTTGATGTAACATATACATTTAAAAATCCATTCCATGATTTGAAAACAATATTCCACTTAAAAAATCGAAATTGGTATTTTATTAAACACTCGTTGTGAATAACATAAAAAAAAATTCCATATACTGCAAAATAATTATGAAAACCACCCCATTTCACATCAAAAATTTATTTTAAAAAAAACTACACATCACTAATTAACGTATAAGTAAGGTGTAAAAAGAATGAAA
Source organism: Viscum album (assembly GCA_963277665.1). NCBI lineage: Eukaryota > Viridiplantae > Streptophyta > Magnoliopsida > Santalales > Viscaceae > Viscum > Viscum album. The sequence goes on along the minus strand of OY728140.1, from coordinate 1,304,561,660 downwards.
CATATGATTCCTAAATTTAATGGAAATGTTAAAACAGAAAACCTACCTTTAATTACATGCACTTCCACTAAATTAACCTGAACACACTCCACAAGGGTTCCAAGAGGTATGAGAAACCAAGAGGAACCCTAAAAAGACAAAAAACCCTACATAGACCAAGGTAAATTTGAACCCTAGATCAGGAAGACCATGGGAGAATAATTACTCAAGAGAAAATGGAAGGAGAAGGAAGATGAAGAAGAGAGGAAAATATTACCTTGGGAAATAACCCTTAATGATTTATGAAATCCATTAGTTTCTACACTTGTGAGGTAGGAGGAAACATGGAGAAAAATAGAGGATCCCCCTTCAGGTCACATGAATGTGGAGAAGTGGAAAATGTGTATTTTTGGGTTAAAATACCATGAGGGTAAAAGAGTAATTTCACAATTTTAATGATCTAGGCACTTCCCCTGGTTAGTATGCACTGTTTCTATAACCATATGCCAAACCGTTATCACTTACTAGAAAAATTGAGAACATTCATGGTTTGGACTTGTGTTCTACGAAACCATGCGCCAACCATACAACATGGTTCTATAACAAATGGAATAACCATGCACATTCCTTGTTCATGGTTTTACTAACCATGTGTGAGCCATTCACCCTCGACCAGTGACATCCCATGGTTTCCACAGTTTTCTAGGCTATGCCACATAGTTTCATTTAACCATGCACTAACCATGAACCACCTATTATTAAGCCAAAAGTCTCCATTTTTCACAACAACACTTGGGTAAACTATGAAATAAATAGATGTTTCAAAATAAACAAAGGATCACCTCAAAATTTTAAAATAATCACACCAAGAACTAGAGGAAAAAACCAAGATACATAAGATGAACAAGAACAAAGGATGAAAAAAATATGAATATGACCATTCTCCCCACCATTTATGCTTTATACCCCCAAAAATACGCTACATTTTCTAGTTGATTGGTCAATGAAAAATGATTCCTATAATCGCATGATCTAACATATCAAGCCAGGAACACCTCAAACACCACAAAAAAAATTCATACCTATTACCCAAATCACACTAGAGAACTCAAAATAATTCTCAAGAAATTTCATAAAACTAAAACTAAGACTTATAAAAACATGATACAAAAAATTCCATTAGGAGTACTCCAAAATTCCATCATTCAATTAGAAGAAAATAATTAAAATCCACAACCCCAAATGAAACTAACCATTATGAAGCTACACTAGAGACTAAACCAAATTTCTAACATGATAGGATAGAATAGACTCCCCAATATTAAAAATAAAACTAGCACTGATTAACATAAGAAACCCAACATAGAATAACCTGAAAACTTCCCACACAGAGAAACAACTCCAACATATGGAGGGGGGATGATAAGGTAAACTCAACACCAATAAAAAAACCAAACCACGATTCATCTTATCCCAAAGTCAAAACATCTTCAGATGAGAGAAAATCAAACAAAAATAGATTCACATAGGCTATCCACACAAGGAAAACCAATCATAGATTCACATCCGAAAAAGAAAAACCCCTAGAATTGAACAAGGATAATACCACTAAGCTTTTTTGTTACAAGGAAGATCTTACAATGAAAAGGAAAAACCCCAAAAAAACAACTGACCACCTACACCCCAATAGTTGATACAACAGATGATCCAAGGTTCCCCACACCCTAAAAGATTCTTGATTTCCTAAAGATCTTCACTCATGGACCTATTGCTAGAGCCCTGATATCTTGATGTATCTACTACCCTATATACAGGAGTTGAGAATTAAAGATTAGAAATACTTCTGTTGGTGTCATAGGTAGCCACACAACACCCCAAGTTGTACCAAATGAACATAAAAACCATGAGACTCACATTTTTCCAACAAGGCACATTCACCGAGCCAGAGATTTTGAATAAAAAGAAACACCACCTTCTTTCAAATTAACCTGAAATAGTTCGATGAAAGTATATCCAGAACACACCACCACATAGAAGGGAAAAATTCATGATTTCTAAATGGAAAACACACTTACATTAACATATAAGTTCTTATCAGATCCAAAACATCTACTTTTAAATTATAAAGAATATAAAACACTAAACAACTCCACCAAACAAAAACATTACAGAAAACTAATAATTGAATAAAATGGCCTTTAAACTGAACCCCAAACAGAAACCTACTCCTAAAAATAGGCTGGGTTTTCTTTTAAGGGTTGGATTTGGCTCCATATCACTTCTTGAAACACAATTATAGAACCATTTCAAGTGACCTATGCATCCATAGGTATGGTAGATATTTATAGTGTCTATACAAGAACATTATTATTATATGACTTACCATATTGATGAAACATCAGAATCCTTTACTTAGAAGATAGAGGAAAAAATGTTCGGATGGTCTTTTAATTATGTAACTATCACAACCAGCTTCATGAATATCCCTCATCTATTAGCTAGAATTCCATTCAATGCTTCCAGATACAAGAGGAAGGTTTCTAATCATAAACACATCTACTAGCACATATTTAACCCGAACAACTTTTCTCACTATGTTGGAAAAGGAGGTCAGAAAAAATTATGACACATTCAACTACATTTGAGAATAAATACAATTATCAAAATGTTGATCTTTTAAGGAATCATTCAAAACCCACTTTGTATTATAGGGAGATTTATTTTCAAATAGATAAAATAACAGAAACACAAATTCATAATCTTCTAGAAAACAACACATACACATCCCCTTCATTACCTTCGTTGCCTCGTAGATCTACTATAGGATGAACAAATACTTGCATAACTCTTAGGTAAGATATTATCAAGTCATAGTTCAAGAAACTAACTTCCAACACTTCCAGGCCAGAACTTCGAGCATAAGGGTAGAAAACATAACCTTTTATGACTAAACAAACACAAAGAAACTGAAGTTTCTATCAATTTCATCATCCACTCTTCCACTTAGAGTGGATCTTCTTAAACATAAAAGATATGAGGATTAATCTTTAGAAACTCATCGAATAAGTCCTTAGTTAGAACAATAGGGGGTCTTCTAATTGTTATCCACCCATATTGAATCCTCGAATATCCATAAAAACTTTAGTGTGGGTGTACACTAAGAAAAAAGGGAACCAATAACTCAATAAAAACAAACTCATCATCAAGAACTAAATTTCAAAACACCACTTAGATAAAATTTCCATGTCACAAATAAACAAGATACACCACCATATATTTTAAAAAAACATGATTTTTCTTTATAAAAACACATTTGAGTGAATAAAAATTAGTGGCTTGCACACTCACCATGGTTATTCTATGGAGCCCCAAAAAAACAAAATCTTATGCCACCCTGGGCACTCATCAACTAATTCCATCAACCACCCACTTCCTCAAACACATCTATCCATCTGAGCTCTCAAATAATAGCAAAGGTCAAAAAAAATTTCCTTTCTTGAAACAGAAAATTCTACCAATTTTCATATTATAAATAATATTACAATTTCAAAATTAATAAAACTTTTTAGAATATCACTATCCACCAAGTTAAAAACCAAATTTCAATCTCCACGCACCACTATATTCCATCATATTGAAAACATTTTCTTCAGCAGAATTAATATTATTCAATTAAAAATAATTTGATTAAATACTCTGTTTATCAAAAAGACCTTCTAATTTAAAATATATTTCCAAAACTCTTTAAATATAAAAATAAATTTACCAAATTACAAATTTCAAAATTCCCCTGGTTTAAATAATAGAAATCCAATCCTGATAGACTCATCCCTATTTCAACAAAAAAACATTTCACAAAAATCCATTTTCCAACGATTTCTTCAAATATCAAAGAAAAATAATTATCCATATTCCCAAATCCAAACCATTAACACATTAAATAAATTTTTTATAATTCCAAAATATGGGTTTTAAAAACAATTTTCAGAATCCTGAAAGACCCAAAACATATCAAAAGGGAAAACTAGTGTCGATGGGTGACATTTTCATATGATTAGAATCCATATTAAAATCATTCAACTATCATATAGTGTCTTATAAGACCATTTACCTAGATCTACATGGCTTTACAGGACTTGGGACCTCACTAAGACCCTTATCACAACCCTGTTTTCATTTCCAATAAAAAAAACCCAAATAACAATATAAATCAAATAAGACCTGACATCCCATTTAAACTCAAGGTTCATTATCAAAAGCGTTGTCCAGGTACTCCCTCATAACTATAACCCTTTCTCTGATAGACCCACTAAATCTACCTTTATATACTAAATATCAAAATGGAACTATGAAATAATGGTACCCTAATGAGCCAACCTCCTATGATAACATTTTTTCATGAATCAACCCAAGTTTACCCAAAACTGATCACTAATATTGGCATGTGGAAAGGTCCAACATGCATTCCTGATCCTCCCAAAAAGGTAATTAGTGCGTGGAATTAACAGAGTAACTGAGTGAATGGTTTTCTAAATATAAAATAATATTATCCAAAGAAAATATACAGAGCATCGCAAAATGAAATAAAAATCCAAATGTAACATCATTATAAAAATTATAGAAATAGAAAATCCAGTAAAAACCCCATAATATGACCAATTACCGCAACATCTCCAGGTGACCACTATGTTCACTCTTCAATACCAAGACCATCCAACATCCATAGTTATTGAAACCAAGCTTAAACCTACACTAAAGGCTAAAAACAAGGAAGAACTATATGCCTGATTATTAAAATTCAGTATGAATGCTTGACCAAAACTATTCCCAATGTAAATCCTATACATAAAATAAACTCCAATTTTAGTTTTGAATTAAAATATATAAAACTATGCTTTTCTACACATTTCCACTTAAAAAACATGGTTTATTTCTCTTTTCCATTAAACACAATGATCCTTTCCAAGAATATTGCATTATAATTTTTCAAGGAGAAATATAATTTCTTCATTTAAAATGGAAAATGGTAAATAAACAACATTTAAAAATGTGTTCCATAAACCATTGAAAACCAAGTCATCACTTTTCATATGGAGAAATTCACACAAGAGAGAAAAAACAATGATCTTATACTACGGGAAATAGAAAAACTGAGAAACAATAACTAAACAACTAGCATATCAATAATCCACCATAGAAAACTAAGTTCCAATAGACATGAGAGAACCTATTAGGGGACTAATCTACAACATACTTCAAATAATGACTCACCCAAATGCATGCCTCCCCCGATGAAATCAAATTCCTCCCACACGGTCAATTACACATTACCTGGTTTGACTGAGGTGCACTATCCAATGGAAATAAATCAAAACAAACTAATTCAATCTTATATACCACTAGATAGATCATAATCCCAATCTATTATGGAAACCACTCTAAAAAATCACTTAACCCTACCAAGTTCAAATTTCAATAGTAACTTAAATTGGGGGTGAGCTGAAAAAGCTAATAGAGCATCCAATCACATTAATATATATCATATATAATAAACTCACACAACAAATCAACCTCAAGAAAACCTAAGAAAAATTATCTTAACTTTCAACTATCTGAACACATGGGACCCTATCAGCATGGGCCACCAACAATAACAAACATTACTATGTCATGATGATTATCCAAGTAATGTTTTCAAGACACCCCATTTTCACAATGATTCCAAACGATAGTCAAGAACCCTTTATAAAAAACACCCTTTTAAATATAACAAAATCCACCTTTCAAAAAAGATGAAAACAAACTATTTTCTTTTTCAAAACAATTTTAATAAATTCTATTTTAAGCACTCACACCACATTTTCAATTTGGATCCACTTTCATTGAAATTATAATTGGGCTCCCTTCAAGTGATCTTCATGACAATGCGATGCTCAACAACACTCTCTCCTCTTGGCTCATGGGTTCAGGTGTCCAAGGGTCAGAGAGGATTGGATGAGTTTTGATCATTCTGGCAGGGTGTTGGGCTTTATGGAAGGCAAGGACTGACGCTCGTCACAACGACTTTCCAGACACGCTCACCAGCATTGTTTTCAAGATGAATAACACCCTTATGGACTTGGTTAGACTATGTAAGGGTTGCATGGATGCACCTTCAATCAGGAGGTTTTGGATGACTCTGGTCATCTCCATCCAGGTTAGCACATTGGGGAAGGGGCATTGGGTGTGCTGGTTTTCTCAAAGCGAAGGTTTGAAAATCAATATGGGTGGCTCTCTTCTTAACAGAATGATGCAAGGAGGAGATTTTGTTCGAGACCGGAGGGGTTCCATAATTGCAGTATTCTCGTCCTGCTTTGGTGAGGGTTATATTCTTCTGGCTGAAATAATGGCCATGGTCACCAGGCTTGAATTATGTGAGAAAAGGCGCATCATTCTGGAAGAGGTGTAGACTTACTCCATTACCCTTTATAATGTTTTTTTAAGGATGGTCAAGGGCCCATGGAATATCACTTATTTCATCAGAAAATTCAACCTTCTATTGGGCACAAGGAACAGCATTTCTCACAAGTGGCGGGAGGGGAACATGGTGGTAGACTTCTTGGCCTCTAAGGCTCCTACGGATTGAGGCACTTCCTACTACTTGATCCTGGGTTCCCTTCCCCTTGAGGGGGTCCATTTCATGGTTAATGATGCTCTCGGCATCCATTACATTCAGCCCCCATGACTCTTCTTTTGTCTGGCCTTTAGGTCTCTTGATTATCAATACAAATGTTTATTTTAAGGTCATTTCAGGTTACACCACTTTCATGTGCCAACCATTTAAGAATCTATTTTCAAAATCCAATAAAATATTTTAGATATCAATAATACATTCCCAAATTCATGAAATTATTTAAAAAACCACATTACACTTACAAAATCTAAACATTCATCTTAATAACATATGGCGTGCATCACATAAAAATATCATATAGATAAAATATTATAAAAACTACCTCATTTCACGTAAAACAATTATTCTGAAAATATTAGATCAATAATTAACATATGAAAAGGTTCGAAAAGTAGGAAACTAATGAATCTTAAATTTTTTGGTAAAGTAAAAAAGGGAATCCTGCCTCAACTCAAATGCACTTCAACAAGGACAACCCAAAACCAATCTATGAGGGTTCCAAGAGGCAATATCATCCAAGAGAAATACTAAAAAGAAAATTAACCCAACATAAACCAAGGTAAACATGAATCCTAGATCCACAAGACCAAGGGAGAACAGGAAATCAAGATAAAATGGAAGGAGAATGAATATGAAGAAGAGGGAATGATGACATTGAGAAATCGCCCTCAAAGCTGGAAGAAACCCTTTAGGTATACACTAGGGTGTAAAGAGGAGACTTGGGGAAGAAATAAAGACCTCGCTTTGTGATATATGAACCAAGCGAAGAGGGAAATGAGAATTTTGGAGTTAAAATCCCAAGAGGGTAGAAGATTTTATTTAAATGACCTGGGCACTGCACATGGCCAGGCCGAACGGTTTCCCAAACTACACTCCCCCTACTGTAAAACAAAGGAACATACATGGTTTGGCTACCAATTTTTTGAAACCATGCACTAACAATGCGATATGGTTATGTCTAATATAGAAGAACTATGAACATTATTTCTGTATGGTTTTCCTTACCATGTGCGGGATAACATGCACCCCTGAGTAGATAAATCTCAAATATCACATGGTTTCATGGGCTAGGATGCATAGTTACCTTTAACAATGCACTAACTATGTGCCACATGATGTTGAGACTAAAATATCCATTTTCGACCATAACACATAGGAAAACTAGGTAATAAACATGGGGTGAAAAATATACAAATGATCTTCTAAATAATTTTAAACCATCACACATGAAAGTCTTGAGAGAAAAAATGATATGAAAGATGAACCAGGAAAAAGGATGAAAATAAAAGTCTGTGTGTTTCTTGTTATTTCTTATTTTTCTACTTATTCTAAATTTGAACAATACATGGATACTAGTAGATCACCAATATGGGTCACAATAAATAAGTTCTAAATTAGGGTTTATAATGAAAATAAAACTTGAAAATAATGTTGAAAAAAATAAATCCGTATTTTTATCCAAAGAGTATTATCAAAATAATTAAATCACTTATTTATATTCTTACTATCCCATGTCTAGGAGTAATTCGTTTATAATTATTATCATTTTAAATTAACTATATATTTTTTAAATTAACTGATTGTTTGGTAAAAGAATATTATTAAATTTTTATTTAGATAAATAAATATATATAAAAAACATTAAGGATTAATGATACTTGGGAATGAAATTATGGTTTTGAAATGTATTCAACCCTCATTTGTTTTAAATCATTCTCCCACACTATTTATTGAGAAATTTCGCAATGTATTATTATGAAATTTTTTTATAGTCAAACATGTAGAAAAGTTTGTTTATATTAGGTTACATAATAATGAATTTTTTTTATTAACTGATATATTGATGACATATTTAGTTTTAGAACTGATATTATTAAGCTAAATGAGGCAAGGTATATTTTATCTAGAAACTTTGATATGAATGTACTGGTTGAAGAAAATGTTATGTTAGGAATTAATGTTTTTTGGGAATAATAATTATATTTTTCTTTATCAATATCATTAAATTAAATATATTTAAAATAGGTTTGAAAATTTTGATTGTTCATTGGTTTCTACCTTATATGACTCAAGGAGTAGGATGCTACCAAATCATTTTCAGCCAGTTGCTCTACAAAACTATACAAGGGTAATTGGGTGTATCATGAATTCCATGACTAATTCAAGACGTTTTATTTTATATTATTTTAGAAAAATTAGTATATATACTACTAGTTTAGGTTATGTATAGTGGGATATAATTAAAAGAGTAAAAAAATTATACAATGGGAACCATGGTGTACTATATATGTTATTGTGGAAAATCATGGGCATTTGAATTTTTTTCTGATGAAAATTGAATTATTAATCTTTAGGATCACTCTTCTGTGAGTGGTTGAGTTTCTGTATTCAAAGGTGGCAGAATATCTTGGGTATTGAAGAAAAGACTTATAAAACAAACTGCATAATTCTTTTTAGGTGTGTTGGTTTAACATATATTAAAAATGATATAAAAACACTTATCTTTCACTTATCAGATCTAAAATTGTCACCTATACCAATTTCTATGATTATTATAGATTTTAATGGTCAATAAATGTTGGCTAGTTCATATAACAATACATACAATAGGAAAATTAGAAACAAGGGTCTTAGGGATAACTATGTGAGGTAGTTGATTCAATATAAGTTGTTATATCAATCCAATATTTTAAGAATCAACGGATAAAATTTTAGGTAGGTGGTATATAACATTTCAATAAGGATAGTTTTATAACCATTTTCAAAAATTTCATAAGGATATTACCTCAACTTAATATGTGACGAAATTTAATGTATAGCTTTTATGTTGGAATATTTTTCATATGTGTGAAGGAAACAAATAAATTATATTAAATCTTATTATAATTGTGTTTGATGAAAATGAGTAAATGATGGTTTATTTTAAAACTTAAAAATAACCAAGGATATAAAAATGTTTATCAACATAGGGACCCATATTGTTTTTTCTTTGTGAATATAGAAGTGGGTCCTCTCTAAAGAGATTCGGAGTTTAGATCCAAAATATTCGTGAAAGTGTAAAAGACACATGATTAGAATGATATCTAGAATTAGATGACCAGATGAGTAATTTTAATATAATTATATCATAGATATGGAATATAATAAGAGTTTCATGTTCAAATAAGTACCCACATATTTCACTATTAATCTTTTAACTTTTTCTAAAATATGAAGGTTAAAATCAAGCTCTAACTTTATTTATTCTATTTTTTCAAGGCTGTATAATGATTTTTTTTCAAAACTGAAATTATATTTTAAATAATTTTAAAAATCATGTGATTGTTGGAGGTTTAATTATATTTTTTTATTTTAAACTATTATTATTTTTATGGTGACGCCAAAAGCGAAGTCCAAAATCAAAAGTGGGAAATAGTGAGGTCACATTTATAAGGGGAGATACATTTTCACTATAAAGAAAAGATAAATTGTGGGAAATATCCTATGGATTTTGTTTGTATAAAACTATTTATATACATGTATATTCAGACAAAAATGTGAAAAGTGGAACTATGATGTCAGACGTTCAACTTTTTATGTCATGAGAGTGAATGTTTTATAGGGGAGAATTTATTTTTATAATGGAATGATAGGTCATAAGCATTCAGGACCATGTGTTAAATAATATGTCTAAATGGTGAACCCATTAAAATAAATTGATACAATTTTATTAAAAATAATTTATCATACATATCTATTCATAAGGTGGGTGTGATATAAGAAATATATTTTATTTATTGTGATCAGATGGATATGATTTAATCTAAATAAGATATCCCTTTAAAAAATTAGAGTCTTCAAAATAAAAAGGGTTAAGATAACTAATAAGAATAAAAAATTCTATTCCAATAGAATAAAGTATCCACTGGATGGGAGAAAATGAAATTAACTTCTAAAAACTCACAATCCCTCTATTAATTTTTTTTCCAATTGGGAATTCCTCAAGAACGAAAATCAATTTTGTTGGTATGAAACATTAAATTTGTTTTCATTAATCTATTTATTCGTAAGGCTCACAAAGGGTTACCCCCCACTATCTAAAAGTTTGGAGTAATGATCTACAATTTTATCTAAGAGACGATTCACTTGAAACTCATAGTACAACCAGTATGGCATGGGATAATTTACTGTTAAAAAGAGAAAAATCATAATTTACCTCAATGGGATCTATCTTCAACCACAATAGATATCTATTCTTATATTATCCAACTATATCCCTGTTGACGATGATTTTTTCTGGTTGTGCATCCTTTTATCAAGGACTCACTTCTCTTTTCCCCACATTCCCACTTTCCCAAGGCTGGGGACATCTTTCTCTTATTCAGGGATGTTTGCTACTTGATCAAAATTATATGATGGGATGTATGCCTCTACATTCATGGATTCCTCCTTAGAAGTCATCACATATTTTGGGTCACCCTTGAAGATTAAGATTTTGTTCGTGAAACTCTTCCTCGGTGCCATATCTTCATGGAATCTGGTTAATTACACTGCTACTTTTAGGAAATTCCATGGGGTCATATAAGAGAAGAAAACATTGATAGGGGGATTAGCCATGTTGTACATTTCTAGCATGTGTAGACACTGAAACACTGATGCATTTGGGTTTCTTCTCATATGATTGGGATTTGTGAGGTTGTGTAAGACCGAGTCATTCCTCGTTGAATGCGGGGAATTATATTCCATAGGCATTTTTTTATGTTTTTTTCATATTCCCATTTTAAAATAGGGTTTTCCACAAGTTTAGAGTCTATCAGAGATGTATTAGACTGATCGGAACACTGAATTGAGTGATTCAGATGGGTACATCCCCAATAGGAAGCACATGAGGGGTTTACTAGATGAGTGGATCAAAAAAATCCAATGAAGACAGATCTAAGGATTATTGGGTCCCTATAAAGGGGACGTCAGGGTTTATCGTTGATTGGTATTGAACATTAGGGATGGTTCCTATGTAGGCGATAGAGATCAAAACCCGCATAGTTCGAAGGGGTGATGAATTCGGTTGTACACAAAGGATAGTATCCTAGAGTCATTCAGGGGATTATGTTGGGATAGTGACCCTTCATAAGAGGGATAATCTTGGTTGGATGGTTATGGATTGTGTGGGGATTATGCATGGTTTTCTGCCTAAGGGAACGACGTGAACTCACTCAGATGTGGTATCCCGGGTAAGAATCAAGATGGATGATGGAGGGTTGCATGAAGTGGATGAGAATGATATGGAACCGTTATAAAGGTGACAATGGTGTTGTTCTTGAACCTCGGAGAGATTTCCTACATATCCCTATGGTAGGGAATCAAATTCCACGTAGTTTGGTGGGGTGGTGGGAAACCTTAGTTGGCGGCCTGTGAGAATGGATGCTTGGATGGGACTCGAAGGAAGTAGATCCTCCGGGTTGGGGGATGACCTTCCCGAAAGAAAAAGGTTCAAGGGAGAGACTAGGATGAGACATGGGTGATGGGATTGAACCTCAGGGAGGCTTCCTACATATCCCCATTGAAGGGAATCAATGTCCATGTAGTTCATGATGGGGAATGGAATCAGAGTGTACACAAAGTACAACGACCTGAAGATATGATGGGGATTATGCATATTTAGCAACCCATCACAAGATGGACACTCTTGTTTGGAAGGGTGTGAATTAAGTGTAGGGATTATATGGGGTTAGGTACCCAGAAGCTGGTCTGAGGCCACTAAGGGACGAACCAAGGATGTGGGTCCCAAAAAAGGGGACACCAATGTTTTCCAGTGTTTGGGGTTGAGCCTCATGGAGGCTTCCTACGTAACCTATGTAGTATATAGGTATCAAAACCCATGTAGTTCAAAATGATATGGTACCACCAAGGGGTGATGCCGAAGATTACTAATGTTTGGGGTTGAACCTCGGGGAGGCTTCCTACGTACCCTGCCTTATAGGTAAGGATAAAAACCTATGTGGTTTGAAAGGATGTGGGTCCCCCCAAGGGGAATGCTGAAGTTTACCAGTGTTGGGGGTTGAACCTCTGGGATGCTTCCTACGTACCCTTCGTAAGAGGAAAGGATCAGAACCCACATAGTTTGAAAGGATGTGGGTCCCACAAAGGGGGATGATGAAGTTTACTTGTGTTTGGGGTTGAAACTTGGTGAGGCTTCCTATGTACCCTACCTTGGAGGTAAGGATCAAAACCTATGTAGTTTAGATGTATACAGTTTAACATCATGCATAATGACAGCGAATCAACATGAAGTGGTTGGTGTTGATGGGTGATGGGCTAGAACATTAGGGAGGGTTTAGACGTACCTTTCATGGTAAGGGGAAGGTTCATAGTCCTTGTAGTTTTGTAGAATAGGGAATCAGGCTTACACACTTAGGAAAACCACGGATGGTGTCCTGGCCTATGCTTACTATAAGACCACATGATTTATTCTTTGTGTGAGAAACAAGTGGCAGCAAAGACCTGACGATCATGTCGTGAAATGTGCTTTCACATGGAATAGAGCGGGGCTTACACATGGTTAGAGTGATAAAGAGACAACAAGGGCATACACTTGTTTAGTGGCCCAAACTGGAAACAAGAGATAAGGCTTGGTTATAGGCCCAAAAAAGGAATATGGGTTTACGCTTGGTTAACAGCCCAGAGAGGTAACATGGGATTACACTTGGTTAGCGGCCCATGGAGATAGAGATTGGGTCATATCCCAGGATGGAGCCCCAATGGAGATAAAGACCAAAGGGAGATGGAAGAGGCATCTAAGGTCCATATTCCCATATCTCCTATCTCCTTTGCACCCATAATAAGAGAGTAGGAACAAGGATGCTACCTACCATAAGAAAGGCTAGGGTATTATACTAATATGGTTGCCCTCCCCCACAGACAGATGTTATTCTATAAAAAGAGGATCTCATTACATGTGAGGAATATCTCAATCTTTTTGAGACCAGGGGATGTGGAAAATGTCTGATGTAGGGAACCCTGTGTATATTTCACTGGTTGAGGATATATTTTAACATCATGTGCTGAGGACGATGGCACTTGACAGTTTAACGGCCTACAACTCGGACAATGAGGATTCAATCCCCACCCTGTGGACTTACATAACCAACACACTTTAACCCTTGGTGAAGGTAAGGAACCATTAATTCTATATGAAGATGGGGTTGTCGAGTGAACCATTGAGGGATCTCTTTAACATGGATTTGCAATGAATTAATAGATGTTAGAATGCCTAAGTGAATAAGCATGAGGCTAATAAACCCAATATGATGAACCACCCAAGGGACCTTGAAATCACTTTGTACAAACCAAGAGGGCCATACAAGAATGAGAATTGTGAAGAAAAGGGGTTCATAAGAAGGGAACTTATGGAACTTTGGTTCTCTACAAAGTGGAGAGACTCCGCGAAGGGGTATGCTTCACGAAGTGGAATGGCCTATCATAGGCCTGGGGTATACATTCTTATAAAGAGTGATTCTTGAAAATCAAGTGCTTTTGTGGAGTAGGACATTGCGGAGCATGGGTTACTTTCAAATCATGACATTATTAAGAAATGTACATTGTGAATCATAGTGATCCTCCCTTAGCATTGGGTCTACATATGCAAGGAAGGTACCTCGCGAAGCCTGATGGTTTTTCAAAGACTCAAGTTCTCTTAGGGATATAATTCCCTTATGATGGCACTATGGGCTTCATGAAGGGCATCCTTGCTTGAATAATGGTTGTATATGAGCCAAGGGAAAGTTATTTTGAAATGACAAAATATCTTAAAGAGCTCACTTTCTCAATGTTTAATTGAGAAGAAGGTTATTTAAAATTTGAGAGATGAGAAGGAGAACGGTCAGGGTATCCATCCTTTGGATCATGGGAAACCCTTGTATTTATAGGTGAAAGGTGGCATAAATATCTGACATTGTGTTGTGAAGAAACTTTCAATTTTCCATCTAAGGAAGATTGTGTCATGTTTTTCATAACCATGGATTCAACAATCATACCCTCTGCGGAGCAGAGTACTTCATTTCTTCTACGGTGCTCGCAGAGGCTTCGGTCAATTTCTAAGGGTTCATGAAGGTGATCATGTTCCCTATAAGGTGTGAAGACTTTTGTTAATTTTATCATAGCTTTAGAGTCTTATGCCTATTTCCTCTATGGAAATCACATATTTGGCTATGGATTTTCATTTCCCGAAATGCCGAGGGGCTTCATGTTGGCCATGGGGCACAAGGGCTTCGTGAAGGTGCTTCTCGAAGTAGTAATTTTTGAAATTGGTGAGATTTTTGCATATTTTTTCCATTAATACATTTTGGAACCATAAAATGACCCCCTCAGACTTGGATCTGAGGAGAAATTGAGGGTAAAATTCTATGGGTCAATTGCCAAAATATTAGGAAAATCACAAAGTGATATTGCAATGTAAGGTTTCAATGCAGACAGGTGAGGCGTGAGTTGAGAATTCCGTGAAGCTCACCATGGCCAGACACACTATAAAGCTTAAAGGTTGTTGCCTATAAATATGGGAGGACAAACCCTCTTTTTTACTTATTTAAATTTTCCTTTTTTTATTTGGATTTTGATTCATTAATCTCTGATTGCACTACGATTAGTATTTGTGATTCCAGACATCTCTTCTCTGTGACACACAACAAGTCTTTAGACTCAGCGATTTTTCACTTTGTGGGATGTTTCTGCACAGTCTGTGGAAGAGGTCCATGACCGGGTTCTGTGATTGAACTCTGGGATCCAGGAAAAAAATTTCTATAGCCATGGGATGGAATGGAAAATCAATAAGTTTCTAGGGGGTCCTTGCGGATGATTCTCGGAGGGAAAAGATAGCGGATAACCTAGGCATTGGGAATGTGTTTGGAGCCATTCATACCATGAATCCCTGGTGGAGATTTTTCCATAAATTCAAAAGAACTACCCTCAAGGAAAATAATGACCTCTATATAGCTTTGGTTTGAGGGATGATGTTCTCATTCTTGAAGTAAATTGGGACGAGTTATCCAATTTGTTCCGGAGTATGTTGTGACAGTGCCATTGGTTCAGGGATACCGATAGTCATACATGAAAAGATCACACACCATTCAATTGTATCAACTTGTATAATCATGTTAACCCCATTGATGCGAAGGTGTTTCATCAAGATGTACCCCCCCAAAAATACCACATCATTTTCAAGGCGGATTTGGGGAACCCAAAGAAGGCATGGACTAATTATTTGGATTTCATCCATGGCAGAAATTTTATAGAAGATTAGGCATGGGCTTACTGGGGTTGTGCCTCTTACAAGGATTTTGGGGTTGAGATGAGGTGAGTGGGCCTTTAGATGGTTGAATGGGCCTCACAATTCTAAATTTACCCACATAAGAACATGATGCCCGAGTTGTTGAGTAGGTTGTCTTCAAGTACAAATACATTTCATCTTTACCATGGGGATATCAGTATCTTCCTATGGGACCTTCACTAGATTTTGGGGATTCTTATATTGGGGGAAATGTATAATGACATCCCCCCACCCCCACATTGAATTCATGGGAGGACCCAAAGTAGATGAACCCTCTCGAAAAGGCATTGATGGAATTTGTGAGGGGAGAGGATAAGAAGTCAATGAGGGACACTTACTTCAAGTTTTGGTTTAAGAAGTTCTTGAATTTCCCTTTAGATAAGAAGTTTCCTGTAAGGAATCCCACTTTCCCAAAGGGGGCCCAGCGAAGCAAAGATCACTCATATTTGAAAATCATGGAGGATATCCAGTGGAAGACATGGCGGTTCATTGTCACCACCGAGCAACAACCGGTGGTTGGGTTGACTATTTTCATCTCAGTGATCATTTATGGTCGTATACAGCCAATAATATATACGAACATGGGCGTACGGTTGAGAGCTATTATCATGGCATCCATGTTGGCAATAGGGGAACATATCAATCTATGGATCCTGGTGTGGGATAATATATACAAATTATTGCATCATATTAGTGAGGGGAACAAACCACATTGGATGTGAGAGACACTCAATATTTTGTATGGGTGGATAGTAACATATATGGTCACCTATGGATACGCGAACCCCATTTCTCATCTAGGGTCAGACTTCTGACCAAATATTCTAAATGTGGTGGGGAATTTACCGACCAATATGAACCCGCTGATAGTGCTTAATTGAGTTTGGAAGGTGGTTGAATTCAACTTCTATCTATTTTCATTACAAATAGGTGTATTCACTGATGATGGTCATGGAGTAGAGGAGAATTAGTCTTATATCTTGGCCTTTCAAAATAGAGTCTTGGCAAAACAGGTTGACTGCGAGCCTCTCTATGAGTCATACACCCCACACTGCCTCGTGAGGTAGTTTTTGTGCATGTATAGGCTGACCCAGCAAGTCTACTTCAGAGTACACAAAGAGGACTTTTCATGCAAGATGAATTGGATGTGTCTCATGTTCACAAGGAATGATGGGAAGATGCAGAATGAGCTACCTCCACCCATAGATTTCTATAGGAAAGTGAATGTATATGCCATGATTTGGGAGGTAGCCTGCTCAGGGGAGATATTGTAGTAGAAGACCATCCATACTTGTGTTGAGGTGCCTCCTCAACCTAAAGGTTGGGGCCATAATGTGGCATGAACAAGCCGTGGTGGTGGGGCTATAATAGCGGTAAAACTTGCACCGATCGAGATGAAAGTGGTGGCAGAAGACCCAACTATCCCATAGAAGAAAAGTCAGCGAGAAGGGAGGCCACACAGATGGTACTGTAGGATACCCACAAGGGCTCTGGGGAAGCGGATACACCATATAGATATGCCTAAGGACACTATTCTCTCGGATGATTGGGATATCTAGGATGTTAATAGGACAATTCCTCAATCCTTCATAGATGTGGAACCATCTAAACCATCTTGGGATGGATCTATCTAGGATTGGTCATGCTAGGCCTGACTTTTCGGTATCTCAGGTGAAAGGGGAGCAGTACCTTATTGAGCAGTAGGATTCGTGTAGTCTTGGGGTACTCGGCTTCCAATGACATATCAAGTGAAAATGATTCTCAATAAAACATTTCATCCGCAGTTGTCTTCCATAGAATTGAGGTAGTGCTTCCCCCTACCGAAATAATCAGAGGAGACCTCCTTGGGGAAGATGCCGATAGTGGGATCCCCTTGGAGAAAGGTGAGTTCACAAACTCATAGCTAGATGCGTTTTTAGAGACTCTTGAGGTAAACCATAAGAATTTTTTTATGGTACTCATTTAGGTAACAAAGTCCTTCTTAACTAACATTTGACCAGTGCTGAAGTGTCTCAGATGAAAACCATCCTCCTGCAAAATAGTAGATGTGGCTTCATGATCTACACCTGTGACAACCGTGATTACCACATCTAACAGTGCTATGACACCCAAGTTGGTTCTCCCAGAGTCTCTGGATTTCCCAAACTTATAGGGGGATATGCCTCAATATTTTTGTGGAAAATAATCAGGGGTGAGATTGACTATTTGATCTTTGTAACTCTTCTTCACAGAATTTGTAACTGTCATCCATTGAATGATGCCAAATGGCCTCTTTTTAATTTAATATTAATTGTTCTCTAAATGGTGTGGGCCACATTGGTGAGGGAATCGAGGCCCCTAGAACTTATTTTCCCAAGGGAAAAATGATGGTCATGGATGTTCAGGTCTATGTTGACAAAGCCATAGTGCTCTTGATTACAGGCGAGACCATCATCCAGACAAAACCTAAAATCATCGAGGAGGAATCTGACGACGATGATCAATCAGATGACAAGACACCTCACCTACCTGACAAGACACTAGAAGAATATCCTTCTAATGAGTTCTTGGAAGCATTACCTACATATAAAACCATTGAACCCGAGGACTGGGATGAGATGACTTTTGATGAAGTGGATAGCAAGGTCATCTGTTTTTGGTCATAGAAGTTGATCAAGATATTCATTGGGAAGGCCCCACAAGCACAATGGATAGACCAGATAGGAAGGCTAAGTTCCTGGATGCATGAACTATGCGCTAGAGGAGTGGATGCCAAACATCCTCATATGCTCATCAGAGACATCATGTGAGAGAAAAAATGGGAACATGATCGTGACCTTGGTGTGGGCTTACATCGGAGGATGACTATCAACAATAAGAGACTCCAGGAGGCTATGCATTAGATACAATGGTTTATGGAACAAGTAAATGCATATTATGGTTTCCTCAACCTAAAATTGAGGCTCATATCATGACTAAAGGCCCAAATGGTTGTGGGTAATGAACTGATGAGGTGAGCCTCCGAAGAGATGAATATTAACCAAGATGATGAGGATTGGTCCCGTGTTGAGGCCGATGAACAACGCCCCATTGCCATCGAGGAGGAGCAACAACTTAGTAGGCGACAACAGATCTAGGATGCTACAAGACAAAGACTGTCAGAGCTTGGATGCTCCATTGAAAAGGTCAACCCATTTAAGGGAGGGCCCAATCCTTGGGCATTATAATTCATGTGAATTAAAAAACATACTCTCATGCTTTTATTGATTATGTTGGGTGTGTGCATGAGTTCCATCAAATGTTTTTGTTGATTCCTTCCCATCACATCCATGAAATATACATTGATCAATCCCTAAGTTCACATGGGTCATTCCTCATGTGAGAAACAAGGGATGACCACATTGTTATTTTGTATGACTATGAGAGTGCCAAACCATATCCTTGGATTGGGGGTCTAAAAGGCAACTTTGGGTTTCATGGAAGAAATAATGAGGCATTAACGGAGAATAAAGTTCTCAGAAAAATTGAATTACTATTTTCCCAATGTGCTCTAGTGCATGAGTGGGGTTACTCTAGGGGTGTTGGATTCAATCTGAATAGATATGGGGGGGGGGGGGGTGGAAAGTGTGAATCATGATACCCAAAATTCAAAACACTATATGGACGACATGACAAGGAATTATTACTATTGACCATGTTCACAACACAATATCCCTATTGAATTAGCATAAATTGGGGAAAACAAATGAAGGCCGACCACTGGCCATGTTAGAAACATGGGGCCTGACTCGAAATGCCATCCATAGTCTTCCAAAACATTGTCACGGGTAGTCGGAAATCCATAGGCCGAGCATCCGTACATTTAGGGGGTTACTATAGATTTGGAATTGGATGAGGATGCATGTAAAGTGAATACAAAGTGTGGAGGTTGGATTTATTCATATGGAGTCCAACACTCTTTAAATTACACAATCGTCATGAAAACAGATTATGTGAGTGCATCAGTATAATCAAGGATCGTACTTATTTCTTGAATGGATCTCTCTGTCGAGAACTTAGAGTGGCCCGTAGTTTTATGTCATTCTAATGAGGATGATAGAAATATAGTTTAGCATTGTACAGTGAGTACAATGTATAGAATAGTTAAACATCATATGAACAGAATTTTGTTCATAGTTTTTAGGTAATAATTCCTAGACTGAGAATAATAGTTTAAATCCATGTTGCACAGACTGTAGGATCTTGGTTTAATGTCATGGACTTTGGACCATGATTAAGAGAAAAGAAGAATGAATTTTAACAGTCCTAGGGCAGTGTCCAAGGCTAAATTCGTAGGCATCAGTATGTATCCCATAAGGACAGGAATCAAGCCTAATGTAGTTCTTAAGAACAACCTGGTTAGAGACCAATGATTGAGGGGGAAATCCTCTCTAGAGAGGAAGCTAATGTATCCCATAATTATCATGTGGAATCCTGTACTAGTTTAGGGTAGGGATGCAGTCTAAAGTCGTGTGTTGCTGACATGGGTATCCCAAATGAAATGTGTGGTGCAATACATATCCTGACGTGAATGATGACCATTATAGTCCACACCACACCACGTGTTCCCAATGGAATTTTTAGACCATAGGCCAGATGTGTCCAAACATAGGGCTAGACCGAAAGGGATGTGGTCAGGCATTCCTACATATTCCATGAGGATAGGAATCAATCCATACATAGTTCTCAAATTATAGTTTAACGTCTAGAGGGACGAAAGGCATGTGTGGTTTGGATGTAAAAGTACTCTTCCAACCAAATCTACTAATACCATGCAAGTCGTGATTAATGTGGGAAATAAGGTGTAGTAATGGGATTTTCCTGGTATAGGGAGGCACACATTAGGTTCAATAGAACCTTAGGTGAATGAAATCCCAATATTACTAACCCTACTTCCTAACGCACATAGATTCACAGAGGGGTATAAATGAGTATGTTGGATTTCCACTTGATCACAAGGGAGTTTAAAGATGTTAATCCTAGCACCTGAGATATGGATTGAAATGATGGTGGCGTGATGATGGAGGAAAACTATTAACCATGATCAAAATATAGCATCCATTGCACATTATCTTTGCATGGGGATGATCAATTGTGGGTCAACCACTAACCATGTTCGAAGCACAAGACCTGTTGCAAATTTTTTTCGGAGGTCTTATGGGGTGTTGTCCAAAGATAGTAGGTGAGGCAATGTGGCCTAGGAACAACCCATAAAGAGGTTTCCTTCATACATGGAAGAGGATGGAAATCCAAATAAAGGGATTATGAAGAATGGACATGAAATGAGGGAATTTTCATGTGGAACTCAACACTTTTGTCTCTTCACCATGGTGCATTTGATTACACAAATAAGATGTTCCATATAGAGGAAGTTAAATCCCTTTCAAGGAAAAGGGTCCTAGAGATGTGAACTCCTAGATTAAGGTCATAGAGTGGACCATTGAGAGTCGAATTTGTTTAAAAGAATGTACATAGGATGGTGAAGTAGAAAAACTCGACGTGGGTGAGGACCAAAGAGGCCTTCCATCAAGTGACACATTCGTAGTGAAAACCCACACACAGTTTAAAGTAATGATTCATGGACTAGGTTATGTAGTTTAATGTCATTCATGTGGAAAATGAAGTATTTTTAATACCTATTGATGGACCCGATGACTAAATATCATGGAATTCTTATGTATCCCATGTGGATGGGAATCAATCCATATATAGTTATTGCAGGACGATATTAGTTTATGGTCATAGAATTTAGACCATGATGGGAAGATACAAGGTAGACACATGGTGCACTTCCAGAAAACCTGATGTGAATGATGACAGTAGAAGTCTATATTATACTATGTGATCCTAATGGAAACCATAGGTTCGGGGACCGAAGGTAGAATTTATAATGGGAGTGAGACAAATTTTCTTGGTGTTCCTATGTATCCCATTAGGATGGGAATCAAGCCACACTTATTAATTGAATATAGAATGTTAGGGTAACCATTATAGGGGAAACTCTTCCGTGTAGGTCTGGCCCATGCACCAAAAGAAGCAACTTTAATGGATCTTGTTGTTCTTTAGGGTGGATGTGTATTTTTTGAAGAAATGACCATAGGGTGGAGAATCCCAATGTCATTGTAGGAATTAAGACATGTGTAGTTCTTCAAAAATGTCATGGTGGAAAAATGATACAAAAAATGATGTCCCCTTGAGTTAGGACACCATAATTCAGTGCCATTATTCATCATGCGACCATGATGCTAGTGTCACGGTTTAGGGTCATAGGATAGGACCAACCAATGAATTTTAAGGTCGTAAGGAAAAGACAGAACAATTTAAAGTTATATGGGACTGGGGAGTATAGGTTGACATCCCATGACTTAGACACCCTCATGAGAACAAGAGTCTTAAGGGAATACACAAGGGGAAAAAAGCATACTCGACATAAATAGGACATCAGTCCATATCACATTGTGCGCAAACCCAGAGGGGGGATCCTCAGGACAAGGGGCCAGAAAAGATTAGAGGATATGGGGTTGGACCGAAAGATGAAATGTCTGGGTATTTCTACATACCCCATAAGGATGGGAATCAAACCATATGTATTTCTAGAATATGTAATGTAGTTTAACATCATACGACAAGGACAGTGGTAGGAGATAGTATCTCTTAAAGGGGAGTACTTAGTTTGGCTATTGAAAACCCGATGTGAATGAGGACATAATCCCACATTCTCCACACCACAAAATCCTATAAGAGTCAGGTCCAAAAAGATGAATATAAGATATAATTTGTGGATCCTGAGATGAACCTGAAGACAATATGTCTGGGCATTCCTATGTATCCCACAAAGATGGGAATCAGGATGTACATAGTTCTGGAAAGATTCATTCATTTTAATGTAATGTGATAAGGATGAGGGAAGATATTATTTTATGGTCATATAGCTCTGACTGAAGGAATTGAGAATATTCCAAACAGGCATAAAAATTTACCAATTCCCTAAGCCCAAGTGATCCACACTCGATGTGGGAAACAAGGGTTGATAAGATATTTATAACACGTCGAATATAGAGAATGAGGAAATGGCATGGATCATGGAATGACACCACACCGTGGATTTTCCCTCTTAACATGAAAGTTTAAACTAAGGGATAGCACCAAGAGTGTCTCAATTAGACATAGACATGATGGAGTGGAAAAGGATGTGAATCACACAACCAATATTTAAGTCTTAATGGGGGTTGTATAATAATGGATGATAACTGTTTACTATGTTTGAAACAAAACATCCATATCAGTTGACCTGAAATGGGAAAAAAGAAATGAGAATCAACCACTGTACATATTCACAATGAGGGACTTGTGTCAAATTGTCATTCGAAATCCTCAGAGATGTTTTCCCCATATGGTAGGAGAGCATTAAGGGATAGTATCTATGCCGTCTGGGGGTTATTTAAAATGTGAAAGATGATGAAATCTCATATAAAGGGAAACATTTAGCAGGGAAATATATGAAAACATGTCTATGTTGAATCCAAAACTCTAGTTCCTGAACCAGAGTGGTTCTGGGCATGCTTGTGAATTGCCAGATGGTTGAGGGGCCCAATTTGAGAGTAGACGATTCAAGAAGATGAGTGGAGGATGGGGGACTGAGAGTGATCAAGAGGGGATTAAATAACATGTCTGTTACAAACGTGATGTGATTGTGAAAAAAAAAGTCTGCACCACACCACATAAACCCCCTTTTCCCCTCAGAGGACTTAGGACAAGTGGCCAAAAGAAAGAGGGTGTTTCTAAAAAATAGGGATGGACCAAAGATGAAATGTCTAGGCATTCCTACATATCCCATGATGATGGGAATAAATCCACACTTAGTTCTAAAGTGTCGTGCTGTTTAACATCAATACAATAAGGATGAAGATAATAGGGGGTATCTCAATGAGGAATGTTTATGGCATGGAGAATAACCTGACATGAATGCGGACAGAAACCCACAAACACCACACCATTCATAATTCCCAGAGAGAACTCAGGCCAATTGGTGTAGAGAAAGAGTAGAGGAACCAGGGAATGAACCCAGAAATGAAATGTGTAGGAATTATAACATTTCCCATGAGGATGGGAATCAATCCAAACATAGTTCATTAGATTACATATTGTTTAACATCATCATACAAGGAGATGGTAGATCTTAGTTTATGGTCATAGAGCTCAGACCATCGATACCCAGTTTAATGTCACATGCGTGGGACAGAAGGGAACAAAGGGTGAATCATCATGCCTATTATTTGGGAGACCAAAAAATGGAAATAATAATTGAGGATAACTACTGACCATGTTTGTAGCACAATATCCTTCCTATGTGACCTAGAATAGGAACAAACAATTGAGCATTTACCACTGACCACATTCTCAATGCGGGAATTGTATCAAATCATCGCTAGAGATCCTCCAGGGCATTAACCTAAAATGGTAGGTGTGCTAATGTGGCATGAGACTAGGCTATTATAAGGGGTCTTTTCGAATGTGAAAGATGATGTAAAAACATGTTGTGGAATGTGTGAAGCATGGTAGTACCCAAGCAGTTTAACATCTTGTAGAAAGGATGAAAAGCAGCCTAATGGGAATGAGTACTGAAGTTCATACCACACCGCACCATCTTAAGTGATAACATGAGCTGTGAGGCTGAAAAGGTTGAGGGATCTGAGGATGTGATGGTCGAGGGACTTGTGGCTGGGCTGTAGATTAGAATTCCATGCTTGTATGCAGTTTATCATTATGTGGGATGAGTATTGAGTTGTTTTATGTCCTTCATCCCAAATGGATCATACAGTTGAAAATAGTGTGGGTAGGATGGGAGAGTTTAACTTCATGTGGGAATGTTCAAGAGAAATATCTCTTGAAGAATTGTTCACATACGGGAGAAGTAATACACTAACCATCCTTGGCGAAGTGGGAGTATGCACCATTTGGATAAACCATGTGAATGATATATGATACCTCCCATTTGGGATCCAGCTTTAGTGGCTTCCTATATTGTATCATTGACATTCTCAGGGATACCACCGTGAATCCTTGTATGAATGAGTGGATGCAAACATTCTTGTTGAAATCTCTGGCTATCTTGTTCTGATTCCTCTGTAGATTATTTCGGGTAGAAAGCCTATTCTCAGCGAGCACTTCTAGTTCAGCAAGATGGATTTAAGATACATTATCTAGTGTCTACTAATCATTTACCATTGTATGTAATGAAGGAAACTGAATCTTGAGGGGCAGGACTACCTCTGTTCAATACACCAAGGAGTATAGAGTCACCTGAGTGGAATTACAAGTCATCGTCCAAAAATCCCAAAGAGTATTGGCGATTTTGTCAAGCCATATTTTCTTGTTCTGACAAACCATCTTTTGAAGAATGTTATAGAGGGTTTTTTTGAATGCCTAGATCTTCCAATTTACATGTACATGATAGCGAGAGGTATGATTAGAACGGTTGTTGTACTTTGAATACAACATTTTCAGCTCCGCTGCTCAAAATTTGGGGTTGTTATTGGTGAGAACCACATGAGGGACGCCGAATCAGTAGATTATTTTGGAGCTCCCAAACTCAATGATAGAATGGTCCTTTATTTCTAGGGGTGGAACTATGTATACCACAGGGTGAAAAAATCTGTAGCGGTTAGATGAACATGTAATGCAAGCTGTCATCGGTGGTTATGGTCCCACAACATCGAGTCCACATACCGTTAAGGGGTAAGAGTACATGGTAGTGTGGAGAGGTTCTAGAATCCGATGAAAATAATTAGAATGGATTTGGCATGTATGGTACCTCTTGGTAAGTTCGATATAGTCACAGATCCCGGAAGGCCACAAATACCCCAATCTCCATATCTGATGAGAGTGTTTTGACCCTGTTTGATGAGCCCCATAGAAATCAGCATGATCCTCCTACATGACATGATATATATCAAATCTCTTAATGAAATAGAGGATAATCCCATCAAAACTATGTCTGTAGAGGATCTTCTCAATACTGGGACAACTCTGGAGGGTGAACTACAATGTGCGTGGTCAAATTCGCTCATGCTCAGCTCGATCTTCTGGGAGATTACCATGATGGAGATGCTCAATAAGGGGGGTCCTCAAGCCAGGATTCACTTTCAAAATGATGATAGGGGAACCTGGGGGTCCCGAAATGGAGGTACCACTGATAAGGGGGCTTACCTACGGGCTATCATCATCGTCATGATTAACGGGAGCGATGAACCTCTGATAAACCACAGGGATAATCAAATCATCAGGATTAGGCTCTACATGAGATGTGTCTAGGATATCCAAGGTGTCAGCTCGACCATTCCATTAATGAGGGACATGAGTAACTTTTTTCCAAGATGGGAGCTAGGCCATCAGCTGGAGGGTATGTTCTAACAGTGGTATGAGATCTAGATTCTAGATGACGTAGTCACCGTTGATCTACATGATGACCAGTTCGGAGTCCCCTTTCACATGAAAGTAGGAAACATCAATTTCGAGGGATAGCTCGAGAACAGTGATGAGATCCTAATACTATGTCTCATTGTTGGTACAACCTTCTGACAACAAGAATGAATATAGTAGAATGTCTTGTGCCAGCATGATGAAGATGATACCCAAGCCCACTCTGTTGATTCTGGGATCATTGAGTATTCTGCCAATATAGATTCGGGATGCACCCTCAAAATGTATTTTCCAACACGGAATTTCATGATATACTGAAAGGATTTCCTCATCTAGAAAATCAAGGTCTAGTGACTGGTTTACGAGAGATGATTGGGAGAAAAGGGTGTCTTACAATGCCTATCCCTCAATGGACTTTTTGTGAATAAACATGATGTATAACGGTTGGAGTATCACTACCCAATGAGCTAGACATCCATTCAACATGGGATGGTTCAAAATGTACTTCAGTGGATCTACTTGGGACTCTAGATATATCTCATGGTGCTACAAGTAATGTCGCAATTTCTACACTATGAATACCAGCACAAGGAATCTCTTCTTGATAGAATATTTTCTAATATATGTATCGGGGATCATGTGGAGGAGATATTATAAATTATTCTTTGTTCCTTCATTGTTCTTTTGGTCGAGAAGGGCACCAATAGATCATTATAGAGGGGCCAAATAAAAAACTATCATCATTCTGGGAATGAGTGGTATCAAGACTAGAGGCTATAATAGGTACTTCTTGATTTCCCCCAAAACATTATGGAACACCTCATCCCATTGGTAATCGGCAACATTCCTCATGATCTAGGAGAAAGGATTACACTTTCCAGCCTTATTTGTGATGAATTGGCATATGTAGGATAAGTGGCCGTGAAATCCTCAGAGCTCCCAATTATTTCACGGAGGAGACATTTAATTGATGGCCTTGATCATCTCTGTATCTTTCTCAATGTTTATGTTTCTAATGACGAAGATGATAAACTTTCTAGAAGTAAACCCAATGGCACACTTCAAGAGGTTCATCTTCAGATGGCATGATCAGAGGAAGCCAAACACTTTCTTAAGATCTTTGAGATGGACCTGGTGCAGGCGATATTGGACCACCAGATCATCCACATAGTATACCACCAATTTCTCAAGGATTGGCATAAATATGCAATGCATGACATACTGATAGGTGTCACTTTCATTATTTAGACCAAAAGGTATTACCTGGTAGAAGAAAGTACCTTGTGGTGACTTTAAGGCCGTTGAATCCTCATCCTTAGAGGCCATTCATATTTTTTAAACCCTATATACCCATACATGAAGGAGAGAGCTGGGAACCCAATGGTGGAATCAATCAATAGTTCTATCATAGGAAGGGGAAATTCATCCTTCAGGTAGTGATAGTTGAGATCCTGGAAGTCAACGCAGACAATGATATGTCTATTCTACTTCCTGATGGGTACACTGTTAGGTAACCATCTGGGGTAATAAACCCCTTTCATGAATTTTTCTCTTATGAGCTTATGAACCTCAGCCTCGACCATTTCACCATGGTAATGGTGCATTCTTCTAGGGCATCTATTTGAACCCATGATGATTTTATTGAAAACCGAGGTGGTGGATGGAAAAATGAGGATCTAATCCTAGCATATCTTTATAACTCCAATAAAATAAATCATAATGATGCTTCAGGAAGTACACGTATCTTTGTTTCTCTTCAACAAGTATAGTAGCACTTATCAATGTTTCATTCAGATCCGTCTCATTACAGAGGTTCACCTATACCAATTCAATGAATGTAGTGGAGACACCATATTAGAAAGAGGGAGGATAATCCTCAAAATCCCCTTATTCATTCATGAAGGATGGATCCTTGGTGGGACATGATTCCTCTATGTCAACTGATCAATATGGGACACTGGCATCAGTATGAGCAGTGGTGGATACCGCATCGGGGATCTCCAGTATGGTCGAAGCCATAGTGATGAAACCTATCTTTCCACTCCCATCTCGAATTCAAACTAAGTGTCCAAATTTGATTATATCATATAAAAAATGGTGTGTAAGAATTAGATGGTTTATCACAACCCTAAAAAACAACCATGTTTAACATATATTCATTTCCATGTGACAGAAATCCTAATACCTTATGGGAGTAGGGGGCTCTGGTATCACCCAAGAATGATTTTTATAGGAATACGAGGTTATCTTAAAAAATCCATTAGACATAGGAATGTGATTTACCCTTATTCCAAATATGGAAAAACATATCCCCATGTCTTGGGTTGGGACCTCCAATCAGAGGATTTAGAAAATGTAGGCATCATCCAGTTCTGTCCATGGGTCAGTCACAACAGTAGCATGTTCAACCTTATTTTCATGAATACAATTGTCCTTTTATTTTAGTAGTAGAAATCTAGGTAGTGGTCTTCACAAGAAGAAAAGGGAAAACATCACCATAGAGTATGAATAATCCACCAATAAGAGATTACATTAGGTATTGGTGATATAAATAATGGACTACCTCTTATAGGTGGAGCCATGGCCTACCCATCAACACATTTTAGAAGCGCCATGTGAGACAACCATGAACTCAGTGCTGAAAACTAGTCCACCAAACTGGGGTTCCAGGATAATCTTGATAACTGGTTTCAGCTCTTTCCTTTCATAACCATGAATATTTACATCAGTGGGACTAAAATCAGCTTCAGACAGTCCCATCTTTTAGTTTATCTGGGTTGTGATAAGGTTGATCCTAGAGCCTATGTCGACTAGACAACGAGGAACCAATACACCATTTAAATGACCAATGATGTATAGTAGGATAATGTTACCTAGTATAGGTTATCCTTCATCTTCCATAGAGAAATAGATAATGTTTTGACATTATGCATGTTTGACTACATCCTCATGGAAAGATTCTATGGTTTCTACCTCTCTCTCAAACTGGATGTGTCTTCTTAGAGCCTAAGTGAGGGATTAATGCATATCCAATGACAAATGAAGACCCTTGAGGATAAATATCTTCACATTAATGCTAGGAAGATGTGTATGAATATCATACTTCTGTGAAAAGCATGAACTTATGTTGATAGAAGGTCGTTCTATGGAAGGAGATAAGATGGGCACTACTGGTGGAACTGGTGGGTTCTGGATGGAGCTGGGAATATCCCACTACTCATGAGTTGAATTGTGTAGAGTGTCTACTAGATGAGGGCTAGATGGATGCATCTAATCCATAACAGAATGTGTATGGTCATAGAACAATCATGGTGGTTCTTCTTGATCACGCAGAAAAAATGACGGTAGAGGTAGATCTAGTGAAACAAGATAAGAAGGTCAAACATGATGAGCTCAGTGATGTGCCTACTATATTTTTTCAGTGGTACGAACAAATTAGATATAAATACTAACAAATTCATTTCTATGAATCACATAACCATGGATCCATTGACACTAGCACTGGCTCGGACATTGGGAGGATCTGTTCAGTGATCTTCATCATTGGGAATCATGTAGGGGTTTACCAGCTCCATGATGTTAACCAAAGAATACCCTTGATCATTACTTGAAGAATCCTACATTGTTGGCCATATTCTAGAAGTGATCTCAATCTATGGGGTCATGAAATAAATGATAGTACAAGATGATGATGAAATTAGTGGGGGGCATTGTTTCCCCTTACGTTGTTGATTCTTTCCCTTTTGGGGAAGAGGAATGCTGAGACTTTGACATAGAATCGGCAGATGTAGGTAACAAAGTGACTTTTTAAGGATCAGTTCAATTCAAACATCCATGAATAATAACATGGGAATGGGTGAATACCATGTGATCCATTTTTTCATCATATTTTTGGGAACCTTGGTTAGGAACCTGCTATCACTCACCTTCGTTGTCACTATCACCTTCAGGATATGTGAACACAAATGCCTCTTGTTCTGGGGCTCGACCAAACATAACTATGTTGTTATCAACCTAGTCCTTGATCCATTCCTTGAACACATAGCACTTGTTGAAGGTATTACCAAGGATACTGTGATAGGGGATTTAATCGAGGAGATTAGTGAGATCCACCTCTTTAGGCGTCCTACATTCCGGAAATCGTAGGATTCCCTCTTCCAAGGTACATCAGAAATAACTGGGGACCTGAGCCTCATTAAATGAGAAGTTCTGATTTCATCTGTCCAAAAAGGGGTCTCTAGTATCCTGGCCTGCCAAGGGGATAATGGTGCATGGTGAGGAGGTAGAACCTGATTATTTCACGTAGGTAGTGGCGGCACATTACACTAGGGTGCCTTTCGATTTAGAGGTGGGCACTACTGGGCTGGAGGCAGCACCTGAGGTGGAGGGACTCAGCGTGGCTGTGGAAGTGGATCCAAATATACTAACTTCAGCTTCCTGGGAGCCTCTATTTTTGAAACTGTGGTTGGATTGACCTTATCACCACTTCTCATGGGAACTATATGAGGTAATGGACAAGCCAACTTGGCCTGCAGTAAAGTTTATCTAGATGCTCAAATTTTTCAGAGATATTCTAAAATCCCATTGGGTAGTTCTCCATGATGACAGAGGGGATCAGTTTAGTTTGGAAATTCCCCACACACATTGTTAGAAGCCGTTCCTATGTCAGTGGAATATCAAGGGACTAGGTGAGGCCTTTCCACCACTTGACAATGTCTGCAACGCACTCATTAGGACTATGCATTCACATGAAGAGGTCAACAATAGTCATCTTCCATGTGGTGGAACTGAACGGGTAGAGAATTTTACTATGAAGATCCTCCCAAACATATACTAACCCAATGCGTATCTAGATATACCAGAAAAACATGAGTCCTTCCAATGTTTGTAGGAAACATCGGAGTTTGGAGACCTCCTGTTGTTATAGATTTTCCAGCAATGGTCCACACCGTGAAATAAAGTCGACCAAATTCTGCAGCGGAATTCCAGTACCATTAAAGGGGGAAAGTTAGGGATTTCCAAAACTATGGGGTTCTAGCATATCATCCATCCATGCCAGATATGGCCTACCATCAGGTGATATTTCCACCTTTTGAGTTTCCAAAGCCTCAAGGCAGGCAATGAGTGTGGCCATTAGGCCATCCTGGCTAGGATTCTTGTGTCGATAATGATCTATAACGACCATTGCATTGGACAGTTCTTCAACATGATATGAAGGTCCATTGTCTCATGGAGCGAATTATGGGATGACTTATGGTGCCATTGGAGGAATGACATTTGGAGCAGTTGAGGTAACCTAAGCTGGGTCCCATAGAGAGTATTCACTTAGCTCATGTGGATTTGGTGACACATATTGCACCCACATTCCATAAAATTTGTCCTCAAACCCCTATATATTGGAAGGATGGGCAATGTCATCCAGGGGAATTTTTTTGGGGCAGATTTTTACCTACCCCTACTGCCCTGGTAAAGGATTACTCTAGTCTAGACGTCATTAAACATGACATTTAGTGAGAAGTTCGTCTACTATCTTTTTATGACCCATGAGTTCTTGATGAAACAAATCCTTTTCATGGTCATATTATATATTTTATATTGATATAGATGGGTCAGAGGGTTTGAATACTCTAGCATGATCTATACCCTTATTGGGGTTCCGATTGAGGGATAATGACTCAGTACATACGTGAAGACCAAGTAAATTTTTTTTATAGTTATTAACACTTCCCAAATGATCCAACAGGTGCAGCACCACTCTAAGGGTTATGTTATCTTCAAGGATCTCTAGCCCAGTCTCTTCCTCTAAAAGTTCGAATGTGTTAACCATGACTGTACTTGAGGGAATATCCTCAATATCACCAAGAAAGTCGGGCTGGTGTTGGATAGAACTAATATTAAGGGTAGCATATTACCCCTAACCATGGATCTAAATGTGGTGGAACCCTCTTGAATAATTCTTTGGAGCACTGTAATGCTTTGGACGCATCGTTACAGGAGGTTCTGATGGCAACAAGGTGAATTAGGGCGTTGATCCCTAGGGAGCGCAGCCAAGTTAACCATATGAAATTACTAAAAAATATCTTCAATGTGTTTCTATCTCTTAGGGTAAGCCACAAGCCAATGACAGAGACAAAAGTGAGTCTCATAGAGGGTTTGGATAAAGAATGAAAACTTCTCCTAGGTAAGAGATTCTTGCGTATTGATGTTCGTGGGAGAAACTGGCCAGATTATCTCGGAGAAATGGTCAGCTACGAGGATGTCAAACAAGATCCTTGGATTAGACTCAGGATCTGGCCATTGGTTTCCATATTCATTAACTGGGGGTGGCTGAGGGACTGGTAACGACACTAGATAAGACTGTTGAGATGGTGGACTGGCCAGTGGAGAATATGGAAAACTAGCTGACAAGATATTGCATCATGGACTTTCTTCTGAAAAATGAAACGACTGAGCCACCACATCTCGATAAGACGGACTACCGACCACAGCTTCCCGCATAGGGGTGGCAGTTATTGGTAGTGGGTCGTGCTATTTCTCTTCCTCTATTAGTCCCTTGAAAAACTCTTTACGATCTCTAGTTGAGTTAGAGAATGATCATATTTACGATAAGGAGGATTACACGACAAGGCCCTAGAAAAAGGCCAAACCTTCCTTCTCCTAGATTTATCTTTGGAGGGATGTAGGGATCCAGGGGACTGCACTTTTCAGAAGGATGATGCGTATACATCTTGTTCCTACAACAGCCCCCGACACAAAAGATCAGGGTGAGGGTTCCATTATTGAATCACACTCCACCTCAGAATTTAAAAAATAGACGGGTTTATATGCGGTATGTAACTTCTTGGTTTTCTTCCATTGGTTTTGGAGAACCTACCTCCTACCTTGGGATGACACTTCAGGATAGGGCAGGTTTTCTACAAGAGGACTAACTTCAGCTGAACAGGTGCTGGGACAGAGATGACTTCCGCCTAGGTAAGTCGGGGTGTGAGGAGCACCTGAAAAAATGTATAAAAGAACATAGGGTGGGACCTTATGTCCATTGGCTAACACGTATGAGGGGGTACCTATATAGGATGTGTTAGGGTGGGTATGACCTCCGCTGAAGCTAGCAGGAGGATGGGTAGTTCCCCCATTCCTTTGATTTCCCAGACGAGGATGACCTTCATCGGCAATAGTTAGAACATGGGGATGAACAAGTGGATGACCTCCATGTAGGATACCAATGAAGCGAGGTATGTAACACCCCAAGCTTCCACGGTACGCTTCTCTTTGAATAATATAGTAGTGTCTGTTGTACGTAACTTCGAGTTCTAACACACACCACAACCAACAGAACTAGTAGTTATGAATAGTAAAACACACTTTTTAAAATTTTATAAATTTTATCGTTCAAAATGGACTTCATTTTAGGATTTAGAATATCGAAATTTGATAAGGGAGAATTTTTGGTATTTTTTCTAAAACTTTCAATTTTTGATGAATAGTGAAAAACACTGAGTTATAGTTTAAAACCAAATTTCAATTTAAATAATTATTTATTTTATTTAAATTTATTTTAGGTCTAAATTGATACATAATACCTATATATGTTCAATGTAATTCATTGGATTCATTTTATAATAATTTTAGATGTATAAAAATTTTATTGAAATTTTCACCGTCTTTTACCCATCTCCTTGGAGAATTTCCAAATTCACATAAAACATTATTTTATCACTTCTGTGAGTGGAATTTCTAAAATACTATAGACAATGTTAATATCAAGGAGTAAAATGTGCTTCAATAAGAGAAAAATAATTTTTGGTGAATAGAAACGTTTTACTTTTATTTGCCACGGTTAAAAGTAAATAGGGTAATTAAGGGTACAAATGATATTATTATTACCCTAACACAAGTTCTATTTCAATTGGATATGTATAATTTGACCAAAAAAACCTTAGGGATTCAATATTAACCTCTTTGGTTCACTTGTATTAGATTAGGACATTTATTATTATTTAATCCAAGAAGAGTTAAAATCAATGCTTAATAACTAAAACATTTTTAATATAGGGTTATACATAAGATCAATTCTATTATAAATATTCATTAGAAAGAGAAAAAGATTTACTACATAATTATATTTTATTTATAATTTTTTTACATTAACTAATTTAATTTATTTATGACACAATGGTGGTGCAGTAATTACCTAATTAATGAAATATTAAAATAATTGATATTATAAATATCCAAAATAAAAGTAATTCGAGACTTTTTAGGAGTTCTTCAAATTTTCTAGTTTAATATTACATATTAGGGTTGGTTAGATGAATTTTTTTCTAAGTAATAATGATAATATTAATTTAGTAAAAACAAAATACAAAATAGTATCAAAGTTGACATAAAAGATTTTTTAAAACAAATGTTATATAATTATTTGATATTCTATTCTTAAAAATCTAAGGATCTACCAAAGAACTTATATAATGATAGTTGTATCATTAATGAACCACTTGGGGCTCTCTTAGATGTATATAGTATGTTTATTAACCATATAATATAAAAATAGAAAGAGACATGGTAAATGTCAAACTGTTTAACTAAGAGTTAAATCTAAAAGATAAAGTTAATATAGTAACTCAACCCTGTCTAAAACCTATTTGTTGAGTTGTTTTCGAACAATCACAACCTTATCCTTTAAATAATCAATTTTTGAGCCATCAAAACAGAAAAATATTTTATTATAAAAAAATATTTCTTGATTTTCCTAAGGTGCCCCTCACCCCTCTTATAAAAGGGCACTCCCCCTTCTCTCTAATTCATACCTTCAAAGCCTTTTGGATCATCCAACCCCAGACCAAATATCATATAAACTTCAAAAAATTCATCCTAGAGGCCTTACTTTAGTCAGAAAACCAACTTATGGAGATCTTCGGATCAAATAAAAAGGAAGAACCCGAAGAAGAGGTAATAATTTCACCACCCTCTTTCAAGTTATTTTCTTCTTCCTCATCTTATGTCTTTGTTATTTCCATTCTAAAATAATAACTCCAGAATTTTCTATATATTGTGATGTTATTATAAATATGTTACAACCATATTCATTATTCTATCCATCCTTTGAATGGCATGTCACTGTACGTGCGTACGTACGGATTACCATCTCCACGTCGTGGTGTAATTGTTATTCAATACATTATTTTTTTGATGGTTAGTATAATGATGTGTAATTCATGTAAATAATAAATATAATATGATAATTATTCTGTATATATGATATAACATCCAATTATATATTATTTTAATATCAAAAAAATGATATTGTCGCTCATGCATACGTACGGATTACCGTATCCACGAACGCGATGAGATTCATTCCCCAACATATCCATTCGAGACTAATTTTCATTAGATGATTAAAAATAATGTTTAAAGACTTTATATCATTCTTTATATGAATAAGATAAATCTCATACATAACAAATATGACTCACTTCACAAATAATATAAAGGAAAATGAATCCGTTAACACCCGAAACGATGATAATACTAAGATATTATTAACAAAACTATGTTAAAAGATCATATAGGATATCATATTAATGTATATGATTCTTTTATAATATAATAACAATTATTTCACCATTATAAACAAGGTTAACCTACCCTCGACCAAGGAAAAGTACAACGTAAGGGTTAATTTCACAATCTCTTTATTATCCGAGGTTGTTTTTTGGTAAGTATCTACTGGGACCTCTTTATAATCCACATCCATGTTTCTTAAAAATGTATTTCAAAAAATTCTTACTATATTATAGACTATGGGTTAAAGTCATTTATAGCCTTGTTTTACTTTTTATAAGATTTTTATAAAGTAATATTTCTGTTGTTTTCCAAATAAGGTAATTTTTATCCTTTTCGATAGAATTAAGGTTAGAATGTCTTTTTTATCATATACTGTGGGTGTAGATATTTTCCACCTTTATAAAATCGCCGAAGCTTCCCTTACAAGCTTATAATAATATTTTCAATGTAAATGTTTTATATTATAATTATGTGACTTTTAAATTAATTAATTTTTTTATCTCAAATAGTTTTTATTTCACCTATGTCAACATCCTTTGATGGATTTTAAGCTTATTTGAAGTTGATTTATTATGATACAAATCTTCCATATTGTATTGAAGGTTTTGTGATATGTTTTAATGTGGATGTGTTATTTTTATACCATTCATGGTTTATGGATAAAGTATTGACATTTTATATGCTAGTTTTAATACAAATGTTTATGTTATGATTAAACCTGTTCATATGAGGAATTCATTGGACTAAGTAAGTGACATGTAGTGCCCGCTATAGCTCCTTGATGCATTGGTAGGTCTCATGAGAAAAACTAGGGTCTTGGCACAAGGTATTAACAAAATCATATTTGTATTATTGGCACAAGGCCTTGACTATGTGGTTATGATAGTATGTAATTATGCATTCCATCATTATAAAAGTCTTTATTGATATTGCATGTTTTTATTCGACTAGTAGATTATCTATGTGAATAAGTAAATGAAATTATTTCATTTTATTTTTTCCATATTATGCAGAAGTTAAAGTTTAAAAGGCTTTTTTTAGTTATATGTTGCCATAAATGTTTATGATTCTTTATGAACGTTTTCTCTATATTGTTATCCTTACTGTGCATATGAGCTCACCCCTTTCTATGTTTTATTTTTCTCAGGATGCGAAGAAGTATTTTATGACTGACCTGCGGGGATATTCTGAGGGTATATGAGTGTGAAATTTGGAGACTATGTTGTTGAAGTTTTTCACTTTATGATGTAATGTAAGACTTATGAATGTATCTAGTGTTTTCAAGGATACTAAACTAATAGGTCTTTCGAGACTTGATCTTTTGTGATCATGAAAATGTTATGTAATAATGCACCGACTCTAGGTACCTAGGTTTGGGGCGTCACAGTTGGTATTAGAGGAAGATTAGTACTAACCTTGGAAGCTAGATTTAAATAAACTCTGATTAGAGCACATAGACCTAAGATAGACTTTGTAGATTAGTATAGAAGAACATCCTAAAATTTTGGTATTGTAGAGATTTTGTGAGTTTTCTGAGAAATACTTCCCTATCTTGATACAAGCAGGTAGAGGTGGTTCTGGCATAGATGTACCTAGGGTAAAACCTAAAAACAACACTTTGAGATAGACTTGAATGAGAACTGGTGAAAGACAACGAGCCTTGCTGCACTCTTGGTTATGACACTCCCAAGGGATATGCTTAGGATAATTATCTTTTTATTTAAAAACCATTATAAAGGGTTTATGAGTATATACTTCCTGAAAGAAAACATTTTTATTTTTATAGATTATATCCATAAATTTTTCAATTTATGTTAAGTGTTCTACAAGTTTGGATTTATGTATTGTGATTCATAAACTCATCTAGTGTATGACATTGTTTAAAATGGCACCTAGTGGAAGGAATGGAAACCATATCAATGAACGCACTCCATGTAGGTATTTCTCTCCTACTCAAGATAATTATAGTGGAGTTAGTGATGCAATTGGTGCTGATCAGCTAATCACCATATTGGGACAAATCACTCAGGTTATGAATAATAACCTTACCCTTATGGAGCACCCTGATCCGCATCGTGGAGGATCAATGTTAGATCGCTTCATGAGGCAACAATCAACAAAATTCGATGGGGGTACGAATCGACTAGTAGCTGGGCAATGGATAAATTCTTTCGAGAAAATATTCCACGCCTTGGGGAGTAGTGAAAGGGAAAAAGTTGTCATGGCAGTTTACCGCCTCACTAGAGATGCTAATCAATGGTGGTCATTGATTCCAAACACGATGGATGATAATGAATTATAAATTATGGAATGGAGGGTGTTTAAAGATATTTTATTAGAAAAATACTTTCCTCATGACCACCGAGCATATATGGAAATACAATTTTTGAGTCTGAGGAAAAAGGGGGATGAGAATGTTGCAAAGTATGTTTCTGTCTTTACAAAGTTAGCAAGAGATTCTACAGATTATATACATAACCCAAGAATTAAGATTGATCGTTTCTTTGATTGGTTAAAACCATTTCTCTATCGATCATTAGTCTCACAATCATTCTCATCGTACGAAGATGTTGTCTCATGTGCTATCAAGAAGGAAAATGAATTCTCTAAGTCTTACGACTTTAAAGCAAAAAACGAGAAGAAGTGATTTAATTGTCACATACATCAATTATTTTAAAGTTAAATTTCATTTAATTTTCATTTATACGTTGTTTTTGGGGTTTCTCAAGCTTTTATGGTGGAATGGGTGAGTTTTCGTGAATTGGGCCAAATCGTGAGCTCAATTACAGATTTAAAAATAATTTTTTTTTTCTTTTATAACATTATAAATATGTAATATTTTTCACCCATTACAATTCCTAAATGTTCTCCCATGACATATTAATACCACCATTGTAGTTTGGAGCCTTTATAAATCCATAACCAAGGTGTATATGGGTTTTTATTTAAGGGATTGGGCCTACCCGGAAGGCCAATTCCTGTATTAAAAATTAAATTTTATTAATTAATAACATATTCAATTTTAAGGATTTTTCGGTGATTCAAAGACTCCCACACTCCCATTGAACCCAGACGAACACCCAACCTCTCTCTCCCCTCTTTGGATCTCTTCATCATCGGTATTGAGTGCTGAACTTCACAGGGTTTTGAAAATCGGGCATATTTGAGAGGTATGTTATTTCCATCATTACTCTCTCAATTCATACTCCCATTCCGACATTCTCGTTCCAAAATGACCTCCTCTTCCTTCTTCGAACCTCTCATGAAGTTTTTACAGTTTAAAATTTCATCTACTAGTGTATTAGATGTGAGTTTTCAAGATCCCTCGTTTAAGTTCGTCCATTTCATTCCTCTTTCAAATTTCTTAGGGTTTCATTCTTTTTTTTTGGGTTTCTTCCCTTTTCCTTGAAGTGAAAAATGACTAGGGGGTATGGTTTTTAACCTAGGGTTTAAAATTGGGTTTTCATGGTCTTTTATTGAGGTTTTAGGTTTGATCTAGGTCCCCCTTGGTGCTGCGATGGTGCGATTTGATTTCTGCACAAAGGATTCAAGGTTTTACCTAATTTGGTAGGTGATTCCATATCTATGCAATCTCTGTGAATTGACTTTCTGTGTTTATGATAATTTAATGTCCATTTAATTTTATGGTTGCTGCAAAAAATTAGTTTTAGTGGTGTTTGTAATGAAAATGAATTTTTAATTCCAATTTTAGTTGGGGTTTTTTCATGGAAGTATCATGCTGGTTCATTTTGGGCTGCCCTATCACTACTTATTTTATTTTAATGGGACATATTATGGCTGAAAAAAAGTTTTGAATGTTTATCCCTTTTGTTTGTTGCTGAGAAATCTGGTTTTAATGGTGTTGTGGAACTTGTGAACTTTAAGTATCATGTTTGTTTAAAAATGAAATTTTTACCAAGATTACATTTCTTAGTTCACATGGTGCTGCCCTAAAATTGATTTTTTGGTTTCATTGAAATTTATAGGGCTTACGTTTCTATTTTGGAAACTTATAGGTGTGTACATAGTGTGCAAAGTGGGGTTTTCAGGCAGTGTTGGGTGCAAAACAATGCGGGTTTTTGAGAAATTGTTTTATAGAAAATCAAAGTGTTTTGTTGTGTGTTTTAAATGTTATAAAGTGTGTATAGATACTGTATTGTTTTTAAGTGACTGTTACTGGTGTTTTTGTATGAAAATGGTTGCTTGTGGCATGATGATTTTGTTTGAGCACAGAGGGGGAAGCCTGGGTACCTAGGTGGGGCGGATGTGTACTAGTACAGCTAGTGGACCGTATGGGTTTTGTCCCTGTTTCACCTAGAATTTGGATAAAAACAAATCTAAATAAACTATGTGGATTATTATTGGGGACCAGTAGGTTATGGGTATATTCCCTACTAGTGGATCGTGCATGAGAACTTAGTTTACTATGGTTAAATTACACCGAGGTATGAGGTACATGGGGCCCGAGACTATCTAGTGCCTAAGGGCGTTCCTGATTTTGTTGCTCATATTTGTTTTTAGTATTTTCCCATGTATTGGGGTGTTTTTGGAAATACATTACAGTAGATAACATTATTATTTAAATGTGTGAACATTTTAAAAACTTTATCTTGAAAAAAAAATCAATTGAAAGTTGCACTTCTTAGATAATATCACTGCTTTTGTTTGCGTATTAAAACTTCTTTCTTTTTCACATTGTACTGCATGCTCTTTATAATCATTGGTTGGTTTCCTATTGGGATTAGGCTCACACCCTACTTACATCCCTTGTGTGTAAGTAGACTTGGTTGGGTTTGACTCAGGTAATGGAAAGGCTAAGGGTGATGGCGGTTCAGGGTGTTAGTCCCCATCATTGGGACAGAGTCGTGGAGACGGCTTGGGGTGATGACCCCCTATCATGTGGAGTCCATGGGGCTGTTTTTTGCTATTTCATTGTGTCTTTGGACCTTTTTTATTACATTTGAAC
Source organism: Viscum album (assembly GCA_963277665.1). NCBI lineage: Eukaryota > Viridiplantae > Streptophyta > Magnoliopsida > Santalales > Viscaceae > Viscum > Viscum album. Next base: position 1,304,520,734 of record OY728140.1, on the reverse strand, counting down.
TTATGTATTCAGTTCTGGATTTTTGTATAATCCTTATTGGTATGAATTTTTCAGATTCATTTTATCAAATATTTTTGGTGTTTTATGTATACATATTCGGGTAAATAATTCCCAAACAAAGATAAATGATAAACGTGCAGTTGTGCTAGCCCGTGGAGATAGGGAATTCCCTTCGGGCCTTGTCATAGGCTTGGTTTGGTGCCATTTTTGGTGGTAACCAGATTCGGTTCATCACACTACTGATCACTCTGGAAGTGGAAATAAGGGGAAGAAGGGAAAATTTGAATATCCATTCTACCGTAAATGTGGGAAGAAACATATGGTACTTTCTTGAAGGTAATGGGATTCTGTTACAAGTGTGGTGAAAAAACCCACCAATATCATGATTTCAAGGGGAAGAAGGAAGCTATTGATGTTCAATGCTACAATTGTTGGGAGATGGGACATTATGGAAATGAATGTCCAAAGCATCAGGGAAACATACCTCAGAAAAGGCTAAGAAATCAAGGCCAAGATTATGCGATCAGTACTGCTGAAGTTGAAGCTTTGAAAGAAGTGGTGGAAAGTAATTTAATGGTTTCCTCATGTTTAGCCAATGCTTTACTTGATTCTAGATCATCACATTGTTTCATATCTTTCCAGTTTTCTAAGAAAATTAGATATTTCCAATTTGATTTGACAAGGGAGTTGTCAGTCAAAAATCCTAAGGGAAGTATCGTTGCTACAAAGTTCTATGAATTAGTTCCCATTAGGGAATATGAATGTTCTTTATCTTCTAATCTCATCGCCATAACCATGATTGAATTTGATATAATCCTCAGTATAGATTGGTTTTTGGACCATGATGCAAAAATTTATTGTAAGAAGAAGAAGGTTACTATTTTTGATGAAGATGATAAAGAACACCTTATCTTTAGAGAAGAATCATCACCACCGGATTCTTATCTAGATCCACCCCCAGTAGCTCTACTAAATTCAATTATTAGGGAGGAATAGAATGAAGTAACTGTGGGTGAGGAAAGTAATGTTCAAACAGATGATGTACGTATTGTAAAAGAATATGTTGATGTGTTTCTAGAAGATTTTCCTGGAAATACTCTAGAATGAGAAATTGATATTTCTATTGACTTAATTTCTGGTTCAAGGCCCATATTGAAGACCCCTTACAGATTGGAAATTGTGTAATTACATGAACTAAAGAAACAACTAGAAGAATTGAGTAATAAGGGATTTAATCTCCCCAGTGTTTCTCCATGGGGATCCACTGTCCTTTTTGTTAAGAAGAAATATGGATATACGAGGTTATGTTTTGACTACAGGAAGATCAATGCTATAATAATAAAGAACAAGTATCCCATACCTCAAATTGATGATTTATTCGAATAACTTCATAGAGATAAATATTTTACAAAGATTGACCTTCGATCTGGATATCATCAGTTGTGTGTAAATAAGGAAGACATTCTGAAAACATCATTTCGAACTAGGTACGGGCATTACGAGTTTACAGTAATTCCTTTTGTCCTGACTAATGCACACTCTGTTTTCATGGATCTAATGAACAAAGTTTTCAAAGAATATATTGATGACTTTTAGGGGTATTTATTGATAATATCTTGGTATACTCCAAAAGCTATTAAGATCATGAAAATCACTTGCGCATTATCCTAAAGACTCTGAGAAGAAATGAATTATATGAGAATTTTAACAAGTGTGAATTATAGATTTAGGAGACTTCTTTTCTTGGAAATATTGTATCTAAGGATGTAATCTCTATTGATCCTTTTAAGACAGGATAAATCCATTAATTTCCATCACCAATGAGTATAACTGAGGTACATAGTTTTATTGGTTTAGGAGGTTATTATTGACGTTTCATCCAAAAATTTTCCCGATTGGCTAACCCATTAACAAAAATCACACATAAAGGGGTTAAATTTGTTTGGACAAAAGATTGTGAAGAATGCTTAGAAGAACTGATGAGAATATTAGTCAATGCTCCTATATTGACTCTACCATCAGGAAATGATGAGTTTGTTATTTATAGTAATGCTTCAATGAAAGGACATGGTTGTGTCCTTATGCAGAATGATAGGGTTATTTCCTATGAATCACAATATCTAAAAATTAATAAGAAAAACTATCTTACTCATGATCTTGAGTTATCAGCTGTAATCTTTGTTTTGAAGATTTGGAGACACTATCTCTATGGTTAAAAATGTGAGATTTATACTGATCACAAGAGTTGTAAGTATATTTTCTCATAGAAAGAACTCAACATGAGGCAAAGGATATGGCTTTAACTACTCAAGGATTATTATTTCATGATACACTATCACTTGGGGAAGGCAAATAAGGAGGAAGATGATTTGAGTAGAATGGATCATGGAGTTTTGACTAAGATGAGAGTTGAAAAGGATCCTATATACATGGTTCTAGTAAAGATGGATATGGGAATAACCATGGAAGGTGAAATATCAATGATTTTTCAAATGGTTGCCAAACCATCTTTACTATAAAGGATAAATAGTTCTCAGACCGATGATAAAGAGTTTTAAAAGAAGATTAAAGCTGTGAATGATGGGAGATTGAGTGACTTTGTGTATGAAGATGGAATTTTGAAATTTGGGAAGAGACGTTGTGTTCCCAATATAGCTGATGTAAAAAGAGAATTGTTGGATGATGCTCATAGTTCCAATTTCTCTATACACCATGGCAGTACTGAGATGTATAGATATTGAAGGAACATTTTTTTGTGGGACAACATTAAGAGAGGGATCGATGATTTTGTGTCCAGATATATTATTTTTAAAAAAGTTAAAGATGGAAGGCAATAACCTGGAAGAGTATTGAAACCTCTTGCTATACCTGAGTGGAAATGGGATAATATCACGATGGAATTTTTCATAGGTCTACCAAAGTCTCTTAGAAGGAATGATGCAATATGGTTCATTATTGATCTTCATACCAAGTTAGCACATTTTCTCACTATAAGAAAAGACTTACCACTTGAACGTCTAACAAGACTATATATTAATAAAGTAGTGAGACTTCATGGAGTTCCACTACCGATTGTTTCTGATCCTGATCCACATTTTAATTCAAGAGTCTGGAAAAGTCTTTCGAAAGCCCTGGATACTAAACTTCATTCAAGCACTGCATATCACCCCCAAACCGATGGACAATCAGAACGAACTATTAAAATATTAGAAGACATGCTGAGATCCTGCACACTTGACTTCCAGGGTATATGTTATAAAAATTTACCTTTGGTAGAATTTTACTATAACAATAGCTTCCATTCAAGTATTCAGATGGCACCATATGAAGCGTTATATGGAAAGAGATGTCATACCCCGACCTATTGGGTTGAATTTAGTGAAAGAAAACTTGTAGGCCCAGAACTTTTTGAGGAAACGATGGAAAAGGTGATGATAATCCAAACCCACGTCAAAGCAGCTCAAAGTAGGCAGAAGTGCTATGCCGATAACCAAAGAAAGTATTTGTAATTTCAGGTAGGAGATCATGTTTTCTGGAAGGTATCTCCATGGAAGGATGTTATACGTTTCGGTATGAAGGGTAAATTGATTCCCAGGTACATCAGACCTTTTGAAATTCTAGAACGAATTGGGGCTGTAGCTTACCATTTGGCAATGCTGCCAAGTCTATCCAAAGTTCATGATGTGTTCCACATATCACTTTTGAGAAAATACATGCCTTACCCAAAGCATGTACTCACCTATGAGGAAGTAGAACTATAACCTGATCAATCTTATTGCGAAGAGCCCATCAAGATTCTTGATACCAGAGAACATGTGTGGAGAAACTGGATGACTCGTCTGGTAAAAGTTCTACGGAGAAACCATAAGATGGAAGAGGCAATGTGGGAACCTGAGGAACTTTTGATGAAGAACCACCCAAGTTTTTTATGTATTAATATTTTATAAATTTAGAGGACGAAATTATTTTAAGGTGGGAGATTGTAACACCCCAAGCTTCCACGACATGCTTCTCTTTAAATAATATAGTAGCATGTGTTTTATGCAACTTCGAGTTCTAACACACACCACAACCAATCAAACTAGCCATTATGAATAGTAATACACACTTTTTGTAGTTTTATAAATTTTATTTTTCAAAATGGACTTAATTTTTGGATTTGTAATATAAAAATTAGCTTAGGGTGAATTTTTGGTAATTTTTGTAAAATTTTCAATTTTTGATTAATAGTGAAAAATAATGAATAATAGTTTAAAATCGAATTTTTATTTAAATAATTATTTATTTTATTTAAATTTATTTTAGGTGAAAATAGATAAATAATACCTATATAATTTCAATTAAATTCATTGGATTCAGTTTATAATAATTTTGGATAAATAAAAAGTTTGTTGAACTCTTCACCGTCTTTTACCCATCTCTTAGGAGAATTTGAAAATTCACATAAAACATACCACTTCTATGAGTGAAATTTAGAAAATCTGAGTTACACAGTTAATATCAATGATTAAAATGTGGTTCAATAAGATAAAAATAATTTTTTGTGAATAGTAACTTTTCACTTTTATTTACCATGGTTAAAAGTAAATAGGGTAATTAAGGGTAAAAATGATATTATTAGTACCCTAAAACATATCTTAATTATATTAGATAAGTATAATTTGACCAAAAACAACCTTAGGAATAAATTATGAACCGCTTTGGTCCACTTGGATTAGATTAGGACATTTATTATTATTTAATTCAAAGAAGAGTTAGAAGAGTTAAAATCAATGTTTAATAACCAAAACATTTTTAATATAAGGTTATACCTAAGATAAATTCGATTATAAATATTCATTAAAAATATAAAAATATTTCACACATAATTTTATTTTATTTATAATTTTTAGACATTAAAAAATTTAATTTATTTATGACACAATGGTGATGTAGTAATTACCTAATTAATGAAATATTAAAATAATTGATATTATAAATATTCAAATAAATGTAATTTTAGACTTCTTTTGAATTCAACTAATTTTATAGGTTAATATGACATATTATGATTGGTTAGATGAATGTTTTTTGAAGTAATAATGATTTTATGAATTTATCGAAATCAAAATACCAAATAGTGTCAAAATTGGCATAAAAGTGTTTTTAAAAAAAATATTATATTATTAAATAATATTCTATTTCTAAAAATCCAAGGGTTGGAAAAAGGGCTAATATAATGATAGGTTGTTAATTAATGAACAACTTGGGGTTATCTTGGAAGTATATAGTATTTTTATTAACCATATAATATAAAAATACAAAGAGACATGGTAATTGTAAAACTATTTAACTAAGTGTTAAATCTAAAAGATAAAGTTAATATAGTGACTGAAACCTATATAAATCATATTGGTTGAGTGGTTTTAGACCCATCCCTATATTAGACTTTAAATAATCAATTTTGGATCCATTATAAATCTAAAATGATTTTATTATAAAATAATATTTCTATTTTTTCTTAAGGTGCCCCCGACCCCTCTTATTAAAGGTCACTCCCCCTTCTCTCTAATTCACACCTTCAAAGCTTTTTGGATCAGCAAAAACCCTGTCCAAATATCCTATAAACTTCTCTAACTTCATCATAGAGGGATTTATTTAGTCATAAAGCCAACATATGGAGCCCTTTTGATCAAATCAAAAGGAAGAACTCGAAGAAGAGGTAATAATTTCACCATCCTCTTTCAAGTTCTTTTATTCTTCCAATTATTATTTTATATCCATTCTTAAATAATAACTCCGATATCTTTTATATACTATGATGTTATTATAAATATGGTACAACCATATTCATTATTCTATCCATCCTTTGAATGACAGTTCACCATACGTGCCTATGTACGGATTACAGTCTCCACATTGTGGTGTAATAGTTATTCAATACATTATTAATTGGATGTGTATAATAATGATGTGTAATTAATGTAAATAATAAATATAACATGATACTAATTTAGTATATATGATATACCATCCAATTAAATATTAATTTATTATAAAAATAATGATATTGTTGCTCATGCGTACGTACAGATTACCGTATCAACGAACTCGATGAAATTCATTCCCCATCATATCCAATCAAGACTAATTTTCATTAGATGATTAAAAATAATGTTTAAATACTTGATATAATTCTGTATATGAATAATATACATCCCATACATAACAAATATGACTCACATAACAACGAATATAAATGAAAACAAATCCGTTAACACTCGAAATGATGATAATAATATGATATTATTAAAAAAATGTTAAAAGATCATATATGATATCGTATTAATGTATATGATTCTTATATAATTTAATAACAATTATTTCACCATTATAAAATATTTTAACCTACCCTCAACCAAGTAAATCTACAAGGTAAGGGTTAATTTCACAATCTCTTTATTATTCAAAGTTGTTTTTACGTAAGTATCTATTGGGACCTATTTATCATCCACATCCATCTTTCGTAAAAATGTATTTCAAACAATTCTTACTATTTTATAGACTATGTATTAATTTCATTTATACCCTTGTTTGAATTTTCATAAGATGTTTATAAATGAATCTTTCTGTCATTTTCCAAACAAGGTCTTTTTTAACCGTTTCGACAGAATTAAGGTAAGAATGTCTTTTTTAACTTATACGGTGGGTGAAACTATTTTCCACCATTATAAAATCATCGAAGCACCCCTTAAAATCATATAATAATTTTTCAATGTAAATGTTTTATTTTATAAATTTAGGACTTTTACATTATTTCATAAAAAAATAAATCTCTCATATAGTTTTGATTCAACCCATGTCAACATCCTTTGATGGATTTTAAGCTTATTTGAAGTTGATTTATTATGATACAAAACATCCATATTGTAATGAAGTTTTTGTGATATGTTTGACTGTGGATGTGTTATTTTTATACCATTCATGGTTTATGGATAAAGTATTGACATTTCATATGCAAGTTTTAATACGAATGTTTATGTTATGTTTAAACCTATTCATATGAGGAATGAATTGGACATAGTAAGTGATGGATGGAGCCCAATATAGATCCTCTATGCATCGGTCTCTCTCACAAGAAAAACTAGTGTCTTGGCACAAGGCCTTGAAAAAATATTATTTGTAGTCTTGGCACAAGTCCTTGACTATGTGGTTATGATAGTCTGGAATTATGCATTCCATAATTATGAAAGTGGTTATTTATATTGCATTTGATTATCAGATTATTAGAATATCCATGTGAATATGTAAATGGAATTATTTCATTTTATTTCTTCCATTTTATGTTGAAGTTCATGTTTAAAAGGCTTTTGTTTTAGTTATACATTGACTTAAATGTTTATGTTTATTTATGAATTTTTTTTCTATATAGTTATCCTTAATGAGCATTTGAGCTCACCCCTTTCTATGTTTTATTTTTCCTCGTATGTGAAGAAGTATTTTATGACGGACCTACAGGGATAGTCCAAGGGGATATGAGTGTGGACTATGGAGACTGTTTTGTTGTATGTTTTCACTTTATGATGTAATGTAAGACTTATGAATTTATCTAGTTTTTTCAAGGCTACTAAACTAATAAGACTTTCGAGACTTGATATTTTGTGATTAGGCCAATGTTATGTAATAATGCACTAACTCTGGGTAACTAGGGTTGGGGCGTTACAAGGCAGATCTCTGTTTCTCTGATTTCTGGGATGAGGAGGACATTTTTCAGCTACGGTAAGAAAATGGGAAATTACTATATTCTTATTGTCAACCGAGAAAGGAGGGTCATCACGTCAACAACCTTCGATGGGAGGAACGATTCCATATGTGGGATCAAAGGTGTGAAATAAACAACTATGCCGGATGTTAGTGCATTGGGGAGGACCTTCGCCCAAACTGATAGTGGCATGGGTAGGACCTCCATGCCAAGCTTGGGAGTAGGGAAGGCCTTCACTATCATTTATTGTGGCATGGGGAGGACCTCCACACAATATTTCATCGCAATAGGTTGGCCCACGAAAGGTACTACCTATGTTAGTGACCAAGAGAGTTGTCCCAACATGCCCGTGGGGTGGTTGGGGCCTCGATCCGAATCGGGTGTGTAAGTCCCCCTGTATATTATAAATAGGAAGTTGATAGTATGCATCAGTTATTTCATGATACATTGTAGCTGTTGATGATGACGCCACCTAGAAGGTTCCCTCTTTTTCTTGCACCCGACGTTGGCATCGGGTTAACCATACTGGGGTTGGTGCTACAGGTGAGTAACTCACCTCCACCTCAGCCTGTGGGACTTAGTGGTGGTACTAACGTGACCTGGTGGGAGACCTCCATGGTGGCCCCAAGACGGGATCACAACTAGGCTGTCCTGGATATCCCTAACCTCATTGGTGTAAGGAAGCGATTCATCAAAGTGTTTTGGTTTGCGGCTCCCGAAATGGTTGTAGTATGGAGGCGAGAGTAGTGTCTCCCTGTGTAGCCCTCGGGGGAGGCAACTACAGTGAGGTGTAGAAGCCTCTAGGTCATATAGAGTGATATACGGAGTTGGGATAATCCCTTCTTCCACATACAGTCAGATGATGTCATTGATCACCTTCCTATGAATGAGTAAAGATGGTGAGATGGGGCATGAGAACCCATCAGTCATGGATGTGGAGGCCATCGTTGAAGAGACAGGGCCATGCGGGATTATGATGTTGAGGATTCCCCAGCCCCTACCCTAGTGAATGGGAGGTGATTAGTTTCTTGAAATAGAATATTCGGACATGAAAAGCAGGATGATTTGATCAGTAGCACAAAACGGGGGAAAGCAACATCCAGTGACCCAGATCCATTCCGTCTCCCATGATTGGTAAGAAGGAACCATGCTGATAACATCATAGACCGGGATTCCTAACGTTCAACTGCTCTAATCTCTAGTGAGTTTCACACCAGGCCCACTATTTTCTTGTTGGGACCTAGCACCAAATAGCGGGATCCCATGGAACTCTTATCCACTAATGTCTTGAAAACTACTAATATCATGATTAGAAGGTTGAATGTTCTATTCACATCAGGTTCACCATTTATGTTTCAGACACTTTCGTTGGTATGCACATTCCTTTATCGAGGACACACTAATGTGCCCCCTATTCCCACTTTCCAAATGTGGGCAACATCCGTTTCTTATTCAGGGACATACAATCCATGATTGAAATAGGTTGATGGGATGTACATCTCTCCTTCTGTGGATTCCTCCTTATAATTCATCACCTAGTCCGGGTCTCCCTTAAAGATTAAGACATTGTTCGTGAAACTCTTCCCTAGTTCCATATATTCATGGACTATAGTTAATTACAGTAATTTTATTGTGTCATTTTAGTGGGTCATGTCAGGAAGAATCCTTCAATCAGGGGACTAGTTACATTTGACATTGCTGGAATGTTTGGATGTTGAAACACTGATGGGTCTGGGTTTCTTCACTTTATGATAGGGCTTCTCGAGGGTGTGGAAACATGAGGGATCCCATGTTGAGTGCGGGGAATTATATTCCATAGCCATTTCACTAAGGTTTTCTTCAGTTTCCCATGTTGACACACGGTATTTATTGGGTCTAACATCTAGCGGAGATGGATCAGACTGATTGGAACACTGATAGGAGTGGATTAGATGAGTACATCTCTATGAGGGAGCACATGTGGGGTTTAATGGATAAGTGGATCAAAATTTCCAATGAAGAAGGATTCAAGGATGCTTGGGTTCCTATAAAGGGGATCAAGGGTTTACCATTGGCTGTAATTGAACCTTAGGGTGGTTTCCTATGTATCCGACATGGATCAAAACCAGAATAGTTCGAATGGGTGATGAATCGGGGTGTACACAAAGGAAAACAACCCAGAGACATGCTGAGGATTATGCATGGATAGCGGCCCATCATAATAGGTATACTCTTGGTTGGATTGTTATGGATTGTGTGGGGATTATATATGGTTTTCTGACCAAGAGAATGACATGATATCACAGGGATGTGGATTCCTACGTGAAAATTAGGATGGATGATGGAGGGTTGAGTTATGTTGATGGGAAATGAGATGGAAACCTCATGAAGGTGATAGTGGTGTTAGGATTGAACCTCTGAAAGGTTTCCTATGTAACCCTGTGGTATTTAATCAATGTACATGTAGTTTGATGGTGGTGGTAGGACACTTAATGAGGTAGACCGTGAGAATGGATTCATGGATGGGACCTAGAGGAAGTAGAACCTCCAGGTTGGGGCATGAACTTCCTAAACACAATGGCGAAAGGGAGAGACCAGTATGGAACCTGGCTGAGGGGCTTTAACCTCAGGGAGGATCCCTATATATTCCCATGGTAGGGAATAAAAGTGTATATAGTTTATGATGGGTCTTGGAATTGGGGTTCACAGAAGGGAAAACATCCCAAAGAAATGACGGGGCATACACTTGGTTAGCGGCCCACTGTAAGAGGGTCACTCTTATGCGTGGTTTGCTGCCGAGGAGCTGGTCTGATGTCACTAAGGGACGGAACAAGGATGCAGGTCCCAATAAATGGGACACTGATGTTTGCCAATGTTTGGAGTTGAACCTCGTGGAGGCTTCTTACTTACTCTACCTAGGTGACAGGGATCAAAACACATGTAGTTCGAAAGGATGTGGGTCCCACCAAGGGGGAACAATGAAGTTTACTAGTGTTTGTGGTTGAACTTCGAGAAGTATTCCTTTATACCATGCCTAAGAGGATATTATAAAAACAAGCGTAGTTTGAAAGGATGTGGGTCGTACCAAGGGGGGATGCCGAAGTTTACCAGTTTTTGGGGATGATCCTTTGGGAGGCTTCCTATGTACCATGCCTAAGAGGAAAGGATCAAAACCCTTGTTGTTAGAAAGGATGTGGGTCCCAAAAACTCTGGATATCCCATAGAATATTGGTACCCAACAAGGTTGTGGTCCCCCGAAAATGGATATCCCATAGAATACCCCCACAGTGTGGTGGGTTTATCCTCACCATTTACATCCCACCATGGGTCTGACCATAACACTTAGGTTCCTTTTATTCCATTTCCATTCCACCTACACAGTATGACTTCACCTCATTGCATTTGTATTCTAGATAATTCCATAGATGTCTCACCCTCCCCATTTAACATAAGAAAACTATCAAATAAAAAAACTAACAATATGGGTGTTGGGTATCCATGGTTGGTGGGACCCACATCCTTTCCTACTCTAATGTGTATATCTTTCTGGTCTATTGAGTATTAATTCCTTTCCATTCATTTTGTATGGTGTGAATTGAAGTAGGGGATCAATAATCCTTTAATTTTATTTATTTCTAATTGTGGGGGTAAAATTATTTTGTTCGCAAGTTGGTAAATGGTAGATATTGACTTTAATAAATATAGTAAACCAGAATTATAGGAATTAGGGAAGTTGAAAGTGGTGTATTGTGGATTAATCCAGATTATTCTTTAATTTATGATTGGTGACTCATGTGTTATTATAATTATAGTGATAATACTTTACTAGGATTTTTATTATTCAATAACATAATTTTTATTCCAATAATTTAGATTAAATTACAAAGATAGTAAGGCGTATAGAATAATGAAAGAGGCACATAGATTGAGTTTTCATTCTTCCTGAATAATAAACATGATAATGAATTGATTTTAGCATGTTTACTAATTGTTTATACCTACTATTAGTTATTATATAGTTTTATTTTTTTTGAACATGGTTAAAATGAATTTGTTAATTCAAAAAAGATAATGGAAAATATTTCCTGGTATAATTAATGTTTTTTGTTGTTTTAAATACTTTCTTTATTTACCTTAACCTTTTATGATTAAGTGAGGTATAATTAATATATCTTTTATGTGATTCCACTAGAAATAAAATTTTCCTTCTTGTATATGGTTTATAATTATTGATCACTTACTCTGATTATAGGAAACCAAGTATGGTAAGAGAATTTAATGGGGGTTTCAGTTGGTTTTCTTGGATTTTGAATGTGTCTTGGTGAGGGTGATAGAGGGATTCTATATCTTAGGTTGAAAGTTGTTATTGATAACACTATATTGGATGGATCAAGCTAAGGGCCCTGTTAACCTATATTTTTACCTGATGTTAGACTTCCAGGTCTAATTCTTCTTCATGTCATTTAATTGATTCCATTAGGCGTATCTGTTTGAATGATATTGTCGAGTCATAGAATAATCGAGAAATGGAAGGACTAATGAATTATAAAAGAACTCAAGGTAATTGGGTGTTTATTATGGAAATACTGTAATAAATAGAAACCATAGAATGGGTTAGGTAAATGATTAAAAGTCCATAGTTATGAAATATGTACTTGAACAATGGAATATAAAACTCCCATGTATTTTTTTAATAATTAAATGGTTAAACCATAATTGGTAATGTGGTTTTATAATATGAAATGTAATTGACATTTTATAAATGTTTTAGGTTAATGATGGAATTTAATATTTGTGTGATTATTCAAAATTAGATCCATAGTCTCAGAGATGGTAAAAAAATTTATATTGGATATTAGTTAATGTTTGAGTCTAAGGTAAAAGAGTTTTCCATTGTATGGTTTTGTAATACATATCATTATGTTCAATGATTTATTTTTCTCCACCACTCATGTAATGCCCCGACCCCTCAAGACTGGTGCCAGTGTATTTCTTGTTACATTGGCATGGTTAGAAGTAATGAAAATCATAAAGGAACTATCAGTTTAGTAGTCTTGAAAAAACAAGATACATAGATGTTACTCAAATTATATTATAAAGAATGATTTCGAAATGTAGAGGTTGGTGGGGCCAATTATAGCCCCTCGATACATCGACATGTCTCATGAGAAAAATCAATTGGCGACAAACCCATCAAGTTTATTTCCAAAAACAAATCAGATAGGTTTCCACGCACAGAACTAAACAGCTGTAATAGTATTATGGTATCATGTTCTAGATACATGAAGTAAAATTAATATGCATTATTTTTATTCATTTTCAGTTATTTCTATCCATGTGGTTTTCACTATAACAAAACTTATGGGTGCAACTTTATTCTCAGTTTATTAATGGCATGTATTTTTTATTTATTCATCATGCTATATTTGTTTATGATTCAGTTATTATTGATTCATGCTTCCAATATTTTTAACCCATACTAAGAATTTGATCTCATCCCTTTCATTTGTTTTCCTTAAATAGGTTATGAAGAGGAGATCATTTATTGAGTTTCTATGGATGTATTTTTTTGTATTTTTCAGGTATTGTTTATTGAAACCATTACTAATGTAATTTGAGTTACATCTATGTATTTAGTTTCTTCCTGACTACTAAACTAATTGTTCCTTTGGGATATCCATTACTTCTAACCATGCCAATGTAATAAGTAATGTATCGGCTCTGGTCTAGAGGGGTCAGGGTGTTACAACTCAAGTTAGTCGAGGTAGCTTAATACCATTTTGAGTATCGGGTTATAGGTGTATTCCCAAAATCTAGGTTTTAGAGGTTTCTGAGGGTTGAATCCTCCCCCTTCCCCACTCTAACCTCCAAAAATTGAATAGAATATAAGAATAATCACCCTTTGTGGTCTTATGGGTAATGTGATCATACAAGATGGAATATCTCACAGTAATGACATACATGTATATTTGGGTTTTGGTGGATTAAATTTATGTCATATTGTTTTATTACAAGTTTATTTATACATGGGATGTAATGTCTTAATGTACTATGTATATTTACATGGTTTATGAGGACTGTTTATTTTTTGATGTAGTTATTAGGATGTGATTGTTATGTAGTTATGAATAGTTATATTATGTTCATGGTGGTATTAGGTTTTTGTGATAATTTCATAGAAGAGAGGTATGGATTTTAAGGGTATGGGAGCACTAGGAAGTAAGTGGTTGGGGGTTTAGGGTGACTTGTCCATTGAAAAAGTGGAATAATGGTACCGTTATAATTTAAAATATTCATTATTTTGTGATATACTCTTGTGTGTTACTTGGTGAGTGAGCCATGGTAAAGATGGAAATATAGTTTACCAATTTAATTGATGAGATGGTTTCTATTTTATTCACATGGACTTTAGTAGAGTTTTTCAACATTTTTATAAGATATTTTAGGGAGGATCCTTCAAATAATTGTTATATAGTGACCCCTATATATATACTATTTTTAAGGCATGCATGATTTTGTTGGTGATTATGATTATTGTTAATATCTTATAATGGTTGTTAATGATAATCTGAAGTAATTATTAACTATCTAGAAAATATTTGTGGAATTTTCATTTTTTCAACTTTTTATGAATTTAATCCTATTAGGATTTATATTTTTTTAATGTTATGATGTTCATTGATGGATATTTTATCATTTACTGGGATATAATAAGGGTAGTTCCTCCCACATGTGTGCATTATTCACCCTCATAATTAGTTACTAAATCATTACCTATTGGAGGTGAGATTTGGAGGTCACACCTATCATTACTATTGTTCTAGGAGGGCCACCGTTATCAGTGTGTCATGATAAAGTTGTATCAATATGTTTTTTAAAAGGTAGCTTATAACTTGAGGATAAAAAATAGTGAGGATTTTATGGTATGGTTGAGAAATAGCATCATTTGAACATTATATGTGATGTGAGAAATGGAGAAAAAATAAGACATGAGATATTAGGTCCCACTGGGATCCAATGCAGGGATTATAACGGTATTAAAATTATTATGTAATGTGATACATCTTACATTGTCGAGAACTAGGTCAGGATCATGCATCATGATTGTATTTCCTTATGATTAAACTATATATATAATGAGAATTAATATAACCCATAAATAATTAATATAATGTATACCGTATTATGAGTGGGGGGGTAACTGTTTTAATTTTGTAGATTTGGATACAGGTCAACATAACCTTCATGATTAAATAGATGATGTTCAGAAGTATGCATGAGAAGCTCATCATAGAGTTGATATCAACAATGATGATTATTAGAGGAAGTTTCTTCAATAGATTTATTATTAAGGGATATAATAGCATTAGGGGTTTCTTTCAAATTATGAAAAAGAGGACTAGTTAAAGAAGATAGAGATTTAATTTAGTTAGATACATTCCCAGAGAGATCTCTATATATTATAATCTATCAGTATGCTGGATAGAGAAATTTTACACTGGTGGTTCTGTCCCTTAGAGAGCATTAGGATTCGATAGTAGTGTGTGGGAAGTTACATGATCATTTTGAGGATTGGTTTCTTGATTTGATCATGAATTTGATTTATCACTAAGATATTCACACTCTATACTAGGAGATTTATATTGTGTGGGAGTTTGGTGTTGTTTTGTAACATTGGACACACTAAGAGGGGAGTGGTGAATCATACTGTCATATTTTACTTTACGATTATTTCGATATTTTTACCACATTGGTTGGAAATTTTTAAAACTATTATAAATAGTTTCACATAAAAAATATAGATAATAAAAAAATTAACAATTATTATTTTTTGGTTCAACACTAAGGGATTGTCCAAGGTTCATTCACATAATATTGTGCCAATGTAGAAAAATCCACTAAAATTTACTAGCTTCTTTAGTAAAAATATTTGTATATGGTCAGTAAATATTAAGAGAATTTACTTTATAATTAATCAATGGATATCATAATTCCTCCCTCAGATCAATTATTTCGACCTCCCCCGGCACACTACTACAAATTAATTGTTCATTGTTTTAATGTGAAGGTAACTAACTTGTTTCCAAGAATTTGTATAATTTTTTATACCATGAATGAATAAATCTTATTCTTTAATGAAGTACAAAAAATTTATCACATACTAACTTTATCTCATGTACATTTTCCAAATTCCCATTATTCAGGTTTCAAACTCTTCTTGGGTCTATTATCCCTATGTGTCAATTTCACACAAGAATTTATCATGTAAAAACCATTATGATATTCCATTAGACCACGAATCTAAACTCTATTGATTTCTATTAAGTCATATTTATTATGTATGTTATCACAAATCATTTTAATTATGGAATCCTGACTTTTTATAAAAAAACTTTTCATTGAATTTTACAAACAAATGACCATTAAAGTCTATTGTCTTCGAAATCGGGAACAATAAATCAAGAAAACTGAAAAAAAAATTGTAAATCCCATTAAATGACATCTTTAAAAGTTCATCCTTTATACAATTACTACTTCTCAAAACATGGAGACAAAAATCAAAGGAATGGGTGAGCTGAATGCCCTATAAGGGTAAATAAGGGAATCAATTTACTTGTGATATGAATAAGAACATGATAAAAAACATAAATACACGAGCAATGGAGAAAAGGAATATCATAATAAAAATAACATGAATAATATCTTAAATATGTGGATAAAACATTTCATTTATACATTTATGAACATATCACCAAGGTTAATCCACAAGGTGTCATAAAAACATTACCACAGTTATTCACCAGGGAATTGTAAAGATTGTCATCTCTAGAGATTAAATTATTTATTGAATGCGTTGGAGTGCTATCAGGGTGATACCTTAATATTTATTTTACTTTCATGTGATCAAAATAGATAATAATAAAACATTTCATAAATAACCGAAAGAGAATAAAATAAATGGGGTTTATTTCAAAATCGTGATATTTTAAAAGTCCTTAAAAATAAAATCATTATGTCATTTATAACATACAGAAAAGGAGTGAGGGTTATATGTATGTTAATTACAAAATGAAATTTATCATTTTTGGGTATTTAAGAACACCCATAGAAACTTAATTGGTCTGGGTATTCACATAAACTAAACAAGAGAATTTCTTGGGAGAAAGAGAGAGAAATTATGAGATGAAACTTCTACAGCATAACAGCTATATAACATGGATTTAGAAAATAATAAAAAGAGAGGGGAAAAGGATATCCCATCAATAAATTAATCATTTTATAGTATAGTTATAGAATAAAAAGAAATAAGATCATGGTGTGGACATTGGAATGAAATACCACATGAAAAGGAAACTTGAAAGGAAAGAGAACTTGCAATTTTTTTATGAAAATTTGGCAGCCTAACGACATCGCTTATAATTCAGAAAAATAAGTTGATGATAGAGAAAAAAGGAATATAATAATTTTTACATGAAATTTACAGTAATAATGATATATAAGAACATACCCCCACATAATAAGATGGAAACTAAAATACATAACATAAAGAAAATCCTAAATAAAAGAGAAAGGTGAAAGGTTCCCTTACCTTTAAGAGTGACATCGAAAGATCAATGTTTGGGAAGTTGGGAGCTAGGGGGAACCATGGGAGGATTCCTTGGGAGGTAAAAAGACCATATATTCATTACATAGGATTTTTGAAGGAAATGAATGAGGTAATGGGTTGGTATTTAGAGGGAAAGTGAGGGAATATTTAATTAATTTCTAAGGGACAACTCATCGGTGGTATTTTCAAAACCATGGGTTTTCCCAGGGTATTTTCCCATGGTTTTGGCCACTTGTCCCCCCTAATAACATGTCATACTATTCACAAGTCGACCAGAATGATTACATTAATATTACATCGTTAATGTTTTCATTAATCACACTGAAACTCAAAACTGATTTTTTACTATTCACTGAAAAAAAAGCATTTTATAAAATTATCATTATTTCACCATAACCTAATATCGACATTTTGAATTAAAAAATTAACTCCACTATATGAAAATATTTTTCAAAATATTTTTAATTTAATTTTTAAATAAAATCGTTATTTATTCCAAATACACAACTTTAAATCTATAACTTGTTTTGTAACATTTTGAAAATGAAATCACGGTCCCATATAAATTATCATATAACCACATTACAATAAAGTAAAAATTTATGATTACATTTTATGAAAATAAATTTTTATTTTAAATTATTAAAATAATCATAAAATTTTAATTAAAATATTTATGACATACAAAAATACCAATACTTATACTATGATCATTTTTTCATTTTTAAGATATCTATATTATATTTATACATTCATGGGTGAAGTTTCTGTTTTTTTTCGATTTACTATTCATTACTATTCATAAGGGTAAAATTACTATTTGAAAGGGTTAAGTTACTATTCACCAAAAAATTATTTTGATCTTATTGAACCACATTTTTCACCTTGATTACAACCATGTATTTTTGTTTGTTTAAAATCATTTCACAGAAAAAGTTATTTAATAATAAAATATTTTATAATATTTATCAAAGAGAATTATTAATATAAAACTATTCATCAATAAAACACTATTCATCCAATACTCTTTATTAAAAAGATATTGTTAATCACAAAATTAAAACATCTTAGAAAACTACTAAAAATTCACCTAAGATTAATTTTGACATTTGGAATTCAAAAATGATTTTTATTTAACAATCAAAATCCTCTATGCATAAGAAATTTAACTTTTAAAATATAAAGAATCTTATTTATTAAAAATAATAGGGGATAGAAAATGATTAGTGAAATTGCATAGTGAAATTTCCGACACTTAAAAAAATTATTTTAGCATTTAAATTTAAAATGGGGAGTTTTAAACATACTATATAATTAAAATAATAATTATTACATATAACTTAATTTTTTATAAGAATTATATCATTTTATTGAAAACTAAAATTTGGGTCTAAAGTAATTCGATGTTCTTCCATTATAAAAAAATAAAAAGTTATTAGGAGGAAATGGATCCATAAATAAAAGAAGTACACTTTTTGGGGTCGTTACATTCTTACCCCCTTAAGGAAATTGAGTCATCACAATTTTCTCTTATTAGAAATTTTTTACTGTTAAGAAACTTATAATTATGATGTAATTTCATGTCTTAAAAAATTATTCTTTAACAACAATTACATTTCTCTATAAATCCTTCATAAGGATTCATTAAAAGCTTGTGATTCACTACACATATCTCCTGAGAGTGTCAAACCAAGAGTGCATCAAGGCCCAATGTCATTTACCAAGATACCCTAGGTCAAGCCTCAAACTCCTTGTTAGAGTTTTCACTCCTAGCTACATTTGTGCTAGAGCCACATCCACTTGTTCTTATCCTGACAAAGATTTATTTGTTCGGAAACCACTTACATAATATTTCACCAAAATAACAAGAGGTTTTTCTATAGTTGAACTTTTCTATAGGGTTATTCCTAAATATTTAATATCCTAATTTCCATAAATAAGTAAACTATCCATTTATACCAATTATGGCATTCAACCTTTTTATTACATAAATTTTCATTGTATTTTACAAATAGACGACCATTAAAGTCTAGCGTCTTGGAAACCAGGAACAAAAAAACCTGAAAACTTAAAACACTATTTTAAATCCCCTTTAAAAGCATCATTAAAAGTTTATCCTACGTTCAATTACATCATCTCATAACCTGGAGACATACATCAATGGAAAGCGTGAGATGAAGGCCTAGTAATGGTAAACAAGGGAATAAGTTTTCTTGTGATATTAATAAGAACTTGATAAAAAACATAAAGAAATGAGCAATGGAAAAAAAGTCATATCATAATAAAAATAATATGAATCATAACTATTATATGTTGATACAGCATTTAATTTAGACATTTATGATCATATCACCAAGGTTCATCCCCAAGGTGTCATTAAAAAATTACGCAGGTTATTTATCAAAGTATCGTGAAACTTGTCACCTCTAGAGATTAAATTCTTTACCTAATGCATTGGAGCACTGTTTGGGAGCACCCTTAATATTTATTTTAATTTCATTTTATCCAAATATATAATAATCAAAAATTTCATAAATTATGCAATGAGAATAAAAGAAATTCATTTCATTTCAAAATCGTGACATTTTAAATGTGCTTAAAAATAAGATCATTATGTCATTTATAACCCACCGAAATGGAATGAGGGTTATATGTATGTCAATTCCAGAATAAAATATACAATTTTTTGTATTTATGAACACCGATAGAAACGAAATATGTTTGGGTATTCACATAAACAAAACAAGATAATTTCTTGAGAGAAAGAGAGAGAAATTTTGAGACGAAATCTCTGCAACATAACAGCTATATAAAATGGTTTTAGAAAATAATAAAAAGGGAGGGTAAAAGGGTCTTTAAAAATAAATTAATCATTTTATAAAAGAGGTACAAAATAAAAACAAATAATATCATGGTGTGGTAAGTTTAATGACATACAACATAAAAAGGAAACTGCAAAGGAAAAGGAACATGCAATTTCATTTACGAATATTCGGCCGCCTAACGACATCACATGTAATTCAGAAAAATAATTTGATGATAGTGGAAAGGGTATATATATCAATTGGACATGAAATGGATTGTCATAAGGATATATAAGAACATACCCCCACATAATAATATGTAAACTAGAAGATATAACGTAAAGGAAATCAGGACTAAAAGAGGAAGGTGAAAGGTTCCCTTATCTTGAAGAATGAAATTAAAAGATTGATGGTTGGGAGATAGGGGGCTTGGGGGAACCTTGGGAGGAATAACTGGGAGGTCAAAATACCAGATATTCATTGATTTGGATTTTGGAATGAAATGAATGAGCTAATGGCTTGGTATTTATTTGAAAAGTGATGGAATAATTAACTAATTTTCCAGGGACACCACATTTGTGGTATTGGAAAAACCATGGGCTTGAACATGGTATTTTCCCATGGTATTGGCCACTTGGGACACCTCATAACATATATTAATATTCAAAAGTTTACAAGAATGATTAAATTATTATTACAACATTAATAATTTCATTAATCACACCGAAACACAAAACTGAATTTTTACTATTCACTAAAAAAGAAAACATTTTATAAAAATATCATAAATTCACCATTACCTAATTTGAAAGTTCAGAATTAAAATATTTACTCAATTATATGGAAATAATTTTCTAAAATTTTTTAATTTAATTTTTAAATAAAATAATTATTTATCCCAAATAAAAAACATTAAATCTATAGCTCATTTTGTAACACCTTGAAAATGTAATCAAGTTCCGATAAAATTATCATATAACCGTAATAAAATAAATTAAGAATTTATGATCACATTTTGTGAAAATAAATTTCCATTTTAAATTATTAAATTAATCATAAAATTGTAATTAAAATATTAATGAGATACAAAAATACCAATACTTATACTATTATCATTTTATCACATTTAAGATGTATAAAATATATTTACACATTCAATGGTAATGTTTCAATTATTTATTTACTATTCATAAGTGTAAAATTACTATTCGAAAGGGTTAAGTTAATATTCCCCCATAAAATTATTTTGATCTTATTAAACCACATTTTTCATCTTGATTACAACCATGTATGTTAGATTTTTTAAAATCATTTCACAAAAAATTTTATTTAATGATAAAATATTTTTTTAATATTCATCAAAAAACTATTCATCAAATAATATTCATCAAGAAAATAATATTCATCCAATACAATTAATCAAAAAATACTATTCATAACAGAATTGAAACTTCTTAAACAACTACTAAAAAATCTCCCTAGATTATTTTTGACATTTGGAATTCAAAAATGATGTTTATTTAACCATAAAAATTCTATATGTATGAGAGATTTAACATTTAAAATAAAAAAATCCTTAGTTATTAAAAGTAGTAGTGGATAAAAAATGATTAGTGAAATTGCATAGTGAAATTTATGACACTAAAAAAATTATTTTATCATTTATATTTATATGGGGAGTTTTAAAAATGATATTTAATTAAAATAATCATAATTCCATATACCTTAATTTGTTATAATAATTATATCATTTTTTTCGAGAACTAAAATTTGGGTCTGAAGTAATTCGATGTTCTTCCATTGTAAAACATAATAAAAAGTTATTAGGGGGAAAGAGATCCATAAATAAAAGAATAACATTACCTTGTGTCGTTAAATTAATAAGATGATTTTCCAATATTTCCATCACTCTTCCTTATTCAAAAAACTATGTTCACATAACCTCATTTTTTTCACAAATTTCATCATACATATTTTTAAGCTATGTACAATTAATTGATGTAAAAATTATTCAAAGAGAGATAGCTTAATCATCAACGTAATTTCTATTCATTTTAAATTGTTGGGGGTCATATTGTTTTTATAATAAAACCATGACCATCCATAAAACCATTGTGTTCCTATTTTCATGACTCATCATTCATGAAACTCCATCTCCATGGCACTTCTACTTTTACAATATATATGAATATCCAATTATTCTCAAAACTCAACCAAGATAAAAATACATTAGATTCTACATGAGTAACAAAAGTATCTATAATTAACACATAATTCTCCCAAAATTGTGTGAACCTATCAGACATAGCTTGTTTCATAAACTAACTTACCAAAATATGATTTTAATAGAATAAAATATATTCCACTATTGTGAATATATATCCTTTTCACCCAAAACACCTCTAAAATTTGTTTAACTTACTTTATATCTTCTAAAAATTCACTATTATATTCACTTTTCTTTGAAATATCATGAACATATATAATTCTTAACATCTACATGTCATCCTCCACAAAATCAGGGATGAAAACTTGTCCAAAAAATTTATATTTTAATCATACACAAAAATCAAAATATATCTAAATGTATGATAAAATATTTCTCACTTTCATAAACAATGTATCACTAAATGTTAAATGATTTGGAGGCTTTAAGTTAGTGAGAAGAAACAATAATCTTGTGATGTTATATTTATTGATGGGACAAGGCTCAGTGTCTTGAGTTTCTAAAAGATTTTTGATAATGGGAATGAGGTGATCATAAAACAGAATATATATTTCATTAGAATATTTTATTATGGAACAATCATAAGGAAAATTTGATGAACCAAAAAATATCAATTTTAAATTTATATATATCAATTATAATTTTTCTTAAGATTTAAATATGATAATGAGTTATGGTATAGAAGAATAATTCATTTGGGTTGAAATAGAATGGGTAATATTTTCATATATTAATTAGTTAGTAATATAAAAAGTATAAAATATGAAATACATAACAATTGAGGAAATTTTAAAAAATGAAAAAATGGAATATGAGTCAAATGATGGTGGATATCAACACAGTAAAACCACATAAGCAAATACATTCAGATGTGTGCAGTCTTGGGAGATTTAATTCAACTAAAATAGGTATGTATTATCTTAAATTTTTTTCATTTCACTCATATGAATTATATCAATTTTCTTTCAAGTAAATATTAATCCCTTGATATGTTTAAATGTTTTCAATGGTGTTTTGAAAATAAATTATTTGTCTTCAAAACATATAGGCTTGATAATGGTCAAAATAATAGGGTAGATACTTAAATAAATATCTTGGGAATCATGGTGTATGTATAGATTTCAATTCTATTTAAACTCCTTAAAAAATATATTATCTAATTATAATCATTATTTTTCATGGATATATAAAGAATAATCTTATCGAAGTAGGGAACCTCCCAGTACATTAAGATACCAGACATGACTGTGGTTATATCCTCTCTCAATTGGATTTTACTATGAATAAATTCTGTTAATATTATTTATGAAATGTGGTTTGTAAATATGATAAAGTTATCATGTTTAATTTTATTTGATATCCCTTGTTACATTAAGATCAAATGAAGATATTTGGTCTACTTTAATGAGAGATTCAATGAGTGAATATTCTTTAATTATACATCTGGTGGAATATGTTATGAGTGTTACTGAAATAATCTGAGGTAAATCAATTTTTTTATGATGTGATTGTATTGGAAACAAATTAATTATACATATAATTACCTATATATAATGAGATAGATTATTTTCAGTGAAAAAATGATGGAATAAATGGAAGAATATTATGTTTTATATTATATTTTCAATTTAATGACATTAATTCTAAAATTCACAGTGATAAGGAAGGATCAAGGAACGAAGTTCCACTAATTCAAAGGAATAAAAAAAATTAAGATTATATTTTTTTTGTAGACAATATAAATGGCGTGTGAACATGGATAAGTATGGGAATTTACAATCATACCATAATTCTCTAATAAGATTATGAAAAAAGTGTAATAGAGTAATTACAACAAGAGTATTGGAGTACAAAAATGGAAGATGAAATGAATAATATAAAGAAGAATGACACTTGATAATTGGTTCCATTTCAAATTAAAAATAATATGATAAAGATGGAATTAGTTTTCCAAAATATTTCTACTGATAATGGTGAATTATAATTGAATTAAACACACATTGTTTTAAAATTATACCCGAAAATTTAAGGTATAGGTTTCAATGAGACTATTTTTCTCATTACAATGATTAAAATAAACCAAATAATTCTTGAAAATAATGCTCAAAGGAATTATAAACATTTCCAAATGAATGTGACATTAGTGTATCTCAATGATGAACATGAGGATGAGATTTTCATTGAAAACTGGAAGATTTTAGATAGTAAAAAGATGATTATAATTTTTATAAGATGAATAAGGATTTATAAGTTGTGAAAGAATATCCTTGGGCATGGTACTAAAATTTAGACACCATATTAATGAGCCTGAAGTTTCTAAAAATATTTTTCAGTTGTAATTTCTGTGACATGGGAGATGGCATGAACTCACCCATTATAATTCCATATATCAATGAAATTATTTTTTTCGAAAAAGGAAGATACTTTTGAATAATTTCTTATAAAAATTAGGAATCACATTGAAATTAATATAATTGGTTATAAGCCATTATCTCTATGATTTCAAGTAACAAACACAATTGTTTATATCTTTCTATCACATATAAAGTATTATTGTGAATTATTAAATATGTTTAGAATGGAATAATAAAGATAAGTTTCTTCTCCTATAATAAATGGGCCAAGTTATTTTAAAAATTAGTTACTGAGAAGTATAGTATTGGATATGCACTAATTGTAGGGATATCATTGCATATGTTATCCTTTGAGTCAGAAAACATGATATGAATGAGTTAAAAATGATGGTTTTCTATTAGATTATATCATAAAGGGAATGGTATGATTTTATTAAGATTGTATCATAGATTGTGACAATACTTATGATATATTTTAAAAGGGATTCAAGTCTATTCATTATCCATGTCCTCCGACACCATTTAATTAATTTTTTATCAATATAGATTGATTTGTTAAGACTAATAGATTGTTTGTAGTGTTCAAATAGTCAAGTACTATAAATGGAATTGTTTTAAGAGTAATGTGTGTTAGCATCCATGATATGGAAAATAAGGCATCCTTTTCATTATATAAAGTGAAATACTGATTTAATTTAAAATGGATATATTCCCTCTGTTGAGAAAAACCTGTCATTTTAAGGCCTCTGTCAAAGGTTTCTTCATATGAAGGAACACTTTATATCATGGTAATGGAATTAAAACCCCGTTTATGAATAATGGTTCTCTTAATAGGATCATGTATCAAATGATTGTGTACTCCCCACGGAAGAGAAGTACTTTTCTTTGTTGAGTGATATTCATCAAGCATGCATCAATGAGTCAAGATCGAGATAATCCTATTATATGTATGCTTATATTGTTCTCCATTTTATCACCTTCCTCACTTTATTAATATAGAACAAGATATTAAACATATTATTTTTGAATAAAAATGATCATTGGATGATACCTATAAGCCCATAACAGATATTATATCCTTTTTATTCAGTGGATCAATGTGTGAATATACATGTTTTTTAAAGA
This sequence comes from Viscum album, assembly GCA_963277665.1. Lineage (NCBI taxonomy): Eukaryota > Viridiplantae > Streptophyta > Magnoliopsida > Santalales > Viscaceae > Viscum > Viscum album. The sequence continues at coordinate 1,304,494,897 of OY728140.1, read as the reverse complement.
ATTTGTTGTCATAAAGTGTTTTATTCATGTTGTTAAATATGATATGATGTATTTATAATATTTTGGTTAGTTATGACATGTGATTAGACTATAGTTTATTGGAAAATATGTTGAAACCCTGTAGATTTGGACTAGTGTGTAAGATAATATATGTTATATCATCAAATATAACTCATTTCTGAATTTTTGAAAAATATAGTATCATAGAATAATTACGACAAAAACTATATCATTAATTATGACATAGTATTTAAAAAATCTCCTTTCATAAGGGGTGATTAGAAATGATGTTTAAGATTTAAGGTTATATCATTTAATTTGATGAATACTCATTTAATCTCTTATGTATCAATCATATTTAATAAATTATAATCCCTATTATTAGTCATATAACATGATACAACTAAAAAAGTAAAAAACATTATTTTGATATATTTTTTTATAATTTATAAAATGTTAATAAATTATCAGTTTCATACCACATAAAATTTTATTTTCCTAAAAGTATGAAAATTTTATATTTTTATCTCGAATTTAGGGAAATCAACAATGTTAGTTTTTTAAATTCCTTTTAAATATTCATGATTATAATTTTTTGTGAAATTTAAATGTTTTGTACTCTTAATTTATATAAAAAAACTCTTTAGGGAGTTTTTTACCTATATGATAATGAATATATAGAATTATAATATTTAAAATATTTTTTACCTTGTACTTGGTATTTTATTAACGTTGTAATCTTGAATTTATTTTTTAAATATTGTTTTTACTTATTAGTATTTTTAGTAATTATGAAATATATTATATCTTGAGTAAGGTATCCTTAGAGATAATGACTTAGAGTCAGACCTCCCACTGGTTTGTTGGCATATTCTATATTCTAGAGTGGTGGGGTTGGACGATCCATCACACTGGGATTACACTTGTAGATATTTTCAGTATCATATAACTATGATATCATATATGAAGTGTTCATGTAACACATGAATTAGATTTATTTAGATTATTAAGAAAAATTTTTGATTCAATTTTTGGGTGAGTAAATATTTTTTTGGGTTTAGTAAATATTTACACATTAATATTTTTTGAAAAAATAAAATATTTTGGATAAAATATGGAATCCAAAACTAAATTTTCATAAGAATTAATACATATGTAATGAAATAGGGTAAGATAATAACTCCATGGGATATAAATATTTTGAATTTAATAATAAAATGACATATATTATGTTGGTTATATTTTTAAATAAAACCTGATTAAAATACTAATTGTGAGATTCCTTCAAAAGTATTGCCTATCAAGACCTCTATCGTTATGTTTTGGTGACCATAATGATTAGGTGCCCATGAATTATCTTATTTAGGGAATGTAAGTAATAAGGTGACCCTAATGGGTTTGTACCATTTTTTAGTGTTTTTTTTGATGCATTTATATTGGAAACCGAAATGGTTTGGAAACCAAATGTTTAGAGTTCATCAAATCCATAATTCAGATTTGGATAGAGTTATCCAATCAACAATACAATATTCATTTATTATACGATTGATTTTTGTACCAGTTATAATCATCACTATTTTATATTCTCAAACCTTGGTATGTTAAAATGAAATTTGGGTCTTGTTTCACTAAATCAATATGGTATTTGTGGTCATTATTTTAGTGTGGATACATTCACTAAAAGTTCATGATGAAAAGATATATTTCATGAAACTAACCCAAATATGTATATATTTTTTTGTAGATTATGACTTAATTTATGATAATAATATTGATATAACTTATTTTTATGACCTATAAAACAGTTCTACATTGGTACATAAGGTGGATATGTTTTATAAATATAAGAATCCTAGTCATATAAATTTGAATATTACAATGGTCAATTCAACAACTTTGACTCAGGGGTATTAGATACTGGGTAAAAAAAATATATGACGATAAACACATACTCAAATATTAAAGGGAATTAAAACATGATGAATTAGTCTTCATTTCGTCCATGTAAAAAGCTTTGTTTTTTTAATAGTTGTCTCATATGATATGACATTACCAATTATATTAGTTCTAGAATTGAGGGATTTTTTTTATATTCCCACATAAAAGAAAAATTTTATTTATGTATCTTTTTTAGATAATAGGGGGTTTCATTAATTTTTAATAATAATATTTATTCTCTATATAATAATATAATGTTTTATAGAATTGGGAATACAATAAAAAATAAACATATTTTACATATGGAAAATATTGTCTATAACATTTATTTAATTATGTGAGGGTTGTTTCTAATCCTGTGTGGCTTTGAAATTATGACCTTTGACATTTAAATGAGAAATGATTCCAAAGACTCCATAGAGATTGATTATTTTAACCATACAATTATGAATTGTTTGATAATTGTGAATTTTATTTATTTGGTAAAATGAAAAATAATATTATAGTGGAAAGGTTGAAAGTAATTTCAAAATATTAGTTCTTATACATATTGATTTTTTTGGGCCTTTGATTTCTCATGTATGTTGTGCTTCTAGGTAGTTTATTATATTTATGATTAATTTTATTGGTATGGTTATGCATTCATAATGAGAGAAAAGTATGAAACATTTGAATAGTTCAATGTGTTTTTAAAAAAAGTAAAAAAAAACTATGGAAAAATTGTTATCTTATCTGATTGGGTTTGGGAATATAAGATCATATAATTTAATAATTATATAACATATTTTTCAGTACATGTACAAATCACCCCATCTAGAAATCTATACTAGAATAGTCTACTCAAGAAGGGGAATATTTCTATTTTAGACACGAATTTATTGATAATGAGTTAGTATGACCTTAAAATTTTAATTTAGGGTTATAAAATAAATACGTCTATATTTTTTATATTATTTTACATTATATAACCTCATCAAAAAAATTTATGGTTTATTATCCCAAGGAAACTATGAAATTTTATATCTATTGTACTATTATACATAAAATGTTTCTAGCCTAAAATAGTCTTTTGATTTATGTGAGAATATAGTGTGTGTAGTTAGTCAGTGGAAAATTTTACTTAGAGAAGTTAAAAACCAAAAAACATGAACATTTCCTAAGGTGGATGTTTTTATGATCTCATATAGAGTTGTTGATGAAAAATCAACTCATGTTTCATAAGAACCTATAAGGTATAGTAAGATTCAGTAGGAACCTAAAAGATATATATTTATTATGGAAATTTATGATGAAGTAATGTCTATAGTTGATTAAGATAATACCAATCAATATGCCTTTGAGATTAATGAATTTCAGAAATGGTTAAAATCCAAGGTATTTGAAATATACTATATGAATACTAAACATTGTTGTAAGTAGGTGGATACTAGAAAAGAGGTGAGAAATTTATGGTTATTTTTTTATTATATGAAAACAATCACAGATAATGATGTTGTTTCTTATAATTCATGGTAAGAAGAAAAAGGTTATAAGAAAAATCAGGGCATTGACTAGGAAAAAACCCTTTAACTAATAACAATGTGAGTTTCCATTCAGATATTGTTTTCCACAACAACATAGTCTTGTTAAGATATATATGTAATGGATTTAAAAAATTATTTTCCAAATAAATTTTTATTCGTATACTTCTACGTGATATAACAATCATGTCTAAAAGTTCCAAATGAGTTTTCTACGGAATTTATGTCCCAATGATACACTTACAGATTGGGTCAAGAATTTTAGATTTTTAATATCTATTTCTAATAAAGTGATTAAAGAGTTTGGTTTCATTAAAATCATGAATAATTCCTATTTGAATAATATAATTAATGAGAGTGTTATAATATTTTGAATATTTTTTTTTGTAGATGACAAACTTCATATTGTAAATTAAATTACAACAAAACATTTTTGATTGATTTGTTCTGGTAAATGCATCTTTATGGAATATAGGGGTGAAGAATCTAACATTCTTGATTTTAATATTTATAAATATTGATCTAAGATGTTTATTAGAAAAATTCAGGAAACATACATTGGTAATGTAAAAATGTGTTTTATCATGGAGTCCTCTAAAAAGTTGTCTTTACATGTTTTACAAAGTGCAAATTTTAAGAATATTGAATATCCTTTTAAGTAGTTAGGAAGATAGGATAAAAATCCGTATATTTCCATTATAGGCCCTATCATGTACTTCGTGTTTTCTACTCAACCTATTGTTTCATATTCTCTTCTCATAACCATTTGATAAAAATAAAATATTGGTGAGATGCATGGTATTTTTGTAAAGAACATCCTTAAATACTTAAAAAGAAAAAAGGATATGTTAATCGTATTTAGAGGAGATTATGACCCATATATAAATTTTTACACTAATGATAGCTTCAAATATAAAAGATACGACATGAGATCTCAATATATAATTTTTCCATTAATGGTGTTGATATTATTTTTAAGTATTAAAAACAATCCACAGTAGTGTAAATAATAATGGAAGAAGAATACATCACTACATCATATGTTATAATGGAGATCATATGGATTATGAAAATAATTTGTGAACATGATTTTTTTCATACAATTGTTGGAGAAATTATGTTTTACTATTACTAAAATAGATTCATTTATCATTCCATGGAACCCTAGGTCTCACCATAGGATCAAACACATCCTAGAAAAATTCTATTTTATGTAAAATATCATCGATAAGGGTGATGATAGGATCTATTTTTGTGGCGATAGGCCAAAATTTAGTATATCCCATAATGAAGCCTTTATTATAGATGTTGAATGAGGGTAACATTGAGACTCTTGTTAGATGATACATAATATATTTATCTAATGGTTGTAAAATGTATCATGATTTTATAATAAATAAAATCCACATTTATCATTCATTATTTTTTACTGTAATTTAATTTACATTAATAGTGGAATGAAAATATCCCCTCAAAGTGTTAAATGTATTTTTCCCCAATCAAATGTCATAATTGTTTATTATGTATTGTGATGATATGTTATGATTTTCTTGAGCAATGTACTAATAAGATTATAATTGCAGTCTTAATATTTTTACTGAACCACTAAATTATATAACATGTAATATCCTAAAGTAATCATTATACATAAGGGTTAATTACAATTACCAATAATCTCAATTATGGTTGGTGGGATACCTAGTATGAAAACCTTAGAATTTGATACCTTTTAAAAAAATTCTTTGATACATAGATAATCAGGGGTGGTTGAGTATTTTTCTAATCATGTCAATGATTGATTCATAACAAGATGTGAATTTTCAAATCACATAATGAGAAAAGACATCTTTTCCTTGATTGATTTTGAATGGGAAAATGCATGAACACGCATAGTTGGGACATGAAAAATATGTTTGTCTTCTTGGATGTTGGATATACGATGTGATCACCTACAAGATAATAAAATGTGATTTATTCATTAAATATACTAGGCTTTTTTTGGATAATCCATAATTCATGGGATAGTTTGTACCAGATTGACATTGTTCTATCTCTAATTTTCACTTAATATCGTAGGAAAATGGATTATATAGTTATATATATCATGTATTGTGTATATCATGTTGTTTAAATGTTCATATGAGTTTGTTTAATAGATATCCAACCTGACCCCATAGTATCTTGAGAAGGACTGTAGCTTTTCAAGGGTCCATTCCTTACTTACATCTATGAAATATAGTTTTCTGTTTATTCAACACTATTGAGGTCCATATTCTCATATATGATGTAATTTAGATAAGGATTATGTTTTGGAAGATTTTTTTTATTCTAAAATGTTGAGATTATTATAAATTATTTGAAAAATTGTTTTAGTCCAATACAAAAAATAGTTTTGATTTTTTCATAAAGAATTTATGATGTATAATTAATGTTGGAGATTATTGTTAATGCACTAAATATACATCCTCGAATCTTCATATATTACTTGAGAAATAATACATGATATCCATGAGATAAAAATCTTGGTTTATGATTAACTTATATCTAAAAGAGCATGGGATGCTACCTTTAGTATTTTATCTAATAAAATAATAAACTGTATTATATATGTTGAATGAGATGTGTGGGAATTAATATTTCATTTCCACTCTCATGATTTGTTCATTTTGGAATCATTAAATATTGATGAATTAATTGATACCTGATTCGTTTCGGTGTTCAAACAATGACATTATATCAATTTTCATGTGTTATAAGTATTTCAAATCGACATCCATGAGATTGAAGTATAGGATCCATTATAGTCCTTAAATAATGAAAATTAGTGTGGGAATATAAAAAATAAATGTTTCATTTATTTATGGACACTAAAAATTTTCATTCCATAGAAGAATATCACATCATACCAAAGAACCTTTTATCACTTAGGGATAGTAATATCACAACTTTGGTGGATAAAATTCTACATGATATAGTTAATGATCCTTGATTAGTGTATTTTATATAGAGGTATGGTACTTTTGTTGATTTTGTGATCTATGTTAAGCATGAAACGAGGAATCAATATCAAGGTAGTTAAAATGTAGGTACTCTTATATCATTCTTCATTTTAACTTATAATACATATTACAAGGATAGATCATACTATTTCAATTGTTATTTTCATTGTTATTCATTATTAGATGTTCCCCCACACCCTATCATTACGACAAATTTTTTAAAGGATCATTATTAGTCAAATAAACTTGGTATTATATAGAATAGACATTGTTTCCTTTAACACTCTTCATTCATGATTCTTAAAAAATCCTATGGAGTCAAATATTATGCTAGTGAAATAAATCTTGTGATATGTTAGAGGAACTTTCAAATTATTGATTGAGGTCTGAAAAAATAATTATTTTTAGCTTTATGGATATCTCAATACTGATTTAGTAAGTTATGTTGGAGATCTATAGTATACTCAAATAGATTCATTTTCATAAGATGGGTTATTTACTACCACTCCAAGAATACAAGTTTAATCAATCTTTTAAAAAAGGATTCTAAGTATGTGGTCCTAGAAAAATACATAACAAAAATGATATGTATGATTACATAACATGATGGAATGAGGTTGAATTTCTAATATTCAATGGTTATTGGGTGAAATAATCATTTTCAAATCAAATTAACAAATAATCTAATAAAACATTAACGGTAAATGAATATTTGAATCATGAGAAACATCATATTGATGGAAGATCATATATATATTTCATTAGAATATATTTTTACCTATGTGAATGTTAAAAATATTGAGACAAATCCTCTAAAAAATGATTCCCTCCAACATTTTTGATTTATTTTTTGATTTTATTCTCTCCCAAAATACAAATATATTTTATAGTTTATTTTCTCTCCTTCATTCCATTATATTTTATGATAACAGTGAAGAATACAAATTAAAAATTAGTTTAAATGGGTATGAACTCTAGTTTCATTTACTGGCATTAATATTGGGGGAGACTTGAGGAGTTGGTTACTAAATCATCAAAAATAGATCAAATTATAATTTTCCTATTTCTAATATATCCATATGTTGAGATTAATGAACCCATATGTGTACATTAAATATCCCATGGAAATTGGGGAATAAAATGAGTTATGGTGATACCTCATGAGGTGAATGTTCAAATGAATAGCTATGATTTGTTCTAACTCGATACATGTCCTTCAATACATGTAGTAGATAGATAAATTGAAACACCCCAAGCTTCCATGGTACACAACTCTTTGAATAATACAGTAGCGTGTGTTGTACGCAACTTCGAGTTCTAACACACACCACAACCAATCAAACTAGCCGTTATGAATAGTTATACCAACTTTTTTAAAATTAATAATTTTTATCTCTCAAAATGGACTTCATTTTTGGTTTCGGAATATCAAAATTAGCTTAGGGTGAAGTTTTGATATTTTTCTGAAAACGTTCAATTTTTGATGAATAGTGAAAAACACTGAGTTATAGTTTAAAACCAAATTTTTATTTAAATAATTATTTATTATTATTTAATTTATTTTAGGTGAAAATAGATACATAATACCTATATAATTTCAATTTAATTCATTGGATTCAGTTTATAATAATTGTATATATATATAAATTTTATTGAAGTTTTCACCATCTTTTACCCACCTCCTAAGAGAATTTGCAAATTCAAATAAAACATAATTATAATGCTTCTATGAGTTGAAATTCAAAAATAAAAGAGACACAGTTAATAACAAGGAGTGAAATTTTGTTCAATAAGATAAAAATATTTTTTTGGTGAATAGTAACTTTTTACTTTCATATTCCACGGTTAAAAGTAAATAGGGTAATTAAGGGTAAAAATGATATTATTATTACCCTAACACATGTCATAATTCTATTAGATGGGTATAATTCGACCAAAAACAACATTAGGAATAAAATATGAACCTATTTGATCCACATGGATTAGATTAGGACATTTATTATTATTTAACTCAAAGAAGAGTTAAAAGAGTTAAAATCAAAGCTTAATAACTAAATCATTATTAATATACGGTTAAACATAATATAAATTTGACTATAAATATTCATTAGAAAGATAAAAAGATTTTCTACATAATAGTAATTTATTTATATTTTTTATACATTAAATAATTTAATTTAGTTATGACACAATATATTGCAGTAATTACCAAATTAATGAAATATTAAAATAATTGATATTATAAAGAACCAGATAAATGTAATTTGAGCCTTTTTATGAATTAAAATAATTTTCTAGTTTAATATAACATATTAGGGTTGGTTAGATGAATTGTTTTTGAATTAATAATGATTTTATGAATTTATAAAAAAACAAATAGTGTCAAAATTGACATAAAAGAGGTTTTAAAACAAATATTATATTATTAATTTATATTCTATTCATAAAAATATAAGGTTCAGCCAAAGGAATTATATAATAAAGGATGTATCATTAAAGAACAATTTGGGGTTTTCATGGAATTATATGGTCTGTTTATTTACCATATAATATAAAAATACAAGGAGAGATGGTAAATGTCAAACTATTTAACTAAGAGTTAAATCTAAAAGATAAAGCTAATGTAGTGACCCAAACCTATCTAAAATCTATTTCCGAGGGGTTTTATACCCATACCCACCTTATCCTTTAATGAATCCATTTTCGAGCCATTAGAAACCGAAAATTATTTTATTATAAAATAATATTTCTAGTTTTTCCTAAGATGCCCCTCACCCCTCTTATAAAAGGGTACCCCCCCTTCACTCTAATTCACACCTTCAAAGCCATTTTCCGTGGCCAAACTATCCCCAAATACCCTCTAAACTGTATTACCTTCATCCTAGAGGCCTTAATTTAGTCATAAATCCATCCTAAAGATCCTTTTTTGATCAAATAAAAAGAAAGAACCCGAAGAAGAGGTAAATCTCTCACCACCTCTTTCAAGTTCCTTTCTTCTTCCACTTCATTTATCTTTAAGGTTTTCATTATAAAATAATAACCCCAATATTTTTTATATACTATGATGTTATTATAAATATGGTTCAACCAAATTAATTATTCTATCAATCATTTGAATGACATGTCACCAAACGTGCGTACGTATGGCTTACCGTCTCCACGTCGTGGTATAATTGTTATTAAATACATTATTAGTTGGATGGGTATAATAAGGATGTGTAATTGATGTAAAAAATAAATATAAAATGATAATGATTCTGTATATATGATATACCATCCAATTAATTATTATTTTATTAACAAATAAACGATATTGTTGCTCGTGCGTACGTATGGAATACTTTCTCCACGAATGCGATGAGATTCATTCCCCATCGTATCCATTTAAGACTAATTTTCATTATATGATTAAAAATAAAGATTAAAGACTTTATATCATTCTTCATATGAATACAATACATCCAATCCATAACAAATATGACTCACAAAACAAATAATATAACGGAAAATGAATCTGTTAACACCGGAAACAATGATAATACTAAGATATTATTAAAAAAGCAATGATAAAAGATCATATATGATATCTTATTAATGTATATGATTCTTTTATAATTTAATAAAAATTATTTCACCATTATACAGGTGGATAACCTATCCTCGACCATGGGAATGTATAAGGTAAGGGTTAATTTCACAATCTCTTTATTATCTGAGGTTGTTTTTATGTAAGTATCAACTGGGACCTCTTTATCATACGCATCCATGTTTCATTAAAATGTATATCAAAACATTCTTACTATTTTATAGACTATGGGTTAAATCCATTTATACCCTTGTCTGATTTTTATATGATGTTTATAAAGTAATATTTCCATCGTTTTCAAAACATGGTCATTTTGAACCTTTTTGACATAATTAAGGTAAGCATGTCTTTTTTTAACTTATAAGGCGGGTGCATCTATTTTCCACTGTTATAAAATCATCGAAGCTTCCCTTAAAATCTTACAAGAATATTTTCAATGTAAATGTTTTATTTTATAATTATTTTCATTTTAAAGGATTTCAAAAAAAGAGATATTTCTCTCATATAGTTTTAATTTCATCTATGTCAACATCCTTTGATGTATTTTAAGCATATTTGAAGATGATTTATTATGACACAAAACATCCATATAGTATTTAAGGTTTTGTGATATGTTTGATTGTGGATGTGTTATTTTTTTACCATTCATGGTTTACGGATAAATTATTGACATTTCGTATGCTAGTTTTAATACGAATGTTTATGTTATGTTTAAACCTGTTCATATGAGGAATGCATTGGACTTAGTAAGTGACGGGTGGAGCCTACTATAGATCCTCGATGCATGGGTAGGTCTCATGAGGCAAACCCGTATCTTTTCTCAAGGCCTTGAAAAAATCATATTTGTAGTCTTGGCACAAGGCCTCAAATATATGGTTATGATAGTTTGAAATTATGCATTCTATCATTATGAAAGTGGTTATTGATATTTCATGTGATTATTCCACTAGTGGAACATCCAAGTGAATAAGTAAATGGAATTATTTCATTTTATTTTTTCCATATTAGGCTGAAGTTCATGTTTAAAAAGATTTTGTTTTAGTTATATATTGCATTAACTGTTTATTCTTATTTATCAAAGTTTCTGCTATATTGTTATCCTTACTAAATATCTAAGCTCACCCCTTTCTATGTTTTATTTTTCCCAGTAAGTGAAGAAGTATTTTATGACTCGCTTACAGGGATAGTTTGAGGGGATATGAGTGTGGGCTATGGATACTATGTTGTTGTATTTTTTCACTTTATCATGTAATGTAAGACTTATGAATGTATCTATTGTTTCCAAGGATACTAAACTAATCGGTCTTTCAAGACTTGATATTTTTTAATCATGCCAATGTTATGTAATAATGCACCAAATCTGGGTAACTGGGGCCAGGGTGTTACAGTTGGTATCATAGGAAGTTTAGTACAAACCATGGAATCTATATTTAGATAAACTCTGATTAGAGAACATCGACCTAAGATGGACTTTGATGATTAGTATAGAAAAACATCCAAGAATTTTTGTATTGTAGAGATTTTGTGAGTTTTCGAAGAAATACATCCCTATTTGTATATGAGCAGGTAGACGCACCTCTTGAACATATGTACTTAGGGTTAAAACCTGAAAACACCACTTTGAGCTAGACTCGAACGGGATCTGGTTCATGACAACGGGCCTTGCTGCACTCTTGGTTACGACACTCCCGGGGGAAATGCTTAGGATAATTAAAAATTTCCTTACAAACCATTATGAAGTGTTTATGAGTATATATTTCTATAATGAAAACATTTTTATGATTATGGATTATATCAATAAACTATTCAATTTATGTTAGGTGTTTTAAATATTTGGAATTATGTATTGCGATTCAGAAACTGATCTATTTTATGCCATTGTTTAGAAATGGCACCTAGTGGAAGGAAAGTAAACCGTATCAATTCATGCACTCCATGAAGGGATTTCCCTCCTACTTAAGATAATTATAGAGGAGTTGGTAATGCAACTGGTGCTGATCAACTAATCACCATTCTATGACAACTCACTCAGGTTATGAATAATAAACTTACCCATATGGAGCACCCTGATCCGCTTGTTGAAGGATAACTGTTAGATCTCTTTATGAGGAAACAACCACCAAAATTAAATGGCGGTAAAAATCCACTAGTAGTTGAGAAATGGATAAATTCCTTAGAGAAAATATTCTATACCTTGGGGAGTATCAAAAGGGAAAAAAATTTCATGGAAGTTTACAGCCTCACTGGAGATGATGATCAATGGTGGTCATTGATTCAAAACATGTTGGAAGATGATGAAGAATCAAGTATGGAATGGAGGGAGTTTAACGATATTTTCTTAGAAAAATAATTTCCTCATGACCATCGAGTGGATATGGAAAGACAATTTCGGAGTCTGAGATAAAAGGAGGACGAGAATGCTGCAAAGTTTGAGTCTAACTTTACAAGGATAGAAAGGAATACATCAGATTATATACGTAACCCACGAAGTACGATTGATCATTTCATGGATGGGTTAAAACCATTTCTCTGTCAAAAATTATTCTCACAATCCTTCTCATCGTACGAAGATTTTGTCTCATGTGCTATCTAGACAGAAAAATAATTCCTTATGTCTTATATATTTAATGAAAATCAAGAGAAGAAAAGATCTGTTGATCACTATGGAAATAGAAATAAGGGGAAGAAGGGAGAAGTTTAATATCCATCCTATAATAAATGTGGGAAGAAACACCCCGTTACTTGCTTGAAGGGAATAAGAGTCTGTTACAAGTGTGATGAAAAATCCCACCAAGCTCGTGATTGCAAGGGGAAGAAGGAAGCTACCAATTTTCAATGCTACAATTGTAGGGAGATGGTACATTATGCAGATGAATGTCCAAAGCATCAGGGAAAATTACCTTAGAAAAGGCCAAGGGATCAAGGCCAATCTTATGCTATCACTACTGCGGAGGTAGAAGCTCTGAAAGATGAGGTGTTAGGTAATTTAATTGTATCCTCAAGTTTAGGAAATGATTTATCTGATTCTAGATCATCACATTGGTTCATATCTTCCTAGTTTTCTAAGAAAATTAGAATTTTATACTTTGATTTAATAAGGGAGTTGTCAGTTAAAACTCATAAAGGAAGTATCATTGCAACAAAGTTATGTGAATTAGTCCCCATTAGAGCAAATAAATATTCTTTATCTGCTGATCTCATCGTCATACCCATGATTTATTTTGATATAAAACTCATTATGGATTGTCTTTCAGACCACAACGCAATGATTTATTTTAAGAAGAAGGAGGTTACAATTTTTGATGATGACGATAAAGAACACCTTATCTTTAGAGAAGAATAATCACCACCTAATTCATATCTAGATCAACCCCCAGTGGCTCAACTGAATTAAATTATTGGGGAGAATGAGAATGAAATAATGGTGGGTGAGGAAAGGAATGTTCAAATAGAGGATTTAACTATTGTGAAAGAATATGTTGATTTGTTTCCAGAAGATTTACCTGTACATCCTCCAAAATGAGAAATTGAGTTTTCCGTTGATTTAATTCCTGGTTCAAGGCCCATATCGAAGACCCCTTATAGAATGGACACTATGGAATTAGTGGAACTAAAGAAACAACTAGATGAATTGAGTAATAAGGGATTTATTCACCCTATTGTTTCTCCATGGAGAGCCCCTGTCCTTTTTGTTTAGAATAATGATGGATATATGAGGTTATGAATAGACTACAGGGAGATCATTGATATAAAAATAAAGAACAAGTATCCACTACCTTGTATTGATGATTTATTTGACCAACTACATGGAGCTCAATAATTTTTAAAAATTGAACTTTGATCTGGATACCATTAGCTGTGCGTGAAGAAGGAAGACATTTCAAAGAAAGCATTTCGAACCAGGTACGGGCATTACGAGTTTACAGTAATGCCTTTTGGATTTACTATTGCACCCTCTGTATTCATGGATCTAATTAATAGAGTTTCCATGGAATATATTGATTACTTTGTAGTGGTATTTATTGATGATATCTTGGTATACTCCAAAATTTATGAAGATCCTGAAAATCACTTGTGCATTATCCCGAAGAGTCTCAGAAGACATGAATTATATGGGATGTTTAGAAAGTGTGAATTCTGGCTTCAGGAGAATTATTTTCTTCTCTATATTGTCTCTAAGGATGGAATCTATGTTGATCATTATATGATAAGATCAATCCAAGAATGGCCAGCACCAATGAGTTTAACTGAGGTACACAGTTTTATTGGTTTAGTAGGATATTATTGATGTTTCATCCAGAATTTTTCCCGATTGGCTAACCCATTAACGAAGCTCACACATAAAGGGGTTAAATTTTTTTGGAGAAAATATTGTGAAGAATGTTTCAATTAACTATAGAGAAGATTAGTCAATGTCCTATATTGACTCTACCATCGGGTAATGATGGGTTCGTTATTTATAGTGACACATCGAAGGAAGGACTTGGTTGTGCCCATAAGTAGAATGATAGGGTTATTTCTTATGCATCACGACAGCTGAAAATTCATTAGCAAAACTATCCTACTCATGATCTTGAGTTATCAGCTGTAATCCTTGCTTGGAATATTTAGAGACACTATCTCTATGTTGAAAAATGTGAGATTTATACTGATCACATGAGTTTGAAGTTTATTTTATCACAGAAAGAACCCAACATGAGGCAATGGAGATGGCTTGAAATACTCAAGTATTATGATTGCAAGATACACTACCACACAGGGAAGTCAAATAAGGTGGAACATGCTTTGAGTAGAAAAGATCATGGATTTTTGAACAAGATGAGAGTTGAAAGGGATCATATTTTCATAGATCCAGTAAAGATGGATATTGGATTAACCATGGAAGGTGAAACAACAATACTTTTTAAAATGGTTGCAAAACCATCTTTACTAGAAAGGATAACATGTTCTTAGGCTGATGATGAGGAGTTTCAAAAGAAGATTAAAGCTGTGATTGATGGGAGATTGAGTGACTTCGTATATGAATATGGAATTTTAAAATTTGGGAAGAGCCTTTGTGTTCCCGATATAACTCATCTAAAAAGGTAATTGTTGGATGATGAAAACAGTTAAAATTTCTTTATACACCCTGGTATCACTAAGATGTATAGTGATTGGAAGGAACATTTTTGTTTGGACAACATGAAGAGGGGGATTGCTGATTTTGTTTCAAGATGTATGGTTTGTAAACAAGTGAAAGATGGAAGGCAACAACCTGGAGGAGTATTGCAACCTATTCCCATACCTGAGTGGAAATGGGATAATATCACGATGGACTTTTTCATGGGACTACCAAAGACTCTAAGAAGAAACGATGCAATATGGGTCATTGTTGATCATCTTACGAAGTCAGCACCTTTTCTTGGTATAAGAGAAGATTTACCACTTGAATGTCTAGCAAGACTATATTTTAATAAAGTAGTGAGACTTCATGGAGTACCCCTATCGATTGTTTCAGATTGTGATCCACGTTTTACTTCAAGATTTTGGAAAAGTATTTAGAAATCCTTTGATACTGAACTTCGTTTGAGCACTGCCTACCACCCCCAAACTGATGGACAATCAGAACGAATAATTAAAACCATAGAAGACATGTTGAGATCCAGCTCACATAACTTTCAGGGCATATGGGATCAATATTTAACTTTGGTAGAATTTTCCTATAACAATAGCTTCCATTCAAGTATTCAGATGTCACCATATGAAGTGTTATTCGGAAAGCGATGTCACACACCAACCTATTGGGTTGATATTGGTGAAAGAAAACTCGTAGGCCCAAAACTTGTGGAGGAAACGATGGTAAAGGTGAAGTTAATCCAAACCCACATCAACCAGCTCAAATGTTGGCAGAAGAGCTATGTTGATAACCGAAGGAAGGATTTGTAACTTCAGGTTGGAGATCATGTTTTCATGAAGGTATCTCCATGGAAGGGAGTTATACGTTTCGGTAAGAAAGGTAAATTGAGTCCCAGGTACATAGGACCTTTTGAAATTATATAATGAATTGGGGCTCGTGCTTATCATTTAGAAATGCCACCAAATCTCTCAAATATTCACAATGTGTTCCACATGTCACTGTTGAGAAGATACATGCCTGACCCAATGCATGTAATCACCTATGAGTAAGTATAACTGTAACCTGATCTGTATTATTGCGAAGATCCCATAAAGATTATTTATACAAGAGAACAAGTATTGAGAAACCGAATGACTTGTCTGATAATGGATCTATGGAGAAACCATAAGATGGAAGAGGCAACGTGGGAACCTGAGGAACATATGATGAAGTACCACCCGCGACATTTTTATGCAGAAATATTCTAGAAATTTTGAGGACACAATTATTTGAATTAGGGGAGAATGTAACACCCCAATCATTTACAGTACGCTTCTCTTTGAATAATATAGTAGCATGTGTTGTAGGCAACTTCCAGTTCTAATACAGAGCACAACCAATCAAACTAGCCATTATTAATAGTAATACCAACTTTTTAAAATTTTATAAATTTCTCTCTCAAGATGGAATTCATTTTTGGATTCGGAATATCGAAATTAACTTAGGCTGAATTTTTTTTATTTTTCTGAAAAATTTCAATTTTTGATGAATAGTGAAAACAGCGAGTTATAGTTTAAAACAAATTTTTTATTTAAATAATTATTTAATTTATTTAAATTTATTTTAGTTCAAAATAGATACATAATACCTATATATGTTCAATTTAATTAATTGGAGTCAGTTTATAATAATTTTAAATACATAAAAATTATATTGAACTTTTACCATCTTTTACCCACCTCCTAGAAGAATTTACATATTCACATAAAACAAAGTTTTACAGCATTCGTGAGTTGAACATAGAAAATATGAGAGACAAATTTAATACCAAGTAGTACAATGTGGTTCAATAAGATAAAAATAATTTTTGATGAATAGTAACTGTTTACTTTTATTTACCCCGGTTAAAAGTAAATAGGGTAATTAAGTGTAAAAATGACGTTATTATTACCCTAACACATGTCCAAATTCTATTGGATAAGTATAATTCTACCAAATAAAAATTTAGGAATAAAATATGAACCTCTTTGGTCCACTTGGATTAGATTAGGACATTTATTATTATTTAATTCAAAGATGAATTAAAAGAGTTAAAATCAATGTTGAATAAAAAACATTATTAATATAGGCTTAAACATAAGATAAATTATACTATAAATATTCATCAGAAAGATAAAAATATTTCCTACATAATGGTATTTTATTTATATTTTTTAGACATTAAATAATTTAATTTATTTATGATACAATATGATGTAGTAATTACCAAATTAATGAAATATTAAAATAATTGATATTATAAATATCCAAATATATTTAAATTGAGAATTTTTATGAATTAAAATAATTTTATAGGTTAATATGAAATATTATGGTTGGTTAGATTAATTGTTTTCTAAGTAATAATGTTTTTATGATTTTATAAAAAAAAATACCAAATAGTGTCAAAATTGACATAAAAGAGCTTTTAAAACAAATATTATATTATTAATTGATATTCTATTCCTAAAAATATATGGTTCTGCCAAAGAGCTTAGATAATGATTGGGGTATCATTAATTAACCACTTGTGGTTCACATGGAAGTATATAGTAAGTTTATTAACCATATAATATAAAACTACAAAGAGACATGGTAAATGTCAAACTATTTAACTAAGAGTTAAATCGAAAAGATAAAGTCAATATATTTACCCAAACCTATCTAAAACCTATTTTTGAGTAGTTTTTGACCCATACCCCCCTTATCCTTTAAATAATCCATTTTTGATCCATTAGAAACCGAAAATGAATTTATTATAAAATAATATTTCTAGCTTTTCCTAAGGTACCCCTCACCGCTCTTATAAAAGGGCACTCCCCTTCTCTATAATTCACACCATCAAAGACATTTGACTCAGACAAAATCTGACCAAATACCCACTCAAATATCCTACCTTCATCATATAGGTATTTCTTTAGTACTAAATACAACCTACGGAGCCCTTTTGATCTAATCAAAAGGAAGAACCCGAAGAAGAGGTAAATATCTCACCACCTCTTTCATGTTCCTTTATTCTTCCACTTCATTTCTCATTTTTGTTTCCATTATAAATTAATAACTGCAGTATCTTCTATATATTATGATTTTAATATAAATATGGTACAAACTAATTCATTATTTTGTCCATCCTTTGAATGACAAGTCACAATACGTGCATACGTACGACTTACCTTTTCCACGTCATGGTGTAACTGTTATTCAATACATTATTATTTGGATAGGTATAATAATGATGTGTAATTGATTTAAATAATAAATATAACATGATAATGATTCTTTATATGTTGTATACCATCCAATTATATGTTATTTTAATAACAAAAGAATGATATTGTCGCTCGTGCGTCCGTACGGATTACCGTCTCCACGAACATGATGAGATTCATTCCCCATCATATCCATTTATGACTAATTGTCATTAGATGATTAAAAATAATTTTTATAGACTTGATATAATTCCGGATGTGATTAAAATACATCCCATCCATAACAAATATGACTAAAATGAAAAATAATATAAAGGAAAACGAATCCATTAACATCCAAAACCATGATAATACTAAGATATTATTAACAATGCAATGATAAAATATCATATATGATATCATATTATTGTATATTATTCTTAGATAATTTAATAACAATTATTTCAACATAATACAGGAGGTTAACCTACTATCTACCAAGGAAAAGTACAAGGTAAGGGCTAATTTTACAATCTTTTTATTATCTGAGATTGTTTTTACGTAAGTATCTACTGTGATCTCTTTATCATCCACATCCATGTTTCTAAAAAATGTATTTCAAAACATTATTACTATTTTATATACTATGGGTTAAAGTCATTTATACCCTTGTTTGACTTTTTATAATATGTTTATAAATGAATCTTTCCATCGTTTTCCAAACAAGATCTTTTTTAACCTTTTCGATAGAATTAAGGTAAGAATGTCTTTTTTTAACTTATACAGCGGGTGATGCTATTTTCCGACATTATAAAATCATTTAATATTCCCTTATAATATTATAATAATATTTTCAATGAAAATGTTTTATTTTATAATTATGTGACTTTTAAATGATTTCAAAAATAAGTATATTTCTCTCAAATATTTTTGATTTCATCAATTATGTCGACATCCTTTGATGGATTTTATGCTAATTTAAAGTTGATTTATTATGATACAAAACTTACATATAGTATTGAATGTTTTGTGATATGTTTTACTGTGGCTATTTTATTTTTATACCATTCATGGTTTATGGATAAAGTATTGACATTTCGTATTCTAGTTTTAATACGAATGTTAGTGTTATGTTTAAACTTGTTCATATGAGGAATGCATTGGACTTAGTATGTGACGTGTGGAGCCCGCTATAGCTCTTCGATGAATTGGTAGGTCTCATGATAGAAACTAGTTGTCTTGGAAAAAGGCCTTGAGAAAATCTTATTTGTAGTCTTGGGACAAGGCCTTGACTATGTTGTTATGATAGTCTTGCATTATGCATTCCATCATTATGAAAGTGGTTATTGATATTTCATGTGATTATTCAACTAGTAGAATATCTATGTGAATAAGTAAATGGAATTATTTCATTTTACTATTTCCATAATATGCTAATGTTGAAGTTTAAAAGGATTTTGTTTTAGTTATACATTGCCTTAAATGTTTGTGATTATTTATGAATGTTTCCGCTATATTTTCATCAATACGGAGCATTTGAGCTCACCCCGTGCCATGTTTTATTTTTCACAGGATGTGAAGAAGTATTTTATGACTTACCTGTAGGGATAGTCTGAGGGGATATGAGTGTGAACTATGGAGACTATTTTGTTTTATTTTTTCACTTTATCATGTAATGTAAGACTTATGAATGTATCTAGTGTTTCCAAGGCTACTAAACTAATCGGTCTTTCAAGACTTGATCTTTTGTGATCATGTCAATGTTATGTAATAATGCACTGACTCTGGGTAACTAGGTATGGGGCATTACAGAAATCCTAGAATAACCATTCTATCATATAGTATGATTCCTAGATAACTTTCACATTGAAACTATAATATGATGTTTTTATTCAAGATTTTACTTAATTATTTATGAAGGTGATTTCATTTTTGGATAAAATTATTGGGCTTGAGTTTTAGTCTAGTTGGAGTAAACATGGAATGAAAGGGACTGATGTTTTTATTGAAATAATGTTAATTACAGAAATAATAGATCTAGTGCATCATTAATTACTATATTAAATGAAGTATTTTACTCGTACGTAGATTTATTACACTGCACCATATAACTAATTCATCAGGAATTTGTTCTTAATGTATTGTGAGTATAAATTCACATTTTAAAGAGGCCTCATTAAATGTTGGTGATGCACTATATTGGGTATTTGAAAGAGTTTGTGCTTCATGATATATGAACATGACTCAAAATAGGTTTTCATTTATCCATATTCTAATATGTGAATATATATTTCATCACTTTATATGAGTGTACAATGGATCAACCCCATAATATGTTTGGTCATATCATAACATGTAGCACCCAAACTCCCACTCCTAGAACTAGTTCATTAAATAAATATGTTAAATAACTAATTAAATGTCAAATATATATATCCTCAAACATAAATATCCCATAATTACATGAATAAATAAAAAAAATTCTTTACATATAGTCATGATACCTTCTTAGTTTAGATATTTAAAGAACAATGACATAATATTAACTTATAACATCCATGTCTTTATTAACAAACGGTTATTTTTTCACTATATAAAAAATATTTAATCCATAATAAGTATTGAATATCTCCTAAAAATTCTAATAAAAAATATCTTACAGATATATCTTCTGTAATAATTTTCTTTATAAATTGGGGAAATTGAAATATATAAAGGGGCAAGCTAAAACAATCAGCAAGGGAGAACATACAACTATGGAAATCATAGAACAAAAAAGGGATAACAATTATAGAAGGAAAAATAATCATGATAATTCATTAATAAACAAAAAAGAGAGGGAATATTATATACATGAATATATAATGAAATAAATATATCACATAGATAAAAATAATAGACTTCATTGTGAAGTAATGGATAATAGTGGACATGTTGATAATACCAACAAGGCCTCATTCAATATATAAATTTTCATATCAAGTATATATCAAATACATCATTCTTTTCTTTAAGACCCTAATCAATAAATACTTTGAGTAGGTTAGGAATACAAAAAATATCAATATTTTTTTTTGTATCATGGGACCTACAGATGCATTAGGAGAATATATAATGTCAGCCCCACCCACCACTTGTTTAATTCCATTGTAGTCATCATATGAGATAATGAGTAAACAATACATGATCATATTAGGGGAATATATAATGTCCGACCCCACCCATACCTGGTGATAAGGGTTGTTTCAACAAGGAAACTTAACAGTAATTTGGGTAATGGATTTGACCTCCCCCTCCTCGATTCATTAATAATCTTAGAGGATCCTTTTCAAAATAAAGAATTTTGGTGGCATTGGATGTAGATAAATAAGTGATATATAATGTATATTGTTTCCAAATCATGTAGTTATACCATGAAAGTGACGATTTTACACAATAATCAATATTATTATATTATTATACCAATGGTATTAGAATCATGGAGACCAATATCTGGTAGAATACATAACATATAAATGTAAAAATAATATATTTCAAAAGAAATGAAGTCATATAGACTTTTTTGACATTTTGGTTTTAGAGGAAAATGAAAGGATTCAGTTCCTGCTATGGTATACCATGTTGAGGTGTGTTGGGATGTGTTTTGATGGACCTTGTAAGTGTTTGCGATAATGTGGTAGTGATGATGGGAGAGTTGGTATTTCATTAGTGAATTCTCTATATCTAGAGAGGACTATATGGTTGGTGCATGAACTAATACAAAATATGCCTTTAACTGTGTTGGCCTTTACGAGTGATAAAAATATCCATGATAAAAGATAAAATTTTTCTTTGGTTGTTTTAGAATTGATAAAAGGAACAATTTATTAGTGATTTATTTTAGCACTAATGTAACACACAGGTTCCGGAAGCCACCAAGAGGCACCCCGTTCCTGGTTGGTCACATGGCCTCAAGTGCATTTCCCCAAACTTCAGAGGCTGATGACTAGTAGCGAGGGCCTTCGGAGTGATAGTGGGGAAACTATGCCCTCTTTGGAAGAGTACACAACAGAAGTAAAAAACATATACAATAGAAGAAGCAGTAAATATCCAAAAAGAGTAAACAGTAGAAGAATAAAACAATAACAACTGGAGCACATATATATATGAAATGATGAATTATACATATGTCTAGTAAAGCATCCAAAAAAGTCACAATTCTGAATATAATACCAAACCAAGGTAAAAAAGAAAACAGATAAACAACTCCTTAGCATCACAAGCCTCGTCTTGGTCCCGTACTCTCCTACCCCAATGCATTTCAAGTACTTGATGTAGAAGGGTGGTTTTCCTTATCTATACCTGCAAAAATATAATTTTTTTGGGCCCAAAAGCATGACCCATACAGGGTGTGAGAGTAAATCCAAGTAGGGAACCACCCGAAGATCTGTGCCTAACAGTCAGTGAGTATATGGAAGGTAATAGTACAGTAAGTAGTAACAGTAAGAAGTAAACATGATGATACACAACAGTAAACAATCCACAGATCAACGAGTAGTAGTGAAGCAAATAACTAACCACAACTACGAATCCCTCTGAGAAGTACTCACAGCCATCCCCTTTGGTCTTATCCAAGAAGTAACAACAACCCTCTGAGCAGTACACTCATCCTAACCC
The DNA here is from genome assembly GCA_963277665.1 of Viscum album. Classification (NCBI taxonomy): domain Eukaryota; kingdom Viridiplantae; phylum Streptophyta; class Magnoliopsida; order Santalales; family Viscaceae; genus Viscum; species Viscum album. Next base: position 1,304,471,876 of record OY728140.1, on the reverse strand, counting down.
TTCTGGTTTGGTCATACGAAATTATAAGACTCTCTGAGGAAGAACACTCAGTCAATTCCCATTATGGTCTAAGGTAGTCAGGGACTCTCTGAAGAAGATCACGCAGTCAATTCCCCTTATAGACCCAAGGTCTAGAGACTCTCTGAGGAAGCTCGCTCGATCAGTTCCTCTTATAGCCTCAGGTCTATCACAGACTCTCTGAGGAAGCTCACTCGATCAATTCCCCCTATAGCCTGGAATGGTTTATGGAAATTCAATAAAGACAAAGACTCTCTGAGGAAGCTCACTCAGTCCATCCCCTTATAGTATATAAATCTAAATACTCTCCGGGGAACCTCACTCGGACTATCATCATGTAGTCTATAATATTCAAGACTCTCTAGGAAGCTAACTCGGTCTATCCCCTATAGTCTATAATGTCCAAGACTCTTTGAGGAAGCTCACTCGGTCTATCCCCTAATAGTCTATATCACCTAGTTCTCATGACCCCATTCGAGTTAGTGAAAAATAATACTATAAGTCCAAATTAAACCTACAGAGCTACTTGGCTAACCAGTCTTCAGCATAACAAGCACGTCAGGGAACAACACTCCATCATACGGTCACAAGGCATGGAAAATAGGTATAACGGCCAAAGGTTGAACAAGACCAACAGGTCATAAATAGAACAAGGCATGGGAAAAAATCCAAGCCTATAAATTATCCTTATACATATCCAAATTATGTCTACACAAGAATACAAGAAAGGCAAGAAAATAATAGGGGAAAAAAGTAAACACGCAATACCCCGCTCAAGGGTATTGGTGGAATTTACGCATAAAACTCCAAGACTTTGAACGGAAAGTCACAAACCACATACCTTGTTGCTAGGAGATCAATATGATTGAACCAAAATGCTTTAATATCCTTATAACATCACAGATATATGAAAATAGACAACACATTCAACCCACGATAACATAAAAAAGAGAAGGATTTGGAAAATGATGGTCTAGAAGAAGGAAGATCTTACCACTGTGGTTCCAACACGATTGGCAGCGGTCGATTCAAAGAATAGGTAGAGGCTTGGGGGCTCAGAAAAGATTTGTAGCCATACAAGATGCTCTCAGTCGAAGAAGATAGATAAGAAGCCTATTCTGGTGATTAGATGTGACCACAGTGTGTTTAATGAAAAAAAAGTACGCGGTGCGTAATTTTTTAATACATGACGTGTACTAGGCTTTTCTGTACTCTTCTTTAAGTGGCCTCCTCATCACCCCACATGACCGTTTTTATGGCCCAGACACGGCCAATACACAGCCTCGCATGACATCAATGTACACAGAGTGTACTTATAAGGTATACAACGTGTACTTGAAAAATTTCAAAAAACTCCTCTTTTCTTAAAATATCCAGGAAAAGGAAAAGCATACGTGAAACAAAATTCCATGTTCTTTCAATCTTCCCCCTTTAAAGAAATTCTATGCTGAATTCCCCTAGTGAGGTGTGGAAGAAGAAACCCCGAACATCTCAAGCCAATGCGATCATACATAGGCCTCTCTCTTCCAAGTCTCATCCTGTACTCGCCCGTGCTGCCATAGCACCCCTACGAGTTGAACAGACTAGCCATGGAGAACCTTCATACTCTGATCGACAATCCGGATAGGATGCTCCTCAAATGATGAATCCGCTTTGATCTCAACCTCCTCAGGTTGAATTATATGAGATGGGTCTAAAATGTAACGTAAGAGCTAAGAAACGTGTAAGACATCGTGCATAGCCCGATACCACTGAGGTAACTGCAACCGATAGGCAACTGGCCCAACTCTCGGAAACACCTCCAACGACCAGACGTACCTTATTGAAATCTTACCCTACCTCTGAATCCTCTTGTGTCCCAACCTCGGTGCGACACACTGGAAAACCTGATCCCCAACCTTGAACTCCAGAGGTCATCTCCACTGATCACCATAAGACTTCTGTGAAGACTGTTCCATAGCCATCCTATTCTGAATCAACTCTATCTACTCTGAGGTCTCCTAAACAAGGCAATGTCCCCGCAAAGCCACCTCTGTAACGACCCAAAATTTTGAATAAATCTTGTTTCCTAAATTTTATGTGATATTTTATTTTATTTTTATACTCAACAAAAATGTTTCATTTGATAACATGAGTATAATTAAAATGAGACCGTTGGGTTTAGATGGTTATATGACCATTGGTCAATATGACCGCTGGAAACTAAAAGTTTTGATTATTGTCTCTAAATACAAGTAATCTTGGTTAATTATTATAGAAAGAAGATTCGATGGCCTCACCCAGTAGTCTTGGACCGATCGAAGCCCATCTAACAGAACATTGGAAGGAGGTAGCACCACTGGGATTTTCTCTCGACCAAACCCAAGCCGAACTTCATCGTGTGAAGCTAGAACGGAATCGCCTTTGCAAGAAGTTCAAACTAATAGAAATTACTACTCGTGCGATGTTGTCCGAGCCGCCCTCAGATTATCTCACCTTTGCACACCTTACACTTAGGTCCTATGCTGGTGTGATAAGGGGCTATGTAAGGAGACCGTAACTGCCTTGTGTAATATTTTGTTTTAAATAAAAATTGGGATTTCTTCTTATGATGATGTTTATGAATTTTCAAATGACCGGATAAATATAGTATTCATATTTTTGATGAATTTTAGAAAATGGATATTTTAAAAATGTTTATGTAAATCTTAAATAATTAAAAATGTGTAATGATTTTCAAAAAATGGTCTGCTATAATTATGTTCAGTACGAAATTTAGAGTCTAATAAGATCAACTTGATTTTTGATGAATAGTAAATTATGAATAGTGATTTTATGATTAGGATTAGTAATTTGTCCAAATGGATTAGTAATCTCACTTAAAGAAAGTATTAATATAATCTAGGTGTCTTGATTAAGTAATGTGATTCAATAAAATGGTTAAATAACGGTTTCATAAATTATTATTCAAGTATTAGTTTTTTCGAGTGAATAGTGTTTTTTAATTAAAAATTATATTAAATATATTTAGAAAATTGTTTTTATAAAATGGATTTCATTTTTGAACTCAGAGCACCGATATTATGTTATTGTAATTTTTGGGGTTTTTTCTGAAAAAATGAATTTTTGTTGAATAGTGTATTTATTTAAAAAATAAATTAAAATTATTTAGAAAATTATTTTTATAAAATGGAGTTCATTTTTGAAATCAGAGCATTGATATTTTATTAAGGTGAACCTTTGGGATCTTTCTGAGAAAGTTGAATTTTCAGTGAATAGTAAAAATACAGTTTTAGGGTTTCGGTATGTTTAATGACATCATAACTGTGTCATGATGATATCATGAGATATTTTAAGGGATGGTAGACCAAAGGTGATGAATTATTGTATGGGGGCCCCATGTGGCCTAACTTCATGGGAAATATCTTGGGAGATCACATGGTTTTGAGAAAACCACTTTTGAGGTGTCCCTTGGCCATTAATGCCTTGTCCCATCACTTTCCCTATAAATACCAATCCATCCTCTCATCCATTTCGACTCCCCACTATCCCCCAACGAATTTCTGGTCTCATTACCTCCCTAGGAGTCCTCCCAAGGTGCCCTCAAGCCCTCAAGGTCCCAACCTTTATGTTTTAAGAGTTACGTTTTTATGTAAGGGATCTGATCTCTCTCTTTCTTTTCAAGAAATCTATTTTATGTAATTTCTTTTATGCTCCGTGTTCTTATGTTAAAGGGTGTTATTTTATACTACTATTACTGCCCTTTTAATGTTAATATAATTATATATCCCCTCTTACTCTCATTATTTCGTTTTATGATGTTTTAAGTCGCGCCGTTAGGCTGCCGAAATTTTTTTAACGGATTCTTTCTCCCCTCTCATTTTTCAAGATCAATTTTCATGTAAAGTATTTCAAGTTACTTTTTATTATGTTTGGGTATGATCTATAAATTTATCATACTGATCTTTTATGATCATATGATGAGATACCCCATTTGATCTCTTCAATTCAGTATTTTGAAGTTTTAAGTGGCGTCGTTAGGCTGCCGAATTTTTAAGTGGTTCTTTCACCTTTCTCATTTTTCAAAGTTCTAATTCCATGTCAAGTATTGAAAGTTACTTTTTATTATGTTTGGGTATGATCTATAAATTTATCATACTGATCTTTTATCATCATATGATGAGAGACCCCATTTGATCTCTTCAATTCAGTATTTTGATGTTTTAAGTGGCGCCGTTAGGTGCCAAAATTTTAAGTGGCTCTTTCACCTTTCTCCTTTTTCAAAGTTCTAATTCCATGTCAAGTCTTTCATGTTCCTTTTTATTATGTTCGGGTATGATCTCTAAATTTATCATACTGATCTCTTATGATCATATGATGAGATACGCCATTTGATCTCTTCAATTCATTATTTTGATGTTTTATGTGGCGTTGTTAGGGTGCCGATTTTTTAAGTGGTTCTTTCACCTTGCTCCTTTTTCAAAGTTCTAATTCCATGTCAAGTCTTGAAATTTCCTTTTTATTATGTTAGGGTATGATCTATAAATCTATCATACTGATATTTTATGTTCATATGATGAGAGAACTCATTTGATCTCTTCAATTCAGTATTTTGAAGTTTTAAGTGGCGCCGTTAGGCTGCCGACTTTTTAAGGGATTCTTTCACCCTTCTCTTTTTCAAAGTTCTATTTTCATGTCAAGTCTTTCAAGTTCCTTTTTATTATGTTGGGGTATGATCACTATATCTACCATACTGGAATCTTATTTTCATATGATGAGAGACCCTATTTGATCTTGTCAATTCATTTTTGTTGAAGTATAAGTGACGTCGTTGGGCTGCTGAATTTTTAAGGAATTCGTTCACCCTTCTCTTTTTCAAGTTATATTTTCTGGTCAAGTATTTCAAGTTCCTTTTCATTATGTTGGGGAATGAAATCTATATCTATCATACTGATCATTTATGTTCATATGATGATAGAGCCTATTTGATCTCGTCAATCAATTTTTGGATGTTTTAAGTGACACCGTTAGGCTGCCGAATTCTCATAAGGGAAATCTTTTTTTTTTCATCCTTTCATGTTCTTCATTTCATATGGTATATCATTCAAATTTCATTACCATGTTCTTAAATACATTATATTCTGTTCCCGTACTATTTTATGGATTATTTTTGAGTGGGTGACCGATGTCCCCTCTCTTTACAATGTTTTCTAAAACCATGTATCATAGCCGTTATACTGCATAATATTCATCTCAAAATGCCTCCCTCTTTATCTCAAAATTATTTTATGTTATTAAGTGAATACTCAAAGATATTATTTCTATTTGGATATTAACATATATATCAAAATGTTCTATTTTAAATTCTGGGATTTACATACATGAAACCCACTTTCCCTTTCCGTGGGTTTAAAGTGACATAAAGATCATGTCTTTAAAGTAGTTTTTAAAATGTTATGATTATGAAATGAAACCCATTTATTTTATGCTATATGGGATGTTTATGAAATTATTGATGATGATATATGTGGATCACATGATAATAAAGACATGTCAAGGGTGCACCCAGATAGCGCTCCAATGCATTGGGTAAAGACTTAATCTCTAGAGATGACTTTTTAGACTGATACCTTGGTGAATAACCTTGGTAATTTTTAATGACACCTTGGGGATGGACCTTGGTGAAACAAAATGATTGTCAATACTAAATGTTGTAGCCACATCTTCAAGTTATGAAAAATGTTATTTTTATGATGATATATCTCATGATTTCTTTCTCATGCCATAAAGTTCTTTTCATGTCCTTATTGAAGTATCTCAAGTTCACATGTAAAATGTTTCTCTTGTTTCCCTTACTGGGCCTTCTGCTCACCCATTCTTTTGATGTATGTCCCCAGGTTATGAGATGCAGTAATGAACCTAGTATGAACTTAAGGAGAATCCTTTCAAGTGTTTAGTAAAAATGTTTTATGTTGTTTTCATGTGTTATGTTCCTTGTTTCCAAGACACTGAACCTCAAAGATCCTCAGTTCCGTGTAATGAAATGAAAGTTTATGTTATAAAAAGACGGGACGCTATAGTAGGTATCAAAGGATGGTTTATTTATTTTTGGAAATTAGGATTTGAAAACTTTAGGAAGAAGCTTATATAAATGTTTATATATAGGAAATCTTCCTGGTATTTTGGTGAGTATTGAGTAATGGGTTTCCAAGAAAATACATCAATGTCTGGATACGAGCAGGTAGAGGTGGCTCTGGCACATATGTACATAGGGGTAAAACCAGAAACCACCGCTTTGAGCTAGACTCAAACGGGAACTGGTACACGACAACGGGGCTTGCTGCACTCTTGGTTATGACACTCTCGGGGGATATGCTTTGGTAAATTCATAAGCTTAGTATGAACCATTGTTAAAGGAACAAAGATAAAATAAAATAAATATTCACATAAGAATATAAAATCATGGATAACCCAGATGGGAACCTAGGGGATCACAAGTTAGGGTATACTTTTCTTCTACAAGTTATCCTTATATGCTTTAAGTTCCTTTTCATGGTTATTAGCTAAGTATTTAAGCCCCTAATTATAGTTTCTTTTCTTAGTTAATGGCGGGAAATGGAAGAACATGTCCCAATAACCAATGTGATAGTAAATGCTACGATTTCCATATTAATATGAAAGAGATGATTAGGGTATTAAAAGATTATTATTATTTTGGAAGACGTTCACTATTTTGGGGACCCTATATGATCGAGTTAAATAGATTACTATGGTATTTTCATTGAGGAGTAAGGTTGACTTATATTTTGAAGAATCGATGAATTTAAGGTGGACTTATAGTAATTTAGGTTACTTATGGGAATGATTAACCTATCTTGGGTAAAATATGTTTAGGTTAGATAATTTTGTTATCAGATGTTAGGAGTGGTTGATGTTGTTTGGAGATGAACAATGAAGTTTATTTTGGAAGACTATTGTATAAAATCCTTCTTGTATTTGGGTTTCAATCTTAGTTTGGTTTATTTTGAGGAATTTTAAGGACCGTTATTTATGGAATGGTGTATAATGAACTTTGGGTAGTACCATGGAACTTTTAAGATTTAAAAGTAGTTTCCATTCCTATGGGATTATTTCTTTTTGAAATGTTGTTTTACCTTACCCTTTCTGTATTAGGGATAATGTTTAAAGATAGAAGAAATAGATAGTTAATCTTTTGTGGATTATGTGATTCTCTAGAATATGATTCTTGTGTTTTGATGAGACCAAGTAGTTTTGAATGCTCATCGTTTGGAGAAAAGATTAGTTTTGGTAGAAAATTATTAAAGGATGAAACTATACTTTAAGGTAGGTATATTTTATTATGTTTTTGTTCTATGTAGTAAATGAATTCCTCAAAATTATGAAAAGGAACGAAAAACAAAAATGTTGTTGGTTTACGTTTCCTACTAGGTAATCAAAGACTATTTACACACATCATAAGTTTGGGATTTTATTATGGTTTACTTTCTCCTAATCATGTTTTCTATCACTCTCCCTCAAAACTTGACCCTTTGTTTTCTCCTCCATGTCCATGTTTTCCTACATGGAATCCTAGTGTGGGTTAACTCGGGTGACCTTTTTACTTCCCTTTCTGTCTTTTAAAGTAATAGTTTTACTGACTCCTTTTCCGATGTGGTACTTTCAATGAAATTTCAAAACCAAATTTAAAAAAAAAATCGAGGACACAATTTCTTAAGGGGGGAAGATTGTAACGACCCAAAATTTTGAATAAATCTTGTTTCCTAAATTTTATGTGTTATTTTATTTTATTTTTATACTCAACAAAAATGTTTCATTTGATAACATGAGTATAATTAAAATGAGACCGTTGGGTTTAGACTGTTATATGACCATTGGTCAATATAACCGCTGGAAACTAAACGTTTTGATTATTGTCTCTAAATACAAGTAATCTTGGTTAATTATTATAGAAAGAAGATTTGATGGCCTCACCTAGTAGTCTTGGACCGATCGAAGCCCATCTAATAGAAAATGGGAAGGAGGTATCACCAATGGGCTTTGCTCTGGACCAAACCCAAGCCGAACTTCATCATGTGAAGCTAGAACGGAATCACCTTTGCGAGAAGTTCAAACTAATAGAAATTACTACTCGTGTGATGTTGGTCGAGCCTCCCTCAGATTCTGTCACCTTAGCACACCTTACACTTAGGTCCTATGCTGGTGTGATAAGGGGATATGTAAGGAGACCGTAACTGCCTTGTGTAATCCGTTGTTTTAAATAAAAATTGGGATTTCTTCTTATGATGGTGTTTATGAATTCTCAAATGACCGGATAAATATAGTATGCATATTTTTGATGAATTTTAGAAAAACGATATTTTAAAAATGATTATGTAAACCTTAAATAATTAAAAATGTGTAATGATTTTCAAAAAATGATCTTCTACAATTATGTTCAGTACGAAATTTAGAGTCTAATAAGCTCAACTTGATTTTTTATGAATAGTAAATTATGAATAGTGGTTTTATGATTAGGATTAGTAATGTGTCCAAATGGATTAGTAATCTCACTTAAAGAAAGTATTAATATAATCTAGGCACCTTGATTAAGTAATGTAATTCAATAAAATGGTTAAATAACGGTTTCATAAATTATTATTCAAGTATTTTTTTTGAGTGAATAGTGTTTTTTAATTAAAAATTAAATTAAAAATATTTAATTTTTTTTATAAAATGGATTTCATTTTTGAACTCAGAGCACCGATATTATGTTATGGTAATTTTTGGGCTTTTTTCTGAAAAAAATGATTTTTTGGTGAATAGTGTATTTATTTAAAAAATAAATTAAAAATATTTAGAAATTTATTTTTATAAAATGGAGTTCATTTTTGAAATCAGAGCATTTATATTTGATTAAGGTGATATTTTGGGATCTTTCTAAGAAAGTTGAATTTTCAGTGAATAGTAAAAATACAGTTTTAGGGTTTTAGTATGTTTAATGACATCATAACTGTGTCATGACGATATCATGAGATATTTTAAGGGATGGTCGACCAAAGCTGATGGATTATTGTATGGGGGTACCCATGTGGCCTAACTTCATGGGAAATATCTTGGGAGAGCACATGGTTTTGAGAAAACCACTTTTGAGGTGTCCCTTGGCCATTAATGCCTTGTCCCCTCACTTTCCCTATAAATACCAAGACGTCCTCTCATCCATTTCGACTCCCCACTATCTCCCAACGAAGTTCTGGTCTCATTACCTCCCTAGGAGTCCTCCCAAGGTGCCCTCAAGCCCTCAAGGTCCCAAACTTTGAGTTTTAAGAGTTACATTTTAAGGTAAGGGATCCGATCTCTATCTTTCTTTTCAAGAAATCTCTTTTATGTAATTTATTTTATGCTCCATGTTCTTATGTTAAAGGGTGTTCTTTTATACTCCTCTTACTTCCCTTTTGAGGTTCATATAATTAGAGATCCCCTATTAATTTCATTATTTCGTTTTATGAAGTTTTAAGTGGCGCCGTTAGGCTGCCAAAATTTTAATAACGGATTCTTTCTCCCCTCTCATTTTTCAAGATCTATTTTCATGTAAAGTATTTAAAGTTCCTTTTTTTATGTTGGGGTATGATATATAAATTTATCATACTGATAATTTATGATCATATGATGAGAGACCCCATTTGATCTCTTCAATTCAGTATTTTGAAGTTTAAAGGGGCGTCGTTGGGCTGCCGAATTTTTAAGTGGTTCTTTCACATTTCTGCTTTTTCAAAGTTCTAATTCCATGTCAAGTCTTGAAATTTCATTTTTATTATGTTGGGGTATGATCTCTAAATTTATCATACTGATCTTTTATGATCATATAATGAGAGACACCATTTGATCTCTTCAATTCAATATTTTGAAGTTTTATGTGGCGCCGTTAGGCTGCCGAATTTTTAAGTGGTTCTTTCACCTTTCTCCTTTTTCAAAGTTCTAATATAATGTCATGTATTTAAAGTTCATTTTTATTATGTGGGGGTATGATATATAAATTTATCATACTGATATTTTATTATCATATGATGAGATACCCCATTTGATCTCATCAATTCAGTATTTTGAAGTTTTAAGTAGCGTTGTTAGGATGCCGAATTTTTAAGTGGTTCTTTCACCTTTCTCCTTTTTCAAAGTTCTAATTCCATGTCAAGTCTTGCAGGTGCCTTTTTATTATTTTGGGGTATGATCTATAAATCTATCATACTGATCTTTTATGTTCATATGATGAGAGACCCCATTTGATCTCTTCAATTCAGTATTTTGAAGTTTTAAGTGGCACCGTTAGGCTGCCGAATTTTTAAGGGATTCTTTCACCCTTCCCTTTTTCAAAGTTCTACTTTCATGTCAAGTCTTTCAAGTTCCTTTTTATTATGTTGGGGTATGATCTCTATATCTATAATACTGGACTCTTATGTTCATATGATGAGAGACCCTATTTGATCTTGTCAATTCATTTTTGTTGAAGTTTAAGTGACGCTGTTAGGCTGCTGAATTTTTAAGGGATTCGTTCACCCTTCTCTTTTTCAAGTTATATTTTCTGGTCAAGTCTTTCAAGTTCCTTTTCATTATGTTGGGGTATGAAATCTATATCTATCATACTGATCATTTATGTTCATATTATTAGAGAGCCTATTTGATCTCGTCAATCCATTTTTGGATGGTTTAAGTGACGCCGTTAGGCTGCCGAATTCTCATAAGAGAAATCTTATTTTTTTGTCATCCTTTCAAGTTCTTCGTTTCATATGGTATATCATTAAAATTTCATTACCATGATCTTAAATACTTTATATTCTGTTCCCCTACTATTTTATGGATTATTTTTGAGTGGGTGACCCATGTCCCCTCTCTTTTCAATGTTTTCTAAAACCATGTATCATAGCCGTTATACTGCATAATATTCGTCTCAAAATGCCTCCCTCTTTATCTCAAAATTATTTTATGTTATTAAGTGAATACTCAAAGATCTTATTTCTATAGGGTTATTCACATATATATCAAAATGTTCTATTTTAAATTCTGTGATTTTCATACATGAAACCCTCTTTCCCTATACGTGGCTTTAAAGTGACATAAAGATCATTTCTTTAAAGAAGTTTTTAAAACGTTATGATTATGAAATGAAACCCATTTATTTTATGCTATATGGGTTGTTTATGAAATGATTGATGATGATATATGTGTCTCACATGATAATAAAGACATGTCAAGGGTGCGCCCAGATAGCGCTCCAATGCATTGGGTAAAGACTTAATCTCTAGAGATGACTTTTTAGACTGATACCTTGGTGAATAACCTTGGTAATTTTTTAATGACACCATGGGGATGGACCTTGGTGAAACGAAATGATTTTCAATATTAAATGTTGTTTCCATATCTTCAAGTTATGAAAATTTTTATTTTTCTTATGATATATCTCATGATTTCTTTCTCATGCCTTAAAGTTCTTTTCATGTCCTTATTGAAGTATCTCAAGTTCACATGTAAAATGTTTCTCTTGTTTCCCTTACTGGGCCATCTGCTCACCCTTTCTTTTGATGTATGTTCCCAGGTTATGAGATGCAGTAATGAACCTAGGATGAACTTAAGGATAAGCCTTTCAAGTGTTTAAGAATAATGTTTTATGTTGTTTTCATGTATTATGTTACTTGTTTCTAAGACACTGAACCTTAAAGATCATAAGTTCCGTGTAATGAAATGAATGATTATGTTATAAAAAGACGGGATGCTATAACCTCCCCTGCCTCCATCCAGCATATAGGTGATCAGCATATCCTACCGTAAAATTCCTCGTAAGGTGCTATCTGAATAGTCGCATAAAAACTGATGTTGTGGGTGAATTTCACAAGAGGTATATACTTCTCCAAAGAAACTCCAAAGTCCAGAGTGCATGCTCAGAGCATATCCTTAAGAACCTGAATCGTATGCTCAGACTCACCATCTTTCAGGGGATGGTATGCTGCACTCAAATGTACCAGTGTATCCAAAGCCTTCTGAATCCCCTACCAGAACCGAGAGGTAATATGTGCATACCTTTATGAAACAATAGAGTGTGGAACTCCGTGTATACACACACACTCTCTTAGATGTACAACCATACCATATCATCAACACTGAAGGTATCCTTGATCGGAAAGAAGTGACCAAGCTTCGTAAGACGATCGATGACAACCAAAATTGCATCATTCCCTTGAGGTGACCTTGGAAAGCTGGTCATGAAGTCCATCGTGACATCATTCCACTTCTACTCCAGAATGGTTAACTACTGCCAAAGACCTACTAGTCGCTGATTCTCTACTTTCACTTGTAGACAATTGGAACACCTCATGAAAAAACCAGTAACATCTCTCCTCATACCTGGCCACCAATACTGGTGGTGAAGATCACGATACATCTTGGTGATGTGAGGATGAAATGCCCAAACTTAGGAATGAAAATCCCGCATCAGCTTCTCGCGTATATCTACTAGCACCCACACGCGTCCCTAGAAATGCAAGATCTTATCCTCTCCTACTGTCCATCTTGGAGGACGGTCCTCTCTTAACACAATCTCCCACATGACTATGCCTCTAGAATCTGATAGCTGCCTCGTCCGCAGTCGATCAAGAATATTATAGGTAACAACTATAGACAATAGAAAGGTCTGCCCCTGTCTGTCGTGCACCTCCAAATGCATCTCAGAGAACAGAGACATAAGCTACCACTCACTACTGGCCTCCTAAACTACCTGTATCTGAGTTCTCCTTCTCAACGCGTCAGCTACTGCATTGCCCTTTCCCAGTATATAGGCAAGCTCAAAGTCAAAGGAATAAATATACTCGACCCACCTGCACTGTCTCAAATTCAGATCATGCTGAGTGAAGATTTATTTGACACTCTTGTGGTCAGTAAACACCACAATGTTCTCCACCAAAGGATAATTCCTCCAACAACGTAAGACATGAACAACAGTTTCCAACTCTAGATCATGTGTCAGGTAATTCTTCTCATGTGGCCTCAACTGTCGAGACATGTATACAACGACTCCATCTCCCTACATAAGAATAGATCCCAACCCGATACATGAAGCATCACAGTAAACCGTATGGCTCCTACCCGGCTCTAGAAAGAGTAGTATCGGTGCTGACATCAACCTCCCTTTCAGCTTCTAAAAGGCCGACTCACATGAATCTAACCATATGAACCTATCCCCTTTCTTAGTTAGACCATTCTATGGTGATACTAGGCATAAAAAGTCTTGTATGATGTGTTTGTAGTATCCATCCACCCCTAAGAAACTCTGTACCTCAAGGACATTCTTCTGCTGCTCCCAGGAAACTACTTACCTCACTTTCTCTGGGTCTACTGATACTCTTGTCTCTAAGATAACATGACCCAAAAAGTTAATATGATCCATACAAAAGAGGAATTTCGAGATATTAGCATATAACTGATGCTCTCTCTATGTACTCAAAAAAATCTCAATATGGAAAAAATGGCTATGTCAAGTGTGAGAGCACACCAAGATGTCGTCCACGAAAACCACTAAGAAGGAATCCAATTATGGGTGGAACACTTGGTTCATTAGTTCCATGAAAACTATCGGCGTGTTCGTGAGGCCGAATGGCATAACCATATACTCGAATAGACCATACCTACTCCAGAAAGCTGTAAGATGTATATCATATAGTCTAACATGCAACTGTTGATAACTGGATCTCAAGTCAATCTTCAAGAACAAATGGGCTCCTAGAATCTAATAAAAGAGATCATTGATCCTCAGCAAGGGATATCAGTTCTTGACCGTCAAATTTTTTAGCTTCCGATAATCCACACAAAGACTGAGGGTGATGCATGCGTTCTTTGCAAACAGGACATGTGAAACCCAAGAAGAATTACTGGGTCAGATGAAATTCTTTGCCTGCAAATCATCCAACTTCTTCTTGAGCTCCTGCATATCAGGTGTATCCATCCTATAAGGAGGGATGGACACCGGTGATGCTCGTAGCACAAGATCAATCGACAAGTCTACCTCACTCTGTAGAGGAAACCCTAAAAAGTCTTATAGAAAGACATCTCTGAAATGATCCATCACTGGAGGAAAGACTAACTGTGAAGTCCCCGGTAGAAGTAATCATAGAAGATTCACCAAATCTCATCCCAAATCATACTCTACTAGCGTCCTGACTGTGAGATCACCTCCCACCACCTCTTGGTAGAGTCTAGAAGCATATAGGTTGCGAGCTTCACCCACTTCTCTTGAGGTATCTCCATATCGTAAAAAATTGTCAGTTTGGCCTCTAGCCATGACTCTGCATCCTGGGGTCCTCTATCCTCTGAGAATGTATGAGGATGCTGCTGCTGGAAAACCAGCGTCAACTCTTCCATTAATGGGGCAGGTGGCGGCGCTCCCCAAAAAGTATGAATCATCCCAAAAAATCATCCCTAAATTGTGCATCAGTGCCTGCAACTGGTATAACTACTGGTGCCAAGGATGGCATGGTAGGAGGATCCGTATGAGGTCCCTGATTGGCCATATCCAGTGTCTGATCACCATCTGGAAACTGATGTACAACCGGAGGATGTCTCGGTGGCATAACTCTGAAAGGCCAAAGATCACCTTAGATCAGGATTATCAAAGACTGAGAACACAAAAGTACAAGAGGGGAATGTGAGAAGAAAAATTAAATTTTTAAAAATCAAGACTACACGGCATGTATAAAAACAATATGACATGTTCTCTTAAGCCATTCACATGGGCGTGTACATCTACCCCAACTGGTCATGTAACGCCCCAACCACACGGCGTGTTGTCCCCACACACGGAATGTACTTGAACTCTACTCCTCTACCCGAGTCTATTTACACAGCTAACCCACACGGTCCTCTTAATTCTAGACTACACGGCATGTTCATGAGGGAGACATCATGTAGTAGATATGGTTTCAACGATCCGTGTTGTTAGTTACACGGCCGGCTACACGGTTCACTCTATATGGCATGCTCCCTATGAACACAGCATCTACTTGAAGATTTTTCTTGACCCGTGTTCTTCATGACACAACCGAGTACTTAGGTTACATGGTATGGTGAGTAAAAACAGAACACATCATGTATAGTCAAAGTTTCCTCCATCCGTGTTGTTAGTCACATGGGTGGACACACGGTCACAACAACACAACGTGTACTTACCTTACATGGAATGTTCTTGAAGATTTTTCATAACCCCATGTCCTGCCCACATAGTCAGTGAGACGGTTAAAAACTACACGATGTGTATTCATAATGTACATGCTGTGTCTTCTGGGTTTTTAGGGGCAGTAGCCTTAGAACTACTCTAGAGCCCAGAAAACATAGAAAAAAAGTGATCAGAAGAAAAATTCCTATCCATGAGGGCCCATACTCCTTGAGAATCAAATCTTGGAATCATATACATCTCATAAACAAGGGAAACAGGTCAATGATTCCCCATGTTTCCATTCATGTGGCCCCATAACACCTCATGAATCAAAATTTGGTGTTCATTTAATCAAATCACTTATACAGAAAAAGTCCCCATCAAACAGCAGAGATTCAGTCAAAGCATCTATCACAACATCATGCATAATCTACACAATGTCTATCACAACAACATGAAATCGCTAATCCATCTTAGATGGAATGGAAAGAATGCATGGAATGTGATTTCTAGAAAGTTCCTATATGATGAATGAGATGGAATACCCTCATCTCATCAGGTTGAAACAGAAATAGAACCTCAACAATATCAACAATAACAGCACAAATCATGTGAGCCACTTAAGGTGAAATCATATCAACTGTCACAATTTCAAAACCTCGATAAATTGAAATAAACAAGGTAGATTGGATTTTCCTTATACACGGGTTAGCTACTCGAGGGCACAACTTATTACGAAGTACCTATTCCATCTTATCCCTGGCCATAGGCACCAAACAGTAAGTCCAGAGAAAAGAGTTCCTCTGATACAACTTTGTAATGCCCCGGTTTAGTAATCCATCAAGATTCACCCCGTACCGAGTTGGTCACATGGCCTCAAGCGCATTTCCCTGAACGCCAGAGGTTGTCGACTAGCAGTGAGAGCCTCAGGTGTGATAGTGGGGAAACTATGCCCTAATTGGAAGAGTACACAACAGAAGTAAACAACACATACAATAGCGGAAGCAGTAAATATCCAACAACAATAAATACCGGAATACTAAAACAATATCAACTAGAGCACATATATATATGAAATGATGCATGATACATATGTAAAGGAAAGCATCCAAACAAGTCAGAATGTTGAATACAGTACTAAACTAAGGTATAAAAAAACAGATAAATAACTCATCAACATTGCAAGCCTCAGCTTGATCTCGTGCTCTCTTGCTCTAATGCAAGTCAAGTACCTGAAGTAGAAGGGATCTTTCCCTTGTCTATACCTGAAAAAATATAATTTGATTGGGCCCAAAATCATGACCCAAATAGGGTGTCAGACTAAATTCAAGTTGGAAAACCGCCCGAATATCTGTGTCTAATTATCAGTGAGTATATGGAAGCTAATAGTAAATTAGACAGTAATTGTAAATAGTAAATAGGATGATACACAACAGTAAACAATCGATAGATCAACGAGAAGCAGTTAAGCAAACAGCTAACCACAACTAGGAATCCCTCTAGGAAGTACTCACAGCCACCCCCTATGGTCTTATCCAAGAAGTAACAAAAACCCTATGGGTAGTAAACTCATCCTAATTCCCCTGGTTTGGTCATATGAAATTATAATACTCCCTGAGGAAGCACGCTCAGTCAATTCACCTTATGGTCTAAGGTAGTCAGGGACTCTCTGAGGAAGATCACACAGTCACTTCCCCTTATAGCCCCATGGTCTAGAGAATCTCTGAGGATTCTCGCTCAATCAATTAATCTTATAGCCTCAAGTCTATCACAGACACTTTTAGGAAGCTCACTCGGTCAATTCCTCCAGTAGCCTAGAATGTTTTAAGGAAATTCAAACCAAAAAAAGACTCTCTGAGGAAGCTCACTCAGTCTATCCCCTTATAGTCTATAAATCTCATGACTCTCTAAGAAAGCTCACTCATTCTATCATCTTGTAGTCTATAATATCCAAGACTCTATGGGAAGCTCACTTGGTCTATCCCCTATAGTCTATAATGTCCAAGACTCTCTGAGGAAGCTCACTCGGTCTATCCCCTTATAGACTATAGCACCAGGTTCTCATGGCCGCATGCCAATCAATGCATAATAATGATATAAGGCCAAAGTAACCCCAGGGAGCTACTTGGATGACCAGTCTATGACATAACAACCATGTCAGGGAACAACACTCCATCCTACGGTCACAAGGCATGGAAAACAAGTATAACGACCAAAGGCTGAACAAGACCAAAAGGTCGTAAATAGAAAAAGGTATGGGAAATACATCCAAGAATAGAAATTAACCTTATATATATCCAAATTACCTCTACACAAGCATAAAATAATTGCATGAACGCAACGGGGGAAAACAGTAAACACGCAATACCTCGTTCAAGGTTATTGGTGGAATTCTCACATGAAACTCAAAGACTTTGAATGGAAAGGCATGAACCACCTACCTTGATGCTAGGATATCAATATACTTGAACCAAGAGGATTTAATCTCCTTATAACTTCATTGATCTATGAAAACAGAATAAACTTTCAACCCATGATAACATGAAAAAGAGGAGGAATTGGAAAACGATGCTCTAGAAGAAGGAAGAGCTTACCGCTACGGTTCCAACGCGATCGACTGCGGTTGATTCGGAGAACAGACGGAGGCTCGGGGGCTCAGAAAAGATTCACAGCCATACGGGATGCTCTCTATTGAAGAAGTTGGAGAGGAAGCATGTTATAGCGATTAGACGCGACCCCAGTCCGTTTAATGAAAAAAATGTGCACGACATGTACTTTTGGAGTACACATCGTGTACTAGGCTTTTCCATACTCTGGTTTAAGCGGCCTCCTCATCACCCCACACGACCGTGTGTGTGGCCTGGACATGGCCTAAAACCGGCCTCGTGTGGCATCGAAGTACACGAAGTGCACTTCAAAATTTTTCAAAAACTCATATTTTCTAAAAAACTCTAGGAAAAGGAAAAACATACCTGAAACGAAGGTCTGGGTTCTTACAACTAAAACAGGGTAACCTTTATTAGTTATTTATTTTAGTAATAATAAAGGACCTAAATAAAATGAAATAAATAAACAAATAAAAATTAAAAATGAGTGAATTTATAAAATACAGTTTTTTATTAATTAAATAATTATTTTTAAAAATGAATATATTTAATATTAATATATATAAATTATAAATATTAATTAATAGTATATATTAAATATATAGACATGTAAAATGATATAATTAAATAAGTAGAAATAAAAAATTAGAAATTTGTAAAATTAAAAAAAATTATTAATTAAATAATTATTTATAAAATTGAATTAATTTCATATACATAACTAAAGATTATATATATTAATAAATATTAAATATAAAATGAATAAATTGTAATAATTAAAATAAATTAAAAATGAATAAATTGTAATAATTAATCAAAAAAAATTAAAAATGAATATATTACAAAATTATTAAAATATTTATTAATGAAAAATGATTTAAATAAATTAATAAGTTTAATATATTTTTATATTAATTATAAAAAGTAATAAAAAATATTAAAATAAAACAAATAAAATGTAATAATTAAAAACATATTAATGTCTTATTCATTTTCATTAGTTTTTTATAAATAATTATTAATCAATACATTTTATATAGAAATATATTAATATATATTTATACATATATTTAACTATATATATAATATTTCATAAAATTTTATTTATATGATTCAAAATATTTATTCTTACATTAAATAAGTCATATATTAATTATGTATATATAATTATATAATTATTTATTATGAGATGGTGTGGGTTGGGGAGTCTTCATTTGTTATATATTTTGATGTTCTGGAAGAGTATGGTTACTCCTTCATATTGATACTACATTATCTATGATATGTTTTTCTAGTCGGAGATGAAGACACTAGAGAAATTCACAGATCAACTACGATGGTCGAGGTAGGAAAAACAGGTCTCACCGATGTGGTTTTGTGGCTGGAGTGTTTTAGGTTACCATAACCCCTAAGATTAGTGGAGATTGCAGGAATAAAAATAGGCCATATAATGTGAATGGAGGTTGGTCATTTACATACTTATAAATGAGGTATGAGGAGAACAACATTGTTCTACCTTCTATTCTTATTGTCTCTTAGTGTGGGATTGAATGGGCCTTAGTACAAGGTGGTAAATCAGATGAAATCTCATACTAAGGGATGTTTTTTACCATCATTTGCGGGAGGTGTTTAATGGTTACTCTACTGTAAGATCCTTAAGAAAGGATCACCAGCCTACAATGATGATAATCATGAAGCCATATTAGAACATCTAGTTTGGGTAAGAACTAGATAATATATAGGGTTGTTATCCCCAAAGTCTAGAATACATGGCGACTTAATGATCATATTTGTAATACTTCTTTTCTATGAGGGTTTTCTGATTGGAAGTATATTCTGTTTGGTAGAGGCTTATTTCAATGCGTCTTTTAATTAGCTGAATCCAAAATTTGTGCATGGTCTTCTGGTTCATTTCTTTGGAAATAAAGAATGCTTCATAACCATCAATGGATGTTGGATTTTAATGTGTTAGTGGTAAATACTTATTTTTCACAAATATGGATCAGGTTTCATGTCCTCAACTACATTTTATGGCATCAAAAAATATTGCATGCTATTACAATAACCATTGGTGCTATGATTCTCCCAGATAAGGAGAAAAAATATGTTTGGTATGGAAAAATTGTGAGAATGCTAGTTGAAATTTTTTTGAGTTCCATTATATTTTACAATGTGTTTCTTACTACTCCCACTAATGATTTAAAAATCAGTTTTGAGTATGATAAATGTCTTTATTTCTATCAAAATAGAAAATATTTTAGTAATTTGGATGGGAAATGAAGGAGAAAGATTAGTAATTTATGTGGTTTTAAGGGGAATCCTTCCAAGAAACATTATTATAATATCAAATGAAACTCATCTAGGCCGCATAGGAAGTACTTATCGAGGAATCCTAGGAAGAATACGGTGAAATTTATGGACAATAAGCCTTGGAACGAAGGTGCTTCAATGCATAAGAATAAATCTATCGTGGTGAATCAGGAGATAGAAGGGACTTTAGGTTATACTACTAGTTCATTATAAATTCTTGAATAGATGGATGAGAACATGAATGGATCTCAAATGGCCACTACAGGTATTGTGGGGACATACCCTATGCTTTTGGGATATATCATGTCACATATGGGGGGTCTAGACCTATAAGAGATGGTTTGGGAATTGGGATGGATCAAACTTAGGTAGATAATGTTATCAGTGAGCAAGTAGCTGGAAATGAGGAAAAAAATTGTAATTGAAGTTATGGAGTTTCTATGGGTGTGAAATTGATTCAGCATGGAGTTCCATTTGAACCTATTCATATGGTTAGTGACTCTATGGTTTTTGTTATGTAATTCATTGGTTAGGATGGGATGCACATTAGTGAGGTGGGATAATCTTCACCGGATCTTGGTTCTATGTATGAGTGTTCTCCTTCACCAATTGATGAGCATGATTTTCTTGTGCAACCACTGACTCTATAATTTTCAAGGTATGTTTTATTGGATGATGGGTCTAGGAAATCCAATGTTCATTAGAGTGTTTATTATAATTATGATATTCTTAATGTCTTTATCTCTTGATGAATGTATGGAAAATGTGGTAATGGTTCAGATGATTGAAGTGGAACAGAGAAGAAGTTGATTTTTTTGGACACCAATGATTTCCAATCTATAGGCATCAGTGACCCTATTTCTTGTAAAGATTTTATTCTAATTTCTATGGGCAAGATATTCTATAGTGAAGGTGTTTCTTTGGTACCTCCCAAAATAATCTCATAGAAGGTTTATTCCAATCTTCACAGGAATGTCTCTACCAATTCATCTATTAAGGCATAAAATTTCTATCTCGTTCTAGAGAAAGAAAGGTCCAACGAAAGGATACTTGAGATCTCAATCATGGAAATTCACAATCAAAGTGGGAAAATACTAATGGTGATGAGGATTCTGACTATGATAATGAAAATGGTCACACATTTATTGATCCATACTTTTCTTATCTAGATGACGACACACATCTTTGTATGACACCATCTGCTTTCTTTCTTTCCTATTATCTTTTTATTCGACATTTAATAAATAGTTAGGAGCTTTGGCTTCTAGTTAGAACTTTTTCATATATATAATGGCATATATATATATATATATATATATATTTGAAAATGTATTTATATAACTATAGATAAAAAATTATATATTCAAATAATAATAAAATAACAGTAAATATATTTATATAGTGACTATATTTAATATATTTATATTGGTATTTACATATTTATGAATAAAATATATATCTATATAAATATAAATATTTATGTAAATATATTTATAATTATAAAATTATGATAAATATATATAAATATTGAATAAAATGAATATATTTATCTTTATGTATATTTATTTAATATATATAATGATATAAATATATATATAATTATAAATAAATAATAATAAATATATTTATAAACATTTATTTACTCTATTTATAAAATTATATATTTATAATTATAAATAAAAAATTAATTTTTTTAAAAAAAAAATTTAAATTATGATAAATAAATAATTATATGTTTAAATAATTATAAATTTATAATAAAAAAACATAAATAATGAATATATTTAATATATATATAATTGTAGAATTATATTTAATGATATAAACACGTTTATAATTTTATAAAAAATTAGAAAATATAATCACAATTTTCAATATTTAAAATTATAATTATAAATATTTTTTCCACGTTAAAGTTTTAGTGTAGAAAAAGATTCCTTTTATCAATGGTTATTTAGCACCAATATGTATAGAGCATTATCAGTGTTAAAAATCACTATTGAAAGGAATCTTTATCAACGTTAAGAAGACACTAATAAAGAAAACTTTGATCGGTGCTTATAAAATTATCCCTGATAAATGGTATCATTATGAACATTTTTTCAGTAGCACTCATAATTATATCTTGGATATATTTAAAATAACCCTAACTGCAAATGATTCAGTTGTGATTCTCAGGATTTTATGCAACTCCCTTGGTTCCGAAGCTCCTCCCCAATGAGCTCTCAAACTAATCAAAGCTAGAATCTGATGTATGTTATTTCTCCTCCTCCTAACTCACTGATTAATTGTTGGGTTCTATAGTTTGTGTTATTATAGTGTTCTTAATGTTGAAAAAATCTAATTATCTTCTCTCATAAATGAAATCATGATTAGTTCTCTCATTATTTCTCATTATTTTCATCTTTATTGCCACCTTCACTCTTGACTCTTTCAAATTTCATCTCTACCGATGTCAAAATCACAACCACAATCATCAAATTATCATTTTTTTGTTTCCCTACCACTACTTCTCTTTGATAGTTTCTATGGTTTTTAATAATATTTTTGAATTTTTCATACATCTAAGGTCTGTTTTATTTGATAATTTTTTATTTGGGGAATTTAGTGTTTGTGTATGATTATTTGATTAATGTGTGTTATAAATCATGTTAATTTACTTAAAAATGGTTGTACATGGTATGTTTACTAGGTTACATCTTTGATTTAATGATTATTTAATGAGTTTTAGGACTACATAGGTAAGTTTAATTTTCTTGAATGATTATTTAACTGGTGTTATATTTATTTAATGTTTTTTTATTAATAGGTGTTTTTGAAATCATCTAATTATTTTTCAGCAAATATGATATAATATTATTTTATAATTAAAATTGTTAAAAAATTTAATGTTTTCTTAATTTACCATATGAGGATTTTAATGATTAATGAATGTTTTTTACTGAATTTTAATTGGGTTTTTTGAATGAATAATGGATTATAGAATTTGGATATGGAATATTGAGAGTATATATTTAAACGATGTTCCTTGGAATGTTTTGGCTGTGTTGATTTTGTAATTTCAATATAGGTGAGGTTATTTTATAATTTATGTTTAATAACATAAGAATAATATAAGAGTTTTTAGATTTATTCCAAATTTATTTTCCTACCGATAATTTAATATTTATATACAATTACTCTTGGAAATATGAAAATTATCCCTCATCTGGTAATATAAATATTTCATCAAAAAACATCACCACATCTGTAATGTTTCTTTCTTCATCATCTATTTTTATTGAGCACACTAATATTAATAATTCTAAAATGAAATGAAAAATACAAGAAGTTTTTAATTTATTTTGATTATAATTAGAAAAAATATAATAAAAAAATATCCCTCTAGATTCATGTTCAAAGTATATATTACTTCATATTTCTATATGAAGTGGGATTTTCATTTTCAATATGATGTATGAAATCATATACCTTCTTTTGGATCCTTATCACTATTGATATTGTCTTCACCACTTATATATTATTAATACTTTAATTTTATAATTTTTATTTATTTATTTATTTTTAATGTAATAATTACAAAATTATATATTGAAAATATAGAGAAGTTGAATTTTATTTGTGGTCAATCTTTTAATAACAATGTAAGGATTTATTTGTTATAGAATTTTTTCTAAATGGATTGTAATTGAATATGTCTAATGTAAAACGTTTTTAAAAATCTATTTCCTTTATTTTATTTAATAATTATTTTCATTTATTAAATTTTATTTTTATTCATAATGGTAAATTTGAATTTATTATTTCAAAAAAACATATATATAAATTTTATTATAATTGAAAATGAATTGGAGTTGTATTACAACACATTGAACAAATGATGAATATAAGGAAGGGTTTGATGATTAATTAGAATTTTGAAAATATAATGTTGAAAAAAATGAAAATTATTTCGACATATGGTTGAAATGTTTAAATGAAATAGAGTTGAAAATCCGAAAAATTAAATATCATTTAATTTTTTAAAATCCATGTTATAGTACTAGGAAATGGCATGTTGAAATTGTGTAAAATTTAAGATATATTATCGTTGGAGATTGTGAATTTGATTAGTATGATAATGTTGAAGAAACAATTTATATTATAAAATTAATTGAAATTGAGAAGACACCAATGACCACACACATATATAGTGATACAGAAAAACCATTGTTTCTTGGTTGTAGGAAATTATTGGGTTCATCAATGAAATTTTAAATCTAAACCTCAGTAATTTATTGGCTATGTTATTGGGTTGCTTTCAAAATCATATATCAATCCCTTGAATGATCCAAACTATGAAATTTCAATTGATGGATCTCGATATAATTTGAATATAGAAAATTAGGAATATTTTTTGGATTTTTTCCACTTCTGTAGTTTCATTTAATACATCTAGATGGGAAACCACATCTAGAAAAAATCGTGGTTTCCTATCCTAGTAGATCCATTTTTTTGGACCAAAAAAATGATAGCTATGGTTTATTATGGATTATAAATTTTTTGGAGATTATATACTTTATAAACATGAACTTATATAAATGAATGAATCTAAATAATTAATGAACACAAGTCTAAACATTAATTTCATAGAATAAATAATTCTAGAAACAGTAAAAATGTTTAATAGGAATTACATTAGAATGAATGAATAAATATATAATGTTTATAGAATGCTTGATGTGGTTTCCATATCACCCCATCCTATCTCATGAAAAAGAATTCTTTGGTCCTACTGTGGTCAAGTTTTCATTGAAAATGAAGCGTTTCACCCATATATGTGCTATCTCATCGCTTTGTCAGAATTCCTAAACAACACAAATAATCCCATGATCTTCTAAACACCTATAAAAATATAGAAACTTGAAACTTGGAATAACTTCATGATTGTTCCTTTCCAATCAAAAACAAAATACACTATCTTTCTCTCCCTCTAGGTACTAGGGAACCTCCAAATCAACTCACACATAGAAAAATTCAAATCAAACATAAGTCAGACATCACATACAGACTCTGTATAAGGCCTCATGTTTAATTGGAAAATAATTTTCAATGTCATGAATATTTGTACAACCTTCTTGATGTTGATTCTTGAATAAATTTTATGTCATGTGAATCGTTGGATTTTTGGATTCTTTTCTAATACATGATGAAATTGGTTTTTTATAAATGAAACATAAATTGATTGAATTTTGAAGGAAGCACGTGGGATAATCAGTATTTAGGAGGGTAGTCTCATACAGTCATGTTAGTATTTAATTTTTTAATATAATATTTTGTTCTAAAAAATGTATTATGCATGTGAGCATTATAAATTTTTATGAAATTTTTAACAATCATTCTATTATTTAGACTCATTGGTGGCCTAATTAGTAATTTTATGGTAATTATTATTTTATATTATAGTTTTAAAAAAGGAAACATGGTTTAAAATGTTAATATGGGGTTTCAAATGAAAAAATAGGGCTCTCCCTTAATATGAATGTAAAATGATTTTGTGTTTTGAAACTCATGAGGTGATTTGAATGTTTACCTGCAAAGTTTTAAATATTTCAATATGTACATAATTTCATGAGAATGAATTTAAAATTATAATTTATTCTTAATGGTTTTTGAATAATGTTATAAAATTAATCACTTGATGCTAAGTATATTTATAAATAATGGGGTTGGAATCCCATTATGTGTTCTGAAAAAAATGAACTGTTTTCATTTAAAATTAATATAAATGCATTTAATGTAGGTTTATAAAAATTCAAAAAGAACACCATTGAATTTTTAAAAAAATTTTGAGATGATATTATAAATTATAAATTAATATGTTCTAATTAAAAATTGTTGGTCACGTGGAAAGTGTTTTTTAAAGATTTTGGTTTAAATATTGAATTGGGAAATAGTTTATATGTATATATATAAGATCCTTAATTTATTATTCATTAATATCTATCCCTAAACCTATTTGTTTTTGGAATTTATCAACTTATCTTTAATTAATTCAGGGGAAGATGGCTTGTTTTACTTTTATACCAACTTGGAGCCTCTCCAAAGTGTCTGAAATAAGATGGACTAGGAAATCATGCATATGTATCCACTAGGAGATCATATAATCTGGGTGAAATAATTTTTCTATTTAAGGGAAAATTGTTTTTTAAATTAGGGCCAAGGTGATCATGTATCTCAAAAAATTTGTAATGGTGAATGAGGTATAAAATAGTAAAGGGAACTAAGGACATGTATTGTATAATTTTATCATCTATCAAACCATTGAGTGCCTTAGAAACATTTCATATTTAGGAAACAAACTATGAAATGTTTTTTGGTACTTTTCCAAATCCCACCTAGAAAAAAAAATATTTAAAAATATAACTATCATCATCATCATATTCATCTCCCAAATGGTCATTACTCTATTTTGTTTTCTGAGACTCATCCCCCATCTCTTTGGGACATGGAACTCTGTTTCATGAACTACTTTGAAAATTATTCATCCAATACCAGTTACCAATGATCGTTATGGATGAATTCATAGTATAAAACCAACCATAATGGAGTAATTTTTTTCATAAATCTAATTACCCATTTCCTTTAAAGCATAATTAAATTATTTGAAATAATAAAATGTTGGGTTCCCCTTAATATTATTATCTATAACTTTCACCTTTGATAATGAATATCGTGTTAGTATTAATTTATTATTTTTTTAAAAAAATGAATATTTTATAAACATAATAAGATGGATATGAATTGAAAAGGGGGTCATGGTAATCACAAGATAAAATATTATTAATATTGAGTTAAATAGATGATCATGTTTTCAATAGATCATGAATATGATAAATTAAAAAAAAAATTGTATTTGTTTATGTGATTTTTATAAAATAAATATGAGTTTGGAAGAGTTGGAAGAACATTTGATTTTCCACAAGATTGATTAGAGATATAAATATTAGACTAAAGACGAGAAAAAATAAATGTGCACACTGATAGGGATGATAATGCGATTTATGGGTCATTTAATATGAATAACAATGTCAATGATGATATAGATTGCATGGAATAGTTGACAACAAAAATTAAAGATAACCTTATTGACTGTACAATGTTGTTTGAGAAGTTAGATAGTTATGATATGAGGCTATTGTATACTGATTTTACCAAACCAAAAACATTTTTAGCTGTATTAAATTTATATAATTTGAAATCTGATTGCATATAGAGCGAAAACACCTTTATTGAAATAGTTAGTATCCTAAATGATGTGATACCAGAAGAAAATTAAATTCCATGTTTAACATATGATGCCAAATGCATGCTATATTCAATTTTCATGATCTCTAAAAAACATGTTTGTCCAAATGAAAAGATATATTTTTTAGAACCATGAATCACTTATATAATTTCCTTTGTGTGGAGTAGATCGATATAAGAAAAATGAATCAAATCTATAGAAATATGTATGGTAATTTCCCACTATACCATGATTCATAAGACAATATGGGTTTATGGAAACCATGGTATAATTGACATATCATAGAGATACAATAATTAAAGATGGTAACCTACATCATTAAGAAGATTCTCTTTAGTGGAATGAAATTGAAAAGGAGTATCATTGATTTGGAAATGAGCTGAGAAATACTCATCAGAGATTATCTAAAGATGAAATACATCAATTTGATTTATATATTAGTACTCAAAATACATTGAACCTCGTGTTTTTAAATTATAACTTTCATACATGGTTATGTATGAGGGGAAAATAATTTATGTTGTATCTACATATATTTGGGCCAAACCAATCCAGTAATGAAATTTATTTAATTTTGGATCCATAGATCTAAGATCATCAATTAATGTGGGAAATATATGTTATAATGTATGATTCTCATTGAAGGGAAGAACATACATTGTGGGTCATGTTGTATGGAACAATAAAATACTTCTCTTCTTATGAAAAATTGATAGGATATACCATTAAAGGAATTTGGGGGTTTTCCACTTGTGTTGAATTCACACAAAAGGTTTTGTTGAAAAATTCCTTGAAGACTTTTTTTTATAAAACATCATAATTTTTTACCTCGAATACATAAATACTGATCTTGGAAAACAACAGTTGACGGGAATACTGAATAAGGTATAACACTATCTCCAGTTACAAGTGATCAACTATTTGATGAAGTAAAACATATTGACACTATTTTTCATAAAATATTTCGAAAAACCAAATATAATTATGTTGGAAAAAGAGATCAATTTTCTTTTAATTATCGTATTGTATTTTTTATACATTATACATTTTATAGATGTCATGCATGTTAAAAAATGTTTTCTCTAGTGACATAGAAAAATTAATAAATGTTCCTACAAAAACAAAAGATGGAATCTAGACTTTTTTTGACATGATTAATATGGGGATAAGGGATGAGTTGGAACAAGTAAAGGGTAAAGGGAAGTGTTTGTTTCCTCAAAAAACATACACGCTATCGAGATAGGAAAAATTTCAAATTTTCATTTTCCATAATTGTGTAAATGTTTCAAAGGGGTATTAATAAAAAATAAAAAATGTCATATCAATGAATAATTTGAAATTAATGTGACTAAAATATCATTAATGTAATTTTTTTATACAATGTTTGATTCATGTTTCTGTATGTTTCATTCTGTATTAAAATGTAAAACCCACATGAACAAGACTATACTACTTTTTCAAAGCCATGTGTAGTAATGTTATGGACCCAGAGAAGTTTCCCATCATGAATAATGAGGTTTCAGTGTTTTTATGTGAATTATAAATGTTCTTCCAACCATTATTATTTGATATAATGGTTTACTTAATGGTTCACTTAGTAAGTGAGGTTCAACTATGTGGTCTTATCCATTATAGATAGTTGTTCCCCATTTAACAATATATATATTTTTTGAAAGGTTATTACAAGAATTTATGTAGGACAAATAGTTCTATTGATGAATTATATGTTGTTGAATAAATTATTGAATTTTGGACTGATTACCTATCAAATATTGAAAACATTAGTCTCCTAGAGTCTCACCATAGTGGATGCCATATGGGTGAAGGGATATCCATAAGATATTTTATTATAATTATCATCATAGAGAGGGAGAAATTAAACCTTACATTTGAAATAATAGTGAACATGATTATCAATATGTTTAATCCCACAAATTATTTCATAGACATTTGAATCCACCAAGGGATAAAGGATGGGTATCAAATAGACATCATCAGCAGTTTATTTGATGGTTTAGAGATCAAATTTATAAGGAGTTATCTAAAAATATTTCAATTACTAAACAAATTTGATGCCTAGACAAGGGAACAAATTAAAATCTTATATTATACACTAGTTTTATAATAAATGGATATACATTATATAAAAAAGAACATGATGAATGTAGTATGATTAAAAAATGGAGTTATGATAATAGTGGAAGCAACACACTTATTTGGTGAAAATTATAGAAACCCAATTTATGAGAACATGAAATATTTCTTCATTATCTAGTATATATACATGTTGGATTTTACAAAATTTCCAGTTTCAATTTTTCATTGAAAATGGGTTGACAATTAGAGTGTAGTTAAATTTGATAAAATAGGCATTACGAAGGTGAAATTCATCTTGGAAGGAGAAAATGGAAATACATTTATAATAGCATCAGAAACGGTGTAAGTATTTTTCATCTCAGATATAGAAAAATGAATTGGTTGATTATAATACAAAAGACTAAAACAATACTTTAGTTAGATGTAAAATTAAATTTTGGATAAAACATTTATTGATAGATCATGATCATTTCATGGGGGTCCTAATGTAGGCATTTTTATATAAGAGTCGACCACAAAGAGAGGATTTGGATTACCAATAGAGGATCTAAATCCATTCAAACATTGTAAAAATACTAATGTTTAATGAGAAGGTTAGAGTGTTTTTTAGTATACTATTTTTTACACACAATATTATCATTTATCTAATACATTTACATAATTTAAATTAAATGTTTAACTAATCGTACATACAATGTATTCTACACATGATGATATTACAAATATAGAAGTAGAAAAGACCATTGATACTAAAAAAGTACAATCATTAGGGGATCAAAAACATGTTGATGAAAAAATACAAGAATTATGTAGCATCCCACTATTGAATAAAATTATAAAGGTATGACATAAGGGTTTAAAATTTATGTTTGGATAAAATCAACATTATTAACCTATTGACACTAATAAGTCAATTTCGATTTGTTATGTTGGGGTCCCAAGGAGGAAGAATGTGATGATTGATATAGATTTTTGGAACCACAAGATATAAGGTTAATGTTATGATACACAATCTATATTTCAGCAAAAAATTATATAACTAAAAGCTTATTTAGTTTACATTATTCCTTGTAATGTTATTTTTTTAATATTTTCCGAATAAATGTGTCATAACGGACACTAAAACATCCTATAGAGGATTCTAAACTCTTCATAATATGTTACAACTTAAGGATGTTGATGGGAATGTAAATCCCCATCCATAATTTATTTATGAGCACATTAAAAGTCATGAATCATGGGATGGTTTAATTATTAATCATGATAAGAATTCATTTCAAGTATATTTTAGTGGAAAATATATTATTTTACATTAATTATTTTATCCAATTTTATTCAAAATTTTCAATATATGAAATAGAAAATGGATGATAAAAATTAATAATGTGAATCAAAACCATTATTACCCTATCACAATTTAAGGATGGAGAATGCTTCAACAGAGAAAGAAGTTGGTATTTCAATTAAATAAAAAATATAATTTTTACATGTTATGAAATAACATATGTTCCATTGTTTATATGAATATTCATACATAAAAATCCAAAGCCAGTTACATCCCATTTCATGAGCTATAGAAGGAGGCTCGTGTATGTAAGGATGGAAAAATAGTTGAAGAAAGGACCAAAGTAGAATGGAAATCAAGTGTTAGAATAAAATAATAGTAATTCATTATTCATATAATAGTATTACATAAAAATATATATATTTATGTTCATATGTTTTTTATATGGTTTAGACCAATGAATTGGTAGAGACCATTGGAGAAGAGAATCTACTTTCAGTAGCTTTGAAGTAGTCAGAACAATATAACCGCGTTATCAGGGTAGGTTTTTGAATGTCTCCTCGAGCATGTTTTGAGTATATAAATCTATAATAAGATAAACATAATATGATGCAATGATTGATTAAACAAGTAGATTCTTTATAAGATATTATTTTATGTTCTGGTTTGGTAGACCAATAGACGAGAAAGGATCCAAGCAATCCAATGGTTGACAAATGATCCACACATAAAGAACCAAATGAACACAGTAGCTCGGAGGCTACACATTCCCCACAACTGGATACCTTACCAGAGTTATTAAATTTTTTCTATACACTTTCTCCTAAATGTAATTTAATTAGCTTCCGATAACTTTATGTTAATAAAATTCTATATAGTAATGTTTTATGTTTTTTTAATCTATAAAAACCCATGAACCTCCTCTATGCCCGGTGTACAATGTATAATATCATAATTGAAAATATAATGATTGATGAACTCCCAAAATACCACATTAGAGTAGTTATTGGGGTAGCTCCAGAGCAAACCCCGGAGTTTCCCATTCCCCTTGATGATATAGATAGTACAATAGTAAATAATACTATTTGAACAATCATATCATGGACACCTAATCATATAAAGACCCACAAGGTATGTATTTAAAAAAAATATTATCAAAATCCTATAAAAGTTGACAAAAAAAAGGTCTGAAGTGAGGTATGGTATTAAATATGGATAAAGTGATGAGGAAACAAATTTTTGAATCATGAAATTTTAGTGAATAGACTAAGAACTAAAAATAATATTTCAAAGAGTACCTTCTCCCTACCAGTTCAAAATAGTCATTTAATAACCAAAGAACCACACGAAGATAAAAACTTTAATGATTGTAGTACATCATTAATTTCATATGAAGAATAAATATTTGGAACATTTATTATAGATGTAGTTATTCTGAAGAGTATAAATGAGATTCTAAAGTTTGAAATGCTATTATTCTTAGTTTTGAATACATACATAAGGAACATTCTCATAATATGTTTGTACAAATAGTGATACAATATATTCATTAATGTTAATTACTATTCATATTTTCTATAGGATTTTATATTAGTAAAATATGATGGTAACCCCATGTGATTCATGATTTGGATTCATAATCCCTATATCATTTCTATAGAAAAATATTTTTTGGTGATTTATGAAATTGAAAAAAAAATTATCTATATGATTCATTTGAGAAAAAAATAATAGATGAAAAAAAAAATTTGTTTCCTATTATGTAGTGGTAAAACCCTATAATCTAATCACATAAAATAAATTTTTAATTTTATAATTAATTTGTTTTAGGAAGAACTAGATGATGATCGAAATCTTGATTTCCCAAATATTTATGTTTGGATCCAATGCTTGGATGTCCAATAACCCAACCACACATGATGTGTATTGTGAATATTTAATACACTAAATTAAACATTTTGTTGATAAAATTAGAATGATATATTTTATTCTATGTTTGAACAATAATATTTTATGATATGGTGGTCACTAATGATAGGAAAATTCATGGAATGAAGTCAATGATTGAAAACAAAAAGATTACGGATTACATAAAACCAAAACAAATTAAGGTATATATAAAATGATTTAACTATTAAAACATATTTTATAATAATTTACCAATTTCTATCAATTTATATGAAGTGTCTGAAGAAAGATAATGAAAACAATTTGGGATACTCTATATTAAATTTTATTAGAGAGATCATGAACCAAGAAAAGTCCAACATTCCTAAACAGTTAATCTCAAAGGTAACTACAATTTCATTAAAAAAATTTCCTAAACTTTTGATTTTATATATTTTCATAGTATTACCTTTATTACCAAAAACCTTCATACTCAAAAGAAAAAGTAAACTTTTTTAGTCTTTAGTGTTCAGTGTACTTGTTGTCATAATGTTTTCAGAAAACAAATCTTGGTCATTATCTACTATGTTTGAAATATAGTAAGAGCTATGACCATATAAATATATATATGGTGTGAATAATTTTTATCATAATTTTTATATTTTATTTTTAATCAGTTTATCAATGAGAAATGTAATGGAGGAAATAGTTTATTAAAAAATAACGAGAGAACATGGTTTCAGAATGTATATATTCATTATGAAGAGATTATATCCTACTACTTATTTAGTTGATTTTCTAATCATATTATCTACTTTTTTAGTTAATTTATTTATCATTTTTAGAATAAAATAAGACTAATTTCCTCTATATGGTTCAATAATGGGTGGTGTAAATTATAGAGTAAAATAAAAATACATTGGTTTTTCTTTAGTGGGTGGTGGAATTATATAGGATATTTGATCATCACATAGATGCATGATATAATAACATAAATTCTTGTGAAATTCATATGAGCAACACACAATTTTACATTTGTGAAATGAATAGACTAAAATTCATTCTCTTGAATGTACATGATGTAAAAATAAATAATACCACTATTATATCAAATATAATATCACAATCATTACACGAGTAGAGGTGTTTTATATATCCCTATTCTGCATATAGATACTTGTTCACTAGATCACTATAAAGAATGTGTCTACTGGTTCATCACTAATATACTTGTGCATGTTCATTATGTAAAATGGTCCGTGTTCACAAGCTCATTACTAAAATACCCATAATTAATCTCAATAAATAACAAATTATAATATGTATGATCTAAATTTTATGAAAAATACTGATGATGTTTTGTTATATTTTATCATCACTAAGAATATTGAAAAGGATATACTGATATGTAGCAAACTCCTGAAATAATTAGTGGATGTTCCCTATTTTAGTCTCATTTGGATGTTATAAAGGTATATACTAATGTTTAATACTATGAAAAAAGGTAGTAAATTATAATGGTGTTCAGTGTATTCTGAAGAAACATATTGTGTCACACTGATGTTTTTTCTATTAAATAAAGGGAACTAGTTTGTCATGGAGTTTGTACTGTCTATAATGGTGAATGATAATAATAGAGTTTATTATATTCTGTAAAAACTCAAATGAAAATATTATTTTAGTTCAATCAATGAACTCTAATAGGTTTTTAGTAATGGTTTATGTTTTCTAGGAATAAATAAATGGGTTCACTAGTGTTTAGTATAATATTTGGAAATATAATGTGTTGTCATATTTTTTTGTAGAAAATAAGATAGAAAATGTTTATATATGATTTTTACACCATCTCATTAAGGGTAAAAGTTTGTATGGGAATTTATTATAATACGTGAATGTAATGTTATTTTAAAGTGGTTAAATATATCTTGTTGTTGGGGTTGAGTTTATAAAATATCACTTATGTTCCATTTTTGGGTGGATAGAAATTTTTATAGTTTAGAATCATAGTTTAAAACAATGGGACTATGAATGAATTGTATCTTATCTATTTTTAATTTATTTTTATTATATTATTAATACAATTTTTTTCCATATATATGTGGATTATTTTACTGGATTTAGGGGTGGTTTTTTTAAAGCAACTCATGCTCCTATGATATTGGACTTTGAGGCTTCAACTAAGATAATAAAAAATGGGTAAATAAAATTTTCCTTTTTGAAGGAAGAGGAAAAGCCATGCTTACAAAAATGTGAAGTGTTTGAAGTAGCACTAGGTGATATATTCTATTAGAATAGAAAATGTTCTCTATTTTCTTGTTTTTTGTAGATATTTAAATGAAAAACAAAAACCACAAATTCAACTAGATTACCCTCAAGCCAATAAATAGTTCTATTAGTATGCCTCAAATTGTTTTCTTTTAGTTTATAATTTGCATTTTAGTTCAAAACATACATAAAAGACTAAATAATGAAAAATCACATTATTATTGTATTAATAATTTAGAAAATTATCCATAAGAAATTTCTTACATTTAAGAATAAAATTCACATTAATCAGATGGATTTTTTGGCTAACATGTCTCTAATTGTGCGTTTTTATTTAGAATTGGAATTAAATTAAGTAAAAAAATAAAACTGACATACTAAAATTTGATAAAATGCATTCCAATTGTTTTTTTTACTTTAAAAAATACATAAGTCATTGTTATGTGTAGGAATCAGAAGAACCTCAATCTGATGATAAGTGTCACGGGTGTGACACCATGAGTGTCTTTTTCCTAATATTGACATAAATTATAGTAAAAAAGAGAACCGACATACTCAAAACAAATATAGTACAAACATTTATATTGTTTTGATACGTTGGGTGTAAGATCCTTGTTTTTATTTGAGGTATGGATCCTTTGAAAATTGGTCTAATTGATTATTTTGTACCTTATATAGATTTTTAATGAGTTCAAGAAGGCTTCAGGGGGTGTTTTGGGATTGTTTGGATCTCAGAACCTCGATTGGTGTAGGAAAACAAGGGGATGCATGATTAGTAGAAACCATGTGATTCAACCCACATGGTCTCTCCTTACTATACAGGGGTAGAGAGATGGGTGAATCAGGGAATACAGTTTTCCCCAATCATTCTCCAGGGGCTACATGACCTTGAAAAACATCTATAGTTTTTAGGAGAGGGGAGTTTCATGGTTGTTTTATGAAAAACCTATCTATGTATCCTGAGCATGAAATTTCACATTTTATGTAGTGGGAGGTGCAAATTTTCTGCACAGTTTGGCTAATCATGTGACCGAACCACGTTACACTTCTTTTCTTGGGTAAAATGACAAAGATTACTTTATGTGTTTTATATATTACCTTTATCCATTGTTTTTCTATTTTCCAAAAAGGAATCCCCTATTTGTAAAGACCCGTAAATTTCAAGGAAATGTTTTTCTTAATTTTCTCTGGAATTTTACAAGAGCACAGTTTCTAACGGCACCTGATTCCATGGCCCGGTGTGCCCGGAATCATTTTCCGAAGTTTGGCTCGGGTACGTTCAGTGAACGGACGAGCGGGTTTTTCTAACTTTTGAACCGGTGCCCGGAATCGAATTCTGAGGGCACCGATGAAATCGCAGCGCCGGTATTCGCTTAGAAACGCCTCTTCCAGAGTTGCGTTTGCTCGGGTGTGGTTTTTAATTTTCGGGCTTAAAGTTAAGAAATAAAATAATTTTGCGACAACTTTATTTTATTTCACTTAAGCCACTTGGAAGCCACTTGAAGCCACTTAAAGACGGCTTGAACTGAGTTGAACTGGATAGGATGCTATCCAGAAATATCCTACCCCCATGGTAGGATATTTGTGAGGTGGGGCCCGCACGAGCCCCGCCGTTTCTTTCCGCTAAGAAACGCACCCGTGAAAACCCATCTTAATGAAAGTCAACCGACGCGTTTTCTAAATTCTTAACAGACCATTTAATTGGGCTGTTTCTTTCGTGAATTAAATGGGCTGTTTCTCTCGTGAATTAAATGGCCTGTTTCTTTCGTTGAATTAATTCAACGAATTAATTCAATCGTTTCTTAACCGGTTTTCGTGTGTTGGCATGTTAATAAAATAAGACCAACCCAAAATCTTTTGAAAAGATTTGAGAGGATCCCTGTTTCTTCAGCTCCCTCGCGAAGAACGCGAAGAACGCGAAGAACGCGAAGAACGCCGAACCCGGAAATCGACGACGCCTTCGTCCGAGACGTTCTTCCGATCTCCGATCTCCGATCTCCGATCACCGACCATTTGAGGTGAGTGATTTCGGATTCCCGCTCAAGGTTCTTTTCTTTGGGTTTAAACACAGATTTAATTAATTATAATTTAAATCTGTTTTTCTTGGTTCGTTGAGCTCACCGACTCAACGCCGGATTCCGCGACGACGCGACGCCTCCCCGCGACGACGCGACGATCCCTCCCTTCCGCGAGGATCTTATCCGCGAAGAACGCCCGCGCGCGACGATCATCAAAGTAGGGATTTCTTTTTGGGAATTACCCCTTCTAAATTAATTCCCGTCTATGTTTCTTAAAGAAATTAAAGAACCGTTTTTGTGAACAATTTTTAATCTTATTAAAAAAATTTGTTTCCTGTGTGGAATAATTTTCTCTCGGTTGTTTATCTCTAACGCGGAGGGTGCGGGCCAAACGAACACGGCCCGATGACCCTCCGCCATTCTTCGTTTTGTGCGAATTTGATGGTCGACGATGGAACGTGCCACAACGGACGTTTGACGATCCCGCAGTAAAGAACAGATCCCGGGAGGAGCAATGGCGCAGACGGGAAGGAAAACGGGCCACCGGAGCGACGCCGGCGGCCGGAGGCGGCGGCGCCCCAGCGCGCCGCCGGACGAGCCCACCGCGGCTGAAGCCGCGGCGGCGGCGGCTGACGGACCCGCGGCCGCGCGGGTCCGATTCGTCCAGGCGGGACGCGGCAAAGCCGCGTCCGCGGTTCACCAGCGCGGCCCGCACGCGGGCCACAGTTTTCCTCAGGCCGCGGGTCAACGCCCGCGGCGCCTGCCGCTCGGCCAAGCCGAGCCGGCCGAGCTGAGCCGGCCGAGCCGGACCGGCCCCGGCCGGGCCGGGCCGGGCCAACCGGGTCGGACCCGGTTCGGGTCGACCCGGTTCGGGCCGACCCAGGGGGGGTCGGGCCGGGTCGGCACGGGCCCGTACCCCCCTTCTTCGGATGTTTTCGTTCAAACGCCCGTAACTTGAGCTTCGTGCCTCCAAACGACCCGCCGTCAGCGGAAACGCGATCCTTGGATCGAGACGGTCGTTTCGGTATATCGCACTCAAGGTTTCAGAATACTTTGAGTTCTGCCGGGTTGGTTCGTACACGAGACCAACCGGGCCCTCGGAGCGGAAACGCTCATATCTTGAGCTACGGACGTCCGATTGACGTACCGGAAACTTTGTTGAATTCCTCTAAGTGAGACGGATCTTTTGGCATACTCCGCCCGAGGTTTGGACGCAAGTGGAGTGTGGTCGGGTTGGTTTTGCCTTAAAAACGAACCGGGCCCCTAGGACGAAAATGCCAATATCTCTCAGACCGGGCGTCCGATTGACGCGCCGTCTGCGACGTTGAGTTCGTGTTGACGATACGGAACTTTTGGATACATAAACTTCGGACTTCGTGTCAGTTGATGTATCAGCCTCTCGGCTCGTGGAGCGGACCCTCCCGAACGAGCTTGCTGTGTGCGGGAACCCTAGTGCTGGCTGCGACTGCTACATCGACAGCGACGACCGTGCAGAGATCCTCAGTGGACTACGGCGACGACTGTGTAGAGATCCTCCGTGGACTCCGACGACGACCGTGCAGAGATCCTCAGTGGACTGCGGCGACGACTGTGCAGAGATCCTCAGCGGACTGCGATGACTACTGCACTCAGCAATCCTACGTGGATCAGTGCTACAGGTCCTGCGTGGGCCCGGTCCTGTGTGGGCCCGATCCTGTGTGGGTCCGATCCTGCGTGGGTCAGTGCTCAGCAGTTCTGTGTGAGCCAGCGCCTACAGGTCCTGCGTGGGCCCGATCCTGTGTGGGTCCGATCCTGTGTGGGTCATCTCTCAGCGGTTCTGTGTGAGCCAACTCCTACAAGTCCTGCGTGGGCCCGATCCTGTGTGGGTCACTGCAAGGTTAGTACCTATCGATCCTTCGTGGGTCCGACGACTTAGATGGTTCAATGATCTTCTTTATCGTCATCCAAAGAAGTATACCTGTGTGTGTTGAATCTTGTGTTACTCTCCTTTGTGGATTGTGTTGAGCTATCCTGTGTGAATTTACTGTTTACTCTCCTTTGTGGATTGTGTTGTTCTATCCTGCGTGGGTATACGTTTTGCTTTCCTGTGTGGACTGGGTTGTGATAGGGCTCGGACGTTGGAGCCGATCGGGAAATTCATGACTTAGGTATATGTATGGGCATATACCTAAGCCGTGTCAGATGTTACTTCGTGATTGCATCTCTTCTTCGTGACTTATCCTTTGTGGATTTCGGGAGACCTTCAGGGGTCTCGGGGTCCCTACTGAGTAGCTTATACTCACCCCTGCACGGGCTATGCCCGCACTTCGTGGTGTTGGTTGCAGACGACGGACAGCGCTGATCGTGGAGGAGGCGTGCGGAGCAGGACAGTACCTGGAGGTGGACCACTGGGCGGGACGTACTCGGAGCGGTTAGGTGGACCCGAGGAGCAGTGGAGGCTATCTGTACCCACCCCTCAGGTGGGACTTCCAGAGGACGGCTCGACGCTGCAGTTTTTTTCCTTTCAGTTGCTGTTTTTCCTTTCAGTTGTAATTTACAGTTGGGCTTGTATTTCCGGCCCCTTTTACTTTCAGCACAGCTTGTACAGTTTTTACGTAGTGTTTACTTTTCCGCTTGCTTACTCTGTGGTGCTTGTTTACTTTTCAATGGCAATGCATTCCCTTTTTGTTTGGATTTACGCCTTGGTGCTAGTCGCCAGCCCCTGGCCTATGGAAGGCGGGCTTGGGGTAGTCACGGCACGGGCCCCGAGGACGGTTCGTGACAAATTGGTATCAGAGGCGGTCGGTTCTACCGCAGACTCTGATCTTTCTTCTATGTGAAGCAATGGTGTTTAGCGTATTGAGTGTGGTTATCAGTCCAGGGAGTCCAGTGTTGGTGTGGCGGCCGACGTATGCATACACCAGGACCCTGACTTCTGATTTCCGACTTAATGGACGAAAACATTGATTGCTTGTGTGTTTCAAGTTTTCTTTGTGATTACTTGTGTCAGCTCACCAGGTATACTGTTCTGACCGTGGCATACTTGTTTCCTTTTCAGGATGGCACGACGACAGCAGCCAGCTAGGGTTCCCAGAGTAGGGCGCGACGACAGCCCGCCGAGCGACGAGGGCTCGGTACAGGGCCCGTTGACAGCAGAGGCACCGGCGGTACCTTTACCCGCCGAGCCCCCGATGCTTCCAGCACTGGCAGCTGACGACGCACGACGCCTTGGAGCTCTGCACGAGTTCCAGCGCCAGCGACCACCCAGGTTCGGTGGGGAGTCGGACCCCCAGGCAGCCGTGGACTGGCTGGAGGCGGTCGTCCGATTTTTCAGGCTAGTGAGGACGCCAGCAGACCTCATGGTGATCCTCGCGGCGAGCCTACTGCACACAGCAGCCGGACGCTGGTGAAGCCTGATGCTCCAGGTACACGATGAGGCCAACCTCATCTGGACGGACTTCGAGAGCCTCTTCCACTCAGAGTTCGTCCCGGCCACCCTCCGAGAGGTGCGCATCCAGGAGCTTCTTCAGCTGCGGCAGGGCAGCTTGACGGTCGCTCAATACGCGGCGAAGTTCACCGACCTTTCTCGGTACTCGACAGACATGGTACGGGACCCCTTCTTCAGGGCTCGGACCTTCAAGCAGGGATTGAGACACGAGATCAGGGCATCGCTGATCTCCCTCAGCATCCTGACCCAGGCAGGAGTACTGGAGCGAGCCCTCCTGATCGAGAGCTTCCTGGCTGAGTCCACAGGGAGACCTGTCGCAGGGTGGCAGATAGCGGAGTCTTCGGCAGCTAGAAGCCGGAAGATGACTCAGGGTTCCAGGCGGACCAGACCTTCCGGCAGACGACCTCGGGACACTGGCTCGGCAGTGTGAGGCACACAACGCGGAGCCAGCCTTCCGAGAGGCAGACAGTGCTACGAGTGCGGCGGGCAGGGCCACATGGCTCGTGACTGCCCGACCCGTCGTACCGAGGGTCAGCAGACGGTGGAGGGACCACCCAGGCAGAGGAAGAGGGTCGACCGTGGCGGTCCGCAGGGAGGGGGCAGACGAGGCAGAGGAGCTGGCCGAGCAGCAGGTGGTGGGCGACGCTTTGAGGCTCTGCCACCACCACCACCAGGAGGCCCGCCCCGACCACAGGGAGCTGGAGGGCAGA
This sequence comes from Viscum album, assembly GCA_963277665.1. NCBI lineage: Eukaryota > Viridiplantae > Streptophyta > Magnoliopsida > Santalales > Viscaceae > Viscum > Viscum album. The sequence continues at coordinate 1,304,430,793 of OY728140.1, read as the reverse complement.
GACAGGCTCAGCTCCAGGCAGCGGAGACCTACGACCACGGCGCGCCAGAGATGATTCGAGGTACGATCTGTGTCTATTCCACCCTTGCTACAGTTCTGATAGACACATGAGCGAGTCACTCTTTCATAGCCACTTCCCTTGTTCAGAGCTCGGAGATTCCGACAGAGCTGTTGGCTCGATCCTTACGTCTAGAGACTCCTACGGGAGCAGACTCGACGATTACGCACTGGTTCCGGCAGTGTGAGCTTACTCTAGGAGGCGAGAGCTTCGGCTGGGATCCTCTTGTAGCAGCGTCGAGGCCTTACGACGTCATCTTGGGCATGGATTGGTTATCTACGGTCCATGCTCAGATTGACTGCATTATGCGCAAGGTGCGATGTGTGCGCACCGACGGGAGCAGGTTCACCTTCACCGGCGAGAAGGGAGCCTTAGCTGTACAGGATTGACTCACGCAGAGGAGAGGTCAGCCCATCACTCATCAGTTGGCTAGCCTCATCCTGGGAGCAGTTGACGTGCGGAGTCCCAGTTTTCCTGCAGTGGTGGATCTGTATGCGGACGTCTTTCCCGACGACGTTCCAGGACTACCTCCTCGCAGAGAGGTAGACTTTTATATTGACCTGTACCCCGGGATAGCCCTGATATCCACTATATCGGATTGCCCCCGCTGAGCTTCGAGAGCTGCGGGTACAGTTGGAGGACTTGCAAGCAAGAGGTTCATCCAACCCAGTGTTTCACCCTGGGCTTCCCCGATTTTGTTCGCCAAGAAGGCGGACGGGAGCTTGCGACTGTGTGTCGATTATCGTCGCCTGAATCAGGTGACAGTGAGGAACAGGTATCCGCTACCCAGGATTGATGACCTCTTCGACCAGCTCAAGGGAGCACGGTGGTTCTCGAAGATAGACCTCAGGTCAAGCTATCATCAGCTTAGAGTTCGAGATGAGGATGTGCAGAAGACGGCCTTCAGGTGTCGGTATGGCCACTATGAGTTCTTGGTTATGCCTTTCGGCGTGACCAACGCTCCAGCAGTGTTCATGAGCCTCATGAACAGGATCTTCCAGCCATACCTCGATCGATTTGTCGTGGTCTTCATCGACGACATTTTGGTGTACTCGACGACGGAGGAGGAGCACGCCTACCACCTGCGTGTTGTACTAGACACACTCCGAGAGCACCAGCTTTATGGAAAGCTCTCGAAGTGTCAGTTCTGGTTACGTGAGGTCCACTTCTTGGGGCACGTCATTTTTGAGGTGGGAGTTGCAGTGGATCCCGCGATGATCGAGGCAGTACTAGCTTGGGAGCCACCCAAGATCGTGACAGAGGTGCGGAGTTTCTTGGGCCTAGCCGGATACTATCAGAGATTTGTGCCGGACTTCTCCAGAGTTGCGGCCCCACTCTCAGCGTTGACGAAGAAGGTGAAACCCTTCGTGTGGTCAGAAAGATGTCAGCAGAGCTTCCAGGAGCTGAGGCAGAGGTTGACCAGCGCACCTATCTTGAGGTTGCCTGAGGAGGGAGTTGGATACGTAGTCTACTGCGATGCATCAGGGACCGGACTCGGGTGTGTCCTGATACAGGAGCGGGCCATGATTGCCTACGGATCACGTCAGTTGAGGCCTCATGAGCAGAACTACGCTACCCATGACTTAGAGTTGGCAGCAATGGTCTTTTCCCTGAAGACATGGTGACACTATCTGATGGGCGAGCGCTTCACAGTCTTTTCTGACCACCAGAGTCTCAGGTACATCTTCTCTCAGAAGGACCTGAACCTGAGACAACGGCGATGGCTCGAGTTCCTCCAGGACTATGACTTTGAGATAGTCTATACTCCTGGGAAGGGGAACGTAGTGGCTGATGCCCTCAGCAGGAGGACGGGCATCCAGCTACTTGAGGAGGCGACAGAGCAGCTAGCTGCTTTGCAGATATCCTTCGTGGATAGAGACGGAGCAGCCTTCCTTCAGTCTCTTACAGTCTCTCCCCCACTTCTTCAGCGGGTCAGAGAGGCACAGCGTGGGGACGTCGACTAGGAGACACGACGTGCACAGATATCCTCGGGACAGGCACCTGATGGTTTCTCCCTTAGAGCAGAGCACGATGTCCTTTTCAGAGGACGTACCTTGGTACCAGTTGCCTTACGAGAGGAGGTGCTGAGAGAGTTTCACACTTCTCCTTTGGCGGTACATCCTGGAGTGGCGAAGATGTACCAGGATCTCAGACGACAGCACTGGTGGTCGGGCATGAAGAAGGCTGTGGCAGAGTTCGTTTCACGGTGCCTCACCTGCCAGCAGGTGAAGGCAGAGCATCAGGTACCAGCAGGCTTGGTACAGCCCTTGGAGGTCCCAGAGTGGAAGTGGGACGGGATATCTATGGACTTCATGACTGGACTTCCACGCACTTCCAGAGGTCACGATTCCATTTGGGTGATTGTTGACCGACTCACCAAGTCGGCACACTTCTTACCCATCCGAGAGCAGGGCTCAGTGGAGAGCTTGGGGCATCTCTACGTTCAGGAGATTGTACGACTTCACGGTGTGACATCGACTATCGTCTCCGATCGGGACGCTCGTTTTACTTCCCGGCTTTCGAAGGGGTTGCAGGAGGCGTTCGGGACGCGGCTACGTCTGAGCACCGCCTTTCACCCTCAGACGGATGGTCAGACGGAGAGGACCATTCAGACTCTCGAGGACATGCTCCGCGCATGTGTTCTTGACTTTGGTCGCAGCTGGGAGGACCAACTACCCTTGGTAGAGTTTGCGTACAACAACAGCTACCACTCTACCATCGGGATGGCACCCTATGAGGCGTTGTACGACAGGCCTTGCAGATCTCCTTTGAGCTGGACAGACCCTGGAGAGTCAGCACTTGTGGGACCGGAGATGGTCCGAGCCACGACAGAGAAGGTCCAGGTCATCCAGGAGCGGATGAGGACAGCACTGAGCCGGCAGAAGTCATATGCTGACAGGAGGCGGAGACCACTAGAGTTCGAGGATGGCGACCACGTCTTCTTGCGGGTCTCACCTCGACGTGGTTTGAGGAGATTTGGCCGAGGCGGCAAGTTGTCTCCATGCTTCATCGGACCCTTCCTGGTCCTCAGCAGGGTTGGCGAGGTGGTTTATCGCCTGGCTCTGCCACCTCAGTTGCACCGGGTGCACGACGTCTTCCACGTATCCCAGCTGAGGAGATACATGCACGACCCGACGCACATCATTGACTATGGGGAGCTAGACGTGGATGATGGGGTGACTTTTACGGAGGTCCCAGTGGAGATAGAGGATCGACAGGAGCGGGTCCTATGTGGGCGATCGATTCCTCTTGTGCGCATCAGATGGCAGCACGGGAACCTCCAGGAGAGCACTTGGGAGCAGGAGGCTCAGATGCGTGCTCAGTACCCACATTTGTTTCCCTAGTTTTTGATGTATCTTTACGAGGAAGTAAAGTCCTGAGGTGGGAGTAATGTAAAGACCCTTAAATTTCAAGGAAATTTTTTTCTTAATTTTCTTTGAAATTTTACAAGAGCGCAGTTTCTGACGGCACCTGATTCCGAGGCCCGGTGTGCCCGGAATCATTTTCCGAAGTTTGGCTCGGGTACGTTCAGTGAACGGACGAGCGGGTTTTTCAAACTTTTGAACTGGTGCCCGGAATCGAATTCTGAGGGCACCGATGAAATTGCAGCGCTGGTATTCGCTTAGAAACGCCTCTTCCGGAGTTGCGTTTGCTCGGGTGTGGTTTTTAATTTTCGGGCTTAAAGTTAAGAAATAAAATAATTTTGCGACAACTTTATTTTATTTCACTTAAGCCACTTGAAGCAACATAAAGGCGGCTTGAACTGAGTTGAACTGGATAGGATGCTATCCAGAAATATCCTACCCCATTGTTAGGATATTTGTGAGGTGGGGCCCGCACGATCCCCGCCGTTTCTTTCTGCTAAGAAACGCACCCGTGAAAACCCGTCTTAATGAAAGTCAACCGACGCGTTTTCTAAATTCTTAACAGACCATTTAATTGGGCTGTTTCTTTCGTGAATTAAATGGGCTGTTTCTTTCGTGAATTAAATGGCCTGTTTCTTTCGTTGAATTAATTCAACGAATTAATTCAATCATTTCTTAACCGGTTTTTGTGTGTTGGCATGTTAATAAAATAAGACCAACCCAAAATCTTTTGAAAAGATTTGAGAGGATCCCTGTTTCATCAGCTCCCTCGCGAAGAATGCGAAGAACGTGAAGAACGCGAAGAACGCGAAGAATGACGAACCCGGAAATCGACGACGCCTTCGTCCAAGACGTTCTTCTGATCTCCGATCTCTGATCTCCGATCACCGACCATTTGAGGTGAGTGATTTCGGATTCCCGCTCAAGGTTCTTTTCTTTGGGTTTAAACACAGATTTAATTAATTATAATTTAAATCTGTTGTTCTTGGTTCGTTGAGCTCGCCGACTCAACGCCGGATTCCGCGACGACGCGACGCCTCCCCGCGACGACGCGACGATCCCTCCCTTCCGCGACGATCTTATCCGCGAAGAACGCCCCGCGCGCGACGATCATCAAAGTAGGGATTTCTTTTTGGGAATTACCCCTTCTAAATTAATTCCCATCTATGTTTCTTAAAGAAATTAAAGAACCGTTTTTGTGAACAATTTTTAATCTTATTAAAAATTGTTGTTTCCAGTGTGGAATAATTTTCTCCCGGTTGTTTATCTCTAACACGGAGGGTGCGGGCCAAACGAACACGACCCGACGACCCTCCGTCGTTCTTCGTTTTGTGCGAATTTGACGGTCGACGATGGAACGTGCCGCAGCGGACGTTTGACGATCCCGCAGTAAAGAACGGATCCCGGGAGGAGCAATGGCGCAGACGGGAAGGAAAACGGGCCACCAGAGCGACGCCGGCGGCCCGCGGAAGTTGCCGGCGGCGGCGGCCGACAGACCCGCGGCCGCGCGGGTCCGGTTCGTCCAGGCGGGACGCGGCAGAGCCGCGTCCGCGGTTCACCAGCGCGGCCCGCACGTGGGCCGCGGTTTTCCTCAGGCCGCGGGTCAACGCCCGCGGCGCCTGCCGCTTGGCCAAGCCGAGCCGGCCGAGCCGGACCGGCCCCGGCCGGGACGGGACGGGCCAACCGGGTCAGACCCGGGTCGGGTCGACCCGGTTCGGGCCGACCCAGGGGGGGTCGGGCCGGGTCGGCCCGGGCCCGTACCCCCCTTCTTCGGACGTTTTCGTTCAAACGCCCGTAACATGAGCTTCGTGCCTCCAAACGACCCGCCGTCAGCGGCAACGTGATCCTTGGATCGAGACGGTCGTTTCGGTATATCGCACTCAAGGTTTCAGAATACATTGAGTTCGGCTGGGTTGGTTCGTACACGAGACCAACCGGGCCCTCGGAGCGGAAACGCTCATATCTTGAGCTACGGACGTCCGATTGACGTACCGTCAGCTTTGTTGAATTCCTCTAAGTGAGACGGATCTTTTGGCATACTCCGCCCGAGGTTTGGATGCAGGTGGAGTGCGGTCGGGTTGGTTTTGCCTTAAAAACCAACCGGGCCCCTGGGAAGAAAATGCCAATATCTCTCAGACCGGGCGTCCGATTGACGCGCCGTCTGCGACGTTGAGTTCCTGTTGACGATACAGAACTTTTGGATACATCAACTTCGGACTTCGTGTCAGTTGATGTATCAGCCTCTCGGCTCGTGGAGCGGACCCTCCCGAACGAGCTTGCTGTGTGCAGGAACCCTAGTGCTCGCTGCGACTGCTACTTCGACAGCGACGACCGTGCAGAGATTCTCAGTGGACTGCGGTGACGACTGTGCAAAGATCCTCCGTGGACTCCGACGACGACCGTGCAGAGATCCTCAGTGGACTGCAGCGACGACTGTGCAGAGATCCTCAGCGGACTGCGACGACTACTGCACTCAGCGATCCTACGTGGATCAGTGCTACAGGTCCTGCGTGGGCCTGGTCTTGTGTGGGCCCGATCCTGTGTGGGTTCGATCCTGCGTGGGTCAGCGCTCAGCGGTTCTGTGTGAGCCAGTGCCTACAGGTCCTGCGTAGGCCCGATCCTATGTGGGTCCGATCCTGTGTGGGTCATCTCTCAGCGGTTCTGTGTGAGCCAACTCCTACAGGTCCTGCGTGGGCTCGATCCTGTGTGGGTCACTGCAAGGTTAGTACCTATCGATCCTTCGTGGGTCCGACGACTTAGATGGTTCAATGATCATCTTTATCGTCATCCGAAGAAGTATACCTGTGTGAGATGAATCTTGTGTTACTCTCCTTTGTGGATTGTTTTGAGCTATCCTGTGTGGATTTACTGTTTACTCTCCTTTGTGGAATGTGTTGTTCTATCCTGCGTGGGTATGCGTTTTGCTTTCCTGTGTGGACTGGGTTGTGCTAGGGCTCGGACGTTGGAGCCGATCGGGAAATTCATGACTTAGGTATATGTATGGGCATATACCTAAGCCGTGTCAGATGTTACTTCGTGATTGCATCTCTTCTTCATGACTTATCCTTTGTGGATTTCGGGAGACCTTCGGGGGTCTCGGGGTCCCTACTGAGTAGCTTATACTCACCCCTGCACGGGCTATGCCCGCACTTCGTGGTGTTGGTTGCAGACGACGGACAACGCTGATCGTGGAGGAGGCGTGCGGAGCAGGACAGTACCTGGAGGTGGACAACTGGGCGGGACGTACTCGGAGCGGTTAGGTGGACCCGTGGAGCAGTGGAGGCTATCTGTACCCACCCCTCAGGTGGGACTTCCAGAGGACGGCTCGACGCTGCAGTTTTTTTCCTTTCAGTTGCTGTTTTTCCTTTCAGTTGTACTTTACAGTTGGGCTTGTATTTCAGGCCCCTTTTACTTTCAGCACAGCTTGTACAGTTTTTACTTAGTGTTTACTTTTCCGCTTGCTTACTCTGTGGTGCTTGTTTACTTTTCAAAGGCAATGCCTTCCCTTTTTGTTTGGATTTACGCCTTGGTGCTAGTCGCCAGCCCCAGGCCTATGGAAGGCGGGCTTGGGGTAGTCACGGCATGGGCCCCGAGGACGGGTCGTGACACTATTTCTCATGTTTTTGTTCTCTATTATCGTATTCTATAGGATTTTATCTCAGTTGTTCATCTAGAGTTCGATCGAAGCACCATTCATCTCATAAAATAGCCATCAACATGATGTCAATTCCATTAAGCCATTATTCTTTTCACTACTCCTTGATAATGTTTCTGAGGTTCTTTGTCATATACCCTATTTTTTAGGTTATATTCAATTCTAATTAACTCTTCCAATCCAGGCCAATATAAAAGATGATACTAGTTGAATATAGTCTAATGAGATGAAGGTAGGTTGTCTATGAATTTTCCCTTACATTTTTCATTTCATAAGTTACAGTACTTGTGTGTGCGTCAATTTCATTAGGTGTGGCCTATTAAATTCACGCGCCTTGCTTATAGTCATTAGAATCATATTAAAAGACCCTTTTTATTTATTTTATCCATCATTGGAGACCTAAAACTCAATACCAACCATCACCACTATGTATTTTTCCTCAATAATCATTTTGGTAGCTTGTTAAGTGTATTTGCTTCATTGCCTGGGTGCGCATTGACAAGAAATTTAAAAAGGTAAGTGTTTAATTAAATCTATGATTTTTAATGGATATTACATGTGAAGATATCCAATAAAATGTTTAAGGTAAGTGTTTAAACTTATGAATGAATCATTAAATGTTTAATTGGAATGTATATTATGGATTTCAATTGGAATAGTATTTTATAAATGGATCACATATGGTTTCAGATTCATATACATCATTTTTCATGATAATAAAAGGTAAAGCTAGAAAACAAATAAATGAAATATGATTAATGAATTAAATGGTTGCATGACCTATTAGCCTTGTCACACTAGTGAATGGAAACACCATAAAATAAATGAATTATTAAATTGAATTAGTATTACAAGGCCTAACATTATTTAAAGAATCAATTAAAATGTGCCTATTTCATATAGACTATGAATTATTTATAAGAGTACTCAGACTCGATCCCTCCTTGGATTCTCGTGTGAATTCCTCGAGGACTCATGGACTCCATTCTGATTGACAGATGCTGGTTTCCATGGTTGATACCCCCCATTGATACTGATCCTTATCTACTAGTGGATTCCTGATATGACACCATATGATACCTTCATTATCACTATAGTATTCCTTGAATACACTCCTTGGATCCATTTTGACATCTATATTCATGAGGTGACCATGATAAAATCATCATGCCTACTCATTTCTTATCTCATTTTATATTGAATGGATTCCTTAGACTCTATTAGAATAAAATTCTTGTGGAATGGATTTGGATATTCCAAAGGGGCTACACTCATACCCCTTTAGCCGTGATATAGACTATTACTAAGTTGGATTGATCCTCGAGTTCAAGAATTCATTATTTATTATCTTGGATTCCTTATATTGTTATCATCATCATGGATTCCTTGTATTATCGTGGATCAGTTATAATTATTATCATCATGTAAGGATGTAACTACTGGTTATTACTTAAATGACTTACATATATAAAATGGGACATAATTAATTAATGTAATGGTTACATGTTCAGACACTGTCTAAGGATAAAATAATTTCTTGGGTATTTAAATTACTACACTCATTTACTTTTATATATGCATGCTTTCACACTATTTCAGTTTATATTACATGAATTGGATGTTATAGATGTCATTTTTTGTGGCCTATTGAGATTCATCTCACCTCGTATCTGGGCCTCCATTGTTATCGAAACATAGTACATGTATGCAGTTCTTATAAAGGAGAAGCATCCTACTTTGGACACTTGATATTGATTTCATTCATTTGGATGGATATTAATAGCATTTGACTGACATGGAGATCAGAATGAATGATTTTTTGGCATTATTTTTATTAATTTTTTATATCTTGTATTTTCGTTTTTCTTGTATACCTATTTCCCAGTTTTTTAGAAATATAAAATATATTATTGTTATATTTTGAGTATTATTATCAGTTGTTTTAGTTATTTATTATTTATACCTTGTTTTGCTATGGCGTGTTACCATTCGACCATCTTTAGTGTATCCTTATACTGTATCATATGCTTATCATTATGGTTATTCTATTTACCTATTATAATATTTATCTATTATGATATACTTTGGTAATGAGATTATAGTACCTCTATACACACACTAATGACTATCACTTCTAGTCAGTCGCCTCTGGAATTCGAGGATATTCTCTTGCGGCCTTGTGTCCAACCAAGATTGGGAAACCATTGATGGCACATGGGCTTGAGCACTCACAATGTTTCAAAAGTATCATTATTATAGACATCATCGTAGGAACTTGGAATTCACATTCCATGCATATTCCATTCCATATAGGTTCATTTCTTTTTGTTTTCATTTTTTTCATTTTTCGTGTGATTATTGAGTGATGATATAGTAGTTATAATATTCCTTTACTGCTCTTTATTTCTTTTTGAATGTTTTACTGCACTTTAGTTTTGATTGAGTGATTACCTATTTTAATTCATGAGCCATATGAGTCCTCATGGGTTGTAATGGGTAGTTTCTCAAGTCCAAAAATCATTCATAACATGTTACATTTTGACACCGAATGTAGATGAGGATAAATTGATATTTAATAAGTGTCTCATTCAGTGAGAAGGTGTCTAAGCCTTGATTCATTAGGAACAAAAAACCATTTTAATCAATAATTAATATACTTTTATAAGAATATGAAACATAAAAATGTGAAACATGAAGTAAAAATAATTGGTTACTAGTAAATGAAGAGAAAAGCTGATCTTGACTCTTTATCTACTGGAACCCTTTTAATTTATACTTGAACAATTATCAATGCTTGAACTTCTAAGTGGGTAGTGGGGGTTAGTATACCTTAGGTACTGAGTCTTTCTTATGTTCTTATTATCCTAGTTTATATATCTAAACTATATTTTTTGAGGCACATGCTTAGAATTTTTAAATCTATTCCACCATGATGTCCTCATGTCTTGAACCAGGAGGGTGGTGATGACCATGCTCTAAACATGGGGGGACCTAAGCTACCAGTCATACCTCCAAGAGTACAAAATGAGGATCCTACTATTATACCTAATCTAGGAAATGATGCTCAACTTCAAGAAATTATAGTACATCTGATGTAGACCATTAAGTGTGGTCTATGAACAACTTCTAAAATGGCTGATCCGACTCGTGAGTTCTATCAGCCACATCCTCCCACCCTCTCCAGGGATGGCAGCCTATAGGCTTATGAGTCTTTTTTGTAGACCACCTTATCTATCTTTTATCATCTAGAGATGTCTCTATAGTAGGGGGTAAATATTTCTACCTACATGCTTTTTGATATGTCCAAGTGCTTGGGGGATGTGATTACCTTTGATGGTTATCATCAGCGAATGTTCTACGATTATTTTTAGGCCACCTTCTATAAAACTTTCTCATTGTAGACACTGAGGGATTCTCAATCCAGAGATTTCATGAATCATGAGATGGGTGATTTATTATTCATGGAGTATTCAAAACGTTTCAATATGTTGTAGTGCTTTTCACCTCTTCATGATGGCGATGAGCTTTCGTGTGCTAGAAATTCTGAAGATGTGATCCAGTAATCCATCCATACTTAGGTGGCCATTTTTTGTATAGATACTTTATATGAGATCATATATCAGAATATTATCACTGAGAGAAATTTAAGGTAAAGATATATGACTAGGAATACAGGATCAATGATGAGGTAGGCCATTAGTTATTCTAGTATAAGGAATCGTTCTCTTGAGGTTTCATGTTAGAGAAGCGGCAGTCAGAGTAACTATACTTGTAGCTTTATTTTATGCCATGTGTGTGAAAAATCGGGGAATATAAAGCATTATTGTGATAGTGACCTGATATAGTTATATGTTTGAATACATTTGGGAAATATTTAGTGGTTTTTTTTGGATATTTCCATATTTTTAGACTATAAGAGGCTCTACACCATCTCTATATTCTTGGGAAGGTTCTTTTACTCCACATAAAATAGGGATTTAGGGTAGCACTGATATGACTAGGTAAGGAGTTTTTAATGGCTATGGTATTCAAACATTAGATTCATCAGCTCCATAAGAGTTTTATACTCATGGTAGTCTAGCTGTAGCACATGGTCGTTGATTAGGATAGTTGCATTCTTTACAACCAATATCAAAGGATTAAAGTATAAGACCATCTATAGTATGTGGTACTATTCTAGTATAATCCACTAAAGTATTTTATTTATTTGATATAGTTGATTCACACTTCTTCATCTCATTATCTATTATAGAATGTGTTGAACTACAAATCTGTTATTTCTATGGTGTAATGACCTTTAGGATACCATTGGATTTTCTTTTAGAGGGTATATGCCAGTGATGGGACTATCCCATTAAGGTTGGAAGTTACCCTTGTGAAACATATTTTTTTTCAAGATGAATAGCTTTGATGTCATTCTAATAATGGATTTTTTGGTCCCATATCACACCTATGTAGAAATCTATCACTATATATTATCTTTTATACCACCAGAGAGAAGCCACTATATATAGAAGGGTGAGTTGGATGTCGAGGCAAGTAGAGCTAGAGCAGAGAATAATGGGATAGGTGGAGTGACTGGCCATGTTTATAGTCTCTTCATGGAAGTGCAAGAGTATAGTTAGTTTTTTTTCTTCCCATAGTAGATCATTTGAGGGATGCATTTTATAGTTAATTTTATGGCTTACCATCTGAGAGTGAGTTATACTTTATGATCAGGGTCATTCCAAGAGCATCTCAAATATCCATTTATCCATACAAGATGACTCCTACTTAGATCCATGTTATTAATATATAGTTAGTTGATCTAGAGGCTAAATTGTTTATATATCCTATCACTTCTTCTTTTGTGCACCCATATTTTTCATCATGAAGGAAGATGAGACCCTGTTTTATGAATGGATTACAGATAGTTGACCCCACTTTTGATCAAGAACTAGTATCCAATATTTTGATTAGATGATCTCTTTGACAATCTCTGAGTAGCAAGGGTGTTTTCTATGATTGAACTGAGATCCACCTATCATCAGGTGTAATTCAAACCATCATACATACCTCATAAATATTAATATAATAGGTATAGTATGAAGGAATATCTCATTATGTTGTTCGGTCTTACAAATGAACCTTCCAATTTTTATTAACATTATGAATATAGTGTTACACCCTTATCTTAATTCCTTTGACCTGGACTTTGTGGTAGAAATATTGATATATTCTCAAACTCATAGAGACCATGATCAATATCATGAGATCATTATATGTACACTGAGAGAGAATAATATATAATTTAATCATTATAACTATAAATTATGGATAAAAATGTACCCTTCTTGGTACATATTATCTTATAATTAGGAGTCTTTTTTGACCTAGAGAAGGTGGGTGTTGTAGTTTCTCGAGAGTTTACAAAAAACATTATTTATATATAGAGTTTATTAGAGATGGATGGATATTATAGTCAATTAATACAAGACTTATAGTTATTTTTTTTCACCCTTTACTGGTCTTACAATGAAAAGTGTCAAGTTACTATGGGCAGAAGAGAGGAAGGAATCCTTTTAGGATTTGAATGGACATATTGTTTTGACACATATTATAATTCTTATAGAGCCAAGAAAAGGATTTAAAGTGTTATTTGGTGCATTAGGAATTGAATTAGAAGCTGTGCTAATAAATGAGGAAAAAGTAATTGTGTACATATATTATCAATTGGGGGATCGTGACATAAATTACCCATCACACGACCATGATCTAGAAATAGTTTTTTATGCCTTATGTTAATGGAGAAACTATCTGATCAGTAGTCACTTTGTGGTGTATACAAACTGAAGAATCATCAAATATACCTTAAAAACATGAATTTAATCTCATACATATAAATCGTTTGAATATCCTCAGTCCTTCATTTTTGAGGATGCCTATATTAATTGAAAGGGAAACACAATAGCTGATGTGATGAGATGGAAAACTCAGGCATAGGTTGCGCAAGAAGGCAGAGATGAATGGAAATTGATGGACTTATTTACTAAGCTGCATATAGAATTTCATTACAACCATGATAAATTTTATCTCTCATCCTAGATAGTTAGCTCCTCTCTCCTAGAGAGTGTATAGATTAGGACGTTTTCTGATCTTGAAAACTTCTTTGTTTCAGATATAATTTTAGGAGATGAACTGCCTCTAGATTTTTTTTTTTGTGGATAGAGAAGAAATGTTACATATACAAGGACATGTATGGGTTCATATATATATTAGAGATGAACTAATGTGGGATTACCAATTATCTTAGGGGGAATTTAATCCATAAATATAGCAAATATATTGAGACATGTGACACTAATATTAGTGTCTTAGGATTAAATGTCACATAATAGGCTTTACTACTAGGTGTTTAATCTGTCTGTAGGTGAAGGTGGAGAAACAGTGACTTGCAAGCTTATTAAATTCACTTAAAATTAGATAATATAAATGTGAATATGTTTCTATAGATTTTAAAGTCAGCATTCTAAGGTCTCCTTGAGGTAGTGAAATAGTTTGGGTAGTCATTGACATTCTGAGGAATGTATCCCACTTACTTTCTATCAATGTGAAATTATTAGTTGTTGAGATAGTAATATTGTATCTATGTGAGATCATATGACTACAAAGGGTCACTCATAATATCATTTTAGATAGGGATTCACTATTCAATTCATAGTTCTTACAAGGTTTGCAGAAATATATGGGTATATAGGTTCGTTGATGCATAAACTTTTACCCTCAGATTGATGTTCAGTCATAACAGATGGCACATGTGTTAGAGGACTTGCATCAGTCCCGAGTCCTTGATTTCTATAATTCATGAGAGATTTATACCCTTCTCTTCATGTTCACATACAAAAATAGATTTTAAGAGAAAATTCTGATTCATCCTTTTGAGGACTTGTATGTTTGGCCACGTTGTTCATCCATATGATCGAGAGATGGAGGAGTGGCAACCCTATTAGGTCCTTGTCTCGTGTCGGAGACATCAGAGAGGGTTCATCTGATCAAGAAGTGTATTTATACTACTTAGTCTAGAAAAAAATAATATGCCAATCAAAATCTACGAACTCTACAGTTAGAGGTTGGGGATCATGTTTTCTAATGGGTATTGGCGAGGATAGGAAAGAAATGGATACAGAGGAAAGGGAAACCATAAAATCATTATGTATGGCCGTTTGAGATTCTGGAGAGAGTCGGTCTGGTAGCCTATCAGTTTTTATTACCTAGGTGGTACCATCCCATGCAGTATTTCATCCACATTTTATCGCTTCACCACTATCATGCCGACCTACCGCATACTTTGTATCCCAAGGAGATTGAGCTAGATATCAACTATTTATTTGAAGAGTATCCAATACACATCATTGACTGAAGTATGAAGGGTCGAAGAGGTCAGTCTATCCCACCATCATTGGCAGCATGGTTGGGTACATGATGAAATTAGGGAGTCAGAGTCCAATGTATGTACTCAATGGATAGAGTTTTTTAATCAAAAAGTGTTTTAGCACCCATGGAAATTGAACATAAGGACACGTTTTTTATGGGGGGAAGACTACATGAACCATATTTTAATCTTAGTTATGGACACATTTGAATTTGAACTAATTATTTATTTTTGACCAAATACAGATGCCTAATGAGATCAGAAAGGATTCTGGGGGTGTCTAGGGCTTGTTCAAAGCTCACAACCCAAGTAGATGGATAAAAACACTATTCCACATGGTCATTAAATACCATGTGACCCAGATAACAAGGTATCTCATAAAAGTGTGAGGCTTAATATTAGAGTGATTCGGGGTGAATGTATTTTTAACTATGCACAAGGGGCTACATTCCCATGAAAATGTCTATAGTTTTTAGTAGAAGATATTTACAGGGTTGGATCATTGTTTAACTTACTATTGTGCCTAACCATACATGTGAAAACATTTAGCTATGGGAGGAGTAAGGTTGGTGCACATTTTGGCCTACTATGTGAACAAAAAGTGTGATCCCATTTTGTGGGTTAAAATAACCAAAATTATATTATGTGTTTAATATCTTACAATAATTTTATATCCATCTATTTCTAGTGATGGAAACCCCCATTTCTCACATTTGACCTCTCTTATACCCTCATCCATAGGATTTGATCATGATTCGTTGTTTGAATTCCAATCAATGTAACATTTATCTTGTGAGATATCAATCTATAAGAATTACATTTGTTTTTATTCCTTCATCATTTATCTTCACCTCAATACAGTTTTTGAGGTGTATGTTCGTATGACCTATATTCATTGTATTGATCCATTATTCACATCTCTTTCAATATAGGCTAAACTAAAGTATAAAACAGGATGAGGAGAGTCATACAAGCTTAAGGTAGGTTGTGTTTGACAGATCCCACATCTTTTCTCATTTTATACATTTTGGTAGTTGTGTTTGCACCAATTTTACTGAGTGTGGCCTATTAAATTCATGTCCATGGATTATAGTAAATATATTCTTATTGTAAGACCCTTATTATATATGTTATTCATCATTGGAGGTTAAGACCTTGACGTCGACCATAAAAAGTAGGTTGCTTTAACTAATTGTTCTTTTGTTAGATTGTTGCGAATATTTATTCCATCATTCGAGTGTGCTTAAAATTGACCTTTATAAAGGTAAGTGTCAAATTAAATTGATGATTGTTAATGGATAATACATGTGAAGATATCACTAGAACCCTACATGGAAAGTGTTATAATTTATTAATAAATTATTAAATGGAAAATTGTTAAGTATATTATGGATATCACTTGGACTAATTTAATATATTTTAATTCTATATGGCTGCACAACCTTATTCTACCTTGTCATGGTTGTGAAATGTGTTGTAGTGAAAAAAAATGTGATTAAAGAACAAAATGGTTGTATTCTTTAGTATCCTTTCCTCGCTAATGAATGGCATTGACTTGAACTAAATGACTTATAAAATGGTATGATTATTACATGGTTGAATGTTATATATTGATTAAGTTATAATGTTCCAATTTTATTTAACACATGAAATCTCAATGGGATTGGTAAAACATGTGACAACCATTGATTTCTGATGGAATGTCTTGAGAAATCATGGATGCCTTTCTGATTCATAGATTATAGTTTCCATGGATGAAACCAACCTTGGAACATGATCCTTATCTACTAGTGGATGCTTAGTATAACACAATAGGATCCCTCCATTATCATTATAGGATGCCTTGGATACACTCCATGGATCCAGCGTGACTTATATGGACATAATGTGAAATGGATAGACCCACTAGGCCTAGTCATTTATGAAACCATTTTAACTTGGGTGAATTACTTGGAATTTGTTAAAATTACATTATTGTGGAATACCATGGCCGATGCCCCGTGGATTACACACTTACACCATTAGCTAGGCTAAAAATATTACTAATAAATCTTGACCCCTGAGGTCAAGGATCCCTTGGATATCACCATGGATCCCTTTAATTATATTATTATCATGAAAGCCTTGTTATATCTTGGATTAGTTAATATTGATATCATCATTTAAGATTTAAGTGTTGGTTATAACTCATGTGACATACTTATATAATCTCAAACAAAATTAATTAATTAAATGGTTACATGTTTAGGCAGCATCTAAGGATGATGTGGGTACTTGGGTTTTTAAATTACTATAATACTTCACTTTAATGTATGCATTCTTACATAATATTTCATTTTATATTACACAGAAGAGACGTTATAGACACCGTTTATGTAACACCCCAGGTAAATAAAGAATATGACATTTTCGTATTTATCCATATTTGTGAATAAAATATTAATATGTCTTTAAAGGGGACGCTATGCTTGATGGCGTACCCAACATGCAACAACGAGTTTCTTGGAAATCTTACGTTGCACTCTAATAATAAAATATTATTATTTTAAATGGTAGTTAACATGTAGCCGTTGTATTGGTGGTAATGGATAAAAATAACTAAAATATGATTATATATGTCTTCAAATATTTTTACATTTATCCAATAATAGATAAAGGCATAAAATACAGAAAGAATTCAATTTTAGGCATATATGCCCTAGTTTTCACTAAAGGTACATGTATCACCTTTTGATGGCGAACCGTCATTAAATATAGTTTTTTTCACTATTATATATTCTATTGGACCAAATACAACTCTTCTTAAGAATTGGGACATCAAAATTTACTTTGAGTAAATTTTTGGTATCTTTCTGATAAAGTTCATTTTTTTAATGAATAGTGTAAAATGTTGTATTTTAATTCAAAACCTCTTTTTAATCTAATTTATTTATATGATTATATTATATTTTGAATTGGTTTTAAATTGAAATTAGAATATATTTTTACTATTAAATCCAATAGTGGTTGTTGGAATTAATTTCACTTTGAAATCATACTTAAACTAGTGTCAATCTTTTGATACTTATTGTTTCATAAAAACACGCTATTTGCTCTGACAACGGGAATTAATTATTAAATTAATTAATGTGACTTATATGTTCTGAATTTTTTAAAATAGACTTCATTTTTGAATTCAGAATATCAAATATATCTTAGGGTGAATTTTTGGGATTTTTCTGAAAAACTTCAATTTTTGATGAATAGTGAAACCACTAAGTGGTACTTATAAAAACTGATATTTCCATTTAAATGAAATTTTGCCATCTTTATGTTTTGAATTTCAAAAATCTGACATACATGGTTGTCATTAAGAAGTAAAATGGGGTTCAATGGGATAAAAACAATTTTTTGTGTTTTATTGAGGCATATTTTATTTTATACACAACTTTCTTTTATACAGTGTAAAATCCCCTTTGACTTTTAAGTTTATTCAAAAGGAATCTTTTTTATACGAAACATTTAACAACTGACAAAAGGGAATGTTTTTGTCGTACGTATGCGGCGACAACGACTTCTCCGCCGTCATGACCGTTATTTGAGTTTCGCCTTCCTCTACAAGCCATACCATCTTTTTAAAAGAAAAATAAATACCATGTTTTAATTTTCTTTTATTTTGGTATTGAAAATGGTTTTCATAATTTTTTTATATCAATGTGTTGTATTGATATCTTATGATTGAAAGGTGGAGATGTTATGTTTCCTTTATGCATGTTTTATGTGATATGATTATGTTGAGGTTCTTGGGAATTATTATGAAAACAGGTGGTTCCGTGATAAACTAAGGGCGGGTGAGCCCGATATAGCTCTCCAATGCATTGGGTAAGGTGAAGGAGTGAAACGTTAAGGTTTCTCCAAAGAGATTTAGGGAATATACTATGATGGGTATTCCAAACGTAACCAAGAGGGTTACTCCCTACGTAAAAATGTTATAAATGCCTCAAGTTACCTTTATGTCATATGATTTCTATGATTTTATGAGGTATGTTAAAGTGCTTATGTTTTATGGGTAAACTATGATTTCATTCTTATGTATACATGTACTCATGTTTCCTTTCCATATTTTTATATTCTTTACTAAGCTTTTTATGATCATCCCAAGTTTTTGAAATGTTTTTCACAGGTCAAGGGAAGGGTACATGATGTGATGATAGTGTCAAGGATGTGTCAAGAAAGAATCCATGTATTATTTTAAATATGTTTCCGTTGATGGGAAGAATGAATACTGTCTTTTATGTAACCACTTTGTCTAAATGTGGAATGTAATGCAAGTTTCATGATCTAATTCTCTAAAACTCTAAACCCGAAAAGATCCTCAATGTGTAATCTTGTAATAACTCAAGATTAAGTAAGGTTTAAGGCTGGGGCCTTATAGTTGGTATCAAAGTTCAGTTTAGATAACTTTAGAGGTTAGGGTATTATCTAAGCAAAAGTGACATTACAATAATGGTTAGGATTTCAGAAAGAGTCCTAGTTTTAGATAAAGTTAATGAGTAAGTATATCTTAGTGTTTATCTTCCTCATTAGTACATGATGGTTATGTTGATATACTCACACTGACCTTTTTGGTTTTTGTAAATGGCTGGATCGAGCAGGCACCAATGTGACAATGGGTTTGAAGGAATCTGTGGTGGTTCTCTGATTAAGAGACTGGATGAGATGGGGGATTCAATGAGGAATCTCATGGTTGTTCTAAACAAACTATCAAGGAGTCATGATCAACCACGTAAACGTTGGTGAGTTCTCTAATGCATCATGTACGAGATGGCCAACTCAATGTGGAAGTTCAGGTAATAATTATTAAGGTAACCATTAGGGTTTATATGATCCTTACTTTTTAGGTAATTATGGGTATCTCTAAGATATGATAGAAAATGAAAGGAATGAGATAAACTTGAGGATAAAATATGTTATGATCATTTTTGAAGATTTTATCTCATTTTGGGGGATGTTTTAAGAATTATATAGTTTTGGAAAAAGGACAACACGCAGACCGTGTGACAACCCGTCACGTCAGACAAAGCTGCGGGAATCGAACCCACAACCAAAGTGCGACGGGTATTTATCGCCTACCACTGGACTACGTGAAGTCCCTGGTTAGTTTGACTGACTCTTTCTAGTTATATGATTTTATGAATTAACAGTAAGTTTATTTTGGGTTATTTATGAAAATGATTAACCTATCATGGAGGATATGTGATTAGGTTAATTACTTTTCAATACGAGACTTTAGGAGCAACTGATGTTGTTTGGAGATAAATGTTACGATTTAACTTGGAAGACTATGTGACTAAATCCTTAAAATATTTGGGTTTCAACCTTATTTTGGTTACTTTGAAGAATTTTATGGACAAATTGTTTATCTAATGGTCCTCTTTGAACTTTGGGTTTTGTTGGACAAATTTTGGAGATTAAGCATAGATTTTCTTTTTATAAAGGGTTATCCTTTTCTGGATTATCTGATCTTGTACTAGCCTTTTTGCTTTTGGTTTTGGTTAAAGTGTAAAGACATGGGAAGTATATAGTTCTCTTTTGTGGATTAGGTGATTCTCTAGAAGTTGATTATAGTACTCTTAATGGGAACAAGTCTTCCTAAATACTCGTCTTTTGGAGAAAATATGATTTTGTGTAAGGAATCTAATAAAAGTTGAAAGTCTACATGATAAGTGATTATGTTTCCTTATGAATAAATTCCTCAATAAAAATTAACTTAAAACAAAAATTTTGTCTATTAACTTTTCCTACTGGGGAATCGAATATCGTTTAACCCATCACAAGTTTGTGATTTTCTCGTGGTTAACTTTCTCCTAAACATGTTTTCTATCACTCTCCATCAGAACATGACCCTTTGTTTTTTTCCTCCATGTCCATATTTTCATACTTGGAATCCTAGTATGGGTTAACTAGGGTGACCTTTTTACTTATCTTTCTTTATTTTATAGTGATTGTTTTACCGACTCTTGTTCCGATGTGGGACTTTCAAGGATGTTTCAAAGCTCAATTTTAAAAATTGCGAGGACGCAATTCCCAAAAGGGGGGAAGGATGTAACACCCCAGGTAAATAAAGAATATGAAATTTTCATTTTTATCCATATTTGTGAATAAAATATTAATATGTCTTTAAAGGGGACGCTATGCTTGATGGCGTACCCAACACGCAACAACGAGTTTCTTGGGAATCTTACGTTGCACTCTAATAATAAAATAATATTATTTTAAATGGTAGTTAACATGTAGCCGTTGTATTGGCGGGAATGGATAAAAATAACTAAAATATGATTATATATGTTTTTAAATATTTTTACATTTATCCAATAAAATATAAAGGCATAAAATACAGAAAAAATTCAATTTTAGGCGTATATGCCATAGTTTTCACTAAAGGTACACTTATTGCCTTTTGATGGAGAACCATCATTAAATATAGTTTTGTTCACTATTATATATTATATTGGACCAAATACAACTCTTCTTAAGAATTGGGACATCAAAATTTACTTTGAGTAAATTTTTGGTATCTTTCCGATAAAGTTCATTTTTTTAATGAATAGTGTAAAATGTTGTATTTTAATTCAAAACCCCTTTTTAATATAATTTATTTATATGATTAGATTATCTTTTGAATTTGTTTTAAAGTGAAATTAGAATATATTTTTACTATTAAATACAATAGTGGTTGTTGGAATTAATTTCACTTTGAAATCATACTTAAACTAGTGTCAATCTTTTGATACTTATTGTTTCATAAAAACACGTTATTTGCTCTGACAGCGGGAATTGATTATTAAATTAATTAATGTGACTTATATGTTCTGAATTTTTTAAACTAGACTTCATTTTTGAATTCGGAATATCAAATATAGCTTAGGGTGAATTTTTGGGATTTTTCTGAAAAACTTCAATTTTTGATGAATAGTGAAACCACTAAGTGGTACTTATAAAAACTGATTTTTCCGTTTAAATGAAATTTTTACTTATTTGTGTTTTGAATTTAAAAAATCCGACATACATGGTTGTAATTAAGAAGTAAAATGGGGTTCAATGGGATAAAAATAATTTTTTGGTGAATAGTAACTTATTAAGTTTTTAATCGCGATTAGAGGTAATTAGTGTAGTTTAAGGTAAAAATAATGTTTTAATAATATGAAATGAACTTGAAACATGTCCTAACCTCATTGTATGTGTCATGGAAGACCAAGACAACCCATGGGTCAACTTGGGGACCCCATGGAGCCACATTGTTTGGAAAATGACATAAATATCGTTTTATTTGATGTTAAAGTAAAAATAACACAAACATGACATGTTTTACTAAAAAAATTGTTACATGGGGTTATACAATTCATATTTTTGGTTATAAATAGTCATTGGAAAGATAAACATATTTACTAAATCATGATAGTTTTTTTATAATTTTTAGACACTAAATAAATTAAATTATTTATGACATCATGATGATGCAGCGATGACCTCATTATTTAACGATTTAAATAAAATGGAAATATAATGTAAAATATAATACCTACACATGTCAAAAACCAATTGTATGGGTGGATTTTAAAACCTTATCACCTTATCCTCTAATTATATCAATTTGGGACCCTTTAAATCCGAAACCCATTTTCAAATAAAGTAATATTTCTTTACTTTCCAAAAGTGCCCCTCCTCTCCTCTTATAAAAGGCCCCCACCTCTACCTCCTTACCCAAACTTCCAAAGCCTTTGGCTCAGCCAAACCCTGCCCATTTTGTCTCTCCACTTCCCTCTCTTACTCATTGAAGCCTCACGTTGGGCATAATTCTTCCCAAGGAAGCCTTTGAGCTCAAACCAATGGGAGTTACCCGATTTTAAGGTAATGTCTTCACTTGAGTCCTTTTGTTTTATTTCGCTTCTCCAACCCCCTAATCTCTTTAAAATTCATTTATTTTGTAAAAACTACAGTATAATAAATGTACTAGGATGTCTTTATAAGATTTATTCTAGCTACACTTTCACACACCTATATCTAATGGTTAAATAACATACTGTTTCCTTGGATGGTGAATTTCGGCCTCCCGAAACGATGATTGTTCAACATTCTTTTAACACCTTCAAAGGTGGCCATTAAGATGAAACTATATTTATATATGATATATAATATGTTTATGTTTTCCTTAAGCTTATTTATTTTTCATTTTAGGCATACCTTTATGGTTTCCATTATGGGTAAACGCGATATCTTCATTTAAGGAAGTGCGGACTACAGCCCCCTCAAAGTGATGTGATTCGTTAATGCCATATGTGGGACGTATAAAGGATGGATTTAAAGTTTTTATATATGATTTTATACTGGAATTATAATATACCTCTATATCATTATTATTCCATTCCATGAAAATATGAAATAGAAATGAAAGTAGCGTTCATGCGTACGTACGGCTTACTGTCTCCATGAACGGTGCATTTCATTTCTTATCCCCAAATGTAATGTACTATTATAAGTACATATATATAATGGATATATATGATGAATGATACATCTAAATGATGAATATAATTATGGAATTAAAATATACATACCTCTCATTTTGTTTTAATTCCATTAATATGACATAGAAATGAAAGTAGGGTTCATGCGTACGTACGGCTTACCGTCTCCATGAACGGTGCATTTCATTTCTTACCTCTAAATGATTATGTAATATTATAAATACAAGTATATTATGGATATATATGATATATATGACATCCAAATCATGAATATAATTCTGGATATAATGATCATTTGACCACACGAACAACATGTAATTGTAAGAAGTTCACTTTCGACTTAAGAACCAAATATCGGCAAAACAAACATTATTAACTTAAATGATTAAATAATGTTTATAACATGGAAATAAGTGATCTAAAAGGAATAATGAACTATAAAAAGGTTCTTAATAAAGTTTAAATTAACTCAAGTTTATTATTCAGGACGTTAAAGAACGATCGAGTCAAGTCGAACCCGAGGTAAGGGATCCTACTCCTCTCTTTCTTTTTAAGTACTATCTTTTATGTCATTTTCTTTTAATCTCATCTTTCTTATGTTTGGGGATATTATTTTATATTCCTAATACTCTAATTTTTATGGTCATTTTATGAGATACCCTATTTTATCTCATAAATTCATTTTTGTAAGTTTTATGTGACGCTGTTAGGCTGCCGAGTTTTCGTAAGGGATTTTTCATCTCACTTTCATTCCCGTGAGATTTATGCTACATTTGCCACAATTTCCTTTGAGTGGTGTATGTACTACCCAGTATTTTACTCATTGTGTAATATAATTTCTTTTATGAGTATTTACATCAATGTTGTATTGTCCTTCTTTCACGAGGTATATGTTTCGAAAGATACCCATGTCGGTAAGGGAACCTTTCACCCTCCTCTTTTTAAAAGACTTCTTTT
Source organism: Viscum album (assembly GCA_963277665.1). Taxonomy (NCBI): domain Eukaryota; kingdom Viridiplantae; phylum Streptophyta; class Magnoliopsida; order Santalales; family Viscaceae; genus Viscum; species Viscum album. The sequence goes on along the minus strand of OY728140.1, from coordinate 1,304,406,841 downwards.
GTTGGGTCTTTTAATTTACATATTTTTATGTTGGGATATGTTCTAATATATCCTTATTGATGTAAATTTTATGTAAAAGTGTTGAGATACCCTTTTCTTTTATCTCTCATCAACTCATTTTTATGTATCACCGTTATGCTGTGAAGGGAACTTCTTAACCCAATTTCTATTTCTTTGGGTTCAACATGTAGTTATTGAATATTTCATCCTTTTAATATATGTGAATGACATTTTATGGTTTTACACATAATATCCACTTATATTGGGTGTATTTATATTTGTCACACATAATTTTGAGATTGATTTATCCTTAATTTAAGGATACCTTCTTTATAAGGGATTTCATCACATTTGACATATCTATTGAGACTTCATTGTTGTTATGCACCAATTCACTCTTATATAGTGTATATACTGTCCTTTGTAATATTATATCATGAATCCATTTATTCTCATGATATTATAAATTTCTGATTAAATGTTATTCCTCAATTATTGTATTCAAGTGTCTCTAATTTTGGTAAAAACCCTTTAACCAAAATATCGCTTTAAATGTTTTAATGATTTGTTCTTATTAATATCCATGTTTTCAAAATGGTTTTAAGGATTTATTTATATGGATATTAATGTTTTAAAATGTTAAAAGCTTCAAGGTGGTATGGGACTTCGTGTCAATCTACTTTCATTGAGGCATATTTTATTTTATACACAACTTTCTTTTATACAGTGTAAAAACCCCTTTGACTTTAAAGTTTATTCAAAAGGAATATTTTTTATACGAAACATTTAACAAATGACAAAAGGGAATGTTTTTGTCGTACGTATGCGGCGACAACGAATTCTCCGCCGTCATGACCGTTATTTGAGTTTCTCCTTCCTCTACAAGCCATACCATCTTTTTAAAAGAAAAATAAATACCATGTTTTAATTTTCTTTTATTTTGGAATTGAAAATGGTTTTCATAATTTTTTTATATCAATGTGTTGTATTGATATCTTATGATTGAAAGGTGGAGATGTTATGTTTCCTTTATGCATGTTTTATGTGATATGATTATGTTGAGGTTCTTGGGCATTATTATGAAAACAGGTGGTTCCGTGATAAACTAAGGGCGGGTGAGCCCGATATAGCACTCCAATGTATTGGGTAACACGAAGGAGTGAAACGTTAAGGTTTCTCCAAAGAGATTTATGGAATATACTATGATGGGTATTCCAAAAGTAACCAAGAGGGTTACTCCCTACGTATGAATGTTATGAATGCCTCAAGTTACCTTTATGTCATATGGATTCTATGATTTTATGAGGTATGTTAAAGTGCTTATGTTTTATGGGTAAACTATGATTTGATTCGTATGTATACATGTACTCATGTTTCCTTTCCATATTTTTATATCCCTTACTGAGCTTTTTATGCTCATCCCATGTTTTTGAAATGTTTTTTACAGGTCAAGGGAAGGGTACATGATGTGATGATAGTGTCAAGGATGGGTCAAGAAAGAATCCATGTTTTATTTTAAATATGTTTCTGTTGATGGGAAGAATGAATACTGTCTTTTATGTAACCACTTTGTCTAAATGTGGAATGTAATGAATGTTTCATGATCTAATTCTCTAAAACTATAAACCTGAAAATATCCTTAATGTGTAATCTTGTAATAACTCAAGATTAAGTAAGGTTTAAGGCTGGGGCCTTATAGTTTATGGTGGCCTTCAGAGATTTACCTCACACCCTATCCAAGACACCACTAGTTCCCGATTAGATTTCATGGATTAAAGTGTTGATATGGGGAATCTTTATACTTTAGAAACTTTATATTTCTTTTGTGTATTAGGATGGATCTTGGTATAATATGATAGAGATGGGTCATAATATTCTTATATTGTTTTTTGATTCTTTTTTCTTCTTTTGCATAGAATGTATTTCCACTTTCCATGTACACATATTTATAACCTTTTAAGACATATTACATATATTATCAATAGGTTTTGAGCATTATTAGCAATTACTTATTTATTCTGTTATGCTTATACTATGGAAATTTAATGGTACAATGACTTTGGTTTCTGATTCTACTATGACATTTTTTATCTTATTACTTAAATTATTTACAATTTATCATATTTATCTATTAATATACACTTTGGTAATGATGGAATATTCTCCCCACAAATACACCCAATTCCCTAGAATCTAGTTAGAAACCACTTTTGTCAGGGGATATGGGCTTGAGGCCATGTGGTAAACCGGGATTGGGGAACATTCAAGTGAAAATTGGCTTTAAGATATCACATTAATATAACACTCCAAATTTCAATTTTAACTTTTAGGAATTACATGCACATAAATGAGATACATGGTGTCCCCGAAAAGACTCAAAGTGTCCATAATCAATTTATTTTTGAAATTTTTGTTCAAAAAGTGATTCAGTCAATGAAAACTCAGAAATTTTTTTTGGATTGTCTTTATAATTTAGGAAAAGGATTCGTAATTCATTTTTGACATGTAGGAATCTGTCTCAAATGCAATTTTAGTAGAAAACAAAAGTTTCATACTCAATATCAAGAAATGGAATTTAAATTCTTTATATAAATTAGGGGAAAAAGACCATAAAATATTTTTGATGTGTAAGAATTACCCTCACCTCAATATGACACACGGTGTGAATGGTATGACTCTAGGTGTGTCGTTTTATTTAAATTTGAAATTAATTTTAATTTAAAAGAAAATTTTCATTCATAAAACAAAATTAACATATTTGTATTTTTTTTATACTTTAAAAAAATGATCCATAATTCAATTTTGATGTTTAGGAATCAGCCTAATCTCTATCTGAAAACAAAGTTCCTGGTATGACTCAAAGTGTCTGTTATTAGTTTAAAATTGAAATTTTAGTTAAAAAGGGGTAACTCACTAAAAAATAAGAAGGCCAAATGTTATTTTCTTGATAATTTAGATAAATTATTAATAAGTAATTTTTTATGTTTAAGAATCAATATCACATCAAACTGATACATGTTGTAACTGATATTACTCAAAGTGCAGGTTTCTATTTTAAAATGAAATTTTAGTAAATAAAACATTATACATACTAAAAAAATTAAAAACTAATTTTGGATTGTTTTTATAATTTTTTAAAATGATAAATATTTCATTTTTTATTTTTATGAATCATCTGACCTCAAGTCGGTGCATGATGCAACCAGTATGAATCAGAGACCATAAAATATTTCAAATGCAATTTTTGTAGAAAACACAAGTTTCATACTCAATACCAAGAAATGGAATTTAAATTGATTATATAAATTAGGGGAAAAAGACCATAAAATATTTATGATGTGTAATAATTACCCTCACCTCAATATGACACACGGTGTGAATGGTATGACTCTAGGTGTGTCGTTTTATTTAAATTTGAAATTAATTTTAATTTAAAAGAAAATTTTCATTCATAAAACAAAATTAACATATTTATATTTTTTATACTTTATAAAAATGATCCATAATTCAATTTTGATGTTTAGGAATCAGCCTCATCTCTATCTGAAAACAAAGTGCCTAGTATGACTCAAAGTGTCTATTATTAGTTTAAAATTGAAATTTTAGTTAAAAAGGGGTAACTCACTAAAAAATAAGAAGGCCAAATGTTATTTTCTTGATAATGTAGATAAATTATTAATAAGTAATTTTTTATGTTTAGGAATCAATATCACATCAAACTGATACATGTTGTAACTGATATTACTCAAAGTGCAGGTTTCTATTTTAAAATGAAATTTTAGTAAATAAAACATTCTACATACTAAAAAAATTAGAAACTAATTTTGGATTGTTTTTATAATTTTTTAAAATGATAAATATTTCATTTTTTATTTTTATGAATCATCTGACCTCAAGTCGGTGCATGATGCGACCAGTATGAATTAAAGACCATAAAATATTTCAAATGCAATTTTAGTAGAAAACACAAGTTTCATACTCAATACCAAGAAATGGAATTTAAATTGTTTATATAAATTAGGGGGAAAAGACCATAAAATATTTAGGATGTGTAAGAATTACCCTCACCTCAATATGACACACGGTGTGAATGGTATGACTCTAGGTGTATCGTTTTATTTAAATTTGAAATTAATTTTAATTTAAAAGAAAATTTTCATTCATAAAACAAAATTAACATATTTATATATTTTTATACTTTATTAAAATGATCCATAATTCAATTTTTATGTTTAGGAATCAGCCTCATCTCTATCTGAAAACAAAGTTCCTGGTATGACTCAAAGTGTCTGTTATTAGTTTAAAATTTAAATTTTAGTTAAAAAGGGGTAACTCACTAAAAAATAAGAAGGCCAAATGTTATTTTCTTGATAATGTAGATAAATTATTAATAAGTAATTTTTTATGTTTAGGAATCAATATCACATCAAACTGATACATGTTGTAACTGATATTACTCAAAGTGCAGGTTTCTATTTTAAAATGAAATTTTAGTAAATAAAACATTCTACATACTAAAAAAATTAGAAACTAATTTTGGATTGTTTTTATAATTTTTTAAAATGATAAATATTTCATTTTTTATTTTTATGAATCATCTGACCTCAAGTCGGTGCATGATGCGACCAGTATGAATCAAAGACTGTATTTTTCTTTAAAATTGACAATAATATTTGTAAAACATTCATGTGACATACTAAAAACTAATAGAACACATTATTATTACACTTATAATTTAAAACCATGATTTAAATGTCATTTTAAATTTTATGAATCAACCAAATCTCAATCTGATATATAATGTGCCCGGTAAAGCTCAGTGTTTCCGTTATCAGTTTAAAATGGGAATTTTAGTTCAAAAACTGTCACTCACAAAAAATTATCAAATATGATTGTATTATATTGATAATTTATTACAATGATACATAATTAATTTATGACATGTATTAATCATTTTCCCGTCAATCCAACACACTATGTGATTGGTATGACTCAAAGTGCATGTTTCCTATTTAAAATGATGTTTTAGTAAAAAAGACAAGTGAAATACTAAAAAACAATAAAATACATTTTTATTGTTTTTATACTTTATTAAAATGATCCATAAGTCATTTTGGACATATAGAAATCATACATACCTCAATCTGGTGCATGGTGTTACCGTTATGACTCAAATTGTGTCTTTATATTCAAAATTCACATTAATTTTAGTAAAAATGGAAAGTGACATACTCAAAATATTCCAAATGAATTTGGATTGTTATTATACATCAGGAAAATGGTTTATAAGTCATTTTTACATGTATGAATCAGCCTCACATAAATATTTTACATTGTGTTCTCGGTATGACTCAAAGTGTCCATTATCAATTTAAAATTTATATTTTAGATTAGAACGTTTAACAAACTGGCAACTAATAAAATAGTTTTATGTTTTCTTGGTAATTTATTAAAAATATTCATAATTATTTTGTGATTTTTATGAATTATTATCACATCAATATGACTCACGACATGACTGTTACGTCTAAAAGTTCATTTTTCGAGTCTAAGATGATATTTTATTAAAAACACAATGACATACTCAAACTCAAGTAAATGAATTCTGATTTTATTTATATTTTATGAAAAAAATAAAAAAGACATTTTCTCCGTGAATTAATCATATGAACCATATTATGACACATAGGGTGATTGGTATGACCCCAAGAGTATCTTTTTTTAAAACATTTAAATCAATTTTAGAAAAAAAAGAAAAGTGTCATAACAAAACTAGATAAAAAACATTCATATTGATTTTTTAAGTTAATAAAATGATCTATATTTAATTTGGGACATGTATTAATATCTTTTTACTAAATCAGATACACGGCGTGCCTGGTATGTCTCAAAGTGGCCGTTGTTAGTTTTAAATTGATATTTTTGTTCAAAAAGTGTGACATAATGAAAACATTTAAAAAGCCATGGATTTTCATGATAATTTATTAAAAGTATTAAAAAGTAATTTTTAATGGGAAGGAATCAGTATAATGTTAATATGACCCATGATGTGAACGGTATCACTGAAAGTGAGTGTTTCTAATTTAAATTGAATTCTTTTTAAAAAGACAACTGAATTAATCAAAACCAAGAACAAACATTCAATTATTTTGATACATTATGAAACTAATAGATATTTTATTAATGAAATTATTGAATGAGAAACATATCAATCTGATTCACAGGGTGGTGGGTATGACTCCTAGTATGACTTTTTATTAAAAATTTACATTAATTTTAGTAGAAATGAAAACATAAATACTCAAAACCATGAAACAAATTTCTTATTATTTTGATACTTTATTAAAATGACATTTAATCCATTTTTGTTATGTATAAATTATCATAACATCAATCCAAATTTATATGTTCCCCATATGACTCAATGTGTCCATTTTAACATAAAAATTTTTATTTTACTCAAAATATGTCTCACACACTAAAAAAATGAGAAAACTACCCAAATGATGTTGATTTTTTTTAAATGATTCATAAGTAATTTTTGATTATTTATTAATATGTATCACATAAATCCAACATGGGATGTGACCAACATGACTCAAAGTTCATGTTTCGAGTTTAAAATGACATTTTAGTAAAAGCCCAAAGTGAAATTCTCATAACCAAGAAAAAATATTCAAATTATTTTATAATTTAGTTAAACTATAAATATGTAATTATTAAAGTGTATAAATCATCATCACCTCAATATAAAACATGATGTAACTGGTGGGACTCAAAGTGAGTATTTTTATTTGAAAAGTACTTTAATTATAGTAAAATAGGAAAGTGACATACTCAAAATTGACAAAACACATTCATGTTGTTTTGATAATTTTGGAAGGAGATCCATTTGTCATTTGGGACTGATGTAAATCATATACATCTATATTTGATACACGTTATGATCAATAAAAATATGATTTTACTTAATTAATTTAAAATCAATATTTTAGTTCAAAATGTTCTACTCACTAAAAATCTAGAAAACATGCATTGATTGTCCAGATAATTTAGGAAAATTGATTCATAAATCATTTATGATGTGTAGGAAGTAGTATAAGTTCAAACCAACACAGGATTTGAATAATATGACTCAAAGTATATGTTTCCTATTTAAAATTTCATTTTAGTAAGAATCACATGTGACATAATAAAAAAAAATAAAACACATCCATATTGTTGGGATACATTATAAAAATTACACAGAAGTCATTTTAGACTTGTAGGAATCAGAATAAAATTAATATGACGCATTGTTTGATAGGTATGACTCTAAGTGTGTCTTATCAATATATAAGTGTCATTTTCATTTGAAATAGACATCAAGTCAAAAAAACCATGAAAACGATCCTAAATCATTTTCTCATAATTATATATGATATTAATAAATTAATTAATTTATCATAATTATCTTATACTTATTTAGTTAATATTTATACAGATAATCCTTGAAGACATGAATGAAATGGAATGGAGTACAAAAATCAGCCACAACCCAATATGATCCATAGTGTTTTTATTATCACTCAATGTTTAGTTAAAAATTTACACATTAAATTTAATATATTTATTTATACTATTACTAATATAAGATTTATTTTTTTATAGTGTTCCATTATTTTTCTCTAGTAGTGGTGGTTTGTTCTGCAATAACACAAGTGGGGGTCAGGGGCCCAAGATAAAATAAGGTTAATGTATTTTTATTTATATGATAATTTGTACTAACTCATGTAATTATATAAAATATTGTTGGAAATGTATATAATGTTGTGTTTTTATTGTATTTGTGTTTTAAATTTTATTTCAGTTATAATTTGTATTTTTACCTATAATCTGTTGCTTCTGGTGCTATAGGGTGTTGTAAATTTAGCAGCAGAATGAAATGTCCTCCTTCACTAGGGCTACCAAAATCTCCAATCAATCGGTTTATTTATCAGTTCTTCTAATGGAGTCAATAAATACTCCTTTCATCAAAACTTTTTTAGTATCGATAAAGTACACCATTATCAGTGTTTTTAGCACAGAATATATATTAGTTCATTAATTATTCTCCAGTAGTCAGTGTTTTTAATGCACAAAAGGCCAATTTTAGCACTTTTAAATGGATTTTTTTAATATTGATGGTCCCTAGTGATATGTAGTGGAGTTGTGTATCCTAGGAAACTTAGAAAAATATAATTGCATAGCTGGTTTTTGGTCTGTGGTACTATACAAATAGGCCATGAAATCTGGGATCTTGGGAAAGGAAAGATTCACAGTCAGTGAGTGATAATTAGAACTATATATTCCATCCATATAACCATTTAAAATGGATCAAAAAATTTATTCTAAATTTTAAAAATGATTATGACTCAATTATTTTATCCCTAAATATGAGAAGTGATTCATTGGGTGATATGGTGTGATTTTAGTTGATTTATCCTACTGAATATATTTTACTTTTGATCCCGAGGTGTTTTAATGTACAAATGGTTTATTTCCCCTTTATCATCCCATATTATTATTCCCTCCAAATTTAGGGTATCATTTGGATGAATCACATCAAATTTTTCACATGAGTTATAAAATTTTGGAGTTTTGTAAACCAGTTGGGTAAATGTGGTGGATCTAAATTATAATATGTAGTATACAGAGTTAAACCATTATTTCTAATAAACCCCAAATGTACACATTTTCACCCACACATATGAGTATATGTGTACAATGAAGCCATATTCTTAGATACCCATCCCATGTATATGACATAAGATGAAAAAATTAGGGATATACTAATGCTTTTCCTAGTGAATAGGAGAATCTGTATAATGATTTTTTTAAATTTCAATCTCATCCCTGACCTAGGAAGTGATATCTTTCACCATATCCCCCAATAAGATTTAAATTTTTAAGGAACATACTTGTTTTATGTTTGTGTAAGTATATGATATATAGAGAGAGACACACACACTACATTCCCGTTATTAAAATAAATATACATTCATAATGGAACAATACAGTCTATACCAATAATCAATACTGATATAAAAAACCCCGACATATTCCACACAACAACAGATAAAAATTCTTCTATATGTTTCATTAATATGCACATCAACAAGACATGATTCCATGTAAAACATAATCCTAACATAACACATTAATAATCATTGAATGCATAATGTGTAATTGAAATTAGTATACAACACCATAAAAATCATGTCACAAGATATTAAATACCATCAGTTCTGGTTTTTCTAGTGGTATTTCATACTGACTTTGAGTTATTCTTGAGAGGAAATTCATGTTCCACAAAACCATTTAGACTAGGACCAAACTATTACATGGGCATTAATCGATATTAAATGATTATTAAGTAATATACTATATTTGGTATTATTTATTTACATCACATATATAATATATCATAAGTTAATATTTTATTGTGATGTTTACAATGAATATATGACACCCATTTAAAATTTAAATTATTTTTTAGGTTTAATTTCATTCATGAAAATTATTAAAATGGAGATATATATTTATAATTCACTAAAATCAATATTTTTACTTAAATTATATTATTTTATAAGAAAATATAGAACATATTTATAAAAAACAATTGTATTGATGAAATCATGTGGTGATGAAATGGGTTTTTATAAAATCAAGAACAATTTTATGAATTTCATAAAAGATGAAAATTAAATGTATCTAAAGAAGAACCCATTTTTTCTTTGGTAATAATTATTAATGTCCCTTCCAATTTTATATATCACATCATTTAGATCGACTTGAAATAATCGTAGTTATCATTTCATAAATAATTCAATGGTTATCTGAGTTTATGTATGTGTCATTGCTTATAAAAAATTTATCTTAAATTTGGAAGAAATGAGTACAGTAATATTATTAATTAAATTCACGAGATGAGATGAATCTATTGAATAATCTTCCACAATACCCATGTTTTGAAATTATATCATAGGATGTCATTTTAAAATTTCATTATTATTTTTAAAGGGTTCAATGGGAGAGATTCCAATTCCTTGGGAGTGTTCAATTTTCTCCAAAAATATATTCGTCAACCAAGTGGACGTAAATTTTTTCTACTTCCATTTATATGTATTTCCTATCCATTTAGAAGTCCAAAATGGATTCTAATTCAATAAATTACATTAATATCATGAGTATAAATGATCACCATACTATTTTCAATTAAAACAAAGAGTACTCGTTGTGATCAATTACCAATTTATTTTCCATGTAATAGATTAACTACCCTAGACATTATGATTAATAATGTAAAAATGAAGGGAACCCAGATTTTTCAATAAGAATAAATGCTATAATTTTTTTATCATCACCAGCATGTTCCAAATAATAAATAAACTACTATTTGGTATCAATTGATTTACCAGAGTAAGAAAATAATAATAAAATATTTAAAGGGTAATTTTTATCTCATTATTCCATGTATTAATGTACTAAAACCTTATAGAATCTATCTGAGTTTTTTTAAGTATTTTTGACAAAGTTATTATTTATATCCTTTCAAAAAAAGTTTTTTTTACCAATTTAGGAAATATTATTATAGATGAACATAAATATATCCCTGAGGTATCTTATATGTGTTAACACCACATAATTCTCCCTTTTCCTTGATGATTCTATTCTCATAGTCCAAAAACATCACGAAAAAACATAAAAATCACCACAATAATATTTTATAATTCTCACATTATGTTTCTAATAAAATAAAATACACCCTTATTTAAAACCCTCTAATATAAAGTGAAAACCTTGGAAATTTCACCATGATTTTTAAAACCATAGATCATGAAAAATAACTAAATTAATCAGATTTATGGTGGACTAATTCAATGTATGAAATTATATAAAACGTCAATTATTCATTAAAAATATCATATTTTCGAAAACAATGAATAAAAACACATAAGATTCACATCCAATACCTCTCTACCCCAAACAAGGAAGATCTGTAACCTTTGAATGGATAATACACCAACATAGTTTAAATAAAAAATTAAATAACCCATTAATGATCTTTGTAAGAAGAAATATTGACAAAATCAGAAAGGATAGGGTTCAATATATATCACATATCCATTAACATAGAATAACTCCCTTAGATAACGATTAAATCAAGGAGGATGATGATTCTTGAAGAGTAGGGAGAAAGGCAGACCATGGGGATCATTTGAATTTCTAGAGATATGTAGAAATCAATCCCCCATTGGGGTAATGTAAATTTCAAGGGAAAGGAAATGCTTTCAATTTATTGGATTAAAAAAAAGTACTTTTGGGCTCAATGAATTCACAATGCCCCCCACTATGCTTCCAGTGGACTCACACAAGGAATCCATGAGCACAAATATGGTTCCCCCATCCATGTTTTTCCACCAACCCAATGATTTTTATACTCCTCATTTATAACATTGTCCTCACTAGTAAAATTCATATTAAAACACACAAAAACCACATGAACAAGAATCACCATTAACCTAAACAAAAAAAGACGAATTTATACAAAAATAAATATGAAAGTTTATATAAAAATGTAATAACCAGTATCAGGGTTAAAACATACTCTCTAATGTAAATCCAACACCATGGAGTTCACCGATGACAATGATCATTTCAAATTGTCACCCTTGATGAATCATTAAGATATCTATGTATTGGAAAAAAATATTATTTGTTTCTTTTCAAATTTTTATTTCAAAGAGTTATTGTAGGATATTTATTGCCTTGATATTTTAGTGATAATTTTATCAGATAGCCCTACTTGTATTCCACCAACCCTCCAAGATCTTCTTAGTGAGTTTTAATATACTATGTTTGATGAGATACTAACTATATTAACACTGAACTGGGATATCCAAAAACAAATTCATTTCACATATATACATTGTATGATAATTTTTCAACACTAACATGTGAGGTAAATAGAATATGGGTTCATCTAGAAGAAAGTTTACCAGTTTCACAATAGTGGATTTGTGTGAAAAATAATGAGCTGTTATTAATCTATTGTTATATTTTCTCCCATTAATGACATATTATTTGGGATATGGCTTGATATTATTTTGGGAAGGGGTAAGACTACACAAATTTTAGAAACCATTATATCTGATTGTGATAAACAATCTCTCAATCATTTATCGAAAATAGTATGAAGAATTTTTTGGGGAGACTTGATTTTTAATAGCTCCTTCCACCCATAGAGAAATTGAAAAACTGAGATCATATATCAAACTCTTAGTACTCTTGTTTATTTCATATAGAGGGATAATCCTAAATAGTGAAAAAAATTCACATCTAATTGAGTTTTCATTCAATAATGTGATTAATTGGAATACTAGTAAATTTAATTTTGAAGTGGGGTATTAGCGGAAAACAATGTAATCATTGGATCTAATTTTACATCCAAAGAATCGTTTGTATAGTGTTTCCATTAAACAATTAGTGTTTTATATTTATTAAATCCATGATAACATGGTTTATAGTATTTAATACAAAAATATAAATGACCAATTTATGGATCAAAAGAAGTATAGGTGATACATTTTTAAAGAGGTTCATCTCATCATAGTGTAATTCCTAAAGGAATAGATTCTAATCAAAACCTACAGAAAACTGTATCAAGGAAAAATTGGCCATTGAAATGTTTTTGAGATAGCTCAATGATAATGGTTATATGGTGGAACATTTTTATATTTGTGATGTCAATATATCAATTATTATGACTAACATGATACTCTTGAATCTAAAGGAGTTGATTTATCCTATTTTAGACTCAAGGGTGATTCCTTTCCAAGAGGGGGAGACCGATGTAGTGAATATTGTGTCCAATTCCCCTCAAGGGACATTTTAATTATTTTACTTTTTTAATTTACATTATCACATGTTAATTGTATTATTTAAAGGAATATTAGTTCTTTTTATTTTAATGCTTTATAGTAGAAATTAGTGTTCAAATTCAATTATAATTACTTTTGATCAAATTAATGAAATTATTTGGAAGTGTTTTCTCTATTTTTTTAGTCTCTATGGAATTCTTCACAAAAGGACTAATTTATCAACACTTCACTAAATCAATTTTTCACATAAAATACCACATACTAAAGAAAAAATTCATTTTTTACAAAATTAATCTATTAGAACAGTGCAAAATCTTTACACAAAGTGTAATTTGGCCTCTTCATAGTCTGTAAATATGGTTGAAGAAGTTATGATAAATTTGTATATAAAACTCAGTAGGGTCCTTATTTCTAATTTATAGAAATATAGTATAGGTAGGTTTTTAAAATAAATAAAAAAAATAAAATGGGATCCTTATCAGTAAAAAATCAAGTTATATTTACCCATAGTATTGTATAATTTAATTTACCTATCTGACTTAGTTGACATAAAAGTATAGAAGTATTTAAGGAGATAACAGAGAAATAAGTACCTATAAAATAAAGAAAATATAAACCTAATGATTTCATGTTTTTTCATTAATAAAAATTTAATCCACCAAATTTCCCAATGTTATGGGAAATTATCTCTTGGGATAGAAAAAATAACCTTTCATCGATGTAGACATTTCAAATTGAATAAGTCCTTGAAATGAAACACCTGCATACAAATCACAATTTAAACTTAGGATTTTGTGAATGAAATTAGTCTATGTATTTATAATTTTAGAAGGGGGAATAGTGTTTCAAAATAAGGAAAGGTTATATTTATAGGAGTGGTATATAATTGTTACTTAAATTATTAATAATAGATAAAATTTTAATAAAACACTAATATATGAGTCAAGTTACAAGATAAAATGGGACAATGATTTCTAAAAATGCTAGCTAACCCCTAACATCCTTCCATATTCCCAATGGTATCTAAAAATATGGGACACCTCCTTCTTTATCATTATTAATATACCACAAACAAATCTTCCCGTAAATGGAAAATAAATTAGTAGATAAGTATAAATCGGTGTTGTTTTCAAAAAAAATTATTTTTATTTAGATATGTAGTTTCATTTCTACATTTAAATTTACATAATAAATCCCATTATGCTTTATAAATTAATTAATATAAATAATTTACATTTATTATCAAAATTTAATGCATGTTTCAAAATAAAAGTCACACAAATTTTTATAAAAAAATTTGTTTTTCCCTTATTTTTCCAATTTCTCTATGAACAACAATGGGTTAATGAGTATTTATTCCAATTTACCATAAAAATTCACCATGAAGAGGCCCTATATAATAATCACATATGTGATTATAAAACACTAAATAATTTAAAAAGTAATTAAAATAAAATTATTAACCCATCCATGAAGTATATTATCATATCAACAATGGTAATAAATATGTACATCATCCTTCATCAGAAGTTAATTTTCAATTTGAACCTAGATTTTTGAATCTTAGATAAGATTGGTCGGGTTACCATATGAATAATGTATTTAATACTCCGTAAACCTATTTATCATGATTATTTAACATCCAACAAACTAATTATTCCTTTAATTATAGGATCTATAATTTTTTTGATATGACATATCAATATTAAAAATCCCATAATAATGTAGTTGTTTGATTGAGTTATTCTATTAATGTAAAAGTCATTATTTTCTATTGTAAAATAATTTTATTTCCTTACTTATCACTCCATGAATATCATAATAAATGAACACCACATTTATAGTTATTGGTTAAACAGGAATGACTTTCAAGATGTTTCGAGGAAATTTTACCTCATCTCTGTCCTTTGTATCATATAATAAACTTCACCTGCAGAGTGGATTATGTATGTTAGAACTTGTGTCTTTATTTCAGGTATGGATCATGATTTCATAATGTTTTATAGGAAAAAGTAAGAAATGGGGTTTTTCTAAGTACATTCCATGTACTAATGTGTACTCTCTCTATACCCAGTTGCTGCGTATAGCCGAGTACTATCCGTGTAACAGTCGAGTACATGGTCGTGTGGTGACCTGGAAGACCCGCTTAAGTACAAGGACGATTAGGGATAATAAAATTCATGTAGTTTTAATGAATAAAAAATATAATTTTATTTTTATTTGATATATTAGTGTGTGGTCGCATCTCATGTCCAAAACTACCTTCTTCTTGATGTGGTTCATATAGGAGTTCCCAGGAATGACGAATGAAGATAAAGCCACTAATTCTTCGTACGAGATCTGATTAAGACACTGTCAAGTGTGTTGGAATCCCAATAGTGATTTGTAGAATCCCCTAGAGCTCTTCTCTAAGATTCTTACTCTCTTGTATTATATCAAAGGTTTTAAAATTTTCAACCTTTTTAGATCGACTCAAATCTATGATGATTCTAGTGATTTCGTTCTTGTGTATCAATCATACTACCCCGAGGTAGGTGGTTTTCATGTTTATTTGTTTTTTTGTGGATTATATATGCTAAATGTTCTACCTGACCACAATAGGGTATTTCTTGACTGTGAATTTAACCATGTTTATCACCTACTATGGTATATTTAATTGATAATGGGTTGTTTCTCATGTGTAATGTTAGATAACTTGTTTATGAGACACCCTATGGGTTCATTTCCCTTGAATGATTATTCATGGCCATTTGGTCTATGATTCCTATTAGGATTGAGTTGTTTTCCATGCCTTGTTTTGTTAGGATGGAGTTTCTAATTATATTAAATGACTATGTTATTCATTGTGAATTTTGACTAAAGGGGATTAGACTATGAGAGTTTCCTAAAGGGGTTTGACCATGAGAGGTTCCTAGGAGGTCATATTCAATTTTTTGGGTTAGACCATGAGAGCTTCTTAGGTGATCATTATTATTTGATTAAATTAATGTGGTACCCATGGGTTTATACCGTGAGAGCCACTCAGGAGGTTGTTTTTCAATTACTAATTCTATGTTGACCAAGGGGTATTGACAATGAGGGCTACCCAGGTTGTTGTTTGAAATTGATTTAGGCCAATATTGACCAATGGGTATTGACTGTGAGATATTTCTTATGTGGTAATTTTTAACTAATCTATACTATGTTATCCCAAAGGGGTTAGTCCATGAGATCTTTCCCAAAGGGTTGTTTAGGAATGATTGAATGATTGTGGTGAGTCTTCCAATCCAAAAAACACATTTGGACTCAGTCTTACATGATTGTTTTGAGGGTATTCTGGGTCATCTATGTGTTACTATTACACATGGGGTATAGATATTATTCTATAAGACAAGATTACATTATTCAAATGTATGAATAATAATTGTAAACGAATGTAATTAAAAACATTAATATTGTTTAGTTTTGAGTACTTCATAGTTTATTGCTTAATTTCTGCGTATTACCTACTATATATATTCACTAATAGTTAGGCATAGGTATTTTGGTAGGTGCATACTGGGATTCATGTCACACCCTATTTGGTCCATGTTTCAGACCCAAACAGATTATATGATTCTAGCTACAGATAAGGGAAACCACCGTTCTTTATTAGGTACTTGATTGCTTTTGGAGTTGGAGAGCATGGGACGATGATGAAGCTTTAGAAGTTGTTAGAGTTTAATTTTATTTCTTTAATATCAGATTTTATTATATTTAAAACATTGGGCCCTATTTGGTTTTTTTCTTAGACACATATGATATGCATTATTATATATATGATATGGATTCTTTTGATTTACTTCCAGTCTTCCACTGCTTACTTTTGTTCGTATATCTGCTACTGCTATTGTTTAATATTTATTTTATGTTGTGTATACTCTCAGAATAAGGTCCTAGTTTCCCTATTTTCACACATTGTCTCTCATTTCAAGTCAAAAGCCTATGTAATTTAGGTAAATGCGTTTGAGTTCATGTGTACAATCGGGTTCAGGGCACCTTGGGTAGAAACCAGATTTGGGATGTTATAAAGTGGTATTAGAGGAGGTTCTTTTCAACTTTTCCTTATTATTTAGAGCCAATAGATTGGGATATGAAAGAATGGATAGTTGGTAAATAGATCTTCCCATGAGTAGCTAACCCATGTATAGGGACAATCTAAGTTACCTCAAATATTTCATTTTTTTTCTTTTCTATTGTTATAGTTTATTTGATTTCAGCATTGGGTGATTCACTTATTTTTTGATGTTATGATTAATATCATTATAGTTCTATTTCTATTACAACCCAATGAGATGAGAATATTCCTTCCCATGAATCATATAAGAACTTTATAGATATCACATGTCACGCATTATTGTTATGATAATTAGGATGCATTATTGATTTCATACTGTTGAGATAGTTCTTGTTCTAGATATGCATGCTATTGTGATAGATGATGTAACATACCAGAATTGGGTACCGCCCAAAGGTGCCCCAAACCTATTTGGTTACATGATATCAAGCTCATTTCCCCAAACGACAGAGGCTACCGACTAGCAGTGAGGTCCATGGGGTGATATCCGGGAAGCTACACCCTCATTGGAAGATTATACATAGATGAAAAACAAATAATGTACAGTAGTAGAAGAAGTAATACCCTGCTATATATGTAAAGAGAAGAAGACTAACAGTAATAAAACAAACCAGAGTGTATATATATAAATTATCAATGTCGCAAGTTTCTAGGAAAGCATCCAAGCAAGTCAGAATGTAGGAAATTTAGTACAATACAATACAATAGAAATGCATGTAACTCAAACAGCATTGAAATCCTCATCTTGGTCCCGAGATCTCTAGCTACACTAGTAATCATGTACCTGATGAAGGAGGGAAATTTCCATTATCAATACTTGCATTCATATAATCTATTTGGGTGCGAAATCCTGAGATTAACTTACTGTGAGATGAATCCCAGTAGCCAACCACCAAAAGATATATGCCTAACTGTCAGTGAATATATATAGTAGGTAATATGAATTAATAAGGCAATACACAAATAATTACTCAAAAGTAAACAATCCATTAGTTTTCAATTAAATTAATTTACATTTATAAATTATTCAATCCATTGGATAAAGTAATATTGGGATCTATCCTAATCTCTATATCCCCCTATGTAATAGTAAAACAATAGATGTATCAGAAGACCGTCTAATCAATCAAGTAAGACCAGGTCCAAGCTTGTGCTTTTTTGGAAGAATCGTAACAATAATTTATTAATTCATAAAAAACCCTCTGGGAAAGGTCTCACAGTCTAACCACGTTGGTCCCACATAGTATAGGAGAGTTAAAATGAATGCCTAGGTAGATCTCATGTTCAATACCCCTCTGTCAAAAAAGTGTTAATAAATTAAAATTGACCACCTGGGTAGTTCTCACAATCAATACCCCTGGGTCAACATAGCATTAATAATTATAAATGACCTCTTGGGTAGCTCCCATGGTCAATACCCACGGGTCCAACATTCACTTAATCAAATAATAATGATCACCATGGAATATCTCATGGTATAACCCAAAAAATAAATTAGATAACCACCTTGGCAGCTCTCATTGTCTAACCCCTTTTGGATTCTCTCATAGTCTAATACCCTTTTTTGTCAATAGTCGCAATGCATATAACATTCATTTCATATAATCAACTACTCCATCCTAAAAAAAACAAGGCAAGGAAAACATGTCAATCCTAATAGGCATCATAGGCCAAATGGCTGTAAACAATCATTCAAGGGAAATTCACCCACAAGGTGTCTGATAAACATGGTATCTAACATTACACATAAGCAAGAACCCTTTATCAATTAAATAAAACATATTTGGTGATGAAAATGGTTAAATTAAAAATCAAGCAATACCCCCAATGTGGGTATGCAACAAATTTAGCATATATAATCCAATGATAAACAACGAAAGGCAAAAACCACCTACCTCAATGTTATACGATCGATATAACTGATCATCAACCCTTGAATCGGCCTAGATCAGGGTAGATCTATAAAGAGATGAAAAATGAACATTAATGAATAACTCATGAGAGAAGAATAATTAGGAATAAAATATCTAGGAATTCGAGAACTCATCGGTGGGATTCCAACTCACCTGATAGTGTCTCAATCGGAGGTCAGATGGAGAATCGAGAGGGGTTTGAAATTCGTCAGTCATTCTACTGCTCTCTTGTATGAACCACAGGGGGAATATGATGATTACAAACATAAGATGTGACCCTGATCCGATATATCAAATATAAATAAAAGTACCTGTCATGTTCATTGAAAGTACACGTCATTAATTGGCCTCAATTATCCCACTACGTAATCGGTTCTTCCAGGTCACCACACAGCCATGTACTCGACCTTTACTTGACCAGTACATAGGTGTAAGCAGCAACTCGGTACACAACATGTACACAGAAGTATACAGTGTGTACATAGAAAAACCCATATCATCCATTTTCTTAAAAAAACCTGAAATCAATATCCATACCTAAGATGAATATCTAGGTTCTTAAAAACAACCCCCTTAATGAAATTAATCCCTAAATTTCTATTCCTAGGGTGATAAAAAAGAATCTACAAACAACTCTAGCCATTACGATCATTCAGCAGCCTCCCTCTCCTATGACTTGTCTTGTAATAACCTGTGCTGCAATAGCTCCTGTACCATAGGAACAGACCAGCCCTAGAGAACCTTTGTGCTGCAATCCACAATTCGAATAGGGTGTTCCTCTAATGATGAATCCACCTCTAACTCAAACACCTTCGGTTGAAAAATGAGAAACAGGTCTGAAAAGTAACATCGTAGCTGAGAGACATAATGTATGTCTTTCATATATCAGTACCTTAGAGGTAACTACAACTGATAGGAAACTAGCCCAACTATATCCATAACCTAAAACGGCCGGAAATATCTCAGTAAAAGATTTGCCTCTCTCTAAATCCTCTTGTGTCCTAACCATAGTGTGACATGCAGGAAAACATAATCTCTAAACTCAAACTCCAGAGGTCATCTTCATGTATCAATATATGATTTTTTCTAGGATTTTACAGTATCCATCCTCTTCCAAATAAACTCCACCTACTAAATGATCTCTTGGAGAAGATGATGTCCCAACATAGCTGCCTCTCCTACCTCCGGCCCATATAAGGGTGATCGACATGGCCTACTGTACAAAGCCTCAGAAATTTCTTTCTGAATCATTTCATTCTAACTATTATTATAGGAATAATCAACCAAGGGTATTTGGATCTCCCAAGAGCCCCCGAAATCCATGATGCATGCTCAAATCATGTCACCCAAAACATAAATCATGCACTCAGAAGAGCAATTTGTGTGGTGATAGTAAGCTCTACTCAGAACTACCTGTGTAGCCAAATCCCTATGTAGTCCCTTCCAGACACGAGAAGTAAACTGGGCATCCCTGTCGGAAATGATAGAGAGTGGAACCCCATGAAAACATATTATCTCTCAGATGTACAACCTTCTAAGATCATTAACACTGATGGTTTCATTAATTGGTAGGAAATGTGAAACCTTCACGAGTATATTGATAACAACTCAAACCATATTGTTCCCTTTGAGGTTAAATCAGTAAACTTTTCATGAAATCCATAAGAAAATCATTCCACTTCCACTCTGAGATGTTTAGCTGCTGTAAAATCCCTTCCAGTTGCTAATGTTTTACCTTCACTTACTGATAGGTGGAACATCTCATAAAAATACCAGCTACATCCCTCTTTATACCTGGAAACCAATAATGATGATGTAAATCTCAATACATCTTGGTGACAGTAGGATGAACTACCCATACTGAGGCATGAAAATATCACATCAACTCCTCCTGTATTTCTTACTGACACTCATATGCACCCATGAAAATTCAAGACCTCATCGTCAACTACGATCCACCTAGGAGTAGGGTCCTTGCCTGACACACACTCTCGTAGGACTAGGCCTTCAGAATATGATAGATTCCTTATTCACACTCGATCAAGTAGAGTATAGGTTACAGCTATATAATAATTAAATGTCTACTCTAGTTTTCCTTTCACCTCAAAATGCATCTCAAAGAATAGACCCATAATGTTACACTCACGGCTGGCCTCCAAAATTGCTTATATCTACATCCTTCATCTCAATGCATCAGCCACTGTGTATCCTTTCCTAAGCATGTAGGCAAGCTAGATATCAAAAGACGGATGGTACTCAACCCACCTTCACTGTCTCAATGAGTATTTCTTCCACTTTAGCCTAATAATTCACCATGAATAGGACCTAATTCATAATCACATAGGTGATTCTAAAACACAAAATCATTTTAAAAATAATTAAAATAAAATGATTAACCCATCCGTGAAGTACTTTATCAAGTTAAGAATGGTAATAAATATGTACATCATCTTTCATCAGAAGTTAATTTTCACTTTTAACCTAGATTTTTGAATATTCACTAAGAAATGTAAGGTTATATTGTGAATAATGTATTTAGTATTCCATAAACCTATTTATCATGAGGATTTATCCTCTAACTAACTTATTAGGCCTTTCATTATAGAATCTAAAAAATATATTTTTGATATGATATATGAATATAAATAATCACAGTATAATGTAGTTGTTTGATTGAGTGATTCTATCAATGTAGAAGTCATGATTTTCTATTTTACAATACTTTTATTTCTATACTTATCACTTCATGAATATCAAAATAAATGAACACCACATTTATTGTTATTGGTTAAACTGGAATGTCTTTCAAAATGTATCAAAGAAATTTTACATCATCTCTATCCTTTGTATCATACAGTAAAATTCACTTCCAGAGTGAATTATGTATGTAAGAACTTGTATCTTCATTTCCAGTATGAATCATGATTTTATGTTGTTTTTTAGGAAAAAGTTATAAATGGGGTTTTTCTACGTGCATTCCATGTACTTTTTTGTACACTCCATGTACCTAATTTCCACGTACAACCGCATACTGGCCGTGTACATAGATGTGTGGTGAACTGGAAGACCCGCTTATTTTTAGGGCCAGTTGAGGGTAATACTAGTCATGTAGTGTTAATGAACACACTATGTAATTTTATTTTTATTTGATATATTATAGTGGGGTTTCATCTCATGTCTATAATTTTCTTCTTCTGGATTTGGTTCATACAGGAGTGCCCAAGAATGATGAATGATGATTGAGCCCCCAATTCTCCATACGAGCTCCGATTGAGACACTGTCAGGTGCGTTGGAATCCCACTGGTGATTTGTCGAATCTCCTAGAGCTCTTCTCAAAGATTCTTACTCTGTATTTTGTAATTCATGGTTGGAATATTTTTAACTTTTTTAGATCTACTCTAATATACGATGATTAAAGGGAAGTCATTCATGTATATCAATTGTACTACCCCGAGGTATGTGGTTTGTGACGTTATTTGTTTTTATTTGGAATATATATGCTAAATGTGCTACATTATCATAATGGGGTATTGATTGACTGGGAATGTAACCTAATTTTTCATCTAATATGGTATATTTAATTGATAAAGATTTTTTTATTATGTGTTAGGATAGATTCCCTGTTTATGTGACACACTATGGGTTCATTTCCCTTGAATGATTATTCATGGCCATTTGGTATCGGATGCCTGTTCGGCTTGCTTTGTTTTCCATGCCTTTTTTTGTTAGGATGGAGTTGCTGATTTTATGAAATTCTGATGTTATGCATTCTGAATGTTGAACAAAGGTAATTAAACAATGAGATCTTCCCAAAGGGGTTTGACCATGAGAGCTGCCCAGGAGGTCATCTTTAATTGTTTGGGTTAGACTGTGAGAACTTCTAAGGTGATTGTAATTATTTGATTAAATGAATGTCTGACCCATAGTTTTATACCATGAGAGCTACTCAGAAGGCCATTTATAATTTATTGATGCAATTTTGACCAAGGGGTATTGACCATGAGAGCAACCTAGGTGGTTTTTGAAATTGATTTAGTGCATTGTTGACCATGGGGTATTGAACATGAGAGCTTACCTATGTGATCATTTGTAATTGATCTATACCATGTAAAACCAATGGGGTTAGACCATGATATCTTTCTTAAAGGGTTGTGTGGTAATCATGAAATTATTATTATGAGTCTGCCAAGACAAAGAAAAAGTTTTGACCCAGTTTTACATGATTGTTTAGAGGGTCTCCTGAGACATCATTTTATAAATGTTACATATGGGTATACATATTATGCTAGATGAAGCGATTAAATGATTCCAATGTTTGAATAATAAATTCAAACGAATGTAATTAAATACATTAGGATTGTTTACATTTGAGTACTTACATGTTTATTGCTTCATTTAAACATATTACCTACTATATATATTCACTAATAGTTTGGAAGAGGTATTTTAGAAGTTTCCAACTAGGATTCATCTCACGCCCTATTTGGGTCATGTTTGAAACCCAAATAGATTATATGATTCCAGGTATAGATAAGGGAAACCACCCTTCTTCATCAAGTACATGGTAGCTTTTGGAGCTAGAGAGCATGGGACCAAGCTGAGTCTTGCAATGCAGTTAGAGTTTAATTTGTATTCTTTAATATTGGATTTTATTGTATTTACAGCATTGTGACCTTTTGGGCTGTTTTCCTAGAAATATATGACATGAATCATTGTAAATAGGATAAAAATTATTTTGATTTTCTTTCAATCTTTCACTGCTTACTTTTGTTGGTATATCTGGATCTACTAATGATTTCTATTTGTTTTATGTTGTGTTCACTCTCAGAAAAATGTCATAGTTTCCCCTTTATCACACATTTCCACTCACTTCTAGTCAGAAGCCTTTGTAATTTTGGGAAATGCATTTGAGGTCATGTGTACAAACAGGTTCGAGGCACCTTAGGGAGCACCTCAATCAGGGATGTCACAAAGTGATATTAGAGGAGGATCTTTTCTACTTTGCCTTACTATTTAGATCCAATCGATTGGGATATGAAGGAATGGGTATTTGATAATTAGCTATGCCCATGAGTAGCTAGCCCAGGTAGAGGGAAACTCCATGTTAGCTCGAATATTGTATGTTTTCTTCTGGTTTTCAATTGTTACAGTTTATTTGATTTCACCATTGGGTGATTCAGTTATTTTGTGATTCTATGATTGATATCATTCTAGTTCCAGTTCTGTTACAACCCAATGAGATGAGTGTATGCCATCTCCTGCATCATATAGGAAATTTCAAGAGATAACATGTAAATAATTCTTATCATTCCAATTAGGGTGTGTTACTGATTGCATGCTATTGTGATTGTTGTTGTGGTATATATGATTGCTATTGTGATAGATGATGTAACATACCAGATCTAGGTACCACCCAAAGGTTCCCCGAACCAGTTTGGTCACATGTATAGAAGCTCATTTCCCTAAACAACAGAGGCCTAAGACTAGTAGTGAGGACCAAGGGGTGATATTGGGGAAGTAACACCCTCATTTGAAGAGTTTACATAGCTAAAAAACAAATAATGAATAGTAGTAGAAGCAGTAATACCATGAAATAGCAGTAAAGAGCACAAGACTGATAGTAATAAAACAAACATGACTATATATATATATGATTCATGTCAAATTTTTCTAGGAATCCAGCCAAACAAGTCACAATGCTGGAAATATAGTACAATCCAATACAAAAGAAAAACTTATAACTCCAATAGAATAACAATCCTCAGCTTAGTCCCATGATCTCTAGATACACTTGTAATCATGTACCTGATGAAGGAAAGGTCTTTCCCATATCTATACTTGCTATCATATAATATATTTGGATCCAAATTCTGACCCAAAATGGGTGTGAGATGAATCTCTATAGGAAACCACCAAAAGATCTTTGCATAACTGTTAGTGAATATATATATTAGGTAATATGTAGAAATAAAGAAGTAAACTAAGAAGTACTCAAAAGCAAACAATACTGTAGTTTTCAATTACATTAATTTTAATTTATAAATTATAAAATCCATAGGATAAAGTAATATTAGGGTCTATCCTATTTTTATATCACCCTATGTAAATGTAAAAAAAATAGATGTCTCAAAAGACCATCTAATCAATCAAGTAAGACCAAGTCCAAGCTTCTTCTTTGGCATGGAAGACTTGTCACAAACATTCTATCATTCTTAAGAAACCCTCTGGGAAATCTCTCATGGTATAAACACTTTGGTCCCACATAGTATAGGTTAATTAAAATGACTCCCTAGGTAGATCTCATGGTCAATACCCCCGTGTCAATATAGAAACAATAAATTATAATAAACCTCGTGGGTAGCTCTCACAGTCAATACCACTAGGTCATTATTGCATTAATAATTATAAATGAAATCTTGGGTAGCTCCCATGGTCAATTCCCATGGGTCCAATATTCATTTAATGAAATAATAATAATCACGATGGCAGCTCTCATGGTTTAACCCAAAAAAAAATTATAGATGACCACCTGGGCAGCTCTCATGGTCTAACCCCTTTTGGAAGTTCTCATAGTCAAATACCCTTTTTGGTCAACATTCACAATGCATATCAAATTCATTTCATATAATCAACTACCCCATTCCAACAAAACAAGGCATGTAAAAAATTTAAATCCTAATAGGCTTCCCAGACCTATGTGCCGTAAATAATCATTCAAGGGAAATGCACCCACAAGGTGTCCCAAAAACAAGGTATCTAAAATTACACATAAGTAAAAAACCTTTATTAATTAAATAACCCATAGTAGGTGATGAACATGGTTAAATTCCAAATCAAGTAATACCCCAATGTGGGTATGTGGCACATTTTGAATATATATTCCAAATATAAACAACAAAAATCACAAACCACCTACCTCGATATTGTACGATTGAAATAATTGAACATCAACCCTTGAATCAGCCTAGATTAGCGTATATATAAAAAAGGTGAAAAATGACCATGCATTCATAACTCATGAGAGAGGAATAATTAGGAAGAAAATCTCTAGGGGATTCGAGAACTCATCGGTGGGATTCCAACTCAGCTGATAGTGTCTCAATAAGAGCTCAGATGGGGAATTGAGAGGGGTTTGAAGTTCATTGATCATTCTATCACTCCCTTGTATGAACCATTGGGAGAATATGATGTTTACAAACATAATACGTGACCCTAATCTGATACATCAAATAAAATTAAAAGTACATGGCTTGTTCATTGAATCTTCATTCCATGTATTAGCCTCAATTGACCCACTACTTAAGTGGTTCTGCCAGGTCACCACAATGCCATGTACTCAGCCATTACTCGTATAGTACGTGGCTGTATGTAGGAACTGGGTACACAGTGTGTACCCAAAATTACACAGTGTATACATATAAAAATCCCATATAATCCATATTACTAAAAAACCCGAAATCAAGTTCCATACCTAATATGAAGAACCAGGTTCTTACAAACTTACCCCTTAAAGAAATTAATCATTTTATTTCCCCTCCTAGGGTGATAAAGAAGAATCTGAAAACAACTCCAGCCACAATGATCATACATCAGCCTCCCTCTCCTATGAATTGACCTGTAATCACCTGTGCTTCCATAGCACCTATACCATAGGAACAGACCGGCCATAGAGAACCTTCCTGCTATGATCCACAATCCGAATAGGGTGATCCTTGAATGATGAATCCAACGTCAAATCAAACACCTTGGGTTGAAATATGTGAAACATGTCTGAAAATTAAGTCAGTAGCTAAGAAACCTAAAATATGTATTTCATATATCAGCACCTTTGAGGTAACTGCAATTGATAGGAAACCAGCCCGACTCTATCCATAACCTAAAAAGGCCCAGCATATCTCCTTGAAAGCTTTCCCAGTCTCATAATCTTCTTGTGTCCCAACATTAGTGTTCTATGTAGGAAAACATAATATCTGAACTCGAACTCTAGTGCTCATTTCCATCAGTTAGTATAATATTTCTACTAAGTGATTACAGTATCCATCCTCTTCCAAATGAAATTAACCTGCTCAATGGTCTTTTGGAGTAGATGATGTCCCTGCATAGCTGCCTCTCCTACCTCCTGCCAACATAACGGTGATCAACATGGCCTACCATAAAAATCCTCATAATTTTCCTTCTGAATGTTTTCATACTAACTATTATTATAAGAAAACTCCACCAAGGGTATGTGTATCTCCCAAGAGCCCCTAAAATCCACAACTCATAATCGAATAATGTCCTCCAAAACTTGAATCATGCACTCAGAAGAGAAATCTATATGGGGATAGTATGATCTAATCATAAGTACCTATGTACCAAAAGCCCTATGTAGTCCCTTCCACACATGAGAAGTAAACAGGGCATCCGATTCAGAAATGATAGATTGTGGAACTCCATGAAAACATACTATCTCTTGGATGTACGACTTTCAAAGATTATTAACGCTGATGTTTTCCTTTATTGGTAGGAAATGTGAAACCTTCATGAGTCTATCGATAACACCAACAACTGTATCATTTTCTCGAGGGAAACTCATTAAACTTGTCATGAAATCCATCACGACATCTTTCCACTTTCACCTGGGGATGTTTAACTACTGTAAAATCCCTTCTGATTGCTGATGCTCTGCCTTCACCTACTGACAGGATGAACATCTCATAAAAAGACCAGCTACGTCCATCTTTATACCTGGACACCAATACTGATGATGTAAATCCCGATACATCATGGTGACACCAGGATGAACTGCCCATATTGTGGCATGAATATCCCACATCAACTCATCATCTATGTGAGATGACACTCATATGAATTCATGAAAAATCAAGACCTCATCATCACCTATGGTCCCCCTAGGAGTAGGGTCCTTTCCTGACACGCACTCCCATAGGACTAGGTCTTCAGAAACTGATAGCTTCCTTATTTACAATAGATCCATTAGAGTATATGTAGAATCTATATAAGAAAGAAATGTCTACCTCAGTTTTCTTTTCACCTCCAAAGGAATATTAGAGAATAGAGCCATAATGTTCCACTCAATGTTGGCCTCATGGATTACCTGTATCTATGTCCTCCTGCCCAATGCATCAGCCATCGCGTTACCTTTCTTAAGCATATAGGCAAGCTCAATATCAAATGACAGACGTTACTCTACCCACCTTCACTGTCTCAAATTTAGATCATGTTGAGTACAAATATTCCTGATACTTTTTTGGTCAGTGTATAACAAAAAACTCTATTCCAAAAGATAATTCCTCTAATAGTGCAAGGCAAACACAACTGTATCCAACTCGAGATCATGTGTCGGGTAATTCCTATCATGTGGCATCAGCTACTGAGACCGGTATACAATAACTTCTTCCAATTTCTTATTCAATGCTCCCTGATCGATACCTAATTCATCATAGTAAATGGTCTAACTCATTCCCAACTCTGTAAAAATCAGTATTGGTTCTAAAGATGACATTTGTTTGAGCTTCTGAAAGGCTTAATCACAGGAATCTCTCCACAAGTACTCACACATTTCTTAGTAAGGCCATTCGATGGCACTGCTAAGTGTGAAATGTCTTGTATAAAGCATCTGCATTAGTAATACCACCCTAGAAAAATCCACACATCAAAGAATTTCTTCAGATTCTCCCAAGAAACTACTTTTATCACATTCTCTCGGTCTACTGATACTTTTGTCTCTAAGATGAAATGACCCATGAAGTGAGTATTTTCTATTTGAAAGTGAACTTTTAAGACCTTATCATATAACTTATTCTCCCTCAGTGAACTCAATACAATATCAAGATGGATGGCATGGCTGTGTCAAGTGTGAGAGTAAACCAAGATACTATCCATGGTGACTACCACAAAATAATCCATGTAAGGATGGAACAGTCGGTTCATCGGTGCCAGGAAAACTGTTGGTGCGTTTGTGAGACTAAACATCATAACTAAATACTATTATAGACCATACCTTCTCTAAAAGGCTTTAAGATGTGCATTTGATGGTCTAACATGCAATTGATGATAACCAGATCTCAAATCAATATTCAATAACACCCGGGCTACTCGATGTTGACCAAAGAGATCATCAATCATTGGCAAGGGATATTGTTTCTTAACCATCAAATGGTTCAGATTACGATATTCCACATAAAGTACTAGGGCACCATAAGCCTTATTTGAAAAGAGAATGGAAAAACCCAAATTAATTGTACTGGGTTAGATTAAACCCTTTTCCTTCCACTCCTCCAACAGCTTCTTGAACCCCTGTAACTCTGGTGTATCCATACTATAATGAGGAATGGACTCCGGTGTCACTCTTGGAAAAAGATCAATAGATAAATTCACCTCTCACTTTGGAGGTAATCCTGAAAAAATCATCTAGAAAGAAATATCTTAAATGATTCACCATTAGAAGAAAGTCCAGCTGTGAATTCCCCCGGTCATCCTGATATAAACTAGAAATTTGGGCTATAATTGCTCCCAACCCATGATATATAGGCACAAATATGCTCGCTTGGACATCCCATTTGCCATTTTATAGAAAATATTTGGCCCCTAAAGACATAAAACTCAGCCAACATTGATAGCATTCAACAAAGTCCTGAAAGAAGACCAACCAGTCCTTTCCGAGAATGACATCAAAACCTGTCATCTCTAATACAAAGAGGTATCATAAGAAGTTACACCCACCATCCTCTAGAGGAAAATCCTTTACCTAATGTACACTGGACACCCTAATCCCAAATGGGCTGTCTAACATCATAACATCATTAGAAATAAATATACAGAGCCCCCAATGCTCTCCACAATGGAAACCAATATAAAAATATGGGATGTCCCAATATCAAAAAGGGAATTAGAAAAAATAGAGGCAACTAGAGTCATATAACTATCCTTTGAGGGTATGTGATCTTACTCCTGTGGGTCTATTCCATCACAAATGTCTGACCTACACCATGACCCTACGACCCTTCCTGACTACCCTATGCTAATCCACCCTACTATCACTAAAAGACTATCATCCAGATTTGACGACCATGACCACATCCTCATCCTGAATGGCCCAATGAAGTCCAATTCTGCAACTGATGAGAAACTGGTGGTCCTGCTACTGAATTTGGAATCATAAGAGATCCCATTTCCAGCACTGTTGGTGGGAACATATGAAGAAATAGTTAAATATAGACCACATTTACGCAAGATTGGCATTCTACTAGGTCATTAAGGAAATGCGGTCTCGTGTGACGACTCTTTATGTAGTGGTATCATACCACATGGATACCTAAAGAAGCATCCTAAAAGAACTTCCTACTACCAGTCAAAGGAGTACTAGCCCTGGATACTGAAGACCATGTCTCACTGCTACAAACTCCCTATGATTGCGATGAGTTTTACTATAGTAGTCACTGATGTCAACCTGAAAACATTCATATGCAATCAGATGTCTTACCTAAGGCCATCATAAAATCGTGTATCCGGTGATAACTCAACACCCCCAGAATATGTTTGTACTAATGAAGGTCTATAAAGAGATATGATTTATCTATCACTAAAAGAGCACCCTACACCAAATTCATGAACTCCTTGGTTTGGTTGGCCATCAGCATCAAAGGTTAGAAGTAGTAATAGAAATTCCTCTGAAACTTTTCCCAATCCAGATCCCAATGATGTCCCACTTATGAGATAACTTCATATAATCTCTTAGAGAAATCACATAGTATGTAAGTAATGAGATTTATTATCCTCTCAAGAGGAGTCTCCAGTTTCTCTAAGATTGAAAGAATGGCCTCTAACCAAGACCCTTCATCCTATGGTCCTCCATCCCTGGAAAAAGTGGGAAGATGCTGTTGTTGAACGCCCATTTCAACTTTGCCACATATAGGCTAGGATGTGGTGTTCTATAAAAAGTTTAGATAATCTTTATAAATCCTTCATGGAACTATGATTTAGAACTTGGGTCTGGTATAATAGATGGCCCCAATGTAGGCATGACGGGAGGATCTGCTAGTTGTCCATGATCTACCATTTTCATTGTCTGATCATCGCCATGTACATGGCGTACAAATAAGGGATGTCTTGGTGGAATGACTTTGTAAGGTCAAGAACACACATAATTTCAATATTATCATGGAATGAAACTTAGAGGTGAAATGATAGAACAAGAGAAGAAAAAATTCATGTTTTACAAAATAAGGTTACACTGTGTGTAGAACCACTACATGACGTGTTCCCTTATTCCCTAACATGGGTGTGTACCTCTACCAACTAGGTCGTGTAACACCCCATGCACATGGTGTGTTCCTCCTATGATATGGTGTGTACTTGAATATTCCTTCATGCACAAGTATTTATACATGTCCGCAACTACACCGTCCTATTGGTGTAACACTACATGGTGTGTTTACCCTAGACACAACATGTACTCAAAAGTTCTCTCCACCCATGTTCTTAATCACATGGGAGGACACACGGTCATGTACTGAATGACATGTACACACAGTACATGGTGTGTTTAACCAACTATTTACCAACCCTGTGTCTCTACTCACACAGTTCTTCACACGATCAAGAACTACACGGTGTGTACATATAGTACACAACGTGTACTTAAGAAATTCATTTCTTTCCGAACAGAAGAACACATGGAATGTGTTCATAACATCACAAGCTGTTTTTTTGGATTTTCTGGATAGTAAGCCTCTGAAACTTCACTAGAACACAAAAAATAATAAAATTTATCCAATTAATGCCACATTATGATATGTGATTTCCCATACTCCCCACAAATCAATGATTGGAATACATATTTATATCAAAGCTGAACATAATTCAATTAATGTTCAAACATGATCCACCAAATTCTGATCAAAGCTAGCCCATAACACCTTAGGGAAAAAATCATGGAATCTATCCAATAAAACATTAGACATACCAATAACCTATGAAATCAGAAATTATTCTATCACAACATCTATCACAATAGAACGCATGTATGGAACAACATTTATCACAATAAAATGCTGTCAGCAATGAACCCTAAATGGTATGACAAGAATGCATGACATGCGTTCTCTAGAAAGGGACTATATGATTAATGAGATGGAATAACCTCATATAATTTGGTTTCAATAGAAATAGTACCACAATGACATCAATAATAACAATAAAAAATAAGTGAATAACCAACGGTGAAATTAAATGAACTGTAATAATTGAAAACCGGAAAAATTTCAATATTTGAGGTAACATGGATTTTCCCTGTACATGTGTTAGCTACTCCGAGACACAAAAAATTACCTAAAACCCATTCCTCTATATACCAATTTATTGGCTCCAAATATTAAGGTAAATAAGAAAATAACTTCTTTTGAAACCACTTTGTAACATTCTAGATTTGAGTGCTGCCCAATGGTACCCCGAACACGGTTGGTAAAATGAAATCAAGCTCATTTACCCAAAAAACAGAGGTTGATGACTATGAGTGTGGGGAAAGGGATGACATTATGGAAACTATTCCCTCATTGGAAGAGTATACACAATAGAAAAACAAATAGTAAATTGTAGCAGAAGATGTAATACTGTGGAACAGAAGTAAACAAAAAATGACTAATATAAATAAACCAATTGGAGAATATATATATATATATATATATATATATATATATAAATGATGAATGCCACATGTGTCTTGTAAAGCACCCAAAAAATTCAAAATTCTGGTAATACAATTCAATATAATAATAATGAAAAGAATGTTACTCCAATAAAATCACAAGCCTCAACTTGGTCCCATGCACTCCATCTCCAACAACAATATTGTATCAGATGAAGAAGGGCCGTAGCCTTGATCTATATCTGAAATCATATAATCTGTTTGGGTCTAAATGAATTAACCAAAATGGGCTTGAGACTCATCCCAGTAGGAAACCAGGAAAAGATCTATGCCTAATAGTTAATGAAGAAATATAAAAGGTAATATTGAAAAATGAATCAATAAAATAAGATGTACTTAAAAGTAAAAAATTAAATGGTATTCAACTAAAAAAGTTTTCATTTAAAAATTATTCAATCCATTGGATCAAGTATTTTTGTGATCTCGCCTAAGATCTATATCCCCCTGTGTAATAGTATCAAAATAGATGTCTCAGAAGGCCATATAAACAATCATGTATGACTGAGTCCAATCTTGTGCTTTGGATTGGAAGACTCATCACAATGATTTAATAATTCATAAACAAACCTCTGGGAAATCTCTCACGGTCTAACCCCTTTGGTCCAACATAATATAGATGAATTACAATGACTATCTAAGAATCTCTCATGGTCAGTACCCCTTTGTCAACATAACATCAATAAATTATAAACAACCTCCTTGGTAACTCTCACAGTCAATACCACTGGGTCATCATAAAATTCAAAATTATAAATGACCACCTAGACAGCTCTCATGGTCAATAACACAGGGTCCAACATTCATTTAATCAAATAATAATGATCAATTAGGAAGCTCTCATGGTCTAACCCAAAAAATTATAGATGACCACCTGGGAAGCTCTCACGGTCTGACCCCTTTGGGAAGATCTCATAGTCAAATCCCCTTGTGTTCAACATTCACAATGAATATCACATGCATTTCATATTATCAACAACTTCATTCAAATGAAACAAGGATTGAAAAACAAGGCAACCCGAACATACATCCAATACCAAACTACCATAAACTATCATTCAAGGGAAAAGCAACCACGTGGTGTCACATAAACAGGGTATCTAACCTTATGAATAATAAATAATCAATTATTAATTAAATAAACCATATTAGGTGATAAACAGGGTTACATTCCAAATCAAACAATACACTAATGTTGGTATGAAGTCCTTTTTGCATATACAATCCAAAGTGAAACAAAAAAAGGCATGAACCAGCTACCTGAATGTCATAAAATAGATATACTTAAACATCATCCCTTGAATTAGTCTATATCAGCATAGATATAAAAAAAGGAGATAAAATCAAAACCTTTCATAACTCACAAGATATGGAGAATTAGGGAGAAAATCATTGTTGGAATTTAGAACACAAAGGTCGAACTCCAATGCAACCGATGGTGTCTTAATCAGTTCTCAGACAGAGAATCAATAGGGGTTTGAAGATCATCAGTTGTTCCATCACTATCCAATATGAAACAAAAGGAGAAGAAGATTATACAAACATATCACGTCACCCCGATCCAATGTATCAAATAAATAGAAAATTACCAGGCGTGTTTATTAAAACTACATGCTATGTGTTAGCCTCAACCACCTACCGACTTAAGTAGTTCATCCAAGTCACCACATCGCTAGGTACATGTCTGATACACGGCTAGTAAATGGTGTAGATGACAACTAGGTACATGACTTGTACACCAAATTACATAATATGTACCTCGAAAAACCCACTTTCATTATTTTTCCTAAAAAAACAACCCGAAATCAAGAACCTGATCTAAAATAGTGATCCATGTTCTTATAGATTCCATGATAGAATACTTTATATTTTTATAGGTTATAGGAATGTGTAATGTTTCATTGTATAAACACCTTGAATTGGTCACTAGGGTGTTACGGGCCCCCTTGGATTGGAATTTTGTGGATCTTGTATGAAAATTAATTGAATTTTGTAAAGATATCATATGAATATGAATTCTGAATGTTGATTCAAGGGGTTTATGGGTTCTCGCGGATCAGAACTTTACATTCCTTGGCAAAATTTTAAGATTTGGTGGGTTCTAGAGATGTTTTTTGGGCTTAAAATTTACGAAAACCCAGAAAACAAGGCATATGATGTTATAAACACTTCCCATGTGTTCTTATATTCTGGAAGAAATGAATTTTCATAAGTACACAACATGTTGTTGTTGACAGTGTGATTGAATGTGTGAGAAGGGACACATGGATAGTAATCTTTTGGAAAAACACACCGTGTACTGGGAGTACACTCCTTGCTATAGTCGACCGTGTGTCTGACTATTTGACTAACAGCATGGGGAGTTAAAAAATTGGAGTACATGTCGTGTCATAGGAAGAACATTCCATGTGTATAGGGTGTTACATGACTAGTTTGTAAGAGTTACATGCCCATGTTAAGGAATATGGAAACATTCCATGTAGTGGATATAAACATTGAGTTACCATTGCTTTTAAAAATTTAATGTTTTTCTTATCCTTTTACATTCTTGAACTTCTAAGTTATAGACCTTGATAATATTAAAATAATGTGTGAACTTGACCTTGAAGATTCATGAAACCAAGACATCCCCCGGTTCTATTCCACGTATAGGGAAAAGATTAGATACAAGAAATGGTAGATCAAGGACTACCATCTGATCCTCTTGTCGTGCCTGGGTTGGAACCAGTTGTAATACTGAAAACATGGGCAGATGAACAATTCCACAAAGGCTATACAAGGATTATGAATATATTTCATGGAGCAAAAAATCCTTCCCCGACTATGGTAGAGTTGACGTGGGTTTTCCAGTGACAACATCCACCCACTTTTTCAGGGGATGGAGGATCACATGCTGCAAAGTCATGGTTGGAGGCCATGATTTCTATCTTCTTCCATCAAAAGACACCTCTTGAGAGGAGGTTAATGATCATGATTTACATACTATTTGATTTCTCTAAGATATGGTGGGATGTTATCTCATAGGTAGGACATTATCAGGATATGGCTCAGGATGTTCTTAGAGTACATTCTTTGATAAATTCTACCCTAAGACATTGAGGGCCGACCGAGCCCAGGTGTTCATTAATTTGGAGAAGAGTTTTATTTTAGGGAGGAACTATTATTCTCACTTTACAGAGCTTCATCTCTTCACACTTATTCTCGGGGTGATGAGTTATCACTAGCTTGGTGATTTGAGGATGGTCTCAAGTACAATATCTGAAATTAACACCACATTTACTTACCTTTATGTAAGTGGTGAAATATTCTTTAAATTAACACCACATTTAATTAGTTATTCATATTGTTTTGGACCACTTTAATAGGTTTGACACATTAAAGAGATTAAGTGTAATTTTTGGAAGTTGAACATAAATATTTAAACTCATTTCATGGAATTAATTATATGGGTATATATTTTAACAAATACTGAGTTTTACCATTCTATCACCCCATATCTAATTCTTCTGTAGAGATAAATATTTATAATTTACATATACATGTATGGGGATCGATCTTGTGATCTTCTGAAGAATTTATGATCATCGCATAGTCATTTTTTTCTAGCACCATGAAATCAAATGACGATGTTCTTCAAGATGTAGTACATGTGTTGAAGATATAAAGGTAATTAATTTTGGTTTCCACGAGATAAAATGATCTGTATGTGAGTGGATAACAAAAGGATCATGTCGTTCAACAAGGTTTCATATTAATTTTTTTGGTACTTATATCTTATTTAATGATATCCATAGAATGAATCGACCATTACCATAAAAAATAATTTATATTACAATAGATTAAAAGCTAGAAAATTAAAAATAACCATTTTCAGGCCTATGATGGAAACCCAATTCAGTAAGTTCCTATGGAACAAGATCCCACCATTTTTTGTTATAAGAATAATTTTAATAATCTTTTTAACCATCCATATTTCCACTATATCTACTTAATACATTTCAAATAATAACACTAAAAGTACCCTTAATGTATCTAATGATTAATTTTTTATCACGTAAAATTAAGGGGTTTTCATATTAACACATATAATCCATAAGAAAATCTATAATAATTTTGTTCACCATATTTATATATTATAGAACCATTGGCTGACGGTAAAAAATCACTTTTCTTACATAAATTAAAATTAATAAATGATAATTTCAAATTATCTAATAAAATATATATAATTTTAAATTTTCCTTTCCACTTAGCACTACAATTTGATGAGTCCTAGTTAATTCACTTACATCATCCATCTCATGATTCTCAAATCAATTATCTATACAGTGTTATTAGTACAATTGAACAATAATTCAATGAATTTATTCCTTGGATTTCATTTATAATATGGTCTACCTATATTTTATACCTTACTTACTAAAGAATATTTCAATGCCTATAAATACCCTAATGAAATCATAATATATACAAGTATTGATCACAATTCAATTAAATATTCATAATTTTCAATAATAAATTCATTGAAATTCCATGTGTTGGAGACCAATTTACATTTATTGACATTAAACATTCAGAATTAATTTTAGATAAAGCTAATTTATCTACTTGTTAATCATTTATTTAAATACATTTTCAAAGACTTGAAAATTTTATATCATTGTAGAGCCCCATTTTATCATTCCAATATAATATTAAATATTAAATCAATGAGTTCTATATTTTCCGAACAATTTATTTATTTAGTAAATATACATAAAACAATACTCTTTAATATATACTATAATTGATTCCTAATGAATTATATACAATTTGAGAGGTATGTGTTTCCTATACACATGGAATTTTATACATATTTTAATACATTGAAAATTTATATCCTTATGCATCAATTGATTATTCCGAACTATTATTTAATGTTGAATCATTTTTTTTAGATTTATAAAACATTTTCATTATTTATGAATGTCACTAAATAGAACATATTTTAATTTTACTATAGATCATTCTTATGGAATTCACATCCCATTGAGCGGGATGTGTAGCCTATGCAAGGGGCTAAAAATTCTAACAATTCAATAAAATCAATGAACTGAAAAACATTTTGAAAAGTAATTAAAAAAATTATTTCAATTGAAATTAAAACAAAACATTATAAAATAATATTTTAAAATTTACCAATTCAATCTAATGGAGAAACCTTATAATAAAACAAGTCTGAATAGTTTATATCCGTCAAAAATGAAAAAACAATTTGGGGATAAAATAATGAATGAAATAGAAAAAACTGACCCCCCAAATATATATTAATTTCATGATTTCACTAAGTAATGTCATTATCATAATTATATATTTTTATTAATATCATAAAATATAAATTTTCGTAGATATCTGGATCTTATTATATATTATGTTCTAAAACACTTCTCGATTCTTTCATAACACTCCAAATCATTATTCCATATAGATCTTTTTAAAAAATAACACATATGTATCCTCCAATCATACTGATGTTTAATAAATTATCAATCCCTTGTATAATTATAGGTCACATAGAACCAATGGTTTCACAAGATCCTTTTTTCTTTTAAAAGGATATCATTACTCTAAATGTTTGGGAAACCACTTTGGTTTTTTCATAAACCCATTAATGCACCACTCATAGTGTAATAACCCAACTCAAGGGTCACCACAATCATAATGCTGAGCTATAAAATACCATAGGCATATTCCCTCAAATATCAGAGGTTTTGAACTAATAACGAATTCTCCAAACCAAACACGGAAGAATATTTAACTCTTGTTAACCACTTTTAAAAATAATTCTTTTTATAAAATATTAGCATGACTCATTCATACATCAAACTATTTCCAAAATTTCCATTATACCTAAACAATAAGGAATTATTTGGTATTCTAGAATTATATATATGGAACTATAATGTAAATTGGAAATTAGTTTTTAAACATTATTTTTGTTTGGAATGTAACTCCCTCTCCCTTTTAACAACGTTATCTGGTTTCCGCACAAATCAAGTGGAATCTTTTTTTCCATCATCTTTTGAAAACAATGTATATTCTTTTTCTATCATTGTAACTTGGATCCCTTCACAGTTTTATCCCAACTCATTGATTCCTACCACTATTTCCCCCATCCCTCCATTTAACTCCACCTACCACAATATCCCATACCACTATATCTATCTTCACAACTTTTGAAATACATTTTCTTGTCAAAACAGCCTACTCCCACACCATTATAACACACATCACCACAAATACATTCCTCCCCAACACTAAAACACAAATACAAAAATAATCTACTAACAAACCTATGACATAAACCAAAAACGAAAATGAATATGAAATTATAATATAGTTACAATGGGTATTGATGATTTATCTTCAACCGTGGTCGATTTGTGGGAGGCTTATAGGAAATGGGTGGTTGAAATAATCGATAATGGAAATTATTTAAAGGGTATAATGATTTTTCCCAATGTTGGAAGAACCTTCTTATCCATCATGATATGATAGTATCTCATACAAAAATAAGGATGGAAGATGATATATTTAGTAGGGGATAGTCTTTCCAAAAATATGTTTAAGAAAATAACAAACACAAACTCATATCCATACCTCTTTTAAATAGTATAAGGGGATGTTAACTAATAAACTGAATTTATGAAAACATTTAACAACTATTAGAGTAATTATTATGATTACATTATATTTAAACATAAACCAATAATTCATTATTTTATTTAATATATTAAAATATTTGATTAATAATTTCCTATATATTGTATGTATACTGCCTTTGAAGAATAATTAAAGTTTCAATTGAATCATATTGTATATCTAATGGAATTTTGACTCAGCCAAGTCATTCAAAAAAAATTCAAAGAATAATATATGATATATTTATATATAAATGAATATATACTCTAAAAGTAATAAATAATGACTTTTCCATATGTATATCACCCTCTATGACAACCCATATCATACAATACAATATCCCAGGACATTAGGGAATATTCTATTCAGTCTGCCACTAGCACTAATTCTTAAAAGTATTTAGTTTAATTTAACCTTATATTATACTATATATGATAACTTGTGAAATCATATCCAAAACACCATTGGGAAACATCCAAAACACTTTTGGAGATCAATCATTAACTTATCTGTGTATCATATTGCAAGTATTACCTTGAAAATTACACTTCT
Source organism: Viscum album (assembly GCA_963277665.1). Lineage (NCBI taxonomy): Eukaryota > Viridiplantae > Streptophyta > Magnoliopsida > Santalales > Viscaceae > Viscum > Viscum album. The sequence goes on along the minus strand of OY728140.1, from coordinate 1,304,366,991 downwards.
AAAGTTTATATTTTAAAAAAAATATAAAACAATTTAAATTTCACTCTCTATATCAAAATAAATCCCAATTTGGATAATAAAAATGTTATATCCTAGCAGCCTTTATTGAGTTTTTTTGAATCATCAAACACATAAATGAATGCAAAGTGAGGCCCCTAGAAAAGAATCATTTCTACTCATGCTACAAAAGGATTTGGAAAAATCTCTATCAAATAACTTTATGCCTATATCTACACATTTGAAATACATCATATATAGGTATCCATATTCAAACATTACTTTTATCTAGGATAATAAGTTATAATGGGAAATGTTGTATTCCCTTCCCATTAAACCACTTTTTATATAATTGAATATTAGGACTATAACTGACCAGATAGATGAATATATCACATTTATTTTATGTAGATGATGATCATATCTGATTTCATTCATCCGATTATATATGAACATCATAGATAAATTATATTTATGAATATAAATTTTCTCATTATATCTCATTCATGGTCTCATGTGTCATACTTGTTATAACGGAGGATACATCGAATTTGGTTGATCTCTAATAGATGAATTGATAATAAATATACAAAACTTTCCCTGATTAAATAATCATCAAGGCTTGTGAAGGAAATGTATAAATGTATTAAGGCTATCTTGATAGGTACCCCACCCAAAATATGTATTGGGGACTCCAAATATGAACCATTAACTTTTTTATATCAATGATAGTGTATGAAATTTCATGCGGTATATGTTATATTTTATCCACTTGAAAAACAATTTCTACCTTATGATCATAGTGAATATCCCAATAAAATAACCATAATCATGCTAATGATAACATTTTTTAGAAACTATAATACTCCATGAATAACATTAGTTTGGGAAACTCATATTCTAACATTAGGAGGTAAATTATCATTATATTTCACAAAAAAACAAATCAATATATATATATATAAACATAGATAAATGCAATATTAAAGATGGAAAAAGTATATAATTCCTTTTGTATTACAAGATACTTATCATTTCTTAAAATATTTAATAATATCTTAAAAATTCTAGAACAACATTATGTTTTCTGTATTCTTATGAGTTTTATTAATCTTATTATATCTTTGTGTAATTATTTTCCCATCATTAAGTGATGATCAGATCATACTATCCCCCGAAACTCTCTATTGAGTAACATATATAATGGTATCCAATTTGAATAAGATTAAGACTTCAGAATCTTATTCCTAAGATTAAATTACTTAGACATATTTAAACACAACTACTCCTCATCATTAATTCTATGATGTTAATAAATTCATTATCTAATTATAACTCTTTTTATGTTCAACATCATCATTTTTGGAACACTTTTCTAGCAAACCTTCTCATTGAAATATTTGAGTAAATAATATAAATCATTATATTACATCTTTACCAACATACACTATAGTATTTTTGGAAAATAAATATAATAAAAAAAATTAATTTAATCAAATACTAATCTTTACATTATTTATTAACCAAAATACTCTAACCTGTTTACGAAATGTTATAAAAAAACAATTTTATATTAGATATTCATAATCTTTCACTTGTTAAATTTTAATTTATTCATGTCAAAATATACTCCCTTTAAGATCGTTGAAACTATTTTAATGTAAATTTTTTTTTCTAATATCCAAAAGCTTTTATTTATTTGAAAATTACACATATTTACTTTTAGTGTGAATACTTAACATACAATATTTTATTTCTATATAATATATGGTATTTTATGTGTTTTGTGTTTTTATATAAAAAATAGTTAATATGATATTCCAATATTTGCGGTGGAAACATATTCCCTCATATTTATTGAAATTTACTTTATCATATAGATATTAATTTTACTCATGTATCATTTTCTTGTATGTTATAGATTTATATTAATTATATAACCTGGGTATAAAAATATTTATTGCATTCATTAACAATTTATTGTTTATAAGCACATCTCATGACAGATAAAAATGGGAAAAAATATGTTTTTCAAATTCATCCAACATTGAAGATATTCTTGAATCAAATTCATTAATGCAATAACATAATTTTCAATTAGATAAAATGAAACTTCGAGATGTAATCATCAACCAATTATTCACATCAAACCACTTGTATATTTACAAAAATTTTAAATCATATAGGTAGTATCATATAACGTTTAGAATAAATAATGGTTTTCTATAACATCAATACCTAAGGTGGACTCTCTATATGGATTCTTGAAAAAAATTAAATTATTCTATATAGTTCATTTTATAAGGACTAATTTGTAGTGAAATATTTGTTCATATTCCCCTTTATTTGGTTGGTTGGAATTATGTAATCTCTAGGATCAATTTTTTTATCTCAATCACCAAAACCTTTTCCATTATCCTTAATAATAATCATTATACCACTTGATCATGTACCTATCTTGTCCTTATCAAAGTTCCTCAACTTGTTGAGGATATCAGGTAAATGTTTTTGAAGTAATTATTATTTATGATCACAATAAACTATGAAAGTATTTCAAATTGTACTTATGAAGTGCAGTCTATGGCCAGTTCAACCCTAATATGAGATTCTAGTCTCTCAATTTAATTAACATATTTAATAATATTTGGAACAAGAGATGAGAATAATGTTATTTCCTCTATTTTCAAAAAATAGTACCTTTGATGCCTTATACATATCAGGACAAGATTATTCATAGTAGATATTTTTCTTATTTTCTATCATATTATAAGTATACAAGATCTCATGTTACTTTTTCAACATGGATTCCATGGTCACATTAATGATATTAGACACTTTTACGGAATCCTTAATTTTAATTTCATTAGGATATATATTAATTTATTAAAGTGTTTCACTAGTAAGTTTCATAGGATGAGGTTCCTCCAAAACACAGAAATTTCCATCTTTATTATGAACTATTTAGAATAAAAAATCCATTTATTTCATTTTTGGGATTATGGTTATTTAAAAAGGGAATTTGTTTATTTAATTAAAATATCACTTGATGATGTAATAAAATGAAGGTATATTGTAACAATATATTATATTAATCCATGTGATTTTGGAGCCATACCACAATGACCTATGTCACATGGTGAATAGAATTTTTATTGTTAAAGGAAATGAATATGAGTTATAGTGATTCATGTCAGCATGAAAGAAAATAGTTGTCACACTGGGACTATGATTGAAATTTATTTCACTAGATATATCTATATATAGGTAAAAAAAATCACTCAACTATGATTTTCCATGTAAAAAAAATTAATTTTTATAGTCTATACGTTTATATGTTGTCAAAGAGGCTCACTGCATGAGTTTCTCTAAGAAAATTTTGATGGTTCAATCCCTGTGGGGGTGGTGTCATGAAATGGAGGGTTGTACTTGATTGATTTTAGGACCAATTTAAATTTAGTAATCCATAATTCAATATTAATAAGAATTTAATATGATATAAAGAGTGGATTTCGGTTTTTAACCACACGTTATGTTGTGAAACCTTCCGTCACACCATGAACTATCATATTCTAAACCATAAATTTTTTAATGATAAAAACTAATAATCTACAAGAAATTAGAGGGGTTGTCTTATCTTGATTTCCATTTCATAACCTTACTAAAAACTTTTGGTAAAAATGGAATGGACTTGGTGGTATAGAGAGTGTATAATTAATCCTAAAATTGGATTAAGGGTTAGATACAAAGGGGAATAAAAAATGAATAAGTTTTTAGAGGATAATAATAATAATATTTAAAATTGTCAGAGAATAGAAGGTGGATTTATATACTAGTTTTGAAAGGTAATATTAAAAGGAAGTGGAGATTGTGGAGTTATTAGCACTATAGTATTGGTAAATTTTTTCAAGAGAATTAAAAATTTGTAGATTGGGACACTATTTTTTGTGTAAAAATATATCTTAATTCAATACAACAGATGAAAAAATTTATAGAGGAGCATATTATTCCTTGGGTGATTGAGAGAAGTATGATTTTTTAGGGTTATAAACAAGTTGTTGAAATGTGTCCTCATAAAAATAGTACCCAAATGAGTGATATTAATATTTTAGGTCCATAGAAACATTTACACTTATTATCCTTAGATTATCCCATTTCGGTGAACAATGTAAAAAATTTTGTGTCACTGCTCTATTATTTTATTACTTCTATAGTGTCTGATGTGAAGAGGAAGGCGTTCCTTATAAAAGGAAGAAATATCATTAGAAAAGTTTTATAATATAATTTATAGTACCCTAATTCACCCAGTGTCTTAGGATATTGACCCATGTTGGGTACCAACAATATTTTCAATAGGTAAAGGCTATAAAGAGAGTATTCCTAACCCTCAAATAAATTTATGTGACTTATATCATAAAATAATACCTATATATTATGGTAGATTTTTCTAGTCATGAAAAAATAATGGATTTTTTCATTAGGAGTGGATGTATTTACATAATCTTCTCATGGTATTTATTCTTGTTTGGAGAGTATAACCCATACTAATAGGGTTTCCATTGATCAAGATGTTTATTATATGTTTATTAATCTTTTAGGTATAAATTCATGTAACAGTATTTGTAGATTCAAGATGTCCTGAAAAACTTATCATACAATGTGGTGTAGTGGGTGAACAAATTCTCAATATTTATAAAGGTTATTCCAATGTTAGAGAGGTGAAGTTTCTTCTATAGAGAAATAAGTATAAATATTTAATAATGGTCTTAAATGAGATAGTTTTTGTGTACTTTGATCAGGTCAACATTCTTGTGAAAGATATGTGTAGACTTGGAGAGTTCCGCAATGATATAAAATTTTTTATGATACTTATGAGGATATTACCTCCAAATTAAATGTGAATTTATTATTTCATGATGATAAAGATACAATGGAGGTGATATTAGACAACCAATATTGTAATCTCATCACATATTATATGAGGATTGAAAGTAATGGGTACATGTCAAAATAGAATTATCCAAAGGAGGAGTTTAAAACATTGAAGAAACATTCATTATTGGATATTCGAATTGAATAATCTGTGGATAAAGTAATTTTTCCCTCTAATCTATAAAGATGAAGAGCGAAAATCAAGGGAAATATTAAACTTATTTCTTTAAGTATTGAAAATATGGTAATATTACTATTACGTGTCGGAAAAAGTTATAAGACAACGATAAAGATGAATCCTTTAAAATGAATTCTTCAAAAGAATGTGTGTGTTTAGAAAAATTCAAAGCATAAATTATTTAAATGTAGTAATTTACATTAAAAATTAGAAGATCGATCTAAGGAAACAAAAGTGGTTGTAGTTTAGTATTGTGAAGACAATTATGAATAATATCTTATGGACACTAATAAAAAGCCACCGTTGGATGGTAATGATTATGACTTTGTTAAAGTCCAAGGAATTGTTGACCATGAAGCATAAAAAGATATTTCTCTTACTGAAATAAACATTTATAGGGAGAACCCCTAAATTGTAATTATATTGTAATTTACTAAAATAGTTATATCGAATAACTAGAATTGGGGAATTCTGAGTCAAAAGTTGACATTTAATAACTCAAAAATATAAACTCATTATGCAATAAGAAGGAATTTGGTATTAAACTCAAAATTAATGAGTTAAACTAGATCATTGATTTCTTATCCAATATATATGTAACAACATATATTTTTTCGGAATGGAAATTTGAGTAGAAATATTATTTTTTTATATCAAATTCCTGTAAGGGGTAAAATACTCAAGTTACTACATAAAATAATCTCAGATAATTATTCTCACCACATTGTTTGTACCAGAATACCATTTTTACCCTTGAAAATGGTTTTTTTTAATTTCAAGATGACAAATTTTTATTAGAATAATTAATATTTAATACTTAATTGATTAAATATTAATTTATTCCTGTATAATTGTTTGGATATATATTTTGAACAGAACATTGGATTGAATTTAATATTTTTAATTGATTCTGGAACATAGAGTTTCACATAAGTAGGTAATAATCTCAGGTTAGGCATCGAGGCCGACCCACACTCCATTTTATTTTTCTTCCTTTTATTTCATTTCATCCATTAAATTGTGAATTATCACACTTCCCCCCATTGGATTCCTCTTTCTCATGAGCATGATAGAAGAGGGAGAGGTAGAGATAATGAATGAGAGAGAGGATAATTGAGTTACCAATGTAGAGCTTGGGAGAAGCGAGATTGTTTTTTTGGAAACAATGAATTGTGGAAGCATGTAAAGATTAAAAAAATTATTTCCAAAGTTAGAAAATTATTCTCTCTTGAGTGAGGGGGAATTTTATTCTCTCCCTAATAAATTTTTGGATCGAGGTGGTTCAAATGGAGCTCCTCCCTATTTATATAAGATATTCTCATGGATGATTAAACTCTCACAAGTGACTCTTGGGATTATGATTAGGGTTAGGTCGATGCACCATTACAACATCTCCCAAGGGTAATTTATAGGGATGGGGATATTGATCCATTTACATGAATGGACATTGATCATGTACCTGGTTTTGTAGTGCATTCCATTTCAATTGCCTAAGGTTTATTCCCTTAGGTATTATCTAAGTATCATTGTTAGATATTCCAGCAGTCAAAGATGTAGGATTTATACATCAGACAGGATTTAAAATTCTTGAGTTGTATGGCCTATGTATTAGTGACCATTTATAGGATTTCCCATCAGTTTATTCAATCCTTGAGTATAATTATTGGAGGTGAGTATGGGTGAACCAATGGTTAGGATATTTATACCCCTATAGTGACATAGTATGCTGAAGGACATCTCCAGCACTGGGAAAATAAGGTATTTTATATCTATATTGTGGACCTAGAGGCTGAATAAATTATAAATGGCATGAGGGGTATGAAATCTTGATCAATTTCCTTTCATAGGATGTCTAGATGATCAGGATAACAAACCCAAGCATCGACTGCTATTTTTTTCACATTGATCATGAATATTCTTATATATATATATATATTTAAGGGTATATAAATATAAACATGCATAAATATGAATATACATTATGGTACTTTTCAGAGTATACCGAGATCATAGACCCAGGGGTCTATTATAGCTTCTTGAAATTTTTCCCATTTATAATTTTCAGTTGTCTCTCAACATAGATGGGTATATTTTATAGGAATTCATTTATGACAAAAAATTTATAGGTTCATATTTATGATTTGATACTGAGATCATTTTCATCACCATACATGACCCTCAGTGTGTTTGAACACCCGATGTCTACTTTTTGATGTAGAGTAGTAATTTCTTGATGGATTGTGTTGAGGCCCGTTGTTGCATAATCATGCAAATATTTGCAGGTGGATTCTTTGATTGGGATGGTGCAGTTTAACTGTCCCTTGGAGACTAGGTATGTGGTCTAGCTTTGAGTAAGTAGCAGATCCAGTAACATTTATTTTAGTTTTCTTTATGCACTCCTACATGTATAGTGGACCTAGTGGGTGACCATTTTAATATATAGGACACAGTTATTTTGGATTTTATAATAATTCATATATTATTGAATCATGTTCTATTTTAGTTTATTTACTACTTCCTCAATCAATTTATTATTGATATGGGTTATATATATTTATTTCCATTGTTGTTACTTTGATATGAAGGTATTGTATCCCCACTATTCCACCTTTATACCCTTGCTACAAGTCGTAAGCAATCGACATATATGGAGGAGTTCATGAGGCCGTATGGTGAACTAGATCATGGAACCGGTTAGTGTCGTTCATGTTGGCTTGTTAAAAAGTAGTATTATTGGTTCTCCTTTCATTTGTATCAATATTTGGGATATGGAATAAAAAAAAATTAAAAGGTGTTGGAACCTATGATGTATATTAGATTGGTGCATCGAGATCACATGTTCTGATGATACATCCTAGCTTTTAGGGATATGGGATTTCTATTCTTGATATGTGATGTTATAGTTTTATATGATATTAATTTTTAAAGACACAAATTTTGTGTTTATTCTATGATTTATTATTAATTTTAGACTCATGGACCATTCTAAAGAGATAAGGAATTTATTTTTACACTTAAATGGAAAAATAAGAAGGTGTCTCATGCATCACATTTAGAATATATGATTCACGGTATTTTGACCTTATAGTGTGAGATTTTACTGATAGTAGAGGGTAATAGTTTATAGTGTCAAGAAAAACCTAATTGTTATTTCCTTATATAGGTTTTTCATGGCATTCTAATCAATTGGGAGAACTTTTATATATAATTGATTCTAATGGTAGGTGATGTGGTTCTACATTGAGATTTTTAATTGTGAGGATGATGACTTAGTCCTCATACATGAGATGTGAAATTTCCCTAGTATGTTGATAGGGCTTGTGATACCCAAATGTTTAATCCCTTATGGGGCATTGCTTCTTATATATTTTTTCATTCAAGTGTTAGTAAAAAATTAAAAGGTGTTTTACTTTATAATATGGAATGGTATTTTATTTAACCAAACCGTATCTGTGGTATAACATGGATCATTGAATGATGTTGTGTTCAAAATATTAGGCTTCGTAGATCAACCTTGGAAGTTTTTTCCTTTTCTTATTGTTGTCTAAATAGAATGATAGGTACGATACCGATAGTTACTAGGATGTTTCAAGTCAACTGGACCTTGTGGCAGTTTAACCATATATGGATTCTCAGTGGGTATTAGTTCAGTATCACCTTCACATTATATCATGACCATGAAGTATAATTCCCTTATAAAGATTCTCAGGGAGGGACACGACCTTTCTCATTGTGTTGATAGTTTTGACACTCATCTGTCTGTGTTATCTTTGACTCCCATGGATTTGGTCGATCTGTTGGGATAACATGTTATAAATTATGACCTAGTTATGAGACTTTTTTATTAGGGATAGGTGGTATAACTATATATGTTTTTTCCTTTAAACCCCATATAGGATAGTGTTTATTTTCGATTAATGGAATCTTGTGAGGGAGGTTGTTTCAGGTTTATGGATGACTTTTTATTCTGTGATCTAGGTTATACACTCTGTTGAGACCAATACATAGTTATTTCTTTTGTTGTGGTATAATCATGTTGATGTTGTTGGATATTGAGGAAGCACATAGGGTGAATTGGTATTAATACTTGATTCTAAGAGAATGACTATTTGGGAGCATATCCCTATTGACTAGATTATCCCCTATTCACAATGTAGTCAGAGCATGGGTATATGCTCATTGATTTAATTACAATGATTTGTGGGGGGTCATGGAATATATCATGGCATAAGAATTGTGCTCAATTTTGAAGTAGATTTACATGTGAGATTTTATCTTAAAAATAATACTGTTTCATTTTGTATAGTAATAATATCTATGGGATGTATTAATATTTTCGGTATGAGTCATGTGATATAGGCACACATTGGTTGTTTGTCTCAAGATTTAAATCGTAAATCTATGAGTAGTTTTATGAGAGAAAAATATTTACATTTTCAACATATACGATGTCCATGGTTACCCATAAGGTTTGGTTAAATAATGAATTTCCCTCCATTGTATAAGAGACATCCTAAATGAATCAGGTTCCACGAGATGCTTGAATTTTGGTTATAATTGGACATGCATTTTCTGGAGACATGGTGTCTAGTGTTGGTAAAGGAATGTGAATCCTGAATAATGTGAGTGTGGATCAAGAGATCTATACATAAAAATCAATTAAATAATTGCTTAATGATAGTTGGTGATGATCATGTTCTACGTTGACATCATCCTGAGTATATTTATGGAGCGTTGTCCTTACAACAATCATCTTATTTTTTCAAATAATTTTATTATTTGATAAAGTAACCCACAGATTATGTGATTGGGGATAATTATAAGGTAATATATATAGAGGGGTGTGAACCATTAGCTGTTTGAGGGTACTGACCCTCATTTGTAGTTGTAATATAAAAATTTTTATGGAAATTATTATTGTAAGAAAGAACGGGTGATGTATTAAGGAAAGGATAAGGATGCTCATATGGCAGGGAGTACTAGATCATTCACAGTTATTTATCTCCCATATAGGAGATAATTTTCGATACTATGAGACTGGTCATTGGACAATCAATATAAATGAAGAATAGATGGTTAGGTTGGTAACATGGATACTTGTTTTACCACAAAATATTTCTGAGTAGGAGAACGTTTATGATGGGGATTTTGTACCAACCACTTTCTTATTAGAATATAATTTTGAGAAAAAATATTAATTTTTCCAATCGAATACCTCTAAGGGGTGAAATTTTCATTTTCCATTTTCATATTTTCTTAGATAATTTTTATGACCTATCCTTCAGTCCCGGAATTGGGTGTTTACCATATGATAGGATGTTAGTGGAATTTTAGGAAATTTTAATTTTAATATAATAATTAATAATTAATAATTAATAAATTAAATATTAATTTATTCAGACTCATTCGTTTGGTTATGTCATCTGAAAGGAGAATCAGATAGATATTCTATCTCCACATTTTAATCTAAAATGTGGAGTTTTTTCTATAGAGGGTGTAGACCTAGGGAGGGAACTATGACCAGTGCATACCCCATTTTAATTTTCTTCTCATTCTCATACGTTTCTTTTTTTTCTTTTCCTTTTCTTCCTTTTTTCTTTCTCTTTTTATTTTCCATCATTGGATTATCACACATGCCCTTATGGGCCTCCTCCATCTTGTGACTAAAAGTGAATAGGAAGAGGTAGGGGATAATAGATGTCGGAAGTGTGTGAGTGGAATGGAGGTACCACTACATAACTTAGGAGGAGCCGAATCAGTAGGCAACCGTCATGAATCACAGAGATGGGGGATGCTTCAATGCTTTCCTCCCAAAGGTGGGAAATTTTTTATTTATTTCCATAAATACACAAAGATTTACAATTTTCAGGTTAGAACCCCCTATTGTTATTTCAAAAAACCATTTGATAGTCAATATATAAATTTTAGGGATAAATATAAGGGGTTTGGGTTTATTTGAGGTGTTTCCCATTCGTAATTCCTGATCACAAGACATATAGATCAAGAACGCATGATGTATGTTCTTCCCATTCCGGCAGGATGATCATTTTTATTTACACTCTATGTAGAGGATACACACATTGTTTATTGGGACTTGACCTTATAGTCTAGTACCCAACTAGATAACTCATAATTTGGAATATGTATTTGTAGATTACACAACCAAACCCCATTTTGGTCGCATGTCATACAGATGTTTGTGACTATAAAAAGTACATGGCCATGAAATTTTGGGTACATAAGTAGGTACCACATATTGGGAACATGTAGCTAAAATGATCCACACACCATGTACTATGGTTTTTACACGTGATGTTTGGATGGAGTAAACGCCCAGGTGGTGATATGAGAGTACACACCGTGTAGTAAGGTATACACACTGTATACTACACAATAATACCCTTTTAATGATTTTTATATCTATACCCATAAGTTATAATTTTACACATGAGTAGTCCATTTTGAAAAAATTTCTATGTAGAGCTTCATGGTAAAACCCTTGTATAGATTTAAGGATTCCTAGGATGTTTTTAGGTCTTTTCAAAAATGAGAAGGGTCTTCTTCTGATAATCAAATCAAGATGTCACTTGTGAGTGAGACCTTGATCTGATATGGGCCTAGAGAAATCTCCCATCTATAATGATTATATATCCTTTCCTTTGAGGATTTATCCCTTACAAGATGTTCCCTTATGGATTTGTTTACTATATGTATAGTTGTTTCTTAAGATCCATTAATAGTTTCATATTCTTACATTTTGACCTAGAGGATCTCTAAAAGGATTCCCTCATCTTCTAACTCTAATTAGGGTCAAATGTGGGGTGAATTTGATTATATTATAAAATATGTAATCCCTAGTAGGATCCATTTTCCTGTATGACATTCTGTAGATCCCAGGTATCATTCTTCTGCATACATACATTTTTTTCAGGTTCCCACGTTGGAAACCATTCTCTATGTACTATTCCAATGATCCCATATAGGATGCGTCAATTTATACATCATCAAGGATATCATGTAGGATTTATCCTATTATAATCACATCAATGTATCATGAGTGGTATTACTTTGTTTATGTGTAGACAATAAGTTTCTTATGTAGGATGCCTCTACGGTGTTATGACTTAGGGGACCCAATGGGTGCCCTAATATTGATCGACCAAGATCTAGAATGTCAAGTTTAGTTTGATATGGTAGTGGGAATAATTTTATAACAAATGCTAAATTTGTAATATTATGAGGCAATGAAAGTGGTGGATTATTTAGGAGTAAGACCACCCCCACTCATTCATTTATGTCTTCAATTTTTTACTACTAATTAAATGATGATTACCAGAGGTGTTTCTATGTTTATGGCTGATGTGCTTAGAACAATTTGAAATTTATCATTGGGATGTCAAGAAGTACTTATTGAGATCCATATTATTCATTTTTTTCGGATTCCTAGAGGTATTTCATGGGATCAGATCCATCTTATTCATTTATTTGGATTCTTAGATTTATTTCATGGGATATAGTTTTTGATATTTTTATTTATTTGTTTTATATTCATGGGATGTCACTACTGGAAAACTAACCTTTACCAACGGTTCGAAACCGTTGGTATAGGCCTCCAAACTGTTGGTATAGCCTATACCAACGGTTTGGAGAACCGTAGCCAAGTAAGCCGTTGGGATAGGTCTATACCAACGGTTTTCCAAAAACCGTTGGTATAGATAATATGAAATCTATACCAACGGTAATGGAACCATTGGTATATAAATTCCAAAAATAAAACATCCACTGGGATTTGATCCCAGGACCCCTCGTTTATAATCGAACGACTTAACCACTAAGCTAACATCACTTTTGTAAACATAATTTCATAAATATATATATGTATTATCATAATTATTTAAAATTTTGATTTATATAATGTTCTCGGTTAGTAGAGCTGGAAAAAAATTAAAGAACCTATCCTAACGGTTTTGGGTGTTTTTTCCCAACGGTTTTGGTGAACCGTTGGGAAAGAGGCTCAAAACACACCCTTTCCCAACGGTTTTCCAAACCGTTGAGAAAGGTGGGGAAATCTATGGCTTTCCCAATGGTTTTGGTGAACCATTGGGAAATTGTAGTTATACCAACGGTTTTTACAAACCGTTGGTATAGAAGTGTTGGGAAAGATCATCTTTCCAGTAGTGTGTGCAAAGGTGTTTCATGGATTCCGTATTTTGAACAATATTGATTATGATTTTTGGTTATGGTTACCATACTAAATGATAGAGTCATGGATGATTATTCTCTCCTATGTGAAGGCTATGATTACACTCTCCCCTATTGATTTCATGATCTAGGTGGTGGACATAAAACTTTTCACCATTAAATCATCATAAAATCCTGTATAATTACTCTCTCCTGAGTGATGCCTAGGATAAATCACAGGGTCAAGTGAATGTAGCATCACTACATATCCCAAGGGTTTTCTTTGGGATGGGGATATAGAATATTTTATATTAATGGATTCCAAGCCAGTACATGGGTTAAAAGATAATTCCATTTATAGATCACCCAGGGGTCTTCTCCTTAGTGATCATCTGAGTTGTAATGTTGAGTATTTATATGGATCAGGGCATAGGATTTAAAAATCAGGTTGGATTCACATGTATTTAGATGTATAGAATCCATCTTAGTTACCATTTACATGATTTTCCATCGGTATACAACATACATAATTATAATGATTGGTTGAAAGTATGGGTGATCCCAGGGCAAGGACATGTATTCCCCTATGGTAATGTAGATTGCCTACATACATTTACAATATCATTTGACAGAAGTTTTGTTTATTTGGATGCTATAACAAGAGGTCATCAGTATAATAAATGGCTTGAGTGGCATGACATGTAGCTCGATGACCTTTTCTGAGAATTTCCAGATGATTGTGAATACAGTCCCAAGGATGAAATACTGTGAATTTTGTAAATTTTCACCACAATATTGTATATTCACACACACATAAAGATATATATGGAAATATATAAATATAAATATAAATATAAATATACAATATGGAACTTTTCAATGTTGACTAGGATCATGTTCCAAGGTTTTGTCTATCGTTTCATGTTATTTTCATTATTTATCGATTTAAGTTGTGTCTTGGATATTTATATCATATTTAATGAGAATGAACTTATGAAAACATATTTGTAGGTTAATCAATGGGATGTACTACCAATATTATTTCTCACCCCTGCTTAGGAAACTTGTGTTTTGTGCATTCTTCGCGTATACATTTCACATAGAGCATATATTACATGATCGATAGGGATGAGACCCATAGTTTAATGATAGATCAGAGCCCCTCATGTGGTTTCTTTGATTGGGATGGTTTGGTATGATAGTTTCCTAGACTTGTTATGTGGTATAGATCAAAGTTAATAATAGAGCCCTATAAGTTTATTTTTGATTTTTATGTAATCCTACATTTATGGAACTTATAGTGGGAGACCAATGTTTTGTGTATGACATGGATGTTTGGGATTTTATAGAATTATAGTTTTTATCCCAAAAAGTTCTATCTCATTTTATTTACTAATTTCACACTATTCTTCTTACCTATAAGGTTAATATCTAGTTAATTATTCTATTGTTACTTTGATATGACGGTATAGTCTCTGCGCTATACAACCTTTAGACCTTCCCTTCTAGTTATAAGTCTTTGCTGTATGGGGAGATGTTCTTGGGTCCTTATAGAAGACTTTATTAGGGAACCAGTTAGTATACCACAATCCTAGAAATTAAAAAAGTTATGTAAAGGGTTATAATAATTGGGGATCTCAATGGTAAAGTCATGGTGTTTTGATGGAAGTGTAATGATAATGTAAGGATTATTACTCACATCATGACATTAGGAATATTGGGTGTGTCAATATCTAAAAGGACAAAGGATTTAGGAAGGAATATTATAAACTAGGTTATGGCTCATAAATAATTGTATTGATCTAGATACAAGAGATAATCGATAGTGGTTAATGGAAACATGAATAACCCAAACCACAAAAAAAGTTTGATCATCATAGAACACATAAGACCTCCAAAACTACTTTTGGTTCAAAAAATCTGTACAATAATATATAAATAATACATCGTAATTATTGTGAAATGATGGGGGCATACCAAATATGTGTTCTCAATTGAAATAAAATATATTAGGTTGAAATAACAATAAAAATAGGTGAGAATAATTTCATACTTGCAATATTCTTTAAATGAGTTTTACATTTTAAATGATTTTGGTAATAATGAAATGTAACTACAATTTCCTTGAAAATAGTCTATAGTGTTGGGAAATTATTCTAGATAATATTTTTTCTTCTATAATGAATAGAAATAAATATATTATCAAATGAATAAAATATTACATAAATAGATTTGTTTGATTTGGATATGATGAGGGGTTAAATATCATAGGATTTGTGAATGTGAAGATATGTGTAAATGATTTAAATAAACTAAAATTATATTTGGGTCATGGTCTAAATCAGGATATAACTACTGCAAGATAGTAATTTGACTCATGAAATACAGTGAAATTTAATAATAAGACATCTCTTTTCAAAGGAAAAGATGGAAAAATAATTTTATATGGAAATCACACATATGAGAATATAAACCTCAGTGGTGAAGAAAATTGATGTTTTCAATCAAAATAATTAGAAAACCAATAATGAAAAAAATAACATTTGAGCCAAAAATCATTATGGGACTTGTTTAATAATGATGTGTACTTTTATATAATTAATCTATATAAGGATAACACTCAGACATGTGAAACTTTTCAAAAAGGGAGGATTATCTTAAAGACCTACAAGAAAAATAATGTAAAATCAAGCATGTTTCTTGAGCTAGTATATATTGATATATGTGGGATGATTGTTCCCAAATCCATGAATGAAAAAATTTAATATATCTTGTTTATTTTATATTAGGATAGGGTAGAATGGAAGACGGTTATTCTGAAAAATATGAGGTGTTCAAATGCATCCTATGGTTTCAATGGATAACAAATAATATACAAAACATAAAAATTCAGAAGTTCCAAGATGATATTTTTATGTAATCCACTTATAAAATAGTTGTAAAAAGGTATCTTAAAATGAATAAAATTTTAATCATGTTTTAATAGCGAGGACTCCTTGACAAATTGGAGTTATTGAGAGTAGTAACTCGATTATCAATAACATGGATCAGATAATTCTAATTGAAAAGAATATACTACTTAATTATTTCATGGATGTTTTACATAAATCCATATATATATCCACAAAATCCTTTTTATATGTAGATAAACAAAATACCTCTAAAAATTATTTTATCTGAAAAATAAAACTACCAAATAGTTTCAATCATTATCAAGAAGATGTTTCATACTAAATATGGATATGAATAAAAAAATTAATTCCCATGGGAATTATGTTACATTCCTTTTATATTGATAAAAAATAAATACATCTATATTATAAAGATTATATATTGTTGAAATTTTTGAATTCAATAATGTAACATATATAGATAAGGAGAAGGTTTTGTAAACCAATTATCAGAGTTCATAGTAGAGAAGTGGATAAAAAAGAGGAAATTGAGTCTGAGGTGATAATGTAAATGAGATATCATAGGGTTATATAATATTGGGAAGAATTTAGTAATACTATTGAAAGTACATCCATTAAAACATAATCATGTGGAAATATTTGAAGAGTTAAATTAATTGATTGAATTTTTATTGACGAGGAGGCTTTGGTCCAAACATGAAGGTTCATATTTTTGAAAAAAATACTCTTCTCCCTTATGTGAAACCAAAATTCACTGAAGAGGATTCTATATATTAGATTTATTTTAACAATATTATTGATGATATTGGAAAAATAGGAACAAAAAAATCAAGAAGTTATTCCCAGGCTAGAGGATTTGAATTCCTTCAAAACCAGTTGGATGTTCCAGAATAAATTTAACGAACACAATAGTGATACATAGAAAAAATAAAAAATTGTGTTAAAGGAATATTAGTAAATTTTAATTAATTATATTGTTTTGAAATTTTCAATCTCGGATTAGTTAGATGAATATAATTATTCTAATCTATGGTATCTAAAATAGGAATCAATGTTTTTAAAATGGATATAAATAATCTTTCTTTAATGGCATGCTAGTGGATGAAGTATAACTTGAACAAAAAAATTATTTCTTTCTAAACATGAAATTAAAGTCTTCTGGTTTAAGAAGGATTTGAATGGATTGAATCATGAAACAAGAGTGTGGAACTTTTTACTTGATCAATATATAAAGAATCAAAAATTACAGACTGGCGGAGTTGATCATAATGTTTACATAAATAATAAGGATTATCAAAAAAAATTAATGATAATATAGATAGATGAAATAGTTTTTTTATAAATATATTATACATAATGAATGAATTTTTCAAAATTTATGTTATTTAAATTTGATATTTCCATGTTTATAGAATTTATATTTTTCATGATATGAAGATGGTCCTGAGAAATGATTGTACTTGTTCTTAGAATGGTCAAATTGGATGATTAATAGATAGTGGTTACTTCTATGTATACTCAGATATAGTTTATGAGGTATGAGAGTGAAAAATAGTTTAATGTGATAGATAATAAGCAAATAATTTGGATCTTGATTTACATTACAACCATATGACTAGATATAGTTTTTTTCACATACAAAGAATATCTAGACCAAAGGTTTACCAAAAAAATCATGTGTAATATATGAAAATGATACTTAAAAATTCCAACCCTGTGGTTTAATATAGGATTAATTATCACACTATATCGAAAAATAGTTATTGGGATATACTAATTCACATTATAGTAATTGTGGCACATCATATTATTATAATGTGAGAAAAACTGAGTACTATTACTTTTATTGAAAAATATCATTCATCAATTTACAATAAAACACATCAAGATCATGTTCTATTCCAATAACAATAATGTTAAAATAATATTCATAATTTTTAGTATGTTTCAATAGAACAAAAAATTATATATATCATGAGTAAGTCACTACTTAATGAATATTTTCATGGGAATCTATTATCTTTTTAATATTAACCAACTTTATGCAGCTATGCTGTGAATCTTTTTTCACATTTAGAGGGTTACTTATGGGGATTTTGGTTTCACTATCCATATGGAACTAAAGAAAATGATGTTATTATTTTTATTTGAGTGATGAAGTGTTGAAATTGATGGATATGGTTTGTAGGTTTTCTTATAATAGGAATCATCTTTCACAATGACAAAACATTAGGGGATTATGGGGGTTTTACCTACCTGAGGGTTTCCCCTTGGTGTAGAGGTTTTCAACACAATTATTTTGAGGATAAATATGAATTTAGGAATCGATTTCATGTTCTTAGTGATAAATTAAAATGATATATGGAGTTTATTTTGTGGATATAGTTCCTAATCATATGTGGTACAATGAAATATTACTATGTATAGTAAAATGTGACTTTATAGACCATCATACAATTATATATGTGTTTTGAAATTATGAATTAGCATGAAATTGCAAGGATTGGCTCAATATGATTGTAATTTTATGACATGTATTATCACATTTAATTATCAAGGTAAAATCCATTTCCAATTATTTTGAATTTTTTTATATATTTTTGAAGTTCCCCTAGGAGTAGAGGTTATTTTTTGTGTTATTGGGATGGTTTGAGCCTAAAAGGTCTGGTTTTAGAGAAGCAGGATGAGGCACACAATCAATGCATAGTATATATAAACATTCCCCTTAACCAAGAGGATTTAAAGGGGAGGAGAAATGTTTGAAAAATCTATGACATGGTGTGCAGAAAACCTTGAATGGTCTGAAATTTTTAGCAGGTTAACCTAACAAATTTTATGAATGGTTTTTCCAACTATGTGCCCAATCCTTGTGTGGTGTGGTCTTCCAAAATATATAGTGACATAGTTTTAACATAGATTGGTTAATCAGGACGAAATATTATACACCTTGTATTAAATATGGGAAATTATCTTTTCCATTTTAATGTTTATAAAACTAATTTATTTTTTCCTCCCCTCACTTTTACAAACAAAATCCCATTGTAGCTCTCCCTTCTCGATTCCATAGAATATTAGTAGATGTCCCACATTTGACCACTGATTCCTTCACTGCTAGTCATGATGGAACACCCTCACTACATATAATAGACATTTTAATTCATTCTTCTATTTTCATCCTTACCATTAGTATTATCACTATTCAAGATAATAAACCCAATATTTAAGGATTTTTTCTAGTTTTTATATTTTTCTCATTCTATCCCAATTCTAATGTTGATACTGAATAAGTTTTGTTATATAGGGCCTAGAGATATGGAATATTAATTTTCCCAAAAAGTATTTCTGTTTATAATTTGGGTCATTGTGGGAAAAACTAAATATTCTATACATTACCCCTAAAAGAATAAATAATTTAATCCAATTCATATTACATAGAGTAGATGTTTTATTAGACCATTAAAAAGTATTAGAGATTGGAAACCTAAACAAAAAACACCCCTTAGGGTTTGTTTGGCCTGAAATATATGTTAACCTTATTCAAAATATATCAAAAAAACTCTTACGATGTGTTTCAATTATATGTTATGAAAAATCATTTACCTATGTTTCTAAACAACCACATTGGGTGTGTTTAGGGTGTCTCTTACAAGTGAGGCATCATAATTGAATTTAATAAATTATGGAATGAAATGGATACTTCAGGTGGCATTATTATTTTTTACCATTAAAATTGAAATTTTTATATGTCTTTGACACATGGTCCTGTGATTAATTACAAACTATGAATTTGGTACTATTTAATGAATTTTGTAACACCATTAATGACATTGAATTCCTCATGAAATACTTTGATTTCAAACCATGAATTCCCGAAGTGAATACATAGGTTTCCAATTAATTCATTGATGAAAACTATAAGTGGTACTCCCACATTGGATATTGTTTTTAATATATACTATGATAAATGTCATGAATTGACATCAAAGATTTATCTCATTATCCTGATAATTTAATAATTATTTGGATGACCTCTCATGTTTATCTTAATGTAATTTAATATGGAATGACTTTGTTTAAGCCCTATGATTCCAATTGAGACAATCCAAATAAGTAAGAAAAGTTATGTTTGGTTCATTTAGAAACTATTAGTAATATAATTCCATAATTTCAACCCTTGGATTCCACTCAAATTAAAATAGTCACAAATCAGAGGTTGATGACTTTCATTTGGCTCAATACATTAATGTCAATAATTCCATGGATATTCTATGGATATGAAATGGTTGTGTTGTGTGGTAATTACTAGACCTATATTTTGAATTTTATTGGAGTTTTTATTACTTGGATTCTTGGGATATATTCTTCAATTACAATGGCCAATTAACAACCCCCACGTTCAAAGACATCTGAAATTGGCTGATGAAGGTTGGGTTGGCTCGGTATCCCTTGAGTATCCTGAGCTTGAAATTGTTTAGATTAAAATACTACATTATATATACTATATCGTCACAATGTTATATTTTATTCTAAACAAATAATTTCTATTAGACTCCATTGGTGGTGGCCTACTATGTTTTTATCACACCATGTTTGGGTGGATGCTTGGTTCCTGAGAATATTTCATGGATGAGGGTAAGGATGAAAGGAAGAGCCTATTTCAGGATGTTTGATTTTATGTTTTGGATATTGGTAATGGGAAGAGAATCAAGGAAGTTATCAAGTTGATAATGGAAATATATTCTACTAGTATTTTTTCCTTTTTTAAACATGTACTGTATGTATGTCTGTTACCATGTCTTTCCTACGTTAAATTTTACTCCATCATGAAAACATCTATATAGGATATTACTTGATGATGGGTGAATTTAATTATTTATATTTATGGATTATGTTTTCCCTATATGTATTAAAACTATGTTTATCATTGATATATAGGGTGTAGTCTTCCAACCATACTATCATATGATCTTGATGCTAATAATAATTCCCAAGAATACGGTGAGTCGTGTTTGATGCGTTATAGGAAACTATAATGGTCCCAAAATTATGAATTGGGATAGGGATTTCTTAAATTTGTGTCTGTGACTAATTTTTTCAATTATCATACTATTTCAAGATGGCATATAAGAGTATAAATAATGTTTTAAATTGATAATGATCATATTCCTGAGTGTAGGAAACCCTTGTATAGGGGAAATATATGTTTCTAGCGACGGGATATAATGTTATGGATTTCTCTAACTACAACTATACTATTTCACTATTGGGTCACACATATGATTTATAATTATATGTATTATTTATTTCTACCATTGGGATGGTACAATAAGGGGTAATTAGCTCCATCATAATTATAAGCACATAGAGATTAATATGTGATTCATATGAGATGCCAAATATATCTATTTTCATGTATTGTATATTTCTTATTGTGTGTACATGGATTGTTAAACATGTTACTTATAAAATTTATTTATGGAATACAAATTAGATACATAAATTGTCTTTAAAAATGTAAATTGTCTTTTCCAATATAAAATTAATGTAGAACCTCATTTAACTAAGATTAAAATAGTCATGAAATTGGATCCTTGGTTATATATGACTGAATTTTTAGTTGGTTGATGTTAAATGGTCTTCCACTTGAAAATTATATTATTATTTCATGAACTTTTTTTAATGATAATCTTTATAATTGTAACAACATATATCGACAAGTTACATTATTATACTTGATGTTAAATAGCTTTTTGTAGATAAATGGAGTTCCAGTTGCAACCTATAATGTTTATAACTTTATAAAATATGAATGTAAATAAATATAGTAGAACCATTACATGTGGAAATACTAAATTATATGCCATAAATTTTTTTTTTGTCATTTAATTGGTATTCAAATTGAATCAAAAATTTCAATTCTCACAATAACACAGAATTAACTGTTGAGTCAATAAGGTTTTCCTTATGACTTTTCCATTCCTTCTTGTTTTGAAAATCACAAACACCTTATCTTTACGGAAAATCGCTTTTGTAAGGAAAAATTGCTTTTATAAGGAAAATTGCTTTCTTAAGGAAAATCGCTTTTATAAGGAAAATTATCCTTATCATATATTCATCAATATTTTTCTTAAGTATAAGTTTCGGATTCATTTTCTCGGAGTCATTAAAACATTGATATAAAAGCATTCTGTTTTTAGGATTCGGTTCTGGACAAGAACTATAAGGAAGTTTCATTCCGAATTCCGGATATGAATTCTGACTAAGTTCTATTCCAGATTCAGGATACGAATTCTGAAGAAGAATTCTCATTTCAAATTCTAATGAAGAAATCCCATTCCGAATTCTCATTACGAATTCCAATAAAGAATTACCATTACGAATTCCAATGAAGAATTCTCATTACGAATTCTGATGATGAATTCTCATTACGAATTCTGATGACGAATTCTCATTACGAATTCTGATGATGAATTCTCATTACGAATTCTGATGATGAATTCTCATTACGAATTCTAATGACGAATTCTCATTACGATTTCTGATGACGAATTCCTATTCCGAATTCCTACTCCGAATTCTCATTCCGAATTCTCCTATTAAACAGAATCTGATTATCATTGTTTTATACACTCTGAATTTACTCACTCCGAACCTTCACTCCGAAGTTTCTATTCCGAACCTTTATGTTATAGTTTAAAACGATGTCGTACATTCTGTTTCACTTGTTTTGTTATAAAACGTTGTCGTCCATTTTGTTATAAACTAACCTTTGTCTAAGTGACACGTGTACAGGTCCCTCCGAACTTTAAGGAAAATATGACCGTTGGAGAAGGAGCCGACCTTACCTATAAATAGGAGCTCATTTGAAAGAGCTCGGGGCTGTTGGAAAAACAACTGAGTTTGTGCCTACATGCTGTTGAAGTGATTTCTAGAGAGAGAGTCTCTTATTAACTCTCAAAGCTTCGTGCGACTCCGAATGTTGGTGATTACATTCGAGGGCTTCCGGGGATAGGAAGACAGAGGTGCCGACTACCTTAAAGATCGAGGGCTTTCTTGCTGAGAAAGACAGAGGTTGCCAACTACCTTGAAGTTGAGGGCTTGCGGGGATAGCAAGACAGAGACACCGATCTTCGTATCGAGGGCTTACCCTGGTGTGGGTAAGAAAGACTTGCTTGAAAGTATAAATCAAGGGACCTTTATCCAAGGTTGTTGGATACCCTTCTCTTTGGGTTAAAAGACTATTATCTTGTTACTAGTAGTTTTACTACTTGTCTTTATTCCGCTGCAATTTGTATCTTAAGGAAAGTATAACTTTCTTATATTTCCTTACTTACTCTGATTAGTTTAGATTCTATACGCTTTAAGGTAGAATCTCATATTGTAACTTTTGTTAAGTTTCAATCTCCGGAATCATATTTCCGGAACCTACTTTTGGAATCCCTTTCCAAGTTCAGTTCGGTGTTAGAGGTGTTGTGAATTTACTTAGTTTAACTTTGTTAAACTTAGCTCTTTCCTTTTCTTAAGGAAACTCTAGTTATTCATAACTATCTCTAAAGGTTCCAAAGGAATTTTTAAAGTATACAATTCACCCCCGCTCTTGTATATTGAGCATCTCATATTATATTTCGATCCTACAATTGGTATCAAAGGTTGGAAACCTCTTACTCTGTACCATTCTTACATTTGGTATCAGAGCCAAGGTTACTGAAATACTTGTACTCACATACAAGTTTTTCTTGCTCATTTTTCTATTCCGAACTTTTTCATTCCGGATTATCCATTCCGAACTTTTCCCATTCCGAACCTTGTTATTACGAATCTTAGCTACTAACAAGTTTGTATCCAAGTTACTAATTAGTATGGCAGGAATTAATGTTGGATCTATTGACAATCTGAATCCCACAAGGCCACCAATCTTCGATGGTAATGATTATGAATACTGGAGAGATCGTATGAAGACTTTTGTTATCAATACTGGAGTAGACAACTTTGTGATGCTTACTGGTGATTATAAAATTCCTGACAAGGAAGTCAGAACCTTTACTAACCAGGAAAATCAAGAATATCAACTCAATTATAAGGTACGCAATACTTTATTATGTTCAATGACTAGAAATATATATATCCAAATTTATTCTTGTGAAGCAGCTAACTGTATATGGAAGAAGTTAGAGGTTACAAACTTTGGGACTTCTAAGGTGATTGAGACTAGAAGAGCTATGCTTAGAGCTGAATATCATGGCTTCAATTTTCCTTATGGAGAACATATCTGTAAAGTTCAACAAAGATTTATGACAATCGTCAACAGTCTACAATCTATGGGAGAAAAAGGTTTATATGATGAAGTTCTTGTGGACAAGATAATTGATATTATGCCCAACGAGTGGGAATCCAAGAGAACAGCTATAGATGAGAACAGGAAGGTCACTCAAATTACTCTTGATGAATTATTTGGAACTCTTCTACAACATGAGACCAGAATGAAGAGAGATGCTGACAACATCAAGAAGAAGAATGGAAATGGTACTGTTGCTTTTACTACAACTTCGAATCAGATGAAAGCTAAGACTCCTGAGAGAGTAACCAGATCCAAATCTAAGAAAGTCATTTTCCAATCCGAATCTAGTGAAAGTGAAGTTTCAGAAAATGAATTAGCCAATCTTGCTCGAAGGATGAACAAGATAGCTGGACAGAGAAACTTTCAATCCAAGTATAAGAAGAAGGACAGGAAAGATAAGAAAGATGGAGAAGTTACATGTTATGAATGTAAGAGAGATGGACATATTAGACCAGATTGTCCTATGCTCAAAAAGAAAGAAAGGAAGGAAAGAAATTCAGAAAAGAACAGGAAGAAGTATTACAAAGCCAAAGCTAAGAAAGTTCTGAAAGCTAATGACACCTGGAGTGCCAGTGGTGGTGACTCTTCAGATGAATCTTCTGAATATGAATCTTCAGGACAGAAGAATCATGGTCTTATAGCCAGATTACCTATTGATAATCATTGTCTTATGGCTAAGGTACGAAATGCTGAATCATTGACCAATGTTTCTTTAAATCCTAATGATAGTAAGTATTATAACTCTTCTGATGAAGAATCATCTTCTGATGAGGAAAATACTTTACCTACTTATGAAGAAGTCTCTAGATTTTCTGAACTTCTTGAGATTGAGAACTCCAAACTCAACAAGAAACTTGATAAGGCAAATTCTAGGAATTCTATTATTACTAAAGAGATATCAGATCTTTCTAAAGATCTTGATAAGAAAAATGCTGATTTTGAAAGTATTTCAAAAAATCTTGAGGAAGTAAGTTCTGAGAAGAATAAACTTTCTAAAGAATTAGAAAAAGTAATTTCTAAGAAAAATGTTTTTGAGCCAAACTCTAGTTCCAAAACTAATGATTTTGAGGATAAAAACTTGGTTGTAAAACTCAAATCCGAAATTTTTTCCTTAAAGAAGTGTTTATCAAACTTTACCCATGGTAAGGAAAATTTTGATAAGATGTATTCTCAAATACGACCTTTAAGAAATAAATCCGGATTTGGTTATACCCATGCAAAACCAGTTTTCAGTAACAATTATTTTGTTCCTCAAAGTGCCCCATTTTGCACTAAATGTCAATGTGGTGGTCACTGGGCAAGAAGTTGTTCCTTAAACAAAACCCAATCTTTAGGTTTTCATAAAGCTTACTTTTCTAAGAAAATGTGGATACCTAAAATTTTATTGTCTGGAAATCTCGGATCCAAACAAGTTTGGATTCTGAAAATCTAACTTTGTTCTTAATTTCAGGAAAATAAAGAAAGTTCCAGCAATAATATTTGGTACATGGATAGTGGATGTTCCCGGCACATGACTGGTAACAAAAGCTTTTTTGAAAAGATTATCAAAACGAAAGGAGGAAAGGTAACTTTCGGAGACAATGCTAAGGGAGAGATTGTTGGTATTGGTAATATTGTTCTTTTAGGTAAAACATTGATTTCAAATGTTCTTTTTGTTAAAGGTCTTAAGCACTACCTCATTAGCATAAGTCAGTTATGTGATGAAGGTTACCTTGTGAATTTTAGGAATGATAAATGCTTAGTTCACAATTCCAAGGAAGAATTTATTCTCTCAGCCAATAGGCAAGAGAATGTTTACACCTTAAACTTAGAAGACCTAAGAAGCCAAGATTTACCTTGCCTAAGTGCAATGGAAGATCATTCTTGGTTATGGCATAGAAGATTAGGACAATGTAATCTTAGGAACCTATGTAAACTCTCTAAGAAGAAACTTGTTAAGGATCTACCGGAGCTTAGATTTGATTCTTCTAAAGTTTGTGATCCTTGTCAATATGGCAAGCAACATAAATCTAGTTTTAAGTCAATCGGTGAAGTCTCAACAACCGATGCATTACAGTTAGTGCACATGGATCTTTTTGGTCCAACAGAAACTGGAAGCATTGGAGGAAAATACTATGTGTTTGTTCTAGTTGATGATTACACTAGATTTACTTGGGTCTATTTTCTAGCAAGAAAATCTGAAGCTTTTTCTTATTTCAAAAGTTTTAAATCCCAAGTTAAAAATGAGAAAAACCTTCCATTGAAAACTATTCATAGTGATCATGGAGGAGAATTTCAAAATTCTGATTTTGAAACTTTTTGTAGTAAGAAAGGTATTACTCACAACTTTTCAGCACCTAGAACTCCTCAACAGAATGGTGTAGTTGAAAGAGGAAATAGAATTCTTCAAGAGATAACTAGAACCATGTTGAGTGAATATTCTATTGCTAGACATTTCTGGGCTGAAGCTGTAAGTACTGCTTGTTATACTATAAATCGAGTTTTGATTAGACCTTTTCTTAATAAAACTCCTTATGAGTTATGGAATGGTAGAAAACCAAGACTTTCCTACTTCAAGGTTTTTGGTTGCAAAGTATTCATTTTGAATACTAAAGATAACTTACATAAATTCGCACCAAAGTCTGATGAAGGAATTTTCTTAGGTTATTCCACAACCTCTAAGGCTTATAGAGTGTTTAATAAAAGTACTTGTACTGTTGAGGAAACAGTACATGTAAAATTTGATGAATCAGACCCTTTTGTTTTTTAAAACCTCCCAACCTACATCCTCGGATGTGTTTTCAAAAACTGATTATCAACCGTTGATAGAAGAAACTTCTGATAAGGAAATTGTTCTAGAAGATACTTCTGAAACATTTACCCCAGAAGACTTTCTACCTTATGTTGATGAACAGGTTTTACAAAACCCAAATCAGGTGTTTCTTAAGAATCATCCCAGTGATAGTATCATTGGTGATGTAAATCAACCTGTAAGGACTAGAAGTTCCTTAAGAAATGAAGTAGAACATCTAGCATTTCTTTCCCAATTAGAGCCTAAAAGCACTGATGAAGCTTTAGGTGATGATGATTGGATCAAAGCAATGCAAGATGAACTAAATGAATTCGAAAGAAATAAAGTCTGGACCTTGGTTGAAAGACCTAAGGAAACTTCTGTTATTGGAGTAAAATGGGTTTTCAGAAATAAATGTGATGAAAATGGAGTCATTGTTAGAAATAAAGCTAGACTTGTTGCTAAAGGCTATAATCAGCAAGAAGGAATAGACTATGAAGAAACCTATGATCCAGTAGCTAGACTTGAATCTATCCGTATTCTACTTGCCTTTGCAGCATTCTTTAATTTCAAACTTTTCCAAATGGATGTGAAATGTGCTTTTCTTAACGGTTATGTTCAAGAGGAAGTTTTTGTTGAACAACCTCCTGGCTTTGAAGATATAAAATATCCAGATCATGTTTTTAGACTTACCAAAGCTTTGTATGGCCTTAAACAAGCCCCACGAGCATGGTATGATAGACTTACTGGATTTTTGCTTCAAAATAACTATGTTAAGGGAAATGCAGATCCAACCCTTTTTATAAAGAAAGATAAGAAAAATGTTTTGATTGTTCAAATTTATGTTGATGACATTATATTTGGTTCAACTCAGCAATCTTTGACTGACTCTTTTGCTAGTCTAATGAAATCTGAGTTTGAAATGAGTATGATGGGTGAGTTAACATTTTTCCTCGGTTTTCAAATTTCTCAAAAACCAGAAGGAACCTACATATCCCAACATAAGTATATTAAAGATCTTCTTAAAAAGTATGGTTATGACAACACTAAGAGTATAAGTACTCCCATTGGTACCTCAAACTCTTCAGATCTTGATGAAGCTGGGAAACCAGTAGATCAAACATCTTTTAGAGGTATGATTGGAAGTCTACTTTACTTAACAGCTAGTCGACCAGACTTAATGTTTTCTGTATGCTTATGTGCAAGATATCAATCCAATCCTAAGGAATCCCACTTAAAGGCAGTAAAAATAATTTTTCGCTACCTTAAGGGAACCATGGATCTAGGATTATTTTATACTTCTGGAAATGATTTTGTTCTAAAAAGCTTTTCTGATGCTGACTTTGGTGGATGTAGAATGGATAGGAAAAGTACATCCGGAACTTGTCATTTCTTAGGAGATTCATTAGTTTCTTGGTCATGCAAGAAGCAACATTCTGTTGCACTTTCCACTGCTGAAGCTGAATATGTAGCAGCTGGAAGTTGTTGTGCCCAAGTGTTGTGGATGCAACACACACTCACAGACTATGGCTTGAGTTTTACTAAAACTCAAATTTTGTGTGATAACACAAGTGCCATTGCCCTAAGTAAAAACCCTGCACATCACTCTCGTACAAAACACATAGATATTAGACATCACTTTCTTAGGGATCACACACTTAAAGGAGATATTATTCTTCAGTTTATCAGAACGCAAGATCAAATTGCTGATATTTTCACAAAATCCTTGCCTTCTGATAGATTTGAATATATTAAACAAAAGTTAGGAATGATAACCATAAGGTAATCTTCCTTAATTAACTTTCTGTTGAAAAATTCTCCTTACAGTAAGAAACTCCTTTTCATAGGGGGAGTACATTTGATTGTTTATTTAACAAAGTTTTTCAAAATTTGTTTTCTAACTTTTCGGAACGAAAATTTCCGGAATGGAACTTCCGGAACTACCATTTTACAGAATGGATATTTTCGTACAGAATACTTCTGGAATGAAAGTATTCGTATTGAAAATTTCCGGAATGGACAACTTTCGTACTGGGACTTTCATAACCAAATTTTCGTACCAAGTTAAGTTTTTCGTATTAAGTTTTTCGTATTGAGTTTTTCGTATTGACTTTTCATATTTACTTTTTCGTATTGAGTTTTTCGTATTGACTTTTCATATTTACTTTTTCGTATTGAGTTTTTCGTATTGACTTTTCATATTTACTTTTTCGTATTGAGTTTTTCGTATTGACTTTTCGTATTTAGTTTTTCGTACTGAGTTTTTCGTAGTCATCTTTAAATTACCCATTACGAATAACTTTCCTAAGCTAATCCGAAAGGTATGATTTCCTTACTGAAGTTTTCGTAATCATATTTTACTTGCTGGCAATTTCTTATAGTTTGTTTTTGGTTTTTGGATTTCTTAATTCTTTACTTTAATAAAACCTCAAAAAGATCGGATTCAAGCTTTCAACCGTTAGATCTGATCTTAGATCGTTCTAAACCGTTAGATCAACCGAGGAAGTTGAACCGTCATCCCTTTGCCTATATAAAGGGGACCCTATTTTCTCGTTCCACATCGATTTCAAGCTTTTGCGTGCTGAAGCTCTGACTCTCCGATTTAAGGCCGTTCCGAACCACAGTTTTCTCAGTTCCGAACTTCAGTCTTCTCTGTTCCGAATATCTCAGAGGACTTCTAATCCGAATGTCTGCAGAGTTAGCTTCTCAAGAAATGTCTTCAACCAAGCCCATTTCTCAGTGGTTAGTCTACAGAGAGAGGTTAGTTCATCCGAATTTCTTCAGCAAATACGATTCTATTATTTCAAAGAATATCAAGATGAATGGCTGGGAAGGTGTTGCGGTATCAAAAACCGGAAACCAAGATGAAGTCTACTCTGACTTGCTTGTCATGTTTTATGAGTCGGTTGCTTTTTTCGAGGAAGATAATAGAGAAAAATTTTCTTTCAAATCGTATGGCAAGACATATAAGCTTTCTTACACCAAGGCTGCAAGCTTGGTAGGGCTGAGTTATGAAGGGGAAGCTGAGTTTATTTCCCACGTATTGCCAGACTCTTTGGGTAGTTTCAACAAGGATAAAGCCTTAGAAATTCTCGGATTGGATGATGACAAGGCTCCGAAAATAGAAAGTCTGTCTACAAACTTCCGGATTCTGGAGTTATGGGTGCAAGGGCTTATCGTACCGAGAAAAGGAGATAAGGATAGCCTGAAGAAGAGTGAGATATATATCTTAGATTTTTTGATAAATCTAAGGAAGTTCAACTTGATGAAGCATATCCTTCTTAATATTGAGAATTTGAAGAAGGGGAATCTGAGATCTCAGATTGTGATGTACCCGGCAATATTGTCAAAGCTCATAGTTCGGTGCCTAGAATCCTTCAAGGTAGCTTGCAGTTCTAAGCCGAAAGTTTGTAAGATCATGCAGCTTAGTGATGCCACTCTTAAGAGAATGAATATAGCTTTTAACAAGGACTCAGGGAAGTTTATTGATCTACCTCCTCAAGCAGAAGTGACTCCGAAAGTGGCTGATCCGGAATCATCCAAGCCGGTAAGGAAGAGGAAGCTGAAAGAAGTGGTAGTCGAAGCTGAGGAACCTATGTCTAAGGAAGTCCACTCCGCACCTCCTAAGTCTAAGAAGAAGAAAACCTATACTGATGAGGTTGCAGCAAAGTGGAGAGCTGATAAAGAGAAGAGGAAGGAAGGAGATCCGCAGTTCGGATTGGATCCTGCAGAGGCTAAAGCTCTGAAAGAAAAGGCTGCTGATGAGATCGAGAAACAAGCAAAGGAGAAGAAGCTTAAAAAGAAAATGTCCGAGGCTGAGGTAGCTCAGGCCTTGTTAAAGTTCAACGAAATGGTTTCAGAAACCATTCTCATTCCGAGATCTTTCTCTCTGGAATCTCTACCTGAGACTCCAGGAAGAAATCTTGTTACTCCGGAAGAGGCTGTTGCTACTGAGGAAGTAGAGCAAGTGGAAGAAGTTGAAGAAGCTGCTGAAGGAAGTGGTGAGACAGGAGATGTGCTCAAACAAGTAGATGAATATAAAGGAACTCCTTCGGAACACTTGTCGCTCCGAACATCTGAAGCTCAATCTTCGAAGCTTGTTACTCCGAATATGGAAGAAGAGAAAGGTGAAGAAGAAGTTTCTTGTCTGAGAGAAGAAGAACATCTTTTACTTGATGCTGCTCAGAAGGAAAATGTAGAAGTTGCTGATGAGGAAGATTTGGTTGTTCAAGTGTCTGATAGCGAGAAGAAATCTCCGGAACAGGTTTCTATTCCGGAAAAAGATAAGGGGAAACGAATTCTTGCTGATACCCCGAGTTCAGAATAGAGTATGAGGAAGGAAGCTGGTAGTTCTTCTAAGAGGAAGTTGGAGCTTATTGAGGAAGAAAATTCTCCTAGCAAGATTTCAGATTCAGAGTCATCATCGTTGGGGCACGATTTTGTTGTTCAGTCCTTGAAGAAGTTGGTGGGAACCATTCCAACCTTCTCCAGTATTGACTCTAGATTCCAGATGCTTCAACATGCGCTGAATCAGAAAACCGACTCCGTATCCATGGTAATGGATAAGTGTGTAGATATTGAAGCTCAGTTCAAAACTTTCTTCGTTGTTTACAAAGCACATAAAAGATCTTGCAAGAGGATGACAAGCTGGTCGAAGAAGAATGTGGAAGAGATGAGGTTGCTGGATGAGTTTCAGGAAAATGTTAAGGATGCATTTCAAACCGAGGACAAGAAGTTTCATGAGATGACTGCTTCATTCGATGAGAAATTGACAGAGGAAAAGAACATTCGGATTCAGGAAGTGAGAGATCTGAATGGAAAGCTCAACTCCGTTAATCAGAGTTGGAAATTTGAAAGGGATCATCGGATCAATTTTCTAGAAAGAATGAAGGCTCAGGAAGAGAAGATGAAATCTCAGGAAGAAAAGTTGAAGGCTTAGGAAGAAATCATTGAAGCACAGTCAGCAAGAATAGTCGTCTTGAAGAAGAAAGCAGAGGAAGATCATAAGGACCTCAAAAAGATCAAGACAATTCTTAAGGGGCTCATGTCAAAGGAGAAAGATCCGAAATGACCAATCCGATCGTTTTGTTGTAATCTGTTTTTGTTGCTGACATTTCAAATATAATGAGAATTGTGCTCGTTGTTTCGTTTGTACTAATTTTTCAGGTACTTTGATAAGTTTTTCCATTCCCTCCTATTCTTTTTGAAAATCACAAAGGGGGAGAAGGAAAAGATCCTTAAGAAAAAGAGGAAATCTAATAAGTGCTTATCAAAGGGGGAGAAAGAAAAATACCCAAGGAAATAGAACTCTATTAAGAGTTTGTTAAAGGGGGAGTTTTTCTTAAAGAAACATCACTCCGGAAATATGAATACGATCCTTAGAGATTCAAAGCCTAAGGGGGAGTTAGTCGTATTCATCTATTTCTTAAACCAAGGGATATAAGCTTTAATGTGTTTCTTTCTTTCTTAGAATAGCTTTTTCGTTAGGATGTTTGTGCTTTCCAAAAAGGGGGAGATTGTTGAGTCAATAAGGTTTTCCTTATGACTTTTCCATTCCTTCTTGTTTTGAAAATCACAAACACCTTATCTTTAAGGAAAATCGCTTTTGTAAGGAAAAATTTCTTTTATAAGGAAAATTGCTTTCTTAAGGAAAATCGCTTTTATAAGGAAAATTATCCTTATCATATTTTCATCAATATTTTTTTAAGTATAAGTTTCGGATTCATTTTCTCGGAGTCATTAAAACTTTGATATAAAAGCATTCTGTTTTTAGGATTCGGTTCTGGACAAGAACTATAAGGAAGTCTCATTCCGAATTCCGGATATGAATTCTGACTAAGTTCTATTCCAGATTCAGGATACGAATTCTGAAGAAGAATTCTCATTTCAAATTCTAATGAAGAAATCCCATTCCGAATTCTCATTACGAATTCCAATAAAGAATTCCCATTACGAATTCCAATGAAGAATTCTCATTACGAATTCTGATGATGAATTCTCATTACGAATTCTGATGACGAATTCTCATTACGAATTCTGATGATGAATTCTCATTACGAATTCTAATGACGAATTCTCATTACGATTTCTGATGACGAATTCCTATTCCGAATTCCTACTCTGAATTCTCATTCCGAATTCTCCTATTAAACAGAATCTGATTATCATTGTTTTATACACTCTGAATTTACTCACTCCGAACCTTCACTCCGAAGTTTCTATTCCGAACCTTTATGTTATAGTTTAAAACGATGTCGTACATTCTGTTTCACTTGTTTTGTTATAAAACGATGTCGTCCATTTTGTTATAAACTAACCGTCATCTAAGTGACACGTGTACAGGTCCCTCCGAACTTTATGGAAAATATGACCGTTGGAGAAGGAGCCTACCTTACCTATAAATAGGAGCTCATTTGAAAGAGCTCGGGGCTGTTGGAAAAACAACTGAGTTTGTGCCTACATGCTGTTGAAGTGATTTCTAGAGAGAGAGTCTCTTATTAACACTCAAAGCTTCGTGCGACTCCGAATGTTGGTGATTACATTCGAGGGCTTCCGGGGATAGGAAGACAGAGGTGCCGACTACCTTAAAGATTGAGGGCTTTCTTGCTGAGAAAGACAGAGGTTGCCAACTACCTTGAAGTTGAGGGCTTGCGGGGATAGCAAGACAGAGACACCGATCTTCGTATCGAGGGCTTACCCTGGTGTGGGAAAGACAGACTTGCTTGAAAGTATAAATCAAGGGACCTTTATCCAAGGTTGTTGGATACCCTTCTCTTTGGGTTAAAAGACTATTATCTTGTTACTAGTAGTTTTACTACTTGTCTTTATTCCGCTGCAATTTGCATCTTAAGGAAAGTATAACTTTCTTATATTTCCTTACTTACTCTGATTAGTTTAGATTCTATACGCTTTAAGGTAGAATCTCATATTGTAACTTTTGTTAAGTTTCAATCTCCGGAATCATATTTCCGGAACCTACTTTTGGAATCCCTTTCCAAGTTCAGTTCGGTGTTAGAGGTGTTGTGAATTTACTTAGTTTAACTTTGTTAAACTTAGCTCTATCCTTTTCTTAAGGAAACTCTAGTTATTCATAACTATCTTTAAAGGTTCCAAAGGAATTTTTAAAGTATACAATTCACCCCCCTCTTGTATATTGAGCATCTCATATTATATTTCGATCCTACATTAACACCCCATAAAACTGAACCTTTATGATTATGACTTGATTCTACCCTCTATCCTAAATTTATAAATGTATTAGTGGAATAGTATATCTCTCAAACTGAGGACTTGAGAAAATCCTTTTTTTCTATACATAAATTTATTATAACTTATATCTTTTTTATGAGGTTAGTGTTTGAATTTTTTATATTTTTCTCCATGATGACGTTTGGTCGAGTGCGTGGAAGGTGGCAACGATTATGCTCTTATGGTGGAAGTAACTAAACCATGTGTAGTACCAACTAAAGAACCTAACAATGTACCAACTATTTTACATCTAATGGTAACTGATAATCAACATAAATAGGGTTTCCTAAAACTACTACAATTCATCAAGAGACTCTCAAAGTTAGTGCCAACTATAATTGAATTTTTGAAGGACTTCCAATAGTAGTACGAACCAACATTAGTGGATAGAGGTCCCCAAGTGGATGAGTAATGGATTGATGATATCCATATGATCTTTGAGCACATAGTGAGTAATATTTATAAGAGGGTGAATCTCACAACCATCACGCTTCTTGGATCTTCCATCTAGTTTTTATACTTTATAACTCCATTAAATGATCATTGGGTTATGGTTTGAATGGATTTACAAACTAGTTTCTACAAATTTTTCTTCTTCAATAAACGTAGAGTTGATCATGATATGGAATTCATGAATCTAGATAAGGCTACTATATCATACATGGATTATATAGCTCGATTCCTAGAGCTTCAATGATTTTCCCAAACCCTTGCTGGTGATGATCTGTCTTGGGTGAGAAATTTTGAAAACATTCTATGATATTATGTTTTTTTGTAGTTAATGTATTATTTAAGACAATTATTTCTGATATGATAAAATAAGACCCTAAATTAAAGGTATATGGAGAACATTAGCCTCAGCCTAGTTGGTGAGGACTCTTTAAGTGCATCCAAGAGACCCGAGATCAAATCCAGGTGGAGGAAAATTTCCGGGGCACTATAGCAGTACTGTAGAGGGTACTATAGTAGGTACTGTAGCAGGAACTATGAAGAACTATAGCAGGGACTATAGAGGGAACTGTAGAAGGAATTGTCCAGCACTATAGTAGCAAGGCATATTCCCCCGTTTAGGCCTTCGGGCCATCGATTTGGTCACCAAGTCCATTAAGGCCTTCGGGCCACCCATTCCGTTGGGTTGGTAAGGCCTTCGGGCCACCTCATAGACTTCAGGCCAAATTAAGTGCAGATATAAACTAGACAACCTACAAGGAACAAATTTCAGAAGTAGGAGTAGCAAGGAGATTTCACCATATCAAAAGCTAAACGAATTGCAATAATGAGTGGGTATAGAACCTGCCATCAGGACAAGCCTATGAATGCATAGGAATGCCTAGCCAAACAACCATACAAAGGTGGAGAGATGATTTCATGATGAAGATGATAGGGAGGATAATTTCCAAGTAGTTAGTCTAGGTTGTATGTAATGTTTGAATCCTACAGGAAATGAATTCCTCTAAGGCCTACGGGCCATGTAATACTTATGCATACGGGCTTTGTAAGGGTTCCACCTCACCCATTGAATGGTGGATTATCAAAATAAATAAAAAAATAAAGGCCTTTAGGCCATTGGATGGATTGATAAAGGTATAGATAATGGTGGTTTAACATATTGGAAGGGAAGATGATCATCCAGTGGAAGTAACCATTGTATTGATACTTCTCTTAAGGGTAGTGGAATATAGCGTGTATGATTTTTTAGTTGTGTTTTATTTCCTATGTCTAGAAGGTAGTGTCACTAAGAGCCTCAATGTGATAGGTATAAAGTAGGGTTTTGAGCCTATGGTAAAATGGTACATAACAATAGATGTTAGGACCATTCCAATGATTCCAAATAAGAGACTACTCTAAATAGCTCTGTGTTCTAGAGTTGGATTTGTGGCTCTATGCAAGGATAGAAGCTAGAGTAACACTAGACATTCAGGAAGGGGTGGTGGTTGATGTCTATGGAACCAGATATATAATGTGTAATTATAACAGAGATAAACTACTCAAGGTGGCCATATTATAAGTCATTGTCTTGGATTTAGCCTGTTACATCTAGTGAATCATTCATCTATCAAGAAGAGCCCAAACCATTTATAATTTGTGGTATGGTTTATGTAAATATGAATTTGGTATTTTATTTTTTTGACATAGTCACTTCACACTCATTTATATCAACTGCTTTAATGGGATGTCTCTGTCACGATATTGAACACTTATGTTTGTTGATGCCTCTTAACACTCTACCGGTAATTAGGTTAGATAGGCTTCAATGATGCATTGAGATTCCTCTCATGATAATCATATACCATTTCGCATGGAACCTTTTCTTCCTCCAGACAACATGCATAAATATAATTATCGGTACGGACTGGTTATTTTTTTAACCAATATTTATTTTTATCATTTCATGGTGTCTTTATTATCACATTAATGTACTACTTATGTTTACACAGGATAATGAGATGTCTAGGAATGTCTAGAAATTCCAAAGAGTCATGGGTAGGGTGAAGTGTCATTCTGTATTTATATAATTTTTCATGATGATCTGAAAGAATGAAATGATTTATTACTTATAATTGTGAATTCTTTCAAAGACATATTTCCATATGAATTTTCTGGTAAACCTCTTGATATAGTGGTATATTTAACTATATATCTTATTATAGGATCATAATTGGTATCTATTTCTCTATAAAACATGGATCATTCTATGGTTTATAAACTCAAGATGTAGTAGGAGGAACTAGAATAAATGTGGTATATACAACCCAGTTCTTATCCTTGGATAAAACCTACACATTTAACTTATAATGGGGATGGTACATTATAATTATGTCTGTATTAACAATAATTTAATTAAAAAATAGTTAAAATATTATTACAATATCCACATATAGAATATCTCTTTGTCCAACTCTGAGGAGCCAGGGTATTCTAGAAAATAGATTTCAGATTGAGTAATCATCATGTGAGAGTAAGAACATAAAATATATAATGTACATATATTTGAAGTAATTTTATCTTTTATTAATATATATAGATAGTGTTAGTCAAATAAACATAGCTTCTTTCATTTTATCAATGATGAATCTCGTTTTCCACCTGTACTTGGATGGCTTTCTGGTAATTTATATGGATGATATGTATGTGTACTCTTTGGA
This sequence comes from Viscum album, assembly GCA_963277665.1. Lineage (NCBI taxonomy): Eukaryota > Viridiplantae > Streptophyta > Magnoliopsida > Santalales > Viscaceae > Viscum > Viscum album. The sequence continues at coordinate 1,304,329,292 of OY728140.1, read as the reverse complement.
AAGAAATGATTTTGGAAAACTCCTTTAAATCATAAAAAGTATATTATGATAGAATATACTATATTCCAATATCACTATGTTTTACATATGGATGAAACATTTTCACTTCATGGGTCACATTACATCAGAAAAATCAGTATTTGAGTGTCTTAGGAAGGTGAGGTCCATTGCGTCTTGGGAGAGTCAGAAGAATGATTTTGTTATTTGATGATTATTAGGACTATAAGAGTATAATTGTTAAATTATATTGAAACTTTTATGAATATAAATAAAACTTATATGATATTCCAAGAATGTTGTATATTTTATTTGGTTTGAGGATTGTGATAAGGCCTTTTCATGAGTATACTGGACGGTTAAAATCGTCACAGATCATGATTTTTCATGACCTCAGTAGAGGCTACTCACTTTTCTAAAGTCATTAGGAATCATAGTAATAGATATTTTTAGGCAATGGAGTGAGTCCCAATAGATTAGTTTCATTATTTGAGGCCTCATGATCATAATTACTCTACCCCTGACATTTATTTAGTAGCTATCATTTCTGTGTTTAGTTCATAGAGACATTAGTTATTGGGGAAATGATTCGTGATATAAAAATACCATAATTTCCTTATATGCATATTTTGTAAGATTTATTATTACATTTTTTATTGTATAAGTTATATATATATATATAGTTTTTATACATTTATCATAATTACATACCTTGTAATGTCATTGTAGTTATTGATGACATAATACAAAAGACTCTTTCTCAAGATGTTCAAGAAGAATGTGGTGGATGATATTTGATCATTCTGCTAACATAAATTCTACTATATGTTTAGAATAGTCATTATATTCCAATCATCATTTATTTATTAACGAATAAATATCTTTTAGATCATGTGATGTGGTGAAAACTTTCATATCGCAATGTCTTAGTTTTGGGGGAAAGTGTTTCGGGTGAGGACCAACCACCTAGTTGGGTTATTGATAGGATGAGATCCTTATTATAAAAGGATGTTTTTTTGTTCCTATGGATATATGGTGGGAATTAATTTGATAATATCATGCCTAAAAATAACAATAAAATCCTATAAAAACTAAAATGTATCATTAGTTATAATTCAAGTATAGGTATTCCTAGATGAAAAAAGAGATTTCATGCTTCCTTATACAATGCTCAACGTGTCAGCTGGTGAGAACTGAACACAAGTGAAATAATGAAATTTTATATATAATAACCATCCACAAATGTAAATTGGAATATTTCCTAATTTATTTCATGATAGGGTTACTAAAGTCACACAGAGAGTGTTACACTTTATGGGTGATTGTGGATAGGTTTATGAAGTCTAACTATATCATGCATATCTAGGAGACCTTTTATGTGGACGAGTTTGAGAGGATTCATGTCTAAGGGATAATGATACATATTGGAATTCCACGTATAATTGTCTTATATTTATAATATTATATTAATTCTCTAATTGGAAGGTGTTTTAAAAGGATATTGGATCATTGGTACTTCTAATTACAACATACAAATCACATATTGAAACTCATTTCAAGTGCACTATGCAGGTACTGGAGGAAATTCTATAAGCATGTGTTTCGTATTTTGGGGGATCTTGGGAAACTAAATTTCCAAATGTTTTGTATTCCTATAATAATATTTTATAAAATTATATCAAGATATCTACTTATTAGGAACTCTATAGTTGATCATATCGTTAGTATCTACGTTGGATAGAGGTAGGGGTAGTTATACTATGACCACATTTCATTCGAGAGACATAAAATCATTTATAATTAACCAAATATCACATAGATATAGATGAATCTAGGAATAATTCATATGAAGACCGTTTTTACGAACCTCTTGATTTTTTGGGGGTGGGGATCATGTGTTCTTGCATGTTTTACATAGACTTGGTAATTTAAGGATGGGTGGCAAGGAAAGCTTAGACATAGATACATCAGTCCTTTCATGATCTTGGTGAGGGTTGGGATAGTATAATATCATAGAGATATTCCATAGTGGTGTAAAGATATGCATAATTTTTTCTTTATTTCTTTTATTCACCATTTTTACCCAGACTTTTCTCGCATCATTGGTCTTCATGAAGTTAGGTTGGAGGCTGATTCTTCTTTTTTGGGAGGACCTAGTATATATCATCAATCAAATAATGAAGACTCCCTTGGAAGGAAATCTCCACTAGTTCAAGTGATATATATTCAAAAACATTTATAGATGGATATGTGGGATAATGAATGAAATGTATGTTCTTCGTGGCTAGATTTGTTCCCATATGAAGTTCAACCACCCACATAAGTAAAATTTGGGGATGAGTTATCTAAATGAGGGGAGGTAGTAATTCCCAAGTTCTTTATCATGGTATTAAAACTTTTAAATTATATCTATACTTATTTTTTATCTAATGGATGTTTCCAAGGTGTCATAATAGGTTTCTATAGCATTCGAGAAAGTTTGGGTCTAAATGACTCAGTTTTTTTAGCAGCTAGATGAGGCAAACTGTTTTTTTACTCTTTGGCTGACCATGAACCTAATATATGAGTACTAGAATGGGTGGGATTATGGTTTAATGAACCAATAATGGGGATATTTTAATAATTTAATGTTATGTAATTTATTACAAGTTCACCTCGCTTGTATTGTAGATGGTTTCTCAAACCCAATGTTTTAAGCATGTGAGGTGTGGGATTCTGGACAATATGTACACATGGCTAGCCTATGGTTTAAACAACTTTATGGATAAATCCAGAAACCATATTAAAATGTGTAAAAATAAAATTTTTACACATGTTTTTATTAAATATTTAATTTCGTTCTTCTTCCCCTAATGTTATCCCAGCAACCCCTCTATAACTCCCTTTATCATCTCGATGGAATTTTAGTGGATATCCTATATCCGAACTCTGATTCCATTTCTACCAATATCATTTCAACACCCATGATAAGAGAAATAATTAGTTTCTTTATTTTATTTATTTATATCAACATCATTGGTATTATCTCTCTATAATATAAAATATTATATTTTAGGGAATCTTTTTATACTTCTCAAATTTCTCTAATTACAACACAAATCTGAGGCTCATCCTAGATGAGGAGTCTTTTAAGGGGCCTTAGTTGGTGGTATATTTTTTTCAAAAACAATATTGACATGTATAATTAGTTTCATTATTCCAAATAACAGAAACTACCTGTGTTTTCCCTAAAATGGAAAAATCTATTAATTCAACACTAGGACATTGACCCTGATTATCTTTGTGACCCCTAGACATTATTGAAGGTGGAAAACCATAACCTGAATCCCCCATTATTTCATGTCAATCCTAAATTATATATTAACTTATTTCAGGTATAAACAAAATACCTCTTTGGGCATGATTGGTTTGGATGTGAGAAAAAATCCTTTAACTATCTAACTAAACCACCCTTAAGGTTGTTTTCATCTTATATTAAACATGTAGAATTTTATAATTTAAGTAAATAGATTAATTAAATATTTGAATGATATATATACATTATATGGCCTTATGATTAGTAATAATTACTATTTAACATTTTAAATGGATTGGAAACATTTTTTATGAATAATTAAAAATTACAAATTAGTGAAAGTTTTTGGAATTTTTTTACACCATAAAATGTGTGGCAGTCCTTAATAAAGCCTTGGTTTTTTATCCAGGAATTCCATCAGAAAAATCATTCGATGGAACCTAATTCATTGATAAAGAAACCAACTATTACACCGATATTGGATTCATTTTATGTTTTACAAAGTTATATTACATGAATTTATGTCGTATATTTATTAGGATCTCTAGAAAAACATTGAATGCATTGGAGGAGCTCCCATGTTCAGATCAATGTCCAAAAATAAGGAATTCCTAGGCTTATACCCGTGAATTCCAATAGGGACCTACCTAAAATTAAAGTACAGTTTTCCTTGGATCGATTAGAAATAATTAGCTGTATAATTGCATATGTTTTTCCATTGGATTCCATTTAATACCAAATTGTAATATAACACACGTTAATCAACATGTGTTTTCTCAAACAACAAAAAAAAAAGAATGAAATGGGTCTTCCATGAATTAAAAATGTAAGTGTTGTATTGTAATTACTTGAAATCATCACAAGGATTCACTGGGTTTACTATTATTTGGACACCTAGTGTTGGGACCATGTTAGAGATAGAGCGTTTTTGGAAGTAAGAATTTTTTTTACAAGAGTGTTGTCTTTTTTTGTTGTCAAAAAATGATTAATTAATTCACATTGAAATTTTTTTATAAAATATGAAGATGATTTATAGATTTATATTTCAAAAATATCATAAGTTGGTAGAAGAACATGTTATATAATCACTATGATTGTAATGGATAATAAATGTATTGCCAATCATATTCAGGTTTTATTGGAAATAAAGATGTTTTTGCAGACATGATAGTTACAATAAATTACTATAAAAATATTATGATGCAAAAGATTATTGATAAAATTTTAAAAATAATGATATATAAGGTTCTTGATAAAATATAATGATCTAAAATCTGTATGGTTGGTGTTGATGAAGAATATTTTTAGGTTATAACCATTTAATAGTTTTTTCCATAAATTTTGGGCATCAAAATCGGGATTTTTTTGGAAATGAAATGTATTCCATAATGTATTTCATAGTTCATGTGCTATGAAGCATAGTTTGTGGACCATAAAATAATTATGCAGAATGGCGAAGGAAAATTGAAAAAAGAAGGATTTTCATTATGGCACAGCTATACAGACCATAGAGCCTGCAACATAGACCATGTAGTGATAATGGTTATTTGGTGGATCATAGTTTGGGGGAGGATTTTTGTTTTTTGGAAGGCCATATTTTTTAGTTGAGATGTTGTTATTTGTTTTCAGAAGAGATTTGCCACTGTAAAGGGATACATGCTCTATACGGACTGCATATAACAGTTTACAGTGAAGGTTGCCCCACATAAATTTTTTGATTAAATTGTATTAGTGGGATTTATAAATTTATTTTCTTATATAAAAAATATAACGACATTATTATGGGTGATTGAATTTTATAAGATTTAATCCTCACTCCAGGATGAATTTGGAGAAGTCTAAATTTGGTCATGGAGAATGATTCTATGAAGGAGATGAGTTCACAAAGGAAAGATTCTTGTGAAGGAGGAAATTCACTATGAGATTTCATAAGAATAATTATGTGGGTCTATTTAGCTCACAAAGGAAAAGTTAATGCATTGAAATGGTTTTTCTACAAGGGATTATCCATTTTTGGAGTGGAGACATTTTAGGGAAGAAGAGGTGGTCTACGAAGCACTCGCGTAATGCAGTGAAACTCTATTCGCGGAGGATACAGGAAGATTCTAGAGGAATCATGGAAGTTCATTGAGGAATGGAGGAAGTTCATACCAGTTTCTATGTAGGATACATGAGAATTGTATTTAAATAACAAATTTGTGAAGGTATACCAATAAGAACCATCACATTGTATTGAATTATTTTTTTCTATAATGAACACAAACACCATTGGATTTTTAATCAAAGTACTATAGGAGTGTAATGGAATATCATACTCAATGTATTCTATAGAAAAGGATTATTTTCATGTGGATTGTGTAGGATTGGATTGTTTTAAAACCATACCAAGGACATAACTGCTCTTTTTGTGTAGTGAACCTTTTAAATTCGTGTATCCCTATGGATGTGTGTTTGAATTGTGTTCTGTAGGGAAAAATAATTAGCAATAGGCAAAGGATGTTTCATATATAAGGAAGAATAAAAGAAAAATATATCCCTTATCCACCCCTCTCCCTCTTAGTGGTAATTCAATCCATACTAGGAAACTTCACCTATGATATATGTCTCAAGTCCCGTGACCGATTAACAACCCACAAGTGAAGAGACATCCATCTTAGGCTGAAGTAGGTAGTGTCATCCAGGAATCCAATGAGGATCTCAAGCCAAACATGTTCTTTTACTATAATATTTTATATTTATTATACTTTTATACTATTACATTTTATAATTGCATGTTTAATTTTTATTAGAATCTATTGGTGGTGGCCTATTTAGTTGTACTCAAAAACTATTCGGGCTTCCTATTGATGCCAATGATAATTTTTTTGGATACAAGACAATGGGAAGCACCCAATAAGTGAGACTAGATTTTCCTTTTAGAATGCATTATTGGGAGAAGAGGTTTGAGATAATTATCACGATGCTTGGAGAGATAATTTATTTTTTTACTTTGTTTCCATTTTATATTGGTTTTATTTGTATGACTTCTACCATTTCCCACCTTCTTAATTTTTAGTATTTTTAAACTTTTATATGACACTATTTGAATATTTATGTCAATTATTCGTTATATGGATGTATCCAGTGTTTATTATATCAATTAAATCTATATTTAACTTGGATGAAGAGGGTATAGTCTCCACACAATACCACCACATAACCTTAATACCAGCCGACAACAATTGGTGTACATTGTAATGTTCTTGATGCCTTATGTCCAACTAGAATAGTCACACATATATGAATTGATTTGGTGACATCACATGACAACAACAAAAACATTTACCCATTGAATGGTCTTGGTTTTTTACAAAGAAGTTAATAAATCATAACCATTAGATTAAGGGTAGTATGCCTGGATGAATTGAATAAATTCGTGTATTTGTTTTTAGGGGAGATAAATGTACATACAGAGAATAAATAAATACTAGATGTAAAAGTTTCAAACTAGTGATGTACGGTTATATAATATGGAAGACAAGATACACGGCGTATTCTTAATTTATTATTGGTAGAATTCCTCAGGTATTAGAATGTGGATAAAACTAACACACCATTGTTAGTGTAATCATATTTATCTATTGTTGAGAATTGAATTTGATGTTCTTGGAGGAGGAGTTCATTACCTGGGTGTTTTAGAGTAATTATATTTTATATCCTAAGGGTTGTAAGTATTAATGGAATGTTTAGCTACACTAGAAGTATATCCAATGTAATTATTATAGTATTTTAGGTGCATATGCACATTATCATGCGTTCTCCTTAGATTATACAATTTTGTTGAACTAAGTAAAAACCTATGTCTCCCTTCACAATTATTTCATTATTATATATCAAAAAATATGATAAGGGATGAATTAATTATAAAATTAAACAAGACCATTTTAAATATTTTTCAACTGAATTTACAATACCCTAATTCGAGCCAAACTCACTCTTAGGATATTCTACATTGTTTGAGACAAACATAATTCTTAAATTCTAATTCCATCCAAGAAAATTAATACCATTTACAGTTTATTTTTCCAATTTATATCTCAAGGTAATGCTCAATAATGATGATTCCATTATCTAAAACCTAATATTATATCTAATGAGTATCATGTATTAAATTAATTTAATAAGGACTTATATTTAATATTCTCCCACAAATATTATAATCGCTTTTAATTGCATCCTTCCCATTTGAATCCAAATATATATAATTCACCATGAATTAAAACATGTATCTATTAAATTAACCATGAATTTATATTATACAAAAATATTTATATTAATATCATATATGATTCTTGGATAGCCAGCTGGATATAAAATTACACAAATCACACATTTTTACTTATTCAATTCAAATCCTCTAGTATCCGAGTGGTTTGGGTTTCATAGAAAATTGAAACCCAAAGAAAACTATAAGAACATGACCCCTAATGGTTTGTGTCCCCAACTATTTATTTATATTCTAAAATATAATCTATGGTCAAAAAATTTTCCCTAACCAATACTGAATGATATAAATCTTGAATGGTGTTGTTTGTGAAGGAATATAACAATTACTTTTTTCAATTTAATTTAATATAAAAAATTTTACATATATAATATTCAAAATTTATACATAATTATTGGATCACATGAAATATTTTTCATTGTATGTTTTATTCGCTTATGTAGACATGATTATAATGATTTATTTTTGGAATCTCTCTTTTATTAATCAAAAAAATATGTGAATTTTACAAAGGATGGTGATGATGAAATATTTTATTTGATTCCAATATATTTTGGTGTATTTAATGAAGAAGTGAATTTAATAAGTTACTTACGGGTGTTTGAGAGGTTATTATTCTGAAACATAACACTATTGATAGTCATACCATTGAAAGATAAAAACATACCGATGTTGGTTCAACAAAAAGTGATGAAATTGAAGAACTTCATGAATCATTTCACTATACATAAGGAGGAAGAGACTATAGTAATTGTTAATAAATGAATGATACAATAATAGATAATATTCTATATCGAAGAACCCTATACAATTAATTCATAATATACTAATCTCTAGTAATATTTTAAGATATTTTATCATTGTAGAAGAAGAATTTTCTATAAAAGATTCATTATTAGTAGAGATTGAAGAGATAAGTAAAATGAAATATTGACTATTTGAGTTTGATAATATAATTTTTTGTGTTGGATTAATAATGAATGTAATATATAGAAATGGAAAACCAGTTGATATATTTCCTATATGAACACCCTGCAGTTGAGTAGATAAACAATAATAAAAGTCTAAATATTAAATTGATTTTCATATAGATGTTGAGTACACTATAAGATAACCCCTAAAAAGTTAAAAAAATTATTCTTCGAATGATGTTATTGAGAAGTATTTACCATAATAAGTCACTCAATGAAGTGGGATATAAAATAGGGTAAATAGAAGTTTGGAGAGAATTATGTATAGTAGAAAATTTAAAATAATCAAAAAACCACTCAATGTGATCATAATGTTCATTTATTATAATGTTTATATTTCACAAGAAACCATCAAAAAGATAAATTAGGGAATATAAATGTTCCAGGTAGATTATCTAGAAGATAAGTAATAAAATGTATGTGTTTCTCTACCAAATTATTATAATTCAAAATTACATTAATATCTTGTGATTCCCCCTAAGATCATCAAAGGTTGATTATATAAGAGGACTATAGAAAAAGGGATTGTATTCAAGGATCTAGAAAAAGGCGATATGAAGATAATGATATATATGATATCAATACAATCCAGAATAGTAGTTGATGATGATAAATAAACAAAAAATAAGGGGGATTAAATGTAGTTCAATGTATGGTTTATTATAATATAGAAGTCCAAATGTATGTAAGACTAGAATCTAGAGGATCAGAAGTATTCAACAAAGTAAATGACCATGGGGGATTTTAAACAAAATTTTCAAATGAAATGAAAAATTTGTTACTAACAATGTCTAATCGATCAGATAATAAAAAATGGTATTATAAAAAGGAGAATAAGTAATATTATGAATGATAAAAATTTTGAGATCCATATATAATTCTCATCGAAAGATAAAAAATACATGAAAAATGAATCTTCGATATACTGATGGATGGAGGAGTATGAGATTTTAGGATGTAGATGTAGAAGAAGATGTTGAGAAAAATTAATGCTCGCATATTCTCAATGTCTATATAATAATTGTTACTAGAATATTATAGAATTAATTATATTTTTATAATTTCATACTAATTAAGATGATGTTGAGTTGTACATTCAATGATATAATATGCATGAAAGGAATATTTTTGGAAACTTCTAGAATCTATAGAAGTGAATGATGTGAATTTTTTTTGTTTAAATTTTTTTATACAATATATTCAAAACCATTCAAAGTGGTTGTCCATAAATATTAAGTTCGTGGGAGATTCAAAAATCATATCTAACATTCCTGAAATTTTTCAGAGTCTGGATGGCTATATAAAGGGGGAAATCATTTTAAAATATAGATAAGAAAAGTGGGAATTTAATTTTGATATTTTTGAGAAATATAAAAGAGAGGGGAAACCAACCAAGTAAATTTTAGAGGAATATTAGGATCAAATTGGTGGGAAGACTATAAGTTATAGATTCATGGAAGTCCTAATAGGATTCTAAAATTTAGGAAACTAGAAGATATAAAATTATTGGTTTTCAGTACCAACCTGCTGAAGTACAAGATGATAATGAAAAAAAAGGTGAGTGATATTGAAATTTTGGTTTTTTTCAAATTGATATCCAGACCCATGTTAAGTGAAATATACAGAAAGTCTAATCATTGAGGTAAAAAAAATATATAGAGCTCCAAAACATAGTTTATCTCAAAAAAGAGAAGAACTATATAGAAATATAATATCTACAGAAGAAATTTTATCACTCAAAGATGTATTTGTAAATTTCTTGAATAAACCTTTAATATTTATCATTATTGTATCAACAAAACAACTATTCTTATAAATAGTCATAAGTGGAATTTCACGAGATAACATATTTACTTGTATACTATCATATAATTAGAGTGTGGATGATACCGACTATTTAATAAAGTATTAAAAATTTCACATTGTAACACTTTTTGTAATAGTGATATTTGTGGATTCAGATAATAATTGATTAAAAAAAGGATACATTTACCACACTTGGATTGAAGCATATGAAAATAATTGAATGCTTTTGTTTCCATTTCATCATCTAAATTGGAAGTGTGAGAAATGTTTTATAGTGGATATCAAAGTTTTATATATCATAACTAATGGTTGAGGATTAGATAAAAAGAATGGGAAATTTTTTAAGTTAATGTAATTCGAAAAAACGTTACGTACACTAATTCATGCTCAACAAATGTATATATACAGTCCCATGGGTGTAACAAGTGGTATAATAGTTGACCATGTTTCTTTTGTTTTGTTATACTTTATTTGTTTTTGTTTATTCACTAATTTACATGAATATAATATTTCATAAAGTTATAGATTTGCCTCTTCTATAATATATTGAATTTGGGCATAAGATGATGTTTACAGATTTTACCACTATTAATGGTAACATAGATAATTAAAAAAAATAATTGATAGTCTAGTATATGAAATACGATTAGACTAAAAAATTGATTATCCTATTATGTTTAATTGAAGGTGTTTTCACAATTACAAATTTAAAATAGATAGGAATATGTTAAGATAAATATATTTTTATTGATCCTCCAGATGGTGGGAGTTAAATCATTGATGAATATGAATCTGTTGAGTATATTGAATATTTTTTATTTGAAATTGTGTATTACATGATGAATATATATATATATATGTATTAATATTTATGAATATATATTCTGATATATCAATGTAATCTTGGATAAATATCTAAAATTATAATTTGAAGATAATGAATTAGAGAATGAATTTTCTACATAGGTACAAATGTGTTATACATTCACAAAGATCATGAAATAAATAGAATAATATGTATAAATTTTCAATTAAAATATAACATTAGTCAATGAATAGTTTTTATGAAGTGTTTATAAGAAACATGTATTTAAGATTTTTTTTGAAGAACTAACACATGTATCATAAGTTACTATCAATGTCATGAATTCTGAGCTAGATATTAAAGTTAAATGAATAAATATAAATATTAACTATATACATAAAGTGAATAAGTGTTATAAAGATTTACTTTAGAAAATAAAATGTGAATCTGAATGAATTTTTTAATCTCTTAATTATTTCAAAAAAATATCGTATTTAAAGTTCTCTAAGAAGAATATATAATTAAAGAACACAAAATTTAATCAAGTTGAATCTTCAAAAAAATATGAGAAACTTTTCAATATCATATATGTATGATTGAAGATTATAAATACAAAAATGTTTCAATATTGATGTAGAAAAATTTGAAATAATAAAAAGTTACACCATATAATAGAATTAAGAAAAAGTTTACCAAATCTTCTAGAAAAACTATTTTCATGAATTCATATTCATTTTGTTATCTACGTTCTAAAATATGTTTTTTACTTAAATAGGTGATTAAAAGTGATAGGAATTTTTTTTAAATGTAGAAGAAAATATTTAAGAGGGAAGGTTTGGGATACCCCTTTAATGGGAGTGACAATGGAGTTGGTGGTTATAGAGATGTTCATAAAGGAAACTATGATGTTTTCTCAGTTCCATAATTTTTATATGACATTGGACGTGATTCCTTATAGAGGAATTTAGTCACTATTATTTTTACCAATTATACTTATTTAAGTTATTTTATTTATATGGTGATAGTTTTGCCTCATTTCACCCATTATGGGTGGAATTATCTCCTACTTGATGACAGCCTTATTCAGTAAAAAAAAATTATACCCTAATTCACCCTTTATCAGTGTAGTTTCATAGTCCCCTAATAATAAAAATATATTTCCCATATTTAATTTTTAAATATTCATATGATCCATATCTTTTGTTACTCATTAGAAAATATAATTCAAACAGACACACACATACATAAATAAATATCCAAATACATATTTTCATATGGTACACGATAATTTCAAATAACGATTTGAAATTATATGAAATTTATAATCATTATATGATTAATCCTAAATCCATAAATATCCACCCCCCACATATAAAGAACATGAAAAAATAATCTTGGACACTTGGAAGTCTAAAAAAATTCCATTTACTTAGGGATCCATAACACAAGATATGTTACAGTTCATCATAACATGAAAATATAATATCTATAAAATGCATCCAATAATAAATTTAAGTTTAAGTACCATTTATTTTTGGATTGTAATTATTTTAAATGAATAATTAAAATATGTAAATTTTTCAATGTGTATGGAAGATTTCTTTTTTTATGAGATTACACCCAGTTGAAGGAAGTCATGAAAGCAGCCCATGTCTATGGGTAAAGGAGAATTGAGTGGATATCACTATATTTTCAAAGGAAACCTTATATTGGGGTAAGGAAAATAAAAAAATGGTTAGTTAGTGATAATACCCTTATAATTAGTTGATTTATAGATATAATACACAAGTAAAAAACATGTACCAAAGAAAAATGTTTTGTCTAAAGCATTCAAAACATTACTGAAGTTCTATTTAGGTGAACATGTTGAAGAAGATGATATTAATTGAGTTAAAAGCTAGTATAAATGTAGGAATTATTTGTTTTATCCTAGTAGAATTAATTCCTTCTATATATCCTTAATTAATAATGACTTTATTATTTAAAAAAATAATGGTTTTGAATTCTTAATTGGATGGCTAAATTAATGTTCATTGAAGGTTTGTAATGAAACACTTATATGAGTTTAGATGTTTCAATGTAATTTAATATTGATTTAAAATAGTTTAGGATTATTCTAAGAATTTATAAAAATATTTGAGACCATTTGGAGGTGATTTAAAGTGGATAAAATAAACATTTTATGGTTTGGAGAAGTATTTGAATCATTGAACGTTTTCTTGTATTTTGGAACATATCATTAGTCTATTAGTAGATCTTATGACATTGAATAGTGAATTACGATAATAAGATCATATGAATTCTCAATTATTATTAAATGCAGTATATTTTAAGAGTTATTGGTAAAATTTATAAATTTTAATGTAATAATATGACATGGAAGTGAGTGAATGAACTTGGATCTTCATATGACCTCATGCTCCATCAACAGACTTTGAGGGCGACACATATGACTTTGTCTCATGTTAGACCTTGTTGAGCAGATCATATGTCTTCAAGAATTAATAAGACTTTAAAAGTATTAGGAAATGGGTTTTGATACATAATATAACTTATAATGGTTTATGGAATAATGATTATACACAGTGTATGACTTTGAATGTAATAAGAAATGAACATCAGTGATGTGTTCAACATCATAAAAGATGAATTCTACAAATTCTTACAGACTGTATGATGGTGTTTTTGAGAGTCAACATATGAAGTAATAAGTAATTTTTATAATTCTTGAAATTATTTTCATGTATCAAAATGTAATAAATTAAATGTTATATTAGTAGTATATTAAATAGTTATTTATCATGAACTTAAAAAGGTGGAGATAAAAGAAATAGATGATTCATAAACATTTTATCTCTTAAAATGATCACTTTTCAAGAATTATAAATTATTAATAAATACATCTAATGATGTTGATGAAAAAATTTATAGATATAAAATCAAAAAATGATATGTGATCATTTTTTCATTTTATGTGGATAAATGTGATAGAATAAATATGTGATTATTATAACCATTAAATATTTTTAATTGAGATTATTTGAATTCCATCATTTGTGATCAGAATTGAAATGATAGATTTCAGAATGCATGAGTTGTTCTAATGTGTTATACCTATCAAAATTAGAATTTATTCTTCCTTGAAATTATATGAATGTGTTGATATTCTATGTGTACTTGTAAGAATAAATCTGACGTCTAACTGCACATAAAGATTTACACAAGTTTCAATGAGAATATCCACTTTGACTATGTGTTTGTCATATGATTTTATTAAAATCATGAACACTGATTTTTTTAGTATTTAAGGGAGGTATTTTATAACATTAACTCATGTAATAGTATTAAAAATTATCTTTCGGATATATTGGTCAAGATAAATAAGGAAATTAGTAGGTATTAAAACTCAAGGGAACTCTTTTAATTCTACAAGGGACATTCATTGGGGAGATAAAACAGAAGGAGGTTATGAGGGAATTTTATTATATAATATTTTTTTTGAGAAAAATAATCATGATAATGGGAATTTAATGCAAGGATTATTTTAAATATTCTAAATGTTGAGAATATTATTTTATGCTGGCCTGCATATATAATGGAAATGATGAAATAAAGAGTGGTTTCTAAAACTGTAAACAAGATCTGGAGTAAAGGTGAAGAGAATATAACACTCAAATGATAAGAAAAAGAAGAGAATATTTATTTTATATTTATAAATAAGATCATTTAGGTATGAAATAAGAAGTATAATATAGTATAGTATTGTTTTCAATTTCCATCACAGGCTAAATTACATAGAAAAATTTAAGTAGAGACCAACCAAATTTTGATGTTTTCGATCGTTTGTGTCAAACCATTAAACAATTAAATAGATGTTGGATTCTTGACGATCACATGAGTTAAATTTTGAGTTGATAAATTCTCACGATTACATTATTTATATTATCTATGAAGCTAAAAGAGATCATTGACCAAAATCCATGTATTTTTCTTGATGAAAATGTGGCACTAAATAAACCCTATGTTTTGTGGAAGAAGATATATGCCTCTTATTTAGATACATACTTATCCTATGAAAATATCTATACCGATAGGTTTTTATATAAACACATATTTATTATTTAAGAAGATATATAACCTGTGAGACTCAGGGTATGCAAGAAAATCATAGAGAGATGATGTGATTTCTGTGTGATGCTGAGTTTTAGGAGGTTCTATGTGAATTAGGACCATGGATACATTATAAGTATATGTAAACATATGATAAACACAAAACCACTATATTTATGAATTTATTATAGTGTATAGTTCATTATTGGGGAAAATGATCATTCACATCCAAGAGTTGGTTTCCTACATCATGGTCAAACCTTGTAAAAAACTGCCTTCAACAATTTCTTTCCTTAATTACATTGTATTTGGTTGATGATTTCAAGGAAGAAATTAAATTAATCCAACTATAATAACTTGTAACAAATATTCATAACAAAATGGATTTATTATTTTAAAGGAATAATATTATTTTTCTAAAAAATTAATAACATATTTCACTACCCTTTTTGGAATCTAAACTCTATCCTCATTGGAATTTATATGGTTATCAAAGAAAAGGTTCTCTAGGGGTGGACCAATTTTTATTATTATTATAGATTGATAATGCAATAATTTGACCAATCTGTAATAGATCCACAATGGGAAGAATTAATAAATATTCATATTGATGCATAATTGGATGTCTTATCCATGATAATGAAAAAATATGTGAAAATATATTAATAATAATAGAAGAATATAAATTAAAATATATGATCAAGAAATAGTAGAATATGGTCATAGTGGTATGTCTGTTGATAAATAAGTTGAATATTATTCCTTAAATGAAGACTGTTCAACCTTTGACTAAGATGTGTTATATGTTAAATCACTTCATGATTTTTATTCTTAATTTAATGGATATAAAATTAATGTTAAAAATTATTTCGTTTATTATATTTTTGTTATTTTTAATGGAATATTGGACGAAAATCCATTTCTAGAAAATATATTCCATGTAGTGGATGATGCATTTGAAATAAGTAGGCATATTTAACACCCTAACAAAACTAGTATGAGAAAAGGATGGAACATTATTAGTTTTCAATGAATAATATTTTCATGATGTAGAATACAAAAATACATTATTTTTGTGAGAAACCAATAATTAAATATTTATCTATAGAATATATCCATTAATTTTAGAATCATAAAAATATCACTATAAATATCAAGGATTCAAAACTAAATTTAAAATCTAAAACAGTAAAAAAGATTGATATTTAAATACAAGATATTAGAAATATAACTCTAGAAGAAAAAATGATCATGGAAGAGTGTGATTCAATTAGTTTAGACTAAGAAATATTCCTTCAGCATGATGTGTTTACATATTGAAGAAATATTTTGAAATCTAAAAACTACTCAAATATATTCCTATCATACTATTAAGAAATGAACAATTTCAAAATTTAACTATATGAAGAATTTTAATTCTAATAAGTATCTAATTGGTGGGAAAAATAGATTTAGATATCTTAGAGAAAAATCTACAACATTCATTTGGAGAATTGTATCCTAAATTCTCTATGAAACTATATGCATAAAATATATTTTAAAAAATACTGCTTAAAAAACTAAAAAAAATAAAAAAACATTGGATGATTAAAATTCAATGAGACCCACTAAAACATCGAGAAATGATAGATATTTTTCCAATAGGACCATTTCCATAAATTTATCCCAAATTATTAGGATTTTGACCTAAAATTAGCAAGGTAAATAATCTATAAAATCCAAAAAAGTTTATATTAAAGACAAAATGAGATGATGTGTTTATAGATTTGGGTTATTCAAGAGGTTTGGTTATTGGGATAATGAATATTGTCATGATATATAAAACCATAATGATTTTATAAGGCCTTATATGGGGGGAATCAGTGTTGAAACAAAGGGAAAACCTAATGGTGTGAGGATTACATAAGATAAGAACAACTATATGTTTCAAAAGAATAGATATTATTCTTTTCAATATTTTTTTTGTAAAATTTGAAATAAAAATAAAATGAATTATATTGTATATATACTATATAATTCTATTATAGAAATGTAAAAGGAATACCAATGGAAAATAATAATGAATCAAAAGAAAAAAAGGTTTCCATGATGAGTTAACTAATGAATAAGGCTGAAATATATATAACACCATAAAACATAATATTCTATTATTATGGTAGTAATGGCCACATCATGAACCATTTTAAAATGAAAATGAATATTTATTTTAAATGGTGTAAGATGGAACTAAAAAAGAATAAATGAAATAAAGTAACCATAAGCCTGAAATAGTGGAATAAAACAAAAAATCTGAATCAATAAATTTTAATATGAAAGAAAACTCATTGGATTCTATATATGTTTTTGGAATCTACATATGGTTTGGTCAAAGAGTAATTAGATGTATGACAGGGATGACTCATAAAAAGGTTTTCTAAAATGATAATGTATATGAAATAGTATTTTGATGTTCTAAATAAGTTTTTATAGTGAAGTATGTGAATCTAAAATGTGAGGAATAAAATTTTCTTAAGGAATTGTAAACAATATCCTCTAATCAGTTGGAAAAAGATAACATAATAGAGAAAGTATTAAAGGAAAAAAATGCTATGATTTATCTATTGAAAAATATTATTCAATATATGGTCAAATATGAAAATAAGAATGAGTTTATGCTTCCCAATGGAGAACATATCTATAACACTAAATAATAATGATGTTTAAATCAATTCAAACACTTTAAATCCTCAAATAATGAAATTTTTGGGTTGAGAAATATAACAACCCTTTTCTTTGTTACAAATTAATTAAAGATTTATTAAATAAATGT
Organism: Viscum album; assembly: GCA_963277665.1. Taxonomy (NCBI): domain Eukaryota; kingdom Viridiplantae; phylum Streptophyta; class Magnoliopsida; order Santalales; family Viscaceae; genus Viscum; species Viscum album. Next base: position 1,304,311,235 of record OY728140.1, on the reverse strand, counting down.
ATATATAATAAAACCCAATGGATTATTAAGTCTAGTGTATTTTTTAATTTTGTATATGGAATAAAATCTTGAATATAGGATAAAACAAAATTATTAAAAACTTCCTTATCTTGCTTCTAAAATTCTGTGGATTTTAAAATGGCATGGGATAACCTAGGAAAAAACTAAAGTAATGGGTGACCTATAAATCCTAGTAAAGGAATAAACATGGAATAAGGTGATCCCTTTTAGACTATATACATATTAATGGTGCATAAAAATAGTAGGAATTGTAAACATGAACAATAATACATTATATAACTTGATAATCATAATAATGTAAATGTGGTAAACACATAAAATAGTACGTCATTAACATAGGTCAAAGATAAACCATTTAAAAAAATCGTGGAAAAATCAACATAAAGGAATTAGGATAAAACATTGTCCTAACCTAATGTCTCATGAGGATAAACATTACGCAATGCATTGGAGAACTTTATAATTTAGACTGCACCCATCACTTTTATTTCATTCTCACATATAAGTGTGCCACATAGATCGTATAACATAGAATCATTAATTATCATATATTATTACAATATAAAGTATATATTAATAAATAAATGTAAGTATCATGTCGAATAGGTATAAGTGTATAATGGTGAATACCCTTAAAAGTAAATTGGTATGGTATTTACTACACAATTAGTTTTTATATGGAAAATTTCATTGAAATTTCGGCAACATAAAAACATCCCATAAAAATAAATAAAATTTAATGATGATAGAAAAATGCCTCTCTTATAATTTATAAAAAAAATTAAAGTTGGATAAATAATGAATAAAATCTCTCATTATAAGGAAATGGTGTTAAACGACATAAGGTAAAGAAGATACTGGATATAGCAGAATAAGGAAAATACTCCTTACTAGAGTGTGTGACAACAAATGCTTGGAAGTTGATTATTTTGAGAATAGGTGTGCCTTAAGAAGCATATAAAGAGCATAGGTCTGGGTATGTATGTGATACAATGAGTTTCTATGAATAGAAATTGAAGTTTTTGTGGGTTTATATAGGAATGTTGGGTGATTTCATTATTATTTAGGTTTTGAACTATAGATAATAAAATAACAAAAAACAAAAATCATACCATGGTTTTTCCACATGGTTTCTACCAAATGGGAGTGGGTGTCATTATTTTATAAGTTAAAGGGCTCTAAATAATAAAATTGAACCCTTGATTTTGTGGATGTGAGTCATACTCTTTGAGGAATGGTTTGAAAACCAAAAAATATTTTAATTGTTTTGCAGGATTCACAAGGGATTTAAAAAATTTATCAAATAATAATAAAATCAAATTATTGTAACGTTAAATAATATATTTTTGTGAGGAAACACATTATAATATTTATTACATCCCTTTTAGGCTATTATGATGTCATAACACCCAAAGTATGATTGTAATGTATTTAATTTTTACTAAAAAATTCGATTGTTTCAGAAAATTATGAAAACATCAACATTTCATTATTTTGACAATAAAAATTTAAAAATAATATTAATTTTATGCAAATAAATTTCAAAAAGGGTTTATTTTAACTTATAAAATTACAATCTCTATTTATTAAAAATTGATGTGTTTTTTTTGACAATAATTGTTTTTAACCCTTATAAAAATTATATTTTAATTCATAAAACATTATATGACAATAAATATCTAATAAAAATTATTTAATAATAAAATTTTATAAAATTTATTTATATAAAGAATCTAATAATTTATCAAAATAATTTTCCAAATCGAATATAAATATTACCGAAAAAATATTATATGTGTTTTATTATATCGAAATAGTAATAATTTATGAAGTTACTATAATATGATTAAAATATATTCATAATTCTATAAAAAATAATTTATACACTCGAAATTATAGGGTCTTGATACATATACTTTAATACACCAGCAAACTCTTTATGAATAAGGTGTGTGGTAGTGATACATTTATGGGGTGGTTAAGTGTACATGGTTTGGGATGTGATCTTGATGATCCTGAAATTATCTAATAAATGGTTTATCTTAATCTTAAGTTGTTATACCCTAACTTGGGCTTGGTCAAGGGAAAATTCCAATGATGATATCTCCTTGAGAATCTCTGATTAATGGGATTTATAAGGTACAATCCTATTGGTATAGGGAATCACATTATTTTTCAGTGTCATTCAAATTTAATAAATCTCTATATCTATACTAACCATCTGATCATTATAAATTGATTATATTATCAACAATAATGATAATTTATTTTTTTCTTTCCTAAATATATTAATGTGTTTTCTATGACTATATTATTAATAATACATTTTATTAAAATCAAAATGGAAATTTTATTTATAACAGTTAGGGTTGTTTCAATCTTCCCCCCTTAAGAAATTCCACCATGAAAATTATATTTTCCAATACTAATGAAGATGTGGGTAACTCGGTTTAATCACCTCATCTTGTTCCCCTGTTGTTTCTTCAAACCTGTTGTTTCTCAACAACACTTTTACCTGGTTCATTACCTTATTCTATATATCATTAACTCTATGATCTAATACCTTCATCGGCTGATCCACATATAAAAGGTAATTATCTAATGGATCAACATCTACATTGAGTACATGTGAGGGGTATAGTATGTATATCCTCAAGAGGGACACATGGAATACATCATGTACCTAAGATAGGATTGGTGGGATTTCAAATCAATTGGCCACCACTATGATGAAATCAATGATATCAAAAGGGCTGATGTTCCTTGGAATAATTTTTCCCAAATTACCAAATCTCATCACATTCTTCCATGGAGGTATGCTAGGTAATACATTTTCTCCAACTTCAAACTCTTGGCCACATCGATAATTGTCAGTATAGCTCTTCTATCGAGTCTGAGATGCCCTGATGTGGTGTTGAATGGTAATACCCTTTTCAACCATTTCATAGACCATTTCAAGACATAGTAGTATTAATTCCCAAGATTCATTCTTGTACGTAGGTGTTTTGAACATCTTCTTATAAATGGCTTCATATGGAGATATTTTGATTCTCCAGTTGAAACAGTTATTTAAGAAAACTAAACCATGGGTAGATATTCTTCCCATCCTCCTTTTAATTATATATAACATGATCACAACAGGTCTTACACAATATTAATAATCCATTCATATCGTCCATCATGTTAAGGACGATAAATTTTGATGAAGTTCATAATAATGTTCAGAGGATATTGAAGGATTTTCCAAAACATAGTGGTGAATCTCGGGTCTCATATGGATACAATTGATAATGGTAATCGATGAACCCTTACCACTTCCAGAATGTATATCTTTTCAAGTTTATTTAGTTATAAATTTTATAGAATCAAAATAAATTGATCAGTAAATGAATGAAGATCCCAAAAAACCATATAACATTGCTTCAACTAGCTATATTTAGAAGTCTGTTGACAAAGTACATGGTTATTTCTTCTAATTTGAATTATTTTATGGGTAATTTTTGAATCATACCCTTAAAATTATACCTATAAACTAACACATACTAACATAACAATCACATTAATGTATATTGAACACTATCCTTCTTCATATTGTCTGACCTATAGTACTCATGGAGATCTCAAAAAATCTATTTTCTTCTTGGGTGAATGGAGAATGTCAAACTATGTAAATTATATTATAGTTCTCTCTTTAACATAAGATTTTATAGTACATATAGTTATGATCCAAATGTCAAAAAACCATCCTTAACACCAAACACAGAATTTTCCTTTTCTTATAGTTTCCACTGTATTTTAAATTCCCACATCATCCCTTTTAGCATCCTTTAACCTCTCTGAAAGAGATATTTTTTCAATTATTTTTGAAAGGATTGATGATGTTCCTTCCTTTATTATTCCCATATACATCCTTTAAAAATATAATAATATTATATCCCTCTTAATTTTCAATGATTTTATAATTACTGGATCCTTTATACTTATAGCATCTTCCAATTTTTTCACTTTCTAGGATAGTTGTGAATTGACCAGTCAAAGTCATTGATCAGCTCAAACCGTCAACACTGGTTCATATTCAACTAATTCTGTGTTAATATATACTTTAGAATTTTATGATTTGAATATATTTCACACTTCTCTCTAGAGAGATAATTCCACCATATTTTTAAAGAAAATATTACTACTACTAACTCCAGATCATGCATTTTGTAGTTATATTCCTTAACATTCTACTACATTGAAGCATAGGATTTGATTTTTTCATTTTGTATTTACACAAAAATCAATCCCTTCATTTAATCATCTCTAAATACCAAGAACATTTATCATCTTGTTGGTAATGTGAGTATTAGTGTAGTGATAACCCTTATTTTTAACACGTTAAAGATGTCTTCGCATTCACAATTCCATGAAAACATGGCTCCCTTCCATGTTATCTTAGTTATAGGGGTTTTCAATCATTATAAATATCATAAAATTCAAAAATAGTTCCCAGTTAATCCCAGGAAACTATGGATATATTATACATTTTCTGGCCCCATCCATCCTTCAATTTCATCTAATTTTGAAGGGTCCACAAATATCCCATGGATTGTGATGATATTCACCAATAATGAGACTTCCCTGAACCAAAACTCACATTTTCTATACTTGGAATAATGATTATCTATTTTCATGGTCTTTATCACAATTCTCATATGCTTCTCATGCTCCTCCTCACATTGGGAGTATACAAAAATGACATCTATAAATACTACCACATATTTGTTGAGGTAATAGATAAAGAATCTACTTATCATGTGCATGATTATTATTGGAGTGTTAGTGATTCTGAATTGAATTACTACGAACTCATAGTTAACATACCTCGTACAAAAATTAGTTAAGGGGATATCATCTTTCTTCAACCTAACATGGTAATATCACGACCACATATACAACTTGGATTAGTATTGTTCACCACATAGCTAATTAAAAAAGTCATTAATCATTGGAAGAAGATACATGTTCATTATAATATCTCGTTGAACTCATGATAATAAATGAAAAGGCCCATGACCAGTCCTTCTTGTTAATGAAGAGGATTGGTGCACCCCATGGGGATGTACATGGGAGTAAGAACCATTTATCTGGATTCTCCTATTGTTGTTTCTTCAGCTCTTGATGTCTCAGAACATCCATTTTAAATAGATTCTTGGATAATAGTAATTACATAGGTATAAGGTAAATTAAAAATTCAACCACTTATAAATGAGGTAGACTAGAAAATTCATCCTGAAACACATCAATGTATTCCCCCATAATAGTCATGTCTTCAAGGATGGTGAATCCCTTTTATAAAACTAATTTATCTTGACAATATTTCACATAGCTAAATATTATCTATTCCTAACATATTTGTTAAAAAAAATAATCATCCCCCTCCTTGCACTAGTTATGAATTGGGTGTTGATTCGTAATATATAGATACATTTATTTTTACCTCAATTTATGTTGGATCTATATAAGGAATGGAAATCCATACCCAAAATTTCAAAAACATTTATAAAAAGGAGTATAAGAAGGATTTTTTGGAATTTCAACCCAAAAAAAATTATAGGGGAGGATTTCTATATATGGGATGAAATAATTTTCCCTTTTTCAATTTTTATTGATAACTCTACTTCAATTATTTGTTGCGATGTTTGGAAAATTATACTAAAATATAATGATATGAAGAAATGGGTAGTACCATAATAAAAAAGTATGTTGGATATTATTGAATGAATAACTAGCATACCTATCACCATTTTGTTATCGGTAACCACCTCTGTAGTTGGGTTGGAAAAATTTCAGCCTTAATTCCTTGGAGGTTATTGGTTGTCTCCAAAAACCCTTACCTTAATAAATTTATTTGAAAAGTTCTCCAGTTTTATAAAGTTGTGGGAATTAATATTGGACTATGGGTTTACCTAATAATTCTTTAACTCTATCAAATTTGTGGGTTTCTCATTTTGGTAATAGTTATTTAGGTTCAATTCATTTCTTCACCTACTTCAATTACTCATCACCATTAGTCAATTTTTGAGTTCTTCTTTATACAAAATTGATATGTGGGATGTTGAAGTTTAATAAAACCATTAGATTACTCCATGACAATTCTAGAATTAAACTCCCCTTTACACTTCAAATCTTCATGATACAATTGATATTCATAGATCTCTATTTCTGTTTTGAGTGAACATCAGACAATTTTATCAAATATATTAATGTTAAGAATTGCCAGGTATTTTCATAGACTAGGTTTTATCATATCATAGAAGTTCTAATCCTTGAATTTTGGGGTAACAATAATTCACCAGGCTTATCATGTAAGTTTTGTGATGTTTTCCTATTATTACCCAATAGATTTAACATCTTTATTATTTAGGGAAAGGACTTCCACTCCCATTTCAAATCTATGAGTGTGAGGAAAATAATTATCCAAAAACAATATCCAAAATTACTTCTACCCCATCCCTCAATTTTCAATGGATTTGATCCATTGTTCTACAATTGAGGAATAAGATGATCAATTGAATGTTTGAGTCCATTTTCATATAAAGGAAGCAATCATAGCTTGTTCTATATTGGTGGGATTTAGACACTCCATAGGATCTATGTTTCTATTCAAAACCTGAGTCAGTAGAGATAGTATCATCATGAATTTCACAGTTCCTGCTCCCATCAGTTTGAGCATCTCATTAGACAGTCATCACATTCCCTTCACATTGATTGTTTACCAGATTCCTCCTGTTTCTAGCCATTAGATATAATAAAAATGATGGTTAGGGATGGGTGTTTTTTTAAACTATTTACCATTTAAAGTAATTATACAATATCATTAATTAAATACAAATAAATTACAAGAATTATCATAACTTATGAATTTCTAGGATTTAATATATGTTATCAATGATCTCTTTGCTAACATATACTCTTATGGTAACTTTTTCCCCTTAATAATGATTCATAATGAACTTATTAATTTACCAATGAATATCTTCTGCGAGTATCAAACTAGGTTCACAGTAAAGCACAGGGTCATATACCAGGTGGCACCAAGTTAGGCCCGACTTGTAGAGACCCATACTCGACGTACATGGACATTTCATTATGTTTTAAGAATACTTAATATATAACAAAAAAACACCCAAGGAACGTAATATTTTAGTGTCTTTGAAAACTCAGAACATAATATTCTAATCATGGTGAATGATCTTCAACATCTCCCATAAAGATCTTCCCCTTTTGTTTTCTTACCTAAAACCATTCTTTATATCCTAGGGAAAAAAATAAAAAGTGTGAGCACAAATTCCCAGTAAGGGTAAACATAGAGAACATAAAACAATCCATAATCATTTGAATGAAAAAACATGATCATAAAATCTAAACATCAATATCTTTATCAATGACATAAAACATGGAAGTACGTAAGGCATATATCATAGATGAACATAAATCATGATAAAAGAGTATGGGAATAAAACATGTAATTGTGGAAAATCATTAAGCACGTGATATGATTTCCATTGTAGCCAAGGAATTACTGCCAAGACCATCATAGTGGACAATGTCCATTACTAAACTGGGTTTACTTGTCGTTCCAGCCCTGTATTGCTGAACCAGATTTAGTTTCCATTATAGCCATGTATATATAATGAGATATAAAAATTTACCCAATGCATTGGAGGGATATATAGGTCTCACCCATCACATATTGAAATCATTCTTACATGTGCCACAAAATAATCATAAATCATTCATCATAATCCAAAGAATAAAATGGTTTTCATAAACATCATCCCATCTTAACATAATCCATATAAAACAAATGGATATCAAAAAATCAAACTATATAAATAATAGAGACATTATACTTGAAATATAATCATACTAAATAATTTCATCTTAGATGGTAAATAGTTTTGATAACACACTTGAAATGAATTCTTGAGGAAAATATCCTTTATTCTTCAAAATAATTTTCTATTCTCAAAATGACATGACTTTTAAAAAGAAATGAATTTTTTTGAAAATAATCATGAAAACTTGTAGAGTAAACTTCATGGAAATAAGGAATTACGAAACTATAAAAATCCAGTCATGCCATATAAGTTAAAAAAACTTGCTTCCCTTACTTTTGCAGGAAAAGTCAAAAAGTACCTCGTATGGTTAATAAAAGAAAGATTACTTCCATACCACACAGTAAAAGTCAAAAAAGGGTTTAACATGAAATTAAACATACATGGAAGAATAGTAAACACTTTATGAAAACATTCTTATAAAACACATACATGGATTAAAAATATAACCCCAGTAAATACATATGTATAAGCAATCTCAGATAAAAATGAGATTTGCAAAATTATCCCTTACCTTAGGTCAAATTTCATCTGTACATGTCTGAAACTCTTGTATAGTGGGTTTAAACATATTATTAACCTGTAACAGAAGCATAATAATATATATGATATCATATATGATTCACTTATGAATTTATATTACCCGTTATTTTGTCAATTCCCTGTTAAAGCAGCGTTTTGGGTAAAATCGTTTCATTTATCTTACGTGTTTGGACTTGGTGTTCTTTATATTATTATTACTTATTTCATGATTTAAAAATTTCAAGAATGTAAAACAGGATTTATTTATTTCATATATATTCATTATATATATATATAATATATAGATAAATGAAATGAAACACACCGTTCATGGAGACGATAGGCTGTACGTATGCATGAACACTATTTTCCTTTCCTTATTGACTTGAATGGAAGTAAGTATATGAAATATATATATATATATACATAAATCCAGTGGCATTATTATGTCATATATATCATTATTATTCATTATATATACTTTATAATCATTCTTGAATGGTTAACATGGAGAATGAATCTAATCGAGTCGTGGAGACGGTAATCCGTACGTACGCACAAGCGATGATATCATTTCCATAATTATAGAATGGAATTGGAGTGGATGATATAATATCTCAGAATCATTATTATGATATAATAATAATATATCATTATTCTTTACACCATTATACCCATCCATGTTAGGTGGTGGTGGAAAAACATATTACACCACGGCATGGAGACGGTATTCCATATGTACGCACGCGCGGTGATTTAGTTTTCTGTAGGATGGATAGAAGGTGAAATTGGGTTGTTTAATATTTATAATTACATATCAGTATATTATTTATACTGATTTTATTACTTTATAATGAAACAACTAAAGAATAGGAAGTAGTAGAATAAAGAAACATGAAAGAATCGGTAGAAGAGATTACCTATTCTTCGATGCGCATCCTCTTAACCTCCTCTTAGGGCACTAACGTTGGAATTTAAAGAAGACCAATAGCTCTAGTAGTTTTCTATGAAAGTGTCTATGTGAAATTGGTAGAGTTTTTCCGAGCATGATGGCTCAAATTTGTGTGAATTGGAGAGGAAGGAGGTGCCCTTTTATAAGGTAGGAGAGGGGCATCTTTGGAAACCTCAAACATATTAGTTTAATATAAATTCAAACCCCACATAAAAACTTCCAAAATGACTCAAATACGAATAATTGTTGAGATAGTGTTGTAATCTCATCAACCAATAAAATTTAGACATGTTTGAAATTTATTTTAAACCTTATCAATACGATTTATCCTTATTTAATCTATTTAATTTTATTTGTTGTAATAATATTCTAAATTTTAAATTGTTTTAAATAATGCCTTATGTGTTGTGAATTATCCATAATTGGGTAATTTATGACATTTTAGACAATATAAATTTCAATTTATATTTTTTAAATATGTTTTTTATTTTTAAAAAAATTAATAATATGATATTTTTATAAAATAACAACAGTGTTAATTTTGAAACTATTCATTTATTTGAATTCAAATAAAATCCACACAGATGATATATTCAAAACTAAATGTTTAATAGATTCCTAAAATGTCATATTCATCTAGAAAATTTGTGGAGAACATTAATAAGTTCATATAATAATAATTTTATGATTTATAAAACCATTTATTTTTTATTTTACTTAATAAAACAATTACTACATCATTTTTGTATAATCATTTAATATACTTATTAGTTGCATAAAAATGAAAAATAAAATAATATGATTATTATAAATATAATATATTTAAAAATAATACTTTTACTAGAATTTATCATCTTAAAATCACAAGATGAAAATTTTTATATTTATTAAATTATGAAGGTGATAACTTTGACATAATTTAAAATAAAATAAAATAAGAGTCATAATCACTTTTATAAAGCTCAAAATGGTCAAAAATTAGAAAATTATATGGTTATGGTTTATATATATACGACCATTAAGTTTTGGTCAGGTTTTTGGGCCTTATAATGGGTATTATTATTTTAATAAAAACTATATTACTGATTTTTCACTAAATAAATAATTTCTATATCATTAATGTATAAGCTACTAAGGTTATTAAATATCACTTAAAAATTAAAAATAAATTACCATAAAAAATAAAAACATTTTATCTTTTAAAAAAGTATATATAATCTAATTTATATTCTGTATAACCTTATTAAAAATTATTTAATTAATAATGTTTGAGTGAGACATATTTCACTTTCTTTAAAAATAAAATAAATTGAAGGTATTAATCACATCCAAAGGGGTTCCAATGGATTCCTATAAGACCCAAATATTACTTAGGACGAAATATAATCATCCAATTATATTAATACAAATGTTAGGGTAATTTTAGAAGATTATATTTACCCTTAATTACCTAATTTACCTTTAACTATAGTAAATTAAATTTACCGTAGTTACTATTAATAGTGACCAAAAATAAAAATTATCCTATTTACTTAATTTGAACCTACTGATTCCAAATATGGAATAAAATTTTTCAAATTCAAATCATAGAAGTTGCTGAAATTAATTTAAAATTAATCTTGTTGTTAAGAAAATGAGTTTTACAAGTTAAAATATTTCAAAATATTGAAATGATTTTACTAATAAATTCAATGTAAAATCAATGATAATGACACACATGATATTAAATGGTAAAAATATATTCTATTTATACTTTAAAACCATTCAATATTATAATTTAACCATATAAATTATCTCGATAAAAAAATTGTTTTTAATTAAAATTTAGCGTATTTTTACTATTCATCAAAATAAAAACTTTTCAGAAAAATATCAAAAATTTATCCAAAGTAAATTTTTATATCCTGAATCAAAATAAGAATTTTATTTTGTCAAATTGAACTTATAAACATGTCAAAAACTATATTTAAAGTGGTTGAACCATCAAAATGTAGAAAAACAGCATTTTTTAAAAAATACTTATTTTACCCAAAACATTTATTTTGTTCTCATACCATATTCTATAAAATGTGTCAGATTAATTATAAAGTCATAAAATTCAAAATTCAGTTAGTAGTATTCATAACGACTAGTTCTTAATAATATTATAACAATATATTGTTGTTTATCGAAACCATGTATAGTGTCCTACACACGCTATCGAGGAAGGTCGTGATTGCGTGTAATGCAAGCCATGTCAGGGATGCATGTAGTGGAAGATCTCTTTGGTGTTGCGTATAATAACTTATTTCATTTATACATTTAAATAAATCTATGCTTAATATTGAGTAGAATGATTTCTACAAAATGAACTTGAAATTGTGTGTAACAAAAGCCAAAAATAGTGTTGTGTATACTGCAAGCTAATACAATGTTGCGTACAGTACACGATAATCATGGTGTAGGGTGAAATAGAAGATATATAAGAAACTAAAAAGAATATATCCCATAAAATTTGAGGTTGTTACATTCAACCCCCCATAAAATTAATTTCGCCCTCAAAATTCGTCGGGGTTATAAATCGTTTACTACATTAAATCTTCTTTCATAGAAATCCACATCGTAAAAAGGAATACTAAAACATAATATTAATAACTAAATTATGAAACGTAATACATACCCAAATTAAATCATCACTGGGTTTCCACATAAGAGAACATAGGTGAAAAAAGGTACATGGAAGAGAAATCTAACCATCAAATTCTGATGGAGAGTGGTAGAGAACATGGCTATGAAAAATCCAACAATCACAAAGATATAAATTTGTGATGATCTAAGGTACCATCTGATTCATCATATATGAGGGAAATGGGATTACTTTTTTGGTTTTCAAGATCGTTTCTCTAGTGTTGAAGAATTTTTGAAAGAAATACTTACTTGATTTTGGTACAATCTCACTATTGTTCATGCCTTGAACAATTCCCACTTCATCTCTTGTAGAAATGATGTTGAATTTGTCTTCTGTGAAGTGATAACAGATCATGAGATAGAATGATAGGTCATTCCATCTATCTTAAAAATAAGGTTTGCAAAAGTTATATAAATAAATCCATCTATGGTGAGATTAATACTATATGGTTCCTAAAATGGACTTATACTTCATCTATCATACCGCTTAATAATATAAAACTAATTTCTAATAATGAGGGACTTCTTGTAGGCCAGTGGTAGGAGATAAAGGTCAGTCGCACTTCAGTTGTGGGTTTGATTCACAAAGCTTTGTCCAACGTAACAGGTTGTCATCCGTCATGTAGGTTGTCCTTTTTCGAAAATTATACTATTATAACATTCTATAAAATGTTTAAGCCTTAAAAAATACTATCTGATGTCCAACTTAATCCATTACAACCTTTAGGCTTATCTAAAATACTTCTATCCAATCTCGTAGTATAAAAAACAATTACCAGAAAGGTCATATAACAAGAAAGTGAATACAATCATTTATCCCCCATATATCATAAGATATATCTTGTTGGTTACATTCCAATGATGTGAATACCTTAATCATGTATTATCTTGAAACATGAATTACCATAGAACCTTAGTGAAAACATGAATGCTGTAAAAAGTACATACCAAAATCACAAAATTTCTATATACTCAATCCATGATATCACTTTCTCTTTATATCAGTCATTAGCTCATTAATACTATCATACATATTATTTTCTTCTTATCCCGTCATTATGCGCATTCCATCTATTTTCCAAAAATATTTCAATCAGTTTTCTTGGTTACCAGTACCATAAAATTATTGAAAACCATAATACCCCAATACATAAATACTCTAATATTCCACGATACTATATACTACATTATTTTGGAATGTCGTTACATAAAAAGTTAATCATTCCACCACATCATTGTCATATTCATCATTTCCAATAGTGATCGCATGTGACTTCCGTTTTTTCCTTTGCCTTAAGAGGTTGTTGATTTCAATCATCATTAACCCTTGGATTAGGGAATTGGTTAGCATAATGCCCCATTTCCTTGCACATGATGCATTGAAGTGTTGGTGGTGCGTTCTCTGTAGTCTTTCCTCTATTCACATCATTACCTACCTTCATCCTATTACATCGGCACTCAGCTGCTCGATGACCTTATTTTCACCACTTAAAAAATTTTCTAGTCCCTTTAAGACAATCTCCACCCTGATTCATTCCACACTTTGAGCATAATGAAACATTTTTCTTCTTTTTCACCATAGTTTTGAGATTTATCCATCAACTCCACCTTTCGTTTCTTGTCAAAACCATGAGATGGATATGTAACACCAACTTCTAGTTCTACCTTGATATTACAACGCACAATTTCTTCATAGCTACTGGTGTCTCTTATAGATAATTCCCATCGAAGACATGGTTTTATGCCACTGAAGAATCGATCATCTTTACATTAAGGTTGGATGATAAAGCCAGATGCATACCTTGAAAGCCTTGTAAAATTCTCATCGTATATACCAATAGATTCATCATCTTCTTTCTTAAGCTCATGTTACTCTTTTTACATATTTTTTTGAAGAATACGAGGGAAGTACTTGTTGAAAAAAAAGTTCTTGAACTTGTCCAATTCCAAGGGTTCAATTTCATCTTGGTGCCTTGTATTCTTAATTAGAGTCAACCACTGGTTTGCTTCACCTTCTAACCAGTAAACAACCAAAATGGATTTTTCATGTTCTGAACAGTGAATTATGGAAAATATATTTTTAATGGTATTGATCCATTGTTCAGCAACAGGTGGATTAGAAGACCCAATGAAATAAGGTGGATGTTGCCTCATGAAGGAGTAAATAGTATATTGTTCCCTTCTCTGCTCATTTGGATGTCCATAATGATTCATATCTTGTTTAAGTATAGATATATGATTTTTCACTCCATCTCCCATAACATTGGTTTTTTTAGGAGGACAATCCTTGAATTGTCCATTATATTGATGAACACTGTTCCTTCGGGTTCCATCCATCATCTAAAACCCAAAAAAATAGTGTGAGAGGCAACAATCATACAAGGAAAACAACATAATAAAAGGGAGTACTTACAATATATAACATCTTAGGTTTAATTTTGAGATTGTTACCATAATTCTAGGACTATATCCTATACTTATAATTAACCATAGGGTCATCTCTGGACATACCTTAGAAATATTTCTATAGATCTCACTAATGTTTTCACATCCTAGTTTCCAAATGTTAGCTAATCCTTTCCTATGATACCATCTATAGAGACCCATACTTGATGTACATATACATTTCATTTCTTTTGTGGAATACTTAACACATTACAAAAACAAACACCCAAGGACCATAATAGTTTAGGGTCTTGGTAAACTTGGAACATAATCTTCTAATCATGGTGATGGATCTTCAACATCTCCCATAAAGATCTTCCCCTTTTTTTCTTACCTAAAACCTTTATTTATATCTTATGGAAAAGAAAACCTAAAAAGTGTGAGCTCAAATGCTCAGTAAGGGTAAACCTAGAGAACATAAAACAATCAATAAACATTTGAATGAAAAAACATGAGCATAAATTCTAAACATCAAAAACTTGAGCAATGACATAAAACATGGATGTACGTAAGGAATATATCATAGAGGAACATAAATCATGATAAAATAGAAAGGGAATAAACCATGTAATTGTGGAAAAACATTAAACAAGTGATATGATTTCTATTGTATCCAAGGCATTACTACCAATACCATCATAGTGGACAAAGTCCATTACTGTACTGGGTTTACCATCCGTTCCAGCCCTGTATTACTGAACCAGATTCACTTTCCTTTCCAGAATGTATATATCATGAGATATAAAACTTTATCCAGTTCATTAGAGGGATATATAGGTCTCACCCATCTCATATTGAAATCATTCTTACGTGTTCCACAAAACAATCATAAATCATTCATCATAACCCAAAGAATAAAATGGGTTTCATAAAAAACATCACATCTTAACATAATCCATATAAAAAAATAGATATAAAAAAATAAAAACTTCTAAATAATGGAGACATTATACTTGAAATATAATCATACTAAATAATATCATCCTAGATGGGAAATAGTTTTGATAAAACACTTGAAATGAATTCTTGAGGAAAATATCCTTACTTCTTCAAAATCATTTTCCTTTCTCTAAATGAAAATAAATATTAAATGAAATGAATTGTTTTGAAAATAATCATGAAATCTTTTAGAGTATGCTTCGTGGAATTAAGGAATTATGAAACCATAAAAATCCAATCACTTCGTATAAGTTAAAAAATATCCTTCTCGTACTTTTGCAAGAAAAGTAAAAAATAACCTCGTATGGTAAATAAAAGAAAGATTCCATCCATACTACATAGTAAGAGTCAAAAGGGGTAAAAATGAGTTTAAAAATACATGTAAAAATATTAAACACTTTAAGAAAAAATTCATATAAATCATAGACCTGGATGATAAATATAACCCCAGTAAATACTTACGTATAAGAAATCTCGGATAAAAAAGAGATTTTCCAAATTATCCCATAACTTAAGTAATTATATATATATATATAATAGATAGATCCATGAAATGAAACACACCGTTCATGGAGACGGTAGGCTGTACGTACGCATGAACGATGTTTTCCTTTCCTTATTGACTTTAATGGAAGTAAGTAGATGAAATATTTATATACATAAATATCGTAGCATTATTATGTCATATATATCATTATTATTAATTATATATACTTTATAATAATTCTTGAAGGGTTAACATGGAGAATGAAT
This sequence comes from Viscum album, assembly GCA_963277665.1. Lineage (NCBI taxonomy): Eukaryota > Viridiplantae > Streptophyta > Magnoliopsida > Santalales > Viscaceae > Viscum > Viscum album. The sequence goes on along the minus strand of OY728140.1, from coordinate 1,304,295,053 downwards.
GTCATCGCGTCGTGAAGACGGTAATCTGTACGTATGCACGAGCAATGATATCGTTCCTTTAATTATTCAATGGAATTGGAGAGGATGATACAATATCTCAGAATAAGTATGATGTTCTAATATCCACATATAGTTATTCTTTACACCATTATACCCATCCAAGTAAGGTGGTGGGGGAAAAACAGATTACACCACGGCGTGGAGACGGTATTCCGTACGTACGCACGTGCGGTGATTTCGTTTTCCGTATGATGGATAGAAGGTGAAATGGGGTAGTTTCATATTTATAAAAACATATCTGTATATTATTTATACATATGTTATTACTTTATAATGAAACAACTAAATAAGTGGAAGTAGAATAATAAAGAAACTTGAAATAATCGGTAGAAGAGATTACCTCTTCATCGACACGCCTCCTATTAACCTCCTATTAGGGCACTAAAGTTGGACTTTGAAGAAGACCAGAACCTCTAGTAGGTTTATATGGAAGTGGAGAAGTGAAATGGCCAGGGTTTGGCCTAGCTTGAACACTCAAATATGTGTGAATAGGAGAGGGAGGAGGTGCCCTTTTATAAGGGAGGAGAGGGCACCTTTAGAAACCTCAAAAATATTAATTTAATATAAATTAAAACCTGACATAAAAACATCCAAAATGACTCCAATCAGAATCTTAGATGAGATAGGGTTGTAATATCATCAATCAATAAAATTTATACATGTTGGAAATTTATTTTAAACCTTTTAAACATGATTTATCAATATTTAGTCTATTTTATTATATTTGTAGTAATAATATTCTAAATTTTAAATTGATATTAATAATGACTTATGTGTTTCGAATTATCAATAATTGGGTACTTTATGACAGTTTGGACCATATATATTTCAATTTATAATTCATAATTTTTTTTATTTTTAAACATTTTAATAATATGTTATTTTTATAAAATAACAATAGTGTTAATTATGACACTATTCATTTATTTTAATTTAAATAAAATCTACACATTTAATATATTCAAACCAAAATGTTTAATAGATTCATAACATGTCATATTAATCTAGAAAATTTGTGGAGAACATTAATAAGTTCATATAATGTTTATATTAATATTTATAAAACCATTTATTTGATATTTCTCTTAATAAAATAATTACTACATAATTTTTGTATAATCATTTAATATACTTATTAGTTGCATAAAAATTAAAAATAAAATACTATGATGATTATAAATCTAATATCTTCCAAAATAATACTTTTACTCGATTTTATCATCTTAAAATCACAACATGTAAATTGTTATATTTATTAAATTATGAAGGTGACAACATTGACATCATTTAAAATAAAATAATACAAGTGTCATAATCTCTTTTATAAAGCTAAAAATGGTCAAATATTATACCATTAGATGGTTATGGTTTATATATATATGATAAATAAGTTTAGGTCAGGTTTTTGGGCCTTTTAATTAAATTATTATTTTAATAAAAACTATATTATGGATTTTTCACTAAAAAAATAATTTATGTATCATTAATGTAGAAGCTATTAAGGTAATTAAATATCTCTTAAAAATTAAAAATAAATTTCCATAACAAAGAAAAAACTTTATCTTTCAAAATATTATATATAATCGAATTTATGTTATGTATAAATATATTAAAAATACTTTAATTAATAAAGTTTGAGTGAGACACATTTCACATTATTTAAAATAAAATAAATTTATGGTCTTAATCACATCAAAGTGGGTTTGAATGGATTTAATTTTGACCCAAATATGCCTTAGGATGAAATATAATCATCCAATTATATTAAGTCAAGTGTTAGGGTAATTTTATAATATTATATTTACCCTTAATTATCAGATTTACCTTTAACTATGGTAAATAAAATTTACCATAATTACTATTCCTAGTGACAAAAAAGTAGCCAATTAACATAATTTGGAACTTATGATTCCAAATTTGGAATCCATTTTTCCAAATTAAAATCACATAATTTGTAGAAATTAATTTAAAATTAATCCCATTGTTGAGAAAACGAGTTTTAAAAGTTAAAATATTGAAAAAGATTGAAATGATTTTACCTATGAATTCAATGTAAAATCAATGATAATGAAATAAATTATATTACATGTTTAAAATATATTATTTTTATACTTTAAAACCATTCAATCTTATAATTTAACCATATAAAATTTCTTAATGAAAAAAGTTGTTTTTAATTAAAATTTAGAATATTTTTACTATTAATCAAAATAAGAAACTTATCAGAAAAATATAAAAAATTTATCCAAAGTAAATTTTTATATACTGATTCAAAAAAAGAATTTTATTTATTAAAATTGAACTTATAAACATGTCAAAAACAAAATTTAATGTGGGTACGCCATCAAAAGGCAGCAAAACAGCATTTTTAGAAAAATACTTATTTTACCCAAAAAAATTATTTTATTATCATAACATGCTCTATAAAATGTGTAAGATGAATTATAATGTCATAAAATTTAAAATTCAGTTAAAACTATTCATAACAGTTAGTTCATAATAATATTATAACAATATATCTTTGTTTAGCGAAACCCGGTATTGTGTACTACCCACACTATCAAGGAAGGTCGTGATTGCGTGTAATTCAAGCCATGTCAGGGTCGTGTGTATTGTAATCTACCTTTACTGTTGCGTATAAAAACTTATTTCATTTATACATTATGAAAAATCTATACTTAATGTTGAGTAGAATAATTTCTACAAAACAAACATGAAATTGTGTGTAACACGAGCCAAGAATAGTGTTGCGTATACTGCAAGATAATACGGTGGTGAGTATAGTACAAGATAATTTTGTTCTAATGTACAATAGAAGACATCAAAGAAATTAAAAATAATATATCTCATAAAATCTCAGGTTGTTACATGACTCACCTTGTCAAATTGGTTATCCCAAGGTATATCTGTGTGCAAAACACACACACTTATAGTATCTAGAGATTAATTCATTTTTTTAAATACCACTTACTATATATTTTCAGACTTTTATGGGTTTTTTATTATAAGTCTTATTATTAAATCTTTTTCTGTAGTTTTTTAATCCTATCCCCAAAAATAACTAAACTTTTCCTATGAAACCAACTATAACAACACTGTTCTTGATTACACATTAAATCATGATTTATTAAATTATATTTAAAATAATAAAACCCAAAGAATTGATAAGCCTAGTGTATTTTGTAATTAGTTACATAGAATAACATATAAAACATGGTATACAAAAAAATCATTGAAACATTCCTGAACATGCTTATGAAATTCCATGCCTTTTAAACCATCATGGGATCACCTGAGAAAAAACATAAAAAAGGTGCGATATAAAAATCCCATCAAGGGAATTAACATCTCATAAGGTTATCCATGTTGTAAAATAGGCATATCCCTGAGGAATTAAAAGAGTAGAAACCATAAACTCAAAAAATATGACATTATATATAATGATAATCATAACTTGAGAAATGTGGAAAAAACTTAAAACCCAACATCATAAACGCAGGTCAAGGAAAAACTGCCAAGACATCATGGTGAAAAAATCCCCATAAACTAATTTGGTTCCCTACATATCCCAACATTATGTTATGAACTGGACCCAGATTCTACTTACGGGTGCCCCGAGCCTGGTGGGCCAAATAGTGTAAAACTCATCTCCCCAAATGCCAAAGGCTGCAGACTAGAAACTTGGGTCGAGGGTGTGTCTGCTGGACGACTATGCCTTAATTAAAAAAGTGAATCATAGAGCATGGAATATAAAGTAACAATAAACAGTGGAAGTAATAAAAATAATATAATTTGTGAAATAAAATTGATGAAATTGATAAATGGGAATAATCATAGCTGTATCAACTTGAACAATGATGATTTTTATGTCATTTCACTAGAAAACTGAAACACATGGATGCGAGACCGCATTCATAACATGTTCTATAAAGTAAATGAAAACAAAGACTATTACAAGCATCCCTATATCCTACTCAGTCATCTTCTATCATGATACATCCTATCAGCACTCAATAAAGTGTTTGAAGCTGTATACATTCCTTTTCCAACACATGTAGTCATGTAATCTACTCTAAGTACCAAATGGAACCCAAAGAGGGTGTGTTATAAATCTCAGTTGGCCACCACCAATGGTTTCTATAACATCCGGAATATGTAATGGAATATAATTGTATGTAGGAATGCATATATAAGGTAAATAAAGTAGTAAAATTTAAATAAATAACCAAGTACCTACTTCATCACATAGCTAGTGTTTGAATGTGTTACCACTTAATTAATTAAGTATTTTCATTTAATGATAATTGGTTACGTGAACTGTAGCTAGAACAGACATAACCACGAGATATTATATGTAGTGAAGCTCCTATTACATAATAAAGAAACCTAGAAAAGATATCCAGAGAGGGATAAGCTAATACAGGGCCCTATGGGCTTTCACTATGGAACCTACTAGTCAATTATGTATCCAAGGAGTGTATCAGAGGTATCCTGTAATAATGAAAGGGATTGAATTGGCGTATACTATGAATCCAATTAATATACAATAAATGGATTCTAGATGAGTTTCAATCTAAGAAAACCACATCCATGAATTGGAATGGGGTTCTAGGGACCCATGGTATTCTCCTCTTAGAATCCAAGGTGATGTCAAGTACGTCTATTCCTATTTGGTATTGTAATAGTGTATTAATTCATTATGTTCAAGTCTTTCAAACAATTTGTGTGGGTAGGTCAAGTAGAGTTCCAACCATTTATTTATTGGTCCAAGTCGTGTCTTCCATTACTGTGGATAGGCCATGTAGCACTGAAAACATTTAATCATGTCTTAATTTACCATTAAGGTATATTCATTAATAGGGATTAACTTTTCTACCTTCCATATATATGGAAAGGTTCGCTGTAGACCTGAAACTGTTATTTCAACTCATTTAATAAGGCAAGTTATATACATAGTATACTTTATATTCAACAATTCACATTTAATAATCAATTTGTAACCATTTATCTTATGTGGGTCATGTGGTGAGCATACATGGTACATGACAATAAGAAATTATCAATAAATTGGTCATAAATTATTGAATGTATCCTATTTATAAAGGTCAAGAAAAGGCACACTCAAACGGTGGCTTAAACGTGTCAAAAGACTAAAAACCCAAATATAGAATAACCTACGACATGGGGTGGATTAAGTTGTGGGTGTAACCACAAACAATTGATAACATAATTTGAATGATTATAACCATATAATTATAAAATGTATAATCATGGAATGTAAATTTATGAAATGGATTCCAACAATACTGGTGGGCCCCAAATGAATATTCCAAAAAAACATTAGCGATAAGTTATAGACCACCCACCTTAGGGTTGTATGACTCCCCTCCTTTGGTATCTACAATTGATTTTACATGAATTGGATTAGAGATAAGAAAATGAGGAAACTGATCACATGGAGATATCTTGGATGAGAGAAAGAGAGATGAATAATGGCTAAAGAGGACTCAAGTACATACCGTTGCACATCCAACATGATGAACGGTAGATCGATCAGTTAATGGATAAAATTGATCTCTTGATTCCATGATACTATCTAAAAAAATCATCAAATTGAGAGAGAAATATGTCAACCACATATAAACTCATATTAGGGAGGAAGGGTGGTTTAATTGGTTCATTAACAGTAAAACTAGAAAATTACTTAGGAAATTAGCCTAGGAATGGTTTTTTTCAACACGGTTTTTCAACCCATGCGCAAACCGTTCAGGTTAGCTCTACCTAAATGGTTTGGTCTGAATGTTTTGTGAAACTAGGAACAAACCATGCATGAGTACCTGGGTAAAAGGTGTGCTCACACGGTTAGGCCGCAAGGCTGTGCAAGGTTGCTCTTCCCACATGGTTTGGTCTGCACAGTTTGGAAAACCATGCGACATTGCCAGTATTCCCAAAATTATGGGTTTTGGGGTCCAAAAAATTCATGAGAACCCTCAAAAAATTTTCTATCTCCTTAGGCATTAATATTATGTCCAAAGTAATCATTTTGAATGAAAATTAAAGGACCCACACCTGATTGAAAAAACCAGGTTCTTACAATCAACCCACCAATAAATGAACCCACCCCGGAGTTCTCATTTCAAGGGTAATGAAACATTTCCTAAGAACATCTCTAGCCATTGACCATGTACATTAGAATCACTTTCCCAAGTCTCATCCTGTACCTGACCATGCTACCATAGCACTCATACCAGAGGGATAGACTTTTTTTGGAGAGCCTTCTTACTTCGGTCAACGATGTGTATTGGATACTCATCAAAGGTAGTATCAGCTTCAATATCAACTTCACTGAGATAAATGGTATAGGATAGGTTGTAATGACATTGTCTTAGCTGTGAGACATTAAAGACATCGTTCATTATGCGATACCTCTAAGGTAGTAACAACTGATAGGATGCTAGCCTGAATACCTCTAGAATCTCAAATTGCATGATGTAACAGGGAAAAATATTTCTCTATTTTCTTAACCATCTATACCCTCTCCTGGGCGATACTAGAAGAAAAAAAATATCCCCAACCTTGAACTCAAGAGTTCATCAATGATGATTGTCTTAAGATTTGTTTATACACTGAGTATTTTTCATATGATTGCGACGATTGTTGCGTTGTTCACCGGAACACTCTATGGAGCATTCAAGGGTTTTCTCTGGGTAGTGAGTTGTTGGTCTATAGAGGTCCCTCATCATGTGGACCTCATCAATGGATTTGCGGTGGCTGAGTTCTTTGAGGGTCTGTGAGGGTTTCCTTCAGCAGTTGGGGTGTATGTGTTGGGTTTCCTTATTTGATTTTCATGGTTCCAATTGATTTCTGTTCTGGAATGGTGATTCTGATCAATGATCATTGGGCTGGAGGCAATGTTATTTAGAAACGAAGAGGAACGCCGGTTTTTTGGGTACCTGTGTTCTGTTAAAATTCATGATGATGGTGGTCAGCCCAGATTTGAATGGTGGCACGTGGTTTTCTGGTCTCGCTAGCGGTATGATGGATTTCTCATGGCCACTCTTCTTGAGGTGGTTGTGCGGCTCGATGTGGGCACCTGGTTCATGGTGTTTTTGAATTTTGAATTTCAGAAGATGTTTGTGTTTGGATGATCTGCTATTTGGTTGTGAGGTTACCGATTATCCTAAATTGGCTTTATAAAAATAAAACAAAGGATTTTCAGGCACCAACCTCTTGCCATCACATGGGTGAATGGCATGGCCTACCTTAAAAGGACTCAAAATGATCCATCTGAATCATCCCCTAAAAACTATTATTATAGGAGACCTTGACGACAAGAATATGCTTCTCCCAAGAACTGCCAAAATCATATACACTTTCTTATAGAATACATTCTAAAACCTATATTGTCCATTGTGATTTTCCATCATTCTGAGGAAGAAAATGTGTGCTTAGAAGCACCTGAGTTCCCATACCTTTCTACAAATCCAACCAGAACTGTGAAGTGAAAATAGAGCCCCTATTAGAAAAAATAGTACATGGAACCTTGTGTAGACATATGATATCATGGACATATAATCCCCCCAACTCATCGAAAGAGAAAGTGGATCATAAAATAAATATGTGGGATGATTTCTTTAGCCAATCAATGACTACCCAGATAGCATCGTTACCCCTCGACAACCTAGGTAAGCCAACTACATAATCCATTACAACATCTTCTATTTTTTTATTCCTGGAATGGAAGCAGTTTTAAAAAACATATAAGTCTTTGGTGCTCCTCCTTCACCTATTGATAGGTGGAACACAAAATGATGAATCCTGGAATCTGACATTTCATCCTAGGCCACCAATATTGGCATCACATATCTCAATACATCTTCGAGATTCTAGGATGAACAGTCACACTATAAAGTGTGGGACTTATTCCTCAACTTCTCTCTCATATCTAAAAGAACCCAAATACATCCACATAGATGAAGGATTTCATCTTTGTATACATTTCAATAAAATGGTGGGTTATCTCATCATATACTCTCACAGTGAACAAAACCTTCAAGATTTGAGAACTAAATACTCTTCACCCTCTCAATGAGAGAAGAGGTAACTGTTAAGGCACAGAGGTAAGACTGATCATGAGTATCTTGAAATGCAAGATAAATTTCATAATAGAGTTCATTTAACTTCCATTGATCACTAGATTCTTATACGGCCTATGTTTGAGTTTTCTGACTCAGTGCATCAGCAACCACTTTTCCCTTTCACGAAGTATTTGAAATCTAAAAATCAAAGCACTATAGATATTTGACCCATCTCCACTTTCTGATGTTTAATTCATGTTGTGAAAAGAAATATTTGGGGATCATTTGTTCTGTATACAACAAAAAACCCTCACCCATGAGATAAAGTCTCTAGCTATGTAAGTCATTGAAAACTCATTCTTTCTCAAGGTTATGTGTCAGGTAATTTCTCACATGAGGCCTAAACATCTGAGAACCATACGAAATGAATTATTCTTCTACACCAAAACTACTCCTAATACAATTCATAATGCATTGTAGAAGACTATAAAAATTTTTACGGGTTCTAGAAGAATCATAATATGTGATGATATAAGCATCCCATTCAGCTCCTAAAAGGATTTGTCACATTCTTCTGACCATGTGAACTTGACAACATTCTTTGTAAGACATGTAAAAGGTGATGAAAGATGAGAAAAATCTTGTATGAAACACCTATAATATCTATCCAACCCCAAGAAACTCTACATATCATTAATGTTCATGGGACTCTCCCAAGAAACTACAACAATAACCATTTTTGGGTCAATAGATACTCTTGATTGTAAAATAATATGACATAATATGTGTACCTTGTCGATTCAGAATTCGCACATAACATTCTTGGAATAAATATGATACTCTCTCAGTGTACTCAGAATGATATCAAGATATTTGGCATGGTCGTTACGAGTTCATGAATACACCAAGATATCATCCACCAGGACCCCTGGAAAAAGAGACCAAATAGGGGTGAAAAAACTTATTCATCATATCCATGAATACATTAGGCGTTTTTGTATGACCGAATGGAAAAAAATATACTCATACAGACCATACCTTATAAAAATATTTGTATGAGGTATGTCTAATGGACTGACTTGCACCTGATGATAACCCGATCTCAGGTCGATCTTAGAGAATGCATTTTATACTCTAATATGTTCAAAGAGGTCATCTATTCAAGGAAGTGGATATCAATTCTTGACTGTAAGATGGTTCAACCTTCAATAATCCATGCATAGATGAAGAGTTCCATCCACCTTCTTAGCAAAAAGAATTGGTGAACCCCAAAAGGATTTACTAGTCTGTATAAATCCTTTGGACTCTAGGTCCGCTATCTATTGCTTGAGATCTTGAAGCTTAGTAAGTGACATCCTATATAGAGGAATAGACACTCAAGATTCTCTTAGAACAAGATCAATTGTAAAATCTACCTCTCTTTTATGAGGTAAGACAGAATAGTCATTGGGAAAGACTTCCCTAAAATAATCAACTACTAGATAGAAATTATTATGATGAAAAGCATAATCCACCAAAAAATGATTTGAAATATGGTCACTCAATTCACCTTTCCCATGATTCTTCAGTGCAACTCTCCCATATTGGACATTCCTGTCACCTTTGAAAAGATTAATTCTTCTTTCTAGTGGTGTAAATGAGACCGGGCATCGATAACCATCTAGAAAGGTTTGATAGTGGACTAATGAACCTATCCCAAGAATGAAATCGAAGCCTGTTATCTTGAGAACCATGATATTTCACAAGAATGTGTAACTGCATACCTCAAGTGGATAGTCCCTGTACTGGCATATTCCCTACGTCTATATTCCCAACTATGTATTGTGGTTCATTACACCATAGTGATACTGTATATTTAGACCATTAAATTCCAAGATAGATATAGCAATAAAAGAGTTTCAAGGACCTGTATAAAACAAAGAAGAGATAATAGTAGAGGCTACAAGAATAGTACCTCGTACTGTTTATGGTCCCATAACCCGATCCTTAGGTATCTACTTTAAATCATGAAACACACCTGATCCATGGACATGTGAAACAGTTGACTACCATGATCATGAATCCTATGCTAGCTCTGATCGAGGTCAGGGGTCAAACTACCATGGAAAAAACCTCCTCTTAAGCCTGACTTATTGGTGATACTCCATCTTCCTGCCTAACATGACCCAAAAGAACTCTCTCTTATAGGTGGAGTGGATGTGGTCATCTTACACTTGGCGTTGGTGGAAAGGTCCTGCAGTAACACTAAAGACGACCCATTTGGATGCAATCCCGACACTCCATAGGGTTTATATCACACTGAGGTTTCTTTTTCCCTAGTTTTCCACACATATGACACACCATAGATATATCAAACTGGATACTCCATCTACCATTTCCCTAACAAGAAACCTTTAGGGAACCTTTTTTTCCATTGGAAGAACTACACTCTTGACATGACACTCATCCCTTAAACCCTTTACTCACACCATTTCTTAGGTTACACTCATCGATAATGGTCTGAATGGCTATTGCAGAAAAGGTAGGAAGGGTAAGAGATTCACCTGAGTTTAGATGGAATACTAGAGACCATCCTCAAAACATCTAGCATGAGAAAACTCATCACTGGCTAGACGCAGTGAAAAGAGATGTAAATAATTAAAACATTATGGATACTCCATTATAAACATATAACCCTACCAAATATGCAGGAACTCTTAGGCACTGTTAGCTCTTAGTGAATGAGGAATGAATGGATCATTGGAGGCAGTCTAGAAATCAACCCATAACAAGCCCTGATGACAACCAGCCTCGGTAACCACATACCAAAAACGCTTCACCTAATCAGAAAGCATGTATGTAGTAATCTTGAATCTCCACTCTAGAAGAGTTCCTAGATGCTCAATTATAGAAAGCATGGACTCTATCCAAGACTCAGAAGCCTCCGAAAGAGCTTTCCTTTGAAAAAGTAAGAGGATGATACTTCTAGAACCCATGTGTCAGATCACCAATCATAGGTGAAACCCGGGGAAAACATGCATGGACTGCATTAGACATAAGAAACAATCATGAACTTTGGAATCAATGCTGGGATCAGGTATAGAAGGAATTCCATCGAGTGGAACACATGGAGGTAAGACTGTCAGTTCAAGGCCCACTATATCTGGGGCATGTTCATCAACACCCTCCCAGCGAATGACACGAGGATGTTGTGGAAGCATTGGTCTACAAATTCCAAGCACAAGCCTTAGAAAAATTATAATAGAAAGAAGATGGAATCAATAGTAGAAAATGAATATAATAAAACTCACTACTGAAGGCATACTACCCAAACTACCTGCTTAGACGTCCAGGTATTAGTTACTGTTACTGTATATGTTTCATGTCATTTTGAAGTTAATTTATAGGTTCACTCCATTACCATTCTTAAACATGACATAAATGGATAAATATGTGAAACCAATTCATTTTAGATTTCTGGATTCACTGTATAATGGATAGTCATTTCTAATTAATCATTTCTCATACACCTACCATGAGAAAATACACCCATTTAATTATAGCATAATGTCTTGACTCAATAAATTACACATTCCAACCCATGAGGGCCCATACACCTCTTGAATTGAGACATACTGTCACTCAATCAAATACAAATTGATACAAGTATGTGTAACTATAAAAACAACACTTAAAAACACAAGAATATCGAGCAATGGAAAGAAGTGAAATTCACCTATATGGCATGGCAATATGCACGACATGGGAACTCTACGTGCCTATAATGATTCATGTGACAATTCTCCTTGCCAACATATCATCGGGCTACAGATGAAATAATTTCTCAAACAACATAATAATCAACAACACCACACAACATGTTCGTCACCCAATGATGAAATAATATCTACTGTAATAATAAAAATATAACAAAAATATTATTTTGGGTAACTTGGATTTTACCCGGAACAAGGGTTCAAGACACACAATCATAGATTTTGAATAAGTACCATGCATTCGTATTCTCCAGCATATTGTATCCAAATTCTAATGCAAGGAATAAAGCCAAAATTAGTACCACATTGTGATGACCCAGACCCGGATGCCACTTAATGGTGCCTAGAGCCTAGTGGGACACATGACCTCAAATGCATCTCCCCAACTACCAGGGGCTACTGACTAGTAGTGACGGACTAGCGTGTACCAATGGGAAGAATATTCCCTCCTTAACAGAGTGTAGAATAATTGAATGAATTTTAAGGAATTACAAACAATAGAATAAATATAATTAATATAAATAATGAAAGCAAACTGATTAAATATGTAACACCCGAGACTTTTATGTTATATAAATCATCAAAGGAATCTTTTTCTACCCAATACTTGCTTGGCTTTCTTTACATGAAATCGCGACCTTCCTCGATAGCTTGCGTCGTACGCAATACCAAGTTTCACTAAACAACGATATGCTATTAAAATATTATTAAAACTAGCCATTATGAATAGTAATAACCACATTTTGAAATTTTATAAATTTTATTTTTCAAAATGGACGTCATTTTTGGATTCGGAATATCGAAATTAGCCTAGGGTAAAATTTTGGTATTTTTCTGAAAAATTTCAATTTTTGATGAATAGTGAAACCACTAAGTGGTAGTTTAAAAAACTGAATTTTTCATAAAACTTAATTTTACCACTTCTGTGAGTGGAATTTCGAAAATCTGAGAGACACGGTTAATATCAAGGACTAAAATGTGGTTCAATGAGATGAAAATAATATTTGGTGAATAGTAGCTTTTTACTTTTTTTTACCACGGTTAAAAGTAAATAGGGTAATTAAGGGTAAAGATGATATTATTGTTACCCTAACACATGTCCTAATTCTATTGGATTAGTGTAATTAAACCAAAAACAAACTTAGGAATAAAATATGACCATTTAGCCCCACTTTGATTAGATTAGGACATATATTATTAATTTATTTAAAGAAGGGTTAAAATAGTTAAAATCAAAGTTTAATAAGTAAATAATTTTTAATATAAGGTTATAAATAAGATAAATTCGACTATAAATATTCATTAGAAATCTAAAGAGATTTCATACATAATGATATTTTATTTGTAATTTTTAGACATTAAATAATTTAATTTATTTATGACACAATGATGATGAAGTAATTATTTTTTTAATGAAATATTAAAATAATTGATGTTATAAACACCAAAATAAATGTAATTTGAGCCTTTTATGAATTACACTAATTTTCTAGGTTAATATGACATGTTATTATTCATTTAATTAACTTGGTTCGAACTAATAATTCTGTTATGATTTTCACAAAAATAAATTACTAAATAGTGTCAAAATTGACATAAAATAGTTTTTAAAACAAATATTATATTAGTAATTGTTATTTTATTCCTAAAAATCTAAGGTTCTGCCAAATGACTTAGATAAAGTTATATATATTAATAATAAACAACTTGGGGTTCTTTTGGCTGCTTATAGTAAGTTTATTAACCTTATAGTATAAGAACACAAGAAGACACAGTAAAAGTAAACTTATTTAACTTAATGTTAAATCTAAATGATAAGGTTAAAATAGGACCCTATAAATGTCTAAATTCTATTGGATTAGAGGATTTAGACCCATCAACACCTTATATTCAAAATATATCAATTTGGAGCTATTTAAAACCGAACTTGACTTTATGATAAAATAATATTTTTAGTTATTCCAAAGGTGCCCCTCTCCTCCCTTATAAAAGGACACCTCCTCCCCCTCTTCCTCACACCACTTTGAGCCTTCAAGCTCTGCCAACCCCTGACAATTACTCCTCTCCACTTCCCTAGAGACATCCTAGAGGTTCTGGTCTTCTTCAAAGACCCATTTTAGTGCCCTAAAAGGAGGTCTCAAAGAAGCACTTCAAAGAAGAGGTAATGTCCGTTACTGATTCTTTCATCATTATTTCTTCTTCCACTTCTTATTATTTAGTTGTTTCATTATTAAGTAATAAAATCATTATCACTCATATACTGATATGTTATTATAAGTATGAAACAACCCTATTTCACCATCTATCCATCCTACGGAAAAAGAAATCACCGCGCGTGCGTACGTACGGAATACCGTCTCCACACCGTGATGTAATCTATTATCCACCACCACCTTACTTGGATGGGTATAATGGTGTATATAATGACTATATATGACTATTATAAAGTGATACTGATTCTGAAATAGTATACATACACTCCAATACAATTCCACGATCATAGGAAGGATATCATCACTCGTGCGTACGTACGGAATACCGTCTCCACGATGTGATGCGAATCGTTCTACATGATCTTAATTTCATAATGATTATATAAATGAATTGAATGAATTAATATGATATATATTACACTAATACCATTCTGGAAATGAGGTATCTATAACCTAAAGATAATAATAAGAATTTATTCGACAAAACACGCATAAGAACAAAAAGTTATAAACACCCGAATAACAAGTAGCAATGAAATATTACTACTAAGAAGCTAAGAATATGACCATATATGATATCATAAAAATACGTATGATTCTGGAATAAGTCAATAACATTATTTAAATCATTATACAGGAGGTTCGGACACTTACAAAGAAAAACGGACCTAAGGTAAGGGAAATATCGCAATCTCATTTTTATCCGAGATTGTTTATACTTTGGCATTTACTGGGGTGTATTTTATCATCCACATCCATGTTTCCTCAATATGTAATATTATTTCCATTCACCTAAAATTTTTTAAATCCCATTTTACCCTTCGGTGAGTTTTTAGTAAAAGATATGAAAGGAATCTTTTGTCATTTTTCATACGAGGTACTTTTTTGACTTTTCCGATAAAAGTATGAGAAGAATGTTTTTTTAACTTATACGACATGAATGGATTTTTAAAACATTATTTCCAAGAAGCTTCCTTTAAAAGTTTTTATTTTTATTTTTAATCAACATCTTTTAGTTTAAAATTGTAAGACATGTTAAGAAAGGAAAATGTTTTTGAAGTAGAAAGGATATTTTCCTCAAGAATGGAGTTCAAGTGTTTTATCAAAATTATTTTCCATATAAGATAATAAAGGGTTCTGTTTATATCCCTATTATTACATGGATTTGATTATGTTGTGATGTAAATATATTTATGAATTCCTTTATCTTATATGAATTGTTTTATGATGTTATGTTGTTTAAGAATCCCATTTTTATTACATGGGTTATGCTATGATGTATGGTTTATGATTTTTTGGCAGACATATGAATGGTATAATTATGAGATGGGTGGGACCTATATCTCCCTCCAATGCATTGGGTAAAGATTTCATATCTCATGAGATAGACATGGCTGGAATGGTAGGTTATACCGGTTCAGTGAAACAAGACTGAAATGAGGGTGACTCGGTTCAGAAATGGACTTTGTCCACTAAGATAGTCTTCGCAATGAGTCTTGACTAATAAGATATGATTCTCTACGATTATGTGTGTATGCCACAAAGTTTCATGTTTTAAGTTATGATTATTGGGATGACATTTCACCTCTATGATTTATCCCATGTTATGATATTATGATCTCTTTTGCAGGATAAGATTTCCAAAAGTTATGTTCTTATGTAAATGATGTGATTGATATTTCTTTTGTTTACCCTTACTGAGCATTTGAGCTCACCCTTTTGTATGTTTTATTTCCCCAGGTCAGGAAGAAGGTTATTAAGTAGAATATTCCAAAAAGGGACTCTAGATATGATGAAATAAATGGGAGGCAAAGTATATGCTTTATGAACCAGTTGTTTCTGTTTCCCAATTTCTAAAGACACTATACCTATACGGTCCTTTCTTGGTTTTGTTATATGTTGTAATAAGTATGCTTCAATTTTGAAGTATTAACAATGTATGTAAAATATGGGTCGTTATAGTTGGTATCAAAGGAAAGGTATAGTCAACCTTTGGAAACTAGGATGTGAAAGGCTTAGTAAGAATCCTAAGGATAAGTCTAAGCATAGAACACAATCTTAGTGTTTTAGAAATGGCCATGAATAACCTAGGATAAGACCTTAAGTGTGAAATTTTATTCTTGATTATGTGGTTTTCCTATTATAATTAGTGTTGCTCACACTATTCTTCTTGGATTTAGTCAATGGCTGGAACCTGAAAGAACCATGTTAATGCGGAATGCGACGGGCAATGCAATGATTGTCCCCCTGAGGAACCAAATGTTATGGGAGATGGAATGAAAAATCTTGTAGCCATGCTCACACAACTGTCTCAAGCTATGAATCATGCAGGACTTGCAAACGAGCAAAGGAAGGAGCAACATTCTGTTGAATCCTTCATGAGGCAGTGTCCACCTTCTTTCTGCGGGTCTACTGATCCATTAGTTGCTGAACAATGGATTAGTACTACTGAAAAGATATTTTCAGTTCTTCAATGTTCTGAACATGATAAAGTCATCCTAGCAGTGTATCGTTTGGAAGGAGATGTTGATCAATGGTGGAATCTTATTAAGAATACGAGGCAAAGGGATGAAATTGAGTCCATGGAATGGGACAAGTTCAAGAACTTATTTGTCAATAAGTACTTCCCTCGTATTCTCTGAACAAAGATGGAGAAAGAGTTTCTTGAACTGAAGCAAAAGGATGATGAATCTGTTGGTACCTATGAAGCAAATTTTACAAGACTTGCAAGGTACGCTTCTGGTATTATTATCCAACCTGAGAGTAAGATCGATCGATTCTTTAGTGGCTTAAAACCAAGTCTTCTAAGGGCGTTAGCCATAAGGGACTTCAATAGCTACGAGGAAATCGTTCGATGTGCTCTCAAAGTCGAGAGGAGATTGGAGTAACCCATTATTCATATGGGTTTTATAAGAAGAGGAAAATGGAATTCAAAGGAAAATATAATGAGAACACTGAGAAGAAGATGAGCTTTCCCTTATGCTCAAAGTGTGGAAAGAAACTTGGAGGGAGTTGTCTTAAAGGGACAAGTAAATGTTTCAAATGTGTAAAGGAAGGTCATCGGGCATTTGAATTCCGCGAGGATGGGAAGAAGATGTCTAATGATGAAAACAAAGGAAGGGATACACAGAATGAACCTACTACACTTCAATGTTTTTCAAGTGCCAGGAGATGGGGCATTATGCCAATAAATGCCCTAATCCAAGGGTTTATGATGATGGTCGACGTCAAAAAACTCTTAAGGCTAAAGACAAAGGAAAGTCACATGCAATTTCTATCAGCGATGTGGAGTATGATAACGATGTGGTGAAAGGTACACTTACATCCACTCTAAAGTAGAAAATGTTTTATTTGATTCTGGATCCACCCACTCTTTTATTTATGAAGAATTTTCTAAGGGTATCACCGTATTACCTCAACAATTAGATGTTGAGTTAGCTGTGACAACACCTACTGGCACAACAGTCGCATCAAAAGTTTATAGTTCTTCTCCGATCGAAGTTTGTGGGAAAGTTCTTCCTGCAAATCTTGTGGTCCTTCCTATAGTGGAATTTAATGTGATTCTTGGCATGGATTGGCTTTCTCTACATGGATCTCATATCAATTGCCAAAGAAGGGAAGTCACATTTCATATTCCAGATCAATCTATGATCATCTATCGATGCAAGGATGAACATAACCTTACAGTGGAAATTTCTTCCATTTTATGGGTATTGATTCCACTAAATGAAGGTTATTTATCTCAAATGGTTGGTGAGAAACTCATGATTAAGAATATTCCCATTGTATGGGAGTTTGATGATTTCTTTCCGGAGAAATTACCGGGACTTCCACCAAATCGTGAAGTTGAGTTCTCAATAGAACTCGTACTGGGTGCTTTGCCTATTTCAAAGACACCTTATAGAATGGCCCCAATTGAGTTGCAAGAATTGAAGAAGTAACTCCAAGAGAATCTTGATAAGGGATTCATACGCCCTACTGCGTCACCTTGAGGAGCACCTGTTCTATTTGTTATGAAGAAAGATGGATCAATGAGACTCTGCATTGATTATCGAGAACTTAACAAGATCACTATCAAGAACAAATATTCTCTCCCGCGCATTGATGACCTATTTGACCAACTATGCAGAGCTCAATACTTTTCCAAGATTGATCTTCGTTCAGGGTATCATCAATTAAGGGTCAAAAAGGAGGATATACCAAAGACGGCTTTCTATACAAGGTATGGACACTATGAATTTATAGTGATGCCATTTGGTCTTACTAATGCCCCTGCTGTCTTCATGGATCTGATGAATAGAGTCTTTAGAGACTATCTTGATCAATTTGTGGTAGTATTTATAGACGATATTATTGTATATTCAAAGAGCAAGGAATAACATGAAGATCACTTGAGAATTATATTGAAGACCCTGAGAAAGGAGAAGCTTTATGCCAAATTTACCAAGTGTGAATTTTGGCTTCAAAAAGTTTTATTTTTGGGTCACATAATCTCAAAAGAGGGGATATCTGTGGATCCTGCAAAAACAGAGGTTAGCGAAAGATGGTCGAGACCAACAACAGTAACTGAGATCCGAAGTTTTCTTGGTTTGGCTGGATATTATCGACTTTTTGTGAAAGATTTTTCACGATTATCTAATCCACTCACCAAGTTGACTCGGAAAGGAGTTAAGTTTGTCTAGATGGAAGAATGTGAAGAGAATTTCAAGGAGTTGAAAAGAAGGTTATCCAGTGCACCTGTGCTCACACTGCCTTGTAGTAGAGAAAGGTTTGTGATCTATAGTGATGCATCCAAGAAGGGATTGGGGTGTGTTCTTATAAAAAATGATATGGTGATAGCTTATGCCTCACGATAGTTGAAAATACATGATCAAAATTACCCAACACATGATTTGGAGTTAGCTGCGGTAATCTTTGCATTAAAGATTTGGAGGCATTATCTTTATGGTGAAAGGTGTGATATTTATACTGATCATAAAAGTTTAAAGTATATTTTCACACAAAAGGAGATGAATATGCATCAAAGAAGATGGTTGGAATGATTAAGGATTACGACTGCTCAATCCATTACCACCCTGGGAAAGCAAACAAGGTGGAAGATGCATTAAGTCGACAAGACCATGCTAGTTTATCCATGATGAGGATCACAAAAGATCCAATATTTATGGATTTACAAAGGATGGATCTTGGAATTATAATGGAAGGGGAAAAATCTTATCATTCTCAAATGAATGTTCAACCATCTATACATGTGAAGATTTAAGAGGCACAGAAAGAAGATGTCGAGTTACAAAAGAGGGTGAGAATGGTTCCTGAATTCAACCTTGATTGTGATGGGATAATAAAGTTCAGAAATCGGGTTTGTGTTCCTCCCATCCCCGAATTAAAGAAGGAGCTGCTGGATGAGGCTCATAGTTCTTCATTCTCTATTCATCCTGGAAGCACGAAGATGTATAGGGACCTGAAAGAGTACTTCTGGTGGGATGGCATGAAAAGAGATGTTGCTGAATATGTCTCTCGATGCTTGGTTTGTCAACAAGTTAAAGCTGAGAGACAGAAATCTAAGGGGTTGTTACAACCATTACCCATACCCGAATGGAAATGGGAAAACATCACTATGGACTTTGTCACAGGACTTCCTAAAACATCCAAAGGCAATAATGCTATCTGGGTGATAGTTGGTCATCTTACAAAGTCTGCACACTTCATTGCTATTAGAGATGATTTATCTCTGGATCAGCTTGCCAGGATATATGTAGAGGAAGTGGTAAGATTGCATGGAGTACCACTTTCTATTATATCTGATCGGGATCCGAGATTTACCTCAAAGTTCTGGCGAAGTCTTCAGCATACTCTAGATACAGAGTTGAGTTTCAGCACTGCTTATCATCCTCAGACAGACGGTCAGTCAGAGAGAACAATTCAAACCCTAGAAGATATGTTGAGAGATTGCTCTATGGATTTCAAAGGAGGTTGGGATCAACACCTACCTTTGGTGGAATTTTCTTATAATAATAGCTTTCACTCCAGTATTCGGATGGCTCCTTATGAAGCTCTCTATGGAAAGAAATGCAGGACTCCAACTTGCTGGGATGAAGTTGGGGAAAGAAAGCTATTAGGACCTGATCTCGTTGATGAAGTGGAAGAAAAGGTTAGATCTATTCAACAACACATAAGAGCAGCTCAGAGTCGACAGAAAAGTTATGCCGACAACCGAAGAAAAGACCTAGAGTTTGAAGTGGGTGATAAAGTGTTCTTACGAATATCTCCCTGGAAGAGGATTATGAGATTTGGAAAGAAGGGGAGGTTGAGCCCTAGATATATCGGTCCTTTCGAAATACTGGATCGTGTTGGGAAGGTATCTTACCGATTGGCGCTTCCACCGAATCTCTCTCAAGTTCACAATGTGTTCCATGTATCTCTCCTGAGAAAGTACATACATGATCCTTCACATGTACTTACCTCAGAAGTTGTACCACTGGAGAAAGATCTTTCTTATGAAGAACAACTGATAGAGATTCTGGATCGTAGAGAAAAAGTCCTACGAAACAAGAACACTCGATTGTTGAATGTTTTATGGAGGAACCACCAATTAGAAGAAGCTACATGGGAGCTTGAGGATATGATGAGGGAGAGGTATCCTCATCTGTTTGTTACAAAGTGATGAATTTCGAGGGCGAAATTCATTTTAAGGGGGGTAGAATGTAACACCCGAGACTTTTATGTTATAAAAATCATCAAAGGAATCTTTTTCTACACAATACTTTCTTGTCTTGCTTTTCATGAAATCGCGACCTTCCTCGATAGCTTGCGTCAAACGCAATACCGAGTTTCACTAAACAACGATATGCTATTAAAATATTATTAAAACTAGCCGTTATGAATAGTAATAACCACTTTTTGAAATTTTATAATTTTTAATTTTAAAAATGGACTTCATTTTTGGATTCGGAATATCGAAATTATCCTAGGGTGAAATTTTGGTATTTTTCTGAAAACATTAAATATTTGATGAATTGTGAAACCACTAAGTGGTAGTTAAAAAAATTGAATTTTTCATAAAACTTAATTTTACCGCTTCTGTGAGTGGAATTTCGAAAATCTGAGAGACACGGTTAATATCAAGGACTAAAATTTGGTTCAATGAGATGAAAATAATTTTTTGTGAATAGTAACTTTTTACTTGTTTTTACCACGGTTAAAAGTAAATAGGGTAATTAAGGGTAAAGATGATATTATTATTACCCTAACACATGTCCTAATTGTATTGGATAAGTGTAATCCGACCAAAAACAAACTTAGGAATAAAATATGACCATTTAGGCCTACTTGGATTAGATTAGGACATTTATTATTAATTTATTTAAAGAAGGGTTTAAATAGTTAGAATCAAAGTTTAATAAGTAAATAATTTTTAATATAAGGTTATACATAAGATAAATTCGACTATAAATATTCATTAGAAAGCTAAAACGATTTAATACATAATGATATTTTATTTGTAATTTTTAGACATTAAATAAGTTAATTTATTTATGACACAATGATGATGCAGTAATTATTTTATTAATGAAATATTGACATAATTGATGTTATAAACACCAAAATAAATGTAATTTGAGACTTTTTATGAATTCCACTAATTTTATAGGTTCATATGACATGTTATTAGTGATTTAAGTAACTTGTTTTGAACTAATAATTCTGTTATGATTTTCACAAAAATAAATTACTAAATAGTGTCAAAATTGACATAAAATAGTTTATAAAACAAATATTATATTAGTAATTGTTATTTTATTCCTAAAAATCTAAGGTTCGGCCAAATGACTTAGATATGGTTATATATATTAATTATAAACAACTTGGGCTTCGTTTGGCTACTTATATTAAGTTTATTAACCTTATAGTATAAGAACACAAGAAGACACGGTAAAAGTAAACTTATTTAATTTAATGTTAAATCTAAATGATAAGGTTAAAATAGGAACATAAACTTGTCTAAATTCTATTGTATGAGAGTATTTCGACCCATCACCACCTTATCTTAGAAATATATGAATTTGGAGCTATTTAAAACCGATCTTGACTTTATAATAAAATAATATTTTTAGTTATTCCAAAGGTGCCCCTCTCCTCCCTTATAAAAGGACACCTCCTCCCCCTCTTCCTCACACCACTTTGAGCCTTCAAGATAAGCCAACCCCTGCCAATTCCTCCTCTACACTTCCATATAGACATCCTAGAGGTTCTGGTTTTCTTCAAAGACCGATTTTAGTGCCCTAAAAGGAGGTCTCAAAGAAGCACTTCAAAGAAGAGGTAATGTCCGTTACCGATTCTTTCATCTTTATTTTTTCTTCCACTTCTTCTTATTCAGTTGTTTCATTATGAAGTAATAACATCAGTATCACTCATATACTGATATGTTATTATAAGTATGAAACAACCCTATTTCATCATCTATCCATCCTACGGAAAAAATAAATCACCGCGCGTGCGTACGTACGAAATTCCGTCTCCACGCCGTGGTGTAATCTATTTTCATCCACCACCTTACTTGGATGGGTGTAATGGTGTATATAATGACTATATATGACTATTATAAAGTGATACTGATTCTTAAATAGTATACATACACTCCAATACAATTCCACGATCATAGGAACGATATCATCACTCGTGTGTACGTACGGAATACTGTCTCCACGATGTGATGCGGCTCGGTATACATGATCTTCATTTCATAATGATTATATAAATGAATTGAATGAATTAATATAATATATATTACACTAATACCATTATGGAAATGAGGTATCTATAACCTAAAGATAAGAATAAGAATTTATTCGACAAAACACGCATAAGAACAAAAAGTTATAAACACTCGAATAACAAGTAGCAATGAAATATTACTACTAAGAAGATACGAATATGACCATATATGATATCATAAAAAGAATTATGATTCCGGAATAAGTCAATAACATTATTTAAATCATTATACAGGAGGTTCGGACACTTACGAAGCAAAACAGACCTAAGGTAAGGGAAATATCACAATCTCATTTTTATCTGAGATTGTTTATACTTTGGCATTTACTGGGGTGTATTTTATCATCCACATCCATGTTTACTCAATATGTAATATTATTTCCATTCACCTAAAATTGTTTAAATCCCAAATTACCCTTCAGTGAGTTTTTAGTAAAAGATATGAAAGGAATCTTTTTTCTTTTTTCGTTTTTCGTACGAGGTACTTTTTCGACTTTTCCGACAAAAGTACGAGAAGAATGTTTTTTTAACTTATACGGCATGAATGGATTTTTAAAACATTATTTCCAAGAATCTTCCTTTACAAGTTTTCAAGTTTATTTTTAATCGACTTCTTTTAGTTTAAAATTGTAAGACATGCTAAGAAAGGAAGAAAAAATTGAAGTAGAAAGGATATTTTCCTCAAGAATGGAGTTCAAGTGTTTTATCAAAATTATTTTCCATCTAAGATAATAAAGGGTTTTGTTTCTATCCATATTATTACATGGATTTGATTATGATGTGATGGAAATATTTTTATGAATTCCTTTATCTTATATGAATTGTTTTATGATGTCATGTTGTTTAAGAATCCCATTTTTATTACATGGGTTATGCTATGATGTATGGTTTATGATTTTGTGGCACACATAAGAATGGTATCATTATGAGATGGGTGGGACCTATATCTCCCTCCAATGAATTGGGTAAAGATTTCATATCTCATGAGATAGACATGGCTGGAATGGTAGGTTATACCGGTTCAGTGAAATAGGACTGAAACAAGGGTGACTCGGTTCAGAAATGGACTTTGTCCACTAAGATAGTCTTTGAAACGAGTCTTGACTAATAAGATATGATTCTCTATGATTATTTGTGTATTCCACAAAGTTTCATGTTTTAAGTTATGATTATTGGGATTACATTTCACCTCTGATTTATCACATGTTATGATATTATGATCTCTTTTTCATGATAAGATTTCCAAAAGTTATGTTCTTATGAAAATGATGTGATTGATATTTCTTTTGTTTACCCTTACTGAGCATTTGAGCTCACCCTTTTGTATGTTTTATTTCCCCAGGTCAGGAAGAAGGTTATTAAGTAGAATATGCCAAAAAGGGACTCTAGATATGATGAAATAAATGGGAGGCAAAGTAGATGCTTTATGAACCAGTTGTTTATGTTTCCCAGTTTCTAAAGACACTATACCTATACGGTCCTTTCGTGGTTTTGTTATATGTTGTAATAAGTATGATTCAATTTTGAAGTACTAACAATGTATGTAAAGTATGGGTCGTTATAAAATAGATAATTGATAATATTCATAGTTGTATCAATTGGAACAACGATGATTGTAATGTCATGTCACTAGAAAAATGGAAAACATGGATACAAGATAGAAGGAATAACATGTTCCACAAAGTAAAAGAAAACAAAGACTACTCCAACCATCCCGAGATCCTAGTTGGTCTTATTTTTTCAAGATCCATCCTATCAACACACAATCAAGTGTTTGAAGCTATATGCTTTCCTTTGTCAACACATGTAGTCTTTTAATATACTTCGGTTATTAAATGACACCTAAAGAGGGTGTAAGATAAATCTATGTGGGCCACCACCCATGGTTTCTATAAAATCATGCCCATGTAATGACATATAACAGTGTGAATGCATGTATATATAAAGTAAATCAAGAAGTATAGTATAACTCAATATCTAAGTACCTGATTCATCCCTCAGCTGGTGTCTGAACAAGTAACAAGTTCATTAATTGAGTATTTTCAATTAATTTTAATATGTTACATGAAGCGTAGCCAGCATTGACATCACTACATGATAGTATTTGTAGTGAAGTTCCAAAGTCATAATAAGGAAATCTAACTAATATATCTAGTGGGGGAGTTATAAGAAAAAACCAAGTAAACATAAACTCATAGAAATCTACCTCCGTAGTATTTGATTATAGTTAAGTGGAAAGAGTGTAATCCAATGCAATCCATAATAAGGTGCATACCGAGTCCTAGGTGATCTACCAAGGTAAAACGTGGCTATGAAAAGAAAGTTCCCTATGGACTTTCCCCATGGAAACTACTACTCAATGATGGATCCATTGAGTGTATATAAAGTATCTTATAATAATGAAAGAAACCCAATGGTATTATACTGGGAATCTAAGGAATAGGCATGAACCGATGTCTATGTGTGTTTCAAACAAAGCAAACCACATCCTTTAATCGGAATGGGGTTCCAGTGACCCATGGTGTTATCCTCTTAGAATCCAACATTAGCATGAGTAAGTCCATTATTATTTAATATTTTAATCATGTAGTATTTCATTAGGTTCATTTATTTCCTTCCATTATTTTGGATATGTCAAGTAGAGTTGCAAAAATTTATTGATTGGTCCAAGCCTTGTCTACCATTATTTTGGATATTCCAAGTATCATTTCAACCATTTAATCAGGTCTTAATTAACCATTAATGTATATTCATTCATATGGGTTCACTTCACTTCCATCAATATGGAAAGGGGTGCTATATACATTAAACCTTTATTTCAACTCATATAATAAGGCCATGTTATATAGTTAGTATACTTTCCATTCAAAATTTCACATTTAATATTCAATTTGAAACACTTAACTTTGGTGGGACAAGTGGTTAGCATACATAGTACATGAAATTATGAAATTCTCATTAAAACATGTCATTTATAATGGAAAGTCTCACCTCTAGAAAGGTAAAACAAAGGAACACCCTAATGATGGATAAAACATGCCAAAAAAATAAAAAACCAAATACAACATAACCATTAACATAGAGAATATTGAGTTGTGAGTGTAACCATAAATAACTAATCACATAATATGGAAGAGTAGTATCATACGATTCTATCATGTATAATCATGGCATGTAAATTTAAGAAATGGTTTCCAAAAAAATAGTGGTACCCACATGAACATTCCAAATACAACAAACTCTAGGGATAAGTTATAGATCACCTACCTTAGGGTAGTATGACTCTCCTCATCTGGTATCAGATCTTGATTTTCCATGGCTTAGAGTATATCATAGAAGAGGTTGAAAATGATCACCTGGTGATATCTAGGTCAAGATAAAGAGAGATAGAGAATGGATAAAGTGGATTTGAGTACATACTATTGCACATCCAAGGTGAGAAATGGAAGCCTGATCGATTGTGGGATGAAGGAGGTCTATTGATTCCAAGATTATATCTTCATAAAGCCCCAAATTGAGAGATAAATGGGTCAATCCCACAGAAACTCTAATTAGGGAGGAAGGGTGGATTAATTAGACCATTAAGGGTAAAAATGGAAAATTATCTAGGAAATTATCCTGTGCATGATTTATCTACATGGGTTGTAAAACTATGCACAAACCATGCTGGTTATCTTTGCCCAAACCGTTTGGTCTGCATGGTTTTTCAAACCCTGCCCAACCCATGCATGGGTACCTGGGAGAAAGGGAAACTCACATAGTTATGTTGCACGACCATGTGAGGTGGCTCTGCCCACACGGTTTGGTCCATACAGTTTGGAAAATCATGCACTAACCATGCGACAATCCCTATTTTTCTAAAAAGATTGTTTCTAGGCTGCAAAAATTACCCAAACACCCTTGGAACCTTTACTAACTAATTAAGCATCCATATTATGTCCAAAGTAATGATTCAGACATAAAATTATTGGACCCATACCTGATTGAAAAATTGGGTTCTTAAACTTCATTTATCATGAAAATAGACATTACCCAATTAATTGGAGTGATATATAATTATGCACACATTCTTCACTTTCATTTCATGATAATACTTAAGTGAGACACATAGATTATACAATATTGACCCATTAATAATTATATTTTACAAAATGATAAAGTATTTTGGAATACATATATATAATCATTAATTAAAATAATTTGAAGTGTATACATTTTAATACCATTGATATGAATTGAGTTTTATATTCACTACATAATTTTTTTGGAAAGGAAAATAGCAGCGAAATTTCGGCAGCATAACAAAATCACATAAAAATTAAAAAAAATTGGTTTATGAGTGAAGTAGTGGTCTATCATCATTTGGAAATAAATTGGAGAGTAATGGAATATGTAGTAATATATCCCTTAATAAGGAAATTAAGATAAAATACATTTGGTAAATAAGATACTTGAATAAATAGGAGAAAATAAAAGATCCCTTACATGATTGCGTGACTCTAAAAGCATGGAAGGTGCTTATTGAGAGCTCGGAGAACCTTGGTAGAACACTAGAGATGGGGGGGGTTAGAGTATATACTTTATCCAAGGAGTTTTAGTGAATAAAAATGGAATATTGGGGAAGTTTATATAGGATAATAGTGGGGTATCTTATTACTATTTAGTTTTTGGACTCTACATAAAAAAACCAAGAACCAAAAAACCAACCCATGTTTTTCTTTTATTTCATCCAAATGGTAGTGGTTATCCTTATTTTATAATTCTATGGGAGGACTATAAGAAAACATTATCCATTCGTATGTGGAAGGGATTCATACTCTTAAGGTAATCGTTTTAAAAACATAAAATATATTAATGGCTTTGGAGGATTTATAGGTTCTTTATAAATGTATCCAAATAAAAATAAAATCACATTATTTTAACATTAAAAAATAAATTTGGTTTTTAAAAACCTTTATATTATCTATTAAGTAGCTTTTGTTTCATTATTATATCATAATAGAAAATGTATATTTTAACGGCATTTAATTTTGACGTGAAAATTCAAATATCTAAGATTGTTATGAAACATTCAACATTAGAAAATTTCAACGTTATGAATCAAAAAAAAATATTAATTTTATAAAAAATAGTTATACAATTGTCTGAATTTTCACTTTAAAAATACTAATCAACATTTATAGAGAAATAATAGATCATTCTGACAAAAACTAGTTTTTAACCCTTATAAAAATTAAAATTAACATCATAAAAAATTCTAAGATCATTTATATCTAATAAAAATTATTTAATATTATTATTTTAATTAAATATTAATTATCTAAAAAATAAATTAATTCATCAAAATAAATTCCTTAATTGAATTTGACTTTTACCCATAAATACTATTTTTGTTTAAATATATCAAAAAAATCATTTATAAAGTAAATATAATAGGATAAAAATATATTCATAACCATTAAAAAATAATTTACATAATCAAAACTCTAGGGATTTGAAATATATCCCTTCAATACATCGATAAATGCCCTACGAGTAAGGTGCATGATATAGAGGTTGGCATGGGGTGGTTCGACATACATGGTTTATGATGAGTTCTCGATGAGCTTAAAATTATCTCGTAAATGGATTCTATCATGATTAAGCTGTTGGATTTATGATTGGAATCAGTGAAGGTTAATCACATGTGATGCTATCTCCCTTGGAAGCTATAATAAATGGGCTTCAGAAGGAACTATCCTACTTGTTGAGGTTATAAATTCCATTATCAATGAAATTTGGATTCTTTAAAACCATATATTCATACCAACCATTTTATTACTATTAAATATAAATATTATCAACATTAAGAATAATTTAATAAAAAAATTAAATCCCAAATAACTGTATGTGTTTTTTATAATTATATTACATAATAAGACTTTTAAGTAAAATCAAAATGGAAATTTTATTTACAACAGTCTGGGTTATTGTAAGAATAACACCTTATACCCAGTTCTATAACACAAGAGATGATAAAATTAAATCTTATTCCAAAAATTTTAAGTTTTTTGACATTTAAGTTTAAATTAAAGTTGATGTTTGAAAAGTAAGAAATGATGAATGTTGTGAGGATTGTATAGAAACGATAGACCACCATCTTGTAAATTTAAATTCCTATTAATTTTTAATTAGTATAAAAATCAACCATTATCAAGACTACATATATTATATTTTTGGGATAAAATTTCATTGATGAATATTATTAGAAATAATATATTTAGGATAATATATCAATGAAGAATGCTTTTAGAGATGAATTATATATTATTAAATTTAGAATCTGGATATCCCCTACCAAAAATGAATAATAATGTTTGAAATTCACTCTCAGAACCCTATTCATGTTTATTATAGACATATTATTATGGTTGGGAATATATATAACAATATAGTGAATCAAAACAATGGCCACCTAAATGTTTTAATGTGTATTGTGGAGCTATCTATATGCCTATTGAAATTATTGAAAATCTATTTGTTCACCCCCAAACAAATTAATTTCAATGATGGTTCAACATTGATAAATTTATATATAAATCCATGATGATCTGGTGAAATCAATCATGTTTTATAAACCATGATTTCCCATAGATACGTAGATTTTACTAACCTAAATATCTTTGATAAAATATTAAGTGTTTCCATCCTTCTGTCAAGAAAATAAGAGAACATACAGGGGTTAATATAATCATCATGTTATAGATGTTGAAAGGATGAGATGAACATACCTTTCATTTATGGCATGGAAAAGGGTAGAGAAAAACCTTTTCATTCTTTAAATTTGGTTCATTAAAATGAAGTGGAAAACTGAACTTCTAATAGAATGTATATATATGAATCTCATGTATTTAGAAGCTAAAAGATTTAACAGTAAATAAAAATGTGTAATTCAATTGATCCATTGGTGTGTTATTGTATTTTTTTCTCTCGGAATAATGTAAATACATGTGTTTTTATGGAGTATATATTATTGGGTTATGGAGTTATATTCCACCCAATGAAGGGAATTAATGAAGGAAGCGCATGTCTATGGGTAATGAATAATGAAGATTGTGTCATTAAATTTGCAAAGAAAACACCATAAGATGGAATTGATAATGATAAACTAGATTCATGGAAATTATACCCTTTACATTAGATGATTACTAGATCTAATACTCATTAGGAATACATGTACTAATTATCTATGAGTTTTTGTAGCATTTGGAACATGGATGAGGTGTTGGCCGGGTGAACATCGTAAAGAATCAATTATTAATATAGTTAAAAATATTCAAAAATGAAGTGGTGTTGTTTTATTCTCTTGATAATTCATCTATGTTTTATTCTATAAATTTATTATTAATTTAATATTAATTTAATAGGATGAAGGTTTTAATGACTGATTTTTAATACTGATTGAATTTACATTGATGTTTCATGAGGAAACGTACCTTTGATTATATATTCTATTATGGAAATTAATATTGATATGAAACAAATTATAATTATTCAAATAATTTTAAATTTTATTTGATTTATTTTTTAGGTTAGTGGAATGGATGATGAAAAGACTATGATAATATAGAGAATTCATTGAGTAATTTGATGTTGGGTATAATTTTTAGAAGATTGTAAGACTTTGATATGATTGTATGAATTTGTGTATAATATGATTTCAATCTGATCATATATAATCCAAATTTATATTAAATAGATAATATCATAAAACATATATATAAATATATTTCTATAAGATTATATGCATAAATTTTAAGTGTATAGATGACTTTCGAGTGTCATATGACATCGAGTTCTAACACTATACTTTGAGGGTTTCAGACATGAATTTGCTCCATTTTCAACATTAATGAGTATATTATATGACTATAGTATTATATTAGACTGTAAAAGTTTAATGAAATGGATTTTTATCCTTCAATAAACATAAAATGTCAGAATAAATTCAGATTCTTCAGAGATTATCACATTGAATGTCATAATAATTGAACATTAGTGTTGGATATGACCTGAAACTTAATAAATTTTCAGAATTTGTACAAAATGGAAATTAGATTTAATAATTCAATGTATTAATAAATAAATAACTTTTTTTATTGGATTTATTTTCATGTATAAATATTATAAATTAAATGTGATACAAGCACTAGATTAAAGTAAAGACAATCGTTAACCTAATAAATTAAACATCACGAAAAGATATTTTTGAGATACTTTTTAATACAATTTTTTTTGAGTTTTATAGAATATTATATTCAAATAAAAATAATAGGATTATGATAAAATTTATTGTTTTGGTAATCAAATAATTAAATTTTAATTATGCAATGTTTGATATGTATTAATGAGAAGGACGATAAAGGATATCATAGTTCTATATAATAATGAATTTCAAGTGATAATATTAGAATGATTTTATTTTTTATTTGAATTATAATGATAAATATAATTATTTATGAGTTGTTATTTTGTGTTCTACATAACAGATTAAGTTGTGATTCATGATGAAAATAAGAATGAAGGGTTGAGCTACAATTTTGAATTTAATGGCCAAAGCTGATGTTGTTATGATATTGGAAATTGACTCATGCCACAATGAGAATATCTAAACCAAAAATGTATTTACTCTATGATTTTGAAATAGTCATCGAGTATGAATCAATATAGATTTCATTGGAGATATTTTTTATTATACGAACTCATGGAATACCAAAATAATTATCATAATTATTTTTTAGTTATGAGAAATGTGGAATTGTGCAATAATGAAAAATCAAGGGAACACATATAATTTTATAGGTGAAATCAATTAAAGTGAAAAAAAAGAACGGAAATTGTGTGATTACTCTCATGTATATTAAATGATACAAAAAATAAAAATTAGATCATGAGAATTGAATGTTATTTGTATTTTCTATATTCTAAATATATATAATATTAGTTTATGGTGAGAAATGTGTAAAATGAAAATGTTGGAAGAGGGAGCGGCTGTTCGAAACCATTACCAAGATATTGATACGAGGATATAACTTTTGACATTCAATGTATAATATAGAGATAATGTTGATCTAATTATTCCAAATAGGATAAATTAGAACGAAAATATAAAGGATAATTCAAACTATTTTTATTGTGATGTTTTTTCCAAAGAAAAAAAATAAAGAATAAAATGTTGAGAGGAAAACGTATTATACAAATTTCTGATCATTGGGGTTGAGCCTTTCAAAAAGTGAGGTGTTATTGGATTATTCTAGATCATTAATGTTCATGAGTGACTTTAGAAATTTATCTGAGAAGGTTTTTTTATAATATATATGTAGTTGAGATGGAATAGGGATAATGTTTCATTTATTTTTCGTGATGAACTCGAGGCATTTGAAGACTTTACTCAAGATGAAAAATATTTATATTGTGGATGTAGTGAATTTCTTGTGATGAATAGTATTATGAATACGTAGAATATAAAATGAAAATAACTTTATATATGAATGTAATTAGTGGAACATATTATAATAGAAGTATATAATAAGATAACAGTGTGATACTATAATTTTAGTGTGAAGTTGAGCTTGTGGAAGTCATCTGAGAAGAAGTAAAGTGTATGCACAATGAGACTTTGTGTGGGTGTGAAAGGAAAATTATAGTCAGAGATAAATTATAGTGTATAATATATGATTGGGGTGAATAAAAAATCTTAAAAAAGAGTATGTTCTCCAAATAAAGTCCTAACATTGTAAATATAATGTGTTCCATCATTACAGGACTTAATTATATTAAATGCGGTTGATGATTGATTAATAAAACATAAAATTATCGTGTTATCCGAAATGTTTGAAAAAGTTCACCACCAATCGGGGATAATGATTTAACATATAATAAGGAATATGGTAAAAAATATGTAGTTCTCGATTCCCTATAACTTGTCTACATTCAATCCTTAGGTTAACTTCTTATGCTAATAACATTAAATAAATTTTTTAGTCTTGGTTGATCAAAAATAAATCTTATATTTTCTTACATAACATGATATCCATGTCATAAACATTTATATGATTAAATTTATCCCATAAATTATAGTATACAAAATATTCACTTTCATAAAATATTTTTAAATTTGAATATTTGAAAAGAAGAAACAAACAAATAATCATTATTTTAATATTCCAGACACGATTTATACATTTAGGAAAAATTCTAAAGTTATCAATTATAAAAAATTTATAATTAATTTTTTAAATTACTTAATTCAAAAAATATAACAACGTCGTATATATTTTCAATTTGAACTCCTTCATATTATTCATTATATAAAATAGACTATAGATATATGATATTTCATAAAATATAAAAATTTAATATTGTAATTTTAATTTTGTATACTTGTTACCTAATAAAAATATAATATATTAATATTATTTAAAACATTTATTAAATAATTTACTAATTTTTTTTTTGTTATAGTCAAAATAATTCCCAAACAAGGATCTTTTAATTTTAATTATTTAAATTAATCATTACTAACAATTCATAATTCCTAAATATAAATACCTTATATTATCCCTTATTTTTTAATTTTTAAACTCTTTATATATTAATATCATAATTTCCATATTACCATTTTATATCTAACTAATATGAAATTCTAAATAAATTCACAAAAAAGTGTTATTTAATATTAAATAATTATTTTTGAATATTTACTATCTAATATTTCATAAAACATTCATTACCTTATTATAAACAAATTATAATTAAATAATTTATAAAAACATTAATAAATTATTAAATATCACAAAATTTAATTTTTTATAGTTTATAAATAAATTATAAATCATATAAAATAAGTAATAGTAAAATTTAAATAAAAAATATATTTATTTAAAATAATGATTTATTAAATATAAATAGTTATATAATATGATAGATATGATGCAATAGTTAAACTATTTAGGTGTTATCAGTCATATTTTGTAATAGATATCCTTGTCAAAACTCATGAAAACTAGTAAATATAAGAGGTTTTCCACTTCTGATACAATGGTAATGATCAACACATATCATTATAACATTACACACCAATTATAATACACATAAAAAATAAGTAGAAAACCAGTTATCTATCATTTCATATTTTATGATTTATATTAATATTATGAAGGTGTTATGATGCACACTTTTAGAAGAACCAATTATGTGTTATTGTCGAATACAATATCATGATTTATTACCCCATGACCTGTAAAAAAAAGAGGGATTTGCACTTTGTTTTTGACTATGATATATCATATCATAATCCATGATTCAATAAGGAATAATGAAAAACATACTTGTATTTGACAATAGATAATATGAAAAAAAATCATTTCAAAAAACATCATTATTAATAAGATTTCATGACCCAACTATTATATAATGGTAATTATACCATTTAGAGGTTTTCAAAATATTATTAACAATTAATAGAACATGTGGAATAAAATTGAAGTGTTTAATCCTAATAAAACCAATCCATTAGAACTAAAATACTATAAAAATGATATAATGAATGTGTACCTTACAATATAGTATGTTTCTGAATTCTTCATCAATTGCTTCTTGATGAATATAATTGGGGAATTAATAAAATGTTGAACCCTCTAGGAGAATTAGTTAAACTCATATTTTTATAATCCCAATTATGCTCAATTATAGTTTGATAATCCCTATATTGATTAATGGTTAATTACTTATTTCTGGGAGAATTAGTTGAACTCATATTTTGATAATCCCAATTATGCTCAATTATAGTATGATAATACCTATATTGATTAATGGTTAATTACTTATTTCAGTATTTCTATACACCATGCACATATTCATATATTATAATATTTATATTATCTTCAGTGAATTCGGTTACTGGATGGATATATATTCTACCTTAACCCATTCTGCCAATAGAATGTTTAAACAGACAAGTGGTCACCGTTACAGAACAAAGCTACCGATTTGTAAAGTCCACCATTATGTATAAGGTCACCGATACATCAAGTCCACCGATACAAACAAGTCATTGTTATTCAAGCCTACCGATATAGACAAGTCACCGTTATGAAAGCCGACCGATACAGACAAGTCACCGTTATGCAAGCCCACCGATACAGACAAGTCACGGTTATGCAAGCCCACCGATATAGACAAGTCACCATTATGCAAGCCTACCGATACACACAAGTCGTCGTTATGTAAGTCTACTGATACAGACAAGTCACAGTTATGCAAGCCTACCGGTATATGAAGGCTACCATTACACAAAAGGTCACTGGTATATTAAGTCTACCGACAGACATGAAGTCTACTGAATAGAAAGGCTACTGTTACACAAGAGGTTACCGATACACAAGGCTACCGATATCCAAAGCTATCGTTCCAGAGAATCCGACGATGCCTTAATTTCTTTATCTTTTTTTAATCTAACCAACGGTCATATTAGGTATCTTTTAATGCTCACTCATTTATTTAATGATGGTTTTTGGATGTCAAGGAACCATACCTCGTACCTGAAAAAAGAAATCATTTATTTTGTCGAAGCTCGTGCCATAAATATAAGAAGTCCCTGTTGCAGAAAGATATATTCAAGGGAAATACAGAAGTGATCTACAAGTGACATACACAAGAAGAGCTCACACAGATATACATGCACGACCAAGAAGAAATAGAAGCTCATACACACTCATGCTTACTCAAGAAGAGCTCTGTACTTTCACGAGGATTTTGAAGAACTTCATCATCTAATTTTTTACTGTCTCAGAACCACGATGTCAAGCAGACAACACTCTGTTTTCCATAGAAAACCAGAAGAGGACTCAGAACGATTTATGATCATTTCGAAGGAGTCCAGAGCTACACTGGAATCACTAGATTCATTCTAAACTCTATATCTTGCTTAGTGATTTATTATTTACATTACGAGCATTGTGTGTCATCAGTTTTAATTTACACACACACTTTCTCCTGAACCTTAACTAGAGGATATGTAAATCCTCGTTGAAACTCCTTACATCTTCTATTTCCCACTGTGGATAGTGGTAGAGGACATGTGTGACCTGGACAGCTGTATTTGCTGTTGTTTTTATTTCCCACGTAGAACTGTGGTAGAGGTCTTTGACCTGGATAGTTGTCAACTATTTTGAACCCTAATCCAAGGTGTGGATCAAGTTTATAAAAATTATTGAGAGGACTAAGTCTCATCTTGATACTGAACCTCTTGGTTATATCTGATGTGCTTTATTTAGTCTTATCTAAAACCTTTTTATTCCGCTGCTAAGTGCTTTAAAATTTAAACTATTTTACAAAGTTACTCTGATAATTTAATTAGAAAGTGTTTGAATTATTTTCAAATCATTAGCTTAGTTTCAAAAGATAATCTGATCTTCTGATTAGATTAACTGGGAATTAATAAATCCCTTGAGAACCTAATTGAAAGTTTTATTTAGTTCAAATTCACTACAATTCAATTAGTATTTTTATATTGGGGGATTTTTGTAAATTATTTTAAATAGAAATTTTAATTGTAACTCAATTCAACCCCCCCCCCCCTCTTGAGTGTCTACTCCGACCAACATTTGGTATCAGAGGATTAAAATATTTTCTGAAGTACTCTATTTTTCAACTGTGATTTTAGTTATATTTTGAAGTACTTAAAATTTCTATTATTTCTAAATTTTTATCTCATTAAAATTTTTG
Organism: Viscum album; assembly: GCA_963277665.1. Lineage (NCBI taxonomy): Eukaryota > Viridiplantae > Streptophyta > Magnoliopsida > Santalales > Viscaceae > Viscum > Viscum album. The sequence goes on along the minus strand of OY728140.1, from coordinate 1,304,258,405 downwards.
TTTTAACCTAGTTATCATGGATAGAATATTTTAAGGTGTTTATACTAATAGACCATCATTTTTCAATGGAAACAACAATTCTCAGTGGAAGATTAAGATGAAAATTCATTCAGAAATCATGGGTTTTGATATTTGGAATGTCGTAGAATCAGAATATAAAATTCCCACTACTGTTAGATCTACTTGGAATAAAGCTACTAAGAAAGATTACAATAATAATTGCAAGGCGATAAATTCTCTGTATTGTGCTTTAGGAGATGAGAAATTTAATAGAATATCTTCTTGTAAGACTGCATATGAAATTTGGGATACTTTAGGTGTTTCTCATAAAGGAACAACTCATGTTAAGGAAATGTGATTGAACACCTATACTATTAAATATGATAATTTTAAGACGAAGCCTAATGAACCCATATCTGATATGTATATCAAGTTTAACGAAATTGTCAATACAATGATCTCTCTAGGAAAGGATGTTCCATCAAAGGAGCAGATCATGAGAATTTTGAGATGCCTACCTGAAAGATGGAGGGGCATTTTTGTTTCAATCAGAGAATCTTGTGATATTGTTGAATTTCTAGTCAAGGAAATTGTTGGTAAGTTAATGATGTATGAAGAAGATCTTAAGGTAAACAAAGAAGAATAAGATGAACCAAAAAGTAAGACAGTTTCTTTCAAGACATCAACTTTAGAGAATAAGGATAAAGAGAAAATTTAGACCATGAGTGATAGTTCAAGCAGTGATGAAAGTGCATCTGACGGTGATGTAGAAATGGCTCACATTGCCAGAAGATTTAAGAAGTTTTATAGGAAGAAAAAGTTTTTCAGAAAATCAGATTACAAAGGTAAGTATGACAACAAGGGACACTAGAAAATGGACTGGAAGAAATCTGACAAATCTGATGAAGTTGTCTACTATGAATGAAAAAGAAAAGGAAATATAAAAGAAGACTGACCAAATATGAAATACAAGAAGAAGTATGATTATAAGGACAATAAGTATAAGAAATCCATGAAGGCTACTTGGAGTGCTTCTGAGGATTGCTCCAGTGAATCTGATGCTTCTGAGACTAAAAATAGAAATAAAGAAAACATGTATTTTATGACAAACACTTCTGAGGTAACATCTGAAACTCTTTCTTTAAATTATTATTATTCTAGAGATGATTCTAATTCTGAAAATATGTAAAAATATAAACTGTTGGAGTATTGTGATATGTTGGAAGAAACTTGTAATGAGCTGAAAGACAAATACAATAGTTTAATGAAATAGTATTCTTTAACTATTAAACATAAATCTGATCTGGATATAGAAATGGAAAAGAATGCTCAGTTACATAAAGAAAACACTAAACTGAAATTTTCAAATGAGAAACTTGGGAAGGATTTAGAAAAATTTACAAATGGAAAATATACTCTTACTCAAATTCTAGGTAAGAAGATTTCACCTAGATATACAACTGGTATAGGATACCAACCTGGACAAAGAAATATTACCAAACCTAGATTTATTCCTAAATCTGGACAGAATGTAGATAGTTCTAGTTCTGGAATTTCATATGCTTCAACTAGTTATATTCATAGTCACATATCCAATAAGGTTTATCATTCAAAATCTGTTGATTCTACAAATTTTATGAGACCCATAAAAAAAATTTGGGTACCTAAAGTTGTATTGGCTAACCTGTCTGGACCCAAGAAAATCTGGGTACCAAAATCATTTCCTATCTAAATCTGTTTTGTAGGGAACCTGCTTAAAGATCTCCTATAGAATGACTTAGTACTTGGACAGTGGATGTTCAAGACATATGTCAGGAGACTTTTCATGCTTTAAAATCTTAATCGGATTTGATGGAGGTTTTGTCACCTTTGGTGATAATTCTAAAGGGAAAATCATCTTCTTAGGCTAGTTTGGTAACACTGACTCAGTATTAATTTCTAAAGTTCTATTTGTTGATGGGAATAAGTATAATTTACTAAATATTTCTCAGTTATGTGATAATGGTTTTAATGTTAAATTTGAAAATTATTCTTGCAATGTTTTTAATTCTAAAAATGATTTAGTATTTTCTGCCTTTAGAAATGAAAATGTCTATGCAGTTGATTTAAATTCTTTAGCTATGAAAAATATTACTTGTTTAAATGCTTTTTATAAAGATTCATGGCTTTGGCACATAATATTAGGACACTACAATGTACATACACTTAGAAAAATTACTAGGAATAACTTAGTTAGAGACCTACCAAAATTTGAATTCCCAGCAGATAAAGTTTGTAATCCCTATCCAAATGGAAAGTAACATAAAGTTTCTTTCAAATAAAAGAAAGAAGTGTCAACTTCTCAACCTCTTGAGTTGGTTCACATGGATTTGTTCGGACCTTCTAGATTTTCTAGTTTAAATGGGAAGCACTATGTCTATGTTCTAGTAGATTACTATTCTAGGTATACTTGGGTATATTTTCTAGCTCACAAAAGTGAAGCATGTTCTTACTTTGTTATATATTACATGTCTGTAGAGAACCTTAGTGGACTTAAGATTAAAACCTTGAGAAGTGATCATGGCCGTGAGTTTGAGAATCATGAGTTTGAATCCTACTACTCACACAATGGCGATAGTCACAATTTCTCTGCCCCTCGAACACCTCAGCAAAATGGTGTAGTAGAATGGAGGAATAAAACCCTTCAAGAAATTTCCAGAACCAAGCTCAATGAGTATGACCTACTTGTTTATTTTTGGGATTAAGCTGTTAATACAGCTTGTTATATAATCAATAGAGTGTTGATTAGACCTGTTCATAAGAATACCCCTTATGAGTTGTGGAACCATAGGAAACATAATGTAACTCCCCGACCCTAGTTACCCGGAGTCGGTGCATTACTTCGTAACATTTTCATGATCACAAAAGATCAAGTCTTGAAAGACCGATTATTTTAGTAGCCTTGGAAACACTAGATACATTCATAAATGTTACATTACATCATAAAGTGAAAAACTAATAACAAAGTCTTCATAGTCCACACTCATATCCTCTTCTGACTATCCCTGCAGGTCATTCATAAAATACTTCTTCATATCCTGGAAAATATTAAAACATTGAAAGGGGTGAGCTCAGATGCTCAGTAAGGATAACAATATAGCGGAAGCTTTCGAAAATAAACATTAACATTTAAGGTAATGTATAACTAAAACAAAAGCCTTTTTAAACATTAACTCCAACATAATATGGCAAAAATAAAATTAAATAATGCCATTTACTTACTCACATGGATATTCTACTAGTCGAATAATCACATGCAATATCTATAACCACTTTCATAATGATGGAATGCATAATGCCAGACTATCATAACCACATAGCCAAGGCCTCATGCCAAGACTACAAATAATATTTTGTTAAGGCCTCGTTCCAAGACACTATTTTGTCTCATGAGACTTACCGATGCATCGAGGAGCTATAGCGGGCTCCACCCGTCACTTATTAAGTCCGATGCATTCCTCATATGAATAGGTTTAAACATATCATAAACTATAACATAATCGTATCACATAAAACATGCCTAATGGAAACATAACATTTCCACATTTCAATCACAAGATATCAATAAAACTAATTGATATAATAAAGACACTTTCAAAACCATTTTCAATACCAAAATAAAAGAAAGATAAAACATGGTATTTAATTTTCTTTTTTTAAAAAAAGTATGGCTTGTAGAGGATGTCGAAACTCAAATAATGGTCACGGCGGCGGAGAATTCGTTGTCACCGCATACGTATGAAAAAAAAATCTTTTTTGTCTTTTAGTAAATACATAGTATAAAAATATTTCTTTTGAATAAACGTAAAAGTCAAAGGGGTTTATACACTGTATAAAAGAAAGTTGTGTATAAAACCAAATATGCCTCAATGAAAGGATATTGAGACGAAGTCCCTTACAAAGATTATTTTTTAAATAAAATAGATCTATTATGTGTATTTACTATAAGTACACATAAATAAAGTACAAATACAAGATAGTACATAATAATATCATGACATAATTTGAAAATAGGAGATTAACCCAAATAATGGAAATTGGGTTAAGAAATTCCCTTACCTCGTGTCCGACTTGACTCGATCGTTCTTTAATATCCTGAATAATAAACTAGAGTTAATTTATAATTGCTTAAGAAAATTTTTCAAGTTCATTATCCCTTTTATATCACTTATTATCATGTTATGAACATTATGTAATTATTTAAGTTAATAACGGTCATTTTGTCGATCTTAGGTACTTCAGTCAAAAATAAAATTCTTATAATTACAAGTTGTTCATGTGGTGATATATCCATTATATCCAGAATTATATTCATTATATAGATATCATATATCTCATATATATCCAGTATATACATGCATTTATAATATTCCATAACGTTTAGAGGTATGAAATGAAATGCACCGTTCATGGAGATGGTAAGACGTACGTACGAATGAACGCTACTTTCATTTCTATTTCTTATTTAATGAAATCATAATGATATAAAGGTATATTATAATTCCAGTATAATATCATATATAATATCATTTACTACATCCTTTATACATCCCACATATGGTATTAACGATTCAAATCACTTTGAGGGTGCGGTAGTCCGCACTTCCTAAAATGAAAATATCGCGTTTACCCATAATGGAAACAATAAAGGTATGCCATAAATGAAAAATACAGAACCTTAAGTAAAACATAAACATATTATATATCATATATAAATATAGTGACATCTTAATGGCCACCTTTGAAGGTGTTATATGAGTGTTGAACAATCATCGTTTCGTGAGGCAGAAATTCGCCATCCACAGAAACAGTATGTTCTTTAACCATTAGATGTAGGTTTGTGTAAGTGTAGCTCGAATCCTTCTTAAAAAAAACATCCTAGTATATTGAGGATACTTCTGTTGTTACAAAAGAAAAGAATAAAAATAGTTTAGGGGGTTGGAGAAGAAAAATAAAACAAAACAACATAAGAGAAGACATTACCTTAAAATCGGGTAACTCTTTTGATTTGAACCAAAGGATTCCTTGGGAAGACTTATGCCCAAGGTGAGGCTTCTAGGAGTAAGGGAGAGAAGTTGGGAGATTATTTGGGCAGAGGTTGGCCGAGCCAAAAGGCTTTGAAAGTGTGAGTAAGGTGGTAGTGGTGGGGGCCTTTTATAAGTGGAGAGGAGGGGCATTCATGGAAAGTAATAAAATGTTACTTTATTATACAATAATTTTCGGATTCTAAAGGTCCCAAGCTTATATATTTAGAGTCTAAGGTGATAAGGGTTCTAAATATCCTCACCCTATAGGTTTTTGAAAAGTTTAAGCCTTAGAGTTTACATTATCCTTTCATTTTATTTTAATCATTGATTAATGAGGTAATCGCTGCATCATCATGGTGTTATAAATAATTTAATATATTTAATGTCTAAAAATTATAAAAAAAATATCATAATTTAGGAAATCTTTTTATATTTCTAATTAATATTTTTAGTCAAAAATATCACTTGTATAACCCCATTTAAAATTTGTTTTAGTAAAACAACTCTTGTTTGTGACCTTTTTATTTTAACATTAAATAAAAAGTTATTTATGTCCTTTTCCTACCAAAGTGGCTCCATGGGGTCCCCAAGTTGTCCCATGGATTGTCTTGGTCGGCCATGACACATCCAATAGTGGTTGGACAAGTGTAAAGGTCATTCCATATTTTTATAATACTATTTTTACCTTAAATTTCACTAATTACCTTTAGTCGCGATTAATTAAACTTAAAATTTACTATTCACCAAAAAATTATTTTAATCCCATTGAACCACATTTTACTTTCTAATTAAAACCATGTATGTCGGATTTTTGAAAATTAAATCACAGAGGTAGTAATGTTTCATTTAAACAAAAAATCAGTTTTTTAACTACCACTTAGTGGTTTCACTATTCATCAAAAATTGAAGTTTTTCAGAACAATGCCAAAATTTCACCCTAAGCTATAATTGATATTCCGAATTCAAAAATGATGCTTATTTTATGAAATTCCAAACATATAAGTTGCGTTAATTAATTTTATAATTAATTCCCGCTGTCACAACAAATAACGTGTTTTTTTAGAAACAATATATATCAAAAGATTGACAATTGTTTATGTCCAATTTCAAAGTGAAATTAATTCTAATGAACACCATTGGATAAAATGGTAAAAATATATTCTAATTATACTTTAAAACCACTAAATAGTATAACTTATCACTATAAATTATTTTGATTTAAAAAGTTGTTTTAATTATTTTTCATTATTCATAAAAATTTGGAAGTTCTCAGAAAATTACAAAAAATTCAACATAGGCTAATTTCGACATTCCGAATCCAAAAATGAAGTCCATTTTGAAATATAAAATATATATAATTTCAAAAATTGGGTATTACTATTCATAATGTCTATTTTGATTATTCTCGGTGTGTTAGAACTCGAACTTGTGTAAAATGCAAGCTATTGCATTATTGAAAGAGAGGCGTATCGTGAAAGCTCGGGGTGTTACATTCTCCCCTCCTTCAATAAATTGCGTCCTCGCAATTTGAAATTTTTCTTTGAAAATAATAGGTTGAAAATAGAAAATACCTTTGTGGAAAACCCACATCGGAAATAAGGTTAATAAAAATATAACTTTAAAAGAAAGAAAGATAAGTACAAAGGTCACTGAGATAGCTCATACTAGGATTCTATGAAAATATGGATATGGAAGAAAAAAAACCATCATGGTCTGATGGAGATTTGTAGAAAACTGGATTAGGAGAAAGTTAACCACAAGAAAATCACAAACTTGTGGTTGGTTAAATGATGATTGAATCCCCAGTTGGAAAAGTTAACCGACAACATTTTTGTTTTAAGTTAACTTTGATAATGTTGAGTAGTTTATTTATGAGATTTACTAAGAAAGTAAGGGAATATACATACTTGTCATGTAGACTTTCATAAAAAAATTTTTTACCACAAACCCATCTTTCACTCTAAAAGGTAATAGAACTAAAAAATATTCTATTTATCCTAATTTTATAAGGTTCCAAATATTAACACATACCATTTAGATTATTAAAATTATTATGCAATAACCAAGGACTTTCTGTAGGCTAGTGGTAGGTAAAAAAAGCCTGTCGCACTATGGTTGTGGGTTCGATTCCTGCAGCTTTGTCCGACGCGACGGGTTATGCCCCACCCTGCAGGTTGTCCTTTTCCTAAAACTATATAATTATAATATTCCAAAAATAATCTTCATAAATGTTTTAACCTTAAACAATACTATCCAAGGTTCAACTTCATCCATTACAACCTATATAGTTATCCAAAATACCTCTGTCCAGACTTTTTCTAAAAGGTCTCTAAATTCCAAAATCAATTGTAACATCAGATTCCCCAAACAAAGTAAAGTTTCTCTTATTGTCACATACTAAAAATATGATTACCTTCATCATATTAAAACCTTATTAAAATCAACAAGTACTGCAGTACAATCCTTATATATATATATCACATTATTCTAATAACCAGAATATATTCCATGAGTCCAAAAGCACCAATACATTAATTATTCCGCATCAACTGTAGTCACAGTATAATATTGGCCTTGATCCTTTGGCCTTTTCTGAGGTATGTTTCCCTAACGCTTAAGACATTCATTTGCATAATTCCCAATTTCTCTACAATTGTAGCATTAAACATTGATAGCCTCTTTCTTTCCCTTGCAATCACGCACCTGGTGACCTTTTTCTCCACATTTATAACAAACTCCCATTCCTTTTAGGCAAGTACCAGGGTGATTCTTCCCACAATTATCACATAATGGAAAATCCTTCTTTCCCTTTTTCCCTTTATCTATCTCTTGTTCTATCGTTCTCTTTTTCTCTTGATTTAATTTATTGCCATAATATTTAGAGAATTACTTTTCTGTCTTGATAGCACATGAGACAATATCTTCATATGACGAGAAGGTTTGTGAGACTAATTCTCGAAGAAGAAATGGTTTTAACCCATCAAAGAAACAATAAATCTTACTTCTTGGGTAACGTATATAATCTGCTGCATGCCTCGCTAACCTTGTAAAGTTAGCCTCATACTTTGCGACATTCTCATCCTCCTTTTGTCTCAGACTCAGAAATTGCCTTTCCATATCTGCTCGATGGTCATGTGGAAAATATTTTTCTAAGAAAATATCTTTGAACTCTCTCTATTCCATACTTGATACTTCTTCTTCTTCCTTTGTGTTTTGAATCAATGAACACCATTGATGGGTATCTCCAGTGAGGCAGTAAACTGCCATGATAACATTCTCCCTTTCGCTACTCCCCAAGGCGTGGAATATTTTCTATAAGGAGTTTATCCATTGCTCAACTACTAATGGATTTGTACCCCCATTAAATTTTGGCGGTTGTTGCCTCATGAAGTGGTCTAACATTGATCCTCCACGTTGTGGACCAGGGTGCTCCATACGAGTAAGGTTATTATTCATAACCTGGGTGAGTTGTCCCAGTATGGTAATAAGTTGATTAGCACCAGTTGTATCTCCAACTCCACAATAATTATCTTGAGCAGGAGGGAAATCCCTGCACGGAGTGCGTGCATTGATACGGTTTCCATTCCTTCCACTAGGCGCCATTTCTAAATAATGGCATAAACTATATTAGTTGATGAATCAAAATACATAATTCCTTACTTGTAAAATACTTAACATAAATTGAACTATTTATGGATATAATCCATAATCATAAAAATGTTTTCTTTGAGGAAGTATATACTCATAACCCTTCACAGTGGTTTGTAAAGAAAATGAGAATTATCCTAAGCATATCCCTCGGGATTGTCGTAACCAAGAGTGCAGCAAGGTCGTTGTCTTGTACCAGTTCCCGTTCGAGTCTAGCTCAACGCGGCGTTTTTGGGTTTTACCCCTAGGTACATCTATGCCAGAGCCGCCTCTACCTGCTCGTATCCAGACAGGGATGTATTGCTCAGAAAACTAACAAAATATCTATAATACCAAAATTCTAGGAAGTTCTTCTATACTAATCCTCAAAGTCTATCTTCAGGCTATGTGCTATAATCAGAGTTTATCTAAATCTATCTTCCAAGGTTAGTACTAAACTGCCTCTGATACAAACTGTAACGCCCCAACCCCAGTTACCTGGAGTCGGTACATTACTTCGTAACATTGGCATGATCACAAAAGATCATGTCTCGAAAGACCGATTATTTTAGTAGCCTTGGAAACACTAGATACATTCATAAATGTTACATTACATCATGAAGTGAAAAACTAATAACAAAGTCTTCATATTACACACTCATATCTTCTTCTGACTATCCCTGCAGGTCATTCATAAAATACTTCTTCACATCCTGTAAAATATTAAAACATTAAAAGGGGTGAGCTCAGATGCTCAGTAAGGATAACAATATAGCGGAAGCTTTCGAAAATAAACATTAACATTTAAGGCAATGTATAACTAAAACAAAAGCCTTTTTATACTTTAACTCCTGTATAATATGGAAAAAATAAAATTAAATAATTCCATTTACTTACTCACATGGATATTCTACTAGTCGAATAATCATATGAAATATCTATAACCACTTTCATAATGATGGAATGCATAATGCCAGACTATCATAACCACGTAGCCAAGGCCTCGTGCCAAGACTACAAATTATATTTTGTCAAGGCCTCGTGCCAAGACACTAGTTTGTCTCATGAGACCTACCGATGCATCGAGGAGCTATAGCGGGCTCCACCTGTCACTTATTAAGTCCAATGCATTCCTCATATGAATAGGTTTAAACATATCATAAACCATAACATAATCATATCACATAAAACATGCATAAAGGAAACATAACATTTCCACATTTCAATCACAAGATATCAATACAACACATTGATATAATAAAAACACTTTCAAAACCATTTTCAATACCAAAATAAAATAAAGGTAAAACATGGTATTTATTTTTCTTTTTAAAAAAAATTTGGCTTGTAGAGGAAGCCGGAACTCAAATAATGGTCACGGCAGCGGAGAAGTCGTTGTCACCGCATACGTACGACAAAAACATTTCCTTTTTTCATTTAGTAAATGCTTCGTATAAAAAGATTCCTTTTGAATAAACGTAAAAGTCAAAGGGGTTTACACACCATATAAAAGAAAGTTGTGTATAAAACCAAATATGCCTCAATGAAAAGAGATTGAGACGAAGTCCCTTACAAAGATCATTTTTTTAATAAAATTGATCTATTATGTGTATTTACTATAAGTACACATAAATAAAGTACAAATACAAGATAGTACATAATAATATCATGACATAATTTGAAAATAGAAGATTAACCCAAAGAATGGAAATTGGGTTAAGAAATTCCCTTACCTCATGTCCGACTTGACTCGATAGTTCTTTAATCTCCTGAATAATAAACTAGAGTTAATTTATAATTTCTTAAGAACATTTTTCAAGTTCATTATCCCTTTTATATCACTTATTACCATCTTATTAACATTATGTAATTATTTAAGTTAATAACGGTCATTTTGTCGATCTTAGGTACTTGAGTCAAAAATAAAATTCTTATAAATACAAGTTGTTCATGTGGTGATATATCCATTATATCCAAAAATATATTCATGATATAGATATCATATATCTCATATATATCCAGTATATAAATGCATTTATAATATTCCATAACGTTTAGAGGTAAGAAATGAAATGCACCGTTCATGGAGACGGTGAGCCGTACGTACGCATGAATGCTACTTTCATTTCTATTTCATATTTAATGAAATCATAATGATATAAAGGTATATTATAATTCCAGTATACTATCATATATAATATCATTTACTCCATCCTTTATACATCCCACATATGGTATTAACAATTCAAATCACTTTGAGGGGGCGGTAGTCCGCACTTCCTAAAATGAAAATATCGCGTTTACCCATAATGGAAACAATAAAGGTATGCCATAAATGAAAAATATATAACCTTAAGTAAAACATAAACATATTATATGTCATATATAAATATAGTGAAATCTTAATGGCCACCTTTTAAGGTGTTATATGAGTGTTGAACAATCATCGTTTCGTGAGGCAGAAATTCGCCATCCACAGAAACAGTATGTTCTTTAACCATTAGATGTAGGTTTGTGTAAGTGTAGCTCGAATCCTTCTTAAAAAAAACATCCTAGTATATTGAGGATACTTCTGTTGTTACAAAAGAAAAGAATAAAAATAGTTTAGGGGGTTGGAGAAGAAAAATAAAACAAAACAACATAAGAGAAGACATTACCTTAAAATCGGGTAACTCTTTTGATTTGAACCAAAGGATTCCTTGGGAAGACTTATGCCCAAGGTGAGGCTTCTAGGAGTAAGGGAGGGAAGTTGGGAGATTATTTGGGCAGAGGTTGGCCGAGCCAAAAGGCTTTGAAAGTGTGAGTAAGGTGGTAGTGGTGGGGGCCTTTTATAAGTGGAGAGGAGGGGCATTCATGGAAAGTAATAAAATGTTACTTTATTATACAATAATTTTCGGATTCTAAAGGTCCCAAGCTTATATATTTAGAGTCTAAGGTGATAAGGGTTCTAAATATCCTCACCCTATAGGTTTTTGAAAAGTTTAAGCCTTAGAGTTTACATTATCCTTTCATTTTATTTTAATCATTGATTAATGAGGTAATCGCTGCATCATCATGGTGTTATAAATAATTTAATATATTTAATGTCTAAAAATTATAAAAAAAATATCATAATTTAGGAAATCTTTTTATATTTCTAATGAATATTTTTAGTCAAAAATATCACTTGTATAACCCCATTTAAAATTTGTTTTAGTAAAACAACTCTTGTTTGTGACCTTTTTATTTTAACATTAAATAAAAAGTTATTTATGTCCTTTTCCTACCAAAGTGGCTCCATGGGGTCCCCAAGTTGTCCCATGGATTGTATTGGTCGGCCATGACACATCCAATAGTGGTTGGACAAGTGTAAAGGTCATTCCATATTTTTATAATACTATTTTTACCTTAAATTTCACTAATTACCTTTAGTCGTGATTAATTAAACTTAAAATTTACTATTCACCAAAAAATTATTTTAATCCCATTGAACCACATTTTACTTTCTAATTAAAACCATGTATGTCGGATTTTTGAAAATTAAATCACAGAGGTAGTAATGTTTCATTTAAACAAAAAATCAGTTTTTTAACTACCACTTAGTGGTTTTACTATTCATCAAAAATTGAAGTTTTTCAGAACAATGCCAAAATTTCACCCTAAGCTATAATTGATATTCCAAATTCAAAAATGATGCTTATTTTATGAAATTCCAAACATATAAGTTGCGTTAATTAATTTTATAATTAATTCCCGCTGTCACAACAAATAACGTGTTTTTTTAGAAACAATATATATCAAAAGATTGACAATTGTTTATGTCCAATTTCAAAGTGAAATTAATTCTAATGAACACCATTGGATAAAATGGTAAAAATATATTCTAATTATACTTTAAAACCACTAAATAGTATAACCTATCACTATAAATTATTTTGATTTAAAAAGTTGTTTTAATTATTTTTCATTATTCATAAAAATTTGGAAGTTCTCAGAAAATTACAAAAAATTCAACATAGGCTAATTTCGACATTCCGAATCCAAAAATGAAGTCCATTTTGAAATATAAAATATATATAATTTCAAAAATTGGGTATTACTATTCATAATGTCTATTTTGATTAGTCTCGGTGTGTTAGAACTCGAACTTGTGTAAAATGCAAGCTATTGCATTATTGAAAGAGAGGCGTATCGTGAAAGCTCGGGGTGTTACATTCTCCCCTCCTTCAATAAATTGCGTCCTCGCAATTTGAAATTTTTCTTTGAAAATAATAGGTTGAAAATAGAAAATACCTTTGTGGAAAACCCACATCGGAAATAAGGTTAATAAAAATATAACTTTAAAAGAAAGAAAGATAAGTACAAAGGTCACTGAGATAGCTCATACTAGGATTCTATGAAAATATGGATATGGAAGAAAAAAAACCATCATGGTCTGATGGAGATTTGTAGAAAACTGGATTAGGAGAAAGTTAACCACAAGAAAATCACAAACTTGTGGTTGGTTAAATGATGATTGAATCCCCAGTTGGAAAAGTTAACCGACAACATTTTTGTTTTAAGTTAACTTTGATAATGTTGAGGAGTTTATTTATGAGATTTACTAAGAAAGTAAGGGAATATACATACTTGTCATGTAGACTTTCATAAAAAAAATTTTTACCACAAACCCATCTTTCACTCTAAAAGGTAATAGAACTAAAAAATATTCTATTTATCCTAATTTTATAAGGTTCCAAATATTAACACATACCATTTAGATTATTAAAATTATTATGCAATAACCAAGGACTTTCTGTAGGCTAGTGGTAGGTAAAAAAAGCCTGTCGCACTATGGTTGTGGGTTCGATTCCTGCAGCTTTGTCCGACGCGACGGGTTATGCCCCACCCTGCAGGTTGTCCTTTTCCTAAAACTATATAATTATAATATTCCAAAAATAATCTTCATAAATGTTTTAACCTTAAACAATACTATCCAAGGTTCAACTTCATCCATTACAACCTATATAGTTATCCAAAATACCTCTGTCCAGACTTTTTCTAAAAGGTCTCTAAATTCCAAAATCAATTGTAACATCAGATTCCCCAAACAAAGTAAAGTTTCTCTTATTGTCACATACTAAAAATATGATTACCTTCATCATATTAAAACCTTATTAAAATCAACAAGTACTGCAGTAAAATCCTTATATATATATATCACATTATTCTAATAACCAGAATATATTCCATGAGTCCAAAAGCACCAGTACATTAATTATTCCGCATCAACTGTAGTCACAGTATAATATTGGCCTTGATCCTTTGGCCTTTTCTGAGGTATGTTTCCCTAATGCTTAAGACATTCATTTGCATAATTCCCAATTTCTCTACAATTGTAGCATTCAACATTGATAGCCTCTTTCTTTCCCTTGCAATCACGCACCTGGTGACCTTTTTCTCCACATTTATAACAAACTCCCATTCCTTTTAGGCAAGTACCAGGGTGATTCTTCCCACAATTATCACATAATGGAAAATCCTTCTTTCCCTTTTTCCCTTTATCTATCTCTTGTTCTACCGTTCTCTTTTTCTCTTGATTTAATTTATTGCCATAATATTTAGAGAATTACTTTTCTATCTTGATAGCACATGAGACAATATCTTCATATGACGAGAAGGTTTGTGAGACTAATTCTCGAAGAAGAAATGGTTTTAACCCATCAAATAAACAATAAATCTTACTTCTTGGGTAACGTATATAATCTGCCGCATGCCTCGCTAACCTTGTAAAGTTAGCCTCATACTTTGCGACATTCTCATCCTCCTTTTGTCTCAGACTCAGAAATTGCCTTTCCATATCTGCTCGATGGTCATGTGGAAAATATTTTTCTAAGAAAATATCTTTGAACTCTCTCTATTCCATACTTGATACTTCTTCTTCTTCCTTTGTGTTTTGAATCAATGAACACCATTGATGGGTATCTCCAGTGAGGCAGTAAACTGCCATGATAACATTCTCCCTTTCGCTACTCCCCAAGGCGTGGAATATTTTCTATAAGGAGTTTATCCATTGCTCAACTACTAATGGATTTGTACCCCCATTAAATTTTGGCGGTTGTTGCCTCATGAAGTGGTCTAACATTGATCCTCCACGTTGTGGACCAGGGTGCTCCATACGAGTAAGGTTATTATTCATAACCTGGGTGAGTTGTCCCAGTATGGTAATAAGTTGATTAGCACCAGTTGTATCTCCAACTCCACAATAATTATCTTGAGCAGGAGGGAAATCCCTGCATGGAGTGCGTGCATTGATACGGTTTCCATTCCTTCCACTAGGCGCCATTTCTAAATAATGGCATAAACTATATTAGTTGATGAATCAAAATACATAATTCCTTACTTGTAAAATACTTAACATAAATTGAACTATTTATGGATATAATCCATAATCATAAAAATGTTTTCTTTGAGGAAGTATATACTCATAACCCTTCACAGTGGTTTGTAAAGAAAATGAGAATTATCCTAAGCATATCCCTCGGGATTGTCGTAACCAAGAGTGCAGCAAGGTCGTTGTCTTGTACCAGTTCCCGTTCGAGTCTAGCTCAACGCGGCGTTTTTGGGTTTTACCCCTAGGTACATCTATGCCAGAGCCGCCTCTACCTGCTCGTATCCAGACAGGGATGTATTGCTCAGAAAACTAACAAAATATCTATAATACCAAAATTCTAGGAAGTTCTTCTATACTAATCCTCAAAGTCTATCTTCAGGCTATGTGCTATAATCAGAGTTTATCTAAATCTATCTTCCAAGGTTAGTACTAAACTGCCTCTGATACAAACTGTAACGCCCCAACCCCAGTTACCTGGAGTCGGTACATTACTTCGTAACATTGGCATGATCACAAAAGATCATGTCTCGAAAGACCGATTATTTTAGTAGCCTTGGAAACACTAGATACATTCATAAATGTTACATTACATCATGAAGTGAAAAACTAATAACAAAGTCTTCATATTACACACTCATATCTTCTTCTGACTATCCCTGCAGGTCATTCATAAAATACTTCTTCACATCCTGTAAAATATTAAAACATTAAAAGGGGTGAGCTCAGATGCTCAGTAAGGATAACAATATAGCGGAAGCTTTCGAAAATAAACATTAACATTTAAGGCAATGTATAACTAAAACAAAAGCCTTTTTATACTTTAACTCCTGTATAATATGGAAAAAATAAAATTAAATAATTCCATTTACTTACTCACATGGATATTCTACTAGTCGAATAATCATATGAAATATCTATAACCACTTTCATAATGATGGAATGCATAATGCCAGACTATCATAACCACGTAGCCAAGGCCTCGTGCCAAGACTACAAATTATATTTTGTCAAGGCCTCGTGCCAAGACACTAGTTTGTCTCATGAGACCTACCGATGCATCGAGGAGCTATAGCGGGCTCCACCTGTCACTTATTAAGTCCAATGCATTCCTCATATGAATAGGTTTAAACATATCATAAACCATAACATAATCATATCACATAAAACATGCATAAAGGAAACATAACATTTCCACATTTCAATCACAAGATATCAATACAACACATTGATATAATAAAAACACTTTCAAAACCATTTTCAATACCAAAATAAAATAAAGGTAAAACATGGTATTTATTTTTCTTTTTAAAAAAAATTTGGCTTGTAGAGGAAGCCGGAACTCAAATAATGGTCACGGCAGCGGAGAAGTCGTTGTCACCGCATACGTACGACAAAAACATTTCCTTTTTTCATTTAGTAAATGCTTCGTATAAAAAGATTCCTTTTGAATAAACGTAAAAGTCAAAGGGGTTTACACACCATATAAAAGAAAGTTGTGTATAAAACCAAATATGCCTCAATGAAAAGAGATTGAGACGAAGTCCCTTACAAAGATCATTTTTTTAATAAAATTGATCTATTATGTGTATTTACTATAAGTACACATAAATAAAGTACAAATACAAGATAGTACATAATAATATCATGACATAATTTGAAAATAGAAGATTAACCCAAAGAATGGAAATTGGGTTAAGAAATTCCCTTACCTCATGTCCGACTTGACTCGATAGTTCTTTAATCTCCTGAATAATAAACTAGAGTTAATTTATAATTTCTTAAGAACATTTTTCAAGTTCATTATCCCTTTTATATCACTTATTACCATCTTATTAACATTATGTAATTATTTAAGTTAATAACGGTCATTTTGTCGATCTTAGGTACTTGAGTCAAAAATAAAATTCTTATAAATACAAGTTGTTCATGTGGTGATATATCCATTATATCCAAAAATATATTCATGATATAGATATCATATATCTCATATATATCCAGTATATAAATGCATTTATAATATTCCATAACGTTTAGAGGTAAGAAATGAAATGCACCGTTCATGGAGACGGTGAGCCGTACGTACGCATGAATGCTACTTTCATTTCTATTTCATATTTAATGAAATCATAATGATATAAAGGTATATTATAATTCCAGTATACTATCATATATAATATCATTTACTCCATCCTTTATACATCCCACATATGGTATTAACGATTCAAATCACTTTGAGGGGGTGGTAGTCCGCACTTCCTAAAATGAAAATATCGCGTTTACCCATAATGGAAACAATAAAGGTATGCCATAAATGAAAAATATATAACCTTAAGTAAAACATAAACATATTATATGTCATATATAAATATAGTGACATCTTAATGGCCACCTTTTAAGATGTTATATGAGTGTTGAACAATCATCGTTTCGTGAGGCAGAAATTCGCCATCCACTGAAACAGTATGTTCTTTAACCATTAAGATGTAGGTTTGTGTAAGTGTAGCTCGAATCCTTCTTAAAAAAACATCCTAGTATATTGAGGATACTTCTGTTGTTACAAAAGAAAAGAATAAAAATAGTTTAGGGGGTTGGAGAAGAAAAATAAAACAAAACAACATAAGAGAAGACATTACCTTAAAATCGGGTAACTCTTTTGATTTGAACCAAAGGATTCCTTGGGAAGACTTATGCCCAAGGTGAGGCTTCTAGGAGTAAGGGAGGGAAGTTGGGAGATTATTTGGGCAGAGGTTGGCCGAGCCAAAAGGCTTTGAAAGTGTGAGTAAGGTGGTAGTGGTGGGGGCCTTTTATAAGTGGAGAGGAGGGGCATTCATGGAAAGTAATAAAATGTTACTTTATTATACAATAATTTTCGGATTCTAAAGGTCCCAAGCTTATATATTTAGAGTCTAAGGTGATAAGGGTTCTAAATATCCTCACCCTATAGGTTTTTTAAAAGTTTAAGCCTTAGAGTTTACATTATCCTTTCATTTTATTTTAATCATTGATTAATGAGGTAATCGCTGCATCATCATGGTGTTATAAATAATTTAATATATTTAATGTCTAAAAATTATAAAAAAAATATCATAATTTAGGAAATCTTTTTATATTTCTAATGAATATTTTTAGTCAAAAATATCACTTGTATAACCCCATTTAAAATTTGTTTTAGTAAAACAACTCTTGTTTGTGACCTTTTTATTTTAACATTAAATAAAAAGTTATTTATGTCCTTTTCCTACCAAAGTGGCTCCATGGGGTCCCCAAGTTGTCCCATGGATTGTCTTGGTCGGCCATGACACATCCAATAGTGGTTGGACAAGTGTAAAGGTCATTCCATATTTTTATAATACTATTTTTACCTTAAATTTCACTAATTACCTTTAGTCGCGATTAATTAAACTTAAAATTTACTATTCACCAAAAAATTATTTTAATCCCATTGAACCACATTTTACTTTCTAATTAAAACCATGTATGTTGGATTTTTGAAAATTAAATCACAGAGGTAGTAATGTTTCATTTAAACAAAAAATCAGTTTTTTAACTACCACTTAGTGGTTTCACTATTCATCAAAAATTGAAGTTTTTCAGAACAATGCCAAAATTTCACCCTAAGCTATAATTGATATTCCGAATTCAAAAATGATGCTTATTTTATGAAATTCCAAACATATAAGTTGCGTTAATTAATTTTATAATTAATTCCCGCTGTCACAACAAATAACGTGTTTTTTTAGAAACAATATATATCAAAAGATTGACAATTGTTTATGTCCAATTTCAAAGTGAAATTAATTCTAATGAACACCATTGGATAAAATGGTAAAAATATATTCTAATTATACTTTAAAACCACTAAATAGTATAACTTATCACTATAAATTATTTTGATTTAAAAAGTTGTTTTAATTATTTTTCATTATTCATAAAAATTTGGAAGTTCTCAGAAAATTACAAAAAATTCAACATAGGCTAATTTCGACATTCCGAATCCAAAAATGAAGTCCATTTTGAAATATAAAATATATATAATTTCAAAAATTGGGTATTACTATTCATAATGTCTATTTTGATTAGTCTCGGTGTGTTAGAACTCGAACTTGTGTAAAATGCAAGCTATTGCATTATTGAAAGAGAGGCGTATCGTGAAAGCTCGGGGTGTTACATTCTCCCCTCCTTCAATAAATTGCGTCCTCGCAATTTGAAATTTTTCTTTGAAAATAATAGGTTGAAAATAGAAAATACCTTTGTGGAAAACCCACATCGGAAATAAGGTTAATAAAAATATAACTTTAAAAGAAAGAAAGATAAGTACAAAGGTCACTGAGATAGCTCATACTAGGATTCTATGAAAATATGGATATGGAAGAAAAAAAACCATCATGGTCTGATGGAGATTTGTAGAAAACTGGATTAGGAGAAAGTTAACCACAAGAAAATCACAAACTTGTGGTTGGTTAAATGATGATTGAATCCCCAGTTGGAAAAGTTAACCGACAACATTTTTGTTTTAAGTTAACTTTGATAATGTTGAGGAGTTTATTTATGAGATTTACTAAGAAAGTAAGGGAATATACATACTTGTCATGTAGACTTTCATAAAAAAAATTTTTACCACAAACCCATCTTTCACTCTAAAAGGTAATAGAACTAAAAAATATTCTATTTATCCTAATTTTATAAGGTTCTAAATATTAACACATACCATTTAGATTATTAAAATTATTATGCAATAACCAAGGACTTTCTGTAGGCTAGTGGAAGGTAAAAAAAGCCTGTCGCACTATGGTTGTGGGTTCGATTCCTGCAGCTTTGTCCGACGCGACGGGTTATGCCCCACCCTGCAGGTTGTCCTTTTCCTAAAACTATATAATTATAATATTCCAAAAATAATCTTCATAAATGTTTTAACCTTAAACAATACTATCCAAGGTTCAACTTCATCCATTACAACCTATATAGTTATCCAAAATACCTATGTCCAGACTTTTTCTAAAAGGTCTCTAAATTCCAAAATCAATTGTAACATCAGATTCCCCAAACAAAGTAAAGTTTCTCTTATTGTCACATACTAAAAATATGATTACCTTCATCATATTAAAACCTTATTAAAATCAACAAGTACTGCAGTACAATCCTTATATATATATATCACATTATTCTAATAACCAGAATATATTCCATGAGTCCAAAAGCACCAATACATTAATTATTCCGCATCAACTGTAGTCACAGTATAATATTGGCCTTGATCCTTTGGCCTTTTCTGAGGTATGTTTCCCTAACGCTTAAGACATTCATTTGCATAATTCCCAATTTCTCTACAATTGTAGCATTCAACATTGATAGCCTCTTTCTTTCCCTTGCAATCACGCACCTGGTGACCTTTTTCTCCACATTTATAACAAACTCCCATTCCTTTTAGGCAAGTACCAGGGTGATTCTTCCCACAATTATCACATAATGGAAAATCCTTCTTTCCCTTTTTTCCTTTATCTATCTCTTGTTCTACCGTTCTCTTTTTCTCTTGATTTAATTTATTGCCATAATATTTAGAGAATTACTTTTCTGTCTTGATAGCACATGAGACAATATCTTCATATGACGAGAAGGTTTGTGAGACTAATTCTCGAAGAAGAAATGGTTTTAACCCATCAAAGAAACAATAAATCTTACTTCTTGGGTAACGTATATAATCTGCTGCATGCCTCGCTAACCTTGTAAAGTTAGCCTCATACTTTGCGACATTCTCATCCTCCTTTTGTCTCAGACTCAGAAATTGCCTTTCCATATCTGCTCGATGGTCATGTGGAAAATATTTTTCTAAGAAAATATCTTTGAACTCTCTCTATTCCATACTTGATACTTCTTCTTCTTCCTTTGTGTTTTGAATCAATGAACACCATTGATGGGTATCTCCAGTGAGGCAGTAAACTGCCATGATAACATTCTCCCTTTCGCTACTCCCCAAGGCGTGGAATATTTTCTATAAGGAGTTTATCCATTGCTCAACTACTAATGGATTTGTACCCCCATTAAATTTTGGCGGTTGTTGCCTCATGAAGTGGTCTAACATTGATCCTCCACGTTGTGGACCAGGGTGCTCCATACGAGTAAGGTTATTATTCATAACCTGGGTGAGTTGTCCCAGTATGGTAATAAGTTGATTAGCACCAGTTGTATCTCCAACTCCACAATAATTATCTTGAGCAGGAGGGAAATCCCTGCACGGAGTGCGTGCATTGATACGGTTTCCATTCCTTCCACTAGGCGCCATTTCTAAATAATGGCATAAACTATATTAGTTGATGAATCAAAATACATAATTCCTTACTTGTAAAATACTTAACATAAATTGAACTATTTATGGATATAATCCATAATCATAAAAATGTTTTCTTTGAGGAAGTATATACTCATAACCCTTCACAGTGGTTTGTAAAGAAAATGAGAATTATCCTAAGCATATCCCTCGGGATTGTCGTAACCAAGAGTGCAGCAAGGTCGTTGTCTTGTACCAGTTCCCGTTCGAGTCTAGCTCAACGCGGCGTTTTTGGGTTTTACCCCTAGGTACATCTATGCCAGAGCCGCCTCTACCTGCTCGTATCCAGACAGGGATGTATTGCTCAGAAAACTAACAAAATATCTATAATACCAAAATTCTAGGAAGTTCTTCTATACTAATCCTCAAAGTCTATCTTCAGGCTATGTGCTATAATCAGAGTTTATCTAAATCTATCTTCCAAGGTTAGTACTAAACTGCCTCTGATACAAACTGTAACGCCCCAACCCCAGTTACCTGGAGTCGGTACATTACTTCGTAACATTGGCATGATCACAAAAGATCATGTCTCGAAAGACCGATTATTTTAGTAGCCTTGGAAACACTAGATACATTCATAAATGTTACATTACATCATGAAGTGAAAAACTAATAACAAAGTCTTCATATTACACACTCATATATTCTTCTGACTATCCCTGCAGGTCATTCATAAAATACTTCTTCACATCCTGTAAAATATTAAAACATTAAAAGGGGTGAGCTCAGATGCTCAGTAAGGATAACAATATAGCGGAAGCTTTCGAAAATAAACATTAACATTTAAGGCAATGTATAACTAAAACAAAAGCCTTTTTATACATTAACTCCTGTATAATATGGAAAAAATAAAATTAAATAATTCCATTTACTTACTCACATGGATATTCTACTAGTCGAATAATCATAAGAAATATCTATAACCACTTTCATAATGATGGAATGCATAATGCCAGACTATCATAACCACGTAGCCAAGGCCTCGTGCCAAGACTACAAATTATATTTTGTCAAGGCCTCGTGCCAAGACACTAGTTTGTCTCATGAGACCTACCGATGCATCGAGGAGCTATAGCGGGCTCCACCTGTCACTTATTAAGTCCAATGCATTCCTCATATGAATAGGTTTAAACATATCATAAACCATAACATAATCATATCACATAAAACATGCATAAAGGAAACATAACATTTCCACATTTCAATCACAAGATATCAATACAACACATTGATATAATAAAAACACTTTCAAAACCATTTTCAATACCAAAATAAAATAAAGGTAAAACATGGTATTTATTTTTCTTTTTAAAAAAAAATTGGCTTGTAGAGGAAGACGGAACTCAAATAATGGTCACGGCAGCGGAGAAGTCGTTGTCACTGCATACGTACGACAAAAACATTTCCTTTTTTCATTTAGTAAATGCTTCGTATAAAAAGATTCCTTTTGAATAAACGTAAAAGTCAAAGGGGTTTACACACCATATAAAAGAAAGTTGTGTATAAAACCAAATATGCCTCAATGAAAAGAGATTGAGACGAAGTCCCTTACAAAGATCATTTTTTTAATAAAATTGATCTATTATGTGTATTTACTATAAGTACACATAAATAAAGTACAAATACAAGATAGTACATAATAATATCATGACATAATTTGAAAATAGAAGATTAACCCAAAGAATGGAAATTGGGTTAAGAAATTCCCTTACCTCATGTCCGACTTGACTCGATAGTTCTTTAATCTCCTGAATAATAAACTAGAGTTAATTTATAATTTCTTAAGAACATTTTTCAAGTTCATTATCCCTTTTATATCACTTATTACCATCTTATTAACATTATGTAATTATTTAAGTTAATAACGGTCATTTTGTCGATCTTAGGTACTTGAGTCAAAAATAAAATTCTTATAAATACAAGTTGTTCATGTGGTGATATATCCATTATATCCAAAAATATATTCATGATATAGATATCATATATCTCATATATATCCAGTATATAAATGCATTTATAATATTCCATAACGTTTAGAGGTAAGAAATGAAATGCACCGTTCATGGAGACGGTGAGCCGTACGTACGCATGAATGCTACTTTCATTTCTATTTCATATTTAATGAAATCATAATGATATAAAGGTATATTATAATTCCAGTATACTATCATATATAATATCATTTACTCCATCCTTTATACATCCCACATATGGTATTAACGATTCAAATCACTTTGAGGGGGCGGTAGTCCGCACTTCCTAAAATGAAAATATCGCGTTTACCCATAATGGAAACAATAAAGGTATGCCATAAATGAAAAATATATAACCTTAAGTAAAACATAAACATATTATATGTCATATATAAATATAGTGACATCTTAATGGCCACCTTTTAAGGTGTTATATGAGTGTTGAACAATCATCGTTTCGTGAGGCAGAAATTCACCATCCACAGAAACAGTATGTTCTTTAACCATTAGATGTAGGTGTGTGTAATTGTAGCTCAAATAATTATTATAAAAATATCCTAGTATATTAAGGATACTGGTTTTGTTACAAAAGAAAAGAATAATAAGAGTTAAGGGGGTTGGATAAGAAAAATAAAACAAAACAACATAAGAGAAGACATTACCTTAAAATATGGTAACTCTTTTGATTTGAACCAAAAGATTCCTTGGGAAGACTTCTTCCCAAGGTGAGGCTGCTAGGAGTAAGGGCGGGAATTTGGGAGATTATTTGGGCAGAGTTTGGCCGAGCCAAAAGGGTTTGAAAGTGTGAGTAAGGTGGTAGTGGTGGGGGCCTTTTATAAGTGGAGAGGAGGGGCATTCTTGGAAAGTAATAAAATGTTACATTATTATACAATGATTTTCGGATTCTAAAGGTCCCACACTTATATAATTCGAGTATAAGGTGATAAGAGTTCGAAATATCGTCACCTAATAGGTTTTGGACAAGTGTAAGCCTTAGATTTTACATTATCCTTTCATTTTATTTAAATCGTTAATTAATGAGGTAATCGTTGTATCATCATGGTTTCATAAATAATTTAATATATTTAATGTCTAAAAATTATGAAAAAACTATAATAATGTAGTAAATCTTTTTAGATTTCTAATTAATATGTATAGTAAAAAATATGACTTGTATAACCCCATTTAAAAGTTTTTTTAGTAAAAAAACTCTTGTTTGTGACCTTTTTATTTTAACATTAAATAAAAAGTTATTTATGTCCTTTTCCTACCAATGTGGATCCATGGGGTCCCCAATTTTACCCATGGATTGTCTTGGTCGGCCATGACACATCCAATAGTGTTTGGACAAGTGTAAAGGTCATTCCATATTTTTATAATACTATTTTTACCTTAAATTTCACTAATTACCTTTAATCGCGATTAATTAAACATAAAAGTTACTATTTACCAAAAAATTATTTTAATCTCATTGAACCACATTTTACTTTATAATGACAACCATGTATGTCGGATTTTTGAAAATCAAATCACAGAAGTGGTAATGTTTTATTTAAACGAAAAATCAGTTTTTTAACTACCACTTAGTGGTTTCAGTATTCATCAAAAATTGAAGTTTTTCAGAACAATGCCAAAATTTCACCCTAAGGTATAATTGATATTCTAAATTCAAAAATTATGTCTATTTTGTGAAATTACAAACATATAATTTTCATTAATTAATTTTATAATTAATTTCCGCTGTCACAACAAATAGCGTGTTTTTTTAGAAACAATATATATCAAAAGATTGACAATTGTTTATGTCCAATTTCAAAGTGAAATTAATTCTAATGAACACCATTTTATAAAATGGTAAAAATATATTCTAATTATACTTTAAAACCACTCAATATTATAACTTATCACTATAAATTATTTTGATTAAAAAAGTTGGATTAAGTATTTTTCACTACTCATAAAAATTTGAAAGTTCTCAGAAAATTACAAAAAATTCATCATAGGCTAATTTCGACATTCCGAATCCAAAAATGAAGTCCATTTTGAAATATAAAATATATATAATTTCAAAAAGTGGGTATTTATATTCATAATGGCTATTTTGATTAGTCGCGGTGTGTTAGAACTTGAACTTGCGTAAAAAGCAAGCTATTGCATTATTGAAAGAGAGGCGTGTCGTGAAAGCTCAGGGTGTTAAACCTAAGGTTAACTACTTAAGAGTTTTTGGTTGCAAAGTCGTTATTCTTAATACCAAAGATAATCTTGACAAGTTTGCATCCAAGAGTGATGAAGGAATTTTCCTAGGTTACTCTATTTCTTGTATAGCCTGTAGAGTTTTCAATAAGAGAACCAAATGTGTGGAGGAATCTGATCACATCAAATTTGATGAAACTGATCCACATGAACCTAAGAACTCTCTTGAAAATCTTGAAGATGATCTCTCTGTTTTGAACCTTAATGATAAAGACAGTGGACCTATAGTTAAAACAGCCAGTTCTAGAAATTTCCCAGAACATGCTTCTGTTGATTCCCAACCTGTTGATGAACCTGAAATATCTAGACCTACCTTTTCGAGACCAAATAGGATTCTAAAGAACCATCCTTTAGATCTTGTTGTAGGTAATCTAGATAGAGGAAAACAACTAGAGATTCTCTAAGAAATCAGGTTGAACATCAAGCCTTTCCTTCACAGTTAGAACCAAAAAATATCAATGATGCTTTCAATGATGAATTATGGGTAATGGCTATACAAGAAGAACTAAATCAATTTTAAAGAAATAAAGTCTGGGAATTAGTAGAAAGACCTAAGGATGCTTTAACCATAGGCAAAAAGTGGGTGTTTAGAAACAAAGTTGATGAATCTGGAAACATAATTTGAAACAAAGCTAGAATAGTTTCACTAGGTTACAATCAAGAAGAAGGAATTGACTATGAAGAAACCTTTTCACCTGTAACTAGATTAGAGGAAATTAGGATCTTACTTGCCTTTGCATCACATCTGAATTTCATGTTATATCAAATGGATGTGAAAAGTGCTTTTCTAAATGTTTTTATTGTTGAAGATGTTTTTGTAGAACAACCACCTGGTTTCTCAAATACTCACTTTTAAAATCATGTTTTTAAACATTCTAAAGCTTTATATGGTTTAAAATAAGCTCCAAGAGCTTGGTATGAAAGACTTACAAATTTTATTATTTCAAAAGGATTTACAAAAGGAATTTCTGATCCCACTCTTTTTATAAAAATAATTTCAAAATATGTTTTAATAGTACAAATCTATGTTGATGATATTATTTTTGGATCTTTTAAAAAATCTTTATGTACTGATTTTTCAAAGGTTATGGAAAATGAGTTTGAAATGAGATTAATGCGAGAGCTTAAGTACTTTATTGGATTTAAAAACTTTCAAATTAAAGAGGGTATTATTGTGAATCATAATAAATATATTAAGGATTTTTTACAACATTTTGGTTTGGATAGTATTAAGGGATGTGATACACCTATGAGTACCACCTGTAAATTGGATATTGATGAAACTGGGAAACCAGTGGATCAAACTAATTAAAGAGGTATGATTGGGAGTTTACTTTATCTTACAGATAGTAAACCTGATATTATGTTTAGTGTGTGTATGTGTGCTAGATTTCAAGCTAACCCTAAAGATTCACACTTACTTTATTTTCAAAGGATTTTCAAATATCTTAAATATACTGCTTATTTGGGACTGTTTTACCCAAAAGGCCAATCATTTGATTTAATAATTTATTCAGATGATGACATTTCTGGATGCAAGTTAGATAGAAAGAGCACATCTGGAACATGTCATTTACTTGGAAAGTCACTAGTATCATGGTGTAGTAAGAAACAGAACTCAGATGCATTATCTACTTCTAAAGCAGAGTATATAGCTGCTAGTAGTTGTTGTACACAGATTCTATGGATGAATCACACTTTGTTGGACTATGGATTTGTTTTTGAACATGTTTCAATTAATTGTTATAACACTAGTGCGATCAACATCTCTAAGAACCCTGTGTATCACTCTAGAACCAAACACATTGATGTTAGACACCACTTTCTAAGAGATCACCGTTAGGATAAACTTCATTGTTGGATAAACCTCACCATTGGATAAACCTCACTATTAGGATAGACCTCACCATTAGGATAAACCTCTCCATTGGATAAACCTCACTGTTAGGATAGACATCACCATTTAAGGACACCTCACCGGTACATCTCTCGCGTTGTTTTAAAATTTTCATATTAAGGTCGAGACTTCGAATTGTTTTTAATATGAGATTTATTTTATATGTGAATCCTAAATGATATTAAACCCGACTCTAGACTTCACTCAATCACCGCGAACCTGTCTGTTCAAATCCCTCCCACCTAAACCTCTCAAGCTCGCAAAACCCTATGCCTTATAATCTGAAATGGCTTGTTTGAAGCGACCCTCAGTGGATAAAGGGAGTGATGCACCACAAGCTAAGAAGCAGAAAGTAACCAATGTTGGTGCTAGTGGAATCAGTAGAGGTGTTGTTCGAAGGAATCCTGTGAATCTGCATTTATCAAAGCGAGAAATTGTAGTGGAAATGGATTTATGTGCGGAATGGCTGTTGGAATGTAAGTCCTTGATTCTAAAGATTTTACAAGAGCAAGGATGGCTCAAATGCTTCATGAACAATAATGGACCGTATTATCCAGTACTGGTAAAAGAGTTCTATAAGTTTTTCTATTTTGAAACTTCAGAAGAGGAGAATAGGATGATTTCCTTTGTGAATTGTCAAAAGCTTTCATTTTCATCTGTTGAATGGGATGATAACCTTAGAGTTCCTCACAGAGGTGATAATGGATTTTATTCCAAATCCATTCCTACTGCTAGTGACTTTTTCAAATATGAGGATGCCTTCTTAGAATTGACAGCAAATGTAACTCCTAGAAAGATAATTGCTGCAGAGATGGAAGGGGTGGAAAAACTACTTTCTAAGTTCATTAATCACGTGATTAGTCCAAGGAGAGTAGATTTTTCTACCCTCAGATTTCAGGATATTTATTAGTTGTATCTGTTAAAGCATGGAGTAAAGATGAATTTGTGCAGATTGCTAATGATTCAGATTGAGGATATGACTAGACCAAAGTCTAAGTCCAATGAACTATTCTTTTCTATGTTGATTTCTATTTTGTTGAAAGCAAAGAAGGTAGATGGACCTTAGGATGAAACTGTTGTGGTTAAGCATAATTTTTGTATCACCAGGACTGTTTGTAAGTATATGAATGTTAGCTTGAACCCTTGGAAGAAATAATGGGTTAATGATGAAGGTAAAATCTATGACAAGTAAACTCCTGTGGACCATCCTTCTAGACCAAAGGATGTGAGGGATCCTGGTCATGGACCAGATGAGCCAGAACCGGTCTATAGTGATGATGAGGCTGAAAATGTGGAGGAAGAGATGTCATTTGAGGAAGGAGGAGACCTAGATTTACCTCTAAGTTATGTGCACCAAAATATTTCCTATGGAGCAGCTAGCCCTCCAAAAGAACAACCAAGGAGAGAAACTATTCTGAAGGACGGTGATACTGAGTCCATTGAAGAAGAAGAAGAAGAATCATATCATAATGCTGTCAAGGACACCTCTGAAGAGGATGAGGCAACTGAATCCGATCTTTTTGTTCATAAAGAAATGGAGGTTGTTGCTGAAGCAGATGATGAGGAAAATGAAGAAGAAGAGCTCAGTTTGAGCCCTCTGATTGATAATACAGATAAGATTGATCCTGATCAGGCAGAATAAGTGGCATCTACTTCCATTGATGAGAGAGTCAATGATGACTCAGAAAAGGATAGGACTAACCCTACTATTGAACTATCAGAGCGAATGGTTGTTGCATCTACTGAAGTTTCAGAGGAGGTTGTAGAGTTACCTCGAGCAGAACAGTTAGAGGAGATCCCTCTGGAGAATGCTCTAAGTGAGGGGGAACATCTTGGTTCAGTTTCTGTGTTGTATGACGTCGAAGGTTGGTCATCAGATCCAAGATATATGGTACTTGGACTCAATTATGGAGATTCTGATGAGGAAGACCAGCCCCAAAGGGATTCAGTTATCTTACCAGTTGTGGCTGACAATTTAGCAACCAAGGAGAACCTTGAGTCCTTAAAGGCTGAAATGCAAGAATCACTGAGAGATTCAGAGACATATTTTAAGAAAATCCTGGTTGAAGAGATGAGTGTGGAGAAATCCCTAGAGCTATCTCTGGGATGTGTTGTGTCTAGTCTAGTGAAGGAAATGATGGATGAAGTTAAAGTATGCCATACTCAAATTGAGAGTTGGACATGAGCTATGGTTTCTCTAAGACAATCGATTGCTTCATTGACTGCCATGAACAGTTATCAAACCCAAGTGAATACTGATATCAGATATATCAAAGAAGTATTCAAGTAGTTTGTTGAAGTATTTGAGGCTTTTAAGACATCAGTCAAAGAACATTTGAAGAGTCAAGATTCACTTGTTTAGAAGGTGGTTAGTAATTTGACACAGTTTTTCAAAGAGACAGTAGTTTTCTAGGTAAAACCCCTTCCCTCATCCAGCTCCACTGTGAACATTGACCATATCAGAACTGTGATCCAGGAAGAGTTGGCTAAGGCTAGTACTAGTGGAACCTCAGATACTCAGATCCTTTCTACCACTAGGGAAGTTAGCATTTTTGTTCGTGATCACCTATGGGAAGCTACTGCTTCTCAAGAGGCCATTAAGAATAATGTGGATGCTTACTTTGAGAAGGTCTATACCAAGCATCAAATGACCAACCATTTCAAGCTCTTACTAGATAATATGAAGTTGCCTCTAGTAACACAAGATTTCAGAGAACAGGTTAGTAATATCAGGGAGATTACTCTTGCCTTGGATAAATTCATTGAAAATCAAGATGATTTTGTGTCAGCAATGGATAGAGGAGGTAGTATTATTATGGATTTCAGGAACCTGTTGATACCATTCTTGCATGTGGATTCCAGACCTGTGATTGTACCTCTAGCTCTTCCTGCCTCTACCTCTAGGAGTACACCTCAGTTGACTCAAGTTCAGGCTATTCAAAGCTTACCACCTATGATCCCATAGAGGAGAATAGATTTCAGATCTGGTATAGTTTCAGTGGCTGGCCCTCCAGTTGTTTTTTCAGCTATTCCCAAGCCATCTACTCAATCTGAACCTGCACCCTCTTCTGGTCCTAAGGGAAAGACTCATGTTCAAGAGGAAGATTTAGTGATTCAAGATTTTTTTGATAGGATTCAATTGTTTTTTTGTAATACTGACTTTATCAGTTTGTACCTTTTGTGGCTTAGTAGAAATTTAAACTTACATTCTACACTTTACTGGGTTTATGTTTCATTGCAATCTGTTCTCTTTTTGTCTCTACATTTCTCTGATTATACCCTTCTTTTTGTTAATCGCAAAGGGGGAGAAAATGAAACAAATGAGAACTAGGAGTGCAATGGAAAGAGGGAGAAAAATGAGAACTTCGTTTTAATGTTTTTTTAGGATGTTTTTCCTCTGACACCATTTTAATTTTCTTAATACTTTGGCATAAGTTTTCATTACCAAAAAGGGGGAGATTTTTGAACCCTCTGGGAGAATTAGTTAAACACATATTTTGATAATACCAATTATTCTCAATTATAGTTTGATAATACTTGTGTTGATTAATGGTTAATTACTTATTTCTGGGATAATTAGATGAACTCATATTTTGATAATCCCAATTATGCTCAATTATAGTTTGATAATCCCTATATTTATTAATGGTTAATTAATTTTTTCAGTATTTCTGTACACCATGCACATATTCATATATTATAATATTTATATTATCTTTAGAGAATTCGGTTACTGGATGGATATATATTCTAACTTAACCCATTCTGCCAATAGAATGCTTAAACAGACAAGTCGTCACCGTTACAGAACAATGCTACCGATTTGTAAAGTCCACCGTTATTTATAAGGTCACCAATACATCAACTCCACCGATACAGACAAGTCACCTTTATGCAAGCCTACCCATACAGACAAGTCACCATTATGCAAGCCCACCGATACAGACAAGTCACCGTTATGCAAGCCCACTGATACAGACAAGTCACCATTATGCAAGTCTACCGATACAGACAAGTCATCGTTATGCAAGCCTACCGATAACCGTTATGAAAGCCTACCGATACATACAAGTCACCATTATGCAAGCCTACCGGTACATGAAGGATACTGTTACATGAAAGGTCACCGGTTCATTAAGTCTACCGCTACCAATCAAGTCTACCGAAAGACATGAAGTCTACCGAATAGAAAGGCTACCGTTACACAAGAGGTTACCGATACACAAGGCTACCAATATCCAAAGCTACCATTCCAGAGAATCTGACGCTGCCTTAATTTCATTATCTTTGTTTAATCTAACAAACGATTATATTTGGTATATTTTAATGCTCTGTCATTTATTTAATGAAGGGTTTTGGATGTCAGGGAACCGTACCTCATACATGCAAAAAGAAATCATTTCTTTTGCCGGAGCTCGTGCCATAAATATAAGAAGTCCATGTTGTTGCATGATATATACAAGGGAAATACAGAAGTGATATACAAGTGAAATAGACAAAAAGAGCTCATACAGATATACATGCATGACTAAGAAGACACAGAAGCTCATACAGACCCATGCTTACTCAAGAAGAGCTCTGTACTTTCATGAGGATTTTGAAGAACTTCATCGTCTACTTTTTCACTATCTCTGAACCTCGATGTCAAGAAAACGACAATCTGTTTTCCAGAAAAAAACTAGAAGAGGACTCAGAACCATTTCTGATCATTTTGAAGGAGTCCATATCTACACTACAATCACTAGAGCCATTCTAAACTCTATATCTTGCTTAGTGATTTATTATTTACCTTACGATAAGTGTGTGTCATTAGTTTTAATTTACACACACACGGTCTCCTGAACCTTAACTGGAGGATCTGTAAATCCTCATTCAAACTCCTTACATCTTCTATTTCCCACTGTGGATAGTGGTAGAGGTCATGTGTGACCTAGACAGCTGTATTTGCTGTTGTTTTTGTTTCCCACGTAGAACTGTGGTAGAGGTATTCGACCTGGACAGTTGTAAACTGTTGCGAACCCCTATCCAGGGTTTGGATCAAATTTATATAAATTTTTGAGGGGACTAAGTCTCAGCTTGAGACTAAACCCCTGGGTTATATCTGATTTACTTTATTTAGTTTTATCTAAAACCTTTTTATTCCACTACTAAGTGCTTTAAAATTTAAACTATTTTTCAAAGTTACTCTAATAATTGAATTACCAAGTGTTTGCATTATTTGAAAATCATTAGGTTAGTTTCAAAAGATAATCTGATCTTCTGATTAGATTAACTGGGAATTAATAAATCCCTTGAGAACATAACTGAAAGTTTTATTTAGTTAAAATTCACTACAATTCAATTAGTATTTTAAATTGGGGGATTTTAGTAAAGGATTTTAAACAGAAATTTTAATTGGAACTCAATTCACCCCCCCCTCTTGAGTGTCCACTCCGACCAACATAAAAGTATTTTTTCTTTTATGGTGTTTCTGAATGTTTTGTCAAATCGCCATAACACATTAGGAATAACCTTTATTTACATCATGATATACTGGTATCTCAAAATTAAAGAATAATGTAAGAAAGGAATATGAAGAGGTGAAATTTTTGGCCATAAGTTGTTCAGGAAAATAACACAGAAAAACTCAGAGCATGGCACCCCTTAAATGGGATATAAGAATTCCCCCTAAGACAATATATTTAATCATAAATTTTATAAATGTAATTTTAATGCCTATAGATATGTCATATGTAACCCTTATCTAACAACCCCCTATATTATTTTATCTTGTGAAAAAATTGATTGATGATAACCAAGGTTTTAGAGATCCACTACCTTTAATGGATCTTAACAGTACCTTGTGAATTATACTAAATTATTCATCTAATTATGACCCATCAAAGATATACAGTATGTCAGTCTATGGAAGATTATAAAATATTTATATATCATGAAATATAATATACCCTAAAATGAATCAAATGTTTTTCATTTTCCATATGCAAGTCATAATCTATTAAAAAGGACTTAAAATAAAATATCATATACACACTATTATTTTTTTGGATGACCAGTTTATTCTAAATTTAATCATTATTAAATAACCTAACAAGTGATCTTATATGACTTTTCAGTTTGATAAAAATTAAAAATTTATTTAATCATAATTTTAGGCCAGGAGAAACCACTACATTGATATCATTACCACTAAAGATACAAAGGGGTCTAATATTATCTCAAACAAATAGATATATGAGAATTTATACAATAATATGTATATATATAATATAATATTTATATAATTCCTCATGTAAACCACATGACATGGGAAATTTCAATCTTTTATTGAAAAACTCATACATTTCAAATTCATTGAAATAAACCAACCAAAATAAATAAATACATCACTTGACATTGAACAAAATACTAGATCTCATTTCATGTCACTAAACTATTCATGATTATAATTCTTCCACAACATAATTCAAACAAGGTACTAAAGGTAATACTTACCATATAAGAGGATAAATCCCATTCCAATTAAACTAAACTAAAATCATGATCATCATAATTTACTACTCCCTGATTCAGGAAGTATTTATATTGATGTACGAAAAATGACACAATATTATTTTAATAAGAAATGTATTTTCTCAACCTTATATAATAGAGATTTATATGAAAAATACACCCATCAGTATATCATGTACCATAGGACATTCCATGTGATTTATTTTGTTGAACAAGTCATGATAATATGTCCACTTACTATCACAAAATTCTACTCTATATCATATAAGAGATTATACTCACAATAATGTTTTAATATAATAACAACCCATATTACTCAAAATTGAACATTAAATTTTTGGACACCATTTTATAAAAAAAACAAATAAAAACTCAGAGGCTAGCCATGTTTGTGATGATTGGGTTTCTCTTAATGAAGGAGATGGTTTCATGTTGCACCCACTAAAATTAGTGAGGAGGGTTCCTCATGATTGTGAATTCTACAATTTCCATTTATTATTTTTTACATTATATTTATTCATCAATATCATAATTTTTATTTATTTAACTTATTCATTCTATGGTTTCATACATTAGTTTACTCCCACTAAATCTAATTGACCTTTTGATGTATTGAACTCAGCTCTAGTAGACTAGAACTTGTGGTTACTTTATCATATTGGCATAAGATAAAAGAGATCACATCTCATTGGAATGAATCGGTTAGTAGTGGAGGTAAAAAATATTTTTAATTATAGCTCAGATTTTTTTTTGAAAAAATAAAAAATAAAATAGTATTTAGTTTCAGAGCACTTTTATTATCTAGATAATTTATATACATATCATTCATAATAAAAATCCTAGAATCCCAGGGGGAGGAAAAAATCACGGTGAGATTAGTTTATCATTAATTATTATATAGAATGTAATATATCACTGATTAAATAATGTATAATTATTTTTTAATGATAAATAACTTGAGACACATTCCATTTAATTAATAATTTTTACATGAATAATAATATGGATATAATAAATGAAAAATAAAATAATTCTATATTCATTATCACATTAATATGATACTTATCCATGTATAAAAATTCAAATAATAACTTGGACATTAGTAAATAATATCATAACTATGGAATGAATAATTACAATCATCATAAACATGACATTGTGGCATCATTCAATGACATCTTATATAAATGGGTAAGGCCTCAGAAAAACACCCAAACTAGTAAGTCACATGAAATATAGAAATTAATATATAGGATATTATAGTCCCTGACTATATCTTCCTATGTTAAATACATTCATCATATAAAAGGGGTGAAAATTCAATACATAATCAACATAAAAATTCCTACTCGAAAATAAGCTTTTGAAATTTAAATATTTCCCCAGTAGAACTGATCATAAACCATCTATTAAAAGAATAAGGAAAATATCATTACAACATATCTATAGTGGCGCATAATAAAAAAATTTGTTATTTTCATTAATGAATAGTAATACTACAAAAAGAAGCTTAAATAAATTCTTATGGAAAATACTCTTTCACTATTTAAGTCACATTTCAAAGTTAATTCCTTGTAAAAGATTCATGAAAGTATTTCTTTAAAAAGGAACATGGAAAATTAGAATGTATGATTAAAATAATTGAATGGTAAAGATGTCAAAAAATTAATTTCATACTTAATTAGTTAAAATAAATATTCATTATTCATTTTAAGAATATGTCAACAAGAATCACATTTAGAAAATTAAAAGACGATTCCAAAGAATATATTTTATAAAAATGTTAAAATGGATAAAATTACGTTAATATATACTTGAATAATAGTAAAAAATAATTGAAATATTTTTAAATAAAATATGGATATGGTAGAAAAGGGATTTTCCACCAAAGGGAAAAATAATTTCAGTTATCCGTAAACAAATAATTTAGTATTTTGAGTAATTAAACAATGGAAAAAAATAAAGAATATAATTTTTATAAATATAAAAAGAAAATAAAATGGTTTTAAGATAGAATGATCAAATAATTCCCCTAACAGGGACTTCGAAAAATAATAGTAATGAATAATTATGAGATTAAGAAATAAACACTTACTATTGTTGTAATATTTGAATCATAACACCCAATAAATAAATAACATTGAATGAAACATTAAATACATAAAATATAAAGTTATTACTGATATAAAATATCAATTTTGAAATATATACACCAGAAAAATAAATAAGTTTGGAATATAGCAAATATCTCATATGAGTAAAATATCGATGAGAAACCATTTGAAAAACCACATTATTAGAGTAAGAATTTATAAATTTATGTGGCATGTTTAACAAATATAAATCCATATAAAATAGGTGGAAATGAAACATAATAAACATAATAGTAATTTCACACATAATGATGTCAAGAAATAGTCAAAAATGTTGAAGTATAACATAATGTAGGAAAAATGAGTTAAAAACCCTTTGACACTTGGAAACATTGAAGACAAATCCACTTGGATAAAATAATTTGAGTTGAAAAAATAATATTAAATATTATGTGTTCATGATATAACATGTAAATGTGTATCAAATAAACCATATAAAATAAATGCATGCATGACATTAAAATGCATCTTATTTAAAGGAAATTGAGATGGAATCCCTTACCTCAGGTCTGAATCCTCTCATTAATTCCTTATTTTACCAACTAATTATAATATTTTAATTATTTAATTAAATAAGAACATTTTTTATGTCTATTATTAATTTTATTATATTTATTACCATGTTATATTTAAATACATAATGAATGAAGTTGATATTAGATGATAAATTGATATTCAGTTCATATATCAAAAATTACGTTGGAATGTTGAGTATGATAAAAGTGGTCATTTATCCCTCATCTCTACAACAATAAAAATGACATATTTATCATTTATTATACATCAATTATAATTTATAAACTAAACATGAAATATGGTTATGAGAAATGAACAGTGTTACAATCATGGGGATATTAAGCAGCATGCATGTATGAGTATCATTTTTGTTTTTCAACGATCATGATGAAAATAAGGTAAGTATTATTTCATCTTAAAATATATATAATTATATTATAAATACAGTTTTTTTATTTAACTAAACTTATATATATATATAATCCATGTGATGAGGTGATTAAAACAAATCACATCATGTCATGGAGGTCGAAGTGCACATGTACACACAAACGATGCTATAATCATTAATGGATTAAAATGTAAAAAATTAGATGCTATATTATCTTATTAGAATTATAAATTTGTGCCAAATATCATATAATAAAATTATATCCCAAATTATAACCATCCATGATATGTGGAGATGGAAAATAAATTATATCGGTTCGTGGGGCAATATTCTCCTGGACACATGAACATCGATTTAATTTCCCATTTTATGGAAGATGAGATCTATATAGGGTATCTCATAAACATAAAAAACATATAAATATAATTAATAGACTAGTGTTATTATTTTATCTTGTTTGAAGATTATTTTAAAGAGGTAGTAGAAAAAATAAAACTAAAACATTCAGTTAAAATATACACCTCTTCTTCATAAAACCGCATTTTCCTTACACCTTAATCTATATAAGATTGACTTATAACCGAAATGAGAACTCTAGAATGCAGTAAATAATTATATAAAGGTATTATTTATGGTATTAATTGATCCAAATGTTTTTTGAACTATGAATATAGTAGGAGTGGGGGTTTCATTTTATAACGAAGGGAGTGAAATTCATAGAATATCATAATGTATTAAATTAGTATTAAGTAATTTAAATTTTTAGAAAGATGAAATTTATATAATTAAGAAAAAATATTAGGATGAGACAAAATACATTCATAAAATAAAAAATATATTTTTTTATGTGATGTTTTCACCCTTATATTTTTTTAACACTCAGTTAACCCTTGGGATGATAACCATAATAACAATGTTTTCCTTTATTTTGGAGTCAATATCATTACAATAAAAGAAACAATTTCCCATTAAAGGAAAATTCTTGATATTTTTTTACATATCCCTTCCAATTCACCAAATATTTTTTTGGAAATTTAAATAATTTAATAAAATATTTATTATCGTAAAATAACATTAATATAATTTTGGAACCATTCATTAAATTTGACTTTGAAATAACATGAAAACAAAGGAATTTAAAGATAATACATTAAAACACCACTAAAATGTTATATTTATCTACAAAATCTAAGTAATATAATTATTCTTTCAAATTACATTACATTTAATAATTTTAGTCTCATTTATTTTATTATTCTTTTAATTGAATAAATATATTTTCGACATTATGTAAACATTAAGGTAATTATTTCATAACTAGAAATTATAAATAATCATCCATGATGAAAAAATAATTTATATTTTAAATATAATTTATAGTGGAACAATATTGGTTTTTATCCCCGTGTCAAAATATTACAGATATAAATAGCAAGAAAGATAAATTTGTGACTTTATCTTTTACATAAATATTATAAAGATATATATCAAAGAAATATGGAACCAAGTTTCAATATGTTTAAAACATGAATGTATGTGGCTGTAATAAACTCAACCAATATGATAAATAATTTTTCATTTTTATTATTTATTCCATATCAAATTATTTTTAGCTTTAATTTACCAATTTACCTTTTCTATGGTAGCAATTATTTTGTAAGGATAATATTCATAGTGAGAAAAAAACGAACCTAATTACCAAATTCATAAATACAAACTCCAAATATGGAATCAGTTTTTCAAGATTAAATTTCTACAACTAAAATAAAATATTGTATGATTAAAATGAATAGTGTAATGAATACCCATTTTAGAAAAATATAGTTTTTTATGTAAAATTAATTTTCATTAAAAATTAAACAATAAAATTAATTCCTATGAACTGAATTGAATTATTCATAATATAATAAAACCAATTCAACTTTTAAACCATTTTAAAATAAAATTTAACATTTTAAATCCTAGAAACGAATAATATATTATTCAATAAAAATAAATATTTTTCACTACTCATCAAGAAATCAATCAATTTAAAAAATTATCAAAAGATAACTGTATGAATTTTTTTTAATTTTGATTAAAATTTATTTTTACTATATAAAATAAATTTTCAATATGTTAAAAAAGTAAATATAATATTTTCCCACAATACGAAATTAATATAATTTTTGAATAAAACGTATTATTTAATTTTAATATGGCTTTTCTGGAAATTGAATATTTAATTCCAAATAATTAATCAAAAAATTAGTATTTTGTTAGAAATATATATATATATATATATATATTATATATATATATTTAATAATTGGGTTTATCCTAATAAAACAAACCAATTCACCGGATATAAATTTTAATATTTCCATGATCTTTTAATATTGTTGTTGTGTTCCATATAAACTATCAAACATCAGGTACTTTTAAAATCTCGAGTTGTAATATTTTAGTCCAATTTAATGTAATTTAATATTTTTTAATTTTTTAATTTTTTATCATTTGATTCTTCATTCCAATTTTAGGTTTTTATTAGATAATGTGATGAGTAAGTCTAAAACACATAATCCCCTTTCACTATATTCCTCTTCATCAATTTAAATATTTACATCACATTACCAAAGTCCTATCTTGATGATGTAGATTGTAAAATGTAGAAGTGTTGTGGTAACAGTTTTGAGAAATTCAGGTTTATCTGTTTCATTTGCAGAATATTAAAAACAATACATTTTTTTAGAAATGAATATTTAGTAGTGAGGTAATGATCAACCATTTTCAGTGAATTTTGAATATAAAAGTTTTTCATCTATAGATGTGCTAATCACCAAAAAAATAACATATCACACATTTTTTTGTTAGTTATCAATAGTATTAATTTAATTTTCTATAATTTCCAAATACTAAAATATTAAATTCAAAATGAGTAGTTGTACACTGTGGTGAGAAAAAAGTATATCCTTGTGTGATGAATCCATGAATTATTATATTATTTTTCATTATAAGTTATTAAAATTTTTAAAGTATATTTATCCAACAATAATTATTGTAGAAATGAAATTCTCTATAATGGCCCTTACCGTTATGTGTTAGTGAAAATAAAAAATTTCCCAATGTCAATGGTTTAGAATAAAAGTAAACTTTTTTTAATAAGGATCATATGGAAGAGATGTTAGATATGATTAAAATACGGGAATGTATGTTCTGGAAATGGATTTTTTGGTGTAAAAACAAGAAATGTATTTTTGGTTGTTTATTAAATAAGAACAAAAATGATGGTAGAAGCAGGTGCCACCGGGTACATGATCGGCTGAACCCGATTGTCTAGTTAGTGAATTGGTCACTGAGTTTCCAAGGGAGACCCATTAGGTGAATAATAACTCGAATAAACAATTTCTAAAATGAGGGGGTCAAATAGAATTTAATAGTAACCCCCCCTGAGTATCATTTGGAAAAGGGTTATGTTAATGGGCATTTTAATGACCCATCCCCTCTCTTCTTCCCCTTGCACCCCATTTGTGTAAGATCATATGTTTTACTTGAGTTAAAGACCTTTTTTCATTTTAAATGACTGGTTTTGGGAAAATGTAAATGAATAGTGTGATCATGGGTGTTTTGGGTGGCATAAAATGGTTCTTTTGAGCTTGAATGCGTGGTTTTGGAAAATTAATGTGGGATGAATATGTAGTAGAAACTTTATGACTCGAGAAATATGTTTAATAGTAAACATGAGGTTCTAAATATCGAAAATCATGATGGTGCATGTTTTGTGAAAACTATGAATCCATGTATATGATCTCATTCTGGAGGACCTATAATTGTTTGTAGTGGTGAAAAGCATGGTCGATGGATGGTTTTTTTAAATGTTTCCCATGACCATGCGATGGGTGACTACGGAGAGAGGCTTATGAAATAGTTTTCACAAGGTTTGAAAAATCCATATGAATGAATCATGTGGGATAGTTCTTAAACAAAAAAATGGGTTCATGGTTGGAACATAGTTTGGCCCACCATGTGACCCAGTTAAAATGCGAGAAATTTTTTTTTCCATTAATTTTCTTAAAAACTATAACCTTTTTCCATTATTTTTATATAATACCCCTAGAATTTGGAGTGTTCATTTAAATTATTCTTCTAGGATTTGATCCAAATTTTCATTCTAGACACTCATTCAAACATCATTCATCTCATTAGATCAGCATCAATAATTTTTTCTTTTAAATTTTTTCTTTCTACATTTGTATTCATATCAATTTGGTTATTTCAGTGACAAATAATGTTTCATATTTCTAGGGAATTCATCATTTTCTTCAATTTCTTCAAATCCATCTTCTGTTAGGAGATAATATTGGAATTTTATCTACCAAGGGAATATGGAAGATAGTCTATACCATTCCCCTTATGTTTCATGTTTTATAATCCTTGTTTCCATTATGACACATAGAAAGAATTATGTTGTTTCCCCAAAAATTAAAATAATATCTTCATCATATTGATTGGGGTCTCTTTAGGTTCCCCAATAGTACAATTTGGTTGTTGCAGTTCATTCTCCTCAACCCCGACCATCCATGTGGTGTGTCCTTGTATCTTCCCCATGTTATACCTCCTTGTTGGTTTTGTGAGTTCTTGTAAATTTATGTAGAATAACTAATTTTAATTTAATTAATTGTTTAATGTGTTGGGAAAATTTTTCTCTATTCATTTTTAAATGAAGGGAATGAATTGAATTAATTGATAGGACATGTTTGTTCAATCCTTTACTTGTAATTGCATATAATTAATATGTATAAATGGGTTATATGGAAAAAGTTGAATGGATTGGAATAACTCATTAATTTTGAATAATTATGAATTTTTAATTTATTGATAATGGATGTTGATGATATAGAAGATCTCCTCAGATCCTAATTATATTGCATTTCACAGATATTTTTATTCCATAGATCCATATTTAATATTGTAGTGGATTCGATTTATATATCTAATCCTTGGATCATGATTCCATAGGATTCCAAGGTAATTTCCTCCACTTAGATCCAGCTTGATTGGAATCACATTAGTCATGGTCTGTGGACATGCACCTTTGATCTAATCATGTCATTATAGATATCCTATCATGATTCTAGATTAAACCAATGAGGATGCATTGGTCTTTTATACCGTTGATATGACCCTTTATGTTATGGAATTTCAGTGGATGAAATATGACATTGTGGTTTCTATACACTTTATTACACGACATGTCTATTGATGTTATTTTGATGTGCTTGAAATATAGCCTATACATGACAATTGTTCATAGGGATCTTGAGTTGGATAGATAGGATCACAAATGAATTTAAAACATAAATGTTTTACTCGTATATCAATAATATAATATAAAATGGTTCGTTGTATATAAAAACATTGGTCTTGTTATAGAAACCATTGGTGGTGGGCTTTTGAGTGTTATCTCACACCACATTTTGGCCATAGTTGGGTACTCAGAAATACTTCATGGATGCTATTTTAGATCTAGGAAAGCACGAACTATAGAATGCTTCAGTAATTGTACATAGAAGTAGGAGAGTATAAGGCCGAGTTAGGCTCATGATGTTATCTAGAGATAATTCATTTTGATAATTTTTTATTTTGATACATGAATTTCTATAGTTTACTATTTGAATATATTTCCTGGAATTTTTTATAGAGAAATTGCATGATCACCATATTGTACCTGAAACTTCGTTTAAGTAATTATTTATTACACACTTCTCGATGTTTATATTATGTCTTGACTTATATTATTCTTACACTTATTTATTCATATATTAAAATGCTATGTTACACTCTGAAAAGATTCCACAGTCACTCCAAATGCACACTCTAGTCCCTTATTCCTAGTTATCAGCCTCTGGCATACAAGGTGGAGCACTTGAGGCCATGTGACCCATTGGGTCGAGGCATCGTTTAGTAGAAACCAGGATAAGATTTCACAAAGTTATATTAGAGTATCTCTATAATAGATTTAATATTTTGGAAAATAGTCTTGATATTAAGAATGAATTGGATTTTGGAAATGACATGTGTGTCGAAGTAGCTAAACCATGTATCAGAAAAAAAGACAATTTACTTGTAAAGTTGAATTATTCTTCTTGATTTTTCCAATTATAGTTTATTTGATTCCAACATAGGGTGATGAAACTGTGATATGATGTCAATATTTCTATTATTAATTATTTTATTTTTACATGGCCTAATGAGATGAGGGAATTCCATATCATGCAAAATTTATGCCCCCTTAAAGTCTAATGTTCTATGAACTATTACATTCTCTATTGGATGAATTTCTTGACAGCATGACATAATTATATGGTCCTTGTGTTTTATAGAAATATTATTATTTACAGTTAATTCTAATTATTGTAAAACATAGTTGATACTTATCATTCATTCCCTAACCTTTTAGTATTTTCATGTATATAATAAAAATGACACCTTAAGTAGTTAGTTATGGAACATTGAGGCATAGACAATTGGTAACATTGGGATAGAACATGCTATTATAGGGATTAAAATAAACTTCATATTTTATTTTATAATGTGTATGGGAACTTATAAATTTTAATTAGAAATATATTTAATTGATCATTTAAAACATAATTGTGAAAAAAATATAAATTTAAATGAAATTGAATATATGAAATAACAATAAAGAGCATAACCTAAACCTATCTTTAGAGTGGAAAATAGGTAGTGTCTCTGGGATTTCGTATATGAGTTTTCTATTACCAATCCCTAGATTTAAATGTTGGATTAGTGATGTGAAAGGTTTATAGGAAGGCTTTACCATTTCAAATGTGTTTATATATGATATTTTTGTTATTGAATTCTTTCTTTGGTGTATGTTGGGAATTTTAGAGATATTCCACTTTGAAGACCTCTAGTCATGTGTCTTAAGGGAAGCGATGATCAATCTCAAGAGGTGGTGGGCCCTGGATACTAGTGGTACTTTCTATAGTACAACATGTTTTCCACTAGTTATACCAGATACTTGTATTGATGCCAAGTTATGTGAGGGTTTCATATGTTTTTTACAGATCATTCATAGAGACCTTCAGGCTACCTCATCTATGGTAGAAAGAATTCATGTGTTATAGCAGTAAAATCTGACCCCATTTTTGGGGTATGGAACCCCACAAGTTATTGAGATATTTCATCAAACTATCTTCTCTATTTTTTTCATATCGAGACACCACATGAGAGGAGAGTGAAGATTTTTTTTATATATTCTATTGGGAGAAGATAAGATCGGATGGGATGTTGTAAACAAGACTGCTTCAATTTCGGTTATAGTTTATAGTGACTTAAAATAATGATTTTATGATTAATTATTTCCTAAGACCGTTTATGATAAAAGTGCTATTGATTTTATGTGTATGGGTAGGGATCTATGACCATTTTGTAGTATTCACCATACTTTATAGAGCATTAGCATTTTGGACCTATATATCTTGGTAATAGGCCATCGTGGGAAAAGAGTTTCTAGGGAGATATCAGGATTTTTGTTCAATCATAGGTCAATGTGCTTTTAAAAGAATACTATTTCATAGATAATGAATCAAGAACATATTAACACACCAAAACTGATGGATGATGGGGGCTCTGGGTTGAGAAGTTCAGTCTCTCAACCAGGTGGTTCTGTTTAAGGTTGCATGATGCACTATTTTGAGGTATCTCATGAGGGGAATACCAACGATAATACTTGTACAAGAAGTTTTTTCATGTTTCACCATTTTTTTAGGTGAGGACCTATGAAGAATTGGTAAAATAGTGA
Source organism: Viscum album (assembly GCA_963277665.1). Classification (NCBI taxonomy): domain Eukaryota; kingdom Viridiplantae; phylum Streptophyta; class Magnoliopsida; order Santalales; family Viscaceae; genus Viscum; species Viscum album. The sequence goes on along the minus strand of OY728140.1, from coordinate 1,304,213,532 downwards.
TTTAGCCGTGTGTTGAGCATTCTATAGGATGGTCCGAGTATAATGATCTTGTAGGACAGTCCATTTAGCAGTTAATGGGAGGGTATAGAATCTAACTCAATGATTCACCGAAGGATCCACACATCGATTTCAGTTTTGTAGAATGTGTAGTACCAAAAATTTATGATTTGGTGGTCTTCATGAGTGAGTAATCTAAGAACCATTTGTATCGATATAGAAGAGTGGGCTTGCTCTAGATAGAGAGGTTGTTTCATGGGGTCACATTTTATGAAATATATATTTTTATTGCTTAAACATTATAAGAAGAGTGTTTGGGAATCTATTGTGAGATGTAAAATAATAGAATCATCTACAATTATATAATATCATATTGATACAGGTGCTGCTCGTAGATTCATATCTATACCTGTTGTTGAGATCGATGGGATGATTTTTCATTTTTAAGATGTATTTTTGATTCTAAATACTCCATTGTGAATCAGTATGGAGGGTGTATTCTAGTTTAGGGACTACCCCCTTGAAATTGGTGGGTGTCAAAACATATGAAATATCTTTGTCCTTGAGGTGATAAGGTTTTACATCATAAATAGGATGCAATGTATAGTTTCTTATTGTGACCATGCCAATTTTAATCTTTAGAGGGAAACTTTCACATCACCAGAGATTGGGGTTTTTATTCTCAATGTTGAATGTGATTTCTATGTCAGTAGATATGTACTCGGGAATCCTTTTTTGGTGGAATAAAAAACTACATTTATATTTTGTGTCTTGATGTTTATGGAATGAAACATACTAATTTCCCTCTAGTGGTTAATCATTTCCAGGACATTTTTCACAATCATTTTAATGGTTTAACTCACTGAAGATAGGAATAGTTCTCTTTCAATCAAAATCTAAGAGATTCACTAGTATACATCCCTCGTCATAGGATGGCCACTACAGAGTTTTAAGAGCTTAAGAAATAGTTTTAGGACATGGAAGAAAGGGTTTTATAAGAACCAGTACTATGCCGTGGTGTTTTATAGTCCATTTTTTTATAAAATGAAGATGAAATAATAAATATATGTGTGTATTATTGGAAATTGAACTAGTTTATAGTTAAGAAATGATATCTATTTCCATGTATATATGATCTCATGCACTAGCTTTGTAGATATCAGGTTTTCTAAAAAAATTATTTCTGGTCAAGTTATCACCAGGTATGCGTTTGACTTTCAGACATACCCCATACTACAATTCAAAGAAGGAATGATAAATATGGGTATATAGTTATGTAAATCATTAAAAATAATAAAAAATTAATTTTAATGGGGATGATGAACAAATATTTTAAACCTTATCATGATTTTTTGGTGGTATTCATGGATGATCTCTTGGCGTATTCTCACAACCAACATGACCATTCCAAAAATCCTAAGGTCATTTTGGATACATTAATAGAGCATAATTTTTGTAATAAGAACAAAAATTTCCATTTTTAGATGGATAAGATTAACTTTTGGCGTTATATTTTCTAATATACATGAGTATAAGTTGACCTAGAGAAGGTGAGAGTTTTATTTTTCTGGGAGCATCCCATGAAATTCTTTGATATACAGATATTTTTGGGGATATGTTTTTTTTATAGCCATTTCATAAAGGAAATATCATTTTCAGAAGAACCTCATACAAGAAAAACTAATAATGGGGTGATTTTTTTTATAGTCAGATACTTGTGAGACATCTTTTCATGAGATTAAAATAAGTATGGCCTCAATGCCAGTTATAATTCTACTAGAGTAGGGAAGAATCTACATAACAAAATATGATTCCTAACGTATTGAGCAAGGTGTATTTAAGGGGATCGGGTCTTGGTGTACATGTCTTATCATTTTAGGCCACACAAGAGGAACTACCCAACACACAATCTCTAGTTAAATGATATTGTATACACCTTGCATTTTTAAAGTCATTATTTAATGGTAGAGAGTTTTGTGGTGTACACAAATGAAAAAAGATTCTATAATATAGTTACACATCATGACTTGAATCTTAGGAAATGAATGTCAGTTGAATGACAGTAGTATTTTGACTTAGATCTTTCCTAAACACAAAAAAAGGGAAATGTAGTGTCCAATTCACTGAGAACAAAGACTCTGATATACGCAATTTTAGAAACTAGTAGTGTGTAGAATTTCATGTCCTTATTTTAAAATATGTACATGGAGGTTTGATACATCATTTGATAAACATTTCTATCATCCTTATTAGTTACTTACACACTTATAGAACAAGTGTATATGAGACAACAATCACATTCATAGGTCCTAGTAAAATGAGAGAGCTTAGGAAGTGAGGACTCACCTCCTGGTTGGACCATAGACATAGATGAAATTATGAATATTCATGGACATGGATGGGATATAGCAGACAGACACAAGTAGATGATATGGTTGTTTCGTGACTTATATTGTGTAGTATATTCCAGTGTTATCATGATCTGTCATGACTTGTGCTATAAAAATTTGTGGCTGAGAGTAAAAGGTGAGGTAGATGGGTTTTGTCATGATGTCTTCCTCTTATCAGCAAGTGAAGGAATAACACCAATGATCAGATAGGTTTTTAATGTAGTTATAGACTCCCAAGTGGAAATGGAATGATGTTTCCATTGATTTCATTACTAGGTTGTTGAGTTCCCCATAATGTAGTGATTTTGTATGGGTTGTTGTGGAAATGATCATGAATTTATTTCATTTCCTACCAATCATAGAGGCCTTCATAGTAGATGATCTTGGGAGACTTTATATTCTTGATATTTTCACCTTCATAGGGTTCTATATACAATTTTATAGGATTGGGAATGATGGTTTACTTATTTATTTTGTTAAAGGATTGTAGAGGTAATTGGGTACATAGGTGCTTTTAAATACATCATACCACCCTCAATCTAATTTACAGTTAGAGTACACAATACATATTCTCGGGGAAATTTTTATAGGATGCATCTTGGATTTGAGGGGAGTTTGGTAGAGTTATATACCTCTAGTTGAGTTGAAATACAATAATATCTATTAGGTTATGATAAATATGGTATTTTTGTAAGTCATAAATATTTAATTAAAATTTTATGATTAATTAAATAATTTATAAAAATAATTTATTTTCAAAAAATTTATTCATCAAATAATGTTTTTTCATTTAATATACTTTTATGAGACCTTAATTAATTATTCAAAGTGTTATAAAATCAGTTTAAACATTAAAATTAGTATTTTTTGATTAAATGAGGGTTTTAATTATAAATTATTTATCTCATTTTAAGAAATTATTTTCAAAAAATTGAGTTCATATTTTAATTCTACACATAGAAAAATGACTATAGTGAATTTTTGGGATTTTTCTACAATACTTCAGTATTTGATAAATAATAAAATACCATAATTTTTTATAAATGCAAAATACATGATTTTTTAGACATTATTGATGTAAGGATGGTTTAAGAACCTTAATATATAAAAATAAATAATTATGTAAAATTATTTAGTGATAAGCCTCAAACTACTCATAGTCCGGATCCAAAATAATAAACTATTGATTAAAATAATGAGAAAACACCCATCTATACCTCAATAAATATCACCCCTCACCACCGCTTCTCTTAAAACCTCCTAGAATCATGAGTTGTCCAAATTATTCCTAATATTATTCAAAATCCACACCCCTAGGTCCAATATCAATTGGTATTATAAAAAGCCCAAATCTTTTTACCTAAGGAGGTTCTCAAGGAAGAGAAATTTAAGATGTAAATTCCTCTTTGGTTTCTTTTAATTTTTTCTCAACATCTTTTATTTTATTATTCTATCCTCACTCCCTCATAAAAATGGATGATAACTCCAGTAACTAATATATAAATGAATCCTATCATTTTATTGGAATATCCATCATTTAAATTCTCCCTATAAATTATTTATTCTAAAAAGGAAATCATCACCTGTGATTTTCAAATTTACTCACATGGTGTGTGATACACATTCATTTTCCAGAAAAAACTTCAAGGTTGAAAATAAATCCATTATAATGATTGAAAAATCTAGTAAAATTTATATTATAAACCTATTTATGTTCTAGAGATAACATATATACTTAATATTAAATGATTAAACAAAACCAGTTCTATGTGATAAAAAACTACTAAATATACATAAAATGATATTAATTAATGTTTATATAATTAATCATTCTCATAAAATATAAAAAAATAATTTATAACATAATTTATACTTTTTTAATATAATATATAACATTTAATAACAATTATGTAAATTTATCCACATTTTACATGAACTTTTATTCATGTATACAAGAGATCCGACTATGAATACTATGAAAAAGAACACTCTGAAACGAAACAATTTTATTCTACAACTCATCAAAAGGCCACTAAATGAACATAATAAATCAATAATGAATCAGTTAAATGTTTAAAAGGTTCTGGATTTTTTAATTAATGTATTAAATTTGACAATGTAGGATATTAAAGAAAAGAAAGAGTATTGACATAAAGTAAGGGGATTCATGATCCCAACTCTTTGTCTTTAGGTTTTACCTATTTCAACCCATTTTCAATATGTATGTTACATTAATGTTTCTTAAATATCATATAATTATCTTTCCAAAATTTTATTTGATATACATGTCTCAAATTCTGTTATATGATAAATTCAATTTTTCCAAAAGAACTATTCTTTCTAAAAAATCATCTTTTACTAATTGTGAGATTGTTTCTTCTTCACTCAACAATATTGATTCTTATGCCATGTATGTAATTTCATATTTCATTTAGTAACCCAAAAATTTTATGAATTTATACCTTGTGTAATGAAACTCATCCTTTACATGGGTTATTTTATGTTCATGTTTGATATACATTCTTTGTGGCATGCATGATAATGTACACATTATGATGTGATGGGTTCAATAAAAGATTTATATATTTTCATTTTCATGCATTTAATCATTACATTCCTTTATCTAATTCTTATAATATATATTATGATGATTATCCTATTCTTATGATACGATGATGGTGATTATTCTCAGCTGTTTTATATTGTTTTAGGTTATTATATATCTTCTTACTAGGCTTTAAGATTACTTATTTATTTAATGTATATCCTTTGATGATTATTTGTACTAAGGAGAGCTCTAGGGCCAATATAAATCTAGGGAAGAAGGAATTAAATAATGTTTAATTTTTATTATGCATGTTTTTTTGTGGTCCTAATTTTCCCTAGACAAAGAACCTTTAGATCCATGTTTTGTAACACTATAATGTTGTTTATCATTAGAATTATGTAATAGTAATGTAAGAAAAAAACGTATGATATAGTTGGTATCACAAAATTATTTAGTTAATTTGGTAATTATTCTTAGAGAAACTTATTTAAAAACCATATTATCAGACTACATATATGTAACAACCCAAGAAGACCTATTTTAGAAAACGCTAAACATAGGAATCCCATAAGATATTACACTAGAGTTAATTACACAAATGAATAAATAATTTATTCATGAATTTTTAACTTATATTTTGTTCTACCCTTTTTTGTTTTAGAAAATGGTGGGAACGTAAGAAACTAGGACAACAACCTATGTAAGGGACAATGTAGTAATTTCCCAAAAGACTACTCCAATGCTTTTGGAGGTGCAGTTCAAAATTTCATGGTGATTTTTACCCATCTGACTCAAGACATGAACAATTACATAAACATTAAGTAATTTACCCCTTTATATAATATTATGGAACTTTTTATTGAGTACTTTATACAACAATGACTACGGACCTTTACTGGATCATATAATCCACTAGTATTGGAACATTGGATCAACTCTATAGAGAAGATATTTTCTATTCATAACTATAATATGATGGAAAAGGTGACTCAGTTCGGTTATCATCTATATATATAGGTCGATTAATGGTGGGCATTTATTATGAACTCCAAGATGAAGGATAAAGTTGAAGAGATCGAGTGGGAATACATTAAGATGAGGTTACTTAACAAATATTTCCCTCAAAGTATTCATATAATGATGGGGAAAGAATTTATAGAGCTGAAGAAAATGGAAGGGTAATTGGTCATGGACTATGAAGAAAATTTGACAAAACATTCAAGGTATGCGCAGGCTTTACATCCACAATGATAGAAAAATCAAAATATTATTTAGTGAATTAAAACAACACATTTGAAAGGCCCTTGAAATTTGATATTTTGGGAGATATGATGATGTTGTTTGATGTTTTCACAAAGTATAGATAGATTGTGGAGAATGGTCCCTTGTCTATAGTGTTAATAAATAACTGGTACAGTTTCAAGATAGAGGATATAATGAGAATGGTGGAAATAAAACTCAACCACAGATATGTAAAAATATGGGAGAAGCATCATGGAAACTGCCTGAAATAGATGAAAAAATTATATATTTTCAGAATAGAAGGCCACCAAGCTAATGAATGTCAAATATACATGATGAAACAAGAAAATGTGGTGGGAGAAATGAGAGTACCACCCAATGTTCAAGGCTTCAACTTTAGGGAGGAAGGGAACTTTGCAAGCTAGTTCACTAAACCATAAGTCCTCAAGTGTAATTAGCATCATCAACCACCAAAAAAAGGAGTAGAGAAATGATTATTCCATAACTAATATGGAAGTGTAGAAAAAAAATAAGTTATAAAAATCAAACTTCCAAGTCACTCAATAATGGGAAAAGTCTAATTGGATTACATTTCTACGCAAAGCTTTTTATCTTGAGTGTTTGAAAAAATTATTGAATCGAAGCCCCAAAACATTGATGTAGGTATATCGATAAAAACACATAGTGGTGCAATAATTTCAACATAGGAATTGGAATCTTTTCCTATTGGTTTATGTGGGAAGACTCATACATAAAATCATGTGATACTTCCCTTGGTGGAATTTGACACTATAATGGGAATGGATTTGCTCTCATTATATAGGGCACATATCAAATGATGGGAAATGGATATATAGTTTCATATTCCAAACCCTCCCATGCTCTTATAAAAATGAAAGAAATATCATGAATATCCTTTACAAAATTCTTAAATAATTTTGGAGTTGATTCCTAGTGAAGAGGAGTACCTCGATCAAATGGTTGAATCAAAGGAATCTGTCAACCTAGTTGAAATTCAAATCATGAGGGAATAAATTTACATATTTACTAAAGAGTAACCCCAAATTCACAAATATAATCATATGAGGTTCTCAGTAAAACTCATAATTGTAGTTACAGCTTTCTCAATGTGTCCCAATATGATTTCTCTTATCTAACTAGAGGAGTTAAAGAAGCATCTTAAAAAAATTCGAAAATGGGTTTATACGCCCTATTTAGTCACCTTGGGGTGCACCATTTATATTTTTCATGAAGAAGGATGGATCAATGTGATTGTGCATCGATTATCGGGAACTCAAAACGATCATCATAAGGAACAATGATCCTCTTCCATGTATTTATGTCTAGTTAGATTACTTATTAAGATATCAGTATATCTAAAAGGTGGATCTTCAATATGGATATCATCAGCTAAAGGTGAATAAATAAGATATTTAGATAAGTACATTTTGTACAAAGTATGTGAAATATAAAGAATGGACAAGAACCTCTAGTGTCAAAGAAATTCATATTTTTCTTATATTAACATGGTGCTATTGAATTTTTGTGAGAAATTTATCATTATTTTTTATCCCTCTAACTATGTTTAAAAAAATTGATTACGAATGTATGGATGGATGAATGTGAGGAAAGATTCATGGATCTAATGAGAAGGATGATCAATACACTTGTACACACATTTCCAAAAAATGGTGAAAGTTTTCTGATATACAATGATGCTTCAAAGAAATCCTTGGTTCTTTCACTCATCAAAAATGATAAAGTTATAGCCTATGCCTTATAGATGTTTATGACTATCACACCACAACTGATGCTTAATTTTTTTCTAATTATTTTGGGTTTCTCTTTTGACCTGCGGGTTGTATCGATTTTAATTTAAAAGAAATTTGGTGTCACACTTGGGTGTGCGGACATACGGCCAATCATGTGTAGTACTCATCATTAATTATAGAATGTTTTACTATTATATGTGTTATTATTTAGTTGTGTGACCATGTGCATGACCATGCGCGTTGTACGACTCATATATTATTATTATTATTGGTATGGTTGTTTTTATAATTTGGTTTTATTATTTTTAGTTTTATTATTATTATTAAGAAATTTTATTATTAACTAGAAATTTGTTTTGTTCTTTTATTTTTATCTATTATTTCTTTTTATCCCCATTTAATTTCTTTTATTTTCTTTCTACGTTTTTACTTTTTTATTTTATTTTTCTTTTATTTCCCCCCTCCATTTCTTTCTCTCCATTTTATTTTTTATCTTGTTTCCCTCTCTCTTGCACTCCCCTCATCCCTGTGCGGACTCCCCTACCCTCCTATCCCTAGCGCCGCTGGAATCCCTCTTCTCTATCCTCTTCCTCACCGAATCTCCTCCGCCACTCTCCTCTCCCTCTCTGGCACCCGACCCTCGTTCCACACTCACCAGTAGTGACCCCCCCCCCCCTCGGCTGCTTGGAAACCTAGCCACATAGCACAAAACAACCGCTAGCCTCCTTCCATCATTCCACCCTCCGACTACACCAGGACCCATGCCCCACCTCCACGGCTTCCTTCACATGCCACCAGAGACTGGGATGGACTCCTCCAGTGCACAAACTCCCACGCATGGCATTTTTCACGGCCAGACCATAACAGCCAACCTCCTCTGGCGAACAGGACCACCTTGCCCTGCCGACCCGCTCCCCCTTCCTATCGGAAAACCTCCTCCAGTGCACTGAAACCTCCCATATGCATCTCACCTTTCTCAAAAAAACACTATATGGCATCCCCTCTTTAGTTTCCGATGTTGCACAAGCCCGAAAACCTCCTCGGAGCTTCGTCCGACCTCCCGCACCCTCGCCATAGGTTTGTTCTCCTCTCACCGGGTTGTTCTTCCATTGTGTATAATTTTGTGGTTAGGGTTTTGTTGGTGTTTTGTTCGATCATGATACAATTAGTCTAATTGTTTTATTTTAATTATTAATTGTGTTGGTTGTGGTGCAGTTGTCACCTGGCAGAGTTTGAACATTGCATTTGTGAAATTTCAATACCGAAGTTTTGTGTTTCCGCATATATGTGACATTTGAAAAATTAAATTTCTTATTTAATTAATTTAGTATACTCATTTATCAGTTTCTTTTTGGTAATATAGTTTTACTTAGGGTTTAATAGGATTTTGAAGTTTTTAGTAGCGTGTTTATTTAATATCAATGTTCTGATTTTGTGGAAACCCATGCTGAACTTTTTTTAGTTTTTTATAAACCTTTTTGTTGGTTTATTATTTCGCGGAGGGGTTATGAATTCTATTTTATCATTTCATTGGTGTTGTGTCATGGTGCGCTTGGTTTTAGAATGTTTGTTTTGAGTGTGTTATTAGTGTAAACCTTTGATGTGATATTTAAAATGTTTTATAAATTGTTCAAGTGTTTAATACCTTTATTAAATTATATGTATAGTGAGGGGAACCTTCATTGGGGGTTTGAGTCATCGGCATCAAGGACCTATGTATATACATATACAAGTAAATGTATATTCATGTATGTGAAGCGGTCTCGGGTTTCCCCTTTCAGAAGATGTGTGTTTTGAGGCAGCTCCACTATGCATATGCCTTCAATTTTAATTCCATAAATTATTTAGTGATTTTAAAAGTTTTTTCGAAATTAAATAGTATAGACACGTTATGAAAATTTTTAGAGATGCTTAACGTTGGACATCACTTTATGTTTAGTGGTTCACTTTTCTGATTTTAAATGTGTATCCTTCTTTTAGATATATTTTCTAGCATGTCACACTGAATTCTTGGAAGTGTTTTTGAAAAATGGTTCTTCAATCCCTATGCATAATTTATAAAGTTTCCAACGTGTGTTTTTCATGTTGACATATGATGACAACCATGCTTTGAAAATGTAATACCCTTATTATGCAAAATTGGTTTTGAAATGATAAATCCATAAAGTAAATTTTTCTTAAGTGGCTAGCATCTGTGTGTGAAGGTTAATTTTTGAATAAATATATATTAGTGCAAGACTTTAAAAATAAGGAAGTTCATGTTTTGGTTAGTTTGTAAGAATTCATGAGTTTTTGAATAAATCTGGGGTTAATTGGTAATTGGCCTTTCTTCAATGGTATGATTTATTTTAAGAGTGTTTTTTTAAAAGTGTGGTGCCTTGGTTGTCCAAATTGATTTGTTAGAAGGTTTTTGGAACTTAAAGATGTTGAGAAACATTGTTTTCTGATTGGTAAAGTTCGTTATAAATTAATGGGGTCTGTTTGGAACTTTGATAATGGTTTACAAAGTGGGAAAACCTATCTTGAGGCATTCCCCATAGCTGGGAAATGTAATAAAAGTGTTAAAATGTTATTTGTGATATATTCCTTGTGTTTATGATTATGATTTGTGTGGTGTGAAAGAAGGGGAGTGATCTTAATGAGTGAGGATGGTGGTGAGAGGATGAATGAGTTTTGGATAAAGAAAGTGTTGTGTACATTTATGATTTCTTGATAAACTCACCACTAATTAAAAAAGAGAACAATGAGAAACCTGGGTATCTAGGTGGGTGAGCTAGGACTCGTGGTCTAGTGGTCCGGAGGTGACTTGACCTGGTATCACTGTAGGTTTGACAATTGGAATACTAACTAAACATATGAATGAAAAATGGTTTTGGTCTTCTAAGCCACGTTTTCTGAGGTTTGTGGCCTTCTAATCCACATTTCACCGAGACACAAAGATCCTAGGTCCCCAACTAACACTGGCTACTTTGGGTCTTCCCATGGAGCTTGTGATACAATTATCAATTTAGTTGTTTCATGCTTTTTCCCTCTTTTGTGAAAACCATATTTTAATCTAAATTGGTCTCTTTAAATATCAAAATGTTAATGCATGCTCAAAACCTATTTTGAAAATGGAAGATAAATGTTTCTCTAGAAAATGTAAGCTTGTTATTTGAATTTGAAAAGAGCGAAAAAACATTATTTTATTATGAATTATTTTCAAACTATCATGATTTGGATTTCTTATTAAAGGAAGTGGCATAGGGCGTTGTTGTATTTTGTCTTTCCTACTGAGAATCTCAGTGCTCACACCTACATTATCATTTCATTTTTAGGTTCTAGTTTTGGATCTCTCTTGTAGTAAGATTGTTTTTGTGTTTGGTGGTGACCCATGAGGTCACTTGGAGGTATGTGTAACGGTCTATCCTTGTTCTATTTTCAATTGCCAATATTTGACTACCTTTCTTAGTTTATGTCAATTTTTTATATGTATTTTCTGGGTTAAATCATTCCCAAATTCCTGATTGTGGTTCCCCGCACTAGTTGTCGGCCTGTAGGGATCGAGAACACCCTTTGGGCCATGTCGCGGATAGGGTGCCAGGTCAGATGATGACCCGACCTGGTTCGTGACAAAATGGTATCATAGGGGTAGGTTTTGTGATTGTTATTTGGGGCGTTAGATAGATCGGAGATAACACTGTTGGTACTCGAGTGGTAGGTGTGGGAAGAGAATCGTGAAATATTACTTGTTCAAATCCTCGAGTAACCAAGGGTAGTTTGGGATATATGTTTTGGATCTGGTCATAGTGAATGGGGAATGAAAGTAGGAGTAAAAAGGTATTGTGTGAGGTCTCACATAGATTAGAGACCCATGTTTTTCTTGAGAGTATAGTTCGACACTCCTAGTGGTTGGTTCTTTCCTAGGGCATGGTCTACTAAACCATGTAGTAGGGTTAGACACAACCCCTAGTTCTCGGTTTGGGTGCTTTAGTGTTGAAAATTTCTTGCTTCAGTTCTTGGTTGATGTGAAGTGGGTGTTTTCCTTTGAGAATGCATTGATTTCTTAAGTTGGAACATTTGTATTTGTGTGTGATGTGTGGTTTTTTATTTTTGTGTGGTGCTTGATCTTGTGGAATGTTTTTGTTGTGGCTATCATTCAGATATGCCCCCTAGAAATGTACCATGGGTTCCAGATGGTCTCTCCCAATTCTTGGACCGACCCAGACTCTCAGTGGAGTGGCAGAGTTGGGTTCTTCTCAGTTGTGTCAGCTTTTTGTAGATGTGAGGTCGAGTGAGTATTGTCTAATGCTTCGCAATGTTGAGAGTGTCTCCAGTTTTTTTAGGATTTCTGAATGTTGTGTGGGTGTAAGTTTTCTCGAGTGTGTTTGGAGGATCAGGACTAGACCAGTAAACGGTGATCATCTCATTTATCTATGACTGAGGATGTCTTGATAAATCCTCAAGTCTACCTTCATCTTGAGGTTTCACATTGAGAATTGAAAGTGAGGGAAAGTGGTTGATCCTGACGGTGCTCTACCAGTCAATAGATGGTGAAGGTGATGTTTTGACCCTTCGATGATTCAGTTCCATGTTTCCCCAGAGGTAGTGTAAAACGATCAGTTAAAAGATCTTAATATTTGATGGTATTGTTCATATTGTTGTAAGTGAAAGTTCCTCATTCGATGAGTAGTGTGATCTTATGGGACCTATTCCTCGAATTCTCCTTCCATTAGTCCATGTTGCGTGTATGGTGGACCACTATATCCCTTATCTCTAGTGTGGTTAGTCCGGCAGTCTAAGACATTCACCACAATTCCAAGTTGGTATGTTGATTAAGTGGTTGCTTGGGACACGAGGAGAAGTATGTGAGTTTCTTTTCCAGTCGAGGAAGATCGAGTTAGAGGTGGTCAGCTCATGACTGAAAGGCGGTAGATGCTTCAGAAATCAGGGCCCCAACCATAGGTCTCAGGGTGAAGCTTGCACACAGTCAAAAACCCATCGGATGTTGTTTAAGTTTGGTTCAACATAAGTCTGCCATGTCAGGATAGGTACTACTTATCTTCCCCTACTGTGGTATCATCTCTGAAGGAATAATTTTTGTTGAGAGGGGTGTGAAGCTCGGTCTCCTTTCGATGGTGTTAATTTATGGTAGTTCCTCTTTGGCCTTAAAGTGGTTCGGATAATCTGTTTTCTTGTAAAGCCAGCGGGCATGCACTGTGAAGCTTTTTATGGTCGGTTATGAATCGAAATTGTACTCGTTTTGGAGATATTCTTGTCTTGTGGATTTGATGCGCACCTATGCAGATTGCCTCCTTGTTAGGGGTCTCCAATAACAAGACTATCTCTTGAGGAGGAATATCAGCCAGGGTCGGAATCATTCGTGCAGGATGACTCGTGTTGGTGGGTTTGTTATGAAGGGATCAATCAGTGTTGATCAAAGTAAACTTGGAATTCCCACTAGGGTTTCGTGGTGTTAGGAAATTTTAAAATGGCGGGGAGACCCTGTGCGGGTCTCACCAATGTCCCCTCTGGTGTTGGTAAAACATAGGGAACTTTGAGGGCCAATATAGTGTTATCGGTTGTGTGAGTTGTGATTTGTTTTGGTTTGGATATGTAATGTTTGATGAGAACCCGAATATAGTGGGGAGACCACCATAGGACGAGCATGTGGAAGACTCTATTTTCAAAGTGCACTAGGCATAGAAACATCTTGCTTTTGCTCCGCCTGGCCTCGACCATGCTAATTGGTTCGCTTGGATAATGTGTCACTTGATTAGTGTTCTTAGAGATCTCGAGTGGACATGATGATCCCTAAGATGGTGGTCAAGGTGTTCCATGTTGTTGTTTTTTCTGAGCTGAATTCCTTTTTACTGGTTGTTTTTCATGGTGATTCTGTTTTTGAGACAATTGGAGTTACAGGTCATGGGTGTTTTGAATTCCTGATCTTTAGGTGATTGAGTTTTTTTAGGTATCTTCACGGTCTTGCTTGAAATGTTTTCCTGGTTAAGTCTTTTGAGACTTTCTGGGGGAATAAAGTGTCAAGGTGGGGAGAATTTTCACACCCCGACTGTTGCTTAATTTTATTGTAATTATTTTGGGTATATCTTTTGACACGCGGGTTGTGTCCATTTTACTTTAAAGGAAATTTGGTGTCATACACGGGAGCGTGGGCCAATGTGCGATCCTGTGTACTAACCATCATTAATTAAAGAACGTTTTACTATTAAATGTGTTATTATTTGAGTGTGCGACCTTGTGCATGACCATGCACATTGTTCGACCCCAATAATAATAATACTATTATTGGTCTGGTTGTTTTTATTATTTGTTTTTATTATTTTTTATTTTTATTACCTCTATAATAATTTGTTGCTATTAACTAGAATTTTATTTTGTTCATTTATTTTTATTTTATTTTTAACCATTATTTCCTTTTATCCTCATTTATATTCTTATATTTCCTTTCTATTTTTTTATTTTATTTCTCTTTTATTTCCCCCATCCATTTCTTTCTCTCCCTTTTCTTTTTTCCCTTTTTCCCTCTCTCTTGCACTCCCCTCTTCCCCATGTAGACCCCCTCCCCTCCTAAGCCTATCGTCGCAGGAATTCCCCCTACTTCATCATCTTCTTCACCGGATCTCCTTCACCACTATTCTCACCCTCTATGGCGCCCCACCCTCGTGCCACCCTCACCAGTAGTGACACCCCCCCACCTCGGCTGCTTGAGAACCTAGCAGCACTGCACCAAACCCCCACCGGCATCCTTCCGTCACACTGCCCTCCCACCATCCCTCCAGCTGCACTTGGACTGGCTCCCCACCACCCTGGCTTGCCTCAGGCACCACCGGCGACTCGGTTGGCCTCTTTAGGTGCACAACCTCCCTCTCGTAGCCTTTTTCTCATCTAGACCACACCGTCCGACCTCCTCCGGTGAAACAGACCACCTTTCCTTTCCGACCCACTCCCCCTTCCCCCCGGATAGCCTCCTCCGGCACACCAAAACCTACCGTGTGTGTCTCCCCTTTCTCTTCCAAACACCCGACGATATCCCCTTTTTTTTCTATCATCGCGCAAGCCTGACAACCTCCTCGGAGCTTCAGCCAAACTCCTACACCCTCGTCGTAGGTGTGTTCTCCTCTGAACGGGTTGTTCTTCCATTGTGGGTAATTTTTCGGTTAGGGTTTGGTTGTCATTTTTTTTCGATCATGATGTAATTGGTCTGATTGTTTTATTTTAAGGATTAATTGTGTTGGTTGTGGTGTGGTTGTCACTTGTTAGAGTTTACGCACTGCGTTTTCAATGTTTCGATACTGAAGGTATGTGTTTCTGATTATATGTGTTGTTTGAAAAATTAATTTTCCTTTTTAAATAAATTAGTATAGTCATCGATTAGTTTTATTGGTGTGAAAATATTTTCACTTAGGTTTTAATTTGATTTTGATGTGTTTATTAGCGTGTTTATTTAATATGAATGTTATGATTTTGTGGAAACCCATGATGGGATTTTTTTAGTGTTTTATAAACCTTGGTGTAGGTTTATAATGTCTCACAAGGACTGGGAATTCTATTCTATCATGTTTTTGGTGTTGCGTCATGGTGCACTTGGTTTTAGAAAGGATGTTTTGAGTGTGTTATTGTTTTAATCATTTGATGTGATATTTCAAATGTTTTATAAATTGTTTAAGTATTTAATTACTTTATTAAATTATATGTATAGTGAGTGGTCCCTTCCTTGGGGGTTTGAGTCATTGGCAACAAGGCCATATGTATATACATATACATGAAAATTTATATGCATATAGGTGAAGCGGTCTCAGGTTACCCCTATCAGAAACTGCAAGTTTTGAGGTAGGTCCCCTATGCCTATGCCTTCAATTTGAATTCCATAAATGATTTAGTGCTTTAAAAATTGTTTTGAAAAATAAATTATATATACGTGCTATCAAAATTGTTAGAGAATCTTAGCATTGGATATCTCATTGTGTTTAGTGGTTCTCTTTTCCAATTTTAATTGTGTAGACTTCTTTTAGATATGTTTTCTAGCTTGAAACACAAATTTTATTAGAAGTGTTTTTGAAAAATGGTTCTTCATTCTCTATGAATAATTTATAATGTTTCCCACGTGTGTTTCTCACGTTGACATATGATCATGAACATGCTTGGAAAATGTAATGCCATTTTTATGCTAAATTGGGTTTGAAACGCTAAATCCTTAATGTGGGTTTTCCTTAGTGGCAAGCATCTGTGTGTGAAGGTTGATTTTTGAATAAAGATAGATTAGTACAAGACTATAAAAAGAGGGAATTTCATGTTTTGGATAGTTTTTATGAATGCAAGAGTTTTGGAATAAATATGGGGTTAATTGGTAATTTTCCTTTCTTTAATGGTTTGATTTATTTTACAAATGTTTTTTAAAAGTGTGTGGCCTTGTTTGTGAAAATGGATTTTTAAAAATCTTTTTTGAACTTAAAGATGTTGAGAAAGATTGTTTTCTGATTGGTAATGTTCTTTGAAAATTAATGGGGTCTATTTGGTACTTTGAAAACGGCTTACAAAATTGGAAAACCCCTCTTGAGGCATTCCCCCTAGTTGAGAAATGTAATTCAAGTGTTAAAATGTGATTTGTGATATATGACTACTGTATATGCTTATTCTTTGTGTGGCATGAAAGAGGGGGAATGCGCTTAAGGAGGGGGGATGGTGGTGAGAGGTTGAATGAGTTTTGGATAAAGGAAGTTTTGCCTACATTCATGATTTATTGATAAAAACTCAACACCTTATGAAATAGTGCATAATGGAAAAACTAGGTGTCTAGGTGGGTGAACTAGGACTCGTGGGCTAGTGGTCCAGAGGTGACATGACCTAGTATCACTGCAGGTTTTACTATTGCAACTCTAACTAAACATAAGAATGACTGAGGGTTGTGGTCTTCTAAGACACATTTTCTGAGGGTCATGGTTTTATGTCCCACGTTTTTTGAGGGTTGTGTACTTTAAGACACTTATCACCGAGACATGAAGATCCTAGGTCCCCAACTAACACCAGCTACATAGGGTCTTCCCATGGTACTTTTATATGATTCTCAGTTCATTTGTTTCATGCTTGTACTCTCCTATGGGAAAACCATATTTTAATCTAAATTGGTTTCCTCTAATTTTGAAATTGCAATGCATGTTCAAAACCTATTTTGAAAAGGGAAGAAAAATGATTCTCTTGAAAATGAAAGCTTGTTATTAGAATATGAAAAGAGAAAAAAAAACATTATTTTATTACACCTTATTTCAAACTATCATGATTTGGATTTATTATTAAAGGAAGTAGCATAGGGCATTGTTGTATTTTGGATTTCCTAATGAGCATCTCAGTGCACAACCTAAATTTATCTTTTCTGTTTCAAGTTCTAGTTTTGGATCTCTCTTAAAGTAAACGTGTTTCTTTGTTTGGTGGTGACCCATGAGGTCACATGGAGTTATGTGTAATTGTCCATCCTTGTTTTATTTTCAATTCCAATTATTTGACTACCTTTCTTAGTTTATTCCAATTTTTTATATGTCTTTTCTAGGATAAATCATTCCCAACTGCCTCATTGTGGTTCCTGGCACTAGTATCCAACCCGTGGGGATCGGGAATGCCCTTCAGGCCATGTCGTGGACCTGGCCATGGGTGGGATGATGACCCGACCGAGTTCGTGACAAAATGGCATCAGAGGGGCATGTTTTGTTGTTCTTATTTGGGGCATCAGATAGATCAAAGATAGGACTGTCAGTACTCGAGTGGTAGGTGCGGGAAGAGAGTCACGAACTCTTACTCGTTCTGATCTTCGAGTAACCATGGGTTGTATGGGATTTATGTTTTGGATTTGGTCTATGTGAATGGGTAATGACAGTAGGAGTTAACTGGTAGGGCGCGTGGTATCACATGGATTAGTGACCCGTGTGATGCCTGAGAGTACAATTTAAAACTCATAGTGGTTGGTTCTTTACCACGGAATGGTATGAAAAACCATGTAGCCGGGTTAGACACAACCAGTAGTTCTCTATTCATATGATTTAGTGTTGAAAATGAGTTGCTTCAGTTCTGGGATGACATGAAGTGGGTGTTTTTCTTTGATAATGCATTGATTTCTTATGTTGGAACTTTAGGATTTGTGTATGAAGTTTGGATTATTTTTGCGGTGCTTGATCTTATTGGAGGTTGGGGTTGTGTTTCTCATTTGGATATGCCCCCTAGAAATGTCCCATGTGTTCTAGCAGGTCTCTCTTAGTTCTTGTCCTGACCAAAACTCTTAGTGGAGTGGCAGAGTTGGGTTCTGCTCGATTGTGTCAGCTTTTTAGAGATGTGGGGCCGAGTGAGTATTGTTTAATGCTATGTGAAGTTGAGAGTGACTCTAGTTTTTGAGGAACTCTGAATGTTGTTTGGGTGTAAGTTGTCTCAAGTTTGTTTGGATGATCTGGACTAGACCAGTAAACGGTGTTCATCTCGTTTCTCTAGGAATGAGGATGTATTTAGTGATCCTCAATACTACCTCCATCATGAGGTTTCACCTAAAGAATTGAAGGTGAGGGAAAATGGTTGATCGTGTAGGTGCTCGACCAGTCAACATATGGTGAAGGTGGTGTGTTGACCGTTTGATGAGTCGGTTCCATGTTTCCCCAGAGGTAGTGTGAAGCGATCAGTCAAAAGATCCTAATAGATGGTGATCTTGTTAATATTGTGGTAAGTGGAAGTTCCACAATCGATGAGGAGTGTGAATTGAGGGGACTTATTACTTGTATTCTCCTTCCATCAGTCCGTGTTGCATGTATGATAGAACACTCTATCGCTTAACTCTAGTGTGGCCAGTCATGCAGTCTAAGCTGTCTTCCACAATTCCTAGTTGGTATGTTGATGACGTGGTCACTTGGGACACGAGGAGAAATA
This sequence comes from Viscum album, assembly GCA_963277665.1. Classification (NCBI taxonomy): domain Eukaryota; kingdom Viridiplantae; phylum Streptophyta; class Magnoliopsida; order Santalales; family Viscaceae; genus Viscum; species Viscum album. The sequence continues at coordinate 1,304,194,681 of OY728140.1, read as the reverse complement.
TGCGAGTTGCTTTTCTAGTGGAAGAAGATCCCGTCAGAGGTGGTCATCTCATGATTGTGAGGCGGTAGATTCTTCAGACATTAGGGCCCCAACCACAGGCCTCTGGGTGAAGCTTGTGCGCAATCATAAACTCATCGAATGTGGTTTGAGTTTGGTCCAACTTAAATCCACAGTGTCAGGATGGGAACAACATAAGTTTCCCTACTATGGTGTCGTCTTTGAAGATGTCATTTTATTTATAGGGGCGTGATGCTCTTTCTCCTTTCAATGGTCTTAATTTATGGGAGTTCCTCTTTGGCCATAAAGTGGTTCAGAGAATCCATATTCTTTTAAAGCCAGTGGGCGAGCTCTATGAACCTTTTTGTGGTTAGTTATGAATCAAAATTTTACTCGTTTTGGAGAAAGTCATGTCTTTTGGATTTGATGCGCACCTGTTCAGTTTTCCTCCTGGTTAGGGGTCTCCACTACCAAGACTATCTCATATGGCATAATATCAGCCATGGTAGGAATCGTCCATGTAGGACGACCCGTGTTGGTGGGTTCGTGATGAAGGATTCAATCAATGTTTCCCAAAGTAAACAAGGAATGCCCGCGTAGGTTTTTTGGTGGTAGGAAATTTTAAAATGGTGATGAGGCCATGTGCAGTTATCACTGATGTCCCCTCTTGTGTTGGTAAAACATAGTGAACTTTGAGAGTCAATAAAATGTTATAGGTTGTATGATTTTTGAGTTGTTTTGGTTTGAGTAACCAATGTTTGATGAGAAACCTAATATAGTGGGGAGACCACCATTGGAAGAGCTTGTGGAAGACCCTGTTTTCAATGTGCGCTTGGCGGAGCAACCCCATGCTTTTGCTCCGCCCGACCTCCCCCATGATAATTGGTAAGCTCAGATAGTGGGTCACTTGACAAGTGTTCTTGGAGATATCGAGCGGCCCCAGTGATCCCTAATATGGGGGTCAAGGTGTTCCATGTTTCAGTTCTACCTGAGATGAATTCCTTATTTCGGGTTGTTTTTCATGGTGATTCTGGTTTTGAGATATTTGGAGTTTCAGGTCATGGGTGTTTTGAATGCCCGATGTTCGGGTGATTGAGTTTTGTTTTAGGTATCTTCATGGTATTGCTTGGAATCTTAGCTTGGTTATGTATTTTGGGAATTTCTAGGGGAAAAAAGTGTCATGGTGGGGAGAATTGTCACACCCCAACCAATTCTTAATTTTATTCTAATTATTTTGGGTTTCTCTATTTACCCGCGGGTTGTGTCGATTTTAATTTAAATTAAATTTGGTGCCATACATGGGTGCACAGCCATACGCGCGATCGTGTGTAGTACCCATTATTAATTAGAGAACATTTTACTATTAAATGTATTATTATTTGGGTGTGTGACCCTGCACGTGACTATATGCATTGTCCGACCCCAATAATAATAATAATAATAATAATAATAATGGTCTTTTTGTTCTTTTTATTTGGATTTCTTATTTTTAGTTTTATTATTACTATTAAAATTTGTTGATATTAACTAGAATTTTGTTTTGTTCTTTTTTTTTTAACCATTATTTATTTTTATCCTCATTTATTTTCTTTTATTTCTTTCTATTTTTTTATTTTATTTCTATTTTATTTCCCCCCTCCATTTCTTTCTCTCCCTTTTCTTTTTTCTCTTTTTCCGTCTCTCTTGCACTCCCCTCTTCCCCGTGAGGACCCCCACCTCTCCTAACCCTAGTACCACTTGAATTACCCCTACTCTATCTTCTGCCTCGTCGGACCTCCTCCGCCACTCTTCTCTACCTCTCTGGCACCCCACCCTCGTGACGCCCTCACCAACATTGAACCCCCCCCCCCCCAGCTGCTTGTGAACCCAGTCGCACCGCACCGTACCCCTACTGGCCTCCTTCCGTAGTGACGCCCTCCCACCTTCCCTCTGGTTGCACCCAGACCGGAGCCCCACCTCCCCGGCTTGCCTCGCGTGCCGCCGGCGACCCGACTATCCTCCTCTGGCACACAACCTCCCTAATGGTGCCTTTTTCTCTGCCAGACCACACAATCCGACCTCCTCCGATGAACCGGACCACCTTGCCCTACCAACCCGCTTCCCCTGCCCCCGGAAAGCCTAATTTGGTGCACCGAAACCTCCCGTTCACATCTCCCCTTTCTTGTTTGAATACCCAATGACATCCCCTATTTTTTTCCGGCATCGCGCAAGCCCGATAACCTCCTCGGAGCTTTGACCTACCTTCTGCACCCTCCCCATAGGTGCGTTCTCACTCAACCGGGCTATTCTTCCTTTATGGGTAATTGTGGGGTTGGGGTTTGGTTGGAGTTTTTTTCGATCATGATGTAATTGGTCTAATTGTTTTATAATAAGGATTAATTGTGTGGGTTGTCGTGCAGTTATCACCTGGCAGAGTTTACACACCGCGTTTGCCAAATTTTGATACCGAAGGTATGTGTTTCCGCATATATGTGTATTTTGAAAAATTAATTATCTTATTTAGTTAATTTAGTATACTCATTGATTAGGTTTATTGGTGTGAATATTGTTTCACAATGGGTTTAATATGATTCTAATGTGTTTAGTAGCATGTTTGTTTAATATGAATGTTCTGATTTTTTTGAAACCCGTGATGAGATTTTCTTAGTGTTTAATAAACCTTGTTGTTTGTTTATTATGTTTCGCAAGGGCTGTGAATTCTATTTTATCATGTTTTTGGTGTTGTGTCATGGTGCGCTTCTTTTTAGAACAGATGTTTTGAGTGTGTCATTGGTGTAAACCTTTGGGGTGATATTTCAAATGTTTTATAAACTGTTTTAAGTGTTTAATTCCTTTATTAATTTATATGTATAGTGAGTGGTCCCTTCCTTGGGGGTTCGTGTCATCGGCAGCAAGTACCTAGGTATATACATATACATGAAAATGTATATGCATGTAGGTGAAGCGGTCTTGGGTTTCCCCTATCAGAAGCTCTATGTTTTCAGGTAGGTCCCCTATGCCTATGCCTTCATTTTTAATTCCATAAATGAATTAGTGTTTTAAAAAAGTGTTTTCAAAATTAAATAGTATATACATGCTATGAAAATTATTAGTGATACTTAGTGTTGGACATCTCTTTATGTTTAGTGGTTCACTTTTCTGATTTTAAATGTGTAGCCTTCTTTTAGATATGTTTTCTAGCTTGACACACTAAATGCTGAGAAGTGTTTTTGAAAAATGGTTCTTCATCCTCTATGGATAATTTATAAATTTCCAACATGTGTTTCTCATGTTTACATATGATCACGACAATGATTGGAAAATGTAATACCCTTTTATGATAAATTGGTTTTGAAATGAAAAATCCTTAAAGTGGTTTTTCCTATGTGGCTAGCATGTGTGTGTGAAGGTTGATTTTTGAATAAAGATAGATTAGTGAAAGACTTAGAAAATATGGAAGTTCATGTTTTGGTTAGTTTGTAAGAATGCATGAGTTTTGGAATAAACATGGGGTTAATTGGTAATTTTCCTTTCTTCAATGGTTTAATTTATTTTAAGCATGTTTTTTTAAAATTGTGGTGCCTTGGTTGTGAAAATGGACTTGTAATAATATTTTTGGAACATAAAGATGTTGAGAAACATTGTTTTCTGATTGGTAATGTTCATTATAAATTAATGGGGTCCATTTGGCACTTTGAAAATTATTTACAAAATTGGAAAACCCCTATTGAGGCATTCCCCATAGTTGAGAAATGTAATGCAAGTGTTAAAATGTAATTTTTGATATATGCCTTGTGTTGATGGTTATAATTTGTGTGGAATGAACGAAGGTGAATGTTCTTAAGGAGGGAGGACGGTGGTGAGAGGTTGAATGAGTTTTGGATAATGAATTTGTTGTGTAAATTTATAATTTCTTGATAAAAACTCACCACCTATTCAAACAGAGCACAATGGGAAACCTCAGAATCTAGGTGGGAGAACATGGACTCATGGGCTAGTAGTCTAGAGGTGACTTCACTCAGTATCACTGCTGGTTTGACAATTTCAAATCTAACTAAACATATGAATGACTGAGGTTTCTGGTCTTCTAAGACATGTTTTTTGAGGGTCTTGGTCTTATAAGAAACATTTTCTGATTTTCGTGGCCTTCTAAGCCACGTTTCATCGAGACACGAAGATCCTAGGTCCCAAACTAACACTAGCTACTTAGGGTCTTCCCATGGTGCATGTGATATGTTTCTCAATTCATTTGTTTCATGCTTCTTCCCTCTTTTGTAGAAACCATATTTTAATCTAAATTGGTCTCCTTTAATTTCAAAATGTTAATTCATTCTCAAAACCTATTTTGAAAAGGGAAGATAAATTATTCTCTTGAAAATGAAATCTTGTTATTTGAAATTGAAAAGAGTGAAAAAAACATTATTTTATTATGCCTTATTTTCAGACTAGCCATATATGGATTTCTTATCAAAGGAAGTGGCATAGGGCGTTGTTGTATTTTGGCTTTCCTACTGAGCATCTCGGTGCTCATGCCTACTTTATATTTTCAGTTTCAGGTTCTAGTTTTGAATCTCTCTTGCAGTAATCTTGTTTCTGTGTTTGGTGCTGACCCATTAGGTCACTTGGAGGTATGTGTAACTGTCCATCCATGTTCTATTTTTAATTACATGTATTTGACAACTTTTCTTAGTTTATGTCAATTTTTTATACGTCTTTTCTGGGAAATATCATTCCTAACTACATCATTGTGGTGCCCAACACTAGTTTCCATCCGGTGGGGATTGGGAACGCACTTCAGGCCATGTAGTGGACCGGGCACCTGGTCGGATGGCGACACATCCTGGTTTGTGAAAAAAAAATATCAGAGGGGTGGGTTTTGTTGTTGTTATTTGGGGTGTTAGATATATCAAAGATAGGAAAATCGGTACTTGAGTGGTAGGTGTGGGAAGAGTGTCACAAACTCTTACTCGTTCTGATCCTCAAGTAACCAAGGGTAGTCTGGTATTTAGGTTTTGGATTTGGTCTAAGTGAATGGGGAATGCCAGTAAGAGTAAACTGGTACTGCGTGAGGTCTCACATGATATAACAACCCATGTGATTCCTGGGAGTATAGTTTGAAACTCGTAGTGGTTGGTTCATTCCTAGGGCATGGTTAGATAAACCATGTAGCCAGGTTAGACATGACCACTAGTTCTCTGTTCAGGTTCTTTAGTGTTGAAAATGTCTTGCTTCAGTTCTGGGTTGATGTGAAGTGGGTTCTTTTCATTGATAATGCATTGATTTCTTAAGTTGGAACTGTTATATTTGTGTGTGAAGTGTGGATTTTTATTTTGTATGGTTCTTGATATTGTGGAAGGTTGGTGTTGTGTTTCTCGTTTAGATATTCCCCCTAGAAATGTCCTATGGGTTCCAGTAGGTCTCTCTCTTTTCTTGGCCCGACCCAAACTCACAGGGTAGTGGAAGAGTTGGGTTATGCTCGGTTGTGTCCGCTTTTTTAGATGTGAGGTTAAGTGAGTATTGTTTAATTTTTTGCGAAGCTGAGAGTGTCTCCAATTTTTGAGGAACTCTAAATGTTGTGTGGGTGTAAGTTGTCTCGAGTGTGTTTGGAGGAGTGGGACTAGACCAGTAAATGGTGATCGTCTCGATTCTCTATGAATGAGGATGTCTTGAGTGATCCTCAAGACAATATTCATCTTGATGTGGCACCTAAAGAATCAAAGATGAGGGATTTAGGTTGATCTTGTAGGTGCTCAACTAGTCAACAGATGGTGAAGGCGGTGTGTTGACCCTTCGATGAGTTGGTTCCATGTTTCCTTAGAGGATGTGTGAAGTGACCAGTTAAAAGATACTAATAGTTGGTGGTCTTGGTCATATTGTGGTTAGTGAAAGTTCCTCATTTGAAGAAAATTGTGAACTGAAGGGACATATTCCTCGAATTCTCCTTCCACCAGTCTGTATTGCATGTATGAATGACCACTCTATCTGTTACCTCTAGCGTCATAAGTCAGATATTCTAAGATGTTCACCACAATTCCTAGTTGGTATGTTGATTAAGTGGTCACTTGGGACACAAGGAGAAGTATGCGAGTTGCTTTTCCAATTGATGAAGATCCAGTCAGAGGTGGTCAACTCATGACCTCAAGGCGGTGAATGCATCAGAAATCAGGGCCCCAACCACAGGTCTTAGGGTGAATCTTGTGCGTAGTAAAAAACTCGTTGGATGTGGTTCGAGTTTGGTCTAACTTATGTCTGCCGTGTCGGGATGAGGACAACATAGATTTTCTTACTGCTGTATCATATTTGAAGGCTTCATTTTTTTGAGTGGGGCATGAAGCTCTATCTCCTTTCGATGGTCTTAATTTATGGGACTTCCTCTTCTTCCTTAATGTGGTTCGGAGAATCCGTATTCTTGTAAAGCCAGTGGGTGTGCTCTGTGAACCATTTTTTGGTCGATTATGAATTGAAATTGTACTCATTTTGGAGATACTCATGTCTTGTGGATTTGACACACACCTTCCCAGTTTTCCTCTTGGTTAGGGGTCTCTACTACCAATACTATCTCATATTTCATAATATCATCCAGGGTAGGAATCATCCATGAAGGATGACCCGAGTTAGTGGGTTCGTGATGAAGGGTTCAATCTGTGTTTCTCAAATTAAACTTGGAATGCCCAAATGGGTTTTGTGGTGATTGGAAATTTTAAAATGGTGGGGAGACCCTGTGTGGGTCTCGTTGATGTCCCCTCTTGTGTTGGTTAGACATAGGGAACTTTGAGGGTCAATCTAGTGTTAGAGGTATTAAGATTTGTGAGTTATTTTGTTTTTAAGAACCAATGTTTGATGAGAACCCTAATATGGTGGGGAGACCACCATAGGGAGAGCTTGTTGAAGACTCTGTTTTCAAAGTGGGCCTGGTGGATCAACCCCTTGCTTTTGCTCTGCCCGACCTCGACCATGCTAATTGATTAGCACAGATAGTGGGTCGCCTGATGAGTGTTCTTGGAGATCTCAAATGTCCCTAGTGATCCCTAATATGGGGGTCGAGGTGTTCCATGTTGTAGTTCTTCCTGAGGTGAATTCCTTGTTGCTGGTTGTTTTTCTTGGTGATTCTAGTCTTGAGACATGTTGAGTTTCAGGTCATGGGTGTTTTGAATACCTGATCTTTCGGTGATTGAGTTTTTTAGGTATATTCACTATCTTTCTTGGAATATTTTCTTGCTTATGTCTTTTGGGACTTTCTGGGGGCAGAAAGCATCATGGTGGGGAGAATTGTCACACCCCAACCGATGCTTAATTTTATTCTAATTATTTTGGGTTTCTCTTGTGACCAGGGTGTTGTGTCGATTTTAATTTAAAGGATATTTTGTGTCATACACGGGTGTGCATCCATAAAATCAATCATGTATAGTACCCATCATTAATTAGAAAACGTTTTACTGTTAAATGTGTTATTATTTGGGTGTGCGACCTTGTGCATGACCATGTAGGTTGTCTGACCCCAATAATAATAATTTTATTATTGGTCTGGTTATTATTAGTATTTGGTTTTATTATTTTTAGTTTAATTATTACTATTAAATTTTTTTGCTATTAACTAGAATTTTGTTTTGTTATTTTATATTTATTTTATTTATAACAATTATTTCTTTTTATCCTCATTTATTTTCATTTATTTCCTTTCTATTGTTTTATAATTTTTTATCTTATTTCTCTTTTATTCCCCCCCTCCATTTCTTTCCCTCCCTTTTCTTTCTTCTCCTTTTTCCCCTCTCTTTTGCACTCCCCTCTTCCCCATGAGGATCCCCTCCCCTCCTAACCCATGCGTCGCTGGAATTCCCCTACTTCATCCTCTTCCTCACAAGATCTCCTTCACCACTCTTCGCTCCCTCTCTGGCGCCCCACCCTCGTGCCGCCCTCACCAGCAGTGACACCCCCCCCCCCTCAGCTGCATATGAACCCAGCCACACCACACCAAACCCCCGCAGAATTCCTTCTATTGCCCCACCCTCCCACCTTCCCTCCGGCTGCACCCGGACCAGCGCACCACCTCCCTAGCTTGCCTCGGGAACCACCGGCAACCCTTCTGGACTCCTTCAGCACAAAACCTCCCTCGAACCTCCTTTTTCTCAGCCATACCACACCGTCCAAACTCCTCCGGCACACCATACTCTTTCTCCCTACCTACCCGCTCCCCTTGCCCACCATATCACCTCCTCCTGCACACCAGAACCTCCCATGCACGTCTCCCCTTTCTCGGTAAAACACCCATCAACATTCCCACTTTTGTTTCTGTCATCGTGAAATCCTGAAAACCTCCTTGGATATTTGACCAACCTCCTTTACCCTCATCGTAGGTGAGTTCTCCTCTGACCAGACTTTTCTTCTATTGTGGGTAATTTTTTGGTTACATTTTCCTTGGCATTTTTTTCAATCATGATGAAATTGGTCTGCTTTTTTTATTTTTGGGATTAATTGTGTTGGTTGTGGTGTGGTAGTCACCTGGAGGAGTTTTTGCACCACATTTTTGATGTTTTGATACTGAAGGTATGTGTTTCCGGATATATGTGTTGTTTGACAAATTAATTTTCTTATTTAATTAATTTAGTATACTCATTGATTAGTTTTCGTGGTGCGAATATAGTTTTTCATAGTATTTAATATGATATTGATGTGTTTATAAGCGTGTTTATTTAATATGAATGTTCAGATTTTTTGGAAACCTATGATGAGATTTTCGTAGTGTTTTATAAACCTTTCTGTTGGATTATTATGTCACGCAAGGCTGTGAATTCTATTTTATCATGTTTTTGGTGTTGCGTCATGGTGCGCTTGGTTTTATAACGGATGTTTGGATTTTTTTATTGGTGTAAACCATTGATGTGATATTTAAAATGTTTTATAAACTGTTTAAGTGTTTAATTACTTTATTGATTTATATTTAGAGTGATTGGTCCCTTCCTTGGGGGTTTGAGTCATTGGCATCATGGACCTATGTATATACATATACATGAAAATGTATATGCATGTAGGTGAAGTGGTCTCAAGTTCCCCTGTCAGATGCTGTGTATTTTGAGGTAGGTCCCCTATACCTATGACTTAAATTTTAATTCAATAAATGCTTTAGTGCATTTAAAAGTGTTTTAAAAATTAAATTGTATTTAAACGCTGTGGAAATTTTTAGTGATGCTTAGTGTTGGACATCTCTTTATGTTTAGTGGTTCATTTTTCTGATTTTAAATGTGTAGACTTCTTTTAGATATGTTTTCCAGCTTGACACACTGAATTCTTAGAAGTGTTTTTGAAAAATAGTTTTACATTCTCTATGAATAATTTATAAAGTTTCCAACGTGTGTTTTTCATGTTGACATATGATCCAGACCATGCTTGGAAAATGTAATACCCTTTTTATGCTAAATTTGTTTTGGAACACTAAATCCTTAAAGTGGTTTTTCCTAAATGGATACCATGTGTGTGTGAAGGTTGACTTTTGAATAAAGATAGACTAGTTCAAGACTTTAAGAAGATGGAAGTTCATGTTTTGAATAGTTTGTATGAATGCATGAGTTTTGGAATAAATATGGGGTTAATTGGTAATTTTCCTTTCGTTAATGGTTTTATTTATTTTAAGCATGTTTTTTAAAAGTGTGGTTCCTTGGTTGTGAAAATGTATTTGTAAGAAGATTTTTGAAACTTAATGATGTTGAGAAATATTGTTTTCTGATTGGTAATATTCTTTGAAAATTAATGGGGTCCGTTTGGCACTTTGAAAATCGCTTAAAAAATTAGAAAACCCCTCTTGAGGCATTCCACTAGTTTTGAAATGTAATTCATGTGTTAAAATGTGATTTCTTATATACACTTAGTGTAGATGCTTATGATTTGTGTGGCATGAAAGAGGGGGAATGCGCATAAGGATGGAGGATGGTGGTGAGATGTTGAATGAGTTTTGGATAAAGAATGTGTTTTGTACATTTATGATTGCTTGATAAAAACTCACCACCACATGAAACAGAGCACAATGGGAATCATGGGTATCTAGGTGGGTGAACTTGGACTCGTGGGCTTGTAGTCTAGAGGTGACTTGACCCGGTATCACTACATGTATGACTATTTCAACACTAACTAAACATTTGAATGACTGAGGGTTGTGGACTTCTAAGCCACATTTTCTGAGGGTCATGGTCTTTTAAGCCATGTTTTATGAGGGTCGTGGCCTTCTAAGACACGTTTCACTGAGACATGAAGATCCTAGGTCCCCAACTAACACTAGCTATGTAGGGCCTTCCCATGGTGCTTGTCATATGATTCTCAATTCAGTTGTTTCATGATTGTTCCCTCTTTTGTGAAAACCATATTTTAATCTAAATTGGCCTCCATTAATTTTGAAATGTTAATGCATGCTCAAAACCTATTTTTAAAATGGAAGAGAAATGTTTCTCTTGAAAATTCAATCTTGTTATTTGAATTTTAAAAGAGAGAAAAAAATATTTTATTATTCCTTATTTTCAAACTAGTATGATTTGGATTTCTTATTAAAGGAATTGGAATAGGGTGTCGTTGTATTTTGGATTTCCTATTTAGTATCTCGGTTCTCATGAATACTTTATCTTTTCAGTTTTTAGTTCTAGTTTTGGATCTCTCATACCGTATGATTATTTTTGTGTTTGATGGTGACCCATGAGGTCACTTAGAGGTATGTGTAACTATCCATCCTTGTTCTATTTTCAATTTCAAGTATTTGTCTACCTTTCTTAGTTTATGTAATTTTCTTATATGTATTTTCTAGTCTAAATCATTCCCAACTGCCTCATTTTGGTTACCAACACTAGTTTCCAACCCGTGGGGATTGGGAACGCACTTCGGGCCATGTTGCGAACTGAGTGATGGGTCGAATGACGACCCAGACTAGTTCGTGACAAAATTATATCAGAGGGGTAGGTTTTATTGTTGTTATTTGGGGAATCGGATAGATCATAGATAGTTATGTTTATACTCGAGTAGTAGGTGCGGGAAGAGCATTGCAAACTCTTACTCATTCTGATCCTCGAGTAACCAAGGGTAGTCTTGGATTTATGTTTTGGATTTGGTCTAAGTGAATGGGGAATGACAGTAGGAATAAAGTGGTACTATGTGAGGTCTCACATGGAGTAGCGACCCATTTGATGCCTAAGAGTACAGTTTGAAACACCTAGTGGTTGGTTCTTTCCTATGGAATGGTCTACTAAAACATGTAGCCAGGTTAGACACGACCATTAGTTCTTTGTTTAGGTGCTTTAGTGTTGAAAATTTCCTCTTTAGTTTTGGGTTGACATGATGTGGGTTTTTTTTAGAATGCATCGATTTCTTAATTTGGAACATTTGTTAATTGTTGAACGAAATTTTATTATCTAGTATTTTAAAGAGAAGAAAGAATTCACCCATAAGGTAAGGGGATTGTCAATCATTACTCTATTTCATTGGTTTTTGACTCTTTCACTCCATTTTTAGTATGGATGTTAAACTAATGTTCCAAAAATATAATATTATTATCTTTCCCTTTTATTTTTGGTATATATATTTCTCCAATATAGTTATATGAAAAATGGAATTATATTTCCAAAATAACTCTCCTTTCTAAAAATACATCTTTTACTCATTGTGATATTGTTTCTTATTCACCCATGAATGATGATACTTATGCCAATTATGGTATTCCCTATTTAATTTGGTAACCCCAATGTTTATTTATGTTTTATATTTTAAATTGATACCATTTCTTTCCATGTGTTATTTTATGTCTAATATCAATATATTTTCTATGTGGCATGCATGGTAATGTTAATTTTATGATGTGATGGGTGTGCTCAAAATTATATAGTGCTCTAATTAATTGGGTAATGTGAGGAATCTTATGTGATAAATTGAAATATTCATGAACATGATGTTATCTCTTTTCACAACTATGTGTGGTATTTGACCACTAAGACATGATGTTTCATTTTTATGCATTTCCACACTCCATGAATTTATCTAATACTTCCTCTATTTATTGTAATGAAGATACTATGGTTATGTTATGCTGCTTATGATTATTCTCACCCATGTTATATTGTTTCAAGTTCTTCTCAATGATCTTATCTATCATATTATTAGAATATTGGGTAGAAGGAGTTAAATAATGTTTACATTTTATTATATAAATGTTATGTATTGTCGTAATTTTCCAAAGAAACTAAACCTTTAGATCCTGGTTCTATAACATTATATTGTTGTTTTATCATTACAATGATTTAATTGTAATGTAAGAAAAATAAAGGATGATATATATGGTATCATAACATTTTTTAGTAAATTTAGGAATTAACATTAGAGAACCTTATTAAAAACCCTTAATATGAAACTATTTACATGTGGGAACCCAAAAAGAACTATTTTATAAAATTGTAAACATAGGTATCGCAAAAGATATTCATTTAGGGATAATTTTTTAAATATATAAAATATTTATTCATGACTTGTTGAAATATGTTTTTTTCTATCCTATTATATTTTATAAAACAGTGGGAACTAGGAAAATCTAGGCCCACCATCTATGTGAGGGAAAAATGAGTGATTTCCTAAAAGACATCTCTAATGCCTGGGAAGTATGAGTTCAAAATTTCTTAGAAATTCTTACCTAGCTGACTTAGGCTAGGTATAATAAACTGAACAATATGGAATTTCCTCACTCACCTAAGAGGGAGAAATTGGTAATCGATTCGTTTATGCAGAAATGAACACCTACCTTTAGTGGATCTTATGATAAAGTAGTTGTGGAATAGTGGGTGGACTCAAAAGAGAAGATCCTTTCTATTCATAACTATTATGAGATGGATAGGGTTACTCTGGCTATTAATCATCTATATAGAGAGTTCTATCCATGGTGGTAATTGATTAATAACACCAAGATGAAGGAAAAGGTGATCATATTGAGTGGGAAGACTTTTATATAATTATTCGTAACAATTAATTCCCTCAAAATAATCATACAATAATGGGAATAGAATTATTATATCTTAGAAAAAGAATGGATAATTATTCACGGAAAATAGAGAAAATTTCCTAGGGATTTCTAAGTATAATTTGGTGTTTGGTATTAACAATTATAGAAAAATTTATAGATCCTATAGTGGTTTAAATTCCCACATTTTAAAGGCTCTTTCAATTTGTGTCTTTTGGGGTTATAATGAAGTTATTCGATGTGTTTTCAAAGTGGATATAGAGTTTGGAGATTATTACCTTGTGTATGGTGATTATAAAATAATGGTGGAGTTTTAAGATGGAGGATCTAATGGAAATGGTGGAAAGGAAAAATCACTACCCACATGTCGAAAATATGGGAAGAAGGATCATGGGAACCTCCTAAAAGGGAAAAGGAAAATATATTTGTGTATGAGAATATTTTACTAAGCTCATGAATTCTAAAAATACATTAGAAAAAACGAAAATGTTCTGGAAGAATGGAGAGCACCACCCACAGCTCAATGCTTTAACTTTAGGGAGCAAGGGAACTATGAAAGATAGTGCACCAATCCTCGAGTCCCCAAGGATAATCAACATCATCATCCAACAAATCCAAATTATCAAGTGATGGATTATTCCATATCTACTATGGATATATATCAAGAAAATGATGTTGTATGAAGTAAACATCCTATTTTCTCAATAATTGAAAATTAATTATTATATTCATCCAAATTCTTTTATATCATGCAAGTTAACAAGAACTATTCAATTGAATCCACAAAACATTGAGTCATAGGTATCCATAAAAAAACTAGTGGAACAATCATTACCACCCAAGTGTTTTAATCTTCTATAGTTGGATTATGTGAGAATATTCTTCCATCAAATCGTTGGATACTTTCCTTGGTGAAATTCAACTCCATAATGGGAATGAATTGGATCCCGTTATATAGAGAACATATCAAATATTGGGAAAATGTTATATCTTTTCATATTATGATCCATACCATGATCCTATAAAAATGTGAGGAATATCATGAATCTATTTTAGATGATGCTTTAATAGATTGGGTGTTGATTCCCTTGAAAGAGGCATACCTCGCTTAAAAGCTTGAGTCACAGGAATGTGTTAACCTATAGGAAATTAACTTCATAAGGGAAAAAAATGTTTTATTTCCTAAAATGTTACCTGGAATTCACCCAGACAGTGAGTTATAGTTATCAATATAACCCATACCTAGAGCTAATACTATCTTAATTCATCCCTATAGGATGTACCCTATCAAATTGTATGGGTTAAGGAAGTGGTCGGAGTAGCATCTGGAAAAAGGGTTCATAAACCATAGATATTCACCTTTGCTCATGCTGATGCTCCTTGTCATGATAAAGGATAGATCAATACGACTGCCCCTCGATTATCGAGAACTCAACAAGATCACCATAAAAAACTGGTATCCTATTGGAATGATTGATGACTTATTCAACCTGTTATGAGGATATCAGCACTTGTTAATGGTAGATATTCATTGTGGATATCATCAGCTAAAGGTGAGGAATAATAATATTCAGAAAACTAATTTTTGTATATGGTGTGTGGACTATGTGATTCTAGTGATTCCATTTGGAAATTACATTTACCCAGAAATCATCATGGATTTAATCAATAGAGTCTTTATAAATTACCAATAAAAATTTGTGGTAGCATTTATCAACAATATTATTATCTTTCCCCAGATCCAGGTGTAACCCGATGAATATATAAGGAATGTTCCAGTGACATTTATAAAGGATAAATTGTATGCCATGTTATACAAGTGTTTCTTTTATATGAAGTACGTCACATTCTTGGGACACATGATCATAAGTTATGTAATTTCTATTTATCTCTAAAAAACAAATCCAATGTAGGAATTTAAAGGACCCTATAGTGTCATAGAAATCCACAGTTTTCTTGGATTAGTTGGGTACTACGGATGTTTTGGGAGAAATTTATCCTGATTTTATACCCATCTAACTATTTTAATAAGGAATGTGGTAATGTTTGTCTGGAAGTATGAATGTTAGAAAAGCTTTAAGGAGTTAAAGAGAAGGTTGATCACTCAACCTATACTCACATTAGTGAAAAGTAGCGAATGTTTTGTGATATACAATGATTGTTAAAGAAATAATTGGGTTTTTTACTCCTGAAAACTGATAAAGTGATAGTCGATGCCTTGCGATAGTTGATGATACATTAGATTAACAATTTGACACATGATCTATAACTAGTAGATTTTATTTTTCCTTGAAAATATAGAGACATTGCATTTATTGTGAGAAGTGTGACATATATACCAATCACAAGAGCATAAAGATTGAATTCTCAAAAAATGATCTTAACATTCATCAAAGGACATGGTTATTTATAATAAAAGACTAGGATTTATCTTTTCAATTTCATCATAGTAAGGAAAACAAGGTTGATCATGCTCTTAGTAATAAAAACCCTGCTACTCTATCCATGATGCAGATTGAGAAATACCATATTTTCATGGAAATGAAAATGATGGATATGGAAATTACAGTGGAAGTGACTACCTATTACCTTTACCAAATGATTTCCCATCTATAATTCCAAGAGAAGATTAATTAGGATGAAAGGTATGATCTAGAGTTACAAAAGAATGTGAATGTGGTAGGGGAAAAGAAGCTGAAAGAGTTCCATACTGATGATGATGGTGTGATTCAGTTTGAAATGGAGATATATGTTCCTTCATCACGTGGGATAAAGTATGATGTATTGGATAAAGCATAGAACTCAACATTATCTATCCATCATAAGATAAATATAATGTACAATGATCCTCTATAAACCTTTCGGCATGATAGCATGTATAAGGATATTGTAGTGCATATCTAAAGGTGCTCAATATGTCAGAATGTTAAAGTAGAGTGATAGAAGTCCAAAGGGGTGATATAAACATTGCCTTTGACCATATATAAATGGTAGAATTTCACTATGGACCTTGTCAATGGTCTCCTAAATATAACCATGGGAATAAATTTTGATATGGGTTGCAGTGGAATTACTCACCATGATTGCCAAATTTATCACTATTCAAGAAGATCTCTCATTAGAAAAACATTATAAGATATATTTGATGGATGTGGTGAGGCTGCATGGGGTTTCACACTGAATTTTCTTTTATCATTATACAAGGTTCACATATAAAATATATTGGATTCTAGAACATGAATTGAGTAATAAATTTAATTTCAGCATAACCTATCACCCACAAACAGATGGCCAATCAGAAATGACTATTCATACACTCAAGGAAATTCTAGGAGCCTGATAAATGGAATTAAAATCAGGATGGGATCATAATATTCCATTATTTGAGTACTCATACAACAATATCTTCCACTCAAGTATTCATCTGGATCCATATGAATGTGTGTATGGAAAGTGATTTAGAACTCCAACCTGTTGGGATGAAGATATCAAAATAAATTTAATTTTACATGGTCATGTGAATGATATGAAAGAGAAGTTTCATGCCATTAAACAACATATCAATGATTCTAAGAGACAACGAAGAATCTATTAGAACAATAATTGAAGGGAATTGGATTTTGATGTTGGAGATGAAGTATACCTTCGAATATCACTATGAAAGAGAGTCACAGGGTTTGGAAAGAAAGGGAATCTATGATCAAGGTACATTGAAATTTTTTAGATCCTTGATTATATCAAATACTTGGCCTATTATATTTTACTTCCAACTAATATGGATCACATTCATGATGTGGTCCATGTATAACTCATTAATATGTACATACTATATTTCTCAAATATACTGATCCCAAAGGTGGTATAACTGGAAGAATATATCTTATATGAGGAGAAGTTAGTAAACATTCAATTCTGGAGATATAAGGTTCTACACAAAAAGATAACCCATATTGTCAAAGTGTCATGGAGGAACCATAAGTATGAAGAAGAAAAATGTGAACCGCATGAGGTTATGTTGGAGGCATACCATCAACTTTTGTTGTAAAACAAAATTTTGAGTGTGAAATTTCATTAGGGGGATGAATGTAATTACCCTAACCTTTATCAATGGAATTTATCCCTTCTAATAGTAATTTCATTTACTATAAATCACATATAATTCGTAATAAAAAATTTATAAATGAATAATTAATGAAATAATATATATTTATAGAAGCTCCAGAATTTATACCGATGTAATAGAAACATGAAATTACGAATAGTAATATGATATTTATGAATAGTAAACTGGAAAAATGAATTGTAAACTATCCCATTAAATTATGAATAAAATTTATTAATCTTATAAATGAATGTATGACGTAATTATAACATATTTTAAGTAAATAATTGTTTTAAAATTAATAATTAGGTGTTGAAAATTTTTAAGTCATAATTATTGAATTGCAGTTTATGATTAATGTAATATTTTTTAAGAAAAATTATTATCATAAAATGTATTAATAAATTAATATTTTTTTCATATAAGATAATTTTATGGGAACTTAATTAATTTTTCAATGTGTTATGAAATCATTTATAATTTTAAAATATGTATTTTCAAGAAAATGGTGATTTTAATAAAAAAAACTAAATTTTCATATGTAAAAATATATTTTCATAAAATGGGGTTCATTTTTTAATTCTAAATATAAAAAAATGTTTAAAGTGATTTTTTCTTATGTTTCTACAATATATGAATTTTTGGAAAAAAGTAAAATATGATAATTTATGTTAAATTCTAAATACATGAATTTTTGAGTCATTGATTATGTAAGGATAAAGTAAAAACCTTATTCTTGAACCATACATTATTATTTTAATATATTTTTTATAAGGCTCAAACCATTCATAGTATTAGGCCAAAATAATAAACTAATGATTAAAATAATGAGAAAGCACCCCTCTCTTCCGCAATAAATACCACCCCTCACCACCTTCTCTCCACACACACTACAAACTTTGACGACTGTCCAAATTCTACCCAATCCTCTTCCCAAAAACCTCTTACACCTCTATTATACCATCGTGTCATAAATATACCAAAACCATTTTCATAATTAGGTTCCTGGGGAGGAGATATTGGAGAGGTAAATTCCTTTTTATTTTCTTTTTATTTCTATTCATGATATTTTCTTATCTTATTCACATCTCACCTCCATCATCCAAAAGAAATGACAACTCTATTACCTTAATTATAATATCATTTTATCATTTTAATATAATACAAATCATTAAAATCATTCCCCTCTCT
This sequence comes from Viscum album, assembly GCA_963277665.1. NCBI lineage: Eukaryota > Viridiplantae > Streptophyta > Magnoliopsida > Santalales > Viscaceae > Viscum > Viscum album. Next base: position 1,304,176,433 of record OY728140.1, on the reverse strand, counting down.
CTTTTGTTTGAAAAATTAAATCATTTCTCGTCATGTGTCAATTTACCGAATCGGGGGAGATGCACTATCATTTTCATTTAACACTTTCATATATTATAATAAAACTATTAAAATTTTTTAATAGTATTTTATAATTTATTTTATAAACTTATTTATATTTGGAAATAAAATATATACATAATACTAAATGTTACTTCAAAATGAGTTCATTATGATCGAAAAACATCCAAAATTATCGTCAAATGATCATCCTAAACTTTTATATAATGATTCAACTTCATACCCAAAAAATTTATTTATAACATTAGTTAAACATCTATAAAATCAATAGTCAAATTTTAAAACAATTATCTATATTTATATACATTTTACACAAACTTCTATTCATGTATACATTTGAACTGATCATGAAAACTAAGCAAACAAACTCTCTCAAATGATAAAAATTAACTATATAACTCCTCAAAAAGACCATAAATTAACTTAATAAAAGTATAATGAATCAAATGAATTTATAAAAGGTTATATATTTTATAATTAATGAATTCAATTTTTCTATCTAGTATATCAAAGAGGGGAAATTATTTGGAAATAAGGTAATGTGATTCTCGAACGCAAATCACATCCTCTAGGTTTTCACTCATTCAATACATTTTCAGTATGGATGTTCCATTATTGTTTATTAAATATAATCACATTGTCATTACCAAGTATTATATAGATATACATGTCTCCAATTTTTTTATAAGAAAAATGCATAGATGTTTCCAAAAGAACTCCTCCTTTTAAAAATAAATCATCTACTCCTCATGAGACTATTCCTTCTTCATTCAAGAATGTTGATTCTTATTCCAAGTATATTATTGCCTCTTTAACTTGGGAACCCCAATGTTTTTGAATGTATGCCTTGTGAAATGATTCTCAATCTTTTCGATGGGTTATTTTATGTCTAATTTTATTGTACGTTCTATGTGGCATGCATGATAATGGAAATGTTATGATTTGACGGGTGCACCAAGAATTATATTTCACCCCAATACATTGGGTAATGTGATGAATCTCATGAGATAATTAGAAATATGAATAAACATGATGCTATATTTTTCACAAATATGTGTCGTATTTGAACACTAATACATGATGCTTCATTTTTATGCATTGCCAAATTCCATGCCTTTATCTAATTCTTCACCTCATGATTATGATGAAGATAGGATTCTTAAATTATGATGATGAAGATTATAATCACCCATGTTATATTGTTTCATTATATTATCTATATTCTTACAATGCTTTTAGCTCACCCCTTCTATTGATGTATATCCCCATGAGAATATTTGTACTAAGGATAACTAAAGGTCCAGTAAGAATCTAGAGATACTTGAATTAAATAATGATTAATAATTATTATTAAAATTTTCTATGTGGGCCAAATTTAACCAAGACAATAAACCTTTGGATCCTAGTTATTTAACACTATAATGTGGTTTATCCTTATAATTATATAATTGTAATGTATTAAAAATTAGGGACTATATAGATTCATTATTTATACAAATATTGTACATGTAATAAACACCATTGGAGGTGGCCTATATAGTGTTATCTCAAACCCAGTCCATGTTACTGTTGGGTTCTCAAACAAACATCATCAATGCATGTATATTTTGGGTGATAACCCACTTTATGAGGCTTAATTATTTTTTATAGGTATAAGAGACTATAATAATAAGGTAGGAACTTGTTTATATCTGGTTATATTTATTTTTGGTATTTCATTTTATTTTGATACTTGAATTTCACTACATGCATGTTTCCATGTACTACCATCTATTTTGTAATGATACATTAAATGATCATCATGTTTTACATGACACTCCTGTTATATTACTTTTTATTACAACCATATGGATGTTTTTTTCTTTTTTTATATTTTTATTTCTCTTATTTATTAATATGTTACACCCCTATGTAACAATATGAAAAAATATCATAGTCTCCCTATAAAAAACCCTTATACCTTTCTACTAGTCAGCAACATCTAGAATACAAAGATGAATGATTGAGGCCATGTGACCAACCTTCTTCATGGAATGTTTTGTGGCACATTATTATGAATGTTATATATTTTTAGGCACGTTTTTGTATGTTTGCATCCTATTTTTTTATGTAGTTACATATTTAATCACGTCTATCTTCATTATATAGTATCTTCATCTGATTTGGATAAATTTGGGATGGATATCACTGGAGCATAGTCAAATTTGACAAATATCCTAGTGCTTCTACATGGGGTGTCTAGAGAAGTCTTGATGAAAATAGAATCATGTCATCACTCACTATATTGAAGATGGAAAATCACTCAATAAGTTTTCATAATTATATTTTTTTGTTCATTCCAAATTGGTGATTGATCATGTTAAAAATGACGTGGATTTTTATCATGGGATTATGTTGGAGAAACACCATGATCCTTTTACACATCATGGTTTGCAGTTTCTTCTCCATCACCTCATTTGGGGAGTTTTGGATGATATTTTTTTTTTATTAGATGTGTATTATTAATTATAATTTCATATAATAAACTATTTTTGTTTTTTTCCATGATATGTGAGATTGAAATTATGATGATGCTCTTTTCCTTCTTGGAGAATGTTTAGATTAATACTGATTAAGGATGATAACTTTGATAATGAGATATTTCTTCATAAAATTATTAATTCATGAATATTTTGAGCTTCATGAGGATGGTGATACCTGAGAAATGGAAGTTCATTTTTGGAGAATCATGTGAAAAACAAGAGGGTTAATTTTTTTATGAATACTTAAACCTATAAAGAATAGAATAAACAATCCACTCCTAAAAAATGGTATTAGAATCACATGATGGTTTTGTCATGTTGAGATACGTAGTATGTTTATTAGAAAAAAACCAATATGTATCAGAGAGGTAATTATAGTGAATGGTGTCAAAGATGGCCACTTGAGTTTGAGTACATGGTATTGGTATGAATAACATCAAACAATCAGTGAAAAAATAAAACATGTATTTTTTAAAAGAAAACACCAACCAAACTTCCAGTGTTATAGAATAAAACCTCGGGATCTTCCCTACATTTTAGAGAACCTAACCTACAAATTATTCTATACACTAATCAACACTATAATAACTCACAACTCATAAGTTTTAGAAAAATAAAATTAATGAAATGATATAAATAGAGAATTATAGATTAGGTGCATCAAAATTTACAAGGATTGAGATTTCATTCTAATTCATGGGGGGAGAACTAAAACTGTTATATTAAAAAAATTATATACATTACAAACAATATAACTACAAATAATGTTTTAACATTGATTTTTTGTACTTTATTTTCCATAAATTTTTCCCAATTATAATATATGTGGACATTAGTCAGTCAAAGAAGTTTCATTGATATCCATGATATGTGGTTAGCTATCTATTAACCTCACAATTCATTAGTTACTTTAACCAACTCAACTGTTATAGGCAGTATAATATTTATATACCCAATCTGATGAACATGGACAATAAAAAAATTCAATATAATGTTCTTCAAATTCTTACATCCATGAATGTATATTGAATATGCCACTCCTACTACCTTTAAAGCACTATGAAAAACATTAAGACTTCCTCTTATCATATTTTGAATCTTGTACATTGAAGAAGCTTCACATCCCCTATTATCTCCAGCTTGAAAATTTATCTTGTATATATCCCCATCATCCATCATCAATAATCAATTATCCATCAAAAATAATTTTGTTCCCCCATTGATATAATATTCCCAGACCTATTACATTAACATGCATCCTATAAAGGCATCATTTTTCCTTAGACATTCTAGGATAAAATCCTTCATTAACATGTTAGTCAAATAATTTTCTCTGATATATTCTACATCTCAAAAAATTATTCTTCAATGAGATTATAGTTGAAATGGAATTTCATGATAGTGTTTGTTGTTCTTGAATGAATTACTAGATTACAAGCATGATGAATTACATAATTATTATCACAAGACAATAATCATCTTTTTAATCAACTTATAATCTCTTTTTATAAGTGAATTAACTAGAAAAATTAAATTATTTCATCAATAGAAACTATGTATTATGATTTTTTTAGATAATGTAACCATATATTAGTGATATGACATTGAACGGACAACTCCTCCACCAAACACAAAAACAAATCCTATCATTTTATTCTATGTGATTCAGTCACAAAAAATGAATCTAAAAATACTTTCAATGTATCATCATCTATAAATAACTATGTTGTATCTTCTTATCCCATAATGTATTATAGAATCAACATCATATATTAATAATGCTCCATTATGAGGCTTAAAATAAACCGACTTACCAATTCCAAATTAAAGATAATATCTGACCATGTAAATATCATCACATACGTTACACTTCTGATAGCTAGTCAATGTTGACCATTATCCATGCATTGAGATTTATTATTCGATTATGGTGAATTTTCCATGGATAACACTAATTATATATCATAGGAGGCTAAGATTGATGTTAATCTATTTAAACAAAATTTATTGATAATATTATGAATGTAAACTTTATAGGATAACATTACGGTACCTTATTTCCAATACATCTATACCCTAACACATAATATTTACTTTCCTTGGCTGTAATCCTTCATTTAATATATTTTAGAAAACCTACACATCAACTCGTGAATCTGTGAACTATATTGATATTTTTGAAGAATCATATCCATATAAAGATTGAATATAATATAAGTACCATCATCCCTTAAAATCAAAAAATAATTATTATTAAACTCATATCACATATAACCTTCATTACTCCTAAATGTGTCAAATATCATATTCGACAGATGAGGCACATATTTCAACATGTAGAGGTTTCTCCTTGACATTCAAACAGGAACATCCTTCTTGATGTCTTAAAGTATCTTGTGTTGATCAATGTAAATCTAATCCACCATGTCATTATGAAGAAAAGAATTCTTTATATCCATTTTCTCCAAATGTACTCCTTTAGAAGAAACAATTACTCCACATTATATGGTTAGTAATATTCATTACTACTAATGATTGTTTTGGGAAAATAGATTCCTTATTCAATTTAAATCTGTTCACCACCAACCACGTCATGAATCATTTAATTTTTTTAGATTCATCCTTTAAATAAAAATATAATTTATTCTCTATATATCTCTTTATTTTGAATAGTTCATCTAACTCCCCTTATCCATTAAACTTAATGGAATGCATTTATTCCTCCATGTATAACTCTCAAAACATTTATTCAATGATCATTGCTACCACATTCATGCAATTAGGTTCCCACAAATTCATTATAAGTATGAATCTCACATCAAACCGGAACCTCCATACTAGTTATCTAACCCTATTATTTCTCCTTTCATATTTTTGAGACTCATATATTTTTTTGTAATAAAATTTTATGTTCCATGACTATTTACTACTCAATGTCTTGAGCTTTCCTTCTAGATTCAACAGACCTCGAGCATTCGTGTTCATCATTTTCTAGTTGAATTTTTGTTGAACCAATGCTTATATTCTAGGTAAATGGGGCAATCGAATTTTTAGGGGTTTTATCTTGAACAACTTCTACATGAGTAGTTATATTCTTTCCCTCAACTTATGACTCAACCAAGTACCAATCCTTCCATAGGAACCTATCATTGTACTGAAAATTTCAACCTCTAATGAATGTTTTCTTATCATCATCCTATTTTTGGGAACCAAAATATTTTTTCCATATACAATGATAATAAATACATCGGATATAGAATCTAGATTGTCTATATTTTTTTCATTGATATTGGAATAACATAATATTAAAAATGTTTTCTCATTTCCATCTTTAGACAACTTAATAGACTATAGATCACAAGTTTGAAATTTTCTAATAATAACCGAATAGATTTTGTTTTCCATATACGCCATCATGTATATTTCGTCATCTTAGATTTCTTGTGAAATTCCAAGGTGAAAATGCATAATTATTTCCTTCTATGTTAATGTTTGGATCATTTTATATATCACTCCATTTTTGTTCTTAGTTCCCTGTATTTTCTTCTAAATCATGATGCAAATATTTTGGCAACTGTTTTAGAATTTAGTTCCATTGTTCTCACAACCATAGACTAACATGAGGCATTTTTAAATTCTATATACTCTCTCTTCTAGCCATCATTTTTTTGTACAAAAGAACTGAACAATTTATACTTATGAAATGGTAAATACACCTATATATTCCTTTTTGTGTTATTAATGAATGTGATGAAGAAAAAGGATCCTTTTTGTGATCATATTCTAATAGGTTCTAATACATTAATGTTATCTAAGACTATCTTTTGAAATGTGAGTTTCATAGTTTTATAATTGAATGAAATATTCCATTTTTTTCCAAGCACAAAACTCCCAAAATATCTTATTATTTTATGACAAAGTTTTATTATTAGTTTTAAAGAAAAAAAAATCATTTTCTTCTCACAATTTTAACTAAATATATAATTTACTAAATTTATATCTTATGGGGTTTTAATTCATACCGTTTTTCTTTTAACTATAATTTTGTTCAGATAAATGCTTTCTTTATTTTTCCATCATTCTAGAACCAAATAATTCCATGTCACATTCTAGACTCAATTGGAGATTTTCATTCTATACACTTCATCATTTAACATTCCTATATAGATATGGGTTTTCAAAAACTAGAATGTGTCTCACTTCCTTAAATGATTGGAATCACTAATTACTCATAAAAATATTTACATCTCCCATTTCAATCACTTAAAATTCATCATCATGTTTTAATTGATATATCTAAAAAAATCAAGATACATAGTTAAACATAAACCTATGATCTCCCACTGAGTTAATGGATATAGTAAATTAAATAAAACATGAATCCACTAGGACACTAGTGATTAATATAATGTCTCAACAATAATTCATTATATTAATAGATTTTGATCTTCCATAATCAATATTTTTTGTATAGTCTTCCTATTTTTGAAAATTATTTTGTTGATTTCCATAGTTCACATAATTTCAAAATGTGGTACCTAGAATAGTCAATTTTAAGATTAATTTCTCTATATAATTAAATTATGATCATTGAGGATAATTTCTTTGAGGTAACTGCCCCATTCCTTTAATATTTATATCACTAATATAAGGGAGATGAAAATAACTTCTTTAGAGTTTCTTATTAAGGATCAAATTCCAGATATCATCAAACAGTAGATTAGTTTTACACAAAAATTACTTATCATAGTAACCATATCATCCCAAGTATCCTTTAATGATAATATTAGTTGTATTTCTCAGATATTATCCATGAAATTATCTTTAACCTCTTTAAGATGACTCCTGATTATTTAAAAAAAATTCAATTGATTTTCCACTAAATGTTATTTTTTTCACATTGTTTTTACCTTGATTATTGCTGTTAATTTATTATATATCTCTTATTGGGATACCTTATTCTCACTAGTATTATTCATATCCAATATGTTAAAGGCCATGATCTATGCCAAAAACATCTTTACTAATTCAGGTTCCTTATAATTTCTCCACTCACATTTCTCTATTTCATTTCATCATGAAACTATAAAATAAATTTTTGATACCCTTTGGGTTGTAATAGTATTTTATATGTATTATATAGAATCAATAATTTTTTTTAATGAAATTACCAATATGTACATTTACTTTCTCAATAAACATAACATATAATGATGTATATCCATATTTGATACATTAAAGCTACGAAAATTTATTATTATATTAGTTCTTTGTGTGGACTACCATGATTTGACAGCACTAGTTGGGATGAAATCCATCATAAAATGAATATATAATATAAATTATTATTTGTGGAATATAAAAATAAACTATGGTTCTATTCAGTATAATAAATCACTATAAATTTTCCATTATCTTTCAGTATTATAAACATGAATTATATTTTACCCTACCACTACTACTAATTCACATCATTAATAGGTTCTAGAAAACTCACACAGACTTATGTGGATCTAACTTTAATTATATATCCAGGTGATAACGTTTAATCCTCTTATATATAGAGAAGTATAGGGATTATAAACACTACTACTAATGAGATAGTCTTACACATTGATTAATCACTATATAATTGTCATTAACCCGTACCACCTCTACTCTATAATGGTCATCAGTTAGTATGAAGCTTTTCCTAACCATCATAATTTTTTGTTCATCCATACATTGAAATCACCATCAATCAATTGATTCCCCCACATCAATCATTATAGTCAATGGACTATTTATATCCGATATCTAGTGAACACTGACTATTTTCAAAGGCCATTGGAAGTCCATGAAATTATTGATACCAAACTTGTATGTTAATGATACTATTGTCACCACCTTTGCCAGGTCATAATGGACTTCTAGAGTTACTCCGCCCAATATGTTTAATCTGTTACATTGAATATGTTTTATATCCGCCACAAGTGGATTCTATTGGTGCAGGTTATCTGATTGATGGTTTAATTATAATATCTCAAACAGGGGGCTTCAATATATAGTCACATTGATCCATAAATTTTGTCATATTGTTTTCCTCCCAAAGGGGATGTAATAATAAGAATGAATAAATTTTCAAGATTACGCAAGAGTTTTTTAATTAATTCTAGTGACTCAAAAGTGATTATTAAATATAGATTCATTGAAATAGATATTGGACTATGTATGAGGTCTATTGAAAACTAAACATAATTATTTTGTGGAATACTAGAATAATAAAAGAGAAGGACATCATTTACTATTAAAAAACTGGTACATCATCAATATTTTGTTTATATCCAAGCATTTAATATAGAAACCCATTTTTAATAGGAATCAAGAAACATATAATCAATGTTATTTCAATCAGAATATCATATTTATCTTTTCAACTACAAATGATCATTGGTTATTTAAGAATATCTAATGCGACATACCTTCCTCAGTAATTTTTGTTAGATTTATTTTAATAAATCCAATCAATTCCTCAAATAACATCAAATTTAACTAGATGGAGAATAAGTATATTTTATATAAGTACATTCTCTCAATATAAAATAGATAGAATCTTTAATCTTATATGTGATAATCATAACAATAACAATTATCACTAACAATTAAACATATAATAGTTTATGTGGTATTTTGATGCACATATCAAATTAATTAGATATAAAAGTGTGTGAAGATGTTTAATCAAATATGAAATTAGGTGGTGTAGAGTTGATGGTAAGTGCAACATTCAATGTTCTATTTTCATACCCTTCATCTGCAATAACAATAACATGATATTTCCATTTTTCTCAAATAATAGGTGGTTTTTAATATTTTTCCTTGAAATTAACCATAATATTATAGAACCATTTAGAATAATGAATGGCATTCAATCATACGAAACACTTGAGTTTTTGGGAGGGAGTGAATTCTGTGGTTCTTTTCATATATCATTTTATCACTTCTTCCTATAACTTTGGTATTTGATTTCCCAATGAATTCCTTTCCACACATAATGTATTTACAATAACACTTAAGAAAAGTAACTTCATGTATACATTCACACTTCGAGCATAATATAGGACACATCTTTTTCACTCCATGTTTTTTATTATTAAAATATATTTTGAGTTCCAAATTCATATATTATTAAAACAATGATATTTTCTAGTGATTTCAATATACTTTATTACCTTTATAGCACATTGATTTTTTTTATAACTAGTGAAGCCCCACATGGATAATTTCCTTTGGAGATGTTGTTTTAGTGCATGAAAGAATAAATCTATTTTACTTTTTGGTTCATTGGTTATACCATAAGCCTACCTAGTATGTCATATAAAATTATCCACATATGTTATAATAGATTCATCATAATTAATCCTTAACTAATTAAATTAATCCTCTAGTGTCTTAAAAATATCACAAGGAATGTACATGGTGAGAAGATAACATTGTAAACTCATCCAACAAAATGGAGTCAATTTATTCTTATTGTATCGTGTTCTTGACTAGAGTCCACAACTAATTTTCATCAGCTTCCAAGCGATAGAAATCCAAAATTTCATTTTCAAGATCTAAAAACTAGAGAATGTGTAACGTCCGGGATCTAGTATCAACACAAAGGTTCCCAAAATTCTGTTGGGCACATGATATCAGGCGCATTTTTTCAAATGCCCAAGGTTATTGAATATCGGTGAGGGGAACCATGTGATAATGGCGAAAACCTTCCCTCATTGGAAGAGTATACACAACAGAAATAAAATAGTAAACAATAGAAGAAGCATTAATACCACATAATAGAAGTAAACAACATAAGACTGATGGTAATTAAACAAATGGAGCATATATAAACGATGCATGTCACATGAGTCTAGGAAAATAGCCAGTAATGTCACAATTCCTGAAATACAATATAAAAACCAAATTATAGAAAAGTAAGTAAACACTAATATCATTGCAAGACTCAGCATGGTCACATGCTCTCCATCTCCGTCAATAATCAAGTACGTGGTAAAGAAAGGCTCTTTCCCTTATCTATACCTACAACCATATAATATGATTATTTCCAATGCATGGCACAAAGAGGGTGTGAGACGAATCGCATTAGGCAACCGCCAAAAGAATTGTGCTTAACTATTAGTGAATATATATATAGCAGGTAACATACATAGATAAAGAAATAAACCTGTAAGTGATCCAAAGTAAAAAATCTAACATTTTTTCAATTACATTCAATTATATTTAACAATTATTAAATACATTGAATAAAGTAACCTAAGGATCTAGCCTAAGCTCTATATCCCTTCATGTAATAGTAAAAAAATAAGTGCCTTGTAAGACCGTCTAAACAATCAATTAAGGCCAAGTAAAAGCTTGTGCTTTGTATTGTTAGACTTGTCACAACCATTAAATTATTAAATAAAAGGCATTTAGGAAAGTTCTCAGAGACTAATCCCCCTAGACCAACATAACAACAAACCATGTAATAAAGAACCTCTAGGTTTCTCTCATGGTCTAAACGTTGTGGCCTAACATTGTACAAATCTCTTACAAAATACCACCTAGTAAAATCACATGGTCAATACCCCCGGGGTCAATATAACATCATTGAATTTTTAATGACCACCTAGAAGCTCTCAGGGTTAATACACCTTGGTCAACATAACTATCATTCATTTAATAAAGGCCCTTTGGGTAGATCTCAGAGTATAACACCTATGATCTAACATAAGAATAATTCATTTAATAACAACCCTCTCGGTAGCTCTCATGTTCTAACCCCTCTGGTCTAACATTACAAAAATTCATACATAAATGAACCAACCGAGGGAAACTCTCATAGTCAAATCCCCCTTTGTAAAAAATTGATGTTGTGTATAATAGGCATCTCAAACAGTCAATAACTCTATCCTAACAACAAAAGGCATGGAAAACAGAGAAACCTTAATAGGCGTTATAGACAAAATGACCATAATCAATCCAACAAGGGAAACATACCCATCAGGTGTATCAAATACACGGTATCTAACTTCACACATATGAAATTACCCTTTATCAATATACCAAACCATAAGAGGTAACAAATAAGTTATAATTACAAACACACAATACCCCAAATGGGGGTATACATCAATTTTAGCATATAAAATCTAAATACAATCAACAGAAGGCGCAATAAAACCTACCATGATGTCATACAATCAATAATATTGAACAAAGACCCATGAATCAGCCAAGAACATTGTACATATATAAAAATGCGAAAAATTATCCATATTAAATAACTCACATGAGAGGATGAATCAGGAAGAAAAGATATATGGGAATTGAGAACTCAATGGTGAGATTCTAACACAGCCTACAACATCTCAATTAGAGGTCGAGTGGATTATCGCGAGGGGTTCAGAGTTCTTTGGCCATTCTATCACTCTCTTGAACAAACCTAGATGATAAGAATACATTCTCGAGGAACATATGTGACCCCACCAAAATTTATCAAATAAAAAAACCACATGGTATGTTCATTAAATGTACATGTTGTGTAGTGACCTTAATTGGCCCCCGCCTTAAGCAGTCATCTAGGTCACCACAAGACCATGTACATAGCTGTTACATGGATTGTATTCCACTATACATGGAACCCAAGTACATAGTGTGTACTCATATGTTCATCGTGTGTACATACAAAATTACAATTTCTTCCTTTTCATAATATACAACCTGAAATCAATATCCATACAAAAAATCAAGATCTGGGTTCTTACAAACATCCCCCCTTAGAGATATTCAGCCTCGAATTTCCCCTCCATTGGTGGTTAAGTAGAATATACAAAAAAATACGACCACTTTGATCATACATCAGTCTCCTTCTCCTAAGTCTCACCCTATTCTCGCCTGTGATGCCATAACTCTCAAACCATAGGAACAGACCGGCCATGAAGAACCTTCATCCTGCAATCAACAATATGAATATGGTTATCCTGAAAGGATTTATCCTCATCCAAATCAACCTCCTCAGGTTGAAAACAAGATATGGGTCTGAAAATTAACTCCATAGCTGTGAAACATGAAATATGTAATTCATAGATCGGTGCCTCTAAGGTAACTACCACTAATAGGAAACCTAATCGATTCTCTACAAAAAAACTCAAATGGCCCATTGTATCCCAGTGAAAGCTTCTCCTATCTTCTAATCCTGTTATGTCCCATCCTTTATGTGACACTTAAAAAACCTAATCTCTGATCTCAAACTCCAAAATTCACATACGTCGATCAGTGTAAGATTTCTGGAGAGACTGTGTAGTATCCATCATATTCTCAATCAACTTAACCTACTCAATAGTCTCCTAGACAAGACGTGGTCCCATCATACCTACCTCTCCTTTTCTTCTAGGAAATATAGGGGTGATCTACATGGCCTACCATATAATGTATCATAGGGTTACATGTAAATCGATGCCTGAAAAATTTTATTGTAGGAGAACTCCACTAGGTGTATTTGTCTCTCCCAAGAACCCTTGAAGTCCAGGACACATGCTCAAAGCATGTCCTCCAAAACCCGAATCATGTGCTCGGATGGGACTTCTGTCTCGGTATGGTATGTTGTACACAGATGTACCTATGTACCCCAATCCCTCTAAAGTCCCTACCATTCATGATAAGTAATATGATCACCCTTGTCTCAAACAATAGAGTGAGAAACCCCATAAAAATGGTCAATCATTAATATGTAAAACATTCCAAGCTTATAAACATTGAAGGATTAATTGATCAGAAAGAAATGTGTATCTTTTATGACCTTGTCGAGATTAACACAAATGGTATCTTTACCACTATAGCATCCTGACTTTTTATCACATAAACTTTCATTACATTTTACAAAACCGAGGATCTTTAAGGTTTAGTGTCTTGGAAACCAGGAACTTAAAACATGAAAACATAAAACATTATTCTTAAACACTTTAAAGGCTTATCCTCATGTTCATCCTAGGTTCATTACTGCATCTCATAACCTGGGAATATACATCAAAATAAAGGGTGAGCATAAGGCCCAGTAAGGAAAACAAGAGAAACATTTTACATTTGAACTTGAGATACTTCAATAAGGTCATGAAAAGAACTTTAAGGCATGAGAAAGAAATCATGAGATATATCATAATAAAAATAAAATTTATCATAACTTGAAGATGTGGCTGTAACATTTAACATAGAAAATCATGAACATATCACCAAGGTCCATCCCCAAGGTGTCATTTGGAAATTACCAAGGTTATTCACAAAGGTATCGTGAAAATTGTAATCTCTAGTGGTTACATCATTACCCAATGCATTGGAGCGCTATCAGGGAGCACCCTTAAATTTGAATTTTTTATCATGTGAGCCACATATATCATCATAAAAAATTTCATAAATAACCCATATAGCATAAAATAAATGGGTTTCATTTCATAATCATAACGTTTTAAAAACTACTTTAAAGACATGATCTTTACGTCACTTTAAACCCACGGAAGGGGAGAGTGGGTCTCATGTATGTAAATCCCAGAATTTAAAATAGAACATTTTGATATATATGTGAATACCCCTATAGAAATAAGATCTTTGAGTATTCAATTTATAACATAAAATAATTTTGAGAAAACAGAGAGGCATTTTGAGACGAAAATTCTGCAGCATAACGGCTATGTTTCGGGTTTTAGAAAACATTGAAAAGAGAGGGGACATGGGTCCAAAATTCATAAATGATCCATAAAACAGTAGAGGGGAAGAATAAGAAGGATATATAAACATGGTAATGAAATTTTAAGGACATACCATTTGAAATGAAAAACATGGAAGGAAGACAAAAATTAGATTTCTCTAATGAAAATTCGGCAGCCTAACGGCGTCACTTAAACATCAACAAAAATGATTTGAAAAGATCAAATAGGGTCTCTCATCATGTGAACATAAGAGTTCAGTATGATAGATATAGATATAATACCCCAATAAAAAAAGGAATTTGAAAGACTTGACATGAAAGTAGAACTTTGAAAAGAATGAGAAGGGTGAAAGAATCCCCTTAAAAATTCGGCAGCCTAACGGCGTCACTTAAGCTTCAAAAAATGAATTGACAAGATCAAATAGGGTCTCTCATCATATGAAAATAAGAGTTCAGTATGATAGATATAGAGATCATACCCCAACATAATAAAAATGAACTGGAAAGACTTGACAAGAAAATAGAACTTGAAAATGAGCAAGGTGAAAGAATCCGTTACAAAAATTTCGGCAGCCTAACGGCGCCACTTAAACATTCATAAAATGAAATGATGAGAGTAAGAGGGGGTCTCTAATCATATGAACATAAAAATTACAGTATAATTAATATAAAAGAACATCCTCCAACATAATAACATGGAGCATAAAAGAAATGACATAAAAAAGATCACTTGAAAAGAAAGAGAGAGGTCGGATCCCTTACCTTAAAACGTAACTCTTAAAACTCAAAGGTTGGGACCTTGAGGGCATGGGGGCACCTTGGGAGGACTCCAGGGGAGGTAAGGAGATCATAAATTCTGTGAGGATGGTTTTGGAGTTGAAAAGATGAGAGGAGGGCTTGGTATTTATAGGGAAAGTAAGGGGACAAGGAATTAATGGCCAAGGGACACCTCAAAAGTGGTTTTCTCAAAAGCATGGGTCCTCCCATGGTACTTCCCATAGAGTTAGGCCACATGGGGACCCCCACACAATAATTCATCATCTTTAGTCGAACATCCTTAAAACATCTCATGACATCATCATGACACAGTTATGATGTCATTTAACATACCGAAACCCTAAAACTGTATTTTTACTATTCACTGAAAATTCAACTTTCTCAGAAAAATCCCAAAATTTCACCTTAACCAAATATCAATGCTCTGATTTCAAAAATGAACTCCATTTTATAAAAATAATTTTCTAAATCTTTTTAATTTATTTTCTAAATAAATACATTATTCACCGAAAATTCATTTTTTTTAGAAAAATCCCCAAAAATTACCTTAACATAATATCGATGTTCTGAGTTCAAAAATGAAATCCATTTTATAAAAATAATTTTCTAAATATTTTTAATTTAATTTTTTATTAAAAACACTATTCACCCGAAAAAACTAATACTTGAATAATAATTTATGAAACTATTTTTTAACCATTTTATTGAATCACATTACTTAATCAAGGTGCCTAGATTATATTAATACTTTTTTTAAGTGAGATTACTAATCCATTTGGTCGCATTACTAATCCTAAGCATAAAATCACTATTCATAATTTATTATTCATCAAAAATTAAGTTGATCTTATTAGACTCTAAATTCTGCACTGAACATATTTGTAGAAGACCATTTTTTGAAAATCATTACACATTTTTATTTATTTATGGTTTACATAAACATTTTTAAAATATCCTTTCTCTAAAATTCATCAAAAATATGCATACTATATTTATCCAGTCATTTGAAAATTCATAAACTTCATCATAAGAAGAAATCCCAATTTTTATTTAAAACAAAAGATTACACAAGGTAGTTACGGTCTCCTTACATAGCCCCTTATCAAACCAGCATAGGACCTATGTGTAAGGTGTGCTAAGGTTAGAGAATCCAATGGAGGCTTGGCCAACATCGCACGAGTAGTAATTTCTATCAGTTTGAACTTTTTGAGAAGGCGATCCCGTTCTAGCTTCACACTATGAAGTTCAGCTTGGGTTTGGTCCAGAGAAAAGCCCAGTGGTGCTACCTCCTTTCCAAGTTCTGTTAGATGGGTTTCGATCGGTCCAAGACTACTGTGTGAGGCCATCGAATATTCTTTCTATATTAATTAAACAAGATTACTTGTATTTAGAGACAATAATCAAAACGTTTAGTTTCCAGCGGTCATATTGACCAATGGTCATATAATAATCAAAAAACAATGTTCTCATTTTAATTATACTCATGTTATCAAATGAAACATTTTTTTAGTATAAAAATAAAATAAAATAACACATAATATTAGGAAACAATATTTATTCAAAATTTCGGGTCGTTACAATATTCCCCCCTTAAGAAATTGCGTCCTCGCAATTTTTAAAATTAGGTTTTGAAATTTCATTGAAATTCCCACATCGGAAAAGGAGTCAGTAAAACTATTACTTTAAAAGAACGAAAGGGAAGTACGAAGGTCACCCGAGTTAGCCCACACTAGGATTCCATTTAGGAAAACATGGACATGGAAGAAAAAAAAGGGTCAAGTTCTAAGGGAGAGTGATAGAGAACATGATTAGGAGAAAGTTAACCGTAAGAAAATCCCAAACTTATGATGTGTGTATATGGTCATTGATTACCTAGTAGGAAACGTAAACCAACAACGTTTTTGTTTTACATTCCTTTTCCTAATTTTGAGGAATTCATTTACTATATAGAACAAAAACATAAGAAAATATACCTACCTTCATGTAGATTTTCATCCTTTAATAAGTTTCTACCAAAACTAATCTTTTCTCCAAATTATGAGCATTCAAAACTACTTGGTCTCATCAAAACACAAGAATCATCTTCTCGAGAATCACATAATCCACAAAAGATTAACTATATATTTCTTCTATCTTTAAACATTATCCAAAAAACAGAAAGGGTAAGGTAAAACAACTCTTCAAAAAGAAAGAAATCCCATAGGAATGGAAACTATTTTTAAATATTCAAAGTTCCATGGTACTACCCAAAGTTCATCATAGACCATCCCATAAATAACGGTCCATAAAATTCCTTAAGATAAACCAAACTAAGATTGAAACCCAAATACAAGAGGGATTTGATAACATAGTCTTCCAAAATAAACTTCATTGTTCATCTCCAAACAACATCAACCACACCTAACATTTTATAAAAAATGTAGCAAACCTAAACATATTTTACCTAAGATAGGTTAATCATTCGCATAAGTAACCTAAATTACTATAAGTCCACCTTAAATTCATTGATTCTTCAAAATATAAGTCAACCTTACTCCCCAATGAAAATACCGTAGTAATCTATTTACCTCGATCATATAGGGTCCTCAAAATAGTGAACGTCTTCTAAAATAATAATCATCTTTTAATCCCCAAATAATCATTGTCGTATTAATACGGCAATCGTAGCATTTCCTATCACATTGGTTGTTGGGACATGTTCTTCCATTTCCTGCCATTAACTAAGAAAAGAAACTATAATTAGGGGCTTAAATACTTATCCAATAATCATGAAAAGAAACTTAAATCATATAAGTATAACTTGTAGTTGAAAAGTATACCCTAACTTGTGATCCCCTATGTTCCCATCTAGGTTATCCATGATCATATATTCTTATGTGAACCTTTATTTTATTTTATCTTTGTTCCTTTAACAATGGTTCATACTAAGCTTATGAATTTACCAAAGCATATCCCCTGGGAGTGTCATAACCAAGAGTGCAGCAAGGCCCGTTGTTGTGTACCGGTTCCTGTTCGAGTCTAGCTCAAAGTGGTGTTTTCAGGTTTTACCCCTATGTACATCTGTGCCAGAGCCACCTCTACATTCTCAT
The DNA here is from genome assembly GCA_963277665.1 of Viscum album. Lineage (NCBI taxonomy): Eukaryota > Viridiplantae > Streptophyta > Magnoliopsida > Santalales > Viscaceae > Viscum > Viscum album. The sequence goes on along the minus strand of OY728140.1, from coordinate 1,304,158,263 downwards.
ATCCAGACAGGGATGTATTTTCTTGGAAACCCCTTACTCAATACTCACCAAAATACCAGGAAGATTTCCTATATTTAAACTTTTATATAGGTCTCTTCCTAGAGTTTTCATATCCAAATTTCCATAAATAACTAAACCATCCTTTGATACCAACTATAGCATCCTGCCTTTTTATCACATAAACGTTCATTACATTTTACAAAACCAAGGATCTTTAAGGTTTAGTGTCTTGGAAACCAGGAACTTAAAACATGAAAACATAACACATTCTTCTTAAACACTTGAAAGGCTTCTTCTCATGTTCATCCTAGGTTCATTACTGCATCTCATAACCTGGGAATATACATCAAAAGAAAGGGTGAGTAGAAGGCCCAGTAAGGAAAACAAGAGAAACATTTTACATGTGAACTTGAGATACTTCAATAAGGTCATGAAAAGAACTTTAAGGCATGAGAAAGAAATCATGAGATATATCATAATAAAAATAAAATTTTTCATAACTTGAAGATGTGGCTGCAACATTTAAAATAGACAATCATGAACATATCACCAAGGTCCATCCCCAAGGTGTCATTTGAAAATTACCAAGGTTATTCACCAAGGTATCGTGAAAATTGTAATCTCTATTGGTTACATCATTACCCAATGCATTGGAGCGCTATCAGGGAGAACCATTAAATTTTCCTTTATTATCATGTGAGCCACATATATCATCATCAAAAATTTCATAAATAACCCATATAGCATAAAATAAATGGGTTTCATTCCTAAATCATAACGTTTTGAAAACTGCTTTAAATACATGATCTTTACGTCACTTTAAACCCACGGAAGGGGAGAGAGGGTCTCATGTATGTAAATCACAGAATTTAAAATAGAAAATTTTGATATATATGTGAATACCCCTGTAGAAATAAGAGCTTTGAGTATTCACTTTATAACATAAAATAATTTTGAGAAAAGAGAGAGGCATTTTGAGACGAAAATTCTGCAGCATAACGGCTATGTTTCGGGGTTTTAAAAAACATTGAAAAGAGAGGGGACATGGGTAAAAAATTCATAAATGACCCATAAAACAGTAGAGGGGAATAATGAGAAGGATATATGAACATGGTAATGAAATTTGAAGTACATACCATTTGAAATGAATAACATGGAAGGAAGACAAAAATTAGATTTCTCTTATGAAAATTCGGCAGCCTAACGGTGTCACTTAAACTTCAACAAAAATGATTTGAAATGATCAAATAGGGTCTCTAATCATGTGAACATAAGAGTTCAGTATGATAGATATAGGGATCCAACCCCAATAAAAAAAGGAATTTGAAAGACTTGACATGAATGTAGAACTTTGAAAAGAATGAGAAGGGTGAAAGAATCCCCTTAAAAATTCGGCAGCCTAACGGCGTCACTTAAGCTTCAAAAAAATGAATTGGCAAGATCAAATAGGGTCTCTCATCATATGAACATAATATTTCAGTATGATAGATATATAGATCATACCCCAACATAATAAAAATGAATTTGAAAGACTTGACAAGAAAATAGAACTGGAAAATGAGAAGTGTGAAAGAATCCGTTACAAAAATTTCGGCAGCCAAACGGCACCACTTAAACATTAATAAAATGAAATGATGAGAGTAAGAGGGGGTATCATCATATGAACATAAAAATGACAGTATAATTAATATAAAAGAACATCCTCCAACATAAGAACATGGAGCATAAAATAAATGACATAAAAAAGATCACTTGAAAAGAAAGAGAGAGGTCGGATCCCTTACCTTAAAACGTAACTCTTAAAACTCAAAGGTTGGGACCTTGAGGGCTTGAGGGCACCTTGGGAGGACTCCTTGGGAGTTAAGGAGACCAGAAAATCGTTGAGGATGGTTTTTGAGTCGAAAAGATAAGAGGAGGGCTTGGTATTTATAGGGAAAGTGCGGGGACAAGGCATTAATGGCCAAGGGACACCTCAAAAGTAGTTTTCTCAAAAGCATGGGCCCTCCCAAGGTACTTCCCATAGAGTTAGGCCACATGGGGACCCCCACACAATAATTCATCCTCTTTAGTCGAACATCCTCTAAAATATCGCATGACATCATCATGACACAGTTATGATGTCATTAAACACATCGAAACCCGAAAACTGTATTTTTACTATTCACTGAAAATTCAACTTTCTCAGAAAAATCCCAAAATTTCACCTTAACCAAATATCAATGCTCTGATTTCAAAAATGAACTCCATTTTATAAAAATAATTTTCTAAATCTTTTTAATTTATTTTTTAAATAAATACACTATTCACCGAAAATTCATTTTTTTAGAAAAATCCCCAAAAATTACCTTAACATAATATCGATGCTCTGAGTTCAAAAATGAAATCCATTTTATAAAAATAATTTTCTAAATATTTTTAATTTAATTATTTATTAAAAAACACTATTCACCAAAAAAAAATAATACTTGATTAATAATTTATGAAACTGTTTTTTAACCATTTTATTGAATCACATTACTTAATCAAGGTGCCTAGATTATATTAATACTTTATTTAAGTGATATTACTAATCTATTTGGTCACATAACTAATCCTAAGCATAAAATCAGTATTCATAATTTACTATTCATCAAAAATAATTTGATCTTATTAGACTCTAAATTCTGCACTGAACATATTTGTAGAAGACCATTTTTTGAAAAACATTACACATTTTTATTTATTTAAGGTTTACATAAACATTTTTAAAATATACATTCTCTAAAATTCATCAAAAATATGCATATTATATTTATCCGGTCATTTGAAAATTCATAAACTTCATCATAAGAAGATATCCCAATTTTTATTTAAAACAAAGGATTACACAAGGCAGTTACAGTCCCCTTACATAGCCCCTTATCACAGCAGCATAGGACCTAAGTGTAAGGTGTGCTAAGGTTAGAGAATCCGAGGGAGGATCAGCCAACATCGCACGAGTAGTAATTTCTATCAGTTTGAACTTTTCGCGAAGGCGATCCCGTTCTAGCTTCACACGATGAAGTTCAGCTTGGGTTTGGTCCAGAGCAAAGCCCAGTGGTGCTACCTCCTACCAAAGTTCTGTTAGATGGGCTTCGATCTGTCCAAGACTACTGTTTGAGGCCATCGAATCTTCTTTCTATATTAATTAACAAAGACTACTTGTATTTAGAGACAATAATCAAAACCTTTAGTTTTCAGCGGTCATATTGACCAATGGTCATATAAAAATCAAAAACCAATGGTCTCATTTTAATTATACTCATGTTATCAAATGAAACATTTTTGTTGAGTATAAAAATAAAATAAAATAACACATAAAATTAGGAAATAAGATTTATTCAAAATTTCGGGTCGTTACAACCACGATACCTCCAATATTTGGAAGACTCAATAAAGTGCACCCATATTCTTTCCAGGGATGCTACTTGTGTGTTTTCCTTTAACTAGGTGAACCCGAACATAACCAAAGTCATAATTGGGGCCTCACAATAAGAAATGGTCGAATCCAAATTGACATCAACAATACAGGTCAGACAATATTTCCATGAAGGCATTGCAGACATTCAAAGCACACCACCCTTAACTGACAGGGTGTTCAAACTATCTCACTCGAACCATACTCAAAGATTAAGAAAGATAACAAGTCAATCCATCACTGAATGAATTCTCTTAAAAATAACTGTTATAGAAAGACACCTTATTACATTATAAACTGAATTAATTTTTTCAAGGGACCACATGTTCAAAATGAACCCATTTACCAAAGCACACACCTATCTCTCAATGACCCTATTATGTCACATTGTTCATTGATCACTAAAATGGTAATGCCATAACACGATAAATAATGTATTTCCATCTCCATCCCACTAGAATTATAAACTCTTTAATAATTACATATTATCTCAACTAAAAGTCAGAGATAGACTCAGATTAAACAACTTGGACTATAAGGAACTCACCAAGGGGGTCCATACGCCCCATACAAGTGAGACTTTAGTGTGAATCCCAATAGTCCACATAAGAAAATAGACTGAACCAGGAACAACATTATCCTGGAAGTCATGTTAGGGAAGTAACTTGCTTCAAGAGTCTATCCAATGTGTTCCAACATGAGAACTCAAGTATCAATCAATATTAACCATGCCTTTACTCAAACCATGAATCCAGCGCACAACACGAAAAGAGATCCCAAACCTGCCCAATGACTTCCAACTATAGCACGACGTATAACTGATGCTCTCTTAGTGTACCCAGGATGACATCAATATAGGGGAAATGTTTTCCACTTAAGAAATATCACACTTAGAGGACTTTAAATACAACCTAAAAATGAAATCCTAACCACCACTGGTTGACCTCATGAAGGATAATTGACATTACTTTTCAAAACATGTTCGTTTAACTTATAGAAACCACATTATGCTTCCTAGAATGAACCATCATGAAACAAGACTCTCAATACAAAAAATAATTCAAGTAAAAATTACAATTTCCTAATGGTCTTTTACTGTGATCATTTTTCATAGAAAAAATGATTTTAAAACAGAACTGACATGACGCTCCCTATTGAGGAGGGTCTTGTAGGTCAATAAGAACAATCCGCTCTTAAACGACCTATTTTACAGGCAACATAAATTCATGTGTGTCATTCCATGAACTGTAATCACTAGGTCACAAAACATGGCATGATTTCAAAAAGATAAACTGGCCAGAGTGTTAAAACACCTTTTTCCTAGAACGTCCTCCCAAGAAGTGAGACAGAAAAGGTTCCATAATTCTCAGGTCAGTCCACACTAGATATAACCCAAGAACATACACTATATCTCAAAGAGAAACCTTTTAACTAAACTCAATGGATCATTTAAACACTTAACACTTGAATAGTATCACATGTTACAACACACACTAGGACAAAGGTGTTTTGAGGGAATTTTTATTCTCGATTTTTCCAATTATAGTTTATTTTATTCCTCCATAGGGTGATGAAACTGTGATATGATGTTTCTATTTCTATTATTAAGTATTTTATTTTTACGTGGCCTAATGAGATAAGCGAATTCTATATCATGCAAAATTTATGCCCCTATAAATTCTAATGTTCTATGAACTATTACATTCCCTATTGGGTGAATTTCTTGACAGCATGAAAAATTTATATGGTCCTTGTGTGTTATAGAAATATTATTAGTTACAGTTCATGCTAATGATTTTAAAACATAGTTAATACTTATCATTAATTACTTAACCTATTAATATTTTCTTATATATAATAAAAATGACACCTTAAGTAGTCAGTTATGGCACATTGAGGCATAGACTATTGGTCACATTAGGCTAGAACATGCTATTGTATGGATTAAATGCTCCATATTTTATTTTATAATGTGTATGGGAAATTATAAATTTGAATTGGAAATATATTTAATTCATCATTTAAAATAGAATTGTGACAAAATATAAATTTAAATGAAATTGAATATATGAAATAAAAATAAAGATCATGACCTAAACCTGTCTTTAGAGTGGAAAAGAGGTAGTGTCTCTGGGATTTCGTATATGAGTTTTCTCTTACCCATCCCTAGATTTAAATTTTGGATTAGTGATGTGAATGGTTTATAGGAAGGCTTTACCATTTCCAATGAGTTTATATATGATATGGTTGTTATTGAATTCTTTCTTTGGTGCATGTTGGGAATTTTAGAGATATTCCACTTTGAAGACCTCTAGTCACATGTCTTAAGGGAAGCGACGATCACTCTCTTGAGGTGGTGGGCCCTGGATACTAGTGGTACGTTCTATAGTACAACATGTTTCTCCACTAGTTCTACCGGATACTTGTATTAATGCCAAGTTATATGAGGATTTCATATGTTTTATACAGATCATTCATAGATCCCTTCAGGCTACCTCATCTATGGTAGAGAGAATTCATGTGTTATAGTAGTAAAATATGACCCCCTTTTTGGGGTATGGAACTCCACAAGTTATTGAGATATTTTATCAAACTATCATCTCTATTTTGTTTCATATGGAGACACCACAAGAAGGAAGAGTGAATATTTTTTTATATATTCTATAGGGAGAAGCTAAGATATGATGGGATGTTGTAAACAAAACTGTTTCAATTTCGAATATAGTTTACAGTAAAATAAAATAAAGGTTTTATGATTAATTATTTCCTAAGACCCTTTTTGATGAAAGGGCCATTGAGTTTATGTTTATGGGTAGGAATCTATGACCGTTTTGTAGTATTCATCATGCCTTATAGAGAATTATCATCTTTAACCTATTTATCTTGGTAATGGGCCATCGTGGGAAAAGATTTCCTAGGAAGATATCAGGATTTTTGTTCAATCATAGGTCAGTGTGTTTTTAGCAGAATACTATTACATATATAATGAATCAAGAACTTATTACCAAACAAAAATAGATGGATAATGGGGGGTCAGGGTTGAGAAGTTCAGTCTCTCAACCAGATGGTTCTGTATAAGGTTTCATGATGCACTATTTTGAGGTGTATCATGAGGGGAATACCAGCAAGAATAATTTTACAAGTATTTTTGTCATCTTTCACCATTTTTTTAGGTGTGGACCTATGAGGAATTTGTGAAATAGATATGTAGTTGTGTGTTGAGCATTCCATAGGATGGTCCGAGTATAATGATCATGTTGGACCATCCATTTAGCAGTTAATGGGAGGGTATAGAATCTAACTCAAGGATTCAACGAGGGATCCACACATACATTTCAGTTTAAGAGAATGTGTAGTACCAAAAATTTATGCTTTGGTGGTTTTCATGAGCAAGGAATATAAGAACCATTTGTACCGATACAGAAGAGTGGGCTTGCTCTAGCTAGAGAGGTTGTTTCATGGGGTCACAGTTTATGAAATATATATTTTTATTGCTTAAACATTATAAGATGTGTGTCTAGAAATCTATAGTGAGAGGTAAAATCATAAGAGCATCTATAATGTAATAAGATCATTTTGATATAGGTGTTGCTCGTAGATTCATATCTATACCTGTTTTTGATATCGATGGGATGATTTTTCATTTTTAAGATGTATTTGTGATTCTTAATACTCCATTGTGAATTAGTATGGAGGGTTTATTCTAGTTTAGGGACTACCCCCTTGAAATTGGTGGGTGTTAGATCATATGATATCTCTCTGTCCTTGAGGTGATAGGGTTTTACATCATACATAGGATGAAATGAATAGTTTCTTATTGTGTCCATGACAATTTTAATCTTTAGAGGGAGACTTTCACATCACCAGAGTTTGGGGTTTTTATTCTCAAAGTTGAATGTGATTTCTATGTCGGTAGATATGTACTGGGGAATCCTTTTTTGGAGGAATAAGAAACAATATTTCTATTTCATGTCTTGATGTTTATGGAATGAAACATACTAATTTCCCTCTAGTGGTTAATCATTTCTAGGACATTTTTTAGAATTCTTTTATGGTTTACCTCACTAAAGATAGGTAGAGTTCTCTTTCAATAAAAATCTAAGAGATTCACTAGTATCCATCCCTCCTCATAGGATGGCCACTACCGAGTTTTAAGAGATCCAGAGATAGTTGTATGACTTGGATGAAAGGGTTTTGTAAGAACCAGAACTACGATGTGGTGTTTTCTAGTCCATTTTTTTGTAAAATGAAGTGGAAAGAATAAATATATGTGTGTATTATTGTAAATTGAACCAGTTGATGGTTAAGAAATGATATATATTTCCATGGATATATGATCTCATGCACTAGATTTGCAGATATCAGGTTTTCTAAAAAAATTATTTGCGATCAAGTTACCACCAGGTACGCGTCTGACCTTCAGACATACCCCATAATACATTTCAGAGAAGGAATGATAAATATGGGTATATAGTTATGTAAATCATTCTAATTAATACACATGTAATTTTAATGGTGATGATGAACCAATATTTCAATCCTTATCAGGATTTTTGTGTGGTATTCATGGATGATCGCTTGGTGTATTCTCACAACCGACATGACCATTCCAAAATTCATGAGATCATTTTGGATACATTAATGGATAATAATTTTGTAATAAGAACGAAAATGTCCACTTTAATATGGATGAGATTCACTTTTTGGGATATATTTTCTCATATACATGAGTATTAGTTGACCTAGAGAAGGTGAGAGTTTTATTTTACTGGGAAAACCCCATGAAATTGATTGATATACAAAGATTATTGGGGATAGATTTTTTTTATAGCCATTTCATAAAGGAAAAATCATTTTCAGAAGAACCTAATACAAGAAAAACTAATAATGGGTTGAGTTTTTTATAGTTAGATACTTTTGAGACATCTTTTGATGAGATTAAAATAAGTATGGCCTCAATGCCAGTTATAATTCTGCTAGAGCAGGGAAGAATCTACATAAAAAATATGATTCCTAACGTATTGAGCAAGGTGTATTTATGAAACATGGGGATCGGGTAATGGTGTACATGTCTTATCATTTTGGGCCACACAAGAGGAACTACCCAACACACAATCTCTAGTTAAATGATATTGTACACACTTTGCATTGTTAAAAGAATTATTTATCAGTAGAGAGTTTTGAGGTGTACAAAAATGAAAAAAGATTCAATAATATAGTTACACAGCATGACTTGAATCTGAGGAAATGATTATCAGTTGAATGTCAGTAGTATTTTGACATTGATCATTCCTAAACACTAAAAAAGGGCAATGCAGTTTCCAATTCACTGAGAACGAAGACTCTTATATAGAAAATTTTAGAAACTATTAGTGTGTAGAAGTTGATGTCCTTATTTTAAAAGATGTAATTGGTGGTTTAAGGCATCATTTGATAAACATTTCTATCATCCTAATTAGTGACTTACACTCTTATAGAACAAGTGTAGTAGAGACAAAAGTCACATTCATAGGTCCTAGTCCAATAAGAGAGCTTAGGAAGTGAGGAATCACCTCCTGGTTGGACCATAGACATAAATGAAATTATGAATATTCATGGACATGGATGGGCTATAGCAGATAGACACAAGTAGATTATATAGTTGTTTCATGACTTATATTTGGCAGTATATCCCGGTGTTATCATGATCTGTCATTAATTGTGCTATAAACATTTGTGGCCGAGAGTAAATGGCGAGGTATATGGGTTTTTTCATGATGTCTTCCACCTATCAGCAAGAGAAGGAAGAACACCAATGATCAGCTATGTTTTTAATGTAGTTATAGACTCCCAAGTGGAAATGGAATGATGTTGCCATTGATTTCATTACCAAGTTGTTGAGGTCCCCATAATGTAGTGATGTTGTATGGGTTGTTTTGGAAATAATCATGAATTTATTTCATTTCCTACCAATTATAGAGGCCTTCATAGTAGATGATCTTGGGAGACATTATATTCTTGATATTTTCACCATCATAGGGCTCCATATACCATGATATAGGATTGGGAATGATGGTTTACTTCCTTATTTTGTTAAATGATTGTAGTGGTAATTGGGTGCATAGGTGCTTCTAAATACATCATACCACCCTCAATCTAATTTCCAGTTAGAGTACACTATACATATTCTAGGGGAAATTCTTAGAGCATGAATCTTAGATTTTATTGGTGTTTGGTAGATTTATATGCCTCTAGTTGAGTTGAAATACAATAATATCTATTAGGTTATGATAAATATGGTATTTTTGTAAGTGATAAATATTTAATTACAATTTTATGATTAATTAAATAATTTATAAAAAATTTTATTTTCAAAACGTTTATTCATAAAATAATGTTTTTTCATTTTATATACTTTTATGACACCTTAATTAGTTATTCAAAGTGTTATAAAATCAGTTTAAATTTTAAAATTAGTATTTTTCTATTAAATGGGGGTTTTAATTAGAAATTTTTTTTCTCATTTTAGGAAATTATTTTCAAGAAATTAAGTTCATATTTTAATTCTACACATAGAAAAATGACTACAGTGGATTTTTGGGATTTTTCTACAATACTTCGGTTTTTGATAAATAATAAAATACGATAATTTTTAATAAATGATAAATACATGATTTTTTAGTCATTATTGATGTAAGGATGGTGTAAGAACCTTAATATATAAAAATAAATAATTATGTAAAATTATTTAGTGATAAGTCTCAAACTAATCGTAGTCTTGATCCAAAATAATAAACTCTTGATTAAAATAATGAGAAAGCACCCATATATACCACAATAAATATCACCCTCACCACCTCTTCTCTTAAAACCTTCCTAGAATCAAGACTTGTCCAAATTATTCCTAATCCTATTCAAACTCCACACCCCTAGGTCCAATATCAATTGGTATCATAAATCGGCCAATTCTTTTTACCTAAAGAGGTTTTCAAGGAAGAGAAATTGAAGATGTAAATTCCTCTTTGGTTTCTTTTAATTTCATCTCAACATCTTTTATTTATTTATTCTATCCTCACTCCCTCATAAAAATGGAATGATAACTCCAGTAAATTATATATACATGATTCATATCATTTTATTGGAATATCCATCATTTAAATTCTCCCTATATATCATTTATTCTAAAAAGGAAATCATCACCTGTGATTTTCAAATTTACACACATGGTGTGTGATGCACATTCATTTTCCTGAAAAACGTTCAAGGATGAAAATAAATCCATTACAATGGTTGAAAAATATAGTGAAATATATATTATAAACCTATTTATGTTCTAGAGATAACATATATACATAATATTAAATTATTAAACAAAACCAGTTCTTTGTGATAAAAAACTCCAAAATAAACATAAAATGATCTTAATTAACTATTAAATAATTAATCATTCTCATAACATATAAATAAATTATTTATGACATAATTTATACTTTTTGAAGATAATTAATAACATTTAATAACAATTATGTCAATTTATCTACATTTTACATGAACTTTTATTCATGTATACAAGTGATCCGACCATGAAAACTAAGAAAAAGAACACTCCGAAACAAAACAATTTTATTCTAAAACTCATCAAAAAGCCCCTAAATGAACATAATAAATCAATAATGAATCATTTGAATGCTTAAAAGGTTCTGTATTTTTTTAATTAATGAATTATATTTTACAATGCAGGATATTAAAGAAAAGAAAGAGTATTGATATAAAGTAAGGGGATTCACGATCCCAACAATTTCCATTAGGTTTTCCCTATTTCAATCCATTTTCAATATGTATGTTACATTAAAGTTTCTTAAATACCATATAATTATCTTTCCAAATTTTTTTGACATACATGTCTCAAATTTTGTTATATGATAAATTCAATTTTTCCAAAAGATCTATTCTATCTAAAAATTCATCTTTTACTCATTGTGAGATTGTTTCTTCTTCACTCAAGAATATCGATTCTTATGCCATGTATGTAATTTCATATTTCCTTTGGTAACCCCAAAATTTTATGAATTTATACCTTGTGTAATGAAACTCATCCTTTACATGGGTTATTTTATGTTCATGTTTGATATACATTCTATGTGGAATGCATGATAATGTACGCATTATGATGTGATGGGTTCAATCAAAGATTTATATATGTTCATTTTCAAGAATTTAATCATTACATTCCTTTATCTAATTATTATAATATACATTATGATGAATATCCTATTCTTATGATACGATGATGGTGATTATTCTCACCCGTTTTATATTATTTTATGTTCTTATATATCTTCTTACTAGGCCTTAAGATTTCCTATTTATTTAATGTATATCCTTAGATGACTATTTGTACTAAGGAGAGATCTAAGGAAAATATGAATCTATTGAAGAAGGAATTAAATAATGTTTAATTTTTATTATGCAAGTTTTTTTTGTCCTAATTTTCCATAAATAAATAACCTTTAGATCCAAGTTTTGTAACACTATAATGTTGTTTATCATTAGAATTATGTAATAATAATGTAAGAAAAAAATGTAATATATAGTTGGTTTCACAAAATTTTTTAGTTACTTTGGTAATTATTATTAGAGAAACTTATTAAAAAACCATAGTATCAGACTACGTATATGTAACAACCCAAGAAGACCAATTTTAGAAAATACTAAACATAGGGATCCTATAAGATATTCTACTAGAGTTAATTACACAAATGAATAAATAATTTGTTCATGACTTTTTAACTTATATTTTGTTCTACCCTTTTCTATTTTAGAAAATGGTGGGAACCGGGAGAAACTAGAACAACAGCCTATGTAAGGGACAATGTAGTGATTTTCCAAAAGACTACTCCAATTCTTTTGGAGGTTCAATTCAAAATTTCTTGGTGATTTTTACCCATCTGACTCAGGACATGAAAAATTACATAAAAAATAATTAATTTACCCCTTTATGTAATATGGAGAAACTAGCTATTGAGTCCTTTATACAACAATGACTACGGACCGTTAATGGATTATATAATCCACTAGTGTTGGAACATTGGATCACCTCTATAGAGAAGATATTTTCTATTCATAACTATAATATAATGGAGAATGTGACTCAGTTTGGTTACCATCTATATATATAGGCCGATTAATGGTGGGCATTGACTATGAACTCCAAGATGAAGGATAAAATTGAAGAGATGGAGTGGGAATGCATTAAGATGATTTTACTTAACCAATATTTCCCTCAAAGTATTCATACAATGATGGATAAATAATTCATAGAGCTAATGAAAATGGAAGGGTAATTGCTCATGGACTATGATGAAAATTTGCCAAAGCTTTCAAGGTATGCTCAGGATTTACATCAACAATGGTAAAAAGAATCAAAATATTATTTAGTGAATTAAAACAACACATTCGAAAGGCCCTTGAAATTTTATATTTTGGGAGATATGATGAAGTTTTTTGATGTTTTCCCAAATTATAGATAGAGTGTGGAGAATGGTCCCCTGTCTATAGTGTTAAGAAATAACTCCTAGAGTTTCAAGATAGAGGATCTAATGAGAATGGTGGAAATGAAAATCAACCACACATATGTAAAAAATATGGGAGAAGCATCATGGGAGCTGCCTGAAATGGATGAAAATTTTATATATTTTTAGGATAGAAGGCCACCAAGATAATGAATGTCAAATATACATGAAGAAACAAGAAAATGTGGTGGGAGAAATGAGAGTACCAACTAGTGTTCAATGCTTCAACTTTAAGGAGGAAGGGAACTTTTCAAGCTAGTTCACTAAACCATAAGTCCTCGAGGGTAATTAGCATCATCAAGCACCAATGAAAAAGGAGTAGTGAATGTATTATTCCATACCTAATATGGAAGTGTATAAAGAAAAATAAATTATAAAAAGCACACTTCCAAGTAACTCAATAATGGGAAAAGTCTTATTTGATTACATTTCTACGCAAACCTTTTTATCTTTAGTGTTTGAAAAAACTATTGAATCGAATCCCCAAAACCATGATGTAGGTATATCGATAAAAACACATAGCGGTGCAATAATTTCAACCTAGGAATTGGAATCTTTTCATATTGGTTTATGTGGGAAGACTTGTACATCAAATCATGTGATACTTCCCTTGGTGGAATTTGACACTATAATGGGAATGGATTTTCTCTCATTATATAGATCACATATCGAATGATGTGAAACAGATATATAGTTTCATATTCTGAACCATCCCATGATCTTATAAAAATGTAATAAATATCATGAATATCGTTTACAAAATACTTAAATAATGCTGGCGTTGATTCCTAGTAAAGAGGCGTACCTCGATCAAATGGTTGAATCAAAGGAATCTGTGAACCTAGTAGAAATTCTAATCATGAGGTAATAAAGTAACATATTTACTAAAGAGTATCTCCGAATTCACCAATATAATCATATGAGGTTCTCAGTAAATCTCATAATTCGAGTTACTCCTTTCTCAATGTGTCCCAATATGATTTCTCTTATCGAACTAGAGGAGTTAAAGAAGCATCTTCAAGAAAATTTGGAAAAATGGGTTTATATGCCCTATTCAGTCACCTTGGGGTGCACCATTTATATTTTTCAAGAAGAAGGATGGATCAATGTGATTGTGCATTGATTATCGGGAACTCAAAATGATCATCATAGGGAACAATGATCCTCTTCAATGTATTGATGACTAGTTAGATTAGTTATTAAGATATCAGTACGTCTAAAATAAGGATCTTCAATATGGATATCATAAGATAGAGGTGAATAAAGAAGATATTTAGACGAAAACCTTCTGTACAAGGTATGTGAACTATAAGGAATGGAAAAGAACCTCTAGTGTCATAGAAATACATATTTTTCTTGTATTAACATGGTACTAATGAATTTTTGTGAGAAATTTATCATGATTTTCTATCCCTCTAACTATGTTAACAAATAAATTGACTAAGAATATATGGATGGATGAATGTGAGGAAAGATTCATGGATCTAAAGAGAAGGATGATCAATATACTTGTACACACATTTCCAAAAAAATGCTGAATGTTTTCTGATATACAATGATTATTCAAAGAAATCCTTGGTTCTTTCACTCATATAAAATGATAAAGTTATAGCCTACGCCTTATAGAAGATTATGATTATCACACCCCAACCGATGATTAATTTTATTCTAATTATTTTTTGTTTCTCTTTTGACCTGTGGGTTGTATCGATTTTAATTTAAAGGAAATTTGGTGTCACACATGGTTGTGCGGACGTATGTGCAATCATGTGTAGTACCCATCATTAATTAGAGAATTTTTCACTATTATATGTGTTATTATTAGGGTGCATGACCATGTTCATGACCGTGGGCATTTTCCGACTCCAATAATAATATTATTATTATTGGTATGGTTGTTTTTATAATTTTATTTTATTATTTATAGTTTTATTATTACTATTAAATTTTTTTTATTAACTAGAAATTTGTTTGGTTCTTTTATTTTTATTTTATTTTTATATATTATTTCTTTTTATCCCCATTTATTTTCTTTTATTTCCTTTATAATTTATTACTTTTTTATTTTATTTCTCTTTTATTTCCCCCCTCCATTTCATTCTCTCCGTTTTATTTTTTTTCTCTTTTTTCCCTCTCTCTTGCACTCCCCTCTTCCCTACATGGACTCTCCTACCCTCCTATCCCTAGTGCCATTGAAATCCCCCTGCTCCATCCTCATCCTCACTGGATCTCCTTCGCCACTCTCCTCTCTCTCTCTGATGCCCGACCCTCATGCCACCCTCACCCACAGTGACCCCCCCCCCACGGCTGCTTGTGAACCCAGCCACGCTACACAAAACAACATTCGTCCTCCTTCCATCGTTCCCCCTACCACCTTCCCTCCAACTGCACCAGGACCGACACCCCACCTCCAGGGATTGCCTCGCGTGCCTCTAAATACCCGGTTGGCCTCCTCCAGTGCACAACCTCCCTCACGACGCCTTTTTCACGGCCTGACCACACCGGTCGACCTCCTCTGGCGAACCGGACCACCTTTCCATGCCGACCCACTCCCCCTTCCTATCGGACAACCCCCTCTGGTGCACTAAAACCTCCCGTGCACGTCTCCCCTTTCTCAGAAAAACACCAGATGGCACCCCCTCTTTGGTTTCTAGCATCGTGCAAGCCCGACAACCTCCTCAGAGATTCATCCGACCTCCCACACCCTCGCTGTAGGTTCCTTCTCCTCCGATCGGGTTGCTCTTCCATTGTGTATAATTTTTTGGTTAGGGTTTTGTTGGAATTTTGTTTGATCATGATGTAATTGGTCTGATTCCTTTATTTTAAGGATTAATTGTGTTGTTTGTGGTGTGGTTGTCACCTAGCAGAGTTTGCACACCGCATTTGTGAAATTTCAATACCAAAGGTATGTGTTTCCGCATATATGTGTCATTTGAATAATTAATTTTCTTATTTAATTAATTTAGTAGACTCATTTATTATTTTTTTGGGAATATAGTTTTACATAGGTTTTAATAATATTTTGAATTGTTTAGTAGCATGTTTATTTAATATGAATGTTTTGTTTTTGTGGAAACCCGTGCTGAACTTTTTGTAGTGTTTTATAAACCTTGTTGTTGGTTTATTAAGTCGCGTAAGGGATATGAATTCTATTTTATCATTTCATCCGTGTTGTGTCATGGTGCGCTTGGTTTTAGAATGGTTTTTTTGAGTGTTTTATTAGTGTAAAACTTTGATGTGATATTTCAAATGTTTTATAAATTGTTCAAGTGTTTAATACCTTTGTTAAATTATATGTATAGTGAGTGGTAACTTCCTTTGGGGTTTGAGTCATCGGCAACAAGGAACTATGTATATACATATACAAGATAATGTATATGCATGTATGTGAAGCGGTCTTGGGTTTCCCCTTTCAGAAGCTGCATGTTTTGAGGCTGGTCCACTATGCCTATGCCATCAATTTTAATTCCATAAATTCTTTAGTGCTTTTAAAATTGTTTTCGAAATTAAATAGTATAGACATGCTATTAAAATTGTTATAGATGCTTAGAGTTGTACATCACTTTATGTTTAGTGGTTCACTTTTCCAATTTTAAATGTGTATCCTTCTTTTACATATATTTTTGCATGATACACTGAATGCTTGGAAGTGTTTTTGAAAAATGATTCTTCATTCCCTATGCATAATTTATAAATCTTTCAATATGTGTTTTTTATGTTGACATATGATGACAACCATGCTTTGAAAATGTAATACCCTTCTTATGCTAAATTGGTTTTGAAATGCTAAACCCTTAAAGTAGCTTTTCCTAAGAGGCTAACATGTGTGTTTGAAGGTTGATTTTTGAATAAATATAGATTAGTGAAAGACTTTAAAAATAAGGAAGTTCATGTTTTGGTTAGTTTGTACGAATGCATGAGTTTTTGAATAAATCTGGGGTTAATTGGTAATTGGCCTTTCTTCAATAGTATGATTTATTTTACACATTTTTTTTAAAATTGTGGTGCCTTGGTTGTGAAAATTGATTTATAAAAAGGTTTTTGGAACTTAAAGATGTTGAGAAACATTGTTTTTTTATTGGTAATGTTCAATATAAATTAATGGGGTCGGTTCGGCACTTTGAGAATGGTTTAAAAAATTGGAAACCCCATCTTGAGGCATTCCCCATAGCTGGGAAATGTAACGAAAGTGTTAAAATGTGATTTGTGATATATGACTTGTGTCGATGATTATGATTTGTGTGTCGTGAAATAGGGAGAGTTCGATTAATGATGGAGGGTGGGGGTGAGAATTTGAATGAGTTTTGGATAAAGAAAGTGTTGTGTACATTTATGATTTCTTGATAAAACTCACCACCACTTTAAACAGAGCAAAATGTGAAACCTTGGTATCTAGGTGGGTGAACTAGGACTTGTGGGCTAGTGGTCCAGAGGTGACTTGACCCGATATCACTACAGGTTTGATGATTTCAACACAAACTAAAAATACGAATGACAAAGGGTTATGGTCTTCTAAGACATGTTTTTTAGGGTCGTTGCCTTCTAATCCACATTTCACTGAGACACAAAGATCCTAGGTCCCCAAATTACACTAGATACTTTGGGTCTTCCCATGGCGCTTTTGATACAATTCTCAATTCAGTTGTTTTATGCTTGTTCCCTCTTTTGTGAAAACTATATTTTAATCTTAATTGGTCTCCTTAAATTTTAAAATGTTAATTCATGCTCAAAACCTATTTTTAAAACGGAAGATAAATGTTTCTCTTGAAAATGTAAGCTTATTATTTGAATTTGAAAAGAGCAAAAAAAACATTATTTTATTTTGCATTATTTTCAAACTAGAAATATTTATATTTCTTATTAAAGGAAGTGGCATAGGGAGTTGTTGTATTTTGGCTTTCCTACTGAGAATCTCAGTACTCACGCCAACATTATCATTTCAGTTTCAGGTTCTGGTTTTGGATCTCTCTTGTAGTAAGCTTGTTGTTGTGTTTGGTGGTGACCCATGAGGTCACTTGGAGGTATGTGTAACATTCTATCCTTGTTCTATTTTCAATTGTAAGTATTTTAATACCTTTCTTAGTTTATGTTGATTTTTTATATGTATTTTCTAGGATAAATCATTCCCAAATGCCTCATTGTGGTGCCCCGCACTAGTTGTCAGCCTGTAGGGATCAGGAACACCATTCGGGCCATGTCACGGATAGGGTTCCAGGTCAGATGATGACCCAACCTAGTTCGTGACAAAATGGTATCATAGGGGTATGTTTTTTTATTTTTATTTGGGGTGTTAGATAGATCGGAGATAAGATTGTTGGTACTAGAGTGGTAGGTGCGGGAAGAGTATCGTGAAATCTTACTCGTTCAGATCCTCGAGTAATCAATGGTAGTCTGGGATTTATGTTTTGGATCTGGTCATAGTTAATGAGGAATGAAAGTAGGAGTAAAGAGGTATTGCGCGAGGTCTCACATGGATTAGAGACCCATGTTATGCCTGAGAGTACAGTTTTACACTCCTAGCGGTTGGTTCTTTCCTAGGACATGGTATGCTAAACCAAGTAGTAGGGTTAGACACAACCACTAGTTCTCGGTTCTGGTGCTTTAGTGTTGAAAATTTCTTGCTTCAGTTCTGGGTTGACGTGAAGTAGGTGTTTTCCTTTGAGAATGAATTGATTTCTTAAGTTCGAACATTTGGATTTGTGTGTGAAGTGTGGATTTTTATTTTTGTGTGGTGCTTGATCTTGTGGAAGGTTGGTCTTGTGTTTATCATTTAGATATTCCCCCTAGAAATGTCCCATGGGTTCAATAAGGTCTCTCCCAATTCTTGGACCGACCCAGACTCTCAGTGGAGTGGTAGAGTTGGTTTCTTCTCGGTTGGGTCAACTTTTTTTAGATGTGAGGTCGAGTGAGTATTGTCTAATGATTTTCGAAGTTGAGAGTGTCTCCAGTTTTTGAGGATTTCTGAATGTTGTGTGGGTGTAAGTTTTCTTGAGTGTGTTTTTAGAAGTAGGAGTAGACCAGTAAACAGTGATTGTCTCATTTTGCTATGACTGTGGATGTCTTGAGAAATCCTCAATTCTACCTTCATCTTCAGGCTGCACATTGAGAATCGAAAGTGAGGGAAGGTGGTTGATCATGTAGGTTCTCGACCAGTCAATAGATGGTGAAGGAGATGTGTTGACCCTTCGATGATTCAGTTCCATGTTTCCCCAGAGGTAGTGTGAAGCGATCAGTTAAAAGTTCTTAATAGTTGATGTTCTTGTTCATATTGTTGTAAGTGATAGTTCTTCATCCGATGAGGAGTGTGAACTGATGAGACCTATTCCTCGAATTCTTTATCCATCATTCCATGTTGCGTGTATGGTGGACCACTCTATCGCTTATCTCTAGTGTGGTCAGTCAGGAATTCTACGCCATTCACCACAATTCCATGTTGGTATGTTGATTAAGTGGTCGCTTGGGACACGAGGAGATGTATGTGAGTTGATTTTCTAGTGGAGGAAGATCCAGTTAGAGGTGGTCAGCTCATGACTGCGAGGTGGTAGATGCTTCAGAAATTAGGGGCCCAACCATAGGTCTTAGGGTGAAGCTTACACGCAGTCAAAAACCCATCGGATGTGGTACAAGTTTGGTTCAACTTATGTCCGCTGTGTCAGGATAGGTACAACATAAATTTCCCTACTGTGGTATCATCTCTGAAGGAATAATTTTTGTTGAGAGGGGCGTGAAGCTCGGTCTCCTTTCGATGGTTTTAATTTATGGTAGTTCCTCTTTGGCCTTAAAGTGGTTTGGAGAATATATATTCTTGTAAAGCCAGCGGGCCTGCTCTGTGAACCTTTTTATGGTCAGTTATGATTCTAAATTGTACTTATTATAGAGATACTCTTGTCTTGTGGATTTGACGTGCACCTATGCAGATTACCTCCTGGTTAGGTGTCTCCACTACCAAGACTATCTCTTGAAGAGTAATATCAGACAGAGTAGGAATTGTCCGTGCAGGATGACCTGTGTTGGCAGGTTCATTATAAAGTGATCAATCAGTGTTGATCAAAGTAAACTAGGAATGCCCGCTAGGGATTTGTGGTTTTAGGAAATTTTAAAATGGCGGGGAGACCATGTGCGGGTCTCACCGATGTCCCCTCTTGTGTTGGTTAAACGTAGGATACTTTGAGGGCCAATATAGTGTTATAGGTTCTATGAGTTGTGATTTGTTTTGGTTTGGAGATGTAATGTTTGATGAGGACCCTAATATAGTGGGGAGACCACCATAGGATGATCATGCGTAAGAATCTGTTTTCCAAGTGCACTTGGCGGAGCAACCCCTTTATTTTTCTCCAACTATCCTCGACCATGCTAATTGGTTAGCTTGGATAATGGTTTTCTTGATGAGTGTTGTTGGAGATCTCAAGCGGCCATGGTGATCCCTAAGACGGTGGTCAAGGTGTTCCATGTTGTAGTTCTGCCTGAGCTGAATTCCTTATTTCTGGTTGTTTTTATTGGTGATTCTGTTTTTGAGACAATTGGAGATTCAGGTCATGGGTGTTTTGAATGCCCGATCTTCAGGTGATTGATTTTTTTTTAGTTATCATCACGGTATTGCTTGGAATCTTTTCTTGGTTAAGTATTTTGGGACTTTCTGGGGGTAGAAAGTGTCAAGGTGGGGAGAATTGTGACACCATGACCATTGCTTAATTTTATTCTAATTATTTTGGTTATCTCTTTTGATATGCAGGTTGTGTCGATTTTAATTTAACGGAAATTTGGTGCCATACATGAGAGCATGGCCGTATGCGCGATCGTGTGTAGTACCCATCATTAATTAGAGAATGTTTTACTATTAAATATGTTATTATTTGGGTGCGCCACCTTGCGCATGACTGTGCACATTGTCCAACCCCAATAATAATAATAATAATATTGGTATGGTTGTTTTTATTATTTGTTTTTATTATTTTTTTAGTTTCATTATCTCTATAAGAATTTGTTGCTATTAACTAGAATTTTGTTTTGTTCATTTTTTTTATTTTATTTTTAACCATTATTTCCTTTTATCCTCATTTATTTTCTTATATTTCCTTTCTATTTTTTTATTTTATTTCTATTTTATTCCCCCCACTCCCTCCATTTCTTTCTCCCCCTTTTCTTTTCTCTCTTTTTTTCCCTATCTCTTTCACTCCCCTCTTCCCCGTGAAGACCCCCTCCCCTCCTAACCCTATCGTCGCTGGAATTCCCCCTACTTCATCCTCTTCCTCACCAAATCTCCTCCACCACTATTCTATCCCTCTATGGCGCCCCACCCTCGTGCCACACTCACCAGTAGTGACACCCCCTCCCCCACCTCGGCTGCATGCGAACCTAGCAGCGCTGTACCAAACCCCTACCGGCCTCCTTCTGTCGTGCTTCCCTCCCACCATCCCTCCAACTACACTTGTACTGGCACCCCACAACCCTGTCATGCCTCGTGCGCCACTGACATATCGGTTGGCCTCTCCAAGTGCACAACCTACCTCACGCCACCTTTTTCTCTGCCAGACCACACCAGACGACCTCCTTTGGTGAACCAGACCACCTTTCCTTGCCAACCCACTCCCCCTACCCCTCGGATTGCCTCCTTCGGCACACTGAAACCTCCCGTGTGTGTCTCCCCTTTCTTTTCCAAAGACCCGACGACATCCCATTTCTTTTCCGGCATCACACAAGCCTGACAACCTCATAGGAGCTTCATACGAACTCCCGCACCCTCGTCGTAGGTGCGTTCTCCTCTGACCGGGCTGTTCTTCCATTGTGGGTAATTTTGCGGTTAGGGTTTGGTTGGTGTTTTGTTTAATCATGATGTAATTGGTCTGATTGTTCTACTTTAAGGATTAATTGTGTTGGTTGTGGTGTGGTTGTCACCTAGTATAGTTTTCACACCACCTTTGCAATGTTTCGTTACCGAAGGTATGTGTTTCTGCATATATGTGTTGTTTGAAAAATTAATTTTCTTTTTTAATTAATTTAGTATACTCATTGATTAGTTTTATTGGTGTGAAAATATTTTCACATAAGTTTTAATATGATTTTGATGTGTTTAGTAGCGTGTTTATTTAATATGAATGTTCTTATTTTGTGGAAACCCATGATGAGATTTTCATAGTGTTTTATAAACCTTGGTGTTGGTTTATTATGTCACGCAAGTGCTGCGAATTCTATTTTATCATGTTTTTGGTGTTGCGTCATGGTACGCTTGGATTTTGAAAGGATGTTTTGAGTGTGTTATTGTTTTAAACATTTGATGTGATATTTCAAATGTTTTATAGATTCTTTAAGTGTTTAATTACTTTATTAAATCATATGTATAGTGAGTGGTCCCTTTCTTGGGGGTTCGAGTCATTGACAACAAGGACCTATGTATATACATATACATGAAAATGTATATGCATGTAGGTGAAGTGGTCTTGGGTTACCCCTGTCAGAAGCTTCGTGTTTTAAGGTAGGTCCCCTATGCCTATGCCTTCAATTTGAATTCCACAAATGATTTAGTTCTTTAAAAATTGTTTTGAAAATTAAATTGTATATATGCGCGATGAAAATTGTTAGCAAATCATAGCGTTGGATATCTCCTTATGTTTAGTGGTTCTATTTTCCGATTTTAATTGTGTAGCCTTTTTTTAGATATGTTTTCTAGCTTGAGACACAAATTTTCTTAGAAGTGTTTTTGAAAAATGGTTCTTCATTCTCTATTCATAATTTATAAAGTTTCCAACATGTGTTTTTCATGTTGACATATGATCCCGACCATTCTTGGAAAATGTAATGCCCTTTTTATGCTAAATTAGGTTTGAAATGCTAAATCCTTAAAGTGGTTTTTCCTAAGTGGCAAGCATATGTGATTGAAGGTTGATTTTTGAATAAATATGGATTAGTACAAGACTTTAAAAATAGGGAATTTCATGTTTCAGATAGTTTGTAAGAATGCATGTGTTTAGGAATAAAAATGGGGTTAATTGGAAATTTTACATTCTTCAATGGTTTGATTTATTTTACGCGTGATTTTTAAAAGTGTGGTGCCTTGGTTGTGAAAATGGATTTTTAAAAATATTTTTGGAACTTAAAGATGTTTATCAAGATTGTTTTCTAATTGGTAATGTTATTTGAAAATTAATGGGGTCTGTTTGGCACTTTGAAAACGGCTTACAAAATTGGAAAACCCCTCTTGAGGCATTCCCCCTAGTTGAGAAATGTAATTCACGTGTTAAAATGTGATTTGTGACATATGACTATTGTAGATGCTTATGCTTTGTGTGGCATGAAAGAGGGAGAATGCTCTTATGGAGGGGGTATGGTGGTGAGAGGTTTAATGAGTTTTGGATAAAGGAAGTTTTGTGTACATTTATGATTTCATGATAAAAACTCACCACCTTATGAAACAGTGCATAATGGGAAACCTAGGTGTCTAGGTGGTTGAACTTGGACTCGTGGGCTAGTGGTCTGGTGGTGACTTGACCCAGTATCACTACAGGTTTGATGATTGAAACACTAACTAAACATATGTATGACTGAGGGTTGTGGTCTTCTAAGCCACATTTTTTTAGGGTTGTGGTTTTCTAAGCCACGTTTTCTGAGGTTCGTGGACTTAAAGCCACTTATCACCGAGATGTGAAGATCCTTGGTCCCCAACTAACACTTTCTTCTTTAGGGTCTTCCCATGGTGCTTGTGATATTATTCTCAATTTAGTTGTTTCATGCTAGTTCCCTCTTTTGGGAAAACCATATTTTAACTTAAATTGGTGTCCTCTAATTTTTAAATGTTAATGCATGCTCAAAACCTATTTTAAAAAAGTAAGAGAAATGATTCTCTTTAAAATTAAAGGTTGTTATTTTAATATGAAAAGAACAAAAAAACATTATTTTATCACACCTTATTTCAAACTAGCATGATTTGGATTTCTTACTAAAGGAAGTGTCATAGGGAATTGTTGTATTTTGGCTTTCCTAATGAGCATCTTAGTGCACACCCTAAATTTATATTTTCAGTTTCATGTTCTAGTTTTGGATCTCTCTTGCAGTAAACATGTTTCTGTGTTTGGTGGTGACCCATGAGGTCACATGTGGTTATGTTTAATTTTCCATCCTTGTTTTATTTTAAATTGAAAGTATTTGACTACCTTTCTTAGTTTATGTCAATTATTTATATGTCTTTTCTGGGATAAATTATTCCCAACTGCCTCATTGTGGTTCCTGGCCCTAGTTTACAGCCCGTGGGGATTGGGAATGCCCTTCAGACCATGTCGCGGACCGGGCCAC
The DNA here is from genome assembly GCA_963277665.1 of Viscum album. NCBI lineage: Eukaryota > Viridiplantae > Streptophyta > Magnoliopsida > Santalales > Viscaceae > Viscum > Viscum album. Next base: position 1,304,133,990 of record OY728140.1, on the reverse strand, counting down.
GTGTCAGATGACGACCCGACCTAGTTCATGAAAAGATGGTATCAGAGGGGAAGGTTTTGTTGGTGTTATTTGGGGCATCGGATAGATCAGATATAGGACTGTTTGTACTCGAGTGGTAGGTGCGGGAAGAGAGTCACGAATTCTTGCTCATTCTAATCCTCCAGGAACTAAGGTTTGTATGGGATTTATGTTTCGGATTTGGTCTAAGTGAATGGGGAATGAAAATAGGAGTTAATTGGTACTGTGCGTGGTCTCACATGGAGTAGTGACCCCTGTGATGTCTTAGAGTACAATTTAAAACTCATAGTGGTTGGTTATTTTCAAAGGCATGATATGAATAACCATGTATCCAGGTTAGACACGACCAGTAGTTCTCTATTCATGTGCTTTAGTGTTGAAAATGTCTTGATTCATTTCTGGGATGACATGAAGTTGGTGTTTTTCTTTGGGAATGCATTGATTTCTTATGTTGGAACTTTAGAATTTGTGTGTGAAGTGTGGATTGTTTTGTGCGGTGATTGATATTAATAGAGGTTGGTGTTGTGTTTCTCATTTGGATATGCCCCCTTGAAATGTCCCATGGGTTCTAGCAGGTCTCTCTTAGTTCTTGGCCTGACCGATACTCTTAGTGGAGTGGCAGAATTGGGTTCTTCTTGGTTATGTCGTATTTTTGGAGATGTGGGGTCAAGTGAGTATTGTTTAATGCTATGGGAAGTTTATAGTGTCTCTAGTTTTTTAGGAACTCTGAATGTTGTTTTGGTGTAAGTTTTCTTGAGTGTGTTTGGAGGATCAGGACTAGACCAATAAACGATGATCGTCTCATTTCTCCATGAATGAGGATGCCTTGAGTGATCCTCAATACTACCTCCATCTTGAGGTTTCACCTAAAGAATCTAAGGTGAGGGAAATTGGTTGATCTTGTAGTTTCTCGACCAGTCAACAGATGGTGAAGGCGGTGTGTTGACCCTTTGACGAGTCAGTTCCATGTTTCCCCAGAGGTAGTTTGAAGCGATCAGTCAAAAACTCCTAATAGATGGTGGTCTTGTTAATATTGTGGTAAGTGGAAGTTCCACATTATATGAGGAGTGTGAATTGAAGGGACTTATTCCTCGAAATCTCCTTCCATCAATCCGTGTTGCATGTATGATAGACCACTCTATCTCTTATCCCTAGTGTGGTCAGTCGGGCTGTCTAAGCCCTTCGCCATAATTCCTAGTTTCTATGTTGATGAAGTGGTCACTTGGGACATGAGGAGAAATATGCGAGTTGATTTTCTAGTGGAGGAAGATCCGGTCAGAGGCGGTCAGCTCATGATTGTGAGGCGGTAGATGCTTCAGACATTAGGGCCCCAACCACAGGTCTCAGGGTGAAGCTTGTGCACAGTCAAAAACTCATCGGATGTGGTTCGAGTTTGGTCCAACTTAAGTTTATAGTGTCAAGATGGGAACAACTTAAGTTTCCCTACTACGGTATCGTCTTTGAAGGTGTCATTTTTGTTGAGAGGGTCATGAAGCTTTGTCTCCTTTCGATGGTCTCAATTTATGGGAGTTCCTCTTTGGCTTTAAAGTGGTTCAGATAATCCGTATTCTTTTAAAGCCAGTGGGCGTGCTCTGTGAACCTTTTTGTGGTTGGTTATGAATCGAAATTGTACTCGTTTTGGAGATTGTCATGTCTTGTATATTTGATGCACACCTATCCAGTTTTCCTCCTGGTTAGGGGTCTTCGCTACCAAGACTATCTCATATGGTGGAATATCGGCCATGGTAGGAATCATCCATATAGGACGACCCGTGTTGGTGGGTTCGTGATGAAGGGTTCAATCAATGTTGCCCAAAGTAAACTAGGATTGCCCACTCATGTTTTTTGGTGATATGAAATTTTAAAATAGCGAGGATACCATGTGCGGTTATCACTGATGCCCCCTCTTGTGTTGGTAAAACATAGTGAACATTGAGAGTCAATCTAATGTTAGAGTTTGTATGAGTTGGGAGTTGTTTTGGTTTGAGTAACCAATGTTTGATGAAAAACCTAATATAGTGGGGAGACCACCATTGGAAGAGCTTGAGGAAGACCCTATTTTCAAAGTGCACTTGGTGGAGCAACCCCTTGATTTTTTTCCACCCGACCTCGCCCATACTAATTGGTAAGCTCAAATACTGGGTCACTTGAGAGTGTTCTTGGAGATCTTGAGCAGCCCCAATGATCCCTAATATGGGGATCAAGGTGTCCCATGTTGTAGTTCTACCTGAGTTGAATTCCTTATTTCGGGTTGTTTTTCATGGTGATTCTAGTTTTGAGACATTTGGAGTTTCAGGTCATGGGTGTTTTGAATGCCCGATATTCAGGTGATTGAGTTCTGTTTTAGGTATCTTCATGGTATTGCTTGGAATCATAGCTTGGTTATGTATTTTGGGACTTTCTAGGGGCAGAATGTGTCATGGTGGGGAGAATTGTCACACCAAGACCCATGCTTAATTTTATTCTAATTATATTGGGTTTCTCTTTTGACCCGCGGGTTGTGTCGATTTAAATTAAAATTAAATTTGGTCCCATGCATGGGTGCACGACCATACGCGCAATAGTGTGTAGTACCCATTATTAATTAGAGAACATTTTACTATTAAATGTGTTATTATTTGGGTGTGTGACCCTAGAAAGGAATGTGCGCATTGTCTGACCCCAATAATATTATTATTATTATTGGTCTTTTTGTTTTTATTATTTGGTTTTATTATTTTTATTTTTATTATTACTATTAAAATTTGTTGTTATTAACTAGAATTTTATTTTGTTCTTTTATTTTTATTTTATTTTTAAGCATTATTTATTTTTATCCTCATTTATTTTCTTTTATTTATTTCTATTTTTTATTTTATTTCTCTTTTATTTCCCCCTCCATTTCTTTCTCTCCCTTTTCTTTTTTCTCTCTTTTCCCTCTCTCTTGCACTCCCCTCTTCCCCGTGAGGGCCCCGTACCCTCCTAACCCTAGTGCATCTTGAATTCCCCATGCTCTATCCTCTTCCTTGTCAGACCTCCTCCGCCACTCTCCTCTACCTCTCTGGCACCCCACCCTTGTGACGCCCTCACCAACAGCGAACCCCCCCCCCCAGTTGCTTGTGAACCCATCTGCGTCGCACCATACCCCTGCCGGCCTCCTTCCATCGTGTCTCCCTCCCACCTTCCCTCTGATTGCACCCGGACCGGTGCCCCATCTCCCTGGCTTGCCTCGCGCACTTCCGGAAACCCGACTATCCTCCTCTAGCACACAACCTCCCTAATAGTGCCTCTTTCTCAGCCAGACCACACAGTCCGACCTCCTCCGGTGAACCGGCCCACCTTGCCTTGCCGACCCGCACTCCCTTCCCCTGGACAGCCTCCTTCGGTGCACCGAAACCTCCCACGTATATCTCCCCTATCTCGTCCGAACACCCGATGACATCCCCTCTTTCTTTTCAACATAGCGCAAGCCCCATAACCTCATAGAAGCTTCGGCCTACCTTCTACACCATCCCCGTAAGTGCATTCTCCCTCGACCGGGTTGTTCTTCCATTGTGGGTAATTTCGGTGTTGGGGTTTGGTTGGCATTTTTTTAGATCATGATGTAATTGGTCTAACTGTTTTATAATGAGGATTAATTGTGTGGGTTGTGGGGTGGTTATCAACTGGCAGAGTTTGCACACTGCATTTTCGAAATTTTGATACTGAAGGTATGTGTTTCTGCATATATGTGTAGTTTGAAAAATTAATTATCTTATTTAATTAATTTAGTATACTCATTGATTAGTTTTCTTGGTGCGAATATAGTTTCACAAAAGGTTTAATATTATTTTAATGTGTTTAGTAGCATGTTTATTCAATATGAATGTTCTGATTTTGTGGAAACTCGTGATGAGATTTTCATAATTTTTAATAAACCTTGGTGTTTGTTTATTATGTTTCACAAGGGCTGCAAATTCTATTGTATCTTGTTTTTGGTGTTGTATCATGGTGCTCTTGGTTTTAGAACAGATGTTTTGAGTGTGTTATTAGTTTAAACAATTGATGTGATATTTCAAATGTTTTATAAATTGTTTAAGTGTTTAATTCCTTTATTAATTTATATGTATAGTGAGTGGTCCCTTCCTTGGGGGTTCGTGTCATCAGCAGCAAGGACATATGTATATACATATACATGAAAATGTATATGCATGTAGGTGAAGCGGTCTCCGGTTCCCCTATCAGAAGATCTATGTTTTGAGGTAGGTCCCCTATACCTATGCCTTCAATTTTAATTCCATAAATGCTTCAGTGTTTTAAAAAGTGTTTTCAAAATTAAATAGTATATACGTGCTATGAAAATTATTATTGATGCCTAGCGTTGGACATCTCTTTATGTTTATTTGTTCACTTTTCTGATTTTAAATGTGTAGCCTTCTTTTAGATATGTTTTCTAGATTGATACAATAAATTCTGAGAAGTGTTTTTAAAAAATGGTTCTTAATTCTCTACGCATAATTTATAAATTTTCAACATGTGTTTCTCATGTTGACATATGATCTCGACCATTCCTAGAAAATGTAATACCCTTTTATGCTAAATTGGTTTTGAAATGAAAAATCCTCAATGTGGTTTTTCCTATGTGTCTAGCATGTGTGTGTAAAGGTTAATTTTTGAATAAAGATAGATTAGTTAAAGACTTTGAAAATAAGGAAGTTCATTTTTTGGTTAGTTTGTAAGAATTCATGAGTTTTGGAATAAATAAGGGGTTAATTGGTAATTTTCCTTTCTTCAATGGTTTGATTTATTTTAAGCATGTTTTTTTAAAATTTGTGGAGCCTTGGTTGTGAAAATGGATTTGTAAGAAGATTTTTGGAACATAAAGATGTTGAGAAATATTGTTTTCTGATTGGTAATGTTCTTGGTAAATTAAAAGGGTCTATTTGGCACAATAAAAATGGTTAAAAATTTTGGAAAACCCTTATTCAGGCATTCCCCATAGTTGAGAAATGTAATGAAAGTGTTAAAATGTAATTTTGGATATAATCCTTGTGTTGATGATTATACTTAGTGCGGCGTGAATGAAGGTGAATGTGCTTAAGGAGGGAGGATGGTGGTGAGAGGTTGAATGGGTTTTGGATAAAGAATGTGTTGTGTACATTTATGATTGATTGATAAAAACTCACCACCTATTAAAGCAAAGCACAATGGGAATCCTCAGTATATAGGTGGGTGAACATGGACTCATGTTCTAGTGGTCCCGAGGTGACTTCACTTGGTATCCCTACCGGTTTGACGATTGCAACTCTAACTAAACATATGAATGACTGGGTGTTGTGGTATTCTAAGCCACGTTTTCTAAGGGTCTTGGTCTTCTAAGCCAAATTTTATGATGGTCTTGGCGTTCTAACACAAGTTTCACCAAGACATGAAGATCTGATATCCCCAACTAACACTAGCTACTTAGGGTATTCCCATGGTTCTTGTGATATGATTCTCAATTCAGTTGTTTCATGCATGTTCCCTCTTTTGTAAAAACCATATTTTAATCTAAATTGGTCTCCTTTAATTTCAAAATGTTAATGCATTCTCAAAACCAATTTTGAAAAGGGAAGAGAAATAATTATCTGGAAAATGAAATATTGTTATTTGAATTTGAAAAGAGTGAAAAAACATTATTTTATTATGCCTTATTTTCAAACTAGCTAGATTTGGATTTCTTATTAAAGGTAGTGGAATAGGGCGTTGTTGTATTTTGGCTTTCCTATTGAGCATCTCGGTTCTCATGCCTACATTATATTTTCAGTTTTAGGTTCTAGTTTGGAATATCTCTTACAGTAAGCTTGTTTCTGTGTTTGGTGGTGACCCATGAGGTCACTTGGAGGTATGTGTAACTGTCCATCCTTGTTCTATTTTTAATTGAAAGTCTTTGACTACTTTTCTTAGTTTATGTCAATTTTTTATATGTCTTTTCTGGGAAAATTCATTCCTAACTGCCTCATTGTGGTGCCAAACACTATTTTCCATCCTGTGGGGATTGGGAATGCACTTCGGGCCATGTCGCGGACCGGGCACTGGGTCGGATGGCGACTCATCCATGTTTGTGAAAAAATTCAATCAGAGGGGTGGGTTCTATTGTTGTTATTTGGGGCGTTAGTTATATCAGAGATAGGACTATCAGTACTCGAGTGGTAAGTGTGGTAAGAGCGTCACAAACTCTTACTCGTTCCGATTCTCGAGTAACCAAGGGTAGTCTGGGATTTATTTTTTGGATTTGGTCTCAGTGAATGGGGAATGTCGGTATAAGTAAATTGGTATTGCGTGAGGTCTCACATGATGTAACAACCCATGTGATTTCTGAGAGTATAGTTTGACACTCGTAGTGGATGGTTCTTACCTAGGGCATGGTTATATAAACCATGTAGTCGGGTTAGACATGACCACTAGTTCACTGTTTAGGTTCTTTACTGTTGAAAATGTCTTGCTTCGGTTCTGGTTTGATGTGAAGTGGGTATTTTTTTATTGAGAATTCATTGATTTCTTAAGTTGGAACTATAATATGTGTGTGTGAAGTGTGGATTTTTATTTTGTACGGTGCTTGATCTTGTTGAAGGTTGGGGTTGTGTTTCTCATTTGGATATGCCCCCCCCAGAAATGTCCAATGGGTTCCAGTAGGTTTCTCTCTTTTCTTGGCCCGACCCAAACTCTTAGGGTAGTGGTAGAGTTGGGTTATGCTTGGTTTTGTCAACTTTTTGTAGATGTGAGGTCAAGTGAGTATTTTTTTTTAAATTATTTGTGAAGCTGAGAGTGTCTCCAGTTTTTGAGGAACTCTAAATGTTTTGTGGGTGTAAGTTGTCTTGAGTGTGTTTGGAGGAGCGGTACTAGACCAATAAATGGTGATCATCTTGTTTCTCTATGAATGAGGATGTCTTGAATGATCCTCAACACAATCTTCATCGTGATGTTGCACCTAAAGAATCGAAGGTGAGGGGAAGTGGTTGATCTTGTAGGTGTTCAACCAGTCAACAAATAGTGAAGGGGGTGTGGTGACCCTTCAATGAGTCGGTTCCATGTTTCCCTAGAGGTAGTGTGAAGTGACCAGTTAAAATCTCCTAATAGTTGGTGGTCTTGTTCATATTATGGTTAGTTAAAGTTTATCATTCGATGAAAATTGTGAACTGAAGGGACCTATTCCTCGAATTCTCCTTCCACCAGTCTGTGTTGCGTGTATGAAAGACCACTCTATCACTTATCTCTGGCATGGTCAGTCATGCAGTCTAAGTCGTTCGCCACAATTCCTAGTTGGTGTGTTGATGAAGTGGTCACTAGGGACACAAGGAGAAGTATGCGAGTTGTTTTTCCAGTTGATGAAGATCCAGTTAGAGGTGGTTAGCTCATGACTGCAAGGTGGTGGATGCTTCAGACATCAGGGCCCCAACCACAGGTTTTAGGGTGAATCTTGTGTGCAGTAAAAATCTCATTGGATGCGGTTCGAATTTGGTCTAACTTATGTCCGCCGTGTCAGGACGGGGACAACATAGATTTTCTTACTCTATATCATATTTTAAGGCTTCATTTTTGTTGAGTGGGGCATAAAGCACTATCTCCTTTCAACGGTCTTAATTTATGGGACTTCCACTTTGGCCTTAAAGTGGTTCATAGAATTCTTATTCTTGTAGTGCCAGTAGGCGTGCTCTGTGAACCTTTTTGTGGTCGGTTATGAATTGAAATTGAACTCATTTTGGAGATACTCATTTCTTGTGGATTTGATGCGCACCTATCCAGTTTTCCTCTTGGTTAGAGGTCCCCGCTACCAAGACTATCTCATATTTCAGAATATCATCCAGGATAGGAATCATCCATGCAGGATGACTCGAGTTAGTGGGTTCGTGTTGAAGGGTTCAATCTGTGTTTCTCAAATTAAACTAGGAATGCCCGAATGGGTTTCGTGGTGATAGGAAATTTCAAAATGGTGGGCAGACCCTGTGTGGGTCTCGCTGATGTCCCCTCTTATTTTGGTTAAACATAGAAAACTTTGAGGGTCAATCTAGTGTTAGAGGTTGTAAGAGTTGTGAGTTGTTTATTGGTTTGATGAACCAATGTTTGATGAGAACCCTAATATGGTGGGGAGACCACCAAAGGGAGAGCTTGTTGAATACTTTTTTTTCAAAGTGGTCTTGGTTGATCAACCCCTTTCTTTTTCTCTGCCCGACCTCAACCATGCTAATTGGTTAGCTCAGATAGTGGGTCTCCTGATGAGTGTTCTTGGAGATCTCAAGTGTCCCTAGTGATCCCTAAGATGGGGGTTAAGATGTTCTATGTTGTAGTTCTGCCTAAGGTGAATTCCTTGTTGCTGGTTGTTTTTCTTGGTGATTCTGGTTTTGAGACATGTGGAGTTTCAGGTCATGGGTGTTTTAAATGCCCGATCTTTGGGTGATTGGGTTTTTTTAGGTATCTTCACTGTCTTCCTTGGAATCGTTGCTTGCTTAAGTCTTTTGGGACTTATTGGGGGCATAAAGTGTCATAGTGGGGAGAATTGTCACACCCTGACCAATGCTTAATTTTATTCTAATTATTTTGGGTTTCTCTTGTGACCAGCGTGTAGTGTTGATTTTAATTTAAAGGAAATTTGGTGTCATACATGGGTGCACGACCGTGCGTGCCATCATGTGTAGTACCCATAATTAATTAGAAATTTTTTTACTATTAAATGTGTTATTGTTTGGGTGTGCGGCCTTGTTCATGACTGTGCGGGTTGTCCGACCCCAATAATAATAATATTATTATTGTTTTGGTTATTTTTAGTAATTTTTTTTATTAATTTAAGTTTAATTATTTCTATTAAAATTCATAGCTATTAACAAGAATTTTGTTTTGTTCTTTTATTTTTATTTTATTTTTAACCATTATTTCTTTTTATCCTCATTTATTTTCATTAATTTCCTTTATATTGTTTTATATTTTTTTATTTTATTTCTCTTTTATTTCCCCCCTCCATTTATTTCTCTAATTTTTCTTTTTTCTCTTTTTTCCCTCTCTCTTGCACTCCCCTCTTCCCCGTGTGGACACCCTCCCCTCATAACCCATGCATCGCTGGAATTCCCCTACTCCATTCTCTTGCTCACCAGATCTCCTTCACCACTCTCTGCTCCCTCTCTGGTGCCCCACCCTCGTGTCTCCGTCACCAGTAGTGACACCCCCCCCCCCCCCCTCAGCTGCATGCGAACCAAAAAGCACCGCACCAAACTCACGCCAGATTCCTTCTATTGAGCCACCCTCCCACCTTCCCTCCGGTTGCACCCAGACCAGCACACCACCTCCCCAGCTTGCCTCGCATGCCGCCGGCGACCCTTCTGGCCTCCTTCAGCACACAACCTCCCTCACACCTCTTTTTTCTCGGCCATACCACACCGGAAAAACTTCTTCGGCGTACCAGATCAGTTCTCCCTTCTGACCCACTCCCCTTTCCCCCCAGATCGCCTCCTCCTGCGCACTGGAACCTCCCATGCATGTCTCCCCTTTCTCGGTCAAACACCCTTTGACATTCCCACTTTTTTTTCCGGCATCGTGCAAGCCTGACAACCTCCATGGAGCTTTGAACAACCTCCCGCACCCTCACCGTAGGTGAGTTCTCCTCGGACCGGACTGTTCTTCCATTGTCGGTAATTTTGTGGTTATGGTTTCATTGGCATTTTGTTCAATCATGATGAAATTGGTCTGATTTTTTTATTTTGAGGATTAATTATGTTGGTTGTGGTGCGGTTGTCACCTGGCAGAGTTTCCGCACCACATTTGTGAAGTTTTGATACCGAAGGTATGTGTTTCCGCATATATGTTTTGTTTCAAAAATTAATTTTCTTATTTAATTAATTTAGTATACTCATTGATTAGTATTCTTGGTGCGATTATAGTTTTACATAGGGTTTAATATGATTTTGATGTGTTTAGTAGCATGTTTATTTAATATGACTGTTCTGATTTTGTGGAAACCCATGCTGAGATTTTCGTAGTGTTTTATAAACGTTGTTGTTGGTTTATTAAGTCCCGAAAGGGCTGCGAATTATATTTTATCATGTTTTTGGTGTTGCGTCATGGTGCTCCTAGTTTTATAATGGATGTTTAGAGTTTTTTATTGATGTAAACCATTGATGTGATATTTCAAATGTTTTATAAATTGTTTAAGTGTTTAATTATTTATAGATTTATATGTATAGTGATTGGCCCCTTCCTTGGGGGTTCGAGTCATTGGGAACATGGACCTATGTATATACATATACATGAAAATGTATACGCATGTAGGTGAAGCGGTCTCTGGTTCCCCTGTCAAATGCTGCGTGTTTTGAGGTAGGTCCCATATTCCTATGACTTCAATTTAAATTCCATAAATGCTTTAGTGCATTTAAAAGTGTTTTGAAAATTAAATTGTATTTACGCGCTATGGAAATTTTTAGTGATGCTTAGCGTTGCAAATATCTTTATGTTTAGTGGTTCACTTTTCTGATTTTAAATGTGTAGCCTTCTTTTAGATATGTTTTCCATCTTGACACACTGAATTCTTAGAAGTGTTTTTGAAAAAATGGTTTTACATTCTCTATGCATAACTTATAAAGTTTCCAACGTGTGTTGTTCATGTTGACATATGATCCCGACCATGCGTGGAAAATGTAATACCCTTTTTATGCTAAATTGTTTTTGAAATGCTAAATCCATAAAGTGGTTTTTCCTAAATGGCTAGCATGTGTGTGTGAAGGTTTACTTTTGAATAAAGATAGACTAGTGTAAGACTTTAAAAATATAGAATTTCATGTTTTTGATAGTTTGTATGAATGCATGATTTTTTGAATAAATATGGAGTTAATTGGTAATTTTCCTTTCTTTAATGGTTTGATTTATTTTAAGCATGTTTTTTAAAAGTGTGGTGCCTTGGTTGTGCAAATGGATTTGAAAAAAGATTTTTGGAACTTTATAATGTTGATCAATATTGTTTTTGATTGGTAATATTCTATGAAAATTAATGGGGTCCGTTAGGCACTTTGAAAATGGCTAAAAAATTTAGAAAAACCCTCTTGAGGTATTCCACCAGTTTAGAAATGTAATTCATGTGTTAAAATGTGATTTTTTATATAAACTTAGTGTAGATGCTTATGATTTGTGTGGCGTGAAAGAGCAGGAATGCGCTTAAGGAGGGAGGATGGTGGTGAGAGGTTGAATGAGTTTTGGATAAAGAAAGTGTTGTGTACATTTATTATTTCTTGATAAAAACTCACCACCACATGAAACAGAGCACAATGGGAATCATGGGTATCTATTTGGGTGAACTAGGACTCGTGAGCTAGTAGTCTAGAGGTGACTTTACCCGATATCACTGCATGTTTGACAATTTCAACACTAATTAAACATATGGATTACTAAGGGTTGTGGTAATCTAAGCCACGTTTTCTGATGGTCATGGTCTTCTAAGCCATGTTTTCTAAGGGTCTTGTCCTTTTAAGCCATGTTTCACTAAGTCACGAAGATCCTAGGTCCCCATATAACACTAGCTACTTAGTGTCTTCCCATGGTGCTTGTGATATGATTGTCAATTCAGTTGTTTCATGCTTGTTCCCTCTTTTTTGAAAACCATATTTTATTCTAAATTGGTCTCCATTAATTTCAAAATGTTAATGCATGCTCAAAACCTATTTTGAAAATGGAAGAGAAATTTTTCTCTTGAAAATTCAAGCTTGTTATTTGAATTTGAAAAGAGAGGGAAAAAATTATTTTATTATGCCTTGTTTTCAAACTAGCATGATTCGTATTTCTTATTAAAGGCAATGGCATAGGGTGTTGCTGTATTTTGGATTTCCTATTTAGTATCTTGGTTCTCATGACTACATTATCTTTTCAATTTTTGGTTCTAGTTTTGGATCTCTCTTACCATAAGCATGTTTTTCTGTTTGGTGGTGACCCATGAGGTCACATGGAGGTATGTGTAACTTTCCATCCTTGTTATATTTTCAATTTCAAGTATTCGAATACCTTGTTTAGTTTATTTCTATTGTTTATATGTCTTTTCTGGTCTAAATCATTCCCAACTACCTCATTGTGGTTCCCGACACTGGTTTCTAACCCGTGGGGATTGGGAACGCACTTCGGGCAATGTTGCGGACCGAGCGATGGGTCGAATGATGACCCAACCTAGTTCATGACAAAACTATATTTGAGGGGCAGGTTTTATTGTTATTATTTTGGAATCTGATAGATCAGAGATAGGACTGTCGGTACTCAATTAGTAGGTGCGGGAAGAGCATCACAAACTCTTACTCGTTCCGATCCTCGAGTAAACAACGGTACTTTGTGAATTATGTTTTGGATTAGGTCTATGTGAATGGGGAATAATAGTAGGAGTAAACTTGTACTACGTGAGGTCTCACATGGAGTAGCGCCCCATTTGATGCCTGAGAGTATAGTTCGACACTCCTAGTGGTTGGTTCTTTCCTATGGCATGGTCTGCTAAACCATGTAGTTGGGTTAGACACGACCACTGGTTCTATATTCAGGTGCTTTAGTGTTGAAAATTTTCTCTTCAGTTCTGGGTTGACACGAAGTGGGTGTTTTTTTTGAGAATACATTGCTTTCTTAAGTTGGAACTTTTGTTAATTGTTGAATGAAATTTTATTATCTAGTATATTAAAGAGAAGAAAGCATTCACACATAAGGTAAGGGTATTGTCAATCGTTACACTATTTCATTGGTTTTTGACTCTTTCACTCCATTTTTAGTATGTATGTTAAAATAATGTTCCATAAATATAATATTATTATCTTTCCCTTTTATTTTTGGTATATATATGTCTCCAATATAGTTATATGAAAAATGTAATTATATTTCCAAAATAACTCTCCTTTCTAAAAATACATCTTTTACTCATTGATAGATTGTTTCTTATTCACCCATGAATGATGATACTTATTCCAATTATGTTATTCCCTATTTAATTTGGTAACCCCAATGTTTATTTAGGTTTTATTTTTTGAATTGATACCATTTCCTTCCATGTGTTATTTTATGTCCAATATCAATATATTTTCTATGTGGCATGCAGGATAATGTAAATATTATGATGTGATGGGTGTGATCAGAATTATATAGTGCTCCAATTAATTGGGAAATGTGACGAATCTTGTGCGATAAATAGATATATTCATGAACATAATGTCATCTCTTTTCACAACTATGTGTGGTATTTGACCACTAAGACATGATAATTCATTTTTATGCATTTCCACACTCCATGAATTTATCTAATACATCTTTTATTTATTGTGATGAAGATACTATGATTATGTTATGTTGGTTATGATTATTCTCAACCATGTTACATTGTTTAAAGTTCTTATCTATCATATTATCTATCATATTATTAGATGATTGAGTAGAAGGAGTTAAATAATGTTTACATTTTGTTATAAAAATGTTATGTATGGTCATAATTTTCCAAAGTAACTAAACCTTTAGATCCTGGTTCTATAACATTGTAATGTTGTTTTATCATTACAATGAAGTAATAGTAATGTAAAAAAAATAAAGGATTATATATATGGTATCAAAACATTTTTTTTGTTAATTTAGGAATTAATATTTGAGAACCTTATTAAAAAACCTTAATATGAAACTATGTACATGTGAGAACCCAAAAAGAACTATTTTCTAAAATTGTAAACATATGTATCACAAAAGATATGCCTTTAGGGATAATTTCATAAAGATATAAAATATTTATTACTGACATGTCGACTTATGTTTTTTCTAACCTATTATATTTTATAAAATAGTGGGAACTAGGAAAAACTAGGCCCACCATCTATGTGAGGGAAAATTGAGCGATTTTCCAAAGTACATCTCCAATGCTTAGGAAGTATGAGTTCAAAATTTCATAGAAATTCTTAACTAGTTGTCTCTGGCTAGGTACAATAAACTGAACAATATAGAATTTCCTCATTCACCTAAGAGGGATAAATTGGCTATCGATTCATTAATACAGCAATGAACACCTACCTTTAGTAGATTATATGATAAAGTAGTTGTGGAACTGTGGGTGGAATCAATGGAGAAGATCCTTTCTTTTCATAACTATTATGAGATGGATAGGGTTACCCTGGCTATTAATCATCTATATGGAGAGTCCGATCAATGGTGGTAATTGATTAATAACACCAAGATGAAGGGAAAAGGTGATGATACTGAGTGGGAAGACATTTATATAATTTTTTGTAAAAATTAATTCCCTCCAAATAATCAAACAATTATGGGTATAGAATTCTTATATCTTAGAAAAAGAATGGATAAATTTTCATGGAAAACAATGAATATTTCCTAGGGATTTTTAAGTCTAATTGTTCTTCAGTATTAACAATTATAGAAAATTTTATAGATTCTATAGTGGATTAAATCCCCACATTCCAAAGGCTCTTTCAATTTGAGTATTTTGGGGTTATGAAGAAGTTATATGATGTGTTTTCAAAGTGGATATAGAGTTTGGTGAATATTACCTTGTGTGTGGTGATTATAAAAGAATGATGGAGTTTCAGGATGGAGGATCAAATGGAAAAGTTGGAATGGAAAAATCACCACCCACATGTTGAAAATATGGGAAGATGGATCATGGGAACCTCCTTAAAGGGACAAGGAAAATATATTTGTGTATGAGAAAATTTTACTAATCTCACGAATGCTAAAAATACATTAGGAAAAATAAAAATGTGCTGGAAGAATGGAGAGCACCACCCCCAGCTCAATGCTTTAACTTTAGGGAGCAAGGGAACTATGCAAGATAGTGCACCAAACCTCGAGTCCTCAAGGATAATCAACATCATCATCCAACAAATCCAAATTATCAAGGGAGGTATTATTCCATATCTACTACGGATATATATCATGAAAATGAAGTTGTATGAAGTAAACTTCCTATTTTCTCAATAATAGAAAATTATTATTATATTCCTCCACATTCCTTTATATCATGAAAGTTAACTAGAACTATTCAATTGAATCCACAAAAAATTGAGTCATAGGTATCCATAAAAAACTAGTGGAACAATCATTACAACCCAAGTGTTTGAATCTTATATAGTTGGATTATGTGGGAATATTCTTCCATAAAATCGTTGGATACTTTCCTTGGTGAAATTCATCTCCCTAATGGGAATAGATTGGATCCCGTTATATAGAGAACATATCAAATATTGGGAAAATGATATATCTTTTCATATTATGAACCATACCATGATCCTATAAAAATGTGAGGAATATCAAGAATATAATTTATAAAATACATTAATAGATTGGGTGTTGATTCCCTTGAAAGAGGCATACCTCACTTAAAATATTGAGTCGTAGGAATGTGTTAACCTATAGGAAATTCCCTTCAAGAGGGAATAAAATTTTTTATTTCCTGAAATGTTACCCGGAATTCACCCAGATAGTGAGTTATAGTTATCAATATAACCCATAAAATAGAGCTAATACTATCTTAATGTGTCCCTACAGGATTTCCCATATGAAATTGTATGGGTTAAGGAAGTGGTCACAATAGCATCTTGAAAAAGGGTTCATAAACCATAGAGCATAACCTTTGCTCATGCCGATGATCCTTGTCGTGATAAAGGATAAATCAATACGACTGCACCTCGAGTATCGAGAACTCAACAAGATCACCATAAACAACTGGTATCCTATGGAAATGATTGATGACTTATTCAACCTATTATTAGGATATCAGCACTTATTAATGGTAGATATTCATTATGGATATCATTAGATAAAGGTGAGGAAGAATGATATTCAAAAAACTAACTTATGTATATGGTGTGGGGAATATGTGTTTCTAGTGAATCCATTTTGACATACTATTTACCCTGAAATCATCATGGATTTAATCAATAGTGTCTTTATAAATTACCTAGAAAAATTTGTGGTAGCATTTATCAACAATATTATTATATTCTCCCAGATCCAGGTGTAACCTGATGAATACATAAGGAATGTTCTAGTGACATTGATAAAGTATAAATTGTATTCCATGTTATACAAGTGTTTCTTTTAGATGAAGTATGTCACATTCTTGGGACACATGATCATAAGTTATGTAATTTCTATATACCTCTAAAAAACAAAGGCAATTTAGGATTGGAAATGACCCTATAGTGTCACAGAAATACACAGTTTTCTTGGATTAGTTGGGTACTACTGATGATTTGTGAGAAATTTCTCAAACTTCTCTACCCATATAACTATTTTAATAAGGAAAGGGGTAATGTTTTTCTAGAAATATGAATGTAATGAAAGATTTAGGGAGATAAATAGAAGGTTGAACACTCGGCCTATACACACATTAGCGAAATGTAGGGAATGTTTTGTGATATACAATGATTGTTAAAGAAATAATTTGGTTGTTTACTCATGAAAACTGATAATGTGATAGTCGATGCCTGACGATAGTTGATGATACATTTGATTAACCATCTGACACATGATCTATAACTAGTATATTTTATTTTTCCTTGAAAATATAGAGACACTGCATCTATTGTGAGAAGTGTGACATATATACCAATCACAAGAGCCTAAAGATTGAATTATAAAAAAATGATCTCAACATTCATCAAAGGACAAGGTTATTTCTAATAAAGGACTACTATTTCTCTTTTCAATGACATCATAGTAAGGAAATCAAGGTTGATAACTCTCTTAGTAATAAAAACCCTGCTACTCTATCCATGAAGCAGATTGAGAAATACCATATCATTATGGAAATGAAAATGATGGATATGGAAATCATAATGGAAGTGACTAACTCCTACCTTTACCAAATGGTTTCCCAACTATATATCCAACAGAAGATAAATGAGGCAGATAGGTATGTTCTAGAGTTACAAAAGAAGGTGAATGTGGTAGGGGAAAGGAAGCTGAAAGAGTTCCATACTGATGATGATGGTGTGATACAGTTTGAAATGGAGATCTATGTTCCTTCATCACGTGGGATAAAGTATAATGTATTGTACAATGCATAGAACTCAACATTATACATCCATCATAAGAGAAACAAGATGTACCATGATCCTCTATAAACCTTTCGGCATGATAGCATGTATAAGGATATTGTAGTGTATATCTCAAGGTGCTCAATATGTCAGAATGTTAAAGTAGAGTGATAGAAGTCCAAAGGGGTGATATAAACATTTCCTTTAACCATATAGAAATGGGAGAATGTCACCATGGACCTTTTCAATGGTCTCCTAAAGATAACCATGGGAATAAATTTTGATATGGGTTGTAGTGGACTTACTCACCAAGATTTCAAAATTTATCACTATTCAAGAAGATCTCTCATTTAAAAACATTCTAAGATATATGTGATGGATGTGGAGAGGCTACAAGGGGTTTCACACTCGATTTTCTTTGATTATTATCCAATGTTAACATATAAATTATATTGGATTATAGAACATGAATTGAGTAATACATTGAATTTCATCATAGCCTATCACCCACAAACTGATGGCCAATCAGAAATAACTATTCATACACTCGAGGAAATTCTAGGAGCCTGATAAATGGAATTAAAATCAGGATGAGATCATAATCTCCCATTCATTGAGTACTCATACAACAATAGCTTCCTCTCAATATTCAGATGGATCCATATGATTGTGTGTATGGAAAGTGATTTAGAACTCCAACCTGTTGGGATGAAGATATCATAATAAATTTAATTTGACACGATTGTGTGAATGATATGAAAGAGAAGTTTCATGCCATTCAACAAAATATCAATGAATCTTAGAGACAAAAAAGGATCTATTATGACAATAATTTAAGGGACTTTTATTTTGATGTTGGAGATGAAGTCTACCTTCGAATATCACTATGAAAGAGGGTCATGAGGTTTGGAAAGAAAGGGAAGCTAAGATCAAGGTACATTGGTCTTTTTCAGATCCTTGATTATATCAAATCCTTGGCCTATTCTATTTCACTTCTAGCTAATATGGCTCATGTACATGATGTGGTACATGTATCACTCCTGATTAAGTACATACTATATCCCTCAAATATACTGATCCCATAGGTGGTACAACTAGAAGAATATATCTTATATGAGTAGAAGTTAGTAAACATTCTATACTAGAGATATAAGGTTATAAACAAAAAGATAACCCATACAGTCAATTTGTCATGGATGAACCATATGTATGAATAAGAAACATGTGAACTGCATGAGGTGTTGTTGGAGGCATACCATCAACTTTTGTTGTAAAACAATATTTTGAGTGAAATTTCTTCAGGGGGGACGAATGTAACTAACCTAACCTTTATAAATGGAATTTATCCCTTCTAATAGTAATTTCATTTAGTATAAATCACATATAGGTCATAATAAAAAATTTATAAATGAATAATTAATGAAATAATATTTATTTATAGTTTTTCAAGAATTTATACCGATGTTATAGTAACATGACCTTACGAATAGTAATATGATATTAATGAATAGTAAACTGGAAAATGAATTGTAAATTATCCCATTAAATTATAAATAAAATTTATGCATCTTATAAATGAATTTATGATGTAATTATAACATATTATAAGTAAATAATTATTTTAAAATTATTAATTAGGTGTTGAAATTTTTTTAGGTCATAAATATTGAATTGTAATTTATGATTAATGTAATATTTTTTAAGAAAAAGTATTATCAGAAATTGTATTAATAAATTAAAATAAAATTTCATATAAGATAATTTTATGTGAACTTAAGTAATTTTTCAATGTCCTATGAAATCATTTATAATTTTAAAATATGTATTTTTAAGAAAATGATGATTTTAATAAAAAATAAAAATTTTCATATGTAAAAAAATATTTTCATAAATTGTGGTTCATTTTTTAATTATAAATATCAAAAAATGGTTAAGGTGATTATTTTTATTTTTCTACAATACGTGAATTTTTGGATAAAAGTAAAATATGATAATTTATGACAAATTATAAATACATGAATTTTTTAGTCATTGATTATGTGAGGATAAAGTAGAAACCTTAATCTTGAACCATCCTTTATTATTTTAATATATTTTTTTATAAGGCTCAAACCATTCATAGTATTAGTCCAAAATAATAAACTAATGATTAAAATAATGAGAAAGAACCCCTCTCCTCCAAAATAAATAGCACCCCTCACAACCTTCTCTCCACACACACTACAAGATTTTACGCCTGTCCAAATTCTACCCAATACTCTTCCCAAGAACTTCTCCCACATCCAATATACCTTAGTGTCATAAAAATACCAAAACCATTTTCATAATTATGTTCTCGAGGAGGAGATATTGGAGAAGTAAATTCCTTTTTATTTTGTTTTAATTTCTATTCATGATATTTTCTTATCTTATTCACTCTTCACCTCCATCATCCAAAAGGAATGACAAATCCAGTGCCTTATATATAATATCATTATATCATGATAATATAATACAAATCATTAAAATCATTCCTCTCTCTCTCTTTTTTGAAAAATTAAATCATTTCCAGCGATGTGTCAATTTACCGAATCGGGGGACATGCACTATCATTTCCATTTAACACATTCATGGATTATAATAAAACTATTAAAATGGTTTAATATTATTTTATAATTTATTTTATAAAATTATTGATATTTTTATATAAAATATATACATAATACTAAATGTTACTTCAAAAAGAGTTCATTATGATCGAAAAACATCCAAAATTATCGTAAAATGATCATCCTAAACTTTTATATAATGATTCGTCTTCATACCCAAGAAATGTATTTATAACATCAGTTAAACATCTATAAAATTAATTTTCAAATGTTAAAACAATTATCTATATTTATATACATTTTACACAAACTTATATTCATGTATTGATTTTAATTGATCATGAAAACTAAGAAACAAAACTCTCTCAAACGATAAAAATTAACTATATAACTCCCCAAAAGACCATAAATTAACTTAATAAAACTATAATGGATAAAATGAATTTATAAAAGGTTATATATTTTTTAATTAATGAATTCAATTTTTCTATCTAGTATATCAAATAAGAGAAATTATTTGGAAATATAGTAATGTGATTCTCGAACGCAAATCACTTCCTCAAGGTTTTCACTCTTTCAATAAATTTTCAGAATGGATGTTCCATTAATGTTTATTAAATATAATCACTTTATCATTCCCAGGTATTATATAGATATATATGTCTCCAATTTTGTTATATGAAAAATGCACAGATGTTTCCAAATGAACTCCTCATTTTAAAAATAAATCATCTACTCCTCATGAGACTATTTCTTCTTCATTCAAGAATGTTGATTCTTATTCCAAGTATGTTATTACCTCTTTAATTTGGGAACCCCAATGTCTTCGAATGTATGCCTTGTGAAATTAATCTCAATCTTATCGACAGGTTATTTTATGTCTAAGATTATTGTACGTTCTATGTGGCATGCATGATAATTGAAATGTTATGATTTGACAGGTGCAACCAGAATTATATTTCACCCCAATGCATTGGGTAATGTGATGAATCTCATGAGTTAATGAGAAATATGAATAAACATGAAGCTATATTTTTCACAACTATGTGTGGTATTTGAACACTAATACATGATGCTTCATTTTTATGCATTGCCACATTCCTTGCCTTTATCTAATTCTTCACCTCATGATTATGATGAACATACGATGCTTATATTATGACAACGATGTTTATAATCACCCATGTTATATTGTTTCATTATGTTATCTATCCTCTTACAAGGCGTTTAGCTAACCCCTTTTATTGATGTATATCCCCAGGAGAATATTTGTACTAAGGATAACTCAAGGTCCAATAAGAATCTCGAGATGTTTGAATTAAATAATGATTAATAATTATTATTAAAATGTTATGTGCGGGACAAATTTAACCAAGAAACCTAACCTTTGTATCCTAGTTATTTAACACTATAATTTGGTTTATCCTTTTTATTATATAATAGTAATGTATTAAAAATCAGGGACTATATAGATTCATTATTTATACAAATATTGTATATGTAATAAACACCATTGGACGTGGCCTACTTAATGTTATCTCAAACCCAGTCCATGCTACTGTTGGGTTCGCAAACAGATATCATCAATGCATGTATGATTTGGGAGATAACCCACTTTATGAGGCTTAATTATTTTTTATAGGTATTAGTGACAACAATAATAAGGTTGGAACATGTTTATATCTGGTTATAGTTAATTTTGGATTTTTTTTATTTTGATACATGTATTTTACTACATGCATGTTTCCATGTACTATCATCTATTTTGTAAAGATACATTACATGATCATCATGTTGTATATGAAACTCCTATTATATTACTTTTTATTACAACTATATGGATGTTTTTTTCTTTTTTTATAATTTTCTTTCTCTTATTTATTAATATGTTACACCCCTATGTAACAATATGAGAAAATAGCATAGTCTCCCTAAAAACCCTTATAACTTTCTACTAGTCAGCAGCATCTAGCATAGAGAGATGCATGCTTGAGTCCATGTGACCCACCTTCTCCATGGAATGTTTAGTGGTACATAGTTATGGATGTTACATATTTTTAGGCATTTTTTGGAGGTTTACATTCTATTCCTTTGATGTAGTTACATATTTAATCACTTCTATCTTCATTATATAGTATCTTCATCTGATTTGGATAAATTTTGGATGGATATCACTGGAGAATAGTCAAATTTGACCAATATCAAAGTGCTTCTACATGGGGTGTCTAGAGAAGTCTCAATGAAAATAAAATCATGTCATCACTCACTATATTAATGATGGAAAATCACTCAATATGTTTTCATAATTATATTTTTTTTGATCATTCCAAATTGATGATTGATCAAGTTCCAAATGATGTGTATTTTTATCATGGGATTATGTTGGAGAAACACCATAATCCTTTTACACATCATGGTTTTTAGTATCTTTTCCATCTCCTCATTTGGGGAGTTTTGGAAGATATTTTTGTTTTTTAGATGTGTATTATTAATTATAATTTCTTATAATAAACTATTTTGGTTTTTTTCCATGAGATATGATCTTGAAATTATGATGATGTTCTTTTCCTGGTTGAAGAATGTTTAGATGAATACTGATTAAGGATGATAAAATTTATAATGAGATAGTTCTTCATAAAATTTTTAATTCATTAATATTCTTTGCTTCATGTGGATGGTGATACCTGAGAAATGGGAGTTCATTTAGGGTGAATCCTGTGGGAAAAAAGAGGGTTAATTTTTTTATGAATACTTAAACCTATTAAGAATAGAATAAACAATCCACTCCTAAAAAATCGTATTTGAATCACATGACGGTTTCGTCATGTTACGATACATAGTATGTTTATTAGAAAAAAACCAATATGTATCAGAGAGGTAATTATAGTTAATGGTGTCTAAGATGTCCACTTGAGTTTGAGTACATGTTATTAGGATGAAAAACTTCAAACAATCAGTGAATAAATAAAACATGTATTTTTTAAAAGAAAATACCAACCAAACATTCAGTGCTGTAGAATCAAACCTCGATATATTCCCTACATTTTGGAGCACATGACCTACAAAGTATTCTATACACTAATCAACACTAAAATGACTCACAACTCATAAGTTTTAGAAAAATCAAATTAATGAAATGAAATAAATAAAGAATGATAGATTAGGTGCATAGAAATTTACATGGACTGGGATTTCATTCTAATTCTTGGGGAGAGAACTGAAACTATTATATTAAAAAAAATTATATAGATTACAAAAAATATAGCTATAGATAATGTTTTAACATTGATTTTTTGTACTTTATTTTCCATAAATTTGTCCCAATTATACTATATTTGGACATTATTCGGTTAAAAAAGTTTCATTGATATCCATGATTTGTGGTTAGATATCTATTGACCTAACAATTCATTAGATACTTTAACCAGCTCAATTGTTATAGCGAGTATAATATTTATATACCCCATCTTATGAACATGGACAATAAAAAAAATTCAATATAATGTTCTCCAAATTCTTACATCCATGAATGTATATTGAATATGACGCTTCTACTACCTTGAAAGCACTATGAAAAAAATTAAAACTTTCTCTTATCATATTTTGAATCATTTACCTTGAAGAAGATTCACATCCCCTATTATATCCAGCATGAAAATTTATCTTGTATATATCCCCATCATCCATCATCAATTATCCAACAAAAACATTTTGTTCCCCCATTGTTATAATATTCCCTAACCTATTACATTCGCATGCGTCCTATAAAGGCATCATTTTTCCTTGGACATTATAGAATAAAATCCTTCATTAACATGTCAGTCAGATAATTTTCTCTGATATATTCCATATCTCAAAAATTTATTCTTCAATGGGATTATAGTTGAAATGGAATTTCAAGTTAGTGTTCATTGTTCTTGAATGAAATACTAGATTACAAGCATGGTGAATTACATAATTATTATCACAAGACAATACTCATCTTTTTAATCAACTTATAGTCTCTTTTTGTAAGTGAATTAACTATAATAATTAAATTTTTTCATCAATAGAAACAATGTATTATGATTTTTTGAGATATTGTAACCATACATTAGAGATATGACATTGAACAGACCACTCCTCCACCAAACACAAACAAAAATCCTATCATTTTATTCTATGTGATTCAGTCCCAAAAAATGAATCTAAAAATCCTTTCAATGTATCTTCAGCTATAAATAACTATATTGTATATTCTTATCCCATAATGTATTAGAGGATAAACATCATATATTAATAATGATCCATTCTGAGGCTTATAATAAACCAAATTACCAATTCCAAATTAAATATAATATCTGACCATGTAAATATCATCACATATGTTACACTTCTGATAGCTAGTGAATATTGACCTTTATCCGTTTATCGAGATTTATTATTCAATTATGGTGAATTTTCCATAGATAACACTAATTATATATCATAGGAGGCTAAGATATATTTTAATCTATTTAAAAAAAATTATTGATAATATTATGGATGTAAACTTTATAGGATAACATTAGGGTACCTTATTTCCAATCCATCTATACCCAAACACATAATATTTACTTTCCTTGGTTGTAATCCTTCATTTAAAATATTTTAGAAAACCTACACATCAACCCGTGAATCTATGAACTATATTGATATTTTTGGAGAATCATATCCATGTAAAGATTGAATATAATATAAGTACCATCATCCCTAAAAATCAAAAAATAATAATTATTATACTCATATCTCATAAAACCTTATTTACTCCTGAATGTGTCAAATATCCTATTCGACTGATGAGGAAAATAATTCAACATGTAGAGGTTTATCCTTAACATTCAAATAAGAATATCCTTTTTGATGTCTTAATGTACCTTGGGTTGATCAATGTAAATCTAATCCACCATGACATTATGAAGAAAGGAATTGTTTCTATCCATTTTCTCCAAATGTAATACTTTAGAAGAAACAAATACTCCACATTATATGGTTTGTAATATTCATAACTACTAATGATTTTTTTGGAAAAATATATTCCTTATTCAATTTGAATCTGTTCACCTCCAACCCCATCATGAATCATTTAATTTTTTCAGATTCATCTTTTAAATAAAAATATAATTTATTCTCAACTTATCTCTTTATTTTGGATAGTTCATATAACTCCGATGATACATTATACTTTATTGAATGAATTTATCCCTTCATGGATAACTCTCAAAACATTAATTAATTCATCATTGCTACCACATTCACGCATTTAGGTTCCCCAAAATTCATTATAAGTCTGAATCTCACATCAAACCAGCACCTCCATTCTAGTCATCTAACCCTATTATTTCTCATTTCCTGTCCTTAAGACGCATATATTTTTTTGTAATACAATTTTATGTTCCATGACTATTTACTACTCAACGTCTGGAGCATTCCCTCTAGATTCAACAGACCTTGAGCATTCGGGTGCATCAATTTCTAGATGAATTTTTGTTGAACCATTGCTTATATTCGAGGTAACTGGAGAAATAATATTTTTAGGGGTTTCATCTTGAAAAACTTGTACATGAGTAGTTATATTCTCTCCCTCAACTTATGATTTCACCATGTCCTAATCCTTTCACAACAACCTATCATTGTAGAGAAAATTTCAACCTCTAAAGAATGTGTTCTTCTCAACATCCAATTTTTGGGAACCAAAATCTTTTTTCCATATACAATGATAATAAATACATCAGACATAGAATCTAGATTGTCATTATTTTTTTCATTGATATTGGAATAACATAATATTCAAAAGGTTTTCTTATTTCTATCTTCAGACAACTTAATAGACTATAGATCACATGTTTGAAATCGTCTAATAATAACCGAATAAATTTTGTTTTCCATATACTCCATCATGTATACTTCATCATCTTAGATTTCTCATGAAATTCCAAGGAGAAAATGCATACTTATATTCTTTTATGTTAATGTTTGGATCATTTTATATATCACTCCATTTTTGTTTTTAGTTCCCTGTATTTTCTTCTAAATCATGATGCAATTATTTTGACAACTGTTTTAGAAGTCGGTTCCATTATTCTCTCAACCATTGTCTAACATGAGGCATTTTTAAATTTTAGATACTCTCCCTTCTAGCCATCATTTCTTTTACAAAAGAACTGAAAAATTTAGACTTATGAAATTGTAAATACACTTATATATTCCTTGTTGTGTCATTAATGAATGTGATGAATTAAAAGGATCCTTTCTGTGATCAGATCCTGATAGGTTCTAATACATTAAATTTATCTAAGACTATCTTTTGAACTATGAGTTTCATAGTATTCTAATTGAATGAAATCTACCATTTCGTTCCAAGAACAAAACTCCCAAAATATCTTCTTCTTTTATGACACAATTTTATTATTAGTTTTGAATAAACAAAAATCATTTTCTTCTCACTATTTTAACTAAATATATAATTTAATAAATTTATATCTTATGGGGTTTTAATTCATACCGTTTTTCTTTCAACTAAAATTTTGTTCAGATAAATGGTTCCTTTATTTTCTCATCATTCCAGAACCAAATAATCCCATGTCACATTCTAGGCTCTATTGGATATTTTCATTCTATACACTTCATCATTTAACATTCCCATATAGATATGGGTTTTCAAAAACTAGAATGTGTCTCACTTCCTTAAATGATTAGAATCATCAATTACTCATAAAAATATTTACATCTCCCTTTTCAATCACTTAAAATTCGTCATCATGTTTGAATTGATATATCTATAAAATTAAAGATACATAGTTAAACATAAACCTATGATCTCCCACTGAGTGAAAAGATATAGTAAAGTAAATATTCCATGAATCCACAAGGACATTGGTGATGAATAGAAAGTCTCAATAATCATTCATTATATTAATAGATTTTGATCTTCCATAATCAATCTTTTTTGTATACTCTTCCTATTTTTGAAAATTATTTGGATGATTTCCATAATTCACATAATATCAACATGTGGTACCTAGACTAGTAATGTTTAAGATAATTTCTCTATATAATTTAATTATGATCATTGAGGATTATTTCTTTGAGGTAAGTTCCACATTCCTTCAATATTTAGATCACTAATATAAGGGACACGAAAATAACTTCTTTAGAGTTACTTATTGAGGATAAAATTACATATATCATCAAACAGTAGATTAGTTTTACTCAATAATTACATATCATAGTAACCATATCATCCCAAGTATCCTTTAATGATAATATTAGTTGTATTTCTCAGATATTCACCATTAAATTTTCTTTAACATCTTTAGGAAGACTCCTGATCATTTTAAAAAAATTCAATTGACTTTCCACTAAATGTTATTTTTTCACATTATTTTTACCTTGATTATTGTTGTTAATTTATTATATATCTATTCTTGGGATACCTTATGCTCACTAGTATTATTTATATCCAATATGTTAAAGTCCATGATCTATGCCAAAAACATATTTACTAATTCAGGTTCCTTAATATTTCTCCACTAACATTTCTCTATTTCATTTAATCATGAACCTATAAAATAAAAATTTGATATCTTTTGGGTTGTGATAGTACTCTATCTATATTCTATTGAATCAATAATTTTCCTTGTTGAAATTACAAATATGAACATTTACTTTCCCAATAACCATATCATATAATGATGTATATCCATATTTGATCCATTAAAGCTACTAAAATGTATTATTATATTATTTATATGAGTGGACTACCAAGATTTGATAGCACTAGTTGAGATAAAATCCATCATATAATGAATATATAATATAAATTATTATTTGTGGAATATCAAAATAAACTATGGTTCTATTCAGTATAATAAATCACTATAAATTTTCCATTAGCTTTGAGTATAATAAACATGAATTATATTTTACCCAACCACTACTACAAATTCACATAACTAATAAATTCTAGAAAACTCACACAGGTTAATTTGGATCTAACTTTCATCATATATCAAGGTGAGAACGTTGAATCCTCTTATATGTAGATAAGTATAGGGATTATAAACACTACTGCTAATGAGATAGTGTTACACATTGATTAATCACTATATAACTGTCATTAACTTGTACCACCTCTACTCTATAATGTTCATTAGTTGGTATAAAACGTTTCCTAACCATCATACTTTTGTGTTCATCCATACATTGAAATCACCATCAATCAATTGATTCCCTCACCTCAATAATTATAGTCAATGGACTTTTCATATCCGATATCTAGTGAACATTGACTATTTTCAAAAGCCATTGGAAGTCCATGAAATTATTAAAACCAAACCTGTATGTTAATGATAATATTGTTACCAGCTTAGCAAGGTCATAATGGACATTTAGAGTTACTCGGCCCAATATGTTTAATCTGTTACATTGAATATGTTTTATATCCGCCACAAGGGGGTTCTATTGGTGAAGGTTATCTGATTGATAGTTTATTTATAATATCTCAAACAAAGGGTTTCAATATATAGTCACATTGATCCATAAATTTTGTTATATTTTTTTCCACCCAAAGGGGATGTAATAATAACAATGAATCAATTTTTAATATTACACAAGAGTTTTTCCTTTAATTCTAGTGACTCAAAATTGATTATTCAATATAGATTCATTGAAATAGATATTGGACCAAGTATGAGGTCTATTGAAAAATAAACATCATTATTTTGTGGAATACTAGAAAAATAAAATAGAAGGACATAATTTACTATTAAAAAACTAGTACATCATCAATGTTGTGTTTTTATCCAAGCATTTAATATAAAAAACCATTTTTAATATGAATCAATACACATATAATCAATGTTATTTCAATCAGAATATCATGTTTATCTTTTCAACTACAAATGATCATTGGTTAGTTATGAATATCTAATGCAACTTACCTTCCTCAGTAATTTATGTGAGATTTATTTTAATAAATCCAATAAATTCCTAAGATATCATCAAATTTAACTAGAGGGAGAATAAGTATATTTTATATAAGTATATACCCAAAACATAAACCAGAGAAGAATCTTTTAGTTTATATGTGATAATCATAACAATAATAATTATCACTAACAATTAAATATATAATATTTTATGTGGTATTTTCATAAACATATAAAATTAATTAGATATAAAAGTGTGTGAAGATATACAATCAAATATGAAATTAGATGTTGTAGAGTTGATGGTAAGTGCAACATTAACTATTCCATTTTCATACCCTTCATATGCAATAACGATCACATGATATTTCCCATTGTCTCAAATAATAAGTGGTTTTTAATATTTATCCATGAAATTACCCATAATATTAGGGAACCATTTCGAATAATGATCGGCATTTAATCATTCGAAACACTTGAGTGTTTGGGGGGGTGAATTCAGTTGTTCTTTGCATCTATCATTTTATAAATTCTCCCTATAACTTTGGTATTTTATTTCCCAATGAATTCCTTTCCACACATAATTTATTTAGCAGAACCCTTAAGAAAAGTTACTTCATGTATACATTCACACTTCAAGCATAATAGATGACACATCTTTTTCACTCCATGTTTTTTATTTTTAAAATTTCTTTTGAGTTCCAAATTCATATCTTATTAAAACAATGAGATTCTCTAGTGATTTCAATATACTTTCTTACCTTTATAGTACATTGAATTTTTTTATAACTAGTGAAGCCCCACATGGATAATTTTCTTTGGAGATGTTGTTTTAGTGCAAGAAAGAATAAATCTATTTTAGTTTTTGGTTCATTGGTTATACCATAAGCCTACCTAGTATGTCATATAAAATTTTCCACATATGTTATAATAGATTCATCATAATTAATCCTTGACTAATGAATTCAGTCCTCTATTTTCTTAAAAATATCACAAGGAATGTAAATGGTTAAAAGATAAAAATGTAAACTCATCCAACACCATGGAGTCGATTTATTCATATTGTATCATGTTCTTGAATAGAGTCCACCACTGATTTTCCTTAGCTTCCAAGCGATAGACATCCAAAATGTAATTTTCAAGATCTAAAAACTAGCGAATGTGTAATGTCCGAAATCTAGGATCCACCCAAAGGTTCACCAAATTCGGTTGGGCACATGATCTCAAGCGCATTTCCCCAAATGCCCAAGGTTGTTGACTATCAGCGAGGGGAACCGTGTGATAATGGAAAAAACCTTACCTCATTAGAAGAGTATACACAACGGAAAGAAAATAGTAAACAATAGAAGAAGCAGTAATACCACATAATAGAAGTAAAAAACATAAGACTGATAGTAATAAAACAACTGGAGTATATATAAACGATGCATGTCACATTCATCCAGGAAAACTGCCAGTAATGTCACAATGCTTGAAATACAATATAGAAACTAAATTATAGAAAATTACATAAATTCTAATATCATTGAAAGACTCAGTATGGTCCCATGCTCTCCATCTCCGAAAATAATCGTGTACATGGTAAAGAAAGTCTCTTTGCCTTATCTATACCTACAACCATATAATATGATTGGTTCCAATGCATGGAACAAAGAGGGTGTGAGACGAATCACAGTAGGAAACCACCAAAAGAACTTTTCCTAACTATTACTGAATATATATATATATATATATATATATATATATAGCTGGAAATATACATAAATGAAGAAATAAACTTATAAGTAATCCAAAGTAAAAAATCCAACAGTTTTTCAATTACATTCATTTACATTTAACAATTATTAAATCCATTGAATAAAGTAACCTAAGGATCTATCCTATTCTCTATATCCCATCATGTTATATTAACAAAATATATGTCTTATAAGACCATCTAAATAATCAAGTAAGGCCAAGTCCAAGCTTGTGCTTTGTATTGTTAGAATCGTCACAATCATTAAATTATTAAATAAAAAGCATTTGGGAAAGTTCTCAGAGCCTAATCCCCCTAGACCAAGATAACAAAAAATCATATTATAACGAACCTCTAGGTAGATCTCATGGTCTAAACGCTATGGCCTAACATTGTATAAATCACTTAAAAAAGACCACCTAGGAAACTCACATGGTCAATACCACCGTGGTCAATATAGCATCATTTAATTTTTAATGACCACCTAGAATCTATTAGGGTTAATAAACCTTGGTCAACATAACTATCATTAATTTAATAAAGACCATTTAGGTAGCTCTCAGAGTCTAACCCCTATGATATAACATAACAATAATTCATTTAATAACAACCCTCTGGGTAGCACTCATGTTCTAACCCCTATGGTCTAACATTACAACAATTCATACAAAAATGAACTTACCTAGGGAAACTCTCATAGTCAAATCCCCCTTTTTCAAACATCCACGTTGTGTATAATAGGTATATCAAACAATCAGTAACTCTATACTAACAATAAAAGGCATGGAAAATAGAGAAACCTTAATAGGCGTTCTAGACAAAATGACCATAATCGATCCAACAAGGGAAACATACCTATCGGGTGTCCCACAAACACGGTATCTAACTTCACGCATATGAAATTACACTTTATAAATCTACAAAACTATAAGAGGTAAAAAATAAGTTCTAATTACAAACACACAATACCCCAAATGGGGGTATACATCAATTTTAGCATAAAAAATCTAAAAATAATCAACAAAAGGCACAATAAAACCTACCTTGATGTCATAAAATCAATAATATTGAACGACAACCCATGAATTGGCCAAGAAAAGTGTACATCTATAAAAAGGAGAAAATGATCAATATTAAATAACACACAATAGATGATGAATCCGAAAGAAAGTATATATGGGAATTGAGAACTCAATGGTGAGATTCTAATGCACCTAATAACATCTCAATCAGAGGTCGAGTGGATAATCACGAGGGGTTTAGAGTTCTTTGGCCATTATATCACTCTATTATACAAAACTAGAGGATAATAATACATTCTTGAGGAACATATGTGACCCCACCAAAATTTATCAAATAAAAAAACCACATGGCATGTTCATTAAATGTACATGCTGTGTAGTTACCTGAACTGGCCCCCACCTTAAGCCGCCATCTAGGTCACCACAAGACCATGTACTTAGCTATTACATGGCCATTATTCCACTATACATGGAACCCAAGTACATAGTGTGTACTCATATGTTCATCATGTGTACATAGAAAATTACAATTTCTTTCTTTTCATAATATAAAACCTCAAATCAATATCTATACATAAAATCAATATCTGGGTTCTAACAAACATCCCCCCATAGAGATATTCAGTCTCGAATTTCCCCTCTAAGGGTGGATAAGAAGAATATACAAAAAACTACGGCCACTTTGATCATACATCGGTCTCCTTCTCCTAAGTCTCACCCTATTCTCGCATGTGATTCCATAACTCTCAAACCAGAGGAACAGACCGGCCATGAAGAACATTCATGCTGCAATCGACAATCTGAATATAGTTATCTTCAAAGGATGTATCCTCCTCCAAATCAACCTCCTCAGGTTGAAAACATGATATGGGTCTGAAAAGTAACTCCATATCTATGAAACATGAAAGATGACATTCATAGATATGTGCCTCTAAGGTAACTACCACTAATAGGAAACCTGCTCAATTCTCTGAAAAAACCCAAATGGCCCATTGTATCCTAGTGAAAGCTTCTCTTATCTCATAATCCTCTTTTTTCCCATCCTTGGTGTGATACATAAAAAACCCTAATCTCTGTTCTCGAACTCCCAAAGTCATATACGTCGATCAGTATAAGATTTATGGAGAAACGGCATAGTATCCATCATCTTCTGAATCAACTTAACCTACTCAATAGTCTCCTAGACAAGACATGGTCCCAGCTTACCTACCTCCTTTTCATCTAGCCAATATAGGGGTGATCTACATGGCCTACCATATAATGTATCATAAGTTAACATGTAAATCGTTGCCTAAAAACTTTTATTGTAGGAAAACTCCACTAGCCGTATTTGTCTCCCCCAAGAACCCTTGAAATCTAGGACACATGCTCAAAGCATATTCTCCAAAACCTGATTCATGTGCTCGGATGGGCTATCTGTCTCGGTATGGTATATTGTACACAGATATACCTATGTACTCAAATCCATCTAAAGTCCATGCCAAATATGATAAGTAATATGAGCTCCATTGTCTCAAACAATAGCGTGTGGACGCCCATAAAAATGGTCAATCATTAATATGTAAAACATTCCAAGATGATAAACAATGAAGGATTACTTGATCAGCAAGAAATGTGTATCTTTTGTGACCCTATCAAGAATAACACAAATGGTATCTTTTACATGATACCTCCAATATTTGGAAAACTCAATAAAGTGCAACCATATTCTTTCAAGGGATACTACTAGTGTATTTTTCTTTAACTAGGCGAACCCGAACATAACCAAAGTCATAATTGGGGCCTCACATCAAGAAATGGTCAAATCCAAATTGACATCTGCAATAATGGTCAGACAATATTTCCATGAAGACATTGCAGACTTTAAAATCACACCACCCTTAACTGGCAGGGTGTTCAATCTAGCTCACTCGAACCATACTCATAGAATAAAAAAGATAACGAGTCAAACCATCACCGGATGACTTCTCCTAGAAACAAATGGCATAGAATGACAACTTATTGCAATAGAAATAGAACACATTTTTCCAAGGCCCCACATGTTCAAAATGAACCCATTCACCAAAGCACACACATATCTCTCAATGACCCTTTTATGTCACACTGTCCATTGATCACTAAAATGCTCATGCCATAACATGAGCAATAATGTATTTCCATATCCATCCCACTAGAATTATAAACTATTTAATAATTACAGATTTTATCAACTAAAAGTCAGAGATAACCTCAGATTAATCAACTTGGACTATAAGGAACTCGCCAAGGGGGTCCATACGCCCCATAAAATTGAGACTTTAGTGTGAATCCGAAGAGTCCACATAAGAAAATAGACTGAACCAGGA
This sequence comes from Viscum album, assembly GCA_963277665.1. Taxonomy (NCBI): domain Eukaryota; kingdom Viridiplantae; phylum Streptophyta; class Magnoliopsida; order Santalales; family Viscaceae; genus Viscum; species Viscum album. The sequence continues at coordinate 1,304,100,355 of OY728140.1, read as the reverse complement.
ACGACATTCTCCTGGAAATCATGTCCTGGAAGTAACTTGCTTCAAGAGTCTGGCCAATGTGTTCCAACATGAGAACTCAAGTATCAATAAAGATTAACCATGCCTTTACTCAAACCATGCATCCAGCGCAAAACACGAAAAGAGATCCCAAACCATCCCAATGACTTCCAACTGTAGCATGACGTATAACTGACACCCTCTTAGTGTACCCAAGATGACTCAAGATAGGGGACATGTTTTCCACTTAAGAAATATCACACTAAGAGGACTTTAAAGACAACCAGAAAATGAAATACTAACCACCACTGGTCGACCTCCTGAAGGATAATTGACTTTACTTTCCAAAACATGTTCATTTAACTTATAGCAACCACATTATGCTTCCTAGAAAGAACCATCATGAAACAAGACTCCCAATCCTCAAAATAATTCAAGTAAAAATTACAATTTCCTAATGGTCTTTTACTATGATCATTTTTCCTAGAAAAATTGCATTAAAAACAAAACCGACACGACACTCCCTATCGAGGAGGGTCTTGTAGGTCAAGAAGGACAATCCGCTCTCAAACGAGCTAGTTTACAAGCAACATAAATGAATGTGTGTCATTCCATGAAATGTAATCACCATGTCACATAACTTGGAATGATTTCAAAAAGATAAACTGACTGTCATGTCAAAACACCTTTTTCCTAGAACGTCATCCCGAGCAGTGAGACGAAAAACGTTACATAATGCTTGGGTCAGTCTACACTAGATATAACCCAATAACATACCCTATATATCAAAGATAAACCTTTTAACTGAACTCAATGGATCATTTAAACGCTTAACACTTGAATAATATCACATGTTTCAACACACACTACCCCATGTTTACATGATCAATGGCATATTCTGGGGTACTATGCATATGTTTTCCACCCCACGCATCCTAGCACCAGATGGCTCAAATAAGAATTGGATCTAACTCGCATCATCTATAAAACTATTAACTCGAGTGATGACATACATAGTAATTTATCACTAAAGAAAAAGGAGGTTTACATGAACTCTTAACAGCCGGCCATGCTCGAGGCATGTCTAACATGAAGAAAAAAGTGATCCTCAAGCTTGTTCCAACATCAAAATTCAATTTAAAACGACTAACCATACTAAAAAATGTTTTATTTAAAACCAGATGTCCTTCCAGGGACAATGAAAACTAGAACACACCAACGACAAAAGTTATTAGCAAAAAACAAGACAACACACTGAAGGAGTTCTACCTACCACAATCTAGCATCTTATAAATCATAAGAATAAATATCCATTACTATGTTACACAAATTAGATTCAATAGGATCAAAAGACCCTAGGGTAACTAATTTAGCTCAAAAACTCAATATAAAATAGGCAAGTCACACCAACTTTCCTTAAAAAAATTAATAACACTATCATTTCATCACGAGCTTAATGTTAGTAAGTAAGATCATTTTAAACAACCAAGGAAACCTAAAAGGATATTTTTAAACCAACCTGGATCCTCAAAAAGGAAACCCAATAGCTATTATTAAAAACAGAAAACATGAACACATAAGTAGTTCATTCTATTAAAACTGCCTTCCAAAGAATTCAAGAAGATAAATCCTAAAATAGATCTTCGAACGATAAATAGTAAGGGCATCCCATGATAGGGATAATCAAAACTGTGCACACATAAGGGATCCTACTAGGGACTCTATAGAATCAATGAGTTTCATCGTCATATAGGCCTGAAGGTGCATCTCAAATGGGGAACATCATCAAAAGAAAAACTTCATGAGAGATAACTTACATCTCCTCTCAGATAAAAGGTCTCAAATAGGTTGGTCGAAATAGCCAACCGATCATTTATGCATTGGTATCACTCCTAGGTGTAAACTATTTAGAGTCCTAAGAATTCTCAACGGCTTCCACCATCACGATATACATTGAAAACTACTCATAAAGGGAAACTCATGAGTCCAAAATTGACATTGAAAAAAAAACAGGAACAACCCCTCAAAGGATACAAAAGATGACTACACAATATGTAGAAATCATACACAACATGTACACTCACGCATTTAAATATGCATTTACCCCCACCCGCCAAGGGGTGCAAAAATTATAGGTATAAGATATTCCAACCTAAAAAAATCATGTACTGAAGTCCTCCCTCATCTCCATGTCTATTTACATGGACAGACTCACATGGCTTTTATCTATGGAAAAGTACATGGGGTGTACCTAAGCTACATGACACGTCCTTAACAAAACACAACAACCATGTTTTTTCCCAGACATGGCTGGAACTAAATAGTTTATTCTAGTGTAACACTACATGGTGTGTTAACCGAAGACAAGCCATGTAATCCTAGTACATGGCATATTCTACCATGCATTTCTCAACCCTGTGTCTCTTCTCACATAGTCAGTCACACAGTCAACAACTACACGACATGTACATACGGTACAAGGAATGTACTAAAGAAATAATGTTTCTTACAAAACAAAAGTACACATATCTTGTGATCATAACATCACATGATGTGTTATCTATGTTTCTAGACAGTAATCCGATGAAACAACATCAAAACCCTCAAAAAATGAAAATTTTGTCCAAAACGTGACAATTTTCAAGCTGTGGAAGCCCATGATCCCAACAAATTTAATTTTGGCATCTTTTTTCACATCATAACTTGAAAAAATTCAATTAATGTTCAAACATGATCCACCAAATATGGATCCAAGAGTTCTGATAACACCTCAGAGACCAAAATATTGGCATCCAACCAATTGAAACATTGCATATTCCAATACCCTATCAAAATAGTAGGTATTTATTTTATGATAAATTCTAACACAACAAAAAGAATATGTAGCACAACATTTATCAAAACAATATGAAATCAGTAAATCACCCTAAATGGCATGTCAAAAATGCATGACATGTGATCTCTGGAAAGTTCCTATATGATGCATGCGATGTAATACCCTTATCTCATCGGATTGAAACAAAATAGAACCATAATATTATCAATAATAATAGAACAAAAAATTGCATCATCCAACAATGAAATCAAATCAACTGTAAAAATTGAAAAACTAGAAAAATTGAAATATTCAATGTAACCTTGCTTTTCCCTGTACACGGGTTAACTACTCCTAGGAAAAACTTTTTACCAACATCCTATTCATTCATATCCCTTTAAATAGAATCCAAATAATAATATAATGAAGAATATAAAATCGTTTGATACCACTTTATAACGTCTCAGATCCGAGATTCGCCCAAAGGTTGCCTGAACCCGGTTGGTCACATGACCTCAAGCGCATTTCCCCAAATGCCAGAGGATGATGACTACCATTGAGGGCCACCATGTGATATTGGGGAAAATATACCCTCATTGGAAGTGTATACAAATCGAAAATAAAATATTAAACAATATAGGAAGCAGTAATACCACACAATAGAAGTAAATAATGGAAGATTGGTAGTAATAAAACTACTGGAGCATACATATAAATGATACATTTAATATGATTATAGGAAAGAAACCAAACAAGTCACAATGCTCAATACAGAAAAAAAACAATATTAAATTAAGTAAACTAAAACAGCATTGTTGACCTTAGTTTGTTCCCATGATATCAAAATCCAACAACAATCAAGTACCTGATGAGGAAGAACGTTTTACCTTATATATACCTACAACCATATAATCTGTTTGGGTCCAATGCATTACCCAAATAAGGTGTGAGATGAATTCCATTAACTGAATACCAAAGGATATGTTCCTAACTTCCTCTTAATATATATAACAGGTAATATGCATAAATAAAGCAATAAACAATGAAGTACTCAAAAGTGAACAATCCTACAGTTTTTCAATTACATTCATTTACATTTAACAATAATTCGATCCATTGAATAAAATTTCATCAGGATCCATCCTATGCTCTATATACCCTCATGTAATAGTAATGAAATAGATGTCTCAGATTACCATCTAAATAATCAGGTAATACTGAGTCTAAGAATGTGCTTTCACTTGGAAGACTTTTCATAATGATTAAATTTTTCAATAAGGACAATTTGGGAATGTTCTCATAGTATAATCCCCCTAGTCCAATAGAATAATAATTTATTCATGAAATATCCTCTGTGTAGCTCTCATGGTCTAACCTAAATGGCCTATCATTGTACTAATCTCTTAAAAATTGCCACCTAGGCAGTTTACACGGTCAATACCCCTTTGGTTAACATAGCATCAGTGAATTATAAATGACCACCTGGAATCGGTCATGGTCAACACCACTTGGTCAACATAACAACCATTCATTTAATAAATACCATATGGTTAGCTCTCACAGTAAAACCCCCCTTCTCTATCATAATAGTAATTCAATTTGTAATGCCCCTTTGGGTAGCTCTCAGGGTCTGACCCCTCTTCTCTAACATAAAAACAATTCATACATAAGATATACTTCCTTGAGAATGTTTCGTAGTCAAATTCCCATTTCTTACACTTCAATAATGCATATCACATGCATATAAAACAATTAGTAACACCAGCCTAATAACACAAGACATGGAAAACAAGGCAATCCTAACAGGAATTCTAGACCAAATGTCCAAAATCCAACATAAAAGGGAAACACACCTATAGGGTGTTCTACAATCAAGGTATTTGACCTCACACAAATGAAACTACACCTAACCAATCTACTAAACCATAACAGGTAATAAAACGTGTGTAATTACAAACATGTAATAGCCCAAATGGGGGTATACAACACTTTTAGCATATATAATACAAAGGCAATCCATGAATGGAACAAACCACCTACCCTGATGTCGTATAATCAATACACTTGAATGAAGGCCCTTGAATAATCCTATAATGACATATATATATATATATATATATATAAACATGAAAAACGTTCAACCTTAAATAAATCATGAGATAGGAGGAATCAGGAATAAAGTCTCTTGGGATATTGAGAACTCCCCAGTGGGGTTCCAATGCACCTGATGACATCTTAATCAGATGTCGTGCAATGAAATTGGGAGGGGTTCAGAGTTATTTGGACATTCTGTTTCCCTTATGTGGGAACCAATATGAGAAGAAGATGTTTCTGTGGATGATACATAACCCTGCACTAATTTATCAAATATAAAGAATATTGCACAACATGATCCTTAAATGCACTTTCCGTGTAGTTCCCTTAACCGGTCCCAGCCTTAAGCGGTCTTCTAGGTCACCGCATGTCCATGTACTCGGCTGTTACACTACCAGTATGTAGCTTTATGTGGTACTTAGGTACACGGTGTATACTCATAATTACACAATGTGTTCTTAAAAAATTTTCATTTATCACTTTTCCCAGAAAACAAACCAAAATCAAGATCCATTCCTAAAATGAAGATTCATGTTCATAATGAATGGAAAATGTATTTTCATTGGTACTCATCCATTTCAGAGACATTATTGTATCAATAGATCAACTAAAATAAAGATAATGTTTCCTTCAGAAGGATTCATCAAAATTTCATTCCTTATTTTCTCATTTGAAAGCTCATTATGATTTATGGTTTTTGAATTTTTTAAGCAAAATAGTGAGATTTTTTATTCCATCCCAACATCATTTGGTTTCTCCAGATAGAAAAAAATCATTTTATAACACATTCAATATTAAAATGGTTCTTTTAGGTTCCTTCCATCACTAAAACCAAAAAACATATTGTGAGAAACAATAATCATAATGGGAAAAAAATAATCATGAAAAAGTATTTATATTACAATTCTATCATGGCACCTTCTATGAGACCTCAAGTTTGACCAAGGTCATCCATGATCTTCATCTATTCAAAACCATTATGGTGTTTCTTAATGAAAATGTGAATTATCCAAAGCATATATAATAAGAGAGTGAAACAATGTTCATAGTAAGGGAACACTCACTATGTACCAAAATTATTTAACAGAGTAAAATATTTTATTTGATAATATACTTGGAAAATTTTAATGAAATACTCAAATTATTTACTGATCATGGTTCCTAGATATTTTTTTCTTGTCATGTATGTTAAAATATTATTTACTTTCACATATTTGGTATAAATTCAAAGATAAATTATTTAGAAAATGATAAGAAGATTCCTTTCAAAAAAAATATAAAAATTTTAAAATGTGTAAAATGAAATTAATAAACCATATAATAATAATAATAATAACATTCTTTAAAACATGTTTAGAATACATAGACCTGGAAGAAAAAATATTTCAACTGATGAGATAAATAAATTTTTTTTTCCTTAAAAACATTCCTTTCATCGCATGAGTACATAATGTGAGAAAAATAAAAGAAAAATATTTGTAATTAAAAAATAAATAGAGGATATTAAAATTAATGGTATTTTTTGAGATATGGATATTGAAATTTTAGCATCATAATCTTCATCATGAATATTCCTTTTAAGAAATGAGATTCTGATATAAATCCCTTGCCTCACATTTGACTTGCTTCAATGGGGATCTAAACTCTGGAATAGTAAATTAAAATTATTAATATTTTTATACCAGATACTTATAAATAAATATATTATAATATATTATCCATATAAAACATTACAACATAAATTTATTAATAATTCTTTATTAACACATCATTTTCAATTGCTAACAGTTTCGTTTTTCAAGATAAATTCTATTTAGTAGTTCTGGTCCTTTTACTTTGATCATGGTTATTTAATATATATAATTTTATTTATTATATAAATATAATATATATTTATTATATTAACATTTATAATAATACATACATGGTAGAGATTGAAAAAAGAATTACATTGTTCATGGAGATAGTAGATCATAGGAAACATTATACACTGTTTTCACTTTTCAACAGATGGAAAAAAGAAAGGTAATTAAAAAACACCTTTGTAGAAGAATTTTTATATTATATATATGATACATATTTATTAAATAATTCCATTTTACCATCAATTAAAATCATAAATTTAAAACAAGTCACATTACTTTGTTGAGTTGGTAGTCAATACATACACGTGGCCGACATTATTGTTTTACAACAGATGAGAAGGTAAGAAGGTAGGTATGGTATTATTATTATTGAAGAACAATGAAATTATAAATATAATATATAAAAATTAAACCCATAATAATAACCCAATATTAAAACTTCTGATAGAATATTAGTTTGATCACTATTTGGAGGCAGTAGTCCACACGTATGAGCTAGCGATAAATTCAGTTCCCAATTGATGTAAAAGAGGGTTTAAATGGGGGATAAATAATCATAATAAAATTTATGTATATCAAGGATATTATTTTTATAACTATTGATGGCTAATATCTATTTTCATTATTTATATGATGAAATAAATTGAATGTGGTCGGGAAAGATTATTACCTATCATTTAGGAGGACACCATCATATCCATTCTCATGGTCCCATATTATGGTAATTTAAGAATACAATCCTATTAATGATATAGAATGTGAATTTTTAAGTTAATTTAATGGGGTTTGGTTGATTTATATGACTTATTATGGTCTAATTAAAATAGCGAAGGGGTGTTCTTTTTATGGGAGGGAAATGACATACAAGAAATTAATAAAAATGATTAAATTATAGTTATGTAATTATCAAAGAAAAAATATTCCAAATGGGAAAATATTTGAATAAAAATATGATATGGTATATATATAATCATTTAATGAAACATAGATTGGTCATGGGTCCATTTTAACCATTTTCGTTTTGTTTAATCCCTTTGTCTGCCCTTTTTAACCTTAAGAGTTCTAATAACTATTTCCATATTAAAGGGTTATAATTTTTATTATTAGGTGAAATTGGATCATAAATTAATGAGGATGGATATTCAGACCATATAGTATCCCCCTTGTACTCTTTTATAATTTTTTAAATTAATTTAATTAAATTTCATTAATTTCAATATGACCTTAGTTAATTAATTTGAATTTAAAAATTCTAAGAATAACGTGGAATTTAAAATTAAACAATCAGAAAGTATATAATATATCATATTTATCTAACAATTTGAAATTAAATAAAATTTCCAAATTAAATTACTTGTAAATATTTTAAGATCATATATATTATTTCTTGTAATTTAATAAGCATCATGTCGTTGTTGCGTTTGTATTTTAGGTAATTATATTACCACTAAAAATAAATAATCAAATTCCATGATAAAAAAATTATTTATATATAAAATAAAAATTTATTACCAACCATATAATCTTTTAATAAATATGTTATTTTTTTAAATAAATTAATGTTTGGAGAGTAAAATTTTGTATTTATTCTTCTCAAAAATTAATATAAATGTAATAATCATATAAAAATATCACTAATTGGCCATATTTTTTATATATATAGACTTAACATCTAATTACAATCATCCAGTATGATAGAGGAATGTGTTAGGATAATTTTAATTCCTTAAATGAATTTTTTAAAACATGTTTTACTTATTTTACCATTATAGAGGTGAAGAAAATTTAACAAGGCTACTATTCATAATGTCCAAAAAATAAAGGTACATATTTAACTATTTTATTAACCTAATTAGAAGTATGGGATCCATTCTTTATTATTCATTTTTATAAGTGGTTATGATTAATTTTAAAATAAGTGCACACCATACATGAAACCCGAATTTTAAAATCCAATAAAGCATAAACATATATTTATTATTACGTTTTTCCTAGAGAAAAATTAGATTAATTATAAAATAATTTTTTTATAATATAATATATACATTTAATTAAAATAGTTCCCAAATTTCGATTAATTTAATTTCATACAATTAAAATCTATTACGTTCATAAAAGTAGTTTTTTTATAAAACCTTTTAATTTACATTCAAATGATTTTTATTTTTATTTGTATTCAATTGATAACCAATGAATTATTTTGATACATGTGTAAAACATAAATTTTTCAGAATTTATTAATTTATATCCATACCTACTAATACAATGGCTCGGAAATAACTATCACCATAAAAAATAATATTTCAATAGTATAAAATAGTTCATTTAATATCACTATTGTGAGTATAGAAAGATAACAAGGAAATTTAATTTAATTGAAACAATAGATATTATAAAATTTTGAGGTTTTATAGTCATAGTAATCCCATAGTGGTTAATCGATAGCGATTCCCCTTAACCCTGTCAATGAATTAAAAATTTAATTGACTTTTATCATATACTCATTTCTCTATAAGTTGTTTGGTTATTATAGATTATATTGCATTTCCATTGATATATGAATTTGAATTATTTTCCATTATTTCTCAGACACCACACAAAGGCCACATATAACATATTTAAAACTGGTGGTGTTGAATAGTGGTTTGATCCAAAAGTGATCAACGATATTAAATCATTTTTATTGGTAATAGTAGTTGATATAGTAACTATTGAGTCTCACTACATAAAATGAAATCACTAATTGAGGGTAATCCATTAAGTCTAATATAATTATGGGGAGAGTTGGATTTTTATGATTAATAAAAATATAAATGGTATGTGAGAAGATACCAATGGTTTCACCAATAGATTTTAAAATTTATTCCAAACTACTTATTGTTTATATTTAACCACATGAAATATTCAATAATCTTCCAACTCACTGAAACCATAATTCAAGAGATTAAAAATAAAAAAACCCTAATTATTGGAGAAAACCTGTTTTCCACTAAAACTTACATTCACCGGGGTTGAAATTTTGTTAGATATGTGCTATGTGATAGGATATTCAACAAAGTAACATGTCCAGGAGAAAATATACCATATATAATCACCATATAATTATTTTTGGTGAATTATACATACCAAATAGTGGTTGGACCCCATATATCCTATATTATAACACCCTGAGATATTATGAAATATTTTTTAAAAAAAATTAATTTTTTTGGTAGCTTACAATACACATAACCTCAACACTAAATAAAACATAATATATATTACTGTTTAACAAAGCCAATACATTGGTGGTATTAATATGAGATAATACTTTTTTTAAATATGTATTATGATTTTAGATAAATAATTTATATTTATTAATAATACTAAATTTATAATGATGTCATTATTTGGTTGCAAAATATATTTTTCCTTAAAAATGGGGTTTTTTGATTTTTATGATCAAATAATAAAATTAATTTTTTATAAATATGGAAAAAAAAATTTAAAATAAAATTTATTTTATAAATAAACATGTTATAATTACATTATAGTGATGTTTAAGGCATTTTTTGAAAAGATTAGTTTTGTGATACAAAGTTGAAAATTCTGATTTTTACTGAAAGATTATTTATAATTAAAAAATTTACAATGATTTCCTTTATTTTAAAATGGATTTTAAATTAAAATTACTTAATTAATATATTTAATAAACCAATTATTTTCATTTTAATTAATTTTATCTTTATCTTCGGTATAAAAAATTTTTATACTTATGAAATAATTTTTTTTCTAGACAACTAGTTTAAACCTAATTTTAAAAACATACTTTAAAAGTAATTTATACAAATTATAATGATTTAATTTTATAAAATTTATTAAATATTAGAAATAAAAAATTTATTATTTATTATTTATTACACTTTTATTCATCTTCATATTTATTAGTAAAAACCCTTAAAATTTGTCAATGGAGTAAATGATAAAAGGGGTTTACTGGGGGTTAATTTCAAAGATAAGAGGGAAATTTCCAAATTAAACATGTATAAATTCATTTTTATTGAAATATACTAACCTTATATCATATACCCATCAAATATCTTGATATTTGGATTCATTTTGAATGAAAATTACATTATTGTATTATATTCTTCTAATAAATTCCATGTGTGTCCAATCCCACCATTACAAAAGGACACTTATCCTTTCTATTATTTACATGACATTGAGATTACTATATAGAAAACCAAAAAAAATTATATTATCTACATCCCTATCCATAATTTAGTGGTTAGAGTCTTCTAAACATACAATTCCAAGGGTCCATAATAAATCATCTAATGAAGCCCTACTGAAGAGGAGGTAATTTTCATACCCATCATATTTATTTATTTATTTTTATACCTACTATAAATATATGCTATTCAGAATAAAATTTTAACATAATTATCCAAAATATACTGATGTTTTATTAGGATTATGTAACCATTAATATACATATTCATTCCCTTACATGGGAAGTGAAAATATCGATCATGCCCACATGTGGACTAAAGATTCAATATTGGGATACAATTCAATTTCAATCACCATAATTCATATACAGTTATTATGGTGGATTTAATTTTATATATGACATTTCTGATATAATTAATCATCTAAAATTTTAATATCATATCTATCTTATTATGTTTCAATCTGTTAAAAAATGATAATATTGTTCTTGCGTGTGTGGGAATGACCACCTCCATGAAGAGATACAATTTGTTTATTGATTAAATATTTCATGGATTGTAATGAGGATTGATTTAATTAATATATTTGATATAATAGTTATTTTTGAATTGTTAGATAATATTTAAAATTATTTTCTTTCATCTGTCTAAAATTGAAAATTGTGTTACTTTATATGTATAACTTATCTACACCCGGAATTGTGTAATTAAATTTTATATCCTTTCCATTATATACAAATATATATATATATAATAATATTTATATTATGATTAAATTAATATATATTATGGGATGTGGGTCACATTTCAAGGAATAAAACTTCCAATCTAAAAATCTGAGGAAAAAAGAAATAGTTATCAACTAAAAAAGATGATTTGAATAAGAAATTATTAATAAATTGTTGTTGAATTATTATAAGGATATAATATATAATATTATAAGTATATTAATGATTATATTTTATTGGTAAAAAATAATTTGTTATATTAGTGCTTAGAGAACATTAAATCATGTGAAACATTATGTATGTGTTTTATAATACAGTTTCATTTTTTATCAGTATTGTTTATGATTAAGTTTATATTTATGAATTTTCGTGATATATCACAAAAGAAAATCTTTAATTTTCCATCCAATATATAATTCAAGAGAATACATTTTTTCCATTCATTTTACTCCTTTAAATCACTCATTATACAAAAATAATGTTTTTAAGGAAATATCCACTTTATTTCTCCTTCGGATGAAAAAAACGTCACTATTCCATTTCCATGTTTTCTATGTAATATTTATAAAATTATTTTATTATTTTAAAATTATTATATAATTCCATTTTTAATAATTTCTGAATTTTTATAAAAATGATTCAAAGTAATATTCATGTTTTCCTCTGGACACAGTACTTTTGAAAATTTACCAAGAATGTAAAAGGAATATTATTTTTAACATGAATGGAATGAACATAACATCCATCCTCAATGATCTCTTGATATGTTGATTATTTATATTAATGTTTTGTAGCGCCCTGACCCTAGTTACCTAGAGTCGGTGCGTTATTACATAACATTGGCCTGATTACAAAAGATCAAGTCTTGAAAGACGGATTACATTAGTACCCTTGGAAACACTAGATACATTCATAAGTCTTACATTACATCATAAAGTAAAAAACTACAACAACATAGTCTCCATAGTCCACAATCATATCCCCTCAGACTATCCCTATAGGTCAGTCATAAAATACTTCTTCACATCTTGGGAATAATAAAACATAGAAAGGGGTGATCTCAAATGCTCAATAAGGATAACAATATAGCGGAAACTTTCATAATTTAGAATAAACATTTAATGAAATGTATAACTTAAACAAAATCCTTTTAAGCTTGAACTTCAGCATAACATAGAAAAAATAAAATTAAATAATAGAATTTATTTAATCCCAGGGATATTCTACTAGTTGAATAATCACATGCAATATCAATAACCACTTTCATAATGATGGAATGCATAATGCCAGACTATCATAACCACATAGTCAAGGCCTTATGCCAAGACTATAAATAAGATTTTTTCAAGGCCTTTTTCCAAGACACTAGTTTGTATCATGAGACCTACCGATGCATCGAGGAGCTATAACGGGTTCTAACCATCACTTTCTAAGTCCAATGAATTCCTCATGTGAACAAGTTTAAACATAACATAAACATTCTTATTAAAACTAGCATACGAAATTTCAATACTTTATCCATAAACCATGAATGGAATAAAAATAACACATCCACAGTCAAACATATCACAAAACCTTGAATACAATATGAATTTTTTGAATCATAATAAATCAACTTCAAATGAGCTTAAAATTCATCAAAGGATGTTGACATAGGTGGAATCAAAATTATTTGAGATAAATATCTTTTTATAAATAATTTAAAAGTAAAATAATTAAAAAATAAAACATTTATATTGAAAATATTTTTATAATCTTGTAAAGGAAGCTTTGATTATTTTATAATGGTAGAAAATAGCCTCACCTGCCATATAAGTTAAAAAAGACATTCTTACCTTAATTCTGTCGAAAAGGTTAAAAAGGACCTTGTTTGTAAAACGATGGAAAGAGTCCTTTATAAAAATCTTATAAAAATTAAAACAAGTTTATAAATTACTTTAACCCATAGTCTATAAAATAGTAAGAATGTTTTGAAATAAATTTTTAAGAATCATGGTGGTGGATGATAAAGAGGTCCCAGTAGATACTCACGTAAAAACAACCTCGGATAATAAAGAGATTTTGAAATTAACACTTACCTTGTACTTTTCCTTGGTATAGGGTAGTTTAACCTCATGTATAATGGTGAAATATTTGTTATTAAATTATACAAGAATCATATACATTAATATTATATCATATATGATCTTTTAACATTATTTTGTTAATAATATCTTAGTATTATCGTCGTTTCGGGTGTTAACGGACTCGTTTCCCTTTATATTATTTGTTATGTGAGTCATATTTGTTATGTATGGGATGTATCTTATTAATATCTAGAATGATATCAAGTCTTTCAAAAAAAATTACTCATATAATGAAAATTAGTCTTGAATGGATACGATGTGGAATGAATCCTATCACGTTCATGGAGACGGTAATCCATACGTACGCACGAGTGACAATATCATTATTTTGATATTAAAATAATATATAATTGGATATTATATCATATATAAAGGATAATAATCATGTTATATTTATTATTTACATGAATTAAACATCATTATTAAACCCATTCAAATAATAATTTATTGAATAACAATTACACCACAACGTGGAGACGGTAATCTGTATGTAGGCATGTATGGTGACATGTCATTCAAAGGATGGATATAATAATGAATATGGATGTAACATAATTATAATAATATCGTAGTATATAGAAGATAATAGATTTATTACTTTATAATGGAAATAACTAAGAAAGAATAAGTGGAAGAGGAAAAGAACTTGAAAGAGGGTGGTGAAATTATTACCTCTTCTTTGGGTTCATCCTTTTGATTTGATCAAAAGGGATCCTTATGTGGGATTTCTGACTAAATTAGGCCCTCTAGGATGAATTTAGGGAAGTTTATAGGACATTTGGGTAGGGGTTGGCCGAGAAAAAATGTTTTTAAGATTTAATTAGAGAGAAGGGAGAGTGCCCTTTTATACGAGGGGTGATGGGAACCTTAGGAAAAGCTAAAAATATTATTTTATAATAAAATAATTTTCGATTTATAATGACTCAAAAATATATAATTTATAGGTTAATATTGGTATCGGTCGAAAACCACTCAACCAATAGGTTTTAGAATGGTTTGGGTCACTATATTAACTTTATCTTTTAGATTTAACTCTTAGTTTAATAGTTTGACATTTACCATGTCTTTTTGTATTTTTATATTATATGGTTAATAAACTAACTATATACATCCAAGAGAACCCCAAGTGGTTCATTAATGATACACCTATAATTATATAAGTTCTCTGGCCGATCCTTATTTTTTTAGAAATATAATATCAATTAATTATATAATATTTGTTTCAAAAACACTTTTATGTCAATTTTGACACTATTTGTTATTTTGTTTTGATAAATTTATAACCACATTATTAATTTGAAAAAAATTCATCTTACCAACCCTAATATTTTATATTAACCTAGAAAATTAGTGGAATTCATAAAAAGTCTCAAATTAAATTTATTTGGATATTTATAATATCAATTATTTTAATATTTCATTAATTAGGTAATTACTACATCACCATTGTGTCATAAATAAATTAAATTATTTAATGTATATAAATTAAAAATAAAATACCATTATTTAGGAAATATGTATAGATTTTTATTGAATATTTATAATCGAATTTATGTCTTGTATAACACTATATTAAAAATGTTTTAGTTATTAAACATTGATGTTAACTCTTTTAACTCTTCTTTGAATTAAATAATAATAAATGTCCAAATCTAATCAAAGTGGACAAAAAAGGATCATATTTTATTCCTATGGTTGTTTTTGGTCGAATTAAACTTAGAAAATAGAATTAGTACATGTGTTAGTGTAATAATAATATCATTTTTACCCTTAATCAACCTATTTAGTTTTAACTACGGTAAATAAAAGTGAATAGTTACTATTCACCAAAAAATTATTTTTTTCTTATTGAACCACATTATACTCTTTTATATTAAGCATGTCTCTCAGATTTTCGAATTTCCACTCATAGAAGTGGTAAAATTATGTTTTATGTGTATTTTTAAATTATCCTATGAGATGGATAAAAGATGGTGAAAAGTTCAATAAAATTTTTATATATCTAAAATTATTATAAACTAACTCCAATGAATTACATTGAACATATATAGGTATTATGTATCTATTTTTACATAAAATAAATTTAAATAAAATAAATAATTATTTAAATAAAAATTTGGTTTTAAACTATAACTTAGTGTTTTCCCTATTCATCAAAAATTGAATATTTTCAGAAAAATACCAAAAACTCACCATAAGCTAATTTCGATATTCCAAATCCAAAAATGAAGTCCATTTTCTGTGATAAAATTTATAAAATTTTAAAAATTGGGTATTACTATTCATAACGGCTTGTTTTATTGGTTGTGGTGTGTGTTAGAACTCGAAGTTGCGTACAACACACAATACTGTATTATTCAAAGAGAAGTGTACTGTGGAATATTGGGGTGTTATATTCTCCCCCCTTTAAAAAATTTTGTCCTCGGTATTTCTAGAATATTACTGTATAAAAAGACTTGGGTGGTTCTTTATCATAAGTTCCTCAGGTTCCCACGTTGCCTCTTCCATCTTATGATTTCTCTATAGAACTTTTACCAGACAAGTCATACGATTTCTCAACACTTATGATCTTATATCAAGAATTGTTAAGGGATCTTCGCAATAAGATAGATCGGGTTCCACTTCTACTTCCTCATAGGTGAGTACATCTGTTGGGTCAGGCATGTATTTTCTCAATAGTGATACGTGGAACACATCGTCATCTTTGGAGAGACTTGGCGGCATTGAAAAATGGTAAGCTACAACCCCAATTCGTTCTAGAATTTCAAAAGGTCTGATGTACATGGGACTCAATTTACCCTTCTTACCAAAATTTATAACACCATTCCATGGAGATACCATCAAGAAAACATGATCTTCTACCAGAAATTCCAAATCCTTCCTTCAGTTATCAAAATAGCTTTTCTACCTATATTGAGCTGCTTTGATGTGGGTTTGGATTACCTTCACCTTTTCTATCGCTTCCTCAACAAGTTCTGGGCCTACAAGTTTTCTTTCACCAACGTCATTTCAAAAAATTGGTGTGCGACATCACTTTCCATATAACACTTCAAATGGTGCCATCTGAATACTTGAATGGAAGATATTGTTATAGTAAAATTCTACCAAAGGTAAATATTGATCCAACATACCCTGAAAGTCAAGTGAGTAGGATCTCAATATGTCTTCTACAGTTTGAATAGTTCGTTCTGATTGTCCATAAGTTTTGGGAGGTAGGTAGTGCTCAAATGACGTTCAGTATCCAGTGATTTCTGAAGACTTTTCCAGAATATTGAAGTAAAATGTGGATCACGATATGAAATAATTGATAGTGGTACTCCATGAAGTATCACAACTTCATTAATATATTGCCTTGCTAAACGTTCAAGTGGTAAATCTTATCTTATAGCGGGAAAATGTGCTGACTTGGTAAGATGATCAATAATGACGCATATTGCATCATTCCTTCTAGGAGTCTTTGGTAGTACCATGAAAAATTCCTTCATGATATTATCACATTTACACTCATGTATGGGAAGAGGTTTCAATACTCCTCCAGGTTGTTTCCTTCCAGTTTTAATTTATTGAAAAACCATACATCTTGACACAAAATTAGCAATCTCCCTCTTCATGTTTTCCCATGAAAAATGTTCCTTCAAATCTCTATACAACTTAGTGTTACCAGGGTGTATAGATAAATTGTAACTATGAGAATCATCCAACAAGACTCTTTTTAGATCAGTTATATTGGGAAAACAAAGTCTCTTCCCAAATTTCAAAATTCCATCTTCATACACAAAGTCACTCAATCTCCCATCATTCACAGCTTTAGTCTTCTTTTAAATCTCATTATCATCTGTCTGAGAACTCTTTATCATTTGTAGTAAAGATGGTTTGGCAACCATTTGAAAAAGAATTGATGTATCACCTTCCATGGTTATTCCATATCCATCTTTACTAGATCCATGTATATAGGATCCTTTTCAACTCTCATCTTTTTCAAAACTTCGTGATCCTTTCTACTCAAAGCATCTGCCACCTTATTTTCCTTCCTCGGGTGGTATTGTATCATGCAATCGCAATCCGTGAGTAGTTCAATCCATCTCTTTTCCCTCATGTTGAGTTCTTTCTGTGAGAAAAATATACTTCAAACTCTAGTGATTAGTAAAAATCTCACATTTTTCACCATAGAGATAGGGTCTCCAAAAATTCAAGGAAAAGATTATAGATGCTAACTCAAGATCATGAGTAGGATAGTTTTTCTAATTAATTTTTAGTTGTCGTGATGCATAGGTAATAACCCTATCATTTTTCATAAGGACACAACCAAGTCCTTTCTTTGAAGCATCACTATAAATAACAAACACATCATTCCCTGATGGTAGTGTCAATATAGGAGAATTGAATAATATTCTCTTCAGTTAATCAAAACATTCTTCACAATATTTTTTCCAAACAAATTTACCCCATTTATGTGCGAGTTTCGTTAATGGGTTATCCAATCAGGCAAAATTCTTGATGAAACGTCGATAATAACCGGTTAAACCAATAAAACTGTGTAACTCGGTTATACTCATTTGGGCTGGCCATTCATGGACTGCTCTTGTTTTAGAAGGATCAACATAGATTCCATCCTTAGAGACAATATGGCCATGACAATAAATCTCATGAAGATAGAATTCACACTTACTAAACTTCCCATATAATTCATGTCTTCTCAGAGTCTTCAAGATAATGCGCAAGTGATTTTCATGACCTTTGTTTCTTTTAGAGAATACCAAGATATCATAAATAAATACCACTACAAAGTCATCAAGATATTCCTTGAAAAATCTATTCATTAGATCCATGAAAATAGAGGGTGCATTTGTCATCCCAAAAGGCATTCCTGTAAACTCGTAATGCCCATACCTGGTTCGAAATGCTGTTTTCGGAATGTCTTCCTTCTTCAAACACAACTGATGATATCCAGATCGAAGGTCAATCTTTGAAAAATATTGAGCTCCATGAAGTTGGTCAAATAAATCATCAATGTGTGGTAGGGGATACTTGTTCTTTATTTTTATAGCATTGATCTCCCTGTAGTCAATACATAACCTCATAGATCCATCTTTCTTCTTAACAAAATGCTCAGGGGCTCCCCATAAAGGAAAACTAGGGAGAAAAAATCCCTTATTACGCAATTCCTATTGTTGTTTATTTAGTTCCACAAATTCCATAGTGGCAATTCTATAATGGGTCTTTGGTATGGGCCTTAAACCAGGAATCAAGTAAATGGAAAAATCAATTTCTCATTCTAGAGGATGTCCAGGTAAATATTTTGGAAACACATCATCATATTCTTTCACAATAGGTACATCCTTTATTTGAACATTCCATTACTCACCGACATTTATTTAATTCTCTTACTACCCAATAATTGAATTTAGTTGATCTACTAAGGGTGGATCTAGATAATAATATGGTGGTGACAATTCTGCTCAAATGATAAGGTGTTCTCTATCATCATCATAAAAAATGGTAACCTCCTTCTTCTTACAATAAATTTTTTCATCATGGTCCGAAATCCAATCCATACCTAGGATTATATCAAATTCAATCATGGTTATGATGATGAGATCAGAAGATAAAGAACATTTATATTCCCTAATGGGAACTGATTCAAAGAACTTTTTAGCCATGATACTTCCCTTAGGAGTTTTGACTGACAAATCCATTGTTAAATCAAATTGGAAATATGTAATTTTCATAGAAATCTGGGAAGATATGAAACAATGTGATGATCCAGAATCAAACAAAGCATTGGCCAAACTTGAGGAAACAATTAAATTACCTACCACTATGTCTTTAGGAGCTTCAACCTCAGCAGTAGTGATCTCATAATCTTAGCCTTGTTCCCTTGGACATTTCTGAGTTATGTTTCCTTGATGCTTAGGACATTAATTTTCATAATTTCTCATCTCCCTGCAATTGTAACTTTGAACATCAGTATCTTCCTTCTTCCCCTTGAAATCATGAGCTTGGTGGCCTTTTTCACCACACTTGTAAGAGACTCTCATTCCCTTCAAGAAAGTACTGAGGTTTTTCTTCCCACATCAATTGTAGGATGGATATTCAAATTTTACTCTCATCCCATTATTTCCATTTCTAGTGTGATTAACAGATCTTTTCTTCACTTCCTTTACTATAAAGTCATAAGACTTAAAGAATTCCTTTTCTATCTTGATAGCACATGAGACAATATCTTCATATGATGAGAAGGATTGTGAGACTAATGCTTGATGGATAAATGGTTTTAACCCATCAAAGAAACAATCAATATTACTTTTGGGTTACGTATATAATCTACAGCATGCATTGCTAACCTTGTAAAGTTAGACTCATACTTTGAAACATTCTTGTCCTCCATTGCCTCAGACTCAGAAATTGTCTATACATATCCGCTCAATGGCCATGATGAAAGTATTTTTCTAAGAAAATATCTTTAAACTCAATCCAATCGATATTTGACACTTCATCATCTTCATTCGTGTTTTGAATCAATGACAACCATTGACTAGCATCTCTAGTGAGGCGGTAAACTTACATGACAACTTTCTCCCTTTTTCTAATCCCCAAGGCGTGGAATATTTTCTATAAGTAATTTATCCATTTCTTAGCTACTATTGGATTCATAACCCCATTGAATGTTAGTGGTTGTTGCCTCATGAAGCTATCTAACATTGATCCTCCACTCTACGGATCAGGGTTCTCCATATGTGTAAGGTTATTATTCATAACCTAAGTGAGTTGTCCCAGTATGGTGATTATCTAATCAGCACCAGGTGCATCACCAGCTGCACTATAATTATCTTGAGTAAGAGGGAAATACCTACATGGAGTGCATGCATTGATACAGTTTCTATTCCTTCCACTAGGTTCCATTTCTAAACAATGGCATACACTAGATTAGTTTATGAATCACAATACATAAATCCAAACTCGTAAAACACTAAACATAAATTGAACAGTTTATGGATATAATCCAAAGTCTTAAAAATATTTACTTTGAAGAATTATATAGACATAAACCCTTCATAATGGTTAGTAAATAAAATTTGAATTATCCTAAGCATATCCCCTGGGAGTGTCGTAACCAAGAGTATAGCAAGGCCTATAGTCGTGCACTAGTTTCCGTTCGATTCTAGTTCAAAGTAGTGTTTTTGGGTTTTATGCCTAGGTACATCTGTGTTAGAGCTGCCTCTACCTACTCGTATCCAGACAGGGATGTATTTCTTGGAAATTTCACAAAATCTCTATAATACCAAAATTCTAGGAAGTTCTTCTATACTAATCCTCAAAGTCCATCTTAGGTCTATGTTTTCTAATAAGAGTTTATTTAAATTTATATTATAAGTTTTGTACTAGACTTCCTATGATACTAACTGTAATGCCCTGACCCCAGTTACCCAGAGACAGTGCATTATTAAATAACATTGGCATGATCACAAAATATCAAGTCTTGAAAGACCTGTTAGTTTAGTATCCTTGGAAACACTATATAAATTCATAAGTCTTACATTACATCATAATGTAAAAAACTTTAACAACATAGTCTCCATAGTCCCCCCTCATATCCTCTGAGACTATCCCTACAGGTCAGTCATAAAATACTTCTTCACATCCTGGGAAAAATAGAACAGAGAAAGAGGTGAGCTTAGATGCTCAGTAAGGATAACAACATAGCGGAAACTTTCATAAGAAAGAATAAACATTTAAGGAAATTTATAACAAAAACAAAAGCCTTTTAAACTTGAACTTCATCAGAATGTGGAAAAAATAAAATAAAATACTTCCATTTACATATTCACATGAATATTCTACTATTTAAGTAATCACATGCAATATCAATAACCACTTTCATAATGACAGAATGCATAATGCCAGACTATCATAACCACTTA
Source organism: Viscum album (assembly GCA_963277665.1). Taxonomy (NCBI): domain Eukaryota; kingdom Viridiplantae; phylum Streptophyta; class Magnoliopsida; order Santalales; family Viscaceae; genus Viscum; species Viscum album. The sequence continues at coordinate 1,304,078,594 of OY728140.1, read as the reverse complement.
GTCAATGCCTTGTGCCAAGACTACAAATAAGATTTTCTCAAGGCCTTGTTTGAAGACACTAGTTATTCTCATGAGACCTACCGATCCATCGAGGAGCTATAGCGAGCTCCACCAATCACTTACTATGTCTAATTCATTCCTCATATGAATAGGTTTAAACATTACATAAACATTCGTATTAAAACTAGAAAATGAAATATAAATACTTTATCCATAAACCATTAATGGTATAATAATAACACATCAATAGTCAAGCATGTCACAAAGTATTCAATACAATAAGGAAGATTTGTATCATAATAAATCAACTACAAATATGCTTAAAATCCATCAAAGAATGTTGATATAGGAGGAATGAAAACTATTTGAGAGAAATATATTTTTTTTGAAATATTTTAAAAGTCGCATTTTTATAAAATAAAACATTTACTTTGAAAATATTTTTATAATCATGTAAGGGAAGATTCGACGATTTTATAATGGTGGAAAATAGCCGCACCTGCTGTATAAGTTAAAAAATACTTTCTGACCTTAATTATGTCAAAAGGTTAAAAATGACTTTGTTTGGAAAATAGTGGAAAGATTCCTTTATAAATATCTTATAAAAAGTTAAAAGAGGGTATAAATGACTTTAACCCATAGTCTATAAAATAGTAAAAATGTTTTGAAATACATTTTTAAGAAACATAGATATGGATGATAAAGATTTCCCAGTAGATACTTACGTAAAAACAACCTCGGATAATAAATTGATTGTGAAATTTACCCTTAACTTGTAATTTTCCTTGGTCGAGGGTTGGTTAAAATCTTATATAATGGTAAAATAATTTTTATTAAATTATAAAAGAATCATATACATTAATATGATAACATATATGACCTTTTAACATTTTTTTGTTAATAATATCTTATTATTATCGTCGTTTTGTGTGTTAACGGATTCGTTTTCATTTATATTATTTGTTATGTCAGTCATATTTGTTATGGATGGGATGTATCTTGTTCATATCTAGAATTATATCAAGTCTTTAAAAATTATTTTTAATTATCTAATTACATTTAGTCTTGAATGGATACGATGGGGAATGAATCTCATCGCATTCGTGGATACGGTAATCCGTACGTACGCACGAGCAACAATATCATTATATTGATATTACAATAATATATAATTGGATGGTATATCATATATACAGAATAATTATAAAGTTCTATTTATTTTTTACGTGAATTACACATCATTATTATACCCATCCAAATAATAATGTATTGAATAACAATTACACCACAACGTGGAGACGGTAATCCGTACGTACGCACGTGTGGTGACATGTCATTCAAATGATGGATAGAATAATGAATATGGATGTAACATATTTATAATAACATCATAGTATATATATAATACTATAGTTATTATTTTATAATGGAAATAACAAATAAAGAAGAAGTGGTAGAAGATAATAACATGAAAGAGTGTGGTGAAATTATTACCTCATCTTCAGGTTCTTCCTTTTGATTTGTTCAAAATGGCTTCTTAAGTTGGCTTTATGACTAAAGGAAGTACTCTAGGATTAAGAGAAGAAATTTGAGAGGATATTTGGATATGGTTTGGCCGATCCAAAAGTCTTTGAAGGTGTGAATTGTAGAGAAGTAGGTGTGCCCTTTTATAAGAGGGGTGAGGGGCACCTTCGGAAAAGCTAGAAATATTATTTTATAATAAAATAATTTTCAGTATATAATGGTTAAAAAATGAATAATTTAAATTCTAAGGTGGGGATGTGTTGGAAACCACTCAACCAATAGTTTTTAGATAGGTTTGGGTCACTATATTAACATTATCTTTTAGATTTAACTCTTAGTGAAATAGTTTGACATTTACCATGTCTCTTTGTATTTTTATATTATATAGTAATAAACTAACTATATACTTCCAAGAGAACCCCAAGTGGTTCATTAATGGTAAAAATATCATTTTATATGTCCTTTTCCCGAACCTTATATTTTTAGTAATAGAATATCAATTAATAATATAATATTGTTTTAAAAACTCTTTTATGTCAATTTTGACACTATTTGGTATTTTGTTTTTTCTAAATTCATAAAAGCATTATTACTTTGAAAACAATTCATCTAACTAACTATAATATGTCTTATTAACCTAGAAAATTAGTGTAATTCATAAAAATTCTCAAATTACATTTATTTAGATATTTATAATTTCAATTATTTTAATATTTCATTAATTAGGTAATTACTTCATCACCATTGTGTCATATATAAATTAAATTATTTAATGTCTAAAAAATATAAATAAAAAACGATTATGTAGGAAAAAATTTTAGCTTTATAATTAATACTTATAATTGAATTTATCTTATGTATAACCTTATATTGAAAATGTTTTGGTTATTAAACATTGATTTTAACTCTTTTTACTCTTCTTTGAATTAAATAATAATAAATGTCCTGATCTAATCCAAGTGGACCAAAGAGGTTCATATTTTATTACTATGGTTTATTTTGGTCGAATTATACTTAGCCAATATAATTAGAACATGTGTTATGGTAATAATAATATCATTTTTACCCTTAATTACCCTATTTACTTTTAATCGTGGTAAATAAAAGTAAAAACTTACAATTCGCCAAAAATTATTTTTATATTATTGAACCACATTTTACTCCATGATATTAACCGTGTCTCTTGGATTATCTAAATTCCACTCACATAAGTGGTAAAATTAATTTTAATGTGAATTTGAAAATTATCCAAGGAGATGGGTAAAAGATGGTGAAAAGTTCAATAAAATTTTAATATATCTAAAATTATTATAAACTAACTCCAATGAATTACATTGAACGTATATAGGTATTAAGAATCTATTTTGACATAAAATAAATTTAAATTAAGTAAGTAATTATTTAAATACAAATTCTATTTTAAAATATAACTCAGTGTTTTTCACTATTCCTCACAAATTGAAAGTTTTCAGAAAAATACCAAAAATTCACCATAAGCTAATTTCAATATTCTGAATACAAAAATGAAGTCCATTGTGAAAGATAAGATTTATAAAATTTAAAAAAGTGTGTATTACTATGCATAACGACTAGTTTGATTGGTTGTGGTGTGTGTTAGAACTTGATGTTGCGTACAATACACGCTACTGTATTATGCAAAGAGAAGCGTACCATCGAAGCTTGGGGTGTTACATGTTTACAATTTCATTTTGAAATAAAATATTTTATTTAATATTATTTATTATTTTTTTATTTTAATGATTTTATATCATGAGGAAAAAGATATGTCCCCCATGAAATATTCCAAGTTATTTATTCAGGGAATTTTATTTTATGATCACATCCTTTGATAATACATATAATTTAATTGGGTTATAATATAGTTGAACTGTCCACTTTATTTGTTTTCATTGATAGTGATGAGGATGATTTAAGGAAGATTCAGTGAAACCTGTTTCCTTTCCATAAGTTTTTCTATGATGAAATGATGAATTTTTGTTGAAATATAATTCCTTTTCACATGTTATGATATGATGAATGATTAATGATTTTGTGGAACCATATATCTGATATTTATTATGTGATAGGTGAACCTAGAATTATATATACTTCTAGTTAATCAGGTAAATATGGATATATCATTAGATATTAAAGAATATAATGAGGACTAAAAACATGTTCACTAAGGGACTATATCCATAATGATTTTCTAGTGAGTAAATCACGACTAAAGATATGATGGTTTAGGGAGTGAATCCATTCTGATTTTATAGTATTGTATTTGAGCCATAGATACTAGGGAAATATTTTTCATTGCTAATGTGTATAAGGAAAAACTATTTTTTAGGAGAATTATATTGTAGTGTCCTAGACACATGTGGCAGTCAGTAGTGCCTTGATCTCGATTAGACACATGACCTCATGCACATCTCCCCAAACACCAGAGGCATTTGACTAGTAGTGAGAGACTAGGGTGTTTTGTGGGTATACTATAACCTCATAGACCAATGTATGCAGAGTGTTAAGTGATAAATAGTTTCTAGTGAAAGAAAAACTACAAGAATATAGCAGAAAAAGTAATGTAATAAGTTAAATGGTATAAATGAACAAATACCAGAAACTGATAATCAGTAATAGATTAAATGCTAATCATTTCATATCTTGATCATATATATAAATGATGTTGATGGGAATGGGGGTACAAGAATATATTTAATTCAATAAAATCTACAAAAATATAGAAAAAACTTCTTCCCCATATCTCAAGCATAGGCATGATCCTCTATCTCCAATACTTCATCCTAAATAGCGAAGTAATAAACCATCTAAACCAACATGCTTCCCTTTATCCATACTGACGAGCATAATGTCTACTAGAGTAAAATACAACACTTGAGTAGGGTATAATATGTGAATATAAATAGGATGACAACCATAATGTATATACCTTTACATTTAATGCCACAAATAAAGTACATTGTTCCACATATAGTAAATATGGAGAAACAAATAACTAATAAACTAAAACATTGGTCTTGATTTTTAAGTGGACAGTTGTCGCATACCACCTACTTCTTCTTATGTTGAATGTTTGAAAAGAGGTACATTTGCAAGAATTATATATGTACAAGTCTCAAAATTAACATGGAAAACATTGAATACATACCCCCAATCTTGTTGTTTGACTTGGGGTCCAGTTCCCCTGTTATCACTCAAGTGTGGAAGTATAATAAGGTGGATACATCACAAGTGCATAAGAATGCAATAAATAACAACATAAGATGCATCTCATGTGAATAAGAAAACAATCAATAATATAATTCATCATTTATAGAATTGGAGTCTGAAGCCCATCCAAGGAGATCTAAAATAATCCCACGTGTCACTAAGGGAACATATGATGTAATATAATCCCATCGAGTCCATCAAAGGTTACCATACAATGTCCCTTGTATCACTCAAGGCATGGTCAATCAGAGCCCATCCTAGGTATCTCTCATAGTGAATTGATTGTCAAAAATGGAATGGTCTCTATACTACTAATGGGTTTGTTCACAGTTTCCTTCCTAGGGAACAAATATCACTCAAGAGAATAAGAAACTCCATAGGAATCCATTTATTTGCAAGCCAGTGTATCACCCATATCACCCATATTTGTAACCAAATAAGATGGGAAATTCCATCCATGTATCCTTAAAATGGGTCCCATGTTCTCCCCCAACCCATATCAAGTGTTCATGTAGCCAAATCACATCACAAGTCATGAATATATATATATATATATATGATGACTTTCCATCAATGGGGCGTCAAAATTCCTCATACCCACCACCAATTTGGCTGTGAAAATTAATCAATAAAATAGAAAAAACATATGTAATGGAAATAATAAATTAACATTACACAGAAATAAGAAAGAGGAATAATGACAATGAATAAGCACTATACAGTGAATATAATTCATAGGGGTAACATGAAAATAATGTAATATAACCATAGGAACAATGAATTATTATGAATGTTACCGACATGTCATCAATGACTCTCAACACCTCAAGCTATCATGTTTGACCATACACTATATTCCATTCAAATGAAATCATGGGCTTAAGAAATTAGCATTTAGCAAGGCATGCCACATGGAACATTGGAATAACTTAAAGTAGAAAGAATAAAAATGAAGCAAGGAATTCATTGTAATACTTACATCGTATGACTTATAGAATTGAGCATTATCATTTTCAAAAAGGATATCCCCTATAAATAGGAATTAATGATTTCATATAGAATTAGACAAGGGGATAAAAAATAAGAATTAGACATATTCATGGTCAATGGATCCAATTTAGGGTTCTATACTCATCATAAATGAATTATTAAATTAAAAGCATTAAGACAAAGTGTTTCACCATTAAAATCATTGGGATACTTCTCCATTTCATATGATACACCCAAATGGGTGGCCAAATGGTAATGTGAACACCCTTATATGGTTTCTCCATCAGAAAATGTTACTACAGACATGTTAATTCATATTTATCAATTTAATATGTGATAAAAAACATTCTATAGAAGGTTATGGATAGTGGAACAATGGTACGATGAAAAAAAGAAATAAAACTACAGGAAAAGGTGTCTACACTCAACCACAAACACATATTAATCCACATGTATGATATAAAGGTGAAATTCCCCAGTTTATCTCCTCTATTTTTGGTGATCCAGGATTCAAATGAGCCCTAGACGCCCCCAAAACCACCTTTAACAACGTAGGATTAAAATTAAGGGAATTATTAAGGAAATGAAAGAAATTTTAATGGTTCGTACGGTTGAATAAATTCAGGTTCTTACAACCTTCCCTTCTTTGGAAAACTCCTCCATGAGTTTCCCTTGCATGGGTAGGGGAACATTGTTAGAGAAAAGATGTGGCCACAACACTCATACACCAGGCTCTCAATCCTAGGTCTTATCCTGTAAATTTCCATTCTACCATAGTACTCATACTAAAGGAGATTACCTAGCATGGAGAACCCTTAATATAGGTTCAACGATACGAATCGTATGATCCTCAATGGATTGATCCACACCCAGTTCTATATTGTTGGGTTCAAAAAAATTAGATGTGTCTACTTTATATTTCCAATGATAAGACACTCGGAAAATGCCATCCATGGAATGATACCTCTAAGGTAATAAAAAGTGATAGGCTACCAAACTAACTCTTTATACTATCTCTAAATACTATAAATATCGCGACAACAACTTGACCTATCTACAAATTCATTTATAACCCAATCTAGGTTATACAGGTAGGAAGACATGATGTCCCACCACATGTTCAATAGGTATGTGGTAACAAATAATATTGGATTTATTTATGTACTGAGCTTTTTCCATATGCTTCGGAATCTATTGTACTTTATCTGAATTATCCTGAACGAGATGAGGACCCAATAGAGCTGCAACACCTACCTCAATACAGTATAGAGTTGAATGAAACGCTCTACCATAATGGGACACATATGGATCCATCCCAATCATTTTATATAATTTTTTATTATAGGGGAACAAAACTATAGGAATATTATTTTCACTAGAAACCCAAAATCAATGATATAAGCCCGAATCATATCCTATATCACCCAAATAATTCACTCGAACTTCCCATCAGTGTATGGGTGATATGACGTACTCAAAATAACCTGAACACCTAGTCACTTGTACAACCCTTTCGAGAACCATGATGCACAATGGGAATTTTGATCCAAAATGATAAAATTGGGTTCTTAATTAAGTATCACTATCTCCATGATGTTGGGACTCTCTAACTCATCCATAAATAAATAATCCTAGATCATGATGAAGTGTACAAATTTGGTCAGCCAATCTACTATCACCCAAGATGTATTTCATCTTAGAAGATATCTCCACAAGACTATCATGTAGTCCACGATTATATCATTTTATTTCCTCTTTGGAATGGATAGAAGTTCTTGAAGTCCAGTTGGTTACAGGTTCTCTACCCTCACCTACTGACTTGTGGAGCACCATGTAATGAAACTTACTACCTTCCTCTTCATACCTGGACACCAGATCGATGAAACATGTATCAATACATCTGTGTAAGTACATGGTGATCATCCCAAACAGTGGCATGTGATTCCCTCATCAAATCATCCCGAATTTATGAATGCACCCATACACATCTATAGTAGTATAGGGTCTCACTATAGTCCACAACCTAATTTTGTGGTGGGTTCTCTTCAGTTACACTCTCCCTAAGAATGTGTCCTTCAGAATATTATATATGACACATCCAACATCACTCTATAAGATAAATTTTCTCTACTAAAGTGGCCAATGTTTTTTCCCTTTCTATACAAAAACCTAAATTTGAATATCAGAACCCAGAGCCATAATCTTCCAGTCATTTTTGGAATATTTGACTACATGTAAATTCATTTTCAATCTTAAAGAATTAGCTAAGAAATTTCCCTTACCAGGTGTGCAATAATTTCCATATTCAAATGACTGTAAGTATTCAACCATCCTATACTATCTTAGATTCATGTCCCACTATGTCGATATATTTCATGATTTTATGATCTGTGTAAACAATGAATCACTCTCCAAATAAGTAGTTCCCCTAGAATCACAAATCATTAACCATGACTGCTAGCTCGAGTTTATGCATAAGATAGTTCCACTCATGATGCCTTAACTTGAATGATCCATATGACCCAACATGATCAACTTGAAAAATAACTACACCAAACCTGATTAATAATGTGTCACAGTATAATGTATAACCAATTAATATATTTGGAAGAATTAGAATTGGATTATATGTGAGTCTTCACATAAACTCCTTAAAATATATATCAGAAGCTTCATTCCATAATAACTACACACCCTTCATAGTAAATTCTATAATAGGTTATTCTATGTGGGGAAGTACATAATGAATAGCCTATAATGGACAGAAAACCATACGAAGTTGCATGTATAAGATGCAGTATAAGGATTATCCAAGGAAATAATCTCTCTCACCCTCTCTGGGTAAATCGCTATGTATTCCTTAGAAATGAAATAACCTATGAGTTAAAACGTGTTGATATAAATTTGGCATTTTCCAAAATTAGAGTATATGTGGTTCCCTCTCAGTGTACTCAGAATGATATCAAGATGATTTTCATGGCCATATCTATAGCGTGAATACACTAATTTATCCTCTATAAAGACTCCCAAGAAGTAATCATGATATGGGTGGATAACCGAATTCATCAAACCCGTGAAGACTTCTAGCATGTTCATTAGACTGAGTGTCATAACCAAATAATCTTACAATGCATACCTACTCTAGAATGTTGTTTTTCTTATGTATGATGGACTCACATGATCAGATGATATACCAACCTCAAATTGAACATGGATAAAAATTCTTATCCTAGGAGATGGTCAAAGAGGTCATCTATACAAGGCAAGGGAAAACATTTCTTGACCATAAGCTAGTTCAACTGTTTATAATGCACACACAATCAAATAGTAAGTTCCTCCTTATTTTTGAAAAGGGTGGTTGAACCCCATGTTCATTTTCATGGTCTGATAAAACCCTTATCAACAATATCTTCAATATATGACTTCAGTTCTGGGAGCTTCATAGGTTCTATCCTATATAGAGGAAAATAAATTGGTGCCCCACCTAAAACTATTGATATAGTGAACTAGACCACTCTCACTAGAGGTAAGGAAGAGGAATTTCCTAGGACAATGTGCCTGAATTGAACCATAACTAGATGGAATTCTACTAACTGTAATTTATGATCAATCATAAAGTTACCCGCTAACTAACCCATCACTCAACCAAGCCCAGTTTTCTTGGGTCTATATTGATATGAATGGATATTCCAGTCACCCCATATGTATATATGTTCTTCCATCAGGTGATGTGAATGACACCCTTCAGTGATATCTGTCCACATGGTAATGATAAATAATGAGCTATTCTATACCAAGAATGGCTTAAAAATCGATCATCTCGAGGAAGAATAAATTATAGAAGAAACCATAAGCACCTATCACAATGGGATGCTACTGAAACTGATGTATTACCTCTTTTATGACTCCTAAAAGAGTGTAGAGTGACATAATAACACAAAAGTACTCAATTTCAAGACCCAAGCATTCAACAGTAACAAATAGATATAAACAAGTGAGAAGAACCTATATAAAAAAGGGATGAAACTAACATATAGGTTACCATAATAGTACCTCTAAACATAGACTTCCATGGACTATACTACTATAGCGCTAGGTTCACTTAATATATATGGACTAAAACTTGGACCTGAGATGTCACCCGACAATCCTAATGAGATCCACTTTTCTAACACTGAAACTCTGGGTTATGACTACCATGGACCCATACATTATCACCTATACTAGATCAGCTGGTACAATACCAAATCCAAATTTTCATGGATTCAATGATCATGTACCCAATGGATACACTTTTATAGATCCTCTAACATAAAATACTAGAGGAAAAGCATAACAAAAACGTCAACGGTGACCCGTCCTTCTATAAGTTCAACATTACATTGGGTCCCCCATACCTAGGGGATTCTTATTTCATATCCACAAACACAAGTGAAATAATATGGATCCCTTAGTCTATGTAACCTAGCTTCCACCACCCCTATGTGGTCCCTTAAATAAAAACATCCTACTACAAGAAGAACAATCACCCAGATGTGGAACAGAACTACTCTGGATCACATTGCCAACTTCTCTAATATTCTGATCTATAATTAAAGAATATTTTATTATCTCTATATTGTTATTAAAATTAAATATGGTCACAAGCATCAAGAGAGCATAAAAAATCCCATTCTCAATGTGCCTCAGTGTCATCAATTCATCACCATCCAGAGATGGAGAAAAACAACGAAGCTCAGTGGAACAAGAAGAATACAGAAGCACTTTTATAGTTCCCTTCTGAAGATTCATGAACTTCATATCTTAATCATCTATCAAATTATTCATAAATAATAGATCATATAAATAATTCATGAAGTCTTCCAAAACATTCTCTCAGTAATTAAAGGATATAGAAATAACATCCCACCAAAACATAGCAGAGTAACGTAAAATGTAGGTTGGAAACATGAACCTATGCTATGGAGATGTCATAAGACATTAACATATGTATATCATATATTCAATACATGAATATGTAGTTGGAAGAAAACTATACCATGAGATGGTGGTAGGATTCTACTGCTGGAAGTCCCATATCATCTATTCCATAGGCAGTGTAGGCTTGAGAGCACCCAAAATAGACTATATGAACCTGAGAAAAAAATCCCTGAACTGATCAACGGTTCCTAGTAAAAGATCAATAGGAGGGTTCTCATGAAGAACTAAAGTATTTACTATTGGCGTACTAGGTCACACAACCTCCAGAGTGTTCTCATCACCACTCTCTTGGCATACAACACGATTACATTGTGGTGGAATATTTATTCAATTTTCAATCATGCAGCCCTTAATAAAGATTTACAATAGATTGGAAAAGATTATATGAATATAACAAGGAAGTAAATGTACAAAAATCACATACAATAATGACATAATATATAGATAAAATATAGAGGAAAGGTACATGTCCTCCTTCTAAGCATAACACAACAAACATCATGCTTTAAGAGCTAGGTCTTGATTGGAAGGAAAATTTTTGAAGAGGATCACTTACTCATGTCCTACTACCAATAACTAGTGTAAGGAAAATTTCATTTTAGAAATTGTTGTATTCTCTTTGATTACATCATGAATTTAAATTTCCAGTCACGAGTTTGAGAATTATAGATTACCATTCTGATTTATAAGGGTCTATACATCTTATATGATGAATGTGCATGTCCACTTAACTCAAACCAAATCATTCCCCATCAATTCATATTGGAAATTTTTTATATTTTTAATAGTCAGGAAAATCATGATATAACGACTAGGAACAATAGTATTCACCTAGATATAAGCAGATTCACCCTAAAAGTAGATATGATATGTCCTAATGCATGAAATTTTAACCCCTATGGTTCCTAGTACGATGAATTAAATGAAATTGCTTCTTATAATTGAGATTAGGTAATAGAAATTATCATATCAATAATACCAATATAAATTGAAGCACAATACATGTACATCACCCAATGATGAAGTCTTATCAGTCATCATTGGAATAATCAACAACATAGTTCCAAACCTAGGAAATTTGGGTCTTCACTGTATATGGGTTAGCTATTTCCAAGCCTAGGTTAGATTCCAAATTCAATTGTGATAATCACTTGTCTAATTCAAATAGTATGAAAAAGGGAAAAGGCCTTTGATACCACTTTTTAGCATCCCAGACCCAAGTTCCACTCAATAGTTCCCTAGGACTAGTTGGCCACAAGACCTCATGAACATACACTCGAACTTTAGAGTCCAAATACTATCTAAGAGTGCATAGGTTGTGTTTGTGGGGATACTATGCCCTCATATATCAATGTATGCATAGTGGAATGTTTTATATAATAAAGAGAGGAAGAAAAATATCAACAAGAGAACAATATAAGTTTTGTAATAAGAAAAAATATATATAAATGAACAACTGGATGAAATAGATAATAAATAATAGATTTAATAAAAATTCTGTAATTTCATGATCCTATACAAAAAACAGAGTGTAGGGGAACATGGGTACAAGAATATACAACATTATATATATGCAACAAAACAAGACCAAAAATGGATAAAATGAATCTTGATCATATGATTGATCCTCTACCCCAAAGCTACATATTAAAATGCTAATAAATCAAACATTAGAAATAGAAAACATCCCTTTATCCATACATGCGAGCATAAAGTCTACTCAGTTTCAAAAGTAACTCAAGTAGGGTGTGATATTTGAATCTCAATAGGATGAAACCCCCAGTTTGTAGACCATTCAACATCATGAGGTAAATAGAGAGTAGTGAGCCCCATATAGTAAATGAATAGAAATAAATAAATAAATCACTAAATCATCATGCTGAGATCCTATGTGGACCCCTATCCCATACCACTATATTTGTCTTATACCGGATGTTGGAAAATAGGTACCTATGAAATAAATATGTATGTAAAATTCCAAATATAAACAAGGACACTATAGAATACATACCCCTAAAACTATGATTATTCTTGGGGTCTAATTTCGATGTCACCAATCATGTTTTCTAGTATAACATTGTAGAATATTTACAAGCTCATAAGCAAGATACTAATATAAACAGAATATGTGTAACATATGAATAAGAAAATAATCAATCAAATCCAGTGGTGGATTCTTGATCCGATCCATGATGATCTATAAGAATTCCATGTGTTACTACTAGATCATCTGAGGTAATCAAATACCACCAAGTCCGTCCAAGGCGATCCATATGACATTCCTTATATCTATCAAGGCATAGTGGCTTTGCATCCATCCTAAGTATCTCATAAATGTGGCCGAGTATCACCCATGGAATATTTTATCCATATTTATTATGGGTTCATCCACGGTTTCCCCCCAAGGAAACTAGTATCACTCAATAGTATAAAAAATAGTCCAGGAAACCCTTGCCTAAAAGGAAAAATAATCTTCTAATAACATTGATTTATAACCAAAGTATCACTGTGAGTCCATCCTTGTATCCTCAATATGAAACCCATTTTCTCTCCCAGTCTATATAAATTTTTCATATATCCAATTCAAATCAAATAGAAGTAATATATATATATTTAATGACATGCCAAGAAAAGTAGTATCAAAATACTACATTCTCAAAATCCCTAAATAAATGAAATATAAGCCAAACACAAATAGTACAATAAATATGACATAGAATGAGAATTTAAAGTGAGAAAATTCACAAGAAATAGGCATATGTACAAGGAATAAACTATATACAATGAACATAAACTATAGGAATAACATGTAAAAAATGTAATATAACCTTAGGAACAATGCATAATTCCACCTCTTACCAATATTTCATCAATTAAATATCTATAACACCTGATATCAAGAATGACCAAGCACCACATTCCATTCAAATCTAATCATGGGATTTATAAATAATCATTTAGTAAGGAAAGAAACCTGGAATATGTTATAACAAAAAGTATAAAGAATAAGGCATGAATTAGGGGGTTCATTGTAATACGTGCATGCCATGGAATATGGAATTGGGCATGATCATTTGTTTAAAAGAAATAACCTATAAAAAAACATGAATAATGGAATAAATAAATAAACAAGGGTCTAAAAAATAATAATTATACATATTCATCATCAAGGGATCTAATTAATGGCTTCATACTCATCTTAAGTCAATTGAAAGCATTCATCCAAAGTGAAAACTCTCTCAAAGAATAAAAAAACATAGTTCATTCAGGATGGAACTTTCAAAGGGGTGGCCAAAATCCATGATAACACCTTTGTTTAGGTTTATCCATAGTAAAAGTTTACTATAGACATTGTAATTCATTTTTGTAAATTTAACATGTTATTACAAATCTTCTTTGTATTGTTACAACTAGCAGCACAACAATACGATTCCAAAATGAAATGAAATGATTTGAAAAAGATTAAAAACCATTCCAAGTAGTTAGTGTACTCCCCAAATCCAATATAATGTATTTATTCAACCTAAAATAGAATAAGTAAAAAGATTAAAAGACCAAAAAATAGGAAAAAGCAAGTTTCACTAAAATAGTGAAACAAATGATAGAAAAACCAAGGAATAGATGTATACATATGATAGAGCTTACTAAGATAAGTCTATATCTTTTGAGAATGAAGGAAAAAATTTGATTGAAGAGAGATATCATAATACCCAAATATATTGAGGTTGATAGATTTATACACATAGAAGATAAAAGAAAAATCAGGTGGAGGGAAGAATGATGGAGGAAAAACCATAAAATTTTCATTTAAGTAAATTCAACAATTTCATGACCTATATTCACTACACATAGTTTGGCTAATTCGTTCATCCAAATAGTGTTCTAACCATGTGCATGGTTCTGCTTCCCTAGGCACAATTCATGAGCAAATAACACTATTTGACTAACCATGCACAAATCTTTCATTTTCTCACTTTCCTAAACAAGCAACATGGTGCACGATTGTTTGACCTAGGGTTCATAGTTTCTTAGAAACTAAATTACATATACTTTTTCCTCCATTTTTAGATTTTTGGGCATCAAATGAACCTCAAACCCCCCTGAATTTACCTTTATGCTCAAAATATTCAAATCAAAGGCTATTTTATGGAATTAAACCAAATATTATCCATTTCTACCTTTGGATAAAGATGATATGTTACTTATATTCTCTTATGGATCATGTTTTTTATTTCCTTCATCTTTATTTTTTTATTTTCAAACATTATTTATGACATCACTAATGATTATGATCTTTTACATAAAGGGTATAATATTAAAATTCAATTCTCTTGATATTATATTGTAATTCTCATTTTAGGTTCAAATGATCATTTATATTTTTATTTTTTACCCTTATTGAGCATCTTATATCATACTTTCTTATTTTACCTTTACTTAGGATTTTATTAATGGTTTTAAATATGATATGTATAAGAAGGGTGATAGTCTTGAACAACATAGTTGGTGGTTATGCAGTTCAATTATGAACCATTTGTTTTTGTATAATTTTTTCCAAACATATGTAACCTATAGAATTCTGACAAGGATCATATTGTTATTTAGTGAATATTCATTGAAAGATCTGTGATATTTTTTATGAAAAATATGGGTATCTATTATTTCATTTAGAGTCAAGTATAATTATCATTAAAAAATATGAGTATAAAAATTTATAAATAATCGTAGGAAAATTATATGTGTAGGGGAATTTTCAAATTTATAGTAAAGAAAGGTGTATGGGTCTTCTAAAAAAATCCTTTTTTCTAGATAATAAAATTTTAAGTGGTTATGTAAATGATGCATTTTAGTGTAGTAACCATGAAAAGATTTGGTTGAATATGTATCGGGTATCATTTTGGTGCATGATGAGTGTTTCCTTACTAATCATCGATTCTAACACTCATAGGGTATATTATTGGGTTAATTAAAATTATATTAATGAACCTTTATTATGTATTTGAATATATTATGACCATTATTTCCCATGGTAAAACATAAGGTGTCATTGATTGAAATGAATGTGTCTTGATTTAGATATCATATACAATATTTTTAGGATTATTTTATTTAAAACTATTAATATTATATTTAAAGGTATGTTTTTTGGTTTTAGATAAACGATGGAACCTAAATAAACCATATTAATGGCGAATGTGATGAACAATGCATTGTTTTTTCTCCTATGAAAAAATATTATGGGAGATTGAATGAAAATTATAATTATTATCCTTAGGAAACATTCTCAAGATATGAATCATGTTGATCTTCCAAATGAGAAAAGGAGGTAAAACCATTCAATTGAGTACTTAATGAGAAACAATTAACATTATTCAAGTGGGTGTATTGATCCACTAATTATTGAGAAATTGGTCAGTTCTACAAAAAATATACTTTCCAATATTCAGGGTTCGGTATTTAAAAAAGTTATTTTGGATGTTTATAATCTATAAGGTGAAGAAAATATGTTATGATCTCATATCAATAACATAAGTAAATGTAATTCAATTGACACTTCATAGTAGTATTGGTTTAGTAGATAATTTTTTAAAAATTAATTTCATCATTTTATTTGTAAAAAATGGAGAAATAATTCGTTGTACTAAATAAGAAGGATGATAAGTCCATTAATCCGTATGGAGTAAATTTTATTATACACTCAAGCTACACTTTTGGTATTATAATCCAACCTAAGTTTAAGGTTTATTGATTCTTCAGCGTCTTAAAACCAAGTCTCTGAAGGAGTCTCGAAATAAGGGACTTCAATTGCTAAGAATAAATCATCGATGATCACTCAATGTGGAAATTAAGATTGGAGTTACCCATCAATATCATTGTTTTGATAAGAACATAACTATATTATTCAATAAAAATTTTAAAAATAGTTCAAAGATGAATATTATATTCCTATTAAGTTTTAAGTGTTGAAGGAAATATGGAAAAAAATAATCTCATGGGAGATATTAAATATTTCAAGTATTTAAAATAATTGTCATCAGGATATATGATGATGAAGGGATATGGTCAATTTAGTGAATGATTTAAATATATATAAAAATATACAAAATGTACCACCCACTGTCAAGTGTTTAAAATTTTGGGAGTATAGTAATTTGGATAACTAGTTCTCAAATATTAATGTTAATACTGATGATTGATATTTGTAACCTCTTAATCCTAAACAGAGTCGTAAATCACATTCAATCTCTATTATTTTTGGGGTTGTGATAAAAAAAAGTTATGAAATGTACATTTACCATTGAATATATTAATGATTATGTATTATTTGATTACATATCTTCCCCCTATTTTAATTATGAAAAAATGTGTTATGGTATCCTAATAAAAAAACCATTGATTAGATGTTGGTTTATTAGTATAAACCAACAATCTTATGATGATCACATCTCAAGTTTACAATTATTATCCAATTAGATATTATGGGAATATGATTTTTATAAATAATTTTATTCTCCTTAGGTTTGAATTTGATGTTCTATTATGTATGGAATAACATTCCCTACATAAACCCACAACTCTTTTATTAGAATAAAAGTTACATTTTATACTTGAACAAACCTATGACCTTATATTAGTTTGATGATAAATATGAACATATGGGGGAAATAACATCCATAATACTAGTAAAAATTACTACTTTAATGGGGTTTTTACCTTAGATGGTTGGAAATTAACTCAAAATTATAGATATTCTAATTTTTTGGAATTTTATGATATATTAATGGAAGAGTTTTCTACTCATCACAATGAACCATGAAGATGTGTTTTCAGTAGAACTCATACTCAGTACTACACATATTTCAATTACTCCATGTAGAATTGTCCCAATTGGGCTCTAGAAATTGAAGAAGATACTCCATTAGAATCTTAATAATGGATTAATTTCACCAAGTGCATCAACATAGGGTGAACTTATTAAATATTTTGGAATAATGATTCATTATTATTACTCTGCATTGATTACCAAGAATGCATGATGATCCCTATCAACTACATGATTCCTCTATCTCATACTGATGACAAGTCTGATAAAAAATATGGAACTAAATACTTTTCAAATATTTGGGGTCATTCTAGATATTGTCAATTGAAAATCATGAAGGAGGACATACCGACGATATCATTTCATAGAATATAAATACCCTCAAAATGTATAGTGATTTTATTTGGTCTTTATAATTTTTCTACTATGTTTATTGATCAATAAATAAAGTCTTTAGGGATTACCATGAATTGATTTTAGTAGTATTTTTAGATGATATTCTTATATATTTTATGAGATTGGAAGACCATGAAGATCAATTTAGGATTACACATAAGACACTAAGGATGGATAATTAGTATGAAAAATTTATAATGTCTAAATTTTTGCTATAAAAATTTCATTTTTGGGTCATATAATTTCATGTGAGGTTATATTTGTGGTTCCATCAAATATGGATGTTATTTATCCTTGGACCATACAAACCATGATGATAATTATCTGTTGTTTTCTTGTTTTTGGATTGATATTATTGATGGTTTTTAGAATATTAATCTTGGATGAAAAATCCACCCCCTAATTAAATTGAAAGGGAACCAAGTTCTTTTGGATAGATGAATGTGAAGAATATTATAATGCACTATGGAAAAGGATAGTATGCTCACCTATTCTTTGATGACCCTATAGTATATTAGGGTTTTCGATTTATATTGATTAATTAAAGAGGGATTTGGGATATATACTCATGTAGAATGATGTGGTTATTTAATTTATCTCATGAAAATTAATTATTCATGAGAAAATTAAGCCAACTAATTATTTTCAGTTAGATGCTCTATTTTTTTCATTGATGATATTATGAAATTATAATTATAAAGAAAGTTGTGACAATTATACTAGTAATAAAAGAATAAAGTATATATTCACTTTAAAAGAGTTTAATATACACTAGATATTATTTTTAGAGTTGATTAATGATTATAAATTCTCAATACATTACAACCACGGGAAATAAAACATGTTGGATGGTGATATATGTTAAAATGATCAAGCTAGTTTATCTTTGAAGAGGATTTCAAGAGATAAATTTTTTCTGAATTTACAAAGTTTGGATATGGAAATCTTGATGGATGTTAGGAGACCATATCGTACTCTAATTAGTGTCTAACTATTTAACCATATGAGGATTAATGTGGTGTATATGGAATATGTATAATTATAGAAGATGGTTAGAAATTATTCTAAGTTCAACCTTGATTTTGATTGAATGATAAGGTCTATGAACACTTCATTTTTCACATATGTGACATATTTCAAGAAGGAACTACTAGATGAAGCTCAAAATTCATAACTATTTATTTATCCTGGAAGTATGATGATGCATAGAGATTTAAATTTTTATTTATAGTGGGACAACATAAATAGATATATTAAAAATTATGTGTCTTGGTTCTTATTATTTCAAAGATTTGAGGCTATGAACCCGATGTATGAGGGGATGTTACAAAAATACTTATGCCAGAATAGAAATGGTAAGTCATCATTATAAATTTCTTCATCAGAATATTCAAAAAGTATATGTGAAACAATTCTATTTATGTTATAGTCATCCACCTTAGGAATAAATCACTCTTCATTTCCATTAAATAGTATTTCTCTGTAGATCACCATTCCAAGATATATATTATGGACTTTATAATGATGCATGGAGTACCAAATTCTACTATATTTGATTAGGATTCGAGGTTTTCCTCATGATATTTAGTTTTATTCAACATGCTTGGGATATATAGTTTATTTTCAGCAGTTCATATCATCCTAATATAGAAGGTCTTTATGAGAGGGCCATTTAAAATACAGAGGATATTTTTATTTAATATCTACAATTTGTAATGATAATAATACCATTTTTTAATAATTTATTACTTTTTTCATTTGAGAAATGTATTTACTCAAAATAAATCACCATAAAAATTATTTCATTTTAAATCTATTTATATAAAAGAAAAATCCCTTTTATGTATTTAAAAGATTCTATGGAATATTTTCAGGGTTAGAAATTGTGTTATCCTGAGAGTTTAGGGCAATTAAAAATTCAGAATTGGTATAATAATGATATTAAATATATTACATTAAACACATATGATTTTTTTGAAATAATATAATATTTATAAAATTGTATCTTATATAGAAAATATAAGAGTTTTGTTTGGTATCGATTGTGGACTTTACCCTGGGAATGAGGTAACATTTGTGTGCAATAGGTGTTTGGTTAAATAACACATGATTGTAATTTAGTTAATATTTTTAATATATTTGTTATAAAAATAATTGAATATCTACCAAATGGTGTTTCACTAAAAAATGAGACTCCCAATAAGTTCTTAATTACGGTTTAGCCCTTGGACTAGCATAACCATTGTGTGTGTCAGGTGTCTGGTAACATCACACCTAAGGGTAATTAACTCAACAAATTTTTAATTATTATTCATAATCTTATTCAATTAACTTATTAAACAACCCTTTTTATGTTTAATCAATCCATACCCTTCAGAATCAAAAATTTTGGTCACATTATGCTTTGAAATCCTTAATGGGGAGGTATTAAGGACTATAACATTAATATTCAAATGAAATAGTGGATTAAATCACAACTTTGGAATGTTCTGAAGATTGATTACTTTTAGGTTCTTTAAAGTGGTTTATCCTTTATTCCCATTTTGTGATCAATATTTTTTAATTTTGAGGATCCTTGTTCACCTTGTATGTGATAGGAGAAGGCATTTTTTATAAGTTTGATTTGTTTCCCTATTACAGGCATGCCACCAGTACTCTTTATTCCCAGGTGTTTCATGTTTTATATTGTGTTTATATAATTATTTTAGTATTTTATTAATTTTTCTCTATTTAGATTGATTAATAATATGATATAATGGAAATCATTTTTGGATATTTAGATTATCGTCAAAACAAAAATTATGAAAATTTAACAAATGTAATTATAAATAAATTGTCTAATAGTAATCATATAGAATTATTCGAGGACAATATATTAAAATTCCTAGATGATGATTAATATTAAATATTATTATAGATACACCTAAACCATCATTGGATAATCACATGTAATCATCATGGAATAATTTATTAAAATTGTAAATTGATAATTAATATTAATTATTGAAGGATTATTATTCAAAATATCAAAATATATTTATAAGAGTTTTTCAAAATAAAATTTCAATAAAATTTCAAAATATAATTAATATAATTATAAATGATAATTTATGTTGAAATTATCAAAATATAGTTATAAAAATTAAGAAGTATTATTGGAAGTAAATTATTATATGAAAAAGATATCGAATTTTCATTGTATAATTTTTAAAAGTTTCTAGAATATTGATATGATATTACCAAACAATTATTATTTGTCAAACTATTTATGATGTCAGACTAGTATAAAGAGGTATTTTCATTACAACTTGTCGTTTTATAATTATTCTTGATGGGAATATTGAAAGTGCAGGCTTTGTCCAAAAATGATAATTCCTAAATTATAAAGGAGAGGGAATGTATCATCACGTGTAATATTTTATTTATTATTTAATAAAAAATTTGGTTTTGGTTCTAGGATCCATTGATGATCCTCAAGAATTGACATGTAGGTAACCATATAATATGAACCATGATGAGGTTTTCTTGGCCGTTGAGGTTTCCAGTCTAGCTTTTGAACCACACCAAGGGTTTATCCTTGTTGTTGACATAAATTACATTAAGGTTGGATGTTCCATGCAGTCTTGGTTTCTCATCTACACATGATTCCATGATATAATTTTTGTGATGTAATAATAGATGGCCATGCCTGATTGTGTTCTTTCGTCAGTGTGGGAGAAATAAACGTGACAATAATTATGATATTGTTTCCATGGTACAAGTTAGAACATTCATATTCCATGTTATATGATTTATTCACGTGTTTAAATGGTGTTATTATTTTTCTCATGATGTGAGAATTCTTATTGTGATTTACCCTATTATGTGAGTTACTATTGACTTGGAGTTTGTTTTTAGTAACTGAGATAGTTGCACCTTCATGTATTGTGCATCAATTAGCTGGTGAGTCTGTTGATTCCATATTTAATTATTGATTTAAATTTTTACAAAGTGTTTTCATTTGTCCCATGATGTCATGATTGTTAGTTTTTTTTCGATGATTTTTGCTACCATTTCCTTGGATGTTTTTTGGAAACTATGATAGGTGGACCACCATGAGTTGTGCATCACTTATAATGGGAGTGAACATGACTTGAAAAGATAGTGGTGAGGGAAATATGTATTTATTAGAGATATTGGGAATCCATGATCACTATGTAGTGAATACATATGAGGTAGTGTAGTATAAATATTGTTCCATGTGCTCTAGGAATCCTAGTGAATAACTACTTGGAGAAGAGGGGCATGGTATACTTTATGGCCAGAGGATATCTTGTAGAATGTGTGTACAATTCTTTGAGGTAGCTGATATCATGATTCACTAGCTTATGGATAATTTGGTTATTATTGATACTAATCATTGTGTTTCTGACCTGTAGACCAAAATGGCATGACATAGGGTTTTTTGGAATCTTGGATAGCGCATGACATCAATTTTTTAAATTGTGTTTTTATTCCCTCACAAATTTATTATTATTATTATTATTATTATTACTATTATTATTTTTATTATTATTATTATTATTTTGTAATTGACTTGTTATACTTGAGAACATGTGTATGAGGATGCATTGGTGGTGCTCTACCAAGTCTTTTACTAGAGTCACACTTGAGTATTTTGGTTGGCTTATAGATTTCATGATTAGAGATTTGAAAAGGGGAAAGGGTCTTATGGTGGATGAATAAGAATAAGAGCCTAGATAAGGTATTGGACTATGTTGCAATCTACTGGACATGAGGTTTTTTATTTTCCTATCTATATTTATTTTCTTTGGTTATATTACTACTTTAGGGGTTTTTTAACTTGTGTGACATTTGTGTCATATGTTTAGTTTCTGCATTGTAATATGATTATTTATTATAATAGTAATTATATTTATTATTATTATTATTATTATTATTAATCCAATAAAATGATATTGTGTGAATAATATCCCCACCAATGAACATATAACTTCACTGATAGTTCGTATCCTGTTTCAGATAAGGTGGCACGAATGAGATCATGTGACACCCCTGCTCGATCCTGGTTGTTCAGGTTGCGCTATTTCAAAACTGTATTATAGGATCCACACTCACTAAATAATTTCTCTATATTTTCTTTATTTGGGATATGGAATATAAGAGATAATATGATTGGGAGTCCTATAAGGGAACTATGTCATTATAAGGACAATAATTAATGAAAGATATCTGAGTTGTTATAATAGGGTGGAAATTATTTTTTGATGTTAGCATTGACTAAGTTAAACTTAGGTGACGTACATGATGTTGATATTTGATTTTTGATATTTTTTATGTATTCACGCATCATGACTATGCATTCATGTTCACATTCCACATATATACCAGTTAACATCTTTTATAGTCATTCGTGAATTAAATTCTTTGATTTTTGATATCTATTTGGGATGGTTTATCCTTTCCTGATATATCTATGTTTTCATTATATTATGATATATTTTTATAGGAGTATATTAGTTTAAATTATAATTCTCTGGTGTTAGTTTATATATGATTAATATGAAAAAATTATAGATATAGAGATCAGGGTCAGTGTTATGTGGGTTATAGATTGGGTTGTTGGTAGAATCCTAGGGGAAGCTGAGTGTGATCTCATAGTCTAGTTGGGATTTATCCAAATAACTATGTTATCTAATGTGTTTCCTTCATGTTATAAAATTTTATTCCCCAATATAGATGTAAGTGATTACATGGGATGCAATCTAGAATACTCATCTAAGTGAGGTTGTTTTTCCTCTTCAATTTTATGTGCTAGATAATATAGTTAAAAAATATCCCACGTATTCTCTATTTTATTGTAAGTCAGTCAACATCAACTGAAGGTTATTCTATAAGTAAATATCCTTGTAATATAATATCAAAACTATGGTAAAATTTATTGGGAATTTCATCTATAAAATTATTTGTCCATCCAACTCACCATAGTCCCTCAAGATGTTAATGGATGGGCTGAAATCATTGTGGAAATATTTTACCTTCCCTAAACCATAAAAGACCATAGAATTATGATGAGGTATAGATTGTAATAGGTTGGTAACCAATTTAAATGCCCCGATATCATATTCTACTACATGAGATAAAGTATCCCAAGAAAATGATTAGATATATGTATTAGAATGTGTTCTTTAAGATGAGTACTTCATGCTGTTGTGAACAATTGATTTTCTCCAAGAAGGACGATAGTACTCATCAAATCTGAATTGTATACAAAAATTTAAACCCACTAAAAATGAATAAATATTAATTTCCTTAGATTGAAGATATTTTCAATATGTTATAGGGATCCTGATGGTTCTATGAGATTGATCTTTCACTGATCTATCACAATATTCAAGTTAGAGAAGAGTGAATTATGAGGATGAAATATTGGAGAAGGTATGGGTTGTAAGCATTCTCGGTGATTATTTTTGGCCTAAAAAACATGCCGATTGTGTTCTTGAAAATAATGAAAATAATATTTTGACCATATATAGAATCATACAACATATTATTCATCGAATAAATTCTCATCTACTTGTCAACAATGAAGCAGCATGATAGGCCCCTCAAGATAGTTCTGAGTACGCTTTGTGAAAATCTACATTACAAAAAACAGTCTAACTATGAATTCAAGACATGAGATGTGATATTCATGGTGCATTTGATGTATGAAACATGAATATTCGTTGTCTAATATATAGTATAGGAAATTATGTCTTATATAGAACCCTGTAAGATGTTCTAGACTATGAGCTTCATAGGACAAGTATGATATTACCAAATTATTTTTCACGAATTCTCTAGACTATCAACACTCGTGAAATATGTGAGTATGATGTGATAGATTTCCATTGGTCAAAAAAAATAAAATAAGATATCCATTAGTTGATGATAATTTTGACCTCAACACTATTGGTGACACACCATGATCCTAGGATTTCTTAATAGTGTATTGCGATACTAAATGCATTGGTATATGAGTGGTACAAATTCCAAAATGATAAGGTTGTAGATTGTTGGTCACATCAGAAATGACCTAATGTGTGGAACTACCATACTCATGACTTGTAAAAAACATATTTGGACCATTATATGAAGTGATGGTAAAACTATATCTTTAAGGATATATTTTTTTATCTTTACACTGACAATAAAAGCATCCTATTTATCCTCATATAGAGGTACCTGTATCAATGAAAATGCCTCTTAGTTGAGTATCTATATACTATTGACATTGATATGGATTACAAAATATGAAAAGGTAATTTCATAGATTCAATTATATATAATATTTTTGAGAAACATGATCTTGTATATAATCCATCAAATGATAATTGGTGGTTGATGTGCTTCTTGGACATCTAGAGGATGATTGATTATGAGGATCAGTGTTTGATGATTGTTTCCCCTTTAATGATCACATCCTTGATTTTCTATCTGGTTAAAATTAGATAGGACTTCTAGCAAGAGGGTGATTTGATGTGGGAACAACCAGATATAGGTGACCCAATATTTGTAATTTCTTTGGATGATGAAGTGAACATGGTAAATGGGAGAGAATTTTTCCCTACTTTCTATAGAGAGGAGGTGATGATGAGAGATTTCTAGACCTTGAGATGGTAATGGAAAAGCACCATCATTCATGTGGATTTCCAAAACAAATTCTATTTTACATGTAGAATAGTGGTGAAATTACCATGTACTTTGTGATAAATTTACCACATACCCCAAGTAATCATGAGTCTATCATGGTGTTTGTTAATAGGATAATGAAAGTTTCCCAAAAAAATTCAATACAAAAGTCTCACATATTAGATGGGATGGAAAATTTCTACATCCATGAAATTTTATTCTTAAATAGATTTCCATTAATAATTTGTTTGGATAGATACACATGATTAATTTTTCAGTTTTGGAAGGGATTTCAAAATGCTAGAAGGACTCAGTTAAGGTTGATAATAATTGTACGATCCTTATAATGATTGGATGTTTGAGAGGAAAACATGCATACTGGAAGATATTCTTATAACCTATCTTCTAGAAATCGATGGAGCATAAGATGATTATCTATATTTTCTTGAGTTTTCATACAGTAAGAGTAACAAGATTCAATCAAAATGTAACCTTATAAGGATATTTATAGTAGGCCATGTTGATCAATTCATGTTGGAATGAGATAAGAGATGAAATGTTTATAGGGCCCTGTTTGGTTTAGGAGAACTTAGAGGGAGTGGATCTGATTCCTAAGAGGTCTATCAATTCATATGGTAGGTAGAGATCATATATCGACTATAGGAGTAAAACTATGTAGTTCATTTTGGGGATCAGGTATTAATGAGTGTGACTCTTTAATTAGGCCAGTAACATTTGAGGGAGAAAGAGAAGATATCACCATGAGGTTTTAGTTAATTCATGATCAATGAATTGATTGGGAAATTGGCATAGCATTTGAACCATCCTCTATATCACTGAGGTCTACAAATTGTGTTTCATGTGTCCAAACTCTAGATGTACCTACCTGATCGTATGCATGTTTTTTACTATAAGGATATTGATATATGTCCTATCACATCCAATCTGAAGCATCTAATTTATACAATAAAATAGAGTGAGAATTTACTTTGAGAGATGATGGTTCCATTTTTTTAATATATTCATTGTCATCATTAATGGATCGAGAAAGATATTTCAGTTTGTGAGTCTAATGTTTTATCTTAGTGGATTTCTTTTTTCAATAAATAACACTATAGTGACATCTTAGAGACAATAAACTTATATAGTGGGTGAATTTTAATTTAGAAAATTCTTATTTATTATAAGAAAATATTTTTTAAAAAAATTATTTGTATTTTTATATGAAAATTTTAATTATTTTAAAAAAAATATTATAAATCATTTCTTTTGATTTCATATAACATAATTTTGGAATCCCTAGTAAAACATTTTAATATTGAATAGAATATTTTCTATATAAGGTATTGAGTCTGAGCTTTAATTGTAGTCCCATATAACCTTATTTGTTATAAAATAAAATTATTTAATATATTAAATAATGTTTAGTTTTATTTATGAAATAATATAATATCTCCCAAATGGTGTATTTGTAGAGAAATACTATAACTCCATATGTTAATTTTGTGGAAATTAACCTAGTAGTTTCATAAAAATTGTTCACACTGGGTGCTTTGTCTAATATGACTTGAGAGTAATTTATTTAATAATTTTATTATTATTATTCTCTAAACAATTGAATATCTCCCAAATAGTGTTGCACATATGAAATATAAGACCACCATTTGGTCTAGAATATGGATTTCATTATAGGTGTGACATAACCACTGTGGGGGAGGTTTTTAGTAACATCTCTTGATAGGCTAATTGTTTAAAACAATTTTTATTTGTATTATTAAATTTTAATTATTTAAATAATTTTATTTCTATCATATTTTTCAACCCATGTGAAAAGGCAAGATTTTTGGTAAGGCATCAATAAAAACCATTCAAAATTAGACGTTCTGGACCCATTTTTATTTGTAGAACTTTAATGGAGAGGAATTAATGAGTCCATATTTTTTAGGTGAATCTATGGAGTAAATTAGTGTTTTTGAATTTACTGAATGTGTATAGTATTTTATTTCTCAAAATTGATAAATCCATCCACGCCATTTTTTATAAATATAAATGGGGTATTATTACCCCAGTTCTCCTTACATGTGATCAGAAAAATAACTCTTTATCTTATCGATATCTTTCGGAGTTTTAGGTGTGCCCCTAGTTCCCCTTCCTCACTAGATATGGGTGTGTTATGGGGTGTTTTTGTTTAATTAATTAAATTATTTTCTACAAATTTACTTCTTTTGAAATTTTGGTAGCAAGATATTGATTAATAAAAATAAAAAATCCAAAATTTTCTAATGGTATTTTCAAAAATTATCAAGTAAATATTATAAAAAATCTTCATAGGTAATTGTAAAAAATTTATCTAATGATAATTTCCTGTAATTTTAAAGAGATAATTTTTTGAAATTTCATGATGATATTACCTTTAATTATTATTTAATAAAATCATAAATTATCAAAATATAATATCATGGATTTATAAGTGGATAATTTTTTTAAATTTCTAAATGATAACTACATTGAATTATCAAAGGATAATTAATAAAATTAACAAAAAATAATTATGATTGTATTGAAAAATAAAATTTTAATGAATTATCAAAATATAATTACACAAAATTACAATGGTTAATTTATGATTGAGTTTCAGAATTGTAATTATAAAAATTATCAAAGGATAATTTTTAGGGAATTATCATTTAATATTTATATCACATTTTCCAAGGAAAATTATTAAAATTTATTATGATAATTTTATAATATTATCAAGGAGAAATTATAATGAACAACAATGTATTAACTCCAAATAGTATAAATTGATATTTATATTACCACAAGTAGAATTATTATTAATTGTAATGATAATATCTCGAGATCATGTGTTGGCCTAAAATATTAATATGGAAATTTTCCAAGAGAGATAAAGTATCATCACATGTCATGATTTATTTCATGTTGTAAATAAATAGTTGGTTTTGGTAATAAGAGGCTTTGCAGAATTGTGATAATTGATGTGTCATAAACAATGATAATAATACCAATGAAGAGGTGTTATTAACTATTATGGTTTCTGGTCCAACATTCAAAAACCACACGGTGTCTTATCCATGAGCATGTCATTGACTAATATGATGTAGAATTTTCATATATCTCTTAGGATTTTAAATACAATTTATTTCATGATATAATTACTTATGTAGACATAAATGACGAAAATTCTTGATTGTATTTCCATGTGGGTGTGTGTGCGTTGGCAGTGAAACCAGTAATGATATTTTTTCCATGAGACATAATATAATATATTTATTTCATGATTTATTTTTATTCAAAGGTTGGCCTTGTGATATTATTTATCTCATTATGACCAGATTGTTATCATTTTTTCCCTTGTGATGCGTGTTACCAATTCCTTGGATTCATTTTATATTAATTATGATAGATGGGCCACTGTACATTGTTCACCCCTTAGAGGTAGATTTTTCTGATTCCTTGTTTTATGTTTCATTTACATGTGGAATTAGTGTTATTAATTATCTCAACATTTCATGATTATTATCATGATTTACCCAATTTTTTTGTATTTCCATTTTCATTGAGTTTGTGTTTGGAAATTGATATAGGCGGACCGTCATGTGTTGTGTATCCCTTAGAGGGGAGTGTGCTTGGATTATGATTTTAGTGATGAGGTCCTTATGTACAGGGTATAGATATGAGGATTTCATAGTAACAATGTTGTGGATTAACTCAATGTATCCTGGTATACATCAAGTTCTATGAACTGATGGGAGGCAGGTGAATAGCTAGAGGGTGCTGGATAATATGATACAACTGATTGATAGAGGATATCAGATAGCTTGTAAAAAATACATCAAGAGGTGTCTGAGATCCTAATACAATATCATGTGGGTGGTTTACTTTCTATTCATACATATCTTTATCTTTCTGGCATAGATCAGAAACATGTACAACTGGGTGTTTGTGGATACTTGGTTAGTGAATAACCTCCTGGTTTTGTATTGTATGTTTATGATCGAATAGAATTACTATTATTATTATTATGGAACAAACATCTTATAGTTGATCGCATTAGGTTTAGAAACTATTTTTGGTTACCTATAAAGTCTATTACTCACACTCTACTCATGAATTTTAGTGTTGTTGTAGATTCCGGACTAGAGAATTTTAAAATGAAAGAACCCTATGGTGGATTTCTGATTAAAGGAGCCTGGAGTATTTGGTAGACTGGAATAGAGTCTGATGGGACTAAAATTAATTAGTTATATATCTGTATTTATTTACTATAGTTGGATTAAAATTTTTGGAGATGATTTTATACTTGTGTGACTTTCATGTGACCCTTTCAGTATCAGAATTTTATGAAGATTATTTATTCTGTAGTTTGTCATTATTTTTAAAATTCATTCTATAACATGATACCAAGGGTATTTTATCCCACAGATGAACATATACCCACACAACTGGTTTATTTTTTCATGTATTTGTAGAGGTGTGCATGAGGTGATGTTCCCCTAATGATCAGACCCGGAAATTTGATTTGGGGTGATACAATTTAAGTCTTGTTCTATGGATTTCAATTGTGGTTAAGATCAAAACCATAATTTGGATGAATTTTCATATAGTAGAAACATTTAGTTGATCATTATGATAATCCATTTTAAATTCCTCTATGGAAATATTTGTTGAACTTGAAAATAGAAGGATGATGTTGGGGAGGGAAAGGTGTTAGCACCTGGTTTTGCTGATGAAATTTCAATGAATTTCAAAGATATCTAGAGACACATTAACGAAGAATATATTAAATATAAATGTTATTCTAATAATAATAAGGAAATTCTTTCATTCAAAGTTGGTGTGAATTTTTTACAAATAATTTCTATGTTGATGAATGTTATGTGATTTTGAAAAAGGGAAATTTTATCCCTAGATATATTGGACACTTCAATATTCTTGATCTTGTAGGGATGGTATCTTATTTTTTAGTACATAAAACCAACCTTTTAAAAGTTTTTAATGTGTTATTTATATATCTACTGAAGAATTATATATGAAATCCTTCAAATGTACAAAACACATTGGTCAAAAAGGTAGAGAAAGTTGTTTCCTATGAAAAATAAGTATTAGAAATCATTGATCACATATATAAAGTTATATGGAAATAGTCTAAACTCCTCTTTAATGTTTTCTAGAAGAATCATAAATCTGATGAAACTTCATGAGAACCTATTTTTCTGATGAAATAGAGATATCCAAAAAAAATTATATCAAGGTTATGTAATTTCATGATGAAATTCATTTCTATTGTTGTATAATGTATCCCTATGAGATTTTATGATATATTAAATAAAATTAATTTAATACCTTGATAGATTGGGGTACACAAATCCTAGAGTGTAAATGAACTGGAATTTTATAAAGTGTTTTACCCAAGACATTAAATTGGTGGTATAAATAGAAATAACCGCATGCTAAATATATTTATAATGGTTTAGAAAAATAAAATATATTTATAAATATGTAATAAATTATCATTAAGTCTACTATATATTCTTAGAATATACATTTTCTAAAAAATGATGATTATTATTTTTTTGAGAAAAAACTATACATATTTGTTCCAATTTTAGAATATTTAATTGTAAAAATGAACTTCATTTTTGAAATTGACATATTAATATTATATTAGGGTAAAGTTATTATAATTATTAGAATATGATAATATTTTGATAAATTGTGTAAATATCTGATTTGTTTTGAAGGCTGGCATTTTTATTTAATGCATTTACAAAGATCCATGTTTTTTATTTTATTTTAAAATTTAAATTAGATCATTTATATTAACTATAATTCAATTAGTTTTATTAGAATAAATTTTGTGTTCATTTTGGTATAAAAAATAAGTATGCTGAAGAATTTTATTTTCAAAACCATTTTCAACATATTTTAAGTGTGATTTCTACCAAAATTTGAGATTTTGTTATGAAAAATAGTTCCATATTTTTAATCATAATTTGTAAATTAATTAATTCTCCCACTGACATTTTTTGTCAAAAGGAATTGAAAAATCGTAAAAAAAATTCCATGTGGGTTAAGGTTAAAATGGGTTTACCATGGTGGTTAAACCAATAGATAAGGGTGTAATTGAAAATTAAAATTGTATATGTCATATTATATATCCATATTTATTCAAAATATTTTCTGACGGGCCAATATCGATCCATAATTAATAATTTTACTAGATAATGACTTTATTATATTTCATCATTTTATGATGTTATAAGTGTAACTTCTCTCCCACTTATAAAATAGAACCCATTTTTCGCTTTATTATAGCATATTTAGGATAAAAGCTCAACCACACACTAAAAAATTGTCTTATAGACTTACCCATAAAATTAATAATGGAACTGGTCTCATTAAAATCAAATTTTAAGGGTTCATAATAAAGTATCTAAAGGAGCCCTAGAGAAGCAGGGGTAGTCATCTTACCCAACGTCTTTCAATTTCATTATTCCTATACCCCATCTAAGTAAATGTTATTCCAAATAAAAATATATATCCAAAATCTTGAATATACTTAAATGTTATTATTATTGAACCAATAATATTTTTACCTTTATTCCATCAAATGGGATGTTAATGTATCAATACTTCATACGCGTGGACTACCACCTCCACGTAGTGATACAATTAATTTTACATTAATATATTTTATGGATGGTTATTATGATATGATTAATGTTGATATTTTATATTTTTTAAATAATTATGATTATATAATAATAATTATTCTATAATTATACTTTCATATATAACTTTTTATCATCAAATGCATTGGAAAACGATAATTTTGCTCATGCATACTAGCGGGCTAACGCTTCTACGAAGTGATGTGATCTATTTTATAAATCTATATTAAGAAGCTGGTAATAAGGATTTATTTACTAAATATAAATGAAATAATTATTATTATGGAAATTTTAAATAATATTTACCCTTATTTGTTTTCATTCATCAAAAAATTAAAACAAATTTTATGTGTATGGATGACATATAATCTCCACAAACGATGTAATTGGATTTTTAGTCTCCATCCATTATGGATGAAATTAAATATATATTTATATATATAGATAATTTAATATATATATATATATAATTATTAATAATTTGGATATTATGGATCCATTTTTAAATTACAAAAACAATATCCACAAAAAAAATTATATTGAAAAACAAAATAGTTTACTCTCAAAAATGATTATTTGAATAGAGAATTATGAATTAAACAGTGTTAAAAAATTATAAAGGGATCATATATGATATAATAAGTATTTAAATTATTTTTTAATATAATACAATTATATTTAGTTTTATTATACTATATGTTAGATCACTTTTAAATCATGTGGAACATGAGGTAAGAGATTTATGTTACAATTTCATTATTTATCTGTATTGTTAATGATGATAAAATTTAGATATCTATCTCTAAAAATATCATTAATTTTACTATCATATGGTTGTCTCTATAAGATAATTTTTTCCTTATATTTTCCTTCCTTTAAGTACTCACGATGCTGGAATAAATTTTTTATGGAAAGTGGTTTATTTTTTTCTCTTCAATTTAATATCATTTTTCTTCAATGTCCATGTATTATCTAAAATATATTCATGAATGTTTTATTATTCTCCAACTATTATCTAAATTAATTTTTTATCATTTTTTAAATTTTATAAAAATGTCTCAAATGAGGCTTCATTTTGTTTTCTGGACATGGTGTTATTTTTTTATTACTGAAAATGTGAAAGGAATAATAATTTTAATGAACACCACAAGGATAAAATTCTTCCATAATGATATTTTAATTATTTAAAAATTAAACTACAAATTTTAAAGGTTCTAATCAATGAAAATGTTTAGTATATTATTTTGTTAATTATTATATTTTAAAGAAGTCATTTTGAAATGAAATAATTATTTTCCAAAATAAATATTCAAAATAATATTTTAAAATTTTAAAATAATTTTTATTTTGATAATTTACAATGATTTAAATTATGATTTCCTGAGGATTTAATCCATTCATCCCATCCACATTCTATATTTTGATGGATATGGTGATGATGATTTAAGGACTATTCTATGAAACCTGTTTCTTTTCAATTGGTAAATTATGTTATGATACCCATTTGTTTTGTACTAGTTATGCTATAATTAAATGACTACATGTTTGGGAAATATATTTACTTTTCATAGGATACAATATGAGGAATGTTTTAGGATTTTTTAAAATATATATACGATTATAAATATGTGACATGTGGAACCATAATTATATAGTC
Source organism: Viscum album (assembly GCA_963277665.1). Lineage (NCBI taxonomy): Eukaryota > Viridiplantae > Streptophyta > Magnoliopsida > Santalales > Viscaceae > Viscum > Viscum album. Next base: position 1,304,044,627 of record OY728140.1, on the reverse strand, counting down.
CTCCAATGCATTTCATAAAGAAAGAAATCTCATTAGATAATTAGGACTAGAATAGGGGGTGAACTCAATTGACAGGAGGAATCATTCATTTATGATTATACTACGAGTGAAACATGATCATGTATATGATTTTATTATGAGTGAACCCAATCCACTATGATAGTCTTGGTAGTGATCCATTACTACAGATGAAATTATTTTCCTTCCTTATGTGTATCCCAAAATCTTATGTCTTAATTCAATGTAATTATCTTATGGATAATATTCTTTTATTCAGTTATGATTCATATCTGTTTCCCTCGGAATTTGGGGATGACCTCCTGGATGGGAGATTCAAACGTTCCGATCGGTTTCTAACGGGTTTGTTCGTAGAACCGGAAACATCCAATGATTCCACATCCATTTGGACCTACTTTCCAAAGGTAGGTTCTCATTAGCTTGTGGACTGATGAGGCTTAGGAATTTTCATTGGTCGAGAGGATGGGAGGTCGGACTCATCACACCTTTTTGAGGGGAATTATTGTCTATTCTGGGACTCTCTTTATAGATTTAAGTTATGTTCGTGAATCCTTATTACATTACCAAGTATAAAATGAGATTTTCCTTTAGTTTTGACAATCAATGATTAAATATGTAAGAAATTTAGAGAATCCTTTATATGTATTCGAGGTTCTTCATCAACAGAGAATCATCTGTATCTATTTTGAGATTCTTGATCAATGGTATCCTTCAAAACATTTATATAAAAGTCTCTTAGTCATTATGATGACCAGGCTGGTTTTAAGGCCACTCAGTGGGGAACTTGAAGTTTATTGTCATTCAGAAGGACATGGATTATTTCAGAGTTGGGATCGAACCCGTAGATGGGCTACCTACGTATCCTTTGTATTGGAAAAGGAATCAGAACCCACATAGTTTGAGTAATGGAGTATGATGTTTATTATTGATGGATCAAAGAAGGATGTCATAATTACTTTTACTCTCTAAGCTCACGTGAGTCATGCTCGGTGTGAGAAATAAGAGGTATTGGTAATAAAATAGACAATTGGGCCATGAAGGATGTAATCATAAGAAATGGTTTGGGGCTTATGTATGTATGACTGCCCAGATAAATGAAGATTAGGATTTACTTTAGGGAGAAAATCCAGGAATAGGGTCCATAAAGGTATATGTGCCTCATGGAGATTTGAATACTCTAATTTGGGACTTATTCCTAAAAAAGAACCCCAGATTAGGAGAGGATTGATAATTGGGTTTTACTCCTAAGAAGGAATCCCAGATCAAAAGTAAATTAGGACTGGTTAAGATAATTTAAGGGACTTGGGGCTTACTCCTGAAAAGGAAACCCAAGTTTATGATTGGGACTCATTCCTGAAGAGGAAGCCCAGGTTAGGGGAATTGGGGATTATTCCTGAAAAGGAAGCCCAAAATTATGACTGGGACTTATTATTGAAAAGGAAGCCCAGGTTAAGGATTAAAGTTTGGGGCTTACTCCTGAGAAGGATGCCCAGATTTGGGAACTTTAAGAATTTGGGGCTTACTCCTAAGTAGGATGCCCTGGTTAAAGGATTTAAAACTGGGGATTATTCCTGAAAAGGAGACCCAGGTTAAAGATTCTCTCATCTTAAAGGATGAGGTTGAATGAATGAACTCTCAATCTTTAGTGACATATATATATGTAAATCACTATGTTTTGAGAAATATTCCACAGAATTTCTTTCAGATAAGGAAGTCAAATCAAGAGATCATGCCATAAATGGCTTTGAAGAGTGTCTTGAAGACTGAATCTTGAATAGAAAAGGTGTAATGGATTAAGAGGGGTAAAATGGGCAAGATGGGCACCCAAAAAGAAAGGGGCGCGCAAGACTTGGAAGGCGCGTAGGTATTACGTGGGCGTGCATGTATTGGTCGCACAGGTATACCTGCGCGACATTTGTGGGGTACTTGCGCGATGTTCAACCAGCATTGAAATACTTGAGCGACTCTTTATTAAAGACTTTAGAATACTCTTGAGGTTCTTCCAGAAAAAGTACGCGCAAGTTCTATCGAAGGAGTAAGGCGACACACAAGTGTGGCCACTTCCCTTAAGGGCTGGCCACTTAGGCGCGCAAGTGTTGATGAGTTTCAACACTTAGGCTTTCCTCCCTCTCTTTAGATCTTTTGTTCTAGGTTAGAAATTACCTGAGAAGTGTTCCGGAAGCTTTGAGAAGGGACTTGGGCATCGGGAGCTTCAATCTGAGTTTCTGGAAAAATTCCTCCTTTGAATGGGGGGCCCACATGGTCTATTTATAGGCAAGATAATACCTCAGGCAGTTATCAGTTAGGTCGCGCAAGTCACTTGCGCGACAGTGATATAACTTGCGCGGCATAGGTTCTTTTGATCCCTTGTTCATTCCTTTGTCGATTTTTGATATTTTCTTCAAAGTTTGAATCATTTTGAGCTCAGATATTCCCCTTTTCCGATCTTTAGATTCTGTGACAAAAGGAGCATCAACAAAATTCCCCCCTCAGAGTTGGATCCGAAAGAAAATGAGGATTTGACTCTGAGGAAATTGAAGACATCCAAAGGAAAAGGTGGTGCGCAAGTCATCAGTGCACAGAGGGAAGCGCGCAAGTGTGCGTCGCGCATGCCTTAAATGCACTGGGTACGGCGCACAGATAGGCTTCATGGCCTATAAATACATGGCCTCACCTCCGTACAAAGCATCTGGATTCCTGGACATCAAACCTCTCGAGCTCTCGTCGCACAGGTCATCTTAGCCGCGCAAGTTGTTCTGTTTTCCAATATTTCCTTGATGGGATTCTGCTGTCAAGGTATCTGGATTTGCACGGTTTATACTTGCGCGTCAAAAACTAGTGCGGCACATGAACACTTGCGCGCCAATTTTTAGACTTGCGCGCGTTAATTCCTTAGCCATTTTTTTCAAATTTCTTCACAAATTTTATGAAAAATAAACCCATTTAAGAGTTAGTTTATTCATCTTTTGTGCAGATTCAGTGGTTACCAAGGGAATTGGAACAGTTGATGAACTGGATAACAAGCGGATTGATTACATTATGAACATCATTGGCCATGATGACTACAATATCTATGACAGCACTCTCCCGGATTTGGATAAGTACTTGAAGAAACATCATCCTAATTTTCCACAAGGCATCTATCTGCCTCTGTGTGGTCATGGTCATCTGCAAGGAGTCAATGTTTCAAATGCAAAGAATTATACACCTAAGATGCAGTTGCACTGCTACTCCTCTATTTCGGTTATGTTGTGAATTAAGAGCAACAACAATGGTGTGAACTTTCAAGTTCTCCTTCCATGCCATTTCCTTGCAGATATGAAAATGGCAAACCCATGGGCTGAAATGTTTTCCACTGCCGGTTGGTGGAGAGAAGAAAAACGTGACATTAGAGCAATATCTGAAAAGAGTACTCTCTCCAAATTGATCTTTACTTCCAATGCTCCATTCTCAAATCCATGTATCCATCTTCCAAGTCTCTTGGACAGAAACAGAGTCACTGTTTTATCAGCAGAAAATTTTCTCAAACTGCACTCAAGAACATTCTTTTTCAATTGTTCCAAGAAGAGATGGTATCACTGCATCTCTTATTATATCCAGTTGAATGAATGAATTCCAGTTGGTTGATGATGAAGCTCGGGGTTCCGTAAATCAAATGAAGAGTTATGTTTAAATCCTTTTGTAATTCTTGAAAAAGAGAAGAGACTCTAGTCTGTGGATGTCCTTCTAACTCTTGTGCATCAATGAAAAACACTTTCACCTTCACTTATTTGTACCTGCATTCTTTCACTACCTGCTTTAAATTTACTTAAACAAATGGTCCTAGTAAGCATAGTTTGATTTTAACTAGGATTATTACAAATAACCCTACAAACTTTGATTCTTTTAATTGCTCAATATTACCTTAATCATACTAAGTGTATGTTTAGTGAGCTGGAACTTGACTTTTATTCAGAGTTCCTTTGTCTTTTGTGGGCAGTTTAAAGTCATGCACACCGGACATAAAGGGGCTAATTTTTAAGGTCGGAATAGATTTGACCAAAATGGATTAAAAATTGATTCAATTCCTTGACAATTTATCTGAAAACATATTACCATACTCAAGTATGAGGGAGAGAAAAAGAATGTAAACTACGGCTTTAAGAATATTTGAATCTGAGGAATGATATGAAAAAGAGATAAAAGGCATCAGAAGAAGTATTTTCCAAGAATAAAGTTACTATTATTTAACAAACCCGTTAGGGGTTTGAATTATGCAGGGCCACCTATGGGCATTGGCTACATAGTCAAATAAATAGCATCTTTTGGCTGACAAGTCTATTATGTGGACTGTTTATGCAAGGCCACCTATGGGCATGTGCTGCATAGTCAGGAAAAAGAACTCTCAGAAATTTACTTTCCCAGTGCTAAAAGCCAGTGAAAGTTTATGAAGATTCAAATTTTCTAAAGTATAGAGTTTGTTGTATGGAATGAGGTACTTGAATATGGAGAAGATATTTCCGAACAAGACTATCAAAGAATTGAATAAATATCACTCCTACGAAGGTCTGACCCAAACGTAGGGAAAGAGAATATGGAGAGTATAAACCATAGACTTGAATAATTTCAGATCATGAAAAAAGATATGGGACAAATATATTAAGGATGGCTATTTTTTTCAAATCCCTTCATACCGTCATTTAAGACAAATAAGGAAAAAAGAGGAATTCTACCCAAGAATGAAATTACTATTATCCAGTAAACCCGTTAGTGGGTTGAATTATGCAGGGCCACCTAAGGGAATTGGCTTCATGGTCAAATAAATAGTATCCTTCGGCTGACAAGTCTGTTATCTGGACTATGTATGCAAGGCCACCTATGGGCATGTACTGCATAGTTAGGCAAAATAATTCTCAGAAGTTTGACATTTTTGTAACTAAAATTCATGAAAAGGGTTATGAAGATCTGAAAATATTTAAGGTTAGGATTATAACACATAAATATGGGTATTTTCCAATGTATATAGAGATACATAGGTCAATGATAACCATAATCATGTTGTGGCTGGGTCCAGAATTGAAATTTTGGACTTCACTACGTATCTCATAAGAATGAGAATCAAGCCATACGTAGTTCTTAAAATGCAATTTAACGTCTTGCAGGACGAAAGTATGAGAGATCTTAGTTTAGGGTCATAGAGTTCGGACCATAATAATGAATACACAGTGTGTGTTTTCATGGGGACTTTTCAGCCAAGGGACTGAAAGTGAAATTTGGGGTTAGGCCCAAAATACTTGGGGCTGGATTCGAGGGATACTCGAACGTTCCTACGTATCCCATAAGGATGGGAATCAAGCCCACGTAGTTCTAGACATACCCTTTGTATAAATTTGGTTCGTACATGTGAAGGGTGAAAGGGGACTTTAGTACAATAATGGTTTAACCCGAGATAAAATGTTTAGGAATTACCATGTATGCACGTGGTCTTTTTGAAATGAAACATGATTGAAAAATCACATAAATAATGGTTCCCTCTAAAATGAGGAAATCAAAGAGTATTGTAGTTTATTGTCGTACCGGACAAAAGTGTTGTATAGTTTAACGTCGTATAACAAGGACGAATGTGAACCAATGTAAAGATATTGATTCTAGGGGTGGTTTCATGAATCAACATCATATGAGATGGAGTTGAACCGATGTAAAGAGATTGGTTTTGGGATTGAACCATGGGAGGTTGCCTACATACCCATCCTAGATGGTAAGGATCAAAGTCCGTGTAGTTCAATTAAAGAATGAATTAATGATCAAGTTGTTCTTGGGGACAAAGACCTAAAAAATGTTGTTGGGACTTACACATGGTTAGCGACCCAAAGAGAGTGTTATGGTTGAGGTTTGCTCTAAGCTCACGTGAGTCATACTCGTTGTGAGAAACAAGAGGTAGCAACAACTTTAACGATCCATAGTTTAATGTCATGTAGCAGGGACAATATAAAGGTACTATGCAGTTTAAAGTCTTGCAGTTAGGACTATTGGTGCTGCACAGTTTAGTGTCATGTAGCAGGGACAATATGAAGGGACTATGAAGTTTAAAGTCTTGCAGTTAGGACTATTGGTGCTGCACAGTTTAGTGTCATGTAGCAGGGACAAAGTACAGTTTAATGTCATGTAGGACGTATCACGAACTTTCTGTACAGTTTAGCGTCATGTAATTAGGACGATGGGGACAATATAGTTTAATGTCATATTAGACAAAGGAGAGAATAGTTTAAGGTTATATACATGGACCGTGGATGGTGTAGTTTAATGTCATGCTGGACATAAATACTGTTTAAGGTCATACAAGACCTTTGATGATTATGTAGTTTAACGTCTTTCCAGACGTAAGGGACTTCCAAATAGTGTAGGGTCTTATGCATGGACCGTTGCTGTATAGTTTAACGTCGTATAGCAAGGAGAAACTGGTGCTGCACAGTTTAATGTCATGTTGCAAAGACAATACAGTTTAGCGTCATGTAGGACGAAAGGGGGGACTGTGCAGTTTAATGTCATGCAGTGAGGACAAATTAGGGATTTTTTTTCTCTTCAGTTTAGTGTCATAATGGACAAAAGTGTGAATAGTTTAGGGTCATATACATGGACCATGGATGAGTTTAAGGTCATACTGGACCATTTCTGTATAGTTTAACATCATATAGCAAAGGCAAACTTGTGACGCACAGTTTAGTGTCATGTTGCGAGGACATATTGTGAATAGTTTAAGGTCATACTAGACCAAGGAGGAGTTTAAGGTCATACTGGACCATTGCTGTATAGTTTAACGTCATATAGCAAGTACGAACTAGTGTCGCACAGTTTAGTGTCATGTTGCGGGGACATCTTGTGAATAGTTTAAGGTCATTCTGGACCAAGTAGGAGTTTATGGTCATGCTGGACCATTGCTGTATAGTTTAACGTCATATAGCAAGGACGAACTGGTGCCGCACAGTTTAGTGTCATGTTACAGGGACATCTTGTGAATAGTTTAAGGTCATACTGGACCAAGGAGGAGTTTAAGGTCATACTAGACCATTGTTGTATATTTTAATGTCATATAGCAAGGACGAACTGGTGCCACACAGTTTAGTGTCATGTTGCAGGGACATCTGAGGGGTATTTTGTAATTTATACAAAATACTTCTTCAAAAATATGGCATTAGTTGGAGTAGTAATGAGTTCTCCATCCATCGAGATTAATGAATAAGCTCCATTGGAGTAGACCCTATGTATTGAATAAGGTCCTTCCCATTTTGGCTCAAGCTTGGGAGGTTTCTTTCCTGGTATCATTGGAGTTCTGAGAACTAATACCAATTCTCCCTAAATGAATGAACGAATATGAACTTTTTTGTTAAAAGCTCATGTTATTCGATTTTGATAGATTTCCAAGTGGTGAAAAGTGCACAATATTTTCTCATCTAACCGTTCCAATTCATTCAGTCGCTTTTGAGATTTCTCATCTGTAGATAACTAATCACAAATGGCTATTCTGAGTGAGGGCAATTGAACTTCAATTGGCAAGACACTTCTGTTCCATATACCAACGAATATGGAGTTGACCGCGTTGCATTGCGGGTGGTAGTCCGATAAGCCCATAAAGCATGAAAGAGTTTATCAGGCCATGACCTCTTATCTTTATCCACCATCTTTTGCAGTATATTTGAAAGATTCTTGTTAAAGGCTTCTATTTGGCCATTGGCCGCCGCATGATACTGAGATGAATGGTTGGATTTAAGGTTGTATTCTTGATACAATTTCTTCACTTCAGAAGAACAGAAGTTGGTGTCGTTGTCTGTCAATATGGTATGAGGGACACCAAATCTAGTAATGATGTTAGACTTGATGAAGCTAACAATGCATTTAGAAATGACTTCTTTAAGAGGTATTGCCTCTGCCCATTTGGAAAAGAAATCAGTAGCAACAAGAATGTACTTAAACTTCTTTGCCGTAGCTGAAGGGTAAGGTCCCACCACATTCATTCCCCATGTGGAAAATGGCTACGAGTATTTAGTTGTATGAAGAAACTCTGGAGGTTGATGAATGAAGTTGGCATGAATTTGGCATGAATGACACTTCTTTGTGAAATTAACACAATCTTGTATCATTGAAGGCCAAAAGTATCCAAGCCTTCGAATTTGATCAGACAATCTATGTCCATAATGGTGGGAACCACAGACTCCTGCATGTACTTCTTTCATGACAGCCATTGTCTCTTCACCATCAATGCATCTGAAGAGAACTCCATCAAAACCAAGTTTGAAGAGAATTTTCTCTAAGTGGTTTGGGCTATCATAAAGAGTAAAATTGACCACACGTCGCCGGATTTGTTCTTTCTCGGCTTTATCAGGTGCAAGTGTTCCATTTTGAAGGTATTCCCTGATAGGTGACATCCATCTTGTAGTATGACCATACGGTTCAGAAATGGGACTAATTTCATTAATTTCCTCTGTTCTTGCTTGAACATAAGGTGAAATTGCACGACGGTGGGTAATACTGATGGTTGTCTCGTCCCGATTTGGATCTGCTAGAGCTGTGGCTATATTAGCCAGCGCATCAGCTTGAGAATTTTGTGATCTTGGGACATAAGAAAATGTTGGTTCTGAAGGGAATTTCACCATTAAATCTCTGGCATAATCATACAAAGGGATTAATTCTTCTTTTCTAATGGCATAATCCCCATTGACTTGTTTGATTACCAGGTCTGAATCACCATTCACCTTTAAGTGATTCACTTGTGTTTGAAGTGATAACTCCAAGCATGTGATAAGAGCTTGGTATTCGGCTTCATTATTGGTACCACCTTCCCATAATAAAAAGGAATAAGGTAACAATGCCTTATCTGGAGAAATGAGCACAATTCCTAAACCAACTTTGTTGAATTTAGGATTTTCCATTTTCTTCCCTGTTGGACTTCTGGAAGCACCATCAAAATACATTTCCCATGTTTGAGGACTCTCTTGAATAGAGAAAACTTCCTCATCAGGGAGTTCAATATCTGAAGATGTGTCTCCCACTGAAGGATGTTCAGCCAGGAAATCAGCCAGAGCTTGGACCTTTATCGCCTTTTGAGACACATACTGAATTTCAAACTACTGCAAAATAACTTCCCACCTTGCTAGACGTCCTGTAAGTATTGGATGACTAAGGATGAATTTGAGCGGACTATTGCGAGATACCAATTGGACCTCGTGATGTTGCAGGTAGTGTCTCGGTTTCTGAAATGAAAAGATTAACGCCAAGCAGCACTTCTCAATACTTGAATACCGGGTTTCTGCTTCAAGTATAGTTCTACTGAGATAGTAGAGACTATTTTCATTCCCAGCATCATTCTTTTGAGTAAGAAAGGCACCCAATGATCGCTCTAGAGCTGTCACATAGAGGATAAGTGGTCTTACTTCAATAGGTGGCATGAGTACCAGTGGAATCAAGAGGTATTTCTTGAGAACATCAAACGCTTCTTGACATTCTTCAGTCCACTGGTAAGTGACTCCTTTTTTCAATAATTTGGTAAAGGGTAAACTTTTGCCTACCAAATTGGCGATGAAATTCCGAATATAGGCTAAGTGTCCTTGAAGTCCTCTTAATTATTTCAAATTCTGAGGAGGTGACATACCAAGGATTGACTTGGTCTTCTCAGGATCGACTTCAATACCACGATGGCGTACAACAAAGCCGAGAAATTTTCTTGAGGTTACCCCAAAAGCACATTTCAAGGGGTTCATCTTCAAATTATGTTGTCAAAGCTTGTGGAATATGACTTCCAAATCAGCCAAGTGATTAGAACGTTGTTTGGATTTAACCACCAAATCATCTACATAGAATTCAACAAATTTCCCTAAGAAAGGTTTTAAGATACGATGCATGGCGCGTTGATATGTTGCACCAGCATTCTTTAAACCAAAGGGCATCACCCGGTAACAAAACACACCTTGAGGGGCTCTGAAGGCTGTGGATTACTCATCTTCTGGGGCCATTTGGATCTGATTATATTCGGAATATCCATCCATGAAGGAAAGTACTTCATAACCAGCCGTAGAATCAATTAAGAGTTCTGTAATCGGAACTGGGAAATCATCTTTAGGACAATACCGATTAAGATCTCTGAAATCGATGCAAACCCTAATTTTTCCGTTCTTCTTCTTTACAGGGACAATATTGGCCAACCACTTGGGATACTGAACTTCTCTGATGAAGTTAGCTTTGATCATCTTATCCACTTCAGCTTCAATTTTGGAAGCATAAGTTGGGTGTGTTCTTCTCACGGCTTGGTTAAATCCTCGATGTTCTTTTGGTAAACCCAAATGATGAGTAGCAACATCAGGATCAAGCCCAGGCATTTCTGTATAGTTCCAAGAAAAAATATCTTTATTTTGCTTTAGAAAAGAAATATACATCTCTTGCTCTTCAAGGGTCATGGATGCACTAATTAAAGTGGTGCGTGGATCTTTCTCTGTACCCAGATTTATTTCTCTGAGTTCATCCACAGTGGTAGAGATACCCTCTTCAAATGCTGGAGGAGCATCTCTAAGATCTTTCTTTTCTTCTTCATCATGTGCTATTTCTTCTATTTGTACTTGCATAGTAGATGACAAAACGAAATTTTCATGATCAGAAGAGATGTCAAAATTTTCACATTTTGAAGAAGAAGCTTCCATTTCCGACCCTATTGATGATAAAGGGTCTTCTTTGAGAAATAAAGAGGAGATGATGGATTGAGAATTGACATCATTATTCACCTCTGATGTTGCTATAACTTCTTCTGGCCTGATTGGTGAAGTATAGACCTATTGGATTTCAGCAGATGAAATGAAAACGTCACCACTTGTGCTTTCATCACTGTTTGGTAGGTTACCAATTTCTCCCATGTTGTCTGGCTTGATTGTCGTAATTGACATTATGGATCTTTCCATAAGAGTATTTTGATTTGGGTATAATTTTTCAATTTGACTGATAGGTAACACATAATATGTACTCACATGTGTAAATGGATTTATTGGAATCTTCTCCAAACCAAATGGAGCATTAACTTTGGTAATTTCCTTTGTTGTAGATTTCTTTCTTCCCTTCATGTGATAAAATTCTGCCTCAATGTATTGAGACTCACATGTCTTGAACGGGGACTTATCACCATACAATGTTCCAACTTGACCATTGAAAGAGTATTTGAGACATTGATGGTATGATGAAGGGATAGTCACATGCTAATGTAGCCAGGGTCTTCCAAGCAAGACGTTGAAATCTGAGTCTTGATCAACAATCATGAAATCTGAATTGGATACAAGATCTCCAAACTGAGTTCTGAGTGTAACTTCACCCAGTGGTTATTTTTCATTTTTATCATATCCTTGTAACATCATGGTAGAAGGAGATAAATCAGATTCCATGAGGCCCAATCGACGAAGTGTACGAATGGGCATGAGGTTGACTCCTGAACCATTGTCAATGAAAGCTCTTCGGATATCTACACCATTGACTTTGCCAGATAAGTACAGAGGTTTTATGTTCCCATGAACAACATCATCTTCATCTTTATCAGTAAAAGATATCATTTCATGGCATTCTGCAGGATTATTCTCTATGTGATAGACTTCAGCTGCAGCAATTTCAGCTTCAAACTCCTGAGGACTTGACAAAGCTTCGATGAGTGCTTCCCAAAGATCTTTTGATAGATTAAAAGCATCCAAAATTAATAACTTGGCTGGAACCTGGGCCAAGTGTTTCAATATATCATACTTTTGATCTAAAGGTCAATGTTTCCCAAAAGGAACATGCGGTTTAGCAGGTACCTTGGAAGCAGATGCTTTGGAAGCTGATGCATCTTGTATTGGGATAGAAGTTGGCAACATCCTTTGTTTTGGAAGATTAGACCGATTAGATCCATTTACCTGCTGAGATAAAGAAGATGTAACCTTCAATCGGTCTTCCAAAATAACTGTTCCAGGACTGAGTTGGCTATTGGCAGAAGAACTTGCTTGTTCTTTTTTAGCTCGCTGAAGGGCTCTACCACGAGTTTCTGCTGCATACACGGTGCTAGCAGGGGTAGAATTGGAGTAGTGGATTCGGAAAGATCCACGTCTTCCCCTGTATTCTGAACCTATGGAACTTCCTTGGATTCCCTTATTTAATACAGGGAATTCAGCTGCATCAAAATTGAAAATATGACTGGAATACGGATCTATTAATTGAATCATATTAAAAGAACCAATGATTAACTCTTCGTTTGATAAAGACTATGCCTGATTAGCCTGTTTAGGTTGTGCCGTTTGATGGGGCGGTGCCCGTGGCTTTGAAGTAGATGGCATAAAGTCTACCAGAGTCAAATACAATTTAGGCTTTGACACATACTTATCTTCTTCTGATTCTTTTTTCTTCTCTGAATCAAGCTGTTTCTTTGAGGACTTTCCCTCTGACGAAGAGGGTTTTACCGCAATATTCATGGCAGAAGACACAATTGGTTTCTTTAATTGTGTTCGCAAAATGGCATGAGTCTGATTGATTGTCTTTCTGACCATCCAATCATCATAATTCTGTGTATTTCTGCTTTTGACTTCTTCCCATTCACCTTCCTCTTCTGGAACTGTAGCAGTAACACATGCTACCTGAGTCGAAGAACCTTTCAACTTGACTTGTCCCAAGTCGACCATATTTTGCAGGAGGTCTTTGAAGACAAAATACTCCTGGATGGGATGCCCCAGCATTTGATTAAAGGGACAATAATTAGGAAGGTCTTCATCTCCTTCCTTGTTTTGCCTCTTGGGCACTGGTAATTGAACCAAATTTTTTTCCAAAGATGAAATGAAGTAACCAGAAACTTGCTCATTTTGGAAAGAGTATGTTTTACTCTTCAAATCCTCAAATTGTTTTCGTCGTTGATCTCTTTGATCAATTGGATGAAACGTCCTTTTTTGTTGGAATTCAGGAGATGGAGACCTTCGAGAAGATGAAGGTTTTGAAGTAGAAATAGGTACAGGCTCTTGTTTAAGCATAACTGTAGTAGTTTCCACTTTACCCATTCTCTTTCCTGGAGCTGATGGAATTACACGAGATTTAGCCTTATCCTATATAAAGGAATCTTAAATCTACTGAGCGATTGAAGTAAAGTCTCGAAACCCTCCTGTGTATTTCACAGGGATCAATGGAGTGCATAATTCGTCACGCAAATTTTCCACATAGATTGGCAATAGCTCCTCCTGAGGGAGTGCTAAACTCAGGGAATATGTTAATCCCTTTCAGCGAGCAATGAAATCAGAGACTCTTTCATTCTCCCTTTCCTTACAGTTTGTAATATCGAAAACTGTCGTTTTTGGAAAAGTTGAGATGAACTGAAGAAGGAATTTTTGGCGAAGATCCTCCCATCCAATGATTGACTGGGATTGCAAGCTTTTATACCAGACAAAAGCTGGTCCTTGCAAGGTTCGCACGAAGCATCTGAGTTTCACTGCTTCTTGCTGCTCTGGTGTTCCCATCATAGGATCACAACAAGACACGTAATGTGTCAAATGTTGTTCAGGGTCACCTGATCCATTGAAAGTATTGAAAATAGGGTTTCCAAAACTGTATGGAGGAGAAATTGAATCTACCCATTCAGGGTAAACTTTCTTTTTTGGTTGAACTTGCACCCTTTTCCCTTCCATAGTTTCTAACCGAGCTGTTAATGACTCAGTAGTAGTTATTAACTTATGAGAAACATCCGGTTGAATTTGGTCTTGGGTAGGTGCAATGACTGGAGCTTGGACAGATGTGGTGGTTGGTGCTGCAACCGATGGTAGCACTGCCAACCGTTATTGCGTTTGGCCCGTAAGATTAGAAATCTGAGGGTGTACTGATAAAGGAGGATATTCCTGATCCATCTCAGTAACTGCAACAAATTCCTTCGAATGTTGGACTCCAGCATTCTTAAGAAGGAGACTACTCTGAAGTAGTTCTGCATTCAACCTTCTTAATTCTTTCATTTCTTCTTCTTGTTGTGCAAACATTTGCTCTAATGAGAGTGATTGTCCTTCTCCAGAGGAAGGATATGTAACCTGATTCTTTCCCCTCCATTTTTTGGATACTTTTTGGAGAGAGGGAAGTGGATTACCTAGGTTCTGAGTAATCCTTTGACTTCGTGTATGTACACCTTCTTCATTTGTATCGGTGCGTACATTTTATTGAGCAGGACGCTCTTCATCTGAGTCCCCTGAGTGAGCCACCTCTGGTGGATTAGCAACAATGGCATTTATGACATTGATTGATGCATAATGCATCGCATCCCTTCTATCAACATTTCTGTGATATTTTCTTCTTTCATGTTTTTGATGAGACATTGCCTTTTGTTGATTCAATCCTTTAGGAACTTCTTGACGAGCGATAACTTGGAGGGAATCTCCTGATAATTTTTCTCTTCGTTCCTCTTGGGGCTTCTTACCCAATCGAGAAAAGACTGACATTCTCTGAGGAGGGGATTGATGATTTGAAAGAGTCCCCAGTCTTGTGAACTGGGGGTATTCCTGTTGTTTCCGCTCAACTCCTCGAATCCCATTTGTTGATTCTGAGGGTTGGGTTAAAGGAGTCCCCAGTATGACAAGATGGGGTGGCTCTTGACATGCTATGTCTGAGATATTCTTAAAATCTCTCTTGATCTTTCAAATCTTAGTTCGGAAATTAGCTGGATGCATTAACCTGTATCTACTTTTATCACCTGGTTCAACAGACCGTTGGATGATTTCTAAAAATTCTGTCATTTGATGATGTTTTTGCTCCATACTAGAGGCTTGTGCAATATTCTCATCTGCTTGATGTAGGAGAAATTCAACGACTTGTTCTCTATATGCTTGATTTTTAGAGGAACTAGTTGAATCCTGTTCTTGAGCAAGCTTTTGATTACAAACAAAGCCCATTGACTGTGGCCGGCCATGGGCAATAACATTGCATGAGACCATTTTCGGCAGGCTTTGTTGACTGGAAAGCACTGTGAAATGTAGTGCTCCATGAACACCCCATCCTCTGATATGAACACTAGATGGGGCATTGGCAATTAACTGACGCAATTTTCTTAGTGCGCCAAGGCATGAATGTTGAAGGGTTCTCTGCTGCTTTTCAGCCTTCGGATACCGAGAGACTGATAGAGATTCCAAATCAATCTGACGTTGTAGCCCTTCTATTATCTTAATATGATTTTCATATTCATCATAAGATAATATCTTCTTCTTCAATTGACAAAGAGTTTTCCATATGTTGAGACTAATATCATGGAGTTCATCTTCCGTCAACATTTTTGGAATGTCATAATGGAAGTCAGGCAAAGGCCAAAACATGACTAGTACCTCACTTTTTGCCAGTTTTTCCTCATGTTCAGCATTTCCTCTTCATCATTAAATGAAGATTCTTCTACCTGTTTTGCCCAGAGTTGGTGTTTCCTTGTTGCTTCATCGGATTCAACAATATTGGTAGAGAGATCATTGATCAAACTAGAAGATGCATGACTTAGGGGTGGTTTGGAGAATGACCTACACCCTGGGCTATCTTCTGATTGAGAAAGTATTTCACTTGCTAGCGATAAAGCATCAGGCATGACTGGTTTTGCATTTTCAAATGCCTCAAGATAAGAGGGCTTTCTTGGCACTACATTGTCCACTAAAGTATTTTCCAGGCAATGTGAATCACTACTGTAGAGAGGACTTTCGCAGGGAAATTCATCATCATGGGGAGGACCACCATAATGGGTTACAACAAAAGATGAGATCTCTTGCTCTTTGGTCTTCTGACCACACAGAGGGTTCCTGTGGCTCTTATCTGAAGATGAAACTTCAAGATTGACCGAATTGTCATGAAGTAAGCCTTAATGAGGAAGTATCTGTTGAAGACCTTTTTAAATTAATGTTCCCGTTATTGGGAACTGAGGGAGTAGAATCTTGAATTCCAACAGATAAATGTCTGAGGGATTCAAGAACTCCAGCATCGAGCAAGGCCTTGTTACAGATTGGCCTTTGATCTCCTGACTGTGTTGGGCGGATCTTTTTCTTAGATGCCTTCTTACTCGATTTAGAAACCACTTGTTGAAGAAAGTGGTTGCTCTGAGCAGGTGTATGTGCCTGATCAGGAAATATGGTCAGGTTAGGCTGACGATCTTCACTCAAATCAGGTGTATGTGCCTGACTTGGTTGTCTGTATGATATGGGGGAGTATGCCCCATAACCCTCTTGGACTAGAACAGATGTGTGTTTCTATTTCAGAGTGAATCGTTGATGTGTCACTCCACTGCTAGGGATAGATTTATGTGTCTTTCCCTGAGATGATGTTGAAGCTGTTATGATATCCTGGCAAGCATCCAGAATATGAGCAGGAATTTGCTTCTGCTCTTTCACCATTGACAAAATATTCTTGGTGACTTCAGCTGCCAGAACGGGGATATACGTCCATTCCGGGCTTGGAGTAGGTGTATGTACCTTCTCATGTACTCCTTTTCCTGTCAGTGAATCCTGACAGTACTCAAGTGTGGGGGCAGAGAGTTGATTCTGCCTCCTGTTTGTCGTCGGAGCTTTCCGACTGACTTCTCCGTGCGCTACCAAGCGAGACTGTTGGTAGGCTTGATTAACATTAGCAGGTGTATGTGTCTGTTGATTACACTTCGCCAAACGTGGTTGACGAGATCCATCATATGTATTCAGGCGAGCCTACTGACTAACTAATGATGTATAAGCAGCTGTATGTTCCTGCCTATAGTACTCCGCCAGAATTGCCTGGTGGGATTGGCGTCATGCTGCCAGACGAGTCTACTGGACAGCGGAATTAAAACGGGTAGGTGTGTGTGCCTACTCGTTGTTCGCCACCAAGTTAGGTTGGTGGACTTCTCCGGAGATGGCAGGGATGAGAACCTGCCCATTTTTAATCGGATTCCGCCTCTGGCGGTTCATCTTGCTTTCTCGGATTCGAGGAACATAAGCCGAACGCCTGGAGTCGGTACCCTCATCATGTTGAGGGCGCACTGCCGCACGAGTCTGGCGGCGATAGTTGATGGGAGCCCTCGGGAAGGACTCATGTATTTTTGAATTAAGGTTCTAAGGGACCTGCTCATTCACTTCCTCAGAGTAAGGGAGCGAATGGAAATTGCGTTCCGGGGATAACGACCCGAAACGGTTGGAGACGGTAGTCAACACTGCCTGCCTCTTGATCACTGGTCGTCGTTGTCCAGATGACCTGTGTGAGTTGTTCACTTGGAGGGCCTGTCGGTTAGCCTCCGGAGTTGGGATGGTACCGTGTTGACGGTACTCCTTAACCAGCGCGTTTGATACCCAGCGTTGAAGACGCTGAGTAGGTGATGTAATCCTCAGAGCGGATGACGATCCAGTAAGAATAGCAGTAGTGGTATTTGCAGCAGCAGTATTCACAAGTGTGAATTTGAGATCAGCCATTATGGAAACAGAGAAGATCTTGGAAAAGAGTGCCTGTTTGATATAACAGACGTAATCAAGATATATTCAGCCACTTCATCCTTTGGATGAGCACACATGTCAATGATTGTTTTTTTAGCCCTCTTATTGAGTTTTAAATAGGGGCTTAACAAATAGGTAAAAAATCATTTTAACTTGGTTAAGGATTCATGTCGGGTTCACCATTTTTCGTTTCCCTCGAAATTCGGGGATGACCTCCTGGATGGGAGATTCAAACGTTCTGATCGGTTTCTAACGAGTTTGTTCATAGAACCGGAAACATCCAATGATTCCACATCCATTTGGACCTACCTTCCAAAGGTAGGTGCTCATTAGCTTGTGGACTGATGAGGCTTAGGAATTTGCATTGGTCAAGAGGATGGGAGGTCGGACTCATCACACCTTTTTGAGGGGAATTATTGTCTATTCCGGGACTCTCTTTATAGATTTAAGTTATGTTCGTGAATCCTTATTACATTACCAAGTATAAAATGATCTTTTCCTTCAGTTTTGACAATCAATGATTAAATATGTATGAAATTTATAGAATCTTTTATATGTATTCGAGGTTCTTAATCAATAGAGAATCATCTGTATCTATTTAGAGATTCTTGGTCAATGGTATCCTTCAAAACATTTATATAAAAGTCTCTTGGTCATTATGATGACCAGGCTGGTTTTAAGGCCACTCAATGGGGCACTTGAAGTTTATTGTCATTCAGAAGGACATGTATTATTTCAGAGTTGGGATTGAACCCGTAGATGGGCTACCTACGCATCCTTTGTTCTGGAAAAAGAATAAGAACCCACGTAGTTCGAGTAATGGAGTATGATGTTTATGATTGATGGCTCAAAGAAGGATTTCATAATTACTTTTACTCTCTAAGCTCACGTGAGTCATGCTCGGTGTGAGAAACAAGAGGTATTGGTAATAAAATAGACAATTGGGCCATGAAATATGTAATCATAAGAAATGGTTTGGGGCTTATGTATGTATGACTGCCCAGATAAATGAAGATTAGGATTTACTTTAGGGAGAAAATCCAGGAACATGGTCCATAAAGGTATATGTGCTTCATGGAGATTTGAATACTCTAATTTGCGACTTATTCCTGAAAAGGAAGCCCAGATTAGGAGAGGATTGATAATTGGGTTTTACTCCTGAGAAGGAATCCCAGATCAAAAGTAAATTAGGACTGGTTAAGAGAATTTAAGGGGCTTGGGGCTTACTCTTGAAAAGGAAACCCAAGTTTATGACTGGGACTTATTCCTGAAGAGGAAGCCCAGGTTAGGGGAATTGGGGCTTATTCCTGAAAAGGAAGCCCAAAATTATGACTGGGATTTATTCCTGAAAAGGAAGCCCAGGTTAAGGATTATGGTTTGGGGCTTACTCCTGAGGAGGATGCCCAGATTTGGGAACTTTAAGAATTTGGGGCTTACTTCTGAGGAGGATGCCCTGGTTAAAGGATTTAAAACTGGGGATTATTCCTGAAAAGGAGACCCAGGTTAATGATTCTCTCATCTTAAAGGATGAGTTTGAATGAATGAACTCTCAATCTTTAGTGACATATAGATATGTAAATCACTAGGTTTTGAGAAATATTCCACAGAATTCCTTTCTGATAAGGAAGTCAAATCAATAGATCACGCCATAAATGGCTTTCAAGAGTGTCTTGATGACTGAATCTTGAATAGAAAAGGTGTAATGAATTAAGAGGGGTAAAATGGGAATGATGGGCACCCAAAAAGGAAGGGGCGCGGAAGTCTTAGAAGGCGCGCAGGTATTGCGTGGGCGTGCATGTATTGGTCACGCAGGTATACTTGCGCGACATTTTTGGGGTACTTGCGCGATGTTCAACCAGCATTGAAATACTTGAGCGACTCTTTATTAAATCCTTTAGAATCCTCTTAAGGTTCTTCCAGAAAAAGGTCGCGCATGTTCTATCGAAGGAGTAAGGCGGTGCGCAAGTGTGGCCACTTCCCTTAAGGGCTGGCCACTCAGGCGCGCAAGTGTTGATGAGTTTCAACACTTAAGCTTTCCTCCCTCTCATTAGATCTTCCGTTCTAGGTAAGAAATTACCTGAGAAGTGTTCCGGAAGCTTTGAGAAGGGACTTGGGCGTCGGGAGCTTCAATCCGAGTTTCTGGAAAAATTCCTCCTTTGATTGGGGGGCCCACATGGTCTATTTATAGGCAAGAGAAGACCCCGGGCGTTTTTCACTTAGGTCACGCAAGTCACTTGTGCGACCATAAGGTGTCACGCAAGTGAACTTGCGCGACAGTGATATAACTTGCGCGGCATAGGTTTTTTTGATCCCTTGTTCATGCCTTTGTCGATTTTTGATATTTTCTTCAAAGGTTGAATCATTTTGAGCTCAGATATTCCCCTTTTCCGATCTTTAGATTCTGTGACGAAAGGAGCGTCAACAATATCTTATAAACAACCAATTATTTTTAATGAGTCGTGATTATGATCTATGTTATTTAGGGTATATTTTTAAAATATTTTTCTAATGTTCTCACACCCATACACTCATGTTATATTTATGTGATCATTGATATATCCCTAGTATACCATTACATAGAATATGCACTCATGGTTTATTATTTTTCCTTTCCCCAGGTTTTAAAGGAAGGTATTATATATGATATTTAAAAGAAGGGTTCTAGTTTTTAAGAACATAGTGGGTGATAAGTAATCAACTTATTAACTATTTTTATGTATCAATTTTTATAAAGAAACTAAACCTATATGATTCTAAAATTGATAATAATTTTATATAAGTTATAGTCATAAAAAATATGTGATATTTATGTAGGAAAATTTTGCGTCACAATATATATAAAATATTTAGAACTATAACTTGTGATTCAATGTTGAATAATCCTTGGAATCGAATTGTTGAAATTTATTATTTTTTCAATGATTTGTTGTCTTTTTTTTTTGGTATTTCAGTAGATACTGTCAGTTCATATGGAATGATTTCATAATATTCATGGAAGGTTATATAGTTAATAAATTTCAGGATAAAATAGTTTTGAAGATTACGGGATGGAAAAATGAAATATATTTTAGAGTTTGTTAAAAAATAGATGTTCTACAAGACATCCAAGAAGTCCATAACCATTTATTGTGGAAAAGTACTTGGTTGTGGATTGTGTGCATAGCTCAGTTCATACATAGGGAATGAGTAAAATTCATGTCTATAAATATAGATAATGTATTCATTTGAAATGAGTATTATGTGTAGTTTATTATAATGGATATTTTTTCCCAAGTGAAATTTTTATGTAGGATAATATCAAAAGATATTTTTTAATCATTTAGATATTGGTTGATTCTTTATAAAAAATCACTAAACATCATCTTCTTCCATGAAAATTTGGGTTTTCCTGATAGCATCCACAAGATTTTCAAAGATGAGTTTTGGTCATCCTTAAGAATGTGGAGTTATTTTCCTTGTAGCTAGATGGTGTTTCCCAAGATGGATATTATTCGCAATAAAAATAACATTGTTTAGATGATAATAGTATAAATCATATTCAAATAAAATAGTTAGATGATGATTTTCTATATGGATAACGCCCTAGGTCATATATATTTCCAATATAAGCCCACTAAATATATAAGGCCCCATCATTAAACCTTACTTAATATTGAGTTATTACAAGATTACACATTGAGGATCTTTTGAGGTTTAGAGTTTTAGAGAATTAGATCATAAAACTTTCATTACATTCCACATTTAAACAATGTGGTTACATAAAAGATAGTATTCATTTTTTCCATCAACAGAAACATATTTAAAATAAAACATGGATTCTTTCTTGACACTTCCTTGACACTATCACTATATCATGTACCATTCCCTTGACCTGTGAAAAACATTTCAAAAACTTGGGATAAGCATAAAAAGATCTGTAAGGGTTATAAAAATAATGAAAAGGAAACATGAGTTCATATATACATAAGAATGAAATCATACTTTACCCATAAAACATAAGAACTTTAACATGCCTCATCAAATCATGAATAAATCATAGAAATAATAAGACATAAAGGTAACTTGAGGCATTCATAACATTCTTATGTAGGGAGTAACCCTCTTGGTTACGTTTGGAATACCCATCATAGTAAATTCCCTAAATCTCTTTGGATAAACCTTAACGTTTAACTACTTCATGTTACAAAATGCATTGGAGAGCTATATCGGGCTCACCCGCCCTTAGTTTATCACGTAACCACCCGTCTTCATAACAATGCCCAAGAACCATAACATAATCATATCACATAAAACATGCATAAAGGAAACATAACATTTCCACCTTTTAGTCACAAGATATCAATACAACACATTGATATAAAAACATTATGAAAACCATTTTCAATACCAAAATAAAAGAAAAGTAAAACATGGTATTTATTTTTCATTCAAAAAATTTATGGCTTGTAGAGGAAGCCAAAACTCAAATAATGGTCACGGCGGCGGAGAAGTCGTTGTTGCCGTATACGTATGACAAAAAAACATTCCTTTTTTCGTTTAGTAAAATGCTTCATATAAAAAAATATTCCTTTTGAATATGCGTAAAAGTCAAAGGGGTTTATACACCGTATAAAAGAAAGTTGTGTATAAAACAAAATATGCCTCAATGAATGGAGATTGAGACGAAGTCCCTTACTTCGGTTCCGACTTGACTCGATCATTATTTAATCTCCTGAATAATAAACTTGAGTTAATTTATACATGCTTAAGAACCTTTTTCAAGGTAATTATTCCTTTTATATCACTTATTACCATGTCATGAACACTATGTAAAAATTAAAGTTAATAATGGTCGTTTTGTTGATCATTTGTACTTGAGTCAAAAATAAACTCTTTATAATTAAAAGTTGTTAATGTGGTAAAATATACATTATATCCAGAATTATATTCATTATTTAGATATCATATATACCATATATATCTTCTATATACATTCATTTATAATATTACATAGCATTTAGAGGTAAAAAATGAAATGCACCATTCATGGAGACGGTAAGTCGTACGTACGCATGAACGCTAATTCCATTTCTATTTCGTATTTTATGGAATGGAATCACAATTATATAAAGTTATATTATAATTCCATTATAATATCATATATAATATCATAACTCCATCTTTTATACGTCCCACATAGGGTATTAACGAATCAAATCACTTTGATGGGCGGTAGTCCGCAATTCCTTAAATGAAGATATCGCATTTACCCATAATGGAAACCATAAAGGTAATCCAAAAATGAAAAATACAGAAGCTTAAGGAAAACATAAACATATCATATATCATATATAAATATAGTGTCATCTTAATGTCCACCTTTGAAGGTGTTAGAAGAATATTGAACAATCATCGTTTCATGAGGCAGAAATTTGCCATCCACAAAAACAGTATGCTCATTAACCATTAGATATATGTGTGTGTAAGTGTAACTCTAATACTTATTATAACAACATCCTAGTATATTGAATATACTATTTTTGTTACAAAATAAATTAATAAAAAGAGTTTACAGGGTTGGAGAAGCAAAATAAAACAAAAGAGCATTAGAGAAGACTTTACCTTTTAATTGGGTAACTCCCTTAGGTTTGAACCAAAAGGGTTTCTTGAAGACCTTCCTACCTAAGGTAAGGTTTCTAGGATGAGAAGAGGGATGTGTAGAGATAAAATGATCAGGGCTTGGCGGAACCAAAGTCTTGAGAGGTGTGGGTAAGGAGGTAGATGTGGGGGCCTTTTATAAAAGGAGAGGAGGGGCACTCTTGGAAAGGTATAAAATGTTATTTATTTTCAAATGAGTTTCAGATTTTAAAGGCCCCAAATTGATGTATTTCTAGTATATGGTGATAAGGGTCCGAAATATACTCATAAAATAGGTCTTTTACAAGTGTAGGTCTTATATTTTACATTATCATTTTATTTTATTTAAATCGTTAAATGATGAGGTAATCGCTGCATCATCATGATGTCATAAATAATTTAATTTTTTTAATGTATAAAAATTATAAAAAAATAATATGATGTAGGAAATATTTTTATCTTTATAATGAATATTTATAGTCTAAAAGATCATTTATTTAGAAAAAATTAAAAAAAAAGTTACTCAGGTGATACATTCTTTGTTATATTTAACATTCTTTAAAAATAAAAGGATAAAAAGTCATTTTCCCACAAAAGTGATTCCATGGGGTCCCCACATTTGGAAAAAGGCATCCAATGGTCGGCCATGAGAAAACCAGTAGAATTAGGACACATGTTGGCATCGTTTTTTATTATTATGATATTATTTTATTATCCTTAACTACCCGATTACTAATTAATCAAGATAATTAAAGATTATTACCGTCGTTACTATTCATAATGTCCAAAAAAAAAAGAGTATTAATTAGATAATTTAGACCTTATGATTCCAAATATTCAATCCATTTTACCAAATTCCAAACATAGAAATTTCAATAATTAATTTAAATATAATTCCCGTTGTCAAAACAAATAGCGGGTTTTTTTAAAACAATATCTATGAAAATTTTGGCACTTGTTTATGCCCAATTCAAAAGTGAAATATATCCCAATGACCACCATTGGATTAAATGGTAAAAATATATTCTATTTACACCATAAAACCAACTAAAAATATAATCTATCCATATAATTAAATTAGATGAAAAAGCAGTTTTAATGTAAAATGCAGCATTTTCACTATTCATTAAAAAATGAACATTGTCAGAAAAATACCAAAAAATTATCCAATGTAAATTTCAATGTCCCAATAATAAATAATAAGTTTATTTTGAAAAATAGAGCTTATAAAAGTATCAAAATTTTGATTTAAAAATGGTTTTCCATCAAAAGGCAGTAAAACAATCTTTTAAAAATATTAGTGTATTCCATGCTTAAGATTGGATTTATTCTCATTTTAAGCCTCTAAAACACTATCTAATTAATAAATAGACATATATAAGAATATATATTGTTCATTACTTACTTTTGGATGTTACATCCTTCCCCCCTTTAGAAAATTGCGTCCCCGCAATTTATTTACTTATTGAATAAGTGGGGGTATTTATCCCTCATTGCATTTTCAAATTCCCATGTTGCCTCTTCAATCATGTGGTTTTTCCACAAAAACTTTACTTGATGAATAACCTTATTTCGCAACACTTTCTCCCTATGATCAAGAATATGGACCGGTTGTTCCTCCTAAGAGATATTCTCTTCCAACTGAACTACCTCTGGGCTTAAAACATGAGATGGATCTGGCGTGTACTTCCTTAACATTGAAACATGAAAAAACATTGTGTACCTAGGATAAACTCGGAGGTAATGCCACTCGATATGCAACAAATCCAACTCTCTCCAGAATTTCATATGGTCCAATGAACCTTGGACTCAGCTTTCCTTTCTTACCAAATTGCATCACACTTTTCCATGGTGAAACTTTGAGAAAAACTTGATCACCTACGTCAAAAGAGAGATCCTTTCTCCGGATGTCTGCATAACTTTTCTATCTACTCTGATCTCTTCTCATGTGTTTTTGTATCAGCTGAACTTTTTCTGCCAACTCTTCTACCAATTTCGGTCCCATAAACTTCCTTTCACCCACTTCATCCCAGAAAGCTAGAGTTCGACACTACTTCCCATATAATGCCTCAAATGGTGCCATCATTATACTGGAATGAAAACTGATATTATGAGAAAACTCAACCAAATAAATATGTTGGTCCCAACTTCCCTGATAATCCATTGAACAAGCATGTAGCATATCCTCCAAAGTCTGAATTTTTCATTCTGACTACCCATCTGATTGAGGATGGAAAGTTGTACTAAAATTTAATTCAGTACCCAATGACTTCTGAAGGCATTTACAAAAGTTAGAAGTAAACCTGGGATCATGATCAGATACAATGGAGAGAGGAACACCATGTAACCTGACTATCTCTTTAAGATACAAACAAGAAAGATGATCTAGGGAAAAAATATCTCGAATAGGAAGGAAATGAGCAGATTTAGTCAAGTGATCAACAATAACCCAGATTTCATTATTACCACAAGATGTCTTTGGTAATCCCATAACAATGTCCATGGATATGTTTTCCCATTTCCACTCTGGCACTGGTAAAGGCTGAAGAATCCCTTTCGGTAGCTGCTGCTCTGCTTTAACCTGCTGACAAGTCAAACACTTCACAGTAAAATCAGCAATATCTCTTTTCATTCCATCCCACCAGTAATACTCCCGTAGATCTCTGTACATCTTAGTAATACTAGGATGAACTGAAAACGGGAAACTATGAGCCTCACATAATAACTCTCTCTTCAACTGTGAATCGAAAGGTACACACATTCTCTTCCAAAATCTCAGAACAAAATCATTATCAATGTTGAATTCAGGAAACTTACCCTTCTGAACCAGCTCTACCTTTTTCTGAAACTCACTGTCTTGCTTCTGTGCCTGCATGATTCTGTCTAATAGAGAAGATTTCATTGATACCTAAAACAAAACATAAGGACATCCTGCACCAACAACTTCTATGCCAAATTTCATCAAGTCCTTAACCAAAGGATCACATTCCAAACACAACATTGTTAATGAAGCATTACTTTTTCGACTCAAAGCATCAGCCACTTTATTTGCTTTTCCCATATGGTAATGAATTGTACACTCATAATCCTTGATTAATTCTAGCCATATCCTCTGTCTCATGTTCAATTATTTCTAATTGAATATATAATTTAAACATTTGTGATCGGTATATATTTCACACTTTACTCCATACAAATGATGCCTCCAAAGTTTTAAAGAAAAAACAATAGAAGCTAATTCCAAATCATGTGTATGGTAATTTACCTCATGAGTTTTCAACTGACGTGAAGCATATGCAATTACCTGATCATTCTGCATTAGGACACAACCAAGTCCTTTCAATGAAGCATCACTATAGATAAAAAACTCACCATTCCTGGAAGGTAGATCCAAAACTGGAGCATTCACCAATCTTATTTTCATTTCCTGAAAACAATCATCACATTGTTTTTTCTAGATAAACGTAACACCCTTTCGAGTTAGCTTAGTCATTGGACTAGATAACCGGGAAAATTTTCTAACAAACCTTCAGTAATATCCTGCCAAACCAAGGAAGCTATGAATATCAGTTACATTTGTGGGTCTTGGCCATTCTTCAACAACCTTTTTTTTGCAGGATCAACAGTTATCCCATATTTAGAAACAATGTGACCAAGGAAATAAATTTTTTGCAACCAAAACTCACACTTTCTGAATTTCCGATACAATGTCTTTTCTTTTAAGGTTTGCAAAATAACCCTTAAATGTATTTCATGCTCCTCTTTACTTTTAGAAAACACCAAAGTATTATCAATGAAAGCCACCACAAAATTATCCAAGAACTGATGGAAAATTCTATTCATTAAGTCCATGAATACAGCAGGTGAATTGGTTATCCCAAAAGGCATTACTACAAATTCATAATGGCCATATCTTGTACGAAACGCGATATTTGGAACATCTTCTTCCTCTACCTTCAACTGATGGTACCCCGATCTCAGGTCAATCTTTGAAAAATACTGAGCTCCCTAGAGCTGATCAAACAAATCATCGATATGAGGCAAAGGATATTTGTTCTTGACAGTGATGTTATTCAAGGCTCTATAATCAATGCAAAGTCTTATAGAACCATATTTCTTTTTAACAAATAAAACAGGAGCACCCCATGGTGATGTGCTAGACCGAATGAAACCTTTCTCTAATAAATCTTGTAATTGCTCCTTCAACTCTAAAAGTTCAATTTGAGCCATTCAATAAGGGGGTTCTGAAATTGGCTTAGCATCAGGAACTAAGTCAACAGTAAATTCAACTTCCCGATCTGGTATTATTCCAGGTAACTCATCAGGAAAAACATTATGATACTCATTTACCACTGGCACATCATTAATCTGAATAGTTCCTTTTTTTTCAACAATATGTGCAAGGTAACATTCATTTTTATCTTTTACAAGTTTCTCGGCCTCTTGATATGTTATCAACAGTAAGGGTTCATTCTTGTACACAAATTTAAAGTCTTTCTGAAAATAAACTTCTTTAGCTCTACAGTCAATATTATCATGGTAAATAGAGAGCCAATCCATACCCAGGATAACATGAAACTCTACTAGAGGTAGAACAATTAGGTTTGCAAGTAGGTTCTTTCCATGGATAAGGATATTAAGATTCTGATAAATTATTTTTTCCTCAACATTTCCCCCAGGTGTTTTTACCACAAGTTCAAGAGTCATTTCTTGAGATGGTATTCCAATTTTACTAGAAAAGTTTTCAGAGATGAAAGAATTTGTAGACCCCGAATCAAACAACACACTGGCATAATCAGAAAAAACAAACAAAGTACCTGATACAACTTCATTTGATGGCCCGACATCTGCTGAAGTAGTTTCAAAGGATTTCACCACCCCTTTCTTCTTGTAGTCTAACTGTTTTCCATCACTCAAGCTCTTTGTCGGACACTAATTTTCATAGTGACCCATCTCATTGTACTTAAAACATTTCACTAACTGTAAATAAAATTTGGACTTACCATCACCTTGATCTTTTTCAGTGAAATCACGAGCCTTATGTCCCATCTTACCACATCGGTAGCACTTTATAGAATTCAGAAGACATTCCCCAGCATGACTTTTACCACATTTATCACAAACTGGAAACATAGTTTTCTTACCATCAGACCTTTTTGAAGAATTCTTCCCTTTTTCTTGCCACCTCAGTCTCTTCTTCTGTTGGTTGTTATAGAACACTTGATCATCGGGAAACTCCATTTCCGCCTTCTCAGCACATCGAACAAGATTTTCATAACTTTTGAACTCACGAGAAGCTAATTCCCTTCATTATTTTGGCTTTAATCCTGAGTAAAAATGATTGATTTTACTATCAAGGTCTCGAATAAAATTTGGAGCATACCTTGCCAATCGAGTGAACCTTTCTTCATAGGCATCCACTGAGTCTTCCTCTTGCCTCAATTCCAGGAATTGTTTTTCAATCCTCAGTCGAATAGCCTTAGGAAAATACTTCTCAAGAAACATACCTTTGAATTAATCCCAGTCGAGAGCATCAATCATATCAACGTCCCTGATATTTTTAACAATCGACCACCACTGATCTGCTTCACCCTCCAAACGGTAAATAGAAATACTAACCTTTTGATTTTCTAAACACCCCATGACATCAAAAATCTTCTCAAGTGCTTTAATCCACCCTTCAGCTAGCATAGGGTCAGATGATTATCTGAATGCTGGGGGATGTTGCCTCATGAAATTTTCCACCACTGACATGTTCCTCTGCGGTTGATCTGGCTGATCTCGTGCATGGATACCACCACCATTTATCGCTTGAGTCAACTGTGCCATTACTACAACAAACTATTTAGTTCCAATTACTACCATCTCAGGATGCTGATTTAGAAGGTTATTTCCTTCTGTATGCTTTCCTAGAACTGCTTCCCTATTTCCTCTGCGGAAAACCATTCTGAACAAACATGTCTTAGATGAAGCAACATGGTAATATTCAAATGCTATATCATTTCAATTTGACCATAAAAAATATTTTTGGATAATCATTTAATAAAATCCTAACTCTTAAAGTTATCTAAACCGACCTCTGATGCCAACTATAAGGCCCCACCCTTAAACCTTACTTAATCTTGAGTTATTACAAGATTACACATTGAGGATCTTTTCAGATTTAGAGTTTTAGAGAATTAGATCATAAAACTTGCATTACATTCCAAATTTAAACAAAGTGGTTACTTAAAATATAGTATTCATTTTTCCCATCAACGGAAACATATTTTAAATAAAACATGGATTCTTTCTTGAAAATTCCTTGACACTATCATCATATCATGTAACATTCCCTTGACCTATGAAAAACATTTCAAAAACTTGGGATGAGCATAAAAAGCTCAGTAACGGTTATAAAAATAATTAAAAGGAAACATGAGTTCATATATACATAAGAATGAAATCATACTTTACCCATAAAAAATAAGAACTTTAACATACCTCATCAAATCATGAATAAATCATAGAAATCATAATACATAAAGGTAACTTGAGGCATTCATAACATTCTTAAATAGGGAGTAACCCTCATGGTTACGTTTGGAATACCCATCACAGTATATTCCCTAAATCTCTTCAGAGAAACCTTAATGTTTTACTCCTTCGCGTTACCCAATGCATTAGAGAGCTATATCGGGCTCACCCACCCTTATTTTATCACGGAACCACCTGTCTTCATAAAAATTCCCAAGAACCATAACAAAATCATATCACATTAAACATGCATAAAGGAAACATAACATTTCCACCTTTCAATCACAAGATATCAATACAACAGATTGATATAAAAACATTATGAAAACCATTTTCAATACCAAAATAAAATAAAAGTAAAACATGGTATTTATTTTTCATTCAAAAATATTTATGGCTTGTAGAGGAAGCCAAAACTGAAATAATGGTCACGGCGGAGGAGAAGTCATTTTCACCGCATACGTACGACAAAAAAACATTCCTTTTTTCATTTATTAAAACGCTTAATATAAAAAATGATTCCTTTTGAATAAGAGTAAAAGTAAAAGGGGTTTATACACCGTATAAAAGAAAGTTGTGTATAAAACAAAATATGCATCAATGAATCGAGATTGAGACGAAGTCCCTTACCTCGGGTCTGACTTGACTCGATCGTTCTTTAATCTCCTGAATAAAAAACTTGAGTTAATTTATACTTTCTTAAGAACCTTTTTCAAGGCCATTATTTCTTTTATATAACTTATTACCATGTCATGAACACTATGTAATTATTTAAGTTAATAAGGGTCATTTTTTTTATCATTGGTACTTGAGTCAAAAATAAACTCTTTATAATTAAAAGTTGTTCATGTGGTAAAATATCCATTATATCCAGAATTATATTCATTATGTAGATATAATATATACCATATATATCCAGTATATACATTCATTTATAATATTACATAGCATTTAGAGGTAAGAAATGAAATGCACTGTTCATGGAGACAGTAAGTCGTACGTACGCATGAACGCTACTTCCATTTCTATTTTGTATTTTATGGAATGGAATCATAAGGATATAAATGTATATTATAATTCCAGTATAATATCATATATATTATCATAACTCCATCCTTTATACATCCCACATATGTTATTAACGAATCAAATCACTTTGAGGGGGCGGTAGTCCGCACTTCCTTAAAAGAAGATATCACGTTTACCCATAATGGAAACCATAAAGGTAAGACAAAAATAAAAAATACAGAAGATTAAGGAAAACATAAACATATTATATATCATATATAAATATAGTGTCATCTTAATGTCCACCTTTTAAGGTGTTATAAGAATATTGAACAATCATCGTTTCGTGAGGCAGAAATTCACCATCCACGGAAACAGTATGCTCATTAACCATTAGATGTAGGTGTGTGTAAGTGTAGCTAAAATCCTTATTATAAAAACATCCTAGTATATTTAAGATACTTGGGTTGTTACAAAAGAAATTAATAAAAATATTTTAGGGGGTTGGAGAAGGAAAATAAAACAAAGGCGCATTAGAGAAGACTTTACCTTTTAATCGGGTAACTCCCTTTGGTTTGAACCAAAAGGGTTTCTTAAAGAGATTCGTGCCTAAGGTAAGGCATATAAGATGAGGAGAGGGATGTGGAGAGACAAAATGAGCATATATTGGCCGAACCAAAGGCTTTAGAGTTGTGGGTAAGGAGATAGAGGTGGGGGCCTTTTATAAGAGGAGAGGAGGGGCACTCTTGGAAAGGTATAAAATGTTACTTTATTTTCAAATGAGTTTCGGATTTTAAAGGACCCAAATTGATGTATTTAGAGGATAAGGTTATAAGGGTTATAAATATACTCATAAAATAGGTCTTTGACAAGTTTAGGTCTTAGATTTTACATTATAATTTTATTTTATTTAAATCGTTAAATGATGATGTAATCGCTGCATCATCATGATGTCATAAATAATTTAATTGTTTCAATGTCTAAAAATTATAAAACAAATACTATGATATAGGAAATATTTTTATCTTTATAATGACTATTTATAGTCCAAAAGATCATTTATTTAGACAACATTAAAAACGTTTTAATCAGGTGATACATTCTTTGTTATATTTAACATTCTTTAAAAATAAAAAGATAAAAAGTCATTTTCACACAAAAGTGATTCCATAGGGTCCCCAAGTTTGGAAAAAGGCATCCAATGGTCGACCATGAGACAACCAGTATCATTAGGACACATGTTGGGGTCAATTTTTATTATTATGATATTATTTTATTATTCTTACCTACCTGATTACTAATTAATCAAGATAATTAAAGATAATTACCGTGGTTACTATTCATAATGTCCAAAAACAAAAGAGTCTTAATTAGATAATTTAGACCTTATGATTCTAAATATGGAATCCATTTTAACAAATTCCAAACATATAAATTGAAATAATTAATTTAAATATAATTCCAGTTGTCAAAACAAATAGAGCGTTTTTTTGAAACAGTATCTATGAAAAGTTTGGCACTTGTTTATTCCCAATTCCAAAGTGAAATTAATCCCAATTACAACCATTGGATTACATGGTAAAAATATATTCTATTTACACCATAAAACCAATTAAAAAGATAATATATCCATATAATTAAATTATATGAAAACGCAGTTTTGATGTATAATGCAGTATTTTTCACTATTCATTAAAAAATGAACATTGTTAGAAAAATACCAAAAAATTATCCAATGTAAATTTCAATGTCCCAATCATAAATAATAAGTTTATTTTGACAAATAGTGTAACACCCCAGGTAAATAATGAATATGAAATTTTCATATTTATCCATATTTGTGAATAAAATATTAATATGACTTTAAAGGGGACGCTATGCTCGATGGCATACCCAACACGCAACAACGAGTTTCTTGGGAATCTTACGTTGCACTCTAATAATAAAATAATATTATTTTAAATGGTAGTTAACATGTAGACGTTGTAATGGCGGGAATGGATATAAATAACTAAAATATGATTATATATGTTCTTAAATATTTTTACATTTATACAATAAAAGATAAAGGCTTAAAATACGGAAAGAATTCAATTTTAGGCGTATATGCCCTAGTTTTCACTAAAGGTTCACTTATCACCTTTTGATGGAGAACCGTCATTAAATATAGTTTTGTTCACTCTTAAACATTCTTTTGGACCAAATAAAACTCTTATTAAGAATCGGGACATCAAAATTTACTTTGTGTAAATTTTTGGTATCTTTCCGATAAAGTTCATTTTTTTTAATGAATAGTGTAAAATGTTGTATTTTAATTCAAAACCACTTTTTAATCTAATTTATTTATATGATTAGATTATATTTTGAATTGGTTTTAAAGTGAAATTAGAAAATATTTTTACCATTAAATCCAATTGTGGTCGTTGGAATCAATTTCACTTTGAAATCAGACTTAAACTAGTGTCAATCTTTTGATACTTATTGTTTCATAAAACACTTTATTTGTCCTGACAGCGGGAATTAATTATTAAATTAATTAATGTGACTTATATGTTTTGAATTTTGTAAAACGGGCTTCATTTTTGAATTCAGAATATCAAATATAGCTTAGGGTGAATTTTTGGGATTTTTCTGAAAAACTTCAATTTTTGATGAATAGTGAAACCACTAAGTGGTACTTATAAAAACTGATTTTCCGTTTAAATGAAATTTTGCCATCATTGTGTTTTGATTTTCAAAAATCCAACATACATGGTTGTCATTAAGAAGTAAAATGTGGTTCAATGAGATTAAAATAATTTTTTGGTGAATAGTAACTTATTAAGTTTTTAATCGCGATTAGTGGTAATTAGTGTAGTTTAAGGTAAAAATAATGCTTTAATAAAATGAGATGAGCTTGACACATGTCTTACCCTCATTGGTTGTATCATGGCCGACCAAGACAAGCCATGGGTCAACTTGGGGACCCCATGGATCCACTTTGGTTGGGAGATGACATAAATAACATTTTATTTAATGTAAAAGTAAAATTGACACAAACATGATATGTTTTACTAAAACAATTTTTAAGTGGGGTTATACAAGTAATATTTTTGATTATAAATATTCATTGGAAAGATAAAAATATTTCCTACATCATAGTATTTTTTTTATAATTTTTATACATTAAATAAATTAAATTATTTATGACATAATAATGATGCAGCGATGACATCATTATTTGACGATTTAAATAAAATGGAAAGATAATGTAAAATCTATGAACTAAACATGTCCAAAACTTATTGGATGAGTTGATTTCGAAGCCTTATCACCTTAGACACGCATTATATCAATGTGGGACCTTTTGAAACCGAAACACATTTTCAAATAAAGTAATATTTCTTTACTTTCCAAAAGTACCCCTCCTCTCCTCTTATAAAAGGCCCCCACCTCTACCTCATTTAAAACACTCCTCAAGCCTTTGGCTCGGCCAACCCCAGCCCATTTACTCTCTCCACATCCCTCTACTCATCCTAGAGGATTCCCTTTGGGCATAATCCTTTCAAAGGAATCCTTTAGGCTCAAATCAAAATGAGTTACACTTTTAAAGGTAATTCATTCTCTCATGTTCATTTGTTTTATTTTGCTTCTCCAACCCCCTAAACTCTTTTTATTTACTTCTTTTGTAACAAAACAAGTATATTCAATATACTAGGATGTTGTTATAAGATTTATTCTATCTACACTCTCACACAACTACATCAAATGGTTAAAGAAAATACGGTTTCCGTGGATGGTGAAATTCTGCCTCCCGAAATGATGATTGTTCAATACTCATTTAACACCTTCAAAGGTGGCCATTATGATTTCACTATTTTCATATTTGATATATAAAATGTTTATGTTTTATTTATGATTCTGTATTTTTCATTTTTGTCTTACCTTTATGGCTTCCATTATGGGTATACGCGATATCTTCATTTAAGGAAGTGCGGACTACCGCCCCCTCAAAGTGATTTGATTCGTTAAATACCATATGTGGGATGTATAAAGGATGGAAACATGATATTATATATGATATTATACTGTAATTATAATATACCTTTATATCATTATTATTCCATTCTATAAAATACGAAATAGAAATGAAAGTAGCGTTCATGCGTACGTACGGCTTACCGTCTCCCTGAACGGTGCATTTCATTTCTTACCTCTAAATGATTATGTAATGTTATAAATGCATGAATGTACTGGATATATATGACATATATGATATCTACATAATGAATACAATTCTGGATATAATAAACATTTGGCCACACGAACAACATGTAATTGTAAGAAGTCCACTTTCGACTTAAGAACCAAATATCGGCAAAACAAATATTATTAACTTAAATGATTACATAATGTTTATGACATGGTAATAAGTGGTATAAAAGTAATAATGAACTTGAAAAAGGTTCTTAAGGAATTATAAATTAACTCAAGTTTATTATTCAGGAGATTAAAGAATGATCGAGTCAAGTCGGACCCGAGGTAAGGGATCCTACTCCTCTCTTTCTTTTTAAGTACACACTTTTATGTCATTCCTTTTAAAGCTCATATTTATTGTTATTGGGATGATCTTTTTTATTACAATTACTGTAATTTTTATGTTCATGTGATGAGATACCCTATTCTCTCTCATCAATCCATTTTGGAAGTTTTGAGTGGCGTCGTTAGGCTGCCGAACTTTCGTAAGAGATCTAACCTCTCTCTTTCTTTTTAAGTACTCTCCTTTGTGTCACTTCTTTTAAGCTCCTCTTTGTTATGTTGGGGGATTTTCTTTTATATTACACTTGCTGTAAATTCTATTGTAATATGATGGGATACTATATTTGATCTCATCAATCCATATTCGGAAGTTTTATGTGGCGCCGTTAGGCTGCCGAGTTTTCGTAAGGGATTTTTCATCTCACTTTTATTCCCGTGAGATTTATGCTACATTCGCCACAAATTCCATTGAGTGGTGTATGTACTGCCCATTATTCTACTCTTTGTGTAATATACTTTCTTTTATGAGTATTTACATCAATGACCTATTGTCTTTCTTTCTTGGGGTGTATGTTTTGAAAGATACCCAAGTCGGTAAGGGAACCTTTCACCCTCCTCTTTTTTAAAAGACTTCTTTTATTGGGTATTTTAATTTACATATTTTTATGTTGGGATATGTTCTCATACATCCTTATTGATGTAAATTTTATGTCCAAGTGATGAGATACACTTTTTATCTCTCATCAACTCATTTTGATGTGATGCCGTTAGGCTGTCAAGGGAACTTTTTAACCCAATTTCGATTTCATTGGGTTCAACTTGTAGTCATTGAATATGTCATCCATTGCATATGTGTGAATGACCTTTTATTGTTTTACACTTAATATCCACTTATATTGGGTGTATATATATTTTTCACACATATTTTTGAGATTTATTTGTCCTTAATTTAAGGATACCTTCTTTATAAGGGATTTCATCACATTTGACATTTCTATTGAGGGTTAATTGTTGTTATGCACCAATTCACTCTTATATGGTGTATATACTGTCCTTTGGGGTATTATATCATGAATCCTTTTATTCTCATGATATTATAAAGTTCTGACTAGATTTTATTCCTCGATTATTGTATTCAAGTGTCTCTAATTTTGGTAAAACCCCTTTAACCAAAATATCGTTTTAAATGTTTTAATTATTTGTTATTATTAATATCCATGTTTTAAAAATGGTTTTAAGGATTTATTTATATGGATATTAATGGTTTAAAATGTTAAAAGCTTCAAGGTGGTATGGGACTTCGTCTCAATCTCCTTTCATTGAGGCATATTTTATTTTATACACAACTTTTTTTTATACGGTGTATAAACCCCTTTGACTTTTACGTTTATTCAAAAGGAATCTTTTTTATACGAAGAATTTACTAAATGACAAAAGGGAATGTTTTTGTCGTACGTATGCGGCGACAACGACTTCTCCTCCTTCGTGACCGTTATTTGAGTTTCGGCTTCCTCTACAAGCCATACCTTCTTTTTAAAAGAAAAATAAATACCATGTTTTACTTTTCTTTTATTTTGGTATTGAAAATGGTTTTCATAATGTTTTTATATCAATGTGTTGTATTGATATCATGTGATTGAAAGGTGGGAATGTTATGTTTCCTTTATGCATGTTTTATGTGATACGATTATGTTGAGGTTCTTCGGCATTATAATGAAGACGGGTGGTTCCGTGATAAACTAAGGGCGGGTGAGCCCGATATAGCTCTCCAATGATTTGGGTAACGCGAAGGAGTGAAACGTTAAGGTTTCTCCGAAGAGATTTTAGGGAATATACTGTGATGGGTATTCCAAACGTAACCAAGAGGGTTACTCCCTACGTAAGAATGTTATGAATGCCTCAAGTTACCTTTATGTCTTATGTTTTCTATGATTTATTCATGATTTGATATGCCTATGTTTTATGGGTAAAGTATGATTTCATTCTTATGTATATATGAACTCATGTTTCCTTTACATATTTTTATAACCCTAACTGAGCATTTTATGCTCATCCCATGTTTTTGAAATGCTTTTCACAGGTCAAGGGAAAGGTACATGATGTGACGATAGTGTCAAGGATGTGTCAAGAAAGAATCCGTGTTTTATTTTAAATAGGTTTCCATTGATGGGAAGAATGAATATTGTCTTTTATGTAACCACCTTGTTTAAATGTGGAATGTAATGCAAGTTTCATGATCTAATTCTCTAAAACTCTAAACTTGAAAAGATCCTCAATGTGTAATCTTGTAATAACTCAAGTTTAAGTAAGGTTTAAGGTTGGGGCCTTATAGTTGGTATCAAAGGTCGATTTAGATAACTTTAGAGGTTAGGGTATTCTTTAAGCATAATTGACAATTACCATAATGGTTAGGATTTCAGAAAGAGTCTTAGTTTTAGATAAAGTGAATGAGTAAGTATATCTTATTGTCTATCTTACTCATTAGTACATGATGGTTTTGTTGATATACTCACACTGACCTTTTTGGTTTTAGTAAATGGCTGGATCTAGCAGGCACCAAAGTAACAGTGGATGTGAAGGAAACTGTGACAGTTTTTTGAGCAAGAAACTGAACGATATGGGAGCTGCAATAAGAACTCTTTTGATTATCCTCGACCAACTATCTGGAGTCATGATTAAACACCTAAACCTTGGAGATTTCTCTAAGGCATCATATATGCAAGAAACAAATCCCTACGGAAGTACAGGTAATAATCATAAAGGTAAGTGTGTTCAAAAACCTATGTGTCAAAGATGTGGAAAGAAACACCTAGGAAAATGTTTCAAAGGGACAGAAATATGCTATAGATGTGGAAATGAAGGTCATAAAGCAAGAACGTGCCATGGAAAAAGGAAGCATCCAGTTGACTCGAGGAAAGGGAAAGAAGTTCTTTCGGAGGGATCAATTGAATGTTTTAAATGTGTTGTGCATGGTCATTATGCAAACACATGTCCTATGAAGAAGTTTCATGAATGGGGTCACCAAGAGCGTACCAATATTCGTTTACCAATACCTAATCTCATTCTGATTGAGGATGAAGAAACTGACAATGACCAATCAAAGGTATATACTATTTCATGACTATTGTTTTCTTATTTTGGAATCTTAGGATATGATTCATGATTTTGTTTGTAGGAAAGAGGTATTTCGGAATAAGTTGGAAAGGAATGGATAATGGATCATGAAGAATTTTGAATGAGTAAGATGTCAACATATAAGGGCTTCAAGAGTTAGGGTGAAATTCTTAAGAGTATTAAGTCTCTTTTGATGATGGGGTTACATTAGAAGACTTTTTATATTATGTGTAACCCTGATGTTTAATATAGGCAAATTTTATTCAAGTAATAGTTATCTTTTCTTTTGTGGACATAGTTATAAAGAACCATTTGGGTTTATATGATCCTTACTTTTGAGGTAATTATGGGTTACCATATGTTATGATTGAAGTGAAAGGCATGAGATAAAATTGAGGTTAAATTATGTTATGGTTATTTTTGATGATTTTATCCCTTTTTGGGTAATGATTTGAGAATTATATAGTTTTGGAAAAAGGACAACACGCAGACCGTGTGACAACCCGTCGCGTCGGACAATGCTGCGGGAATCGAACCCACAACCAAAGTGCGACTGGTATTTATCGCCTACCACTGGACTACGTGAAGTCCCTGGTTAGTTTGACTGATTCTTTTTAGTTATATGATTTTATGAATTACGATTAAGTTGATTTTGGAGGATATGTGATTAGGATAATTACTTTTCAATGTGAGACTTTAGGAGCAACTGATGTTGTTTGGAGATAAATGTTACGATTTAACTTGGAAGACTATGTGACTAAATCCTTCAAATATTTGGGTTTCAATATTATATTGGTTTACTTTGAAGAATTTTATGGACAAATTGTTTATCGGATGGTCCTAGTTGAACTTTGGGTTTTGTTGGACAAATTTTGGAGATTAAGAATAGATTTTCTTTTTATAAGGGGTTATCCTTTTCTAGATTATCTGATCTTGTACTAACCTTTTTGGTTTTGGTTTT
The DNA here is from genome assembly GCA_963277665.1 of Viscum album. NCBI lineage: Eukaryota > Viridiplantae > Streptophyta > Magnoliopsida > Santalales > Viscaceae > Viscum > Viscum album. Next base: position 1,304,005,450 of record OY728140.1, on the reverse strand, counting down.
GGTTAAAGCCTAAATACATGGGATGTATATAGTTCTCTTTTGGGTATTAGGTGATTCTATAGAAGTTGATTATATTACTCTTAATGCGAACAAGTCTCCCTAAAAACTCGTCTTTTGGAAAAAATATGAGTTTGACTAAGGAATCTAGTAAAAGTTGAAAGTCAACATGATAAGTGATTATGCTTCCTTATGAATAAATTCCTCAATAAAAAGTAACTTAAAACAAAAATGTTGTCTATTAACTTTTCCTACTGGGGAACCCAACACCGTTTAACCCATCACAAGTTTGTGATTTTCTTATTTTTAACTTTCTCCTAAACATGTTTTCTATCACTCTCCATCGGAACATGACCCTATGTTTTCTCCTCCATGTCCATATTTCCATACTTAGAATCCTAGTATGGGTTAACTCGGGTGACCTCTGTGCTTATCTTTCTTTATTTTAAAGTGATTGTTTTACCGACTCTTGTTCCGATGTGGGACGTTCAAGGATGTTTCCAAGCGCAATTTTAAAATTGCGAGGACGCAATTCCCAAAAGGGGGGAAGGATGTAACACCCCAGGTAAATAAGGAATATGACATTTTCATATTTATCCATATTTGTGAATAAAATATTAATATGACTTTAAAGGGGGTGCTATGCTCGATGGCGTACCCAACACGCAACAACGAGTTTCTTGGGAATCTTACGTTGCACTCTAATAATAAAATAATATAATTTAAATTGGTAGTTAACATGTAGCCGTTGTAATGGCGGGAATGGATAGAAATAACTAAAATATGATTATATATGTTCTTAAATATTTTTACATTTATACAATAAAAGATAAAGGCTTAAAATACGGAAAGAATTCAATTTTAGGCGTATATGCCCTAGTTTTCACTAAAGGTTCACTTATCACCTTTTGATGGAGAACCGTCATTAAATATAGTTTTGTTCACTCTTAAACATTCTTTTGGACCAAATAAAACTCTTATTAAGAATCGGGACATCAAAATATACTTTGTGTAAATTTTTGGTATCTTTCCGATAAAGTTCATTTTTTTAATGAATAGTGTAAAATGTTGTATTTTAATTCAAAACCACTTTTTAATCTAATTTATTTATATGATTAGATTATATTTTGAATTGGTTTTAAAGTGAAATTAGAAAATATTTTAACCATTAAATCCAATAGTGGTCATTGGAATCAATTTCATTTTGAAATCAGACTTAAACTAGTGTCAATCTTTTGATACTTATTGTTTCATAAAACACGCTATTTGTCATGACAGCGGGAATTAATTATTAAATTAATTAATGTGACTTATATGTTTTGAATTTTGTAAAACGGACTTCATTTTTGAATTCAGAATATCAAATATAGCTTAGGGTGAATTTTTGGGATTTTTCTGAAAAACTTCAATTTTTGATGAATAGTGAAACCACTAAGTGGTACTTATAAAAACTGATTTTTCCGTTTAAATGAAATTTTTCCATCATTGTGTTTTGATTTTCAAAAATACAACATACATGGTTGTCATTAAGAAGTAAAATGTGGTTCAATGAGATTAAAATAATTTTTTGGTGAATAATAACTTATTAAGTTTTTAATCGCGATTAGTGGTAATTAGTGTAGTTTAAGGTAAAAATAATGCTTTAATGAAATGAGATGAGCTTGACACATGTCTTACCCTCATTTTTTGTATCATGGCCGACCAAGACAAGCCATGGGTCAACTTGGGGACCCCATGGATCCACTTTGGTTGGGAAATGACCTAAATAACATTTTATTTAATGTAAAAGTAAAATTGACACAAACATGATATGTTTTACTAAAACAATTTTTAAGTGGGGTTATACAAGACGTATTTTTGATTATAAATATTCATTGGAAAGATAAGAATATTTCCTACATCATAGTATTTTTTTTATAATTTTTATACATTAAATAAATTAAATTATTTATGACATAATAATGATGCAGCGATGACATCATTATTTGACGATTTAAATAAAATGGAAAGATAATGTAAAATCTATGAACTAAACATGTCCAAAACTTATTGGATGAGTGTATTTCGAATCCTTATCACCTTATCCAAGAATTATATCAATGTGGGACCTTTTGAAACCGAAACACATTTTCAAATAAAGTAATATTTCTTTACTTTCCAAAAGTACCCCTCCTATCCTCTTATAAAAGGCCCCCACCTCTACCTCATTTAACACACTCCTCAAGCCTTTGGCTCGGCCAACCCCTGCCCATTTACTCTCTCCACATCCCTCTCCTCATCCTAGAGGATTCCCTTTGGGCAGAATTCTTTCAAAGGAAGCCTTTAGGCTCAAATCAAAAGGAGTTACACTTTTAAAGGTAATTCATTCTCTCATGTTCATTTGTTTTTTTTTCTTCTCCAACCCCCTAAACTCTTTTTATTTACTTCTTTTGTAACAAAAAAATTATATTCAATATACTAGGATGTTTTTATAAGATTTATTCGAGCTACACTCTCACACAACTACATCAAATGGTTAAAGAAAATACGGTTTCCGTGGATGGTGAAATTCTGCCTCCCGAAATGATGATTGTTCAATACTCATTTAACACCTTCAAAGGTGGCCATTATGATGTAACTATTTTTATATTTGATATATAATATGTTTATGTTTTATTTATGCTTCTGTATTTTTCATTTTTGTCTTACCTTTATGGCTTCCATTATGGGTATACGCGATATCTTCATTTAAGGAAGTGCGGACTACCGCCCCCTCAAAGTGATTTGATTCGTTAAATACCATATGTGGGATGTATAAAGGATGGAAACATGATATTATATATGATATTATAATGTAATTATAATATACCTTTATATAATTATTATTCCATTCTATAAAATACTAAATAGAAATGAAAGTAGTGTTCATGCGTACGTACGGCTTACCGTCTCCATGAACGGTGCATTTCATTTCTTACCTCTAAATGATTATGTAATGTTATAAATGCAAGAATGTACTGTATATATATGACATATATGATATCTACATAATGAATACAATTCTGGATATAATAAACATTTGGCCACACGAACAACATGTAATTGTAAGAAGTCCACTTTCGACTTAAGAACCAAATATTGGAAAAACAAATATTATTAACTTAAATGATTACATAATGTTTATGACATGGTAATAAGTGGTATAAAAGTAATAATGAACTTGAAAAAGGTTCTAAAGGAATTAGAAATTAACTCAAGTTTATTATTCAGGAGATTAAAGAACGATCGAGTCAAGTCGGACCCGAGGTAAGGGATCCTACTCCTCTCTTTCTTTTTAAGTACACACTTTTATGTCATTCCTTTTAAAGCTCATCTTTCTTGTTATTGGGATGATCTTTTTTATTACACTTACTGTAATTTTTATGTTCATGTGATTAGAGACCCTATTCTCTCTCATCAATCCATTTTGGAAGTTTTGAGTGGCGCCGTTAGGCTGCCGAACATTCGTAAAAGATCTAACCTCTCTCTTTCTTTTTAAGTACTCTCCTTTGTGTCACTTATTTTAAGATCCTCTTTGTTATGTTGGGGGATTTTCTTTTATATTACACTTGCTGTAAATTCTATTTTAATATGATGGGATACTCTATTTGATCTCATCAATCCATATTCGGAAGTTTTATGTGGCGCCGTTAGGCTGCCGAGTTTTCGTAAGGGATTTTTCATCTCACTTTTATTCCCGTGAGATTTATGCTACATTCGCCACAAATTCCATTGAGTGGTGTATGTACTGCCCATTATTCTACTATTTGTGTAATATAATTTCGTTTATGAGTATTTACATCAATGACCTATAGTCTTTCTTTCTTGGGGTGTATGTTTTGAAAGATACCCAAGTCGGTAAGGGAACCTTTCACCCTCCGCTTTTTTAAAAGACTTCTTTTATTGGGTATTTTAATTTACATATTTTTATGTTGGGATATGTTCTCATACATCCTTATTGATGTAAATGTTATGTCCAAGTGATGAGATACACTTTTTATCTCTCATCAACTCATTTTGATGTGATGTCGTTAGGCTGTCAAGGGAACTTTTTAACCCAATTTCGATTTCTTTGGGTTCAACTTGTTGTCATTGAATATGTCATCCATTGAATATGTGTGAATGACCTTTTATTGTTTTACACTTAATATCCACTTATATTGGGTGTATATATATTTGTCACACATATTTTTTGAGATTTATTTGTCCTTAATTTAAGGATACCTTCTTTATAAGGGATTTCATCACATTTGACATTTCTATTGAGGGTTCATTGTTGTTATGCACCAATTCACTCTTATATGGTGTATATACTGTCCTTTGGAGTATTATATCATGAATCCTTTTATTCTCATGATATTATAAAGTTCTGACTAAATGTTATTCCTCGATTATTGTATTCAAGTGTCTCTAATTTTGGTAAAACCCCTTTAACCAAAATATCGTTTTAAATGTTTTAATTATTTGTTCTTATTAATATCCATGTTTTAAAAATGGTTTTAAGGATTTATTTATATGGATATTAATGGTTTAAAATGTTAAAAGCTTCAAGGTGGTATGGGACTTTGTCTCAATCTCCTTTCATTGAGGCATATTTTATTTTATACACAACTTTCTTTTATACGGTGTATAAACCCCTTTGACTTTTACGTTTATTCAAAAGGAATATTTTTTATACGAAGCATTTACTAAACGAAAAAAGGGAATGTTTTTGTCGTATGTATGCAGCGACAACGACTTCTCCGCCGTCGTGACCGTTATTTGAGTTTCGGCTTCCTCTATAACCCATACCTTCTTTTTAAAAGAAAAATAAATATCATGTTTTACTTTTCTTTTATTTTGGTATTGAAAATGGTTTTCATAATGTTTTTATATCAATGTGTTGTATTGATATCATGTGATTGAAAGGTGGGAATGTTATGTTTCCTTTATGCATGTTTTATGTGATACGATTATGTTGAGGTTCTTGGGCATTATTATGAAGATGGGTGGTTCCGTGATAAACTAAGGGCGGGTGAGCCCGATATAGCTATCCAATGCATTGGGTAACGCGAAGGAGTGAAACGTTAAGGTTTCTCCGAAGAGATTTTAGGGAATATACTGTGATGGGTATTCCAAACGTAACCAAGAGGGTTACTCCCTACGTAAGAATGTTATGAATGGCTCAAGTTACCTTTATGTCTTATGTTTTCTATGATTTATTCATGATTTGATATGCCTATGTTTTATGGGTAAAGTATGATTTCATTCTTATGTATATATGAACTCATGTTTCCTTTCCATATTTTTATAACCCTTACTGAGCTTTTTATGCTCATCCCAAGTTTTTGAAATGCTTTTCACAGGTCAAGGGAAAGGTACATGATGTGACGATAGTGTCAAGGATGTGTCAAGAAAGAATCCGTGTTTTATTTTAAATAGGTTTCCATTGATGGGAAGAATGAATATTGTATTTTATGTAACCACCTTGTTTAAATGTGGAATGTAATGCAAGTTTCATGATCTAATTCTCTAAAACTCTAAACCTGAAAAGATCCTCAATGTGTAATCTTGTAATAACTCAAGTTTAAGTAAGGTTTAAGGCTGGGGCCTTATAAATAGAGCTTATAAAATTTTTAAAAGTTTGATTTAAAAATGCTTTGTCATCAAAAGGCAGTAAAACAATTTTTTAAAAATATTAGTGTATTCCATGCTTAAGATTAGATTTATTCTCATTTTAAGCCACTAAAACACTATCTAATTCATAAATAGACATAAATAAGAATATCTATTATTCATTACTTACATGGGATGTTACAAAATATCTAATGTACACCAAATCTAGAAGAAAGAGATACATTAGATCAATTATATTAGATTCATTAAATAATGTGGAAAGAAGAATATGAATAAGTAAGACCACATGATCAAGGAAGTTTAATATACTGGTTAAAACATTATTTTGTTTATTATAATTTTCTAGGATATTTACTAGACAACAAATAATGAAAATTGATTCCATGTTTTTTAAAAATAATAAAAATTAATGTGATAGTGTGATTAAAAGATGATACTTTAAAGAATGAATGGTTTTATAGGAGAGTGAAAATAAATAGAAATATATAAACTAGAAGGTAAAAAAATATTTAATTTTATTAATATGTATTATTGTGTTTGAGGGAGATGTTATCAATTTCTTGGATGATTTATGTACACATACAATGATGTGTGAGTTTGAGAATAGTGTATAATTATTATTATCTATTTTCCAAGATGAGATAATATCAAATGATGCTTTTGATGGAAGGATATTAAAAGGATTTTTACCAAAAACTAGTATAATAGAAATTTTTTGTGATCATTGTTATTTGATTGGGATGATGGATGATGATAATGATCAAAGTCTTATGTAATCTCTAAGTAGGTGCATTAAAAATCTTACAGAACTATGTATTAGTTTAAAATGATAAAATATAAAGTAAATGGATAATATATGATGGTAGATTAATTAAAATATGAATGAAAAATTTTGAATAAAAAATCAAAATACAATAAATGTACCCCATCATAAGAATATGATGAATAATCTAGCAGATGTGAAGTAAAAAAGAAATGGATTATGTTAGTGTTTCATAAGAAAAAAACATATCTTTGGAAAATGGTTTTCAAGATAATATAGAGTTACGCTTTCATGATGATGTGTTGTGACTAGTGGATAATAGATGTATTGTGTTTTTGAGTTATACTAAATTACCACAAATTTTATTTCTTTTAGTGGAGTTTAATTCTAACCATTTAACTGAGTATAATTCATTGTGGTTAAAACACCATAGTATGGATATTGTGGGGTTTCCATGCTAGACACTGATATGAATTTTAGAATAATGATGAATTGTTGTTGTCGATATTCTAGGTTTATTTGATGTTATTTGAAGACAGTTTTACATAAGGGTTGACAAGGGTTATCGACTCAGTAGTTTTCATAGGGTTTAGAAGAATTCAAAGAGATTTACAAATGTGAAAATTTTCATTGTTCTATATCCCATTAATCATGTATGAATTTTGAAACATCATGATTGTATAAGAAATAAGATCCTAGATGTTTTTTTTGATGAGTTTTTATAATTTTGGGAGATGTTATTCAGGATAAATGTATAATTGTGTTTGTTAAATGAATTAGAAGGCTAAATGTATTGATAATGGTTTATTATCTTCAGTGATGAGAGGAATGATCCATATTTGTTATGTTTATAGAATAAAAAAACCAATAGTATATCATCGAGTAACTTACATTCTAGAAATTATAATTCATGATATATTATAATGTTAGATGAAATCAATGATTCCTTTTTTTAGTCTCAAAAGAATAATCATATTTTTTTAATTGTTAGGAATATTTAATATTTCATATATGTAGATATAATGAGATTTATTAAGGTTAAATCATTTGTGTTCATATTTATATTTATTATAAATTAATTTGTCAAGATAATAACAAGTCTTAATAATTATTAGGTACCAACATTGGTATTGATCCATGTAAAACACATTGGTAGTATTATTTATTTATAATTACATGCAGGTGAGGTTGAGTTATATGGTTGATAGGATTATAAATTTATGTATTTCTAGTTGTTAATTTCATGTGAAAGGAAATTTCAAAATATTACCACTAATTCTTCACCCCATTCGCATTAGCTTATATATTCCTTGGAAATTCATTTGGTATCAATGAAGCTCATGTTATTTCAATGGTATTCTCATTTTATTGTCATGGAAAATATCAAGCCAGTAAATACTATAGTAATTCATATCATTGATGGAAGAAATTGTCCTGGATGAAAAAAATTACACCTTATCTTCTATCTATTTATTTGGTGGTGTGGATGCATATACTATAGGATTTCCACACAAAGAACATGATGCTCCTAAGAAGTTTTCTGAAAATATAATCTTGTGGTTGTTGGAAAGGCAATAAATTAAATTTTTATGTTTTCTTACAAGGTGTATATGAATTATATGGTTCTAGAAACTAAGACATAAACATGGGGATAACATGAAAGAATCTTCATAGGAAATATTATTATGATGAAAGAATATTATTATGTTTAATTAATAATTTTAAAAGATATCTTTTTGGTTTAGTAAGAATATAATGATGATTATTTCAACAATGTAAATAAAGTCAAAAATAAAATCATTGGTATCAGGGACATTGGGGAATAATCAGATATTGTTAAAAAATTATTTGAATGATTTAGGATATGTTTGATCCTAATTTATAGTCATTAGAAGTTAGAGAATAGTTACCTTTTAATCAACTACATAACATACTTGTTGTGTATGAACTGTTGAAATCTTCAATAGTGGAAAATAAAATTAAAGTTAAAAATGTATTTAAATATATGACTAATCTTCACATCAAAAATAAATAATATGAGGTTATGTCCTATAATGGGTGTAATGATAAGGATTATAATGATGCAGTGAATAAGTGGTTTATAAATCTTATCTCTATGATATGTTTTGGAAAATTAGAGGCACATTCAATGAAAATATCCCACTCACTTTTTATGATGTGTGAGGATTTTAAATTTAAAAGTAAACAAATCAAAGAATAATGGTGGATAATATGATAATGATGGTCCAAAATAAAAATATAATAGTAAAACTTTGGGGTAAAACATCAAATTAATTTATACATTACTCCACGTGAAATAAAATGCACATTGAGAAGAGACAAATAATTATATTTAGTAAACAAGAAGTGGATGAATCTAATAAAAATATTCTTTATAGTATTTTTTTATATATAAATCTTTTACATTCATGGATAACATTATAAAAAATACTTTATGAAGTAATGAATTACATGGCTATGAAACACACACAAAATATATGATGAGATGATAACGTGAAACATTTATTAAGAAGAAATCCAAACTCAAGAAAGAGTTCAGGGTGTTGAAAAAATAATTAATATATGAAAAATAAATAAAGATTAGAATTTATTGAAAATTAAGATTTGTACATTGAGGAAATTAAAAACCACATGTTCAATGTCAAGGCATAAGGAAAAATAATAAGATACATTGACTAAAAACACGTTTCTTAGGAATAAGTGCTATAAGAAATAAAAATAAAATGCATCATGATGGAAATTTTATGTATAGGATGAATGATAATTTCTAAAAATATTCATGGGAAATGATTAATCACCTCATTCTACTAATAAATCTCATTGAAAATTTATGGGAAATATGCCCCCACTAAACATTAATGTTTATATTCTTTTACTAAACCTGAATATTCATGAACTAATAATGGGAGAACATTTTTTATGAAAGGTTTTGTGCAATTTTTCTCATCAATGGATGTTAAAATTATATTTTGAAATAATGATTCCCAACGCTAAGGGAAATTAGAAGATGCAACATCCACTGAATCTCAACAATCACATCTAAGGTAAATGTCACGACCTGTCCCCCAGGGCCCATGCTGTGACTACACCATGACCACCTCTCAAAGTCTAGGGCCTAGAGTCTATTTTTGAATTCATCAACATGAAAGTGAAAGTCATTTTATTGAGTACCTATACGCACACACACGTCCAACCACACCCAACACAATGAAAGGGGGAAACAAGTATCACCAAAATAAGGATGAGTGCAGGTAAAACGTAATGTAAGTGGTTCAGAATACAAACCCAACAAGGAACTAAAAACAGTAAGTATAAAAAATAAACTTTGATGGAAATCCATAGAAAACCCAACCTGATTGTGAGATTATTGAAGCTACTAGAATCCGACATAGTACATCATGTCTTCTAGGTCCTACTAGGCCCTACTTGGTCCTAGGACACTTTATCCACCATCGTAGCATCCTTCAGTCCCATCCCCCTGAGCACCCCTATAGAAACATCGGTCATCTGCACCAGACAAAACATGTGTGGGAAAATACCGTGCAATGGTGAGAAAAAAAATACTCAACAGAGACCCCAAGAAAAGGGAAAGACCACACAACAATTCCTCAACGGAAAGCATGAAACACAAGAAAACTCACACCATGTATATTCAAGTATAGTAATATTAGAATCATCAATCACACTTTCTTTCACCATGGATACTGGATAAATCTTCCTTTAGTGAGTATAGTGGGCCTTCCAAGTCACGAAGAGGTTCTTCCCAGTAACCTTGGATTGCATAGGTACTCCTCTCCCATCACGTACCGTGGGCCTATAAAGTCAGAGAGAGGGGCTTCCCACTAGTCATGGTCTAATAAGGTACACATCCTAATCACATGTCATGGTCCTATAAATTCATAGAGAGGTGCTTCCCACGGTGGGTCTTCCATGTCACAAAGTGGTACTTCCCACTGGGCCAAAAGTCACCAATCATCAGGTCTCAACCTATAGCAGGGTTCAGTATGTTGTGCACTTGGGAGAACTCTTCTCAAGACCTTATTCACATCTGAACTTCAACGAACATCACCATAAATAATTCCAAAAGATCAAACTCATCAAGTGGTTCCCCAAACTTCAAATTTCCCATCAATCGGATGCACAGTTTGTAAGATACATGAGTTTTAGTAACCAGGGGACCAGTTGCGACGATGCGTGATCTAACTTTTTCAGACTGACCCAACCGACCCGGCTCGGGGGTCCCATATACCCCAGTTCATTTAGATGGTCTTGACCCAACCTGGTGCGGGTTGAGGTTGGTCTGGTTCGGCCTGTATAGAGGGCCAGGCCCAATAGGCCTCGTTGGACCCAAACGGGTTGGCTGAGGGTCCAACCACTAGGTCCGGCCCAACATGCTGGTGCGGGTCCGGCCTGTTGTGTGAGGTTCTAGGCCTCTAGTGTGGGTCTAGCCTAATGATTTTCAAGTCCGGTATTTCTATATGGTCTGGCTTGGTGAGTCGCGGGTCTGACCTATAAGGCCCCAGCCTTAAACATTACTTAATCTTGAGTTACTTCAAAAATACACGTTGAGGATCTTTTCAGGTTTAGAGTTTTAGAGAATTAGATCATAAAACATGCATTACACTCCACATTTAACAAAAGTGGTTACATAAAATAAATTACTCATTTTTCCTATCAACGGAAATATATTTAAAATAAAACATGGATTCTTTCTTGACACTTCCTTGACAATATCATCACATCATGTACCTTTCCCTTGACCTGTGAAAAACATTTCAAAAACATGGGATGAGCATAAAAAGCTCAATAAGGGATATAAAAGTATGAAATGAAAACATTTTTTCATGTATGAAATCATACATTACTCATAAAACATAAGCATTTTAACATACCTCATCAAATCATGAATAAATCATAGAAATCATAAGACATAAATGTAACTTGAGGCATTCATAACATTCTTACGTAGGGAGTAACCCTCATGGTTACGTTTGGAATACCCATCACATTATATTCCCTAAATCTCTTTGGAGAAACCTTATCATTTAACTCCTTCACATTACCCAATGCATTGGAGGGCTATATCGGGCTCACCTACCCTTAGTTTATCACAGAACCACCCGTCTTCATAATAATTCCCAAGAACCATAACATAATCGTATCACATAAAACATGCATAAAGAAAACATAACATTTCCATTTTTCAATCACAAGATATCAATAGAACACATTGATATTAAAACATTATGAAAACAATTTTCAATACCAAAAGAAAATAAAATGATAACATGGTATTTATTTTTCATTTTAAAAAAAGTTATGGCTTGTAGAGGAAGCCGAAACTCAAATAATGGTCACAGCGGCGGAGAAGTCGTTGTCGCCACATACATACGACAAAAAAAACATTCCATTTTGTCATTTAGTAAACTATTCATATAAAAAAGATTCCTTTTGAATAAACATAAAATTAAAAGGGGTTTATACAACGTATAAAATAATGTTGTGTATAAAACAAAATATGCCTCAATGAATGGAGATTGAGACGAAGTCTCATACCTCAGGTCCGACTTGACTCGATCGTTCTTTCAAATCCTGAATAATAAACTTGAGTTAATTTATACTTGCTTAAGAACCTTTTTAAAGTTCATTATTCCTTTTATATCACTAATTACCCTGTTATGAACACTATGTAATTATTTATGTTAATAATGGTCGTTTTTTCGATCATTGGTACTTGAGTCAAAAATAAACTCTTTATAATTACAAGTTGTTCATGTGGTAAAATATACATTATATCCAGAATTATATTCATGATGTAGATATCATATATTTCATATATATCCAGTATATACATTCATTTACAATATTACATAACATTTAGAGGTAAGAAATGAAATGCACCGTTCATGGAGACGGTAAGCCGTACGTACGCATGAACGCTACTTCCATTTCTATTTCATATTTAATGGAATTAAAACATAATGATACATAATATTATTATAATTATTGTATGGTATCAAATATGATATCATTAAATCTATTCTTTATACGCACCACATATGGTATTAACGAATCAAATCACTTTGAGGGGGCGGTAGTCCACACTTCCTAAAATGAAGATATCGTGTTTACCCATAATGGACACCATACAGGTATGACATAAATGAAAAATACAGTAGATTAAGGAGAACAAAAAAATATTATATATCATATATAAATATAGTGACATCATAATGGCCACCTTTAAAGGTGTTAAAAAAAGATTGAACAATCATCGTTTCATGAGGCATAAATTCTCTATCCACAGAAACAGTATGATCTTTAACCATTAGATAAAGGTGTATGTAAGTGTATCTCGAATTCTTCATATAAAAACATCCTATTATATTGAAGATACTGGTTTTGTTACAAAATAAATGAATAAAAAGAGTTTATGGGGTTGGAGACGCAAAATAAAACAAAAGAACACAAGTGAAGACATTACCTTTAAATCAGGAAACTCCCTTTGGTTTGAACTAAAAGGGTTACTTGAAGAGCTTCCTACCTAAAGTAAGGCTTCTAGGATGAAGAAAGTGGTGTGGAGAGATGAAATGAGAAGAGCCTGGCTGAGCCAATGTCTTGAGAAGTGTGGGTAAAGAGGTAGAGGTGGGGGCCTTTTATAAGGGGAGAGGAGGGGCACTTTTGGAAAGGTATAAAATGTTAGTTTATTTTCAAATGAGTTTCGGATTTTAAAGGTTCCACATTGATGTATTTCTAGGATAAGGTGGTAAGGGTTCTAAATCCACCCATACAATAGGTTTTTTACATGTTTAGGTCTATGATTTTACATTATCTTTTCATTTTATTTAAATCATTATATAATGAGGTAATCGTTGCATCATCATGGTCTCATATATAATTTAATGTATATAATGTCTAAAAATTATAAAAAAAATACTATGATATAGGAAATATTTTTATCTTTACAATTAATATTTATAGTCCTTGAGCTCATTTATTTAGAAAAAATTAAAACTGTTTTACTCAGGTGATATATTCTTTGTTATATTTACTTTCTTTAAAAAAATAAAAAGATAAAAAGTCATTATCACACAAAAGTGATTCCATGGGGTCCACAAGTTTGGAACAAGGCATCCCATGGTCGACCATGACACAACCAGTAGTATTATGACACATGTTGGTGTCATTTTTTATTATTATGATATTATTTTATTATCCTTAACTACCCGACTACTAATTAATCAAGTTAATTAATGATAATTACCGTCGTTACTATTCACAAAGTCCAAAAACAAAAGAGTCTTAATTACATAATTTAGACCTTATGATTCCAAATATGGAATTCATTTTTCCAAATTAAAAACACATAAATTTCAATAATTAATTTAAAAATAATTCTCATTGTCAAAACAAATAGCGGGTTTTTTTGAAACAATATCAATGAAAAGTTTGGCATTAGTTTATGCCGAATTCCAAAGTGAAATTAATTCTGATGACCACTATTGAATTAAATGGTAAAAATATATTCTATTTACACTTTATAAACATTTAAAAATATAATTTAACCATATAATTAAATTATATGAAAAAGCTGTTGTGATGTAAAATGCTGTATTTTTCACTATTCATTAAAAAATGAACATTGTTAGAAAAATACCAAAAAATTATCCAATGTAAATTTAAATGTCCCAATAATAAATAATAAGTTTATTTTGATAAATAGAGATTATAAAATTATCAAAATATTTATTTAAAAATGGGTCTCCATCAAAAGGAGAAAAAAATCTTTTAAAAATATTAGAGAATTCTATGCTTAAGATTGGTTTTATTCCCATTTTAAGCCTCTAAAACACTATCTAATTAATAAATAGACATAGATAAGAATATAGATTATTGATTACTTACTTGGGATGTTACATCCTTACCTCATTTAGAAAATTGTGTCCCCGCAATTTATTTACTTATCGAATAAGTGGGGGTATTTATCCTTCATTGCATTTTCAGATTCTCATGTTGCCTCTTCCCTCATGTGGTTTTTCCAAAAAACCTTTACATGATGAATCACCTTATTCCGCAACACATGCTCCCTATGGTCAAGAATCTGGACTGTTTGTTCCTCATAAGATAGATTCTCTTCCAACTGAACTACCTCTGGACTCAAAACATGAGATGGATCTGGCATGTACTTCCTTAACATTAAAACATGAAAACATTGTGTACCTGAGATAAACTAGGAGGTAAAGCCACTCGGTATGCAACTAATCCAACTCTCTCTCCATAATTTCATATGGTCCAATGAACCTTGGAATAATCTTTCCTTTCTTACCAAATCGCATCACACTTTTCCATGGTGATACTTTGAGAAAAACATGATCACCTACCTCAAAAGAGAGATCCTTCCTCTTGTTGTCTGCATAACTCTTTTGCCTTCTCTGAGCTCTTCTCATGTGTTTCTGTATCAGCTGAACTTTTTCTGCCAACTCTTCTACCAATTTTGGACCCATCAACTTCCTTTCACCAACTTCATCCTAGAAAGATGGATTTCGAAACCGCTTCCCATATAATGCCTCAAATGTTTCCATCTGTATACTGGAATGAAAATTGTTATTATAAGAAAACTCAACCAAAGAAAGATGTTGGTCCCAACTTCCCTGATAATTTATCGAAAAAGCATGTAGAATATCCTCCAATTTCTGAATTTTTCATTCTGACTGCCCATCTGATTGAGGATGAAAATCTGTACTAAAATTTAATTTAGTACCCAACGACTTCTGAAGGCATTTCCAAAAGTTAGAAGTGAACATGGGATCATGATCAGATAAAATGGAGAGAAGAACTCCATGTAACCTGACTATCACTTTAAGATACAAATCGGAAAGTTGATCTAGGGAAAAATTATCTCATATAGAAAGGAAATGAGAAGATTTAGTAAAACGATCAACAATAACCCAGATTGCATTATTACCTCGAGGTGTCTTCGACAATCCCACAATGAAGTCCATGGATATATTCTCCCATTTCCACTCTGGCACTGGTAAAGGCTAAAGTATCCCTTTCGGTAACTTCCACTCTTCTTTTACCTATTGAAAATTCAAACACTTTATAGTAAAATCAGCAATATCCCTTTTCATTCCATCCAACCAGTAATACTCATGAAGATCTCTATACATCTTATTACTTCCTGGATAAACTGAAAATGGAAAACTATGAGCTTCACATAAAAACTCTCTCTTCAATTGTAAATCAAAAGTCACACACAATATCTTCCCAAATCTCAAAACACAATCATTATCAATGTTCAATTCATTTAACTTGCGCTTCTGAACCAGATCTACCATTTTCTGCAACTAGTTTTCTTGCTTCTGTGCTTGCTTATTTCTGTCTGATAGAGAATATTTCACTGATACCTGAAACAAAACAGAAGGACATCCTGCACCAATAACTTTTATGCCTGTAACACCCCAAGATTTCATAGTGTGTTATTTCTTCAAAATAATTCAATAACTTGCACTACACGCAACACCGAGTTCAATCACACCATGACTTACCAAAAAAATCCATTAAAAAGAGGTTATGAATAGTATTAACTAAATTTTAAACTTTATATAATCCTTATAATTTTAGAATCCATATTATGAGTTTTTTAGACATAATGCAAGAACAGATTCATTTTCAGTATTTCACTTTTATCAACTTTTAATAGTGAAACCTTTTTAAATACAATATTTTAAACTTTTTGACTAAATGGGGACATCAAAAAATTTAAAATGAAACATCCCAAGCTTCCACGGTACGCTTTCATTTGAATAATACAGTAGCGTGTGTTGTACGCAACTTCGAGTTCTAACACACACCACAACCAATCAAACTAGCCGTTATGAATAGTAATACCTACCTTTTAAAATTCTAGAAATTTTATCTCTCAAATGGATTCGGAGTATCGAATTTAGCCTAAGGTGAAATTTTGGTACTTTTCGGATAACTTTCATATTTTGATGAATAGTGAAAATTACTAAAATTTAATTAAAAATAACTTTTTTAATCAAAATAATTAATAGTGATAAATTATGAATTTGAGTGGTTTTAAAGTATATTTAGAATATATTTTTACCATTTAATATAATTTTGGTCATTGGACATAATTTTACAATTAAACCGAACATAAGCAAGTGTCAATCTTTTGATAGTTATTATCTCTTAAAAACACGCTTATTGTTTTGACAACGGGAATTAATTTTAAATTAATTTCTGCCACTTCTGTGTTTTGAATTTAGAAAAATGGATTCCATATTTGGAATTAGTGTGTTTAAATTGTGTAAATAGGTAACTTTTATTTTTAGACATTTTGAATAATTACTGCAGTAAATATTTTATTTACCATGGTTAAGGATAAATCTGGTAAATAAGGGTTAAAAAATAATATTATAAAAATACTAAATTACCCTAAAACGTGTCCTAGCCTTATTGGTTGATACAGTTTCTACCATAGGCATCTTTGGGTCGATTTTGGGACCCCATGGTGCCACTTGTAGGTGATAGAGACACTTTATTTCAATTAAGTTAAAATGAATACAAAAATGACACAAGCATATATCTTTTAGAAAAACAATTTTTACATAGGGTTATATATGTTGTATTTTTAATTATAAATATTCATTAGAAAGATAAAAATATTTCCTACATAATTATATTTTATTTATAATTTTTAGACATTAAATAAGTTAATTTATTTATGACACAATGATGATGAAGTAATTACTATAATAGTGAAAAATTAAAATAATTGATATTATAAATACCAAAATAAATATAATTTGAGACTTTTAATGAATTACAATAATTTTATAGGATAATATGACATATTATGATTGAGTTAATTAAAATTTTTCGAAGTAATCATTCTGTTATGAGTTTCACAAAAATCAACTATTGAATAGTGTCAAAATTGACATAAAAGTGTTTTTAAAATAAATATTATATTATTAATTGATATTAAATTCCTAAAAATGTAAGGTTCGGCCAAGAGACATATATCATGATAGTTTCATCATTAATGTACCACTTGGGGGTCTCTTGGATGTATATGGTAAGTTTATTAACCATATAATATAAAAATATAAAGAGACATTGTAAAAGTGAAACTAATTAACTTAGAGTTAATACTTAAAGATAAGGTTAATATAAGTACCCAAACCTGTCTAAATTCTATTGGTTGAGTGGTTTTAGACCTATCCCTACCTTAACCTTTTAATAATCAACTTTGGAGCCATTATAAACCGAATATGAATTTATTATAAACTAATATTTCTAGCTTTTCCAAAGGTACCTCTCACCCCTCTTATAAAAGGGCACTCCTCCTTCTCATTTCTTGACACCTTCAAAGCCTTTTGGTTCGGCCAAACTCTGCCCAAATACTCTCCCAACTTCCCTCACTACAACCTAGAGGCCTTAGTTTGATAAGAAAGCCAACCTAAGGAGCCCTTTTGATCAAATCAAAAGGAAAAACTCGAAGAAGAGGAGGTTAACCTACCCCAACCAAGGAAAAGTACAAGGTAAGGGTTATTTCACAATATCTTCATTATCCGAGGTTGTTTATATGTAATAATCTACTGGGATCTCTTTATCATCCACATCCATGTTTCCTAAAAATGTATTTCAAAACCTTTTTTCTATTTACAAGAATATGGGTTAAAGTCATTTATACCCTTGTTTGACTTTTATAAGAGGTTTATAAAGGAATCTTTCTGTCATTTTCCAAACAAGGTGCTTTTTAACCTTTTCGACAAAATTAAGGTAAGAATGTTTTTTTTAACTTATACGGCGGGTGAGGCTATTTTCCGCCGTTATAAAATCGTCAAAGCTTCCCTTACAAGGTTATAAGAATATTTTCAAAGAAAATGTTTTATTTTATAAATATATGAATCTTAAATGATTTCAAAAATAGAAAGAAATATTTCTCTAAAAAGGGTTTTGATTTCATCTGTGTCGACATCATTTGATGGATTTTATGCTTATTTGAAGTTGATTTATTATGATACAAAACAACCATATTTTATTGAAGGTTTTGTGATATTTTTCACAGTGGATAAGGTATTCTTATGTCACTCATGGTTTTTGTTTAAAGTATTGACATTTAATAAGTTATTTTTAATCCAAATGTTTTTGTTATATTTCAACCTTTCATTTAGATGAATGTGTTAGACAAGTATGTTCTGGGTTGGGGACCGGTAAAAGTAAGCCCTCCGGTTTGGTCTCCGGTTATTAGAGGAACTCTGTTTTGGTCTCCGGTTATTAGAGGCACTCTGGGTTGGTGTCCGGTTATTAGAGGCACTCCGGGTTGGTGTCCGGTTATTAGAGACACTCCAGGTTGGGTTCCGGTTACAGATAGCCCCAAGGTCTTGGGACGAGGCCTTGACAAAGAAATTAAAGTTCAGCATTATGAATTCCATCATTATGAAAGTGGTTTTTGATATTGCATGTGATTATTCGATTAGTAAAATATCCATGTGAATAAGTAAATGGAATTATTTCATTTTACTTTTGCCATAATATGTTGAAGTTCAAGTTTAAAAGGCTTTTGTTTTAGTTATACATTGCCTTAAATGTTTATGCTTATTTTTGAAAGTTTCCGCTATATTGTTATCCTTACTGGGCATTTGAGCTCACCCCTTTTCTATGTTTTATTTTTCCCAGGATGTGAAGAAGTAAGTTATGAATGACCTGCAGGGATATTATGAGGGGATAATAGTGTGGACTATGCAGACATTATGTTGTTGTAGTAGTTTTCACTTTATGATGTAATGTAAAACTTATGAATATATCTAGTGTTTCCAAGTCTACTAAACCAATAGGTCTTTCGAGATTTGATCTTTCTTGTGATCATGCCAATGTTATGTAATAATGCACCGACTCTGGGTAACTAGGGTCGGGGCGTTACAGTTGGTATCAGAGGAAGTTTAGTACAAACCTTGGAAGCTAGATTTAGATAAACTCTTATTAGAACACGTAGACCTAAGATGAACTTTGAGGATTAGTATAGAAGAACTTCCTAGAATTTTGGTATTATAGAGATTTTGTGAGTTTTCCGAGCAATACATCCCTGTCTGGATACGAGCAGGTAGAGGCGGCTCTGGCACAGATGTACCTAGGGGTAAAACCCGAAAACACCGCTTTGAGCTAGACTCGAACGGGAACTGGTGCACGACAACGGGCCTTTCAGCACTCTTGGTTACGACACTCCTAGGGGATATGCTTAGGATAACTCTCATTTTCTTTACAAATCATTAAGAAGGGTTTATGAGTATATAATTCCTCAAAGGAGACATTTTTATGATTATGAATTATATCCATAAACTATTTAATTTATGTTATGTGTTTTACAATTTTGGGATTAGGTATTGTTATTCATAAACTAATATAATGTATTCCATTGTTTAGAAATGGCGCCTAGTAGAAGGAATGAGAACTCTAGCAATGCACATGATACAAAGAGAAAGAAGGATCATATATTTTATGGTCTTAAGACATAATTTACAAGAGAAATAGTCTCGCTTGTATTATCATCATATGAAGAAATAATATCATGTGTTGATAAGATAAGTAAAGAGTTTACTGAGTCCTATGGCTTTGAAGGGAATCAAGAGAAGAAAAGGATGGAATAGAGAACGATGGATAAATGGAAGAGGGAAAAGAAGAATTTTCCCATATGTGATAAATGTGGGAAGAAACGCCTTGGAACTTTTCTGAAAGGAATGGGAGTTTGTTATAAGTGTGGAGGAAAAGGGCACAAAGTATGTGACTGCAAGGGTAAGAAAATGGTTTCAAATGTACAATGCTTCATTTCCAAGGAGTTTGGACACTACGCGAACCTATTTCCCAGTCATCAGACTATGCCGCAAATGATGCTATTGGATAATAATCAAGTTATGATACTACCACATATGAAGAGGAATGATTAGAGTTCTTATGTTGATTATGTCAATTGAGTGTTGTATCAACAATGTACTTGTTATAATAATTATGGAGTATATAAGGATTGTACTGCAGTGCTATTTCATTAAGGACTTGAGATTGTGTGGAACAAAGAAAAGTTACTCAATAGCAGGATAAATTTTTGGAAAATATATGGTTGAGAGAATGATAAACCATAATATAGTTCTGATACCGAGGTAGTGATTTTGGAATAATACATGATTGTTTTGGATAAATTATATTGGATATTCTTGACTACATTGGAACTGATTAATGATTTGTATATTCCATCATTGTTGGGGTTTAAAACATTTTTGGATTGATGAAGTATATCCAACATTCTACATGGAATAAGGGAGAATGAATGTAATCAATAAGGAATATGGTAATTCAGGATGTTTCAGTGTATTAAAAGAATACATGATGAAGGTATTCATATGCTATTACGGGGTAAAACAGATCTACATTATGTTTACCTTCCTTATAAATGTTGGACTGTGAGTTTGAAAAGAAGTATTTTGGATAGTTCTATTTTGGATTATTTTGGATTGCCATAAAAGGACAACCCGGAGGTCGGGCGGCAACCCGTCGTATCCGGCAAGGCTGCGAGACTTGAACCCGCAACCGAAGGGTGACAAGGGTGTATCACCTACCACTGGCCCACGAGATGTCCTGGATTAAATAAAGTAGTTTTTTTTAAAGATCTGGTAGATGAATTATAAATTCATTTATTTTGGAACCTTGTACGAATAGTATAAATAGAATTTTTTTACGAGTGAAAGATGAGTTTGTGGTAGAAATTTATTAATGGATAAAACTCTTATTATAAAGTAAGTATATCTCCTTATGATCTTAGACAATCTCATAAATAAATTCCTCAAAATTAAGAAAAGGAACTTAGAACAAAAATTTTGTCCTAGATGGTACCTTAAATCATCACTAATTTATGGATTTGGGATTGTTGGCCTTTTCATATCCATGTTCTCTACCACTCTCCATCAGATAATTGATGGTAAGATTTCTCTTCCATATCCATATTTTCCTACATGGAACCCTAGTATGTGTTATTTTCGGTAATCTTCATACTTTCCACTCTTTATTTTAAATAGAGGCCTCATTAATTCATTTTTCGATGTGGGATTTCAACTAAGATATTTTGAAACGTCAAAAATGTGTTATCCCAATACCCTATGTTTTGTTGAACCGATGGTATTTCAAATCATCATAGATTGATGAGTTGAAGGACCTCAATTTTATACTTGTTTGTGATTGATGACCTCAATAACTACCTACAAATATTTACGTTTTTCTTCCAATTATATTTCTCTAATTTCCACCAATGTTTTCCTAATCGAGATCATAATTTGGTGGTGACCCTTTCATTTCTTTTTTCCTCATATTAAGAATAAATTTTAGTAACCCAATTTCCGATGTGGGTTTTCCCACAAATATATTTTATATTTTCAACCTTTTATTTTCAAAAAACAATTTCAAATTGCGAGGACGCAATTTATTGAAGGAGGGGAGAATGTAACACCCCAAGATTTCATAGTGTCTTATTTCTTCAAAATAATTCAATAACTTGCACTACACGCAACACCGAGTTCAATAACACCATGAATTACCAAAAAAAAGTTATTCAAAAGAGGTTATGAATAGTATTAACTAAATTTTAAACTTTATACAATCCTTATAAATTTAGAATCCATATTATGAGTTTCTTAGTCATAATGCAAGAACAGATTCATTTTCAGTATTGCACTTTTATCAACTTTTAATAGTGAAACATTTTTAAATACAATATTTTAAACTTTTTTACTAAATGGGGACATCAAAAAATTTAAAATGAAACATCCCAATCTTCCACGGTACGCTTTCCTTTGAATAATACAGTAGCGTGTATTGTACGCAGCTTCGAGTTCTAACACACACCACAACCAATCAAACTAGCCGTTATGAATAGTAATACCTACCTTTTAAAATTTTATAAATTTTAGCTCTCAAAATGGACTTCATTTTTGGATTTGGAGTATCGAATTTAGCCTAAGGTGAAATTTTGGTACTTTTCGGATAACTTTAATATTTTGATGAATAGTGAAAATTACTAAATTTTAATTAAAAACAACTTTTTTAATCAAAATAATTAATAGTGATAAATTATGAATTTGAGTGGTTTTAAAGTATATTTAGAATATATTTTTACAATTTAATATAATTTTGGTCATTGGAAATAATTTTACAATTAAACCGAACATAAACAAGTGTCAATCTTTTGATAGTTATTATCTCTTAAAAACACGCTTTTTGTTTTGAAAACGGGAATTAATTTTAAATTAATTTCTGCCACTTATGTGTTTTGAATTTAGAAAAAATTGATTCCATATTTGGAATCAGTATGTTCAAATTGTGTAAATAGGTAACTTTTATTTTTAGACATTTTGAATAATTACTGCGGTAAATATTTTATTTACCATGGTTAAGGGTAAATCTGGTAAATAAGGGTTACAAAATAATATTATAATAATACTAAATTACACTAAAAAGTGTCCTAGCCTTATTGGTTGATACATGTTCGACAATAGGCATCTTTGGAGCGATTTTGGGACCCCATGGTGCCACTTGTAGGTGATAGGGACACTTTATTTCAATTAAGTTAAAATGAATACAAAAATGACACAAGCATATATCTTTTAGAACAACAATTTTTACATAGGGTTATATATGTTGGATTTTAGATTATAAATATTCATTAGAAAGATAAACAGATTTCCTACATAATCATATTTTATTTATAATTTTTAGACATTAAATAATTTAATTTATTTATGACACAATGATGATGAAGTAATTACTATAATAGTGAAAAATTAAAATAATTGATATTATAAATACCAAAATAAATATAATTTGAGACTTTTAATGAATTAAAATAATTTTATAGGATAATATGACATATTAAGATTGATTTAAGTAAATTTCTTCTAAGTAATCATTCTGTTATGAGTTTCACAAAAATCAACTATTGAATAGTGTCAAAATTGACATAAAAGTGTTTTTAAAACAAATATTATATTATTAATTGATATTAAATTCCTAAAAATGTAAGGTTCGTCCAAGAGACATATATCATGATAGTTTCATCATTAATGGACCACTTGGGGGGTCTCTTGGATGTATATGGTAAGTTTATTAACCATATAATATAAAAATACAAAGAGACATTGTAAAAGTGAAACTAATTAACTTAGATTTAATACTTAAAGATAAGGTTAATATAAGTACCCAAACCTGTCTAAATTCTATTGGTTGACTGGTTTTCGACCTATCCCCACCTTAACCTTTGAATAATCAACTTTGGAGCCATTATAAACCGAATATTAATTTATTATAAACTAATATTTCTAGATTTTCCAAAGGTACCCCTCACCCCTCTTATAAAAGGGCACTCCTCCTTCTCATTTCTTGACACCTTCAAAGCCTTTTGGTTCAGCCAATCTCTGCCCAAATACTATCCCAACTTCCCTCACTAGAACCTAGAGGCCTTAGTTTTATAAGAAAGCCAACCTAAGGATCCCTTTTGATCAAATCAAATGGAAGAACTCGAAGAAGAGGAGGTTAACCTACCCCAACCAAGGAAAAGTACAAGGTAAGGGTTATTTCACAATCTCTTCATTATCTGAGGTTGTTTATATGTAATAATCTACTAGTATCTCTTTATCATCCACATCCATGGTTCCTAAAAATGTATTTCAAAACATTTTTTTCTATTTACAAGAATATGGGTTAAAGTCATTTATACCCTTGTTTGACTTTTTATAAGAGGTTTATAAAGGAATCTTTCTGTCGTTTTCCAAACAAGGTGCTTTTTAACCTTTTCGACAAAATTAAGGTAAGAATGTTTTTTTTTAACTTATATGGCAGGTGCGGCTATTTTCCGCTGTTATAAAATCTTCAAAGCTTCCCTTACAAGGTTATAAGAATATTTTCAAAGAAAATGTTTTATTTTATAAATATATGACTCTTAAATGATTTCAAAAATAGAAAGAGATATTTCTCTAAAAAGATTTTTGATTTCATCTATGTCAGCATCCTTTGATGGATTTTACGCTTATTTGAAGTTGATTTATTATGATACAAAAAATCCATATTTTATTGAAGGTTTTGTGATATTTTTCACAGTGGATAAGTTCTTCTTATGTCACTCATGTTTTTTGTTTAAAGTATTGACATTTCATAAGTTATTTTTAATCCAAATTTTTATGTTATATTTCAACCTTTCATTCAGATGAATGTGTTAGACATGTATGTTCCGGGTTGGGGACCGGTAAAAGTAAGCCCTTCGGTTTGGTCTCCGGTTATTAGAGGAACTCCGGTTTGGTCTCCAGTTATTAGAGGCACTCCGGGTTGGTGTCCGGTTATTAGAGGCACTCCGGGTTGGTGTCCGGTTATTAGAGGCACTCCGGGTTGGGTTCCGGTTACAGATATCCCCAAGGTCTTGGGACGAGGCCTTGACAATGAAATTAAAGTTCAGCATTATGCATTCCATCATTATGAAAGTGGTTTTCGATATTGCATGTGATTATTCGATTAGTAGAATATCCATGTGAATAAGTAAATGGCATTATTTCATTTTACTTTTTCCATACTATGTTGAAGTTCAAGTTTAAAAGGATTTTTTTTAGTTATACATTGCCTTAAATGTTTATGCTTATTTTTGAAAGTTTCCGCTATATTGTTATCCTTACTGGGAATTTGAGATCACCCCTTTTCTATGTTTTATTTTTCCCAGGATGTGAAGAAGTAAGTTATGAATGACCTGTAGTGATATTATGAGGGGATAATAGTGTGGGCTATGGAGACATTATGTTTTTGTAGTAGTTTTTCACTTTATGATGTAATGTAAAACTTATGAATATATCTAGTGTTTCCAAGGCTACTAAACCAATCGGTCTTTCGAGATTTGATCTTTCTTGTTATCATGCCAATGTTATGTAATAATGCACCGACTCTGGGTAACTAGGGTCGGGGCGTTACAATGCCAAAGTTCATCAAATCCTTAACCAAAGGATCATGTTCCAAATGCAACATTGTTAATGAAGCATTACTTTTTCGACTCAAAGCATCAACCACTTTATTTACTTTTCCCGGATGGTAATGAATTGTACAATCATAATACTTGATTAATTCTAGCCATCTCCTCTATCTCATGTTAAATTCTTTCTGAGTGAATATATTCTATAAACTTTTGTGATCAGTATATATTTCACACTGTACACCATACAAATGATGCCTCCAAATTTTTAAAGCAAAAACAATAGCAGCTAATTCCAAATCATGTGTAGGGTAATTTACCTCATGATTTTTCAACTAATGTGAAGCATAAGCAATTACCTGATCATTTTACATTAGGATGCAACCAAGTCCATTCAATGAAGAATCACTGTAGATAACAAACTCACCATTCCTGGAAGGTAGTGCCAGAACTGGATCATTCACCAATCTTCTTTTCAGTTCCTGAAAACAGTCATCACATTCTTTTGTCCAGATAAACATAACACCCTTCCGAGTTAGCTTTTTCATTGGACTAGATAACCGTGAAAATTTCTAACAAACCTTCGGTAATATCCCACCAAACCATGAAAACTACGAATCTAGGTTACATTTGTGTGTCTTGGACCTTCATCAAAAACCTTTGTTTTTTCCAAATCAATAGTTATCCCATATTTAGAAACAATGTGACCAAGGAAAGAAATTTGTTTCAACCAAAACTCACACTTTCTTAATTTCCCATATAATTTCTTTTCTTTTAAGGTTTTCAAAATAACCCTTAAATGAATTTCATGCTCCTCTTTACTATTTGAAAACACCAAAATATCATCAATGAAAACCACCACAAACTAATCCAAGAAGTCATGGAAAAGTATATTCCTAAGGTCTATGAAGATAGCAGGTGCATTGGTTAGCCCAAAAGGAATAACTACAAATTCATAATGGCCATATCTTGTACGAAACGCGGTCTTTGGAATATCTGTTTCCTTTACCTTCAACTGATGGTACCCCGATCTCAGGTCAATCATTGAAAAATACTGAGCTCCCTGGAGCTGATCAAACAAATCATCGATATGAGGCAAAGGATATTTGTTCGTAACAGTGATGTTATTCAAGGCTCTATAATCAATGTAAAGTCTCATAGAACCATCTTTCTTTTTAACAAATAAAACAGGAGCACCCCCTAGTGATGTTCTAGGTCTAATGAACCCTTTCTCTAATAAATCTTGCAATTTCTCCTTCAACTCTTAAAGTTCAATTTGAGTCATTCGATAAGGGGGTTTATAAATTGGCTTAGCATGAGGAACTAAGTCAATAGTAAACTCAACTTCCCGATCAGGTATTATTCCAGGTAACTCATCAGAAAAAACACCAGGATACTCATTTACCACTAGTACATCATTAATCTGAACAGTTACCTTGTTTTTAATGATGTGTGCAAGGTAACATAGATTTCCATATTTTACAAGTTTCTTGGCCTCTTGATATGTTATCAACAGTAAGGGTCCATTCTTGTACACAAACTGAAAGTCTTTCTGAAAAGAAACTTCTTTATCTCTACAGTCAATCTTAGAATGGTAAATAGAGAGCCAATCCATACCCAGGATAACATCAAACTCTACTAGAGGTAAAACAATAAGGTTTGAAAGTAGGTTCTTTCCATGGATAAGGATATGAAGATTCTTATAAATTATTTTTTCGTCAACATTTCCCCCAGGAGTTTTTACTACAAGTTCATGAGTCATTTCTTGAGATGGTATTCCCATTTTACTAGAAAAGTTTTCAAAAATGAATGAATGTGTAGACCCCGAATCAAACAACTCACTAGCATAATTTGGAAAAAAAGTATGTGATGCAACTTCATTTGATGGCCCGGCATCTACTGAAGTAGTTGCAAAGGATTTCACCACCCCTTTCTGCTAGTAGTATAACTGCTTCCAATCACTCGAGCTCTTTGTCGGACACTCGTTTTCATAGTGACCCATCTCATTGCACTTAAAACATTTCACTAACTGTAAATCAAATTCGGTTTTACCATAACCCTAATCTTTTCAGTGCAATCACGAGCCTTATGTCCCATCTTACCACATCGGTAGCACTTTTCAGAATTCAGAAGACATTCCCCAGCATGCCTTTTACCACATTTATCACAAACTAGAAACTTAGTTTTCTTACCGTCAAAACTTTTTGATGAATTCTTCCCTTTCTCCTTCCACCTCGGTCTCTTCTTATGTTGGTTGTTATAGAACACTTTATCATTGGCAAACTCCATTTCCACCTTCTCAGCACATCGAACAAGGTTTTCATAACTTTTGAACTCATGATAAGCCAATGCCCTTCGATATTTTGGCTTTAATCTAGAGTAAAAACGATTGATTTTACTATCAAGGTCTCAGATAAAATTTGGATCATACCTTGTCAATCGAGTGAACCTTTTTTCATAGGCAGCCACTGAGTCTTCCTCTTGCCTCAATTCCAAGAACTGTTTTCCCATCCTAAGTCGAACATCCTTAGGAAAATACTTCTGAAGAAACATACCTTTGAATTCATCACATTCGAGAGCATCAATCTCATCAGCATCCCTGATATTTTCAACCATCGACCACCATTGATCTTCTTCACCCTCCAAATGATAAATAGCAAGACTAACCTTTTGATTGTATGAACACCCCATGACATTGAAAATATTCTCCAGTTCTTTAATCCACCCTTCAGCTAGCACAGGGTCAGATGATCCTCTGAATGATGGGGTATGTTGCCTCAAGAAATGTTCCACCACCGACATGTTTCTCTGTGGTTGATCTGGCTGATCTTGTGCATGGATACCACCACCATTTATCACTTGAGTCAACTACGCCATTACTATAACAAACTGTTCAGTTGCAATTCCAACCATCTCAGGATGCTGATTCAGAAGGTTATTTCCTTCTATATACCTTTATAGCACTGCTTCCCTGTTTCCTCTGCGAAAAACCATTCTGAACAAACATGTCTTTGATAAAGCAACTTGGTAATCTTCAAATGATATATCATTTCAATTTTACCATAAAAAAATATTTTTGGATGATCATTTAATTAGAATTATAACTCCTAAAGTTATCTAAACCAACCTTTGATACCAAATATAAGGCCCCAGCCTTAAACAGTACTTAATCTTGAGTTACTTAAAGAATACACATTGAGGATCTTTTTAGGTTTAGAGTTTTAGAGAATTAGATCATAAAACATGCATTACACTCCACATTTAAACAAAGTGGTTACATAAAAGATAGTACTCATTTTTCCCATCAACGGAAACATATTTAAAATAAAACATGGATTCTTTCTTGACACTTCGTTGACACTATCATCACATCATGTACCTTTCCCTTGACCTGTGAAAAAAATTTCAAAAACATTGGATGAGCATAAAAATCTCAGTAAGGGAAATAAAAGTACGAAATGAAAACATTAGTCCATGTATGAAATCATACATTACTCATAAAACATAAGAATTTTAACATACCTCATTAAATCATGAATAAATCATAGAAATAATAAGACATAGAGGTAACTTGAGTCATTCATAACATTCTTACGTAGGGAGTAACCCTCATGGTTACGTTTGGAATACCCATCATAGTATATTCCCTAAATCTCTTCGGAGAGACCTTATCGTTTAACTCCTCCGTGTTACCCAATGCATTGGAGAGCTATATCGGGCTCACCTACCGTTAGTTTATCATGGAACCACCCGTCTTTATAATAATTACCAAGAACCATAACATAATCGTATCACATAAAACTTGCATAAAGGAAACATACCATTTCCACTTTTCAATCTCAAGATATCAATACGACACATTGATATAAAAACATTATGTAAACCATTTTCAATACCATAATAAAAGAAAAGTGAAACATGGTATTTATTTTTCATTTTAAAAAAAAGTTATTGCTTATAGAGGAATCCGAAACTCAAATAATGGTCATGGCGGCGGAGAAGTCGTTGTCGCCGCATACGTACGACAAAAAAACATTCCCTTTTGTCATTTAGTAAACACTTTGTATAAAAAAGATTCATTTTGAATAAATGTAAAAGTCAAAGGGGTTTATACACTGTATAAAAGAAATTTGTGTATAAAACAAAATATTCCTCCATGAAATGAGATTGAGACGAAGATCCATACCTCGGGTCCGACTTGACTCGATCTTTCTTTAACGTCCTGAATAATAAACTTGAGTTAATTTATACTTGCTTAAGAACCTTTTTCAAGTTCATTATTCATTTTATATCACTTATTACCATGTTATGAACACTATGTAATTATTTAAGTTAATAATGGTCGTTTTGTCGATCATTGGTACTTGAGTCAAAAATAAACTCTTTATAATTACAAGTTGTTCATGTTGTAAAATATCCATTATATACAGAATTATATTCATGGTATAGATATCATATATGTAATATATATCGATTATATACCTGCATTTACAATATTACATAACATTTATAGGTAAGAAATTAAATGCACCGTTCATGGAGACGGTAAGTCATACGTACGCATGAATGCTACTTCCATTTCTATTTCATATTTAATGGAATTAAAACATAATGATACATAATATTATTATAATTCCAGTATGTTATCATATATGATATCATTAAATCTATCCTTTATATGTACCACATATGGTATTAATGAATCAAATCACTTTTAGGGGGCAGTAGTCCACACTTCCTAAAATGAAGATATCGCGTTTACCCATAATGGAAACCATAATGGTATGACATAAATGAAAAATACAGAAGCTTAAAAAAACATAAACATATTATATATCATATATAAATATATTGACATCATAATGGCCACCTTTAAAGGTGTTAAAATAATATTTAACAATCATCATTTCGTGAGACATAAACTCAACATCCACATAAACAGTATGTTCTTTAACCATTAGATGAAGGTGTGTGTAAGTGTAGCTAGAATCCTTCTTATAAAAACATCCTAGTATATTGAATATACTGGTTTTTTTACAAAAGAAATGAATAACTAGATTTAAGGGTTTGGATAATCAAAATAAAAAAAATAACACAAGTGAAGACATTACCATTAAATCGGGTAACTCCCTTTGGTTTGAACCAAAAGGTTTTCTTGAAGAACTTCCTGCCTAAGCTAAGGCTTCTAGGATGAAAAAAGGGGTGTGGAGAGATGAAAGGAGAAGATCTTGGCCGAGCCAATGGCCTGAGAAGTGTGGGTATAGAGGTAGAGATGGGGGCCTTTTATAAGAGGAGAGGAGGGGCACTCTTGGAAAGGTATAAAATGTTACTTTATTTTCAAATGATTTTAGGATTTTAAAGGTCCCACATTGATGTATTTCTAGGATAAGGTGATAAGGGTTCCAAATAAACCCTTCCAATAGGTTTTTGACATGTGTAGGTCTTAGATTTTACATTATCGTTTCATTTTATTTAAATCGTTAAATAATGAGGTAATTGCTGCATCATCATGGTCTCATATATAATTTAATCTATTTAATGTCTAAAAATTAAAAAAAAATACTATGATGTAGGAAATCTGTTTAGCTTTCCAATGACTATTTATAGTTCTAGAGATCAATTATTTAGAAAAAATTAAAAAAAATTTACTCAGGTGATACATTCATTGTTATATTTATTTTCTTTAAAAAAATAGAATGATAAAAAGTCATTATCACAAAAAAGTGATTTCATGGGGTCCCCAAGTTTGGAACAAGTCATCCCATAGTCTTCCATGACACAACCATCAGTATTATGACACATTTTGGTGTCATTTTTTATTATTATGATATTATTTTATTATCCTTAACTACCCGATTACTAATTAATCAAGATATTTAACGATAATTACCCTCGTTACTATTCACAAAGTCCAAAAACAAAAGAGTCTTAATTACATAATTTAGACCTTATGATTCCAAATATTGAATCCATTTTACTAAATTCCAAACACATAAATTGCAATAATTAATTTAAAAATAATTCCCGTTGTCAAAACAAATAGCGGGTTTTTTTTTAAACAATATCTATGAAAAGTGTGGCATTAGTTTATGCCCAATTCCAAAGTAAAATTAAATGTAATGATCACTATTAGATTAAAAGGAAAAATTATATTCTATTTACACTTTAAAACCAATTAAAAAGATAATTTAACCATATAATTAAATTATATAAAAAAGTAGTTTTGATGTAAAATGCAATATTTTTCACTATTCATTAAAAAATGAACATTGTTAGAAAAATACCAAAAAATTATCCAATGTAAATTTCAATGTCCAAATAATAAAGAATAAGTTTATTTTGACAAATATAGATTATAAAATTGTCAAAATATTGATTTCAAAATTGTTCTCCATCAAAAGGCGGTAAAACTATCTTTTAAAAATATTAGAGAATTCTATGCTTAAGATTGGATTTATTCCCATTTTAAGCCTCTAAAACAATATATAATTCATAAATAGACGTAGATAAGAATATCTATTATTCATTACATACTTGGGATGTTACACGACCAACAGTGCGGGTTCGGCCCACTGGGCTATTTCCACCCCACCCATCCGCGAGTGGCAGATCGGTCCACCTCACTGGACACGGCCTGACGTAGCATTCATCTGCCACCATCACCACACGGGTCACCTTGAGACGCTACTAAATACCACATCAATGGAATTTTTATACGATCGAGCGACCACGTCCACCATCATCCCAGCTGACGGCTTATTCCACAGACCACTGGGTCCATAGTGGTGGTCTGTTCCATGAGATGCTTGTGCCTACATTATCTAAGGAACGTCTTCTCGACCGCAACATTCTAAAATTTGTCTTTTCATCTATTTGAGGGTTTTTAAATGAAGAACACCCATTATAGAGGGGCTCGGGCCTTGTTTTTGTTGGCCCGCGCCCTCCACATTTGAATTTTACAACACAAGGGAGGTGAGAGGATTTTAATTAGAAAAATTATGAGAAATAATTCGTAGATAAAAAAACCTCAAAGAAGTCACAATCATTCAATAACACAAAGTATACAGATTAACCTATTTGTGGGTTAATACGGGCTCATTATTTTGAAATAAGGATGGGGAAACATTAAAATCAAGTCACCCATTCCTCTTATGACATTAAATCTTGCAGGGTTTGTCCATGAGGGAATTAAGACATCGTCGTCCCTTTCTTCCTACGATCTTCAAAAGGCATTGAATATGACAAATTTTTGTTGGAATTCATCATAATTTACTGCGGTGGAAGTCCATCCGAGGTTCTGCAAATAATCCCCCAAATTTATAATCCATATTTACCAAGTGCATCGAACTATAAATAGGAGCATGTCACATCATTCCCATTAAGATGCGACGTCGCGTCACTACACTGTTTTATCTAAGAAACAGCATCACTGTTACACGTCATTAAAAAATTATTATGTTGTGGGTTTACCAATCCATTAATGAACCTTATCTATGCACATTTTCACCGCCTTGTAGCTTCCCCAAAACATCATCATCCGCCACTCAAAAGTGAGAAAGAAATAAAATAATTCCTTTAAATTATTTTATGAATTTTCTCAAAAAGTGAAAAATAAAATTCCTCTCATCCCTTACTATCCAAAATTAATTCATTTATAGGAAAATCACAGCATTTTGAATTCAACTGTGTGCTCAGATTATTTATTCAAATGAGGTTTCAAGAGATAGAAAATATCCTTCACATGTTTACTGAACGTACCTTAAAAAAGTTCAAAATTCAATTTTGGGCTCTTTGGTCCTCAGAATCATGTGCTGTCGAATTTCACGGTCATGAAATAATTCCATATAAATAAAACAATTACTCGGATATTCAGAGATGTTATATTCTCCCCATCTTAGGCATTTATTTCCCTAAAATATTAAATAAAAACTGAACAAAAATATTGGGGTACTGAGGACGAATCTGAGCCTCCCTCTTCCATGTTCTCTCATAGAGATTATCGTGCTACCATTAGATGCACACTATTGGAATCGACCGCCCGCGTAGGACCAACTCTTGTCGATCCACTGTCTCCACAGGAATCTCTGCAATCGTCTCCCCATCATCAATGTCCAGTTCTCCCTATCTGATGATGTGTGATAGATCATGCACATACCTCCTCACCTGTGACATATAGAAAACATCATATACCTGGTGCCTCCGTGGGGGAAGAGCTTGGTTGTACACCACCTCACCTACTCTGTCCAAGATCTAGAAGGTTCTGATCAACCATATAGATACCATTATGCCCGTAGTCAAATCTCCGCAATCCTTGTCGAGGTGAGACCCAAAGGAACACATGATCTCCCTCCTCAAACTCCCAAGATATCTGACTCTTTTCGGCATAATACATCTGCCTGCTCTATGAAGTCCTCATATGCTCCTGAATGATCTACACCTTCTCGATGGTAGCCCATCCCAACTTTGGGCCCAAGAGTGCTGAACCCCTAGGTTTATCTAGCATATGGGTGATATGCAAGGCTGCCCATAAAAGGCATCAAATGGTTCTATGATGATGGTGGAGTGATAGTTGTAGTGGTATCAAAACTCCACCAGTGGTAGGTGTTCCTACCAACTACGAACAAAGTATAGGACGCAAGCATGAAGCATGTCCTCCAAGGTTTGTATGGTCCACTCTATTTGACCATCTGACTAGGGATGAATAGCTATGCTCAAACACAACTACATCCCAAACTCCTCCTATAATCTCTTCCACAACCAGGATGTTAAGCGAGTGTTGTGATCTGAGATGATCATCAAAGGCACCCCATGAATATGCACTGTCTCCTGGACTTAGTAGTGTCCCATGTCCCCTACCAATCCCTACTCCCAGATGAATAGAAAGTGAGCTGACATTGTGATTGGTCAACGATAACCCAAATAGAGTCATGAATGCTAGACATATATGGTAAAAACATCACGAATTCCATCAATATTCCATACCATTTCCAATTTAGTACCTCGAGTTGTTGATTCAATCCTGCTAGAACTTGGTGCTCAGCCTTCACTTGTTGACAAGTGAGGCACAATGAAATGTACTCAGCCACTACCTTCTTTATCCCTAGCCACTGGTACTAATGCCAGAGATGATGGTACATCTACGCCACTCAAGGATGTATTGAAAATAGATATGTATAATAGTCCCTCAATACCTCTTCCCATAACACCACTAGTACTAAGGTGTTCCCCTGGAGAAGGATAACGTGGTCCCCACCTATCAGAAATCCATCAGGAGCCCGTCCTGGGGATAACTGATCACTTTGGGGATCACAGTCAACATACACCAGTTGTGCCTACTTGAATCGCTATATGAGTGGGGGAGTAATAGTCATTTACTAGAGGTAACAGCTTCACCATCGTCCAAAAGGATATTCGCATCACAGGGAATTTCTTTGTTGCCTCACACAGCAGCTACAACCCGGTCCTCCTGCTGAGAAAGTATGACACCACGTTCCACTTTATAGGAGTATAGACTATCTAAAAATCATAGTCCTAGTGGAAATATATCCATTTTCACTGTCTTAGTATTAGTTCAATCTAAGAAAAGATATACATAGGACACTTGAGGTCGGAGTAAACTATAAAATATTCCCCCATAAAGGTTTTCCTCCACATCTTCAAGGAAAAGGCCACCGATGCTAACTAAAGGTCATGGGTCACATAGTTCTGTTCATACTACCTCAAAAAGTATGAGTTGTAGGTGATCACCAATTTCTCCTACATCAAGACATGACCCAGCCCAGTCCCTGATGCATTTTTGTAAAGTTCATACAAAATTCCCTCCTCTGGTAGTCTCAAGATAATGGCACTTGTCAGTCTCTGCCTCAGCTCATGGAAACTCTTCTGGCCTTTCTCTATCCACATGAAATCTTGTACCTTCTTGGTAAATACCAATAAGGGTTTTGTTACACTGGTAAATTCAGTCATGAACCATCGATAGTAACCAGAAAACCCAAAGAATCTCTACACCACAGTCATGATCCCAGGTGGATCGCAAGCAAGCACCAACTCTATATTCACTTGATCTACTATAACTATAGCCTATGAGATTACGTGTCCTGGGAAATAGAACTCTTGAATCCCAAAATGACACATCAAGTTCTTACCATAATGTTGGTGATCTCAGAGTGTATCAAGGACTATCTGCTGGTGTACAATGAGCTTCTCCACCGACATTGAGTACAAAAGATGTCATCGATGAATACCACAATGAAATAGTAATGGTAGGGCTGGAAGATCATGTTCATGAGGTCCAGGAACACTGCAAGGGAACTATTCATGCCAAAAGGCATCACCAAGAACTCATACTTGACATACCAACACTAGAAGGCTATCATCAGTACATCCTCATCTCGAACTCTGAGCTCGTGATAGCCGGATCTGTGGTATATCTTTATGAACCTCATATATCCCTTCAGTTTGTCAAAAAGGTCATAAATTCATATTTTTGGGTACTTGTTCTTCAAATTCGATTGGTTCAGGTGTCGTAAGTCCATGAATAACCAAAAAACGCCCATATTCCTTCTTGGAAAAAAGCACCATGGGTGCCCATGGTGAAACGTTGATCCATACAAACCCCTTCTCGTATATGTCCTCCAGTTATATCCTCAGCTCGTGAAGCTATGCAGGAGCCATTGGAAATGTTGGTGCATATATCGGTGCTATCTTAGCGTACATGTCAATTCAGAAGTCTACCATTTTACGAGGAGGTATCCCAAGAACCTAATTAGGGAAAAAATCCTCGTACTCATACACCACTATAGGGAATCTTGGACTCCTATCATCCAATGCACCCTGGGTGGGGCTAGATACCTGGTGAGTGATCGGTTTTACCCTCCATAGAGAGAGTCCATCTAGTGCTGGAAGTGGTTTCTTCTCCCTAGTGAAGTAAAACATGGTCCCATCTTCATGGAAACACAGCACTATATGCCTAAAACAGTCGATCTGAGCATGGCCCATGGATAACCAGTCTATACCCAAGTTGACGTCATAAGGCCTCGACACTACTACTAGAAGATCCCAGCTGAAGCTCTCACTTCCTGGAGTAATCTCACAAATCTAGCACCAGTGCCTAATCATTGAATCCCCTCCCGTGGTTGTCAATATACCTAAGGATCGATCCAACGACTCCTTCAGAATCTATGTGCTCCGTACAAGGGTCTTGTCAAGGAAGGAGTAAATAACACCTATTTTATAAATATTGCATCTCAGGTGGAGAAGACAAAGATCATACCACTGATAATCCCTAGAGCACCATGTTCATAAGTCTCTGCTGCCTGAATCTGATCTCGCCATTGTCCGCCTGCTCACTGAGGTCTGGGTTGACCACCAGGGGGTGGGGGTGGTAACACCTCGAACCGTCTCCCACCACCTTCCACTGGGCTATCTCCCCTACCACATCTGCCACCGTATAGAACTCCTCTCTCAAATTGTTCCTGCTGCATCTGCGGGATCATGACCATCTGATGTTCATCTATACGATAGGTCAGGCAGTCACATTCGATGTTTCCCTACTCGCCACATGAGTAGAAAATCCCCGCCTTTTCTGACACCCTCTGAACTAGAAACCTCAAACTGGAGACCCTCAGTCTTGGGGTCAGCCTCTGAAATACATGGCCTGCTTGGTCCCTCTAATCTTCTATCTAATTCATGTTGAAGACTTTGCCTCTTGGGGTCTACTGGTAGCATTTTTTGCGGGCGCCTACTCTACCCAGAACCTTGCCGAGTACTCAGCCACCACCATGTTGTCCAGCTATAGGTGAAGCAGCTTCTAGATGTTCACAATGCACAAGGTCGTAGGGAAAAACTCCTCCTATAAAAGCATATCAAAGTAAACCCAAATTAGTTTTGCATCATTGTGAGTCTGGATGGTCAAACTCCACCATCTCTCTATTGAGCCCCATAGAAGGCTAGCTACCAAGAACGCCATATGGTCTGGCAGTTTCCTCACTAAGTGGAATACCCACGTCACAACCTCTATCCAGTCCTCAGTGACATGAGGATCCATCCTTCCCATGAACCCTAGAGGTATCTGTATCTAAAACATGTGTAGGGAACTGAGCCTACGAACGTCATCTGACGGAACCACCAGTAGTAGATGATAACCATCGGGTGGTGGTAGAACTGGTGCACCACCTAGTAGGGCCATCTCTAGAACTTGTCCCAAAATAGATTCCTCATCTCTAGGCAGTTCTTCCTCAGGACCTCATATCAGGATCCTGGATGTTCGTCCACATGGAGACTTCGTAAGATAGATCCAGAAGTACCATGATTATAAGGTTACACTAGGTGAGATTACTCTTATTCAATATATAGAGACACTTATGCAACCAGAGTTTTCATTTATTGATCCGAAAATAGAATTCAAGGTCTTGGTATATGGATATGTTGGTGGCCGCACCAACACCAGACTCCTCAAATCTAGAAGTCAAACTTACAACACATAACACTATTACCTATAAAAAAACATCAGACTCCCAATCATTAAGGGGGAACTGACCACCCTCTGATACCAATTTTTCAAGACCCACCCCCCCGGGACCCATGTCATGACTACTACATGCCCACCTCCCAAAGACCAGGGGCTGGTGGCAAGCACCGAAGGTTTTAACCTGCAAGTAGGAGGCATTTTCTTGAGTACCTTAACACACACACCCAACCACACCCCAACAAACTAAAAAGGGGAAAAAATTATCCCCAAGAAAGGCATAGTGGAAGTACAACTGAAAGTATGTGGGATAGAATACAAACCCAAAAAGGAACTAAAAATATCAAGTACAAAAGTAAAATCTAATGGCCATCCACAGAAAACCCCACCTGATCGTGAGAGTAGTGAAGCTAAAGGAAGATGAAGTATTAAGTCATGTCTGCCCAGTCCTACTAGTCCCCACATGGTCCAAGGACACCAAGTCCACCGTCGTAGCATCTTTTAGTCAAATCTCCCTGAGTACCCCTATCTAAAAGTTGATCATATGCACACACAAAAACACATGATGGTGAAGCCTGTACGTGGGTGAGTAACACATTACTTAGTAGGGTCCCCAAAACAAAAGGGAAATACCATAACAACAATTCCTCAAGGTAAAGCAAGAAACACAAGAGAACTCATACAAGGTATATTGTATTGTAGTAGTAGCATCATCAATCACAATGTAGAACACCTACACTGCTGGTGAACTCCTCCTATAGTGAGTATAGTGGGCCTGGCATGCCACGAAGAGGTGCTTCCCACAATCCTTGGACTCCTTAGGTAGTCCTCACCCATCGCATACTATGGGCATCCAATGTCAACGAGAGGTGCTTACTAGTAGTCATGGCCTACTGAGGTACTCATCATAATCATATATCATGGGAATATAATTTCATTAAAAGGTGCTTCCCACTGTGGGCCCACCAAGTCATGAAGATGTGCTTCTCAGTAGGACAAAAGTTATCAGTCATCAGGTCTCAGCCAGTCGTAGGGTTCAATTAGTATTGCACCAGGGATAACCTCTCCTTAATCCTTTATTAACATCTAAAATTCCATGAAATTCACCATAGATAATGCCAAAAGACCCACCTAATTGAGAGGGTCTGAACGCTGCAATGGATTCATCAATCAAATGCGCAGTTTGCTAGATAAAGGTGTTTTAGTCACCAGGGGGACAATTGCGATAGGGCCCTGTCTGACTGGGTCTGACCGACCCGACCAACCCAGACCAAGGGTCCCATATACACCAGTTCATTTAGATGGACTCGACCCGAATTGGTGCGTGTCAAGGTTGGTCTGTTCTAGCCTGGCCAGTGGGCCAGGCCCAATAGACCTCACTAGACCAGGCCTGTATGGTTGATGTTCCATCCCATCGGGTCACCCAATGACCTGGTCATGTCTGGCCTGACCCAAAGAGGGCATGTGTTATTTCCCCCAGAAAGGGTCTAACACACTAGGTGTGGTTCCGAACTACTATCACAGGTCCGTCCCAGTGATTCACAAGTGCGGGTCTAGCCTAGGGAGCTGTAGGATCAGCCCTCTTGATGGTTCGTGCCCCACCAGATCCCCAAGAGGCGGACTGTTCTGCCTCGCTGGACACAGCTAGAGGCCACATCCGTCTACCACAATCACCCTACAGGTCTCCGTGGGGATCCTCTTATACTGCAGTCAAGCGACCATGGCCCGTCACATGGGACGCAACTCAATGCCTCGTCTACAGCCCTCATACATGGTCGAGCGACCCCATCCTCTGCCTCCATCCGGTGGATTTTTTCCACTACGACACAGCCCGATGAGCCACATCCCTTCCACCTGTTGGCTGTCGTGGTACACATCCTCCCACCTATGGCAGCCCCAGCAGGCCACCGTTGGCAGTCACCGGCTTCATCGCTGATGCTGGAGCACCTATGGATTCTTCTGTGGATATCCAGGTCCACACCAGTGGTCCATTATTCATGCTGCTTGTGCATTCATTCTTTGGAGAATGACTTCTCTACCGAAAAGGTATCAAATCTGTCCTATCGTCAATTTAAGAGTTTGGCCACAAAGAAGATCGATGACGGAGGGGATTGTTCCTTGTTCATGTTGTCATGTATCCTCTGTATTCGATGTATATAACACAAGAGAGGTCTTCGGATTTTAGTTCGAACAAAAAATATAATTAAATCCACGATATTGAAACCCCAAAAGAAGTATCCCTCTAGCAACAATGCATAGTCTGTGGATTAACCTGTTCCTCGGTTAATATGAGTTCTTCATTTTGAAATATGGATATGAAAACTTTAAAATCAAATAACCCCTATATCTTATGACATCTTAAGGAGTGATGTTCGTCCTTGAGGTATTTAAGACATAAACAATGCTTCTCGGCTTCGATGTTCAAAAGGCATCGAATATAATGAAGTTTCACATATGTTTAAATAATTCGTTGGCTAGTAAGTCAATCAGAGGTTATCTGGAGAATCCTTGAAATTTTTAATCCATATTTCTTATATGCACTGAAATATTAGTAGGAGAATGTCACAATGTTCCAATTATGATGTGACATCACATCACTATGCTACTTTATTTAAGAACTAGTTTCACTGTTATGAATCATTATGTTATGAGTTTAACGAGCCATTAATGATCCCCACCAATGCGCATCATCGTTTCCCTGTCACTGCCCCGCCGCGTCACCTTCTTCCACTTAAATGTGAGAACGAAAATAAACTAATTCTTTTAAATTATTTTATTTTTTTCTCAAAATATCTAAAAAATAACTTCTTTGCTCGGCCCTTGTCAGCTAGAGTTAATAAATTTCTAGCAAAATCATAGAGTTCTGAATCCAACATTGCCCTCAAATTTTCAATCCGAATAACGGTTCAAATGATAGAAAATATCACTCTCTCATTTAATGAACGTACCACAATGAAGTTAAAAATTCTGTTACAGGATTTCTGGACCTCGGAATCATGTGCCATCGAATTTTGAAGTCATGAAATAATTCTATATAAATAAAAAACATTACACAGAAATTATTATATGTTAATGTAAAAATCATACAACATTGGATGATGAAGGATTAATAGATATTTTTTATGTTTTGTGATCTTTGGATAAATTATATAACAATTTAAGAATCAAGTCAGTCCCTTGTAGTCAACATGAACTGAAGTGGATAAGTAGTAGATAAATAGAAAGAAACATACTATAGTTACAGACATATATGATTGTAAAGTCATATAAAGATAAAAAAACATTGGGGGAAAATCAGTTAGACTTTCTTAGGGATAGTTTTATAATTTTTTACCAACTAGTTCTGTATGTTGAAGAGTGAATGAAAAATCTTCCATTGAAGGATTCGTGTGTCAGAAAAGAAGTGATGGTTGGGAAAATGAAGATATAATTAATGACTTTTTAATTTTTAATATTATATAAAATCTATAAAAATGGGTAAGTAATGGATAATTTATAGATAATGTTCTAGATATGTTATATGTGATGTGAAAATATTGGAAAACATTGAGGATGATGATCAAGGACTATAATGAATTTGAAATTATAGTTCCATAAAAATTACGGGAATTGAAACAGTTGAAATTGATCCGCATATGTTAATTTCCAACGATGTTATATTGATTCAAAGACATCAAAAAAACCAATTAAGTGTTATGTAACTCCTTTATGATGGGAAGAAAGATATATTTAGAATATATTCCTACATCATTCATTGATTATAGTATAGAATAAATTTTATTATGGGAGAAAGATCTAGGGGTCAGTTATTCAACATTGTAAAACCCAGTAAATTTTAATATTTTTCTAAAATGGTTGAAAAAAATATTTTTCAGTAGAGCCATGTTCATATTTTCCAAAAATTATGTCTAAAAAATAAAAGGAATATTTTGGAATAGATTTAACAAAATCAAAGAAGAAATATGATGTTATTTGAATAGTATTCTAGAATGGAAGGATGGTTATTGTAAGTTATAATAAAGTAATTTTTTCCCACCAAACCAATTGAGGTCACCAATTCCGTCCAATGTGGGACAATGATATATCAACCAATATTGGCTGATTTATAATTTAATACTTTCATTAATTATTTCACTAGAATGACCAATGTAATGTTCATTAAATAAAAATCTGACTCTATAGAGAGGTTCAAAACATTTAGTAGGGATTTTGAGAAGAGTTTGAGAGTATATATTTCAATGTTATTAAAAAAATGGTATGCATTACAAAATTTATTACTTTGATTCCTACCAAAATAAACATGATATTAAAATCTAGAATGATGTTCCCCATACTCCTATTTAAAATAGAGTTCTAGAAATCAAAATGGATGTCTCATTTATATTTGAAGAATCATACTCATTAAAAATAAACATTCAATTTTCCCCAGAGATAATCAATATGTAAAACAATACATATCAAAAAATAGATATTTTCTATGACTGAAGAAACAAATGAATCTTTGGGATATATTGTATAAGACAAATCCAATTGTTAAATACCTGAACATTTTTTCGTAGTACATTTCGTAATAAATAAATAAAATAAATTTATTTAATTTTTAAGAA
Organism: Viscum album; assembly: GCA_963277665.1. NCBI lineage: Eukaryota > Viridiplantae > Streptophyta > Magnoliopsida > Santalales > Viscaceae > Viscum > Viscum album. The sequence continues at coordinate 1,303,962,959 of OY728140.1, read as the reverse complement.
AATGTGGAAGAACTTGTTTTCATCAGATACTCATCTAATAGATGAAGCCACATGTGTCAGAATAAACAACTATATATGTTGGTTAATTACATTGATATAAAATTGATTGAATATAAGTCCACCAAAATAGTGTTTTTGGGAATTATTTTAAAGGTTTAATAGAAATATATAATTATAAATACTTGTGATGTTCAATAAAATAAAGCTTAATATGATCCTAAACTTGCAGAGGTAGATTCTGATAAGTCCAGTGATGAGAATATTATGACTATAATAAAAACGTATAAATTACATAATTTATTAAATCATATTGATATTGATAATATCATAACAAGATCGGTATATCCATTTTCGATAAGATGGAAATTAGGGTCTAAAAATAAAATGACACTTGTATTATAGGTTGAACCACATTCCATTTCATAATTAGTTGATCATACTAAATGGATAAATTATTTGAATGAAGTGTTGGTTCAAAATGATAAAAATGAATCTTTTGATATTATTCATTGATTATAAGGGTAATATTATATGGAAAATTAATGGATATTATGAAATATAATCACTGATAAGTGAGAAAGTTCAAAGATTAAATCAAAGTTAGTTTGTAAGGGATACTCATAAGCAAGGGGTTACATATAGAAGAAAAATTTATTCCTCTTCCAAAAATTGAGGAAATCAGATATTTTTTATCTATGTATACTGATGAAAATAAAAAATTCTATCAAATATTTATTAGTTAATCAATCATGAATGGATATATTTAAGAATATATCGATATTTAGAAACATGATGTTGTTATACTTTTAATGATTGGATGATGATGTAAAAACTAAAGAACTAATATTTGGGGAAAAAGTAGGCTCCTCGTTCCTTGATTTAAAATTTCTATAATTGGATAGAAAAGTTGACAATTTTTAAAGGAAAAGTTTATAGATACTTATATGTGAACTATGTAAGTACGAGTAACCTGATTATAGCATCCCTACCTTTTATTAAATTATCATTATAAAAATTTAATGATAGGGAAAAATATATTGTTACAATACCCAGATCCAAAGGATTAGTGCCCGAGTAAAATTAAGTTTGTACATAAAATTTACATAATAAATCATAACCATTATTTAATTCCTTCATCTCAATATTCTTATTGTCTATCGAGTCCTCCATAGTAAAAATAGTCACCAAATCATATACACCAAATAAAGGGGTGAGATAAAATCCCATTAACATGATAGATAATAAGACAAAACAATATAACATGGGTGGGCTTAATCATCATCATTATTAATTAAGCATATGATATTATTCAGAAGAAAGAGAGGAATCATTACATTAAGTAACATAATTTGGAAATGTGAAAAAATAAAACATCATGTCTTAGTTGTTAAATACATCAAATAATTATGAACAAAGCATGAATAATGTTCAACCATATTTCAATTTAACTCATCAGATTAATAAAATTACCAAATGTATGGGAGTGTTATAGAATTCTAGGAACACCCATCACATGATAACATTTTCATGCACTTTATAATTCATGGCATACCCTACACATCCTAACATTTACATTATCATGCATTACACATAAAAATTATATCAATATTGGATATAAAATAAACCATGGATAAAAATAGGTTTTAGTTGAAAAATAATAGATTATGAAAATTTGGGATTCCCAAATGAAATAGGGAATAAAATAATTAGCATAAGAATCACTATTCATGAGAGAAGAAGAAACAATCATATGAGGAGTAACTAATTCATTTTAAAAAAGAAGATTTCGTTTGGATAAATATTTTCATTTTTCATATAACCATATTGGAGACATGAATATCGTGAAAATAATATAGAATGATAGTGAGATGATATTTAAGTAATATTAATGGAATATCAATACTGAAAATTGAGTGAAAGTGGGAAAACCCAAAATAAGAAATTCCAGTTCGAGAATCCCCTTTCCTTATGTCTAAATGATGTATTCTCATTAATATCCTGGAGAATAAAATTGAATTCATTAAATAAAAAATAAATATCCATTTATAAATTCAATTGAATCATTATAGTTTTATTATGTTAATTTATGGTCTATTTGATGATTTATTGAGTTAATTTCTATTGTTCGATAATGTTCATTTTCGTAGTTTTCATGATTGTTTCACTTGTATACATGAATGAAAGTTCATGTTAAATGACAATAAATATAAAAAATAGTTTATATATGTTAATAATTATCTTACATAATTTATAGTTATATTATAAATAATTTTTTATATGGTATGATGATGAATCATCTGATAAAAGTTAATGATGATCACTATAGGTTAAATTTTGGTGTTTTTGGATCATAATGAACTCGTTTTGTTTTATCATTTAGTATTATGTATATATGATAGTTATAAAACATATGGATGGATGTAACAAATTTTTAAAATATTTTCCAACAATTAAAATGTTTTAATTATCATCCATGAAATCAATAAATTATATTGATTCTGCATCGACCACGATGTCGGTAAATTGACACATCATTGATGATGATTTAATTTTTGTAATAAAAGTGGAAGAAAGATAAAATCAAGGACATATATTCCATTAAAAAGATATAATTCTTGTTTATTTATGGTAGTAGAGTTATAATACCATTTGTAAGAGGGAGGTGAGGATAGAATAATAATATAAAGGATCTTGAAATGAAATTAAATAAAAACGAAGAGGAATTTACCTCATGAATTTTTCATCCTTGAGAACCTTATTAGGGAAATTTTTTTGTTCTTTTTATGATTCCAAGGTATCTTAGACATGGGGGAGGGACTAGGTATGATGAATTGGGATAATTTGGCCAAGGATAAAATCTTGTAAGGTGTGATGAGAAGAGGTGGTATTTATAGTGGTGTAGAGGGGTGTTTTCTCATTATTTTAATAATTACTTTATTATTTTGGCTTAAGAATATGAATTGATTGAGAATTATCACAAAACATGAAAAATGATTAATCATGGTTCAATATTGAGCTTATTATGTATTCTATACATTAAAAATGACTCAAAAATTCATGTATTTAGCAATTATAAAAAATTGTCATATTTTTCTATTTATAAAAAATTCATGTACTTTAGAAAAATACCAAAAATTCACCCAAACCATTTTGTAATGTGTGTAATTGAAAAATAAAATCCAATTTATGAAAATAGTTTTCTGAAATAGAGAAATTTAATTTTTAATTAAAATTATCATTTTCTAAAAATATATATATTTTAAAATTATAACTGATTTCATAAATCATTGAATAATTACTCAAGGTATTGTAAAATTATCTTATAATCACATGAAAAAATATTGGTTTATGAATACATTTTGTAAAAATAAACTTCATTCTATATTATTAAATTAATCATAAAGTTGTAATTAAAAATTTATGACATACAAAAATACAAATACATATTTATTAATTAATATATAACATATTTAATCTTACTATATTATAATTATATCATTCATTGATTTATAAGACGAATAAATTTTATATATAACTTAATGGTTGACTTTTCTATTCATTTAGTCTGTTTACTAATCATAAGTGTGATATTGCTATTATTAATGTTATGTTACTATTTTACTAGTATTGTTTCTTTATCTTCTAGAAATAATTATTATTTAATTAAATCTTCATTTATAATAATTTTATTAGGTTGTCTTTGTGATTTTTATTATATGACATTACTATAAGAAGACATAAATTCCATTAGATAAAAGTTTGGGTCGTTACACTTATTTTCATTATTTAGGTTGAATAAATAATTTTTTTTAGTTATTTGGAAAAATACTATGTAGAACTTATTGAAAAAATGAAGCGCAACTTTTTGATCATAATTCATGGAGATTTTAATTTCATTATTAGATGTCATGTTGAACAAAAAGGAAGATTCATACTCATTTTACATGAAAATCATGGTAAGAAATTATTAAATAAATTTTTTATGGAAGAATCAATGGATGTTAGAAAACTCCTTATAGATTGTTTGAAAATGAGAAATGATGAAACTGGGAAATACATGAATCAAATTGACTTTCATAAGAAAATAAAAAACAATATTTATCCTATTGTATCCCGAATAGACATTGTATATGTATTCGAATTGTGCGAAGGGATTCATTATTTTTTATAAGAAATCATATATGTTGGATGAAAATAGAATCCATGGGTATATTAATGGAACTTCATATTATGTCATAATGTATATATGAAGAAATTATTTAAACATATTTGTCTTGACTGATGCTAATTGGGATAAATATTGAATATTATAAAAATCAATATCACAGGAAACATTTTTTTGGGGGGATGATGTGTGAATTGGAAAAATAAAAAACAATGTTATATTAACTTAATTGTTGAGGAAGATGAATATTTTGACACCACCCATCCATGTACACAAATGATTTTTATGAATGTTAAAAAATAATATTTTTTGGTAAATGTTGAAAATACACTGAAAATTATTTTTGATAATCCCAACAAAAGTAATCTCTCTAAATATATGGTAAAACATTCCATTTCAATAATTTTAATATTATGTATTATTTCATTTATGAAATAATTTATAGTAGTAATTTGAACCATGGTATATTTCAACAAATGAAGAAACTTTTAATGTATTCCACAATTACATGATAAGTGGGCAGTTTGACGAATTGAGGTCAAAAATTAATTTTTATCCTCTACTATTTACTTAAATAAGTGCTTGAGTTACACCCACTTTTTCAGATTCTTGTGTAAAATGGGAGAAAAGGAGTACAATTTTTTAATATTTAATTTATAAATTTGAATATGGGTTTATCATATATAAGAGAGAAACTATTTTAGAAGTGATACCTTTACAAGATTCTTCAACATAAGGACATAAATTTCACTGAATGATAAATTATTATTATTGAGGGATTTAATTAAATAAAAAATTTCTTTATCCAGAAATGTGGTGTTAGGATACCTATCTCTGAGAAGGTCTATGACATTATCAAAAAACTTCTCAACTAAGGTATGTTATTTTTCTAGTGATTCCATGAAATCTAAAGGGGGGATTAAATAACCCATTGTTTGTAATTGATAATGTTATTTATTTTTTCTAAACCTATTTTTGAAATTTTTTTATTTCAAATGATGTTATCATTTTTGGAGATTTGAGTCCATAGGTTAAAAAGATGGTTATCTGGTTATATAATCATAATATTAAATATTTTTAATGATTATGTGATATCCAAATTAATATTTTTTTTGTGTTTTTTAGAAAAATATATTTGAGATGATCCAAATAAGAGGATAAGAAAATGTTCTGTAGAAAATAAACAGTGTGGGGGGGGGGCGTGGGTCTGTGTGTGTATAGGCTGATCCATAAATTGTGTATCATGTATATATGTCATGAATTATATTGAGATAATTGACTCATTAAAACAAAGTAATACATACAATTTATAGTAAGGTATAGTTTATCCCATATAAAAATATGACCCAAGATTAATTTAGGAGATACAATTAAATATTTTAATATATGTACACTTGTTTAAAAAATAAATTTCCATCAACATAAACATCATCAATTGGGGTTTCATCAATAGTGTTATCATGATTGTATAAGATGACTTGATATCATTCTCAATAATCTAGAGTGAGTTTCTCTGCATTTGGATGATGATGTTCTTTATGGAGTTTAAAATCATTAAAATTCATTTTTATCCTATAATAGTTTCATTAAATAATTAAAAATAAATAAGTGAGGGGATTAGTTTTCAGAATTATAATACCCTAAATCATTGATATTTGAAGGGTAATTTTATAAAATTAATGATGTAGAAATAAGAAAAACACTGAAGTTAAATTAGTAATATCAAAAAAAATCTTCCAATCGTATTGAAATAAGAATCCATGGAAGGTGTGTATCAGGTGTAATGAGAGTTGGATATATTTTTCAAAACATTCTTTGATAGATTTGTATTTTCCTGGCATCCATCCAAACAAATAAAAATGATGATTCATGCACTATATCTTCAACATAATAGACATCATAGTTCAACAATGGTTCCAACATAAAGAGTTTATGAAGGTGATGTTTTTGGGTGGACAATGTAATGATATTTCACCCTAGATAAGAGATAGTATAATTTAATTTTAATAGATCTCATAAAAATATATCAAGTTTTTTTAGACTAATAATATTTTATTACCAAATATTTAAGGCACCCATGAAAATCCATTTGAGTTTGAGAATAATATTGAATTATAATTATTATGATTTTGTGATGAAATAATATCAAATGATGATATGAGGAAATGATATATGGAGAAATTTCATTGGAAACCGGTATAGTAGAAATCCATTTTGATAAGATGAATTTATGTTTTTGGGAATAAGTACATCATCTTTATATTTTCATTTAAAATTTACATAGGTGTGCCATAATTAATAAAAAATATTATATAAATTTGATTAGAGTAAAAATATATTGAAAGGGAGAGATAAAATGCTTGATAATTTGATTAGATAAAATCCATTGAACGAATTTAAATTTAAATGAAATAGATTTATGAAATTGGTAGAATGTGATATATACTCATACAAGTTTGGTATATAAAAATCGTTGGATTATATTAGTGTCATATGGTATAAATATGGATCTTTGAAAATAGATCAAACATTAATTTATATTTTCTATTTCATAAAGATGTGTGTTGACTGGTTGATCAATGATGTTCCATGTGTTATATTCTAATAAACTGAATTAATAATGATTTCATGTTGTAGAGTCACATTTAGAGGGTTTAATTGAGTTTAACACCATACAGTTAAAGTACATTAAAATTGGTACTTTTATTTTTCAATGTTTGTCATTGATATCATTTTTTATAAGAATGATGTTTCATTTTTATTGAGATCCTTGGGATAATGATGTTATTGATGTATGTTTTTGGTCAAGGGTTAGAGATTATTGTTGAATATTTAGTTTCATGAGGCTTTGAATGCATTCAATGAGATTTATGAATGAGTGAATTGAAGGAGTTAAAATCCCTTGATACCGTGGTTGATTTTGGAAAATATGTATATATAAGAATTAATCTTCTCGGATTCATGTTTCAGTGTTTTTTATAATTTTATGCGAATTTATTAATTAGGTCTGTATGACAATCAATGATCATAAAATCAGAAGGTTCTAAAAATGGATAATGTTTTGGAGTTGTTAGTGCTTAGAATAAAGCCCCAATTAATGAATCTTGTATAATTGATAATCGATGAGTGCATATTAGGGTAACTTTTGTTCCAAAAAAATTAATTTTAGATAGATTTCATTTTGAGAATAAATAATATTTTCATTATTGTGTTGTCATTGAAAAAGAATAAAATCTCACAATTGGGGGGGATTAGTCAAATTTTCTATTAGGAGACATATTGAGAAATACAAGAGTATTATTATTATTATTCAATTATAATATATATTGTATATTTTGGTCTTGTAAAATTTACCCATTAGATAAAATAATGGTAACCAACATTGTTATTGAACCCTATAAAAGAATATATGACTTATATTTATTTTCCTCATCACTACATGCATGTGACAATGGATTCTAATTTTGAGAGGATTTGAACACTTAAATATTGTAGTGGTAAATTTTAGGAGAAATACAATTATAAAAGATAACCCATATTCCTACAATATGTTACTTCTGGAAATCAACATGAAAAATAAGGATGCTAGAATGTTTGAGACACCATGATAGACCCAAGTGAATCCTATAACAAGAACTTGTTAGACCCAGCACCATAGCCACTATATAGAGGTTTAATAATAACTGATTGGTTCTAGTAGTTTCATATTATACAAAGATATGTTTTGATAAATTATATATAATAAATAAAATTAAAATTACATAAAAATAAGAATAAGAACACATATAAATAACATAGACTGGAATTTAGTTCTACATAATTAGAGAACCCACAATATATTTTATTATGGAAGAGAATATGTTATAAGGGGACCCTCCTTCAGGTAACCATACATTTCCTGAGTTACGAAATAAAATTTCCATAAAATCTATTATAAGATACTATATAGAAACACCATATTTAATGAGAAAACTTCTTCTGTTCTCTTTGGGAAAGTCCTCATACATGTATAAAAGCTATACCATAATCTTTTTGGATCAACTATCTTTTGAATCGTTATAGGTATGTGATCTGTCACCCTTTGTTCATTATGGAAAACCACAACATCCAATTGGTCCTATCAGTTGTACTAATTTATGAACATCATGGTCGAACCAACACTTATTCGAGGAATGCTAGATGATATATACTACCTTAAATGATAATTTTAGTGAATAGTGCACACATATAAAAATTACTTAATTTTAACCTTATGTAAAATTATAAAGAAACCTTTCATAAAACTTTTTGACACTGAAAAAACATTATGAAAATTTATTATTAAACCTATGGAAGTCGGTTGAATAAAAAAAATTACACCTACCAAAATAACTTATAGATAATATTTTTATATAGTCCATGTCATATTTTTCAAATCCAAAACACCATTTATTCTACATCACTCCATCCTTTAGAATGTGGATTCTCTCCATGTGCATTCATATAAATATTTCTACTTCAATATTCCCTCACATGTATACCACTATTGTTTCATGAACTGTTATTATATTTTCAATGATATAATTATAGAAAAATAAAGTGAATTTTAAAATGAATCTATTTTATTATTTCAAATATAATTATATAAAAATTAATTCTATGAATTTTAACTCCTTCATAAAAAACTGGTCTCAAACCAAAAAATGAACATATCACGCATGAGTTTTTTTTCATATATTAAGCCAAAAAACATCCCATTTAAAAAACATTCTCACATACTTTGCTAAAATAAACTGGTATACTTCTAAACATAACCTTTCATTCCTTATCATTTTTATTTTAACCATGGTTCCAAACCATAGATATGATCGTTCTATCCCCATTTAGAAAATGACACCACAATTATATGCAATTGAACTATTCCGGTTCTCCATCTATATTTTTAACGTCATATTATCAAGTTTATCTATGTAAAATATCCATGGATATATCAATTAAAGAAACATTGGGTCCTAAAACTCTATTACCGAGATTCTATATTCCCTAAGATTTCAGGAAAATTGAACTCCATCGATACCTCCAAAACTGAACTTCATCTAAAATATAAAATATAGAAATTTTGGTATCATTAAACTCATGAAATCCCATTGATGAAATGTTGAAAAATTATATACACCATTTATTGGTGTAACCAAGTTGTGCATTAGACCTTTTTTCATATCGCATTATGGCCTACTTCCGAATTATTATGTCTCCAAAAATCACAGTGGAATGTTTTTATCACTGATGATATTTTGAACATTTTTTAATTATATAGAAACAATAAATCGTTCATCACGACTTTTAGAATGGAAAACACCTAAAACATGGGATTTACCCTCTTATAGTAATGACCTAGTCATAGTTAGCCAATAAATACATTGTATATGAGATAAAAAATCAATCTTAATTTTTAACATTGTGTACCTCAAGAATATTTAACATTAAATGATTCCAATATAATCTCTATGGAAGCCAATGGTTTTATAGGATTATTCTTTTCAAACTACATTTATTTTTTTCATAATATCTTCCATAAATCATATATATTTGAAGCTACCATTCCCTTACATCTAGGGGTTAATCCTCATATTATATTTCAGTATTGTTCACAAAATGGTTTTTATTGATGAATGTTCTCATGAAATATAGTTCTATGATCATGAAAAAAAACTCCCTCATATTTAGTAAAACTAGTTGAATAAGGTACAATGAAAAATGTATTTGTGAGAATAATCATAATGGGGAAATATTCTGATTCATTAATATCACTCTTTCTCAGACAATAAATAATTTGATTCATTTGAAAATCATACTCCTAGTATGTTTTGAACTTTTAACATTTTAGTTTCAGAAATCCTTCAATAATATAAGGGTATTTACCCAATTCTCATATTAATGCCATCATGAAACCCGAGGCACAACCTCCATCATTATGAAGCCTACATCATGAGCACGAAGTCTATATCAGAAAAAAAAAATTGATAAAGGCACTAAATTCCAAAACATTCCATAAGAATTATCTCAAATCCATGAACTTCTGTATAGAACCCCAAATAGTAGATGAATATTTGAATGACCATATGTTATCTAAGGATCGTAATGTACTAATTTCTTTTTTTACTTTTCCATGTGGAACCACTGATTCTCTAATAGTCATAATCACTCCAATAATGAAATCTTTCAGAAACCAATATTGTTGCCCTTTGTTAGATTTTGAGTGTTGAGAACCCCAGATATTATAAAAAATTACTCAAGGGGGATGGAAAACACTCAATATAAAAGTATCCACCCATTCGTAGTTATGATATTTTTGGAACATTTAGAACTTTTATTGTTTATAATTGACATTTTAGTCATATTCTTAATAAAAAATATCCATTTTCATGTGTAATTATTCATTTAGAACATAGTTAACATATTTATATCAACAGAGTTTTCTTCTATATAATTAATAATATCATAGTCATCCTTGATGGATTAAACTCCAAACAACTCCCTTTGTGTTATGCAGAACATCTCCAAGGTAGGTCTTTTGAAACATTAATTTTTTATTTCCTATAATTGTTTATTTTTATTCTAGGAACCATGTTTTTGAATAATTTTGTATCAAATTAAATTTGAAACTCTTATAGAGTAAAAAACTAAACATCCTTTTAATTCTAAATATTTTAACATCAAATCATCAATCTGAACCTTACCAATTGCAATACTATCAACAATAAATAAAAATATTCTACTGAATCCATAAAATTATAAGGTATTATAAATCTATTTTGGATTTAATTATATATATTAAAACCATTATTTGAGATCCAATCCAATAAAGTATAATTTTTTAAGACAAAATTTAATGGAAGTATTTTTTGTAACTCAGCCTCCAAGGTACCATCACTTCCATATCAATGAAATTACACTAAAAACATTTAAAACCACTAAAAATGAAGTAATTTATTGTCAAAAATCCTATCTAAATAAAATTAAATTGTTTCCCTTCTAAAATTAGAAAAATATACGATATCTAATAATCTATAACCAGGATTCGATATCAAATTTGAGGGTATAAATATCAACAAATTATAAACTTTTTAGAGGTACATGATAATTATCCTTAGGAAATTTTCCCTACGGTGTAATGATCGGGTATCAAGGTTCCACCACAAATCCAATGGAATTACACTATTTAATTGAAGTGAAAAAAATCTTACCATAGTATGTTACTTTTGGACCTCAACTTATAGAATAAAGAATAGGGAAGGTACAATCTCCCACAACACATCCTAAAAGATTCAACATCTAGATCTAGGATGACTAATCACACTAACCACTCTGTTGATATTCTTTCCCCCACTAAGTTTAATGTGATTGAACACCATTTATTTATTATGGTCTACTAAAAATTTAATTCTTCTAAACTTTACTTTTTCCCAAACATCATGGCTGACACACAACTTGTTCATGGAGTATAAGATGAGTTCCATTTTATTTACTATTCCATGTGGTGTAAAATATATGCATAAGAAACCTAGAAAGTTTACCCTAACATAAAATTATAATTACAATTTATTTAACTCTTTTTAATGATAAGAATACATTACATTTCTTCATAATTTTCTTTATATTAGTCCTTTTTGACAACCCTTGTATATATAGCAGAATCAATTTTTTTATTTCTACTCACTCTAGAACTTATTTTCTATATCAAGAATATAATATCCTATCATTCACTCCATAATTTATAACAATAATTATTTTTATGTTTTTACATTAAAATGTTCTTCGATACACAATATAATAATAGAATAATAATATTTTTAATTATCTCACTATTTACCTACCACAGAACTAAATCCAATTATCCTATGCGAAGGTGATTCTATCTCTATATTGTTTTACTCGCTCTAATTCAGAAAACCTATCTTTAAAAAATTAAATAATTAACACAAGATAATAATAATCACATGAAACCCCATTACATAGGGACCCATGTGTTTTAGTGGTTGATGTTGATGACCAAGGGTCAATAGTGCTAGGATGTAGTTTTCTAAAACATGCAGATGTCATAATAACCAAGAGGGAGAAAGTTGTGAATCTTTGGAAGTCATGATATTGAGATTATTAAGTGATAGAGATGGTGGGTATTTTCAGATAGGCACTTTGACTCTATCCTACCAGATCATTATAGGATTAAAATATGAAAAATTGGGTTCAAATTAACAAATATTTAATTTGAGTGTTTTGTTCTATGATATAAATTGAAATGGTGATATATGTTATCAATCCTGAAGAAAATATTTTAATAGTTAAAGGAAAATTGTGCATGAATGGATATAAATAATGTAACAACCAAATAAATTTGATACATTAGAATATATGTTTATGTATATTAATTTGGATATATAGAGATTCTTCAAGTTTCCATTAGAAGAATGAGGTAATATTTAGATTTATCTTATAGATGCTTTAATTAGTTTAATGGTTAGTATGAGATTTTTTAGGGACTCAATTATAGTAATGATTTATATTTATAACCAATGGTCAACAATGGAATTTGGTGGTTTCTTAAACTACCCTAATTTAATTAGACCAAGGGTCAGTGCACAGGTGTTTCAATTGAAAATTTTTTATTATGTTTTAGGAGTAGAGGTTTTTGGGACACGATTAGATCCCTATGAGATGATGATAAATAAATTAATATATTGAAAATAAAAGAGTGGGTTGTTATCGATAAATTACCCCAAGGAGAACCCATTTAGATGGCCTGAAGAAATAACTGAAAAATATATGCTTATTGGGATCATGTATATTGGATATAGTGAGAGTTATTTACCAGTAGAATGATTTAATCCATGATGAAATGGTAGATTCATCTACTAATTTTTGATTAAGGAAAATTCTTTTAATTGGTGATAGGTTAAACAAGATTAGAAGTAGATGGATGACATCTCATAATGGTTATTGGAAGAAATAATATAACCTAATATTATTCTTGAGAGAATAGTGGATGATGAACATGATCATAGTTTTTAGGAGATTAGGTGAATTACGCAACTCAAATGGTGTAATTTAAAGTTATTGGTTTGATTAGGACACAAAATTGAGAATTTAGATACAAAAATTGATAGCATGACAACTAGATTATTGAATTAATGAAATTTTTAAGTGGATCATATCTAATGTGTGAGGTTTTTTGGTGTGATTTAATTACTATAGTGGTGGAGTTGAATCATATGGAATAAGTCATATTAGGTAGTTTCTTATAAATGGATGATGACGTCATCCAGGATATTTGAGGATTGATGATGGAATTCATAAATGGAATTTATCACTATATAATTATTAATGATTCCAGTAGTATTATTCATTCACACTACTAAGTTTGGGCTAGAATATTTTGTGGGAATGTTGTTATAATAGAGCCATGATCCAATGATTTGATGCAAGATTTATGGAAGTCACATGGATAAGGATTCCAAAGAATCATTTGAAATATCAATACCGAGTCTAAATGATTTGAAAATGATTTTTTTTAATAAATAATAGTTCTAAAAATGAGATTCTAGTGATTAAACCCCGCATATCTACTGGTAACGAATAGGTGAGAAGTTGAACATGAGTATCGATGACTCGAGTGTTTCACTAGATGTGTTTTAGTATTTTATTCAGGAACAACATGTTATATGGTGCAGAGTTTATAATGACATTTATTGTCATATGATTTTATAACTGAAATAATCCAAGGTGTCAGAGGATTTATATATATGTTTATTTATAATTTTCAAATGTGTATCAAAAGGAGGTTATATTAGATATATTTTGAATGTGGGTATGGATGTTTTAAAATTATATGCTTGGGTGGAAAGTGATTACTGTGGATTTTTGGGTGCTTATAGAAATGATAAAAATGTGTGTAGTAGAAGGTGTGATCACAAAATATGTGATAGAGTTTGTGGTGTTACACTATTGGCCAAGCCACCGAGTGGTTGGAACCACATGGCCTCCCACTAAGTTCTCAATGGTAGTCCCTGTTGTACCTTGTAGATCGAGTTTTTCTTATATAAAACTGAGTAGAATAAAAAAACATGTTAGAGTTACCATCTTAGGTTTTAATAATAATTTGGCTACAATGAGATTTATTTTTCCATATTACCCCAATTAATTCTTACTCCACCCCCTTAGTTGGGGGTGTTTTTTGTGTCATCCTTCATGGGTTTTTTAGGAAATATATACATTATTGTCCCACCCTTCTAGTTATCTATTGTATTGATATTATTGTTTTTAATTTGATGATTTATGTCACTTTTATCTAGTGAGTGGAAAATATGAAAAATATCAATAGTTTTTCATATGTTATGGTAAGAGGAATATTGATGGTTGTGAAAAAAATTCATCATTTGTACTTTAGATGAAGGTAGAACAAAACCTGATCCTTATTAAGTATTTAATCAATTTATTTTTGTATTTATTATTCATTACAGGTTAAATAATATTTATTCTTAATGTTAGAGTGACAATGATCTGACTATGGCCCTTAAAAAATTAAGGGTCATGGTCTTAGGGTCTCCATTCCCTTTGGTGAGTTTTTAGATGTTATAGCTATTTTGAAAACTATATAAAAGAACATAAAAATATTTAAAAATATTTTTTTGGGTTTTCGAAATGAGATTGAAACCTTGGGCCCTGAGGATTCTCAATGTTTTTTTGAAAATTTTAAAATAAATACAACTAAAGTAAAATAACATTGATAATCATGTAAGTGTGTAATTCAAGTGGGAATCAAGAATATTTTTTAAAGTGAATGACACAAAATAGTGGAAAGCTTACCTAATGAAAATGTGAATTGGGTGGTGGATGGAATGTTTAAATATTAACATTCAACATATAAGGAAAAAAATTAGAAAATAAAAAATTTTATATAAAATAAATATTAATACTATTATGATTATAATAAACTGATAAATCATAGGGAAAATATATTAATAAAAATAATTTATTTTAATGAATAACCATTTCACATTCAAAAAAAATCATTATAATAATTTAAGAGAAGACCCCATTACAAACCATAAAGATCAATGAATATAAAAAATCGTAATTGTATAAAATATAATCCATTTAAAATAATTTCTAGGAAAATGAAAAAAAAAATTGAAAAGTTAAGTAGTGAAATAATATTTACATAACTAGATGGGTTAGTATGAGGATAGTGGGGTTAGGTTAGTGAGTATTATTCCTATGATAAATATAGATTCATAGTGTGGGAATGATGATTATAACCATGGGTCACATTATAATCAAGGAAATGATCCAGAGGTGTAAAAGTAGTGTGTTTAATGGGAAAGATTAGTTTTTATGGTTCTTAGCATGGGATATATATTAGCTAAGGCCCAAGAGTGGATATTTTGTGTTTCCTTGTTATATAGATTGATAGTTATATCAGTACACTATCTATCTTTCCATTGTACAGTTGATTGATAGATCTAATATGAGATTTATTTTCTATTTCTTATGGTTAAGTAGCATCGATGGATAGGCTAACTATTCCTTTAAGAAAAAATAAATAATGTTTCATGTTTAATTATTGGAATTTTTTTAGTGAGACCTAAATATTATATAGGTTTTTAATTGATATATAATTAGTCATACTAGGATTCAATATGATATAGGTTAGTATCAATAAAGTTGTATCAAATTTTTGATGGGGAATGAATCTAGAATTTTTAATATCACTAATAAAAAAATTAAATGAGTCCAAAAACCCATTTTCCATAGCTGTGTACCATTGTTGGATAGTTACAAATTGACATCTACATGTCATTAGGTTTATTTGAGGATCACCGATGGATAAAAAAATAATGAGACCAGAACACCATGTACATTAGTTAAAACTAATTTATTGATTATTTAACAATAATATAAAAATTCCAACTTTATTATTTGATTATTATTCATTGATACACCATTAATGAGATTAGGGGGATAATTAAATTATTTATACATCACTAATTTATAGAACGATATTGGTACAAGGAAACCATTTGGCATTTTTAGTATATTAAATGGCCATACCAAAAATGTGACATTAATTCAATTGGTCATGATATTACACTATTAGTAGAATGACATCTTCCGTATAGTACACTATCAATAAATATTTATAAATGATTTTTGTGAATCACCACTATGGTCATTATAGAGTTATTCTAAAAAATATTGCACCTTTCATTTAGAACATAATACATTAACTCATGTATTTCATTTTGTGAGTTATTATTTTTGTATTTCATGATACATGCACCTACATATATACAAAATGGTATATTTTAGGGACACCATTAGTGGTATCATTCTAGTATTCACACTTAATCTCTACAAATTAATTCAATTATACGTGTAACCATTATGTTGGATATACGGGCATGTCCAATGGTCTAACAATTTGGTTGGTTCTGAAGTTGACGAGTGATGTAAATGCATAGTTATGAAGTGTGACTGAGGAAATGGGTTGTGATAGTCTGAGTTATTTTATTTTATTAATTTTGTTTCATCCATTCAATGTATATAATTGACTCACCAAGGACATTTTATCTTATGTATGTATAATATATATATATATATATATATATCACATGGGTCTCATTATGAAACAACAAGCATTTTACCATTTTTACGGTTGGATTTATTGTATAATATAATTATTATGTCTTGATGGATGATTTATGTTTTAGTTATTTAATGGTATTGAATTATTATAATATAAATGGTAGATGATCCAAAAAAGATGAATTAGAATCTTGTTACAAGATGGAATCCATTCGTACATGATGAGACCTGCCTGTGGTGATTTAGAGACCCTGACTCTATTACTATTTAGGTTATCCAGGTTACAACACTATATTCAATATCGAAATAGTTTCACTCACAATATTAGATACAATAATAATAATTACCTTTTTTATCACGTTTGTTATGATGGGATTTTTTTAGGTACTTTAACTCATTAGTTCATTATATATTGAAAGTATAAAAATTGATTTATTTATTTTAGAATACACAGATATTTTTGGATTGGTTTGACTTGTCAATGATTTCACCCTATTGACTTGTCCATAGTTTTAAATTATAAACTTGTCAAAATTTTGAATAATATCTATAATGGATTAAATAAGACAATCTTGTAGGTATTTAAAAAAAATTACTATATATTTTTACAAAAGAGGCATAAATAAGAAGACAAAACTCAACAGAAATATATGAATTTTTTATTCCAGACATCAACATGGTAATATAAGGGATTCCCCGCCTCTCTATTATGAGTTGAGGCTGGGATTAGATGAAATTTATCTACATTTTTCTCTATAATTTTTTTGGACCTTCAAATTTAAAATATTTTCATGTAACCACCTCACCACTCAACCTATTTTTCATGCACATATTATCTCACACCCCTTATCCTAGTGCACTATTAACCTTGTACACTCCATACATCTTATTAGGATTCACTTCTATGAACTCAAGATATAATGAAGTATTAAAATTTGTATATAGATTTTTCTAAATGTATATATATCAAGATATGATCTTCTACCATAGATCCAATTGTATTTTCATTCTATTAGTACTATATAACATTTCGTAGACACTCAAACAGTACCATAAAACCATATCTCTATCACTGGAATCCATCTAATCATTATTATTATTCTCTTTAGGAATATTGATTATATATTTTTCAAATCGTCTACAATGTATTTAAATTCCACACCCAATTTCTGATTTTTGTTTATTTTCAACATTATGTATTTTTAGTGGTGTGATATGTAGTAATTATACTATCATAAGATAATTACTCTCTAGAAATATTCCATTTTCATAGATAATGTAAAACCCATAGTGCTTAATTCCCTCAAGAAAATGTCTGTTAGAAATTAATCAATTTATTAAGACGGATAATTAATATAAAAAAATATATCTTTAACCATAATACATAGTTTTGGTGTGTTTTTAAAATTAATATATTTATTATTATTAGTATTGATATTTTCTACTTCAACTAGAATATTAAAAAATATTCTGGATTTCTTTATCTAGAAACACTCAAGTAGTTTCCATGAAGTATATTAATAAGAAAAAAACAGGACTTACCTAAATAATATTTTACTAGATACATTTGGATTTGATGAAAATAAACTATGGTAGGTAATAAATCACTATTGTTTTGAATTCATGTTCTATAGAATTTTATTTACATGTGATGCATGAATTGAACATATTTAACATAGGTGGAGGGTGATCCATGATGATCTAGGAGTGTTCCTACAAAGATGAACATTGGTAAACACAATAAAAATTAATATAGATCATAGTGTTGAGATAATATTTCAAAAAAAATGATGTAACATAAGAAAATACATAAGTGTGTCTGGTAAAGGAAGACCACAAATTTTATTTTTTGGTGGAGTGATGGAAAAAAAATTAAATATATTTAAATGAATAGAATCCAAAAATTATATGAAAATGACTATTAATGTTATTTAATTAGAAGTATCTCAGATGTAAAAAAGGGATCTTTATATGTTGTTTTGATTATTGTTTGTTTCACTACAATAAGTGTTATATAGAAGTTGTATGTATTGACACCAAATTGAATAATAGGCAGTGTCAAGGAAATACTTATGGAGGTTATCTCGAAGAAATTATTTGAGTCAATTTGAGGAAAAAATATAGACTTAAATTAATAAGGTTTATGTTAATCCTTTTCGGTTAAATCATAGGTGGAAAAGTAACATCGCTAATTAGAATATGATAAAGATATTGATTGGTTTTATTTATTATTAAAAAATTCATATGTTGAAAATACAATATATATTAATGATGGGTGGTGATGGAAAATTCCAAATATTATAGAAGCATTTTTCAATGTAAAGACATGAAAGGGGGTAAAATATTATTGATACTTAGAATATCATAAAATGGAGATTAAAGGTATTTTACCAAAAAAATTGATGAATGTTGAGCTTAATTCTTTTGAATCATTAAAATATTATATGTTATTGATATAACTATCAAGAAAAATATGTTTATGAAATTGGTAATTCTATTAGTTCAACGATGAAGGAGATATGAATGAATAAGTGTAAATGTTGGGTTTAATATTTTAAATACATCCTATGATTATCATTTATAATGGTTTTTGTAATCAATTAATAATACCCCATGGATGAAATATTAATGATTGAAATTTTTGAACCTAGAATTATTGAAATCAGGATGTTCATAATAATTATCATATTTGAGTACTGATATGAATAAAGGATTTTGAAATGAATTTGAAGATATTTTGGTATATTATACTAAATTATAATGTCATTTATGTTCTTTTAAATTGTTTTTGGAGGACTAGATATATCCATTGAGGTTTTGATATATTTATGAGCATATTTGAACAATTCCTAAATTATTTGATCTTGGTTGAAAAGTGAAAAGAGAATAGAATATATAAAGGTTTCAGTATTGACTTGGAGAAAAAATAGAAATTCTCAAAGGGATACTATGATCCATAAGGGTTTCCTAAAAAATATGTAAATGTACTATAAGGTGTTATTTAAAGTTGACTCGTTTAATAAAGACTAAAAATACACAAATCCTAGATCCAAATTGAATATATAATGGTGTACATGATAATATGTATGGATCAGTACGATATTATATAAGGGTAATTTTCATGATATGTAAGTGTAAAAATGGAAGAAAATGGAAAAGTCTCATGATACTATGATGTGTTAATGTAATTTACACAATATATAAGGCCCCCAAATAATTTTTTACATTCATTAGTTAAAGAGTTGATGATTTGGAAAATTTATAAAAATTTATGTAATAATTAAGTGTCTTAAAAAATATTACATAAAGGTGGACCATCATTTAAACACAAGAAATGTCAGAATGAATAAATTATTATTTGATACTTAAGGGTTTTACAAAAATTGTTTCATTAAAATCATCGTTTTGGATAATAGATATCATATGTTCCTAAATCTTTATATCGTATCAATTTATATAACCATTTAATCATGAAATATTTTTGATTATTATATGAAAACAATTCTTTCTTTGTTCTTGATGGATCAAATGTTGTTGTTTTATGATCAATATATAATTAGATCCATGAATTATATTGATAGTTTCCATGAAATGAAAGAAAATCAATTCTAGGAATTGTTATGGAAGGAATTACATGAGGGATATTCAAAATGCAACATCATGTCTTGTGTGTTAGGGTCAACAGTGAAATAAGATGGTGAATTTTATCACAAAGTGACTGGAGTATCTATGATTTTATTATTTTATTATCTAAAGAATTCACAACATGAGGGATTCCTTAATTTCAATTTTTTTTAGTTTACGTTTCTATATACATTTATAGAAGAATGATAAATCATCTATTAAGGATGTCTTAAAGTAAATTTTCATTGTAATTGAGGGAGATCATGGGGAAGAAATGTTTGAGAATTGTAAAAATATTAACGATGATATCATGGTTCCCATATAATGTTTTTATTAAATCTATTAAAGTTATATTTTAGTGATTTATATGAATATATAATGTTAAGAGAATTGGATGAAAATGTAACTAAGAGAATTATTTGATCTGATATTTTATTTAAGAATAAGAATACTATTAATGGATAAAAGAAGAATAATCAAACACTATTAAGTGACAAAAGATCATTTTTATTGAATAATAAGACGAAAAGTAAAATAAAATGTATAATAATGGTTGATATCAATCCCATGATATATAAATATCATTGAATAACATGTAGAAGAAGAAGGATATGTTTAATTAGAGGTTAATAACATAATATTGATGGATGAGCACTCATGGATCTGGTGATATATCATATTCAATAAATATTGTGATTTGATACTAGTAATAATGACCCAACATAAACACTTAAAAAATAAAATCAAACTATAATTTGGATAATGTATATAAACAATGATATATTTTGTATAGAGTTTATGAATATTATGAAATCATCTTACCTAAAAAAATGGGTACATAAAAAATTATTTCATAAAATTATACATATTATCCCACTATGTTATTCACAAATAATAACATTAGTAGGTATACAATATATAAAACATTTTTTCACAACCAGGGGAAAAAGAAAGAGAATAAGGGTGTTCTCAAACACTTTGTAAGTGTAAACATAAGCACTAAGAATTGAATTTCATCAATGGGTATAATATGATAATATGGATATGATGATATAATAAAAGTTTATGAGTCTAAAAATGAAAACTCATACAAATCAAAATCTAGATCATAAATCAAGATACATAGAATAAGGAATTAATATAATAATGGAGTTATATTAATAATTAGGATATATGTATAATAAACTGTGATACTTTTAGAGTTAAATTATCCATAAATAGTAAATATTCTGACCCCTAAAGAGTAAAACACTTTGTTATTAAGTTAATCATAAAAAATTCAAAACAGAGGTTAAAAAATTTTACGTGTAATAACATAAATTAAAAATTTCCATATTTTATTTGATAAGATGATTTAATCTCATCCTTATAATATATTATAATAAAATCAATCATGTGTCAATTTATAATTAATGTTAATTTGATTTAACATAATATTTTATGAAATTCATATTGTGATCCTCCCCTTTCTTAAAAAATGAAACCTACCCTCTACTTTAATTCAAACACAAATAGATTTTTTTGTGACCCCAACCCTATTAGAATGTTTTAGGTGTATTCTTAATAATGTTATCATAAGTTATATGTAATCACATCCTGAAATATCTAATAGATTACTAGTCTTATTAAATTATAAAAATACATGATTCACAAATTACATGTGAAAAAAATAAAGGATTATTATTTTGGAGTATAAAATTATCCCCTTTATCATATTCTTGCTTATAATACATGCTAAATTTCATTGATTCCTATGAAAGGAAAAAATAAGGCTGAGATCCATTTCTAATTAAAGGGTAAGTACATCAAAAGAAATCCAGATTCAGTGACCATAATCAATAAGTAAAGTTAATGAAATGAACATATATGATATGAAATAAATAAAATGATAAGTAAGTACATCCAAAGATAATATAAATGCAAAAAATTCATGTATTATAAAAAAACCTAAATGTTATAAAAAAGAAAAATATCTTATTTAATCAATAACTTGGCTCTGATAAGTGGATAAGGCATAATTAATATTCCAAGGTAAACAACTAAAAATACATTACATGTAATCAATAACTAAGAATGAAATTTATCCAGAGATAATATAATTGTTAAATTATCATGGATAATAATAATAAATTAATTATGAATAAAGGTAATGCTTAATTATGGTACTTAATGATCATAGTAATAATGATATTTCTACTATAAAGAACATTCATATAATGGTTTAAAACTACAGGTAGAAACATATTTAAAGACAGTGTACTTATTTGTTTCGTGGTACCTACCATTTCATTAAGGGGATATATTTTATCGAGCAACAACCATCATTATCCAGTCCAGTGCATTCCTCAAATATTGAATAATCGATTTAATTCATGAACGATTTTCCATATTATAAAATAATAATATTGAGTAAATAATTAATATTTATCAATATTTCTCTTGTTAATCAAATAACATTTTAATCAAACACATTAAATAATAATGGTATATCCTGTAAGAAATAATCATATCCATGACAAAAATAATTTGGGATTTCAAGAGGAATGAATTATACAATGATCACAATAATTTGAATGTTTCAATGCATTTTAAATTAATAAAAAATGAATCATGAATGTGAAAGTCAATAATTTCCTTTTTCAAAATGATCATAAACCATCCTGATGAAGAATAATGATGGTATCAATACAATTTATCAATGGTGGTGTATATGCAATATAAATGGTTTTTATCATTGATGAATAGAAATACCATAAAAAACACAAAACATTTATTAAGGAAAATATTATTTTCTATTTGAAAATAATTTGTTAAAACTAAATGATAATAATTTTCTAAAAATTAATTTATTATAAATGAACTTTGACACTTATAATGGAATATTTAAAACTATGTGTAGTCATGATGATAAGAAATTACACACATGCTGTGTACGGAGAAATAATTATTACTTTCACATTTTCATTAAAGGCCAAGAAAGAATTTTTTTTAAAAAAGATTTAAATATTCCATTAAAAAATTGAAAACAGTTAGAATTGTAAATAATATATTTAATAATTATTTTGTTGAGGTAAAAAAAGTTTTATAATAATTTTTAGAAACACTGGTTTTGGAAGTAAACAATTTGCAAACAGAAGAGAGAAATGAAGTAGGATTATCTAAAAAATATCAATTATTTTACCTACCAAAGAGTATATAAAATATAATATCACATGAAAATATTAATATTAATAATAGGAGTGGAAAATAAAAATGTTTTTTTGGGAATGTTCGTAATTTTTCTTCCAGGTAAATTCAAGAATTAACAACCTAGATTTGAATGAGATAGTGAAATAATCCCTTAAAATGATCATAACATTTATGTGATAACTAATCAATGAATAAATTATTTGTATCAACTATAAATATAAATAAAAATTTGAAATAAAATAATAGATATTCAAAATTATTTATACAGAAAATCATATAATACCAAAGGCAACAAAGGAATATTATAACCCAATGAAATTAAATTGAGTAATGAAATTCTTTATTACATAGTAATATTTAATTAAAAACACCATGGGTGGAAGAATTAAAATTTCAACATAAATTACCTTTACCTTTAAAATGGGATGTGAATGCACCATATTAAGGAAAATGGTCCAGAATATAAAAATCTTCCTCAATGAAAATAAATTAAGAGAATCTCATACCATACAATTTGTTTTTTTCTTGAACTTGATTTGACATTATGTATCATGGTTTTTAATTTGTTATTAACATAATCCAAAAATATATTAATATTTATAATATCATATATGATCCCTTTATATCATTTGATCACTCATTTTTCAACAACCATTCATTATTTTCATTGTTTTGGCAGTTAATTTCTAATTTTCGCTTTTTTTGTTATAAAATATATGGACCTTTTACATAGTATATAGTTTTATAATATATATTATAATAACCAAGAAATAATTATCAAATTTTTAATCATTTTCCATGTAAAACTAATCATGAACGATAGTTATAAAAAATTATGTATGTTATGATCCTGGAGACAGAAGGTCATATGTACGCATGAGTAATGATTCAATTTTCCAATGACCATTATTGAAATATGTTAAGTAATTTTCAATATCAACAGAATGGAAAAAATATTATATATAACATATTAGTTCATTATATATTCTTATATATATCATCAATGTGGTGTGTTGGTGAAAAGTTTTTTACATTGATTTTTCGATGTTCATAGTCCACATGTACATGGAGGATGTTACCATATGTAAGTGAATGAGATGGAAAGAAATAAAGTTATATATATATTTTTTAGAATTAAACATACATCATTAATATCATAATTATGTCATTTATATCACACATATTCATCAACGTTAGCCTTATTACTCTCCATGTAATGTGCAAGTGAGACAAAAATAACCTTATTTTATGAGGTGTTAGTACATTGTATAAAAAATTGATTTTATCATATACTATATATATATATAAACCTTAGTAATAAAATTATAACAAACCATGAGAGATGATAATGGAAAAAAGAATTACATCGGGTTGTCATGACATAGTCCACAGTAACATTGAATGTTTATTTTGTAACCCCATAGATGGAAGAATGTGGGAATGATTGTGTTTGTTACACCCCAACCTCACTGATGCGCAACTTGCATGTGATTTATAAAACTGCACGGCAAACACGCATCTTAACCCTATATGCGATCAGTACTGGGTGTCATGGTTTGAGCATGGTTCACCCAACCATGCGCACGGCAGCACGTGAGTCATGCAGTTGATCGATGTTTAAAATAAATAAAACATTATCTTATTAGGGTTTTTAAATTGTTATTATTATTATTTATATAATTATCATTATTTTTTTACTATTATTATTATTCTTATTATTATTTTTGTTGTTAAAATTTTTATTAAAATTATCTTTATTATTGAAATTTTTATTATTATTATTTGTATCATTATTATTATTATTAATCTAGTTTTATTATTATTATTAGTATTATTATTATTATTATTATTACTAATATTATTTTTATGAATGTAATTGAATAAAATAATGAAAACCCTAGCTATCCGGCCCTCCCATTTATTTTCCCTTTTCCGCGTGGTGAGCCCCCCTCTATCCTTCTTCCCCCTATGCTTCGTCCACCATCTTGCTCCTACCCCGGCATTTCCTCTCTCGTTTTCTCATCCTAGATTTGGCCAGTAGCCGCATTTCAGCCCCCATGTGCTACGCCATCCCCCTTCTGCACCGGTCTACGATTCCACCTTCGATCCACCGTCTGGCCACCCGCAGTGCCCACCTCCCGCGAAGCCACTCTCCTGTTCGTGACCTTCTCCTACTTCCGCTCATCTGCAGCAACTCGAAGACCCAGCAACGCCCTCCCTACCTTGCTCGTCTTGTGGCAAACCAGTCCCATCCGCACCTCCCGAAGGCCTCCTCCTCTTCCCCGACGGTTTTCCCCTCCGACACCACCTGCCTTCCCTGTCCTCACCGACCTCCATCCCACAAACCCTCTGCCTCCCTAGCAGCCATGTATGTCCTTCCTCCTTGCACCGATAGCTGCTTTCGGTCGTCTCCAGCCACCGTCCGGCTGCATTCGGCTGACCTCTGACAGCTTCCCCGCACCAGGCAACTCGACCTCCCGGTGTATCCCCTTTTCGGCCTCCAATCTTAACAGGCAATGGCCTACTCCGACGTGCGTGACCTCACCGGTGGCCTCTTCAGTGCACAACTCACAATTGAGTAGGTGAAGACCTTTATGGGTCTTGTTCTTACATTTTATGACATCCACCACTGAGGGAGGGGTGGTTTTGCTTCATTTTAGTGCGTCATCATCATCCAATGTGAGAGCTTAAACTTTTTCTTGGTTTCCGCGCTTGTAGTTTGATAATAGTATGATATTTGAGGGTCCCTTGTTTTATTTGGTTGTGAGCTGGTCCTCATTGCACTTACTTATTGTGCCAAATTTCATTAGGGTGTGGTGATATTTTCCAGGTTCACGCAGCGAGCGAGGTGTCACTTTAGTTAGAAAGTTATGGATGGGTCCTGCTCTTAAGGTAGGCATTTCTATCCCTTCTCTCTTTCCGAAGTTTTCCATAGGCACTTTCATTATTTTAGTTAGTATATAAATTTTATTTGAACCCTTATAATCCTGATAGTTTATTTATTGCATTGTTTCTTTGATGGTTAAAAGTGTTAAAAATAGCTTTGAAGTAATTCCTTGGTTATTTTTAGGTGATCCCATGCCTTTTCTCCCAATTTTAATCAATTTAATGCTGGTGTTTTCTTAATTAAAATTTTGATTATGTTTCACACTTCTATTATGTTTATAATTTACTTATGTTAGTGTTTTACTGTTGAAATATTTGATTAAAAATGGATTTTTGGATGCTCCTCTATTTACGCACATGTTTATGCCTTTCTAACTTGGTTGGAACCAACTGCCTTTATCTGAAAATGGTACTATTGGACGTTTTGAGTGGTGTTTGCTGGTAGAAATATTTTACAAAACTTGTTTTTCCTACGTTGGTTGATTTCATGGAACTTAAGGATTTTGAAGAAATGTTTTCGCATCTCTTTGAATTGGTATTCTTCTCTAATACTTGGTTTATAAGCAGTTCGTGTTTTCTAAATGATATGGGTCTCTTTGTGTGGTTCTTTAAATTGTTTTGAAATAAAATCGATGCGTATATGCTCCTTTGGCTTTTGATGTATATATTTTGTTGAGTGCGTGGAGTAAGGCAACACCTAGGTTTGTTTTTAGAAGTTGAATATAGTATCACTAAATACTTTTATTGCAATGCCTTGAAACTTGGATCCTAAGGGCCTGTTTGGATTTTTAAATACAAAATTGGTGTTTAGGGTTGTTTTGGAAGAGCTTTTGTAATGTTTTGGGAAAGTCATTGATTATGTAAAACTAGAGGCCCAATTTACAACTCCAAGTGTTCAATAAAGTGGTTTTGATAACCGAATGATGTGATGGTGGGGTTGACACTTTGTATGTTTGACATGTATTCATATATATAAATATATGTGGCGCTCTTATCTAGGGTAACCCTTTATGGTCGAACGCATAGGAAGTTTCCGTGTTTGGGGTAGGCAAGTGCGGTGAGATGAGTCACACATGTGAGGGACTTCCTACTTACACAGTATTATTATAACCACCATGGGTTCCTGGTCGACTTTTAGATGATCGAGTGATGGTTGCTGACCAACACAGATTAGACGGGTTGGTACCCCTTGTATTTTTTTGTTAGGCCAGGTGGGCTTTTCCACTGGATTGGTCAGTTAGGGCGGCCAGTTGGTTATAGACTTAGGAGCTTCACTTTATGCCAGCAGGTGGTTCCGAAACTGAGTTCGTCCAGGGGTCTTCTAGGGATGTTTAGGATCACCCATGGTTACTGAATTATTTGCATCTATAGTTTACTTTTCGTTGCATTGTCTTGTTTTTAGTTTCACTTTTACTTGTTTTACTCTATCCTAGCTTTGGTATTTCTTATTTTGGATTTCATTTATAAAATGGAAAATGATTTTGGAAATGGGGTGCTGCTTGTGTTGGGTTTTTAAATGAGAACAACATGTTGCGTATTTTAAAATGTTAAAACCCTACTTTTATATCTATGTTTCAAACTTTTTTCAGTGGAATATTTTTGAAAATAGAGTTGTTGGATTCAGTGGTTTATTCTTAGAATCCCTACTGAGCATCTCGATGCTCACACCTATTATATCTTTCCAGTTGCAGGTTTAGTTTCTTGTTCAGGATCATGGTTCAGCTTCTCAATGTTGGAGTAGACATTGTTCTGATTTGGGTGGTGACTTGAGGGGTCACAAGGAGGTATGTACATTTACATTCTTTCTTCTTCTAGTCTTTTTCTCATATTGTCAATCTTTATTTTTTTGGTTACCTTTTGTCCATGGGCCAAATCATTCCCAATGGTTATATTTTTTGATGCCCGACACTAGTTGGCATCCCATGGGGACCAGGAACACCCCTCGAGCCATGCCACGGGATGGCTCGGGTGACCGGTTCAGGGTTGACCCGGGTTAGTTCATGACAAAATTGTATCAGAGCGAGGTTGTTATTTTGGGTGTCTGGTAGATGGATATTTTGACTATCAGGACTCTAGAGGTTGGTACGGGAAGGACATCATGAACACTCACCCGTTCCGAACCTCGAGTCACCAGGGGTAGTCTTGGAATTGAGTTCTTGCCTCGTTCTAATTTTTTTTTGGATAGAGGGATCAAAACAGAGGCAAACCGATGTTACATTGTGATTTTACTTAGAGTAGTGACCCATGTGGAGTCTGAGTACATGGTTTGAGTTCCTCCATGTTGTTGGCACTTTCTTGGGGCATGACCCACTAACATGTCGCCAGGTTAAGCATGACTTCTAGTCCCTCACTTCGGTAATTTGATGTAACTTGAGTGTCGTCTTGGTTCTGATTGGAGTAAGTGAATTTTTGAAAATGATAAAGTATTTTTGAAATGAGATTGATATATTTTAAAAGGATTTAAATTTGTGAAATTGATTTGTTTTAATATTGAAAGCTCTTGGTCTAAAAATTCGGTGGTCGCTTGGAACTGGTAGAGACATGGTTTGGGTGAAAAATCTGGTACTCTTTATGAATGTTTGCACATGTGAGAGGATGCAAAGAAAGTGTGTGTTGGCACGTATGAATGAATGTGGATGAAGACAGGTTCAACTGTTCATGGGATTACCTGGGTGTGTTTGAAATTAAAGGCATGACCTTGTTTTTTTATTGGATTTTAAAGTTGAAAATGGTTTTGGAAAGTTATTTTTGTTTGAAATGTGGGTTTGGTATTTGGAAAATGTCCTTTAAGGAATGTAGTTTTGAAATATAAAATAAAAATAGGGTTTAATGGAATAAATTTTTGGTTGTGTTTGCATATGGTTGTTCTGCTTTGAGCTGGTTGTTTTCATATGTTGGTGCTTTCAATGATGTTGCTTTGGTTGATATCGATTTTGGTTCTGTGTTTTTTCAGTTGTTCAGAAAATGCTGCTCAGAAATGTCGCCAAGGTTTCAGATAAGTCATGCCCAGTTATTGGTCCTTCTCAGACATTGCCCATATTTCATGGTGATTAGGGTCTGTTAGAGGTAGTATAGTGTCTTTAAGAGGCCAAACGCGTCTTCAGGTTATTGGGAACTCCCGAAGCTGTCAGAGTGCATGCTGTTTTGGGTTCGTTTGAAGGTCCAACTCTGGAAGAATGGGACTTGGTCTCCCCACCATCAAAAAAAGTTGGGATGACATGGGATGTATTTAAATCCGTCTTTATCCAATGGTTTGTACCTAAAGAGGTGAAGACGAAGTGGAGGGGAGAACTCATGCATATTCAACAAGGCCAATGGACGATGAAGCATATGTTGACCATTTCACGGAGCTTGGGTCCTTTTCTCTAGATGCAACGTCACAGGATTTGATGAAGACTTCTCTATCCATCGGGGGTCTTCTTCCAGAGATCAAGGAGCAGGTCCTCCTTTCTAAGGACCATCATTTTCAGAAGCTGGTGGATGAGGCGTTCTTAGCTGGGTTGGTCTTTGGAGCAAAGACGGTTGGAAATATAGTGCATCTAGTTGCTCGTCAAGTTTCCCCATCTAGTGAGTAGGGTGTGCCAGAAGAACATATTCATAAACAGTCATCTGCATTGGTTTTAGCTTCAAGTTCATCAGACCGTTCAGTGGTGTTCTACCAGTGTGGCTGGTTTGAGTACGTGAAGTCATCATGTCGCATCCCTCTGACGACGTTTCATCATTGCGGGTGTCTGAGTCATCTCAAGAAGTTCTGCAGGAAGGGTCGCCTGAAGAAGATGCTGTGAGCGGCGGAATTTTAGTGCCTGACTATGAGGCAAGAGATGGTTCAGCCATCAGAGTCCCTGCCACAGGCCTTGGGGTGAAGCTTGCACGCAGTCAGGAGTTTCTAGGGGTGTGAAGCCTTGGTCCAGGTCTTTTGTTCCGTATTGTAAGTAGAACATTTAAATACTTTTCATTTTCGTTTTTTTACTATTAAATCTTTGATGTTGTTTTAAGTTCATTGCTTCAACATGGAGTTATAATAGAAATGTTCTGCTGTAATCCAACAGTTTTGCTTGTCAGATTATGGTTTTCTGAATCATGCATGTTTTCTTAAAAGTGTGTTTGACCCTTGTATATTTTGGTTGTGATTTGGAAATGTTTTTTTGGAAATTTAAGTGTCTATGGAGGAATTTATGTTTCTATTTATGCTCAGATTCACTATTTGAGTAAAGTTTTTCTTAGAGTTTTTTCTCTAGTGTTGGTGGTTTTTGGTCTGAGTTGAGAGTTTTGAGTTTCAGTGGATGTGTTGTTTTCCCGCGCTATAAATGTTAGTTTGGATTGGTTGGGAGTTCCCGTATCAGCTCCCCCTTCTTGGGGTGGTATGTTTGGGTATTGTTTTTATGCACTAGTTGAGGTCATGTGGTGGGGAGAACCCTCTCATGTTCTCCTATTCTCTTGTGTTGTGGTTTCTTCCAGTTTAAATTGGGAATGTATTCTTGTTTTGTCTATCGTTCTAATGGGTGACTTTTTGGGGGTAGAAAGTGACTGTGGTGGGGAGAATTGTCACACCCCGACCTTGTTGATGCACAACTTACATGCAAGTTATAAACCTGCACGGAAATCACGTATCTTAACCCTATATGCGATCAGTGCCATGTGGTATTGTTCAAGCGTGGTTTTCCCAACCGTTCACACGACAACACGCGAGTCATGCAGTTGAGTGATGTTTAAAATAAATAAAACATTTTATTATTAGGGTTATTAAATTGTTATTAATATTATTTATATAATTGTCATTATTTTAATTACTATTATTATTATTCTTATTATTATTATTTTTGTTAATAAATTTTATTAATATTTTCATTATTATTGATATTATTATTATTATTTGTATCATTACTGTTATTATCATTCTATTTTTATTATTATTATTATTATTATTATTATTATTATTATTATTATTACTAATATTAGTTTTATTAATGTAATTGAATGAAAAAAAAATGAAAACCCTAGCTACCAGGCCCTCCCATTTATTTTCCCTTTTCTTCGTGGTGAACCCCCCCTCCTGCCTTCTTCCCCCAGCGCACCGTCCTCCGTCTTGCTCACACCCAGGCATCGCTGCTCTAGTTCGCTCATACTGCCTTCGGCCAGTAGCCGTGTTTCCAACCCCCCCCCCCCCCCACGCTATACCCTCCCCCTACTGCACCAACTGACGATTCCACCTTCGATCCACCATCTGGCTTCCAACAGTGCCCACCTCCCGCGAAGCCACTCTCCTATTCGCGGCCCTCCCCTGCTTCTGCTCATCTACAGCGACCCGAAGACCCAGAAACACCCTCCCTGCCTTGCTCATCCTGTGACACACTTGTCCCATCTTCACCTCCCGACGGCCTCCTCCTCTTCCCCGATGGTTTTCCTCTCCATCGTCGCCTCCCTTCCATGTCCTCATTGATCGCCATCCCATGAACCCTATGCCTCATCAGTAGCCACGTCAGTCCTACCTCCTAGCACTGATAGCTGCGTTCAGCCCTCTCTGGTCACTGTCCGGCTACATTCAGTTGACCTCTGATAGCTTCCCCGCACCAGGAAACTCGAACTCCCAGTGTATCTCCTTTTCAGCCTCCTATCTTCACCGGCAGCGGCCTGCTCCGGTGTGTGTGACCTCGTCGGTGTCCACTTCAATGCACAACTCGCAATTGAGAAGCCGAAGACCTCCATGGGTCTTGTTCTTACTTTTTACAACATCTTATGCTGATGGGGAGGCAGTTTGGATTTGTTTTAGTGCGTCATTTTCATACAAGGTGAGAGATTAAACCTTCTCTTGGTTTTCATGCTTTTACTTTGATAATAATATGATGTTTGAGGGTCCTTGGTTTTATTTTGTTGTGAGCTGGTCCTCGCCAAACTGTCTTGTTTTTTCGAATATCATTGGGGTGCGGCGATAGTTTCTAGGTGCATCCAGCGAGCGAGGTGTTGCTTGAGTTAAAAAAACATTGGCTAAGTCCTGTCCTTGAGGTAGGCGTTTCCATCCCTTCTCTCTTTCCGAAGTTTTCCATAGTCACTTTCATGGTTTCATTTAGTTTATAAATTTTTTTTCCACCAATATAATCCTTATAGTTTATTTATTATAGTGTTTCTTTGATGGTTAAAAGTTTTAAAAATAGATTTGAAATAATTCCTTGGATATGTGTAGGTGCTCCCATGCCTTTGCTCCCAATTTTAATCAATTTAATGCTTGTTTTTTCTTAATTAAAATTTTTATTATGTTTCGCAACTCTATTATGTTTATAGCTAACTTATGGTAGTGTTTTACTATTGAAATATTTTATTAAAAATGGATTTTTGGATGCTCCTCTATTTACGCACATTTTTATGCCTTGTCAACTTGGTTGGAACTAACTGCCTTTATCTACAAATGGTACTGTTGGACGTTTTGAGTGGTGTTTACTTATAGAAACATTTTATGAAACATGTTTGTCCTGTGTTGGTTGATTTCAGGGAACTTAATGCTTTTGATGAAATGTTTTCGCATCTCTTTGAATTGGTATTCTTCTCAAATCCTTGGTTTATAAGTGGTTCTTGTTTTCTAAATTATGTGTGTCTCTTTGTGTGGTTCTTTAAATTGTTTTGAAAAGAAATCCATGCATATATGCCCGTTTGGCTTTTGATGTATATATTCTATAGAGTGTGTAGAGTAAGTCAAATTTTGGGTTTGTTTTTAAAAATTGAATATAGTATCACTAAAACCATTTATTGAAATGCCTTGAAACATGGAACCTAAGGGCCTGTTTGGATTTCTAAATTTGAAAGTGGTGTTTAGGGTTGTTTTGGAAGATCTTTTTTAATGATTTCATAAAGGCATTGATTATGTAGAACTAGAGGCCCGATTTACAACTTCAAGTGGTCACTAAAGTGGTTTTGATAACCGAATGATGTGACGGCCCGGTTGACAATTTTTATGTTTGACATGTATTATTAAATAAAAATATATGGGGCACTTCTATCTAGGGTAAACCATTATGGGCGAACGCATAGGAAGCGCCCGTGTTTGGGGTAAGAAAGTGCGGTGATATGAGTCACGCGTGTGAGAGACTTCTTACTTACATGGTATTATTATAACCACCATGGGTTTATGGGCACCTTTTAGAAGATCAAGTGACGGTTTCTGACCAAACCCGATTAGATGGGTTGGTACCCCCTGGATTTTTTGTTAGGCCAGGTGGGCTTTGCCACTGGATTGGTCAGTTAGGGCTGCCAGTTGGTTGTAGACTTAAGAGCTTCACCATATGCCGGTAGGTGGTTCCAAAACCGAGTATGTCTAGGGGTCTTCTAGGGATGTTTAGGATCACCCATGGTTACTGAATTATTTTCATTGTTTGTTTACTTTTCATTGCATTGGTTTGTTTTCAGTTTCACTTTTACTTGTTTTACTCTAGCCCAGCTTTGGTATTTCTTGTTTTGGATTTCATTTATAAAATGGAAAATGATTTTGGAAATAGGGTGTAGAGTGTGTTGGGTTTTTAAATGAGAACAACATGTTGCATATTTTAAAATGTGAAAACACTACTTTAATATTTGTAATCCAGACTTGTGTCAGTTGAATGTTTTGGAAAAGAGAGTTGTTGGATTAAGTGGTTTATTCTTGGCATCCCTATTGAGCATCTCGGTTCTCACACCTATTATATCTTTTTAGTTGCAGGTTCAGTTTCTTATTCGGGATCCTGGTTCATCTACTCAATGTTGGAGTAGACTTTGTTCTGAGTTGGGTAGTGACCTGAGGGGTCACAAGGTGGTAAGTACATTTACTTTCATTCCACTACTGGTCTTTTTATCCTATTGTCAGTCTTTATTTGTTTGGTTATCTTTTATCCATGGGCCAAATCATTCCCAATGGTTATATTTTTGATGCCTGACACTAATTGCCAGCCCATGGGGATCGGGAACGCCCCTCGGTTCATGCCGCGGGCCTGCTCGGCTAATCGGTTCAGGGTTGACCTGGGTTGGATCGTGACAGTGTTTCATGAAAATCACATAAAAAATACATATATTTAATATATTTATTTTTGTTATATAATCATGGTTAAATAATAATTTAGGGATGTGGAGGAAAGTAATAATGTAAAAACCCTTGTTTATGAACATTACCTCTTCTTCGGGTAACATCTATAGGTTTACATAAAAAGACTTCCATGCGTGGAATTATGCCTAAAATTAGGAATTTAGGATGATAGGAGGGAATTTGGAATGTTATTTTTTTAGGTTTTGTTTGATCTAAATTTCATGATAGGTTTGAATAAGGGATGCGGGTGAGTGACATTTCATAATTGTGTTTGTGGGGAATTTTGGTAAATACCCAAAAGAATTCAATAATGGGAGGTCACCCTCAACTCATGTGGCTCAAAAAATTACATTTAATAGTGTTTATGGGTTATAATTTTGAGGAAATCCTCCAACACAAAAAAAATATCATTCTTTAAAAATTTCATTCCTTAGCCTTTACGTTTACTCACATTTCACCACATTAGTTTCCACCATGGTAAATAGATTTTTTATCTTAGGTAATTATATCCTTACTTCATAAATAAAATGACCCTTATTATACAATTTCAACCTTATAAAAAATAATAAATCCAATTTATCAAAAAAAATACTATGTGTGTTGAAAATTTAAAGTATCAACTATTCATGTGATGTGAAAAAAATCGCTTTTATCCTCGACCATGGTAATTAATTTTTATTATCAATAATAATTATTATAAAAAGGATTATTTTTAACATATCAATAAATATTAATAATTTTCATTATAAATATGTAATATATTTTATCAAATTAAATTCCTATAAATTGAATATTTTAATTTAAAATTAGTCTGTAGATCCAATGAGAAAAAGAGTTTTCAAAGAGAAAATGTTTAAACAGTTAAAATGTTTTTATATCAGAATTAATAGAAAAATGATTACAATGACATAATTAGATTTAAATTTATAAAATTTAACTAATTTTATAGTAAAAATAATTTAAAATGTTTCTTATCATTATATCTAATTTAAATAAAAATCGGTTTTTAAATTAAAACAATGAATTTTTCACTATTAATAAAAAATAAATATATTCAGAGAAATCAAAAAAAATTCACCCTAAGAGAATTTTTATATTCCCATTTATAAAATTATGTTAATTTTAGAAAATATATTTTCTAGAATTGGTAAAATAAAATTTTAAATTATGTTTACAATGTATTACTAAACCATAATTTATAAAAATAATGTTTTTAAAAAACATTTCATTTTATGTTAAATGATTCTTATTTTATTTCTAATCAATATATAATAATAATTTTTATAATTTAGTTTTTAAACTTTCTAACCAAACATTTTTCTTCTAGTTTATAACTATCATATTAAATGAGAACATTTTAGTAAAATGTCATGTTTCATTTAAACTTGGTGTTACATGTAACATTAACAAAACTCATCATTTCATATAATGCTAGCTAAACTATTTATTTCTTATAATAGAATATTAACTAAATATTTCATATAATTAAAGTGAAATTTTTTGTTTTCTATAATGAAATATATTGAAAATATTTAATATATTTCAAAATAATTATATCATAAAGTAATTGGTTGTTATATTTTTTTTAATGCTTTGTGTTGTGCATTATATAAGCAATCGAATACAAATTTTTTATTAGCATTTTGTGGTGTTAATTTCTCCCCCAAATAAATAAATTGTGTTATCTGTATTTAATCTTTATCTTCATCAAAAAGGTTGTGAATTTTGGAAATACCATTTTTTAGAAACCCACATCATAAATGAGTTAATCATGCTTCCTCTAAATAATATATATATTGATGTACCAAGGTCATATTGAATAATAAATAAAAATGTTTCTAAGTAAGAGAAAATTAGTGGCACGTGATGATGTGTACATGGAAGAAATGTTTAAATAATTATAGTGACTGATAGAGGTCATTGATCACAATAAATTAAAAAAATAATTGAATGTTCATGTCTTGAAAACAATAAATTTTTTATTATTTAAAAGTCTATCAGATTCATTGGATATAAATTTAACTAAACACCATTTTTTATTCAATATCCTCCTCATAATATTGATGAAATATTTTAATATCTATGTATATAATGAAATATTATTACTTGAAACATTTCAATTTAATAATATCAATTTCATTCCTTGTTTATTCTTTTTTCAATTCTTAATTCATCACTTACTCCATGAAATGAATACCAAAAAATGAATTTTTAATGCTCGAAGACCAAAAATTCACTTTTAAAGGATTGTAAGACTCCTAAAAGAGTGGAAGTTCTTTTCATACATCTCTAAATATTTTCATAAACCTATATGAATAAATAAATTTATCCAATATATTGAACTAATTTCTAAATTTTAAAAGTAACACCATTGGTACATAAAAAATAGATTTTTTGTTCAAATTCTTATCTAAAAAACAATGAATTATTAGCTAGGGTATCATATTGACTAGTAGTAGATGATAAACCCTCATTTGAGCATCGGTACAATCCCCATAGCCTATTCCTCATACAACAAGATGTCCTTTATCTAAAAAAATATTCATATAATTTCTATAAAATTTATAAATTGTGATGAATCATAATTACATCAACATCAAGAATAATATAATCATTAGTTGTTACTAATACCTTTAAACATATTCCCACAAAATGTTAGGTAATTCTTAAACAAATAAATATTTCACTACAAAATATACTCTCCATAAATTTCACCCCAAACATCATTGATCATGGTAGAGTCATAAAAAACTAAAAGGGGTGTTTAAGAAATTGAGATTATGAAGAATATTAAAATTAT
Source organism: Viscum album (assembly GCA_963277665.1). NCBI lineage: Eukaryota > Viridiplantae > Streptophyta > Magnoliopsida > Santalales > Viscaceae > Viscum > Viscum album. The sequence goes on along the minus strand of OY728140.1, from coordinate 1,303,925,627 downwards.
AAACCTCTATTGATATCCATAACTCATATTTTATTAATGAAATATGATTCTAAAATATGACACAGTCCTTACATATGTTATGATTCTTATAACAAAAATACCATTGGTAATAAACTTCAACAATTTAATTCTTGAATCACAATACATATATAATTCGTCTCTTTTGTTTCAATATATATCCTTCAATGTAAAAGGTTTTAATAATTATTAGACAGAATTTCCATGGATACAACCAAGGTTCTCAATATTTATGATGAAGAACTGTAAATGGATCCCTTTGATGAGATTTATTTCCTCTCATCCCAATATTCATTTTTCCTCTAAAATTCATTTCATTATATGATTTTTTTTAACCCAAAAATTTTATCCACGTTCCTTTTAATGAAATTATTTTAATTTTAAGAAACATTAGTTTTAAAGAAGGTCATTTATTTTATCACAAAATAAAATCATTCATAATGGTTTGTAAATAAGATGTTAATTATCATTGGGATATACACCCTTAGTTTCAAAATATGTGATCAATTAGGATCATTGTCATGAACCCGGTGATGATTAGGTCAAGCCCAACAAACCCTTTTTGGAGTTATTACCCCTAGGCACATTTTCCACCAAACAATTTCCACTAGTAGTATACAAACAATGATTTAATTCTAGGAAAACCCATATAATATGTACCATACCATAACATTATGTTGTTATTCTATAAATTTCATTAATGGATATCATAGGTTTATGATCCCTGATATATGTTTTCATAAATATAGTTCCCAAGGTTCCTACTAAACTTTTTCTCATATCAAATTTAGTGACCACGATACTAGTAGACTAGAGATGGTGTCCTCTACATTACATTAGTAAATGATACAAGAAATAATATCCTGACAGATCGAATAGTTTAGTAGTCTTAGTAAAAAGACATTTACAATATTCACAAATTATATTTAAAAACAAAAATAACAACCTAATGTTTTTCATGTATAAAAAAATTCATTAAATGAATATCCTTTCTTATAAAAAAAATATTACACTTTTTGGACACCTAATAAAGGAATGAAAATAACGATGAGATAAAATGTGTTATAAGGGATAAGTATAATAAAAGAAACCATTAACTAATAAGAATAATGATTTTGGAAATGTAAATAACTAAAAACACATTCCATAAAATCCATAAAATTATAAGGAAATTCATATAGAGATAATATCAACATTAAAATCACCTAGATAATAGTTAATATGGATAGATAAATAACAGAAAACTCATTTCATTAAATCGGTAACATGAATATCATAATTGGATAAGGCATAACAAATATTGAAAGGTAAATAACAGAAAACACATTTCATTTAATCAAAAATTGACAATTAAATGCATCTAGAGATAATATTAATGTTAAAATTGTTTCCTCTAGAAATGGAGATGACCTTGTTTATTTAAGGTTTAAACATTACAATCAGTTTCTAACGGGTCTGTTCGTAGAACTGGAAACATCCAAAGATTATATATCCATTTGGACCTACTTTCCAAAGGTAGGTGCTCATTAGTTGTGGACCGGTGAGGCTTAATAATTTTCATTGGTTGAGAGGATGGGAGGTCAAACTCATCACACCTTTTGGGGGGAATTATTGTCTACTCCAGGACTCTCTTTATAGATTTAAGTTATGTTTGTGAATCCTTATTACATTACCAAGTATGAAAGTGAGATTTCCTTTAGATCTGACAATCAATAATCAGTATGTATAATATTTAAAGAATCTTTTCTATGTATTCGAGGTTCTTCATCGATATAGAATCATCTATATTTGTGAGATATTCTTAGTCAATTGTATCCTTAAACACATTATACCGAAATCTCTTGATTATTATGATAACCATACTAGTTATAAAGCCACTCAGCGGGGCACTTGAAGTTTATTTTCATTCAGCAGGACATGTATTATTTTACAGTTGGGATCGTACCCACAGATGTTCTACCTATGTATCCTCATTTAGGAAAGGAATCAGAACCCACATAGTTCGAGTAAAGAAGTATGAGATTTATTTATGATTGATGTCTCAAAGAATTATGTCATAATTACTTTTACTCTCTATGCTCACGTGAGTCATTCTCGGTGTGAGAAACAAGAGGTATTGGTAAAACCTGACAATTGTGCAATGAATGATTCAATCATAAGAAATGAATTGGGGCTTAGGTATGTATGACTGCCCAGATAGATGAAGATTAGGATTTACATCAAGGAATAAACTCAGGAACAAGGTCTATAAAGGTATATGTGCTTTATGGAGATTTGGATACTCTACCTTGGGGCTTACTCCTAAGGAGGATGCCCGAATTAGGAGGGGACTTGAGGATTACTCCTAATGAGGATGCCCAAATCAAAAGGGATTAAAACTGGTTAAGAGAATTATGATAGGGGCTTACTCCTAAGGAGGATTCCCATATTTGGGAACTTGGGGCTTACTCCTGAAGAGGATACCCAGAATTAAGGGTACTTAAAGACTAGGGCTTAATTTAAAAAGAAGCCCAGATTAGAGGATTTAGAATTTGTGATTGGGACTTACTCCTGAGAAGGAGGCCCAGGTTAAGGAGACTTGAGACTTAGGAATTATTCCTGAGAAGGAGGCCTATGTTAAGGAGACTTGAGACTTAGGACTTATTTCTGAGAAGGATTCCTTTGTAAATGGAAAATATGACTAGGTCTTACTCCTGAAAAGGAGGCCCGGGTTAGGGAACTTCTCATCTTAAATGATGAGGTTGAATGAATGAAATCTCTTACATTAGTGATATAAAGATATATAAATCACTATTTTTTGAGGGATTTTACACAGAATTCCTTTCATATAAGGAAACCAACAAAGGAACCAAGCCATAAATGGTTTTGAAGATGATTCTAAAGGATAAATCTTGAAAAGGAGAGGTGGATTTCAAGAAAGTAAGTGAATGGGTAGGAGGGGATCCCAAAAAGAGATAGGCACACAATTCCTGTGTGGGCGTGCAAGTCCTGGTCATGCAAGTATACTTACACGACTCATGGGTACTTGCGCGACGGTCAAACCGTAAGGTATTACTTGGGCGAGGCTTGGATCAAGCCCCTAATATTATCCCTAAAGGCTTACAAAAGAGTGGTGCGCAAGTTTTGTTGAAGGGATAAGGTGAAGCGCAAGTGTGGCCATTTCCCTTAAGGGCTGGACACTTAGGCGCGCAATTGTTGATGAATTTCAAAACTTAGGCCTTGTTTCTCCTATTTAGATCTTCCATTCTAGGTAAGAAATTACCTTATAAGTGACTGGAAGACTTCAAGCAGAGACTAGGGTGAACAGATCTTAAATCTGACTTTTGGAATTTTTTCGTCCTGAAATGGGGGCCCATGAGGGGTATTTATAGGCCAGAGAAGACCCTGGGTGAAAATCAGATAGGGCAGGCAGGTCACTTGTACACCCAATATGTGGCGTACAGGTATACCTACGTGACCATGATAAAACAAGTGTGAGACATGCTCAAATCAATCCTTGTTCATTCCTTTTTTTATTTTTGATGTTTCATCAAAGGATGAATCACTTTGTGTTCAACAAATTTCCCTTTTCATTCGTTAGACTCTGTGATGGAAATGAGAGTCAACAAAAGTCCCCCCTCAGAGTTGGATCCAAAAGGAAGGAGGATGTGACTCTAAGGTAAAGAGGAAAACCAAGAAATTGTGGCGCAGAAGTTGTGAGTTGGGACTTGACTTTTTGTTCAGAGTTCCCTTGTATTTTGTGGGAAATTTAAAGTCATGCACATCTGACATAAAAAGGCTAATGTTTAAGGTCGAAATAGATTTTACTGAATGGATTAATATTGATTCAATTCTTTGATAATTTATCTGGAAACATATTACCATATTCAAGTATGGGGGAAAATGTAAACTACGACTTAAGAAATTTTGAATCTGAGAAATGATATGAAAAAAGGACTAAGAGGCATTAGAAGAAGTATTTTCTATGAGTGAAGTTACCATTATTTAACAAACCTGTTAGGGGGTTTAATTATACAGGGCCACCTAAGGGAATTAGCCGCATAGTAAAATAATACTATCTTTTGGTTGACAGATTTGTTATGTAGACTATCTATGCAAGCCCGCCTAAGGGGACATGCTGCATAGTCAGGAAAAAGAACTCTCAGAAATTTTACTTTTCTACTGCTAAAAAGCCAGTGAAAGTTTATGGAGATTTAAATTTTCCAAAGTACAGATTCTGCTATATGGAGAGAGGTACTTGAATATGGAGAGGAAATTTCCAATCAAGATTGTCTTAAAATTGGATGAATGTCACTCCTACGAGGGTCTGACCCAAATGCAGGGAAGGGAAATATAAACCATAGACTTGAATACTTTCAGATCATGAAAAAGAGTATAGGACAATATGTTAAGGATGGATATTTTCTGTGGATCCCTACATATTGTCGTTAAGACAACTAAAGAAAAAAGAGGTTTTCGTCCCAAGAATGAAGTTAATTTTTTTTGAAAAACCTGTTAGGGGGTTGAATTATGCAGGTCCACCTAAGGGAATTGGATACATAGTCAAATAATAGCATCTTTTGGCTGACAGGTCTGTTATGTAGACTACTTATGCAAGGCCGCCTAAGGGAACATGCTGCATTGTCAGGCAATATAATTCTCAGGTATCGAACATTTTGTGACCAGAAGTCAAGGAAAGGGTTATGGAGATCTGGAAGTATTTAAGTATAGGAGTATGACACATTAGACTGGGAATTATTCCTTGTATGCAGAGATACACAAAACAATGCTAACCATAATCTTGTTGGGGATAGGTCCTGAATTGAGGTGTTGGACTTCACTACGTATCCCATAAAGATGAGAAATAGGCCATACATAGTTCTTGAAATATAGTTTAACATCATGTGGGACGAGAGTATATGAGATTTTAGATTAATTTCATAGGGGTCAGACCATTATAAGGAGTACACACTGTGTTTTATAAACATGATGTGAATGAAGACCAGGGGTTCCATACCACATTTATGTTTTCACAGGGGGACTTTTCAGCCAAATGAATGAATGTGGAATTTGGGGTTAGGCCCAAAGACTTGGGGCTGGATTAGAGGGATGCTTGAACGTCCCTACATATCCCATAAGGATGGGAATCAAGCCGCACATAGTTCTTGAAATACCCTTTGTACAGATTTGGTCTGTACAAATGAAGGTTGAAAGGGGAATTTAGTGCAATGATGGTCTGACCCAAGATAAAAGGTCTGGGGACTTCCATGTATGCATGTAGTCTTTTAGAATATAACATGATTGGAGATCAATGTAAATAATGAATCCCTTTCAGGTGAGGGTGTCAAAGGATGTTTTAGTTTATTGTCGTACATGATAAAATTGCGAACATTTTAACATCATATAGCAAGTACGATAGTGAACCAATGTAAAAAAATATTGGTTCTGGGGGTGGTTTCATGAATCAACATCGTATGAGACGAAGGTGAACCGATGTGAAGAGATTGATTTTGGGTTTGAACCTCAATAGATTGCCTACGTACCCGGCATAGAAGGCAAGCATCAAAGTCCGCATAGTTCAATTAATGAATGAATTAGTAATCAAGTTTTTTTTGAGAAAAATGACCTAAAAATGGTGTTGGGACTTACACATGGTTAGCGGCTCAGATAGGGTGTTATGGTTGAAGATTACTCTAAGATCACGTGATTAATACTCGGTGTGAGAAACAAGAGGTCACAAAAACCTTAACGATGCACAGTTTAATGTCATGTAGGACATATGAAGGGACTATGTAGTTTAATTTCTTGTATTGAATAATATTGGTGCTGCACAGTTTAGTGTCATGTAGCAGGGGAAAAATACAGTTTAACGTCATGTATGATGTATCAAGGGACTTTGTTCAGTTTTATGTCATGTAGGATGAATGAAAAGTAGAGTTTAACATCATGTAGGACAAATATAGGGACACAGTTTAATGTCATGTTGGACATGAACACAGTTTGGTGTCCTGTTGGACAATAAGGGTGTTGTACAGATTAGCATCCTGTAGCTAAGAAGATGGGGAAAATACAGTTTAACGTCATGTTGGACGAAAGGGGGACTCTGCAGTTTAATTTCATGCAGTAAGGACAAATGAGGACACAACTTAACATCATGTTGGATGTATTAGGGACTTTTTCACAGTTTAACGTCATGTTGGACGAATGATGCAAATAGTTTAAGTTCATATGCATGGACCAGCAATGTACATTTTAACTTCTTGCTGGACGTAAGGGACTTCTGTATAGTTTAGTGTCATGTAGCTAGGACATAACATTTTTAATGTCATGTTGGACGATGGTATAGATTTAACATCATGTTAGATGATGGTGTGAATAGTTTAAGGTCATATGCATAGACCGACGATGGTGCAGTTTAACGTCTTGCTGGATGTAAGTATTTGTGTTACACAAAATACTTCTTCAGAAATCTAGCATTGGATAAAATAGTGATGATTTCTCCATCCATTGAGATTAAAGAATAAGATCCATTGTAGGAGACCTTATGTATTGAGTAAGGTCCTTCCCATTTTGGTTCTAGGTTGGGAGGTTTCTTTCCTGGTATCATTGGAGTTCTAAGAACTAATACCAATTCTCCCTGAAATAATGAACGAAGATGAACTTTTTTGTTGAAAGCTCATGCTGTTCGATTTTGATAGATGTCCAAGTGGTGAAAGGTGCACAATCTTTTCTCATCTAATCGTTCCAATTCATCCAATAACTTTTGAGATTGTTCATCTGTAGATGACTGATCACAAATGGCTACCCTGAGTGGGGGTAATTTAACCTCAATGGGAAAGACTGATTCTGTTCCATATACTAATGAATATGAATTTGACTGTGTTACAGTACGAGTGGTGGTATGATAAGCCCATAAAGCATGAAAGAGTTTATCAGGACATGATTTCTTATCTTTATCCACCATCTTTTGCATTATGTTTGAAAGAGTCATGTTGAAGGCTTCTATTTGGCCATTGGCTGCTGCATGAGAGGAATGGTTGGATTTGATGTGGTATTCTTGATACAACTTTCTTAACTCGGATGAATAGAAGTTAGTGCCATTTTCTATCAATATGGTATGAGGGGCACCAAATTTGGTAATAATGTTAGACATGATGATGCTAACAATGCTTTTAGAACCAACTTATTTGAGAGGTATTGCCTCTGCCCATTTGGGAAAGATGTCATTAGTAGTAAGAATGTACATAAACTGCTTGGAAGTAGCTGAAGGATAAGGTCCTACTATATCCATTCCCCATGTGGCAAATGGCCATGATTATTTAGCTGTATAAAGCAAATCTGGGGGCTGATGAATTAAATTGGCATGTACTTGGAAAGAATGACACTTCTTTGTGAAATCAACACAATCTTGTATCATTGAAGGACAAAAGTATCCAAGCCTTTGAATTTGATCAAATAGTCTATGTCTTGACTGATGTGCACCATAGACTCATGTATGCACTTCTTTCATGATAGCCATTGTCTCTTCACTGTCAATTCATCTAAAGAGAATTCCATCAAAACCTATTTTTTATATAATTTTCTCTAGGTGATTTGGGCTATCATAAAGAGTGAAATTGACCATACGTCTCTAGATATGTTCTTTCCCAGATCTATCAGGTGGAAGTGTTCCATTTTGAAGTCATTCCCTGATAGGTGTCATCCATCCCGTAGTATGACCATATGGTTCAGAAATGGGACTAATTTCATTGATTTACCATGTTCTGGTTTGAACATAAGGTGAAATTGTATGACGGTGGGCAATACTAATAATTGTCTTATCCTGATTTGGATCTTCCAAAGTTGTAGCTATATTAGCCAGTGCATCAGCTTGGGAATTTTGTGATCGAGGGACATAAGAAAATGTCGCTTCCAAAGAAAATTCCACCATTAACTCTCTGACGTAATCATACAAATGGATTAACTCTTCTTTTCTGATGTCATAATCCCCATTGAATTTTTTGATTACCAGGTCTGAATCACCTTTCACCTTTAATTGATTCACTTGTGCTCGAAGCGCCAACTCTAATCCTGCGATGAGAGCTTGGTATTCTACTACATTATTTGTACCGCCTCCCAACAATGAGAAGGAATAGGGTAACACTGCCTTTTCTGGAGAACTGAGTACAATTCCTAACCCAACTTTCTTGAATTTAGGATTTTTCATTTTCCTCCCTATTAGACTTCTGGAAGCACCATCAAAGTACATTTCCCATGTTTTAATACTATCTTTAATAGAGAAGACTTCCTCATCAGGAAGTTTAATATCTAAAGATGTATCTTCTACTGAAGGGTGTTCAGCGAGGAAATCAGCCAGAGCTTGGCCCTTTATTGCCTTTTGAGACACATATTGGATATCAAATTGCTTCAAAATAACATCCCACCTTGCATGACATCCTGTAAGCATTGGACGACTAAGGATGAATTTGAACGGGTTATTACGAGATACCAATTGGACCTCGTGATGTTGCAGGTAGTGTCTCAACTTCTGAACTACAAAGATTAACGCTAGGCAGCACTTTTCAATACTTGAATATCAGGTTTCTGCTTCAAGCATAGTCCGAATGAGATAGTAAAGGTTGTTTTCATTCCTAGAATCATTCTTTTGAGAAAGAAAGGATCTCAATGATCACTCTAAGGCTGTCACCTAAAGAATAAGTGTCCTTCCTTCAACAAGTGGAATTAATACCAGTAGACTCAAGAGATATTTATTGATAATATTGAATGATTCTTGACATTCTTCAGTCCACTGGTAAGTGACTCCCTTTTTCATCAATTTGGTGAAATGTAAACTTTTTCCTGCCAAATTGGCGATGAAACACCGAATATAGGCCATCTTTCCTTGATTTCTTCTCAATTATTTCAAATTACAAGGAGGTGACATACCAAGGATTGACTTTTTCTTCTCAGGATCAACTTCGATACCATGATGGCATGCAAAAATGCCGAGAAATTTTCCTAAGGTTACCCCAAAATCACATTTTAAGGGGTTCATCTTCAAATTATGTTGCCGATGTTTCTGGAATATGACTTCCAAATCAGCCAAGTGATTATAATGTTGTTTGGATTTAACCAAAAAATCATCCACATAACATTCAACAAACTTCCCTAAAAAGGGTTTGATGATACGATGCATGGCACGCTGATATGTTGTTCCTGCATTCCTCAGGCCAAAGGGAATTACCGGATAGTAAAACACACCCTGAGGGGCTCTGAAAGCTGTATATTCTTCATCTTCTAGAGCCATTCAGATTTGATTATATCTAGAATACCCATCCATTAAGGAAAGTTCTTCATAGGCAGTTGTTGCATCAATTAAGTGTTCTGTAATCGGAACTGGAAAATCATCAATAGGACAATACCGATTAAGATCTCTGAAATAAATGAAAACTCTAATTTTTCCATTATTCTTTTTCACGGGGACATTGTTGGCCAACAACATGGGATATTTAACTTCTCTGACGAAGTTAACATTTATTATATTATCCACTTCAAATTTAATTTTGGACGAATAAGTTGGGTGTGTTCTTCTTACAGCTTACTTAAATCCACGATGTTTTTCTAGAAAACCCAAACGATGAGTAGAAACATCAGGATCAATCCATGGAATCTATGTATAGTTACAAGAAAATATATCTCAATTTTTCTTTAAAAATGAAATATACATTTCTTATTCTTCAAGAGTCATGGCTGCACTAATTAAAGTGGGCTGTGGATCTTCTTTTATACCCAGATTTATTTCTATGAGTTCATCCACAGTGGTAGAGATACCCTCTTAAAATGCTGGAGGAGCATCCCTAAGATCTTCCTCTTCTTCTTCTACATGTGTTACTTCTTCTGTTGCTACTTGCATAGTAGATGATGAAGCAGAATTTTCATAATCAGGAGAGATGTTAAAATTTGAACATCTTGAAGAATAAGCTTCCATTTCTGACCCGATTGATGATGAAGGGTCTTCCTTGGGAAATAAAGAGGAGGTGATGAATTGAGAATAGACATCATCATTCAACTCTGACATTGCTATAACTTCTTCTGTCCTGGTTGGCGAAGTATAGACTTGCTGGATTTCAGCGGACGAAATGAAGACATCTCCATTTGAGCTTTCATCTTTTCTTAGTGAATCAACAATTTCTCCCATGTTGTCTGGCTTGATTGTCGTAATTGACATTATGGAAGTTTCCATAAGAGTATTTGGATTTGGGTCTATCCTGTCAATATGACTGATAGGCAACACATAATATATACTCACATGTGTGAATGAGTTTACTGGAATCTTTTCCAAACCATTTGGAGCATTAAATTTGGTAACCTCCCATTGTTGTGGATTTCTCTTTTCCCTTCATGTGATAAAATTCTACATCAATGTATTGAGATTAACATGTTTTGAATGGGGCCTTATCACCATAAAATGTCCCAATTTTACCATTAAAATAATATTTGAGGCATTGATGGTTTGATGAAGGGATAACTGCATGTTGATGTAGCCAAGGTCTTCCAAGAAAAATGTTGAAGGCTGTATCATGATCAAAAACCATGAAATCTGAATTAGATATAAGGTCTCCAGACTGAGTTCTGAGTTTAATATCGCCCAGTGGTTCTTGTTCATTTTTATCATCTCCTTGCAATATCAGAGTAGAAAGAGATAAATCAGATTTTGTGAGGCCCAATCGATGAAGTGTACGAATGGGGATGAGGTTGACTCCTGAACCATAATCAATGAATGCACTTCGGATGTCTACAACATTGACCTTTACAGATAAGTACAAAGGTCTAATATTTCCATGCACAATATCATCTTCATCTTCATCTCTAGAGGATATCACTGCATGGCATTCTGCAGGATTATTCTCAACATGATAGACTTCAGCCGCAGTAATTTCAGTTGCGAATTCTTGAGGACTTGACAAAGCCTCAATGAGTTCCTCCTAAAGATCCTTTGATAGGTTCAAGGCATCTAAAATTGATAACTTGGCCAGTACTTGGGCCAAATGTTTCAAGACATAATATTTTTGATCCAAAGGTCTGTGTTTCCCAAATGGAACATGTGGTTTCATAGGTGCCTTAGAAGTTGATGTTTTGGAGGTAGAAGCATCTTGTATCGGGGTAGGAGTTGGAAATACTTCTGTATTTGGAAGATTAGACCGAATAGGTCTATTTACTAGCTGAGAGGAAGAAGGTGGAACCTCTAACCGATCCTCCAGAATAATTGTTCCAGTACTAAATCTACTATTGGTGGAAGAATTTGCTTGTTCTTGTTGAGCCTGTAGAAGGGCTCTACCATGAGTTTCTACTGCATAAACAATTCTAGCAGGGGTAGGATTAGAATAGTGTCTTCTGGGATATCCACATCTTCCTCTGTATCCCAGACCTCTGGAACACCCTCTAGTTCCTCTATTTGATACAGGGAACTCAGGCTAATCAAGATCGAAGATATGACTGTCATAAAGATCTGTTAAGTGAATAATGTTAACAGAACCAAAAATCAACACTTCATCTGATGAAGACTCTGCCTGTTTATCCAATTTAATCTATGTCATTTGTTGGGTTGGTGCCTATGTATTTGAAGTAGATGGCATTAAATCTTCCAGAGTCAAATACAACTTGGGCTTTGACACGATCCCATCTTCTTCTGATTGTTCCTCTTTCTTTGAATTATTCCACTTCTTTGAGGATTTTCCCTCTGATGAAGAGGGTTTTTCCATGGAATTCATAGTAGAAGACACAATTGGTTTCTTTAATTGCCTTCAGAAAATGGCATGAGTTTGGTTGATCATTTTCCTGGTCATCCAATCATCATATTTATACAAGTTTTTGTTTTTGAATTCCTGTCACTTTCCATCTTCCTCTGGATTTTAGGAGTAACACATGCAACCTGAGATGAAGAGCCTTTTAGTATGACTTGTCCCAAGTCCACCATCTTTTTTAGGAGGTCTTTGAAGATAAGACACTCTTGAATGGGATTCCCCAACATCTGATGAAATGGGAAATAGTTGGGACGACCTTCATATCCTTCCTTATTTGTCCTTTTGGGCCTTGGAAATTGAACCAAATTATTTCCCAGAGCTGAAATGAAGTAAATAAGAACATGTTCATTTCGGAAAGAGTAAACTTTGCTATTCAGATCCTCAAATTGTTTTCATCTTTGATCTCTTTGATCGTATTGATGAAATAGCCTCTGTTGTTGATGCTCGGGAGGTGGAGTCCTTCGATAAGATGAAGGTTTTGAAGTAGAAGTAGGCATAGGTGCCTGTTTAAGCGTAACTGTAGCAGTTTCTGCTTTACCCATTTTGCTTCCTGGAGCTGATAGAATTACATGAGCTTTATCCTTAGTCTATGTAAGAGAGTCTTCAATCTGCTGAGCGATTCAAGTAAGGTCTCAAAACCCTCCTGTGTATTTCATAGGGATCAATGGTGTGCGTATTTCATCATGCAGATTTTCCACACAGATTGGCAACAACTCTTCATGAGGGAGTGCTATGCTTAGGAAATATGTTAATCCCTTCCAGCAAGCAATGAAATCTAAAACCCTTTCATTCTACCTTTTCTTACAATTTTTATGATCAAAAACTGTAGTCTTTGGCAACGTTGAGATGAATTGAAGAAGGAATATTTGACGAAGATCCTCTCATCCGGTAATTGACCGAGATTGCAAGCTTGTATACAAGACAAAAGCAGGCCCTTGTAATGACTGTACAAAACACCTGAACTTAACTGCTTCTTGTTGCTAAGGGGTTCCCATCATAGGATCGCAACGAGAAACAAAATGTGTTAAGTGTTTCTCTGGGTCTCCCGAACCATTAAAGATTGTGAATGTGGTACTTGAAAAATTTGATAGGGAGGAATAGCCTCAACCCATATGGGGTAATCTATATTTTCTGGTTGAATTTGAGCATGTTTTACATATATATATTATAAATGAGGTGTTAAGGAATCAATAGTAGTTATTAACTTTTGATAAACATCCGGTTGAGCTTGGACCTCAGCCGGTGCAATAACTGGAGCTTGGACAGGTATGGTGGCTGGTACTGCAACTGATGGTAGCACCACCGATTATTGTTTCACATGACCCATAGGATTAGACCTATGAGGTTTTACTAATAAAGGAGGATATTCATGATCCATCTCAGTAGCCACAACAAATTCCCTTGGCTAACTGACTCCAGCACGCTTAGGAGGAAGACTACCTTGATGTAGTTCTGCGTTCAACCTACTCAATTCCTTCATTTCTTCCTTTTGTTGTGTGAATAATTGCTCTAATGAGAGAGATTTGCCTTCTACATAAGAAGGGTATGTAACCTGATTCTTTCCTTTCCCCTTATTGGACACCTTTTGGAGAGGGGGAAGTGGGTTACTTGAAAGATTACCTAGATTCTGGGTAATTATTTGATTTCGTATACTCACACCTTCTTCATTTGGGTCTGTGCATACAACTTCTTGATCATGAACCTCCTCATCTAATCCCTCTGAGTGAGACTCATCTGGGGGATCAGAAACAACGGCATTGATGACATTAATTGATGCATAACGCATTGCATCCCTTTTATCGGAATTTATGCAGAATTGTCTTCTTCCATGTCCTTGACGAGATATTGCCTTTTGTTGTTTTGATCCCTCAGGAACATCTTGATGAACCGTAATTTGGAGGGAATCTCCTGATAATTCGGCTCTTCTTTCCTCTTGTGGCTTCTTCCCTAATCGAGAGAAGACTGAATTTCTCTGAAGAATAGATTGAGGATTTCAAAAAGTCCCTAGTCCTGTGGACTGGGGCTTTTCCTGCTCAACTACTCGAATCCTATTTGTTGACTCCGAGGATTGGGCTAACAGAGTCCCCAGTCTGGCAAGCTGGGGTGGCTCTTGAGTTGCTATATCTGAGAATTTATTAAAAAATCTCATGATATTGTGGAATTTAGTCTGGAAATTGGTTGTATACATCAACCTACATCCACTCTTATCACCTGGTTCAAATGAATGTTGGATGATTTCTGACACTTCTGTCACTTGATGATATGTATTCTCTAAATGAGAATCCTGTTCAATATTCTCTTTTTCCTGATGAAAGAGTAATTTTACAACTTGTTCTCTGTATGCCTGATTCTGAGAAGAACTAGTTGAGGCATGTACTTGAGCGAGCCATTGATTACAAACAAAGCCAATTGGTTGGGGATGGCCATGGGAAATAACATTGTCGGAGACCATTTTTGGCGGGCTTTGTTGGCTGGAGAGTATAGTGAAATGTAGTGCTCCATGAACACCCCATCCCCTGATTGGAATACCAGATGGGGCATTGGCAATTAACTATCACAATATTCTTAATGCACCAAGGCATGAATGTTGAAGGGATCTCTACTGCTTTTCAGCCTTCGGATATCGAGAAACTGAGAGAGATACCAAGTCAATTGGTCATTTCAACCCTTCTATTATATTGAAATGATTTTCATATTCATCATAAGATAATATTTTCTTTTTCAATTGACAAAGATATTTCCACATGTTGAGACGAATATATTGAATACAATCTTCCATAAACATATCTGGAATATCATACTGAGAGTCAGTCAAAAGCCAAAACATGACTGGATATTCACCTTTCAACAATTGTTTTCTCATATTCAGCACTTCCTCGTTATCATTCGATGAAGATTCTTCTACTTGATTAGACCAGAGATGGTGCTTCCTTGTTGCTTCATTAGATTCCACAAGATTGGTAGATAATTCACTTATAAAATTAGAATATGCATGACACAGGGGTGGTTCGGAGAATGACCTACACCCAGGGGTATCTTCTGATTGAGAAAGTATTTCACCTGTTAATGGTAAAGCATCAGACATGAATGGCTTCACTTTTGCAAGTGCCTCAAGATAAGAGGGATTTCTTTTCACTACATTTTCATTTTGATAATTTTCCAGCCAATGTGAATTATTACTACGGAGAGGAATTTTATAGCTAAATTCATCATCATGGGGAGGACCACCATGGTGGGTTACAATAAGAGATTAAACCTCTTTCTCCTAAGTCTTCTTGCCACGTAGAGGGTTATCGTGGCTCTCATTTGAAGATGATACTTCGAAATAGACTAAACTTTCATGAAGCAAGCCATCATGAGGAAGTGTCTGATGCAAACCATTGGAATTAATGTTTCCACTATTGGGAAATGAGATATTAGAATCTTGAGTTGCAACAGATAATTGTTTGAGTGCATCAAGGACTCCAGCATCAAGAAAGGCCTTGTTACAGATTGGCCCTTGATTTCTTGACTGTGTTGGATGGGTCTTTTTCATATATGCCTTCTTACTCTTTTTGGGAACTAGTACTTAACAAAAGTGGATATTATGGGAAGGTGTATGTGCCTACTCAAGAGAAAGGATCAGGTTAGGCTAATTATCTCCACTCAAATCAGGTGTATGTGCCTGACTTGGTTATCTGTATGACATGGGAGAGTATGGCCCACAACCCTCTCGGACTGGAACAAAGGTGTGTGTCTAATACAAAGTGAACTGTTGATGTGTCACTCCACTGGTAGGGATATATTTTAATTTCTTTCCCTATGATGCTGCTGAAGCTGTTATAATATCCTGGCAGGCTTCCAGAATATAAGCAGGGATTTTCTTCTCCTCTTTCACCATTGTCAGAATGTGCTTGGTGACTTCAGCTATTGGAACGGGAATATACATCCATTCCATTCTTGTAGAAGGTGTGTGTTACTGCTCTCGTCCTCCTTTTCCTGTCAGTGAATCCTGACAGTACTCATGTATGGAGGCAGAGAGTTGATTCTGCCTCCTACTTGTCATTGGGGCTTTCCAATTGACGTCTCTAGGTGCTACCAATGAGACTGTTGGTAGGCTTGATCAATACTAGTAGGTGTATGTGCATAATGATTTCACTCCGCCAAATGGGGTTGATGAACTTCCTTCAATACTGGAAAATGAGGTTGCTGGCAGGATTGATGAGTGTATGAAGGTGTATGAGGCTATTTACCAGTTGTCAGCACATTGGGTTGGAAGGCTTCATCGTATATAGTCAGACGAGCCTGCTGACTAGCTGATGATTTATAAATAGGTGTATGTTCCTGTCTATAGTACTCCGCCGGAATTTCCAGATGGAAATTGAATGTTTCTGCCAGACGATTCTGCTGGACAACTGAATTAAAACAGACGAGTGTGTGTGCCCGCTCGTTTCTTTCCACCAAGTTAGGCTGGTGGACTTCTCCAAAAACGGCAGAGATAAGAACCTGCTCACTTTTTACTGGTCGTCACCTCTGGTGTTTCGTCTTGCCTTCTCGGGTTCGAGGAACCTTATCCGAACACCTAGAGACGACACCCTCATCATGTTGAGGGAGCACTGCCACACGAGTCTGGCGGTGATTGTTGATGGGATCCCTCGGGAAGGACTCATGTATTTTTGAATTAAGTCCTTCAGTGACCTTATCATTCACCTCCCCAAAAAATGGGATGGAATAGTGATTGCGTTCTAGGGATAATGACCTAAAACAATTGGAGACAGTGGTTGGAACCACCTATTTCTTGATTGCTGGTCGTCGCTGTCTAGACGACCAGGATGAATTATTGACTTGGAGGGCTTGTCGAGTGGCCTCCAGAGTCATAATTTTACTGTGTCGATGGTATTCCTTAACTGGTGCATTTGATACCCAGTATTGAAGATGTTGAGTAGGTGATGTTGTTCTCAGAGCAGACGACGATCCAGTAGGAGTAGCAGTAGAGGTATTCACAGGAGAGGTATTCACAGGTGTGAACTTTCACGAAGCCATTTCTATAACGAATAAGATCTTGGAAAAGAGTGCATGTTGCATATAACAGACATAATCAAGATAAGTTCGGCCACTACATCTTTTGGATAAGCACTTATGCTATTGATTGTTCTGTTGTCCCTCTCATTAAATTTAAATATGGGCCTAACAAATAAGTAAGGCATCATTTTAACTTGGTTAAGGATTCACGTCGGGTTCACTATTGTTTGTTTCCTATGGAAATGGGGATGACCTTGTTTATTTATGTTTCAAACATTCCAATTGGTTTCTAACGGGTTTTTTCCAAGAAATGGAAACATCCTATGATTCTATATCCATTTGGACCTACTTTCCAAATGTAGGTGCTCGTTAGTTGTGGAATGATGAGGCTTAAGAATTTTCATTAGTCGAGAGGATGGGAGGTCGGACCCATCACACCTATTTTAGGGGAATTATTGTCTACTCTGTGTAACACCCTAACCCCAGTTACCCAGAGTCGGTGCATTATTACATAACATTGGCATGATCACAAGAAATATCAAGTCTCGAAAGACCGATTAGTTTAGTATCCTTGGAAACACTATATATATTCATAAAGTTTTACATTACATCATAAAAATGAAAACTATAACAAAATAGTCTCCATATTCCTCACTCTTATCCCCTCATACTATCCCTGTAGTTCATTCATAATTTACTTCTTCACATCCTGGGAAAAATAAAACATAGAAAAGGGGTGAACTCAAATGCCCAGTAAGGATAACAATATAGCGTAAACTCTCATAAATAAGAATAAACATTTAAGGCATTGTATAACTAAAACAAAAGCCTCTTAAACTTGAACTTCAACATAGTATGGAAAAAATAAAATTAAATAATGACATTTACTTATTCACATGGATATTCTACTAATCTAATAATCACATGCAATATCAATAACCACTTTCATAATGATGGAATGCATAATGCCAGACTATCATAACCACATAGACAAGGCCTCGTGCCAAGACTACAAATAAGATTTTGTCAAGGCCTTGTGCCAAAACACTAGTTTGTCTCATGATACCTACTGATGCATCGAGGAGCTATAGAGGGCTCCACCCGTCACATATTAAGTCCAATGCATTCCTCATATGAACAGTTTTAATCATAACATAAACATTCATATTAAAACTAGCATACGAAATGTAAATACTTCATCCATAAACCATGAATGATATAAAAATAGCACACCCATAGTAAAACATATCACAAAAACTTCAATATAATATATAAGTTTTGTATCATAATAAATCAACTTCAAATAAGCATAAAATCCATCAAAGGATGTTGACATAGATGAAATCAAAACTGTTTTTAGAGTAATATCTCTTTTTATTTTGAAATAATTTAAGAGTCATATATTTATAAAATATAACATTTTCTTTGAAAATTTTCTTATAAGCTTGTAAGGGAAGGTTCGAAGATTTTATAATGGCGGAAAATATCCGCACCCACCGTATAAGTTAAAAAAACATTATTACCTTAATTCTATCGAAAAGGTTAAAAAGCACCTTGTTTGGAAAACGACGGAAAGATTCCTTTATTAACCTCTTATAAAAAGTAAAACAAGTGTATAAATGACTTTAACCCATATTATTGTAAATAGTAAAAATGTTTTTAAATACATTTTTAAGAAACATGTATGTGGATGATAAAGAAATCCCAGTAGATTATTACGTATAAACAACCACGGATAATGAAGAGATTGCAAAATAAACCCTTAACTTGTACTTTTACTTGGTTGGGGGTAGGTTAACCTCCTGTATAATGGTGAAATAATTGTTATTAAATTATACAAGAATCATATACATTAATATGATATCATATATGACCTTTTAACATTGATTTATTAATAATATCTTAGTATTATCGTTGTTTTGGGTGTTAACTTACTCGTTTTCTTTTATATGTTTTGTTACATAAGCCATGTTTGTCATGGATAGGTTGTATCTTATTCATATCCAGAATTATATCAAGTCCTTAAAAATTATTTTTAAATCATCAAATGATAATTATACTTGAATGGATACGATGGAGAATGAATCTCATCGCGTTCGTGGAGACGGTAGTCAGTACGTACGCACGAGCGACAATATCATTCTTTTGATATTAAAATAATATATAATTGGATGGTATATCATATATAAAGAATCATTATAATGTTATATTTATTATTTACATGAATTATAAATCATTATTATACCCATACAAATAATAATATATTGAATAACAATTACACCTCAACGTGGAGACGGTAAGCCGTACGTACGCACGTATGGTGACATGTCATTCAAAGGATGGATAGAATACTGAATATGGTTGTACCATATTTATAATAATATTACATTATATAGGAGATACTGGATTCATTATTTTATAATGTGAATAACAAATAAAGAAGAAGTTTAAGAAGAAACGAATTTGAAAAAGGGTCGTGAAAACATTACCTCTTATTCGGGTTCTTCCTTTTGATTTGATCAAAAGGGCTCTTTAAGTTGGATTTCTAATCAAACTAAGGCCTCTAGGATGTATTGAGGGAATTTTAAAGAGTATTTGGGCAGGTTTTGGCCGAACCAAAAGGCTTTGAAGGTTTTAATTAATGAGGAGGAGTGCCTTTTTATAAGAGGGGTGAGGGGCACCTTTGGAAAAGCTAGAAATATTATTTTATAATAAATTCATATTCGGTTTCTAATGGCTTCAAAGTGGATTATTTAAAGTTTCAGGTGGGTATGGGTCTAAAATAACTCATCCAGTATAATTTAGATAGGTTTGGGTCATTATATTAACCTTATCTTTTATTTTTAACTCTTAGTTAATTAGTTTGACACTTACCATATCACTTTGTATTTTTATATTATATAGTTAATAAACTTACTATATACCTCCACACGACCCCCAAGTGGTCCATTAATGATACAACTATCATGATATAAGTCTTTTGGCCGAACTTTATATTTTTAGGAATTTAATATCAATTAATAATATAATATTTGTTTTAAAAACTCTTTTATGTCAATTTTGACACTATTCAATAATTTATTTTTTAAAAAATTATAACAGAATTATTACTTCGAAAGAATTTAATGAAATAAATCCTAACATATCATATTATCATATAAAATTAGTTTAATTCATAAAAAGTCTGAAATTATATTTATTTGGGTGTTTATAAAATCAATTATTTTAATCTTTTATTAATTTAGTAATTGCTGCATCACCATTTTGTCATAAAAAATTAAATTTTATAATGCCTAAAAATTATAAATAAAATATCATTATGTAGTAAATATTTTTATCTTTCTAATGAATATTTATAGTCTAAAATAAAACATATATAACCCTATGTAAAAATTGTTTTTCTAAAAGATATATGCTTATGTCATTTTTGTATTTATTTTAACTTAATTAAAATAAAGTGTCCCTATCACCTACAAGTGGCTCCATGGGATCCCAAAATCGACACAAAGATGCCCATGGTCGGAAATTTATCCACCAATAAGGTTAGGACACATTTTAGGGTAATTCAGTATTATAATAATATTATTTTTTAACCCTTATTTACCGGATTTACCCTTAACCATGGTAAATAAAATATTTATCGAAGTAATTATTCAAAATGTCTAAAAATAAAAGTTACCTATTAACACAATATGAACATCCTGATTCCAAATATGGAATCCATTTTTCCAAATTCAAAACACATAAGTGGCAGAAATTAATTTAAAATTAATTCCCGTTGTTAAAACAAAAAGCGTGTTTTTAAGAGATAATAACTATCAAAAGATTGACACTTGTTTATATCCGGATTAATTATAAAATTATGTACAATGACCAAAATTGTATTAAATGGTAAAAATATATTCTAAATATACTTTAAAACCACTCAAATTCATAATTTATCAATATAAATTATTTCGATTAAAAAGTTGTTTTTAATTAAAATTTAGTAATTTTCACTATTCATTAAAATATAAATGTTATCCGAAAAGTTCCGGAATTTCACCCAAGACTAAATTTGATATTCCGAATCCAAAAATGAAGTCCATTTTGAGAGATAAAATTTATAAAATTTCAAAAAGTATGTATTACTATTCATAATGGCTAGTTTGATTGGTTGTGGTGTGTTAGAACTCGATGTTGCGTACAACACACGCTATCACATTATTCAAAGAGAAGCATACCGTAGAAGTTTGGGGTGTTACATTCTCCCCTCCTTCAAATAATTTCGTCCTCGAAATTCCTAGAATACTACCGCATGAAAAGACTTGGGTGGTTCTTCATCATAATTTCCTCGGGTTCCCACGTTACCTCTTCCATCTTATGGTTTCTCCACAAGAATTTTACAATACGAGTCATCCGGTTTCGCAGTACTTGTTCTCTCATATCAAGAATCCTGATGGGCTCTTCGCAATAAGATAGACCGGGTTCCAGTTTTAATTTCACATAGGTTAGTACATGCGTTGGGTCAGGCATGTATTTCCTCAATAGAGATACGTGGAACACATCATGAACTTTGGAGAGACATAGTGGCATTGCCAATCGGTAAGCTACAGCCCCAATTCGTTCTAGAATTTCGAAAGGTCCGATGTACCTAGGACTCAATTTACCTTTCTTACCAAAACGTATGACTCCCTTCCATGGAGATACATTCAGGAAAACAAGATCACCGACTTGAAATTCCAAATCCTTCCTTCGATTATCGGCATAGCTCTTCTACCTACTTTGAGCTGCCTTGATGTGATTTTGGATTACCTTCACCTTTTCCATTGTTTCCTCCACCAGTTCTGGACCTACAAGTTTTCTTTCACCAACATCATCCCAACAGGTTGGTGTGCGACATCTCTTTCCGTATAATTCTTCATATGGTGCCATCTGAATACTCGAATGGAAGCTATTGTTATAGGAAAATTCTACTAGAGGTAAATATTGATCCCACATACCCTAAATTCAAGTGAGTAGGATCTCAACATGTCTTCTAAGGTTTGAATAGTTCGTTCTAATTGTCCATCTGTTTGAGGGTGGTAGGCAGTGCTCAAATGAAGTTCAGTATCCAAGGCTTTCTGAATACTTTTCTAGAATCTTGAAGTAAAACGGGGATCACGATCCGAAACAATCGATAGGGGTACTCCATGAAGTCTCACAACATCATTAATATATATTCTTTCTAGACGTTCCAGTGGTAGATCTTCTCTTATTGCAAGAAAATGTGCTGACTTGGTAAGACGATCAACAATGACCCATATTGAATCGTTCCTTCTAGGAGTCTTTGGTAGCCCCATGACAAAGTCCATCGTAATATTGTCCCATTTCCACATCGGTATGGGAATATGTTGCATGACTCCTCCAGGCGGTTGCCTTCCAGCTTTCACTTGTTGGCAAACCATACATCTTGACACAAAATCAGTAATCTCCCTCTTCATGTTGTCCCACCAAAAATGTTCCTTCAAATCTCTATACATTTTGGTGCTCCGAGGGTGTATAGAAAAATTGGAACTATGAGCATCATCCAACAATTCCCTTTTTAGTTCAGGTATATCGGGAACACAAAGTCTCTTCCCAAATTTCAAAATTCCATCTTCATACACAATGAATTTCAATCTCCCATCATTCACAGCTTTAATCTTCTTTTGAAATTCTTCATCATCGGTCTGAGAACTCTTTATCCTTTCTAGTAAAGATGGTTTGGAAACCATTTGAAAATGAATTGATGTTTCACCTTCCCTGGTTATTCCCATGTCCATCTTCACTAGATCCATGAAAATTTGATCCCTTTCAATTCTCATATTGTTCAAAACTCCTTGATCTTTTCTGCTCAAAGAATATGCCACCTTGTTTGCTTTCCCTGGGTGGTAGTGTATCATACAATACTAATCCTTGAGTAATTCAATCCATCTCCTTTGCTTCATGTTGAGTTATTTTTGTGAGAAAATATACTTCAAACACTTGTGATCAGTATAAATCTCACATTTTTCACCACAGAGGTAGTGCCTCCATATATTCAAAGAAAATATCACAGCTTCTAACTCGAGATCATGAGTAGGATATTTTTTCTCATGAATTTTCAACTGTCGTGATACATAGGCAATAACCCTATCATTATGCATAAGGACACAACCAAGTCCTTTCTTCGATGCATCGCTATAAATAACGAACCCATCATTCCCCGATGGTAGAGTCAATATAGGAGCATTGACTAATCTTCTCTTCATTTCTTCGAAAAATTCTTCACACTCTTTTATCCTAACAAATTTAACCCCTTTATGTGTGAGCTTCGTTAATGGGTTAGCCAATCGGGCAAAATTCTGGACGAAACGTCGATAATAACATGCTAAACCAATAAAACTACGTACCTTAGTTATACTCGTAGGTGCTGTCCATTCTTGGATTGCCTTGGTCTTAGAAGGATCAACAGAGATTCCATCTTTAGAGACAATATGGCCAAGAAAAGAAATATCCTGAAGCCAAAATTCACACTTGCTAAACTTCTCATATAATTCATGTATTCTTAGAGTCTTCAGGATAATGCGCAAGTGATTTTCATGATCTTAGTAGCTTTTGGAGTATACCAAGATATCATCAATAAATACCACCACAAATTCATCGAGATATTCCTTGAAAACTTTATTCATCAGATCCATGAATACAGAGGGTGCATTAGTCAATACAAAATGCATTCCTGTAAACTCATAATTCCCGTACCTAGTTTGAAATTCTGTCTTCAAAATGTCTTCCTTATTTACACACAACTGATAGTATCCAGATCGAAGGTCAATATTTGAAAAGTATTGATCTCCATGCAGTTGGTCAAATAAATCATCAATGCGAGGTAGGGGATACTTGTTCTTTATTGTTATAGCATTGATCTCCCTGTAGTCGATACATAACCTTATAGATCCATCTTTATTTTTAACAAAAAGAAAAGGGGATCCCCATGGAGAAACACTAGGGCGAATAAATACCTTATTACTCAATTCCTCTAGTTGTTTCTTTAGTTTGACTAATTCAATAATGGCCATTCTATAAGGGGTCTGCGATATAGGCCTTGATCCAGGAATTAAATCAATGGAAAACTCAACTTCTCATTCTGGAGGATGTCCAGGTAAATCTTCCAGAAATACATCTACATATTCTTTCACAATAGGTACATCCTCTATTTGAGAATTCCTTTTCTCACCCACAGTCAATTAATTATCTTCCTCCCCAATAATTGAATTTAGTTGATCTACTGGGGGTGGATCTAGATAAGAATTATGTGGTGACGATTTTTCTCTAAATAAAAGGTGTTCCTTATCATCATCATCAAAAATCATAACCTCCTTCTTCTTACAATAAATCTTCGTATCATAGTCTGAAATCCAATCCATACCGAGAATTATATCAAACTCAATCATAGGTATGACAATGAGATCAGCAGATAAAGAACATTTATGTGCTCTAATGGGGACTGATTCACAAAACATTGTTGCAATGATACTTCTCTTAGGAGTCTTAACTGACAACTCTCTTGTTAAAGCAAATTGGAAATATCTAATTTTCTTAGAAAACTGGAAAGATATGAAACAATGTGATGATCCAGAATCAAATAATGCATTTTTTAAACTTGAGGAAACCATTAAATTACCTGCCACCATGTCTTTCGGAGCTTCTACCTCAGTAGTAGTGATAGCATAAGCTTGGCCTTGATCCCTTGGCCTTTTCTGAGGTAAGTTCCCTTGACGCTTAGGACATTCATTTGCATAATGTCCCATCTCCCTGCAATTGTAGCACTGAACATTGGTAGCTTCCTTCTTCCCTTTGCAATCACGAGCTTGGTGGACTTTTTCACCACACTTGTAACAGACACCCATTCCATTCAAGAAAGTACCGGGGTGTTTCTTCCCACATTTACCACATGATGGATATTCAACCTTTCCCTTCTTCCCATTATTTCCATTCCCGGATTGATCAGAAGATCTCTTCTTCTCTTGCTTTGATTTAAAGTCATAAGACTTAGAGAATTCCTTTTCAGTCTTGATAGCACATGAGACAATGTCTTCGTACGACGAGAAGGATTGTGAGACTAATGCTCGATGGAGAAATGGTTTCAACCCATCAAAGAAATGATCAATCTTACTACTTGGGTTACGTATATAATCTCCAGCATACCTTGCTAACCTTGTAAAGTTAGCCTCATAATTTGCAACATTCTCATCCTCCTTTTGTCTCAGACTCAGAAATTGTCTTTCCATATCTGCTCGATGGTCACGAGGAAATTATTTTTCTAAAAACAGATCTTTGAACTCCCTCTATTCCAGATTTGATACTTCATCATCTTCCTTTATGGTTTGAATTAATGACCATAATTGATCAACATCTTTAGTGAGGCGGTAAACTGTCATGATAACTTTTTCCCTTTCACTAATCCCCAAAGCCTAAAATATTTTATCTAGGGAATTTATCCATTGCTCGGATACTAAGGGATTTGTACTCCCATTGAACGTTGGTGGTTGTTGCCTCATGAAGAGATCTAACATTGATCCTCCACGCTGTGGATCAGAGTGCTCCATACGGGTAAGGTTATTATTCATAACCTGAGTGAGTTGTCCCAATATGGTGATTATCTAATCGGCACCAGTTGCATCACCAGCTCCACTATAATTATCTTGACCAGCAGGGAAATCCCTACATGGAGTGCATGCATTTATACGATTTTCATTTCTTCCACTAGGCACCATTTCTAAACAATGGAATAAACTAGATCAGTTTATGAATCAAAATAAATAACTTCATACTTATAAAAAACATAACATAAATTGAACTATTTATGGATATAATCCATAATCATAAAAAAAATTTGAGGAAGTATATAATCATAAACCCTTCATAATTATTTGTAAAGAAAATGAGAGTTATCCTAAGCATATTTCCTAGGAGTGTCGTATCCAAGAGTGCATCAAGGCCCGTTGTCGTGCACCAGTTCCCGTTCGAGTCTATATCAAAGCGGTGTTTCCGGGTTTTACCCCTAGGTACATCTTTGCCAGAGCCGCCTCAACCTGATCGTATCCAGACAGGGATGTATTGCTCAAAAAACTCACAAAATCTCTACAATACCAAAATTCTTGGAATTTCTTCTATACCAATCCTCAAAGTCCATTTTAGGTCTATGTGATCTAATTAGAGTTTATCTAAATCTAGCTTCCAAGGTTTCTACTAAACTTCCTCTGATACCAACTGTAATTCCCCGACCCTGGTTACCCAGAGTCGGTGCATTATTACATAACATTGGCACGATCACAAGAAAGATCAAGTCTCGAAAGACTGATTAGATTAGTAGCCTTGGAAACACTAGATATATTCATAAAGTTTTACATTACATCATAAAAATGAAAACTATAACAACATAGTCTCCATATTCCACACTCTTATCCCCTCATACTATCCCTGCAGGTCATTCATAATTTACTTCTTCACATCCTGGTAAAAATAAAACATAGAAAAGGGGTGAGCTCAAATTCCCAGTAAGGATAACAATATAGAGGAAACGTTCATAAATAAGAATAAACATTTAAGGCATTGTATAACTAAAACAAAAGCCTTTTAAACTTGAACTTCAACATAGTATGGAAAAAATAAAATGAAATAATTCCATTTACTTATTCACATGGATATTCTATTAATCAAATCATCACATGCAATATCAATAACCACCTTCATAATGATGGAATGCATAATGCCAGACTATCATAACCACATAGCCAATGCCTCGTTCCAAGACTACAAATAAGATTTTGTCAAGGCCTTGTGCCAAGACACTAGATTGTCTCATAAGACCTACCGATGCATCGAGGAGATATAGCGGGCTCCACCCGTCACATATTAAGTCCAATGCATTCCCCATATGAATAGGTTTAAACACAGCATAAACATTCGTATTAAAACTAGCATACAAAATGTAAATACTTCATCTATAAACCATGAATGATATAAAAATAGAACATCTACAGTCAAAAATATCACAAAACCTTCAATATCATATAGAATTTTTGTATCATAATAAATCAACTTCAAATAAGCATAAAATCCATTAAAGGATGTTGACATAAATGAAATCAAAAATCTTTTTAGAGTAATATACCTTTTTATTTTGAAATCATTTAAGAGTCATATATTTATAAAATATAACATTTTCTTTGAAAATATTATTATAATCTTGTAAGGGAAGCTTCTAAGATTTTACAACGGTGGAAAATAGCCGCACCCGCCGTATAAGTTAAAAAAACATTCTTACCTTAATTCTGTCGAAAAGGTTAAAAAGCACCTTGTTTGGAAAACGACGGAAAGATTCCTTTATAAACCTCTTATAAAAAGTCAAACAAGGGTATAAATGACTTTAAACCATATTATTGTAAATAGTAAAAAAAATTGAAATACATTTTTAAGAAGCATGGATGTGTATGATAAAGAAATTCCAGTAGATTATTACGTATAAACAACCTCGGATAATGAAGAGATAGAGAAAGAAACCCGTACCTTGTAATTTTCCATGGTTGGGGGTAGGTTAACCTCTAGTATAATGGTGAAATAATTGTTATTAAATTATACAATAATCATATACATTAATATGATATCATATATGATCTTTTAACATTGATTTGTTAATAATATCTTAGTGTTGTCGTTGTTTCTGGTGTTAACTTACTCGTTTTCTTTTATATGTTTTGTTACGTAAGCCATGTTTGTCATTGATAGGTTGTATCTTATTCATATCCAGAATGATATCAAGTCCTTAAACATTATTTTTAAATCATAAAATGATAATTATACTTGAATGGATACGATGGAGAATGAATCTCATCGCGTTCGTGGAGACGGTACTCCGTACGTACGTACGAGCGACAATATCATTCTTTTGATATTATAATAATATATAATTGGATGGTATATCATATATACAGAATCATTATCATGTTATATTTATTATTTCCATGAATTATAAATCATTATTATACCCATCCAAATAATAATATATTGAATAATAATTACACCACGACGTGGAGACGGTAGGCCGTACGTACGCATGTATGGTGACATGTCATTCAAAGGATGGATAGAATACTGAATATGGTTGTACCATATTTATAATAATATTAAAGTATATATGGGATACTGTATTCATTATTTTATAATGGGAATAACAAATAAAGAAGAAGTTGAAGAAGAAACGAATTTGAAAAAGGGTGGTGAAAACATTACCTCTTCTTCGGGTTCTTCATTTTGATTTGATCAAAAGGGAACTTTAAGTTGGATTTATGATCAAAATAAGGCCTCTAAGTTGTATTGAGAGAAGTTGAAAAAGTATTTGGGCAGGTTTTGGCTGAACCAAAAGGCTTTGAAGGTGTGAATTAATGAGAAGGAGGAGTGTCCTTTTATAAGAGGGGTGAGGGGCACCTTTGGAAAAGCTAGAAATATTATTTTATAATAAATTAATATTCGGTTTCTAATGGCTCTAAAGTGTATTACTTAAAGGTTAATGTGGGTATCGGTCAAAAACCACTCAACCAATAGAATTTAGACTGGTTGGGTCATTATATTAACCTTATCTTTTAGTTTTAACTCTTAGTTAATTAGTTTGACACTTACCATGTCACATTGTATTTTTATATTATATAGTTAATAAACATACTATATACCTTAACGCGACCCCCAAGTGGTCCATTAATGATACACCTATAATGATATATTTCTTTTGGCCAAACTTTAGATTTTTATGAATTTAATATCAATTAATAATATAATATTTTTCTTAAAAACTCTTTTATGTCAATTTTGACACTATTCAAAATTGATTTTTGTAAAAATCATAACGGAATGATTACTTCAAAAAAAGTTAATTAAATAAATCCTAACATGTAATATTATCTTATAAAATTAGTGTAATTTATAAAAAGTCTGAAATTATATTTATTTGGGTGTTTAAAAAATCAATTATTTTAATTTTTTATTAATTTAGTAATTACTGCATCACCATTGTGTCATAAATAAATTAAATTATATAATGTATGAAAATTATAAATAAAATATCATTATGTAGGAAATATTTTTTATATTTATAATGAATATTTATAGTCTAAAATACAATATATATAACCCTATGTAAATATTGTTTTGCTAAAAGATATATCCTTATGTCATTTTTGTATTTATTTTAACTTAATTAAAATAAAGTGTCCCTATAACCTACAAGTGGATCCATGGGGTCCCAAAATCGACCCAAAGATGCCCATGGTCAGAAATGTATCCACCAATAAGGTTAGGACAAGTTTTAGGGTTATTTAGTATTATTATAATATTATTTTTTATCCTTTATTTACCGGATTTACCCTTAACCATGGTAAATAAAATATTTACCGAAGTAATTATTCAAAATGTCTAAAAATAAAAGTTACCTATTTACACAATATGAACATCCTGATTCCAAATATGGAATCCATTTTTCCAAATTAAAAACACAGAAGTGGCATAAATTAATTTAAAATTAATTCTCGTTGTTAAAACAAAAAGCATGTTTTTAAGAGATAATAACTATCAAAAGATTGACACTTGTTTATGTCTGGTTTAATTGTAAAATTATGTACAATGAACAAAATTGTATTAAATGGTAAAAATATATTCCAAATATACTTTAAAACCACTCAAATTAAGAATTTATCAATATAAATTTTTTCGATTAAAAAAGTTGTTTTTAATTAAAATTTAGTAATTTTCACTATTCATCAAAATAAAAATGTTATCCGAAAAGTTCCAAAATTTCACCCTAGACTAAATTCAATATTTCAAATCCAAAAATGATGTCCATTTTGAGAGATAAAATTTATAAAATTTTAAAAATTAGGTATTACTATTCATAACGGCTAGTTTGATTGGTTGTGGTGTGTTAGAACTCGATGTTGCGTACAACACATGCAATCGCATTATTCAATGAGAAGCGTACCGTAGAAGTTTGGGGTGTTACACTCTAGGACTCTCTTTATAGATTTAAGTTATGTTCGTGAATCCTTATTACATTACCAAGTATGAAAGGGATATTTCCTTTTGATCTAACAATTAATAATTAGTATGTAGGAGATTTAAAGAATCTTTTATATGTATTCGAGGTTCTTCATAGATAGAGAATCATCTGTATTTGTGAGATATTCTTAGTCAATGGTATCCTTAAACACATTATATAGAAATAGATTGATTATTATAATAACCATACTATTTTTAAATCCACTCAGCGGGGCACTTGAAATTTATTGTCCTTCAGAAGCACATGGATTATTTCAGAGTTGGGATCGTACCCGCAGATGGGCTACCTACGTATCCTTATTTAAGAAAGGAATCAAAACCCACGTAGTTTGAGTAAAGAAGTATGAGATTTATGTATGATTGATGTCTCAAATAAAGATGTCATAATTACTTTTACGCTCTAAGCTCACGTGAGTCATGCTCGGTGTGAGAAACAAGAGGTATTGGTAAAACCTGACAATTGTTCCATGAAAGATTAAATCATAATAAATGATCTGGGGCTTAGGTATGTATGACTGCCCAAATAGATTAAGATTAGGATTTTCTTCAGGGAATAAACCCAAGAACAAAGTCCATAAAGGTATATGTGCTTTATGGAGATTGGGATACTCTAACTTGTGGCTTACTCCTAAGGAGGATGCCCAAATCAAAATAGAATAAAAATGGTTAAGAGAATTATGATTGGGGCTTACTCCTAAGGAGGATGCCCATATTTGGGAACTTGGGGATTAATCTTTAATAGGATGCCAATAATTAAGGGAACTTAAAGACTATGGATTACTTGAAAAGGAATCCCAGGTTAGGGGATTTAGAATTTGAGATTGGGACTTACTCCTGAGAAGGAGGCCTAGGTTAAGGAGACTTGAGACTTAGGACTTATTCCTGAGAAGGAGGCCTAAGTTAAAGATACTTGAGACTTTGGAATTCTTCCTGAGAATGAGGCCTAAGTTAATGGAAATTATGAATGTGGATTTCTCCTGAAAAGGAGGCCCATGTTAGGGAACTTCTAATCTTAAAGGATGAGGTTGAATGAATGAAATCTCTCACCTTAGTGATATAAAGATATATAAATCACTATGTTTTGAGGGATGTTCCACAGAATTCTTTTCAGATAAGGAAACCAACAAAGGAATCATGCCATAAATTGTTTTGAAGATGGTTCTGAAGGCTAAATCTTGAAGCGGAGATGTGGATTTGAAGAAAGAAAGTGAATAGGCAGGAGGGGCACCCAAAAAGAGATAGGCGCGCAAGTCCTGCGTGGGTGCGCAAGTCCTGCATGGGTGCGCAAGTCCTGGTCATGCATGTGTACTTGCACGACACATGGGTACTTGCGTAATGGTCAACCATTAAGGTAATACTTGGGCAAGGCTTGGCTCAAGCCCCTAGTATTATCCCTAAAGGATTCCAAAAGAGTGGCGTGCATGTTTTGTTGAACGGATAAGGCAGCGCGCAGGTGTGTCCATTTCCATTAATGGATGGCCACTTAGGCGCTCAAGTGTTGATTAATTTCAACACTTAGGCCTTTTTTCTCCTATTTAAATCATCTATTATAGGTAAGAAATTACCTTAGAAGTGATTGAAAGACATCAAGCAGAGACTAGGGAGACCAGAGCTTAAATATGACTTTTAGAATTTTTCCATCCCGAAATGGGGGGGCCCACAAGGGGTATTTATAGGCCAGGGAAAACCCTAGGAAAAAATCATATGGGGTGTTCAAGTCACCTGAACACCCAATATTTGGCACGCAGGTATACCTGCGCGACCATGATGAAACTTGCGCGTAACATGCTAAAAGCAATCCTTGTTCATGACTTTGTTGATTTTTTATGTTTCTTCAAAGGATGAATCACTTTGTGTTCAAATTATTTCGCTTTTAATTCATTAGACTCTGTGAATGAAAGTAGCTTCAACAAAAATATAATGTATAATAATAATAATAATTTAATTATTAATGATGGAAATGCCTAATTATTCGTTCTCATGATCTCATGCATCCTAATAACTCTACCATCAAGACCATTCCAAGATGGTACAGAATTATATGTAAAAACCTGTTTAATAATATCTTAAATATTTGTCTCATGAGACCTATAAATGAATCACTAGGATATATTATACCGATCTCCACTAGTCATGTGTAGGTCAAAATATTTCCTCATATACATAATAAATTATTTAGTTCAGAGACAATGATCTTTATTATAAAATATATTTATTTATTAAAGAATAAATTTTTTTAAATAATTACTTATTTAATAAAATAATTTTTAATGTAACCAACCTATGGAAAAATATATACGGTATAAGAAATATTAATATCTATGTTACAAATAATTTGGAATTTTTAATAGAAATTTATTATACAATTATCATTAGAATGTGATTGTTTCATAGGAATGTTAATGAATACAAAAATGAATCCATAATATGAATGTCATCACAATCCTTTTTCAAATTGATCATAAACAAACTATAGTAAGAATAAGTATGGAATCTATAAAGCATAACTTCAGTGTACTATATTTAATTGATATGTTCATTTATTGATGAAAAGATATACCATAAAAATTTCTTTAAAAACAATTTTGAGCAAACTATCCTTTTCATTTTAAAAATCAATATTTAAAACTAAATTATCATGCAATATTTTGAAAGAAAATATTTATTTTAAAAGATTGGTTTAATCCTATATAGGAATATCAATAAGATTTATTGGTCATGAAGTTAATAAATTTCTTATATGATGAGAATGTTAAAACTAATATTCCTTTCACATATCTATTTATAGAATATTTTTATTTTTTTGAAAATTATATATATATATATATATTTGATTCAGGTTTTTTAAAATTAAAAATGGGTAAAATTTTCATTACTAAATAATTTGAGAAATAGATAAAATAATTTTTTTATTTCTTTTAGAAAATACATATTTGGAAGAAAACGGTTTTCCAATCAAAGAGATAAATGAAGCAGTATTTTCATAAAAACATTTTCTCAACTATTTTAAGTTCCAAAGAGTGAAAATTTGTACTATTACCAAAAAATATCATCAATAAAAATATTATAATAAATTTAAATGGGTTTATTATGTATTGATAAAATATTTTCTTTATCAATAACTTCCAGAATAAAAATTTCTATTAGAATGATATTCTGAAATAAACCCTTAGAAGCATTATAACATTGAAGTGAGAATTAATCAATGTATAAATTGATTTTGTCAAAATTTAATCAATATAAAACAAATTTAAATACAATAATAGGTAATAAAAATTCATTACACACATAATCATATAATATCATGGAAATCGAAGGAGTAATATTACCTAATGAAATGAAATTGATTAATGAAATTATTTTCCACATGGTATATTTTATGTCAAAACACCTTGGATAGATTAGTTTAAATTTAAAAATAAAATTACATCAATTTTGAATTATTTATTATAAAAAAATTTAAATGGGGAGTGTATAATCCACATAAAATTAATTGGTGAAAAACATTCAAATATACCTCAACTAATGGAAAATGAGTATAAATCTCTTACCTTACGCTTCATTTTTGATAAACATGATTTAATCTCCAGTAAATATGTTTTAATTTTTTTTAACATCATATAAAAACCATATTAATATTGAAAATATCTTATATTTTCCTTTTATAACATCATATAAACCCTTCATTAATAATTTTTTTGTATCTTCGGTTGTTAATGGCCTGGTTTTCTCATTCGTGATTTTTTTTGAAAGCTTTGGTTCTTGTTAATATTAAATTGTTATAAAATATTTATAATGATAATAATGAAATAATTATAATATTTTTACATGAATATTACTTTTAAATCCAATAATTAAATATGTTCATGAAAAATGAGATACGTTACGATCATAGAGACAGTTGGTTATACCTGCGCATGAGTAACATTCCCATTTTCAAATTATCATTATCGAAATAATGTAAGTAATATTTTACATTTTCATAATAGTAATTATATCTTATATGAAATCTTATATATTTAAATATACTTATATATATATAATCCCATGTGGTTTGTTTATAAAAATAGAGTTAGATCACTTTTGTGATTGTCACAGTCCATACGTACAAGAACGATGTTCTCATCTTTATGTGAGTGATAAGGTAACAAAAAATGGTATATATAATATTTTTCAGAATTTTAAATATGTAATTTCAACCCAAATAATTTCATTTATATCAAATATATCAAATAATTATAAATTGATTACCTTCCATGTAAATGGATAATGAAGGACAAATCACATCACTCCGTATGGAGGTAGTCTACCAAACATATGAGTGATGTAATCATTTTCAATAAGTAATGAAAAATAAAAATTTATATATGATAAAATTACTCTAGAGGTATAATTATGTTATAAAAATAATATATTTACTTTATACCCATTATTATACATAACTGTTAGAGGTTGTAATTGAAAAATGAAGGACATCGGTTCGTGAGGCGGTAGTCCACCATACACACAAATGATGATTCCAGAAACCATTTTATGGATATAGAAAAACTTTTAAGAAAATAAAATTAAATAAAAATATTTAAATATATAAATATACCTTGGTTATTATTCAATAATTCTTTAATCATAATTTATTAAGGTAAAAAACAGAATATTATAAAAAATATCATTGAAGAAGTGACCTCTTGTTTTTGTGATGTCATTTGGTTTCCACCAAAACTATTCCAAGGATGGATTTATTCCCAAAATAAGGCATTTAAGATGATACTATTTAAGTTGAGAAGTGATTTGGGTAAGTTGTGGTTCAACCAAATGGATTGAGATGTGTGATGAAGTGTTGTAAGTGATTTGAATTTTTTAATTAAGGAGTAGTTGTTTTTTGTAAATACACAAAATTATTCAATAATGGGTGGTCACTAAACCTCATGTGGCTGAAAAAATTGATAAATAGTGGAGTTAAAAGATGATATTATCGATAAACACATCCACTACAATACATAAACATTTTTAAACATGTCATTCCTTGGCCTTTAAGTTTACTCCCTCTTAACAACTTTAGTTTCTACAACGATATTTATAATTTTATCATATGTAATTAAATTTATCATCAAAAAATCAAATGATAATTATTATAAAATTTGTACCATATAAATATAAATAAAACTAATTATCATATAAAAAATTGTGTTTGGAAAATTAATTTTAACGCAAGTTCCTATAACATGAAAAGAATGTATCCTTTAACCTTAGCAACAATAATTTATTTCTATTGGAATTATTAATTATTATGACCAAAAATTATGTTGATATTATTAAAAACATATTAATTATTATGATACAAAATATTTAATATATTTTATCTGATTAAATTAATATAATTGATAGAACTTAATTTTAAATTTGTTATACATACGCAATGAGAATGTGGGGTTTCGAAGAGATAATGTTGAGAAGGTTACATTGTTTTTATATCATAAGTCAAATATGAAAACGTTTCCAAATATATAAATTAGATTAATGTGTAAATATATAATTGATATAATTTTATATTAAAATAAAATAAAAATATAATTTATAATTATAAATAATTTAAATAAAAACACATTTTGAAATTAAAATTATGTATTTTTTACTATCCATAAAAATATTAATGTTTTTAGAAAAGTCCCAAACAACTTACCCTATTTTAATTATGATATTATTTTTTCAGAAAATTATTTAATTTTAGTAAATAAATTTTCTAATAGTGGAAAACAATAGTATCAAATTATGCACGTAAATTTAGACCGAACAATATTTTATGAGAAAGTACATTTTTAATAAAGAAGTCCATTTTTCATTCAAAAGATTATTATTTTATTTATAATAGATTGTTAACCATAATTTTAATAATTATACAAATAAATATTAATACCCACTAATTTATCAACGAGGTGAGAACTTTCATATTTAATATTAATATTTTTATAATATTTCTTGTTTTATTTAAACTATGTTTTCCATTTAACACAAGCTAAACTCAGTATTGCTAGTAATGCAAGCCAAAATCTGTGTTTCATGTAACAAAATATAAATTTAGTTGTACTTTTAATATAAAATTAAATAATTTTTTCATTTAATTAAATCTAATTAATATATTAAATTTATTTAAAAATAAAAATATCTTATAATCTTGGAGTGTTATATTTTCTTGAAAGCATGGTGTTGCGTGTAATTCATGCTATAGAATACACAGTTTTTATTTTTTATTATTGAGTTGTTACCTATTTTGTCAGTCCAAAATGTATCCAAATTCCTTATTATAATCCCTACTCATGTTTTTGATGTTTTAATTTTGGATAAATATCATTCTATGAGGGTTTAATGTGTAATAAAAAGGTTGTTTTTAATGAATATGTATAGTATTTAACTGAATATTTTAGTATTAATTCTTATTCTAACACCTAAAAATATAATTAAACTATGATTCTATAATTATATCATCATTTACCATATCAATATATGTTATTATATAAATTTTATAACTTAAATCCATATCTTTTTCAATCAAATGGAAACCATAACCATTATTCGTGTGTATGGAGGACTACCAACTCACAAACTGATGTATTTGTTTCCATTACCGCCTATCATGAATGATTATAATGATTGATTGTATATATATATATATAACAATGAAGAAATAATTATAATTATTCAAAATTAATATACCATACATTTTCTATGATTTTCATTCTTTGAAAATTGATAATGTTATTTGTGGGTATGTGTAGATTATCACCTCCACAGAATAATGTGATTCATTTTTCAACACCACATCACTTGTATGTTATGTATAATGGTATCGAAAGAAATAATAAAATATTTATTGTATAATTATTATTCTAAAAATAATAAATTATACTTAACTTTCTTCCAAAATGATTATTGAAAAACACAAATGTTACTAATGTGTGCATATAACCTACCATTTTCATGGTTTATTGAATTTATTTTTCATAACTATATTTTATGATTTTTGTTAAATGTGATTATTTTTTATAAAAATGATAAATATTTCAGGATTAGTATTCTAGGAATAGTTGAATAATGAATTCATTTAGTGAAGTCAACCTACTGATTTCATTTGGGACATATGAACTGAATATCATGAAAATAACATATATAAACATATATGATTATGTTATTGAACATAACAAGGTAACAAATAAAATAAGAAGTAAAAATAAATTATAATTTTTTTAAGAACATAAATAATTAACATATGTTTATTATTTATAAATAAAAATAATATATGTGATGAGTCAGACTCGTGGTAAGGGACACATGACTTGAAAAAACTCATTTTAAATATTTTTAAGATTTACTTTCTATAAAATTATTTTACATGTATATATTCAAAATATTATTTTATAGATGTTTTTCTGTTAACGTGAATTAATTATAAATAAAATAAATATATGAATTTCTAATTCTTTTCAATGGTTTCAAAATTGATACTGTTATACATTTCATACAGAACATTTTTACTTTCTTTACAAAAGGAAAAATGTATGTTCTATTATGAATTATAAGACATCAATAGTCATTCCCACATCCATAAGCATTATTTTATGTTTGGATTTCTTTATAATATTTCATGTTTTATCAAAATAAAACCCCTCATTACTTTTTTATATATGTATTATAGTTTCAAAATTTGGGTTTTAAAAGGAAATGATATTTTAATATGAGAAAATGTTTCAGATATGGATTCTAAATATTTTTTAATTGGTTATATAATGAATATAATATATAATGAAATGTTTTTTCATTTCATGTTACTTGATATTTGTAAATGGAAAATAGATGATCCTGATACAACTTATATTAATGGTTGATTCCCATAAATACCATGATGATTGGTGAGCCCAGTATAGGAAATAACAAGGATAAGCCCCATTATTTCTCCCCAATGTATTGGGTAATGCTTCATACCCATAAATTAATAATGGAGGGGGTTAGCTTATTTGTCTTCTATTATTTATTTAATTACTTTCACTTAATTGTTGACATGGGTTTAAAAAAGGATAGGAATATACTCTTATATGTCACCCAAAATGGATTACAGTATTCTTAATATAAGTTATAAATTTCTATTTATTAAAAAATTATCTGTTTTAATTTTTTAAATGTTTCATATAATATTCTTAAATAATTTTTTCAATAATGGTAAAAAATTTATTATTTTTCATGTTTTTTACGAGACTAACATATTTCATATTTTTATATCAAGTGAAATGTTTTTATTTTTATATTTACATATTTTAAATTATTTTTCATAGGGATTATGGATTGGTAAAATTATTGTGGATTTATAGTTGAAGATATTCATAATTTCCCTAAAAAAGAAAATATTTTTAAATTTATAAGTTTTATTTTTTGAAAAATAGATAATGTCTAAAAGCTTTTACATTGTAAAATAAGGTTCTTTATGTATGTGTTATGAAATATGATTATAAAATTATAAATTATAAATATTCCCATGCATGTAAGAAAGTTAATTCTATTCTATAGTCACAAAATTATTTAATTATTATGGTTAGTTATATATAATCCACATTCATTGATTCTCTCTAAAAAGGATGTGTTGTTTTGATTGAAGATCACATAATCCCCAAAGAATATTAACAAGAGTAAGGATTATGGTACATATCTAGTATAATATAGAAATAAATTTTATGAGGACCACATGAAAGAACTCTATGAGACAACCCACTATCCATGAGAGTCTCTGATTGAGAAAGAAGATCAAATCATTTTAGAAAATGGTATCTCAGTGTACATTTGTCATATTCTTCCAATGTGTATTTCAATATATATATTAAATTAGTTTGATTTATTATAAAGATAAAATCTATTGATTCCAAAACCTAATTTTAAGATATATTTTAATATTCAATAGATAGCCTATTATATTCACAAATATTTTATTGCCTATATCTATGTCTCACACATGACATAAATAAAGTAGAGACATAGTCACCCACATTAGGGAATATATTGATAAAAATACCTTTTTCTGTTATGTTCACATTCAGTCTATATATCATATGGTATGTTCTTTTAGGGTTAATATAAGAAGATTCAAGTATATCTTAAATTATAAATAGGATTCAAATATTTAGAGTGCAACTAAATTCTGTAAAAGATTTTAGTAAAAATTTCAAAATTATTCTCTATCCTCTCTGGTGATATCACGATCTAACTAGAGCATATCAATGTATATATAATCCATGTTACCTCTATTGTGATCTATATTATACTTCTAACTGTTTTTTTATATCATAAATGGATTGAACTAAAAAAATGTTTACAAACGACCTATACATTAAATAATGTTCATACTGATTCTAGTACAATGAAGGAGTATTTTATGAAAACAATTATGAACAATTAAAATAAAGAGAAAAATAATATAAATTATATATTAGATATGAATTTTGTGAAGAAAAATTTTAATATATCCAAATTTGTTGTTCATCTAATTAATTTTTCTAAATCATCCTCTTGAATAGGGATGTTTTGATAATGAAGATGAATGGTCTTTTAAATCTGTTGAAACCAATAACATAAGGATGAGGATTATATAAAGATGGTTCTTGGTACAGTTTTCACTCATATATTTGACTTTATCTTTAAACATAAGGATAAGAAAATAATTATGTTAGTAGATGGGAAAACTATGAAAGAAGCATTACAAAAACTTTTTTAAAAGTGAAACTCTCCCATATATGAAGCTAAATCTAAGGAAAAATTATTTTCCATGAATGAAGATTCATTGTAACATAAAATAAATGTGGAATATGTGATTATGAAAATTATATATCAGAAGATCAATTCATTGGAATGAACTCACAAAGCTACTATTGAAGAATGTGTATAAGAATAAAAATATTAAGAGTGAATTAGAAAAAATATTAAAATTAATTTAGGAAGAAATGGATTTCTCCTATATGATGTTTCTATAAGTGGATGTCAAACTGATAAATCTGGAATCAACATATGCATTATCTTCACCAACTATTGAAAAAAGAATAAGTGATTCCCCAAAAAAAAAATAAGGAGTATTGAATTAACATCCCATTATTATTGTTAATATTTCATATAAATTAATTTAATTTCTTCAATATCTTATGTTACTTTAAATAATGAGATTTTGAAAGAATAACATTATGTTTTATAGCATATATTACATGAAACATTTATCTTAATCAATCCATAAAATATATTAATTAAATATGAAATTGATAACCTGGCCATTTAATTAGAGGGTATTAATATCATTTATAAAATTATTATATATAAATATACTTCCTAATCAAAAAAAATTAATGATAAAAATCATTCAATTTTTAGTATGTTCATTGTTTTCAACTAAAAATATGTTTTTTCATAATTGATTATTACTTCTCTTTATGGGAAAATAATATATTATTTTATTCGTTTTTTAAAATGTCTATATGGTAAAATAAATATCATATAATAATTTTTCATCTAAATATTATCTTATGGTGTAATTTGTTGATTATTTTAACAATAGTTATTTTAGAGTGAATTCCACTAAATATTGCTTTTAATTAAACAATAATTTCCCTTAATTAGTATAAGTACATTAAATATTACATTTTGATTTTAATTTTATTGAAAAGTAATAAAATTATTATTTAGTTTTATTTAAAATAATTAATTACATTTGAATCATCTTTGTATCAATTTTTTTATAATATTTTTGTTGCCATAAAAAATTATTTTTCGAAAACAGTTTTTAAATTTGTAATGTTCATCGATTTTAGTGAAAAAAAATAACCACTAATAATGGAGGATTTAAATGAAATATATTGAATATATATCTAACTATAAAAATTTTAATTTATATATGATTATAACTAATAATATATAAATTGAAAATAATCATATTTTTAAGAAAGTTGTTTCCTGAAAGTCTATTTTTTGACAATAATTACAAGATTGTTTTTAAAATTAAATTATAAACCTTCATGATTTTTTTTCATTATTTGGATTCCATATTTGGAATCAGAATAGTTAATATTATATAGTATGTTGAACATAATTTTTCTTCATAAAGATTAGTAAATATATAACTTTTTATTTACTGGGGTTATGTTTAAAATGATGTTTTTTAGGTTACATAAATTTAGGTTAAAATAAATTTCCCACAGAAATAATATTTATCTGATAATTTATAATTCATTTTTAGGATTAGTGGTAAAAAATTATCTTATAAGGATGAAAATATTTTAGCCTTAAAAGATAAATTACCAAGTATTAATAAACTAATTTCTGAGGAAACAAATCATAAAAGTTAACATATGTAGATGATGAAAAATATAAATATTAAAACATTTTTTTATGTATATGTGGTTTTTATAGTCCTTTAAATCCATAAAACATATTAATTATCAATTTTTTAGGAACATGGGGTGTTAGTGGATTGATATTATTTAATAGTTTTTTGTATTTGAAAAAATACTACTCCTACTCAAATACAAAAAGGAACTCCCTCAACCAACTTCTTCACACCTGTGAAGCCATTAGGATTGACCAAACCCTACCAAAATCACAATCTATCATCCATATTCACATTCTAGAGTTTTTATTCATCTCAAAAGAAAAAACCTATGGTACTGAATATGATATTACCAAAAGGATTCTCTTAGATAAGGTAATCATCTTAATGAATCTCATTATTTTATTTTATTCATCATCCCTATTCTATTATGTGCCATGACATCCCAAATAATAAAACTAGTATCTTCCATATAATGAGATGTTATTTTGTTGATGGTATTATATTTTTCTATATCAATAACCATCAAATGGGATACAATGTCATTGCTCTTGTGTATGGTGAACTACCACCTCACGAACCGATATAATTGTTTTCCATCATGAAATCACAAAGATTGTCCAAATTGAAAGATTATATGCTTTAAATCAGGTTTTCATTTAAAGAGAATTTGTATTTCCTTATTTTGTCGTAATGTTGGGTTTTAAACTAAGCCTCAATGTGTAAAGTCGAGTTTTTTATTACTTAAATGTGTTTTTTAGATGAGGTTTATGGCCTGAGAGGTGTCTCAGGTGTTTGGCTGAGTTTTAAAAGAGTCAGGATATAAAAGAAATATTTTTCGGAGAAAAAGAATGTGGTTCATAGTTAGTCCATGGGTATTATCACCATGAAAATGATACATTTAACCCCTATTATTAAGGGGGAAAATTTCATTAAACCTTCCATCCTCCAAGGAATAAATCAAAGATGTGGCCCAAGTGTATAGGGGCATCCCACATGGGATGCACACAGTTCTCTCAAACTCTACTTATATCCCACAACCTTAGTGCCACATAAACAGGGAAACTGTATTTTTTGAACACATTAATATTAAACCAATTGTGAAAATCTTGTGATCTATGTTTCTTTGGAAGAAATAGTTGCATGGTTGGTGTACGATTATCCAACTCATGTTGTTGAACTGCGCACATAATACAAATTAGAAAAAATGATGATTTATTTTCTAGGATCTTTTAACAGCTCCCTTCCCTTTTCTCCTCCATCACTCACAATGTAGCCTCTCTTATGTGTTTGGAGCTCCATCTACCCTTATTGTCTGTATTTGCGATATAATAACCAAACAAACATTGAATGTTTCAATGTCGGTCTCACTGGACTTACCTCGATAATCCAAGACTCCTCATATCAAATTAACATAAATTAAATTCTTAAATTGACTTTAAAAAATAAACCAGACCTCTCATTATAGTTTTAGGTCAGGTAACTCAGTTTCATCCAACCCTTAGGTGCTTTATGCTTTTTCTTATGTGAAATTTAAACATTATTATCTGAAACAACCGTTTTGGTATTTGGTTTGACTTCATCAAATTTTTTGATCAATTTATATGTTTGAATTGAAACCTTATAAATGGAAAAGAATGATTCAATTAGATCTCATCACCATGAAATGAAATGATAATATGTATAACACATCCCTAAACATTGATTTGTATAAATTAATGGAAACAAAAGAAATTAATTCAAAGGACATAATGAATGGTGTGACATATTTTATATTCGTTTTTCATTGTTTAGTGAAATGATAGATACTTAAATTTAATGATGTCAATTAATTGATATAATTATTTGGAATGACATCTCCTATTTACCCTTATCACATTTAAATAAATGGGTAATAGTTAAATAATTGTAAAGGATACATTTACATGAATTTTACATGGAAATGATTATTTATAAAAAGAAAGGTAACAATTATTTTTATTACATACCTTTTTTCCATTAATGAGTGGTTTGACATGATTAAGACATAGATTCCTAAGGGAATTCCATGAGAACTTAGGGGATTCCACCATGATTCATTTTGATAATTTAGAATGGATATACCCACCTCATAATTTTGTTAATGAGTTTTTATATGTGAATTCCTTGGCATGGTACATAAGATTAATTTGGATATTATCCAGAATTAGAATTTTATGGATGAACTCCATGGATTCAGAATAATGTCCTAAAAAATGTGGTACCTTGGATTCCACCATGGGGTTTTAGTCTTTACTAGAATGATATTAATTATGAATAGGATATTAAGAATTTATTAGTGATGTATATAGTAGAATTCATTGGGAATATACATTGGATTAAACACACACCTTATCTAGACAGAATTAACTGTTAATATGAGTTTTCTTGACCCTATATGTTTAGGGATATATTTGTGACACCATGGATCCGTCATTACGTAAATTATTTTAACATGATACCACTAATTGAAATAACGAAACATGAATTGTCTCTCATGTGGATG
Source organism: Viscum album (assembly GCA_963277665.1). Taxonomy (NCBI): domain Eukaryota; kingdom Viridiplantae; phylum Streptophyta; class Magnoliopsida; order Santalales; family Viscaceae; genus Viscum; species Viscum album. The sequence goes on along the minus strand of OY728140.1, from coordinate 1,303,881,883 downwards.
ACTGACCACTTACCAATGGGTCTAAAATTTTGCATTTTTATCTATGAAAATGACTTTATTATGTATATATATATACATGATCGATGGTGTTTGTAGATATTAAGTATTAGGTTAAATAATATGTGGTTAATGATATGTCTTCGAGGAACATATTCCCAATATGTTATTTTTTTTTACCTATTAATTTTGATATAACTTCACACTTACTAGTGTATATTAACACAACAAACAACTTCAAAAACCCTAGGTGGTGGCCTATATAGTATATATAATGTTCTACTTAGGCCTCAATTTCACCCGGGTGCCCAGATAGATGACATGTTTGTAGGTTCATGTTCATAGTTCATGCTCATGATATTATGCAATTACATTAGAGCTTTCACACACATGGTTGAAATGAAGCTCTAGATTCTCATGGAGACACCCCTCGATGTTTTTTCATTGTATATTTTTATATGTGTGTGTTTTATGCTTGATTCTACAAATTATAGTATATTCATGCATGATTAATTTTTATTCATTATTTCTTGATGTACTATATTAAACTTCCCTAACTTATTATCACATATACTATATTTATTAATAATCTAATGAGTATAGTCTTGTAATTGTACCTCCACTAGAATCTCACCTATTATCTGTAACCTCTGGAATATGAGAAGATGTACTTGAGGCCATGTGACGAACCATCTCATGGTGCATATAAAATAGATCCTATGATGAGATGTTTCAAATCGGTATCAAAAGGTTTTTTCCTACATGTTGGTATGGTAGACCAGATACATAGAATTTATTGGATCTTGGTAAAAAACAACTTGTGTATAGGTATGACCAATACACACATAATCTAATGATCAGGTTACCACGGATGGGAATTTCTATTCACGGGGATCTGGAATTTAGTAGGTTATTATTTCAAATTGGATGATTATTGTACTTCCTCTAGATAATGATTTCTAATTTATAAAATTTACCATTGGAAAGATATGTCAATGTTTATTTGTGACATGCATCAATATTTACATATATAATCAATATTATATTAATATTCAATGGCATATAGCTTCCATCATATATTTCATGGTGCATAATGATTTGTATACCCTTCTTATGAAATTATATAGATACGTTGATTTTTTTACTATGATACAGGGATAATTAGCATGAAATGTTTATTATATTATTCTGGAAAAATATATTATTACTTACCATTATTTCATTCTTATTGATAACATGAATTTATATACTTATGACATATTCAATGGAATATATAATGTGTTTTCATCAATGTAAATAGTTTTTCCCACATTATCTGATTATAGAACCTTAATTTTCCAACTATGAAATTTTTGAGCAATGGATGATTATTTAAATGGGATGACACAATTATTGTAATGATTAATAGGATGGTACTAACAATTTATAGAGGGTATGGCCTTTAATAAACTTGGAATGGTGGCCCATATAACCAAACCTTTATACAATAATTTGAAATATTTGAGACCAAAACTAGAAACCTAGTTATAGTTGGATGAATAATAATTGTTACCTATAATAGAAAGTACATTTATAATTTTGGAATGGTAATTAATCAAACATAACAAGGATTTAAATATATATATATGTGTTGAAAAGTGAATTCATATTACAAATGATTTCTTCTAAATAATGGTAAAATTATGAATAATGGGGAATGTTCCTCTACTACTATGTCATGGAGACCCATATGAATAAATCCTTAAATGAAAAACTTGACCCATGTAGGTTAATTTCACATGATGTTCAGGCGATGAACCCGCTAGGGGTGTTTTAAAAATTTTGAATAACATGATTGAACCCTATAATGTTGAAATATTTCCTTTAATTCCATTGTAATTAAACCCCAAAAGGGTATATTTTTTCTACTATAATTGTCCTATAAAGTTTCTTTACCCAATTACATAGTTTTACATAAAAATATATGTTTTAATAATACTCGACCAATTCCCTTGTTAAAATATTCGTTATAAACTTTTGAGTATTATTATTTCAAGCATCAGTTAATAAAAATTCCAATTACAAAATATAGTCTATTTTACCTTATAGATTAGAACAAATCGTTCTCATTAACCAATCTAGTTTTGAAAACTCTTAAATCAAATTAATGGTGAAATCAATTATGAGATAACATCACAAATGGTTCATGATAATAGATAAATAAATTAAATATTACAGTTTCTCAAAAAAGATTTACATGGATCCCATGTTATTTGATATATTTACATTGTTGAAATGAACAAGCATCAATTTAGTGATTGAAAATTAAGTAATTATTATGGTCCTCATTATAAGTAACCATAAATGTGGGGTTAATATAAAATGTTTCTTTGAGAGTTTCCTTGAATGGGAATGATACTATTTTCATGGAACATTAATGAATTCTTCCTTGGTTGTGTTGGATATAGAAGTGAAGATGTAAGGCCTGACACTCTTTTTTGGTATGATATTGTTTTAGAGTCGATCCTTTGTGGATGTAAGGAACTAGCCCTTTTTCGGTAGATCCTTTTGGTCATAATGCATTGATAATTGCTTCCTTTCAATTTCATAAGAGTAGTTATATTTAGGTGCTATTTTTCTCGAGTTGGATGTTTAAATAATGGAAGGACACCCCTAGGTAGATGGGTAGTTTTTGGTTTTGGTGAACATCAATGGTGTATTCTCATATATGGATACCTCTATGTGATAACACTTGTATTATTTATGGATAATTGTGACTTTTAAACAAGAACTCCCTTATTTGTATTCTCATTGATCATTTCTCCCATGTAGATTGATGTTGGAATGTGATGCCATTACACATATACTGACAGATTCAGACCCTTGTAGGCCCATTTTTACAATCTAGTTACAGATTAAACACTTTTAAATAGATGTTTTCAAGGTTTATTAGATGCTATATAATAAATTACTATAAATTGAATGTGGTTCTTATGAGAGACACTTAGGGAAACAAATTTTGTCTAGGGACCCTTATTTTTTTTTCTTAGACCCTAATAGGTTAATGAATTGGTTATTTTTTGGGAGACCTATAAAAGTAGTTGGTCTAAGGCTACATTTATCTTCTATAGAGAACATAATTCTATATATATATATTTCTATACCAATGAATTTTTTGTGATAGGCTATTTTTATTTGGTCATGGTGATTCACTTCCATTTGAAAAAAACCCCGAGTACTTGGTTGTCAATATTGGCTTCTTTGGGAAGGAATGTTCGGGTGCCTAACCTAGTTGACCATTGCTTGCATAGTTGACGATTCATTTTATGAAATGGAACCGTGATGCAGGTGGTCATTCTAAAAATCATGTAACATGTTTGATGGATAATTTTAAATAGGATATCAAAAGTAAGTCATGAAGTATTCAAATACCAACAATCCATGTGGAAAGCTCATTTTAACCTTATTTACTAACAAGTATCTGAAGTGTATGGTAGGTTTTTTTATTTAGGTGGTATGTGATGTAAAAACTCTATGTATGGTTAGTTTTTCTCTCACCGTTTTCATATGATAGAATATTAAATCCTTAGTAGATGAGTGGAAGAGTTCCAGCTAATGACTGATTTTTATTAAAATGATGTTTGTGGGAAGGGTGACCTGGGGACTTGGGTAATTTTAATGAATGTTCAAAATGATGAGGTACAATTAAGAATATACATAGAAATGCATGGTCAATATATGTGGTGTCATGAATTTAAAAAATGGTAGGTTTGACCAAAATATATGAATGTGGCTTGAAGTAATCAATACATTCTTATTAGAAAAATAACAGTATGCTCCAAATTATTATTATATCATGTCTCTTATGTCGACACCATAGTGAGTATGTAGAGATAATTTCAACTATATGTTGTGATAACAATTTAAATATCTATTATAATATTACAAAATTACTCCTTTGAAGTGTCTCTCATTGATTATAATTAATATAATCCAATTGGTCTGTTTTATACCATTTACCATTGTAATGTGATGACCCTCATTATGATTCATGTCCATATTTCATCTTGATAACTGATCTCTAGAAATATGAATGGGTGATGGTTAACATTTTCATTAAAGATGAGAATGAGTAGGATCCTAGTGATTTTAATTGTTACATGTATAGATGATATTTAATGAGATATGGTGATCACAAATCATTCATGGATGATATGACATGTATGCTCCTAAGGTGGGGAGTATGAAATTCATTCAAGGTGGCCACCCCACATGTCAATAGTGTTATGGAATTGTGAGACCAGATCAGTGAAAGATATATTTTCTCTAATATAATGTTTAATATATTAATAATTTTAAATTTTGAATCCTTGGTGAATTATAGGTATGGTTCATGGAAGGATTTGGGTTAAATTCAGATGTGGTTTTTAAGCATGGTGTAATTCATGACGATTCATGAATGTTGGATCATGATAATGTCGGTGTTAGGTTATGGAAAGGAATTTTTTTGTTGGTAGATAGTTTAGAAATTATATTTCACTAGATGTTTGGTACATGGTTTGGATGGAATTATTAGAATCATCTTATTAAACATTGGAATTAGGGATACAGTATTTGGGTTAGAGACAAGTCAACCATATGATCTGAGAATATTTATAAAGTAGTTGTCTGAAAGAAGTTTGAATTAATTTCCCCAAATTAGAGGGATATAATTTGTGGGGATACCAAAAAGGTCACACCATTAAAAAGTGATAATTGAATCTTAATGGGTTAATTGGGGTAATTCATATGATTTTTTTTGAAACCAGATTAATATTGGTCTTTTGGAGTTCAACCACATCAATAAGATTGAGGACTAAGGGTAGTGTCCTCATGTGTAATTTGATGAATGTTTCGGGAGTGTCTCTAGAATTATATATACATGTATCTATAAAAAATTTAATGGTGGAAGTCCCATTGCATGGAAGTATACATATTAAAAATAGAACCTATAGTGGAAAGATGTATAAGATAGATGATGTAAATGAATATTACATTATTATTTATTAGGTTAGAAGGGATTTGGTAATCATTGTCTTGGTGTTTTGGCTTTATTTTTGAGCATTTTATTGCGTCATAATTGATTATGTGACATATTATTTTAGTAATTTCTAGAGGTGGATTGCATGTTTAGTAAATAAAATAGAATATAATGAATGAAATGTCAAAACCCATGTAGGTTGGGTGATGTTTCATTGTTCATGAAGGGTTTTTAGGGACTACTGAAATGCACAGCCGATTGTCGCCTATCGACCGGTCAAAGTTCCGGTGCTCTGATAATGTGTATAGCAGCACTCGGGTCGAATCCTCGGTGATGATACTTTGAAATAGTCGTTTGTTTTTAGTTGATTGTATTCTGATTGGGGGGGTTTTGATTACAGAGCTTAATTGAAATGACTAATGGATGATGTTTAATTTAACAAGTTTATAAATATTGGGGTGAGTTCATCATTAGGTTATTTAGCTTGTGATATCCTTGAGCTTTGCTTTATATTGCATTTAAATTAACACCCATGGCACAAGTTGGCGTTGATTTGAATTCCCAAGTGTTAAGGATTTAATCCAAGCCTCAACATAACTTAAGATTCTAATCTTGATCATATCTTGTTTATGGTAGTGTATTTATGGTTCCAATAATCCAAGGAAACCACACGTTAAACAAAACAAGTCATTAATCCATGACATGCTAAGTCCAATATACACAATGTTAATTCAACGAATACTCATCGAGAAAAAGCTCTCAATCGATTAACATACCTAAATTAAAACTCACCCCAATGAGATATTTACTCATCCATTATGATGTTTATTAATCTGGTAATATATGTTTATGGTGATGAATTACAAATAGAAGAAAAAGAAAGGGACAAGATAAGAGTAGTGTGCCGAACACACACACGAAATATTTTGAGAATCAAAAATGGAATTTTGATATGAATGAGGAAGAAAAATAAGGGACTGTAATTTAAAATGATTCAAACTATTTTAAGACTATGAATATTATACTACAGAATGTGGATAATAATAAGAGGTATTGAAGAAGAAACAAGCACAAAAATTTGATCGAAATGAAAACAAAGTTACACAATTACAATTGAATGCAAACATAAACAAACGTGAAAGAGAAGTGGAGGAGAGGTCTCTCTTTTTGAAACAAGATCAAAGCATATCCTCCTAGAACCTTGTCAAGGCTATAGTAATTCCAAACCTCCTCCTTAAGTGCTGAAGTGCCAACCCTTTTGAAAGGAGATGAGGGGATGTATTTATAGCCCAAGGTGGTGCACTGTTTACATTCCAGAAATACCCATCCACTTGGCTCGCCGATATGTACATCCAGACAGCCGGATATTGAGATATATCCTTCTTCAATGTTGTAGATAAATAGGTCTTCTGTGTTCTGTGAACATTTGGAGGCCATTGTACTTATTGAGCCAAAGTTATGGCGGTTTTAGTAAATAATTCTGATCTGTCCATTTCAATACATACTTTTTTGAAGTCCATAATGTGAATCGGTTTTTGAATAGTAAGATGTCCACAAATAAATATCATTTCTTCAACAAAGTTGGCCGACCGAATCTCCTCTTTCACACTGCAAAAGTTCATCTCGAATGGATGTCTACATCAGGAGACATTTCAATATTAGTGTGATATTTGTAATTCCCGGACAGAATGGTGGGATATAATTCAATGAATCATTTGGGCCCCTTTTATTTGTTATTGGGTTCTGAAATTTTTATCATGGACTCCTTTAAATGTCCTCCGAACTTGTGAGGATAATTAAGGTATTTGGACTTCTGGATGGAGCCCAGTAAATCGATCTTCATATATGGTCCAGTTTCTTCACAGTTTCCTTGGGCCTTCTTATGGGGTCTATATGACCCTCTAAATGGACGAATTTTCCAAATTTTACTTCTAATTAAATGTGTTAATTGTAATTGGGAACCCTACAAATCAAGAATCATGCAATTTGGATAAGTAGGGTGATAGTTATTGTTAAAACATTAAACAGACTTGAATCTGGATAAATCCAAATAGTGCTCAAAAATTATATTTAATATTTGAACATTAATATTTTACAAAAATTATGCACATTTCATATAAAATCAGTAAAGGGAGTATGTGAAAAGATATGAAAATATTAATAACATCAACTCCTCCACACTTAGTTTTGTGCATGTCCTCATGTGCAACAAATAGAAAAACATGAAAAAATCATTTTCACTCACCAAAAAATATTAAAATTTTCTTTTCTCCAATCAGGGGAGGTTTAGACTATTTCACTCATCCATTTTGAAATACACCACAAGTTGTTATAGAAACAGTTTTCCAAAACTAATTCATTTTTCCATGTTCAAATTTAGAAATGGAAAATGTGGACACTCAAAACTCACACCTCTCAAGATGATAAAATTTATTTGTGGAGGTTCACTCTTTCACCAACCAAAAGTGAAAATATTAGAGTTTGAAAAGAGCTCTCAACTTAAAATCCCTATCCAAAGTGAACAAGAATCAAGAGGTCTTTTTAATGGGATTTTTCTGTGGCTATGGGATGGTAGGAATATAATTTCCAAGAGAGATAAGAAGAGGGTTAAAATACCAACATAGAAAAAGCAATGTACTTTTTTTTGAAATGAAACATGGAAGGAAATGAAAACAAATATTTACAAGGGAATGATTGTGCGAAGAAAGACACAATATAGGAAGAAAATATGAAGGTAATGAGAAGATGGAATATTTACAAAACAAAAAAAAACTTCTCCCAATAAGAATATAATGCAAGTGTTCTTTTTTTTCTTTTCTTTTTTTTTCTTTTTTTCGAAAGTTGACCTTGAAACAGATCTCACACTCATATCCCAACCCATGTTTGATCTCCTCACAACACTAATTGTAATAGTTATAACAAGATAAAAGGCTGAGGAAGAGTGATATTTTGACTACCCAAGACACAACCCATTTTTTTCTTTTTTTTCGTGATTTTTTTTTATTTTGGTTTTTTTTATTTTTTTTTTGTTTTTTTAACACTTTTCAATATCATTTGTACAATACATTCCCAAACCCATTTAATGAAAACCTCCCCCCCCCCACACTAAAATGTATGCTTTCCCTCAAGCATATGATAACACACCGGAAAGTAAGGAAATGATACCCAAAAATGAAATCCATTCCCCCCCACACTTAAATTTCAAAAAATTATGCAATGAAAATCCATGTTGATATTGGGTGGGAAAAAGGTATTGGGCTTGTAATGTGGCTATCAAAGAAAAGGTTTTCATAGGCTCTAAGGGGCTTTCAAAAGTAGGATTAATGTAATGCAAATGGGAGTCTATTTGGCTATTGTGATTCTCATGTGGTTCAGAAAATGCCTCTATTATATTAATGCACAATAAGGAAGGAAATTCAGCACGAAGTTCCACAAACTCAAGACTCACAAATGGGGGTGAAAACACACATTTTAAAAAGATGGCCATAGGTGGCCTTGGCATGAAAGCAAATTTTTTTCCTCATAGTTCGAGAAAAGCATTTTCCAAATCAAAAATTTATCATTCAAAATTTGTTAATTTTGACTCAAATTCTTTATCCAAAGTCATGATGAAAATACAAAATTTTTGAGATGAAAACATGTCTGTTAACTCCCTAAAATGGTTGGACAAAATTTCAAAACTCGATGGTGAGTAAGCAAGACTCTTTTTTTTTGTAATTTTTTAAGTGATTGTGTTTTTTTTGGTTTTTCTTAGTTTTTAAGGTTTTTATAAAATACACACCCACACAAGAAAGAGAAAAATAAAGGGTTTGATGAATAAAGTTGTAAAAAATGAAAGATATAGGAAGAAGAAGAAAGAGGTAGAGAGAGGAAGAGATAGAGAGAGAGTTAAAGGGAAAGAGGTTCCCCTGGTTTAGATTTGGTGGGTCGCCTTCTCCATCGAGTGGTAGGTCGGCTAGAGAAGTTGGGGATCCAGTGGAAGTTGATGTTTTTCCAGGATTACATGTCCTCTCATGGTGATGTTTCAACTCATTTCCATTTACCGTAAATTTCCTTTCGGATGAGGGGTCTTGGACTTGCACTGCACCAAATGGGTAAACATTAGTGATAATAAAAGGACCTTACCAATGAGAATTATGCTTACCTGGGTGAAGTAGGAATCGATAATTGAAGAGCATTACCTTTTCACCTTCATGAAATACCTTTCTTAGAATGTGTCTGTCATGGAGTACCTTAGCCTTCTCTTTGTACAGATTTAAATTCTCATAGGATTCAAGTTGAAGCTCCTCCAGTTCATCCAATTGCCACAATATTTCTTCACTAGATTTTTCAAGATCAAAATTACATTTTTTCACTGCCCAAAATGACTTATGTTGTATTTCAACTGGAAAGTGACATGCTTTACCAAAAACAATCCGAAAAGGAGACATCTCAATGGGTGTTTTATAGGCAGTTCGATAAGCCCAAAGTGCTTCACCAAGTCTTTCAGGACAGTCTTTTCTGGTGGGTTTTACGATTCTCTCAAGCACTCTTTTCAATTCTCTATTAGAGAGTTCATCCATGCCATTTTTTTGAAGGTGATATGCAGTTGAAGTTTTATGTACAACCCCATTCTTTTTCAGAATAGATTCCATGTTTCTATTAAAAAAATGGGTTCCTAAGTCACTGATCAAGGCACGTGGTGTTCCAAATCTTTGGAATATGCGGGTCTTTAGGAACTCACTAACAGTATGAGCATCATCCTTCCTAGTGGGTTTGGCCTCAACCCACCTTGAAACATAATCGACCGCAAGAAGAATGTATAAGAATCCATTGGAAGGGGGAAATGGTCCCATGAAATCGATTCCCCAAACATCGAAGATTTCACAAAAGATTAAAGGCTTTTGGGGAATTTAATTTCTTTTGTAGATTGTGCCGAACTTTTGGCAAGTGGGACATGATTGACAGAACTCATGTGAGTCCTTGAAGAGTGAAGGCTAGAAGAATCTAGAGTCTAGGACCTTTCGGGAGGTCCTTTCTGGTCCAAAGTGGCCACCACCAGGCATTGAGTGACAGAATTCTAAGATAGATGAATATTCATCTTCATCAACACATCTCCTAATTACCATGTCTGCCCCAATTTTCCAAAGTTTATTTTCTTCCCAAAAATAGTATTTTGAATCACATTTCAACTTCATTTTTTTCTTTTGAAAAATTTTCAGGAAAAACACCAGAAACCAAGTAATTTACAATTGGGTCATACCATGGTAGTTTTGGAGTGAGAGATGAAAGGTTCTCAATTGGAAATTTAGGATCAATGATTTCAGAATGAGGATAATTAGGAATTCTACTCAAGTGGTCAGCCAGAGGGTTTTCTTTTCCAGGTCTATCTTTGATTTCAAGGTCAAACTCTTGGAGTATTAGAATCCATTTGATTAGCCTTGGTTTGGAATCACTTTTCTTGAGTAAGAACTTAATAGCAGAATGGTCTGTGAAGATGATGATTTTGGCACCTAAGAGATAGAGCCGAAATTTATCTAAGGCATAAACCATAGCTAAAAGTTCCTTTTTAGTCACAGTGTAGTGAGATTGAGTTTCATCCAATGTTTTTGAGGCATAATAGATGACATGAGGAATTTTTTCTCTTCTTTGACCAAGAACAGCCCCAACAGCTCTATCAGAAGCATCACACATCAATTCAAAGGGTAAAGACCAATCTAGGGGTTGGATTATCGGGGAAGATGTAAGAGCAGTTTTGAGTTCAATATAGGCTCTCTTGAAAACCTCATCAAAATGGAAAGAGACATCATTTTGGAGCAAATGAGTGAGTGGGAGAGAAATTTTACTAAAGTTATGGATGAATCGCCGATAGAAACCAGAATGATCGAGGAATGATCGGATTTCTCGAACAGAAGTGGGTTGAGGAAGTGATTGGATCACTTCAATTTTGGCAGGATCGACTTCAATACCATCTTTTGAAACTATGTGCCCTAGAACAATCCCATTAGCAACCATGAAGTGACATTTTTCAAAATTTAACACAAGGTTGCACTTTACACACTTTTGAAGGACTAGAGAGAGTGAATGCAATCATGACTCAAATGACTCGCCATAAATGGTAAAGTCATCCATGAAGACTTCCATGCAGTGTTCTATTAATTCTGAAAAGATACTCATCATACACCTTTGGAATGTTGCAGAAGCATTACAAAGGCCAAAAGGCATTCTTCTATATGCATATGTTCCAAAGGGGCATGTGAAAGTAGTCTTTTCTTGGTCCTGAGGTGCGATTGGGATTTGGAAGTAGCTGGTGTATCCATCAAGAAAGCAATAGTGTGACTTTCCAGCCAATCTTTCTAGCATTTGATCAAGGAATGTAAGAGGGTAGTGATCTTTTCGGGGTTCAACATTGAATTTCCTATAGTTGATGCACACACGCCATTTGTTCTTCACTTGAGTTGTGACTACCTCTCCATGTTCATTTGTGACAATAGTTATCCCACCCTTCTTTGGTACAACTTGAATTGGACTAACCCATTCACTATCATAAATTGGGTAGATAATACAAGCTTGAAGAAGCTTGGTGATCTCTTCCCTAACTACCTCAAGTATGAGTGGATTAAGTCTTCTTTGGGGTTGTCTAACTAGTTTGGATGTCTCCTCCAGATGGATGTGATTCATGCAAAGGGAAGGGTTGATTCCTGGTATGTCATCTAGGGTCCAACCTAAGGCTTCTTTTTTCCTCTAACACTTGAACAAGTTTGGACTCCTCGGTTTCAGTAAGTGTGGCAGAGATAATGACAAGATATGAGTGATCATGGAAGAGGAACGCATATTTCAGGTGTGTAGGAAGAGGTTTTAAATCAGTCTCATCTTTCACTTTTTGGATAGAAAACTCAAGAATAGAAGAAGGGACTTCAGTTGCTTCAGATTCATTTTCCTTAATATTGTACAAGGTGGAGCAGTAGAGATCAGAATTGATGTGGAATTCAAGAGAGTTTTCAAGTTCCTCTAGATTGATGGAGTCTATGAATGAAAGGTCTACATCAACTTCACCATTTATTACTTGGTTAATCCTAGTGCAGATTTCACAACATCCTATCTCTTCAGAACAGGATGAACATGATGTAATGGGGTTCAATTGACTCTTAGAAGTTTCCTCAAAAGCATGGATTGAGAATGCAGAGTGATCCTCATATGGGTATCACATGGCTTGGAAAATTTTTAATATGACCAGTTGGTCACTGAATTCCATGGATAAGATGCCAGAATGGACATCAATCTTGGTTCTCACAGTCATGAGGAATGGTCTTCCGAGAATTAGGGGAGATCGAGAAGATTTTGTCTCACCTTCTATGTCAAGGACCTAGAAATCAGCAGGGAAGATAAGATCATTGACTCGGACAAAGACATCCTCAATTATTCCCTCAGGACTGGTTGTGCTTCGATTGGATAACTGAATGACAACACCCATTGGGTGCAAGGGACCTAGACCAATGTTGGAGAATATGGATTTGGGAATGACATTAATTGAGGCTCCTAGGTCTATGAGTGCATCATCAAAGTTGGAACATCCAATTTGGCATGGAACCGTAAATGTCCCTGAATCTTTTCAATTTATGGGAATAGACTGCTGGGTGGAAACATTTTTGAAGGTCCTAAGTTGCCTCTTGTGGGTACACAACTCCTTAAGAAACTTAGAATACTTAGGAATTTGTTTTATGGCATCTAAGAGGGTAATGTTGACTTCAACACGTCTAAACATGTCGAGCATTTCAGGATCAGGTTCAAATGACTTCCTTGGTTTAGAAACAGATTGCGGAAAAGGAATTGGATTCCTAAGTGGAATGGAATGAGGTGAGGGAATGGATTCAGGTTCTTTTTCAAGTTTATTTTTCTTTTAATTTTCTAGGTCAACATTCAAAGGAGGGTTTGAGGATTTATCTTGAGGCACAACAATTTTCTTTCCTGATCTAAGTGCAATTGCACTTACATTACCCTTGGGGTTGGGTAATGGTTGAGTTGGGAGTTGGGAAGAATTTGATTGTTGTTGCTGGCTCAGGTGGGATGCAAGTTAACCTATTTGAGTTTCAATGTTTTTAAGGATAGAATGGGTTAAGGAGGCAAGATCTTCCACTGCACTTTCCCATGGTTTCTTGGAAGAAGAGACTTGTCCTGGATTGGGATTACCTTGATTTTGGTTCTTAGGAAAGCGATTTTACTGGGTTGGGAATTGGGAAGGCTCATTCGGATAGTGGAATCCTAGAGGAGGATTGTTCCTTTGAGGTTGAGGAACAAAAGGATAAGGTTGATAGAAGTTACCACCACCTTGACCATATTGGAACTGGTTTGGATTTTAAGGAGGGAATTGAGGGGGATGATAGATGGGATTACCATACCTCAAGCCTGGGTTAAAGGTAGAAGAGAAAGGCTTAGAGTGAGGTTGGTTGAAGTTTCTAACAAACTGACCTGATTATTGAGGGTTGGGGTTCCGCTGAGCATATGCTGCATTAATCTCCATTTTTCCGGATGAATCAGATTGATCCTCTTGAAGTTGTGGACTTGGGTCTATTGGATGAGCTGGGGAGCTACAGATTCTAAAATTCTTGATAGGTCCATGGAATAGTGACTGTGGAGAAGATGAGGTTGGGGATTTGGTAGCCACCGCTAGTTGACGCACAAGACCTGTAAGTTCACTCATCCACTCAGTCATCTTGTTAGGATCTATGGATTGATTATCTTGGCCATGTTTGACTTGAGCATGTGCTCAAGTATGAAATTATTGTGTGTTTGCAGCCATGTTACTTATGAGATCTCTTGCAGCTGCTGGAGTTTTTTCAACAAGAGCACCGCCACTTGCGGCATCAATGAGGGTTCACTCCATAGCCAATAACCCCTATTAGAAGTATTGGGTCAAGAGTTGGTCAGAGATTTGGTGGTGTGGGAAGGTTGGCACAAGCTTTTTGAACCTCTCCCGGTACTCAAGGAGTGATTCATTTGGGAATTGACGGATACCACTTATTTCCTTTCAGATGGAAGCGGTACGAGAAGCAGGAAAGAATTTTTCTAGAAAGAGATGCTTCATGTCATTCCATGTAGTTATGGAACCAGGAGGGAGGTAGTAGATCCATGACATGGCAGAGTCGGCTAGGGAGAAAGGGAATGCTCGGAGTTTGATTTGTTCTTCAGAAACCCCTTGAGGCTTCATGGTAGAGCACACCACCTGGAACTCTTTGAGATGTAGATGCGGATCCTCACCGGCTAGCCCATGGAAATAAGGTAGAAGATGAATCAAACCCGATTTGAGTTCGATGTCAGCCTCTATGTTTGGATATTGAATACCAATGGGTTGGTAATTCATATCAGGGGCAACAAGTTATTTCAATGTTTGTTCCCTAGGATTAGCCATATCGAATTCAATTGGTAGGGAAATGATTGGTTCTTGGGTGATTTGGTTATCCCTAATGGTCCTCCTAAGTTGACGAATAGTTCTATCAATTTCAGGGTCAAACAAATCCGAGGGATCAGGGCATTCAGAGCGATTTAGAAAGGATGAGGAAGGCGAGTTTTTCTCGATGATTTTTTCAGATTTTTTTTTATTTTTATTTTTTGTTGTTTTTTTTACAAAAACTAAAAACTACCGACTACTTAAAGCACCATCCCCAGAAACGGCGCCATTTGAAATGAATGGCCGATTGTATCCTATCGACCGGTCAAAGTTCCGGTGCTCTACTAATGTGTATAGCAGCACTCGGGTCGAATCCTCAACGATGATACTTTGAAATAGTCGTTTGTTTTTAGTTTATTTTATTTTGATTGGGGGGGTTTGATTGCAGAGCTTAATTTAAATGACTAATGGATGATGTTTAATTTAACAATTTGATAATGATTGGGGTGAGTTCATCATTAGGTTATTTAAGCTTGTGATATCCTTGAGCTTTGCTTTATATTGCATTTAAATTAACACCCATGTCACAAGTTGACGTTGACTTGAATTCCCAAGTGTTAAGGCTTTAATCCAAGCCTCAACTTAACTTAATATTCTAATCTTGATCATATCTTGTTTATGGTAGTGTATTTATGGTTACAATAATCCATGGAAACCACACGTTAAACAAAACAAGTCTTTAATCCATGACATGCTAAGTCCAATATACACAATGTTAATTTAACGAATACTCATCGAGAAAAAGCTCTCAATCGCTTAACATACCTAAATTAAAACTCACCCCAATGAGAGATTTACTCATCCATTATTATGTTTATTAATCTGGTAATATATGTTTATGGTGATGAATTACAAAGAGAATAAAAATAAAGGGACAAGATAAGAGTAGTGTGCCGAACACACAGACGAAATATTTTGAGAATCAAAAATGGAATTTTGATTGAATGAGGAAGAAAAATAAGGGACTGTAATTTAAAATAATTAAAACTATTTTAAGACCATGAATATTATACTACAGAAGTTGGAGAATAATAAGAGGTATTGAAGAATAAACAAGCACTAAAATTTGATTGAAATGAAAACAAAGTTACACAATTACAATTGAATGAAAACTTAAACAAACGTGAAAGAGAAGTGGAGGAGAGGTCTCTCTTGTTGAAACAAGATCAAAGCATATCCTCCCAGATCCTTGTCAAGGATCTAGTAATACCAAACCTCCTCCTTAAGTGCTGAAGTTCTAACCCTTTTGAAAGGAGAGGAGGGGATGTATTTATAGCCCAAGGTGGTAGACTGTTTACATTCCAGAAATACCCCTCCACTTAGCTCGCCGATATGTACATCCAGACAGCCTAATCTTGAGAAATATTTTTCTTCAATGTTGTAGATAAAGAGGTCTTCTGTCTACTATGAAAATTTTGTGGCCATTGGACTTATTGATCCAATTTTATGGTGGTTTTAGTAAATAATTCTGATCTGTCCATTTCAATACATACTTTTTTGAAGTCCATAATGTGAATCGGATTTTTAATAGGAATATGCCCTCAAATAAAAATCATTTCTTCAACAACATTGGCCGGACGAATCTCCTATTTCACACTGCAAAGGTTCAGCTCGAATGGATGTCTACATCAGGAGAAATTTCAATATTAGTGTGATATTTTAATTCCATTCCAGAATGGTGGGCAAGACTTCAATGCATCGTTTGGGCCCCTTTTATTTGTTATTGGGTTCTGAAATTTTTATCATGGACTCCTTTAAATGTCCTCCAAACATGGGAGGAGAATTAAGGTATTTGAACTTCTGGATGGAGCCCAGTAATTCGACCTTCATATATGGTCCAGTTTCTTCACAGTTTCCTTGGGCCTTCTTGTGGGGTCCATATGACCCTCTAAATGGACGAATTTTCCAAATGTGAATTCTAATGAAATGTTGGAAGTGTAATTGGGAACCCTACAAAACAATAATCATGCAATTTGGATAATTAGGGTGATAGTTATTGTTAAAACAATAAACGGACATGAATATGGATAAATCCAAATAGTGCTCAAAAATTATATTTAATATTTAAACATTAATATTTCACAAAAATTATGCACATTTCATATAAAATCAGTAAAGGGAGTATGTAAAAAGATATGAAAATATTAATAACATCAAATAAAAGTTTTAAAATGGGGATACTGTAAGATCCCATGTTTTAAAACTAGGTTGGAGTTTGAAGAGATTCTAACATTCTTCATTTGGTGAAAAAATCGTGTTTTATTCTATTTTATAGAGTAAATATTAGTGTTTGTTTAATTTAATATGTTTCTATTAGATTATTTTTAAGGAACAAGAGGTATCTTAGGTGTTTTTTTGTGTTTCACTATCACTAGGCTTTGAAATTGCTAGTTTTGGGAGAATCATTATGAGTCCAACTATTAGTGCATGAATATTTTAACCGCGAAGAACAAATGTAAAGCCCCATTAATAAAAGTTAAATTTGTCTTAAAACATGTAGCCTCCTAGGAATAACTATTTGAAATGGTGGAGTTGTCAAAGGGTTACCCACAATGGTTGGGAATGTTTCTTCCAAACCATGTTTCTTTCCCACACCATTAGTTCCACTTAACAAGTAGCACTGAATTTTTTGAAAATTTTGAGATTAAAATATCTGGTGAAACCATAAGGGGTATGGTTCATAGAGATTGATAGATGCATGATTGGCATAAAATTATCCTAAAAATGTGTCATAACCATACACATAATAAAAATATGGAAAATGATTATTTTTCCCAGCTTTTTTTATGGTTTCTCTTCCATTTTATCCTCCCTCACCCACACAATATCCTCTCCCATGCATGGAGAGATTCCACTTCTCTCTAAGATTGGATTTTTTCTAGAATCCTCATATAAACACTGAATCTTTATTTTTCATCATCAATAGATAGACCTTACAAATTATTATACTCATTGACAACCCTTTCTTCATTTATTTTACCAGTTTGGCGCTATCTTCCTATGTGAAAATTCACCCTATTTTAACTGCAATTATCTAATATACTAATTTCATCCAATATATCATGAATAAAAACCTAGTATTGGGAAAGTGGACCTTCATTAAAATGAGGAATTTGTACGATGATTTTCCCTCATTTCTCATGGAATGAAAATTTTCATCATCATCCCACACGATGGTTTCACCCACGAGTGGACCACCAACCAAATTACCTTAAATTAAATGATTAAATTGGAATTTAAATGCCATATTAAATACTTTTATCATAGTTTTTGGTCATGGACCTAAACATGAGCCACTAATTCAATGTCACAGGCTTGTTTCTATATGAACATGAAACATTATTAATCCAAATACACATTGTTGTGTCTATTTCATATCTCTCAAATTATTAAATTAGTTTTAATGGTTAAATTAAAACCTTGTAATTTCGAATGAATTTTTATATTTTATTTCAACAACATAAAATTAAATTTTAATAGGTATAAAACCTCCTTTAACCATTTTATGTATAAAAGAATAGTAACTGATTAAAGTAATTCAAAAGAAATAATAAATGGCGTGACACCTTCTATATCCATTTTTTGTTGTTGAGTGAATGTTGGACACTGAAATTAAATAATTTCAATACATTGGTATAACTATCTTGTATGATATCTCATGTTGATATTTTTTACTTGTTAATTAAGGAATAAACATTTTATCTAAGTGGAAATGATAAATTTTCATGATTATTACAAGCAGAAAAATATTTATAAATTGAAAAGTTCATGTTATTATTAGATGAGTTTTTCTTTTTATGAGTGTCTTGACTTGAAACAACCATGTATTTTCAATAGAATTCTATGAGCATATAGAGGAGCCACCATAATTCATTGGTCCAGTTGTCAAGGTAGATATAAACCATGAAATTAGGTCATCATATTATTATAAGTGAATAACTTTATGTAGAATGGACGATTGACTATAATATTTCCTAGTATTATAATTTACTGGATGATCTCCTTGGATTCAGCTTGATGACATCAGGTAAAAGGTACCTTGAATACTCTCATTAGTCAAAAATAATTCTTAACCTAAGGGTAAATGGGATTGGGATCCCCAAACTCAGTTAGAGATGTTTGTAATGTAATTCATTACGTACATCCCGTGGATTACTACCAGACCCTAGACAGACTGTATGAGTTATTAATATGTGTTGGATTGACCCTATAATGTTAGGAACAACATGGTTACTCCTAGTTTCCCACTTTACTGTATTTATTTTCACATGATTTTATTGATTTAAATTTTGAAACATGTTATGATATCTTCATGTGGATAACTAGGAACTATTCCACTCGTCCATGTCAGTGTATGTATATCTATGAAAATGATTTTCCTACATATGAATATATATATATACATGAAGGTAGGGGTGTAGATATATAATGGAATACGTTGAGGCAACTATGTTCAGTCTGATGTCTTTCAGGAATCTATTCCCAACATGTTTTTATTTATTTTTTACCACTTCATTTTGATATATATACATGATGGTTATTTTTTATTGATATACTGGATAGATTTAATAACAATTGGTAGTGGGATACTTATTATATCTCAAATCTAGTTTGGGCTACCATTGAAATTGGTTACCCAAAAGACCTCATGTTTATAGATGTACGTTCATGCTTCATGAATGTGCAATTTTTCTTTTACGTGTTAGATTAAGAGCACAAGTACAATCTAGAGCTCAAGATACTAATATATATGTCTATTTATGATTTGTTATTTTACATTTAAATTGTTTTCCTATAACTAATGTATGATTTTTTCTGCACATTATGGAACCTTTATGCTTGGATATTTTTCATTCTTTATTGTCATTTGTTATTTTTTTCATCCTTATTAATTTAGAATCACATCCTCATTTTTTATCACTAGTATGGATGGTATAGTCTCTCAATTGTTCCAAAATTATATCCTCACTCCTACTCAGATGCATCTAGAATTTTGGGAGGTGCGCCTTAAAGAATGTGGTGAACCAGCTTTGGGTACCGATAAAGCGTCTCTCAGGTTGGGACATTAAACTAATAATATAAATAATAATTAAATATAATATATTAGAAATGATATTGATTAACTTAAATTTATATAAAATCAACTTACTTACCCCCAACCGATTAAGGGAATGATATCATCACTCATACATACATATGACCTCATCTCTCAACTAATTAATTTGACACAATTTCAATATAATAAATTCAGCGATAGTTTTAATTTTTTCCAATAAGTAAATATGATATTTTTTACACAAATATTAATATGGAGATGGTTTAAATATAGAAAGCTTGGGATTTTTGTTCAGATATATTATATCATTTTAGATGATTATTCATGCATTAAATAAACACATGCCCGAGGACCATAATAGTTTAGTTTATTTTGAGACATGAATAATAATATTATAATTTTTTTGATGGTCTTGAAAATATAACATAAAGATATTCCCCCTATGTACTCTACAAAAACACACCGTACATAATTTTTTTCATAAACCGGGGAAATTAAACATAATAATGTGTGATCTTATATAGTAAATAATGGTAAATATAGTTGATACGTAAGAATAACATGAATAGAAGTGTATGAAAACATAATAATTACATTTGAAAACCATACCTTGTATATAGTGGATCAAAATATTGATTCATGGAATAATTATTATAAATTTATAAGATATGAATCATAAGGGGATCAAAGAACATGATCAATGAGAGTATTTCATTATCATAATACATAGAGTGTGGAATACCCTAATAATATGAAATCACTTACATAATAGTTGAGGATCACTATCAGGGATATCAATGTAAAATGGGTTCACTTCCTAAACCACCACAGTAGTCAAGTTTCACAGCCAAGACTATCATTGTAGAAAATGTCCCTTACAGAACGGGTTCACTAACACCTCTAGTCCTATCTATATCTTGATATATTATTATTTATGAAATAAATTGGGGTGGGGTATATATAGGTCCCACTAATCACATAAAAATAAGCATACATATTTGTTACAAAAGATCATTAAATAGTCCTCATATCATAGCCCATGAAATGAAATGGGTTTCATAAATAATTTTTCATATAATAACATTTAGAAAATTGACAGGTTTCATAATAATTCGGTCATTTAATCATAGCCTATCCCATGAAAAGAAGAATGTTAATTAATAATATTCTCATGGTATAACCCATTGAAGATAATGAGGTTTTATAATAATTATTTCATGGTATAATCCATTGAAAATGAAGTGGGTTTCATAATTATTTTGTCATTTTATAACTTGTGGAAAATGAAATGGGTTTCATAAATATTCCATCATGGTATAACCTATGTAAAATGAAAAGGGTTTCATATAATATATTTCATTTTAAAAATAAACCATTCAAACAAATAATAAGAATGGTACCCATGGATCATATTCCCAGTAAATAATATGTAACCTCAAAGGATTTCCTCATAGATGGAGAATTATTCTGGATGACAAATCATTTTTAATACATATAGAGGAATGTAAATTTTAATTGGAAATAAAATTTTGAAAAAAATTATTTTAAATTATTTATGAATCCTATTTTTGGAAATAAAATTTTAAAATATATAAAGGATAATTTAAAAATCATTTAAACACATATTTGGTAATGTTCCACTTCCAAATTCGAATACCCTTTTTAAAACTTTTTCAAAATATGTTTTTTACCATGAAAAAATTTATTTAAACTATGAAAAATATAAATATTATTAAAATAAATTTATATAAAAATAACATTGAAATGATGTAAAGGGATCTTTAAAACATGGTGTGTTCTAGGAAGTGGGATATAATGTCCATGCCGTGAATGCAAAAACAATGACTATTATTATGTTTTTGATAAATGAAAATGAGCATCGGTTTGAAACAGATTTAAATATTCCTTTTATTTTTTTGTAAAACATTAAAAATGGATTAAAATAGAATTAATAAATATGTTCAAATTTTTTAAAAACATTTTAGATTTTTTTAAAACATCTTTCTTGATGAAAAATGGTTTTTTAATGAAGAAACAATGAAAGGATATTTTTCATAAAAAACATTATTTAGAAATTTTTTTATAAGGGGAACAAATAAATGAAATAAATTTATTCTATATAAATAACCCAAGATTAGGAAAATAAATTATTTTATTTAGAGACAGAATATATTGTTTCAGCATGTGAAGCAGAATTATGGGATATCCCAATAAATAAAGAGATTGTAACATTAAACTCTTATCACCAAGGTAAATTTAAATTATAAGAAACTTGAAATAATAATGTTAAATAAAACAAAAAATATTATAAGAATAAATAAATCAATTATATTACATTTCAATTCATCATTTAATACAACTCATGAAATAATATAGGTGCATAATATAAAATATGTCTCAAGGTGGGGTAATTGATAAAAAATAAAATAATAATTTACTAAACTGTTGAATTTTAATCCTTCATAAGTAAAAAACATAAAAAGAAACATTAAATATCATTAAAATGATGATATTTATGATATAACATGCCAATGGGTCAATATATACTCCATAAAAAATGAAAACATGTTTTTAATTTTCATATGTATCCCATAAAAAGATAGAGATAAGAAATCCCTTACCTTAAAGATCGACTTACATGGTGAACCTTTAATAATACTTTATGATAAATATATACTTATTCTATATCTATTTTAATAATAATTTATGATAAATATATACTTATTATACATCTATTTTCCCAATCCCTATGGGTTTTTGACCTTCACATGGCATCATACAACGTGTAAGTGGGAACAATTTCTCCACTGACAATGTCGAATTAAAGAATCAAGAAAATATGAATGTCAAAAGAAAAATCCAGAGGGATTAAAGTACCAGAATACAAAAAGGCATAAAAAATCCCAAAGTAGTACTACCAAAGTACTAATATAGAGAAACACAACCCATGTCCATAAGGACACAACTCATCAAGACCACTATTCACTAGTTGGATCCACCTCTAAGTGATCCTTTCCCTTTTCTGGAACCTGGAAGAAGATAATCTAAAATTACCCAAAGGAACAAGTAGGGTGTGAGATAAAAATCCCATTAGGGTCTCCCCAATAATTCCACAATAGATTCCAATAATATATTATCTAAAGTAAGTGCTTCCAATTTTAAAGTAAACAGTTTTGTCATTTTAAATCATATTTAAAAAATCATGATATAAAATTTGAAAATAAAGGTGAAATACTTTATTCAAAGGATTTAAAAATATTGGAATATTTATAAAAAATTTATTAAATAAAAATGTTACAGAAAACAGATTATATAAATTTATCTTGAATGTAACGTTGTTCAAAATCATTGGCATACATTTATATCTCAAATATAAATTACAAGCGAGAAACATGGTCATCATCCAAATAGGTAAGAAAGTATTAACTAGATATAGTATTTTTCACTCTCTAAGTGAACTCGACAATATGTGTACACACATCCCATTAACACTGGCTAAAAGAGACTCATCGCCACCCCATTGGGGATGTGCCTCGTTTCACCTGTTTTTGATCATTGTAATAGCATAGAGTGTATCCAAATAACTAACCAACTACCTCAGTATTACAAGTGCTCTTACATAATGGGAAATTTATTTTAAGAATACTCAAAATAAAATTATGTCTCATTTCCCAGATTAAATTCCTATTTATATCTTTGAAAACCCAAAATGTATTTTTAATCAAAAACATGCCACATTCACAAGATAAAACCACTACGTTTCTTTCAAAAAAAAATTAAGCCATTAAAAAGTTTGAATTACATTCAAAACCAATTCCATCATTTCAAAATTCAATTCCACAATTAAATTTGAAACATTAATTGAGTCCATTTCCATCAAATAAATAATTTAAATTCAATAAATTAAATCATCCAGTTGCCATAAACACATACTCCAATTCAATTTAATTTTGTTTTTTTCAAATTCTCATTCCAAAACAAATTCAAATTTCACAATTCAATGGAAATGGATTTTATTGCATATATTGAAAGAATGTTAAGTAAATGAATTCATATCAGTAGTATAAATAAAGAAAATAATATAAGGTTAATCAATTTTTCTATAATAGGATGGAACCACCTACCTCTTGTTGATCAATGTTTATGGAAAAGGTAAAACATCCTATGTGGTTCAATACTCATCCTCACAACCTTATTATTTTCAGTGTTAACACACCAATGGTCGACATTCGTCAAGGGTTCGTAGAATGAAAACCAGTTATTTTATTTCAAAATGAATTAAAATAACTCATGTGATGATACATTATTTCTTCTGGTAAATTTCCAAAGTTAATGATGAAAATATTACATGAAAAAATAGTTTCTCTCTCCTAAATAATTTTGAAATTATCAATTAAAATATTACATGTGATAATATTTTATCTCTCTTAGAAACTTTTCAAATTATCATTTTATAATTGTTAATTATCATTTGACAATAATGAATAATTATATTCGAATAAGTATTCCTTAAAAATTACCATTTTTCAATTCACACGAAAACTATTATATGATATTTCATTATACATCTTACCAAAAAATATTCGATGTTTTATCCCCTTAATAATTTTGATAAATACTCATTTAATAACCCATTATAATTATTGTTTAACAATTTCATTATTTACCTTTGATAATTTTGTTAAATGTATTTATAATTTTGTTTAAATTTTATCATTTAATGACCTGGTGGAATTATCATTGATTATTTAACCCAATTATCATTTAATAATTAAAATGATTTTACATTGATAAAATGAATATTTGTCTCCACAATAATAATTTATTTATAAAGAATAATATTTGATATTTTTATTTTTAATAATTAATTTAAATTGTGAAAAGTCATATTGAATAATACATTACTACCTTCAAATCAAAAATATGATTTAAGTTCATCTCGTCGAGAAGAATCCAACGAAATTGAAAACATGTAAAACAGACCAATATCGTGAAATATATATAAGAGAAAAGATTGAAAAAGGTAATAATAATAATTATTATAATAATAATAATAATAAAGGAGAACAAATCCTATTCCTACCACACCCCATAAGGAAAAAGAATACACCATCTAAGGCCTTTATCTGGGAGGAGTAACTCTAAAAGAGTCTTACTAACCTCGTAAATGGAAATATGGGTACTATCTACCATGATGGAATGATCCCAAAGAAAGAACCATGATTTTGGTATTTTAAGAGACCAAAAATATTCTTCATATTCATCAATTCTAAAAAAACTCATTTAAACAATAGAATGAACTGAAAATTTAATATGGAGTCGTTTTATTTTTCTCATTAAGGTGTTGAAATAAAAACAGTTCAAAATGGTCAATAAATGAAGGATTTAAGAAAATCCTACATGATTTAATTGAGTATAGGTTGTATTGGAGATGATGAACTCTCATTATATATATTTAATTTACAATTGATTATTTGGGTTAAAATTTTAAAAAACTCTCAAATGTTGGGCATAAAATTTTTATCCCATCTAAGGTAAATGACCCATTACAGACCTAATGGTGATGTTGGATTTCTCAAATGATGAACCATTTTAGTGATATTAGAGATCTATTATTTAAAAAATGAACTAAATAATTAATTAAAATACAAATGGTTAGTTTTTTTAGTGAGGTTCCCAAACGCCCGACCCATACAAATGTTATACCCCATCTATGGAAAACCACACATTCTAAACCCATTAGTGATATAATATTAACTATACGACATAGTTATTTGGGGATATTTAATTATTTTTAATAAACAATACATAAAATATTATTTAATAACTTTATCTCATGAGTGAGGAATCCAAATATTGTTTTCCATCAAATGTTATACACCTCCTAGGGTAAACACAATATTTCAGACATAATAGTGGTCCCAAATTTCTCGTATGATGCACCAATTTGGTGTATTTAATTATTTTTAATAAAAATGTGTGATTGATATATTATATTGAATATATTTATTCTGTATATACCAAGAATTTTGGCCTCCAAATATCACAATATCTCTGTGTCGAAGTCCAAAAATATTTAATTGAATATTTGAAGATGTTAACTATCATTTATTGTTTTAAAAATATTTGTCAAAAATTAGGTGATAAATATTTTTTTAAATATGATATTTATAATATAATACAAAATGGTTTATCAATACCTGAAATAGTAATGGGATGTTACATCCTCCCCACTATAAGAAATTTCTATCCCCAGAAATCCTACGAAGAAGCCTCCATATCAAAAATATGTGGCCAATTATTTAACATAAGTGCTTCCCTCTCTCACATATTATGTGATTAAAATCGGTACTGACATAGCACATGGACCAATGGTATTTTCCTCACATGAACTACCATGTTCATAGAATCAACTATCATGAATGGCTTCTCTTCCAAGGATAAATTATGTAAAATATAAAAATCACTCCATCTTAAAACATGAGATATATTAGGGAGAAACTATCTCAACTACGATACATGTAACATGTTATGATTCGATGTCAAATTATGTGTTTGTCAAAAACAATAACCAACATTTCCCACCATACAAACAACCTATAATAGTCCCACAAAACAAGGAGTAAGATTCCCTTACATCCCCATCCATCGATTCCCCAACAGGGGTGTATCCTTCAAGAATACCTAGTCATCAATTGAGAACTCCAAAGGTCTACATTGATGATCAGAATAAGACTTGTATCATCTTTGTACCATTAAAATTATATGATGAATTAGTTGAATCTTTTTTGTTATCTATTGGAATAAATTCAGTCCAACCAAGGAACTCTCACCAATATCTAACCAACATAATGAATATTTATAAGGAAGGCCTTGCAAGGTCTCAAATGGAGTCATTCTGATTGCTGAAATGGTAACTATTGTTATAAAAAGACTCAATATTTCCCAAAATGGTCATACCAATACACACCAAAGATGAGGACACAAGCCTGAAGTATATTCTTAAAAAGTTATTCTAACTAAGACATCAACTCTTTTAGTTCAACTGGTTCTATGTGGTAAGAGGTAATTGAAACTGGTTAATTACCCTGAACAAGTCAAAGGAAAAGTCAACCTCCATTAACAATGATAAATCATAATATTTAGATGGAAACAAAATGGTAATATTGAGGAAAACTAGAGGGAGATCACACATAATTCAATCTCACTCTAGATCCAAAGAAAAAACTAATATCACATTCCACAACTCCGAATCAGAATGTCTGCCTCTACTCGACCTTGGGACTCATTCTCCTTGAAAGACAAGAGGAACATAGGGTGTAATAAGGTAGACCAGTTGAAGATAAAAAATAATCCAGGATATATTTTAAATGATAGAATACATAACGAATATTACTTTAATAGATTCCTTGTTAAGAACTGAAAAACTCCATGTAAGCCTAACATCCGATATAGAGAAGACACAAGTGGGTCTACGGAGACCCTTCTCTCTATCTTCAGACCAAGTGGTGTAATAATAGCCATTTCCCAAGATAAAATATCCATATGAATATTAAGAAGATTAAATATATTGGTTAAAATAAACAAGTGAGGTGCCCTGATATCAAATAGAGTAGTCACTAAAATGAAGATATAGTAATGGTTCCTCTCAAGGTTGTTGGACCAGTATCTTCTTCCTCTAGAGACTCTTCTACTATTTGAAAAATATTCATTCTGGATTTCAGTTGTTAGAACATTGTTTTACATGAAGCATTTGATTTCCCAATCTTTTTATGGTTTTGATGATATCTTGCCACCACCAGAAGTAGAAATGTTTTGTCCAGACATCTAAAAGATCTATACCAATCTGTAGGATCCACAGTTTTATTAGCATGCAGATTCTTGAAAAACTCCACAACTGTGTCCAACCCCACTGACTCTGGATATAAGTGATCAGTGAAAACATCTGTGAATTCCTTCCACTATAAGCCCTGCTGTTTTTTCGATCACTATCGTGTCACACGATATTTTGCTTGCTACCTCCAACATGAAAGTAGTACACTTCACCTTGATTTTTTATAGTGTCACCAGGAACTCAAAAAAACAATATATCCTTCCCAGCCATTGATCACCATATTGAGGATCTACAAGGACTTTGAAAATTGGTAGTTACTGGAGAATGAACTCTTTAGAAATATTTTAAATAACAGCCCCCTAAGGATCCAAAATTAAATCCTGAATGGGGAATTGTGGTGGTTTCTGGCCTAAATCATGGATAGTATGCACGATCAACTCAACTTAATTAATATCCACAACATTATTTGCTTCGTGAGGTTTAGAAGAAGTCTCATATTGGATCTAATTCACACATCTTATCAGAGGCATGCTGTTACACGATATAATCATACAACATTTAAGACATTAGATATTACGAAATCATAGGAACAAGGGAAATTAATCCCAACATAAAGAACAAAAATTATTTAAGTTTCACTTTATTCAAATTAAAATTGGGAAAAGACTAGAGAAATATATAAGATGTCTTTCCCAACCTACCCTTAGCAACATAAGTTTCATTGTTGTGAGATATGACTCTAAACTCAATTTTTTCTACCTCTAAAGCCCCAATAATATTTCATAAATGCATACACACTTCAAGAAAAAAGCTCAACCTCACTCTGATACCGTTTTGTCATGAACCAGACCTGGTACCCTGCTAACCCGATAACCGAGCAAGCACTGAAATATCTTGAAGTGATTTTCCGATCCCCATAAGTTGGCGACTAGAACCTAGCATCAAACCACATGAATGTGGGAATGAAATTTTCCATTAACAATTTGGTAGTAAAGGAGCAAGACAATATGCATATCAATAGAAAAAACCACTTGGAGTAAAGTTCCAAAATACAATAAGGCATAAACAAGCCCAATGTACTATAACTGAATGACTTAAAGGGAAAGAAAAACCAATTCCCTAAGGACACAACTCATCATGACCAATGTTCAGTAACTCGATCCACCTCTAACTGATCCATTCCCTTTTCTGGGACTTGTAAGAAGATAATCTAAAAAACCCAAAGGAATATGTAGGGCATGAGTTAAAAATCCCAGTATCATCTCACCAAGGATTCTATAATAGATTCATATAATATATTAACCAAATGAGGTGATTTCTATTTTAAATTATACAGGTTTGGCTTTTTAAAGAATATTTAAACAAACATGCTAAACAGTTTCAAATTGATGGAAAAATACCTTATGAAAAGGTTTCAAAAATGATGGAATATTTATAAAACAATGACTTAAATAAAAAAATTACATATAATAGTGTTTTAAAATTTAGTAGGCTTTTTAAGTGGTTAAAAACCATTTTCATACATTTATATCTCAAATATAAATAACATGTGAGAAACAAATTCATCTTCCCTATAGGTATGATTGTATTAATCAGTTATAAGATTATTCACTCTCTAAGTGAACTTATAAATATGTGTACACACATCCCGATGACACTATCCAAGGGAGATATGTATCCAACCCATCAGAGATGTGACCCGCTGCACCTATTTTTGAACATTATAATATCATAGAGTGTATCCAAATAACTCATCAACTACCTGATACATACATGTTCTCTTACATAATAGGAAATTTATTTAATGAATTATCAAAATAAAATTAAGTCTCATTTCCCTAATTAAATGAAAATTTCATCCTTCAAAAAAGAAAAATGGGGTTTTAATTAAATACATGTGACATTTACATGATAAAACCACCAGGTTTCTATCAAAACCTTTTTTAATCCATTTAAAAGTTTGAAATCCATTCAAAACCAAGTACATTATTTCCCAATTAAGTTTTATAATTAAATTCAATAATTTAATAGAATTAATTTCTATAAAATCCATAATTTAACTCATCCAAATTCCATAAACACATACCCCAAATCAATAGAATTGGAATTTTTTTCCAAATCCTCATACCAAATCCTATTCAAATATACCAATTTAACGGAATAGTATATTATTACTTCAATTGAAAGAATTTTAATAGATTGAATTTAAATTAGAGGTTGAAATAAATAAAGCAACACCAGGCTAATTAATTTTCAAGAACGGGATGGAACCACATACCTCAAGGTCATCTATGTCAGCTGAATTGGTAAACAACCCAATATGGTACAATAAACCACCTGAAGATCTTATTTTTTTTATGTGTCAAAACACCAATGGATGAAATTCATCAAGAGTTCATAGAACCAAAACAGTTATTTTATTTTAAATAAAATAAAATAACACATGCGATGATAAAATATTTCTCCTTGATAATTTCCAAATTTATAGATAAGAACATTACATGGGATAATGGTTTCTCTCTCCTGATTAATTTTTAATTTATTGATTAAAATATTATTTGAGATAATATTTTATACCTCTTCTAAAATTTTCAAATTATCATTTAATAATTATAATAATTATATTTTGAGAGTAATGAATAATTATATTCTAATTAGTATTCTTTACAAATTATCATTTTTTATTTTTCACAAAAAAATATCATTGTATAAATAAATATATATCTTACTCAAATTAAAATCAATGTTATATGAACTGAATAATTTTTATCTACTATCTTTTTATAAAAAAATTAATAAATTTTTGACAATTTTATTATTAACCATTGAAACTTTTGTTAAACTACTTGATAATTTTCTTTAAAATTTATCATTTTATAACATGGTGGAATTATCATTGATAATTTAATGGAATTATCATTTAATAATTACAGTGATTATACTTATATAAAATTAATATTTCTATCCATGATAATAATTTATGTTTAATAAAAAATTGTTGATATTTTTATATTAAATGATCCATTTAAAATCTGAAAAGCTGATTGAACAATATGTTGTTGACTCCAAATCAAAAATATGATCAAGGTTCTTCTCAAAAATAAGAACCCAATGACATTGATGAAATGTAAAACCAAGAAATTTGTTGAATGATATTTAATAGAGATGATTGGATAATTAATAATAAAAATTAAAAATAATCAAAAATAAAAGGGAAAAACCCTAGTCCCACCGCTCCCCATAATGAAGAGGAAGACATCGTTTGAGGACTTTATCTGGAGGAATAACTCCAACAAAGTCTTAATGTCCATGAAAAGGGGAATATGGGTTCGCTAAATCACGGTGGAAAGATCCCCCAAAAAATAACCACGATTTGGTTATTTATAAAGACCATAAATGTTCCTCAAATAAATTATGAAACCATCAGTTAATCCACCTAATCAGCTAAAAAATCAATATCGAGTCTTCAGTTTTTTCCCATTAATGTGTTGGAACAGAAACAATTCAAAACGGTCATGAAACTATGAATTAAGAAAACTCCAACATTCTGTAATGGTGGTTTGGCTATTTTGGAGAATATGAACTATTAATATATATATATATACATTTAATATAAAAATGATTATTTGACATAAAATAAATAAACCACAAATGTTAGCCATAAATTTTATACACCATCTAGGGTAAACGCCTTATTCTAGACCCAACAATGGTCTCTTATTTATCAAATGATGAACCGTTGGAGAGATATTAATTAATTATTATTTAAACTATGTAAAAAATAATTAATTAAAACAAAAAAAGTTATTTGTGTGAGTGAGGCATTCAAATGCCCAATGATATACCACATCATGGGTGAACCCCTCATTTTGGACCCATTGGTGATGTCATATTTACCATACGATGCACGGTTTGGGTGATATGTAATTATTTTCAATAAATATTACATTAAATATTATTTAATTAATTTATCTCACGAATGAGGCATCCATATGTTCGGAAAATTTGAATTTTATACAACACCTAGGGTAAAAACCATATTTCGAACATAACAGTGGCCTCTGATTTCTCATACAATGCACCATTTCCATGTTATTTAGTAAATTTGAATAAAACATTTGACCTAAATATATTATATTTAATATTTTTATTCAATTTTTTTCGAGGATTTGCAACCTCATAATATCACACTATCTAGGTGTCGAACATGAAAAATACATAATTGAACATTCTATGATATTAACATCCATTTAATATCTTTAACACATTTAACAAAAAATAATTGATAAATCTTTTTTTTCTCTTATTATATTAATAATTTAATGCAATAATAGATTATCAATACATAAAATATTAACAATATTTTACATTTACAAAATGATAAAAATATAATAAATAATTACCATTCATTTTAAAATACTTATACAAATGATCTTTGTGGTGTGGTGATGAAAATATAGAGTATCACAGCTTCGTGAAGGCAGTAGTTCATACATACACGAACATCTTTATAATCATTCTATGAACGTAAATTAAGAAATAAAATGATTTATTATCTTTTAATAATGATAAATATATAATTAATATTATAATTATTCAATGTTTATCACTTATTTTCACTAATGTATTCTTTATGATATTATCTATAATGAATTTGTGAAAAATTAATCACATCACTTTGTGCGGTTGTAGTACGCCATTTACATGAGTGATGTTATATTATCCCCTATGGAAAGGAATTTTAAAAAGTACATATGATATAATTACAAAAGATGTATAATTATGTTGTATATATCTTATGCTTACTTTATATCCATTATCATTTCAATCTAATAGATGTGGTAATGAAAAAAAACTACATCGTTTCAAGAGGTGATAATCTTCCACTAACACGAATGATGATTTTGTAACCCATTGGATCGAAATGGTGATTGCTTTATGTAATTAATTTATCATAAAAACGTCCCCATATATTTCTGATACTATTTTTATTATATCAAAATGTTTTAATAATAATTTAACGAGGTTGATGAAGAAATTAAAAAACACTAATTGAAAAACATTACATGTACTTTGGTTAACCACCTTTAGATTATAGAGGAATCCCTCTTAGGGTGGATTTATACCAAAAATAGGGATTCCTAGATGATATTTGGGTTGTCTAGAAGTTATTTGGAAATGTATTAGAAGAAAAAATATGGTTTTCTGTTATGAAAGAGTGATAATAGTGGGTGGCCATTTATAAGTGAGGTGAGTGCCACACTTGTAATTTTTTTAAATAAAAATGGTGTTTCCAACCTTTTCCAATTCCAAAGGAATATAAAATGTTTTATTATATGTAATTTGAAAAAATAATTACTAGATATAGTTATATAATATATTTACAAATGTTTTTAGGTTATTTTAACCCTTATCTTTTTAGATTAACAACCCGATACTCCATTTTATCTTAACCACTACAAATAATTATTACTATTTTTTGTGTTAATTATAGTACGAAATTAAGCTAAGATTATTATAAAATATAATTTATATAGATGAAAAAAATATTATCTATTTGACTAAATTAAATTCCTATTTGTGGAAAAGTTTAATTTAAATCTAATCTTATAGATGATATAAGAAAATATGTTTTCAAAGAAAAAATAGTCAAAATATTACAATGTTTTCTCTATCAAAATAAAATATTATAATGGATCAAATGAAAAAATTGCACTAGTAGATATATATTTGATAAAATGTTACATTAAAACTAATTTAAAATATAATTTATTTTTATAAAATATTTAATGGAAATGAAAAATTAAAATTAAAATTAAATAGTTTTCCATAATCAACAAAAAATTAATCTTCTTCGAAAAATATGTAGAATTTATTCAAAGGTAGTTTTTTCATTATCACAACCCATTCTGGAGGGGCCATTTCTATAAATCCCAAATATGTCCTCCAATATGACAGGGGCTAGTCACTAGAACTAACTAGGCATATCCATAATAAGGGAGGCCTTATCCAAATTTACATATATAGACTCACACTTATCCATGACCATATAATGATGAAATTAAAAAAAACTAAAAAATCATGCATTCAGGCATCCAAATACCTTGACCATAGTGTTACAAAAATATTTAATGTCAAAAGGAAAAAATATAGGCTTCCAAAAATGAGTCTAAATACAAGTATAAGATAAAAGTATATATAAGAACTTCTGTAAGAACCTGGATCTTCTTTTTAGGTTTGTCTTTCAATTATGGTCATTTTTGAGAAAAATAGGATGTTCTGGAAATTTCAGGAGAACAAGTCATGTACTTATAAGTACTCACCATGTACTCAGTAGCCGCATATATCTGTGTGTAGGCCATGTAATGGATTAGCACATAGTTATGTGTAGTGACTAAGATACCTCCTAAAGCAGGTCCCGATAAAGGCAAGTACATGTCGTGTACTTCTAAAATACATGTTGTGTACATTGTTTTTATTCCATTAAATGGTCTGGGGTCGCATCTAATCGATATAACCCTCTCTTTCTTGACACGTCTTGTCAATGAGAATCTATAGCCGGTGAATCTTTTTTGGGAATCTGACTCATTGTTCATTCTCTGATTTGACCATCATCGATTGCATTTGAATCGCCGCGGTGATTTCTTCCTTCTTCTTGAAATTAATCTCTTGATTTCTCCTCTCACGATTTATCCTTGATTGAATTTTTTTAGTGTTTTGGTAGATCTATGGAGTTCATGAGATATTAATGGCCTAATATTCGTGTACATAAATCACACAATGTTGAGGTAGGTATTTTGTTCCATTGTTTAGTTATCCCTTGAGTTTTATGTGCAAAAGGGCCCAATACCCTTATTCGAGGTAATGCGTGTTTATGGTTATTAGCCATGTTATTTCCTGTTATGCCTTTTGTTCTTGAGTAAATTATTTATTATTGTAAATAGAAATGTTTACCTTGATATGGAAGTTTTTTCCCATGTTTTCTTGATATAGACCATTGGGTCTAGCTTCGCGGATTAGGCTGACTTGTTTTCCTCACCAAGTATTGTTAGGATGGAGTGATTTTATCTGACATCCTATGATATGCTATTGAATGTTTGGGCAATTAGTTCATGAGGTTTACTTTAGTAGCCTTATATCGTTTGTGCACAATTGAAATACACAGATCTATGGGAACCAGGTGTAGTAGACCATAGGGAGAATGGACGTTGAGGGCTTCTCCAGAGTGTCTCTTTACTTTTACATTGTGAGACCATAGGGGGGTGGACTTTATGCTCTATCAGAGTGTCTGTAGTTTCCTTGTTGTGAGACCACAGGGGGAATTGGACATTCAGTGCATCTCTAGTGCATCTATAGTTGCTAATACGAGTCTACATGGGGAATTAATTGTGAGGGATTCCTTATAGAGACTTTTCTAAAGCTGAAACAGAGGGGTTAGATTGTGAGTACTTCCCAAAGGGTTAGTTGTGTTTTATTGGTTTAAGGAGAGGGGTTAGTCTGTGATTACATCCCAGAGGGTTACCTGTTTTTGATTAGTTTCTTACCCGCTATATAAAAATGAATGAAATTGAAATTGTATGATTGTTTACATTTGAGTACTTTCTTGTTTACTGCTTCTTTTTACATATTACCAGCCATATATATTCACTAACTATTAGGCATAGATCTTTCGGTGGTATCCTATATGGATTATTATCACACCCTATTTGGGTCATGTTTTTGTGCCCAAATAGATTATATAGTTGCTGGTATTAATAACAGAAAACCTCCTTCTACTTGAGGTACCTGATTGGTTAGAAGCTAGAGAGCATGAGACCAAGCTGAGGCTTGCGATGCTGTGGATATGTTTACTTTCTTTTGATTTGTACTTTGGTTTAAACTATATTCCTGCATTGTGACTTTTTTTAGAGATTTCCTAGACATTTGTAACATGCATCATTTATATATGTGCTCTAGTTGTTTTTTTCTTCAGTCTTTCATTGTTTACTATTGTGTGGTATTATTATTGCTTCTGCTATTGTTATCTATTTATATTTTCTATGATACTCTGCCAATGAGGGCATTGTTTCCCCATTATCAATCCCAAGTCCCTTTCTGCTAGTCAATGGCCTCTGGCATTTAGAGAAATGTGCTTGAGGCCATGCGACCAAATGGGTATGGGGAACACCTTGGAGGATTATGTAACTAGGATGTCACTAAGCGATATCAAATGGATTCTTTTCATATGAATTACCATTTAAAGACTATAACTAGGGATAAAACAGTTTAGGTAATTAGTAATAAGCTGTTCCGAGGAGTATCTA
Organism: Viscum album; assembly: GCA_963277665.1. NCBI lineage: Eukaryota > Viridiplantae > Streptophyta > Magnoliopsida > Santalales > Viscaceae > Viscum > Viscum album. The sequence continues at coordinate 1,303,846,267 of OY728140.1, read as the reverse complement.
ACTTGTGTAGAGGGAAAAGCTAATTTACCTCGATTATTTCAATTTTTCTGGTTTTTCAATTCTACAGTTTATTTGATTTCACCATTTGGTGATTCATAGGTTTTGTGATATTATCGTTGATATAATTGTGGTTCTATTTTGGTTTCAACCTGGTTAGATGAGGTTATTCCATCTCATGCATCATATAGGCACTTTCTAGAGATAACATGTCATGCACTCTTTCTATACCATTTAGGGTGCATTATCGATTGCTTGTTGTTGTGCTTGATGTTGTGCTAAATATTCATGATGTTGTTATAGATGAATTGATAGAATACCATTTTTTAGATAGGTTATTTTTTGGGCATGATTATGTATGAATGAATTCCAAACATTGGTTATTGAGTTTTTATGGGCCCTCGTGGATCATAATTTGTTGGATCATTACCTTGTTATTCCTTATATATGACATGTATAATATGAAAAAGTCTAATTCATGGGAAGTATGGGACCCCACAAATCATAATTTGGATCTTCGATGTTTGTTTCATTTTTTTCTGGGTTCCAGAGTAGTTTCTGATGTTTACTTTCTGGAAAAAACCAGAATACACATTGTGTAATGATAAATACATGACATGTTTCCCTTTTTTTGGGAAGGAACTATTATTCTTATGTACATCTCATGTACTTATATACATGTTGTGTAGTCTCTAACCATGTCTCTTTTTATGTGGGCAGAGACATAGGGTTTTGAAATCATTGTTGGGACATGAATTGTACCAGAAATACACACCGTGTGTTTACACAATGTGTTAGGACCTATGACTAATGACAATAGTGGACAATGGGTAGCTAGTACATGTTGTTTCATTAGAAAAATTGTCCTGTAGAGTTAGGCATGTAACCGACCGTGTGTCTAACAACAGGTTTGGAGAATTTCATTCTAGTACACGTCGTGTATGGCACAAACATGTCGTGTAGTCTGGTCCTTGGAGAACCATGTTTGTAAGTCATGTAGAAGAACGCTTTTAGGGGAACACGATTCAAGTAAACGATGTGTATTTGGAGTAAAATATGTTTGTATGATGTGTTACACGACCAGTATTGGCATAAGTACACACCCAAGTGAAGCCTTAGAAGAATAGGTCGTGTATGTGTTATACACAACATGTATCCATGTTTTAAAAAACATGAATTGTTTCCTTATCTATTTCACTTCTTTCACTTCTATGATTAATTCCTTGACAATCGCGAGCTAAGGTGTGCATTTGACCTTGCATAGTCATGCCACCGAGATGTCCTTCGGTTGTATGCCAGTTATAGGGTAGTTATCAGACACCAGACATAGAAGATCAGGAACTACCAGAAGATCCTCTAGTAGGACCAGTCTAGGCACTAGCCTTTATCCCAAACACTATTGTTGATGCATAGTTATGAGAGGTCTTTATGAGGTTTATACAGAACTTCTGAGGAGTACCGCATCCTACCCCTTCTATGGTAGAGCTGACGAGTGTTTTCCAGCAGTATTATCCTCCCACCTTTACAGGGGATGGAGGACCTCAGGCTGCAGAGTCATGGTTAGAAGCCATTATTTCAATCTTCAAGCATCTGGAGATGCCTCCAAAAAGGATGGTGATGATTGATACATACATGCTTCGTGATTTCATGAAGATATGGTGGGTTTTGATCTCATAGGTTGGATTCCATAAGTTTAGGGATTACTATGAATTTAAACATGCGTTCTATGACTACTTTTACTTGGAGAATTTGAGGGTTGACCAAGCCCGAGTGTTTATGAGTCTGGAGCGGGGTACTCTTATAGTTATGGAGTAATCTTATCACTTCACAGAGGTGAAATTATTCATATACATACCATGAGGTGATGAGTTATTTTTGGTGAGTAAGTTTGACGATTGTCTTAGGCAAAACATCTTATCTCAGGTGAACAACTTCAAGATGACTTCCATCACATCTATAATCAATCAGGTGCAGATAACATATTTCAATATGTGGGCTTATGGAGCTGTGAACCAGGGCGGCTTAGTATCCAGAGCTAGTACCCCACTTTATGATAGTAGGAAGCGCCACAGGGAGTCAATACATGGAGATCATAGTAGGTTGTATATTTACTTAGGTTTCCAGGTTGTGTGATACCAAGGCTGGATGAGCAGGAATACGAGGCCACATTTCCCAAGAGACCCAGTGGAGTGCCAATCAAACAGCAAGAGGTTCCATTTTCAGCACTTTTGTCAGTTTTTCTCACCAACATCTGGGGAAAAGTGTCCTTCTATGAATCCTCTTTCAAGAGAAGCACCACCATTTTCATATCAGTCAGGGAACTAGAGTTATGAATTTTGTTCAGGATGTGGTGGAGTTCATGGCCATTATATATTATTGCTAGGATTTTAGGGAGAATAGGTTGGATCAGCTAAGGGTGGTCAGGCAAGGTCACAGGGCCGCGGTTCTTTTCAAACATTTGTAGTGGAGCAGACCTATCAAGAGAAGGATCTCATACCCTCTAATGTTCGAGGTACAATTCTTGTTTTGTGAGTCTTATCTTCCAATCTTTTCAATATGGGTGCTTCCCCTAGTTTCATATCTATTCCAATTCGGGAGAGCCTTGGGCTTTGTATCTTTTATTCTGCAGATATCTTGACGCAAGACACTCTATTGGGGACTAGAACAGCCAGTGTATGTTCATGCAAGGATTTCCCTCTTGAGTTTGGTGGGTATAACTTATTCTGGGACCTTTATGTTATAGAGATGACAGGCTATGGTGTCATTCATGGAATGGAATGGTTAGTTCCATTCCGTATAGTTATCGATTTCTATCGCTATAGGGTGAGTTTTACATCCCCAGAGGGAGGTATGTTTCTGTGTAAGGGAGAATGGGATGTCTAGGTGAGAGGATATGGATTTGAGCATCATACATTGCGAGGATTTATAGCCCAGATTACTATTCTATATTTGGATGACCAGAAAACTTCAAAGATGGACTGTCCTTCTGTCATCGATCATTTCAGGGATATCTTTTCAGAGAAATTTCCAGGCTTGCCTCTTAATAAAATGGTAGAATTTTCTATTGATCTTGTTCCAGGAGCAGAAACGGTGCCCATTCCACATTATAGGATGGCTAAACAGATGTTACAGGAGCTCTAGTTGCAGTTAGAGTAGTTTCTGTCTAAGGGTTTCATCTGACCGAGTACTTCTCCTTGAAGTTCACCAGTCTTGTTTGTCAAGAAGGTGGATGGTAGCCTTAAACTTTGTGTGGATTATCAGATGTTGACCCAGTTGACTATCAAGAATCGATATCCCTTGCCGAGGATTGATGATATTTTGGACAAGCTTCGAGGAGCTCAGGTGTTCTGAAAGATTGACTAGAGATCCAGTTATCACTAGTTGCGCATTATACCATCTGATATACCTCATATAGCCTTTAGGAGAAGGTATGTTCTATAATAGTATGTGGTTATGCCATTCGGTCTTACGAACACGTGTTCTGTTTTCATTCCACTGATGAACTGAGTGTTCCATCTATACATGGATTCTTTCATGGTAGTATTTTTAGATGATATCTTGGTGTACTCTCACAATCAACACAACTGTGCCGTACATCTTGAGATCATTTTGAGTACATTGAGAGAGCATCAATTATATGATACGTTCTCAAAATGTCAGTTTTGGATGGACCAAATCCGCTTTTGGGTAATTTTATCTCCGATATAGAAGAATAAGTAGACATAGAGAAAGTGAGAGCAGTAGTTTCTTATCAGTAGCCAAAGAACATATTTTAGGTACGATGTTTTCTAGAGCTGGATGGTTATTAAAAATGTTTCATACAGGATTTTTCATGCTTATCATTGCCACTGACGAGCCTGACTAAGAAGGGTGTGAAGTACTTGTGGCCAGATTATTGCGAGTTATCCTTTTAAGAGGTGAAATGGTTGTTGACTTCAACATTAATACTAGTGTTGGTAGAACCAGGAAAGATAAATACTATATACTTGGATGCATAAGTTATCATGCTGGGAGTAGTACTAATGTAGGGAGAAGGAGTCGTTTCATATGGGTCTCTGCAGTTGAGGCCACATTAGAGGAATTACCCAAGGCACGATCTCGAGTTGGCTGAAGTTGTTCATGCTTTACAGTGTTGGAGACACTACCTATTGGGAGATCATTTTTTTGTTTTCACCAACAAAAAATGTATCATGTATATCTTCACTCAGCACGATCAGAATCTAAGACAATGATGGTGGTTTGAGTACCATTAGTCCTTTGACTTTGATCTTGCCTACTTTCCTGGGAAAGGCACAGCAGTGGTTGATGCGTTGAGCAGAATGACTCAGATGCAGGCAGTTCAGGAGGCCAGTAGTGAGTGGAAGCTTATGGATATATTTTCTAAAATTCATTTGGAGGTTCATGATAAATAAGGGAAGACTTTTCATTCTTATGTAGTTGTTACCACTACTCTTCTTGATCTACTGAGAATGAGGCTTATATCATATTCTGAAGGCCCAGTCTTAAGGGAAAATGTATCGGGAGGGGACCGTATTCTTGGGTGAACTGTAGGAGAGGATAAGATCATGTGTGTTGATGGACGCGTATGGGTGTCAGTTGACATACACGAGGAGTTTATGCATTTCATTAATTCCTCAGTTTGGGAAGTTCATCATGGTGTCACCAATATGTATCATTATCTACAATGTCAGTTTTGGGGTCCAGGTATAAAGAGAGATGTTGCTGGTTTTTGCAAGAGGTGTTCCAAATGTCAGCAGGTGAAGGCAGAGCATCAGCGACCAGCAAGGCTCTTGCAGAAGTTATCCATTCCCATGTGGATGTGGAACGAGGTCGCAATGGACTTCGTGATAGGTTTTCCGAGGTCTCCTTAATGGAGTGATGCAATTTGGGTTGTCATTAACAAACTAACGAAGGTTGTTCACTTCTTGCGGATCAAGGAAACCATCAATGTTGATGAGCTGGGAAGGATGTAAATCTATGAGATTGTATGTTTACATAGAATTCCACACTCCCTTGTTTCAAATAGGGATTCCCATCTTACTTCTTGGGTCTTTCAGGGACTATAGAGCGTGTTGGGTAGACAGGTGCTTCTGTGTATAACTTACCATCCCCAAACCGATGGCCATTCCAATCATATAATACAGGTGTTGGAGGAAATGAATCAAGAATGTGTCCTAGACTTTGGTTGTTCTTACCAGAATCACATACCTCTTTTGGAGTTTTCCTACAATAATAGTTCAAAGAAAATATTTAGTTGGAAACTTATGAGGCTCTGTATGGTAGGCCATACCGATCACCGTTATGTTGGTTGGAGGCAGGACAGGTAGCTATGCTGGGACCCTGTCTTGTCTAGTATACCAAAAAGAAGTTCAGATTGATTCGGAAGAGGATGGCTACTACACAATTATGAATGTAGTCTTATGCTGATTGATGGAGATGACTTCTGGTGTTCGAGGTCTGAGATTTGGTTTCCCTGCATTTTACACTGAGGTTGGGAAACAGGAGGATTAAGAGACAGGGTAAGATTTCACCGATATATTAGGATATTTGATGTTTTGTAAAGGGTCGGGTCAGTTTCCTATCAGTGGTAGTTACATCATAGGTACCGAGATATGCATGACGTTATCCATGTTTCTCAGCTATGACGTTACTTATCAAACTCGTCTCATGTTTTTCAACCTGAAGATGTTGATCTAGAAGGGGTTGAATCTTTCGAGGTGTGTCTTATCCAGATTGTTGATCACAATGTAAAGGTTATTCATGGTCGGTATGTTCCTTTGGTATGGGTGCTATGGAAGGATGGTGGAGTATAAAAATAGAGTTGGGAGAGGGAGGACGATGTATGATCGTAGTGGCCGAATCTGTTTGAGGATTCTTCTTCTACGTCGCTTAGCTAAGAAAATTTGGGGATGAATTTATTTATTGGAGGAAGTTTTTAAGAATCCAAATCTATTTTGCGGGTATGTCTTTCATTTCGGGTCATTGTTGGGAAAACATAATGTTCAAGAAATTTCAGGAGTACATGCCATGTACATATAAGTAAACACAATGTAATTAGTTGCCGCATGTAGCTGTGTGTTGGTCGTGTAATGACCGAGCACACAACCATGTGTAGTGACTTGGAGATCACCTAAATCAGGGCCCGATAAAGTTAAGTAGATGTCGTGTACATTTAAAATACACAGTTTACTTTCTTTTTATTCTATTAAGCAGACTGGGGTTCACGTCTAATGGACCAAACCCCCTTTTTCTCGACCTTTCTTGTCTAGGAGTGTCAGTAGCCAGTGAATCTTCTTTGCGCATCCGACTGGCTGTCCGTTCTCTAATTCAACTACCATCGATTGCGTTGGAATCACCACGGTGAGTTCTTCCTTCTTCATGAACATCATCTCCTGATATATCCTCTCTCACAAGTTATCATCGGTTGAATGTTTTTAGAGTTTTTTATATCTATGGATTTATAGGGTCATTAAAGGAATGAGGTTCACATATATTGGTCTCACAACACCGAGGTAGGTGATTTTTTCTTTTCTGTAGTTATTCCTTAGGTTATATGTAAAAAAGATCCCAATAACCTTGTTTGGGGTATTGCGTGTTTATGGTCATTAGACATGTTATTTCCTACTATTACTTATGTGGACGAATAGAGGATTTATGATTTTAAATAGGGTTATTTACCTTACTTTGGATGTGTTTTCCCCTGTTGGATTGATATTAACTGTAGGGTCTAGCTTCGCCGATTAACCTTCTTTCTTTTTAATACCTAGTATTGTTTGGATGGAGTTATTTTATCTGACATGTTGTTATATGATGTAGACTATTTATCTAAGTAGTTGTTGAGGATTACATTGGATTCATTATATAAATTCTTCATGATTGACTTACATAGAGCTGTGGGAACCTTGTGTAGTAGAAAATAGGGAGAATGGATGCTGGGTGATTCTCTAGAGATTCTGTTTACTTTTAAATCACAAGGCCATAGGGGTAGATGGACTTTCTGATCCCTCAGAGTGTCTGTAGTTTCCTCATTTTGAGACCACAAGGAGAATTGGATGTTATGTAATTCCCATAGTTTCAATAGTAACTGATACGAGACCACAAAGGGAATTGATGGTGAGTGATTACACTGAGAGTCTTTTCTAAAGTTGAACCAAATGGGTTAGGCTGTGAGTACTTCCCAGAGGGTTACATATTTTGGATTAGCTGCTTACCTGATATATGAAAATTAATGTAATTAAACTTTATGATTGTTTAATTTTGAGTACTTCCTTTTTTACTACTTTTTTTATATATATCCTTCCATATATATTCTTTTACTTTTTGGCACATATCATTGGGTGGTTTCCTACTGGGATTAGTCTCACAGCCTATTTGGGTCATTCTTTTGGGCCCAGAATTATTATATTGCTGCATGTAAAGATAAGGTAAAGCACCCTTCAACTTCAGGTACTTGACTGCTTAGAAGTTGGAGAGCATGGGACTAAGTTGAGGCCGGTGATGTTGTAGAGCTATTTACTTGATTTTCTTTTGTAATTTGGTTTAGTACTATATTTTAACATTGTGAACTATTTTAATACTTTCCCAGACATATGTAACATGCATCATTTCTATATGTTCTCCAGTTTTTTATTTCTTCAGACTTCTATTATTTACTGTTGTGTGGAATTATTATTGCTTTTTCTATTGTTATCTATATATATCCACTACGATACTGTGTCAATGAGGGCATTTTTTTTATCCCTTATCACACCCAGGGCCCTCACTTCTAGTTAGCAGCCTCTAGAATTTGGGGAAATGTTCTTGAGGCCATGTGACCAACCAGGTACGGGGCACCCCTAGGTGGCTTCCGAAACTGGGACATTACAACTACATTCAAGATAATCTCCGGAACACACCACAGACTTTCTTTCTCACTAAGATCCACTTGGTCCTAGTACCTATTAGACTCCATAAAATGGTATATCATCTTCACAAGATATGAAATTTTTGGGATTAATCCTCGGAGGGTGTGAATGTAACAAAACTCTATAGGACATCCTAAAACTATAAATAATATAAAAACAAGAATAAAATTAATCTCTACACGAGTACATGTCTATAAAACATATAACAAGAATATAAAGATGTAATCAACAAAGGAAAATTTTCTTGAATTAAATAAAAAACCACCATTCCATCATAGTATTCATGCTCAAAAATACACATAGCACTCATTTAGGATAAGACCCTCCTTGAGTTACAAAACAATGATGTCTTCCATTTGAGAGGTTGTGCTCATCAAGTGTCATCCGAGGAAGAATATGCTAGATTTATGAAGAGATATAATAAAAATATGAATATCACACACAATTCAATAAGATATACCAAAAAAATTGAAATAACATTCTATGTAGAGGTTTGAATCCCACATAATGATGGTCACGATGATACCTATAAGTATCACTACGGAAAGAAGATGATAGAGGATCTGACTTCGAGCCCCACAGAATGATTCTAAATATATTTTACATTAATTTATATATAAGGGATAACTATCCAATTTGTAGTATATGATTCCAAAATAACCTTCAGGGAATGGATATTGTAAAAACACCCTAAATAAACTTTTCCATGATACAGAAGACAAGGGCATCAATACCTCTTTGAAAGAGTTCTTGACATGTACTAGAAGTAGATGACATGTACCTTCAACACCCAATTATTCCCATGTTAAAATTATTTTTCTATTTTAGTGTCAAAGTACATGGAATTAACATGCTTGTGTACTTATACCATAGTGTACGTATATAGTTCTACCCATGTACACCTCACCTGGCCATGTCTGTGTGGGAGTACGTGGTGTGTTTGATCCCATATAATTTCTCTCGTGTCCCTTTACCAAGAAAGGTAAATGTTGAACCACTAGGCGAGGCATCACATGCAGTGTGATAGGGGTCACACACCATGTGATAATTAACTTCACATGGAAACCCTAGCTACCAAATCATGTGTCCCACTTGTTATGTGTTTTGGTAATTGTACATAGATATTTTAATGAAATCCAAAACCTTCATCCTCATTGTCTCAAACTCCTATGGCCTCCAATAAAAAAGAGAATTGTGTTAGTAATCAATGGTATAAATTGTTTGATCCTTTCCATGGACTCTCCCTAGAAACTAGCCTTTCAAACCATTCAAGAAATGATCGACATTGGATCATATAGTCATTGCATTCCGAACTTGAATTGGGGGTCTCCAATCAGGTCTGATCCACTTGATTCTATAGCTATCTCATGATCATTATGTTATACTATGTTCGGATATGAGATATAATTTTTTCATCCAAGATAAGTGTGTGAAATGATTGATTCCCCTATATTTGTCCATGATCCATCCAAATGAAGAACCAATAATTATAAAAAAAATCTCCCAATGAATCTCGAAAGTTAAACCATACAACCATATGACTGATCCATGAATAAAATCATTGGTTGATGGATTATCACTCATCATATAAATCCATAGTGGGGAATAAATACAAACAAAACATCATTAAACCTCAATTTGAATTTATCACTAATAAATAATGAAGTCGTGTCACAATTTTTGGTGAGATCCTTAGATTCCATTAGACACTAAGCATTGCACCATGATCTGATTTTCATTCATCAAAAGATCCTCCTCCAACTCTCTCCAAAACTCTCTCAAAATTTTAGGGTTATGTGTCTTACCTTTTAATTATTCCTATAATCACATATTAATGGTCGAGGATAGGTCACAAAACCAATTAATAAGTATAAAAATATTTATTTATTTATTTTATTAATTTTACACATGTGATGATTTTTTCACAACCATGTTTCAGCAAAAATGTTATGTCATTCCTTGGGTAAAATCCACTTTTTCATCACAATGGAACACATAGGTTTCTGATATAGGCATCTGTTTTGATGGTATGCCACATTTTTAGGAAACCATTATACGAGTTCAATGTAATATATTTAATATACTTCCAACATTATTCCAGGCACACCAAGAAATGAAATCACATGTTGTCTCCATGCATGTTATTGAAAATAATTTATTCTAGATCTGTAAATAATACATGAAAAATACAAGTAATTACATTCTAACAACCTTAGGCCTCCACTTTAAAAAAAGTTTTCGCACAAAGAGATGTGGGTACTGAATTCCAATCTAAGCCTCCCTCTACCTAGTGCAGTTCAGAAAATTCTTATGCTTCCACCAGACAAGAACTAATGGAATCACTCTTCCATGGAGGATCCCCTCCTCCCATTCCTCAATCTCTATTCAGTTATCAATAAATATTTCTCCATCATTGAGGTCTAGCATAACCTAGACGACAATATTCAATGGTAATTCACAAACCAAGTTAGTTAAAACACGTTGAACAAATCATGTAATTGGTTTACCTATGGAGGTATAGATATGATATATTCAACTATAGTAATTATACATAATATCTAGTAATGTAAAATGAATATGAGATATAACTTATAGCCACATCAAAATCTCTATAATCCACATCAATGTGAACCCCATAAGAATATATGGTCTCCCTCCTCGAGCGCTAAAGGCCACCTTCATCAGTACATATAGGACATATAATGGTTTTATTTAGTCCTCATCCACACTTGGATGATCTTCAGCTTTTCTATAGTATATTTCTGAAACTCTTGGCCTCTGAGTTCCTAATCTCTTGGTTCGGTCCAACAAAGCAGTGATGTACATTGTCACCCAAACAAGGCCTCGAATGGTGTCATATATATTTTGGAATGGTAGTTATTTTTTTATGAAAACTACACCAATTTTATTTGATCCTCCCATCAATTTCCAATATTCAACATGCTTGGTCACTGTATTTCCTCTATAACTTGTGTGATCTACTTACTTTTACCATCATTCCAATTGTTAAAATCAATTCTCAAATGATACATATACCCATAAAACTTCAACAATCCCTTCCACAAATGATATATGAAGCGAGAATTAGGGCCAAAGATGATCATCATAAGATCTCCATGAAGTCGAACTATCTCCAACATATATAAGTGTCTCAAGCTATCTATTGAACTCTACTCCAGAATAGTTAGTAAGGGAAAAAACATGGTCATTTAGTCTATGATCAATCATATAGAATTTTTTCTCCTAGACATAGGTGGTAACCCCATCATAATTTCCCTTGATATACCACCCCTATTTCACTATAGAACCTCAAGGGGTTGAGAAACACCGATTGGAAAATTGTTCTTGTCCTTCACTTGCTGATAATTAAGGCACCGAAAGACAAACTCTACAACTCACTTCTTTATCACTGGCCTCCCGGACTGATGCTGGAGTAATTTGTACATCTTTTCAAAAAATGGATGCACCACAAAAGGATATGTGTAATACTACCCAAGAACCACCTCTTAAAAAATTACATGTACAATTGTTCCTCCATAGAAAAAAATACATGCTCCCTACATTCATAAAATTTGTTAGAAGCATGTCTAGCGGATGTATGAGTATATTGGGTTTCACATTATTTTTCCCCATGTTGTGCCTCCCTGAATCTCTTGAAAAGAAGAGAGATGAAAAAATAAAATGGAGGGGAGATTCTCCATCTCTATATAAAATGGGTAACTATATTGAGGCCAATTCGTCCGATTATTCATTCAAAAACTGCAAACAAGATCTCATCTTAAGATCATATGCAACCATGTTCCCCTTCATAGGTGCCTAAAAATATTAACTTCATAGTATTGGATGGACTCTAGCTATCACCACTACCTAATGTTATGATCATTTTGATATAACATATACTATAGATAGTTGTGGTCACAATAGATGTTATACTTCTTTCCCATCAAGTAATGTCACCACATATTAACTGTGAAGACCACCACTATGGAATCAAGATCATAGGTCACATATTTTCTCTCATGTCATTTCAAATTATGTGAATTATAGTAAATAAAAACATTATTATGCATTAAAACATATGAAATCTAGATTCATTATGCATCACCAAACACTATGTACCCAACACCCACCACTAGAAATTTCAATTGGAGTGTACTCATCAATCACTTCCTGAAATCCTGAAAAACCTACTAGAACCTATCCTTAAAAATTAAAGGATTACATATTAGAGAATAAAATCTCATGAGGATGCTATCCTAGAGACACTTGGTATTAATATTTGATATTAGTCTTTCAACCCACAGATTCTCTACACATTCATCATGCTCTTAGGTGGATCCCGAGATAACACTACCTCAACCATCACTGGTTCCATTACCACAACATCTACAGATAAATAATATCCTCTAATAAGGACATTAGGAATCTATAATTGGCACATCAAGAGCTCTAAATAAGGATGGTGCTATCAGAGTATGTTTATAACCATCCTATAGTGTCTCGCATGATCCTCCTCAGATGGTGAGTACACAAGGATATCATCGATAAAAAAAATGAACCAGTATATAAAAGGATGAAATACCAGTTTCATGATTTCTATGAACACCTCTTAGGTTTTCTTCATGCCTAAGGGAATCAATGTGTACTCATAGTGACCATAGATACATATGAATGTCGTATTTTGTACACCCTTGTCTCTTATTCGCAATCGGTGACTGCCTAACTAGAGGTCAACCTTTATGAAACATCACACAACTATCAACAAATAAAAGAGGTCATCAATCATTGGTAATTAATAATTATTATTCATGGTCACCTAGTTCAAGAAATGATAGTCCCCACACAACCTCATGCTCTTGTCACCCTTCTAGGAAAACAAAACTAGGGCCACCCAGCGTGAAACACTAGGACAAACCAATAAATTCTTATATAAGTCCTCCAAATTCATCCTCTACTTTTGAATCTCCATGAGATCCATCGAATATTTTTTGTGAAAATATCATGGTCATCTTGTGTTGATGATAAATGAAGATTTTAATCTCATGGTAGTTAGGTAATCTTGGAACGTCCTTAGGAATGAATTTCTCATACTCTAGCACCACTGAAGGGAAGTAAAAGATCATAACATCAACTACACCATGGGTCTTCCTTTAAAAATGAGGAGTAATCAGTTTCACCCTATTATGTATAAGTATATCATTTGTTTCCTAGATTTCATTCTCACTAAAAATGAAAACCTAATCACATCGTTTAGGACACACCACATTGTTGTTCTAAAATAGTTAATTTTGGCATGAACTATGGATGGATAATCCATACCTAATATGAAATTACAATACCACATCACAGCAACAAAGATATCCCAATAGAAAATCTCACCTCTATGATTCATTTAACACTATCGGCACAAGTGCGTGATCATAGAGTCATCCCAAGTATGAGTACCAAAGTGCAAAGGTTAGGTCAAGGCCTCAAACAAAATCTCCAAGACTCAAACCAAATAAGTGGAGATAATGGAATAAATAGAACATGTTCTTATTAGTACAACAAATAAGTTCTAAATGACGCATATTGTACCTTGTATCATTCCAAGATCCCCATGGTCCAATTTATTAACTACCTACAATAGCCCCCACCCCTACCCCCCTACTCCATGAGCATAGCATGTTCCACAATGGGGTGGTGGTGGTAGTATTTTGATATTTATACCACCTATATATACTCTACTAGAACATCATTCATGTACAAGAACCTACAAAACTATCTTTTATTACCATTCAATTTATTATCTGTTATCCGAAATGTGGGTAGGAAAATATCATGCTTGATGTCCCATTCCATCACAAAAGAAGCACTACCTTGCCCTGCGCTGACCAGACCCATATTATATGCCAGGGAATAGATAAACTATATTCTAGAACATCCTATTGAATTTACTCACACTTTTAGGCCTATAAGAATGAAAATGGATACAATATTCCAATGTCTCTTATCCTATGTTCCCACTACTAGCATCCACTATCTTCATCTACTCCGACAAGAGACTCTTAACCACCAATTCTCACTCTATCACCCCTCGCATAGGTAGGAATCCATGTAGGTATAATGATATCCAGAATATATATATTAATTTCCATATTAATGGTATAATACTTGAAGAACATATCTCAAACCATATTCATTGAGTACTTAGGGATGTTTCTAAACCTTAATGAATACTCAGCTTTTGTCATGCAACCCCACTAAAGATGTATATTTTACTGAATATGCTCATCCCCCTGTGTAGAAGGAGAAAACTCATATCCAAAATGGAACTCAAACTCTTACATGGATAGAGTGTCCTAATTTTTATATTGGATCAATAAAATCCACTATCTCCCTATAGATCCACAGTGAAGGATCACTTTTATAATGACCATATGATGTACCATTGTCCTTAAAAGATAGAAAATATAGGTTATGACCTTAAGAATATCCGAATCAACCTATGTGTTGGGATAAACTAAGATCATGAGGTGTTTCTGTAGATGAATCCCATGATGTGTGATTATCATACAAACCTCATCCACTAGAACGGTGGGTACCATGTGCAGTTCAATAGGTGGTCGTATTACTGGTGAACTGTCTGGAGTTAAAATCGCGTAAACAAGCCCCAATATCGGCACTTAATCAATGATGAAATCATTCTCATGATACTGATTCTAAATCAATCAAGTATACACCACATATGAATCCTATAATAGAAAACCTATACCATGATCAATAATTATAGCTATATAGCTAAATCAAGAAGGACATGGAAACCACATCCCATTCCTATATGATGTATGTTACAAAGCATTCACTGCAACCATTTTTCTCATTTACTAGGATTAATCGAAGGTTATCATAGTCCTAGTGTATGGATATGTGAGTTTTTACACCAAAATTGGAGTCCTTGGCTAGAGAAATGAACTTGAAAAAATTTAAACTATTTCCCCAAACTGATATCACAAACTCTAGTCTTAATGTATAACCATTGAATCTGATAACACTCTGCATGACCCATCCCAATTGGACCAATTTAGTGACTCCCCAATCCATCCTCCAACACGCTAGGGGTGGTGATTAGGACTGAGTAATAATATCACTAAAATATGAGTACCTAAAATAAGGTAACTTTACACACACATATCTTCAATCCCATATAATGTTGAAATGTACAAAATTGAAAAACCATGCATGAATACATGTAAATCATAAAACCAAAGTATTCCAAAAAAACTAGAAATTTAATGAGGGATAAAATTAATGATGTTAATTTTTTTCCTGATAACCAGATGAACACTTTGGTATGTCTGGATTACTAAGAAGCTCTTAGACTTTGTCCCAAATGGACTATGTCAAATGGTTAGTCATCTGTATAGGACATGGAATATCCATGAAAAACCCTTCCAAGTGTTAATATAAAAATACATAGAAGTAAAACTTGATACCAAAATGGATACAAATACAAGAATAATAATTATATCTACAGAGTTATATGTAAGAAACCCACATAACATGAATATCTAGATATAATAAACAAAAAAACAATTTCTCGAGGTATTTTTACAACCATAATTCATTCCTTGGATACCATTTAGAATGTTCAGCATGACACTCATCTAAGAGAATACAATCCATGAGTTAAATAACATTGATGACATATGTTTGAGAGGTTTTGGTCTTTGAGTCTCATCATAGGAAGCATATACTAGATCTATGAAGATATAAGAATGATATATGACGATAAAACACAATGCCATTGGGTATACCAAATAATCAACCTAGAATAAAATCTTATGTAGATTATCAACACCCCCATATTTTTGGCCATGACAATACAATGAAATCCAGCCAGTTCAAGTAGATGATAGAGGATCTCACTCTAGGCCTCAATAAAGGATTCCAACAACTCTTTCTAAGAATTCTTCTGAAGAAATCACTATCCTACATGTAGGATACTATTCAACACTGACCCTTATGAACTGGATTTTGGTAACACACCAATACAAACCTATTCCCTGTTATTGATGATAAGGGAACCACATAATCTTAGAAAGAGTACACAATGTGTTCTAAAAATACATGGCATGTCCCTTCAAAAATGTATTCTAACCATGTAAATGGATAATATCTTTTTTTTTCAAAGTACAAAGCATTTTTATTCTGGTATACTTATTCCAATTCCCATGTACGTGGCTCTTCCTGTGCATACCTAAGCTGGATGTGTTTATACGGGAGTAAACGATATATATGAGATAGTGTACTCCTACATGTGTCTATGTAACCTCAGAGGTAAACACTGTAAAAATTGGTGGGGGCATACCTTGTCTTGTGAAAGGGGTCACATATCATGTGATCCTTAACATCATAAAAGAAACCCTAGCTGCAGCACCAGGGGTCCCACTAGAGGTGTGTTCCCGAAATACATGATTTCTATACCATAATGTTAGAAAAAATACATAACCATATACTATTTTGTATCCCACTCCTCTAACCTCCATTATAGTTGGAAAACATGATACTAAATGAAGTTATACTTCAACTGAGCCTCTTCATGTTTTCACATTGGAATTCCTCATTTGAAACCTTTCTGAAGTTGCCTATTGTTGGTTACCATCATAGTGAAACGACCTACTCGAATCGGGTATCTCCAATTTAGAAAAATCCTCTTGTTCCTACCACCATTGTATAATCCCCACATCATACAGAGTTCATATCAGAGATATGAAATTATTTCACCATGATATAGGTGCGAAACTATCGATTACTCTTTATTTGATTTAAACTATAGGGAAAATAAAATTATAGAGATAAAAAAATGTAGATCAATGGGAGAAAACAAAAAAACATGTAAAAGTGGAATGAACCTCATATATGATCAGTTGTACATGATCCATTGTTGTTATAATGAAAAATGGAGAACAAATAATAAAGTAAAAAATCTCACAATAACTCTCTACAGGAAAAAACATCGCACTATATGACTGATCCCTGAATCAAGGTAATGGTTGATTGATTCATTTCCCTCATAGAAAATAAATATAACAGAATAAATACACAATATGAGAATCTTAAATTGATTTAGATCAATCACTAATGAACATTGAAATTGTATCGAAATATTTGGTGAGATTCTCTGATTCTGTTGCACACCCATCATTCAACATTAATCTTGTTTTTTGTTCATCAACTGATAATCCCCCAATGACTCTCCAACATTCTCTCAAAATTGCAGGGTTATGTAGATAAACTTTCAATTGTATCTGTAATATTATATTTAATGGCCTGGATTAGTGAATACACCAATTAAGAAAAATAAAATAATGTATTTAATTATATTATTAATTTTACGCCCGTGATGAATTTTCAAAACCATCCCACGCTGAAAATGGTGATGCCATTCCTATGATAAAACAAACATTTTAAACTTAATATAAACATTATATTTTTTATTTAGGAATACATTTATAAGTTATTAAACTTTTTTCATGAAAATTATGTTATAATTTTACTTAATATATTTAATATACTTCCAACATTTATGTTGGGCACACTGTGATTCAGAATCACATGCCATCTCAGAAAATGGACTAAAAAATAATCCATTTAGTTTTAAGAAATAATAAATGAAATATTAAATTCATTACCTAAATTTAGATTTCAAAAAAAAATTATTATTCATATAAATTTTTTATATGTGGTAAAAATTAGTTTTATATAAAGTTCATAGAAATGCCGAAAAATAATTTATAGAAAAATACTTTTTTAAAAGTAAAATTGGAAGTATTATTATCTCTTTTTTGGAAAATAGATAAAAAAATTCATATATATAACTGAATATATATTATATATATTTTATTACAATCCTTCAAAAAAATTTGTTTGGTTAATTAATTGAGGAAAATTGTATTTATCACTTAAAAAATGTGTTTTAAGAAGAAGACTTTTATTATTTAAAACTAGTTAAATTTTTATTTTTAATTAATTTTTCATAAAAAAATAACAGTATATACATGTTTCAACATATTAAGTTTCATAATTAATTAATTCTATTTGTACCCATCACTTCAACAATTAGTATATAACTATCATTTTCAATAATAATACATTAATAGAATGAAATTATTCATTTAACCTCAATGTTGTGTGTAAGAAATGATAAACTCAATGATACATATAAAGAAAAATATAGAAAATATTAAATTCATTTGAATGAAATATTTTATAAAATCTCATGTTTTACACTATATATCCCTTAAAATAAATTTCACCATCCAAATACAAATTGATTATAAATGGATAATCATTTGAAAATTACTTCATAGAAACTCACATGAGACAAATGTATAACGAAACATCACCTAAAATGGATGTTTGGAATCATAAAGGTTATATAAATTAACTCATAACTAGGTGTCCACATAGGATAACATAGGTGGGAATTGAAAACATGGATATGTAAGTGAAAACTCAGACCAAAATACTGAAGATCGGTAATAGAGACCATGATTAGGATTAAGATAATGATCAAAAATCAATTAAAAAAATAAGTGTGAAAAAGATCATTGATATCACCAAAAATGATTATAAGAGGAAAAAAATTTATTTCAACTTACTTTTAATAATTTTGGGGAAATAATTTTCCATCTAGATTGAGACCATTAAAAAAATTCCTTACATTATATTGCTTTTACTTTGTAGCCGTAATTCCATTCTTTGGTTGTTCCTCTATAAATGTCCACTTCAACTCTTACTCCATGAAATGAAGATTAATTTTTTTACTAAATCAGAAATAGATCATAAGTTCTACAATATAATGATAAGCCATTCCTTCTATATCAAGATTTAACAAAAAAATCATATGTTATCCAATATAGATAAATCTTTTTAAGGTGAAGCAATACGTTAATATCCAAAAACTCACAAATTATTCAACATAAAACATTTCATAAATGATAAACCTTATTAACCACCCATGATGTTAAAATCCAAAACATTACAAAAGAGGTAAATAAATTTCCAAAATTAATGTATAATTAATCAAACATACAAGATTATGTAACTCTTAATTGACACACACAAAACATGTGATATCCTTAATTAGTGTTCTCCTAAAAGGTAGTAAAAATATGAATTCTTATTAAAAATATTGATAAAAAAACAATATTACTGATTCCTTATATAAAAATATATTTTTTGTATATATTCATTAAATTCATAAATTTTTTAAGCTCCATAAATCATAGAATAAACCACATTGTTAAAAAATCATTAATGAGTTCCAAGGAAATCAGTAATATCCAATTTAATTTATCCATGTCAATCATATCATTATCCCAACATCATTTTATTAACATCAATAAATTATTAATGGATAAATTTCCCTTAATAATTTTTTCTAGGAATATCACTTATCCATTAGATCACTTTTCTATGTTATAAGAATCATTGAACATATTCTGGCTAATACATAACTGTAAAATTTAGCAAACCATAAATATATATTTCTTAATTATTTAATTCCAATAAATAAATAGTTTGATAATTATACATCATTCTTAACCCATGAACTAATAATCATCATATTATTCATAAATACATTTTTTACTATCATATATGATTCATATTATATTCATCATTAAAAAAAACCATTACATGTTGAACCTTGATTATTCTCTTCATTACATTTCTGCTTCAGAAATCGATTTTCTTAATACCCATATATTTGAAATTTTAAGCAATCAACAGTTGATGATATATTAAGAAAACCATCATTCTCATAATTTGTGTTTAAAAACGTTTTCATTTATTCCATTTTAGTAACTTTTTATGTTCTCTATTTTCCAAATACAAACCATCTTTTCATCCCTTTGAGTCATTACCTTGAGAAATTACTCACACATTCTTAAAATATATGAATTTGAACCTTCATTCCTCCATGGCCTCTACTACCTGAACTCTTAGTGAACTCTATCCTTCACTTCATTGTTGATTCAGAGGGTAGGTTATCATTGAAATTTTCAGTCCTGTTATTGGGTAAGTGATTATTTATAATAAAAATATCATTTAATCAAATCGTCATCCCATTTGGCTAATCATCAACATATTTTATATACCAATTAATGTCAATTCGGTTCCTTCTGGTTCTGACCATTTATTAAAACCAAAAATCATAGTGCTAACAATAATAATCAAATTGGGGAACCATATGATCATAAAAATTACTTATATGATGATTAAATTATGAATACTTATTTTTAATAAATAAAACCTTTGTTTTATCCTAATTAACTCATAGTCAACATGAAATTAAATCATTAATTAAGTTTTATAGATATATTGGGAATTTTAAAAGCATATTCTTAGTGAGTGTCGAAATAGGTTTGCAAAAGTCTTGTTGTTGTACACGAGGCAATGATTGATTATATCTCAACATTCCCATTACATAGTTATTACCCCTAGGTATCTCTATTATAGATCCACATCAACTTATCATATACAAACAGGGATGAAATTCCTTGGGATCCACTATCTCTATCCCTTACCAATATGCCAAGGGATTTTAATTCACATTGGCCCATCCATATAAATATCCTCATATTTATCCTGAGAAATATACTTGGAAATATCCCAATATATATAACTATTCTATTCATGTCCAATTTTATAATGTTTAACTATAAATTTTGTCTAATACCTAATATAGAGTCCATGTAAATTATATATATAGATATATTACGTATTTTTAGATTAATGTTTAACATATTACAGAAATACACACATATGGTTAATAATAGTTTAATGTATTCAAATACTAGGTACAAAATCTTAAAATTTGGTGAAAGCTATTCAACATCTCCCATAATGATGTTCCCCCTTAGTACTATTCACCAAAATACCCAACATAAAACCATTATTCATAAACAAGGGGAAGGAAACATAAGAAAGGGGGATCTTAGATAATCGCTAATGATAAAGAAAGGTGATATACAATAACAAAATGAATATAAGTGTATTTTATCATTAACATAACATTAAAACCCATAATCTATATATCAAGGATCAAAATCATGAGCCATATAATAAATATAGATAGTTTATGAGACATTAATAACAAGGGAATCAAAGAACTTGATCTATGAGAGCTTAACCTAGGCGGAATACATAAAAATTTTCATACAAATAATTATACAAAATATTGTTCATAATACTCAAGGATCACTACAATGGATGACATATTAGAATTGTTTCACTCCTCAAACTGTCATAGTAGTCACAGTTCACTCCCAATTCCATCGTATCAACCAATTTTCATTACTGAACTAGGTTCACTCCTTGTTCTAGTCTTATCTATATCTTGAGATATAAACATTTACCCATTTCCTTGGATGGAGATATATGTATCTCCCATCACATAATTAAAATCATATATATTTGTGCAGGAAGTTCAAAAAATTTCATCATATCATAACCCAAGAAACAATATGTGCTTCAAAATAATTTATTCATATCATAAGCTGTGGAAAAGAGATTGAATTCATCAAAATATCTTTGTTTCCAAACAACTAAAATGATGTGATTTTCTTAAAAATTTGTTCATTGTATAACTTATATAATAGAAACAAGTTTAATAAGGATTATACCATGGTATAAAAAATGGAAAAATAATCGTGTTTTATAACAATTTTGTCATGGTATAACATGTGGAAAAAGAAATGGCGTTGATAATAATTCTATATTGTATAAACAAGAAAAAATAAATGGTTTTCATAAACATCATATCATTATAAACATAAAATTTTCAGAGAATGAATAAGAATGGTATAATTTTATCATATCCCAATTAAAACATAAGTACCCTCAAATTATTTCATCATAGATATTGAGTGATATTGAATAAAAAAACATTGAAATTTTCATGAGGAAAAAATACCTTCATTGTAAATGGTTTTTTTAAAAGTAAACAATATAATATTTTTTGAAAGTCTATTTATTTTGGAAGTAAACGTTGAAATTTATAAATAAATAATTAAAAATATTATACAAAATTATTCCAGAAAATATCTATTCCATATTGAAAATCACATTAACAAATATTTTTAAAATTAAAATATTTACATTGAAATATTTTTTTCTAAAATATATAATTTTCTAAAATATTAATGAGAAAATTTTTTTAGAAAATAATTTTTTAATCATTCAAGGGGATGCTATAATATTTGAGCATCAATGATGGAGATAAATACTTCTCAGGATGTTCATATTAAAAAAATATTCTTTTCACATATTCAGTAATAGAAAAACAAGTATTTTATTGAAAAAAAACATGATGATTCTTTTAAAAAAAATTATAAAAATTCCAAATTGGGTAGAAAAATATCCTTCAATTTTTATTTTAAGAGTGTTAAAAAATATTTTTTTTACAAAACATGGTTTTATAATGAAAAGGGTTTTCAACTGAAGATACAAAAAAAAAGATTTTTCTTAAAACGTTATTTTGATATCTGTAGTACATAAGGTGTTGAGAATTAATGGAAAAAATTTATTCTTTTGAAATATATGTATTAAATGAAAATACATGTGTTTTTTTAAATAGATTATATTATTTCATCATTGGAAGTATTGTCTTCAGAATCCCAATAAATGATGTGACCGTAACATTACAACCCTACAACGTTGGTATCATTAAATCATAATACCCAAAGAATATTAATAGTATGTGAAACATAAAATATCATGAGAATAAATAAATTCATTATATTATAATTCAAGTGGTCTATATATACTCCTATTAAAAAAGATAGGTGCATAGCATTGAACATTTCTCAATGAAGGGAAATTGAGACAGAAATCCATTGTCACTTTAGACATTTCCTTAACCATTGACATTAATAAAGAATTATGACAAATAAAATTTTAAATATCACTAAATTAAGTATATGTATGATATAACACTTCAAATGGGTATTATATACAGAAAAAAAATTAAACAAGTGGTGAATTTCCATATGTCACTTAGAAATAAAAGATTGACTAAAAATCCCTTCCCTTAGGTCTCAAAATTCATCATACAAGTTAAAAAATATTGTATAATAAATATATATTTATTATATATATTTCATAACTATAAATATATATATCATAAAATGTATGATTTTCTTATATACTTTTATTACCTATTTGATAACAGTTCCATGTTAACATCGCATTTTGAGTAATAACTATAATGTTTTTCATGTATGTTTGGATTTTTTTAAACCTATAACAATGATGATTGTTCCATTATATCCAGAATAATAATAATTAAATATTGATTATATTTATAAATAAATTAATAATACAATATGAATCATGAAAAATGGTTTTCGAAAATGAACTATGCTATGATCATGATGACGGTAGGCCATACGTATGCCTAATTAACATTAACATTTTTCAATAATAATTATTTAATAGAGGTATGTAATATTATATCATTAAATAATTATAATAATATAATAAAAAACTTTTAATTCCCAGAACTATACTTTAAAAATCAACTATTTTGTGTAGGGATGAAAATAGAGAGTGTCATCACATCGTGAAGGAAGTATTCCACACATACATGAACAATATTACAATATTTTAGTGAATGAAATGATACTAAAGATAATGACATATTATATTTAAATAATTTTTAATATTTCATTGTTGTCATTATTATGCAAAATATACCGAATATATTTATTAAATTTATGCTTATTATCTTCCATTAAAAGTATTAGGGGAAAACATATCAAGTTGCATCGTGAGGCGGTATCCCACCATACACATGATCGATGTTATCATAGATCATGCTAAATTGATTGTAAAAACATTTTATATGATATAAAGAATCCATAGGTACACATATTTTATCAATATATTATATATTATTTATATCTATAATCATTTTGTCATGACCCTCCTTCCACAAGGTGAGGGGAGGGACAACAATGTGACCTGCCCTTCCTCCTTCAAGAGGAATGTGAGTTAATCACTCATGAGTTCCACCTTCAATAGGCTCTGATGTATTGACTAGCACCAATGGTATATAATCTCACACAAAAATTGAAGGTAATACCCTTTTTAAGGAAAGAAGTATTGGGTGATAGGATAGAAACAACCCTAATGAACACAATACTTTTATATAAAGGAAATGAAAATCCAACGCATGCAAGATTTAAACATAAACTTCCAAAAAAGAATAACCAAAGATCAAAATAAAATTAGAAATGAATGTGTCTATGAAAAACCACAATAGATATCCTGATTCCGGATCTAGTAATTTCTAATAAAGTCTTCAAATTCCTCATGGAAACATAAAAATATTTTTATAATATAGAGTGAGCATACAAGTATACTTTGTTTGGAAAACAAAGTCACTGGTGCACAAGTGAGAGATGAATACTAAAGCCCCTTCGAAAACAATAGAAACCAACCGCACCTACCAATGAAAAAATAATATCCATCCCAACCTCACTAAGTCACTCTCACAAAATAACTCAATTCAAGTAAGGTAATAATATAAGCACATCAATGATTTGGTTACCCCACACTGCTTTTCCCACTAGTTAATTGCTCATTCCTAATAGATAACATCTTAATGCTGCCTCCCTTCTCCAATTATAGTCCCACTATACAACTTCCGACACAGACCTGAGCTACACACCACAAATATCCCACCCGCAGAGACCTAGTTAAAAATAACCACACCACTCGCCTAAAAACACCTCAACCTCATGAAAAATTCACTTGGTAAACAAGCCTGGACCACATACACAAGGTACCCTTCATCATCCACACATTCTTCGCAAAGGATCATGGGCTATAGTAAGCCTAAATACATTACAACCTTCATAGATATGCTCCAGTGATAAGAACATGGAAGGGGGTGCGAGGGAGAATGTATTTAACCAGCCTTCCATCCTCTCACATGGATGTTGGGAAAGACACTGTCACCCATAGAATGGGGTGTTCAGCACGTAGTTCTCAATAAGGGTGGGGTGTGTATTAAAAATCACAAGGTATTAAAATTTATACTTATTGGTAATCAAACACTCATCCCAACAAATAGGTCCCAAAAAAAACTATCCCGCTAGAACCACATTTGCTGCTACCCCTATTTCCACAAACACACAAACATCCACTACAAAAGCATAAAACAAACCAATTTTTCATTTACCTGCATTATTTTATTTATTTATGGGTTCAAATTAAATTATTCCATCATATTTGGGAAGACTACCAAAAATAAATATAAAAAAACAAGAAAGCCATGGTGTACTCCCTTGAACAGTCACAACGCAACCAAAGGCATTCACATTGCCTATAAGTTCATCCATTCAATGAACAACCAATTAGTCGCCCTGTTTTAAATACAGGTCATTCCAAAATATATAACCATCCTCTCTATCCACCCATGTACACACAACCTAGATACCGATAGTAACATCACATAACCCTCATAAGGAATGAACTAAACAAAAAAGATCACACAACCACACCATAATTCCCAACATATTTGGATTTATCCAATAGGGATTCATTAATTTCACTTTGAATAATAGGGGATATCACAGAATTAGTTTGATCATGGGGTATCCAATTATTTAACTATGTGTATGTGATTAATTGGATTGATATTTTCAATTATTAATAGATTATCAACAACAAGAACAAGAACTTCCGCAATGAGCATGTAAAGTTCACCAAAAACCATGATTTTCATGAGGCCTTACTACAACAAAAATTAATAATAGGAAAACTATGATAATAAGAATAGAACAATGCTCAACATTAATCTATATTCAATCCCCTACCCATTATCATAATAGGTCTTCCAGCCTTTTTATCATCATCTTCCCCCCTCATTTTTGCTTTTGTTAAAGGAAGTGTTTAGATATTATCCCCCAAGAAGCATTACTACACCCACCCTACATGATACAGAACTAAAGGCACTCGAAGGAAAATCCCAACATATAACAATAGGTGACCAAAACACCTCCTAAATCCAAATAGGGGTCACATGAGTAGTAGATAAATCCATGAAAAACTGGACAGGAAAGGGATCTTTCATAGGTACACAAATCTTCTAGTAATAAATGTTCTCCGCACACCAAGAGAAAAGGGAAGAGGGGACACCATATTTATAAAATCAATTTCCTATATCAACTGACCTAGAAGCGGATTCATGTCCCATTTAAGTCATATCATGGTTAAGATTGCATGTCTTGACTATTTCAAAGTCCTAAGTGAAGTAGGAAATTAATGATATAGTTAATATCCATTGAAACAAATTTAGAATTTATCAAACAATCCATTAAAATTGATTTACATAAAATAAAATGTAAGAGGGGTGAATCTAGAAAAACTAGGAAAAATTGGAAAATGACGCTGACGCTGACTCTAACACCGACGCTAACACTAATGTTAATGTTTATGCTGATAGTGACGCTGATTCCGACACTAACCCCAATGTGGGAACTGATGCCGATGATGATAGTACAATATGAGATACTGACAACAAGCATGAAAAATGACACGATGACACCGACAACCCAAAATGACACGTCGACACAAATATATTAAAACAACATGCCGTCTCCGATAGTTCAAAATGACACTCAGACACCAAGAGTTCAAAGTGACACACCAAAACTGAATGTTCAGAAAGAAACACCAATACCAATAGTTCAAAATGACTTACCGACATCGAAAGATCAAAATGACATGCAAACACTGATAGGTCAAAATAACTCACTGACAGTTCAAAATGACATGCCGACAGTGACTATTCAAAACAACACGACAACACAGATAGTTCAAAAGGACTCGTTGACTCCGGAAATTCAAAATGACATGCCGACACCGATATTTAAAAATGAAACACCGACACTGATAGTTCAAAATGACACAATGATAGAAAAACTAGAAATTTTTGGTAAACTTATTAGAATGAGTCACTGATATCCCCTAGAATTGACCAAACACTGGATTTTCACAAAGGAATGGACTAGAGCGGTCCATAATATTACATAATATACCTCTAAAATCATTATTTCCATAAATAATTTAAAACCAACCAATGGAAAAAGGAAGAATCTGAACAACCACTCCATAAAATACCTCTTAATGATAAACATCCTTGTGTTGTTCGAAAACTACAATGAAAACTTATACATCCATGAACACCTGCCTAACAGCGCCTATAAAAATTACCCATACAGACACTAGAGATCACATGGTAGACACATGTGGATTAGGAAATTTCTTCCCCAATATCATGATATACTCATCTTTGGCTAGCACACACTCCCCCATATGAGTGTAATCACATCCACATTAATGCATCATGGTTAGGGACCTGGTCCTCCTTTCCCCTTATGTTGGGACTTCTAAGACATTAGAGGAAAGGAAAAAATCATTCTATAGTAAAATGATCTATCATTATAATGTAAGAAATGCGTAAAGAAAAACACAAGATACAAATTTACCACTAATTTGAGTTTTGGGCACACATCTCTGCCTCCCGCTCCTAAGTACTCTCTTTGAGGGCACTATGCCTCAAAAATACATGAACCAATGTAATGTTCTGTCCAGGAATCCCATTCTTCTGATGGTCCTGGATCTCTACAAGCTTCTCCACAGACGTTTCATAGTCCATGATATCCAACTCTCCCCAGTCAATGACATGGGAGTCATTATGTATCTACTGATGAAGTTGGGTGATGTGAAAGACATTTTAGATCCTCCTGAACTATGGTGTCAATGATAGAAGATATTCCACCGCACCTAATCATCACTACACCTTGAAAGGTCTGATGAACATTAAAAAAATATTACTTCCCAAACCAAACAGTTGTTACCCTCATCGATGGGAATCCTTCAGAAACACATGGTCCATGAACTTGAATTAGAAGGGCCCCCTCCTATGATTAGAATACGACTTCTACCGATCCTGATTTACCTTCATCCTCTCCCACATGTTCTGAACCTTCTATGTCTTTATATGTACCCGGTCTGGTCCAAGGAAAACTAATTTCCAAATCACTATCCAGCATAATGATGAATGAAAGGGTCCCCTATACAAGGAATCGAATAGTTCCATGACAGTGGTAGAGGGATAAATATTATTGTAAGAAAACTATACTAGAGCCAAATGTCATTCCCAAGATCCCCCGATATGAAGAACACATGATTGAAACTTATCCTCCTATTCCTGGATGGTTCTGCTCTGTCTGCCCATCTATCTGAAGGTGGAATGAAGTGCTAAGGCATAATTGGGTTCAAAAATCATGTCGTATCCCCCTATATACATATGAGGTAAGATGTGCATCCCAATCCAAGGAGATGGATCTTGGAAACCTATTAATCAACACCACCTCATCCACTTAACTCATTTCCAAGGAATCCACTGTTGTGAAAACCTTAATCGCTATGAAGTGAGCCAATTTCCTTAGTCGCCTTACCACTTCCCAGTTATCATGGTAGTTCCCTAAGCCCTTGGTAGCCTTGTGATGAAATCCATGGATATTTTATCTCATTTCCACTTGGGGAAATCTAAGGGCTACAATAGACCACCAGGAGCATAGTGCTCAACCTTCACCTGCTGACACACTATACACTTTTCCACAAACTCTGCTACTACCTACTTCACCCCATGCTACCAAAATTATTCTTTCAAGCCTTGGAACATCTTGGAAACTCTTGGGTGTACCACCAGGGGTGATCAATGGAACTCAAAGAGAACTTCATTGCGCATATCTACTAGGACAAATAGATTACATTTGAGGAGCATATGATTTTGACTATCCTCCAACTATACCTCTAGAGAATCACCCAGGACAATGCGATTATGAAACACTTTAGTCTCTGAGTATCCCAAACTAAGACTCCTCGATATGACACATCAAGGAAGACTGTGCTCTCATCTAAAACAGATAGCCTCATCCACTATCCACCCCAGCATCCAGGTACAATGTGACAACTCCTCCATCACCTTCCAAGCATCTGTAGAATCTCAAACAACATCCCTTTTTGATGTCCTTCTCAAGGAATATTCCACAACATTTTCCTTACCTTTAATTTAAGAGAAAATGATGTTGTAGTCCATTAGAAACTCTATCCACCACCACTTCTTCAGTTTTAGGTCTCACTGGGAGAAGATATACCTCGTGATATTGTGATCCATAAAGAGTACGAAGCACTCCCCCAATGAGGTAAGGCTGCCACAAATTAAGCATTAACACAACTGTTGAAGGCTCCAAATCATGGGTGTCATAACAGCATTTTTGGGGACAAAATTCATAGACCCATAAGAGATCACTCCTCACTTTGGCATCAACACACATCACAAGCCTAGATGAGAATCATCGTAGAACACTTTGAACATCACCCTTTCCTAAAGAAACTTGTGCATTGTATCATTGACCAAAATCCCCATTAAATATATGAAATATTAATCAAATTGGTCACTCAAAAAAAATGTCGAGTCCTTCATAGTCAATGCAATTAATGGAACTGAACCCCAAGATATTTCGGGTACAAACCTCTGGTAATAGCCCACCAGACCCAAAAAACTACGAACCTCTGCCACATTATTAATTTCTTCCCAAGAAACAACCGCCTTGATCATCGATGGTTCCACTAATGTACCTTACTAAAACACTACATTTCCAAGGAAGCTCACCTCTCACATCAAAAACATTCACTTGGACAACTTCCCCTACAGTTTTTGTTGTTGGACGAGCTCCTAAACTGTCCTAAGGTGCTTAGTGTGCTCCACCTTTGTCTTCGATTAAATCAGAATATCGTTAATGAACATGATGACAAACCAGTCCAGACAAATGGGGAAGATAGATTTCATGATCCATATGAACATGACTAAAAAATTCATGACAACGAATGGCATGACCATGAACTCAATGTGTCATCACATACACTTGAAAGCAGTCTTTTGGATGTCACCCTCTATCACCATACAATCATGACATCAAAACTGAAGATTGATCTGGGAGAAACCACATGATCCTATCTGCTGGTTGAAAAGATCAGCTATCCTTATAATGTGGTAATGGTTCTTGACCATTATCGGTTTCAGTTTCTAGTCGTTGATGCAAAACCTCAGTCCACCATCTAGATTCATTGAAAACAAAACTGGTGCACCCCATGGTGACACAATATTCTAGATAAATCCCTTTATCATTAGATCATTGACATGAATCCACAACTCCCGCAACTCAGACTATTCCATCCAATACAGAGCCACTGAAATTAGAGGGGCACCGAGTTGAATGTCTATCTAGAAATCAATGTCACATTGATGGGGTAGAGTTACAACATCCTTTAAGAAAAAATCCAAGAACTCTATGACAAATCATGTACCCTATACCATCATAGCATAGGATAAACCCTCTGATAGCTTGGCTAACACAAAAAGAAGAGGCTCCAAACATAGGATTCCCACACGACTACTATTCCCACTAACCAAATCTACATATTGGCCATTCATATCTGAAACAATGACTCTCGTACAGAAGAAATAGATAAATATTTTCATATAGAACATCCAAAATATGACATGGATGAGATTATATGGCTACATATATAGAATAATAAGATAATCATTGGACTGATGTGACCCCAACATCAGTCTAAATCCCTAAAAAAATCAAATAAATGGTTCTGACCTCCAAATGGCGTGCTCAACACTAGGGAAACATGAGGTATCTCTATTTCTAGACCTAGGGAATGGAATAGACCGGGTGAAAAAAGGAGTGATAACCTCTGGAATCAAACAATTCAAAAGAAAGAGTGCTAAACAAACTGATCATACCTCAAATGACCTTCGTTCCTGCTAGAAATTTTACCTCTACGGCATGCAACTGGACATGCCCATCTCCTATTCCCCTCGACTATCAGCCATATCCCCAACCACACCCTGGTCTTAGTCCTTGAGTAGCTTCCTGTTATTTTCCTCCTCGTGCACTGTCTTCCAATAGTGGAGCCATGCCCTACTGTTACTGGAAATGACTAACTGGTAATATCTTCTGTTGAAGCGGGTGGAGAACCTACCCACCCCCACTAATCTAAACAAGAAACGGGCACCAACTATGGATGTTACCATGGAATACAAAAGAAAAACTCCTTGGTCCCAGGCCCGCTGGAAAAGTATGGTGACCAACAAATCAGATCTGGAACTGCTGAGGCTTACTCCATGTCGGATAAAACCTGGAAGTCACTAACATGGGAGATTTGCTGCTGACCACCTTCCCCTTCGACAAACCCAACTAGCTCCCCTCTTGTGGTACACCTCCCGATTAGTGCATCTTATCCACTACTTCGGTCTTCTTTTGAACCTCTAAGTATATCAACATGGTAAAGGGAGTGATGACATACTAAAGAGAATGTCAGAGTTCCTCCTCCAAGTGTCTCTCCCATGAATCCTCATCTGAAAAGTGATTTGAAGAAAATCATAGGAGATCTGGGAACATGATCCCTAGTTACCTCACTAATATAAACCCCTTATGGAGGAAGTGAAACTACTACCTCTTCTCAACCTTCATTGTCAAGGGAAAAAATCCCCCCAAACTCTTTCTCAAATTCAACCAATGAGGCATTAGTATCCTTCTTCTCCATGAGGTAAGGCATCCACCACTAACGCACCACTCCTCACATCTATCTCCCTCCAATGGAACCTAGTACACCCTCAGAGCATGGATAAGTATAATGGTGATCACCAGTTCCTCAAGTCATCCCTCTGTATCCATTCCTGAAACACTCCCTTCATGGATCCCCTATGTCTGCCACTAGAAAGAAGGAAGGGGATTTTACCACATGTCATATTCCCTCTCTCGATCAGCCCTCTTCTGATTGGCCATGTAAGCCTGCTGGGCCTTATCTACCCAATCCACTCATGGGAATCATCTAGGTTCCATAGATGTAAAGGTATACATGAATTCCTAATCCCGGGTAGTACAATATATCCATTTAGATTCATTTTGACTTATTATTTATTTTTAATTATCAAAACACTCATCTCAATAAATAACACAAGTAATTATGATATATGTACCATTACTTGGGTCTCTATCCCACAATCAGTGTATCCACACTTGGTTGTTCATTAGGTCAAGATACCTTGTATCAAATCATTTGGCCCCTGAAAAGATAGTGTCTTAGAAAGTCTTCCCTAACCTGCATCATGCACCAAGATCACCTGACACCATTTCTCTATCATCCCACACAACCTTTACTGTTCCTAACTCCAAACTCCATCTTATCTCTCAACCATAACCTCTAATACCATTTTTCCATAACCTGCATTCCTCAAAGGAAGAGAAGGGATAACATTGTGCAGTGTCCATCCTCTTTCAAGTGGATATAAAGATAATGATCCCCCCGAGTCCGTCCTTTAATAGGCTTTGTAGTAGGTACCAACACCAATGGTATAGAATCTCATAGAAAAATGGAAGGAATTAACCATTTTAATGAAAATGGGATCGAGATATTATATGGGAAAAAATCCCAAACAACATATAACATTTATATACAGGAAACAAAAATACACCCCATTCATTATTTAAACAGAAACTACAACAAAAGTATAACCATGTTCTAATGAAAATTATCAGAATAAAGAGTCTATGAACCATCAAAATAACAATCCCAATACCCAAGATAGTAATGTCTAGCACGATCCTCAAAATCCTCCAAGAAACTTGAAAATAGTTTTATAACATAGGGTTAACATACACGTGTACACAATAGGGAAACCAATGTCACTCGTGCAAAAGTGGTATAAGCATACTAGTGCCCCTCTGAAAACAACAAAAATCAACCACACCTACCAAGGAAAAATACTAACTAGCCCAACCACACCAAGGCATGATCACCAAATAATGCAAGTCAAGTAAGGTAATAATATAAGAACATCAATGATTTAAGTACCCCGCACCACTTTTACCATTGGTTAACTAGTCATTCCTAATGGCTAAAGACTTGATGCTACCACCCTTCCCCAAATGTAGTCCCACTACACAATTTCCTACATAAAACTGGTCCACAAGCAACAAATATTCCTCTTGTAGACACCTGGGTCCCATCAACCACACCTCTCACTCAAAAACACCTTGGCCTTATCCTAAAGACACATGGGAATCAAACTTGTCCCACAAACACCTGGTCCCCTCATCCGCAACATAACCTACTTGAAGTATCTTGGGATATAGTAAACCTCAACCACTATATCATTCCAATATATGATTGAGTGGTAAGAACCCAAAAGTGGGTGTTATGGAGAAATTCAGTAACTAATGATCCATCCTCCCACTGGGATGATGGGAAATAAACCCACCCCCTTAAAATGGGGTGTTCAGTACGTAGTTCTCAACAAGGGTAGGGTGCATATTGTGAATCAGAATGAACTAAAATTTATACATATATGTAAACAAGAACGATGCCTAACTTACAGTTCAAAAAACAAACAACTATCCCACCGTAACAACTTTTTATGCTTCCTATATATGCACAACAACACAAACAACCACTAATGAAGCATAAACCCAACCCCTTTCTAATTGAACCACTTTATGTTCTATATTTAGTGGTTAACCTTAATTTATTCATCACTATTGGGGAAAATAACTACAATAACATTCCCAAAACAACTATAAAGCCAAGGTACAGTCCCTTGGATAGCCGCAACACATCCAAAGTCAGTCCCCCTACCTACATGTTCATCCATTCCACGAATATCCAATCAGAAGCCCCGCTTAAAAAACATGACATACCAAAACATAGAACCATCCTCTTTTCCCTACCCCATACCCACAACCATGTTACTGACAAAAACAACACACAAATTGCACAAGGAACAAACATAACAAAACACCTCACACAACCACAACATCAAGACAAGAATATTAATATTTAGCCAAAAGGGATTCTTTAATTTAACATATAATAACAGGGGTGATCATAGAATATGTTTGATCCTATGGAATCCATTTATTTTACCAATTTTTCATGATTAAATGGATTTCTATTTTCAATTATACATATATTATCAACAAAAAGAAATATATCATCGAACGACCACAACCAAAGGCTAACAATGACCATGATTTTCAATTGGCCTTACAACCACTATAATTAATTACATGAAAATAATTATCAAAAAAATAAAATAGTGCTCATCATTCATCCATCTTCAATCCCTTTCCCGTTATCACAATAGGTTCCATTGTCTTTTTATCATTATATTTCCCCTCATTTATTACACTTCTTCATGAATGTGTTCAGTTGTTATCTCCTAAGAAGCAGTACTACAACCACCCCACATGATAAAAAATTAAAGAGAGATGAATGAAAATCCCTACACAAAACAGCATGCGAACTAAACTCCTCCTTGCAGCAAACAAGGGGTCACACTAGTAGCAGGGAATTCAAAGAAAAACTAGATAGTAAAGGCATATAGCACA
This sequence comes from Viscum album, assembly GCA_963277665.1. Taxonomy (NCBI): domain Eukaryota; kingdom Viridiplantae; phylum Streptophyta; class Magnoliopsida; order Santalales; family Viscaceae; genus Viscum; species Viscum album. The sequence continues at coordinate 1,303,811,838 of OY728140.1, read as the reverse complement.
GGGACATGAATCTTCTGGGAAGAAAGGTTCTCCATGACCCAAGAAAAATGATAAGAGAGTACCTCATCTTTATAATGTTCAGATCCAATATCAATGGAACTGAAAATGGTATCAAGGGCCACTAAAGTTGGATTACGGTTATCATTACATGGATTGACTATTTCAATGTCTGTAGAGAATTAAGTTATTTAATATATAATTAACATCCTTTAAAACACCTTTATGAATGCTCAAACAATTTTCTTAAAGTGATTTACATCAAATAATATGTAATAGGGGTGAAAATAAAAAATTTGGGAAATACCAGAAAATGACAGAGACGATGATGCCAACACTGACACTAACGTTGACACTGATGCTGACATTGACACCGACACTGATGTTGACACTGATGTTGACACTGATTCTGAAAGCACAAAATGACATGCCAACACAGATAGTCCAAATTAACATGCTGACACAAAATGTTTAAAATGACATGCGAATGCTGAAAGTTCAAAATGACACACCGACACCGATTGTTCAAAATGAAACACTTACACCAAAAGATCAAAATGACACGCCAAAATTGACAGTTCAAAATGAAACACCGACATTGAAAGTTTAAAATAATCACTGACACTGATAGTTGAAAATGACATACTGACACCGACAATTCAAAAGGACACGCTGACACCGATATATCAAAAGGACATGCCGACACCAACATGTCAAAAGGACACGCCGACACTGACAGTTAAAAATGACACACTGACACCAACAGTTCCAAATGACACATCGGCATCGATAGTTCAAAATGAATTATCGACAGTAATAGTTCAAAATGAAAATCTGACACCGACAATTCAAAATCACACACCAACACCGACGGTTTAAAATGACACACGAATAGAAAAACTGCAATTTTTGCATAATATTCATGGATTGAGTCACAAATAGCCCCTAGAAAACCCTAGTAATAGGAATTTCACAAAGGAATACATTATAGAGGTTCATTCCATTGCACATATCCAATTGTGAGTGGTAGTAATGAAAAACTAATGTAATATGTTCATGAGGTGGTAGTCTGATTTACACAAGCATGATGATTTCATAACCCATTTGATGGAAGTGGGGATTGTAGTAGGACATAATATAACATAAAAAAAATTATTTATAGGAAATATAATGGGGATATTATATTATCATGGATTATTTTTAATTGAAGATGGTGGAGGAAGAAGTAAAATTAAAAAGATTGTTCAATATAGTTACACCTTATCCAGATAACCACTTTAGGTTTGCACCAAAATCCTTACAAGATGGATATGTTAAAAAAATAATACATCTAGAATGATATTATGGAATTTGAGATGTGATTTGGCTAGTAATTTTATGAACCCAAATAGATTTATTACTTTATGAAGAGGCAAGATGGTTTTTTTCTAAGTGAGAGGAGTGACACACATGTAATGATTTGAAATTAAAAAGGTGTACACAAAATTTTATTATTCCAAAAGGATCAAAAAATGGATTATTAGAGATACATGGAAATTTGAAGGTGAATTATTCCTAGCCAATAGATTTTATAAAATTATTTAGGCCATTTTAACCATTTTTTTAGATTAAACCCCCAAATAGACCATTTAACCTTAACCGCAATTAATAATTTTTATAAATCTTACTATTCATTATGAAAAAAATAAATTTACTTTATAATAACATATAATTTATGATTATTCAAAATGTGGAAAAATTAGACCAAATTTAATTAATTTTTTTTAAAATTTAATTTGAAATTAATTGCACATACACAATGAGAAAGTGAGTTTTTGTGGAGAAAATGTTTAGAAGAATACAATATTTTTTATATAAATATAAAATATTAATTTTATTTCAATTATAGAAATTGTTAGGTTTAGAAGCACGCAGCGTAACCCAGTGGGCTGGGGATTTTTAAATTTTCGTCAGCGGGACATAGGAACTTGTCATCACCAATGATCCGAGCACCGGATATGTCTGATAATCCCACGTAAATTATAATGATCAAAAAATAAAAATAAAAAACGTACCCATTTCAAATCCAAAGCATCATTCAACTACAACTAGTCGATGGTGATTGTCTCTTGAAGGATCAAAATAAGGAACCCTCTAGAATGTCCACACGTGCTTCAAAAACCCACAGGAGCGTCGATCATCGAATTCTGGGTGCTATCACGGAGATCCAATGATGCTTTAGACATCCCAACAATCACCACATCGATATGCCTTTGATGCTTGATGAAGATGAAGATCCTAACTCTTGGATCAACAACTTCTCTATCTATGAAGTGGGAGGAGATAGAGGTTCACAATTTTTCATTCCATGAATTAATGTATAGTGAATTTCACAACATAAGAGAGAGACTCCACCTATATTTATAGTGGAGTAGTAAAATACCTGGCTGGGTTCCCCGACCCCATTTATTTCATTGTCCACTAATTAAATAATTTTGATGAACTAAACTCTATCAATATTTTTTTTTATTTTATCCAAAAGTTTAGATATATATAAAATATATTTCTTGATAAAATTTCGATCCATTTTTCTCGACTCGCGGTCCAACTGAATATTAAACATACCATGAATATTTAAAATAATATTCATTCGATTAATATTATCTTGTATATATTAAACATGTAAATACATTAAATAAAATCAATCCCAAATATTCATAACATGAATATTAATGAATTTATTTAAATTTTTTTATGATCGTTATCTTGGAAAATGCTCGTACCTAGTGGCGGGGCCCACTATGTCCTTATCCCTATTAGACTAAATATGGCGGATTCAGGAATGCGCTATTGTGTGTGACCCTCTAGGCCAATATCTTGATAGCAGTGAATAAAATACAAAGACCAAGAGTGAAGTCTAGTAACACATCATGTCCTCTAAAGGGATGAGGATAGTAATAACAACAACTACCAACGTATGAAAACTAAATGTGTACTATAATATCATTGTCATTAAATATCTCATAATGCTGGATGCACACTTGTGTCATCATCATTTCATTGCTTCATTATTTGGTGATATTATAGGATGGATTTTCCTATTTTCTACGTTTTCAAATTATTTATGAAGGCACCACCATCCTGATCAATCATGCCCGAGATATACAACTTCTTATTCCTGGAAGCGACAAATCCTTTCTTGACTATCTAGCCACTGTCATTTCACCAACAACACACCTAACAAAATCTACCTCACCACAATTTCAATAATATTTTTTTCCTTGCATCAATGTATGCAATCAAATTGTACAAATTTGAAATTATATCATGTCACGAGACCAATACACATGTCTGTAGATAGGAATGACCAGTGACTCCCAAAACATATGATATTTTTATTGGTGGGTCTATCCTCATGATCTCACTACTAGGGATCTCCAAGTGTGAACTTCCAAAGAATATGTCTTTGTTATTATGATCCCCTAGATCATGATAGTCAAACATCCACCGTGTCTAGTCAGTACGATGTATCTAGACTACAAAATATATATTTATGAATAATGTAATAGTATCTCATGGTTCTCATTGTAGGATGAGATCTTCTATAAACTTTAAATATGATGACTAATCATTGGACATTACCATTATAATAGTGGAGGCAGAAAAATTAAACACTATAATGGTAATATGACATCATGTATAACTAACTCTACGCATGATATGGTAATCAAATGGTAGGGTATAGTTGGGTCTAGGGAACCCTCTATTTCAATACTCCCACTTGCACTAGAGCTAACATTCTAACCAAACTTGTTAGCTACTCACATGATAAAAATCATTCTTCTACTGAGTTATGGATTTAATTTCTAAGATTTACTTGTTTTCATTGGACAACATATCTGTTGTATGCGACCTCATCTCCATGAGTATAACTTCTCAAGAAAAGACATCCTCAAGTATATCAATTTTTCCCATTTTAATAACATGAAAAATTGTCTAGTAATAATGTCATAATTTATATTATGAAAAATAATTTCCCACTAGGTTCAAATCCATGAACTAAAACAAATCATTGCAATTGATAACTACCTCTTAGCTGCCTTGGAAGTTGCAACATACTCGGTATTTGTAGGTATGACTACCATTAGATTTTATGATCTTGAATCTCTCATCTCCTTTGCTTAACTGAGATACTAGATCAAATATATCTATGGATTACTAGTTTGTGCCCCATAAAAACTAGTATACCTTCTTCTCCATATACTAGGTACATATCATTTGTACTTTCTGAAGTAAAAAATGATAGTTTTGACTACATCACTTGCAGTTCTCTTGGATACAATTGATATCAGCCTAATATAAAGTATATCGTGGAAATATTGATTATTGTACATAACATGGAATATGTGATTGATCCATCACTGAAGCTTATGGAACTCAACTCACAACTTTATTATTATTCCATGTTCCAAACATGTCATCCTAAAGAGATTATTCCATGTGACATTGATAACAATTATGAACAAGAATTGATCCACCTTTTATTTTTCAATACAATGTCACATTATGCATGATTGACTAGGTCCAATTATCCATTAGATCGACCTAGGTAGATCATGTTCTCTAAAACATTGGTTGCTACATTAATTCAATCATTGGATAATTATTTCTATCCTGAACATATCTAACTGTATGACCAATATATGTTTTCCTTATGTTGATGTACATATTTCTCTTGGAAATCATTGTTGCTCCCACTAACCTTTTGGTAGAAACCAGATAAAAATTCATTTGAAATGAATTCTCTAAGATCTTGTTTCATACATTAATCCATAACTGAATTTCAGAAACATGAAACCCTTATTGGCATCATATGATCTCATCATCCCTTTCGGGTTGGGTTGTATAGACTCTATCCATGAAAGACAATGTTGACATCCAATGACCAATATAATGATCTTAGATGTTAACCATGACATGTAAAATTATAATAGATTTAGGAATACTGACTTGATATAACCAATCGATCCTTATTGTTACTAGGATTGTTCCATCAATGTATCATCTAATTTGAATACCCACCACAGTATTCAATTTATAAGCATGTTTGCAATTTGATACATGGAATCCATTATTAAATTTAATCTTGTCAATCATAGCTAATTTCCATATATTGTTTACTTTTAGTAATTATTATTTTCAACAAATAATGTATCACCAGAAAAAGTGAATATAAAACCATAACCATATTTTCATTCTTCCTATATAGTATGTGTCTCTAGAACATACCTATTCCACCTGTAATTGTTGAAGTTGTACCTATGACAACCATTTCTGCATCTCGATAATTGAATTAGTTCAAGTCATTTTTTCTCACAAAATATCTAATGGATATGTGCACCCTTATAGAGAAATGTTGTCTAATACATAACAATAACTTTTTTATCTTAGGGATTTATATAAAATTCTAAGAAACTGTTTGCATAATTACTTAGATGCACCATATGTTTATCTTGATGCATGTTTGTTTATATCTTAACAAACTCTTTTCAACCTAACACTTGATCTATGAAATAATGTATTTTTATCATAATATGACTTTTATTATATCCATTTTTCATTTTAGTTGGCATATTTGTTATGGTTTTATTCCAATATTTGAAAATAACATCATGAAATATAATGGATGTTACTGCAGGTTGTAACATTGATACTCCATACATCATATCTTCATGGTATAAAATGTGAGTTTAAGAATTTCTCCATTCTATGTTTTTTTGATCAATGTAAACATGTAAGAATTTTTCATCGATACTTTTAATGAACATCAATATGGTGACATAGATAAGGTAACATGCGTTTAGGAATTACTCCATGCTACATTATCATGATCGACAATTACATTGTCATGATATCTTCGGCATAGCGATCCGAAGTAACTCATATCTTCTGATCATACATATACATCACTATTACATTCATTAACAACTTAATGGAATATTAGGTTTAATCTTTAGCTTTTCCTTTCATTTGGAATAGTTCACACTCTCTGGTTGAACTAACTTCAGAAGATTTGTGGAATAACATTATTTATAAATTTTTCTTTATATAAAATAAATATGTCAATAATACCAAAGTTGTATTGATGGGCCGAGCAAAAATAACATACTAGATATATTCTTAATGTCCACATTTATTTTATACTTGACAAAGAATTATATTCCACAACTGGGTAGGTCTTAAATTTTATATTCATCATGTGTTCCCTTTGATTCAAGTATGTCTGAACTATTTGTTGAGTATGTTACCCAAAACAAAATTCATTCCAAAACATATATTTTTGTCTCATTATGTCCAAAATGGATCATAAGATAATTGTTTTGGGTATACTCATCAACTTGTTCATTTTGAATCAATTACTTGGAAATTAGAAGTTATGTGTTTCTCACCGCTGACCTAGGAATCATTATTTCCTAGGTGCTTGGAGAAGATACATTACTCCTAGTAATGTCTCTATACTTACTTGAATACTGTATATCCATACATATATGTGAAAAGGATATTTCATTTAATACTAAATAAGTATGTGAAAAAAATACTTTTATTTGATTAATATAAAATGAATGAGAAGCAGGTACTTGATTCTTGTATTTCAGTTTATTGTGTTTTTATACATCCATAAAATAATTTCATTATTTGATATGTAAATAAACTTCTGTTAAATAAACAACTGCTTTTATTTGAAGTACATGATGAAGGATCCCTTAATGAAACATTCCATAGGCCTATTCTCTTTTCCTTTCAATTTATTCTCCATAAAAATAAAAGATGGTGATATCTCCATTATTATTACTACTCGGTGGTTTCTACCTCAAATGTAATGAAGCTCTTACTCTATACTGTTCGTTTATATCCTTATACAATATTAGATTAATGAAGTGTAAAAATGTATAATAATGGGATGAAATGAATGATTTTGAACTGTCTTTCACATGACACAAATTGAGTTAAATCATCACATTCAAATCTTGTTTTGCATTCTCCTCATAAACAACTTGGAGATGTGACTTCATGTTATTTCATCCATGTTGTGATGTAGAGACCACCACTAACATCATACTTTGATTATAGAATTATGATAGAACAATCATATTCTTTATTCATGAGTCTCTAGTAAGTAGTTTTACACCCTCTCTTGATGAGGTTTCTTAACAGGTAAGGACACAAGCATCATGAGTTTCTATTATGGTAGTAATGTGCGCAACAGCCTATACTACACATGGAATTTTGTGTTTGTTTAGACATTTACATTGTCCAAAATTTATCACAGTTTTATTGTAGTATTACTGTAACACCCCAAGCTTCTACCGTACGCTTCTCTTTGAATAATGTGATAGCGTGTGTTGTACGCAACACCGAGTTCTAACACACACCACAACTAATTAAACTAGCTGTTGTGAATAGTAATACCTAATTTTTGAAATCATATATATTTTATATTTCAAAATGGACTTCATTTTTGGATTCGGAATATCTAATTTAGCCTAAGGTGAAATTTTGGTACTTTTCGGATAACTTTCATATTTTGATGAATAGTGAAAATTACTAAATTTTAATTAAAAACAACTTTTTTAATCAAAATAATTAATAGTGATAAATTATGAATTTTAGTAGTTTTAAAGTATATTTAGAATATATTTTTACCATTTAATTTAATGTTTGTCATTGGACATAATTTCACAATTAAACCAGACATAAACAAGTGTCAATCTTTTAATAGTTATTATCTCTTAAAAACACGCTTTTTATTTTAACAACGGGAATTAATTTTTAATTAATTTCTGCCACTTCTGTGTTTTGAATTTGGAAAAATGGATTACATATTTGGAATCAGGATGTCCAAATTATGTAAATAGGTAACTTTTATTTTTACACATTTTGAATAATTACTGCGGTAAATATTTTATTTACCATGGTTAAAGGGTAAATCCGGTAAATAAGGCTTAAAAAATAATATTATAATAATACAAAATTACCCTAAAACGTGGCCTAACCTTATTGGTAGACACATACCCGACCATGGTCATCCTTGGGTCGATTTGGGGACCCCTTAGAGCCACTTGTATGTGGTAGGGACACATTATATTAATAAAGTTAAAATAAAAATAAAAATGGCATAAGCTTACATCTTTTAGAAGAACAATTTTTACATAGGGTTATACATGTTGGACTTTCGATTATAAATATTCATTAGAAAGATAAAAAGATTTCCTACATAATTATATTTTATTTATAATTTTTAGACATCAAATAATTTAAATTATTAATGACACAATAATGATGCAATGTTTACCTCATTAATAAATCATTTAAATAAATAAGATTATAATGATTAAAATATTATCTAAAACCTGTCCAATTCTTATTGGTTGATGTTATTTAGAATATGAGTCATCTTATCTTCGACCTCAATTATTTTTGGACCATTATAAACCGAATATAATTATATTATAAAGTAATACTTTCACTCTTTCCTAAAGAGCCCCTCCTCTCCCTTATAAAAGGAGACCACTTCTACTCATTCCTCACACCTCTCAAGCCACTTGGCTCGGCCAAACTCTGCCCAAATACTCTCCCAACTTCCCTCACTACAACCTAGAGGCCTTAGTTTGATCAGAAAGCCAACCTAAGGAGCCCTTTTGATCAAATCAAAAGGAAGAACCCGAAGAAGATGTAATGTTTTCACCACCCCTTTTCAAGTTCCTTTCTTCTTCCACTTCTTCTTTCTTTGTTCTTACCATTCTAAAATAATAACTCCAGTATCTCACATATACTATGATGTTATTATAAATATGGTACAACCATATTCAGTATTCTATCCACCCTTTGAATAACATGTCACCATACGTGCGTACGTACGGCTTACCGTCTCCACGTCGTGGTGTAATTGTTATTCAATATAATATTATTTGGATGGGTATAATAATGATGTACAACTCATGTAAATAATAAATATAACATTTTAATTATTCTTTATATATGATATAACATCCATTTATATATTATTTTAATATCAAAAGAATGATATTGTCGCTCGTGCGTACGTACGGACTACTGTCTCCACGAATGCGATGAGATTCATTCTCCATCGTATCCATTCAAGTATAATTATCATTTGATGATTTAAAAATGATGTTTAAAGACTTGATATCATTCTGGATATGAATAATATACAACCTATCCTTTACAAACATGTCTTACGTAACCAAACATTTAAGAAGAACGAATCGATTATCACCCGAAATGACGATAATACTAAGATATTATTAATAAAGCAATGTTAAAAGATCATATATGATATCATATTGATGTATATGATTATTGTATAATTTAATAACAATGTTTTAATTATTATACAGGAGGTTAACATACCATCGACTAAGGGAAAGTTCAAGGTAAGGGGTTTTCATCTCACTCCTTATTCCCGTGAGATTCATGCCATATTGCCACCATCACCTTTTGTGTGGTGTATGTACTGCCCATAATTATATTCTTTGTGTAATACACTCTAATTTATGTGTATTTACATATTCATTGTATGATACCTCTTTCATGGGTTGTATGTTTCATATGTTACCAAATTGGTAAGGGTTATTTCACAATCTCTTCATTATCCGAGGTTGTTTATACGTAATAATCTACTGGGATCTCTTTATCATCCACATCTATGTTTCTTAAAAATGTATTTCAAAACATTTTTACTATTTACAAGAATATGGGTTAAAGTCATTTATACCCTTGTTTGACTTGTTATAAGAGGTTTATGAAGGAATCTTTCCGTCGTTTTCAAAACAAGGTCCTTTTTAACCTTTTCGACAGAATTAAGGTAAGAATGTTTTTTTTAACTTATACGGCGGGTGCGGCTATTTTCCGCCGTTATAAAATCTTCAAAGCTTCCCTTACAAGCTTATAAGAATATTTTCAAAGAAAATGTTTTATTTTATATGGATCTTAAATGATTTCAAAATAAAAGGAGATATTTCTTTAAAAAGAATATTGATTTCATCTATGTCAACATCCTTTGATGGATTTTAATATTATTTGAAGTTGATTTATTATGATACAAAACTTCTATATTGTATTGAAGGTTTTGTGATATGTTTGACTGTGGATGTGCTATTTTTATACCATTCATAGTTTATGGTGAAATTATTGACATTTCGTAGGCTAGTTTTAATACGAATGTTTATGTTATGTTTAAACCTTTTCATATGGGAATGCATTGGACTTAGTAAGTGACGGGTGGAGCCCGCTATAGCTCCTCGATGCATCGGTAGGTCTCATGAGACAAACTAGTGTCTTGGCACAAGGCCTTGACAAAATCTTATTTGTAGTCTTGGCACGAGGCCTTGGCTATGTGGTTATGATAGTCTGGCATTATGCATTCCAACATTATGAAAGTGGTTAGTGATTTTGCATGTGATTATTCGATTAGTAGAATATCCATGTGAATGAGTAAATGGAATTATTTCATTTTATTTATGCCATATAATGTTGAAAGTTCAAGTTTGAAAGGCTTTTGTTTTAGTTATACATTGCCTTAAATGTTTATTCTTATTTATGAAAGTTTCCGCTATATTGTTATCCTTACTGGGCATTTGAGCTCACCCCTTTTCTATGTTTTATTTTTCCCAGGAAGTGAAGAAGTAAGTTATGAATGACCTGCAGGGATATTATGTGGGGATATGAGTGTGGATTATGGAGACAATATGTTGTTGTAGTAGTTTTTCGTTTTATGATGTAATGTAAAACTTATGAATATATCTAGTGTTTCCAAGGCTATTAAACCAATCGGTCTTTCGAGATTTGATCTTTCTTGTGATCATGCCAATGTTATGTAATTAATGCACCGACTCTGGGTAACTGGGGTCGGGGCGTTACAATTACTTTCCATTCCCTACAAATAATCTTTAGCAGATTGTACTTTGAAGGTCGATTAACAAATATGACATTACTGGTTAATTTAATAATTAAACATCTCCCACTAATATTTTAATTTCTACAAACCCTCTGTACTATAATAAGAATACGCTTGAGTATTCTAGTGGTAATGATCCTTGAACATCTATCATAGTCTACACTCTTTGGCTATACCACTACTTTGAGGGTACAAGGAAGGCTATTGGCTAGCCAACTACATTAACTTACAGTTCCTTGATTTATTGATTGATGTCCTAGCTTCAAAAATGATAGTATGATTTTCTCTACAAATGCCTATAAAATTTCAACAATCTAGATATGGATATTTATTTTCAAAAAATTTAGTTAAGTCAACCCTCCACCCTAATAAGAATTCCCCAGTAGTAAGAGGCACCCTCATATATGGCATGACCGACACCTCAAACACCCAGTTTTGTAAAAAAATTAATGATGGAAGGCGGTTGTGATGAAATATTTTCATTGAGGGTATTATTGGATTCTATTGATGAATGTAATTCATTTCTATTGAACTTTTTCATCTATGTTGTTGTGTTCACAATTGAACTTTAATAGAAATACCTACGCCTCTCCCTTATGCATTTTATTATCTATTATTTTATGTACTTTCCTGATATTAAAAAATGCATAAAATAATAAATAAATAAATAAAGGAAAACAAATACCTGACTGGTCTTGAGAATCTAAATGATCTAAGGGCATTGTACCTGAGTCGTATGATTGGCTCTTGATGCAGATTTCCCAGCCATGTATGTTTGCTTGTCTTCTGAAGTATCGACTTGTCTTGGCGAGGTCCTATGTCACGTCTTGGAGTAACGCCTCATCTTGGTGGGATCTACGTGTCATCTTCTTCCATCTTGATCGATGTACACCAACTCATCTTGGTGGGGTCGACGTCACACCTCGCATCAACTATGTTGTTCGATGACTTCACCGAAGTACAAAATTACTCACGCTCAGGCGAGGGGGACTCATGTATAAATGTACATCAGTTAAATTGGGCATGCAAGATCCTAAAAATTTAAACCAAAAATAAAGACAATGTGCATACCATCTATTTAATTAATTGCAAGCATCACATGCAGCTAAAATAATTAATTAAAAAAGGAAACATACCCAGGTCGATGCCTAGGACTTGAATGTGAGTATAAAAAAGTGTCATAAAATCAAATGCTTTAAATAAGTACGAGAGTTTTTTAATTAAATTAAATAAATTAATAAATTCAAATATTTTAATTAATTATCGGTCTCTTAATTGCTTTTGTTTTTTTTCAAAATTAAATTAATTAAATATATTAATTTAATTGCTAAATTAAATTAATCTATATACTCGGATATTAATTTTTATTAACCAAAATTAATTTTAATTTATTTAATTTAGATACTAATATTAAATTAATTAAATTAATTTATTTTGATTAATAATGGTTGGTTCTCAAAACTCAACTACAGGGTCTTTGAGGGTCCGGCCAAACCCGTGTGGGGCTCGACGAGGCCATGCAGGGCCAAAATGGGCGGAACCAATCCGTCCAAACCCATTATGGGTTGGGAAGATCGGTCCGAACCATTTCAGGCCAAAAATTGCCCTGAGAAAAATTACTCTAGTAAAAAAGAATACCTCCAGGGTCATGACCAGTGGTGACGATGCAGGAGCTGCACCGACGAAGCGTCGGCCCAACATTCATGAAGGAGGGTGGACTAGGGGTCTCCTGGTTCACTCTCGGAGAGCACAGGGTGGATCCGTGTCTATAGCGGCTGGCTTGGGAAGGTCGTCGGATGCTTCCCAGAGTGGTCAGCTTGGCCGCACAAAGCATGAAGAGCAGACCGCATGGTGTAGCGCTCTGGCAGGAGGCGGTGGCTCCTTGGCAGCACGCGGGGTGCGGCAGTGTTGTGGCCCAGATTGGAAAGCAGAGGGTGGGGTGAGCTGCAGTGGCGGTGAAGCCTACTGTGTTGCAGCTTGCGGGATCAAGGCAGAGGGTAACAGGTTTCCTAATATGTGTCTGGGAAGAAGCCGGGGTGCCCTCAACACGTCAGCGATGCCACAGGAGGTCGACGCTTCTTGTGGCCTGCAATGCTGTCAGTAAGAGCCGGCGGCCTCTGGGAGAGGGCCAGACTCGGAATTGGAGATTCTCGGCATGCAGCGTGCCACATGGAGGCGTTTCAGAGGATGACCCGAAGAGGCAGGTGCGGCACGACGGGCTCCAACGCTGCGACAACTACCATGGCGAAGGGCGAAGCGGGTGGCCGGGTCCTGCAGTGTGCGGCGGTTGGATGCTGCAAGGGAAAGAGGACAGCTGAGGGCCTGGGAGGAACCATCTATAGCGTGGGGAGGAAAGAAACTAGGGGGCCCGTGTGGACCCCTTTCCACTTTCCAATTTTTTACTTTAAGAGTTATTTTTAAGTCTTATTCCACCTTTTTTTTAATTTAATGAGTCATGTCTCACACAAAAATTCTAAAAGGCTACATAACCAATTAAAATTAATAATAAAAAATTATTACAATAACATAATAATTTATTATTATTATATTATTATTATAATAAAATAAATATTATTATAACCATAAAATTATAATGCAAATTAGAAAAATCGTGAAATTTATAATTTGCATAATTTTTATTATATTTGATGAACTGATCTAAATTGATCATTTCTATGGAATGAATAAAACATAATGCCTAATATCAAACTCCATATTTGATTCTAACCAAAAATTTAAACAGATCGTAACTTGGTCATTTGACATTTGATCGTCACGCCGTTTGAACCGTTGGGACAGTCTTCGAACCCTCTGCTTATTTTATGCAAATTAATTTTATTTGGCTCAAAAAACTTACCTAATCCTCTGATACAACTATTAGGTTTTGGGGCCCACATCGGAAGCCAGTGGGGTGGGGATTTTAGAATTTTCATCGGTGGGATGAAGGAACTTGTCGTCGCCGACGATCCCTACCTCAGATAGGTCTGAGGATCTCACGTAAATTATAAGGTGCACAGAATAAAAATGAAAAACGTACCTGTTTCAAATCCGAAGCGGTGGTCGATTGTAACTAGTCGATTTCAATCATCACATGAAGTATCCCCAGAATGAACCCTCTATATTTTCCACATGTGCTTAAAAAACCCGTGAGAGCATTGATCATCGAATTCCAGGTGCAAGCGTGGAGATTTGATGGTGCTTTCGACATCCCGATGATCACCTCATCGAGATTCCTTCGATGTTTGATGAAGAGCATGATCTGAACTCTTAGATCAATAGATTCTCTCTCTAGGAAGTGGGAGGAGAGAGAGGATCTCAATTATTCATTCCATGAATGAATGAATAGTTTATTGCATAACATAAGAGAGAGTTTCCTCCTATAGTTATAGCGGTGTTACAAAACACCTGGTTGGGTTTCCCGACCCCATTTATTTCAACGTCCACTAAATATATATTTTTAACGATCTAAACTACGTCAATATTATTTATTATTTTATCACATACCTGTAATATATTTCAAATATATTATGTGAAAAAATTACGAGCCATTTATCTCGACTCGTTGTCCTAATTAATATTAAACAATTCTTAAATATTTAAAATAATATTCCTTCAATTAATATTATCTTGTATTTACTAAACATGTAAATACGTTAAATAAATTCATCCCCAAATACTCATAAAATTAATATTAATGAATTTATTTAATTATTTTAATGATTGATAACTTGGACAATGCTCGGACCCTGTGGCGGGGCCCACTATGTCTATATACCTATTCCACTAAATATGGTGTATTCTTCAATATGCTATTGTGTGAGACCCTATATGCCCTTATCTTGATAGTATTTAATAAAATCCAAAGACTTTGAGTGATGTTTAGCAACCCATCATGGCCCCTAATGAGATAAGGATAGTCATAGCAACGACTACCAAATTAAGAACCCTGACTGTGTACTATAATATCTTTTTCATTAAATATCTTATAAAGCAGGATGCACAATTATGTCATAATCCTTTCTTGGATTTATTATTTTTTGATCTTACTATATGTATTTTCCTTTCTACTACATTGTATAATTATTTATGAAGGCATCACTTTTCTAATCAACCAGACCCGAGATATACAACTTCCTAAACATGGAATCAAAAAATCCGTTCCGGACCATTCATCCAATGTCATACCACCAACGTCACACCCAACAAAAGCTTCCTCCCCATGATTTCAATACCTTTGCTTTCACCTTGCATCAAAGTACACAATCTAATGGTACACATTGGTAATTATATCAAGTCAGTTGACCAATACACATATCTGTAGATAGGAATGAACAACGACACCCAAAACACATGTGGTGTTCTTATTGGTGGGTTTTTCCTTAGGATCTCACTTCTAGAGACCACCAAGTGAGAACTTCATGAAAAGAAGTCTAAATACTTATAATACCCTAGCACCTGATAGTCAGACATCCACTTTGTCCAGTTAGTAAGATATATCTATATAATAGAACATATATTTATTATTAATGTCATAGTATCTCGAGGTTCCCATTATAGCCTAGGATCTTCTATAACCTTTCGATATGACAATTATTCTTTGGACATTACCATTATAATTGTGGACATAGAAAAAGTCTACAATATAATGGTAAGATGACATCATGTATAATTAACTGTACACATGATATGGTAATCAAATGACACTTCATAGTTGGGTCTAGGGAACCAACTATTTCAATATAATTTGGATTAATAGTTATATAATTTAATAAATTTAACTTTTAAAAAAATAAAATATAATTTATCTTTATTATTAATTAATAAAAAATGGATGTTTTTAATTACAAATTAGTATTTTTCACAATTCATCAAAGAAATTAATATATTAATAAAATTCTCATAACTGAACCCAAAAAATGTCTTGACATTTCTATTTTTAAATTGGATTAAATTTTTTCAATTTAATTTTCTAAAAGTGGTAAAAATTATTTTTAATATAATTTTGAAAAAGGCGACATAACCAATTTTAGCATAAAAATTGATCTATTCTTATATAATTTTTAGAAAACACATAAGATGAATGTTAAACTATTGATTGAATATATAAAATATAAAATTAATTATAATAATTCACTAAAAGTGGTTTGTCTAATTTATTGAGGTAAAACATGTTTATTTCTTAAAATGATTTTTTCAAGAAATGATTTCCATTATTTGAAAGAAGTTTTTGTATTAATTTCTTATTAATTGTTCACTAATGAATTATTTTTATATTAATAAATTAAAATTATATTTTCATTATTCATTTAATCAAATTTATACCCACCATTCCAATGGCTATGATATAACTATCAATTTAAAAAATAATATTTTAATCATATGACACAATTCGTTTAAACTCATTGTTAGGTGTAACACAAGCTAAAACCATTGTTAAATGTAACAAAAATATCAAAATGTTTAAATTAATATATATTAATTCAAAAAATATTATTTTCACACACTTGCAATATCCTATACATAATAACAAGAACATTCATTTAAACAAATACATGGGAAAGAGGTAATTAACACCCAAGGCAATAATAATAACAATAGATTATTAATGATAAGGTGGTGAGATTTTATAATTATAAAATATATGATATTAAAAAAATTAATATATTTATTTTATAAATAAATAACATTATTAAAACCCTTATACATGAGGTTAAATTGGGTTGAACGAAAAGGATGCGTGTGGTAAGAGATCTTTGTCATAAATTCCCTTCACAAATTCATATTTTATTGTTATGAACATAATTTATTTTATATCGTATGTATAATTCCCATTGTACATGTAATTTCATGAATAATTAATATTTAATGCTATTTTATGTTACAATTGGAATTATTTTATCCTAGGTTATTTGACTAGAATGTAAAAAATTTTAAGGAATTTTATAACTCACTTATTTTCATTAGGTTATATTACATATTTATTTTCATTGATATTTTAAGATTATATGTGTAATTTATCTTGATTAGTTTATTTAGTATTTATAGTTATTTTAGGAGGTTCTACATTTGATACACATATTAAATTCAGTCATTATCCCTCACTTTAATGGTAGGACCATATTAAGAGAATTTTTCTCAATTTTCACTTCATTGAGATATATTTGGTATGAAAATAATATTTATTATTATGAGTTTTATCTACTTTCATTTTGATATTTTATATTATAAATCTCATTATATTCATGATATTTAATGTTTTAATTGAATAGATTCCTTTCATGTGTTTTATGATTCAAAAGTTACTAAAGTGATAATGGTTTATTCTTTAATAACATTTCAATCAGAAAACATTTGACTTAAATCCCCATCGAAGGAAATTATTTTATCATTATATAATAAACCACATTTATTTCCATATTATTTGGTTATTAATGATTTTTTATGTAACAGTTCTATTTTACTATCATCGATACATAAAATTATTGATATGTTTTTTCAATAAAATTTTACTTCATTTATCTCTTCAGTTAAAAATATATTTTCTTCCAAAAAATGTTTTTTAAAATTTATATCAAAACAATTTTACTATATTGGTTATATAAATATTTTCCTGGTATTTAATTTTTAATAAAAATAATAAAATGGAATATTACAATAGTCTTTTAAAAAAAATATGTCATTTTTTTTAAAAAAACATGAAAATAATTTTTTTAACATACTTAGAATTAATTTAACATTTCTGCTATAGTGACCACTAATTTCATTGAAGCACCCATTAAATATTTAAAATTTACATATCCAACAAAAAAATTTCTATATATTTTTGATTTTTAGTGTGATTTTTAGAGTGAAAAGGATTTTTTTCTCATGATTTATTTAATGATATTTGTATGGTATTTCAATTTATTAATGAGAAAACCCCTTTATTTTAGAGTTAGTATAGTAGAGATTTATTGTAATGGTACTAATAATATTTTTTTTATATGGTTTACAGTCATTTTTATATGATATATTATTGAGATTCTGTTTATTAATTTTTCTAATCATTATCATTCATTGAAATATTCACTTTTTTGGGATCATGGGACATTTCATTCCCCTAAATATCCATATAAATTATCATGCATATTACTATTTATTCAATATTATATAATTTCAATACATGGTGTTTCATTTTTAATGATATTTGATTGACCGAAAAAATATTTTTTTTCATTGTTATTAATTAAATACAAAAATTAATTGATGAGGCATATTATTCATGGATGAAAATGATAATTCAATATATTAGGAATGAAATGGGAATTCCGTGATGGGTGGGGACTAGAAATATATATCCCCTTCATTAAAAAATATTATATTAAAGAAAATTAGTAAGATAGACAAAAATGGGGGTTTACCCATAGTTTTAAATGATTTTATGAAAGGTTTTGATTTTATAGATATCAGGATGTATGAAATCATGGAATAAAATAGTTATGATTATATTTTATTATGAGTATAGTAATTATCATATATGAGATTATTTCAATTCTAATATCAATGGATGTATTTTAAGATAATGCTTGTCATTAAATGACATGTGTGTTATGTAATTTACCATTCCCTGATAAATATACCTTGTCTTAACGTGATCATCACATTGTTGATAAAATGGATTGTGTGTTCATTAATTTTTATTACAATGTTTATTATTCCATATTTATATACTTTATCTATTCATTATAGCTTCTGAATTATGTAACTCATACTGAGAATCTGATCTCATCATTATTTGGATTCATTTCCTATAGATATGTATAAAGAATATTTAAATGGGTTTAATTTTACAAAATTTATACTTTAATAATTTTTTATTTCATGTTTTGAAATGTTATTTTAGATTCATATGTGTATCTAGATTACTATGACAAGAAAACTATTCATTATGTTGGGATACAATCGATTTTATCTCTCAAAGATATAATAATGTAACCACTAACTATGGGATAGTGGGGTTGGGGTATTTATAGCTGGTATTAGAGATTTATTAGTATAATTAATAGGAATTATATTTATGAAAACATATATTAAAATGAATAACCATATGGTATACCTTCATGATAAGTATATAAGAACATCCCATATTTTTATAAGGAAGCGACTATGTAATTTTTTCTTGCAATACATCCATATATGTATAATAAAACTAAATGTGGTTATGTAATAGATGTACTTAGTGATTATAGCACTAAAACGAGAACATTACGGATTTATTTTATTGTCAACTGATACATGAAAATGGGAAATACTATGCACCTAGTTTGACATTCTTGGTACATATTCTTTAGATAATTACCGTTTTATTTATAATACATTATGATGAATTTGAATGTATAATCAAAATAATTGATTTAGGTTAAAAGTAACGTGTCTTGGTATAGTATTTAAAAGGTTAATTATATGTTTAAAGGCAATGATATCCATTTATTAAAATATTATTGTTTGTAACATAACATAATTTTGATTAATTTTGGTAAAAATTTACAGAAATACAACACTTTGGTTTTCAATATGTTTTAATGAGAATGCTATCTGAGATATCATGCATTAATATTTTACAGATATATGTTCAATGATGTTGAAAACCCTTAGGATTAATTTGATCTTTTATATTAATAAAATAATATTGAAATAAGGCAATTTGATTTCATTGAAAAAAATCCATATTTCAAATAATTGAGGGTAATAAGTGTGATTAAATGATGAATGATATTTTTGTGCACATTCATCATATTTATAGAAACATTATAATAATTATATTAATGGTGTTTTGAATATAGGTAGACCCATATGATTAGAAAAAAACGATCGCATCTTGTATAGTAGTAAGCCATTGTCGCACACCTGAAGGATGACAAGGGTGTTGAACTTAACATTAGGCTACACGATGTTAGGTTAGGATGGCATTTTTTTCACATAAACGATTTAATTAATAAATATTAGTTTCATTTTGGGAAACATATTATACAATCAAATATTTTAATAATGAGATGATTAAGTTTATTTAAGAATACATTTTAATTGAGAATTTATTTTATTTTTTTTAAAAAATCTAAATGTAACATTGTTGTAAATTTTAATTTAAAATGGATTGTTTCTCCATACAATGATTTACACACGTTGGTAACCGTTTCAATTTTGGCTAGTATTTCCTTATAATATAAAGAAATTATTATTTTTTATGGATCTTAAAATATATTAAATGTTAAGTTTAGTTATTTAGTCAATAAAAAATTAATTTTGGATATTCATTTCCTGGAATTATAAATAAAGTGTAAATTTACCAAAGAACATCAAAATGATGAAATTTAACTATAATGATATCAGGTGAGTATATTTTCTAGATTTATCAATCCTGATAGTAATACAATGCCTCAAATCATAAGAAAGGACATTGAAATAAAATTTTATCTTATTAAATTCATATATTATTAGTTAATGGTATTTTAACTCATCATATATTTATAGTTTACTAATCATTAACTTTTTATTAGTCATTAACTTTCTATTGACGAGTAATATCTATCTCTCTCATTAATTATTTTTCTTTTCATTGATGTTCATATTTTACTTCCCACTAATTTTCTCCAACAGGGAAACATAGTTATGTGTTGTTACATATGCCATTCTTATTTCTCATTCCCTCTATTAAGAGATTTTTTTTAACCTTTTTTATTATTAGGGTTTTTTACAAAATAAATTTTAAATATCAAACCCATAATTTTCTAGTGCAAGTTAAAATTTAAAGGATACAATTTATTAGAGCTTGGTAGAATTTAAAAAACTGATATTTTAAATTATATTTATAATAAATAAATATAGCCTCATTGATAGATTTAAAAATATTCAACACCATGATTTTAAAAGAAGAACGTTATGGTTGATAATTTATACGAAACACAATACAGAGCTTAAATGACCTGTGAAATATATGATTTAAATATGACCAATAAAACCTATTATTTGAATTTTATGGTTTTATTAGGATATTGGAATTATTAAATTTATATAATATTCCTAATAATTACAAATATATTTATAATAATCTCCCAATTTTTTATAAAGTTAATTAATTCTTCAAAAAAACATTTTAATTGAAAATGATTTTCTATTGTCGTAAAATATCGTGTTCAAATTTTTTCCAATATTATTTGATTTATGTGGTAAAATTTAATTAATATTTTAATTAAATATGATGAAATTATATTTTTTTTTAATTTTCAAATTTTTATGAAAAGAGTAATTTTTCAGTGAATAGTTAATAATATCACTTTTTTTTTAAAATTTTCATTCTATTTCAATAGGTTTAAGTAATTAAAATATAATATTATTTGTTGAATATTATTTCAATGTAAATAAATTATTATTTATTTATATTTAGTAAAAATAACTAAATTTGAATCTTCTTTATACCATATTTTGGTAGTATTTCATTTTTTGGCTTAAAATGCATTTTTCTGAAAGCTGTTTTCAAATGCATAATGTTCCAATATTTAAATTAATTAAAGTATATAATAATAATGAATACATTAAATTATTTTTATAGAGTATATATATAACTACATTAAATTAAATATATTAATCAATATGAGTAATCATGTAGTTAATGCAAGATCATCGTATAGTTGAGAAATCAGTTTCATGAAAACCCATTTTATTACCCGGATTTATGTGTTTATTATTTAAATAAAATTGCTCATATTTTTTGAATTGAATATCATTAAATTTATTTCATATTTTTAATCATAATAATTAACAATATATGATAATTTCTACCAAATCTTTAGTCATATTTATTAGTAATGATTGTAAATATTATTTACCATAGTTAAGGTTAAAATGAGGGTTTGTACCATACATGAACTTCTGTTAAACATTATTATCCACAAACATAGAATTTTTATTTTTTAAAAAGGATTTAATATTTAGGATAAATTTTTCAAAAATATTTTAATAATTATAAATTTATATTAGGATTAAAGGACAAATTACCTTTTTTAAATCAATAAATCACTATGGTGAAAAATAAATTGGTAAAAGAAACAAAACATAGAAGATAATGAATAATATGTTAAAAAATGTATATTTTAATGTTTTATAGGTTTTTAATGAACATAAATCACTTTAATCCAATATAAAAATAATTTTTGAGAAATTTAGTTGAGTTTTTTCTCCTATTATAGAATATTTTTTTGTTGTTTTTTAAAAAATTCCGCTCCTCGTTAACTATAAAAGGGCACTACCTCCCCTCACATATTCAATAACATCAAGCCAATTGGATCATTAAAACCCTGAAACAATCTCTCCCTGAAATCCTTTGAACATTTATACTGATTTTGTTTATCATAAAAGTTAAAACCTATGTTCTATAAGATGATATCCAATGGTTGTTTTTCTATGAGAAGGTGGTTGTCCTAATGAAACTTATTTTTCATTATTCTTATAGCACCTTAAATTATGAATTAAAACATAAAATATAATAATGATTATATATAAAATATTATTATAGGTTTTTTATGGAAAAATATTTACCCTTCTCCTTGTCCATCAAATGGGAAGGAAAGACGTCACTCATGTGTACGACGAATTACCACCTCCCAAACCAATGTAATTTGTTTTCAATATATTACTCAAATTGATAGTAATAATTATGGAAATAATGAATATATAATATAAAAATTATATGGTTTTTATTCTGAAAAATTAATATTCCACTAAATTCATTACCCTTTCACCCATTAAGGTAATGATATCATCACTTGTGCGTATATATGACCAAAAGTCTCAAGGAAGTGAAGTGAGTAATTTTCCATATCCACCATTTATAAAAGGTTTAATAAATACATTAAATAAATAAATATAATATTAATAACATTAATATCATTATGGATATGATTTAACTATATCCTATAAAAAATAAAATCGTATTTCAATATACAACACACAAAAGAAAACAAGCTAATTGACAACCAAATGAATAATAATAATGAAATATTATTAATGAGCGATGGTAATATGTTATAAGAGAATAATATATGATATCCTAAACATGAATATAGTTATTATATAAATTAACAACATACTTAAAAACATTATACATGATTTTATTTTACATTCAACAGAACGGAAGTGTGATGTAATGGATTTTGTCTCAATTTCCATTCATTGACATATATTGTAATATTATACACCTAATTTATTTTTTATGGTATGAAAACCAATAATTTCAAATATAATATAATAAATACATCATATTACATGGTATTTTTTGTTTTAATATTAATTATTTTATCCAAAGGATATTTTACATGAATTTTATCACGTGGCGAGGAATTTCAAAGAATGATTTCAATTCATTAGGTTATATTAATTATTTATTGTCACTGATATTGTAAAAGTATGTTTGTAATGAATACTAATAATTTCATATTTTATTTCAAATTATTTTATGTGTATTAAACTTTTATACACATATTCAACTCATTTATTAATCATTACCTCAATGGTAAGATCAATTTAAGCGATTTTATATCAATTTCTACTCTATTGAGACATGTTTTATTTTACAAATCTATTTATTTTTCATAGATGTATATACCAACTTTTTTATATGTGATATCATGTAACACTTAATTTTCATGTAATTCAATTTCCTATTTGATGTTACCTATTTTAAAGGGTTTATGATTCAAATTTTATTATATTGTTAAGAATTTATGCTTAAAACTAATTTTAATCGTAATTTTTTATAATTAAATATCCCTTAAAAACATCATTTTAATTTTGATTAATTAAACACATTAATTTACTTATACTTTATTTATTTATGGAATTTTCACATAAAAGTTCCATTTCCAATGTTTTATATGTAATCTTATTGAGAAATAGATTTTAACAAAATTTAATTTAATTTCTCTCTTTGGTGGAAATTTTGTTTTCTTCCAAAAAAAATGTTTTCTTAAAAAAATTTAAGTAATTATTTATGTTAATTATTTAAATTCCTTTTTTACACCTAATTGTAATTTTAATTTTGTTTAAAAGTAATATTCATTTAAATTTATTAATTTTCATAAAAATATTTGAATGGAATCATTTTTAAAAGTACTCATCATGAACAAAATGTTCTATATTAAATAACTAATAATTTACATGATGATTACATTACATGTTTTAAGTGTTCACATCTAGGAAAAAATATTTCAAAATATTGTTTAATTTTATTGTGTTTAATAGTGAATTTAAGAATGAAAAATCTTCTTTTCTGAAGGCTGATTATAATGATCCTGTTATAGTACTTCTATTTATCAAAAGAAAAATCCATTTGTTTTCCAAATACTATACTAGGTATATGATGTAATGATAACTTCATTATTCATTCTGAAAATGATATGTGATTAGTTTGTAAATGGAATGTTTTAAAATTATATTTTTTGATTTCTTTTTGTAATAATTATCAGACCCTTGAAATATTTATTGTCATATGATCCATAGAAATTAAATTTCACCTAAATATCTAAATTATTTATTAGGAATATAATTATTTCTTAAAACATATATCATTTCTACATAGGTTATTTTATTTTGAATGATATTTTACTAACTATGGAAATATTGTAATTTTTTATTCTTTATTTAATACATACAATTATTTTTAGGGAATATAATACTTGAATTAAACTGGTAATTCGATATTTTAGGAATGTGTTGGACATGAATTGAAAGGTGGATTCAGGAATTAAATATCCCCCAAATGCATAGATAATCTAATAAGGAGACATAGTATGCTAGTATTAAATGGCGCTCCACCCATACCTTTAAACCATCTTATAAAAGGTCACCATAATATATATATATATATCATGATGTATGAGATCATGTTCAATAATTAATAATTTCATTCAATAATAATTGGGTAATTATTTTTTGTGATATTATTGATTTTATATTATCCATTGATGCTTTTTTTCTCATGTTATATATTAAATGAAATGCATGTTTATTTAGTTAACATTCCATTTTTATTACGAATTATTGAATCATGATAGTTAGGTTACTAATTCAATGGCTTGTATTTTCATATAATTACCATTACATTTGATTATGCCTTATTTATTTTACATTACATATACATGATAACATACACTATATGTAACTATTACTGAGGATCATATCTTACCCTTAATTTATTTCACTTCCCAATGATATGAAGAATGATTATTTAAATGAGTTTAAGGAGGATTATTTTTTCCTTCAAAATTTTGTGTTTCTATTTTTTAAATGTGATAATAGGTTTAAGTATTTGAATATTTTACTAAGATAGCTAATTTATTCAGTCATTTGGGATGTGATCTTGTATTTATCATTAATTTAATAAAGTAACCACTAAATCTTGTCTACTAGGGACAGGGGATTTATGGCCACTTCCAAAAATATCATATTTGTGAAAAATGTTATTGAGATCATTCAATTATAAATCCCCTAAATGAAAATGCAATGAGAAAATCCATAT
Source organism: Viscum album (assembly GCA_963277665.1). NCBI lineage: Eukaryota > Viridiplantae > Streptophyta > Magnoliopsida > Santalales > Viscaceae > Viscum > Viscum album. The sequence continues at coordinate 1,303,786,333 of OY728140.1, read as the reverse complement.
TCAATAATTTTTTTTGTTTTTATATTATTATTTCAATATTATGATTAATTATAAATATAATATGAAACAATATCACTGAATAAAATTGTTAATAACAACACCAAAATATCAAGGGTGGTTTTATTCATGTGTTAGAAAATATTCTCCCTTAAAAGCCTAAAGATATTTTTCTTTTAATCGAAATATCAATAAGAGGATTTGGTCTCCATCTAAACAAATTAAAGATAATAATAATCATTTGTAGTTGTGGGTGTTGTGAGTTGTTTGTGAATAACATAATTTAATTTTGGAATAATATATTAATTTATAAATAGTAAAAATGGTCAAAATGTTTGGGTATAAATTCTTTAATGATTTAGAAAACAGAGAAGACGAAAACAACTGTGATTGCCTAGACCCTCATGGTCCATCCCTTTGCCAAAATCTGGATCCTAAGGGTGGCGTCTCGATGGGTGAGACCGATCGGCATACGAACGATCGGTGTGCGAACGATCGGTGTGTGCACCTGATCGGTGTGACATGATTGGTTCCCCACCAACCAGTGTGACACGATCTGTGTGTCACCGATCAGTGTGTGTAACGATCGGTGTGTCACCGATCAGTGCCTCACCAATCGGTGTGACCGATTGGTGTGACCGATTGGTGTGTGTCACGATCGGTGTGATCGATCGGAGTGTGGCACGATCGGTTCCACCCAACCTTGTCGAGTTTTTCTTCTATAGATTTTTCCCGTAACGCCACTTTTAAGCCCATTTTATCCTTTTTGGGAGTGGTACAAGGCCGTTTTTAAGCCGTTGATCAATGTTTAAATTATTAAGGGTGGGGTGAACCTCAACAGACACAGCTATGTGTCCACGTATCGTGCCCCTCTATTTATATAAAATCCTTTAAAATCACAACTGTTACCACATTTTCTCGATGAGAGTTATTAAATAATAATTAATCTTATCGTGTGTAACCACCCAACCACGTGGGGAACCACGATCCGACATTAAAGCCGTTCAAATCCCCATATCCTGTAACAATGGGAGCTTATCTATATATTGCAGGAGAATTTCTTATTCTTCTTCTTCCTTTGGGTCGACCTGCTTTTCTTCCCAGTGCATTTGGAGTCTCCCTTTCTAAGGACAGTGGAGCTCCTATATCGAAGCTTTTCTTCTCACCCTTGGAGTCCCTGACGTTCCTCCCCAGCAAGTCGTGCATCCCCAGCTCTTGGCACGTGGAGAAGAACTTATATACTTGATCAACCAGGTAGGGTTTTTCCATCGTCTCTCTTTGTTGTGTATAATGCATGGTGGGTATGCTATTGTTTTTGTGGGGTTTTATGGACCCAAAATTAATAAAGATAATGAACATACTTTTAAATAATGAAGGGGCCTGTGATCGATGTTCTACTCTTTTATGTTTATATGTGTTGTGAACCGTATGGAGTCATGCTCACTGAAAATCAAAGTCGTTGGTGGTCTTTCCTTGCGTCCTAATGAACCCTTGTCTTTTGAGATGTCTATATAACTGTAACATGGAATTGGGTAGTAACCAAAACTCAGTTTGGTTTAAATGGATGTTCAGTAAAACGAGAATCCCTGTGTGATCACCCCGATTAGCAAATAGAAAGAATAACCTAATGAATATTGTGCTTGAACCTGGATGTTTCCCTCTCTGTTTTGGTAGTAGGTGTGTTGTTCTGTTTGATGCTTGAGGGATGATGTGGGTGAGGATGGGATCCTCTATAGTGTAACAGTTGCTGGTTGTGGTTCGGGAGCTGTGTGGGGCTGTATCTCGAGGCTTACTATGGTTACAGTACTTCGAGGGATCTCACTTGATCCCTTTGTTGTTGTGAATTTACAAGAGAACTAGGTGTGAATTATTGAATAGCTATTTGGATGTTTCTTTTTTCCCTAGTTTTTGGTTATGCCTGTTAGTTTCCTAGTAGTGTAGAATTCACCTAATGGGATCACTTGAAAGAGAAAATGAGAATGGTAAAAATGGGGGAATTAGTTTTGGGAATGAGTTGTGACTTGGCCATGAGTGATGTGTTGTTCTTTTATGAATGAATAGTAACGAGGGTGTTTGTGCTTAGTTTTTGGAACCCTAGGCTGGGATGAGTGCTTTTTACCTATATATATATCTGTAGTTATTACGTTTCTTATTCATGGCCAAGTCAAGTTGATCACTTAGTGTCGAACACCCCCATTGCATGGGGGAGGGTGTTTTTCCCAACACTCTTCTGAGTGGCTGGTTATTAGATCATTTTCTTCCCCCTTTCCCTAATAGCCCAAGACTCTTCAGGTAGGCTGTGACGTCCTGAGGTCCATTATAGCCCAAGATTCTTCTGTAAGGGTAGTGGTGGTGTTTGTCCCAGGTGTGTGCGGGCAGTTTGTTTCCCAAGAGTCTTCAAGATGATGCACAGGTGTCTTCGGGCATGGCAGTGGTTGTTCTAGACCAGGTGTTTGTAGGTGTGGTTATGCGTGGTGGTGGTGGCCCAGGTGTTTGTGAGCAGGATGTGTGGTTATCGCCCAGGTGTTTGCAGGCAGGATGTGTGGTTGTGTCCCAGGTGTGTTCGAGCGGGTGTAGTAGTGGGACTACTGTGAGAATGGCGGGATTGGTACGATGTGTAGGATGTCTTCAATAACCAGTGGGAAAGTGGCATGGGTTACCTGAATATCGATGTGATATTACTGTACATTACATGACTTGCGTTATTTGGGGAGTGTGCCTTAGTGAGGATTGGGTGGATAGTTTTCCTGTCTAGGTGCTTTGGTTATCTCCTTTTTCATGGGGCATTAGAATGCCTTCCCACTTGTGCACGAGAGTCTTTGTTTTTTCATGCTGAGTATACTTATATGCTCGCCCTAAGTATATAAAACTGCTTTCAGGTTTCTAGGAGGACTTTAGGGATCGTGTGGGATCGTACTAGCTCGGACGTTGGGGCAATTGTTGTTTTCATTTTCCTTTTCATGGTACATTACTTTTTTTTGTTCTTGTGACTAGTATCTTTTACTTTTTAAGATGCATATGGGAATGATTTACTTTGGGCTTTACCTTTACCTTCATCTTTTGGTGTTTTTTTGGGATTTACTATCTTATCTCCGGATCCTATTAAAACAAAAGGGTAATTCCTTCCATCTTGGGTGTGATTCTATACCCTTGGTGCTGGTCGCCACTCCAGGACCCATTGAAAGTGGATATTGGAGGTCATTATCTCTACTTCAACTTAATGAAGGAAGGGGCTTGCAATCTGCAGTGCCTTCTCTCCTTTTGGTGAAGGCGGGTCATGACAGAATGGTATCAATGGTGATGGTTGAGAGATAGGATGGAGTCCATAGTTAGGCATGATGAGGATTGCATGGGATGGTAGGGAAACAGTGTTGGGTGATCTTGGTGCGTGAAATAGGCCAGGGAAGACCAGATAGAACATGGGATTTTAGGGCCCCGCATGATCCGATGCAAGGACTCTGGACCTACCGAACGACCAAGTGAGGCTACACTGATTGCAGGGTAGAGACCCTAGGAAAGCTACATGCATCATAATGACTGGTGTTCTTGTGTTTTATTGGTATTTTAGGGATTTAAAATAAACAAGAAGTCTAAGAAAAATTTAAGAACAATATTCTACACTACTTGGGCTTAGGCATTCCTTTTTAACCTTACTGTTATGGCATCGGGGAGATGACCACGATTAGTGCAGACGATCGAGGCCCCGGAGGTTGCTTTGGTAGATCAACAGAGGGGTGACAGAGAGGTGGACAATCAGTGGAAGAGTATGCTTTGTGCCTTTCAGTGGCATACCCTTGGGAAGTATGAGGGTAGTGTCTCAGATGTGGAGATAGAGAGATGGCTCAAGGAGCTAGTGATAGCTTTCGGCTTGATTTGGGCTCCGATAGAGTGCCGTGTTCCTCTTTCCATCAGCCAAATGTGGGGAACAGTGCGTCCGTGGTGGACGCTTTATCTTGGGGAAAAAAGGAGGCTACGGTTGCGTGGGATGACTTTGAGAGAGATTTCTGGGCGGAACTCCTATCTTCCATGATGAAGGCTAAAAATAGACAGGATCTGCTCTCCCTCCAATAGGGGAGCCTATCAGTAAGATAGTTGGGGATCAAGTTCAAGGCTCTCCTTCGCTTTGCTCCGGACCTATTTCCGGATGAGGAGTCTCAAACGAGACGTTTAGAGGAGGCGCTTCGACCTTCTATTCAGTATTCTATTACTCCCTTCACCTTACCAACCTACTTAGAGGTACAGAAGAAAGATGAAGTGGTGGAAAGGATGCACACGCTGGGAGGTGTATCCCGAGAGGGAATCCAGTTGGGCTTGTCGAAGGAGAATTCCTTCAGCAGTATGCCTCCAGCGTCAGGACCCTCTAGGTTTTGACCAGCTGGAAGCAGGCCTCAACAGTTCCAGTTCTGATCCCCCGGTCCTCGCCCTTTTCTTCGGGGCCCCAGAGTGAGGTGCTTCGTCTATGGGAGCATTGGACACCTTCGGAATCAGTGCCCATATAGAGTACAGTACAGTAGGGGTGGGAAGGTTCAGTGCCCACCTCAGCTACAGTAGTTTCCAGATAGGCCCCTTCAGTAGCAGCAGCAGGGACAACAAGCTCCCGCCCCTCCGAGACCAGACATGGTGGGAGGAGGCCGACCTCAAGGTGCCCCTTAGGGACCTCGACCAGGGCGTGGTCAGGGAGCCGACCGATAGCCGAGAGGCAGGGGAGCTAGGCGTGGACATTTGCACTCCATAGAGGCAGCGTTTCTAGTAGGACCGGAAGTTGTTCGAGGTATGATCAGCCTGTTTACTACTCTTGCATATGCCTTGTTTGATACAGGAGCTTCACACTCCTTTGTTGCACCCAGTCTGGCCCATGCTCTGAGTTTAGATGTTGAGAGACTTTTAGTGCCCATAGTGCTGAGCATACCGGTCGGAGGTCAGACCGACTTGTCTTACGTTTGCGGAGGGTGTAAACTGATGATAGGGCCACATCAGTCTATCAGGGATCTTCTACTGTTGCAGATACATCCATATGATGTCATCCTAGGCATTGATTGATTGTTCTCTGTATATTCCATCGTTGACTGCTTCCGAGGAAGGATTGCGTTTTTAGATTTGGGCGGAAGACGTGTGACTTTCATCGGTGAGTGGTGTTGTCAGAAAAGAAGCAGAAGAGAGGATCCCCTCCTTTCCCTATTGGTTTAACTATCAGAAGAGTCGGTGGATGCAGAGATGGTGGAAGTCCCAGGGATCATCAGTGAGTTTATAGATGTCTTCCCTGAATAGGTGGCGATTGTACCCCCTCGATGTGATGTTGAGTTCGGGATAGACTTGCAACCTGGTGCCCATCCTATTTTGATGGCTACCTACCGGATGTTACATTTTGAGTTGTGGGAGTTGTGGATCTAGATTGACGATCTGATGAAGAAGGGTTTTGTTCAGCCAAGTGCGTCATCGTGGGGTGCTCATGTCTTGTTCTAAAATAAGGAAGATGGTGGTCTCAGGCTGTGCATCGACTTCCAGAGGCTGAATCAGGTGACGGTCAAGAATCACTACCCTCTCATGAGGATAGACGATCTCTTTGACCAGCTGAGGGGATTAGGTTGGTTCTCGAAGATTGACCTACGACCAGGATATCACTAGCTGAGGGTGAAGTGGGTGACATCTCGAAGACTACCTTTAGATGCAGATATGGGCACTTTTATTTTGTGGTCATGTCATTCTGCATTACGAACTCTCCAGCTGTATTCATGGGGCTCATGAACTCCGTCATTCTGGAGTATCTGGACCTGTTCATATTCGTGTTTATTGACGACATCCTGATCTACTCAATATCAGAGGAGGATCACGTTGAGCACCTAAGAACGGTTTTTGAAGTCCTCCAGTGGAACAAACTCTATGGGAAGTTTTCCAAGTGCATGTTCTGGATGTGAGAAGTGCATTTCCTTGGGCACTTAGTGTCTGAGAAGGGGATAGTAGTGGACCCGTTGAAGGTAGAGGCAGTTGTTTCTTGGGCAGTACCCAAGAACGTGATAGAAGTCCGTAGTTTCCTAGGTCTGGAAAGTTACCACCAGAGGTTCGTGCCCATATTCTCTTGAGTTGCGGAACCTTTGACAGATTTGGCCCAGAAGGACCAGGATATCATGTGGAATGGGTAGTGCGAAGCAGCCTTTAGCTATCTGAAGGAGAAGTTTGTGAGTGCCCCAGTGCTGAGGTTTCCAGAAGAAGGGGCAGCGTATGAGGTGTTCTATGATGCTTTAGAAAAAGGCCTCGGGTGTGTGCTGATGTAATGAAAAGTGGTGATCTCTTATGGGTCTAGACAGTTACCTCCCCATGAGCGTAATTATTCCACCCACGACCTAGAGATTGTAGCAGTAATTTTTGCACTAAAGTTGTGGCGGAATTACCTCGTTGGGGAGCACTTCGTGGTCTTCACTGATCATAAAAGCATAAGGTATATATTCTCCTAGCGGGAACTGAACTCGTGGAAGCATAGGTGGGTGTAGTTCCTTCAGGACTACGACTTAGAGATTTCCTACACCATAGGAAAGGGGAATGTGGTGGCTGATGCCTTGACCATAAATTCACAGAAGGATGTGTTTTGAGAGTCGACAGATGCATGGAAGGTTATGGAGGAGTTAGCTCCCTTCCACCTGGATGCAAGGATGGATGGTGTTAGAGATTTCTTGTATCAGATGACAGTGAAGTATTATCTACTACGGCAGGTGGAGGAGTACCAGTGGGGAGACTCATAAAGTGAAGTGATGCGTGACCGGGTTAACCAAGGTGATGCTTCAGAAGGGTGGATGGAGGATGGTCAGAACCAAATGCTTTTCCGAGGGAAGTAGTTTTTCCCAGAGGCGGTGCGTGGAAGGGTTCTTGGTGGGTTCCACAACTCACCCCTATCAGTGCACCCGAGAGTTTCCAAGATGTACCGGGGCTTGAGAAGTCAATTCTGGTGGCCCTGGGTAAAGCGGGCAGTGGTAGAGTTCATGGAAAGGTTCCTAGTGTGTCATCAGGTGAATTCTGAACACCGTGTTCCTGGTGGCATGTTGAAGCCTTTGGATTTCCCCGAATGGAAGTGGGATGACATCTCGATGGATTTCGTCATAGGGCTACCCAAGGTTCTAGGAGGCTGCGACGCTATCTGGGTAGTGGTGGATCGATTGACGAAATCAGCTCACTTTTTGGCGATCAAGGAATCAGAAACAGTGGATTCCTTAGCACAGAGGTATGTGGATGAGGTGGTTCGGTTTCATGGAGTCCCGATATCCATAGTCTCGAATAGGGATGCACCGTTTACCTCACGAGCCTGGAGAGGATTACAACATGCTTTTGACACCCAGCTATGTCTTAGCACTACATTCCAGCCCCATACAAGTGGACATATAGAGTGTGCAATCCATACCTTGGAGGATATGCTATGGGCATGTATACTAGATTTTGGGGGATCATGGGTGTGGCACCTTCCTCTAGTTGAGTTTTCCTACACTAATAAAAATCACTCTACCATTGGTATGGCTCCGTTCAAAGCCTTGTACGAAATGCCATGTCACTCACTCGTGTGCTGGACCAAGGTTGGGGAAACATGTGTTCTTGGCCAGGAAGTGGTGCAGAGCACGATGGAAAGGTTCTGCTTATATGGGAGAGGATGAAGGCGGCTCAGGACCAACAAAATTCTTATGCTGATAATAGGAGGAGACCCTTGGAGATTGAGGTTGGGGACCATGTATTCTTGAAGGTCTCCCCTCGGTGGGGACAACGAAGGTTCACCAGGGGGAGTAAACTTCTCCAAGGTTAATCGGACCCTTCTAAGTGTTGTGGCAGGTCGAAGAAGTGGGTTATCAGCTAGTGCTACCACCGCCGCTGCTGAGAATACATGATTTCTTCCTTGTGTCCCAACTCCTACGTTATCTACATGACGTTTCACATGTCCTTGTCTGGGGGAAGTTGGATATCGAGGACGACGTGAATTTAGTGGAAAGACCAGCGAGGATCAAGGATCGTGAGGAGAAGGTGCTCCATGGATGGACTATTCATCTGGTTCGTGTGTTGTGGATGCATGGCGTGCTTGAGGAAAGTACCTGGGAACGGGAGACGCAGATGCGCGTCTAATACCCAGAGCTGTTTTGAGTTTTATTCTATTTCGTTCTGTACATGTCGTGATGTAGTGATGACCTTATTAGTTTATGGGATGTTTTTCCTACCAGGGGGTGTTGTGAAATTTCCTGACTGTGGAGAAGGGAGGACCCGATCCCTAATCAAGACGCGTTAAGGTTGATGCGATTAAACCCGTGTGGACGAGTCAGTGCCCCCCAAAGTGGATAATATCATAACATGGAGGAAGAAAATCCCTAACTCATATGACTGGACAGCTTGACTCACTTTAATGTTGCATGGTTTCTTGAGGGAGAGGTGTTTTTAGATTTTGATGAGGTTCATTACTGAGAGGTATCTTTCTATGTGGTTGTTCGGACCCCCTCTTCTCTTCTGGTTTGGTTTGATTCTCAAGGTTGAGAATAGTTTTGGAGGTATCTAATGTGATGGCCTAGACCCTCATGGTCCATCCCTTTGCCAAAATCTGGATCCTAAGGGTGGCGTCTTAGTGGGTGCGACCGATCAACATGCGACCGATCGGGGTGCGACCGATCGGCGTGAGACCCATCGATGGGTGCGACCGATTGATGTGCGGCCGATCAACGTGCGACCGATCGGTGTGCGACCGATCGGCGTGCGACCCATCGGTGTGTGACCGATCGGCGTGCCACCGATCGGTGTGCGACCGATCGGCGTGTGACAGATCGGTGTGTGACCTATCGACATGTGTCTGATCGGTGTACACCTGATCTGTGGGACACGATCGGTGCCCCACCAACCGGTGGGACACGATCAGTGTGTCACCGAACGGAGCCTCACTGATCAGTGCAATTGATTGGTGTTTGGCATGATCGGTGTGTCACTAATCGGTGCCTCACTAATCGGTGCAGACGATCAGTGTGACTGATCGGTGTGTGGAACGATCGGTGTGTCACCGATCGGTGCCTCCCCAATCAGTACGGCCGATCGGTGCGGCCGATCGGTGTGACCGATCAGTGTGTTACACGGTCAGTGCCACCCAGCGTTGTCGAGTTTTTCTTCTACACCTTTTTCCCGTAATGCCACTTTTAGGCCCTTTTTAACCTTTTTGGGAGTGGTTCAAGGCCGTTTTTAAGCCCTTAATAATTGTTTAAATTCCTAAGGGTGGGGAGACCGTCAACAGACCTAGCTGTGTGTCCGTGTATCGTGCCCCTACGTTTAAATAAAATCCTTTAAAATCATAGCTATTACCACCTTTTCCTGATGAGAGTTATTAAATAACAATTAATCATGTTGTCTGTAACCACCAAACTGTGTGGGGAACCACAATACAACTTTAAATCCGTTCAAATCCCCATATCCCGTAACAACGGGATCTTATGTATATATCGCACGAGAATTTCTTCTTCTTCTTCTTCCTTTTGGCCAGCCTCCTTTTCTTCCCAGTGCGTTTGGAGTCTCCCTTTCCGAGGCAAGTGGTGCACCTGTAACAAATCTTTTCTGCTAACCCTTGGATTCCCCAAGGTTCCTCCCCATAAACTCACGCATCCCCAGTTCTTGTCGTGTGAAGAATAACTTCGATCCTTGATCAACCATGTAGGGTTTTTTTCCTTTGTCTCTCTTTACTGTGTATCATGTGGGGTGGGTATGCTATTGTTTTTGTGGGGATTTATGGAACCAAACATAATGAAGATAATGAACGGACCTTTAAATAATGATGGGGGTGTGATCAATTTTCTAATATTTTATGTTGATATGTTTTGTGAACTGTATGGGATCATGCACACTGAAAATCATAGTCGTTGGTGGTCTTTCCTTGCGTCCTAATTAACCCTCGTCTTTTTAGATGACTATATAACTGTAACATGGAATTGGGTAGTCACCTAAACTCAGTTTGGTTTAAATGGATGTTTAGTAAAACAATAATACCTGTGTGATCACCTCGGTTAACAAAAAGAAAGAAGAACCTAATGAATAATATGCTTGAACCTGGAAGATTCCCACTCTATTTTGGTAGTAGGTGTGTTGTTCTTTTTTCTACTTGAGGGATGATGTGGGTGAGGATGGTATCCTCTGCTATGGTACAATTGTTGGTTGTGGTTCGGGAGCCGTGTGGGGCTGTACCTTGAGGCTTGCTTTGGTTTCAGTACTTTGAGGCATCTCAATTGATCCCTTTGTTGTTGTGACTTTACAAGAGAACCGGGTGTGAATTCTTAAATTTTTGTTTGGCTGTTTCTTTTTCCCTGGCTTGTGTTTATGACTGTTAGTTGCCCGGTAGTGTAGAATTCACATAATGGGATCACTTGAATGTGAAAACGAGAATGTTTACAATGGGGGAACTGGTTTTGGGAATGAGTTGTGACTTGGTCGTGAGTGTTGTGATGTTTTTTTATGAATGAGCAATAATGAGGGTGTTTGTGCATAGGTTTTGGAACCCTAGGTTGGGATGATTGATTTTTACCTATACATATATCTTTAGTTTTTACGTTTCTTATTCACGCCCCACCCATGTTGAGCACTTAGTGCCAAACACCCCCATATCACGGGGAAGGGTGTTTTTCCCAACACTCTTCTCAGTGGCTGGTTATTATCTCCTTTTCTGCTCCCTGTCTCGAATAACCCAAGACACTTCAAGCAGGCTGTGATGGCCTGAGGTCCATTATAGACCAAGAGTATTTGGGAAGGGTAGTTATGGTGGTTGGACAAGGTGTGTGCGGGCAGGTTGTTTCCCAAGAGTCTTTGGGATGAGGCCCAGGTGTCTTCGGGCATGGAATTAGTTGTTCTAGCCTAGGTGTTTGTAGGCCTGGTTACACATGGTGGTAGTGGCCTAGGTGTTTGCGGGCAGGATGTGTGGTTGTGGCCCAGGAGTTTGCGGGAGGTATGTGTGGTTGTGGCCCAGGTGTATGCGGGCAGGTGTAGTAGTGGGACTGTAGTGAGAATGGCAGGATTGGTACGATGTGTAGGATGTCTTCAATAACTAGTGGGAAAGATGCGCGGGGTACCCAAATATTGATGTACTATTACAATACATAACTTGACTTGCGTTATTTGGGTAGTGTTCCTTGGTGAGGCTTGGGTGGATAGTTTTCCTTGCTAGGTTCTTTGGTTATCTCCTTTTTCACAGGGCAATAGAATGCCTCCCAACTTTTTCATGAGAGTCATTGGTTTTCTCTACTAAGTATACTTGTATGCTCACCCAACATATATAAAAATTCTTTCAGGTTTCCTGGAGGAATTCAGGGATCATGTGGGACGGTACTAGATCAGACGTTGGGGTAGTTGTTGTTGTTGTTTTACATATCTTGGTACATTACTTTTGGAGTTTGTGTGACATGTATCTTTTACTTTTTAACATGCATATGGGAATGGTTTACTTTGGGCTTTACCTTTACCTTCATATTCTGTTGTTGTTTGGGATTTACTATCTTATCTCCCGATCCTATTAAAAACGGTAATGCCTTCTATCTTGTGTGTGATTCTATACCCTTGGTGCTAGTCTCCACTCTAGGACCTATTGAAGGAGGGTCTCGGGGGTCATTATCTCTCCTTCAACTTAAAGAAGGAAGGGTCTAGAAATCTTCTATCACTTCCCTCCTTTTGGTGAAGGCAGGTCGGGACAACAAGTCCCCTAAAAAATTGAATGTTATGAAAACATCTAAGGGATTTGAAATGAAGTGGTTAATCTAAGGAAAATGTGGGTACAAACCAACCAAAAAATGATGTATAATATTTTAAGGGAATAATACCACAATATAATAATTATAATAAAAGGAAACATTTTTTGTCTTCCACAACATATAATCCTGGGAAGAAAAGTACAAAAAAAAAAGAAAAAACAATGAAAAATTCTATACTGAATGATACACCAAGAAGGAGGATATTATTTTAATTTGATTGAAAATTAAACATCCTAGTAAATTGGGAAAATTCCATGAATTTTCTATTTGAAGGGAGTAGTATGGAATAAAAGAGGGAATTGATCCATTATATTATTATAATGATTTGTTTTATAGAATACTTCGATGATGAGGAGTCATAATTTAATAAGAGGATGTTGATAAAGGGTGATCCAAGTATTATTACAATGAAATGTCTACTACACATAAAATCCGTTCATTTCCCTAGAGATATGATAATATTTTTTCTAGAATGGTTGCAGATATATATAATTATTGAATGAACGAAATAAATTTCATGTTCTGTTGAAAAATAAATAATTCCACAGGATTATTAACTTAATCTTCATGAGATGATGTAAAGAAATATAGACCAATTTTTTTTAGAAAATTTATTGAATGTGTAATGAATTTAAAAATAGACCTAATAATTTTATTAGATTACACCCTAGAAATAAGTATAAGATAAAAAAATATAAAGAACCATAGAAATCATGTGGGTTTTAGTATAAAATATGGAAAATAATATTCAATATATGGAGAACGATTAAGGTAATAAGGGAAAAATGCTACCCAAGTAGGTTCATGTTTATAAGAATCAAGATTGAGTTATCAAGATGCGTTCTTACCAATATATAACTAATTGAAAAATAGTCTATAGGATGAATTTTTTTTACCACTATAAAACTAATTAATAAAAAAAAGTGGATTCCCCTTTATTCCCATATCATATATTTTTGTGTTCCTATATAGTTAATTGATGGTGGTGCATAAAAAAGAGAAACAAAAATTTCTTCAAAAATATATCATAGTGATCTATTGTAAATAGAGTTCATGAATAATACTTTAGACATTTCAGGTTATATTTACAATTTTGGGGAGTTTATTTTTAAATAAAAACCCATTATAAAGAAATATGGATTCCATCCCATGAGGGGAGACGAGTTGAATAAGCTATCAAAGCCTAATTTTTTATTTTGAAACCTAAAATTCAATAGAATATTTAATTTCTAAGTATGATGATCAGTTTCCACTATTTTTATTGAGATTGTATAATATATATTTTGTATGGGTTTTGGGGGGAGGGTGCCTGAGAATATATAGGGGGATTAGAAATTAATGAACAAGAATGATTTTAATATGATTTTTAAATTTTAGTGTAGGTGTTCACATGTAAAAAATCAAGAACATATCATAGAATATCATATTTTAGATTATCCTCACATATTGAAAAATTTATAGAAAACATTGATGCATTGGTTGTTCTCCCTTTTTTACTACATCGAGAATTTCTTATATAGACTTAGAGTGGGTTATTTTTTCGATATTTTCTATATCAAATGTGATTCCTTACTTCTATCAAAATAAGAATTTATCTCTTAATAATGGAGTATAATAAAGGGGACAAGGTGTAATTTTCAACATCAATGAAAAAAAATAAATGAAAAAGACATACCCTTTCATTATCATGATCAAACTTATTTTCAATAAGGTAGAGGATAATATTAAATTTAGAACTAGAATTTTTCTTGAAATAAAATCCAAAGGGGTATATCATGGTTCCCAATTAGATTATTATGAATAGATGCATTGGTTATATTTTTTTTCAACATAAAAATATAGCTACAAGTCAATATATATTGAATTTGGGTAGTTAAGGAAGCGAACAATGATTTCAGAAAATAATCCCACTATAATTAAAATAAAGGAGAAATAACATTAGTAATTTTAGTAATATAAAGTTAACAATAAATATAGAATTATTACCTATACATTTAATGATTGTTTATCTAAAATTAATATTAATTTATGAAAAGTTTTATTTTTTATAAGAACATTATTTACAACATATTTTCTGAAATTTACAAGAAAGATAGTGAAAATATAAAAATATATGAAACAATTGTATAAATGATAGCTAAAATAATGTGAATTAATCAATGGATTATAAAGCCTTAAGGTGGATAAAATTAATGACTAATATCCCTAAGCTTATAGGCTAAATAAGGTTTTGTTTGAAGTTGTAATTTTGAAGGTAGTATATGTTAATGGTAATAATATGATTTGATTATCTATATTCTATAAGGATTTGGAAATGAATTTGAATATATTATTGATAATTTTGATAAATTTATAAGATATTTAATTTTTTTGAAATGTGTTGAGATTGTTGAAGTTTCCCAATGAAGATTTGAATAATTTTTGATCCTATCTAATGAATTATAGAAGTTACAAACTTGTGTCTTGGAAGCCAAAATTGAGAAAATATAAGAATTGGAGACTTATAATATTCATGGTCTCATTCTATACTAAATTTTTAAATGTTAACAAGATAATACATAAAGGTAAATGCGACCATATGTAATGGTCATTTTCAAGATGTGTGAATATACACCCTGAAGAAAATGGGAATTTTATGAGACATGGTAAGGCATAAAATTAATTTTCACAAAATATATGTGATTTTAATTTACCATGTTAGGGTTATCATTAAATGATATGATGATTTTAAAAATGAAAAAATAAATATGGAATACCTAAGTATCTTAAAATCTTTTATATAATGGTTGAATTTTTTTTGAATATTAGAAATGTGGAAGGGTAAAAATCCATACATGATATATAAGAGTCCTCATAAAATACCTTTTTAATAATAATCTATCAATAAATTTCCAATGACAGGGAAATTAATTTATATATTATGTCAAATTATATATCCATATCAAAAAGATAGTTTCATTGTTTGATTCAACACTAGAAAGGTTGAAGCTATTATTCAAGTATCAAAAATTATGGGTTGATGATCAAGATTGTATTCAATCCTTGAATGGTATATAAGAATTATATTAGATTAGAATAATTCAACACCATAATGTATGGATCACCACTAATTTAAGATAGATAAATGTGGAATTCCATTATTTGAGATAGCATGACTCTAAAATGAAAATAAAAAATAGATGCATTGCGGGGGATTCAATTAAAACATGATGAGTTCATTGAATGTTTTTTAAGACCAAAATAATAATGTAAAAGAATCCAATAAAAATGTTTTATGAAAACTTTTCCTGATAATTGGTGGATATTTTTTGGATGAAAAAGAAAATAACAAAGAAGATATTAATAAGGATGTACCAATGCTATTGGAATTTCTATTATAAAAATATATAAATAATATTGTAGTTATTTATTTAAATATAAAAAAATATGTTTACTTAAGGAAACTAAAACTGAGAGAAAAAATAATCATAACATCATTATAGATGAATAAGACTCAATGTGTGTCAAAAAATAAGAAGAAGTTATTACTCAGTGATAGAAGAACTGGTGCATTAAATAAGAAGAAAAGAAAATTGTTAAGATAGATAAAACGGTGTTGAAATCTATTAAATAGTATATCTATATAACTTATGTCTTCCTTAATGATTGATAGGTATTACAATAAATTTATATAGACTACTATTAATATTTATCTATGTTTATAGTCATTAATACATAAGAGCTAATATGATTGAAGATCATATGAGTCCATAATAATATTTAGATGTGTAAGTAAAACTATCTAAATATTTTATAAGATCTAAAGGATTATTTTTTAAATATAATGATGTTAATGTAATATAGAATATCACCATTGGAAGTTAAGGACTCTAATTTAGAAATATTATCTTATCATTTGATTTAGTGACACCATATAGAATATTTGTGATTTTCTTTAAGAGGGTGACAAATGTTGACTTGTAAATTGGAAGGAGAAATATTAAGGAACAATATAATGAGATTGATAAAAATTACATGATATATAATATTCATTATTGGAGATAACCTATTATATAAACTTATGTTCTATAGTGGTTATATGCATCTCAGACATGACTCGAAGGAAATTAAGATATAGTCACCAACATTGGGTGTGATTCGTGTAAAAAACACATACCGTTCTCTCTATTTATTTCATTTATTTATTGTCATTTTTTTCATTTTAAATAACAAAAAAATCATTTATACCTAAAAAATAATGGGGTTTTGAATATTTATTTCTTAATATCATGGGGAAAATGAATTTGGTAAATAAGTTTCATTGATTCATACCCACATAGGGTCTGTATGATCTTGTATGGAAATATCAATAAGTCTGATGGAGAATGGAGACCCAACACCATTTTAAGCTATCATAGAATAAAAATGAGTTAATTTAATGTAAAAATATTAATTAGATATAGTATGAACATCATTTTTAACAAACATTCAGTAGAAATGATATTAGATACTGAATAAGAAGAATATTCAGAACAAGTATGGATATGGAAAATAGAAGGATATCTAGTTCTATATTTAGAAAATTAAATCCATTTATAATATATATATTTTTATTATTTAAATATTTCTAGCGGTGATTGGTATGAAGAATATAAAAAATCTTTGAAACCATGTCGATAAATGACCAAAATCGGTTAGGATGATGACATAACTTAAGTGTACGAAATAAATATATGATTATTTAAAATTCCATTGGATAAACCAAAAAGGAAGAGTAAGATTTTCTAGAATAATTTCATGTTTTTAAAACATGGAATAATATAGAATTTAGTAAATAATATTTTCTAGATAGCATAGGATTTACAAATAATTTTTAGTAGAGAATTATTGTTCAATAAACCTCTCTAATGAATTATTTAAAGAAGCATGATAAAATATTCTTGTAGGAGAAATATGGATAAATGAAATATTATATTTTCATGTGGATATCATGGATAGAAGTATCATATACTGAATGAGTATTTAACAGACACCCATTAATGGGAAATTGTGTTTGATAATTCTACATTAATACTATTAAATATGATATGGATTTGAGATTATGGAATTTTATATATTTAGAATATTCGTGAAATAAAAGACTTTATTGTGACATAGTTTGAATGATTTTATTTATTTTGGTTTTATTTTTTTCAATGTAGTGTGATCCATTTAAATAAACAGATACATAAAATACATCCACATCTCAAACATATATCCCTTAAATACAAAACTATGACGTTTTAAAAGCATCATGATATCCAAATGTATTGTAGTGTGGTCATATAAATTACTATTTGAGGTACATATCCCTAGAAAATAAAACCTCCCAATATCCATTCTAAAAGTCACAATGCATTACATTACCAGTTTGGTCATGACCTGGATGATCTACATTTGATATTTTGTTGGTGTGCTCTCCACTACTACGGTGTGATCCATTTAGTTACTCGCATAATAGATTTTTAGATTCTTTTCAAGGATTATTTTTATGGCATGGTTCTCAACCATTCATATATTATTTACCAGCCATTTATTTCTATACAACATCCATTGTGAAGTGGTTCTCACCATTATAGGAAAACAAACAAAAAAATATATACTTTTTAAAACTTATATATCCCCCATTGTGGTGTAACCTTATAATCATATAATTATAAACATTTTTTATTTTCTTTTATCAAACATAAATCAGTTTTATGGATTTATCATTATAAAAAAAATTTAATCTAACATATCCCCCTTTACAACTCTAAAAATTCTTTTTCACCATGAAACATTCACTTTTTAATGGGTCCCACTCCAAACACAATTTGATATCATCCATGTCCATGCATGAATATATAAGAAATTTTATATAAAAAATAGTGTAAATATGGACTAAAAAACTGATCAAATCCTATAAGAATCAATATATTCCTCTTTATTCCATTAATAAAAATCCAATGATATACTTGGTTCCATTATACTCCACCATCAAGTCATTTGATAGTATAATGTATCATTAGTGATACTCAAAACCAAAAAAACAATAATATTGAAAAATAACATTGAATTCACCTTTCAAACACTCAATTTATATATTTTCATACCCATTGAATAAGATAAAAGATTAATATATGATCTAATTTTGAGGTTCTTTAGATCATACCACTAACTGATAAAACCTAAATTTAACCTAAAATCATTACCAAACATCTCTACCTTCAACCATATATTTAATTTTAAATTATTATCCCCATGTATTTTATCTGACCTTATTTTATATACCATACACTCCCCCACAATGGTAAACTCCCTCTTTATAGTATATTTTGTCAATAAAAGATCATTGATATACCATTTTCTATCTCCAATGATAATCCAAATAAACAATGTCATGTTAAAGACTTGTATCCATGTTAGAAATTAGATTCATAAAAGTGAATGGGATTTTTTGATCCTATATAGTAAGAGGCTAATGATTTAACCCAGTGGTTTAAAATATTACTCTAAAATTTTAGTCTCACCAATATATTTTTTAATTTAGTACACTTATTTATTCATAATAACATAACCTAGAATTATGATTCATTTCATGTCTTTTTACTAAATAAAATATTATCCGATATCATTATGTTTTTCATAGGAATGTTGAATCATATTTTTCTTCTTCTTAAACTCATTATATTTTTCAAAATTGACTACCATGGGAAGCATCACGTTTTTATCAAGATCCACCTTTTTTGTTTTATTTACATCATCTATGTACATTATTTTCTTTTTAAAATTTATTTTGTTTTATTTATAACTTGAGATTTTTTTTCATGATACTAATCCAACCTATTCATTTTATTCCCACAAATAAGTCTCTTCCACTCATGGAATTTACATCATCAAAATCACTAGAATATTATGTATCTAAATATTCATTCATATTTTATCATTCCTTGAAAAATATACCCTTCAACAAAAATGCGTGCATAAAATTTATGATAAGAATAATTTAACAACAATAGGTATTCTTTTAGGGGAGTAACATGAAAAATATAGTCAAAAAATGAAATAATATATATATTAAATATTATTTCTATGAGATAGAACACAATTATAATTATTTTATAGTAATGTGTTGGATCAATAACTTTTTCATATTCATGATTTCCATGTTTGGTTACAACAATAATAGGTGTTAAAATAGTTTGTATATCATACATTTCAAATTTCTAAAGAATCACACACATATATTTTACGTTGGAAATAATAGTGGATTCTATCTTTGGATTTACTCATAGCATGATAAAATAAACAAGTTCTTTGATCATTAACATCTAAAAAACTTGATCACATCGATGGAATAAATTATTCCACTAATTTCATCCCAATTCCTCTAAATATTATATATCCATAAATGATTTTTACACCCCATGTTTTAATATATATTATTTTTATTATCATTATTTATATCTATAATTTTTAAGAATGTATCTATATTCTTTCAAAAGTATTGAAACATTATTATAAAATATACCCTATATGATATGAAAAAATATAAGTACACTTTATTCATTCACAAGTGGTATATTAAATGAAAATAAACTAAATATAATAACTTCACACCATGGATTATTACTCACCACGAATGAAGTATATCCATGAAAGTGCATAAAACAATATGGGCTAATAGATAGAGAAGAATAAAATACTAATGACTAGTAGCTCTTTAAGATCATAATATTCCTTTATGATCACCCATATCCACACAAAACCAATATCGAGGAAGAGCACCCTGGAAGGATATATAATTATGAAAATTGAGACTGTTAAATAATAATTCTTCCTGATAATGTGAGATGGGAATGAATGATATATTTTTTCAGTGTATATATATATATATGAATGAAATATTGTTTTCATAAAAATGGAAATTTTAAATTTTTTCATTTAAAATTTGTTTATTTCTCATATATCCAATTGGTATACTGCATTCATTTATTTTTATGTAGTAAATTAAATGTAATATAACTCACAATTAAATAAAAAATTTATCTTAAAATTATATATATATATATATATGATTTATGAATTATTATAATAATAATAACCATTAAAATATAACTTGATGTATATTTAAAATTTTAAAAAATATCAATTATGTAGTAAAATTAAATTTTAGAATATAAATATAAATTTATAATTTTATTTGATAAATTGTATTTAGTATCAAATTAATATTTATCTTTTTCAAATAATGCTTCAATTAAGGATTGTATATATTTTAAAAATAATGTAAATTGAACACCATTAAAATATTATATATGAACTATCATATAAACATATTTTTTATTGAAAATTAATCTAAAATAATATTAGAATATCTTAATGTTTGAAAAAAAAATTTTCCGTAAAATATTATTGTCCTTATATATTAAATTTTTATTTAAAATCTAAATATATATATTTTTTAAAAAAATTACATAACTATGATGTAATTTTTTGTTTTATAAGGTCAAATTTATCTCATCATGATTTTGTTATATTCTTTAAAAATAATTAATAATAATCTGATTAATTGAAAATTTCAATGTTACAGATACTATAATTTTTAATGAAAATATTTCGTAACATTTACATGAATTCTTTTGAAATGATTTTTTTAAATATTATAAAATTTAAACCTTTTATTTTAATATACATTTTTTATTTATAAGTCACATGCTTAACATTTTATAAAATTTTTGTAATGTTATAACCAAAAAATTTCTCAACTTTTTTTCTTCATAAAACTTTGACATTGTAGATTTATGTTTTTGAATAATTATAATGATAATTAAATATTATTCTAATAAGTATATTCATATTTTAAATATAAAAATAATAAATAAAATTTATAATTTTATCATAATCCATAAACTTATGCTTACAAATACATTTTTTAGATATATTGTTTTTCCACACTTCATAGTTAAGGTTAAAAAAATATAAAAAATGAGATTTTATTTGATAAATTTTGTTTTAAATTTGAAATCAGTTTATTTTTGTTATTTTATAATTCTAAATTTAAATTTAGGCATTAAAAATAAATTACCTATGTAAATATTAGTTACCCTCATAAGATCTAAAAATGGTTAATGTAAAAAATACAAGAGAAAATGACATTAAAACATGCTCAAAACATATGTAGAAATGTTGGGTAATTTATATATCTACCCTAAACCTTATAACTAACTATTATTTTATAATCATTATTCACATTCCATGTAACACTTGAGCCCCCCTTTTTAAATTTTTTTTTATTGTTTAAAAATTCACATATCTTCAATTATAAAACGAACAACCACCCTCCACCTCTATAAACATTCATAGACCCATATTGATGAACAAAAATCTAACATAGTATCTCATAAATCATTTCCTACATCCAAAATTATTTTATCTTACCATATGATCAAGATAAGGTACTTTAATATTGTCACTAAAGGAGAACATTGAAATAGAGAGGTAATATTTTCCATCAAACATTCTTAGTTATTTTATATGACTTACACCCAAAACATAATATATATATAAGAGTTTTAAAAAAAGAGAATTATTAATATCCAATTATGTTTTTAAACTAATTTATTGTAAATTTTATACCTCCCCCATAAATAATGGTGAAAAATAAAAATGTCAGCATGCGTGTGTGTAGACTACTTCTCAAGGAATGAAGTGTTTTATTTTACACCAGTACCTTTCATAGAAGGTTAGGAAAATATACTTTAATAAGATAATATTTTATTCAGAACAAGTTAATAATTATTAAATGTTATGATATTATATTTTATAACACCATTTTATTATATAAAATTGAGAGTGTCGTCCTGGTTTCCATGTGGACTACATCATCCACGTGATGATATTTACCTTTAATCATCTATAATGACTAAAATGGGTGGAATAAAAATTATATGTTTTTTATAAAGAATAAATTTAATAAACCATTAATTTTTTATAATTTTATTCCAATTCCAATATGTGACATTTATAAAAAAATTATATTAAATTTATCCACTAAAAAGAACATATCAGTGCACCTTATCTAATTTTAGTCCATTCATAGAAAAAATAGTTATGTGAATGAATTATATTATAATAGTATAAAAATTATCATAATAATATAAAATTACGGATATTATGTAAAAATTTACAATAATTTTTCTTTGTTAACATACCATGAATGATACTAGAAAATTAACTAAATAACATCATGTAACTAATATAAGATGAAATAATGTTAGAAATTAGTGAAACATGATGATAAATGGAACTTATACAAATTAAGACGTATTAGTTTAATATTTTTTTTTATAAAAATAATTTGATGATTCATGAAGTTATGTGTTAATTCAGATATAATTATACACAAGGTAATGGTTTCCATCTCAATCACCCTTCATTGATGCATTCTTTGATATAATGATACAATCATTATTTGCATGGTGAAAAATCTACCCCCATGATTTTAAATATAATAAATTATTATCCAATATGTAAAGTTAACTCCAATTCATTATATTAATTGTTGTGTGATATGATTGATGTCTTCTAAAAAGTAGAAGGGTATTTCATAACTCATTTTGATTTATTGAGTTTTGATGTTTATCGTCATGTTTATTATTTCACATCATATTATACCATATATAATTAATATAATATCACTTTTTTATAATAAATTATTTATTTTTGAGTTCCAATACCTGTAGAAAATTAAAATTTGTGAATAATAATTTGTATCCTATGAGAAGATGGTTTCACATCCTGGTCTAAAATTTCCTTTCCTGTCAATGTTTTTCATTTTTATTACAAAAAAATTGTTTTATCTTATATAATCATCATATTTACCTTCTAAAATCTTAAAAATATTAATTTATTACCAGTTTTATGATGAGGTATTTAAGAATACCGGTTTTAAATAATAAATAGTAATTTTCAACATCACCCTCACTAAATCATAGTTATGAATTCTATATCCTTTTATCAATTTTAAAATATATTATTATCATAACATTATTGTATTTTTTACATGTATCCATTAAATATATTCTAATTTATGTATACTTTTCATTAGTGGGAAGATACATGTTTTTAGTTTCCCTTTTAATTCCCACTATTAAGTAATCTTGATTGAAGTTAACTTTCCTTTTTTATTTATCACACCAATTATTACCCATATGAAATTTTCTTCAAAAATTAATATTATATAAAAATATTTTATTTTATTGGTAACCCTATTGGTTAAATAGACATTTTATTAAATGGAATATGGTTTATCGAAATTTAAAAGATATATTATTAATTTCATAAAAGCTTCACCCATTTGTTCTTTATTATTCATTCCTTCACAAGATTCATATAATGTGATATATATATATTAAAAATAAATTCTCAAGATATATGTTTAATTTTAAAATATCAATATCAAAATGATCTAATTATTTTTTCTTCTTAATTTTTTTATAATTTATCTTTCAGTTATGCCTCGATTTAAAATTTGGAAACCTACTTCCTTCTCACGGATTAGATTGGGGTTCTGATTTATGTGTGGATTATGATCACCATGTTTTATGTATATATATAATTTCATTTTTATTTAGGGTGGATCTAGAATAATCTATACATATAGTATATCTAGAATCTAATTAAATATCATGAGATATTATGTATGGGATTATGGAGTGAACCAAATCCATTAGGGGATTTTTCAACATTTGATGATAGAATTGGGAATGACCCTGGACTTATGATTTTGATATCATGTGTCATAATATTTTAACATGTTTTTGTTGTTATGATATCATTTCATCATTCCATGGCTACATGTTTACAATCATCTTATATATCAAGTCATGTTATTCTTATTGACTCTCAGGTTATGGTTTATTTCCATGTTTATTCCATTAATGGGTTTTCAAGCTCACCGTTTTCCATATGTATATTCCCCATGATATAGTATAAATATTTGAATGATATATGGGAGCGAGGAACAATTTTTTGAGTTTTATATAATTAAATTTTGGAAAATATGATGTATTTGTTTTTCAAATCATCTAAATAAAACTCGACTATATATAATAGGATTTTATCATTTAGGAAAGTATTTTAATAATTATTAAAAAACAAGTGATCAAGGCATGGATCTATATATTTGTTATCAAAGGAATTTATAATTATTATTGGGAATTATTATGATATGTTGTTTTAAAAACCCTATGGAGATGTCTAATGGATAAGGTTAATTATTAGAAAACGTCCAAAAAGTTTCTTGAAGTCAAGATTTTGTGGTTTCCCAGATATCTAAAATCTATGTATAGATACAGAAAAGTGGATAAAAGATCTATCACAATACTACATAGGGTTAACAAACATGAAGAATTCATGTTGACTATTAAATCAACTATGAACTAATAAAAAAATAATAATAATAACTTCACAGTTGGATTAAATCTCTTGGGGGATTTTATTTGGGTAATTATATGTTCTTTGTGAACTTATATGATATATTGATTACCTAGTAAAATTGCGGGACTAGGTTTCATGAATACATATTTAATTTTTTTTCGTTAATCGCTATTTATAGATTGTAAGAAATGGTGTTTTGGTTGAATGAACCAACCCAAAAATCAAGGAAATATTTTTGGGTATCTTCAAATACATTTTATTTTCATTTCAATTGAAACAAAGAAATATTAATAATGACATAAAAAAATTTATTCTGATCAAACTATTTGGTGTGGCTAGTTCTTCCAAGAATCAAATTTCACTAATATTTTTCATATAACCCTCACATCTAACATTAGAGATTATATTTAATGTGTATGAGAATATTATAGTTCCCATGGCCCCACGAGTTGTAGGGATACCTTTTTTACGAGTAGGTTTTTTATCATTGGATAACTCTAACACTTCCTTTAGGCATTTATTGAATTTGTAGACTAACATTACATACTGATATAAGTGGTCTGTTATGAAATTTTTTTATAAGGGGAAATATGTTTAATGAATATTATTCATTACAGTTGGCCGACCTTCAATGGAATCAACCAATTCATCTTCCTTGGAAGCTATTCAACGAATGGTTAGAGTGTTTGAAATTTGTGGAAACT
Source organism: Viscum album (assembly GCA_963277665.1). Classification (NCBI taxonomy): domain Eukaryota; kingdom Viridiplantae; phylum Streptophyta; class Magnoliopsida; order Santalales; family Viscaceae; genus Viscum; species Viscum album. Next base: position 1,303,761,459 of record OY728140.1, on the reverse strand, counting down.
AATTATTTTGATAATACTCACATATATAGGGAAGATAACATGGTGGATTATGTAATTTTCAAGCATTCATTCATGGATGAGTTTATTTTTTTTGTACTTATCACTTGGGGGATCTTTTCAAAACTTTTATCTCTCAGATGTTTGGGGTGACATGTACACCCAAATTTAGCTACTATGGTTTCAAATATCTATTTTTAATTATAAAATTTTATTAGGGAATGAGTATTTGTTCCATCACCTAGAGAATATATTATCATTAATTGTGTGTCTAATTTCAAAATATGGTAATCTGTTGTTTCAAAAAAAATGAAAAACTATTGGGGAAATTTCCCTGTATGATATAAACCCTAATAAATACACTTTATTCATTCATAAAAGGTACATTTCAAAAAAATAATTGTACACCATGTATTATTACCCACCACAGATATAAAACATCCATTCAATGTTCATAAAATAATAGGATATAATTTATACAAAATAATTAAATTATCAAGACTATAAAATTATATGGATCATCTTTAACATGTAAGATAACCAAAGACAAAAAAGCTATAATGAGGGAGAAAACCATGGAAGTAGATAATAGTATGAAAAATATATAATCAAATATAAGAATAGTTACATGTTATTTGAGAATAAAATGATTATGTCATTCATTAATAATATTTATTAGAATAAAATATTTCTATTACAAATATATCCATTGGAAATTTGGTCATTTCTAATAACATCATTAGTCTTATATCTAATAGGTAATCTAAATTCATGTATTTTTATGACAGGACTCAAACATAATGGCCCATAAAAATGGTCTATTATCAGAACTGTAAAATGACTGAAGGGAATTACTGGCCCCCATAGTCTAGTGATTAGCACATATTCATCCAATAACAACAAGAGGTAATTATTTTACCAACCTACAACAAGATACAAGGAATATACATAGATAAAACACCATAAACTAAATATTTCATAACAAATAACATAATATGGTATAAATAAAAAATGGAATTGGCCAAGATAATGGTATATGCCCAATAAAAATACCGTCATCATCTCTAAGATCGAGAAGCACAACATTAAACGAGGGAAATATTTTATTGTTCCACCACTAACTACCCATACCTAGATGACATTAATCCTTATAGCATTAATGTGAAACCTTTACCTTCCTACATAAAACCAAATAAGGTATACACACACTAAATGAGTGTGATAGGTGTGATAAAAATAAACCCAACAATATCTCAATCAAGAGATCCATAACTTGTCTCTAGAAAAGAAATCATATTTTTACAATATATGTAACAAATGGCATGAAAAGATAGTTTTAAAATATATATAAAATTAATAGTAAAACATTTCCTATTTTTTAAATTGTTAATGATTATATATATATAGTTTTAAAACACATTTCAAGTAAACAATTTAATATTTATCAATACATGCATCCTATGCCACATCAATTCAAATAAGAACAACAGATAACAATGGAGTTCACAACTATGACAACATACTACTGGGAAAGCTAGGTAACTCATACTATAATAATTATTATAAGAGTTATGTGAAATAAAAAATCAACTCAAATAATATGGCATAAATAAAAAATAAAATCACCATGAGTGAAACCCTTGATGGTATCATAAAATCATGTCCCAAGAATAAATGATTTTATAGAATATAGGAAAACCTCAGAAGTAAATCCGTAGATGGTGAACAAGGAAGAAGACCAATAACAAAAACCCATCCAAGGAATCCATGGATCTTCTATGTAGAAAAGTTAGAATCATTTAATTTTAATTATAACATTAAGAAAACAGTTTCCAAAAAACCATTTACCTATTAAATTAATTCTTTGAAAATCCATTTCATAATCCATTTCATATTGTTTTGTAAACCACTTCTACTCACCAAAATAATGGGTTAAATATATATTATTAAAATATGTCTACACATTCATATAAAGAAAAAAAGGTTAATGAATATAATTATTTATAAAAAAGTTAGAAAAAAAAACAAATGTGGTTTCATAAACAAAATATAAAGATAGAACCACTCACCTCTTACATAGGTCACCATCCCCCCACAATAAGATCAACACATCATAAAGAGGGAAAAAACTATATAAATAAAAATTATTCCATAAAAATGATTCCAAAAACATTGAATCATATTTCCATATGAAATTGGGAAGTGGAGATGGTATTTTGATAAATTACTCACAGGTCACATGTGCCACAACATAATTACAAGAGACCCAACCTTTGGGAAACAGATTCTTGATGAATCTATAATTGTTAAGAGTGATCAAAACATGATCAATATAGTCCCCAAATATCTGTCAAAACCTCAAAAAAAAACAATATATCATGAATTATTGTGGAGGATTTGATCAAATATATATATCTAATGACAATAGACCGATCTATGATAAAAGCACAATGTGAAGGGATTCAGAGGGAGATCGATGGCCTAGAATCACCAAGAGAAGTACTAGGGTATGGGTAAGGATCGAAGAATGATAATGATAAAGGAATTGGGTTCTAAAAACATTTAATCTATAAGAACAAAAAATATCTAGAGTGTAAATTATAGATTCATATCTTGATCATTAGAAATGTATGATACACAAAAAAGGCATCATATTGGTTTAAAAATCAAGAATGCCTTGTTTATATCATATATATGTATTCATGTTTTTTTATCAGGTATAGATACATTATTTTTCAATTTAGATGCTTTAATATGCCATTATGTGAGTTCCCCACATGATCACTCATGTTTCGGAGGTGTCTGAGGCTAGTTCAGAGCTTGTAACCAGTTTTTTTGGTGTTTTATGCCTGTTACACGTTTAGTTAAAACCATGCAGGGTAGTCCACACAGTTTTATTAAACCATGTGAGGATGTAACAAAGGGGTGTAAAAGATTTACAGTTTCAGGAAACCATGCTGTAGGTGGAACACACATCTGACATTAGGTCTGCATGTTCTGGAGATTTCAATGGAGGCTCTTCGCACGATTTGCACATGATTAGAAAACTGTGCGGGTGCCCCTTGGCCTTCAGGAATTTGTGCAAGAGGAGGCTTATAGTTTTCCAAACCATGAACCTAAATCATGTAGCCCCTATATATTCGTAATTTTATAATTTTATATTCAATCAAGAAATATATTTTAAAACATATGTTCCATTCTTTTAATGCACAGTAATGAGAACCATTGGGGGATCTCCAAGGTGACTATACATAAAATTCAGATATATTTTTCATCCAATCTCTATTTCAACCATGTTTTGTCTCATTAGATTCAAAATGGTTACATCTAAATTCCTTTTTATCCATACTTTATTCTCCAAATTATCGATTTCCCTCTACATATTTAGGCTCATATGCCAAATTTTCTTGTTCTTTATCTCTTATTTAGAATTCTTCTAAACCGAGTAGAATTTATAATTTATACCAAATGACCACTCCATTTCCAAGCTAAGGTAGGTATTATATACATTTTAATTGGTATTTGGTGTTTTTTTGTTCTTCTGTTAATTATTCCATCTTCCATATATTCTGGAACGACCCCAATTTTTAGACAGTTACATGCAATAGTTGTAATCGAACCTATTAAGGATTCCTATATGATCCGCTGGGATGTGTTGGTTACTTTTTTCTGAACCATGGTCACCATTGGGGTTTACCTTATGAAACTTCCTTGATATTCCTAGTTAAACAACCCAAGTGTAGTGTTTTGGTATTTCATTGTTATAGTAAGTCAATAAAAAATGGAATGAGTAGAATGAGTTGATTTGGATATTATTTAAGTCGCTTACCTTGATATATTATATTGAACTTGAATTGGTCAATTATTTAATTGATCACATGAGTTATATTAATTGTGTTTTTTTAAATGGAATTAATGGAATTAATTGAATGGGTGGGTATACCCTTGGGATATGATGAACTGTGAATGGTGAAAAATGGGTATGTATACCCCTGTGATATTTTAAATTGAAATGGATGATATATGGGGGGTATACCCATGTGACTTGATTAAATAAAAATTTAATACTTGAGTGGTTATACACATGTGATGTTTTGGTTCAATGATGTAATAAATTAGTGGTTATATGCATTACATAGAATTTAATAAATGTGATAATTTGAGTTAGTAGCCTCATATGGAATTGAATTGTTAAATGGTATGAATTAATGTATACCTTTTATTGATTTCATCAATGGATCTCCATGGATATGGAATGTGGTAGTGGACAACTTGGGTAGGGTATGACCCATGGGTCTAGATTCTGTGGGATTCCATACACTTTTCTAGCCCACAGATCCGTCTAGCATTGACTCATATAGGATGTGTTTCTATATATGTTACTAGGACACCAACCAGTGCCTATACCAAGTTTACACTAAGATATTATTAGGACTAGATAATGATTCCTCAATTCATTATAGGTTGGATCTGGATCTTCATTATCTGACACTTGTTATATGATAAGAACATGAGATATATTACAATAATTGTAATACAACAAGGACATGAGTTTTTGATTCATTGTATTATATAGTAAGGTAGTGTGGAATTGATATATATTGAAGTATGATGAGGCTCCATTGTTTATTCATATTTCTTATAGCTTCCTTATTAATAGCATGAAACTTGTTTTTACTGGGATCCTCAATAGACTATTTGGTATCACTTGTTTATAGAGGATATGTTCAATGAGAACATTACTTATGTTTACCTTCTCAACATACACTATATATATTATATAGAACATATTCAAATGTATAGATCTTTGGGTGTAAAACTACTGGAATGTTTATCCCTCATTCATTTTGGGCCTCCTCTAGGACCCAAAAATATTATATAGTTTCCAGTGGTGGTTGGGGAAATCTCTCTAGCATTGGTTGTGGATTATTTCTTTAGACCAAGAGAGCATGGGAACATGCGAAGAGTTTCGATGCTATTGTGATACCAATTTTGTATTTTTGGAATTTTGGGATTTTATACTATATTTTAATACCATGTAATTATTTTGACTATTATCTAGAAACATGTATCATCTTCATCATTATATTTTAGTTATATATAAATTGATCATTTATTCATATCTTGGTTACTTTTCAATTGTCTTCTTATTTATATGCTTAAGCTATTTTCATGTACTGGCTTCCATTGTATAATACTCTGGTAAGGATAAAATAGTCACACTAATGACTCACCTATTCCCTCGTTGATATTTAGAAGCCTCGGGCTTTAGAGGAGAGGTACATAAGGCCTTATAGGAAAGCTTTATCAGGAAACAGTCGAGTGGCATGTAGACCAAGTGCATCACCAAGTGGGATCATATAATCTTTTATAAGTTGAATTAAAATTTTTGTACATTAGGTAGGGATTAAAATGAAATTTAATTTGTTAATAATTTTTCCCTATAAGTAGCTACCCATTTATAGGGAAAATCCAATTTTCCCCAAATGGAATTGCAATATTCACGATTTTGACTATTCCGGTTAATTTGATTTCACATTTGGGTGACACACTTGATTTTTCATATTACTATTGATGTAATTGTGGTTTCTATTTATAAGGAATCCCAATTATATGAGGATATTCCATCTCATTAATCATATAGGAACCTATTTATAAATCACATCCATGCATTATACCATTCCATTTTGGTTTCCTTACATATTTCAAGCTGTTGTGAGAGGTGATGTGATAGATATTTATAATTTTGTTATAGATTTTATGGAGTGGATAGAGGGGAGATTCCATATTTTATTTCTTAATTCTTATGGACACTTATGTACTGGTAAATTATACGATAGTATAAATTCATTTTTAACATGAATTTGATATAAAAGGATTGAATGGAACCTGTTTTTTGCGTTCATGAGGTATTATTGGCCCTTAGGAAAATGGAATTGGATAAAACATTTGAATTACTAAATTATGGAAATTAAGTGTAAAATTAATGTGAATTCATGTGAAAATGAAATTAAAACCTAAAAAGATATATAGAGACTTGACCTAGACCCATCTTTTGAGTGGGAATGAGGTAGTGTTTCTAGTTGTGTTGTGATTTTTACTTTTTCTAATCCTACAAATTGGATCAAGCTAAATGCTATGACTTTGATTTATGAGAGTTCTAAACTATCCAATGATTTTGAGATCCGGCTTTGATGTTTTTATTTTTTGAGGTGTGTGATCGGAATTTTAGAGATAGTCCAACACGTCATTCAAAAGTCAAACACTGTGATGGAGGCGACAATCATACTCCAAAGATGGTAGGTTGTGGGCTATCAGTTTATCCTCGTTTAGTGAGAACAGTAGCACTAGAGTATATTCTATACATACGTTCTAAGGACCAATTCTATGAGGTGTTTAGTCATTATATGAAGAATTTTTAGGGAGCACCGCAACCTAGTTTGACTATAGATGAGCTGACGTGGGTGTTCCAATGGAAGAATCCTCCCATGAAATTTGGGTATGGTGGTTCATAGGATATATAGATATGGAATGAGACCACAATTGTTATTTTTGAGTGTATAGAGAATCCTTATGAGGGGAGAGTCAACATCACCACATATATGCTATGTATAGTGGCAAGGTGATTGTTGGATGTTAGGAACAAGGAATATGGACTATGATAAATTGGTATGATAGATTTATAGAATGAAAATTATGACAAATTTTACATTCGGAATCCATGGAAAGAGTGGTATTGTCAATTATTTCATCAAGAGAAATGTGTTATGTCATTTATGGAGTACTCGCATGCTCTACAGAGCTGAAACATTTTATGTCGACATACCACAATGATGAGCTGTTGAGAAAGAGATTCTTCGATGAAGGTCACAGGAATGAAATAAAATCTTAGGTAAGAGATTCAGATTGACATATATCACTGATATTGTGAATCATGCACTTATTATAGAGCAGAACCATAGGGAATCTGGGGGCATAGAGCATGCTAGTTTTGCTTCTCGACCCAGTGGTTCTATGTCTTCAATCATGATGTTTGGTTTTTAGGCTTCCATTGAGATAATTTCTTATCAAGTTGTGCATACTAGTTTCTTGGTGTTCTTATACCATTGTGGATGGTGCGACCACATAATGTAATAGTTTAAACATGACCCAGTCGAGTATTGAGATTGTGTTTAGATGGGAAACATGATGCATTTTTATAGGACCTTCCCTCTAGCTGTGAGTGGTAATGGGTGAGTTCTGAAACTAGGATTAGGAGAAGATTCCTCATCTTTTTATCAGGATCAGAGATGAAGTAGTTTTAGTTGACCAGGCTAAAAAATTTGTAGTCAAGGAAGAGTCAAGCATGCACCAGATATATCGAGACATCATAGTGGGCCTAATCTAGGCAGCGTGGTTGTATCACATGGTTGTGGTGTAGGATAGTGTTATTATGTATAGCCAACCCTAGAGGAGAAGGGATCTATAAGTTATACATTGATAAGTAATACCATTATATCTAATACTATTTCATATGATATTTTTTATACTGGTGCATCACATAGTTTTATATCTTCACCAGTTGTAAAAAGCCTTCAGTTTGTTTTTTTCTTTTTTGGAGGCATTATGAAGCTAGACACACCACTATGAATCGAAATAGTGAAATTAAACCAATTTTGGGAGTTACCATTGAAATTTGGGCATGTCACGTTATTTGGAGTCTTTATTTCTCTGAGATTATCGGGCTTGACATATTTCATGGGATGGATGGATAATATCTTATTGATTTTAAGTTGTCTGCTTTAACTAGAGGGTGAATTTCACATAATCATAGAGTGAAGTGAATACATGAATGGGTTAATGGTATGTCATTACAAAAGAGGATGGACTAGAGAATTATGGTCCAAGAAGAATGATAGACCAGATCCATAACATATATTTGTATGATTAGGGAGTGATTCCAGATGGCATTCCTCCAATATTTGAGTGCTTTAGGGATGTCTTTCCTAATGATTTTTCCGATTAAACTCTTGAGAGATATGTTTAGTTATATATTAATATAGTTCTAGGATATAAAGAAGTATCCATTCCTCTATAAAGGATACCCACATAGATGTTTTAGGAACTTAAGGGGAAGCTACTGGATTTAGAGGCAAAGGGGACTATCAGACACAGTTCTTCTACATGGGGTTCACCTGTCCTATTGCAAAAAATGTGGATGAAACTCTTAGGCTATGAATGTATTATCAAATACAAAAACATTTAATAGTTAAATTTTTATATCCCTTCCAAAAAATAGATGATTATTTAATCATCATCAAGGTGCTTAGGTGTTCCCAAAAATTGAATTGAGGTATGGATCTCACCAGGTACATGTTCAACCTACGGACATACCACACAAATCAATTAATAAAAGGTATCAAATAAAAAAGGTATCTTTTTATGCCACTTTTTCCCATGATCATGCTAGATGTTTTTATATCCTTGATGAAATGATTTTTCCAAACTTACATGGATTCTTTTATAGTGGATTTCATGGATTATATATTGGATTATTCTCATAATCGACATGTCCATGAAAGTCATCTTTAGATTATTTTTAATACTTCGAGAGATCATTAGTTATATGCTAAGATCACAAAGTGAAACATATTGGTGGATCAAATTCACCTACTGGGTCACATTGTCTCAATGATAGTCGAATTAGTAGACCCAAAGAAGGGGAGAGTTGTTGTTTCCTAGGAACAACCTAAGAACATTTTTCACATATGATGTTTCTTAGGGTTAGCCGGCTACTACATGTTTTTAATCATGAAATTATCACACATAGAAACACAATTTATGGGATTGAATAATAAGGTTGTATAGTTAATACAATTATATTATTGAGAGACATCCTTTATGGAGTTGAAAGGGAGCCTAACATTATCACCAATCCTGATACTTAGAGAACATGGCAACAACTAAACCATGTGTTATAACACATCCAAAATTGGATTGCAAGTAGTGATAATTTAGGGTGATATATTAATGGAATAAAAGTATCAGCAACTAAGGCCACATGAAAAAAAATTATGTGATGACTGATCTAAAGTTAGTTGTAGTTGTTCATGTGTTTCACTATTGGAGACATTTATTATAGGGAGAGCATTTTGTGCTGTACAAAGGCTGAAAAATAATCAAATATATATTAACATAGCATGATATAAATCTGTGGCTACAGATTTGTGTTGATTACATTTAGTCTTTTGATTTTGAGCTTTCTTACATGCCTAGAAATTGCGACGTAGTGTCCAATACACTGAGTAGAAGGACTCAAATACATGCAGTGCAATTGGCCAGTGGCGAGTCGTGAATTATAGAGTTATTCAAAATATGAACACGGAGTTTCAAGATAGTTAGAGATAGACACTTCTATAATCATTTTCATTGACCTCTTCCATACATGATAGAGTGGGTATGGGGAAGCTATCATATTCTGAATGCCATGTCATATGGAAGAGTTTAGCAAGTGAGGACCCACCATCAAGTTGTACTATAGGGAAGGATGACTAAAACACAATCTGGAAAAAAATATTATACAAATCCCAACAGATGACCTCTATAGTTTGATGTTTTTTTATGATTATTTCTTCATGGTTTACTAAGGTTGGGACATAGGGGAATCCAGATATAGGGTAAGCTTTCAATAAAATATGATGGTCCATTCATGATTCTAGAGCGATTTGGGTCGGTAGTCATTCTGTAGTAGTTACCTCATAGGTACTGAGTGATGCATGAAATCATAAATGTATTTCATCTATGGCCCTATCATTCAGACCTATATCCTGATTTTTATCCTTAGTAGGATGAGTTACATGTTTATTCATCCTTTGAGGAGCAACCAATTTATATCATTATCAGGAGCACGAAGGATCTATGAGGCTAGTCAATCCTTTAGTAGGATGACAATTTACTGGATGAAACATTTGAGTTGGTGGCTGACGTACATGCTCAATAGACCGTGTTTTTCTCAGAATAATCCTAACCACCCTTTAGAGAAAAATTTGTGGATGAATTTCTATATGCGGAAGGGGGGATATTTTTAGAAGAAATGTTTTCATATAAGGTACAAACCCCTTATTTTTTTAGTTTAAATGCTTAAATATGGCCTTATGTGAGTGGTCAACTTTATCATGTGTGTTTTGGAGGTGTCTAGGGCTAGTTCGGATCCTTGAAAAAGTTTTCAAGTTGTTTTAGGCTTGGAGAATGGTTAGTTCAAACCATGATGGGAAGGTCACATGGGTTGACTAAACCTTGTGAGGCTGGAATGAGGGTGTGTAACAGATGCACAGTTTGATGAAACATTACTGGAGGAGGCACAAACCCATTCGACCAGTTTTATAGTTATTTGAGATTTTTATAGAGGCTATTAACATGGTTTTAACATGGTTAGTAAACCCTGTCGGTAAACATTGAAGGGGAAACTTTGCCTATAAGAAAACATGCTTGGCTGGTGCATGGTTTTCCAAACTGTGCACCAAAACTGTGTAACCCTTTTTTGTTAAATTTAAAAATTTAAATTATATTAAATATTTTCATTTAAAACCGAAGTTTTTTTCCTTAGATGCCCAACAAGGAAAACCCTTAAAATATCTAAATGGTGAAAATTGTTCCAATTCATATTTATTCTTACTAAAATCTCTAATTTGAGTGTTTTTTGTCCCAACAAATCCACAAGGGTAAGATTGAAATTATTTTTTATCCATTATTGATTCATCTAGATATCGATTTCACTATTTGGATTCTGTCTTATATGTTAGGTTTTATCATTCATCATACATTTTTCCTATTCCTCCAAAATGGAGATGAATCAAGACCTGATATTGGATGATCCCTACACTATAATGTTAAGGTAGGAGATCGGTAATATTCATTATGCTTTTGGAGTTTTTAGAGCTACAAACCATTACACCACCCACCAGATATTCGAATGCAACCTTGATTATTAACAATTTATATGAAATAGATGTAATCATAACTATTAGGGATTCCCATTGGATATGTTCTATTGCATTGATACCTGTTACACAATAAAAGGTCACCCATGGGGTAAATCATATGAAGATTCCATGATATGTCATGTTAGAAAAAAGAATTTTGTTTTGAGATTTCTTTGTTATAGGAAGCCAATGAAAAATGGAATTAGTTGAATGGGTTGATTAGGATATGGGTTTCCTCTCACACATTGATATATTTTTTAGAAATTGAATTAGATAATTTTTGAGTTGATCCAATGATTTATGACAAATGTGTAGTGTTAAATTGCATAAATGGAATTAATTGAATTGGTGGGTAAACCAATTGGATATGTTGAGTTGTGAATTGTTATAAATGCCTTGTAATACCCATTTCAATTGACTAAATAGATATTTAATACATTAGTGGATATAATAAATTTAAGTTTTGGTATGATAATGAAGTCAATGAGTGGCTTTACTCAATATATGGAATTTAATTAATGTGAATATATGAGTGGGTGACTTCATATGGAGTTTAATTTTTCAATGGTATGAAATAACATATGTTTTTTAAAGATTCCATGGATGGTTCTCCATGGATATGGAATGCGGTAATGGACCCATTGTTTAGAGTATTCCCCTTGGTTTTTATTCCATGTGATGCCTCAAGATTTTCTACCCATGGATCTGGATTTCATGCACATGCATATGAATTGTTGGTATACATGTTCCAAGGACTCCAACGAGTGCGTATAATGATTTCAAACCAAGATTCTATTTGGAATAAAGTAGCATACCTAGGTTCTTGATAGCTTTGATCTAACCCTTCATGGTCTAAAGCATTACATATGGAATGACCTTGAGATATATGACATGTATGGTTATATTGAAATGTCTTTTGGACAAGATATTTATGGTTGCATGATAAAGACATGATGTTCATTCATCTTACATGTAGATTCCTTATCAGGATCTTGACAGTTTTTTTGAAGGGAGCCTTGAAATGATTTTTGGAATCACTTGTTATTATTGGATGCATTCCACATGTACCTTACTTCTTTCTATAAGATTTACTTACAATAAATTTCTCATTGAGTACTAACTAAAATGTATAGAACATTGGGTGGAAACCTACTAGAATGATTATCTCACACACTTATTGGGCCAACTCGAGGACCAAAACTGATTATATGGTTACTGATGATGGTTCGGGAAAGATCCCTAGAACAGTTTTTTGATTGTTTCTTTGGAGAAAGAGGGAATGGGACTATGTTATGGCTTGTAATGATTCTAGGATACCTTTATAGTATTTTTGGATAGTTGAAATTTATTATACATCCATGTACTTGTTTGGGATATTTTTTCATACATGTATAATCTATATCATTATATGTGAGACATATCAGGCATGTTCATTTATTCATATCCTTGTTACATTTCAGTTATCTTCTAGTTCATATTCATTTTCAATTTATATGTATTGGATTATGCAATTAAATTCCTTAGTAATGAGAGAATAGTCTTCGAAGTGACTCAACTAGGTAGTCACTGCAGGAAGGAAGCCTTTAACAATTGCAGAAATGCACATGAGTCTATGTTGACAACTAGGGTCATGGTGTTGTTGAGTGGAATCCAGGACTATAATTTTACATCATAAAAAATGTCACACATCAAGATTATGTTTTCATGCCATAATTTGAAATTCATGGGTTCTACCAGGAATCCATTCACATCATGAATATAAATTTATATCATAAACTAGATATTGTAGCTTGTATTCATCAATTTAAGTCAAATCCTTCCAAAAACACCACTAACAATGCTCAGATCATTTAATGTAACCCTTCTTCATGGATCAAAACATGACATGTGGTATACATTTCAATTGAGTAAGTTATAAATCTACTCATCATGGTAATTTATATCTCTTGGATGTCGCATATAAGAAGAATGATTTGAAAAGAGATGAGGAAACTACTCCCTTAGTAAAACTTCATAATCCCGTGTAACATGATAAACTAATCAAACTTTACACAACATTTTGACCAACAGAATATAAATCTCATAGATGATTGAAATTGAGAGTCAATGATATCTATTGGATACTCCAATACAGAAACATCAGGATCCAAATTAACATCATCCAAATTAAGAACATTCAAAGGATCGGGGTGATATTTCTTGAGCTATGGTATATAAAAATAATAATCAATCCTTGTTAATTGATATAATATGGCCAACCCATAAGCATCATGAACAAGACACCATGTGATATCAAATAGTCTAATATATCTCATTTTCAACATCCACTATTTATCAAGATAAAGGGGACCAAACTGAGGATATTGTTTTATGAAAACGTGATGGCCAATGTAAAACTCCCAATTGATGGAATATACAATATGCATAATATAGTTTTTATATTTGATTTTTTGAGTAAGAATAAATATATATCTATGATCATCATCTATGTATCCTAAATGATACTTTGTCCCCTGAGAGTGGCCCCACATACCAATGATAAAAAAGGTGACCTTTATGGGAATTTGGTAAATTATTTTTTTAATAATTTATTTATATTAATTGAAATAATTATCCAATATTGTTCATTATTTACTAATATAATGAAAATTTTTAATTTGAGAATGAAGTAGAAAATTGCACAGGAGTCTAGTCTTTACCCCTTTAAGAGAAATCTAGTATTTCATGAATAATATATTTTTTGTAATGAATATTATTTTCAATGTTTTTATGTGGATTAAAAATTAATATAGATAAATTTTTCATTTAGGGAATGAAATATAGATCCACACTTTTTTAAGAGTAATTAGGAAATGAATTCAACATTAATGTGAATTCGAATGGATGAGTCCCACCGTAATAAATTTGAATTAAATTTTTTATTCCTATTTATATTGGATATAATATTTGATTTATATCAAGGGAATTTATTTATATTATTTCATTAAACAAAATGGAGTTCTTATTCATGACATATATTGGTCAAATTTGTGATAGAATAGGCTTATAAATACATGGACATTAAAATATATTTTTGAATATGCTACCATATAAAAAAAATGTAAACTGCAAATGATATTTAATTATAAAAGAAGACATAAATGAATATGTGGATCAATTACTATTACATTTAAATATCAATATTTGACCATCCTCATTTCCAATGATTTATAGACATTCACTTAATTAGTATTCAAAAAATCAAAATTTCCCTAAATATTACATTTAATGAATTGAACATAACATTATAAGTATGACACCAACTAAGATAAAATGTAATGTGTTGTGTAAAATTGAATTTTTGAACAATTTTTATATGGAAATAATTTCTTGATTCATCCATTTACTATTCTGAACATTAAAAATAGTTTAGATGTGGATTTTGGAGAAAAATACACACCAATTTGTTTTCTATTTATTTTTATCTCCACTCCATTTGAAGGGGATATATATTTTGGTCATGTAAATTTCACATGAATATGTTGGATATTTGATTCTGAAATATTGTTAATTGTGTTAAATATATTTTTTTTCCTTCTCTCTTCTATTTTCAATTCATTTCCCAATTGAGTTTCCCACTTATGTGGCCCTTCATAAATCCATGAAAATGCAGCACTAATTACTATAATTTTTTCAATGTTGTGGGGGGGGATTATTGGATTCCATTTCACATAAAAATATTATAATAATTTTATTATGATAATTTTCAATAATGGTTAAACAATTTATATATAGGGTTTACCCCTTTTTTACTTTGATTTTATTCTTTTTACTATTATTCATTATTAATCTCCTTAATTATCATAATATTTCATGAAGAGGGTAAATATTTCATTATAGTTGTGATTTGATAGAGATTATTACACATAAAAAAGGTGATTTATGAGTAATAATAATGTAAATGGGAATGTATTAAGACAGAGTGTTGATCTAAACACTCATTAGAATAAAAAAATTATTTTTTTATGAACACTAATTACATCACTATGATACCCTATGAATAAATTTTTTTTCTTAATATATTTATTTCATAGTATTTATTCATTTATATGGATATATATTTTCTATATAAATATATATATATATATATCATCTATATTTTTTCATAATTATTCATTGTAGTATACATTAGTAAAATACAATAGTAATAATAAAACTCTACTATGTATGAGTAGCCTCCTTGACTGATTGGTTTTATGTGTTCACAATATTGAATACTTACATAACAATAAATTATTTTTCGTGGATCATATTCAATCCTTGAGCATCAATTATGTGCCATTTTCGAGTATACATATAGCTTAAAAACACAAATTTTATAAAATATATATCATAAATTTAAAATATGAAAAATTAGTATTCATTAATTATAAATCGTCCACTTATTTAAGTGATAATGTTAAAATTAATGAAAAATTTATAAGTATTTTAAAATTATACTTATAGATACTATGGAATTGAAGTTTTTATTGGTGACAACAAAGAGGACCTTAGGATACTAATTTTAAATGTGTTTTCCCATTATCTTGAAAATTATCACACTACTTTAGGGTATTCCATCAAGATGCAGTTGATGAACACGAAGTGTTAATCCATCCTAATTTAAAAAAATGGAATCATAGAGGTGTAAATAAAAATAAATAACCTTTCTCTCAAATAAAATTCTTTAATCCTACCAATATACAATAAAGAAGAACCACGAAATGATGTTTATCGGTTCAAGGGAGTGATTATAACACTATATTCTATTTTAATTGATTTTACATTTTTTTAAAGCCTATTCAATATAAATATTTCTATTTCAATGAATCCTAAATTATTATTTCCATAGGGTGTTTTGAAGTAGTGGATAGAGATATCACTATTAATGATGAGTTCCCATTGGCATTTTCCCAAAGAGATAGATTGTCAAGCTGCTTTACTAGAAGGGTATGCTATATTTATTGATTCATATAGATGTACTTATAATTATAATTAACATTTATTTGAGTTTAAATTTATTAAATTTTATTATATGACACAACATAATAAATATAAGGATAATTGCATGGAATATGTAAAACATTTAGTGTAAAAAATAGAAGGGTGATAATTTATTCTTCTACCCCCACCATGCATGTTATTCTACATTCACAAAGTGATGGACCTAAATTAGTATTTTTTTGGGATCAACAGCAAAATCCATAATAGAGTGTACATTGGAGGTAAGATTATATAGTATTATCAAAAAAAAATCCATATCCATAATATTATTTAAGGTGGTGGATAAAACTACCAATTAGTTGTAGTCATAATTCCAAACTATATTCCATAACTTTTATTCATTCCAATATTCTCCTACATTTTTTTCACTAAATAATGTTAATATGATTTGATTAATTAAATATTTCTAGTTATAATGTTTTTTAAACTAAATGATAAACATAAATATACCACGAGAAAATAAACTCTGGCTGTGTCTCTCATACTATTTGGTGACTGTTCTATTATATAGTAATTTATAATACTAAAATGTAGGGTTGTTAAATTTTTATCTAAAGGGAGAGTCAATATTTATTAAAAACTTTTGTTTATATTTTCCACTTTCATATCTCTAGAAATATTTTTCTTAATCAAATACTAAGTATAAAATTATATTATTAAATTTATTTTTAAATATTTTCATTATTTTTGAAGTAATTTATATTTAAAAATTCTTGATTTGAGAAATTTTACCTTGAATTTTAAATTAAATACATTTTTATGTTTATAAATTTTTTGAAATCAATTCACATGAAGAACCTACATTGATAATTTTTCCCTGCTTGTGTTATCTTATAAAATGATTTTTTTCTATTAATTCTAATAACAACTTCTTGAGAAGCACTATAATATATTTATTATTAGAAATTTTGTAACATATTCTCAAATATATAATTAAAAAAACCACATTAATATGATTGAAGAATTTTTTTAAAAGAAAATTCATAAAACTCAACATTTTACTTTTATGTTTCATTAAGAATGTAGAATCCATGAATAACCTTGATAGGAAAAGACACATTATAGATATATTTCATCATTCCTACCTAACTCTTTGAATTTTCATGATATTAAATGAATTATGTGCGGGGGAGAGTTTTTCTATAGTGGAATGGGAACCATTACATTCAGGCGACTTCATTGGATATTAGTGGGTCGTTCAGGATTTAGTTCACATTTGAATAACCTATTTACCATAAAAAATGGGTAAAAAGAGAAAAAAATGAGAAAACAATTTGGCTTTGTAATGGGAGTGTAAAAAACAACTATTCCTCAAACTTTGATCCTATTATAACTAGTGAAATTAGAATTGGGAGAAGAATAAAGAAGTCCTAAGATATATATGTGATATTTTTTCAAATTACAGTTCTGTTCAGAAAAATAGAAAAAAAGTGTGTGGATAAATCATTGTATTTATTTTTATATATATAATCCTTTTATAAATTTGGAAATGAGGGTTATTTCATCTTTTTAAGAGGATCTTTCCATATGTTTTTTCATTGATTATAATGTATGTGTCTAAGAGTTTTCATATTCATTGGTCTATATTTTTTTCACATAATTACCTATCTACCCCCATCCTTATAGTCATTTGTGAATTGTTATGATGTCCTCATGAATGACGTCTATAGTTATGATCATGTATGTGGGTATGGTCAAAAATCGTGATTATATTTCTTTTGATAAAGAGTGACATGGTTTTCCATGAAGGGTAGGTTGTTATTAGATCATGGTTGAATTTATGGGCTTGAAAATATATTATTTATTAGACAAGAAAGAAAAATAAAACTATTTTTCTTAAATTAGACATCATAATTTTAAATTTGGAAAACTTATTTGGAATTTAATCATTATTGAATTTTTGGTGAATTTGATATGGATATTAAATAATATTTTTTTGGGGTGGAAACTGGTTAACTATGGAAGAGTTGATAAAAAATACATTATGGAACATATTAGTTATACAAATTTATTTAATTATCAAACATTTATCATTATTTTATAATTGATTAAAAAATGATAATATGGGGATGAAGTTGAAATTTGCATTGAGATTTTATTTTTATGATTTTAAGAGTATTCCAACATTTATTTTCAGGAAATATTTTTCTGATGATTTTTTTAGATTTTTTTCTATAATATAATATAATATATATACATTTTTAATTTTTCTAATGATATTTTGACATACAATTTGGCTTGATTAATTTGGATATGAAGTAAATGATGACGTGGATTCAACCGGATGATAGTTACTATAATATAACAGCCATATCATTTTCACCCAAGCTTATATTGGAATTAATTTCCATCATGTATTTGAGTAATTTATTTGTATCAGTATATTGAGTTGGAGGGATATTTTATTCTGGATCAATCATGATTAATAATGAATGGCATCTTAGTATAATTTTTTTGTACATTTTGAATTAATTTGAATAATGGGACCATATCTCATTAATGGACATTCCAAATGATCAATAATTTCCTAAGAAGATATATAATATATTTATAGGATCATTTTGGTTAACTTTATATCCTCAATATTATACAATTTTTGTGTTTATAATGGTGTGGAAATTAGTTGTGTTTGAATTGAAGAAATCTCACAACCCCAAATTACATCCTTTAATGCATAAGCTATAAAAATTCAATATGATGCCCAATAATATATAATGTTAATGTAGAACTCCCAAGATATTTTTTTAATAAAATTTATGTAGAATAAATTTCCAGATTTGACCAGTCACTAGCGCTAAAACATTTAATATTTTGGGTGTCAAATTTGAATCCAAATCTGAACAGAAATTTTTCAATATATTTATATATCCTCCCAATTTAAAGGGATAATATTTTCATATAGAGTAATATTAATGGGGATAAGGTGGATATTTTATTCTATAATATTTTTTATATATAATACTTTTCTATGTCACTTGTCTTTTATTTTCGTTCCTCTTTTTATTCCCCCACCATGGATGTTCACATCTTTCTAGAAATAGGGAACTAATTTTGGATATTTTTTGGGAGGTATGCGGGATTATTTTATTTCATTTTAGTTAAACACATTTAATTTATTAAATAAAAATAATTTGAAGAGTAATAAAACTTATTTCAGAGAAAGGTTCACCCATCATTATCAACTATTATTTTATTGTTCATTTTCACCATAATTCCACTCATTATTCATCATAATGTTGCATGTATATTTTCAGTGTTGAATTATTTTGGTAATGTGATGAAGATTATAGAAAATGTAGAGTGTTGGTGAGGAGTTTTAGAAACCAAAATGTGATGGTGTTGAGAGATGGTGTTGATCTCGATAATAGATATATTATTAAAAATTAAATTGTTATTAAATATTATAAAAACACCATGAAATCCTAAGAACAATTGTTTTATTTCAAATTTAATTATTTTATAGTGTTTATCATATTCATTAATAAATATTTATATATATATCATAGTTATTTTGTTAAAATACCCCATTATATCATATTTTTTTGATAATATAACAATGATAATATAAACCTTGAGTATGTGAGTTTCTCTTTTTGAGATCGACAGTAGGTATGCCCTATATTTCATACATAGGTAGAAATAAATAATGGAACATTATTCCAAAACAATATCCATGTAGTATTTAATATATAAATCCTCGAAAGGGATCTTTTCTGACTGTTGAATATTTACCGTTATTATAATAGAACTCAACTAATCCTAGATAACTATCCCTTTATCCATTGAAATCCAAGACACTTGCGTAGAGAATATCCAACAATATCAAAATCAGGGAGTCTTCATGGCCACGTATTTATTAATGAGAAGGTGTTATCAACCAAGATTCTGTGACCATATTTTCATGGAGACTTCCCCAGAACTGTGATGTAAATCTAGGGTCCCTATCTAGGACAATTAGAGAAGGGAACCCATGAGACCTAATGATTTACTGTATGTATATCTTTCCATTTTCTTCAACATTGTTGTTTCCCTTAATCAATAAGAAATTAGATGATTTCATGAATAGTTCAATAACTGCAAAGTTGTAATTCATTAATGAATGATTATATATTTTTCCAACTATAAGTTCTATGGAAATTTCATCGCACTAACATACCAGCACAAGAAGAGGATTGATTAGTCTAGAAGGCTTATAGTTCTCTCTCTTAATTTCTTCCATGGGTAACATCGAGTCACAAAATTGGTGATAGAAATCTTAATATCCCAGCCACTAGAAATACCTTTCAGTGTTATAATATATCTCTATGTTTTTAATTTGTATGGAACATAATAAAATACGACAATCCTTAAAACTAATATCCATAAAAATAAATGGAAGAAAAAATGAATCCTCATGTGAACTATTCCTTCCAAGGGAGAGGCTATCCATGAGTTGGATCTCCACTATATAAGGATTTCATTATTCATCTATTATTGGCATAATTATCCAAAATATTTATAATATACACAAGGATAGATGATGAAAACCAAAAAATGGTAAAAAATTTTTGTAAATCATCCCAAAACACATCCAGATGTAGCTGAGAAAATGTTTTATATAGTTCAGATCTCCATTCCATTCAATTAGACCTAGTAATGGAAATTACAATTGAGAGAATAAAAATCCCTATTACCCTTCCTACAGGTGCAGGGAATTATCCAAATGTTTTCAGGTACTCCATCCACCACCTCTAAAAGAGGTTGAAGTCTTTATAAGTGATGTAGTTACCCATGCTCTTAAAATTAGAAATGAAAAAGAAAACATACCTGAAATGATTATTCCACCAATGTTGGATATGATTTATAATAATTGTGAGATTAAAATAATGAATAATATAAATCTTCTCATGTGTCCCAAGTTAACCATACAACAACACATGATCATCTTTTATATGAATATAACCTATACTAGTACAATATACATCCTAGTAAACCAAATAAAAATTATTGGTCTCCTATATGTTAATAATTTGAGTAGATGTAAGATTTCATTTCAACTCAATAAAAGAGTATTAAAACATAGAATTATATTATAATTTCATCCCTTCATAAGAGTATTCAATGTTGATTTCATATTTCAAAACTATTCTAGGAACCACATATAATATCTACCTTGGACTGGGAAATATAATTTTTCAAAGAAATTTATTCGATCTTTCCATGATAAGACAACATTCACATTTTCAGGGTTAATGGAGAGACCATGTTATGAAATCGCATACCTAGAAACAACACTTTTTGGATATAGAAATATCATTTGGAAAATATAGCACAAATTCATTGTATTCTAATGATTTTCCAAACCTAAATAGGATGGTAATCATTCTATTTCTACATTCTTCAATCAAATATAATATCATCCATCAGTACCACTAAAAACTTATTGAGATACTAGTGGAATATATATTTCATTTAAGACATAAACATTGCATGATCCTTAGTTTGACCAAACAACATCATGATGTATTTATAATGGTCATACCTATAATTTAATGCGATCATTGAGATACCTGACTCCAAAACACTGAGGAACTGATAACATGAACATATATATATTTTTGAGAACCACTTTTTCTGATTTAACTGATCAAACTTGTAATCCTTCTGGGAAAATAATATTTTTTATTAACAACTAACAACTTAACCTTATAATTACTTATATAGAGGAATAATGAACCCCCATGATTTTTGGAATAGAGTACATTGATAGACATATAAGAACATTATAGTGAATATATCCCATTTATAATATAATGTAAAAATAGATTAAAATATCATTTAGATCAGAATGTTCCATCTAATAAGTGGGTATAGAAATAAAATGTGTACGTAGTACCAAATCGATAGAGAACACCACCTCCCTTTTTGGAGGATGACTAGGGAAGATATCTAGGAACAAATCAGTAATGTCCTAAAAACATGAGGGGGGATCATTATTAGAATCTACATCATAAAAAAAATAATTGTATGAATTATGATCCTAGACCTATGGATGGAATGTTCTGTAAGGCTGTACATTGAATTCTACTATCCTCGAAACACCAGAGTTCTCCCATTAACAACAAAATATAAAAACATTGATGGTAGCAATGAATCATGCCTTGGTGAGTGAACAGACTATCCATCCTAATGATGATATAAATAAGATCTATATTATGAATGAGAATATCCCATACAAATGAGGTGATATCCACTAAATGAGAGCATGAAGGAAAAAAGAAACACGTGTTCTTTCCTCATTCCAAAATATGATTCTAGATCTATAATATAGGACATGATCTGTGTAATATGTTTCAACATATTCAATAAATTTGTATATTTAAATGAGTTTTAATCACCTATATCATGTAGATATGTATATTTAGAAGTGGAAACAAAAATAGAACCTCTCACCATGGAAGGGACCATATCATCTTACTCAATAAATCCATCTACTATGTTTTGTTATATTACATTGGATGCATATGGTTAGATCCCAATTGACATGTAAGCATATGATGGTGCAATGGGTCACATTAGAGTTTAGGATCATAGAAAATAAAGAATTATATATATATATATATCCAAATAGAATATCAATAGGTGACCATAATGATCACATTCTATACAGGTCTTCAGAGGTACTGGGAATGATCATTAGGAGTTCCCTACCATTTCACACTAGTTGAATATTTTCGGTCCCCCACTAAATATTATTAATGGAGAAAAAAGTGTATCTTCTGAGAACTACCTCCACCACCCTTGGGACATTCATGCGACATCATTTTATTTTCAATGTGTGCCACTATAACTGCCACTAGGTGGAAGAGGAATATCAGAAAAATCCTGACAACCCAGCCACATTGATCGCTACCACCATATCTCTATTAAACACATAACAATCTATGTTGAGAATCAATATATATGAATATAAATAGATTTAATTCCACTAGACTTATAAGAATATTTGAGCCTTCAGGTTATCCTTCATCACTACCTCAAGGAAAAAATGAACCAAATGAGAAAAATTGTTTGTGTACTCTGTCACTAAATTATCTCCCTACTGAAAATATAGGAGTACCATAATGTTTTACATATTTAATGATCCTGAAAAAAATATAAAATAAATTCTTAATGTCCTTCCACACTGATAACACTCACAGATACCCCTATCTATAGAGTCCCATCACCTCTTGATAGTACCCTCAAGCATAATCATTGTCCACTTCACATTGAGAGACTCAGGTGTCTATAGAATTTTGAATACATAATAAATCATTCATTTCGAATCCTCCACCTCCTAAAGATCATTCATAAGATTAATATATGGAGGATAATAGAATAGTAACTATTATTCTTGATCATTATCTCATCTAAATCATAGCTTCAAATATTTTCCCTAGTTTTAATAGTCCATACATTCTGATCCATGGTACGATCTTCCCATAGGGTCTCCTCTATGAAATTATCATCAATTATAGGGTTCTCATAAGGATTATTTTTTATATTACACACTACAAAGGAATCCTAGTAAGACATATAAAATCATTTATTCTATATACATAAAATATGAAAATATGATTATAATAAAAAATCTTTGTTTATACTAAATGAACATGACCAGAAACTATGCTCTAGATCAAAACCCGACATTGGAGACACACAAACCAGCATCTCTTGTTCACCAAACGCTCATTATGATGAGATATTGATAAGATCAAATAATAAAACATTACCCTTAATTACCAAAAATTATATCTCCTATCTATGAAACATACCATTAAATGAAAACATAAGGATAAATCTCTTCTGAAGTCAAATTTTCAAAACCCGACACTGGTAACCAATAAAATTGGCCTCCAAACCATTACACAAAAATACACAAAGATTTTTCTAAATCCCCATGGGGTAGAGAATAGATTAACGGTATCTATAAAAAAAACTAGAGTGAATTATTTTCCCAACCTATAAAAAACACCTAACACACCCACATATTAGGAAAAAGAAAAAAAATATTCCAATACCATGAACTAAAATAATTTTAAAAAAATATTAAGAAACAAGCCAAATCAATGGTATATGTGAATAAATTAAACTAAATTCAAATCCAAAACCCAAAATTACCATTTTGAATTTGGTAAACATCCCACCATTTGATAACGAGATACCCTAATCTAGATGACATTGGACCTCGACACCTCACTACATCAACTTTCTCTTTTTTGAATCAATCCAAAAGAGTTCTATTCAACCCAATTCGAGTGTGTAGGTTGAAAGTATAATAGGAACACTATAATCTAACCAAATCATTACATAATATGCATTTACCAAAAAATTAAATATTCATAATATATTATATACATGGAATAAAAAACTATTTTTAACATATATACCAAAAACATGGTAAAACATTTCCTCTTTTAATTTACCAAAAAATCAATATAAAAATTTTCAAATGAAATTTCAAGTAAAATATTTGACATTTATCAAATCATGTATCATATATCACATTAATATATATAAGAATAACCAAGAAAATTGGATTTCAACCCTCAAATATTAGCAATATAGGATATCTGGGACCTTCATACATAAATTAAAACCATAATAATGGGGCACAAATAAACAATTACCTAGATGAAAAGGCTATAGTGAACTGAGGAACCCCAGAAAAATTAACCCCATGATGATGTTAGAAAATTAATACCTAAAAACAACATGGAATAAATAATATAATGATACATCATTATTGGATACATTGATGGTAAAAAAGGACAAGGAGTAATATTATACCCCCACCTAGGTATCAAAGGCTCCATTATTCCAAATAATTAAAATCATTTTAACGGTTTGGTCCAAATTTATAAATATTTTTCAAACATCAATTTTCCATCAAAATCATTCATGGGAAAAAAATTATTCAATAGTTTCATAGTTTGTTGGAAAAAATAACTTCAATAAATAAGGGAAAAACATATTTCGTCAAAATACATTTATAAACACATACCAAGGAAAACATGTATAATTCAAATAAATATTTAGAAAACAATTTAGAAAAAAATAGCATCCATGATTCACCAAACCAAGGCTAGAGATACATCCACCACCTCAGACATGGTTTTAATGCACAAAATAATGTGATCTATACATCAGAAGAAAAGAAAAAACTAGAAAAATCATGAGGATTATATAAAACATTAATTTCAAAAACATAGAATTGTGATTTCATAAAAACTTCCTTTCTAATGTGGATAAATCAACACATAACTCAAAAGACTCATGTGTTACACCATAATGACAAGATATCTAACCTCTAAGAAATAGATGCATGATAAATATATTGTAGATTAATAGAGTTCACAAAAAATATAAATATACTCCAATAAAATAGCTCAAAACCACTTCTAAACCAAGATATCTAGAAAGTAATGGAGAGATTCCACTAGACTTACTAATATGATGACAACCAAATAATATGGTATCAAGAGATCAATAAAAGTGCTTCAATGGGAGATAGATCCCCAAAAATTGGATGGAGAACTTTGAAATATTAGGTAAGGTAATAGGAAGAAAAATTATAATGATTTTGTGACCAAAATATATTTGATTATCCATATTTGAAATGATTCACCTTGTGAATTATGGATTAATATCTTGAATATTTTGAATTGCTGATACGGTAAAAAGGATATCACCCTGGATTAAACATCCTGAAATCCCCATTCATACCATTAATAAAGTCCCATATTCTAAATAATAGTTCAAATCCCTAAAAAATAATAATTTCATATTCCTAGAATCCATTCATTTCATGAATATATACTCACGAAGTGAACTAACTCATGTGGCTAATTTTATAGCAATTATGTTAAGTCCTTTTTCAAATGCCCATATCATACCTAAACTCTTCCAATTACAACAAATAAGAGGTATCAAAACATAAAATGTGTCATAACTTAAAATTTAGGATTTTATAGTTATGAATTCAATCAAAAAAAATATATCATAATAAAATAAAAATATGATATTAAAATAATATAAATATATATTTATTTATTTATAAATTAAAAATTATAATATAAATAATTATTATTAAAGTACGATATGATATATATATATATATAATTAAAATTAATTCAATAATATCTTTGAATTAGTAAAATTTAATTGCAGAAAATAATTAATTATTTTTAATGGTTTTTGTTAAAGTGTATTTAGTATAAAAGTAATATTTTTTTTTCAAATTTAAATTTTGATCAGTATTGTATGTATTATCATAATATGTTAAACTAAACACCATTAAAATATTATATCTGAAATTTCATATTTATATAGTTTGATGTAAACCAATTGATATGAAATAATACTAAGAACACTAAATATTTAAAAACATCTCTTTCCAATAAAACTATTTTTTTGTTACATATTTTATTTTAATTTAAAAGTTAAATTTATAAACACATAAATTTATATTTATATAAATATAATTTTCTAATTATATAAATATAAATTATTATTTGGATTTATATTTCAAACTATTTCACAGATTGTTTTATTTATATTAATCTAAAATAAACTATTTCTATGTGAATAGTGTAAAATATCGATTTTACAAATAATGTATCTCTTTGGAAATAATTATATAATAATTATATAAATTCTTTTGAAATAATTTTCACTATAATTTTTTTTATAAGTTTAATATAATAATTTTAAAATACTATGTTTATATATTATACTCAAAGAAAACATTTTACCAAATTTGTTTATAGTTTAAAAAAAAACTATTTTTCAAATGTTTACCCAAATAGAATCTAAACATTGTGGAATTATTTTGTTATCATATTTAGTTCTCATTAAATGATATTTTAATATTAATAATAATTTTAACTACAATAAATCAGTTTAAATCATAAATTTATCCATAATATAAAACTCATCCTAAAAATGTACACATTTCATAAAAATGTGTTTTTGGGTGTTACATGTGATAATGTGAAAATTGATTTTATTACATGAATACATATTTTTTAATAAAATTTAATTAATATTTGTAATATTTATTTTTAAATTACCAATTAACTGTTATTTTTTCTAGTTAAAAAAAATCATTTAATTAGTAGTTATCTCCGCAAGAACCTGAAATAGTAAAAGTATAATATTTTAAATTGAATAATATATAAACATGTTTAAATCGTACTTTTTAAATGTGTTGTTGATGGAATATTGACATAATACTTTAAAAAATATATTATTTTCTAATTTTTCTTCACATTTTATTTGAACCTTGTTCATTAGTTTATTAAATATACTTATTTACCAAAAGTGTTGTTATCTTCAATTATAAAATAAACTGTCGGCCTTCCACTTCTCCACAAATATGAATCCTCTTCCAATATACCAATTATCTACCATAGTATATCCTAAACCCTTTTCCAAATTCTAATATGATTTTATCATAACAAAATACCATGTCATTTTTCTATAAGGTGGAGACTAGATGAAGAGATCAAAAATAGGAGGCAATATTTTCCAATGAACCATAATAAATCAATTAGACAAATTTCACCAAAAAACTATTCTATAAGTTGAATTATAATGAAAATATTATTACTAATATAGTAGTATATTTTTATACTTATTTAACACTCATATTATACAATCCTCAATTATTATTGAGAAAATAAAAAACATCATGATGCACGTGTGCGGCTTACCACCTACTTGAATAAAATGTTTTTTTTTCACCAATACCTTTCAAAGATAGATAAAGAAGGATACATAAAAATTTAATATGATATTTATGAAAATATAATGAATCCTAATGGATAATATATTTTATTTTCTACCATCCCTATTTTTTAAAAAAAAATGAGACTATCAACATTGTGTACGTGCGGTCAACTACCTTCACGTTAGGATGTTTCTCCTTAATTATCTATCTAGACTAACATGGGTGGGATATAACATGAATTTAATATATATAATTTTCATTTTATAAACTACTTACATTATATAATTATAATATTCGAAATCACATATGAAAAATTTACAATAAATGTTTAGTAAATTTAGTCATTAAAAAGGACATATCAAAGTAAATTATATAGTTTGAGTCCATTCATGAAAAAACTATTCAATTATATAAATTTTTAATAATATTTTTTAAAATGAAAAAAAAATATAAATTATTTTTGATATGAAACTATTTGGAAACTCTTTATCCTTTATTATCATACAATGAATGTTTCTAAGAAATTGATCAAATAACATCTCATAACCAATATAAGAAGAAATGAAGTAATAAATTGGTGACAAATGGTGATAAATGAACCTTAAAAAAGTGATTTAAATCATATGGTTAGTATTAAGTTTTAAAAAAAATTGATTTTTTTGTTAAGTCTAAATTAATTGCTATTTTTAATATTATTTAAAATGTTTCTTCTCAAATACTCTTCATCGAGGCATTATTCTATTTTATACACTAATTTTAATTTTTATTGTTTCACTAAAACCCCTTGATTTTTAATATAAATAATTCTTCTATAAACTTGAAGTGAAACAGAAATTCATGATCATCCATTCTATGGTATATGATTGATGTCTCCCCTAAAAAAATAAGTGTATTTAATAGAGAAAGGTATTCAATTTAGTTTTAATTTTTTTACCCAACTTTCATCATCAATTATATATGTTTTGTCCAATTTATATCATGGGAGATCCATTAGGATTAAATTATTGATTATTTAGGAGTTAAATCCTTATTTTAATTGAATTTATGTTATGAGTAATTCTTATCCACATAAATAATGGTTTCCCCTGACTATGTACAGTTTCCCATCATCAATGTTATCCATTTAACTGGAATCATAATTCATTTTTGTCTCAGGATAACATTATATTGTCATTAAAAAAATTTAAAATAATTTTTTATTATATTTATTATATTATGGTATTTAATCAAAGATTTTTTAAATTATAAAATTGGATCTTCCATACCACCCTTATTACCTTCTTATTACCCGTTCTATATTTTTTATGCCTTTTATGAAATATTATGTCCCTAAACATATTATATTATTGTATATATTTACAATAAATGTATATGTAGCTAAATATGATTTACATTTCTGGGATTATACATTTTTTAATTTCTGTCTTAAAATTCCCACATTTATGTAATCCCAATTTATGGGAACATTCATGTTTCTTATGTCATGTCAAGAATAACCCCCATAAAATGTTTATAAATTGGGAATAGATTAAAAATACCTCATTAAATTTTTATAAACCTCATGGTTAAATTTATATTTTCTTGAAAACCAATTGTCTTTCATTCTAAAAAGTGTCGCTTTTAATTTCATAAAAGCATAACCTTATATGGTACATTCTCAAAAATTCTTCTCCTAGATAATTATCAAGAAATATGAATATTAAAAATATATTCTCATTACCAATGATTAATTTCAAAAATTGATCATAAAAATTATTTAATTCTATATCACGTAATAATTTTTTATTATTTAGCCTTTGATTATGCCTGAAATCATATTTTTGAAACCAACTTCCTTATAATAGGTTCGATCATGCTTATGTTTTTTTAAATGGTTTATTTTCATCATGATGTTTGAATCTTAATGAGTATGTTTTATTTAATGGGTTAGTTGGTAAATAAATATACCTCCAATTAATTAGTAATTATTTAAATATCGTGATATTTTATGTAAGAGTTGAGGGAGAAAACCTACTCCATAAGTGAAATTGTCTAATTTAAGAAGATTGACTTTGGATTGGGCCTAGTGAAATGTTTATGATATCATGTTTTATGTTTCTCCACATGTTAATGATATTATGTTATCATTTACTTATTCCAAATATCTATGAATATTATCATTACCTTTATGATATCATATTATGCCTCTTGAACATCACATTACACATTATTTCCATGTTTATTAACTCTTATAGATTTTTAGATCACACTTATCCTTTTGTATTTTACATAGGTTATCCAATGTTGTTTTAAAATATATGGATTATTAACTAAAGATAATTTATTTTATTTTAACATGTTGTATCTGTATTTACAATCATCCAATGATTCTTTACATCTAGACCATCAACAAGTATTTTTAAGAAAATGTTGTCCATAATTATGAAATAATAATTCATTAAGGCTTGGGTATCTATATAGGTGATAACCAAGGACTAATCTACCTTAGAAGATGTCATATGAATAATTTTATTGAATTTAATTATATTAAATTTTATTTTCCTTTATAATGTATTCAAAATAAATTAACAGGTCTGGGATTCTTAATTAAAACCCCTAATAAGACTTTTCAATATACACATAATTGATTCATCTTAATGATTTAGAATTCTCATCAGTTTTCTGATATTGAACTCCTTTTAAACCACTCCAATCATGAATTCATTCAAAATAAGAATTCGATAGATTATAAAACATTATGTTTTTAATTTCTAAGATGATTTTAATTGACTCATGTTGTGAAATCAGTGAGATGGACACTTCTACATCTACTCTATTGACCTGTAAAGATCCTTTAAAAAAATATTTCTATATTTTGAATCACCTTTACCCTCACATTATATTTTTTCTTTAATAAATACGTTTTTTGAAGTAAATTATAATATGTGAGACTCTTAACTAACTCACATGTGTGATTTCCCCCTATTAGATCTAACTCTTTATTCCCAGACATGAACAATAATTCAAAAAGTTCAACTTTATCAAATGTGGATAGTTCTATATGAAATTATAGTGTAGTGGGTTTTATATTCCTTATCACCCAGACCAATGTTATAGAATAATTTCCACCTATTATGTTTGATTCATCCACCAAAACATTCAAATTATAATATAGTGTTTATGATTGACTCTCTTTAATACCTCTTCTTCAACTAATTTTGTCATTGTATTTTATTTTCATTTTGGTTAGTGTATATATCTTGAAATAGATTCTATATTATCTTATTTATCACAATAATATCTTAGATCTATAATGGATGAATTGTTTCCATATTTCTCATCCACTACATTCACATAATTTCCTTCCACAACCTTATTTTTTATTTTTTTAAATATAAGATTTATTGTTGAATAAATAACCTAATAATATTCCCAAATCGACTAAATCTCAAAATTTTAATTCGATTCATTATTTATTCTATATGTATCACTTATTTAAGAACATATTGAATTAATTTAAGATTCACTTTCTTTTATGTAAAATTTCGCATAGTTTTTTTATTCAAATTAGGGCTCAGTAAAACTAATTTTTTTCTGTACATTACCACTTATTAAAAATACGTGTAAATGTGTATATAGATTCAACTTTTGATTAGTAACGACTTATCAATATTTTTTTTATAAATTTGATTTTTCCTTTTCATGACACCATTTTTTGTGGTGTTCCCACTAATGATACTTCATTTTTAATGGCATACACCTCAAAGTTATTTTCCACCTTTTAAAGGCATACTATCAACTATTTTCAGATAAAATAATTTTGATTATTCTATGATTTCATTCTCATATATCTTATGAAACCACTTAATATACTCAACCATATCCTTATTTTCATACATAAATAATATAAAACCCATTATACTATAATAATCCAGGAACAAGATGATATATTTTTCACAGCATATTTGATGAACCATGATAAGACCACCACTAGTGTCGAAAATGAATCTTCGTGTCAATTTTTTTCTTTTCCACCATAGTTATTAGGTTCTATTATTAATGTTAACTTTTTAAATATGGGTACAATTTTGTTTTAAAAAAGGATGTTGTAAATGAAATATTTAATTGGTTTTTCACATCGGTTATTTCATATCCAACATGATAAACCCATTTAGAATGGTTTTTAATTTCATTTATCATATAAAAACCATTGAAATAAAATTTTTATGGAAGCTATATTATAGACTATATGAAAAAAAGAAGTGGAAACCCATCAATATATGATTTTTCACAACCGTTATCAAATAACCAATGCAAAAAAGAAATATTTTTTATATTTTAAACCTTAATATCCATATCTAAACTTAAAAACAAGAATAAAATAAGAAAAATCAGTACCAAAACAACTAGTAATGCACATTTAACTATATAACATTAAAAATTACAATATATAGTATCGACAAACTAAAATCCTTCTAAACCAGTATAATAATTTTCTAATTCAACTTATATGTGTATGAGGTTTTTTACATTATAATCTTGAGGTTCATAAAAAATCTAAAACATAAATGAAAATATTATAATATGTATAATGAATATAATAACTGAAATATTAAAGATATTTTTATAATGGAATTTATCCCGTCAGATCATTGTAACTATCTCAGTTAAAATTATTTCATATATATTTTTTAACACATAATCTCTTCATTATATTATGCATTTTTTTTGTGAAAATGTTGTTTAAATGTGTATTTCAATTCAAAATAACATTACTAACTAATATATCAAAAATGTTCTAATTATAAATATAAATTCCCCTTTTCCTTTTCATATTTTATCTTGGGGTCTTTTTTATGATATCTTGAAAGAAATTCCAACAATTGTTAGAAAATAATATGAATGGAATAAAATTAAGATTAATTATAATATGAACCTGTATTAACAAATTCATATAGAAATGAATTATACATCCTTAAAACTTTGTCGCACTTCACCATGGAAGGAGAATAACCAATAAATTTCCATCTCCTTTATATATAAAAAACATAACATCCAATGAACATTGATAATTTTTTTTAATATTATGATTATTATGTTAATTATATGTTAAAATTTGTGAGATATATATTTCATAATCATTAAGATAAAGAAACATGTTGAACTGAATAATTGGATCGTTTAGAAATCTTTCATCAGTATAAACTATTCTTTCATCTTCAATCATTGTCTATGATATATGGGAAATAAACAGTGGGTTTATATATCTACATAAAACAATATTTCCATTATTATTACATAAAATTAAAAGATAACTTATACAACACTAACATAATTATAAATTTTTAATAAAATAAATGCATATAAACATTTACGTTAAGAATTACATAGAATAACAATCATCTTGTCAATACCCAACTGATCACCACATACAAGCACCATGAAACATTTTTTTAATGGTGCCACAATTATTGGATGATAAGAAACACTAGATTCAATTGGAATCTCATAAACATCTGAGAAATTTTATTAATAATTTAACAATCTATCTTTACCATTGAGTAAGTATCTGATGTCAAAAAACTTTTAATTTCTTGTTTTATATAAAATATTTGTTTACCTTTAATTATTCATTTTAAAAAATTATAAATTTATTAATATTAAAATGTTAATAAAAATTAACACCAATTTTAAAGGAAATACAAAATACGAACCTAAATCTAGGGTAATATGTCGCAGAATTAAGGATGTCTAAAAATTAAAAGTTGCTGATAAATTTTTGAACTATTCACACCTCATCAATATGTAACAATACTCTAGATGATATATCAATAATATCATATACAATGACACATTAATGATCTATCTTGAACTACTGTTAATGAATTATGTCTCTAATATAAAATATAATCCCATATGAAATAGTATGATGTTGAAAATCAATTACATATAACTCATAATAATGGGGAATCAGTAGAGGAGACGGGGTAGGAAGAGGATAAGGATTGGTGTATATAGGTAAATGTGGAGGAGTGGGAGCTAATGGTCGAGGTAAAGAAGTGGGATATCTATTTTTTAACTATCTTTCCATGACTATAAAAATTGATTGTACCTAAGCTCAGATCCTATCCTCCAACGTCATAAGAATATCAAGAACTTGATCCTCCAAAGATTCAATATTTATAAACAACCTTCATTGTAAAATCTGAAAAATATAGAAACTCTTTTTTTCACTAATTCACCCATTGGGTATGATCTTACAGAACTTAGGTGTTCAGGGTTTCCAAATATTTTAGATAAAATATCATTCCTACCCCCAGATAAAAAGACCCCCTATTTTCTCCACTCAACAGTACAATCTTGTATCAATTATTTGAATAAATTTTTAATGTATAAATATATATATATGATTCAATTAACTTAAATAATTAAATCATGAAAACATATTACAATACACTCAGCTACAACCCTTGACTCTTATATATGATATTGCCTTATTTTTTTCATCTGAGGCCTCTTCCATTTATCGTGTCTCTGCATGGGGGAGACTTCTCTAGAGTTGGATGAAACATATCTCAATGTTTTAAAATTTTCACCAATATGTTGATATTCTAATAATGTATACCCTCCCCAAAAATGATTCTAGTCTTATACATTCAATAATTTCTTCTATGTATCTTTATCTATATAATTACATATATCACATTAATTAGGATGCTTTCTTGGGACAAAAATGAAATCATATTTTATGGTCGATTTGAAATATCTATATCTCATATAATATAGGGCTAAAAATTTCCTCCTAACTCCTCAAGTTTTAGTTATAACTTATGGCATATGATAAGAAGGGGGAAAACATATATTACAATAAATATTTATTGATAGTTAAAATAATAACAAATAAACAGACCAAAAATTTCTCCCACATCTTACATAGTTCCAATCTGCCAACACTTATACAATCATCAATCAAAATATTGACAATTCTTTTAGCCTAAATATATTTAATAATCTGGAATTATTTTGAATTAGGACCTATTGGAATATAATTATCATTAAAGTCTAACTGTATCTCCTACTCCTAAATATGGTCAACTAATAATTTTTTCAAATGTGTGCTTCCGTGTTTTCCAAAACAAGAACTCTTGTTAGGCCATATGGGAGAAGATGTATCTTGTAAAGAAATATTTGTCCCATTAAGAGGATAATGTTAATGTTCCATCCCATAGGTAAGAGTACGATAATATCCGTAAGTATGTGTTGGATTAATTGATTGATATATCATTATCGTACAAATAAAAGAAACAAAAAGGTTGTAAACAAATATAAAAATTCAACTATTGTAATACTAATGTAAATAAAATCTAAAAAAATTATCAAACAAGAGAGTAAACTAAATTAAAAATAACATATTTATATTCATACTTGCGTCATTAACAAAAATTCTAACCAGAGTAATGAGATATTAAATGTTATTTCTAATAATCAATACAAATAAAAAAATGGTGTGAATAGTAAAAATGCACCAACATAATAAATCATTTATTCTATAATAAAATAATATTTATTCAATATACTCTTATAAAATATTTTTATTATTTAATATATTATATTTAAAATAATTTATTTTCCACAAAATCAATTGATAGATAATTTATGTAAGGGAAAACATGGTAAAGTAAAAAAATAAACTAATATAAGCAACAATTTATCTTTTTTGTTAAAAAATTTGGTTTAATAAATAAAAATATAAATAAAATATCTATTATATTATGAAATTTAATAGGGAAAACGAGAAATTAAAATGTGTTAATTTTAATAAGAGGAATGTTCTAAATCATTTTATGCCAAATTCCTTCATCATGATCGTTATGCATAGAATGAACCATGTTTAGGACATGGTTATTTGTAATCAATGTTAATCATTCCATGGAATTTTGGATCTCAAATAAATCTGCATCATCATCAATTTTATCATCACAAAAATACTATTTTTTTTCATTCTAAAACACTAGAACACTATATATCAGATTGAAAAAGAATATAAAAAATTTATTATATATTTGTTTCCTTTATAAAAGGATTAGTTATGTATTATAATCTATTTAGAATAACATGTGTCATTAAAAATACATCATGTCTTTCATTTTTGTTACTAATAAACCACTTACAGTAAAAAACTTGAACATAAAATTTAATGTGATCAAACTCCCTTATTTCTGCAATGACTCCATAATATTAACAAGATGTGGATATTTGTTTTTTTACTTTATCACTTGAAAGAATCATTTCTTAAGTGAACAATGATACATTACTATTCTAAAATGCACTTCTATTTTTTTGATATTTTGTTATAAATTTGTAGATTTTAATATCATACCCAAACCATGTTATCAAATCAAAATACTGGACCACCCACTGATCATGTCAATTTTTCTAATGCATCATATCTAATAAGAACATTTTCTTTAAACCATGTAAAAAATATATTTTTATGGTCAATCAAAATCCACATATCATTCTTCTTTTGATATCCTTATTTCAACATGGTAATATGCAATGCTATACATGGTTGATGAACTTCAACATTATTCATGTTATATAAATTTAGCTTATTTAGCTCCCTCGTATAAAATATTTGACTTTCAAGCCACAGACCCCATTTCCCCCATAATTAGCTCTATCATGGTGAGATGGAGGAAAACCAATCTTCACCACTACAAAAAAGAATCTTGTAAACACTTCAAAAAAAAAACCTCATAAATATACTTACCAATAAAGGAGGATTCAGGTCGATATGGATTTTTTACGTGACCCTTAAATATATTCATATATATTTAAAAATGGTACATCCAAAGTAGATATATATGTCCAAAAATCATTATATCTTGCACAAAATAAACCATTATATGAATCATGATATCAAAAAAAGATAGAGTAAAATAAATTTACAATTGATATAGTATTGAAATTGATTTGTATTAAATTTTTTCATATCATTCACATCAATAAAATTATTATAAATTGAATTCAAAAAATAACACACCATCATGACAATAATTCTGACATGGATGGTAAATATTCTACAGAATGCAACCTGGATGAGTTATAGAATCATGGCTTGGCAATAATGATATTTCATACCTATCAACTTGAAATATATTAAAGTCGCAAATTGTTTAAATTTTAAGAATAAATCTATGGAACATTTATGTCCTAAAGACAAAAAAAAAGATAATTTTCTCCCCCATGGATAATGAATAAAGGTTGGAGGAAAGAGTATTTTCCTTCCGCCAGGAGTGAGAGATAACCACAAACGTGTCCCCATTGAGAGTAATTCCCATCTTGTATTCAACCAATCTTTATCCATTCTTTTAAAATATAATAATATTCAAATCATGATAACATAGATATTTATCACCACATGAATGATATAAATGTTATATTTGATGTCATGATATTTCTAATATGGTAGCATAAAAAATAATCTCATTTCATCCAAATATTTATATCACTTCCATATTTATTTTTCTTTCCATATTACACGTCAAGGTCTTGCACCATCTCAAAATATCGATAGTTTGATAATATTTTATTGAGAAATATAAAATTATTCGGACCCATTGAATTCCTTATTTAATTTCATATAAGTTTGATACAAAAACAAAAACATTCTATAACCCACGTATAATATTTTCCACCCATGAAGAAGTTAAAAATAATAAGTAAATTATTCAAAAATTGGTAACAAATTATTTTCCTTAAAACTGTATGCAGAAAAATTTCCATTTGTAAAGAAGTCATTTATAGTTATCATAATCATTAGATGAAATTGAAAATATTATATTTTATAAGAATCATACACCCTATTACCATCCTCCCATAATATTTTCAAATAATCAAATAATGGTGGTAAGAAAACATCAATATATTTTCTGGGATATTTTGTTCTAGATATTATTAAATGCAATAGAAAATATTTTCACTTCATTCAAAATTTATGATATAAGTTGTAAATTACCAATAAAATAGTCTATGAACTATGTGTGCTTCTAATGCATCGATATAGACTCATTTTAGTCATGCATAATCATTGACTTATATTTTTAACTTCCTTTCTTGAATGTTGAAAACCACTGTTTGATTTTATTCCACTATGCATAGTAATCCAGATGCTGTAATTTTCCATCATATATCCACTCATATACAAGAAATCTTAACCATTTTTTATCATCGTAATTTGTAATTATTCATTTCAAATGATTAATTAAAGGAATATTTAAAAATTCATTAGAATGTGTCTCTCTAACTGGTAAAATAACATGTAATTTTATCTTCAATATATACCATTATATCCTACATTTAGGATACTTAAAAAAATTCATATTTCTTCAAATATAGAACACAGTCATACTAGATGGCAACTATTTTTTTAGAATAATCCCATCAAAAATATTATTTTCTTTTCAATATAATTTGAATTAGGAAGATCATTATTTTTTTGAAGAATATATTTCAACAACAGTAGAAAATCAGGGAAACTCTTGTCACTCGAACCCTATTTTACCATCAATTTAATCATTATTAACACTGATTATAAAACCTGAAATTCCATACAATCTAGATACATCGGGTTTTCCCCATAACCATATAGATTCTCAGTTATCTATTCTATCTCAATATCCACTACATCAATATAATGAATCATTTCATCAATTTCATCAGAGTTATCATCTTGCAAAGAAAAATCATATATTGATCCAGAGTTATGTCTAGTTTCATCATGTAAAATCAAAGTGCTATAAGAAGGATTAAAAAATTGAAAAATAAAATAATCATTGATCTCTATTAAATTTAACATTTTCATATTTAATCATTTTTGGAATAGATAGAAAAACCTGTTAATGATTGGAACAATTTTTTAGTAAATTCTAAAAGTGGATCAACACACTCTCATATTCACCACTTATTCGTAGTGTCGTAATCCAACATCGAATCATTCTTATAGACAATAAAAAAAATATATTGTCAAATGAATATAGTAGAGATAATAGTGAGATAAAATTATTCAATTCAAATCTAGTATAAATTTATGTGAAATTTTCCATAATTTGAATGTAAAAAATTATTTAAATTTTCAAAAAAATATATGCCTATTTGAAAAGTATAATTATAAATTCTATAAAATAATTGAATATAAGATTAAATATAATTTATGAAAAAAATTCATCATCCTTTAAATTTTCATCCAAAAAACCAAAATATATTATTTATACATTAAGAATTATCAGTAACATAAAAATACATTTAGAATAAATTGTCAAAATAGTTATTTTAAAAATAATTTATTTAACAAAACGAAATCATTTCACATTATCATATAATTAAAAATATCCTCAGACTTTTACTTTTTAAAAAGTGAACTATTTAAAAAAATCCATGACATTTAAAATAAAAAATAAATTTAAATTGATGTTTAAATGAATATTATATTAAAATTGAATGAAAGTCATGGTTCCCTTACAAGAACATTTTCAACAAATAATCATATAACCATGTCTATAAATCAATAATTACCCATTATGGTTAATAATTTTCAAAATCTAGGTGTAACCTTTTCAATATAACAAACCGTAATAATATAAATTATTCAAAATTGAACAGGATATAAACCAAAAATCATAACATATAAAAGTAACATAGTGAATCTAATTAATTATATAACATTCATTAATTATTTTAGGAGTATTATTTTTACTTAATGAGTTGTTATTTAATAATTTGTAGAAATTCATATATAAAAATATATATAAAAAATAATGTTAATAACCTAATATTCCACTAAATATATGATGTGTGATTTTTCAATAGCATTTTCTCCCAAGTAGTTTTATATTGTACATTATTCAATAATTAATATAATTAATTGGACACATCTGTCATTATATAATACATCATCAGGATATAAATTTATATGATTCAATGCTGAGGAAAATCATTAAATATATATGTAACATATAAATGAATACAAATACTAGAGTCAGGCATGGGTATATGCGGAAACTAATAAAATATATATGTAATATTTCTTAACAATAAACAATTAATACTAAAACTAATATAATAAGGTGAGGGATTTTAAAGAATTAACAATACAATAATTCACAGACATAGTTTTCTATATGCAAGTGTTATTTAATACTATATCATATTTCAATAGAAATATTCTTAGAATAATAATTTTAATTTTATTAATGTAGTAATGAAATACTATCAAATTTTACAATAAAAATTTATTTTCCACATTTTTATTATAAAAAAATGTTATATGCATGTCATTGGAGTAACACAAAAAAATCAGCATAGGGGTTCTTACAACCAACTGTTAACATAAGATGTCATTAAAAACTAAATGGTCATCAAGAAGAACTGAAAATATATAAAATATTTAAATAAAAACCCAATAAACCATTTACTATTACACAATTATAATAAAACATTAGTAACCCTAGTTGTATAACTATGAACTGATTCTAACACTATTACTGAAAAAAGTACTAATATAATCAAACAGGAAATATTCTAATTAAAAAAATAATATTTACATTGAAAATTTTCAATCATAGAATAGTAACATAACATTAAAACGATTGTAATGCAAGATTTTAATAATTTAATGTGATGAAAAAAAAAGAGTTTGGGTGTCCGCGAGTGAGGATGGATGTGTCATACTTACATGAGAGTTGAGAGACTAGCCAATCAAATTTTCAAAAAAGTGGTGGACAACACCTAAAGATGTATGAATATGGAAGAACGATATTAGATTCCAATTGATCAATGAAATGAGGTTAGATCTTCCACATGAGAGAAATGAGTTAGCTTTCATGATATCAAATAACACTGAAATGACTCAAAACCACAATTCAGAAAATTTTAAATTGTATATCACATTAATTATATTATAACTCATATGGTATTGATGTTTTTTGTATGAATTTATATATATAGTAAACAACATGAAAAATAAGACTTATCAGGTTGATTAAAATTTAACCGACCTGATATGAAATAGAAATTAATTTATCATGTCATTTAAAATATAATCGATGTGAAAAATATATATATCACATTGGATACTGTATAACTGACATGGTAAAGTGGTTTACTAGTTATTAATGTCATAAATAATATATCTGACATGATAAATCAATTTACATGGATTTTAAATGTTGGTTAGGGATAACAAACATGAAAAAGATAACATGTTAAATACATTTAGTATTAGTATAGAAACAATGATGTGAATCATAGATAGAAGGTTTTATGACATTTTATTCTTAAAATAGTTGGGACTTACCACAATTGTTTCTCTCATAATGGAATAAAATGAATTCTCCCTATCTTATCTATTATTTGTAATGTAAACTATAGATTTCAATTTTAACATATTCTCTATGATTTATTATTAATTATTCCCAAGCTTTATATACTTGGGTA
Organism: Viscum album; assembly: GCA_963277665.1. Classification (NCBI taxonomy): domain Eukaryota; kingdom Viridiplantae; phylum Streptophyta; class Magnoliopsida; order Santalales; family Viscaceae; genus Viscum; species Viscum album. The sequence goes on along the minus strand of OY728140.1, from coordinate 1,303,720,251 downwards.
ATTTTCATTCCATCATTTTAAAGAGTCATGAATTCAACCTATAATCCATTTTCTATAAAATACAATTGGCTATTCATCTATTAATCAAAGAGTGTATAGGTTTTCATTTAATATAATAACCCTTGTGGTTAAATTTTACCTTAACCATAGATATTCAATGCTAACTTGGGATTAATATATTATGTTTAATTCCATCGACATAAAATAATTATATATTTATCATCTCATATTTATCCTCCATTATCTTTCCACTTATTTGATTTTTATAGTTCCATCATTTACTAATATAACTTTACCATTAAAATGACAATTTATAATCTTAAAGTTATTCTTGTTTCGAGTCAAGTGGGATGAACACCTCATATTAATAATCTAAGTGGTAATATTTTCAATTGGATTAAGATAAATTTCATCCAATTCAAACTTACCATTATTTATTTTTTCTTAAAAAAAGGAAATATCAATTGATACATAATGTGGTATCTATTATTTTATTCAGTATAGGATATAAGGTCATACTCTTTTTCCTACAATAAGTAAAAATTATTATTCATGGGGATCTTATTATGTATTCAAGCATCACTATTTTTATGGTTTCCATAGGAGCAAATTTTGTATCATAATTGTATTTAATTTATAATTTTATTGAAAAATTAAGAATAATGATAATAATACCAATAGAAATATTTTTATTTTTGGTATTTTATATGATCTTATTCTTTATTAGTCTCACTAGAGTTATTATACTCTAATGTAAATTACTTCCTCATTACACTAATAAATAAATCATCATTAATTTTAATTTCATATTTAACATGAAATTAACATATTATATGGATATTTATTTAGTAGTAGTCATGTTCTTCCAAAACATGTTATATGCGAGTAATTTTGGATTTGAGTTGATTATTATATTCAATTGATTCTATTGAAATATATTATTGTTTTGAATTTTCTTTTGTTTAGTATCCAAATCTTAAATAGATTATTGGATTTTAAAATTTGAGTCTATAAATTATTATAGTTATTATTATTCATAATTTTTTTGTTATATATATCGATTTTTCCATCACTGCATCTTCTGTATCTAATATAAATTCACCTACATCGTCTTTAATGTACATTTCTACTTCATAGTTACTAAAATAGTTTTTCCTCTAAAACTAATTTCAACTGAATTTTATAATTTTCATATTTATAAGGGAGAATTATTTATCTTATGTGTCAGTACAACATCATCCTCAACTCCACTACTACATTTCATTTAGAATCATCCAATTATATTCATATCCTTTCCATAGTTAATGAATTCCAATGGAATCTTACCTTCCTGCCTCTATATTCCTTTATTTTTTTCTACTTTTAATAGATATTATATACCTAAATCATCATATATCCTTTTAGAGTCATGTATCTTGTGAATCTCTAGGGATTTAATATAAATCTCCTTTGATTATTCTTTTGGAGTGAATTTTGGTTTCAAACTAATTTTACAAGGAAGAATATTTCTCTAAAGATAGTCAGTGGATATTTCTATGAGATCATGTTCCTAAATAGCTAACACATGTTAAATGAGGTCTGGATACTGATTCTAATTTTATGCACATTACATCTAAACTCATTGAATATAAAAGGATCATGAAATCTTATATAAAATGGTATCTAATTTAATCTTCTTGTGGATGTTTATCGGATTATAATTTCACTTGAACAACATTTTTTGTATGTTATTTAAGGTTCCTTTCACATGCTTTTGTAGTGAATGTGGAATTTAAATATAACATAGTTGGTAATTAATTATTTTACAAATATATTCATGTAAATTTTCGATAATATAGGGATTTTGTTGATATAATAAATCAATAAATCTCATTTCTCATCAATATATTATTGCAAGGTCACTCATTCTTCTGGAACCCCACCATACAATTTTTGGGACATCATTATTCATCCAAAGGGTTACATTATTGAGATTACTTTATCCAATTCACTAATAACCAAAGGATCATCTTCACATGATTTGGGTATATGTATATATGTTCTTCAATATCTTACTAGCGATTCAGAGGGCGTAGATTTGTTTCTGTAATGTCAACTTACTACTCTATCACAATCATTAATTGATTCCTATATAATATCTCTTCTTATAAAATGAAATTGCAACTCCAAATTCAAATGATGCACCTAGATCTCCTCCTTTTTTTTAAGATTCACACCAATATATTTATTATTATATATTTGAATGATCTTCATAGAGTATCATACTTTTATTCTTATTTTTTCTACTTTATCTGGAATACCTAATAAAAAGATAAGAATATTTAATATAGAATTTTGTCTATATCTCATATTATAGTGATATTATTCATTATTAAAAAGTGGAGATCATTTGTATTCAAATATACACCCTTATGTATCATAATGGGATAAGAAAACATCCCATTACTCCTCCACGATTCCTTAACATTCATTATTCAAAACTTCTATCTACTTTATAGATTTTCTTCAATAGTATTTATAGTGTAAATTAATTCTCAATTAATCTAAATTGAAGTTGAATAAATATTTTTTAAATTATATTGGTTCATGAATTAAATTTACCTCCCATTATTCATGAAATATTAAAGAACCATTCATACATTAGCTGATTTATATCACCCAGTTTATTGCATCAGCAACCAAAAAATTCTACATAAATAAAATATCCCTAAACTTATGATATTATATATTTAATAACATTTAAAAAATTCATTTTAAGTAACTATATCATTAGAATGATGGAATTTTTTTCATTTCATGGTAGAAACTCAATATGAAACACCCATTATCCATGAAAAAACCAACACTATTTGAACCATCAAGCCCATTTTGGGCTCACTGTTTCCCAAAGGCGGAACATCAACTTGTAAAACCTACTGAAAGATCATAAATCCATTTTTCAAACTATGGAATTAATATTTTAGAGCATAATATCATTTTTTTCACATTAGATTATTCTAAGATATATTATGATCACTTTTTCTTATATGTGAAAATTGAAAATAAAATGACTTGTGATATGGTGTGGTGACAACCCATGTGGAATGTTTAATACACCAAAACACTAATATAATGTGGTCATATTTGGATAGGTATTTTATATTCCAAATCCATAGTACCATTTTGGTTTTACTATTTCAGATAATTGAGCTTTTAATGTACCATGCCCTATTTCTCAGTGTGGTCACATTTAGTTAGCCATTTTTGCATTCAAATCTCTCATACAATTGTCATTGATTAATGAAGTTCCCATTTTGCGATCCACTACATTTATAGGTTCTATATGAATCCACTACCTTGAAAAATAGGGATTAATCCTTCAATGTTTTCTCATTTTGAAATATCTTTACAAATACTACATGTTCTATAGGATGACCTACACCTTCCTTTCACTAATATTCCTCTAGAAATTCATTGGGCATTCTCTTGACTATATGGGGTTCATGTTGAATTACAATGAAAATATGAATTAAATTTATAAATAAATATTATATTTAAAAAATACAACTATTCTCCACTATATATTATTTAAAACAATCATTTTTGTCAACACTTATTATAAAAAAATCCAAGAGAACCCATTAAGGATCCTTTAATCCCTCCCCATTTTATATTTTTTAAAATTAAAGAAACCCAATTATTCCAATTATTATATCCCTTCATTATATTGAAATGAATTAGTAAATCATGAATATAATAAGTTATTTTATTTATCTCTCATTATTAAATTTATTCTATATTTTATCACTTAAATCTATATGGAATAGGGTCAACTCCATTCAGTTTTCACCAAAATTTACCCACATAAATACATGGTATGTATCTCCAATAATATAATACTCCCCATTTTTTATCTGAATATAACAGGTGTTTCCTCATGAAATGTAACTCCCCCTTAATGGATAGGGGCAGATTTTTAATCTCTTTATCATCTCCCCCTTTAATAATGTCCCTTCCTCTATTGGAATAATCCACATATTAGTTAACTAAATTCTTTAATTTCCATTTCTAAACAAAAATTATTGAGTTAAACTTCTCTATTCCAGAATGTCTTTTCCCACACAGTATTAGTTTCAAAAGAGAATCATCAAGTGCATTTACCACATGGTGATTCGGTTTAAAAAAAATAATATATTCATACTAAATGAAGATCAGAGTAGGAAAAAATTGTTTTTATTAAAAACACCATAGTTTTCTATTTCAAACTCTAATATCAATTAAATTCATAGTTACTTCATTATTCAAAAAATTTACAATGGAAGTACTCTTGACTACACAAAGAAACATTCAAAAATTCATCTGGGATAAAATATATATTTCATATAATGTTAATTATGAAAGGATATATCCACCAAATATATGAAATGGATACCATAATTTATATTATTTATTTAAATTGTTATAAAGTGTTAGAAAGTAATTTATGATTGTTTTATTTATAGGTTTAAATACATGTTAAATGGTGTAAGACCCTGAGATTTTGAAATATTTTTATTCAATTGAATTTTTATTTTTTATTTTTTGAATTTCACGAAATAGTGATTTTATCTTGTGATACAAAAAATAATAAAATGAGGTTACATTACAAACACTACTAAGTTTTTTATGAATTACACATAACAAAAAATTTAAAAAAAATGTGATGTACATTTAAAATATTATTATTTATTGAGGTACTTATCACCTAGCCATTGGAATGGAATTTACTTATAAGATTAAGTAAATTTTGAAAATATATCAATTAATCAATTATATAAAATTAATTCATTGGTAATAATTAATTAAAAAATTAATATAAAAACTATTTCAAAATAAATTAAAAAAAGTTCTAATAAACTAATTTAATGAAAACACCATGTTTTATAACAATAAATTAAATTAAATTCGAATTATTTTAATAAATTATATATATTGTATATTAAATAATCAATTTTACATTAGTATAATGTATTTTTCTATACATGATATAAGATTTAATCAACTTTTATGCTTCATAAATATATATTTTTAGAATATTTATTGTCACTATTTTGCATAGGTATACTAAAAATAATTTCTTAAAACATTCAAAAAAATTGAAAAAAATATTTTAATTATTTGAATAGTAAGTTAAAAAATATAATATTGATATATTTTTTTAGAATTTTTTAAAGAGACTAATTTTTTATTAATACAAAAAAAAATCATATTTTTAATCAAGTACTCATATATTTTAAAAACTTTTATAATGATAAAAAAAATTTTAAATTTGTTACAATGTAAAATTTGTCCAATTATATTTCTATTAAGTTAATTTTATATTGAAATCAATTTGATGTAGAAAATTTGTTTAAAAACAATATTATCTTTTGAACATTCCCTCTTTGAAAATATGATTTCTCATTGCACATATGTGATTAATTTTGAATTAATATTTTTCAATTCTATGAAATGAATTTACAAAAATGCATTCCATATTATTAATCATTAATATTTATATTATCTAATATGTAAAAATTATTTTTTAACCAATTTGATAGTTAAAATAGTAAAAATTAATTACCATTCTTATTGTGAAAATGGATTTAATGGGGGTTAAACTAAAGATATGTATTGTCACAATCACTATAAGGCTGGTATAATTCCAATTTTATGGATATATTAAAATATTATCTTCCCCATGTTCTAATATATTTTCATTTTTTTGTTTTTTTGGGAATGAAATATTTATTTTTGACACTTTTCAGAAATATCCATGTAGTTACCATGTGGTTTCTGAGCCCCCACTTATAAAATTACCCCACCACCATCTAATTGTCAACTCCACTTAAGATTACTACTGCAAAAAAAAAATTCTGAATCCCCTTAAAAAATTAAATATTTTATAGAGCTTTTATACCTCCTAAAACACAAATAGTAAGGTCTAAAATTAGAGATCCAAAATAGGTTCTTCTATAATAAGGTAATTATCTTCACTTAGCTCTTCATTCTATTCATTCTTTTTCTCCAAATATAAATTTCATATTAAAACCTATAAAAAATAATTAAATAACATAATATGTAATTACATGTTATTATATTATTTTAATAAACTATAAATACTTCCAATTCCACCAAATTGGTTATGAAATCATTATTCGTGTTAATGATAGAAAAGTACCTCACAAAGAGAGGAAACTTTTTTCCATTACCACCTCTCATGGTTGTGTATTATGATTGAAGTAAACTTTATATAAGATAATTATAACATAATTATACATGTACATTCATTATATCATATATACCTATTTTTAATTTTCATTTTGTGGTAATAGGATACTGTCGTCCGTGTGTATGGTGGACTACTGCCTCATGAAGTGATGTGAGTCATTCATGATTTAAATGGAAGTTTATATGGATGGATTTAAAAAAAATATGATATATATATATATATAAATTTTAATGTTTTTATTGAAAATAAACTTTATTTCTTCTAACATGTTGAGGTAATAGAGACATCGTTCATGTGTATATACAACATACAGTCTGCATGATTGCTCCATTTAATTATCCACATTTATATTTTATTTATTCAAATAAATAAATATATACTAAATATAGAAGATATTTATATATTATTAACCATTATAGATATTATGTAACCATTATCAATTTTTTAAAACAAAAAAATATAACAAATCAAAAAATGAATGAAAAATAAAGTGTCTATTACCTAAAAATATGATTTTAACAAGGAATTAATAATAGAAGGGTAAAAAATGGTCATATGAAAATTATATACAGTAAAATATAAATGTATATGGGTACTAATTAAATATTTATAAGATTATATATATTAAAAATACTGGTTCAAAATTTTTGAAGGTAGCTGATACTTAGGGTATTAGAATTATAACCTCTATTTTATTTGTGGAATACATATGCAAATTCACAACTCATTTAATTTTTGTGGTTTATATAATTACCCATATAAAAGTTATATAATGAATAATATTTTATTCATGATTTTTATTATTTAATATTATTATAATTTTTTGTTCTTATGATTCAAAAGATCACTATAACGATACAGGATTTCCCCCTCATTTCTAATTCTCTATGTGATATTTTTCATATTCACCATGTATCTCTTCTAGGTGATTTATATACATCCTAGGAATTTATTTTTTGATTATTATACATAATTTACTTGTATTTAAATATCTATATTAGGATCTATCTTACCTTAGAATTATAATTTAAATGTTTTAAAATCTTTAAGGTATTTCTGTCTCAACATTATTCCCTTGATACATATTCTATGTTATGCACATATCATATTGTATGATCTGTATATATATCCCCATAAAAATATAATATCTTGAATTATTTTACCCTCATGACATTTTATGATAAATTTAATGATATTCCTTTATGGGGATTACATTTAAAAGTAAAAAGTTATAGATATTTTATATTATAATCTCATAATTTACCATGATTATTTTCTATTATGTTTCTGATGATAAAATATTATAATTCATATCTCATGAACCCCTTTAATTTTATTATCTACTAGTAAAATAATTAGAATAAATATTTTCCAATAATTTTACTCTTTTTATTTTTTAAATAGTTAAAAAACAATGGTATTAATAAAAAGAAGATTTTATGTCAAAAACCACTTTTACATCAAAAACCATGTTTTTAAAAAAAATTCATAAATTGGATTACTATTATCATATGAATTTTTAAAATAAATTTTATACCATTTTGTAATTTTTAAACTATTTTAAAAAAAGTAATCTTATTTTATATTTCCGACTAATATTTTTTATATTTTACTCAAAATGTGAAAAGATTCACTATTTTTTACGTGAATGACATTAACCATATTTATTGTTGTCATTAATTCTTGATGTTTTAAAAAATCTGTTAGTTTTTTAAAATTTAAGTCAATTAAAATTTTTTACTTTATTTGAATGAAATTTTTACATTTTAATTAGATGATTTCAATGTTAAAGGGATATTAAAAATGTTATATTATTTAGAAAGGTTTTTTTCAAAGTGAAAGGGTATTTTCCACAAAAATGTTTCAAGTGATATTTAAATATAATTTCCATCAATGATGAATTACATTTTTGTTACTTATTCATTATTAGAAATAATATTTAATGATACCGTCCTTATTATTTTCTCTCCATGGTTCATGTTTTTTTATGAAACCTATTTTTTCATGGGTTATACTATGAGGAATTTTGGAAATGTTTATAAAACATATTTTCATTGCACGTGTTCATACTCGATGATATGATGAATGTATTATGATCTTATAGAACACTTAAGTATGATTTTCATTATGTGACGATGATTATGTTATATCAAATGTTGGTCTTTATGTTATAAGAAATGACAGTTCGGACATATATGTCCCTCCAATACACTGGGTAGTGATTAAAGTTATCAAATCTTAAATATACTAGGGTGGTTACTATAAGACTGAAAGAGGGTATACGATAAGTCATGACAGCGTTAAAGTAGGTACACCAGTTTTTAGATTAGGCATAAAATGTTACTAATTCTTTGTGGATACCCATGACATAATATTTTTAATGCTTATGATTATGCCACAATTCCTTGTCTTATGAATATGTTATCATCTCATGTCTCATGTTATATGATTCCATTATGATTTATCTCTTATGAAATCAAATATATATTACATGACTCAATTTCATGATATTTTATATTATGGGTATGTTTTTAAAATATTAATCTCACCTTCTCATATACTAATTTTCATGTTATGAAAAATTATCTTCAATTTTTACCCTTATTGTGATTATTATCTCAACAATTCTTTTGTTTCTTTTCATGAGGTTATTAATATTTTTATTATTTATTATATGTCTAAGAATGGTTTTAGTTATGATTCAAATTGTGGTAGATGTTGTAGTTCACTAATGAATTAAGTTTTTATGTTTCCAAAGGAACTATATCTATATGATCCCCAGGTATGTGTTTAGGTAAACTAGGGAATATTCATCTAAAAATTTGTAATATTTGTGTATGAAAAGCATGGGTCACTACAATTGGTATCAAAAGAGAGGTTCAGTTACACTTTGAGAACTAGGATGAGAAAACATTAGTTATATCTGTATAGATTTATCTATGCATAGGTCTAGGTATGTCTCTAAGGATATGTCATTGGTTGAGTAAAATTATTGGATAATATCCTAGAATTTTTTAATAGAATATGGAAAGTGGATTCAAACAAATTTATATCCCCATATAAATACTAAAAGTGGATGCAGGTCTAGCATAGAGGTACATAGGAGAAATAACTCTGAAAGGTATGATTTAAGATCAACTCAATCATCACCTCACGCATGAAAATGGGTTTTTATGCATACTGGGTTTGACACTCCTGATAGATAGGGTTCAGAGATTTACAAACACATTACGAACCTTAATGAATGATTTAAATATATGATGATAGTGAACGACCTAGGATAATCCTAAGGTGTCTTATAAAAAAAATAAGTCACAATTTAGACATAATGTAAGTGATTTATAATGATTATGTGGTTTCCCAAAATGAACAATGTTACTCCCACAATTATTTTATAATTTATTCAATAAATGTAACCAAAAGGAACAGGGTAAACATTTAATGTGATAGAATAGTTTCTAATTAGAATCCAAATGGAATAATAACTAGATTGAAGGATGTTGTGATTATTAAAAGTATTTTATTAATTTATATGATTAAAAACATGTACCATAAAAAATATCACACTCACTATATAATGTAAGGATAGTGTTTTTTAATAGTTTGTGTAGAGGAAACCATGGAAGAAAGATGATTTGTTTTCCTATCTATCAAAATGTGGGAATAATATCTCATTAGAATTTCTTAGAGGAATATAATGATATTTTGAGTGTGGAAAAGGAGACAAATCATTTAATTATAAGGTAAAATGAATATTTTCAGCTATATCAATCGATGGGAATAATCATATCACTAAGATATAATCAATGGTGGAATGTTTTAAATGGAAAAATAATGGTATTTTTTAAAAAATATATCATAATGGGAAATCTAATTAAAAAAATTAATCAATGTATTAAATGTAAAGGTTCATCTGTTGATGATAAATAGACTATAAATGACCTATGAATATGAAGAGGTATTATAGAATATGAAGATAAGTCCTAGTTAATGGTTTGAGATGGAAGTGGGAGGATTTAAGTATTTATGAATTGGGGTTATAAAATTTTGAAATGTATAAGGATTTTTCAATATATTTTTTTCTTTTAGGATTTTAATGAATATGTTTAATGATGCAGATGACCTAGAAATTGATTGAATGAAATGGTGACTTTTTGGAAGAATATATGATTAAGGGATAGTAACCCTTAATATTTTCTTGATGATAAAAAATGGTGTTTGTTTTAGTTAAAGTGATTATTGATTGGGAAATTGTTCATAGTACTATTTATCTTGGAGAAAATTAATAATTTCATGATAATTTGTTTTATGATACCAATAATGGAGTTTATAACATGTTAATATTTAATGAATATATCAAATACTGTATTTTTTTATTTAAGGAATGAGGTAGAAAGTACATTTTTAATATGGATTTTTGGAAATTCATGAAAATAAATTGTTTCAATATAATGAATGAAAAACTTATTCACATGTTGGGTATACAATGATCAATTACTACATTATGATATTTTTATACTAATTTACGTTTATTTGGAGAAATTTATTATCCATATTTATAAAATTTGAATCAGGGAACGTTTAAAAGGTAAAAAATTTATGGAATTGTTTATAGTGAACTTTGGGTGTGGTTTTAGATATTATGGTATTACCTCACCATATGAATATTTCTTCATATTCTATTACCATATCTAGTAATTTTTCTGGGATGATAAATACTGATAGAAAGAATCAATTTTTATTATATTTATGGATCATTTTATCCTTTTATTTTTTAGGTATAAAAATTTAATCTTCATTCTATGAAGTTAGATATGATGTGAAAATTGAACGAGGCACAACCAAAGGATGATATTATGCTAATGAAATGAAATGAAATAAATTAAGTGTATCATCTCATGAAAATACTTAAACAATATGAAAATGATCATGAAATAAAATATTTCTCTATTATCATCACTTTTGATGATATTAGTAACCTTTTTTTCAAACATCTTTAATTTATTGTTTTGAGGTCATCAAACTTCATTGGATCAGCAACATTCTTGTGATCAATGATTTGTATCACTCTCAATGGTTATTTTTTTAGCACGACTAAATATCTATTTCCAAATATGTTCTCTTATATGTAAACCATGTTATGAGTTATATTAGTTAACATTTCTGATTTTAAATTTATCTTTTTATGGGAATTTATATTATTCATTTGTAAAAAGTGGGGGTTTTATGATGTATTTTATAAATGATAATCCTTTGATGATCCAAAAAAATTTCGAGGGATAAGATCATTATATGGGGGGTACATTGAAACACCCTGATAATTTTTAATTTTTTTCAATTGAAATTAATATATTAGATATTTTAAATTATAATAAATACTGATTTTATCTTTTATTACCCACAATAGTAATTTTGGCTTGAGATACCTGAAACAAATATATTATATTACGTTACATGCGACATCAATTTTAAACAAAACATGGAATACTATTATAATATTATTATTTAATATAATAGTTATAACCTAGACATTGGAATGTACAGAATGAATATGGTAAAATAAATTATAAAAATACATTTTCCTGAAAAGTAGTTTTGTCATGTTTTCTTCTCAAACATTAATAATTATTTTTGACTCTATTAAAAAATATATTTGAATAAAATTTATTTATTTATATAATCATGTAAAAATTATATTTGGGTTAATTGTTTTGAATTTTTTGAAATGATTAATGTTTTGGTGAATAGTTAAAAATATTGATTTTTATTTGAAAACTACCATTTTGTTTTTGTCAATTATAAAGATAAATTTTATTTAAAATTGGTTTTAATGTAAAATTAGTTCAATAATAAATCAATTAATAAAATTTAGTTTATTATAATCATTTTTATATTGAAATTGGATTTAAAAACATTATATTCTTTTGAATTTCCCTCTTTGAAAGCATGCTTTTATGTCTCATATATGGGATTAATTTTAAGTTAAATCATGCTACATTTTGAATTGAATTTTAAAAAATGGATTCAATATTTTAAATGAGAATAATGTATATTATATAATTATTGAAACATATTTTTTGAACAAAATTATTAGTGGAAATAATGAAAATTCACTACCATAGTGAGGTTTAAAATTGGTTTACAAGGATATGGATGGGGAAGTAAGAATATAATGTTTAAAATGAAAAATTAAGTATTTATATTAATAATGGTTATAAATAATTAAATAATATACCACATTATTTATTATATATGGAAATTTTAATGTTTTTATCCTGGTAATGCCATTTTTATTTTGGATTCTTTTGGAAAATTTACATGTAGTTTCAATGTGGGTTCCTTTAAACCTAGTAAAAAAGGCCACCACCCCCTCTACTTATATAAAATTATCATAAAATATTGTTGGTAACAAAGCTAAAAAATTTAATCTAAAAATACAAATATAGGATATAGATAATTTAGACCTATGAAAATACAACAACTATGGTCTTTAATAAGAAATCCAAATTGGATACTTCTAGGTGAAGGTAATTTCCTTCACAAAGATCCTTTCTTTATTAATTTCTTATTTTTACCTCATTAATTATGTAATGAAACATGAAATATAATAAATCATGAATATTTTATATACTAATATTACATTATGGTACATTAAGAACCTAAACCCATTTCCGCATTCATCAAATGTGTTATGAAATCAGAATTCATGTATACGGAGGAATACCCCCTCGTGAACCAATGTAAATAATTTTTCCATTACAAACTCTCACAATTGTGTATGATGATGGATATTAATTATATAAATTCTATTTATAATATTAATATAAATATATATTCATTATATCATACATACATTTTTTACATTCCATTTGTAAGAATACGATAATGTCGCTCATGTGTACAGCACACTACCGCCTTACGAACCATTGTGATTTGTTCATTATATAAATGGAAGTTAATAATGATGAATTTAATTTTTTTTATTTATATGAAATTAAAAAGGATTATATATTAGTAATATTTTATTTTTTCTTTCTTTCATTTATATTTTTGAGAAAATGGAAATTGTGTTCATGCATAATTACCACCTACCATCTCCCTTAATAGTGTAATTTATTTTATAGCACTGAATATTTTTGGTTTCAATAAATATAAATATAATTAACATATGTGATATTTATGTTATAATTATCATTTTTATATGATTTAACTTGGATGTAGTGAAGAAAAATAAAAATATAACACATATAAACATGCAGAAAAAACAAAGGGTCTACTACCTGAAATGTGATTTTAACAAATAACTATTAATGAACAGGTATAAATTGGACATAATTAAAAATTAAATTATATAATATTTATAACAATGATTATTCTTTACATTTATAATAAACATATATTTAGTATGATGGAGGTTTTAATGTGTATGAAGTCGAGACATAGGGTAATGGATTTCAAGTCTCTCTTTTATTTCTTGGGGACACTTGAATATTTACTACTTATTTCTTTTGTATAATTTATATACATAAAATTTTACATGATATATAAGGAATTAAATAATTTTAATGATTTTTAATGGATAATTTTTTTATTATTTATTGGAGAATAAGATTCAAATGATAATTCAAATGATAAGGGATTTCCGTCTCATTTTTATTTTTATGTGAGACAAACGCCATATTCACCACATTTTTCTTTTATGTGGTGTATATAATTCATATGAATATATTTTATTGTTATTATCCTTAAATTTTTTATTTTTTACATATCCATTTATATATCACTCTATCATTTATTTATGATTCAAACTTTATAAATATTTAAGTGATTTGCCTCAATTTTCATTCCTTGATACTTATGTTATGTTTTTCACTTATCACCTTGTACAAGGTGTATATAAAACCCCATTGAAATGTATTATTACAAATTTATTTACACTAATTATATTTGATGTTTTATTTAAGGATATTAGTACATGGTGATTATGTTTCAATATTACTAATATTGTAAATATTTTATGTTACAATCTCATCATTTATCAGAATTGTTAATGATTATATTTTCGATTTTAAAATCACCGGACCCATATCTAAAGAAAAATATTCAATATATTTTAATCTAGTTACATCCAGGTAATAAATGATCTCCTTTCATTCTACTCTCTTTATTTAATCAATATTTGAATTTTTTTTAAAGAAACATCTCTTGATCAAAATCACATTTTCTTCAAATATAATAACATCAAAAAATGTTTTCAAATTATTTTTCTTATATACCATGAAATTTTGAATTATTTTTTAAATAATGGTTGAATTTTTAAAAATTCTTAAAAAAATAATCATCATTCCACTTTTCAAATAATTCCCATTTGGATTTTAATGAATCTTTGAATGAAATATTTATTTTCACTATTTTTGAAATGAAAAATATTTACTATTATCATAACAAACAAATTTTTTAAATCTTACATTAAATGTTTTAATGTTTTTTCAATTAAAAATTTTACTTATTTGTTAGTAATATTTATATTTTGAATAAATGGTAGTTAAGATTATAGTATTTTTAAAATATTTCATGTTTTAAAGAGTGTTTTTCAATGTGGACAAGTTATTTTCCTAAAATAAGATCTAATTAATATTTAAAAATAATTTTCCATCTAAGATGAAATAATTTTATATTATTTATGATTTAAGAGGGATAATATTGAATGATAAAATCCTTATTCACTCCCAAGATGGTTAATTTTTAGTTTTATGAAAACTATTTATTTTTCATGGGTTATGAAATAATGCATTAATGAATTGTTTATGAAACCTATTTTATTTAAAAGGATTATGATTTGATGACGTAATAAAAGTTTCATGATATTGAGGAGTACATATGTTTTATTTTAATGATGTTATGGTGGTTACATTATAACCAAGTATAGTAGTTATGACCTAAAAAAATATGGATGGGGACAATATCTCTTTATAATTAATTGTGTTGTGATTTACATTATTTGATCTAAAAGGGAACACATGAAATTATTCTATGTAAAATATAGATTAGACAAGAGTTCATCATAATTCCAATGATGGAACATGGGTTTTTGAAAAAGGACTACTACTCTATGAATTTATTAGTGTGTTTTCTAGACATAATATTCTATATTCTTATATCTATGCCATTATTCCACATATCAGGACAGTGTTATACACTCACAAACCATGTTGTTTGATTACCTTATGATCATGTAATATGAGATTCCAAAATATGTGAAATGACTCTATATTATGATCATTTATTTTTATGATATTGTTTCAAAATTTTATTCTAAAGTTCTCATACCATTCTGTTCATTTAATGCATACATATCTCCCTTTTATACACTTACTAAGAAACTGACCTAAACATTTGGTATGATTTATTTCATCTTGTTATGTAGAAATGTTTTTTGTTTTATATGTCTAAGATGGTTATATATTTGAGAAATATATTTGGGATATGATATAGTTTTACTGTGAGCTATTTGTTGTGGTTTCTAATTCTTCATAAGCACCACTCCATGATATTTATGTATGTGTTTGTGTAATGTAATGAGTATTTATCTTAAATGGTGTAATATCTATAAATAAAAATACTAGGTCATGAAAAATGGGGATATATCCATTGGATGGTTGTCTCCAAAATACCCAATCCACATTCATCTTCATTATTAAAAATGTATTCAATTTTACCATGGAATAGTATTTTTAGTTTCATTAGATATTTTCGGAAATTATATTGCCCCATACCCTTGATTATGTTGTCAATTTATACAATTTATTTTCTAAATTTCCATTTTCTACGTATTTTGAATAAATTAGTCATATATATATCATCCATTTTATCAAAATAAATACTATCAATTGTTATAAAAATGTTTGTAAAGAGGAAATTTATCCTGGATATTGTTTATTACTTATTGTTTTATTCATTTTTTCCATAGTATCACTAATTTTTTGTCTTTATTGTACTTTTTAATTTCAATAATCATAATTATACAAATGGTATCTTCAAACATGGAATTATCATAATTTTTTACAAAAAATAGGCTATTTTCCATATAGTTTTTTACATGAAAAATTATCCTATTATATACATTTTCCTTCATCATAAAAATGATATTTTAAACAAAAATAAAACAATAAGATTCATACATTTTTAACTTTATTAGATATATATTATGATTATAAAGAACATAAAATTGAACAAGATTTCCATATTGATTATTTCTCCCTCTTAAGAACACAACACTTCAGAAAATAGTTACTAGATGAAATGAATATAGAGAGAGTGGTACTTAAATTTTCCCTATAGATTAGGAGGTTAGTGATTCCTAATAGAACACCAATTTCACATTAGGTTTCACTTTTATCCCTATTTTTATAAATGAACTTGTTTTAATAGAATCTAATAATTTTATAATTTTCCATGGTTTTTTGTATAATATTTCAAAATGTGGAATGGTTACTATGATTTTTATTACATAATTGACAACCATACATTTTCTATTGTTTGGGAGAGATAAGTCATTTATTATTGTCACCATTATCTATACATTTTTTGTAATCCAATTCTATAGAATAAAAACTGGAATGGAGTTTGTAAATCCCACAAAAGTTGAAGATGTCTTCGAACCTTTTTATTCTCCTCATATAGGTTCCATAATATCCTTTATAATGATTTTTTGGGTTGTTTTTAGTTCCTCCTAGAATTTTCCATCCTTATATTTTTTCCAAGATCTCCTCCACCCATTTATGAGAGATGTTTCATCACATCCAATAGTAGTTTTCCCCATATTTCATATCATATGGAACATGATTTTTTTATATATCTCTGAAAAAATATAATAATTAATATTTTGGTCATAATCCCCTTCCAATTGATAATTAAACATTAAATGTAATGCATCCTCTCATTTAGTCAAACTATTGGCATTGAATTTCCTAATTTTTATCATGTATAAAACAAATTTCCCCCCAAATTTATGGATATTATTTCATTCACAATCCATATATATATTATAATCATACTATAAGTAAACCGATTTTAAAATGCACGGTATTTTTCCCAATATTTGACAATTAACCTTCATCATCCTAAAAACACGATCAATTATATCTCTCAGTAGTATATTTCCTTATAAAAACATAAGTATTTACTCAAAATTATTTGAATAGAGTAACACATATTCAACATTTAATGATTTAAAATTTTAAAATTGCTATAGAGTTTAGACTCATTTCAATAATCATTGAAATGAATGTCAACTCTTTAGTAAGGGATTCATTTCTTACTCCTAAATCATTTTCAAAATACCTAAGGATTTTATGTAGATTTTCAACATTTCATCTTCAATTTAATCATTTTAATACATATTTCCTAAAATATTTTCGCATTTATCATTATATTATATTTTCTAAACTTTTAATAACAATCATCTTTTGAGTGGAAAACGTAATTTTTTTAATTCTTTGGAATTCCTCATCATTAGTGGTCATAAAATAACTTATAGTATCAAATTATTCATTCATTATAACAACATAATATAATATTAAATATATTCACATTTTAAATCATTCAAACCATAATTATGTATGATAATGGATTCCATAGCATGATTTCACTTCTTCTATAAATGGTTCCACAATATTGAACTCAATTAGTTTTTGTCTTTATATTCTATTTCCCTATTGGAATAATTAATTTCTATCTAACATAACTCATATGTATATTAGAATTTATATTATATATAGCTTCAATATTTGGAAAAATATCCTTAAGAGCCTTTGATGAGAATTATATTTTTAAACATCATCCTTAAGGGCATACATTAGTGTATTTCTCAATGAAGAATCAGTCTCAAAGTTTCCTCGATATGTTTCATGGATAAAATTGTGTTGGGATAGTAAAAATACCATCAAGAATAAATTCTAGAAGGATCCCAATAGATTCATCATAATAGGAAAAACAATTTTTTACCGCTATTGAATTATATTATATCCAATAAGGGGGACATCATTTTGAAATCCATTTTACATTGAAAATTAGGACTGTGATAGAGAAAAGAAAAGTCCAATGATAAATAATCATATCACTATGATGATAATTGACTGTACCAATAATGTTTAAATGAGATATACTATCATAGGGAGGGGTGAAACAAGTTAATTATCATTATTCAAATTTTATACACATTTCCTCAAATCTCACACAACCTCAGTGGTTAATCACATCTTACATATAAGGGATACTTGTTTTTCTTCTTATATATGTTTTTTAACTATATTATTTTGTTAAATGACATTTCATAGAGATTCCTCAAGTATTTATTTACTAACTTTTGGTGTTTATGGAAAATATTTGTAGCACATTTTTTGTTTTTTATATGGATCACCAAAATATGATAGTCTAAGGATCATGAGATCAATAGTGTGTTAATAAATAATTATAATGAAGTGAAATTATATTCAATGGGAACTTGATAGGCCACTACAACCCAGAGTAAGTCCCCTTATAGTTTTAGGGACATCTAACTAATTCCTCATTGTCACTCCCTCAATGTTTCTTCCTCTTATTCACTACTCATTAAAAGGATCACATTCACATAGTTCTGTTCTATATAGGACCCTTATTGACCATCAGGATATAACTTTAAAAAATTTTATTGGTTACATATAATTATTTTTAACACTTTTTCATAATCTATGAATTCCTTATTTCATGAATTAGTTATTTCTGAACAGAAATAGATTTCCTTCTTCTAGTGACAGTTATGAAACTACTATCCACTTTATTATTTTACAACAATAATATTCTTCTTATATATTAGTAATATCATTAATGAGTTCAAACCTTTTATTCTCTATTTTAATCCATCACCTAGAAACCATTATAAGAATATTGAATGGTTTAATATATTAGGGTTTATATATAGTATTTTTAGGTTTCAATTCTTTATTATATGATAAGGATATCATGTTTATTCAAATCACAACATTTCATCATCATTATGTGCTAGTAAAATTCCCAATTACCAACATGATTCCACAAAATTCATAAGATATCCTCTTTAACAACTTCATTGTCAAAAAATAATTCTTCATTGTAGTGGGAAATAATTCCCAATTAATATTCTTGATAAATTTATCCATATTTTTTAATTTTTTCTTGGATCATGGATGAAATTCAATGAATAATATTTATGAATCATTAAATAATTATTCACGGACCATCTAATATATATCCCCTTTATTATAATGTCTATAATCTATATAAACACCAAAATATATATTTTTTCAAAACACTGTGACATAGACTGTTGAATAGATAATATAAATTCCCTTTGAAACATCATTCTAAAATGTTTTTTTCCTATAATTACTTTCTATATAGATACCTGACAAACCACTACCATTATGCATAAAAAAAACCATGACTATAGGTAGAACCACACCTTTATAGTTATCCTCATTTCTCAAAAGTTAAATTCAACTCGAAACACCTTGTGAAATTCAGAAATTCTTCTCTACATATAGTGGAGGAATTCTTTTGACATATTAGTTTCATATTTTCCTCCACGACTTCTTTCATCCCCAGTTTTGTTTCACCTTTTATCACAAGTGAAAATACAAAATAATCATGTTTTATAACAATATTAAAATCAATTTTCCATTTTGACGTCAGGACAACCCTAATTATGAATTTATACACTTTAAATTCTTTTTAACAACTTGTTACACCACAATCATTTTGGGATTCTTGTTTCTTATCAACAAAATTTCAATGTTACATTCCCTACTACCCATTTTGTATTCATTTAACCATATATTTTGGAGTAATTATCTCCCATTAAATATACCAGGACCACTAAACACAATGATTGGTCTTCATTTATTCACACATGTTCTCTTGAAATCTAATATTGGGAGTATCACGACATGGGCCTTTTTGTTTTCATGTTTTTTGGGATATACTATTAAAAATGAAATGCACTATGGAATAATATACACATGGTTTTCCCCATTATTTCATAAACACTTCTTTGGTCGTTCTCTCAAATAAGTTGTTTCCTTACATAATTTATTCCTGCTCTTTAATTTCCTCCGACAACATTATTCTTATCAAAAAATACAACTTCACCCAATCAATAGTTCTTATAAAAAAAATGTCTTATCAATAATTTGTGTCAACAATACAAAAAAGAACCCATTATGGGATCAGTAATAATCATATCATAATTTTATTTTCATCATTCTGATATTTTATTTAATCATGATGTTCATGTATCGATCCTATGTCTTCAAGGATATTGTAATAGAAACAAAAAATAATTACATTCAGGATCATCTTTAAATCATTATTTTTTTCAAATTAATTATATTTTTTTAACATTTAACAATTTTTTACCCTTTATTAATATTTTTGAATTTTACTGAAATGGTTATCAGTGATGTAAAAATCATTAACAATATATACATTCGAATTAATAATGGCCTATCTGATACGTTTTGTATCTTTACATAACCAATTATTAATTTTTAATCAGGTTCATTAATTTTAATTTCAATAACATCACTAACTTTTATACCACAAATATATAAATCATAAATTTCTAGTCTAAGAAATTTATGTGATATCTCATATTATTCATATAAATCTAATAATTTAAACCATCAAAAAAGGAAATACCTTTACATTACCTGTGGTCAATATAAAAATAATATTCTGTAGAAATTTTTGTTTGAAATGAACCATATGGCTATGATACCACTCTTTATTATGATAATCCCAGTAAACTATAGGAGGGGTGTATTATAGTTCATAATTTTTCTATTCCTCCACAAGATCATGTTCACAAGTTAAAAAAAATCTATAATCCTATAAATCCTAATGCATATAAAATATCTGTATTCTAAAAGTTAATGCATTGAAATAATTTTTTTACTATGTTTAGAAAAATGGAATAATCCATTAAGCATACACCAATAATTTATTAAGATACCTGTGGATAAAACTATACAAAGAAGATTTTATAAGTGCTTTTTAAAGGGGAACTGTCAATCTTTGATTCACTCCCTCATATTATATCTCTACGCACTAATTTGACACAAGAAAAAAAGAATATGAATCATTAAGATCATTTATAATAATTCTTCACCCAATATAAACACCAAATTTAAATGGGTGATATTTTTTTGAATATGTTACTTATTTAAATCCTTTACATTAATGAAATTCTCTATTAAACCCTTTGTCCCATCTAACTTCATGTTTAATAAATTATCTTCCAAAAATCCATCATTCATTTTTTCTTTACCTTTTTTGTATAATTGGGCTCACCTACTAATTTTTGTTTCAAAAATTATCAACACATTACCCATTTATTGGTTCTTAGCATGTTCTAAATTAATCACTAATTATGTATTCTAATTAAATTATAATCCAATAAAATCCAAGAGTGATTCAAAATTCTAGGATTCTAAATATTTAGCTACTTAACAGTGTGATTTCCTCTTTTGAATCATTTATTATGAAAACTCATATATTATAGAGTAGTGTACTTCACCGTGGTTCTATCCCTATTAACATCAAGATCCCAAAAATCTATACTAATGAAAAACATAGATCCATGAAATACCATTATGTGATTTCCTAAAATCTTATAAAGATCCCAAATATTTGATTCATTATCATCAAAACTATTGTGTTAGGTTATAAATCATAAAAAAATATTCATGCCAACATTACTCCCATAACACACCTTCTTTTTCAATACTAGGTAGATTGTAACATTGACTATATTTTTTCAGTACAACTACGGATTTTTACCCATGATTTTTATATATTCCATTTACATCTAAAAAATAATTTCATACCTCCTTTTTGAGGATTAATAGTTTGGAAGGGGTTACATCTCATGATACTTTATTCTCTAAACTTTTATTCATGTGAACCATTCACTTTAGTATTCTGCTAATTAAAATGTCGAATCAAACTTTAAACTATAATTTTTTTAATCATATATTCCCAATTATGTTGAATGTATCCTCAAATGATGATTTAATTAACATTTTCATACCCTATATAAAAATTTACATACCCATTAGTAATATTTTTTATTCGGACAAACCTACAAATTAATCTGATGTAGATACCCATTATGACATGAGCTCTTCCTTTGCATTGTGATACCGGGTCTATTGAATGAGATAACTTATATCAATATTTTAGCTTATTCATGGGAATTAAAGAATAACCATGCCTCATTCTATACCAATTATAGACAATATGAACACTAAACTATTGGTCAATGAATCTTTGTGTTAATATAGTCCCCCATTTGTAAACAAAAAACAAACCAATGATAGACTTTTTTTATATTATAAAGTGGTTTCTTTTCATTAAATATAAATTACATAAAAATATTTTAGTAGTCGATTAATTTGAATATATTATCCAATTGTGATATTTTTTAAGGAATTATATTCATCATTTGGATTAACTATAATGACTTAAAAAAGATCCTATCATGATTGAATGGTTAATAAATTTGTTAAATATATTCCAAAATTAATCAATAATATATTATTTATGCTCAATAAAATTAGCCATATCAGTGTGAAGTTTATTATAATAAACAATATAAAAAACATGGTAAATCAAAAACAGTGGTTTATTACTAAGATCTCAAAAATTTCATAAAGGATAATGACTAAAATATTTAAATACACAAAAAATTAATGATAATTAGTATCAATTAATGGTTAATAATATATTCTATTTCTGATACTTTGTTAAGATATTAGATTATTAATATCTAATATGTAAAAATACAACATACAATATTTACAACTATATTAGGGATCTTTCAATTACTACTTATACAATTTAGAATAAAAAAAATAAAAAAGGTATATTATAAAGGAGGATTAATATAAAACCCTAATTTCAGATAAAAAACACATTATTAATGTATTAGGAAAATATATAATGTTATGGTTATCAGTTTAGAGGTTCTTATGGGTTTAGTAACATTCAGGATGCTTTTATAATGTTTTATAGTTGGTGCACAATTAGTAGAAATCATGCAGCATCTGTTGGTTAGCATACGAGGGTAGATAGTTGGAATTGGGAAGGATCATGGTTAGAATATAGTTTTCCCAAACAAAGAGTCTTCCTAGGAGTAACCCTACTTATTTAAGTATGGTTAAATGAATGTTTGGAATATGGTTTGTCTAAATTTTCATGAAAACCATGAAAAGTATTTCTATAAAAGAGTAGCATAGAATGGTTGGCACATGGTATTCCAAAATATGTGGCATAATGGTGTGGTGTATAGTTGTCCCTACTTATAAATTTTATCTAATATGAATTAACCTCTAATGCGCTCATTTCTCACCAATTCTTCCCATAACTGAATGCAATTTTTCTTCCAATCTATGAAATATGATTTGTTTTGATCAGATAGCGATTATATGGTTAACTAAAGTGTGTGGATGGCCTAGATTTTTTCGATATGTGCTAATTCCTACTCATTAATCATAGTTAAATGGTTCTTATCTAAATAAGAACGACATTTGTAGTATGTTGTTCATATATCTACGATTTATGAATTTTTTTATGATGGTATCTTATTGTATATAGTGATGGTAATGTGAGTAGTGAGTAGATATTGAAGTTCCATTATGTTGATCTTGATTCTCTCCAATTGTAGTTAGGTAGTTTGATTCTATATCAACTCCACATTATTTATAACATTAAAGAAAATTTTAAGTTAAATTTTTTCACTAAATTTGTGTTTAAATCCATGAGATATTAATGGGGAAAATCTAAATTAGTTTTGGTTTTGAAAATTGATATAAAATTCATTGAATCTTAGAAATATCATTTATTTTTGGATTTTAAAATGATTATTTTAAAACTAGTTATTTTTTTATGTGGAAAAATATTTTAGAAAATATTGAAAAATGAATTGTTTTTTTAAAAAAATATATGTATTTTTTATTACATGGTTGGTGTCAATTCATTTTTTTAGAAGTGGCCTTGTTTAAGGGGTTTTTTTCATTAGGTTATGTGGAATTGGATACATTATGAGGAATTGGAAGATCATTTTGAGATATATCAACAGTATAAAACATCCATATGAGAAAGAATGGTGTCTGTTTGGAGAATTGGTTTTGGATATATCAAATTAATTATAAAATGGTTTTATTCATTCTATATTTCATTCCATAAAAAACTCAGCATGAATTAATTTAATATATTTAATGATTGAAACAATTTTATATAAACTATTCTAAAATGGTTTATCCTTGTGGTGTGATTTGGGTAAATAAAAAGAAAAACATATTATATTCAGACTCACACACTTCTTGGGAACTGTTATTCATTTACCTATGACATCTATTGAGAGATGAGTAATGGAATGGTATCTTAGTTATTTAGGGAATCCCCTTGATACGGTGGGATTGGCATGTGGAGTTGGATCATGAGCATGGAGGGGGTTTGGGGTTGTTGTTTGATATAAATTTATAGTTTTGAGTTTTCTAGTATTTTGGTCTACATTGACTGTGTATTCTATATTTCATTTAAAATCTGATATGGTTGATGTTATGGTTTGTTTTTTCGTTTTATTTTAGACTCATTCATTATATAGAGATCTGTATTTTAATTGTTTATATGTGTATATTATTTTATATTTAAATGGGAAAATAATCTCCTAAATGTTCTTGATAAAGTAGTAATTTATTTCTAGCATTTACCTTCTAGGGATGTAACATAAGGCATTGTATCTCCCCTTTTACTCCTCAAGCCAATGAAGAGGGGTGGGTTGGTACATTAGTTATCGGCTTATGCGGTTCCTTTCATGGTAATGGTATCATTTTTAGGTTTTCAAAATAACTTTTCAAGAAAAATTCCATCAGTAATAATATATTCAAAATTTATAAAATTATCAAATAATGATATTTATATTAGAACAAGGTGTAACTAACCTTTTTATGCTAAACATCATGTTATATGGGTGTTTGGGTACATGAGTTATTAATACACTTCTAGGTGAGAGGTTACCTCATCATCATGGGTCCAGTTAGTGATTTTTAAAGAAAATTCATTCAAATAAAGACTTAAAAATATGATTCCAATTTCAATTTTGAGTAAAATCATTTCTATAATAGAACATATTGATAATTTTTGAAAATAGTGAAAATGGATGATTTTGAAAGGGATTGTTAGATTAATTTCCCCAAAAATTTCTCTAGGTTACATCCCCAATGTTAATTTGATTTTATAATTGATCTCAAACCTATAATGAATCCTATATATATTATATATTATTTAATAAAACCAATATAATTAATGGAATTGAATGATCATTTGGAAAATTAGAAAATTAAAGGGTTAATTCGACAAAGTACGCCTATGTTGGTAGTACCCATTGTGTTTTTGAAGAATGATTATTGAAATATTAGACATCTTATAGATTAACTAAGTCTTAACTATGTTATAAAAAATAATAATTACCCTCTTAAATGAATTGATGATCTGTTAAATTGATTTATGGGATCCTAGTGGTTCATAAAAATTTATTTAAATTTTTGATATCTACAATTGAAATTTCAGAAGGATGATATTCTGAAGACAGATTCCAAAATAAAATATATATACTATGAATATGTTTTTATTCCTTTTTGTATTAGTAATTCACAACCTTTAATTATGTTTTTGATGAATCATACTTTTTTATGGTATTTGGATTCCAATTTTTGGTGTTTATTGATGATATAATGGTGTTTTATAGAATAGAAGCAGATCATGAGCACCACATGGTTGTAGTTCTAGGTATCATGCAGGAACATCTTATTTATACCACATTTTCAATGAGATATTTCCAGAAAAAAGTGGTAAATTTCCTTTTCCTTGTTATATTTGAAAATTGTGTTTATATATTTTTGAAAAATATAGATGCTATTATAATATTTCATCCACCAAAGAATTTGTTTGAGATATATATTATTTGTGGTTTGGTGGGATACCACAAACATTTTTAATATTATTTTTCACATTTTTAGTCACTAATAACATCATTTCATAGGAAAGGAATTCCTTCTAATGAAGAAAATAATGTCAAAAAATTCATTCAAAAAAATAAGGTTAGACATACATCAGCACCACACCTCATATTTAATTAGATTTGAGTGCGCTATATATTCTTTTGTGATGCATTCGGACCTGTTTTGGGATTTGTAATCATGTAGGGAGAACATTTTGGTTCTTACTCATTAAAGTAGTCACAATTTTATGTGAATAATTACCAAATAAATGACTTAGAATTAACTAATGTGTTCAATTCATAACATCATGGTGTTATAACGTATTTGGGGATATGTTCATGTTATCTGAGTATGAAAATAATAATAATCAAGAGGGGGTGAATATAATCATTTTAAATTATCATTCGCTTAGTAAATTCTCCAACATTTATTTACGTTTAACGTCTATAATATTATTTAATAAAACATGTAGAACTAATAAAATCATAACTGAAATGAACATATAGATATTTGTAGTGGTTCATGGTATGGCTAATAAAATTCTTATTCATTTATATGGGATTGGATATCCTTTTCCTAGGAAAATCATGATAGAAGACTAGAATTTTACACATGATACAAGAATATAAGATTTCAACATATCTCTAGATTGTTTTTATAGGGAAATTCCTACAATTATTGTATTACTAGGATCCTTTACAATGAATGATACAATAGAAAGCGTTTACAAACTAAAAATTATAACTATAATAAACTAATCAAAAAAATATTGATCTCTATGAGAAATAAAATTACGGAAAAGAAACTCCAGGTGATTCATCCAAATGTAGTACAGATCGAAAAATACACAACTGATGGAGAGATACTTATTTTTCATTATTTTCATTGAAAATAGAGTGTTTCAGGATTTTAGGAAAATGGTACTTAGTATTTCTATTCACATAATCTCTCATACATAATGATACAATCACAAAAAAAATGTTATATGTATTTTAAATGCATCAACAATCTCTTATTTTAACACACAACACCTAATCCATTGATAATAATACACACATATTTTCTACATTAAATTCATCGGCAAGAGTATAAGAAAATAAAATATTTCTTCCATTTTCCTCTATCTCGGTACCCAGTTCTTTTTATAATAATTTATTTTATCTTAGAGAGGAAATTTTCCATTTATGGATTCTATAACATCATTAAAAACATCACTTAAGAGCTTCATCATTAATATATTCCAACATGCTGCACGATGTAGACAATTTGATGAATTAAATCCACATAACAAGATTTCTAAACTGAAATAACATAAATAATTTGAACAAAAGAATCTATATATATTATTTAACTTCAGATATCAAAATAGAATAATATGGGAACTTTATTAACATAGTTAAAACTAATATAGTAGATTTAAATGGCGTAGCCATTTTTTCACATAGTTGATTCAATAATACTAACATAGATGATTGAAGTAATGTATCCAAAAACATAGGATATTCAAAGAACAAATTTCGTCACATAACATAGTTAAATATTCAAATTTTCACATATGAAATTTCTCACATTTCTGATTACACAATGTAATCATTTTAAGTACCCAATAATCTACGTAGGCGATTTCTTTTTTAAGTGATGTTGTCGATGAATGAAATTACCACATAGGAAATTTCACAACTTTGATGATTGAAATATACCTTTCATTTATGTAGTTGATTGACATCTATAAAAAAATTAAATCATAATGCGAAAAATATTAACATAGGAAAATCTCAATGACATAGGAATGTTTCTAACAAAGCATCCAAAACCCATACAAAGAAGAAATTTAATTTGGAACACATTAGAATAAAATTAAACATTTCAATCACACAAAGAAATACATATTTATTAGTAATTTTTTTGGGTATTTTATATCCTCAAGTACTAAAACATATGGAATTTTATGGATCCACATTAATAGTCCAACAATCTCAAAATTTTAGAAACTCAAAAAATCATAATACTAATAAAAATACTAGTATATTATAGTCTTTAATAAATATACAATTTTAAAAGTTATCATTAAAAATTAAATGATATATTGAAAAAAATATTTTTTTCTCCCCCCAAGTTATAAACATCATTCCTTTTTGAATGTTACAAACATACCCTTTTTTATTTTATGATTTTATTGAATAATGGATTATCCCCCTTTTTCAAGGTGGTAACTTGTGCCCCATTTCAGGTATTTAAAATGAATGCGTAAGAGAGATAAAATTGATGTTAGTGCATATCTTAGAGCTATGAACTATTTATGTTTTCTGAGAAAACTAAATTGTGTATGCATTGAAATGTTCATTTTCATTTAATTAATCAAATAGATAAATAACATAAAATGAAAAAAAATCACTAAGAAACACATGAGATTCAATGAAAATAATAATTAATTTCAATTATTAAATTGAAAAATAATCATAAATCCTATAAAATAGTACAAAGAATAATTTTTTGGAAATAATTATGGTTTTAGTGGATGTACTTCTAAGGTTGGATCATATTTTGAAGTTGTATCATCTTTGAATGTAGATGTAGGTTTGGAGGTAGATAGTGTCGACTAGTGTTACACAGAAGGATCATAAACACTATCTATTCACATTATGGTATGTTACGATATCCTATTATATCATTATCATGGAGTCCCATTCTCCATATACGATACAAGTCAGCATAACACTTGTTGATCCTCGAAAAAAAATTATACATACTAAATTTAAGAATAAAAAAGAGTAGTTTGATTATGAATTTGAGAAACTGGTATGATTCCATTATCGATGAACATATTGACATGATATACTTTTCTTGAAGAGAATGTTTCTGATTCATTGACAGTATGAAAATAGAGAAGAAGGGAAATGCTTGTAGTTGAAATTCTAGAAGGAATGTCCATATGATATTTCATTGTAATTATTGTTATATAAAACTTCACTTCATTCAAAATACCATTAATCGACTACAAATTTCAATCTATGATATTCACGTGAAGTAAAATTTTTCATGTTACATAAATATGATAGAAGATAAAATTCAAAATAAATAGATCACTAAATTCAGGTTGGGTCTCATCAAAATGAACATGACAGGTGTTTTGTATAAAACTAACTCTATTCCTATAACTAGAATTAACTTATTTAAAGATTATTCTGATGGTTCTTTTGAAGATGAATCAGAATCAAAATATTAATCTTTATATTATTTTATTACTTTAGGAAAATCCAAAATCATGGAATCTAATAACATCATATTTCAAAAAATAGTATGTTTCCTGTACTAAGACCTTGAAGGAGGCATGTAATTTTTTATATTTATTTATTTGATACAGTCACATTTTCATAAACCAAATTTGTAAGTTATTTTTAATGATGACCAACATATTCAATAATCCATTTATATAATATATCACTATCATTCCATATATCTTCCTAGGATTAATAACAATTAGAAAAATATCCATTTACATCTCATCAATTAATAGTGGATAGAGAATATCATCTTGGAGACTATAAATTAGATAGGATAAATACTCAACTAATAAATCATATAATCAATTACTTACCCAAAATATCATATAAATAGTAGTTTCAATGGTGAAAAATAAATGGTTTGAATGCTTTGGATTTTATCTAACTAAAATTTCACATCACATTTTAATGTGTGCAATGTATCTTTTACTTCATATCGGAAAGCAATGATTTAATCAAGTAATTTCTACGACCAAACTAATGATAAGGATGAGGGATCATTTGACACATTATTTTTATATTCAACCAAATAACAATGTTCACCAATCTCTACAATTGTATGGAATATATCATTTAATCAGCTTGTGAATGATTTTATCTCGTCATGTTACGTAGAACATACATTTTAACTAGATTACAGGAATGTTGGATCAATTCAAAGACTAATGATCAAAGATTAATGTGTATCCACCATTCTAAAAACCATTTTATAATATGATTTGGAGATATGGTCCTCTTTAAGCTCACTAATATCTTCTTTTAAATTACATAGATCTAATATTAAACCATAAATATATTATCTTAAATTGTCATCCTTCATAAAAATTTCATTATAAAACACTTCCTTTTACATGATTTTTAATTTCATTATAACAGAATGGGATACATCTTGAGTATTTGAAGGTAAATAGAGAATAGATTGTGTTGGGAACACTTATCAAAATCTATAACTACATTAGGATCCCTATTTTTATCTATATGTGATATGGGAAGAATTGGATCATCTCCATCATGATCTTCTACTTAATTTGGACTTCTCTAAGAATTTATGCATTCATGAATGGTATTATAGGTCCTATGTTCATAAAATTAGTAGTTTTTCTAACAATTATCTCTATATGATGACCATCAGTAGATACAACAACATCACTAGTTGTAGGATTCTAGTACACTTCATCCTCTTGAATCTAGATGTAATCACAAACTATAAGATAGATAAATAGAACAAGATACCGGGTTCTTACTTATTCTATCTCCTCTATTCCTATAGTAGACACTATTTTGACAGGTGTTTTATCATTGTGTAGTGAGGTCTAAGATTAATATCCTTGAGTCACTATCTACTAACCATTTGTCTTTATTGAATTTAATGTAGAATCCATGCAATATCAAATATCCCTTAAGAGAACTGAACAAAGGGTATTACATTTATGACATTTTACCGCATCACTTTAATTTAAATCAAATACTTTCATTTTCAAAACCAATTTAATTAAAATAATATAAGGATTATATTTTAACATCAGTAAAATCACCTTTAATATTGGATGACTTAATTTCACATTTCTGAGTAAGGAATACATCGAATACATATAATGAATGATAATCTTCTCTATTACTACTGATCCATGATGTATACCTATTTTCACAAACATATATAATACATTCCATTCAGTAGGATGCTCTTTCACTTGTTTCATTTCAATAATATATGTTCCAAAAAAAACATGAACATATATGTAGGGACTACTAAGATTTCCCAATATGTATCTATGTAAAAGATCACTCCCCCTAAGAGGGACAATGAAAATACTTATCCATAAAAATAGAATAATCTTCCCTTAGATTTCCTTTAACATTTGATATGATTAAATCCTCTATTTAATTGAACTGATGGATGAAATTTATCCAAAACTCATTGAATTACTCTTCCAAAAGAAATACCAACTTCTTCTAATAAATTAAAAATTCTCAAAAATGAAAATGAATTTATTTTTGTTGGATAATTTATGTTGTATTAAAATATGAAAGGACCTTTTATTTTTATTGAAGAAATTTTTTTCCAATTCTGTTGAATATATTTGATGATCCAAATCATCCATCATCATAAATCATCAACTCTCACATTTAATTAATTGTAGTTGTATATTTATTATGATAGAGAGGTTATAGATGTCACATCACCATTAAAATGGGTTATTTATGTGAATGAAAAAACCATTGAAATTCTATTTTTTAACTAGTCGTGTACAAGAAATGTAATGTGATACAAAACTATATTTTCATTATAGTAACTTCTAACTGATAAATAAATAAATAAAGAAAAATAAATCAATCTCAATTTTTTTATTTTTATTAAATTGATATCATGAATAATAGTAATTTAAATATATCATCAAACATGATAATATAATAGGACATTTGATTTTAAACGTTAAAAATAATAAAAATAAAAAATAATAAAAAATAATTCTACTCATAATATGTTAGAATACATGAAAAAAACAAAAAATAAAAACAATTCACACTTAAAAGAATAAAAATATTCTATCAAAAGGGTTTTAGTAAAAATATACTCTAACAGATTCCCTATAGAGAGAATGTCAAGTGAAATATAAATATTTTGAGTGTGATCTCTTGGATAATCATTCTATAAATATATATGTTTTTTTTATTGATTTATAATATATTTTAAAATTTTGATATAACTACTCTTAACAAATATCATTGATACTTGAAAATATATGAATACAAAATGCATTAAGTTGTGTTTCTTCCAAAACAATTGTACACACCAACTACAAGTGTAAATATATTTTTCTTCTATAGTAGATAATGAAATAGAGCGTTCTTTATTTCTTGACCAGGATATCCCATATATACCTAGAAAATAAAATGATCCTAAATTATTCTTCCTATCCAGTCTACAACCACTAATGATGACATAAAAATATGATATTAAATTATAATCTAAAACTTTTAGAGAAACCAATGATAGATAAATAATTCCTTTTAAATATCTCAATATTATTTGGTAGTTTTGAAATGAAAATCATTAAAGTTATCATTAAATTGAGAACAAATAAAAACTAAAAATAGAATATTTAGTCTAATATTATTCAAATATAAAAAATCATAATTATTATTATATAAATCATATTATCACCTAGTTTCCTAGAATTATCCTTGTAATTATTTCTAATAAAACTCATAGGTTTATTATATTCATTACAGGTTAAAGTAAACATCTTGTTTTTTTATAATGAATTTGATTTAATTTATAACATTTCCAAATACATTTTGATAATTTTTGAAAACTAATAATAAAATATTACTCTACCATTATACTCATTTAAAATTATTTTTCTTGAGTTTTAAATATTAATTAACAATTTATTTATTTATTGAACTTAAAATTAAATATGTAATATATATTTTCACTAACAAGATATATGAAGATGGTGTTTTCTTGAATAAATTTATATCTTCCATATATACTAAATAACCATTTGATAAATGTAAAGGATAGAAAATCTCATACAAATATCTACATTGTTGTTTAATACCATAAAATTCTTCGGTAATATTAAAAACTGAATCCAGAAAGTATAGAATTTTTAAACGATGAGGTTGTAAAACAAAAACATCCGCCATTAGAAAACCATTTAGAAAAGAATATTTTAAATTCATATGATTTACTTTAATAATAATATATTATGAATATGCTAAAGTGGCTTAATGGAATCAATTATACCTACTGGGGAAAAGTATTCTTCTTATTCAATACATTCATCATTATTATAACCACTAGATAAAAGATATCTTTATTCCTTGTTATGACACACTAATAGCTAATATTATTTCTAAAAACCCATCATTTTATATAAAAGATAGTAATCAAGACATTCAACCAATTCACATACAATTTTCCTCTTGAACTATATTAATTACTATTACATGGCTATAACCCAAAAATCATCCACTAAGGATTATTTAATAGACTTATGTTATATCTAAGATAAAAAGGCGGAAAACTCTAAATGGTTACAAACACTATTTATAGTTCAACTTCTTTCATAAAAAATTCCTATAGATGTATTTAATGGGTAGTTGTTGAGAGTTTTAGGATGTTTAGAAATCATGAATTCAGTTAACTAAATTCCAAAAATTTTTATATGGTTATTTAAAATGAAGTTCTTACTCTTCATCATTTATTTCATAAAAAAGTCTTCGAAAACTCATGTAATCGAAAGAATAAAATAGTTCATTAATTTGAGTAAATTTTTGATCAGAATGATCAATTTAAATAATTATCACATGAGATGAATTTTCTTGAACAATCGATCATTTATTGAAAGCTATATATAATTTTGAAGTAGTAAAATTGACACAAAAATTCTGTTCATCATATATTGGATCAAACATTCCAAGATTACACAAAAAGTCTAGAATATATACCATATCTCAAAATACATTAATGTATCCATATTTTTTAATTATTTTTCCTTATATAATTTTTTCCCCTTTAATATAGTCTTAATTAGTACTCTATTTATGAAATTTTATTTTATATTCACAGGTTCAGTCTGAAAAATAAGTAGATAGGTTATGTTCACATACCACAGGCATCAAAATTTCCTATAAATTCATATTCCTATATTCAGCAACATCATTCTCTAATGATTCATTAGGGGAAAACCGTATTCATAATACCATGTTTTGAACAATCAGTATTGAACTCATGGTATTAAATGTTCCCCCAAAGGTAATATCTTAAATAATCTTTTTGGCATATTTCCCTTTTTGAACCATCATACAAAAAATTATAATGATAGAAAAAGAATAACTTTTAACTATGTGATACTCTATCCACCCTTTATTCTATAAATGTAAAAATTTAGTTTGGAAGATTTATATATA
This sequence comes from Viscum album, assembly GCA_963277665.1. Lineage (NCBI taxonomy): Eukaryota > Viridiplantae > Streptophyta > Magnoliopsida > Santalales > Viscaceae > Viscum > Viscum album. The sequence continues at coordinate 1,303,685,740 of OY728140.1, read as the reverse complement.
TGAGCCCTCATTTTTTCTATTCACTCTTATGAAACATAAATTATAGTCCATATATCATATTTTTTTAATAGGGAAATCCATTTGAACTCATCCAATCATATTCCACATGCTATAGAATTCATAGGTTTAGAATTTATATCATTTTCTACCTTAGTTATAACATCCAATGATTTTGTGTCATTCTATGGAATATGATAAGGATTCACATATTTGCAATAAAATATCATATCGGGGTTCTTTTACAATATGATCATTCGTTCATTCATGCAGCCATAATTATCTCCATTAATATATGGTGATATGACAATAAAAATTTGTTAATCTATTATTAGTCATTAAATCTAAATTTGAATATGTGTTTTGATTTAATAATTTTTTGGATGATTAGTCAAGAATAAAATCCCTCAAATTCAAAATAATTTCCATATATGCAAATAATGTGATTTAATTGGGGGTGAATTGAGTCCTTTTAAATTTTATTTCATTTAGAATACTCTCTCCTCCTTTTTAAGACTGAATTTTAAAGTAATCTTTAATAAAAAAATGATTCATACACAAAATCATTAAATGAAAAAAATTAGAAATTAATGATGTTTCCGGGGATTGTTTTCCCCTAGTCTACTCCACTACTACTGCTATCCTAGAGAGTGATGATTTAACGTAGTCTATTTGATTTATTGTGGACTAAAAGTCCTTTCCCTTGGGACTGTACAACTAAGTGAAAGTATTCATCACCTGCTAAATCACAAGATCCTTTAACTTATCTCTATAAATTCTTTACAAGTAGAAACAAGAATTTCTCCTTTTACAAAGATCCTTTATAATGAATGATAAATAAGAATGGGTTTATAGATATCATCTCACAGTTTCGAGAAACAACTGATATAAAATAAAGATCATTATGTGAAATAATAAGAACATAAATCATCTCTATGAGAGTCTCACTAACACATAAAATATAATCAATGAGAAAAACTAATGAAGATAGACTACTAATTTATTATTTTAATATAAAAAAAAATGTAAGAGGCATTGAGAAAAGAGATACTCAGTGTTTTTTAATTAAATTATGATACATAAGACATTGTTAGCATATAGAAATTTCGTTCTCTATATTCTAAATAAATGTATACCCTCCTATTTAAATTGAGTTTACATGACCCATATAAAATAAGAGACATGTCGTTTTTATGTGAAATTCCATAGTGATAGTAGAGGCAAAAGAAATATTTCAAACTTTTCCTTTTGTCTTGGTACTTGGTTCTTATTATAATATCTAATGTCATATTAAAGTGACAATCAATCCTTATGGGTTTGTAAAATATAATTAAAAACATAGATTGAGTTCTTTAGTGATAATAATTACACACTCAATGGACGACAGAAAAAAATTTAATAATTGAATCCACATATCTGAGTTACTGAAATTAAACCACATTGCTGATTTGAATATCTAAATCAATATTAAAAATTGAAATGCATGTGGAAAAAATATATTGCATAGATATTTCATTCACACAGATGAATCTTGTGTAGTTGTGTCTAAATAAAATATCTATTTTCATCACATATGACTCAAAAATAATGAATTTGTTGACTGAAGCATTGTATCGAATTTCACTATGTAGGAGATTCAAGCGACCAATTTGTTTCACAAAAGTTTTTTATGTATTAAATTTTCAACATAGTTTATTATTGATGTATCCAATTACATGGCATAATAATTTTACATAACATAATGATTGGCATAGAAGATATTGCCGATGTAGGAAATTTAGTTTTAGGTGGTTTTACAATGTAGCATATTGACATACTTGTTTCAATAAAAAATTAGACTGAATGAAATAGAAGAATTCAATAATGTAGAAAAATAAATTCATGTAGGAAATTTGTTTATGCATAGACAATATTCATTGAATGTATACTGAACCTATACTAAGAGAGGTTTATGGTTGAACACATCAGAATAAAAATTTGAAATACACAATTATAAAAAATAATTTTTCTATTATGTATGAAGGTTATTAGAGATCATTAATTCCTAAATAAGATGAAATATCTTGGATCATATTTAGTAGTCCAACACATAAATTTTTTACATATCATTATATATTGAAACACATTTTATAACTAATATATTTCATTATAAAATACTATCGATGGATGGAGTATATTCATATATTTGACTTCGAATGGATGTATACACTGAATTATGGGAACTCTGTGGATGATGTATTGAGAATTAATAAATATTCTCAATTGGATAAATATTCTTAGGGATACTAGAAACTAATATCACTTATAGTGTATATGAGGTCAAAACTCATATTTTGAGACCATTGAAGGAAAAAGTCTAGATTAAGAATCAATGATGTAGTTTGATGATTGGATTGTCATATCTTTCTAACATGAAGATAAAAATGATAGTTCCTACCATAATTTAGGATGTTTTTATAAACATAAGATATAGAAAATTTATATATAATTGAAAACACAGTTTGTTAGGTTGTCATTAAAAGGGGTGTGTTTGAGTAATCATCATGTTTCCTCACCTGTTAGCTGGTAATGATAGAGCATCAATGACTAATATGTATGTTATAGTCATTTCCAATTCCCATGTGAAAATGGGAGTATGTATCCATGGATTTGGTAACAGGTCTACCATGGATGGTTATGAATCATGATAGCATATGGGTGAAAATGGATTTTCTCATAAACATTCCTGTCTTCATCCTGATTCATGAACTTAATTCATTGGAAGACCTATGAAAATTCACATTTGTGATATTTTAAAGAAACATGGTATTATGGTATTTATTATATTAGAAATATACTTTATTTTTATCACTCATATTTGTAAATACTTATTATAAACCCTTGGAACACAGTGGACTTTAAATAAATATTATCATCCCCAAGTGGATGGATAGACTAAAAGAAATATCAAATTATTGGAGGACAAGATAAGGTATTGGTTAATGGATTTTGATGGATCATGGTAGAATATTTTACCATTAGTGGAGTTATAATACTAAAATAACAACTTTTCTTTAATACATATGGATCCCCTTGAAGCTTTATACATGCTTTCATGTCATTCACCACTTTTTTGGTTGGAAAAAGGGGATAATTCACTCATTAGAATTAAACTTGTACAAGATACACTATAGAATATTTAGTTGTTAAAAAAGATAATTGATATGTGTTATAATCAGAAATATTCATATGAGGATCATCATTGATGTTCATTTTTATTTGAGTTGATTGATCATGTGTTCATAATGATCTCTCTGGGGAATCAGAATCATTATTTTGGTATGAAGGGAAAGTTATCTCTAGAAAATAGAGACCATTTTGATATATGTTAATGATTTTGTGAGGTGAAGTGTTAGTTGAACTTTAAAACATGGTTTTGTTCATTGAATAATGTGTTTCATGTATCTCTATTCATGAAGTACAAACCAGATGTTGACTATGTGATTCATTGGGATTTGAATGACATAGAGCTATATTCTACATTTATTCATGTTTCTGAATGTATTGTGGATTGGGATGAGAATATATTATTTGGAAATTTCATTGGTCTAGTGAAGATTTTATTCAATCATGGTCAAATTCTAGAAGAAACATGGGAATATGAGAATGAAATGGTGGATCAAAATCCCAATCTCTTCGTGGAAAATGTTTGTTTTATTATTTTCGGATATAGGAAGCCCATGGTTGTTGAGAATATAAAACCCAAACATTTAGTTACATTACCCTGTATTCATTTATTTTTAGTATATATAAAGGTTATGTTATGTTTCTAGAGGTTATTAGAGTATTTATAATGTTTTTATGATTCTATTGAGGTGTAATGTTAGTGAAAGATTAGTATAAATCATGCAACATTTTCTGAGAAACCATACAAGGGAAAACTATAGGTTCAAGGAAGGTATATAGTTGGTGAGCATTTTCACCAAAACATGTAGATTTTAAAAAGAAATGGAGATTCTTGAAATATATGGATATTAATGGATAGGGCAATATTTTTCTAACAATATGACCCAACCGTGCAAGCTATGTTCTAAATAAATTATCACAACATCATTCTATAAAATAAGTTCCTCCAAACCATGCAGTGTATAGTTGGAACTCTATAAAATGTGGATGTGAGTTGTATTAATTGCTTTATCCCTTGGTTATCCCCTACTCATATAATAACATGGAATATTATTTCTCCTAATGCATGATATCATGTTCCCTTTAATCTGGGAGGAAACCTTAGGTGATCCAAATTGCACTGTAGGATCAGATTCATCGGTAGGTCCAAGATATTCATTGTTGGTCGGAGTGGATACTCAAGAGGGGGTGAATTGAGTTCCAATTAAAATTTCTGTTAAAAAATATTTCTATTAAAATCCCCCAAATTGAAATACAAGTTAAACTATAGTGAATTTATATAGATTGTAAATGTTCAATTAGTTTCTCAAATATTGATTAGGTCTCAGTTAATTTAATCAGGGGATTAAATTAACTTTTGAAACTAACTTACTGGTTCAAAATAAGTATAAATACTTTCTATTTTAGCTATAAAAGTAAATTTAAAACAAATAGTATTTCAATTTAATTAGTAGAGAATATTCAATATAGATTTTAACTAAAATAGATAAGCACAGCAGTTTTTGAAATAAGAGGTTCAGTCTCAAGCCGAGACTTAGTCCTCTCAAACAATTTATATAAATTTTATCCACACCCTGAATCGGGGTAAACAATAGTACAAGAAACTGTCCAGGTTTTAAGACCTCTACCACTGTTATACATGGGAAAAAAATGATAGAAATATCACACAAGCTGTCCAGGTCCTACTTGAACTCTACCACTGTCCGTAGTGGGATACAATAAAGTGTTAAAAGATTGGTGTGAGGATTTAGTATCCTCCAGTTCAGCACAGGAGTTAGTGTGTGTGTAAATTATACAGAGTACACACACTTCTCAAAAAATTAAATAATGAATCACTTATAGATAGTATATTAGAGTTTAGAATTATCTAGTGATAAGTAGTGCAACTCTGGACTCCTTTGATTCAACAGAAATGCTTCTGAGTCCTTCTATGGTTTTTGTGTAGAAACACAGAGTGTCAGGGTTCTACTTCTTTCACTTCCAGTGTAAGTGTTCATCTCGAGTATGAGTAAACGTTATAGCCCTTTAACTTCTTCTTTGAATTTATATTCTTTATGAGTATGATAGTTCTTCATGTGTTGTTCTTTTCATGTATGTGGGTGCATGGAAGAATTCCCTTTTTGCCTCTCTTTATTGTCTATCTTTTTACTGCAACTTGATCTTCCCTATATTCCACGAGCTCCAGAAATAGGAATGATTACCTTTTCTTAGGTATGAGGTAAGGTTCCCTGACATGCCAACAACTAACATTAAATATCATTAATTACATTAAAAACATCAAATATGACCGTTGGAATTAAATATGAGTTAATGGAAATTCAAACAGTTTATATGACTATCGGTGAGTCATGAGATTGGTGAGCCATTTTGAATCTGTATCAGTTTCAGTAGGTCATGATCATCGGTATCGGTAGCTCCTTAAATCATCAGTATCTGTATCTCCTTTTATGATCGGTATCAGTAGCTCCTTTGATCATCGGTATCGGTAGGTCCTTTGATCATCGGTTATGGTAGCTCCTTAGATCATCGGTATTGGTAGCTCCTTTGATCATCGGTATCGGTGGATCCTTTGATCATCGGTATCAGTAGCTCCTTTGGTCATTGATATTGGTAGATTCCATTGGTGCGACCATTTCCTTCAGTGCGACTGTTCTTTATCAGTGTGACTGTTCATCATCGGTGTGACCGTTCATCATCGGTGCGACCGTTCATCATCGATGCAACCATTCATCATCGGTGAAACCGTTCATCATCGGTGCGACCATTCATCATCGGTGCGACCTTTCATCATCGGTGTGAGCATTCATCATCGGTGTGACCGTTCATCATCAGTGACTCAGCAAAATAACTAACGGTGAGTCAAAACATGGAATTTTTACAAAGTGTCTGTTCAGTCCAAAATACTTCCAGGTCAATAGTAAAACATTAATTAACATAGATAAACATATGTAGACATGATTTAAACATATATTAAAATATTTCGAACAATTTGAACCAAAGAATAAATTGTCATAAATAAAACAATGATTTGGGATTAATAAAATAACCATCTCACAGAGAGTTTAACAATCTCCCCTTTTTGATAATCACAAATCAATGGCATAAATGAAGAGAGAAGATAGTATGTCATTTAGTATTCTACACCTATATAAAAAATATGCCAAAAGATAAGAAGAGGTTAGAATTGCATAAGTCATTATCCCCATATAATATAAATCAGATAATATGATTTATTCTCCCCCTTTCTTCATTGCTCCCACTTAGATATATAGTCAGCATTTCTCCCCCTATGTATATGCATGCATTTAATAAATAGTGAAGCATGGGCTCATATTCATATTCAGTTCACCCCATATGCATATTCATGATTTCTCTCCCTTATTCATAGTCATGATTTCTCCCCCTTTTGGATTATTAATAAGAAAAGAGAAGGAAGAGAAGAAAGAAGAAGAGGCCACTGAAATAATATTTGAAAAAGAGTACAAGAACCAGATACACAGCTATAAATGACAAGAAATAGAAACCCTATCAAAAATGGACAGACAAAGCTATTTCTTTGGGTGCAATAGAGAATTTCCTTTTGCAGTTGGAGGAATAGATGGTCTAGAAGGAGGCTTTGTAGAAGGTTGATCTGGTCAGATGGAGAGAGGAGGCAGGATAGCTCTGGCTGAAAAAATAGCGGGTTCCTAAGTCCCTTACTGAGGAGCAGAAAATCCTTCTGAAGGTTTCGGTTGAATGAATGGCCGGATATTTGATAGAGCTTGAGAGACAGATAGCTAACCCTGAGTAACATCTGATGGATTAAGTGGCTCAGTAGTTGGGAAAATAGTGGCCTTCACTTGTACATGAAGGTAAGGTTTGAGAAGATTGATAAAATCTTGAATTACTTCTCTACTGTACTTCATAGCCTTTTCAAAGTCATCCTTTTTCTTCATGAAACTTTCCAACGTAGGAGTAAAATCCTTCAGCTGCTGAACTTGAGCCTTGAAAGCTTGAGTAACCAGAAGAACCCTCAAATTTTTAGCCAAAACCTTGAACTAATGTTCAACTCATGCTTGGTATAAATCTTAGAGAATTATTGATCCACTTTCTGTTTAATCTCTTTTTGAGCCTTTATAGAATCGGCTGAATACAATTGGAACATTTTGTGAATATGATCACTGTGCTCTTTCATTGTTTTCAAGGAATCTAAATCCAACATATTTCCAATTGCTACCAGATCTTCCTTAATAACATCCTTTAATGAATTAATCTCACTACCAGTAATCTTGGTCACCTTTGAAGAACTAGCCTGAGCAACGACTTGGGTGATCTCAGCTTCCAAATTTATAAAGTCTTCCTTCTTCAGATGTTCTATCAGATTTCTTAACACTTCCATCATACCTGCGATGGTTTCTGTAAACTCTCCTGACAGAGAGACCAGATTACTGCCTAAATCCGTGAGTGTTTGATTCAAAGAGGTAATTTTCCTTCCAAGCAATTCACTGGTTTTGCATAGGTCTGGCATGATAAGGTTTACCACTCTTTGAGAAAAATAATCCATAGAAGCTTCATATATAGACATAGGAGGAGGAGTAGGAACATGAGATAACTCATCTTTAATAGTTTCTCTAACTGCTTGAACCAACTCAACCTTAAATCTTTCAAAATCAGATTGAGCAACTGCAGGACTAGGTATATCTTGAGACACTGAAGGATCATGTCTGGATTGAGTACCTAAAGGACCAGGTCTGACATCTTCTTTTTGCATATACTCAGCAACTAATTGAGCCTTAACTGAATCACTTACTCTTGTAAGATCCACTTTTACTTCTTCCTCTGTATAATCTAAACCCATAATAGAAATACCTGGGTGTTCTTCTCATGCATCTTGACATGAAGGATATATGGTCTTCAAAAACTGAGCTCTTCCAGAATTTTCAGGAGGGACTTTCTCATCCACATCAGTATCTAACTGTTCTTTCCTCTCAGCCTTAGGGACATTTCCTTGCTCATTTGGTTGGGGTTGAGGATCATCTTGGATCACATTATGACCTTTTACAGGTTGAGAATCAGCAGCATCATCATCACCACTATTACCATCACTGCCACTACCATCACAATCACCATCAACATCAGCATCATCCTTATCACCATCATTACCTTCATAATCATCATTATTAACTGATTTCTCACCTGAACAGTCTATACTAATGGATTCATACTGTTCAGGGGTTGATTCTTCAGTCTCAGCTTCTTCTTCATCATCACCTAAAAGATGTTCAATCTCTGGTAAGTTGAGAGGTGGGCTAGTTGGTCCAGATTCCATTTTTCTCTTCTTTGGGATAACTGTATCAGGATCACTCCTCTCATTAAGAGATGATTTAAACTCCGTTCTAGCATTCAAATTATCATCAGCTTCTTCTTCATCTGTTCCCTTCTTACTGGACTCACCAGTTTCCTTAGAAACTTCTGCTTCTTCTTCATCATCAGAATAACCCACTTCCTCACCTGGTTTTAAACTGGGATCTCTCATCCCCTTTGGTCTCTTAGGATGATCAGTAGGATTGAAGGAGTCATACAACTTCTCCTCATCAACAACACAAGACTTATTCCATGGGTTCTAGTTGATTTTCATCATCTTACAGATATCCTTGTTAATACAGAAGCTACTGGATGAGATGCACTCATCTCCATCATCAACATACCCCAAGAATTTCAGCATGGCAGATAATTTCTTAGAATAAAACAAAGTTGTAGCTTTCTTTGATGGATTTATCATCTCATAAATATGCTCAGAAAAATATCTACACAGGTTCATCTTTTCACCATTAAAAAAATGGAATAACACAAAAGCATCCTAATAATTTACTGAAGCAAAGTCACCTTTTCCTGGACAGACATGGTGCTGAATAAATTTAACCAAAATTCTACTCTCAGAATCTAATTCTACAGAAGATATTCTTCTCAATTCAAACTTACCAGTCCACATTTACAGAGCTATCTAATAAGAAAAGTAATCAGTTGTAGGAGGTATATTACCAGTGTAATCCTCGTATCTTCTATTGTGAGGTAGTCCTAAACATTCTGCCCACTACTTCGATGAAAAAGTAATCTTTTTCCCTTTAACTATTGAAGACAGTTTCGCAACTTCTGCTCTATCCAACACTATAAATTTGTTTAAATATAACTCATTCCCCATCTTTGGGTAATAGAATCGGTTATTATCACAGAACCAGTTTTTCCAGCCTTGCATTTCCAACACTTTCAACAGAGTAGGCTTGCTGGATAATACCCATTCTGAACAAACTTCCTTTTCTGCAGTAACTACCCATTTTTCTAGCTCCGAGTTTAATGAACTTTATTTCATGCTACTAGATTCTCCGAGATCATGTTTTACAGTAGGGGAACCTTTATATTACTTGCTTTGTCACTTTTTCTTGGCCATTTGGAGGTTCTAGAGGATTGAGCATTTGGAAAGGTTTGAAAGGTTCAAAAGGTTTTGGATTCGAAAAAGAAGAGGGAGTTTGGTGGGAGATGGAAGGTCAACAATCATTTAGAAATATTCGTGGGTAATTATTTTTATCATTTAGGGTTACAATAATAAAAAACAATAATAACGATTTAGTAAAACAATGTTGATTTGATAAACACTAACGATTTCACTAATTGTACAACTTAATCTGTAGCACAGATTGGTTTCGCAGATCGGTTTCAGAAATCAGTTTCATAGATTGGTTTCACAGATCGGTGTCATGGTTTGTTTTCATGAATCAGGTTCATAGATCGGTTTCACATATCGATTTCACATATCAGATTCATAGATCAGTTTCACGGATCAGTTTCACAGATTAGTTTCACAGATCGGTTTCACAGATCGGTTTCACAGATTAATCATACCAAACTCTTGTTTAACAAAGTCTAACCTTTCAGAACATAAAGGCTTAGTGAATATATCAGCTAAATGATGTTCAAAGTCAATAAATTCTAGAGAAATATCACCCTTTTGATAATGATCTCTCAAGAATTGATGTCTGACATCAATGTGCTTAGTCTTAGAGTGGGACACAGGATTCTTAGAAATACTAATCGCACTAGTGTTATTACAATTAATTGAAACATGCTTAAAATCATATCCATAGTCCAAAAGAGTGTGTTTCATCCACTGAATTTGTGCACAGCAACTACCAGCAGCAATGTGTTCTGCTTCAGCAGTGGACAAAGCTACAGAATTCTGCTTCTTACTACACCAAGATACTAAGAACTTACCCAGAAAATGACATGTTCCATATGTGCTTTTTCTATCCAACTTGCAACCAGCAATGTTATCATCGGAATAACTCAATAATTCAAAAGATTCACTACGGGAAAAATGAGCAATTGCGACGGGTTATTTGCGACGGGAATAGATCCCGTCGCAAATAGTCCTGTTAAAAACTTATTTGCGACGGGGGTATTTACCCGTCGCAAATAAGTAGGCTTTTGCAACGGGATTGCTTTCCCCGCCGCAAAAGAACTGGCGCGCGTTGCGCGCCACTTCGCGGGAAAAGTATTTGCGACGGGGGAATATTCCCGTCGCAAATAACCGGCGGCGGTAAAAGGTATTTGCGATGGGAATATTCCCCCGTCGCAAATAGTATGTCGGCAGGTGGTTATTTGCGACGGGACCCGTCGCAAATAACTATTTACCCGTTGACCGTAATAAATGTCTGCTAAGGTATTTGCGACGGGTCCCGTCGCAAATGGAGCCGTCGCAAATAATCTAACCTATAAATACCCCCATCCGTTTTTTTCAAAACATTCTCAAATTCCAGCTTCTTCTTCTCTCAAAGTTATATTTCTAAAGTTCAGTTTTTCTTCAGTTTAATTTTTTTCTCCGGAGCTGATATTAAAGTTTTGAAGAACGATCAGAGCAGATCAATTTTCAAGGTATTTATGTTCAATTTAATTTAATATTATTTTTAATTTTTTATTAGTTTCAATTATTCTTAATTAGTTGTAATTTAATTATGTTTATATTGTTTTATTACTTAATAAATTTAAATTATTAGTATTGTTCATAGTTAATGGTAATTAGGAATAATTAGTAATAATTTTTAATAATTAAGAATAAATATTAATAATTAGTAATAAATACCAATAATTAGGGATAATAACATTATTACATTATTAGTCTTTTTTATTATTAATATTAAAATAATATAATTTTTTATATATATACAGTTCTCTTTTCATCTGTGTGTTTGCTGTCTTCACATGTATTATTTGTATGTGGAGATAGAAAACGCACAGATGAAAGGAGAATTGTATATAATTTAGAAAATTACATTATTTTAATATTAATAATAAAATATACTAATAATGTTATTATTTGTAATTATTGGTAATTATTCCTAATTATTAGTAATTATTCATTTAATTACTAATAATTAGGAACAATTACCAATAATTATCAATAATTAGGAATAATTAGTAATAATTACTAATAATTAGTAATAATTACCAATAATTAGTAATAATTACCAATAATTAGTAATAATTACCAATAATTAGTTATAGTTACCAATAATTAGTAATAATTACCAATAATTAGAAATAATTACCAATAAGTAGTAATAATTATCATTAATTACCAATAATTAGTAATAATTAGTATTAATTACCAATAATTAGTATTAATTACCAATAATTAGTATTAATTACCAATAATTAGTAATAATTACCAATAATTAGTAATAATTACCAATAATTAGTAATAATTACCAATAATTAGTAATAATTACCAATAATTACCAATAATTACAGGTAAATAGTAAGAAATAGTAATAATTAGTAATAATTAGGAATAATTACCAATAATTAGTAATAATTCGTAATAATTACTAATAATTAGTAATAATTTGTAATAATTAGTAATAATTACCAATAATTAGTAATAATTAGTAATAATTAGTAATAATTAGTAATAATTGCCAATAATTAGTAATAATTAGTAATAATTCGTAATAATTCGTAATAATTAGTAAAAATTAGGAATAATTACCAATAATTAGTAATAATTAGTAATAATTAGTATTAATTACCAATAATTAGTAATAATTACCAATAATTAGTAATAATTACCAATAATTACCAACAATTACCAATATTTAACAATAATTACCAATATTTACCAATATTTACCAATAATTACCAATAATTACCAATGATTAGTAATAATTATCAATAATTACCAATAATTGGTAATAATTAATAATAATTACCAATAATTAGTAATAATTGGTAATAATTAATAATAATTACCAATAATTAGTAATAATTATTAATAATTAGTAATAATTAATAATAATTACCAATAATTAGTAATAATTACCAATAATTAGTAATAATTACCAATAATTAGTAATAATTACCAATAATTAGTAATAATTAACAATAATTACCAATAATTAGTAATATTTAGTAATAATTAGTAATAATTAGTAATAATTAGTAATAATTAGTAATAATTAGTAATAATTAGTATTAATTACCAATAATTAGTAATAATTACCAATAATTAGTAATAATTACCAATAATTAGTAATAATTAGTAATAATTAGCAATAATTACCAATAATTAGTAATAATTACCAATAATTAACAATAATTACCAATAATTACCAATAATTAGTATTAATTACCAATAATTAGTATTTATTACCAATTATTAGTATTTATTACCAATAATTAGTATTAATTACCAATAATTTGTAATAATTACCAATAATTAAGAACAATTACCAATAATTATCAATAATTAGGAATAATTAGTAATAATTACCAATAATTAGTAATAATTACCAATAATTAGTAATAATTACCAATAATTAGTAATAATTACCAATAATTAGTAATAATTACCAATAATTAGTAATAATTACCAATAATTAGTAATAATTACCAATAAGTAGTAATAATTATCAATAATTACCAATAAGTAGTAATAATTATCAATAATTGCCAATAATTAGTAATAATTAGTATTAATTACCAATAATTAGTATTAATTACCAATAATTAGTATTAATTACCAATAATTAATATTAATTACCAATAATTAGTATTAATTACCAATAATTAGTAATAATTACCAATAATTAGTAATAATTACCAATAATTAGGAATAATTACCAATAATTAGTAATAATTACCAATAATTAGTAATAATAACCAATAATTAGTAATAATTAGTAATAATTAGTAATAATTAGTAATAATTACCAATAATTCGTAATAATTACCAATAATTAGTAATAATTACCAATAATTAGTAATAATTAACAATAATTACCAATAATTAGTAATAATTAGTAATAATTAACAATAATTAGTAATAATTAGTATTAATTACCAATAATTAGTATTAATTACCAATAATTAGTATTAATTACCAATAATTAGTAATAATTACCAATAATTAGTAATAATTAGTAATAATTAGCAATAATTACAAATAATTAGTAATAATTACCAATAATTAACAATAATTACCAATAATTATCAATAATTAGTATTAATTACCAATAATTAGTATTTATTACCAATAATTAGTATTAATTACCAATAATTAGTATTAATTACCAATAATTAGTATTAATTACCAATAATTAGTAATAATTACCAATAAGTAGTAATAATTACCAATAATTACCAATAATTAGTAATAATTAGTAATAATTACCAATAATTAGTAATAATTACCAATAATTAGTAATAATTACCAATAATTAGTAATAATTAACAATAATTAGTAATAATTACCAATAATTAGTAATATTTACCAATAATTAGTAATAATTACCAATAATTAGTAATAATTACCAATAATTAGGAATAATTACCAATAATTACCAATAATTACCGGTAAATAGTAATAAATAGTAATAATTATTAATAATTACCAATAATTAGTAATAATTAGTAATAATTACCAATAATTAGTACATTATTTGTATATTTTATAATTAATATTAAAATAATATAATTTTCTATATTATATACAATTCTCTTTTCATCTGTGTGTTTTCTGTCTCCACATGTAATATTCGCATTCTTTTTCAAAATTATCAATCTACTCGCCAATGGAGAGGTGAAAGTGAATGCAAATATTACATGTGGAGACAGAATGTTAAACACACAGATGAAAGGAGAATTGTGTATAATATAAAAAATTATGTTATTTTAATATTAATAATAAAATATACTAATAATGTAATAATGTTATTATTATATAATTAATGTTTATGAAAAAATTATATTAGTATTATTAAAATAATAAAAAATCAATATAATATTAAAATTATCAATATTTCTAACATGTTTTGCTTTATTCTCAATATATTCAATCTTTACTTGAGTGTTTTTTCTAACAAATTATTCAAAACCAGTAATGCTTTTATATTTTATAGAGAAATATGGAACAACGAGGTCGTCAACAATCATTATTAGGTGACCGCATATGGATAAATCAACGTAGAAATCCAAACGGTTCTGGTTTAAATCCAGTATATGTTGAGGGTGTGGAGACTTTTTTATCATTTGCGGCATCAAATTCAGAATTTGTTTCAGAAGGCAAAATAAAATGCCCTTGCAGTAAATGTGCATTGAGAACGTTTGACACGTTTGACAAAGTGGGAGAACATCTCTTACGTTTTGGTTTTCAACCAGATTATGTTTTTTGGTATCAACACGGTGAACACAGTTCTAGAGCAGGTGATACCAACTTGATTCCGGATCCATCCCGGTTTCAAGATTTAGTACATGATGTTGCAGGTTCATCTGTTCAACATACAGAAACTCCGGCTGATATAGCTTCAAATCCTGAGTTGGCACCATCTGAATTTTATGAGTTGTTGAAATCTGCTGAGGATGCATTATATCCTGGCTGCAAGATGAGAAAATTAGAAGCAGTTGAAAAATTTATGGCTATCAAATCAGATAACGGAATGTCAAACACCTGTTTTGACCAGATATTTTCTTTGCTGAAAACACTGTTACCCGAAGGAAATGTTTTACCTGCAAATTACTATGAGAGTAAGAGGCTGGTTCGAAATTTGGGACTTACTTGTCAGAAGATTCATGCATGTTCAAATGACTGCATTTTATATTCTGGGGAAAATGAGTCGTTGGATAGTTATCCTACATGTGGGCAACTGAGATATAAAGAAGGACAACACGGGAAGTCTGGTTTGATTCCTGTAAAATAGTTGAGATATTTTCCGCTTACATCCAGACTTCAGCGTTTATTCATGTCTAAGAATACAGCGACAATGATGTCATGGCATAAAGAGAATATTTCAACCGATAAAAGCTTGAATCATCCAGCCGATGGTGATTCATGGAAACATTTTGATAGAGTGCATCCATCCTTTGCTTTAGAAGCTAGAAATGTTCGACTAGGCCTTTCCACTGATGGTTTCTGTCCGTTTGGATCTTATGGTAGTCAATATTCATGTTGGCCTGTTTTTTTAACTCCGTACAATTTACCTCCATGGATGTTGATGAAGGAGCCATATATCTTTTTGACTTTACTAATTCCAGGACATCCGAAGAAAAATATTGATGTTTATTTGAAACCATTGATTGATGAATTAAATTTATTGTGGAGTACTGGTGTCAGTACATATGATGTTGCAATGAAACAGAATTTCATACTGAGAGCAGCATTGATGTGGACAATAAGTGACTTCTCGGATTATGGGATGTTATCTGGCTGGAGTACACAAGGTCAGAAATCATGTCCTTACTGTATGGGAGAGAACAAAGCATTTATGCTCATTCATGGAAAGAAACCTTGTTATTTTGACTGTCATCGCGGATTTCTTCCAGCTGATCATCCTTTTCGCAGAAACAGATCTCATTTCAGAAAAGGAACAGTTGAAAGGGTTGGACCTCCAAAAATGCTATCAGGTTCGGAGTTAAAATCAGTTGTATTTTCATTACCCCCCATCACTTTTGGTCCCACAATAAACCAATAGAAAATTTCTGGTTTTGGGAAAGAACACAATTGGATTAAACATAGCATATTTTGGGATTTGCCATATTGGTCTGATCTGTTGGTCCGACACATGTTAGATGTCATGCATATTGAGAAGAACTGTTTTGATAATTTGTTTCGTACAGTTTTGGATACGCCAGGAAAGAGCAAATACAATGTAAATGCACGTTTAGATCTTGCCCAAATTTGCAGGCATCCAGAATTGGAACTATTTGAGAATGTCAGAACAGAAAGGTTACTGAAACCAAAAGCAGATTATACACTGTCTAAAGAAAACCGTTTATTATTTTGTCAGTGGATTGTAGATTTGAGACTTCCAGATGGCTGTGCTTCTAATTTGGGTAGATGTGTAAAGAATGGTCATATTACTGGATTAAAAAGTCATGATTGTCATGTTATAATGGAGAGATTTCTACCCATTGGATTAATAGGTCTGTTGAATTCTGTGATTTGGGATTCCATAACAGACATGTCTCATTTTTTTCGGGAAATTTGTGCGGCTACGGCAGATTATGATGCTCTAGGCAAACTTGAAAAAGATGTTGTTGTAATTATATGTAAACTGGAAAAAATATTTTTGCCGTTTTTCTTCGACTCAATGGAACATTTGATTTTACATTTGCCATATGAAGCCAAATGTGGAGGTCCAGTATAGTTTCAATGGATGTACCCATTTGAAAGATTCATGCAAAAATTGAAAAGAAAAGTACGTAACAAAACATTTGTTGAAGGATCTATTGCAGAAGCTTATTTGCAAGAGGAAATATCTTTTTTCTGCTCCCATTATTTTGAATCTGAGTATCCTTAAAAACACAACCGAATGGGACGGAACGAGAGGAATATTTATGAAATCGAAAATCAATTATCTATTTTCAACCAGTCAGAGTTTGGGTTCGGTGGAGTTTATGAACACTGGCTTTCAGATGATGAACATCAGAGAGCTCATACGTATGTTCTGCTCAACTGTGAAGAGATGACATCAGTTGTACTGTAAGTGTTTATATCACTTATTCTATCATTTATGTTACAGTAAATAACTTTGGTTTTTATAGGTTGTATGATAATCATATCAAGAAACAAATTCCACAAATTACAGCAGCTGCTCTCGAAGAACGTCGACTGAAAAATTTCTCTCAGTGGTTTCAAAAACTGGTAACATAAATTCTTTATCTTTTAGAAACTCATTCAATGTATAGTTTACTATATTGAAAATTATTTCACAAATTTTCAGGTTTCTCGACATGCTGATAAAATTGAAAAACGGCTGTGTGTATTGAGTAACCCACCTTCCAAACTTGTTAAAACTTATAATGCATATGTGGTGAATGGATTTCGATTCCACACACATGAATATGGGGAATCGAAAAAAATGAACAGTGGAGTTAGCTTGAGAGGATCTCATCATCGAGAAAATGAAGTTGACTTTTATGGAATACTTGATTAAATCATTGAACTCTGTTATCTTGGACAAAATTACATAACCATATTCAAATGTCGGTGGTTGGATACAGAGAGAGGCGTGCGTGTTCATCCGACTCATGGAATCATCGATATTAAATGTAAAAGTGTTCTCGCAGTAAATGAACCATTCTTATTGGCTCAACAATCATATCAAGTTTATAACGCAAAGTACTGTGCAACATCAAGAGAATTGACTGATTGGTGGAGTGTAATAAAAATCAAAATTCGAGACAATTAGTTTAGTCAATGTGAATGTGCTTTCACTGATGCGCAAAGAATTGAAGTTTTTCAAGAGAGTACTCAAAATCAATCTTTTTTACAAAGAGACATGAGTATCGATGACGACACCCCACATTTAAGAGTCGGTGATGACGATGATGTTAATGATGTCACATATGAATTTGAAATGGTAAGAGATGAAGCAACTGTAACTCGAATGGATATCGATGATGTTGAGGAGGAATATGAAGATGACATTGACATATATGAAGATGATGATGAAGATGAACACTGATAGAATTTCATGGTATTTATATACAATCATAATATGTATATATGTATATATAATAGTAATTATCAATTATTTTCTGACATTAATATTTTCTGTTTCAGATGGACGACGCCACATTTCGTGAGTTGGCGGATGCTGACCTGACTTTCGATGCGGATGAGTTGCTGACAGATGACCATCAGCCTGCAGGCGCTCCAGGGAGTACTCGGAGGGGGCGCGGTCTTGCACGATTGATTATTCCTGACCCCGTCCCCGAGTGACGTCCACGTCTTGGGTTTGATCCACGCACATAGAGGTGTGATAACCTGTGTGATAACCTGTGGATTTGACTAAGATTTCATTAATCTATTCACATAATAAATGTTTATTATTTTTTCAGTTTTCCACATATAGAAGTCGGACAGGGCAGCGCTATTTTGCGCAACTATTTCTCTCAGCCGTGGACCACATGGGAGCAGATTCCCATTGATGTGCAGCAGGCCATGTTCGGCCATTGGTTGGTACGTACGTAAATAAATAATTTTTATTTTGAAAATTATTTCATTTCTAACTTGATATTTTGATTTATTTGTAGGGTTTATGGTATCCGATCGAGGATACCATGCGTGACGCCATCCACGAGGCATAGGAGGTGGCCATGCGTGATCGCCTTCGTCAGTTTTTTCACAATTTAAGAAAAGCTGCGATGAAGAAAGCAGGAGTGTCAGATTTTGACGAGTCATGTAGAGCACACCGACCAGAGTATATTTCATCCCATGTATGGGATGGATTATGTGCACACTAGTTGAGTGGTGCCTTTCAGAGGAGATCATCGGTGGGGAGGCAGAATCGGTGGAGACAGGAGGTGACTCATCGAGCTGGGAGTCGTTCTTTCAGTACTCATAGACAGCATCTGGTACGTACATTATTTATAAATATTTTATGTAACTATAAATATTAACAGTTTATTTTTTATTCTTATAGGCTGCCGAGCACCCCGATATTACAGAGTATGACGTATATCGGAGGATATATAGTGATCCTACTACTGGGGAGCTCAGAGGTGATCGTCAGCATCACATCGGGGTCAGTATTATTTGTTTTCAAGTTTAAAAATTAACTGCATATAATATATTCACAATTTTAATTTTAAATTGCAACTATAGGAGTCATATGAGGCTGCAGCGTCACAGGCCCGGCCTGAGAGTCAGGCCGAGTCATCAGATCAGACCACTGCCCGTCAGTTAGATGAAGCGGCATGGATGCAGGCCACCCAGTATGCCTTCGAGAAGGGTCGGGTAGTTGGTATCAGCTCTCGACTGACTCCCGGAGATTATTATGGCAGTGCTGCGATGTCGGCGTCCAGATCGAGAGGAGCTCGTGCATATTCTTCTACTACACAGTATGAGGATCAGTTGCGATCTCAGACTGCACAGATAGAGAGTCTCCGACAAGAGCAGGAGCATATGCGTCAGCAGCATGAGGAGGAGCATCGACGCCAGCAGCAGCTGTACGAGGAGCAGGCGAGTCGGTGGCAGCAGCAACATCAGGAGCAGATGGAGTACATGTGCCGACTCACTCATGCTTTAGGGATGGAGTTTCCTCCACCACCATCTGCAAATCCCCCACCTCCCCCCCTCCTTCAGATTAGAGATTGTACTTATGTTATAAAATTTGTGAAATCAAATTATTTTTTTTTTCTATTCGTAGTTTCTGTCTCATTATAAAATATTAATAATATTATATTTTTAAATAACAACATTAATATGAATAATAATATTATTTATATTTTATAATATTAAATTATATATATATATTAAAATTTTATAATATTATAATTTAATTATATTTTTTGTAATACTTGAATTATTTTAATATTTGAATGTAAAATAATTCTATTATTTTTATATTAATTAAAATAAATTATTAATATTTTATTTATTTATGAATTATAATTCTAATATTATTATATTAATTAAATCATTTATTAATATTCTATTATTTTTTATTTTTGAATTATAATTCTATTATTATTATATTAATTAAAATAATTTATTAATAATTTATTATTTTTATTTGTGAATTATAATTCTATTATTATATTAATGCAAATAATTTATTAATAATTTATTTTTTTATTTTTTTTATAGTATTTGCGACGGGATACTATGCCCGTCGCAAATACTAGTATTATTAATAGTTTTTTATTTTTTTTTTAAAAAATAGTTTTTGCGACGGGACCCGTCGCAAAAAACTATTTATAGTATTTGCGACGGGATACTATGCCCGTCTCAAATACTAGTATTATTAATAGTTTTTTATTTATTTTAAAAAATAGTTTTTGCGACGGGCCCGTCGCAAAAACTATTTTAAAAGTTTTTTACAAAAATACGGAGTACTATTTGCGACGGGGAGAATGACCGTCGCAAAAAACGGCTTTAGCGACGGGCCCGTCGCAAATAAGTGTTGTTGCGACGCCGTTTTCAGCAACGGGCTATTTGCGACGAGATCCCGTCGCAAATGCCCCATCGCAAATACCTGTTTTTCTAGTAGTGATTGTTCTTTTTGTTAAATAAAACCTAAATTTATAGTGTGTTTAAGATACTTAAAAATTCTTTTAACAACATGAAAATGAGATTCTTTTAGATTAGCTTGAAATCTTGCACACATACATACACTGGACAAAATATTTTCTCGACTAACAGTAAGGTAAATTGATCTTCCAATCATACCTCTATAATTGGTTTGATCAACTAGTTTCCCAGTTTCATCATCATACAGCTTACAGGTGGTACCCATAGGTGCGTCACTTCTCTTATTACAATCCAAACCAAAATGTTTTAAAAGATCCATTATATATTTACTTTGATTTATAATAATGTCATCCTTCTTTTAAAAAATTTGAAATCCAAGAAAATACTTGAGTTCTCCCATTAGACTCATTTCAAATTCATTTTGCATAATATTTGAAAAATCAGTACATAAATAATGTTTGGAAGATCCAAAAATAATATCATCAACATAGATTTGGACAATCAAAATGTCTTTTGAAATTCTTTTAATAAAAACAATGGGATCAACAATTCCTTTTGTAAAACCTTTCAAAATAAGAAAATTTATATGTTTATCAGACCAAGCTCTTGAAGCTTATTTTAAACCATATAAATCTTTAGAATGTTTAAAAACATGATTTTGAAAATGGGGGGTTTGTAAATCCAGGTGGTTGTTCAAAAAAAAACATTTTAAATTATAAACCCATTTAGAAATGCACTTTTGACATCCATTTGATAAAACTTGAAATTTAGATCGGCAGCATAGGCAAGTAAGATCCTAACAGCTTCTAATCTAGAAAAAGGTGAAAAGGTTTCTTCATAGTCTATTCCTTCCTCTTGACTATATCCTTGTGCAACTAACTTATCTTTGTTTCTAACTATATTTCTTGATTCCTCAACCTTATTTCTAAAAACCGATTCAGTTCATATGGTCAAGGTGTACCTAGGTCTTTATAATAATTCCCAGACTTTGTTTCTTTCAAATTGATTTAACTCTTATTACATAGCCATTACCCAAAAGTAATCATTGATTACATCATTGATATTTTTAGTTTCTAACTGTGAACGAATGGTTTGATGTTCAACCTGGTTTCTGAGAGAATCTCTGGTCTATGTTCCTCTATCAAGATTACCAATAACAGCATCAAAAGGATGATTCTTTAGAATCCAAGTTGATCTAGTAAAGATAGGACTAGAGATTTCATGTTCTTCTCTAGGTCCGGGTTCATTAAGAGTAGATTCTGAAATATTTCTAGAACTGGTTGTCTTTTCAACAGGTTCATTGATTCTATCATTAAGGTTCAGAACACACAAATCTCCTTCATGATTTTCAAGAGAAGGTTTAGGTTTATGTGGATCAGTTTCATTAAATTTGATGTGAAAAAATTCTTCCACACACTTGGTTCTCTTTTTGAAAACTCTATAGGATTTTCTTGTAACTGAATATCCTAAAAGGATTCCTTCATCACTCTTAGAAGAAAACATGTCTAGATTATCCTTGGTATTGAGGATAAAGACTTTGCAGCCATAGACTCTGAAGTAACTAACTTTTGGTTTTCTATTGTTCCACAATTCATAAGGGGTATTCTTAAGAACAGGTCTAATCAAGACTCTATTGATAATATAACAAGATGTATTCACAGCTTCAACCCAAAAATAAATAGGTAGGTCATACTCATTGAGCATGGTTCTTTTAATTTCTTGAAGGCTTCTATTTCTTCTTTCTAGTAAACCATTATGATGAGGTGTCCTAGGGGTAGAAAAGTTGTGACTATAGCCATTGTGTGAGCAATAAGACTCGAACTCATGATTTTCAAACTCACGTCCATTATCACTTCATAGGGGTTTTATCTTAAGTCCAATAAGGTTATCTACAAGCTTAGAGTATTTGACAAAATAATAAGAAGCTTCAATTTTGTGAGTTAAGAAGTATACCCTAGTATATCTTGAAAAGTCATCTACTAGGACATAGACATAGTGCTTCTCATTTAAGCCAGAATCCCTAGAAGGTCCAAACATGTCCATGTGACCCGACTCGTGAGGTTGAGAAGTTGAAACTTCTTTCTTTGACTTGAAAGAAACTTTTTGTTTCTTTCCCTTTTGAAATGGATTACAAACTTTGTATGATAGGAATTCAAGTTTGGGTAGGTCTCTAAATAAGATCTTCCAAGTCAGTTTTCTAAGTGAATAAATGTTTCATTGTCCTAATATTCTGTGCCAAAGCCAAGATTCCTTATGAAAATCATTTAAACAAGTAACATTTTGTTTGGAAAAAGAAGTTAAATTAACTGCATATACATTTTCATTTCTAAAAGAAGAAAATACTAAAACATTTTTAGAGGTAAAAAAATTACAAGAATCATTTGAAAATTTAACATTGAAACCATCATCACATAACTGAGAAATACATAACAGATTATATTTAAGTCCATCAATAAATAAAACTTAATAAATTAAAATTGAATCAATGCTACCAATCTTTCCTAGGCTGATGATCTTTCCATTAGAATTATCACTAAAGGTGACATGACCTCCATCAACTTTGATTAAACTCTTGATGTATGAGTAATCTTCATTCATATGCCTTAAACATACACTATCCAAGTACCATGTTTTCCTATAGAAACTCTTTAAACAGGTTTCCTATAAAACATATTTAAATGGAAAATGATTTTGGTACCCAGATCTTCTTGGGTCCAGATTGGTTAGCAAGAAAAGATTTAGGTACCCAAATTAGTCTTATGGGTTTCATATAATTTACAGAATCAATATATTTTGAAAGATAAATATTATTTGATCTGTAAATATGTGAGTAACTAGTTGAGACATATGAATTTACTGAACATGAACTATCCCCATTCTATTCAGAATTAGAAATAAATCTAGTTTTAATAAATTGTCTATGTCTAGGCCAATACCCTAAACCAGTAGTATACATTGGTGCCACTTTTTTTCCTAGAATTTGAGTAAGAGTATCTTTTCCATTTGTGAATTTTTCTAAGTCCGTCCTTAATTGCTCATTATACAATTTTAGTTCAGTATTTTCTTTAAGAAATTGAGCATTCTTTTCTTTTTTTACATCAAGTGTAGATTTAACATTTGTAGTGAGAGCATGTTGTTTCTTCAATGACTTATATTTGTCCTTAAGTTCATTATAGGTTTCTTCTATCATATTACAGTATTCAAATAGTTCTTCACTAGAAATATTTTCAGATTCAGAATCAGATTCAACTCCAAAGTATTATGAATTCAAAGTAGGAGTATCCATTGTTACCTCAGATGTGTTTGTCAAAAAACACATGTTAGATCGTTTCTTTTCAGAGTAAAAAACATCAGATTCACTTGTGTTGTCTTCTGAAGAACTTCATGTAGATTTCATAGCTTTCTTGTACTTATTTTCCTTGTAGTCATATTTCTTCTTGAACTTTAATTTTGGGCAGTCAGCTTTAATGTGACCTTTTCTTTTACATTCATAGAAAACAACCTCATCACTCTTATCAGTTTTCTTCCAATCCTTTTTCCAATGACCTTTGTTGTCCTATTTACCTTTTCAGTTTGTTTTTTTGAAGAATTTATTCTTCCTATAGAATTTTATAATCCTCCTAGATATTTTAGCCATCTCAACATCATTATCAGATTCTGAACATTCACTTTTTGAACTTTCAGTACGTGTGTGAACTTTCTTTTTATCCTTTCTCTTTATAGAAGTATATTTAAAATCCACTGACTTCCTCTTTGGTTTATCATCTTCTTCCTTGTATACTTTAAGCTATTCCTCGTACATCATTAACTTACCAATCAACTCTTTAATAGGTAAAGCACCCATATCACATGATTCTTTAATTGAAACAGATGTTCCTCTCCATCAGTCTAGCAGACATCTTAGTATCCTCATGATTTTCTCCTTTACTGGAACAACTTTTCCAAGTGAGCTCATAGTATTGACAATCTCATTGAACCTGAGATACATATTAGAAATATTTTCATCAGGATTCCTTTTAAAATTATCATATTTAATAATATAGTTGTTCAATATCATTTCTTAGAAATTGGTTGTACCCTCATGGGAAACACCCAGGGTATCCCAAATTTTATAAGCAGTTATACAAGCAGATATGCTATTGAATTCTTCATCTCCTAAAGCACAGTACAGAGCATTCATTTCTTTACAGTTATTATTGTATACTGTCTTAGTAGCTTCATCCCAATCAGTTTCTGGAATCTTATATTGAGTTTCTATAGTAGTAAAAATATCAAACCCCATAATTTCCAAATGAATTTTTATTTTAAGCTTCCACTGAGCATAATTTGTACCATTAAATAAGGGTGGCATGTTGGTAGCAGCACCTTCTAGTCTATTGTCCTTAACTAGATTTTATAAAATATATTTAAAGAGATAAAATTTAAAACTAATAGAAATTTAATATATTTAATGATGCAACTAAAATCACAGTTGAAAAATATAGTGTTTTTAAATCCTGTATTAATAAAAACCTCCCTCTGATACTAAATTTTGGTCGGAGTGGATACTCAAGAGGGGGGTGAATTGAGTTCCAATTAAAATTTTTGTTAAAAATTATTTCTATTAAAATCCCCCAAATTGAAAAACAAGTTAAACTGTAGTGAATTTATATAGATTGTAATTGTTCTATTAGTTTCTCAAACATTGATTAGGTCTCAGGTAATTTAATCAGGGGATTAAATTAATTTTTGAAACTAACTTACTGGTTCAAAATAAGTATAAACACTTGATGGTTGAGCTATCAAAGTAAATTAAAAAAAATAGTATTTCAAAGAAATTAGCAACAGAATATTCAATATATTTTATAACCAAAATAGATAAGCATAGTAGTTTTCGAAACAAGAGGTTCAATCTCAAGACAAGACTTATTCCTCTAAAACAATTTATATAAATTTGATCCACACCTTGGATCGGGGTAAACAACAACAAAAGAGACTGTCCAGGTCCTAAGACCTCTACAACTGTTATACGTGGGAAAATAAATGATAGCAATAACACATAGGCTGTCTAGGTCCTATATGACCTCTACCACTATCCTTAGTAGGATACAAGAATGTGTGGAAAGATTGATGTGAGGATTTAGTATCCTCCAGTTCAGAACAGAAGTCAGTGTGTGTGTAAATTATATAGAGTACACACACTGCTCGAAAAAGTAAATAATGAATCACATAGAGAGAGTATATGAGATTTTGGAATGCTCTAGTGATAAGAAATGCAGCTCTGGACTCCTTCGATTCTGTAGAAATGGTTCTGAGTCCTTCTATGGTTTTTTTGTAGAAACACAGTGTGTCGTGGTTCTCCTTCTTTCACTTCCAGTGTAAGTGTTCAGCTCGAGTATGAGTAAACGTTATAGCCCTTGAACATCTTCTTTGAATTTATGTTCTTGATTAGTATGAGACTTCTTCGTGTGTTCTTCTTTTCATGTATGTTCATGCATGGAAGAATTCCCTTTTTGCCTCTCTTTATTGTGTGTCTTTTTACTGCAGCTTGATCTTCTCTATATTCCATGAGATCTGAAAATAGGAATAATTACCTTTTCATAGGTACTAGGTACGGTTCCCTGACATGCCAACAACTAACATTAAATATCATTAATTTCATTAAAAACATCAAATTTGACCATTAGAATTAAATATGAGTTATCAGAAATTCAAATAGTTTTTATGACTATCGGTGAGTCATGAGATCAGTGAGTCATTTTGAATCTGCATTGGTTTTGGCAGGTCATGATCATCGGTATCGGTATATCCTTAGATCATCGGTATCGGTAGCTCCTTTGATCATCGGTATCAGTAGCTCGTTTGATCATCGGTATCGGTAGGTCATTTGATCATTGTTATTGGTATCTCCTTAGATCATCGGTATCAATATCTCCTTTGATCATCGGTATCGGTAACTCCTTTGATCATCGGTATCAATAGCTCCTTTGATCATCGGTATCAGTAGGTGCCATCGATACGATCGTTGCCATCGGTGCGACTGTTCTTCATCGGTGCGACCGTTTATCATCAGTGGGACCGTTCATCATCGGTGAGAGTGTTCATCATCAATGCGACCATTCATCATCAGTACAACCATTCATCATTGGTGCGACCGTTCATCATCGGTCCGACCATTCATCATTTGTGCGAACGTTCATCATCGGTGCGACCGTTCATCACCGGTGTGACCTTTCATCATCGGTGTGACCATTCATCATCGGTGACTCAGGAAAATAACTAACGCTGAGTCAAAACATGGAATTTTTACAAAGTGTCTGTTCAGTCTAAAATTCTTCCAGGTCAATAGTAAAACATTAATTAACATAGATAAACTTATGTATACTTTATTTAAACATAAACAAACATATTTAGAGAAATTTGAACAAAAGACTAAATTTTCATAAATAAAACAATGATTTGGGATTATTAAAATAACAATCTCCCAGAGAGTTCAACATTCATAAGTATTTAGATAAATTATTCTTCTCTATATCTCTCTTATAATAATAGATATAGTTGTTTTAGGAATTATTTTTGTGTTATGAGTTTTTTTATGATGATATCTTGTCAGATATTTTGAAGGGAACATGAGTTGTTATTAGAATTTGAAGCTTCATTATATTGTTCTTCATTTTCATCAATCTTTGTGAGGTAGGTTTCTTACATCTAGTCTCCAATTTATGTATAACTTCAAGAATTTTTTTAATTAAATTCATTGATTTATATTGTATTAAAATCCTTATGTTATTCATTTTTGAAATTAAGATTGTTTTTTATTAGGAATTATAGAAAAATTGATGGATTTTGGAATGATCCTTTGGTTTAGGATATTAAAATTTTTATTTTAAAATTATATATTTTTTGATACATGGAATATATTTTTGGGAATTCATGAGTTAATGTAATGTTAGTGAAATGGGTTGACATGGATTTTTTCATACATTGTGGGTGTGAATTCATTTTTATTAGATGTGACCTTGTGGAAGGATCATGTCCTTTTGGGGAATATGTTATTGGTTACCTTGTAATGACATGGCAGATTGATGAGAGAACCCTCATGAGTATATAAATTTCACATGTGAATGTATGGTGTGTGTGTGTGTGTAGAGATATGGATTTTTTCATTCCAAAGGAAATATAAAAATATTTTATGATTCAATTATTTTTTTCCATGAAAATTATTTATATGTTTGTCACAATTTTTTCTGATTTCTTAAAAAATATTTATATAGATTTTATAGATTTTTTTCCATGTGATGTAATTTGGAATTTAATTGATGAAAATATACTAATTTTATACCCACCCCCTAAATATGGATTATTGTCTGTTTGTAGATGTCATGTATCGAGACACATTTAAAGGCATGTTATCATATTTCTTCAGTGATAATTCAAGACACCATGGTATTGGAATGAGGAGATAGATCGTGCAGAGGGTTGGGTGTTATTAGTTGATGTCACCAAACAGTTTTAATTTTTTGTACTTTTGGTCCTCTTTGATTATGTCCTTTGTTTTCGACCAATACTCTGGTATAAGAGTCTGTATGGTTTGTTTTGGGTTGTATTTTGAAACAGCACATCATATAATTTTTTTTGGTTATTATATTTTTAGTTTCATTTTTCTATATTTGAATTTTGAAAATATCCCCGAACTGTTTTTGAGGAATATGTAATTTATTTTCAACCATTGTGTTCTTAGGTATGTCACCTAAGTCCTAGTAACTCCACTGTCACTCCTCAAGACAATTATGAGGGACATGTTGTTACAATGAATTAGGTATATGGTAAATTATCCTAATTCATTATAATCTACATTGATGAAGTTTTATATCATATAATAATAAATAATATAATTTCAAACACATATATTGACAATAAAGGAGTTCCAATATGAAGAAACTGTTCTTTCTAACGGAAATATCATTTCGATATAGTCATAGGTAGAATTAGTGTGACTATATATCTAGTGAATTAGTGAAGAACTTCAACCCCATATACAAGGTAATTTTAAACTAATTTCCAATAATCTTATAGGGTATAAGAGGATATAGGAGTTTATATGATTTTTTGTATATAATGTAGAAAATATATAGTAAATCTAATCTCCAATTGAGAATAAGGTAAATAATAAGATACCATGAGATTGGGAAGAAAATTATTAT
The DNA here is from genome assembly GCA_963277665.1 of Viscum album. NCBI lineage: Eukaryota > Viridiplantae > Streptophyta > Magnoliopsida > Santalales > Viscaceae > Viscum > Viscum album. The sequence goes on along the minus strand of OY728140.1, from coordinate 1,303,656,892 downwards.
AATGAAATTTAAATACTAACATATATAACTCAAAATATCCAATAATTAGTGACTTTAAATGAAAATATAGATCAACTTAGTTTTAAAATTGATGAACTACTCTCTATATAAAGATATATCATAGTGATAAGAAAAAAATAAAGGTAATCATATTTTTACTGATATTGTGTATTTTTAATACTTGTAATCCGCATCTTTTTCATGATAATATCATTTTTTTGAGGTAAAAATAATGTTAAATTGATAATATTGATAATATTGATATTTTTTTAAATTGGAATTCAATGAAAATATAGATGAAATGGTGTATTTGTGTTTTACTTAAATTATAAAAGGATACTTTATTTCAATAATATATATTTGAAAAATAATTTTTTTACTTATTTTAATATGGAAATAAATTATCTTATCATTACTAAGTAGTTTCATTAAATTGTTATTTGAAATTATACTTTAATTTTTTCATGAGAATTTTTTTTTTGTAAAAAATAATTATTCATTCATTGAACTATGGAATGATATTGGTTAGTTTTATGTTTGATGTTTTATTTTTAATTTCAAGTTGTTTCAATTTTATAATTTTTTTTATTTTATAGGCGGAAAAGAAATGGAAGGGTAAAATGGTTATTGTGTTAATGTATTTTCAAAACCGAAGACTCTAGTAAATGTGACCATGTTATTGACAAAACCACAAAAGGGTTCACTATGACTAACACATGTTACATCATGGTCACACTAGACATCCATAATGGTTATTGTTCAATTCAAATATATAGTAAAGGTAATGTTACTTGGAAAAAGAAAAATGTAAATGTAACCATAATTACAAATTAAATGAATAAGGGTATCTCATTATTGAGAGGAATAATAAAAGAATTCCCCAGTAATGTATCTATGCAACTGATGTGGGAGTATGGAACTGTTTTACAACTATTTAATTATTTCCACTATGTGAATAATGATATATAGTGAGACATTTCACATAGAGGCGATATATTTAACTTTTGTCACTTATTATGATCTCACTGTTAGAATAATACTGAATTTAAAAGAATATAGAGGTGGATTGACTCAGGATATAAAAACATTGAACATAAGGGAATTTTCTCAAATGAGACTGGTAAGATGGAGTTAAGCAATAGGAAGGGGGAACCGTAATATAAATTTTTTTTATTTATATTTCAGATAATTTTTCATTTCAATGATATTATTTAGTTTTGAGGGTTTTTTATAAAAAAATATAGTTAAAATATGTAAGGGACCTAGTATGGTTTGAATTATATCTTCTGTTTCCTTATTGTGTTCAATATTGATTAATGCTTCTATTTTTTCTTCGATGATTTTTATCACATCTTTTATTTCATTATTAAATTATTTTTTATTGAAAGATAATGTTAGAGATGGGTTATATTTCATTGTTAAAAATCCATTTATCCCACAATGAAATTATAAAATTGATGTAAGGATCTATTTAAAATTTAATATTATGTCTTTTAATTGAGTGTTCTCCTTCTCAATTCCACGTGAGGATGATCTCTACCACAATGCATGTACCTATGGGTGAATAGTAGGGGATATCCTACCTTGGAAAATTCAACTAAATTAAAACATTTTGAAATTAATTGGGTCTTTCAATTTACATGGATAAAAATACATATCCTGTTTTTTATTTCATCCATTTGGAATTTTCATTAGGTAATGATATTCATTAAGAGAAATCATGGTGTTAATCTCAGTTTCTTCACAGGTTTTACCACATCAATGATTAATCAAGATACATATGTTGAATTATTTTCAATGTTCAATTATTCCTTATTTTATTTCATTCATAATTGAATCTCTATTTCATTCCATTTAATATATTTTTAAATTTTTATTAGTAGAGCACCATTATTTTTGAATAAACTCCTAATAACTATCCTTTCTCATTGAACAATGTTTTACTGTTTGATATTGTTTTGATTGAATTCATTTCATTATTTAATTTTTGCTGATTTAAACCCCACATTTAGTTCCTAGTATAATGAAAGATTATAAAATTACTATTTAGGATATTTATATTAAATTATAAATAATAAATTTGTTTCTTTTTCAATGGAGGGACATGTGTCTACAAATAAAAATATAAAAATTAAAACTCTTATTTTAGACTCAAAAATTGTTTAGAAAATACTTAAATCTTCTTGTTTCTAGTTTTTTGTGAGTTTTCATATTTTTATAAAACTAAAATTCCATGAAAACTATAGACAAACCCATAAATTTTGATTTATAAACATCAATACAAGAGATTAATAAACAATACAGAATCCTAAAATGAAAAATAAAATATAAAATGTTGAATATTGATATTTATAGATATTAGTATATAAATTTAAATCATATTCCATTTCAAACATGGATTCATAATACCGAGAAGCCTAGAATTAGGGATTCTAAAATCCCCAGATTTTATAGAAACCCATCTTTTATATGTTTGTGCCTATGTTATATGAATTATGAAATGAATAAATAAAATCTCTCTATGTTTTCTTCCATTAGTTTTCAACCAAATGAAAATCAACATGATATTTATAGTGATTTTTATATTATAGAATAATAGTGACCTCCATAAGGGTTTAGGGTGGAGGACTATATGATGATAATGTTTCCTTTTTCCATGAAGAGTATTTATAGAAGATGGTTTTAAAATTAAATGATCTTGTTTCATACACTTGGGGAAAAATCTTCAATTAATTTTTTTATTGTTTTATCTATGAAACACCAAAAAAATATGAGGGAAAAAATCATAGTTTATTCTCATAAAAATGGAGAAAATGTAAGAACCTAGTTTTTTTCTATAAAAGACATTGGAATATTCTTGATGTTATTCTAGAGTAGTGCCTTCAGACGGCGTGCGATTCCGAGCCCCAGTGTGACCAGAATTTAATTTTTAGTGCGTTCACACTTGGAACGCCAAATATATAAAATAACTCCTAAATGGTAATTCAGATCATAAAACTGAGAGTATGGATGGGTCCGAAATGGGGTGTTTACCTTATGAATGACATAAAATATGTAGGCACAGAACACTGGGACCCCTCGCCCATTAACGGAACATTAAACGGATAAATAAAATAATTAATTTATCTGATTAATGGTTAAACTAAAGTATCTCTTAAATAGTATCTCAGATTGGAAAACTGAGGGCACCGTTGAGTCCGGAGCGTGCCTTTTACCCTAGGAGGGGTGTAAGTTTTGCGGGCGCAGTCCTTTGACGTTAAGTTTTATAAATTTTGAACGCGACCTCAGATTAAAATTCGGAGACCACTGTTGTGCTCGAGAGGTGGTGTTTCCCTTGGGGGAGGCTTAACCTTGACCCCGTTGAGGTTTAGGATGTGGGTTAATTTGGGGGTTTAAATTAATTAAAATTTTAATTAGTTTATCTTTATTTTAAACTAATCCCACCCCTCTCTGCCCTTGGTTCATTTATCTGGTTGAGGAACTCCCAAGCAACTAAGGAAGCCCTCCCATCCCTCAAGCTCCTCTCCCCACCTCTATAAGAAGGCCATTGTGGTTTCGGATTCAGCGCATCGCTTGCGAAATGTTGGGCTACGCCCAAGAGGTAGGATCGTGCATTTTCAATTTTTTTATTTCCCGAACCTAATCTGAGCTCAATTTATCACGTCGAATTGCTATTGAATGGTCGAGAGAAGCCCATGGTTGAGTATTACTTGTTCTTATCTTTTCGATTCTTGTTTTGAATTGAGATTCCGAGTCCCAACGCGTCCTCAGTTGTCTGGCGAATGTTCGAAGTCTTTGGAGATATTTATGGCCAAAACAATCATTTTCTGGTGAACCAGGGCGGTCCGGTGAGATCTTAGGTGGCGGCTCGGAGCGACAGACGGTGGCAGCCTCAGGCAGGTGGGGTGGCTCAGTCCAGGGCCGCATGGGCTCCCTTCAGTGGAGGTGGTCGGAGCTGGGCGAGTGGCCAGTGGAGATAGCGGGTGAGTGAGGTGGTCGGCATGAGCGGGTGAGCGAGCCGACCAAGATGTCGTCTGGGGGGCGTTCTGCGGAGGAGAGGTCGACCGATGCTGGTCATCGGCAGGTGACGAGGCAAATCCTGGGAGGAATAGAGACCCGTAATAGCGGTTCTCTCTTTGACCTGGTAGAAAGTGGGGATGAAGACCCAAAAAAAAGAGAAAACAAAATAATGGGGCAGCACGCGGGGGAAAAATCGAGGGGAGTCTCCCTAATTGGAGAGAGAAACACCGTAAGAAAAACAAAAAAAATAGATAAATAAATAAAAATGAAAAAAATTATTTTATTAATTATAATAATGTTATAATTATTAAAATGGCGAATCGGGCGTAACTTCCCCATGCGTCATCCAATTCATGCGCTATCAGCGGCAGTGTGCCTCTTTTTTCAATGCGGTAATTTTAAGACCATCTTTGGGTATCTTTCGGTGACTCGTGGAGCAAGTCAATAAAACACCGTAGAAATAATATTATTTTTATTATTTTCAAAGGTTGGATTAAACCTAGGTCAATAATGGAGCGTCTGATTAATGCATCATCTGTGAAAACATGCTCCTTGGATCGAGACGAACATTTTGAGATGGAATCAGAGATTATTAACTCTCGAGATGAGGGGCTCGGTGGCACGACACGTACGTTAAGTGGTTTAGCGCTTTTTCTGAGGTTCTTGTTTTCGGCGGCGCAGACACATCCAGAGTCCATTATGAGTACCGTCAGAGGCGTTGCAACCCTGGCGTCAAGACGAAGATTTCCAATATGGTTTAGGGATTTGAAACTTGAGTTGAGGCATGGGCCTGTCTTTTAAACCGCAGGCCACATTTCAAAACTTTCTCATCAGACGTCCATTAGGGACGTGCAGGCAGTCAATTCAGAGTGATTTTTCAAGGGCATTACAATGGTGCAATCCACCTGATTTAATTTCTCATGGTGGTTTGGGCCCCACGAGGTCTGTTTTGGGAGTTGGCAGTGATTTATATCTTCTTCACCAGGTGTCCGTTTCGGATGAGTGATTAGTCAATCTTGTGTACTTTTTCGAGAGGATCGCGATGTAGGTCCCACATAGCACTGCTCATGTGCGGTATGGAAATATGCATATTTTTCTCCAAATATCTGTTCGACGCAAGTAAGCAGTCAATTTGACGTGTCTTTCTGAGGGGATCGCAATGGCGTTATGTGCCCAACTATTTTCAGGACCAAGATGCAGTCCCTTGAGACGTCATTCGGTTGTAAAGAAGTGTTGGGTAACTTTTCCATCAGATTTCTGTTTGGGGAGAGTAAATAATATATCTCTTATGTTTTTCCATGAGGATTTCAATGGTACGATACATTTGGATGTGCAGAGAATCATTCAATATGTCATTTAATGTGGAAGCATGAAAGGTGTACTGGTGGTGGTTCTTCCTGCGGTGTTTGTAGAGAACCATTGGCGTGTGATCACATTCACTCTTGGGAGAGTGAAGTGAATGCTTAAAGAGATGTGGTTGGCTATGCTAGGGCCGTGGAGGAAGTAGGTTGGCGAAATTGCGTTTACCCCTTTTTTCCTTGACCTTGGGTGTCATGTGCACGATAGCCTTGTGCTGGAAAAGTGGTATACTTGAGGAGTATATGAGAATGGTTGGAGGTACATGTTGTAGTTTTTAACTGAGAAAGTTTGTGCTCTTGTTTTGGAGATGATTTTGTGCCACACATTGTGTGGGCCCTATGTGCGCGTCGTGTTCGGCATTATGTACCTTTGACCTCTCGTGACGTATAGGGTACTCTTTTTCTTGATGGTTTCAACCAGAAGGGTTGAGTGGGTCCCCCTGGTCTTGTTCTTGATGGTTTGACTGGCAGAGTTGTTTTGGTTCCCCTGTTCTTTCAGATGAGGAGGTTTTCAGTGGTGTGTCCCATTCACCGAACTACGACATCGTTTACGGCTACATGCATTCGTACAATGTGGGTGTGCTCCCAATTTCTGGAGTGAGTTGTCTCATTTCTCTTCGACAGTAGACTCAGAGGATTGGAGAATGTATCACCCAGAGAGGCCCAGGGAGATCCTCACGTCCCTTTGTCTCCCCTGGTAGGGTTCATTGGGTATCGGTGTGACCAACACATTACGCGGGCAACGATCCTCTACCCAGAAGGTTGTTTCTAGAAGGGCAAGGAGGCCCCAGTGAGCCTTGGGTGCAGACTCTGTAGCAGTGTATCGAGATCATATCTTCCTTCCGTGATCTATCATGAAGTGTTTCCCACTACGTGTTCCGATTACCAGTGAGGTTCCATCTAGCAGGGATGGCCAGTGTGGTACCATCCATCAGGGATGAAAAGTGGTATACCATCCAGCAGGGATGGCCAGTGCGGTACCATCCAGCAGGGATGGCCAGTGGGGTACCATCCAGTCGGGATGGCCAGAGGAGATCCGGGTTTACCTACAACGGGGCTCGGAAGTGGTCCCTGATGACGGTTCAGGGCCTCCCTCCAGCGAATCACCCTTTCATGGGGTTGGGCAGTAGGAACCCATTGACTTTGAGAAGACCTCTCGACTCTTTGACAGTGAATAGGTGTGGCTTGACGCTCCCCCAAAACTCTCAATAAAGAGGGGTGCTTTCTCCACCAAGACGTGTCCTTGTGATGTGACCTAAAACCGTATGGGCGAGTCAGTGCCGCCCAAAGAAGATAGTGTCAAGGTGCGGTGATTTGAGCCCCTTGACTTCCAGTTCGGGGTAGACGTGTTGATACTAGGCAATGATGGTGTTTACTTATGGGACTGTTGGTGACTCACTTTCTTGGGCTGAGCTATGGGATGGAGATCCCCTTACGATCTTGTTTGGGTTTCATGACATAGCATATATATATATGTATACCTTGTTCCAGTACCCACTCCTTGAGATTTGGCTACTCTCTTTCCAGGAGAGGCAAAGACGAGTAGGGTATGCCACATGATTTCTGTGTCTATATTCTCGTGGTTGGATGAGTTTTCTCTCCTGCTATAGGTAGTCAAGACTCGACGGGATTTTCACCTTCTCACTATTTCTAGATCCTTTTCATAGGACGAGTCTTCTTCCTTCCTCTTGTTCGGTTGAGTTGTACTCTTTACTGCACTCTCTCTGTTTTACTCCTTTACTATTCCCTGTTCTATCTACTACTCACTCTTAAGTACCTCCTTTGTTTCTCCCTCAAGCCTCTAGGGTATCCTATTGAGTATTTTTATACTCACCCTTGCAAGGGATTTTCCCGCACTTGGTGCGCCCTTGCAGATGATAGACAAGTTCATCGCGACTTTAGTGGTGCTTAGGAGTTCGTGATCTTGGACCACGTATGGTGGTCCTAGTCGAGTTCCGGGTGTGGGACACTCCCAGCTATTTTACGTTTGTTTACCTGTTGCCGGGTTGTGTCACTTTTCTTTTAGGGCGCGTGTTTTTCCCTTTTCTTTTCAGTTTACCTTCAACACTCACTTTTTAGTGTTTAGAGGTCGATGCACTCTTAGTGGTTTTTTATATAAGTTGGTAATTTACTTTTCCTTTTATTATACACTTCTGCATTGAGTGGGTTGCGTGTGTGTGTACAGGTACTCAGGAAAAGGCCTCCCCATGTTGTTTAGCCTTCGGCGCTTGTCGCCAGCCCCTGGCCTATGGAGGTGGGCTTAGGGTAGGTGTGACTCGAGCTCGAGTAGGGTCAGGTCATTAAAAATTGGTATCAGAGATGGTTCATTCCTTGGGATGTTGTGTGGATTTCCCTAAAAAGGATTTGGTTGGGAATTAGGAAAACAATGTCAACGTTTCTCGATAGTGTCTCTCAGGCCAAGGAGTCCAGTGATGGTGTGACGGTCGACGAATCCATTCACCAGGACCATGATAACCCGCTTGTCGACTCGGCATGAGGAGACACTCATTGCATGGAAATTGGTTTGTTCATCACATAGGATTGAGTCTTGATTTTCCTTCTTGAGTCAGCTCCCCATTATTGTTACTGTCATATACATATATGCTCATTGGACCGTGACACTCCTTGATAACATTAAGGATTTCTCTGTGAAGACAGCCAGCTAGGATACCTGCTTTGGTTTATGATGACGACCCTGTGAGCGATGGGGCCTCAATCCAGGACCCATCATGCGAGTCCATTTTTCCGAGTGGGCTGGTAGTAGCACCCCCACCTGGTGAGCGGCAGAGAGCTCCAGTAGAGCAGACAGAGCTTGAGCGCAGGTTGAGCGCGCTCCGCGAGTTCTAGCGAAAGAGACCACTGATGTTCAGTGCTGATCCAGTCCCTCAGGTAGTAGAGGATTGTCTTGAGACAGTTGTTTGACTCTTCAGGCTTGTGCATACACCGGCCGATCTGATAGTGTCTTTGGCTCCAAGCCTTTTCCATAGAGCAGTTGGGTGTTGGTGGAGTCTGTTGACTCAGTTACTCGATGAGTCGTCACTTTCGTGGGATGACTTTCACCTGCTATTTCGTGAGGAGTTTTTACCCTCTTGTGTATGCTCAGTTCATATCCAGGAGCTCCTACAGTTTAGCAGGGAGGGATTGCGATGACTGAGTACGCGACTAGGTTTATGGACCGTGCACATTTTTACCCGGACTTGGTGCATGATGGAAACTTCCGAGCGTGGAAGTTTGAGCAGGGTCTCTGTTGAGAGATTCATGTTGTCATGGTACCCTTGGGCATTTCTACTTATGTCGAGTTGCTAGAGCAGGCGCTCGTGACAGAGAGCTTCCTATCACGCTTTACGGTTGGTGGTGGTAGTAGGCGCAACAGAGCTGAGATGTCTACCACAGCTAGCAGGCATCAACAGACGGAACCCCAACGCATGTGGCCTTTCTACCTCCAGTTTCGGAGACGTGGTCGTGCACCACTTTTGTGGAAGAATGTCAGGCCTGAGCTGAGATGTCTGCTATGCTTGTGATAGTAAAGGTCACTTGGCATGGGTCTTGCTGACCAGGCATACAAAGAATATCATTCAGGTAGCAGGTGCACCACCACGGCAGGGGTAGTGTCGTGATCTAAGTAGCACCCAGAGATGTGGTTCTAGTTGAGGAGTCGGGGGAGATGGTAGTGGGGGAAAAATTTATGAGGTCTTTCCATCACCACTAGGCGGTCCACTTCAGGCTCTGGGAGATGACAGTTGGGACTACAACCAACTGCGAGCTTTGGATGTTTATGATCCTGCAGAGCATGAGGTGGTAAGAGGTATGCTTTACAGCTCTTCTAATTTTTGAAGTAGAATTGTTAGACTCTGTGTGTGAAATGTTTTTCTTCCTACTCTTTGCATGAGTTGTTACTAGGGTGATGCGGGGCGTTGGTGTAACCCTGTGTTAGTGGAATAAAAGGCATGGAACCTTTCTCTTTAGTCGATGGTGTCGACTCCATCACTCTCCGATACTGTAAGAGAGTCTTGGTTGTGAGACATCGACTATGAAACCTTGCGTGACCAGATATCCCTGGGTGTTTCACCATATGGATATTCTGAAGGAGGGAATCATTGGGCCTTGTCCTAAGTTTGAATAGTGATTCTAGTTGGGGCGTGCGACGTGGGGGTTTGATCGGGGAGGTGAGCTATCCCTGAGGACCTTCGGGCCATTTGAGACTGTGCGATGGGATGGTGAGGTCCCCACCACCTTACCCTAAATGCAAAGGCAGGTTTGGGTACATGATGTCTCCCACGCGAAACACTCGAGAAGAAGTGTGTGTACTCTTATTCACATCATTGTCAAGGGAAGACCTCGCGTGAATAGATCAAACCCTTTGGTCTGTGTACGGTGATGCGGGACTGTGCAAGAATTCTTCTGGGTACGGAAGAGCTAGGTGTGGGCTTAGTACCATGATTTGTTCCCTGGGTTTTCTTTTCGAGGACGAAAATCTTGAAGTATGGAATGATGTATGAACCTGGTTTTTTTTCTATAAAAGACTTAAGAATATTCGTGATGTTATTCCAGAGCAGCGCCTTAAGATGGCGTGCGATTCCGAGCCTTTGTGTGGCTGGAATTAAATTTTTAGTGCGTTCACACAGGGAATGCCAAATAAATAAAATAACTCCTAAACGGTAATTCAGATCATAATACTGAGAGTACGAATGGGTCTGAAATGCGGTTTTTACCCCAGGAACGACATAAAGCATGTCGTCACAGGACATTTGGACCCCTCGCCCGTTAACGGATCATTAAATGGATAAATAAAATAATTAATTTATTCGCTTAATGATTAAACTCAAGTATATCTTAAACGGTAGCTCGGATTGGAAAACTGAGGGCACATTTGATTTTGGAACGTGCCGTTTAACCTAGGAGGGTTTTAAGTTTCGCAGGCGCGGACCTTCTGTGAGAAATGCCACCAGGGGCGTTTTGGTAATTTAGTGGCCTTTGGTGTTAAGTTTTATAACTTTTTAATGGGTCCTAGGACTAAAATTTTGAGACTGCCATTGTGCTCGAGAGGTGGTTTTTACCTTGTGGGAGGCTTGACCTTGACCCCATTGAGGTTTCAGATGCAGGTTAATTTGGGGGTTTAAATTAATTAAAATTTCAATTAGTTTTTCTTTATATAATCCTAAAAACACCCCTCTCTCCCCTTGGTTCATTTATCTAGAAGAGAAACTCCAAAGAAACCAAGGAATCTATCTCATCCCTCAAGCTTATCTACCCACCTCTCCATGAAAACAAATGCGGTTCCAGCTTCGACAGATCACTTGCGAAGCGTCGAGCTATGCCCGAGAGGTAGGATCATGCGTTTCTATTTTTTATTTCCCCTAACTACATTGAGATCAATTTATCACATCTAATTTCCACTTAATGGTCGAGATAATCCCATGTTTGTGTAGTACTTGTTATGATCTTTCTGATGCTTCCTTCAGAATGAGATTCTGAGTCACGACGCGTCCGCAGTTGTCCGAAAAAGGCTCGAAGTCTTTGGAGGTTTTTCCGGCCAAAAACATTCATTTTTCGGTGAACAAGGGCTGTCCGGTGAGATCTCAGTCAGCGGCTTGGAGCGGAGGATGGCGGGGGCCTCAGGCAGGTGGGGCAGTTTGGTACAGGGTGATGCGGGCTCCCTTCAGTGGAGGTGGTCAGCGGCTCGGCAGGGCGAGGGGCCAGTAGAGACAGCGGGTGAGCAAGGCTGTCAGCATAAGCGGGTGAGCGAGGCGGTTGGGCAGACGTCTGGGGGGCATGCTACGGAGGAGTGGTCGACTGGGTGGCCGGACGGTGCTGGTCACCAGCAGGCAATGAGGCGAATCCTGGGAGGAACAGAGACCCACAAAAGCGGGTCTCTCTTTGACCTGGTAGGAAGTGGGGATGAAGACCCAAAAAAAGGAAAAAAAAACAAAAAAAATGGGTAGTGCGTGTGGGAAAAAAGGGAGAGGAGTATCCCTAATTGGAGTGAGAAACTACGTAGGAAAAACAAAAAAATAGATAAATAAATAAAAATGAAAAAATGATTTTAATAATTATAATAGTGTTATAATTATTAAAATGGTGAATCAGGCATAACTTCCCCATGCATCGTCCAATTCATGCGCCATCAGTAGCAGTGTGCCTCTATTTTCAATGCTGTCTTTTTAAGACCAAATTTGGGTATCTTTCGGTGACTCGTGGAGTGGGTCAATAAAACACCCTAGAAATAGTAATAATATTATTATTTTCAAAGGTTGGGTCAAACCAAGCTCATACATGGAGCGCCTGATTAACGTGTTGTCTGCGGAAAAGTGATCCTTGGATCAAGATGAACATTTTGAGATGGTCTTGAGGCTTTTTAATTCTCAAGACATGGGGTTTGGAGTTGCGACACATACGTTAAGTGGTTTAGCGTGTTTTCCGAGGTTCTTGTTTTGGGCAGTGTGGACACATCCAGAGTTCATTTTGAGCGTCGTCAGCGGCATTGCAACCCCAGCTTCAAGATGAAGATTTCTAGTTTAGTTTTGGGTATTGAAACTGGAGTTGATGTGTGGGCCCTACGACCAGTCTTTTAGGTTGCACACCGCGTTTCACAACTTTTTCATCGGACGTCTGTTCTAGGCATGCAGGCAGTCTATTCAGAGTGTTTTTCTGAGGGCATTGCAATAGTGAAATCCGCCCGATTTAATTTCTCATGGTGATAAGGGCCCCATGAGGGCCGTTTTGTGTGTTGGTGGTGATTTCCATCTTCTTCACCGGGTGTCCGTTTTGGACGAGTGATTAGTCAATCTTGTGTACTTTTTCGAGAGGATCTCAATGGTGGGATATGTTCAGAGCATTTGGGACTGGGATGCGGGTCCCACGTAGCACCGTTCGTCTATGGTATGGCAATATGCATCTTTTTTTTTGGATATCTGTTCCACGCAAGTAAGTAGACAACTTGACGTGTCTTTCGAAGCGGACCGCAATGGCACAATGCACCCGACTGTTTTCAGGACCGAGATGTGGGCCCATGAGATGTTGTTCAGGCGTAAAGCGGTGTTGGGTAACCGTTCTGTTGGATATCTATTTGGGGCGAGTAAATAATCCATCTCACATGTTTTTTCATGAGGATTTAAATGGTACGATCCGTTTGGATGTGCGGAGACTCATTCGAGATCTAATTTAATGTGGAAGCATGAAAGGTGTATCGGTGGTGGTTCTTCCTGCAGTGTTTTTAGAGAACCCTTGGTGTGTGATCGCGTTCACTCTTGGGTGAGTGAAGTGAATGCTTAAATAGATGTGGTTGGCCATGAAAGGGTCATGGAGGAAGTAGGTTGGTGAAATTACGTTTATGCCTTTTTGCATTGACATTGGGTTCCATGTGCACGATAGCCTTGGGCTGGCTATGTGGCATACACTGAGAGTATACAGGAATTCTTGGAGGTACATGTTGTAGTTTTTACCTGAGAACGTTTGTGCACTTGGTTTAGCTATGTGTTTGGGCCACACGTCGTGTGGGCCCCATGTGTGCGTCGTGTTCTACATTACATACCTTTGACCTCTCATGATGTAGAGGGTCATCCCATTCTCGATGGTTTGAACTAGTAGAGTTGAGTGGGTCCCCCTGGTCCTGTTCTTGATGGTTTGACTAGCAGAGTTGTTTTGGTTCCCTATTCTTTCAACTGATGGGGTTTTCATTATTGTGTCCCTTTCACCGGACTGTGACATAGTTTATGTCTACATGCGTTCGTATAGTGTGGGTGTGCTCCCACTTTTTGGAGTGAGTTGTCTTGGTCCACTTCGACAGTAGAATTAGTGGATTGGAGCATGTATCACACTGAGAGGCCCAGGGAGATCCTCACATCCCTTCATGTTCCATGGTAGGGTTCTTTGGGTATCGGTGTGACCAACACATTTCCCGAGAACTGATCCTCTACCCAAGAGTTTGTTCCTAGTAGGGTAAGGAGCCCCCCGTGAGCCCTGGGAACAGACTACCTAGAAGTGTATCTAGATCATATCTTCCTTTTGAGATCTATCGTGACGTGTTTCCCACTATGAGTTCCGGTTACCAGTGAGGTACCATCCAGCAGGGATGGCCAGTGTAGTACCATCCAGCAGGGATGGCCAGAGGTGAACCATCCAGAAGGGATGGCCAGTGCGGTACCATCCAACAGGGATGGCCAGTGGGGTACCATCTAGCAGGGATGGCCAGAGCAGATCTGGGTTTACCTCCTGTGGGACTGGGAAGTGTTCCCTAATCATGGTTCTGGGTCTCTATCCAGCGGATCACCCTTTCGCGAGGCTGGGCAGTGGGAACCCATCGACTTTGAGAAGACCTCTCGATTGTGTGACAGTGACGAGGTGTGGCTTGACACTCCCCCAGAACTCTCAGGAACAAGGGTGCTTTCGCCACCAAGACACGTCCTTGTGACGTGACCCAAAACCCTATGGGTGAGTCAGTGCCACATAAAGCATATAGTGTCAAGGTGCGGTGATTTGAGCCCCTTGACTTGTAGTTCAGGGTAGACGTGCGGATACTGGGCATCAATGGTGTTTACATTAGGGATTGTTGGAAACTCACTTTCTTGGGTTGAGCTACGAGACAGATATGCCCTTATGATATTGTTCGGGTTTCTTGACAGAGCATATATATATGTATACCTTGTTCCAGTACCCACTGCTTAGGTTTTGGCTAATTTCCTTCCTAGAGAGGTGAAGACGCGTGGGGTATGCCACGAGATTTCCGTGTCTAGCTTCTTGTGGTTGGACGAGTCTACTCTCCTGATATTAGTTGTGAAGACTCGATAGGAAGTTCACCTTCTCACAGTTTCTAGCACCTTGTGATAGGATGAGTCTTCTTCCTTCCTCTTTTTGGGTTGATATGTACTCTTTACTGCACTCTCTTTGTCGTACTCCTTTACTATTCCCTGTTGAATCTATTGCTCACTATTCGGTACCTCCTTTTTTTCTACCTAGAGCCTTCGGGGTATCCTACAGAGTATTTTTATACACACCCATGCTTGGGCTTTACCCACACATGGTGTGACCTTGTAGATGATGGACAATGGTCGTAGTTGGGTTCAAGGTGTGGGACTCTCCCAGCTGTTTTACTTTTGTTTACCTATTACCAGGTTGTGGCACTTTTCATGTTGGGCGCATGTTTTTCCCTTTTCTTTTTAGTTTACCTTCAGCACTCACTTTGTTCTGTTTAGAGGTCAATGCACTCTTAGTGGTTGTTTATAGCAGTTGGTACTTTACTTTTCCTTTTACTCTGTACTTCTGCATTGTGTGGGCTGCGTGTATGTGTACAGGTACTCAGGAAAATGCCTCCTCAAGTGGTTTATCTTTCGGCGCTTGTCGCCTGCCCCTGGCCTATGGAGGCAGGCTTGGGGTAGTTTTGGATCGAGCCCAGGTAGGGTCGGGTCATGACAGAAAACGTCCATGAAATATAGTATAGATTCACAGATCTTATATGGTAGTCCACCAAAAATAAGAAATATTCCCACCATTTGATGGATATGTTCTATAATGATCTCACTCGATACTATCAAAACATTGTTAAATATTTCCTAGTTAATGAGTTATGATTTTAAAAGAAATAATATTAAAACAATTTTTTATAAAAATCTTTAAAAATTCACAAAATTAATGTCCTATGAACAGAAATATCTATTAGTGTGAGACCAACCCTCAATCCTTTGTAACTAATGAAAATGGACTATGAGAATAACATAAATATTTTGGGCATGATTTGGAACTCCATAATCTAGTACATTATTTTATATTTCCTTATCTACCCCCTAAAATTTAATTTTTTTAGATATGGTCCTATAATTCAAGCTACAAATAATCCATTTTTGAATAATTAAAATCATGGCTTTTGGAATTATTTGAATATTTCATGGAATAAAAAATGAGAGTTTATTTAAGATGCTCTTCTAGATTCTATCTACAAACCAATCCTCATATCTAAAAACAATATAGGGATGAATTTACACATTCTAATGGGAGTATAAAGGGTATGGTGTAGCATATTACTGGTGAAATTTGAACCATTTAAAAAATATATAAATTCTAGTATCTATAAACAAGAATTTAAAATGGGACAATATGATAGAATCCTATGTTATTTGTATAAAGGAAATATTCCAAACACTAATGTGGTTAATACAAAAGAAAATATTGTATATATAAGAACGAAATAACGTTAAAATACTTCATAATATGATAAGTCATGGGCTAGAGACGATTAGACATCTTTTATAAATAAAACTAATGATAAAAATATTAGAAATACTAAATATACTAATGTGGAAAGAGGGGTCTGGATTATGTTAATTTAAGATTCATCACCATAAATACATAATAAATAATTTAATGTTAAATGTGAAATTTTAATGAAGAGGAGAATTATTTTAGTTTGGGGTGAATGAGGAAAACCAACCTATTTTCTTTCATCATACCCTCAATTGAATTTCCCCAAATAGTTATGATAAGATGTGAAAAACATGATATCATGAAACAAATTGAGATTTTTAAAACCATTAAATTTAACATTAAAATTATTGACACATTAAATACAATACAACAATATCTCATATTTCAAAAAAATTATAGTAAATGAATCATTGAAGACATGGACAATATAAGTATGAATGAAATGTGTAGTGATGTAATAAAAATGATGTTTCCACCAAAATAAAAAGTCTATGTAAGCTTTTTTAGTCAATAATGAGTAAGATAAATTTAGAAGTTTAATATCGTATGTGAATTTTGATTTAGTGTAAACTTGATTCCTCTATCCTTATTACAATGTTTGTGTCTATTGGATCTAAAAAACAATAGTTCACTTCAGTTAGATGATAGGTCAATAACTCTACCCATAAGAAGCATTGATGAATTATTGGTCATTATAGGGAATCTGACATTACAATTTCAATTTTTAGTCCTTGAAATGGAGTGTTAGAAAAAGGTTTCTATCATTATGGTTATACCATTTAAAGATTCTAGTGGGGATGTGATTATTTTTTTAAAGTGAAACTAAAATTCCAGGTCATAGAATACCATGAGGATTTAAAAAAAATATTAAACACTAATAGTCAGATATCAATTGATTATTGTGGTATTGATTTTATGGATAATACCTAAGAAGGGATAATCATGTCCAAATTAATGAAATAATAGAAGAATTAATTTACTAACATTATATAGTTAATTTTGATTAATCTTATTCTAAATAGGAATGTAAATGATTATCAAGGACATAGATAAGAATTATATATAAGATTGTGGTAAATTTTGTAGTAGTCCAATAATAAATAGAGTGATATAGTAAATATAACATAGATGCATTAGGACAACATTTATAATCACAATTTATAAGAAATTTTTTTACCTTTACCAAAATTCACATTCAAATTTTCCAATAAATCATTATTACTTTTTTAAACATAAATATAATTTTTACAACATGGGATATATTAGTTTAATGTATCAAAATTGGGGAAATGTTATGGTTATTCTCATATTACATAAAATAATAAATTGTTAATATCAAAAATTATTCACACTTAAGAGCTTCTCACCTACTATGTAATTTTGTTTCTTAATGTAAACCATTCTATTTTTTAAATATTCACTTCATTTGTTTCAAGTGAGGATAATAAATAGTTTTCCCAATATTAATGTTTCATTATTCATGTGGGAAAATTTTATGATTTTTTTTATAGTTTTTGAAATTTTGAGTTGGTTATACCTTGTTACATATATGATTCTTATTTTTTGAAACACTATAAATTTGAGGGTAGAAAAGGTATAATTAAAAATTATTTAGATATTTTTTTGGATTATATGCTATATTTTTAGAATGGATTGTCATATTTTTTGAATTAAAATTATAGTGGAGAGTACAATCGTACCTATTGTAATTATTGAAATTTTAAACATTTTTTTACTATTAGAGTTGAAAAACTCATGGAAACATTAGATACTGTTTTCATTAAAATGTTAATGTCTCCTCCCAATTAGTTAAAATTTCCTCATAAGTATTATTCTTATTAGTTTTAGGGTAATTCAAGATAATGAATATAAATATAATGATCAATGGAGGAAACCATCTATTTACAAAAACAATTTCAATAATTCTATTTTGAAAAAATATAAATCCATATGTTTTGGGTTATACTATCAAATTAGTTCATTCAATCCATTTATGGACTATATTTCATTATATAAACTCTCCCCAAATCATGGTATCATATATCCATTTTTAATTATTGATATTCAGGTATTTTTATTTATAATCTTTTAAGAACATGATTTGTAGAATCTAGGTAAATCTTATTATGTTAAGGGAGGAAATGTTTTCTTCATAATAATGATCAAACCAAAATACAGATGAGTATCTTTTTTAATTATGACTTTTAGTTTTCATAATTTTTTAAACTAATCAATTCACCCCTTAAACATTCCTTCATTTTTTATGTGTTACATCATTGTCAGTCATCTCTTGATTAGAATTTAAGTATCTATTTAGGGGGCTTATTTGATTTTTGTAATTGAAATGAGTGAATCTTAATTAAATATAGATAATCAGACTGCTTAAATATTACTTATTGGATAACATTTGGGAAACAAACATGAAAGTTTTTTAGGGAACTTGATAACGGTTCATTTTTTATAGAATTATTGAACCTAATTTCAATGTTTAACATGATATTTCGTGGAGATATTTTTAAACATACAGGTAATATTTTTACCATGTAAAATTATTTTTTATATAAATTTTATTTTGGATGTGTTTTGATATTTTAATGGCATGATTTTTTAACATTATTCTGACCCAAGTAAATGGTTTATAACATATAAATTATAATGTATTTTTTTGAATTTAAATATATTTGAAACGTATTTTCCATCATTAGAATCTAATAGATAGAAAAATACAGAATTGTAAGTGTGGGAGAATGGTATTTTAACTATTATAACTATATTTCACAAAAATTATATAAAAATACCTTATTTGTTTTCAAAAATAATTTTTTCATGTTTAAATTGTAATTTTCAATGATTTATGGTTTTATAAAATGCAAGGACTACCATTGTAACATATATTTGTTAATAATTTATATTCTATATTTGGATAATGATTTTATAAATTTTACACTACTATATTTAGAACAAATTCTATTTTCAAATATGTGGAGTATTATATAAACATTTAATAACATTAGGACCTTTGTATTTAATCTCAAAATCATAATATTTATATTTAAACTGAAATATGATAACAACACCAAATACTTGTAACCTTTTTTAATTATTATATTAAAAATAATTTAGGATTTAATTATAAAAATCAGATTAGTAATTAAAACCTACTCATATAATAGTGTGTATAATTATATATAGGTAACAATTAGGTGAGACTAGAAACTTTGGATAAAAAGTGATATTTGGAACATCATTTAAATTGAAATTCATTTTTATCTAAATAATTTAAAAACATTAAATTAAATATTTTTTTATAAAACATGAAAAATAATTTAATAGAAACAACATTTTATGTCATGAAATCAATTTTACATAACTAAAATATTCCTTGGTGTATGGTCTTTGAAAATTAAATCATAATTTGTAATAAAAATATTATAGTTTGAAATAGAAATTTCTATGAATAAATTTTCCAAATAGATTTATTGAGGGTAATAAATTTATTAGTGTTTTCGAATTAGATGTGCACAATATTGAATACATTTTTTCAATATCATTTTTTTGATAGTCTCAATGTTTTGTTGTCAGAATGTACATTAATTGACTATATTTTGATTCCTTTTAATTTTTTTCCAAAATTTGAATTATTTTAATACATAAATGAAAGCATTTTATTTTGGTACTTAATTGATTAATTGTTCCTTTCCTTCATTTCCATATATAATATAAAACATTATTTTATTTTTTTAAAGGAAATTCAATGTTTATTCATTTCAATGTTGTTTTGTTAAATATTTCATAGAATAGATTATTTCACTATCCCAGTAGTACATACTTTTATGGAATATTTGTGAAAAATTATTATTATTGATTTTGAGTCGATATTTTTTTGTTTAATACAGTTTTTAATGTTTTATTTTTTATTTTTTATGGATTAATTATTACAATGTGCCAATTGTTTATGAGGAAAACCAATGTAATAGAAAAAATGGATTATTCAAATGGTGTATATATGGATAAAGAATCATTTAATGGCATCCCCTAGATCAGAGGAGATATATATGTGTATATCCCAGTTAACCCAGACCATGTTATTGTAACTATAAAATTGACTAATTGTAGACATCCACTTCAATGAACGTGTAAGGGAGGGTCTGCATGGTTGGAGACCCAATTAATGGTAAACTCTATTGGTAATGAGTTTTATCAGGGTATCCTTTTCTTGAGAAGTACTATGTGATGGTTCCATATAAAGGTATTTTCATGGATGAAGACTCACAAATGGGTACTCAAATATTATAGTGAACTGTTTTATGGTGATTTTCTTCTAAGGATTCAATATAATGGTCTTCCATTCGGAATGTATAAGACTTAAAGGTTCATAAATGGAATTTAATATACATAGGGTGACCAAATTCATAATTCTAAATTTCTAGCTGTTCTTAAGATAATTGAGTATAGATCGAGTCAAATCTAGTTATTGAATGCATGGTTGAGAGTTATGAAACCATATTAAAAGAGCATATTCGTTTAGAGGTGGTTCATGTCGCCAACCAAGCTAGGTCCCCATTTAACCTGGTGGAAACCCTGGCCTTTTGCATGGGTTGGAGGGCCTTCTTCATCACCATGAGTTAGTAACTAGTGCATGGGTATCGAAAACATGATTTGAGAATTATATTACTCATTCCCATGAAATTAACAACACTCAAGACAAATAAACCAAAACTAAAAAAGTAAATCAAAAAAATGGAAAAAAGAAATTCATATTCATGGTTTTATAGCTTTAACAAAAATACAGAAATACTATAATTAAGTAAATAATTAGATAAACATGACTATATCCATGTATCAAGGGTCACATCACTCTGAAGAAAGCACCAACACCCGCAAGGAGAAACTCTTACTACTGGACCCACAATCACTAATCCTTTCTTTTATCGATATCGTGCAAACATTGTCTATATAAACCCAAATTTGTATATTGGGTGTGAGCCAAATCCCACCTGATTTCCACCCAAATAAAAGTATTCCATGTTATAACAATAAAATACAATTCAATATACTCAATTATAAGAATGAAAACATAGAAACACTTCAAGTAGAACATTTTAAAAAAACTTTTAAAAGAACCATTTAAAGAGATAAATCCTTTCAGGAAAAATTTATTAAATTGAAAAACTTTAAACAAAAGACAATCAAGGTCCACCACATATTGAAAGATGGTACAATATCATATAATAGTCATGTGAGAATCGTGGGTAAATCTAATGGTTAAATCTAGCACTTTTTGGACCCTAGAACCTCATACCTCGATGGGAGGTTGTATAATAACAACAACTATCAACATCTTCATGAAAGAGCCACTAGAGTGGAGAAACATCCAAAATTACAGTGGGGATCAATCTTCATCATAGTTTAATATTTGTTTTAAGAATAAATCATGATAGTAGATTTTTGGACAAACCACTTCCATGATGTCTGGCATACTTGTACATGTTTTCCCACCAAGACACCCAGGGATTCCCTTTCTACTCAATTCAAAATTCACACGTCAAATATACAACCACTTACACACACAGATGTCATGCATTAAAAAACACCATGAAATCCCCATTTTCCAAAAAAATAACTATTTTTTAATTTTCCAACACCATAAACAATTTTGAAAAACTTTTCACCCCACTTTAACATTCCATGACAATATTTTTAGTATTGTACAAGAGAAACACAAAAACAAGCATTCATTTCCATGCTCCAAGCCTAATTAAAATCCACACATAATCCCAATTCACTTTAAACATTCTTTGATTATTTACAAATATTATATTTAATTTAAAAATTACACAACCAAGAGACCATAACCCTATAGAAAACAATTTTCTTTGAAAAACTCACCACAAAGTACATTCACACCAAACCCATTTCTCACCTTCCACCCAAGGCGTAAAATAACTTTCATAAAACAATACAATGATGCAAACTCTAAACATACAAATATGAATTTATAAATCCACATTCATCACATATATTATCCAAAACACATTTCTCACCACAAAATAAAATCATAGAACATATTTGGGAACTGAAAGAAGAATTCAAAAATCATCTAAAAATGATAAAGCATGGAACCATCTACCTCATGTTAAAAAGCTTTCAAAAATTGGTGTGAAACCAAAACAGAAAAATGAAAAACCAGAAAAAGGTGACATTGACCATAAGAAATAATTATAGACACCTAATAAACAAGAAAAAACCCTAAAATTGGAGCCTCAAACACTAGAGAATTGGAACCCCAACGAAATTAGAAAAACCCTTGATTATAGGAAGAATACAAGGGAGGAGGGACTTTTGTGAAGAACCCTTAAAGAGTATGAGTCAAAAACTCCCAAAAACTGAAGACCAAGTATAGGGTAGGATGTAGGGAGTTTCTCATAGGACTTAGAGGGAAAAAGGGTCTAGAAAAATGAGTGAAATAGTTAAAATACTATAGAGAGAAAAGTAGGAATACATTTTTAATGAGGTGAAACAACCACATGATTTGGACGTATGATTTTTTAATCTACATGGAGACCATGCGGTCATCTATGATAAGGTAGAAACCTACCATAAATGGATTCCACATGGTTTTACTTACATTTCAGAGTCTGTGTAGTCACTTCTGGTTTGACCCAAGCCTACCACATGATTACCTGGGCAAGGAAAATAGTTTCAACTAACCGTGCACATACCATCTTCCAGGGTTTTTTCCACCCATTATTAAAAAATAATTAATGAAAAATAAATATAGAAGTCATGGAAGGGCACTAGGAAAAATATATACAAACCAAGTACCTCAAAATTAAAACCCGATACAAATTGTTCCCAAGAAAAATAACCAAAAACGTGACCCAAAAAATAATAAGACGAAATCCAAAAACCCAGCTGTGACTATTCTCCCCACCATAATGCTTTCCACCCCCCAAAGGCCACAATAATTTAGGATTTGAAAAATAAAAATAGATAGTCCTTCACAAATCATAGAGAATTCATATGTATGAGAAGAATACTATAACATCACCATTATAAAAAAAATATCTACAAATTGATTTCAAGAGAGTATAATAGACTCCCTGTAAGGAGCCACCCACCACGAAATCTTGAAACACCTATGGTTGATTGGTCCAAAGAAATGGAACTCTATTAACACACAATAAAACATAATGAGACAAAAATCCTTAAACATTTCCAAAAAAATGCAATTTTTCTGAAAAGAACAACAAACACATTTGAGGATTACATATCCAACTTGAAAAAATTGTTGTGCATGCTTCAACCCCAATGTTAACTCAAGAGAGGTTCTTGGGAAAGATATCTCTCAACGAGACTACCCACTGCCATTCCAACAAATAAGAATGAAACCTAATTACTAATACAGAGAGGGCCCAAAAGACTCCCCACCATATGAAATGAACTAACACCCGAGTTGAAATAGGAATACTATCATGAGGAGGCCCAAATTAACTCCCCATCATATGGAACGTACTTGCATCAATTCCTTCAATTGGATTTTTAGAGAGACCCACATTGGGTCTCCCCACCATAAGGACAAACCCACATTGACCGTCACCAGAAACCCAACCCTATGCACACCCCCACCAAACGGGGTCTAAGGGAAATTACCCTAAACCGAATGGGAAACACCACATGGTTCACTACTCTCTTAGGTAATTACCATCCGTAGACAATACCAAATATAAATAGAGATCAATTCCAGAAACATGAAAAATGAGTACTATGAAACAGAGACTCACATCTAGTGAGACACAACCATTGGGTTTTTAAGAAAATAGGATGGTCACACCTCCTTTTATCCAAGGAGGAACTATACCACCCACATGGTTCATAATGTGGAGATGAGATCCACACACCTCGTTCCACCAAATAGAACCATTTTGAACGACCCAAATAAGTGTGGTTTAAACTGTATTCTTTTTCCGCAGTTTTTACAATTGCAAGACCAAAGAATTTAATAGATCTAGGGGTTCTTGACTATGTGAAAAATTTAATCAGGGACATATGTATGAAGATCTACATATTTAATAATCTCATGCATCACATTTAGGTATCAAAACACCACAGATCAAAACTTATCCCTCTTGTTCCACATGAAACCACACAATGATTCAAATGGCACCAATATACACAACACCATGAAAATACACTTACTCTAACATATAATGTTTACCAAAAAATGACATAGGGGATGGACACACATCATACCATCCACATTGAATAAGAAACAAAAAAATATAGGTGAAAATAAATACCCCTTCACTCAATACAGATAAATTCCAATTTCCACAAAATAAGGACATGATTCTATGAAAACTGAGGCTGTCAAAATGTTCCACAAAACCCAACATTTAATTTTAATGAGAGAATGACACCACCATATGTCACAAAATATGACCCTTGAAATTATATAAACATTACAAGGAGAGGTATTTTAAATCGACTCCCATGAAGCACACAATTCCTAAAAATAGACATAACATCATTTTATGACTAACCATGCCACAATGGTGACCTAGAATTAATCCCAAGCAAGAAAATCCCATCAAAAGGTCCAAAGTCCTATTAAGAAAATGACCCTCCCCAACAACCCAGAGTACTTCCCAATCAACAAAATTGAATCCCCATAACCCCTTCCAGGATGGACCTTCATGTTTAATGTTGACAAACTTCACCTTTAATGACACTAAAAACCCAAGAAACCGTGTTCTCTTTCAAATTTCCACATCTACTATCCTACAACAAGATTATATGATTAATCTAAAAAATATGAATTAATTCAACAATAAAATTGAAGAACGAAGTCCTTACATGGATCAACTAGATGGTCTACCAATGGTGAATCGCCTATGGCCACACTTCTATCATGTATTAACTAATTATGGGGGTATATACAAGACAAAAAGGGAAAACCAATGACCCAATAAAATTGGTCCACTAACCTTAACATGCCATAAATGAACACTGATCAAAGAGAGGGAACCACCACAAGGCTTCCCGAAGCACATATCAAAAGAACCCACTACCTCACATTTTCAACCCATCCTACCCACAAGAACTCAAAATCAAAACACTAATCAGAAAAAAAAAATCATATGATCAAACAAACCTCAATTAAAGTATTCCCCAACTAAAAATAAAAACCACACACTATTTTATTTAATGAACCTTTGATAAAAATAGGATTGGTGGGTTGCACCATCACCAAGGGTACCTAAAGGGCCCCACACTTGAATTTACTCATGCCACCCTAGGAACTCATCCAAATTCCCCATATAACCCATTCAAGTGGTCACCCATGAGAATACTAAATATCACTGTAAAACAATTACATTTTTCTAAAAAAAATTCAACCTACACCTCATCTTTCTCAAAACTGATTTCCACAAAATTTGAAACTCAATTTGAATATCAAAATCTATTTTTATAAAAAACAAAAAAATAACATTCAAATAAAACCTATTTTCAATCCCCTCATAACAATTAAAAATAATTTTCAATTGCATAATATACCCCACATCATCAATAACAACTTGTTTAAATCTCATCACTCAATATTCAAAAAACATTCCAAAACCCTTTTGAAAATAAATTTACATTTCCCAAGAAACTAACTTTTTATAAACCAAAAAATATTATCCATAAAAATACACTTTCGATAAACTCATCTCATTTACTAAAAACCATTTTATAATAGTCAACCATTTCTAACACATTATTCAAAAAATTAGAATGAATTATTTTTCACCTTCTGAAAATAGAACCATTCTGAATTTAAAATACAAATTTTACAATTCTATAACATAGGTTTTTATAATAATTATCCTAACCCAAAGAGACATAAGAATCATCTAAAAGGGAAACTAGAGCCATTATATTTCTTAGACATATTCTTGGTGGTCAAAGTCCCATCAGTCCACCATCATGAAGAGTGTTCTAAGACCATTTCCTTCACTCCACATTCCTTTCTAGACCTTGATGGTACCCTAAGTCCATTGTCCTAACTCTCATTTCATTTCCCAAACTACAAACATCCTCAAAAACTGAATGAAGCTAACAAAACCAAACTTCCCTTAGTAACATGAATCCTGTAATGAGGTGTGATGGACATGCACATTACTCTTAACTAGAATGTCATGTTCCGACAGTCCTAACTAAGGTATGATCAGAATCATTCCCAAGGAACATGATCTAAAATAGTATAACCTTACCTAATATCATATTATCTAGAACCAAGCCAACATGTCGTCTAACCCAATGCTTGACCTGGTCTATAACATGGCTCAAAGGGCATTCACGAACCCCAAAAGACGGAGACTAGGACCAGGGTATCTAAATAATTCATTAGGAATGATTTTATCCATTTTCATACATATATTAAATAAACAAGGAAAATTAACAATAACTAAAAAGTAGACCCAAACATACACAACAACAATCCAATTCGATGTTTAAAAACTTCAACAAAAATAAAAAAATACTACAATAAAAGAAACAATGATATCAACCTGAAAACATCCATGTGACATGAGAGATGTTTCTCATGTGCCACCACCAAAACATTCAAGGAGAAACTCTGACAACTGAAAACACCATCACCAAACCTTTATTTTTCCTGAGTCATACGAACAATGTCTGCATACACCTTAAGGTGTATATAGAGTGTGAGAGAATTCCTAGTAGGATTCCACCAAAATAAAAGGATTCTCTTCTGTATGATTAAAAGACAATTAAACTTTCTCATTTATAAAAATGATCACAATGAAAAATTTCAAGAATAACATTTTTAAAGAAAACCACTATCAAAGGAAACCATTCAAAGAGATCCATCCCTTCAAGAAACATGTATTAAATTAATCTTGATTTAAATTGTGTCACAAAAGGTCCCTCATATGCTGAAATGTACCATATCACATAAGACTCTAGTGAGTACCATTGGTGAATCCCCATGGGGAATCTAGCCTGAGTGGGACCCTGGAACCTTGTACCTCAGTGAAAGGTGGTATAATAACTAGAACCATCAGCATCCTCATGCACAATCCAAAAGATAGTAAAATAATCCAAAATTATAGGATAAATTAATTATCATCATATTTTAGTTAAGGCTGTATGAATCAATCATGCTCAAAAAACAAAAACCATGTGAAATCATGTCTATGTTTCAAGACCCTTTCAAATCCATGCATAATCCTAATTCAATTTAAACATGGTTTCATCATTTAAAAAATTCAAATTTAATATATAATGTGAAAAACCAAGAGGTATTTACACCATAAAAATTCATTTCCTTTTAAAAAATCCCCCCAATGTAAATTCACACCATAATTTCCTTTGAAAACGCATTTCACACCTTCCACATAAGGTGTAAAACCCCTTTAAAAAAACATCATAATGAAGCATAAAGAAAAAATTAATATTTTCCTTTATAAATCTACTTTATACAAATATATTATCCAAAACACTTTCAAAAAACATTTCCCACCGCAAAATAAAATCATATAACATATGTTTGAATTCAATCATATAAACTCGAATCATTTAAAAATTCTAATCCAAGGAACCACCAACCAAATAAATAGAATATTCTGTAAATATGTGTTAAACCGTAACCGAACCTCAAAAAATCAAAAAATGTGAGATCAAACATAATACATCAATATCAAATTGTAAAAAAATAAAAAACCCCCTAAAATTAGAACCCTACCCTCTAGAGAAAAGTAACCACAAATAAATTGGAATAAAACCCCAGATTATAAGAAGAAAATGAGGGAAATGAGACCTACATGAAGAATCATTGACAAATCCAAGTGAAAAATGAAAAAAAAAATTAAACCTAAGGAGAGGAGGATGATGAAGGGTGGAATGCCAAGGTCTTGGAGGGACAAGAGACTCAAGAAATAGGTGGGAAAGCGGTTAACGTCATGGAGTGAAAAAGAGGGAAAACTTTTTTAATGATTGTTGATGCTCCTTTCCATCAAAGAGTCTAACGAATGAAAAGGGAAATACGTGGAACACAAAGTGATTCATCATTTGAAGAAACATCAAAAAATCGACAAAAGGATGAACATGGATTGCTTTGAGCATGGACCGTGAAAGTTCTATGATAGTCGTATAGGTATACCTATGTGACCTATTTGATTTTCACCTAGGGTCTTCAGTAGCCTATAAATACCCCTTGTGGGCCCCCCATTTCGAGGATGAAAAATCTAGAAACTCAGATTTTTGCTCTCGACACCCTAGTCTCTTCTTGAAGTCTTCCGAACACTTATAAGGTAATTTCTTACCTAGAATGGAAGATCTAAAGAGAGGGAACAAGGCCTATGTGTTGAAATTCATCAACACCTGCGCGCCTAAGTGTCTAGCCCTTAAGGGAAATGGTCACCCTTGTGCGTCCGCCTTATCCTTTCAACAGAACCTGTGGGTGACCCTTTTGGAAGCCCTTAGGAATAATTATAAAGGCTTGAGCCAAGCCTTGCTCAAGTATTACCTTATGAGTTAACTGGTGCGCAAGTACTGATGTGTCGCGCAGGTATATCTGTGCGACCAGGACCTGCACGCCCAAATAGGACCTGCGCGCCTACATTATTTTGAGCACCCCTCTTTCCCATTCAACTCATTTCATCAAATCCACCTCTCCGCTTCATGATTTAGCCTTCCAAACCCTCTACAAAGTCATTTATAGCATGGTTACTTAGTTGACTTCCTTACCTGAAAGGGATTCTATGGAATATCTCTCAAATACTAGTGATTTACATATCTTTATGTCACTAGGGTTAGAGATTTTATTCATTCAACCGCATCCTTTAAGATGAGAAGATCTTTAACCGGGGCCTCCTTTTTCAGGAGTAAGCCCCAGTCCAAGTTCCGTAATTTGGGAATCCTCTTTAGTAGTAAGCCCCATGTTCCCAAATATGGGAATCCTCCTGAGGATTAAGCCCCAAATCCCAAATTCCCTTAACCTATGCCTCCTTCTTAGGAGTAAGCCCCAGTTCTCAAGTCCCATTAACCTGGGCCTCCTTCTCAGAAGTAATCCCCAGTTCTAATTTCTCTTAACCAGTCTCCATTTCTTTTGATTTGGGCATCCTCCTTAGGAGTAAGCCCCATGTCCCCTCCTAATTTGGTAATATTCCTCAGGAGTAAGCCCCAAGTTAGAGTATCCAAATCTATATAAAAGCACATATACCTTTATGGACCCTATTACCAGACTTCTTCTCTAAAATAATTCCCGATCTTTATCTATTTGGGAAATCATTCATAAATAATCCCCATATCATTCCTTGTGACCATATCTTTCATGGAACAAATTTTCAGGTTTACTGATACGTCTTGTTTCTCACACTGAGCATGACTCACGTGAACATAGAGTGTAAAAGTAACCACAACACATCTCTTTGGGCCGTTAATTATACTTAAACCACACAATTATTAACCGAACTATGTGGAATTTGATCTCTACCTTAAAAGTAGAGTACGTAGGAAGCCTTTCTACGGTTCAATCCCATAACCCATTAATTTTCATCCGTCCCATATGATGAAAAACTACATCTTAATTCCTGAAATACGTGGGTTCTGATTCCATTTATAATGAGGAAATGTAGGTAGCCCATCAGCGGGTACATTCCAAACTCTAAAATAATCTATGTCCTTATGAATGACAATAATATTCAAGTGCCCCACTGAGTGGCTTTAAAACCAGTATGGTCATCATAATGACCAAGAGATTTCTATATAATGTGATGAAGGATACCATTGACTAAGAATCTCTGAAAAATACAGATGTTTCTCTATCGATGGAGAACCTCAAATAAATATAAAAGATTCTCTAAATCTTATACATATTAATCATTGATTGTTAAATATAAAGAAAATCCCATTTTCATATTTGGTAATGTAATAAGGATTCACAAACATAACTTAAATATATAAAGAGAGTCCCAGAGTAGACAATATTTCCCCCCAAAAAGGTGTGATGAGTCTGACCTCCCATCCTCTCGACCAATGAAAATTCGTAATCCTCATAGGTCCACAACTATTGAGAAAATACCTTTGGAAAGTAGGTCCAAATAGATATAGAATCATTGGGTGTTTCCAGTTCTATGAATAAACCCATTGGAAACCGATTGAAATGATTGACCCTTAAACAAACAAGGTCATCCCCATTTCCAGGAAGAAACAAAAATGGCGAACCCGATGTGAATCCTTAACCAAGTTAAAATGATGTTTTTATTAATTGTTAGGCCCCTATTTAAACTCAATGAGAGGGCCAACAAAACAATCAATAACATATGTGATCATCCAAAAGATATAGTGTCTGAACTTATCTTGATTATGTCTGTTATATCAAACATGAACTCTTTTCCAAGATCTTATGCATTACATAAATGGCTTCTATAAAGTTCACACTCATGAATGCCTCTGCTATGAATACCTCTGCTGCTACTCCTGCTGGATCATCGTCCGCTCTGAGGACAACATCACCTACTCAGCATCATCAACGTTGGGTATCAAATGCACTGGTTAAGGAATTCCATTGACACAATACCATTCTGACTCTGGAGGCCGCTCAAAAAGCCCTCCAAGTTTATAATTCACCCTGTTTGTCTGGAAAACAATGACCAGCAATTAAGAAAAAGGTGGTGCCAACCACAGTTTCCAATAGTTTCGGGTCTTTATCCCCGATACGAAATCACCAGTCCCTCCCATATTCTAGGGAGGTGAATGAGAAGGTCACTCAAGGCCTTAATTCAAGGAGAAAAAAGTCTTTACCAAGGGCTCCCATCAATAATCACCGCCAAACTCATACGGCAGTGCACCCTCAACATGATGAGGGTATCGCCTTTAGGGTTTCAAATCAGGTTCCTCAAACTCGAGCATGCAAGGCGAACCACCAGAGGCAAAATCTGGTCAACAGGGAGCAGGTTCTTACTTCTTCCCACTCCAGAGAATTCCATCAAACCAACTTGATGGTAAGAAACAAGCGGGAACATACACCAGTCCGTTCTAATTCCACTGTCTAGAAGACTTATCTGGCAGAAACCCACCAATCCCACCAGGAAATTCTAACGGAGTATTATAGGCAGGAATATGCACCTTTTTATAACTCATTAGCTTTTCAGCAGTCTCATCTTACTACAATCAAATAAGTTCACCAATATGATATGGTGGCAACTGATAATAAGGAACATACACCTATTTACAACCAACAATTCTATCAGTAGTCTCGTCTGCCAGTATTGAAGGAAATTCTTCAACCATACATGACAAGGAATACACTGCAGGCACATACACCTACCAATGTTAATCAAACCTACCAACAGTCTCATTTGGTAGCACTCGGAGAAGTCATTCGGAAAGCCCCAATGAAAAAATTGGAGCAGACTCAACTCTCTGCCCCCGCACATGAGTACTGTCAGAATTCACTGGCAGGAAAAGGAGGACAGGAGCAGGAACACACACCTACTCCAAGCATGAAATGGATGTATATTCCCGTTCCGGTAGCTGAAGTCACCAAACATATTCTAACAATGGTGATGGAGCAGAAGCAAATCCCTGCTCATATTCTGCATGCCTGGTAGGATATTATAACAGTTTCAGAAACATCACAGGGAAAGAAATGCAAATCTATCCCTACCAGTAGAGTGACACATCAACAATTCACTCCGGAACAGACACACACCTCTATTATAGTCCAAGAGTGTTGTGAGTCATACTCCCTCATGTCATACAGACAACCAAGTCAGGCACATGCACCTAATTTGAGTGGAGATAATCAGCCTAACCTTACTATTTCTCTAGAGAAGGCATATACACTTGCCAATAATAACCACTTTTGTCAAAAATTGGGTCCTAAAGTGAGTAAGAAGGCGTCTATGAAAGATACCAGTCCAGCACAACCAAGAAATCAAGGGCCAGTCACTAATAAGGACTTTCTTGATGCTGGAGTTCTTGATGCACTCATAAAATTATCTATTAAAACTCATGATTACACTCTCTCATTTACCAATAGTGGGAACATTAATTCCAAAGGTCTACATCAGAAACATCCTCATGAGGGCTTGCTTCATAACCATTTGGTCGATCTCAAAGTATCATATTCAGATGAAATCCATGATAACGCTCTATATGGGCAGAAGAATAAGGAGAAAAAGGTTTCATCTTTTTCTGTAACCCACCATAGTGGTCCTCCCCATGATGATGAATTTAGCTGTGAAATTATTCTCCACATTATTAATTCGCATTTCCTGGAAAATTCTTCAAAGGAAAATTCAGTGACGAGAAATCCCTCTTATCTTGAGGCACTTGCAAATGTGAATCCAGTCATGTATGATGCATTACTATTAGTAGGTGAAATACTTTCTCAATCAGAATATATCCTATAGTGTAGGTCATTCTTTTAACCACCCCTGGGTCATTTATCTTCTAGTTTGATAAATGAATTCTCTACCAATCTTTTTGAATCGGATAAAGCAACAAGAATGTACCATATCTAGTCTAATCAGGTAGCAAAGTCTTCATTGAATGGTAAAGAGGAAGTGCTGAATATGAGAAAACAACTGGCGAAAGGTGAAGTGCCAATCATGTTTTGGCCTTTGGCTGACTCTCATTATGGAATTCCAGAGATGTTGACGGAAGATTGTATTCAAAATATCCATCTCAACATGTGGAAAACTATTTTTCAATTGTAAAAGAAAATATGATCTTTTGATGAATATGAAAATCATGTCAAGATAATAGAAGGGTTACAATGCCAAATTGACTTGGCATCTCTCTCATTTTCTAGATATCCTAAGGATGAAAAGTAGCAGAGAGCCCTTCAGCTTTCATTCATTGGCGCAATAAAAAGATTGTGCCAGTTAATTTCCAATTCCACATATGGTATTCATATCAGGGGATGTGGTGTTCATGGACCACTACATTTCAGTTTTATCTCTAATTAGAAAAGCCCGACAAAATAGGTCTCATGCAATGTTATTGCTCATGGCTAGCCACAACCAATTGGCTTTGTTTGTAATCAAAGGCTCGCTCAAGACCAGGCCTAAACTAGTTCTTCTCAAAATCAGGCATATAGAGAACAAGTTATAGAATTACTCTTGCATCAGGAAAACAAGAGTATTGAGCAGGCTTCTCATTTAGAGCGTCAACATCATCATGTGATAGAAGTGTTAGAAATCATTCAACGATCATTTGAGCCAGGTGATTTAAGTGGATGTAGGTTAATGCATCCATCCAATTTCTAGACTAAAGTCTGTAAAATTAAGTGAGATTTTAAGAAAGTATCCTATGTAGAAGCTCAAGAGCCACCCCAACTTTCCAGACCGGGGACTCTTTTATCCCTACCCTCAGAATCAACAAATAAGATTCGAGGAGTTGAGCAGGAATGACAGGAATAGCCCCAGTCCACAGGACTGGGGACTTTTTCAAATCCTCAATTTCTTCCGCATAGAAAGCCAGTATTCTCTCTATTGGGAAAAAAGCCACAAGAGGAATGAAGTGACGAATTATCAGAAGATTCCCTCCAAATTATGATTTGTCAAGAAGTTCCTAAGGGATCAAATCAACAGAAGACAATGTCTCATCAAGGAAATGGAAGAAGACAACATCGCAGAAATTCCAATTGAAAAGATGAAATGCATTCTGAATCAATAAATGCCATCAATGTCGTTGTTGCTAATCCTCCAGAACATGAGGATCACTTAGAGGGATCAGATGAGGAAGTTACTGCTCAAGAGTATGTGCACACGGAAGCCAATAAAGAAGTTGTGCGTACATGAAATCAAAGGCTTACCAAGAATCTAGGTATTCAATAAAACAACCAACCCCCCCTTTCTGAAAGGCATCCAACAAGGGGAAAGGGAAGAATAAGGTTACATCCCAAACTACCTCTAGAGAAGTCCAATCACTCTAATTAATGGAAAGGTTCGCACAAGAAGATGTGGAAATGAATGAGTTGAGGAGGTTTAATGCATAACTGCTTCAAGGTAGTCTTCCTCCTAAGCATGCTAGAGTCAGTCAGTTAAGGGAAGTTATTTCAGCTATTGGGATGGATCAAGAATATCCTCCTTTACCAGTACACCATCACCGGTCCAATCCTATGGGTTATACGCAACAACAACCAGCAATACTACCATCAGTGGTAGTCCCAGTCACCATACATGTCCAAGATCCAGTTATTTCACCTGCAGAGGTCCATGCTCAACCAGATGTTTCTCAAAAGTTAATAACTACCATTGAGTCATTCATAGCTTGGTTGGAAGATATGGAAGGAAAGCATTCTCCGGTTCAACTAGAGAAGAGAGCTTACCCTGAATGGGTTGATTCCATTCCTCCCCCATCAAATTTTGCAAGTACCACATTCCCAGTCATTAATGGTTTGGGAGAACCAAAGAAACACTTAACACATTGTGTTTCTCATTGAGATCCTATGATGGTAACCCCTCAGAAATAACAAGAAGTTATGCTTAGGTGTTTTGTACAGTCATTACAAGGGCCTGCTTTTTTATGGTATACAAGCTTGAAATACCGGTCAATTACCGGATGGGAGGATCTCCATCAACGATTCCTTATTTAATTCATCTTAACATTTCCAAAAAAAAAACAGTTTTTTATCTTACAAATTGTACAAAAATGGAGAATGAAAGGGTTTAAAATTTCATTTCTCACTGGAAGGGATTAACATATTCCATGAGCTTAACACTCCCTCTAGAAGAGTTTTTACCAATCTGTGTGGAAAATTTGTGTGATGAATTATGCACACTTTTGATCCCTGTGAAATACAAATGGGGGTTTCGAGACCTTAATTTGATTGCACAGAAGATTGAAGACTCTCTTACGAAGACTAAGGATAAAACTCATGTAATTCCATTTGCTCTAGGAAAGAGAATGGGTAAAGCAGAGACTACTACAGTTACACTTAAACAAGCATATATACCTGCTTCTACTTCAAAACTGTCATCTTACCAAAGGGATCCACCTCCTGAGTGTCAACAACAGAGGTTGTTTCGTCAAGATGATAAAAGAGATCAAAGATGGAAACAATTTGAGGATTGGAAGAGTAAGGTTTATTCTTTCTGAAATGAACAAGTTCTTGGTTACTTCATTTTAGCTCAGGAAAATAACTTGGTTCAATTGCCAAGGCCCAAAAGGCCGAAGAAGGAAGGAGATGAAGACCATCCCAACTATTTCCCATTTCATCAGATGTTGGGGCATCCCATTCAGGAGTGTTTTGTCTTAAAAGAACTCCTACACAAGATGTTGGACTCGAGATAGGTAAAATTGAATGGTTCTTCAACTTAGGTAGAATGTGTTACTATTACAAATCCAGAGGAAGAAAGCGAGTGGCAAGAAGTCAAAAGAAACAATGCGCAGAAATATGATGTTTGGATTTTCAGAAAAATGATCAAACGAACTCATTCCATTTTACAAACACAATTTAAGAAACCAAATGTGTCTTCTACTATAAATGCCACAACAAAAACCTCTTCATCAGAGGGAAAATCCTCGAAGAAACGACATAATTCAAAGAAAGAGGAACTGTTAGAAGAAGATGAGATCATGTCAAAGCACTAGTTGTCATTGACTCTGGAAGATTTTATGCCATATACTTCAAAGCCATGGGCACTACCCCACCACACAACACATCCTAAAATAGCTAATCAGGCAGGGTATTCATCAGATGAAGAGTTGATCTTTGGTTCTGTTAACATGAATCACTTAACATATCCTTATTCCAGTCACCGTTTTGATTTTGATGAGCCTCATTTCCCTGTATCAAATAGTGGAATTAGATGGAGTTCCAGAGGTCTGGGATATAGAGGAATACATGGATATCCTAGAATCCACTATTCCAATCCTACCCTTGCTAGAACTGTATATGCAGCCGAAACTCATTGCAAACCCCTTCAGTGGGCTCAACAAGAACATGAAAATTCTTCCACCAATAGAAGATTCAGTCCTGGTATAATAATTCTGGAGGATCAGTTAGAGGTTCCACCTTCTTAATCTCAGAAAGTAAATAGACCTATTAGGTCTAATCTTTAAAATCCAGGAGGATTTCCAACTCCTACCCCGATACAAGATGCATCTACTTCCAAAGAATCAACTTCTAAGGAACTTGTGAAACCAAATGTTTTTGTTGGGAAACACAGACCTTTGGATCAAAAATATGATGTCTTGAAACATTTTTTCCATGTACTAGACATGTTATCAATTCTATATGCCCTGAATCTATAAAGGATCTTCGGGAGGCACTCATCAAGGCATTTTTAAGTCCTCAGGTATTCAAAACTGAAATTGCTGCGACTAAAGTCTACCATGTAGAGAATAATCCTACAGAATTCCATGTAGGGATATATTTAACAGATGAAGATGAAGATGATTTTGTTCATGGCCATATTAGACCTTTGTATTTATCTGGAAAGGTCAATGGTGTAGACATACAAAGAGCTTTCATTGATAATGGTTCAGGAGTTAACCTCATCCCCATTCATACACGTCATCAATTGGGCCTCACAGAATCATATTTCTCTCTTTCTACTTTGATTTTACAAGGATATGATAAAAATGAACATGAACCACTGGGTGAGATTACACTCAGAACATAGTTTGGAGACCTAGTATCCAATTCATATTTCATGGTTGTTGATCACGATACATCCTTCAACATTTTTCTTGGAAGACCTTGGATACATCAATATTCTTCTATCCCTTCATCATACCATCAATGCCTAAAATATTGTTTCAATGGTAAAATTTGGACATTGTATAGTGATAAGGCCCCATTCAAAACATGTGAATCTCAATACATTGATGCGGAATTCTATCACATGGAGGGAAAGGAGAAATCCACAACAAGGGAGGTTACCAAATTTAATGATTCACATGGTTTGAAAAAGATTACAGTAAACCCATTCACACATGTGAGTATAGATTATGTGTTCCCTATCAGTCAAATTGACAGGATAAACCCAAATCCAAGTACTCTTATGGAAACTTCTATATTGTCAATTACGGCAATCAATCCAGACAGCATGGGAGAAAGTAGTGATTCACCAAGCAATGATGAAATCTCAAAGGGAGATGTCTTCATTTCATCCGCTGAAATCCTGCAAGTCTATACATCACTAACCTGGCCAGAAAAAGCTATAGCAATGTCAGAGGTGAACGTTAATGTCGATTCTCAATCCATCATCTGCTCTTTATTACCCAAGTAAGACCATTCATCATAAATAGGGTCAGAAATGGAAGCCTATTCTTTATGATGTTCAAATTTTAACATCTCTCATGATCATAGAAATTCTGCTTCATCATCTACTATGAAAGTAGAAATAGAAGAAGTAACACATGATGAAGAAGAAGAGGAAGATCTCAGGGATGCTCCACTAGCATTTGAAGAGGGTATCTCCACCACTGTGGATGAACTCAGAGAAATAATTCTAGGTACAAAAGAATATCCATGCCCTAATTTAATTAGTGCGGCCATGACTCTTGAAGATTAAGAAATGTATATTTCATTTCTAAAGCAAAATTGAGATATATTTTCTTGGAATTATACAGAAATTCTAGGGCTTGATCTTGATATTGCTACTCATCGTTTGGGTTTCCCAGAAGAACATCGAGGATTCAAGCAAGCTGCAAGAAGAACACACCCAACTTATGCTTCCAAAATTGAAGCTGAAGTAGATAAGCTTATCAAAGATAACTTTTTCAGAGAAGTTCAATATCCCAAGTGGTTGGATAATATTGTCCTTGTGAAAAATAATAATGGACATATTAGAGTTTGCATTGATTTCAGATATCTTAATCCGTATTGTCCTAAGGATGATTTTCCAGTTCCAATTACAGAACTCTTAATTGATGCAACAACTGTCTATGAAGCTCTTTCCTTCATGGATGGATATTCTAGATATAATAAAATATGAATGGATCTAGAAGATGAAGAATCTACAGCTTTCAGAGCCCCTTAGGGTGTGTTTGGCTATTGGGTAATTCCCTTTGGCCTGAAGAATGCAGGCGCAACATATCAGCGTGAAATGAACCGTATCTTCAAAACCTTTTTAGGGATTTTTTTTGAATGTTATCTGGATGATTTGGTGGCTAAATAGAAACAACATTCTAATCACATGGTTTATTCAGAAGTCATATTCCACAAACTTCGACAACACAATTTGAAGATGAACCCCTTGAAATGTTCTTTTGGGGTAACCTCAAGAAAATTACTTAGCTTTGTTGTACGCCATCATGGTATCGAAGTAGATTATGAGAATGCAAAGTCAATCCTTGGTATGTCACCTCATTGAAATTTGAAATAATTGAGAGGACTTCAAGGACACTTGGCCTATATTCGGCGTTTGATCGCCAATTTGGCAGGAAAAAGTTTACCCTTCACCAAATTGATGAAGAAGGGAGTCACTTACCAGTGGACTGAAGAATGTCAAGAAGCATTCAATATTCTCATGAAATTTATCTTGAGTCCACTGATATTAATGCCACCTATTGAAGGAAGGCCACTTATTGTTTATGTGACAGCTTTTGAGTGATCATTGGGTGCCTTCATTTCCCAAAAGAATTATACTGGGAATGAAAACAGCCTTTACTATCTCATTCAGACTATTCTTGATGCCGAAACACGATATTCAAGTATTAAAAAGTGCTGCCTCACATTAATATTTGTTTTTCAAAAGTTGAGACACTATCTACAACATCATGAGGTCCACTTGGTATCTCGCAATAACCCACTCAAATTTATCCTTAGTCATCCAATGCTTATAGGACGTCTGGCAAGGTGGGCAGTTATTTTGCAGTAATTTGATATCCAGTATGTGTCTCAAAAGGAAATAAAGAGTTAATCTCTGCCTGATTTCTTTGCTGAACATCCTTCAGTAGAAGATACATATTTAGATACTAAACTTCCAGATGTGGAAGTCTTCTCTATTCAAGATAATCTCCAAACATGATAAATGTACTTTGATGGTGCTTCTAGAAGTCCAACACGGAAGAAAATGGAAGATCCAAAATTCAACAAAGTAGGGAAAGGAATTGTTCTCTTTTCTCTAGAAAAGGCAGTGCTACCCTATTCCTTATCATTATTGGTAGGCGGTATAAATTATGAAGCAGAATATCAAGATCTCATCGCAAGCTTGGAATTGGTGCTTCAGGCACAAGTGAATCACTTAAAGGTGAATGGTGATTCAGACCTAGTAATCAAACAAGTCAATGGGGATTATGCCATCAGAAAAGAAGAGTTAATCCTTTTTTTATGATTATGTTAGAGAGTTAATGGAGGAGTTTCCTTCGAAACCAAAATTTTCTCATGTCCCATGATCAGAAAATGCCCAAGCTGATGCACTGGCTAATATAGACACAGCTCTAGAAAATCCAAATTAGGATGAGACAATCATCAATATTTCCCACCGTCGTACAATTTCACCTTATGTTCAAACCATAACAGAGGAAATAAATGAAATTAGTTCCATTTCTGAACTATATGGTCATACTACATGATGGATGACACCTATCAGGGAATACCTTCAAAATGGAATACTTCCACCTGATAGAGTAGGGAAAGAACAAATCTGGCAACATGTGGTCAATTTCACTCTTTATGATAGCCCAGATCACATAGAGAAAATTATCTACAAAAGAAGTTTTTATGGAATTATATTCAGATGCATTGATGGGGAAGAGATAATGGATGTCATGGAAGAAGTGCATGAAGGAGTTTGTGGTGCCCATCAGTATGAACATAGACTATCTGATCAAATTCAAAGTCTTCGATACTTTTGGACATCAATGATACAAGATTGTGTTGATTTCACTAAGAAGTGATATTCATGCCAAGTACATGCCAATTTCATTCCTCAGCCCCCAGAGTTGCTTCATATAGCTAAATAATCTTTTCCATTTTCCACATGGCGAATGGATATAGTAGGACCTTATCCTTCAGCTACATCCAAGCAGTTTCAGAATATTATTACTGCTACTGACTTCTTTTCCAAATAGACAGAGGCAATACCACTCAAATAATTCAGTTCTAAAAGTATTGTTTCCTTCATCAAGTCTAACATCATTACCATATTTGGTGTCCCTCATACCATATTAACGGACAAAGGCACCAACTTATGTTCATCTGAGGTAAGGGATTTGTATCAAGAATACAACATCAAATACAATCATTCATCTCGGTATCGTGCATCATACAATTTCCAAATAGAAGCCTTCAACAAGAATCTTTCAAACATACTGCAAAAGATGGTGGATAAAGACAAAAATTCATGGCCTGATAAAATTTTTCATGCTTTATGGGATTATCGGACCACCACCCACACTGCAACGAGGTCACCTCCATATTCATTGGTATATGGAATAGAAGTAGTCTTGTCCATTGAGGTTCAATTACCCTCACTCAGGGTAGCCATTTGTGAACAATCATCTACAGATGAACAATCTCAAAAGCGATTGGATGAATTGGAATGATTAGATGAAAAATGATTATGCACCCTGCACCACTTAGAAGTATATCATAATTGAATATCATGATCCTTCAATAACAATGTTAATCTTCATTGATTCATTCAGGGAGAATCGGTATTGGTTCTTAGAACACCAAGATACCAAGAAATAAGCCTCCAAAACTTGAGCCATAGTGGGAACAACCTTACTCAATACATAAGGTCTACTCCAATAGAGCTTATTCTTTAATCTCAATGAATGGAGAACTCATCATGACTCCAACCAATGCCAAATTTCTGAAGAAGTATTTTGTATAATACAAATACGTGATATGGTCAATGCATATGACCTTAAACTATTCACACCATCGTCCAACATGACGTTAAACTGTGTCATCGTCCAACATGACGTTAAACTATATTGTCCCTTATATGTCCTAGCTACATGATGCTAAACTGTATAGTACCCTTACGTCCAACATGACATTAAACTATGAAAAAGTCCCTAATACGTCCAACATGACATTAAATTGTGTCCCCATTGTCCTCACTGTAAGACGTTAAACTGCATAGTCCCTTATAATCCTTACTGCATGACATTAAACTACACAGTCCCTCCATCGTCCAACATGACATTAAACTGTACATCATTAAGGTTGTTTCTACCTCTTGTTTCTCACATCGAGTATGACTCACATGATCTTAGAGTAAACTTCAACCATAACACCCTCTTTGTGACGCTAATCATGTGTAAGTCCCAACACCATCCTTGGTTTGTCCTCAAGTACAACTTGATCACCAATTTGTTTTTAATCAAACTACGCAGACTTTTATCCTCACCTTCTAGGTTGGGTACGTAGGCAACCACTCGTGGTTCAAGCCCAAAAACAATCTCTTCACATCGGTTCACCTTCATCTCGTATGATGTTGATTCATGAAACCACCCCCAAAACCAATATTTTTTACATTGGTTCACCATCGTCCATTCCATATGACATTAAACTGTTCGCACTTTTGTCCTTTATGACAATAAACTACAACATTCTTTGACACCCTCACCTGAGAGGGAATCATTATTTACATTGATCTCCAATCATGTTATATTCTAAAGATTACGTGAATACATGGAAATTCCTGAACCTTTTATCTTGGGTCAAACCATCATTGCACTAAAGTCCCCTTTCACCCTTCACTTCTACGAACCAAATCTGTACAGAGGGTATTTCACAAACTACGTGCGGCTTGATATGCATCCTTATGGGATATGTAGG
The DNA here is from genome assembly GCA_963277665.1 of Viscum album. Classification (NCBI taxonomy): domain Eukaryota; kingdom Viridiplantae; phylum Streptophyta; class Magnoliopsida; order Santalales; family Viscaceae; genus Viscum; species Viscum album. The sequence continues at coordinate 1,303,615,555 of OY728140.1, read as the reverse complement.
AATGTTCGAGCATCCATTGAATCTAGCCCCACCTCTTTGGGCCTAACCCCAAATTCCACTTTCTGTCATATGGATGAAAATCCCCCTGTGAAAACATGAATGTTGTATGGAAACCATGGTCTTCATTCACATCAGGTTTATAAAACACACTATGTACTCTTTATAATGGTCTGAGCTCTATGACCCTAAACTAAGATCTCCTACACTGTCGTCCCACATGACGTTAAACTGTATTTCAAGAACTACGTATGGCTTTATTCCCATCCTTATAGGATACGTGGTGAAGTCCAACACCTTAATCCAGGACCCAGCCACAACATGATTATGGTTAGCATTAGTCTATGTATCTCTTTCATGCATTGGACAATACTCATTTTCCTGTGTCATAATCCTAACCTTAAATACTTCCAGATCTCCATAACCCTTTTCTTGACTTATGGTCACAAAATGTATGATGTCCGAGAGTTCATTTGCCTGACTATGTATCACGTGCCCTTAGGAGGCCTTGCATAAAAAGTCTACATAATAGAATTTTCAGCCAAAATATACTATTATTTGACTATGAAACCAATTCCATTAGGTGTCCCTGCATAATTCAACCCCCTAACGGGTTTGTCAAATAGTGGTAACTTCATTCTTGGGAGGGAAACCTCTATTGTCTTTATTTTTATAAATGACAATATGTAGGGATCCCAAAAAATAGTCATCCTTAACATATTTATCCAATAATATTTTTCATGATATGAATGTATTCAAGTCTATGGTTTATATTTCCCCTCCCTACATTTGGTTCAGACCTTCACACAAGTAACATTCATCCAATTCTTAAACAATATTGATTGAAAATATCCTATCCATATTCAAGTACCTATCTCCATACAACAGACTCTGTGCTTTGAAAAATTTGAATCTCCATAAAATTTCACTGACTTTTTAGCAATAGAAAATTAAAATTTCTAAGAGTTCTTTTTCCTGACTATGTAGTACGTGCCCTTAGGCGGCCTTGCATAAACAGTCTACATAACGGACTTGTTAGCCAAAACATACTATTATTTGACTATGCAGCCAATGCCCTTAGGTGGCCCTATAAAATTCAACCCCCTTAAAGGGTTTGTTAAATTGTGGTAACCTCATTCTTTGGAAATAATTCTTCTAATTATTTTGATCCCTTTTTTTCATATCATTCCTCATATTCAAAATTTCTTAAGTGATAGTTTACATGTTTCCCCCCATAATTGAGTATCGTAATATGTTTTCAGATAAATTATCAAGGAATTGAGACAATTTTAATCCATTCACCATATAGTTAGAGATATTTGACCTTAAACATTATCCTTTTTATGTCCAATGTGCATGACTTTAAGTTGCCCACAAAAGACAAGGGAAATATGAACAAAATTCAAGTCCCAGCTCACTAAACATATACTTTGTATTATTTAGGTAATATTGAGAAATTAAAAAGATTCAAAGTTTGTAGGGTTATTTTTATAATCCTAGCTAAAATCAAACTATGTTTACTAGTCCCATTATCTTAGGTAAAAATATAAAACAGGTAGAAAAAGAATGCATGCACAAATGATTGAAGATGAATGTTTTTTTTCATTTGATGCAAAATAGTTCGAAGGATATCCATAGATTGGATTCTCTTATCTTTTCCAAGAATTACAAGAGGCTATCAAGATAACTCTTCATTTGATTTACGACATCCCGAGCTTCATCAGCAACCACCTGGAATTCATTCATTCAACTGGATACAATAAGAGATGTAGTGATAGCAGATCTTCTTGGAACAATTGTAAAGGAATGTTCTTGAGTGCGGTTTGAGAAAATTTTATATTGATCAAACAGTGACTCTGTTTCTATCCAAGAGACTTGGAAGATGGATACATGGATTTGAGAATGGAGCATTGGAAGTAAAGAGCCATTTGGAGAGATTACTCTTTTCAGATATTGTTTCTAATGTCATGATAGTCTTCTCTCCATCAACCGACAGTAGAAAACATATCATCCCATGGTTTGACATTTTCATATCTGCAAGGAAATGGCATGGATGAAAATTTTGAAAGTTCACACCATTGTTACTTCTCTTAATACACAGAATAACCTAAATTGAGGAGTAGCATTATGGATGAATCTCGGGCATATAATTCTTTGCATCTGTAATGTTGAATTCTTGCAGATGACCATGGCCATATAGAGTAAAGTAGATGCTCTGTGGAAAATTAAGATGATACTTCTTCATGTACATGGCCAAATCTGGGATATTGATGTCGCAAATAACATAGCAATCATGTCCAACAATTCTAATCATGTCATCAATTCGCTTGCTCGCCAGTTCATCTGCCGTTCCAATTCTTCTTGGAGCCATTGAATATGTACAAAGGTTGAATAATGAACTCTTATGTGAGTTGAATTTTCATAAAATTTATGAAGAAAGTGAAAAAATGTCTAATTCATTAAGGCGCGTAGGTCCAATGTTGGCTTGCAGGTGTAACCGTGTCATACAGGTTTTGGCACACAGGTATCACTGTGCAAGTGTAAATACCTCTACAGCAGCGCGACACGAACAGAAGTAATGAAACCGCGGAAAATCAGCAACCTATGTGACGGGAGCAACCTACATGACAAGAGCTCAGAAGCGTTCAAAGATGGGTAATTTGCACAAGAATGGGGCACATATTTATAGGCTATGCCTCACCCCTGCGCGCCGAAGCCTGTGTGCCTCTCACCTACGCACCCCTATCTGCGCGCTCAAAACCTGTGCTTTGAAATTCCTTGGTTTTCTTTGTTACCTTAGGGTTACATCCTCCTTTCTTTCAGATCTAACTCTGAGGGGGGACTTTTTTTGATGCTCCTTTCTGTCACAGACTCTAACGAATGAAAAGGGAAATATGTAGAACACAAAGTGATTCATCCTTTGATGAAACATCAACAAATTGACAAAGGTATGAATAGGGATTACTTTGAGCATGGGTCGCGCATGTTCCATGATAGTCGTGCAGGTATACCTACACAACACATTTTGGGCGTGCAGGTGAACTACACACCCTATTTTATTTTCACCCAGTGTCTTTAGTAGCCTATAAATACCGTTGGTGGTCCCCCTATTTCGAGGGCGAAAAATCCAGAAACTCAGATTTCAGCTTTCGACGCCCTAGTCTCTTCTTGAAGTCTTCCGAACACTTATAAGGTAATTTTTTTACCAAGATTGCAAGATCTAAAGAGGGTGAACAAGGCCTAAGTGTTGAAATTCATCAACACCTGCATGCCTATGTGTCTAACCCTTAAGAGAAATGGTCACACTTGCGCACTGCCATATCCCTTCAACAGAACATGTGCACCACCCTTTTGAAATCCCTTAGGGATAATACTAAAGGCTTGAGCCAAGCCTCGCTCAAGTATTACCCTATGGGTTGACCAGCACGCAAGTACCCAAGTGTCGCGCAGGTATACCTGCGCGACTAGGACCTGCGCGCCCAAACATGACCTGCGCGCCAACCATCTTTTGAGAGCCCTCCTGCATATTCAACTCATTTCTTCAAATCCACCTATCCTCTTGAAGATTTAGCATTCAAAACCCTCTTCAAAGTCATTTATGACATGATTTCTTTTTTGGATTCCTTAACTAAAATGGATTCTGTGGAATATCTCTCAAAACCTAGTAATTTATATTTCTTTATGTCACAAGGGTTAGAGATTTTATTCATTCAACCTCATCCTTTAATATGAGAAGATCTTTTACTCGGGCCTCCCTTTTCAGTAGTAAGCCCTAGTCCAAGTTCCCTAATTTGGGCATCCTCTTTAGGAATAAGCCCCAAGTTCCCAAATATGGGCATCCTCCTTAGGAGTAGGCCCCAAATCCCAAATTCCCTTACCCTAGGCCTCCTTCTCAAGAGTAACCCCCAATTCTCAAGTCCCTTTAACCTGGGCCTCCTTCTTAGGTGTAAGTCCCAGTTCTAATTTCTCTTAATCAATCATAATTTATTTTGATTTGGGAATCCTCATTAGGAGTAAGCCCCATGTCCCCTCCAAATTAGGGCATCTTCCTCAGGAGTAAGCCCCGAGTTAGAGTATCCAAATCTCCATAAAAGAACATATACCTTTATGGACCCTGTTCTTGGACTTCTTCTCTGAAATAAGTCCTGATATTTATCTATTTGGGAAATCATTCATACATAAGCCACATAACATTCCTTATGACCATATCTTTCATGGAACAAAATGTCAGGTTTACTGATACCTCTTGTTTCTCACACCGAGCATGACTCACGTGTTATTAGAGTGTAAAAGTAACCACGACACATCTCTTTGGGCCGTTAATCTTACGTAAGCCCCAAAATTCTAAACTGGACTATGTAGACTTTGATATCTACCTTAAAAGTAGAGTTATTAAGAAGCCTTTATAAGGTTCAAACCCATCACCCATTAATTCTCATCCGTCCTATATGACGTTAAACTATATCTTAATTCCCGAACTACGTGGGTTCTGATTCCTTTTCTAATATGGATACGTAGGTAGCCCATCTGCTGGTATGATCCCAACTCTAAAATAATCCATGTCCTTATGAATGAAAATAAACTTCAAGTACCCTGCTGAGTGGCTTTAAAACCAGTATGGTCATCATAATGACCAAGATATTTCTATATAATGTGTTAATGAATACCATTGACTAAGAATCTCTAACAAATACAAATGATTCTTTATCGATGAAGGACCTAAAATGCATATAAAATATTCCCTCAATCTTATACATATTAGTCATTGACTGTTAGATCTAAAGGAAATATCATTTTCATATTTGGTAATGTAATAAGGATCAACAAACATAACTTAAATCTATAAAGAGAGTCCCAGAGTAGACAATAATTCCCCCAAAAAAGGTGTGATGAGTCTGACCTCCCATCCTCTCAACCAATGAAAATTCTTAAGCCTCATCATTCCACATCTATTGAGCACATACCTTCAGAAAGTAGGTCAAAATGGATATAATTTCATTAGGGGTTTTCAGTTCTACGAATAAACCCATTAGAAACTGATTGGAATGTTTGAACCTTAAACAAACAATGTCATCCCCATTTCCAAGAAGAAACAATGATATGGAATGACCACACAATTAGAAAACAGGGTTTATCAAAACATGTGGGGATCGTGTGACAATCTCTACTAAGGAATTCACCACTCATAGGGGTAATCCACTCATTCTGAATTACCATGAGGAAGTCGCGCTGCCACTTCTAGCCACAAGAAAGGATTATAAAATGATTAACTTGACAGGGAAAATGATTTCTTTTAATCGTGCACCAACAATGTTCCAGGGATTGTCCACCCATTTTTAAAAACATTTAATAAAAATAAAATGGATAAATAATGGGAAATAACTGGGCTAAGGATAGGAAAAAGAAATACCTCAAAATTAAAAAATGTCACACCCAATTCTCAATAAATATAATCGAGAACCCAACCCAAACCGAAAAAAGGGAAAATACAAAATCTCAGGTGTGACAGTTCAATTACTGCCACCATGATGAATGATATCAACAATGACCCACCTCATGTGGAGAGTATTGGTTTCAACTATATCCCTAACTATGAATATTATTCAAATATAATATTACAATCACAAGAAGAGGGAGTAAGACTAATTTAGGATATTCCTATAATATACATGTGAGGAAATGATCTAATGAGACTAAATAGAGAGAGTAAAGTTAGATAAACAGGGAACAATGATATAAAATATATTTTTAGCTTACTATTTTAAAATTTATTTTTTTTCCATGATCATCTTGAATATATTTGATTTTTGATTGAATATTTATAATTAAAAACATTTATTGAACTAGTATGAACTGAATTATACTATTTTTCTTTTTTGTGTTTAAGTTTATGTTCTAGGTTTCTATTGATCTTCTTGGATTTTGTTCCCCATTTTATTTATCTATTATAAAATGATGTATTTAAAAAATGAAGATAGAGGTCGATTATTTTTATTAGTCAATAATCATGTTCTCCCTCATTGAAATTGGATAAGTAATGTGTGGTTTCATTGAATGTATAATGTTGTGTATTTTCTTCCAATTATCCCTTTTTCAATTCCTCATGTGAAATATCTCTTCCCTACTCTATGTTAGAAAATAGAAATAATATATAATCTCTTTCCATAGAATCCTCATCCAATGTAATTTATTTAGAAAAGGTTTAGGTTCCTTTTTTCTCTGAAGCACCATATTTAGCTTGAGTTTCGTTTGACATTTCAGCACTTAAGAGAGTTCATTTTGTGGGGTTGTTCACCAAGAAAGAGTTAGGTTCCTAAAATCACATTATAAATATAAATACTTATCAAAAATATAATTAATATTAATGTATGAGAAGGGTTTTTCTAATTTAGTCTAGTTTCCCTTATTCCATCATTGTTCATCCCATTTCATCCTTTGATTATATATTTCGATTTTTACTCACACACCACCACTTTTCTTGCACCAGTCTCACTGCACATCTCAACCATCATTAAAACTTGTTTTACTATTTATTTTTTCTATTTATATTTACAATATTATTTTATTCTATTGGGTATGACCATTGTTTAATAAAATAGGAAAAATAAGTTCATTTTAGATGAACTAAAAAATTACTTTTATTATTCATGAGTAATGATAAAAGGTTCTTAAAAATGATATGGACTAATTTTTTTTGATTATAATTCCATCAAAGCATGAATGGTTATAATAGAAATAAATAAATGAATCTAAAGATGAGACAAAAGTCAAGAAATACCTTCTTTATATAAATTATCTTTTATCTTCCAAGACTTAAAAATCACATGTCATTGTAACTTCTAGTAGACTGAATAACAAACCAAATAGTGTACCAAAATATATTTTAGTCTGTTCATCTAAAAATAAAAGTCACATTCAATGATTTATATATGGTAAAAAAGGACATTATATTACTCAACATTTTAAATACCTAATCCAAAAATAGATCAAATGAATGGATTATATAAATATATATCTATTGTAATGGAAAAACTATAAAAAAAATCAATTTTTCATTGTTATATAAAAGATTAGAATATATTTAATTTTTTATGATTATTATACGTGTTTTAAATCATGAATGTTTCTTAATTTAATAATTCTTTCTTAAAACAAAGATAATTTAGACATGTTTGTAGTATTCATTTAAAACATTTCTTATTTTTAATTCATCCCTGTTTCGTAAAGAGTTTAGATAATTTATGTATGTCTTAAAATATGACTGATAAAAATTCAACCATGATTTTGAAAGATGAATAAATTAAAACATAATGATTTATTATATATATATACATATAGTTACACCCATTAATATATATATACATATGTATATATAAACACACAGTAGAAATAGTTAATATATAGTAAACAAATAAATGAAAATTATATGTATACATGTGTTTGTATTTATTTACATATTAATCTATATAATAAAGTAAACACATTTATAAATATATTAATATTAATATATTCACACAAACAGAAATATTTATAATATTACATATATAAAATTATTATATAGTAATAAAAATATATTTTTTATTTAAAATTTAAGTACATATATATACACTTATATACATGCATACAAATAAACATTTAAATTGTATAGACAAAGTATAATTATAACTAATTAATAATGATTGAAATAATGGCCCTTAATATATATATATATAAGTCTGTATGTATATAATTATAGTTCTATTTATTTATATATATCTATAAATATTTATCTTAATATATATATATTAATATATATATATATATATATGAACTTATAATATTACATATATATATTGTCATCACATAACACTAATAATAAATTATTTCTATATTATTTATATATATACTTATTTACATATATATTTACACACATACATTTATATCTACATACATAAAATATTTATTTATCTACATATATATATACTAACATATTAATTAATATATAAATAAATGAAGATTAATATATTATAAAATATATAAATATATGTATATTAATATATTAACTAATGTATAAATAAAAGTATATTATTATATTACCCAATATACAAATATATGTATATTGATATATTAACTAATATATAATTTTATATTAAAAATCATAGTAACATATATTTATGTATATATATATATTATAATATAATATAAATTTATGACAATTATGTTGAGTAGTTCAGTAGTCTATAATAATTCTTCATTAAGGCCCACATTTTATAGAACATGAGATTGAGACCATTGATGTGTGATTTTATAGGGGGAGTTAGTATGTCAACGAGACTCAAGGGAGTGGTGTATTGTATAGAAGCGTTAGTAGTTGTGATGAAAAGAGTGGGGGATTGTGAAAGAATATGGGGGAAATGAGTGTCATAGGGATTTGGATGTTGTGAAACCACATTCAAGGTGGGATGATGTAGGGAATAAAAAAAATTATAAAAAAACTAGATACTCATGTTTCAAAAAAATATGGGTATGAATTGATGTTTTACCTAATTTTATTCAATTCTTGGCTAATTACAATGTTATTTACAATCATTTACATGAAACATAGAAAAGTTCAGTTTGAAATGTGGCTAAATATTTCCACACCACATAAATGATTTTTTTATATGAAATAATGGCTATAAATTAAGTTGTGTTTATAATGATAGATACTATAAAAAAATTAATATATTTTTTAATTTAACAGAGAAAAACTATTTGTTAATGTTGGGCTAGGCCGTTTCTTGAGTAACAGGATCATGTGAAATTTTAAGATGGATAAAATTCACAATTATTTTGTTGAAAAACGTGATTGATAAACATTGGATGATGAGACTGATGAACAATTAAATCCATAAAAATAAATCTACAAAAATCTAAAAATGAATTAAATTATTTATTTAAAAAAATATTTTTATTTTCTTATTTTATAAAAATTAGAATAATTAGATATTCAAGAGAGGTCTGAATAATATTTTAGATAACATAAATATATCCAAAGAATATATAAATATTTTATAATGTTAGTCTATGATATAATCGGTATACTAATTCAATAAAAAATATTGATGTTTATGTTTTGGGTCTCCTTGAGAAAATTAATAAGATAAAATAAATTGAAAATGGAGTATTAATAGTCCTAAACATATTTTGGACGATGTTAAGATAATGGATTAATAAAACCCTGATATAATGATTTAATAAAGAATCAGAGATATTAAAACATTGGAGAAGTATAGATTTTGTTATTTTCGAAATTAAATCCCACATATAATATTGTACAATAGATTATAAAGACATTATAAAAATATCATATTTTCTATAGTGTGTAAAACATATTGAACCTATAAATTAAAAACTAATAATTTTATTGAAATATATTATAGGTCACTAGAATAAATGATAATCTCTATCTATATATATACTAATCTTATGTTTTTTCCTGCTACCCCGTGTCCTCCCATCCACCCTCCACGTTCCATTGCTGCCTACCTTCCACATCCTCCCTCCTCGCTCAGCGACTCCATCCGCATTCATTGACTCCCCTCTCTCCTCCCATTTATGATGCAAAAATCCATTTCTTTCTTCCCCAGTTCGAGATTTTCTTATTCTCTACTAGGGTTAGTGCTCTCCTCCATGACTCCCCTATCCCGGTCTCATTCCAAATCTCCTATACAGCCGCATGCTCCTCCACCTCCTGCTCTGCCTGCTCCACCTCGGCTCTTCCTCCTTCATCTCCTCCAACATTGGCTCCCCCACATTCTTCTTGCCTACCTACAGCTCCTCCTCCTTCATATCCTTTGCAATCAATAACTACACCTTTGGTTGTTCAACGTTTGGGTCCTATGCTCTACCTATGGTTCCAAGTGCCCTCGGGATTTACCTCTTGTCTGCTAGGGTTCGCGCTTTTCTCCCCTAATCCCCTACCCCGATACCATTCCCAAATATTCTCTATAGCCTCCTAATCCTCCATCGTCTGCTCTACCTCGGCTCCCCCGCCTTCGAATCATCCGCATACGACTCCTATGCCTTTTCCACCTCCGCCTTCGACTCCTTCGCAACCAGAAATTACACCTTCGGCACTTCCACATATGGGGCCTCCGCTCCAACTATAGTTCCTGTTTCCCTTGATTTTGTAACCACTAACCCATTTCATGGATTTCATATCATTTTCATGAATTCTTTTCAGGATGAATTATCAGTTGCATACTCATGGAGAGTCCATGTCTTTGAGCATCGATCTGAGGAAGTATCGATAGTGAGGTCTCACTGCAATTTCTTTCTCGATTAAATAGGTTCATTATCTTATCTATGATTTCTGATTTTTTCTTCATGGTATATTTATCTTGTATAGGCCGTTGATTTAGTTTCTAAGATATACTCTGAAATCAATTGGATATGAAAATTCTATTGTGGTACATTTTAATTCTTCACATATGAAATTGAATACGATTAGAAACTCTAGATTTTTTCAATAGATCATTTTCTCAGTAATGGTATTTGTTAATATTTTGTGTTTATATTCATTTGATGTGCTCTAATGGAAATCATGGTAGATCTGGTTGATTAGTCCTTGTAGAAGAATACAGTTGGTAAAATATTAATTTTGAAGTTATTACTTCGTGAAGGTTTCTTGGTAATTTTTCTTTACATGTAAAACTGATTCTAGGTAATTCCCCTTATAGATTTTTATACTAATTAAAATTAAAATTTTTGTCACTTCTGCTTCTTACTCAAGAATGTGACATGAAATCCTTATTTTTTTAAGGAGGTGCAACATTGATAATGGGTAAATATTGTGGCTAAAGGATTTTATGTCTTCTCAAAGATGCGGCTGAATCCTACTAAAATGTTTGATTGGAAAAAATTCATTGTATTTTTAATTTCCTTAATTGACTACTTTTAAAAGTATATGGATGCTCGTGTTTTCATGCATTCTTTTTTAACCCATTTATAGATGGTTGTGAGTGAGTTTTGAATCAATTTTTAAATCCAATATGAACGTCATCTCTTTTCACCCACCATTGTATGATGAAATTTAACAATATATTAAGAAATATTTTACATGATATTGTCCATTACTGCTATTTTATGAAGAATTTCCTTATTTTTATCTTTGTTTTCAAATCGTCTAATTGATTATTGATTATGGACTTTGAGTTTAAAAATAATAAATAGTGATGTGATTCTTAATTTTTTGTCTCCTTCTTCTATTATTTATATTTTGTGCATGATTGTTGCCACTGGAAGTAGCTACAGAAGTTTCTTGATAGCAGATTGAACAATGTGATTGGGAATAAATCGAGTGGTCACTTTATTCACTACCTATCCATTTCAATTTCCATATATATTTTTCATAATTCATTTTTTATTCATTTCCTTATTCATTTTATTTCTCCCTTAACTCTAACGCTATCCTTCTGCCTTAATCACTTTCACCCATAGTACATGTATGTTGGAGACATTAAACAAAAAAATCACTTTATTTTTTTTATATTGATTATCAATTGGTTATGTTTATAAATTTTTTCAATAAAATAGTTTAATTTGAAAATTTCATGATTATGGCCTCAATTTTTTATTACTATTTTTTAATCTTTTTAAATTTTATTTTATCTGCAGAATATAGCTCCTGGAAGATTTTTAAGATGAAGAATTATTTCAAGAAAAAATCATTCTAGTATAACATGAGTATCAGTATCACCATAAGTACAAATCATTCAAGTAGACCATGTATTCAGTTTTAGTTCAATATTATTTCTTCTCCATTCCTCTTTATTTATTTATGTCTCCATTGAGTTTTCAATGAAATGTTCTCTTATATTCTTTATTTAAGTGTTATGAAATCACATAATCCTTTTTCATATTTACCCATTGTAGGTATGGATAGGAGGTGAAGGGTATCAAATAAGGGTATCTTATCAATGTAATGTAGCAAGTCTGAACTCAATAAATGGTTAATATATTAGGTACCCACGATGAATCATGATTCTTTATTAATATTTATATTAACAATCATTAAACTTTAGGAATTATAATCTGCTTTATTTGATAGGTTTGACAGATACTATTCTAATGTATTTTTTCTATTATTCATGAGTACTGACATGTTGGTTATTCCAAAACAATAGAGGTTGGAGGTAAATTTTAGCAAAGATACAATTTTCACTTTCTCTGATGTGCATTCATGTTGACACCACAACATTCCAACCATTTTAAATCACACTTATAACTTATTTTCTAACATGTTCATCATGTTGAAACAAATTCAAGCACTCACCTGACCATCAATTTGATGTCTATGATTTTTACCTGTTCATGTGATGTTTCTTTGTAGGATAGGTTTGGGTTTTGATTTATGTTATTTTCTATTCTTATAGATATCAATTCATGTGAGGGGTGTATATAGGGAATACCTAAAGAAGGAGCTTTAAACTCTAATTTATAATATTATCTCTCCCTCCAAACCTTCATCCCTCATAATCTAAAAATATCATTCCATGTATGCACATATAGAAGTTCACTTTGTATTTTTCAATGATACACTCCTTTAGATGATGATTATTTTCATGGTAGATAATTTGATTCAGATGATGATGTAGTTATCATGGGATTTAACTATTCTATTATTATATATAACTAATCTCACAGTATTTTTTTCTCACCTGCATTTTCTATGTTCATATTTGTTATGCAAGTGTTTTCAGATTGTATATGATCACCCTAGTAGGTTGATATAGATAGTTTACTATTCGGCATTAGTATATTCTAATTGAATCCCTATAAGATATGCATTTTTACAACTTAATAGGGCCATTGAAATCTTCATTAGTAAGTATTATTATATTTAAACATTGTTGTATCTGCAGGTAAACATTTTGGATGAATGTATAGGTTCTTGGATCCTTGCTTATTACCTCTTATTCCACCAATATAACTCCTTATGACAAATAAATACCCAGGTATGACAAAAACTTTATTCTCTTGAAATGTTTTCATATTGGACATCAATCAGTTAGTTAAGATACAAATGTTAGTAGGTACATTTACTTTTACTAAATCTGACATGATATGTTTTAGAGTAGTGAATCCTTACTTTCTTGTATTTTATTTCAATACTGGATCATTTAAAAGAGTAGTGGAACATGTTTTTAATTTTAGTAGTAGTCCTGCATTTTTCTTAAGTACTGGATCATTAGATTTGTTACAGCAGTGGATCATGTGATTTGTTTCATCATCAGATCATTTTTTAGAGCAATAGATCCTATATTTTAGAGAAACGTATCATGTATTTTTGGACAGAAGATAGTTATATTAGTTCAAATAAACATGACATGACATTTTTTTGGATTAGTGGATCAATCCCAGGAAATATCAACTTTCCGCTCACGATTTCCATCCATATCTATAGCTATCGACTCTTTCCACTCAATTGAGTTTCAAACGACATGTAGCTCGCCCCACAACAGGTATGTGTTTCTATTTACTATCTAAATATTTTATTCACTATTATTTTTTCATTGATAATATGGTGTGTTTCTATTACAAATGTTTTTCCATCATTAGATGTGTTCTAACAGTTCATGATCATATTAAATGATGTTCTCAATGTGTTTTCAAATGTAGTATAGAGAAAAAATTTCCGTAGTATCCATTGGTCATTTTTTATTTCATCTTATCTAAAATTTAACTAGGTGAACATGATTGGTATACCTAGACTTTCCAGTTTTTAACCATTTTAATTAAATTGCATATCTTTGATAATATGTTCAATTTATGATGGATACTTTGTATATATATATATCAATTGTGGTATGACATCTCAATATATGTTTGTGAATTTTATTTCATATGTTTTTTAACCAAAAATTTCACTAAATGGACCTTTTATTTGACTCTTCAGATGACCAAGATGCTGACATATAGAGGTTCTCAGATAAGAACGTGCTGAAGAAAAAAAGTGGCCAATATTAACTTCAGGATTATTTAGAGCTTAGTAAGGATAACATTCTTCTTGAATTATTTGGTATGTCATCTAAATGTTATATGAATATTGGTAGTTGACCAACTGATTTAGATGTTTCATATGCTGTTTGTAGTTTTCAGCTATCATTTCCCTAATTTTTTAATGCTTTATCTGGATGTGGTTTTGGAAAAGAAGCATCTGGATTTAATGGGAAGGTATGAGTTCTTTTAGTAGTTTTTTCTTGTGCAATAATATTCATTTCCTATTTTTTTTTTCATCAAGCATGGTTTTGATTTTCCATCTTCAATTCCAATGCATTAGTTTCAACCTATACAAATCAAGAACTGTAAAAAAGGTGTTCTATCATTTATTGAAAAAATAATTTTTATATTCATGAATAATTATTTTATGTTTTATTCTACTATTTTATAAATTTTTTCTTAATGTATTGTAATACATAAAATGGAATTGGGTATGAAGGAAGGTAATTTTTCCTAAAAATTTTGAAGTTAACCTCCCTTCCGCCCAACATATTAATGCATGCGATTTCTTTGCACTATTAACTCCACTATATATTTTTTTATGCAATGAAAACATTATTTAGATAGCCTACATGTCCAGATCTCTAAAACTGGTGTGTTTTCCTAAAATCGTGTATTTAACCTCCCTTTCATCTGTAATTTTTTATTTTCATTTACACACTATATGAATGCAGTTAATTTTCCTGAAAATCGTAGAGTTAACCACCCTTTCATCCTACATATGAATGCAGGTAATTTGTATTCACTATTGACTCTATTGTGTATTGTTTATTATGCACTAAAAACATATGAAATAGATTATTATAATGCATTCATTCTTGACTTCCAAAACATTTAAACTAGGCCTTTGAATACGTTTGGAACATCAAAACACATATCAATGTCAATGCCTTAGTTTCAACCAATAGAAATTTAATATGTAAAAAGGTTTTCTATTCTCGTTTATTGAATAATAATTTCTTTCTATTCATGAATAAATATAAGTAGTTTTATTGATCTGTTTTCTAATTGTTTTCGCATCAGTGCATGTAAACACAGAAATAAGAGTTGGAAATGAATGCAGGTGATTTTTCCTAAAATCGTGGAGTTAACATATCTATAGTACAACATATGAATGTAGGTAATTTTTTTTCACTATTTAATCCACTATATATTTGTTTTTATGCACTAGAAATATATGAAATAGATGATTTTAATGCTTTTATCCTTGACTACAAAACCATTTCATCCAGTCCTACGAATACATTTGAATCTTCAAAACCAATATCAAGGTCAATGCCTTAGTTTCAACCTATAGAGATCAAGATCTATGAAAATGTGTTCTATCCTCATTTCATGATTTTTTTGACTTATATACATTACTAAATATTACCAGTTTTATTTGACTATTTTCTAATTGTTTCCTCAATGCGAATGTGAAAAATAAACATAAATTGGAAATGCGTTAGATTACCAAAATTCCAATAGATTCCATTATAGATATGTATAAACAAGCACTTCATCAATTTTTTTTTGTTTGAGTCCCAGTCTCAAATTTATTTTTCAGTCATCAAGTTCTTTGGTAGTAGTCTATGAACCATTTAAAATTAAATTCCATCATACAACTACCATTGTAAACTGCACTTCTTTTTGTAACTTTTTAATTTCATCGTAATGTTATTCCCTAATGTACATTTCATTAATTTCTAAATAAAACATTTCACTTTCATATTATTGACTCATTTTGATTATTCCATAATTTTTTGATGAAAATGTCACCAATATTTGATAGGGGCTGCTGTCGAGAATTCTAAGGAAACAACTACAAACAGGTTGTCAGATACGTATTAATCTTTTATTTTATTTTATAAATTAGGATTCACTCATTATATGGATTTATTTCGTGTGCTACGTTTTATTGTTTTTATTCACTATTGATTTTTAGAATTCTAATTGTATTTATTTCTTGTTTTGTAGATGAATTAATTTAATGTTTTAAGTGTTTTTTTCATTAAATAAATCTATTTTTATTGATGTTTAATTTAATGATTTGATGTTTTCTCCTACAGTTGAAGATGCAATCAATGGATTGTAATACTAGCCTTACATGGAAATGTGTAGTTGGTATATCTTCCCTATTTTTTATCATTTCACGTGAATACATAAATAATAATTATGAATGTGTTTGATTGAACAACATTCCAGTAGTTTCCGTTACATTTATTTATAAATTACCACCTCACTCGGATTTTTTTGAATGACTCCCAGTCTCCAAAGGTCTTTTTCAATAATTTGTAAACTGTAGATAGTAATAAGAATTATTTTATAGTGTCTTGCATTTCACAGGTGGAGTACTAGTTATATGAATATTTAGACAAAATATAGTTCAATGGTTTATATAGGATACATTTTAGTGTGGAAAATATTCAACAATAATAAATTCCTATAATGAAAAATATTTTTTTGATTGAATCCAAATAAATGAGAAAATATTTAATACGTTGCATATGAGATAAATAAATATATTCTATTTCTAAAATTGTTTCATTATAAAGAATAGTTTCATAATTTAAAGAAAATTATGGTGGAAGAAAACATTATCCTTGAATATGTTATGGTTTTCGAAGGACATTAAAAAGATAATTTTATTTTGATAAATAAAATCCAGCACGTTACAAATGAATTAATGGAGATGAATTAATATGAAATTTTTTTCATTATGGATGAAATTATAGATTCTATTTACAATAAGTAAGTATTATAAATAATTATTTAGTTACACATCAAATCTGTTATGTTCATTGTCATCATATAAGATGGGTTATTATTTTATTTTCTTCATTCACATATATATCACGTAGTGTATGTTTAATGATTGTTCACTCAAGACTTTTATCATTTTCATTCTCCACATCATCATTGTCTTTTTCTTTTTCGGTAGAATTCCCTAAAATATTCCACTTTAATATTAAATAATATTATCAAAAAATGAGTCATATTATCATAACATTGGAAACATAATTATTTTATGAAAGGAACATCCACTCTTTTTTTAGTGTGGTTTCATTTTAATTTATTTAATAATGAATTTAGGAATTTACACATTCTCTTAGACTCATTATTTATTTGTGTTATTTTTTTTATGAAAATATCACTAGGGTCATTTAGAAAAAAGATAGTTAGTCAATTTACCTCTATATTTGTATTGGTAATTTTTTTCATTACTTCTAGATACTTGATTCAATAGTATTAGAACATTTATTAGAGAAATGAATCATATGAACCAAGATCATAATATTTTTTAGGTGCACCATATTTTATTGTTAAATATCACTTTCAATTATAATGACTAGTACGAGGTATATTTTTAAAAAATACATCTTCTATCATAAACTTGTAAAGAATTAGTTAAATACTCATTGTTATCCTAATTATTTCATAATTAATAAATTTTAAACTTCTAACTAGACTATATCCATCCCAAAAATTACATTTTTTTAAATCATTTGAGACAGATAGATTACTCTAGTTATCTGGGTATATGTACATTATTATAAACATTCTATTTTATAATAAGATTTCATAAATATGATCATAAAAATTTATTAAACATTGAAATTAACTTTTTGAAATATGTTTTATCTGATGCGATACACAATTATATATTTAATTTATTCTTATAAAAATTGGAATTTTATTTCAATGAAATTAAGGGATCTCTCAAACTCGATGAACTCTTCTATTTACGAGGTTTTATATGGTATATGATGGTTAATAATCCTTGTTTGTTTTATTCAGAAATACCTATCAAGGGTGGTAAATATTTCCCATCTTATTTCTAGGATATTTTTATTTTTCGAGGAAGATTATAAATGTGAACCTTATTATAAATTTATTTTAAAATGATCATATCAGTCATATCTGAATTAATTTTTTTATTCTCAACGGGTTATTCAAACTACTTATTTATATCTAAAATATTTCTTTGGCCTTTTAAAAATGTGTAATAATTCAGTTTTTTAATATTATATTTTACAAAAATTCATTTTATTTACAAAAATATTTGAAATACAATGAAAATAATTTCATATTTATATTATTGGATATAACTTCATAATTTTCCAATCATAAATATCTTCTTGGTTATGTTTTTTATAAATTATATACTAATTATGTTCATCCATAACGTTACACTAGGGAATTTTGATCTTAAACATTATTAATTAAACATTTAGAAATAATTTAATCCTTTTCTCTCGAGTGAAAATAGATTTTTCT
The DNA here is from genome assembly GCA_963277665.1 of Viscum album. Classification (NCBI taxonomy): domain Eukaryota; kingdom Viridiplantae; phylum Streptophyta; class Magnoliopsida; order Santalales; family Viscaceae; genus Viscum; species Viscum album. The sequence goes on along the minus strand of OY728140.1, from coordinate 1,303,597,279 downwards.
ATTCTTAGTATGCTTTCAAATTATAATATTTTTTGACATTATGTGTTTTAATAATAATTCTAATTATAGAAAAAGGACTTAATATGGATCATATATTAATAATTACTATGTAAATAAATTTATGGTGTACTTCATTATTTTTCCAATGTTTTCATAAATTATCTATGTTTTCTAATATTTAAAGATTACTATATGAAATTTCTTTTTGAATGATATTTTTTGTTCATATTTCCTTCTCTTTTCAATATTGTTTTATGCATTTTCTTGATAATATGAACTTTTTTAACATAATAATAGTAAATAAAAACAAGGAAGGTATTTTTCCAACTATTTTCCTCTATTAATTTTATACGTATAAAATTATCATGTTTGTTCATAGGGAAAGAAGAATATATTTTCCTTTAATATTTTTTATTTTAATGTTTTAATATTTTAAATAACTTTTCAATCACAAAAATAATTTGTTGATAAACCATTTTAATCTATTTTTAATAAAAGTATCATATATAAACTTCTTATCCCTATATAAAAATTTTATTCAAAGAGGAACTCATTTGTAATTATTCAATTATAATATAAAAGTAATTATCATTCTCGAATAGAATAAATCTTATATATCCAATTGAAATATCCAATCTACTATCTATATATACATTTATTATTATTTATCCTTTACTTTGGAAAAAATCACCATTTTGTGTCTATTTCATCTATTTCCATGATATATTAATCACGAATAACATTTCAATACCACAATTCATAGTGTATTGGAGCCATTTACATGATCATTTTAATTACATTAGAATGTTTTTTCAAATTCCAGTGAATATTACTATTCACCTTATTCTGGATTACAGTATAGAATATTGATATATGATGTTATTTTATCTATAATAACATAATATTCCTAAAATAATATGTATATTCTTACTTTTCATATGATTCCTTAGAAATAGTTCTATTATATTTCTAATATCTAGTTGAATATTATCTATATTTCCTTATAAAAATTATCCAAGGAATATTTTCTTTTGATTCATCCAAATTTACATTCTTTATAAATGTTTCATTTTTTTAAAAAAACCTCAGATATTTTCATAATATTATAGTGAAACTCTATTGTATTCTTTTTTAATAATATAATATAACTAATATTGAGTTACCTGAGTTGTTAAAGTTCATAAAATTCATTATCGATTCCAATCTAGAATATTATTATGGTATTATTGAGTTGAAATGGAAGGATTATGTTTTCAAAATTCCTTATTTTTGTTTCAAAAACTATCAATGGCATTCTTCCTCAATGATATTAATCTAATAATATAAAAAATTAAGAAAAAAAGTTTAACACACAATTGGGATTTTATTTAAAATATTTCCTCATAATCACTCTCGATTTTGAAGAGTTTAACCAATATAAGTTTACATGGTATTTAAATCAAGATAATCAATAACTATTCAATCAAAATAATTTTGTTCTTGTATATCAGTCTTTCTATGAGTTCCTAACTTATATGAGGGAATTATCAATATATTTTTTGTCTACTATTAAATTATTATAGAATCTATATCTCAAAATCAATAATCATTTCAATTCAAAGAATGTTATATATATATATACTAATCTTAGGTTTTTTCTTCCTACCACATGTCCTCCAATCCACCCTCCACGCTCCATTACTACCTACCTTCCACATCCTCCCTCCGCGCTCAGTGACTCCATCCGCGTTCAGTGACTCCCCTCGATCCTTTTGTTATGATTCCAAAATCCATTGCTTTCCTCCCTAGTTCGAGATTTGCCTCTGCTCTGCTATGGCTAGCGCTCTCCTCCACGACTCCCCTATCCCGGTCTTATTCCAAATCTCTTATACAGCAGCATGCTCCTCCACTGCCTGCTCTGCCTGCTCCACCTCAGCTCTTAAACAATTAGCTCCTCCAATATTGGATCCTCCACCTTCGACATGCCTGCCTACGACTCCTTCTCCTTCTTATCCTTTACAACAGACAACTACACCTATGGTTGTTCTACGTCTGGGTCCTCTTCTCCACCTATGGTTCCAGGTGCCCTCAGGATTTACCTCTTGTATGCAAGGGTTCTCACTTTTCTACCCTAATCCCCTACCCCGATACCATTCCCAAAATTCTATATAGCCTCTTACTCATTCATCGCCTGCTCCGCCTCAACTCCTCCGCCTTCGAATCATCCCTATACTTCTCCTACACCTTTTCCACCTCCGCCTTCACCTCCTTCGCAACCAGCAATTACACCTTCGAAAGTTCCACGTTCGGGGCCTCTGCTCCACCTACCATTCCTATTTTCCTTGATTTTATAACAACTAACACATTGCATGGACTTTAGATCATTTGCGGGAATTCTTGTTAGGTGAAATTATTAGTGGCATACTCATGGAGAGTCCATGTTTTTGAGCATCGATCTGATGATGCATCGATAGTGATGTCTCACTATAATTTCTTTCTCGATTAAAGAGGTTCATTATCTTCTCTATGATTTCTGATTTGTGATTAATGGTATATTTATCATGTGCAGACCGTTGATTTAGTTTCTGAGATAATCTCTAAAATCAATTTGATATGAAAATTCTAGTGTGGTACATTTTAATTCTTCACATATGAAATTGAATACGATTAGAAACTGTAGCTCTTTTCAATAGATCATTTTCTTAGTAATAGTATTTGTTAATATTTGGTGTTGATATACATTTTATGTTCTCTGATGAGACTCATGGTAGATCCGGTTGATTAGTCTTTGTAGAAGAATACTGTTGGTATAATTTTAATTTTGAAGTTATTACTCCATGAAGGTTTCTTGGTCATTTTTCTTTACATGTAACACCGATTCTAGGTAATTCCCCTTATATATTTTTCTACTAATTTAAATTAAAATTTTTGTCACTTCTTCTTCTTACTCAAGAATGTGACATGAAATCATTATTTTTTTAAGGAGGTGCTACATCGACAAGGGGTAAATATTATTGCTAAAGGATTTTATGTATTCTTAAAGATGCGGATGAATCCTACTAAAAGGATTGATATGAAAACATTCATTGTGTTTTTCATTTCCTTAATTGAATAATTTTAAAAGTATATGGATGCTCATGTTTTCATGAATTCTTTTTTAACCCATTTATAGATGGTTGTGAGTGAGTTTTGAAACAATTTTTAAATCGACTATGAATGTCATCCCTTTTCACCCACCATTGTATGATGAAATTTAACCATATCTTAAGGAATTTTCTACATGATATTGTCAATTATTTCTATTTTATGAAGCAGTTAATTATTTGTATCTTTGTTTTCAATTCTTCTAATTGATTATTTATTATGGTCTTTGAGTATGAAAATAATAAATAGTGATGTGATTCTTAATTTTTTGTCTCCTTTTCCAATTATTTATATTTTGGGCATGATCGTTGCCACTTGAAGTAGCTAGAGAAGTGTCTTGACAACAGATTGAGAAATGTGATTGGGAATATATCAAGTGGTCACTTTAGTCACTACATATCCATTTACATTTCCATATATATTTTTCCTAATTCATTTTTTATTAATTTCCTTATTCATTTTATTTGTACCTTAACACTAATGCCATACTTCTTCCTTAATCACTGTCACCAATAATAAATGTATGTTGTAGACATTAAACAACCAAATCACTTTATTTTTTTATATTTATTATCAATTAGTTATGTTTATAATTTTTTTAATAAAATAGTTTAATTTTAAAATTTCATGTTTATGGCCTCAATTTTTCATTACTATTTATTAATATTTATAAATGTTATTTTATCTACAGAATGTAGCTGCTGGAAGATTTTTAAGATGAATAATTATTTCAAGAACAACTCATTTCGGTATAACACGAGTCTCAGCATCCGCATAAGTACAACTCATTTAATTAGACAATGTATTCAGTTTTAGTTCAATATTATTGCTTCTCCATTCCTCTTTATTTATTTATGTTTCCATTGACTTTTCAAAGAAATATTCTCTTATTTTATTTATTAAACTGTTATGAAATCACATAATCCTTTTTATATTTACACATTCTAGGTATAGACATGAGGTGAAGGGTATCAAATTAGGGTATGTTATCAATGTAATGTATCAAGTATGAACTCAATAAATCGTTAATTTATTAGGTACCCACGATGAATCATGATTCTTTCTTAATTTTTAAATTAAAAATCATTAAACGTTAGTAATTATAATCTTCTTTATTTGATAGGTTTGAATGATAATGTTCTAATGTATTTTTTATATTATTCACGAGTACTAACTTGTTGGTTATTCCAGAACAATAGAGGTTAGAGGTAAATTTTAGCAAAGATAAACATTATAAATCACACATATAACTAATTTTCTAACATGTTCATCATGTTGAAACAAATTCAAGCACTCACATGACCATCTATTTGATGTCTATGATTATGAACTATTCATGTGCAATTTCTTTTGTAGGCTAGGATTGGGTTTTGATTTCTTTTTTTTTTCTATTCTTCTAGATATAAATTCATGAGAGTGGTGTATATAGGGAATACCTAAAGAAGGAGCTTTAAGCTCTATTGGATAATATTATCTCTCCCTCACACCCTTCATCCCTCACAATCTAAAAATATCAGTCCGTGTATGCACATATAGCAATTCACTTTCTATTTTTCAATGATACACTCCTTTTGATGATGATTATATTCATGGTAGATAATTTGATTCAGATGATGATGCAATTATTAAGGGCTTTAATAATTCTATTATTATGTATAACTCATTTCAGAGTATTTTTTTTCTCACCTACTTTTTCTATTTTCATATTTCTTATGCAAGTGTTTCCAGATTTTATATGATCACCCTAGTAGGTTGATATGGATAGTTTACTGTTTGGCATTAGTATATTCTAATTTAATCCCTATAAGATATGAAATTTTACTACTTAATACGGCCAATGAAATCTTCATTAGTAAGTATTCTTATTTTTAAACATTGTTGTATCTGCAGGTAAACATTTTGGATGAATGTATAGGTGCTCGACTACTTTCTTATTACCTATTATTCCACCACTATTACTCTTTATGAAAACTAAATACCTAGGTACAACAAAAACATTATTATCTTGATTTTTTTTTATATTTTACATCAATCAGATAGTTAACATACAAATGTTAGTAGGTAAATTTACTTTTACAAAATCTGACATGACATGTTTTAGAGTAGTGAATCATTTTTTTTCGTGTATTTTATTTCAATACTGGATCATTTAAAAGAGTAGTGGAACATGTTTTTAATATGAGTAGTAGTTATGCATTTTCTTTAGGTACTGGATCATCTGATTTATTAGAGCAGTGGATGATGTGATTTGTTTCATCAAAAGATCATTTTTTAAAACAACTGATCCTGTATTTTAGAGAAACGTATCATGTGTTTTTGGACACAATATATTTTTATTAGTTCAAATAAATATGAAATGACAATTTTTTTGGATTAGTGGATCAATCCCAAGAAATATCAACATTCCTCTTGTGGTTTCCATCCACATCTATAGCTATCAACTCTTTCTGATCAATTGAGTTTCAAACGACGTGAAGCTCACCCCACAACAGGTATGTGTTTCTATTAATTATCTAAATATTTTATTCATTGTTAGGTTTTTCATTGATAATATGGTCTGTTTCTATTGAAAATGTGTTTTCAGTGTTGTATGTGTTCTAACAGTTCATGCTCATATTATATGATTTCCTCAATGCTTTTTCAAATGTAGTATAGAGAAAAAATTTCACTAATATCCATTGGTCTTTTGTTATTTTATGCTATATAAATTAAACTAGGTGAACATGTTTGGTATACCAAGATTTTCTAGTTATTAACCATTTTAATGAAATTGCATATCTTTGATAACATGTTCAATTTATAATGGACCCTTTGTATATATATATATAAACTATTGTATGACATTTCAGTATATGTTTGTGAATTTTATTTCATATGTATTTTAACCAAAAAGTTCTCTAAATATGCCATTTTACTTGACTCTTCAGATGACCAAGATGCTGACATATAGAGGTTCTTGGATAAGAACGTGCTGAATAAAAAAGTGGCCAACATTACCTTCAGGATTATTTGGATCTTAGTAAGGATAAAATTCTTTGTGAATTACTTGGTACATGATCTGAATTTTATTTGAATATTGGGAGTTGACCAACTCATTTAGATGTTTCATATACGGTTTGTAGTTTTCAGCTATCATTTCCCTAATTTTTTAATGCTCTATATGGATGCGGTTTTGGAAAAGAAGCATTTAGATTTAATGGGTAGGTATGAGTTGTTTCAGTTGTTTTTTCCTGTGCAATAATGTTCATTTCCTGTTGTTTTTTCATCAAGAAAGGTTTCGATTTTCCATTTCAATGTCAATGTGTTATTTTCAACCTATAAAAATCAAGATGTTGTTCTATCATTTATTGAAATAATAATATTTGTATACATAAATAATTATTTGATGTTTTATTTTATTGTTTTCTTAATTTTTTCCTAGTGTATGTGAATAAATAAAATGGAATTGGAAATGAAGGAAGGTAATTTTTCCTAAATTTTTTGAAGTTATCCTCCCTTCCGCCCAACATATGAATGCATGCGATTTCATCGCACTATTAAACCAACTATATATTGTTTTTTATTCTATGAAAACATTACTTAGATATACTACATGTCTAGATATCTGCAACTAGCATGTTTTTATAAAATTGAGTATTTAACCTCCCTTTCATCTATAATTTTTTTTTTCATTTACACACTATATGAATGCAGTTAAATTTCTTGTAAAATCCTGGAGTTAACCACCCTTTCATCCTACATACGGATGAAGGTAATTTTTATTCACTATTTACTCTATTGTGTATTGTTTTTTATGCACTAAAAACATATGAAACAGATTATTATAATGCATTGATTCTTCACTACCAAAACATTTCAACTTGGCCTTTGAATACGTTCAGAACTTCAAAACACATATCAATGTCAATTCCTTAGTTTCAACCAATAGAAATCTAGTATATGAAAAAGGTGTTCTATCCTGATTTATTGAAAAATAATTTCCTTATATTCATGAATAAATATAAGCAGTTTTATTTATCTGTTTTCAAATTGTTTTCTCATCAGTGCAAGTGAACACAGAAACAAGAGTTGTAAACGAATACATGTGATTTTTCTGAAAATCATGGAGTTAAACTTGCTAAAGTACAACATATAAATGTAGGTAATTTGTTTTCACTATTGAATCCACTATATATTTGTTTTTATGCCCTAAAAACATATGAAATAGATGATTTTAATGCTTTTATCCTCGACTAAAAAACCATTTCATAGAGTCCTATGAATACATTCAGCTCATAAAAACAAATATCAATGTTAATGCCTTAGTTTCAACCTATAGAGATAAAGATCTATGAAAAAGGTTTTCTAATTTCATTTCATGAATATTTTTTGACTTATATTAATTATTTAATATTTTCAGTTTTTTACTGTTTTCTAATTGTTTCCTCAATTCGAATGTGAAAACATAAACATAAATCGAAACTGTGTTTGATTACCAAAATTCAAATAGATTCCATTATATATAAGTATAAACAAGCACTTAATTAAATATTTTTGCTTGAGTCCTAGTCTCCATAGTTATTTTTTAGTCATAAATTTCTTTGGTAGTAATCTATGAACCATTTAAACATAAATTTGATCATATAACTACCATTGTACACAAAACTTCTTTTTGTAACTTTTTAATTTCATCATAATGTTATTCCCAAACGTACATGTCATTAATTTCTAAATAAAACATTTCACTTTCATATTAATGACTTATTTTTGATTATTCAAGAATTGTTTGAAGAAAATGTCACCAATATTTGATAGGAGCTGCTATTGAGAATTCTAAGGCAACAAATACAAACAGTTTGTTAGATATGTATTAAAATTTTATTTTATTTTATAAATTATGATTCATTCATTATATGGATTTATTTAGTCTGCTATGTTTTATTGATTTTATTTACTGTTGCTTTTCAGAATTTTTATTGTATTTCTTTCCTCTCTTATAGATGAATTAATTTAATATTTTAAGTGTTGTTTTCATTAAATAAATTTATTTTTATAGATGTAAAATTTAATGATTTAAGGTTTTCTCCTATAATTGAAGATGTGATCAATGGATTATAATACTATCCTTACATGGAAACATGTAGTTGGTATATCTTCCCTTTCTTTTTCTCATTTCATGTGAATACATAAAGAATAATTATGAATGTTTTTGATTAAACAACATTCCAGTAGTTTATGATACATTTTTTTAGAAATTAAAACCCCAATCGGATTTTTATTGTATGACTCAAGTCTCCAAAGGTCTTTAACAATCATCTATAAATTGTAGTTAATAATAAGAATTATCTTATAGTTTCATGCATCACACGGGCAGAGTACAAGTTATATAAATATTTAGACAAAATATAGTTTAGAGGTTTATATAGGATACATTTTAGTGTGGAAAATATTCAACAGTAATAAATTCTTATAATGTAAAATATTTATTTGATTGAATCCAAATAAATGAGAAAATATTTTATACATTGCATATGAGACTAATAAATATATGATATGTGTAAAATTGATTCATTATAAAGAATTGTTTCATACATTATGGATATTATGGTGGAAGAAAACATTATCCTTGAATATGTTATGGTTTACAAAGGACATTAAAAAGATAATTTTGTTTTGATAAATAAAATCCAACACGTTACAATGGAATTAATGGAGATGAATTAATATGAAATTTTTTTCTCTGTGGATGAAATTATAGATTCTATTTACAATAATGAAGCATTATAAATAATGATTTAGTCACACATCAAATCTGTTATGGTCATTTTCATCATATAAGATGGTTTATTATTATATTTTCTTCATTCATATATATATTACGTAGTGTATGTTTAATGATTATGTAATCAATCCTTTTTCATTTTCATTCTCTACATCATCATTGTCTTTTTCTTTTTCAGTAGAATATCCTAAAAGATTACACATTAATATTAAATAATATTATAGAAAAATGAGTCATATTCTGATAACATTGGAAACATAATTCTTTTATAAAAGGACTATCAACCCTTTTTTAGTGTGGTTTCATTTTAATTTATTTTATAATGAATTTAGGAATTTAAACATTCTCTTAGGCTCATTATTTCTTTGTGTTATTTTTTTATGAAACTCTCACTAGTGAAATTGAATACAAATGATAGTTAGTCTCTTTAACTATATATTTGTATTGGTAATTTTTTTCATTACTTCTAGATACTTTCTTCAATAGTATTAGAACATTTATTAGAGAAATGAATCATATAAACCAAAATCATAATATTTTTTAGGTGCACCATATTTTATTTTTAAAAATCACTTTAACTGATAATAACTAGAATAAGGTATATATTAAAAAAATACATCTTCTATCATACATTTTTAAAAAATTAGTTAAATACTCATTGTAATCCTAATTATTTAAAAATTAATCAATTTTAAACTTCTAACTGGGCAATATCCATAAAAAAAATGAGATTTTTAAATCATTTGAGACAGATACATTACTCTAGTTATCTGACTATATGTTAATAATGATAAAAATTCTATTTTCTAATAATATTTCATAAATATGATCATAAAAATATAACAAACATTGAAATTAACTTTTTGAAATATTTTTTATCTGATGCGATACACAATTATATATTTAATTTATTCCTGTAATAATTGGAATTTCATTTCATTGAAATTAAAAGATCTATCACACTCGATGAACTCTTCTATTCCCAAGGTTTTATATGGTATAATATGTTTAGGAATCCTTTTTCCTTTTATTCAAAAATTATTATCAAGGGTGGTAAATATTTCCCATCTAATTTTCTGGATATTTTTATTTTTCGAGGAAGATTACAAATGTGAACCTTGTTATAAATTTATATTAAAATGATCATATCAGTCATATCTGGATTAATTTTTCTATTCTCATTGGGTTCTTCAAACTACTTATTTATATCTAAAATAGGATGTTGGACTTCTAAAAATGTGTGATAATTCAGTTTCTTATATATTATATTATACAAAAAATCATTTTATTTACAACAATATTTGAAATACAATGAAAATAATTTCATATTTATATTCATGGATATAACTTCATAATTTTTTGATCGTAAATATCTTCTTGGTTATATTTTTTATAAATTATATAGTAATTATGTTCATCCATAACATTACACTGGGGAATTTTTTCTTAAACATTCTTTATTAAACTTTTAGAAATAATTTTATCCTTTTCTCTCGAGTGAAAATTGATTTTTTTATTCTTAGTACGCTTTCAAATTATAATATTTTTTGACATTATGTATTTTAATAATAATTCTAATGATAGTAAAAGGTCTTAATATGGGTCATATATTAATAATTACTATGTAAATAAATTTATGGTGCACTTCCTTATTTTTCCAATGTTTTTCTAAATTATCTATGTTTTCTAATCTTTAACGATTAATATATGGAATTTATTTTTGAATGATTTTTTTGTTCATATTTCCTTTTCTTTTCAATATTGTTTTATTCGTTTTCTTGATAATATGAATTTTTAACATAATAATAGTAAATGAAAACAAGGAATGTATTTTCCCTTCTATTTTCCTTTATTACTTTTATAAGTATAAAATTATCATGTTTTCTCATAGAGAAGAAGAAGATATTTTCCTTTAATATTTTCTATTTTAATGTTTAAATATTTTAAATAACATCTCAATCACAAAAATAATGTGTTGATAAACCATTTTAATCTATTTTTAATAAAAACATTATATATGAACTTTGGATCTCTATATGAAAATTCTATTCAAAGAGGAAATCATTTATAATTATTCAATTATAATATAAAATTAATTATCATTCTTGAATAGAATAAATCTTATATCTCCAATTGAAATATCCAATCTAGAATCTATATAAACATTTATTATTACTATTCCTTTACTTTTGAAAACATCACCATTTTGGGTCTATTTCATCTATTTTCATGATATATTAATCACAACTCACATTTTAGTACCACAATTCATAGTGGATTAGATCCATTTACATGGTCAATTTAATTACATTATATTTTTTTTCTAATTCCACTAAATATTACTATTCACCTTATTATGGATTATAGTATAGATCATTGATATATGATGTTATTTAATCTATAATAATAAAATATTCATAAAATAATATGCATTTTTTTACTTTTCATATGATTCCATAGAAATATTTCTATAATATTTGTAATATCTAGTTTAATATTATCTATATTTTCTTATAAAAATTATCCATGGAATATTTTATTTGGATTCATCCAAATTTAAATTCATTATAAATGTATCATTCATTTTTTTAAAAACCTGAGATACCTTCACAATATTCTAGTGAAACTCTATTGTATTCTTATTGAATAATATAATATAACTAATATTTAGTTACATTAGTTGTTATAGTCCATAAAATTCATTGTTGATTCCAATATAGAATATTATTATGGTATTATTGAGTTGAAATGGAAGGATTATGTTTTTAATATTCCTTATTGTTGTTTCAAATACTATTAATGACATTCATTCTTCAATGATATTAATATAATAATATATGAAATTATGATAAAAAGGTTTTTACACAATTGGACTTTTATTTAAAATATTTCATTATAAACACTCTGGATTTTGAAGAGTTTAACCAATATAAGTTTACATGGTATTTAAATCAAGATAATCAATAACTATTCTATCAAAATAATTTTGTTGTTGTATATCAGACTTTCTATGAGTTCCTGAATTATATGAGGACATTATCAATATACTTTTATTCTAATATTAAATTATTATAGAATCTGTATCTCAAAATCCATAATCATTTAAATTTAAAGAATGTAGTCTATATATTTACTAATCTTAGGTTTTTTCTTCCAACCACATGTCCTCCCATCCACCCTCCATGCTCCATTGCTGCCTACCTTCCACGTCCTCCCTCTGTGCTTAGAAACTCTATCCGCGTTCAGAAACTCCCCTCGCTCCTTCTATTTACGACGCCAAAATCCATTGCTTTCCTCCCTAGTTTGAGATTTTCCTCTACTCTGCTAGGGTTAGCGCTCTCCTCCACGACTCCCCTATCCCTGTCTCATTCCAAATCGTGTATACAACCGCATGATCCTCCACCGCCTTCTCTGCCTGAACCACCTCGGCTCTTCCGCCTTTTTCTCCTCCAACATTGGCCCCTCCACCTTCGGCTTGCCTGCCTATGACTCATCTTCCTTAGAATCCTTCGCAACCGACAACTACACCTTCGGTTGTTCCACGTCTGGGTCCTCTGCTCCACCTATGGTTCCAGGTGACCTCGGGATTTACCTCTTGTCTCCTAGGGTTCGCGCTTTTCTTCCCTAATCATCTACCCTAATACCATTCCCAAATATTCTCTACAGCCTCCTACTCCTCCATCACCTGCTCTACCTTGACTCCTCCACCTTTGAATCATCCGCATACGGCTCCTACACCTTTTCCACCTCTGACTTCAACTCCTACGCAACCGGCAATTACACCTTCAGCACTTCCACGTCTGGGGAATCCACTCCACCTATGATTCCTGTTTCCCTAGACTGTATAAAAACTAACCCATTGCATGGATTTCAGATCATTTATAGGCATTCTTGTCCGGAGGAATTATCAGTGGAATACTCATGGAGAGTCAATGTCTTTGAGAATCGATCTGAGGAAGTATTGATAGTGAGGTCTCACTACAATTTCTTTCTCGATTAAAGAGGATCATTCTCTTCTCGATGATTTCTGATTTGTGATTCATGGGATATTTATCATATATAGACCATTGATTTAGTTTCGGAGATAAACTCTGAAATCCACTGGATATGAAAATTATAATGTGGTACATTTAAATTCCTCACATATGAAATTGTATACGATTAGAAACTCTTGATTTTTTCAATATATCATTTTATAATTAATGGTATTTGTTAATATTTGGTGTTGATATTCATTTCATGTGCTCTAATGAGTCTCATGGTATGTTCAGTTGATTAGTCCTTGTAGAAGAATACCATTGGTATTATTTTATTTTTGATGTTATTACTCCGTGAAGTTTTCTTGGTCATTTTGCTTTACATGTAACACTGATTCTAGGTAATTCCCCTTATAGCCTTTTCTACTAATTCAAATTATTTTTTTTAACTTCTGCTTCTTACTCAGTAATGTGACATGAAATCATTATTTTTTTAAGGAGGTACGACATCGATAATGGGTAAATATTGTGGCTAAAGGATTTGATGTCTTCTCAAAGATACGGCTGAATCCTATTAAAAGGTTTGATTGGCAAACATTCATGGAGTTATTAATTTCCTAAATTGAATACTTTTAAAATTTTATGGATACTGGTGTTTTCATGAATTCTTTTTTAACCCATTTATAGATGGTTTTGAGTGAGTTTTGAAAAAAAATTTAAATCGACTATGAATGTCATCTCTTTTCACCCACCATTGTATGATGAAATTTAACAATATCTTAAGAAAAATTTTACATGATATTTTTCATTATTGATATTTTATGAAGCAGTTAATTATTTGTATCTTTGTTTTCAAATCTTCTAATTGATTATTGATTATGGTCTTTGAGTATGAAAATAATAAATAGTGATGTGATTCTTAATTTTTTTCTCCTTTTCCGGTTATCTATATTTTGGGCATGATCGTTTCCACTTGAAGTAGCTAGAGAAGTGTCTTGAAAGAAGATTGAGGAATGTGTATGGGAATATATCGAGTGGTCACTTTAGTCACTACCTATCCATTTCCATTTCCATATATATTTTTCCTAATTCATTTTTTATTCATTTCTTTATTCATTTTATTTCTACCTTAACACTAACTCCATCCTTCTGCCTTAATCACTGTCACCAATAGTACATGTATGTTATAGGCATTAAACAACCAAATCACTTTATTTTTTTTATATTTATTATTAATTAGTTATGTTTATAAATTTTTTCAATAAAATAGTTTAATTTAAAATTATCATGTTTATGGCCTTAATTTTCCATTACTATTTATTAATATTTTTAAATGTTATTTTATCTACAAGATGTAGCTGCTGGAATATTTTTAAGATGAATAATTATTTCCAGAACAACTCATTTCAGTATAACATGAGTCTCAGTATCACCATAAGTACAACTCATTCAAGTAGACAATGTATTGAGTTTTAGTTTAATATTATTGCTTCTCTATTACTATTTATTTATTTATGTATCCATTGAGTTTTCAAAGAAATATTCTCTTATCTTCATTATTAAAGTGTCATGAAATCACATAAACCTTTTTATATTTACCCACTGTAAGTATGGACATGAGGTGAAGGGTATCAAATAAAGGTATGTTATCAATGAAATGTAGAAATTCAAAACTCAATAAATGGTTAATTTATTAGGTACCCACGATGAATCATGATTATTTATTAATTTTTAAATTAACAATAATTAAACTTAAGAATTATAATCTGCTTTATTTGATAGGTTTGACTGATAATGTTTTAATTTATTTTTTCTATTATTCATGAGTACTAACATGTTGGTTATTCCACAATAATAGAGGTTGGAGGTAAATTTTAGCAAAGATACAATTTTCACTTTCTCTGATGTGCATTCATGTTGACACCACAAAATTCCAACCATTATAAATCAAACTTTTAATTGATTTTATAACATTTTGATCATGTTGAAACAAATTCAAGCACTCACATGATAGTTTATTTGATATCTATGATTTTTACCTGTTCATGCGCAGTTTTTTTGTTGGCTAGGTTTGGGTTTTGATTTATTTTATTTTATATTCTTCAAGATATCAATTCATGAGAGGGGTGTATACAGGGAATACCTAAAGAAGTAGCTCTAAACTCTAATGGATAATATTATCTCTCCCTCCCACACTTCGTCACTCACAATCTAAAAATATCAGTCCATGTATGCCCATATAACAGTTCAATTTCTATTTTTCAATGATAAACTCCTTTAGATGATGATTATTTTCATGGTAGATAATTTAATTCAGATGATGATGTAATTATCAAGGGCTTTAACTATTCTATTATTATGTATAACTCATTTCACAGTATTTTTTTCTCACCTAAATTTTCTATTTTCGTCTTTCTTATGCTAGTGTTTTCAGATTGTATATGATCACCCTAGTAGGTTGATATGGATAGTTTACTATTAGGAATTAGTATATTCTAATTGAATCCCTATAAGATATGCATTTTTACTACTTAATAGGGTCAATGAAATCTTCATTAGTAATTATTATTATTTTTAAACATTGTTGTATTTGTAGGTTAACATTTTGGATGAATGAATAGGTGCTCAGCTCCGTGCTTTTTTACCTCTAATTCCAACACTATAACTCTTTATGGAAACTAAATACCCAGGTATGAAAAAAACATTATTCTCTTTAATTGTTTACATATTGAATATTAATTAGTTAGTTAACATACAAATGTTAGTAGGTACATTTACTTCTACTAAATCTGACATGACATGTTTTAGAGTAGTGAATCATTTTTTGTGTATTTTATTTCAATACTGAATCATTTAAAAGAGTAGTGGAACATGTTTTTAATTTTAGTAGTAGTCCTGCATTTTTCTTTATGTTCTGGATCATCTGATTTGTTAGAGCAGTGGATTTGGTGATTTGTTTCCTCAACAGATCATTTTTTAGAGCAACTGATCCTGTATTTTAGAGAAAAATATCACATATTTTTGGATAGAAGATAGTTATATTAGTTCAAATAAATATGACATGACAATTTTTGGGATTAGTGGATCATTCCCAAAAATATCAACTTTCTGCTCGTGATTTCCATCCAAATCTATAGCCATCGACTCTTTCTACTCAATCGAGTTTCAAACAATGTGTTACTCACCCCACAACAGGTTTTTTTTCTAATAACTATCTAAATATTTTATTCACTATAAGTTTTTTCATTGATAATATGGTGTGTTTTTATTACAAATGTTTTTCCAACATTATATGTGTTCTAACAGTTCATGCTCATATTATATGATATTATCAATGTGTTTTCAAATGTAGTATAGAGAAAATATTTACCAAATATCCATTGGTATTTTTTTATTTTATGCTATGTAAAATTAAACTAGGTGAACATGTTTGGTATAACTAGATTTTCTAATTTTGAACCATTTTAAAGAAATTGTATATCTTTGATAACATCTTCAATTTATGATGGATACTTTTTATATATAGATCAACTGTTGTATAACATTTCAATATATGTTTGTGAATTTTTTTCCATATGTTTTTTAACCAAAAAGTTCTATAAATATAGCATTTTACTTGACTCTTCAGATGACCAAGATGCTGAAATATAGAGGTTCTCAGATAAGAACGTGCTGAAGAAATAAAGTGGCCAACATTACCATTAGGATTATTTGGAACTTTATAAGGATAACATTATTATTGAATTATTTGGTATGTTAACTGAATGTTATATGAATATTGGGAGTTGACCAACTAATTTAGATGTTTCATTTGCTGTTTGTAATTTTCAGCAATCATTTCCCTGTTTTTTTAATGCTCTATCTGGATGTGGTTTTAGAACAGAAGCTTCTGGATTTAATGGACAGGTATGAGTTTTTTTGGTTGTTTTTTCTTGTGCAATGATGTTCATTTCTTGTTTCTTTTCTCATTAATCAAGGTTTCAATTTTCCATCATCAATTTCAATGCATTAGTTTCAACCTATACAAATCATGAACTGAGAAAAAGGTGTTCTATCATTTATTGAAAAAATAATCTTTATATTTATGAATAATTATTTAATGTTTTATTCTACTATTTTATAAAATTTTTCTTAGTGTATCTGAATATAAAAAATGGTATTGGAAATGAAGGAAGGTAATTCTTCCTAAAAATTGTGACGTTATCCTCACTTCCGCCCAACATATGAATGCAAGAAATTTATTTACACTATTAAATCTACTATATATTGTTTTTTTATGCACTAAAAACATTCTTTAGATATCCTAAAAGTATGAATCTCTGTAGCTGGTGTGTTTTACTAAAATTCTGCATTTAACCTCCCTTTCGTCGGTAATTTTTATTTGCATTTACACACTATATGAATGCAGTTAATTTTCTTGAAAATCATGGAGTTAGCCACCATTTCGTCCTACATACTAATGCAGGTAATTTTTATTCACTATTGACTCTATTGTGTATTGTTTTTATGCACTAAAAACATATAAAATAGATTATTATAATGAATTCATTCTTGATAAACAAAACATTTCAACTAGGCCTTTGAATGCGTTCAGAACTTCAAAACACATATCAATGTCAATGCCTTAGTTTCAACCAATAGAAATCAAATATGGGAAAAAGGTGTTCTATCCCCATTTTTTGAAAAATAATTTTTTTATATTCATGAATAAATATAAGAAGTTTTATTGATATGTTTTCAAATTTTTTTCTCATCAGTGCATGTGAACACAGAAACAAGAGTTGGAAATGGATGTAGTTGATTTTTCCTAAAATTATGGAGTTATCCTCCCTACAGTACAACATAAGAATGTAGGTAAATTGTTTTCACTATTTAATCCACTATATATTTGTTTTTATGCACAAAAAACATATGAAACAGATGATTTTAATGCTTTTATCATTTACTACAAAACCATTTCATCCAGGCCTATGAATACATTTGGATCTTCAAAACAAATATCAATGTCAATTCCTCAGTTTCAACCTATTGGGATCAAGATCTGCGAAAAAGGTGTTCTATCCTCATTTCATGAATTTTTTTGACTTATATTCATTATTAAATATTACCAGTTTTATTTGAATGTTCTCTAATTGTTTCTTCAATGTGAATGCGAAATCATAAACATAAATTGGAAATGTGTTTGATTACCAAAATTCCAATAGATTCCATTATAAATAGGTATAAACAAGAACTTCATCAAATTATTTTTATTGATTCCCAGTCTCCAATGTTATTTTGTAGTCATCATGTTCTTTGGTAGTAATATATGAACCATTGAAACATAAATTTCATCATACAACTACCATTGTAAACTGCACTTCATTTTGTAACTTTTTAATTTCATCGTAATGTTATTCCCTAATATACATGTCATTAATTTCTAAAAAAAAATTTCTCTTTGATATTATTGACTTCATTTTGATTATTCAGGAATTTTTTGATAAAAATGTCACCAATATTTGATAGGAGATGCTATTGATAATTATAAGGCAAAAACTACAAACAGGTTGTCAGATACGTATTAATCTTCTATTTTATTTTATAAATTATGATTCATTCATTATATAGATTTATTTCGTGTGCTATGTTTTATTGATTTTATTCACTATTTCTTTTCAGAATTCTTATTTTATTTCTTTCCTATTTTGTAGATGAATTAATTTAGTGTTTTAAGTGTTGTTTTCGTTTAATAAATATATTTTTATGTATGTATAATATAATGAATTGATTTTTTATCCTACAGTTGAAGATATGATCAATGGATTATAATATTGGCCTTAAATGGAAATGTGTAGTTGGAATATCTTCCCTATTTTTTTCTCATTTCATGTGAATACATAAATAATAATTATGAATGGGTTTGATTAAACAACATTCAAGTAGTTTCTGTTACATTTTTTTTGAAATTACCACATCACTCAGATTTTTTGGTATGACTCCCAGTCTCTAAAGGTCTTTAACAATCATCTATAAAATATAGTTAATAATAAGAATTATTTTATAGTTTCATGTATCACATGGGCAGAGTACTAGTTATATAAATATTTAGACAAAATATAGTTTAGAGGTTTATATAGGATACATTTTAGTGTGGAAAAGATTCAACAATAATAAATTCCTATAATGAAAAATATTTATTTGATTGAATCTTAATAAATGAGAAAATATTTTATACGTTTCATATGAGACAAATAAATATATGATATGTGTAAAATTGTTTCATTATAAAGAATATTTTCATACTTTAAGGAAATTATGGTGGAAGAAAACAGTATCCTTGAATATGTTATGGTTCACAAAGAACATTAAAAAGATATTTTTATTTTGATAAATAAAATACAACATGTTACAAAGGAATTAATGGAGATGAATTAATATGAAAAATGTGTCTTTGTGGATGAAATTATAGATTCTATTTATAATAAGGAAGTATTATAAATATTCATTTAGTCACACATCAAATTTGTTATGGTCATTGTCCTCATATAAGATGGGTTATTATTATATTTTCTTCATTCACATATATATTACGTAGTGTATGTTTAATGATTGTGTACTCAAGCCTTTTTCATTTTCATTCTCCACATCATCATTGTCAATTTCTTTTTGGGTAGAATATCCTAAAAGAATCCACATTAATATTAAATAATATTCTAGAAAAATGAGTGATATTCTCATAACATTGGATACATAATACTTTTATAAAAGGACTAACAACACTTTTTAGTGTGGTTTCATTTTAATTTATTTAATAATGAATTTAAGAATTTACACATTCACTTAGACTCATTATTTCTTCGTGTTACTTTTTTGATGAAACTCTCACTTGGGTCATTGAAAACAAAAGATAGTTAGGTACTTTACCTCTATATTTGTATTGGTAATTTTTTTCACTACTTCTAGATACTTGTTTCAATAGTATTAGAACATTTATTAGAGAAATGAATCATATGAACCAAGATCATAATATATTAGGTGCACTATATTTGATTGTTAAATATCACTTTTACTGATAATGACTGGTACAAGGTATATATTAAAAAAATACATCTTCTATCATACACTTGTAAGGAATTTGTTAAATACTCATTGTTATCATGATTATTTCATAATTAAACAATTTTAAACTTCTAACTAGACAATATCTATCCCAAAAATGAGAATTTTTAAATAATTTGAGATAGATACATTACCCTAGTTATCTGGGTATCTGTTCGTTATGATAAACATTCTATTTTCTAATAATATTTTACAAATATGATCATAACAATATAATAAACATTGAAATTAATTTTTTGAAATATGTTTTATCTGATGAGATACACAATTATATATTTAATTTATTCTTGTGAAAATTGGAATTTTATTTCTCTAAAATTAAAATATCTCTCACACTCGATGAACACATCTATTTCCAATGTTTTATATGGTATATGATGTTTAGGAATCCTTGTTAATTTTATTTAGAAATACCTATCAATGGTGGTAAATATTTCCCATCGTATTTCCTGGATATTTTTATTTTTCGAGGAAGATTATAAATGTGATCCTTGTTATAAATTTATTTTAAAATGATCATATCAGTCATATCAGGATTAATTTTTTTTATCCTCAATGAGTTCTTCAAACTACTTATTCATATCTAAAATATTATTTTGGCCTTTTAAAATTGTGTGATAATTCAGTTTTTTTATATTATATTATACAAAAATTCATTTTATTTACAAAACAATTTTAAATACAATGAAAATAATTTCATATTTATATTCATGGATATAACTTCATAATTTTACAATCATAAATATATTTTTTTTATGTTTTTTTATAAATTATATACTAATTATTTTCATCCATAACATTACACTGCGGAATTGTTTCTTAAAAATTGTTAATTTAACTCTTAGAAATAATTTTATCCTTTTCTCTCGAGTGAAAATTGATTTTTTTATTCTTATTACGATTTCAAATTATAATATTATTTCACATTATGTGTTTTAATAATAATTCTAATGATAGAAAAAGGCCTCAATATGGATCATATATTAATAATTACAATGTAAATAAATCTATGGTGCACTTCATTATTTTTCCAATGTTTTTCTAAATTATCTATGTTTTCTAATCTTTAACGATTACTATATGGAATTTATTGTTGAATGATATTTTTTGATCATATTTCCTTCTCTTTTCAATATTGTTTTATTGATTTTTTTGATAATATGAATTTTTTTAACATAATAATAGTAAATGAAAACAAGGAATGTATTTTCCCTAATATTTTCCTCTATAACTTTTATAAGTATAAAATTATCATGTTTGTTCATAGGAAAGAAGAATATATTTTCCTTAAATATTTTCTATTTTAATGTTGTAATATTTTAGATAACTTTTCAATCACAAAAATAATGTGTTGATAAACCATTTTAATCTGTTTTAATAAAAACATTATATATGAACATTGTATCCCTATATAAAAATTATATTCAAAGAGGAACTCATTTGTAATAATTCAATTATAATATAAAAGTAATTATCATTCTTGAATAGAATAAATCTTATATATCAAATTGAAATATCCAATCTAGTATCTATATATACAATTATTATTATTTATCCTTTACTTTGGAAAATATCACAATTTTGGGTCTATTTCATCTATTTCCATGATATATTAATCACGAATCACATTTCAATACAACAATTCATAGTAGACTCGAGCCATTTACATGATCATTTTAATTACATTAGAATTTTTTTCTAATTCCAGTGAATATTACTATTCACATTATTCTAGATTATAGTATAGAACATTGGTATATGAGGTTATATTATCTATAATAACATAATATTCCTAAAATAATATGTATTTTCTTACTTTTTGTATGATTCCTTAGAAATAGTTCTACAATATTTGTAATATCTAGTTGAAAATTATCTATATTTCCTTATAAAAATTATCCAAGTAATTTTTTATTTGGATTCATCCAAATTTACATTATTTTTAAATGTATCATTCTTTTTTAAAAAAAAATATTCAGATACTTTCAAAATATTCTAGTGAACTCTATTGTATTCTTTTTGAATAATATAATACAACTAATATTGAGTTACATGAGTTGTTATAGTCCATAAAATTCATTATTGATTCCAATATAGAATATTATTATGGTATTATTGAGTTGAAATGGAAGGATTATATTTTTAACATTCCTTATTATTGTTTTGAATACTATCAATGGAATTCCTTATTCAATGGTATTAATCTAATAATATATGAAATTAAGATAAAAAGTTTAACACACATTTGGACTTTTATTTAAAATATTTCGTCATAAAAACTCTCGATTTAGAAGAGTTTAACCAATATAAGTTTACATGGTATTTAAATCAAGATAATCAATAACTATTCTATCAAAATAATTTTGATGTTGTATATCAGTCTTTCTATGAGTTCCTCACTTATACGAGGACATTATCAATATATTTTTTTTGTCTAATATTAAATTATTATAAAATCTATATCTCAAAATCCATAATCATTTCAATTTAAAGAATGTAATCTATATGAAAAATGAGTAATATAAGAACTATTCTATTCATTTTTTTTGAAATGTACTTCTTTTTATTTACCATTAGTGATTTTCCCAATACATGATGGTCATAAAAAGATGTCCCGGGAACTAAAACATGGATTAATATTGAATGGATACCATAAACATGGGTTTTCTATTCATTTATTGAGTATACATAATAATGACATATATATATATATATATAATTGAATTATTTATTATGATCATGTAATATATTTTGAGGAAGTATTTGGGCCAGTAAATGGATATAAATAGGAGGCTATATTAAATTTCCAAACTACCATGATATTTGTATATATGTAGATCATAATCAGTGGCTTGTGAAAATGAGTATAAAATAAATTGAATGTATGTTATATATTACATTATTTATTATGTTATACTGTGGTTCTAGAAGAAGTAGAATCTCACATATTGTAATTTCGAGAGGAATGATATTTCTTTGGAGAATACATAAATTCAATCCACAACAATAGTATTAAAAAAACAATACATATATTTTATGATTCATATTACTACCACATAAGATTATTATATAGTATCTAGATATTCTATGTAATAAAATTATGTTCTACACCACAATTTTTGTTAAATATGAATTAATATAACTGGAAGTGAAAATGTATTACATTGTGTTAGAGGGGACTACTTCACAATAAAAAAAATATGATATTAAATTGATTATGTGTAATAGTATATCTATACTAGTGGAATTTTTTCACCATAAAGAAATAATACACAAAAATTTCATCAACATCTGGTGTTCTAGAATGATGCTTATGTTCACATATAGAAATATGGTTGTATAAATCCTTATGTTTAAATAATCTTAACGATTGAAAAAAATATGATAGATTAATTTAGTTGGAATATGAGAGTAAATTGCCAATATAAATAATTTTTTTTTCTAATTAATCAAAATATTAAAACATAATGAAATCTATGGAATATAGAAATAAATTTTATAAAAAAATATATTATATGTATCTATTTCATATTTTATATGTTGTGATAATTTGGTGAAGGCCTAGAATATGTTATATTAGAGGAATCAGGTCACAGTGAATGAATCATTTATTGAATGGTTATGCAGGAAAGAACAATTCAGGAAATCATGGTTTCATTATAAGGAAACCATATATTTGACAGAGAAGAAAAAATATATAATGTATCAGGATGTAGGTCCTTTCTCCATGAATATATGTTTCATGAAATAATGTGCTTAAAATAAAAGGATATTTGAGTAGATATTTTAAGATCATGTCTTAATCATTAAAGGATGTTTGAAAAAGATATTAGGTAGATTTTTTTATATGGCCTCTGAATAATGACCACAAAGTTGTGGAAGAGATAACACCATAATATGGCTAAAGTAAAATGGGATCATGTTACAATAATTGGTATCATTTTTTGATCAAAAGATATTGTGGATATATTGATTAATAAATTTGGATTTAGGGAGAGAGGATGTTATGTATTAGATTTGAAGAGATATTCTTTATTAGTTTACAAGAAATAGACTACATATAATCATATAGATGCGTAGATGAATATTGAAGGGTTATAGAAAAAAACAATGAATCAAAACCATCACATTAATGGTTTGTGAATTTAAATAAACCATAGGAACTATTTCAATTAGTTTTGAAAATATCATGAATGAGAAATCTAGTTTCCATAATAAAATATGAGAGGAGATGCATATAACTAGAACCATATATTATATATAGTTAATTATAAGAAGAAATTAATAAATTAGAATTGAATTTAATATATTATCTTGTGGGGACACTGAAATACTTTAGATGCACCACCCTATATGTCAAATGATTTTAACTAGCTATGAGGGCCTGTAATAATCATGTATAAACTAGTCCCTCAAAATAAAACCATGTGTTATTTCCCAAATAAAATCAATAATTACCAAGAATTTTCCATATATTAATGTTTACAAAATTATGTTCATTGTATGATTATATGTGCACTATGTGTTTTGTTTCTAGGTGGCTGTGTTTTAAAGACATGATATGAAATTTTATATATTTCTAGCAATTCCAATTGATCTAAATAATAATCATTTTTCTTCAGGAATTATGGGTTCCTAATGGGTCATTAGACTCACTCCAACAACATAAAAAACATAGGTTTTGATGAACATGGGTATATTTTCTTATTTCTTCTCCTGTTAATTTCATTTCTAGAAATTGGAATAGTAGTGTAGTTGGATTGTCATGAGGTCATTTATTTCGTAGGATATAATGTTAGAAGAACTATGATGTGTTCCATTTTTTATATGATATAGGTTTTGTTTATTTATCTAATCTTTTTACTCTATTTAATAATACTGAATCAAATAGAATATTTCCTACATTTTGTTATTCACTATGGTAGTATATAATTATAAAAAATAAGTATCATATATAAAATTACATATTGGAATAGACTACACACATACCATGTTACTAATAGAGGACCTCAAATACGATTTGACAGGATCAAATATGCTTATCTAATAGATACCTGAGACCTGATAGGAAGCAAAATGATCAACTCACGTACATCAAAACCAATTCCATGTACATGGGTATAGGTGAGTACACTAACAACATAAGTACCCCCAGGCCTCAACCAATCTATGCGATTTATGAAACTTCTGTATTTTTAATAAATACACATATAAGGGGAAATAATGTTCACAAAATAAACCAACATTAAAACATGATATACATTTTAAATATAATAATGCTTGTTAGGTGGTTCTGTGGAAATCATGACACCGAGGAAAATTAACTTACATGATTTGGTTCAATGTCAGAAGGAATGTTTCCCCAAATCATAGTAACACATAAATACAAAGAAATGATCATGTTACTCTAATCATGGACTCATCATGAATCCTAACCTACCCCTATTTACTCAGGGTGGACCATCAGGTCAACCTCACCCATCGACATCGAATTCTGGTGGTCATCAAAGAAACCTACTCATACTTCTAGGTTATGGGGAGGTCAGATAAAATAATTGAATCCAATACATATAGTCACAGTAGAGGCCATTTTCATCAAAAATGTCTCCTCCATCCAGAATATGCGGTGGAAATATCAATCACAATAGACCATCCATGAAGAATCATGGGAGGTCACATCAACCAAACTAGGCCATTCTTGTAGAATCTAGAGAGACTAAATCAAGAAAATTATCCTATCCCCATAGATATTTTGGGTTCCCACATTAGAAATATAGAAACTTCCCCATATAATCATATGATAACAAATAATGAATACATATACAACAACAAAAAATCTACATAGTCTATCACATATATCACTTACTCATAAATAGGGTCCTAGTCTCTCAGGACCTAGTCTAACATCTCTTGAATTTGTATGGGGTTGATCATATTGATCTAGAACAAATGCTCCCCTGATACGATGATAAATGTTATAAAAGGTCTTCCTACACAACATACATCATCATATATAAAAAAATTCTCATATTAATACATATAAAATGTTCATCATTAATAATTAAAAGAAAAAGAAAATTAAAATAAGGATACACATAATACACTAATGCTTTATAAAATATGGAATTAAAAAAATAGTAAAATAAGATGAAAAAATATCAACCATGTTCTTTAATATTAGTGTGGAAACCATTTTAAATAATAATTTTTATAACCATTTAAAGGGGTCATCAGATGCTTTTAATCAAACCATGGAAAAAAACCCAAAACCATTAAAAAATCTATAAAAATTCTTGTTTATTTTTAAAAACCATTGGAATATATATTCTATTTTTTTTAAAATTTCATATAATTACCAATTATAAAAATCCAAATTTAGAATAAATTTTTAAAAATAAAATATTTTTTTCTTTCTAAAAACCAATGCATTCTTCCAAAATGTCTATCAAGTGGACTACCAAAACATTTGTTTTATGGACACACCATAAAATAGTGTAATGAGATATATGGTCCATGATACTATTTGGTCAATGAATTCTAATTATATGATTATGAGACCACTCACACTATACAAGAATAATGTAGGAATATATACTTTTGATAAATAGGAACATAAACTGTCCAAATAATGGGGAGAACCAAATAATTACAAGGCCTTCTACCTCAACAATTAATCTCATGCTCATAAAAAATCTCATATGTATATGAGATCATATCTCATAAAAAATAATTAATTTAATTAAATACATAAACCAAAAACAAAAAACAGAATATCAAAAACAAAATAAAATTATTAGTCCAATGATTATAGAATAAAGAGAAACTAAAGGGTGATCCACTATTGATGAATCCCCAAAATTAGGAAACCTAAAATCACAAAATATAATGCGTTAATATGACAGGAAATTAAATAAAAATTTACTAGATACCATAGATATATCCATTTTTTAAAATACAAACTATCAACTAATGAAATATTACTTTTTATGGACTCTCAGTATGTCATCTACCAATTGAAAATGGAGGGATTAATGAGCATGATAATTTCAGAAACCTCCAGTGAAATCATTCATCTAAAACATAGAAAACATGAATGGGGATCAATTAATTTTATTATTTTAGGCCCCATAATATGGATTTTATGTCATCTTTTTCCTTAAAATTAATAATAATAAATATTTATATGGAATCAACGTTTGTAAGGGAGAAATATCAATGAATATGATAAAAAAATATATCACTAAAAACGATATAATGAACTCTCCAAAAGAACTTATAACAAACAATACATATTTGTAACACCCCTAGCTTCCATGATACGCTTCTCATTCAATAATGCAATAGCTTGCATTGTACGCAACTTCGAGTTCTAACACACTACAACTAATCAAAGTAGCCGTTATGAATAGTAATAACCACTTTGTAAATTTATAGAAATTTTATATTTCAAAATGGACTTCATTTTTGTATTCCTAATATTGAAATTAGCCTATGTTGAATTTTTTGTAATTTTCTGAGAACTTCCAAATTTTTATGAATAGTGAAAAATACTTAAAACAACTTTTTTAATCAAAATAATTTATAGTGATAAGTTATACTATTGAGTGGTTTTAAAGTATAATTAGAAGATATTTTTACCATTTTATCCAATGGTGTTCATTATAATTAATTTCACTTTGAAATTGGACATAAACAATTGTCAATCTTTTGATATAAATTGTTTCTTAAAAACACGCTATTTGTTGTGACAGCGGGAATTAATTATAAAATTAATTAATGCAACTTATATTTTTTGAATTTTGTAAAATATACATCATTTTTGAATTCGGAATATCAATTATAGCTTAGGGTGAAATTTTGGCATTGTTCTGAAAAACATCAATTTTTGATGAATAATGAAACCACTAAGTGGTAGTTAAATAACTGATTTTTCGTTTAAATGAAATATTACCACTTCTGTGTTTTAATTTTCAAAAATCCGACAAACATGGTTGTCATTAAGAAGTAAAATGTGGTTCAATGAGATTAAAATAATTTTTGGTGTATAGTAACTTTTATGTTCTTAATCGCGATTAGAGGTAATTAGTGTAGTTTAAGGTAAAACTAATGTTTTAATAATATGATATGAGCTTGACACATGTCCTACCATAATTTGATGTTCCATGTACGACCAAGACAATCCATGGGTCAACTTGGGGACCCCATGTAGCCACTTTAGTTGGAAAATGACATAAATACCTTTTATTTAATGTTAAAGTAAAAAATGACACAAACATGAAATGTTTTACTAAAACAATTTTTACATGGGGTTATACAAGTCATATTTTTGACTATAAATAGTCATTGGAAATCTAAAAAGATTTTCTACGTCATAGTATTTTTTTTATAATTTTTAGACATTAAATAAATTAAATTATTTATGACATCATTATGATGCAGCGATGACCTCATTATTTAACGATTTTAATAAAATGAAAAGATAATGTATAATACAAAAATTAAACTTGTCCAAAGACTATTGGATGGGTATATTTCGAACCCTTATCACCTTAGCCACAAATTATATAATTTTGGGACCTTTAGAATCCGAAAAGCATTCTATAATAATGTAAACATTCCTTACTTTCCAAGAGTGCCCCTCCTCTCCTCTTATAAAAGGCCCCCACCTCTACCACATCATTCACACTTTCAAGCCATTTGGCTCGGCCAAACTCTGCCCAAATACTCTCCCAAATTCCCCCTATTACTCCTAGAAGCCTCACTTTGGGCATAATTCTTCCCAAGGAAGCCTTTGGATCAAATCAAAAAGAGTTACCCAATTTTAAGGTAATGTCTTCTCTAATGTTGTTTTGTTTTATTTTGCTTCTCCAACCCCATAAACTCTTTTTATTAATGTCTTTTGTAACAACAACAGTATCCTAAATATACTAGGATGTTTTTATAAGAAGTATTCTAGCTACACTTACACACACCTACATCAAATGGTTAAAGAACATACGGTTTCTGTGGATTGCGAATTTCTGCCTCACGAAACGATGATTGTTCAACACTCATATAACACCTTCAAAGGTGGCCATTAAGATGTCACTATATTTATATATGATATATAATATGTTTATTTTTTACTTATTCTTCTGTATTTTTCATTTATGGAATATTTTATGATTTCCATTATGGGTAAACGCGATAATTTCATTTTAGGAAGTGCAGACTACCGCCCCCTCAAAGTGATTTGAATCGTTAATGCCATATGTGGGATGTATAAAGGATGGAGTAAATGGTATTATACAATATATTATACTGTAATTATATTATACATTTATATCATTATGATTTCATTCCATTAAATATGAAATAGAAATGAAAGTAGCGTTCATGCGTACGTACGACTTACCGTCTCCATGAACGGTGCATTTCATTTCTTACCTCTAAATGTTACGTAATATTATAAATGAATGTATATACTGGATATATATGATATATATGAAATCTAAATCATGAAAATAATTCTGGATATAATGGATATTCTACCACATAAACAACTTGTAATTATAAGAAGTTTATTGTTGACTCAAGTACCAAATATCGACAAAATGACCGTTATTAACTTAAATAATTACATAATGTTCATAACATTGTAATAAGTGATATAAAAAGGATAATTAAATTGAAAATAGTTCTTAATAAGGTATATATTAACTCTAGTTTATTATTTAGGAGGTTAAAGAACGATTGAGTCAATTCGGACACAAGGTAAGGGAACTTCTTAACCCAACTTCCATTCTTTGGGTTAATCTCCTACTTTCAAATTATGTCATGATATTATTATGTCTTATTTTTTATTTTTACTTTCTTTATGTGTACCTATAGTGAATAAACATAATATATCTATTTTATTTTAAAAAATGATCTTTGTAAGGACTTCGTCTCAATCTCCTTTCATTGAGGCATATTTGGTTTTATACACAAATTTCTTTTATACGGTGTATAAACCCCTTTGACTTTTACGTATATTAAAAAGGAATCTTTTTTATATGAAGAGTTTACTAAACGACAAAAGGGAATGTTTTTGTCGTACGTATGTGGGGACAACGACTTCTCCGCCGCCGTGACCACTATTTGAGTTTCGGCTTCCTCTACAAGCCATCATTTTTTTAATGAAAAATAAATACCATGTTATAATTTTCTTTTATTTTGGTATTGAAAATGGTATTGAAAGTGTTTTTATTATATCAATGTGTTGTATTGATATCTTGTGATTGAAATGTGGAAATGTTATGTTTCCTTTATGCATGTTTTATGTGATACGATTATGTTATGGTTTATGATATGTTTAAACCTATTCATATGAGGAATGCATTGGACTTAATAAGTGACGGGTGGAGCCCGCTATAGCTCCTCGATGCATCGGTAGGTCTCATGAGACAACTAGAATTGGAATTGGCCGAGGCCCTTTCCCAATTTGATTTGTGATTTTGGCCGAGGCCTTAATCATTTTAGACGTCTTGGCCGAGGCCTTGACAAAATGTTTCAGAATGTCTGGCATTATGCATTCCATCATTATGAAAGTAGTTAATGTTATTGCATGTGATTATTCGACCAGTAGAATATCCATGTGAATAAGTAAATGGCATTATCTCATTTTACTTTTTCCATATTATGTTGAAGTTCATGTTTAAAAGGCTTTTGTTTTTGTTATACATTGCCTTAAATGTTAATGTTTATTTATGAAAGCTTCCGCAATATTGTTATCCTTACTGAGCATCTGAGCTCACCCCTTTCAATGTTTTAATATTTTCCAGGATGTGAAGAAGTATTTTATGAATGACCTGCAGGGATAGTCAGAAGAGGATATGAGTGTGGACTATGGAGACTTTTTTATTGTAGTTTTTCACCTTATGATGTAATGTAACATTTATGAATGTATCTAGTGTTTCCAAGGCTACTAAACTAATCGGTCTTTCGAGACTTGATCTTTTGTGATCATGCCAATGTTACGAAGTAATGCACCGACTCTGGGTAGCTGGGGTCGGGGCGTTACAGTTGGTATCAGAGGCAGTTTAGTACTAACCTTGGAAGCTAGATTTAGATAAACTCTGATTAGAGCACATAGACCGAAGATAGACTTTGAGGATTAGTATATAAGAACTTCCTAGAATGTTGGTATTATAGAGATTTTGTGAGTTTTTCGAGCAATACATCCCTGTCTGGATACGAGCAGGTAGTGGCGGATCTGGCACAGATGTACCTAGGGGTAAAACCCGAAAACACTGCTTTAAGCTAGACTCGAACGAGAACTGGTGCACGACAACGGGCCTTGCTGCACTCTTGGTTACGACACTCCTGAGGGATATGCTTAGGATAATTCTCATTTTCTTTACAAACCACTATGAAGGGTTATGAGTATATATTTCTTCAAAGAAAACATTTCTTTTTATGATTATGGATTATATCCATAAATAGTTCAATTTATGTAAAGTTTTTTACAAATATGGAATTATTTATTTTATTTCATAAACTAATCTAGTTTATGCCATTGTTTAGAAATGGTTCCTAGTGGAAGGAATGGAAACCGTATCAATGCACGCACTCCATGTAGGGATTGCCTTCCTGCTCAAGATAATTATTGTGGATCTAGAGATAAAACTGGTGCTGATCAACTTATTACCATACTGGGACAACTCACTCAGGTTATGAATAATAACCTTACTCGTATGGAGCACCCTGATCCGAAATGTGGAGGATCAATGTTAGACCGCTTCATGAGGCAACAACCACCAACATTTAATGGGGGTACAAATCCGTTAGTAGCTGAGAAATGGATAAACTCCTTAGAGAAAATATTCCATGCCTTGGGGAGTAGCGAAAGGGAGAAGGTTATCATGGCAGTTTACCGCCTCACTGGAGATGCTGATAAATGGTGGTCATTGATTCAAAATACAAAGGAAGATGAAGAAGTATCAAGTATGGAATGGAGAGAGTTCAAAGAGATTTTCCTAGAAAAATACTTTCCTCATGACCATCGAGCAGATATGGAAAGACAATTTCTGAGTCTGAAACAAAAGGAGGATGAGAATGTCGCAAAGTATGAGGCCAACTTTACAAGGTTAGCGAGGTATGTTGCAGATTATATACGTAACCCAAGAGGTAAGATTGATCGTTTCTTTGATGGGTTAAAACCATTTCTCCGTCGAGCTCTAGTATCACAATCTTTCTCAACATACGAAGATATTGTCTCATGTGCTATCAAGACAGAAAAGGAATTCTCTAAGTCTTTTGACAACAAAGTAAAGAAAGAGAAGAAGAGAACGGTGGAACAAGAGATAGATAAAGGGAAAAAGGGAAAGAATGATTTTCCATTATGTGATAATTGTGGGAAGAATCACCCTGGTACTTGCCTAAAAGGAATGAGAGTTTGTTATAAATGTGGAGAAAAAGGTCACCAGACGCGTGATTGCAAGGGAAAGAAAGAGGCTATCAATGTTGAATGCTACAATTGTAGGGAAATGGGGAATTATGCAAATGAATGTCCTAAGAGTCAGGGAAACTTACCTCAGAAAAGGCCAAGGGATCAAGGACAATCTTATGCTATTACTACAGTTGAAGCAGAATAACTAATGTATTGGTGCTTTTGGACTCATGGACTATATTCTGGTTATTAGAATAATGTGATATATATATATAAGGATTTTACTGCAGTACTTGTTGTTTTAGTAAGGTTTTAATATGATGAAGGTAATTATATTTTTAGTATGTGAAAATAAGAGAAACTTTACTTTGTTTAGGGAATCTGATAAATTGATTTTGGAATTAAGAGACCTTTTAGAGAAAGTTTCGACAGAGGTATTTTGGATAACTATAAAGGTTGGGATGGATTAAGTTGATCTTTGGATAGTATTGTTTAAGGTAAAAACATTTCTGAAGATTATTTTTGGAATATTATAATACTATAGTTTTAGGAAAAGGACAACCTGCAGGGTGGGGCATAACCCGTCGCGTCGGACAAAG
Source organism: Viscum album (assembly GCA_963277665.1). NCBI lineage: Eukaryota > Viridiplantae > Streptophyta > Magnoliopsida > Santalales > Viscaceae > Viscum > Viscum album. Next base: position 1,303,564,309 of record OY728140.1, on the reverse strand, counting down.
CTGCAGGAATCGAACCCACAACCATAGTACGACGGGCCTTTATTTCCTAACACAAGCCTACAGGAAGTCCCTGGTTATTACAAAATAATTTTACTAATATAAATGTTATGTGTTAACATTTGGAACCTTATACAATTAGGATAAGTATACTATTTTTGAGTTCTATTATCTTTTTGAGTGAAATATGAGTTGAAGGTTGAAACTCTAATTGTCAAGCATAAATATATATATACCTATCTCTTATTCAATGAATAAATTAATTCTTAAACTTTAGTAAAGGGATATTAAAAAAATGTGTTATCCTAATACCTTATGTCTTGTTGAACTAATGATATTTTAAATCAACATAGATTGATGGATTTGAGGCCCTTAATTTGACAGTTGATTGTGATTGATGACCACAATCACTCCCTACATATATTTACGTTTTCCCCCAATTATACGTCTCTAATTTCCACCAATGTTCTCATTATCGAGATCATAATTTGGTGGTGACTTTCTTATTTCCATTTCCCTCTTATTAAAGATAAATTTTATTAACCTTATTTCCGATGTGGGTTTTCCAGAAAGGTATTTTCTATTTTCAACCTTTTATTTTCAAAGAAAAATATCAAATTGCGAGGACGCAATTTATTGAAGGAGGGGAGAATGTAACACCCCGAGCTTCCATGATACGCTTCTCATTCAATAATGCAATAGCTTGCATTGTATGCAACTTTGAGTTCTAACACACTGCAACTAATCAAAGTACCCGTTATGAATAGTAATAACCACTTTGTAAATTTATAGAAATTTTATATTTCAAAATGGACTTCATTTTTGTATTCCTAATATTGAAATTAGCCTATGTTGAATTTTTTGTAATTTTCTGAGAACTTCCAAATTTTTATGAATAGTGAAAAATACTTAAAACAACTTTTTTAATCGAAATAATTTATAGTGATAAGTTATACTATTTAGTGGTTTTAAAGTATAATTAGAATATATTTTTAACATTTTATCCAATGGTGTTCATTAGAAGTAATTTTACTATGAAATTGGAAATAAACAATTGTCAATCTTTTGATATAAATTGTTTCTTAAAAACACGCTATTTGTTGTGACAGTGGGAATTAATTATAAAATTAATTAATGCAACTTATATTTTTTGAATTTTTTAAAATAGACATCATTTTTGAATTCGGAATATCAATTATAGCTTAGGGTGAAATTTTGGCATTGTTCCGAAAAACTTCAATTTTTGATGAATAGTGAAACCACTAAGTGGTAGTTAAATAACTGATTTTTCATTTAAATGAAATATTACCACTTCTGTGTTTTGATTTTCAAAAATATGACATACATGGTTGTCATTAATAAGTAAAATGTGGTTCAATGAGATGAAAATAATTTTTGGTGAATAGTAACTTTTAAGTTCTTAATCGCGATTAGAGGTAATTAGTGTAGTTTAAGGTAAAAATAATGTTTTAATAATATGATATGAGCTTGACACATGTCCTAAAATCATTTTATGTGCCATGACCGACCAATAAAATCCATGGGTCAACTTGGGGACCCCATGGAGCAACTTTAGTTGGAAAATGACATAAATACCTTTTATTTAATGTTAAAGTAAAAAATGACAAAAACATGAAATGTTTTACTAAAACATTTTTTACATGGGGTTATACAAGTCATAGTTTTGACTATAAATAGTCATTGGAAAGATAAAAAGATTTCCTACATCATAGTATTTTTTTCATAATTTTTAGACATTAAATAAATTAAATTATTTATGACATCATTATGATTCAGCGATGACCTCATTATTTAACGATTTTAATAAAATGAAAAGATAATGTATAATACAAGGATTAAACTTGTCCAAAGACTATTGGATGGGTATATTTAGAACCCTTATCACCTTGGACATAAATTATATAAGTGTGGGACCTTTAGAATCCGAAAATCATTCTATAATAATGTAAAATTTCTTTACATTCCAAGAGTGCCCATCCTCTCCTCTTATAAAAGGCCCCAACCTCTACAACATCATTAACACTTTCAATCCATTTGGCTTAGCCAACCTCTGCCCAAATACTCTCCCAACTTCCCCCTATTACTTCTAGAAGCCTCACTTTGGGCAGAACTCTTACCAAGGAATCCTTTGGATCAAATCAAAAAGAGTTACCCGATTTTGAGGTAATGTCTTCTCTAATGTTGTTTTGTTTTATTTTTCTTCTCCAACCCCATAAACTCTTTTTATTAATGTCTTTTGTAACAAAAACAGTATCCTCAATATACTATGATGTTGTTATAAGAAGGATTCGAGCTAAAATTACACACACCTACATCTAATGGTTAAAGAACATACGGTTTCTGTGGATGAAAAATTTCTGCCTCACGAAACGATGATTGTTCAACACTCATATAACACCTTCAAAGGTGGCCATTAAGATGTCACTATATTTATATATGATATATAATATGTTTATGTTTTACTTATTCTTCTGTATTTCTCATTTATGGCATACTTTATTATTTCCATTATGGGTAAACGCGATAATTTCATTTTAGGAAGTGCGGACTACCGCCCCCTCAAAGTGATTTGAATCGTTAATGCCATATGTGGGATGTATAAAGGATGGAGTAAATGGTATTATACAATATATTATACTGGAATTATATTATACATTTATATCATTATGATTTCATTCCATTAAATTCTAAATAGAAATGAAATTAGCGTTCATGCGTACGTACGGCTTACCGTCTCCATGAACGGTGCATTTCATTTCTTACCTCTAAATGTTACGTAATATTATAAATTAATGTATATACTGGATATATATGATATATATGAAATCTAAATCATGAATATAATTCTGGAGATAATGGATATTCTACCACATAAACAACTTGTAATTATAAGAAGTTTATTGTTGACTCAAGTACCAAATATCGACAAAACGACCGTTATTAACTTATATAATTACATAATGTTAATAACATTGTAATAAGTGATATAAAGAGGATAATGAAATTGAAAATTGTTCTTAATAAGGTAGATATTAACTCTAGTTTATTATTCAGGAGTTTAAAGAACGGTTTAGTCAAGTCGGACACAAGGTAAGGGAACTTCTTAACCCAACTTCCATTCTTTGGGTTAATCTCCTACTTTCAAATTATGTCATGATATTATTATGTCTTATTTTGTATTTTTACTTTCTTTATGTGTACCTATAGTGAATACACATAATATATCTATTTTATTTTAAAAAATGATCTTTGTAAGGACTTCGTCTCAATCTCCTTTCATTGAGGCATATTTGGTTTTATACACAAATTTCTTTTATACGGTGTATAAACCCCTTTGACTTTTACGTATATTCAAAAGGAATCTTTTTTATACGAAGTGTTTACTAAACGAAAAAAGGGAATTTTTTTGTCATACGTATGTGGAGACAACGACTTCTCCGCCGCCGTGACCACTATTTGAGTTTCGGCTTCCTCTACAAGCCATCATTTTTTTAATGAAAAATAAATACCATGTTATAATTTTCTTTTATTTTGGTATTGAAAATGGTTTTGAAAGCGTTTTTATTATATCAATGTGTTGTATTGATATATTGTGATTGAAATGTGGAAATTTTATGTTTCCTTTATGCATGTTTTATGTGATACGATTATGTTATGGTTTATGATATGTTTAAACCTATTCATATGAGGAATGCGTTGGACTTAATAAGTGACGAGTGGAGCCCGCTATAGCTCCTCGATGCATCGGTAGGTCTCATGAGACAACTAGACGTGGAATTGGCCGAGGCCCTTTCCCAATTTGATTTGTGATTTTGGCCGAGGCCTTAATCATTTTAGACGTCTTGGACGAGGCCTTGACAAAATGTTTCAGATTGTCTGGAATTATGCATTCCATCATTATAAAAGTGGTTAATGTTATTGCATGTGATTATTCGACCAGTAGAATATCCACGTGAATAAGTAAATGGAATTATCTCATTTTACTTTTGCCATATTATGTTGATGTTCATGTTTAAAAGGATTTTGTTTTTGTTATACATTGCCTTAAATGTTAATGTTTATTTATGAAAGCTTCCGCAATATTGTTATCCTTACTGAGCATCTGAGCTCACCCCTTTCAATGTATTAATATTTTCCAGGATGTGAAGAAGTATTTTATGAATGACCTGCAGGGATAGTCAGAAGAGGATATGAGTGTGGACTATGGAGACATTGTTATTTTAGTTTTTCACCTTATGATGTAATGTAACATTTATGAATTTATCTAGTGTTTCCAAGGCTACTAAACTAATCGGTCTTTCGAGACTTGATCTTTTGTGATCAAGCCAATGTTACGAAGTAATGCACCGACTCTGGGTAGCTGGGGTCGGGGCGTTACAGTATTTATGGGGGTCAACCTCCCCTTATTGTAAAAAAAATCAAGATAATGATGTCTATGGGGTTTCATTTTTATAACCCCCTTGAGTTCATTAAAAATTACATCACCATGTATCAGGATATAAACCATAGGATCATGCTTTAAATTTTGGGTGTATTAGACACAATCTCCCGACCACCCTATCCAAGGGTTTTATTCACCCGTTGAATGTCATTAGTGATGTAAATAGACAATTCACAACATAAATGACATGAAAATACTACATCACAATCATTTAACCACCCTTACCTTCCCATATAGCCCATCAAACCACTAGAACACCACCTTATCCTTAAAACACATATAAAAAACATTTTAGGGAAACTATATATTTTATACACCTATCTTTTCCGTAGTTTTCAAAAAAATAAAAATAAGAAAGAATTGCATTTAAAATGGGAATTAAAAACTCATAATAATGTTGTCCATTTAACCTCAATAGAAGAACGAAAACCAGGTTGTGATGAGAAACTAGTGAAGAAATTTACTAAGGACTCCATTAAATAAAAAGGATAAAAGTGGAGGATTAAGAAGAATTATTCTTATTAGAATAACACATCCACTAATGTAATTTAGTTTTATATCAATGTTAAATATATTAATAACATTTTGAAAAAATATATGTGAAAATATGAATAATTTTTTTATCCCACAAAGAATGATCTGAATGGTGATTCAACAAATATGTAGTACTGAAATCTAGTAATTAATACATTTAATATTATTTCAATAAATAATATATATGAAAATTTTTATATAATAAGGGGGAAAAATTATAGATCATTCATCTAGTGGAAATGAATTTGTTGAAGGTATTAATAAAGAGGAATACCTGTTCTATTTGATTATGAGAAAACAATCTAGAATTATCTATTAACATTTATGGATACTAAAAGATATTAAAAATAGGTGTTATGACCAATAAGTGGAATCCATGCAATGAATTTTAACTAAATATTTTCTTTCCAAGTGATCAAGGAAATTTTTGTTAGATTATGATGAGTATTCTAGTGTGATTAACAACATATATGAATGTACAATACTTGTGAAGATATTAAGTTCATGGATACCAAGTTATATCATGAATTTATCAAAAACTTTATGTAAATTCATTAAAAATATTTTATGACTTTCAAAAATGATACATTATTTATCACTATTGGTTTTTTGTAAGAGTGATTGAGATTATAGGTTTTTTGGAAGTAAAAACAACCTCATGATATAATTTTTTAAGGATGTATGTGATATACGTGAAAAAATTTGACTTTAAGAAATTATAATTATATTTCCTATACAAATATTATACATAGTGTTCTTAGATAATTATTTTATAACACATTACTATGTGATAAATGTTATCATTTAAAGCCATTTAGAAAAATTAGACTTAGAGTTGAAGTTGTTTGGATATTGAATAGTTAAAATATAGATGTTTATAATTTCTCATGTAGTAGAAATGTTTAAGAAAAAATATAGACTTTAACCAAAGAAAAATATAGCCAATGCATCAATAGAAATGTGGTTAAGAGATCATAGAGTATTAAATGTGGTAAACTAATCCAAAATATCATTAGATGAAGTAGATTATAGAAGAGGTTGAAATATTACTATTCAATTGATTGTGAGTTTCATTTTTTTGGAATTTTAAGTGTCTTGTATGGATTCAAGTTCTATCAAGTGGGTTTTGGAGACATTTTATTCCAAATGTAGAGTACTGCCTCGCAATTTTGAAATTTGTGATCATGTAGAAAACTGAATAAATAATGGAGCATATAATCACAGAAAGCTCAATATCTCTTAAAATAGCTGTAATAATAATCTAAAGAGTGGGAAGAAGATGGTATTAATATACCCCTACACGTTTTATAGTCATATAATGAAAAAAAATCAGAAAGGGAACTATAGAAAATACCATTTAATGTTATAATAAATTTTGGACTATAAAATGAATAATTAATCAATATATATCATTATACTATTTGAGTTAACATTATGGAGGTATATTTATGGTAGAATTGGATAAAAAATACAAAGGGGGGATGTTTCAACCATAGGTTGTGAGTTTTTTTCAATTAAAATTAGAATTCTTTTCAATAAATGATTATAAAATAATTTTATAAAAGTAAAAAAGACAAGGATGAATAAGAGAATGGTTTTGGTACAAATTTAATATTATTTTGGCTATTAGGGACATACATCAATTACATATATGTAGTTGGAGTTTTAATTATGATCATATCATTTTTGATGGAGAAGTGAAGGAACCATTATAAAGGATATATGGAGGAAGCTATAAATTATAGAGAAACAAACTTGATATTACTCTATGTCATGCTCATGTCATGAGGAGTTAATGAATTAGATCTTATTGATAAGTATAAATTTATTAGAAGGTATAATATGCCTAAATATGATTATTCTGGTCTACTGAGGTACTAGGGGAAATAAGAGCATGCAATGAGTAATTTATATAATAATGGAAGTGATTTGGTGAAGAAATAATTTCATTCCATAAAACCAGTAATCACACTACAATTCATTGAATATAAGAATAATTATACTAATAATTTTCATTACATTAATAGAAATTGTATATTATTCAAAAAGAATTTATATTTCATGTGACAATTCTAGATACAAATGAATTAATAAACCTAGAGTAGAAATAGTATTCTTCCATGAAGGTAGAAGACATGTTAAATCCCATGAATTGTGAGTGTTGATTGATTTCATGTAAGAAAAACTATATAAATGTAGAACATTTTTTCACTAAAAATTAATATAAAAAACACAATAAAATCAAATCAAGTAGTTATTTAAGGATACTAAATCATGCATTGACAAATCATGTCACATGAATCCTCATGTAATAATAAATATGATTTTTTTTAAAACTATGATAAATTAAATTTTATTGTATTTGGAATTAATGCATCAGTTGGATAATTAATTTTGTCTTGAATATAATTCGCATTACACTGTGGAAGCTTGACAAGACTAACATAAATGGTGAAGAAAGGACTATAGGATAAATATATAACATTGTGTGAATCCTAAAGGAATTTTTGTGGGAATAGAAAATATAGGATTGTAGAAATGATTCCATAAATCATGAACCACACTGAGAAAAGTTAATAGAAATGAAGGATAATATAATGATATAGTAGTTCAATTATGGTGGTTTGGTATTTTGTATAATGGTTTATTTCTGGGATTTATGAGGAATAATGAACTTTCATCAAAAAAAGGAATGTCCAACCAATTTTTTTTAAAATCAGATGAGATTTGACAGTATTTGGATGATCAAGTTGTGATCATCAGAAGAATTTTAAAAGATATATTATACAAAATCTATGGATCTATCCCCTGAATGTTTACCACTACATAGTGAAACTTATCCTATCGTATATTGATAATGTTTAAGGGTATCACACCCCAATAAAGGTTAACACTATTTGATCAAGATATTTCCATAATATCTTAAGTATTTGGTTTTGAATGAAAAATGATAAATTTATATAATAAATTTTGTGAGGAAATGTTGACTCAATTAGAATAATTTGACCACATATAAAAAAGTTGACACATAATTTTTTTGTGTTAGAGGAATAAGGAATGAATCCAAAACAACAGGTCACAGGTTGGAATCCAAGGAGATATTGAAATATATATATATATATATATATTCATTTTAAGAAAAACATAATTGAGACCTCTAGTTTTCCTCAGTGATGAAGAGGGAGAGTCATAGATGGAGAACAATTGATCAATTTAGGTTTTTAATAAAAAAGTATCATAGAAGATTAAAATTTCATAGAAGTATCAAATTATTAATAATATAATATAATAAAAATAAATAAGTCATTTAATTATTATTCAAATGGAATAATTGATTCTATAATGATTATAATGGATGATAAATAGTTTACCCAAAAATTAAGAGGTGACCCTCATCTGGATTTGAAGAGGAAGATTATAATTAATGTTAAATTACAAGGAGTGGATATTATACATTTATGATATATAAGGATATTTTTTTAATAATATATTATAATGATATTTTCAATTATTTAAACTGAATTTTCCATTACCAAAGTAGTTAATAATTGAGAAGAATAGAGTGTTTCCATTATATTGAAAATGGATTTTTCTTTAAATAGTGTAAAATTTGTTTAAATAGAATGGAGTGACCAAAAAATAAAAAATATATAATCTAAAAGTGAGTATAAATGATTCAAATAGAGTGGTACATAAAAATGTGTTTGATTATTTTATTTTACCATTGTGATGAACCATGTAAATCCATAATTCCTTTAGAGTTTTTTTACTATCCAATATATGTGTTAAATGATTTGAAAAATACGATATTAATAGGTTCATTGATAAAACATGGTCTTTCCATTGAGGGAATAAGATCCAGATGAGCGATGGAATTTGAAAATGAAAATCCCTAATTCTTTGTACACCCCAATTTACCCCATAGGGTTATTACATTAAAATTTGTTTCAATGTAATCTTTAACTTTAACCCATTTGTATACAAAAGAAGATTAATTATTATTGGTAAAAGAATCATCATTTGCTTAATTATTAAATATGATGTTCTAATTTTGAGATTCAAAAGTCAATGAATAAAAGGATTATTAATGTTACATACCGTTGAAGAATTATTTGACAAGTTAATACATTTAAACTATATCATATATATATATATATATTTGAATATCTTCTTGTTTTGTAAAGAATTTTTTATATCCATTCAATATATATAATAATCCAAATGTTATTTTATGAAAATAAATGTATCAATGGAATTTATCATCACTACCCATTAAAAGGCCTCTTCAATGTTAATACATTTATTTTTTTTAAACACAATAATATTAAATGGTAATTATATTTAAATATTTTACCATCTATGATTTTTTTAGGTATAAAACCCACTTTCACTCTATAGGTCTCATACATTCATGTTAATTACATAAGTTACAAAAATGGTTAGTGTACATGGTGTCCATCTAAAATCTCACAGCCTCTATATATTCATCGTAATAAAAACTATTAATGTATTTTTAGTACATAGTGGTTTCATTATTTATTCATATTATATCATGGTGATTTTCTAAATGAAGTTAATATCTCTCTAGATCTTATTGAATTATACTACTCTGTTGAGCTTCTTCTGTAACATAAACTAATATTGTTATCTGATGGAACCAACTTACATCCTATCTTTGGATTCACTATTTTTTGTTAGTTTTTAACATCTCCAAGATCAATTTTAATAACACTAATGCCTTGATTTATATTTTCATTCAAGGGGAACATAATAAATAATTATTTAAAAAATTTATGACTAATTTGTTTATATAAATAATTTATCAATTTTTCCTTAGGAAAATTAAAAGAAAAGAAATTATTATATTTAGTATAACAAAATTTCAAATACAAACAGAGATTATAATATTTTTAATCCAAAATACATACAAAAATAAAAATTGGGTCTCCTCATAGGGTATAACTCATATGGTTATTTTGAGACTACTATAGATGGAATGTATTTTAGTACTAATGATTCCTTCAACCATCCATATCACCATAATAATATAAGAAGGATGTTTTTGGGAATGTAAATTTTATTATGAAATATAATATTTAAAAATTTATAGGGGATGTACAAAATAACTCATCCTATATCTAACTGTATACAACAAGGTACAATTCAGCCTCTAAAAAATTAGTTGACTATGGAGTTCAAGGTGGAGTGATCTGTTAAAACAATTATAGGATTAATCAAATATTAATAATATTACAAGATCAATTATTCACCCCCACAATTTTATCAAATAAATACAAAATTTTTTCTTAATAGATTTTACATATAATTTTTAAATTGGTTTCAAATTTTAAAGGTTTCAAATTTATTCTTCAAGAGACACACATAATCATATTGACTAAAGTTATCAATAAGGGTTACAGAGTACCTATACCCCCACTCTCCTACTCACTCATTGGTCTTCATATATCAGTACGTAATAGGTCCAATTGTATAATGTGTTTATTACAATTTTAATTTCAAAGAGCAATTAAAATTTTTTCCAAAAAAATCAGAATTTAAATTTTTCAAATGATTCATAAGTAAATTTTGGAAAGTGTATATTTTATAAATGACTTATTTTTTTTTAATATTTATATATCAAATGTTTTAGTAGAATATATGAGCCCCATTATATTTTACTACCTTGATATTTTTATGTTGAATTTTAACGAATCAAATTATTCATATAGATAATTAGTAAACATTTCACCTTATAAATAATGTGCTAAAGAATTTCATTAATGTGAGTTGAACATATTTTGTTCTTAATAATGATGTAAAACCTCTTCTAATCTTAACTAGATATACAAATTAGATTTTTATTTATAGTCCTAACATAATAGAATTTTTTCATATCTAGAACTATTTAAAATGGGATATTTATAAAATGAGTATCAGCTTCATATACAACATCTCCTAACCCATTTTAGAAATATTGGTCTCCCAGTCCATTTATCGAATCTCTCATTTTTTTTATTATTTTTATTTAAGAAAAATTTCAATTTCACAACCAGAATCATATAACCATGAGTTAGAATTATAAAAATTTATTTCTATGACATTCACATTCATACTCTTGGAATATTTCTCCTTGTGAAAACTTCTAAAATGTAGATACCAATAAGTTAATCTATATGTAAAATATATTATAGATTAAAAAATAATATCCACGATTTATGAAATAAAAAATAAAATAGTGGTTAAATATATTTTATATCAAAAAAAATTATTCATGATGTAAGCGATAATCTATAATATGAAATATTCAATTGGTGAGAACTATATTTTATAAAAATTCAAAAAGGACATTGATTGAATGTAAAACCATTAATAATAATGAGCCCATACATCATAACAATTAAGAGTCCATGAAATTTATTTCACACTATATTATATTAACTATAGCATTTCTTTATATTTATATCTTTATTGATAGAAAAACAAGCACATCATATTATATATGATTCATAGATAAGTGGTCAACTCTTTTCCAAAAAATTTCATACAAATATAGTAAATGATATTCATATTGTATCCTAAATATCATGTTTTCATAGTTATTTGTAACTCAATTGTCTCAACATGACACATTTCCATAACCTTTAGTGTTAAGAAAATAAACCAATCCTCACATATGATAACTCATGGGTGTTTATGTTTTATAATTATATATACTCAATGATCAAGGTCTTGAAACATGTTTGTTTCATAATGAATATAATATAATTTAATAGATTTGTTTAGTATTATTACACCAATATTAATCAAATGAAAATCCCATGTTACTATTTTATCTCATGAAATATCTACATCTCTTGTAATCCCTTTATGTTTACATTGTTTTAATGATTTTTTTAATCCTTTTCCATCAACTAGATTCATAAATATCAAACATATTAATGTATAACACCATATTAAGTCAATTATTTGAGTTACTTATCTAAAACTAAATGCTAATTATATCAATATATATCCAAATGCTTCTAATATATAAGTTATATGAACTACTTCCATTTCATAAAACCATATGAAACAAAAATATATGTAAGAGCATGTATTGATTAATAATTAAACAATCCCTATTTATATATAGAGACTAATCTATTAGGTATATGTGTGGTAATACACAGATTCCCATTACCCACTGATCAATAATCAAGAGATACATTAATTTCAATACAACCCTAACACTTAAAATGTGTAAATATAAATAACCTTTTATATTAAATTTAGAACTAAAATAAAAATCATATTCCTGGATGAATGAAAATAAATATTTATTTTTTCCCAGTAATGTAACTCTAAACTAAATGAAATGATCAAAATAACAATACTTATAAATAATTTAAACTAAAACATATCAACATTCATATAATAAAATATTCTAAATACTAATATTAAATAGTGTTTACATTAATTAATGATAAAATAAAATATTTAACCTAAAATATAACATCCTTGGAAGACAATAATAATCAAAAATAATATTAATATTGATTAATGTCAAGTAGATTTATGTCCTAGATGGAGATATGTATTTGGATAATAATTAATTTAAATATGTAATAAAACTATGTTTAAAAACCTTTGTGTGATATATCTATCCATGATAAATAAGTCAGTAAATTTATCAATGGTAGTACCTTAACACGCACCACAATTTTTATGTAAATTTATTTTATCTTCAATTGACATACCTAGAATAAGCACTTATTATTCCTTCCATATTGTTTTCTCCCTCATGAAAATACAATTACAAAAATGTGTGACCATTTTAATTGAAACCATTGTGTGAAAGGTCTATTTTATAATAATATATGTTTTATAAAAAAAATCCATGATGAATTTTTCTAATTAATTTTTTTTAATAATATTAATTAAAAAAATATTTTATTATATAAACCATGGTTGTGGTTTTGGAAAAAATAAAAATGATTTTTACTTTTTGACCATCTTATCTATTCTTCACAAAAAACCACACATATATCATTAATGGTATTTATAGGACTTCACTATGTCAATGTGAAACTTAAGAATGATAAATAAAACATCCAAAGTATATATATGGATTGAAAATAGTAAATAATATGGGAACACAAACAATGTATAACACAAAATCCATGTTGAATCATCCAAAATTATGTGTTGATTGTGATCCCTTTATTGTAATCAAAATAATAATTCTGTCAAAGGGATTAATAGAATTAAACATAAAACTAAATGGGTTCTCCTATACTAAAAATGTGTGATAAAACCTCTTCTATGGAGGAATTGTTAGAGAAACAAAGAGAGTTCTCCATGTTTAATGAGAAAATGCTCTCCATCCATTAAAAATATGGTCCCTAAAATACCCTAAATAAAACCCATTCTTTGAATAATGGAGCAAGTTAAAGTCTATCTATTACATATGTTATGAAACAGTTAACCATTTAACCAACATTTTAAGGATTAAAATAATAAATATATTTTTTAGTGATAGTTAAACTCAATTAAAATTCATTAAACCATGCATGATTAGAACTTTTTATGATTCTATGACACCTGTGATTTCTTTCCTCTGAAAATCACAATAGATTTTTGGTAAAAAAAATTACTCGAATATTTTTTCTCTTCTTTAGGTGTGTAGTAATAACATTTGGTAAAAATATTTTTGAATTAATTTATAATGAAAATTTATATATCTATTTTTTCATTATATATATAACTTTTTAAATTTTTGAATATTGTAGAAATGTCAGATTGAATTCAAAAAAAAAGATATGAAGTTTCAAAAAGTTCATTTGAATGTGACTATGTTATTACTCGTACAACTACAAAATATCCCAATAGAAGTGGAATCTGGACGTTAGTGAATTTCCAATAAATAATAATGAATTTTTGGAGTCTGGAAGAGACATTTATAGAAAACTAAACATTATCAGTTTACAGTCATATGAAGTCTATAATAGTATATTGTCATGATAGAAATTCCAATTTTATGTTTTTATTGATTTTATTTTCTATGATTTTAATTATGTGTCCATAATTAAAAATTTCATATACCATTTATTTTATTAATTCTTTATAAATCATTTAATATTGTGTGATTTTGTTAGGTGAATGATCTAATTCTAATAAAAGATATACAGATATTATAGGGTGGGGAATAGAGATATTGTTTATATGGTTGATATAGGGCCTCCAATGTAGATGAGATAGTTTCCATGGATAGAAATATATGCATTATGATGTATTTATGTTGAGGGATTACATACGATATGAAATCTGTAACATCGCAAATATTTCATGTCATTATTTGGAGAGTGAATTTTAATTTTCAACATACAGTGTTGGATTGGTTCTGTAATTGCGATTTAGAATAGTAATTAAAAAAGTTATACAACAAAAGGTGATGTTTTCAAATAAGGAATGTGTCCTGGTTTGGGATTTTTGTTTTGGGTGATCATTGGAGTAGGTTAGGGAGCACCATATGGAAAAATGTCGCAACCTGAAGTAATTCGAACTAAAAACTATATTTGGTGATTTCATGAATATTTTTAGGTAAATGAAACTTCATAGTCTTGTTTTTAGTCATGTTTTTAATATAATTTTGTGGGAGTATTGATACATAAAACAAGGGAGAAAGGTCCACCTCACTTATGAAGGGTTGATTTACACTAGGAACCCTTTTTCATTCTGTTCATTTTTTAGGTGGTGGTTTTTTTACACTATATACCCCTATCTATGTCATGAATGGATCCTAGGATTATTTATTTTAATAAGGGTATTAAGCATACTTTTTTGGTCCCCAACGTTATCGTTTTATACTGGGTGTGTGGGGAGTTCCTTTTGGTCTTACTCTACCTATACCTACACCCTTTAAGACCCCATGATAGGGGTTGGGTTTTTGTACATTCCGGTAATGTTTTCAAGTTAATTTATAGTATCGACCACTTCAATTTCTATTTTCATTGGTAAAAATCTAACTTAGATGATTTTTTGAATTTTTTTTATTCTAAATATGTTTATGATTGGTGGAATTTGGAGAAGTTTATTGGATTTCAAGCATGGTTGACATATGAGATCTAGGAAGGAGGGTCACACTTTATAAAAAAGAGATTCTGTGATGAAATAATGTGTTGTGCATTTTTTTAAATTAAAATTTTTATTTAATTTATATATTTAGTTATAAATATTGCTTATTAATTAATGGCTTCATGTGGAATTACATAGGTTTTTTAGAGTGTAAATAGACTAGAATAAGGTTTTTTGGGCCTTTGTTAGTGGTTAACTCTATGTTCTAGGTATGTGGACCATTTGATAGAATTTTATATACATGAATTTTCAAGAATGTACATTACCTTCAAATGATATGGATAGGTAATGGTGTATGTTTAATGAGATATTCCTTTGAGAATATTATTGGTAATCTCTATCAGCCTCAACATAGAGAAAGTTATCATTTTTAATTGGACAAATTTGGTTTCCCAGTGACTTTATTTTCATGGGATGAGGGTTTAGAGTGAGTGAAATTAATTAATTGGGTAGGTCCTAGGGTTCTAGATGAGACTAAAGGTATCCTAGGTTAGTTCCTAGAGAATTTGGGATATCATAATGTGTTTGGGGATGAATTTTGATAGGAGATACAATCATATATCAAATGTTTGATTTGAAACTCTCTCTTAATGATGAAGGTGACTATTAGTGTTCTTTTATTGTAGTATAAGTACTATAAAAAATCCATAGTATCATGGATGGGACTTACCATGATGAATGGTTGAGTTGTATCCCTTATAGGATGTTATATGGGAGACTAGTTTGGGTCGAAGGAATTATTTGTGGTCTTAGAATTGGGATACCAATGTGATTTGGGTTTTAATTTGACACTTACTAATTTGGTTGGCGTTATATTTTCCTAAAATATGCATGGTTACAATTATGTTTTATCTGTGGGATAGTATCGATGATTATGGATATGAAAGGGTTTGGATGATGATAATGGATTCCCAACTGAGAGAGATTATGTTTGATGTCATGTGATTTGATAGATGGGGAATATAATGGGGTGTGATAAGCTAGTGAACATCATGGTGGGATACAATGATATTATTGATGTGTTGTGTTCATGTTTATGTTTGGTGATAGATTTTGGTCTGAGTGATGGGTTCTAAGGCCTTGTTCTACAATGAGTGAGATATAGTCCTCAGTATATGTTATTTATATACAAACCAATAGTGATTTGTTGTTGACTGTGGAAAACCATGAATGATAATACTATGATAGAACAAGGATGGGTTATCTATGAGCTAGGTGGTTTGGGTGATCATGATGGGTCGTCCTTTTGAGATAAGGTTGAACTTTGTGATTTAATGATCAATTATCCATGAGTGAGATATAATTTTGGATGTGATATGATGTGAGATTGGATAATTTGGTATCCATGAGTGATATGGTGTTTGGGAAGTTATTAGATGTAGTATATGGATTGAACCAACCTTGAGTGAAAATGTACAGGTCAATCGTTGTATATGTGACATTCCTAGAAATATGGGATTATCATGATACTTGTAAGGGAACATTATTTGAGGGAATGATAATCTATATATAGATGACACACAACCGTTTTTCATATAGTAAAGTCTTGTACATTCCACATTTTATGACTAGATTTTGTAATGGAACCAACAAGGTATATTTTCGTATAATGGTGGTTTGGTTAACATATGTTGTCCTAATCAGTTTGTTAATTCCATTGTATATCATGGAATACTGGTTAGTAAATTATGAACCATTGTGAATTTTTATTTATGATTTCATTTACTTATACATAAACTAACATGTGATAGAATATATTATGTGTCTTTTTAATACCATACTAATTTACATTCTTACATCATGACCAATCTCCCTATTTTGTTTATATATGTCATATTATCTTTTAATTTGATATAATTATGTTTAGAATATCTAGTTGAGGTAGATTAAGAGGTTTTTATATATACATGATGTATGAAATACATAAGGAAGTAATGATGACAATTTATCATTTTTTACTTTGGTAAATAATTATATGTGATGGGCCCATATGGAAGCCAAATGATGTGTATTCCATTAACATGTGTCCATATTATTATATGATTCATAATGTACATTTATTATAGAATTATTATTTGTTGATTTATGTGTATTATTATGTTTTTTAAGGATACCAATTTTTTATTTGTATTATTATATACATGATTTTTATCAAATTGAACTGCCTCTCCAATTTATGGATTCGGCCCTTTTCACTAGTTGATATCATATAGAATATGAGGGTGTTCATTTTATGCCATGTGGAAAATGGAATCCCATTTTTGGACTGTATTAAATTCCATGGGATTTTAAATTTTATCATATGGTGGATAAGGTTTTCTTTAATCAATGGTACCAAATGAAAGTATTACTATTAGAGAAATCAAAAATTTCATTTTTATACTTGATTAAATGGCCGGGTTGCATCACAGGATAAAAGATGAGATTCTGGAACAATGGACCTAAAATATCCATTATGGTGAAGTCTATCAGGGGTACATTGTTTGTATCAAACCACAAAACCATTTAGAAAAAACGGTACTTCCTAATCGATGGGGATGATCATGTCACAAAGTTTGGTTTAAACAAGAAATATAGATCATAAAACCTTTCAACTCTCTATCTCTCTAAAATAGTGGAAAGTATAGAATTTCCCAAACTGTATGCTTGAACTCTTCGACCCCACTACATAAGTAGTAGAACAATCATAGTTAGTTCATAGCTTGTCTATCATAGTTGGCGTGACTTCATATACAATATTTCCAGGGCATTCATCTGTTTATTTGATTTCACTTGAACCATAAAAATTACATTCTCTATGTTGGATGAGTGAAGCATATTTGGTGTATGGAAGATGGTATATCAACTTTACATTCTGTTTCATTTCATTTTTATGGTTTGTTGTTGTGTCACACAATAGACACATCTAATGATGCTTCATAAATGCTAATTTCTTAATTTAATGGTTTTTCTATACATAATATGAACCTACCTAGTGGTGAATTGACCCATTGTTTGATCGCATTATCACAAGACACTCCAATAGATGTTCCTACCTTATAGAACCATAAATCCCTTGACTTAATGTTGATAATAAATTCTAATGCTGTAGGTTTCCCATTAAATAATGTTTTTGAATGAGAAATACTTAAGGAACATAATCATACATGAGTTATGATTTTTTATTTTCACTAATCTTTATACCATTATCAAATACATTCATGATTTAGGCCTTATGATTTATAACCCATAATCGATACAATTTCTTATTAGCCTCATTACATACTCCATTAATTAGTTAGAAACCTCTTTATGTATATTGTATTTATATTGGATTCAGGACATTAATGTTTTGAATTATGATACACTTTTGTCCATGCATTTGTCCTTAATATTTTTCTGTATTCTATTTTCCCCATTTATCTTGCTCTATGTCTTTCATTATGCGTTATTCCCTATGATTTAACCTTATGAATTTTCTTGTGTGATTGGTTCTTGTTGATAATTAATTTTCAATAATTTATTGCATGAACGAAATTATTTGGATATATTATTAGAATGTTATTATGGAAATGATTTTCTGATATATGTGATCATTATTGTTTTGCCTTATCTACTTATGGGTTTAGAGTGAATACTGGTCTCTACATAAGGTTGCCAAGAATGGAATCTCCATTTTTAGTATTGGAATTATATGAAGCACTATGATCCGTGCTTGAATTTCCTTATACATGCTCTTCAGGTGGGTTATTATACTCTATAGTTTCACAAGTTATCTAAAGGAGAAACCACAAGTAGAATTATTTGAAAGATGGTTATTCCATAACTCGAGTGATACTCGGTTACCAATATGATATTCTTATGATGTAATTAGAGGTTATTATTACACCATTCTAAATGTTATGTGAGGTATACATTTTTGGGTTATCATGGATGGACTCTGAAGTATTGGGTATTACAGATCCTTATACAGTGACACATGGGATTCCTTTATGGATCTTCTTGTATTATATTTGGATTACCACACTAGATTTTATGGATGGATTTCTTGGTCTATATGTGTTTCAAAATTACTAAATTATGGTGTTTCTTACCTATAACATAAGGGACTCTTCCTCAAATCCAAAAGAAACACTAGGGATTGATCCATACATGAGGTACTATTTATCACATCCCATGTATACCCATAATCTGTTTTGTATAAGTTCTCATAGTTCATACATGTATGTTAGGCCGAAGTATATATTGGCTATCGAGTATCTAGGTAAAACCCAAAACCGTCTTGTTTTATTTATTTATTATCTTGAAATCATTATTAAAGGCATGATAGATGTTTTATATCACATGAAATGGATTGATCTAGACACTATTGGTGGTTTCCTTCTGAGTTTGTCTCACACCCTTCTCAAGACACAATTACTATCGGGTACCCAAGAAAGTCTTTATGTTTTCAGTTCCACCTATTTATTACACGCCTTTTGGAATTTACATGGGAGCTGCGGTACATTGGACTGATCAAGTATTTAGGATGCTCATGGAGTTGGATAGTGGGATATTTTAAATTTAATTGTGTTATTCTAATAATTTCACCTGCTGCTTGTATCTTTTATCATCATCTCAATATGAATGAAATGTTATATGTATTGGTGTTATCCATTTACATTTATCCAGTCATTATATTTATCATCTTCTACTTTTAATTTATTATTATTATTTTTATATTACTTCTTTATTTACAACTAATATATTTTTGTGTGGCTATGATAATATGGGAATAGTATCCCCATAATACCACCGTTATACACTCTCTTCTAGTTGGAAGCCTCTTTCATATTGGGAGGAATACTTGAGGCCCGGTAAAAACCTATCTAACTTCATGTTTAGTAGTCAATCGGTCTGATACATTACAAAGTGATATCAATGGGATTCATTTTCTATTATCTTAATAAATTATTCATATATAAAAGAGACTAGAAAATTGTCGGCAGTTGGTAGATAGTCAGTTCTTTGGCTGATCAACCCAAGTAAGAAGAAATTACCAAGTGTCTAAGGATGGGTTTTTTGTTCATGTTCCTCCATGAAAAAGTTGATTATGATTTTTTACTTGGTTGACTAGAGTATTTTACCCTTATTAATGATTTATTAGATTTATAACTCTATCCCTTAGCCCTATATAGAAATAAAGTATCATTACATGAATCATGATAGGCACACATGAATTCACATACCATATATATGATATTCCATATATATTTTTTTTACAATATTATGAATTTTTGATGTTCTTTTTGTGTTATCTTCTTGCATTTTATATTCCATGTTAGTAATATTGGTGATGCGCTCATTTGATATCAATTAAGTTAATTTAATTTGATGCATGTTGTATAACATGATGTGTGTTTTATCTTGTATGTTTTTTGGTATGGAATGCTCCAAAATACATTTGGTGTTCCTAACTGCTTGTCATGATTAGGTTATCAATTAGTATTATTACTCATGTTCCATGATTATATGTTAAATTATCATGTTTTATCTGTATTTACTTCTTGTGAAATCATTAAGTAAAATTTTAATGTAAAGGATAATTAAATAAAATTATAACATCAAAATATGTGGTGTTTTCCTAGATTGATTTCTGATGACATTTTATTTGAAAAACCAATAATTTTATGTTTGATCAATGAACCATTGGTTTCATGGGATATATTATAATGTTTTTTCTTAAATGGGAGACAATTTAAAATTTATAATGTGTATCAGTACTTATTAAATTTTAAACTAGTACCCCATAAAACCAGACAATCATTATAAGTAGTCGATATATATATATATATATATATATATATAAACAATCACATAAATATGAACACTGTTAAATTTGGACCTTAAAATCAATTTTCTTCCTTTATAATTGTATGGAATTTCATTTCATAGGAATGATAACCATATGAACACATACATAAATGCACAATTGGACCCAATAAGGTCAGTTGGGGAATGTTGATTATTAGGTAGACTTGAATTGGCCCAAGTATGTCGATCTAGGTGTATGTGCTTATGAGATAATCCCATTAAGGGTGTTTTAAAAATCATAATTGTTCAAAAAAAAATGGTTTCGTATCTTGATAAACCCTAAATGACTTGAATGAGACCCTTATAGTTCACCCTTCATTTGATGTACCTAATACAAAACCCCATGGTGTTGTACTTATTCTAGACAGTGAAAGACACTAAAAGTTTAAGAAGCTGTTTATATGGTTTTACATATGTGTGTTTGGTGGAAGATTACAAAAATATTCCCAATTTAAATAATATAAGGCCTTTTAATCATAATTGATCTATGTTTGTATGATTTCTTGGTTAATTAAAATTCCAATTACAACCGAAATGGTGTTTTCATCTATATATTTCAAATGAAATTATCATTAACATTCCAAGTAGAAAAATATTGTAAATAAATAAATGATTTCTAAAATGTAGTTAATCAATTGATTTTACTAAATATGGCGGTATGCTATCAAAATAATTGTTTTTTGAATGAATTTTAATAACATTATTATATACAATATTTAGTTTCCTAAATAACGTAACAATGGATTATTATTTATGGATTTGTTTAGGATTTTGTTAAAAACCGATAGAAATGGATAATGAATAAAAGTAGAAATAAATAAAGTGTCATTTAATGAATCCTTAGGTTTTTTTCTCAGCATAAAATCTCATGTAAATAATTCTTTAATATTTCCATAGGTTTTCTTTGAAATGGGAACATGATCATTACCCATAGGCATCTTTTTTACAATCCTGAAAAAAATGATTTGTTGTGTGGCCTAGTGATAATTTTAGTGTGACATAGTTATAGGTTGATCATATTTTAATTTGGGATGGGGATGGACAAAGGCTGGTTCCACCATGAGAAACATTAGTATCCTTCCAGAATCTGTTAATCCATTCATTCATGTGGTTCCCTTCATGTTTCATAATCTCATGTTGGACTCGTTGTTTATATAATGAAATCATTGTATGGGATGATGGTAATTCAATATTCTATCCCTTTATTTGGCCATTAGAAACATATAATTACTAGTTTTAGTTAGATAGACATACCTAGGGAATGGAAATATACATTCTAGGTTTTGTAACCCTTTTTTCTTTCTCTTTAGTTTTAGATAGCTAGTAAGTTTTCTAGTTTGATTAGCAGTAGTTTGGGTTGAACGAATCTGAGTTTTTTCTTCCTATAGGCTAATAGTTACAGGAATTATTCAATAAAATATGACTATGGATAGTATCAAGGATTTTTATTTTTGGTCATGATATATTTTTGTAGTATGTTTTGAAACATGCAATACCTTATGAGTTTTTAATATAGTTTTGTAAACCATTAGAGTTTTTATTTAATATTTTGATCTGGATATTATTCAACTGTATTAGGGGTTATCTCTATAGTATGTAGTACTGATCCTCTAACAAAACCAATATCCTCCTAATGATTGGGATGGCTTCTTAAGAGTATTGGGTGTCATGACACTGAAAAACATGGTTTTTTTGATCTTATACATAATTTTATGGCATTCATGGATGTAACATAGGAGGAGTGTGACATGTATTTATAAATTAAAATCAATTCTAGTATTCTTTTAAGAGTGCACTCTCTCTTTCATTTTGGTTGTATTCGCGCTATAGTGTAATGTAGACATATAATACCTATATATAGTAGTTGATGGAGTGTTCCCCCAAGGGATGAGAACCCTTATTCAATAGATCTAATGAATATGAAACTCCTAGGGTGGGGAGAATCATGTCGGAAGTGCTAAAAAGTTTCATCCATAGAGAGGGAGGAAAACAATGAAAATATCAGTTGGAAATGGTTGTTTTATTTAAAATTCACCTATTTCTGGTAATATTTTTTTTTACATTGATGGTTGTAAAAATCTTGATGATGTTTATCTTGGCTATATGAGAAAAATGTAAAGACATAATTGGCCATGTATGGGCATTATTGGTTGTGCTTGAGCGATCACTGGAATAACTCGGTGGTAAGGACATTGTGACCAGTTAATGTTGATGCATATATGGTTGATGCGAAGACTTTTAATGGGAAATCAACCGAAGAGGTTTGAATAACCGTTTGTTATGCATGGGGAAGGATTTTTTTGAATCCATTTTAATAACATTTCCCTCATTATACTAGGATTGTCTCGGTCCTTTTTGGTTACTATTCAAATATTCTTTGTATACTATTGGATAAATGGTGATCATGTCCCCTGCGTTGAAATTGTTTGGGAACACAAAGAGAGAATTAGTTATACACAATGATAATTTTAAATTTTTTTGGATTATTATGTGTTATCCATCAAAATGTGTTCAAGAATCATTTTTTTCCTTAGAGGAATGGTTAGTCATGAGTGATACATAGGTTATTGAGTAGTAACTACATAGACAGACTTAAGGACACAAGTTTTTCCCCTTTGACTTAAACACCATGAAAATTCCCCGATGGGGTCATATGTTGATATTAATATGTGGATGGATATGTATATGCATATCACTCATAATATGTGAGCTATATTGAATAAGTTCATTGAGACTCTGTTGGTTGTTTTTTTGGTTAGACCAAACATTAATCACACTCAGAAGGGATGTTTGAAAAGGGATGTGATCCTATTGGGATGGACTAGGCATTCAATCATGTTCATGCTATGGAACGATACCTTAATGTGGGAGTTTTGGGGTAGAGACATCAACTGAAGTTGATTATGTGTTTCAGTGAGCATTATTGGGGGAATCCTAAGTAACCTTCATCTAAAGGATTCATGCATATTTTATTTGTTAAATAACCAATGAATCCAAGTTCTTTGAGAGTAGTTAACCAGTTTCAGTTCGAGTAGTTATCCCGACCTCTTTTTCTATGCAGTTTCAAAGGAACTGCATTATCATATGTTTTCGGGTTGTGTTAACTATGATGAATTTCATCGAAGACTTTTCAAAAGAAATTGTGTTGAATAAGATTTTTAGTTCATTCGGGATTCAACAATTTAATCAATATGGTAATATTTTTATTAAAACCATTACGTCGCTAAGGGAGTGCTTAAATGAACAATTCTAAAAGTGGAGATACTATAACTTGAAATTGGCCCATAAATGTTGAAAAAATTATGGTTAGAGACATTGGATGGTTAATGAAAGAAATGATTACATGATAATGACATGGGTTCATGGGCTCTGGTAAGAGTTTTATTGATATTCAAATTTATAAAAAAAGCATTAGATGATGTTTCTACAACTTATGTAATATATTGTAAAGGGATACTCATAAGTTTGTTGGGAATTTGGAAATGAAACGTGAAAATTTGGTGAAGGAATCATTATCAGAGTAGGTTGTGTTTAGTTTTATTCATTTTCACAAGGATTTTTGGGATTATATTTTTTAAGGTGTGGATATTATAGAATCAAATGACATTTTGTTCCAGATGAAATTCCATATGATTTTGAATTTTATCATTTGGTGTATAGGCAATTCCTTAAACTGTTGTTCAAAATTATATAATACGAGTTAGAAGAATCAAAAATATTTTTTGTACCTAGTCGAAGGAATAAGGGGTTTCATGTGTGCCCCTAATGACTTTTGAGTGCACCAGACATGGAATCTAAAACATGGAAAATGCTGAAAAGGGCCAACCATTTTTCCAAAACAATGCAACCCTTCATCATAAACTAAGACTCTAGGTCAGTTGGGATAAGGGTATTTCATGGTGGTTCCTACCTACTGGAACCATAAAAACCTTGAGATAAAATTTATAATCCACATTGGGGGTGTGGTTTTCTCTTGACATAAATGTTTTTAATGAAAAAAACATAAGGAACATAAACAAACATGAGTTAGGTTTTTCCCTTTTCACTATCATTTAAGCCCTTATCACAAAACTTTATTAATTAAGAATTATTTTTTATAATAGATACTGTATAACCATTATTGTTATCTTCATTCCATACTGTTGAAATTGGATAAACCACATTTGATGGGTGTTTCACATATATTGAATTCCTTAAATTAATGTTTTCAATTTTGATAAACTATAAGATATGAGTTGGGTATAAATATTATACATTATGTTTGATGAACCAAGATTACGATCTATTACTTTACTTATGATTTATTCTCCCTGCTTATACGTTATGTATTTTTCTTTATGCATGGTTGATTTTTTTAATACCTTCTAACATAATTGCTTGGATTGAATGAAATTATTCGGATTGATTGTTGTGATTTAATTATTAAAAATACTTGTTGATATTATGTGATTATGATTTATATGAATTATCTTCTTATGATCTAATTGAGAAAACCGATCTTAACATAATGAATCTTTTGTGATTAGTATTGGGACTATTTGATTTTCAGGGAGTGACACTTCACATTCCTTGTAAAATCTATCTAGGATGTATATTATACTATTGAGTTACATTTTTTCCCTAGGGGAGAAACCTTGGAAAAACTCATTGGAAAGATGGTTATGAAATTACTCACGTGATACATGGTCCCCTATGTGAGATACAATGTATGTGCTCAGAGGATATGCTTACACCATACCGAGAGTGATACAAGAGATGACTTTTTGGTTCACCTTGGATATAATATGTAGTATTGGGTATTATAGAGGCTCCTATAGAAAAAAATTTGATTCCATTATGGGTCACCTTGGATGGGCTCAAGATTCCCACATTCGATTTGACAGATGGCTTACCCAGTTTATATGATACTCTTTATTATTAAATAATGAGCATGATTAACTATTATCTTAGAGACTCTTCCTCTAAGAAAAATCACATGCTTGGGGTTGGTCTATATATTATGAAGTATTCATTGTGAGCCATGAATACCCCTTATCAAATTTTTAAAGGCTCCGTTTGTTTAGAAATAAAACTTTTAATGAAGAAGATAGTGGCGTTTGGGTATTGATGTTGAACCTGAACTATCATGTTTTATTTATTTATTTTATTTTATTCTTTATTATAGCCACATTTATCATATGAAATATCATAAACTAGATTTATATAGACCATATTGGTGGGGGAATGAAGAATATATCTCATACCCTATTGGGAAAACCATTTTGGTGGTGTACCCGAGAAGTTCAACATAATTTCAGGTCCATGGATTTATTTATTGTGTTGTGTTGTGTACGTGGGAGCTATAGAGAAATGAAATAATCTAGTAACTATGATTCTACTGGAGTTATCTGGCGTGACATTTTTTAGTTTATTTTATTACCCTACCTTTTCTTCCACCTACTAATATTATATGGTGTCATCCTAAAATACAAGAATTATAATATATATTGGCACTATCCATATACAATAATTTAGGCATTATATTTATCTTCTTCAAATTTGACTTTTAATATTACTAATTTCACTATTATCAATATTTTAACAACTAACATTCAATTTTTTGAATCTGAACATGATTGTATAGTCTCTACACCATTATTGAATTAGACCCTCACTACTATTTTATAACTTTTGGCGTATGAGGAGGCACACTTGTTTCCATGTTGATACTGATCCAACTATCTATTTAGTGGTCCGTTCGGCTGGGATGTTACATGGCCTTCCAAATTTTGTTGGTGTTCAAGGAAGTGGCTTTATGATGCTCTATCAAAGATGTTTTTACTATTTTTTTAGATGGTATATACATATCCACGAAATGTGTTATAGCCTGTGATGGAAAAAATATTGGTGTCTCAAAACATATTTTCAGTGGGACGTAGTTTCTTCCCATGTTATAACATAGATATTATATGTGTTTCCTGTTATGTTTGATAAATTTATTAAACATGATGATTTTATAGGTAGAAATATTTAATTTTTTGGGAATTTTAAATTAGAAACAGAACAATTTATGTGAATAATATATGGAATATAAGATTCACACGAAATGAGAGTTATTAAGTGTGATTGATAATAATTATGAGAGTTTCATCTATTTAATGTGTGAATATAAAAATATATGGAAATTTCTTATAATAATTCATGGTGGAATTTTAATCTCCTGTAACATGTTTTCACTCATGATTTATTTTTCATGTTAATACATGTAGATATTATAGTGAGTCATTTTCCTATGATATATATTTAGCACGTTATGTGAGGGATCTATAAAGAACCCCGGTTGGTTAAAAAGGTATTATATTACCAAGGAATGATATGAGTAAAGAAATGTAAAATTTATTAGGATTTGTAATGTGATTCACTTTGACTAAGTATAATGTCAATTTCCCATTTTATATAGTGGGATCCATTCGATTAAATTCTCTATTGGTTCAGGATGTTATTTCTAGTGGTGATATGGGAGTGTGGGTAGATGCTGTTTGTTTTGTGATGATGACCTGCACCGTGTGGTCATGTGATTTTCCATGGAATGAGATAGTTATAATGTACTATATGAAAAAACTAACTTGAGTATGGGGTATGGTGAGTGGGTTAGTCACATCAGTCTAGGGTTGATGAGGTTTGAATCCATAGAGTGTGAGATTAGGGGAACTGGTAGAATATGTGGGATAGTTGACCCATTGGATTTAAATGAGATTGAGTTAAATTATTATAGATAACCTGATAGAAGATTCTTGGTATGTCACTCCATCGTTCGAATATTAGAGTGAGTGTTGGAATATATTTTCTAAGAAAATACTTTTTGTGGGAGGATAGGTGAATTGTGGTCACACGTAGTGTGGGTTGTATTATTGATAATTGATTAAGTAGATTGGGAGTTGATTGATGATTTTTTTTTATTTTGGGATAAACAAAAGAGTTATAAAGGGGCCAATGTAATTGTAATATTTGTAATGAATTAGATGACTATATTTTGTAATGGAATCAAAATAGGTATATTATGGAATCATGGTGACATTGTTATCGCATAGTGGTTTTATGGGCTTTTATATCTCATCATATTTCATGGAAGCCTAGTTATCCCCAGATAAATTTGAAATTAAATTTATTTATATATTTCTTTTCCTATTATATACATAGACATTGTATGATTTATGTTAGGGTATACTGGTAATACATAACTGAGTTATATACTCGCACCATTTATGGACACCCGTGTCTGAATGGGCACTATTTTTTTACTTTTAGGTAGAACCTGAGGCATGAAGTAGAAAAATCTAATGCAATTATGTGGCTATATTTTGATTACATTTTACATACTTTTGGTGAATTAAATGTGGATAAAGTAACATAATGATATTGAATATTTTTTTTAAATGTCTATTTTTTATTGAATTTTATGATTATATTTTTTCTTGTTAATTTAATGGAAAATTAATGCATTTTTATTTATTGGAAAGATATAAATAATTTAATGAAATCTATACATTTAAGTATTCATGAAGTTTTCTAAAATTATTTTAAATATGAATTTTTTATTTTAATTCCTTATTGAGAAAATTATGATAATGATTACATATTAAGAGGTAATATTGGTAGTTATTATTATAATATTATACATAAATCAATGGGTTAGGCTTTGCAAGGATCATCTTTAGAACCACACATAAATATTTTATAGGATTATCATATTCATTTGTCCATGAGAAAAAAATATTTTCATGTCATAACCCTTCATGAATGAGTCATTATTTCATTATAAAATTAACCACTTTAAAGAATTCAATGTCTTACTATGTGACTAACTATTTCATGTCATCATCCCAATTCTATGTTCTATACCATTATTACTGACCTGATATAAAAACTTAACAAATGGTATATTTTCTTCCCATATTCACATAACCGAAATCTCTCTAATGTGAGTGAAAATGGGGATATGATCTTTGTAAATCATAATTCACGGATGAAATAGAGAATGTTATGATTTTTTTTGTGTGATTGGATTCATTCCAATATATATTGATCCAAAATTTTCATACATTTACATTAAATCATTTTATTAATAAATAACACAATAATAATACATTCCAGCTTCAATGGGTCAGGGTATCATTGGAAAAGTAGGTTCATACATCAATTGTACATAATAAAAAATAAAAAATATTTAAATATTTCTTATTTATCATCCTAAAATATCTAACATTCCCCATTATAAATGTTGTCACCAAAGTATTCAAGTCAAATAATGGGATGAGTTAAAATCTAGATATGTGGATGCTTAACAAAGAAGGAATAAAAGACATGAATCAATTATAAATGATTGATCATAATAATCATAATCATATCAAAATAAAATGATCTTCATAAAAATCATGTGGAAATAATACTAAAAGGAAATATTTTGTGGAATATAAAAATTTATGAAACTTCATAACATAGTGGTCAAATACCACACATTTTTTTGAATAAAGATAGCATCATGTCCACCCATTACATATGTGTATAAATTGTAACATCATAATTGGGAACAAAGATAAAATCATATTAAAAAATAATACATAAATATCTTGAGATATGTCCTATTTCCTAATTCCTTTTGGGATGTATAATTTTTATCCCACCTATTAAATAAAAAAATTCATAATCTGGCCAGTCACATGTAAAGAGAACATTTAACAATCATAGTCATGAAATAAACCCATCGAAGGGAATGGATTTTGTAAGGATTTCACATATGATTCCTAATGTAATAAACATTAATGTTACCATATGAATAGATAATATCATATTTTAGAATAAATGTTCAATTTTATTTTAATAAGATATAAAACAACATGAGCTAATGGTGTGTTTCTGAATAAAACAGTATTTTTGAAAAAACCCTATAACTAGATTAGAAATCATTTTGAAAAGGATAAAATTAGTATATCCCTAGAAAGATGTGGCAAATAATATTTAATAGTCATATTTTGGATATTAGTTAAATATATATACTGAATACGTGGGTAAATATGTGATAACTCAAAAGGAAGGGAGTTATGTTCTAGAATTACCTTGACATAAATCATATTGTGATTCGTCACACATACAAACACAATATAATAAATGTATAATTATTAATAAATGAATAAAAGTGAATTATGTTCATTTATTTCACTATTCATACACTATAAATATTGGATATAATTTTATAACAGTCATTATAAAATGTGAATTTATTTGATGTCATGATTACGTGAAATCATCTAATATTGTTTTGATTTTACAATTGATGTTCCTGTTAATTTATACTTAGATAAAATTTATTATAATAGTATAAACTATATTTAATTTTTTTAGATATGATAATTTTTTCAAGGAAACCACATATTAAGGAGGATATAATTATAAAGTTTTCAATGTCCTCATAGTTAGTCAACCGATTGTTGGTCGGACATTTTCATAAGAGGTGAAACGAGATTCTTGACATAAAATATGCCATAAATATAGTTATTAAAGTAGGTTTAAATAACTAATATAATGTTAATTTTATTATCAATTAACCATAACTGATTTCGGTTTTAATGTAATATAGAGAATGTGGATGGTTTGGGAAAAAATGAGAAGATGGAATGATGAAACATTACCCACTTCTTGATGTATCTTCTTTTTAATGAATGTAATTTCTTTGAATGATCAGATCTGTTTTGATCCAAAATGTTAAAATGAATTATATGTTGCATAATATATGTAATTTGGGCAAAGAATTGGATTTTCTAAGAGAGGGAGGATTGGTTTTCCAAGGAGAGGGAGATAGGGTTTTTATAGATGTTGGTATCGGTATTTTTATATAATAATAACGAATTAATTATTATATCCAAGGTAATCCATTCACTTGGTAATAGTTTTCAAATTTTGAAAAATATTTTAATAAATTAACATGTTTTTAGAGCATTAAAATAAATAATAATTTTAAATTTTTAGTTTAATCAAATCAAATAGGAAAAAAATGCAAAAATGTTTATTTAAAGGGACACTTTAGATTTTTAGAATTTGGAAATTATTTTTTAGGATTATAAATTAGGTTTATTATTTTTAAATAATTAATTAATATTAATAAATTTAATTTGAGTCAATTAAACCAATTTATTATTTATTATTTCATTTTTACATCATTATTATGTCATAAAACTTGTTGGATTAGAAAAAATTCATTTTAAATTTTCACATTAAAATATAAAATTTTCAAATAATTATAAAAAAACCATTGATAAATTCCACCATGATTATTCTAACGTATAAATTTATTTTTTAAAATTATTTTATAACATTGTAAATTTTAGTTTTTAATTTAATAATTATTGTTTTTATAAAATACGCCAAAATAAAAAATTATCCACATCGTATAGTTTTTTTCAGATATTTCTAAATTAAATCATTATTTTATGACATTATAACATTAATATAATTAAATTAATTTAGACAGATTTTATTTACATGTCATTTTTTATTTAAATGGTGTATTTACTATTCATAATATTCATATGGATATTTATAAAAGTCAATTTACTATTCCAATGGCCATATTACTATTCGAAGAGAAATATTACTATTCTAGGAGTCATATTTCTATTCAGATGGTTATATTACATCCTATAAATACCATATAATTCAATTATTCATTATTCACCAAAAATTATTGCATGGTTCATCATTTTTTATTTCAAAATATTTGAATGGTTTTATAATATTTTAATTATTTTTTATAGGGATATTCTAGGGAAGATTTTATTTAATTGATATGGACGATCCAAATTTTTTAGTTCTATGTTTTCTATATTTTATTTTTTATCAAATTGAAATATTTTAAATTTTATTGGGTTTAGTTATTGAATAACGTATCAATATCCATTAATAAAATAATATTTATTTGTTTTTATATGTGTTATATGTTTATAATACTCTAAAATAAAATATAATAAAATTTTGTTCATGAAACAGATATCATTTACATTGTGTGGGTAATTACATTCCTCCCCCATTTATAAATTTTTTCCCATAAATTTAAAATTGTATTCCCTGATGAGAATTATTGGGAGTAATTATGCTTTCTTTTTTCCAATGTTCCCAGGTCGCCTCTTCATATATATGGTTCCACTATATAAATTTGACAATGTGAGTTTCATTTTATTACAAAATACGTCTCTATAGTCTAAGATATTCATTAGATACTCCTTATAAGAGATGTCAGGCTCCACTTGTACCACATTCAATTATAGTAAATTTGAGGGATATTATGTGTAATTAATCTTGGGGGATACATGGAACCTATCATGATCATGAACCAAGTTTTGTTGAACTTATAGCAGATAGAACACTACTCTTATGTGGAAATGGATTTCAAAGGGGATAATGTAGATAGGGATAATTTTTCCTTTCTTTCCAAACTGTATTACTCTCTTTTATAGTGTCCTAAAAAGGGAAAAAATTAAGTATAACAGTAAAGATGAACTCTTTTCAGTGGTTATTAGCATTTCTCCATTATTATCTATGAAAATATTTTATATATTATTGGATTTCATTAATATTATCTATCATTCCACATACATGATTTGTTTATTGTATCTTTTATCACCTAATTTTTTCTATAATGTGTTATTTGTACATGGCTCTAAATATAGAGTGTCATATGGGGCTATATGAATTATCTTGTGGGAGTTGTTGTTTCATGATAACTCAACCAATGATATATCTTAATCTATTCGACCTTAAAATGGTCTTGTCATATTTTACATTATTTTGGGGGTGATAGGATGTATTAAAATTCAATATAGTAATCATTGAATACTAAAGACTCTTCTAGAATATATATGTGAGCATTTCAGCATGAGAAAAATTGATTGAATTTGGTTCCCTGAGTAGCCTCACCACCTCCTTGACGTATATCATAAAATGATTCAAGAGGAAAATTTCCCTAATTAGTGAGGACGTGAGTATCCTTGGTGAGTCAATTCATCAAATCCCATATCACATTGAATCCATTGGATTTGAATTGGAGACTATTAGAAAATTTCATAGTGATGTTCTCCCACAAACAAGTGGTTATGGGGAATGAATGAATCCTCTCATTGGACTATTGTTACTGTACTTTAAATTGATATCATACCAAGAAATTTTTTTTGTACATATAAATATTCATCTTCATGCAGTTCCATCAGGAGTGTAGTGGAAGATCTTAGAACCTCATGGAACTTCCGTGGTAAATGTAGGAAAATAAAATATATAAACATTATCTAAAATATCTTTCTTTATCTCAGTTTTTTGAAGGAAAAAAATATTACAATAGATATAATGCAATGTATTCATTGATGTTGAACTAATGAAACTCAACTTTATATAAATATATCATCTTTATTAGAAGATCCAAATAATCACTTTTGGACACCTTGATCCTCTCTTGGATAGATTCTTGGTCAATCATTTGGTAATTATATGATTTATTCTTGGATGTTATAATTTATAAATCCATAAAGTGTATATCCTTGAATATATAGTCTTTCTCAATTCATATCACTGATAGTGTAAGAGGTTATTCTCTATTAAAATAATCATATACTATATTCTCCTTTTATGTATGGTATGAAATAATGAAATGATCATCCTTGATCGACTTTAACCATCTTCAATGCCACATGTTTACCTCTTTATGTGTGATCATGTACATTAGACACATTTGATTTTTATATATTAAAAAATAATATATATATAAAGGTAGTTTTATAAAAATAATTATAGTTAATATCATAGTTGATAAATTAAAATCATGCATCATGTAGTTTTTCTCCAGGATCATCAACTATTGTGAGGTATATTATATCAAAATATCATTTTTAATCATACACAACCAAATCCTTTCATTTAAGTATCTCTATATATCAAAACCCCTCTTCCACTTTAGGGTTTGATATTATATTTTTAGTGGATAAATATTTTTTAAATTCCTTAATATTTCCTCACATTATTTTGTATGGAAATTCTATACCCCATTTTATGTTAACATAGCTTGTGGGGATGATAATGTTGAGAAACATTTCAAAAATTCTTGTTAGGACCCATGAATTCAATGAATCCTATGGATTTCCCTACCACTTGTGGGTATAAACAATTCCTCAATTACCATTATCTTCGATGGGTCCAAAGAAATTCCCTCAATTTTGATCATGCGAACAAAGAAAATGAAATTATGTTTTTTATGTTTCACTTACTGAAAAGAGAATAAAACATCCCCATTCAAAATATTTTAAGAAACATCAAATGATAATCATAATGTTCCTACATTATATTAGATCAAATATTTTTATTATTATTAAATAATACCAAAAAATATCAAGGTATTCATTAATGACTCTATTAAAAAAATCCACGATTATTGAAAATGAATTAGTTAGATTAAAGGGCCTAAAAATGAACACACATTTTTCATACAATGTATGAAATGGTGTCCTCAAAAAATCAACCTTTGTCACTATTAGCTAATGAAATATAGATTGATTAGTTTGGTATGTAATGATCTCATTATAATTGAACAAATATATCATAAATCCCTAGTAATGGATGTTTTTTATTTATTGTGATCTCATTGAGATCATAATAATAGATGCACATATTTATTAATCCATCATTTATCATAAAAAATATCAATGGTGGACACCATAGTGATTCACATGGCAATGAAAATTATTCTAAATTCTATAACAATTAATTCATTAACTTCTATATTTATACTAGGGGTTTCTTATATAGAAATAATGTTGTTTGAGTGGATATATGTATAATCACTATTTAGAACTCTACCTCTGGATATGGGGGTGTTCAGTAGATATTTTGGAAATACATCAATATATTCCCTTATTATATGAATTTATAAATGGTTGGTGATTTAATTTGGGAAAATATTATGTAAAGATATATTTATTCACTGATTATTAGAACCCATTCCATTAAAGGAGTTTCCAAATAATAATCATGTCCTTCCTTATATTTATACAGAATCATTGTTTGATTTTGAATATACATAAGGAATTAATTTTCATAATAGTTGTTTTGAATTCAATATAATGAGAGAAAATGCATCATAATATAAAATAATTTCTACCATTGGAAGGATTTCAAGAATCACTAGATAAATGTTTCCCACACATGATAAAATAAGTTGAGTCAAATATAGGAGTTTCAATGATTTCACTATGAGTTTGTTTTACAGATATCTCTACATCTAGTTATCAGGTATGTGATTCAATAGTTCTAGAAAACATACAACAAATAATAGAATTTTTAGAACCAAAATTAGATAAATATATGTTTATTATTGAGTGAATTAGATGTGGATCACATATAATATCATTTTAATGCTCAACTACATCAATTTTGATGAAATATGATTTTCACTACTCTTTAAGTTTTAGTGGGTTGTTATGTATTTTACCATCAAAGACATATGCCTTGGTGTAGTAGTTTAATTACTTCCCTTCTTCTTTATTTTTGAAGCATTGTACCATGGGTGGTGAATTGATACGTTCGTTATATTACCTTGTAATGTCGATGGTTTCTTTACCCATAAAACCATGTGTTTTGTGTCCTTATCTTGTGAACATAATGAAATTCATCATCCCATTTAAACATATCCCAAGATAGTTCTTTTCATATCATTAACATCTAGGAATTTGTAACTTATTTTAGGATTTTTAAATTCGATCTGCCTTCTCAAAATCCATTATTCACTTTTTGTTACTATATCCATGGGTACATTCTCCATGATCCACCTCTACATTGAATGGATATAAAACTAATTATTTTAAACCCCGAATGTCTCGAATAGATAGATCCCATTAGAGGTGTGTTTTAGACCATTAATGAGTCTACCTTTCTTTCAAAAATTTATAATAACAAAATCTATGGAATATACATTAGGACTTGTTAAATTTTACCCATAATCCATGTTAGATTACATTAATTTTTCTAAATGTCTAGGAATTATCTCTGTCATTGGTTAATTTTATTTGGTGGAATGAATTATTACAAATATCTTTTAAAAGCTACACAAATAAATTTATTCCATTTCAGTTTAAACTTAATATTCTTCATCAATTCATACTATTTATTAACCAGTTATTATAAAAAGTATATTTCATGAGTTATCGAAGCCATTTTAAAAAATGGGATCACAAAAATAACCTTTTATAATGAGAAAAAAAACTATTCCATGAAATGTGGGTCAATATATTCCATGAATTTAGATGTTAAATTCCTTATAGAAGAAGTTATTTCTAGTTTTTAATTCAATGGTGAAGACGGATTCTCTATATATTTTATTTTATTGTTCGTATCCTAATATAGATAGTTAAAAATATATATAAAATTTGGAACTCCACCATATATTTCATTGGTATTATCATTTTTACAATTATTTAATTGTCCCTTATATTGTTAGATGGTATAGTTTCTATTAGTTCCCACAATTTTAAAAAATAGAAATGGTTTGAAAAAAAAATTAATTAAACAATTCATATATAATTTAATTTACTAGGAAAATAAATCCTAATGTAATATCATATGGTATCCCTATGATTAGAATAGATTTATTCTCAAATTATTAATATTTTATATCATTAGTTATATATCCTTTATACTGGTGTGTATGTGGATTATCTTTAACTGAAGCGTAACTACCAGGAGTTTTATCCTAGTGTACATTAAGTCGTTTTTATCATGAACCATGAAAAATAGAGGTAATACCTACTGATTCGTTATGGGTGTATTACCCCATGGTATATACATATAATAGATATATCTAGTCGTAGTATCAATTAAACTATCTCATTTCCTAGAATCCAAAGGCCTATATACATCTCTAAAGATTCAATATGTTTCCCTTAAAACACTGAATCTTCCCCAGTGTTACATTCCCCAAAGATTTTATAGTATGTTATATCATCTTGAGTATTTCAATAACTTGTGCTACACGCAACACCAAGTTCGAGCGCACCACGACTTACAAAACATGACGTTCAAAAAAGAGGTTATGAATAGTATTAACCACTTTTTAAATTTTATATATCTTATATAATATAAACATTAATATTTTGTGTTTCTTATATATTATATAAGAAAAATTCCATTTTTAAGATAAAATATGTATTTTTTAAAAAAATGTAGTTTTTCTGCCTTTTAATGGATAACCCTTTTTAAATACAATATTTGAAAATTTTATATATTAAATTTAGTGAAATTATATTCTCATTTAGAATAGGGACATAAAAATTTAGTTTGGATAAATCTTTGGTACTTTTCTGATAACTTTCATATTTTGATTAATTGTGAAAAATACATAATTTTAATTTAAAACAAAATTTTTAATTGAAACAATTTATAGTTTTAAATTATAAATTTGAGTGGTTTAGAGTATTATTAGACTTTATTTTTATATTTTAATTTAATATAGGTCATTTTATGTAATTTTACTTTTAAACTGGTTATAAACAAGTGTCAATCGTTTGACAGTTATTATTTCTTAAAAACACGCTTTCTGTTTTAACAATATGAATTAATTTTAAATTTATTTATTCCAGTTATATGTTTTGAATTTTGAAAAATGGATTCCATATTGGGAATAATGTTTTCCAAATTTTGTAATTAGGTAGATTTTTTTTTAAATTATGAATATTTACTTCAGAAAATATTTTATTAGCCATGGTTAAAGGGTAAATCCTGTAAATTAGGGTAAAAAAAATAATAAAATAATAATATTAAATTACCCTAACATGTGTTCTATTAATATTTATTGATACATTGCAGACAATGGTCATCTTTGGTTCTATTTTGGGACCCCATGGGTCCACTTGATAGTTAAAATGAAAATTTATATTAATTAATTTAATGTAAAGACAAAAAGGACATAAACATATATCTTTTAGTTAAACAATTTTTAAATGGGGTTATATAAGTTATATTTTTGACTATAAATACTAATTATAAAGAAAAAAATATTTCCTACTTAATGAAATTTTATTTATAATTTCTATAAATTAAATAAGTTAATTTATTTATGAAACAATGATGATGTAGTAATTACATTATTAAAGAATGAATCAAATAAATTGTATTGTAAATATTATAATAATGATAATTTGTAAGTTCTGATGCCATGAACGAATTTTATAGGTGAATATGAAATTTTAGTATTTATTTGATGTATTTTATTCGATGTAATAATGTTTTTTTGACATTTACAAAAAAGAAATACCAAATAGTGTAAAAATTAGAAATAAATTAATTTTTAAAACAAATACTATATTATTGGATGATATAATATTCGTAAAAAATATAAGGTTTAGAAAAAGGGCATAAATAATATAATATATGTCATTAATGAACCACTTTTGTTGTTTTGGATGTTTATAGTAATTTTATTATCAATATAGTGTAATAATACAAGAAGACATAGTAAAAGTTAAACTATTTAACAAAGAGTTAAATCTAAAAGATAAGATTAACATGGTAACCTAAACATGAATAAAAACTATTATATGAGACTATTTCGACCCATAACCACCTAATAATCGCAAAATATTCATTTTGAGCCATTATAAACAGAAAATTCTTGTATAATAAATTAATGTTTTAAACATTTCCTAAAGTAAACCTCGCCCCTATTATAAAAGGGATCTTCCCCTTATCTCAAAATCACATATCCAAAGCCTTTTGGTTCAGCCATCCCCTACCCGAATATCCTCCCAACTTGCCTCAAATCAACCAAGAGGCATTACATTGATTATATGTAGAGGTTATAATTTCACCACCCTTTGGATCAACTAAAAAGGAAACACCCGAAGTAGAGGTAATAATTTCACCACCTTCTTCCAAGTTCATTTCTTCATACACTTCCTCTTTCTTTGTTGTTTCCATACCAAA
Organism: Viscum album; assembly: GCA_963277665.1. Taxonomy (NCBI): domain Eukaryota; kingdom Viridiplantae; phylum Streptophyta; class Magnoliopsida; order Santalales; family Viscaceae; genus Viscum; species Viscum album. Next base: position 1,303,525,380 of record OY728140.1, on the reverse strand, counting down.
ATAAAAAATTCAGTACCTTCTACACACTGTGATGTAATTATAAATATTGTACATCCATATTCATTATTCTAATCATCCTATAAATTACAAAGTCACCATACGTTCCTACGTACGGATTACTGTCTCCTCGTCACAGTGTAGTTTGTTATTCAAACACTTCATCATTGGGATTTGTATAATAATCAGTATAACTGATTTAAATATTAACTATTCTGTATATATGGAAAAAAATCCATTTACATATTATTTTTCCATCAATATAATTATATTTTCGCTTGTGCGTACGTATGGATTACCATCTCCCCAAATGCGAGGAGATTGATTTCCCCATCGTAACCATTCAAGAATAATTTTTATTTGATGATTAAAAATAATTTTTAAGAACATAATATCATTAAGGATATGAATAAAATATATCCTATCCATAACGAACACGACTTATGTAACAAAACATTTCAAGGAAAATGAATTAGTTAACACCTGAAACGACAATAATACTAATATATTATTAATAGAGCAATATTATAAGACCATATAAGATATATTATTTACATATATGGTTATTTTATAATTTAATAACAATGGTTTAACTATTATACATGATTTAAATATACCCTTGACCAAGTAAAATTACAATGTAAGGGTTAAATATTCAATCTCATTATTATTCGAGATTGTTTGTGGGTAATTTTTTACTGGGAAATATTTATTATCCTTGTCCATGTTTCATAAAAGAGTTTTATAAGGAATTATTTTTTAGGGAATCCTTTATTAAAACATAATTTTAAATGTTTTAAATATTTATTCTTCTAAATCATTCTCATTAATTTCCATGTCTTCAAAAAAAATTAATGATTTAATAATATAGACATGAAAGTTTTTAAAATGTTAATTCCATTCAAAATCTTCAATGTGGTATGCGACACTTTGATTCAAAAATATATTTAAGGGTATTCCTTCCTAAATTAGGTGATTTTTAAATGTTTTCAGGAAAAATGAATATTTCTCTCAATGAGTATTACAAATCATTTTTATTTATGTCAACATCCTTTGAGGTATTTTAAACTTGTTTCATGTTGATTTATTATGATACAAATATTCCATATTGTATTGAAGGTTTTGTGATTTGTTTGACTGTGGCTGTGTAATTTTTATACCATTAATGGTTTATGGATAAAGTATTGATACTTATTATGATAGTTTTAATACTAATGTTTATGTTATGTTTCAACTTTTCCTTATGAGAAATGTATTGGACTTAGTACGTGATGGGTGGATCTCGCTATAGCTACTTGATGCATCGGTAGGTCTCATGAGACAATAAGTCATGAAATTGGCTGAGGCCTTTCCCAATTTAATATATGGTTTTAGTCGAGGACTAAATCATTTGTAGATGTCTTGGCCATGGACATGACAAAATGTTTCAGAATGTATTTCACTATAAATTCCCTCATTATGAAAATAATATTGATGGTTCGTGTGGTTATTCAACTAGTACAATACCCAAGAATTTGTTTAATTTTATAATTATTTACTCAGCTCATATTTCTGCCATAATGTTTTCATGTTTATTATTTGTAAAGGAATGTGTTTTCAATTATTCATTATGCCTATTGTTTATGTTATTTTATGCTAAATTTTTTACCCTTACCGAGCATCTGAGCTAACCCCTTTATTATGATTTATTTTCCCAGGATTTCTAAGATGTGTATTATGATTGATATATATGGTTTAACTAAAAGGGAATAATTTCATTCTCACAGAACTATTAATGTTGTATTTTATGTTTGAAATTGTAATGTGAAGATGATGTATGTAATCTACTTCCAAGACTGATAAACTGAACTTTATTTCAGGATAAGATTTCTTTGTATCATGCCATTGTATTAAAATAAAGCACCGACTTTGGGTAACTCGGGTAGGGGTGTTACAGTTTTTATAAAAATAATTTTAACCATAACCTTGGAAAGTAGATGTAGAAAAACTCTGATTAGAGAACATTACCTTATGAGAGAATTTGATGATTAGTATAGAAGAACATCCAAATATTTTTGAAATTTAGATATTATGTGGGTTTTCCAAGCAATACATCCCTGTCTGGATACAAGAAACTAGAGGCTGCTCTGGCACAAATGTTCCTATGAGTGAAAACTCTGACAAAGAGTTTCGAGCTTGACCCGGGGTATCCTGGTACACGACAACGGGCCTTTCTGTACTCTTGGTTACGACACTCCTGCAGGATATGCATATTATAATTCACAATTTAACTACAAACCATTATGAATGGTATAAAAGTAAATATTCCAACAAAGAGGAAATTTTTATGATTATGAGAATAGATGTGTGAAATATTCAATTAATGTTGATAATTTTTCTAGTTTTTGGATTTTATAATATGATATGATCTAACCTAGTGTCTGTCATCATTTAGAAATTTTACCTAGTAGAAGGAATAAGAAATCCAGTAATATGCATGATCTAAAGGGTAAGAAGGATCATATCGTTCATATTCATAATCCATCATTTAGAAGGGAAATAGCCACTTTTGTATTCCCATCATAAGATGAAACAATATCAGGTGTTCATAAGAAAAGTGAAGAATCCTATAAGTCCTATGGATTTGAAGGGAAGCAAGAGAAGAAAAGGATGATATAGAGAAATATGGGTAAAGGGAAGAGGGGAAAGAAAGATTTTCCTATATGTGATAACTGTGGAAAGAATCGCCTTATTAAATGCTTGAAGGGAATGTGAGCTTGTTATAAGTATAGAGAAAAAGGAGTCCAAGTAGGTGATTTCAAGGATAAAAAATGTTTAAAATGTACAATGCTTTATCTTCATGGATTTGGGACACAATGCGAATCAATGTTCAAATCATCATAGTATACCCCAAATGATGCTATTGGATAATAATCTAGTCATGATAATATCTTAGATGAAGAGGAATGATTAGATTTCTTATATTGTTATTAATGTATTATTTCATTTGAGTTATGTATTAATTATGTACATGATATAAGAATTATAGACTATACAAGGATTATACTGTAGTATTTTTTCCTTAAGGATTTGAGATTGTGTGGAACCATGAAAAGTGACTCAATAGCAAGTTAAACTTTTTGAAAAATACATGGTAGAAGGAAATATAAAAATTTAATACGGTCCTGATACTATGTTATTGATTTTGAAATAAGAGATGATTGATTTGGATAAATTATATTGGATACTATTGCCATCCTTTGAACTGATTAATGGTTTGATTATTCCATCATTTTGGGAGTTTACAACATTTTTGGATATAAGTAGTATATCTAGTATTCTATAAGGAATAATAAATCATGAATGTAATCAATAAGGTTATATGGTAATTCAGGGTGTTACTGTGTTTTAAAATAATACACGATGAAGGTATTCAAATGTTATTATATAGCAAAAAAGGATATTCATTGTGTTTACCTTCCTTATAAATTTTTTACTGTGACTTTGGACAGAATTATTTTCGATAAGTGTCAAAGTTAGAATTAATTATGTTAAAAATGGATAATATTGTTGAAGGGTAAAAAAATTCTTAATATTATTTTGTTTGGATTTCTATAAAAAGGAAAACCCAAAGGTCGGGCGACAACCCGTTGCGTTTGGTAAGGCCGTGGGACAATAGTGCGCAACTGAAGGGCGATAAGGGTGGATCACCTACCACTGCCATACGTGATGTCCTAGTTTGTATAATGGATTTTTCATAAATTGTCTAACAAATTAATAATAAATTCATTATTTTTCGAACCATATAGGATTAGGATAAATAGAATATTTTTTAATTCTATTATCTTTTGGAGTGTAAGATGAGTTTGTGGTATGAATTAATTGAAGGATGAAACTGTACTTTTCAAGTATTTGTATATATATATATTTTTCCTCATATTCTATGATGAAATTAATTCTTAAAATTTTGGGAGGATATTTTGAAAGAAAAAATTTGTTATCCTAATACCATATGTTTTGTTGAACCGATGTCATTTTAAATCATTATATATTGATGGATTTGAGGCCATCAATTTTACACTTGTCAATGATTTATGACCTCAATAAATCCCTATAAATATTTAATTTTTTCATCTAATTATGTGTCTATAATTGACACCAATGTTCTCTTAGTCGAGATCATAATTTGGTGGTGACATTTTCATTTCCCTTTCCCTCTTATTAAGACTAAATTGTATTAACCCAATTTCTGATGTGGGTTTTCCACAAAGGTATTTTTCAATTACAAAAATTTATTTTCAGAAAAAATTCAAATAGTGAGGACTCTATTTATTGAAGGATGGTAGAATGTAACTACCCATGATTTTATAGTATGTTATCTCCTTGACATATTTCAATAACTCGCGCTACACGCAACACCGGGTTCGAGCGCACCATGACCTACCAAACTAGCCGTTCAAAAATGACATTATGAATATAATTAACCACATTTTAAATTTTATATATCCTAAATAATTTTAAAATTCATATTATGTTTTTCTTAGAAATAATACAAGAAAAATTCAATTTTTAAGATAAAAGTGGTATTTTTCAAAAAATGCAGTTTTTCTTGCATTTTAATGGTGAGCCCATTTTAAATCCAATATTGAAACTTTTATATAATAAATTTAGTGAAATTAAATTCTTATTTAAAAAATGGACATAAAAATATAGTTTGGTTAAATATTTGGTACTTTTCTGATAACATTCATATTTTGATGAATAGTGAAAAATATATTAAATTTTAATTAAAACATTTTTTAATTGAAATAATATTTAATTTCAATATATACATTTCTGTGGTTTTAATTTATAAATACACTATATTTTTATCATTTAATATAGTTTAGTTCATTGGTTGTTATTTCACATTTAAACTGGACATAAACGAGTGTCAATCTTTTGATAGTTATTGTTTCTTAAAAACATGATTTCTGTTTTCGCAACAGGAATTAATTTAAAATTAATTTCAACCACTTCTGTGTTTTGAAATTGGAAAAATGGATTCCATATTTGTAATCATGAGGTCAAATTTGTGTAAATAGATAACTTTTGTTTTTATACATTATGAATATTTACATCTGTAAATATTTTATTTACCATGGTTAAAAGGTAAATTCGGTAAATTAGTGTAAAAAATAATATTATAATAATATTAAATTACCATAACATGTGTCCTATTCCTATTGGTTGATACATTTCAGACCATGGAAATCCATGGGACTATTTTGGGACCCAATGGATACACTTGAAAGTGATAATGACACTTTATAATAATTAATTTAAAGTTAAGTCAAACATGACCTAAACATATATCTTTTAGTAAAAAAATTTTTACTTGAAGTTATATAAGTTATCATTTAGACTATAAATAATCATTAGAAATATAAAAATTATTCCTACATAATGACAGTTTATTTATAGTTTCTAGTTATTAAATAATTATATTTATTTTTGACACAATGATGTTGCAGTAATTACCTTATTAATGAAAGAATCAAATAAATTGTATTGTAAATAAAAAATAAATATTATTTGAAAGTTTCTATTACATTGAAGAATTTTATAGGTGAATATGGAATTTTAGGATTTATTTAATATATTTTTTTCGATGTAATATTTTTTTTGACTTTCCCAAAAAAAAAATTCCAAATAGTGTCAAAATTGGCATAAATTAATTTTTAAAACAAATACTATATTATTGGTTAATATCATATTCTTAAAAATATAAGGTTCGTCCAAAAGACTTACAGTATATTATATATGTAATTAATGAACTAGTGGTGGTTCTCTTGAATTTTTTGGTATGTTTATTAAGCATATAGTGTAAGAATACCAAAAGAAGCGGTAAAAGTTAAACTATTTAACTAAGAGTTAAATCTAAAAGATAATGTTAAAATGGTACCATAAACATTTCTAAAACCTATTGTTTGAAAGGATTTATACCCATAAAAACATAAGTATAGAAATAAATTCCCTTGAAGCCATTATAACACATAAATTATTGTATAATTAATTTATATTATAATCTTCTCCTAATGTGACCATCACCCATCTTATAAAAGGGAACTTCATATTCTCTCAAAATCACACCTCCCAAGCCTTTTGGATTTTCCAACCCCTGCACAAATATCCTCCCAACTTCTCTCAAATAAACAAATATTCTTTACTTTGATCAGAAATCCTACCTAAGGAGATCTTTTGATCAACACAAAAGGAAACACCTGAAGTAGAGGTAAAAATTTCACCACCCTCTTTCAAGTTCTTTTCTTCTTACACATCATCTTAATTTTCTGTTTCCATACCAAAATAATAAATACAGTACCTTATACAAACTGTGATGTTATTATAAATACGTTACAACCATATCTCTTATTGTATCTATCATATAAATGACAAAGTCACCTTACGTGCGTACGTACGACTTACCGTCTCCACGTCGTGGTGTAGTTGGTTATTCAAACACTTCATTATTTGGATGGGTATAATAATGAGTATAAGTGATATAAATAGTAACTATAACATGTTAATTATTCTGTATATATGACATACCATCCAATTATGAACGATTTCTCCATCAATATAATGATATAATCACTCGTGCGTACGTAATGATTACACTCTCCACGAATGCGATGAGATTCATTTTCCCATCATTACCATTAAAGAATAATTTTAATTTTATGATTAATTTTTTTTAAAGAACTTAATATTAGTCTAGAGATGAATCAAATACATCCTATCCGTAACAAACATGGCTTATGTAACAAAACATATAAAGGAAAATGAATTAGTTAACACCTGAAACGATGATAATACTAAAATATTATTAACAAAGTAATATTAAAAGATCATATATGATATCATATTTATGTATATGGTTCTTTTATAATATAATAAAAATTATTTAACTATTATACAGGTGGTTAATGTACCCTAGACCTAGGAAAAGTACAAGGTAAAGGTTAATTCCTCAATCTCATTACAATTCGAGATTGTTTATGAGTATGTTTTTACTGGGATATATTTTTTTATCCATGTCTATATTTCATAAAATTGTTTTCAAATGGATTATTTTTAAGGGAATATTTTATTGAAACATAATTTGTAATGTTTTAAATATTTATTCTTCTAAATCATTCTCATCAATGTCCAAGTTTTCAAAATGGTTTTTTAAGGATTTATTTATATGGACATGAATGTTTTTAAAATGGTAATTCCATTCAAATGTTTCAAAGTGGTACGGAAAACTTTGAGTAAAAAATGACTTTAAATGTATTCCTTTTTAAATTTTGTTTCTTTTAAATGTTTTCATGAAATAGGGATATTTCTCTCCATGATTTTTACAAACCGTTTTCAACTATGTGAACATCCTTTGATGGATTTTAAAATTTTTTTGAAGTTGATTTATTATAATACAAATAATACATATTATATTTAATGTTTTTTGATATGTTTGAATGTGTAAGTGTTATTTTTATACAACTCATGGGTTAGAGATAAAGTATTGACATTTATTATGCTAGTTTTAATACCAATGTTCATGTTATGTTTCAACCTTTTAATATGAGGAATGTATTGGACATAGTATGTTATGAGTGGGGACCGTTATAGCTCCTCGATGCATTGGTAGGTCTCATGAGACAATTAGACGTGGAATTGGCCATGGACTTTCCAAATTTGATATATGGTTCTGGGAAAGGACTTAATCATTTTCAGACGTTTTGGCCAAGGCCTAGAAAAAATGATTCAGAATGTCGGGCATTATACATTACCCCATTATGAAAATAATATTGATGGTTTATGTGATTATTTGATTAGTAGAATACCCATAACTATGTTTTATTATTGCATTATTTACTCTGCTCATACTTCTGCAACAAATTTTTCACGTTTATTATTTGTAAAGGCATGCATTTTCATTTATTCACCATACCTATTGTTTGTGTTATCTTCTGCTAAATTGTTTACCCTTATGGAGCATATGAGCTCACCCATTTATAATATTTTATTTTTCCATGATTTCCAAGAACTGTATTATCATTTATATAGCTGGTTAAGCTAAATGGGAATAATAGAATTCTCAATGAACTATCTATTTTTTATTTTATGTTTGTAATTTTAATGTGAAGTTGATGTATATAATATACATCTAAGACTACTAAACTGATCATTCTTTCAGAACCTTATTTCCTTGTATCATGCCAATGTGTTAAGATCCACCGACTCTGGGTAACTGGGGTCAGGATGTTACACCCAGTGGATTCACTAATATTTTCAAATCCAAATTGTAATTTTTTTAAACCATGATCTGATTTATTCAACAAAAAAACAGCTTTTCCTTAAATAACAATTGTATAATTTTTTAAAATAAATAACATAGTATTAATACATTAATGTATCAATCGAATTATAATCATGGGAAAAATAGGGTCATACATCATTTTTACATAATGAACCATACTTTTAATTTAAATACATATTATTCATCCTTAATTATATGTCATTTTCCTCATTTCATTTAATCACCCAAGGGTATACATTAATGTAATTTTTGAGAAAAAATCTATATAAGGGGATGAATGTCATAGAATAATTAGAGGCGTGAATCAATTATACATGAGCGAGAATAATCATAAAAATAATATTACATAGATATAATCATAATCAAAATAATTAGGGATCATTATAAAGAATCTTATTATTTTCCATATTAATAATAATTAAACATCATAACATAGTGGTCAAATACCAGACATTGTTCTAAACTAATCAATAATCAGGTTTACACATAGCATATCAACATAAATCATAACATCATAATTGTGAACAAACCTATCATAATGTTTCCAAAATAAAAAAATATTATGAGATATGTCACCTTACACAATAGATTGAAGGGATATATCATTCATGAACCACCATTAACAACATAAAATTCTCATAATCATGCATTCAACATGGAGAGAAAACATATAAGAATCATATTTATCAAGAAACCCCTTAAATGGAATGGGTTTCATAAGGATTTAATATTACATAATTCATATAATAACAAATTTGGATCCCATGTGATTAATAGAGATCATAATTTTTAAATAAAATATCATTGTTTATTAAAAAAATAAACAATGTAATAAGAGTTGAAGATGTGATTTGGAGGAATAATTTTTTTCAAAAAAAGAATAAAATTGGAATAGAAATCATTTAAATAATATAGAAACTTATATAAACCGATAAATAATAGATAAATAATAGTTAAAGTACATATTAAGTACATTATTTAAGTGTCTATATTGAAAATTCAGTGGATAAGTTGATAACCCAAAAGAGTGGGAGATGAGTTCAATAATCCCATTACCATAAATCCAAATATTTTTCATATAAAATACACATATAATTTAATAAAAATAAGTTTTTTATTGAATGAAAACTGAATTGAATATATTCATTGATTTATTAAATACACATTATAAATATTGTAATCTATTTTATAATAGTCTCTATTAAATTTTAACTGTCTTGAAGTCATATTTTCATTAAATTATCACATCCAGTTTCGATTTCAATAATTTTTGTGTGATTTATAAAAAATTAAAATAGATTATATAAATGTAAAATATATTTAGTTAGATATTTATGTATTATATAAAATTTAGAATGACCATCCATTAATGTAGAGATATATTGGGTGTTGTAAACAACATCATAGCTGGTTAACTGGATTTTGACAGGACATTGTCACAAGAGGAACAAAGAAAATATTGAAATACAATATTTCATAAATTAAATAATTATATATGGTAAAAATAATTACTATAATGTAAAAAAATATAAAATTAATTTAATATTTTAATTTAAAGGAAGTGAGAAAAATTGGAGGTTAAAAGAAATTGGGAAGGATAGATGATGAAACATTTCTCTCCTCTTAGTGTGGCCTATTTTCTATGACACTAAAATCCATGAGTTCATGGAGTTTTGTGACTACAAAATGTCTATTATGGTGCTACAAGGATAAAGAGAGTGATCTTAGGAAGATACTTGAGCTCATAAGTGAGATATGTGTGGTTTTCCAAGAATATGGAGAGCGGGTTTTATAGTTTCAGAGAGTGGTAATTTTATTTCCTAAAAATTGATAAATTATTATCTCAAAGTTAAAACATTCAATAGTAATTTATTTAAAATTATCATGTATATTAGAAGAAATTAATATTATTTTTGGTCTTTATAAAAACTCATAATTTTAATTTATTCATTCAAACAAATGAAAATTGGAAAAATAAAAAAAATATCAATTTAATGGGAAACATTTGAATTTTTGAATTTAGAGATTACATTTTTGTTTTTTAAATTTGGTTAATTGTTTCTAAATGATCCATTTTTATAAAACAATCGTGGTATTATATCTAATTTTATAATTATTAAGTCATTATTATATTATTATTATGTCACAAAGCATGCATTATAAGAGTAAATCTATTTTTACAACACATAAGAAATGAAATTTCTCATAAAATTATCAAAAAATCACCCTTGAGAAATTTCAACATGTATAATATAAATATAAAATTAATATAAAAAAATATTATAGGTAATTTAAAGTGCAATTGTAAAAAATATTTTTTTGTTAAAAAATTTGTTAAAATTTAAAAATATCAATATTTTACTAATAGATTGCATATATTTTAAATTTAAAATATAAATTTATCACATTATAAAATAAATATTATCCAAAATAATTTATATAAAAATCATTAAATGTTAATTTATTATCTTAATGGCCTGATTAGCATTTATTATGGTTGTAATACTATTTCTAACAATCTTATTACTATTATTATTGTCATATTAATATTCTAACTCTCATATTAATATTCCAATAGTCATAATACTATTTCAATAATCTTGTTAATTCTTATAAATATCATTTACTTCCATCATTCATAATTCACTAAAAATAAACTCAAGATAAAAAATTTTCCATTTTTGAAAAATCAATTTTTATAATAATATTATATTTCCTTTACAAAGTGTAGTTTGTGTGAGTGATTATTATAGTAAACTAGGATGATCTTAATTTTAAAATTATTTATTCTACTTTATATTTCTTCATTATTAGAATGTTTTTAATTTTTATGGCATCAATTATTGATAAAAATAAGGATCATAGTTAATAAAATACAAGGTTATTGGTTTTTCTATGAGTTGCATGGGTATAATACTTTATAATATAATATAATAAATATTTATCCTGGGAAAAATATCATTTATATTTATTGTTCTTTAAACCACATGAAGGCGTGTGTATTGAACTATAATAGTTAAGTTAGTGTTACCTGTGAAGAGAAATAAATAAAGGTAAAGTATGACATAGAATCCACAGTGAAGATGTTGATGTTGTAAATGTGTGAGTGAGGCTTTCATTGTCATGAACCAAGTCGGGTCACAATCCGAATCGATTCCTGACCCAGCCCACGATAATGCCTAAAGAGCATTCCCAATCCCCATGGGCTGGTACAAGTTCTCAGGTATTAAGATAATCATTTTGAACAATTTACCCGAGTAAAAAAATATAAAGCAGCTAAAAAAACCAAAAAAAAGTAAAAGTTTCAGCTAAATAATTCTTTAACCAAAAATAGATTTTTGAGTCACAGTTAAAACCAAAACCCAAACAATACTAAAAGTATGGTGACCAACCAACCCGAAAACTATCACCCGATGAGAGGACACCCCCATTAAGCCACCACCACAACCCCATATCAAGAGGTCTGATAACAACCAGAACCACCGCTCCCAAACGCTAGACCCTTACCTGAATCAGACATAAACAAATCTACATACACCTAATGGTGTAAGTAGGTTGGGAGAAATCTTCCAACAGGATGTCACCAAGAAAATATTCCATAAACAATCATTAAAAGACAATTACATTTTCAATGATAAACAAAAGAAAGTAAGAAATCCTTAACAACGTTAGTGAAAACAATTTTTCATAAAGTGACCATAAACAAAAGTAGTTTAAAGAAAACACATGTTTGGGTAGTAACTTTAGTGACATACTAGGTATCATCGGTGTGCATAATGTAACTTGTAGCACCAAAGGAGGGGAGAGTCCATATGGGTACTAGAAATAGGTGGGAACCTAGAACGTCATGTCTCGGTGAAATGTGGCTTAGAAACAACAAACCTAAAAAAAGGTGGCTTAGAAGACCAAGACCCTCAGAAAACGTGGCATAGAAGGCCACAACCCTCAGTCATCATTTGTTTAGTTAGTGTTTCAATCTTCAATCCTACCAGTGAAACCAGGCCAAGCCATCTCCTGAACACTGGCTCACTAGTCCTAGTTTCCCCACCTAATACCCCAGGATTCCCTCTTTATGCTCACCAAAAATCAAAGTTCACATAACATGTCACAATAACACATAAAATACAAATGATATTCTTACACACAAGAACATGTCATTCACACACCGATATCCTCTTTGAAAACCACACGCACACAAAAACTTTTTAAAACTTAATCTTCACTGCATAAACATTAAATTAAAGTAGATATATAAAGTAACAAAACACTTTGATAATTAAGAAAACAACTAAGAGAAATTATTAAACAGTTTTCAAATTTGTCTCGAACTTTTTAAAGGCCAAAAAATCATCCAGAACACTTTTCCAAGATAAAACATATTTCGACACATGCTAATACATAAACCACATCATCCACACTTCATAACTCACACATTGCACAGTTTATAAAACAATAATATACAATTAAAGGTGGTATTTAAAAATAAAAAAAGACCAATTCACTTAGAAACACTTCCAAAAAAATTAGACGTACATTTAAAATGTAATCAAAACTGATTTTTCACCATTTAAACTAATTTACAAGGTACTAAATTAATTAAAAAACATAAAAATGATCATAAAATAATAATTTTGGGAGGAATCACCTACCAACATTTCGCAAGCTTTGCAAAATCGATGTGAAAAAGCCACCACACCTAATTCACCTCAAACAAAATCAAATACACCCTAAAAAAGGCATTGTAAAAAATATCAAGATATAATCAATTGCAATTAAATCACAGTTGCAACACTTCTAAAAACAAATTTATGAACAACGAGGGGCTTCACACCTACGACGAGGAGTCCAAGAGGTCAGCCGGAGATCGTCAAGGGTTGTCTGGGCTAGTGCGGTGCCAAATAAACTAAGCGAGTGTTTCCAGAAAAAAGTTCATCCAAGGTATAGGTGCATGCACAACCAGAAAAAGCGGGAGGATGGTATTGCTCGGCACAAGGTGGTAGGGGGTGTCATGGCTGTCCAAAAGGGGAGGATAGGTAGCGGAGGTGTCCGGGCCGAATGGAATGTAGAAGGGGAGTCCGGTCAAGTTGGAGGGCAGCAGAAGCCCAACCAAGAAGAAAGAGATCAGGGAGGAGGAGGGCATGGATTTTGGCTAGGAAAAGGAGGAGGAGAAGAAGTGGCTAGGTTCAAGAGGTAGGTCAGTGCGAGGTTGGCCAGTGCGAGGCATGCCAGGGTGAGGGAGGTCAGTGCAGAGGTGAGCCGGTGCGAGGCAGGCTGGGGCGAGGCAGGCCGGGGTGGAGGCTACCTGATCTGGCATGGGAAAGGAGATGTGGTGCCTAGTGTTTAAGAGAGAATCGGTTGAAATGTGTGCCACATGGAGGAGTAGTGATAGGTAGATAACAAATAAAGAGAAAATGAACAAAATAAGAAAAAAATAAAGGATAATAAAGGATAAAGAAAACATAAAAAATTGAATAAAAATAAAAAAACTACACCAACATAAAATGAAATAAAAGAATGAATAAAAAATTGATGAATTAAATAATATAAATTAATAAAGGGTTCCATAATAAAAATAATAATACTAATAATGTTAATAAAAAACTATGCGTTTAAAAAGATTAACAATAAAATGTTCTGCCCGCGCGTTGGGCTGGCCACACAGATCACCCGTGCCCTGCCTGCACGTCAGGGTTTGTCTTTTCAAGGATCATTTACCAGTGAAAAAATTGCACAACACATGTCGAATCAACTTCATTTATCATCACAAAAAATTGCACGACTCATTCTGGGCTCGACCCACATTCTAGCAAGCAATTATTAAAATGTCAAATAAAATTATGAGATAAAAATAAAAAATAAAACATACCTCGATACGAAGTCCATGTGTGACAATTCTCCCCACCATGAAAGCCTTCCACCCTCAGAATGTCAATTCAAAGCCTAATTAGAGAATATAAATGGGTACCCCTGCTCAACCCAAGACTTTCACTCCAAAGTCTCTTGCTCATCATTCCCATGTCGCCAGAGAATACGAACCAAGGGAATGGACTTTTCACAAAGAACCTTCTCCTGAGAATCCACTATCTGGACTGGCTGCTCAATGATCGCACTGTCATGACACATCAAATTGATTATATTTTTAAGGTTGATTTATAGTCTAGGGCAGACCCTAGTTCGTCTCTCAAGGAGCGCTGGTGGGTTTAGAGTTTTTGTTTTTAATAAGAAGTTCTAAAAGAAGGGTGGCTTTAAAACAATTTAAAGAAAATGAATTGATTTAAAGAGTTTAATAGTTGATAAAAAGTGGTGTTTTAGAATTATGAGATAAAAGGGTTTATTGTGAGTTCACTACACAATTTCAAGTTCATCATTCTTGGAGATTAATTTAAGGTTGGAGTAATTCTTTGGTTGAAATTAATTGGAATCCCGATTAATTCCTAAGCCATTATTTCATTGCTTAAAGAACCAAATCTTGACATAACAATCATATTGTCAAGTTCTAGAACATATGCATAGAATAAGAGATTCCAAATCATATTGAAATCTCATGAAATTGGGTAATAAAAGGATTCTTGTGTTACCTAATCGGAACAACACAATTTACGCACTCAAAACCTCACACCGATCAGTTAGAAATTAAGAGCATCTCATCCGCACGCATCAAAACAAGCATTAAAAAAATGAAAGAATGTAAGATAAATAGAAAGAAATGTTTTAACACCCAAATTACTCCAATACAGTAGCTAATATATGAATTGGTACTCCATTGACATGTGTGTAGCTCCCTCACAATGAACGCCCACCGTTTAGATCGACATTGGGTGGAGGAGGATGCTCGGGTTGAACTCCTTCATCATTGTTGATCCCCCTGTGAGGATAGGGGCCTACAGAACCTCCAAGGTGATTAGGAGACTCCTCTAGGACTCCAAATTTTCAGAACTTCACTCTTTGGTCGAACATGCAAATGGAGAGCCCAAGGTGTCATTTTATAGGAAAATTGGAAGGTTGTTTTAGGCACACAGATTTCATCAATCCATTTGTACCACACATTTCATCCCTAATCCAGAATTATCTCTCTTTAGAGAAAATAGAAAAGTTGTATCCCTACCTCTTTACTATCTCCACTGAATGTTTGGAACCATTTGGACAACTACAACTCAAGATATTGATAAAATACAGAACACCGCATTTGACATGGTCCATATTCGGTGGCTTGGAGAGATGAGTTCTGATGTCCCCATAGAAGTTGAATCAGGATTGGGTGCCTTAATATGAAATGTAAACTATTACATTTTGGACATGTACACAAAACGACATCCAATTGGGATGCACAGATATCGTGTACTATGAAAAACAGTGGACAAATTTCCATGGATCCATGCAATTTTGGCCCATTTTTGTTCCACTTCGTCAAGGGACCTCCAAATCACCTCCACCTACATTATAATAATAAAAAAATTAACATTGACCATTATAATAATGATTAACATTAATTAATTTATTCAAACATAAAGTGAAATTTATTATTATATTTTGAATATATGTTACAAAACTAGTTTAAAACAGTGGTGTAAGGGTGGAATAAAACAGTGAATCGTGGTACGATCACTTAAACACTAATATGTCTAGCTCAATCTCCAACTCCTCCCAATTCAACACATGTGACAGATCGGGATTATACATTATCAGTTGGGAGACATAGAATACGTCGTGAATCGACGTGAACTATGAAAGCAATGCTAACCTGTATGACAAATTGAAATCTGATCGGTAATCTCAAAAGACCCAACATACATCGGTGTCAGCTTTCCATAATTTCCCATGTGTTGGTGACCCAATCATGGGGCCACCCCTTAGAACACTCTATCCCCCACTAAAAACTCAAGATCTCAACGCCTCTGATCTTTATAAAATTTCTGGCGACTCCAAGCTGTTAATAATTATTGTCTAATCAACATGTCCTTCGCTGACGTCTCCAGAACAAGGATCAGTCCCAGGAGTGAAATTTCACCTACCTCATCCCTACACAAAGGCTACTGACAAGGACGACCATAGATATCCTCAAAGGGTGCCATTATAATGGAATAATGGTAACTATTATTAAAATAAAACTCAACCAATCCCAAATGGCTATCCCATGATCCTCCGAAATCCCACACACATGCGCGATGCATGTCCTCCAGAATCTAATTTTCTGACTCAGGTTGGCCATCCATATGAGGATGGGATGTTTTGATTAATTTAATCTATGACCCCGAAGCCTTCTGGAGGCCTCCCCAAAATAGAGAGGTGAAGCGGGGGTCCCTGTAGAAAACAACCGCTGATGGCAGACCATGATGTCTGACCACCTCTTGAGCATACAAATGGCCCAGCTAACCCACTTTCACTATATCTCTGATCGGAATTAAGTGAGATCACTTGGTCAAATGGTTAATCCCTACCCAAATTGCATTCCTCCCCAGAGGTGTAGAGAAAATCCAACAATGAATTCAAGGGCAACCTCATCCCACTTCCAGGTAGGAATGGGTAATGGTTGAAGTTGGCCAGATGGTCTTTATGCATTTCATTCACCCACTGACAAGTGTATCATCACGATACAAATTTGGCTATGTCCTGTCTCATACCGGGCCACCATAAATGGGGATGAACATTGTAATACATCTTAGTAGTACCATGATCTATGGCCCACTAAGACTGGTGGCTATCCAACATCACTACCTTCCGTAGAGACAGTGGCACCACTGCCCATCCCTTGAAGCCCAAGATTCTCTCGAGAGACAAAGACAAATCAGAGAGGGTCTCCCCACAATGAAGAAACTGCATAAATCACTAAAACAACTCAGCATCTGGCTTCTACCGCTGAATCAACTCCAAAAGAGTGGGAGTCAACTGAATGCTAGCCAAGAATGTACCTCAGCTATTCTCCCTACTCTCCAAGAGTATCTGGGCGAAGAGCCCCATAAAGTCTACTCATCGATGGACTCCCACAATGCATGCACTGGTACATTCCTACTCAAAGAGTCAGCCACAACATTACCCTTTCCCGGGGTATAGCCAATGTCAAAGTCAAATCCCTACAGGTACATGATCTAATGGTGCTGCCTCAGATTGAGATACTTCTGATAGAAAATGTAGGCTAGGATCTTATGGTAAGAATATGCATTAAATTTATCCCCAAAGAGGTATTGATGCCATGTATTCAGGGAATGCATCACTGCTACCAACACCAATTCATGAGTCGGATAATTCTTCTCATGCGACCGGAGCTGGTGGGAACCATAATCCACCACATCGTTATCCTACATGAGTACACGCCCAAGGCCCATACCGGATGCATCACAATAGACCACCTATCCCTTTCTAGACTCTGGTAAGATCAACATAGGTTCGGTGGTCAACTGCCACTTCAACTCCTCAATGGAGGTCTGGAACTGAGGTCTCTATTCAAAATTCACCCCTTTCCGGGTGGGTGCGGTCATGGAGGAGGCAAGCCATGAGAATTCCCAAATAAAATGCCTCTAATAACCCACCGGGAAATGAAATATACTGATCTCAAACACATTCCTTGGCTGTTTCCATGACATAACTATGTTGATATTCTCAAGATCCACTAAAACTTCATGTTCTAAGATGAAATTCCCCAAAAACATCAATTCCCTGATCCAGAATGTGCACTTTGATAGAGTGGCATACAGGCGGTGATCCCATAAAGTACCCAAAACAATGCACATGTGATGCTCATATTACTCCTCAGATCTCGAATAAACCAAGTTGTCATCCACAAATACCATGAAAAAGGAGTCCAGATATTGGTGGAACACCCTATTCATGAGTTCCATGAAAACTACCAGAGAATTTTTCAATTGGAAAGGCATGACTAGATTCTCGAAGTGACCATACCAGCTTCAGAAAGCTGTCTTAGGAATGTCTGCTTCTCTCACCCTGAGTTGGTGTTAGCCCGACCGCAAGTCAATTTTGGAGAACCACTTTTCCCCCATCATTTGGTCAAACAAATCCTCAATCAGGGGAAAAAGATATTTATTCATAATGGGTACCTTATTCAATTTCAAGTAATCGATGCACAACTAGAGGGTTCCTTCGACCTTCTTCGTGAATGAAAATGGGGCGGCCCAAGGAGAGATGCTCATCCGAATGAATCCTTTGGATTCCAAATCATCCAGTTGTATCCTTAACTCCCTAAATTATGTGGGGGCCATGCGGTATGAGGGAAGAGATATAGTATGTGTTCCCGATGCCAACTCAATTGAGAAATCCACATCCTACGTTGGACGTAAGACTGAAAAATCATCTTAGAAGATCTTTCGAAACTCATCCACTTCCCGAGGTAACCCACCATGAGAAACAACACCATCGTCCTCTAGTGAGAGTGATGTCAGCTGATAAGAAATATTCCACAACTCAGGGATTGGAGGTCCCACACGACCTGTTTGAGGATCCCATTCTCCATGATATTATATAAGACTCCCATCTGGTGCCATAAAGCTGACTCGGTGCCAATAGCAGACAATATGCGCTTGATAGAACCCTAGCCAGTCCATGTTGAGGATCACATCAAATAGCTCCAAATGAAGGACCATGAAATCCCACTCCATCACGACTCCTGATATAGAGAGAGAACATAACAGACACCTAAGGCCTTACTCCCTCTTTTTCCCGAATGGTGTTACCGACTCCATGGAATGAGATAATATTTCTTTTGGTAGGTTTAAAAGGTTCAAAAGATGAGTAGATATAAATGAAACTGAATCACCAGTATCAAATAAAATTCAGCTATAGAAGATGCAATCGGAATTGTACCTCGAACAGTCGAAGGTCCTGCATCAAATCCCACTGGTGCATAATCCACATCATGAAAATGTCTGGTCTCTGCAAAAGTACGACCGCTCACCTTAGGCTCTACCCTAATTTGGATCTTCCCCGAAGATGATCTGGTCTTACCACCACGACCACCAAACTAAGATCCTATCACCTTGGTCTGCTCTAACTGAACTGATACCGCTCTGGAAACCACAAATCCAATCCCACTCTAGTAAGGTCATGAAATCCTTTAGAAGCGTAGTAGATGTCCCACAACTCCACACCCATGGCATGGTCTTGGAGGGTATGGACATGCATGTCGGATGTTTCCTACCTTTCCGCAATGATGGCAAAACACAGACCCAACACCAGAAGCCCTAGATGAGGTCTGCTTGGGAGGATGACCAGAGCTGCCACCACTCTTCTTCCATTGCTCATCATGCTTCCTCTTATTATCGAATGAACTACCACTACCAAACCATGACATTAATCCAGAAAACACAACATTCCACCCTGGTCAATCTCAACCATGCATGCATGATCTACCACTTCAGCATAAGTTCCCCGCTTGAATAAGAAAACCTGAGAGTATAATTTTGGTTGAAGGCCTTTCTCGAAATTACAATCTTTTAAATAATCACTTGAAATAATCTCAAGTGCGTACCACACTAGCTTAGCAATGCAGTTTGCATACTCCATCACAGTTTTCTCCCCTTGTGAAAGATCCATGAACTCTTGGGATCTAGCATAGGCTAGGAACTTGGGACAATACTGCTTGTTAAAGATACCCTTGAAAACCTTCCAACTCATCTGCTCATGCTTCCCAACCTGAATCACATATTTCCACCACTTGAGATAGGAACCCTCTAGCTGGAATGAGGCACACTTTACCCGGACATCCTCTGGCGTGTCAAGGACCTCGAACATATGCTCTATCTTTTCAAGCCATTCCTCTGTCTCTTGAGGTTACGAGCTACCTCGAAATAAAGGAGGTTCATTCTTCATTAATTCATGAGATTTATCCCTATTAGAGCCAAACTCATCTCCTCTAGCCAGAATAGGGGCGGGGGCATGAGTCGCCCCTTGTCCTAAAGCCTAAAAATCTCAGACCATAGCTTCTACCAATCTCTGATCAAGCAGTGAGGTAGAACTCTCTCCGGCTTCCTCCTGTGGGTGCGTATAAGATCTCTGGGCGGGCATCTTACTGCAAAGAGAAACAGTCATAATAGAAAATAATCAATGCTTCATATCCAAAGAAAAAAAATCCTATTTTCTATAAGATAAGTAATCCTCAGTAAACCATGTATGCAAAAGTAACATCATTTCCAAAGTCTTCTTCCCGCCTGATGTCTAGGCACTGTCTGTAGCCTACACATCCCACCTGGAAGATAAGTCAAACAGGAATCCGGGCATCCCATGGAGACTCTGAGTCTGTCACGAGATGTGCTGGCCAGGCACCCTAATCGCAACTTGGATTCTGAGCCCCAACAATCCTACCTTCTGTCTAACTAGACTTGTCCCAAATAAAATATTTTCAATAACAAAACCTGCTTTGATACCATTTTTTTATGAACCAAGTCAAGTAGACATCTGAACCAATGTCTGGACCAGCCCGTAGCAAGGCTCGATGGGCGTTCCAGATCCCCACGGGATGGAACAAGTGCCCAAATATTAAAATAAACCTTGGGAATGATTTACCCAGTTAAAAAATATAATGCATCAAACAAAATAAACCAAAAAAATGTAAAAGTTTCAGGCATGAAAGTCTTTAAACAACCCATATTTTTGAGTAACATATAAAACCAAAACCCAAACAATAATAAAAGTTTGGTGACCAAAAAACAACCCAAAAAATATCACTTGGTAAGAGGACGACACTCTCAATCCACCACCACAACGCCACGTCAAGAGGTCTTCTAACAACATGAACCACTGCTCCCAAACGCTGGACCCTTACCTGAATTAGAAAAAAAAATATACTTACACCCAAAGGTGTAAGTAGGGTGTGGGAAATCACCCAGAAGGATGTCACCAAGAAAAGATTCCATTCACAAGCATTAAAAGACAATTAAATTCTCAATGATTTACAAAAAAATTAATAAGTGGTTAACAACATTAGTGAAAACAGTTTTTCATAAAGAAACCTTAAAGAAAAAAAGTTTAAATAAAACACATGTTTGGGTAGTAACTCTAGGGATATACTATGTATCATAGGTGTGCACAAAGTAATTGGTAGCACAAAGGGATGGGAGAGGCCCTATGGGTACTAGAAACAGGTGGGACCCTAGAATGTCGGGTCTCAGTGAAACATGGCTTAGAAACCACGAATCGCAGAAAACGTGGCTTAGAATACCACGAACCTCAGAAAACATGGCTAAGAAGTCCATGACCCTCAGTCATCATATTTTTAGTTATTGTTTCAATCATCAATCCTGCCCGTGAAACTGGGAAAATCCATCTCTAGAACACTAGATCACTAGTCCTAGTTTCCCCACTTAATACCCCAGGCTTGCCTCTTTTTGCTTACGAAAAATCAAAGTTCATATAACATGTCACAATAACTCTTAAAATCCAAATTAGGTTCTTACACACAAGAACAAGTCATTCCCACAACAATATCGTCTTTGAAAACCACACGTACACCAAATCTTTTTAAAACATAATCTTCAACACTTACACATTAAATTAAACAAGCTACATATATTTACAAAAATACATTGATAATTAAGAAAACCACTATGAGAAATTCTTAAATATTATTCAAACACGTCACATTATTTTTAAAGGCCTAAAAGTCATTCAAAACCATTTTCCAAGATAAAACATATTATTACACACACGAAAACATAACCAGCGTCACACACACTTCCTAACTAACACTCAGAACAATTTAAAAAACAATAATAAACAATTCAAGGTGTGATTTCAAAATAATAAAAAAGTTCAATTCACTTAGACACACTTCCAACAAATTAAATGTACATTTAAAATGTAATAAAAACTAATTATCCAACATGGAAAATAATTTACAAGGTTCTAAATTAATTGAACAAAAATGAAAATGCTCATCAAAAAATAATTGTGAGTGGAATCACCTACCAACACGTCACAAGATTTGCAAAATTGGTGCAAAAAACCCACCGCACCTAATGTACCTCAAACAAAATCGAATACACCCTAAAACTAGCCAATGTAAAAAAACATCAAGATATAATCAATTGTAAATAAATCCCAACTGCAAATCTTCAAAAAATAATAGAATGAACAATGAGGAGCTCCGCACAGACGACGAGGAGTACGTTAGGTCGGTTGGAGATCGAAAAGGGTTGTCTGATCTTGCACGGTGCATGAAAAACATAGCGAGAGTTGCCGAAAAAAACATAGCCAAGGTAGTGGTGTGCATGGGGTTGGACATAGCGGGAGGATGTATATTTTGGTGATAAGGGTTTTTTTTAATGGGTCAATGGTTCAATAATTTAGGAAAATGGGTTTATTGAGCGCCACATGAGGTGGCGCTCAAAGAAATAGGAGGCCAAGCGCCACTTGATTTGGCGCTCGGCCATTTCGGCGGAGGAAGCCTTCAGCGCCACTTGAAGTGGCGCTTCCCCCTTACTCCCTCTATATTCAGCACCACTTGAAGTGGCACCGAAAGATTCCCACTACCTATAAATAGGCCCCTCGCCCACCCCATTTCCCATCTCCTCACTTCCCCTCATCTCTCTCTCAAAGTTATCTCTCTAAAAATCTATTCTTGCTCTGCACCTTGCCTCTCCGGTTGCTCTGTGCCTTACCTCTCCGATTGCTCTGCCTACGTAGCTACATCTCCACAAATTTGAGGTAAATCATTCTTTAAATTTATTTAATATTTTGATTTAATAATTTAGTTGTTTAATTTATAGAATTAGTTTATAAAATTTGTATTATATAAATAGTATAGTTTTTTAAATATAATTAGGTAATGAAATGATTATAGTTATTTAATTAATTTAGTAATTATAATTAGGTAATTATAATTATGTAATTAATTAATTATAATTTGGTAACTAATTAATTATAATTAGGTAACTAATTAATTCTAATTAGGTAATTAATGAATTCAAATTAGGTTAATAGTTAATTCTAATTAGGTTAATAAATAATTCTAATTACATTAATAATTAATTCTAATTAGGTAATTAATTAATTCTAATTAGGTAATTAATTAATCATAATTAGGTTATTAATTAATCATAATTAGGTAATTAATTAATAATAATTAGGTTATTAAATAATCATAATTAGGTAATTAATTAATCATAATTAGGTAATTAGTTAATTATTATGAGGTTATTAATTAATTGTAAATAGGTAATTAATTAATTGTAATTAGGTTATTAATTAATAGTAATTAGGTTATTAATTAATTGTAATTAGGTTATTAATTAATTATAATTAGGTTATTAATTAATTGTAATTAGGTAACTAATTAATTGTTATGAGGTTATTAAATAATCATTATGAAGTTATTAAATAATCATAAATTGGTAATTAATTAATCATAATTAGGTTATTAATTAATCATAATTAGGTTATCAATTAATCATAATTAGGTTATTAATTAATTGTAATTAGGTTATTAATTAATTGTAATTAGGTTATTAATTAATTGTAATTAGGTTATTAATTAATTGTAATTAAGTTATTAATTAATTCAAATTAGGTTATCAATTAATTATAATTAGGTTATTAATTAATTGTAATTAGGTTATTAATTAATTGTAATTAGGTTATTAATCAATTGTAATTATCTTATTAATTAATTGTAATTAGGTTATTAATTAATTGTAATTAGGTTATTAATTAATTGTAATTAGGTTATTAAATAATTAATATTAGGATATTAATTAATTATTATGAGGTTATTAATTAATTGTAATTAGGTTATTAATTAATTGTAATTAGGTTATTAATTAATTATAATTAGGTAATTAATTAATCATTATGAGTTTATTAAATAATCATAATTAGGTAATTAATTAATCATAATTAGGTTATTAATTAATTTTAATTAGGCTATTAATTAATTATAATTATGTTATTAATTAAATGTAATTAGTTTATTAATTAATTGTAATTAGGTTATTAATTAATTGTAATTAGGTTATTATTTAATTGTAATTAGTTTATTAATTAAATGTAATTAGGTTATTAATTATCTCTAATTAGGTTATTAATTAATTGTAATTAGGTTATTAATTGATTGTAATTAGGTTATTAATTAATTGTAATTAGGTAATTAATTAATCATTATGAGGTTATTAAATAATCATAATTAGGTAATTAATTAATCATAATTAGGTAATTAATTCATTGTAATTGGGTTATTAATTAATTATAATTAGGTTGTTAATTAATTTTAATTAGGTTATTAATTAATTGTAATTAGGTTATTAATTAATTGTAATTATGTTATTAATTAATTGTAATTAGGTTATTAATTAATTGTAATTATGTAATTAATTAATTGTAATTAGGTTATTAATTAATTATTATTAGGTCATTAATTAATCACAATTAGGATATTAAATAATCATAATTGGGTAATTACACTAGGTTATAAATTAATTGTAATTAGGTTGTTAATTAATTATAATTAGGTTATTAATTAATTATTATTAGGTTATTAATTAATTATTATTAGGTTATTAATTAATTATAATTCGGTATTTAATTAATTACTATGAGGTTATTAAATAATCATTATGAGGTTATTAAATAATCCTAATTAGGTAATTAATTAATTGTAATTAGGTTATTAATTAATTGTAATTAGGTTATTAATTAATTTTAATTAGGTTATTAATTAATTGTAATTAGGTTATTAATTAATTGTAATTAGGTTATTAATTAATTGTAATTATGTTATTAGCGAAGTAGTTATTTTAAGTAGCGAAGTAGTTATATTAATTAGCGAAGTAGTTATATTAATCAGTGAAGGAGTTATATTAATCCGCGAAGTAGTTATATTAATTAGCACAGTAGTAGTAAATTGCTTCTAGAATATACCTTTGCATTACATTCTAGGTATGATAATGAATTTATTTTCTAATCTACCTTGACATTGGTTTTTAATTGAAGTTATGAACTTGAATTTAGTTGTTCAATATATTTTTTGCATATTAAGTGTTAGAGTTGTCATGAAATAATTGCTCTCTTGAGTAAAGTATCCCCGGGTAGAGGGGCTTTGGGTCAGACCACCTACTTTCCTGGAGGCTTTCCTTGTCTAATAAAGTGAATGGGGTTGGCTATCTGTCGCTCCGGGCTTACTCATGTGGAGATTTTCAATTTCATATAACTCTATGCTTTTACATGACGTATTCATGTACCTCATGCATATAATGTATGTGGATATGTATAAATATGTTTGACTTCTATTTTTGGGTATGTAACACAAACTTGTGGGTTGTGTAAATAGTTACACATCAATATGGTTTGAACATATTGATTTGGTGGAGGGATTAGGATTCCAACCTATATTACCAAAAGAATGAATACATAAATTGATTCTTTATTCAGATTTAATTAATAAAAATGGTTTCTTTTTGATAAAAAAGATGGTCGTCGTATATATTTATTGCAACGGAAATTTCATAGTTACATATTTGAAATATTTTTAAGTTTCAAGTAGTTGGTTTTGAAAGAATATAAAATATTTTTTATCGACATTTTTACGTAATTTTTTCATTTTCATCTATTTAGTAAATGTATTATCCATATTTTAAGTTTCATTCATATTGGTCATATAGATTATATTTTATAGGCTTTTGAAGTCACATTCTTGAAAAACATTTAGGTTACAACTAGGTGGTTTTGAAAGCCTATAAAATATTTTCTATCAACATTTTTTACGTATTTTTTTTATTTTCATCTATTAAGTAAATGTTTAATCCATGTTTTAAGTTCAATTCATATTGGTCATATATATTATATTTTATAGGCGTTCAAAGTCACATAGTTAAAACATTTTTAAGTTTCAACTAGGTGGTTTTGAAAGCCTATAAAATATTTTTTATCGACATTTTTTACGTAATTTTTTTTTTCATCTATTTAGTATATTCTTAATCCATGTTTTAAGTTTCATTGATATTGGTCACATAGATTATATTTTATAGGCGTTCAAAGTCACATACTTGAATCATTTTTAAGTTACAACTATGTGGTTTTGAAAGCCTATAAAATATTTTCTATCGACATTTTTTATGTAATTTTTTTATTTTCATCTATTTAGAATATTTTTAATACATGTTTCAAGTTTCATTCATATTGGTCATATAGATTATATTTTATAGGCTTTCAATGTTACATACTTGAAACATTATTAAGTTTCAAGTAGGTGGTATTGATAGACTATAGGTTTAACAATATTTGAATTTTTTTATAAATAATTACTTATAACTATGTAAACATAGAATAGTAATTATAGATTTAAAATTATATATATGTACAAATATATAAGTATAACTACAATTAAAATATAATTCTAAATATAATTCTACACACACACACACACACACATATATATATATATAAATATTAAATATATTTATAAATATATTTTAAATATATATGTAAAAATATTTTCTTATTTATATATTTATAAATATATTCATATTTATATAATTATAACTATTTATTTATAAAGATTAGTTTATAATTATATAATTACAAATATATTTTTTATTTGAAAAATATATATAAATAGATTTATATTTATAAATATTTATTTTTAATTATATATATACATAATTATATTTATACACACACATATATATAACTATTTATAATTATAATATTTATAATAATTATATGTAAATATATAAATAAAACACACAAATCGGAAAAAACCCTTATATTTTATATAATATAACTATATAAATATAAATAAACCACATATTTTTAATTTAATACATATTTTTTATTTACAAAATTATATATAAATTTATAAATTTATATAAATAATTATATATAAGGTTTATTTCATTATTTTATTAAATAATTAAATAAGGTTTAGAACTATATAAATATAATTTTATAATTATATAATTATAAATATATTTATATATATAAAAATAATGAATTTAACATTTTTAAATACATATTTATAAGTTTTTTTTCAAAAAAAAATTATTTATTTATTATAAAGGGATGAGGTGCAAAAAAAAAACAAAACAAAAAAACAATAAAAGGGAGGGGTGCAAAACAAAAAAAAGAAAACAATACCAGAAAACAAAAAAAAACAAAAAAAACCAGAAAACAAAAAACAAGAATAAAAAACCAAAATAAAAGAGAAAACAAAAAAAAAAGAAAAAAAATCCAAAAAAAGGGGTGGCAAAGCGCCACTTCAAGTGGAGCTAGCCACCCACGGTGTTGAGCGACACTTAATGTGGCTCTCAACAAACCCAGTTTCCTAATTATATTTACCCTAAACCCAAAAAACAAAAAAAACACCTTCTCCTAAAATACCCCGAGAGGATGGTGTGGCATGATATAAGGCAGAAGGGGGTGTCATGGCTGTCCGAAAGTGTAGGAGAGGTAGCGGAGGTGGCTGGCCTAATAGAAGGTAGCAGGGGAGTTTGGCCAAGTGGGAGGGTAGTATGTGGAGCTCGGCTGAGAGGGAGGATACCAGGGGGGAGGAGGGTGCGGCTGTCAGCTGGGCAAAGGAGTAAGAGAAGGAGTAGTTTGGCGAAAGAGGGAGGTCGATGCGAGGCTGGCTGGTGCAAGGAAGGTCGGGGAAAGTTAGGTCGGGGCCGAGGCTAGCCGGTGCGAGGCAGGATGGGGTGAGGCATGTGAAAGTGGAGGATACCTGATCTGGTGAGAGAAAGGAGATGTGACGCCTAGGGTTTAGGAGAGAATCAGGAGAATAGTTCACTGCAGGGAGCAGTAGTGAGAGGGAGAGAATAAATAAAGGGAGACGTAAAAAATGAAAAAGAAAAAAAGAAAAATAAAGGACAAAGAAAACTTAAAAATTATAAAAACAATAAAAATAATCTACACCAACCAAAAATAAAATAATTTAATTAATAAAAAAATGAATGAATTTAATAATAAAAATTAATAAAGGGTTCCATAATAATAATAATAATAATACTAAAGATGTCACTAAAAAAACTATGCCTTTAAAACATTAATAATAAAAAGGTCTGCCCGCGCACCGGGCTAGCCACATAGCTTCACCCGTGCCATGCCCGTGTGTCAGGCATTGTCCAATAAAAGTTAATTTACCAATACAAAATGTGCCCTACACATGTTGGCTCAAATTCATTTATCAGTGAAAAAAAATGCACGACCCATTCCGGGCTCGACCCACATTCTAGCAACCAATTATTAAAATGTAAAATAAAATATTAGATGAAAATAAAAATTAAAACATACCTCGATATGATGTCAGGGTGGGACATTCATTTGAGGAAATTTTTTTATTAATATTAGGATTATTTTTAAGAGAGTGAGATACAGATGAGGTAGATCGAGGAGGTCAATTGAGGATATTAATGTAGAATATATCACGTTAATCTAGATGATATCTTGAGGAAATGGGAGTAGGAGTATGAGAAACTCAAAAATAGAGTATTATTTATACCTAATCACTTTAATATTATTATATTCTTTAACAAATATTATTATAATGAAATTAATACTTCTTATTGAAATGAATATATACATTTTTGGGAATAATTGTGGGGAATGTGACTATGTCGGTGGATAATTTTTCTTCATTTTTTCAATTTATCATGTGGATGTTCCTCTAATTTTAAAACATAATAATGATTTTTTTCAAAAACATTGGGAAGTAGTGAAAATAATTCATTAATAAATTCATCTAGAAACCACATAAAAATATGTGTATCAAACTAACATGTTGAGGACTCCTGGGAATAACATACATAGTTCAATTGAAAAAATAGACTCTGTGAAAACCAGTTTCTTACCAGGGTGATTGATTGGATATTGGGGTTGAACAAACCCCAAGAGTTATTCACACCCAAGCTTACCAGGTGAAAAAACTAGATATCCTCCATCACTATAGTTCTAGTGTGATGAATGGAAATGCATGAGTGAAAGTGCTTGTTTCATGTTGTTAATTATCTAACTTATTTGTTCACCTCTTTCCATCAATAACCGTTATCTTTAGTCACTTTAAATCTACCCATTCCATCTCCACCATCACTATATCCAAAAAAAATCATTGTATAGTGGAGTTTAGGTTTTAGCCTTCATGGTCACACACATTTTAATCCTTCCTTCTTTGTTTATTCAAAATATATTTACTATATATGTATGTTTTAAATATGAATTGAAAATAATTAATTTGAACTAAGAGAATTCAATAAATTTTAAATGTGGCCAAATATGAGATATATTTATGGGGAAGGTACCTTTGACCCTTTAGATAAAATGATTAGAAAAATAATTAAAAAAACTAAAAAAATAGCATGATTGCCTCTTAAAATATTTTACTCTATAAGTAAATGAGAACTAGATCTTCCTCTGAGAAATTAGAGTATTACAATTCAGAAGTCAAAAGAAATATTCATATAAGAAAAATTAAAAATAATCAAAATGGACGATCTTAGGGATAATATAGATAATTAAAATGAAAATATCACTCCACCACCAAATTTAAGTGATTTGATAGAGATATATAATCTTAGAAAATTTCAATTGATAAAATTTGAAAAAAACACATTCGAAATTAAGCATAAAGAATAGTCTATAAGATATGTGAATAAAAATTAGTGTTTTCTATTTATCATTCATTTAATGGAATACCCATTAAAAATCAATTGAATTTATTTGGGGAATCTATTTTTGGATTTGGTATCTTCCACTAATAATACATTGTGAAAATGATCATAAACTGCAATGTTAACATTTTTATCTCAATGAAAATTATGCAACATGGTATCAATTTCCAGAGGATGATATTTTTAAAACATTGTGTCATCTTTCTGATAAATATTTAGGGAAATGAATTACCATTGGAAATATTTAAATGGAAATACTTGTCACCATAAAAAATTGTTGATTAATCATCAATATTGGATTCTAGTGAAAAAATAATTGAGGAACAAAAAATTATACTTATCATAGTTTCTCAAAATTAACCACTTCAGTTATTAAGATGATGAATGTATGTTAAAAATGAAAATGGTATTTTTCAACAATATTGGAACCAATAAAAGGATTATTACTATAAAAATATTCAATTACACTTTGTGATCAATGAATGAACTACAATATGTTAAAAAACTAAAAACCATGTTTCTAGAAGATTGAAATACTTGGTCAGCCACTATAATATTAAAACAATGTTGGATACCCTCATGGAATATAGACTAAAGATGGATCATTCTGAAATATTTTTTTTCTAGGGGTATAGAAACCATATTAACCATTTATTAAATAAACAAGGAGTATTGAAACCTTTTGCTACCAGTGGTTTCCCAAAAAACTTTGGTAGGAATTCCAAAAAAATCATAGTGTTGAATCATACAATTCAATATTAAATTAATAAAGGATGTTACATAAAATAATTACTGGAATTTCTTCCTAATATACTAAATTAAATTGTAAATTTGATAAAAACAAGACAAAAAATGATCTAGTTAATGCTAATTCAGATGTATGGATGAAAAATATTTAATTAAAAATGGTAAAATATCATAGGGCAATGAATAATAGGAGGAAATGGATGTTACAAAGAACCACTAATACCGATCCTTTGGAAAATATAATTTCTATCACCACTATTTCTAGTCTTAAAACATAACATAAAGTTAATAATGATACTAAACCTTCCTAAAAATAAAATATGAATGAAACTAATAAAAAATATGAAAATCATGGGATTAGTAAATTTGTAAAGTAGCACTGATAAATCAACAAAACAAAAGTTTCATACAAAAATCCAAATAAGTAAATATATTAAGTTTAAAATATTATATAAGATATTGATGGGATTCTACAAAATTTTGAAAAATCTATCCCCACCAATTCTTTTCACTAAAATAATTGACAATAAGAATCAATATGAATTATTTTTACAATTATAATAAATCGTCACATTTTATACCTTCCATTGAGACAAAATTACATTTTCATATTATTTTAATTCATTGAAGTTCAATTTTCAAAAAAATACCCTACATGAATTTTCCATGATCAATATAAAATAAAAGTGTATTATTGTCTTGAAAAATTTTAAACATCGCAAACATCAGGATCCTAGAATTTTTTTAAAACACTATAATCTATGAGTCTTAGGTAAAAAATTCAACCATTTTTTTATCCTAGTGAAAGAATTAACTTGATATGCTTTTATTTTTACTATAAATTGAGAATTAAAATTCAATAACCCACCATTGTTTTCTTAATGATATCTAACATGTCCCTTATACATCCAAATGAAAGGGTTGATGATTTAATTTTTTGAGTAGGGAAACTATAATTGTCACGACCCGAACCTACCTAGGCTCGAGCCGTAACTACCCCAAGCCCGCCTCCATAGGCCAGGGGCTGGCGACCAACACCGAAGGCTAAAAACTTGGGGAGGCCTTTGCCTGAGTACCTGTACACACACACACACGTAGCACACTCAATGCTAAAGTTCAGAATAAAAGAAAAGAAAAGTACCAACTACTATAAATAAACCACAATGTGCAACAACCTCTAAAAGTACAAAGCAATTGTCGAAGGTAAACTAAGATGAAAAGGGGAAAAACACACGCCCAACGAGAAAAGTGCCACAACCTGGAAATAGGTAAACAAAAGCAAATAGCTGGAACAGTCCCCCCACCTAAAACCTGACTACGACCACTACACGCGGTTCAACTCCTGAACTCCTAAGCTCCACTAAGGTCATGACCATCCTATCTGTCGTCTGCAAGGGCACACCATGTGCGGGCAAATCCAAAGCCGGGGTGAGTATAGAAATACTCACTAGAATACCCCGAAGGCTCGAGGGAGCAACAAAGGAGGTACCGAATGGTGAGCTATAGATCGAACATGGAAAGAGAGTAGTACAACCGAGAGTGTATTAAAGAGTATAGTAGAGAGTCTAGCTCAACCCAACAAGAGAAAGGAAGTAGACTCTTCAAAACACAAGGAGCTGGAAACGTTGAGAAGATGAACTTCTCGTCGAGTCTTCGATACCTATAATAAGAGGGTAGACTCGTCCAACCATGAGAAGCTAGACACGGAAATCACGTGGCATACCTTGCACGTCTTCGCCTCTCCTGGAAGGAGAGTAACCAAAACCCAAGAAGTGGGTACTGGAACAAGGTATATACATAGTCATATGCTAAAACAAGAAGCCCAAGCATGATCGTAAGGGGATCTCCATCCCGTAGCTCAGCCCAATAAAGTGAGTATCCAACAATCCCAGAAGTAAACACCATTGATGCCCAACATCCCGCATGTCTTCCCCAAACTGCAAGTCAAGGGGGTCAAATCACCACACCTTGACACTATCCGCTTTGGGAGGCACTGACTCACCCGCATAATTTTAAGTCACGTCGCAAGAAAGTGTCATGGTGGGGAATGTGCCCCTTATACTTGAGAGTTCATGTGGAACGTCAAACCACACCACGTCACTGCCCCGAAGTCGATAGGTCTCCTCAAAGTCAACAGGCGACCCCCTTCCTAGACCCGCGGGAGGGTAATCCCTAGAAGTCGACGGGTTTCCACTAGAGGGAGACCCGACAAGAGTCGACGGGTGCCACGCTTCCCAGTCCCGTAAAAGGGTAATCTACTGGATGGCGACCTGATTAAAGTCGTCAATGAGTCCCAATGCCCAGTCCTGTAAAATGGTACTCTACTGGAGGGAGGCTCGGAACTGTCATCGGGGACCACTTCCCAGCCCCGCTGGAGGTAAACCGGGCATCTAGTACCACTTCCCAGCCCATCCGGAGGTAAAACTGGCATCGAGGACCACTTCCCAGCCCAGCTGGAGGTAAACCCGGAACTGCTCTGGCCATCCCTGCTGGATGGTACTGCTCGGTGAACACCGCTATACTGGCCATCCCTGCTAGATGGTAACTCACTGTCCATACCTATTCGAAACAACCCCAGCCCTGCTGGTAACAATCTCAGTCCTGCTGGAAACAACCTCCTAGGTAGAGGATTGGTGCCCGCATAATGTGTTGGTAACATCGAATCCACAAGAACTCTACCAGGGATCACAAAATAATGGGAGAAACACCCCAAGCCTCTCAAGGCGATCACACTTCAATCCGCTGAGTCACTATCGAAGCGGGCCGAGTCAACCCATCCTAGAAAGTGGGAAAATCACCCACGTTGTACGAGAACACGTCGTCGTAAACGGTGCCATAGTCCGGTGAAAGGGCACGGTACTGAAACCCCTCACAGCTGATGAAATAGAGGAAACAAACCGTCACTGCCGGCCAAACGAATGATAGAACTAGAGGAAAACTCAACCCTGCTGGTCAACAAACGAGAACAAGACCAGGGGAAAACTCAACCCCACTGGTCAAACAAACGAGAACAGAGGAACCCTCTATGTCGTGAGAGGACAAAAGTACGCAAAGTAGATCATAGCACTCATATGGGGCTCACACGACGTGTGGACCCAAGTAAACCCCAACCAAGCGCAAAAACATTCTCAGGTACCAACATCCACATGTACCTCCTAGCGTTCCCGTATACTCCCAGAGTATACCACGTCTCTGGCCAAAAGGCTAACGTGCACACGACACCCAACGTCCACACGAAGGGCGTAATCCTAGAAACTCCAAATTTCCACCTCATCTTCCCAGTAATGACCAAATACATCTCTTCAAGCATTCACTTCACTCTCCCATGAGCGAACGTGATCACAAGCCAAGGGTCCGCTACAAACACGGTAGAAGAACTACCACGGGGCACCTTCACATTTTCATATTTAATATGATCGTGTAAGAAGCTACACTCACCTGAACAGATTACACCATTGTAATCCTCATGAAAAAACATGCGAGATAGACTACTTACTCGCATCAAATGGATATCCGATGGAAAAGACACCAATACCACTTTACGCCTGAACAACATCCCGTGATCCCGAGCCTTGGCCCAGAAAATAATCGGGCGCATCGCACCATTGCGATCCCCTCATAAAAACACATCAAAAGGAATGCTCACTTGAGTGGAATGTATATCCGGAGGAAAAGATGCATTTCGGCACACCGCACACAAGGGTGCTATGTGGGACCCACATCCCAGTCCCAAAATAGAACGAACAGATCACACCGTTATGATCCTCTCGAAAAAGTACACAAGTTCGACTAATCAATTTTCTAAAATGGACACATGGTGAAGGATATAGAAATTCACCATCAATGCCCAAAATGGCCCACGTGGGGCCCGTACCAGCGTGCTGAATTAAAGCGAGCGGGTTGCGCCACTAAAACGCCCTAGGAAAAACACCCCGAATTGACAACTCGCACGCCCCAAATGGATGCCAAGTGAAAAAGTTACAGAACACTGCTTGCAGATCAAATGACGGGTCGTGGGGGCCATGCCTCAACTCCGGATTCAATGCCCGAAACCACACTGTAAAACTCCGCCTCGACGCTAGGGTCCCAACGTAGCTAACGGTGCTCAAAATGGACGTCGGAAGCATCCCTGCCTTCCAAAACAAAATCCAACGGAGAAATGTTAATTCACTTAAAGACGCGTCGTGCCTCCGAGGCCCCTCATTTTGGGAATTAAAAATTCCCCAAACCATCTCAAAATGCTTGTCTCGACACCAGGAAGGCACTGCCGTAGACGACATGCAAAACATACACCCGTAATGAAAATTATGGGCGTCCGAAGTCGAGGGGGCAAAGCCCCTTGGGCTGGACCGGCTGGTCTGCCCGGCTTGGGCAGGCCCGCGCCGGCCCGTGGATTTTCCTCACGTGCCATCCATGGACATGCGGTCCATGCGCCGACCGGCCATGAGGGACAGTCGCGCCTGTCGCGGGAAGACCCACATCTCGCAGTTCTTGTCCCCGCATGAGGGTCACGCGCCATGACCCCGTGGTCACCGCACCTCGGCGGCTCTCCGCCGGGCCAAGGTCCACCACTCGCTCCTCTGGCCTGCTACCGATGGTCTTGGCCACCTCCGCTGAAGGCCTACCATTCCCCCAGCTCACCCGGCCGCTCTGCCTCAGCCGGCCACCGCCGAAGCACCTGCCGCTCGCCGGACCGCTACCCTGGCTCGCCGGAATACCTCAAAACCGACTGGAAAACTCCAAAATTCTCTGGAATAAGACGAGCTCCTCAGAACTCGGATTTCAATTCCGAAACAAGCATTTGAAAGCTTAGAACATGTTCTACGCAAACATGGACCTCTCTCAACAATTCGGTAGTAATTCGACATGTAAATTTTTGAAGTTAAGTACGGGAATGAAAATACAAAATGCAACCTCCTACCTATTGGAGTGTTGCCCGATGCTTCACGGAGGGTCCGCTTCCGCGTCGCTACCTTGCCAGAGGGTAGGAGAAGAGAAGGAGCTTCCTCCTTCATCATTGGCAGCTATTGGCGCCATGGAAACAACAAAGAGAGGGGGGGGGATAAGTGTTTAAATACAAAACACTTAAACTCCCGCCCGTTGGCCCCATACCCGAACCCTTAGTAGGGTCAAGGTTAAGCCTCCTCTAGGGTAAAAACCATCTCCCATGCACAATGGCAGCTTGGAATTTTAATCCGAGTCCCCATACTAAAGTTATAAAATTTAACGATCGAGGCCGCTAAATTACGAAAACACCCTTGGCGGCGTTTTTCATAGAAGGCCCGCGCCCGTGAAAGTTACACCAATCCTAGGGTAAAAAGCACGCTCCAAATTCAACGGTTCCATCAGTTTTTCAATACGAGCCACTGTTTAAGAGATACTTGAGTTTAACCACTAAATGAATAAATTAATTATTTAATTTATCTGTTTAACTTTCCGAAAGCGAGCGAGGGGTCCAAACGCCCCGCGCCGACATGTTTTATGTTGTTCCTTGGGTGAAAACCCCCATTCTGGACCCATATGTACACTCAGGTTTCGGATCCGGATCACCGTTTAGGAGTTAACCCATTTATTTGGCGTTCTCAGTGTGAATGCACTGAAAACTTAATTTCAGCCACACCGGTGTTCGGAATCGCACGCCGTCTGAAGGCGCTACTCTGGAATAATATCAAGAATATTACAAAGACTTTTATAGACAAAACCGGGTTCTTACATAATTTCCTCTATCATGATTTTCATCCCTGAAAAGAAAAACCAGGGAACAACTCAGGGCACTAATCCCGCACCTGTCTCTCCCGTAGCCCGAAGATCTCTTGCACAGTTCTACGTCACTGCACACAGACCAAAGGATTTGATCTGTTCACGTGAGGTCTTCCCTTGTTGATGATGTGCATATAAGCACACACACTTCTTCTCAGGTAAGCCACGCGGGAGACATCGTGCAGCCACACTAGACTTTGGGTTTAGGGCAAGGTGGTAGGGAACCTCACCATCCCTTTGCACAGTGTCAAATGGCCCGAAGGCCCTCGGGGGTAGCTCACCTCCCTGTCGAACCTCTACGTCACATGCCACGACTGGAATCACCGCTCACACCTAGAACAAGGCCCGGTGATTCCCTTCTTCGGAATATCCATATAGAGAAACACCAAAGGGTATCTGGTCATGCAAGGTTTCACAGTCGATGTCTCTCAACCAAGTCTCTTACACGCTCGTAGAGCGATGGAGTCGACACCATCGACTAAAGTGGAAGGTTACACACCTTCTACTCTACCAACACAGGGTTACAACCAATGCCCTGCGTCACCCTGGTAACACCTCAAACAAGTAGTAGGGAGAAAATCATTTCACACATAGAGTCTAACAATTCTGCTACAAAAATTAGAAGAGCTGTAGAGCGTACCTCTTACCACCTCATACTCTGCAGGATCGTAGACATCCAAAGATCGTGACTGTCCGCGGTCCCAACAATAAGCTCCCCGAGCCTGACGTGGACCACCTAGTGGTGATGGGAAGACATCGTAAGGTCGTCCTCCACTTCCAGATCCTCCCGCTCCACTGCTAGCACCACCTCTCTTAGCGCTACTCTGATCACTTCGTTGCCTCTGGCGCAGTGGTGCACCTGCTGCCTGCCCGATATTCTAAGTGTTCCTGGTTGGGCAGTCCCGTGCCAAGTGACCTGACTCATCACAATCATAACACCGAATCTCTCTGGGCCGCACTGGTGCCCTCCAGCACCACTGTGGAGTAAGACCACGCCCCTGAGTCCAGTTTTCAGAAATCCACCTACGTTGAGGTTCTTCTTTCCGACACCCGCTAGCTGCGGTAGACGTCTCAGCTATGTCGAGCATGTTGCCACCAACAACTCTAGAATGTGACAGGAAGCTCTCTGTCACCAGCGCCTACTCTAGCACCCCGGAATATGTGGAAATGCACAAGGTTACTATGACAGCACAAATCTCTCAGCGGAGACCCTGCACAAACTTCCATGCTCGGATGTTGTCATCATGAACCATGTCCGGGTAAAAGCGTTCATGGTCCAAAAAACTAGTCGCGTACTCGACCACCATCATCCCTCACTGCTGAAACTGCAGGAGCTCCTGAATCTGAATGGAGCGTAAGCAAGAGAGGAAAAACTCCTCACAAAACAAAAAATTAAATTCGCTCCACGAAAGCGACGTCTCATCATGAAACT
Organism: Viscum album; assembly: GCA_963277665.1. Lineage (NCBI taxonomy): Eukaryota > Viridiplantae > Streptophyta > Magnoliopsida > Santalales > Viscaceae > Viscum > Viscum album. The sequence goes on along the minus strand of OY728140.1, from coordinate 1,303,487,522 downwards.
GAGTCACCAGACTCCACCAACACCAAGTTGGTCCGCCAAAAAGACTGGCGACCAAAGCCACCATAAGAACTACCGGAGTCTGCCCAAGCCTGAAAAGGAAAACCACTGTCTCTAGACAAACCTCTGCTACCCGAGGGTCTGGCTCACCACTGAACCTCAGTGGTCTCTTTCGCTGGAACTCACGGAGCACGCTCAACCTGCACTCAAACTCAATCTTCTCTGCTGAAGCTGTCTGGTGCTCAACAGGTGAGGGTGCTGCTACCGGACCACCCGGAGAAAGGGGCTCACTTGATGGGTCCTAGACTGAGTCCTCATAGCTCACAGGGTCTTCGTCACGAACCAAAGCTGGTATCCTGGAGAGCTGTCTTCGTGGAGTCATCCTGAATATTATCAAGGAGTGCCACAGTCAGATGAGCATATATATATATATATCACAACAACAACAACGATGGGGATCTGACTCAAGAAGGACAATCAAAGACTCAATCCTATGTGATGCAGAAACCAAATTTCCCTGCAACGAGTGTCTCAGCATGCTGAGTCGAGAAGCGTGTTATCAGGGTCCTGGTGAATGGATACGTCAGCCACCGCACCATCACTGGGCTCCCTGGACAGAGATCCACTCTCAAGACACATTAACATTGTTGCCCTAAATCCCAACCAATTCCTTTTTAGGGATGTCCGAACAACATCCCAAGGAACGAACCACCTCTGATACCACTTTTTCATGACCCGACCCTACACGGGATCGAGCCATAACTACCCCAAGCCGGCCTCTGTAGGCCAGGGGCTGGCGACATGCGTCGAAGGCTAAACAACTCAAGGAGGCCTTTGCCTAAGTACCTATACACACACACTCAACACACTCAATGGTAAAGTGCAGAGTAAAAGAAAAGAAAAGTACCAACTTCTATAAATAAACCCAAATGTGCAACAAACTCTAAATGTACAAAGCAAGTGCCTAAGGTAAACTGAGAAGAAAAGGGAAAAAACACGCACCCAATCATAAAAGTGCCACAACCCGGTAATAGGTAAACAAAATAAAACATCTAGAAGGGTCCCCCCACCTATAACCTGACTACGACCACCGCACACGGTCCAAGCTCCAAAACTCCTAAGCTATACTAATGTCACGACCAACATGTCTGTCGTCTGTAAGGTCACACCTAGTGCAGGAAAATCCCAAGTAGGGGTGAGTATAAAAATACTCAGTAGGATACCCCGAAGGATCGAGGGATAAACAAAGGAGGTACCGAAGGGTGAGCAATAGATCGAACATGGAAAGTAGAGGAGTACAACTGAGAGTGCAGTAAAGAGTATAGTAGAGAGTCCAGCTCAACCCAATAAGAGAAAGGAAGTAGATTCTTCCAAACATAAGGAGTTGGAAATGGAGAGAAGATTAAATTCTCGTTGAGGATTCACTACCTTTTGAAAGAGTGTAGACTCGTCCAATCACGAGAAGCTATACACGGAAAGCTCATGGCATACCCCGCGCGTCTTCGCCTCTCCTGGAAGGAGAGTAACCAATACCCAAGAAGTGGGTACTAGAAAAAGGTATATATATTATCATATTCTCAAACAAGAAGACCAAACAAGATCATAAGGGGCTCTCTATCCAGTAGCTCAGCCCATGAAAGTGAGTAGCTAACAGTCCAAGAAGTAAACACCATTGATGCCCAGCATCCCGCACATCTGCCCCGAACAACAAATCAATGGGCTCAAATAACCGCACCTTGACACTATCCGCTTTGGGCGGCACTGACTGGCCCACATGGTTTTAGGTTTCATCGCAAGGACGCATCTCTGTGGGGAAAGCGCCCCTCGTACTTGAGAGTTTTGGGGGAATGTCAAACCACACCACGTCACTACCCCACAGTCGAGAGGTCTCCTCAAAGTCTACTAGAGACCCTCTGCCCAGCACCGCTGGAGGGTAATCACTGGAAGTCGACGGGTTACCACTAGAGGGAGACCCGACAAGAGTGAATGGGTTCCACACTGACTAGTCCCGTAAAAGGATAATCCACTAGAGGGTGACCCGACTAAATTCGTCGACGAGTCACAATGCCCAGTCCTGTAAAAGGGTACTCCAATAGAGGGAGGATCGAAACCATCATCGGGGACCACTTCCTAGCCCTGCTGAAGGTGTACCCGGCATCGGGGACCACTTCCCAGCCCAGATGGTGGTAAACCTGGCATCGGGAACCACACCCCAGCCCAGCTAGAGGTAAATTCGGAACTGCTCTGGCCATCCCTGTGGGATGGTACTGCTTGGTGAACACCGTTGTACTAGCCATCCCTGCTAGATGGTAACCCACTGGCCATCCCTGCTCGAAACAACCTCAGCCCTGCTGGTAACAACCTCAATCCAGCTGGAAACAACCTCCTAGGTAGAGGATTGGTTCTTGCGTAATGTGTTGGTCACACTGAATCCCTAAGAACTCTACCAGGGATCAAGAAGGAATTGGAGAAACTCCTTGGGCCTCTCAAGGCGATCACGCTTCAATCCGCTGAGACACTGTCGAAGTGGACCAAGTCAACTCATCCCAGAATGTGGGAAAAAAACCCACGCTATACGACCACACGTCATTGTAAACGGTGCCTCATTTCGGTGAAAGGGAACGATACTGAAACCCCTCACAGCTAATGAAACAGAGGAAACAAACCATCTCTACTGGCCAAATGAATGATAGAACCAGGGGAAAACTCATCCCCACTGGTCAAACAAACGAGAACAAATGAACCCTCTATGTCATGAGTGGTCAAAAGTATGCAAAGCAGAACCCGACACGCATATGGGGCCCACACGACGTGTGTCCCCAAGTCAACCCCAACCAAGCGCACAAACATTCTCACGTACCAACATCCACATGTACCTCCCAACATTCCCGTATACTCTCAGAGTATACCATGTCTCCAGCCAAAAGGCTAACGTGCACATGGAACCCAACATCCACACAAAGGATGTAAGTGTAAAAACTCCAAATTGCCACTTCATCGGCCCAGGAACAACTAACTACATCTCTTCAAGCATTCACTTCACTCTCCCAAGAGTGAACACGATCACACGCCAAGGGTCCGCACTAGCTTAGAAATGCAGTTTTCATACTCCATCACTATTTTCTCCCCTTGTGAAAGACCCATGAACTCTTGGGATCTGGAATAGGCTAGGAACTTGGTATAGTACTTCTTGTTAAAGATACCCTTGAAAACCTTCCAACTCATCTGCTCATGCTTCGCAACCCGAATCACATATTCCCACCACTTGCGATAGGAACCCTCTAGCTAGAATGAGGCACACTTTACCTGGACATCCTCTGGCGTGTCAAGGAACTCGAACATACGCTCTATCTTTTCAAGCCATTCCTCTGTCTCTTGAGGTTACGGGCTACCTCGAAATGAAGGAGGTTCGTTCTACATAAATTCATGAGCTTTATCCCTCATGGAGCCAAACTCATCTCCTCTAGCTAGAATATGGGTGGGGGCATGAGTCTCCCCTTGTCCTAAATCCTAAGTAGCTCGGACCACAGCTTCTACCAATCTCTGATCAAGCAGCGAGGGAGAACTCTCTCTGACTTCCTCATGTGGGTGTGTATAAGCTCTCTGGGCGGGCATCTTGCTGAAAAGAGAAACAGTCGTAATAGAAAATAATAAATACTTCATATCCAAAGAAAAAAAACCGATTTTCTATAAGATAAGTAATCCTCAGGAAACCATGTATGCAAAAGTAACATCATTTCCAAAGTCTTCTTCCCACCTGATGTCTAGGAACTGTAGAAGATAAGTCAAACAAGCATCCTGACATCCCATGGAGAATCTAAGTCTGTCACAAGATGTTCTGGCCAAGCACCCTAATCGCAACTTGAATTATGAACCCCAACAATCCTAGCTCCTTTCTAACTAGACTTGTCCCAAATAAAATATCTTTAATAACAAAACCTGCTTTGATACCATTTTTTCATGAACCAAGTTAGGTAGACATCTGAACCAATGTCTGACCCAGCCCATAGCAAGGCCCGATGGGCGTTCCAGATCCCCACGGGCTGGCACAAGTTCCCGGGTATTAAAATAAACCTTGGGAATGATTTACCCAATTAAAAAAATATAAAGCATCAAACAAAATAAACCAAAAAAAGCAAAAGTTTCAGGCAAGAAAGTATTTAACAAACCCATATTTTTGAGTAACATATAAAACCGAAACCCAAACAATACTAAAAGTTTGGTGACCAAAAACCAACCCAAAAACTATCACTCGGTAAGTGGACGACACTCTCAAGCCACCACCACAATTCCACGTCAAGAGGTCTGCTAACAACATGAACCACCGCTCCTAAACGCTGGAACCTTACCTGAATCAGACATAAAAAAATCTACTTACAACCAAAGGTGTAAGTAGGGTGTGAGAAATCACCCAGAAGGATGTCACTAAGAAAAGATTCCATGCACAAGCATTAAAAGACAATTAAATTTTCAATGATATACAAAAAATTAAGAAGTGGTTAACAACGTTAGTTAAAACAATTTATTTCATAAAGTGACCTTAAAGAAAAGAAGTTTAAATAAAACACATGTTTGGGTAGAAACTCTAGGGATATACTATGTATCATAGGTGTGCACAAAGTAATTTGTAGGAAAAAAGGATGGGAGAGGCCTTATGGGTACTAGAAACAGGTGGGGCCCTAGAATGGTGGGTCTCGGTGAAACATGTCTTAGAAACCATGACCCATAGAAAACGTGGCTTAGAATACCATGAACCTCAGAAAAAATGGCTAAGAAGGCCATAACCCTCAGTCATCATATTTTTAGTTATTGTTTCAATCATCAATCCTGCCCGTGAAACTGGGAAAATCCATCTATAGAACACTAGATCACTAGTCCTAGTTTCCCCACATAATACCCCAGGCTTCCCTCTTTTTGCTTTCCAAAAATCAAAGTTCATATAACATGTCACAATAACTCATAAAATCCAAATGACGTTCTTACACACAAGAACAAGTCATTCCCACAACAATATCGGCTTTGAAAACCACACGTACACCAAAACGTTTTAAAACTTAATCTTCACCGATTACACATTAAATTAAACAAGCTACATAACTTAACAAAAATACATTGATAATTAAAAAATCCACTATAAGAAATTATCAAACAGTATTCAAACATGTCACATTATTTTTAAAGGCAAAAAAGTCATTCAAAACCCTTTTCCAAGATAAAACATATTCTTACACACACCAAAACAGAACCGGCATCATACGAACTTCCTAACTAACACTCTGAACAATTTAAAAAACAATAATAAACAATTCAAGGTGTTATTTCAAAATAATAAAAAAGTTCAATTCACTTAGACACACTTCCAACACATTAAATGTACATTTAAAATGAAATAAAAACTAATTATCCAACATGGAAACTAATTTACAAGGTTCTAAATTAATTGAACAAAAATAAAAATGCTCATCAAAAAATAATTGTGAGTGGAATCACCTACCAACGTGTCACATGCTTTGCAAAATTGGGGCACAAAATCCACCACACCTAATGTACCTCAAACAAAATCGAATACACCCTAAAACTAGCCAAGGTATAATCAATTATAATTAAATCCCAACTGCAACTCTTCAAAAAATAATAGTATGAACAATGAGGGGCTCCGTACAGACGATGAGAAGTATGTTAGGTCGGCTGGAGATCGAAAAGGGTTGTCTGATCTTGCACAGTGCTAGAAAAACATAGCGAGAGTTTCCGAAAAAACAAAGCCAAGGTAGTGGTGTGCATGGGGCTGGACATAGCGGGAGGATGGATATTTTGGTGATAGGGAGGTTTTTTAATGGGTCAATGGTTCAAAAATTTAGGAAAATTGGTTTATTGAGCGCCACATGAGGTGGCGCTCAAAGAAATAGGAGGCCGAGCGCCACTTGATTTGGCGCTCGGCCATTTCAGCAGAGGAAGCCTTCAGCGCCATTTGAAGTGGCGCTGCCCCTTACTCCCTCTATATTCAGCGCCACTTGAAGTGGCGCCAAAAGATTCCCACTACCTATAAATAGGCCCCTCGCCCACCCCATTTCCCATATCCGCACTTCCCCTCCTCTCTCTCTCAAAGTTATCTCTCTAAAAATCTCTTCTTGCTATGCACCTTCCCTCTCTGGTTGCTTTGCGCCTTGCCTCTCTGGTTGCTCTGCCTGCGTAGCTTCGTCTCCACAAATTTGAGGTAAATCTTTCTTTCAATTTATTTAATATTTTGATTTAATATTTTAGTTGTTTAATTTATAGGATTAGTTTATAATATTTTTATTATAAAAAATAGTATAGTTCTTTTAAATATAATTCGGTAATGAAATGATTATAGTTATTTAATTAATTAAGTAATTATAATTAGGTAATTAATTAATTATAATTTGGTAACTAATTAATTATAATTAGGTAACTAATTAATTTTAATTAGGTAATTAATTATTTCAAATTAGGTTAATAGTTAATTCTAATTAGGTTAATAAATAATTCCAATTAAATTAATAATTAATTCTAATTAGGTAATTAATTAATTCTAATTAGGTAATTAATTAATCATAATTAGGTTATTAATTAATCATAATTAGGTTATTAATTAATCATAATTAGGTTATTAAATAATCATAATTAGGTAATTCATTAATCATAATTAGGTAATAAATTAATTTTTATGAGGTTATTAATTAATTGTAATTAAGTAATTAATTAATTAATTAATTATAATTAGGTTATTAATTAATAGTAATTAGGTTATTAATTAATTGTAATTAGGTTAGTAATTAATTATAATTAGGTTATTAATTAATTGTAATTATGTAATTAATTAATTGGTATGAGGTTATTAAATAATCATTATGAGGTTATTAGATAAGCATAAATAGGTAATTAATTAATCATAATTAGGTTATTAATTAATCATAATTAGGTTATTAATTAATTGTAATTAGGTTATTAATTAATTGTAATTATGTTATTAATTAATTGTAATTAGGTTATTAATTAATTGTAATTAGGTTATTAATTAATTGTAATTAGGTTATTAATTAATTGTAATAAGGTTATTAATTAATTATAATTAGATTATTAATTAATTGTAATTAGGTTATTAATTAATTCTAATTAGGTTGTTAATTAATTATTATTAGGTTATTAATTAATTATTATGAGGCTATTAATTTATTGTAATTAGGTTATTAATTAATTGTAATTAGGTTATTAATTAATAGTAATTAGGTTATTAATTAATTATAATTAGGTAATTAATTAATCATTTTGAGGTTATTAAATAATCATAATTATATAATTAATTAATTATAATTAGGTAATTAATTAATTGTAATTAGGTTATTAATTAATTATAATTAGGTTATTAATTAATTGTAATTAGGTTATTAATTAATTGTAATTAGGTTATTAATTAATTATAATTAGGTTATTAATTAATTTTAATTAGGTTATTAATTAATTGTAATTAGGTTATTAATTAACTATGATTAGGTTATTAATTAACTGTAATTAGGTTATTAATTAATTGTAATTAGGTTATTAATTAATTGTAATTAGGTAATTAATTAATCATTATGAGGTTATTAAATAATCATAATTAGGTAATTAATTAATCATAATTAAGTAATTAATTAATTGTAATTGGGTTATTAATTAATTATAATTAGGTTGTTAATTAATTGTAATTAGGTTATTAATTAATTGTAATTAGGTTATTAATTAATTGTAATTAGGTTATTAATTAATTGTAATTAGGTTATTAATTAATTATAATTAGGTTATTAATTAATTGTAATTAGGTTATTAATTAATTATTATTAGGTTATTAATTAATCATAGTTAGGTTATTAAATAATCATAATTAGGTAATTACACTAGGTTATTAATTAATTCTAATTAGTTTATTAATTAATTGTAATTAGGTTATTAATTAATTATTATTAGGTTATTAATTAATTATAATTAGGTATTTAATTAATTATTATGAGGTTATTAAATAATCATTATGAGGTTATTAAATAATCATAATTAGGTAATTAATTAATTGTAATTAGGTTATTAATTAATTGTAATTAGGTTATTAATTAATTGTAATTGGATTATTAATTAATTGTAATTATGTTATTAGGGAAGTAGTTATATTAATTAGCGAAGTAGTTATATTAATTAGCGAAGTAGTTATATTAATCAGTGAAGGAGTTATATTAATCAGTGAAGTAGTTATATTAATTAGCAGAGTAGTATTAAATTGCTTCTGGAATATAACTTTGCATTACATTCTAGGTATTATAATGAATTTAGTTTCCAATCTAGCTTGACCTCGGTTTTTAATTGAAGTTATGAACTTGAATTTAGTAGTTCAATATATTTTTTGCATATTAAGTGTTAGAGTTTTCATGAAATGATTTCTCTCTTGAGTAAAGTATCCCTGGGTAGAGGGGCTTTGGGTCGGACCGCCTACTTTCCTGGAGGCTTTCCTCGTTTAGGAAAGTGAATGGGGTTGGCTATCTGTCACTCCAGGCTCACTCATGTAGAGATTTTCAATTTCATATAACTCTATTCTTTTACATGACGTGTTCGTGTACCTTATGCATATAATGCATGTGGATATGTATCAATATGTTTGACTTCTATTTTTGGGTAAGTAACACAAACTTGTGGGTTGTGTAAATAGTTACACATCAATATGGTTTGAACATATTGATTTGGTGGAGGGATTAGGATTCCAACCTAAATTACCAAAAGAATACATACATAAATTGATTCTTTATTCAGATTTAATAAATAAAAATGGTTGCTTTTAAATAAAAAAGATGGTCTCCACCTATATTTATTGCAATGGAATTTCAAAGTCACATACTTGAAACATTTTTAAGTTTAAGTAGTTGGTTTTGAAAGAATATAAAATATTTTTTATCGACATTTTTTACGTAATTTTTTCATTTTCATCTACTTAGTATATGTTTTATCCATGTTTTAAGTTTCTTTCATATTGGTCATATAGATTATATTTTATAGGCTTTCGAAGTCACATACTTGAAAAAATTTTAAGTTACAACTAGGTGGTTTTGAAAGCCTATAAAATATTTTCTATCAACATTTTTTATGTAATTTTTTTATTTTCATCTATTAAGTATATTTTTAATTCATGTTTTATGTTTCATTCATATTGTACATATAGATTATATTTTATAGGCGTTCAAAGTCACATAGTTAAAACAATTTTAAGTTTCAACTAGGTGGTTTTGAAAGCCTATAAAATATTTTTTATCGACATTTTTTATGTAATTTTTTTATTTTCATCTATTTAGTATATTTGGAATCCATGTTTTAAGTTTCATTCATATTAGTCACATAGATTATATTTTATAGGTGTTCAAATTCACATACTTGAAGCATTTTTAAGTTACAACTAGGTGGTTTTGAAAGCCTATAAAATATTTTCTATGGACATTTTTTACGTAATTTTTTTACTTTCATATATTTAGTATATTTTTAATACATTTTTTTAGTTTCATTTATATTTGTTATATAAATTTAATTTTATAGGCTTTCAATGTCACCTACTTGAAATATTTTTAAGTTTCAAGTAGGTGGTATTGAAAGACTATATGTTTAACAATATTTGAATTTTTTTATAAATAATTACTTATAACTATGTAAACATAGATTAGTAATTATAGATTTAAAATTATATATATATGTACAAATATATACGTATAACTAAAATTACAATATAATTCTAAATATAATTCTACACACACACACACATATATATATACATATATTTATATATGAATATTAAATATATTTATAAATAAATTTGAAATATATATGTAACAATATTTTCATATTTATGTATTTATAAATATATTCATATTTATAAAATTATAACTATTTATTTATAAATATTAGTTTATAATTATATAATTACAAATATATTTTTTATTTAAAAAATATATATAAATAGATTTATATTTATAAATATTTATTTTTAATTATATATATACAAAATTATATTTATACACACACATATATATATCTATTTATAATTATAATATTTATAATAATTATATGTAAATATATAAATAAAACACACAAATCGAAAAAAACCCTTATATTTTATATAATATAACTATATAAATATAAATAAACCACATATTTTTAATTTAATACATATATTTATTTAAAAAATTATATATAAATTTATAAATTTATATAAATAATTATATATAAGTTTTATTTCAATATTTTATTAAATAATTAAATAAGGTTTATAACTATATAAATATAATTTTATAATTATATAATTATAAATATATTTATATATATAAAAATATTTAATTTAACATTTTTAAATACATATTTATAAGTTTTTTTGAAAAAAAATTTATTTATTTATTTTTAAGTTATTTATTATAAAGGGATGAGGTGCAAAAAAAAACAAAACAAAAAAAAACAATAAAAGAGAGGGGTGAAAAAAAAAAGAAAACAATACCAGAAAACAAAAAAAACAAAAAAAACCAGAAAACAAAAAACAAGAATAAAAAACCTAAATAAATGAGAAAACAAAAAAAAGAAAAAAAAATCCAAAAAAAGGGGGTGGCAAAGAGCCACTTCAAGTGGAGCTAGCCACCCGCGGTGTTGAGCGCCACTTCATGTGGTGCTCAAGAAACCCAGTTTCTTAATTATATTTACCCTAAACCCAAAAAACTAAAAAAAAACCCTTCTCCTAAAATACCCCGGGAGGATGGTGTGGCTTGGCATAAGGCGGAAAGGGGTGTCATGGCTGTCCGAAAGTGGAGGAGAGGTAGCGGAGGTGGATGGACTAATAGAAGGCAGTTGGGGAGTTTGGCTGAGTGGGAGGGTAGTAGGAGGAGCTCGGCTGAGCGGGAGGATAGCAGGGGGGAGGAGGGTGCGGCTGTCAGTTGGGAAAAGGAGTAGGAGAAGGAGCAGTTGGGTGAAAGAGGGAGGTCGATGCAAGGCTAGCTGGTGCGAGGAAGGTCAGGGCAAGTTAAGTCGGGGCCGAGGCTAGCTGGTGCGAGGCATGCTGGGGTGAGGCATGTGAAAGTTGAGGATACCTGATCTGGTGAGGGAAAGGAGATGTGACGCCTAGGTTTTAGGATAGAATCGGGAGAATAGTTCACCACAGGGAGCGGTAGTAAGAGGGAGAGAATAAATAAAGAGAGACGTAAAAAATGAAAAAAAAGAAAGAAAAATAAAGGACAAAGAAAACTTAAAAAATAGAAAAAAAATAAAAATAATCTACACCAACCTAAAATAAAATAAGTTAATTAATAAAAAAATGAATTAATTTAATAATAAAAATTAATAAAGGATTCCATAATATTAATAATAATAATACTAAAGATGTCACTAAAAAAACTATGCCTTAAAAACATTAATAATAAAAAGGTCTGCCTGCGCACCGGGCTAGCCGCATAGCTTCACCCGTGCCATGCCCGTGTGTAAAGAATTGTCCTGTAAAAATTCATTTACCAGTACAAAATGTGCCCGAAACATGTCAGCTCAAATTCATTTATCAGTGAAAAAAAATGTACGACCCATTCCGGGCTCGGACCACATTCCAGCAACCAATTATTAAATTGTCAAATAAAATTATGAGATGAAAATAAAAATTAAAACATACCTTGATATGATGTCAGGGTGGGACATTCATTTGAGCATAAATTATTATTAATATAAAGATCATTAGTAAGAGAGTGAGATACAGATGAGGTAGATCGAGGAGGTCAATTGAGGGTATTAATGTAGAATATATCATGTTAATCTAGATGATATCTTGGGGAAATGGGAGTAGGAGTATGAGAAACTCAAAAATAGAGTATTATTTATACCTAATCACTTTAATATTATTATATTTTTTAACAGATATTATTATAATGAAATTAATAATTCTTATTGAAATGAATATGTACTTTTATGGGAATAATTGTGGGGAATGTGACTATGTCGGTAGATAATTTTTCTTCATTTTTTCCATTTATCATGTGGATGTTCTTCAAATTTTAAAACATAATAATGATTTTTTTCCAAAACATTGGGAACTAGTGAAAATAATTCATTAATGAATTCATCTAGAAACGACATTAAAATATGTGTATCAAACTAACATGTTGAGGACTCCTGGGAATAACATACATAGTTCAATTGAAAAAACAGACTCTGTGAAAACCAGTTTCTCACCCGGGTGATTGATTGGATATTGGGGTTGAACAAACCCCAAGAGTAATTCACACCCAAGCTTACCAGGTGAAAAAACTAGATATCCTCCATCACTATAGTTCTAGTGTGAAGAATGGAAATTCATGAGTGACAGTGCTTGTTTCATGCTATTAATTATCTAAATTATTTGTTCACCTCTTTCCATCACTGACCGTTATCTTTAGTCACTTTAAATCTACCCATTCCATCACCACCATCACTATATCCAAAAAAACTAATTGTATAGTAAAGTTTAAGTTTTAGCCTTCATGGTCACACACATTTTAATCCATCCTTCTATGTTTATTCAAAATATATTTACTATATATGTATGTTTTAAATATGAATTGTAATTAATTAATTTGAACTAAGAGAATTCAAAAATTTTCAATGTGGCCAAATATGAGATATATTAATGGGGAAGGTACTTTTGACCATGTAGATAAAATGATTCAAAAAATAATTAAAAAAATTAAAAAAATAGGATGATTTCCTCTTAAAATATGTTACCTTATAAGTAAATGAGAACTAGATCATCCTCTGAGAAATTGGAGTATTACAATTCATAAATTGAAAGAAATATTCATATAAGAAAAATAAAAAATAAAAAAAATGGACGATGTTAGGGATAATATAGATAATGAAAATGAAAATATCACTCCACCACCACATTTAAGTGATTTGATAGAGAGATATAATCTAAGAAAATTTCAATTTCTAAATTTTGAAAAAATAAACATTCGAAATTAAGCATAAATAATAGTCTATAAGATATGTGAATAAAAATTAGTGTTTTCTATTTATCGTTCATTTAATGGAATACCCATTAAAAAATCAATTGAATTTATTTGGGGAATCTATTTTCATATTTTGTAGCTTCCACTAATAATACATAGTTAAAATGATCATAAACTACAATGTTAACATTTTTATCTCAATGAAAATTATGCAATATGGTATCAATTTCTAGAGGATGATATTTTAAAACACTGTGTCATCTTTCTGATGAATGTTTAGGGAAATGACTTACCATTGAAAATATTTAAATATAAATCCTTGTCACCATAAAAAAATTGTTGATTAATCATCAATATTGAATTCTAGTGAAAAATAATTGAGGAAATAAAAATTATGCTTATCATAGTTTCTCAAAATTAACCACTTTAGTTATTAAGATGATGAATGTATGTTAAAAATGAAAATAGTATTTTTCAACAATATTGGAACCAATAAAAGGATTATTACTATGAAAATATTCAATTACATTTTGTGATCAATGAATGAACTACAATATGTTAAAAAACTAAAAACCATGTTTCTAAAACATTGATATACTTGCTCAGCCACTATAATATTAAAACTATGTTGGATACCCTCATGGAATATAGACTAAAGATGGATCATTCTGAAATATTTTTTTTCTAGGGGTATAGAAACCATATAACCATTTATTAAATAAACAAGGAGTATTGAAACCTTTTTCTACCAGTTGTTTCCCAAAAAAACTTTGGCAGGAATTCCAAAAAAATCATAGTGTTGAATCATACAATTCAAAATTAAATGACTAAAGGATGTTACATAAAATAATGACTGGAATTTATTCCTTATATAATAAATTAAATTGTAAATTTTATAAAAAAAGACAAAAAATGATCCTGATAATGCTAATTCAGATGTATGGATGAAAAATATTAAATTAAAAATGGTAAAATATCATAGGGTAATGAATAATAGGAGGAAATGGATGTTATAAAGAACCACTAATATAAATCCTTTTGAAAATATAATTTCTATCACAACTATTACTAGTCTTAAAACATAACATAAAGTTAATAATGATACAAAACCTTCCTAAAAAGAAAATATGAATGAAAGTAATAAAAAAATATGAAAATCATGGGATTAGTAAATTTGGAAAGTAGTACTAATAAATCAACAAAACAAAATTTTCATACAAAAATCCAAATAAGTAAATATATTAAGTTTAAAATATTATATAAGATATTGATGGGATTCTACAAAATTTTGAAAAATCTATCCCCAACAATTATTTTCACAAAAATAATCGACAATAAGAATCAATATGAATTATTTTTACAATTATAATGAATCATCACATTTTATACCTTCCATTGAGACAACATTACATTTTCATATTATTTTAATTCATTGAAGTTCATTTTTCAAAAAAATACCCTGCATGAATTTTCCAGGATCAATATAAAATACTAGTGTACTATTATCTTGAAAAATTATATAAATCGCAAACATCATGATCCTAGAATTTTTTTAAAGCACTATAATCTATGAGTCTTAGGTAAAAAATTCCACCATTTGTTTATCATGGTGAAAGAATTAACTTGATATGCTTGTATTTTTACTATAAATTGAGAATTCAAATTCAATATCCCACCATTTTTATCTTAATGATATCTAACATATCCCTTATACATCCAAATGAAAGGGTTGATGATTTTATTTTTTGAGTAGGGAAACTATACCTGTCATGACCCGACCCTACCTAGGCTCGAGCCGCAACTACCCCAAGCCCTCCTCCATAGGCCAGGGGCTGGCGACAAGCGCCGAAGGCTAAACAACTTGGGGAGGCCTTTTCCTGAGTACCTGTACACACACACACGTAGTACACTCAACACTAAAGTTCAGAATAAAAGAAAAGAAAAGTACCAACTACTATAAACAAACCACAATGTGCAATGACCTCTAAAAGTAAAAAGTAAGTGTCTAAGGTAAACTAAGAAGAAAAGGGAAAAAACATGCGCCCAACTAGAAAAGTGACACAACCTGGCCACAGGTAAACAAAAGCAAACAGCTGGAAAGGTCCCCCCACCTAAAACCTGACTACGACTACCGCACGCGGTCCATGCTCCCGAACTCCTAATCTCCACTAAAGTCACGACCAACCTGTCTGTCGTCTGCAAGGGCACACCATGTGTGGGCAAAAACCAAGCAGGGGTGAGTATAAAAATACTCACTAGAATACCCCAAAAGCTCTAGGGTGCAACAAAGGAGGTACCAAAGGGTGAGATGTAGATCGAACATGGAAAGTAGAGGAGTAGAACCGAGAGTGTAGTAAAGAGTAAAGTAGAGTGTCTAGCTCAACCCAACAAGATAAAGGAAGTAGACTCTTCAAAACACAAGGAGCTGGAAACGTTGAGAAGATGAACTTATCGTCGAGTATTCGCTACCTATAATAAGAGTGTAGACTCGCCCAACCACGAGAAGCTAGACACAGAAATCACGTGGCATACCCTGAGCCTCTTCGCCTCTCATGGAAGGAGAGTAACCAAAACCCAAGAAGTGGGTACTAGAACAGGGTATATACATAGTCATATGCTGAAACAAGAATCCCAAACAAGATTGTAAGGGGATCTCCATCCCGTTACTCATCCCAAGAAAGTGAGTAGCCAACAATCCCAGAAGTAAACACCATTGATGCCCAACAACCGACATGTCTGCCCCAAACTGCAAGCCAAGGGGGTCAAATCACCACACCTTGAAACTATCCACTTTGGGCGGCACTGACTCACCCTCATGTATTTAAGTCATGTAGCAAGAAAGTGTCATGGTGGGGAATGCACCCCTCATACTTGAGAGTTCATGGGGAACGTCAAACCACACCACGTCACTGCCCCGTAGTCAAGAGGTATCCTTAATGTTGATAGGAGAACCCCTACCTATCCCGGCGGGAGGGTAATCCCTGGAATTCGACGGGTTCCCACTAGAGGGATACCCGACAAGAGTCAATAAATGCCACGCTTCCCAGTCCCGTAAAATGGTAATCCACTGGATGGAGACCCGATTAAAGTCATCAACGAGTCCCAATGCCCAGTCCTATAAAATGTTACACAACTAGAGGAAGGTTCAGAACTGTCATCAAGGACCACTTCCCAGCCCTGCTGGAGGTAAACCCGGCATCAAGGACCACTTCCCAGCCCAATTGGAGGTAAACCCGGCATCGAGGACCACTTCCCAGCCCAACTGGAGGTAAACTTGGAACTGCTCTAGCCATCCCTGCTGGATGATACTTCTCAGTGAACACAGCTGTACTGGCCATCCCTACTCGATGGTAACCCACTGGCCATCCCTGCTCGAAACAACCTCAGCCCTGCTGGTAACAACCTCAGTCCTGCTAGAAACAACCTCCTAGGTAGAGGATTGGTGCCCGCGTAATGTGTTGGTGACATCGAATCCACAAGAACTCTACTAGGGATCACAAAGGAATGGAAAAAACTCCTCGGACTTCTCAAGTCGAACACGCTTCAATCCCTTGAGTCACTTTCGATGCGGACCAAGTCAACTCATCCCAGAAAGTGGAAAAAACACCCACGTTGTATGAGAACACGTTGTCATAAACGGTGTCATAGTCCAGTGAAAGGGTATGGTACTAAAACCCCTCACAGTTGATGAAATAGAGGAAACAAACCATCTCTGGCAGCGAAACGAATGATAGAACCAGGGGAAAACTCAACCCTACTGGTCAACAAATGAGAACAGGACCAGGGGAAAACTCAACCCCACTGGTCAAACAAACAAGAACAGAGGAACCCTCTATGTCGTGAGAGGTCAAAAGTACGTAAAGAAGAACATAGCATGCATATGGGGCTAACACGACGTGTGGCCCCAAGTCAACCCCAACCAAGTGCACAAACATTCTTAGGTACCAACATCCACATGTACCTCCCAACGTTCCCGTATACTCACAGAGTATACCACGTCTCTAGCCAAAAGGCTAACGTGCACACGACACCCAACGTCCACAAGAAGGGTGTAATCGTAGCAACTCCAAATTGCCACCTCATCATCCCAGGCACGACCAACTACATATCTTCAAGCATTCAATTCACTCTCCCAAGATTGAACGTGATAACAAGCCAAGAGTCTGCTACAAACACGGTAGAAGAACCGCCACAGGGCACCTTCACATTTCCATATTTAATAAGATCGTGTAAGAGGATACACTCACCGGAACAGATTACACCATTCTAATCCTCATGAAAAAACATGCGAGATAGACTACTTACTCGCATCAAACAGATATCTGATGGAAAAGTCACCAACGCCACTTTACGCTCGAACAACGTCTCGTGATCCTGAGCCTCGGCCCCGAAAACAGTCGGGCGCATCACACCATTGCAATCCCCCCCAGAAAAACACGTCAATAGGAATGCTCACTTTAGTGGAACGGATATCCAGAGGAAAAGATGCATTTCGGCGCACTGCACAAGAGCGGTGCTACTTAGGACCCGCATCCCGGTCCCAAAACACAACGAACGGATCACACCGTTGTGATCCTCTCGAAAAAGTACACAAGTTCGACTAATCACTTATCTAAAACAGACCCATGGTGAAGGAGATAGAAATTCACCATCAATGCCCAAAATAGCCCACATGGGGCCCGCACCAGTGTGCTGAATTAATGAGGGCGGGTTGCACCACTACAACGCCCTTAGAAAAAAACCCCGAATTGACTACTCGGACGCCCCAAACGGATGTCAGGTGAAAAAGTTACAGAATGCTGCTCACAGCTCAAATGACGGGCCATCGGGGCCACTTCTCAAATCCGGATCCAATGCCCGAAACCACACTGGAAAACTCCGTCTTGACACTAGGGTCCAAACGTAGCTGACGGTGTTCAAAATGGACGTCAGACGCGTCCACACTGTCCAAAACAAAATCCCCCGGAAAAACGTCAATTCACTTAAAGACGCGTCGTGCCTATGAGGCCCCTCCTTTAGAGAATTAAAAATTTCCAAAACCATATCAAAATTCTCATCTCGACGCCAGGAAGGCACTGCCGCAGACGGTATGCAAAACAGACACCCGTAATGAAAATTACGGGCGTCTGAAGTCGAGGGGGAAAATCCCCCTGGGCTGGACCGGCTTGTCGGCCCGGCTTGGCCCGGCCTGCGCCGGCCCATGGCTTTGCCTCGCGTGCCGGCCATGGACATGCGGTCCATGCGCCGGCCGGCCACGAGGGACTGTCGCGCCTATCATGGGAAGACCTGTGTCTCGCGGTTCTTGTCCCCACGCGGGGGTCGTGCGCCACGACCCGTGGTCGCCGCACCCCGGCGGCTCCCCGCCGGGCCGAGGCCCACCACCCCCTCCTCTGGCATTCTGCTGATGCCCCCGACCACCTCCGCTGAAGGCCCGCCGCACCCCTAGCTCTCCCGACTGCTCTGCCTCAGCCACCTGCCGCCGAAGCCCCTGCCGCTCACCGGACCGCTACCCTGGCTTGCCGGAATACCTCAAAACCGACTGGAAAACTCCAAAATTTGCTGGAAAAATATGAGCTCCTCAGAAACTCAGATTTCAATTCCGAAACAAGCATTTGAAATCTTATAACATGTTCTATGAAAACATTGACCTCTCTCAACAATTCGGCAGTATTTAGACACGTAAATTTGTGTTCTAAGTTAAGTACGGGAATGAAAATAAAAAACACAACCTTATACTTATTGGAGCATTGCCCGACGCTTCACGGAGGGTCCACTGCCACGCCTCTACCTTTCCATAGGGGAGGAGAAGAGGAGGAGCCTCCTCCTTCATCATTGGGAGCTGTTGGCACCCTGGAAACAACAAATAGGGGGGGGGGGAGAAGTGTTTAAATACAAAACACTTAAACTCCCGCCCGTTGGCCCCATACCCGAACCCTCAGCAGGTTCGAGGCTAAGCCTCCCCTATGGTAAAAAACTTCTCCCATGCACAATGGTGGTCTTGGAATTTTAATCCGAGGCCCCGTACTAATGTTATAAAATTTAACGATCGAGTCCGCCAAATTATGAAAACACCCTTGGCAGTGTTTTTCACAGAAGGCCCGCGCCCGTGAATGTTACACCTCTCCTAGGGTAAACGGAACGCTCGAAACTCAACGGTGACCTCAATTTTCGAATACGAGCACCTTTTAAGAGATACTTGAGTTTAACCATTAAATGAATAAATTAATTATTTAATTTATCAGTTTAACGTTTCGAAAGCGAGCGAGGGGTCCAAACGCCCCGCGCTGACATGTTTTATGTCTTTCCTACGGTGAACACCACATTCTGGACCCATATGTACACTCAGGTTTCTGATCTGGATCACCGTTTAGGAGTTAACCCATTTATTTGGCGTTCTAAATGTGAACGCATAGAAAACTTAATTCCGGCCACACCGGGGCTCAGAATCGCACTTCGTCTAAAGGAGCTACTCTGGAATAATATCAAGAATATTACAAAGTCTTTTATAGCAAAAAACCTGGTTCTTACATAATTCCCTCTTTCAAGATTTTCCTCCCCGAAAAGAAAAACCAGGGAACAACTCAGGGCACTAAGCCCGCACCTGGGTCTCCCGTACCCCGAAGATCTCTTGCACAGTTCTGCGTCACTGCACACAGACCAAAGGATTTGATATGTTCACGTGAGGTCTTCCCTCGCTGATGATGTGCATATAAGAACACACACTTCTTCTCAGGTAAGTCACACGGGAGACATCGTGCACCCACTCTAGACTTTGGGGTTTGGGCAAAGCAGTTGGGAACCTCACCATCCCTTTGCACGGTCTCAAATGGCCCGAAGGCCCTCGGGGGTAGCTCACCTCCCTGTCGAACCTCTACGTCGCATTCCTCGACTGGAATCACCACTCACACTTAGAACATGTCCCGGTGATTCCCTCCTTAAGAATATCCATATGGAGAAACACCGAAGGGTATCTGGTCACATAAGGTTTCATAGTCTATGTCTCTCAACCAAGTCACTTACACGCTCAGAGAGCGATGGAGTCGACGCCATCGACTAAAGAGAAAGGTTACACACCTTCTACTCTACCAACACAGGATTACAGCCAACGCCCTGCGTCACCTGGGTAACACCTCAAACAAGTAGTAGGGAGAAAATCATTTGACACATAGAGTCTTACAATTCTACTGCAAAAAGTAGAAGAGTTGTAGAGAGTACCTCTTACCACCTCATACTCTGCAGGATCGTAGACATCCAAAGATCATGACTGTCCGCGGTCCCAACTGTCAGCTCCCCGAGGCTGATGTGGACCGCCTAGTGGTGATGGGAAGAAATCATAAGGTCTTCCTGCACTTCTAGCTCCTCCCGCTCCACTGCTAGCATCACCTATCTTGGCGCTACTCCGATCACTCCATTGCCTCTACCGCGGTGGTGCACCTACTGCCTGCCCGATATTCTTAGTGTTCCTGGTCGGGCAGTCCCGTGCCATGTGACCTCACTCATCACAATCATAACACCGAATCTCTCTGGGCCACACTGGTGCCATCCGGCACCACTGGGGTGTACGACCACACCCCTAAGTCCAGTTGTCAGAATTCCACCTGCGTTGAGGTTCTGCTTGCCGACGACCGCTAGCTGCGATAGACGTCTCGGCTTTGTCGAGCCTGTTGCCACCACCAACTCTAGAACGTGATAGGAAGCTCTCTCTCACCAGCGCCTACTCTAGCACCCCAGAATATGTGGAAATGCACAAGGTTACTATGACAACACGAATCTCTCTACGGAGACCCTGATCAAACTTCCATGCTCAGATGTTGTCATCATGAACCATGTTCGGGTAAAAGCGTGCACGGTCTGCAAAAATAGCCGCGTACTCGGCCACCGTTATCCCTCACTACTGAAACTACAGGACCTCCTGAATCCGAATGGAGCATAAGTTGGAGAGGAAAAACTCCTCATGAAACAAAAACATAAAGTCACTCCACGAAAGAGACGTCTCATCAAGAAACTGAGTCACCAGACTCCACCAACACAAATATTCTCTGCGAAAAAGGCTGGTAGCCAAAGAGACCATAAGATCTACCGGCGTCTGCACAAGCCTGAAAAGGAAAACCACTGTCTCTGGCCAAACCTCTGCTACCTGAGGGTCCGGCTCACCACTGATCCTCAGCGGTATCTATCACTGGAACTCACGGAGCACGCTCAACCTGCGCTCAAGCTCAGTCTGCTCTGCTAAAGCTGTCTGCTGCTCAACAGGTGGGGGTGCTGCTACCGGCCCACCCAGAGAAAGGGGCTCACTTGATGGGTCCTGGATTGAGGCCTCGTAGCTCACAGGGTCTTCGTCACGAACCAATGCTGGTATCCTGGCTAGTTCTCTTCATGGAGTCATACTAAATATTATCAAGGAGTGTCGTAGTCAGATAAGCATATATATATATATATATATATATATATCACAACAACAACAACGATGGGGAGATGACTCAAGAAGGACAGTCAAAGACTCAATCCTATGTGATGCACAAAACAATTTTCCCCTCAACGAGTGTATTAGCATGCTGAGTCGACAAGAGGGTTATCAGGGTCCTATTGAATGGATACGTCACCCGCCGCACCATCACTGGACTCCCTGGCCTGAGAGCCGCTCTCGAGACACGTTAACATTATTTCCCTAAATCCAAACCAATTCCTTTTTAGGGACGCCCGAACAATGTCCCAAGGAACGAACCACCTCTGATACCACATTTTCATGACCCAACCCTACACGGGCTCAAGCCGTAACTACCCCAAGCCCGCCTCCATAGGCCAGGGGCTGGCGAGAAGTGTCGAAGGATAAACAACTCGAGGCCTTTTCCTGAGTACCTGTACACACACACGCAACACACTCAATGGTAAAGTGAAGTGAAAAAGAAAAGAAAAGTACAAACTTCTATAAATAAACCACAATGTGAAACGACCTCTAAAAGTACAAAGCAAGTGCCGAAGGTAAACTGAGAAGAAAAGGGGAAAAACACACGCCCAATCAGAAAAGTGCCACAACCCGGCAACAGGTAAAAAAAAGCAAACAGCTAGAAGGGTCCCCCACCTATAACCTGACTACGACCACTGCACGCGGTCCAAGCTCCAAAACTCATAAGCTCTACTAAAGTCACGACCAACTTGTCTGTTGTTTGTAAGGGCACACCAAGTGTGGGAAAACCCCAAGTTGGGCTGAGTATAAAAATACTCAGTAGGATTCCCCGAAGGCTTGAGGGAGCAACAAAGGAGGTACCGAAGGGTGAGCAGTAGATCTAATAGGGAAAGTAGAGGAGTAAAACCGAGAGTGTAGTAAAGAGTATAGTAGAGAGTTCATCTCAACCCAACAAGAGAAAGGAAGTAGACTCTTCCAAACACAAGGAGTTGGAAATGGGGAGAAGATGAACTTCTCGTCGAGTCTTCGTTACCTATTGCAAGAGAGTAGACTCGTCCAATAACGAGAAGCTATACACGGAAAGAACGTGGCATACCCCATGTGTCCTCACCTATCTTGGAAGTAGAGTAACCAAAACCCAAGAAGTGGGTACTAGAACAAGGTATATATATAGTAATATGCTCAAACAAGAAGCCTAAACAAGATCATAAGAGGCTCTCTATCCCGTAGCTCATCCTAATAATGTGAGTAGCCAAAATTCCCAGAAGTAAACACCATTGATTCCCATCATCCCGCACATCTTCCCCAAACATCAAGTCAATGGGCTCAAATAACCGAACGTTGACACTATCCGCTTCAGGAGACACTGACTGGCCTGCATGGTTTTAGTTCGCATCGCAAGGACGCGTCTTTGTGGTGAAATCACCCCTCGTACTTGAGTGTTTTGGGGGAATGTCAAACCACACCACGTCACTGCCCCGCAGTCGAGAGGTATCCTCAACGTCGACAAGAAACCCCCTACCCAGCCCCGATGGAGGGTAATCCATAGAAGTCGACAGGTTCCCACTAGAGTGAGACCTGGCAAGAGTCAAAGGGTCGCACACTGACCAGTCCCGTTAAAGGATAATACACTGGAGGGTGACCCGGTTAAATTCGTTGACAAGTCACAATGCCCAGTCCTGTAAAAGGGTACTCCACTTGAGGGAGGCTCGGAACCATCATCGGGGACCAATTCCCAGCCCTGCTGAAGGTGTACCCGGCATCAGGGACCACTTCCCAGCCCAACCGGTGGTAAACCGGACATCGGGAACCACATCGCATCCCAGCTAGAGGTAAACCCAGAACTGCTCCAACCATCTCTGTGGGATGGTACTGCTAGGTGAACACTATTGTACTGGCCATCCCTGCTGGATGGTAACCCACTGGCCATCCCTGCTCGAAAAAACCTCATCCCTACTGGTAACAACCTCAGTCCAGTTGGAAACAACCTCCTAGGTAGAGGATTGGTGCCTGCGTAATGTTTTGGTCACACTGAATCCCCAAGAACTCTACCAGGGATCACGAAGGAATTGGAGAAACTCCCTTGGCCTCTCAATGAAATCACGCTTCAATCCGCTGAGTCACTGTCGAAGGGGAACAAGTCAACTCATCCCAGAATGTGGGAAAAAACCCACGCTATACGACCACACGTCATCGTAAACGGTGTCTCATTTCGGTGAAAGGGCACGGTACTGAAACCCCTCACAGCTGATGAAACCGAGGAAACAAACCATCTCTACCAGCCAAATGAACAACAGAACCAGGGGAAAACTCAACCCTGCTATTCAAGAAACAAGAACAGGACCATGGGAAAACTCGACCCCACTGGTCAAACAAACGAGAACAGAGGAACCCTCTACATCGCAAGAGGTCAAAAGTACGCAAAGAAGAAAATGACACACATATGGGGACCACATGACGTGTGTCCCCAAGTCAACCCCAACCAAGCTCACCAAAATTCTCACGTACCAACATCCACATGTACCTCCCAGGGTTCCCGTATACTTCCAGAGTACACCGTGTCTCCAGCCAAAAGGCTAATGTGCACATGGCACCCAACATCCACACAAAGGAGGTAAGCGTAAAACTCCAAATTTCCACCTCATCGGCCCAGGAATGACCAACTACATCTCTTCAAGCATTCACTTCACTCTCCCAAGAGTGAATGCAATCACATGCCAAGGGTCCGCTACAACCATGGTAGAAGAACCGACACGGGGCACCTTCACATTTCGACATTTAATAAGATCATGTAAGAGGCTCTTCACGCCTAAACAGATAACACCATTGTAATCCTCGTGAAAAAACATGCGAGATAGACTACTTACTCACCTCAAACGGATACCCGACAGAAAAGTTGCCAACACAGCTTTACGCCCGAACGACGTCCCGTGATCCCGAGCCTCGGCCCCGAAAACAGTCAGGCGCATTGCACCATTGCGATCCCCTCGAGAAAACACATCAAAAGGACTGTTCACTTGAGTGGAATGGGTATCCGGAGGAAAAGATGCATTCCGGCACACCACACATGAGCGATGCTACGTGGGACCCGCATCCCAGTCCCGAAACTCAACGAACAGATCACACAATTGTAATCCTCTCAAAAAAGTACACAAGTTCGACTAATCACTTGTCTGAAACGGAAACACGGTGAAGGAGATAGAAATTCACCGTCAATGCCCAAAACGGACCTCGTGGGGTCCGCACCAGCGTGCTGAGTTAAAGCCGGTGGGTTGTGCCACTACATCGCCCTCAAAAAAACACCCCGAATTGACTGCTCACATGCCCTAAACGGATGTCGGGTGAAAAAGTTACAGAATGCGGCTTGCATCTCAAAAGACGGGCCGTGGGCCCTACGCCTCAACTCCGGCTTCAACGCCCGAAACCACACGGGAAAAATCCGCCTCGGCACCAAGGTCCCCTCATCTCGGTAATTAGAAATTCCCGAAACCATCTCCAAATGCTCGTCTCAATGCCAGGAGGGCACTTCCATAGACGGCATGCAAAACGGACACCCGTAATGAAAATTATGGGCGTCCGATGTCAAGGGGGCCAAGCCCCTTGGGCTAGACCAGTCGGTCCGCCCAGCCACGAGGGCCGGTCGCGCCTACCGTGGGTAGACCCGCGTCTCACGAGGGTCGCGTTCCGCGACCCCGCAGTCGCCGCACCCCGGCGGCTCGCCGCCACGCCGAGGCCCTCCGCCAGTGCCTCTGGCCTACTACCGATGCCCCCGGCCACCTCCAATGAAGGCCCACCACGCCCCCAGCTCACACGACCACTCCTCCTTGGCCAGCCGCCACCGACGCCCCTGCCGCTCGCCGGACCGCCGCCCTGGCTCGCCGGAATACCTCAAAACCGGCAGGAAAACACCAAACTTCTTCAGACAAATATGAGCTCCTCGGAACTTGGATTTCAATTCTGAAACAAGAATTCGAAATCTTAGAACATGTGCTACGGAAAAATTGGCCTCTCTTGACAATTCAGAAGTAATTCGACATGTAAATTTTAGTTCGAAGATAAGTACGGGAATGAAAATACAAAACTCAACCTACTACCTATTGGGGCGTTGCGCGACGCTTCACGGAGGGTCCGCTGCCGTGCTGCTACCTTTCGAGAGGGGAGGAGAAGAGGAGGATCTTCCTCCTTCGTTGTTGGGAGCTGTTGGCGCCAGGGAAACAACCAAGAGGGGGGGGGAGTGTTCAAATACAAAACACTTAAACTCCCGCCCGTTGGCCCCATACCCGAACCCTCAACAAGGTCGAGGTTAAGGCTCCCCTAGGGTAAAAACCTCCTCCCGAACACAACAGAGGTCTCAAAATTTTAATCCGAGGCCTCGTACAAATGTTATAAAATTTAACGACCGAGGCCGCTAAATTACGAAAATGCCCTTGGCGGCATTTTTCACAGAAGGCCCGCGCCCATGAATGTTACACCCCTCCTAGGGTAAACGGCATGCTCCAAACTCAACGGTGCCCTCAGTTTTTCAATCCAAGCCACCGTTTAAGAGATACATGACTTTAACCATTAAACGAATAAATTAATTATTTAATTTGTCCGTTTAACGTTCCGAAAGAGAGTGAGGGGTCCAAACGCCCCGTGCTGACATGTTTTATGTCGTTCCTAGGGTGAACACCCCATTCCGGACCCATATGTATAGTTAGGTATCTGATCCAGATCACCGTTTAGGAGTTAACCCATTTATTTGGCGTTATGAGTGTGAATGCACTGAAAACTTAATTCCGGCCACACCAGGGCTTGGAATCATATGCCGTCTGAAAGCGATGCTATGGAATAATATCAAGAATATTTCAAAGTATTTTATAGACAAAAACCTGGTTCTTAAAATATCTACTTATGAATTGTATGGTATTATATATGCAGTGTAATAAGGATGTTACAAAAATTATTGGAATTCCCTTCCTTGCTTCTGGTGGAGTTTCTTTGAAAGGCTTAAAAGGGGAATAAAAGTTTTACTCTAGGAGAAAAATGATGAATGAAATATTATAAAATTATTCCCGACCCCACCAAAGGTCAAATAAATTAATGAGATGGGTTTTTAAAAGATATAAAACTATTAATATGGAATTGAATGTGTATTCGAGTCTAATTGGTAAAATGAATAGCAGACCATACCCAACTAAATCTTGAATGAGATTATAATTTAGAAAGAATGACTAAACTCTTGATGATATTGAGGGAGATTTTTTATTCATCCATGATGATTAATGTTTAAAAAAAAATAAAAAGATACAAAATCTAATCTTGAGAAACATTTTTCAATGGAAACTTATTTTGAGAGGGAAAAAAATTCTTTTCCAACTAAGGAGATCACGTTAGATGAGTAATTTTCTATTTCTGTTTTTGAGGAACATTTGGGATAGATTAAGGAAAATTTCCAGATGAAACCATTTGGTTAATGGCATGATCGATATGTGTTAAATATATTTTATCACATAGAAGATCATGTTGGAGAGTATTATGTTCTCTAATTTGAGCTAAACTAAGAAAGCATTGATTTATCCACTTTGGAAAATAGTGGGATAAACTATAATTATGATTGTTAAATTTAGGAACTATCTAGTTTTCAGAGTGAAATTATGAATTGTATTGAGGAATGATGGATATCATTTCCCAATATTTTAAAATACATTGAATAAGAACACATACTAGAACTAAAAAACATATATTATAACATAAGATATTCATTTTTAGGTGTGAATTCATTACTTCCAATCATAATATCTTCCATTAAATAAGGATGCCAGGAATAGAATTTACTAAATGTATTGATGATGTTTAAATATATTATTGGTCATTACATATGTAACATTAAAGAGAAAATACCTTCATATAGCCTCTATAAAATTATCTTCATTTCGAATTATAAACTTAGAGAGGAAGGGAAGTTAGAAAACAATCATATAATTAAATATGTGTTCAGGGAAGATTTCATGAGACTACCTAATTTTTAAATAAATCTCCCATATAAAATACCATTAGGTTATTATTTACATTTTTCCCCAAAATAGAAGGGATATTGTTATAATATATTGAATGATGTGAAAATCCAATCCAAGAGAGTGAATATATTGTGAGATTTCATATATTTTAGAAATATAAAAACGTCGATAGGTAAAGACCATTCCCCTTTTCCCATTGTTACCCAAACTATTGATCATTTTGATGGAAATGAGTTATTATTATTTCATAATGGGTACTTAGGTTTAAAATATATTTACATGGCCTATAATGATTAATAGAAGACCACAATCACATGTTTATTTTTATCATTTTTCTATTAATGAACTGGATTTGGATTCTCTAGTTATTCAGCCACTTTTTAGTTTTTTTTATTGAAAATTAAATATGATATTATTGATTTTATAATTGATTATTGGGATGGTTTTTATCAGTTTGATTTAATTTTGAAAACTATAGAGAGTAACTCAATACTATTCTAAAGATATTCCTTAAAAAACAGTATTTTAATCAAAGAAATATTATTTAATAGTCATAGAAGGAACAGTATTATTATAAAATCATTCTTAGATGGAGAAAAAATTATACACTACTAAAATTGATAGACCAAAAATATACCACTTTGTATAAAACAATTAGTATTCCAGGTTTCATACGAGTTGTTGGTTTCTAGAAAATGTTTTTCAAAGATGTAAAAAAATCACATTACGTTTGTTCTAATTATATATTAAGGACACACGCATAATTTTGGATAATATGTTCTTAGTTTTATTTTAAATTTGTAGGTATAAAATCCATTCCTCACTTATGAATTATTCCCATGATTAAAAACGATATATTGAGTTTTGGTGGGATTATGAAGGTGTGGTTGTTGGTGTTATTTTGGGGAAAATGAATGAGAAGATGTTGTATATGACTCACTATTCTAGTAAGATATATTATGATTCCTAAAAAATTTATATTACCATTTAATAATATATGGATGATAATTTTTCCCTTTACATATTTAAATAAATTATTTTTGGTTATAACACCATCATTTTCGGTTTCCATTGTTTTCTATAGTAGTTACTTTCTACGAAGGATTCAGAACTTGATAATTTTACTTAGAAAAATTATATATAAGACATGGATATGGAAATAAAGGATTAAAATGGAATTTATAATTTGGATTAGGACCACTTTTCTAAGTAACCCGATAACCATTTTATCAAAATAAAATATTTAAATGATATATTTTTAGATGAACAAATTATTATTCCTTTAGTGTTTAAATCTACATAGTATGTATAATTTTCCCACACCTTTGTAGTAGGATTAATTCCCAATTATGTTTCATAAAACCAAATTAATTTTTTTATTTCATAGTTGAAATATTACTTTTGGGATGATCTATTTCACTTTAGAAGGTGTAGTGATTAAATTTTTTGGACAAGCATAGTAGTAAAGGAACTAATACCAATACTTTAGAGCATCTATTTCCATGAAGGGGAGGACAACATAGTGTCAATAAATCTACCTAGAATGTGTTACTCGATGGTTTTTACTTTACCACATTGATCAATGATTATAGGAGTCAGGTAGAAAGATATGAAAAGTTTCAATGTTAGTGAATATTGGTAATAAACTAGAGAAACCATAAAATTAAATTCATTAGTTTTATATATTTGATATGTGGGGTCTTTGTTACATGGGAATATTCATATCCCATAATGGTAAGGAATATAAAATTTTGGATATTCATTATTTATTTATGTTGGTTGAGGTTTCTTTTCTCCAAAAAATAATTCTTGTAGTGTTGTTCATTTTATTAAGAAGGGAATTTTTTTATATCTAGACTACCAAACTAACTCATTATTAATAATGGAAATCATTCCAAAAAATATATGATTGAGGGTTTAATGAATAAGTATAAGTGAAATCAGATAACCAAAATACAAATCACCCAAATAATTTTGGTTAATTTGAGGTATTTACCAAAGAGGTTAGATAAATTCTATAAAGGACTATGTGTGGATCAAATGTGGATTGGTCAATCTAATAAGGATAAATTTTATGGTACGACAAGACTCCATATAAGAGCAAAAAAGGGATTTACACTTTTAAAATTTTCATATAAATGACATTTCATCTACCTATAAAATTGATTCACTAGTCATTATGAGATGTAGAGGCTCTAAATTATTATTAAATACTTTTGGATAACTAATGTTAATAGAGCTTTATGAGTTAGATAAACTTATAAGAGATTCCAATGAAAATTAATGAATTAAAAAAATGAAAAAATATCTATTCAATATTCAAAATTTAAAAATATTCATTTCATGTTTGATTAAAGTGTTTTAATTTTTAATTCTATGATCAATATTTTTCATGGTAAACTCATTAATAAGTGGTATGAACCAATAATCATTCTAAAATTATTTGATAATGGTGGTGCTGTGCTACCTACAGATAAGAATCAACCATTTTTAAGTCAATTTTTAGATAATAAAACATTTCAAATTAGGAATTTTTAAGGTATTGCATTCCATCTCCATTGTTGCTATTTAAAGTATCCTTAGGTCAAAATATAGAATATAACTAATATTTTTTCAGGGAAAATAACCCATTCTCTTTGTTCATGATTTTTCATTTTCCATTATTTTAGTTGAATAATCCATTATTCTATACACATAGTTCTGTTCCATTTCTATCGATAGTAAGGTGATCTAAAAATTAAATTATGTCCTTGAGTGACTGCAAGAATGGAACATCAACATTAAATGTCATCATTTCTCAATGCATTATTAGAGCTAAATCAAGTATCATTTTGAAAAAAAAATACTTAACTCGATTTTTATTATTATTCACATAGTGATATAATCATTTATCACATTAATATTAATATATCTCCACTATATATGTAAATAAAGAGAGAAATTAGAGAGACTTCTCAAGAATCAAGGGATAATTAAATTAGCTGAACTCAAATAATAAAATATATAGATCTAGGTGAGTAATGTGGTAATCTATTTATATAATTATTTTTTGTTGATTTTTTTATAAATTATGCAGGGAGGATACCATTTATTGCATTATTATGTTTAATAAATTTTTAATTTCCCAATTGAGTGAATCAGTTATTGGTATCTAAGGTGTTAAAAAGCAATTTTTATAGAATTTGAAACACGAAAATTCGTAAAATGGACTTCAGATTCCGATGATACTTATTGGAATGTAAATATTTAACTTTCTACATAATGATAAATAATATGGATTTATATGTGTATTTGAAAATTTAAAAATGAATTTATTAATTTTAATTTTGAAAATTTATTTTGAATAATGTATACCACTACAGGAAAAATGGATATTTGTAACAGGCCAATTACCCCATCATAAATACATGTTATTTGCTATGGGAGATAAGGGTATGTCACAAAAGGTTTGGTGTAAAATACATGCCAAACTGTGGGTTGGGGTATTTGCGACAGGATACTTTCCCCATCGCAAATGACCTATGGTGGTTATTAGTATTTGCGCCAGTAGACTTGCCTCTTCGCAAATACTTAGTTTCCATGTACACATTTGCGATGGGACTTGTCACAAATAACGTTTTAATGACCCACTGTAATTAATGTTGGCCGAGTTATTAGAGAGGGTCCTCGTCGCAAGTTCCACTATTTGTGATAGGTAGCCCATCGCAAATAACCATGTTGCAAATAATGTACCTTGTATATACCCCCATTTGTTTCTCTCTCATTTCACAGTTTACTCAACTTCTCTCACTATCTCTTCTGAAAAAAATTCTAAAATTTTTCATAGATTAAAATTTTATACCAAAGCATCATCTCTGACTTTAATTCATCGAAAGCCTCAGTTTAAAGTTATTTATCAATTTTTTGTTGTTTAATTAATTAATTTTGTTTTAAATTATTTATATTTTTCGTTAATTAGATGTAAATTAATTAAATTAGAAATATGTATTAGTGTTTTTTAAATATTTAGTTTTAGGAATTGTTATATCAAAGTGTTAAGTTGTAATAAATTTTAACAATTAGTAATAATATTATATAATTTGTAATAATAAGTTATAACAGGTTGTAATTACTAATAACTAGTATTAATTAGTAATAACTAGAAATAGATTGTATTAATTAGTAACAAATTTTATTAATAAGTAATAATTATAAATAATTAGTAATAATTTAAAAAAATAGATATTATGAGGGAAATGGAAATAACTAAAAATCAATTATAATAATTAGAAATAATTTGTAATAATTTGAAATAATTTGAAATAATTAGAAATAATTAGAAATAATATTTAATAATTAGAAATAATTATTAATAATTAGAAATAATAAGTACTAAATAGATTTATTTTGTAATAATTACTAATAATTTGTAATAATTTGTAATAAATTAGGTATAAATTGTAATAATTAGTAATAATTAGTAATAATTAGTCATAATTATCAATAAATAGTAATAATATTTCATAATTAGTCATAATTATCAATAATTACTAGTATTTATGAATAATTATTAATAATTATCCATAATTTGAAATAATTATCAATAATTATCAACAATTAGTTGTAATTATCAATAATTAGTAGTAATTAACAATAATTTGGAATAATTAGCTATAATTACTAAAAATTAGTAGTAATAACTAATAATTAATAGCAATTAGTAATAATTATCAATTAGTTGTAATAATTGTAAATAATTAGTAATAATTATCCATAATTTGTAATAATTATCGATAACTAGAAATAATTATCAATAATTAGTAATAAATATCAATAAATGGTAATAATTATCAATAAATAGTAATTATAATCAATAATTAGTAATAATTATCCATATTTAGTAATAATTATCAATAAATAGATTTATTTAGGAATAATAATCAATAATTTGGAATAATTAGTAATAATTATGATTAACTTGTAATAATTAGGATTAATTAGTAATAATAAGGATTAATTTGTAATAATTAGTAAAAATTATTAATAATTAGTAATAATTAGTAATAAATAGAAATAAATATATATAATTAGTTATAAATAGGAATTATGAAGAATAATTAGTTATAATTTTGAATAATTATTAGTAATTAGCAATAATTGCTAATAATTAGAAATAATATATAATAATAAGAAATAAATTGTATTAATTAGAAATAATTTGTTATATTTATTAATAATTAGTAATAATTGTTGGTATCAGCTCTTGAGTGACCCCTGAGGGTTTTTATAGAACCTCTACGATGTTGGAGACCAACTCGAGTAGAGCTCACCAAGAGTCGACATCGTTTCATGCACAATATCACGAGCATATGCGAGCTCCGAGTGCGCTTATAGAGACTATATGTAGAGAGTAGGAGGAGATGAATTAGTGGAAGTATGAGTAGTTGGAGAAGTTTCTACGATAGTAGTAGTAGCAACAGTTAATTCCAGATGAGGTGCGTCAATGGCGGCATGCGTAGGAGTAGAAGATGATGTACATGCGATGTTTGAATTGCAGTTAGGGATGGTGTTCCATCCATCATCCTCTCCATCTACACTTGATGATGCTCCCCCTTAGTGATGTATATTTATTTTATGATTAAACATTTCAATGTATTTTTTTAATATTAACTATTTAATGTTTTAAATAGTGTATGTATTATATTGTCTTGGAAATTTCAGTTTTTTTATTTATTAATATTTTATTATTATATTTGTTATATTTATTAATTAATATATTTTTCTATTTTTTTGAATACTTATATTTGTATTATATTACAAACATTATTATTTAATTAATATTAACAATAATATTATTATATTAATTAATTATTTTATAATTAACTTTATTTTATGAATATTAATATTATTATATTATTAATATTAATATTTTATTATATTGATTAATTTATAAATATTTTTATTCCATTAATATTATTATTTTGATTTTATTTTTATTAATATTATATTATTACTAGTATTATTTTATTTTATTTATTGATTTTTTTTTCAAAAAAGTTTACTAATTGCGACTGGCTCATGTCAAAAGGGTTTATTTGTTATATTTCCTTATTTAATTGCGATTGTACATCAAAAAAAGAAAAAAATGGAAAATATTTTTGATAGGTCACTGGGTCATCGCAAATTATTTCATAAAAAATTCTCTATTTTTTTTCTGATGGTGCTACTACCCATTGCAACTAATAAGTCTCTATGACAGGCTATGGAAAAATATAATATTTGCGATTCCGTTTTCCACTACAGTTAATTTCTGATGGGATCCTATCACAACAGACTATTTTCGATGGGATCCCATCGCAAATGAGCAGTCCCAATAATCCATTAGTCTAGTAGTGTAATATTAAGCATCTTCTTGTGAACACTTCTAAATATATATGGGTCATTGAAAAAATAATAATTTAAAAAAATTTCATAGAATATTTCATCCACAATAAGACTCAAGATTAGGAACAATGATTGGTTTTAATTAAGGGTGAGGTCCATTAAGCTTTTCTATGTAGAGCATCGTTGATGGGTCACATCAACCCCTAGCCCAAATTAATTCAATACTATGTTCCCTTTTATATTAAATTGATTAAAAATGATTCCATACAAAGTGTAAAATTGAGTGGTATTTAATATAGTTAAAAAAAATTAAATTGTTTTGGATTTTTCATATTTATGAATGTTGCCTCCAATTATTTTCTGGATGTTATATTTATAAAATTGGAAAGATAGTTTTATAGGGTGGATTAATGTGGAATTAAGAATAAAAATTGCGGAAACTAAATTTTTGAACACAAACATAGAGGACATGTGTTTTCTTAAATAGAACATCCAAGAGATCCAACTCAAAATATAATCAAATAAGTAACTTGAAATTTGTGTAAAATGGGAAATCATAATCCCGCAATCAATATTTGTGTCTTTACGAACATGGTGTATGAGTTAATTAAATGTTTTATTCAATTATATCTATAAATAGAATTTTTCTTGAAAATTTACAATAATTTTCCATGCCTTAAAAAATTAACTAATAATATAGAGGGGATTATTGAACCCTAATAAAGGGTCAAATTGACTTAACAAACAATTATTTTAGTTTTATGAATAATGTGGAGAGTGGATATTTGATTTAATGTACATAGGGGAGATAAATTATTGAATATGATTTTGATAGTAGTTTTATTTTAATATAAATCATACATATATACATTTTTAAAATCGAGAAATTGAAATATATTTTTTGTGTGTTAGTGAGTGATTTTCATAATGGTGGTATGAAATATTGAATTATGAAATATTTTGTTTTTCCTTGATTTATATTTTGTTTATTTAAATCATGGTTAGTTGTACAAGATAATTGATGAAAACTATATTCCATGTTTTCCCATTGTAAATCAGTGTTTGAAAATGGTTATTTGTGGGATGATTTTTTATATTATATTTTCTATGAACAAATATAAATCATGTATTGTTTGGGGAAACAAATATTTATGTGTAGTGTAATGTTATGTTGTTACAATTTAATAATATTTCTAAATTTTTATGAATCATTTTTATGCATTTTGATTATGTTCCAAAATGAAATTTAATGTGATAATTAATGAAAATTTGGTAAGAAGTGTTTAAATTTATGAATAATATAATGTTATGATAAATATAATGAAAAATCATATTTTTTAATAGTTTCATTATTTTGTATTATTTAAGTGAAAATAATTACATTTATTTATTCTTGAATTTAATTGTTTATATTATTTTAAATATTAGTATCATTGTTATTATTCATTTTCTACTTATTTTGGATAAATATTATAATAAAAGTTTTTATTTTCATTATTTTTATGGGGAAATACCAAATGCAGATGAGCTAGAGGGTTCTATAGAATAAAATTAATGTATTTTGAAACTAGTGTGAGGTTTCTGTAGGATTCTTGTTGGTTGGAGTGGACACTCAAGAGGGGGGGGGGTGAATTGAGTTCCAATTAAATTTTCTGTTAAAAAACATTTCTATTAAAATCCCCCAAATTGAATAACAAGATAATCTGTAGTGAATTTGTAAAACTATAAAGGGTCAGTTAGGTTCTCAAAAGATTTATTAGTTCTCAGTTAATCTAATCTGAAGATTAATTAACTTTTGAAGCTAACTTAATGCCTTATAGTACGTACAAACACTTGCTAGATTAAATATCAAAGTAACATTGAAATAATTTTAAATTTCAAAGTAATTAGCTGTGGAATATTCAATATAAGCTAAAACCCAAATAAGTACGCATAATAGTTTTAAACAAGAGGTTTAGTCTCATGCCGAGACATATTCCTCATAAACAATTTATATAAATTTTATCCACACCCTGGATCGGGGTAAAAAACAGTGCAAAGACTTTCCAGGTACTAAGACCTCTACCATAGTTCTACATGGGAAAACAAAACAACAACATACTGGATGTCTAGGTCTTACTTGACCTCTACCACTGTCCATAGTGGGATACAAAAGAGAGTTATGGAAGATTCGTGTGAGGATTTAGAAATCCTCCAGTTTAGTACAGGAGACAGTGTGTGTATAAAATATACAGAGTATGCACACTTCTCCAAATGTAAATAAAAGAATCTTTAAGAGAGTAGATATGAGTTTTAGAAAGCTCTAGTGATGTGAAGTGAAGCTCTGTACTTCTTTGATTGATCAGGAAAGGTTCTGAGTCTTTCTCTGGTATTTGTTTGAAAAACAGAGGGTCGTTTTCTTTAACTTCAGATTTGATCAGCTTTACTGTATGAAGAGATCATTGTAGTTCTTCACTCCTTAGACTAGAGTTCATCTTGTGTTCTATTTTTGAATGAATGGCTTCTTGTATGTCCAATGTTATTATAGTATGGATGTAGCCTTTATTTTCTGTGTGTATTCACAAATTTTAAGCACTCTTCATCCATTATTTTGTACACACACTTTGCTATGTATTTGTCTTTCCTTTTATAGCTTTCATCTCCAGAAATGGGAATGATTACCTTTTTATGGGTACTAGGTACGGTTCCCTGACATGCCAAAAACTATCATTAAATAACATTAAGTGCGTTAAAATCATCAAATATGACCGTTGGTTAATTAAATAAATAAAAACAGTGTTTAAGAAGCATTGAATGGTTTAACAACCATTTTATCAGTAGCTCTCTGTCAGTAGACTTGTAACGGTGGACTTTGTAGCGGTGAATCCTTCTATCAATAGCACTTTGTCCTAGTACCGGTAGCTCCTTGTATCTGTATCTATATTTACCGATGACTTATTCTATCGGTATCTTTGGTATATCTGTAGCTCATCTGTATCGATAGATTATTTTTATAGGTAGCTCGTTTGTATCAGTAGTTCTGTTCTGTTCCTTATGCATCAGTGACCTTTCTGTAATGGTAGACTAGCATAATGGTAGACTTTGTATCAGCAGATTGTGCATACTGGTAGCTCGTTTGTACTAGTAGCGGTAGCTCCGCTTCTATCGGTAGACTTTATCTATCAGTGTCGTGCTTACTGGTAGACTTACACATACCGGTAGCTCTGTTCTGTTTTAGTGACTGTCTATTCAGTCTATCAGTAACCTTTGTCTGTCGGTTGACTAAGTACCAGTAGATCTCTGTTTGTCTTTATCAGTAGCTATGTGCATACCAGTGGATTTAACACTTATTTGTTCTATGAAACACATATTCCAATTGAGTTATAACTATTTCAAAGTTCATACAAAAAATAGATAAACATTGATTAACATGTTTCAAAGGTTATTTTAATATTAATATGAACTTGATAATAGAAAGACATAGATTGAAAGAATTAATATATAGATAAACATTATTTGTGATTATAAAAGTATGTGAAAACATAATTGGTATTATCAAAACAGGTGAGGTCAACTATCTCCCCCTTTTTGATAATCACAACTTATGATTTTATAATCCCAGAATAATTAGTAATGTATCATAGGATATTGCAATAAATCCAATTGTATCAGAGAAAACAATATAGTATAAAACACATGTATCAAAGGTAAAATATGAAACAAATGGACCGGAGGGAAGTGAATTAAATGCATGAAAGATAGTATTGCTCCCCCTTTATCATAAAATATATTATTTCTCCCCCAGAT
This sequence comes from Viscum album, assembly GCA_963277665.1. Taxonomy (NCBI): domain Eukaryota; kingdom Viridiplantae; phylum Streptophyta; class Magnoliopsida; order Santalales; family Viscaceae; genus Viscum; species Viscum album. Next base: position 1,303,449,987 of record OY728140.1, on the reverse strand, counting down.
ATATTTCCCTTAGATAGTATTTCTCCACCTTTGTGATTAGAAAAAAGTGGGAAAAAAGGAAATATAGGAGAAGAGAAATAAAAAAGGGTAAAAGAAAGTAAGATCATATATATTTCTTGGAGAAAACAGATACAGAGAAATACATAAATGAAACAAAAATAAATAGAGGTGATTCCTATCAAAAATCCTATCCAGCAATCAATCCACATCCTCAGAATGGGATTTACCCTTGGGATCAGAAGAGGATTTAGGTGGAGTCCTAGGAACACCAGAAATGACCAGAGGATTCTAAGCTACTGAAACTATTCCTGGCCTGTATTGTGTAGCTCTCTGAGTGATAATTGGAGTAAGACTACTGATGGATTGGGCTGGAGTCATCTGAATAGGAGAATTAGTAGAGGCATATGCAAGTAAAGTTGGAGGTATAATCACGGGCCGAGCATTAACATACAAGAAAGGAAATAAGATATTTCTGAAATCCATAATGATTCTTCCTCCTCTTTACATAGTAGAAATGAAATCATCCTTGTTCTCCATGAATGTTTCTAGTGCAGGTTTCAATTCTCTGAGCTTGCTAACGTGTTCTCTGAAGGTTGATTGACTGGAGGTAGCTTCATGTTTTCTAACATAATCTTGAAATAATTGTTGAGCTGATTTTTTGTATAAACTCTTTGGAAATAATAATCTACTTTGTCTTTCACCTCATTCTGAGAAGCAAAAGCTTCTCTCATATAGTCTTGAACAATCTTCATGATATCTCTAGTAGAAGTTACCACTTTGGTCAGATCAGATCAGTCCACAGAGCCACTGGTTGAAGCTGAACCAAGCTCCTCCTTTATCAAAGCTCTAATTTGATATAATTATATTGAAGTTCTTGAAGAAAGATAACCAATAGAAAAGGTTACAGTTTCTTTGAAACTCTTAGTTATCCCACTAATAAGATTTTTCACTACAGAATCTTCTGCACCGATATGATTCTCCACATACTTTTTAATGATTTCAAAAATCAAAACCATCTGACTCACTGCACTCTTCACATAGGCCAAATCCTTCTCTACTTGAGATTTTTAACTCATATAGGGTTCCATAGAGATAACTAATTGCTTTAGAATTTTAACATTCTCTTCTAGTCTAGATACTTGAGTCTGGAAAGCTGTAACTTCATCTACTATCTCTACCAGAATGGTTGACACATTACAACAAATATAGATTTTGAAGGAATTTTCCATATTGCTCATATATTCAACAAAGAAACTCTTTAACTAATCAACAGAAGCACTGAAAGTATCTTTCAGCTCATCCTTTATGGATTCAAGATCAACCCTAGTGATCATATTTTCATGTACAACTGTAGGTTCTCTTTTAGACACAATACTAGACACTGAGTCAGTCATAACAAATTAAATGGATGACACTAAGTATACTTCCACTTTTCTAATTTCTTCTATAAAAATGGCTTTAAGATCATACTTTAACTTATATAGATCATGTATTCTTACCACATCTTCAGCTAATATGTCATACTGAATATCATAAATGATTTTTGGTCTCGGAATGGATGTGTCATTATCAGAATCTTGGAAATACAATCCACAAACTACAAACCATGGGTCCTCTACCCAATCATTGATCTCAACAGCCACTGAAACATTGTCAAATCTAGTTAGAAACTCCCCCTCAACTGGTGCATTTTCTTGTATAGAAACAACACACTCATTAGTCTGGTATTCCTCATCAGAATCTTTCATAAACATCTTTATTTCTGGAACAGCATGAAGCTCCTCAGAAATAGGTACAGGTCTATCAACTTCAACAAGAACAACCTCTAAAGGCATGATAGAACTTCCAATTAGAGGACTCAAACTTAAGGTGATAGAAGATGATGCTTAAGTTTCATATTCTTTTCCTTCTTCCTCATTATCTGGGGCCACCTCTTCCTGATCTGATCTCGGCTGGTCTTCCTCAACCATAGGTCTCTCTTCATTGCCTACACCTAAAACAGTTTCTATACAAGGTAGGTTTAAATAATTACTTTCCTTTTTCTGTGATACAATCTCAGGAGTTAGGATAGGAAGAAAGTCTGGATCTCCTCCATTTTCGATAGAGGAATTTTATTCTTCTGAATAATCACTGTATTGTGGATCTTCTTCATCAGGTCCTTGACCTGGATCCCTCACATCCTCAGGTCTTTAAGGATGATCCATAGGATTGAACTTATCATATAACTTTTTGTCATCAGTAACCCAATCTCTTATCCATGGGTTCTAGTTTATCTTCATGTATTTACATATAGTGCTTATGATATAGAAGTTGTTTCTTATCACTACTATTTCATCCTGAGACTCAGCTACTCCTTTTAGCGTAATCATCATTGAGATCAACATGGAAAAGAACCAGGCATTTGACTTTGATTTTGGCCTGGTCATATCCTCCATTTGAATCATTAGCATCTTGCACAAATTTACTTTCACACCATGTCTCAAGAGATGAATCAAATAGATATCTTGATATATCAAGTATTCAAAGTCCCCTCTTCTTGGAATTAGCACATGTTGCACAAACTTGAATAGAAATATGTTCTCTCCATCAATTTCAGTAGCCACCACCTGTCTTTGCTTTCCACTACTGGTTAGTTCCTCTAATGAAGTCTCATAATCAAATATGTAACTTATAGGTGGTAATGATTTCGAGAAATATCCAGAACCACCATCATGTGGAACCTTCAGGAATTCAACCCACTCAATAGAAGAAAAAGCTATCTCCTTTCCATTCAGGATAGATACCATCCTATTCTCGACATCTGATTTCTCAACCTGAACATACTCATTGAAATATTTTACCAACATTGGATAGTAGGGACCATTGTTGTTCGAGAATCAATCTATCCATTTCTGATCTTCCAGAACTTCTATAACTAACGATTCACTTGACATTATTCATTCCTAACATAGGTCTTTTTCGGTCACAATATCTCTATTTTGTAAATGCGGCTTCACTGGTCACCTCCCCGACCTTGTTCTACTAACTTTACTACTTTCTTCTAGCTCTGTCCTCTGCTTATTTGAATTCATCTCATCAATGTCATCTCTGATAATAGGGATTTTGGTTTTTTCCATTTCTGGTTTGAGAGACATAGGGTTTCCATGAGATTTGGGAGCTAAGGCTTGAGGGAAAATGGTTTGAGGTTGATAAAGAAGTTACTAAGACTTATTTTTATCATTTAGAAATCATAAAATAACTAATTAAAATATAATAAGTAAAGTATAAAGGATATAGATTCTGGTGGCAGATAGAAGTTCAAAATAGCGCATACTTAACGGTAGGGTATACTGGTGAGAATTTCTAACAGTGAGGTTCACTATCGGTGAGGTATAACAGTGTGGTTTCATACCAGTGAGGTATAACAATGAGGTTTCATACCAGTGAGGTATAACATTGGGGTTTTATACCAGTGTGGTATAATGGTGAGGTATATTGGCGAGGTTTCATACTGGTGAGGTATATCGGTGAGGTTTCATACCGGTGAGGTATATCGGTGAGGTTTTATACCGGTGAGGTATATCGGTGAGGTTTCATACCATTTAAGTATATCGGTGATCTATCATTCCTAACTCATGTCTAACGTAACATAACCTATCCGAACTTAATGGCTTTGTGAAAACATCATCTAATTGATGTTCAGTACCTATAACTCAAGAGTAATATCACCTTTTTGGTTGATCTCTTAAAAAGGGGTGCCTTACATCATTGTGTTTGGTCCTGGAGTGAAACACAGGGTTCTTTGAAATATTAATTGCACACGTGTTATCACAGTTAATCGACACATGCTTAAAATCATATCCATATTCCAAGAGAGTGCGTTTCATCCACAGAATTTGTGCACAGAAACTACCAGCAGCTATATACTCTGCTTCAGCAGTAGACAAATCTACAAAATTCTGTTTCTTACAACACTAAGATACTAAGGATTTTCCCAATAGATGACATGTTCTAGATGTTCTTTTTTATCCATCTTTCAACCAGCGATGTCAGCATCTGAATAACTCATTAAGTCAAAATATTTTCTTTTCGGATAAAACAAACCCAAATTTGTAGTATTTTTAATACTTAAATTTTTTTTAAGAGCAAGAAAATGTTATTATTTTAGGATTAGCTTGAAATCTTGCACACATGAACACACTAAAAATAATATCTGGTCAACTATCAGTAAGGTAATGTATGCTTCCATTCATACCTCTATAATTGTTTTGATCCACTGGTTTCCTAGTTTCATCGGTGTCCAACATACAGACAGTTCTCATAGGTGTATCACGTTCTTTAATACTATCCAAACCAAAACATTTTAAAAGATACTTTTTATAATTAATTTGATTCAATATAATACCATTTTCATTTTGAAAAACTTGAAATCTAAGAAAATATTTGAGTTCTCCCATTAAACTCATTTCAAATTCATTTTGCATACTCTTTGAAAAATTAGTACATAGATAATGTTTAGAAGATCCAAAAATAATATCATCAACATAGATTTGTACTATCAAAACATCTTTAGAAATTATGTTAATAAAAAGTGTTGGATCATAAATCCCTTTAGTATAAGAATTTGAAATAATAAAATTACTAATTTTATCATACTAAGCTTGTGGTGCTTGTTTCAGACCATATAAATCTTTTGAAAGTTTAAAAACATAATTTGGAAAAGGAGGATTAGTAAATCTAGGTGGTTGTTAAACAAAAACATCTTCAATTTTAAATCCATTTAGAAAATCACTTTTTACATCCATTTGATATAACATGAAATTCAGATTAGCAGCATAGGAAAGTAGAATCCTAATGGCTTCTAATCTAGCTATAGGGGAAAAAGTTTCCTCATAGTCTATTCCTTCAAATTGACTATACCCTTGTGCAACTATCCTAGATTTGTTTCTAACTATATTACCAGACTCATCAACTTTGTTTCTAAAAACCCATTTAGTGCCAATGGTCAACATTTCCTTATGTCTGTCAACCAATTCACAGACTTTGCTTATTTCAAATTGATTTAGTTCTTCTTGCATAGACATTACCCAAAAATCATCATTGATTTCATCATTGATATTTTTAGGTTTTAACCGTGAAAGAAAAGTCTTGATGTTCAACCTAGTTTCTTAGGGAAGCTCTAGTCTGTGCCCCTCTATCAAGATTACCAACAACATAATCTAAAGGATGATTCTTTAGAATCCTAGTTGATCTAGTAAAGGTGGGACTAGAAATTTCATGCTCTTCTATAATTTCAGGTTCAACAGAAGCAGGTTCTCGAATATGTCCAGAACTAGTTGTCTTTACAACAGGTTCATTGATTTTATCATTGAGGTCCAGAACAGACAGATATTCTTCATGATTTTCAAGAGAAGACTTAGGTTCATGTGGATCAGTTTCATAAAACTTGATATGAACAGATTCTTCCACACATTTGGTTATTTTATTGAAAACTCTATAGGATTTTCTAGTTAAAGAATAACCAATAAAAATTCCTTCATCACTTTTGGATGAAAACTTGTCAAGATTATCCTTTGTATTGGGAATGAATACTTTTGAACCGAAAACTCCGAAGTAATTAACCTTAGGTTTCCTATTTTTCCACAACTCATAAGGGGTATTCTTAAGAACATGTATACTTAAGACTCAATTTATATAATAGCAAGCTGTGTTGATAGATTCATCCCAAAAATAAATTGGCAGGTCATACTCATTAAGCATAGTTCTTGCAATCTCTTGAAGGGTTCTGTTTCTTCTTTCTACTACACCATTATGCTAAGGTGTTCTAGGGAAATAAAAGTTGTGACTATAGCCATTGTGTGAGAAATAAGATTCAAACTCCTGATTTTCAAACTCACGACCATGATCACTTCTCAGGGTCTCAATCATAAGTCCACTAAGGTTTTCTACAGACTTGGAATACTTAATAAAGTAAGAACAAGCTTCACTTTAGTGAGCTAAAAAGTATACCCAAGTTTATCGAGAAAATTAAACTACTAAGACATAGACATAATGCTTCCCATTTAAACTAGAAACTCTTGAAGTTCCAAACATTTCCATTTGAACCAACTCGAGAGGTTGAGAAGTTGAAACTTCTTTCTTTGATTTAAAAGAAACATTATGTTTCTTTCCCTTTTGACAGGGATTACAAACTTTATCAGTTCAGAATTCAAGTTTAGGTAGGTCTCTAACAATGTTTTTCTTAGAAAATTTTCTATGTGAATAAACATTATAGTGTCCTAATCTTCTATGCCATATCCAAGACTCTTTATGAAAAGCATTTAAACAAGTAATGTATTGTTTAGCTAAAGAATTCAAATAAACAGCACAAATATTTTCATTTCTCAAAGTAGAAAATACAAAAATATTTTTGGAATAAAAAACATTACAATAATCATGTTCAAATTTAACATTAAAAACATCATCACACAACTGATAAATACTTAACAAATTATATTTGAGTCCATCAATAAATAAAACATTGGAAATTAAAACTAAATTAGTGTTACCAATCTGGCCTAGGCCAATGATCTTTCATTTAGAATTATCACCAAAGGTGACATGGACTCCATCAACTTTGATTAAACTTTTGAAGCATGAGTAATCTCCAGAAATATGCCTTGAAGATCCACTGTCCAAGTACCATATCTTCTTTTGAGAACTCTTTAAGAAATTCTCCTACAAAATAGGTTTAAACAGAAAAAGATTTTGGTACACAGATTCTCTTAGGTCCACACAGGTTAGCAATCAAAGATTTAGGTACCTAGATTTGTCTTATGTGTCTCATATAATTCACAGAATAAATATATTTTGAAAGATAAACTTTATTTAATCCATAACTATGTTAGTAACTAGTTGAAGCATATAAATTTCCAGAACTATAACTAGCTGAATTCCGTCCAGATTTAGAAATAAATCTAGTATTAGTCAACTGTCTCTGTCCAGGCTCATTTCCTATTCCAGTGGTATATTTTGGTGCCGCTTGTTTTCCTAGAATTTGAGTATCTGTATCTTTTACATTTGTGAATTTCTATCTGTCCTTCCATAATTGATCATTAGAAAATTTTAGTTCAGTATTTTCCTTCAGTAATTGATCATTATTTTCCTTTTCTATATCAAGCGCTGATTTAACAGAACTGGTGAAAGCATGCTGTTTATTTAACGTTTTATAATTCTCCTTCAATTCATTACAGGTTTCTTCTATCATATTAAAATATTCAAATAAATCTTCACTAGAAATATTTTCAGATTCAGAATTACAATCAACTCAAGAATAATATGAATTTAAAGTAGGATTATCCAATGTTACCTCATACATGTTTGTCATGAAACTCATGTTAGATTTTTGAGATTTTTCATCCTAAGTAGAATCAGAATCACTTAAACAATATTTTTAAGAACTCCAAGTTTCTTTCATAGTTTTCTTATACTTGTTTTCCTTGTAGTCATGTTTCTTTTTGAACTTCAATTTTGGACAGTCTAGTTTTACATGTCCTTTCCTTTTGCATTCATAACAGAAAATTTCATCACTTTTATCAGTCTTTTTCCAATACTTCTTCCAATGACCTTTGTTTTCATAATTTCATTTGTAGTTTGATTTTCTGAAGAATCTCTTCTTCATGTAGAACTTCTTGAATCTCCTGGATATCTTGTCCATTTCAGCATCACTTCCAGAATCTGAACTTTCACTTATTGAGATTTCAGTTGGTATGTGAACTTTCTCCTTGTGCTTCCTCTTTGAAGAAGATGTCTTAAAGGATACTGACTTTTATTTCAGTTCATGATCTTCTTCCTTAATCACTTTGAGTTCTTCCTCATACATCATAAGTATACCAATTAACTCCTTAACATGTAGTGAACTTATATAACATGATTCTCTAATTGAAACTGATTTGCCCCTCCACTTGTCTGGCAGATAACTTAGTATTCTCATGACCTTCTCCTTTGCAGGAACACCTTTTCCAAGGGAGCTCATAGTATTGAAAATTTCATTGAACCTGAGATACAAATCAGAAATAGGTTCATTAGACATCATTTTAAAATTATCATATTTAATAGTAAAGTTGATTATTCTCATTTATTTGAAATTGGTTGTTCCCTCATGGGAAATAACCAAAGTGTCCCAGATTTCATAAGCAGTTTTACAAGAAGATATGAAATTGAATTATTCATCTCCTAAAGCATAGTACAGGGCATTGATTTCTTTAAAATTATTATTGTAAGTTTTCTTAGTAGGTTCGTCCCATGTAGTTCTAACAGTATCTGGAATCTTATATTGAGTTTCTATATCCCTCCAGATATCACATCCCATACTCTCTAAATGAATTTTCATTTTAAGATTCCACTGGGCATAATTTTTACCATTAAAGAAAGGTGGCATGTTGTTAGCAACTCCTTCTAGTCTATTATCCATAATCATATTTTAGAAAATATATTTAAGGAGATAAAATTTAGAACTGACTGAAATTTAAGATCTTCAAAATACAACTAAAATCTAAGTTGAAAAACAGAGTGTTTGAAAAACCTTTAATAATAAACAATCCTCTAATACCAAATGTTTTTTGTAGTGGACACTCAATAGGGGGGGGGGGGTGAATTTAGTTCCAATTAAAATTTCTATTAAAAAATATTTCTATTGAAATCCCCGAAATTGAATAACAAGATAATCTGTACTGAGGTTGTAAAAATATAAAGGGTCAGATAGGTTCTCAAAAGATTGATTAGTTCTCATTTAATCTAATCTGAATATTAATTAACATTTAAAGCTAACATAATTATTTTTAGCACGTACAAACACTTTCTAGATTAAATATCAAAGTAAATTTAAAAGAATTTTATATTTCAAACTAATTAGCAGCGGAATATTCAATATAAGCTAAAACCAAAATAAGTAAGCACAACAGTTTTAAACAAGAGGTTCGGTCTCAAGACAAGAATTATTCCCCTCAAAAAATTTATATAAATTTGATCCACACCTAGGATCCGGGTAAAAAAAAGTGCAAATACTATCCAGGTACTAAGACCTCTACCATAGTTCTACGTGGGAAAAAAACAATAACACACTGACTGTCCATGTCTTACTTAACCTTTACCACTATCCACAGTGGGATACAAAAGAGAGTTATGGAAGGTTTGTGAGAGGATTTATAAATCCTGCAGTTTAGTACAGGAGGCAGTGTGTGTATAAAATATACAGAGTATGCACAATGCTCAAAATGTAAATAAAAGAATCACTGAGAGAGTAGATATGAGTTTTAGAAAGCTCTAGTGATGTGAAGCGTAGCTCTGGTCTTATTTGATTGATCAAGAAATGTTCTGATTCCTTCTCTGGTATTTTTCTGAAAAATAGAGGGTCGTTTTCTTCATGTTCATATTTGGCCAACTTGAGTGTACGAAGAGCTCATTGTAGTTCTTCAATCCTAGGATAGAGTTCAGCTAGTGTTCTCTTTTTGAATGAATGGATTCATGTATGTCCATTGTTCTTCGAGTATGGATGTAGCCTTTCTTTTATGTGTGTATTCACCAATTTTCCACACTCTTCAGCCCTTATTTTGCACACACACTTTGCATGGTATTTATCCTTCCTTTTATAGCTTTTATCTCTGGAAATGGGAATGATTACCTTTTTATGGGTACTAGGTACGGTTCCTTGACATGACAACAACTATCATTAAATAAAATTAAGTGCATTAAAATGATCAAATATTACCGTTGCTTAATTAAATAAATATAAATATAGTTTAAGTAGAATTGACTTGTTTAGCAGTCATTTTATCAGTAGCTCTCTGTCGGTAGACTTGTAACAGTGGACTTTGTAGCGGTGACTCCTTCTATCGGTAGCTCTTTGTCCTTGTACCGGTAGCTCCATGTATCAATATCTCTATGTGCCATTGACTCCTCTTATCGGTAGCTTTGGACTATCGGTAGCTCGTCTGTATCGATGGCTCATTTGTATTGGTAACTCATTTTTTCGGTAGCCCTGTTCTATTCCTTGTGCATTGGTGACCTTTCCGTAACGGTAGACTAGAATATCGGTAGACTTTGTATCAGCAGCTTGTGCATACAGGTAGCTCGTTTGTACCAATAATGGTAGCACCGCTTCTATCGGTAGACTTGATCTATCAGTGTTGTGATTACTGGAATACTTACACATACTGGTAGCTCTGTTCTGTTTTAGTGAATGTCTATTCAGTCTATTGGTAACCTTTGTCTGTCGGTAGACTAAGTACCTGTAGATCTTTATTTGTCTGTATCAGTAGCTATGTGCATACCAGTGGATTTAACACTTATATGTTCCATGAAACACATATGGAGATTGAGTGAGAACTATTTCAAAGTTCATACAAACATAGATAAACATTTATTAACATGTTTCAATGATTATTTTAATATTAATATCAACTTGATAATAGAACGACATAGATTGAAAGAATTAATTTATAGAGAAACATTATTTGGGATTATCAAAGTATGTGAAAACATAATTGGAATTTTCAAAACAGGTGAGGTCAAAAATTCTATTAAGATTTTAACACTAAGCATAAGGCTTATCCTGTAATCATAGGGATTCAAAAAATCAATTTTTATAGACATTTACTAATCAAATACATCAATTCCATACAAAGTGAAAATAAGCTAAAGGACTTAACCCAAAGTCTAGGATCATGCTTGGTATTCATGATTGGAGTTACTAACTGATTAGATTTGATCTCTCTAAAGGATATTCGGTTAACCAAAAAGTATATAATGTTATCTAAAAAGGTTAACACATATTAAAAATGAGTTAATCTTGTATGAAATTCAGAATGTTTTTGATAATGTTAAATAATTAGATTTATTTACAAATTTAGGAATTCAAATTTTATTGAGAAGTTTCAGTATGTGTAACCTATGTGGATGAATATGTATAATTAAATCACCATTTCGGATCCACATAGATGATTTTGATGATATGACCTTTATAATGGAGAAAATATTAAATCCAAAAAAAGATATAAGTTGAATAATCATAAAAAATGGTGAATTTGAAGGATGATTGAGGAGGTCAATCAATGGTTCTAAAGAAGAATTGAGAATATTTTTTTAGTTTTAGAACATGGATAAGTCATAGTATTGATATGAGATAATAAATAAGGGAATATATTAGAATCTTACTCTCATATTTCACTTTAAAATTTTCAATCCACTATAATATTAAAAAATTATTAAAAAATTATTAAGTTGGATAATAATTCAAGCTAAAAAATATATGGGTAGTGAGATTAAAATAATTATTAATTTTTATTAATCTGTTAAATTATAAATAAGGATGTTAATATAATAATTAAAAATAATAATCTTATATTCCGTGAAATCAAAAAAAGTAGTGAAAATTAATCTTAAATGATGTCAGATTCAAAACATCATATCCAACTGAGTTTCTAATTAAAAAAATATAACAAGAGAGTAAACCATTAAGTTAAATTAAAAAAATGGTCTTTGTGAAAACCAATTCCATACCATTTTCATTGAGTAGGTGTTATAGGTGAGCATCCCCCATAATTATTCATTGATAGGATTGAATGTTAAAAAACAATTCATCGACCATCGTTTCATTTATAGTTTTATTAAATTATATTTCTGAATGAAGGAAAACAATTATAAAAAATGCAATAAAATTACCTTGCCTCAAAAAATGATTGTTTTTTCATGTTTCATTATATAAATGTTTCTATTTTTATTTCACATGTTTTCATCCATGACTGTTATCTCCTATCACATGACATCTAACAATTTCATAACCACCATCACTAAATCACCACTATTTTAACTATTATCAAGGGATTATTTATTATTATTCTTGATCATAGATATTTTCACTAGTCCATCCATATAGATTAAACCCATACTTAATAAATTAACAAAATATTGTTTATTAATAACTAATGTTAACATATCCTAGTCAAAGACCTTGAAAAAGGGTTATATAACTCAAGGGATTTGGATGAATGGATAAGGTATGACCTAGGGATGAAAATAGGTTATGTTTTTTTGTTTTGTTTATTTTCATTACATTTATATATATATTATCCTTAAAGGATGATGTTTGATGTGTATTTCATGACCATAGGTCTGTATAACTGTTGGATTACACATGGTACGTTTAATATAGAATTATAATTTATAATTTATAATATATTTTATGTGGTGATTCTATTTTGGTTATTCTTTTTCTATGTATTTGACTCTGAATTGAAGGTAATTTTTCAACATTATATAGATTATTCCTTCACTACCTACTGGTAGCATCTAGTATATGATATTTTTTCTTGAAGAATTGTTGGAATCTTTATTGGATATGAATTTTGGGAAATAGTTTAAAATGATAGAACAATGAATCGATTTCAAATTGAGTATACATTTAATATTGTTTAAGAATCCACTTCATTTTTTGTTACAATTCAGTTTTATCAAGGGGTCATGGTTTTAAACGTCTACTCTATTATTCATTTTTCTAAACCTTTTTACAAGTTCATTACATATATATATTTACACTATGCATTTACCTTTATGAGAAGATAGTAATGTTTTACCAATATAGTTTCAGCTATGCGTATTCAGGTTTAATCATATTTTTCATGGTTTATTGAAGAATCATATTTTAATTTCTTATTCACTGGGGGAGTCTGAAAACTATTTTTTATTATTTGAAACTGTAATGAACCCCTTGAACTACATGATTTACTGGATTTCATCTTTGGTACATCATTGAATATCAATGAAACACCCTATAGTTTATACGAAGAATCATATTATTCTTTTTTTGATCTTATTTATTGGATTTTTATTCTTATTTTAATTTTAGTAATAGTGAAATAAAGAAAACCTCTTTTTTGACCACAAAAATTGTTATGCATGTTAATATTGTAGAAAATGTAAATCCAAACTGACCACTTATTCACAACTATAATAAAAATGAATATCGGTGAGATCTAGTGGAAAAATTAATAATTAATATTTGTTTAGTGAATTTTAGTATTCTTATCGATAACTATAAGATTATGGAAAAATAATATACTAATTTTCCAAAACTAAAAGAAAAAAATTATATAAAATGTCATTTTGAGTTCAAAAAGAGTTTTTCTATGTAATTTAAATGTATATATTCATACATGTTACATCCTATTTATCTTTCAATCTCATTTGGGAAAATATTAAAGTAACATATTTAAGAACATCATATATATTTTGGAAAATGTGTTATTCTTAGAAATGGTAATCAAGAAATCCTTTCCCCACCTAAAGAGTGTATTGGTAAAATTATTTAATGACTAAGGAAAATTTTAGATTAAAATATCATGGATATATAAAGTTGTTAAGTAATCAGATATTTGAAAAAGTCATAGATATACTTATCGTGGGGTGGGAATAAACAAGGACTACTATAGATGAAACAAATCATATTTATAAGTTTATTTTGGATGAAATTATATAAACTCTAATATAATTTAAATTTCTAGTGAAGAGAGATAAGGTAAAAGAAATTAAGAAAAATTTATTTCCATTTTAAGAATACATCTCTATATCCTGAAAGAAATAATTTGAGGAGTAATGGTGGAAGATCTCTGAATGATAATTATGTAAAATTATTAATAATGAATTTACATATATGAAATGAAAAATGTTTAGTAGAATATATTTCAATATAGATATTTTATGATATTGAATAGTTAAAAGTGAAAATAATGATAATTACAAACCCATTTGTTAACAATGTTAGAATATCAAGAATATTTTTCCTAATTTTCTAGAGTTGAATATATTAGATAAAAAGTCATATAAAAATACTATTACAAGGATAGAATTGAAAATACTTATTTAATTACACTTTTATAGAATATGTAGAGGAGAAAATATGTCTGATAGAACAACAGATGATTGTGGTGACAATATGAGAATTACTGGTGTCTCTAAAAATAAATGAATACCAAAAATGTGAAATATTTTATATGTAATATAAATATTGATATTATTTCATATATTATTTGTATACAATTATGTAATATTTAACTTTTTTTAATTGATTAGGAATGATTGTATTTTTGTAACGATGTTATCAAATGTAAAACAAAAGATGAATTATAAGATTATATTTATGAAGTTTAAGAGTCTTAATTAAATTTACACAAAACATATGCTTGAATCGTGGAAAAACTCGTTGAGAGTAAAACCATGTTAATTAAATCATAGATTGAATTTTCACTGTCAACTTCATACTTGAGTGTTTAGAATACAAAAGAGTTCAAATATAATTATGATGTAAGAAAATTTAATTCCGTGTTAAAAGAAAAATGATCATTCTGTTTACAAAACATATAAGGATTAATTTAATGATATTAATATAAAAAAATTCATTCAATGGTTCACATAAATGGGGATAATTTTTCAAAGGTGGATTTTGGGATAAATGTATAAAGGTTTTATTTAATAAATAACATTTTTTACTAAGATATATGATAGGATTATGAGAAGATTTTAGTGGAAGGAAATATTTTCAAATAATTATATTGATAATATCAAACTTAATACAGAAGATGAAAGTATGATGATTTTTTATAAATATTTTATATAAGACAAACTTCTTTATTAGAATAGTGATATATAGCTAATATCTAAAAGATATAATTTTAGACTTGGGAAAAATTAAATAAAAGTTTAACATACCATTCAAATTACTTTGTTCTTAGCTTATCACGATTATTCTTAATATGTGATAGAGGTTTTCATTGAAATTAAAGTTATTATATAAAAAATAAATATTTTTTTAAAGAAACCAAATTTTATCTTTAAGGAAATTACAAATTATGAGAATAAAATATCTGAAATAATATGTGTTTCAAATGTCTTATTCGAACAAACTTATAGACTGATATAAGAATATCTTTAAGAGAAATTATTTTTGAATACTTGATGTTTCTATATAATGGAAAGTGAAATAATATATTTGGTTTCTAGTAACTTTATTAATTATTTATATCATAACACACACATATATATATTTAATATAATAAGATTCAAATTTTAAATTCTCATCTTTATCAATTAAATTATATTATTTTAGTAAAGTTTATCCCTTTTTGAAATCCTTTAATTTCATCTAAGACTTTATATTTTCTATTATTTTTTAGTGGGTGATATGTGAAATTTTATTATTAGTATTCTAGAAACATCTTTAAAAGAAAAAGTTTAGTCTGCTAAAATAATAATATATAAATTATGATATGATTTTTTTGGATTAATCATATCATTTTAGGTTATTTAAAAAAAATTATAATCATTTCATTTTTTAATGATATTTTTAATTTTTCTACCTATTTTCCCAATAATTTCAATTTTGAAAATCATTATGGATTAAAAAATGATATTTTATGTTTACTGTATATAAAAATATATTTTATGATTTTGGATTTATCTTATTTGGTGAATTATTTTAATAATTATTTAATGATAGTTTCATATTTGATATCAATAGTTATCAAATACATTATGAATACCTATATTTTCTGAAAGTTATTTATTTAATTTCATTGCGAAGCACATATGATTTATTATTTATTATTTTATATATTTTTATTCATATTATGTTTATTTTTTTTGGAATTTTCTAAAGTACATGAATATATGTAAATATTTAACAAAATGTAGGTTGATCTTATTATTAATGACCCAAAAAAACATAGTAGATTTTTTTTTGATTAAAATTATTTAAAAATAATATTTCTATAGGTGAACCTATTGAAATTTTCTATCATTATTTTATAATAGATTTTTATTTATTATATCATTTCAATTAAATTGGTTATGATAAGAGTGATCTGTTGTCACCATGTTAATTTTAGTGGTATCTTACATTGAAAGAGTTAGTGGATAAAATATATTAACATATAAAGGAAAATTAATTAATTATTTTTACAGAATTATTGAGTTATCATGATTTTTATAAAATCTAATGAATAAAGTAGTATTTTCTAGTTAAATAATTGGTTCAAAAAATCAATCATTTATATCCTCAAGGTTGATTCATGGTTCATTAGGTTTAGGAAATTATTTATATGAGAAATAAATAAAATATATTATGACATTTCATTATGTTTATTTTTTAAATATTCTATAGAACATGATGATGTTTAATATAGTTACATTTATGTTACATTATATAGAAGCAACATAATATAGAATAGAAAATGTAAAAAATATACCTTATGAGAGGACCTTGAAAAAAGATGTTGTTTTGTTTTAACAAATGAATTAATTTATAATATTGGTATTGCAGAGAGGGTAAAGTAAAATTCCTTGAACTCAATTAATATTTATAGGATAAGGCATTTCTATTTTTTAGAAGAAAAAAAGTTAACTTATAGAGGATAAAAGTTACTATAAAAGAAGGTTGTTAAATAAAAAAGTAACATAACATAGAGAATGAGAGGAGAGTTGGAAGGTAGAGTTATGGATTATCCTCAAGACTATCGTAGAAGGATATCTAGTGATGATATTTTAGATTTTTAAGAAAAGATGTTGGTTAGGGAATCCCCTATAAATTTTACAAGGTAAAAAGTAATTTATTTTTCAATTACATTATATAAAAAACGAAACAGAACTTATCATATATTATATATCTATATATATAAATATATTCCCTCTCTAGTAGTAGAACATTTAAATTCTATACAGAATTAATTTATTATTGGCATACCTCATCAATCATCCCTTTATTCTATGCTTTATAGTTCTTTAGTTTTAAATTTTTTGGTATTTTTTAAAATAAAAATATTGAGTAGTATATCACATGATGAAAATACAATTTCTGAAAAATTATAGGAAGAATCAGATATATGTTTTTTGGATGATTAAAAGATAAAATCGTTGGATGTATCTTATCAAAGTGGTTAAAATGATGTAATAATTTGGGGAGGTCAAACATCCAAACCATTCAGTTTCAAAGATATTTATCAATGTAAAAATAATGATCAAATAAAAAATTTATCAAGGAAGAAGTCAATGAATATTGAAAGAAATTTTCATCATAATAGAATACTAGAATTTAGGGACTAAAAAATATCAATAAGAAATCATCACTTAATTTCAAACTATGTTCCATATTATCTATTATTATTGGAATATTGATTCAAAGATAAATAATTACTATGATCACATGACCAAAATTAATACATCTTGAACCCTATGGAATTTTATAAACAATCATGATTTAAAATATGATCATGTCATATTCAAAGAGGATTGTGAATGCTGATTCTAATATTTCAATAAATTATTTAAATATGAAAAAAATTTATGAAAAAATAATTTAGTATCAAATATATCATAATCAGAATAGGATATAATAATTTTATGAATTAGGAATTTTCATTGTTCATCAAAATTGATGTATTATATAGCTCAAATATAAATTATGAATTTATGTGTTAAATATAATATTCACATTAGAAATTATTTAAGATAGGTTATAGAAAATATTATATTAGATTATTGTTTATTGAGATCATTAATTGGGAATCTTGAATGGTGGTAACAATGTCCTAAGAATAGAAATAAAACATCTTCTATAAAATTACATTTTTCAAAATGTTCAGTATTTTTCAATTAAAAATTAATATTTTAGGATATTATATCTTTTCATTTTATGTTATGAAATTAATTTTATATTTTCCATTTATAGAATGATTTCATGTTTTTTCTTTTTTGTTTCCAATTTCTATTTCATTGTTCCATTCATTATTTCTTTTCAATAAGTGTAGTAAATAATAATGGTCTTCATAATCCATAATGAATGAATGTTTTTTATTTCTTAATTGAGTTCATTAATAATATATTTTAAGGGGTTGATGTTCCTTGAAGATATTTTATTTCAGAAAATGAATTTCATATTTAAGAATAAGGGGATTTACTTTTATTTGGGGTTTTATTTTAAAATATCAATTTATTGATCTTATCGTATTTTTCATTTCAACTAATTTTTAAAAATAAAAAATGGGGATAAATTTGAGAAATAATTCCTAAATGTACTTTAAAGGGGGAGGTAATTTATAATAGTAGGTAGAGATTTTAAAAATGTTTATATAATGGGCTATTTAAAAAATATTATTTCATGAAGGGAATGATTTCATTGTTTTTTAAGGATGGGGGGTTAAAAAAATTATACATATATTTTTATTTTTCAAAAATAGGTATATTATTTAATTAATATTCTTTGTATTTATTTTTTTTAAAATTAAAAATATCTGTCCTATATATATTTATAACTTATATATTTTTAAAATTGTGTATAATAAAAATATGATAATTTATTTCCAAAGGATTTACCCAGAAAATATTGAGATCTTAGTTTCTATCTAATATTTCAAAGAAAATATAAATGGTCACTTTATTGGTGCCATACTAACATCATATAAATATATGAAGATACATTGAGTTCTTCTAATGGTAAAAATTATACTTATGAAAAAATTACCACTGATGTTTATGAAAGTGGATTCGTAACTTGAAATATTTCTATTAAAGGGGATATAAGTTTTGGGTATTAGATAAGATAAATATATTAAATTATTCATTTTGACATTTAAATGATTTTATGTTGATAATAGTTGGTTTTTGTAGGACTACCACTAATTTTTTTTGTCAATAAAATTGTTTTTGTTAGAGTTCATTTGTGAGGATTTATAAATAAATCTTTTAGAACATTATATTTTATTAATTGTGTTTTCCATCCTTATGTATTTAGGTATTATATGGGTTATTATAAAATAATTTTTATTTTTTAGATCATGAACTTCTAGGTTATTGAATTGAGTTTCTAATGGTTATCCTGGTTGAGGGATTTTGAGGAGGATGAAAGGGAATCTTGTGTTATAATACAGATTCCTTCAGATTTGTTTTCATTGAGGTGATCATAGGGATAATAATGAAAGCCATTTGATTGTTTTATACTCAATTATAAATTTAATATATTTAAAATATTATCCTTCTTTATTTATTAAAAGTGAAATTTATAATATCATATAAAGCGTTCTTGAATGTTTAACAGGTTTTCAATGATTATTTCTTTCCTTTGTGTTTATAATTTTTTTTACTTATTTCTATTTCTATTGTGAATTTACTTTTGTTTATTTTATGTATTGTTTTATAGATTATTTTATTGTAAATTTATTTTTTATTTGATTTTCATGTCTTGATTAGGAGATCTTATATTCTAATGGTTTTACAAAATAGGTGGGATGAAAAATTATATTCAGTTCTATAACAAATTTTTTTCCTCTCATATTGTTTTTAGGTATTTCATTTCTATGATAACACATTTGATGTGTTGTATGTCAGATATAACATTATAATCATAATAAAGAGTATTATTGAAAAATAATGCGTAGTATTCATCATAAACACCATGATAAAATATCAATCTTACTGACATAACTTAGAAAACAATGTGATATATTTCACCATGTTTTAATTTATTTTAGAGTACATTTAACAGACACCATAATAACATATTTGATATTATTGTCTTACATAATATTCTAATATGAAATTCTACAGGTATATATACTTGGCCTCACATGAGGACATGTACATGTATGATATGTATAAATAATATTAATCTAATATCCAAGAGGTAATATCTTTAAATCATATATGGGAACAAATTATATAAATTAACACAGACAAATTAATTTGAAATGTTTTAAAAACCCAATGTATTGGGAATAATGATATTAAATTGAATTTTGATTTTAATTTATATTAGAATTTGTTTCATTAAATTTATGTTGTTGGAAACATTTATAGAGCTATGTATATAATGAAACATAGAAAAATTGGTGGCAATATATGTTGTTAAAAGTAAGTGTACTTGAAGGAATTTGTATATCTAAATTGATGAAGTTGCAAAATTTGAATAATTATATAATTAGTGGAGAATAATATAATTATATCATAATAATATCCACTATAGATACGTATTGCTAAAATTTTTATGGATTTTAAAATTTATAATTTTTTTTCATAATATATGCTACTGTACTGAAAAGAAGAGCTAATGGAAAAGAAACATGATTTTAGATCACTAAATATATATTTTTCAAAAGTGACTAGGATATCATTTAAATGGGATTATTATTTTAAGAAAAAATAATAAAATAAGTGAACCTTTGAAACAATAACTAAATTAAAATTAAAATTAGTAATTATGAAATGAAATGTTTATGTGAAGGAAACCTCATACGAAAACTGTTATGGATTATATAAAATAAGTTTTTACAGGAATATATAATTTGACTGCTAAATTATCACTTATTTTGATATGTTATTATTTTGATAAAAATATTATTTTATATTCAAATTTGTTAAAGGTCTATTGTTTAGTGTAATAAGTAAATTTTTCTAATTTAATTAATTATAGAAAATTTTAGTGATGCTAAACTTTTTTCATAAAATCAATCATCAATTTATGGTGTAATCAGTTGATCCATGATGATTGTTACTTACTGTACTAGATATAAGAACATATAAATACTCTATTAATGATCTTTAACTACAAATAATTTAAGAATAAAAAAATTTCAATAATAGCCATTGAGAAAGTTAACATCATTGACACCAAATCGTTTTCCAATACCATACATAAAATATGTCAATGACCAACTATAATCACCCTTGGTAAGAAAATGTGTCGATACACAATCAACATTATCATATCCTTTAAAAAAATAATTCCACATGAATAAAACACATATTTCATTCTATCATGATATATATATGTACATTCGTTATTGGTGACATTATATATGACAATAAGTCCGAGACTGTGTTAGCTGATTTTGTAATGGAATCTACTAGAAGCGATTGGTTTTGGTTAAATGGAGGTGTATTGGATAAAATGCTACTCATGTGATAGTATAGGCACAAGGTGGATTAGGAACAATAATGGTAAGGGGGAATAGTAAAATGGTATGGAACTACATGTACTACAACTGGACCTGTTAATTTGTAGGGGTACCTATAAAAGTAAAAATATAACTCAATCCTTCTTGAATTTTTTGATTCAATGATGTTGGGGGGGATATATGTGTTTGTTTTATAATTATGCATAAATTACAGACATATAAATTACTTCAACATTGAAGAATATTCATTATAATGCAAAACAAAACCATGATAAGATTTTATTGGTTTAGTTAATTTGTTAACTGATAAACATAAACCATAATATCATAAGACATCTACATTGTAATCTTCTTATTTTTTCAAAACATGGACCCTTTTTATAATATCATATTTAATACCCTTCTTTATGACCTGGGAAAATGAAACATAAGAAAGGGTGATGTCAGATGATCAGAAAGGTTAAACAAGGGAGATATCAATCATATCATAATTATATTACATAAGAAAATAAAATTTAAAAATCATATCCTTCATATAAAATGTCTTGATATAATTCCAAGGGATAAATCAAAAATATTCATTAGAATCAATGAATTTAATTCCAAAATTCGTAAGATAAGACATGTATTTTTGTGGAATACACACAAGCATATAAATTCATTTCATATTAGTCATAGATCAGTTCAAAGACCATTATAGGAGATTATGTTCATTACTGAACTAAGCTCACTCTTCATTCCAGACCTATATAATTGAACTGAGATCAATTATCATTCTATACCAATATATCTAATGTGAAATAAATCATTAACCAATGAATTAGATGGAGATATTGTACCCACCCATCTAATAATTAACCCATTCATATGTAATTCAAAAAGACATAATTACTTCATCATAGCATTACTGAAATAATAAAATGGGGTTATTTAACATCATTAAATCATAACATAATCTATATAAATCAAATATATTTTATATATTTCATTCCATCATAAAAAAATAAATCTAAATGAATAATATTAATAGTATACTTGAAACGTTACCATATTTAAAATTCCATCATAGATGGAATATAATTTTGACTGAACACTTGAAATTAATTCTTGAGGAGAATATCATTACTTCTTCAAAAACATTTTATTTTCTCAAAATTCAATATAATTTTAGAAGAAAAGATTTTATTTGAGTATAAAATTGAAATATTATAATGTAATATTTATTGAAATATGGTGTTATGAAAATGTAAAAACATTTCATTCCATATATGTTAAAAGAAAACATTCTTCTCTTACAATTTGCAGATAAAACAAAAAGTGCCTTATAATGGAAAATGAAAAAATATTCCTTTAATAATATTTAATAACAATTAAAAAAATGATAAAATTTAATTTTCACAATTACATAAGGATATAAATTATATTTTTTAGTATTTAATTATGAAATATGCACAATGATGATAAATATACCTATGTATATACTTACCTATAAACCATCTCGAATAATAATGAAATTATGAAATTATCCATTACCTTAGGTCTGATATACTTTGTATATAACCAATCCTCTTGTATAATGATTTAAATAAATTAATTTAATTATTCCATAATCATTTTATATTTTATGATATCGTTTATGATCATATCATAATCTTTCTAATAACATTTCTTTATTACTTGTTATTCGGGTATGAACGACTTCATTTTCTAATACTTATTTTATTTAATATGTTCTGATTCCTCTTCATAGGTTATAGAAATATTCATTTTAGAATAATATAAATATAATATATATCATATTTATTTATTCTACTCATTAATGATTTATTGTATTTCATGTCGAATGAATAACATTGCATCCTGGTGAATGCAGGTCGTACGTGATGACGAGTGCAGATATCATTCCTTTAATTTGGAAAATCTATAGAAGTGGATTGAAAATATTGTATTCATAAATATATATATTAATATTATATTTTTATATAGTTATTATTTCTATCATTATGACCAATCCCTGTAAAGTTCTGGTTGAAAACAGATTACACCACGCTGTAGAGATGGTATGTTGTATATACCCGCACATGGTGATTTTGTTTTTTGTAGGATTTATAGAAGGTAAAATAACATTGTTCCATAACCATAATAATATCTCAATATATAGGTGACCGTATATTTATTTCTTAATAATTTAAAAATAAAAGGAATAATAATTAGAATAAGAAATGATTTTGAGGGAGCCGGTAAAGTAGATGACCTCTTCTTTGGTCATCTCCCTCCAGATCTCTTTTTAATGGCACTAAAGATGATATTTTTAGAATAAAAAACCAATAAAAAAATAATACAGATGTTTATTATGGAAATTTTCTCAGTATGAAAGACCATTAAGGCTAAATGAGTTATTTATAATGGAGGGAGGTGGTTCTCTTTTAAATTTGAGGTTGGGGCACCTTTGGAATGTCCAAAAATATTAATTTATTATAATGTCAAACTATATCGAGAACTTAAAAAATGTAATTTTTTTAAATATGAAATGAGTTAATGTTGCAATATAATCAACCTATAATTATTTGAAATATTTTTATGTATATTTTAGCATTATAATTCCCATTTAACACTTAGTTATTCAATGTATGTTTCACTAATTTATCAGATATTTCAATACTAAAAGGGTAAAATTTATAATTATTTGATGTAAACTAGACCATAAAGAAAAATATAGAATATTTTATACTAGTTAATAATTATTCTATACTTTTAGTAAATGTTTTATCATTTTTAAAAATTATAATTAAAAATTATTTTGATAAACAATCAATAGTGTCAATTTTGATAGTTTACAATTTAATGATTATTTAAAAAATAAAATATTAACATAATTTTTTTTATTTATTAGAGGTCAAGGTCGTCTATAAAAAATGCTAGATAACTTAATTATCCAATATTATATTTATTTTTATATTTTTGACATCATTTATTTATTATATCCATTAATAATATAATTACAACATCAGTTTTTTTATAATTATTTAAAATGCATATTTTTAGAATAAAAATTAAAAATAAAATACTATTATAAATAGAAATTCCCTATATTTAATAATAATACATATAGTATAACATATATTTTTATATATCTTAAATTAAAAATGTTATATATATTAAAAGAAGAATGTGAAAATGTTAACATAACTCTAAATAAAATATCATAAGTGTCATAATATTTTTTATATGGCTCAAAAAGGTCAACAACTCAACACATGTATTAAGATGCTTGGTATATACTAAAACAATAGTATTTGGTCAAATTTTATTTTATTTTCTTGTTTATTTTCATATTAATTGAAATTATTTAGTTGATTTCTCATCAATTAAATTATTGATGCATCATTATTGTATATAAAATTTAGGTAATTATTTATTTCCAAAAAATAAAATATAAATTTACATTATAAATAAAATCATATTTTCTTTCAATTGATTATTAATAGTATAATTTATTTTATATATAACTATATATTAAAAAAGTATATAGTTATTAAAATTTTTGCAAGACATATTTATCTTTTATTTAAATTAAAAAAAGTAAATGTCTTAATCTCACACAAGGAGCCGACAAAGAATTCCATTTCGACCCAAGGATTCTCTAGGATTAAAAAAACTCATCCAGGTATATAATAAAAAAATTTAAGTTAATTTTGTAACATTAGTATTGCAATTAATTAACTACCTTACCCTTTTACTATAATAATGAAAATTATCGAATTTATTATTCATACTAACCAAAAATAAATGAACATATATTTAAATAGTTTATACATAATAATTACAAATATGGAATAATTTTTTTAATATTGAGACAAAATAATATTATGTGTTTAATTTAAAATTAATCTCGTTGTCAAAATGGGAAAATGAGTTTTTAAGAGTTAAAATACTTTAAATGATTTAAATGATTATATAAATGAATTCAATGTAATATTAATATAAATTAAATAGATTATTTTAAATGATAAAATATAATCTTATTATACTTTAAAACAATTCAATAATTTAATTTTACTATAAAACTATTTTTGATGGAAAATGTTTTTTTCATTTAAAATTTTGTATTTTTTTTACTATTCATCAAAACATTACAGCTATCAAGAAAAATTTAATAATTTCATCCAACATAAATTTTTATATACCTTGTCCAAAGAATAAGTTTATGTTGAAATATAAAAATTATTAATGTTTTAAAATTATAATTTAAAAATAGTTATCCACTAAAAGGCTATAAAATTACACTTGAAAAAAAAAATATTTTTTATACAAAAATATATTTTATTTATATCCCATGACAGAAATATATAATGTATGTGTATAAAAAATATTTTGTAGAATATATAACCTATATATTCAATTAATTTAATATCCTAAATGTAATTAAATTAATTTATTAAAAAATTTATTTATTTCCTTTAAATTAAATTGGTTAATAATTTACATAAATAATTGGCATCCAAAATTGTCACCTAACATTTTCATATGTTAGTTGTGTATTCATTCTAAACAAAGGAAAATTATATAATTATAATTTTCTTCCTGATCGTTCATTTAAACTCCTGATTGTGTTCAATGATTTCTATTTAAGTGTTAAAATTATTTAAAGATAAATATTTCCTAAAAACTTCTGGTTGTTACATTATACCCCCTTAAATGGAATATTCCCTTCCAAATTCATCAATTGGATACATACAGATGAAGATACCTTTTCATTATTATATCATCTAGTTCCCACATAGATTCCTCTATTTGGCAATTCCACCACAACACTTTAACCAAGCGAGTCGTCTGGTATCACAAAACTTTTTCACTACGATTCAGATTCTCTCTCGGCTGTTCTTCATAAAGAATGATATTTCTCCAATGGTTTGTATTATAAGTATATTAAATGTGATTTAGTAGGTATTCAATTTCTTAGGAGATATATATTAAACACAACATTAACTTGAGGGAGATTCTATAGAAACATCAATCGATGAGCTACCATCCCAACATGATCTAGAATTTCGAAAGGGCCGATATACCTAGTGATCAAATTTTCCATGTTTCCAAATATAATTACTATATCCAAGGAAGATATTCATTGAAAACTATTTTCAACCAATTCAAACTGTTGGTATTTTTGTCTATTATTAACATAATTGTTTTTTCAGAATATGAGATACTCTAATGTGATGTTGAATAGATCTGATTTTCCCTTCTATTTCATCAACCTGATCTGGCCCTAATAGATGTTTTCTCCATTGTCATCCCTATAAGTTTGAGTTTTTCACTTTTTCCATAGAGGGATTAATAAGAATCCATCTGAATAATTTAATGAAATATATTGTCTTCTAAGAAAATTCCACCAATGATAAGTTTTGATGCCAAACACCTTTTAAATACATAGACAAGCTATTAACATATATTTTAGATTTTGAATTTTCCTTTGATATTGACCATTTGTATGATGATGATATGTAGTGATTAAACATAAACCTATATCCAGACCCTACTAATGTCTTTACCAGATCATCTAGTTAATCCTCATATCCCGGTCTGATATAATGAATAGAGGTACTCCATGAAATCTTAATACTTCCATTATAAATATCCTTGCTAGCTAATCAAGATAAAAATCATCTCACATAGCAATAAATGTTTCCTAATTTTTAATCCAATCAACAATAACCCATATAGCATTACAACCATTTAAAATTTTTAGATGTCTAATGAAAAATTCTATAGTAATGTTTTTCTATCTCCATTCTGGTATGGGTAAGGGTAGTAACATCCCACAAGACTTCTATCACTTAGTCTTAACTTTTAGAAAATCCACGCACCAAGGGGAATATTCAACAAAGTCTATTTTCATTCCATACCACCATAAATTCTCATTCACGTACCTATACATATTTGTGCCTGGAGGATGAGTAGTGAATGAATAACTATTATCCTTATCCAAAAGGTCCTTCTTTAATTCTGGTATGTGAGGAATACAAAACATTTCATGAAACTTATTTTTCCTTCATAATCATGGTTGAATTTTAGAACATTTCTCCTCTTCTTCTGTAGCTATACATATTGCTTATGTTCCTCCTTAATCTTCACTTGTATAGATGGCTGATCATTCCTTTGAGAAAGAAAAGATTTATCCCATTCCTTTAGAATTTAAATATCCTTACTTCATAAATCTATAAAAATAGGATGTTTTGCTATCCCATTTACGGATAGGCTAGCATGGTCCTTTCGACTTAAAGCATCTTCCCCCTTGTGCAATTTTTCAGGGTGGTATTGTATTGTGTAGTCGTAATAATTAATCAACTCCAACCATCTTTTTTTGGATCATATTAAACTCCTTTTCTGGGAATATATGCTTCATACTTTTATTATCAGAAAAAATATCACACCTTCCACTATAAATATAGTGTCTCCATATCTTTAATCGAAATATTACTGAAACTAACTCCAAATTATGTGTCCAGTTACTTTTCTCATGGATTTACAATTGTTGCTTAGAATAAGATATAACCATATCATTTTTCATGAGAAAAAAAATATGAAACCCTTATTGGATGCATAATAGTAGATCACAATCCTTTCTCATTTTGGTGTCAACATTGATACTGTATTATAAATTCTTAAAAATATATCACAAATTGGTGATAATATCTAGCCAAAATTATAAAAAATTGTATCTCAGATACAGTTTTGGTCTAGGATAACATTCAACGACTTCTATTTTTTTAGATCCACATATATCCCCTATATTGAGATAATGTGACCAAGAAATAAAACACTTTAATACAATATTCAGTCTTTGTAAGTTTTTTAAAAATCATCACTATTACCATGGTCTGCAGAACAATTCTTATGTAACCTCCATGTTCTTCTTTAATCTTCTGATAAATCCGAAGATAATCTATAAATACTAATAAAAAATTGATCAAGATAGTATCTAAGGACTCTATTCATTAGATCCATAAAGATAGCTTATGAATTAGTAAGAAAATAGGAATCTCTATAAATTCATAGTGTCCATACCTTTTACAGAATACCATCATTGGTATATCCTCATTCTTGACCCTCAATTGATGATATCTAGAATGAAGATCAATCTTAGAAATATATTTAGCTTTGCATTGTTTTTTGAATAAGTCTGTAATACATTAAAGATGTTATTTTATCTAGATAGTGATATTGTTGAGTTCTCAACAGTCAATAAAGATTATCATTGATCCACCATTTTTATTAAAAAACAAAATAGTTTCACCCCAAGGTGATAAACTACGGTCCATGAATCCCTTTTCAAGATTCTCTTGTAGTTCATTCTTCAATTCATGAAACTCTACTATGGAAATTATATAAGGAGTCTTTGAAATTGGAATAACACCCTATATGAGTTCTATAGAAAACTCAACATCACAATTTGGTGGAAGGCCTTGGAATATTTTGATAAAGAAATTATTCAACTACAGTAAAATAGGTGTATTGTAAATGGTGAGTTTTCCCCAACCATTTGAGAAAGATAAAAATATTTATTCGAATCAAGACCCATAATGTGAGAGATATTTCTACTAGAAGGTTATACTTATCCTTTCATCTATAGATGATAATATATTTATCCAGAATATGAAATATGAATTCTCATCCTGGGTAATTGATATAAGAATCAAATCGAGACAACATATCCATGAAAATAATCAAAACAATTCCATGAAAGGGAGTATCACAATATTTGAAGGAACCACTTTCCCGCAATCATCAAATGATGAAGAATGGTAATCTTTTGATGTGGCTATTATTCCTTTAAGTGTTTTCACAACTAAATCAATATCTAATTCTTGATGTAATATAATGATATTCTTTCGAAAATATTCAGAAAAAAATTGGGTAGATCTAGAATAAAATAATACATTTTTTACTTCAGAGTGGATGGTAAGAGTACCTTTCACTAATTGAATATCATAATCCACATCTAATAATGTGGTAATATGTGACCTTCCTTTAACGTTGGCCTTATGATTTTTCTGACATCGATCAACATCAATAACCAATGTATTATGGAATTGGTTTTCATAAAGCCCCATTTCCTTGAACTTTTAGCATTGAAGTGTAAGAGATGAATTCTTCACAGCCTTTTTCACTATTCACATCATTAGTCCTATTTTTTGCATCACTTCGATATTCAACTAACTATTAACCTTCTCTCACATAGTGAAAAAATTTAATCCCTTTAATAAAAATTCATCCATATTTAATTCCACACATTGAGTATGTGGGAACACTCATATTCTTTTTAGTTTTGACTTTATATTTTCCTTTGAATTCCATTTTTCTCTTCTTATCAAAACCATATGACTGATGGGTTATTCCAATCTCCATATAAACCTTTAGATCATATAAAATTATTTAATCATTACTATTTAATTTCTTTATTGAAAGTTCCCTTTAGGGACATGGTTTCAAGACACTAAAGAATCATTCAATTTTACTCATAGGTTGGATGATAATTCCAAAAATGTTCCTTTCATGTCCTATGAAATTTTATTTGTAACTATATAAAAATTAATCCTTCTTTTCCTATAAGATCAAGGAACTCGTTATCCATCGTTGTTAAATTAATATGAGAAAAAATCATATTGAAAAATATGTTCTTGAACTCATCCAATTCCATGGATTCAATTTCATTTATTTTTATGTTATCTTGATAATATTCCACCATTGATCAGCTTCACCTTCCAAATGATATACATTCAATATAATGATAACATGTTCATAAATATTGGAGAATTTAACTTATATTTTTAGTGGTATAGATCAATTGTTAATTCCATAGTTGATTTGAAGACCCACTAAAAGAAGGTGGATGTTCCCTCCTAAAGGACATAATAGAATTGTTTTCCTTACTTTCTTCATCTGGATGTCCTATATGATTCGTATCTTGGGAAAGTTGTGTGAGAATATAAATAAGGATTTTAATTACAGTTCCCATAATATTCTATAGTTCTGGTGGACTTGAATTTCATTTCCCCTCGCATTCATCTTTAATGTGGTTACTTCAAGTTCCATGCATTATCTAAAACCAAGATGTATAGTATGAGCAACACTAATATTATTGGGAAGACAAAAAAATAAAGAATAATATATAAATTTATGATATTTTTGGTCTTATCATTGGTTATTTTTGATCATTTCAAAAACAAGAGGATTGTAACCTACACTTTAGTATATATTTAGCATTCTTCTAATGGATTTCTCTTCATAGTCTCTAAACGTTAACTATACCTTTCCTATGATACCAAATACAATGACCCAAACATTACATAAATAGATATTATATAAAACATGAAGTATATTACATACAAAGTATAACAAAACCTTGATAGAACTTCATACGATTAGTGTCCTTAAAAAAATGGAATCATAAACAACTTGTTCAAAAGACATCTACATTTTCTCTCTCTTATTTGTTCATAACTAGACCCCCTTTTTGACATATCTTACTTCCTAACCCTATTCATGACCTGGGAAAAATAATCATAAGAAATGATGAGTTAAAATTATTTTTAATGTTATACAAGTGATAGATCATTATATAATAATCATAATAAATAATAATATACCATCTGATAATCACATACTTCTAAGAAAGATCATGATATCATGTTAAGCGCTAAATCATAAAAGTTCATAATAGTCAATGAATGTAATTCCCAAAGTCATAAAATAGGAAATTAAATTTTGTGGCATAAAAATAAGAATATAATTGTTTTTATATTAGTAAAGGATCATTGCAAAGACCATCATATTGGACAAGGTCCATTACTGAACAGAGCTCACTCCTCATTCCGACATTTTATTACTGAACTAAGATCATTTCTAATTCCACCCCTATCAATCTCATAATATATTAATATGTGCCTAATTAATTGGAGGTAGATATAGGTCCCACCCATAACAAGATGAAATCATTCTTTTGTGTTCTAGAATAGCATATATCGTTAAAAATAGAATGACCCACAATATAAAGTGGTTTTCTAAAACATTATTCCATCATAACATAATTAATATAAAACAAATGGATTTCATAAATTGAATTCCATCATAAGCACCAAAATACCATAAAAATAATAATAGGTATATTATACTTAAATCATAACCCAATTAAATAATTTAATCTTAGATGTAATATAATTTGATTAAACACTGGAGTTAAATTCATAAGGAAAATTTCCTATATTTTTCAAAATGAATTTTCATTTCTAAAAATTTCACAAAATTTTAAAAGAAAAAAATTTCGTTGAAAATAAACATAAAATCATGTAAAGGAAGCATAATGGAAATTAGATGTTATTAAAACATAAAAACCAATAATGTTGTATAAGTTAAATGAAAAAATATTCTTGTACTTTTTTCGGATAATTCAGAAAGTACAGAGTATAGAAAAACAACAAAAGATTCATATCATACCATTTAATTAAAATTCTCCAACTAGGTGAAATTGAATTTAAAAAAATTAGATGGATAGGATGAGTACATTGGAATAAATATTTTTGAAAAATGTAAATTGATGATAAATATACCCTAGTATATACTTATATATAAACAATCTTGGATAATAATGAGATTGAGAAATTATACCTTACCTTACATATGATATCCTTTGTATGAGTATGAACCTCTTGTAAAATTATTTAAATATTTTCACTAAATTATTCTATAATCATAATAATTTTTTTGATATCATATAAGATCATATTATAATCTTTTTTATAGTAATTTATTATTACTCTTTCTTTCAGTATAAAAGAGTTCATTTTCTTATGCATGTTTTGATTAATAACTTATGATTATTCTACATAGGTTATAGTAATATTGTTTGAAGATTTATATTAATACAATATATATCATATTTATTCATTACATAAATTTATTATTTAATTGATATCATGTAGAATGAATCCCATGGTGGAGACGGCAGGACATACACATTGATAAGCGATGATATCATTCCCTTAATTTTGAAATGGAATGGAAGTGGATGGTATATATATTATTTAAATTTAAATTTATTATTATCGAAATTATATATAGTTATTATTTCCATCATTATACCCATCTATGTAAAGTTGTGTTGAAAATCATATTACACTTCAACGTCGAGATGATAAGTCGTATGTACGCACACATGGTGATTTTGTTTTCGTATGATGGATAGAAGGGGGAATAAGGTTATTCCATTAATATAAAAATTATTATTATAAAAATGAAATTGGATTCATTACTTAATAATGGATCAAAAAAAGGAAGAATCCGTAAAAGATGAAATGATCTTGCTAGAGTCGGTAAATGAAATTTCATATTCTCTAGCAAGCTCTCTCTAGATCTCATCTAGAAGGATCTAATGTTGGTATTTTGAGAAGACTAACACCTCTAGAATATGACTATGGATGTCAATAATGTAAATGAGATGGTTATGGATTAACTTGAAGTCATAATGAGTTTTGATGAAATTGGGGAGGTTGTTTCCTTTTACAGTTCATACAGGGGGAACCTTTGGAATTTCCAAAAAACATAATTTATAATAATTTGAATGAACATAAAAAAACATCCTAAATGTCTTAGGTTTAAAGGTGATGTAAGATAAAGTTGAAATTTCATTAATCGATAATATTTATAAATTTTCTATGACTATTTAACCCTTATCATTTTCATATAATACATAGTTATTATATTTACTTTTAACTAAGGTTACAAATATTTCAATATTAAAAGGGTAAAATATTTACTTATTTAATGTCAGTTAGACCATAAATTAATTATTTATAACATTTAAATCAATATAATAATTATTTTATATTTTTTAAAAATGGTCGATGTTTTTTAGTGATTTAGTAATATTTTATTTTGATAAAAAATCAAATGTGTCAATTTTAATACTATATAATTAATTGATTATTAAAAATATAAATATTTAAGTTAACTTCTCCAAAAATGTTTTTTTAAATTAATAATATATCAAGTATATATAGATAATAAGTTATATAAAAAATTTAAACCAAATTATATTTATTTTAATATTTTTAGTAACATTTATTTGTTCTCTTTTTTTAAAAAAATACTTACAAAATCAGATTAGGTTAATTATTTAACATACTTATTTATGAAATAAAATTTAAAAATAAAATGAAATGATGAAGATAAATAATTTATATTTTATAATAATAATTATAGACTAATATATATTATGAGAAATTCAACATTAAAAATGTTATACTTATTTAAACATGAATGTGAGAACTTTAACTTCACATTAAATAAAATATTATAAGTGTCATAATATTTTCAATATGGATCCAAATGCTTAATAATGCAACCCATGGAGGAATATGGTCAAGATATAATCGACCGATAATATTTTATTTTGTGTTAGTGTTGTTTAATTGTTATTATAATTTAAATAAAATTTATTTTATTACTTTTAATCGATTAAATAATTCAATCATCATTAATGTATAATCCATTGTGGTAATTACCCATTTGTTAATAATTAGAAATAAATTTCATTGATTAATAGAAACATATTATATTTAAAATTATTATTTATAGTTTAATTTATATTATTTATATCTTTATATTGGAAAATTATATAGTTATTAAAATTTGAGTAAGACATATTTAACTTTTCATTAAATAAAAAAAAAAATCATGTCCTAATCTTATAAATTTTTCGTACAATGGATACCATTTTGTCCCAAAGATGATTCAGGTAGACACAAACTAATCCAAAGATATTTGTAAATGTTTAGGGTAAATTTTAAACATTAGATTTACCCTTAATTACATGATGTACCCATTCATTGTATTAATAAAAATTACAGATGTTTCTATACATAATGCCGAAAAATTAAAAAAGTATACTTAAAAAATTTTGGACATAATGATTCCAAATATGGAATCCATTTTTAAAAATGAAAAAATTGTTTCAATAAATAATTTAAAATTAATCTCAATTTTGAAATGGGAAAATGAGTATTTTAAGAGTTAAAAATGTAAATACCCATAAAATTCAAGGGAAATTTTTTCTTAATTTTCCTTGGGTTTTTACAAGAACGCAGTTTCAGACGGAACATGACTCCGAGGCCCGGTGTGCCCGGAATTTCTATCCGAAGTTTAGCTCGGGTACGTTCAGTGAACGAACGAGCGAGAATTCCTATCTTTTGAACCGGTGCTCGGAATCGAATTCCGAGGGCACCGATGGAACCATAGCGCCGGTAATTGATTAGGAACGCCTTTTCTGAAGTTGTGTTTGCTCGTTATGAATTGTTTAATTTTGTGGTTTAAGTGTTAGTGAAATAAAATTTTCGTTAAGAATTTTATTTCCCTTTCCATGAGTTAGAACCTAAGTGTAGGAGTTAGGGTGGGACCCACTATTTGTTAGTTTTTCTTGAGTGGATTAAAGGTGAGGTGGGGCCCACACGAGCCCCCACCTTTTCAAATCCCTTAACTCCTTAACTCCACTTAACCCGCCACTTAAGTTGTGTAACTCTTATAACTATTTAACTTCCCATTAATTGGGTGACTTTACCTATCCTCTTTAAGTATACCAACACCCAATTCAATTAATTAATTTATGTTTTGAATTTTTGAATTGTGGCATGAGTTAATAAAATAAGGGTGAGCCTTATTTTATTTTGGTTGGATGTTGTGTATGGACAATTGAGGAGAGAGATCTTAGGCATTTCATCTTCATCACGAAGAACACCAAGACTTCGACGAAGAACACCATCACCGTAAGAAGAGATCGACGTGCCATCTCTTCTCCTCTTCGCAGCAGGTGTGTTTCCGAAGATCGACGACCCACCCTCTTTCGATCTTCTTCCCAGGTCAACAAAAAGGAGACGCCACTTCCTCCTCGGGCGTTCTCCATCAACTTACGGAGCTTCACCTCGCGACATCATTTTCCGCGGTGAACCCCCATTCTAGCTACGCTCAGGTAGGGGCTATTTATTTATTTTAGTTCGTGAATTCTACTTTGTCGTCCTTCGTGAATTTATGACCAGTTGCTATCGATTAACGAGAGGGGGCTAGACCGTACAAACACGACCGACCCTCCTCCATTATTGATTTTGTTTCTAGTATGGTTGGAACGGAATGGCGTGGTTCCGTCGCACCACGCGGGATCATACGACATGTAATGTGTGGCGCTATCACGCCGCGCTGTGAAGTTGAACATGGACGCGACGCCGTCGCGCCGCGTCGAAGAGAACCGAAGATATCGCGGCCGGAGTGGGGCCACAGCGGAGGGGTGCGGTGCCATCGCACCGCGCCGGAAGAACCAGGCCGCGACCGGTTCCGGGCCACGACGGAGCAGGGTGACCGGCGGCCGGTACTGGGCTGCCGGTGTCGGTGAAGGAGGAAGGAACGACCGTCGCCGATCCTTGTTGGCAGAACCGGCCGACCGGTGCGGGGCGGCCGAACAAAAGGGAAACCGGGGGAATTAATTCCCCTAGCCGGCCAGCACAAAACGACCCCCATTTAATGGGGGGCCGCGGTTACACCAGGGGGCAGGCACCCCCCCCCCTTGCCAAACGGCTCGGCCGGTTGGCCGAGCGCTTGGCCAGCGCGCTGGGCACGCTGTGCCCAGGTCGGGTCGGCCGCCGGGCCGGTCCTCCACGCCGGGACACGCCTAGGACGGGCCGGGCCACGCCCAAGCGGGTCGGACCCGGACCCAGTTCGGGTCGACCCCTGGGGTATCGGCCCGGGTCGGACCGGGCCCGAACCCCATAATACCGAATCTTTTCCGGTCGGACGCCCATAACTTGTGCTACAGGCCTCCGATCGACGCATCTTCAGTTGCGATGCGATCATTGGATCGAGACGGTCATTTCGGTATATTACAGTCAAGGTTTCAGAATAATTTGGGTTTAGCCGGGTTGGTTCGTACACGAAACCAACCGGGTCCTCGGAGCGGAAACACTCATATCTTAAGCTCCGGACATCCGATTGACATGCCGAAGACTTTGTTGGATTCCTCTAAGTGAGACGGATCTTTTGGCTTACTCCGCCCGAGGTTTGGACGTAGGTGGACTACGGTCGGGTTGGTTTGGCCTTAATAACCAAACGGGCCCCTCGGACGAAAAAGCCAATAACTCTCAGACCGGGCATCCGGTTGACGCGCTGTCTGCGACGTTGAGTTCCTCTTGAGGATACAGAACTTTTGGATACATCAACTCTGGACTATGTGTCAGTTGATGTATCATCCTCTCAGCTCGTGGAGCGGACCCTCCCGAATGATCTTGTTGTGTGTGGGAACCCTAGAGTTGGCTACAACTGCTACTGTGACGACGACGAATGCATTGAGATCCTCAGTGGATTTGACGGCGACGACTACAGCACTCAGCGATCCTACGTGGATCAGTGATTCCGATCATGTGTGGGACCGATCCTGTGTGGGTCAGTGCTCAGCCGTTCTGTGTGAGCCAGCGCATACAGATCCTATATGGGTCTGATCCTGTGTTGGTCATTGCGGGGGTTAGTTTCCTATCGATCCTTTGCGGGTCATTGCGTGAGTTAGTACCAATCGATCATTTGTGGGTCTGACGACTTAGATGGATCAGTGATCTCCTCTATCTTCTTTCGAAGAAGTATACCTGTGTGAGCTAAAATCCTGTTTTGCTTTCCTATGTGGATTGTGTTGAGCTATCCTGTGTGGATTGACGTTTTGCTTTCCTGTGTGGACTAGGTTGTACTTGGGATCAGATGTTGGAGCCGAATGAGAATTGATGACTTCGGTATATGTATGGGCATATACCTAAGAAAAGTCGGATGTTACTTTGTGATTGTATCTTTCTTTTGTGGATTATCTTTTTTGGATTCTGGGAGACCTTCGGGAGTCTCGAGGTCCCTATTGAGTAGCTTATACTCACCCCTGCACAGGCTGTGCCCGCAAAACGTTGTGTTGGTTGCAGACGACGAACAATGCTGATCGTGGTTGAGGCTTGTGGAGCAGGACGATACCTGGAGGGGGACCACTGGGCAGGACGTACTCGGAGC
This sequence comes from Viscum album, assembly GCA_963277665.1. Taxonomy (NCBI): domain Eukaryota; kingdom Viridiplantae; phylum Streptophyta; class Magnoliopsida; order Santalales; family Viscaceae; genus Viscum; species Viscum album. The sequence goes on along the minus strand of OY728140.1, from coordinate 1,303,412,950 downwards.
GGTTGGCTGGACCGAGGAGCAGTGGAGGCTAACTGTACCCACCCTTCTGGTGGGACTTCCAGTGGATGGCTCGACGTTGCGGCTTTACTTTTCAGTTGCTGTTTTCCCTTTTGAGTTTTACTTTACTTTCAGTTTGGGTTTGAATTCTGGCCCACTTACTTTCCACACTTACTGTTGTACCAGTTTTTACTTAGTGTTTACGTCTGCATGTTTACTCTGTGGTGTTTGTTGTTTACTTTACAAAGGAAATGCCTTCCCTTTAACGGGATTTACGCCTTGGTGCTAGTCGCTAGCCCCTGGCCTATGGAAGGCGGGCTTGGGGTAGTCACGACACGGGCCCCGAGGACAGGTCGTGACAAATTGGTATCAGAGGAGTTTGGTTCTACCGCAGAACTTGGGACTCTGATCTTTTTCTATATGAAGCAATGGTGTTTTGCATATTGGGTGTGGTTATTAGTCCAGGGAGTCCTGTGTTGGTGCGGCGGCCGACGTATCCGTACACCAGGACCCAGACTTCTGATTTCTGACTTAATGCATGAAAACATTGATTACATGTGTGTTTCAAGTTTTCTTTGTGATTACTTTGTATCAGCTCACCAGGTATACTATTATGACTGTGGCACACCAGTTCCCTTTTCAGGATGGCCCCACGACGACAGCCAGCTAGGGTTCCGAGAGTCGAGCGTGACGACAACCCACCAAGCGACGAGGCCTCGGTGCATGGCCCTTTGTCAGCAGTGGCACCGGCAGTAGCTCTACCCGCCGAGCCACCGATCCTTCCAGCCCCAGCCGCTGACGATGCACATCGCCTTAGTGCACTGCATGAGTTCCAGCACCAGCGACCGCCCAGGTTCCATGGGGATACAGACCCCCAGGCAGCCGAGGACTGGCTGGAGGCAGTGTTGAGAGTTTTCAGGTTAGTGAGGACACCAGAAGACCTCATGGTGATCCTCGCAGCGAGCCTACTGCACGCAGCAGCAGGCAGATGGTGGAGCATGATGCTCCAGGTACACGATGAGGCATCTCTCCTCTGGACAGACATTGAGGGCATCTTCCGCTCAGAGTTTGTCCAGGCCACCCTCCGTGTGGTACGCATCCAGGAGCTTCTTCATCTCTGGCAGGGCAGCTTGACGGTCGCCCAGTACTCGGTGAGATTTACTGATCTCTCGCGCTACTCGACAGACATGGTACGAGACCCATTCTTCCAGGACCAGACCTTTGAGCAGGGATTGAGACACGAGATCAGGGCGTCGCTGATCTCCCTCAGAATTCCGACTCAGACAGGAGTACTGACACGAGACCTTTTGATCGAGAGTTTTCTTGCTGAGTCTACACCAGCGTCGAGACCCACCGCAGGGCGGCACGTAGCAGAGTCTTCTACAGCAGGCAGTCGACGGATGACTCATGGGTCCAGGCAGACCAGACTCTCAGGTAGGGGACCTCAGGACTCTAGCTCAGCAGTGCGGGGCACACAACGCATAGCCTGTCTTTCGAGAGGCAGGTGGTGCTACTCATGCGGCGGGCAGGGCCACAGGGCTCGTGATTGCCCGACCCGCCGTGCCGAGGAGCAGCAGACGGTTGAGGGACCACCGAGGCAGAGGCAGAGGTTTGACCGTGGCAGTCCGTAGGGAGCAGGCGGACGAGGCCGAGGAGCTAGCCGAGCAGCAGGTGGTGGACGACGCTTGGAGGCTCTACCACCACCACCACAAGGAGGTCCACCCCGACCATAGGGAGCTGGCGGGCAGAGACAGGCACAGCTCCAGGCAGCGGAGGCCTACGACCACGGCGCACCCGAGATGATTCGAGGTACTATCTGTTTCTATTACACCATTTCTGCAGTACTTATAGACATAGGATCAAGTCAATCTTTCATAGAGGCTGCCCTTGTTCGGAGCTCGGAGATTCCGACAGAGCCGTTGGCTCGATCCTTACGGCTTCAGACTCCTACGGGAGCAGACTCAACGATTACGTACTGGTGCCGACAGTGTGAGCTTACTCTAGGAGGCGAGAGCTTCAGCTGGGATCTTCTTGTAGCAGCGTTGAGGCCTTACAACGTCATCTTGGTCATGGATTGGTTGTCTACATTCCATGCACAAATTGACTGTATTAGGCACAAGGTGCGATGTGTACGCATCGACCGGAGCAGGTTCACCTTCACCGGCGAGAGGGGAGCCTTTGTAGCATAGGATGGAGTCTCGTAGAGGAGAGGATAGCCCATCACTTATCAGTTGTCTAGCCTCATCCTAGGTGTTGTTGACGTGCGGAGTCGTAGTTTTCCTGTAGTGGTGAATCAGTATGCAGACATCTTTCCCGACGACGTTCCAGGGCTACCTCCTCATAGAGAGGTAGAATTTTATATCGACCTATACCCTGGGACAACCCCGATATCAACTCCAGCGTATCAGATGGCCCCCGCTGAGCTTCGAGAGCTACGAGTACAGTTGGAGGACTTTCAGGGCAAGTGGTTCATCTGACCTAGTGTTTTACCCTGGGCTTCCCCGATTTTGTTCGCCAAGAAGGCGGAAGGGAGCTTGCGACATTGTGTCGACTATCATCGCCTGAACTAGGTGACAGTGAGGAACAAGTATCCGCTACCGAGGATTCATGACCTCTTTGATCAGCTCAAGGGAGCACGGTGGTTCTCGAAGATAGACCTCAGGTCAGGCTATCATCAGCTCAGAGTTCGAGACGAGGACATGCAGAAGACGGCCTTCAGGTGTCGGTATGGCCACTATGAGTTCTTGGTTATGCCCTTCAGCGTGACCAATGCTCTATTAGTGTTCATGGACCTCATGAACAGGATATTTCTGCCATACGTCGATCGATTTTTCGTGGTCTTCATCGACGACATTTTGATTTACTCGACGACTGAGGAGGATCACGCCTACCACTTGCAGGTTGTACTAGACACACTCTGAGAGCACCAGCTTTATGGTAAGCTCTCGAAGTGTCAGTTCTGGATACGTGAGGTCTACTTCTTAGGATATGTCATCTCTGAGGTGGGAGTTGCAGTGGATCCTATGAAGATCGAGGCAGTGCTAGCTTGGGAGCCACCCAGGAGCGTGACGGAGGTGCGGAGTTTCTTGGGACTAGCTGGATACTACCGGAGATTTGTGCCAGACTTCTCCAGAGTTGCGGCACCACTCTCAGCTTTGACGAAGAAGGGGAAATACTTTGTGTGGTCAGACAGTTGTCAGTAGAGCTTCCAGGAGTTGAGACAGAGATTGACTAGCGCACTTATCTTGAGGTTGCCTGAGGAGGGAGTAGGGTACGTAGTCTACTGCGATGCATCAGGGACCGGACTTGGATGTGTCCTGATGCAGGAGCGGGCCGTGATCGCCTATGGATCACGTCAGTTGAGGCCGCATAAGCAGAACTACACTACCCAAGACCTGGAGTTAGAAGTAGTGGTCTTCGCTCTGAAGACATGGCGACACTACCTGATGGGCGAGTGCTTTACAGTCTTTTCTGACCATCAAAGTCTCAGATACATCTTCTATCAGAAGGATCTAAATCTGAGACAGCGGTGATGGCTCGAGTTCCTCCAGGACTATGACTTTGAGATAGTCTATACTCCTGGGAAGGGGAACATGGTAGCCGATGCCCTCAGCAGGAGGACGGGCATTCAGCTACTTGAGGAGGTGACAGAGTAGCTAGCCTCTTTGCAGACATCCTTCGTGGATAGAGATGGAGCAGCCTTCCTTCAGTCTCTCACAGTCACTCCTCCACTACTGCAGCGGGTCAGAGAGGCACAGCGTGGGGACACTGACTGTGAGACGTGGCGTGCATAGATATCCTCAGGACAGGCACCTGATGGTTTCTCCTTTGGAGTGGAGCACGACGTCATTTTCAGAGGACGTACCTTGGTACCAGTTGCTTTACGGGAGGAGGTGCTGAGAGAGTTTCACACTTCTCCTTTGGTGGTACATCCTAGAGTGGCAAAGATGTACCAGGATCTCAGATGACAGCACTGGTGGCCGGGCATGAAGAAGGCTGTGGCATAGTTCGTTTCTCGATGCCTCACCTGCCAGCAGGTGAAGGCTGAGAACCAGGTACCAGCAGGCTTGGTACAGCCCTTGGAGGTCCCGGAGTGGAAGTGGGATGGGATATCTATGGACTTCGTGACTGGACTTCCACACACTTCCAGAGGTCATGAATCCATTTGGGTGATTATCGACCGAGTCACCAAGTCGGCACACTTCTTCCCCATCAGAGAGCAGGGCTCAGTGGAGATCTTGGGACGTCTTTACATTCAAGAGATTGTGATGCTTCATGGTGTTCCATCATCTATCGTCTCCGATCGAGATGCTCGATTTACTTCCCGGCTTTAGAAGGGGTTGCAGGAGGTGTTCGGGACGCAGGTATGTCTGAGCACAGCCTTTCACCCTCAGACGGATGGTCAGATGGAGAGGACCATTCAGACTCTCGAGGACATGCTTCGTGCATGCGTCCTCGACTTTGGTAGTAGTTGGGGGGACCACCTACCCTTGGTGGAGTTTGCGTACAATAACAGATACCACTCCACCATTGGGATGGCACCATACGAGGCATTGTACGACCGACCTTGTAGATCTCCTTTGTGCTGGACAGACCCTGGGGAGTCAGCACTTGTGGGACCGGAGATGGTCTAGGCCATGACAGAGAAGTCCAGGTCATCTAGGAGCGGATGAGGACAGCTCAGAGCCGGAAGAAGTCATATGCTGACAGGAGGCAGAGGACACTAGAGTTCGAGGATGGCGACCACATCTTCTTGCGTGTCTCACCTCGACGTGGATTACGGAGATTTGGCCGAGGCGGAAAGTTGTCTGCATGCTTCATCAGACCGTTCTAGGTCCTCAGCAGGATTGGCGAGGTGGCTTATCGCCTGGCTCTACCACCTCAGTTGCACCGGGTGCATGACGTCTTCCACGTATCTCAGCTGAGGAGATACGTGCACGACCCAACGCATATCATTGACCATTGGGAGCTTGACGTTGATGATGGGGCGGATTTTGCGGAGGTTCTAGTGGAGATCGAGGATCGATAGGAGTGGGTCCTGCGTGGACGGTTGATTCCTCTAGTGCGCATCAGATGGCAGCACGGGAACTTCCAGGAGAGCACTTGGGAGCGGGAGGCTCAGATGCGTGCTTAGTACCCACATTCGTTTCCCTAGCTTATGATGTATCTTTATGGGGACGTAAAGCCCTGATGTGGGAGTATTGTAAAGACCCGTAAAATTCAAGGGAAAAATTTTCTTAATTTTCCTTGGGTTTTTACAAGAATGCAGTTTCAGACGACACTTGAATCTGAGGCCCGGTGTGCCCGAAATTTCTATCCGAAGTTTAGCTCAGGCACGTTCAGTGAACAAACGAGCGGTAATTCCTTTCTTTTGAACCGGTGCTCGGAATCGAATTCGGAGGGCACTGATGAAACCGTAGCACCGGTAATTTCTTAGGAACGCCTTTTCTGGAGTTGTGTTTGCTCATTATGAATTGTTTAATTTTGTGGTTTAAGTGTTAGTGAAATAAAATTTTTGTTAAGAAGTTTATTTCCCTTTCCATGAGTTAGAACCTAAGTGTAGGAGTTAGGGTGGGACCCACTTTTGTTAGTTTTTCTTGAGTGGATTAAAGGTGAGGTGGGGCCCACACAAGCCCCCACCTTTTCCAATCCATTAACTCCCTAACTCCTCTTAACCCCCCACTTAAGTTGTGTAACTCTTATAACTTTTTAACTTCCCATTAATTGGGTGATGTTACCTCTCCTCTTTAAGTATGCCAACACCCAATTCAATTAATTAATTTATGTTTTGAATTTTTGAATTGTGGCATGAGTTAATAAAATAAGGGTGAGCCTTATTTTATTTTGGTTTGATGTTTTGTATGGACAATTGAGGAGAGAGCTCTTAGGCGTTTCATCTTCATCCCGAAGAACACCAAGACTTCGACGAAGAACACCATCACCGTAAGAAAAGATCAACGTGCCGTCTCTTCTCCTCTTCACAGCAGGTGTGTTTCCGAAGATCGACGACACACCCTCTTTCGATATCCTTCCCGTGTCAACAAAAAGGAGACGCCACTTCCTCCTCGGGCGTTATCTATCAACTTACGGAGCTTCACCTCGCGACGTCGTTTTCCGCGGAGAACCCCCATTCTAGCTACGCCCATGTAGGAGTTATTTATTTATTTTCGTTCGTGAATTCTACTTTGTCATCCTTCGTGAATTTACGACCAGTTTCTATCGATTAAAGAGAAGGGGCTGGACCGTACAAACACGGCCGACCCTCCTCCAGTATTGATTTTGGTTCTAGTATGGTTGGAACGGAATGGCATGGTGCCGTTGCACCACGCGAGATCGTACGACAAATAATGCGCGGCACCGTCGCGCCGCGCCATGAAGTTGAACAAGGAAGCAACTCCGTCGCGCCGCGTCGAATAGAACCAAAGATACCACGGCCGAAGTGGGGCCACGGCGGAGGGGCGCGGTGCCATCACACCGCGCTGGACGAACTAGGCCGCGGCCGGTTCCGGGCCGCCGGTGTCGGCGAAGGAGGAAGGACCGGCCGTCGCCGTTCCTTGTTGGAAGAAACCAGCCGACCAGTGTGGGCCAGCTGGACAAAAGGGAAACCGGGGGAATTAATTCCCCTGGCCAGCCAGCACAAAACGACCCCCATTTAATGGAGGGTCGCGGTTACACCAGGGGGGCAGGCGCCCCCCTGCCAAACGGCTCGACCGGTTGGCCGAGCGCCTGGCCGGTCCGCTAGGCCGGGCCGGGCCGCGCCCAAGCGGGCCAGACCCAGACCCGGTTCGGGTCGACCCCAGGGGTATCGGGCCGGGTCGGACCGGGCCCGAATGCTTTAATACCGAATCTTTTTTGGTCGGATGCCCGTAACTTATGCTACGGGTCTCCGATCAATACACCGTCAGTTGCGAAGCGATCCTTGGATCGAGACGGTTGTTTCGGTATATTACACTCAAGGTTTCAGAATACTTTGGGTCCGGCCAGGTTGGTTCGTACACGAAACCAACCGGGTCCTCGGAGCGGAAACACTCATATCTTAAACTCCGGACGTCCGATTTACGTGCCGACGACTTTGTTGGATTCCTCTAAGTGAGACGGATCTTTTGGCTTACTCCGCCCGAGGTTTGGACGTAGGTGGAGTACAGTCGGGTTGGTTTTGCCTTAAAAACCAACCGGGCCCCTGGGAGGAAAAAGCCAATAACTCTTAGACCGGGCGTCCGGTTGACGCGCCGTCTGTGATGTTGAGTTCTTGTTGACGATACAGAACTTTTGGATACATCAACTCTGGACTATGTGTCAGTTGATGTATCAGTCTCTCGGCTCGTGGAGCGGACCCTCCCGAACGAGCTTGCTGTGTGCGGGAACCGTAGAGCTGGCTGCGACTACTACTGTGACGATGACGACTGTACAGAGATCCTCAGTGGATTCGATGGCGACGACTACAACACTCAGCGATCCTATGTGGATCAGTACTATCGATCATGTGTGGGTCCGATCCAGTGTGGGTCAGCGCTCAGCGGTTCTGTGTTAGCCAGCGCCTACAGATCCTGTGTGGGTCCGATCCTGTGTGGGTCATTGCGGGGGTTAGTTTCCTATCAATCCTTTGTGGGTCATTGCGGGGGTTAGTACCTATCGATCCTTTGTGGGTCCGACGACTTAGATGGATCAGTGATCATCTCTATCGTCTTTCGAAGAAGTATACCTGTGTGAGCTGAAATACTATTTTTCTTTCTTATGTGGATTGTGTTGAGCTATCCTATGTGGATTGACGTTTTGCTTTCCTGTGTGGACTGGGTTGTACTTGGGATCAGATGTTGGAGGTGAACGAGAATTTATGACTTAGGTATATGTATGGGCATATACCTAAGAAAAGTCGGATGTAACTTCGTGATTGTATCTTTCCTTTGTGGATTATCCTTTTTGGATTCTGGGAGATCTTCGGGGGTCTCGGGGTCCCTACTGAGTAGCTTATACTCACCCCTGTACGGGTTATGCCCGCACTACGTTGTGTTGGTTGCAGATGACGTACAACGCTGATCGTGGTTGAGGCTTGTGGAGCAGGACGGTACCTAGAGGTGGACCACTGGGCGGGACGTACTCAGAGCGGTTGGCTGGACCGAGGAGCAGTGGAGGCTAACTGTTCCCACCCTTCAGGTGGGACATCCAGTGGAAGGCTCGATGTTGCGGCTTTACTTTTCAGTTGCTATTTTCCCTTTCGAGTTGTACTTTACTTTCAGTTTGGGTTTGTATTCTGGCCCACTTACTTTCCGCACTTACTGTTGTACCAGTTTTTACTTAGTGTTTACTTCTGCCTGTTTACTCTGTGGTGTTTGTTGTTTACTTTACAAAGGCAATGCCTTCCCTTTACCGGGATTTATGCTTTGGTGCTAGTCGCCAGCCCCTGGCCTATGGAAGGCGGGCTAGGGGTAGTCACAGCACGGGCCCCGAGGACGGGTCGTGACAAAAAAATTGTAAAAGATTGAAATGATTTTACATCTAAATTAATTGTAAATTTATTTATAATGACCTATAGAATATCAAATGATAAAAATATAATATATTTATACTTTAAAACCATTCAGTAATATAATTTATTCATATTTTTTTTGGGAAAACATTTTTTTCAGTTAATATTTAGTATATTTTATGTATTAATTAAAACATGATGTTATCAGATAAATATCAAAAATTAATCGAAAGTAATTTTTTTTATCCCCCATCAAAATAATAATTTTATATTGTCATATAAAAATATTAATATTCCCAAATTTTAATTTAAGATGGGTTCTCCATTAAAAGATGATAATATTACCCTTTTAAAAAATATAGTTTTTCTTAAATTAAATACCGTTTATTCAAATCCCATGACTAAAATTTCAATTGGGTGAGTATCAAAAATATTTTCATAAATATATATCATATATATTTCATTAATTTCATTTTATAAATTTAAATCAGTTAATTTATTAAAAAATAATAATATTTTCTTTACATTTTTTTCGTTTATATTTTTCCTAAATAATTTGATGCCAAAGTAATAACAATAAATTTTAATAAGATTTTTATTTATTCACTCCAACCCAATAGATATGTTATAATGGCCATTTTACCCCAAGGGAAACTTGTGGATTTTTTAAAATCATGATTTTATGAAATGAATGATATTGAAGAAGTGAATTTATTTAATGAAAAATAGTTCATAAAAACATCCATGTGTTACAACCATAAGGGGTCAAATATTCAAGAGGGTATTTTTCAATTTACTATTTGATCTAAAATGTTTTTATAATGTATCAAATATATTTTAATATTTAAAATTAAAATAAAAATTTTAAAATGGTATTTTTTGGTATATATATATATATATATAATATTGATGTTTTAAAAGTGATTCAATTATTTTTTAGGTAAATAATTTTAATCTAAATAATAATAAATTATACCCTTTATTATTAAATAAATAATGTAAAATTTAATTTATATAAATTTTTCTTTACCCTTATTCTCAACAACCTCCATGTGGAATGTTAAAAACCCTTTAAAATTATGTAATCCACTATTCCCATCAAGAATTAGTGTACCAATTGGCTGATGCACAACGTGAAGGATGTTCATGATCTGTAAAAAGGTAAATCTTGGATCACATATGTATCCGTCCAACTTGCGTATTGGTATATCTTGAGGTCACATAATGGTAATATAAATTTCTAAAAGCTCAATTTATGGTAATCCAAGAAACATTTAATATTAATCCATAATTTACATTTACAAAGTAAAGGTATACCAAGACACATAATAGTAGTTCCTTAAAATGAATAAGTGTATAATCATGTATAATTAGTTTTATCGAATGTTTGGGTTACTATAACAAGGTGATCTGATTTATCTGTAAGGGTACATAGTATTATTTTATCTCATGAAAGGGAATATTCTATATTAAATTATGGTAGTGAACTTTGAACAGAAGATTATAGTTTCCATCAAAATTCTTTTTATGGTGTGTTTTTATAAAAATTAAGTAGATAATAATGTAGAATTGATGATTTAGAACTATTTATGATGAAGATGAATATAATCTGTATTGTCTCATTAAATTTAGGATATTTAATAGATCCTAAGAAGGAAATAAATGAAAAAAATTTAATAATAATTAACATAGTATGGTTTTAGAAATTTATTCTAGAATATTTAAGCTAGATCATATCTTCTATTTCAATTATATTATTATCCCTTTAATACATTTTTCTATCTTCACATGAACCTAGATGAACAATTATTTCCCCATCAAATCATGTGATTTTTAAAAGATTCAATATATACCTTCCTATGATATCATGACTATGAATAATATATTTCTTTATCCTATGTTCGTTGTGGTACATACATCCAAAAATAATCTATCTATGGGATTCATGACTGCCTCAATCTCTCATTAATGTTTTAAAAAACATGGGAGTATCATTTTTCTACTATATTTGAGATATTGATATAAATTATCCTTGAAATAAATAAATATAATGGGAAGTTATATGTAATGAGATGGTTTGTACTATACATTTAATTATACATATATGTATATATATTATATTATATCATGTGTTTCTAGAATCATTAAATTATCTAGAATAAAATAATTGTGATCAAAAGATAATTTATTAATTTAATAATGTATGAAAATTTTACTGAAATTTAGTGGAAGCAGTAATACAATACCACTATGGTGTTCAAAAACAGTCTATGAAATGAATATAATATTTTTGAAAAGAAGAAGTATGAATTAGAAATACAATTCAAACATATATAATATGTATATGTATATAAGGGTTTCAATGTCTACACAAGGTGGAAATAGCTTTCACAAACATCAAATTAGCTAAAATTTATAATGATAAAAAGAGAAAACCCCAATGAAGATATATCAAATAAAAACAAAATAGAAAAACCATCAACTCACTAATAGTGTCCATTATGATGTATCACAAGATTTTCATTATAAGAATTCATCATCAAAGATTCTATAAATCAGACCCAAGCACAATTAAAAAAACCATCATTTAACAGAACTACATTAAAAAAATAATACTGATAAAATAAACAGAATAATTGATTCCCATCAATTGCATTCCCCATCAAGAGGAAAAAAAGAGGGAAAAAAATTAATCTCTTCCAAAAAACTGTATATTAAATCATCCATAAATCATGAGCTATCACATATAAAAAGTCACAAAACTCAGTGATGAATGGTTTCTCTTTTGGATCAACCAATAAAAATTCAAACCCTTTGAACAGAAAAATCATCAACCGACGAGTAACTATGCACTAATTTACAATACAATATCCTCAATTGTGTTATTTGATTAAATTAATACAAAATCAGAAGAATAATATCTATAGGGTTTACCATTTCTCAGCACATGATTCGGAAAAAATTCATAAATTATCCAAACTCCCACCCATCTATATAGGAACATACAATGGTATAGAAACCTCAAGTCAGACATCCTCTAAATGATCAAAACTATAATCATGGAAAAATAAGAAAAATAAAAAGTGAAATATTGTGCACTAATGTGATAAATATCCATCAATATATTCAAAAAAACAAGAATGAGTCATTTCTGTTGAATTCCATTGAAGTTGAAGTCCATATTTATCTCAAGTTCCCAAAATAATTTAATTAATATTTATATAATTATTTGAAGTTATGTCTCAAAATAAATTTCCCCATTTTTATGTAATGAAATTGAATAATGATCCTCCCTCTAAGAGAACACAAAAGATCATTATTATCATCACAATTGATGTATTCGGAATCAACATCATCAGAGGATTTATTAAAATGATCAGAACCCATAATCAATGGGGTATTAGTTATTTTTACGTTCAATGAAGCCTCTAAGGATCTCAAAACAATAGTTTTCTCAATTTTAGGCTAATATATATGATTTAATGTATTTTTATTTTATGTGATGAATCTATCTAAATCAACCATTTGTTTTTTACGATTTATGACTTGATTTTTTGAAAGAATCCATACTTATTAAAGATTTATCATAATCATCATGTAACGACTCACAAAAATCCATCTAATCACCATTTTACTCTTCATGTGAGGAGTATATCATTATTGTGTTCTCAATAGTAGAATATCAGACTAATTAAGAAGAACCATATCCTTATTGATAGAAAAATAATTATGCACAACCTCCACAAAACCTAAGAGACTAACAATGGTGACTTGATTATTATAATTAACACAAATATTGAAATTGTCATCCTTATCAAAATTATCTCCTTAATGACAAAAGGAAGAAAATATTATCCCTTTTTCATTCATTTTCTACCTAAATAGAATTGAAGAGTGTTATGGGGGATAAATCATGAGGATTATTCTATCATTACCTTAATTAATGTCCAATTTTAAAATTCTTTTTGAAGTAAGATAGAACATTTTCAATGGGAAATTCATGAAAAAAATACACATTCCACATTTTAGATCTAAACAAAGATGTGAAATATTATTATATATCAACTTATGAGCATATTCTAGTGAATGGAGTTTGCAATAGGATCTTAGTAAGTGTATATAACTTTAGGGGCTTCCAATATAAACTTGTAATCAAAAAAGAAAATCCTACTAAAAAAATTAAAAATTAAAACCTAGGAATCATGGATATACAAGGACAACAGGGGGCTATGATTCAATGAAAGAAATCTAGATATCACTTAATAAACATCATGATACATCTACATTAGGACCAAACAACACTCATCTAATGCCTATTGTAAATATTTTAAAAGTAAAGGGGAAATCACATTCTAGGAGGCCAGCTATCAAATATGAAATATTAAAAAATCCAATACATCCAAGGGTATTTTTGAAGAACATTTGTGACAATATTTTTTCTTCTAAAAAATCCAAAAAGAACCAAATAAATATGAAAAGAGTATATATATACATATTATTTTTAAAAGGATATTGTTAAGATACCTCAGTGATGGAATATCTTTAGATCGGCTGCCGATGCTTTTGAATCATCATGACCCAATATTTTATCTTTCTATATAGTGATTTCCTCAAAATAATGAAGATCAGTGATTTGAATTCTTCTTTTTTTGTGAGAGGACACATTTTCTAGTGTGATCTCATTCTAAATAATTATTATTCTTTATGTGTGATATTATTTATATATAAGAACGTTATTATTGTGAACTATTGGCCATGAAAACCTAGTTTATCATTAAATTGAGTTCTTGGATAAAATCATAAAATTACATGAAAATTAATTCTAGTAAATAAATAGGTTACTTTTTTGTGACATGATAAGAATGGTTGTTTCTTTCTACTTTATATTTACTTCTTTGAATAATGTGCATGTTGTTATGTTTGAGTGTAGAATTCACCTCACATAAGTAAATAATAATTTGATTTTTTAAATAATTGGGGTAGCATAATTATTGACGGTTGGATGATGATGAGGTTGAACCATCTGTTATATATTAAATAAATATGATGAATAATTGTTATTTTGTGACTATAGAATATGGGGTGGTAGCTAAGAGATGATATGTGGTTCTATGTTCATGATTATATTGTGGGACTTTTTGTGTATAAATTTATAGATACTATGGGTCTTAGGATAGTAATTCCTAGCAGTATGGTATGTAATGTAATTAATAAATCTAAAATTAGATTTTGTTGGAATAATTCACTGGTGGGATGTTTATTTAATAATGTAATATGGTGTGGGATGAAATAAAATAGATAAATACTATAGTTGGAATGAAAATTTAGGAAATGAAAGGTAAATATATTAGAAAAAATTGGTGATCGATGAGAACAAGATGATATTAAATATGGGAAATAAGTGGATTAAAAAACTTAATAATATTTGTGAATAGAAATATAGAAAATTCTAAATGAATTAATAAAACCTAAAATTTTGTAGTTTGTTATTTCTATTATCATCTGATATATGACTTGTTATGTTTTAGAGTAAATGATTATTGTTGGTGGGTAGTGGTGAAGAAATGATGGAATGGTTTCTGAAGATTCAAAAGTATGATGGAATAGTTAGAGGAAATTAATGATAACAATGAAATAGTCACTATTGAATCAAAATTATAATGGAATATTTTTTTGATTGTTAATGATTATGGAACACTTTTTTAGAAATTTATAATTATTATGACATGATTAATCGAATCTCTCGATGAGTATGGCCTATTTTTTGGAAATTATAAATGTTTATGGTACACATTGATTTTTGGTGGAATTATTATTTAGTGGGAACCTCACATTATAAGATGAAGGAGTGTGTTTCATTTCCATTATTTTCAAAATACCCTACTACTATATACATTATTTTATGTGTTTATGATATGAAAGAGATGTTTGGATGGGGAAATTCAATGTTGGTTTTTAGAGTTGAAAAATAGAGTAAAAGATATTATGGGGAAGATATGATTATATTCAACTTATATTATATTATTAAATTATATGTAATACTTTCATATAAATCTTTAGTGAGATTGGTTATGGATATGTGAGATAATATGTGCATATTGGTTCTACTATTTATTAATTAGGGCCTTAGTAATATTTTCTATCATTTTCACGATAAGTATTGATATGTATCTTATCGGGTATACATGTTATTCTCACCCTACACATATATAAATCTTATTTTTAGTAATCCAGTGGGATTTTATGACCTCAAGGGGCAATAAAATCATATAAGAGAGAGTTTATATTTGTTAAATTACATAATACTCTTATGTAATTTCATTTTAGTGGCCTTTCATGAATTTCACATCATGAATTTGGTTTTTTTTATATTAGACTATTATTATATTTGAAATGGTGTAGATTATTTTCATTTTCTTATCTCCTTTCCTTAATATATAAAATGAGGTTAAAGCCTTCACTTTTTTGTTTTATATCCTCACTTATTTTAGTCATCCAAAGGCTTATTGGATGAAGAATTTTAGGCCACTCGTTTTAATAATTTCATACCTATAATGGGTACACATATAGGAGGGGTTAATGAAAAATATGGATAATAGATGATTGATGAGAAATATTATGTAAGTTAGATTTATTCACTATGTGTATTTCAAGGGATGGTAGGGAAATGGTATCAGTTGATCAATGTCTCTAAAAGGAATTGTGAAACCAAATAGGATACAGAATTTTAAGACTCGCATTGATATTATTCAAGAACACAATGTATAACCATCAACTAAGTGATACTGTAAAATATGCAGGGTAGATATATAATAAAGTGGCATGAATCATAGTTGTTAGTTATTGTATTTTAATGGTGAGATATTGGGAATTAAATGAATATAATTATTAAAATTTAAATGAATTTCAACCTTCAAGTCATAGATATTTCTCTTTTGCGGGAAACATATAATATGAATTTGAACATATAAATAGAGTAGGGAGTCATGCCTCCCATCATTAAAAGTATTCTCATGACACATTTTAATTTCATGAGTTATTTTCTAGGCCATATGATTTGTATAATATCATTATGCATTGGGTGTGTTCCCTTGATTTGTATTCTTTGGGAAACTCCATTTATGATGACTTCGGTGCTAATATTATTTGAGTAATATAATATGGTGTTGAATTAGCCAATATAATAGTTATTTATATTATCCAATATGATATGATAAATGGAAATGTTAAAATCATTGAGTTTTATACTTTGGTGAGTTCTTTGTAATTGTAGATGTGTTAACAAACCTAGTAGATTATTAAAAATTAAAACTATAATTATTTCAAAATAGTATTTTAAATATAATTTCATTTTTTAATTTATATCTTTTATTTTTTTTAGTTATGCATGTTGATATAAATCTAACAAATTTCATTATTGGAATTAATTTGCTAAATTTGAAAGATATTATGAAATAATGATTGATGTTTTAAATCATTTTTGATTGGGATACTAATACCCTAAATTGAATCATATTATATGTGGGTATGTATATATTTATAAGGGGATAAATGGAATTATTTAAATCATTACATTCCCTTTTTACGTAATGAGTTTTAATTTTTATTTTAATGATTGTTATAATGATTTTAATATTGATCTTGTAAATGGTTTAGAATTATTAATAAAAAATTTTAGTAACCTAATGATTTAATATAAAATTTAATAATTTATATTAATATAGTTTTAAAATAATATTTTAATGTTTCTAATCTAAATAGTTTTTGTTAATTCTTTTCTTTTTAATTCTTGAGTTATAAGGAATAATTTTGATTCGTTTAAAAATGATGTTTTTATTCATGGTCTTTTGAAGAATGATTTAAATTATAAAAAATCTATAAGGGTCTTGTACCATTTTCATTGATGAATGTATAATTCTATTTGTGAATATAAATATAATTTTATCATTTCATAAAATTGTATGTTGTTGTCTTTATTATTTGAATGTAATAATTGTAATGTATTTCATTCTTGTCAAAAACGTTATTCATTTAAAGTTATAAAATAGATATATGATTAGTTTTCTTAAATTAAATTCCATGTTCGTTTTGAAATGGGTAATTTTTTATAAATAGACCTAAATTATTCATTTCAATTATATTGTAAATTCTATGAAATGAATATTGTATCTTTTTATTATTTAAATATTTTCATTTGGTGTTAAATTTTTTCTTTTGAAAAAAACAATTTTCCCAAAATTCATTACATATTGACATTCAATGATGTGAAATGTTATTCTTTGTGGTATGATTAATTTATTAGAATTAAATATAAGATATAAAAAATATTTATTTAATTAAAATACATGGTATGTTTTTTATTTTTATCTATTAGCATGGGTGAGTCAAATAAAAGTAGTAATGTATATATAATGAATATTACATTCAAAATAAATAAGTGGTGAAAAACATAAATTTACAAATGATATACAAAATATTATTAATGAAAATTATAATTGAATTATTGTGAAATAATATCGTATTATAGAACTTATTTTTGACATGATTTAATAATTTATAGTTCTAAATGTTTTTATTTAATATGCTTTATGATTTATTTAATTACGATTGAATAATTTATAGATAAATAAATGGGAAAGTGTATAATTTTTTTGATAAAATAATACAATTATAAGGAATTAATACACAATTTAATATTGTATGGATATTAAGAGGTGTGAATTATAATAATGTGATAACTATACAATCAGTGGATATTTTACATGGTATGTGTACATCACATGAGGTGTGGTTATAGGGTTTTGTATCATTTGTTAACACTATGATTTCCCTAAAAGGATTCCAATTGAATTTAATTCCATTCATGTTGTAAAAATTTATAACATGTTTAAATACATTTAATAATGTAATGTGTGATTAATGTGTCCATATTTTGTATATTTTAAATCCTTTATAATATATATTTTCTTTTATATATAATTCATTTTTTAGAATTAAATGACTTATTTTGGATAAATTAATAGGTAAATAATTATTATAATAGTTTCATTATAGTATGTAGTACCTTGAATTCATGATGTATTATATACCTGAGTTAAGTAGTTGTTATTAGGTTGGGTTTTGGTTAATTATATCATGTAACTCCTGCAATAAGATAATTTTTCTTAGTTTTAATGCATAAAATGTTTTGAATATATTTAAATAAATTGAACAACATATTATTTTCAGGAATTGAAAATATTTCATGATGTTTATATATTTATGTGATAGAAAATCATATTTTGTATTCTATGAAATGTGTAGTTTTTACAAAATATATGATATTTATAATGGGTAGGATATGAATTTTTACTGCTGGTCACATTTCGAAATCCAATGAATATACACATTATATATTTTTAGGATAATAGAGTTATTTTTTACAAGAATTTATCTATATTGAGATTTCAATATAAAAAATGTAGAAGTAAAACCATGTTTTCCATAATTTATTAAGGATTAATTTTTTATACGTGGTAATAAAATATTTAATCAATTTTTCATTTTATATATGTGAATCATGATACATGAGAAGAAAAAATGTACATATATTCATTTGATAGAAAGCCCAATTAGAAGTGCACAAGTGGTAAATTTGATGTTTTATTATAAATGAGTTTAAAATATATTAACATTGGGGTATGATGCCCCATTTGGTTAGTGATTTCATTAATGTGTTGATATTTTTTATAGTAAATATTTTTTATTAATAGTAAATATTCATACATCTAATTATAGAAAATAATGTGTTCTCGACATAGTCTTTTTATTTTGATGTTTTACGTCACATATTTTAATTGAATGAAAATTTGTTGTTTTTGATCATTTTTATCCATTATAGTTTTTATATTTGAAGTATGATCAGATTTATTAAATATTTTTTCTTAAAAGTTGAAAAATTTTAAGAAGGTAATGAAAATAATTTTGTATAAGTATGAGACCTAGAAATAATATTTGTTCTAGACAAACTAAATTCATTTGTAAATAATTATAAAAGGTTATTGATTAACAAACATTAATGATTGGGTTTACTATAGTTATATTTATGGAAACAATTCGTTTTTTTGTGTCATTAATTTTCAAGACATTTATTTCTTATTGTGTAAAATGATGTTTTGAGTTGTAGTTCTATGACGTTCTCACAGAGTGAGTATGATTTGTCTGATATTATATTATTTTATTAAAAAAATTATTAGATTCAAGTGAAGTCCAAAATCAATTGATTATTTGAAAAACCATGTATATGGATTGTAGTTTATTATTACTCAAAAGGTATTTGAATGGGGATTGACGATTGGGATTATTTGTAATATGTTTTCTTGTGTTTTAGTTATAATTATAATAAGTGTTATGTTTTGATAAGATTCAAATGTAAAGCACCACTATTTTTACAATAATTCTTCCATTATTTATTTTTTGGTTGATTTGTTGATTGATATTGGTTCCCCTATGGTTATGACTTTTTAATGGTGTTTCCAGTTTAAATTTGGTTCTAAAATGGTAGTAAAAATCATAAATTTATATATTACTTCATTAAATGTAATTTTTATTTCTAAAAATTGGTTTTCTGGAAAACATGGAATTAATTGATTAGATTTAAAATCCAAACAATTATATTAAAAAGAAATTTTAAATATTTTAAAAATAATAAATTTCATCCCTTATTTTAAGCAACGTTTCTGACCATCTAACTACCCAAAATGGCGGTTTTCTCTTTCTACCATCATTACATAGCATATAGTTTCTGGAAAATAGATTATTTCCACAATCATGATGCGTGTATGTGTGTACCACTCCATTGGTCGGTGGATCATAGACTCAAGTCCATTATTCATATGAATCATCATCCATATCCTATAATGTAACTCAATCCATCAATAAATATGTATCCCAATAACTTTTCTAACAACCATTACCAATCTGGATATCTTATCATGCTCGATCTGGCCTAGGAAATGTTTAATTGCTACCTTATAGGACATGGGAGAAGAACATGATGAATTATGGGGAGTATAATTAATAAAATGGTTGATAAGAATCATTTTCTATAATTTATTGGGTAATTATTGAAAATGGTAATTTCATTGTGAGATCTTGGAATGATAAAATAATAAATAAAATAAAATAAAATAATTTAATATTGGGCTTATGAGAAAGGTTGGAATATGCAGATCAAAAGGATAAAATTAAAATATTAATGCATAAATGTATAAACAAATGAGTAAACCAAAATTTATGATCTCGACATTGATTTAGGATCGATCATTATTGAATAATTCATTTTCCCACAATAATGAATATTTTTAGAGTTCACAGTCCATTATTCAATCTCAATCTGATCATCGTTCATGATCGGGCTTAATTCCCCCAATGATTATTTTCAAATAATATTTCTATTTTCCTAATTTTTATGAGTATTACCCTATATAATTATTATAATGGAGTATTTATAGAGGATTTAATTATGTTGTTTAATTAAAAAAATAATAATTTGTTTGTTTGTTTTAATTAAGTACACCTACCAATGGCTACCTCAACCAGTTGTCCGATGCTAACCAGCCATTGGTCGCACCTATGGTAAAACCAACATTCCATACAGTCGTATGGTATTATATTTTTTATTATAGTCCATGTTTAGATGACATTCTACTATTTTTTAATATATGTGTTAATTTGACATCGATTTGTAAAATATGATTATGATATCCACTCTTGGCTCACCGAGCTTCAGAATCTGGCCCCATCTCCACTCCTGGATCCAAAAATATTCCTTCAAACATATTTCAACACATTACACGGTAAAAAACCAGGCCTCTACATTATTACCCCTTCAAGGATATTCTTCCAAGAAAATAAAAAAATAATAAAACTAGGGATACAAAGCCCACATATCATTCTCCATCTCTTATGTGTTCTCTTGTATTCTCCAATGATACAGTAACATGTAAATCAATGTAATAAGATTTCAACATAGGATTTTCTTATACTGATCCTTGATCAACATCAGGTACTCCATGAAGGTTGAAGAATCCTTTAGGTCTATATTTCATTAACCAATGAAATGCTTAGGATAATTCACGAATTTCATCACATATGACACATGGAAGATGTCATCCACCAGATCAAAATATTAGGGTAAGGATTGAAGGTATGAAATTTTACCAACCTTAGAATGATATTGAATGGCCAGATGACCCTCAAGGATATCATTCCTCCCCATTAAAACTATCACAATCAACATCATTGGGAGACTATTATGAAAAAATTGTCTCCCTACTCAAACTCCATGGGCCTACAGTGTGAATATGGATATTATTTTAGTCCACTCTAGGTTTCCCTCATTCACCTAAAAATCACCTATAACTTCTCCATCATCAAAATCACCCTCTTATTCCCATATAGTTATGTCTCTCAAGTCTAGGTTTAGAACTCTGGAGACCTTCATGGTCTCCTATAAAATCCCTCAAAAGGTGGAATCCCATTAATAGGTTGATATCTATTATTATATGAAATCTCTACCATTGAAATGGGGTACTATCACCTTTATAAAATGTATAACATGATATCCCTCAACATTTCCTCCAACACCTAGATAATGGTATCAGTATTCCCTTCATTTTGGGGGTGTAAATTTATATCCATCATCAATAGGGTATCCGATCCCTCTTGCAGGCCTCTCCACACCGAGGATGTGAACCACACATTATAATTGGAGACAATATTTGAAGGAACCCCATGAAGGGGTATGTCTCTCACACATTCATGTAACCTAAACTCGTCACTGAACTGTACACCTTAATGGAAGGGAAGTGTGGTTACTTTTTAAGTTAGTCAATAATCACCCAAATAGAATCATGACCTTTCTCTATTCATGGAATCCATTTCCCAATCTCATTTTATATATAATGGAATTTCTAATTTGTGACCTCAAGTTGATTCATAAAACCAACCAAAACATGGTGCTCAAAATTTAGCTACTAACATGTGATAAACTGAGAGACAAACTCAGAATAGATCCACCTCATGAAATCCCACCAAAATTGCCATTGAATGTCCCTATACATTTTCCCTATACCATAATGTACAAATAAATGAGAACTATACAACTCCTGAACCACATTATTTCAAAATGTGACCAAAAACAACTTTCATCCTTATAAATCGATAATGGGGTCCCCTCCTTTAGATAATCTCTTTGGTGAGTCTCATGAAAATATACAGTCTTGAAGATAATCAAAATCGACGTATCCCAATTGAGCATCCATTTCACATTGGATAAGAAGTGGAGTCACTGCTCTTGATTTAAGATATACATCACTATTGTACTATACTAGGGTCAACTGTAAATAATCCAACAACTTAGATGACACCTCCACTTGATGATAATGTTACACACTACAATGTGAATCTTCTACCATGGTGCCCTTACTAGGTGTATAGTAGATCTCAAAGTCATAATACTACTGTAACTTTAACCAACACCTATCTCTTTAGTTCATATCACTCTATTGTAAAAAATACCATATAATATGATGGGATGAGTAAAAAATAAAGAAATATTTTAGAATATTGTTTGAACTAATCCCTAGAGAAAAAAATACTTCATCTAACTCTAGTTAATGAGACACATAGTTCTTCTAGCGGGGTCTCAATTTTCTCAACCGTTATGTGATCATATCATACATTTGCATCAACACATAGTCATTTATAGGTATATAAGAATCACTATACCCTCTATATGCCACACCCTCCTAAGGTATTTTCAATATATGCCCACAATTCAACCTAAAACTCATACCATAAATTTCTCTCTAGCACTTCTTGGTCATGTTAAATGGTATTACCTTCTGTGTCTGAATGATTGAAAGGGATTTAATCTAGGATGATATTGTGATGAGATTTTTATATTTTCCTACCAAGTCACGAAAACTATGAACCTCTAAAACTATATTAGGTAGATACCAAGCATAAATTTTGTCAATATTCACTTAGTCCATAGCTGAATTGTTACATAGCAACACAACATGACCATTTTAATTTGTTTGTTTTTGATCTATCTGAGGTTGTTTGAATTTGTTAAGCGTTTTTGGATAAATTTTAGTTTTTGGGTTGGTTTATCGATTTCACCTGATTAATATAAATCATATGAAATACACATTCAATCTATGCTCGAAAATAGTAGGTATCTTCAGACAACATAGCTGGATCACAGTCGGGTGGACTCACCCAAAAAACAATGTGGACTCCCCATCTTATGGATAGAGGCTACCGCACGGTTCACACATGGTCTAGAAGGTCATGTCACCAAAAAGTGTTTTCCTCTAGGTCACAAAAAATTTAGTAATTCACCACATTCCTAAAATATTTTTTAATCCTATTCCCCACAGTTCATCCCTCATTTAACCATCATCACTATAGGATAACGCCTAATGCATCTCCCATTAGTTCTTCACCTCCTTAATGGTTGAATCTTGTGGTTTCTTCATGATTTGAGGTTGTAGACGCCGGAAAAGTCCGTTGTTCCCAAACAAAGCTCCGGATGCGGAAAGTGAGGTCATATTTGGAGTCGGAAGCATGTTTCGGAGGGCCCGGAGGCCTTGCGCGGAATTTTGGAGACCCGTGCACAAAGTTGATGAGCCGCGCGCAAACCTCCCGGGATGCGCGCAATGCGCTGGGCCGGTGCGCAATTTTGCGCGCCAGTGGCCCGCGCGACTCCCTTGCGCGCCGGGCCCGATTCCGCGCCCGCGAACTGGATTCCGCGCCCGGGGTTGCCTATAAATATAAGGCGACCCCCGACGTTTTGAAGGTTGCCAGAATTCGAAAGGTCTACCGTGCGCGCAATCCAACCCCTTCCGCGCGCAATGCCGATCTTCAGGTAACCTCTTTTCTTTCGCACAAGAAAGCCTCGGGGTTCGCCTTCGCGCGCAATCCCTTTGGCTCCTTTCCTTTTAATAACCCTCCACTCAAAGGCATTTGCGCGCAAAAGAAGCCTCTTGCGCGCAATTGCCCCCGGGTGCGCGCAATCCAGCCCGATTGCGCGCACCCCCTCCCCTTTTTCAAAGTGGCCATTCATTAAAGAATGAGCCGTTGCCCCTGTGCGCTATCCGAAGCCCGGTGCGCGCAATCTCTATCATTCGCGTGCAAAGTGCTGGCCCAATTGCGCGCCATCCCGTCCATTTGCGCGCCGGCCCGCGGTATTGCGCGCAAAGCTCCTCTTTTGCGCGCAAACCGCCGGGGTCGCCCCCTTTGGCCCCCTTTGGGTACCCGCCTGCGTGGCGCCTGGCGACCCTCATCCCGGGTGCCCGCACCGTGCGTTGTCCTCCCGTGCGACCCTCCAGGCTCGCGCGAAGTGACACGGACCTATCGGCGGCTTCTACGTCCCGCACGACGTTAAACTACACTTCGTCCCAGCTACAAGACGTTAAACTGTACGCTATTCGTCCTGCACGACGTTAAACTGTAATTCGTCCTGCATGATGCTAAACTGCACCACGTCCTGCACGACGTTAAACTGCATACGTCCAAGCTGCATGACGTTAAACTGCCTAGCCCCCATCGTCCGCGCTGCAAGACGTTAAACTGCCAAGCATCTTTGTCCTCAACACACGACGTTAAACTGTACTTCATCTGGCAAGACGTTAAACCGTCCGCTTCGTCCTCAACACACGACGTTAAACTGTACTTCGTCCGGCAAGACGTTAAACCTTCTGCATCACCCGATCCCGTGCCCCGCACGCAGGGTCCCCCCGGTTTGGATGTGGCCCCCACCCGCTCGTCTCTGCAGGGATGTCGGGATTGGAGTGGCCTTCGCCCACGGGGGTAGAGTGTTGCAAACAGAACGAACTACGTGGACTTTGATCCCTGTCTTCTAAACAGGGTACATAGGAAGCCTCTCCGAGGTTCAAGCCCACCACCTGGTCATCCCGGTCGTATTTACGTCGGTTCGTCCATCAGTGGACCCCTCCCGGGTTCACACTTGCGTTGATTCACCTATGAATCCGCCTCTGTGGGGGACTGCACGTGTGTATCTCCATTGTGCTTCCCCACCGCCTCGATCTCTTCGTGAGTCGGCTTGCCAACGTCCAGCATGACGTGAAACTGTGATCCACCCGTCCGTTCCATCCCCCTCTGTGCGAGGTGGTTCGGTTCAATCCTACTCCAGGCAGCCTCGATCTCCTTGTGAGTCGGCTTGCCAACGTCCAGCATGACGTAAAACTGTGGTTCACCCGGCCGTTCCATCCCCCTCTGTGCGAGGTGGTTCGGTTCAATCCTCCGCCCGGCGGCCTCGACCTCTTCATGAGTCGGCTTGCCGACGTCCAGCATGACGTTAAACTGTATGTCCGAACTACGCTGACTTTGATCCGAGCTAACGCGCGGTACGTAGGAATCCCCTACGGGGTCCAAGCTCCTCACTCCATCATCCACCCTGATCCTTACCCGGGCTGCCACATCCCGGTGGGGTCATGCCATTTCATTCCACTCCACTTCACCCGGGAAGCCGCCCATGCGCTGGCCCCAGCGTCGGAGGTTCCCCGCAAGGGGTTCTGTCATCTGATCCACTCCTAGTGTTGATCAGTCCGATGTCGTCCCCGTTGGACGTTAAACTCGCGGCATACCCCGTGTTAAACATGGGAAGCTGAGGAAAACCTCAGGTAGCACAGTTCCCCGCACCCAGTGCGGGATGCCTCAGGCCATCACGCCTTCGAGAAGCCCTATTAGGGACGGAAGGCAGACATGCAGAGGCGCAGTGTTAAGACACGCCCCCGACATCCAGAGCCACCCGGTCTCTTCACCGCAGGTTGCTGCCCCGACCAGACTCCTTGGAGCGTCCGGGCGGAAGCAACGTAATTAACCGGTGTCCATGAAGATATGGCGCCGGGAATGAGATTCACGAACATTCTTAAATCTATGAGGGAGACCCGGATTAGGCGACGAGTTCCGAGGAGACGTCCACGAAAGGAGGAGCCGACATCCCATCATACCGGTTTCGATCAAGGAGCAGATGCCCCTGAATAAGGGACGAATGCCGCCCGCCCTTGGAAAGCGGGACTGCGGGGCCACAAGCCGTGCGCCCATCCCCTCGGGTCGACGGGTGCACGCGCGAACGCGTCCTGGCGGAACAGCGTAACCCGACGCAAATCCGCACCGAAACAGAAAAATGGTGAACCCGACGTGAATCTCTTCTCCTCAATATGAAGACCGATGGCTTTCAGAGGTGTTGGAAGACCAGCATGCTGCTCGACCGAGCATTCAGTTTTACCCGCCAGGGGCTGAGGAAGGGAACTCGGGAACTCCGTCTCGCGACGTCGAGGGCCTGGGTCCCCCCCACGGAAGGCGTCGTGGCACTAATGGTTGGTTGTCGATTCCTTTTCCTGTCAGTGTTAATGGGTTCTTCTCCCTGCTTTCAGAAATCAGGTCGCCCGATCCAGTGCCCGATCGCCACCCGCCCACTGGCGCAGGGGTAGAGGAAACACCGACGCGGCTACTCCGCGCGGTCCCGCCCGTTCCACAGCCGTGCCAGCAGCCGCAGCTGCGGGGCAACCACGCCCTCTCTCCCCCTCGGAGGTCATCCAAAGAAGGGTGATCAACAACTTGGTGCGGAAATATGAGAAAGAGGGAGTCATCCCCACCAGGGACATGGCTCGCCTAGACCTCGAGGGAGCTGCACCTCGCCACCAACGCCACCCCCGAGGGCCGCGCAGGGAGGCACCGCTGCCTACCTCGACGTCCAACGGCTTTGGGAGTTTATCCCCGGAGCGCTCCGACAACTCCTTCCCCTATGCGGATGAGGTGGAAGATGCCCGGGACCACCCTATCTGGGATTCGCTCCAGGGATCCGCGATGAGGGCTCCTGTCAGGCCACGGCGACATCGCCGCCAGGCCTCTCAAGTCGAAGAACGGGCTCTCCACCTGCCCGCGCCGCTCATCCCGACTCGTTTGTCCCGACGCCAACGTCGGGCTCGAGCGGAAGAGGATGCCCACCTTGGGGCCCTAGCAACGGCGGCCGCGTTGGCTCAAGCCACTGCTGGCTCCAGTCACCAGGCCCCTGCGCATCCTGAGCAGGGGCACTTCTATGCCCGACCCGGATCGAGGCCCCGACCGCCCCAAAGGCAGGTTGGGTTGACTCTCCCGGTTGCTGGTACAGACAATGGCCACCGCGGACCACCTCGCGGTAGCGCTATTCGCCAACAGGGTCTACTCCGTGTGGCCGATCCAAGAGGCATGGGTCAACCCGTCTTCCGATCCCGGCCCGGAGGCCTGCCCGGAATCATCTCTCCCCGCGTCCCCTTTGATATCTGTCCCGGTGCCCCTCGCACCTTGGTTTCCAGTCCTCTTGGCCCCAGCACCAGTGCGGCCAGAGGACGCCAGGATAGAGATCAGCCATGCCCCGAAGAACCACCCAGGGGCAGGAGGGCGAGGCGTCGACGCCGAGGGAAGAATGTTACGGAATTCCGGACAGAGATCTGACCGGTTCATTTCTCTGATACAGAGGCGGAGTATGATTCAGCGACAAAGCCCTCCCCCCAATCCCACCTGTCAGGGGCAGGGGTAGGAATGCGGCACATCAGCCTCGTACTTCCCGAGAGTGAGATCGATATGATCCCCGCTTCTCTCCGAAGGTATATCCGGAGTAGCGAGGGCCTGGTAGACCCCCAAGGATCAAGCTTGCGGTTGGTACCGGCCCCTCTGGAAGCGCCTTCTGCCTCGATCGGAGAAGCCGGAGACCTTTTCTGGGGACCGACGGTCGAACCACGATCTAGTGCACCCTCGGTGAGAACCGACGCTACGGCAGGATGTTCGCTCGCCGGCCCGTCCTATCATGATGTGGTAGCCAGGGCACCGCCACCCTCAGTGGGCGGCCCGGGATATGGAAGCCAATCGGCCTGCTCGCCGTATTCACCGCCGGCCAGCCCGTCGGCCCGGCGGCCCGCCTCGGCACCACTGCCGGTTCCCCGTCCATTCCCAGTTGTTGAAGAGGACCAAGGAGACCTGAGTCCCGAGTTTGAGTCATGGAGCTTCTGGACCGTCCTTGCAGAGGGCCACTTCCCTGAGAAGTTTTGGCCAGTCGCAGGACCGGACTTTGATGCACCCGAATCGCTCACCCCGGATGAGTTCGAATGCTTCCGCCGAACTCTCCGGGAGACTCACTCCCGTCTTCACCGCTTACAAATGCCATATCCCGGGAGTCAAGTGCACCTGGAGGATATTGGTGAGCAGTGCCGTCAAATTGACCTGGCCACGCTCCCCGCGGTTCGGCACCCCGGGTCATTTGGGCACCACGAGGCCCTCCAACAACGATGCGTTGAGTGTTTTCAAGTACTCCGCAAGGTTATCGAGGAAGCCACTCCCCACGTGTATATCCGTGGATGGGGGAAGTACGCTGCCCTATGCTTCAGTGCAATTCGCCGACAGCCCGATTCACTGGGTGGCCCTGAGGGTACATCCCCAGGGACGGAAACAGTCAATATGGCTGACCTGTCGGGGGAGGGGAACGGTTTGGAACTTCTCGACGGGGGCTCTCCCCCCAAAGACAAGCCGTTGTTGGATCCATCGGTGAGAGTTACTCGTCACCAGAGGAGCCTCCTGGGTCTCCCCGCACCCACTGAAGCACTGACGTTCAGCCGAAACGTCAGTAAAGGTAAAGAGCACGGCGAGGCTATAAAGCCCGCCGACCCATCTGCCTCCACGCAGAGGGCGGATGAGGATCCCGAGAAGGCTATGCTACGTCAACAGCTCGCCGAGCAGAAGAAGCTGGTTGACCAGCTCCTCGCCGAGCGCGTTGCAGAGCAGCGGCCTGACTACGGTGATCCTAGGCCAGGACAGCAGGGACAGGAACAACCACCCCTCGATGAGGCTCTCCCGGGCAACCGTGATTATGCCGTGTTCGCCGACAGGAGAGAGGCCATCGCCTATGGCAAGAGGGCGTGGTATGTTTCACCACACCCTCCCGAGCGGCATGACTACCTGAGAGACCCCGCTCGGATTCCTCCCGCTGCCCCAAGGGCCGCTCCGCCCGCCATCCCACGAGATGCCGAGTTCGACGACCCGGTCGACGACCCAATTGAGGGGCCATGCAATGCGCTCGTGGTTAGAGATCATCGCCAGGACTGGAACCCATGTCCGGACGATTCGATGGCGGCACTCATCGCCCGCTTGGAAGCCTTGGAGACTCGGCAAGTGGCAATCCCACCGGACGGCAAGCCATACCCAGCATGGGTGGATGACATGCCGGCGCCTCCGGGATTCGGGAATCCCACTTTTTCCCCCTTCAATGGGACTGGAGATCCGCCACAGAATTTGGCCCATTTCAACTCGAGGTGCGGGCCTATGTTGGGGACTCCGGCGCAGCAAGAGGCCGCTAAGCTTCGCTGCTTTGTCCAGACACTAGAAGGGCCAGCATTTGTCTGGTACAGCCAGCTCCCCATCGGGTCGATAACTAGCTGGGAGGACCTTCGTAGACAATTCCTCTACCAGTTCAGTTCCACGACCCGGAAGACGAGTATCGCAGACCTCTTCAAGTGCAAGCAGAGGCCTGACGAGCGAGTCGCGGACTTCGTCGCCCGATGGAAGGGTCTCACGTATTCCCTTGACATGCCATTGACTCAGGAGCAGTTGCTGACAATGTGCGTCGGGAACATCAAGACCGATCTGGTCCCTTCCCTGATCACTCAGAATTACCCCGGAGGGTTCAGGGACTTCTCAGACAAAGCTCAACGTCTTGAGGAAGCCCTGCAACAGGCCAGCCAGGCACACCCGCTGCCTCCTATGATTCCTGCAAGGAGAGTCAGCAGGGCTGAGCCCGCTGCTGTTGCCCAGATAGAGGCCCCCAGGCCGTTGGAGCTGCTGCCGGCGAGACCAGCTCCACAGCCTCACAGGAATCCGCCTCCATGGGCTCAGTTCCCAGCCCAGCAGCGGCAGCCTCAGAACCGGCCGGCCCCTCCGCGTAATGTACCGCCACAACCCAGGCGAGATAATCGGGGTCCACCTCCTCGACAGGCCCCTCCAGCCCCTCGTCAAGAACACGCTCCCAGGGGCCCGAGATACCTGACCTACTCATTTCACGAGGATCAGGTCCCCGGTTATTTCCGGAGCGCCCTGGAGCAGAGGATTGTGCGACTGCCTGAGTGTTGGAGGCCGGAGGAGGCACATCTCACGGATAACCCCCGCTACTGCCCCTACCATCGGGCCCTGGGGCACACCATCCAGCGGTGCTATATGTTTAAGGATTGTCTCCAAGACCAGATTAACAACAACAATGTAATCAGGTTGGGCCCAGCTCCAGCACAAGTGGCGTGCGTATTCGTGGGATCAGATGACGATAGCGGCAATGAGGACGAATGACAGCTGGTCTCCGACCGCGGATCCCAGAAGCATAAAAACTGGATGGCCCACAAGACGATCGTTCGCGCCCATGGAATCATCCGTGCGCGATTGAATCAGCCTGAGCCCCCAGAATCTGCGGGTGCTGCTTCGGCATCGTCGTCCCAGCCTGCCTCTTCCAAGAAGAGCAAACGGCGGCGGCGCAAGAAGGAAGAGCGCACCCCGCCAGTTCCGCCACAATCCCGCACTCTCGGCGATTTCATGCCCCCGGAGATGGGGATCCCTCCTCGGATCCGCCCAGTGGTGAATGATTCGTCCGATGACAGTATTGGGTACGCTTCGGTTAATACCGTCGAGCTGGTAAATCTCTTTTTGGTTCCCGACGTTGAAGAACACCAGGTGGACCTCCCTAGTGTCCCCGGTCGTCGCCACCGTCGGAGGAGCCGCAACAACAGGAGTCGCCGGGGCACAGCAGTTGGTACCTCCAGCCAGGCCGTGCACGCCACTGAGACCAGGCAGCAGGCTCAAAACCGAGCTCAGCGTGCGCAGCCCCCCCATCCGGGGATGACAGATTCGCCTCCACCACTGTTTGTGGTATGGGATCAGGCAGAACCGCCTCAGCCGCGTCACGATCAGCTCCGCCCTGCCACGAGTCCATCCCGGCCTCCTGACCCCAGTACGGTGACCATTTCCCGGGCTTTAACCAATGAACAGCGAGATGCGCCAAGCACCAGTCGGCCGCCGGCCCAACCGGCAAGGCCCGTCATGCTTCCAACCGCAGAGCAACCTCCTGCAACCAGGGGCTCGCGCTTGGCCAAAAAGTATGATGTCCTGAAGCACTTGGCCGACATCCCAGCGAGACTATCCATCCATGAGGCTCTGTGCATGTCATCTGAGATGCGCGAGGCACTCGCTGAAGCCCTGAAGAGCCCCCTCCAGTTTGAGACAGAGGTTGCGGCTGCAGAGGCCTTTCACGCCGAAACGATTGAGGACGCCGAATGCCAGGCAGTTATCTCGTTCTCTGGTAAGGATGAAGACCCTCCTATACAGGGGCACATTCGTCCGCTGTATGTTACCGTCCAGTTCAATGGCCTTGAAGTCCGGCGCTGTCTTGTCGACACGGGGTCCGGGATTAACCTGATTCCAACTCGGACGCTCCGGAGATTGGGGTTGTCTGAGTATGACTTGATCCCCTCCGACCTCAGGATCCAGGGGTACGACCGCACCGAGCAAACCCCGGTCGGCAAGATACGTTTGAAGACCCAGTTCGGTGACTTGGTTGCCAACACCAAATTCATGGTAGTCTCTCAAGACACTGCGTACAAGACATTGATGGGCAGGCCCTGGCTCCACCTTCATGCGGCGGTTCCCTCGTCATACCACCAATGCCTCAAATACTCCCTTAATGGTCGAGTGGGCGTGCTTCAGGGAGATGCCTCTCCTTTTGCCTCATGTGAAGCCCGTTATCTGGACGCGGACTATTACAAAAGCAAGGACAAGCAGATCCTGGCAGGTGAGGTCGAGCCTGTCACTGTTGCAAGTGATCCCTGTGCAAGTTTGGATGACGCTTACGTCCTCCCGATCCATCGGTTCGACGTAGCCATGATCTCGATGGCCTGTGAGTCTCCTTATGAGATGACCGCGACCGCCCGTGCCAGTACCAGCGGCCCAGCAGGATCTGGTAGCCCCAATGCAGTTTCCAATGCAGTCTCTCCCGTGGACGATCCCTCCCCGAGTGGAGAGGATGTGGAAGATGCACCCCCAGCCTTCGAGGAGGGCGTCTCCGCCACGGTCGATGAGTTAGTACAAGTGAACCTTGGAACCGAAGCAGATCCAAGACCCACATTGGTCAGTGCCGCCATGCCCTCTGATGAGCGGCAGCAGCACATGGACTTTCTCAGGCAGCACCGTGATGTGTTCGCTTGGGGCTATGACGAGATGCCGGGGCTAGATCCTCAGGTAGCCGTCCACCGCCTTGGTCTCCCGGCGAACCATCGCGGGTTCAAGCAGCCTCCCAGGAAGATGCACCCATTCCACGGTGCCATGGTTGAGGCCGAAGTTGACAAGCTTATCATAGCCAACTTCGTGAGGGAAGTCCAGTACCCCAAATGGCTGGCCAACATTGTGCCGGTCAGGAAGAAGAACAGGAAGATCAGAGTCTGCATCGACTTCCGCGATCTCAACCGCCACTGTCCGAAGGATGATTTTCCCCTTCCAGTGACAGAGCTGTTGATTGACGCCACGGCAGGGTTCCAAGCCCTCTCCTTCATGGATGGATACTCCGGATATAACCAAATTCGGATGGTCCCTGAGGATGAGGAGTTCACTGCCTTCAGGGCCCCCCAAGGTACCTTTTGTTACCGGGTCATGCCTTTCGGCCTGAAGAATGAAGGTGCCACCTATCAACGGGCGATGCACCGCATATTCAAGCCAATCCTCAGCACACTGGTGGAATGCTACGTCGACGACTTGGTAGTCAAATCGCGCCAGCGTCAGGACCATCTCAAAGATCTTGAGAAAGTGTTCGGCTTCCTCCGGTCTCGCTGCCTGAAGATGAACCCGTTGAAGTGTGCCTTTGGGGTCACCTCCGGAAAGTTCCTTGGATTTGTGGTAAGATACCGGGGTATTGAGATCGACCCAGAGAAGATCAGGGCGATTAGCCAGATGCCTCCCCCAGGTAACATCCGGGAACTGCAAGGGTTCCAAGGCCACTTAGCCTATATACGCCGATTCATCGCGAATCTGTCCGGAAAGTGTAAGCCCTTTTCTCGGCTCATGAAGAAAGGTTCCACCTATGTATGGGATAAAGACTGTCAGACCGCTTTCGAGGAAATCAAGCAGTACCTGCTGCAACCTCCGGTTCTGATGCCGCCTGTATCCGGGAAGCCGCTGGTCCTCTATGTGACCGCCCTGGAACGTTCCCTGGGTGCCCTTCTCGCCCAGAAGAACAACGAGGGAACAAAGAATAGCCTCTATTACCTCAGTCGCATGCTCCTCGATGCGGAAGTCAGGTATTCCCCCGTCGAGAAGAGCTTCCTGGCACTCGTATTTGCCGTACAGAAATTACGGCACTACTTGCAGCACCATGAGGTACAGTTGGTTTCTCGGGTAGACCCGTTGAAATATATCCTGAGCCGGCCTATGTTGACTGGCCGTCTAGCGCAGTGGGCTGTGATTCTCCAGCAGTTCGACATCAGGTATGTGTCTCAGAAGGCCATCAAAGGGCAAGCATTGGCAGACTTTCTGGCTGCTCACCCAACCTCCGCGGATCAGCCGCTGGATCTAGGCTTTCCTGATGAGGCCATTCTCTCGGTCGATCATGCCGGTCCATGCTGGCAGATGCACTTTGACGGTGCCTCCCGGAGCCCCACCGGTAGAAGACTTGATAATCCTAAGCTCAACAGAGTGGGCTTGGGTATCGTCTTCATTACCCCGGAGAAAGATGTACTGCCATACTCTTTCCTGTTGTCAGAGGGCTGTACCAACAATGAGGCGGAATACCATGCCCTCATCACCGGCCTCGAGTTAGCTCTCGAGATTGACGTGCCCCATCTGTGTGTGAAAGGGGACTCCGAGCTGTTTGTTAAG
This sequence comes from Viscum album, assembly GCA_963277665.1. Taxonomy (NCBI): domain Eukaryota; kingdom Viridiplantae; phylum Streptophyta; class Magnoliopsida; order Santalales; family Viscaceae; genus Viscum; species Viscum album. Next base: position 1,303,379,538 of record OY728140.1, on the reverse strand, counting down.
CAGATCAATGGCGACTATGTTGTCAGGAAGACGGAACTTGTGCCATTGCTGGAGTGCACCCTCCTTCTGATGGCCCGGTTCCCTTCTCGGCCAGAGATTGTCCATATTCCCCGGTCGCAGAACGGTCGAGCAGATGCTTTGGCCAGCCTTGCTGCGTCACTTGCGGAGCCTGAATAGGATAACCTGACCGTCCGCGTGACGCGCCGCAGGCTCATCGCTCCTGTTGTCCCGGAGGGAGATCGCGACCCGTCGGTAAGTAATCTCACCACGGTTGCCCCTGTGCCCGGAGCCCCGAGTACCCCAGATATGGCAGTCGAACCAGCCCCTGATTGGAGGACGTCTTTGGTTGAGTACCTCCAACATGGCATTCTCCCGCCAGATCGGGCTGAGCGCGAGCGAGTTCGACGCCGCGCATCGCAGTTTGTCCTCCAGAGCAGTCCCGACCTGGAGCAGATCCTCTATAGATGCGGATTTGATGGTGTTCTCCTCCGTTGCCTTCAGGGAGTTGAGATCCCACGAGTCATGCGAGAGGTTCATGCTGGTTCATGCGGTGCCCATCAGACTGGGCCGAAGCTGTCCCACCAGATTCGGAGGTTGGGATACTTCTGGCCCTCCATGATCCATGACTGCATCGAGTATGCCAGGAGGTGCCATGCGTTCCAGGTTCATGCGAACTTTGTGCATCGGCCGCCGGAGCCTCTCCATACCACCAGGTATTCTTGGCCCTTTGCAGTCTGGGGGATGGACGTTGTGGGACCTTACCCGCCGGCGACGGCTCGCCAGTGCCGGTTCATTCTGACCGCCATAGACTTCTTCTCCAAATGGGCAGAGGCGATTCCGCTCAGAGAGGTCAAATCCTGTTTGATTGCTGACTTCGTGACCTCCAACATCATTCATCGATTTGGAGTGCCTCACGCTATCCTCACGGATAACGGAGCCAATTTCCGAGCAGTCGAGTTGAAGAAGTTGTACGCCAAGTACAACATTCGCTCGAACCATACATCTCGCTATCATGCGCAGGCGAATGGACAGATCGAGGCGTTTAACAAAACCCTCTCTAACATTCTGCAAAAGATGGTTGGTCAGAACAAGAAGAGTTGGCCGGACAAGCTCCCCAACTCCCTCTGGGCTTATCGGACGACGACTCGCAATTCCACCCAGATGACCCCTTATTCCCTGGTGTGTGGAGCTGAGGCCGTCCTGCCCATCGAGATCCAGTTACCGTCCTTGCGCACTGCGGTCTACGACCAGCAAGCGCCGGACAGAGCTGCTGAAGCCCGTCTAGTCGAGTTGGAAGCACTGGATGAGAATAGACTTCGCGCCTTGCACAACTTGGAGAGGCATCAAAGCAGAATGGCTCGAGCTTTCAATAAGAAGGTTCGCCTCCGCTCCTTCCTGCAGGGTGACCTAGTGCTAGCCCTAAGAGCGCCAATGATCTCCGGCAGGAAGCCACCCAAGTTGGAGCCCAAGTTGGAGGGACCTCTTGTCGTCCACAAAGTTTATCCCAATGGCGCGTACTCCCTAGCGACTATGGATGGTGAGCGTGTCACTCCTCCCACCAACGCTAGGTTCCTCAAGCAGTACTTTGTCTGAGTGTACAACGTCCAAGCTGCACGACGTTAAACTGCCTAGCATATCGTCTGCGCTACAAGACGTTAAACTGCCAAGTGTTTCGTCCAACATGACGTTAAACTGTACCTCGTCCAAGCTACAAGACGTTAAACTGTTTAGCATTCGTCCAACACGACGTTAAACTGTACTACGTCCGAGCTACAAGACGTTAAACTGTTCAGCATTCGTCCAGCATGACGTTAAACTGCCTCTCAAGAACTACGTGCGGCTTGATTCCCATCCTTATGGGATACGTAGGACCGCCTGAACATTCATGTTTCAGGCCCAGCCCCATCCTTCGGGAATTTCCATCCCACCTCGGGCCCTTGGCCCAGTTGCCTCTGGGTATGTGGTGTATGGTGTGAACGTGGGGCTATGCCCTCATTCACGTCAGTTTGCTCGCCACGCTGTACGCCCCCCACGTTTGGGGATGCCTTCTGCTCCCCCCTTTTTCTCTCTTTTCGTCCTGCAAGACGTTAAACTGCACTTCAAGAACTACGTGCGGCTTGATTCCCATCCTTATGGGATACGTAGGACCGCCTGGACGCTTGTGTCTCAGGTCCAGCCCCGTCTCTTGGTTGATCACGAGGATCTACCGTCTTTTGGTTTCTCTTAGGGTGAGTCCTCCGACCCTTTCCGGTGATCTGTTAACATGTTTTGGGTACTTTGGTCTATGACCCGTAGTGTCAGATGCAATCCCGACAAGTCCCGTGTTGCTTGTCGGGCCGCGCGATTCCTCTTGTTCGAGCCTTCACTCAAAGGGATCCTCGTTAGCAGTTTGGGTACGATGCCTCAGTGCTCTCCTACCGCTCCGGGTCGATTTACCGGCGGGTCCTGGGCCGCAAATCGATATGAATCCTGCGATTAAGCGGTTGATGCTCGTTTGCTTGCCCAGTTCTAGGTTGACGCGATCGGATGTTGTGTTGCGAATATGGTCAGCGACATCCTTGATCGCCATGTCGGCTCTTTTAGGCTCCGAACATTGGTTGCACGGTCCTCATCACACTCCGCCTTTGTGCGTTGTAGTGGAATCTCGACACTCTCTTCATACTGACCTTCAGTACACCTTTACACGTTAGGCAGGCCAACCAGGGTAATGGTGTCTGTCGAGGCTCCCGCAATCTGAGAACCAAGGATATATGCTGATGTCCTCCCTAAGGGCCGTGTATAGCTGGACCCTCGTCCCCATAATGAGGAAGGAGTCGCCCGAACAATCGCGTTTTGGGCCCAGTATATCTGGAGGCTAGCATCTCTGCCCCTCGGGTGATGGACATACGCATGCCCCTATCCCAGGATCCTTCTCCTGGAATCGTGCGTGACCGCAAGGCTGGGTATGTTCCCACCTCCGCTGAGTCCGCCGCATCGCGATAAGCGGATTCCTCCATGGTCCAAACCACACGACCTTAAACTGTGTTGTCTGGTCCTACCACACGACCGTAAACTGTGATCGTCTTGGCCGCCCGACGAGAAATGGCACTGCATCGTGATGTTCTCCTCAGGGGACACTCACGTTGGGTGCTGGTTAATAACCACGCCATTCATCAATGCCTTTCATGGCTTGATTGTTGTGGCGACTCCAGGGATTCCTTAATCACAGGCATGTCGCTGCACAAAGAAAAACCATCCATCTTTAAGGACAAACAAGAAATATCAAATACCGCTTCTTCTGTGTGCGAGGGTCAGACCCGCACCCTTCCCCACGCTGGTGCCCGATTGTGTTGCGCCGCGCTTCAAGAACTACGTGTGGCTTGATTCCCATCCTTATGGGATACGTAGGAACGCCCGGATGTTTGAAACTTCGGGTCCAGCCCCCACCTCTTAGAGATTCCCCCTCTCTGGGGAATCCGCCGCCTTCATGCCACCCTCAAGGCGTGTCCCTAGACCCCTTGCAGTGGTCCACTGATGTCAAGAGTACTCTGGTTTATTGCCAGGAGGGTCAGGTTCAGCTTGGTCAGGTTCCTTCCATTTTTAGGCTTCATGCTCCCTTTCATTCGGACCCATCGCCTACGCCCTGGGTGGAGCCCCCGTGAACGGTTTGGACACAATGCCTCAGTGCTCTCCCACCGACTCGAGCTGGTGCCCCCAATGGCCTCGGGCAGCAAATCGATACGAATCCTGCGATTGAGCGGTCGATGCTCGTTTGCTGCCTCATTTCATCAACGGTTAGTGTGATATTGATGCTGCTTTTCCGCCACGGTCAGCAGTACTCCCATATCGTTACGCTGGTGCCCCCAGTCCTTGAGTGAATGGTCGCATGATTCACATCACATTTTCCACCTCCCATTCTGACCAGGAAAAATCTCGACACTCTTGACACTATCCCTCAGTGCATCTTCGCATATCCAGGGGATAGGACCACGATGCGGTGTACTTTGAGGTCCTTATGGTCCGAGCTCTAAGACCATAAAAAAAGATCTACCCTTATGGTCCGAGCTCTAAGACCTTAAACTAAGATCTACCCTTATGGTCCGAGCTCTAAGACCTTAAACTAAGATCTACCCTTATGGTCCGAGCTCTAAGACCTTAAACTAAGATCTACCCTTATGGTCCGAGCTCTAAGACTTTAAACTAAGATCTACCCTTATGGTCCGAGCTCTAAGACCTTAAACTAAGATATGCCCCTATGGTCCGAGCTCCAAGACCCTAAACTAAGATCTCCCCAAACGGGGTTCTGCGTCCTGCATGACGTTAAACTGCACTCGCAGAACTACGTATGGCTTGATCTCCAGCCTGATGGAGTACGTAGGAATGCCCGGGCATTTCGACTCGGGTCCAGCCTCAGGGATCGCTAAGTCCCGCCCCTCCTCGTCGCCGGCCGTCTGGCCTGACTTCGGGTAGAGTGGTGCAGTTGTGATATTCTCCCCGATTCAGCTCGGGATGCCCCATCGCAATGATGGGAAGCGACGGTTTCCTCGTCAAAGAGGTTCTGTCTGAGAATTGGGGTGATTCACGGCCAGATTAGTGCATCCGCCTAATACGCTTTCCCCACGGTGGCGCAATTTTGAGAGCGTTGGATTCTATCCGAACAAATCGTCACTTCGCCCCACGCTTTGCATGCCCTGTTGATCTGGATTTCCACCCTTGTGCCTGAAGGAACCCCCAAAGCGGCATTGATGATGACATGTGATCCGCCTCCTGCAATATGGATGATGACCTTCGGTCCGTCTATCGCAGTAGTACGGTCGATTGATCCATTGTCCGCTTGCCGTCTTGGGCATTTCCTGGAAGGCCAACCGTTGTGGATTTCTGAATTCGGGACGCACGATTCACCCTTTCTCATTTCCCTATGTTCGGATAAAATCTCAACGCCCCTATCATTGTCCCGCTCGTGTGTCGGAACAAGTTGGGGGGATGATACATTGATTAGGCTTGAGGTCTCCTTTCCTAGGAATGACCTCCCTCTTTTCTCTAGAAATCCAGGCCCAATTGCGGATGCCTGAAGCTTGGTTAACGCTCCCGCAAGACAATGAATTGTGGTCGAGCATGTTAAGCCAAAAGATGCTGATAAATATGGTGATTCATACAAATGGATCGAAATATTGAGTAGCGGAAGCAAATGTTTTGGGAATGGAAAAACAAATCCCCTAGGGATTAGCGTGCTGGATAAGTCTTTCTAACGCCGCTACCCTTTGGCTGGCGGCCTCCAGAGCTGCTTCTCGCTCTCTGCGTGCCCCCTCCTCGTCGGCGGTCGCAGCACGCAGTTCGTCGATTCTGGATTGTGCATGCTCCCGCTCGACTTGAATTGTGACCATCTGTTGGCCCGCCTCCGTCAGCTGTACCTGGGCGTCAACCAGCTGGGCTGCTAGTTGCTCCACAAGCTCGGTGCACGTTGCGACGAAGGCCTCCTTCTCTGCCGCCTGCCCTTCGAGACGCCGGACTTCCAGCTCCGCCACGAGGAGCGCCCGCGTGCTCTCCGACATGTCCCGACATTGTGCGACGTCGGCACGCCGGCGGCTCTCGCGCATCTTTTCGGCCATGAAATCACGGACTGTCAGATGGAGGCGTTGAGCATCAGCTCCCCCGGCACACAGGAAGCGCAGCCAAGTTTGGAGTGATCCCATGCGCCCCAGCCACTCCGATGGGTCTCGCTTGAGGAAGCGCTGGATGCACTTCCACCCCCTTCGGCGCGCTATCCGGCTCTCCTCGACCGCCTCCGCGTCCGAGTCGTCCATCTCCTCGGGGTCGGCAGGCCGGTAGGCAGGGAAGGCAGCCAGCAGGTATGCTGCAGGGTCCGCCCCTGGGATGTCCTCATGGGGGATAGGTTCCCCAACATCTGGGCGACCTTCTTCTCTCTCCCCAGCGGCGTTGACACCCTCGTCAGCCCCCGACCTCTCTCCGATGTCAGCACCGCCGACGTCCGTAGCCCCTTGATCAGCAGTTGGTGGGGCCGGCTCGGTGTGGGAAGTCTGTTCCGGAGCAGGCGGCATGTCTGCCACCGGTCCACTCGTGGATGGCCCGGGTTCGGCAACCCGACGAGCCTCCAGCGTTGAGATCACTGCGCAGGGCATGCCGTGGTTAGTCACGGATCGTCAAAGGCAAGCACCAACAGTAAAGTAAGGAGACTTACGGGAGTTCAGAGCGTCATCTTCCGCTACCCCGGCCGCCGCAGGAACAGTTGCAGCAGGGGACCCTTCCACGCTTGTCATTTCGATAATGGGTGCCTGGCCCCCGCCTTGTCCTGCTGGCGCCTCTCCTACTCCCGCTGAGGACGCCTGACCAACATCCGTGTGCTCCTGAGAAAGATGGAGAAATGGGTTAGAAGCTGCATAAGAGAATGGATGAAGCAGGTTGAGTAGGGATAGAAGCGGACCTCGAGGAGCTCAGTGACATCCACATTGTCAGAGCCGGCCACCTCGCCGCTCTCCCGCGGGCTCCCCTGATGGGATCTTCCCTCGGAGCCTTCATCCTCCCCCATCTCCTCCTCTTCCTCGGAGTCATTGCTACTGTCATCTTCCGCCGGCGGCATCTGTTCTGGAGCGGGTTCTAGACCGAGCATCACCTTCACCAAAAGGGATGGCTCCGCACGCTGACCACGTTGGCGCGCGTACTCGTCCATGGCCGTCATATACGCATACTGCCGGTTGAATTCCACCATGTCGGCGATATGGAGGCGCCCGACCTCTGGCAGATGGATTCCTTCTCTAAGTATCTTTCCCCAGATGGCGTCGGTCCCCAGTGACTACCGCAGGGTCATCCAGGCCGACCACAGCGCCGGGAAGACTGCATCGTGGGAGGGTTCGAGCAGACGCCTTACCTGCTTCCCGGGCCGCTCTTCGACCACCGCACGTGCCCCCTCTCTGGGAGCCGAGGTCGTAGCGGCAGCCTGCGATGTGCCCGCCGCCGAAGTCCCTGCTCGCGCCGGATCCGCTGTTTGGCGCGCCTCCGTTCTCCCCCGTGTGGCGGCGCTTCGCCTCCTTCCATGACGCCCGGTCTCCGCACGGGTGACCTCGAGCCGCCGAACTGGCTTCCGTAGAAGCCCCTCGGGGTACGCGATGGCCCAGTGTTCGGCGTACTCGGTTTCCAAGCCTGCGTCGACCCCGGTAGGAGGGAGAGTGATAACGTCGCCAGAGCCAAAGGCGGCGAACATCAGCCACATCTGGCGAAGGACGCCAGGGTTCGTCTCCTCCTGGATAGCAGTGAATACCCTTTTCGGCATCCATTGAAGGCACCCGAACTGCCTGGCGAACCGGGTTGGCACGTAGGGCTCGCAGATCACCTTCCCGTCGATCCAAGCCACGAGCACCCCGCCCCGCATGTTCAGGAAGTACTCGTGCTGCTCCAGCGGACCCTGCCCGTTGTCGATCATCTGGCCAACGGGAGTGGGGAACGGGCTGAAGTTGAAATTGGCATGATTGCCAATCCGAATCCTCACGCCCTCCTCATTTAGGGTCATCGGAGCGACCCCCGCAATGTTCAGCAGGGAGGGTCGCAGGCCGTTGCCCGAAAGAATGATGGCGTTCGGAAACGTGTACCCACCAAGGTGAGCAGCCACCCAGCCGTGGAAGAATTGAAAGGGCCCACAGATCCTTCGTGGAGACCCCCTCGTGAGATGCGTCCCAGGATGGCATACAGCTTCGCCAGTACTGGGACCCCGAGGTTGTATCTTTTGTTGGCGGCCATAGCGCCCGCCATCGCCAGTGTCGCCGGGCGAACGCCCATTCTCGCGTCCCGCACTGGCAGGAGCCACCCACTCAGAAAGGCGGCCAGGAACGCCGCGTACCGGACATTTGGGTCCCGGGTCTCGATGACGCGGTACCCCCATGAGCGGTAGTCACCCGTCTCCAGGACCCGCCAGTACGACCCGTTCCGGCTCCTCTGAGCCGCGGTCGGGCACCGCTTCCCCCTTCCTGGCATCTTGACCACTGGGTCATGCTCCAAGAACTGGCCGAACCACTCCTTGTAGGCTATGTCCTTCTGAAAGTCCTTGACCCCGAGCCGCTCTGTAGCCAGGTCTAGCAGATGCCACGTCAGGATGGGAGTCCGTGACCTGTCGCCCCAGGTGTTCCTCGGAGGCAGGAACTCATCATACTGGTAACCCTCCAGCGGGATACCTTCGATGCAGTGGATGTCCCAGAGACCGATGCCGACCTCCCCATGGTGAAGATGGAAGGTGTTGGTATCCGGGGACCAGCGGGTGAACAACTCCGGCCCGAGCTCGGACTGCTGGTAGAAGTGGAACTGCAACGTCCACACCGCCTCAAACAGGCCGATGTACCGCAGCTCCTCCGCGAAGTGAGCGCAAGTGTGGCGTACCCAGAACGCCCAGGCCCACTCACTGGTAAAATTGCCCCCAGATCGCAAGTCCCAGTCCTTCAGCCAGCCCTTGGTGTCGTCGGTGACACTCTGGTGATATGTGCTCGAGTAGAGGGCTGGAGAATTCTCCGCAGTAGGCTCACCCCCGGCGATGGTTCACGTCCTCGGGTTCAGGACATAGACATCTAGGTGCCTGGTCTCCCTGGAAGGATGCCCATTGTTGGTGATGTTATAGCGGGGAAGCTCGTCCTCCCGAGTCACCCAGGTCCGTGGCGCATCAACCTCGAACCCTGGCACCAGAACCTCATCCAGGATGCCGAAGTTCCAGAGCGGCAGGTTGTCCGACAGCGGATATGTCTTCTGGGCCGGCGTTAGCAAGTCGAACAAGGATTGATTATTGGAAACAATCTCCTTGGCTCCGTAGACCTCCTCGTTCGTCGCCATCTCAGCTCTGCGAGTGGCGGCATCCCCCTCATTTCCTTGATTCGCGGCCATCTCAGAAGCTTCGGGAGTCGTGCGGGTAAAGGGATGAAGTGTGCGGGAGCGGACGAGGCTGGTAGAGAAGTTTGAGAGTTGGCGCGCAATCCTAGTGGACGGCGCGCAATCGGGAAGTCCGTCGCGTAAAACCCCGGGTGTTCGCGCAAAAGCAGGCCGAATTCCGGACAGGTTTGCGCGATGAGCAGGCGAATTCCGCGCCGGAAAAGGCAATTTCGCGCATGAGAGCTTAGATGCTTATCGCGCGGAAGGCCGGTGTACGGTACGGGGGGACCCAGGGCCCCTATTTATAGGTGAGGCCGGGGTCCGCGCTGCGCGGAAAGCGCTTTGCGCGACCGCAGCGGTGAATTTCGCGCCCGACGCCCTTTTTTGCGCGCCACAGTCCTACGCCGCCCAGGACTTCGGCATTCCGGCGTCTCCCTCGGAACCCGATCGTTGCGACCTCTCGCCGATCCGATTCCGAGGGGGGGCTTTTGTAGACGCCGGAAAAGTCCGTTGTTCCCAAACAAAGCTCCGGATGCGGAAAGCAAGGTCATATTTGGAGTCGGAAGCATGTTTCGGAGGGCCCGGAGGCTTTGCGCAGAATTTTGGAGACCCGCGCGCAAAGTTGATGAGCCGCGCGCAAACCTCCCGGGATGCGCGCAATGCGCTGGGCCAGCGCGCAATTTTGCGCGCCAGTGGCCCGCGCGACTACCTTGCGCGCCGGGCCCGATTCCGCGCCCGCGAAGAGAATTTCGCGCCCGCGAACTGGATTCCGCGCCCGGGGTTGCCTATAAATATAAGGCGACCCCCGGCGTTTTGAAGGCTGCCAGAATTCGAAAGGTCTACCGTGCGCGCAATCCAACCCCTTCCGCGCGCAATGCCGATCTTTAGGTAACCTCTTTTCTTTCGCACAAGAAAGCCTCGGGGTTCGCCTTCGCGCGCAATCCCTTTGGCTCCTTTCCTTTGAATAACCCTCCACTCAAAGGCATTTGCGCGCAAAAGAAGCCTCTTGCGCGCAATTGCCCCCGGGTGCGCGCAATCCAGCCCGATTGCGCGCACCCCCCCCCCTTTTCAAAGTGGCCATTCATTAAAGAATGAGCCGTTGCCCCCGTGTGCTATCCGAAGCCCGGTGCGCGCAATCTCTATCATTCGCGCGCAAAGTGCTGGCCCAATTGCGCGCCATCCCGTCCATTTGCGCGCCGGCCCGCGGTATTGCGCGCAAAGCTCCTCTTTTGCGCGCAAACCGCCAGGGTCACCCCCTTTGGCCCCCTTTGGGTACCCGCCTGCGTGGCGCCTGACGACCCTCATCCCGGGTGCCCGCACCGTGCGTTGTCTTCCTGTGCGACCCTCCAGGCTCGCGCGAAGTGACACGGACCTATCGGCGGCTTCTACGTCCCGCACGACGTTAAACTGCACTTCGTCCCAGCTACAAGACGTTAAACTGTACGCTATTCGTCCTGCACGACGTTAAACTGTAATTCGTCCTGCATGACGCTAAACTGCACCACGTCCTGCACAACGTTAAACTGCATACGTCCAAGCTGCATGACGTTAAACTGCCTAGCCCCCATCGTCCGCGCTGCAAGACTTTAAACTGCCAAGCATCTTCGTCCTCAACACACGATGTTAAACTGTACTTCGTCCGGAAAGACGTTAAACCGTCCGCTTCGTCCTCAACACACGACGTTAAACTGTACTTCGTCCGGCAAGATGTTAAACCGTCCGCATCACCCGATCTCGTGCCCCGCACGCAGGGTCCCCCCGGTTTGGATGTGGCCCTCACCCGCTCGTCTCTGCAGGGATGTCGGGATTGGAGTGTCCTTCGCCCACGGGGGTAGAGTGTTGCAAACAGAACGAACTACGTAGACTTTGATCCCTGTCTTCTAAACAGGGTACGTAGGAAGCCTCTCCGAGGTTCAAGCCCACCACCTGGTCGTCCCGGTCGTATTTACGTCGGTTCGTCCATCAGTGGACCCCTCCCGGGTTCACACTTGCGTTGATTCACCTATGAATCCGCCTCTGTGGGGGACTGCACGTGTGTATCTCCATTGTGCTTCCCCACCGCCTCGATCTCTTCGTGAGTCGGCTTGCCAACGTCCAGCATGACGTGAAACTGTGATCCACCCGGCCGTTCCATCCCCCTCTGTGCGAGGTGGTTCGGTTCAATCCTACTCCAGGCAGCCTCGATCTCCTTGTGAGTCGGCTTGCCAACGTCCAGCATGACGTAAAACTGTGGTTCACCCAGCCGTTCCATCCCCCTCTGTGCGAGGTGGTTCGGTTCAATCCTCCGCCCAGCGGCCTCGACCTCTTCGTGAGTCGGCTTGCCGACGTCCAGCATGACGTTAAACTGTATGTCCGAACTACGCTGAATTTGATCCGCGCTAATGTGCGGTACGTAGGAATCCCCTACGGGGTCCAAGCTCCTCACTCCATAATCCACCCTGATCCTTACCCGGGCCGCCACATCCCGGTGGGGTCATGCCATTTCATTCCACTCCACTTCACCCGGGAAGCCGCCCATGCGCTGGCCCCAGCGTCGGAGGTTCCCCGCAAGGGGTTCTGTCATCTGATCCACTCCTAGTGTTGATCAGTCCGATGCCGTCCCCGTTGGACGTTAAACTCGCGGCATACCCCGTGTTAAACATGGGAAGCTGAGGAAAACCTCAGGTAGCACAGTTCCCCGCACCCAGTGCGGGATGCCTCAGGCCATCACGCCTTCGAGAAGCCCTATTAGGGACGGAAGGCAGACATGCAGAGGCGCAGTGTTAAGACACGCCCCCGACATCCAGAGCCACCCGGTCTCCTCACCGTAGGTTTCTGCCCCGACCAGACTCCTTGGAGCGTCCGGGCGGAAGCAGCGTAATTAACCGGTGTCCATGAAGATATGGCACCGGGAACGAGATTCAAGAACATTCTTAATTCTATAAGGGAGACCCGGATTAGGCGACGAGTTCCGAGGAGACGTCCACGGAAGGAGGAGCCGACATCCCATCATCCCGGTTTCGATCATGGAGCAGACGCCCCTGAATAAGGGACGAATGCCGCCCGCCCTTGGAAAGCGGGACTGCGGGGCCACAAGCCGCGCGCCCATCCCCTCGGGTCGACGGGTGCACGCGCGAACGCGTCCTGGCGGAACAGCGTAACCCGACGCACATCCGCACCGAAACAGAGGTGTATTCTAAAATTTAATCCATATTTATCCCAATTTCTTCCTTATTCTTACACAATCCTGCTGTTTTTTCTTCTTAGGGTTTATATGACATAGTTTTTATGATTTTATTTTTTTACATTGGGTGGTCAGATATCTTAGGGTTTGAAATGGTTCTAATTACATCTGTAAGCTTTATTGATGTGACTATGTTTTTCCAAAAGCAAGAGAATATATTTTTGTGGTAGGTTCCCCCTATTTCAATCCTTTTAACTTGATTTTTCATAATTTATATATGTTTTATGTTGAGTTTTTATAGTTAAATAAAATCTATATTCTATATAAGTGATGTGATCCTTAGAATGGGTTCACTACTACTTTTTAAACATCTCTTCTAGTTCACATCATGTATTTCAGTTTTTTACAACCATGTTTTGAAGGTAATTTTATGTTATAAAAATACATATACTGATAAAATATTTTTAAAATTGTTTTAATCGTTGAAAATGGGGCTTCACGATGAAATAGTATAGTTTTTTACATGGAAATGTTTTGTACAAATTTAATTTTTAAATTACATGATTTATTTTCTACTGTGAATCTATTTTAGCACATAGATTCATTTTAAGGAGAAGGGAAACCCCAATTAAAGAATTCACCCTATTATATGAATATATTGTTTATTTTTAATGGATGTGTGGTATGAAATGTGATCCGAGTGATGGGCTACAAACTTGTTTTATTATTTAAAAAATGGGTTGTGCTTATAGTCGTTGGTAAGAGCTAATAAGGGTGATGGGATTTGAGTATATAATTTGTTATATACCTTTATAAGATGGATTAATAAAACTCCAATAATTTTTTTGTCATAGTAAGACATGGGTATTTATATGGGATCCTAGGAACACTTGTAGAATTAGCTGTGTTTATGATTTTTTTAACAGATATGAGTAGATAAAATGAATTCACATGGGATGTTCCCCTATGTCGAGTGGGAGAGGATATCACCATGTGTCTGGGAAGTGTTTTTGGATAACTGGTACTAATAGAGATTTATTTTGGGATTGTATTTATAGCCTTTTGAAGGCTATCTTGAGTAGAACATGAGATTCCTAGATGATTTTTTGCTACATGATATTTTCATATATTCCCTAGTTTCCTTATAAAACTAAATTTGTTTTCTATTCATTGTTTTAAATTACATCCTCTTGCACTATTAATCGTTTAATTTTTTTAAAACAAATCTTTCATTCTTTAATTGGAATCTATTTTGGAAATTTAATAATAGATGGTCTATTTGAATAATGGAATCATGTTTCATTTTTCTTAGAAGAATTAAAAACCTTATTTTTATATATATAATTTTTTCAAACTTAATGAATGGACTATATAACAATGATAAGGAATACGTGGTTGGATATTCATGGAATCCCTATTGAGGATATCAGTGGTCAAGCTTCATTTCATTATAATATTTTAACTTTCATTTTTTCTCAGTTCTATATTTAAAATGGAGATATCATTGTTCTTTCGTTGGTGGGGACTCGTGGGGTTATATAGAGATATGTTCAATTTTAATTTCCTTTCTTAGAATTTTTTATCAGTTTCCTTTGTTTATTAATTTGATGTTTATAGTTTAAATAATCCTCAATGGTAAATTATTTTTCATGATATTATATTCTAAAACAAGATGATCAAAAATACCTCTAGTTCTATGTCGTTGGTCAACATAGGTGACTAGTCTGGGGTTGGCATTTGTTGGATCATGAAAAAATAGTTTCAATATAGGTTTATCCACTGTATATATGGGATTTTAGGTAGTTTTGGAACTAGGAATACAATACTGAAGTGTTCAATCACATCTAGGTGCTTCATGACCACACATTCTAATGTTCACCTAAATTTCTTGGTGTTTTGAGATAGTTTCACATCAAAATTTGAAATTATCTCTAAGATTTTATTAGGGTTTTTATGTTGCTTGAGAATTTTGGTTTTGCCTATAATATTTTGTTGTTATTATGTGTTGGATTGAATGGTTGAGTCATTAATATTAATGTTCTATAAAGCCTTGTGAATACCATGAAATTACTTACGATTCCCCCCATTATACTCACCCGGTTGGCACACAGCCTACCAAACAGTGCAACAATGCCAAGTGTGGTGTTTTTTTATTTTTACTGGATTGTTTATTTCTTGGGTGTTTATTTTATTTTAGTTAGTCATGGTTTCATTTGGATTTTTTTTAATTTTTAAATTTAATTTTTCTATGTTTTTTGGTTTAAAAATGTGATCTTTCAAATGAAACCCATGGCTTTTCTGAAAAATGAACCGGGTTGGTTTTAAAATGAAATGTGTTGTTTTTGGAATAGATTTTTTCTATAAATAGAAGTATTTTGGGAATATTTTTAGGATATTTACTAAAGGTTTATTAAAATGTGATGTAAATGATTATTTTTAATTTAGAAATGTGGCCCTAAAATGACAAGTGGTGTCTTGGATTATTTGTTGGGAATATGAAATCTGGTATTGATGTTTAGTTTTTGAAATGGAAGTATATTTTTTACCATTGGTATCCCAATAAATTCTATCTATCACACACACACACACTCACATATATATATATGTATGTATGTATGTGTGAAGAATATGGTTTTCTGAATTTTTTAATGGGTACAAGAGCTGGTACGTGATGTGTAAATGTTAGAAAACATGAAATACCAATGTTGGGAACTTAACTAGTTTAAGTTTTATGTTTATCAAAAGTGATTTTCAAAAATGGTGAATTAATTTATTCAAAAATCGGTGGGGAGATATTCATGATTTCTATGTTATGGGAGTAATTTAAACCCATTTGTATCTTTATATTGGGAATGGCGTTTAAAGTTTTTGTTTTTGGGATTTTGGTTTGTGATTGAGATGTGATGTTTTGTTGTGTTGTGTTTTGATCTATTTTTGGGATTCTTGTTTTCAGGGTGTCCCCCATAGAGTTATATGATATTTTGAGAAGAATTTTTTGTTACAAATTCTCTTTATTGTTTTTTATGTTGGAATTTCTCACCACAATCTTCATGTTTTTATTGAATATAGAGGTGATTGGTCTTCAATATCATGAATTAGTCCCAAAGTAACGAAAGATAAACCCTCCATATTTCTTTTAGTTTTAAATTGAGACTCTTATTCCTTGATTTTTTATTTTTTGGGATGTTTATCTTTATGGTGTGGTATTTGTTTTGGCAACAGTGAAAGATGTTGTAATTTATTTCAGGATGATTTTTTTAACAGAGGTGTCTTTTGGAAAATTATGTTTTTTAGTAATGGGAGTGTGATGTTCTTTTATTTGGGTCTCATCTATGATAATTTGGGTTTCCATTTGAATTTTTGGGTTTTTTTGTGTGAGGGTAAATATTTTTTTATCTAAAATCATAAAATGGTTGGGTGGCCAATATAAAAATTGTCTTCTGGTAAGATTCAATTACTTGTTCTCTAGGTGTAATGAATCTATTCCCTATCCCACCTATCCCTGACCACGATTATTGCCTAATAATGTATGTTTTTCCTGGATTAGATCCCTATAAAATCCTAAATGAATGAAAATTAGATTATTCTACAAAATTAAACTAGGGTTCTTGTTGTTCCTTATGTTGTGATTGTGTATGGAGTTGTGTCCCTAGTGACCCTTATTCTTTATGTTAGGTGGATTTTTTTCTAGTTTTATTAGTGGTTCCTATTGGTTTTATATTTTCTCTTTAGGTTTTTTTGTACAATTTTGTTAGATTTCATGGTTTTGTTTTTCAATTGTGAAAAACGTTTTTATCAACCAATCATTTTGTGGTTAACGATATTTTTCGGTGGAGTTCACAATTTCTTCATGTTTGGTTAGTCATATCTTTTTGAGGTCATCCTGGTGGTATAAAGTTAGACTGAAAGAGATAATTGTCACATATATCCCTACCTAATCCATTTTATTTTGTTCATTTTCAATCTATGTAGGTTTCTCTATGATTTCTTTAGTATTTTTGTAGAAAAATTTAATTTTATGGCCAGTTTTTGGTGGTGCATGGTTGGCGCACTATTAGTATTAATTTAGAATCATTTGATTTCAAATCTAAAGGTCATGAAAATGGTTACTTGTAGACCACAAAATTAGAGCACAGTTGTGTGGACTCACCCAGAAACTATGTGGATTTCTCCTCATTAGGATATAGTATCCTAAATGGTTAGTTCTTGGTCTAGAAGACCATGCATAAAAACCATGTAATTATCCATGTAACCTAAAAATTTATAATTTAAAACTTTTCTATCCTTTGTTTTTGACACAAATCCATCAAATTATCCCCCCATTTTATCTCATACCTTGTGGAGTTAGTCCCATGCCAATCCCCCCTTTCACCTCCTCATCCATGGTGGATTCTTCTAGTTTATCCATGATTTTCAATTTATTCTCAAAGCCAATTCATCTTTGTCCCTCTTCCTTCCATATTATTTCACATTATTCTTTCTTTTATTCTTCCTACTTTCTTATGATCTATGGTTTATATTTCCATGTATTTAAATAGGGGTTTTGATATTTTAGTGTTCTTATTTGTTAAATTTTCATCCATGATCTTAACTGAAGTATTATTGAGTCTTATAATTGTAAGAGTCATGATTAGAGGTATGTTCTACATATTTTTATTCATTTAAATTTATTTTTCATAATTTATTGATTTTCCATGTATTTTCAACTATTAAATGAAATGAATATTCTATGAAAGTGTTACGATCCTTGAAGATTGTTTCAATCCAATATTATTTGTTTCTTATATGATGCTTATCTTTTATTAAATTTAGTTACATTAATTATTTTATGTTTGTTTTTATTTAGAAAAATAGTTTTTTGATTACGTAGTTTATCAATTATTTTAGTCATTGAAAATGTGTTTTTAGGATAATGGGGAGTGGTGTTATAATTGAAATGGTTTTGGGAGAATGTGTTTTCTATAGTAAAGGGGGTTTTGTTGAAATTGTTAAGCCTAGTTGTAACATTGAAACATTTTAATCAAAATGGGAAAACATTCTTAAGGAATTCCACTTTTTATATGGACATATGATGTATGTGTAATGGATGTGCGGTATGAGACATGTTCCTGGTGTTGGGATAAGGCCATTTTTATTTATATTATAAAGGGATTGAACTTAAGGAGGGTGTTCATAGGTGAATAGGGGTATGGGTTTCCTGTAAATAATAAATTATATACATGTTTATGATAGATTAATAGAACTCACCTTCATTTGTTTCATGGGAAGACTTGGGTAGTTTGGTGGAATCCTATGTACACTTTTCACAATTTTTGACGTTTCACACTTGCTAGTGACCTTGAGTAGAGAACCTGAAATCACAAGTGATGATACCTTAGTCGAGCTAAGGAGGATTCTACTGGTTGTTTGGGATGTGTTTTTGATAATAGGTATATATAGATATCGATTTTTGGATTTTATTGAGATATTTGTCATATGTTGTCTTGACCAGCACCTAAGATCCTATGACCCATGTTTCTCATATATTGTATTTTCTTGTGTTCCCTAGTTTCATTATGAATTGGCATTCATATTCAATTCATTATATAAAAATACATGTTTGATCACTATTTGTATTCAAAATTAATTTATCTAAATTCCATACTTAATGATGTGGATACTATCTTCTAAATATAATTAATAATAGTTTTTCTATAAAATGAAATCATGTTGTATATTTATAAAAGTAACTGCAGATGTAATATATATATATATATATATATATATATATATATATATATATATCGTATTTTCAAACTAGAAAGAATTTTTTCACCTTAATGGTGAGGAATTGGGTTTTGGTTATTCTTGGAATACATACTTATCATCATGGTTATCACAACTCCTTTCATTATCAATTTTTAAATTTAGGTTTTTGTAGTTCTAGATCATTCATGGTGATATTGTGGTTCTTAAGTTAGAAGTAAATTGTGGGGTCATTTTGTAATGCCCCGAAAATTTTATGCTATGCTTCTACTGAATACATTATATTCCCAACCTATAAATAACTATGTTCATTTGAAACAACACTAGGTTATTTAGAATATAGAAAAAACCTAGTCATTAAACATAAATTTTCCACTTATATGTTTTGAATCTCGAGAAATGGTCATCTAGAGTTGTGATTAAAAATTCATTTGGAGTCTGATAGAACAAACAAGATATTTGATGAATAGTAACATACCCTTACGAATAGTAATATGAATAGTAAATAATAAAATTATTTTATTTTCTTAAATAAGTAATATAATGAGATCTTAATTAGATTTTCAATGAGAAATAAAACAAATTGCACCTTTAAAATTGTTATTTTTCGAATTAACTTTGACTTTGTTTAAAAATTAATTAAATAATATTTAAAAAATTATTTTTGAAAAATGGATTTCACTTTTTAATTCTACATGTCAAAAAATGGTAGGGTTGAATTTTTGGTATTTTTCTGAAATTCTAGAATTTTTTATGAATAGTGAAATACGATAAAATACAGTATATACAAATTATCAGTAAAATACACTATTTATGACATCATAAGTGATTCAAGGCCACTTGGTTTGAACTCAAATGCCATTATTACTATTAGGGGTCACATGAAACAATACTATTGGTTGTCTTGATGGTAATAATAAAATAATGAAATTAAATATTCAAAATTTACCCCTCTCCTCCACTATAACCCCTCCCCCCCCACCACCTCTTATCTTCACTCATCTAAGCTTGGATACTCCTCAAAGTTCTTCCCAAAAATCCTTCCAAGTCTCTTACCCATGTCCTAGATATTCTGGTCTCACCAAAAGACCAAAACCAAAGCCCTTAAGAAGGATCTCAAGGAGAAGAGATCAAGAGGTAAACAACCTCTATTATTTTCTTTATTTTCTTTCATTTTATGTTATTCTCTTCCATTCCCTTTGAATTGTATTGGGATATTTCATTAAATATTTCCCCTTAATATCCATATTATGTAAAATGATGAGATATTACATTCCTCACATCAAACTATTTTTATGAAATTTCAAGAGACGTCGTTAGGCTGCCGAATTTTCGTGAGAAATTTATCAAGTTTTCTTTCATTTTAAGATTACTTTATTTTCTTCTTCTTTACTCACCTCATCTTAAACAAGAGGCATGTATGCTCCATAATATTTTATATTATGGATGTTCTAATGTTTATGGAAAATTCTTCATCATTATTCTTCTCCTCTACCACTTATTTAGGGAATAATAACATTGTCTGTGATGTGTTGAATTACCGACATTGTGGACGTTATAATTTCAATTTATAGTACTTTTTTCATGTATGGTCTAGAAAGCATATATATGGTTGAACAAGGTCATAATATATGTGTTTTATCTTGATTAAAATTCTGGAATCTTTATACGTTCATAATATGGAATAATAATACAAAACAAGTTTATTGAGCACAAAACTGCCAAGCCAAATTCATGTGTTTTTTAACTCATCGAATGAGTCATCCTCATGGTATATAGCCAGAATCACCATAAGATCATTTATGTCTCTTTAATTTCACTAATAATCTATATTAACAATTCTATATGTTTAACCATATTTCAAACCAACTTCTATTCATGAATACAATTAAACATACCATGAAACCAAGTAAGAAAATGCTTCCAAAACAATAAAATTGAATCTCTTAAATCCAACAAAAAGGCCATTAGTGAACTTAATAATGTTATATAATATCAATTAAATGTTTATTAGGTTCTGGAATTATTAATTAATTAATCTAAAGTTGATTATTCAGGTCATTAAGAATAATCAAGAACACACTAGAGCAAAAGTTAAGGGGTTTCTCATCTTAGTTTCATTTCTGTGAGATTTTCATTGTTCACCACTTATATATTGTATGTGGTATATGTGTACTTCCATTTAATATATAATAACAATTTTATAATTATATTCATGTTTTCCAATGATTCACTTGATATTTATTATGTTCTGGTCATATTATTCGACCGATCACATTATTGTAAGGGACTTTGTGTCAACTACCTTTTCGTTGTGACTAACTTTGTATTGTGCACCTAATAATCCTGATGTGGTGTACCTAATACCTATTTGAGATCAATTTTCATTTGAAATTATATTTATATTAAATATCCATAATCTCATGTCATGGATATGTTTGTTGTTGTCACACCCCGACCAAGGCGCGTGTTTTATTTTATTATTTATTTATCCTTAAATAATTTTTGCTGGGGTCTAGTGTGAGCCCCGGATGAAATTTTTGAGTTATTTTAAAACGTGTGGTCATTGGCGTCGATGTCATCAGGCGCACGGGCGGAGCGGGAATTTGGAATCTGCACGACATCACCCTGACAACTACGCATCCTATTGTCTTTGGAAATTTGGAATAAATAGTGTCTATATTTAAAGCGTACGTAAATTATTGTGTCGTTACAATTTTTAGTGTGTTTAGAATTAATTATCATTAAAATGATATGAACACTGTTATTGTTTTTATTTTATTTTACTATTTTATCACTATGATGTTTATTATTTGTTGATCTTATTATTATTATTATTATTACGACAATATAATTTTTTTTCATTATTTTTATTTATTTATTTATAATTATTATTATCATCCTTATTTTATCTTTTCTCATTTTTTCTTTATTTTTTTACCTTCATTTTGTTCTTCCCTCTTTTTTTTAGGGTTTCGTCATTTTTTTATTCTTTAGGCATCCTTATCTTTGCCACTGGCATCTCCCCTTTCTCCTCCTTCTCGTTCGCTCCCATTCGTCCTCCTCCAATGAGCAGAGCCACCGCACGCCGAAGCCGCCCGACGCCCTCTCTTTTGTCCGCCGCCACACAGCCAGCCCGCACAGCAGCAGCCCTGCATCTCGGACTCCCTCCTGTCCAGCCCGCCTCAACCTCCCTTGCAGCATACCCACCAACTGACCTCTTGTCCAGCTCACCGGTGCCCAGCGGCCTCCCCCAGACTTAGCCCTCCCCGCTGTAGGCTAGGCGTTTTCCCGAGCCCCATTGCCCCCACTATTCACTCAGCGCAACACACCCCCTTGGCCTGTTTTCTCCAGCAGCATCTTCTCCCTCCTGGTGCGCCAAACCCCCAGAAGTGCGCCCTCTCCCTGCTCCCTTCCCATCGCCCTCCTCAGCAGCCCGGCGCCCGACCCTCCTCTCTGTCCGTAGAGACCCCCAGCCGGAACCCCCTTGGACCTCCTCCTGTAGCCCGTTGCCAGCCGTCAGCCTCCTCTATTCTGCTCCCTGCTGGAAGTTTTTTTTTTGTTTTTTTTTATTTTAATTTTTTTTTAATTTTATTATTATTATTATTATTTTTATTTTTGTTATTCTTATTATTAAATTTATTATTAATATTATTATTACTATTATTATTTGTTGTTGTTCTTATTCTTTTTCTTATTATTATTATTTTGTTGTTATTATTATTATTATTTTTATTCGTATTATGATTGTTATTATTATTATTATTATTATTATTTTCATTATTATTATTATTATTATTGTTATTATTATTTTTATTATTATCATCGTACTCTTGTTGGATTATAGGTTTTAATTGATGGTGAGTTTTTATGTGTTGGTTTAGGATTTTTAGGACCTGCACAGGGCGTTTCTGAGTGAGCGCCATCGCCGCTCCTTGTTACTGAGGTTCCATCATCGTCGCACTTTAGATTCGAGGTGAGTGTTTCTTCCCACCTCTTGGTTTCACATACTATAAATGGGGTAATGTAAGTGTTTTGAGTCCTTGAATTTTATTTTTAAGGGCGCTAGACTTTACCGTGCTTTTTCAAACGTGCGCCGTTACATCGCTTCGTGTATCTGAGGTAGGTTCCCTTTGCACTGCTTTTAAAATTTATGTTACATTATTTCATGCTATTTGAGGACACAAATTATTCAAAATAAATATTTTATTAATTCTAAATAATGTGAGACAATATACGATAATTAATTTTTAATATAAGATAGTTAATCTTTAAATGATTATTTAGTGTAAAAAGAGACGTTTATTTTACAGAGGATGCTTGAAATATTTTTTTGACGAGAGGACACCCAATAATAAAAGAATGACCGTTTGGATTTTAAGCATAATTCACGGAATGTAAAATAGAGTTCCGGTTTAATGAAAAATTATTTCTTTTGAAGCGTGAAGAAGTACCTTGTCTCGTTTGAGAAATTGCCCGGTTGGCTCTTAAAGATTATTTGGAAAAAAAATAAAATGGTTTGGTTTGGTTTTATAAAAAAATGTTGGCAGCCTGTGAAGTGGTGTTTTGGGGGTTCTTTAAAAGGTTTTAAACTTGGTTTTTTATTATAAAGAAGTTGTACTTTTTTTAGAGTAGCGATTGTGAAATGTTTTAAATGCCCATTTGGCACTTTATAGAAAGTGATAAAAATGTTTTGATAAAAACCTTCTTAGGACAACTCTCATTCCTTGGTTGCAATTGATGGTTTGGGAGGCCGCGCTTAGAGGCTCCCGGGTACTTGAGTAGTTAAAGGCAAGAGGTTGTCCCATGGAGTGGCTCGGGGAGATGCTTGTTGTGCTTTATATATAGATATATCTGATTGGATGCTCGGTTGACATCGGTTGGCTCACGCCCTTTTTAAACACTTGAGACATGGGAGTCTGGAATATTGAGAGAATATTCTAAGAATGATTGTTTCACTGGTAGGTTATGGTACTGACCAGTGGCCCATAGTAGGTGGATATATATTGGGTTTATTACTATGGGATTTTCCCTCGACCTGCCTGAGAGAGGATGGTCGAGCGTATTGTGGGTTTTGATTTCATCGTGACATGTCGATAAGGATGATTTCTCATCTATTGGTGTCTTTTAGTTTATTATTGATCTCCTAGGTTCACCCATGTCTATTCAGCTTTTTTTGCTTGCAATAATGATTATGATGCTCAAATGTATACCTACATTTCCCTTGCTGTGTGTTTTACTTTGTGCATTATGGTGTATTTTTTTCCTCGGAAAGTGGTAAATTTCTTTTGATTAAGTTTCTAAAAATGGTTTTCAAATGAAAGTGTTTAATCCTCTTTGTACAAATTGGAAAATTTAAACACCACTTTCCCTTTTCCTAAAATGTCATTGACACTAATGAATTGAACCCAAATTTGGAAATGGTGAAGGGCAATGGTTCGTACTTTTTTTTAAGTATAATAATTAGAAAAACATACTTTTATAAATTGTAGTTCAAACTTGAAATCATGTTTCTTTTATTTTAAAGGTAGTGCATTGGTAATAGATATCGGGATAAGCCTACCGAGTTTTAATAGTCACGCCTATAGTTCTTTTCAGTTTTTAGTGTTTGTGCATGCTATAGATTTAGTGCGCTCGCCTAGGGAGACACTGGATCATTGAGTTGGAGAGTGACCCGTGAGGTCGCACGGAGTTTGTTCGGACGTCGTGTTTGGTCAGTTTTATTTTTCTTATATTCTTGTTTAGTCACTTTATTTGGTTTACCTTTTCTGCGCTGCTCTGTATTATTTTTGCTGTCTTATTTATTTAAATTGTGCTAAATCGTTCCCACAGCCTCTGTTGATTCCCTGGCACTTGTCGCCAGCCTGGGAGGATCGGGAATGCCTCTCGGGTCATGTTGCGGACCAGCTCGGGTGACCGATTTAGGGTTGACCCGGGTTGGTTCGTGACAAAATGGTATCAGAGGATGTGAGTGTTGGGCGGAGAAGAGAAGAAGTGATGGCAAGAGGGGGGGGGGGTGAATTTCCTTTTAAAAAAATAATTAACAATTTAAAACAATTATCAAAGTGCAGCGGGAATAAAAGAGGCAAGACACGCAACTTGATAACGGAGTTCGGCTTAAACCCAAGCCTATGTCTCTGCTCCCAACTCAACCGTTGAGAGATTTACTACCGCTTGCTTTTCAATGGTTTTAGCAAGAAACCCACTAGACTTTATGGTTAGTCTAGAACCTATTACAGCTTGCTTTTAATGGTTATGCAAGAACCCACTTACTTTTAATGGTTGAGCAAGAACCCACTAGCCTTCTTACAGGTGAAGGATAGCTCACCTATGAATCAAGCCTTTTAAAAGGGAAGGCTTGACTAACCTCTTCACACCTTGAAGGTGGTGTGAGAACCCAAAAGAGGAGATGAGAGAAAGAGATGGGGGTTTGTAGGCACAAACCCAATTTGATGCTCAAAATAAATAAAGCAATAAAAACCGTAATGGGAGAAGCCTTGGGCGCCAATGATTGATTGGAGTTGATGAAGAGAGCTCCCAAGCTTCTTTGATGGTGCTCCTTGGATGTGGAAATCTGATGGAGCAAGTGGGGTTCCTTGAAGCAATCCACCGGAGGTTCTCCAAATGATGTAAAATGTGTCCCGTGGGCTTCCGTATGTTTCGCTTGTGTTCCGGGGCTTCCTAGTCCTTTATTTATAGAGGGGGAACCCTCATATGGCCTTTGGGGGGCTTCGGAGCCGTTGGAGAGGTCTTCGGAGCCGTTGGGAGGCAAGTGGACAGGTCTGGTCAAAGCCCAACAGCTAGTTTGACTGGCTCCACCGGCTGACCGGTGCTTGGCCACCGGTTGGCCAGTGCTTTGAAAATGGAGATCAATTCTGCCCAAGCTCCACCGGCTGGCCGGTGAGGAGGCCACCGGTTGGCCGGTGATGAGGCAGTAGCAAACACTGTTCTGGCTGGGTGCCACCGGCTGGCCGGTGCTGAGGCCACCGGTTGGCCGGTGCTGAGGCCACCGGTTGGCCGGTGCTGAGGCCACCGGTTGGCCGGTGCTGAGGCAGTGGCTCAGCCTTCTGTCTGGGTTCCACCGGCTGGCCGGTGGTGAAGCCACCGGTTGGCCGGTGGACTGAAAATCAGTCCACTTTTCTTCCTTTTCCACTTCTTGCTCCTGAAATCATGCCTATTAACAAAAACACTTGAAAACATGATTAGATAAAAAGGAGAGTGATTATGATCATGAAAATTAAACCATGAGGGGTACGAGAGGTACAACAGTGAGATCTTAGTGGACCACTCTTTTCAGAGTGCCCATTGTTATTTGGGATGTCAAGGTAGACGGAGTAGGATTGTCGGGACTCGAGGGGTAGGTGCGGGAAGAGCGTCGCGAACTCTTACCCGTACTGATCCTCAGGTTTCCATGGGAAGTCCAGTTTAATTTGTTTATTTGGGTGCTTATGGAAAAGTTTTTCAATTGGGATACGACAAAGGGAGTTTGGGCCATTAGTCCTCCTAACCCACACGACCTGGAAAGGAATGCAGAGCTAGGGGCATGGTCCAAGAAGGCTCTATGTGTCAGTGACGTGTTTGGCATATGGCCACCAACCATATGCTCAAGTCACCCACTGACACTAGTCCCCTGTTTGAGTTATTTTGGGTTCCCCTTGGTTTCTGAAAGTGGTTTGAATCAGAAAAGTTGGTTTTGGAAAAAAAATGTTCTTTGAAATGACGTGTTTAATTTTTAGATTGTTTTAAAAGAAGTGGCATGAATGAATTGTTTTTGGAAAATTGAGTTGCTTCGTTTGGGCATTGGTGTTCCGATGAGTTCTCACATGCATTGTGGTAGGTTGGAGATGTGGATGGATTTTTGGTATGGTGGATGGATGCCCAGGGTGGCACAAATACATGCATGTGAGTGAGACTCTAAGGGATACAAATGGAAAGGGTTTAACCCACTAAGCTTGTTTTAAATTAAAGATGTTTTCAAAGAGAAATTTTTTGATGTTATGATAACTTTCTTCCTTGCGTTTTGAACTTATCACCTATGCAGTGTGTGATTTTGAGGTTTTTATTCACTCGTTGAGTTGGCCTTGATTGGGTTTTTGACTTCTCCTTGTCCAAATGTTATCCTTTTGAAGATTCGATGGGTGATCATTGTGCGGTTGATCAACCTAAGGATTTTATGCTTTAGTTTCGGAAGTTGGATCCACCTCTCTTTTATGGTCAAGCAAAAACTTCCATGGCAGAGGAGTGGATATGGGAGATTGAGAGGGACTTTAACCTCATTGAGTTGCCTGAGTCATTGAAGGTCAAGTTTGCGACCTTCATGCTTGAAGGTTCACCGTGTATGTGGTGGAAGTCAGTGTCTCAGAACAAGCCCCGTCAAGAGATTACTTGGGAGTTCTTCAAGGCTTTGTTCATTCGCCAGTATTTTTCTGAGGAAGAAAGGGTGAGAAAGGGGATGAAGATGTGTTGTCTAAAGCAGGGTGACAGATCTGTGTTAGAATATTTCAATCGATTTGTGGATCTAGTCCCTTACGATTCAGAGTATGCCACGAATGACCCCATGAAGGCTCGGCGCTTCGAGGCGGGCCTCCGCCCTGATCTGCAGTCGAAGGTGTAAGAGTCCAACCTAACTTCTTTTGTCGATGTGGAAAGACAATATTTTCACGTGGAAGCCGCGATGGCAGGAGTTCTTGAAGTAGTTATCCCTCCTTCGATCCCTATGAGCAGTGGTGAAGATTCTGTAAAGGAGATGAGTATGAAAATGAATGTGGATGGAGAAGGTCATGGAATCAAGAGGCCTCGGGATCTTTCATCAACCTCTTCAGAGCGAGAGAACCTTGTGTGTTATCAGTGTGGCAAGTCGGGTCAGAAGAAGCCGTCATGCCCAAGCGCTCTGAAGCCATGCCAGGCATGTGGACGTCTGGGTCACTTGCGGTGATTTTGTCGGGGCGTTGCTAGAAAGTGTCACAGAGGAAGTTCTCAGAAGTGATGTGTTGTTGGGTTTTTGTTCAAAGTCTCTGGTGTATTTTTCCTTTCAGTGTAAGTGAACTTTTATCATTGTAGTTGTACTGATGGTGTTGGGTTTGAAATGTATGGTAATGTCATGGGTCTTTTGACGAACTTCGGCTTTCAATACTGGTATGTTTTTAAATTTTAAAATCTTGTCCTTTCTTTTCTCAAATCAAAAGATGTATGTTTATCATTGGGATAATCAGAACCTGACTGCGAGGCCGAAGATTCTTCATCCATCAGTGCTCCAGGCAAAAGGTCTCGGAGTCAAGCCAGCGCATAGTCAGGAACCCCCAGGGAATTTTAAGGAGTCTAGTTAATGTCATGCCTCTATCGTCGTGGCGAGATAGTTCTGGTGTTGCTGCTCTGGTTTCTCTATCGTTGTAGTTTTTCTCTTGTCACAAAGCGCGCAATGGACTTAACCCTCACACAATGTCGATAATTGTGTCTTTTTGTTTGGATGTGAGTTGTCAATTAGTGGCCATGTATGGACAACCCATGTGAATCAGTTGCGACTTTGGGTTGTGTTTATCATGAAGTGATGGGTCGTGAGTAGTTTTCCATCCATGTTTCAGTGACCCAATCCTTGGGACCTCCCTCCCCGCCCATGGGGTAAGGGTTTTTGGTTTACGCAGACTTTTCGGATCATATCCTATCCCTTTCGGACAAGATTGAGTGGTTTAAATGTCTTTGATGTGCTTTTTATAGCTTGAGTAAGGCCCGGTTCTGGCCTATGTTGGATTTCTGGTCGGCCGCTAATAGGTCGGTCCTTTATGGTGGGGAGACCCACCTTGGGTCTCTTTGGGTTTTCTCTTAAATCATTATCAGGTGCTAGTTGTGTTCTTATGGTGGGTAGCTGTTTAGGCCTCCCCTATACAGGTGATTTATTTCGGGAAATGAGTTTGAGTCTCATAGATGGTTGATGGAATATCCTTTGGTTAAAAGTTTGGATCATGTTTATGTGGAATGCTTGGGTGTTGATCAATCGACTGGATGGAGTCGTGGCTTTCTGGGGGTGGAAAGCATTATAGTGGGGAATATTTTCACACCCCGACCAAGGCGCGTGTTTTATTTTATTATTTCTTTATCCTTAAATAATTTTTTTTGGGGTCCAGTGTGAGTCGCAGATGAAATTTTTGAGTTATGTTAAAACGTGTGCTCTTTGGCGTCGACGTCGTCGGGCGCACGGGCGGAGCGGGAATTTGGAAGCCGCACGACCTCACCCTGACAACTGTGCATCCTATTGTCTTTGGAAAATTTGAAATAAATAGTGTCTATATTTAAAGCGCGCGAGAATTATTGTGTCGTTAAAATTTTTAGTGCATTTAGAATTAATTATCATTAAAATGATACGAACACTGTTTTTGTTTTTATTTTATTTTATTATTTTATCACTATGATGTTTATTATTTATTGTTGTTATTATTATTATGATTATTATTACGACAATATAATTTTTGGTCATTATTTTTATTTATTTATTTATCATTATTATTATCATCCTTATTTTATCTGTTCTCATTTTTTCTTTATTTTTTTTCTTCATTTTTTTCTTCCTTCTTTTCTTTAGGGTTTCGTCATTTTTTTATTCTTTAGGCATCCTTCTCTTTCCCACTGGTGGTGCCCCTTTCTCCCCCTTCTCGTTCGCTCCCATTCAGCCACCTCCAACGAGCAGAGCCGACGCACGCCGGAGACGCTCGACTCCCTCTCCTTTGTCCGCCGCCACACAGCCAGCCCGCATAGCAGTAACCCTGCATCTCGGACTCCATTCTGTCCAACCCGCCTCAGCCTCCCTTGCAGTATACCCACCGAACGACCTCTTGTCTGGCTCACCGGCACCCAGTGGACTCACCCAGACGTAGCCCTCCTCGCTGCAGGCCAGGGGTTTTCCCGAGCCCCATTTCCCCCACTGTTCACTCAGTACAACACACCCCCTTGGCCAGTTTTCTCCAGTGGCATCTCCTCCTTCTCGGTGCGCGAAACCCCCAGCAGTGCGCCCTCTCCCTGCTGCCTTCCCATCACCCTCCTCAGCAGCCCCGCGCCCGACCCTCCTCTCTGTCCGTAGCGACCCCCAGCCAGAACCCCCTTGGACATCCTCCTGTAGCCTGTTGCCAGCCGCCGGCCTCCTCTGTTCTGCTCCCCACGGAATGTTTTTTTTGTTTTAATTTAATTTTTACTTTTATTATTATTATTATTATTATTATTATTATTATTATTATTTATTATTATTCTTATTATTACTTTTATTATTATTATTATTATTATTATTATTATTATTATTATTTGTTGTTGTTCTTATTCTTATTATTATTATTATTATTTTGTTGTTGTTATTATTATTATTATTATTCATATTATGATTGTTATTGTTATTATTATTATTATTATTATTATCATTATTATTATTATTATTATTATTATTATTGTTTTTATTATTTTTATTATTATCATTGTACTCTTGTTGGATTATGGGTTTTAATTGATGGTGAGTTTTTATTTGTTGGTTTAGGATTTTTAAGACCCGCGCAGGGCGTTTCTGAGTGAGCGCCATCGCCACTCCTTGTTTCCGAGGTTCCGTCGTCATCGCACATTAGTTTTGAGGTGAGTGTTTCTTCCCGCCGCTTGGTTTCGCATACTATAAATGGGGTTATGTATGTGTTCTGAGTCCTTGAATTTTATTTTGTAGGGCACTGGACTTTACCGCGCTTTTTTAAACGTGCGTCATTACATCGCATCGTGTATCTGAGGTTGGTTCCCTTTGCATTGCATTTAAAATTTAAGTTACATTATTTCCTGCTATTTGCACACACTAATTATTCAAAATAAATATTTTATTAATTCTAAATAATGTGATACAATATACGATAATTAATTTTTAATATAAGATAGTTAATCTTTAAATGATTATTTAGTGTAAAAAGAGCCGTTTATTTTATACAGGATGCTTGAAATATTTTTTTGATGAGTGGACACCGAATAATGAAAGAATACCTGTTTAGATTTTAAACATAATTCACGGAATGTCAAATAGAGTTTTGGTTTAATGAAAAATGATTTCTTTTGAATCGTGAACAAGTACCTTGGCTCGTTTGAGAAATTGCCCGGTTGGCTCTTAAAGATTATTTGAAAAAAAAATGGTTTGGTTTGGTTTTATAAAAAAATGTTGGCTGCCTGCGAAGTGGTGTTTTGCGGGTTCTTTAAAAGGTTTTAAACTGGGTTTTTTCTTATAAATAAGTTGTACTTTTTTTTAGAGTAGCGATTGTGAAATATATTTAATTCCCGTTTGGAACTTTATGGAAAGCGATAAAAATGTTCTGATAAAAACCCTCTTAGGACAAATCTCATTCCTTGGTTGCAATTGATGGTTTGAGAGGCCGATCTTAGAGGCTCCCGGGTACTTCAGTAGTTAAAGTGAAGAGGTTGTCCCATGGAGTGGCTCGCGGAGATGCCTATTGTGCTTTATATATAGATATAACTGATTGGATGCTCGGTTGACATCTGTTGGCTCACCCCCTTTTTAAACACTTGAGACATGGGAATCTGGAATATTGAGAGAATATTCTAAGAATAATTGCTGCAATGGTAGGTTATGGTACTGACCAGTGGCCCATACTAGGTGGATATATATTGGGTTTATTACTATGGGATTTTTCCTTGACCTTCCTGAGAGAGGATGGTCGAGCGTATTGTGCGTTTTGATTTCATCGTGACATGTCGATAAGGATGATTTCTAAGGTATTGGTGTCTTCTAGTTTATTCTCGATCTCCTAGGTTCACCCATGTCTATTCAACTTTTGTTGCTTGCAGTAATGATTATGATGCTCACATGTATACCTACATTACCCTTGCTCTGTGTTTTACATTGTACATTCTGGTGTATTGTCTTCCTTGGAAAGTGGTAAATTTCTTTTGATTAGGTTTCTAAAAATGGTTTTCAAATGAAAGTGTTTAATCCTCTTTGTACAAATTTGAAAATTTAAACATCACTTTCCCATTTACTAATATGTCGTTGACACTAATGAATTGAACCCAAATTTGGAAATGGTGAAGGGAAATGGTTCGTACTTTTTTTTAAGTAGAATAATTAGAAAAACATACTTTTATAAATTTTAGTTCAAACTTGAAATAATGTTTCTTTTATTTTAAAGGTAGTGCATTGGGAATAGATATCGGGCTAGCCTACTGAGTTTTAATACTCACGTCTATAGTTATTTTCTGTTTCTAGTGTTTTTGCATGATATAGATTTAGTGCGCTCTCCTACGATGACCCTGGATCATTGAGTCGGAGAGCGACCCGCGAGGTCGCACAGAGTTTGTTCGGACGTCGTGTTTGGTCAGTTTTATTTTTCTTCTATTCCTGTTTAGTAACTTTATTTGGTTTACCTTTTCTGCGCTGCTCTGTATTATTTTTGCTGTCTTATTTATTTATATTGGGAGAAATCGCTCCCACGGCCTCTGTTGATGCCCTAGCACTTTTCGCCAGCCCGGGAGAATCGGGAACGCCTCTCGGGTCGTGTCGCGGACCAGCTCCGGTGACCAGTTCTGGGTTGACCCGGGTTGGTTCGTGACAGTTTTCTAAACCGTATACCATCTTACATATAATGTTTACATAGAAAGTTATTTTAATTATGGAAATATTTATGAATCTGTATACTCTACTCTATATGGATATTGAAAAGGCATATTTCTGTTGTATTGAATCAATGTATAATGAATGCTTTGGAAATTAAGTAGCGGGTGGGGCCCACTATAGCCCCTCGATGCATCGGTAGGTCTCATGAGACAAAACTAATTAGCGACATACCCTTCAAGTTTGTTTCCAAAAAATAAGACGGATTTCTACCCACAATAGTAAACCATTTTACTGTATTATGGTTTCATGTTACAGATACATGACATCCAATTAATAAGCATTCTCTTTATTCATTATCAGTTATTATTATTATCCATGAGGTTTTCACTATGAAAATATCTATGAATGTAGATTCATTTTCAGTTTATTAATGGAATTATTTATTCATTTATTCACTATGTCATACTGATTATATCAGCTTGATTATGATTCACTTATTATTGTACTCATGCTTCCGATATTTTTAACCCTTACTTAGTGTTTGAGCTCACCCCTTTCATTTTTTACCTTCAAGAAGTGATGAAGGGAAGATCTTTTTTTGAGTTCGTGTGGCTGCAGTTTTTAGTTTGTTATGAATTGTATCTTATATCATTTTTCAATGTAATTTGTTTTACATATATGTATGTAGTTTTGTCAAGACAACTAAACTGATCATTCCTTTGGTATTTTCATTCCTTCTAACCATGCTAATATCACAAGTAATGCACCAACTCCTGTCTAGAGGGGTCGGGGTGTTACAGTTGGTATCAGAGGAAGTTTAGTAGAACAATTGGAAACTAGACTAGGACATTTATAGTAGGGAACAAATACCTAAGGTAGTATTTGAGGATAAATGTACAAGAACATCCCGGTATACTCAAAAAGCTATGAAGACCATGAGGATCATTTTCAGACTATTCTGAAATCTCTTAGAAGAAATAAACTATATGGGAAGTTTAGCAAGTGCGAATTATGGCTTCAGTCAGTTTCTTTTCTAGTCCATATTGTATCTAAGGATGCAATCCTAGTTGATCCTGGAAAGACAAAGGCAATACAAGATTGGTCCACACCAACAAACATAACTGAGGTACATAGTTTTATTGGCCTAGTAGGTTACTATCGGAATTTTTTTCATAACTTTTCTCGACTGGCTAACCCGCTAATGAAGATCACACGTAAAGGGGTTAAATTTGTTTTGAAAAAATATTTTGAAGAAAGTTTCGAAGAATTGAAGAGAATATTAGTCAATGCTCCTATATTGACTCTACTATCGGGGAATGACAGGTTTGTTATTTATAGTGATGCTTCAAAGAAAGGACTTAGTTGTGTCCTTAAGAAAAATTATAGGGTTATTGCTTATGCATCACGATAGCTAAAAGTTCATGAGAAAAACTATCATACTCATGATCTTGAGTTAGCTGTTGTAATGTTTTCCTTGAAGATATGGAGACATTATCTCTATGGTGAAAAAATGTGAGATTTATACCGATCACAAGAGTTTGAAGTATATTTTTCATGGAAAGAACTCAACATGATGCAAAGGAGATGGATTGAACTACTAAAGGATTATGATGGAATGATACACAACCACATGGGGAAGGCAAATAAGGTGGCATATGCTTTAAGCAGAAAGGATCATGGAGTTTTGAACAAGATGAGAGTTGAAAGGGATCCTATTTTCAAGGATCTAGAAAAGATAGATATGGGAATAACAATGGAAGGTGATACATAATTGCATTTTAAAATGGATTCCATACCATCTTTACTAGAAAGGATAAAAATTTCTCAAGATAATGATGAGGAGTTTCAAAAGAAGATTAAAGCTATGAATGATGGGAGATTGAGTGACTTCCTATAGGAAGAGAGAATTTTGAAATTTGGGAAGAGACTTTGTGTTCCCAATATACCTGATCTAAAAAGGGAATTGTTGGATGATGCTCATAGTTCCAATTTCTTTATACACCATGGTATCACTAAGATGTATAGAGATTTTAAGGAACATTTTTGGTGGGACAACGTGAAGAGGGAAATTGCTGATTTTGTGTCAAGATGTATGGTTTGTCTACAAGTGAAAGATGGATGGCAACGACCTAGAGGAGTATTGCAACCTCTTCCCATACCTGAGTGGAAATGGGATAATATCATGATGAACGTTTTAATAGGACTACCAAAGACTCCAAGAAGGAACGATGCAATATGGGTCATTTTTGATCGTCTTACCAAGTCACTACATTTTCTTCCTATAAGAGAAGATCTACCACTTGAACGTCTAGAATGACTATATATTAATTATGTTTTGAGACTTCATGGAGTACCCCTATTGATTGTTTCTGATCATGATCCATGTTTTACAACAATATTCTTGAAAAGTCTTTAGAAGACCCTAGATACTGATCTTCATTTGAGCATTGGCTACCACCCACATACTGATGGAAAATCAGAACGGACTATTAAAACATTGGAAGACATGTTGAGGTCTTGTTCACATGATTTTCAAAGAATGTGGGATAATTATTTACCTCCCGTGGAATTTTCCTATAACAATAGCTTCCATTAAAGTATTCAGATGGCACCATATGAAGCGTTATTTGGGAGGATATGTCGTACACCAACTTGCTGGGATTAAGTTGGTGAAGGAAAACTCGTGGGCCCAAAACATGTTGAAGAAACAACAAAAAAGGTAAAGATTATCCAGAACTATATCAAAATAGCTCAAAGTAGGCAAAAGATCTATGTAGATAACCGAAGGAAGGATTTGTAGTTTCAAGAAGTTGATCACGTTTCTTATAGGTATCTCCATAGGGAGGTATTATACGATTCAATAAGAAGGGAAAGTTAAGTTCAAGGTACATCAGACCTTTTGAAATTCAGGACCGAATTGGAGTCGTAGCTTACCGTTTTGAAATACCACCAAGTCTCTCCAAGGTTCACAATTTGTTCCACGTGTCTATGTTTAGAAAGCCCATGTCATACCCAACACTTTTACTCACTTATGAAGAAGTAGAACTTGAGAAAGATCTATCTTATTGTGAAGATCCTATCAAGATTTTTGATACTAGAGAACAATTATTGAGAAATAGGACAACTCGCCTGGTAAAGGTTCTTTGAAGGAACCATAATATGGAGGAAGAAATGTGGGAACCTGAAGATTTTATGAAGAAGAACCACACAAATATTTTTGGTGGTCTTTATACATGAAATTTCGTGGACGAAGTTTCCAAATGAGAGAATAATGTAATGGCCGAACATTTTATGGTATGATTCTCTCGAATACATTCTATTCACAGACTATAAATCACTGTGTTCCTTTGAAACAACACTAGGTTATTTACGAGATAGTTAAAACCTAGACATTAAACATAAATTTTCCACTTCTATGTTTTGAATTTCGTGAAATGGTCATCTATAGTTGTGATTAAAAAGTCATCTAGAGTCTGATAGAACAAACATTATTTTTGATGAATAGTAACATACCCTTATGAATAGTAATATGAATAGTAATATTAACCTTATTAATTGTAAATAATAAAGTTATTTTATTTTCTTAAATCAATAAGATAATGAGATCTTGATTAAATTTTCAATGAGAAATAAAACTAATTGCACCTTTACGATTGTTGTTTTTCGAATAAACTATGACTTTATTTAAAAATTAAATTAATAATACTAAGAAAAATAATTTTGAAAAATGGATTTCAGTTTTGAATTATACATATCGAAAAATGGTAAAGGTGAAGTATTGGGATTTTTCTGAAATTCAAGAATTTTTTATGAATAGTGAAATACGATAAAATACCGTATATACAAATTATGAGTAAAATACACTATTTATGATATCATAAGTGATTAAAGGACACTTGGTTAGAACTCACAATCCATTATTAATATTAGGAGTCACATGAAACAATTCTATTGGTCGTCTTGATGGAAATAATAAAATAATGAAATTAAATATTAAAAATTTACACCTCTCCTCCACTATAAACCCCCCACCTCTTCTCTTTACTTTTATAATCCTTGATGCTCATCAAAGTTCTACCTAATAATACTTCCAAGTCTCTTACCCAAATCCTAGAGCTTCTGGTCTCACTAAAAGACCAAAACCAAATCCCTTAAGAAGGATCTAAAGGAGATGAGATCAAGAGGTAAACAACCTCTTTTATTTTCTTTCTTTTCTTTCATTTTATGTTATCCTATTCCATTACCTTTGGATTTTATTGGAATATTTCATTAAATATTCCCCCTTACTGTCCATATTATTTATTAATGATGAGATATTCCATTCCTCTCATCAAACTATTTTTATAAAATTTTAAGAGAGGTCGTTAGTCTGCCGAATTTTCGTGAGAAATTTTTCCAGTTTTCTTTCTTTTTAAGAGTCCCTTATTTTCTTCTTCTTTCCTCACCTAATCATAACCAAGAGGCATTTATGATCCAGAATCCTGTATATTCTGGATTTACTAATGTTTATGGGAAATTATTCATCGTTACTCATCTCCTCTCCCACTTATTTAGTGAATAAAAACATTTTCCGTGATTTGTCGAATTACCGACATCCTGGACGTTGTAATTTCAATTTCTGTTAATTTATAAAAGTCTGGTAATGAAACCAAATATATGGATGAACCAAGTCATAATATATGTGTTTTATCTTGATTAATGTTCTATAATATTTATAAATTCATAATATGGAATGATAATACAAAAAAGTTTATTGAGCACAAAACTGCCAAGGCAAATTCAAGTTTTTTTTAACTCATCGAATGAGTCATCCTCATGGTATATAACCAGAATCACAATAAGATAATTTATGTCTATTTAATTTCATTAATAATCAATATTAAAAATTCTTTATGTTTAACCATATTTCAAACCAACTTCCATTCATGAATACAAGTAGACAAAGCATGAAACCAAGAAAGAAAATTCTTCCAAAACAATAAAATTGAATCTCTTAAATCCAACAAAAAGGACATTAGTGAAATTAATAAGGTTATATCATATCAATTAAATGCTTATTAGGTTCTTTAATTATTAATTAATGAAGCTAAATTTGATTATTCAGGTCGTTAAGAACAATCAAGAACACACTAGGGCAAAAGGTAAGGGGTTTCTCATCTCACTTTCATTTCTGTGAGATTTTCATTGTTCGCAAATTATTTCTTGTATGTGGTATATGTCTACATAAATTTGATATATAATAACATTATTATCTTTATATTCATTTTTTTCAATGATTCACTTGATATTTATTAAGTTCATCTATATTATTCGACCGATCACATTATTGTAAGGGACTTTGTCTCAACTACCTTTTCGTTGTGACTAACTTTGTATTGTGCACCTAATAATCCTTATGTTTTGTACCTACAACCTATTTGAGATCACTTTTTATTTGAAATTATATTTATATTAAATATCTATAATCTCATTTCATGGATATGTTTGTTGTCTAAACCGTATACCATTTTACATATGGTGTTTACATGGAAAGTTATTTTAATTATGGAAATATTGATGAATCTGTATACTCTACTCTATACGGATATTGAAAAGGAATATTTCTCTTGTATTGAATCAATGTATAAAGAATTATTTGTACATGAAATGGCAGGTGGGGCCTGCTATAGCCCCTCAGATCATCAGTAGGTCTCATGAGACAAAACAGTTTGGTGACAGACCCTTCGAGTTTGTTTCCAAAAAAATCAAACGGGTTTCTACCAACACCAGTAAACCTTTTTTTCGGTATTATCGTTTCATGTGCCAGATACGTGATGTCCAATTAATAATAATTCTCTTTATTCATTATCATTTATTATTATTATCCAAGAGGTTTTCACTATGAAAAAATCTATGGATGCAGATTCATTTTCAGTTTATTAATGGCATTAGCTATTCATTTATTCACTATGCCATATTTATTATGCAAGCTTGATTATGATTCCCTTATTATTGTACTCATGATTCCACTATTTGTAACCCTTACTGAGCGGTTGAGCTCACCCCTTTCATTGTTTACCTTCAACAGGTGATGAAGAGAAGGTCTTTTATTGAGTTCGTGTGGTTGTAGTTTTTAGTTTAGTTATGTATTGTATCATGTAACCTTTTTCAATGTGATTTTTGTTACATCTATGTATCTAGTTTCATAAAGACTACTAAACTAATATTTCCTTCTGGATTTTCATTTCTTCTAACCATGCCAATATCACAAGTAATGCACCGGCTCCGGTCTAGAGGGGTCGGGGTGCTACAGTTGGTATCAAAGGAAGTTTAGTAGAACACTTGGAAACTAGACTAGGAAATTTATAGTTGCGAACAAATACCTAAGGTAATATTTGAGGATAAACGTACAAGAACATCCTAGTATGCTTTAAAAGCTATGAAGACAATGATGATCATTTGCGGACTATTCTAAAAACACTTAGAAGAAATCAAATATATGGGAAGTTTAGAAAGTGTGAATTTTTGCTTCAGTCAGTTTCTTTTCTAGGCTATATTGTCTCTAAGGACGGAATCCTAGTTTATCCAACAAAGCCAAAGGCAACACAAGATTGGTCCATTACAACAAAAATAACTGAGGTACATAGTTTTATTGGATTAGTAGGTTACTATCGGCATTTTTTTAGAACTTTGCCTGACTAGCTAACCCACCAACGAAGCTCACACGTAAAGGGGTTAAATTTGTTTGGACAAAATATTGTGAAGATATTTTCAAAGAACTGAAGAGAATATTAGTTAATTCTCCAATATTGATTCTACCATCAGGGAATGATGGGTTTGTTATTTATAGTGATGATTCAAAGAAATTACTTGGTTGTGTCCTTATTCAAAATGATAGGTTTATTTATTATGCATCACAACAGCTAACATTTCATGAGAAAAACTATCCTACTCATGATCTTGAGTTAGCTGCTGTAATCTTTTCCTTCAAGATATGGAGACATTATCTCTATGGTGAAAAATGAGAGATTTATACTGATCACAAGAGTTTGAAGTATATTTTATCATGGAAAGAACTCAACATGAGGCAATGGAGATGGATTGAACTACTCAAGGATTATGATTTCAAGATACACTACCACCCGGGGAAGGCAAATAATGTGGAAGATGCTTTGAGAAGAAAAGATCATGGAGTTTTGAACAAGATGAGAGTTGAAAGGGATCCTATTTTCATGGATCAAATAAAGATGGGTATGGGAATAACCATGGAAGGTGAAATATCAATGTTTTTTCAAATGTCTTCAAAACCATCATTACTAGAAAGGATAAAATGTTCTCAAAATGATGATTAGGAATCTCAAAAGAAGATTGAAGTTATGAATGATGGGAGATTGAGTGACTTTGTATATGAATATGGAATTTGGAAATTTGGGAAGAGAATTTCTATTCCCAATATACCTGATCTAAAAAGGGAATTGTTGGATAATGCTCATAGCTCCAATTTCTCTATACACCCTGGTAGCAATAAGATGTATAGAGATTTGAAGGAACGTTTTTGGTAGGACAACATGAAGATGGATATTGCTGATTTTGTGTCAAGATGCATGGTTTTTCAACAAGTGAAATCTATAAGGCATTGACCTGGATGAGTATTGCAACCTCTTCCCATACCAGAGTGGAAATGGGATAATATCACGATGGATTTTGTCATGGGACTACCAAATAATCCAAGAAGGAATGATGAAATATGGGTCATTGTTGATCATCTTACCAAGTCATCACATTTTCTTGCTATAAGAGAAGATCTACCACTTTAATGTCTAGAACGACTATAAATTAATGAAGTTGAGAGACAACATGGAGTACCCCTATCGATTGTTTTTTATCATGATCCACGTTTTACATCAAGATTCTGGAAAAGTATTTAGAAGTACCAAGGTACTGATCTTCATTTGAGCACTGCCTACCACCCACAAACTAATGGACAATCAGAACAGACTATTCAAACATTGGAAGACATGTTGAGGTCTTGTTCACTTGATTTTCAAGGCATGTGGGATCGACATTTACTTATCGTGGAATTTTCCTGCAATAATAACTTCCATTAAAGTATTCATATGGCACCATATGAAGAATTATATGGGAGGAGATGTCGAACACCAACTTGCTGGGTTGAAGTTGGGGAATGAAAACTCGTGGGCCCAGAACTTGTTGAAGAAACAATGGGAAATGTGAAGTTTATCTAGAACAATATCAAGATAGCTCAAAGTAGGAAAAAGAGCTATGCAGATATTCTATGGAATGATTTGGAGTCTCAAGAAGGTGATCAACTTTTCTTGAATGTATCTCCATGGAAGGGTATTATACGGTTTGTTAAGAAGGGAAAGTTAAGTCCCAGGTACATCGGACCTTTTGAAATTCTAGACCAAATTGGAGTCATAACTTACTGTTTGGAAATACCACCAAGTCTCTCCAAGGTTCACAATGTGTTCAATGTGTCTATGTTATGAAAGTACAAGCCAGACCCAACACATGTACTCACTTATGAAGAAGTAGAACTTGAGCCCGATCTATCTTATTGTGAAGAGCCTATCAAGATTCTTGATACTAGAGAACACATATTGAAAGATCAGACGACTCGTCTAGTAATGGTTCTTTGGAGGAACCATAACATGGAGGAAGAAATGTGGGAACCTAAAGATGTTATGAAGAAGAAACACCCACATCTTTTTGGTGGTCTTTATAAATGAAATTTCGAGGACGAAATTTCGGAAGGATGGAATAATGTAATGCCCCAAAAATTTTATGGTATGCTTCTCTTGAATAAATTCTACTCAAAACCTATAAATCACCATGTTCCTTTGAAATAACAATTTTTTATTTGGAAGGTAGTTAAAACCTAGCCATTAAACATAAATTTTCCACTTTAATGTTTTGAATTTCGAGAAATGGTCATCTAGAGTTGTGATTAAAAAGTAATTTTGAGTCTGATAAAACAAACATGATATTTTATGAATAGTAAAATACCCTTATGAATTGTAATATGAATAGTAATATGACCCTTATGAATATTAAATAATAAAATTATTTTATTTTCTTAAAGCAATTATATAATGAGGTCTTAATTAGATTTTCAATGAGAAATAAAACTAATTAGCCCTTTAATATTGTTATTTTTTGAATTAACTATGAATTTATTTAAAAATTAAATTAAAAATATTTGGAAAATCATTTTTTAAAAATGGATTTCACTTTTGAATTCCACAAGTCAAAAAATGGTTTCGGTGAATTTTTGGGATTTTTCTGAAATTCTAGAATTTTTTATGAATAGGGAAATACGATAAAATAATGTATATACAAATTATCAGTAAAATACACTATTTATGACATCATAAGTGATGAAAGGACACTTGGTTCAAACTAACATTCCATTATTACTATTAAGGGTCACATGAAATAATACTATTGGTTGTCTTGATGGATATAATAAAATAATGAAATAAAATATTGAAAATTTACCCCTCGTCTCCACTATAAAATCCCCCCCAACTATTCTCTTCACTCCTCTAAGACATGAAGCTCCTCAAAGTTATACCCAATAATTCTCCCAAGTATCTTTCCCACATCCTATAGATTCTGGTCTCACCAAAATACCAAAACCAAAGCCCTTAAGAGGGATCTCATGGAAAAGAGATCAAGAGGTAAACAACCTATTTTATTTTCTTTCTTTTCTTTGATTTTATGTTATTCTCTTCAATTCCCTTTGGATTGTGTTGGGATATTTCATTAAATATTACACCTTACTGTCCATATTATGTATGAATGATGAGATATTCCATTCCTCTCATCGAACTATTTTTATGAAATTTTAAGAGATGTCGTTCGGTTGCCGAATTTTTGTGAGAAATTTATCTTGTTTTCTTTCATTTAAGATTCCTTTATTTTCTTCTTATTTCATCACCTCATCTTAACCGATAAGCATGTATGCTCTAGAATCATTTATATTCTATATTTACTAATGTTTATGGAAAATTCTTCATCATTATTCTTCTCCTCTACCGCTTATTTAGGGGATAAAGGCATTGTCCGTGACGTGTCGAATTACCGACATCATGGACGTTATAATTTCAATTCCCATTAATTATTTCAGGTATGGCCATGAAACCAAATATATTTTTGAATAATGTCATAATATATGTTTTTATAGTTATTAAAATTCTGTAATCTTTATACGTTCATAATATGGAATAATAATACAAAACAAGTTTATTGAGCACAAAACTGCCAAGCCAAATTCAAGTGTTTTTTAACTCATCGAATGAGTCATCCTCATGGTATATAACTAGAATAACTATAATATCATTTTTCCTCTTTAATTTCACTAATAATTTATACTAACAATTCTGGATGTTTAACCATATGTCAAACCAAGTTCCATTCATGAATACAAGAAACCAGAGCATGAAAACAAGTAAGAAAATGCTTCCAAAACAATAATATTGAATCTCTTAAATCCAACAAAAAGTCCACTAGTGAACTTAATAAGGTTATATAATATCAATTTAATGTTTATTTGGTATTGGAATTATTATTTTATGAATCTCAATTTGATTATTCAGGTCATTAAGAACAATCAAGAACACACTTGAGCAAAAGGTAAGGGGTTTCTCATCTCACTTTCATTTCTGTGAGATTCTCATTGTTCGCCACTTATTTCTTGTATATGGTATATGTGTACTTCCTTTTGATATATAATAACATAATTCTCTTTATATTCGTTTTATCCAATGATTCACTTGATATTTATTAAATTCTGGTCATATTATTCAACCGATCACATTATTGTAAGGGACTTTGTCTCAACTACATTTTCGTTTTGACTAACTTTGTATTGTGAACCTAATAATCCTTATGTGGTGTAACTACTGCCTATTTGAGATCTCATTTAATTTTAAATTATATATATATTAAATATCAATAATATCATTTCATGGATATGATTTTTGTCTAAACCATATACCATCTTACATACGGTGTTTACTTGGAAAGTTATTTTAATTATGGAAATATTGATGAATCTGTATACTCTACACTATACGTATATTGAAAAGGCATATTTATCTTGTATTTAATACATTTATAATAAATGATTTGGAAATGAAG
Source organism: Viscum album (assembly GCA_963277665.1). Classification (NCBI taxonomy): domain Eukaryota; kingdom Viridiplantae; phylum Streptophyta; class Magnoliopsida; order Santalales; family Viscaceae; genus Viscum; species Viscum album. The sequence continues at coordinate 1,303,337,065 of OY728140.1, read as the reverse complement.
TGGCGGGTGGGTCCCTCTATAACCCCTCGATGCATCGATAGGTCTCATGGGACAAAATAGTTTGGCGATAGACCCTTCGAGTTTGTTTCCAAAAAAATCAGATGCGTTTCTACCCATAAGAGTAAACCGTTTTTACAGTATTATGGTTTCATGTTCCAAATAAATGACATCCAATTAGTAATAGTTATCTTTATTCATTATCAGTTATTATTATCCATGAGGTTTTCACTATGACAAAATCTATGGATGCAGATTCATTTTCAGTTTATTAATGGAATTAGTTATTCATATATTCACTATGTCATATTTATTATGTCCGCATGATTATGATTCACTTATTATTGTACCCATGCTTCCACTATTTGTAACCCTTACTGAGTATTTGAGATCACCCCTTTCATTGTTTACCTTCAACAGGTGATGAAGAGAAGGTCTTTTATTGAGTTCGTGTGGTTGCAGTTTTTAGTTTTGTTATGTATTGTATCTTGTAACCTTTTTCAATGTAATTTGTGTTACATATATGTATATAGTTTCATCAAGACTACTAAACTGATCATTCCTTTGGTATTTTCATTCCTTCTAACCATTCCAATATCACAAATAATGCACTGGCTCCTTTCAAGAGGGGTCGGGGTGTTACACATATGGAGGTATGTTATATTTTCATTTTTTATGATTCTACCTATTTATCAGTTGTGTTTGATTATTTATATGATCATTATGGGATAAATTAGTGAAATAGTTTATTCTTGACACATAGCACTAGCTACGATCCTCGGAGGATCAAGATTGCCTCTTAATAATTTTCGTGGACCATATTGAGTGGTCGGTCCAGGTTTGACCTAAGTTGGTATATGATATAATCCATATTCATCTATTACATTCCATATATAGTGAACATGACAACATAGAATTAGAAAATCCATTTATAACCATAAAACTGGTGCTCTTGGAATATGTCTAGGACCATCCTCAAGTGCTATGTATGATCCTCCTATGACATTGTGTAGATTGGTATGTCACTAATGAAGCCAACAAAACTAACTCCATGTATGTATGGATGACCTGGTTCATCAAATCCATAAAAACCATAGGGGTGTTATTCAAACATAAAGGAATCAGTATGACTCATTGTGTTCATAGTAACAGTTGGAAGGCATCTTTGTAAAATCATCATCTTGAACCATCATCTTGTGGTTTCTATACTTTATTGTGATCTTTGATAACCATCTCATACCAAAAAATGATCAAAGGCGTCATGATTCCTCAGTAAGGGGCGATTTTTATTTTTCATGTCTTGTTCAGGTGACAATAATAAACAAAAATCCACAATATCTTATACCCCATTTTCACAATCAAAACTAGATCATCCCAAGGGGATACATAAGGACTGATAAATTTTTTTCTAAAAGGATATCTAGCTACATCCTCAAACCTCAATGCTCGGTATGGGCTATTTGAAATTCCATAGGAATAATTGGTGTGCTCCCGGGGTGAATTTCAATACATAAGTCTGTCTCTAGTTCAATGGTCATTCTAAAACATCCTAAATTAAGACTACCATATAATGATTCGTGATTTAAAGATCCAATAATTTTGTATATGTGGATGTGTTAAGAGCTTCAATCTCCAAAATATGAGTCATGGGTTGTAGCTACCTTCTCGCATGACCGAATCACTCCCCCAAAATATTTCTGAAAACCAAAACTGAAAATTCTATCCAATCTGTATAATGGAATATAAATAGTCTGTGGTGATAGTCAATATGTGCTAGTATCATTAGAAAATAGTAAATAACAAAGATTATGTCATAATTTATCATTGTGAAGACTAAGAGGAACCCTGAGAAACTCAATCATCCAAGTGATATCTCTCATTGCTGGTAGACAAGTGATATTGAAGAAGTGTTCACTATAGGAACCATAAGACAAAGATGAATGTAAAAAAAATCACAAAATAGAGCTTCAAGTATCATAAAATTCATACAGTGATTATGTAATGACTCATACTTGTGATAAATATTAATAAAGAAGTATTATAATAACAATAGATTATACCTCGGATTATCTTGTGTGCAACCACATCATAAGATTATGTAGCCAGCAATGACCTGTGGTCCCAAATCCCAACTCCTTGTGTTTTTGTGGTCCACCTTGTTGTGTTTTGGGAAGTATCTAATAACATTTTACACCAACAATTGATCTTATCTTGAGAGATACACATACTCATTTTCCAACTGCACCCACCAAGGGGCTTCCATGGCCTTACCAAAGAGATCCCTTATCATGGTGCTACATCTTCCAAGGTAGTTTATCAGTTATATTACTTCCCATTGTAGTGGGTGTGGTATAGAGATAATGTTCCATGTTATCTCTCCTTTAAAATTCATTTAATCTTCCCTCACTAGTATTCCCATGTCCTCTATTTGGTCCATGTGCCAACTGACCACATGCCTATGTTCTACCATGATATTGTCTCATATGATATGACCCATCTGATTTGAATCTTATAGGACTACATATAACTCATTCACATGATTCAAATAACCATATAGAACTACATGGAGACCCTTAAATAGTAATTTTCCCTCTCTAGGTCCTTATCATGACCTCCATTGTACGTGGGAATTTATAGGGGAACCATAATGGAAAAAATGTCATTGTGGACAACCTTATAGAACATTTATTTATAAATGTAACCATCATGAATCATATCAATATAGTACTTGGTATGGTCAGTGAACCTTGTGTAAAACTCAACTACTATCATACAACCCTTATTTATATACAGAAGCTCTTTAATCCATATAGAGTGTAATCATGAGGGTAAAACTCCTAAAAAATAGTAAGAGGATGTTGGACAATCGGAGTTCTGATTCAACATGCATCTATTTGATTAAACTAAACAAGGGTATTATATGTCCAGGAAAAATTTTAGATTATAATGGAACCATATATTTAATTGGTGTCAACATAATTCTATAGACATGGATCACATACAAAATTTAACATGTTGTTGCATAAGGATCTGACCTACTGTGGTGCCTCATAGGCCTATGGTGTCGGATCTTGCAAAGTGTTCTAGGCTTGATTAAATCTTCAACCTACTCTATTAGTAAAATTGGATTATCTAAATGTTGTGGTATATCTACCTTAACTCCTCAAGGAAGGACCTCATGAGATTGCCTCTAATTTGAGGCCTCGTCTCTCAGCCTTTCATCACCATGATCCGAATTCAGTAACCTGGATATCTGTTTTCATGGAGGCTTTTAGAATGTGATCAAGATGCCACATGGTAAAATGAACACATATATATATATATATATATATATATATATATTGATGAGACATAAAAAGTACTGTGAGAAGATTCAATAAAATATGATGTGTGTATAACCATTCAATGAAACCAATGTATCATTATGCTATGCCGACAAGGTGGTTGTCAAAGTCTTGGTTTATGGATTCATCAACGTTCAAATCATCACTACATCACCTAGAATGAATTCTTCAATCAAGAAATATAGAGATAGTTTCTATATGTACCAAGAAAATACTTTTAGGGGACATCACCAAAAAAACATCCAAAGTAATGAACTATTAGGATACCACAATGTAATGACTCAACCCATCAGGGACTAATTTTCATGTTTAATATTAGGGTTGTCACTTCCCCAAGTCTGCCATTATATTCTAGGGTTTTAGGACAATAACACAAAAGGAATATATAATATGGGAGACCATTACTTAATATACATTTACACACACACACACCCAACCATCTCCATGTAGAAGTGCAATTAAATAATAATAGAAAAATATAGATTGTAGGGTAAAAAACATTCATGTAATATTATATAAGGAATACCAAAGAGTGAAAAAATGAAATATAAAATTTAATGTGAAAAATACACACCCACCCAATAATTGTTTTCCTATATAACAATAACGGCAATTAAAATAGTTGATAGAGACTGAATCCTGATATCCAAGACTGAACACCATATGTGGTCCGGGATCCCGGGTATCCCTTTGCTATTTTGAAATCACTGCCAATCTATCCTTCATCTGTATAACAGATGGAACACTTGCAAAAATCCCATGTAGGTGTGAGTATATATATATATTGGTTTTCTAAAAATAATGAACCAAGAAATAGTGACACAATATAATTATTCCACTCAACCCAAATCAATAGGGAACCAAATCCCATCAACATAGTTATATATGCTCATATATGAAACCCATATGGGAGAGAAAGTCATATCTCCATCTCAATAAACATCATAGTTAGATGATTATTAAATATAATTTATGATGACAAACTATGATTCCCATCATATCTTGTGTTTGAGGATTTAAAAATGTGTAGGATGCACACCTCACAACTTTTCCTCACAGTCAAGGGGGAATAGCCTTCATGTAGTTGTCCCATTCATTAGTATGATAAAGGATTTCCCAAATGTAGATTGATAGAGGACCCATACAATATTGTGTTATGGGGGTTCCACTAAAATGGTAGAAGATAAATTCTCCAGTGCATCAGGGGGTTCCCTTCAAATTGTAGAGGGCATACAACCAAGTGTGTTAGGAGGTTCCACTCAAACGGTAGATGAAAAATACCATAGTGTGTTTTGGGTTTCCATTGAAATGGTAGCGGACCAAAACCATAGCACATTAGTGGGTTCTTCTAAAAATATAGAGGACCCACACCCTAGTGCATAAGGTGGTTCCACTAAAAGGTAGAGAACCCATGACCTAGTGTGTTAGGGTGATTCCACTCAAACCAATGATAGGATAATGGGGTATCCACACCCTAGATGAAAAGGGGTGTTTCTGACCCATCCTCTCCCTTATGATCCTTAACAATCACTACCATATTCATGAACCTTATATTGAAGTGTCATGCATGGAATATAAAACTTCATATCTCTTAATTAACTATAAACGAATTAATTAAGTTCTATATTTAAAAATACTCAGGATATGATACTTGTGGGAAAAATAGAATCCTTTTAAAAGGGATAAAAAAGAATTTTTTTCTAAAAATGGGTGTACAAAAATTGTAAGGGGTCTACCTGACATATGGTTTGACTTTGCTACTATGCCTTCTTGATATTTGGGAACAACTTAGAGGACATGTCTTTGTACAAGGAATGTATGGGTCCAACATAGCATGTCTCTTCCAACCGTGCCCTATTGGTGTACTCTTTTCCATTCCCATTCTCATCAGGCTGTGTTGTATACCTTTTGGTGTACCAAGTTGTTCTACTATACCAAAATATACCCATTTACTACTAGAGTACATGACCTATCTTCCCGCATGGGGTCATGGGTCGATGCCTCTTAACAGAACATGGATACCAAAGAATAGTCCTATAGAATATGGATTAGCCACATGTTGTGTTATCCTTAACTAGTTCCCAAAACCTTATATCCACATTCGTTTGGGTACTATGTAGAATGTGTTCATCAGACTACATGTCATGTTGTTTTTTATTTTAAATACCAAAATTATTCTTTAATTATTTAAATCAATCTTCATCTCTATGATTTCTACTATTTGAGCTATCAAAATGTGTGGTAGTCTCATCTAGAAATTGTTTCCCTACCTATGGTGGTTTTAAAACTGATTCTATATATTCAAATGAAGCCTATACATTAACACCTCTCCACCTGTCACTACTACTTAGGTCAGATCAAAATCCAAGTAATCATCACCCACATACCACAATGTAACTCGATGCATACATAAAATGCTATCACAATAATTTTGTTTCATAACCTTTATGAATACGAGGCTTCGATCATGCTTGAAACCACAATGGTGATGAAAAATGGAAACAATATAGGATAACGACAATGAACATATATATTTATGGGGAAACACACCATAAACAGTAGTGATCTGCATAGTTCTACAAGTTTTATTTTCCAATTATTGGAAACAAGGGGTTTAGTGAGACAACATAGAATAAGAAAATAATTAATTCAATAAAAGAAGTTAATTAAACAACATGCTCATGAAAAGTGTGGGAATACACTAATAAAAGGGATGATAATAAAATATCCATTCTAAAACAATTAATAATGGGAAGGGACCAAATTTCAATATTGATAATACTCTTTAGGATTGACCTTTGGTGATGAATGTATATTCATGTGATGATAAAGAGTTGTTTCATTCACCACCGGTAGTTCACCATGATCTGATCACTATTAATCATTTTATCCCAATTCACCAATAGAGGTCATCCATGATCCTATCAATTATCCTATGATATAAGGAGATAACCCTAGAAATTTTTTATTAAGGTGTATTTATTGATGATTTAACTAAGTAATTTATATAAAAATCTAATGAAAAATATTATAGATTCATTAAATATTTCTATCAAGGGATGGCTCAATCATGTGTCTAGCACTGACCAAATTTACATAGCACATAGTGTATAACTTATAATACATATTTATCCACGGTCACATATATTTCATTTGAAAATCCATTTCGGATATATTTAATATTTTCTAAAAACAAGTGGTTATGTGATATTAATTTTTTTAATATGTTTAAAATATCCATTCCAAGGCCAATGGGCATTGTTATATTGTGTTGTCTCAGTTCTTATCAATAAAATTATTCCTATATATATATATTTGAGTTTTTTTAAAATTCCATGAATAGTGATTCTACATTAGATTCATTATTTTTTTTTAAAATGGGAATGTCAATCATGCATATGTGTGACCTAACATGTCCATAATCATAACATAGTATATTTTCGTAAGAAATTCGTGGTTGGTAAAAAAAATATAATTTTTGTATAAGAATGATTAATAATTTATTATTAAAATTATTAATATGATGGAATAATGGCCTCTTTTACCATTTTGGACCAACAAAAGTCATTTTTAACATATTATCTGAATACAATAAAAACTGCCAATGTGAATTTAAATGATTACAATGTTGTGTATAAAAATGTAAAATATACAATAAAAGGATTAATAAAATTCAAAAAAATCAAGAATGGTCATAATTATCAAATGTTTATTATTCATGTATATAAATTATTTACTAGATAATTTGGACTCATGTTATGTGTCGCATTATCTTAAAACCTCATTATAAATTTTATTAATCATTTAATTTCTGAATAATTATCTTCAAAATCCACATTATTCGAAATGATTCAAGAAATATTTTATTTTTTATTATATATATTTTAATAGTTATTTTTTTTCATTATTAATTTTCTAAAAATGGTTAAAAATTGGAATATATTTATGATTTTACAATAGTGGATATGTTTTTAAAAATAAATTTTAATGTCTGCCTTTGGTAATAATTTTCTTCTAAGTGAATATTTTTAAAATGACTTTATGGGGTTATTTAAATATACCTAAAAGAATTATATAGGAAATATTATATCATATTTTAAAATCCTAAAATGGTTCTTAGAAGGAATCTTTTTGTGCATTGTTTATACATCAATTATAAATGCAATATGGAATGTTACAATTTATCTTATACATTGGAAGTTACTTTTCATTATGCGATAAAAAATATTTTATTTTCAGAGTTTTTTAAGTGATTTCATGTTTTCTTTAATGAATATCACTATATCTCTTTTTAAATGTATTATGTTATTGATATGAGTATATAATATAAAATTGAATTTTGTTATTTGAATGAGTATTTCAGATGGTATTAATGATTTTATCAAAGTTAATATGATTAAAAGGTAAAGGAGTATTTTTTTAACTAAATATATAGAACATAAAAAATTATATAAAATAAAATGATGATCATGATTCATATTATAAAATGGGTTGAGCCACATTAAATATAATAAAAAATTTGGGATCCCTATATAGCTTATACGAATGGTGAGCTCGAGTATAACACTCATATGAATTGTTTAATGTTCTTGGACATCATAGAATAGATTGATGAAATTAAAAAAGGGTTTGTACATTGGAATTTACTGGGATCCAGTTACACCTGACACATGTTCCAATTTTTTTATGAATATATTTTCTTAATATTCGATAAAATATATTTTTTTCTTTTATTGGGGTTTAATGGTTTCCATTGAAAAAAAGTGTGTTATTTTAATATGGAAATTATTTATTTCATTCATTTAATAAAAATTGATTTAAATGATAACATTTCATAGGTTGTCATGTTTTCACTAAAATAATGGATTTATTCATCTTTATATTCCTCACTATCATTTTTTGGCTCAACATATGTTTTTCACTTAGATTAAGGATGGTTAAAGGAAAATACTAATTTGAGTTGAAATTATTGATGATCTTACGTGAAAAGATTACATGATTTATTGAAAAATATTTTTATAACGAATAAAATTAATAGTACTAAAAATATCAACATTATAATTTATGGGATTGATATGTAAATGTTATAATATAAATCTGTAAAACCCTAAAACATAATGATCATTGGAAAAATAATGTCAAAACTTGTCTAATGTAACTAGAATATGTATTGTTAATGTTAGGGTCTAGATATTTAAATAAAATGATTTAGATAAATTTATAGGTTGGGATGATTCAGACAAGGGTATTTTATGATTTTTAAGTCCCCCTATATATTAATCAGGGTATAGGTATGATAATATATTATGATTTTGTGAAAATAAAAAATATGTTGGTATCCTAGGTATAAAATACATGTATGGATACTAGATAATAAATATTTAATGACCCAAAACATTATCATTTGAAAACCATTCATATAATTATTTGATATAGTATAAACACATAATATCACAATAATAACACTATATAAAATTTATAATTGAAGAATAAAAAAAATAATAAGTATTTCTTGAATATAAGGATCCTATAGTAATGAAATAAAAAATTCTCCTTTGGAATATTAATGTGACCCTTAAGAATAGTAAACTGAACAATATAATAGTAATGCCTCCAATGAATTTATAAATAAAATTTATCCATCTTAGAAAAAAATTAGATATAATTATATGACAGAATAAGTTAATAAATATTTTAAAAAAATTAATTAAGTTTTGGTATTTTTGTAAGTAACAAATATTTAATTACATATTTATGATTAATTTAATAATTTATTGGAAAAATTATATTCATTAAATTTATTCAGAAATTATGATTTTTCTGTATTTTGATTGTGGCATAATTTTGGGTGACCTTAATTAATTTTTCAAAGTGAAATAAAATTAGTTATAATTTAAAATGTGTATTCTTCGAGTAGAGGATGATTTTAATTAAATAATAAATTTCCTATATTTAGAAATTATTTTATAAAATTGATTTCATTTTATAATTATACATTTCAAAAAGGCATTCAGGTGATTTTTGGGGAATTTTTTTAAAATACTTGAATTTTTGGTGAATAGTAAAATATGATAATTTATGATAAATGATAAATACATTAATTATGGTCAAATAGATGAATTATGACCCCTATAATACCAATATAACAACAAATATGTTTTATTTTAATATATTTAGTGATAATTCTCAAACTATTCATAGACTTCAACCAAAATAATCAAATAATGAATCAAATAATGAGAAAACACCCCTCTCCTCTACTGTAAATATCACCCATCAACATCTCTTCTCCTCACACCATACAAAACTTGATATTTATCAAAATACAACCCAATAAACTTCTCAAGAACATACGACACGTCCATGATATTTTGGTATCATCAAAATACAAAAAAAAAGTTCTATATGGAGGTTTTCAATGAGGATAAATTCAAGAGGTAAATACGTTTTTCATTTTCTTTTAATTAATTTTCATGTTATTTTATAAATCAATCTACACCACCTTAATTAAAATTTTATGGTAAATCCATTACCTCATATATACATTAATTTTATTATTGTAATGTAATAATCCATCATTAATCCCTCACCCTCCCCCTTTTATTCTATAAATGAAAATATTGTTTATGAGGTGTTAATTTATCACCTTTAAGGATGAAAAACCTCATTTATCCATTAACACCTATGAGGCAGGTCATAAAACCATTTATATGGTTAAAAATATTATTATATATGTATTATATCCTATTTAATATTCTATAATCATTATATTAACATGATGATTAATAATAAAACAAACAAGTTCATTGTGAGCTGAAACCGCCGGAAATAATCCAAACAATTATCACTGACATCATATCTAATGATTCATCCTCACCTAAAATTTCCAAATGACTTATATGATTATTTAACCTTATTTATTTTCATTAATAACTTATAAAATCAATTTTGATTTTTTTATTTCCATTCAAAATTAACTTCTATACTTTTATGCAAGTCAATTGATCATGAAAACTATGAAAAAGATCACTCTCAAACAATGAAATTGAACACTATAACTCCTCAAAAAGAACATAAATGAACTTAATGAAATAATCCTATGTAAATTAAATTTATTAAAGAATATGTAGTATTTAAATAATGAATATATTTTGATTATTTAATACATTATGATCGACTGTAAAATCGTTTCTGATATAAGGTAGAGGATTCTACCTGAACCTCCATTTTTTCATGTTAATATTTTTGTAAATTTAATGAAATTTTAATCTCTTTTAAATTTATATAATTATTATAAATTATTTTTATGTGGTAAAAACTCAAGTAACATGATAATTGCATCCCACTTTTATCGTGAAGTACATGTATTAGAAAGGTTCCCTTTTCAATTCTTCTCGATTAGCAAGTCTGATTCATGGGAACTTCCCAAATTCTTTCCCATTTTAATGTTTTCTCCACAATATATTTTTAAACAACATTATTTTTTTTAAAATCAATAATTTAATCATTACAATCTATCTTGTTTCAATTGTAGTTTTTATAAATATTACATATTTTTCTCTTTATATACTATTTAATATTTTAATTAAACTTCACCAAAATGTTTTATTTTTATTGTTTCATAAGCAATATTATTTCAATATTTTACTCTATTTTGACTTAAATAATGTTTATATCTACATTTTTCCCTTATTAATTTTCATGTGTGTTTTAAATACATTATTTTATTGACATAACTATGATATTAATTTTTTATTCCATTTGTCAATGTTTTGATACCTAATTCTTTCTTCGGGTAACCCTTATATTGACGTTTTATTTTATATGTATGATAATTAATGTGGAAAAAAAATTAATGAAAATTTTGTTTTGGTTTCATCTAGATAGGGCTCCAATTCATTGGATAATGTTTATTCTCCAAAGATGTCATATTGGGATAGAATGGGAATGTGATTCCTTTTTGGGGCATTTTCCACCATTTGATATAGTATTGGCAATTATCCTTGACTCCTGTTTATATCAATGTTATATTTTGTTTCAAAATTCATATTATTTCATTATTATATGTTCAAATTTAATACATGTTATACTTTTTTATGTAAATACATCTTTAACTCCTTTTATGCCATTATGGTTTCTTTCTAAACAATGTTCTATTATTTATTTCTATATTTATTTCCTTTTAATATTTATTTATTTCATTCATTTTTTTCATGTATTTTATAGGATATCCTATGATTCTGTATGATCCAAAATGGATGTTAGGATATCATTATGATTCTTAAAAAAAGAATTTGTTAGTTAGATTTCATTTTTTTTAATTATGTTCCTAATCATACAAAATCAATAGGCATTTTTATCTTGGGCTTGAAATTTGGTTGTTGATTATTCATAAAATCATGTAATGAACTTTTTAAAAATCTTGGGCTATCATATATTTAATCAAATCCATGTTTAGTAATTATTTAGATTAGTATTAAAAAACTATAGCAAAAGAATTAAGATAAGGCTAAGTACTAGGAAATATCCCTAAATATTTATTAGTAGAGAGTAAGTGGCTTATCATGAATCCACATAACTATCGAGATACTACATGTGGATGCGGTTCTGGAAGAGATACACCAAGGTGTAACAACTCTGACATGGTGTTTCGTCCCTTACATGGGGTAACCTGGTATAAGAAAATATGCCTTACTGCACAAATCGTTTGACAATACCAGGGGATATTCTTTGCGAAATTCATAAACTCACTATGAACCCTTTTTAATAGAATAAAAAATTCATATTGGACTATAGATTAGGAACTAAAAAATAGATAACCTCGATTGAAAGCTTAGGAATCAAGATTTAGGTTATAATTTTCTATAATAGGTTTATCTGTTTATGTTTTTATTTTTATTTATATATACATATTATCTATGTATTCAAGACCCTTAATTGTACATTATTTTTCATTGTTAGTGGATGTCAATAGAATATCTAATTTAAGAAAATCAATGTTATAGGAAATGTGGTGATTTCTATAATTATATTGAAAATATGATGCAAACGGGTTCCCAATACATTATTATACTACTTGCTCAGCTGGCTCATGTTATGAATAATAAATTGAATCATGGGGAAATATCTCATTATCCAAAAAAATATATAGTTTTTATCAATTCCTTCATCTGGAAGGGGAATCCTTTTTAGTTGATCATATAATCCTCTGCTCACAGAACAATTTATTAACCCCATTGATTATATATTATTTTTCAAATATTCCCAAAAGTATAGAATGTATTGTATGTGGTCTATGTTTTTTATAGAGAATCTATTTAGTGATGGAAATTGATCAAGGGGAGAATTTCCAATGATGGAATTGTTTCCACGGATTGGGAGTAATTCAAGAAAATATTTTTAAGAAATATTTTCCCAGAACCCTCGAGCTCAAGATGGAATTGTAATATCATGGAAGAAAGTAGAAGGAAGATGATTCTATGATAGTGTCCAAGGAGAACATCAATATGGTTTCATTAGATGACTCAATATTTTACCTAAAAACTAAAGGAAAGTTGGATCCCTTCTTTAGTATTCTAATTTCGTGTCTATTAAAATTATTTACAATTAGAGACATCGATGATTATGAGAATATTTAATTTTGTGATATTATTTTGGAAATAAAGATCATATAATCTAAGTGGTTTCATGGGCCTAATTAAAAAATATAGGATAATGATGTTTAATATGGGTGATAAATCCCAAGAGAAAAAGAAGACCTCAAAAGCCACATGTCAAAAGTGTGGGAAGAATAATCTTGGAATATTCTTTAAGGGAATCAATAGATGATTCAAATGTGGATGAATGGGGATTTTATCTAAAAACTACTGAAGGGTTATGATGAATTCAGATGATGTGGGGAAAGAATATATTGTTTAAATCACCCCCATCCTATAGTGAAGTGTTTCAACTTTAAGGAACATGGGCATTATGCAAACAATTTCCCTACTCCAAGGGTAGTTGGAGTCAATCAACTACATCAACATTAATGTAAACCTAGAAGGGCATATTCAATTACTAATGTTGAGGTAGAGCCCAACAAAGATATGGTGATAGGTACGTCAGTTATTCATTCTACAGTATAGAACATACTATTTGATTTTGTTTCTATGAAATCTTTCATATCATTCATTTTTAGTAGAATTATATAATCACCAAAACAAAAATGTGAGGTTGAGTTATCTGTGAGTATTGAAAATGGGGAAATTAGTTTATCCATAGATTACAACACCACCACAGTTAATGTTGGTGAACTGAAATTCCCATAAAATATTGTTATACAACCTTTGGTATAGTTTTCTACTATATTTGGAATGGATTTTTTATCTTTATATAAAGAATACATAAATTTTTGGTATAAGGAGATCACATTTAACATCTTGTAGCATCCTCTAATTCTATAAAAGTGTAAGGAGGATGTTGATTTTCCTTAAGAATCCTTGTCTTAATAGTAGATAATGATTCATTATGAGAAGAAATTTATATCTCAAATTCTTGATACAATGGATAGAATCTTGCTTGAGGACATTCCCATCATGAGGGATTACAACGATGTATTCCCTGAAGAATTTCTTGGTCATCCTAATGGCCGAGAGGATGACTTATCAACTAAACTTATTCACTGTTCTCTACCTATATAAAATTCACCATAAATAATCGACACCATAGATTTGGAAGAAATAAAGACACAGTTCAAAGAGAATCTAGAAATGGGTTTTATGTGACAGAGTACATCATCCAGGGGTGTGAAATTCCTCTTTTGGAAGAATAATGTAGGATCAATGCACATCTTCAATGATTATCATGGTCTCAATAAAATCATGATAAATAAAATGTATCCCCTACCATGGATAGATTCCTTGTTTGATTAGATACAAGGGGCCAGTTATTTTACTATGGTTTTCCTTCAGTTAGGATTTAACCAATAAAGATGAGGAAGGAAGATATTATAAATAATTTATTTCGATCAAAGTATATACACTATGAGTTATTAGTGATTCCATTTATACTCAATAATGCTTGGGGATGTTTTAAAGACATAATTAATAGTGACATTATAGATTAACTAATACAATTAGTGGTAGTATTTATTGATGATATCCAGATATACTCCAAGTGAAAGTAATAACATGAGGAACATTTTAATATTGTTCTAATGAAGTTGAAAAGGGAGAAAATTAATGCAAAGAACATTAAGTTAAAGTTCTGGATAGATAAAGTATCATTCTATGGGAATGTAACCACCAGAAAAGGAGTATCTATGGACCCATCCAAAAAAAAGTTATCAATGAGTAGCCCATTCCAAAATATAGAATGGAGTTCAGTAGTTTTTTTGTTATAGTGGTGTATTACTGACGATTATTGAAGAACTTATAATGACATTCAAACACAATTAGTAAGATGAATCGAAAGGGGGTGGAGTTTGACTGGACTTGTGAATGTGAAGAATACTTCAAAGAGCTCAAGAATAGGCCTATCACTGCACCAGTACTCACAATACTAAAAATTGGGTAAATATTTTTGGTGTAAATTGATTTTTCAAATATGGTCTTTGGATGTGTGCAAATGAAAAATTATGGAGTGATAGCCGATGAATCAGGACAGTTAACAATCCACGAGTAAAATAATCCAACACATGATCTAGAGTTTTAAGCTATGATCTTTGAATTTAAAATAATATGAAATTATATATATGGGTGGAAGTTTTGAAATATATAATGGTCATAAATTACTAAATTATATACTCACAAAAATAGAGAATAATATTCACCAGCGCAGATGGTAAGAGATCATCATCGATAATGACTTCTCAGCACAGTACCATCATTGTGTCGAAAATACTGTAGAATATGTAATATATTGAAAAGATCTTGTATTATTTTCAATGATAAGAATTATGAAAGATCCAATTTTCTTAGAACATCAAATGATGGACATGGGAATCATTAAAGAAGGAAATCCATCAATCCTTTTCCAAATGATTTTTCAATAATCACTTATGGAAAAAATAAATAATTTTCAAGGATACTATGTGGAAATTTAGAAGAAGTTATAATCCATGATATATATGAAATCATCAATTTTAAAAATTTATGTGTAAGGATTCGTGAGATTTGGGTTACTACCCTTTATACCATCCAATATAGAGATAAAAAAGGGGTGTCAAAAAGATGCACATAGCTGAACCTTCACTATTGACCGAGGGAGAATAAATATATATCCTGATCTATTCGAGATCTTTTATAGGGGACATTTAAGAAAATTATTACTGAATATATATCAATGTTTCTAGTATTTCAACAAGTGAAGGATGTATAGAAAAAGTCTATGGGGGTGATACAACCATTGGTCATAAAAAGTAGAATTGAGAGAACATTTACATAGGATTTTTCATTGAACATCCAAATACATCCATATGAAATAATGATATATGGGTTATTATGGATCATATTACAATGATATCTCAATTTATCACAATTATGGCGGACTTCACACTAGATCAACTTGCTTAGATATTCCTCAAATAAGTGTTAAGGATTCATGGAGATCCACTTTTGATTATATTTGATCGAGATATGAGATTCATCTTGATGTTATCGAAAAGTATACAATATGCTCTAAGCCTTGAACTAAGCCACAATACAACCTATCAACCTCAAAATAATGACCAATATGAGGGAAATATTTAGACACTGGAAGTCATATTGGGAGTGTGGTCTATAGACTTCAAGGGAGGATGGGACCAACATCTTCCTCTGGTTGTGTTCTCTTAAAACAACAGTTTCCTCTCACACATCCAATTGGATCTATATGCAAGACTTTATTCGAAATGTTTTAGAAAACTAGAATTTTGAGATTTATTTGGTGAATGTGAGTTTCTAGGACCGAAAATGGTCATAGAAATAGTAGATAAGGGAAACCCCATTTAATAGGACATCAAGGCCGCCCAAGGTCAACAAAATAGATATATATAAAATCATCGATGAAACATGGAGTTTAAGGATAGAGATATGGTATTCATATACATTTAGTTATGGGTGACTTTCATAATTTTTGGGAAGAAAGGAAAGCTATTTCATAAGTATATTAGACCATTTAGGATTCTTGATCATGTTTGAGTTATGACATATCGACTAGATCTTAAACCTATCATATCCCAAGTACATGTTGTGTTCCATATATGCCTCTAGAAGAAGTATATGAAAGATCCTTTACATGTACTTAATTTAAAGGTGGATCATTTGGAAAATGATCTCTCATATGAGGTGTATCTAGTGACGATCAGGGATCAGAGAGGTTCATCACAAAAGGCTACTGACCTGGTAAAAGTAATATAGTAGAACCATAAGTAAAAAGTGGAAACATGGAAACCTAAAGATGGAAAGAAGGATATATAAGCACACTTGTTTTCAACATATAATGTAAAATGATATTTTGAGGGAAAAATTATTAAGGGGGGACAATGTAACGACCCAAAATTTTATCACCATAAAATCCATTTTTATATTTATTCAATATAGTATAATAACATAAAATCTCATTAATAATAGAATAAATACATTTTAAATTTATAATAACAGAAATTATAATTATTTATAGAAGATAAGGAACCTATACCGATGAAATATTATCACATACTTTGAAATAGTAATGATACCCTTGAATAGTATGCCAGACAACAGAATAGTAACCTCACCTATGAATGTATAAATAAAATTTTTTCCTTCTTATAAATGAAAATATGATATAATTATTTCATAATATATGGAAATAAATATTATAAATAATATTATTTAAATTCTTTTATTTTTTAAGAAATAAATATTTAATTGAAATATGATTATTATTTTAATAACCTAAAGGAAAAATTATTTTCATCAAAATTATTCAATTTTTTTTTATTGTCTCATGATATTGATATAATATTATGGGACATTAGTTAGTTTTTCAATGTTTTCAAAAATAATTTATAAGTTTAAAAATTTTATTCTCCGAGTAAATCATGATTTTAGTTTAAAATTAATGTTCTCATATTTGTAATACTATATTCTTAAAATAAAGATAATTTTTGAACTATACATTTCCAAAAAAGTCATAGGGTGATGTTTTTAGTTTTTTCTAAATTACAAGATTTTTTTGTGAATAATAACATTCAATAAATTAAAACAAATGATAAATAATTGAATTATGGAATCATAAATGACTTAATACAAATTTAAGAAATTAATCCATAACTATCCTCCATTATTTTATCAAAAATATTTATAATTATAAAACAATTCATAGTCGTGATACAAAATAAAAAATTAATGAATTAAATAATGAAAGAACACCCATCTCCTCTATTATAAATTCCACCCCTTGGCATCTATTATCCTCACACCTTCCTATATTTGATCATAGTAAATTTCTTCCAAAAACTCTTCCCATGACACTCCTCTCCATATAATATCTCCCAGTGTTATAAAAATTACAAAACTATCTCCCTATGTAGGTTTTCAATGAGGAGAAATTCAAGATGAAAATTCCTCTCTCCTTCTATTTTAATTTTTTTTCGACTATTTTCTTATTCTATCTAGAACTACACTCATCCAAATATTACGATGAATCTATTAACACAAATATACTAGAATGTTTTTATTATAATTGAAAATTCCATCATTAAACCCATCTCCTCTAACTTATATTCAAAAATGAAAATGTCGTTCATGAGTTGTTAATTTATCACCTTCATGGACGATAAATATTCATTTTCAATTAAGTCATACAATGATGGTTGTAAAACCATTTTTATTCATAAATAATTATTATATATTTAATATATCTTAGTTAAGGTTCTGGAATCATTATATACACATGATGTAATATAATAAAATAAACAAGTTTGTTGTGAGAGAAAACCACCCAAAATAATCCAAATTATTATCACTAACATATTATCTAAATAATCATTCTCACAAAAAATAACCAAATAAAATATTTTATAATTTAACCATATGTACGTTAATTAATAAAATTTATCTTTAATTATGGATTTTTATTTCCATTTTATATGAACACACATACTCTTAGAGAATTAAACAGATCATGAAAACTAAGAAAACATACACTCCCAAACGATGAAATTAATCACCGAAACTCATAAAAAATGTATAAATAAACATAATAGAATTTTAATAAATATATTAATTATAGGAAAGGTCAATAAATTATTAATTATTGAATAATATTTTATTATTGAGGACATTATGTTCAAGATAAGAACTTTTTTGGACATAAGGTTAGGGATTATACCCGAACAACTAATTTTATTCAGGTTACTCCTTCGTTCTCATTACTACAATGTAATGATTCTTTATTTTTACATAATTATTATAAATTATGTTTATATGTTCGCCAGTTAATTATCTAGACCATATCATCCATATTTTATGAAATAATACATGTTTTATAAAAATTCTCTTTTCAATTCTTCCCAATAAGAAAGTCTGATTCATGGGAACTTCCCGATTTCATACCCATATTCATGTGCTCTCCATAATATTTTTTAAGACACCATAGTACTTTTATATCAATAATTTAATCATTAAAATTTATCATGGTTATATTATGTTTTTATATAAAATATTATGAATTTTACACATTAAATACTATTTAATAATTTCCTTAAATCACATTTAAATGTTTTATTTAAATGTTTCTTAAACACTATTTTTACTAGTTTTCACTCTATATTGACATCACATATCCTGATATATTACTATTTCCCATAATAATTTCAACTCATGATTAAAATAAATTATTTCATTGACACATTTATGAGATTCATTTATTTATAGATTTTAATATGGTAATGATACCAAATTAATTCCATGGGATACCCTTATATTTTTGTGAATTTGTTATTTATGATTCTTCATGTGGAACACATATTCATGAACATGTTATGACTGGTGATCCCATACTGTTCCCCAATTTATTGGTTAATGTTTAGTCTTAAGATACTTAACATTGGGTTAGGGAGTGAACCTGATTCCTATATGGGACTTTGTCCACAAATTGAGAGACACCTTAAATAATGTTTATGCCTTGTTATATGTTAATGAAAGATCCATATGATGACATAATTATATGTTCCCATGTTATAAAAGTTATTATTCCTTATCTATATTCATTTTTTATTCCATTTATGCCATAAATTGTTTTTTCAAATCATTGTTCCATGTGTTATTCTTATGCTCAATTGCTTATAGATATTTTTAGCACAAACCTTTTGTTCATGAATTAAATAGGATATACTATGAAGATTTAAGATCCAAAAAAGAATTTAGGTTCTCTTTAATGAAATTAAATAATATAGTCATCATTTTGGTTTAATGTTTTTAAAATATTTACCGAGTTTTCCAAAGAAAATATAATTTATGATCATTGGATTTTAATTTTATGTTTTATTTTTCATTAAATAATGTACTAATTTGTGTAAAATGATACGGTCTTAATAGATAAAAATATGGAAATGATTCACCAATGGGTAATAACACTGAAAGAGGTATATTGGTTTTTAATTTGATCACCCCTTGTAAAAAAAGAGTCACCCAAAGATAGAAAACCTTGATAGAAACTATCAGAGGGTGTGATTAGGTAATTCACCTATTTTATATAATCCAAATTAAAAACCTAATCATAAAAACTGAATAATGGCAATAGATAATTTTGGATAATCAAAATGTGATATAAATCAAAAGGATTGACGCCATAGAGTATGTAATTTAAAATTTAGTTATATGATCACTATATTTTATATAATGGGGATATTATTTATTAATTCAAGAGATTATTTAATTAGGGAAAATCCCATATAAAATATTTAAGGGAGAAATAAGAAAAAAACATTAATTATCTAGTAGATGATATACTGGAAATGATAATCAGAAATGCATTCTCTGACCATATAAATATTTTTTTTCAAACATTATACTTGAACTAAAAATACATTATAATACATCCTTACACTCTTATATTATTCAATATTATAATAGACCATGGGGACATTTTGATATGATTTGGAAAATAAATTTTCCTTTCATCCATGTATTACGAAATATCATATGGGACTATATCATGTTTTATAAGTTATTATAATAAGAATGAGATTCCATTGTTATATTTATATATAAAAGATGGATATTTTCAATCATAATTTAGTTTTTTTAATATAAATTGTTTTATTTTAGTTGACCCTTTAATTTATTCCTAAAATTAAAGTTAAAACATATCTTATGGGTTCTGTCGAAATCTGTTTCGTGAGGATGTTTCAATTTTTTTTCAAGATCCATGTTTTCTAAAATTTTACTATCTATCAATATAAATTTAAACCAATATGTTACAACTCTTCTTGGATAATTAAATTAGAGGATGTAGGTAATTGTTTTAGTAATTTTTCGATTACATGCACTCCGCCTTGAATATTATGGGACCCTAAACATTAAAATTGCGGCTGGATTGAATTATGACCAAAATTTAAATGATAGGAACTATTTAACAATTTTTTATAAAAAATTAATTATTAATAATTATTTGATTGATTCAAATTTTCGATTTTATAAGGGATATATTAAGGAATAATATTAAATTAATGTTTAATAATTTAATAAGGCTATTGAATAATGGATTTGAATATTTTATGGAATATTCAAAATGTTCATATGATCATGAAACACTTAAAAATTATTTATTTGTAGGGGTTTTTTCAATTTTTTAAATATAATGTTTGATGAAATTGATAAATTTTAAAGTATTTCAATTTCAATGTGTGTTTTTATGAAAATAGTATTATGGGATAAATAATTTTTTTTAAATGTATTTTATGTTATGTAATAACAGTGAATTATGATTATATGATTATTTGGAAAAATTAGTTTTGTTGAAAACCATAGAGGTTAAAAATGATATGATACTTAATGATATTTTGAAAGATTTTCTTAATTATTTATTGAATGTTAATTCTAATTATATTATAATATCTTTTGAAAAAGTACAACCCATGTTCCTAGTGACTACCCATCACATCTATTAAGGTGGAGGGGCTTGAACCCCCAACTAAAGAGTCATAAGGGTGAAATTATTACCAAATTCCATTATGATGTATTGGATATGGAAAAATTTAATTACATTAAATTATGTGATAGATAAGTATTATATATATAACATGATGATATGTTTTATAAAATGGATAACCAAGGGATTAAAAATTTATTTGAATGTTAGGTGATTAGTTGATTTTTTTCAAATGAAGAACAATATTTTTTTTCTAACCTTATATGATTTAGGTAATAATAATATTATGGGATTTTATTTTAGTTAATAAGGAATAATTATATTCCTTATGAATATACAATATTAAGGTATTTTAATAGTAATTTATGTTATTGTATAGAATTAATTTCAGATCTTACATATTATATGATTAGATAATAAACCTTTTTATATTAGAAATTATTAGTGATTGATGTAATATGGAGAAAAATGACAAATTTATCATAGATGAATATGTTGAAAAATAATTATATTATTTGATTTTACATAATATTCATGAATATTTTGATGAATTTTATGGATATTTATTTATCTAACAATTTAGTTTGAACATTGGGTATATCTATTGTATTTTTATACTAATGGTATGATCATTTATTCATTTTGTAAAATATATTACCATTACAACCCATTTTGGAATAAGTTTATATATAAAGATATTTTGAAAATAATTTATCATTTTGGGTATAATATTATCCATTATAAGTTAATTTTAGTGCTTCAATAATGAAGAATCCATATATAATACACATCTTTTCGATAAAAAGATGAAGATTGTGGTGGAAATTGATTAAAGGGAGAAGCTTTATTCAGTAAGTATGTATATTTCCTTGTGATTGTCATCTATATTGATGATGAACTAATTAAATCAATAAAATCTTCTTTAAAATGTTAAATTTTTTTATTGCCATAATACATGATGAAATCGATGATGATGTTCACACCTATTTGGTTAATGTGTTTTTTGATGAATTTTTCAAAATTAATTACTTTATTATTATCAATGATCTATATAAATCGCCATTGATGATGGATAATTATTATAACCTTCGATTTTTATATCATAACATCCCACCAATTTACTCTTTAATTGAAACATTGTTATGTGTTTTTTCATATAGGGATTATATTTTCTTCTCACTCTTTTCAAAAGTAAGTATTATTAACCATTTTTATGATGTCATTTCAACAATCATATTTCAAAATTTCAAACCATTAATTATCAAAAAAATTAAAATTTTTAGGATGAAATTCATTAGGAGGTAGAGGAAAATGTTCCACCCCGTGATTGTAAAATAATAAGCCTATGTTCAATAACATATATGATATACAACACTATGATTAAACGACCAATAGAATATGTGACCATTATAACCTAGTCTTTCAATTTTCAGAAAGGAACATTATCAAATAACTTATGGAATATACATATATATATTAACTACTCAATATTATTTTCTTGATAAATTATCACTAAATATTCATGCAATTTTTAGTAATGTAATTTTATTCAAATGAAATATGTTTTCTTCAAACAAAGATTATTATTTATTTCTATGATAAAATATTAAAATTAGTTTATAAAAATTTCAGAAAAATTATTAGATAAATTTTAATTTATTTTTTAAATCATAATACCCAAAATAATTTTGTGTTATATTTGAGGATTTCTCAGAAATAATTTATTTTTCATTGAATATTGGAAAATTATGTTTTTTTGTAGAACATTGATTTCTTTTCAATATATTATGTAATTTAAATGTCCCATTATGATATTAATGTTATTTAACGTATCATTACTATTTTTTTTTATATTTACATAATTTTATAAAATTTTAATTATATTTATATTAGAGTTCAATATATTTTTATTTATAGGATTAAAAAATAAATTGTGTGAGAAATATTTTAATGATCACAATCATTCTACATTTCATTTAATATCAATTACCCTAAAAAGGAATAATTTTAATAAATTTTATTGATATATAACTACAAATATTAATTTAATTTAATATAATTATCATTTCTAATGGTAATGTTAATATAATTCCATCACATGTTTGAGAAAAAAAATACATTTTTTGAAAACAACATTTTCATCATATCTACATGTTTTATATTAAATTAAATAATAAAAATTTGATTAATTAAAAATTATAAAATTTATTTGATATTTATATTCATCTTAGTTTTTATTAAATAATATATTCAACTAAAATTTCTTTTCAAATTAAATATTTAAAATAGTAAAAAACAATTATGATGGTTAAGGTGAAAATATGTTAACAATGGTGTTTAACTAAAATGATAGCTGAAAAATGAAATAAAACCCATATAATTTATATTTTATTGAAATATATCATTATTTAATCATATTGGGATCCATAATTTTTTATTTTTCTTTCTTTTAGGATGGGTAAAACTTTCTTATAACTTTTTATTTTCAAATATTTATAGTTTTTTCTCTCCCCACTTATAAATTTCACCCTCAATCATTTATTCTACACACCATAAAATCCTTTCATTCATCCATTTCCTACCCAATTCACTAAAAAATTCACTTTTTTAGTTAAATCTCTACTTCTAAGAGTAATTCTTCTGATAATAATGTCCACCAAGGAAGGCATTAGGTATAATCCTAAAGAGGTCATCTATAAACATGGTATCACTCTTAACTGTATGTTCTTATTGTTTATATTCTTAATCCTCCTTAACATATTATTCAAACATGATTATATATTAAAATAATTTCCCAAAATATTATGAAATATTTTAAAATTAATGGCAATACATACATCCATATCCTCTTCCATTAAATTGGATTCAAAAGAATCATTTGTGTGTATGGAATGAAATATCTTCAGAAAATGATGTAATTTTATTTCATCATCACATCTCATAGATAGTGAAAATAATGATTTTTTTTTAAATTTTATCCATGAAGTATTTATAGTAATTATAATACAATATAAAATTTTATTTCTTACCATTCTAATAATTGAAAAATGATAACTTCGTTAGTGAGTACAGATGGACCTTCGCCTCCACGAAGTGAAGTGATTAATTTTTCATCAAAAAATCACATGGATGAAATATATAAGTAAATATAGAAAAAAATATGTTATTTATTATATTATTATTATTTTATAATGATAAAATATTACTGAACATATTTCCAGAATGATATTTGAAAAATTGAAACATTACTCGTGCATACGTATGACCTACAATTTCCATGATAGTAACATATGTCATTTTTCATAACCATTATTCATGACTGGTATAAAAAATAATTATAGTAAAAAATGATACTTGCTTCACTAATATAATTTAGGATATGATGTAATATTAAACCACTATATTTTAATAAACCTACCGAATTCATTTTCATCATATAAGCCGAATACCATCAAAATATATAATGAGAAATTTAATGATTAATCAATTATGTATAGAATATAAAGAGACAAAATGAAATGAATAATAAATATTAATAATTTTCTTATAAAATTAAATAATTTTCTTATATTCGTTACTTTATATTATAATCAATTGACGAAATAATTTTGGGTCAGGTTAGAGGATACAATAAATTAAAACCACATTTAAATGTTTTAAAGATGAATTTTATAAATCAGTTACTTCTATGCCCTTGTAATTATAAATGTTTCATAAAAATTTATATTTATTCATAAATGGAGGATATATTTTATTTTTTACCATATTAAACTTACAAGGAAATAATTTATAGAAATTAATATTTTTTTTGGTTTAAAAAATGGAATTTTATAAAAAAAATCAAAATTTAAAATCTCTATTTTAATATCATTTTATTCCAGGAAAATATTATTAATTTTTTTATGGATGTATATATATGGGAATAGAATAATTATAAAGGATATTTTATATAAATTTTAACATTATTTAAATGGTTTTCTACTGGAATATTTTACTAATCCTTTTGACTATTCTAGGTAAGACAAAAGGAATATTGTATTTTAATGTACATGGAGAAAATTACTTCTCCCGCCACCATAAACAATATATTAATTATAGATTACATTACAATATTCCATTTTTTATGTAAATAAAAAACCCCATTACAATTTTTTCTTGGGTATTTGGGTATTGAAATGTATTTTTAAAATTAAAAGTGAACTATCATACATGAAATTGTACTAAATATCAATTTAAAAGTGTTTTCAATTGCTATAATATAAAAAGTTCAAGAATAAAATATTTTATTCATGATATGGTACTCAATAACTATATATGAGATATGGGTGATCATAATATAGAATATATGTAGGTTTAACCACAATATATCTCATAAAAATAGGTGTTCTCAATATAGATTATATGATGTTTCAGTGCCCTTACAATTGATGTTGTAGGTTCCAGAGGGATTTGGTGGTAAGTGATAATGTGATGGATTTTATGCTTCTCTTGGAAGATTGGATTTCTGTATTAATTGAATGGGATGTGGAGGTGATTCCCTTGGTGTGTTTTGTTGTGTTTTTTTCTAATTCTCAAACTTCTATGTTTTCGTTGTGGTTGGTGTGTTCGGTACCATTGTTTCATGAAGCCATGTTGATGGTGTAGGGTGTGATAGGGGAAGAGATCAAGGTAGATGTCTTCAAGGTGATTGTTCAGATTGTATTTTTGGTTAATTGATGGTGCGGTCACATGAAGTGATCTGAAAGATGGGTTTTTCTCTTAATACGTTCCCTATATTTTGGGGAGTGTCTAGTCTTGGGTTGGATTCCATTGAAAATCCATTTTCCCTGCATTTGGAATTGGACTAGTTTAGGACCAGGCTCTTAAACATGCCCGATTATTTGTTTTTTTGTTTGGTGTTTTTTGCCAGTGTTCATGAATGGTTCTCAGTCAAAGAAAAAGTGATAAATTTTAGAAAAAAATTGTTTAATCGGGGATATAATTTACATGAATTGAGAGATTCATTATATATCTCCAATGAATTCAACAATGTTAAATGTAAAAATTGTCAAAAAAATAGGTAGTTTCTAGCGATTTTATCCTATGTATTCAATAAATATCTAGTTATTTTTGACACTGATTAAAAATTTGTTATGTATATAATCATATAAAATTATACAAGATTTTTTAATTGTCTTTTAATAGGTTTTAATGGGATTTTTTGAACACTATGTTTGTGTCATTTTCTTATGGGATTGATTTTTATCATTGATTTAATAAAGATTTCTATAAATGTTACAATTTCATCAATTTTAATGTTTTTTCACTAGATTGGAATTTTTCTTCTTTTTAGGTCCTTTACTGATATTTTATTCCTCATCCCGTATATTTAAAAATATTTTCCGAGGGTTTATAAATGTGTAAAGGAACAGAAGATGCCTTGTTGAAATTTTTGGAGATTTTTCATGAAAATACAACTTTTTTATAGTTCAATATTATGGTCAAATGGATACTTATTGTAAGTGAACATATTATATGTAATGGGTTTGTTATGAAATATTTATGACCAAATCTATAAAAATATAAACATAAAGGATCATGGGGAAATGATTTTGAATTCCATATTAAATTTACTAGAATTAGTAATTAATTTTTCCAGATCATTTTAGAGTATGTCATAATGTTGGAAATAAATATAGTTGAATATTTTTTCTAGAAAATGAGGATTAAATTTTTAAATATTAGTATGATATATCAATACATGTTTCTCACTCAAAACCTCACCACCTAACAAATAAAATATGAAATAGCCCCTATAAATGATGATATTAATAACTATAATATGATCAATGCAAAAAACTCACTCAAACATAATAAGGTGAAAATAATTTTAGAGTGGGTATAATGAAAATTAAAAACCACAAGAAAAAATATAAGAATAAATCCAACAAATGAAATTTACAAATATCATTATATATAAATTATCCTTGAATTTTGGTCATTTATATATAAATAGTCTCTAAAAATGAGTTATCTAATTTATAGGTACATATTAAAAGTTGGGATACTGTGTAATAACAAAAATTTAATCATTTTTGGAAAAACAGAATTTATATTTCCATAGAAATTTTTTTAAATGATAAAATTAGATAAACTATCAAATGAAAAATTTATTAATCATAATGAAAATGTTTATCCATGTGCATTAAATAGCCCAAATTCCATTATGAAATCCTTTTCATTAATTAATCTCCCCAATACAAATATTTAATAATTAGAAAACAATTATCCAAGATATTGGTATTAAATGATATGTAACATGAGGTCATCCAAAATATAAATATTAAATAATTATAATGTCTATGAAATGATGAAATCATGTATATTTTTCATCTAATCAATGTGGATAAATTAAATAAAAATATATCTCATTCATTTCAATGAATCATTTTATATTCATATAGTTTTGATGGTAAAACATGTCATATTATAAATGAAATTCCATAGTATTATATTATCTAAAAAAAATGGAAATCAAAATTAATGTAATAGGGATCAATGTTTTCTTGGCTTTCAAAATATGTTGGTATAGAACAAATATGATAAATAGCATATAAAAGTGAAAAAATATTTATTTTGAAAACTAGTTTTAGAAGCCCTAAATAATATAAAAAATTTGATGTATTTGTTGGTATAAATGATGAAATAAATAAAAACAATTAATATTTTCCTATTATTTGGTATAGGTATGAGAGTAGTATTTCCCTGATTTTGTTGTTACAAAAATAAAATTAATTTTCTTGTTGGATCAAAGGCAAATGCGAAGTTACCTTTAATGTTTCCCTTTATTAATTTTTTAAAATAATGATTCTATTATATAATAAAACCCTGTAAATAAATATAACACATCATTATTTTATTTCATGTAGACCTATATATGGTTATATTTTTTGAAACCCCAATAATTTAATTCTAATAAAAATATCCTCAAATGTGACCTCTGATATCTTTTGAAAAAAATAAGGGGGTGTTATTTTGATGTTCTTAAAAATATTTATATTAACACATAATTAAAATTAATTATTTATTATATCTATATCACCAATTTATCTTTATTATTTTTAATGGGTCTCCACATGAATTTTAAAAACCATCTAATGGGATCATAAAATGACACATGTGTTTCCCCCATTATATAATTACTTTTGATTATTTGGGTAATGTTATTATGGATGTTTTATAATTTTTTAGGAATAAAATTATCTTCCCCTATAATTATATCTCCCACCTCTCAGATAACCTATGTTTATGAAATATCCATATTCATCCATGGTAAGACCCACACCTTAAAAAAATATTTTCTCTCACTTGAAACTTCTTATGATTCTTTGAATTTTATTATAATTCATTTCATAACAGATCAATCTAGACTATTATAATATATAAACGCTACAAATTTTAATTAAAAGAGACTTTGAATAATTTCCCTTTTATATACTACGGAATAAAATTATTTTATGAATAACTAAATCATATCATCTATTCAATTTGATAAATTTGAAACGTATATATAGTGAAGAATGTATCATACTTTCTTAGGGAGGGTTTCACATACTACGGAGTCATTCATGACAAGTTATCTATATTTACCATTCCATTATCGATACAATTACTAAATAGTAAGTATATATAATAAAAATAAAAAAATAATAACTTCTTCTTAGAAAAGATAAAAAACTATATTAATTATTATTGGAATTTTTAAGTTCAACTTTTCATCCTCATTAATGGAAATAGTCATCAGCACCAAGTCAATGAATTTATCACTAATTCATTCACTATAATTCCTGGGAAAATAATATTTAATGGTATTATATTGTTTACTTTAAAAATTATTAAATATTGAACTATTATGTTATTTATAATCTCCCAAAAAATTCCACAAAAAGTATTGAAAAATATCAACACATCATAGATGGAAAAGTATGTAATAATTTCTCATGGTAATCCTATCATAAAAAAAATTACCCTTTTTTCGGTGATATTTCTTAATCCATATTAACCAATAAAAAATTATACATTTCATTATTCAACTATATACTTCTATATAATCATAATATTTAAATAATTAATTTTCAAACCCCTAAATATTAAAAACTTACACCTATCTTGAATAAATTTTTGATTTTTTTATAGATAGTTTTTTCAAGGTCTAATACATCATGTGATGTATAATTTTATTTGATCTTAGATCATATGATAATATCTTTCCAAGTCATTCTTTTCATTTTGTATACAATCTGATAAATTTAGTGAAATATATATAAATCATTCCCTATATGTTTTCTTTTAAAATAATATGCAATAGGAAAATCAATCAAGATTTATTATTAGTAATGGTAATCCCTTATTCATATTCAATAGCAAAACCAACGATCAATGTATATTTTTATCTATATTATTATTTCCAAACAGTCCTAATTACTTATTAATTTATTAGATTAAATTATTATTTTTCCAATAAAAGGTGATTGAATTCTTTAAATGACTAACTCTTAGGATCCATCCTTATGTGATTCTTAAGATTAACAGAATGTTTTATCTATAGTACTAGGATTTTTTCATGAAAAGTATTACGAATGATAATAAAGTAATTTATTAACGACAACAAAAATAACTTTCTCCATCCATTAATTTCATTGTAAATGATGTTCGTATCCACTTATATTAGGCTCAATGTGATCTATCATACATATTCTCTCATTTTTTGAACCAAATTACTTTTATTGAAAAAATTAATACTATTTTCCACTAGTACCGATTATATTATTTTATTTGTGTGAGAATATTAATTTACATTAAGGAAAATAAAACCCTATGTAACTATTTTCCAGAATGATTATATAAAAACTAATATAATAGTTGTTTTCTCTAGTAATTTTAGAGAAATTAAAGTATTGGAATATTATTCAGTCCCATTTATTAAAAGCATGGATGATCAAGCCCTCCCTATTTTGGAATTTTGGTTTCCATTCCCCATAGAGATCCTTTAGTCACATTTTACCTTCATAAGAACATTTAATAACTAAATTAAATATTATATATTTTTTACTTGTGATTTTATCCTCATTAGCATTTCTCTATCAAATTAAATGGATAAAACTTTATGGGTTACCTTATGTATATGTACCAAAGACATTCCTATTCCATATTTGAGGAAAAATTAATAAGAATCCTATTTAATTTTATATAAAAATAGTTTTTCATTTTTTAATTTTGAAACATTATTTCTTCCATGATATTTTATTGTCTCTATTTTTTCATTTTTACATAATCCATTACATGAGATTTTTTTTATATTTCTCATAAACTATGATGAAAAATATTAATGTTATTCTATTTTAATATATAGTTTTTTTGTGATATTATTTATGTTATTTGGTTATTTATTTATCACATCCCTCAATTATTTAATAGTAAATTTTTATTTATTATCTATATTGGGTTATAAAAATCATAATTTTTCATTATATGTAAGTGTAATTCCACATTTAGGTGCAATATTTTAATTTCCCACTCATTAAACAATTTATCAATGAGAGAAATATAGGGAGAGATTCCTTCTTGTATGAAATAAATATGTGAATTTGAGATGTAATGTGGTAGTAGTGGTCGGTGAGCATAAATGGGGTATGACCTAGTTTTAATGTGATTCCCCTAGTGGTGGATCTCTTTTAGGGAATGCATAGAATGGTTTTGGATCGATTCTTCTGGGACAGATTAAGAGTATAAAACCTCATTGGCATTTGAGGGTTGGATAGAATAATATGATGGTATGATCTATATGATGGGTTTCAAAATAAATTTATTAAAAGTTTCGATAATAATAATAGAACCTATATATCTGAATTAACATGGAATAGATTGTGGAGTAAGAAAAATCTCATTCTGATGGAAGAAAGCCTCACCTAAGAATTTGATGTGAGAAATCACAGTAAAAGAGTCAATAACAAATGCATAAGGAGTGATAATCCCCATCATCACATACTGAGGGAATAATGATAAATATAAAATATGATGAATAATAGTGTTTGAGGCCAAAATAGAAGACTTTATAATGATATGGTATTATTAATTTTCATAATGAGTTGATTTCTCTTAGAATGGAGGGATTGCACTAGGAATAGAGAATGGTGAAAATATAATCTATTTGAGTTTTAACAGAATACTAATACATATATAACTAAATTATACCTTATTTATCTTTTTCTATTCAGAAATATTTTTTTAAATGGAGTGCCATATTTATATTCCAACTACTTGATTGAGATCATTATGTGATGTTTTTAAAGGGTATGTATAACTCTTGTTGATTTTGAGGTCCAAAATTTTGCTCTATTTCATTTTTTCTTTTCCTCAATTAATTTTTTTATTTATTATTTTTTAGTGAAACAAATCAAATGTATTTATGTATATAATATTCCTAATTTTTCCTCTAGATGATATATAAAGTGGGATATAGGGAGTGGGGATTTTACACATGAGCCTCTTTAGAGCTAGATCAAGCGTCTTCTAGCACGTATTATAGATACAGCAGTATAACATTCATATATTAACCAAAATTCTAGGAATGTTTAAAAAAACAATTTACCCTAATTCATGTAGTTTAATTTTCTATGAATTTTTATAGATATATTATGAATATTCGAGACCACTAGAGGGTCAATATATGGGGTATTAGAATAAAATAGGGTTTTTAATCCGATTTTTGGGGTTATTACTTAGTAAAACATAATTACACAGAGTATAGTTAAATGAACACACATCAAGGGTACATTCAATTTATGTAAGGATGAAGGGGATATACAATGATTTTTTTTGTTCGGTCCATGCCAAGTTGGTGTTTCTTTGGGTCGGGATGAGTACTCTACCTAAAAAACCTATATCAGGGAACATGGTCATGTAGGGAACATATCAATAACCCCTTCATGGTATGGGACCATTGGATGTGTACTATAGTTGGATATACTCTATATGGGATGTCACGACCCATCCCTTGGGGGTCGTATCACGACTACCCCAAGCCCGCCTTCAATAGGCCAGGGGATGGAAACTAGAACCAAAGGCCTAATTCCCTAAACACTGAAAAGGTATTACCTTTATAAAAAATAACACACACTACCAGTGTACAAGAGGAAGCAAACACTAAGAAAATATGTATAAAAAGTGTGATGAATGTAAAATGGGGCTAGAAATACAAGCCCAAGAAAAAGGTACAACTACAACTAAAGAAAGTACAACTTAAAAAGACAACAGCTGAAAGGTGGGAAAAAAAATGGATCATCCTCTGGGATCATCCTACAGGTTCCTACCTGAAGGGTAGGTATAGATTTCCTCCTTGGCACTCAGTGTCTATGGGTCCGCTCCGTGTTCCATCACGCCGAGTGTCCACCTCTGGGTAATGTCCAGTCTTCGTACACTCAGCCTCGGTCAGCACTGTCCGTAGTCTGCATCTAACACAATAAGGTGCGGGCATTGCCCGTGTAGGGGTGAGTATAACAATACTCAGTAGGGTCTCTAAGAAGCTCAAGGTCTCACAAAAACCAACAAGGATAAACCATAGAGTATGAAATCAATGGGTAACCATTACATAGGTATATGCCCATACATATACCTAAGTTATCAAGTAACCCGTCCCAATCATGAGGAAAACACAAAGGTCATTGACTCATCTCAAACAGGATTTTTATTCACTATGTAGAAACCAAAGATGCTAGAGAACTCCTCGTCTGTCAAGCGAGTGGGTCTATTGGAACAACAATGCGCTTCCCACTAACCTTGGACTGCTGAAGTACTCCACCTATCGAGTATTGTGGGCCTGCAGCTACAACCAAGCACTTCCCACCATTGGTCTAGTACTACAACCAAGCGCTCCCCCTCATAGCCTTAAGAGGTACTCCTTCTTTCGAGTACTGCAGGTCTTCCGCTACAACCAAACGCTCCTCCACCGTGGGATTGCTGCTACAACCAAGCGCCCCCCACTGGGCCATCCGAATCACTCTGGGTTGATCGATCAGCAGTCGTCGAGTCTCAGCCAGCTACTAGGTCTCTGCCATATTCTCGCTCGTAACCGAGAGGGTCTGCTCCATGAGACTCAATCCAATAATCTAAGTGTCATTATGTCTCACATAGAAGTATTATAAAGGACTGCCTCGTCATATGGTTCTCAACGAAATAGACAACGCGTCAATCGGACGCCCGGTCTGTGAGTTATTGAATTTTCCGTTCTAGGGGCCCGGTTGGTTTTTAAGCTAAAACCGTCCCGAACATACTTCAATATCATCTGAATCACATGTGGAGTATGCCAAAAGAACCATCTCGACAAAAGGAAACCAATGTAGTGACGACATGTCAATCAGACGCCCGATCTTTAAGTTATAAGCCTTTCGGCTCTGAGGGACCGGTTGGTTTCGATTTTGAACCAAACCGGTTGTACCAAAACTTAGACAAAACCTTTAATTTTCTATACCTAAACGATCGTATCGATCCTAGTAATCCTACGCAACTGACGGTGCATCGATCGAAGGTTCGTAGCTCATGTTATGGGTATTTAACAGAAAACGGTCTGAAGAGGGGGTCTGGCCCGGTCCGACCCGGCCCAACCCACCCTCGATCGGCCTGAACCGGGTCGACCCAACCCAGTTCTGGGTCCAGCCCGGTTGGGCGTGTCCCAACCGATGGCTGGATGAGGGGGGGGGGGGGGCTCCCCTAGTTTCGTGTAACAGCGGCGCCACCCTGTCTCCCCGGATCCCGCGCGACGCGGGATCAACTCCATCACCGCCGCAGCCGGTGCCGCAACGGTCTTCCTCCTGCGGCGCGCTAGGGCGCCGCTGCCTCTAGGCATCCAGTAGGTGCCAGCCGCCACCTCTGGTCACTGGCGCAGCCACGCCAGTGACCCGCGCCGCCGTGACCTTCCACGAGCCACCAGAGTCATTCTGGTGGTCCGTTTTAGCTCCCATATGTGCATGCGGCCTCCTTGGGTCCCTCTCTTCACCCCGACATCATCAAATCAATTTTTAACTTCCTTTAATCCATTTAAAAACATTCCACGCCTCACAAACGAGTTGGCAGTGGGTCCAGACTTGTTTGTTAGCCCGTACCCACCGCGTTAGTGGTTCAAATATTCACTCAACAAATAAACGCCCATGTTCGAGGGTATAAATCACATATATGAAAATATAAAATATCCCCCTACCTTGAAAAGACACCGCACGTCGTCGAGCCGTGGACGTTGATGTCAGGGTGAGCCTGAAGAAGAAGCATCGTTGGTGACTTCGCATTCTTCGTCGGAGATATCCTCCGTCGAGAGAAGAATGGTGTTCTTCTATTTATCAAGAGGTTCCCCACCGAAATATTTTCTATCCCAAATATTATAAATGACATCTCCAATTTTAAGGATGTGCCATGAAAATAAAAATAATTCAAATTGTGATATGGCAATTTAATTAATTAAGTCATTAATTTAATTAAGTTGGCAAACTTAATTAGAAGGAGGTGGAGAGATATCATTAATAGGGGGTTGTCATAATAAATGAGGGGAGTTGGAAAGTTAGAATTGAAGTGAGGAGGTAGAATGTTAGGGGCTCGTGTGGGCCCCAACACACTAAATCCTATCATGGAAGGTTATGTGGATGTGTCCCCCACTTATAACTCCCCTTGGGAGGAAATAACCACCACATAATTATTAAAATTGTATACCAACAATTTTATTAATTTATCCTGAAATCAAAAAAAAAATACATTTCAACCCGCACAAAATGAAACTACGGTAAAGGTCCCCTTATGAGAACATCGGCGCGGTGAGTTCATCGGTACCCCCAGATTTCGATTCTGAGCACCGGTTCAAAAGATAGAAAAACCCGCATGAACGTTTACTGAATGTACCCGAACAAAACTTTAGTAATTGATTCCGGGCACACTGGGACTCAGAATCAGGTGCCGTCAGAAACTGCTGACACATAAAATTACAAAGAATTATGAAAAAATTTCCTTGAAATTTACGGGACTTTACATTTCTTCCACCTCACGACTTTACATCCCCATAAAGATGCAACACACCAAAAAAAATACTAAAGGGGTACTGAGCGCGCATATGAGCCTCTTACTCCCATTTTCTCCCCTAGAGGTTCATGTGCTGCCAGCGAATGCGCACTAGAGGAATCGACCACCCACGTAGGACCTGCTCCTTTCGATCCTCAATCTCCACCGAGACCTTCGTAAATGTCGCCCCATTATCGATGTCCATATCCTCGTGGTTGATGATTTGGGACGGGTCGTGCACATATCTCCTCAGCTAAGATACGTGGAAGATGTCCTGCACTCGGTGCAACTGAGGTGGAAGGGCCAGGCGGTAAGCCAACATGCCGAATATTCTGAAAAATTAGAGGAGTGACTGCAGATAGGTTGCACCATCCCTATCTACAAAGGATATAAGCAACGCGGCCAGCTACTTCATTGCCTCTCCTTGCAACTGGATGCCTGAACTCCCACTGTGATCATCCGCTACTACATTCCCCTTCCCAAGAGTATAGACTATCTTGAAGTCATAGTCCTGGAGGAACTCAAGCCATCACCTCTATCTTAGGTTCAGGTCTTTCTGAGAGAAGATACACCTGAGACTATAGAGATTAGAGTAAATCGTAAATTGTTCACTTGACGAACTATGGGTGAGACTAGCCAATTAAAAAGATATCGTCTACGCCCATCTTTGCATGTGATTTAAATGAGATACTATGATTTATCCTCTGCCGAAAATAGAAATCCGGTCTCATCCCCTGGAAGAACCACATCCTTTGTGCAATACAGTCAATCTTGATATGAATGGTACTAATTCATGCCATGGATGACGTCGTAAGGCCTCGACGCTACTGCTAAGAGATACAACCATTACTCTCTCCTCCAAGGGTTGAGTCACACTGTCGGCATCAGTGTGTGGTCACTGGGTATCCTTCTATAGAAATCTAGAAAGTGAGGTTTAATTCAACAGTTTTAACTAAAACCACTTAGTATTATCCACACAAAAAGGAAGGAAAGAAAAAGTCAAAAGGAAAAGTTACTTTTATTACTATAGATCAAAGTACAAAGCCACATAACAACCACAGACAACAATAACAAAGAAGCTAGAAGCACCAAGAACAAAGGCCTGAATGCCTAGAACTTGTCCCACTCCTGTCCACCTGTTACGGAAATCCATACTCATATGCTTCAGCTACTTGAAGCTGTGCTCTCACATGTCCACCCATTCCCTATGGTCGGGGTGGACCTCTTGGTGGTGGTGGTGGAAACACCTCAAAGCGCCATCCACCACCAACTACATGGCCAGCTCATCTTCCTCGGTCTCCTTCTCCTTGTGGTCCACCTCGATCGAACCTCTGCCTCTGTATGGGAGGTACTTCATCTATCTACTAATCGTCTGTATGGTGGGTCAGACAGTCACGTGTCATGTGACCAAGCCCGCCGCCGGAGTAACACTATCCGCTCCTGGTAAGTCGTTCTTCACCCCGGGTGCCTCGCACACATGATCCTGAGTCATGCGGTTGACCACCCATGTGTCTGGTCCTCTTGGACCCCTGCGTCATTTGACTAATTTCAGCTAGAGAAGACTCTGATGCATGTTGACTAGTAGGGGGTTCTGCTACTGGAGATTGCTCAGCAAGGAAACTCTCCACTAGGATGGCTCACTCCAACACCCCTGTCTGCGTCAGGATGATGTGATAAACAACTAATGCACTAATCTCTCGCCTGGGCCCCTACTCGAAGGTCCAGGACCTGAAGAACGGGTCTCGTACCATATCTGTAGAGTAGCATGAGAGTGCTGTGAGCCTTGATGAGTACTATTCTACTATCATGTTTCCCTGCTGCAGATGCAGTAACTCTTGTATATGGACAGCTCGAAGGGTTGATGGTACAAACTATGCCCAGAACAGCCTCTCGAAGTCTGCCCAAGGAAGTGTCGCCTCGTCATGGACCTGGAGCATCATGCTCCCCCATCTGCCTACAACTTCTTGAAAAAGGATGGCAGCTAGGATCAACATAAAGTCGTCTGGTGTTCCTACTTATCTGAAAACTCTCACCACAACCTCCATCCAATCCTCAGCCGCCTGTGGGTCTGTCTATCCCCGGAACCTGGGTGCCCTCTGGCACTGGAACTCGTGCAGTGCGCTCAAGCGGCGTGCACTCTCTACAGCTAGGGCTAGTTTCATCGGTGTCCTAATAGGTGGTGGTACCGCTGGTGGCTCCGCTAGTGCCTCAACTGGAAGAGGGCCATGTACTGAGGCCTCGTCGCTCAGCGGGCTGTCAGTATGTACAACTCTCGGGGCCCTAGATGGTCGTCCACGGGGAGGCATCCTGAATGAAACAGATGTTACACAGTCATAGACTATACCTAGGGAGCTGAACTGTTTTGAGATGACTTAAAAGAGACTTTTGAAAACACACATGCAATCAGTGTTTTCATGCACTGAGATTGAAATCCGAAGTCAGGGTCCCGGTGTATGGATACGTCAGCCGCCCACACCAACACTGGACTCCTTGAACTGAAAACCACACTTAGTACCCTTAACACTATTGGTTCACAGAAAAAAAATATCAGAGCCCTAGTTCTACGGTAGAACCGAAGTCCTTTGATACCAATTTGTCACGACCCGTCCCTCGGGGCCCGTATCGGGACTACCCCAAGCCTGCCTTCCATAGGCTAGGGGCTGGTGACTTGCACCAAAGACGTAATTCCCTAAAAACTAGGATGTCATTGCCTTTATAAAACGTAACACATTGTACCAGAGTACAAGAGGAAGAAAACACTAAGAAAATATGTATAAAAAGTGTGCTGAAAGTACAAAGGGGACGGAAATACAAGCCCAACAAAATTGTACAAATACAACTAAAAAAGACAATAGCTGAAAGGTGGAAGCAGCTCCTGGATCATCCTATGAGATCGTCCTCCGGGTTCCCAGCTGACGGGTAGGTATAGATGTCCTCCTCGGCACACCACGTCTATCAGTCCGCTCTGTGTGCCATCACACTGCGTTTCCACCTCCGGGTACTATCCAGTCCTTGTACACTCATCCATTGTCAGTGTTGTCCGTCGTTTTCATCCAACACAATGAGGTGCGAGCATTGCCCGTCATGGGGTGAGTATAACGATACTCAGTTGGGTCCCCGAGACCCTCAAGGTCTCACAAAAACCACCAAGTATAAACCAAAATGTATGAAATCAACGGATAACAATTACTTAGGTATATGCCTATACATATACCTAAGTTATCAAGTAACCCATCTCAATCATGAGGAAAAAACAAAGGTGATTGACTCAGCTCAAACAAGATGTTTATTCATGGTGTCGAAACCCCGGCTATTGGAGAACTCATCCTCTGTCGAGTACAGTGGGCCTACCGCTACAACAAAGTTCTTCCCACTAACCTTGGACTGCTGAAATACTCCACATGTCGAGTACTGTGGGCCTACTGCTACAACCAAGCGCCTCCCACCATGGGTATGCCGCTACAACCAAGCGATCCCCCTCACAGCCTACAAATGTACCCCTTCTATTGAGTACCATGGGTCTGCCACTACAACCAAGCTCTCCTCCACCGTGGGACTGCTGCTACCACCAAGCACTCCCCACTAGGCCATCTGAATCACTCTGAGTCTATCGATCAGCAGTCGTCAAGTCTCAACCAGCTACAAGGTCTCTGCAATCTGCTCCCTCATAACTGGGAGGGTCCGCTCCCTGATCCTCAATCCGATACTCCAAGTGTTACTAATTCTCACGTAAAAGTATCAAAAAGGATCGCCTCATCATAGGGGTCTCAACGCAATAGATGGTGCGTTAATCAGACGCCCGGTCTGTGAGTTACTGGATTGTCTGTTCTAGGGGCCTGGTTGGGTTTTAAGCTAAAACCAACCCGACCATACTCCAATATCATCTTCATCCCACATAGATAATGAAAAAATAACTTTATCAACAAAAGAAAACCAACATAGTTGACAACACGTCAATCGGAGGTCCGGTCTTTATGTTATAAGCGTTTCCGCTCTGAGGGCCCGGTTGGTTTCGGTTTCGAACCAACCTGAACGTAACCAAAAATCACCAAAACCATGAGTGTGATATACCAAAATTACCATCATCAATCCAAGAAATCCTACTCAACTGACGGTGTGTCGATTGAAGGTTAGTAGCTCATGTTATGGGAAATTAACCAAAAACGGTCCGAAGAGGGGGTCTGGCCCGGTCCGACCCGACCCAATCCACCCTAGGTCGGCCCAAACCGGGCGGACCCGACCCGGGTCTGAGAACGGCCCGCGGATGGCCATTTCTTGGACAGGCTGGCCGAGAAGGGGGGGGGGGGGGTGGCCTCCCCAGGTTTCACGTAAAGGCAGTGCCAGGCTGGCACCACCCTATCTCCCCGGATCCCACGCGGCGCAGGATCCGTTCCATCGTCGCTGCAGCCAGTGCCCTGGCAGTCTTCCACCAGTGGGGCGTTGGGGCTCCGCTTCCTTCAGGCGGCTGGCCGCCTCCTCCAGTCACCAACACTGCCGAGCTGGCGACCCGCGCCGCCACAACCTTCCGCGGGCCACCAGAGTCATTCTGTTGGTCCGTTTTAGCTCCCATCTGTGCCTGCGTCCTCCTCGAGTCCTTCTCTTCACTATGACAACCTCATATCAATGTTTCCCTTAAGTTCATCCATATCCAAACATTCCATGCATCACAAACAAGTTGGTTGTGGGTCCAGACTTTTTCGTTATCCCATACCCACCGCGTTAGTGGTTCAAATAATCACTCAACAAATAAACGCCCATGTTCGAGAGTATAAATCACATATATGTAGATATACAATACCCCCTACCTTGAAAAGACGTTGTACGTCATCGAGCCGTGGAAGAAGAATTTTATGGTAGTCAGGCATCTAAGAAAAAGGACGTCCATTTCATTGACATCAGGGTGCGCCCGAAGAAGAAGCTTCGTTGATGACTTTGCGTTCTTCGATGGAGATATCCTTCGTTGAGAGAAGAACGGTGTTCTTATATTTCTCCAAAGGTTCCCACCAAAATATTTTCTATCGCAAATATTATAAAAGACTTCTCCAATTTTTAATCAGTGCCATGAAGATCAAAATAATTAAAATTTTGATGATCCAATTTAATTAATGAAGTCATTAATTTAATTATGTTGGAAAACTTAATTAGAGGGAGGTTGAGAGATATCATTAATATGGGAGTTGTCATAATAAATGAAGGGGAGGTGGAAAGTTAGAATTAAAGTGGGGAGGTGGAAAGTTAGGGGATCATGTGGGCCCCACCACACTAAATCCTATCATGGGAGGTTATGTGGATGTGGGCCCCACTTATAACTCCCCTTGAGAGGAAATAACCACCAAATAAGTAATAAAATTGTATACCAACAATTTTATTAATTTATCCTGAAATCCATAAAAAATAGCTTTCAACCCACACAAAACCCAACTGCGGTAAAGGTCCCCTTAAGCGAACACCCGCGCTGCGAGTTCATCGGTGCCCTCAGATTTTGATTCTGAGCACCAGTTCAAAAGATAGAAAAACCCTCATGTATGATTACCGAACGCACCGAAAAAAAACTTTAGAAATTGATTCCGGGCACACCGGGCCTCGGAATCAGGTGCCATTAAGAAGTTGCAGACTCGTAAAATTCCAAATAATTAAGAAAAAAAATTCCTTGAAATTCTCAGGTCTTTACATGTGACACATTCCCACATTATTTGGTAGGAACCCCATCTCGGTACTCACTATGTAGGGAGAGATAATGCCATGTATTTGTAAAAGTGAATTCCATGTGGGATGAGGTACACTATCACGCGGAATTGGTGAAGTACATGTATTGAATATGAGGTATATTCCATGTACTCTATTAATAGAAGTGTTTTGTTTTCTCCTTTAGAGTAATAATTGGACATAATATTAGTCCATTCATTGTATTTGAAGAAAATATCGTGATAATAGAATTGTTTCAGTCTTTTGAGGTCGTATAGATTGTGTATTTTATTATGTGACTACTTATTTTAGAATATCATTGTGTTTTAGATTTATAATCATCTAAAATTATGGATACTATTATGTGTGTTATAAGAGATGGAATTTATATAATTAGGGTTCTATTAATGTGTATTGAAGGTCAATTTTCCAAAGGATATTTCTGGAAGATCCTAAAAGGTGGGATTGAGATTAACCTATAAATATATCTTGGATCGTCAATAGATGTTGGGGATTGTTTTGATATGTTGGGTAGTTGGGTTGTAGATCATGTGCATAAGGATCAAGTCTATTGGATCCATTTGGAATATATAAGAATATGGGATGGTAGATACAGTACTGTGTCATTATGTTGATAATGAAGAGGGCCCGATGGACTGTCATTGATTCACTTATAAAAAGTATGATGTTGTTAATAATTGAAAGGTAGATCAATTGTATTATTTGAGAAGATTATATGTAATACATGAATAATCCAACATGGAATGGTTTTTGGTAAATTGATAATAGGATATCTTAATCGTATTCTGGATGTCCTTTGGGAACATTGTTTTATAATGTATTAATCATTGTCCAATAATGTATGTTCAGAGATGTGTCTCATAATGATCTTGGATCTAGGATTAGATGAGAAAGATGAACCCTTTGTATGGTTTAATTATTTTAATATGTTTTTAAATTATTTTTAGGATCTTTTGATAGGAAAATATTGACTGGTTGTGTAAGACATGAGAGACATAAGAGAGACATACCATTGTGGGGACATGGCATCTGCATGGATGGTTGATGACTACTTTGGGACAGTGATAGATTAGGGTTGTTGTTTTTTTGATGTTATGATATAGGTTATAAGTATACATGAGATTTATTATGTTATTGTTGATCAACATATCTAGTTAAACTATTTGAATGAAGGGTCTAAGTGTTGGATCGACCCACACATTAGTGGCCTTTGTCTCAAATATTTTTTGTAGTTTCACCTTAGTTTGTGGATTAGATAATTGATTTTTGGGATATTATTTGACTATTTTTTGTCATTGAGATTAATATTCTACTCATATCATTCATAAAATGGTTATTGTTAGATGGTTCTAGGGATTGAATGGAAGATAAAGATTAGTGCATTCATCTAGTTGGGAGTAATGACCATGACAGATTCATGATGACATGGATAGTTTGCACTCCATGTTTCTTGGATGTGACCAAAAAAATATTTATATAATTCCCATAGATGTATCAGAGAAATTGGAAAGTATTTATAGGTCTCCCTTAAATAAAGGTACCCCTATAGAATAAATAACTTTTGGCCTTTCTTTGGAGTCTGATAGGAGGTTTACGAAATTCCCGATATGATAGTATCTCTATTGTATTTAATAGTGTTATAAATCTATATAAAATCATTATATTATGGTCCTAAGGCTTGATAGATATGTATTGGGGTTTTACAAACTAAGGATGTCGTACTAGAGTCTAACATTAAGAATTTTCCTTACATTGACCATTTTCGATATCCTGTTAAGATCAGGATGATATTCCTTGTTTCATGTGGTTGGTTGATACAGATTCAATAAATCTTATAGTGTGGGTCAGAGTGGCGGTATATTTACATTAG
Organism: Viscum album; assembly: GCA_963277665.1. Taxonomy (NCBI): domain Eukaryota; kingdom Viridiplantae; phylum Streptophyta; class Magnoliopsida; order Santalales; family Viscaceae; genus Viscum; species Viscum album. The sequence continues at coordinate 1,303,293,973 of OY728140.1, read as the reverse complement.
GATTCATGATATAACCCATTATTGGATCTTTTCATTATAACACATTATCCACACTTTATTATTTTATGAAATTTTTTATTCTGTGGATGCTGTTAGAATTTATCTACAGGGATTTCCATATCATGTGTGCCTGAACATGTTTTGAAAACAATATAGTTTCAGAATAGGGGGTATCCTATTGAGATACATTTCATACCCCATGTACATTTAACTTAGTTAAACAGCAAACATTCTATCTGAATTTAGATAGATCACATGTTCCATAGTTGATCATGCAGATGAATAATGTTCCATGATCAAGTGGAGCCACTCATGTAGAGTCTTTATTTCATACTTGTCCAATTAGTCTAATATGAGGACCTAGAGTGTGGTATGACTCATATTTGGTAGTATTTTCTGATTTCTATATTGAAGTTCTGGTATAATTTTTATATGTAGTTGTCTTTGGTTTAAAATGAATGTTTTTTATAGCATGATTTTAGTGTTTTTGATTGTATGTATCATCTTATTTGTTAATGTGTGATTTTCTTTCAATTTATCAATATTACATACTATTATGAGTATAATTATTCTTGTTTTTAAAATTTCCTATCTTATTTCATTATGGGAATATTTTATAGTCTCCCGTGTTTATCATTGGGGATGCCTCCATTAACTTGTATCCACCAGCATATGGGGAGGGGCAGTTAAGGACTTGTGGTGGATTGAATTGGTCGATTTTTCTAGTCAACTAGAGTTGGATAACTAAAAAATGTATTAGATCCTATTAGTATTTTGGATTTGGGATTTTTAGTAGAGAGAAAATATAATAATGTGTATGAACCTATGATTTATATCTGACTGGTGTGTCAAAAACACCTTTATCAATAGGATTTCTATGTTGTCCAAGAATGAGACTTATGATCATGGTTTCTATTTTTACAATTGTGTGGTTTCACATATTATGATTCATATTAGTTTATGTATTTATTTTTTATTGTGTTTTTTTATCTTGGAATATGGAAAAGAGTCCAATGTTCATAAATCATTCGAAGAACACAGGATTCAGATGATATTTATCTTTCTATATGAGATTTTACTAAATATAGAGGATCATGTTCTTAATGATTAAATAATAACCTATATGGTGGTTTCCCTTGTAATATCGTAGTGTAATTCAACACATATTGACCACATTTATATGTAATCTTTTTATGATTTTCCATGTGGATAAGATTGAGATATGTTTAGTTGTGATGGAGCTCCAGTACCATTATTAAGGTGTACATGGAGACCATTGTAGGACAGTGATGCCTCTGAGTTAGCTATAATTTTAGTTAGTGGATCGATGAGGGAATAGATTCATAGGAGATATTATGTATTGGGATCTATTTTCATTTATTTTGAGGCTACCACGATGATCCTCATTTTATTTTTGAAGGAATGAGTTTTTTTTAACTCATGGGTCCTATTTGGATTTATGGTGAGGCCTTATATTCCTTCTATCATTTGTGTCTTGGGTAGAAATTGATGATAATATTATTTGTAGTGTCCCACAGTGGAATGCTATTAGTAGGAGGGTTTAGTGTTTGGAAGAGCCAGTGGTAATGAATAAGGGGGTCTGTTTCTATAGAAGTTGAGTATTAGGAGTGCTACTGATCACGTGGTTTGATTTAATGGGATTTTTTTTATGTATTTATGGAATTTTTGTGTCTTGTTTATGCTTTAGGTTATTTAGTGACTCTGAGGATTTTCTCTAGTGGTTTTAGATTGACAACTGAGTCAAGGGATGTATTTTGGAGGATCTTGGCATGAGGGATATTCCTCGATTTTTAACAGAAGTATCATGGGTGTTCTATATTTTTTAAATTGTCCAATGTGAGGAGTATGAGAAATTTTTTAGGTGTGTTAGCCTGTGTTTTATTTTTTTTTGGAACATGTTAGTGTGATAAAAAATTCATGGTTATTGGAAAATAACTATTCCTTGAGGTGGGGTCTGGTATTCGGAATTGTTTTTTCAGATAATACCTTTTTGCATGCGGGAATGTGTGCGTGGGTTATTCATAAAGTTTTTTGGTTCAAAAAACAGTTGAATGAACTATATGTGGGTATATAGTTTTTTGTTCAGGTCTTATAGAATCCTAAGTGGTTAAGTTGTGATAGACCCATTGATTTCGTCACTTAAAGACTGGTGTAACATATTTTTTATAGTGTGATGTTCACCTACAGTTCATTGAGGCCTAGAACATAATTTTTTGTTATTTGTTCAATGTTGTGTAGATTGTACCATGTGTGTTGGGAACATCTTTTTGTTTTTATTTTCATTTTAGAGCTATGGTATGAAAGAAATTTTCAGGTTGACTCATTGAATTGTTAATGGATGAATCACGAGCCATGTGTTTTCTCATTTGGGATATGGGGAAATGAAAAGAGTACTCTTATGGTGGAGAGAATCAAATCTTTTTTGGGTAAATATCACTCATGTGCAAGGATTTATGGTAGTTGTTAGACCGATAAATTTTATGGATTATATATCATTAGTTTCACTTGTTTATGTAGTGTATTTATGTCATAATGTTAACCACATATGATTATTAGGAGAGATAAGTTTTTCATTGTGGAATTGTTGTGTTTCCTTGATTTTTCATGAGTTGATAACAAAGAAAAATATTTTTTTCATGGGAGTGTCAATGGATAAAATCATAATCTCACTAACAAGATGATCTCATATATTATATTAGACATGCCTATTTTTTAAAAAGTGTGGTCACATTATGAAAAGTTTTTATTATAAATCCTCGACATTTTAAATTGGATCATCTATTAATATCTATTTAATTAAATATTAATTCATTCATGTGTTACCATTTTATTATATGTTTCGAATATACCATTAAAATGATATTAAAACTCAATTGTTATGTTTATAATGTGAATATTTTCCTTCGTGGGAAATAACCTCATTTTTTAGGTTGGGTTAGGGCCCAAACCCATTTTCTGTTTTCTTTTTATTTTCTTTTTTTTTTCTGCATTTTTTTCTGGTTTAATTATTTCTACCTCAAATATTTCAACATACACCTAAACCAACAGATACTTCTATGAAAATATATATAGGTTTTAGAAGAGAGGATAATGTTGGGGAAGTATTATAATTCTATATTGGGCATCATTCTGAATCTCTCGTTTACATGGAAGAAGAAATTCAATGTTTAATGTACCTTTGTAGGAAATTTTTAGTTTTTTACCCCAAGCACAATAGTTATATGGTTCAAGTTTATATGTATTTATAAGTATTATTAGGTAAATATAGAGGGTTTATATATTTTTTTGGGAGAAATTAGTGCTTTCATGCGGATCGTGAGGGTTTCAATCCATAAAAAACAGTTCAAACAATTTTTAGTTCAAAGATCCCATTTTTTGTGTTCTTCATTTTGGAAATACTGATGAATAAGTGTTAAAAATTTTATGTTTTTGAGACATTACTTGTTGTGATCGCATGGTGTGTGGTATTTTTTCAAGAAGAAACCCTTTTCTCAGTACATAAAAATGTATTGAACATGACTAGGGAATATGTGAGGTACACACTCAGTGATCTGGTAAAATAGTAGGCTTGACCCTGTGTGTGGTACAGGTCCATATTCATGGGAGTAAACCCTATGTAGGGTACATTCCATATTGGGTGACTATATATTGTATATCTTGGAAAATTCATGCTAAGTAGGATAAATAACATGATTATTGAGGCTTGTTGGTAGTACATGTCATCTATAAGTGGTACACATTGTGCGCACCCTCATGGAATAATATTCATTGTTTTCTCCTAATAGTTTCTTTAGATTTATGAGTAAATGATTATGTTTTTTTCAGTCATGATCTTGATTTTGGAATCTTTTATGAATTTAGAGGTATTCTAAATGGTGTTTTGTATTGAAATATCATATTTAACTATTTTTCCTCACTATATAGAATCACTATCCTCTAATGGGTTAGGTTGAGTGATGTACTATGTGATTTGAATTTTGAGATCATTTAGGGGATTAGATTTTGTATTCATGGTCGATTCCGAATGAGGTTCTTTCAGATAGACACTGGAGGTGGGATTGAGTATTATTTCAAAGGAGATATTGGATTATCCCTGTCTATCAAGATATACTTCATAAGGACGAGGAATGAGATTTTAAACCTACCCTTGAGGATCAGATCTTTTGAAGCATTTCAGATCTGTTGATGTCATCTGGTGGTTATTATAGTCATGTATGGTTGCATTGGTTTTGAAGAAGATATAATGGACACAAATGGAATTTATTTTGGATGGGAAAATGTTGTTTATGATTTAAAGATGGATCAACTTGTGTACTTGAGATGAATCTACAAGGCACTGAAGGATGCACTTATGGGATGGGTTCATATCATGTGAGAAGTATATTCAATGGTCAGATTTTAGATTTCACTCCAGTGACATTATTGATCAAGGATTAGTGTTTTCCATTGAGGGATGTTTGAATATGAATCTCTTAATGAGATTATCCCATGGTTTGGATGATATTGATTAAAACCCGATAGGGTGTATTATTATTTTCATATCCTTCTACACAGTTGATGATAATTTCATAGTAATAGAATAAGTACATAGGTGTGTAAGAGGATTTTATATTAGGACCCACTTAGTATTGAGAACCCGTGGACAATGTGAATCCCATGTTAGGTTGCCCCAAGTCTGGACCGGTGAGTGACTTTGGTGTCTATTTTATGGATGTTGAGATCTAGGGGAAAAGTGAGAGTTGAAATTTGTTAGATCAGAGTTGATAGACACTATTATATAATCTATTTTTCTGATTTGTTCAAGAGTTGGATCTTACCATGATTTGGTGGCCTTTGGCAGAGTTTTTTATGGAACATTATACTGTGGATTTGAATGTCATACGATACATTTGGGATATTTGGAAACCAAGACTTATCCATGATATTTATGTAGTGTAATTATATTTTATGATCTTTTTTTGAAAAAATGTATGGATGTAATGGATGGTCTATTTGAGTGCAACCCTCTAGTGGGGAGTTATGAGTTTTTGGGAGGATTAATGTTTTTGATTTTGAATTTCTAATGTTTCATGGATGAGGAACATGGAACATCGATTTTTTTAGTCCCATGGATGGGTGGTACCCCTATAACATGGTTTATATTGGTCCCATGTATAGTGGGATCCTTGGGGTGGTGTACAGTTAGGTTCCTCATTTGAGGCCCGGTTGGTTCTGTACAACATTCAAGACATGATAGGATCTGTAGGTTCCATTACATAGCACTATTCACGTTTCAAATTGTTATATTATAATCTTAGATCCTAGAATATGTGTTCTATTATTTTAGATTCTAAGGATGAGATCATTGAATTCAAAATACATTCATTTATTCATGTTGGATGTGTTAGATATCATGTGCAGAAAATTCATATACACCTGATGATGTGTTGATGGATTCTCCATGTAATATAAATTTTCGTGTGTGGGTATGAGCAAGGGTAGATTTACCATGGGTGTCAGTCTAGAACCCATGGTTATTTATTTACATTTTTCCTCTTTATCACCTTATTTACATATATATTAAATTGTTTTTTAATATAGTTTTATCAAGTAATAAACATGGAGGGAGTACCATGTTTTCATGAAAATATAATTATAGATTTTTATATTTTGAAAGACGATGGTTACATAATAAGATTTATTTTTTACCCTATGTACATATAAGTCATTTCACATAGAGAAATTATTTCCTCATTTATATGGATTATATCTTGTGCAATGGACCGCGTGAAGTCCATCATTGCATGATCTAGAAAACCCACTCTTGTGGAGTCTCTAGGCTGATATTATTGAATTCATCGATTATAGAGGTGGGGTATGTCTTATGGATTATAGTTGGTAGTTCATCCTAATGTTTTTATATTATCTTTAGATTATTTTTTTACATGTGGTCAGCCTAGTGGGAGACTAGTTGTGTGTTTTATCATTATTTCAGTCTTTCTTAATATATAACACATTTCACTTATTATATCGTATTGTTGTTTTATCTTATTTACATTATGAACACTAATTTTTTTTTCATTTTTTGTGTTTTGGCTATTATTGAATTTATTTCACCTTGACTAGAGGGCATAGTCATCCCACTATATCATTTATAATCTATACATTATTAAATAATATCTAGAATAATAGGAGGCACGCTTGAGTACTTGTAGAATATTAGATTAGGTGACGTTTCAGGTTAACCAAGACTAGTTTTCAATATTGGGGGAAATGGGTACCACAGGGTAATGTAGATGTGAGATGGAATATATAGGTTTTAAACCTATCATTGGCTTTTATATTTGAGGGTGAATTTTTTTTCCTTTTTTTTAATATCTTATATAATACATAAAATGGACTTTTTAGATGTTTTATTCCAATTTGAATTTTCTACACATCATACATCAGATGATAGAACTAATATTAATTGAAATAATAGTAATAATAATCCTATTAGAAATTATAGTAGTTGTTGTGGTATTTTTAAAAATAATAATCTATGTATTTATTATGCGGTAAAATCATATGAAATAAAAGACACACCATGTAAATTAGATCATGAGACTACATTCTTATATGGCCTACCCACCCCTAGTTGGTTCACACATAAAACAAAAGGGATCAATGTGTATTTAATGGGAGGTGAAACCATTATATATTGGTCATGTAGGACATAAAACTGAACACATAAGAAAATTTTTCTTTTATAATAACAAATAATAATAATAATAATCAATGATAGTACACCTAAGGAGCCTCAAAATGATCCACATAACAAAATTTATTTAAACAAAATCATGGACTATGATGGATATTTTTAGAGACTTATAAAATTATTCCTTATTACATATGAAAAATAAAAGATAAAAACTTTAGATGAAAAATTATAGGTCTAATAAAAGAAATCATATTCATCTTCTAGATTTCCTAATCCATATCAACCATGTTTCCCTCTTTATTGATATATGAAAACTACAACTAGAAGCATTCAAAGGATCCCATACAATAACTCATGTTTTTGTAGATATTTCATGGGACATTCTTTGAATTAGAACTATGAAATATAACAAAAACCATAATGTCACTCACAATAAATAATCTATTCATCCCATGTTTTCTTACATACATCATAACAACATATTATAATTCAATGGTCAGTATTAAGGGAAATAATTTTTCAATGGTATTTACAAGATTACTCTTTTTCAAATATATGAAATGGACTACAAATAAAACTATTTTATTAGTGTCTTTGATAACTATAAGATTATATATAAATATTATCATTGAAAATGATGGTATTATAGGATTCCACATTATATACATGTTTTTTAATTTTTTTTCTGATGAATAATTTTGTAACTAATTATTCCAGTAATTATCATTTTTTTAAAATTATCAATCAATATAGTCTAGTTAATAATGCCCCTCCATGTACCAATGAAAATATATTCCTTATATATATATTTCCATCAAAATCTCAAAACATTATAGAATTTCATTATATTTTTGAAGCTTAAAACATTAATAATATTTAGATGATTGCACAATTTCTCAGTAATCCTCAAATGCATGATGAAAATAAAAATTGTTCTAATGTTACTATATGCATGTTGATTTATTAAAATACGTAAATGATAAATATTTTTACAAACATAATAAAATAATATCTAATTAATTTGGGTTTGAAAATGTTATATATATATAATTCAATAGAAGAAAATTTTAGTCAATTTGTATACCCACATTGACAATTAATCATTGTTTGGGAGTTAAATAATCAACATTTTCCAAATATGGATTGGCCTGGATGGTTTATTAAATGTATTCATGAAATCCTAATCTATTAGGGGTAATTATGAATCACCAAACTATTAGGTATAATATAACATGGTCGTGAGGGAAACCATTCCAGAAGGAACCAAATATCATAATAATATTTTTATTAGTTTAATATCAATGTTTATTTCGTAACATATCATTAGATAAGACATGAATCCTAGGAATATCTTCCTGAATCAATAGATATGAAGTAATTTGAAAGGATTTTTAGAGAAAAAAATGTATATAAAAGGAATGAATTAGTCATTTAGAGTTCCTTACATTTATAAATGAAGTTTAGAGAGTGTCTGTTTGTTGGGTGGAATACTGTCCTCAAAATAACAATTGATTATTAGAAAAACACTTGAAATCTAGTATCATAGACTTACCATTTGAATAATCTTAATATGAGTTTCATGAAAAATTTATGTTGAGATAATATAGTTATACAGAAGTCATTGAATGGAATTATAAATATATAATGTCTTTAGAGTTTGTAATTATTGATTATAATTCCACAATAGTAAGAGGGATTTGTAAATTTATTAAATGAATATTTGATCAGCTTCATTACATAGATACATATTTAATAAATTTATATTCTATAATTCACATTAAATATATTGAGAAACTAACATTCCATTTATAAAAAAACAAATGTAAAAAATAGAAAGAATAGATAAAAATCATAATATTTTTTCTCCCACATTGAATGAGACACATTCCCTTCAAATTCATCAACTGAAATTTAATTTTGTTTGAATTACATTATGTGTAATTTTCTTCAACTCGTCCACATAAAAGGAGTTCCAATAGATATTGGTGTTGAAGGTTTCTATGCTTAACCATGATGTTATTTTAAAAAGTGATCCTTATTACATTATTATCTACATTGATAAATATTAGAAAATAAATATTCAAGATATTTTCCAAAGAAATATTCTCAAAATATTCTACATTTTCATTAATGGAATTAAATTTAATAGTAATAAATAACATAAAAAATAATATCATTTGAATAAAATAAATATTATTGGGAATTTAATTACCTTCAATATTTAATTGGTGTAATTCATCCCATGAACAATACAATTAAGATAAAATTTATATTATTACCATGCAACATTATTAATAGGAGTGTAATTATAGGGTTACATTTCCTTAACTCAATTTAAAAACAAAAAACCCAAAAGATACCCACATACAATTAAATATTTTTTATATGTTTATATAAGAGTATGTATAATCCTGAAAAATATTACAATGAATCTATATATGTCTTGAATTCAATGAATGTTATAACATTTTAGGATGTAAAATTCTTTTGGGGTAACAAAAATTAAATAAATATTTCAATTCATGGACTTTATCTATAGAAGATCAACAAATTCAGAGGTATTATTAAGTCATTATAGGATCCTTCTTCCAGACATGAATCCAAACTTATTAGAAAAGAAAAAAATTTAAGTAATAAAAAATATATTTTGGGTTGAATTCTTCCAATATCAGAAATAAGAAGATGAATAAAAATAACAAGAATAATTATAGGAATCAAACTACCACATTTTCGTTATAAATAAAAATAACAAGATAAGGAAAAATAATTTTACTTCGAATTAGAACTACATTAATAATTGTAAGTATCATTAAAGAGATGGATAGTTACATTAAAAAATTGATTGATATAAGGGATGTGTTCCACTAATGAGGGAAATAAATAGTCTATGGTTCATAGTAAGTACATTATATTACCACAATAAAAAATTGATCTTATACTTCTTTTATATAACTATGATTGGATAATAGTGGAAGCAAAGTAGTGATACCGATAAAGATATCCCTCAATAATATTTATATTATGATCAAACAAGACCTCAAATGAAGAAATAATCAATGAATAGACATTGATACATCAATGAGTTAGGAACCACCCCACTACTATAGAAGTAGAATTGTTTTTAAATATTACACACCATAGAGAAACCAATTGAGCATTGATAGAGAAATGAGAAGCGTAAGGGTCCTTGATAATATAATTAATCTAGGGGATTACTAATGACCTATTGGAGATAATTTTTTTATTAGTGATATTTGTAAAAGAGAAATCATCAAATAAATACATTAGTATCCAAATTAAGTATTAAAATTAAAACATGTTAAGATATCCATCCCAGATAACCCATACCACCACTTCATGAAAAGAAGCCTTATTTTCTGTATCATCAAGAATAGAACCACTTAAATGATGAGGAGATATTTTGTATGGAATGGTGTTACCCACCCCAATTAGTGAATAGTTAATACACTCTAGAGTGATGAACATTCCCATACCACTATAACAACTATTAGAATAAAACATGACACCATTTTTATTTTCTAGATTCTTAAATAGTTGATCTAACCATAAAAACTATTTATTGAAATGATATAGGTAGTATGACAGAATCTGACCCTTTATCCACTCAATTATAAAATATTCCAATTTCAAAAAAAAAATTCCTTCTTTTATAAAAGGGATTAACTTGATATACATTTTAATTATATCTTGAAGTAATATAATTACCCTAAAACTATTATCCCAGAGTTGGTGGATCGACTACTATCATATTTCATTCATAGTATCTTCATCATGAACATTAAAATCATTATTCATACAATCATTACGATCTTGTTAATTATTATTCACCTTAGGAAATCTATTTTTATATTTTCCATAATTAAAGCATTTAAAATATTCAACAGTAGGTGATACCATAGAGAGACCATTATTCCCATCCATGTAATTAACTGAATGTTTCCTTTCTTCATTATACTTGAATTTCTATGACAATTTTCACACCAAAAACATATTATTATCCCTATGAGACATTAAATTGAGTTATTCTTCCCATATTCCTTACATATAAGAAACATACCCCTAATTCCTCCTTGACCTTCACAACTATAACTCTCAACGATACCTATCCTTCTCTTATTTGATGAGCCTAAAATATGGTTAAGCTGAAAATTGTAAAAAATGATTTGTAAATAATGATAAGGAATAATCAAATTATCATACACTATATTTATCTATCCATTTGGAATATTATAAAAATATTTTCTATCGAAATTTATATTAATCTAGTTCCTTATGGTTATCACCATTTAATAAAACAAAAATAATAGTATGAGAAACCATAATAATAGTGGGGAACCACATGGTAATGAAAACTTACATCTAGAATGTTTAATTCATGAAAAATAGGTTTTTAACTTCGACACCATAGATTTATCTTATTTCACTCATAGTAATCATTCTTTAAAATCCTTCATGGTGGTATTAATATAGATTTATAATTTCAATGTCATATCCCCCATGAGCGTCAATCCAGTTTTGAAACAAGACATGTCTTTTCACAATAGGTAATGGTCATGTCCTTCTCAATGCCCCCTTTTCAATGTTATTACCATTAGGTGCCTCTGTTCCGAATCCTCATCCACTTGTACTATCAAAACTATGATGTAATTTATTTGGAACCACTAACTCTATCATTTAACCAAATTCTAGGGTATTTTTCTTATCAATTGACAATTCCTTAGAAATATATTTAGAATTATCCCACATAATAACCATAAAAATATCCCTTGGGGTCTCAATAATTATTTATTATAGTAGTTTCCAAATAATAACTAAACAATCTTAATGATACCAACTATAGAGACCCCTCTTTTTTCATAAATAAATAATAAATGTTTTTAGATGATTATTCAATATATTATTCAAATGATAACTTCAGTAACATAATAGTTCAGTGTATTTATAGAATAGGGACACAATAATCTTATTTTGTGAAAGAACATCAACATCTCTTTTGAAGTTCTTCCTGCTTGGTACTATTCACAAACATACTAAACATAAAATATTTAACCGTATCATCTTGAATAGAAACATAAAAATGATGAAAAAAGGCACTCAGTAAGGGTAAGGGATGGATATATGTTATAACAAAATGAAAATAAGGGTATGATGAAATGGGAATATAATTTGAAAACCATACAATTCATATCAAGGATTATAATCAGATGTCATGTTATAATGATTATCAGTTCATAAGACATTAATAATAATGGAATTAAGTTACATGAACCATTAGAAAATAACATTTCCAAAAGACTAAAATTACAACATACAAATAATCATAGAAAATACATTCCAAAGTATTCAATGCTCACATCCAAATATATCATAGAAGAATGGTTTCACACCCCAAATCATAATAGTAGTTAAGGTTCACTCCCAAGAACATTATAATAAAAAAAGACCCTTACTAAATATTATTCACTCCGTATTCCATTCGATTCAATCTCATTTTATATAAATATATAAATAATGAATTGGAGGGAGATATATGGTTAAAGCATAATATAATTAAAATCATATATATTTGTTCCACAATATTATAAATCATTCATTATATCATAACCCAAAAAAATAAATGGGTTTCACAAACATTTCTCATATCTTATCCTATGGAAAATAGATAGTCTTCATAATCATTCAGTTATTTCAATGTATCAAAACCTGTAAAAAAATTAGTTTTTATAAAAATTTCTAGGAATGTAACTCGTTGAAGAGAAAATAGTCTCATAATAATTATTTCATTATTTAACACATGAAAAAAGAAAAACGTTTCATAATAATTTAATAATGGTAGAACCTATGAAAAAATAAATGGGTTTTGAAATAATTTTATCATTGTATAACTTGTGGAAAAAGAAATGCGATTAAAAACATTCAATTTTTCATAAACATAATCCATTTGGAGAAATATTTATGATCGATTCCTTTGATAATATCCCAACTAAATCATAAGTGACCTCAATTATTTCCAAATAAACAACTTTATAATACTAAAATACATGAGTTTCATGATAGATTAATTTTATGATTTCTTCATCAAAAGTGTAATCATGATAAATCCTGATAAACGATGAGATTATAACATTAAACCCTTACAACTTTGGTATCATTAAACCATAAACCCCTTTAAAGAATAAAAATAAATGAAACATAAAATTTCATTATGATAAATATTTCATGATATTACGTTTCTAGTGGGTTGTATATACACCTCATTAAAAAATATTGGTGCATAAGATAATATTGGTTTCTGGGAAGGAAAATTGAGGCCAATATTCATCACCACATTGGTAATATTTTGAATCATAATCCCCAAAAAAATAATAAAATAAAATGGATAATGAAATAAAATTATTATTATTATTTTAATTTTATATCCAATGATCTTGTAAGTATTTTCAACCCAAAAAAGTAATGTGTGGTGAATTTTTATATGTCTCCCCTAAATAAAGGGGAGACTGGAAATCCCTTACCTTGAGACCAAACTTCGTTTGAACACATTTAAAAAATGATTAATAAATATAAGTTTATTAAACAAAAATTTATGAAATTTACATATATATATATATATCATATTATATATGATTTTATTAAGATCTATTAGTACCCATTTATTATCAATTACATATTAAATTCATGTTTCAGGAAATAAATGCTTTATTCATTTTTAATATTCCTATTTGATATTTTTGGTCCTCTTACATTGATCAAGGTTCCAACTATGAAATAATAATTATAATGGAAAAATTATAATAATTATATATCAATTAAACTATTATGTATGATCCTGAATGATGGTTTTTAGAAATGAAGTACATCACGATCACAAAGATGGTTGATTGTACGTAGACAAGAGTAACGTTTCAATTTATGAACGGTTATTGTGGAAAGGATGTAGATAATATTTTATATTTCAAAAATAATAATAATATCATAAATAAAATACTATATCTTTTAATATTCATAAAAATATAATCCATTTTGCGTTGTTAAGTAAATAGAGAGTCACATTGCTTCATTATGGTGGTAGTCTATCAGTACACAAAGGATGTTATCATCAATTTGTGAGTTTAAATGTGTGAAATAAAATGAAATATTTTTATTTCATTACGATAAATATGATTAGAGTATAGTAATTATTCCATTTATATATCATTTATGAACTAAATAAATCCTTTTTTTCTACTAAGTAAAGATTTGGTTAAAAAATAATCATCTAGCTTCATGAGGTTGTAGACCTCCATACACAAATGCAACATTATCGTATCCCCATGGGAATGGAATGTAAAAAAAGAATACATGATATAATTAATTATTAGTATAATTATATTATAAATATTATATATATTATTTATATAAATTATTAACACAACCATGATAGGTGATAATGTAAAAATTAATGACATCGGTTTGAAAGATGGTAGTCTGACGTACACATAAATGATGATTTTGCAATGCATTTGATGGAAGTGCAGATGAATGCATAAATTTAACTTAACATGACAACATTTTAGAATATATATTATACATATTTTACTATATCCTGATATTTTATAAATTATTCAATGGGTGGAGGAAGAAATAATACAAAACGCTCATTGAAAATTTTCACCTCTTCTTCGAGTAACCTCATTAGGGTTACGAAAAACCCCATATTAGTTTGAATTTATGAAAAAAATAATTGATATATTATGATAGGAGTGATTTTTAAAGTGATTTGGGACATTCAAGTTCAATCCACAATGGTTTTATTGTGTGGAGAAGTGAGTAGAGGAGGTAGCCTTATAAAGTGAGGCGAGTGGTAGACATGTAATTTTCTAAAAGGGAAAAAGGTTTACCTATGTTTTATCATACCGAATGGCTCAATTATGGATTATTATAGATTATTTTACGTTATATGGTCCAAATATATATATAATATATTTGGTAGAAGTATTAATTTCATTTTATCCATTATCATTTTACATTGACCCCATGATAAAACCAATTTTACCAAAACTATGGTATTAAAATTTCACTATTTTTACTATCTGTTTGGCTCAAAATTCAATAAGGTATTATTATATAAAATAATTTATTATAACTCAAAATATAAAAACTATTTTATAAAATTTTATTCACATATATGGAAAATATATTTTATAATTAATCATGTAGATGTGATGAGAAAGCAGAGCTTCAAATATAAAATGTTCAAAAGTGTGGGAAGTTTATTATATAAATTATCGGTTAAAAAATTAATAAAATAATGTAATTTAGATTAATATATATATATATAACATTGAATACATTTTACTTTAAAACCTATTTATTATATGAAATTACTTTATAAAAAATTCAATGAAAAAGAAGTTTTCAATTAAATTTCATTAATTTTATTTATTAATCAAAAAAATATTATTTTAGAAAATTCTAAAAAATATAACCAAATAAAATTTATACACATAGAATTAATTTTTTTTTCAATGTAAATATTATAATATTTTTATAAAATATTTTAAAAACAATTGCATAAAATGTATACAAATCCATTCTGTGCATGAAAAATGTAGTTTAAACTGAAAAATTTGATTTATAGTTATATAATTTCTAGAAGACATATAAGATGATTTTTAAATAGTTCATTTAATATATATCATCAAAATTTCACTAAAATAAGTTTCAATTTTTTCTAAAATATTTTACGGTAAAATAATGTTTTTAAATAAATAAACACTTAAAGAGATTTCCGTCAGATTCTAACAGTTTTTATATTCATTTTTAATTAATTGGTCATGAAAGAAATAATTTTATATAATTTTTAAAAAAAATATTTTTTCATTATTTTTTTAATAATATTTATAACTTCCATTTAAATATATAGTAGATAAATATCATTTTAAATAATTATATCCTAATAGTATGACGTGTTTCATTTAAACTCACTATTTTGTGTAATAGAAGCCAAATACAGTTTTATTTGAAATGAAAATTAGTTATTGATTAAAAATCATTTGAATTTAATATTTCATATAATATCAGGTGGTTATAAATTTATTTTTTAATTATTTGTACATTATATATCCTTAGGATAGCATTGTCATCCATATATAGTGAATTTTATGTATCTTCTCTAAGAATTTAATTAAGCTGTGATACTGGTGGTTGATCAAAAAATCATTCAGATAATGAAAAAAACATTAAAAATAATTGATTAAATAATCCCGTTATAAAGAGTAATCTATTTCACTTGACAATAAATTCTTGCATTGTACATTGAAATCCAATCCATACCAAATATTATGTAAAAGTACATCATGATTATAAAAATAAAGTTTACAATTAGGGAATATCTATGTATCTATATAGAGACTACATGATATATAGTTGTTGTAATACTATTACCATAAGGTGTATTGATTGAAGACTCTTGTCATAGATAGTTAGGGGATGATTAAATGTCTCCAATATACATTTAATATATAATATAGTGTGTATATACTAGAAAAAATAAGGTATATTGTAACTTCAAAAATATGATCAATTTATATTCTATCACATAATTGGGAATTTGATCTATATATTCATTGATTTTATAAGATTATTCAATTTACCAAGGTCTATATTTGGTATACTCCATTTATTGTTGGGGATTAATTCAAATGGTTCCCCTTCTTATTATAGATGAATCAATAGATATTTTTGGAATATTTTCCCCTTGAAATATCAATATAGATGTCATTTTTCAGCATAATTGAATAAAACTACCACTCTCCACAAGAATATTCCATGGTGATTCATTCAAAACTAGTATATATTTCAAATTTTACCCTTCCCCTCTACCATTTTTTCATATTTATTTTTTCAAAGTTGGAACATCCCTCTTCCATTCATTATTTCTTTGGAAATTGTATGGCTTGGAGAATTAATTTTCTTTCATGTTGACACTTTATATTGTATCCCCATAGGTTCAATGGTTTTAAGTTACTAATTCCTTTTTATGGATAGTATTCATCAAATATAATAAGATATATATCTTACTTATTATATTACATACATAATTTTCAACTTGAGTTGATTATCATATAAGGTAACTTCATATTCAGTAACTTTCATATCGTCATTTTTCATAGTATTGATTAATTAACTATCCATAGCAGCATGTTATTCATGAGGAAAGTATTTTTTGAATTAATATCACATTAAAAGGCTTATATTCTATACTCTATATTGCATTTTACATCGTTGTTTCTCGATTAATTTCAATTATTGATCATCCTCTCCCTTTATTTTAATTAATTCTATTTCAACTTTTCAATTTTCTCTATATCTCAAATAAATAACTATATTCCTTGAGACATAATATATTTATTAGATACTAATTTATTAATAGTTACATTTAGTGGTGGAATTTTTTTCACATTATTATTTATCACATTGTTACACAATATTGATTATCTAAAAGTTTCTCTATACATGAATGTTTATTTTTCATAACTCGAGTCAGCTCCCCAATATAGTTATGATCAATTAAGATCTTTCACCAACCTCATTATCTATATCGATTTTTTCATGAGTGAAATCTATACATAGGTTATGATTATTCAAATATTTTTCATTTATTCCAGGAGAACCATTTTTACTAAATAAAATAAAATAGACTAGCTCATTGTATTATAATAAGTGAACTACAAAATAAAATTTCAATAAAAGTAAAATATCTTATAAGTGTTTCGTATCTATCATAAGGATTATCATAATGTTCTCACTATATTATACTATGATCTCCACAATCTATTTATCGATGTATCTATTATTCAATCTATTATCCCATCTATAATATATGTGTATATATTTTACAAGAGCTGGTGATTAATATACTACATTGGAAGGCGATATAAGAGATAAAATTCATTGAGATAGAATAGTTTAGTCTTTCATAGATACTAAATTCATTCAGTATTCTCATATTAATTTTGAAAAATATAATACAATATATATTTCAATGGATAATATTTTTATTTCTTCTAGTGTATCCCTAAAATCATTAAATGTTTAATTATGGGTTCCCTAGGGGCAATGGACAATATAATATGGCGATATATGATTCGTAGAAAGGTTAATTCTATTATGTAAGCTGTTATATAATATGTATGAAATTAATAATATGACATATATAAATAATTAACAAAAAATCCATATAAAAAAATATCATGAAATATAAATTTATCCATGGATGGAATATCAAAATATGTAATCACAGTAATAGTAATATATATTTTCATTATAATGGAAATCAAAATTTTTTACATCATGATATTTTCAATGAACTAACCAACGTCATCCCGACACATAACCTAAAACTGGATTTAAAAAAAGCCCAATGAACATTCAATAACACCACATGCTTCCAGTAAGAACCTATAAACCACTTCACATACTCAAGGAATTATTTCATCCTCAAATATAATACAACATTTCCCATTTATTAGAAAAATAATGTCTTCAATAAGAGGAAAACATGAATAAAATCCAATGGAAATACAATGAAAATCCAAAATGTATAAACATGAAAGAATAACAAAAAAATATAATTATATGTGTAAATATTTATCACCACACTGAAAACCCACAATAAATGTAGCATTGAAAAGTAAGGATCCCCCATGTCACATAACACTCATACCCTGTACATTATTCATGTAATAGCATGGGCATAAACACTAAAATAAAAAAATTAGGGTGTGAGATATAAATCTAATTTGGATTCCATAAAATATTCTATAGAAATTTTTTCACTATGAAATAGTTAGATAAGTATTAAAAAAATTTGGTAAATAATTTTCCATAAGAAACAAATTTTTTAAAATAACTTTCGATTTCATTAAAAATTATCTATATTCAATGACATAATAATGTGGAGCTAAAAATGAATTAAAAATATTGGATATTTTTAAAAATCATTAATATCACCAAGGAATCCCACATGGAGATATAAAATGTTGTATATAAAATAATATAAGATAATGTAATCAATGTTAGGTTAGTTGTGTCCAAGGGTAAAAACCATACGTTAAACAAGTGAGAAATCTAACATGAATCAATACCTTCATATAAAAATCCAAAAAAGGGGTGTGATCTAGACAATAGAAAACATACTAGGATACATGAAATAACACTAAGCCATGAATACCACAAATCATAAGAATATTGAGACATGGAATGGTCTATCGATGTCACAAAAAAACCCATAGTGGTCCTCCACTCACTAAGGATACAAATGTCTATAAAAAGACACACCCATGTTACCCAACATAATATATTTTTTAAAGAAAATTAAATTATCCATGAACCTAATTTAAAAAACTATTTCATGGAAATTAACTATAACTCACCTTCTTGAAAATATTTTTTGAGTGAAAATCTTCTATGAAGAAAGTCATAAAAAATATAAAATCTTTTTAAAAAAAATCCCCCCATTAAAACCATATTTATAATTAAACCAAAGATAAATTTCATAAAAAATAAATTATTGATATAATGTAAATATTTTTTATATGAAAAACCAATGAAATATAATATAATATTAGGATATTTATTTGTCAAAACCAATATATAGAGACCCCTATTTCAATAATGAATAAAACATTTTCATCCTCATAAACCAAGATTGGATACAATAAGATGCGATTATCATAAAAAATAATCCAATTAAAAAACAATCAATGATCATTTCAATTCATGATTTATGAATATACTCTCATACGAGATCAAACACATAAATAAACATTGGAGAAAAAATATTTGTTGGATACATCCTACTGGGTTATAAAGAATAATGACTCAAGCATTGAATTAGTGGAAGGATTAACCAATTGAAAAAGGGATACCACCCAAATCATTAAAATGGAGTCATGAGTTCAAATAATATTGTATTGGTGTATGAGTAGAGGATTAGATAGTCTTAAAGGAGGGTTCAGAAAATAAAAATATAGGAAATATATTATTACTATTACTTTCTGTGACTCCACAAGTTAGTCGCTAGCTATAGGTATAATTCCTACTACTACAGAACATCACCAGTTGACTGGTGGCACCTAAATAATTGCACAAGTTCTTCCTATATGAATAGGATATCTAGTGAGGGGAACCAGCTGATCCATGGACACCTACTTCCACAAACTACTATAAACTCCCCTTTTTTACTGATGAACAACATAAAATATGAAAAAAAAACTAAATTCAGTCCATATCTACACCCAATCATAATGTGTTACAATTATCCCCACTATAAAATATTTCCTTCCCTATGAATATGTCACGATTTTAGAACAATAAAAAAAGAAGGACATTGTTCCCTGATCAATTATTAGAGATGATGTGCCTCATGGTTTTACCTTATGTACAACCACAATTTATAAACTAAGGGAATCCTTTTACCACATAGCACCTTTACCTAATGATTTATAAATAGAAATATCCTCAAAACCACTGATGTATTGGGTCTGAGATAAACTTCCTTCAATCGAATTAAAAGTAAAGGGTATAGTTGATATCTCTTAAATTTTAATTTGGGAATACATTGTGATTCAATGTATAATTAGACTACAATTATATATAGTAATATAACATTCCATTTTATTCTATGATATCAAATGGGAAAATGACCCTCAGTTATACCTACCCTTCTAACCTCAAAGAAATTTTTCCAAGAGAGGTGAAACTTAGAGAAAAACATGATCATCCACAAACATTTATAATGGACAACAATAGTTGTTTTCATAACATTATTGGTTGTTCAAACCCACTACAAAACCAATTCACATTTAAAAAACCCTCTGCACCACCCATAGAAAATATTGGCTCATACAAGAGGCAGTTCACCTACCCTTTCATGAAATCAAGGAGATCCATACGGTCAATCATACAACACATCAAATTGGATCACCTTAATCCTAGAAAATGGATTTTACTAAACTGAAATTCAACTAAAATTAAACTTGTATGTGTAAAAAAAGTCATCTGGTATTGGACGATTAACCTTGTCCAAACATCTAATAGAATATAGAACATCATACTTGGCTTCAAATGAGAACCTATCACATTATGAAATTCTATCCTATACAAAGAAGTAATGAATTTGTATATGTTATAAATGGATGCCTCATACAAAACATGGGGTTTCACAATCAATTAAACATATAAATTTTCAATTTTTTGACAATTCCCATATTACTTTGTAGGAATGACACGAGCCAATATCATGAATCTGTTAATGGTTACCCAAATCATATCATCATCCATAATAAGAGTTTATAGTGGTCCAACTATAATTTCTATGGATCAATCCTCCAAATTCAATAATATAATGGATAAGTGTATAAGAAAATGTTACATATATGGTGTTATATATTATTTTTATATTAGGATGGGAATCATGAATCAAAGTATGTGTTTGACCAGCACACTCAGTGTCACTATCATTGTTATCTCATACTATGACACATCCTATTAAATAAACTGTAAAATTAACAATTTATTCTATGATAAAGATAAATCATACCCCACATCCTAACATTTGGAACAACATATTACTTCCAAAGAAAAAAGGCACCAAAAAAAGACTGACACCAGACACACCGAGAATCCTCATCATAAAAGGTTGTAATAAAACACTACAAACTAGGAGTTATTTCATTCACATATAAAATGTAGTTGCATAATGTCAAAAAGTATTTTTATTAAGATGAGTGATCTAGAACAAAAATATCACACATATGTAAATTAAATTCAATAATAAAATTATCCATGGATCATTATCACAATTTTTCATTACAACTTTTGTTTATAAATCCTTACCCAATGTCTCTATCACCGCACCTCCTATATAAAATGATTAAAAAACATTGACAATATAGATATTAATTATTTTATCTGATAATATATATCCTATAATGAGATACCTCTGGGTAAAATTACACTAATAATTTATATTATATAAATATATCATAACCCTCTTTCTAAGGTGGTATTTTCCAGAAGTTTCTGGAGAAAGAAAAAATACCATAATATTAAGATCATGGTGATATAATGTATTTCCATTAATAATTAATTTGTGAAATTTTTAACTGATCAATACTTTTTTTATATAAAGAAAAATCCCAACTCCATGCCTAAGGGTTCATAGGGAAATCATCAAGACCAACCATGGATTTATATAAAACAACATTGGAGATTATGTTAACCTCACATCCAACATTTGAGAGGATTCCTATTTTCAATATTATCCAAAATAGGCCATTAATGAAGAAAATAACAAACATGGGGATCCCCTATAATATTATGTAATATTAATGGTGCAACCACGATAAGCTTCATTTCTACAGCAGTGAATAATGAGACAGGAGATTTCAGAAATTATCCAAAGGGATCTCAAAATATTCACATGAATTACCAAGGGAAACCAATATTATCTCACTAGATGTGACTAACTAATATAGGAAAATATGCCATTAAAAATACATCAATCCCTAAAAAGTATCAATGAATCATTAATACAAACCACCCAGAATATTATCAAAAATTTCATAATATATACTACAAAATAAAACATGTCTCACATTACATAGAGAAGTATTAAAAGGTGACATGACTTGACAAGGAATTAGATGGATCTGGTCCTGGTTTACAAAACTATATCTCTGTTAACTCATGTTTAGTTATCACAAACTCATTGTCCACAAATTCCAACTAATAAAAAAAATTCTTTGATGGATCTCTGGGCCAACATTGTCCTAATTCTAAATTTATTTACAGAAGTAAACACCCCCAGATTCACCATGTTCAATTAACTAATCCAAAACACATATCATAGCCTTCAAAAAAAATATCCTCAGTGAAAATAGTCATATAGTGAAGTAAAACAATGAGGTTTAGAGAAACTTGATATGTTCGATGAATTCAATGATGCATCCCAATGACTTTATGTAGATCATGATTAAATAAATTTATCCCAAAACTATAACAACATTAAAACTATAGAGAGTGAACCTAAAGGTATAAAAAAATAGATTATGTTATTCACACAAGATACCAATATTCTGGTGGAATACAGGTGATTCATGAGGACTGGCCAACACCTACTCAACTACCCAGTTGAACAAGGATAGTATAATATTAGGGTATAAATGTTTTGAGAAATTACATATCACTTTCAAATCCATTAATATCCTATGTAATTATAATGTTATGATAAATATAATTCTCATATGGATAGTATTTACATTATACTCCTCAACTCATTGGATAATCCACTCAAGTCATATAGGTTGAGAATTCCATCTTTTCACATCATTTCTAGGGAACAACAGACATCCCTTACACACAAATAAGTGAATGGTGAAAAATAAAAAAAATCAATACAGTAAGAAACACCTTCATTATGGTTTCATAAAAAATATACTTAACTGGATAATTCCTTTTTCAAATTTATATCATTTCAAATACCTATTAATGACATTTGAAATGGATTCATACCAAAACAACCCAAATTATTAATAATTATATTTTATTTCATTATAAGAAAAAATAAAAAAAATTAATCATCTCATAACTCATAAATTACAATATAATACCTCTAAAAATTTAATACAAGGAATGAAATAAAAAAATCATCTAAAATTAAATTATTTAATTTTGAATTAAATTTAAAATGAAAGAGAATTTATATTAAAAAAATACTCATTTTAAAAAATTAATATATTATTTTCAATTTATCATTCCACATTGAAAACTATTTCATCTAAAAAATTTAATCTTTATTGAAATCATGATTCCTGTGTGGAAAATTATTTTATCGAAATCATTAACTTTTCTTGAAAACTATAATATTTTCATTTTAAATCATGATCAATATTGTTTTCATATAATTATCTATAAAACAGTCATCATTTTATATGGAGTAAGTAATGCATTACTTTTCAGAATAAAATTGTTTTTCCTAAATGAAAATTTCATACAATAATCTCGCTATACATCCCCAAATCAAAAAATTCATTCTGTAATTGTTAGTAAAATAGAATAATAATATCAATATAAACTAGGAACCACATGGATTAACATCCTTTAAAAGGGAGTCACTCAATTAATCCTCCAACCATGTTTTTTAGAAAGTAATAAAAAATGGATTCAGAGTAATGCTCACCATAATCGCATAGTAGACCTCTATGTTGTAAGTATTCTAAAAGAACTGTAAAAATTTAAAAATAATTCTTTCATCCCTACATTTTTTTCATGACAACTAATTTGATATCACAAATTGAATGTTCATTTTCTTAACACCCCAATTATAGAACAACCTAAAAGAATCAAAAAAAAATTCTAGTGATGTTCCTAAGTCATCATATCAATCAATAAATCATGGAAATCATCCAATAAATTGGTTTTCGATGATAACATAGGTGATATAATAAATGATTTTAATAAATATCATTCACTACATGTACTCAATGAAGATTTACCCATCCTATATTTGGTTTACTGAACAAAAAACCAATCCCATTTAGTGTTAGGAAACTTTTTTATGGGTAATTTCTTTAATAACTTTTTATAATGATCCAAATAGGATCAACCTAACATGTCAACCAAATATTTATCAACACAAGGGAAAATGTGGATTCCCTGTATCCGTAGACTAGAGACAAAAATGTAAGCATGAAAAAAATTAAATGAATAATTTAAAATTGAATGATAACACAACATTTATCATCTATAAAAAAAATGTTAAAAATAATTATACAACATGGAAGAATTTTAAAAATACTATAGAAATACAAGGTCAAGATATAATTGCTAAAACTAAAAATATATCTAATAATATAAGATCAAATATATTTAAGTGAAGAAATTTCCCAACTATATCATCCCAATCTAAAGGTTTTATCATCCAAGAGAAACCCTTATGCCACAAAATTCCCCGCTCCTCAATCTATGTCCAGGAAAATCATCAATGTAAATGAGAAAAGAAAATTTTAGGTGTCAATATAAATTATTAGTAGTATAACACCATATAATCTAAAAAATGTCTATGACCATTTAACTATTAGATATATCTTGAAAATAATCTATGTTTATATCTCAACTTCAATATGAAATACATTTTGTAAAAAACCATATATTTCCTTTAAAATAATAAATATTAATAACTACCTGAATATGGAGATAAAAAATAATTGTAACACAAATTCAATTTATGAAAATAATGTCTATCTAAATGGAAAACCATGAAATGATATAAAACATTGTACATAAATGAAACCAAGATACTGTAATTTCATTGAGGAGCACCATGTTCACATGCCAAAAACCTAGGGAAAAATGTGACAATCAAACCTGGAACAATATAGTAATTTAATAACCAAATCATCATATAAGATATATAATATTTCAACATATACTAGTATATGAAATGTAAAACTATTCTATGTATTCCATGAGTCCTAAAATCATTTAATCCTTCCACATTTTATCAATGTCACAAAAATAACCCACACTTGTGCCACACTCACTATGGTTGTATATGTCCATAATTAGTCACATAAAAGGATCACTATGTTGTATATTTTTTTAAAAAGTAATATACTTTCTATGTTTGATGAAATACCTCAAAGATTATTTTCATTATAAAATGAATTTTTAATCATAGGATAATTGATTCATTGGTATGAAATATTTAAACAAACCATAATAATAATTTTGGAAAACTTTTCATATCAATGCACCATTTCTCCCATTCTTGATAAAAAAATTTAAATAAAAATCATATTTGAGGAATTTCATCGAAAAAAATGTATATATGTTTTTTTAAAATAAAAACACCATTAATACTACTTTTCATTACACCAAGAACTCATTTCCTAAAAAAAATTCAGTTTTTATTTAAAAATCATAAGAAAAACAAAACAAATTAACAATAACATTATGTAATTCATGTGTGAGAACATTTTTATAGTAAAATATTCCTCAAAAATAGAGAAAAACTAGTCGCTATTAAATACCTAGACTAAATATAAAGTGATAATATTCTCCATAAATGAAATATTAAAGAATCCAATAATCACACCATTCAATGAATTATCCAATTATCTTGTCTAATAAATAAATGAACACATATTGAATGAGAGAAAAAACTATATTTGAATTAATAATCATACCTGATTATGATGAATGGGGACTGAAGATTTCAATTATCACTATGATTCATCAATTTAGGGATATATAGAGTATAAATCATCCCCAAGGATAATCCTATTAAAATATATTCATATTAGGGTTTATTGATAGGATTAGGGAGGTTCAACAGAGGTTTCAGGAAAGAAACATACATAAAAGACATTACTAACATGTGGGTCAATAATTCCATCATCTAGCTAGTGGCTATAAGAATAGGTCTTGTTGTTCATAAATTCAACGTATTGGTTAGTAGAAGCAAACTAGTTTTCCAATGAAACCAGTAATATTTGATTCATTTTTCCCAAATAAAGCAGATAGATTTTTACCCTTCCTTTTATATCAGTTGATTCCTTCTAAAACTAACTACTATTAAATCCCCTTCTGACCTATAGTTGACACTAAATACAAAAAAAATTTCCTCACCTTCTCTTGAGAAAAAGTTTTTCCAATCTTGTAACCAAGGATTTGTACCCATATATCATAAATAACTTGTAAAGGAAAACACCAGTCACCTAAGATTGTTTGTCTCATCTGATATCCCAAAACATCGATAGGTTATCTAGTATCGAGGCACACCCATCACTATCTATTTTCAATGAATTTATAATCTGAATTATGTGAGTTATGTTATGATAAAAAATATTATTTCCATTGAAATCAATAGACATTTTTATAGAAAAATGATCATACATATTTTAAGTATTTATATTTGTTATAAAATGGACGAACATGATCATAATACATCCAAAATAAGAAGGTGGATGATATCATTAAATATTAATAATAATTAATGGATATTTAAATTTATGAATAAAATATTGATAATTTTTTCATTCAAAACTAGATGAAATTTCATTTTCATTTGGTACTTTTTATAAATTTGAATCCTCAGTGAAATAGAAATTGGTGTTTATAAATAATAATTGAAACATAAAGATTAATATTTTTACTAAAAAAGGTCTAGGAGGACTGAATAATTATACCATACATTAAATGCTAAAAAAACATTATATTCAGTATTCTGTTAAAAAAAGTACTAATAAATTGTATGGAAAATGATGAAAAGTTTCCATTTAAAATTTAGAATATAAATTCAATATTTACATAAATCAACCATACTCAATAATTCACGTATTAATTAGATTAAAAATGAGGAAAAATAAAAAGTATTGATATTGAGGATAATGTATCTCGTCTAAAAGGATAAATATGGATTGTTTTTCTTATTTATATTTTTTTTCCAATTTAAATGTGTACCAACAGGAAGAAAAAAAGAATAAATAGTTGAAAATTACAATAATAATAATAGGATAATATATATATATATATTGTTTGGTGGAGAAATAAAATAAAATATCCCTCAATTGAAAATGATACACCAATAAGATCTATTAAAAGTTAGATATAAGTATATAACATTTACATGGTTTGTGACATGTTTATATGTATTCCAACATCCAATATAACTAATATATCTTTATGATTCATCTATATTAAATCCATATTTTTATAATTATTTTTTGATATCACTTATTTATAGATTATATTTACATATATACTCATAATTTTTTATTTAGATTAATTAGATTGGTGATAACTATTACGTTTCTCATGAATGTTTTGATTTAGTGGTTCTAGTACTCATTCCCTTTTAATAGTTTCATAACAAAAATATATTCAATAATTAAAAATATAGAATATTTATACATTAAATAAAATATTTTAATAATTCATAGAAGTAAATTTTCAAAAAATTAAATATGTTGTTCATAGAGGCGGTACTCGTCACATACACATGAGAGACTTTTAAAATTTTTAATAGATGGAAATGAAGGATGCTGGAAAATTATTTGTCCTTATAGAATTATAATTATTAAATAAATATTATATATATATTAATTTAATACCTCTATATAACAAATCGTGTGAGGAAATGATTAAAAATAATGTAGGTTACTTCATATAGGTAGTAGTCTACACATTCAAACGTGTGATATTTTTATTTTCCAGCACATGGAATGGAGAGAAAAAATTATGGAAAATAAAAAAAAACTAATTAAGTACATTAATGATATTTATTTTAAAAAATTTAATATGTATATATTATATTTTATGTATATTTAAGAATTGGGAATATTTCATGGGAATTATAAGAGCATATACATCTTCTATGGATAATCTCCTCTGAAAAAACAGCATAATGCTTATTTGAAGGAATGTTTTGTAATAAAATAATCTATATATAATGGATAATAGTTTTTGTAGAGAATTATTGTACATATGGGTAGATCTTAGTGATTCTATCATGTGTTCTTAATATATGATATGAGGTTCCCCTCAATAAGGGAGGGGAGGTTGTTTGGAAAATAATAAAAACATCAAAATAATATAAAACATTTTCATGGTAATGTGAAAAATGAAAATATTTTAAAATTTAGGATAGGTTATGGTCAAAATACACTACTCAAATGATATTTTGAAATATATTAGTTATATTTGGAAATATATATCTTTTCTTAACCCCCTCATTAAAACTTTTAACCCTTTTTTTGGTGATGAATGTTTTTCAATGGTTAATATTTACTATCTCTAAAAATTAAATGTTAATTTTTATATAAACTAAATTTGATGATTACAAATATTAAATTAATTAATATTTTATAAATTAATTCAATTTTCAGAAATTAATATTAATATAAGACCACAAAATACAATGACTTACATCTTGTTATAAAAATTTCATTTAATACTCAATAATATTTTACACAAAATCATGTATAGAATTATTGCACATAAAATTAGTTTGTTTGTAAATTAAGAATAATAGTTATCTTAATTTAAAATGAATCTAGAAACTGATATATCTCTTTAATTACTCAATTAAATTAATATATAAAAATAATTATATTATTATAATTTTAAGGAACGTAAGTTATAAAATGAAAAAGATGGATTTATAAATTCAAAAATTAATATATTATTTATTTTAGTCAATTTAAACATATTTTTTCTCTAAAAATGGGTTCATACACATTTATGTAATTCTTATATCATAACGGATTCTTTAATGTGATGTTATTTAGAAAAAAATATTTTTCACAATTCACCCAAAAACTAATTTTGAGAAATAAAAAAATTCTCCCAAGGTAAATTTCTTCTTCAAGACTCAAAAAATGACATTATTATTATCAATTAAAAGTTCTAAAATTTATAAAATTTTCTGCTAAATGTTGTTGTGGTGTAATATTATTATAATAAAAAATACTAGGATATGAAATGGGAAATACGTTACATATGCAGTGTTTACCTAATATAGTATTTTATAGGGTTTGAAAAGAAACATCTTTCAAAATTATCATATCTAAAAAAAATTGAACTTCATTGGGAGTTTAATAGGTATCATATAATAATCAACACATATTGATCTCTAATGAGGGTCTCAAATTATGTTAAAAAATATGGGATTAAAAAATAATAGAGTCATACCATTGGCGAGATTCCATAACGCTAGTATTTATACACTATTAAGATTATGAAAATTCACCATATTACATAATAGGATAGAAAACATATTATTTAACAAATGTGATTCTTGAGATAAATCATATAGAAAATTATACCCTGAAAATAAATATTTGAAAATATGGAAATTATATAAAAAACCCACATTTTCTAGAATTTAGATTCACCATGTGGTCTGAACATGGTGTATGAGTATATTAATTACTACACAATTAGGGTAAAAAATTTAATTGTGATTATTATTTCAGTACAATCCAAATCTAGGAACATTTTACACAAATGGAAAATATATAAGAAAAATTAAAACACCATCATGTTCATATGTGGAAATGTGATTAATGGGGTTAGGTAAATGTTCATGATCAAATCATGTGTGGAGAAAGAGGGATTGTAGAAAGGAAATTTTAACAAGACAAGAGAATGAGTGGGATCATGTATTATTAATTATAGTGAAGGCCCCTTCACAAATGAAGAGGGTCACAACTGCTACTTTATTTAGGGAATTCTACAACTAAAAAAGTTAATAAAATTATTTTGTTTATGTGTTAATATGAAACATAAATTTTCATATAAAATGACTCTATTTTATTTATTAATATAATAAAAAAATACCATAAACAAATCATTACATTTAACAACATGTAAAACCAATGTATTTTGATTTTAATATCTAGATTTTTCAATATTTGAATTTTTCATCTATGATACATTTTAAAAAATATCACTTTATCATAAATAGTACACATTAATTAAAGGATATCTAGGAAATGATTCATCAAATGATTTAAATTTTACTTCTCACTTAGAGTTTGGATATATTTTTTCAACAATGATTACCCTCACTAATGATGAGGTTTAGTTTTTGTATCATTAAAATTGGATTCCATGGGATGGATTGTTTAACAGTGGGAATCATAGTATGTTTAAGGGTGGAATTTTATCTAATCATATTATAAATTTTTATCATTATTATTTTTAATTATTTAACCATATTTATATATTACTAAGATTTTATAGAATTTTATATATTCTTGTGAATATATTATGGGATATTTGTTTGTTATATGAGGAATATTTCTTTAATTATAATAAACATATGATTTTTTTATTCACTAATTATACTAATTTAAGTAATATTTTTAGGATTTCATTCTCATTTATTTTTTATTAAGTAATTATTTTCCTTCAAGAGCACATTGGTGACTCTTATTAAATCTGATTCTTCTACCTTGACATTTTTTAGGTTTCAAATTTAATGACTTTTATATAAATTTATTTTTGGAATGATTCTCCAAAAGAAATGTATTTTAGAAATGATGTTGAAATATATTATAAGAAGTGAATTATTAGAATCTTTCATTGTACTAGATGCATTATAAAATAAAATTAAACCATGCCCCTAATTGTGGTTTTTCTAAATGATGATAAGAGATAGAGGATAAAATGCATTATTCTTTCAAATAATATGATGAATATAGGTGGTAGGGAACTATGAAGTAAATTATTTATTCAAAAGGTCTACCATTGGTGTTCTTGTCAAGAATGATTAGTAGGGACAATGATATTAAATATATGGAAGATGGGAAATATTGGATCGGTCGATAATTATATATCAAGTTGTTTTTCTATGTTTCTATATTCATCATGAAAATTAAATATAAATTAGACATTTATTAGTAAAATACAAAGATGATCTTACATATCAATTGAAATGTGTATTGTAAAAAATATTACGTAATGAATTATAAGTATAATAAAAATGATGACTTATTGGCACATCTCATTGTATTGTATAAATAATGGCATAATGGAATGAACATCCTAGTGGATAGAAATGGGTTTATTTTAAACATGAATAAATGTAATGCATGTAAGGATTATTATTCTATATCAAAAACTCTCATAAAGATATAAAAAATTATGCATTCCATAACAATAAATATTCATACTAATATAGATCTTGAGTTATTATTTTGGTTGATGATTTGAAATTTTTATAAACCAAGTAATTAATATAAATAATAATAAGGGATTATTAATTTTAAAAATTGATCCATGTTCAAATTATGTAATGATTTTTGTTGGGGTGACCAGAAAACTTCTTTTTTGTTTTATGTATATATTATAAAATTTATTTATCATCCATTTAAATAAAGACGATGAATCTATAGGGCTAGCATTATATGATGTAAAAAAGGAATACACCACAAAGAACTCGTAATTAATTAATTTTTCATATTTTAAATAAAATACTAAATAATTACTCATTATCGTATTTAATATTGATTAGGTTCATACTATTTTATGACTATCATAGATACTAGTTTTTATAATAAATAATACTTTTCATAGGATACATAGGAAAATGAATTAATGTTTTTCTTAAAAATTTTACGATCGATTAATTTATTAAAATCATTGAATATATAATTATTTCACATGAATGGGTGCCCATTGTTGATCAATCATGGGAATTGGTTAAGAAATATTAAAAAATAATCCCATAAATGGAATTATTTATTTCATAATTGTTTTTCAAGTTTGAAAATGTAGTCGTTTTTCCATTACACAATTCCTCACACATGTGTTTAATTATTTTTTACAATGTTTTACCTCAAACATAATTAAGGGATTATCTAAAATTTTTCATCATTTATAAAACACCACATTTTATATTTTCCTTATAATAATTTTTTTCTCAATTACATTTGTTAATAGAGAGATTCTAAAAATAAAGAAAAACCAAAAGATCTAATTTAGTTGAAATAGAATCCAAATTATTGGTATGGATTAATATAATCTATAATAAATTATGGAAATACATTCTTAACACATTTTAATAATTACATCATTAAATTAATAGAATATTCATAACTAAATCTATTGAATTTATTCAAATGTCACAAAATTCCTTAACATGTGGCTATTTATATTGTCTCATTTAGTGGTACAACACATTAAATATTTTACACAATCAATAATCCATAATGAAAATAACTATTTGTATACCAAATATCATATTACATTCATCATAGGTCATTTAGGGAACATCAATATGATTAATCACACATTTAAAACCCATTAAATTCATACCCCATGGTGATATCAAGGATTAAATAATTCTGTATTAATGCAAACATTTATGTTTATCGTATATCTTGAAACAAGGATGGGTTGGGGTGTGCGGGAGCACTGTGAGGATGGAAATCGGAATTAGGGTTTGCGATGTCGGTTCCACACTTTCTCGACGCCATGATTGTGGCTGGCAATATAGGTTCCATTGGAAATGATGGTCCGTAGAGGCTGGGGGTTGCATATGCGGCGAGTCTGTTGATGTGTTGGGATGCTGATGTCCCATCTGTTTCCCGGTGTGAAGTTGTATTGAGTCTCAGAGTTTTCGTGCCCTCGGTGGATAGATCTTCATAGATCCACGCTGTCTGTGGTTGGATGGCTGAAGGTGGCTTGAGGGGTCTTGATGCTGCCCGAGAGGTTGTCAGGTATGGTCTCAGACCTCAGAATATGGACTTTTGTCATGGTTTTTTGGGAGATGCAGGCGTGTGTGGTTAGGTTGTTGTGTCCAATCCAAGACCTCTGATCAAGAAGGATTTTAGCTCATGTGTTAGTGATGGATCCGATAAATTGGCTGCTGCAATGCCTTCTAGTTTTTATTTTCCTTCTTCATGGAGGATATATCCAGATGATGCTTTGAAGCCTGCATTTGCATCATATACTGACTCTTGTTCTGGAATAATTCTTCGAAAGGGGTCCTCAACACATGTTGAGGAAAATCCTGATTTCTTTTCTAAAAGTATTCCCATCAGAAAAACCTCCCTGATTGCACATCTTGTTTTACCTAAGGGTCATAAATCCTGGAGTTTCGATGATTTGGTCTGACGGATTTCATGTTTGTGGGGTTTTTCTGACTTGAGGTGTGTATCTCTTAGATGTGGTTTCTTTCATTGAATTTTTCCTTCAAATGCTGCTAAAATTTGTATGAGGAGCATTGGACCTCTTTTTGAAGCTTGGATGGCTTCATCTTCATGAATGGTATTTAGATTTCATTGATTTGCGTGCAAGGAATTATTTTTCCTAGGTATGGGTTCATCTTCAGGGTCAAAATTTGGTTCTTTGGCACCCAAATATTTCCTATGATATTGCCATGGCAATTGGGAACCCTATACAACATGACAAGGAGACTGATAATGTTCAATTTATACATTTCTCTAGAATTCTAGTTGAGATTGATCTTAGATCCACCCTTATTAACAAGGTAACTCTTTCCACTCTGATGGATGACATTGAAATTGATGTTGAGTATGAAAGAAATCCACTTTTTTAATGAAAGTATGTCTGTTGGGAACTTTTTGGAATTATGTCAAAGACGAATTTCCTGTGAGAACTGCTGGATGAAGGGTGATCCATCCAGCCTTTGTTGAAAGAGATAAAGGAAAAATGATGTGGATTTGTCATGACCTCTTTATCATAGCATCAATACATATTCCATTAAGGTTGATGTGTTGGATTTGGAGGAAGGCCGTCAGCTACCTTCGAAAGGGAAGGGGCTGATGGTGAATTCATCACTATTGAGAGCCAATAGCGGTCCTTCTAATATTCTGGATAACTCTGCATCTCAAATGATTGGTCCCTCCACTACTAGGGTTGGCTCTTCCATAGAGAGTACACCCAAAGCAGGTCATACAGTTACTCCTAAGGGATTAATTGGGATTGGAAAGACTACTCCTCTTTCTGTTGCGGGATCTCATACATGCATGGACCTATCAAATATATGAAAGAATACTGGCATAGGTTTGCAGTGTGATGAACCTATTGAGATGAATTCTATCACTGAATCTCCACCCCAGGTTGATTTCCATCAAGTGATCGAGAATCTCTTGAACTCTTCTAGGAAATATGGGAAGTAGGTGACATCTCAGAGGCGGAATGGACCACAACGGTTAGCGAGGGTCCAACTTATTTTAATGACACACTCATTTCTTGAGAAGGGGGAGTTGACAACACTCCTGCCCCCTCGAAGTGCAGGCCAATGAAGGAATACTCTAATACACGTTGCACTATGTGTACTCTCTCTTTTAATCTATCAGGTAAGTTTAATTTAGATATTCTTAATATTCCCATGCAGGGTAATACCCACTCTGAATGGGAAATTGCTGATGATTCTTATTATGGGAATGATATGTCTTATTATGATCTATAACGTTGTGTTTTGGTGGATGAGGGAAGGTCACTTTGTTTGACCCTGCCTATCTCCTCTATACACTTTTCCTTTTTTAATAAATTGTCAGAAGCATCACTTTTGGATGGTCTTCCTGGTAAATCTTGAAACAAAATATAGTTTTACTTATCTACTCATCTACATTATAGTGAAATTTTATGTTTCAAAAAAATAATGTCTATGATAACATTTGTAAAATTGTTATTTAAATTAGAAATTATCATCAATAATATCCCTTGATACCTTACGAATAATCTCTTTGGAAGTCATCTAGTACCATTGAAAAAAATTCCCTGATTAGTCCACCATCATTGTTCTCGAACTAGAGGAATACTTACTCTATTTGTGTCTCCAGAGACACTAGATATTATATAATAATATTTTGTTTAGGAGATCATGGGGAGACTATTCCCAATAGAACATGTATCTATAAAAAATTACAGATGATTAAATACTTACAATTAACCAATGAATAAATATAATAACGATGTTATACCTAAGAAAAATTCATAAGAAGATAAGATAACCCAAGAGATAATAAAATGGATCATCATAATGTCACAAGAGTAATTAATAATACAAAATAATGCTCATCGGACTAAAATAACGATCATTGTCCCAAAATAAAAAATATACCAGAGTGACCTATAAAATTGTTCTTAGGTGTATTCATGGCACAGTCTCTTAACTCCAATCATGCCCCTTGCCTCAATTATTAAAAATTTGTCATTTTCCAATGCCTGTGTAATGAATCATAAAGTCATATTAGGTGATAAGGCTACAATCAACATGAATATATATATATATATATATGTCTTAAATATTAATAGATAAATATTCATTTAATAACATAATGATCCACAGTAGAACCATTTTGGTCGAATACCTATTGAAACATGGAAACATAAACCCCTAGTTCATATGTGAAATAAATATTCTCCCAATAATTTGTTAATATATATAATAGTTCATTGGAAAATCATACATAAACACTTCATTATAAATTTTATACAAAAACATAATAATTCTTGATATTAGATTCTTAGTAAAGGTTAACAAGGGAGATATCATTGATCATATAAGAATAACATGATCATAAGGGTATCAGAATAAAAGAATAACATTGGAAAACCATACCCTCCATTTATAGATCATAAACATGATTCATGACATAAATCATGGTTGTTAAAAAGTGATTCATCATAAATGAATCAATTTAAATAATCAATGAGATAATCACATTGGCACAAGACATAGTTGTTTAGAATTCTTATAATATTATAAAATTTTGAACTTGTATAAATTGTAACAGGTTCACTCATTTAGTCATGGAAAAGAAATAAATCCCTCCCATATACTTATGGACATGTAACCAAGCCCATGCATAATCTTATAAAAATTTATACTAGGTCCATTCTTTATCTTATGGACATGATAACTAATCATATCCTTAATAATATCGATATAAAATCGTCTCAATGAATAATATTGTTAAAATGAAGATAGGTTCTCACATAACCCAATTTACTCCAAATATATACATCATTACTCAATGCATTGTGTAATGACCCAGATTTTTCCATGTATTATTTTAAATATTATATGGGAATTATTTTGAGACCAGGCTCTAAGATGGCATGCAGTTCCGAGGCCCAGTGATCCCAAAACAAATGTTTGAATTTAATTTAATAATTAAATTACGTGCGTATGCGTTTTCCTAGAAATGTTGAATAACTCCTGAACGGGTGCTCGGATCAGAAATCTGAGGGCACCGTTGCATTCAGAATAACAATTTATCTTAGGCGAGGCCTAACTTTGGCCGGCGCAGGTCGGTGGTGAAATATGGTTTTTGGACGTAACCGTAATAAAATATTTAGTTAAAATGTTTTATTAAATCTTGTTACGTCAAATATCTCTTATCTTTTAAATAGATATTTCGCAGGGGAATCAGGGTTACGATCCCCATAACCCTGAAATTCTCTGGAGGCTCTGGGAAAGATCTGGAGGAAACCCCCAACACAGCGGCAACACTCTTGACGGATTTCGTCGGCGACGATGACGCGACGACCAGATCTTTACCAACGAATGCCTCTGATCTAGGTAAGATGTTGATTTTGATTTTCTATTTCAAGTTCTTTTTTTCCTACGATGAACAGACTAGTCCACAAACAGATTAGCCTGCGGATCGATCGTATTTGTGGGATGGGATTTTGCAGGGATCTTGGGGATGTGATTTGTGATTTTATTTTGGTTTCATTCAACCTTCTAACGGTGACGGACCCAGATCGACATGAACATCGATCGAGGTTCGTCCCTCTCGATTTTTTGTGTTCTTCTACCCCAATTCTCGCGTTCTTCATGACCATTCTTTGCGTTCTTCGTAAGGGTGATGAACAACAGATCGTTGCACATCCGTTCTGCGACGCAACGATCTGAAATTAACGAATCAACACCGCAGTGAACTTGCGGAGGTGCATCGACGGTTTCGACAGACGGATCGAAGCAGATCAAAAGTTAACGTTCTTAGAACTATTTCTGCTCGGGCGACCAGAATTGGATTTCAGAGCTGATCGGAGGCCCGAAACCCATGGATTCGGCTTCACGAGGATGAGGCGACCCAGCACCTTGAGTTTTGTGGAAAACAGACGGCTGAATCAAAGTTCGGAGGATTAGCCGAGGCACGCAGAGGAAGACAGCGATTCTGGAATTTTCCCGACTACACACCATGTAGTATGGGCTACACGACATGTGTTCTTCAGAGAACGACCTGCCGTGTACTCCAGGAGTACACGAACATGGGTAGGGTAGACGGCCATGGACACACCGTGTATACCCCTCCCCGGCCAGACCCAACCAGATACACAGGATACCCCGTGTACTGGTACACGGGCAGGCGACACAGACACGATCAGAGATAGTGTACGGGCACATGGACAACGTACACGGATCGAGCCCAGGCGCTTGAACACGGCATGTGATTTCTTCTATACGCCGTGTAGTTGTTTTCTGTCTGGAAAGACGAATGACACGGGCCGGTTACATGGGTAGCACTCAGGGTTAATGAACATGGCGTGTACTTTTCAACACACCGTGTAGTTTAGTTTTGCACGGGTTGAACGAAGGACACATGCCATTTACACAGGCAGTACCCGGGGTGAAGGAACACGGCATGTAACCATACTACACGCCGTGTAAATTTTTCTTCATGGACTGAGCCACTTGCCTTCTGTGACGAGGACTAGTTCATAGGGTGCGTACCCTTGGTAATCCCCTAAATGTTCTGGTATCAATTCCTTTATACAGAAGTATGATCCCTTTAGCAGAACTCCCTGAATAGAGTTGTTCAAATCCTCTATTTGAGACTTAGAGCCAGATCCTCTATTCATTCCTGGAACCCAAGGTAGAGTTCTTGGTATCAACGTGACCAACATTACCCGGGCACTGATCCTCGGCTTCGTGGAATAGTTCAGACTGAGTTGTCGGAATCACCCCATGACTTGGATGTGATCCTCATATGAGCATCTTGTTCCCAAGGTACTTGTGGAGTGTGTTCTCCCGGAACTAGTACTTATTATCTCTCTCTTCAGACCTATGAGTGTGTTCTTCCAATGGTATGCTTAGTGGAATCTTCGAGCCAGATCTTAGTGGTGGTTTCGCGATGGTCACCTTTGTATGAGTATATCTTGATATTCTTGTTATATGTTCCGTAGATATATACTTGTAAATCTGATTGTACCTTTCTTCGTGGTATTTCCCTTTGTTGTATTTTTCCTTTGTGGTTTTCGGGGTGTCCTACTAGGTATTTTTATACTCACCCTTTCACGAGCTTTACCCGCACGTGTCGTGTCTTGTGAAGTCGAGTGAGCCTTTGATAGGATTCTAGGAAGACGAGGACCAGACGGTGCTCAGTGAGATCAGACAGGCCGAGGTGCATTCCTTCGGTGACGGGTTGCAGTCCCAGTACCATTCTCTACAGGTTGGACTGTGTTGCAGACTTTTTTTTGGTGGGATTTTACTTTTGGACTTGGGTTTTAATTTACTGTACTTTACTTCCCTGCCGTACTCTGTTGGTTGGGTTTTAGTGTATGCATGCATTTTTCCTTT
Source organism: Viscum album (assembly GCA_963277665.1). Classification (NCBI taxonomy): domain Eukaryota; kingdom Viridiplantae; phylum Streptophyta; class Magnoliopsida; order Santalales; family Viscaceae; genus Viscum; species Viscum album. The sequence goes on along the minus strand of OY728140.1, from coordinate 1,303,255,142 downwards.
TTGTAGTTTTTACTTTTCAGCTTTGTGGGCATGGAGATGTATGTGCATGTGTACAGGTTTATAGGCAATTCCTCCCTTGTTAGTAGCATGCCTACTCGGTGCTAGTCACCTGCCCCTGGCCTATTGGAGGCGGGCTCGGGGAGATGCGGCTCAGGCCCCACCGAGACGGGTTGTGTCAGAGTGGTATCAGAGGTTGTCGGTCCTACATTAGGACCGAGAGTCTGTGAGTTGGTTTGGGGCAACAGTGTTAAGTGTATTGAGTTCGTCTCTCAGGCCAGGGACCCTAATGTTGGTGCAGCGGCCGACATATCCATACACCAGGGCTCTGATAACTTACTTTTCGACTCAGAACATGAAAACACTAGTTGCATGGGTAAAATAATGGTACATGTATCATATAGGAATGGATTGCGGTTTCTATGTCCTTCTTGATTCAGCTCTCCAGATATACTCACTGACTGTGATACATCTTGTTTCTTAAACAGGATTCCTCCGCGACGCGCACCCGGTAGGATCCAGTAGCTCGATCACGAGGGTGACCCCCTCAGTGATGAAGATTCGATACAGGGACCAGATCCCCCAGTTCTACCACCAGGTGGTGTGCCAATAATTCCACCACATGTGGGGTAGTGTTTAGAGCCCGTTGTACCAGTGGAGGAGGAGTGCGGACTTAGTGCACTAAACGAGTTTCAGATACATAGACCCCTTAGGTTTTGAGGTGAGACTAACCCTCAAGCAGTAGAGGACTAGCTTGAAGCGGTGGCCAGAGTCTTCTGTTTGGTCCGGACAATAGTAGACCAGATGGTGATCCTAGCAGCGAGCCTTCTGTAGGTCTCTACAGGGCGATGGTGGAGTTTGGTCATCCAGACTCACGAAGAGGTGACTCTTGCTTGGTCAGAGTTTGACCATCTCTTCAAAGTGGAGTTTTCACCAGTTACCCTGAGAGCAGTACACATACATGAGATTCTTCATCTCTAGTAGGGAACCATGACGGTGGCTGACTATTCACCGAGGTTTACTGACCTCTCACGGTACACGATGGATATGGTCAGAGATCAGTACTTCAGAGATCGGACTTTTGAGCGGGGATTGCGCAGAGATATTTGAGCTAGAATCATCCCTCTGGGAATTCCTACTTATGTTGGAGTACTTGAGCGGGCTTTGGTGGTCGAGAGCTTCCTGGTAGAGCAGGGATAGCAGGCAGTTGTCAGTAGTGGGCAAGCTGGAGTAGAGACCTCAGCGACAGGGAGCCGACGTCAGGGACCCAGGTGTGGGAGACGTTTCTAGAGGAGATCCTAGGACAGGGGATCGGTCGTACATGGTTCACAGGGTGCATCCATCCAGCCTCTAGGGAGGAGATGTTTCTCATGTGACGGCATGGGACATCTCGCTCGAGATGGTCTGACCCGCCGTACTACTAACATGGGAGCAGTGGATGGACCACCATGGAAGAGGAAACGTGTGGAGATGGCAGATTCGCGAGGCGGCAGACGTGGAAGAGGAGTTGGGAGAGCAACTGGAGGTGGTCGGCGTTTCGACCATTTACCACCACCACCCCCAGGTGGTCCACCCCAGTCTTAGGGAGCTGGTGGACAGAGGCAGGGGCAGCTGCAGGCGGCATAGGCTTATAACCCAGGTACACTTGGAATTATTAGAGGTACTATCTGTGTCTTTTCTACTTTGGATGTCGTATTGATAGAAATATGTGCTATTCATTCCTTTCTGGATACTTATCTTGTTCGAGACCTTGAAATTCTAGTGGAGCCATTGACTCGACCCTTACGTTTAGAAACACCGACTAGAGAATATTTAGAGATCACACACCTTTGCAGGCAGTGTGACCTGACCCTTGGAGGCGAGAGTTTCGGCTGGAACCTCTTGGTGGTAGCGTCGAGGACTTACGATGTCATTTTTGGTATGGATTGTCTATCCACAGTTCATGCCCAGATTGATTGTTTTAGGAGAAGGGTGCGGTGTGTCCGCAGTGATTGGAAGAGGTTCTCTTTGGTCTGTGAAAGAGAGACCCAGGAAGTGCAGGATGGACTCCTTCATAAGAGGGCACAACTGATTTCACATCAGTTGGCTAGCCTATCCCTTGGTGTGGCAGATGTTATGAGTTTCCAGTTTCCAACAGTGGTGGCTGAGTACGAGGACGTCTTTCCGGAGGATGTCCCCGGGCTACCTCTATGTCAAGAGATAGATTTCTAGATTTAGTTGCAACCCGTTACGACCCCTATATCAGTACCATCTTATCGGAGGGCTCCTGCAGAGCTTCATGAGCTGAGGATGCAGCTGGACAACTTCCAGAAGAAAGGCTTTGTGAGACCCAGCGTTTCACCCTGGGGAGCCCCAGTGCTATTTGCCAAGAAGGCGGATGGGAACTTGAGGCTATGTGTGGATTACCGACACTTAAATCAGGTGACCATGAAGAACCGATATCCACTACCGAGGATCTAATACCTCTTCGACCAGTTGAGAGGGGCGTGATGGTTCTCAAAGGTTGATCTATGATCAGGCTATCACCAGTTGCGATTACGAGAGGAGGATATACCGAAGACTGCTTTCAGATGTCGCTACAGTCACTATGAGTACTTGGTGATGCCCTTCGGCGTGATGAATGCCCCAGTAGTGGTCATGGGACTCATGAACTGGATCTTTCAGCCATATCTAGACCAGTTTGTAGTGGTCTTCATCGATGATATCCTTGTGTACTCTGCGTCCGAGGAGGAGCACATGAGGCACCTAAGGATAGTTATGGACACACTCTGAGAGACCCAGTTGTATGGGAAACTCTTGAAGTTTCAGTTCTGGTTATAGGAGGTTCACTTTCTGGGGCACGTTGTCTCAGTATATGGTGTAGCAGTGGACCCAGAAAAGGTGGAGGCAGTGCTAGCAAGAGAGCCACCTCGGAGCTTGACGGAGGTGCGGAGTTTCCTTGGGTTGGAAGGCTACTATCGGAGATTCATACATGATTTCTCCAGAATTGCAGCACCCATGACAACTTTGACCCGAAAGGGATATCCTTTTGTGTGGACTGAGAGATGCCAGCATGCTTTCTAACAGTTGAGACAGAGTCTGACGAGCGCCCTGATCTTGAGATTACTGGAGGAGGGTGTCGAGTACATAGTATTTTGCGATGCATCATGAACTGGTCTTGGTTGTATCCTGATGGAGAGGCAAGTGGTGATTGCCTATAGCTCGCATCAGTTGAGACCACATGAGCAGAACTACGCGATCGATGATCTTGAGTTGGCAGCAGTAGTCTTTGCATTGATGATGTGGCGGCACTACCTAATGGCCGAACGGTTTACCGTCTACTCTGATCACAAGAGCCTTAGATATATATTTTTTCATAAGGATCTGAATTTGAGAAAGAGGTGATGGCTTGAGTTTCTCTAGGATTACAACTTTGCGATCATTTATACTCATGGGAAGGGGAACGTGGTGGCAGATACTCTCAGTAGGAAATCCAGTTCGCAGTTGCTAGATGAGGAAACAAGGCAGTTGGCCTCTTTTCAGTTGTACTTCGTGGATGGAGATGAGGGAGCTTACCTTCAGTCGATGGTTGTTATCCCTCCACTCTTATAACAAGTTAGGGAAGCACATCGCGAGGATGCTATCTATGAGTCTCTACGTGCTCAGATATCCAAAGGTGATGCTGCTGATGGATATTCAGAAGGTGGAAAGCACGTTTTCATTTTCAGAGGATGCACGGTAGTACCAGTGATGTTGCGGGAAGAGGTTCTGAGGGAGTTACATAAATCCCCTTTGGTGGTGCATCCAGACGTGGTGAAGATGTACCATGACCTCCGACGTCTGTTCTGGTGGCCAGGAATGAAGAAGAGTGTGGCAGAGATTGTTTCTCGATGCCTTACTTGTCAGCAAGTAAAGGCTGAGCACTAGGTTCTAACAGGTTTAGCTCAGCCCCTTGAGGTGCCAGAGTGGAAGTGGGACGGGATATCTATGGAATTCATGACGGGTTTACCACATACATCCCGGGGGCACGATTCCATCTGGGTGATCGTCGATCGACTCACCAAGTCGGCCCACTTCCTAGCCATACGGGAGCAGAGTTCAGTAGAGAGCTTGGGACACCTCTACATGCAGAAGACAGTTCGACATCATGGAGTACCATCTATGATCATCTCAAATCATGATGCTCGTTTCACATCCCGGTTGTGGAAGGGATTGCAGGAAGCTTTTGGGACTCAGTTACGCTTGAGCACAACATTTCATCCCCAGACTGATGGTCAGACAGAGCGGACCATCCTTGTCCTGGAGGATATGCTACGAGCTTGCATACATGACTTTGGTCATAGTTGGGAGGATCACCTACCACTAGTGGAATTTTCTTATAACAATAGTTATCATTCCACTATTGGTATGGCACCATTCGAGGCTCTATATGGGCGACCTTACAGGTCGACACTTTGCTGGACTGACCTGGGAGAGTCAGCACTCATGGGCCCAGAGATGGTGAGAGCTACTATAGAGAAGGTGCAAGTCATCCAAGAGAGGATGAAGACTACACAGAGTCGGAAAAAGTCTTATGATGACCGGAGACGGAGGCCCTTGGAGTTCGAGGAAGGAGACCATGTGTTCCTTCGGGTCTCACCTCGACGGGGATTGCGGAAATTTTGGCTGAGGTGGAAAGCTATATCCGAGGTTCGTTGGCCCTTTTCAGATTCTGAGTAGAGTTGGCGAGGTGGAGTATTTCTTGGCTCTACCTCCTCAGTTGGACCGGATACACAACATCTTCCATGTGTCACAGCTACGGAGGTACATGCATGATCCATCGCATGTCATCGACTGGGGTGAGATGGACATCGACGATGGAGCGACCTTTGCTGAGTACCTAGTGTAGATCAAGGATCGATAGGAGAAGATCCTTCATGGACGTGTTATTACCTTGGTGCATGTTTGGTGGAAGCATGAGAATCTCTAGGAGAGCACGTGGGAGCGGGAGGCTCAGATTTGCGTGCAGTACCCACATCTTTTTGAGTTTCCCTTGTTTTAGTTTTTTGGGGACGTAAACTCCTTAAGGTGTGTGTGATGTAATGTCTCGGATTTTTCCATGTATTATTTTAAATATTATATGGGACTTATTTCAAGACTAGGCTCTGAGACGGCGTGAAGTTTCGAGGCCCATCAAGCCCGGAACAAATGTTTGAATATAATTTAATAATTAAATTACGCGCGTGTGCGGTATTCCTGAAAAAGTGGAATAACTCCCGAACGAGTGCTCAGATCATAAATCCAAGGGCACTGTTGCGCTCAAAACAGCGATTTTACCTTAGGTGAGGGCTAACTTTGGCCGGCGTAGGTCGGTGGTGAAATCTGGTTTTTGGACGTAACCGTAATAAAATATTTAGTTAAAATGTTTTATTAAATCTTGGTATGTCAAATATCTCTTATCTTTTAAATAGAGATTTCATAGGGGAATTAGTGTTTCAATCCCCATAACCCTTAAATTCTCTGGAGGCTCTGGGAAAGATCTGGAGGAAACACCCAACGCGGCGGCAACATTCTTGATGGATTTCGTCAGCGACGACGATGTGGTGACCAGATCTTCGCCAACGAATGGCTCGGATCGAGGTAGGATGTTGATTTTGATTTTCTATTTCCCGTTCTTTTTTTCCTACGACAAACGCGGACTAGTCCACAAATAGATTATCCTGCGGATCGATCGTATTTGTGGGATGGGATTTTGCAGGGATCTTGGGGATGTGATTTTTGATTTTATTTTTGTTTCGTTCAACCTTCTAATGGTGACGGACCAAGATCGACACGAACATCGATCAAGGTTCATCCCTCTCGAATTTTTGTGTTCTTCAACCCCAATTCTCGTGTTCCTCATGACCATTCTTCATGTTCTTCGTAGTGGCGATGAACAACGAATCGTTGCCCATCCGTTCTGCGATGAAACGATCTCAAATTGAAGAATCGGCACCGCTGTGATCTTGCGGAGGTGCGATGACGGTTTCGACGGACGGATCGAAGCAGATCGGAAGGTAACCTTCTTCGAACGATTTCTGCTCAGGCGACCAGAATAGGATTTCAGAGCTGATCAGAGGCCCGAAACCCAAGGATTCGGCTTCACGAAGACGAGGCGACCTAGCACCTTGAGTTTCGTGGGAAACAGATGGCTGAATCAAAGTCGGGAGGATCAGCCGAGGCGTGCGGAGGAAGACAACGATTCTGGAATTTTCCCGACTACACGTCGTGTAGTCTGGGCTACAGGGCGTGTGTTCGTCGGAGAACGACCTGGCATGTACTCCGGGAGTACACGAACACTGGAAGGGTACACGAACACGGGCAGGGCACACGGCCATGGACAAACCGTGTATACCCCTCCCCGGCCAGACCTGACCAGATACACGGGATACCCCATGTACTGGTACATGGGCAGGTGACAGGGACACGGGCAGAGACAGTGTACGGGCACATGGCCAGCATACACGGAGTGAGCCCAGGCGCTTGACCATGGCGTGTGATTTCTTTTACACATCATGTAGTTTTTTTCTATCCGACAAGCCGAATGACATGGGCCGGCTACACGGGCAGCACCCGGGGTAAAAGAACACGGCATGTACTTTTCTACACGCCGTGTAGTTTGGTTTTGAACGGCTTGAACGAAGGACACGGTCCGTTTACACGGGCAGTACCCAAGGTCAAGGAAAGCGGTGTGTAACCATACTACACGCCATGTAACTTTTTCTTCATGGCTTGAGCCACATGCCTTCTGTGACGTGGACTAGTTTTTAGGGTTCGTACCATTGGTAATCCCCTGAAGGTTCTGGTATCAATTCTTTTATACTGGATTATTATCCCTTCAATAGAACTCCTTGAATAGAGTTGTTGGAATCCCCTCTGTGAGACTTAGATCCGGATCTTCTATTCATTCTGGGAACCCTAGGTAGAGTTCTTGGTATCGACATGACCATCTTTACTCAGACACTGATCCTCTGCTTAGCGGATTAGCTCAGACTGAGTTGTCGGAATCACCCCATGACGTGGTTGTGATCCTCATCTGAGCATCTTGTTCCCAAGGTACTTGTAGAGTGTGTTATCCTAAAACGAGTAATTTGTGTCTCTCTCTTCAAACCTAGGAGTGTGTTCTCCAGATGGTATTATTAGTGGAATCTTCAAGCTGGATCTTAGTAGTGGTTTCGCAATGGTCACCTCTGTATGAGTATATCTGGATATTCTTGCAGACTTTCTTTTGGTGGGATTTTACTTTTGGCCCAGGGTTTTACTTTACTGTCCTTTACTTCCCTGTCGTACTCTATTAGTTGGGTTTTAGTGTATGCATGCATTTTTTCCTTTTTGTAGTTTTTACTTTTCAGCTTTGTGGGCTTGGAGATTTGCGTGCATGTGTACAGGTTTATAGGAAATTCCTCCCATGTTAGTAGTAGGCCTACTCGGTGCTAGTCACCTTCCCCTAGACTATTAGAGGCGGGCTTGGGGAGTTGCGGCTCAGGCCCCACCGGGATGGGTCATGACACATTGGATGTAGATATAGCTCCCACCTAACAGATTACTCATACTATTTTGTGACACTTGATCATAAAATATCCATCAATTCATAACATATTAAAAATTAGTTTGTTTAATAATTATTTCATCATAGTATAATAAGTGGAATGGAAAGGGGTTCATACAAATATTATTAGTATAAATGTAAACCAACCAAAGAAATTATAATAATGGAATTATTTGATCATATCCTTAGTAATTCTTAAGTAATATGAAACTAGATGGACAATTATTTTCAAAGTTAACATGGAATATATTTTGTGGGAAATGACATTTTCCTAATGAAAGTAATGTTTTATAACATTATTTGAAAATATATTAAAAAACGTTATATTTTAATATAACCCTTTCAATATATAATGTAATATTTAAACATTGGGTTGTCATGACTGTTTGAAATATTATTCTGGTTGTATAAATATTTTTTTTGTGAAAAGCTAAAACTTTATCTTTAAGAAAATGAAAAGAATATTACATTCTATGAAATTAAATAATTAAAACATGTATAAAAGTAAGAAAAAAATTATAATTTTAAAAAACATTCTCTCGATTATTTTTATAAAAAAATTTAGGGATGTAAAATTATTTTCAACCAAAGAGATAAATATATTAACCTTTTCCATAAAAATAATTTTTTAGAGTCACGAGTACCCAATTAAAGGAAATTAAATAGAAAACATTTATTTTTTTGGAGATAAAAATATTGAAATACAATTAATGATATTATGAAAAGGTAGATAATATGATATCATCATTGGAATAAAAAGAAAAACAATCCCGATAGACAATGCGATTATGACATAAAATATGTACAATATTGTTATCTTTTGAATCCCAGTTCCCATGAAATAATGATAATTATATCGACATTAATAAACATTAACTATCATTATATGGATAATAAAAAAAAATTATTTTTATTATATACACCAAATTAAATAATCATGTGGTGGTTAAGTATTTTGTCCCATGAAAATAGAAGTGTGATGTACATCCCTTATCACATTGGTAACATTTGAATCATAAGACCAAAAAAATAATATCAATAAAAAATTTATGTACCATTATAATATTTATATTAATTATATATCATTTTAAATGGTATGGATATACAGAAGAAAAAACAAGTGGTGAATTTGGGATAATTATTTTAGAAGTAAACATGGAACTAGAAATATCTTACCCAAAGTCTTAAGATCCTTCATACACTTTCAATCCTCTTGTATAAAAAAAATTATTTTATTATAAATTTTTTATATTACCATACATATTTTTAAAATACACTGTATGTTTTAATTATTTCCTTTCATTACCCAATTATTAACAATTATTTTTAAAAATCATGTTTAAAGTAATAACTACATTGTTATTCTTATAAGTTTTGATTTGGTATTTTTCTCCTCAAACATTGATCATGATTATTTAATCTCCAAAATTTTATAAATGATATAAATATAATATATATTTATTATATATGTGTTGATATTATTTCAAAAAATATTTATATTTAAAACGAAATACAAAATTTATGGAGATGATAGGATTTAAAAATGCATGAAAACTGTTTCAATTTTATCGATGGAAGAAAAAAATAATGTTAATTATTTTATTAACCAGGAGAAATAATTTTTATATCAGGTATATAAAATATTTTCTTTAATAATATACTTATTACCTTCCATGATAAGCATTAGTGAAGAATGAATAACATCAATTTGCAATGCGGTTTTCTGACATACACATGAGTGTCAGCATTGTATCCACAATGGAATGAAATATAAAAGGTATATGTGATATTATAGTACTGAAATTATAATTATGATTCAAATATTATGCATATTCATTTAATAATTCCTGTTTTCCATCCAACTATAATGGAAATGAAAAATACATCACATTGTGTAGCAATGTGGTAGTCCGCCATCCACAAGTGTAATGTTATTATTTTCCAATGGGTGGGGAGGTAAGATGTTATGTGAATTATTAAAATTATAGAAGTATATTAATTTAATTAATGTCATATATATTTCAAATCAATAATTAAATCAATTTTTGATATGCAGTGATGGAATATGAATTATACCAGTTGTCAATGAGGTAGTCTATCTACTAGGAAAAATTGGTTTACAAAATCTTCTAAGTATTTTCGGGTTTGATTATGTCTGTTTAAAAATACAGATGACTGCGAATGGGTATGGATGGTGTTCGATGAAGACGGTTTCTAAGGTGGCACAATTTCCCAATGTTTTCAAAATATTTGGGACTCAAAATTTGATTGTTTGCTTTTGGAAGGGGATAGATTTCAGCATTGGAGTGAATAGAATTTGGACCACAAAAAACAACACGAGACAAGATAAAGGGTATGTGGAATTGAAATTAAATTAATCAAAGGAATATTTCCCCATTCCAACACTATGAAAACTAAGAACCATGGTATACAGACATCATAGAGTAAATGGTTCTTAGTGGTGATAGTGGTTTTCAGAAGTAAAATGAATCATGGAATTATTGTGGTACATGTGATGGGACATCATTCTAAAAAATGAGGCCATGAAATTTGGATACATGAAGGGGTTTGTTTGTGGATAGAATCGGCATCCATAAGAAAGGCCATGTGGTACACAGACCACTGAGGGAAAATTAGTTTTTTTGGAGAAGTAGTCTGTGGTGAAGGTCGTGCCACATCAAATTATTGGGTAAAATGGATAGGTCATATTTTTGGATCAAGTTGGATATATAATTATAAATAATCCAATAATTTCTTAGTAAAATTTTCATTATATAATATCATTACATCATGAAAAATTTAGGGCAGTCTATCATCAGTTAACAATGGATAATTCTGCAAAGGTTAAGAGATCGCGATAAAGGATTGAGTGCAGGGTGATGTAGTTTTTGGGCATAGACCATAAATGTAATTTTTGGGGCACAACATATCCTAAAGTAAAGTGGTCCTTGAATAGGAGTTGGTCCCTAGAAGAGGGAATTCTATAGAAGCGGAGATGGTACATGGAGGTGGTACACAAATGCATCACAAAATGGTTGCACACTGATGAAAAGATAGCATGTGAAGTAGGGTAATTCCACAAAATTTGTGGTCCACAAAGCACACTTTCTATGTGGGCTAGTGTAGTTTGCAGTGGAATTAGTTTGATCATAAAGGAAATTAAATAGATTGTGAAATCATTTTCTTCTATCTAATAGTATAAGAAAAAGTTGATTTCATCTATGGGTTGAAATTTCAATTCTGTATGGAATCTATATATAGTTGAGGATTCATGATCTTATGAAAATTAAAGGGGGATAAAATTACATTAATAGTTAGTGTATCCATACCAATTGATTTTAGTAAAGGAAAAGGAATATGATGATCCTTTCAAATAGAAATTAGCTAGAGAAAAATATATAGGGAGTGACCCTTGGGAATATAGTGAGAAACCATAAATCTTGTAAAGGTAGTGATCCAAGGAATAGACGTGATCTACCAAAAATTGTTTAATTTGCAAGTGTGCCTTAGTGGATTTGGTATAATTAGCACATTGTGATTTTTTGATCCATGGGTGTTGCCCCTTAAATGTGAACCTGTAACGCCCCGACCCCAGCTACCCAGAGTTGGTGCATTACTTCATAACATTGGCATGATCACAAAAGACCAAGTCTTGAAAGACCGATTAGTTTAGTAGCCTTGGAACACTAGATACATTCATAATTTTTACATTACATCATAAAGGAATACAAAACTACAAAAACATATTGTCTTCATATCCCCTCATACTATCCCCACAGGTCATTCATAATATACTTCTTCACATCCTGGAAAAATTAAAACATTGGAAGGGGTGAGCTCAGATGCTCAGTAAGGATAACAATATAGCGGAATCTTTCATAAACAAGCATAAACATTTAAGGCAATGTATAACTAAAACAAAAGAGTTTTAAACTTGATCTTCAACATAATATGGCAAAAGTAAAATGAGATAATGCCATTTACTTATTCACAAGGATATTCTACTGGTCGAATAATCACATGCAATATCAATAACCACTTTCATAATGATGGAATGCATAATGCCAGACTATCATAGCCACGTAGTCAAGGCCTCGTGCCAAGACCACAAATAATATTTTGTCAAGGGCTCGTTCCAAGACACTAGTTTGTCTCGTGAGACCTACCGATGCATCGAGGAGCTATAGCGGGCTCCACCTGTCACTTATTAAGTCCAATGCATTTGTCAATGAACAGGTTTAGACATATCAAATCACATAAAACGTGCATAAAGGAAACATAACATTTCCACATTTCAATCACATGATATCAATACAACACATGGATATAATAAAAACACTTTCAAAACCATTTTCAATACCAAGAGAAACGAAAGTTAAAACTTTGTATTTATTTTCCATTTAAAAAGTTATGGCTTGTAGAGGAAGCCGCAACACAAATAATGGTCACGGCGGAGGAGAAGTCGTTGTCACCGCATATGTAAGACAAAAACATTCCTTTTGTCATTTAGTTAAACTCTTTGTAAAAAAATATTCCTTTTTGAATAAAAGTCAAAGTCAAAGGGGTTTATACACCGTATAAAAGAAAGTTGTGTATAAAAAAAATATGCCTCAATGAAAGAAGATTGAGACGAAGACCCTTACAAAGATCATTTTTTTAAATAAAGTAGATCTATTATGTGTATTCACTATAAGTACACATAAATAAATTACAAATACAAGATAGGACATAATAATATCATGACATAATTTGAAAGTAAGAGATTAACCCAAAGAATAGAAATTGGGTTAAGAAGTTCCCTTACCTCGTGTCCGAATTCACTCGACCATTATTTGATCTCCTGAATAATAAACTAGAGTTAATCTCTACCTTCTTAAGAACCTTTTTCAATTTAATTTTTCCTTTTATATCACTTATTACCATTTCATGAACATTATGTAATTATTTATGTTTATAACGGTCGTTTTGTCGATCTTAGGTACTTGAGTCAAAAATAAAATTCTTATAATTACAAGTTGTTCATGTGGTGATATATCCATTATATCCAGAATTATATTCATTATATAGATATAATATATCTAATATATATCCAGTGTATACATGCATTTATAATATTCCATAACGTTTAGAGGTAAGAAATGAAATGCTCCGTTCATGGAGACAGTAAGTCGTACGTACGCATGAACGCTACTTTAATTTCTATTTCGTATTTAATGAAATCATAATGATATAAAGGTATATTATAGTTCCAGTATAATATCATATATAATATCATTTACTCCATCCTTTATACATCCCACATATGGTATTAACGATTCAAATCACTTTGAGGGGGCGGTAGTCCGCAATTCTTAAAATGAAAATATCGCGTTTACCCATAATGGAAACAATAAAGGTATGCCATAAATGAAAAATAAAGAGCCTTAAGTAAAACATAAACATATTATATATCATGTATAAATAGAGTGACATCTTAATGGCCACCTTTGAAGGTGTTATATGAGTGTTGAACAATCATCATTTCGTGAGGCAGAAATTCACCATCCACAGAAACAGTATGTTCTTTAACCATTAGATATAGGTGTGTGTGAGTGTAGCTCGATTAATTCTTATAAAAACATCCTAGTATATTTAGGATACTGGTGTTGTTACAAAAGAAATGAATAAAATGATTTTAGGGGGTTGTATAATCAAAATAAAACAAAATAACATAAGCGAAGACATTACCTTAAAATCAGGTAACTCTTTTGATTTGAGCCAAAGGCTTCCTTGGGAAGAATTCTGCCCAAATTGAGGCTTCTAGGAGTAAGGGAGGGAAGTTGGGAGAGTATTTGGGCAGAGGTTGGCCGAGCGAAAAGGCTTTGAAAGTGTGAGTAAGGTGATAGAGGTGGGAGCCTTTTATAAGTGGAGAGGAGGGGCACTCTTGGAAAGTAATGAAATGATACTTTATTATACAATGGTTTTCTGATTCTAAAGGTCCCACACTTATATAATTCTAGGATAAGGTGATAAGGGTTCAAAATATACTCATACAATAGGCTTTGGACAAGTGTAATGCTTAGATTTTACATTATCCTTCCATTTTATTACAATTGTTAATTAATGAGGTAATCATTGCATCATCATGGTGTCATAAATAATTTAATTTATTTAATGTCTATAAATCATAAAAAAAATTATTTATGTCATTTTCATAGAAACGTGGCTCCATGGGGTCCCCAAGTTGACCCATGGATTTTATTGTTCGTCCATGACACATCCAATAGGGGTAGGACAAGTGTAAAGGTATTTTCATATTTTTATAATATCATTTTTTACCTTAAATTTCACTAATTACCTTTAATCACGATTAATTAATCTTAAAAGTTACTATTCACCAAAAAAATATTTTAATCCCATTGAACCACATTTTACTTCATAATGACAACCATGTATGTCGGATTTTTGAAAATCAAATCATAGAAGTGGTAATATTTCATTTAAACGAAAAATCAGTTATTTAACTACCACTTAGTGGTTTCACTATTAATCAAAAATTGATGTTTTTCAGAAAAATACCAAAATTTCACCCTAAGCTATAATTAATATTCCGAATTCAAAAATGATGTCTATTTTAAAAAATTCCAAACATATATGTTGCATTAATTAATTTTATAATTAATTCCCGCTGTCACAACAAATAGCGTGTTTTTAAGAAACAATATATATCAAAAGATTGACAATTGTTTATGTCAAATTTCAAAGTGAAATTAATTCAAATGATCACCATTGGATAAAATAGTAAAAATTTATTCTAATTATACTTTAAAACCACTCAATATTATAATTTATCACTATAAAATACTTTGATTAAAAAATTTGTTTTTAAGTATTTTTCACTATTCATAAAAATTGGAAGTTCTCAGAAAATTCAACTTTGGATAATTTCGATATTACGAATACATAAATGAAGTCCGTTTTGAAATATAAAATTTCTATAATTTTAAAAAGTGGGTATTACTATTCATAACAGCTACTTTTATTAGTTGTGGTGTGTGTTAGAACTCGAAGTTGCGTACAACACACGCTACTGTATTATTCAAAGAGAAGAGTACCATGGAAGCTTGGGGTGTTACATTCTCCCCTATTTCAAATAATTTCGTCCTTGAAATTTCATATAATTTCACTGTATAAAAATATTCGGGTGATTCTTCATCATATGTTCCTCGGGTTCCCATGTTGCCTCCTCCATCTTATGGTTTCTCCATAGAACTTTTACCAGACGAGTCGTCCGGTTTCTAAGCACTTGTTCTCTTGTATCAAGAATCCTGACGGGCTCTTCACAATAAGATAGATCGGGTTCCAGTTCTAATTCCTCATAGGTGAGTACATGCATTTGGTCGGGCATGTATTTTCTCAACAGTGATACGTGGAATACATCATGAACTTTGGAGAGACTTGGTGGCATTTCCAAACGGTAAGCTACAGCCCCAATTAGTTCTAGAATTTCGAATGGTCTGATGTTCTTGGGACTCAATTTACCCTTCTTACCGAAACGTATAACTCCCTTCCATGGTGATACCTTCAAGAAAACATGATCTCCTGCCTGAAATTCCAAATCCTTCCTTCGATTGTCTGCATAGCTCTTCTGCCTACTTTGAGCTGCTTTGATGTGGTTTTGGATTACCTCACCTTTTCCATCATTTCCTCCACCAGTTATAGTCCTATAAGTTTTCTTTCACCAACATCATCCCAACAGGTTGGTGTGCGACATCTCTTTCCGTATAACGCTTTATATGGTGCCATCCGAATACTTGAATGGAAGATATTTTTATAGGAAAATTCTACCATAGGTAAATATTGATCCCACATTCCTTGAAAGTCAAGTGAGCATGATCTCAACATGTCTTCTAAGGTTTGAATAGTTCTTTATGATTGTCCGTCTGTTTGAGGGTGGTAAGCAGTGCTCAAACAATGTTCAGTATCAAAGGCCTTCTGAAGACTTTTCCAGAATCATGATGTAAAGCGGGGATCACGATCTGAGACAATCGACATGGGTACTCCATGAAGTCTCACAACTTCATTAATATATAGTCTTGCTAGACGTTCAAGTGGCAGATCTTCCCTTATAGCAAGAAAATGTGCTGACTTGGTGAGACGATCAACAATGACCCATATTGCGTCATTCCTTCTAGGGATCTTTGGTAGTCCCATGACAAAGTCCATCGTAATATTATCCCATTTCCACTCAGGTATGGGAAGAGGTTGCAATACTCCACCAGGATGTTGCCTTCCAAATTTCACTTGTTGTCAAACCATACATCTTGACACAAAATCGGCAATCTCTCTTCTCATGTTGTCCCACCAAAAATTTCCCTTTAAATCTCTATACATTTTAGTGATCCCATGGTGTATAGAGAAATTGGAACTATGAGCATCATCCAAAAATTCCCTCTTTAAAGCAGGTATATCAGGAACACAAAGTCTCCTCCCAAATTTCAAAATTCCATATCCATAAACAAAGTCACTCAACGACCCATCATTCACAACATTAATCTTCTTTTTCAACACTTCATCATCGGACTGAGAACTCTTTATCCTTTCTAGTAAAGATGGTTTGGAAACCATTTGAAAAAGTTTTGATGTTTCACCCTCCATGGTGATTCCCATATCCATCTTTACTAGATCCCTGAAAATAGGATCCCATTCCACTCTCATCAAGTTCAAAACTCCATGATATTTTCTACTCAAAGCATATGCAACCTTATTTGCCTTCCCTGGGTGGTAGTGTATCGTGCAATCATAATCCTTGAGTAGTTCAAGCCATCGTATTTACCTTATGTTGAGTTCTTTTTGTGAGAAAATATATTTCAAACTCTTGTGATCGGTATATATCTCACATTTTTCACCATAGAGATAATGTCTCCATATCTTCAGGGAAAAGATTACAGAAGCTAACTCGAGATCATGAGTAGGATAGTTCTCTGCTCATGAATTTTTAGCTGTCGTGATGCATAGGCAATAACCCTATCGATATGCATAAGGACACAACCAAGTCCTTTAATTGATGCATCACTATAAATAAAGAACCCATCATTCCTTGATGGTAGAGTCAATATAGGAGCATTGACTAATCTTCTCTTCAGTTCATCAAAACATTCTTCACACTCTTTTGTCCAAACAAATTTAACCCCTTTACGTGTGAGCTTCGTCAATGGGTTAGTCAATCGGGCAAAATTCTGGACAAAACGTCGATAATAACCTGCCAAACCAATAAAGCACCATACCTCAGTTATACTCGTCGGTGCTGGCCATTCTTGGATTTCCTTGGTCTTAGAAGGATCAACAGAAATTCCATCCTTAGAGACAATGTGGCCAAGAAAAGAAATCTCCTAAAGCCAGAATTCACACTTGCTAAACTTCCCATATAATTCATGCCTTCTAAGAGTCTTCAAGATAATGCGCAAGTGATTTTCATGATCTTCATAGATTTTGGAGTACACCAAGATGTCATCAATAAATACCACCACAAAATCATCTAGATATTCCTTGAAAACTCTATTCATTAGATCCATGAATATAGAAGGTGCATTATTCAATCCAAAAGGCATTACTGTAAACTCGTAATGCCCGTACCTTATTCGAAATGCTGTCTTCGGAATGTCTTCCTTCTTCACAAACAACTAATGGTATCTAGATCGAAGGCCAATATTTGAAAAGTATTGAGCTCCATGCAATTGGTCAAATAAATCATCAATGCGAGGTAGGGGATACATGTTCTTTATTGTTATATCATTGATCTCCCTGTAGTCAACACACAACCTCATAGATCCATCTTTCTTCTTAACAAAAAGGACAGGGGCTCCCCATGGAGAAACACTAGGGCGAATAAATCCCTTATTACTCAATTCCTCTAGTTGTTTCTTTAGTTCAACTAATTCCATGGTGGCCATCCTATAAGGGGTCTTTGATATAGGCCTTGATCCATGAATTAAATCAATGGAAAACTCAACTTCTCGTTCTGGAGGAGGTCCAGGTAAATCTTCTGGAAACACATCTTCATATTCTTTTACAATAGGTACATCCTTTATATGAACATTACTTCCCTCGCCCTCAGTTATTTCATTCTCTTCCTCCCTAATAATTGAATTTATTTGAGCTACTGGGGGTGGATCTAAATAATAATTAGGTGGTGACGATTCTGCTCTAAAAATAAGGCGTTCCTTATCATCATCACCAAAAATCGTAACCTCCTTATTCTTACAATAAATCTTTGCATCATATTCTGAAAGCCAATCTATACCGAGGATTATATCAAACTCAATCATAGGTATGACAATGAGATCAGCGGATAATGAACAGTTATGTGCTCTAATGGGGACTGATTCACAAAACATTGTTGCAATAATACTTCCCTTAGGAGTTTTGACTGATAATTCTCTTGTTAAATCAAATTAGAAATATATAATTTTCTTAGAAAACTGGGAAGATATGAAACAATGTGATGATCCAGAATCAAATAATGCATTTTCTAAACATGAGGAAACCATTAAATTACCTGCCACCACGTCTTTCGGAGCTTTAACCTCAGCAGTAGTGATATCATAAGCTTGGCCTTGATCCCTTGGCCTCTTCTGAGGTAAGTCCCCCTGACGCTTAGGAAATTCATTTGCATAATGTCCCATCTCTCTACAATTATATCATTCCACATTGACAACAACTTTCTTTCCCTTGCAATCATGAGCTTGGTGGCCTTTTTCACCACACTTGTAACAAACTCCCATTCTCTTCAAGCATGTACCGGGGTGTTTCCTTCCACATTTACTACAGGACAGATATTCAACTCTTCCCTTCTTGCCCTTATTTCCATTTCCAGATTGATCAGAAGATCTCTTCTTTTCTTGCTTTTCTTTAAAGTCATAAGACCTAGAGAATTCATTTTCCGTCTTGATAGCACACAAGACAATATCTTCATATGACGAGAAGTTTTGTGAGACTAATGCTCGACGGAGAAATGGTTTCAACCCATCAAATAAACTATCAATCTTACTTCTTGGGTTACATATATAATCTACAGCATGTCTCGCTAACCTTGTAAAGTTGGCCTCATACTTTGCGACATTCTCATCCTCCTTTTGTCTCAGACTCAGAAATTTTTTTTCCATATCTGCTCGATGGTCACGAGGAAAATATTTTTCTAAGAAGAGCTCTTTGAACTCCCTCCATTCCATATTAGATACTTCATCATCTTCCTTTGTGTTTTGAATCAGCGACCACCACTGATCGGCATCTCCAGTGAGGCGGTAGACTGCCATGACAACCTTCTCCCTTTCACTACTCCCCAAGGCGTGGAATATTTTCTCTAAGGAGTTTATCCATTGCTTAGCTACTAATGGATTTGTACCCCCATTAAATGTTGGTGGTTGTTTCCTCGTGAAGCAGTCTAACATTGATCCTCCACGTTGCGGATCAGGGTGCTCCATACGAGTAAGGTTATTATTCATAACCTGAGTGAGTTGTCCGAGTATGGTAATAAGTTGATCAGCACCAGTTGTATCTCCAGCTCCATAATAATTATCTTGAGCAGGAGGGAAATCCCTACACGGAGTGCGTGCATTGATACGGTTTCCATTCCTTCCATTAGGCACCATTTCTAAACAATGGCATAAACTAGATTAGTTTATGAATCAAAATACATAATTCCATACTTATAAAATACTTAACATAAATTGAACTATTTATGGATATAATCCATAATTATAAAAATGTTTTATTTGAGGAAGTATATACTCGTAACCCTTCATAGAGGTTTGTAAAGAAAATGAGAATTATCCTAAGCATATCCCCCGGGAGTGTCGTAACCAAGAGTGCAGCAAGGCCCGTTGTCGTGCACCAGTTCCCGTTCGAGTCTAGCTCAAAGCGGTGTTTTCGGGTTTTACCCCTAGGTACATCTGTGCCAGATCCACCTCTACCTGCTCGTATCCAGATAGGGATGTATTTCTCGGAAAAATCACAAAATCTCTATAATACCAAAATTCTAGGTAGTTCTTCTATACTAATCCTCAAAGTCTGTCTTTGGGCTATGTGCTCTAATCAGAGTTTATCTAAATCTAGCTTCCAAGGTTAGTACTAAACTACCTCTGATACCAACTGTAATGCCCCGACCCCAACAACCCAGAGTTGGTGCATTACTTCGTAACATTGGCATGATCACAAAAGACCAAGTCTTGAAAGACCGATTAGTTTAGTAGCCTTGGAACACTAGATACATTCATAAGTTTTACATTACATCATAAAGTAATACAAAACTACAAAAACATCTCATCTTCATATCCCCTCATACTATCCCCGCAGGTCATTCATAATATACTTCTTCACATCCTGGAAAAATTAAAACATTGGAAGGGGTGAGCTCAGATGCTCAGTAAGGATAACAATATAGCGGAAGCTTTCATAAATAAACATAAACATTTAAGGCAATGTATAACTAAAAAAAGTCTTTTAAACATGATCTTCAACATAATATGGAAAAAGTAAAATGAGATAATGCCATTTACTTATTCACATGGATATTCTACTGGTCGAATAATCACATGCAATATCAATAACCACTTTCATAATGATGGAATGCATAATGCCAGACTACCATAACCACATAGTCAAGGCCTCGTGCCAAGACCACAAATAAGATTTTGTCAAGGCCTCGTGCCAAGATACTAGTTTGTCTAATGAGACCTACCGATGCATCGAGGAGCTATAGTGGGCTCTACCCGTCACTTATTAAGTCCAATGCATTCCTCATATGAACAGGTTTAAACATATCATATCACATAAAACATGCATAAAGGAAACATAACATATCCTCTTTTCAATCACAAGATATCAATACAACACATGGATATAATAATAACACTTTCAAAACCATTTTCAATACCAAAATAAACGAAAGTTAAAACTTTGTTTTTATTTTTCATTTAAAAAGTTATGGCTTGTAGAGGAAGCCGAAACACAAATAATGGTCACGGCGGCGGAGAATTCATTTCCGCCGCATACGTAATACAAAAACA
This sequence comes from Viscum album, assembly GCA_963277665.1. Lineage (NCBI taxonomy): Eukaryota > Viridiplantae > Streptophyta > Magnoliopsida > Santalales > Viscaceae > Viscum > Viscum album. The sequence goes on along the minus strand of OY728140.1, from coordinate 1,303,234,553 downwards.
TTCCTTTTGTCGTTTAGTTAAACGCTTTTTAAAAAAAGATTCCTTTTTGAATAAAAGTCAAAGACAAAGGGGTTTATACACCGTATAAAAGAAAGTTGTGTATAAAACAAAATATGCCTCAATGAAAGGAGATTGAGACGAAGACCCTTATAAAGATCATTTTTTTTAAATAAAGTAGATCTATTATGTGTATTCACTATAAGTAGACATAATTAAATTACAAATACAAGATAGCAAATAATAATATAATGACATAATTTGAAAGTAGGAGATTAACCCAAAGAATAGAAATTGGGTTAAGAAGTTCCCTTACCTCGTGTCCGAATTCACACGACCGTTCTTTGATCTCATGAATAATAAACTAGAGTTAATCTCTACCTTCTTAAGAACCTTTTTCAAGTTCATTATTCCTTTTATATCACTTATTACCATGTCATGAACATTATGTAATTATTTAAGTTTATAACGGTCGTTTTGTCGATCTTAGGTACTTGAGTCAAAAATAAAATTCTTATAATTACAAGTTGTTCATGTGGTGATATATCCATTATATCCAGAATTATATTCATTATATAGATATAATATATCTCATATATATCCAGTATATAAATTCATTTATAATATTCCATAACGTTTAGAGGTAAGAAATGAAATGCACCGTTCATGGAGACGGTAAGCCGTACGTACGCATGAACGCTACTTTAATTTCTATTTCGTATTTAATGAAATCATAATGATATAAAGGTATATTATAGTTCCAGTATAATATCATATATAATATAATTTACTCCATCCTTTATACATCCCACATATGGTATTAACGATTCAAATCACTTTGAGGGGGCGGTAATCCGCACTTCCTAAAATGAAAATATCTTGTTTACCCATAATGGAAACAATAAAAGTATGCCGTAAATGAAAAATAAAGAACCTTAAGTAAAACATAAAAATATTATATATCATGTATAAATATAGTGACATCTTAATGGCCACCTTTTAATGTGTTATATGAGTGTTGAACAATCATCGTTTCGTGAGGCAGAAATTCACCATCCACAGAAACAGTATGTTCATTTACCATTAGATATAGGTGTGTGTGATTTTAGATCGAATAATTCTTATAACAAAATCCTATTATATTGAGGATACTGGTGTTGTTACAAAATAAATGAATAAAAAGATTTTAGGGGGTTGGATAAGCAAAATAAAACAAAATAACATAAGCGAAGACATTACCTTAAAATCGGGAATCTCTTTTGATTTGAGCCAAAGGCTTCCTTGGGATTAATTATTCCCAATTTGAGGCTTCTAGGAGTAAGGGAGGGAATTTGGGAGAGTATTTGGGCAGAGGTTGGCCGAGCCAAAGGCTTTGAAAGTGTGAGTAATGTGGTAGAGGTGGGGGCCTTTTATAAGTGGAGAGGAGGGCCACTCTTGGAAAGTAATGAAATGTTACTTTATTATACAATGGTTTTCTTATTATAAATGTCCCACACTTATATAATTCGAGGATAAGGTGATAAGGGTTATAAATATACTCATACAACAGGCTTTGGGAAAGTGTAATGCTTAGATTTTACATTATCCTTCCATTTTATTAAAATCGTTAATTAATGAGGTAATCGCTGCATCATCATGGTGTCATAAATAATTTAATTTATATAATGTCTAAAAATCATAAAAAAATTATCATGATATCATAAATATTTTTATCTTTCTAATTAATATTTATAGTCCAAAATATGACTTGTATAACCCCATTTAAAAATTGTTTTAGTAAAACAACTTCTGTTTTTGACATTTTTATTTTAACTTTAAATAAAAGTTATTTATGTCATTTTCCTAGAAAAGTGGCTCTATGGGGTCCCCAAGTTGACCCATGGATTTTCGTGGTCGGCCATGACACGTCCAATAGGGGTAGGACAAGTGTAAATGTATTTTCATTTTTTTTATAATATCATTTTTACCTTAAATTTCACTAATTACCTTTAATCGCGATTAATTAAACTTAAAAGATACTATTCACCAAAAAAGTATTTTAATCCCATTGAACCACATTTTACTTCTTAATGACAACCATGTATGTCGGATTTTTTAAAAATCAAATCACAGAAGTAGTAATATTTCATTAAAACGAAAAATCAGTTATTTAACTACCACTTAGTGGTTTCATTATTCATCAAAAATTGAAGTTTTTCAGAAAAATGCCAAAATTTAACCCTATGCTATAATTGATATTTTGAATTCAAAAATGATGTCTATTTTACAAAATTCCAAACATATACTTTGTATTAATTAATTTTATAATTAATTCCTGCTGTCACAACAAATAGCGTGTTTTTAAGAAACAATATATATCAAAAGATTGACAATTGTTTATGTCCAATTTCAAAGTGAAATTAATTCAAATGATCACCATTGGATAAAATAGTAAAAATATATTCTAGTTATACTTTAAAAACACTCAATAGTATAATTTATCACTATAAAATACTTTGATTAAAAAAGTTGATTTTAAGTATTTTTCACTATTCATAAAAATTGGAAGTTCTCAAAATAATCAACTTTGGATAATTTTGATATTACGAATACAAAAATGAAGTCCATTTTGAAATATAAAATTTCTATAATTTTAAAAAGTGGGTATTACTATTCATAAAAGCTACTATGATTAGTTGTGGTGTGTGTTAGAACTCGAAGTTGCGTACAACACACACTACTGTATTATTCAAAGAGAAGTGTACCGTGGAAGCTTGGGGTGTTACATAACCAAGTAAATATGTCTATGTATCATGAATGATTTCATTTTCATACATATATTTTTAGGATAAGAACTGAGAATAGTGTCTTCTTAATGATGAAATATGATTCAATGGGGTAGTTGTTTTAATCTTTCATACCCTGATTCACCCCCCTAGGGTATTAAACTGAATTGGTATAACATTGTTGTATAGACTATTGAAGGTTTTGTTTCTCATGTCAGGATATATGAGATAGATATTTACTGTGCCCATAATATAATAATTTATATGTGTGTGTTAGTGGATGTTTTTGTTAGATACTAATATTAATATATCAAAATATTTTGAAAATATTTGATGGTGGTGGAGTAAAAATATAATAAAAATTCTTGTGTAAGAATGATACCTCTTTTTGGGAAAAACTATACAGGTTTGAGATAAACGATTTCATATGATGAGATTCAAATAATAAAATGTGTATTTGGGTAATTTGGAGACAATTATATATTGAATCTGTGTTGGGTATTTTTTCCAATGGTTTTTAAAATTTCTTATAGGAGAGGAGAGGAGTGGCCTTTTATGAATAGACGAGAAGACACATATGAAATTTATCAAAAGAAGAGTGGACAGATATTTATCAGATTCGAAAAAGACTTAAATGGATCATTATATAACATTTAAGGTGATAATGTATAAATAATTACCTAAAATAGTCAATTGAAAGTGTTTAGGACATTTAATTCTAATCCATTTAGTTTAATATTCCTACAAACCCAATCTAACACTAACAATGGTACTTAATTTTTATCATTTTCAATATTCATTTTGACCAAAAATGATGTTAAATATATTTTTTTATTTTTTTTATTTCAAATCATGAATCCATTTTTATAATTTCATTCACATAAGTGGAAAATTTTAAATTATAAGTAAACCAACAAAAGTGATGAAAACGTGTATTTCTAAAGAGAATATTCCCAAAAGTATTGAATATTCTAACCTCAAAATGAAATATGAAATTGGCCCAAAAGATATTTATTTGATTAATAAATATGTTATTGACGATAATTTATTTTTAAAACCATATTAATATAAAACATGTATTGATTGTTCTTTAAATGAAAAATATTTATATTATTAAAATATTTATTTTTTAGAGTATATTAAAAATTAATATTATTAGTAATTTTTTAAAAAATAATTCAATGATAATCTTGACCGGTAGATCTAAAAAAAACTATTTATTTTATGCAAAAACATTTTTGAAAAATTTAAAATATTACCTTTATTATTTATGCACTGAATTTTTTTTGGAGAAATAGTATTTCCAAAACATATAAATTCATTAATTAAAAATTAGTACAATTTTCTCAATATAATGTATTTATATAAAATAATAATAATTAATATGTTAAAGTATTTTATTCCCATACATACCACCATGTTCAATTTATATTTTAAAAAAGTAATGTTTAAAAAATAATATAAATAGTATATTATGGTTAATTAAAAAATGATTTTGTGTGTAACACATGCTATATAATAATTTAAATTTATTCGAAAAAAATAATAAAATATGTGTTTATTATATTAAACACAATCTAAAATGAATTTCACCCTTTAAATTTAATTACATTGGTGAAATTACGTAAGGATAAATATCCCTCATTACAAACATAGGTTCCCATGTAGCTTCCTAAAGACGATTGTTTCACAACAAAACATAGACTAGGTGAGTGGTTTTAATTCATATAACACTTTATTTATGATAAATAATCCCCAATGGTTTATCTTTATAATAATGAACACAATATAGTGTTATATAGTCTAAGTAAATTACATCTGATGGATCAGTTAGGTACTTTATGAATGTAGATACATGAAACACATCATGAATATAAGAGTGGTTAGATGGTAGAACCAAAAAATAAGCTACAGTCCCGATACAATAAAGAGTATCTAAGGGGGTTAAAAATTTAGGGGAATACATTATATCACATCATAAGAACAATTCCATCATCCGGTTGGTATTCAATCAATTTTGAAATCATCTCGTTCTCTATGATATTAATATTTAGTATGTTGTTTAGGAAAAAATATCATTATAATATAAATAATATATTCCAGGATCCTATAAAAATTAAAAAATGAGTGGGTTTTCACAAGTTATAAGTTATCTTCCAAGGATTTATTTTATCTTATCCAAAAATAGTTATCCATGAGTCTCTTATAATGTAAATCAGTCCAAAATTAAATATAAAAAAAGAATGAATTGATATAGTATCTAGAAATCAAAAAATAAAAATATTATAGGCTTTTACCAAAATATATAAACCATTATAAAATTAAAAAAGTAATAATGAGAACATATTTTCTTCCAAAAATATAAATCACCATATATTCTTTAATAAATAACCTATGTTAGTTCAAAAAATTTGATTGGAAACTAGAGATTTTTATGTATTGATAGATTAACAAATGATGATTCAAAATCTAAAATAAGATTTCCTTATTCTATAATATTTTTGGAGAGTAATTATTTGTGATCCACATCACATCATATTTCACTAAATGATTCATAAAAAATTTTCTCAGAGCTCATTAATTTAAATTAAAATAATAAATTCCACCCTAAAAATATCCCTAATTATCATGATTCAAAATACTTGTTGTGATTGCATAAAATTTCTTTTTTTCCATTTTATTTAACAGTTTTTTTTGGAATATCATACTCATAAAATGTTGTAATAGAGATTTTATTTTCATAATTCTAAATATATTTTCATTTGAAACACAATAGTGTGGGTGGGGAATTCAGTTTCACTCTCCCTCTGTTCGTTTTATAGAATGTATTCTTCTCATCACATTTATATTATTTTTTTATTGGGACATTATTTGTAAACATGAAACTCCCTTTTGTTTTGATTAGGAATTCACCTGAGTGATTCAACCCACATTTTTAGCACGTAGGTGACTACAATTTATTTCCACCATTTTATTTATTTGAGCCTTCCTCAGGATTAATCTCCCATTTCTAATCGAAACCATTGTAATGTTCAGAATATCCAATTTCAATATAAACATTCAGTGAACATCAAATTTTTTATTAATATATACTAAGGTCTCTTATATAAAAATAATTTTTAAATATTGGGTTTTCCCATATTAGAGTAAATAATTTTTTATTTAATTATTGATGATTAAATTATAAGCATACATTCCATGTTAAGTATAAATTACATCATTTGTAGCAAGAAATTTAGAATCCTTCTATTTGATCTTGAGAAATTCAATACCCATCCATGTCGACATAATAATAGGGAAGTACTCATTAAAAAATATACCCTTAAAAGTATCCTATTTAATGGAATAAATTTCCTCTTCATGACTCATTTACTAATAATGTTACACCATTGATTTTCTTTTCCATACAAATGATAAATAACTATAATTACTTTTTATACTTTGAACACTAGAAAATGGAAAATATATTTCAAATTCTGGAGATCCGTTTATAATAGTTAATGTGATTAGTGGATCCACTAAAATAAGGAAGGGGTTTCCTTATAAAGGAATCAAAAAATGTTGTTACCACTTTTCACATTTGGATATTCAATATGATTCTTATATTGAGAAAGTTGTGTGAGCATAAAAATGATATTTTTCATTCCATATGATATTAAATTTGGATACTCAAGAGGAAAGGCATTTCAGTTTACATTTAATTCATCAATTTCATGACTCCTTCAGGTTCCTTCCATTGACTAAAAACAAATATTATTGGTAAAGAAAGTATAATCATATTGGTAAAACACATAGTCATGAAAATTTGTTAATCGGATCTCTAAATCATGAATCACTCTATTCAATGTATGACACATTATGTTTATCCACAGTTATTTGAGTTTATCAATTGCTAAAATCATTAATAAAGGTTTCTAATGAGAAGGTGTATTGTCTAAATCATTTTCCCAGAAGTGTCAAAAGAGGTTTGCAATAAGGGGATAAACCTAATGAACTAGAATGATGTTACAGATATACTCGACAAACAATTTTCTAGGTTTTACCCGTAGATGAATTTATTTAAAAACAATTCCCAAATATGGCATCTAGAAAAGAATTTATTACAGGAAAACCACCTAATATATTCTTTACAAAAACATTACGTTATTATCTTATACATAGGCTTATCAATTAGATTTTTATAATGGTTTCTCATATTAGTTTTCAAATGTTAAATAGATCTTCCATTTGATGCTCGATAGAACATCCCTAGTTTTCTATATACAATAATCACTACTCAATTAAAATATCAATTACATAATGTAATGATCCATGTGAGAACAATTTTGGTCTAGTTCCTTTGGAATCATGTAATCATAAAAAAACTCATTCTATAGGTAAACTCCATGTTCTACAACTAATTTATTTCTATTATGAACCATTAATAGACTTATCTTACAGAACATTTTGTTCATGAAATTTAGATGAAAAAATAATAATGTGTGTTCTCAGAAGATCAGCATGTGTAAACAAATGAGTTATTAATGATCAAATACCAATAACATTAACATAAAAATTGGAAAACAATATCATGAACGTCGTAGATCATAAACATATTTCATATAATAAATACTGGTAGTTAATATGAAATTAATCATAAAGGAATCAAAGTACATAAGCTATTATATATTTATATTGGCATGCAACATCATTTTATGGATTACATATAATCTTTTAACTTTGTAAACGACTATAAATTGTAATAGAATCATTAATTATGTCAAGGAAAAGTAATCCAGACCTCTAATAAACATATAGGATTGTAACAAATCCCATGTTTAATTTTATGGAAATTAAAACCATTCCCATGATAAATCATATGTACATTAATTCTAGTCTCATGCCTTACTCCAAATGACATGAAAAAAAGTCCACAAAAAACAATAAATTCATGAAAATATGTTAACACATAACATAATTAAATCATTAGTGATCCATAATTGTCAAATGAATTTGAGGGAGATATAGTTCTCACTGATCACATATCCCATACATTTTTGTGATATAATAATATAACCAATTAATTATATCATATCCCATGAAATGAAAAGGTGATTAATGAACAATTCATCGTATTATAACTTATATAAATAGAAAAAAATTTAGAAAACCCATTTCATCATAGAAATTAACTATTTATAGAATGAATGATTATTTTATAATTTTATCCTATACCTAGATAATCATATGTAACATCAAAGTCTATAATAGAATATGTAAAATTGTTTTCAAATATCACTTAGAACATTTCTTGAAGAAAACAAAAATCTTTTTTACTTTCATAATATAAATATTATAAATAAAAGTTCACCAAAAAATTTGAAAATAAAATTCCTTTGAAATAAAATTTTAAGATAATAATGAAATATCTAGAATATTTTCCGGTCATGACAGATGAAAATTATGATGAAACTATACATGTTAAAACAGTGATTCCATTCATATTTTGGGTAAAATGTCAGTAGATACCCATTCCAAAAATGACAAGGAAAATCATTTTAAACACATCACGTGTAAGGTAGAAAATATCAAAAAATTTTGTAAATTATCTTCCATTAGTAATTATAACATTATTTCAATCATTTGATTAACACATGGATAAGAAATAAAAAAATCTTTTCAATAAAAACACTAATATATTCCATTTTCTTTTAAAAAGATCCTTTTAAAATAATAAGTTCACAAAGAGTAGAAAATGAAATTAAAACATGAAATTTTAAAGAATAAGAAATGGAGAATAAAATTCATAATTTTCATTAATATTAGATCATATGATCTTATCATTGGAAGCATATCATGAATAATCCAGATAAATAATTAAATTTTAACATTATACATTTACCTATTTTATATCATAATAATAATATGTACAATGAGTTAATGAATTTTATATTAATATTTATATATAATAATTATCATGGTATGTATCATAAAATACATTAATGGTATATATATACCCCAAAAAATAGAAAAAAGTTGTGTATGAGGCATGACTCCCATGGAAATAGAGGAGATAAATTTCGATTATCACTTTGGTAACCTGTGAATAAGTTGAAACATTAGATAATAACATAAATAGAAACATTAAATATAATTTAATGATGTATATTCGTTATAAAACTAGTAAAATGGTCAGTATATACACCACACTAGAGAAAAGAGAGGTGAATTCAGTATAATTATGCAAGAAATAATAGTGAGATATTAAATCCCTTACCTTAAATATCAATTTCTTTTCAAATACATTCAATCATTTTGAATAATAATAATATGTTTTCTATAAATATATTACTGAATAATATATATATATATATATATATATTAAAATATATTATTTACTTACTACCTATTACAAGCCAATAATTAACTATTCCTTGTTAAAACCCCAATTTGGGGTAAAAACAACATTTTTTTTGTTTATGTTTTCATTTAGTATTTTATGTCATCTTACATTGATCATTGTCACATAATATAAAAAATATTAGACTTAGTGTAAATATAATATATATTAATTATATATATTTATAGTATTCCATGAATTGTATAGAAAGAAAATGTAATACACCAATCACGGAGATGAAAGATTGTTTCTATTTCTTAAAACTACATCCATTTTATCTCCAGTTGAAAAAAATGGTAAATAATATATTTCCCTTAAAAGATAAAGTTAAATTCATATATATCGCCTATTTTTATTAAACCTATAATATTTACCTTCTTTGTAATGTTCATGCGATGAACTAATCACATCGTTTCCGGAGGATGTATTCTACCATACACGTGGGTGACATTATCAAATCCCCCATGGATAAAAAGTAAAAATGTATATATTATATCATAGTTACAGAAGTATATTTATTATAAAAATATCATATACATTTATTTCATCTATAATTATTACTATTCTATTAAAAAAGAAATGAAAAACATATCAAATCATTTTGCGAGGTGCAAGTCAACTACACATATGAGTGACATTATAGTTTTCCAACAAGTTGGTATGTTTTAAATTAGATGTGATATTATAATTAAATATGTATATTTAATAAATAAATTTCATATATATACTTTATATTCATATTTATATCAATCTTTGAGAAGTTTTTATGGAAACCAAAATATGTCATATCGAAAGACTATTTCCACCATACACATTATCAATAATTTTTTCGAAATTAAGGAAGGAGGAGATGGATACATGTCATTAAATTACAATAATATATATATATATATATATATTATTGATACATATGATATTATATCAGTATAATATAATAATATTTGAGTGTGGTTTGAATAAAAAATGGTCAGCTAAGAACAATACATCTTCTCCAGAAGACCTCCTTAGTTTAGCATTAAAATCCTTCAAAGGTTAAATTTATGATCAAAATGGGGAATTTATTTGAGGGTCAGGATTGTAATTAGGAATTTTATATGGTCGTGGATAAACCGATTTTTGTTTTATTTTTGATGTAGATATGAGGGGTGGCCATGTCTATGTTGCGGAGTGGACATACATAGATTTTTTTTAAAAAAATAAGGTGTACCAATGTTTTTCATTTTCAAAAAAGCCAAAAAATGGGATTTATATAAGCATTGAAGTTATAAAGTCTATATTTAACCATAAAATAGGATTATGACATGTTTCAAATCATTTTACTCTATATCTTTTTAGTTTGACCAATTATAAACTTTTTTTATTCTTAACTACTATAAATAAATATAATTGTTTTCAATATTCAATTTTTAAAAAAAATAAGTTTATCAAATTATATAATAATAATTAATATAATATCAAAAATGGAATGTTATTTTATAAAATAAATTCATATAAGTGGAGTTACTTTATTTAATATAAACCCTAGAGACATGACGAAGAAGTATTTTTCCCAAGAAAAACATTTCATTAGTTTAGAAAATGTTTACATAAAATTAATATATGAAATTAATTACAATTAACTAAATTTTAAAAATAAATATATAATTAAACTAATGTTATATATAAAAAATATTTAAATAAAATGTATCCTTAAATTTTTTTAAATAAAAGAAAATAATAAAACATAGTATCGTTATTAATATTATTGAAATATTAATCTTTAAAAATATTTCTCATAAATTGAAATGATTAAAAAAATTTCATTTTCATTTCACAAAATAATTTTTTTTTGAAATAAATTTTTTCAAAATTTAAAGTTTACATTAATTATATTTGGACAATAAAAAATATGTTTAGTTTGTTTGAAATTATTAATTTTGAAACTTATAATGTCTTTAAAAATAAGTTAACAAGTTATTATTAATATGACTTCATTACATGAAACCATTATACGTTTCATTTCATATTTTTTATTTTAATTAATAACACTACTTTTAAATTCTATGTTATGAAATTCGTTATTAAGAAATAATATAAATAGTATATTTTTGTTCATTAAAACATGATGTTGTGTGTAACTACAGCCATCGATGAATTTAAATTTATTAAAAAAAATATTTCATAAAATATTAGTGTGTTATAGAGGCACCTGATAAATATGTTAGTATAACTCAATAATCGATAAATAATGGTGGCCATAATCAAATCCAATATGTAGAAGTGAAAATGTAGTGATATATTCTAATAATGTAACAAAAATTAGAAAATATAAAAAATTAAATATCCATGGTTCTTATACTAGAAACCTATAAGTGACTATAGATTCATACTCTATTTACATGGGGTGGATATAAAAAATTAACATGTTATGATTATTAAAATTAATGATTGATTATTCCATGATATTTCCATCAGACATCCAATCACAAGTAAAAATTTATGGTTACATCATCCCATTATCACATTATATAATGTTCATGGGTATTATGACCTGATAATAAGTTATATTAAAAGTCATAAATTTATAATAGAATCAATTCATAAGTTGTAACAACATCGATAAAAAAACCCAAAATAATGAATAAAACACTAGTGAATATCATAATAACAAGAGTGAGAAACACCATAGTTCCAAGAATCTATTTTATAGTGGTAGTCACATCCCTTATATAATGATTCATATTTGATCATTTCAGCTCATTCCACATAAGATTCACATAATGGTTCGTGTTTTACTTAACCATGCATAATGAAAATGAATAGTGTTTATTATCCCATATACATCAATATCAGGGATATGATGAAATTTCATACCATGGAATGGTTGTTGTTAAACCCCACTAAAAATTTCATAGTATCCTAGGATTTTAGAACATAATTTAATAAATGTAACTTCCTTAAAAAACAAACATTAAAAGATATTATTATCCCACACTATAACCAATAACATAATATAGAATTTCAATTCATCCCCAATGATCAATAAATTTAATTTTTGTCAATCATAAAATAATAAAAAATTGAATTCAAATATGGTATAATAAATTTTTTAAGAACACAATACAAAAAAATCATATATCGAATATATAACATTCTTCTTACAATAAATCATTGATATGATTTACCTATCATATTAAAAATATTTGAATATTAAAAAATTGGGTATATCACACAATTATGACCATAGGTTCTCTTTTAACCCAAAACATAAGCACATAATAAACCAGGATCTCTAAAACACGTTTATAATAAATATAAAACACAGATCTAGAGTTATACTACCTTTAAGAGAACAAGAATAAAAATAAATGATCATAAATTTGAAATTATTGTCATTATTTAAAACTCTACATGGTGCTTATAACTCCCTTAGAAATTCTATAACTTCTTAAGTTACCATGGAGAAGATAGATAAGGAAATGAGTTTGACAGAAACCCTATCAAGGGAATAAACACGAGAATGATGCATGACATGACAATCAATTGACATAGAATAATATCATAAATAAGATGATCATAATAATGGAATCATGGAATAATTAAATTATATTATGTTATCAAGGAATAATTGAATACCTAGAAACAATAGTTGCCATTATACCATAAAAATAAGTCAAGGGTCATTCCCATGATAATCATCATAATGTGGATAATGAACCATAGTTGATTCAGTTCACTCTTTAATCCATTACATAACATATCATGGTATATAAATATTTTTGGAAAGGTTTTTAGGGATATAAAATTATTTTCTTACCATTCACATAATGAAAATCATAAATAAGTGTTTTGATTATGGAAAATTAACCACACATTATCTATAAAAAAAATCAAACATATGAGAAGAACTTGGGTTCTAAAATTATATTTCATTAAATAATGAATGGAAAAATCATAATGATTATCAAGAGGAAAATTAATTTTATATTGTTAGACATTAATAGTTGAAAAATTGGAATAGTCCTTTATCATGGCTTCCCATATATGAAAATTCATGATAAGGATTGATGGGAATATGGAATAAAAAAACCCCAAAGGTGGTTATTTTTTAAATATGTTAGGGATATTTTTAAATAACAAAACAAATTATTATTTCCCATAAATATAGAATAGAACAATATTTTTTATCCATAAAATAATTAGGGTTTTTGGAAGATGTTTTATATTTAAAATAATTTGATGTGTGACACAGATGATATGGTACTAGAAATATTAAAATTATATTAAATAAAGCATGCATAAAATAATTAATTAATAATATAAATAAAAACATGTATAACCCTAGAAATGAAATTAATATATAACATAGAATATATATATGTAAATTATATTCAAAAACATAAGATGTCATCAAATATAATATTTCATATAAGGGAGAAAATGAATTGGATTGTGTAACAGAAAAGTAATGAGTGTGGTAAGTAAGATTTTATACCTTTCTCCATGATTTTCTCATCGCATTCACATAAATCCACAAATAATTAAATTAGGTTTATTAAATTATGTGGGTTCTTTGACGTTCACATGACTAATGTTTGAATTTCTCGATGAATATAAGAGAAATAATATATATGATTTTTAAAATATAAGAAGAATATTTTTATTATTTATATCATCCTTATTTATCAATATAATCATTAAATTGAACCACAATTAGTGGTTAGATAAAAAAGAAATATGTGGATTCATGGATGACGTAGTTCGCAGAAATTCACTAACGATGTTTTTTGTTTTTTTATTTGATGGAGAGGAGAATATAATTGTTTTTTAATTAATATAATAAAATCTAAATATATTAATAAGTCAGATTATAATATATTGGTATGTATTTATATGGGTTGTAAGGGGACCATTAAGTATAAAATACCAAGAATTCGGTAGTACATGTGCCGAGAGCGTATGTTTTCCCTTACAAAAATCTAGGTTAATATGAGCATTAAGATAAATAATTGTAGATATAAACCTATTGTAGTGTGGGTGAGTTAAATGTAAAACAAATTAAGTGTTTCATGAATTAATTCTAACACATAGGTGTAATATGAGTTGGTTTATGTGTTATGATTTTATATGTGAAGAAAAGTGACCTTTTAAGAATACCCATTATTTTTTAAGGATATCATCAAACTATTAAATGGTAAATGACTCCAAATGTAAAAAATATTTTATTTTTAGGAGAGATAGGTTCAATAAATACTCATTAAATAATTTATACAGATGTTTTAGTCGGGTTTTTAATTATATACCCTAATATTTTTACATTTTATTAATTTTTTTATTACCTTTGTAACCAGTTTTTAACTATGAAATTTATAAATCATTAAAAATAATAAAATATATATTTTATAAATAAATTATTTTATGAAACATAATTATATTCACATTTAATTATATTCAATTTATAAATAATATAAAAATAATAATTTAAATTAAAATATTAAATATATAGAAAAACATTTTTGGTACAGAATAGTAGTTTTCATAATTAAGAGTTTATTATCATATTTTTTATTGATTAAAAAGTATATTATTACTACTATTTTGAAAAATATGATCAAAAAATATTAAAATCAAAATTTAAATGTGATTAATTTATTTTATTAATAAAAAATTACACTATATTAATAAAATAATTCTTTGAGAAAAACAGTTAGTCAATTATAATAATAATTAACTACAATCCTTGTAAGCATTTTTTATAAAGAAATATTAAATTAAAATTATTTATTAAAATTTAATTCTTGACCAGAAATATTTTATTCATTTTTTAGAATAGATTATTAGAGGTTAATGATGTAGTTTTTAATATAAGTGCATAAAAAGATGTTTTTCTTGAACAACTAATACAGTTACCAAAATAATAAATCATTGATTTGTGAATACAAGATTGTGTATCAAAATTAATTGAATTACATTGTAAAAATGTAATTTTCAATGAAATAACGCTTTCATAAAAATAATGTCATAATGATGATTGTTTTTTAAATTAAATTGGCGTTTTCACTATTCACAAAAAAACAATTTACGTTGAAAATATCATAAAATTTCTTTTTAGGATAATATTTATATCCTGAATCTAAAATTTATGTTAATTTGAAAATTTTAAATTCGAAATAAAAATATTAATTTTAAATTTAGTTATTACTATCTATTCCTTATGGTTTATTAAATAAAACTATTATATATTATAATTTAATTACTAAATTTATTTCACAATTTTCATTTTATTTCAATGTTGTGTATACCACTGGCTAATAAAAAATATATATTTTAAGGGGACATAACCACTAAAATCAGAGGTCATTACATTCTTCTTCCATAATTATTCTAATCCTTGAAATCTCATATCATTCGCTAAGGAGGAAAAAAATGGGTGTACTTCTATTTAATTTCCATTCAGTTTCTCATGTAGCCTCTTTATATATATGGTCTCTCTATTTTATTTTAAAATTGGGAGTTGTCTTTTTGTATATAACTTTTTCTCTAGTGTAAATGACTTTCACCATATTCTAACAATCATATTGATTAATACAATTATCTTCCATTATAGAATATGAAATATGTGAGGAATCTATTATGTACTTATTAAGAGGGTTATGTGGATCACAATATATAATTTTGATAGTTCTCATGGGAGTACTAGTCAATATGATATTATTTTGATATGATCACTAATCTCATCATGACCAATGTATCATGGATTTAGAATACCTTCTTCCCAAATATCATGAATATATTTAATTGAGATATTAATATGTAAAAATTATCATGACCATCAAATTCTATATTTCTTTAACAATTATTAGCAGAACCCTTCTGTTGACTATGAGATGGTTTTATGAGTTGACGTATAGTATTTAATTAATCTACCTTTTCTTTAGCCATACAATCTCCTTGTGATTTCCATTCGCCTATATCATCCCAACACATATCTATTATATTACTCTTCTTATATAGGGCTTCATTTGACCCAATTTGGATTCTATATTGGACCTTGTTAGAGTAATAAAGTATGAATAAATGATGGTATTGGTCATAACCTACATCGATGTCTAGAGACAAATCTCTCAACAAATCCTTAGGTATCTGGATAGTTCATCCTTAATGGACATCAGTACGGATTGAATGGTCATACTAATGCTAAAAAATGTATTTACAATATATTGAATACTCTTTCATATGGTTTAGGTGATCCTCAGCTATCGATCAGCTATAATATAAAATGGTGAACTATTTTGCATACAAACTTCTCTAATATTCATTTTTTCAGAGTAATAAAATGATAAATCCATAGTAATAAAAAATAAATGAAAAATCATTGTATGAATGTTGACTAAAATATATATATGTTAATTCCATGGGCATATATTTCATAGAATAGTCACAAAAGTTGTTGCGATGTTACCCCATTTTAATGAATCTATGGGTTGTGGTTAAATCATATATTTTTACTAATTTCCATCCACATTTACTTATTAAAAATAAGGAATATTTGTGTATATTATATTATCCCATTGTTCATATACAATTACAAATAGTATTATGGGAAATCACAATACATATATTTAATCCTTAGGTGAAAGGGTTAGGTTGAGCTCTGAGAACCATTACTCCATTCCTTTTTTATATCATTCTATAATGGTATTCCAAGTCATTTCCCAAATATCAAAAATACTTTATTATCAATATTTAACTTCAATTATTTCACCTTCCACACAACATCCACCCTCACAAGTATCATAGTTTAATCTATTTGAGATTTCTAAATATTATTTAGATGTTGTGGTTGAGAAATCATTTCACAAATATATGACGATCTTCCTTTAATCATGATTCTCAAGATCATCAATTTCCTTTCCAAGAAGATCATATACATCTTAATACTCATTTTTTAAAAGGTTTTAGGATTTTTAAACTAAGATAATCTACCATATTGTTCACCTTCCCTGAATGGTAGTGGATATTGGAATCAAAAATCATGGTCATCATTAATCATTCTCATTAGAGCATATTGAGCTTATTTTGTGTTAATATATATTTTAGGATCTTATTTTCTCTCTCTCTATATATATAATATTTCCAAAAATATAATGACTAAATTTTTTCAATGTTAAGATTACTATGGAAAAATTTATTACCTATGCTATATAGTTTTTTTATCACCTAAAAACCATCATGAAGTGTATATTTTCACTTTTTAATTATACCTGAGTATAAGACCAATAATTTTTGAGGCATAACTATAGGTACCAAATCATTCACCACATATTAGTTGAGTGTCTATTGATACAAGGAATAACCTCTTATTTATCTCCTTGAATCTGTCTTCTTTACCTTTTATCAACAGATAATTCACTCCCTCTAGAGTTAAATAGGTTATAAGGTCTTTCAAACGTAAATAGTTTCTATAAAATCACTGATATCACATTTATATTCAAAGGTTTGTATGTATCTCAATTAAAAATATTAGTCTATAAAATTCTATATTCACTTTAGACATCAAAGGGTCCACAAATATCCTTTATCGTATGATAAAATTCTCTAGTAATGACACTGGCTCCTTACAAAATTTCCATTTATTATATATTTCATAAATATTATCCCTCTACTATATATTTATGACGGTACTCAAATACTCCTCATTTTCTATCCTGTATTTAGATTCTAAAACCAATCTTCTAAAAAGAAAACAAAAATGAATTAAAAATATATTTTGAAACTCTATTAATTATGTCCATGAAGACCACAAGATAATTGATGTGTTAAAATATAATGACAATAAACTCTTATTTCTCAAACCTTTTACAAAATTTGGACATGGAATTATTTTCATCCTTCACCTTAAATATAATATATCATTATTGAAGGTCCAATTTATAAAAAATGTAGCTAGGTATAAGTAATCAAATATCTCATCAATTCATGGTCTGGGATAATTATTTTTTTACCACAATCTAGTTGAATTAATGATAACTATTATCTGGATGCATCAGGATAACATTGTTCTTAACAAATAAAACTAGTTCACCAAATGATGAATTAGTTAGGAAAATGAATCTTCTGTATTTATTTTATTATAATTGATTCTTCATTTCATCTAGTTTAATAAGGGTTTTCTATATAGATTCTTTCATATCTAATGATTTCTATGTATATGTTCAATTGAGAACTAAAAATATCAATCTAGAAGAAGGAAATAAATTTACTTAGGGAATAAATCAGTATAGTCTCTTATAATGGGAATTTATTGAAGAGTGATGTTCTATTTTTTAATACTTTGGCTTATATATTATTTTTAATAATTAAATATTAGTCATTACTCTAAACTATTTTCCAAATTAGAATCACCCTCCTCTCAACACATGTATATAATTAGAGGGTATCATTAGTTATTGAAACAAAATTCCTTATCCTAGAAGATGATGTGAGCATTATCTAGGGATAACTAATCTATATATAGAATAAAAATTAATTCCCATAAAAGGATTCTGATAAGGTTTTATTGGATAGTAAAAGCATTTTTATTGACTTGGGAAAAGTTATATACTTAATATTCAACAATATATTAATTATCTATTTTCACCGACAACATAACCATAATGTTTTATTGATGTATTTTAATAGATTAACTAAAATTAGTTTATAGTATAGAATTTCTAGAACTAGAACATATATTTTATGTGATCTATTCTTGAATTAATAATTATTTAACCTATTTAAACATTATCGTTTTTATACACCTCTACTATAGTGATACCATAATCGCCACCTTACGCAGTTTTCATTGGAGTTATTCTCGTGGTTTATCTTCAATAACATTGTAATAGTGCATTGTTTATATAATGTAAACATTAAATATAGTTTAATCATTATAAAATTTGATATTTATTGATCTATAAATTATTTTCTTTAATCACGTTGTTGGGAATATTTATCTATCTTATACTTGCATCATCTTGATGTTTCTCATTTCCACACATGATACTTTTTATGGTCCCATTGAGAGAGTTTCAATGTAGCATAAATACACAGATTTACGCCATTATATTATGGGTTTTATTACCACCATGGTTTTTTATGATGATCCCCCAGAATTGAAATACTCCATAGTGATGCTAAATCCTATATAATTTCTAAGAAAACATAGTATACCATTTAGATGATAGATAATTATATGGGTGAGACCAAAATCCCTATAGGGGAATAGATATTGTAATAATTAATTAAATGGAAGGAAAAATTTACATGATGATATCATAAAGAATAATTTTTTAATCATAGAAATACTAGAGAAAGAGGATATACCAAATGTTTTTAACCATTGGTATAGACCCTTAATACATTAGTATAACCTCTACCATTATTTTGATTCAATATTGGGTGATGTTCCATTGATATTTACCTATACCAATGTCTCTACATTACCTCTGTTAGAGAACACCAATTCTAGACATTCCCAAACTCTTGGTATTGTAAATATCAATGGAAATACCCATACTAAAATTATAATGAAATTACCACAATACTACAATATATTTTATATTTTTATATACAAATAAATATTTGTATAAATAATATTATATATATTAAATTTCTCATTGTTATTATTATTAATGTTATTCATATATTATGGAATAAACTATACCAATGTGTTGATAAATCTTCTTGTATTGGAATCCATAGACCATATATATATCAACTATTTTGTTCAAATTGTTCGTATATGTGACATATTCCATACATATACAATCATTTTTACCAAAACGTCAGTATAGTTGTCAAAGAACAAACCTATTCCAATAGTATCTCCAATCCATGGATCAATGTGTCTACAGATAATACATATAATATAGGAATCGGTTGGACTAGTTGTATAGGTGAGATATATCATACCTATACTAATGGTTCGGTAAAATCATTGGAATAGGTCTCCCATAATAATACATATACAAACGGTTATGTAAAACCATTAGTATAGGATACATATACTAAACATATATGATATTTTTTCCCAAACCATCTATATAGAACCTTTGGTATAACTCATATTTTTAATAGTGTGGAAATATAGAATAATGAAATAATACCCTAAGATCATTGAATCGTCAGATTCTTGGAATCAAAAAAATATAAGGAATCATCTACAAAATTCTAGGTTCACTCAAAAAAATAAAGTGAACAGATCCCCATTGTGGATTAGGATCACTCAATAATCCCTTATAAAAACTCTCACGATATAATTTTTTAACCAATCCATTTATGGGAAATATTTTTCAAATCCCACTTAAAACATAATTAAAATGATAGATATGAATGCCACATGTGTAAAAATAATCCATACGTAAACAAGATGTATGATCAAACCCATAAGAAGGATGTGTGTTTCCTAATTCTATTTCAAGAAATAATTAACGGCCAAGTCATATAGATTCCAAATAGAAGAAGTAATTAAATAAAAAATTTCATTCATAGTTCAATCACATATATAGTTCTTGAACATGGTTTCATAATGGTGAAGATTCAAGAGAAGGATATTGGAGAAGAGGTAATAAAAACAAACCAATAGGGGGTGATCTATGAAATAATTAAAGGGTATCTTCAGATAATGAAAGGGCTTATTATTTTATATTAAACAAGAATTTAAACAATTAGGTTTAATATTGAATAATTGTTGTTTTTAATATATTAATTTCTTTTATACATTAGATGAGGGAGATTCTCAATTTCAGATAAGAAAGAGGAAAGATCCCTACATTATGATTACATCAATGTAAGAATTTTTAAGGGATGTATAAAAAACATAACCCTTGAATGTAAATTTATATTTTAAAATGTATTTATATAAGTTTTAAATATAGAAACATATATTAATTTCATTATAATAACAATGTGTAAATTATATAAAATTAATGATAATGTGTAACAAATAAGTGATGAGAGTGGCACAAAAGATCTCATACCTAACGACTTTATTCACTCCATCAATTCACATAAATCCTGGAAAAATTATGTTATTTTTATTAAATAAATACAATATGTAATTATTCAACTATCTATTAATTTATATGGTCCATTTATTAAAATTTGTTTCAATATTTTTTAATATAAATTTATTTTTTATCGGTTACTTCAGATTAATCTTTTGATTCCCCATTAATTCGATATATATGTTGAACAAGATCAAAAATGGTGTAAAATATATTCCCAATAACTATAATATTAAAATATTTATGAAAGTAATTTATATATATATTATTTTCATTATTAATTCTATATATTAATTTTTGTGATGAAAAATGACACTGGTTTCTTGTGGTAGTGGTAGTTCTCAAATGTACGTAAAAAACTATTCCTTCTCTCAATACATCAGATAGAATAATTTAATAAGATAATTTGAAATTTTATAACCATAGTTATATTATATAAATTATAATTATTCATGAATAATATAATTAAAACAAACCAATTATAGTTGGTTATAGAAAATGATTGATGTTGATTCATTGAGGTGGTAGTCCACACACAAGCACTAACAATCTTTTGGTGTATATCATTTGATGGAAATAAGTTATTAATGTTAATTATATTCATATAATAACATATTATTATAATAATTACATTCATTTCATTATGTTTTAGTGGAAATAATTTGTTATTAAGAGGAAAAATAATGATAAATGGTTTTGATATATGAAGTACTTATATTGATACATTGAGTTTTTCTTTGAAATATCCTCATAAATGAAGGTTATAAGATTACTAAGGGTAAAAAGTGGCCTATGAAAGATTAATATTGTTTAAGAGGAACACAATAGAAAATTTTTTGGTTGATATTAATTAGTATTGTATTTTTATTAAGTGATTTTTTTGTAACCATTTTATATGTGATGAAACAGATACTTTTGGGAATAATATTTTTTCAATGATATCATTACACAATGAAAGAGATAGGGACTTATTTTTTGATGTAATGTATTTTAGGTGTATATTGAGTTAGTAAAGCCAAAAAAATTATAAATAATAGACTTATAATTTTTAGATACTTACTATTTGATTTATATATTTCACCGTTTTATATTTAACCTTTGTAATAATTTTTTATATAAATAATTTATATTTTAATAAGAAATATATGTTAACCCCTCTTAAAAAAACATAATTTGTAAACATAAATATAAAAATAATTTAATTTAGTTAAATTTTTTAACAATAAAATAATATCTTATAAAATAAAATAGTAATTATATATAATTTTTTTGAAGAGAAATGACGTTTTCACAATTAAATGTTACTTATAAGATAGAGTATTTATTAAAAAATAAAATATATTATATATATTTATAAAAATATTTAAAAATATATATAATCATAATTATATAAAAGTGATTAATTTAATTTTTTATATACATGTTATAAATAATTCATATAGAAAAACAGTTTTATCATTTTTGTAAGAATTAATATTAATCATAAAAATGTAATTTTTTGGTCTAAAATTTTAATTTAACATATTATCTAATTTTAATATTCTATCCAAATTATGAATTTCATTTATTTTTTATTATAATTTTTTAATTGTTAATTTTTTAATATATCTGCACATAATAAGATGTTTTCCATGAGTGAGACACTACCTAATTTAACAAAACAGCAGACATTGGATTTATAAAATAAAATTGGTATTTATAAATGAACTATTTAAATTTTTAGATATAAATTTTTTTATAAGATGGTTTCATAAAAATAATTCTTTATTAATGTCAAATTTCTAAAAAATAAGTTTTTAACTACTTGAAAAATATGCAATTACTATTGAAAAAAACATAAAAATTCAACTTAATAAAAGATTGATATACTAAATAAAAAATGATCATTATTTATTAGTTTTCAATTGAAAATAAAAAAAAATTATTTCCATATTTAGTAAATAATATATATTAACTCAAGATTAATGGCTAAAAAACTACATGTAATAATTTTTATATTTTTTAAATTATCCGAGTTTCCATTTTTAGTTCTGCATTGCGTGTAACATCTGCTAGTATATATTGTATTTATAAAAATAAATTATGAAATAAAATATTTTATCATTTCATGCAGTTAATGATGAATTGAACACCCTATTTTATCATGACCAAATACTTTCCCATCAATTTAATATGATTCATCCGTTAACTATGATATAATTCCATATACTAGGAAATGACCTTGAACATGCATTATAATTTTTGTAACAACCAAAATTTAAGTATAGATTTTATATACCAATGATAAATGTTTTATTATTTTCAAATAACATAATAATTAATATTTTAAAATCCATTAAGATATGAATCATATTAACAACACATTATTCAATGATAATGGACATGATAAAAAATCAGATGAATCCTGGTGAATAATATATAATTCGGGAAGTCCAAAAATTTATTAATTTGTGAAACTTAAATAAGGGTAATTATAGTAATACATTCATAAAGGTACTTCATCCTATAACTTATTTTCTGACTAATTACTCTTATGAAAATTGGATTCAACCATATATTCTTCATTTTATAAATCTTTTTTCTCTTTAACATGTAATTTATTTTTTATAATCAACTATGATTGTCCTATATTTAATATTTACATTATTATAAAAAATATTTATTTAAATTATAAAAATATTAATATACATTAAAATAATTTATTCTAAACAAAATAAATGGATTTTAAAATATTATTATAATGTATAAATTCACATGGGAAATATCATTGATTCCAAAGAAGGTAATTATTGAATTGTATATTTTTATAAATTTATTAAATTTAATGACTACTATCGGTAAAATTAATTTATTAAATATGTTGAATTATTAGTAAAAATAAGTATATTTTCCATGAAATAATTATAAAACTATAAGTCTTACTAATTTAATTATTCATTAATAAAAACAATTTATAACATTATTATTTATATAATTTATAATTATTTTGAAATTTAAAATTATAATGTTTGGAGTAGAAAATTTTAAAAAAATTATTAAAATTATTTATACAAATATTAGTACAAATTCATTCATTTATTATTTATATGTTTTAAGAATTATAGAATAATATAATGAATAAATGACCAATATTTCAATGAATTGTTTTCTAATATGTTTTGTATTATTATAAATTATGTTGGCCAATAGTAAAGAATTATTTTATGGAAATATATTAAAAATATATATGTATAAATATATTTATATAAATATATGTATTATTACAAGTAAATGAATATATAATATATTTTTGTGTGCCTAGAAATACATTTTTTTTCAAATTTCATTATTATTAATTATGTGTTCTAATATGATAATTATTTTTTATCAATTATATAAATTAAATCCCATAAAATGTATTTAATTTTTATAATTATAATTTCCAGATTAGGTACTGTGAAAAATTTCATTTTAAGAATAAATATTAGATACTGAGGTAAAAATTTAGTAACCATAGAAAATGAAAAATGTAGTAAGTGAGTATAACTAAGTAGAAAATAACTAAAATATAATTAAAATTACAAAAAAATGAGTGGGTGATGGAATTTTAAGTGTAACCATATCTTATTTATATTATTTCTCTACTTTGGATCCAATTTGTATGAGATATTTCAATCCTTATTTCGTAAAGAATAAGTATTTTTTCAAATTACTCGCAATTACACATTAAAAATCACACCTCATCTACCTAATTCAATCCCCACATTTCCTTTGGTTTCCTCTACAATACCTTATCATTTTATGTATCTAATAATCATATCCAAAAAGATTTACCACTTCTCATATGAAGGAGTCCCAAAACCTTCATTCCTAATAGGATCTGTAGGATAATATGAAAACCTTCAACGTTAGTGTTATGCACCCCATAATCACCTCCCAATCCATTTTAAGAACATTATTCCGAAAAAACATATATTATATTAATAAATTTTTTTTTACATTGTCAATAATCAATAAATTTAATATTATAAACATAAAATAACATTTTTTATTCATTCATTCTATATAACCCATTATTGTTTTAGTTTTTTCTACCACATACAAGAATGATTATATAATGATTTTTTTTCAGGAATCAATAAAAAATAAAAATAAAAAAATGATATAATAATTATGAATTTAAGGTGGTTATATAATTTTTTAAATTAAACATATATAAATATATGTATGTATATTTACTAGTTGAAGAATTTATTTTTTTAATCTAAATTTATAGTGTTGACTATAACCAATATCAATGAATCATCACAATAAATTCCATAAAAGTCCATTTGATATAAAAATTATAAGGCCCTAGCCTTAAATATAACACCCCAGGTAAATAAAGAATATGAAATTTTCATATTTATCCATATTTGTGAATAAAATATTAATATGACTTTAAAGGGTACACTATGCTCGATGGCGTACCCAACAGGCAACAACGAGTTTCTTGGGAATCTTACGTTGCATTCTAATAATAAAATAATATTATTTTAAATGGTAGTTAACATGTAGCCATTTTATTAGAGGGAATGGATAGAAATAACAAAAATATGATTATATATGTTTTTTAATGTTTTTACCTTTTTCCAATAAAAGATAAAGGCATAAAATACGGAAAGAATTCAATTTTAGGCGTATATGCCCTAGTTTTCACTAAAGGTTCACTTATCGCCTTTTGATGGAGAACTGTCATTAAATATATTTTTGTTCACTCTAATACATCCTTTTGGACCAAATAAAACTATTCTTAAGAATTGGGACATCAAAATTTATTTTCTGTAAATTTTTGGTATCTTTCTGATAAAGTTCATTTTTTAATGAATAGTGTAAAATGTTGTATTTTAATTCAAAACCTATTTTTAATATAATTTATTTATATGATTAGATTATCTTTTGAATTGGTTTTAAAGTGAAATTAGAATATATTTTTACCATTAAATCCAATAGTGGTCGTTGAAATTAATTTCACTTTGAAATCAGACTTAAACTAGTGTCAATCTTTTGATACATATTGTTTCATAAAAACACGCTATTTGCTCTGACAGCGGGAATTAATTATTAAATTAATTAATGTGACTTATATGTTTTGAATTTTGTAAAATAGACTTCATTTTTGAATTTGGAATATCATATATAACTTAGGGTGAATTTTTGGGATTTTTCTGAAAAACGTCAATTTTTGATTAATAGTGAAACCACTAAGTGGTACTTATAAAAACTGATTTTTCCGTTTAAATGAAATTTTGACATCTTTGTGTTTTGAATTTCAAAAATACACAATAAATTTTTTTCATTGAGAAGTAAAATGTGGTTCAATGGGATAAAAATAATTTTTTGGTGAATAGTAACTTATTAAGTTTTTAATCGCGGTTAGAGGTAATTAGTGTAGTTTAAGGTAAAAATAATGTTTTAATAATATGAAATGAACTTGACACATGTCATAACCTCATTGTATGTGTCATTTCCAACCAAGAAAACCCATGGGTCAACTTGGGGACCCCATGAAGCCACTTTGGGTGGAAAATGACATTAATATCTTTTTATTTAAAGTTAAAGTAAAAATGAGACAAACATGAAATGTTTTACTAAAACAATTTTTACATGGGGTTATAAAAATCATATTTTTGACTATAAATATTCATTGGAAAGATAAAACTATTTCCTACATCATAGTATTTTGTTTTATAATTTTTAGACATTAAATAAATTAAATTATTTATGACATCATGATGATGCAGCGATGACCTCATTATTTAACGATTTAAATAAAATGGAAAGATAATGTAATATCTAAGACCAAAACATCTCCAAAACCTATTGTATGAGTGGATTTAAAACCCTTATCACTTTATCCTCGAAACACATCAATGTGGGACCTCTTAAATCTGAATACCATTTTAAAATAATGTGACTTTTCTTTACCTTCCAAGAGTGCCCCTCCTCTCCTCTTATAAAAGGCCCCCACCTCTACGTCCTTACCCACACTCCCAAAGCCTTTGGCTCGGCCAAACTATACCCATTTTGTCTCTCCAATTCCCTATATTACTCCTTGAAGCCTCACTTTGGTCATAAGTCTTCCCAAGGAAGCCTTTGAGCTCAATCCAAAGGGAGTTACCCGATTTTAAGGTAATGTCTTCATTTGAGTCCTTGTATTTTATTTTACTTCTCAAACCCCCTAAACTCTTTTTATTCATTTCTTTTATAATAAATACAGTATCATAAATATATTAGGATGTTTTTATAAGAAGGATTAGAGCTTCACTTTCACACACCTACATCTAATGGTTAAAGAAGATACTGTTTCCGTGGATGGCGAATTTGGGCCTCCCGAAACGATGATTGTTCAACATTCTTTTAACACCTTCAAAGGTGGCCATTAAGATGAAACTATATTTATATATGATATATAATATGTTTATGTTTTCCTTAAACTTCTGTATTTTTCATTTTGGGCATACCTTTATTGTTTCCATTATGGGTAAACGCGATATCTTCATTTAAGGAAATGTGGACTACCCCCCCCCCTCAAAGTGATGTGATTCGTTAATGCCATATGTGGGACGTATAAAGGATGTATTTAAAGTTATTATATATGATGTTATACTGGAATTATAATATACCTCTATATCATTATTATTCCATTCCATAAAAATATGAAATAGAAATGAAAGTAGCGTTCATGCGTACGTACGGCTTACCGTCCCCATGAACGGTGCATGTAAGAGCCCAAGATTTTATAAAAAATATTCTTTTTAATTTTATTAATGTCTTGTGTTGTACGCTACACCAAAAGGAGCTTGCACAACACGCATCCTTGACTTGCCTTGCATTACACGCAATCGCGACCTTCCTCGATAGCGTGTGTAGTACGCAATAACGAGTTTCACTAAACAGCGATATGCTATTAAAATGTTATTAAAACTAGCCGTTATGAATAGTAATAACCACTTTTTAAAATTCTGTAAATCTTATTTTTCAAAATGAACTTCATTTTTGGATTCGGAGTATCGAATTTATCCTAAGGTGAAATTTTGGTACATTTCGGATAACTTCCATATTCTGATGAATAGTGAAAATTACTAAATTATAATTAAAAACAACTTTTTTAATCGAAATAATTAATAGAGATAAATTATTAATTTGAGTGGTTTTAAAGTATATTTAGAATATATTTTTACAATTTAATACAATGTTGGTCATTGGTTGTAATTTCACATTTAAACCAGACATAATCAAGTGTCAATCTTTTGATATATTTTGTTTCCTAAAAACATGCTATTTATTTTAACAGCGGGATTTAATTATAAAATTAATTAATGCAACTTCTATGTTATGAATTTGTTAAAACAGATTTCATTTTTGAATTCGGAATATGAAATATAGCTTAGGATGAAATTTTGGCATTTTTCTGAAAACCTTCATTTTTTGATGAATAGTGAAACTACTAAGTGGTAGTTAAAAAACTGAATTTTTCATAAAACTTAATTTTACCGCTTCTGTGAATGGAATTTCAAAAATCCGAGAGACACGGTTGATGTCAGTATGTAAAATGTGGTTCAATGAGATGAAAATAATTTTTGGTGAATAGTAACTTTTTACTTTTATTTACCACGGTTAAAAGTAAATAGGGTAATTAAGGGTAAGAATGATATTAATATTACCCTAACACATGTCCTAATTCTATTGGACAAGTGTATCTCGACCAAAAACAACCTTAAGTGTAAAATATTATCATTTAGGCCCACTTGGATTAGATTAGGACATTTATTATTATTTAATTCAAAGAAGAGTTAAAAGAGTTAAAATCAAAGTTTATTCCCTAAAACATTTTTAATATGGGGTTATACATAAGATAAATTCGACTATAAATATTCATTAGAAAGCTAAAAAGATTTCCTATATAATTATAGTTTATTTATAATTTTTAGACTTTAAATAAATTAATTTATTTTTGACACAACGATGATGCAGTAATTACCCTTTTAAGGAAATATTACATTAATTGATGTTATAAATTCTCAAATGAATGTAATTTGAGACTTTTTATGAATTACACTAATTTTCTAGGTTACTATGATATATTAGTGTTGATTTAGTCAACTTGGTTCGAACATATAATTCTGTTATGACTTTCACAAAAATCATATATCAAATAGTGTCAAAATTGACACAAAATAGTTTTTAAATCAAATATTATATTATTAATTGTTATTTTATTCCTAAAAATCTAAGGTTCGGCCAAATGACTTATATAAGGATATATATATTAATAATAAACAATTTGGGGTTCTTTTGGCATGTTATAGTAATTGTATTAACCATATAGTGAAAGAAAACAAAAAGACACGGTAAAAGTTAAATTATTTAACTTAGAGTTAAATCTAATTGATAAGGTTAAACTAAGAACCTAAACTTGTCTAAATCCTATTTGTTGATAGGATTTAGACCCATCCCCACTTTATCTTTGAAATAAGACCCTTTGGAACCATTATAAACCGATTTTGACTTTAATATAAAATAATATTTTGAGATATTCCTAAGGTGCCCCTCTCCTCCCTTATAAAAGGACACCTCCTCCCCCTCCTCCTCACACCAATTTGAGCACTCAAGCTCGGCCAACCCCTGCCAAAATCTCTTCTCCACTTCCCTAGAAACATCCTAGAGGTTCTGGTCTTCCTCAAAGACCAATTTTAGTTCCCTAAGAGGAGGTCTCCAAAAGGCGCTTCAAAGAAGAGGTAATTACCGTTACCAATTCTTTCATCTTTATTTCTTCTTCCACTTCTTCTTCTTAGGTTGTTTCATTATTAAGTAATAACATCAGTATCACTCATATACTGATATGTTATTATAAGTATGAAACAACCCTATTTCACCATCTATCTATCCTACGGAAAAAGAAATCACCGCGCGTGCGTACGTACGGAATACCGTCTCGACGCCGTGGTGTAATCTATTTTCCACCACCACCTTACATGGATGGGTATAATGGTGTAAAGAATAACTATAAATAGTTATTAAAACATCATATTGATTCTGATATATTGTATAATCCACTCCAATTCAGTTCAATATTTATGGAAATGATATCATCGCTCGTGCGTACGTACGGACTACCGTCTCCACGACGCGATGAGATTTATTCTCCATGTTAACCATTTAAGAATGATTATAAAGTATATATAAGAAATAATAATGAAATATATGACATTATAAAGTTACTGGATTTATGTATATATATATATGTATGTCATCTACTTACTTCCATTTCAAGACAATAAGGAAAGTAAAACAGCGTTCATGTGTACGTACGGACTACCGTCTCCATGAACGGTGTTTTTCATTTTATTTATCTATCTATTATATATATATATACTGAATATATATGATATATAAATCATATTTTATATTCTGGAAGTAAGTAGATCATGATATAAGTAATAATGATGTCAAGAACAACAAGTCAAAACACCTACGATAAATGAAACGATTTTACCCAAAACGCTTCTTTAACATGGAATTTACAAAAGAACGGGTAATATAATGTCATAAGTGAACCATATATGATATCATATGATTCTGGAATAAGTCAATAACATGATTTAAATCATTATACAGGAGGTTCAGACACTTACAAAGCAAGTCGGACATAAGGTAAGGGAAATATCACAATCTCATTTTTATCCGAGATTGTTTATTCGTAAGTATTTACTGGGGTGTATTTTATCATCCACATCCATGTTTACTCAATATGTAATATTATTTCCATTCACCTAAAATTGTTTAAATCCATTTTTACCCTTCGGTGAGTTTTTAGTAATACGTATGAAAGGAATCTTTTTTCTTTTTTCGTACGAGGTAATTTTGACATTTCCGACAAAAGTACGAAGAATGTTTTTTTTAACTTATACGGCACGAACAGATTTCTACTGTTTTATAAAGCCTTATTTTCATGAAGCTTCCTCTAAAAGATTTCATGACTATTTTCAATAAAATCTCTTTCTTTTAAAATTGCATGATGTTTTGTGAAAAGAAATTGATTTTGAAGAAGAAAGGATATTTTCCTCAAGAATTCAATTCAAGTGTTTTATCAAAATTATTTTCCATCTAAGATAATAAAGGGTTCTGTTTCTATCCATATTTTTACATTTATTTGACTATGTTGTGATGGAATTATGTTTATGAATTCCTTTATCTTATATGAATTGATTTATGATGTCATGATGTTTCAAGAATCCCATTTTTGTTACATGTGTTATGCGATGATGTATGTTTTATGATTATGTGGCACACATAAGAAAGGATTCATTATAAGATGGGTGGGACCTATATCTCCCTCCAATGCATTGGGTAATGATTTTATATCTCATGAGATAGACAGGGCTGGAACGGTAGGTTATACCGGTTCAGTGAAACATGACTGAAACGAGGGTTACTCGATTCAGAAAGGGACTTTGTCCACTAAGATAGTCTTGGCAATTAGTCTTGACTAACAAGAAATGATTCTCTATGATTATGTGTGTATGCCACAAAGTTTCATGTTTTATGTTATGTTTATTGGGATTACTTTTTCACTGCCATGATTTATCCCATGATTATGAAATTATGCTCTCTTTTGCAGGTTATGATTTCCAAAATGCTATGTTCTTATGAATATGATGTGATTGATATTTATTTTGTTTACCCTTACTGAGCATTTGAGCTCACCCTTTTATGTCTTCTTTTCCCCAGGATATAAAGAAAGGTTTTAGGTTAAAAAAAAGAGAAGATATTTATGGGAGATGTTGAAGATCTTTCACCACGATTAGAAGATTTTATTCCGAGTTACCAAAGACTCTAAACTATTACGATCCTTGTGTGTGTGTTTTTGTTATGTACTAAGTATTCCGCAAATGTAATGTAATGTCAATGTACGTCAGGCTTCGGGACTCTACAGTTGGTATCAGAGGAAAGGTTTAGTCAACCTTTGGAAACTAGGATGCGAAAACGTTAGTGAGATCCCTAGAGATATTTCTAAGGTATGTCTAGGGATGTCTCTAAGGTTAAGTATACGTATAGGTTATAGTCCTAGAATTGCTCTAACGATCTTAGAATTTAACCTAAGATGTTAGATATTGAGGGTACTACCACTTTATTATGTTGTTTTCCCTAGCATGATTTTTGCCTCTCACACTATTCTTTTTGGGTTTTAGACGATGGCTGGAACCCGAAGGAACCGTGTTGATCAATGCAATGGACAATGCAATGATTGTCCCCCTGAGCAACCAAATGACATGGGAGCTGGAATGAAAAATCTTGTAGCCATGCTCACACAACTTTCTCAAGCTATGAATCATGCAGGACTTCCAAACGAGCAAAGGAAGGAGCAACATTCTGTTGAATCCTTCATGAGGCAGCGTCCGCCTTCTTTCAGTGGGTCTACTGATCCATTAGTTGCTGAACAATGGATTAGTACTACTGAAAAGATATTTTCAGTTCTTCAATGTTCTGAACATGATAAAGTCATCTTAGCAGTATATCGTTTGGAAGGTGAAGATGATCAATGGTGGAATCTTATCAAGAATACGAGGCAAAGAGATGAAATTGATTCCATGGAATGGGACGAGTTCAAGAACTTGTTTTTCAGTAAGTACTTCCCTCGTATTCTTCAAACGAAGATGGAGAAGGAGTTTCTTGAACTAAAGCAAAAGGATGATGAATCTGTTGGTATATACGAAGCGAATTTTACAAGACTTGCAAGGTATGCATCTGGCATTATCATCCAACCTGAAAGTAAAGTTGATCGATTTTTCAGTGGCTTAAAACCAAGTCTTCGAAGGGCATTAGCTATAAGAGACTTCAGTAGCTATGAAGAAATTGTGCGTTGTTCTATCAAGGTAGAAATGGAAGTTGGTGTTACATATCCATCTCATGGTTTTGACAAGAAACGAAAGATGGAGTTCAAGGAGAAATCTCAGAATAATGGTGAAAAGAAGATGAATGTTTCCTTATGCACAAAGTGTGGAAAGAAGCATGGTGGAGATTGTCTTAAAGGGACTAGAAAATGTTTTAAGTGTGGAAAAGAAGGTCATTGAGCAGCTGAGTGTCGAAGTAATGGAAAAAGGGTTTCTAATGATGTGAATAAAGCAAACACTGCAGAGAACGCACCACCAACACTTCAATGCTTCAAGTGCAAGGAAATGGGGCATTATGCTAATAATTTCCCTAATCCAAGGGTTAGTGATGATCAACATGAGCAACCACTGAAGGCAAAGGACAAAGAGAAATCACATGCGATCACTATTGGCAATATTGAATATGACAACGATGTGGTGGAATGATTAAGTGTTTATGGGATTCCAAAATAATGTTGTATCATTGAGTATTGCAATATTTATTGATGTGGTATTCAAAGTGATTGAGATATTTTTTGGAAATAAGATGATATGCGCATAATGAAGACGAGAAAATGAAATGTTTAATAGTATTCATGAGCTCATGATTGATATAAGGACTAAGTGATATCATGGTTTGAGTATATAGATTTTTGAGGATTTTGGTATGTGGAAAGTGTTAACTTTTAACTGCATTCAAGTTTTCACTAAGGTTCAATGGGTATTCAAGAGAGTACAAGATTAAGGCCTTTGAATGTTTGGAATGTGTCCAACAAGATATATCTTATGATATATGGGGATCAACGATGGTATTAAATCTCTGGTAATCGTTTTCACTATGTTATGAAAGTGGACTGCAGTATTATGGATAAGCCTAAAGAAGTTCTTCTTTTGATATTATTGATAGGATGTTATAGTAATGTAGTTTTAGAAAAAGGACAACCTGCAGGACGGACGACAGCCCATCGCTTCGGACAAGGCTGTGGGAATCGAACCCACAACCGAAGTGCGACTGGCCTTTATCGCCTACCACTGGCCTACAGGAAGTCCCTGTTTAGTAGAAACTAGTTTTATTATATTAAGCAGTATGATATATGAAGTATAAGTCCATTTTAGGAACTATATATGATTAATATCACTATAGATTGACTTATGTATATAATTTTTGCTAACCTTTTGTTTGAGACAGATGGAATGACCCGTCATTCTATCACATGATCTGCTAACACTTCACGAATAAAAAATTCAAATTCATTTATTTAAGAGATGAAGTGGAAATTGTTCTAGGCACGAACAATAGTGAGATTGTACCAAAATAAAGAAAGTATTTATTCCAATTCAAATTTTCAACTTTAGGGAAATGATCTTGAAAACCAAAAATGTTGTCCTGGTGATCTTATACCTGATGAATCAGATGGTACCTTAGATCGTCACAAATTTATGGATTTGTGATTATTGGCTTTTCCATAGCCATGTTCTCTACCACTCTCCATCAGAACATGATGGTTAGATTTCTCTTCCATATCCATATTTTCACCTATGTGGAAACCCAATGATTAGTTTATTTGGGTAACCGTTACGTTTCATACTTTTGTTTTTAAAGATTGGTTTTGATATTCCTTTTTAAGATGTGGGTTTCTATTAAAGAAACTTTCAAATAGTAAACCATTTATAACCCTGACGAATTTCGAGGGCGAAATTCATTTTAAGGGGGGTAGAATGTAACAGCCCAAGATTTTATAAAAAATATTCTTTTTAATTTTATTAATGTCTTGTGTTGTACGCTACACAAAAAGGAGCTTGCACAACACGCATCCTTGACTTGCCTTGCATTACACGCAATCACGACCTTCCTCGATAGCGTGTGTAGTACGCAATAACGAGTTTCACTAAACAGCGATATGCTATTAAAATGTTATTAAAACTAGCCGTTATGAATAGTAATAACCACTTTTTAAAATTCTGTAAATCTTATTTTTCAAAATGAACTTCATTTTTGGATTCGGAGTATCGAATTTAGCCTAAGGTGAAATTTTGGTACATTTCGGATAACTTCCATATTCTGATGAATAGTGAAAATTACTAAATTATAATTAAAAACAACTTTTTTAATCGAAATAATTAATAGAGATAAATTATTAATTTGAGTGGTTTTAAAGTATATTTAGAATATATTTTTACAATTTAATACAATGTTGGTCATTGGTTGTAATTTCACATTTAAACCAGACATAATCAAGTGTCAATCTTTTGATATATTTTGTTTCCTAAAAACATGCTATTTATTTTAACAGCGGGATTTAATTATAAAATTAATTAATGCAACTTCTATGTTATGAATTTGTTAAAACAGATTTCATTTTTGAATTCGGAATATAAAATATAGCTTAGGATGAAATTTTGGCATTTTTCTGAAAACCTTCATTTTTTGATGAATAGTGAAACTACTAAGTGGTAGTTAAAAAACTGAATTTTTCATAAAACTTAATTTTACCGCTTCTGTGAATGGAATTTCAAAAATCCGAGAGACACGGTTGATGTCAGTAAGTAAAATGTGGTTCAATGAGATGAAAATAATTTTTGGTGAATAGTAACTTTTTACTTTTATTTACCACGGTTAAAAGTAAATTGGGTAATTAAGGGTAAGAATGATATTAATATTACCCTAACACATGTCCTAATTCTATTGGACAAGTGTATCTCGACCAAAAACAACCTTAAGTGTAAAATATTATCATTTAGGCCCACTTGGATTAGATTAGGACATTTATTATTATTTAATTCAAAGAAGAGTTAAAAGAGTTAAAATCAAAGTTTATTCACTAAAACATTTTTAATATGGGGTTATACATAAGATAAATTCGACTATAAATATTCATTAGAAAGCTAAAGAGATTTACTATATAATTATATTTTATTTATAATTTTTAGACTTTAAATAAATTAATTTAATTATGACACAACGATGATGCAGTAATTACCCTTTTAAGGAAATATTACATTAATTGATGTTATAAATTCTCAAATGAATGCAATTTGAGACTTTTTATGAATTCCAATAATTTTCTAGGTTACTATGATATATTAGTGTTGATTTAATCAACTTGGTTCGAACATATAATTCTGTTATGACTTTCACAAAAATCATATATCAAATAGTGTCAAAATTGACACAAAATAGTTTTTAAATCGAATATTATATTATTAATTGTTATTTTATTCCTAAAAATCTAAGGTTCGTCCAAATGACTTAGATAAGTATATATATATTAATAATAAACAATTTGGGGTTCGTTTGGCATGTTATAGTAAGTGTATTAACCATATAGTGAAAGAAAACAAAAAGACACGGTAAAAGTTAAATTATTTAACTTAGAGTTAAATCTAATTGATAAGGTTAAAATAAGAACCTAAACTTGTCTAAATCCTATTGGTTGATAGGCTTTCGACCCATCCCCACTTTATCTTTGAAATAAGACCCTTTGGAACCATTATAAACCGATTTTGACTTTAATATAAAATAATATTTTGAGATATTCCTAAGGTGCCCCTCTCCTCCCTTATAAAAGGACACCTCCTCCCCCTCCTCCTCACACCAATTTGAGCACTCAAGCTCGGCCAACCCCTGAAAAAATCTCTTCTCCACTTCCCTAGAAACATCCTAGAGGTTCTGGTCTTCCTCAAAGACCAATTTTAGTTCCCTAAGAGGAGGTCTCCAAAAGTCGCTTCAAAGAAGAGGTAATTACCGTTACCAATTCTTTCATCTTTATTTCTTCTTCCACTTATTCTTCTTAGGTTGTTTCATTATGAAGTAATAACATCAGTATCACTCATATACTGATATGTTATTATAAGTATGAAACAACCCTATTTCACCATCTATCTATCCTACGGAAAAAGAAATCACCGCGCGTGCGTACGTACGGAATACCGTCTCCACGCCGTGGTGTAATCTATTTTCCACCACCACCTTACATGGATGGGTATAATGGTGTAAAGAATAACTATAAATAGTTATTAAAACATCATATTGATTCTGATATATTGTATAATCCACTCCAATTCAGTTCAATATTTATGGAAATGATATAATCGCTCGTGCGTACGTACGGACTACCGTCTCCACGACGCGATGAGATTCATTCTCCATGTTAACCATTTAAGAATGATTATAAAGTATATATAAGAAATAATAATGAAATATATGACATTATAATGTTACTGGATTTATGTATATATATATATGTATGTCATCTACTTACTTCCATTTCAAGACAATAAGGAAAGTAAAACAGCGTTCATGCGTACGTACGGACTACCGTCTCCATGAACGGTGTTTTTCATTTTATTTATCTATCTATTATATATATATACTGAATATATATGATATATAAATCATATTTTATATTCTGGAAGTAAGTAGATCATGATATAAGTAATAATGATGTCAAGAACAACAAGTCAAAACACCTACGATAAATGAAACGATTTTACCCAAAACGCTTCTTTAACATGGAATTTACAAAAGAACGGGGAATATAATGTCATAAGTGAACCATATATGATATCATATGATTCTGGAATAAGTCAATAACATGATTTAAATCATTATACAGGAGGTTCGGACACTTACAAATCAAGTCGGACATAAGGTAAGGGAAATATCACAATCTCATTTTTATCCGAGATTGTTTATTCGTAAGTATTTACTGGGGTGTATTTTATCATCCACATCCATGTTTACTCAATATGTAATATTATTTCCATTCACCTAAAATTGTTTAAATCCATTTTTACCCTTCGGTGAGTTTTTAGTAATACGTATGAAAGGAATCTTTTGTCGTTTTTCGTACGAGGTACTTTTTGACTTTTCCGACAAAAGTACGAAGAATGTTTTTTTTAACTTATACGGCACGAACGGATTTCTACTGTTTTATAAAGCCTTATTTTCATGAAGCTTCCTCTAAAATATTTCATGACTATTTTCAATAAAATCTCTTTCTTTTAAAATTGCATGATGTTTTGTTAAAAGAAATTGATTTTGAAGAAGAAAGGATATTTTCCTCAAGAATTCAATTCAAGTGTTTTATCAAAATTATTTTCCATCTAAGATAATAAAGGGTTCTGTTTCTATCCATATTTTTACATTGATTTGACTATGTTGTGATGGAATTATGTTTATGAATTCCTTTATCTTATATGAATTGATTTATGATGTCATGATGTTTCAAGAATCCCATTTTTGTTACATGTGTTATGCGATGATGTATGTTTTATGATTATGTGGAACACATAAGAAAGGATTAATTATAAGATGGGTGGGACCTATATCTCCCTCCAATGCATTGGGTAATGATTTTATATCTCATGAGATAGACAGGGCTGGAACGGTAGGTTATACCGGTTCAGTGAAACAGGACTGAAACGAGGGTTACTTGATTCAGAAAGGGACTTTGTCCACTAAGATAGTCTTGGCAATTAGTCTTGACTAACAAGAAATGATTCTCTATGATTATGTGTGTATGCCACAAAGTTTCATGTTTTAAGTTATGATTATTGGGATTACTTTTTCACTGCCATGATTTATCCCATGATTATGAAATTATGCTCTCTTTTGCAGGTTATGATTTCCAAAATGCTATGTTCTTATGAATATGATGTGATTGATATTTATTTTGTTTACCATTACTGAGCATTTGAGCTCACCCTTTTATGTCTTCTTTTCCCCAGGATATAAAGAAAGGTTTTAGGTTAAAAAAAAAGAGAATATATTTATGGGAGATGTTGAAGATCTTTCACCACGATTAGAAGATTTTATTCCGAGTTTCCAAAGACACTAAACTATTACGATCCTTGTGTGTGTGTTTTTGTTATGTACTAAGTATTCCGCAAATGTAATGTAATCTCAATGTACGTCAGGCTTCGGGACTCTACAGTGCATTTCATTTCTTATCCCCAAATGTAATGTACTTTTATAAGTACATGTATATAATGGATATATATGATGAATGATACATCTAAATTATGAATATAATTCTGGAATTAAAATATACATACCTCTCATTTAGTTTTAATTCCATTAATATGACATAGAAATGAAAGTAGCGTTCATGCGTACGTACGGCTTACCGTCTCCATGAACAGTGCATTTCATTTCTTACCAATAAATGATTATGTAATATTATAAATACATGTATATTCAGGATATATATGATATATATGAAATCCAAATCATGAATATAATTCTGGATATAATGAACATTTGACCACACGAACAACATGTAATTGTAAGAAGTCCACTTTCGACTTAAGAACCAAATATCGACAAAACAAACATTATTAACTTAAATGACTACATAATGTTTATAAAATGGAAATAAGTGATCTAAAAGGAATAATGAACTATAAAATGGTTCTTAATAAAGTGGAAATTAACTCAAGTTTATTATTCAGGACGTTAAAGAACGATCGAGTCAAGTCGGACCCGAGGTAAGGGATCCTACT
Source organism: Viscum album (assembly GCA_963277665.1). Taxonomy (NCBI): domain Eukaryota; kingdom Viridiplantae; phylum Streptophyta; class Magnoliopsida; order Santalales; family Viscaceae; genus Viscum; species Viscum album. The sequence continues at coordinate 1,303,194,991 of OY728140.1, read as the reverse complement.
CCTCTCTTTCTTTTTAAGTACACTCTTTTATGTCATTCCTTCTAAGCTCGTATTTCTTGTTATTGGGATGTTCTTTTATATTACTCTTACTGTAATTTTTATGTTCATATGATGAGAGACCCTATTCTCTCTCATCAATCCATTTTGGATGTTTTGAGTGGCGCCGTTAGGCTGCTGAATTTTCATAAGAGATCTAACCTATCTCTTTCTATTTAAGTACTCTCCTTTATGTCACTTCTTTTAAGATCCTATTTGTTATTATGGGGGATGTTATTTTATATTCCTCTTTCTGTACATTTTATTTTAATGTGTTTAGATACCCTATTTGATCTCATCAATCCATTTTTGGATGTTTTAGGTAGCGTCGTTAGGCTGCCGAGTTTTCATAAGGGATTTTTCATCTCACTTTTATTCCTGTGAGATTTATGCTAAATTTGCCACAATTTCCTTTGAGTGGTGTATGTACTAACCATTATTTTACTCATTGTGTTATATTCTTTCATTTATGAGTATTTACATCAATTTTGTATTGTCCTTCTTTCACGGGGCGTATGTTTTGAAAGATACCCATGTCGGTAAGGGAACCTTTCACCCTCCTCTTTTTAAAAGACTTATTTTGTTATGTCCTTTAATTCACATAATATTATTTTGGGATATGTTCTTCTATATCCTTATTGATTTAAATTTTATGTCCAAGTGATGAGATACCCTTTTTATCTCTCATCAACTCTTTTTCTGAATTTTGAAGTGACGCCGTTAGGCTGCCTAATTATTGCAAGGGAACTTCTTAACCCAATTTCGATTCATTGGGATAAATTTGTACACCTTGAATATGTCGTTCTATGATTATGTGTGAATGTAGTCTGATTTAGTTACACTTAATACCCACTTATATTTCATGTATTCGTTTGTCACACATAGTTATGTAACTGATTTATCCTTAATCCAAGGATACCGTATTTGTATAGGACTTCGTCTCAATCTCCTTTCATTGAGGCATATTTTGTTTTATACACAACTTTCTTTTATACGGAATATGAACCCCTTTGACTTTTATGTTTATCCAAAAGGAATCTTTTTATACGAAGAATTTTACTAAACGACAAAGGGGAATGTTTTCTTCGTACGTATGCGGCGACAACGACTTCTCCACCGTCGTGACTATTATTTGAGTTTCGGCTTCCTCTACAAGCCATACATTCTTTTTAAAAGAAAAATAAATACCATGTTTTACTTTTCTTTTATTTCGGTATTGAAAATGGTTTTCATAATGTATTTATATCAATGTGTTGTATTGATATCTTGTTATTAAAAGGTGGAAATGTTATGTTTCCTTTATGCATGTTTTATGTGATAAGATTATGTTATGGTTCTCGGGCATTGTTATGAAGATGGGTGGTTCCGTGATAATCTAAGGGCGGGTGAGCCCGATATAGCTCTCCAATGCATTGGGTAACGCGAAGGAGTGAAACGTTAAGGTTTCTCCGAAGAGATTTAGGGAATATACTATGATAGGGATTCCAAACGTAACCAAGAGGGTTACTCCCTACGTAAGAATGTTATGAATGACTCAAGTAACCTTTATGTCTTATGATTTCTATGATTTATTCATGGTTTGATTAGGTATGTTAATGTGTGTATGTTTTATGGATAAAGTATGGTTTCATTCTTATGTATATATGAACTCATGTCCCCTTTCCATATTTTTTATAACCCTTACTGAGCTTTTTATGCTCATCCCATGTTTTTTTGAAATGTTTTTCACAGGTCAAGGGAAAGGTTCATGATATAATGATAGTGTCAAGGAAGTGTCAATAAAGAATCCATGTTTTATTTTAAATATGTTTCCGTTTATGGGAAAAATGAATACTATCTTTTATGTAACCACTTTGTTTAAATGTAGAATGTAATGCATGTTTTGTGATCTAATTCTCTAAAACTCTAAACCTAAAAAGATCCTCAATGTGTAATCTTGTAATAACTCATGATTAAGTAAGGTTTAAGGCTGGGGCCTTATAGTTGGTATCAAAGGTCGGTTTAGATTACTTTAGAGGTTAGGGTATTCTTTAAGCATAAGTGACATTACCATAATGGTTAGGATTTCAGAAAGAGTCCTAGTTTTAGATAAAGTGAATGAGTAAGTATATCTTAGGGTTTAACTTCCTCATTAGTACATGATGGTTTTGTTGATATACTCACACTGACATTTCTGTTTTTAGTGAATGGATAGATCTAGCAGGCACCAAAGAGACAACAGGTTTGAAGGAAACTGCAGTGGTTCTCTGATTAAGATACTAGATAAAATGGAGGATTCAATGAGGAAACTCGTGGTTATTCTAAACCAAATATCAAGGAGTCAAGATCAACCACGTGAACCTTGGTTTGTTCTATAATGCATCATGTACGAGATGACCAATCGATGTGGAAGTTCAGTTAATGATTATAAAGGTAACCATTAGAGTTTATATGATCCTTACTTTTGAGGTAATTATGGGTTATTATATGATATACTGGAAAATTAAAGGCATGAGATAAACTTGAGGTTAAAATATGTTATGATCATTTTTGATGATTTTATCTCTTTTTGGGGAATGATTTAAGAATTATATAGTTTTGGAAAAAGGACAACATGAAGACCATGTGACAACCTGTCGCGTCAGACAAAGCTGCGGGAATCGAACCCACAACCAAAGTGCGACTGATATTTATCGCCTACCACTAGACTACGTGAAGTCCCTGGTTATTTTGACTGGTTATTTTTAGTTATATGATTTTATGAATTAAGAGTAAGTTGATTTTGGGTTATTTATGAAAATGATTAACCTATCATAGAGGATATGTGATTTGGTTAATTACTTTTCAATACGAGACTTTAAGAGCAACGGATATTGTTTGGAGATAAATGTTACGATTTAACATGGAAGACTATGTGACTAAATCCTTCAAATATTTGGGTTTCAATCTTAGTTTGGTTTACTTTGAGGAATTTTATGGACAAATTGTTTATCTAATGGTCCTCGTTGAACTTTGGGTTTTGTTGGACAAATTTTGGAGATTAAGAATAGATTCTCTTTTTATAAAGGGTTATCCTTTTCTAGATTATCAGATCTTGTACTAACCTTTTTGGTTTTGGTTTTGGTTAAGGTCTAAAGATATGGGAAGTATATAGTTCTCTTTTGTGGATTAGGTGATCCTCTAGAAGTTGATTATTTTACTCTTAATGTGAAAAAGTCTTCCTAAATACTCGTCTTTTGGGGAAAGTATGAGTTTGTGTAAGAAATCTTGTAAAAGATGAAAGTCAACATGACAAGTGAGTATGTTTCCATAAGATAAAAAATAAATTCCTCAATGAAGAGTAACTTAAAACAAAAATGTTGTCTGTTAACTTTGCCTACTGGGGAATCGAATACCGTTTAACCCATCACAAGTTTGTGATTTTCTTATGGTTATCTTTCTCCTAGGCATGTTTACTATCACTCTCTATCAGAACATGACACATTGTTTTTTTTCTTCCATGTTCATATTTTCATACTTGGAATCCTAGTATGGGTTAACTCGGGTGACCTTTTTACTTATCTTTCTTTATTTTAAAGTGATTGTTTTATCGACTCTTGTTCCGATGTGGGAATTTCAAGGATGTTTCCAAGCTCAAATTTAAAAATTGCGAGGACACAATTCCCAAATGGGGGGAAGGATGTAACACCCTAGGTAAATAAAGAATATGAAATTTTCATATTTATCCATATTTGTGAATAAAATATTAATATTACTTTAAAGGGGACGCTATGCTCGATGGCGTACCCAACACGCAACAACAAGTTTCTTGGGAATCTTATGTTGCACTCTAATAATAAAATAATATTATTTTAAATGGTAGTTAACATGTAGTCGTTGTATTGGCGGGAATGGATAGAAATAACTAAAATATGATTATATATGTTTTTAAATGTTTTTACATTTATCCAATAAAATATAAAGTCATAAAATATGGAAAGAATTCAATTTTAGGCGTATATGCCCTAGTTTTCACTAAAGGTTCACTTATCGCCTTTTGATGGAGAACCGTAATTAAATATAATTTTTTTCACTCTTATACATCCTTTTGGACCAAATAAAACTCTTCTTATGAATTGGGACATCAAAATTTATTTTGTGTAAATTTTTGGTATCTTTATGATAAAGTTCATTTTTTAATGAATAGTGTAAAATGTTGTATTTTAATACAAACCCTTTTTTTAATCTAATTTATTTATGTGATTAGATTATCTTTTTAATTGGTTTTAAAGTGAAATTAGAATATATTTTTACCATTAAATCCAATAGTGGTCGTTGGAATTAATTTCACTTTGAAATCAGACTTAAACTAGTGTCAATCTTTTGATACTTATTGTTTCATAAAAACACGCTATTTGCTCTGACAGCGGGAATTAATTATTAAATTAATTAATGTGACTTATATGTTTTGAATTTTTTAAAATAGACTTCATTTTTGAGTTTGGAATATCAAATATATCTTAGGGTGATGTTTTGGGATTTTTCTGAAAAACATCAATTTTTGATGAATAGTGAAACCACTAAGTGGTACTTATAAAAACTCATTTTTCCGTTTAAATGAAATTTTGCCATATATGTGTTTTGAATTTCAAAAATCCGACATACAGGTTTGTCATTAAGAAGTAAAATGTGGTTCAATGGGATAAAAATAATTTTTTGGTGAATAGTAACTTATTAAGTTTTTAATCGCGATTAGAGGTAATTAGTGTAGTTTAAGGTAAAAATAATGTTTTAATAATATGAAATGAACTTGACACATGTCCTAACCACATTGGATGTGTCATGGACGACCAAGAAAACCCATGGGTCAACTTGGGGACCCCATGAAGCCACTTTGGTTGGAAAATTACATTAATATCTTTTTATTTAAAGTAAAAGTAAAAATGAGACAAACATGAAATGTTTTACTAAAACAATTTTTACATGGGATTATACAAATAATATTTTTGACTATAAATATTAATTGGAAATATAAAAAGATTTCCTACATCATAGTAGTTTTTTATAATTTATATACATTAAATAAATTAAATTATTTATCACATCATGATGATGCAGCGATGACCTCATTATTTAACGATTTAAATAAAATGGAAAGATAATGTAATATCTAAGACCTACACATGTCCGAAACCTATTGTATGAGTGTATTTATAACCCTTGTCACCTTATCCTCGAATAAAATCAATGTGGGACCTCTTAAATCCGAATATAATTTTAAAATAAAGTGACTTTTCTTTACCTTCCAAGAGTGCCCCTCCTCTCCTCTTATAAAAGGCCCCCACCTCCACGTCCTTACCCACACTCCCAAAGCCTTTGGATCGGCCAAACTCTGCCCATTTTGTCTCTCCACTTCCATATATTACTCTTTGAAGCCTCACTTTGGGTAGAAGTCTTCCCAAGGAAGCCTTTGAGCTCAAACCAAAGGGAGTTACCCGATTTTAAGGTAATGTATTCACTTGAGTCCTTTTGTTTTATTTTGCTTCTCCAACCCCCTAAAATATTTTTATTCATTTCTTTTGTAAAAAATCAAGTATCATAAATATACTAGGATGTTGTTATAATAATTATTCGAGCTACACTTTCACACACCTACATCTAATGGTTAAAGAACATACTGTTTCCGTGGATGGTGAATTTCGGCCTCCCGAAACGATGATTGTTCAACATTATTTTAACACCTTAAAAGGTGGACATTAAGATGAAACTATATTTATATATGACATATAATATTTTTATGTTTTCCTTAAGCTTATGTATTTTTCATTTTTGGCATACCTTTATGGTTTCTATTATGGGTAAACGTGATATCTTCATTTAAGGAAGTGCGGACTACTGCCCCCTCAAAGTGATGTGATTCGTTAATGCCATATGTGGGAAGTATAAAGGATGGATTTAAAGTTATTATATATGATTTTATACTGGAATTATAATATACCTCTATATCATTATTATTCCATTCCATAAAAATATGAAATAGAAATGAAAGTAGCGTTCATGTGTACGTACGGCTTACCGTCTCAATTAACGGTGCATTTCATTTCTTGTCCCCAAATGTAATGTAATATTATTTGTACATGTATATAATGGATATATATGATGAATGATACATCTAAAGGATGAATATAATTCTTGAATTAAGATATACATACCTCTTATTTAGTTTTATTTCCATTAATATGACATAGAAATGAAAGTAGCGTTCATGCGTACGTACGGCTTACCATCTCCATGAACGGTGAATTTCATTTCGTACCTCTAAATGATTATGTAATTTTATAAATACATGTATATTATGGATATATATGATATATATGAAATCCAAATCATGAATATAATTCTGGATATAATGAACATTTGACCACACGAACAACATGTAATTGTAAGAAGTCCACTTTCGACTTAAGAACCAAATATCAACAAAACAAACATTATTAACTTAAATAATTACACAATGTTTATAAATGGCAATAAGTGATCTAAAAGGAATAATGAACTAGAAAAAGGTTCTTAATAATGTGGAAATTAACTCAAGTTTATTATTCAGGATGTTAAAGAACGATCGAGTCAAGTCGGACCCGAGGTAAGGGATCCTACTCCTCTCTTTCTTTTTAAGTACACTTTTTTATGTCATTCCTTCTAAGCTCATATTTCTTGTTATTGGGATGTTATTTTATATTACTCTTACTATAATTTTTATGTTCATATGATGAGATACCCTATTCTCTCTCATCAATCCATTTTGGAAGTTTTGAGTGGCGCTGTTAGCCGGCCGAATTTTCGTAAGAGATCTAACCTCTCTCTTTCTCTTTAAGTACTCTCCTTTATGTCACTTCTTTTAAGATCCTCTTTATTATGACAAGGGATGTTATTTTATCTTACTCTTGATGTAAATTTTTTTTAATGTGATGAGATACCCTATTTGATCTCATCAATCCATTTTTGGAAGTTTTAAGTGGCGTCGTTAGGCTGTCGAGTTTTCGTAAGGGATTTTTCATCTCACTTTTATTCCCGTGAGATTTATGCTACAATTTACACAATTTCTTTTGAGTGGTGTATGTACTAACCATTATTTTACTCATTGTGTAATATTATTTCATTTATGAGTATTTACATCAATGTTGTATTGTCCTTCTTTCACAGGGCGTATGTTTCGAAAGATACCCATGTCGGTAAGGGAACCTTTCACCCTCCTCTTTTTAAAAGACTTATTTTGTTATGTATTTTAATTAACATAATATTATTTTGGGATATGTTCTTATATATCCTTATTGATGTAAATTTTATGTCCATGTGATGAGATACCCTTTTTATCTCTCATCAACTCTTTTTCTGAATTTTGAAGTGACGCCGTTAGGCTGTCTAATTATTGCAAGGGAACTTCTTAACCCAATTTCGATTCTTTGGGATAAACTTGTACACCTTGAATATGTCGTTCTATGATTATGTGTGAATGTCCTCTTATTGTTTTACACTTAATACCCAATTATATTTCGTGTATTCTTTTGTCACACATAGTTATGTAACTGATTTATCCTTAATCCAAGGATACCGTCTTTGTATGGGACTTCGTCTCAATCTCCTTTCATTGAGGCATATTTTGTTTTATACACAAATTTCTTTTATAAGGTGTATGAACCCCTTTTACTTTTATGTTTATCCAAAAGGAATATTTTTATACAAAGCGTTTTACTAAACGACAAAGGGGAATGTTTTTGTCGTACGTATGCGACGACAACGACTTCTCTGCCGTCGTGACCATTATTTGAGTTTCAGCTTCCTCTACAAGCCATACATTCTTTTTAAAAGAAAAATAAATACCATGTTTTACTTTTCTTTTATTTTGGTATTGAAAATGGTTTTCATAATGTATTTATATCAATATGTTGTATTGATATCTTGTTATTGAAAGGTGGAAATGTTATGTTTCATTTATGCATGTTTTATGTGATAAGATTATGTTATGGTTCTTGGGCATTGTTATGAAGACGGGTGGTTCCGTGATAAACTAAGGGCGGGTGAGCCCGATATAGCTCTCCAATGCATTGGGCAACGCGAAGGAGTGAAACGTTAAGGTATCTCCAAAGAGATTTAGGGAATATACTATGATAGGGATTCCAAACGTAACCAAGAGGGTTACTCCCTACGTAATAATGTTATGAATGACTCAAGTAACCTTTATGTCTTATGATTTCTATGATTTATTCATGTTTTGATGAGGTATGTTAAAGTGAGTATGTTTTATGGGTAAAATATGGTTTCATTATTATGTATATATGAACTCATGTTTCCTTTCCATATTTTTTTATAACCCTTACTGAGTTTTTATGCTCATCCCAAGTTTTTTTGAAATGTTTTTCACAGGTCAAGGGAAAGGTTCATGATATAATGATAGTGTCAAGGAATTGTCAAGAAAGAATCCATGTTTTATTTTAAATATGTTTCCGTTGATTGGAAAAATTAATACTATCTTTTATGTAACCAATTTGTTTAAATGTAGAATGTAATGCAAGTTTTATGATCTAATTCTCTAAAACTCTAAACCCGAAAAGATCCTCAATGTGTAATCTTGTAATAACTCAAGATTAAGTAAGGTTTAATGATGGGGCCTTATAGTTGGTATCAAAGGTCGGTTTAGATTACTTTAGAGGTTAGGGTATTCTTTAAGCATAAGTGACATTACCATAATGGTTAGGATTTCAGAAAGAGTCCTAGTTTTAGATAAAGTGAATGAGTAAGTATATCTTAGGGTTTACCTTCCTCATTAGTACATGATGGTTTTGTTGATATTCTCACACTGACATTTCTGTTTTTAGTGAATGGATGGATCTAGCAGGAACCAAAGAGACAACATGTTTGAAGGAAACTGCAGTGGTTCTCTGATTAAGATACTAGATAAAATGGAGGATTCAATGAGGAAACTCGTGGTTTTTCTAAACCAAATATCAAGGAGTCATGATCAACCACTTGAACCTTCATATGTTCTGTAATGAATCATGTACGAGATGACCAATCGATGTGGAAGTTCAGGTAATAATTATAAATGAAACCATTAGAGTTTATATGATCCTTACTTTTGAGGTAATTATGGGTTATTATATGATATGCTGGAAAATGAAAGGCATGAGATAAACTTGAAGTTAAAATATGTTATGATCATTTTTGATGATTTTATCTCTTTTGGGGAATGATTTAAGAATTATATAGTTTTGGAAAAAGGACAACACGCAGACCGTATGACAACCTGTCGCGTCGGACAAAGCTGTGGGAATCGAACCCACAACCAAAGTGTGACTGGTATTTATCGCCTACCACTGGACTACATGAAGTCCCTTGTTAGTTTGACTGATTCTTTTTAGTTATATGATTTTATGAATTAATAGTAAGTTGATTTTGGGTTATTTATGAAAATGATTAACCTATCATGGAGGATTTATGATTAGGTTAATTACTTTTCAATACGAGACTTTAAGAGAAACTGTTGTTGTTTGGAGATAAATGTTACGATTTAACTTGGAAGACTATGTGACTAAATCCTTCAAATATTTGGGTTTCAATCGTAGTTTGGTTTACTTTGAGGAATTTTATGGACAAATTTTTTATCGAATGGTCCTCGTTGAACTTTGGGTTTTGTTGGAATTTTTTTGGAGATTAAGAATAGATTCTCTATTTATAAAGGGTTATCCTTTTCTAGATTATATGATCTTGTACTAACCTTTTTTGTTTTGGTTTTGGTTAAGGTCTAAAGATATGGGAAGTATATAGTTCTCTTTTGTGGATTAGGTGATCCTCTAGAAGTTTATTATTTTACTCTTAATGTGAACAAGTCTTCCTAAATACTTGTCTTTTGGGGAAAGTATGAGTTTGTGTCAGAAATCTAGTAAAAGTTGAAAGTCAACATGACAAGTAAGTATGTTTCCATAAGATAAAAAATAAATTCCTCAATGAATAGTAACTTAAGACAAAAATGTTGTCTGTAAACTTTTCCTACTGGGGAATCGAATACCGTTTAACCCATCACAAGTTTGTGATTTTCTTATGGTTAACTTTCTCCTAGACATGTTTACTATCACTCTCCATCAGAACATGACCCTTTGTTTTTTTTCTTCCATGTCCATATTTTCATACTTGGAATCCTAGTATGGGTTAACTCGAGTGACCTTTTTACTTATCTTTCTTTATTTTAATGTGATTGTTTTATCGACTCTTGTTCCGATGTGGGACTTTCAAAGATGTTTCCAAGCTCAATTTTAAAAATTGTAAGGACACAATTCCCAAAAGGGGGGAAGGATGTAACACCCCAGGTAAATAAAGAATATGAAATTTTCATATTTATCCATATTTGTGAATAAAATATTAATATGACTTTAATGGGGACGCTATGCTCGATGGCGTACCCAACACACAACAACGAATTTTTTGGGAATCTTACGTTGCACTCTAATAATAAAATAATATTATTTTAAATGGTATTTAACATGTAGCCCTTGTATTGGCAGGAATGGATAGAAATAACTAAAATATGATTATATATGTTTTTAAATGTTTTTACATTTATCAAATAAAAGATAAAGGCATAAAATACGGAAAGAATTCAATTTTAGGCGTATATGCCCTAGTTTTCACTAAAGGTTCACTCATCGCCTTTTGATGGAGAACCGTCATTAAATATAATTTTTTTAACTCTTATACATCCTTTTGGACCAAATATAACTCTTCTTAAGAATTGGGACATCAAAATTTATTTTGTGTAAATTTTTGGTATCAATCTGATAAAGTTCATTTTTTAATGAATAGTGTAAAATGTTGTATTTTAATTCAAAACCTCTTTTTAATCTAATTTATTTATGTTATTATATTATCTTTTGAATTGGTTTTAAAGTGAAATTAGAATATATTTTTACCATTAAATCCAATAGTGGTCGTTGGAATTAATTTCACTATGAAATCAGACTTAAACTAGTGTCAATCTTTTGATAATTATTGTTTCATAAAAACATGTTATTTGCTCTGACAGCGGGAATTAATTATTAAATTAATTAATGTGACTTATATGTTTTGAATTTTGTAAAATAGACTTCATTTTTGAATTCGGAATATCAAATATAGCTTAGGGTGAGTATTTGGGATTTTTCTGAAAAACTTCAAATTTTGATGAATAGTGAAACCACTAAGTGGTACTTATAAAAACTCATTTTTCCGTTTAAATGAAATTTTTCCATCTTTGTGTTTTTAATTTAAAAAATCCAACATACATGTTTTTCATTAAGAATTAAAATGTGGTTCAATGGGATAAAAATAATTTTTTGTTGAATAGTAACTTATTAAGTTTTTAATCGCGATTAGAGGTAATTAGTGTAGTTTAAGGTAAAAATAATGTATTAATAATATGAAATAAACTTGACACATGTCCTAACCTCATTTTATGTGTCATGGACGACCAAGACAACCCATGGGTCAACTTGGGGACCCCATGAAGCCACTTTGGTTGGAAAATGACATTAATATCTTTTTATTTAAAGTTAATGTAAAAATGAGACAAACATGAAATGTTTTACTAAAACAATTTTTACATGGGGTTATACAAATCATATTTTTGACTATAAATATTCATTGGAAAGATAAAAAGATTTCCTACATCATAGTAGTTTTTTATAATTTTTATACATTAAATAAATTAAATTATTTATGACCTCATGATGATGCAGTGATGACTTCATTATTTAACGATTTAAATAAAATGGAAAGATAATGTAATATCTAAGACCTAAACATGTCCAAAACCTATTGGATGAGTGGATTTATAACCCTTATCACCTTATCCTCGAAAAAAATCAATGTGGGACCTCTTAAATCCGAATATCATTTTAAAATAAAGTGACTTTTCATTACCTTCCAAGAGTGCCCCTCCTCTCCTCTTATAAAAGGCCCCCACCTCTACCTCCTTACCCACACTCCCAAAGCCTTTGTCTCGGCCAACCTCTACCAATTTTGTCTCTCCACTTCCCTCTATTACACTTTTAAGCCTCACTTTGGGCAGAATACTTCCCAAGGAAGCCTTTGAGCTCAAACCAAAGGGAGTTACCCGATTTTAAGGTAATGTCTTCACTTGAGTCCTTTTATTTTATTTTGCTTCTCCAACCCCCTAAACTATTTTTATTCATTTATTTTGTAACAACTCCAGTATACTAAATATACTAGGATGTTTTTATAAGAAGTATTCGAGCTACACTTTCACACACCTACATCTAATGGTTAAAGAACATACTATTTCCGTGGATGGCAAATTTCGGCCTCCCGAAACGATGATTGTTCAACATTCTTTTAACACCTTCAAAGGTGGCCATTAAGATGAAAATATATTTATATATGATATATAATATGTTTATGTTTTCCTTAATCTTCTGTATTTTTCATTTTTTGCATACCTTTATGGTTTCCATTATGGGTAAACGCGAAATCTTCATTTAAGGAAGTGCAGACTACTACCCCCTCAAAGTGATGTGATTCGTTAATGCCATATGTGGGACGTATAAAGGATGAATTTAAAGTTATTATATATGATGTTATACTGGAATTATAATATACCTCTATATCATTATTATTCCATTGCATAAAAATATGAAATAGAAATGAAAGTAGCGTTCATGCGTACGTACGACTTACCGTCTCCATGAACGGTGCATTTCATTTCTTATCCCCAAATGTAATGTACTATTATAAATACATGTATATAATGGATATATATGATGAATGATACATCTAAATGATGAATATAATTCTTGAATTAAAATATACATAACTCTCATTTAGTTTTAATTCCATTAATATGACATAGAAATGAAAGTAGCGTTCATGCGTACGTACGGCTTACCGTCTCCATGAACGGTGCATTTCATTTCTTACCTCTAAATGATTATGTAATTTTATAAATATATGTATATTATGAATATATATGATATATATTAAATCCAAATCATGAATATAATTCTGGATATAATAAACATTTGACCACACGAACAACATGTAATTGTAAGAAGTCCACTTTCGACTTAAAAACCAAATATCGACAAAACAAACATTATTAACCTAAATAATTAAAAAATGTTTATAACATGGGAATAAGTGATCTGAAAAGAATAAGTAACTAGAAAAAGGTTCTTAATAAAGTGGAAATTTACTCATTTTTATTATTCAGGACGTTAAAGAACGATCGAGTCAAGTCGGACCCGAGGTAAGGGATCCTACTCCTCTCTTTCTTTTTAAGTACAATCTTTTATTTCATTCCTTCTAAGATCATATTTCTTGTTATTGGGATGTTCTTTTATATTACTCTTACTGTAATTTTTATGTTCATATTATGAGATACCATATTCTCTCTCATCCATCCATTTTGGATGTTTTGAGTGGCGCCGTTAGCCTGCCGAATTTTCGTAAGAGATCTAACCTCTCTCTTTCTCTTTAATTACTCTCCTTTATGTCACTTCTTTTAAGATCCTATTTTTTATGATGGGAGATGTTATTTTATCTTCCTCTTTCTGTACATTTTATTTTAATGTGATGAGATACCCTATTTGATCTCATCAATCCATTTATGGAAGTTTTAAGTGGTGTCGTTAGGCTGCCGAGTTTTCGTAAGGGATTTTTCATCTCACTTTTATTCCCATGAGATTTATGCTACATTTTCCACAATTTCCTTTGAGTGGTGTATGTACTGACCATTATTTTACTCATTGTGTAATATTCTTTCATTTATGAGTATTTACATCAATGTCGTATTTTCCTTCTTTCACAGGGCGTATGTTTCGAAAGATACCCATGTCGGTAAGGGAACCTTTCACCCTTCTCTTTTTAAAAGACTTATTTTGTTATGTCTTTTAATTCACTTAATATTATTTTGGGATATGTTCTTATATATCCTTATTGATGTAAATTTTATGTCCAAGTGATGAGATACCCTTTTTATCTCTCATCAACTCTTTTTCTGAATTTTGAAGTGACGCCGTTAGGCTGTCTAATTATTGCAAGGGAACATCTTTACCCAATTTCAATTCTTTGGGATAAACTTGTACACCTTGAATATGTCATTCTATGATTATTTGTGAATGTCCTCTTATTGTTTTACTCTTAATTCCCACTTATATTTCATGTATTCGTTTGTCACACATAGTTATGTAACTGATTTATCCTTAATCCAGGGATACCGTCTTTGTATGGGACTTCGTCTCAATCTCCTTTCATTGAGGTATATTTTGTTTTATACACAACTTTCTTTTATATGGTGTATGAACCCCTTTGAATTTTATGTTTTTTCAAAAGGAATCTTTTTATACGAAGCATTTTACTAAACAACAAAAGGGAATGTTTTTGTCGTACGTATGCAGCGACAATGACTTCTCCGCCGTCGTGACCATTATTTGAGTTTCAGCATCCTCTACAAGCCATACCTTCTTTTTAAAAGAAAAATAAATACCATGTTTTACTTTTATTTTATTTTGGTATTGAAAATGGTTTTCATAATGTATTTATATCAATGTGTTGTATTGATATCTTGTTATTGAAAGGTGGAAATGTTATGTTTCCTTTATGCATGTTTTATGTGATAAGATTATGTTATGGTTCTTGGGCATTGTTATGAATACGGGTGGTTCTGTGATAAACTATGGGCGTGTGAGCCCGATATAGCTCTCCAATGCATTGGGTAACGTGAAGGATTGAAATGTTAAGGTTTCTCCGAAGAGATTTAGGGAATATACTGTGATGGGTATTCCAAACGTAACCAAGAGGGTTACTCCCTACGTAAGAATGTTATGAATGCCTCAATGAACCTTTATGTCTTATGATTTCTATAATTTTATTCATGGTTTGATGAGGTATGTTAAAGTGCCTATGTTTTATGGGTAAAGTATGGTTTCATTCTTAAGTATATATGAACTCATGTTTCCTTTCCATATTTTTTTATAACCCTTACTGAGCTTTTTATGCTCATCCCAGGTTTTTTTGAAATGTTTTTCACAGGTCAAGGGAAAGGTTCACGATATGATGATAGTGTCAAGGAAGGGTCAAGAAAGAATCCATGTTTTATTTTAAATATGTTTCCGTTGATGGGAAAAATGAATACTATCTTTTATGTAACCACTTTGTTTAATTGTAGAATGTAATGAAAGTTTAATGATCTAATTCTCTAAAACTCTAATCCTGAAAAGATCCTCAAGGTGTAATCTTTTAATAACTGAAGATTAAGTAAGGATTAAGGCTGGGTCCTTATATTAAACCTTACTTAATGTTGAATTAAATAAATATTTCATATTGAGGATCTTTTCAGGTTTTGAGTTTTAGAGAATTAGGTTATAAATCATGAATTACATTCCACATTTAAACAAAGTGGTTACATAAAAGATATTATTATTATTTTCCCATCAACGGAAACATATTTAAAATAAAACATGGATTATTTCTTGACACTTCCTTGACACTATAATCATATCATGCACCTTTCCCTTGACCTGTGAAAAACATTTCAAAAACATGGGATGAGCATAAAAAGCTCAGTAAGGGATATAAAAGTACGAAAAGAAAACATTAGTCCATGTATGAAATCATACTTTACTCATATAACATAATCATTTTAACATAACTCATAAAGTCATGAATAAATAATTGAAATCATAAGGCATAAGGTAACTTGAGGTATTCATAACATTCTTACGTAGGGAGTAACCCTCTTGGTTACGTTTGGAATACCCATCACAGCATATTCCCTAAATCTCTTCGAAGAAACCTTAACATTTAACCCCTTCACGTTACCCAATGCATTGAAGAGATATATCGGGCTCACCCGCCCATAGTTTATCACGGAACCACCCTTCTTCATAAACAATTCCCAAGAACCATAATATAAATCATATCACATAAAACATGCATAAAGAAAACATAACATTTCCACATATCAATCACAAGATATCAATAACACATTGATATAATAAAAACATTATCTAATCCATTTTCAATACCAAAGAAAATGAAAAGTAAAACATGGTATTTATTTTTCATTTTAAAAAAGTTATGGCTTGTAGAGGAATCCGAAACTCAAATAATGGTCACAGCGGCGGAGAAGTCGTTGTTGCCACATACGTACGACAAAAAAACATTCCCTTTTTTCATTTAATAAAACACTTTGTATAAAAATATTCCTTTTGAATAAGCATAAAAGTCAAAGTGGTTTATACACCGTATAAAATAAAGTTGTGTATAAAACAAAATATGCCTCAATGAAAGGAGATTTAGACGAAGTCCCATACAAAGACGGTATCCTTGGATTAAGGATAAATCAATTACATAATTATGTGGGACAAACGAATACACCAAATATAAGTGGATATTATGTGTAAAACAACCAGAGTTTATTTACACATATTCATATATCGACATATTCAGGGAGTGCAATTTTATCCCAAAGAATCAAAATTGGGTTAAGAAGTTCTCTTGACAAAATTTGACAGCCTAATGGAATCACTTCAAAATTCAAAAAATGAGTTAATGAGAGATAAAAAGGGTATCTCATCACTTGGACATAAAATTTACATCACTAAGAACATATACCAACATAACAATATATAAATTAAAAGACCCAACAAAATAATTCTTTTAAAAAGAGGAGGGTGAAAGGTTCCCTTACCGACTTGGGTATCTTTCGAAACATACAACCCATGAAAGAAGGACAACACAACATTGATGTAAATACTCATAAATGAAATTATATTACACAAAGAGTAGAATAGTGTGTAGTATATATACCACTCAATGGGAATGGTGGCAAAAGTAGCATAAATCTCGCGGGAATAAAATTGAGATGAAAAATCCCTTACGAAAACTCTACAGCCTAACAGCGCCACTTAAAACGTCCAAAAATAAATTGATGAGATAAAATAAGGTCTCTTATCATATTAACATAAAATTTAAATCAAGAAAAATATAAAAGAACATCCCCCAACATAACAAAGAAGAGATTAAAAGAAGTGACATAAAGGAGAGTACTTAAAAAGAAAGAGAGAGGTTAGATCTCTTACAAAAATGCGGCAGCCAAACAGCGCCACTCAAAACGTTCAAAATTGATTGATGAGATAAAGTAGGGTCTCTCATCATATGAACATAAAACTTACATTAAGAGTAATATAAAAGAACATCGCTATCATAAGAAAGATGAGCTTAAAAGTAATGACATAAAAGAGTGTACTTAAAAACAAGGAGAGGGGTAGGATCCCTTACCCCGTGTCCAACATGACTCGATCGTTCTTTAATCTCTTGAATAATGAAATTTGGTCAATTTATAATTTCATAAGGACGTCCTTTAAATATTATTATTCAGTTCATATAACATATTATAATGTTATAATAACTGGTTAATAAAGTGAGTTCATATCAGACGTTTTTGCCGATGCTTGGTACATGAGAAAAAATTGAACTAGTTGCAACAAAATTTTTCATATAGTTATAGGTAAATCATATCCAGAATATTATTTATGTTTTAAATATCATATATATCTAGAATATATTCATTTTATACTATTCCATATCAATTGGAGATAAAAAAAAATTAAAAGCATCGTTCATGGAGAGGGTAGGCCGTACGTACGCATGAATGCTACTTTCACTTTTTGTCAGATTAATGGAACTAAAACAAAATGAGAGAGATATATATATATATATTATAATTATAGAATGATATACATAATTTAGATGTAATATATTACATATATATCCATTATATATATGTACTTATAATAGTACATAACATTTGGAGATAAGAAATGAAATGTACCGTTCATGGTGACGGTAAGCCGTACGTACGCATGAACGCTACTTTCATATTTTTTATATTCAATGGAATGAAATAATAATGATATGAAGGTATATTATAATTCCATTAGGATATCATATGTAACACCATTAATTACATCCTTTATACATCCCACATATGGAATTAACGAATCAAATCACTTTGAGGGGGCGGTAGTCCGCACTTCCTAAAATGAAGATATCGCGTTTACCCATAATGGAAACCATAAAGGTATTCCATAAATGAAAAATACAGAAGCATAAAGAAAACATTAACATATTATATATCATATATAAATATAGTGACATTTTAATGGCCACCTTTGAAGGTGTTATAATAATATTGAACAATTATCGTTTCGTGAGGCAGTAATTCGCCATCCACAGAAACAGTATGTTCTTTAACCATTAGACGGAGGTGTGTGAAAGTGTAGCTCGAATACATCTTATAAAAACATCATAGTATATTTAAGATACTCGTGTTTTTACAAAAAAAAAGTAATAAAATGTGTTTAGGGGTTTGGAGAAGAAAAATAAAACAAAAGATCACAAGGGAAGACATTACCTTTAAATCGGATAAATCTCTTTGATTTGAGCTCAAAGGCTTCCTTGGATGGGATTATTCCCAAAGTGAGGATTCAATGATGAAGAGAGGGATTTGGAGATTTGAAATGGGTGGGGTTAGCCAAGCCAAAGGCTTGAGAGGTGTGTGTAAGGTGGTAGAGGTGGGGGCCTTTTATAAGGGGAGAGGAGGGACACTCTTGGAAAGTTATAAAATATTACTTTATTATAAAATGATTCTCATATTTTAATGGTCCCAAAATTATATATTTCTAGGATAAGGTGATAAGAGTTATAAATCCACCCATACAATAGGTTTTTGACATGTGTAGGTTTTATATTTTACATTATCTTTTCATTTTATTTAAATCGTTAAATAATGAGGTAATCGCTGCATCATCATGGTGTCATAAATAACATAATTTATTTAATGTCTAAAAATTATAAAAAATATCATGATGTAGTAAATCTTTTTAGTTTTCTAATTAATATTTATAGTAAAAAATATTTCTTTTATAACCCCATTTAAAAATTGTTTTAGTAAAACAACACATGTTTGTGACATTTTTATTTTCACTTTAAATAAAACGTTATTTGTGTCATTTTCCAACCAAAGTGGCTCCATGGGGTCTCCATGTAGACCCATGGATTTTATTGGTCGGCCATGACACATACAATGAGTTAGTACATGTGTCTAGGTCATTTACTATTATTAAAACATTATTTTTACCTTAAATTACACTAATTACCTTTAATCGCGATTAATAAAACATAAAAGTTACTATTCATCAAATATTATTTTGATCTCATTGAATCAAATTTTACTTAATAATGACAACCATGTATGTAAGATTTTTTAAAATCAAATCACAGAAGTGGCAAGGTTTCATTTAAATGAATAATTAGTTTCTTTAACTACCACTTAGTGGTTTCACTATTCATCAAAAATTGAAGTTTTTCAGAAAGATACCAAAAATTAACCCTAAGATATATTTGATATTACGAATTAAAAAATTAAGTATAATTTAAAAAATTCAAAACATATAAGTTACATTAATTAATTTAATAATTAATTCCCGCTCTCAAAACAAATAGCGTGTTTTTAAGAAACAATATCTATTAAAATATTGACACTAGTTTAAGTCCAATTTCAAAGTGAAATTATTTACAATGACCACTATTGAATTAAATGGTAAAAATATATTCTAATTTAACTTTAAAAACAATTCAAAAGATAATCTAATAATATAAATAAATTAGATTCAAAAGAGGTTTTGAATTGAAATACAACATTTTTCACTACTCATTAATAAAATAAACATTATCGGAAAAATACCAAAAATTTACACAAAGTAAATTTTAATGTCCCAATTCTAAAGAAGAATTTAATTTTTCAAATATAACACATAAAATTTTAAAAAAGTGTATTTAAAAGAGGTTCTCCATCAAAAGGCAGTTAATCGACCTTTTAAAGAATATTAGAATGTTTACGCTTAAAATTGTATTCAATTGCATTTTTAATCCTCTAAAATTAATTGAAAAAAGTAAAAATATTTGGAAAACATATATAATCATTTTTTAATGAGTTATGTTCATTCCCGCCATTACAATGACTAGGCCTTAACTACCATTTAAAATAATATTATTTTATTATTAGAGTGCAACGTAAGATTCCTAAGAAACTCGTTGTTGCGTATTGGGTACGCCATCGAGCAAAGCATCCCATTTAAAGTAATATTAATATTTTATTCAAAAATATGGATAAATGTTAAAATGTAATATTTTTTATTTACCTGGGGTGTTACATCCTTCCCCCCTTTTGGGAATTGTTTCCTCGAAATGTTTAAATTGAGCTTGGAAACTTCATTGAAAATCCCACATCAGAACAAGAGTCAGTAAAACAATCACTTTAAAATAAAGAAAGATAAGTACAAAGGTCACCTGAGTCAACCCATACTAGGATTCCAGGTAGGAAAACATGGATATGGAGAAAAAAACAAAGGGTCATGTTCTGAGCGAGAGTGATAGTAAACATGTCTAGGAGAAAGTTAACCAAAAGAAAATCAAAAACTTGTGATGGGTTAAACAGTATTCGATTCCCCAATAGGAAAAGTTAACAGACAACATTTTAGTTTTAAGTTACTCTTAGTTGAGGAATTTATTTTTGAGCTTAACTAAATCATAATAAAACATACTTACTTGTCACGTAGACTTTCGTCTTTTACTATATTCCTTAATCAAACTCATATTTTCTCCAAAAGACGAGTATTTAGGAAGATTTGTTCGCATTAAGAGTACTATAATAAACTTCTTGAGAATCACAAAATCAACAAAAGAGAACTATATATTTCCCTTGTCTTACAAAAACCAAAACCAAAATTGTTAGTATGAGATCAGATAATCCACAAAAGTATAATCCATTATAAAAAGAAAATCTATTATTAATCTCTAAAATTAGTCAAAAAAACCCAAAGTTCAACGAAGACCATTCGATAAATATTTTCCATAAAATTCTTCAAAGTAAACCAAACTAAGAATGAAACCCAAATATTTAAAGGATTTAACCACATAGTCTTCTAAGGTACAAATTAACTTTTATCTCCAAATAATATCAGTTGCTCCTAAATTCTCATATTGAAAAGTAATTAACCTAATCTCATATCCTCCATGATAGGTTAATCCTTTCTATAGATAACCCAAAATAAACTTACTCTTGATTCCTAAAATCATCTAAGTAAAAATAATTATTCAAACTAACCAGGGACTTCACGTAGTCCAGTGGTAGGTGATAAATACCAATCGCACTTTAGTTGTGGGTTTGATTCCCACAGCTTTGTCCTACGCGACGGGTTGTCACACGGTCTGCGTGTTGTCCTTTTTACAAAACTATATAATTCATAAAAAATTCCTCAAAATGAGATAAAATATTCAAAAATAATCATAACATATTTTAACCTCAAGTTTATCTCATGCCTTTCATTTTCTATCATAACATATAATAAGACATAATTACCTCAAAAGGTATTATCATATAAACTCTAATGGTTGCCTTTATAATTATTACCTGAACTTCCACATCGATTGGTCATCTCATACATGACGCATTATAGAACATACCAAGGTTCAAGTGGTTGATCATGACTCCTTGATAGTTGGTTTAGAACAACCATGAGTTTACTCATTGATTCATCCATTTCATCCAATCTCTTAATCAAAGAACCACCATAGTTTCCTTTAAACCTATTGTATCTTTGGTTCCTGCTAGATCCATCCATTCACTAAAAACAGAAATTTCAGTGTGAGTATATCATCAAAACCAACATGTACTAATGAGGAAGATAAACACTAAGATATACTTACTCATTCACTTTATTTAAAACTAGGACTCTTTCTGAAATCCTAACTGTTATGGTAATTTCACTTATGATTAGAGAATACCCTAACCTCTAAAGTTATCTAAACCGACCTCTGATACCAACTATAAGGCCCCGGCCTTAAACCTTACTTAATATTAAATAAAATGAATAATTCACATTGAGGATCTTTTCAGGTTTAGTGTTTTATAGAATTAGATCAGAAATCATGAATTACATTCCACATTTAAGCAAAGTGGTTACATAAAAGATAGTATTCGTTTTTCCCATCAACATAAACATATTTAAAATAAAACATGGATTCTTTCTTGAAACTTCCTTGACACTATCATCATATCATGCACCTTTCCCTTGACCTGTGAAAAAAATTTCAAAAACATGGGATGAGCATAAAAAGCTCAGTATAAGATATAAAAGTACGAAAAGAAAACATTAGTCCACGTATGAAATAATACTTTACTCATACAACACAAGCATTTTAACATACCACATCAATTCATGAATAAATCATAGAAATCATAAGGAATAAGGTAACTTGTGGCATTCATAACATTCTTACTTAGGGAGTAACCCTCTTGGTTACATTTGGAGTACCCGTCACAGTATATTCCCTAAATCTCTTCAGAGAAAACATAACGTTTAACCCCTTCGCGTTACCCAATGCATTGGAGAGCTATATCGGGTTCACCCGCCCTTAGTTTATCACAGAACCACCCGTCTTCATAAACAATGCCCAAGAACCATAATATAAATCGTATTAAATAAAACATGCATAAAGGAAACATAACATTTCCACATATCAATCACAAGATATAAATAACACATTGATATAATAAATACATTATCAAACCCATTTTCATTAACAAAACAAAACAAAAGTAAAACATGGTATTTATTTTTCATTCAAAAAAATTTATGGCTTGTAGAGGTAGCCAAAACTCAAATAATGGTCACGGCGGTGGAGAAGTCATTGTTGCCGCATACGTACAACAAAAAAACATTCCCTTTTGTCATTTAGTAAAATGATTCATATAAAAAATATTCCTTTTGGATAACTGTAAAAGTCAAAGTGGTTTATACACCGTATAAAAGAAAGTTGTGTATAAAACAAAATATGCCTCAATGAAAGGAGATTGAGACGAAGTCCCATACAAAGATGATATCCTTGGATTAAGGATAAATCAATTACATAATTATGTGTGAAAAACAAATACCCCAAATATAAGTGGATATTAAGTGTAAAACAATCAGAGTTTATTCACACATATTCATAGAACGACATATTCAAGGAGTACTAGTTTATCCCAAAGAATCAAAATTGGGTTAAAAAGTTCCCTTGTAAAAATTTGATAGCCTAACAGCGTTACATCAAAATTCAGAAAATGAGTTAATGAGAGATAAAAAGGGTTTATCATCACTTGGACATATTATTTACATCAACAGGAACATATCCCAACATAAAAATATGTAAATTAAAATACCCAAAAAATAAGTCTTTTAAAAAGAGGAGGGTGAAAGGTTCCCTTACCGACTTGGGTATCTTTCGAAACATACGCCCCATGAATGAAGGACAATACAAAATTGATGTAAATACTAATAAAAGAATTTGTATTACACAAAGAGTAGAATAATGTGCAGTATATATACCACTCAATGGAAATGGTGGAAAATTTAGCATAAATCTCACGGGAATAAAAGTTAGATAAAAAATACCTTACGAAAACTCTACAGCCTAACGACGCCACTTAAAACATCCAAAAATGGATTGATGAGAACAAATAGGGTCTCTCATCATATTAAAATAAAATGTAAATAAAGAATAATCTAAAAGAACATCCCCCAACATAAAAAATAGGTTCTTAAAATAAGTGACATAAAGGAGAGTGCTTAAAAAGAATGAGAGAGGTTGGATCTCTTACAAAAATTCGGCAGCCTAACGGCGCCACTCAAAACATCCAAAATTGATTGATGAGAGAAAGTAGGTTCTCTAATAATATGAACATAAAATGTACAGTAAGAGTAATATAAAATAACATCCCAATCATAAGAAATATTAGATTAAAAGGAATGACATAAAAGAGTGTACTTAAAAAGAAGGAGAGGGTTAGGATCCCTTACCTCATGTCCGACATGACTCGATCGTTCTTTAATCTCATGAATAATAAAATTTGGTCAATTTATAACTTCTTAAGGACATCCTTTAAAGATTATTATTCAGTTCATATCACATATTATAATGTTATAATAATTGGTTAATAAAGTTAGTTCATATCATACGTTTTTGTCGATGTTCCGTACAGGAGTAAAAATTTAACTTGTTGGAATAGAATTTTCCATGTAGTTATAGGTACACCATATCCAGAATAGTATTGATGTTTTAAATATCATATATATCCATTATATATTCATTTTATACTAATCCATATCATTTGGAGATAAAAAAATTAAAAGCACTGTTCATGGAGATGGTAGGTCGTACGTACGCATGAACGCTACTTTCATTTTTTGTCATATTAATGGAATTAAAACAAAATCAGAGATATATATATTATGATTCCAGAATTATATCCATAATTTAGATGTAATATATTACATATATATCCATTATATATATGTACTTATAATAGTACATAACATTTGGAGATAAGAAATGAAATGTACCGTTCATGGAGTGGGTAAGCCGTACGTACGCATGAACGCTACTTTCATTTTTTTTGTATTCAATGGAATGAAATAATAATGATATAAGTTTATATTATAATTCCATTAGGATATCATATGTAATACCATTACTTCCATACTTTATACATCCCACATATGGCATTAACGAATCAAATCACTTTGAGGGGGCGGTAGTCCGCACTTCCTAAAATGAAGATATCGCAGATACCCATAATGGAAACCATAAAGGTATGCCATAAATGAAAAATACATAAGATTAAGGAACAAATAAACATATTATATATCATATATAAATATAGTTACATTTTAATGGCCACCTTTGAATGTGTTAAAAGAATATTGAACAATCATCGTTTCGGGAGGCAGTAATTTGCCATCCACAGAAACAGTATGTTCTTTAACCATTAGACGGAGGTGTGTGAAAGTGTATCTAGAATCCATCTTATAATAACATACTAGTATATTTAATATACTGGTTTTGTTACAAATAAAAGTAATAAAAATATTTTAGGAGTTTGTAGAAGCAAAATAAAACAAAAGATCACAAGGGAAGACATTACCTTTAAATCGGATAACTCTCTTTGATTTGAGCTAAAAGGCTTCCATGGAAAGGATTATGCCCAAAGTGAGGCTTAAATGATGAATAGAGGGATTTGGAGAGATGAAATGGGTAGGGGTTGGTCGATCCAAAGTCTTGAGAGGTGTGTGTAAGGTGGTAGAGGTGGCGGCCTTTTATAAGAGGAGAGGAGGGGCACTCTTGGAAAGTTATAAAATATTACTTTATTATAAAATGATTTTAGAATTTTAAAGGTCCCAAAATTATATATTTAAGGGATAAGGTGATAATAGTTCTAAATCCACACATACAATAGGTTTTATACATGTGTAGGTCTTATATTTTACATTATCTTTTCATTTTATTTTAATCGTTAAATAATGAGGTAATCGCTGCATCATCATGGTGTCATAAATAACTTAATTTATTTAATGTCTAAAAATTATAAAAAAATATCATGATGTAGGAAATATTTGTATATTTCTAATGAATATATATAGTCAAAAATATGACTTGTATAATCCCATTTAAAAATTGTTTTAGTAAAACAACTCATGTTTGTGACATTTTTATTTTAACTTTAAATAAAAAGTAATTTATTTCATTTTCCTACCAAAGTGGCTCCATGGGGACCCCAAGTTAACCCATGGATTTTATTGGTCATCCATGACACATAAAATGAGGGTAGGAAATGTGTCTTGGTCATTTAATATTTATAAAACATTATTTTTAGCTTAAATTATACTAATTACCTTTAATCGCGATTAATAAAACCTAAAAGTTACTATTCACCAAAAAAAATTGATCTCATTGAAGCACATTTTACTTCATAATGAGAAACATGTATGTCAGATTTTTAAAAATCAAATTACAGAAGTGGAAAAGTTTCATTTAAACAAAAAATCAGTTTCTTTAACTACCACTTAGTGGTTTCACTATTCATCAAAAATTGATGTTTTTCAGAAAAATACGAAAAATTAACCCTAAGCTATATTTGATATTCCGAATTCAAAAATGAAGTCTATTTTAAAAAATTCAAATCATTAAAGTTTCATTAATTTATTTAACAATTAATTCTCGCTGTCAAAACAAATACAGTGTTTTTAAGAAACAATATCTATTAAAAGATTGACACTAGTTTAAGTCCAATTTCAAAGTGAAATTAATTCAAATAACCACTATTGGATTAAATGTTAAAATATATTTTAATTTCACTATAAAAACGATTCAAAAGATAGTCTAATCATATAAATATATTAGATTAAAAAGATGTTTTGAATTAAAATACAACATTTTTCACTATTCATTAAAAAATGAACTTTATCGGAAAAATACCAAAAATTTACACAAAGTAAATTTTGATGTCCCGATTCTAAAGAAAAATTTATTTTGTCAAATATAACACATAAAATTGTCAAAAAGTGGATTTAAAAGAGGTTCTCCATCAAAAGATGTTTAATCGACCTTTTAATGAATATTAGAATATTTATGCTTAAAATTAGATTCATTCGCATTTTTAATCCTCTAACATTTATTGTAAAAAGTAAAAATATTTGACAAACATATATAATAATTTTGTAGTTAGTTATGTTTATTCCCGCCATTACAACGACTAGGCGTTAAATACCATTTAAAATAATATTATTTTATTATTAAAGTGCAACGTAAGATTCCCAAGAAACTCATTGTTGCGTATTGGGTACGCCATCGAGCATAGCATCCCCTTTAAAGTAATATTAATATTTTATTCTCAAATATGGATAAATGTGAAAATGTCATATTCTTTATTTACCTGGTTTGTTACAAAAAGTATCTCAAAAACACATATTTTACAAGAGTGTCATGTTTTACGTGACAAACACATGATTATGGATAATGAAAAAGAACCCCCATACAGAAGTATCAATTGAAGAATGATGGAAATTTACTACATAATATTAGTTTTATCAAAGAATGATTAATAAAGTAGTAATATGAAATTTTAAAGGAATGAGATAATATAAAATATGTATAATAATGTTTTTGATATATATGATCAACAAATAGAAATTTATTATTTATGTTTTAATATAGAGTTTGACTAGGAATGAATCTATGGTAAGATTTCTTCTTGAACCAATCTTTATTTCAAGAGTTATGATCTCTCTTCTGAGAGAATATAATTACATTTTTTATATTATTAAATTTATTTTTTAATAGTGTAATAAATATTTAAATATTTAGTAATTAAAAATTCATTTAAATATTTTTTTTATTTTATGGATTTAATTGTTCATAAACATATGACGTTGTTATAAATTATTATCATCCTGTATATTGTCTGTTCTTTCCCCATGTAAATATATTACCCTACTATTAAAACAACTTCCAATTTGCCATTATATATTTTCAAATAATAATATTATTTCATGATGTTAGTCTATTGTGATGTGTAATCTTGGAAGAATATGATATTATTCGTTCTATATTTATGTAGATGAATATACTTCCAAAACAAGTAGACATTGAATCATTACACAATGATTGGAGAAACACTGTGATATTGGACGTGAAAATATGTTATAGTTATTTATATAATAAAGGAGATAATTTATTAAAATTAAAAATAAAAAATACAAAGATTATTATAATGGTATTCACTATAGATCTATTCAGTTGGAAACATTTATTTAAGATAGTACCACACAATAAAATATATATGGAATGTTATTAGGATATTCGAAGAATGTGAATAATTTGACTTCCATGGTTCCCTGTTATTCGTTAATTTCATTTATATATACAAATAAGTATAAATTGTATCTTTGATCCTACATCAAAACAAATTCTTATATTTATAAATCTAATGTATGAGAAAAATATTATTTGATGATGTTTGGAGAATTAAATTTATGTTTTTTTATTTTGGGTCACATACTATGAAAAATCAACATTCTCTTTGATATGTAACATATTTTCCTCAAAATAACAAATTTGGATAATGTTTATATGCATGTATATAATTATATTATTCTAGAATTCATGAAAATAATAAAAGTATTGAACTATAATTGATAAAAAAATATAATTTGTATACATACATATCAAATACTATGGAATGAAAACTAAAATGAAGAAAAGGAATAAAATTCATATAGGATTTAAAAACCATATTTAATTTTTTTGTGGTTTATGTTTAAAACAAAACTCAGTATATAAGATTATGTATTAATTATTTAACATTAATTTTTTATGAGTTTTATTTTCAGAAAACCCAATACAAAAAAATAAATCCTATTTTACATAAAAACCATCAGTTAGAGAAAAATTTGTAAAGGAATGACAACCTTTAGAAAAGTTAGAGTTAAATTCCTCATAAGTAATATGAATCAGTTAATTTTTTTAATCATATAGTGAAAAATATTTTAAATAATATATTAATGATAAGATCCTTTGATGATCATTATAGGTTACTGATTATGATACTTAATTAAATAACCAAAATTCGAGGAAAAATTATTGATAGAATTCATAGTATTGAATCTTTTATTTTTTAAAATTAATTTTCATCAATATGAATGAGAAAGTTAGAAGATAATTCTGATTATTAAGAACACCCTAGGACACATTCAATTAAATGAGATGGAATTTCACCGTCAAAAGATTGTTTTTGTCATAATGTGTTGTTGAGAAGTGATGTCGTGAGAGAGATATATATGAATGAAGACAGATAGATGACCAAAATTGAACCTATTTCATTTTTTCTTTTAGTAATATTTTTTTTAAATTCCTATAGTAATTGTATAGATTTTAGTGAGGGATAACACATAGATAATTCTAATTATGATGAGGAGTTAATTCCAAGACTTCATGAGGATTAAAATGAAAAATCATTTTATCGATTTAGATGATACGTGATGATTAAAGATTTTGTTTGATTGAAGGATGATATTTATGGGTATTTATAGTACAAATAATTAATGTAAAAATATTGAATCAATTTATATTAATATATATTATATTAATGATGAAGGAAAAATTTGTATTTTTACCTATGATATTATCATAGATATAAATGAAATTCCTTAAAAAAATAACCAAAACTATGATTATACTATATATTCCAGATGTTGATGAATTAGGGGGAACCAATGCATACTATTGATTAGATAATTAAGGATCATTAATGAATAATAATAGAAAAATAATCAGAAGATGATTGCATTACATCTAGTAAATTAATCATCAAAGAATATGTGAGTTAGACAAGGACTATGATATTTATATAACATAAGGTTCGAATGAAAATAAAGCTATAAATGTTGATTTAAAAATTTGAGAAACAATATCAGACACTCTAAATCAATGTAGGACATAATATTTTTATTTTGGATAATTATTATATAGGGGTAGGTCAAATATTATAATCTATAATAAATGGAATTATCAGTTCTAGAAGACAAATATTTTTTTAGTGTTGGTTCATTCATTGTAAATTGATAGATATAGGATTCTATAATCTATAATACACACTTTCCTAAGAAACACAATGATAATATGTGTATATTCTTGTGATTTTTGGATGAAACCCACTTCCCCATGAGGATATAGTCATCAATCATTTGATGAAAACCTCATTAACAAATCATTTTGCAGTTTATTTTCTATTTTCATACTTATGTTCTTAAATTCATGGGAAAATCAATTTAAGAGTGAGTTATCCATCTCCAAATTATGTATAGAGGTAAAAAAGTTAATTTTTTTATATACATAAATGAGAAAACACTACTTTACGTTCACTAGGTATTTGAAAATATCTAATTTTATTATATACATTTGTATTATTTATGTGTTCAGCCTTTGATTGGATTATCAATTTTCTATTATTAAAATTATATCAGTTTAGCAATAGATGTAATCATGAAATTTAATCTTGGTGAAATGGTTTTACTAAAATTGAGTGTTTTATATCTTAAAATGATCTGAAAAATATAACAATGAAACAAAAGAAGATATTCGGGAAACTATCTCTCATGTAAAACGAAGAGGAAAACATTACTTTCACACAATATAATTTATATTTTTTCAGACTCATCAAGTATAGCTAATATTTATTTTAAATATACACTAGATAAAAGATAAAAAATAATTCCACATCATATGATACATAACCATTAAGTCAAGACAGGATATCCATAAACTTCATATGAATATTCTACATATTAGGTATAATGAGTATGTTGTCAAAATCATATTTCATACGATTTATTTGATACAATACAATATTAATCATATAATTACATAGAATAAACCCTATTAAAACTACCCAAATATTTTATTTATTTTGTTCATTGATATTTTAAATAATTTTTTAGATATTTCATTATCATTTAGTTATAATTAATGTTTAATGATAAGTCCTTTGAAATAAATTATTATTCAAAAATCTCAAAAAATATATAGACTCAAAATATTTGTAATATAGATATGAAAAAGAAATTATTTATGTTTGAGATAGATTTTATAAAAAAATAAATGAAAAATAAAATACATTTATATTGATAGGATAAATTAATCATTCATTGGAGATAAACATTCATTCCTGCTTATATATCATGAATTTAAATTAAAAAATATGAGAAAATAAGATTACATAGTTTTACATGTTATTCTTAGAATAGAACTATGTGTATAAAGATCAAGTTGAGAATATTAGTGGATAATGTAGATGATAAAATTATTCACAATATGATGTGTCATTAGTTAAATATAAATATGGTAAATATTTAAATTACCCATGAATAGTTACAAATATTAGATGAGAAATATTTTTTTACAAAAACTTTTGTAATGATAATTGTTCTTCTAAAAGACACTAATTAAATGGAATTATTATAATGATATAATATAATGATCAATCACATACATTCCCTAAAAATGTGCTATTTTCTTGGAATTTTTTTCACTGAATCTAATTTTGATCATTTATCATTTCAAAACAAAAATTTTTAAAATGAAATAGGGTGGGGTAATTATATGGAAAAACCACTAATTAAATAATGTATGAATAAAAGTGTATATGTAAACCTAATCTTAATACACATATACAATTGGAGAGAAAATCAGAAAACTATCATGCATTCAATTCTATCAACAGTTCTTCTCAATGAAGAACATTATTATATTATTGCTATTGATTGTGTTATAATATATTTTTGGAATATGTCAATATATTGAGGAAATAATATTTCCACCATTGTAATTTAATTTCATCAAACATAAATTGGATTGCTGCTTAGGGGATGTAATGTATATATACAAATGAAAAAATCTATACATCCCAAACAAATTTGGAATCATGAAGAACTTTCAGTAGAAAATGTTATGTATGAGGTAATTCTGAAGATACAGTGTTATTAATCATGATTTTTATTTATAATAATTAAGTAAATAAAAGAAATTTATCAAATGAATAATGATACTACCTTGGTTATAATCAAATTATATTATATCTTTAATGAAGACTCAATAAGTCCCTGATAAATACCTCAATAAAGTGGAAATGATGATTTGATTATGTAATAATGGGATATATCATACACCATTATAATAAATATATAAATTAAAATAATAATTGATGATATATAATGAAATATGTGGAATAAATCCAATATAAAATCAAGATTATATATTTTTTTCAACAAATTAATTATATTATTTATGTTTTTCCTATGAAAGATGGCCTTGCATCTAAAGAATACATGATCAAATAGGAAGAACAATTACAAAGGAAATGAAGAATGGAAAAATAAACGATATTTGATTTTGATAAAGGTATAAAATTTATTCCACACTAATATGTAATGAAATATTAATAATGGTTTCCAAAAGGATATAACACATGAACTCATGAAGTAATTTTTGTGAGGTTCAAGTAGGTTGGAAACAATCCGAATGATTATTTGAAAATGTTACAATCCAATGTAGATATGTAAATGAAGATGTAAAATCACCAAAAGAATCATGAGTATAATTTTTGATGAAACACAGATACTCCTACTTATAGAATTTGTAATAAATGTATAAGAAACAATTATTTTGAAAATGAAATCATATTAGAAATACAAATGTTTATGAATGAGGAGATCATGCAAAGATGAATCATGAAAACAAATATTTTGTTCGCTGAGAAGAAAATATCACCATTTTTAGTGAATATATAATAAATATGTGTCAATGTAACCCGTTATATATTGTTTTTACTTTAAAAGAATAGAGTTGATAGTTATTCGTGTATTATGGTGGAGAACTTATGAAGATGAGGGTTCATAAAAATATGAATAGTATAATAAAATTTTTCCTCAAATTTGATCTTACTATTTAAAAAATGTAGATGTATTTGGTAAAAAAATAAAACTAGATGTTGAATAAGAATTATTACTAAATTAAGGGTGGTGGGTTCTATATTTTTATGTGTTTTGGGAAGCATATAGAAGTATTATTTCATGTAAATCGTGAATTTTAAGAAGGATTGTGAGAAAATGTCATTGAAAACATATGACATTAAATTATATCATTCTTGTATTGAATGATTAAATGTTTTTATAAAGGGGTGGATATAGATTCAGTCATCCACATGAAATTGAGAATAATATTCATGGAAAGTTTCTAATGATTGATCATACAAATAGTATTTCCTTGTTTAAATGTATGTGTTGAATTGAGTGTATGAATCTCAGTTTTTTATAATAAATTGAATATATTTATCAATTCGAATAAATTTTTTCAATATTAAAATTCCAAAATTATATTTAGAAAAATATCATGTGGTTCAATATAAGTTGGTATCATATTCTACTTTAATAATAGACACATTTATTTCCAATAATAAGCAATATTAATTTCAACACTAATAATTGTTGAAATAGACAGAGTGGAATAATTTATGGAATATTTAATTAATTGAATTGAAAAAATTATTTCTAAATTTTTTTTTATTTTCAAAAAGCAGTTGAGTGAAAAATATAGATGAAAAATATATTCAAATTCATTTTCAATATTGGTATTGATAATGAACATATTGGGGTAAATTTTTAGACCCATATCATGCTTGGTTTTATTTTTTTAAGGAATATAATGGTTGGATAAAGTAAATATATGATAAATTATATATTTGGATGATTATAAGAATAATAAATCCATGTATATAATTATCCATGTTGTTTCTAAGAAATGTTCAACAAAAAACATTATATGGGGATTGAAGATGCAGTTTGTGCATGAAAGTGTGAGATGCATCAACTCTTTATGTGATAAAGAAGTCAGTTTGTTATCATTACTCACATAAAAAATATGAATCTACCTCATGATTTTATAGGATACACATTCACTCAAAAATTATTACTTAATATGTTTCTACATAATATTATTTCTAGAGAAACTATTTATTCATATTTTAAGGATTTTTTTTAAATTATGTTCTATAGTAGTTGGTTATTAATTATTATTATAAATATCAGAATATGATAATGTTTATATTTAAAATTTCTATGAATTGTATTTTTCATATTTTTAAATATATTTCCTAAATTAATATCCTTGGACTATTCTTGAATAGTTAATTTTGAGTTATGATTTGATATTATTGGTTATATGCATTTATATTTTTACAATGTGATGAATATGTAATATATAATTCCTAGAATATAATCATGGGATAACATGAATGAAATACTACTTATGGATAGTATTTTAGAATTAATTAAAATTAGTCATGGATAGATCTAATCTATATGTGTTATATAATTTTTATGAAAATGTAACATATACTATGGAATGTATTCTAAAACACAGTAATGGAACTAAATATATATGGATTTTATGAATCATACAAAATATGTTCATAGATTTAGAAATTAATTTACTTCTTTAGTACCCATGAGTAAATATTTTTTGTTGGGAATAAATAATAAGATTCTAGTATTTCTTTTGGAATTTTAGGTTTTACAAAACCAGATCAGTGGATGGGTGGTCTGTATGTTTAGATGATATCTAGTAGGTCTATAATTTCTTTTGTGTAATAAATAATTATTTTTCTTAAATAATATTTATAGAATATTGTACCTAAAAATTTAGTTATATTCATAATGTTTCTAGAGATGTTTATTTAACTCCATAGAGGATGAGATATAGTGAAATAGAGGCAATTTATGGATGTTTTCAATAAAAGGATATTGGGACTGATATGTGTAGTGCATCAGGGATTTGAAAATTACATCATGGTCACATATACTTTTATATATAGTTAATCCACTATAATTAAATATTACATAATTTTTTTTTAATAATTTAATCATACACT
The DNA here is from genome assembly GCA_963277665.1 of Viscum album. NCBI lineage: Eukaryota > Viridiplantae > Streptophyta > Magnoliopsida > Santalales > Viscaceae > Viscum > Viscum album. Next base: position 1,303,160,586 of record OY728140.1, on the reverse strand, counting down.
TATGGTGAATAAAAAGAGAATAATTTTGTCTCTCACATGCATGTAGGGTCTCCCATCATAAATATGTCAATATTTGGGTTATTTTTCTATTTTATATTTCTAAATGTCATTTCTTTAATTGTTATTTGTAATTTTTTAAGTGCATGATAAAAAATTATATTCTATGTTTGACATGAGTATACTTCTTACATATGGTATACATAATCATAAAGGAATTATTTTCTAGAAGATCCTTTCTACCACACTAATATATGTTTGAATATATAATGGTTCAATGGTAATTGTTGTGATGGATTTATCTGTTGCTCTACTAGCTATATTAATGGATTTTCTCCCATCATGTTTTATTAATTCTTGTGGTTTAATTTATCAAATTAAATATCCTCACGATTTTCTCTCTCTTTCGTTTGATGTTATGTAATTTTAGCAAGACATTACTATCTAAACAAATTATTGAAATTAATATACGAGTTATATATATATAGATAAATTAGATATAATTGATTTTATATTATATATAATGTTATTGGGTAATCATTTTATTTAAAGGGACTTAGATCTTCGGATCACATGTTAATGTATAGAGAAAATGTATAAGAATGAATAGGAAATGTTTGATTGAAAAACACATCCACCAATTAGGATGTATTTTAAATGAAGTCCTTCTTTCAATATCTTGGGATTTTTTTTAAAATTTATGATGCCATTGGAAAACCAACATGACAATCCATTGAGACATAATAAATATTTCAAGTTGTGGTGATGTTTAGCATAATTATAAAAGAAATAATATTGTTGGTGGATCTTGTGAATGACTTCAATATGATTTATGAGAGAATAGAATCTGCAAAGGTTACATTTTTGAATGTTTTTTGGATACTATTTCTTTTATATTCACTTTTAGATAGATGTGATGAAATTGTTACTAATTTAAGTAACTCATACGTAAAGGACAATATGATTTTGAGAATATTTAGAAACTAATCATGAATAATGTGATAAAATTGAGATATATCTATGTGTTATCAAATAATAAAATCAATATTGATCGTTTAGGATGATCACATTAACAAAATAATCTATGTCACATATTATTATTAGAGGATAATCCTCATGAAATATTCCATTGGAAAAAAATTTCTTAGACCTTACATTCTAGATTTGGGGATGAAAGGAAATATGAATAACTAGAAATTTTTCAATGATAAAACATAATGTGAATCGACTTATTGTAGTTAAAAATCTATTACATTAATGGAAGGTAGTTTCCAACAATTTCTCAAAATTAATAGTCTAGTGAAAACATGATGAGTGATAGATTTTTTATATGGTATAATGGAAATAAAAAAACAAGTGCGATTTATACTCAATAGTGGAATATAAAGATGGTATGTGTTATAATGTCAGACATGTGGAAAATATATTTCAAAAGAAGAAAGGTTAGTACTTATCAAAAATATTTTCACTATTAATTAAATATGATGTTATTCATAAGGTACCAATGATGGTATTATACAAATATTTATATATCTAAAAGAATTATATTAGACCAAATTTATTTTATATTGAGTAAGTGGTAGATATATACATGAGTCTCCTTGTAGGTTTCATAGAATATAAAAACTAACTTATAGTTTTTAATTTGAACACAAGTATGTATGTAATTTTGTCGAAACCCAAGAAACTATATTATAATTTCTCTTGTTTTATGTTTGAAGAAGGATTAAAGAGGTTAAACGTAGATCATTATTGGTAACATAATCAATGGTATTATAGAAATTTCATTATCTTTATATTTGTTATGATATATATTTTGTTGAATAACTTGATAAAAAATATTTAAAAGACTATATATATGTATTTTGGAAGCATCATGATGAACTATCTCAAGAAATATAATAAAATATTAAGGATGATGATCGATATAGATATGAAAGACAATAAATTTGTGTTATATCATAAATAATACATCTTAAAGTGTATAGAATAATTTGGGATGACCATAGGGAATAAAGATATGGATACTTCTTCCAATCAATGTAAATTATAATATCCATAAAACCTATAATATAATATTGAATGTTGATTAATTTATAACGACCCTTACACATCAAGTATTATAATTTTGATGTATTCTTGGATTTTTAATTAACTATATATTATATTTTTAGTGGTATTTGTAAATTTGATTTATATTGAACGCTATAAGGGAACACTAAGATATTGTTAAATATTAATATCTATACATGAAATCGATAAAATATTTATCTTTTTCATTAGGTTGTATGATCAGCTAGAAGGATTGTTTTAAGGTAGATTTCACAAGCGATTCATATATATGATAGAGCAAGACTAGTTTCAGTTTTACCTATTGTGAGAAAATAATTATTTAGAGGTTATGAATATGAATTATTTTTACATTAAGTATTTTGGATGTATTGTATATAGATACAACCAGATATGATATGGGATTGGACTAGATTAAATAATTATCAATGGAGTATAGAATAAATTCAAAATGAGGAATACTATTTTCTTTTAGCAAATATATGATTAACCATTCTCAAAATCCAGTTCTCCAAGAATTGAAAAGAGAAATTAGAAGGTGTATCAATAAATTATTCATTTTTATTAGGAGAAGGTTTTAGTTATATGAATGATATATAGTATCTGAAATCTAGTAAATATGTTCACTAAATCATTATATTCAAAAATATTAAGTTAGTAATGTTCTGTAGTTATACACTGGTAAATTGTAAAAGGGTGAGGAAAATATTATTCTGTAGAATACTAAGTGAAATGAAGAAACTATTATAATGGGTTAAAGAGTTATCAAATTAATTTCCCTGAATAATTTAATCAAGTAGGATATTTTTGGGATATAAAACTTGGTTTCCAAATACCCGAAGATCACTCATCATAGATAAATTAATTTAAATTTTAGTCAATGGTAGATCATTCATATTTTTATGTAGATAGTTGTTGTTCATATCATTAAGAGGTAAATGTGACATTAAATTCCAATATATTACTATGAGTAAAAGGATGTACATAATGTTTGGTGAAATATGTAGATTGTTTTTTTAAGATAATGTTCCTAGAATAACATACTGGTTCCTGATATTGGAGTCAGTGAGTAATTGGTGATCATTGATTACCCCCAAATAGTTGTGAGACTCTTTTTATTACTTTCAAAATTAACATATAATGTAAGTTATTAGAAAAATACATTTTTCTTCTTGTACACATATTCATATAGGGGAGAAATTATTGAGTTTTTTACATTAATGGTCGGTATATAGATATAAGGCCCCAGCCTTAAACCTTACTTAATATTGAATTAAATGAATAATTCACATTGAGGATCTTTTTAGGTTTAGAGTTTTAGAGAATTAGATCATGAAACTTGCATTATATTTCACATTTAAACAAAGTGGTTACATAAAAGACAATATTCATTCTTCCCATCAACGGAAACATATTTAAAATAAAACACTGATTCTTTCTTGAAACATCCTTGACACTATCATCACATCATGTACCTTTCCCTTGACCTGTGAAAAACATTTCAAAAACTTGGGATGAGCATAAAAAGCTCAGTAAGGGTTATAAAAATATGGAAAGGAAACATGAGTTCATATATACATAAGAATGAAATCATACTTTACCCATAAAACATAGGCACTTTAACATACCTCATCAAACCATGAATAAATCATAGAAATCATAAGACATAAAGGTAACTTGAGGCATTCATAACATTCTTACGTAGGGAGTAACCCTATTGGTTATGTTTGGAATACCCATCACAGTATATTCCCTAAATCTCTTCGGAGAAACCTTAACGTTTCACTCCTTCGCGTTACCCAAGGCATTGGAGAGATATATCGGGCTCACCCACCCTTAGTTTATCACGGAACCACCCGTTCTTCATAACAATGCCCAAGAACCATGACATAATCGTATCACATAAAACATGAATAAAGGAAACATAACATTTCCACATTTCAATCACAAGATATCAATAAAACACATTGATATAAAAAAACTTATGAAAACCATTTCCAATACCAAAATAAAATAAAGGTAAAACATGGTATTTATTATTCTTTTAAAAAGAATGTATGTCTTGTAGAGGAAGCCGAAACTCAAATAATGGTCACGGCGGCAGAGAAGTCATTGTCGCCGCATACATATGACAAAAACATTCCTTTTTTTCATTTTGTAAAACGCTTCGTATAAAAATATTTCTTTTGGATAAACGTAACAGTCAAAGGGGTTTATACACCGTATAAAATAAAGTTGTGTATAAAACAAAATATGCCTCAATGAAAGGTGATTGAGATGAATTCCCTTACAAAGACGGTATCCTTGGTTTAAGGATAAATCAATTACATAATTATGTGTGACAAACGAATACACCAAATATAAGTCGATATTAAGTGTAAAATAATCAAAGGCCATTCACACAAAATCAAAGGATGACATATTCAATAACTACATGTTGAACCCAAAGAAATTGAAATTGGGTTAAGAAGTTCCCTTGACAGCCTAACGACATCACATCAAAATGAGTTGATGAGAGATAAAAAAAGGGTATCTCATCACTTGGACATAAAATTTACATCAATAAGGATATATGAGTATATATCCCAACATAACAATATGTAAATTAAAAGACCCAACAAAAGAAGTCTTTTAAAAAGAGGAGGGTGAAAGGTTCCCTTACCGACATGGGTATCTTTCGAAACATACACCTCGTGAAAGAAGGAAAATACAACATTGATGTAAATACTGATAAAAGAAAGTATATTACACAATGAGTAAAATAATGGGTAGTACATACACCACTCAAAGGAAATTGTGGCAAATGTAGCATAAATCTCATGAGAATAAAAGTGAGATGAAAAATCCCTTATGAAAATTCGGCAGCCTAACGGCACCACACAAAACTTCGAAAATGGATTTATGAGAGGAAATAGGGTCCCTCATCATATGAACATAATAATTATAGTAGGAGTAATATAAAAGAGCATCCCAATCATAAGAAAGATGATCTTAAAAGGACTGACATAAAAGAGTGTACTTAAAAAGAAAGAGAGGTGTAGGATCCCTTACCTCAAGTCCAACTTGTCTTGTTCGTTTCTTTATATTCCTGAATAATAAACTTTGGTCAATTAATAATTGCCTAATTACCTCATTTAGAGATTATTAGTCAGTTCATATCACATATTATAATGTTATAATAATTTTTTAATAATGTTAGTTCATATAAGACGTTTTTGCCAATGTTTGGTACATGGGTCAAAAATGAACTTGTTTGAAAAAAGATTGCCCATGTAGTTATAAGTAAATAATTTCCAGAATAGTATTAATGATTAAAATATCATATATATCCAGTAAATATTCATTTAATACTACTCCATATCTTTTGGAGATAAAAAAATGAAAAGCACCGTTCATGGAGATGGTAGGCCGTACGTACGCATGAACGCTACTTTCATTTTTTATCATATTAATGGAATTAAAACAAAATGAGAGAGACATATATATGTTATAATTCCAGAATGATATCCATAATTTTGATGTAATATATTACATATATATCCATTATATATATGTACTTATAATATTACATAACATTTTGAGATAAGAAATGAAATGTACCGTTCATGGAGACGGTAAGCCGTACGTACGCATGAACGCTACTTCCATTTCTATTTCATATTTAATGGAATTAAAACATAATGATACATAATAGTATTTTAATTCCAGTATGGTATCATATATAATATCATTAAATATATCCTTTATACGTACCACATATGGTATTAACGAATCAAATCACTTTGAGGGGGCGGTAGTCCGCACTTCCTTAAATGAAGATATTGTGTTTACCCATAATGGAAACCATAAAGGTATGCCCAAAATAAAAAATACAGGATATTAAGGAAAACATAAAAATATTATATATCATATATAAATATATTTTCATCTTAATTCCCACCTTTGAAGGTGTTAAAAGAATGTTGAACAATCATCGTTTCGGGAGGCCGGAATTCGCCATCCACGGAAATAGTATGTTCTTTAACCATTAGATGTAGGTGTGTGAAAGTGTAGCTCGAATCCTTCTTATAAAAAAATACTAGTATATTGATGATACTGTATTTCTTACAAAAGAAATGAATAAAAAGAGTTTAGGGGGTTGGAGAAGCAAAATAAAACAAAAGGACTCAAGTGAAGACATTACCTTAAAATCGGGTAACTCCCTTTGGATTGAGCTCAAAGGATTTCTTGGGAAGACTTCTTCCCAAAGTGAGGCTTCATGGAGTAAGAGAGGGAAGTGGAGAGACAAAATGGGCAGAGGTTGGCCGAGCCAAAGGCTTCGTGAGTGTGGGTAAGGAGGTAGAGGTGGGGGCCTTTTATAAGAGAAGAGGAGGGGGACTCCTGTAAAGTTACAAGATGTTACTTTATTTTCAAAAGAGTTTCGGATTTTAAAGGTCCCACATTGATGTATTTTGAGGATAATGTGATAAGGGTTCTAAATAAACTTATCCAATAGGCTTTTGACATGTTCAGGTCTTAGATATTACATTATCTTTCCATTTTATTTAAATCGTGAAATAATGAGGTCATCATGGTATCATCATGGTGTCATAAATAATTTAATTTATTTAATGTCAAAAAATTATAAAAAAAATACTATGATGTAGGAAATATTCTTATATTTCTAATTAATATTTATAGTCAAAAATATGACTTGTATAACCCCATGTAAAGTTTTTTTTGTAAAACATTTCAAGTGTGTGTCATTTTTACTTTAACATTAAATAAAAAGTTATTTATGTCATTTCCCAACCAAAGTGGCTCCATGGGGTCCCCAAGTTGACCCATTGCTTGTCTTGGTCGGCCATGACACATAAAATAATGGTATGACATGTGTCAAGGTATTCTCATTTTATTATAATATCATTTTTTCCTTAAATTGCACTAATTATCTCTAATCGCGATTAAAAACTTAATAAGTTACTATTCACCAAACAATTATTTTAATCTCATTGAACCACATTTTACTTCATAATGACAACCATGTATGTCGGATTTTTGAAATTCAAAACACAGAAGAGGTAAAATTTCATTTAAACGAAAAAAATCAGTTTTTATAAGTACCACTTAGTGGTTTCACTATTCATCAAAAATTGATGTTTTTCAGAAAAATCCCAAAAATTAACCCTAAGCTATATTTGATATTCCAAATTCAAAAATGAAGTCTATTTTACAAAATTCAAAACATATAAGTCACATCAATTAATTTAATAATTAATTCCCGCTGTCAGAGCAAATAGCATGTTTTTATGAAACAATATGTATCAAAAGATTGACACTAGTTTAAGTCTGATTTCAAAGTGAAATTAATTCAAACGACCACTATTGGATTTAATGGTAAAAATATATTATAATTTCACTTTAAAACCAATTCAAAAGATAATCTAATCATATAAATAAATTAGATTAAAAATAGGTTTTGAATTAAAATACAACATTTTACACTATTCATTAAAAAATGAACTTTATCAGAAAGATACCAAAAATTTACACAAATTAAATTTTGATGTCTCAATTATTAAGAAGAGTTTTATTTGGTCCAAAAGGATGTAAAAGAGTGAACAAAACTATATTTAATGACGGTTCTCCATCAAATGGCGATAAGTGAACCTTTAGTGAAAACTAGGGCATATACGCCTAAAATTGAATTCGTTCCATATTTTAAGCCTTTATCTTTTATTGGATAAATGTAAAAACATTTAAAAAACATATATAATCATATTTTAGTTATTTCTATCGATTATTTCCAATATAATGGCTACATGTTAACTACCATTTAAAATAATATTATTTTATTATTAGAGTGCAACGTAAGATTCCCAAGAAACTCGTTGTTGCGTGTTGGGTACGCCATCGAGCATAGCGTCCCCTTTAAAGTAATATTAATATTTTATTCACAAATATGAAAATGTCATATTCTTTATTTACCTGGGGTGTTACATCCTTCCCCCCTTTTGGGAATTGCGTCCTCGCAATTTTTAAAATTGAGCTTGGAAACATCCTTGAAAGTCCCACATCGGAACGTGAGTCGGTAAAACAATCACTTTAAAATAAAGAAAGATAAGTACAAAGGTCACCCGAGTTACCCCTTACTAGGATTCCAAGTATGAAAACATGGACATGGAGGAGAAAACATAGGGTCATGTTCTGATGGAGAGTGATAGAAATCATGTTTAGGAGAAAGTTAACCACAAGAAAATCACAAACTTGTGATGGGTTAAATGGTATTCGATTCCCCAGTAGGAAAAGTTAATAGAAAACATTTTTGTTTTAATTTACTTTTTATTGAAGAATTTATTCATAAGGAAACATAATCACTTATCATGTTGACTTTCAACTTTTACTAGATTCCTTAATCAAACTCATATTTTTTTCCAAAAGACGAGTATTTAGGGAGACTTGTTCGCATAAAGAGTACTATAATCAACTTCTAGAGAATCACCTAATCCACCAAAGAGAACTATATACATCCCTTGTCTTTAGGATTTAACCAAAACCAAAACCAAAAATGTTAGTACAAGGTCAGATAATCCAGAAAAGGATAACCCATTAAAAAGAAAATCTATTATTAATCTCCAAAATTTGTCCTAAAAACCCAAAGTTCAACGAGGACCATCCGATAAAAAATTTGTCCATAAAATTCTTCAAAGTAAACCAACCTAAGATTGAAAACCATAAATTTGAATGATTTAGTCACATAGTCTTCCAAGTTAAATCGTAACATTTATCTCCAAACAACATTAGTTGCTCCTAAAGTCTCGCATTGAAAAGTAATTAACCTAATCACATATCCTCCATGATAGGTTAATCATTTTCATAAATAACCCAAAATAAACATACTCTTAATTCATAAAATCATATAACTAAAAAGAATCGGTCAATCTAACCAGGGACTTCACGTAGTCTAGTGGTAGGCGACAAATACCAGTCGAACATTGGATGTGGGTTCGATTCCCGCAGCTTTGTCCGACGCGACGGGTTGTCACACGGTCTGCGTGTTGTCATTTTTCCAAAACTATATAATTCTTAAATCATTCCCCAAAAAGGGATAAAATCATCAAAAATAACCATAACATAATTTAACCTCAATTTTATCTCATGCCTTTCACTTCAATCATAACATATAGTAACCCATAATTACCTCAAAAGTAAGGATCATATAAACGCAAATGGTTCTTTATAACTATGTCCAAAAAAGAAAAGATAACTATTCCTTGAATAAAATTTTCCTATATTAAACATCAGGGTTACACACAATATAAAATTTTTTCTAATGTAACCCCATCATCAAAAGTGATTTAATACTCTTAAGAATTTCACCATTACTCTTGAAGCCCTTATATGTTGACATCTTACTCATTCAACATTCTTCATGATCCATTAACCATTCCTTTCCAACATATTCTGAAATACCTCTTTCCTAAAACAAAATCATGAATCATATCCTAAGATTCCAAAATAGGAAAGCAATAGTCATGAAATAATACATACCTTTGATTGGTCATTGTCAGTTTCTTCATCCTCAATTGGAATGGCATTAGATATTGGTAAACAAACATTTGTACGCTCTTGGTGACCCCATTCACTAAACATCTTCCTAGGACATGTGTTTTCATAATGACCAAGCACACCACATTTAAAACATTCAATTGATCCCTCAGAAAGAACTTATTTCCCTTTCCTCGAGTCAACTGGATGCTTCCTTTTTCCACGTCATATTCTTGCTTTATGACCTTCATTTCCACATATATATCATATTTCTGTCCCTTTGAAACATTTTCCTATGTGTTTCTTTCCACATCTTTGACACATAGGTTTTTGAACACACATACCTTTATGATTATTACCTGTACTTCCTTAGGGATTTTTTTGTCGCATATATGATGCCTTAGAGAAATCACCAAGGTTTAGGTGGTCAATAATGAATCTAGAGAGTTGTTTGAGGATAATCACAAGAGTTCTCATTACAGCTCCCATATCATTCAGTTGCTTGCTCAAAAAACTTTCACAGTTTCCTTCACATCCACTGTTACTTTGGTTCCTGCTAGATCCAGCCATTTAATAAAACCAAAAAGGTCAGTGTGAGTATATAAAAAAAACCATCATGTACTAATGAGGAAGATAAACACTAAGATATTCTTACTAATTCAATTTATCTAAAACTAGGACTCTTTCTGAAATCCTAACCATTATGGTAATTTCACTTATGCTTAAAGAATACCCTAACCTCTAAAGTTATCAAAACCGACCTTTGATACCAACTATAAGGCCCCAGCCTTAAACCTTACTTAATAATGAATTAAATAAATAATTCACATTGAGGATCTTTTTAGGTTTATAGTTTTAGAGAATTAGATCATGAAACTTGCATTACATTCCACATTTAAACAAAGTGGTTACATAAAAGACAATATTCATTCTTCCCATCAATAGAAACATATTTAAAATAAAACACAAATTTTTTCTTGACACATCCTTGACACTATCATCACATCATGTACCTTTTCCTTGACCCGTGAAAAACATTTCAAAAACTTGGGATGAGCATAAAAAGCTCAGTAAGGGTTATAAAAATATGGAAAGGAAACATGAGTTCATATATACATAAGAATGAAACCATACTTTACCCATAAAACATAGGCACTTTAATATACCTCATCAAACCATGAATAAATCATAGAAATCATAAGACATAAAGGTAACTTGAGGCATTCATAACATTCTTATGTAGGGAGTAACCCTCTTGGTTACGTTTGGAATACCCATCACAGTATATTCCCTAAATCTCTTCGGAGAAACCTTAACGTTTCACTCCTTCACGTTATCCAATGCATTGGAGAGCTATATCGGGCTCACCCGCCCTTAGTTTATCACGGAGCCACCCGTTCTTCATAACAATGCCCAAGAACCATGACATAATCGTATCACATAAAACATGAATAAAGGAAACATAACATTTCCACATTTCAATCACAAGATATAAATAAAACACATTGATATAAAAAACTTTATGAAAACCATTTCCAATACCAAAATAAAATAAAGGTAAAACATGGTATTTATTTTTCTTTTAAAAAGAAGGTATGGCTTGTAGAGGAAGCTGAAACTCAAATAATGGTCACAGCGGCGGAGAAGTCATTGTCGCCGCATACATATGACAAAGACATTCCCTTTTGTCGTTTTGTAAAATGCTTCATATAAAAAGATTCCTTTTGGATAAACGTAATAGTCAAAGGGGTTTATACACCGTATAAAAGAAAGTTGTGTATAAAACAAAATATGCCTCAATGAAAGGAGATTGAGACGAATTCCCTTACAAATATGGTATCCTTGGTTTAAGGATAAATCAATTACATAATTATGTGTGACAAACGAATACACCAAATATAAGTCGATATTATGTGTAAAATAATCAAAGGTCATTCACACATATTCAAAGGATGACATATTCAATAACTACATGTTGAACCCAAAGAATTTGAAATTGGGTTAAGAAGTTCCCTTGACAACCTAACGACGTCACATCAAAATGAGTTGATGAGAGATAAAAAAAGGGTATCTCATCACTTGGACATAAAATTTACATCAATAAGGATATATGAGGACATATCCCAACATGAAAATATGTAAATTAAAATACCCAACAAAAGAAGTCTTTTAAAAAGAGGAGGGTGAAAGGTTCCCTTACTGACATGGGTATCTTTCGAAACATACACCTCGTGAAAGAAGGAAAATAAAACATTGATGTAAATACTCATAAAAGAAATTATATTACACAATGAGTAAAATAATGGGCAGTACATACACCAATAAAAGGAAATTTTGGCAAATGTAACATAAATCTCACGGGAATAAAATTGAGATGAAAAATCTCTTATGAAAATTCGGCAGCCTAACGGCGCCACTCAAAACTTCCAAAATGGATTGATGAGAGGAAATAGGGTCCCTCATCATATGACCATAATAATTACAGTAGGATTAATATAAAAGGGCATACCATTCAAAATAAATATGATCTTAAAAGGAATGACATAAAAGAGTGTACTTAAAAAGAAAGAGAGGTGTAGGATCCCTTACCTCAAGTCCAACTTGTCTTATTCGTTTCTTTATATTCCTGAATAATAAACTTTGGTCAATTAATAATTTCCTAAGTACCTCATTTAGATATTATTATTCAGTTCGTATCACATATTATAATTTTATAATAATTGTTTAATAATGTTAGTTCATATCCGACGTTTTTGCCGATGTTTGGTACATAGGTCAAAAATGAACTTATTTGAAAAAAGATTTCCCATGTAGTTATAAGTAAATAATTTCCAGAATAGTATTAATGATTAAAATATCATATATATCCAGTAAATATTCATTTCATACTACTCCATATCATTTGGAGATAAAAAAACGAAAAGCACCGTTCATGGAGACGGTAGGCCGTACATACGCATGAACGCTACTTTTATTTTTTGTCATATTAATGGAATTAAAACAAAATGAGAGAGATATATATATGTTATAATTCCAGAATGATATCCATAATTTTGATGTAATATATTACATATATATACATTATATATATGTACTTATAATATTAAATAACATTTTGAGATAAGAAACAAAATGTACCGTTCATGGAGACGGTAAGCCGTACGTACGCATGAACGCTACTTCCATTTCTATTTCATATTTAATAGAATTAAAACATAATTATACATAATAGTATTTTAATTATAGTATGGTCTAATATATAATATCATTAAATATATCCTTTCTACGTACCACATATGGTATTAACAAATCAAATCACTTTGAGGGGGCGGTAGTCCGCACTTCCTTAAATGAAGATATCGCATTTACCAATAATGGAAACCATAAAGGTATGCCCAAAATAAAAAATACAGAAGCTTAAGGAAAACAGAAACATATTATATATCATATATAAATATAGTGTCATCTTAATGGCCACATTTGAAGGTGTTAAAAGAATTTTGAACAATCATCGTTTCTGGAGGCCGAACTTTGCCATCCATGGAAACAGTATGTTCTTTAACCAGTAGATGTAGGTGTGTGAAAGTGTAGATCGAATCCTTCTTATAAAAACATCCTAGTATATTTATTATACTGGATTTTTTACAAAATAAATTAATAAAAAGAGTTTAGGGGGTTGGAGATGCAAAATAAAACAAAAGGACTTAAGTGAAGACATTACTTTATAATCGGGTAACTCCCTTTGGTTTGAGCTCAAACGCTTTCTTGGGAAGACTTATGCCCAAAGTGAGGATTCAAGGAGTAATATAGGGAAGTGTGGAGACAAAATGGGCAGAGTTTGGCCGAGAGAAAGGCTTTGGGAGTGTGGGTAAGGAGGTAGAGGTGGGGGCCTTTTATAAGAGAAGAGGAGGGGCACTCTTGTATTGTTACAAAATGTTACTTTATTTTCAAAAGAGTTTCATATTTTAAAGGTCCCAAATTGATTTATTTTGAGGATAAGGTGATAAGGGTTCTAAATACACTCATCCAGTAGGATTTGGACATGTGTAGGTCTTAGATATTACATTATCATTTCATTTTATTTAAATCGTTAAATAATGAGGTCATCGTTGTATCATCATGGTGTCATAAATAATTTAATTTATTTAATGTCAAAAAATTATAAAAAAATTACTATGATGTAGGAAAGATTTTTATCTTTCTAATGTATATTTGTAGTAAAAAATCTGACTTGTATAACCCCATGTAAAAATTGTTTTAGTAAAACATCTCTTGTGTGTGTCATTTTTTACTTTAACATTAAATAAAAAGTTATTTATGTCATTTCCCAACCAAAGTGGCTCCATGGGGTCCCAAAGTTTACCCATGGATTTTCATGGTCGGACATGACACATGAAATAATGGTAGGACTTGTTTCATGGTATTATCATTTTATTATAATATCATTTTTTCCTTAAATTGCACTAATTACCTCTAATCACGATTAAAAACTTAATAAGTTACTATTCACCAAAAAATTATTTTAATCTTATTGAACCACATTTTACTTCTTAATGACAACCATGTATGTCAGATTTTTGAAATTCAAAACACAGAAGTGGTAAAATTTCATTTAACCGAAAAAATCAGTTTTTATAAGTACCACTTAGTTGTTTCACTATTCATCAAAAATTGATGTTTTTCAGAAAAATCCCAAAAATTCACCCTAAGCTATATTTGATATTCCAAATTAAAAAATGAATTCTATTTTAAAAAATTAAAAACATATAAGTCACATTAATTAATTTAATAATTAATTCCCGTTGTCAGAGCAAATAGCGTGTTTTTATGAAACAATATGTATCAAAAGATTGACACTAGTTTATGTCTGATTTCAAAGTGAAATTAATTCCAACGAACACTATTCGATTTAATGGTAAAAATATTTTCTAATTTCACTTTAAAACCAATTTAAAATATAATCTAATCATATAAATAAATTAGATTAAAAATAGGTTTTGAATTAAAATACAACATTTTACACTATTCATTAAAAAATGAACTTTATCAGAAAGATACCAAAAATTTACACAAAGTAAATTTTGATTTCACAATTCTTAAGAATAGTTTTATTTGGTCCAAAAGGATGTATAAGAGTGAACAAAACTATATTTAATGACGGTTCGCCATCAAAAGGCGATAAGTGAACCTTTAGTGAAAATTAGGGCGTATACGCCTAAAATTGAATTCTTTCCGTATTTTAAGACTTTATCTTTTATTGGATAAATGTAAAAACATTTAAAAAACATATATAATCATATTTTAGTTATTTCTATCCATCCCTGCCAATAAAATGGCTACATGTTAACTACCATTTAAAATAATATTATTTTATTATTATAGTGCAACGTAAGATTCCCAAGAAACTCGTTGTTGCGTGTTGGGTAAGCCATCGAGAAAAGCGTCCCCTTTAAAGTCATATTAATATTTTATTCACAAATATGAAAATTTCATATTATTTATTTACCTGGGGTGTTACAATAGATTTATGATTTTATAATATTTTAGGTCTAGTGGATTGATTGAAATCTATAGTGGTAAAAGGTATGCTTCCCACCTATTAAGTTGAATCAAAGCATGTGGTTATCTTTATTACACGATAGGGTTTTAAATTTCAATAATAAATATTAATGTAATTACATTTTTGGTGTGTGATATTATATTAGTCTAATTCCAGGATAAAAATTAAATCATCTATTAAATATTATTCAATAGATAAATATTTTTTTGATTTTGAAAATTCATTACATAAAGGAAATAAATTTAATAGGATTCATTAGTTATCCTTAAAATCACCAAGGACAAGATAATAAAAATAAATACAATAGTAAAAATACTATTATCTACAAATTATTAGTTAAATACATTTGTCAAACATCAAGAATGAGATATTACAATGAAATATTAATGGGATAATTCTATGATGAATATTAGAGATTAATTATCATGGGATCATGAAACTATAACGTATGGGTCCAAGACTGTGATAGAATATTCTACAGGAATCCATGTAGTTATGTAGTATTTAATTTTATGTGGTATTTAGAGATAAGGAAATGAGATATAAGAACATGATAATTATAATAATTATTGGGTAATATAATTAAATTATTTATGAGGATTAAGAGAAATATATCATAGATAAATATAAATGATGGTGGATTATCAGATAAGATGATGGTTTAAATAATTAGATTTGATGATAAAAAATGTGTATATTATTATGTAAAAAAATATTCTTTTCATTTATGTTAATATATTTCCTAAGGGGAATGGAAAAGTTGTTATTCATATACCGATATTATCTTTGATATTTTATGTGTTTAACAAAAATTAAACATTCATAAAACAAAGTGTTCTGCATATTCCATGTGATGAATAATGGAGGTGAACCAACAATAATTTTGAGTTCTTAATTTTTGTTCATTAAAGTAAATATGTATAAGAATAATGAGAAGGTGATTCCATTGATATAAATTAACTTAAACATATAGAAATATGTTTTTAAGACTAATTCTAGGAAATTTCATTATCATAATGTATGAATATTATCAATAATACCTTTATGATTATTTTTATTCAGATAATTGTTCTGACCCTCAATATCCATTATTGATGTGATCATATCATTATTGATTTCCATTTAGAAGGTATATGATAAATCTTTTTGTTATATAAATAAGTGATATGTTTGTGAAAGAAAATGAACTTTTCAAGATAATTCATTAATTGTACTTGTGTTGTGTTGGGATTATTGGGTCAAGTATATACCCATTCTAATGAATCTTTATGATAATAAGAGGTGATTTATTTATCTTTTAAACAAAATCATTAATAAATAAAGGACTTGCTCACCCATATCGGTGTTTAAACTCATTTAAATTCTTGGATGTTCCTTATTATTTTCATACCTATATTAGTACATAAAGGAAAAACAAAATTAAGGTGAGATAAAGTTATCCATTCCCATAGTATTTGTGAAGTTAAAAAGGGATAATAAATTAGTATTTTAAAAATAAAATAATACCCTTCCACCTCTAATCACATTGGTTCATATCTAAAATTATTTTGAGACTTATAATATTGGGTTACATTTCACATTTTAAATTCTAGAAATGTTTTATATTTTTTATTTTTTATAAATATCTTTAACAATTTTCAAAGAGAGATTTTATAAATCCATCATCAATTTGAATTCTTGATAAAACAACCTAAAAGTCAGAAAAAATGAATTCTTTATCAATTTCTTGTATTTTATATCCTATAATTCATTTTATATTACAGATTCATTGTTTAACATCATGGTTTTATTAATGGTACTGGTTATTAATTATGGTTATAAAATATAACATTTTATATTCAGAAAAATTATTCTTGAAATTGAATTATAAATTCTTCTTTTAATATATAATTAAATAAGTTTATATAAATCATTATATTTTTTTAATGATTTATTCTATCTATTTATAAATTATATATCTCTTTTAGAGTTATGATTCATAAATAATCTTCTTAATTATCTTAGGAAATAATTAATTTTGGAGATTTATATTTAGGTATAAATTCATCTAATCAGTGATTCCATTGTATATGATACCATTTAAGAATTTCACATTAACCATTTTATGGGTTTTTAAACTAATATGATGGATTGAGTTCATATAAAATACTTATATATGGTTAATCATTATTTTATTTGTGTATCTCATATATCCCTCCAATTATTAATCCAAATTTGTATATCTCATGATAAACTGATGTTCTTCTTGTACCTTTTTGATATGCTAAAAAATATGTGTATTGACCTAATTTGTATGTTCAAAACTCTTTTAATAAACCCTATTGATATGTTCAAAACTTTTTATGTGGACCTTATTGATATATTCACAACAATATGTGTGGAAATTCTTTATAAGTTAAAAACTCTATAGGTGGACCTAATTGATATGTTCACAACAATATATATTCATGTGCATAATATATTCATGAAATTATGTGTGAACTTTATGGATATCTTCACAATATTATTCATGATATAAATTGATATTTTCAAACCTCTATGCATGATCATTATTAACATATTCATTAAATAATGTAAGGACCTTATTTAATGGTTCAAAAATCTCTTTATGGTTTTTTAAAATATTCCCAACACTAAATGTAGACATTGTTTCTATATTCACAACTCCATATGTGGACCTTACTAATATGTTCACAAGAATATGCATGGAACATATAGTTATATTAAAATATATATGAATGGACAATATTTATATTTTCAAAAATAGATGGATAAACATTATAGATATGTTAGTAAATATTTTTCTGGACATTAAGGATATGTTCAGAACTCTATGCATGTTCATTATTGACATGATAAAAAAACTATGTCTAGAAATAATTTCATCATTATGTACCACTCACATTATGGTTTATCTATTTTTTTTGTGTCACATGCATATGTTATCTCCAAGGTTCATCTTTAATGAATCATTTTTCAATAATCATGCCACGTGAATATTTTGTTCCATTCATGATGATATTTTTATGTTATACTTCCTTATTATCAGGGAAAACTCTGCTGATTCCATGTTTATTTTTGTTAAATAAGTCATTATGGTTCATGGTTTCTCATATTCTTTTGATCTAAGTCTTTATTTCTCATTAATTTTTTCATGTTCTGATTTTTAGAGCTCACAATTTTCTTTTGTTTCCCATCTCTCTATGGTATTATATGTCACTCTATAACATGAATCAGCTATTTTGAGATGATTTGTTACATTTCCTTATTCATTCATCCTTATCTCTAAGAGGTTGTCAACTAGTGTTGATGTCCAAACTATTGGGTGAGGATATTAATCCCTAGGTATCTGTGAATATCATTGTCAAAATAAAACAAAATTAGAAACCATTTGTACCTAATAAATGATAAATCGATGAACAAAAGAAAAAATATTAATTTAGAATGTCATAAAAATATTTCATACAATATATGGAGTCATAAGAGTAGTGAAAAGGGATCCCAATAAGTGGTGCACACTCATACAAGAAATGGATAAATGTAAATCAATATGGGAGGTATAACTCTTCCATTTTAATATCATGGTGTTGCATAAATCTCTAACCTCTAGTATCTACTCAACAATCATTCATGGGTCCATTCACTGTCCAAAATAGCTATTCATATAGTCAACACACACTGAGTTCTTCCCAGTAGGGTATCATGAATGTGACCATAACATTAATTTATCAAGTTTATAATGGGTGATTCATTGAGAGGAAATACATAGAAAATTAACTCATAGTCATATCTGGTCATTATGCGCCGACAAAGACTCTATGTTCCCTGACCATACATGTAATGGTATTATGCTGAAAATAAGGTGATCCAGAGCCATGTCTACAACATTAATTGAGGGGTCACACATATCCCATAGGTTATGATAGTGTATGTACACTGTCCCATCAAAATATTTCTTGATAGGTTATATATTTCACCTAAACACATAAAAAGTGTTCTATAAAGGCCCAACATATCACCTTGTCCAATCCCAATGATTCTTATAGGGCACACATATTATCCAAAACAATCCCAAAGGTTCATGGGAGGCCAACCGAAACATAGGAAACACAATAGTATTATGAAACAAATAAGTATAAATAGAAATTGGGAACATTACATCATCCCATCAATAAAATATTGGATCCTAAACAGCCCGAACCATGCTGAAATGCATCCATTGATGTCAAAATTCCAAACTAGGCATCCCATATTTCAAAATCAATTCCAAGTAAAATTTACACCCTATCAAATAATTATCAAAAATACAAACCTTTCAATATTCCCCTACAGTTATATAGTCCTAAAAAGATCATTTTTATCATATAAAAAACACTCATGGGTAGCCATACTCCAACACACAAAAAAAATACATTAATATTTTTTCAAAGGAATTTAGATGATAAGGGATTTACTACCTTAGGTGACGAGATACAAAACCACCAAGAATAAATATTTAGGAAAACATGTATACACAAAATAGCTAATGATATCCCCGAATTCATAACATTAGGGTCAAAAAAATGAAACTCAATAAAATAAAATATTAAATGATAAAATCGTAATTGATTTATCAATTAGAATCATCCAAAACAAACAACATTCTATTTTTTACCGAAGGCATCATTCAGGTAGAATCCCCTAAAAGTTCATCCCTCCCCCTGATGTTTCAGTAAATTCGTTACTTGATATGTGATAGATGTGAAATAGGGGATGATGGTGAATGGAAAAATCCACACATCATTAAAAATATTCTCATTAGTATACTGGCTATCCACTAGACACGACCAGCTATAAGGTGGGTCTGGGAAGACTGCTCAAGATAGTAGATAGTTCACAGGAAAACTAATAAACCTATACCAACAAGATGGTGTACTTATAGTAATTTTGTTTTTTCCTATACTCTTCCTTATGAACCCGTGTTCCTCCAACCAACCCCTACATGAACCCAAACAGATTGATAAACCCTATAATATAATGTATTTAAAATATAACAGACATTGAATTTATCAGTGGAATTACATAATCAATGTCTTTGGACTTATCAAACCTAATAATTTATCTTAATGTAAATGAAAAAATAGGTCCTTCCACGGTACCCATATATCTGATTCAAACACCCACGTCTCCCCTTGCATCCATCCATTTTACCAAAACACCCATATATGATGCATTATCTTCCTACGAAGAACATTCTTATGTTAGTAAAAATCCACACTAGATAATTCTTAGATGAATAATCTAAAACTAACATGATATATTCACATTCAATTATGTGGGATGGGTCTATCTCATAATTCTATAGTTGTTAAACATGAATGAAATTTTCCATCTCGTTGATGTTATTGAGGGAGATTGGATTGATGATCCAAAATCATAATCCACCCAATATCTTCAATTGGACCAACAATACTTGCTTCCATATTTCAATATTTAAATTAACATTGAATCCCTAACAGAGGATATTCATTTAATAGTACCTAGAATCTATTTATGAACTCAAAGGTTTATCGCCATCAGTCAATATAGGAACAAAACATAATCTAAGGGAAACTGACACTCTCTAGATCATTGTTCCCACACTAATGTCTTTAGTACTAGGCTTTTTATCTCTTCTAACTCATGTACATCATTCTTACATAATGGTAAGTGACACAGTCAATTATATAGTATGTATACAAGTTATACATGAATAAAAGGATTAAACCTATAGTTGTAGGTGAACACTTTCTCAGATATGTGGTCATCCCAGACCCGACATTATTTTAGGCCACATTCCAAAAAATATCCTCTAGAATTTTGAGCATCCTCTCAAGTTGTCCCTCAATTTTTGGATGATATTAATCTCATAGCTTCAAATTCATCCATAATTACTTATATAGGTTCCACCAAAATGTTTTTGTGAAACTAGTGTCTGAATTTAGCACTATTCTCTTTCATATTTTGAGAAACCACACTATATATCTCAAAAAATATCTTCCCAACTCATCAACTGACTGAGTTTCTTGAATTAAAAATTTTGTGAAACCTTATTCAAAAGTACAGCAACTACCTTGATGGAATCTCATCACATCAGAGTCCCTAGAACCTTTTTAATGAATTCCATCATCACCTTATTCCATTTCCCCAATGATGCTAGAAGGGGATGAAGAAACCACCAGATCACTATGGATCCTCCTATACCATATGATATCTAAGGCATTGGGAAAGAATTCATACTACATCATTCATATTTTTTATCTTCTATAATTTTCATTACATACCCTCATACATATTATTCGATATAAAATACACCTCCCACTCTGAGAAATGAGAATATATCATCATCTCCTTTCTTGTGGATGTTTTAATGACAACCCTCTCTGCAAAATGAAATATATCATTACTATCCATGGTCCATCATAGAACAGGTTCATTAAAAAAAAATGATCTCACATCACATAACATTCAAGATCACATGATAGGAAGGTGTTTACATGGTTAACTAAGGAGGATACAATAAAAAATTCACAAATAATTACCTTATTATCCTCTAAAACATCTATCTATTAAAATTCTATAAATATAAAAACATTTCACTCTTCTTATGAGGTTTTCATCCCAATATGCAATGAATTCTTATTGAGGTAATCTGTAATGGAATTCCATTTTCTTATAAAATGTTCTATTACAAAATAGAATGTTTATAAGTTTTTGACACATCATCTCAAGTGTCATCTCAATTCTCACAAAACAAAAATATATCATAATATTTTGTGTTCAGTGTAGATGAAATATCTCTCAGAGAATAAATGATGAAACCAAATATTTAGGGTACTTACCATATCATCTAACAATAGGTCATTAGTATGGTTGAACTTATCAAGAGGTCAATACTAATGTGATTAGTACATGACTACCCAATATCTAAGTATTAGGATATTCCCAAAGACAAACCTTAAAGCAATATAGTAAACCATATAGCTGACCCCTATTTCTGGGTGATTCAAAATCTGTGTGTAGGAATAATTCCTTTTTTTACTAATATAATTTCTCTTCAAACATTGAATTACACTAAAATATGACCCCTTTCCTTGTCATATCTATCATTGGTATTTTTAGAGGGAAATTCATTAATTAAATTCAAATAATACATGGAAAATATAGGAAACATCACATCTCAACAGATTTTTTTCCCCAACCCATGATCTAGTCACCTTCATTTTATCTTCATCAGTGTTAATCCATACCTCAAAAGCCACATGATAAAAAATCATACCACTGTGATACAGAGATGAAACCTAAAGAACACTAAATAAATCTAATGTGCATGGAGTTTGATAAAGACAATGAAAAGGATCTTGATATATATCTATGAGTATAATGAGTACATCAATATGTCCTTAATGAATACCCATAAAAAAGTGTAAAATTATGGGAGGAAAGTTTAGTTAATGTGTAATGAACATAGCCAGTTCAATAATAAAAATGAATTGAATCATGATATAATGATAAAAAAATACCTTCCTCAAAATTCCATATTTATCATATCCTCATCCATGGACCATAATTGATGGTACCCTGATCACAGGTCAACCATTGAGAACCAAATGGATCCCCAAAACTGATAAAATAAATCATGTAACATTAATAGTGAATATCCATTTTTTACCAAAAACTAATGAAATTTTCAATAATTTATGCACAATTTAAGGGAACCATCCGCATTATTGGTGAATAAAACCATATCACCCCAAGGATATATTCTTGGGAAAATGAATCATATTTTTAGATGGTGATCATGGTGATCAATTATCACTATCATATAATCAAGTGAAATTTGATATTTCAAAATCGATACAAGTTCTATACCCACTATTTGATCTATATCTTATATAATTTCCATTACAATAGTAATCTTTGGGAAATATTCCAATAAAATATCAGGGTAATGATCAACTAGTGTAGGATAAATAAATGTACTAGTTAGCTAGTCATCTTAGAGGATCTAATCCACAAACCTATACCATAATAACCTCAATTTAAAAAAGGGATGTCCCTTTTCAACATGTCATTACAATACACTCCCTAGTAATTTAATAATAATATCTATTAGGGGTGTAAAAGACCACGTACCTCCTTTAACAATTTATGAGATCAGGAAATTACATTGACTAATTCATTCCAAAATATGACATTTAATCTCACCATATAAAGGACTAAAAAATACAAAATATGATGATAGTATCTAGAAATTATGGAACATTCGAGAAACTTCCAAAAATTATATAATATTTTCCAAATAAGGATTTATAGTGAAAACAAACTCTGGTATAACACCAAAGTTAAAACATTATGAGAAACCACTTGGGAAGAAATATTGTTGTGAGAATTCCTAATGTATCATAATTTAATTAAGTGTGTCGAGGGAATAAAAATCATACCAGTCATTATCAATATTCCCACTTAGTCATCAGTTAGAATTTGAACAAATACATATAGAATTTTAGATTTTTATTCATGTCCTAGCACCCAGGATCCCTAGCATGATTGAGTGACTAAACCCTTTGTAACCTGTAGCTATCACAGTGGAGTTCCCTAGCATAGTATTTGACTAAATAACCCTGAAGAAGCATGACTATCATCTTATAGAACATTATTTTTTCCTAAAAATCCCACACAATAATAATGTTTCCACAAAACAAATCACTAGATTTTCTACATCCAATGATAATAATAGAACTCCTTTGGGTTAGTGGAACATGAAATTTTATAGATCCCATTCCATCTTTACTTGAAGGACATGTGAGGAGTTCGTGTTAAATGAGGAAGACTATAAGAAACCCCTTATCTCAACTTTCTCTCACATTCCTTGAATTCATCATTAGGTATCCTCTTCATACTACTTTAAGCATCCACTATTCCAGTTGGAAACCACCACTGAATGATTGGAGAAACCCAAATGTAAAGAACTTATCAAACCCATTATCAATAGTACTAATTATTTGAACCTACATTTAACCCATTTATAGGTTAAAATTAAATCTTGATTCCTCACCTATGTGATATTCAGAATATCAAAATTTAAATCCTTTAGAGCCTCATTACCATATTATAAAAAAGTAAGATGAATCCAATCCCCAAAAAACATGCCTAATCATCAGCCTATGACATCCCGTATTGAAGTTTCTTGAACTCATTATACATTATATCCACATGGCCATGAGAAATAATTCCTTGAATAATCATTTCTAAAATTATTCAATAATATTTTCATTTCGTATCCCATCACTTATTTTCACACTTCATCACCATCTACTAAGTCCTTAAAACATAATGGTCTCAAACATCACCTAGAAACTAGATGGAGTCACCAAAAGGTGAAAGATATTATCAATGATCCCAATAAAATAATACACAACCTAGAGATCAAACATACTATAAAATATAGGGTGTTTTATTTCTAATAGTATTTGGGGAAATATATTATAGTCTTCCCTCCCTAGTGGGCATATTCAACCCATACTAGAGATGCATAATATACGCAATTGAAAGGGAAATTACCCCTAAATTTTAGTATAAGTTTTTAGGGAATGATCAACCCTGACCTCCTAAACAATTGAGGGTATAAAAGGAAACCTACCCTCCTAAATAGTTTCCTCACCCTAATCATAATATGGAAACAATTTATTTAGGTGGGAATAAATTATAATAAATGATAACAAATGATAAAAAAATATTCAATAGCATGTCCTTTCAAAACACAAGAAGTTAGAATTTATATTAAAACACAATACAACACTACTAAAAACACGATAAATCAACCAAAAACTATAAGTAATAACCCATAAGGATCTTATCAAAGGCATATTCCAACATTATAGTAGCTAAATCATAAATATAGACAAATGATAACAAAATTCCAAGTATTATTAGGTAAAATTAAAGTATTCCATCATAAATATGTTTGGTAAAACAAAACAAATTATTTATAACCATAATATAATTAATTTAGACAACTAAAAATCATAGGTTTCCGTCTATATGACATGTGAATCTACATTCATACTCATGAAGAATGAACTCACTTGCTCATTCATATAGTTCAGATATAACATCTCCTCAATAATAATATTGCAACAATACCCAATTTTAATATGAAATTATCATATCACAACAAATGGAATACATCATTTTACTTATTAAATTATATGTCTACTATAAAAGTGTTGGATGGTCAATGGTTATCTCCCTTACCTATGTCCCATCAAACCTATCTTAATTATACCAAACCTGGAATAGAATGTAAATGAATAAGAGGTCTTTGATGCCATTATTTCGTACCCTAGACTAAAAAAATATAATCTAAGATTAGGTTATATAAGGAATCAGGTGAAACTCTCTATAAATTTGTGTTTAGTAACTAATAGTAAGGGAATAGGTTGTAAAGTGGATTCTATATACCCAATATCTTTTGTTATCAAAGCACGTATATACCAATATTAGTTAACAAAAGAATAATTTAAACAAGAAATCAATGAACATAAGTAACACCACAAACATATTATTTTATATACATAATTCATATTGTTTCTAAAATTATACCATAAGTAAATCGAGATCCCCATAATTGGTCGATAAGAGTAAAAAGGGTTGAAAAAACAAATAACATAGGAACCATTGCAACTCTAGTTGTATTTATCAGTGTAACCTCAATCCCTACAAATTAATACCAACTTATAAATCTATCATAGGGTAATTTAACTCGGCTATATCCCTAATAAAAATGCCTTCATGTTCATAGAGATGGGAAATTTGGGAGTGAGAAAATTCTAAGAATGATACCACTATCGATCCCTTAACCTATATACAAAAATTTAATAAATGATGATAAATATATTCGAAATAAATAAAAAAATATTTTTTAATTCTATGGTACCATCATTAACATAACAATATAAAAAAATGATAGCCCCACCAAAATTTCCACTATACTATAAGGAAGTATAATCAGAACTGTTGTACCAATAGTAACCCATGGCCCATGCCTATGCCAGAAGTCACGATCACATAACACATGGATCAATCTCAATGGGTTTTAGGTAGTTAATTGTGTTAACATGATACTCTTTGAATGTTCTAGGTAGGCCCAACATATCTCCAAGGTTTATAGAAATGATTCTTGGGAGGTCCATGTATCACCCAAACCCACCCAAAATACTCATTGGAGGACATTAAACCATTAATAATAAAAATATTACTTGATATGACATTATAAAATGTTAGGGGAAACATCAAATCATCTCATAGATCGTCTATATGATCTTAAATAGCTCCAACTAAGTACAAAAAGATCCCTTATGTAAAACATTCATAATGGAAGACCCTTATGTCAAATGAAATTAAATGTCAAATTTTCACCCTAACTAACCATTTACCCATCACTCCAGCTATAAATGGTCCACTATACCTATATATGCTTACCATATTTTTTTCATAACATAGAAAGAATTATCATGGGTACCCGCACTCTAACAAAGATAAAGATACATGCATATTTATACAAGTGACTTTAAAATTATAAGTTCTTTCTTATCATAGCGGAGACAAGACTAAAAACCCTATAATCAAGGTCTAAGACATGCTTGTTTCACCAAGTCTGTAACAAAGTCCCTATATTCATAGAATTAGAGTTATAAAAATTTATTCCTAATAAAAATAGACATCAAAACCAAAATTTAATTATATTAACCATCGAAACAAAATACAAAAATTGGTGTCCAATATTGTGATGAAATGGGGTATGTGGATCCAATTCCATCCAAAGGACACCTCTCCTATAGTTAAGTAAAGCTAAAGTTTGTGGGAGAGGTGATATAGTAGACATAGGGGCCATGTAAAAATGGAAAAATAATCCCATAATTATGAAACATCATATTATCCCACCGGTAAGCCATTAGACACCACCAGAATGATGGTGGGAATATGTCAACATTCTAGGCTACTAGAATGTGCACTAACTAGTTGGTACCTATAAGAGTTATATGTTGTCTTTTAATCTTCCCAACTAGACCCTAAGCCTCCTAATAACTTCAATGTAGACAAAAATACTATAGAAAAATAGAATAAATTGAATTTAAAATGTTCCCCACAGTGAATTTTCAATGGGACTTACTTTTTATTTTATGATTTTTTTAGAATATAGTCATATTTGGAGAATATAATTGGAGTTATTAAAGAAATAATTATCCATAATATGTTTAGGATAATGATTTGATTATGAAGTAAATAGTTGGGTCATGGGAACCATTTCTACATTTATGATGTAATTCTTAAATCATGGAAATGATTTAACATATATAATTCTATACATGAGACATATCAGTGGATAAAAAATCTGGGTATGGTTGTCTTTTGGGATTATTTAATAAATTAGTGGATAATATAACATAATGAAACTAAGGGTGCACCAATTTTAATATAGGATAAACCAATGTGTCGTATGAAAATACATATTATAAGTGTGTAATCATTTTCATATGATTATTTAATTTAATTTTCATAGGATATTATCTTTTATCACATTATTTAGTTATTTATGTTTTATTATATTTTGTGATAAATAATAACTAAATTTATTCTATTACATTTTTTCTCATTAATCTTATTTAAAATAATTTAATTGACCCATGATCTCAAACCATTAGTCCACAAATTGTATTACTAATTTTTTTAATGGTTACTCTTTGGACCATGCCAATGGATTTTGTTTGGATAAAAATATATTGATATTAGAGTAAAAAATAATATATATTCATTCAATCATGGTTAAAAAATTTCATGTTTTTTTATGTATGGGAATTCAACGAAAATCTATTTACAGAGCAGACATGTTCCCTTAAAATGTATTGGCGAGGATATTAGAAATTTCCCATTACAACTCAATTGAATGCATTAACTAAAACCACCTAAGATACTAGTAATATTTCCCCTAAATAAATAAATTTTTCATTGATATATGTTGCTTTATATAATTAACAAAAACTAGAAACATTAATCATCAATAAAATCAAATTATTCAAGATGTCCATTACTAGTGATAAACTTGCCAGAATTGATAGTGTAAACTAAATTTAGAATCCTTATAAATATAATAAATTTAGAATTTTAATCTGACCAAATTAAAATTAATTTTTTTATTATATTAACATTACCTTAAGGTGTATTTTTGAGTCTTTTCATAATTAATTGATAGTGAGGTGAATAGTAAATATTCCGATTTACCCAAAAAAATATCACATTTATTAAACCATATGTCCATGAATATTTCAAAAAACTTTTTAATAAAAAAATTATATTTTATAAAGATAAAATATGTATTTTAAATTACTATATTAACATATAAAACCAATGATTAACATTACAGAAATTTTATGTAATATCTTGAATGAAAAAGGTTTTTATCTTATTCTTTTAATAAAACCTTCACATGGGGGATTTAAGTTGTTGAATTATATTTATGATAATTATATATTATCAAAATAATAATAATCATTTTAAATTATAGATAATAAATTAAACAGATATTTTTATATTAAAAAATTATTCAATTTAATATAAACATTTTTTAAGATACTATTTTTGTGTGATAATGTTAAAATTATTCTTTATTATACATATTTTTTTTATAAATTGGATTTAATATTTCTAATTAGAATTTTTAAATAATCTAATAAGTATTCATTTATTTTTATGCATTAAAAATAAATTACATTCGAAGAATTATCACTGTAGAAAAAACACGAAAATGGAAAAACAAAAAAAAAATTAGTGTAAATAACCAAAAACCATATTTTAAATTTTAAACCCAAAAATTATAGAATATAATTTCTCTTAATTGATTCTATTTATTTGGTATCTTAATAAACATAAAACATAGTCCATAATTGAATCACATTTATAATAATATATTATATATTACCTTGCCTTTGGATCAAAATGTATGGACATGAAAAACAATATTATATATCATTGGTAAATGTTTTTATAAATTTAAATGTATTTATTAATTCATAATAAGATATTAAAAATAATTATTAATGAAATTTTATGCATCTAAAATATTTTTTCTTCATAAATCATTCTTATTGAATTTTTTGTGAATAGTAAAATTTGTTTCTTCCATTTATAGAAATTTTATATAATTAAATGAATATATTTTCTGAAAACATATTCTAAAAACAATATTAGAGTAAATTTTTTATATTTTTTTAAAAAGATACAGTTTTATGTGAGTTGTAAAAATATTGATTCTTAAGAAATTATCATTTCATTTTATAAAATAATTTATAAAATATTCATATTGTTTTTTGAGTTATATGTTATAGTAATATATTTATAATTTATATATAAACCATGTAATTATGTATTCTAAAATCTAAAAGTTAATTTATTTTGGTATCTGTTAATTTTTTGGGCTTAAAAAGACATTTTCCTAAACACAATTTTCCATGGTGTTTTATACGTTTATTTTACAAAAAAAATATAAAACTTTATTAAATAAAATCATTAAAAATGTATTCAATAAACGGAAATAGTATTATAAATATTGTTAAATAGAATCATCATAATTTATGGTCTTTATGAATTGTAACCATGGTAAAGATTTATCCACTTTGTGAAGGTAATTTATATAAAACTACGATAAAATGTGGAATAAAATAAGAAAATCAATCTACCACATTCCATTATCCTATTTTATGATCTTTTTTGAAAATATTAACTATTAAAAAAATTAAATAATAAATTAAAATCATTATTTTAATTTATAAAATCACAGATTGACATTTTTCTAAGATAAATTGAATTGTTTTCAAATTAACTACTATTTTTGTGTTGTTTTATATAATTTTATAGTATAGAGGTTCTATCTAATTTTTTAATCTTCTAAATTTATAAAATCAATCCTTTTTATTATATAATATACTTTATGTAACCATAATTTTTTTCCTGTATATCCATGTAAAATGATTTATATGCAAAAATTTGATATTTTCTTAATCATTAATTTCAAGGAATTTATTCTTTAAATATTAAAAGTAATTTACTCCCCAAATTTAAATTGAATATTATAATTTATTTTAAAAAATATATAAATCATCATTGGATTATTTTTATAATTCCCCATTTCTTCATTATATTATGTTATCATGTTAAATATATAGATTATCAAGGCTACGGTTAAAATGGTTTTAATGTACTTTAAATATGAGATCAGGATTATAATGTTACATAAACATGTCCAAATTTTATTGGTATATTTTATGTATACCTTATAAAATATTATATTATAATTTTGGGTTCCTTCGTTCCAGATCACAAGATTATGATATATAAAAATATATTAATCTATCATGTAATTCTATGTCTATTAATTCCATCAACCACACAAGGTTTACCACTATTAAAAATATTATATCCTCATATATTCTCCAATTACTACCTTATTACAAACCAATATTCCATACCCACATCTTAGATCTTCCTTTCATTCCAAAATACCATCATTTCAGATATTATGATTTTAGACAAATGATATTTCACAATGAAGAGGTACAACCCTTAACTGGGTACATTCAATATTATTTCTTCTTACGCATCTTATAAGTATATCTTATCTGTTATAAACTGAATAATTTATTATCATAAATATACATAATTATTAATATGATTTTGGAAAAATCACTATGCACAACATGTAATTATTATGGGATAAGAAATCATCACTTGTACATATGGGTAAATTACCACATCCATGAAGTGATGTAATTTTTTTATTCACTGTATCATGATTATGGTTATAATGACTAAATACCTAAATATAAAATAATATTTATTTTATTAATATTTATATTTAGTGGTGAAATTTTGTTTTCCTTTTATTTATTCCATAAAAAAATGGAAACATCACTCATGCATTTTTATTATATACCATATACACGAAGGCATGTAATTAATTATTCATAGGTGCTATATATTAATAGTTATAAAATAATACATATTGATTAAATATGATTCTCCTGAAATTACTAAAAATATATATATTATGGAAACATGATTAATGCACAAGGATATGAACTTTTGAACTAAAAAAATCATGAAAAATGAAGTGGTTATCATAGGAAACTATGATTTTAATAAAATGTTATTAATAAATAGGTGATAAGAAGTTATCATTAAATCACATATAAAATAAAAAAAAATATTAATCATGAATAAATGTTTAAAATATTTATACCAATTATACAAGATTCTTTAACGTTTACGACGCTAGACGAGACATGAGGTACATGTTTCACATATAACTTTTTTTGGTGTGAATAATGTAATATCCATAACTTATTTCATTAATAAATTGTATATAATAACACTTAGATATGATATATCAAATAGAAATTGTTATTCATCATATTTAATGTATAATTTAAATTTATTTTTTCTATAGGGGTTAATATTCAAAAGCTACAAAAGTGGATTGATTTTATGCTACAAGATAATTTTATTTTGGAAGTGTTTATGAAATATTTACATTAAGGGAAATATTATAAAATATTTTCCATTAATTACAATATTTTTATTCTCCTTGTGTGGTTCATGAAATTTACTTGGAATAAAACTCTTTACTATATTTTTTAATTAATAGGATTAAAGTAATTTTTTTTTTGAAAAAGAGAAATTAGTTCCACTTTGGTTGATAATATTTTTTTCCATGATCATATGTTCATTAAAACGATTTAAATATGGTTTTAATATTTTATAATGATTTAATAAAGTCATTTTTCCCATATAATACTTTCTATGAAATTTTTTAGAAATATTATTCATGTCATTTTTAGTTTACATATCATTAAATATATTAACAGAATCTTTGTCTCAATGTATATCGCATGAACATATTTTCCTATCATCATGAATCCAAATTTAATTGACTATTCATTTATATGGTTCCATATTTATTTTAAGTGAAATATTTTACATAATATTTAGAAAATTTATATATTTAATATATGTCAATTCAAAATGAAAATATTGTCATCCCAATGAAATATTTGAGTGCTCTTTTAAATAATTTTTCAACCATGTTAGAATAAATAAATGTTAATTATGTTTCACTATTGATATGATCCAATGAAATCATTTTGTTCTTTTATCTATATGTTTTCTGATGTTGATTTTTTTGTATGATTTTATAAAACATGTTACTTGTCTATTTGATAAAAAATAAAAGATGAAATAGTTTTAAAAACTATTTCATTACTATTGGTTATAAAATGTAGAAATCAAGAATGTCTTTATGATATTATTAAAAATTTATCATTTAATATTGTATTAACAGTGTGTTTTTTATTTACATCAAATGTATTGGTTGATGATGGATAACTCATGAGATAGATATGTTCTGTGTGATCTTGATTTGATGCTCACAATATTTTGTATGGATCTTATTTTATATAAATACATGTATTATTGAACCTGGTTTCATTTCCACAACATTACATATAGACCTAGATTCATGTCAATAACTTTATTCAAGGATCTGGCGTCATCTACATAATAGAATGAGGCAAATTGTTACTATTTATACATGTTTATAATTCTATATTATTATTCCTGAACCACATTCTTAGGTTTATGATATGCTCATATGGATTCAGATTGATTAACGATGATTTTAAATTATAATTAATTCTATATTTGTTTATGAAAAATACCTATATCTTGACTCATGATTAAATATATTAAATATTTTGGGTATTACATGAATATGTTATGATAACATTCTTATACTCCTATGATCATGTATGATATTGATTGGTATCTGTTATGATTATCATTACTATGAATTCAATCTCAAACATTATTATGTTATCCTACTCTATGAAATAAAAAAATGTTCTAAAGATGATACATATATATGGGGTTTAATATGAAATAATTTTTTTTGATATTAAATATTATTTATAAAATAAGATTTTTATGTATGTAATATCTATAAAACAATAATTTATAGTTACTGGGTTTATATAAATATGCTATGTATTTTACATTCGTATAAATGATGTAATAGTTGTGTATTCTATTCCTTGGTCTCCAAAGATGGCTTCATTATATATTTTAATTAATTTTAGTTGTTAGAATTCAAAAAAAATTGTAAGAAACCATTGGATAAGACTGGGTACATGAGTTTATCCTATGTTGGGGTAAGGAAAGATGAGAGGATTAACCTGAAAATATATACATGTATGGATAATAAAATGTTTCTGTGGTTGTTGAAAAATTCACATAGTTGTAACAACTCTAAATTGGGTGTATTGAGTTTTTAATTAACCACCACTTGGGTATTAAGTGTGGGTACAATTATGAAAAAATGGATAGACACAGCAAGGGAATATTCATGGGTGGATCCACAGCTTCATTAGAAAACATTATAAAATATTTTAATGGATTATTAACACCAATAGACTTGGATAAACATAAGGTTTTATAGATTGAAAGGATATTTCGTGATTATAACAATCACGGAATAATTATTCTCTATTACATGATTAATCACTATGATTATTATTTCCCTCACTATTATATTTGTTTTCATATGAAAGAATAATGTTAGAGGAAAAAATGGAATTATATTCCTCATGAGAAAATAAATGAAATGTTAGTTGGAATATTAAACCATATGATAATTCCTAACAACATATCTCATTATATGTTTCATAACATCAACATGGGTGATAATACTAACACACTTTATATGTAAAAATGGGGTTTTGTGGGAGTTTAGTTGATTAATACCATAGAAGAAAAAAGGTAAAACTTCTTATAGGTTGAGAACACATGATTAAGAACAAATGGGAAATCCTAAAAATAATTTTAAGATTTTTTTTTGTAAAATATTGGAGTAGAGAATGTATTTTTTAAATGAATAATTTGATGTTAGGAAATAAATTACATCCTAAGGTACCATTTATAATAAAATGTATTATTTGTGGTGAAGTTATGAATTATCCATGTAATCGTTATAATCCATAGGACAAGTCAGATAAAATATAATGGTTTATTATATATCAATCAATAAAGTTGATCGTGATGGTGAACGAACACCTATTATCTACTCCTCGGTTCATGATTTCATATTAATATTCTAGTAATGAACCATACAAGAATATAAAATTTCATTATTTAGTAGAATTTTATTTTATTTTGTAGCATTAATTAGTTGTCTCTATATATATCATGTATAAATTATTATAATATAGAAAACGTTGATATTACAAATAAACTAATGATTTTCTATAGGTGTTACGATCATGATTAACATCTTATGGAAGTTATAGAGAAACTTTATCACCATACAACGACATTACATATTTTTCAGGGAATATTCGATATATTACAAAAATAAATTCCACAGGGCCATTAAAGTTTTTTGTATTTGGGTATTATGCACACAATCCTCTAATTTGGTTAAATATCAACAAAATATACCATAAATATATTTCAATTTTGTATTATATACAATAATACCCAACTTAAAACATTTAATCATAATATGTGGAATGGAGATTTAAGAAGGGATGATCTCAAAAACTCAGTAAGGGTATAAAAGTGAGATATCCATGATCATAAAACCATGATATGAGAATATGAGTATGAGAACATGGGAATACAATTTGAAAACAATACCCTGCATATAAAACATCAACAACCTAAGTCATGACATAATGATTTATAATTAAAAAGACAAAAATAATAGGAATTCAAAGACAATGAACAATAGGAGAAACTTTTTTGAATACATTGAGGAATTGTGGAGTACATATAAGCATATAAATTCATTTCTATAACAGTCATGTATAAAAATCATATAAATCATAATGGAATGTTTTCACTCTCCAAATAATCATAGTAGTCAAAGTTAAATAACAACACTATTATTGAGAAAAAAACCATTACTAAAAATGTTTAACTCCATATTCTTGTGTTATCTACCTCAAAATATATAAATATTTTCCGAATTCATTGGAGGGAGATATGGGTCCCACCTACCCTATAATTAATGGCATCACAATGGGTTCCATTATATCATAAAGTATACATTATATAATAACCAATAAAATAAATAGACATTCAAAAAACATTTCATCATATCATGACTAATGAAAAAGAGACTATGTTTCGTAAAAATATCATCCATTAGTAATACAAAAACTATAAAATGAAGTTGGATCCATGAACATTTCCTCCTAGAATAACATAAGGAAGAGAAATAGGCTTCTCAAATAGTTTTTCGTGAAAAAAATAAACCATCCAGAGAATGAATAATAATTTTATACTTTTATCATATCAATTTTAATGAATGTGTAACATCAATGGTTGACAACTTATATAAAAAATAAATTTCAAAATACATAAGTAACATTTATTGAGTAATATTATTTTTCACTACATTTCACTTTTTAAAAAATAAGAAAAATTTTCACATACATTTTTTTTAAATTAGACTATAAGGCTTATATTGCATGCCTTAAAATCATTGAGAAAATATCCTTTCCAATTTGAAAAGAAATATTTCAAATTAAAAAAATTGAAAGTACTATTCTATGAAAAAACATTGAGAAAAGTTAAATAACTAATTAACGTTCATTAAAAATTCCTTTGGGGAAATCCTTTTTGATTTGAAAAACACTTTTTAAAAAAAAAATTAAATAAATTTTAAAAATAATTTTCTATGAAAATAATATATATAACATATAAATAAATATTTAATATAATTTAAAATTTTTTTGAGGAAAATATTATTTTAAATTTCAAAAAAAACATTTAAAATATTAAATTGTTTAAAAATTATTTTATTTTATTATAACATTGATAATATATAAATCATGATTAAATTAAAATAATGTTCCCAAAATCAGAAAATCATGTTCCTGATATACATTTGAAAACCATGCTTCCGTTCACATTTTATGGAAAATAGAAAAGGACATTATTTAGAAAACAACATAATAATTCCACTAAAAATCTATGTAAAAAATTAAATCATGGTTAAATATTTAATTAATAAATAATTTAAGGAATGTTAATATAATTTTTAAACCATATTTATAAAAAAAATATTTTGCAACAAAATGATTTTTGTACTATAGAGAGAAATATTAATTTTTTTTTATAAAACATTAATTTTAAATATATTATAAGATGAGGGAAAAATACATGGAAAACAAATATTTTCATAATATAAACATATGAAAAGAGAAACTGTGAGTATATTGAGGGATCAATCATAGTATTATATAATCATAAACATTCATTTAAAAAATCCCAACAAATGATGAGATTGTAACAAAAAATCTTTACCACTTTGGTAAAAATGAATCATGAGTACCCTGATTGAATTTAATCATAATGTAACTACAATGATAAGGATCGTTCATAAATTCGGGATATTAAATTTTAGTGTGGATTTATATAAACCTCATAGAAGAAGATATATGAATAACATAACATAAATATAAATGAAGGATAATTGAGACAAACAGGACGTTTACTACATTGGTTTCCTTAGAATCATAAAACCTTTAACGATATATACTAAAATTGTTATCAAAATCATAAGAAATGTTATTTAAATCATCATAAAATAAAATAATTGGATCTATATAGTGTAATTCCCTAACCCCAGTTACCTAGAGTTGGTGATTTGTTACATAACATTGGCATGATACAAGGAATCATGTCCCAAAAGACCGATCGGTTTAGTATTATTGGAAACAAGATACATACATAAGTTCAACATCATAACATGAAAAGAAATAAAACACTAATTTATTTCATTAGAAACATCCAAGTCTCCAAGATTATGCTTGCAAGTCACGCATAACTAACTTATTCACATCCTGGGAAAATGAAACTTTAGAAATAGGTGAGCTAAAATGATCAGTAAGGGTAAGAAATATAGTGGAAGATAACATAAACATTGGGCATGGTGAATAAATAAAAATAGATGCCTTTACAAATAATAAACATGAACACTTTTGGAAGGAATATGAGTTGAGTAAGAAATTCCATAATAAAACATAGTCATTGGTATTCTACTTGTCGAATAACCTTAAGAACCATCATTATTATTTTCATAATGAGGGAATGTATAATTCTGGACATTCTGAAAAATCTTGTCAAGGCCTCGACCGAGATGTCTAAAAATAATTTAGGCCTCGGCCAAAACCATATATCATAATTGGGAAAGGCATTGTCCTATTAAATGTCTAATTGTCTCATGAGACCTACCGATGCATCTAGGAACTATAGTGGGCTCCACCTATCACTTGTTATGCCCAATACATTCCTCATATTAAAAGGATAAATCATAACATAAATGCTTGTATTAAAACTATAATACGAAATGTCCATACGTTATCCATAAACCGTGATTGATATAAAAATAACACATCCATAGTCAAATATTTCACAAAACCTTCAGTACAATATAAAATATTTGTATCGTAATAAATCAACTGAAAACACGATTAAAATCTATCCAAGGATGTTGACATAGATGAAAATGATTTGAATAAATATTTGAAAGAAATATCCCTTTTCCATGAAGACATTTAAAAGTCACACACTTTAGAATGGAATACATTTAAAGACATTTATTAATCATTTTTTCCCATACCACATTGAAACTTTGGAAAGGAATTATCATTTTAAAAACATTCATGTCCATATAAGTAAATCCTTAATAACCATTTTGAAAACATGGACATTAATGAGAATGATTTTGATGAATAAAGATTTAAAACTTTTAAAATTATGATCTAGTTAAACAGTCCCTTCTATAAATCCATTATATATTATTTTTGAAAATATTTTTAGGAAACACGGATGTGGATGATAAAGAGGTCCCAGTATATACTCACATAAAAACAACCTCTAATAATGAAGACATTGTAGAATTAACCCTTACATTTTAATTTCCCTTGGTTGAGGGTATGTTGACCTCTTGTATAATAGTCAAATCATTTTTATTAATTTATAAAGGAACCATTTATGTAAATATGATATCATATATGATCTTATTATACTACATTGTTAATAATAGTTTAGTATTATTATCATTCCAGGTGTTAACTAATTCGTTTTACATTATATGTTTTGTTAAAAAATCCATGTTTTTTATGGATAGGATTTATTTGATTCATTTCAAGAATGATATAATGTCCTTAAACATTATTTTTAATCATCAAATCAATGTTCTTCTAGAATGATTACGATGGGGCAATGAATCTCGTCACGTTTGCGGAGACGGTAATCTGTATGTATGCACGAGCAAGGATATAATTATATTGATGGTGAAATCATATGTAATTGGATGGTATGTCATATATAACAAATAATTAAGATGTTATATTTATTATTTACATCAGTTATACTCATTATTATACCCATCCAAATAATGAAGTGTTGGAATAACAAACTACACCACGACATGGAGACGGTTAGCCGTACATACGCACGTATAGAAACTTTGTCATTTATAGGATGGATAGAATAAAGAATATGGTTGTAACATATTTATAATAACATAAATGTATGTAAAGGGTTATGGATTTATTATTTTGGTATGGAAACAGGAATGAAAGATGAAGTTGAAGAAGAAAATAACATGGAATAAGGTGTTGAAATTATTAACTCTACTTCAGGTGTTTCCTTTTGAGTTGATCAAATGTGCTCTTTAAGTTTGTTTTATGACCAAATTAAGGCCTATATGTTGATGCGAGGGATGTTTGGAGGATATTTGGGAAGGGTTTGGCCGATCCAAAAGGCTTTGGAGTTGTGAAATTTAGAGAAGGGGAAGTGACCTTTTATAAGATAAGTGAGTGTCACTTTAGGAAAAGATTTAAATATTATTTTATAATAAAATCATTTTCGGTTTATAATGGCTCCAAAATGAATTATTTAGAAGATAAGGTGGTTATGGGTATAAAAACTCTCAACTAATAGGTTTGAGACATGTTTAGGTCACCATATTAATCTTTTCTTTTTTATTTATATCTTATTTAATTAGTTTGACATTTACCATGACTCTTTGTATTTATATATTATATGGTTAATAAACAAACAATGACAAGCCAAACAAACCCCATGTGACACATTATTAATATATATAACCTTATATAAGTCCTTTGGATGAACCTTATATTTTTCAGAATATTATATCAACTAATAATATAGTATTTGTTTTAAAAACACAATTATGTCAATTTTGAAACGATTTAGTATTTTATTTTTTTGAAAACCGTAAAAACATTATCAATTCAAATAAAATTTTTAAAAACCAAACACAAAAATTCATATTTACCTATAAAATTAGTGTAATTCATAAAAAGTCTCAAATTACATTTATTTAGATATTTATAATAATAAATATTTTTAATATTTCTTTAATAATGTAATTGCTGCATCATCAATGTGTCAGAAATAAATTAAATTATTTAATGTCAAAAAATTATAAATAAAATACCATTATTTATAAAATCATCTTTTCTTCCTAATGAATACGTATATTCAAATTTATATTGTGTGTACCCCTATATTAAAAATATATTAGTTATTAAACATTAAATTTAACTCATTTAACTCTTCTTTAAATATAATAAAAATAAATGTCCTAATCTAATCCAAGTGGACCAAAGAGGATCATATTTTATTTACAAGGTTTTTTTGTCAAATTATACATATCCAATATAATTAGGATATGTGTTAGGGTAATTATGATATCATTTTTACCCTTAAGTACTATATTTACTTTTAAACATGGTAAATAAAATACAAAAGTTACTATTCACCCAAAACTAATTTCATCTTATTGAACCACATTTTACTTATTGATAATAACCATGTCTCTCGTAGTTTTTAAATTCAACTCACATAATCCGTAAAAGTATGTTTTATGCAAATTTATAAATGATCCTAGGAGGTGGGTAAAAGATGGAAAAAACATCTATAAAATTTTCATATATCTAAACTTACTATAAAATGACTCCAATGAATTACATTGAACAAATAAATTTATTATGTATCTATTTTGACCAAAAAAAATTAAATAAAACAAATAATTATTTAAATAAAATGTTGGTTTTAACCAATAACACTGTGTTTTTCACTATTCATTAAAAATTGAATGTTTTCCGAAAAATACCAAAAATTCACCATAATCTAATTTTTATATTTTGAATTCAAAAATGAATTCCATTTTGAAAAATAGTTTTTATAAAATTTCAAAAAGTGGGTGTTACTATTTATAGCGGCTATTTTGATTGGTCGTGGTGTGTTTGAATTTCAAAGTTGCGTACGATGCAAGCTATTGGATTATTAAATGGGAAACGTACCATGGAAGCTTGGGGTGTTAAATTATTCCCTACATCAAATAATTTCATCCTTAAATTTTGTAGAATACCACTATAAGAAATTATTCGGGTGGTTCTTCATCAAAAGTTTTTCTGGTTCCCACGTTACCTCTTCCATCTTATGGTTTCTCTATAGAACATTTACCAGACGAGTCATCCAGTTTCTCAAAACTAGTTCTATGGTGTTAAGAATTTTTATAGGCTCTTTACAAAAAGACAAATCATCTTCCAAATAAATTTCTCATAGGTGATTACATGCATTGGTTCCGGCATGTATTTTATCAACAGTGATACGTGGAATATATCATGAACTTTGGAGAGACTTAGTGGCATTTCCAAACAGTAATCTACAGTCCCAATTCGTTCTAGAATTTCAAAAGGTCTGATGTACCTGGGACTTAATTTACCCTTCTTAATGAATTGTATAACTCCCTTCCATGGAGATACATTCAAGAAAATATTATCTCATGCCATAAATTCCAAATCCATGCTTCAGTTATTAGCCTAGATCTTCTTTCTACTTCGAGCTAAATTGATGTGGTTTTAGATAACCTTCACCTTTCCCATTGATTCCTCAACAAGTTCTAGGCCGATTAGTTTTTTCACCAACATCATCCCAAAAATTTTGTGCGTCACATCTCTTCCCATATAACGCTTCATATGGTGTCATCTGAATACATGAATGGAATCTATTGTTATAAGAAAATTCTACCAGACGTAAACATCGATCCCAGATACCTTTAAAGTCAAGTGAGAAATATCTCAACATGTCTTCTAATGTTTGAGTAGTCCATTATAATTTTCTATCAGTTTGAGGGTGGTATACAGTGCTCAAACAAAGTTTAGTATCCAAGGCATTCTGAAGACTTTTTCAAAATCTTGATGTAAAAAGGGGATCACGTTCAGAATCAATCGATAGTGGTACACCATGGAGTCTTACAACTTCATTAATATATAGTCTTTCCAGACGATCAAGTGCTAAATCTTCTCTTATAGTAAGAACATGTGATAACTTGTTTTGACGGTTAACAATGACCCATATTGTATAATTCCTTCTAGATTCATTGGTATCCCCATGAAAAATTCCATATTAATATTATCCCATTTCCACTCAGGTATCGTAAGAGCTTTCATGAACCCTCTAGGATGTTATATTCTAGCTTTCACTTGTTGGAAAACCAACAATCATGACACATAATCAGCAATCTCTCTCTTCATGTTGTCCCCCCAAAAATGTTTCTTCAAATTTCTATACATCTTGGTGCTCCTAGAGTGTTTACTAAAATTTGAGATATAATCACAATCCAACATTTCCCTTTTTATATCAGGTATGTTAGGAACACAAATTACCTTCCCAAATTTCAAAATTTTATCTTCATATACGAATTCACTCAATCTACCATCATTTACAGCATTGTTCTTCTTTTGAAACTCCTCATCATTAGTATGAGAACTTTTTATCATTTCTAGAAAAGATAGTGTGACAACCGTTTAAAATTGTATTGATGTTTCACATTCTATGGTAATTCCCATATCCATATTTACTAGATCCATGAATATAGGATCCCTTTCAACTCTCATCTTGTTCAAAACTCCTTGATCCTTTCATCTCAAATCATATGCCACCTTATTTTCCTTTCTTGGGTGGTAGTGTATTGTAGAATAATAATTCGTGAGTAGTGAAACTCATCTCATTTTCCTCATGTTTAGTTCTTTTTATGATAAAATATACTTCAAACTCTTTTATTAGTATAAATCTCACATTTTTTTTCCATAGAGATAGTCTTTCCATATCCATAAAGCTAAGATTATAACTACTAACACAAGATCATGAGTGGGATAGTTTTTCTAATGAATTTTTAGCTGTTTTGATGCATATGAAATAACTCTATCATTCTGCAAAAGGATACATCCAA
Source organism: Viscum album (assembly GCA_963277665.1). Taxonomy (NCBI): domain Eukaryota; kingdom Viridiplantae; phylum Streptophyta; class Magnoliopsida; order Santalales; family Viscaceae; genus Viscum; species Viscum album. Next base: position 1,303,118,029 of record OY728140.1, on the reverse strand, counting down.
GTCCTTTCTTTGAAACATCACTATAAATAACAAACCCTTCATTCCCTGATGGTAGAGTCTAGATACGAGATTTGAATAATCATATCTACAGTTTTTTAAAAATTTCTTCACACACTTTTTCCCAAACAAATTTAACCCCTTTACATGTGAGCTTGGTTAATGGGTTAGCCACTGGGAAACATCATGGAAGAAATGTCGATACTGACAAGCTAAACCAATAAAACTACGTACCTCGGTTATACTCGTTGGGGCTGACCACTCCTAGATTTCCTTGGTCATTGAAGTACCAACATATATTCTATACTTAGAGATAATATGGCCAAGAAAAGAAATTTCTTGAATCTATAATTCACATTTTCTAAACTTCCCATATAATTCCTTTCATCTAAGAGTCATTTGAATAATGCGCAAGTGATTTTCATGATCTTCGTATCTTTTGGAGTATAATAACATATCATCAATAAATACAACTAAAAATTCATCAAGATATTCCTTGAAATCTATATTCATTAGCTCCATGAAGAAAGAGGGAGCATTAGTCAATCCAAAAGGCAGTACTGTAAACTCATAATGCCCGTACATGGTTTGAAATGTTGTTTTCATAATGTCTTCCTTCTTCACACACAATTGATGATATCTACATTGAAGGTAAATCATTGATAAATATAGATATCTATGAAGTTGGTCGAATAAATAATCAATGCAACGTAGGGGATACTTGTTCCTTATTGTTATAGCATTGATCTCCCTATAGTCAACGCACAACCTCGTTGATCTGCCCTTCTTTATAACAAATAGGACAGGGGATCCCCATGGAGATACACTAGGGAAAATAAACCCCTTAATAATAAATTCCTCTATTTGTTTCTTTAGTTCCACTAATTTCATAGTGTCGATTCTATAATGGTTCTTTGATATGGGCTTTGAACCAGGAATTAAATCAATGGAAAAGTCAATTTCTCTTTCTGGAGGATGTCCAAGTAAATCCTCTGGAAACACATCATCATATTCTTGCACAATAGGTACGTCCACTATTCGAAAATTCTTGTACACACATATAATTATTTCATTTTAATATTACAAAATAATTGATTTTGGTAGAGCTATTAGGGGTGGATCTAGATAAGAATTAGATGGTGATGGATCTTCTCTATAGATAGGGTACTCCTTATGATCATCGAGAATTGTAACCTCTTTCTTATTACAATAAATTTTCTCACCATGGTCTGAAATCCAGTCCATACTAAGGATTATATCATATTCAATAATGGGTATGATGATTATATTAGGAGATAATTATCGTTTATATGAATTAATGGAGACTGATTCAGAAAACATTGTTAAATTTATACTTCCCTTGCGAGTTTTGACAGACAACTCCCTTATTCAATAAAATTGGAAATATATAATTTTCTTATCAAACTAAGAAGATTTAAAACCAGTTGATGATCCAAGATCAAATAAATTATCCTATAAACTTGAAGAAAGCATTAAATTACCTGCCACCACGTCCTTTAGAGATTCAACTTCATCAATAGTGATTGTATAAGCTTTTCCTTGATCCCTTGGCCTTTTATTAGGTAAGTTTCCCTAACGCTCAAGAAATTCATTTTCATAATATCCCATCTCCCTGAAATTTTTACATTTAACATTGTTAGCTTATTTATTACCCTTAAAATCACTAGCAAGATGGCCTTTCTGTCCACATTTTTAGCATACTCGTTTTTCTTTTAGACAGGCACCAGGGTGCTGCCTTCCACAATTATCACAAGTTGGAAATTCAACTCTCTCCTTCTTCCCTGTTTCCTTATTTCCTTTCCCAGAGTGTTAAGTAGAACTCTTCTCCTCTTTCATTTGCTTCAAATTCATAAAACATAGAGAATTCGTTTTCTATCTTGATAGCACATGAGACAATATCTTCATATGATGAGAAGTATTGTGAGACAAATGCTCGATGGATAAATGGTTTTAACCCATAAAATAAAAGATCAATTGTACTTCTTGGGTTAAGTATATAATCTGCAGCATACCTTGTAAACATTTCCCTATAATTAGAGACTTTCTCAACCTCCTTTGGCATGAGACTCAGATATTTCCTTTCCGTATCCTTTTAATGTTCACGAGGAATGATTTTCCTAAGAAAATCATTTTAAACCCACGTCATTACATAATTGATACTTCTTCATCCTCCTTTTTGTTTTCAATTAATGACCACCATTGATCTGCATTTTTGGTGTGGCGATAAACTTCCAGGAAAACGTTTTCCCTTTTTCTACACCCCAATGTATGAAATATTTTCTCTAAGGAACTTATCCATTGTTCATCTAAAAATGGATTTGTAGACCAATTTAATTTTGGTGTTTTTTGACTTATGATGCTATCTAACATTGATCTTCCACATTGTGGATCAGGGTGCTCCATTTGGGTGAGGATATCGTTCATAACCAGAGTGATTTGTCTAAGTATGGTGATAAATAGATCAGCACCAGTTGCATCACCATCTCCACTGTAATTATCTTGAGTATGGGGTAAATACCTATATGGATTACGTGCATTGATACGGTTCCCATTCTTACCACTAGGCGCAATTTCTAAAGAATGGCATACACTATATTAGTTTATGAATCGCAATACATAGTTCCAAACTTGTATAATAGTTAACATAAATTTAACAGTTTATAGATATAATCCATAATCATAAAAATGTTTTCTTTGAGAAGGTATATACACATTAATCATTCATATTGGTTTTTAATTAAAATGTGAATTATCCTAAGCACATCCACTAGGAGTGTAGTAACCAAGAGTGCAGCAAGGCCTGTTGTCGTGCACCAGTTCTCGTTCAAGTCTAGATCAAAATGGTGTTTTCGTGTTTTACCCCTAGGTATATTTTTTCAAGAGCTTCCTTTACCGACTTGTATCCGGACATGGATCTAATTCTACAAAAATACACACAATATCTACATTTCCAAAATTCTAGGAAGTTCATCTACACTAATCTTCAAATTCTATCATAGGGTGATGTTCTCTAATCATAGTTTATCTAAATCTTAGTTCCAAGGTTTGTACTAAACTTTTTCTTATACCAACTGTATCACCCCAACCCAGTGACCCAGATTCGGTGCTTTATTACATAACACTGGTATGATGCAAGGAATCATGTCCTGAAAGACCGATCAGTTTAGTATTATTAGAAACAATATACATACATAAGTTCAACATTACAATGTGAAAAGAAATACAACAGTGATTTATTCCATTAGAAACACCCAAGCCTCATAGATTATGCCTACAAGTCACTCATAACTAACTTCTTCATATCCTGGAAAAATGAATCATTAGAAAGGGGTGATCTACAACGATCAGTAATGGTAAGCAATATAGTGGAAGATAACATAAGCATTAGTTATGGTATATATTTAAAATCATATGACTTTAAAAATAATAAACATGACATATTTATGGAAGGAATATGAGCTGAGTAAGTAATACCATAACAAAATATAGTCATGGGTATTCTACAAGTTGAATAAACACATGAACCATCATTATTATTTTCATAATGAGGGAATGTATAATGTCGGACATTCTGAAACATCTTGTCAAGGCCTTGGACATGACGTCTAAAAATGCTTTATTCCTCAACCAAAACCATATATCAAAATTGGGAAATGCCTCATCTAATTCCATGTCTAATTGTCTAATGAGACCTACCAATTCACCATGGAGATATAGTAGGCCCCACACATCACTTACTAAGTCCAATACATTCCTCATACGAAAATGTTGAAACATAACATAAACGTTCATATTAAAAATAGCATATGAAATGTCAATACATTAACAATAAAACATGAATGATATAAAAATTACACATCTATAGTAAAATATATCACAAAAACTTTAATACAGTATGGATGATTTATATCATAATAAATCAACATCAAACAAGTTTAAAATCCATCAAAGTATATTGACACATATGAAAATGATTTGTAGTACTCTTTGAGAGAAATATCCATTTTTTCATGAAAACATTTAAAAGTAACACAATTTATAAAGGAAGAAATATAAATACATTTTCTAATCAATGTTTCCCATAGAACATTGAATCTTTTGAATCAAATTATCATTTTAAAAACAATCATGTCCATATAAATAAATCTTAAAAACATTTTTTAAAACATGGACATTAATGAGAATGATTTAGAAGAATAAATATTTAAACTATTTAAAATTATGATCTAGTTAAGGAGTCCCATCCATAAAATCTTAAAAAAAAATTGGGAATATTTTTATAAAACATGGATGTTGATGATAAAGATGTCTTAGTAGATAATCACGTAAAAACAGCCTCGGGTAATGAATAGATTGTAGAATTAACCATTACCTTGTACTTTTCATTGGTCGAGGGTACGTTAACCTCCTGTAAAATAGTTAAATAATTGTTATTATATTATACAAGAGCCATATACATATGTATGATTTCATATTTGATCTTTTAATACTGATTTTTTAATAATATTTTAGTATCAACGTCATTTCGGGTGGTAACTGATTCATTTTCCTTTTTATGTTTTGTTACATAAGCCATGTTTTTTGTGGATAAAATGTTTTTGATTCATCTCTAGAATGAGATTACATTCTTAAAAAATAATTTTAATCATAAAATGAAAATTATTTTTGAATGGTTATGATGGGGAAATGAATCTCATCACGTTCTTCGAGACGACAATCCGTATGTACGCACGAGAGACTATATCATTATATTGATGGTGAAATTTTATGTAATTGGATGGTATGACATATATGAAGAATAATTAAAATGTTATATTTATTATTTACATCAGTTATACTCATTATCATATCCATCCATGTATGAAGTGTTTGAATAACAAACTACCCCACGACGTGGAGATGGTAAGTTGTACATATGCACGTATGATGACTATGTCATTTATAGGATAGATATAATAACAAATATGGATGTAGAATATTTTTAATAACATCACTACATATAGAATGTACTATATTTATAATTTTGGTATGGAAAAAACAAGGAAAGTGGATGTGGAAGAAGAAAAGAACTTAAAAGAGGGTGGTGAAATTATTACCTCTACATCAGGTGTTTCCTTTTAAGTTGATTAAAAGGGAACCTTATGTTGGATTTTTTTATAAATGTAATGCCTTTAGGTTTATGTGAGAGAAGTTACGAGGATATTTGGGCAGGGTTTGGCTGAGCCAAAAGGCTTTGGAAGTGTGAAATTAAGAGAAGGGGACGTCCCCTATTATAAGAGAGGTGAGGGTCACTTTAGGAAAAGCATGAAATATTATTTTATAATAAAATAAATTTTGTTTTCTAATGGCTCCAAAATGAATTATTTTCAAGGATAAGGTGGGGTAGAGCCGAAAAAATCTCAGAGAATAGGTTTGATACTGGTTTAGGTCAGCATATTAACCTTATCTTTTAGATTGAACTCTTAGTTATATAGTTTGACATTTACCATGTCTCTTTGTATTTTTATATTATATGGTTAATAAACTTACTATAACCAGACAAACAAACCCTAAGTGGTTAGTTATTAATATATATATATATATACTTATATATGTCCTTTGGGCTAACCTTATAATTTTAAGAATATTATATCAATTAATAATATAATATTTGTATTAAATGCTCAATTATGTAAATTTTTACACTATTTAGTATTTGATTTTTTTGAAAGCCATAAAACCTTTATCACATATAATAAAAATTATTTAAAAAAACCTGTCATTTCATGTTAACCTAGAAAATAAGTTTAATTTATCCAAAGTCTCAAATTACATTTACTTGGATATTTATAATATCAAATATTTTAATATTTCATTAATAAGGTAATTACTGCATCAACATTGTGTCATAAATAAATTATTTAATTTAATGTCTAAAAATTATAAATAAAATACCATTATGTAGGTAATCTTCTTAGATTTCTAATGAATATTTATAGTCAAATTTATATTGTGTGTATCCCTATATTGAAAATGGTTTAGTTATTAAACTTTGGATTTAACTCTTTTAACTCTTTTTTAAATTAAATAATACTAAATGTTCTAATCTAATCCATGTGAGACAAAGAGGATCATATTTTAATAATAAGGATGTATTTAGTAGAATTATACTTATAAAATAAAATTAGGACATGTTTTAGGGTAATTATGATATCACTTTTACCCTTAATTACCCTATTTACTTTTAACCTTTGTAATAAAATTCAAAAGTTACTATTCAACAAAAATTATTTTCATCCATCCACATTGTACTTACTGATATTAATTGTGTCTCTCATATTTTTTAAATTCAACTTATAGAAGCATTAAAATTATATTTTATGTAAATTTTCAAATGCTCCTATGAGGTGGGTAAAAGACTGTAAAAAGTTCAATAAAATTTTTATATATCTAAACTAGTTATAAAATTACTCTAATGAATTAAATTGAACTTATATAGGTATTATGTACCAATTTTTACCAAAAATAAATTTAAATGAAACAAATAATTATTTAACTAAAAAGTCGGTTTTATCCAATAACGGAGTGTTTTCACTATTCATCAAAAATTGAATGTTTTCTAAAAATTACCAAAATTTCACCCTAACCAAATTTCAATATTCCAAATTCCGAAATGAATTCCAATTTGAATATTTATAAAATTTCAAAAAGTTGTTATTAGTATTCATAATGGAAAGTTTGATTGAGCGTGGTGTGTTAGAATCTCAAAGATGCGTATAATGATAACTATTGCATTATTCAAAGAGAAACATATCATGGAAGCATGGGTTGTTACATATATACCATGTAAAAGAAATATTTGTTGAATATGGAATGTGTCAAACAGAAGTAGATGTGAGATGAGAATCCATTACCATATGTCTCGAATTCAATTGTAAATAGTCAAACATCCTATATATTACATATATATTTATTATACTTTTAATACAGAAAAATAATTAAATATAGATTTATTTATATATATAATACCATATATGGTTTACATATGACTTTTTTTAACTGTTTATTAACAATTCCATGTCAAATTTAGGTTTTAGGGATTAACTATATTGTGTGTTGTTTATGTTTTGGTTTTTTTGGTCATCATACATTGATTATTGATCTATAATATCTTGAATTTTATACATTTTATAAATATCATATATTTCCAATATGTATGTATTTAGAATGTTCCATAAAATATATAGATAGAAATTTAAATACACAATTCATGGAGACTGTAGGCTATACATATGCATGAATTTTGCTTAAATTTTTAAAAAATAAAGAGAAAAATGTATAATATATAATAAAAATATTAAATAATTATTCTTTCATATATATAACATATTATCATTAAATCCTACCGTATTACCTTACATGTAAATCGTGAACGAATCAGATCGCTTCGGGAGATGATAGTCAATGGTAGACAAGAACAACATAATCGTATTCTGATGGAATTGAAATTAAGAATGTTAATATGATATAATTAGTCTATAATATTGATAATATCAGACAATTAATGTAAAACACCATTACTGAATCATTATATGTACATGTGAGAGGTGTAAATTTAAAAACAAATGTCATTAGATCGTGGGGCGGTAGTCCACCGTACACATGAATAATGATTTCATGTCTCATTTGATTTAATTAGGGATGGTTTTAGTTAATACAAATAAAATTAAAACATATCAATATATTTATGATACCTTGATTTTTATATCAGTATGGTTTAATAATAGTTTAAATATTTGGTTTAGGAAATAAAATAAAAATGATCATTTAAGAATGTTACCTCTTTTCTAGGTAGCCTCCCATGGTTTCCATGAAATGACTTCATAGGTTGTATTTTGTTTACCAAAATAAAGATTGAGGGATGAAAAAGGTTATTTATGTATGGAATTTATGAGTGTATTTTATGATTTAATGGTTTTTTTATTTTTTTATTTTATAAAATATTTGGTGTTTCTCTATAAGCGATGTGAGTGAAACACATGTAATTTGTGAAATTAAAAAAGTGTAGCCACATTATTCACATTCCAAAAGTACCCAAAATGGTCCATTATATATATTATAAGAGACATTGAAAAAAAATATGGCTAGAAAATACATATGGAATTTTTCCCCCTTTTTATCCCTTGCCATTATAGTCAAATCCCCTAGGTAAACCCATTTATATCATAATAATTTTTTCTTCTATTACTATTAATATAGAGAAATATTAATTTCATATTATATGATAATATAAATTAGTCTGATTCAAAATATAGAATCCATTTATCTAAAATCCATCCACATAGTTGAAAAAATAAATTAAAATTAATTTATCACTTGTACGAGAATTTAATTTTTCCAAGATAAAATGTTTAAAAGATTAAAAAAATTATATCAGAAGTCAATATGAAATTTTTTCAATTTACAGAATTTTTTTTAATTGATATATAATTTTCTAATTTAAAATTTAAAATTATATTAACGAGTTTTTTATTTTTTTGAACACCTTAAATGAAATGATAATTTTTAGTGAAAACTAGTATATTTAAATATTCATTTAAATTATTATCTTCTCACAATAATATAAAAAATTTCCTTAAGAAAAAATTAACATGATGATTTCAAAAATTAATTTTATTTTTTCATATCAGATAATATAATGTGAGAAATTATTTTTATAATATGTTCTAAGAAGTTAAAAATCATATTTTTCGAAAAAAATAGTTTTAAGTGTGAAATTATTTTTATTCTTATATATTAACTAAAAGAAGAAATAGATGAATCAAACATATTTTATTTAGTATATATTTTATTAAAATCAAAAAATCGTTCATTAAAAGTAATTTTTTTAATTTATCATTGTAAAACATTTTGGTTCCGGTAAAAATAACTTTTCTTCAAAAATTGATTTCATTTGTTTAAAAATATTTACTATCAATTTAATTATTTGGTCACTAAATAATTCATTATAAATTTATAAACCATAAATTTTTATAATTTAGTTAATTTTAATCATATTTACCATTCCAACATCTAAGTTATAATTATCATATTAAACAATAAATTTTTAATAGTTTGTAACATTTCTTTTAAGTATTGTGATAACTGTTCTGAAAGATACACTTACTATTGCGTGGAATTTAAGATACACCCAGTGTTGCGCGTAACACAAGTTAAAAAAATTTAGGTAGTGAAATATATAAACATGGTAAAATTACATGGAAAAAATATTTTATAAAATCTTATGGTGTTTAATATTACACCCATTAAAATGAATTTCCCATTAAAAAATTTCACTTCATTATAAAAAACATGGAATAAACATGCCTTATTATATCCCATAGTTTCCATTTTACTTTTAATGTTTATTTTATCACTTCAAAACATTTACAATGTTTGTGGTCCTGTTTAACATAATTTTCTCAATACAGACAAAAGTATCCACTATTTTTCCATCATAAAAAATGTTATTCTCTAGCGGTATGATATATGAGTTCAGTACATATATTCAATTATGTATGTTCTTCCTCAGGATAGATATGTTGTATAGATTTTGAAGGTGAGAAAGGTTTTGTGGAACCACCAATGGATAATATAATATCTTGATTTGATCAATTAATTGAATATGGTTGATATAACTAGGGGTTAGTTTTCACATCTTTTTCAAATGAAGAAATAAATAGAAAAAAAATTCCACTAACTAAATTTTTTTTATCTCATAAATGGTTACCAGTATATAATTTCCATAAACTCTAATTATCTATTTTATGTTTCTGAAATGATATATCCATATTATTTTGTAATCTATATTAAGTAAAAATATATTTCATTCTTGGATAACATTCTTGTATGTTGTAGTTCTACACATCATTACATTAAGGGACTCATTTGGAGCCATATGAATGATCATGTGAAATCTATTTCTATATGAAAAACTAAATAGATGTTGGATTTGATCCCAAAATCCTTTTAAATCCAAAGAGCAATATATTTTCATATAATATAGGGTTTTAATTATTCTCTCAAATAAATAAATTTTTGCAAGATGTTACACAATTTTGAAACTCAATTACATTTTTTAAGATTATGCAATAATTCACCATAACATAGAAGTAAACATTTTATCCTAATTATACACAGATTATTATGTTCATCCAAGAAGCCATACCACTTCCTAAATGTAAATTCCAAAAATAAGATCTAGTGATAAATCCTCTCTAATTGAAACGAGGTATGATAACTTCATAACTTGATCTAAATCAACAAATAATTACATAAACATAAAAGGAAAGATAAAAAATACAATAGAACCAGTTATCATATGTCCATGAATTTTAAATATATTTTTCCTCAAAAAACTTATTCAATAGAAAATAAAAAACTATTAAGTTGTAATATAATAAATATATCTAGAAATACCCATAATATTGATAGAATCCCAACACATAAAACCTCAGAAGGAATATCAGTGAACATGAACATATTATAAACCTTATACTCATAATCCAATTACAATATCAATATATAATATGTTAATCATACATAGATCAATATATGAATCAAAAAAGATAATTCACCCATTATTCCTTAAATAAACTCTTATCATATAAAAAATCACATCCATATAAAAATTTGGATTAACATTGTATTGATACAATATCAAATTAGATTAAAATATTTTATAATCAATGTAGATGGAGATAATTGATGCTCAAAATCACATGAGATCTCACTAAAGGATAAACAATAATATTTGATGGGGCTCATTCATAGAAAATCATACATGAAATCATCTACAAGGTATTAGATGATATATTTTACCAAATTATCATAATTCACTTCAATAAATGTGATTACATAAGAATTACATGTGTCTGTTTTTATTGATTTATTATTTTTTGTAATATTCATTGGCCCATGGATTGGGAAATTAGTATAAATAATCCTCACACACCTTGCATTTAAAACTCTAGGGTGTGGTTGAGGCTTTCCATTTTTCTTCTATATATTTTCAACATTAGTCAACATCTCCCCACTAGGTCAGTATTCAATTTATTGATAGACATCCCTTCCACATATAAATCATTTAGTAGTTCCCTTAATACTAATTTCATCATGTTTCCTCTCACTCCATGATTTTAAAGCAAATATTATGTTCATATCTCCGTTTTTCGTTTTCTATAGAATTCCATTTTTCTCTTGTAATCAAAACTATGAGATTGATATGTAATTCCATCCTTCATTTCATCCTTGGTTGAAAATCTAAGAAAATATCAATGGCTACTGATGTCACCTATGGGAAACACCCTTCGAATAATTGGTTTTAATCCATTAAATAATCCATGAACAATACATTCCATATGGATGATAATATTAAATGTGTACCTCAAAAGTCTTGTAAAAGATTCCTCAAATATAAAAATAGATCTATAATTCATTTTCTTTACATAAAGTAACTCTTTATCCAAATTCGTATGAAGTGTATGTGGAAAAAAAATTTTAAAAAATATGTTCCTAAAATAATCAAAAAGAAAATGGATTAAATATGAAACATGTTTTCTCATATTAATAATGTGATTCCATGATTTATCTACATCATCTTATATATGGTAGAAATGCAAAATGAAATTCATATACTATAAACACTCGAGAAAGGAAAATTATTTTTTAGTGTTTTTGATCCATTCTTCACCAACATATAGATATGAATACCCAATGAATGAATTTGGATGATCAATGTTGATTTAAAAAAATAAATTTTGTTCCAACCACTTCTAATTTGGATGACCATAATGATTTATTGATTGAGAAGGATGTGGGAGAATAATGAAAATATTTTCCATTGAATCTCTAATGGAATTCAACATATTAAGAATAAAATCTAGTTATTTCCCATCAAATTAAACATTAAAATTATTTATTTAGTTTCAAAACATCAACATAAAGAAAAATCATAGTTTTAGAAACACTAATAATATTCGGGAACCACATATTCCTAAAATATCACATAATTCATATTTATATCCTAAAAAACAACTATTTAATAATTGAAAAAATCATATTATCCTAGGTCATTCATTTTAATCATATATTTTAATCCATAATGATGGCTCCTATAGAGAATCTAAATTTCCAAAGAAAATCCCAGGGAGTCTGAAACTGGATGTGTAGAATGGCCCATTTTTGTGAAACATGTGATGATCAAGTCCAACATAATTCACCCTTTTCAGAGTTATTATCACTTATTACCTCTGCTCTTGATCCCCGTCCACTTTTAGTATCTATATTGGGATGTAATTTTGTGAAACCCAATTCATAATAAGTGAAAAAAATTCTAGTAAATAATCTTATACATTGACTCATCCTTATAATTATACATTAATACATCCATAGGAATGTCTCTAGAAATATTCACAAAAATTTCAATAAAGTTTTATTATCATTATTTCTAATGGTTATATAAAATGTTTCATAAAGAAATGTATATTGACCATAGATATTCATGTATTGAAACTACATATTTCTAGATGAATATTTCATCCATTACACAGACACACACTTGGGTATCATAATAGTTTAGTGTCCTTTGAGACTTGGTGAACACTCATTTAATTAAGTTAATGTACTTCAACATATCAAATAATAGCATTCCACATTAATAATATTCATTAAAATACCCTTCATAAAATCATTCCTCATAAAATTGGGAAAGGTATCATTGAAAGGGAAATCTTAGATGCATAGTAAGGGTAAGTAAGAGAGATATTAATGATTACAAAAGCATGACCTAAACATATGGGTATGATAACATGATATTAACAATTAAAACCCATACCCAACATATGAAAGATAAATATAATGAGACATGGAATAATTATTTGTAGTTCATATGACATAAATAAAAATGAAATTGAACAACAAGATCTACAAGGGAAAAATGTGGCATATGTAATCCAACTGTGAGATACACATATGAAAAAAATCCATTGTAGTAAAGGATCACTTAGAATGGTATCATAGTGGAATGGGTTAAATCCCTAAAGAAGTATAGTGGTTATTTTTCTCATCCAATACCATCATTGAAGACAATGTATATTAGTGAACTCGAATCAATCCTCATTCCATTCTTTTCTATCTCATTAGATATAAATTGTTACCCAATACTTTGGATGGAGATTTTGGTCCCACACACCACATAATGTAAATCATATGTATGTGTGTCATGAGATAAAATAAATAGCCCATATAATAACTCATGAAATTAAAAAGGTTTTATTAATATTTAATCATATCATAAACTAGGGAAATGATAAATTCTTCATGATCATTTCAAACCTTTACCCTAACATAACCTTTTAAAAGAAGAGGGTTTTATTAGTATTTACTCGTGGTTTAACCCATGGAAATAAAATAAGTAACATTATAATTATTCCATTATAAAAAAGAAACATTCAATGAAATATTTATAATGGTATCCTTGGATTAAATCCCTATTAAAGTATAAGTAAAATCAGTGGATCTCATCTTAGTTGGAAAATAATTTTCAAAATACAGATGGAATATTTATGGAAGAAAATAAATGCTCTACGAATATTAATTTTAAAAACTAGAAATGAAAAAAAAGTGTTTTTCTTTTTATTTGAAAATATACTTTAAAAAATATAAATGAATTATTAGAAATTATTAACAATATTTCATGAGAGTGATTTCCTATCCCTTTTGAAAAACAAATTCTAAAATTTCAATCAACTGAAAAATAATTTTATTTAAAAATGACTTGAATGTTTATAATGGATGATTTTAAAATAATTTCAAAAATTTCTTGGGGAAAATTTCTCTTTAACATTTGAAAAAAAAATATAAACGTATTTTATTTAAATCATTTATTAAATCTCTTCATTTAAATTAATATGGAAACATACAATATACTCATTAAAAATAATTTAAAACCGTTCCCGATGAAAAAACCATTTCCAATTTGAAAAAAACCAATTTGAAAAGTATAAAAATAGGAAATTTATTTTGTTTTAAAATATACTTGAAGAATTATTTGGTAATATTTATGTAAAATAATTTTTATGGTGGTGGGAAATACAATTTAAGCTATACATGTAAAAACAATGATGAGTTCCATATATTCAGAAAAATAAAAATAATCATTTCATGGAAAATGACACAAATAATTATTTCAAAAAAATGAAATATTTATAAAAACCGTAAAAATTTAATGAATAATATTTTTATAATGATAAAATAATTAAAATATTTTTGGAAAACATGGTTATGGATAAAAAATGTGTTGCAACTAAAGAGAGAAATATGGATGATTTTTATTAAAAAACATATTAGCTCATGAGTGCATAATGAGTATAAAATTAAGGTAAAAAATGTATCCTCATGATATAAACATATTAGAAGAAAATTCATGAGATTATTGGGAACACCATTCTGGCTCCACAAAATTTACCTTAGTCTCCACACGGCCTTATAATCACAATCCAACAAACTCTGAATCAAATATTCCATTCCTCTTTACATCACCCCAAATCCATCAAACAGTACAACCATGAATATCACCATAACAGAGTAAGTATGTTTTAAAAATATAGCCAACACCATTCTTTATGTTCTTTCTTTCTTTATGGTCAACTGGAGTGATCAGACAAGGGTTATTGTTAATTGAACATCCATATAATCGACCAATTTTACTTGATTAATTATATTTCACGTTTTATACATTCAAACACAAGATTATTCAGACAATAGATCTTCATTAGTACTCAAGATAGGACCACCAACAACCACTATTTTCCGTGGAAAAGATCTCATACAATTTACACCATAAAAATGAAGGAAAAACATAGAAACATCATCATCTGTTCCACCCATCTATTCTTTAAAAAGCCTGTTTATTATACTTTTTAATGTTAGTTTAATCTACATCACAAGGTTACATCATCATACCCACCCAACATGGTGCATAGTAAAGTGAGACGAAGTAAAAACTCCTACTTGGGTGATCATGCATCGATTTTTTCTTCTTGCACTAGGAACTGGGGATAGCACGACTTACCGGAAAAAAAGACTCCAAGGGTATGCCAGAAGGGCTCCATCATGGGTGCATGATTCATCTCCAGAGGAAGTCTCGATGTGCACTAAAGAAAAATAAAAGGAAGAAGGAAGAGAGTTTCTTGACATAAGAAGAGTTCAAATCCTAAAATATGAGAGGCCATTTCAAAGTACATGAAATTAAGATTATGGATTGACCAAGAAGATCAGCAGTTTCAAACATTGGGATTAATTGAGATTTAATAATTCTCCTTGGATATGGGGGAAATAACTTCATTGATTTGATACATTTACATTAAATGGATAAAAACATGTAATATGGGTGAAGCAGGAAAACACAAGATGCTAGAAAACATGAACAATAGTGTGAAACTATTGATAAAGCCACATATTTTGGTTATTCAATGATCACCCAAATATTTTGGGGATTTAAAATATCTTTTATAGGAATTAAATCACTTGAAATGGGTATTAAAATAATTTATACGTTAAATGATACATTATTGGTGTGAAACTCTAATTTCTGAGTGAAGGTAGGAATGAAACACCAATGGCTGAGTCACCATCACCCTGGAAACGTCACGCTTTCACTCATTCCCTTATAGCAATGCCCATCTATGCCACTATTCGTTCATCCCGAAAATTTGAAAACTGCTCAATGTGTCACTAAAGGTACCCATGATGGATCGAACATCACGATTTGGAAATGAAATGGACCATAAGTGTCTGATCCCTTACATCAAACACCACTCGAACTATTATCACCCTCGAGAATTCAATAGTAATCCTTATTAAAAGATAGGTGTCCAAACAACCACCTTGTAAGATGCCTCCCAAGAGTAAACCACTCAGTTTTGAAAACTAGAGGGAAATCCTCATCATCTAGGAACAACCTATCTCATAAATATCCTAAATAACTATTAAAACACTGTTTCCCCTCTCCCCAAAGTTACGACACAAAAAAATGGTCACGCTATCCAGAGACATGGATTATGGAGTCCATTTCTACATTTCATGATATTATCCCCTTTGGGCTGCACTGAATCGCCCACAGTGGTTTAATTTCATCCACTATAATGCGTCCGAATTACGAGTTTGGATCCTCCCCTCCCCACAATCAGCAGTTTTAACATACATTCAGAGAACTAGGGAAACATCTCATCTTATAGCTAACAAGGTCAACAAATACTTCACAATGAAGGAACAAAGAAACCACAAAAACAAAACTCAAAACAGCTATGGGTACTGAGCACAAATATGTGCCTCTCTTTTCATAGGTACTCACCTCATGGCCTCCATGCCTCCACAACAAAAGAACCAAGGGAATTCTCCACCCATAATGAATCTTATTAATACAATACTCAATTTTCAATGGTCACTCCATGAATGTCACATGGTCCTTGATATACAACTCTCCCCAATGAAAGATGTGGGAGTCATCATGTTGATACCGATGGAGCTGAGATACATGAGAGTAATCGTGGATCCTCTCTAACCCTAGTGGTAATTCCAGCAGATATGCCACCACCATCATCTCACGCACATGTTGGACCATCTCTATCATACTCTCCACCACCTCCATGCTAAGAACACCAGCCTACCCAACATCCGTTCAACATACTGGTGAATGACATAGTCTCTCATACAAGGCTTCAAATTGTACCATGAAAATGGTATAGTGATATCCATTTTTGTATCCAAACATTACTAGATGAAAATTTAATACCAATGATGCTCTAATGTCCAGAACACACTATCATAGTATATCCTCCAACTTATAGATGGTATGCTTTTTCTACCCATCCATCTGTGGGTGGAATGTAGTGCTATGGAATAGATGGGTTCCAAAATTATGTTTTTATCCCTTCCATACTCATAATGTAAATCATGTATCTCGATTAAAAATGAGGGATATGGGAACTCCGTGCAGTCGCTCATCTTCACCTATGTACATCTATGATAGGGTATCCAATACGCTTAACTACATAACCCCTAAGAAGTGAGGATATTTCATCAATTGGTCCACCACTATCTAGATGGAGTTACATCCTCCCTTAGCTCTGGGTAGCCCTGTGATGAAATTTATTGATACGCCCTCCCACTTTCACACAATAACAGCTAAAGGCTGCAACAGAACATGAAGAACAAGTTCTTCAGCCCTCACATGTTGACACATGAGGCACTTTGTTAAAAACTCTTCCACTGCCTACTTCACTTCAGGCCTCAAAACATGTCCTTTCAATCCTTGGTACAATGTAAAAACTCAAGGGTGTACCACTAGGGATGAGCTATAGATCTCATGAATAATTCCATCGTGCATCATCTCTGGTATAAATAACAACCCACATAGCAACATCTGATTATGACTATCCTTTATCCATCCTTATAGAGAATTACCCTGGATAATGTGATCATGCATCACTTCAACCTATGAGTCTCCCAACTGAGACTCTTCCACCTATTTCACCAAGGAATATTGCATTGTTATCTAAAAAGACGACCCCTACCATTCTCTACTCTCATTCCCAGATGTAATGCAGCCAGCTGTACCACTGAATTCCTAGCATGTCACACCCATTACTTATTTGAAATATATTTTTCATTTAATTTTCCATTATTTCTTTGTTTTTGAGTTTTCCCATTCATTTAGGGGGAAATGGTGGGTTTTCCAAATTTGGGCCAAAGTGTGATCCCATTATCAGATTTAAAAAGAAATTTTGTTTCTTTTATAACTCCTTCAATTTCCAAAATTTCACAACCATTCCACTTCCCAATAAGAATTCACAAGAATATTGAAACCACCGTATCAATTTTAACCCCATAATAATCCATAATAATGACAAATTTATAATTTTTAATAATGTTTTGGGCCATCCCGTAATCCCATTTCCTACATTAAATTATTATATTTAATATTTCAATATCTCAATAATTTTGAACTATTTCTTGGTGATTCCACCTCCCAACCAAATAAAAAAACCCTACACTCACTCTAATTACCTATTTGGAAACTTTGGAGGTCCTTTGTATCTTAGATTAGGGCATACATTCCCATGCCTTTTCAAATTATCATGATTTGGGAAGGAAATTTAGTTCTTTCATAAACAATTCAAATTTCACTCATTATACCATATTTCAGTCCCCATATAAACTAATAAGCCTCAATCTAGCCTACCTATCTATTTTGGTTTCTTGGATATTCATCCTTTGGTGGATTGGGTATTATTTCTTCAAGATTGTTAAAGGTAAGTGATTCCTTCTTGGTTTCTTCCATTTTCCTTCGGGTTTCATCACTTCATCATGAAGATCTAAAATTTCCTAAAGTTAGGGTTCGAACCTAGGGTTTCATTTATTGTATTTTTGGTCAAATATTTTGTTTTTAGGGCTGGTTTTCACCCCCTTTTGGTGCTGTTGTGGCGTGGTTGATGTTTTACACCAACTATTGATGGTTTCGACACAAAAAGGTAGTTGGTTCCATGTGTATCCATTTTATGATGAGTTATCTTGATATATTTACTCATATTTTATATTCTATATATGTTGTGGGTGGTGCGAATACTGTTTATGATTGATTTGGTTATGCGTTTAATTTTATAGCTTGATTTTAGCTTGGAATTTGGTGATTTTCATTTGTAACTCTTGATGAATTATTTTGGTGTATTTTATAAGATTAGAAGTGGGTTTAATAAATATTTTTTGGGATTCCCATTATTTTGTTAATGAGTCTTGGTATGTCATTTGGTTTAAAATAGGGTATTTGAATGGGTTTTATGTATAAAACCATGTTATATCTCTTGAAAATGATTTTTGAAAATGTGTTTGTTTTCATGAGCAACTTTTGGGGTATTATTCAAGGTGAATTTATAATAACTAAGATCGGTTTATTAAATCTTTCTAGGGTTTCCAATTTTGATTGGATTGGTATTGGTGTGATTTTTTCCTTGAATAATTGTATTGAAATTGGTTTTATGTAAAAATAATTTGTATACTACATAAATTGTTTTATTAAAGATTTGAATGGTTTAATGATTTATGTAAGAGGTGAAACCATATTGGAAAAATATTTTGGATTTATATATTTTGAAATGGTCTATTTTAAATGTGAAAGTGGATGTCAAGTTATTTTTGTCCTATTGGAAATGTATTATAAAAATGTTTAACGAAAATAATGAAATGTGAATGTGATGTGAACAAGATGTGGGCTATTTTATTTGAGTGTGATGTGATAAATGTATTTTTATTATGAAAAGGGTATTATGTAACATGTGAGTGGGATTTTAATTTATTTTTTTCATCTTAGGAAAGATTTTATTTTATAGTGAATGATGGGTTGAATTGTAAAAGATATGCACAATGTGTTGTGGGTGATTTGGGTGTGAGTTAGATTTTGAAATCAATTTGAAGGAAAAAGGGGATGATGTACTTGTGTGATGTACATGTGGGATTTCTGGTTAATGTGTTATTTGGAATCTTTATTTTCAAGTGCAGATTATATTTCAGGGCTTGTTGAACTTGTTTGAGCACAAGAGGGATACGTGAGTATCTAAGTGGGTGGATGTGTACAAGTATGCTAGTGATCCCATGGGGTTTGGCCTTAGTTTCACATAGCATTATAGACGCTTAAAACACTAACCAAACAATAATGATGAGAATTATTTGGGACCACTAGGTTATGTGTATGTTCCCTGCCAGTGTCTCATGCACAAGAATAAATATTGTGATGGTGACATTCTCCGAGATACGAGATACCTAGTACCCACAATGAACAAGTTCATAAGGGTTATTTCTTATTGCTTGTGATCATTAGATGATGTATGAAAACTATTGGCATAAAGAATTATTGGATGAAAAAATTAAGTACCTTTTCTATTTCATTAAAAAGTGTTGATTCTTTAAAATAGCCCACATGAAAACTGTATTAGTTTCTAAAGTTCCATCTTTAGAAATTGTAACTAGAATATCATATTTTTGAAAACTTTCATGATTTTATCTTTGAATATTTATCAAATGGAATCTATCAGTGGTGGTATCAAAATGGGATTCATATCAGACCCTACATACAGCTTTGGGTGTAAGTAGACTTGCTAATTTGGTTGCCGCAGGTTTGGGTATAAATGTTTTGCCTAGGTATTGGGTTTTAGCGGTCCAATGTGATGTGGTGTTTTGGAGATGGATTGAGGAAAGTGCCCCTTTCCATGTGGAGGTTCATGGGATTTAATTTCTGGATTTTTACCCTTTTAATGGTATTTGATCATTATTTTAAGTTGTGTAATTAAATTATGATATTGTATAAAAGATGATTTTGTTTGAACAAACCAGATTCATTATATTGGATTTGTTAGCAGTTTTAAGTTTATAAACTTGGGTAAATCATTCCCAATTTACAGTTTCTGAAACCCAGGCCCTTGTTCCAGACCGTGGGGATCTGGAATGACCATTGGGACTTTTTTGGACTGGGTTTGGTGCCGGTTTGGATGGTGACTAGATTCGGTTCATGACTAAATGTATCAAAGGAGGTTCATGTTAACTCTTTGGGACTTGTTATTTGGGTATAGTCGGGATAGTCTAGAGATAGGACTTTCAGGACTTGGCATTCTGGTTATGGTTGGTGTGCCTGATCACCACACCACATGATGGAATTCATGTCACCAATGATGTCGGGACTTATCTGAGTCATTTGTTTTTCATGGTTTGATTATGAATAGGGTAAATCAAAAGAGTGTTGGGTTAATGGTCTTAGTGTGATCATAGGTCCTGGCATGCCATGTGGAGCTATGGATATTTCCCTAGAACACTCTCTGTGATGGTGGAGTTATTGGCCTATGGCTGCTAACCATATGTCCAAGTCACCCTCCGATACGAGTTCCCCCTCGCATGGTCTTGTTTCCTTTAGTTTTTAAATCATGGATGTTCCATTTTAAAGGAAGAATTTCTTGGTTTCAAGAAGAGTAATGTTTTGAGAAATGGTTTTCTAATATAGAGAGAATTTTTTGATTTATGAAATGGTGGAACTGAATTTTCAGAATTGTCCTGAAGTGGAAAATGGTGTGCTTACACCTCATTTTAAAGGCGGAACAATATTGATGCCGGTTTTGAAAATGTCTTACCAATAGAGTTTTCTAAACTAATAAAAAATGTTTTAATGGGATGAGATGTTTTTAAATTTATGGGAATAACTTGAATGTGAGTTCTTAATTGAATGCTTTTGTTTTTTCCAAATTTTTTTGTATGATATAAATTGGGATTTTGATATTGTGGCTATCAGTCTTTAGAAAAAGGAAGTTTTGGTTGATTGTTTTGATTTTGAAAAGTGGAATGAATTTTTGTTTTAACCCTTGGTATCTCCATGAGAAACCACAAGCATGGAGATATATGGAATGATCAATGGTTAATGGAATAGCTATTTGATCCTGGGATGTTTTTGAGAATGGTGCCCGATGTGGCATAGAAACATGCATGTGTA
The DNA here is from genome assembly GCA_963277665.1 of Viscum album. NCBI lineage: Eukaryota > Viridiplantae > Streptophyta > Magnoliopsida > Santalales > Viscaceae > Viscum > Viscum album. The sequence continues at coordinate 1,303,096,461 of OY728140.1, read as the reverse complement.
AGGATCATGGGGTACCACTGGTGGATACGCTAACTACAAAACTGTTTATTTTCAATGCATTGTTTTTAACGAAAAACATGATATCTTGATGACTGATTTTGGAAGGTGTGTTTTATGTGTTTTTGGAAATGTTTTTTTGTGGGATGTTTTGAGTCCAAGAACCCCTCTTATTGAGTAGTGTTCTAGGTTTGTATTTGGTCGGTAATCTAGGTTGAAGTGTTGGTTAGTGATCTCTTCTGAGAGATGTTTCAAGATGCCTTTGCAGTGGTTCCCCTCATGTGTATGGTTCGGGTTAGTGGCACGCTTTGACCAATAGACCATCATGGTTGGGTCATTTGGTTCTCCCTTTGGATAAGTTATCCCCCATTAAGGGTTAGTGCAGGATTGAAGACTAACCCAGATTGTTTCTCCATTGAAAATCCTCTAATTTATCAATATAAGTAATATTTTTCTCGATCTTTGTAGATTGAGTCTACACCCTTTTACTTTCATGGTTTTTTAGATCCTCCTATTATGGGAGAGTGCCCATGGAAGGTTGAAATAATACTTAGTATCTTAAGTTACCTGATTCGTCGAAGTTGGAAGGGTTCTAGGGTTGTTAGTGTGGATGAGTGATTCAATGGTTCCAAAGAGGGCCTCAGGGTCCTTCATAGTCTTTTTGAAGATGAATTTCATGCTCAAACCCAAGTGTGGGAAATCTGTTCAAGAGTGGTTGTTATGGACACTTTCTGGAATTCATTGATGTTTGGGGCATTGTATAAAGTCCTCCTCCATTTTTTGTTTCTATCAGTCACATTTTTCATGTTCGGTGATGCATTGGGATGTCACATGCTTGTTTGATTGTAAATGAGAAGTTGTACAATATTTTTTCAGTCTTTTTTTTATAAGTGTTTCTCCTTTCAAGAGATATCGACATCATTTGTTTGTAAGATGGTGTTTCTATCTATCCTTCCTCTATCTGTTTCTCCTCCGAGGAAACAAGGGGCCAAGTGTGTGAATCTTTGAATCATGTGCTTTAGTGAAATGTAAGGTTTTGGTAATGAGGGTTTTGGAATGTGTTATGTCTTGTTAAACCATTCAGGGGTTGTGGTGTTGTTTGTTTTTGTAGCACTGGAGGAGGAAATTTCATTCATGGGTTTTTTAAATCCTATATATGGGGATAAAGAGGCTTCAATCATTTGATCTTAAGCCATAGGTCTTCGAGTTAAGTTGGAATGTAGTCAGGTAAAATCCTAGAGTTATTCAAACCCTTGTAAAAATTATTTTCCTCAGTATGAATGATAGGGAATAGTTTAATCCTCTGGTGTCATCATCAAGTTCCAGTTGTTCCCATTGGGTGGTAGAGGTGGGAGGACCTCATTTCCATGTTGTATCTTGATATCATACTTTTCCCCTTTTTCCTTCATGTTTATAGAAAAAATGATTGAAATTTTGGCTAACCATATTAAAGCACGTAGTTAGTACATGGTTTGTAGTAATCATGTGCTGACCCAGAGAACCATCCGATAAGATGAAATAGATACCGCACGGTCGTGTGCCTCAGACCATGTAACCTTGAGAGGTTTCCCCTTTAGACAAGATGTTCTGCACGGTTAGAGGACGGTTTTCCAAACCATACAGATTAACCGTGCAGCCGCACAAACACTTTATGTTTTGGTGTCTTTTCATTTTTGACCACGCTAGTCAGTTTAGAATGTCGGTTCTTATTGTGGGGATACCCACTATGAGTTTCATGTATGTTCTTTTGAAAAAATATAAAGAGATTCTACCCCTTATGTCGGGGAGTCCATTCAGGCCTCCTACTGTTAGTGTCTCGATTCCTTCTCGGGAAAATTCAAGTTGTCTCTCATAGTGGAAAGTGCATTTGTGTCTCCTCGTATTAGTTACTCTATTATGTCCTTGGTCTTGGCTTGGTAGTAGGTAGTTTCATTTGAAGCTATCTAGCTACCAACATATTTATAGGGTAAACATTGGGATTGGATAGTGGCCAACTGTTTATTTAAGTTAAGGTTAGTGTAACCTTGTTCAATGTTTTTGTTTGTTTGGGTATACATATCGAGTCTTTTTTAGATGGTGTTGAGGTGTTTTGTTTGGAATGAATTTAGAATGTTCTTGATCATTTTATAATGTTGTGTATGTTTTAGTTGGAGAGTTTATTCCTTCCTTGATTGATAAATTGGAGGTATTTTGGCCTTTTGGGGGTAGGTAAAACATGGAAAAAGAAGTGAATTTTGGCCTTTCAGTTGGGTTTGGTGTTTGCCTTTGGCCTTGCAGTGACATTCCAAGGGTAGAACATTTTATGGTGGAGAGAATTATCACACCCATGACTTATTTTAAAGGTATTTTTCATTTAATTTTCCATTATTTCTTTATTTTTGAGTATTCCAATTTATTTTGTTGGAAATGGTGGGTTTTAAACATTTGGGTAAAACTGTGAGCCCATATTCAGATATAAAAATAATTTTAGTTGTTTTATAAATTCTTCATTTTTCAAAACTTTACACCCATTGGACGTACCAATTTTCATCCCTTGGTATCTTAAAACCAACATATCAATTTTGACCACATAAGAATCCATAATATTGATGGATTTGTGTTTTTTATTAAGGTTTTGGGAAAGCCTGTATTTCCATTTACTGCTTTAAATTAATTTTTTAATGTTTTAATATCTCATTAATTTTGTACTGTGTTTTGAGTATTTCATCACCCAACCATATAAAAACCCCAAGGATCACTCTAAGTATCTATTTCGATGCTTTGGAGCTCATTTGTATCGCTAATTAGGGTGAAAATTCTCAGGGTTTCTCAAATCAGCCAAGTTTCAGAAGGTATTTTGATTCATTCAAAAACCTTTCAATATTCATTTCTCTCCCCCATTTTAGTCCCCACATAACCTAATAAGCCGCATTGAATCCTACATATTATTTTTTTCATAGAGATTCATCTTTTAGTGGATTTGGGGTTATTTCTTCAAGATTTTTCAAGGTAAGTAATTCCTTCTTGGTTTCATCCAGTTTCCTTAGGGTTTCCTCCCTCTTTCATGATGTTCTAAAATGTTTAGTTATGACAGTTCGAACCTAGGGTTTGATTTGGGGTATGTTTGGTCCAATCTTGTGGTTTACTATTGGTTTTCACCCCCTTGTTTTGTGGTATTAGCGTGGTTTATGTTTCACACCATGTTTTTCAGGTTTTGACACAAAAAGGCAAGTGATTCCTTGTGTAACCATTTTATGATGAGTTGGATTGCTGTATTTCCTAATTTTTCATATACCTCATATGTTTTTTCTGGTGTGAAAACAATTTATTATTGATTTGGTAAAGCATTTAATTTTATAGTTCCATTTTAGCTTCAAATTGGGTGTTTTTCATGTGTAACTCTTAGGTTATTATTTGGGTATATTTTATATCATATGAAATTGGTTTAAAAAATTTGTTTGGGCTTCAAATTTTGATTTGGAAGGGCCTTGGTGTGCCATCTGGTTTGAAATACAGTTTTAGAATGGGGTTTATGTGTTAAACCTTGTTATGCCTATTGAAAGTGTTTTATTAAAATGTGTGTTTTCATGTGCATCTTTTGTGGTATTATTCGAGGAGATTTTATAATACTTGAGAATGGTTTATTAAATCTTTCCAGGGATTCCCATTCTATTTTGGATTGGTATTGGTGTGATTTTCTTCTTTAAATATGGTTTTGAAATGGGTTTTATGTGCAAAACTTGGGTATACTCCTTTGATTTGTTTTATGAATGATTTGAATGGTTTAATGATTTTTGTAAGTGGTGAAACTGCATTGGAAAATAGTTTTGAATTTTGTCTATTTTGAAATGGTCCATTTTAAATGTGAAAGGGGTTTTCATTTGATGTTTATCCACTTGGAAATGTATTATGAAAATGTTTAAGGGAATTTCTGAAATGTGATAGTTATGTGAACGTGTTTTGGGATCTTTTTTGTATGTGTGATGTGAAAAATGGATTTTTTATGAAAATGGAATTATATAATATGTTAGTGAAATGTTTTGTTATTTTTATCATTATGGGAATGTTTTTACAATATTTTTAATGGATGTGTTGAATTGTGAAAGATTTGCAAAATGTGTAGTGGGCTATTTTGGTGTGAGTTGGATTTCCAAATCAATTTGAATGAAAAGGGGGATGATGTTCTTATTTTATGTACATGTGCGATGTTTGGTTGATGTGTAATGTGGAATTGGTTCTTCCATGTGAAAATTATTTTTCATGTCTTGTTGAACTTTTTTGACCACATGAGGGAAACCCAGGTATCTAAGTGGGTGGACGTGTACTAGTATGCTAGTGATCCCGTGAGGTTTGGCCTTAGTTTCACATAGAAATATTGAAGCTCACAACACTATCTAAACATTTATTATGACTATGATTGGGGACCACTATATTAGGGGCATGTTACATAGAAGTGTCTCATGCAGGAGAACGAATATTCTGATGGTTACTTTCACCGAGATACAAGGTACATGGGACCCACAATGAGCTAGTACCTAGGGTTTATTTCATATTGCTTGTGCTCATTAGATGATTTGTTCTTATTTTCGCCATTTGGTATGATTGGCTGGAAAATTTCAGTATATTTTACATTTCCTTCAAAAGTGTTGATTTTTTAAAATAGACCACTTGAAAACTATGTTAATATTTAATGTTTCATCTTTTAGAAATTGTAACTTACATTACCCGTTTTTGAAGACTTGCATGCTTTCAATATTTGAATATTTATCACATGGAATCTACTAGAGGTGTTATCATACCGGATTGTGGATCACACCCTACTTACACCTTCAGGTGTAAGTAGGCTTTCTGATTTTGTTTCTGTGGGTTTGGGAATAACTTTTGGGCCTATGGCTTGGGTTTTTGCAGTCCAACGTGATGCAGTGTTGTGGAGATATCTTGAGGGCGGTGAATCTTTCCATGTGAAGGTTCTTGGGATGTAATTTATTCTTTTTTACCACTGTAATAGTCTTTGATCATTGTTTTATGTTGTGTAATTAAATTCAGAAATTTTTTAAAAGATGATTTTTTTTGGAAATTCCAGTTTTGTTGTATTGGATTCCTTTGCTATTTTGAGTATATAAACTAGGGTAAATAATTCCCAATTTTCATTTTATGATACTTGGGAACTTGTTCCATCCCATGGGGATGGGGAACGCCCTTCGGGCCTTTTCACGAGCCAGTTTTGGTGGCGGTTTAGATACTGAATAGATTCAGTTTGTGATAAAGAATTTCTTGACACCCGAAACACATCCTTATGTAACTTCCTTCTCAAGGAATCTACCACCATGTTCTCATTTACTAATTTGTAGGAGATCTCAAAGTTTTACTATGAAAGAAACTCTATCAACATCCACTACCGCATGTTCTGGTCTCACTGGGAGAAGTCATACCTCTAGAGTTTATGATACGTGAAGACTAAAAACGTTCCTCGATGAGGTAATTCCACCAAAACATCAGTGCGATCACAACTTCTTGTTGATACAGGTCATGGGTGGAGTAGTTAAATTCGTGAGGGCATAACATTCTAGACCCAAAATAGATCACTCCCCAAATTTGGGTCAACACACACCCCGATCAAAGACCATAAGCATCATAGTACACATAAAATGTTACCCCTTCCTCTAGAAGCCTCATCACAGGGGAACTGACCAACTTCTCTCTTATGTAAGTGAAAAATGCATGGCACTACTCATTCCAAATTAAAGCATGGTCATTCTTGGTCCATATTGTCAAAGGTGCTACAACTCGAGAGAATTCAGGTACAAACATCTGATAGTAACCTTCCATTCAGAGGAAACTAGTAATCTCTTCCATGCAATTAGGTGCTACCCAAGAAACAACTGCTTCAACCTTTAATGGGTCCACCGCAACTCCATATAGGGACACCACATTTCTAAAGAAATTAACCTCTCATATCAGGAACATGAACTTGGAAAACTTCTTGTAGATACCGCGGTGTTATAGGAATGATATAACTACCCTTAGATGCTCGGCGTGATCCTCCTATATTTTTAAGTAGATTAGGATTTTGATGATGAATACGACCAAAAAACCAGTCTAGATACTCGCAGAAAATAGAGTTCATGATCCCCATTAACATAGCTGGTGGGTTCGTAACATGGAATGTCATAACCAAGAACACAAAGTGTTGACTTCTACACCAGAAAATAGTCTTCGAGATATCACCCTCATTCACCCTAAACTGGTGATATCCAGACTATAGGTTGATCATAGAGAGCCAGCCTTCATCCTTCAACTGGTCAAAAATGTTGTCGATCATCGGGAGAGGATAACTGTTCTTGAACATCACCTGATTCACTCTCAGATAGTCAATACACAACCTGGGACCACTATCATCCTTCTTTGAGAATAATACTAGAGTAACCCACGGTAAAACACATGGTCAGATGAAAACCTTGTTCATCAGGTCATCAACCTGGATCCAAAACTCCCACAACCATGAAGGTTTTATCCTATATGGAGGCATGGAAATTTGATGGGGACCAGGATGTATATATTTGTTGAACTCAACATCACATCGAGGGGGTACAATCACAACCTCTTCTGAAATTAAATTTACGAACCAATTGAAAATCCCTAGAAGCTCCACCATTTCTGAGTCTACTGATTCCACATAAAGCTTGAATCAAAGAGAAAGTAGGGGCTCCACATGTTAGATGCCCTCCTAGAAACCATGCTTGACAAGGAAAGCTATCCACTGGCCACCCATATCTGAGAACACAACCCTTATCCAAAAGTAGATGATAAATTTCATTCAATGAAAACATATAGTTGAGGCCTAGGATGAAATCATATGGCTTCATTCCAAGTTGAAGGATTTCCACACAGGAATTTTGTGCCCCCCACACCACTTGTCATCATCAAAAAACATCAAACAGGCTAGTCTAACCACTATCTGGTATACCCAACACCAGGGGAATAGAAAGTCTCTCTATATCTAGACACAAGGCATGGGCTAGACTGGGTGTAACAAAGGAGTGTGAATCTCATTAATCAAACAGCGCTAAATCAAGAGTACGAAAAAAACAACTCATACCTCGAATGACCTATGGCACTGGTAGAACTAATGCCTCTACGATGTGAAACTACCCACACCCATCTCCCTTACCCCTTGGATGTCAGGTGCCTCCCCAACCATGCCCTGGTTGATGTCCCTGATGAGCGCCTGAAGGTCAGCCTCCTCCTACAACATCTTCTCTCATAGGGGAAGGGGCATGCTGCTGCTGCTGAAAAGGTCTTCCTAGGAACTGGTGAAGATGAGGTGGGTACTGAACATGGTCACCCCCAATGTACTTCACATGGAAATGGAACTGATTCTAAATATTCCCATGGCTTTCACAGGTAAGGTACGTCGGTCCTAGGTCCGTAGAGAATGGATGAGGATCCTGCTGTAGGAACTGAAACACTTGAGGGTTGTTCCCCATCGGCCGAAAACTAGAATGCTCAAATGCTAGTGTCGTTATCTTGACTGCCTTTTCCATTGAAGAACTCAACTGGATCCCCTATCAGGGCACACCATCCAGTTTTTTCATCCTCTCCACCACTTCATCCTTCATCTATACCTCTATGTACATCGGTAGAGTGAAGGGAGTAACCAAATACTGATGGCAACGTTGGATCACCTCCTCTGAGTGTCTTGCCCATGAATCCTCATCCAGGAAGAGTTATGGGGAGAAATTAATGATATCACAGAACTTGATCCCCAACTCACTTACCGACAAACTCCCTCTCTAGAGGGATAGAATCACTTGCCTCATTTTTTCCTTCACGTGGAAGAATGGAATTCCTCATAGAACTCCTTTTCGAAGTCAGGCCACGAAACCTCAGTCTCTATCCTCTCCCTAAGGTAGAGTGTCCACCACTAACATGCTGCTCCCCTCATATAACTAACTACCAACATGACACAATACTCTGTCAGAGCCCAAATCAAACCAAATGCGATCATTATCTCCTCAATCCATCTCTCCATTTCTATGTTTGAGATGATTCCCTCTTAATTACTAAGAGTCTGTTGATGGAAGGAATGTAGATCCTTCTACCACTAGTCATCCTCCACTAGATCAGCCCTCTATTAATTAACCAGATCAACTTTCTAGGCATTCACTACCTATACTACTTGTGGACGTCATTTGGGTTCCACAGTTAAAAAAGAAACAACAAACTCTTAAACCCGAGTAGTGTACAAAATCCCTTTTAAAATTTTCTTCAATTTTTTATTTATTGTAAATTCCCAAAACACCCAAGACACCCAAGAAAAAATGTAATTTTTATTTTCTTACCTTACCTAGGATATCTACCCTGCAATCAATGTAGCCTCACTCAGTCATTCAATAGGTCCAAAGTCCTTTCATTGGATCACTAGGGGAATTCATGTGTCCTAACCAGTCTTCCATGGCCTATTTCACAAACCTGGATTTCCTAACACTATTTACCTACCATCCCATGAAATCCTCACTATGCCTAACCCCAAACTCCATCCTATATCTCAAACTCTAACTCTGATACCATTCTATCATAACCCCCCTTCTCCAGAATGAGGGTAGGGGCAACAAACCGCTAGACCCTTCCTTCTTTAAGTTCAAGTAGTTAAAATGACTCTCGTGTCCCACCTTAAATTGGACCCGGAGTGGCAACTTGGACCAAAATTATATAATCTCATGTAATATGGAAGGAATTAACCTTTTTAAAGAAAAATATTGAAATATTAGATTTTAATTCTCAAAAAACTACAAAGACTAAAATAAAAGTAATTTCCAAAATCCATTTCAATATGCCTGTCAAAAATAAAAGTGATAAAAGGTATGAGAAATCATTCATGGAAGGTTCCAAAAGAAATAAAAGAAGTAATGAAAAATTGCATGATGCCCGAGCCAATTAGGTCCCACATAGTCCTCAAATTTATCCTATAATCCTGAATGTTGTATTATAGACGTAGGGTGACCATATAAGTATACTCATTAGGGAAAACAAAAAAGATCTCATGCACCAGTAAGGATACATTATAATGCCCCATGATAAAAAAATAGAGTTAACCAAAAAACCTATCAAGGAAATTATCCACCCAGCCTCACCAAGGCACACTTCCCAAATAATGCATGTTAGGTAAAATAATAATAATAGCACATCAATATTTGGGTACCCCATACCACTTCACCACTTTTTATTTAGAACATCCTACGTATCAGACCTCCCCCCAAAATCTCACTATAGTCCCACCGCCTCCCCAAAAACTACCCCATGTTCCATCCCAACCGCACATCTATCCCACCTGTAAACACCTAGGCCATCATAACCACACATAACCAAGCCCGAAGACACCTGGGAAATAACAACCACTGCCACGCCCAATGACACCTAGTCCAGAACAAGCACTGCCACACCCAAAGACACCTGGTCTAGAACAACCACTGTCAAGCCCAAATACTCCTGGGCTAGAACAATGACTTCCATGTTCGAAGACACCTAGGCCTCATCCCTAAGACATATGTGAAACAAACCTTCCCACACACACATGTTCCAACAACCACAATAGACCCTTCTTAAAGAGTCATTTGGAAAAATGAACCTTAGGTCGTCACATCATGCCCGAAGATTCTTGGGCTTCCTAGGAAAGGTATTAGAAAGGATCTAATTACCATCCACTAATAGAAATTTTAGGAAAAAAACCCGCCACCTTGAAATGGGGGTGTTAGAAATGAAGTGATCAACATAGGTGGGGTGTGTATAAGAAAAGAAAGAACAAAATTTTATACATATAGGAATAAAAGCACTCATCCCAACCTAAGGATCCCGAATCCAACAACCAGAGAACAAACCATTTCTGGAAAACAGTTCTCCATTGTACCAATTATCCTTATCAAGTTCAAATGACTCCATTAAAAATATCCCTTCACTATCGGGGAACCAGTAGGCATATCCACAATCCAAAACCATGGCTAAATGAAAAACAACAAAGATATCATGTAAGAATTATCATCTAGTTCTATTTCATGTAACACCATTAGAATAGATATGTGAGATCCCTCAATGTACTAGAACCAAACAAAGATCCAACTTAATAGCTACACAAAATTTACCACCTGATCCACATAGCCTCAGATTCAGAAGCCAATGAATTCTAAACCAGCTATTACATTCCTCTATACATTACCCCACAAACAGAAAAATAGAGAAACAATTGAATATCACCATAATAGAGAAAGGATGTATTTAAAATTTACCCAACACTATTCATTATGTTTATTATTTTTGTTTGGTTAACTAGGGTGATCACGCAATTGTTCTTATTCATCGGGAAACCATTTGATCAACCATTTTTATGTGATTAATTGGTTTCTATGTTTTTACCATTCAATCATAAGATTATTCAAAAAACAGATCTTTATTAGTGCACAATAAAGGACCACTAACATCCATGATTTTAGTGTACAAGGGGTCATATAGTTTACAGAATAAAAAGGAAGGTAAAACACAACGACATAATCATCATTTCAACCCCTAAATTAATTAAAAATTCTGTTTTTTATATTAATTAATGTTGGTTTCATATAAATCTTAGAGGAACATAATCCTACCGACCTTGCATGATATACGGTAAAGGGAGAAGAAGGAAAAACCCCCACATGGATGATCGATGATCGATGTTTTCTCCTTGCACAAAGAACATGGGATGGTGTTACTTGCATGAAAAGAAGACTCCAAGGTTGATATGGAAGGGCTCTAGCACAGGCGCATGACTCATCCCCAGAGGAAGTCTCAAGGTGCACTAACGAAAATAGAAATGAAGAAGGAATAGAGGATCTCAGCTTAAGAAGATGCAAAGTCCTAAAATCTAGGATACTATTTTAAATCACATAGAAGATGGATCACGTTTTGACCCCATGGATCAACAGTTTCACACATTGGGATTAATTGAGATTTAAAAATTTTCCACAAATATGGTGGAGATAACTACTATGAGTTGATAAATATCCTGTAAGTGTAGAAAACCCTGTAAAAGGGCAGAAGATAAAAAACACGGGAGGCTGGAAAATATAGAAAAGCGTGTGAAATAGATTAAAAAGCAACACTTTTTGTTTATTCAAAGTTCTCCCTAACCTTGGGGGATTTAAAACATCATTAATAGGGCTTAAATCACATGAAATGTGTATTAATACATTTTTAACATTAATTATATGTTGCTGGAGAAAAACTGGAAAGTCTCAGAGAAGTGGGGAATGAATCATTGAAGGGTGATTCACTGTCACCACGGCACAGAAGGTCGATTGGAACCACTAATTCCCTTTAGTGCCACCAAATCCCATCAGTTCCTATGATTCCCTTATGTACCACTGACAACCTTCGGTTCCACAGATGCCGATCGGTACCCCCATTCGTTCATCTTAAAATTTTACAAACTCCTTAATGAGACACTGATGGTCTCATCGATTCCACGAACATAACAATTCGGTAATGTAATGGAACCAGAGGGTCCCTGAAATTACATCAAATACCTCTCAAACAATTGTCTCCCATGAGAAATCAAGTGTTATCTCAATGAAAAAAGATTCATCCAAACAACCACCTCGTAAGATACCACTCAGGATTAAACCACCTAGTGTTGAAAACTTGAGGGAAAAACATAACATCTTGTAATACCTATCTCATTTATCTCTTGAATAACTATGGAATCAATACCTCTCTTATCCCCCATGTAACCAAAAAAATATATAGGGGTCACACCTTCTAGAAATACAGATTAGGGAGTCCCTTTCCTCATGTCAACATACTATCCACTTTGGGTAGCACTAACTCACCCACATGAGTTTAATAACATCCACCTTAATGCATCTATATTTGGGATTTGGTCCTCCCATAGCCACAGTTTGGACATTCACACACATTCAGAGAACAAGGGAAACACTTTATCTCATAGAAAACATGGTCAAGCATTACATCTCAATCAAGGTATAATTAATCCACAAAAATAAAACTCAGAACAACTCTGGGTACTAGGAAGACATATGTGACTCCCATTCCCAGGCACTATCCTTAAGAACACCAGGCCTCAACAACACACAAACCAAAGAAATTGGTTGTCCATGAAGCACATTCTCATTACGATTCTTGATTCTCATCAGTCACTCCATGAATGTCGCATAATCCTTTATATCCAACTCTCCCCAGTCGAGGATGTGGGAGTCATCATGTAAATACCAAAAGAGTTGTTATACCTGAAAGATGTTTTTTATCCTCTCCATCTTATGTGGAAATGATATCTAATACGCCACCGTTCCGACCCATCCCAACAACTCGAAGGGTCTGAGGAACCTGAGAAAAATATTACACTCTATGAAAAACCTCCACTCTCCACGTTGAGTGAATAACATTAAGACCATGTAGTCCCTATCCTAAAACTCCAAAGGTCTCCTCTTATGATTGTAATACAACTTATTCTAGTCCTATTCCACCATCATCCTCTCACGAACAAGATGGACATTCTCTGTCATACTCTTCACCACCTCTGGGCCCAGAACACCAACGTCATTGACCTCTATCCATCATAGGAGTGAACGACACTGCCACCAATAAAAGGCTTCAGATGGTGTCATTCGAATGGTAAAATGGTAGCCATTGTTGAAGTAAAACACATCCAGAGGCCATTGTCATACCCATGATCCTTCGATTCGCAAAACACATGATTGCATTATATCCTCTGATGTTCGGATGGTCCGCTATATATTCCCATCCATTTTAGGGTGGAACGTAGTGCTAAAAAATAGCTAGGTTCCAAAATAACGTTGTAATCCATTCCAAATTCATGAATTAAAGTGTGTATACTGATCAGAAATGGGTGTTTTGGGAACTCTGAGTAGCCGAAAAACATCACCAACATACTTCTATGTTAGGGTATCAACTGTGCTCGACTCCATAAACACTTAGAATTATCCTAATTTCATCAAATGGGCCACCACAATCTAGATGGAATCATAACCATCCTCAGAAATGGGTAGTCCTATGATTATATATATCGAGTTGACCTCCCATTTCCACTCAGGAATGTCAAAGGGCTGCAACATACTGCTCGTAACCCAGTGTTCAGCCTTCACCTACTAACACACATTGAACTTTTCCACAAACTCGGCCACTACCCGCTTCACCCTAGGCCAAAAAATTAACTCTCATGACATCATACATATTAGAGACTCCTTGGTGTACCTCTAGGTCTGGGATTTAGAACTCATAGATAACTCACTTGTGCATCGTCTCTGGGGAAAACAACTTTCCACAGAACGTCATCTGATTCTGACTATCCTCTGACATTCCTTCTAGATAATTACCCATAATAACACGATCACACTTCACTTCAGCCTATGAGTCTCCCCACCATGTCTCCTCCACCAGCTACACCAAGGATGATTGCACTTTCATATGAAACAGAAAACCCCTATCATCCTCCACTCTCATGCCCAGATGTAAAGGATCCAACTCCTCCATTACCATCCAAGCTTTTGTTGACTTCGAAACCACATCATTCTGTGACTTCCACCTCGTAGAATAGGCCACCACATTCCCCTTTTGTTAGGTGTAGTAGATCTCAATGTCACTGTCCTGACGAAAATCTCTACCCACCTCTACTACCTCAAGTTCATGTATTGTTGGGAGAAGAAATACCTCTAAATTTTGTTTTCTTTTAAGACCACAAAGCATTTCCCGGTGAGGTAATTTTGCCACAATTTCAGTTCAAACTCAAATACTCCAAGATCTAGGTCGTGGGTTTCCCAGTTTAATTTGTGAGGGAGTAACTACCTAGACCCATAAAATATCACTACCCCATGATGCATCAGTACACACTCCATGCCTTGACAGGAAGCATCAAAAAACACTTCAAACGTTACCCCTCCCTCTGGAAACCCCGACACTGGGGCACTTACCAGCTTCTCATTCAGTTTAGTGAAATTATTCTTGGAACATATATCTTAATATAAAAGTGTGGTCTTTCTTGGTCCAAGACGTCAATCGTGCTTCATCTCGAGACAATTCGATTACAATCCTACGGTAGTAACCTGTAGTCCCCGGAAACTATGAAACTCTTTCATGTTATTTGTTTATTACCAAGAAACAACCTCCTTGACAATTTACGGTTCCACTACTATACCCTATTGGGACACATTGTTTCTAATGAAGTGCACCTCTCGTGTATAGAATATGAACTTTGACAACATCCTTTAGATCTAGTGGTTTAAGAGGACATCCAAAATTTCCTTAGATGCTCGGAATGATGCTCCTCTATCCTTGAGTAGATCAGGATGTCATCAATGAACATGACCAAATCCAGTCTAGATACTCACAAAAAATTGAGTTCGAGAGACCCATGAACACAACTGGTGTGTTTATAATGCCAAATGAGAAGACCACGAACTCAAAGTTCCCATATCTACACCTTGAAGTAGTCTTTGATATGTCACCCTCCTTCACCCTCAACTGGTGATATCTGGACCGCCAATAAATATAATAGAACCAAACAGCTCCCTTTAACTGGTCAAAAAGGATATCAATCCTCAAGAGGGGGTAACAGTTCTTGACTATCACTTGATTTAGTCTCTGATAGTCTATGCACAATCGAATACCACATTATTCCTTAAATATGAACAAGACTACTGAATGCCATGGCGAATACTGGGTCAGATAAAAACCTTCTTCATCAGGTCAACAAGATGGATCTTCAACTCTTGTAATATAGAAGGCGCCATCTGATAGGGATACATAGACATCTGATGGGAACTGGGATGTAATTATATTTCAAACTCAATATCACGTCGAGGGGGGGAGAGTCACAACCTCCTTGGGGAAGACGTAAAGGAACCCACAGACAATCCCTGTAACATACACCATTTCTTATTCTGATTATTCTACTAACATCTCGACTAACAATGAATGAAGGGGCTCCACACACGGGATTCCCTCCTGGAAACCTCGATCACCAAAAAAACCTACCTGCCAGCTGCCCATATCTGAGAACATGCCCGTTCACCATAAGCATTCAATAACAGCGTGCACTTAAAAAATTCAGTCGATGACCAGTATGACATTGTATGGCTTCATTTGCAGTAGAAGGAGATCCCCAATGGATTGATGTGGCCCTAACACGAGAATGAAACCACGAAAAATATCAAATAGGGTTGTCTGACCTCCAACTAGAATACTCAAAAACCAGGGGAATTGAATTTCTATCTATTTATAGGCCCAAGGAATGGGATAAACCAGGTGGAACAATGGAGTGCGAATATACAGAATCAAATAAGGCACATTTAAGAGTACTAAACAAACTGAGCATGCCTCAAACGACAACTAGCTTCGCTGGAACTAATGCCTCTACAGAGTGTAACTACCCATACATAGATTTTATCCCCCTCAGAAGTCAACTTCCTCCCTAAACACGCCCTATTCAATGTCCCTGAGGAGAACCCAGAGGTTGGCCTCTTCTTGCAACGTCATCTCTTAGAGGGGCAGGGGCCTACTGCTGTAGTAGAAAAGGTCTGGCCAAAAACTTGTTCTTATGATGTAGGCACTGAACCTTCCCACCAACATTGTAATACACTACGATAGGGAACTAATTCTAATGATTCCCACAGATTCCATATGTAAATTACCTTAGTCCAAGGCCTATAGAGAAAGGGCGAGGATCGGGAGGTCGAAACTAAAACTGGTGAGGTCTGCTCCATGAAAACTATAACCTAGAATGCTATAATGCTATAGGTCTTTTACTAATTTCCTTTCTCATTGATGAACTAAAATGGATCCCCTATCGTGAAACACCTACCATTCGGTACATCCTATCCACCACCTCATACTTCTTCTGGACCTTTAAGTATATCAGAAAAGTGAAGGGAGTAACAACATTCTAAAGAAGAGGTTTGAGTGCCTCCTCTAAGAGCCTTTACCGTGACTCCTCATCTGGGAAGAGGTCGATGTTTAATCGAAAAAGATATTTGAACTTGGTCCCCAAATCCATTATAGAAATGCTCCTTTTCTAGAGGGAGAGAATTTATTTCCTCGTTTCAGCTTTTATTGTGGAAGAAAGGAATTCTACCTGGTACTCTTTCTTGAAGTTTGACTGTGAAACCTTAGTCTTTATCCTCTACCTGCGGTAGGGAATCCACCGATTATGTACTGGTCCCTTCATATGACTTCTTACCATTGAGACCCATTACTCTGTCAGAGCCCGGATCAAACTAAAGGCGATCACCAGCTCCTCGAGCGATCTCTCTATCTCCATGTCTGAGACGCTACCCGTGTACTTTCTAAGAGTCTACCGCTAGAAGGCATGAAGCGTCTTCTACCAATAGATTTCCTCCTCCTCTCGATCATCATTCTGTTGATTATCTATATCAACTTATTTGTCCTTGAGTGCATGTATTACTCGTGGACATCGTCCAAGTTCCATATCTAAAAAAGAAATAAGAAACACCTAAGACTGAGTAGTGTAGAAAATCCATTTTAAATTTTGATAAAAATTTTATTTATTTATTTAAAATTCCCTAAACACCCAAGACACATAAGAACATATTTCATTATGATAAATGTAATTTTCTTATAGTCTTTACCCTACCATAAGTGTAGCCTCACTCGATAGTTCCATAGGTTCAGAGTCCTTCAATCGGATCATGGGCCACCTAAAATCCCATGTCCTAGCAAGTCTTCCCTAGATTATTTTACACAACTATATTTCCTAAAATGGTTTCCCTACCATCCCATGAAATCCTCACTATGCCTTACCCCAAACTACATCCAATCTCTCAACCTCCACCTCTGATACCATTCTGTCATGGCCCGCCTTCTCCATGATAAGGGAAGAGACACCAAACTGCCAGACCCTTCCTTCTCCAAGTTAAAGGAGATAAAACGAGCCATGAGTCCCGCCATCAATAGGGCACAAATGGGTGATTAGAACCAAGGGTATTGAATCTCACATAACATGAAATGTATTACCGTTTTTATAGAAAATGATCAGGAGATAAAACTGTAAATCCCAAGAATCTCGAAATCCTGAAAAAAAATGTAAATCCCAAAATCCATTATGATATGTATGTCCAAAATAAAGTGATATAAGGTACAATAAATATATGAAGGAATTTACCAAAAAATAAAATAAAAGAAGAAATGAAAATTGTACAGATGACTGAGCTAGAATGGTTTGATATAGTCCTCGATGTCCTCCTAGAAACCAGTAAGTAGTTATACATATGTACGTTGACCATATAAGTATACTCAGTTGGGAAACCAAAATCCTCTTGTGAAAAATTGGGGAGTCATTCTAATTTCCCATGATAAAACAACATAATTAACCAAAACCCCTAGCAGGCAAACTATCCACCCATCTACATTAAGAAACACTCCCCAAATAACACAAGCGAGGTAAAATAACAATAATGTCACATCAATATTTGGTACCCCGCCCTGCTTTCCCATTGGTTATTTATAACATCCCATATATCATAAATCCTCCACAAATCCCACTACAGTCCCACCGTCACCCAAACCACAACCACATGGGCCATCCCAACCACATGTTTATCCCGCTTGCAAACACCTGGGCCTCCTCAACCACACATAATCATGCCTGTAAAATCATAGGCCTCAACTAACAATAACAATCCCAAAGACACCTGGGCCAAAAAAACCACTACCACGCCCAAAGACACCTAGGCCAAAACAACCACTTCCATTCTCAAAAACACTTGGTCCAAAACAACCACTGCTAAACCTGAAGACACCTAGGGCAGAAAAACTATTGCCATGCCCGAAGAAACCTAGGCCTCATCTTGAAGACACATGGGAAACAAACTTTCCCACAAAAACCTAGTCCAACCACCAAAACACACCCTTCCTAATGATTCAAGGTCCAAAATTATCCTTAGGCCTTCACATACTCCCTGAATAGTCTTGGGCTACCTTGGAGAGGGAGCAGAAGTGTGCAAATAAACAACCACTCATTAAAATGTTGGAAAAAACACCCTCGCATGAAATGGGGGTGTTCGTCATGATGTTCCCAACATAGGTGGGGTTCATATTAGATACTCAAGAACTAAATTTTATATATATAGGAAATAAATCACTCATCCCAACCAAAGGGTCCCAAAAGAAAAAACCAGAGCACCACCCATTTTTGAAAAACAATTCCCAATTTTACCATTCCTCCATATCATGTTCGAATGATTCCATTTAAAATAATCATACACTACAGGGAAACTAATAGGATTGACCACATGCCAAACCCCAAACAAAATGAAAAAAACCAAGAAATATTTTAAGCATTCACACATAGATCTCTTATATGTTACGAAATCAAAAGGGATATGTGAGATCCCTAGATGTATTAGAACCAAACCAAGACCCCACATACTCACTCCACAACATTTACCACTGGCTCCAGATGGCCTCAGATTCATATGCCAATAATCTATCAACTAGAGATTCCATTCTTCATTTTATTACCCAACAGACATCAAATAGAACAACCATGAATATAACTATAACATTTCAAGGATGTTTTTAAAATTTAACCAACACCATTCATCAAGTTCCTTCATTCCATTTGGTTAACCGAGGTGATCTTGCAAGGGTTCTTATTCATCAAGTATCCATTTAATCAACCATGTTTACATGATTAATCAGTTTTCATGTTTCAACCATTAAAGCCATCGATTATTTAGAATGTAGAGCTTCATTTTTGTTCATGAAAGGACCAAAAATGATCACTAGTTTCAACATACATTTTCTCAAACAATTTAAAGAATAAAAATAAAAGTAAAATACTACAACATCATAATCATTTACACCCTTTCATTCAATAAAAAGATTGTTTATTAAATTCATTAATGTTGTTTTTATCTATGTCTCAATGGAAAATCAACATACCCACCCTGCATGATGCACAACAAAGAGAGATATAGGAAAAACCCCTACATGGATGATCAAAAATCAAAGCCTTCTCTTTTCTCCAAGAACTAGTGATTGTGTGACTTGTAAGAAAAGAAGATGCCAAGGCTAAGCATAAAGTGATCTATTACGTGTGCACTATTAATCTCCAGAGGATGTCTTGTAGTGCACTAGGGAAAATGAAAAGGATAAACAATGAGATGATCATGGCATACAAAGAGGTCCAATCCTAAAATTTGGGAGACCATTTCAAAGTACATAAAAGTTGGATCGGTTATCGACCACACATCTAGATGGTTTCACTTGTAGGGATTAATTAATATTTAAAAATTATCCTCAGAGATGGTGGATATAACTATTATGTACTGATACATTTCATTTAAATGGAGAAAAACACATAAAAGGGGAGAAACTGGAAAACATGAGAGAGTGGAAAATGTTGCAAAGGGGGTGAAACTGATGAAAAAAACACATTTTGGTTATTCAAGGGTCCTCGACTATTGGGGGATTTAAAACATCTTCCACGGGACTTAAATCGCTTGAATGGAGTATTAAAACACTTTTTTCATTAAAATATATGTTACAGGAGTGAAACTGGAAAGTCTTATAGAAGTAGGGAATTACTCACCAAGGGGTGAATCACTATCACCCTAGCACCGTCGCCCTGGAATTGATGCCCATTGGTGCCACTGTTAGTTAGTCGTGAGTATGGGAGAATTCTTCAATGAGTCCCTAATGGTTTCTAGGATTCCTCGAACATCACAATTTGTCAAAGTAATGGACCATAAGGGTCTGGGCCATTACACACCAATACTAGAAATAAAAAAGTTTATTTTGGAGAAGCTCATCATTCATCATTGTATATAAATTCTAGATGTGCACTGAATTATATAGATCTAAAGAAGTATACCAGGTTTGATAACTTGGAATGGAATATAATAGATTATCTACCAGAGTAAATAGTATTCGAATAAGGTTAATTAGAAAAATTCTATAGTGTTGTTACAAAATTACCCATACATGTATGGAATGGGAAATTTTCACCATAGATTTCATCCCCCTAGTTTTCATTATACTACTTCCTAAAACATGTAAGGGAAATAATTGTTTTTGGGTTATAGTATATTTCATTAAAAATTCACCAAATTTAATTTATATTAGAGAATATGTATATCTTGATCAAATTTTCTGGAGATACATTTAGTGGTTAGGATATATGGAGAGAAACATTACATTTTATTTTATTGAATTATTAGGATTACCTCAATATTTTGGAGAAGTCATTTGAAAACACTTGATTTGACATTATGTTTGAGTAAAATATATCATCATCAGAAAAATGTCCATTATAATACGTTCATTAAAATAATAAAATATATGCTAATATATTATTATATTCATTTGAAAGAAGGTTTGGATAAAGAAATCTCTTTATTGAGATTTCCTTACAATAATAGATTTCTCATTATAATTAATATGGATCATTATAAATAACCTTATATAAAGAAGTTCATTACTCCAATATATTTGGATGAATTTTGGGAAAACATTATATTGGGACCTATGTTAAGCAATAAAATGGAAGGGAATGGGAAATCCATTTAGAAAACATTTTAGAAGCTCAGTTTTAGTAGAAATGTTATACTAACAATCAGTGATGATATCTAGATTTTAAAGTTAGTGATAATGTATTCTCTTGAATATCTCAATGGAATAATTTTATGATATTTTTATATAAGGGAATGTAGTTGACATGATATATAGATCCCTTTGAGATTCTCGATCATAACATGATAGTAGGTTATCACCTAGTTCTTCCACTATGAAGTTCCAAATATCACGATGTGTTTCTATCTCTATTTTAAGAAAGTATATACATGATCTCTCACATGTAATAAATTGTGAGGGTATAACTTTGAAGAAAGATCATTATTATGATGAACAACCAATGGGGGTTCTGAATCATAGAAAGAAAGCATTGTAGAAGAAGACTATTGACCAAGTCAATATTGTGTGTAGAAACCATCAATCTCCCAAAGCTACAAGGGACCCCATGGATATGATGAGGCCATGCTTTCCACCTTTTTAATAAAGTTGGTGGGGAAATTTAGAAGGTGATATTATTATAATATTCATGTAATTTAATGCACCCTAATTTTAGAATTAATTTTACACTTACTAATTAGTTTTTTTTATTTTTATATATACACTAAACACCAAACTAAAACTAACCACACTTATATATTATACTATAAATGAAAAAACCATTAGATCGATTGGTAAAAATTAGGAAAAAATGAATATAAATGAATATAAATGTTTTTTATATAATTAAAATATATTCACTCGTTTAAAATATTCTAGTAATCAATTTTAACACCATTTTCAGATCTAAAAATATTTTTTTATAAAAATTGTTCTTTATTTTATTTTTTAAAAAAATACATAATTAATTTAAACTAATTTACTATTGTTCTATTCATTTTTTAAAATATTTTTGTATGAATATTGAATAATACCATATTTTTTTGTAAAATTATCATTAATTTTCATTAAATCAATTAATTTGAATTCCCTAAAATGTTTTTAATCTGATCATAGAGTAACATTTCATGATTAAATTATGAATAATAGAAATAAAAATATAGGTATCAAAATATAACTTTATTTTTGTATATAATAATTTTATTATGTAAATAAGAATATTTCTGAAATATTTTTTCATTCCATTTTACTCATTTAAATTAACATTTACTAATATAATATAAATAAATTTACCCCCAAAAATGGTTTGAATATGGGGGATCATCATAACTAACAAAATGTAATAGGTTCAATGTAATTTTTAGTCATTATTAACAGTAGAAACATGAATATTTTCTCAAATATGAAAGTGTAACTAGAATAATAGGGTTCAGAATATGTGGTAAACCATTAAAAACTTGATAAAAATTACTTAATCCTATTAGAATAATAGTTTTTAATGAAACAGTTTTAAAGTGTTAAATAATTTAACATAAAGTATTATTTTGAATTTGGTATCCCAATCTTGAATTTTAGGATGACAAGTTATATTTCATTAAAAGGAATGAATTTTTTTTTTATAATAATATATTGAATTTTTAGGAATTTTACATTAGGTATTGAAATATTTTTAAGGTATAAAATCATAATTTTCCGTTAGGTAACAAAAAAATCATGCAAAAAACATTACAATTTATTTCAATGTGAAGTTATTTTTATGAATCAACATGGTATTTTAATAAAAATTGTCCTTATGATTTTTATATTCTTATATAAAAATATATTTATACCACCTATAGAATAAATTTGGAAAAATGCATTCCAAATTATAGAAATATAAATTCATTTTTTTTTAAATTCCCTTTTTTCATAGAATCAATTTATCATGGTATAACTATTATGTTCCCATGGATATAGATAAAATTAGATTAATGTGGTTTAATAAGGATGAAATGCTTTAAATTTATACAAAACTTATTAAAATTTTATTAGATGAGTTAATTTCACCCATATAACATGTAATCTTGAAATGTAGCTTTCTAGGGTTCCACTTGACATGATTATGATATATATATTATTTCATTTTCAATGTAATTTCATGTTGTTAATTTCCATCAATTATAAAATAGTACATCACGTTATCCCATATTAAAAAAGTTTTATACATATATCTCATCTATGAACCACCCTAATACCATCATATCTTTTATCCCCATAACCTTGAGCATATAGTATTTCCCAAATATTATCTTTTCAAGGATTGGGGTCTAAGATGAACAAGATTTATCAACGAAGAGGTATAACACTTACTATGTAATTTAATATTTTTTTCATAACTAAAATAAATATTTCTTATGCCATATATAATAATGAATTAATTTTATTCAATATAGTTATTTTTTTAGGATTATGGAATAAATATCCCTATTTTTCATATCCTGTAAGAAAATAAAACATCATTTATCCTTATGTAGTGATTAAAACATCCACAATGCATCACTTTTTGTTTTCCATCACCAAATCATGTTGATGGTTAACATTATTAATTTTATATGTTTTTAAAATATTTATAATATTATTATATACATGTAAAAGTGAATTATTATTTACTTTTATTTTATTCCATCGATCAAAAAGTGGAAACATCACTTGTACATATATACAGTCTACCTACACTATAATGTGATGTAATTAATTTTTTTTATCATAATTTCGTATGAATATTTATTAAAAGTTATATAATTAATTAATTTTATAATAACTACATGATTAAAATTATATAGATTATTGAAACTTGATCAATGTATAAATGTCGGGACTATCAAATTGGGCAGAGGTGAAAAAATAGATGTCACTACTAATATTTTTTACAAACAAAATGTAATAAACAAATAATAAGATGGTATAACTAAATAACATATGGTATAATAAATATAATTATTCTTATAAAATTTATTTTATATATATATATATATTATGATATTTTAATGAGAATAATACAAGACAAGTCTTGAGGTAATGGTATCTCATCTCACTTTTGTTTCTGTGAGGTATATGTCATATTAATAACTTCGTTATTTCATATATTGTGTATATTACATATTTGATATGATAAATATTGAATCTATTTATAATAAATATATATAAAGTCTCATTTTATGTTATTTCATTCATGGGGGTTATTATTCAAAAGTTACTGAAGTGGTAACGATTTATGATACAACCTCAATTCTTTTTCAGATTTTCAATGTTATAAAATCAAAGATGGTTTTTATATTATAAATTAAAACACATAAATTATATCCACCCCTATTTATTCATTGTATTTTCAAGTATTAATATCATTTTTCACACTTTTTTACTTATAGTTATTGAAAAACTATTTATAAATGATGACTTTATATCCTCCTTGGTATAGAATCATTTTCGTCCACATAAATTTTATCATTAAAATGTTTTCAAAAATGTTTTACTGTTATAAAATGATTTAATAATTTTTTTATAAACATTTTAATTTCAATAAATAATATTACATATATTTTTCTTCTCATTTTCCAAAAAAAAATTAATTTACACCAATGGTATGCACAAAATATTTGATTTAACATATATAGTACGAATATATTTTACTACCATAAAAAGATATTTTATATTAATATAATGTTATAAAATTAAATTTTTATTTCCAATAAAAAAATTTATTTAATTTTATTAATTATTTACATTTTAAAGAAATTTTATAGAAATGAAAAGGTTATTTTACTCATGAAATATAACTATGATCATTTAAATTCAAGTTTATTCTATGATAACATCAATTATTGTTACTTATGTTTTTCTAAGGACATGATCCAATGATACCATACACTTATTTTCTTTAGATGGTTTATGATAAATAAATTTTACAGATCATTCTATAAAACCCATTACATGTCAATGGGTTAATATAGTTAATATTAAATTATTCTAGGATCTATTTCTATTCCCTTGGTTTAAAGATTTAGAAATATTGATTGGTTTTATAATGAAGAGGAAGATTTATTGGTTAATGTTATTCGATGGGTGGGTATTTTATAGCCCTATATTGTATTTGGTAAATATGGATATCTAATTCTATATGTTTTTTATTCATAAAAATTATTTCAAGTTCACAATAATATGTTTTTACCCAGTTTCATGTCCACATGGTTTTATATAGACCTGGTTTCATGTCCATATAATTATATGTGGAGCGGGTTTCTTGTACAAAACATTATGTGAGTAATTGGTTTCATCCCATTAACATAATGACTGAACATGATTCTATTTATACATATCGTAATGTTTTAAATTAATTTTAGTGCCACATTCCTATGTTTGTGATATTCCCTCATATCTCAGGATTATTTATAAATCATTATATTCTATTATTTATTTTTTATTTTATTATGAAAAAACCTAATTCCCTAAAACAAGATTAAAGATATTGAATTTAGTTGGTATGCTAATATTAATATATGATCATGTTGACATTCACATATGATAACATGTAATCAAGGATTTTTATCCCTGATGATTAACCATATTGAGTATATGAGATCAATTTTTCTTATATTTTTTCCACCCCACGTTTTAATAGAACTGTATAAGTATTAATTATCTAGACGGGTGAAATGTGGGAATATCTAAATAGTTCTGCATGCCTGGTATTGTATATCGGGAAGATGGGTTTTGATTCCCATTCAATTTGTTTTTTGTATCCCTTTTAGGGAAATATTGTGAGGGATGGTGTCATTTAAATTTTTCATGGTGATGGTTCCATGAACTAGTGGTGTACAAGTGGCAAGTGTAGAATTCTCTAATAGAGGAGGTATTGGTGTGAGACCATAGATCGTAGACTGATGTTGAGGAGGGGAGACATTGAAGTTTTATTGTACAGTAAACTATGTCATCGAACATTGGAAGAAGGGTAGCAGATTGATTGTGAAGAAGCACCGAAGGTCCCAACACAATCTGGGTGCATTCATATTTTCCACACACAATACATGTCATGTGGATAAATGTCCCTTCACATAAATTGTGGGCTTTTAGATAGGCACAACTAGTGAAAGTGAGAACCCCAGGCGATTAGGGTTAGTTTGGTGGGGGTGACGTATTGGAAAACCAATATATATTTAATATAATTAATGGACAAAGGTTTAATCTATAATATCCCCTTGGGGTCTATAAACATGGGTTATAACCTGGGTTTATGTGTCTCTGTGATTGTGTGTGTTGAAGTTCAATTCCCTCCCTCAAAGAACCAAATATATGATTATTTTTATCGAGGGGTACCAATATATGGATATTTGTGCGATATAATGAAGATTATTTATGAAATAATGTTTTTATTTATCTAGTATCCAAAAAATATATACCATGAAAGTTATGGTGTGAGTATAATTATGTATTATATTGAATATTAATCTAAAATAATGCAATATTTATGTATGTTATGCATGGGTTTCTTTTAAAAAATTACATTGGAATTTGTGGTTGAGTCCTTATAAACCATTTCACATTTAACACTCCAATATTTCTTACATTATCTTCACATTCAAAATGAATCACCTGTTCACTTAATATTAAATAGTTGTAGCTGCTAAAAACTCCCTTCTCTTCAATTTTAAAAGTGACAACCACATCTCCACCTCCCCACACATCCGAAGAAAATTAATCATAAACAATTTTTTTATTTTATTTCCTAAAACCTATCCCAATTTCCTAAATGTTTTTTAATAAGAGGTTGTGATATGGTTCCTTAAGGTGATGAAAAAAATGATAATATCCAAAGTGAGAGGTAATATTATCTATAACATCATCAAAATTATTATCTTTTTATACCAAACCAAACCTCTTCTATCCACAATATTGTTATAAAAAATGTATTATTAACATTTTATTATATTGTTATAGTAATGGAAAATATATTTTATGCCTTCCTCCAAAACATTTTTAAAGGCTAAGATGACATCATGTGTTCATGAAAACTAACACCTCTATACGATGATATTTTTTTGTTTTCCATACCTACTAATATTGGTGGAGAAAAATATTTACGTAATTTATAAAAATGATATTTAAAATAACATAAACTAATGGAATGATAATTTTAAACACTCCATAATTGATTTTAAGAATAAAAAATGGTATTAATTATACCTCTATAAAGGACAGATCAAAGTACCATTTCTAATTTCAGTCCATTCATTGAAAAAATATATACATGTATAAATTATGTGCTAAAAAATTAATAAATGATATTATAATCATTAATGTTGAATATTTTTAATCAAAATTACAACACCTTTACCTAGTCAACATATAACGATTTTTTTAGAAATTAACAAAATAACTCCAAGTAACTGACATAAGAATAAACAATGTAATAAATTATTAACATGTGACGATACATAAGCCTAAATAAATAATAAAATATATATATTGTTATTAGGATCTTTTTGAATAAAAATAATAAGATTATCTATGAATCTATGTACAATTATAGAATGCTTTCATAGTGGAGGTATGGGTTCTTGCATACATTCTCTATGACATATAACCTATATATTATATGTCCTTTTCTCCATCTTATACAAAATTAATTATAACATACTACATCTTCAATTAAATTATTGAGATTTTTTCAGGTATAATTTTTAGTATCATTAAGTACTTATTTTTTGGTTTACCCATGTGGTGAATTTAGGGGAATATTTATAATTTTAGAATGAATAGGGCTTATGAAATGATAGAATGTTTTTTCCAAACTATGTGCCCAAGCCCATAAAAACATGTGAACACTAAAAGAGGGTATTTTTACGATTGGAGCATAGTCTTTCAATCATTTATCCTTATTAGGGTAATTTTTGCACCCCCACCCCCCTAAAGAGGTTCATGATTTTGTAGAATGTGTTCCCCTACCCATATAACTGGGCCCGACTTCTTAAATAAGAAACAAAATACATTTTAAAATACCTGAACCCTTATATTAACCTAAAATAGACCCCCACTTGTCTACTAATGATTATAATCAATTTTTGAGCCTACCAGACAAATTACTAATGATCTTCGTCTATGTTATTAGCAACCTGAATACTATATCCAAGATATACACCTCTCTTGATTAGGGAATCTCATTCCAAATGGTTTCATGTGTCTCTCCCTTGTTTTAGTCAACATTTGGAGGGGCTATTTCCCCTATTTTTATTGATATAAATATTTTAGTTACATATATTATTTTTAAATCACGTATCTCATAATTGAGTTCCCGTCCATCGTCATTATTATGATTATACACTTCAAATTAAGGATTTCCAATTGTTGAATGTTTGGAAACAAATGGAGGTTTGTGGTCTATTATTCAAATGTCAAAGTCATGATTTTAATTACATGAATGTAATTATATTATCTATTATATTAATATCTACTATGTTTCCTATATTGAAATATTTAATATGATGAATTAACAAATTGAGGGATTGTGAATTGGTTAAATTGACATTGTGAGGTAGAATCATTATTTGTAAAATTAATTATTTATATATTGTGAATGTGAAGTTCATAAATTAATTATCATAACAATTAGTGATATATTGTGATTATAAAATTGGTGCAATTAATTTATGAATTACTTATTTATATATTTTGATTTTGAAATTGGAACAGTTATTTATTGAACAAATTATTGAGGTATTGTGATTATGAAATAAAGGTAATTGATTGTTTAATTAATTATTGAAATATTGTGACTGTGTAATTGGAATAATTTATAGTAGGGTTAATTATTGAGGTATTGTGGCTATGCAATTGACTTATGTGGATAAATTAATTAGTGAATTTATTAATGGATTATTGGTATTTTACATTTGATTAATTGGATTAATAAATAGATGAATTATTTAATGGTAATTGTTGTGAAGATAGAATTTAATGAAAAGGGTTAATTAATTGTAGAATTAACTAATAGAAGTGGTGATTGAGAATTGATATGAAAATGGTTAATGTTGATTAACCATGATCGATGTGATTTTGTGATACATTTGATAAATTGGTAATCTTTTGTTGGGAAAGGGATACTACATCAATATACCATAGTGATATATTGATATTAATTTTTGGTACAAGGCTAGCTACATCGAAATCCCATAGCAATAAATTGATATTCACATGTGGGAAAAGGAGAACTATGTCAAAATCAAATGGTGAACAATTGATATTCATGTGTGGGACATTGTCATCTACATCGAAATCCCATAAGGTCCAAGGCATGAAGACCTGGACCCAAAGTGTTAGCATTGGACAATAGATCCAGTTGGCAGTAATATGGACTGAAAAGCAATTGATGATGAGATCCCATTTATTATTATGAATTATGAATTGAATTTGCAGTATTGTTCAGATTTTTCATGAGCTGAAGCAGGTATTGAGAGTTCTCATTTCATTGGGAACCATGGGATAATGTTGTTAAATAATTAGTAATTAAATAAATTTACACTATTTACACTATTTATTTTATTTATTATTTATAAAAAACCATATACAGAATTTAATGGATCTTATTTTAGACACCATTAGCGGCGTCCGAATGAGTTGTCTTCACAACCACTTGGGCTGCATGATCAGTACCTGAATAGATTTCATGGTTTTAAAACAGGGTATGGTAAAAGTCCCTATAATCGATGGTGATTTCAGGAAGGATCATTGATGATGGAACATAACATGATCCAAGACACACTTGGGAGTTTTTAGTGACTTTATTTATTTTCATTGTTTTATATTGACACATGGAATATACCTTTTCATGGAATATATATTGTTCATTTTTCATATTTTATTTCTTATTTTGGTCATCTTGTGATATTAGTTCAATTATTGTAAGGTTATATCATTATGTTAGTATTTATTATTTTATTCCATGTTATTACTCTTATAATGAGTGTACAGTTTCCCAATGATTGATATCAGACCCTCAACCCTAGTCGGAAGCCTCTCTCTTATCGGGAGGTGGGCTTGAGGTTATGTGACTGACCGACTTTGAGCATCATTTTTTGGCACCTGTGTTTGGTCATTACAAATTGTTATGAGATGGGTTTTCTTCTATTTCCTTTTCCTTACCTTTTGGGAAGGGTTTAACGGAGAATTGGATTAGTCAAAACTTGGTTAATGAGCTTGTTTAGGAGAATATCTTACCCATGCATGGGGTAGAACCCAAGTACAATGCTGTTATTTTTTTAATCATTATTTTCTATTAATGTTGGATATTATTTCACATTGGGTACCACACTTGTTGTTTGAAGTGATTATTGATTAAAATATTAGAAGATATTTGAAATGTAGAGAAGTAAGTCACAAGAGTTGAGTATGAATTAAACATTCTAGGAACTTAGGATTATTTTATAATAGGCATCATTTTATACATGCACAGGAAAAGTTGTTTTGAGTAAGTTTTTGATCTTGGACTATCTTCCCTATATTTTTTTTATTTTTAATGAATAAATTCCTAATATTAATTTAAAATTGTAAAAAATGATTCAATAGGTAAAATATATGGGTTTATAATGAAACATGTAAATTAGAATGTCTTTACCCTTGGTAACCAAGACCTTGACATAGGATGGTTAAGGGTAGTGATAGCGCCTTGGTTTTGACCATGTGGAGTGGTTTTTGGAAAATACCTATTGAGTGTTATTTTGATTTTCCATGTATGTAAATGTGTTAAATCTATTTTATGTAAACTAAGATGCATGTTTGGAATTGCAGAGTTATGCCTCCATGATGATGCTTGATTGAAGAATACATGAAGGAATTTCTAGAAATGATCCTCTTGTTGTGGAACATGGGGCTCCTGTAATGTTTGGTGAGGATGTTGGAGTGAAGTTATGAGAGAACATTTCATAGTTTATGTGTCTCATGTAATGAGATCCCTGTTGGGTTGTGGAAATCATTTATGATCTAATGGGGGAGATTCAGTTGTAGTAGTCTATGACATTCCCTTGATATGGTAAACCAGAGTCAGTAGAGTTGTGGATTAATTCCATCCTGACAACAGATGACTATTTGGAGTATCATGTTAATAATAGTTTAAAATTTACAATTTACATGTTACGTGGTGATGAGAATAAATAGTGTAACATAGAGAATTTCTATGTATAGATAGAAAATATGGAATGGAATTACATTCAAGAGATATTCCTATAGAACATCAAACCAAATACTCTTAGGTTGGAGAGGGAAGCAGAGTCTATGTGGTTGACTTATAGTATCATGATCTTTATAAACTATATTGTTCTCATTACTAATTTATAGTTCTTTTTACCACTATAGGTGGGGAATGTGGCTACTGTGAAAAAACAGTTTCCAGATGGGCTTAAATGTGAAATTAAGTCCCTTTTTTATAAATTTAGGATAAAGAGTATTTTCGAAGTGGTAATTATGCTATCATATCTATGGGAAATATAAAAGTAGTTCTTGTGGTGGACATGTGGTTTTTTCAAGATGTTCAGGATGTATGATTTCCAAGATAAGGAAGAACTGTAATGAGAATGTTAACTAGATAAGGGTAAAGGAATGTGCCCAGATATAGGGTTTTGTAACACGGGGAAATGCTTGAGTGATCTGTCACCATTGTGGTAGGTCAAAGAAACTTCTATAGAGAGTTTTCCCAATCACCATTAATATTTGGAGCATCCAAGAAGATGGATTGAGTATATTATTTCTTTAGGAACACTTGACAGACAAGAGATGATGGAGCGGATTGGTATAGAAAGTGTGTGGGAAAGGGATCTCCTATAGCTTATCGGTGTGAAATTTGGAGTTCTACTCGAAATAGATGTAAATAAAGTGGACATGGTACCTCTAGGATATATATCACATATTAGAATAGTGGTTCATTTAAGGGTGTTTAGAATGCATCATAGGGAATAGGTGTAGGACAGTTATATTGCATTCAACCTACCAGTATAGATAGTGAAGTTGTATCATTGACTGTAAGGGGTACTCATCTTGTAGATTCTAAGCATGATATTTCCTTTTCGAATACTACTTCCTATTATTACATTACTTATGATCAACTTTTGAATAGTATGATCCTGGAAATGGATTTCATTAGTGGGATTATGACGATAGATACAAAATTTGGATTATGGTCTTAAAAATCTACTTGTGGAAGTGGTATTCTATAGATAATGGGGAGTATTGTTTCTTTTGGGAGATTTCAATTATTTACATGTTAAGATTTAAGAAAATTTTGTGTATGG
The DNA here is from genome assembly GCA_963277665.1 of Viscum album. Classification (NCBI taxonomy): domain Eukaryota; kingdom Viridiplantae; phylum Streptophyta; class Magnoliopsida; order Santalales; family Viscaceae; genus Viscum; species Viscum album. Next base: position 1,303,064,701 of record OY728140.1, on the reverse strand, counting down.
ACTAGTTAGTAGCATATTGATCCCACATAAATTGTTACCATGGGAGAGTAAATTTTATGTCTTCTTTGGGTGACACCTGCATTTGTTCTGGTAAATGAGATATCCTAATAGGATGAGTAGGCGAAATTACTCAGTATCTTGGAGATATTATATCCTAGGATGCTAATATAATATTGGATGATTGAGGTGTAAAGAATGGTGTATTTATTCAAGTAGTGGAAAAGAAACATGGTGGGATTCCTAAATATTTATCAATTACATTCACAAGAGAGTGATATGGAATTTACATATGATAATATGCCTAGAGGTGACCCAATTTCTATTGCACTATACAGAATGGAATCAATATAGTTTTGTTGGATTAAAACTCATCTAGAATAGTTTTTTGATTTGGGGTTTATCCATCCGAGTACATCACAGTAGAGTGATGTTGTCTTTTTTCTAAGAGGAATGATGAAACTATAGGAGAATGTGTGGATTACTAGATATTGAAGTAGATGAAAATGATGAACTTATATCCTCTTCCATGTGTTGATGAATTCTTTTAGTATTTTAGAGGATCCTACATCTTTTAAAATATTTACTTGATATCGGGGTATCATTATTTATATGTTTGACCTACTAATATAACACATACTTATTTCCAAGGTAGATATGAACTGCATGAGTTTTTCATAATGTTTTTTTGATGATTAATTATCTATAAGTGTTTTTATCCTTACTGAATAGAATTATTCATCTATACATGTATCTATTTGTGGTAGTTTTGGAATATGAAAACTAGGTGTACATTAAGACTCATGACGATCGATCAAAAAATCATGACATAGTTATGAGTATCATGAGATAGCATTAGGTATAAGACAAGTCATATAAGTGTCAGTTTTGGATTGACCATGTACAATTTTTGGTTCACATCATCATTAATGTACGTGTGTGGGTTGTTCTAGAGAAGGTGCAAGAAGTTTTTTATTCAGAGTAGTCCAAGTACATTTTTGGTATTCGAAGATTTCTAGGGTTATATTGATATTATAGGAGGGTCATAAAAAAATTATCCAATTTGAATCACCTTTTCTATGATTAATCAAGAAGGGAGAAAATTTTGAATAGGCAAAATAATGATAGGATTCATTCTATGAGTTAAAGAGTGGATTAGAATCGAAACAAATATCGATCCTACCGAACCATGTAAAGAGTACCTGGTGATTTTTTATGCATATCGAATCAAATTTGGAGAAGTTTTGATGCATGGATATCCAGTTGTGGCTTATGGTAAATGAAGATTGAGCCAAAATGTACATAATTACCTTACTCTTGATCTCGAGTTATCTGTAGTGGTTTATTTTTTGAACTGTTGTTAGAATTATCTATTGGGAGAAAATATTACCTTATAAACGTATAAAAATATCTTAAAGTATATCATCTCATAGTGAGACCTCAATCTCGGAATATTTGGGGGGTTTACTCTATTTATAATTTATAATTTGATTAATCATATACACTCGTAAATGGAAAATGTTTTTTTATTCTCAAAATAAGAAAAATCATACATAGGTATTTCATGTGTTTGGTTCTGAGTGGAAGATGATGACTTTATTTGATGAAATGAATGTTGTGGTTTGGGAGAGTCAAGATCAAATGAATCTTGTATCACATTTATACGATTCTTCCATATTTATCATGATTTGTTATAAGAATTATTAGTATGTGGAGTTGTTTTCCATTAAGGAATGCCTTGATGTCGGGGAGTCACCATCCGATTAGAGCACATATTAGTATGAAATCATCTATTTCAGTAACCAATGTTTTGAACCAACTAGAATATATAAGTAGATGATGTGTGAATTTCATTTCTTGATGTAGTTGATGCATCCAGGTGTGACTGATGTATCATTTTTGTACATTCTCTCAGAATTATTTATAATTAAGTGCAGCATAAGGGCTGACCTAGGTCATTCTCTTTAATAGCTTTGCGGTCAATCACCCACTTCTTATGATTCAAAAAAATTTCTATATTATATCTATTTATGAACTAAAATGACTATAAATTGATATTTTTGAAATGATTATAAAATAATAATATTAAATATGAATATACAATGAAAACACAATGAATGAAAAAAAATGATATTAGGAAGGAAAGATCCATTCCTTAGAGAATCATCCCATGTGAACCATTAATGTCTCTTAATTTGTTTCAGATTTACATAATGAACACCCTATATAGTATGTTTGGACATCCACCTCTGAATATGGATGTGAATATAATGTTCTCTCAATAATCACCAAGAGACCACACATCCCGCTCTTTATTTGTGGGAAAATATTATAGAAGTGAAACCTAAATCTTTGGAGGCATATGGAGACTCAAAGGCACATTTACCACTAATACCCCCATTGTATAACTACATTCAAACAAGAAAAATTAAAAACTAATGTTACAATACATTGGTTTATCACTATATTACTCCCCCAGAATCTTCCATTGGATATCAACTCATAGTCATGAGCATAAGAGTTCATAGTTAATTAAATTAGAATGAAAAGACTAAAGATAAAAATATTAGATAATTTGATAAAGAAGAACAATGTCATATACAAAAAAATATGATTATTACAACATAAAACAGACATCATAGCTAAATAAAATGGTCAACAATGGATACCCTATGTTTTAAACCCTTTGGAATGAATCTGGAGTACCTTTTTATAGGTAAAGGGAATGAAAAATTGGATCTAAAAATCATTCTACAAAATAATGCACGTGGTAGGGCCATTTATGGCCTTATATGAAAATGTGTATTTCTTGAAAGTTGTTCATATAAATGTCCTCTGTCTACATACAAAATATTACCCTCTTTGGAAACATGTAGTTAGATATACAACAATTTCACTCTGAACAATTATTATTCCATGGCTGACTATTCGTATTCCAAAATATCTACATCCCATGCCATTTTGAACTTTCATAATGAATATTATTGTGTGTATTCCTTAATATAGGTTGCTCACTAATCAATTTACAACTCCATGAATAATTTCATTTATTTTTTCACAATTCTATATATATAAGCATATCATCATACATGTATATATTTGTACATTTTTTTGAGGGCTGATTTGTGATATAGATTTAGGCCTCTGAATGATAGATTATGTTTTGGGACCTAAAGGATAAATTGAATATCATCGACCATAGAAATCTATAAAAGAATAATTTATCAATTTTTATTAGTGGATAAACAGTTATGGCCAAATAATTGAAAAAACTGTTATATTCAAAAATAATCCATTTTTTCAATTAATCTCCAAAAATCTTCTAAAACCTACAATGGAACAATTTCCTATGAAATATAACATTTGGGGGATTAAAAAGAATGAAATTACAAATAAAATAATTGAATATATTGTCCCAATCAATTCCCCCACACTTAAACATTCCTCTCTTATGGAATTATCTTATACCAAGGTGAAAACAAATTTCCAAAGCATAAATGACAACAAAACTCAATTATCATAATAATGAAAATACCATGACTCCTACATGTTAAACGTTTACATAAATCCTAAAAATTAGTAATAATCCATTCAATTTCATATTAGTCATCACAAGCATGTCTTACCTACCTCCCGAAGAAAAAATTTCTCTCTTAACTCAAAGATTTTTAATGTGTAGTTTTTCACATTCCCATTAACCCGTGTGATCTCTATAGGATTTATATCCTCATATTATATCCACTTCATAGTGCAAAAAATGTGGCAATCACGAGTTCCTTTTCATCCGTTGTTCTTATTATGAGGTTTTTTATTTTTTAAATGTAAAAAAATTGAGGTAGAATGAGGAGGGTTATGCTCTAAAGTGATGTAAATGAAAGAAAATAGTTTTGATCAAGAATGGGGTTCTCCTCAATCTGATCGAAATTGATTCACCTAAAAACACCTATTAATTTGGGAATTTCACACTTGTAATTTCAGAATCAATTAATTTCATCCCTCTTTTCCCAAATTTGTTGCAATGTTTTAGGTTCAATTTAGATATAGATTTCTCTTCAGTATCATTTTTTTGAGAAAATGTGAGGAATCTTTGGATATTAAAAAATTGGTGAACACTCAACCCATATGTGTACTGATATTTTGGTCAAACCATCCATATTTCCATCATGAAATTTCATCCGCCCAATCATAAAAAAATATGGAAACACTTTCAATTCAACTCAAATAGATTCTCGTGGAAAGAAAAATAAAACACATCTTCTCCCTCCCACATATTGGAGTTCATCAATAATCATACATTTAACTTCTACAGAAGGTTGGAAAGGGATAAATGGATTGTAATGTGGCTACCAAACAATGTATTTCATGGATTCTAGGGGCTTTAATATGTTATGATTAAAAGGTAGTCCAAAAGTAGAGTTTAATGCAAAAAGGTCTTGCAATGTGATGCCTAAATCATACTTCACACATTCCATGAACTCTAATTGCTTTGAAAAAAAGAGGGAAACAATAGGTTTTGGATCACAATACATATCTCAAGACTCCCATAAGTACTCGTGCCCATGATTTTCAAATGCAATCAAACTTTATCCAATGAAAAGAACGTAGATCAGGAAACAAAATGAAGTTTTAAATAATTTAATTCATCAAAGATTCAATTTAATAAATGTTCCAAATTTACCAAGAATGTTTGAATCTTCTAAAGTCATTGAATCAACTCAAAAATCCTAATAACACACAAAAATGAAAAATGATAAAATCAAACAACTTAGAATCTCTCCCCGCACTTATCCCATTTACTACCGACATTTTTGATAAAATTAGATCAAGAAATTTTTTCATGCTGAATTTATATTGCGAAGAAAAAAAAATAATGAAAAGGAAATATAAAACCTAATTTATTTTTCAATGGAATCCTTGAGTTATTTTCCTAGATATTACCAAATTAAAACTACATTAATGAAATTAAAAGTAATATGAAAAATAAAAAAAATGAGAATGTGTATATAAAATGAATAATTCTTGGTTTCACCACCGAAGAGGGTGCTAGGATTTTACTTTACCTAGTCAGGAAATTGTAGTGGATTATCCCCAATTCGAAGGTGGGTGTGGTTACTTTGAGATGAACTACCCCATGTGACTTTTTACAGTGTCCATGGGTAAACACTAACATTGGAGGACACCAATGATGATATGAATGTTTCCAAACTCCAAGAAAAAATAAAGTTATTTTATGAGATATAGAGTGGGAGGGAAAATAATATAGGGGTTCTACCTAATGAATTTTGTGGTATCCTCATCCATATGGTATTCAAGTTTTTGTAGACGAGGTAGTCACACTGTAAACAACTTCTCTAGCTCTTCTTATTCAATCACCACCACTTTGGTGGTCTATTTTGTATCATGCAAGGAATTATCCATTTTTTATGTATCATAAATTTCAGAAAAATGGATGTTAGGAAAAAATTTATCTTGCATAAGATTAAAACATGAAGAACGGATAATTATTTATTTTCTTTTATGTATGTATTCTTGGAAATTTATCTCTTCTGGTAATACCATTAGAAACTCCATATCAATAGGTGTATATTCTTAATTATCTTCCAAAGAAATATTGGGGTGGAATGGTTCATATAATTTCACATAATGTTTCAAGTTATCATCAATAAATCTATTCTGGGATTCTATCTAAAATTGTTGATCTCTCATAAGTGAATTAGTTATCATGTATACTTATGGGCCCTCCTCAAGAAATATTTGAGTATGGTAAGTTATAAATTGTCCCTTTAAAAGCACATTTTCACCCTCCTTGGGTTATTCAGAATAAAAAATGATTGGTCAAATCTCTTCCACCACAAGTTTTGGATTAGGTTCAGGGTCAGGTTCAAGTTTTGGTTTCTCTACTAGTGAGTGAATATATTCAAAAAAACCTTTAATATTTTTTCATTATTTTTTATGTATTATTTATATTCTTGCATATGAGATTTTTGAATTTAATCTTCTTTTTTAACCAAATAGTAGTTAGTCTAGGAATAATAATAAGAATTTCAATACATTAGAGACAGAAAGAGTTTTTTTCTAAATTTAATTTTTTTTATTTTCAGAAAAAAAAATTATCCATAAAAAGTGAATAAAAAATGTGAGTGAATACCACATTGATCCCTGTATATGTTTTCAATTAGATATATAATTTTTGTGTTCTCTCTAAAAAATATTTACAACTTTGTGCAATAATGATCTTACATAGGTCGATCTCTTGAAGACATTTTGCACCCAATCACTCGATACATCTAATTAACTCTTTTTTTAATATTATTTATATTTATGAAATAATATAACTTGAAATATATATTTGATAAATGATAATTGAATACTAAATCTGAATAAACATATTCATTTAAAAAATAATGAATTCAAATAAAATGATGTTAGGAAGAAAGGATACATTCTTTAGAGAATCTCCCCTAGTGAACCTTAATTGTCTCATAGTAATTTTCAAATTTAGATAACGAACACAATAAAAAGTACTTGTGAACATACCCTTATATATATGGTTGGGAATTTATTTTTATTTCAATGATGGCTGAGAGACCACACACCCACCTCTTCGATTGAGGGAAAATAATACAGAAGTGAAACTAAACCTCAGGTGGAAAGTGGAGAAACAAATGTGATTTTCCCACTAAGATCCCCCATCAGTCTAACTAAATTAAAATAATGAACATTAAAAATGAATTTTCAAATAAATGGGTTCATCACTAGATTACTCCCCTTGTAAAATCCTTAGGATAACTACTTGTGATCATAAGCATAAAAGTATACACTGAATAAGATCAGAATGAAAAGAGAAAAGATAAAAATATGAGAGAATGTGATGAAGAAGAAGACTATCATATAGTGAAAATTCATAATATTATTAAAACATAAATCAAACAAAAAATATATATAAGATTTCAACAATGGCTACCCATATGTTTCCAACCCTTTGTAATGAGTAGGGAGTACGTTTTGATAGGCAAAGGGAATGAAAAATTGACTCCAAGAATATTCATCCGTAAGAATGCACATGGGACACCCATTTAATGAAGGAATTCGGGAATGTTTCCTAATAGAAATTTGTTCCAATATATCTTCTCTATAGACCCAAAAAATATTAGATTCATTCTCAACGTGTGTTGAGATATAAAGCTATTGTTCTCCGAACATTTATTCTTTATAGGATTACTGTTGGTATTCCAAAACATCAAATTCCCATGAAATAATCACCTTTCATATTGAATATTATGGCATGGATTTTCTATTACATGTTTTAATTAATTCTATTTTAATATTAAATGATGAATTTAAGTTCTTTTGGGTAAGGAAAATACTATATATAATATCCTCTTCATACATGTATAGTTATGTACAAATATTTCGAGGCTCGATTTGGGAGCTAGTTTTGGGCCTCTAAATGGTGGATTCAGCTATGGATCCGGGAGGATAAATGAATCCCATAGAACCTAAGAACATATAAATGATGGAATTTTCAATTTATATTAGTGTGAAAATATTTATTTCCAATACATTGAAATAAAATAAAATATTTAAATTCCAAAATAACTTATTTTATCAATTACGAAAAAATGATTTTAAAACATAAAATGTGACAATTTACCATGAAAAATATTTTAGTGAGATTATAAACACTAAAAGTAAGTATAAAAAAATTTTAGTTTATTTATCTATTAGTGACCAAAATGTATTGGGACCTATGATAACAGTTTTGTTAGCCATCCATACAAAAAGTTATAGCAGGGTTCATAACACAACTCTAACATGTCAACAAGTGAAGGACGAGATTCAATGATGTAGAGGATTAACAAATCCATTCCCAAATACACAATGGAACTAGGATAATGTGACTATCGATATTTTGGTTGGCTTCCCAAGGATTAATCTTAAGAACAATGTTATTTTGGGTGGTGTTGGACCCCTAGAAAATGTTATCACATATCATACCAGTGTAGGAGAGATTATCAGTGGAGAATTTAGTAGAGTTGTATATTGGGGAGTTAGTTTTTCTTCATGGAAGGACACAGAGTATCCTTTCAGACCTTGGAATCATGTTTTACATCTCAAATCTAGAAGGTATTTTAGGTGGACCATGGTACAAGTCTGTTATGAGTATGGATTTATACCCATAGAATAACGGGTATTTAGAGCTTACTATACAATTTCTTAAAGATATGATTTGGGAATGTGTCTAATACATCAGTGGGTCATGGTAGTGGCACCTACAGTTGTTTTATTTCTCAAAAAACAACACTTATCAAGAAATTATATAGATGAAAACATATAAATCTCTTTATGGTAGGCCGAGAAAATCTACTCTATAATGGATGGAGGCCGGTGAGTCAAAGATGTTTGGATCGAGTACCGTGAAGGAGATGATGAAGAAGATTCAGAAAAACATGTATATGGCTCAGAGTAGATAGAATATATATGCCGATAAACATTGATGGCCCCTATAGATTGTAGATCTAGATCTATTATTCCTTCAAGAAGCGCCAACGGTTGGGTCTCAGGGGGATACAGAGGAAAGGAAAGTTGGTCCCATGGTTCATTTATCCATTTGAGGTTAGATAGGTAATAGAGCCACTGGAATACTGATTGGCTCTTCAATAGAGATAAAATGACATGGATGTTATTTTTTATATTTCACAACTTCTTCAGTATCACCCCAATAATTCTCTTATGATTAATGTGGATGATTTTGACCTTAAGTTAGATGTGCCCATCGAGGAGCATATGATTTCTGTGTTGGACCACAGTGAGAAAGTGTTGTGGGTAAAGATTGAGGAGATAATTAATGTATTGTATAAACATATTCTTCTTAAGGAGGTCACATTAGGGAGAGAAGTTGATTCATGGGATCAATGGCCTGATCTTTTTCACCCAGATTCATATGGTTTCTTTGGATTACACCTCATGAAAGAGATACTATAAGGATGTGCGATTTTATGATCCTAACATTCTCTATAGATGTATATGGATTGATTTTAGGTACTAACATGACAATTGTTGTGTAATTTTTTGATTGGGTTTATGAAATGGGTTCATTTTGGTGAAAATTGAGGATATTGGAAGAAAGATGGCATCTAAATGGTTAACAAGTTATTTTCCCAAACAGTGTTCCCTATCCCAACAAACCACATAAATCCAATCAAAGTGGATTTTCACATATGGTAGATGGTTTTTCAAACCATGCACCCTATATGAAAAAATTGGTGCACATCTCCCCCTAGAAGAGGTCCATGTTTAAGCAACATGGTTTGGAAAATAGTGGATCCCTACCCAACAAATAGTGCTTCACTTTTATACTAACCAAAAAATTATTTTTAAGTTACCTGAACATGCATATTAACCCAGAATTGACTCAATGTCATACCCTAAGAATTCGTTCTAATTATGAAGCCTCTCAGAATAATTATTTATGCTCAATTCCTCCATTATTTGTGATTTTGATCCCATAATAAATATATACACCTCTCCTGGTATCTTAATAACATTAAAATTGGTTCCTCATCACTCTCCTGTGTTCCTATCATCATTTGGAGATGTGTTTTCTTAGTTTTTCTTGGATCTAGATCATATTTTTATTATATCTAATCAATTTAATTATAGTAACATTAAATTTAATAAATATAACACTATTTTTCATGATTAGTGTTATCCACTGAGAATTGGAGACTTCTCATTGGTGAGTGTTTATCAATGAATTGAGGTAGGTGGAATATTATTAAAATCCAAAAACCTTGATTTAAATTACATGTATATAATTTTAGAATTTATACTCATTGATAATTATTTGAGTTTCTTCGATTGAATTAACTAATTTGGTGAATTAATTAATTGGGGTATCCTGAGTTGGGAATATTGAGTTTTTGAAATGGAATAATTAATTATTGAATTAATTAATGAGATATTGTTAATACCAAATTGGAATAATTTATTACTAAATTAATTATTGATATATTGTGATTATGAAATTGGTGTAATTAGTTGTTTAATTAATTATTGATATATTGTGATTATAAAATTGAAATAATTAATTATTGAATTTATTTTCACGGAATTATGAATATGAAATTGGGGTAATTAATTATTGAATTATTTATTGAGATATTTGGATGTTCAAAATAAGAAAATTAATTTTGGTATTAATTATTGAGGTATTAGGATTATAAAATTTATATAAAGATACTAATTTATTTATTAATTTATTTATTTATTTGGGTAATTTTAAATTTGGTGATTTAGATTAAATAATTGTTAAATAAATTAATTGGAATTATTTTGATGATGAATAAATTGAAAGGGTGTAATTAATTGAATAATTAATTAATTGATATGGTGACTGTGAATTGAGATGAAAAGTGTTGATGTTGATTAATCCTGATCTTTGGGATTTTCTAATACATGTGATAAATTGATATTCATGCATGAGATATTGGATGATGCGTCAAATTCCTAAAGTGATAAATTTATATTCATGTGTGGGCAATTTTATATTGTGTCAAAATACAATAGTGATAAATTGATATTCATGTATGGGAAATGGTATGCAGCATCAAAATGACATGGTGATAAATTGATATTCATGTGGGTGACATGGTCTACTACATCGAAATCCCACAGGGTCAAAGTAATGGAAACATATACCTAAACTTTTGGCATTAGATGGTGTTCTTAATTGGCTGTAATAAGAATTAAAATAAAATGGATAATGAAATCCCATTTGTTATAATGAATTTTTAATTGAATGTGTGTTATTGTTTAGACTCTATCATATGCCGAAGTAGGTATTGAGAGTTTGGGTATCCTTGAGAAACTAGTGGTTATGTTGGTAAATAAAGAGTAATAAAATAAATGTAAATTGTATACATTATTTTAGTTATTTAATCTATATAAAACTGTATACACTTTTGGGTCATGATATTGTTTTGTAATCCATTGGTGGTGACCTATTGAGTTGTACTAAAACCATAATTAGTATACCAGATTAGTACCCTAATATATTTCATGGTTGGAGGACTGGTTAAAGTCAAATTACCTATGTTAGAAGGAAGATTTGGAATGTAACATGGATAATGTATCAAGACATGGTTCATGACCTGATTAAGAGTCTTCATTTTCAATATTTATTTTGGGTTTTTCTTATTGACACTTTGAGCATACCTTGGTATAGAATATCTAGAGTTCTGTTTTGATATTGTATTTTCAATTTTGTTCATCATGTGATACTTTAGTGTTATAGTTATGTAATATCATTACGTTGTAATTTGTTTATCCTCTACTATGGTATGTATCTGATAAAAGGGATATATTCGTCCAATTATCGATATCATACCCTCACATGTAGTGGGTATCTACTTGCATATGGGGAGTCATGTATGAGGTCATGTAACCAATAGACTTAGGGCACAAGTGTGTGGCACATAGGATGGGACAATATATTCTCCCAATGAATAGATTCTAATTTTATATTTCTTTACCTTAAATATTTACCTATTAAAATATACATTCCATTTTTTGGGTTATTAAGTTTTCAATTCCCTTTGTAATATCATCTTTTATATAAACATGCTTTAATGGATCATTACAATTTCATGTGGCTTGTCAAGAGTAGCCCTCATTAAATATTATTGATCCATGAATATATTCTACAACCCCACATTATATTTTTGGAGAATATCTATTTTTAATATTTTATTCTATGTAAAACATTATAGTGTTTACTTATTTAAAATATCCTTTAATCATTTCATAAATGGTTCACCCAAGGGATAATTTTTTATTATTTATTCTCCTATATCATTAACATGAAATATATATATTGGAAATCAATGAAAAAGACCTATATTTAATTTAAAAATAGGAAAATCAAAATTACTTAGATCCTTCTTGTGTTGAGAATCCTTATTATTTATCCCACATTTATTTATTGATTAAAATTATTAAACTTTCTCCCATCCCATGGGTTTTTTGATGATTATCATCCGTGTCTTGTTTATTTTCCTCATGTTGCCTGTATATATATGATTTTCATTTTTGAGTTGGGTGGGTATAGAATTATATATACCATTAATGAATTGATTAATGATTTATTTCTCACAAGATATTATTTAATGGATTAGTGGTGGAATATAGTATATTACTAGACTTTGTACATATTATGATTATTGTCTTGGGAGACACCCAACACTTATGTTTATGATATCTTAATATATGTTCATTCTAAATGATTATGATATGATGATATAATTTATATATTCTATATCTCCATTAATATGATCATCCTGTTTAAGATATCATGTTATTCCACTAGAGTCACATATTAGGATTTATTTCCATTTTAATTCCCTAACCAGGTATTATAAATCACAATTAGTTTTCTATACTTTCCCCAAGATAAAAAATATAGTTTTAGAAGTTCTATAAGTATTTGGAGAACAATGTTTAATTTGAAAAGGATTGTTTGTTAATGTTTCATTTGGTATATTTTTAATTATATTCTTCTAAATACACAATACCACTTGATCAATGTATTATATTTTTTCGAAAATTGTGTTAAAAATTATAAGATAACATTTTTTAAGGACCGAGTCTTTATAGTTTTTATCAAAGGATGTTCTAGTAATATTATTACATTTGGATGACATAACCATACTGAAAACCTTATGGGGAAGTCAAAGGGATAATCAAATTTATAGGATAACATCTTATTTTTTTTAATTTATATATTTTTTGGTTTTTGGTAGAATTACATCCATGTATAGATATTGAAATATGAATGTATGATCTAAAACAAATTTAGCAATGGGTAACAACCCAGATGTGGCTGTGTTTAGTACTGACTCAACTATGACATGGTGAATGACAATGTTTCCTAACTGAAAACATTCTTAGAAATTCCCAAGGGATATTAATTTGTTTATATTATGTTTCAAAATAAATATAATGGATTTGAGAATATATTTTCATGGAATCTAATTTAGATTCAAAAACTATTAAGAAAATTGAAATCTATAAAATATATTGAAACTTAATGATTCAAATGTAGGGATATAAATATCATTTATGACATAAAATTATAAACATTATAGTTTATATTTTGTAAATTTAGTAAAAATTATAGTGTCAAATAGAGATATCTTTTATTTTAAACAATGTATAGTTATTGGAGGATTTTTTAATAAAAACTTGTTCAATTAAAAATATGATTACTATGCTAGTCAAATTTTTATCATGATATGAGTAGGATATAAGAACCTCATCATGTTCTTTTATAACTAACTCTGGTTAAAAATATTATGTTAAATAATGTGGAACTACTTACATGAGATAATTTCATTTTATAATACTTTATACATCAGATACATCCAATATTAAATGTATATTCTTTTCCCAAAACCTCTAAAAAATGGATTTAATCAATTGAGATAATATTCTAGGACCTTTAATTATATGATTAAGAAAAGGTTATAAAATCTATTTTTCAATTTTATATAGAAGATAACTAGTGGTGGACACAGATAAAGAATAAAAATTCCATTGAAGATATATAATCTACGGTGTGTGATGGATTAATGATATTATTTTTTAAAAATATATTTCCCTCACACTCCCTACATTAAAATGGAGTGTAGGTTCTACAAACTCGTGAAATAAAATATAAATCTATATAATATTATGAGGAAATGTCATAAGTCATGTACAATATGTGTATGTTTTAATCATCAATATTGAAGGTGAAAACAATTACTTCTTTAGTGGGATATTGTTAGGAGAAAATAGATGGTAGTAAATTCATTATTTATACATATATATATATATATATAATTTTTATGATATAACATCAATGTAGAGATGGAAATGAGTGATTATTAATAGCCTCATGGGGCTATAGAAAATATTTTGATAATGTACTCTTGGGGATCACGAGATAAAACTCATTGGGCTGAGAAATCCCAAAATCCAAAATCTAGAATATGTGGAAAGATGAATCATTGAAATCACATAAAGGTGAACATGAATTGTTTATTTTGTAAAAAGGAGGTGATTGTAGAAAATACATGTAAAAGTGATATAAATACTGGAATTAGAGGTATTTTCAATGGGCTATTTGTGACGGGATCCCGTCACAAATAAGCATTAGCGATGGGGCCCCATCGCAAATAGCATGTTGCAGAAAACAGAATCGCAAATACTATTTTTTGTGATGGGCCCATTGCAAATAAGTCTCTGATTATATACATTATATATCAATAAACTTTTTACAATGGTCCCGTCACAAATACTATTTTCGATGGGGAACTTCCCTGTTGCAAATAAGTCTCCCATTATATACATTTTCAATCAAAAACCTATTGGGACGGGCTATTCGTCTCGTCGCAAATAAGTTTTAAAAAAATAAATATTTAAATTATTTCCGACCGGCTCCTGTCAAAAAAGGTCTCACCACAAATACTAAATAAAGTAAAAAATATTATATTTAATAAAATTATAATTAATAAAAAAGTAAAAAATACTAAAATTCTCAATAATGTCAAAATATATAAACAAAACATCAAATATTATTATTATTATTATAATTGTAAGTAAAATAATCAAAAATTAAAAAATATAATACTAAAAAAATATTTAGTAAAATTATGATTAATGAAAAATTAATTTTAATATTATTATAATAATAAAAAAATTAAAAATTCTCAATATTTTCACTATTTACAAAAAATATAAAAAAAAATCCTAAAATGTTATTATTATTTTTAGTAAAGAAAAGAAAACATTAAAAAATATAATAATAACAATAAATAATAATATATTAAAAATAAAAATAATAAATTAGGCAATATTCACACAAATATGAAAGGCAGAAACAATAAATAGTTCATATTACAACAAATCTTAAATTCAAATGTTTTTAACATAAAAATCATTGTGGTCATCTTTTGGAGGAGGTGGAGGATATGTATGAGATGGTGGAGGAAACTCCATCCCTAAACTAAGAGTCAGATATCGCATGTACTCCATCTATCCGTGATGTTGCTGCTGCTGATGCCATCAATGTATCTTCTCTTTGTGTTGCTGCTGCTGTTACTACTACTGATATATCTCTTTATGCTGCATCTAAAAACTCTATATAACCTCAGTTTGAGTTTGCAACTACTCCTAATATTGTGAGGTAGAAGATAATGCCTCTCCACGAGCTCATCTTGGGATAGACACTGACATTGCAGCAGTATAATAATAAGTATCAAGTGTCAAAATAGAGTTGATACCAACTCGTTGGCCCTTCTCAAATCCATAATAACTACTATTTATTACTATTTATTACTATTTATTACTATTTATTACTTTTTATTACTAATTATTACTAATTAGTACTAATTATTACGAATTATTACTATTTATTACTAATTATTACTAATTATTACAAATTATTACTAATAATTACCAACTATTACTATTTATTACTAATCATTACTTATTATTCTAATTTATTACTAATTATTCATATTTATTACTAATTTCTCATATTTATTACTAATTAATTTTATTTATTACTAATTAGACATATTTATTATTTATTACTAATTATTCATATTTATTACTAATTAATCCTATTTGTTACTAATTATTCCTATTTATTACCAATTATTCCTATTTATTACTAATTATTCTTATTTATTACCAATTATTCCTATTTATTACTAATTATTCCTATTTATTACTAATTATTCCTATTTATTACTAAGTATTCCTATTTATTACTAATTATTTCTATTTATTACAAATTATTCCTATTTATTACTAATTATTTCTATTTATTACTATTTAGTCCTAATTACCCATAATTATTACTAATTACCAATAATTAATACTAATTAACCATATTAATTACTAATTACCCCTAATTGTCACTAATTACCCTTAATTATTACTAATTACCCCTGATAATTACTAATTAACCCTAATTATTACTAATTGCCCCTAATGATTACTAATTACCCCTAATGATGATTAATTACCCCTAATTATTTCTAATTACCCGCAATTATTACTAATTACCAATAACTATTACTAATTAGCATTAATTGATATTAATAACTACAATTTAAAATTATTAATTACTAATTACCACTAATTATTTATATGCATTACTAATTGTCGTTAATAATTATTAATTATTACTAATTTCTAATTATTATTAATTATTACAAATATGTACTAATAATTTCAATTTATTATTACAAATAGGCACTAATAACAAAACAATTTAAATCTAATTTTATTACAAATAATAAACAATAATAAAAATTAACATAAAAAATAAAAAAAATACTAAATTAAATAAAATATAAATACCTTTAAACTTGATCTCTTATTGATATAGATGACTTCACAAATTCTTTGTAAAAAAACTAACTCAGATAAATTTTCACACTAAAAATAGAGTTTAGAGAGAGAAAGCCGAAGTAAAAACTGAGGGGAAGGGAAAGATAAATGAAATGGGGGGTATTTATAGGTCAGATTAGTTGCGATGACAATATTTGCGACATGAATCCTATCACAAAAAGTTTTTTTGTGATGGGTCTTATTGCAAATACCTTCAGTCGCATTAATTAATGTCTACATATAAAAGGTTATTTGCAGTAGGACCCGTCGCAAAACGTTTCCTGTAAACACACTTTTTGTGACGGGACAACATCCCATCCCAAAAACCCATTTACCATTGCTGGTATTTGCGACAATTCTTGTGGAAAATACCCTATGTTTGATGAACTATTTGTGACTAGGGAGTCCCTCCATCACAAATAACCATCTTGCGCTTTGGCACACCGATCGTGTTGAACCGTGCTTTACATTTTGTGACAGGGCCCCAAATCCCATTACAAATAACTAGTTATTGGCGACGAGACGAACCCCCCATAACAAATAACCTCTGGGATGTACTATTTGCAATGAGATTAAACCCAATGGAAAATAGCCAATCGCAAAAGGCTAATTTTCTCATTGTGTATGAAGAACCACACTAATTTGATCATAGAAAAAATGTATAGATCAATGCACATCATATTTTTTTATGTCTCAATTAAAAATTACATGGATGCTATGAAAACGAATGCCTTGATCCAAGAGTTATTGAAGATAACCAATTAAAACAACCCCCCATGGCCAAGACATAAAGTGAAAGATTAATCTAATACTAGTGAATAGATCAATTGGAGAAATTATATAGTGATAGGATTCTTATTTATTCATTCAATAATAGAGAAAATATCATTATATTTAGCTTCTATACACACTTTCATATTATGATTTTTTTTCAAAACAATTCAAATACCATTAGGAAAATATAAGTTATGTTATCAGTGAAAACTAATAATTGATTGACTTTTTATTTCTGTAGTTTAAATCATCACTGGTTGATATCCATAGGATGAATATATATGTGAATTTTTTCATAACCCCTTTACTATAATTTGATATTCTACTAGGTATAAATTGGATTTCACTATATATATACCACGTCAACTTTTTGGAGAGAGATATAACCTTCTTTATTCAAAATTACCCTATAATTATATTAAAGGGTAAGGTGGAGGTTGACTGTCCTTTTGAATATTCCTTAGAAGAAATAATTGATTTACCTTCTGAACATGAATATCTAGCTCAAATGATAACATCTAAGGCAAAAACCACTCATAAGGATATTCCCATTATAAGGGATTATACTAAAATATTTTATAAAGAATTTTTCTTCTTCCTTTTGACTAATAGGTTGAGTGTACAATAGAAGATGTAGATAGATATAAAATTATATCCAAGACTCTCTCTAGAATTTTCCATTTTTAAACTTCACGAACTGAATAATCAATTGTATGAACACATAGAAAAAATTTCATATGATCGTCTGATTCACTGTGGGGTGGACCAATCCACATTTTAAAAAATAAGTATGGGTCTGTGATTCTCACTATTTATTATGATTAACTCATCAATACCATGATAAGAGACATTTATTATCTTCCATATATTGACAATTTCTGTGATTAGTTATTTGATAACTCCGTACTTCTCTAATTTTAATCTTCAGTTATGATATTATCATTTAATGGTGAAGATGGTGGATATCTCCCACATAGTGATTCACACAATATACGAGTTGTATGAGTTCATAATCATAACATTTATACTAAATAATTCTCTTGAAATATTCATTTAATTAATGAATATATCCATAAGTGTCTACCATGATCAATATCTAGTACTATTTTTAAATGATATTATTATATACTCTAAATGAATAGAAGAATATGATTAGAATTTTATTTTTGTGTAGAATAAATTAAGAATGTTTTTTTATAATTTATAGAAATTTTTATTTTTGGTTCAATCATGTAGAATGGATGGGGTATATTATCCCATATGTTATGATATATATACCCTTATAAGGATAATTTGATTGAGGATTTCCCCTAAACCATTATTTGTGAGTGATATCAATAATTTTATTATATTAGAATGGTACTATAAGTAATTTTGACATTATTTAGAATAATTTAAAACCAACTAACTGGGCTTAATTTAAAGGGAGTAAATTATATCATTACATATGAGTTTAAAGAGATATTTATGGAGGTAAAAAAGGCTTTCCACCACACTTATACTCACCATACCAACATGTGAGTAAGGATTTATCTTTTAATGTAATAAATTAATAATGGTCTTGTGTTGTGTAATCATAGAGAACGATAAAGTGATAGTACATTCTTTAAGTCAATTAATTTTTCATGAAAAGAAGATGCATGATCTTGAGTTAGCCAGAGTAATTTTAACGATGAATATTTGAAGGAACTATCTCTTTGGAGAGAAGTGTGATATATATTCAAATATTAATAAATATATACTGAAATATCTATTCACATGTAAGGAGATCTATATCCATCAATAAATATGGTTCGAGCTTATAAAGGATTATGACTGCTTAATATGAATTCATCTATTGAAGTAACATAATTTATTATATTCTCTTAGTAGATAATATCCAGTAACCATATCTATGTTGATGATTAATATGGATCTTATCATCATGGACATGCAAAGGATGGACATGTAATTGTGAGGAAACATACATCATAATACCATTTATAAATATTTCTTATCCATATCTATTAGATAAGATTAAGAAATCTCAAAGGTGTGATGTAGAGTTACAGTACAAGGTGGATTTCATGAGGATGAGAAAACCTCTAAATTCAATAGTGATGATGAAGGGGTCGTGATATTTTAAAATTGACATTGTATTCAATAAAATTTGATAGTTAATAATTAGATATTAAATTATTTTCATAGATTGAAATTCTCAATCATCTTATGAAACATGAAGATGTATAGTGATCTATGGGAATACTATATGTGGTGAAATCTATATTGATGTTGGATTATAAATTCCATATTGTTTTTAATTTAAAATAAAAATCACTTTCTTACAATCTCAAAGATATATTTACAATTATATTTTTTTAGAGTTAGGTCATAACTCTTACATAAAAAAACTATGTGTTACAAAGTGGAAATTTATTTTCTGTATCCATTATTCACATAAATAAAAATATTTATAATGTAACATGTTATCTATTCATGACATAACTTATCCATTTTTATTTTTTCATCATCGAAGTCTCTAAAATGATATGAAAAATATTTTAAAATATTGAATGAGCATAAAATGATCAGAAATGGATAAAAAGAATGTATTAATCCATTAGTCATTGTATATTTATTTAATTACTCTTTCTAAAAAATAAACATTGGGGTCAAAATAAAAAATTTTGATACTGAAGAAATTTACTTCTCTTCAAAATATTTTCGTAGAAAATTTCATTAGAAATCCTAAATTCAGAATAAAACACATAATAGTTTTGTTTTAATCATGAAAAACTCATAACAAATATCTAAATTAATTAATACTTTTCAAAAATTCAAATTATAAAATTTTTTCATTTACCATGTAAAATAATTGGATTTTAGTAAAACCCGATAAAATTCATAAACATATCATGTTGGTTTCTTAGGGAATCATTTTAATATCAACCAGACAAATTGAATAAACAAATTGGTTACATATATAATAAAATTCATGGTTACATATAAAATATCTATCATGGTTAGACATTAAATGAACATCATTAATACAATTAGAATTATCATCATAGTATATTCTATTAATCACTTAGCAGGAGCCTATTAATTTAACATTATCTATTTACCGAATGAATCAGTGACATATAAAAAAGCTTAATTAAACTTGTTTTTATGACGAAACTACCAATCATCATAATAAGTGACAATTAACCATGATTTAGTACATATAATCATTATCCATATAAATATTCTTAGAACCCATAAGAAAATAATTTTAGATATTGATATAATAGTTTTTTTTAACCCCATTTATTGATAATATAATTCTCTAAACATTAGGATGGAAGTTTTTTATTTGAATAAAACATAAAATATTCTAAATCCATCAAAACAGCATTGTACCATTATGGTTTCGGTAAAATTTGTTTTCTAAATATATTTTAAAATATAATAGTCATTTTTTCTTTTTTAATGAAATTAAAACCTTCAATATAAAATATGAAAAAATAATCCTTTTAAAATAATATATTGAAATAAGAAAAAGAGTCATAAAATAAAAATTATACTTCATTTTCATCCAAATATATATATCCATAAAATAATTTTATAAATATAGACATGGATGAAAAAAAGGTTAAAGGGAAGCTGTAAAATAGGATTTTGAAACATTGTCCCTTATATAGAGTCCAATTAATAATGCGTGTCCAATATCCTCATTAATAATAAACAAATGATCATTATTTAATTTATTATAATCCAATCCCATGTTTATTATTCATATTATTTTATCCATAATTTTCTTTATGTACAATCATTTAATCAATTATGTTCACGTCAATCGTTTTGAATATATTCGATTCAGAAGTCCAAAATATCATTGGTAAGTTGAATATTCCAATAGTGGTAATTAATAAATAATATAAATAATAAATATAATTAAATTTTTATAATTTTTATACACTAAATACCCTTTTAAAACCATTCATGAAATATGGATATGAAAATGAAGTATATTAAAATCATTGAGACGATAGACCATATATACAAATGAATAACCTTTACATTTTACATAAATAATTATGGGGAAAAGTATGTATTTATATTATCTATGAATAATGATTAAAATATCATAAATTTTATATTAATACATTATATATTCTTATATAAATCATCTATGGGATTTGGTGATGAAAAATGAATCAAATCTTTTCATGGAGGTGGTATTCCACACCTATGCATGAATGACATTATAGTTTTTATGTTAATGGATATGTAAGAAAAAAAATTATATATTTTATTCTTTTTGGAAGTTAAATATCTCATAAATAACTTATACAGATATTAAATTCATAATTATTGTTTTCCCTGATAGGAAGGGATGGAAAATGAATTACATTGATCATCGAGGTAATTGTCTATTGCACAAACGAATGATGAATTACTCTCTCGTTTGATGGAAGTTGTAGATGTATAAAAGTTATTAAATTAACACAAGAACATATAAATATATTTACTATACTATTTAATTAGTTTATCAAGGATAAAGAATATTTGATGGATATGTAAGAAGAAATGGAACTAAAATATGTGTTTGTTTCGTTCTGGTTTTCGGCCACAAAATGCCCAACGCCTCCGTATCCAATGATTGATGGACCTGCTTTCCAAAGGCAGGTGTTCGCTGGATGGTCTGACCAGCGACCATAAAGAACACCCATTGGTCGAGAGGATGGGATGTCGGGCTCATCACACCCTTTTTGGGGTGAAATTGTTGCATGTTCTGGTACTCTCTTATAGATTTAAGACGTATTCATATGTTCACAAATCTTTGGTTTATACCCAAACATAGTATCCACGGATTTAACCTTGGTGGGAAGTGGTCAACTAGACGTAGGGGTTCGGGATC
This sequence comes from Viscum album, assembly GCA_963277665.1. NCBI lineage: Eukaryota > Viridiplantae > Streptophyta > Magnoliopsida > Santalales > Viscaceae > Viscum > Viscum album. The sequence continues at coordinate 1,303,042,608 of OY728140.1, read as the reverse complement.
ATTTATGCCCGAGGTTTACCATCCCTCGTTGGATTAATGAGCACGAAGGGTTGGAACTCGCTTGAGGTGGCACTAGGAGTGGCGTAGTGAACCGACAAGGAGATGATCAGATCGACAAGCTGTTAGTCTTGAACCTCAGGGAGGCTTCCTACGTACCCTACTTAGGAAGTAGGGATCAAATTCCACGTAGTTTTTATAGGTGTCGGGGAACCGACAGGAAGAGAGACTAGGTGGTCCGATGGGTGGTGGGCTTGAACCTCATGGAGGCTTCCTACGTACCCTGTTTTGGAGGCAGGGATCAAAGTCCACGTAGTTCACTTTGGCTTGTGTCTTACTATCTGGGGCAGCCCAGAATGATGGATTGGGTTTTACACTCTGAGGATTCCCATAGGAGGATGTCATGGTCGACGCTTACTCTAAGCCCACGTGAGTCATGCTCGGTGTGGGAAACAAGAGGCAGTTGGGACCAGAGGGTCACGTCGTGAAAGGTGCGTTCGTGAGAAACGGAGTGGGGCTTACGGATGAGGGCGACCCAGGGTGATGGATTGGGGCTTACACTCTGAGGAGGTCCAGAAGGTCGGGGCTTACTCCGAGATGGATTCCCGGGGCGAAAAATCCCAGAGGGAGAGGGAAAGGGGGTGCTCATATGCCCATCTCCACTATTGTAGTGCACGAGGGATTCTGTCTGATGGCTATTTTACCATCTTCGAGAAACCCTCAACAAGTGGAGGGGAAGAAAGTGGATTCCTGAGATCAGACTCCACATTATCGTGTGAATGTGAACCCATGAATGCTTCAAGAATCTGGTCAAGGGTCGGGGCAAACCCTTTTCCCCTATTTATCGTGTGTATGTGAACACAAAATGGTGCGCTGATGTGCCTGAATGTTATACCATGCGGATCTGGTGGCTCTGGCGGAGGCCTCGGCTCGTGGTTGATGAATGGGCCAATGAGGGAGTTGCAGAGGACCTGGTTGGATGAGATGGATTTTACCTGGCTCTGGAAATGAAAACACCAAAGTATTTGGCGAGCCAACGAGAGGTATGGGTGGTGGCGCCCTTCGCGTGGGGAAGTGCCACACAGCTGGAGAAGTCGTCTGCGGAACAGGGTGGTCCGTGGACTGATTGGCGTCCCGTGAACCTGGGTGGTTCGCGGCATCAGGTTCAATCCGTGAACCAGGGTAATTTGAAGCTTCAGGTTCAATCCGCAAACCAGGTTGGTTCGCAGCTTTGGGTTCAATCCGCAAACCAGGGTGGTTCACAGAGGGTTACAGGTGGGCAGCGACGACCAAGGGCCGCGCCGATCAGAGGCTCGTCGGTTGGGGCTTCGCCCGCGTAGGAGAGTGCTACGCGGTCCGACAGATGGGAAAAGAGGCATAAACTCCCTGGTCCGTGAGGAAGTCATCAACGGAGGGGGTATGGTTCGCAGTTCTCATTTTTGTTATTTTAGGTTCGTGGTTCACCAAATTATTATGCATTTTCAAATTCCTTCTTAATTCATATACCTGTTGTGGTTCATGGATGGGAATTTCACTATTTTTGAAATCTGAAGCTTTCCTTCAACTGATCTCCTTCAGAATATCCAATCCCTCCGAATCCTATTCTAGTTCTCCGATCTTATCCTTCATTCCCCTTTGGTCTCCTTTTATAGAGTGGAGAAAGGAATGTATCTGTGGCCATGCGGAACCTTTTGCGGAGGCCCATAACCAAATACCTGGTTCACAGCTGACTTGGTGAATCCATGATTTTTGGTGGGTATTGAATTCTCCCCTCCTCTGTGGGGAGAACTTAGGGAGTGCTCCGCGGCTGCGGAGGGTTCCTCCTCTATTTCACAAATGATAGCGGGTGCGGCTTGAACCGGTCGATGCGGTCCGCGGTTGGGGCGGTTCTTGATGGTGAACTGGACTAGCACTCATCTTCCCTGGTGATCGCGGAGGCTCTCCGCCTCCATTTCGCAAACTACAATGGTTCACAGAGGGGGTGCCTTGCGGTGCTTCCATGTACCGGTTCGCGGAGGGGGTGCCTCGCAGTGCCTCTTCATTGATTATTTTCCCCAATTCTTTTGGGGGATTTTGGTAAAATTTCCATTACGGATTTTTCTGGACCCTACAAATGCCCCCATCGGAATGGGGTCCTATCAGAATGAAGAGGAGGCCATTCCGAAGCAATGTGGTCCTAAAACTGAGATTTTTTGTGGTAGAAAGGTGGACCCAGTAGGGGACCACACCTATAAATACGGGGATCCCTCACTTTTCATTTACCGAATTCTTCGGGAAGCCATAGCTCTTTCACCTCCGCGTGTTTTCTCTTTCGCGAAGTGCCTCATCCGCGAACTGGCAACAACCTCCGCGAACCATTCCTTCTTTGTGGTTGCCTTCATCCGCGAACCAACATCCCAACCATGAACCATTACTCTTAATTAATTAAAAAGTAAGTGATGACGGGTTGCAGAGGAACTTGCTTCACGGTTTCGATGCTCTGCGGATGAAAATTTCTTGAACTTTAAAAAGTATCTGAATCATCCGAATAAACTCGGGATTGAATTTCCACGAAGCAACTAGGTTCGCGGTTTCCTGGCCAATGCTCCGCGGGCCAGGTATTTTCGGACTAATTTCGTGAAGGGCCGGTTCGCGGGATGATGTCACCGCGAACCATCCTCCAAGGCCTCCTTGCGGATTTGATTATAAAGGTTCCTTAACCATTCATTTGGTTATTTTTGTCCAGATTTTTATTCTGGACTGATTTCTCTCATTGTGCAGGGAGAAAATATGGTTCCCCCTCGTTCTGCGCTGAAGCCTGCTGCAGAGCCCCTCTCAACGGGCTCAAAGAGACATTCAGCTATGATTCACATAGCGGAGGGCGTCAAAGAGGACCCTAGTCGGTCCATCATTGCTGATTACAGTGCACTAAAGAACCTGCTCTCTCCGTAGCTTCTGAGTTATCCATTATCCAATCGACTCCCGCTCTACTGCTTCGGTCTTCAGGATGACGTCCATATCCCCACTACTTTCGCAGGTCTCCCTTCTCCTTTCCTGGAAGATCCTTCAAAATGCATTCAGGAAAACCTTACCCAATCCGAGGAGATAATCTCTAATTTTGGTCCGAAATACACATTTATTATGAGGGGTTCTATGTAGACCCAAAGCAATCAGTGCACTCGAGACTTCTCTCAGAAAGATGTCCTTAAGGACTACCCTTCTATTATCAACCTTGCTCGAAGGGATCCTGATGCGAGATGGGTTCCCATGAGGGATATTCGTTCCGGGGGGCTCTTCTCAATTGATTGGGCTTGGGCTTTTTGGGTCCATCATCATTGTCGGGAGTCTCCTGATTCACTAGAAGCAGTCAACCTATACTTCGTAGTGTAGTCTTCTTAATTTTCTATTTACCCACCATCTTTGATCATACCCAACCTGTTCAGCCGCTGGTGTTCAAGTACTAATACTTTCCTCCTTTCCCACGGTGAAGATGGAATTAGTCTGTGGGACATCTACTAGATAAAAGGACTGCTGATTGCTGGCGAGATGTATGACGAATGTTTTCCCACTCCCAATGCATGCGACGACGTTGACCAGGTGCCTTTATTGGATAAGGAGCTTCTAGCCACGGCGGATCAGCCATTGGGACATGCCTTGCGTTCCCGCTCGCTTATTCCTTATAGCACTAGGATAGAGTTACTTCGGAATACCACTAGTCCTACGACGAAGATTAAGCATCCCAGGGCCCATCCTTCCCAACAGTCATGAACCATTCAAGGTTCTTACTGGGTGGTTCTGGAAGCAGGAGAATACCTTTCGTGGGGTTATGGGGTGCACCCTGGTGTGTCGCCTATGCTCCGGTTGGCTGGTATGTTTGCTATGTTTTTGAGAGGATGGCTATTTCCCTCCTGAGATGTTAACCCAGGTGTCTGGGCTTGCACTTTGATGATGCCGGCTGAGTTAGCAGAGGGCCTCTTGGTGAATTTAGATGTGCCCACTTTGGCCCGTATCTACAATCTACTGAGCCTCATGAAGGTGGGCAGGTCACCCTACCGTCTAAGCAGGCCATTTCAATTTTTTTACGGCTGGGTGGCGGATCACTGTTGCTTTTATGAAAATAGTCACAACACGGTCGTCTTGCTTCCTACCTTTTCGCATACCCTACTAGATATAGCTGGAGTTCGCTTGAAGTCTCTCAACTCTACTGAAGTCCTCGAGCTCCTGAGCGACTTCTCCCTATTCATCTTCACTCCCTACCCCACCCCTTCTGGCATCTTAGTTTACAACCGATGGGGGATCCTGGAGGAGCGCTCTTAAAAGGTCTCTCTGCGGGATGGGTTTCTATCCACACAGATCGATAGTGTCTCTTTGTGCGAGTTGTACGTCCCGTATCGCTTTTCTCACCAGTTCGGGTGCGTGCAATTCCAATCTTCCCTTCCCCCTTCTCGGGCTCAAGGACTGCATCCAACAATACTTCATCAGTGGTGGATGATACTGATGCGGGAGGGATCTGACGCAAGCATTCCCCTGCCTGATACGGGCACGGCTGCCGACCTCTCCATGGAGTATGCAAAAACATGGGTAGAATACTATCCTGATGGGATCCTAGGGAAGGCTGTCCGGCAGGTTCCCAAATCAGGAGGTATGGTGGCTGTTGCATCCACTACACCTTCCTCGTCATTTTTAAGGGAGGACCGACTAGTGTATCATCGATCTAAGAGACTCAAAGAACATCCCTCTCCCAACCATGTGGTGGCTGCAGTCCAGACAAATTCATCCTTCTTGTGTGTGTATGAAGACGACCTTGTGGTTTCGGGTCCCAGCGAGACCATACCGGAGGTTCCGCCAGTCGATACCAGGCTTAGCAACTTAGACCACAAGCCTGAACTGGGGCTAGGGTCACCAGACATTCCAGCTTCAGAGTCAACTTCTAGTGAGCACACGTCCACGCGGGATGCCATGCCAAATTTTGTTCTCGTGTTGTCCAGTGAGGATACCAAATATCCTCATACCATGGCGGACCATCAGGCAGTGCACAGGTGGGTCTAGCCTTGAATCTGTGAAATAATCACCAAAACCCCCTTAGCCGAAATGGAAATGAAAATAGAATCTCTTTGTCAGCTCTTCCTAGGTTTGGGGTCGGGTGGTTTTGACTATCAGAAGTTCCATTCTCTTGCTTGCCAAGTTGTCATGGCCCGCGAGGAAGCTGTCACTAATGAATGAAAGCTTGCTCACTTCGAGACTAATCATTGTGGGGCCCAAACCTTGGAGGAAACCACAACAAAGCTCCATCAACTGATACCACGGGAGGAGATCTCTCGAGATCAGGCGGCCATTCTATCCTCTGAGTTGCATGAATGAGAAGAACGGGCTGCGATGCTGAGGGATCAGTTATTGGCTATAACTGTTTGTCTTGAAATTACCAGAAAAGGGATTAACGATCTCCATACCGTAGTGGAGCGTATCCATCCGGTGGCTGAGATTGAAACTAGGGAGAATGCAATGTTGGAACAATCTTACAACAACCTTTTCCGCGCAGTCGCTGACCTGGTGGGGAGAGAAAGTCAAGGTCCTTTATTACTATCAGAGCTACTTTTGTATCCCCTATTTACTTACCCCTCTGTCCCCCCTTTTTTTTAAAGGAGTGACTGTGGCTTGTGTATGTCCTCCCTTTTTTTGTTCGAACGAAACACAGTCCATGTCAATCACTTGTTGTTGTGGAATTTTATTGTTACTTAGAACAATTGTTTTGAAAATAACAATTCACTAAATCGGAACTAATCATAACTCAGGAAAACAAGCCCTGATTTTTTACTGGACCATGGGATCCAGCAAGCGTAGTCTGACTATTGCTAGGGTTTTATAGGAAAACCGTAAAAAAATTTTGTCTTTTTCTTCTTTTAATGCCCTGATTTTGCCTAGGCCCATTCAGTATGGACCCAGCGAGTATAACCCGTCTTTTGCTTAGGAAACCCTTTTCGGGTTTTCTGCCTAACATGCATTGTTCCACTTTATTCTATGAGTGGTTTAAAGTCCCACCGAAAAGACTATCATTGATGATATTTTAGGTCGAACATCTTTGACCAAATATGGTGGGGCGAGGGCCTCAATTGGGTTTAACTGATTAAAAGATGTCTTAATACCCTTCAGACACACGTGGGGGGAAACATGGTTGAATTAGAGCGGCATGCAGGGCATGGGAGTCATGCTGGTGTACAGAGGTAGGAAGAGCATTTCCTAAGGAAAGCATGTCTTTGGTAAGCGGGCCAGGGGAAATAAATATGTAGAGCCACTGAGGGCATGGTATGCATAGTCATACAAAGGTGTCCTTAATTCAAAGACTTATCCATTTCTGATGGCCAGGGGACTTCATGGTAGTCTGACTTATGGAAACCACGATGAGAGGCATGGAAAGTTATAAAAACCACTAGGGGTGGCTCAGAAGGGGAGTGTGACATCTGAAAGGGTTTTGGGAACATCCGTACTAATCAGGAGCATGGTCTGGAGAACACCTCACTACGCATTTAGTTAGCATTAGGGATGGTTGAGGCTTGACGTAGTTTAAAGTCATGCAGCTGGGACATCATCTGAAATGGAACGACTTGTCCTGGTTCTCGGTAATCTCTTCAATGACGTTCCGCCACATTCGGGTAGGATTGTGAAAGAGGTTGGTAATCGGTAGCTCAGAGGGTTTCCGAATCCTGAGATAGAAATGGGGGCTCAAAGTCCAAGAGGTGTACGGAGAGAAGTGTTGCCTAAGGAAAACATGACTTTGGTAGATGGGCCAGGGGAAATCAATATGCAGAGCCGATGAGGGAATGGTAAGCATAGTCATACAAAGGTGTCCTTAAGTCAAAGACTATCCACTTACGATAGCCAATCAACTTCAGGGAAGTTGTGATTTGGAACCACCAGGGGTGGATTATGAGATTTTGGATTTTTCTGAGTACAATGTATGGTTTATGATGAGAGGGTACTTGAATACGGAGTAAATATCTAGACTAAACTTTCTGAGAATAGGTGAAGTAATTCTTTCTCATGCTGGTGTGAGGCGTTAGTTTGTGCAGGTCTGACCCGTGCACTAAAAGATAGAGAAAAGACTCTGTTTCTTACTGAACTCGTGATGGGTTCAACCGTGTAGTTTAATGTCATGCGGTAAGGATGAGAATAATTGTTAAAGGTTTCTATGCAGTTTAATGTTATGCAGCGAGGACGGATTCCATGCAGTTTAGTGTCATGCAGTAAAGACAAGGATATCTTTAAAGGTTATCGTGCTGTTTAACGTCATGTGGTGAGGACGAGGGGCATTTTTGAAGGTCACTATGTAGTTTAACGTCATTCAGCAGGGACAGGGTAATTTCTAAAGGTTTCTATGCAGTTTAACATCATGCAGCGAGGACATGGGCATTTTTAAAGGTTTCTATACAGTTTAATGCCATGCAGCGAGGACGGTCACATTTTTTAAAATGCTTCTCTTCATCAGAATGTAACTGGGCTTGAATACCTCAACATGCCCCAGACGTGGAAGGGGTTTTATTGGTGTAAATCATGGTTCTAGGGCTTCTTGGATCAGGAAAGGTGATGTGGGGGCTCTGAGGCCGGTAAGTGTACGAAGCTAGGAAGAGCATCACCTGTGGAAATCATGCCTTTGATGGACGAGCCAGGGGATATTATTATGCAGAGCCGCTGGGGGCATGGTATGCATAGTCGTACAAAGGTGTCCATGGGTCGATGACTTTCCACTTCCGATGGCCATGAATGGTTATGAGGATCCACAATTATCTGGGACACGAGGTCTGTCATCTGGTGAGGAAATATCTGGGCATGTCAGGGACATTCGTCCCTAGTTGCTGTTAAAGCTTAAAGATCCCCCCTGTGCTGATTTATCTTGTTTGAGGGGGTGTGCCTTCACTCCATGCAGTTTAACATCGTGCGGTGAGGATGAAGTACTCCTAGTTTATCGGTCATAGCACTCGGACCATTGGGTGAATATTACTGCAATCACTCGAAGCATAATTTGGTCAGGATGTTATAATATACTTGGAAAAAGGCGGGGGATGAAGTTCGTAAACTGCAACTTTGATCTTTCCCGTATCAGGAGGTATGGTGTGGGGGCTCTATGGCCGGTAGGCATATGGAGCTAGGAGAAGTACCGCCCGAAGAAATCCTGCCTTTGATGGATGAGCCAGGGGCTATCATTATGCAGAGCCACTGAGGGAGTGGTTTGCATAGTCGTACAAATGTGTCCTCGAGTCGATAACTTTCCACTTCTGATGGCTCTGAATGATTATTAAAATCCGTGATTGCTCACAATGCAGAGTTCGGCATGTGGGGATAATGGTGTCTGGGTATACAGAAAATATCTTCACTGCAATTGTCCGTTGAGTCAATGTAACCTGGTACTGGCTTGATGTTTGTTGATGTAGGTCGCTATGTGAACCACCGGCGGAGACACATGCTAACCAGATAGGGAAACCCTGGCATCACTCGGATGTGAAAAGGGGAATGAACTTGTAAACCACTTCTCCATAAACATCTGGATCAGAAGATATGATATGGGGGCTCTGAGGATGGTAAGAATACGGAGCTAGGAAGAGTGTCACCTGTAGAAATAATTCCTTTGGTAGACGGGCCAGGGGCTATCAATATGCAGATCCGCTGAGGGCATGGTATGCATAGTCGTACAAAGGTGTCCACGGGTCGATGACTTTCCACCTCTGATGGCCATGAGTGGTTATGAAGATCCATAATTATTCGGCCGATGGACTCTGATGTATGGAAAGGATGTATCCAAATGCACAAGGAGTATCCCTATCTCGTATCGCCAAGTGTCCTCGGTGGGTCGTGACAATTTCCGCGCTATTTAACGTCATGAGATGAGGACAAACTCCATACAGTTTAACGTCATGTGGTAAGAACGACTTCCGTGCAGTTTAACGTCATACGGTAAGGATGACTTTTGTGCATTTTAACTTCATGTGGTAAGGACGAAGATATTCACCCCGTGTAGGTCTAGTCCATACACAGGGGAAGGGGGAATTTTTACATCATTGTCTGTACAGTTTAACGGCGTGCGGTAGGGAAGAGAAGTACACCCCATGTCGGTCTGATTCACACACGGGGGGAAAGGGAATCATATTTCTTTTTTTAAGGGTTTGGGCCAAGACTTGGGATCTTGGCATCACTATGTATCCTGCGAGGGTAGGAATCAAGTTGTACGTAGTTCTCTAGAATCCGTGAAGTTTAACGTCATGCGGTGAGGACGGACTACACCTCATGTAGGTCTGGTCCATACATGGTGGGATGTGCATTTTTTGTTTTTTTAGGTGGCTGGGCCAGGGTGTGGAATTGTGGCGCCACTACGTATCCTGCGATGGTAGAAATCAAGCCTCATGTAGTTCTATGAAATATGATACACCCTGTGCAGGTCTGTTCTGTACATAGGGGAAGAGGGATTTTTTTAAGTGGATGGGACAGGATAGGGAATCATGGCGTCGCTACGTATCCTATAAGGGTAGGAATCAAGCCATACATAGTTATCTGTAAAGATGATACACCCCATGCAGGTCTGTTCCGTACACGAGGGAAAGGGGACATATGTTTTTTTTGAAGTGGTTGCACTAGGATAGGGAATCACGGTGTCGCTACGTATCCTGCAAGGGCAGGAATCATTCCTTACATAGTTCTGTGAAATCCATGTAGTTTAACATCATGTGGTGAGGATGCGGTCCATACATTATAATGTCTTGTGGTTAGGACGAGGGGTGATTATTATATTGCGTGCAGTTTAACATTATGCGGTGAGGATGAGGTGCTTGTAAGTTTAGTGTCATACAGCTCAGACGAAGAGTTCTCTATCTCTATGAGAAATAATTCTTCAAGAATCTCACATTGGTAGGAGCCGTGGTGGATTGGTTGTCCATGGAGATCAGGACATACACTCCGCTGGAGTAGACCGTTTGTACAACATATGGTCCTTCCCACTTGGGCTCCAACTTTGGAGGATTTTTTCCAGGTATCATTGGGGTCCAGAGGACCAACACTAATTATCCTTCCATGAAAGACCGGAGGCAGATATTTTTGTTGAAGGCTCATGTGAGCCGGTTCTGGTACACTTCCAGGTGGTGAAGAGTGTGAAACCGCATCTCGTCTAGCTGTTCCAATTCACCTAGCTACTTTTCTGACTGCTCATCATTGGATAATCGATCACAGATGGAAACACCGAGTGGGGTAAGTTGGAGTTCAATGTGTAGGACCGCCTCTGTGACGTACACCAATGAGTACGGGGTAGACTGAGTAGCGGTGCAGATTGTGGTTTGATAATCCCACAATGCATGGAGGAGTTTATACGACCATGAATTCTTGTCTTTGTCCCCCATTTTCAGGATGATGTTGGACAAGGTCTTGTTGAAAGCTTCTATCTGTCTGTTGGCCACTTCATGGTAGTGGGATGAGTGGTTAGCCTTGATACCATACTCGTGGTATAGCTTTTCCAACTCAGCAGAGCAGAAATTGGTTCTGTTGTCTGTTAATATGGTACGAGGGACACCAAATCTGGTGATGATATTCGTTTTCACGAAGCTGAAAATATTTCTTGCCCTGACTTCCTTGAGGGGTATGGATTCTTCCCATCTGGAAAAGAAGTCGGTCTCCGTGAGGATATACCTCAGCTGTTTGGCCATGGCGGGAGGATATGGTCCCACGACGTCCATCCACCAGACGAAAAACGACCATGAGTTCTTAGCTTGATGAAGTAACTCTGGGGGCTGGTGTATGAAGTTGGAATGAATCTGGAATGAGTGGAATTTCACGGTAAAATTCTCACCGTCTCGTGCCACAATGGGCCAGTAGTACCCAAGCCTTCGAACCTGATGGGAGAGCTTGGTCCCTGGGTGATGTGCTCCACATGATCCCGCATGTACTTCAGTCATGACGGAAGCGGTTTCTTCTCCTTCAATGCATCTGAGGAGAACTCCATCAATGCATCATTTGTAGAGGACCTCTTGTTGACCCGCTCCACCATATATGGAAAAATTGATTTCCCTTCTCCGTATTTTCTCTCGTTCAGCCCTGTCTGATGGAAGCTCTCCCCATTGAAGGTAGTTCGCAATGGGGGTCATCCAACCGGTGGTAGGAGAAAATGGCTCTGGGACAGGACTGACTTCGTGGATCTCTTCCGTCTTATATTGAACAAATGGAAATACCATTCGATGGTGAGCAATGCTGATGACCATTTCATCCCGGTTTGGGTCGGCTAGGGCTGTGGCCTCGTTAGCTAATGCATCAGCTTGAGCGTTCTAGGACCGAGGAATATAAGTCAATGTTAATTCTGTGGAGAAGTCGGCCATTATCCCTTGGACATGGTCAAACAAGGGGATCATCTCCTCCTTTTAAATATCATAGTCATCGTTGACTTGCTTGATGACTAGCTCTGAGTCACCTTTTACCTTAAGGTGTTGTACTTACGCCTGCAGTGCAAGCTCCAGGCCTGCAATGAGGGCATGATATTCCGCTTCATTTTTCATACATCCCTTTGACAGGAGGAAGGAATACAACAAAACTACCTTTTCTGGGGACACGAGTATTATCCCCATACCCACTTTTTTGAATATAGGATCCTCCATCCTCTTCCCGGTGGGGCTTTGGGACGCGTCGTCAAAGTACATTTCCCATGCTGGGACCTCCTCTTGAACTGAAAATATATCTTCATTAGGTAGTTCAATATCCGGTGCAGTGGTCCCTGTTGAAGGGTTCTCTACCAGAAATTCTATTAATTCCTGGATCTTGATGGATTTTTGAGGCACGAACCAGATGTTGAATTATTGCAGGATGACCGTCCATCGGGATAGGCGTCTGGGTAGCATCGGGCGACTAAGGATGTACTTGAGTGGGTTACTCTGCAAGATCAAATGGACCTCATGATGTTGTAGATAATTTCATAGCTTTTGAACCGCGAATACCAAGTCCAGGCAGCTCTTCTCGATATTTGAGTATCGAGTATTAGCATCAATCATGGTCTGATTGAGATAATAGAGACTGTTTTCACTGCCAGTGTCGTTATTCTATACGAGGAAGGATCCCAATGACCATTCTAGGGTTGTCACATATAGAATGAGAGGCCTTCCTTCGACCAGGGGAATGAGCACCGGTGGGCTTAAGAATCACTTCTTCAATTTGTCGAACTCCTCTTGGCAGTCATTCGTCCACTGGTACGTGACCCCCTTCTTCATCAACCTAGTGAAGGGAAAACATTTTCTTGCCAGGTTGGATATGAACCGTCTAATATAGTATAGGTGTCCTTGGAGTCCCCTCAGCTCAGTGAGATTCCGAGGATGTGGCAGGCTCAGGATAGCCTTCATCTTCTCAGGGTCGACTTCGATGCCATGATGACATACGACGAAGCCAAGGAACTTCCCTAAGGTAACCCCAAAGGCACATTTCAAGGGGTTCATCTTCAAGCTATACTGTCGAAGCTTGTTGAAGACGGTCTCAAGGTCTGACAGGTGATCTGAGCACTGTCTGGACTTATCCACTAGGTCATCCACGTAACATTCAACGAATTTTCCCAAGAACGGCTTAAAGATCCAATGCATGGCATGCTGATACGTGGCTCCAGCATTCTTGAGACCAAAGGGCATTACCCTGTAATAGAATACCCCTTGAGGGGCCCTGATGGCAGTGGCTTCTTCATCTTCTCAGGCCATCCTAATTTTATTATATCTTGAATTTATATCCATGAAGGATAGATCCTCATACATGGTCGTCGCGTCAATTAAAAACTCGATGATTGGAACTGGGAAGTCATCTTTCAGACAATGCCGATTTAGGTCTCTGAAGTCAATGCAAATGAAGATTTACCCGTTCTATTTCTAGACAGGGACGATGTTGGCCAACCAAATGGGGTACTGGACCTCCCTGATGAAGCCTCCTTTAATGAGCTTATCGACTTTAGCCTCTATCTTGGCAGCATGTGAGTGGTGTGCCCTTCTGGCGGCCTGTATGTAGCCCTGATGGTCTTCTGGAAGACCTAGGAGATGTGTCTCTACCTCCGGATTGAGTCCCAACATTTCTGTGTAATTCCTGGCGAAGACGTCCCGGTGTTGCCTTAGGAAGGAGGTATATACCTCGTGTTCCTCGGGAGACATGGCCGCGCTAATGAGAGCGGGCCTCGGGTATTCTTTGGTACCCTGGTTTATTTCCCTGAGCTCGTCCACAGTGGTGGAGATACCTTCCTCAAATTTGAGAGGTGCATCTCTGAGATCTTCCCCATATTCTTCTCCCAAGTCCTCATCTTCTTGATCTGACGAGGAGAGAGTTTCCGGTCTGAGCCTTCGAGGGTTTGAGGGAGAGGCATCGTGGGAATCCCTGCTTGAGTATTCATCCCCAAATCGAGGGTTAGTAGACATTACCGCGTTGTCGTGCTCGGCTATCATGGTTGAAGTCATGAGGACATCCGAATGCATGTCTGTACTTCAACTCCCACTCTTAACACAGTTTATGGGTAGGACATAATCTTTTCCAAGCTGTCTGAGGGGGTCATCGGGGACCATTTCCAGGCCATTTTGAGCGGGGATCCAGTCGATTACATCGATCAAAGGATTCTTCTTCTTTTTCTCATAGAACCTGGTGTCGATGTAATGTGATTCGGAGAGCTCGAAAGGGGACTTGTCGGTGTGCAACATCCTACTTTGTCCATTGACGCAGTACTTGATACACTGGTGGTAGGATGAAGGAACGACCATGTGCTTATGGACCCATGGACTTCCCAGTAGGGCATTGAATGTTGTTCTCTTCCAGAACACCAGGAATTCCGTGTAGGCTACCAAGTCACCAAAATGGGTCTTTAGCTTAATTTGTCCCATTGGTTTCTACTCACTCTTGTCGTAACATAATCAAGTTGTGGCTGAGGGAATTAGATCGTCCTCACTGTAGCCCAACTTATGGAGTGTCCGTAGGGGAAGGGGGTTAACTCCAAAGCCATTTCCTATAAATACTTTTCAGATATCAGTACCATTCAGTGTGTCGTACACATATAAAAGTCTGATGTGTCCTTGCATGATGGAATCTTCGTTTTGATTGGTGAAGAAAATCACCACATTGCATTCAGCCAAGCCAGTCTCCGTCCAGTAAATCTCAACGGCAGCTACCTTGGCTTGGAATTCCTGGGGGTTGTTCAAAGCTTCGATAAGAACCTCTCTAAGGTCGACTGACAAACTCAGGGCATCTAGGATTGAGAACTTGGCTGGTACTAACGCCAGCTGCTTAAGGATGTCGTGTTTTTTCTCCAGTGGTCGACGCTTCTCCGTTGGAGGGAGAGTCTTAGCGGATGCTTTGGGAGCTGGAGCATTTGACGAGGAGGTACCGGTCGCGGTGATGGATGTCGATGGTGTTCTCGTGTTTTGAAGACTTGTCATGGCTGGTCTGTTTTTGCGTACTAGGTGACCATACACTTGATCCTCCCCTGGTGGGTATCGCAGAACAACAGGGCCAGAGTGGATGCTTGTGGGAGTGGAGGGGCATTCCCTCTCATGCCGAGTCCGATGAAGGGATCTCCCATGGGTTTCTGTGGTATTGATGGTCTGGCCCGATGTCCAACCATAGGGTTGGTTTTGGCCATGGATACGACTCCCCTGGTATCCCCTGCCTCTGTGATTCCTCCTCCCGGCTCCTCATGCAGGAAAATCAGATTCGTAATCATACCCTTCATCAGGTAATGATTCCATGAGATGGATGATGTTGATAGAACCAAAGATTAGCTCTTCATCCTCTGATAGGTCAACCTGGTCGGTTGTCTCTGATGGTGCCGTTTGGTGGGTCGGTGCCTGTGGTGCCAAATTCGAGGGCATAAAGTCTGCCATGGTCGGGACTAACTTTGGCCTCGTCGTGGACTGCTCTTCTTGTGATTGTTTCCTCCTTCGGATCCATTAAGATGACCAGATTGCGGAGGGTTGTGAGGATGAAGTGGTTGGCATTGTGGATCTAGGGGCTGCTGGTGGAAACACCGGCTGCTGTAGTTGAGCTCAGAGTATACCCTGGGGTCGGTTGATAGTCTTTTGAGTCATCCAGTTGTCAAATTTATGCCCCTGTTTGCTGGTGACTTTCTGCCACCCCTCCTCTTTATCAGAGTCGGTGGTAGACATACATGCCACACGTTCTGGGGGTGGTCCCGGCTCGACTTTTCCGGAATCTACCATCCTTTGTAGGAGGTCGTTGAAGACGAAGCATTCTCGGATACTATTCCCCAACATCCGATGGTAGGGGCAGTAATCTGGCCTGTCATCGCAGATGACTTCTTCCGGTTTCCTCGAATCTGGGAGGCAGAGAATGATGTAGTTCATGGCAGTAATGAAGTAGCCATGAACTTGATCTTCTCGGAATGAGTATACGTTTTGTCTCTGCTCCTCAAACTGGTTCCGCTTCGGTCCTCTCTGATCGTCCCATTTAGGTGGGGCGGCCACTGATATGCTGGGGGCCCTTGACGATTTGGTGGAGGCATGAGTGGTGGAGCAGGCACAGGGGAAAGCATGAGTGTGACAGTGGACGCTTCAGCTCTAGGGGCTCTTTTCCTAGGATCCTGCGAAGCAATTCTAAACTTTGAATTTGTCCGCTGCAGGGTGTCCTCAATTCTCTGGGCAATGGATGAGAGATGGCGGAAGCCAGTGGTGAAATCCACCGGTATGAGCGGTGTTATCAGCTCATCTCTAATTTTATGAATTCATATATCTAGCATCTCATCTTGGGGCATTGGCATGTTCAGGGAATAGGTCAGACCTTTCCATCTGGCGAAGAAATATGAGACCCTCTCGTTCTCCCTCTACATGCAGTTCATGAGATCGTTGATCGTTGTTTTCGGCAGCGTTGAGCTGAAGTGGAACAGGAACTGCTGATGGAGGTCCTCCCAGCTCTTTATCAACTAGGCCGGAAGACTCGTTTACCAGACGAAGGTGGATCCTTGCAAGGTCCGTACGAAGCATCTGAGTTTCACTGCTTCTTGTTATTCTGGAGTCCCCATCATAGGGTCTCAATAGGAATCATAGTGCATCAAATGCTACTTCGGATCGCCTGATCCATTAAATATGGGGAATACAAGGCTCCCAAAATTGGGTGGAGGTGGTTTGTTGGTCACCCAATCTGGGTAGGGTTTCCGCTCCGGCTGTATCAGAGCGCGTCAACCATCCATCGCTTCCAATCGATCTGTTAGTGCCTCGATGGTATTGATGACTCTCTAGTTTACATCCTGTTGGGCCTGGTCCTGGGCAGGCGTAGCCCGAGACATTTCTTGAGGATCCGGATTGGCTGGCACCAACGGTGCATATTCCATTTGGGGTACCCTAGGAGGGTTTGGGCATACTTTCTCTGGTTTTCTCCTAAGTGGAGGGAAATCCTAGTATTCATCATCCACGGTTAGGTAGTTCGATGAACCAGGTGCCTCATTGGGCAGGTTCCCTGATCATGCTTCGTTTGCCGGGGCAAGCCTTAGCCTTTGAGGTGCACTTGCTGGGAGTGCATGACGTGGATCTTCTTGGGACGCACTATAAATAAGGCAGTTCTTCTGGAGCAGCTCGGCGTTAAGCCACCTCAATTCTTTCATCTCTTCTTCCTGTCGAGTGAACCTCTCTTCGAGCGTTAGTGGCTCGTTTTTATCGAGGGAAGGGGACGGGTTAAGGGTAACCGTTACTTTATTCTTATCCTTGTTGGAATCTCGTAGGGTAGGTGGAGGGAGGTTACCTAATGGGGCGGCCATATTTAAAGTGTCCCTCTGGTTCCGGATGTGCACACATGGGGGTTCATTGTGAGTCACATCTTGACCGGAACCGTTGTCTCCCGATCCATCCGGATTTTCATTTTCTCCGGTGTCACCCGCGAGGTTAGCCTCTATGGCGTCTATGAACGCATATTGCGGGGTGGAGGGGATGCCATCTTCCAAATAGAAAGAGGATCTCCTGCGTCTTCGGTTGGCCTTCCCTTTCATGACCTTGGATTTCCCTCGGACTTCTTGACGAAGGGTGACACATAGAGTTCTTTGATGCGACCTTACGGTGTGCCTTCCTCTCGGAGGGGATGATGATTCGAATGACGGGATAGTATGGGAACCTCCTCTTCTGAATGTACTCCCTAGTCAAGAGAATACTGACTCTCGTGGGGGAGGTTGTTGTTGAGGGGGTAATAATTCACCCATCCCTGAGGGCTGGGGCTGGATCCGTTCATTAGACGTTGAGTCTCTTCCTGATTTTATTGGTCTTACAGGGGGCATTTGTTGTTAAAAATGCCCCCAGCCCTACAGGTTGGGGTTGACCTTGGATTGTAGCAGTAGCTGCGACTATCGCGACCTGCCTGATCTTGTGTGCCCCCATCTGGGGGTGAACCAGATCTGGTGCCGAATTCACCTGTGGATCAGTCCCTTCTAGGGAGGCAGCCAGAGATCATTGATTGGCCTCTCTTAGGCGAGAGGCCTACTGTATTCTCTCGGTGGCCTGATTCAGGAGTTTTTGAATGGCTCGTTCTCGCCGGGCCTGACGCCTCTGGGACTTACTCAAGGCCCGACTCTGTTGGGTGTGTTGCCTTTCCTGAACAGGGGGTCCACCCAATTGCCATCTCGATGTGACGACATTACACAATACCATGCCGAACGGGTTTTTCTGGGTGGGGAGCGGAGTGAAATGAAGAGCTCCGTGTTCCCCCCATCCCTCGATATGGACTCCCATCGGAGCGTCACCGATGAGGCGGTGCAGTTTGTGCAGTGCATGGAGGAAAGCTGCCTCCATATTCTCTTTTCACCTCTTGGGGCATTGTTGTCGCGTCGAGGAAAGGGCCTCCAGGTCGATGTGACGTAGGAGGTCCCATATCATCTTGACGTGGTCTACATACCCGTCGTAGGGCAGGAAGCTCGATTTCAGCCGGCGGAGGGTCGCCCATATATTATGGCGGATTCCGTTCATGAATTCATTCGACAACTCTCTCGGTATGTCGTACTAAGAGGTGGTCGTGGGCCAAAACATGACTGGTATATCATTCCTGGCCAGTCGTTTCCTCAGGTGCAGTATATCAGCATACTCCTCCGCCTGTGATTCTTATACCTGGTCAGTACAACTAAGGCTCTCACTATAGTCGGAGGTAGTGGGACTGGTAGGTGTCGAATTGTCTTGTGGGAAATTCTGAGGTGGTTCAGAAGATGAACGTGGCCCTGGAACGACTCTTGATCGAAGAAGGGCGTCGTTAGCGACAAGCTGGGAATTTGACATGCTCTATCTCATCCTTCTGAGTGCCTCGGCATACGAGGGCCTTTCGGTGCTTGAATCGGTAGTGGGAGGGCCTTCCTGTCAAAATAATATGTCATCGCGGGGAGGACCTCTACAATGGTGGCCATAATGGAGAGGACTACCATTACTATTTGATGCTTCACTGCATAGAGGAATTTTGCAGTGCACACCCTGGGGAGGACCTCCAAGGCATGTCACAGTAAGGGGAGGACCTTCTGGCTGTGTAGCGTCATTACTGGGAGGACCTTCACAACAACTTCCATCATGGTGAGGATGACCATCATGGATTAACGTTCGACGTGCATCATGGGGAGGAACTTCAGGACACACCTCCATAAAGGGATGACCTTCTTGTTTCGTGGGGCCATTGCGGGGAGGACCTTCGCAATGGCGGCCATGTTGGCGAGGACTACCATCATAGCTACGGTAATGGAGAGGACTACCATTACTGTTGGTGCAGGGATAATATCTAAGGGATATATCCTGGGGGGGGACACTAGAATGTACCACAATGAGAGGAGGGCCTTCTCATTTCTTGACATCTCTACAGGGAGGACCTCCGTTATTAGGGTGACGAGGACTACCACCGTGACCTTATGCCTGGCTGCGTGGAGTTCTGTTGCAGCGTAACCCCTGGAGAGGACCTTCAGGGCAGGCTACGACAAGGGTAGGACCTTCTTGTCGTAATGAGATGTCACTACAGGGAGCGCTTCCGTAGTTGCGTCTAGGATACAGAGGACTACCATCACAATCTGTGGTCCCACTGCATGGAGAGTTATTGTAGTGCATACCCCGGGGAGGACCTTCAGGGTGGACCGTAGCAAGTGGAGGACCTTATTGCTACTCGATCTTCTTGTCACGTGGTGGGTTTCCATGACTCGCATCAAGATAGAATCTCTCGTGACCGATCACTATATGCCCGTGGAGGAGGCCCGCACGGGTGCTCTGGGGAGGACCTTCAGAGCTGTTGGTAGCGACATTGCGGGGAGGACCTTTGCAACTGCTACTGCCACTTCTATAATATGGTAATGTGGGGGCAGGGTTTTGATCCTTTGTTGCATGCTTAGCGGCTTTGGAAACCCCAGCTTCCAGTAGAGCGGAGTCATGAGCCTGGTCTTTATTTTCCAGCTACCTTCGGCGCGTTCGGGGTGCTCTTTTGCGGGCTGTGGAGACCGTCTGCTATTGACAATGGCCTTCACCTTTGGGTACCTGTTTAATTTGGTCCCATGACATTTCCGGGATACGCCAATGAACATCTTGAATTTTTGCATGGATATATGCCTGCTATAGATCATCCACCGTGATGGATGGGTGTCCCCCAGTTGGAACGAGTGTAGTTTCTCGATCTGGTTGCCCTTGCGTCACGGAATATAGCCGGTGACCCTCCTAGGGTGAAGTAGGGATGCAGATCTGCTCTAAGGCGGCTATCTCATCTCTTAGATGAGTCGCCTCAATTGGGGAGATGGGATCACGGGCCCAAGTTTTTTCTGTTGCCGACGATTCAATTACATTATCGGAAGTCTGCAAGATAGGTTATGGGATCGATACCTGCTCCTCCATCATTTCCAGGATATGTAAAGAGACATATTTGGCAGGAACGGGTATGAAGGCCCATTCCGGTATCAGATTAGGAATATCCTACTCCGGTCCTCCAGTGTTCAGTGGGTACGGACAATTATCCTATGTCAGGGCAGGTGAACAAATCTGCCCCTGTATCGGGATATGTCAGTTTCTCTCTCCGTTTTCCACCACATCGGGGTGGCGGACTTTACATGCATCCGCAGGGAGCTGGCTCTGCATATATTGGTTTCCCACCATATCGAGTCAGTGGCCTCTTTTGGTGGGGAGAGGTTCCCGCCTATGATTTTCCGCCACATCAGGGTGGTGGGATTTGTAGATATCCACCATATCAGGATGGAGGGCGTCTGAAGAAACTACCAGGAACTGGTCCTGCAGGTGCCAGGTCTCCACCATGTCAAGCTGGTGGGCTTCACAACCCTGGGCAGGGAGAGGTGCCTTCCTGGTAAGTGTTGTCCTGCATGAGCGACAGGCTTGATGGAGCTCTACGGGAATGCACACCGGCTCGTATGATGTCTCCATGTCTGGATGGCGGGCTCGGGAGGAGAGAACAGGTGTAAGTGCCTGTTCGTGGTACGTCTTCGTGGCTGGGTAGCAGAGCTCCTCCTCAGGGACCAGGGTGATGAATGGTCCCTGATTGTACGTCTACCGCCCTCGTCGGGCGGTCTGAGGGGCCGGATCTCGAGGAACGTGGGCCTGAATCCTCGGGGAAACATCCTACTCGGTGCGAGGATGTTGAGTCACAGTGTGACCGTGATGACGCCTTGCAGTGGGGTCCTAAGAGCGGAACCCCCATTCGACAGGGATGAATCCTCAATGTCGACCTCATCTGCCTTCCTTAGATAAAGGAGGTACGCATTTTCCTGTTCCAAGGATAGGCTCCTGAAACGGTTGGAGACAGCGACATGGGATGTCTGGATCCTCCTTTGCGGTCGCTGCTGAGCAGGCGACCAACGAATATTGATGGATTGGAGGGCGTACATGACCACCTTTACTATTGGGAGAGTACCATTCACGTGGTACTCTCGGATCAGCGTGTCTGAAACCCAGCGTTGAAGACGGTGGGTGGGTGACAAGGTCCACTATTGTTGAGGAAGTCTCATCCTTGCGTCATTAGAAGCACGCACTTGTGAGTTCCTTTGCGATGCCATTGGATCAAAGGGAGTTCTGAAAGTAGTTCCTGCGAAACATTTTAGAAAATACAAGCAGAAAACCCGTCAAAGAAGCATCTCATAATCCCATGCGTAATTAATGACCTTGCTTGGACCTCCTTTAAAGTATAAGGGGGAACTAGGTGATATTAAGTTGAATATGTCATGTTTGGTTAAAGATTCAAGTCGGGTTCACCATTTTTTTTTCATTCTGGATTTCGGCCACGAAACGCCCAATGACTCCGTATCCAATGATTGATGGATCTGCTTTCCAAAGGCATGCGTTCACCGGATGGTCTGACCAACAACCCTTAAGAACTCACATTGGTCGAGAGGTTGGGATGTCGGGCTCATCACACCCTTTTTGGGGGGAAATTATTGCATGTTCCGGGACTCCCTTATAGATTTACGACTTATTAATATGTTCATGAATCTTTGGTTTATACCCAAACATAGAATCCATAGATTTAAACTTGGTGGGCAATGGTCAACTGGACGCGGGGGTTAGGAATCATTTATGCTTGAGGTTTACCATCCCTCGTTGGATTAATGTCCCCGAAGGGCTGGAACTCGCTTGAGGTGGCACTAGGAGTGGCGCAGTGAACCGACATGGAGATGATCAGATCGACCTGTTGTTGGGCATGAACCTCAGGGAGGCTTCCTACGTACCCTTCTTAGGAAGTATAGATCAATGTCTATGTAGTTCGGATAGGTGTCGGGGAACCGACATGAAGAGAGACTAGTTGGTCCGATGGGTGGTGGGCTTGAACATCATGGAGGCTTACTATGTACCCTGTTTAGGAGGCAGGGATCAAAGTCCCTGTACTTCGCTTTGGCTTGGTGCTTACGCTCCAGGGCAGCCCAAAATGATGGATTGGGGCTTACACTCTGAGGAGGCCCATAGGAAGATTTCATGGTTGGTGCTTACTCTAAGCCCACGTGAGTCATGCTCAGTGTGAGAAACAAGAGGCAGCAGGGACCAGAGGGTCACGTCGCGAAAGGTGCGTCCGTGAGAAGCAGAGTGGGGCTTATGAATGAAGGCGGCCCAGGGTGATGGATTGGGGCTTACGCTCTGAGGAGGCCCAGAAGGTCGGGGATTACTCCGATATGGACGCCCAGGGTGACAAAGAAAAGAAGGAGTGGGAAAGGGGGTTCTCATGTTCCCATCTCCTCTCTTGTAGTGCACGAGGGCTTCCTTATAATGGCTATTTTAATATCTTTGATGAACCCTCAACATGTGGAGGGGAATAAAGGGGATTCACGAGCTTAGACTCCACATTATCGTGGGAATGTGAACCTAGTAATTCTTCGGGAATCATCTCAAGGTTCGGGGCAACCACTTTTCCCTTGTTTACCATGGGTATGTGAACTCAAAATGGTGCGCTGATGTGCCTGAAAGTTATTCCACGCGGATCTGGTGGCTATGGGGGAGGCCTTGGCTCGGGGCCGATGAATGGGCCAATGAGGGAGTCGCGGAGGACCTGGCTAGATCTGAAGGATTTTACCTGGCTTTGGGAATGAGAAAACTGAAGTATTTGGTGAGCCACCGAGAGGTATGGGTGGTGGCGCCCTTCGCGTGGGGAAGTGCCACGCGGCTGGAGAAGTCGTCTGCGAACCAGGGTGGTCAGTGGACTGATTGGCGTCCTGCGAACCAGGGTGGTTTGCGGCTTCAGATTCAATCCACGAACTAGGGTGGTTCGCAGCTTTAGGTTCAATCCGCGAACCAGGGTTATTCGCGGAGGGTTCCTGGTGAGAAGCAGCGGACAAGGGCGGCACCGATCGGAGGCTCATCGGTCGATGCTTTGCCCGCGCAGGAGAGTGTTACGTGGTCCAAAGGATGGGAAAAGAGGCATAAACCCCCTGGTCCATAGGGAAGTCATCGGCGGAGAGGGTATGGTTCGCGGTTCTCCTTTTTGTTAATTTAGGTTCACGGTTCATCAAATTATTATGCGTTTTTCAATTCCATCTTAATTCATATACCTGTTGTGGTTCGCATATGGGAATTTCACTATTTGAAAAATCTGAAGCCTTCCTTCAAGCGATCTCCTTCCGAATATCTAATCCCTACGAATCCGATTCCAGTTCTCCAATCCTCTCCTTCTTTCCCCCTTGGTCTATTTTTATAGAGTGGGGAAAGGAAAGTATATGTGGCCACGCGACACCTTTTCCAGAGGCCCATAACCAAATACCCGGTTCACAGATGACTTGGTCAATCCGTGATCCGCGGTGGGTATTGAACGCTCCCCTCCTCCACGGGGAAAACTTAGGGAGTGCTCCGCGGCTGCGGAGGGTTCCGCCTCTATTCCGCGAACGACAGCGGGTGCGGCTTGAACCGGTCGATGCGGTCCGCAGTTGGGGTAGTTCGTGACTGTGAACCGGACTAGCGCCCATCCTGCCTCATGACCGCGGAGGCTCTCCGCCTCCATTTCGCGAATGAAAATGGTTGGTGGAGGGGTTGCCTCACAGTGCTTTCATGGACCGGTTCGCGGAGGGGGTGCCTAAGAGTGCCTCTTCTTTGATTATTTGCCCCAATTCTTTTGGGGGATTTGGGTAAAATTCCATTTGCATATTTTTCAGGACCCTACATTGTTTAAAAGACATACCTCTTCATTGAAAAGTATCCCTTTTTAGAACCTTAATCCCTATAACGATTGTATTATACCTAAAATAGGACATATTGAATGAGGGTATGGATAAAATGAAATGATATTATTATTTACTTTCTAATTTAAATATAATTTATAGTTTGATGGAAATAAAATAAGTAGTTCCATTTTATAAGAGATGTGAGGGGAACTCTTTGAATATCATTAAATTTTAAATTAATATATATTATATATGATGTCAAAATCGATCCAAATTGATATTATTATAAAAAAAGATGATATTGAGAATAAATAATACAGTTGATTAAAATTAAAAAACATTGATAATAGTTTTACACTTATTTATGTCTTTTAATAATTTGTTAACCCTTTTCCAAAATACTATACCAATAATATTTTCTACACTTTGAGATCCATAATTGATACAAAATAGGAGAGACGACCCAATAATGTAACATGGATTATTTAATAAACATTATCTATTAATTTCATAAAACTATGATTTTTATGATTCATAAATCATTTTAAGAGATATTATTCATTAATAATATAATTATTATAAATATTAAAATTTTTCATTAACAATGACTTCACTAACATCAATAATTTTCTTAAATAAAATGAACCAAGCACAATATAGTATGTCATTATTATCAAGAAAAATAATCTAATAGAAATTTTAATTAAAATCATTTCATTTGTAACATTTTTAAAATCATTCATTTTATTTTTCCTGTAATTGAATAAATACTGCCTCAATGTTCTGTATGCTTGTAATGTAATTATTTCATACTTCAAATTTAAAAATAGAATAAACTTTTTAATATAAATAAAATAGATTCCAAATTAATATTAATGATATAAAATTTCCTTTATTTATTCCTATACTAAAAATTATAGTGTTATTAAAAAAAGAGTGTGAATGTTTTGGCTTTAAATTCAATTAAATATTATAATGGTCAAAATTTGGTAAATATGGGATAAAAATAAAATATATTCGACTTTTGGATTAATAAGGATGATATATAATCATCATGAAAAATAATTCATGTTTTTGGGTAATTATTAAGACCTTATCATTTTATTTTCAACTTTAATTACCCGATTTACACTTAAGATCATAATAAAAATTAATGAAGATACTATTAGTAATGTCGAAAAAAATAAAAGGGACCTAGTTATGAAATTTGGTGCCAATAATTATTTTTAAATAATCCAATTTTAATTATTTAAAATATAGAAGCATAAGGATTTAATTTAATATGAATCATAATTAAATCTATGATAAACAATTTCTCAAGAAATTTATTTTTTAATAAAAATGTTTTTTATCTAGCTTTTTGTATAAAATAATTGCCAAATACTATAAGGGGATTGTTAATAATAATAATAAGAGGAATAAATTTTCAAAACATTATAAAATATAATTTTATTATGAAATTAATTTAGAATAAAATATAATTTTACAAAAAATATGTATTTTTCATAATTCATTGAAAATAAATCATTCAAAAAAATTATCAATAATTATTCCAAATATATTTTTTACATATTGAAATCAAAACATACATTTGTTTTGAGAAATTAAAAATCTAATATTTTTATATAATGATTTAAAAAAAAGCATAAAAATTTGAAAAACATAACATAATAAGAAAAGATGATTTTTTTCCTTTTGAATAAAATAACATTAAATTTTTCAAGAATGAATATAATTATATAAAATAAAAATAATGAATATAAAAAAATATTTATGTGAAATATAATTTGATATTACATCTGACCTCATGTTTAAAAGTTTATCCCCATAATATTGATTACATATTAGAAAAGTGGTGATATCTTTCCGTCAAATAATTTTATAATTACCATATTGTTTCATTAAACATGTGTTTTTTTAAAACATTTACCAATTGAATTAACTTGTTCAAAAATTCATTATCTTTATAGTTATGAATCCAAGTTGCTTTTTCCTCAAAAGATATGTTGTATTCCAACTATACTCCCCCATTGATCAAAATATGAGATGAATCTGGCACACATTTTCATTATATAAAAATATGAAAAACATTTTGTACATGGGATAAAATTATAGTACAGGCCACTTGGTAGCCAAACAATACAACATTACATAAGATTTCATATGGTCCAATAAACTGACGATACATATTTCCCTTTTCACTATAATTTGTAACACTCCTCCTTCAAGATAAATTATGAAAAATATGATCACCAACATCAAAATAATTATCTTTCATTAGATAATCCATAAAAATTTTCATCACACTTTGTCCCATATTCACATGTTTCTAAACTAAATTAACCTTCTGAACCATTTACTCTATTAATTTTCATTCCATAAACATCCATTTTCCACTTAATCCCAAAATAATAGATTTATAAATATCTTTCCATATAATTCCTTAAAATGATCAATCAATATACTTGAATAAAAATGTTATTATAAAAAAACTCCAATAATTAAATATGTTGATCTTATCCTCCTTGGTAATCCATTGAATAAGCAAGGATATTCCATTATAATTTCAAAATCAATTTTCCCCAACTTTTTATATTATTTATGATGAAGTTTTTTACTAAAATTTAATTTAATATCAGACTACATAGTAATGTTGCTCCTAAATTTATATGATAACCTGTGATTATGGAAAAATATAATATATAGAGGAACTCTATGTAACCTTACTATTCCTCTCGAGACATTGTGTATAAATTTCATCTAAATTCAAAATATCTCTATGGGGGAATAAATTCATAGATTTATTTAGTTGATAAATAAAATCTCAGATCACAATATTAACATGATAAGTAATTGGAAATCACATAATGAAATCCATTGACATATTATTCCATTTCTACTTTGGTAATGGCCATGGGTGAAGAAATCCTAAAATAACTTCATCACACTTCAACCTATTGATATGCCAAATATTTCATGGTAAACTCATCATTATAACATATCATTCTATCACACTAGTAATACTATATAATCTCTCTTTATATCATTGTGATTCTAGGACAGATGAAAATTTGGGAACTTTATGACTCACAGATCATTTATAGCTTCAATGTGGAGTCACATGACACATATGACACCTTTATATATTTCAAAACAATATATTGATCAACATTAAATTTAGGAAACATAAATATCTAAAAAATGATACATTTTCCTATAACTCATGGACTTAATTATATGATTGAATATTTCATTATGATATATATGATAGTACTTATAACATAAAATCTAAGTAAATTACTGTATTCATAATTTATTAGCCAAAATTAAACATATCATCAACTAAAGGGTCATTTTTAAAATGTATCTTTTTAAATTCATCATCAATATTCCAAATAAATTAATTATTTACTTTGATTTATATTATAGGATTAAAAAGAATTATAATGTTATAATATTTAATCAATTTCTGTCATTTTTTCTACCTCATGTTGAACTCTTTCTAAGATACTATATACATCAACATTTATGATCATTATATATTTCAATCATTGATCTATATAAATGATGTCGGTAAATTTTAAATCAAACACCAGAGCTTCCATTTAAAATTCATATATAATATAATTCTTCTACTATGGTTTAAATTGAAAAGAATCATGTGAAAGTAATCAATCATTCTACCTTAGGAACCAACTATGTCCTTTTAATAAAGAATCACTACTGATGAGACATTAAAATTTCTTCGATAATAGATAAAAAACTATATCATTCACCAATATATTATACCATTCCTAGAAATTGTAATACATATTTTTTTCATGATGAGTTTATTCCATTTTCAAGAAGACATATTTAGTGCGATAGATAACCATGTAACATTTCCAACAAAACACCTCTAATAGCTTATTAATCAAAAAAAACTATAAATTAGAGTATCATTTATATTTTTATTTTAATTTATCATCCTCTTTATTCATATGTGGATCAACTATTGTTCCATATTTATTTATGATGTGTCCAAAGAATTAAATATGTTGTAACCTGAATATACATTTTCCATATTTTCCATAAAATAATGGTCCTATATAGAATACAGACTAATTCTTATATTTTTTTCGTGTTCCTCATAAATTATTGAATAAATTATGATATAATCTACAAAAACAACCAAAAATACATCCAAATATTAATTTAAGACACTATTATAATGATATATAAATAATGTTTGGGAATTTTCTACAAAAAGGGTATAATCATATACTGATAAAGCATATACGTTATTCAAAAATCTATTTTCTGAATATCAAATGAAATCACCTTAAACTGATTATACATGGATTAGTGGTATTCTATCATAAAATACTAAAATCCTTGTAGAAGAACAAAAAAATCATAGATATATGTCATCATTAACTTATTCTTTATATAAATGTTATGAAATCTATAATAAATGAACATATTAATTAAAATATATTAATTTTTAACATAGAAAAAATTAGTTAACCCCCATGATGATGATATCGGATGATTGAATACATTGTTAAGAAATCGTGAAAATGTTTTTTCATTTCTGAAATTTATACATGATCCATTAAATAAGTTATTTTACTAATTATATTATCCCCCAACAAAAAATCAAATGTAAATTCAATATCAAGATCAATTATAACACCATGATATATAATAGAAAAAACATTCAGGTATTCTTAAACTATTACCACAATATTAATATAAACCATTTCATTTTTTAAAACAATATTTGGAATATACATTTCATTTTCATCCTTTAATAGTTTCTCAAATTTTGGATTTGTTAGAAAGTATATGGTATCATTCTTGTAATAAAATTGAAACTATTTAAGAAAAATAAAATTATTTTTCTCTAAAATATTTCTTAGTAGGGTAAACGTGAAGATTCTTCATACCTAAAATAACATTAATATCAAATAGGGGAATGAGACAATTATTATAATGTAATTTCACCCCTAAGATAATTAAAGGAAGATTCATATAATTTATTTTTACCTTAATAATACCCCTGTTGTTTTTACAATAATTTCCCAATTCATTTTAGAATTTGTAATATAAAATTTATATGAAAAAAACATAAAAATTAATGAATATGTAGACCTATAATTAAAAATAAAATTAAAATAATATTATTATATAACAAATAAATACATACCACTATGTTTTATAGACTAATATCTAATGAAGTAGTTGTGAAGGATTTCACCACACCATTTCTATTTGGAGTAATTTTTGTTCAAATTATTTTCTCTTTGGATTTTTCATGTCCATAATGACCCATCTTGTTTAATATATTTCATTATACTTCATATAATCAAAACAATTCTTATGAATCCTATAACATTATTCATTTATATTAAAATACATATTCCAAAACATACCACATTAGAAGTACTAATTGTATTTACAAGTAATTTCTTTTTTTATTTTTCCCATCACTCTCAGAAAGGAAAGACTTAATATTATAAGAAGAATATTAATTTGATCCATTCAACCCAATTTCATTTCAAGTGGAATTATTTTTTTAGTGGTTTTCAATGTAGAAATGATCATTAGAAAAATCCATTTCTATAATCTAAAAAAATTTACATTATTTTATCATGTCTTTTAAATTTATGTGAATAAAATTATCTATGATACTTGGATTCAAAACTATGTGGAATTTATTAATTTTTCTATCATGATTCTGTATAAAATGTGGTGTGTACCACACCAATCAGGTAAAAGTTTCTGAAATTGAGACCATGGATACTTCTTTATTTTTGTTTCAATTCCATGAATAGATTCCTCCATTATATGTTGAACCTCCTTATAAAAATATTTTCCTAGGAAAATAGTCATAAATTAATCCCTTTCTAGGGTAACAATCTCTAATATTTCCCTGATATTATGGACTATTTTCAAATAGTGGTTATAATCACCAAAAATTTTAAACCCAAAACACATTCATTTTGATGATACAAATACCCCCATGACATCAAATATCTTTTCTAGAGATTTGATCTATCCTTTAGTTACCACTAGTTTAGAAGATTCCCGGAATGTTGGTTGATATCGGTTGATAAAATGATCTAATATTTTATGATCATCTATATTAGACATGGATTTCATCCAATATATATACCCCCACAATTTATAAAATTCATCATTTTATATATAAATATAAAAAAATATTATTTCTTATTTTGATCATTATGGGTTTCTAATTCAGAATGATATCTTCCCCTCGTTTCCTTCATTATTTATCCTCCTTATTTCCTTTGTTGAAAAATATTAAGAATTGACATAGTTTAGAAAACTAAACATGGTAATATGAATTCTCCATATAACATTAAGATAAAAATAAATTAAAATATTCTAATATTAATTCATTAACATTATCGTAACACCTAAAGTTATCTAAATCTTTTTCAGGAACAAAATTCAAGGGAAAACCCTTATTTATTACATATTATAATGATTTTATATTTGAATTCTCATTCATAAATTCACAAATATTATTTATTTTCATAGTTATAGATATTTAGGTAAAAAATATTATAAAAAACCCCTATATTTTAAAAAAAAATTCACTTCTACTCAATATCCTTTTTTCTCATAATGATTACATTAAAATAGAAATAAGTTTAATTTTCATGATACATCTTCACAATTTTATTCTTTAACTCGTTCTTGTCACTAATAATAACCTGAAAAACATTTCAAAACATGGTATGTGTAGAGAAATAATAGTATGGTACATAAAAATATTGATAGAAATAGTTATCCCATCAATACATATTGAGATTTTCCATTATAAAATGATAATATGGGATCAAATTAATCCTTTTATTACCCATGAAATCAACGTGTCTTCTAAAAGAATTTGATATATCATTTCTTAAGAAATCTTGAAGTAAAATTAAAATCATTGAATTATAAGTTAAATAATTAAAAACTCATAATAACTTATTCAGAGTGTCATACTCTTCATCCTTACGAAGTTGGAGTTGCTTTCATTTATGTTCTGATATAAAAGTAATTTTATAAACACCCCATAAAATAATTAATGAATAATGCAGCTAAAATGGGGAATCGTTTTAATATAAAATTAAAAAATAGAATAAACGTTAATATTAAACATATAGAAACATTCAAGGTTAAACATAAAATAACCATTATAGATATAATTGGAATAATCCTCTTTTTATATACACTCAATATCTTAGGAGATCCTAATTAATTAAATCTGAACAATTTCCTAAGTCGTTAGAGAGATATAATGGTACTCTAAAATGCAGTTTTTAATTTTACCACCCATCATCATTAAAAATCACCATGAATAATATTAAAATACATAAAAACTCAAATCATAAAAATATACGTTTCAAATGTAAGAAAAAATTCAGTATATTGATATACCCATTTCCTTTAATAGTTTTCTTTAAAAAACCCAGACTAATGGGAATGATGTTATTTATCTGAAAAAAACATTAAAACCTATACTGGAAACCAATTATCAAACAACATATATAGTTAAAGGAATAGTTATTATTTCGATATACAACAAAATACAACATTCATGTTTCCTTTTTTTATAACATCAAATGTTCGGTATAAAACAAATAAAAAGGGATATTTCTAAAATAATTAAAATAATATAATATAATTAGATTAAAATTTCCTATATAATTTATTTATTTTATATTAATTAAATTTATACTATAATTTCATAAATATTTACATGGATGAAAAAGTGTAGACATGGAAATAATAAAAGAGTATTTTTAAATGATTATCTCTGTTCATGAGTTTGAATCAATACGTATGTTTTTATCCTCTTAATTAATAAAAATGCGATAAAAAAATTATTTACTAATAATATTTTACATGTTCATTATTCCTTTTATAATATCCATTTCCATGTTATATACAATCACATAATCATATATGTTCACAATGTATGTTTTAATGATATATTATTTATAAGGCCAAGCTAAC
This sequence comes from Viscum album, assembly GCA_963277665.1. Classification (NCBI taxonomy): domain Eukaryota; kingdom Viridiplantae; phylum Streptophyta; class Magnoliopsida; order Santalales; family Viscaceae; genus Viscum; species Viscum album. The sequence continues at coordinate 1,303,011,044 of OY728140.1, read as the reverse complement.
TTCGGTTGGTTGAGTATAATCGAAGATATAGTTTTACATTAATATAAAAAAAATTATATTTAATAATTATAATTTTTATACATCAGTTATACTTTTAAAAAATTATACATGATATTAATGAATAATTAACTATGTTAGAATCATAATGAGGGTAGGATATATGTACACTTGAGTAACATTTCCATTTTTCAAAGATCATTATAGAATAAAGGTACATATTTATTTTATATTTTTTTCATAATAATAATATAATTAAATTCATATTAATCCATTAAAGATATCATTAAATATCAACTATGTGATTTGGTGATTAAAACGTATCACATCACTTTTTGGAAGTGGTAGTTCACATGTACTCATAATGGATTTTATCATTTTTCAATGAATGGAGTATTTAAAATGTATACGATAATTTATCCTATAATAATTATAATTATTTCAAGAATATAATATAAATGTTAAATTCATTATTATAATTAACCTAGAGAGTCGATGATGGGAAAAAATTACCACGGTTCGTGAGACGATAGTCTGTTGTACAAAATAATGTTAAAATTCCTTGCATATTTCTGAGAGGTTGGAGATGGTTATATTAAATCAAATAAATATAATGAAATATAATTATATTTATTATAATGGTGTTTTTATTTTATCATGTATTATGATGATTTTACAGAGGTATAATGATAAATAAAAATAATACATGCAGTTAAAATTTATTCCAATTCTGCAAAAAGTCTCTTTTTTAATAAATAATTTCTTATAAGGATGGTAATATAACAAAAAAATCTAGAATTAAGGGTTGTATTATGGGAACGTACTATTGTGTGAATTTTCATAAATAAAATTCTTTTTATTTTTTTAAAAAAAATTGTAAGAGTTGGTGTAATTTTATATGTCCACACAAGGGAACTATTGGAATTTTCTAAAACATTGAATTAATATAAATTTATTTTTCCCTCCAAATTGAACTAAATTGATAAGAATATAATTCAAGATGAGGATTATTATTATTAATCACATCTAATGATATATTTACTAGTTTCAATAACTTTTTTCTCCTTATCATTTTGTTTGAACCCTATGTTATCTTTTTTCAAAAATACTTCTTCAACATGTATTTTTACCGTTTTAGAGACATAAGAGTCACAATTAAAGAAAAAAAGGAACCATAATTTGACATTTTTTTATTTAATTATCCATATAAATTTTTTGATTCTAAATCAATTATTTTAATGAAATTTATATCAACTAATAGAAAAATGTAATATTAAAATTTCATTAATGTAAAAGATTAGACTATTTATTTACATTGACATTAATAACATCATGTCAATAAACAAATGTTAATCCAATGCTTCAAAACCCCTATTATATATCATTTTTATCTATTAAAATATTTTAAAAATAAGATTCATTTAAATCATATTTTTTAAAATTTTGAATTTTTTCCTTTAATTGAATAATTATTTCATTATTGTGGCATATGATCTTATGGTAAGTATGTTTCCCAAATAATTAAAAATAGTATAGTTATTATAAGCATCGGTGTAAAATTTTTAGATATATATTCATAAAAATGTTATAATAGAAAAAATATTTACCAATTAGCAGCAAAATCCATATATTTAATTGATGGATTATTATAAATGTGAGGACGATTATGAATCATATATACGCATAAAAACAATTTGGGTATATTTTGGTGTCATTTTTATTCCTTATCATTTTTATTTAATTTTAATTATCTTATTTACCATTTACCATGTTAATCAAATTTATTATGGTTTCTATTCATATTGTTCAATAACTCATCTTACATTTAATATAAATAATACTAAAAGAAAAACTCGTGCCTTTCACGTTTTGATAGCTGTCTATTTACCTCCAACAATATAAAAAACTAATCAAGGAACATTTGGATTATATTCACGTGATTTCTACATTTGAACTCAGTTTTAATATTTACCATACATTCCAAATCATAAAAATTCAATGTTATCCAAGTTTCTTCTTGTTTATTTTGTTGACTACATGCACAAATCATAGGATGAGAACCACTTATCATAGTAAAAAACAATATAATCATGAATATTTACATATATAATGTCTAAATAATGATACTCTCTTCTTTAGTATATGGTAAATTACCATTATCATTTTCTATAAAGAGTCATATTCTATTTAAATACAACATGATAGTTTGTAAATTGTTTTTAATTATTCAATAAAAATCCCCTGAGTGTGTCGCACCAGGTGTGCCACAAGGCTCATTTTCATCCACCTGTTCTCGATCGAATCTAGCTTAAAAAACTTTTTTTTGTTGTTATTACCCCTATATATATCTATCACAAATCCACATCTAGTTGTATTATTTAGGATGGTATTTATTTATAGGAAACCATTTTATATATACATTATGAAATGTATATGTCATTTTCCTATAATTTAACTCAGCATTAGATCTATCGTTAGAGACACCCCAAGAAAAATATTTAGAAATGTCCATTAGGATATCACTAAAGTGTTCTCATCCTAGTTTCCAATGTATTAATAACCATTTTTTGACACAATCTATATTGATCTTATCTTAATATACATGGATATGATATCATTTTAGATGAATATTCCACAAATTAACAATAAACATGCCCTAGAAACATATTAGTTCAGCCTCTATGGAATCATAGAACACATTATTCTTGTTTGTTGAATGATCCTCAATATATCCCTTGAATATCTACCCCTTTTGTTATTCAATATAAAACCATTCTTTATTACTTGGGGAAATGAAACATAATAATGGGATGAGCTCGAATGTTTTGTAAGGGTAAATAAAAGAAATGCATCACCATAACATGATCATACGTGTATGAGAACATGATCATGACATTTAAAGATAATAACATATATAAAAAGATACTAATGAAGATATATATCATAAATTTTGCTATTTTATAAGACAGTAATAAAAATCTAATCCTAAAGATGAACCCTATGAGCATATCAAGTCACAAGACATAGAATTTTGGGTATATACCTAAACATGTAATACCAATCCCTATAAATCAACTCTTCTTTCCAAAAAATTATTACGTAAATTCATGGTGAATAAACCTACTGGGTAGGACACACCAATATCCATAGTCTTAGTCCTTTATTTAAAATGGATAAGGTTTACCCAACTACCCATAGTGGATCTGGTGTCCCCAACTTCTCATTGTGGACCGGGTTTCCCTTTTTCCCACAGTGGATCAAGTTTTCTAATATTCCCACAGTGGATCGAGTCTTCACAAACTTTATATTGGATCAAGATATTTTACTTTATTTCCATCAATATATCATGAGATACAAATAATTACAAAATTCAATGGAGGGATATACATCACCCACACATCACATAATATTATCATATATATATGATCCATGGGATGATAAAATGTGTATCATATCATGACCCATAAAAAAATATGGGATTCATAAACATCATATATTAAACCATGTAATAGAATAGGTATAAGAAATATTCCATCATATCAATACCAATGGAAAAGGGATAGGTCATATAATCATTTCATCAAATAATTACTCATGAAATTATTATAGTTTCAAGTGAATATAGGTTGTGGAAGGGAAATAGGTGTCATATACTTCATTACGAAAAATCATAAACCATTAAATAATGAATATGAATGGTATTATTAGGTAATATCACCATTAAAACATAAAATAACACAAATTATGTAATATTATATAGAGAAGGAATTTTAAATATCATATGAAACATTTCATTAGGAAAATATCCTTTCATGAAAAATAATTTCTATAAAACCATTTCAAAATCCTTTTTATAAAAACAATGATTCCCCATTTCATCGAAAACATTTCGTGACAAAAATTTCTTTTATATAATGAATACCCAATTTTAAAACATTAATATTTTTGAAAAAAGTTATATATTAAATATCATTGAAAACGTATAAATTAATCCTCATAGTATTTTTATATCCTTTTTCTTTGAAAAAAACCATGAAAACTCATAATGAATTGTTTAAAACATTTTAAAATCCTTTTTCTATGAAAATACATTAAAGACCTTTAAATAAGGCTAGAAATTAATTTTAAAACCCGTTTCTAGAAAAATTCTTCTAAATAATATAAAAAATTATAAAATCATGGAAATAATTTTCATTGAAAATAACCTTTTCAAAACATATATATAATGTTTCACAGTCTTTTTAAGCACTTTTGAAATATTTTTTTAAAAGGTTAATTATTTGAAATCCACTTTATATTCAGAAAAGTTTTAGAATATTAAAAAATATTAATTAATAATTATCATATAATCTTATGGACTATGATTCTTGGAAATGATGAGAATGAAGTTGGGTATGTCGGTACATACCAAAAATATTTTTTTCACCATAAAAATTTAGAAAGGATTTATGATTTCAAAATGACTAAAAGATTCATTATAACATCAATCTATAGAATGTTAAAACATATGTTAAAATATAATTTTAAAATAGTATTAAAATAAAAAAACATTTTTTAAAACAATATTTAGAAAATATGGTTTTGAAAGAACACAGATTTCAGACCGAAAGGTGAAATAATGTGTTATTTTCATGAAAACATGTTCTTAATTATATTAGGTACCAAATTTTAGAAAATCATACTAATATATTATGATATCTTGGATAACCATATTAGAATATAATTACTGGGTTTTTTTATATATGGATCATATTATTTCATCAATGGAAGCATAAAAATAAACAATCCCAATAAACAATGAGATTATAGAAATAAATTTCTATCACTTTTGTAACATCAAAACATAATCCACAAGAAATAATAAAATTACATGGATAATAAAATATCATGAAAATACGTTGGTTCAAGATATAACCTTTCAATGGATATATCCCATAGAAAAATATAGGTGCATAACTTGGAATGTATATCAATGGAGAAAATTTCAGATAAAATTACATTAGAAGTTTACTATCATTTGAACTATAAATCCAATGAAAAAAATATTATAAATTGGATATGTAAATACACATAAATTTAAATATAAAAATAATATAACATTTTCATTGGATTTATATATTCTACACAAAAGGGTTGTGTGGTGAATTATTCTAAAGTATCACATAATTAAAATTGAGATAAGAAAATAGTTACAACTTGATTAACATTAGAATCATCATCCCCATTAATTAATAAAATCAATTAAATATTTCAGTTTTATAAAATAAAATAAATTAATGAAATAACATTTCATTGAGTAGTATAAACACCAATAAAAATAATTGAGTGGTGAATATGACATATATCTTATGGAAATTAAAATTGAGATGAAATTATCATACCTTAAGTCTTGGATTTATTCTTACAAGTTCACACATGATGTATAAAAAATATGGGTTTATTAAAAATATACTATATAACCATACTATTTTATCAAATATATTATTTTTTATACCATTATATTTCCCATTTATTAACAATTTCATGTTAATATTTTATTTTGGGTTATATATTCATTGTTTTCCATATAAGTTTTATATTTTTTCTAGTTCCACTAACATGGATCATGATTTACGTATTTCAAAAATTCAAATAAGGATATATATTTGATATATATTTAGTATATACGTATTTATAATAATCTATAAAATATTAAATTATGGAATAGATTACACCATTCATTGAGATGGTAGTCCGTATGTATGCATAACCATTTTTTTTATTTTATTTCTATGTTGTAAGAAAGAAAGTAAATAAAAGATAGGTGTATATATATATTATGATTTCAGTAAAATTAATATTTCATATATATCATATAATGTCACTAAAATCATGCATAATACATTCCATGTATTCTTTTAATGAATTATAATGCCCTGATGTGGTGGCAATTCTTGCATCCCCAAAAAAAATTCATACTAACACAAAATGGAAATCATTATGGTTTATGTTAGATAATAATGGAAAAATCATAAATATAATAAATATCATATAAAAATAGTGTTTCAATAATACTTCCAAACCATGAGAGGTTGTAATGGAAAAACAAAAAACAACATTTTGTGAGGTGGTTGTTCTCCAAACACATGAATAGTTAGTTTGTTACCCATTACATTAAAGTGTGTGCAAGTGTAGATTGAAAAAATTAGGAAAAAAATCATAGCATATTTAGGATACATTGATTTTTATATAATAATTTTATAATAATATTTTAGGTGGTTCTTAATGAATATAATCCAAAGTATGTTGAGGAAGGATGCTACCTCTTCATTGGGTAACTCCTCTTGGTTTGCATCGAAGGGCTTATTTGGTTGTATTTTTTCATAATGTGAGGCATCTATAAAGATTTTAAAATATTCGGAATCTTATTTTACTGGGGTTTTAACGACCCAAATGGATTCATAACTGTGAATAATTCGGTTGGGTGAGTGGCTTTCCAAAGTGGAGGAGGAGTGGAAATCTTGTAAATTTTTTAAAATGGAATTTCACCAACATTTTTTCTTTTAAAAATGGATCCAATAATGAAAAAAAATTAGATAATGGATAATAGAAACAAATGATGTCTGAAAAATAGATTTTCGAAAATTTTAATGGTCATTTTTTCCTTAAGTGTATGTTTTGGTCCCTTATTAAGCTAATTTTCATCTTAATCATTGTAGTTAATTTTGATAAAAATTACTAATATTTTTTGTAAAAATATAATTTGACCATATTAGAATTAGAAATTATTCTTTGTAAAGACCCGCAAATTTCAAGGAAATTTTTTTTCTTAATTTTCTTTGGAATTTTACAAGAGCGCAGCTTCAGACGGCACCTGATTCCGAGGCCCGGTGTGCCCGGAATCAATTTCCGAAGTTTGGCTCGGGTACGTTCAGTGAACGGACGAGCGGGTTTTTCTATCTTTTGAACCGGTGCCCGGAATCAAATTCTAAAGGCACCGATGAAATCGCAGCGCCGGTATTTGCTTAGAAACGCCTCTTCCGGAGTTGCGTTTACTCAGACGTGGTTTTTAAATTTTGCGGCTTTAAGTCAGAAATAAAATAAAGTTTGTGCGACAACTTTATTCTATTTCACTTAAGCTGCTTGGAAGCCACTTGAAGCCACTTAAAGACGGCTTGAACTGAGTTGAACTGGATAGGATGCTATCCAGAAATATCCTACCCTCTTGGTAGGATATTTGTGAGGCAGGGCCCGCACGAGCCCCGCCGTTTCTTTCGCTAAGTAACGCACCCGCGAAAACCCGTCAAAGTAACTGAAAAGTCAACCGACGCGTTTTCTTTAATTCTTAACAGACCATTTAATTGGGCGGTTTATTTCGTGAATTAAATGGACTGTTTCTTCGTGAATTAATTGGGTCGTTACTTATGCGTTTTACGTTTGTTGGCAAAATAATAAAATAGACAAACTTGTCTATTTTGGAGGATTGCTATCGTTGTGCAATTCCTCTGAGCCTCCACCCTCTCCGCGAAGAACGCGAAGAACGCGAAGAACGCGAAGAACGCCGGAACCGGAATCCGACGACGCACGATCCGCGACGTCAACAGCTTTTCCGCGACCTTCTTCTTCTTCTTCTTCTTCGGTGCCTCTTCTTCCGCGGCGAACCAGCGATCGGCGGTTAAAGGTGAGAATCGAAACTTCTAAATTCTCCCTTCTTAATTTCAATAACAACGGATTTAATTAATTAAATCCGTTTGTTCTTGATCCGGAGATTGGCGACGCGACGCCGGATACCGCGACGACGCGACGATCTCCTTCTTCCGCGACGAGCGATTCCGCGACGACCTCTCGTCCGACGACGACTTCGAGGTAGGGATTTATTTTGGAAAAGTTACCCCTTTTAAATTCTCTCGTGAACGTTCTTGAAAATTTAAAAAGCCGGTTCAAGCGAACAATTTTATCTTTAAATAAAATTGTTGGATCATGTGTTGATCATCTTATTCTTTTCTCCCGTTGTTTATGATTAACGCGGAGGGAGCGGGTCTAACGAACAAGACCCGGCAACCCTCCGCCGATCTTCCCTTTTTGTGCGGATTTGGCGGACGACGACGAACCGTGCGGCAAGGGCAATCCGTTTTTTCCGCAGTGAAGATCGTCCCCCGGGAGGAGCAACGGCGCAGACGGGAAAGGAATCGGGCCACCGGAGCATCTCCGGTGGCCCGCGGAAGGCGGCGGCGGCGCGGGTCGCCGGCGCGGCGGCGGCGGCGACCGGAGGCGGCGGCGCCGGCGACCGGAGGCGGCGGTGCCCGGCGCGCCGCCATGGAGGAAGCCCGCCGCGGCTTCAGCCGCGGCGGCGGCGGCCGGTTCCGCGGCCGCGCAGAACCGGGAACGGACGCGGCGGCCCGGCCGCGTCCGCGTGACAGGCGGTTCCCCCCCCCCCCCCCCCCCCCCCGCGGGGGCCGCGTTTCTCCAAATGCCGCGGGTCAAACCCGCGGCGGCAGCCTGTTCGGCCGCTCGGCCGAAGCCGAGCCGGCCGGTCCGGTCGGCCGGGCCGCGCCCAGGCCGGACCGGACCCGGCCGAGCCGGTTCGGGCCGGTTCGGGTCGGCCCGGTTCGGGCCGACCCGGTTCGACCGACCCCAGGGGGGGTTCGGGCCGGGTCGCCCCGGGCCCAGAACCCCCGTTTCGGGCCCTCTTCGGTCTTTCGCCCATATCTTGGGCCTGGGACCTCCGATTGACGAACCGTCAGCGGCTACGCGATCCTTTGATCGAGACGGTCGTTTCGGTATTTTATACTCAAGGTTTCGGAAGACTTTGGGTTCGGCCGGGTTGGTTCGTACACGAAACCAACCGGGCCCTCGGAGCGGAAACGCTCATAACCTGAGCTACGGACGTCCGATCGACGTACCGTCAGCTGTGGTAGATTCATCTAAGTGAGACGGAACTTTTGGCATACTCCGCCCGAGGATCGGATACAGGCGGAGTACGGTCGGGTTGGTTTTGCCCTAAAAACCAACCGGGCCCCTGGGACGAAAATGCCAATAACTCTCAGACCGGGCGTCCGATTGACGCGCCGTCTGTCGCGTTGAGATCCTGTTGTCGATACGGAACTTTTGGATACATCAACTTCGGACTACGTGTTAGTTGATGTATCAGCCTCTCGGCTCGTGGAGCGGACCCTCCTAAACGAGCTCGCTTTGTGCGGGAACCCTAGCGCTGGCTGTGACTTCAACGACAGAGCAGAGATCCTCCGTGGACTGCGACGACGGCAGAGCAGAGATCCTCCGTGGACTGCGACAACGGCAGAGCAGAGATCCTTCGTGGACTGCGGCGACGACTGTGCAGAGATCCTCAGTGGACTGCGTCGACTACTGCACTCAGCGATCCTACGTGGATCAGTGCTACCGGTTCTGTGTGAGCCTCTGCCTACAGGTTCTGTGTGAGCCCGATCCTATGTGGGTCCTTACTACCGGTTCTGTGTGAGCCACTGCCTACAGGTTCTGTGTGAGCCCGATCCTGTGTGGGTCTTTTGCGGGGGTTAGTACCTATCGATCCTTCGTGGGTCCGACGACTTAGATGGATCAGTGATCATCTTTGACGTCATCTGAAAGAGTATACCTGGTTGAGCTGAATCTTATGTTACTCTCCTTTGTGGATTGTGTTGAACTATCCTTTGTGGATTTACTGTTTACTCTCCTTGTGGATTTGAGTCTTGCTTTCCTTTGTGGATTGAATTGTTCTCGAGCTCGTGAGCAGAGCTAGAAATGGGGACTTAGGTATATGTGTGGGCATATACCTAAGTCGAGTCAGATGTTACTTCGTGATTACATCTTTCTTTTGTGCTATATCCTTTGTGGATTTCGGGAGACCTTCGGGGGTCTCGGGGTCCTTAATGAGTAGCTTGTACTCACCCCTGCACGGGCTATGCCCGCACCTTGTTGTGTTGGTTGCAGACGACGGACAGCGCTGATCACAGTTGGGGCGTGGAGCAGGACGGTACCTGAAGGTGGACCACTGGGCGGGATGTACTCGGAGCGGACGTGGGACCCGAGGAGCCTGGAGGCTATCTGTACCCACCCTTCAGGTGGGATTGCCAGTGGACGACACGAGGCTGCCGTCTTTTCTTCAGTTGCTGTACTTTACTTTTCAGTTGTACTTTACAGTTGGGCATGTATTTCCGGCCCCTTTACTTTTCTGCACTTTACTTTCCGCTTGCTGACTCTGTGTGGTTGTTACTTATAAAGGCAATGCCTTCCCTGTTTACTGGGATTTTACGCCTTGGTGCTAGTCGCCAGCCCCTGGCCTATGGAAGGCGGGCTTGGGGTAGTCACGGCACGGGCCCCGAGGACGGGTCGTGACAAATTGGTATCAGAGGCGGTCGGTTCTACCGCAGACTCTGATCGTCCTTTCTTTCTATGTGAAGCAATAGTGTTTAGTGTATTGAGTGTGGTTATCAGTTCAGGGAGCCCAGTGTTGGTGCGGCGGCCGACGTATCCATACACCAGGACCCTGACTCCTGATTTCCGACTTAATGCATGAAAACATTGATTGCGTGTGTGTTTCAAGTTTTCTTTGTGATTACTTGTGTCAGCTCACCGGGTATACTGATCTGCTTTATGAAAGTCTCAAGTTTTCCTTGCGATTACTTGTGCCAGCTCACCAGGTATACTGTTCTGACTGTGGTGCTCTTGTTCTCCTTTTCAGGATGGCCCCGCGACGACTGCCAGCTAGGGTTCCGAGTGTAGGGCGCGACGGCAGCCCACCGAGCGACGAGGCCTCGGTGCAGGGCCCTTTGCCAGCAGTGGCACCGGCGGTAGCCTTACCCGCCGAGCCACCGATGCTTCCAGTACCAGACGCTGACGATGCACGTCGCCTCAGGGCACTGCATGAGTTTCAGAGCCAGCGACCGCCCAGGTTTCGCGGTGAGGCAGACCCCCAGGCCGCCGAGGACTGGCTAGAGGCGGTGGTACGGATGTTTCGGCTAGTGAGGACACCAGCGGATCTCATGGTGATTCTCGCAGCGAGCCTCCTGCAGGCGGCGGCAGGACGATGGTGGAGCCTGATGCTCCAGGTTCACGATGAGGCATCCCTGCTCTGGGCGGACTTCGAGAGCCTCTTCCGCTCTGAGTTCGTCCCGGCCACCCTCCGAGCGGTGCGCATCCAGGAGCTTCTCCAGCTGCGCCAGGGCAGCATGACGGTCGCTCAGTACGCGGCGAGGTTCACGGACCTATCTCGCTACTCGACCGACATGGTACGGGACCCCTTCTTCCGGGCCCGGACCTTCGAGCAGGGCTTGCGACAGGAGATTCGGGCGTCGCTGATCTCCCTCAGCATTCCGACCCAGGCGGGAGTGCTGGAGCGAGCCCTCCTGATCGAGAGCTTCCTGGCAGAGCCTTCTTCAGTGGCGAGACCTAGCGCAGGGCGGCAGGTAGCTGAGTCTTCGGCAGCGGGTAGCCGACGGATGACCCAGGGTTCCAGGCGGACCAGACCTTCCGGAAGGCGACCCCGGGACACTGGCTCAGCAGTGCAGGGCACACAGCGGAGTGCCAGCCTTCCGAGAGGCAGGCTGTGCTACACCTGCGGCGGGCAGGGTCACATGGCTCGTGACTGCCCGACTCGCCGACCAGAGGAGCAGCAGACGGTGGAGGGGCCACCCAGGCAGAGGCAGAGGGTCGACCGTGGCGGTCCGCAGGGAGGTGGCGGACGAGGCAGAGGAGATGACCGAGCAGCGGGTGGTGGGCGACGCTTCCAGGCTCTACCCCCACCACCACCAGGAGGGCCACCTCGACCACATGGAGCTGGCGGGCAGGGACAGGCCCAGCTCCAGGCAGTGGAGGCCTTCGACCCCGACTTGCCAGAGATGATTCGAGGTACGATCTGTGTCTATTCCACCCTTGCTGCAGTACTTATAGACACAGGAGCGAGTCACTCTTTCATAGCCTCTGCCCTTGTTCGGAGCTCGGAGATTCCGACTGAGCCGTTGGCTCGATCCTTACGGCTAGAGACTCCTACGGGAGCAGACTCGACGATTACGCACTGGTGCCGGCAGTGTGAGCTTACTCTAGGAGGCGAGAGCTTCGGCTGGGATCTCCTTGTAGCGGCGTCGAGGCCTTACGACGTCATCTTGGGCATGGATTGGCTATCCACGGTTCATGCCCAGATCGACTGTTTTAGGCGCAAGGTGCGATGTGTTCGCACCGACGGGAGCAGGTTTACCTTCACCGGCGAGAAGGGAACCTTTGCAGCACAGGATGGACTTCCGCGGAGGAGAGTGCAGCCCATCTCTCATCAGTTGGCTAGCCTCATCCTAGGAGCAGTGGACGTGCGGAGTCCAGCTTTTCCTGCAGTGGTGGACCAGTACGTGGACGTCTTTCCCGACGACGTTCCAGGGCTACCTCCTCGTAGAGAGGTAGACTTTTACATCGACTTTTACCCCGGGACAGCCCCGATATCTACTCCAGCATATCGGATGGCCCCCGCCGAGCTTCGGGAGCTGCGGGTACAGTTGGAGGACTTGCAGAGCAAGGGGTTTATCCGACCCAGTGTTTCACCCTGGGCTTCCCCGATATTGTTCGCCAAGAAGGCGGACGGGAGCTTGCGACTGTGTGTCGACTATCGTCGCCTGAACCAGGTGACAGTGAGGAACAAGTATCCGCTGCCACGGATTGATGACCTCTTCGATCAGCTCAAGGGAGCGCGGTGGTTCTCGAAGATAGACCTCCGGTCAGGCTATCATCAGCTCAGAGTTCGAGACGAGGACGTGCAGAAGACGGCCTTCAGGTGTCGGTATGGCCATTATGAGTTCTTGGTTATGCCGTTTGGCGTAACCAATGCTCCATCAGTGTTCATGAGCCTCATGAATAGGATCTTCGAGCCATACCTCGACCGATTTGTCGTGGTCTTCATTGACGACATTTTGGTATACTCGACGACTGAGGAGGAGCATGCCTACCACCTGCGAGTTGTGCTAGACACACTCCGAGAGCACCAGCTTTATGGCAAGCTCTCAAAATGTCAGTTCTGGTTACGTGAGGTCCATTTCTTGGGGCACGTCATCTCTGAGGCGGGAGTTGCAGTGGATCCCGCGAAGATCGAGGCAGTACTAGCTTGGGAGCCACCCAAGAGCGTGACAGAGGTGCGGAGCTTCTTGGGCCTAGCCGGATACTATCGAAGATTTGTGCCAGACTTCTCCAGAGTTGCGGCACCACTCTCAGCTTTGACAAAGAAGGGGAAACCCTTCGTGTGGTCAGACAGATGTCAGCAGAGCTTCCTGGAGCTGAGGCAGAGGTTGACCAGCGCACCTATCTTGAGGTTGCCTGAGGAGGGAGTTGGATACGTAGTTTACTGCGATGCATCAGGGACTGGACTCGGGTGCGTCCTGATGCAGGAGCGGGCCGTGATCGCCTACGGATCACGTCAGTTGAGGCCGCATGAGCAGAACTACGCCACTCATGACCTGGAGTTAGCAGTAGTGGTCTTCGCTCTGAAGACTTGGCGGCACTATCTGATGGGCGAGCGCTTCACGGTCTTTTCAGACCACCAGAGTCTCAGGTATATCTTCTCTCAGAAGGACCTGAACCTGATACAGCGGAGATGGCTTGAGTTCCTCCAGGACTATGACTTTGAGATAGTCTATACTCCTGGGAAGGGGAACGTGGTAGCCGATGCCCTCAGCAGGAGGACGGGCATTCAGCTACTTGAGGAGGCGACGGAGCAGCTGGCCTCCTTACAGATATCCTTCGTGGATAGAGACGGAGCAGCCATTCTTCAGTCTCTCACAGTCTCTCCTCCACTTCTACAGCGGGTCAGAGAGGCTCAGCGTGGGGACGCTGACTGTGAGACCCGGCGTGCACTGATATCCTCAGGTCAGGCGCCTGATGGCTTCACCCTTGGAGCAGAGCACGTCATCCTTTTCAGAGGACGTACCTTCGTACCAGTCGCTTTGCGAGAGGAGGTGCTGAAAGAGTTTCACACTTCTCCCTTGGCGGTACATCCTGGAGTGGCGAAGATGTACCAGGATCTCAGGCGACAGCACTGGTGGCCGGGCATGAAGAAAGCTGTGGCAGAGTTCGTTTCACGATGCCTCACCTGCCAGCAGGTGAAGGTAGAGCATCAGGTACCAGCAGGCTTGGTACAGCCCTTGGAGGTCCCGGAGTGGAAGTGGGATGACATATCTATGGACTTCGTGACTGGACTTCCACGCACTTCCAGAGGTCACGACTCCATTTGGGTGATTGTCGACCGACTCACCAAGTCGGCACACTTCTTACCCATCAGAGAGCAGGGCTCAGTGGAGAGCTTGGGACGTCTTTACGTCCAGGAGATCGTACGGCTTCACGGTGTGCCATCGTCTATCGTCTCCGATCGAGATGCTTGTTTCACTTCCCGGCTTTGGAAGGGGTTGCAGGAGGCGTTCGGGACACTGCTCCATCTGAGCACAGCCTTCCACCCTCAGACGGATGGTCAGACGGAGAGGACTATACAGACACTCGAGGACATGCTCCGTGCATGTGTTCTCGACTTTGGTCGCAGCTGGGAGGACCACCTACCCTTGGTGGAGTTCGCGTACAACAACAGCTACCACTCCACCATCGGGATGGCACCATACGAGGCGTTGTACGGCAGACCCTGCAGATCACCGTTGTGCTGGACAGACCCTGGGGAGTCAGCACTCGTGGGACCAGAGATGGTCCGAGCCACGACAGAGAAGGTCCAGATCATCCAGGAGAGGATGAGGACAGCTCAGAGCCGGCAGAAGTCATATGCTGACAGGAGGCGGAGGCCACTAGAGTTCGAGTATGGCGACCACGTCTTTTTGCGTGTCTCACCTCGACGTGGTTTACGGAGATTTGGCCGAGGCAGCAAGTTGTCTCCTCGTTTCATCGGGCCTTTCCAGGTCCTCAGCAGGATAGGAGAGGTGGCTTATCGCCTGGCTCTACCACCTCAGTTGCACCGGGTGCACGACGTCTTCCACGTGTCTCAGCTGAGGAGATTCGTGCACGACCCGACGCACATCATCGACTTTGGGGAGCTGGACGTGGACGATGGGGCGACTTTTGCGGAGGTCCCAGTGGAGATCGAGGATCGACAGGAGCAGGTCCTACGTGGGCGGTCGATTCCTCTTGTGCGCGTCAGATGGCAGCACGGGAACCTCCAGGAGAGCACTTGGGAGCGGGAGGCTCAGATGCGTGCTCAGTACCCCCATTTGTTCCCCTAGTTTTTGATGTATCTTTACGGGGACGTAAAGCCCTGAGGTGGGAGTAATGTAAAGACCCGCAAATTTCAAGGAAATTTTTTTTCTTAATTTTCTTTGGAATTTTACAAGAGCGCAGCTTCAGACGGCACCTGATTCCGAGGCCCGGTGTGCCCGGAATCAATTTCCGAAGTTTGGCTCGGGTACGTTCAGTGAACGGACGAGCGGGTTTTTCTATCTTTTGAACCGGTGCCCGGAATCAAATTCTGAGGGCACCGATGAAATCGCAGCGCCGGTATTTGCTTAGAAACGCCTCTTCCGGAGTTGCGTTTGCTCAGATTTGGTTTTTAAATTTTGCGGCTTTAAGTCAGAAATAAAATAAAGTTTGTGCGACAACTTTATTCTATTTCACTTAAGCTGCTTGGAAGCCACTTGAAGCCACTTAAAGACTGCTTGAACTGAGTTGAACTGGATAGGATGCTATCCAGAAATATCCTACCCTCTTGGTAGGATATTTGTGAGGCAGGGCCCGCACGAGCCCCGCCGTTTCTTTCGCTAAGTAACGCACCCGCGAAAACCCGTCAAAGTAACTGAAAAGTCAACCGACGCGTTTTCTTTAATTCTTAACAGACCATTTAATTGGGCGGTTTATTTCGTGAATTAAATGGACTGTTTTTTTCGTGAATTAATTGGGTCGTTACTTATGCGTTTTACGTTTGTTGGCAAAATAATAAAATAGACAAACTTGTCTATTTTGGAGGATTGCTATCGTTGTGCAATTCCTCTGAGCCTCCACCCTCTCCGCGAAGAACGCGAAGAACGCGAAGAACGCGAAGAATGCCGGAACCGGAATCCGACGACGCACGATCCGCGACGTCAACAGCTTTTCCGCGACCTTCTTCTTCTTCTTCTTCTTCGGTGCCTCTTCTTCCGCGGCGAACCTGCGATCGGCGGTTAAAGGTGAGAATCGAAACTTCTAAATTCTCCCTTCTTAATTTCAATAACAACGGATTTAATTAATTAAATCCGTTTGTTCTTGATCCGGAGATTGGCGATGCGACGCCGGATACCGCGACGACGCGACGATCTCCTTCTTCCGCGACGAGCGATTCCGCGACGACCTCTCGTCCGACGACGACTTCGAGGTAGGGATTTATTTTGGAAAAGTTACCCCTTTTAAATTCTCTCGTGAACGTTCTTGAAAATTTAAAAAGCCGGTTCAAGCGAACAATTTTATCTTTAAATAAAATTGTTGGATCATGTGTTGATCATCTTATTCTTTTCTCCCGTTGTTTTATGATTAACGCGGAGGGAGCGGGTCTAACGAACAAGACCCGGCAACCCTCCGCTGATCTTCCCTTTTTGTGCGGATTTGGCGGACGACGACGAACCGTGCGGCAAGGGAAATCCGTTGTTTCCTCAGTGAAGATCGTCCCCCGGGAGGAGCAACGGCGCAGACGTGAAAGGAATCGGGCCACCGGAGCATCTCCGGCGGCCCGCGGAAGGCGGCGGCGGCGCGGGTCGCCGGCGCGGCGGCGCCCGCCGCGCGGCCATGGAGGAAGCCCGCCGCGGCTGAAGCCGCGGCGGCGGCGGCCGGTTCCGCGGCCGCGCGGAACCGGGAACGGATGCGGCGGCCCGGCCGCGTCCGCGTGACAGGCGGTTCCCCCCCCCCCCCCCCCCCCCGCGGGGGCCGCGTTTCTCCAAATGCCGCGGGTCAAACCCGCGGCGGCAGCCTGTTCGGCCGCTCGGCCGAAGCCGGGCCGGCCGGTCCGGTCGGCCGGGCCGCGCCCAGGCCGGACCGGAACCGGGCCGACCCGGTTCGGCCGACCCCAGGGGGGGTTCGGGCCGGGTCGCCCCGGGCCCAGAACCCCCGTTTCGGGCCCTCTTCGGTCTTTCGCCCATATCTTGGGCCTGGGACCTCCGATTGACGAACCGTCAGCGGCTACGCAATCCTTGGATCGAGACGGTCGTTTAGGTATTTTATACTCAAGGTTTCGGAAGACTTTGGGTTCGGCCGGGTTGGTTCGTACACGAAACCAACCGTGCCCTCGGAGCGGAAACGCTCATAACGTGAGCTACGGACGTCCGATCGACGTACCGTCAGCTGTGGTAGATTCCTCTAAGTGAGACGGAACTTTTGGCATACTCCGCCCGAGGATCGGATACAGGCGGAGTACGGTCGGGTTGGTTTTGCCCTAAAAACCAACCGGGCCCCTGGGAAGAAAATGCCAATAACTCTCAGACCGGGCGTCCGATTGACGCGCCGTCTGTCGCGTTGAGATCCTGTTGTCGATACGGAACTTTTGGATACATCAACTTCGGACTACGTGTCAGTTGATGTATCAGCCTCTCGGCTCGTGGAGCGGACCCTCCTAAACGAGCTCGCTTTGTGCGGGAACCCTAGCGCTGGCTGTGACTTCGACGACAGAGCAGAGATCCTCCGTGGACTGCGACGACGGCAGAGCAGAGATCCTCCGTGGACTGCGACGACGGCAGAGCAGAGATCCTTCGTGGACTGCGGCGACGACTGTGCAGAGATCCTCAGTGGACTGCGTCGACTACTGCACTCAGCGATCCTACGTGGATCAGTGCTACCGGTTCTGTGTGAGCCTCTGCCTACAGGTTCTGTGTGAGCCCGATCCTATGTGGGTCCTTACTACCGGTTCTGTGTGAGCCACTGCCTACAGGTTCTGTGTGAGCCCGATCCTGTGTGGGTCTTTTGCGGGGGTTAGTACCTATCGATCCTTCGTGGGTCCGACGACTTAGATGGATCAGTGATCATCTTTGACGTCATCTGAAAAAGTATACCTGGTTGAGCTGAATCTTATGTTACTCTCCTTTGTGGATTGTGTTGAACTATCCTTTGTGGATTTACTGTTTACTCTCCTTGTGGATTTGAGTCTTGCTTTCCTTTGTGGATTGAATTGTTCTCGAGCTCGTGAGCAGAGCTAGAAATGGGGACTTAGGTATATGTGTGGGCATATACCTAAGTCGAGTCAGATGTTACTTCGTGATTACATCTTTCTTTTGTGCTATATCCTTTGTGGATTTCGGGAGACCTTCGGGGGTCTCGGGGTCCTTACTGAGTAGCTTGTACTCACCCCTGCACGGGCTATGCCCGCACCTTGTTGTGTTGGTTGCAGACGACGGACAGCGCTGATCACGGTTGGGGCGTGGAGCAGGACGGTACCTGAAGGTGGACCACTGGGCGGGACGTACTCGGAGCGGACGTGGGACCCGAGGAGCCTGGAGGCTATCTGTACCCACCCTTCAGGTGGGATTGCCAGTGGACGACACGAGGCCACCGTCTTTTCTTCAGTTGCTGTACTTTACTTTTCAGTTGTACTTTACAGTTGGGCTTGTATTTCCGGCCCCTTTACTTTTCTGCACTTTACTTTCCGCTTGCTGACTCTGTGTGGTTGTTACTTATAAAGGCAATGCCTTCCCTGTTTACTGGGATTTTACGCCTTGGTGCTAGTCGCCAGCCCCTGGCCTATGGAAGGCGGGCTTGGGGTAGTCACGGCACGGGCCCCGAGGACGGGTCGTGACATTCTTATTCATAATTTTTATTCAAAATTTCCAATTTATAATAACAAAATTAGCATAAAATAAGTTAAATTTAATCCCATAAATGAGATGATGAAGTGTGTTTGTTATGTAAAAATTATCAAAATTTTGAAAAGTTTTGATATCAAATTTAAATATGAAATTAATTAATATAAACTAAATTTTATTATCTTATGTTATGTTTATATATCTAAACAATATAAAATTATAAATACAAATTAACAATGAAAATAAATTAGATGAAAAATATGTTTTGAAAAAAAAAATTACTGTTTTTTACTTTTTATTAAAAAATGAAACTTCTCCTATAAATTGAGAATATTCACCCAAAGTAATATTTTTTAATATTATTATAAAAATGAACAGTATTTTCTCAAATAAATGTATAAAATTAAAAAATGTAATATTCCAAAAAGGGTTCTCCATTAATAGGAGATAAATATGTCTTTTAAAAAAATACATCATTTCAAACATAAAATTATATTTATTCTTATCTTATACATATAAAATTAATTATAGGATTATGAAAAATATTTACTGATTATATAATATATAAATCTTTAATAAAATTAATCATACATGGTTTGTTTAATTTATTGAGATGAAACTCTTTTTTTAAATAGAAAAATATTTTTCTTATAAATGAATTTTGTCATTCTCAAATAGTTAATATGTTCTTTTCTTTCTAATTGGAAAAAAATATATATTTTATATTCTTGTGTATATAATATTTTCAAAAAAATTATTATCTTATTCATAACATGCATTCCAAAATCTATGTGGTCACCATAAAAATATTTTAACAATAATATTAATTGTATAATATAGTTCAGGAAAAATTGACACTTCTATGTAACAGAAGTTACCGAAGAGACACAATATTTTATGTAATACAAGCAGATAATAGAGTTTTGTGTTCCAAAAGATAACATAAGTGTTGAATATAGTGAAATATATACTTGGTGCTTAATATAAATCAAAATACACTTAGTGATTTCTTGTAAAAAAATCCATATTTAGTATTGTGTGAAAATAAAATACTCAAAACATTAAATTAATTTGAAACAAATAAATTAAAAAAATCGGGGTGTTAAAATTTACGAATTATAACACTCAAATGTTTGAAAATCATAGCTAGTTAATTTTAAAAATTATTTCACTTAGGTGGATCATTCAGTGAAGATCCTATACTCTAGAGAAAATGTTCTACACAATATGATAAGTCACCATATAATTGTAATTTTCAGAAAGAATATGCATGAAGAAGAAACACTAGATCCTTGAATGAAAATGGAAAAAAATACATTCATTTTTTCACCTATTATTATTGGATGAAATTTCAAGGGAGGAATTTATTAAGGGGGATGAATGTAATGACCCAAGATACCTGTTATTATTTCCCCATAATAAATTTTGGTTTGAGTATATTCTGTTATATGAAATAAAAAATTAAACAAAAAACTACGAATGTTTAATAATAAATTTTTTAATAATATATTAAAATTTTAATCTTACCAAATTAAACTATTTTTTGAATTTAGTGTAAAATTATTTTCATATGTTTAAATTTTTAAAATTTTACCAAATAATTTATATTCAGATGAATAGTAAATAATTAATGATTTTTCTCGAATAACACTTATTATAGAATAATTACAATAATGTTAATGAAAAACATTTAATGATAAGAAATATATTTTATAATGTTAAATTATTTTTTATAAAAACTACTTTGATATATAACACATGAGTTAAATTATTTATAAAATTTATGTCATATATTAACAAAAATATTTTTTTTCATTTTATTTTAATTAATTATCTACATGATGAAACATGGTTTTTTGCTAAATTTAATAGATTCTTAATAGAAAAAATAATCATTTAAATTTTAAATAATTAATAAAATTGATAATTTTTCCCTAAACATAAATCTTAGGCTAAAAAATAAAGTTTTCTAAAAATATGTTTTGTAATTTTAAGGAAAAAATTAATATTTTAATACATAAATTTTATAAGAACAAATCAATTAAATATATATAATTATTTGATAATATTTTATAATAAGAATAAATTTATTTTTAGGCAATATAAATTTATTACACAGGTAAAAATTAGGCACCCTAGTAAAAAATATTGTTAATTGTGAAAATATAAGAATTAATATCACAATATAATGATAAAAACAAGTGTATACATGTTTTTTAGTCTTTAATGGAATTTCCGATAACATACATCTATTATTTTCATTTATAACTTCATATTTCATTTGAATCATGTATTATATTTATATTAAAGAGATATATGTCCAAAAAATACCATTTTATTCATTTTAAAAAGGATCCACCATGTTTAAACTGATTAAAATACCTATTGTGTCAACACATAATCTTCAATATTCTATTTAAATCCTTATACTTTTTTCATAAAACCATTAGTCTTTTCAAAATACTAATTTGTGGTTCCTTAAGGTGGTTTCTGAATGATTACATCAAAAGTGAGAGGTAATAATTCAACCACATCATGCTAAATGTTTTCTACTTATACCACCCCAATACTCTTATATACATGAGAGTAAGATAAAAAAACTATTATTAATATTAGGGTATGTTTTTATGCTACTGAAGAATCCATTTTATACCTTTATCAAAACTCATTAAAAATTTACATTTCACCATGTATATGTACCAACTACGCAATCCATATAACGAAAGTTCTCATTCATTTTTCAGAATGAATAACATAGAGGGATTAAAATATGTATTCAATGTCTAAATTTTTTATTTACTAATCCACTAACATTATAAAATAATATAATTATATATTTCATAAGTGAAAATATCAATCTATAGTTATCACTAAGAACAAAATATCAAAATACCTTATCTAATTTCAATCCATTCAATGAAAAGATATTTAAGATCATAAATTATGTTCTAATTTTATTAAAAAAAAATAAGAATATATAAATATTGAATTTATGAAATAATTTTAAAATATTATGACAATTGTCCAACATATCATGGAAGTTCATGAGAAATTAACTAAATAAATAAATTTAACTTATATAAGTGTAAATAGTGTAATAAATTTGGGAAACATTTTGATATGTGGACAATTTAGAAATTAATATTAATTTAAAAGGTTCTTAGAAACATTTTTAATAAACATAAATTTGATATCAATGATGTTATGTATTAGTTCATATAACGTTATAACATAGTGTATGGGATTTTCTAAACATCGAACATGATATTTCAATTACATATTCTCTTTCACCTCCTCCATTATATTAAAAATCATCCTCATGAACATTTATTAATTATATATATATGTATCATTAAAATTTTCATTGTTAAATATCTTTTTCATTTTTATGGTTATAATTTTATTTAATACCCTTAAAATTTATTACTTTTAAGTGAACCCAATTTATGGTTTGTTTCTTCTTCCTTGTCATATGTCAAGAATCACCCCCATAAAATGTTATTAAATGATAAAAAACTTCTTAAAACCTAAATTTTTTTTACAGAAAGCACTTGGATCCATTAATTGTTTTTTAAAATGAATAAGGTAATACTTTTTTAAAAGATCCAATTTTCATTTCATAAAATCATCAACCATGTATTATATTTTATTTATTAAATATCCTAGATACTTTTCAGAAGTAAATATATTACATTTAAATTATAAAGAAAAATGTCTCATTTTAAAATATAATCATTAAAATTATTTTATTACTTTTTATCTTCTGAATAATTATGATTTATTAAATTCTTATTCTACGAATAAGAATTATAAAACATACTTCCATCTCAGTGGTTTTATAATGATTATCATTTATGTTTGATTTTTTTTCATGGGTCATGCATAATAATAATTTTCCTTACATTAATAGTGGTACCATAATTATATATCTCTTAAATTAATTATTTAAATAAATATATATCATGAGATATTATGTAAGGGATTATGGAGTGAACTGAATCCACCATGGGACAATGTTCACATTATGATGATGGCCATGAGAGGGACCCTTAACTAATGTTTATGATTTCATGTTTTTTAATATTTATTCATGTTTATGATATTGTGATATCATTTCCTTATTGCATGTATCCATATTTATAATCATACTATTTATTATATTATGTTATATCGCTTAACTCTCATGTTATGCTTTATTTCATTGATTATCGATTGAAGTGATTTCAATATCACAATTTTCCTCATGTATTTTCCCCTAGATATAATCTATAGATTTAAAATATCTATGTGAGATTAAAGAACCATATGGATGTTTAAATATTCATGATAATGTTTTTTATTTAATATTATGTATTTCTATATCTAATATTCTTGGGAATCTGTACCTCTAGATCCTAAACATTTATTTACTAGAAAATAGTTTTATTATATATGTTATAATATGTGGTTCAGGCCATGGTCGCTATATTAATGATATTGGTGTTGAAGATTGTTTGAACAATTTCACTAGTATAATTAATGATAGATATAGAACCAATTTGATTCCCTCCAATTCAAATCAGAATAAATATTTGTCTATTTTTAGATCCATAATTGTATAAAAATTATAGTATTTACTTATAAAGATTCATTGAGTATTATCATATCTAATCAATATTATAGGGTGATTACTTAAGAACCATTATGTACAAATGAATGAGGATCACCCTTGAAGGTTACATCATTTTCATTCAAGGGATTAGTGATGTAGGTTCTCCTACCTCTATCCAGTCACAATACTATTTGTATATTTTGAATGAAATGTTTTTGGGAAATATTAACTCTAAAGGGTGGAATACAATTATGAAAAAATATAAATAAAGTAGTAAAATGACATGTAAAGAATACATTATAAAATGGAAATAGGATTTGGAAATACTAAACCTTGTGACATAGAAGCATAATATTAGTCTTCAACAAACTGTGAGGAGAAACAATAGTTGGAGGATCCCAGTAACCCCTATTTGAATAATTGGATAAAAAAATTATGATTATGGGAATTATCTAGTATAAATATATAATAAAATTACGCTTAATATGGACTATTTAGACCTACCAAAACCAAAGGTAACCAGAGAAAAAATTGATTTCATAGGTACTATTTATAATTAGGATAAAAAATATGTTGTTTGAGAAATGAATCTACCTAATGAAAGAGTTGTGTATGATCTTGAAAATATGTAGGTTCATTAATAATCTCCACACATTCAACAAGTCCTTCCTAGTTAATAATAATATTTTTGGTACCAAATGGATCATGAGGTTTGAAGGGGTAAGTGAGTTATCAAAAATTAGAAGAGGTACCATCACCTGGCTTGGTCCTGTTGATTCCAAATATTTATATGGATATAAAAACACATCACAAGGTAGAAAATAATGGAAAACATATTTATTGTTAATAAATGATCATGCGAGGTTTGTAAAAATATGATAAATAGATAGAGGAATTTTTTCCAAGAAATAAAAAATGGAATGGATTGATTTTCATAACCACATTTTCATCATGTTTTTAATTAATAGAAGATTAATATGGTGGAAAACATCAAGACATGGGATACGATGACCTTTTTTATGATATATTTTAAAAGTAACATGAATGTAGAATAACTATTTTTTTAATCTTCCCAAGATGGTTGGTTGTAATAATTTATGGTGTTACTGTAATGATTCTAGTTTTCATTTTAATGTTTGAATTCATGTATTTTTAGGTTAACATTAAACCCTAAATTTGTTTGAGACTAAATAAAAATTATTTTGAAGGAAATTTAAACCCATTAATGAAAAATATATTATCTGACTATAGTATTACATATTCCTTTTAATCATTCATATCCTAAATGCTTGTTTATTTATATCATCAACAATTATACAAATTAATTATTGATAAAAACACATGTGGTTATGATGATATCGTCCAAGTTATATTACATATATTCAATCAAGGTATCTTGAGAAATACTTATACCATATATAGTGTTTATTCCATTAGTGTAATTTTATGTAACAATGTGCAAATATGTTTTTACAATATATAGGTCTACATAAATTTATAAGATATGGATATATTATTTCACGTCCCAAATCATCCCATAATCAAATATAAATTCAAGTATAATGGAAAACTACATATAACAATGAAAAACATAATATGGGTCTTAATACCCAATAATGAATCAAAATTAGATCAAATGGATGAAGTGGATGTAAGAATTAAATACATGAAAATTTTATAGAAATGCATTTTTTCCCAATGAACATCCTAGTATACTCCAAAAATGCTTTTTTGGGTAGTCAAGTGAACTAATAACAAGTAATATTACTATATTATGGTGTTCATAGATAATAACCCCCTTTAAATTTGAAAAATTGAAGATGTTTATATTATTAAATATAGAAAAATCTTTTATAAATCCATTTTCTTCACTATGGGGTTATCTAGTACACCTTATTATGATGAAGGATGGAATGTTGTGACTTTTTATTGATTATCAAAGACATAACATGATCAAAATAAAGAATATGAATCATCAACCTTTTATTGATGAATTTTCCTATCAAATTAGAATGGCTCAGTGTAAAGACCCATAAATTTCAAGGAATTTTTTTTCTTAATTTTTTTCGTGATTTTACGAGTTTCTAAAGGCACCTAATTCTGAGGCCTGGTGTGCCCGGAATCAATTTCTGAAGTTTAGCTCAGGTACATTCAGTGAACGAATGAGCGGGTTTTCCTAACTTTCGAACCGGTGCTCAGAATCGAAATCTGAGGGCACCGATGAAACCGCAACGCCTGTAATTTCTTAGGAATACCTTTTTTGGAGTTGCATTTTCTCGGGTGAAGTTATTAAAAAATTGGTTAACTAAAGAATGAAATAAAAATTTGTGCTACAATTTTTATTTTCTATTCTAAGTAGTTTTAACCGATCCATGGACGTTAGAGTGGGGCCCACTAAATCCTAATTCCATATGGTAGGATAATAGTGAGGTGGGGTCCACATGAGCCCCACCCCTTCAAATCACTTAAAACCTCCCACGTGCATTTATTTGTGTAACACACCCACACCCCGTTTTTTAAATGACAAGTCAACTCCCGAAATTATTTGGATTATTAAATGATCTTCAATTAAGTCAATTAATTGAATATGATCTATTGAATTTTGTAAAGGGTTGGCTTGAGTAATAAAATAAGGAAAAGCCTTATTTTATTATGGTTGGATCATTGTGTGGAGATATTTGGAGAGGAGAACTCAATTTTTGGAGATCTTCTTCTTCCTCGGAGAAGAACGCGAAGAACACCGACACACTTCTTGATCTTCTTTCCATGAAAAAAAAGAGGGGAACACCACATCCTTTATCGGTCATGCACTGACGACATATACGGAGCCTCGTTCTGCAACACCATCTTCTGTGATGCCGTCTTCCGTGACGCTGTCTTCTAGGACGTCGTTTTTCCGCGACGACCATCGTTCGACAACTCCTTGAGGTAGTGGTTTGAGTTCCAATTTAATGGATTAAATTTGTTCTTACTTTGTCGAAGTTATTTTATTTTGGGCCACCTGTTATAGTTATAACGGGAGGAGGTCAAACCACACGAACACGACCGACCCTCCTCCCCCTTTGATGTTGTACTTGTCGGGGCACGATCAAAGGAAGCGCGGTGCAACAGCACCATGCGGAAATAAAGAGGAATGTGGCGAAGAAGCGGGGTGACGTTGCACTGCGCCGTTGAGGCCGAAAGAAGACGTTCCTGGAGTCGGGCTGCGGTGAAGGGGCGGGGCGCCGTCCTGCCGCACCGGAGAACCTCGAGGAGGCTGCGGCCGGAGCAGGGCAGCGGCGGAAGGGCGCGACGCCGTCACGTCGCGCCGGCCAAACAAAGGCCATAGACTTTGGCTGCGGTGGAGCAAGAAAGGGAAGCCGGAGCCGCCGGACACCGATGTTCTGGAGGGCGGGACCAACCGGTCTCGCGTGGTGCGCTGGCCGGCCATTACGGCTGGCCAGTTCCGGAAAGACCGAGGGTTTGACCCCCGGTCAGCGCAGTTGGACGGAACCCCCGTGGGTCCACCGTTTCATCGAAGGGGATGGTGGTTCCCCCCCCTTCCACGCTCACGCGGCGTTCGGCGCCTGTGCCGACCTGGACCGGCCGCACCGGCGGGACCGGCCGCACCGGGTCGGGCCACCCGCACCGGGCCAGGCTGCCCGCGCTGGGCCTGGCTGCCCACGTCGGGTAAGGCCGCCCGCGCCAGCCGGGTCGGGCCATGCCCTGATGGGATAGACCCGGACCCGGGTCGGGTCGACCCGGTTCGGGCGGACC
The DNA here is from genome assembly GCA_963277665.1 of Viscum album. Lineage (NCBI taxonomy): Eukaryota > Viridiplantae > Streptophyta > Magnoliopsida > Santalales > Viscaceae > Viscum > Viscum album. The sequence continues at coordinate 1,302,983,978 of OY728140.1, read as the reverse complement.
CAGGGGGTCTTGGGCCATGTCGTTCCGGGCCCAAAACCCCCTAAAACCGGACAGGTTTGTCTAAATGCCCATAAAATGTGCTACGAACCTCTGATCGATGCACCGTCAGTTGAGATGTGATCCTTGGATCGAGGCGGTCGTTTCGGTATATTACACTCAAGGCTTCATAGAACTTTGGGTACGGCCGGGTTGGTTCGAACATGAAACCGACCGGGCCCTCGGAGCGGAAACGCTTATAACTTGAGCTCCGGACGTCTGATTGACATGCCGTCGACTTTTTTGGAATAATATTAGTGAGACAGACCTTTTGGCTTACTCTGCTCGAGGTTTGGACAATTTTGGAGTATGGTCAGGTTGGTTTTGTCTTAAAAACCTACCAGGCCCCTAGAATGAAAAAACCAATAACTCTCAGACCAGGCGTCCGATTGACACACCGTCTGTCACGTTGAGTTCCTTTTTCCGAGACGGAACTTTGGGATACATCTACTCCAGACTACGTGTCAGTTGATGTATCAAACCCTTGTCTCATGGAGCGGACCCTCCCTGGAACAAGCTTGCTGTGTGCGGGAACCCTAGAGATGGCTGTGACTGCGACGATGATGACGATTGCACTAAAATCCTCCATGGATTCGGCAGCGACGACGACTGCACTAAAATCCTCCATGAGTTCAGTAGTGATGATGACCGTACTAAAATCCTCTGTGGGTTTGACGGTGATGACTACTGTTCTTGTATCCTACGTTGGTCTGACAGTACTACTGTTCTTTTATCCTACATGGGTCCGGCAGTATTTGACTATATACTTGTATCCTACGTGGGTTCGGCAGAGTAGCTAGCCTTGTATCCTATGTGGGTCCGATATCTTATCTGGTATTGTATCCTACATGGGTCCCAGCATAGATGAATCAGTGGCTACACCTGATCATCTCTATCACCTTACGAAGAAGTATACCTGTGTGAGCTGAGCCTTGACTTTCAATCATTATCTTCGATATGATTGACTTGCTTTCCTATGTGGATTGGTTTGTGCTTAAATGTGTGGATTGGGTTATACTATCATATATGTACATGATCGAACATGGGCTTGGATGTTGGAGCCGAACTAGAATTAATGACTTAGGTATATGTATGGGAATATACCTAAGTAGAGTTGGTTGTTACTTCGTGATTGTATCTTTCCTTTGTGGATTATCCTTTGTGGATTCTGGGAAACCTTAGGGGGTCTCGGGGTCCCTACTGAGTAGCGTATACTCACCCCTGCACGGGCTATGCCCGCACTACGTTGTGTTGGATGTAGACGACGGACAACGCAGATCGTGGTTGAGGCTTGTGGAGCAAGTCGATACCTGGAGGCGGACCACTGCGCGGGACGTACACGGTGAAGATATCTGGACCTGAGGAGCTTAGGAGGAGGCTATCTGTACCCACCCTTCAGGTGGGACTTCCATTGGACGGGTCGACGTTGATGCTTTACTTTTCAGTTGTTGTACTTTTTTTCCAGTGGTAATTACTTTCAGTTTGGGTATGTATTCTGGCCCATTTACTTTCCGCACATACTATTATACTCAGTTTACTTAGTGTTTACTTCTACTGGATTACTCTGTGGTGTTTTTTTTACTTTTGAAAGGAAATGCCTTCCCCTTTACGTCGGGTTTTATGCCTTGGTGCTAGTCGCCAGCCCCTGGCCTATGGAAGGCGGGCTTGGGGTAGTCCCGACATGGGTCCCGAGGACGGGTTGTGACAAATTGGTATCAGAGGAGTTCGGTTCTACCACAGAACTCAATACTCTGATCTTCCTTCTCTGTGAAGAAATAGTGTTAGGGTATTGAGTGTGGTTATCAGTCCATGGAGTCCAGTGTTGGGGTTGCGGCCGACGTATCCGTACACTAGGATCCCGACTTCTGATTTCCCACTCAGTGCACAAAAACATTGATTTCATGTGTGTTTCAAAAGATTTCTTTTTTATTACTTTGTGTCAGCTCACTAGGTATACTATTTTGACCGTGGTGCACCTGTTTCTTTCAGGATGCCCCCACGATGGCATCTAGCTAGGGTTTCAAGATTTGTGTGATACGACAGCCCACCGAACGACGAGGCCTCGGTGCAGGGACCTTTTACAATAGAGGCACCGGCGGTACCTCTACCCACTGAGCCTCTGAGGCCGCCATCCCTAGCCGCTGAGAGTGCACGTTGCCTTAGTGCACTGCATGAGTTTCAGCGTCAGAGACCTCCCAGGTTCCGTGGGGAGATGGACCCTCAGGCAGCCGAGGATTGGCTGGAGGCTGTAATTCAAGTTTTCAGGTTAGTAGGGACACCAGCTGACCTCATGGTGATCCTTGCAGCGAGCCTCCTGCACGTGGTAGTAGGCAGATGGTGTAGCTTGATGCTCCATGTGAACGACGAGGCATCTCTCCTCTAGACGGACTTTGAGATCCTCTTCCGCTCAGAGTTCGTCCCAGCCACCCTCTTTGCGGTGCGCATCCAGGAGCTACTACCACTGCGGCAGGGCAGCATGACGGTAGCCCAGTACTCAGTGAGATTTACCAATCTCTCACGCTATTTGACAGACATGGTACAGGAACCATTCTTCTGGGCCTAGACCTTCGAGCAGGGACTGAGGCATGAGATCAGGGCATCAATGATCTCCCTCAGCATTCCGACGCATGTAGGAGTACTGAAGCAAGACATTCTCATAGAGAGATTTCTTGCTGAGCCTACACCGGCAGTGAGGCCTACCGCATGGCGGCACGTAGCAGAGACTTCTGTAGCTGGTAGTCGAAGGATGTCACAGGGGTGTAGGAGGACCAAACCATCAGGCAGACGAACTCAGGACACTGTCTTAGAGGTGCGGGGCACACGGGGCAGACCCAGCCTTCTGAGGAGCAGACAGTGCTATGCAGGCGGCGGGTAGGGCCACATAGCTCGTGACTGCCCGACCCGCCGTGAAGAGGAGTAGAATACGGTTGAGGGACCACCCAGGCAGAGGCAGAGGGTCGACCGTGGCAGTCTATAGGGAGTAGGCGGACGAGGCTGAGGAGCTGTCTGAGCAGCGGGTGGTGGGAGACGGTTTGAGGATTTACCACCACCACCACCACCAGGAGGTCCACCCCGACCACAGGGAGCTGGCGGACAGAGGCAGGCTCAGCTTCAGGCAGCGGAGGCCTATGACTATGGAACACCAGAGATGATTCAAGGTACTATCTGTATCTACTACAACCTTGATGAAGTTCTTATAGACACAAGAGTGAGCCATTCATTTATTGTCGCTACCCTTGTTCGGAGCTCGGAGATTCTAATGGAGCCTTTGGCTCGATCCTTACGGATAAAGACTTCTATGAGAGTAGACTCGACGATTACACACTGGTGTCGGCAGTGTGAGCTTACTCTAGGAGGAGAGAGCTTCGGCTGGGATCTTCTTGTAGCAGCATCGAGGCCTTACGACGTCATCTTGGGCAAGGATTGGTTATCTACAGTCCATGCTCAGATCGAATGTATTAGGCGCAAGGTGTGATGTGTTCGCACCGATGGGAGCAGGTTCAACTTCACTAGAGAGAAGGGAGCCTTTGCAGCGTAGGATGGACTCTCACGGAGGAGAGGACAGCCGATCACTCACCAGTTGGATAGCCTCATCCTAGGAGCAGTTCACGTGAGGAGTCTAAGCTTTCCTGTAGTGGTGGATCAGTATGCGGACGTTTTTCTTGATGATGTTCCAGGACTACCTCTTCGCAGAGAGGTAGACTTTTATATTGACTTGTACCCTGGGATAGCCCCGATATCCACTCCACCATATCGGATGGCTCCCACTAAGCTTCGAGAGCTACGGGTACAGCTGGAGGACTTGCACGACAAGGGATTCATACGACCCAGTGTTTCACCCAGGGCTTCCCCGATTTTGTTCGCCAAGAAGGCGGACGGGAGCTTGCGAATGTGTGTAGATTATCATCGCCATAAATAGGTAACCTTGAGGAATAAGTATCCGCTACCGAGGATTGACGACCTCTTCGATTGGCTCAAGGGAGCACAGTGGTTCTCGAAGATAGACCTCAGGTCAGGCTATCATCAGCTCAGAGTTCGGGATGAGGACGTGTAGAAGATGACCTTCAGATGTCGATATGGCCACTATGAGATCTTGGTTATTCCTTTCTGCATAACCAATGCTCCAGCAGTGTTCATGAGTCTCATGAACATGATCTTTCAGCCATACCTCGATTGATTTATCATGGTCTTCATCGACAACATATTGATATACTCGGCCACTGAGGAGGAGCACGCCAACCACTTGCAGGTTGTACTGGACACACTCTTAGAGCACCAGATTTAGGGTAAGCTCTCAAAGTGTTAGTTTTGGATACGTGAATTCCACTTCTTGGGACACATCATCTCTGAGATGGGAGTTGTGGTGGATCCTGCGAAGATCGAGGCAGTGCTAGCATGGGAGCCACCCAGGAGCGTGACAGAGGTGCAGAGTTTCTTGGGGATAGCTGGGTACTACCGAAGATTTGTGCCAGTCTTCTCCAGAGATGGGACACCACTTTCAGATTTGATGAAGAAGGGGAAACCCTTCGTGTGGTCTGATAGATGTCAGCAGAGCTTCCAGGAGCTGAGACAGATATTGACCAGTGCACCTATCTTGAGGCTACCGGAGGAGGGACTAGGGTACATAGTCTACTACGATGCATCAGGGACCAGACTCGGATGTGTCCTGTTGTAGGAGTGGGCAGTGATCGCCTATGTATCACATCAATTGAGGCAGCATGAGTAGAACTACGCTACCCATGACCTGGATTTAGTAGCAGTGGTCTTCACTATGAATATGTGGAGACACTATCTGATGGGTGAGCACTTTATAGTCTACTCTGACCATCAGAGTCTTAGGTACATATTCTCGCAAAAGGACCTGAACATGAGACAGCAGTGATGGCTCGAGTTCTTCTAGGACTATGACTTTGAGATAGTCTATACTACTAGAAAGGGGAACTTAGTAGCTGATGCTCTCAGCAGTAGGACAGGTATTCATCTACTCGGGGAGGCGACGAAGCAGCTAACCGCTTTGCAGATATCCTTCGTGGATAGAGATGGAGCAGCCTTTCTTCAATCACTCACAGTCACTCCTCCACTAATATAGCGGGTCAGAGAGGCACAGCGTGGGGGCGTTGACTGTGAGATGCGGCTTGCGCAGATATCCTCAGGACAGGCACCTGATGGATTCTCTATAGGAGGATAGCACAACGTCCTTTTCAGAGGACATACCATGGTACCGGCTGCTTTACAAGAGAAGGTGCTGAGGGAGTTTCACACTTCCCCTTTAGAGGTACATCCAGGAGTGGCGAAGATGTACCAGGATCTCAGACGATAGCACTGGTGTCTGGGTATGAAGAAGGATATGCCAGAGTTTGTTTCTTGATGCCTCACCTGCCAGTAGGTGAATGCAGAGAACTAGGTACCAGTAGGCTTGGTACAACCCTTGGAGGTCCCAGAGTGGAAGTGGTCTGTGATATCTATGGACTTCGTGACTGGACTTCCACGTACTTCTAGAGGTCATGACTCCATTTGGTTGATTGTCGACCGACTCACCAAGTCGGCACACTTCTTACCCATTAGAGAGCAGGGCTCATTGGAGAGCCTAGGAGTCCTCTAAATTCAGGAGATTGTATGGATTCATGGTGTTCCGTCATCTATCGTCTCTGATCTGGATGCTCGCTTTACTTCCCAGCTTTAGAAGGGGTTGCAAGAGGCATTCGGGACACAGCTATGTCTGAGCACCACCTTTCACCCTCAGAAGGATGGTCCGTCGGAGAGGACCATTCAGACTCTCGAGGACATGCTCCGTGCATGTTTCCTCAACCTTGGTCGCATCTAGGAGGATCACATACCCTTGGTGGAGTTCGCGTACAACAACAGCTACCACTCCACCATCATAATGGCACCAAACGAGGAATTGTACGGCTGGCCTTACAGATCACCTCTGTGCTGGATAGACACTGGGGAGTCAGCACTTGTGGGACCAGAGATGGTCCAGGCCATGACAGAGAAGGTCCAGGTCATTCAGGAGCAGATGAGGACATCTCAGAGCCGACAGATGTTTTATGCTGACTGGAGGCGGAGACCACGAGAGTTTTAGGATGGCGACCACGTCTTCTTGCGGGTCTCACCTCGACGTGGATTACGATGATTTGGTCGAGGTGGAAAGTTATCTCTGCGCTTCATCCGACCATTTCAGATTCTTAGTAGGATAGGCAAGGTGGCTTATCGCCTGGCTCTACCACCTCAGTTGCATCGGGTGCACAACATCTTCCACATATCTCAACTGAGGAGATACGTGCACGACCCGACGCATATCCTCGACCATGGGGAGCTGGACATTGACGATGGGGAGACTTTTGCGGAGGTCCCAGTGGAGATAGATGATCGACAGGAGTGGGTACTACATGGGTGGTCAATTCTGTTAGTGCGCATCAGATGGCAGCACATGAACCTCTAAGAGAGCACTTGGGAGCGGGAGGCTCAGATGCGTGCTCAGTACCCTCATTTGTTTCCCAAGTTTGTGATGTATCTTTACGGGGACGTAAATCCCTGAGGTGGGAGTAATTTAAAGACCCATTAATTTAAAGGGAAATTGTTTCTTAATTTTCTTTGGGATTTTACGAGAATGTAGTTTTTGACGGCACCTGATTCCGAGGCCCGCTGTGCCCGGAATCAATTTCTGAAGTTTTGCTCGAGTACGTTCAGTGAACGAACTAGCGGGTTTTCCTAACTTTTGAACCGGTGCTCAGAATCGAAATATGAGGGCACTGATGAAACCTAAGAACTGGTAATTGTATAGGAACACCTTTTTTGGAGTTGTGTTTGCTCAGGTGAAGTTATTTAAAAAATGGGTTAACTAAAGAATGAAATAAAAATTTGTGCTACAATTTTTATTTTCTATTCTAAGTAGTTTTAACCTATTCATGGACGTTAGAGTGGGGCCCACTACATCGTAAATATATTTTGTAGGATAATATTGAGGTGGGTCCCACATGAGCCCCACCCTTTCAAATCCCTTAAAACCTCCCACGTGCATTAATTTTTGTAACACACCCGCACCCACTTTTTTAAATGACAAGTCAACTCTCAAAATTATTTGGATTATTAAAAGCTCTTCAATTAGTCAATTAATTGAATATGATCTTTTTAAATTTGTAAAGGGTTTGCTTGAGTAATAAAATAAGGCAAATCCTTATTTTATTATGATTGGATCGTTGTGTGGAGATATTTGGAGAGGAGAACTCAAGTCTTAGAGATCTTCTTCTTCCTCGGAGAAGAACGCGAAGAACACCGACACACTTCTCGATCTTCTTTCTGCGTCAAATAGACGGTAATGCCCCAAACTTCATCGGGCGAGCACCAACGACATATATGGATCCCTGTTACACAACTCCATCTTCCGCGACACCGACTTCCGCGATGTCGTCTTCCACGACGCCGTCTTCTTCGATGTCGTTTTTCCACGACGACCATCGTTCGACAACTCCTTTAGGTAGGGGTTTGAGTTCCAATTTAATGGATTAAATTTGTTCTTTCTTTGTATAATTATTTTATTTTGGGCCGACTGTTATCAGTATAACGGGAGGAGGTCGGACCTCATGAACACGGCAGACCTGCCTCCCCCTTTGATGTTGTACATGTTGTGGCTCGAACAAAGGTGGTGTCGTGCAACGACACCGTGCAGAAAGAAAGAGGAACGTGGCGAAGAAGCGCAGCACCGTCGTGTCGTGCCGTTGAGGACAAAAGATGCTGCAACCGGAGTCGGGTCGTGGCTAAGGGGTGCGGCACTATCGCGCCGTGCCGGAGAACCGCGAGGAGGCCGCGACTAGAGCGGGGCCGCGACAGAGGGGCGTGGTGCCGTCGCACCGCGGTTGAGCAATGGAGGGCGGCCGAAGCCGCTGGCCGGTCATTACGGCTGGCCAGATTCAGAAAGACTGGGGGTTTGACCCCCGGTCAGCGCCGCTGGGCGGACCCCCCGCGGGTCTATCGTTTCGTCGAAGGGGGTGGTGGTTCCCTCCTTCCACACTCACGCGGCGCGCAGCGCCCGTGCCGGCCTGGACCGATGGCGCCGGCGGGACCGTCCGCACCGGGACGGGCAACCCGCGCTGAGCCGGGCCGCCCGCACCTGCCCAGGATGCGCCGGCCGTTCCAGGCCGCGCCCTGATGGGCCGGACCCGAACTCAGGTCGGGTCGACCCGGTTCGGGCCAACCTAGGGGGTCTTGGGCCGGGCCCAAAACCGCCTAAAACCATACAGGTTGGTTTAAATGCCTGTAACATGGGCTACGGAACTCCGATCGACGCACCGTCAGTTGCGATGTGATCCTTGGATCAAGACGGTAATTTAGGTATATTACAGTCATGTCTTCGGAGAACATTGTGTATGGTCGGGTTGGTTCGAACACGAAACCAACTGGGCCCTCGGAGCGAAAACGCTTATAACTTGAGCTCCGGACATCCGATTAATGTGCCGTCGACTTTGATGGATTACTCTTTATGAGACGGACCTTTTGGCTTAATCCGCTTGAGGTTTGGACATAGTTGGAGTAAGGTCGGGTTTTTTTTGACTTAAAAACCAACTGGGCCCCTGGAACGAAAAATCCAATAACTCTGAGACCAGGCATCCGATTGACGCACCATCTGTCGCGTTGAGTTCCTTTTGCTGAGACAGAACATTGGGATACATAAACTCCAGACTATGTGTCAGTTGATGTATCAACCCCTGGCTTGTGGAGCGGACCCTCCCGGGAACGAGCATGCTCTGTGTGGGAACTATAGAGCTGGTTGCGACAATGACGACGATGACAACTGCACTGAAATCCTCCGTGGGTTTGGCAACGATGACGACTGCACTGAAATCCTCCGTGGGTTCGGCAGCGATGACGACCGTACTGAAATCCTCTGTGGGTTTGATGGTGATGACTAATGTTCTTGAATCCTATGTGGGTATGGCAGTACTACTGTTCTTGTATCGTATGTGGGTCCGGCAGTATTGGACTTTGTACTTGTATCCTATGTGGGTCCGACAGAGTAGCTGGTCTTGTATCCTACATGGGTCTGACAGCTTAGCTGGTCTAGTATCCTATGTGGGTCCCAGCTTAGATGAATCAGTGGCTACACCTGATCATCTCTATCACCTTACAAAGAATTATACCTATGTGATCTGATTCTTGACTTTCAATCATTATTTTCGATATTATTTACTTGCTTCGCAATGTGGATTGGGTTGTGCTTTCTTGTGTGGATTGGGTTGTACTATCATGTGTGGACATGATCGAACATGGTCTCGGATGTTGGAGTCGAACTGGAATTAATGACTTAGGTATATGTATGGGAATCTACCTAAGTAGAGTTGGTTGTTACTTCGTGATTGTATCTTTCCATTATGGATTATCTTTTGTGGATTCTGGGAGACCTTCGGGGGTCTCGGGGTCCCTACTGAGTAGATTATACTCACCCCTGCACGGGCTATGCCCGCACTACGTTGTATTGGATGCAGATGACGGACAAAGTTGATGGTGGTTGAGGCTTGTGGAGCTAGTTGGTACCCGGAGGTGGACCACTGGGCGGGACGTACACGGAGCAGACAGCTAGACCCGAGGAGCTGAGGAGGAGGCTATATGTACCCACCCTTCAGGTGGGACTTTCAGTGGACGACTCGACGTTGCTGCTTTAATTTTCAGTTGTTGTACTTTATTTCCAGTTGTACTTTACTTTCAGTTTGGGTTTGTATTCTGGCCCATTTACTTTCCACACTTATTATTGTACTCAGTTTACATAGTGTTTACTTCTGCTGGATTACTCTGTGGTGTTTGTTTACTTTTTAAAGGCAATTCCATCCCCTTTACGTCGGGTTTTACGTTGTGCTGCTAGTCACCAGCCCCTGGCCTCTGGAAGGAGAGCTTGGGGTAGTCACGACACGGGTCCCGAGGACGGGTCATGACACTCAGTACATCTTAAATATGTAATATCGAACAATATAACGTCAATTTAGGGTAATACGAAATGATACACCTATGAACAACATACTTTAATGATGTTGACACTATGAATTCATATTGATTCAATTTGGAATTACAAATTATGAAACCAACATCATTGACCCAATAACTAGATTCTTTAGAGATCATCATGATAAATTTTTGGTACTCTTTTAAGATGGAATTGTAATATATTCTATGATTAGGGATGAATAGGAAGAGTAATTAAGGATTGTGAAAAAAATTACTAATAGAGAAATTATTGGACATGTTTTGAATGTGTGGAATTTGTATTGAAAAATTATACATATTGATTCATGTAATAGTTACTAAGTTATATTTTTAAATCAAACAATAAATTGTGTGATTTAAAAATGTTTCAGATGAGCCACTGTGACCATGATTTATATATTTTTTGGATAATTTGAACATAGTATACATTTTTTTGAGTTGTTTTCCAGGATATTAAAATATATTAAATAAGTTAGGATGGAAGTGAGTTAATTTACTCTATATATAATAATGATAAGACAATTTTAATAATATTAGGATAACATTGGTTATTTTACCTGTACTCTCACAATATGATAGCATAGAAGGGTTTGTGCGGTATAGTGATTATTTGAAGAATGTATAAGTATGTATCCTCTAGAAATGTGACATGGTAGTATCTTATTTCCATGGATAATTAAATTTCCATGATTAAATGAATCAGGAACATTATTACGACATAGGAACAATAATATTAACATTAATTAAATAGTGTTATATTTATAACAAATAATTGTAATTACTAAGATTCATAATATATTCATATTATGAAAGAAATGATGAGCTTCCCATTCAGAACAAATATATTAAGGATCATATCTCATGGATAATTATATATTTATTGATTTCTTTATTATCAACACCATTAGATATTTTCATTACTATGGGATAATTAAAATTATGAGGGTACAATTTATTTATTTGGGGGTATTGTAACATCCTAGTTTTAGGTATGATTTATTTTCACTATTTTTCTTTTTTTATTCATTACAATAAATTGATTTATAACATAAAATAAATCACAAGAGATATTAAATAAAATAAGATTGTTTTATTCAAAAATAGCAATTCATTACAATAATAGTACATGATACTTGGTATTTCATTCCATATACTATTACATAATATGAATGATTAAAACCCTTATAATTTAATAAGTTATGATAATAATTAAAAATGTGTAATATCATTAAAACATGGAAATTTCTTGGAAGACCTTGATCCTTGAAAATCACCATTAGAGAATATAAACCATAAATTGATCATGAACATCCTGAAATGAGATATCATGTTGTAAAATAAACAATGAAAACTATAGGAATGGGATGTGTGTGTTGTGAAGTTAGAATGGAATTAATATATAGTTTATTATGGGGGTAATATATCAATTATATTAATATTATAAACCATTACACATCCATATGGTAAAAGAAATATAAATATCTTATTAGATTAAAATCAAATGTATATGGTCAATATTATACAATGTTTATTTAGTTGTTTATAATATAAATTATCATTTTTAAAAATTTACATAAAAATTAATATTTTTAGAATTAAATTGTAATATATTAATCCTCATGGTAAAATATCAGTAATTTTAAGGAATTTATTTTTTATGAATTATATATTTTTTTTTCATTCATTACTTATAAATAATGATATCAAAAAAATTGTGGATAAAATTAATGGAATTATATAACTAACTTGAATATATAATTCCTGATTTTATTATTATATTAAATTTTTGGAATAGAATAACAGTGTTTTTATGATATAATAGCATAGAAGTGTTATAAAACTAGATACATACATTCACATCATTTAATTAAATATGAAACGCCATGAACACATTACGAGAACATTATTATCCTCTACATCATATCCTTGAAAAAAAAATATTTATCGTCTCATTTTCTAGGGGAAATGAAAACAACTAATAGTGAGATTCTATTATATGTAAATTGATTCATATTATAGAATAAATAATAACATAAACATGGAAAATTTTATATGGTAGGAATAATGAAGTTAAAAGAATCTATAACCATATTATATTGAGATAATAATATATCAATAGAAAAAAATTGATAAATATATAACATTAAATTGATAGATAGTTATGAAATTTATAATGTTAGATAGTTATGTTCATAAAATAATCAAGGATATTCTTATATTACAAAATAGGATACATCTTATCCTTTGACGGAATTCACTGAACATCCCAAACGTGTTTATCCAATGGGAAATATAGATTCACCAAGAGGATATTCAATTTTGTGCCCCACCCATCACATATTATTGTTTAATTCATTCATTGTATATAAAAATAAACAAAAAATTCCTAATAATTATTCCCAATAATTATCCATATTTTAATAACAAGGTCATAATTTTCAATTATTTCTTAAATATTAATAATTGTTGTAAGATGATCATAACTAATATGAATTAATGAGGAGGATAGTCAAAAAACATATCAAACTTTACGAAAAATAATCCATTTTGGAATAATGACATTAAAAATACCAATAAATTTACCCATGTCGATATATGAGATATCATGATCATAACATATTATGATAAAAAAGGTGTTCAGTTTAAAAATTCATTTTAAAATTTTTTAAAAATCATTTGTATTGAAATGAGGATATATATAATGCCAATACCTTTCCCATGTTAATGAAATGAGTAACATGATCATAGCTTATCTGTATAAGGATGTTGGAAAGCTAAAAAATACATAGTCACTTATCAAATAATCATCATAAATAAACCAGGTGGTTTGCAGTTGTTCTGTTGAAGGTGAATTTTTTCCCATAAGTTTTGATGATAAAAGGTTAATGTGTCTTTATAATGATGAATTATGAATTGTTCTTAATTTAAAAATCTCGTAAAATAGATGTTTATTTAATTAATTTATTTTATATTCATTGTGAAGGAAAGATAATTTTTTGTTAATGATTTTTAGAATTTAAAATTTATATCAAAAATAATATTATGGGGATAAGTTGATGATAATTGATGAAAATATAAGAATATAATTGTATGATGTCAATATTATTGTCCTTTTTTTAATAATTGAGATAAAAAATTTATTGATATATTAAAAAATTAAGGAATCCACATACTAACCATGGGATCCATGCCTCCACTTATTTGGTGGGAAGTCAGGTAAAACTCAGTTCACAATTTTAGAATGATGTTGCATTGACCCCATTAGGGAAAAAACATCGATTGAAACCATTGGGGTTGTACAATGCTATTAGAGATGCACATAGGCAAGTTCACAAGGAGGTGGGATTGTGGGAATTTATATGGAGGCATGAACCACGATCCCTAGGTGTGAGATTGGGTATTTATTTTCAAACCTTAATGTATTATTGAGAGGTTTATTGAACATGGATTCCTATTAAGAAGTTCATATAAATATTTATATCTAAACTTGGACACATATTCACAGCAGACTATTCATATTCCTAAAATGTTATGAATAGAAGAAGGGTTTTTTGAGGAAGTGTATGTGATCTATTTGATCTATATGGGATATTATATTCTATCTCCATCCACATTAAGGATTTTTTACTGCGTTGTTCTATATATATAAACCAGAAATGAAAAACTATTATCATTTTGATGATGTAGATGATCATATGATATTATAACTATACTTAAAGATAATAAAAATTGATAATTGATGAGTTTTATAAGAATTTGAGATATGTTGGTGATATGGGTTTTAGATTATGATTACTATGTATTCTAATGTCATTTAAGAGGACTCTATGTACACATTATGAAGTGATGCGGTGTGTGTCAGCAGGTTCTAAGTAATCTAGGTCAATGTTTCTCATCTAAAAATTCACCAAACTATTTTAATTTTTTTTATTCCCCAGAACATCCTATATTTGGATGGATGAATTAGGGTTTCATATTCTTATTTTAAAGAAATTGAAACTATCCCCTCATTTTAGGAAATTGATAAACCTATTTTATGAAATAATGTAATAATTATAGATTCATATGAAGATCGACAAAACCTTAGATTAACGTGGTCATCCACTAAGGGAAACTTGAATTATCATACACCAACCATGTGTCGGTTGTACCAAAATAAAATAATATTCACATGTTGTGAAATATATAAATTCAAACATAGAAACTTTGTTCCAGGATCACTTCCTTTATAGGATTTTATGGATATAAAACTGCCTCCCTTAGAACACTTCCATTGACTCCCCAAGATCACTTCTTAGGTTAAGAATTACTCAATTTATTGCTATTATGTTCTCATAAATTGATTTTATTCAATTAATTTTACCTTATTATAATGAGACTATTCATTCAACCCATTCATGAGTAGACACACATAAATCCATAGAGAAAAAAAATGTATAGTAAAAAATGATTAGTTGTGAAAATCAAGAACTTAAGGAAACAGATGAATTTTTATGCAACGTTTGGGGTTTGTTGAAAAAGGTATCATTTTAAAAACCCTTATCTTTGGTTAAATATTACCAGGATTTTCATTTTACATTTTTAGTCATAATGAAAACCTTTCATTGGTGATTTACTATGAAAAACTGTTCTGTGTGAAACTCTTTTGCATGTAAGTGGAATCAAATCTTCCTCGAAAATTTATATAGAATTAAGTGGATATCCACCTATTAATTGAAATTAATGGACTTGAGAATATGTTAAATTCACAGACCATATAATGAAAAAACTATGGGTTTTACTTTTTTTTGGTGTGTAGGAGTCTTGTGTGTCCTTCACGTGGCACATATTTCTTATGTCATTCAAACTCATCATTATCTAAATTTTATACCTTATATGAAATCATTTACAATGATGTTTTTTTATTTGATGATCCTGATGATTCTATAATGATCATGATTATAAATGATCTTCAATAATTCACACAACTACTTTTCCCTAAAATAATGATCTTTAACATTCATATTTTTGACCTAGAAAATTGGAAACACTTTGAAACAATGATACCTTTAATAGTAAATCCATCTGCGTCGTAAAAACATTTTTCTGAAAAATCCATGATTAAACCAGTTTAGATTGTAAATAAACAAAAACAAGATTACATTTCCAACTTCCAACTATACATGCTTCGGATCAAACAAATTCCCCTTTTTTGTTTTGTTGGAGATATGAAAGATAAATTCAATAATGAATCATCCTTAACCAAAAAACTAGAATGTGAGAGACAATTCATCCAAAAATATAAGTCTAGATAGTAAAATCATAGTTTAGACAAATAGTGGTGAAACATGATTTAGGATCTCATGTTTTATAATGCTTAAATATGTACAATATAATATTCTTGAAATATGAAATAAATTTTCATTGTGTCACAGAAACATTGCATCTTGTTTCCTCATAACACCCAATTCTCATAATTTCATAGATTTATTACACAATATTTTATTATAATAACAAATTTTCATCATGTCATAGAATCATTTCATGGTTTGGAAAAATATAGCAACCATCACACCCCTTAACACACCCTTTAAAGATGATGAATTTTTCCATCCCCCCTTTGGAAAAACACCCTATGAACTCGTGGTTTAATGTATAGACCTCAAAAAACCCATTTTTCATATCTCCCCATAAACGTACATCACTTCCACCAATATTTTAAAATATTTAACATGAATGGGGTAGGGAACCACACGTAACCTCCTCATGCGATGTGATGTGGCTGAAAATGATGTTCAACCATGTTTTCAAAATGCATTTACTACCAATGGATTAGTTAAAATGTTATACACTAGGACATTAATTCCAAAATTCTCAATTTTAATCACAAATTATTCAAATTTTTCCTATATGAAATAATATTTGTTCCCAATATTTTTTGTCTGAGGGTTCTAAACCATATTCTTTATAAGATTTATCAAGATAATTTTTTAATGTGAATCACCATTGTTTTCTACACCTCACAACCAATACTAGATATTTGTCTATTCAACCACAATAGATGATTGAAAGCCTCTATTTAAATTATATACACAACTTTATCCATACTTCGATAAATGATTTCATGTTTCTTTCTCAACCAACCCGTACATTGTTTTTCCAATAAAATATACACCACTAGTAGTGAACTCGCCACATCTTTAGCCCATTCCAAATAAAAAATTATTCTAATTCTTAATATCTTCATGATGGAATTTATATTCCAAAAATTTATAGTACCCTGAATGTACCACGTGATTCTTTTAAAAACTTCCAAATTATATTCCATCAGATTACCAGTAAGCATCCCACAACACATATTGCAAAGACAATTTATGTTCAATTTTATGTCAAGAATAACCAGCTTCCAATGATTATCCAATACATTGTGTGACCAAAATATGTATCATACTAATTCATTACATGTATTTTCCCGACCACAATTGGAGTGGAAATTAGTTCGGAGTTATTCATGATGAATTTCTTCAATAATTCACTTGCATATTTTTTCAGAGGAACGAAGGTGTAATATTTATTATGAATCCCCTAATGCCCTAACAAGTATGTGTGTTCCTTAATAATGGAAATTATTTTTTTTAAATTTATTAAATTAGAAAACTCTTCCATCGTTATCTACCTACATCAACCAAAAATAATATCATCTGCATATGAAAGAACCAAAAATTGATATTTATAAAAGTTTATTACATAGAGATTATGGTTGACAATGCATATTGGAAACTCAATATTCATGAGATAGGCATCAAGTCGAGAATATAACAGTATTGGTGCTGAATTCAGACCCTATAGAGTGTTATTTAGTTAAAAAACATTGTTCACCTCAATTAAAAAAAGGAAAAATGGGTTTTGAATGTAGAATTCCTCTTCAAATACTCCTTTTATGAAATATATTATGACATATAACTGATTAAATTTTTACTCCCTATAAATTTCAATTGAAATGAAAATCCAGATCAGCTCTAGTATAACTACTAGAGAAAATTTTTCCTCATCATCAATAAAAAAAATTGTACCTATCCTTTATATACTAAGAAGCCTTTATTTTTTATCACATTTTCATTCTCATGGAAATTGTGTTTTATATCCACATTGTTTCATATGATTTATTTTTTTCAAGTATCATACCAATTTCAAATGTCTATTTCCACATCAAACATGGTCAGTTCCATAATTGATAATAATGTATAATGTCTTTCATTCCTCATAATCCTTGTTTTAGTTTGTGTGGTGTAATCCCTAATGATGTTGAATTGATAAATTACTATTTAAATTTTATATTGTGGGGTTCTAATGATGTTTCATTATATATGGTTTCCTCCTTTTATTACTCTTATGAATCATATCTGTTTTTTGAGACCTAGCTATTTTGAAATCCTTCAACTATTTATACCTTTTTATTTATCCCTTTTCTTTAATTTTATGCACCTTATATCATATCATCATATGAGATCTTTGGGGGTATTTATGGTTTTTTATTCAATGATATTGACATTAATACTATAAAAAATTAATCCAGGATTTTTATTCAATAATTTTAATGAATTACTCTTCATTCAATATTAAATGAATATTCACTTGTCGAAAACATCCCCTTTCTTTCGATGATTTTCTAATTTTTTCTAGATTAAAAATGTTCCCCCAAAACATGAAAATACTTCAATGAGGACTTACATAAACAACATAACTCATATGGTGTCTTAGTTTCTCCCATAAAAATCCCTCTATGATTTAGAGTTTACACTACTACATAAATATCCTATTTTCAATAATGAATAGAAAAAAACCCTAATTAAACATAGTTCTAGCCATATTGTTAGCCTATTGATTTCATAATTCAAAAAAATCATTGGGGGGTACCACTACAAAAAATTCATTAATTATTAAATTTTTACAGTGTAATTTTCAAATTCAATGGATGTGAATTATAGATCATATAATCTTGATTGTGTGGTAAGTTTCAGTCTCTAAAATTCGATGATAACTCTTTATGCAGTAAAGGACTTCTTATTTCTTATGTATAATAATTACACATGCCATTATAATATAATAATGAATAAAAATAATTAATTGCTTATCTTTATATATCCTAGACACATTTAATTACTAGATATATTTTTTTGGATGAGTTCAAGAAGAATTTATGGCCTTCTAATCTTCAGCTAACAAAAACTCCCAACCTCATTCAATAACATTCAAGAATTATATTTTTTTATCATTCATGCTTCATACTGGTAATATCAATGACTATCTTTATCTTTGATTTCTTGTTGATTCTCTTTTTATTAATACATCACAACCTTTAATGCGATATGGTGTTTTCTTCTACTAATATTAATTAATAAATGTTCCCATTACTATCAATTTTTTATTAATTTTGAAGTTTTTTTCACCCTTTGATGAGCGACCTACCAATATTTCCTTTGATAGTGCACCCTTTTGGATTAAATTTCACTATCATTTCTGGGATATTATGTTGAATCACACTCAAGAGATTAATATAGAATCCATACCTATAGAGAACATCAGTTTTCAAATTCTCAACATTTTCCATTTCGATACATCCAATTCCTTGGATGTTCAATGCACCATCATTGCCAAAGCTAACTATTTCATCATCCTTTTTGGCTATATTCTTCATTAAATTAGTGTTCCCAGTCATATGAGATTATAAATCGCTATCAAGCATCCTAGTTTTATTGTTTTTTATGGCTTTCAGATCAATTTATACAAGGTTAGATTTATGTATTTTATTCCATTCTTTCAATGAGATAATTTATTGAGCTGAGGAAATTATGGTGGGTGAAATATATCTTATATTGGCATTGGTTCATCATACACATATTGTTTATCTAGAGGATAATAACTATTTTTATGTGAAACTCCATGTAGTTTGAGGGGATTTACATTTTTCTGAGTTCTATATTTAATTTTTCCAACATTCCTCTCACTATAATAAATTACATTATGGTCAGAGTTATAACAATGAAAATAATACAAATAGTAACTATTTATTCTATAGGATGAAGTATATGGTCTCATTATCCTTTACAGACATCCAAGAACTTCCACATTTATATATCTCCATTCATCTGTATTGTATGACATGTTATGGCCCTGAAGGACATAGAATTTACATTTAAAAAGATAAAATGTCTTTTCACTACCATTCTTCCTTATTTATGCTTATTTTTTAAATATATAATATTGGTGACAATACTTAGATAAAATAGGATAATTGTATTCTCCTATTTCACTTTTTATTGAAGATTTTTCAGGACAACATGTGCCTTCGTTATATATCCAAATCTTTTACTTCCCATTATTTTTTCTCACCTTTTATTCAAACTTTTATGTTTTATCATAACATCATATTTCACTTCTTTACATAAATATGGATCTATGATCATTCAAGGACATTAATACTCCATCAAAACTATGTTTATATTTTCGTAATGCCTCTAAATTTGAGAACTTTAACAACTAAAATTTATTCATTATTTCCACCAAATTTGATTCGGTTTCTAGTTTACTCTCTATAGTAAAAAAATTTTATTCATTCTATGAACTATCGTGGACTTCTCCTCCAGTCTAGATGCCTTGTTATTGATTAATTTTTTATCCTCTTTAATCATAATTTTAAATTATAGAACTTCTTATGATGTTTTAATAGTGGTTACATATTGTTTTGTCTCTACATCTAGTCGATCAATTCTGGATTCAAGACAGTCAATATACTTTGATGACTCTTCCAAAATGTATCTTATCTTTTTATTTTTTTTATTTTTATTTCAATCTTATCAAGAGCATACTCAAGTTCCACATTAGGATCATTATCCTGAATCAACTAATTTCATTTTTTCTCAATGGTTAACTTATTTCATCATTATCCATTATAGATTCTTGTGTTTTATATTTATACACTTGGTCATTATCCACTAATAATTAATTATAAACTTTTTATTCATTACAAATGAATAAAAATATCTATAATTTCATTCCTGATTTGATGTCTCGCATTTTTGGAAACCTTTTCTGAGTCTTCTACATGATTCATACTTATTTTTCATAATCATAGTGCTTCCTTGAGCACTATGAGGAAATTATCCCAACTATACCACAAAAAATAGGCCATTGAAATCTATCCTTCAAATATCCCATTTCTACTCTTGATTTTTTTGGAAAAATGAAAAAAATTGTTCTCCTTAATTATATTCATTATCATTAACAATGGAATGTTCATGTTTTTCCATGGATTAAAAATATATTTCCTTTCGTACAAAATTTGTTTCGTCTTCTGTTTTGCTCTAATTTCATATTCCATCAGACTACTTAGTAAATCATTATGTGAAATTTTAGACATATCACATTCCTTATGGGAATGAACTTTGGGACTGTATATTGGTGTAATCCTTCTCATTATTTTCTTCAAAATGTTAATATCATGAATGTCTACAAAATTTCCTAGAAGTTTTCAAAAAACATTAGTAATTCATTTAAAAAATTTATCTTTATTTTTACAAGGTTTAATTTCTAGTTCATCAAATATATTTTTAAAAACTCAAATCTTTTCTTGAATCTCATTGTTATCACCATTTTATTTATTTTATAGTTTATTATGAATAGTTATTTCAGAATTAAAACTCATCACATTAAAAAATAATAGATCATATAGTAATTTAGAAATATAATTTTGTGATTTTTTAATTGTGTCAAGCATTACTTTTCCGTTTTTTATAGAAAACCCAATTGAATTGGTGACCATAATCCCTTAAGTATAAAAAAAAGAAATTTTATCCCAAGGGATATAATGTTATATCACATCCTAATCATAATAATATTTTTTTAATTCGATAACAGAGGGGGAATACCTTGAAATTCACTAAATTATCTATGAACACAACTGAGGATAGATTAATCTCCAATAACCAATATGATTTGACACCATTTGTATGGATGAAAACATCCTAATATGGGATGGTTTAATCATTGAGTGAAATTTTTCATTTAATACAACATATATTGTTTCCATGATTGTACGATCTTATTAAACCAATCAAATGAAATCATGCAATAATTAAACATTCATATTCATAGAGACAACACAATAGTTTTATAGGGTTCATTATTAAGGACTAGTCCAAGGATCACAAACTAACAATGTTATTGTAGTATTAGAATCAACTAATCATAAAAATTTATGAAATTAATTTTCTCAAACAAGGTCATACTATTTCATGAACACTTCCTTTACATGATTATAGGGATATCACACTTCCTCCCTTAAAACACTTCCATCTACTCCCCCAAGATCAATTATTTTGGTAAATTCTTACTCAGTTTCATGACATAATGGTCAATTCAGTTGATTGAAATTTATATCTTTGTCTCTAATTCTTATGAGACAATTCTTACATTTTGGTCCTGGGTTGATGCAAATGAAAACACTAATAACCAATCCTGATAGTTAAAAACTATATAGACATGCAACTCAACCACTTTCACACAACACCCCAACATTCACAAATATTTTGAGAAATTCATGGAATATAAAATTCGAAGAACATTTATCTTTCATGCAATAAAACAACGAGTTTCAAATAGAATTTTTAGGCATATGGAATCATTTGTGTGCAATATTTTCTATGTCAAAATCATTATCAAGAAACTGTTTTGTAAATATAGAGTAAATTGGATTGATGACTACTTCACAAGGGAACATAGCTTAAATTGTGGGTAAATTCAGATTAAAATTTGAAGTGCATTTACATATACTCTCATATTGTCATTTGAACTCGAACCTTGCCACACACCAAATAAATTATATTTTCACTCATTGATATAATTTTTAGAAACATTTTTATATAGATTCTAAATGTTTAGTTCTATTAAAAATATATATCCACATGGAATATGTAATAATATATACAAATATCTCTTCTAAGAAGGTGATCCACTCTTGCATCTACATTTTTATTGACTGAGATTTTTCTTGTAACTTATTGTTTTAGTCAATAAAACATTATATGATATTATTTGGCATTATTTTTTATAATTTTTGTGTTGGAATATATGTGTGGACATTATATTAGTTTGTTACCTTTTAATACTTCTCTTATTAATCTCATCTCCACGATAAAAACTCAACCGATGGAAGAGTAGTTTTTCTAATAATCAAATAGTCTATACTCCCTATATTGATATGTTTTGAATCCATGAAAAAACAATAACTCATTAATTTGTATCAATTAATTGTTTTTTAATTACTAAAGATCACAGTGAATTTTCATTTTGAATATGAGTCCAGACTTGTGTGTATCAAGAAAGAGACAATTTAATAGATGATTTTAATCAACATAGGATAGAATTTGAGGGTTAAACTATAATCCGAAAACACAAACAATTCTCATTTACTTGGAGGATATTATTCCACAATTTTCCATTGACTATAATATTTCTTTTGAGTTATAATAAATTCATGGAGTTAAGATTTTATGTCCTAAAAATAACATAGGGTTCTTTTATTCCAATTTTGAGGTATTGATATGTCACATAGGATACAGTGGTTGAAAAAATTATCGAAACACATATAAATGTGTTTTAATCAATTGGGATACTGAAGAATGAATTATAAGAGGGCATATTATGTTGATTATGTCTGCTCTTTTTTGGTTTTTTATTGAATTTTTTTTTCTTATTTATGTGTTACAAAATCACTCAACCGAACCCCCTCATTGTTTCCCTAATTTTCTATAATTTTATTTACATATTAAAAAATAATAAATTTTTTAAATAAATTTATTCTTATGATAATGACATAGGTCACCCACATTTCTTCCCTTAGTAAAATAAAAAAAACGTGAAACTGTACACAACTATGTTATACAAGTTGGCATAGTTTCTAGGGAGGATATTATTTTCATCGACACCATATATGATGTAATTTTACTATTATTTTCAATAAAAATATTTGAATATTGTTATTCATTATTGATTAACATTCACTGTGTAAAAATATTATAATTTTAGAAGAATGTGAAATATGGTTTTATAGGTCTTCTTAGAAAGAGTAGGTATTTACATATTCCATTATTGACCACAAAAAGTATCTAGAGTAATAATATCTTGATGAAATATCTAATTAACTCACTTAATTATCATAATTTATTACTCTATTACATCAACATGAAGATAAAATTCATAACTAACTACTTATCATTCATGAATAAATTTGGCTGGTAGTTTCCACATTGAAAAATTCTTCACTTCTACAACTATTAGACTTCCTCCAAATGACCCTATAATAAAATAATTCAAATGATGTTGATTAAATAAAGAGAAAATAAATGATATTATATTCACATGTATTTTATTTTACAATGTTATCAAATCCAATCCACTAGCCTTATTTGTGTTTGGAAAACTATCATCTTTTTCCCGTATGAGTGTTGATGATGAGGATGAACTAACTATCACCGATGGTATAATGGTATTGGAATTCACTGAGGATGATGTTTTTTTGGATGGGAATTTTTAATTGAATAAAAATAATTATTTTGGTGTTCATGATGATATTAATTATTCTTGTTTTAATATTTAACAAAAATTATTATTAAATTAATTTCTCCATGAATTTTATGTATAATCATCTCTTTTGAAACCAACCCTGGATTTTGTCAAGGAAACCACACAATAGGTGGTGGATGAAGAAGAAGTGTTAATAATAAATATCATGGTGATGTAATTTATTCCTCTATATATGAATAAACGTTTATTGGAGGTGGTCACCATGAAAGTGGATAAGGAGTATCCCTTCTTAATTTCTCCTCCCCAACTACTTACTTATTTCATTTTCATATTCTTTGGGTGGGATCATTTTTCAAATTTCGTGGAGGTATCCAATCTTGGTACCCACTTATAGATATTTGGAGAAATAACATATGATGTTTCCTTCCAAAAAACATAATTTCACATTAGATTAGGGTTGACCAAATGTAACATCATGGTTGTACACAGTATACACATATCACCTCTTCGGGGATAACCCATTTTTATCATTACATTTTTACATTTTATTAATTATTTTATTTTAAGTAATTTTTTTCATTAATTTTTAGTTTCCAAATGGAGATAATGACGGTCTTTACTAAATTAAAACAAATAAAAATATAAAATAGGTTTTATATTACATAATTATTTGATTCCTTACAAACACAAACTGGTTATGATTTAATTTGTGTGGGTATTTAATTTATGTGTGGGTGGTTTTCATTTTCAGTAGCTTCACTAAGATATTTAATTTTTTTTATTTTTGTTTTAATAATTTTTTTATAAATAAAAAATAAAAATTAAATAATAAAAAAATAACTTCTCATGAAAATTACTTCAATAGAAACTATTGAAAATGCATTTGTGATTTTTTCCAATGTCATTGGAAGAATGTTAAGCATGGTAATGTTTACATTATTTTTTGTAAATTATAGTGAAAATTATTGTTGTTAAATGATTTATTTGATTGTGTCTTTTTGAATCCATTGATATTTTTATATCATCAATTGTAGTAATATTGAGGAAAAATTGTATCATTTAATCTACCCACACACTTAACACACAATCATGAATTGTGTGTTTCTCATACCCAATAGAAATTATATCCATGTTATGTAATATTTTTCATCTTATAACCTGGAATTTCAAAATCTTCATTTATCATCAATCAAAAATAATATTGTTTAGCATTGAATTATACTTGTATACTACATATCGGTCTATCATAATGAAAAAAAGAAACTAAAAAACATTAAAATTGGGTGGGATGAAATTTACTACCTGTAGGTATATCTTTGTTGGGTGATAATGTTTTAACATCTAGGATTTCCTTAATAAGAGGATTTTCGAAGTATATTTCAAATTGTGTTAGAATATTTTACTGTAATTGAATTTTGAAAGTAGAAAATATTTAATTTAAAAATAAAAGACCATCATAAACAGAATAAATACCTCAAAAATAAATCGTGTGTGTGACAATTCTCGCATACATGAAAACATTCCACCACTAGAAATTCAAACCGAATCATCATCGGAGAATAAGAATAGATACTCCTTCTAAACTAATGAATTTCTAACCCAAGTCTCTTGCTCATAATTTCCATGCTACCAAAGGTTTAGACCAATAGAAAATAAACCACATGACTCACTGTCTATTGGGAATCTAAAATCCAAACATTTCATTTGAATAATATATAATAAAACACTATTAAAACTCTTCTATGTCTATCACTTGAGACGGATTGGGTTTATACATCATCAATTGCGAGACATGAACCAATTATTAAACTATTGTCAACTTTGATGGAAAATAAAAGTTGTATGAAAAAACTACCAAGTGCTTGGGGATTACCCATGATCTAATAATGTCCAAGTGGCGTGACCGCAACATATCCTCTAACATCTGGATAGTTTGTTCCATATGCCCATCTGTCTAAGGGTGGAAAGAATTGTTGAGACCTAAATGAGTACCAAAATCTTGCTTTATTCCCCTCTAGACATGTGAATCAAATCATGTTCCTTGATCTGAGTCAATAGACATTGAAACACCATGAAACCAAACAACTTCATTCATATAAGTTTTTGCTAAGGAATCAGCTATTCCCAAATCCGTAATTACAATGATGTGGGATGCTTTGTCATTTTATCCACAATTGTCTAGAGAGAATTGCAAGCTACATGTGATTTGGGTAACCATATGACAAAATCCATTTATATTTTGTCCCATTTCCAATAAGGAACATACAAGGGCTATAACAAACCGTTGGGAACATGATACTATTATTTCACCTATTGGGAAACCAATTACATCACCACAATCTTCGATATTACCTCCCTCATCCTGGGATGACAAAAATGTGTCCACAAACCTCTATACATCATAGAAACTTTTAGGAGTACCGATAAATTTGAGATATGCATATCATGAAAGACTCACCCCAACATTGTCACTATAAAAAACAAATTACCATAGAAAATCATTTGGTTCTGACCATCCTCTAACCAACCCTATAGAGCATCACCATGGCCAACACGATCATGCAACCACTCTACCCCTGAGTCTCCATGTTGAGACTATTCCACCTACTCTTTCAGAGAATACTAACTTGTCATATTTAACAAATAACATCTACTACCATCCGTTCCTGCATCCATGTTAAAATCTTCTAACTCCTCCCTATCTCTCCAAGAATCTACATATTTCTGAGAAAACTCTTTCTTTATCTTTAATATTAAAGTGTCGGTCATGACATTTCCATTTCATGAGGTATAGTATATAAATAAAAGTCCTAATGAAACTCCATCCACATCTGTTGCCACAGATTTCGAGAAAACTATGAAGAGATATACCTCATGCTCTTGTGATCAGTGTAAACCACAGAGTGCACCCCAAGGGGGAAATTCCACGACAACATTAGTGAGAATACAACTACTTCTACCTTTATATTGTGGGTGTAGTATTAATATTAATATGTACGTAACTATATGGACATATATGATATCACTAACCACTGATGCATCAACAAACATCCCAAAAAAATATGGGAAGCATCACAGAACACTTCAAAAATCACCCCTTCCTCAAGAAAATTCTTCAAGGGAGCTATAGACAACTCCCTTTATGGTAACCAAACAACTAAAGACCCATAAATTACAAAGAACTTTTTTTTATTAATTTCATTGGAATTTTACGAGTCCGTAGTTTCTGACGGTGCCTGATTTCGACGCTCGGGGTGCCCGAAATCAATTTCTGATGTTTTTTTCGGGTATGTTTAGTGAACGTATGTGTGGGTTTTTCTATCTTTTTAACTAGTGCTCGGAATTAAAATTTGAGGTCACTGATGAACTCGCAACGCCAGTATTCACTTTAGGGGACCTTTACCACAGTTGCGTTTGATCAGAAGGAGAAGTTTATTTTTTGATATTCATTAAAAAAAAAATAATAAATATGTGTACATAATATTTATTTGATGGTGGTTTTTCCCACAAAGAGCTGTTGGATGTGGGGACCACACCCCACATAACATCCCATGGGAGGATAATGGTGGTGGGGACCCCACGATCCCTAACCATTTCACCTCCCCTCTATAACTCCCTTTACCCCTCTCTTAACTCTCCACCTCCCCACTTTAGTTCTAACTCTCCACCTCCCTCCATTAACTTGGACAACACCCTTTAATTAATTAATAGATCCACAATTAATTTATTAATTTAAGTGTTTGAATTTTGAAAATTCATGTTCGGAAGAAAATAATAGCTTAGGCTTTTTTTGGGTTGGCTTTTGTTGTGTTGGGGAGGCTCTGGAGAATTAGAAGGATTGTGTTTCTCTCTCGATGAAGAACGATGAAGACCATGAAGAACGACACCCTCTTTGATGAAGAACGCTGATTCCACCAAAGAATGATGATGTGTCTTCCTTCCTCTTCCCCCATGACGCTCATCTTCCATGGTTCGTCAACGTGCAATGATCTTGAGATCGAGGTACGGTTTGTATAATTTTAATTTGAAGAAGAATTATACACTAATTCTTGATGTGTACTTCAGAAACGTCTTGGCCTCTTGATATCACCCAACGTGGGGGGAACAATCCGAACAAAGATGGCCCGACGACCCTCCGTTGATCCATGTTTATTTTAGCGATGGAAGAGGTGTCGGAGAGGCGATGGCGACCAAAGGCAGCGGTGGCAATGGCGGCCACCCGCCGGACCGAAGAGGACCCCGCACTGGGTGCCACGTAGAGAGGGAAAGACCACGACCCACAACCGGGGGCTTCTCAGCCGACAAAGAACCGGCTGGCTAAAGCTGGCCGGACTGAAGGAACCGTGGCGCCACGCTGCGGAGGACAGCGGCCTGCGTTCTGCGGGCCGCTTGGCGGACGAACCGGTCGGCAGGTGGACGGTGCCGCTGGAAATACCCTACGGCGCCAGGAGGGTTCCGCGCTTGGGGGATAGCGGCCCGCCCGTGTGGAACACTCGCGCCAGGAAGACTGGCCGGACAATAGGGCAGCGCCGTTCGGCGACGCCGGTTCGGAAAGTCGGGGGGGGGGGGGCTGCGCCCCCTGCACCAGTTCGGCCAGCAGGCTGAGCCGTGGCCAGTAGTAGGCCAGGTTTCCTGCCACGGGCCGGTACAACCCCTTAGCCGTGTCGGACCCGCCGAGCTAGGACGGGCCGACCCGCCAGCCCACCGGGCCTGACCTGTCGGGCCCGTTTTTCTTAAATGTGAATAACTTCAAGACCGTGCATCTGATTGATCCGCTGTCTGCGGCACTAGGATTTTCACGATGAGGCGGTCCTTTTTTTTTACTCTTAGTGAGTTCTGGACGACTTTAGAAAAACCGCCGGGTTGGTTCGAAACTGAACCCAACTAGGCCCTCAGAGCGGAAACGCTTATAATTTAAGGACCGGGTGTCCGATTGACATGCCGTAAACTACGTTGGATTCCTTTTGATGATAAGGTTATTTTGGAATACTCCACATGATTTTTGGACATAGTTGGAGTACGTTCGGGTTGGTTTTAGCATAAAAACCAACCAGTCCCCTGGAACGGAATAGTCAATAACTCACAGACCGGGCCTTCGATTGACGCATCATCTGTTGTGTTGAGACCCATATGACAATCTGGTCCTTGCGATACTTATATAATCCCACCTTTTTATAACATAAACTTTCATTACATTACAAAAAACTGAGGATATTTAAGGTTTAGTGTCTTGGAAACTAGGAACATAATACATGAAAACAACATAAAACATTCTTCGTAAACACTTGAAAGGCTTCTCCTTAAGTGTATACTAGGTTCATTACTGCATATCATAACCTGGGGACATACATCAAAAGAAATTGTGAGGATAAGGCCCAGTAAGGGATACAAGAGAAACATTTAACATGTGAACTTGAGATACATCAACTATGTCATGCAGAAGAACTTTAATGCATGAGAAAGAAACAATGTAGAATATCATAATAAAAATAACATTTTTCATAACTTTAATATTTGGCTACATCATTTAACATAGACAAACATGAACATATCACCAAGGTCCATCCCCAAGGTGTCTTTTGAAAATTACCAAAGTTATTCACCAAGATATCGTGAAAATTGTAATCTCTAGTGGTTACATCATTACCCAATGCATTAGAGCGCTATCAGGGCGCACCCTTAATTTGTCTTTATTATCATGTGAGCCACATATATCATCATCAAAAATTTCATTAATAACCCATATAGTATAAATTAAATGGGTTTCATTTCATAATCATAATGTTTGGAAACTGCTTTAAAGATATGATCTTTACGTCACATTAAACCCACGGAAGGGGAGAGCGGGTCTCATGTATGTAAATCCCAGAATATAAAATAGAACATTTTGGTATACATGTGAATACCCCTGTATAAATAAGAGCTTTGAGTATTCACTTTATAACATAAAATCATTTTGGGAAAAGAGAGAGGCATTTTGAGATGAAAATTCTGCAGCATAACGACTATGTTTTGGGGTTTTAGAAAACATTGAAAAGAGAGGGGACATGGGTCAAACAATCATAAATGAACCATAAAACAGTATAGGGACAGAATAAGAAGGATATATTAAAATGGTAATGAAATTTCAAGGACATACCATTTGAAATGAAAAACATGGAAGGAAGACATAAATTAGATTTCTCTTATGAAAATTCGGCTGCCTAACGGCGTCACTTAAACTTTAAAAAATGAATTGAAAAGATCAAATAGGGTCTCTCATCATATGAAAATAAGAGTTCAGTATGATAGATATAGAGATAATACCCCAACATAATAAAAATTAACTTGAAATACTTGACATGGAATTAGAACTTTGAAAAAGGAGAAAGGTAATAGAACAACTTAAAAATTCGGCAGCCTAACGACCCCACTTAAAACTTCAAAATACTGAATTGAAGAGATCAAATGGGGTCTATCATCATATGATCATAAAATATCAGTATGATAGATATAGAGATCATACCCCAACAAAATAAAAAGGAACTTGAAAGACCTGACAAGAAAATAGAACTTGAAAATGAGAAGGGTGAAAGAATCTGTTACAAAAATTTCGGCAGCCTAACGGCACCACTTAAACTTTCATAAAATGAAATGATGAGAGTAAGAGGGGGTATCTCATCATATGAACATAAAAAGGAAAGTATAATGAATATAAAAGAACATCCTCCAACATAAGAACATGGAGAATAAAAGAAGTTACTTAAAAGGAGAATTTGAAAAGAAAGAGAGAGTTTGGATCCCTTACCTTAAAATGTAACTCTAAAAACTCAATGGTTTAGACCTTGAGGGCTTAGGGGAACCTTGGGAGGACTCCTTGGGAGGTACGGAGACCATAACTTCGTTGAGAATGATTTTGGAGTCCAAAGGATGATAGAATGGCCTGGTATTTATAGGGAAAGTGAGGGGACAAGGCATTAATGGCCAAGGGACACCTCATAAGTGGGTTTCTCAAAACCATGTGCTCTCCCAAGATATTTCCCATGAAGTTAGGCCACATGGGTCCCCCAATACAATAATCCATCACCTTTGGTCTTCCAAACCTTAAAATATCTCATTACATCACCATGACACAGTTACGATGTCATTAAACATACCGAAACCCTAAAACTGTTTTTTACTATTCACTGAAAATTCATCTTTCTCAGAAAAATCCCAAAATTTCACCTTAACCAAATATCGATGCTTTGATTACAAATATGAACTCCATTTTATAAAAATAATTTTCTAAATATTTTTAATTTAATTTTTAAATAAAAACACTATTCACCGAAAATTCATTTTTTCAGAAAAAACCCCAAAAATTACCATAACATAATATCGGTGCTCTTAGTTCAAAAATAAAATCCATTTTATAAAAATAATGTTCTAAAAAAATTTTATTTAATTTTTAATTAAAAAACACTATTCACTTGAAAAAAACTAATATTTGAAGAATAATTTATGAAACAGTTATTTAACCATTTTATTGAATCACATTACTTAATCAAGGTGTCGAAATTATATTAAAACATTATTTAAGTGAGATTAATAATCCATTTGGTCACATTACTAATCCTAAGCATAAAATCACTATTCATAATTTACTATTCATCAATAATCATGTTGATCTTATTAGGCTCTAAATTTCGTACTGGACATAATTGTAGAAGAACATTTTTTGAAAATCATTACACATTTTTAATTATTTATGGTTTACATAAACATTTTTAAAATATCCTTTTTCTAAAATTCATAAAAAATATGCATACTATATTTATCTGGTCATTTGAAAATTCATAAACTTCATCATAAGAAGAAATCACAATTTTTATTTAAAACAAAGGATTACACAACGCAGTTATGGTCTCCTTAAATAGCCCCTGATCACACCAGCATAGGACCTAAGTGTAAGGTGTGTAAAGGTGAGAGAATCTAATGGAGGCTCGGCCAACATTGCATGAGTAGTAATTTCTATCAGTTTGAACTTCTTGCAAAGACGATTCCGTTGTAGCTTCACAAGATGAAGTTCGGCTTGGGTTTGGTCCAGATCAAAGCCCAGTGGTGATACCTCCTTCCCAAGTTCTGTTAGATGGGCTTCGATCGGTCCAAGACTACTGGTTGAGGCCATCGAATCTTCTTTCTATAATAATTAACCAAGATTACTTGTATTTAGAGACAATAATCAAAACGTTTAGTTTCCAGCGGTCATATTGACCAATGGTCATATAACAGTCAAAACCCAATGGTCTCATTTTAATTATACTCATGTTATCAACTAATACAGTTTTTTTGAGTATAAAATAACACAAAAAATTAGGAAACAAGATTTATTCAAAATTTCGGGTCGTTACAATCTTCCCCCCTTAAGAAATTGTGTCCTCGCAATTTTTAAAATTGAGTTTTGAAATTTCATTGAATGTCCCACATCGGAAAAGGAGTCAGTAAAACTATTTCTTTAAAATAAATAAAGGGAAGTGAAAAGGTCAACTGAGTTAACCCACACTAGGATTCCATGTAGGAAAACATGGACATGGAAGAGAAAACAAAGGGTCAAGTTCTGAGGGAAAGTGATAGAAAACATGATTAGGAGAAAGTTAACCATAAGGAAATCCCAAACTTATGATGTGTGTAAACTGTCTTTGATTTCCTAGTAGGAAACGCAAACCAATAACGTTTTTGTTTTGCGTTCCTTTTCATAATTTTGAGGAATTCATTTACTACATAGAACAAAAAAAATAAGAAAATATACCTACCTTTATGTAGAGTTTCATCCTTTAATAAGTTTCTACCAAAACTAATATTTTCTCCAAACGATGAGCATTCAAAACTACTTGGTCTCACAAGAATCATCTTCTAGAGAATCACATAATCCATAAAAGATTAACTATCTATTTCTTCTATCTTTAAAAATTATCCCAAAAATAGAAAGGGTAAGGTAAAACAGCTCTTCAAAAAGAAAAAATCCCATAGGAATGGAAACTACTTTTAAATCTTCAAAGTTCCATGGTACTACCCAAAGTTCATCATAGACCATTATATAAATAAAGGTCCATAAGATTCTTCAAAATAAACCAAACTAATATTGAAACCCAAATACAAGAAGGATTTGATATCATAGTCTTCCAAAATAAACTTCACTTTTCATCCCCAAACAACATCCACCACTCCTAACATGTTATAACAAAAGTAGCTAACCTAAACATATTTTACCCAAGATAGGTTAATCATTCCCATAAGTAACCTAAATTACTATAAGTCCACATTAAATTCATCAATTCTTAAAAATATAAGTCAACCTTACTCCTAAATGAAAATACCATAGTAATCTATTTACCTCGATCATATAGGGTCCCCAAAATAGGGAACATCTTCCAAAATAATAATCATATTTTAATCCCCTAATCATCTATGTCATATTAATACAGAAATCATTTCATTTCCAATCACATTGGTTGTTGGGACATGTTATTCCATTTCCCACCATTAACTAATAAGAGAAAGTATAATTAGGGGCTTAAATACTTAGCTAATAATCCTGAAAAGGAACTTAAAGAATATAAGGATAACTTGTAGATGAAAATTATACCCTAACTTGTGATCCCCTAGGTTCCCATCTAGGTTATCCATGATCAAATATTCTTATGTGAATCTTTATTGTATTTTATCTTTATTCCTTTAACAATGGTTCATACTAAGCTTATGAATTTACCAAAGCATATCCCCCGGGAGTATCGTAACCAAGAGTGCAGCAAGGCTCGTTGTTGTGTACCAGTTCCCATTTGAGTGTATCTCAAAGTGGTGTTTTTGGGTTGTACCCCTATGTACATCTATGCCAGAGCCACCTCTACCTGCTCGTATCCAGATAGGGATGTATTTTCTTGGAAACCCATTACTCAATACTCACCAAAATACCATGATATTCCTATATATATACTTTTCTATAGGCGTATTCCTAATGTTTTCATATCCTAATTTCCAAAAATAACTAAACCATCCTTTGATACCAACTATAGCATACCGCCTTTTTATAACATAATATTTCATTACATTACACAAAACTGAGGATCGTTAAGGTTTAGTGTCTTGGAAACCAGGAACATAATACATGAAAACAATATAAAACATTCTTCATAAATACTTGAAAGGCTTCTCCTTAAGTTCATCCTAGGTTCATTACTAAATCTCATAACCTGGGGACATACATCAAAAGAAAGGGTGAGCAGAAGGCCCAGTAAGGGAAACAAGAGAAACATTTAACATGTGAACTTGAGATACATCAACTATGTCATGAAAAAGAACTTTAAGATATCAGAAAGAAACCATGTGGAATATCATATTAAAAATAACATTTTTCATACCTGTAAGATGTGGCTACATCATTTAACATAGACAATCATTAACATATCACCAAGGTCCATCCCCAAGGTTTCATTTGAAAATTACCAAGGTTATTCACCAAGATATTGTGAAAATTGTAGTCTCTAGTGGTTACATCATTACCCAATGCATTGGAGCGCTATCCGGGCGCACCCTTAATTTGTCTTTATTATCATGTGAGACAAATATATCATCATCAAAAATTTCATAAATAACCCATATAGCATAAAATAAATGGGTTTCATTTCATAATCATAACGTTTTAAAAACGGCTTTAAAGATATGATCTTTACGTCACTTTAAACTCACAGAAGGGGAGAGCGCGTCTCATGTATGTCAATCCCAGAATTTAAAATAGAACATTTTGGTATATATTTGAATATCCCTGTAGAAATAAGAGCTTTGAGTATTCACTTTATAACATAAAATAATTTTGAGAAAATAGAGAGGCATTTTGAGATGAAAATTCTGCAGCATAACGGCTATGTTTCGGGGTTTTAGAAAACATTGAAAAGAGAGGGGACATGGGTCAAACAATCATAAATGACCGATAAAACAGTAGAGGGACAGAATAAGAAAGATATATGAACATGGTAATGAAATTTCAAGGACATACCATTTGAAATTAAAAACATGGAAGGAATACATAAATTAGATTTCTCTTATGAAAATTCGGCAGCCTAACGGCATCACTTAAACTTCAAAAAATGAATTGAAAAGATCAAATAGGGTCTCTCATCATATGAAAATAAGAGTTCAGTATTATAGATATAGAGATCATACCCCAACATAGTAAAAAGGAACTTGAAAGACTTGACATGGAATTAGAACATTGAAAAAGGAGAAAGGTGAAAGAACAACTTAAATATTCGGCAGCCTAACGACGCCACTTAAAACATCAAAATGCTGAATTGAAGAAATCAAATGGGGTTTATCATCATATGATCATAAAAGATCAGTATGATAGATATAGAGATCATACCCCAACATAATAAAAATGAACTTGAAATACATGACAAGAAAATAGAACTTAAAAATGAGAAGGGTGAAAGAATCCGTTACAAAAATTTCGACAGCCTAACGACGCCACTTAAATTTTCATAAAATGAAATGATGAGAGTAAGAGGGGGTCTCTCATCATATGAACATAAAAAGGACAGTATAATGAATATAAAATAACATCCTCCAACATAATAATGTGGAGCATCAAATAAATGACTTAAAAGGATCATTTGAAAAGAAAGAGAGAGTTTGGATCCCTTACCTTAAAATGTAACTCTAAAAACTCAAATGTTTGGACCTTGAGGGCGAGAGGGAACATTGGGAGGACTCCTTGGGAGGTAAGGAGACCATAACATCGTTGGGAAAGATTTTGGAGTCCAAAGGATGAGAGAATGTCTTGGTATTTATAGGGAAAGTAAGGGGACAAGGCATTAATGGCCATGGGAAACCTCATAAGTGGGTTTCTCAAAACCATGTGCTCTCCCAATATATTTCCCATGAAGTTAGGCCACATGGGGCCCCCAATACAATAATTCAACACCTTTGGTCGGAAAACCCTTAAAATATCTCATGACATCACCATGACACAGTTATGATGTCATTAAACATACCGAAACCCTAAAACTGTTTTTTACTATTCACTGAAAATTCATCTTTCACAGAAAAATCCCAAAATTTCACCTTAACCAAATATCGAAGCTCTGATTATAAATATGAACTCCATTTTATAAAAATATTTTTTTAAATATTTTTAATTTAATTTTTAAATAAAAACACTATTCACCAAAAATCATTTTTTCAGAAAAAACCCCAAAAAGTACCATAACATAATATCGGTGCTCTGAGTTCAAAAATGAAATCCATTTTATAAAAATAATTTTCTATATATTTTTAATTTAATTTTTAATTAAAAACACTATTCACTTGAAAGAAACTAATACTTGAATAATAATTTATGAAACCGTTATTTTACCATTTTAATGAATCACATTACTTAATCAAGGTGTCTAAATTATATTAAAACTTTCTTTAATTGAGATTACTAATCCATTTGGTCACATTACTAATCCTAAGCATAAAATCACTATTCATAATTTACTATTCATCAAAAATCAAGTTGATCTTATTAGACTCTAAATTTCGTACTGGACATAATTGTAGAAGACCATTTTTTGAAAATCATTACACATTTTTAATTATTTAAGGTTTACATAAACATTTTTAAAATATCATTTTTCTAAAATTCATCAAAAATATGCATACTATATTTATCTGGTCATTTAAAAATTCATAAACATCATCATAAGAAGAAATCCAAATTTTTATTTAAAACAAAGGATTACACAAGGCAGTTACGGTCTCCATACATAGCCCCTTATCACACCAGAATAGGACCTAAGTGTATGGTGTGCTAAGGTGAGAGAATCTGGGGGAGGCTCGGCCAACATCGCACGAGTAGTAATTTCTATCAGTTTGAACTTATCACAAAGGCGATTCCATTCTAGCTTCACACGATTAAGTTTGGCTTGGGTTTGGTCTAGATCAAAGCCCAGTGGTGCTACCTCCTTCCCAAGTTCTGTTAGATGGGCTTCGATCGGTCCAAGACTACTGGGTGAGGCCATCGAATCTTTTTCTATAATAATTAAACAATATTACTTGTATTTAGAGACAATAATCAAAATGTTTAGTTTCTAGCGGTCATATTGACCAATGGTCATATAACAGTCAAAACCCAACGGTCTCATGTTAATTATAGTCATGTTATCAAATGAAACAGTTTTGTTGAGTATAAAATAACACAAAAAATTAGGAAACAAGATTTATTCAAAATTTCGGGTCGTTACAATACTTCTACATGAGACTTTTTGACACATAGAGTATCAGCATGAGGCTCATGGAGAGGACCCTCCCAGTGACGAGCGAGAATATTGCAGAGACCTTGTATGCTGGCTGAGACTTAATGACCGTTGACCGATCGACTTGGAGTGATTCGGATTGCCAAGTGGGGAGCTCTTGGTTGTAGCAGCAGACCCACGGCGGAGGAGCGCTTGGTTGTAGCGGCGGACCCATAGTACTTGACAGAATTAGTACTTCTATAGGCTATGACGGGGAGTGCTTCGTTGTAGCGGTAGAACCATGGTGTAAAGAGATCGGCTGTAGCAGCAGGTCCACAATACTCAACAGGTAGAGTACTTCAGTAGTCCAAGGTTAGTGGGAAGCGCTTGGTTGTAGCGGCAGGCCCACTATACTCGACAGAAGAGGAGTTCTCCTGCTGCCGTGTTTTTGACATCATGAATAAAGATCCTGGTTTGAGCTAATGACCTTTGTGTTTTCCTCATGATTGAGATGTGTTACTTAATAACTTAGGTATATGTATGGGCATATACCTAAGTCATGGTTATTCATTGAAATCTTACTTTATGGTTTATCCTTGTTGTATTTTTTGAGACCTTGAGGGACTTGGGGTCCCTGTTGAGTATCTTTATACTCACCCACACACGGGCTTCGCCCGCACCTCGTTGTGTTGGATGCAGACGACGGATAGCTCTGACCGAGGCAAAGTGTATGAGGACTGGATGGTACCCGTAGGTGGACCTCATGACAAGTCTGTACCCAGAGGGTACAATTGGACGTGGAGCACTGAGGAGGATATATGTACCTACCTTTTAGGTAGGATCCGTGGTTGACAATCTAGGAGCTGCAAGACACCTTCTAGTTGTTTGTCTTTTTATTTGTACGTGTTTGTCTTTTCCTTGTACTTTACTGTTGGGCTTGTATTTCCGCCCCCCCTTTTACTTTCCAACACATCTTTTGTCTTCAGTTTTTACTTAGTGTTTGCTTCTAGTTGTGTACTCTGATTGTGTGTGTTTATGTTTTAAAAAAGAAATGCCTTCCAAGCTTGGTATTTATGCCTTTGTTTCTAGTCACCGGCCCCTGGCCTATGGAAGGTGGGCTTGGGGTAGTCACGACACTGACCCCAAGGAAGGGTCGTGACAAATTGGTATTAGAGGACGTCTGTTCTACCGCAGAACTTAGGACTCTGATATTTTCTTTCTGTGAAGCAATAGTGTTAAGGGTACTAAGTGTGGTTTTCAGTTCAGGGAGTCCAGTATTGGTGCGGGTGGCCAACGTATCCATACACTAGGACCATGACTTCTGACTTCCGACTCAGTGCACAAAAAAATAGATTGTGTGTGTGTTTTCAAAAGTTTTTCCTTTTTGTCAACTCAAACCAGGTCATCTCACCAAGTATAGTCTTTTGACTGTGTTGCATCTGTTCATTCAGGATGCCTCCCCGTGGACGACCAGTTAGAGCCTTGAGAGTTGTACGTACTGATAGCCAACCGAGTGACGAGGCCTCAGTACAGGGCCCTCATCCAGTTTAGGAACCAGGGGAGGCACCAACAGTACCACTTCCTGTTGGGCCACTGATGCCACCAGCCCTAGCAGCAGGTGATGCGTGCCTATTGAGCGCGTTGCACGAGTTCCAGCGACAGAGCCTACCCAGGTTCCGGGGAGAGGCGGACCCACAAGTGGCTAAGTATTGGATGGAAGCTATGGAGAGAGACTTCAGACTGGTAGGGACACCATCAGACTTTATGGTGATCCTTGCTGCCAGCCTCCTTCAGGCAGCAGTAGGAAGATGGTGGAGCCTGATGCTCTAGATACACGACAAGGCAACACTTCTATAGGCAGACTTCGAGATCCTGTTCCGGGCGGAGTTTGTACCATCCACCCTTCGAGCGGTGAATATACAGGAGCTACTGCATCTTCAGCAGGGCATCATGAAAGTATCACATCACTCAGTGAGGTTCACAGACCTCTCGCGCTACTCTACAGATATGGCATGAGACCCGTTCTTCAGGCCCTGGACATTTGAGCAGGGACTCAATTGAGAGATTAGATCTTAAGTTGTCTCCCACAGCATCCCGACATAGACATGGGTGTTAGAGTGAGCCCTCCTAGTAGAGAGTTTCCTTTCTGAGCAATCTCTAGCATCGGTACCCACTACTAGTCGACATGCAGCGGAGTCTTCTCAAGCTAGAAGTAGGCAGATAACATAGGGGCCCAAGAGGACTAGACCCACAGGTGGTCAACCGCATGACTCCAGATCGTGTGTGTGAGGCACCCAGGGTGGAGAGAGACTTACCAGGAGCGGACAGTTTTACTCTTGCGACGGGGTTGGTCACATGGCACGTGATTGTCCGACCTGCCGTGTAGACGATCAGTAGAGAGATGAAGGACCACCTAGGCAGAGGAATAGGATCGATCGAGGAATACCGCAAGGAGCAGGAGACCGAGGCATAGGAGTTGGTCTTGCAGCTGTTGGTAGATGACGCTTCGAGGTGTTGTCACCACCACCACTAGGAGGTCCACCCCGACCGTAGGGAACAGGTGGACATAGAAGAGCACAACTTCAGGTAGTTGAAGCATATGACTATGGAGCTCCGGAATCAGGTGGACAGGAGAGGGACTAGTTCCAGGCATGGAGTCCATTGTTCTTTGTGCTTCTAGCTTATTTGATACTATTGTTTGTGGTTTTTATGTGTCTCTGTACTTTGAGATTCAATAATAAAAGACACTTGTCATTGTGACGTTTTTTTCTTGCATTTTTGTGGTTAATACTAAGAGGTTATGGTTAAAACCACTGACTTGACCCTCACAATCTATATTCCTACTAGAGGATACCCAGTGACCACACACTGATGTCGATACTGTGACTCAACCCTTGGAGGTGAGACCGACGGATGGAACAATTGGTATTAGCGTTTAGCCTTATGACGTTCTCCATGGCATGAATTAGTACCGTTCATTTCCGGATTGATTGTATTAGGAAAAGGATGTGGTTCATCTAGGGGATGAGATTGAATTTTCCTTTTCGGCAAAGGATAAATCTTGCAGCTCTTGTAGAACGTAAAAGAAGAGGGGTGAAGTTGAGTTATTACAAATGTGTAGTCTCACCCATAGTTCGCCGAGAAAATGGTCTACAGTTTACTCTATTCTCAATAGTCTCATGTGTATATTCTCTCAGAAGGACATAAACCTGAGACATCAGTGATGGATTGAGTTCCTCTGAGTCTATGACTTCGAGATAGTCTCTACTCCCAGGAAAGGGAAACGTAGTAGTGGATGCTCTCAGCAGGATTTCAGACATTCAGCCACTAGGAGAGGTGGAAGAGAAGCTGGTTGCGTTACTGATATCCTTTGTGGATAGGGATAGCGCAACCTATCGACAGTCACTCCTCCAATTCTTCAACTGAGCAAGCGAGGTGGCTTACTGTCTGGACATTCCACTTTTGTTGCACTGGGTGCATGACGTCTTCAACGTACCTCATCTGAGGAGATACGTGTACGACCGTCCCACATCATCAACCACAGGGAGCTGGACATCGATGACAGGGTGAATTTTATGGAGGATCCGGTGGAGATCGAGGATCGAAAGAAGCAGGTCCAACATGGATGATCAATTCCTCTGGTTCACATTCGCTAGCAGCACGAGAACCTCCAGGATAGCACATGGGAGTAGGAGGATCAGATGCGTGTTTGGTACCTATTTTTTTTCTAGT
The DNA here is from genome assembly GCA_963277665.1 of Viscum album. NCBI lineage: Eukaryota > Viridiplantae > Streptophyta > Magnoliopsida > Santalales > Viscaceae > Viscum > Viscum album. The sequence continues at coordinate 1,302,943,434 of OY728140.1, read as the reverse complement.
GTGTTGTGTCTTTATGGGGACGTAAATCCCTGACGTGGGGGTAATTTAAAGACCTGAAAACTTCAAGGAATGTTTTTTTTCTTAATTTTATTGTAATTTTATGAGTCGACAGTTTCTGACAGCACCTGATTCCGAGGCCCGGAGTGCCCGGAATCAATTTCTAATGTTTTGTTTGGGTACCTTTAGTGAACGTACGTGTGAGTTTTCATATCTTTTGAACCGGTGCTTAGAATTGAAGTCTGAGGACACCAATGAGCTTGCAGCACTGGTATTCACTTAAGGGGACCTTTACCGCAGTTGTGTTTGATCGAGAGGAGAAGTTATTTTTTGGAGATTCATTAAAAAATAATAAAAATTATGTGTACATAATTATTATTGGATGGTGGTATTTCCTCCAAAGAAGAGTTGGATGTGGGGCCCACACCCCACATAACCTCCCATGGGAGGATAATGTTTGTGGGACCCACACAAGCCCTAACACTTTTACCTCCCCTCTTTAACTCCCTTTAACCACTCTCTTAACTCTCCACCTCCCCACTTTAATTCTAACTCTCCACCTCCCTCCAATAATATTTACAACACCCTTTAAATAATTAATTGATCCAAAATTAATTAAATAATTTAAGTGTTTGAATTTTAAAATTCATGTTGCGAATAAAATAATATCTTAGGCTATTATTTTTGGGGTTGGCATTTGTTGTGTAGGGGAGGCTCTGGAGAATTGGAAGGATAGTGTTTCTCTCTCGACGAAGAACAGTGAAAACCACGATGAACAATGCCCTCTTCGATGAAGAACATTGGTACTGTAGAAGAACAATGACGTGTCTTCCTTCCTCTTCCTCCGCGACACTCGACTTCCATGGTTCGTCGACGTGAAACATTCTTGAGATCGAGTTAGGGGTTTGTATTATTTTAAATTGAATAAGAATTATACACTCATTATTGATGTGTAATTCGGAAATGTCTTGGCCTCTTGATATTGCCTAACGTGGGGGGAACGGGCCGGACAAACACGGCCCGACGACCCTCCATTGATCCACGTTTCTTTTGGAGATGGAACCGGTGTTGGAGAGGCGACAACAACCGAAGGTGGCAGCGGCAACGGCGGCAGCGCGCCGGCCCAAAGAGGACCGCGACACTGGTTTCCACGTAGAGAGGGAAATACTGTGACCAAAAACTACAGGCTTCTCGGCCGACGAAGAACCGGCTGGCTAAAGCTAGTTGGACCAAAGGTACCGCAGTGCCACGAGTGTGACGCACTGCGGAGGACTGCAGCACGCGTTCCGTAGGCTGCTCGGCGGACAAACCAGCTGGCAGGCGGCCGGCTGGGCTAGGAAGACCCCGCAGCGCCAAGAGGGTGTCGTGCTGGGGGGACAGAGGCCCACCTGTGAGAGCCACTCGCGCCAGGAAGACCGTTCGTCCGGATAGGAGGGCAGCACCGCTCGGTGCCGCTGGTTCAAAAAGTAGGTCAGGGCCCACACCGACTCGGCCAACCGCGGGCTAGGCCACGCCCCGCCAGACCGGGCCATGCCCTGCTGGGCCAGTCCATGCATTATCAGGCCGGGCCGACCCCTTAGCCAGGTCGGACCCGCCGAGCCTGGATGGGCCGACCCGCCAGCCCACCGGGCTTGACCGGCAGGGGCCGTTTCGCTTAAATGCGAATAAATTCAAGACTAGGCATCTGATTGATGATCCATCTATGGAACTGGGATTGTCGCGATGAGGCGGTCCTTTTTCGATACTCATAGTGAGTTTTGGATGACTTTCAAAAAACAGCAGGGTTGGTTCGAAACGAAAACCAACCGGGCCCTCGGAGTAGAATCGCTTATAATTTAACGACCGAACGTTCGATTGACGTGCCGTAAACTATTTTGGATTACTTGTGATGAGACGATTCTTTTGGCATACTCCACTTGAGGTTGGGATGCAGTTGGAGTACAGTAGGGTTGGTTTTATCTTAAAAACCAACCGGGACACTGGAAAAGAAAAGCCAATAACTCATAGACCGGGAATCCGATTGACGCGCTGTCTATTACGTTGAGACCCATATGACGAGTCTGTCCTTGTGATACATCGAAGTGAGACTTTGTGACACATGGAGTATCGGCTTGAGGCTCATGGAGCAGACCCTCCTAGTGATGAGCGAGCAGATTGCAGAGACCTAGTAAGATGGATGCGACTTGACTACTATTTATCGATTGAATCAGAGTGATTCAAATGGCCCATTGGGGAGCGCTTGGTTGTAGCAGCAGACCCACGGTGGAGGAGTTCTTGTTTGTAGTGACAGACCCGTGGTCCTCAACAGAAGTAGTACCTCTGTAAGCTATGAGGGGGAGTTCTTGGTTGTAGTGGAAAACCCATGGTGGGAAGTGCATGGTTATAGAAGTAGGCCCACAGTACTCAAAAGGTGGAGTACTTCAGCAGTCCAAGGTTAGTGGGAAGTGCTTGGTTGTAGAGGTAGGCCCATTGTACTCGATAGAGGAGGAGTTCTCCAACAGTCGTGGTTTGGACATCGTGAATAAAAATCCTTGTTTGAGCTGATGACCTTTGTGTTTTCCACATTATTGAGATGGGTTACTTGATAACATAGGTATATGTATGGGCATATACCTAGGTAATGGTTATCCATTGAAATCTTACATTTTGGTTTATCCTTGTTGGATTTTGTGAGACCTTGAGGGCCATGGGGTCCTTGCTGAGTATCTTTATACTCACCCCTTTCACGGGATTTTCCCGCACTTCGTTGTGTTGGATGCAGACGATGGACAACACTGACCTAGGCAGAGTGTTTGAGGACTGGATGGTACCCGGAGGTGGATCTCACAATTAGTCGGTACCCAGAGGAGACAGAAAGATGTGGAGCGCTAAGGAGGCTATCTATAACTACCCTTAAAGTATGATCCGTGGTGGAAGATCTCGGAGCTGCAAGACACCTTCCAGCTTTTTGTCTTTTTAGTTGTACCTATTTTTCTTTTCCTTGTACTTTACTGTTGAGATTGTATTTTCGGCCCCCTTTTACTTTCCAGAACATCTTTTGTATTCAGTTTTTACTTAGTGTTTGCTTCTAGTTGTGTACTCTGATTGTGTGTGTTTACATTTTATAAAGGTAATGCCTTCCCAAATTGGACCAGCCCCTAGCCTATGGAAGGTGGTCTTGGGTTAGTCACGACACGGGCCCCGAGGACGGGTCGTGACAAAAACACTTCCTGGAACTGATTACACAACAAAAAATATTTTTATTTTCTTTTCAAGGCTATCATATGGAATGAAACTTCAGAAAAGTCAGGTATATATCTCAGTTAATAGCCTTTGAAACCATGTAAATTGTGATCCTCTACCTTTTTCTTGGGTGCATCCCAAAATATAGTGGCATCAACCATCAATGGGTATACTACTACACCCTTTCAGGACACCAAATTCCAGAGCAAATGCACCTATCATTTCCAAAACCCTCTCCTAGACAAGTTTCCATAGATCAGGTGGCATCGAAGAACCTGAATGATATTTATGAGATGTTTTGTGTGCTCTGCCTCTAACTTCATGTGGAGTAAGATATCATCGATGAACATGATGATGAACCAGTCTAAGAACTCACAGAACACAGTGTTCACAAGACACATGAACACAACCAATTTGTTCACAACACCGAACGATATTACTAAAAACTCAACGATCATGTACTTTCCTTTGAAGGAAATCATCATGATATCGACCTCATTCACCCTTAACTACTGATATATAGACCACTAACCAATCTTAGAAAACAAAATTTCCCCACTCAACTGGTATAAAAGATCTTCTATCTTTAGAAGAGTGTAATAATTCTTCATTATTACCTTGTCCAACCTCTCGATGTCTATACATAGCCTCAGTCTAACATCCACCTTCTTGGAGAACAACAATAGAGAATCCCATGATGACACAATGGGTCATATAAAACACTTCTTCATTAGATCATCTATCTAAAATATCACACTGTGTAGCTCCAAAGGTTCCATCTGATAAGGGGCCATCAAAATTGGAGAAGCAACAGGCTGCATGTCTTTCCCAAACTGAACATCATGTCAAGGGGGTATCATCCCACCATGAATTGGAAAAACATATAATAAATCCTATATAAACCTAGGAACCTCTATGACTTAACATATAATGATTCAAATTATAGCTCAACCGGTATGTAATGAAGGTGATATCGACACCGAATTCCCATCTATTAACCCCCCTCACCAACAAAAGCCATATATTTGAAATACACATCTGAAAAAACAAATATCCTCTGAAAACATTCAATAAAATAATGCAAAAGGTACCACTAGTAGATGATGATAATGACATCATGTAGTTTCATATTTGAAAATTTAATATCCTATGGGATTGATGCAGCCCCGTCATCGATCTACTTCCCCATCACACATCAAACAAGCTGGTATGTCCTCTGAGTGGTGTACTCAACACTAGTGTCATGAAAAGCATCTATACATATAGTCCTATAGTATGAACTAGATAACGTGATAAAATGAGTGTGAAAGTCATGAATCAAACAGGGAACAAGAAAGGTTGCTAAAAAATTGATCGTACCATTGATTGCCTTTGGCCTTACTGAAACTGTTGCCTCTACCAAGTGCAATTGACCACGCTAGAAGCCTATGCCTCTCTTTTAAAAACTTCCAACATTACCATACCTGAGTAGAGGCCCCTAAACCTGAGGAATGCCATGAGGTTGGAATCTTCATACTCTATCTTCCCTCAGGGGTGAAAAATCATTTTGTCTCAACTGTAGAAACAATCTCACTGGCAATTGCTTTACAAGCTAATGTTGAGCCAAATCACCACCACCAAACCAAGCCTAAAAAACTAAATGAAACTACCTTTGAATACAGCCATGAAATCTATAATAGAAAAACCTCAACCTAAATCCCATTTGAAGGACATGAGGACCAGAATATCGAAAATGGAACTATTTTGGATGACACTCTGATGGTCGAAAACTCAAAACTCTTGGTTCTTATAACCTACAAATAGTAACCCAAAATCTAAAAGAACTCTTATTTATCATCTCTTGTGGTAGAACTCCTCGCATGTGAATCTGTTCTATCACCATTGAATTCTTTTGATACATCAAGTACATTGGAAATTTAAAAGGAGTAACAATGTAATGGATCCATGGACAGATCACCTCCTCAAGGAGCCTTTCATGAGACTCCTCATCAAGAAAGAGATTTAGGAAAAAATGTATGTTGTCTTTTTACATGATCCAAATATCCCACACTAATATAATCACATGTTGAAATGGGAGTGTATTTTTCCTATTTTAATTCTACATGGTCGATGAAAGGAACTCTGATTGAAATTCCTTCTCATAGTCAACCCATAGAGTGCTTGCATCCTTCTTCTCCCTTACATTAAGAATCTACCACTAACGCACAAATCCTCACATCAATGTGACTAATCAAGGAAGAAAATACTCGGTCATGGGTTGGATATAACTGGAGGTGATCTCAATCTCCTCAAGCTAGATTTCATTCACCAAGTAAGAAACCCCTCCATTATAAATTCAATATTCCTACCACTAGAAGGTGCATAACGTACTCTTCCACTGGTCGTCTTACTCAAGAACATAAACCCTATATCGATAAACCAGATCAGCCTATTGTGACTCAACTACCTGATCAACACATGGATGACAACCTGGATCCATAGATGAAAACAAAGAAAATTTTTCATAATCCTGAGTAGTATGGAATTTTATTGTGGTTTACATTCTATTTGACTCTTTTTTCAGTCTTACCTTCATAAAAAATCCCCCATAAAAACCACCGAATTAAAATAATAGCATAAATCATTATGTTGAATGTACCATTACTAGGTATTTATCATGTTAATAGGTCTGTCTTTATTGTCCATTCAATAGGCACATAGTCCATGTACTAGATCATGAGAGGCCTTAAATGCTTGTGTCCTAGCCGGTTTCTCGGGCCTATGTCATGAACCAAGGATGAATAGAACTGTTTTTATACCATAATAAGAAATCATCACCATTAATAACCCTAAAATCCATCCTATCTCTCAGCCATCACCTCTGATAACAATATATCATGACCTCCTCCCCCCAATGATACCTATCCTGGGCTGTCATTGAAGAAAGTGAGATAATGACCCCCCTGAGTCCCACATTCAGTAGTCCCTGAGATATCGACTATCACCATTGGTATAATGATCCCACAATATGGGGGGCATTACTAATATTAGGAGATATGATGGTTAATCCACACAAAAAATCCAATATATATACAAAAAACAAAAAATTCATCCTACATGATTCCAAAAATTACTACTAATGTAGTTACAAAAGTATCAAATGTGATCACCAAAACTAAAGATAATTTAAAACAGAAACAATGCCAAGATATGATCTAGTATGGTCTATTATGGTCGACTAAAACCTCCTAGAAACCAAAAAACATCTATATAAAAATATCCTGAGAATACAAGTATACTAAGTAGTAAATCTAATTTCTCTCATGCACATGTGAAAGAGGAATTCTAATGAACCAAAGATAAAACAATAGAACCCAAAAGATACCATCCCAACCTCTCCATGGTACTCTCACCAAAAAAATGAAAACCATGTAATATAATATAAATAACATCGATGATAGGGTACCTTGCACCACTTTCCAACAAATTAACCACTCTTTCCTAATAAAAAACATTTGTGTGCTCTTACATCTTATTAAGACACCATGTCATAGCCCAAACACAAACTCGGGCATCAAAACCATCCTGCTCAAAGACACCGGGTTCAAAAACCACATCTAATCCTTCCTATAGACACTTGGTTAAAAAATTACATCTCATCCCAACCATAATGTCATTATGAAATATGAAAATTATTTTTTCAATTGGATAAGTGATGTATGGAATATTTAAATGGATATAATGAACAGAATTTAAATTGGTTGGGCTTTCACTTTAATAGGAGGCAATTATCAAGGAAACTAGATTTTGTGTAATGTGTGCGTTTTTATGTGTGGTATGAGATATTAATAGGGTAAACTATTTTAAATTGATTTTAATTATAAAAATTTGTTTTATTATAAAATATGTATGGTGTTTTGGTTTTGTAACTAGTTGGTGTTCACATTGATATATGTTTAGGAATCATTTTTATAGGGTTTTTGAATTGGGTTTGAATGTGTAAAATGGAATCATTTGGGTGTTTTATTAAACCTTGGTGGAATATTTAAAAATAAATTTTGTTATTAGTGTCAGTTTTAAGACTATTATATATGGGGATAATTTTTTAAAATTAAGAATGATTGGGGGAATTTTTCTTAAACATGGATGTGATTTTAGGAACATGACCATGTAAGGAAGAAAATAAATTGTTTTTTTATTATGAGTTTCCTAGATTTGTAATTTTTGAAAGTAGTGGGATTTTATTTTTGGGTGATTATTCCATTCAGGTTTAACACAACCTAATATGTAATAATAGTGGTTGGGGTTGGCCTCTAATCTTTGTGTCATGTCTTTGATTTTTATATAATATTGTTTCATAGTTGAACTATTTGGGAACATTTTATGTCGAGTTTTTGTGGTCATGAGCACTAGATTATTTCTTGGTCCAATTTGGGTATGTTATCTTATAGACTAATATGTGATATATAGAATGGGATGTTTGTTAATAAAGAATGTTTATATTTGATATCCAAGGAGTATCCACCATTTTATGTACCCTGAAGGTGCTCGGCTGTGTCTCTTTTGGATAAGGATTTTTTGGGAATTATTATTACTGAGTTGGAGCATTTGATATTGAGAAAATGTGTTCCCAATATACTCTTCAGGTTAATTCTTTTTGGATTAGATGAGAAGTGGATTATTAGGGGATGTACATACCTTGTTTGATAATGATGATTGTGTTTATTTTATGTGGTGTGGAAAATTAATATGTTTTATAATAACTGGATATGTATATGGGGTATCCAGGTGACATGAATGGGTTTCTAGGGCTGGGATGTGTTTCGGGTTATAGTGGGTACCTTCAAGTTGAGTTATGATATTGGGATTTCCAATGGATGATGTTACTCAATTTTTAACGTATGAACTATTATATTCATTTTGGGAAACCTTTTTTTAATACATGTGGTTTATTTGTGATGGATGGCTACAATTTATATTATCTTTATATCTTGGGATGCCTTGAGTTTGGTGTTTTGGGGAGGTGGATCTTCATGATGTGTTTCATTTTAGAGTCTTCCATTGTAAAGACCCGTAAAATTCAAGGGAAATTTTTTCTTAATTTTCTTTGGAATTTTACAAGAACGCGGTTTCTAACGGCACCTGATTCCGAGGCCCGGAGTGCCCGAAATCAATTTCTGAAGTTTGGCTCAGGTACGTTCAGTGAACGAACGAGCGGGAATTTATAACTTTTGAACTGGTGCCCGGAATCGAATTCCGAGGGCACCGATGAACTCATAGTGCCGATATTCGCTTAAGGATACCTATTCCGAGGTTGCGTTTATTGCGGGTTGAGAGTTAGTTTTTGGGAATTTAAAGTGAAGTTAAATAAAATGTGGAAACACATTTTATTTTTAACCAAGTTGGTTATAACCTCCCAAAGGGAGTTAGGGGTGGGACCCACATCCACTTAACTCCCTTGAGAGGATTAAGTGTGGTGGGTCCCACACGAACCCTAACACTTCACCTCCTTTTTTTTAAAACTCCCTATAACTCCTCTTTTATTAAACTTGACAACTTGGTTAATTAATTGAGTTGAGTTGTTGGAATTTCAAACTTTTGAAATTAAAGTTGTTTAATTGTGTAAATAAAATAAGCCTTAGCTTATTTTATTTTGGTTGGTCTCCTTAGCCATCTTGAGAGGTTTTGAGAAGCTCTCTCCACCTTCTTCAACAATTGACGAAGAACACGAAGAACACTTAAGCTCCGACGAAGAACGCCGCTTCTCTCTTCTTCGTAGCCGGTGTGTTTCCGAAGATCGACGATGCCGTTTCTTTGATCTTCTTCCCATGTCAACGAAAGGAGGCGTCGTTTCCTCCTTGGATTATCTCCATCAGCTTACGAATCTTCTCCAGCGACGTACCTCTTCGGATGCACCTCGACGTCAACGGAAACGATGTTCGACTTCCGCGACGCCCGAGCTCTGCGACGCTTGTCTTCCGCGGCTTGTTGATGTGCTCCGCACTTGAATCCGAGGTAGGGGTTTATTTCATTATTCTTTGATCATGATTTATACCCGTGTTTATTTCTTCATGGAATTTGTCCAATTGTTAGCAAATAACGCGAGGGGGCCGGACCGCACGAACACGGCCGACCCTCCACCTTTTTCATGTTGATTCTGTTGTGGATTGAATCGGGTGTGGTGTGGTGCCGTCGCACCGCGCAGGATCATATGGCAAGAAACGCGTGGCACCGTCGCGCCGCGTCTTAAAATAATGCAAGGACGCAACGCCGTCGCGCCGCTTCGAAGAAAGTTGAAGGCGCCGCGGCCGGAGCGGGGCCGCGGTGGAGGGGCGCGGTGCCGTCGCACCGCGCCGGACAACGAAGGACACGGCCGGTTCCGGGCAGCGGCGGAATGAGAAGACCGGTGACCAGCCGGGTCGCCGGTGTCGGAAGCCGGAAAGGGGACCGGCCTTGACGGTCCCGTTGAGGAAGAACCGGCCGGCCAGGTCGGGCCGGTCGGAAGGGCGAAAACCGGGGGAAATAATTTCCCTCGGCCGGCCATAATAGCCCCCCATTATGAGGGGGCCGATTTCACAAAGGGGGGCAGGCGGCCCCCCGTTTTCCAGTAGCTCGGCCTTCGGCCGAGCTGGCAGCGTGCCCAGCATGCTGCTTTGCGCCGAACCGGCGCGCCTGGCAGGTCCGCCACGCCGCGCCGCGCCGCGCCGCGCCGGGCCGTGCTGGGCCGGGTCGACCCTGTCCGTGGCGGGTCGACCTGGTTTGGGCCAACCGGGGGGTGCCGGGCCGGGACGGCCCGGGCCCGAAACCCCCGTTACCGAGCGGTTTGGATTCAAATGCCCATAACTCGGGCTACAAACTTCCAAACGACGCACCGTCTGCGGCAATGCGATCCTTGGATCGAGACGGTTGTTTCGGTATATCACACTCAAAGTTTCGGAATACTTTGAGTTTGGCCGGGTTGGTTTGTACACGAAACCAACCGGGCCCTCGGAGCGGAAACGCTCATATCATTAGCTACGGAAGTCCGATTGACGAGCCGTCAGCTTTTTCGAGTTCCTCATAGTGAGACAGATATTTTGGCACTCTCCGCCTGAGGTTTGGATGCAGGGGGAGTACGGTCGGGTTGGTTTTGCCTTAAAAAAACCAACCGGGCCCCTGAGACGAAAAATGCCAATAACTCTCAGACCGGGCGTCTGATCGACGCGTCGTCTGTTGCGTTGAGTTCCTGTTGATGATACGGAACTTTTGGATACATCAACTCTGGACTTTGTGACAGTTGATTTAGCAGCCTCTCGGCTCGTGGAGCGGAGCCTCCCGAACGAGCTTGCTCTGTGCGGGAACCCTAGAGCTGGCTGCGATTGCTACTGCTACTGCTACTGTGACTGCGACGACGACAGTACAGAGATCCTTAGTGGATTCGACGACAACGACTGCAGCACTCAGTGATCCTGTGTGGATCAGTGCTACTGATCCTGTGTGGGTCTGATCCGGTGTGGGTCTGCGCTCAGCGGTCCTGTGTGAACCGGCGCCTACAGATCCTGTGTGGGTCCGATCCTATGTGGGTCTTTGCGGGGGTTAGTAACTATCGATCCTTTGTGGGTCCGACGACTTAGATGGATCATTGATCATCTCTATCATCTTTCGAAGAAGTATACCTGTGTGAGCTGAATCCTGTTGCTTTCCTGTGTGGATTGTGTTGTGCTATCCTGTGTGGATTTCGTTTTGCTTTCCTGTATGGAATACGTATACTTTCCTGTGTGGACTGTGTTTTACTTGGGATCGGAGGTTGGAGCATATTGGAATTGATGACTTAGGTATATGTATGGGCATATACCTAAGCAGTTTTGGTTATTACTTCGTGATTGTATCTTTCCTTGTGGTTTATCCTTTGTGGATTTTGGGAGACCTTCAGGGGTCTCGGGGTCCCTACTGAGTAGCTTATACTTACCCCTGCATGGGTTATGCCCGCACTATGTTGTGTTGGTTGCAGACGACGGACAGCGTTGATCGTGGTTGATGCTTGCAGAGTAGGACGGTACCTGGAGGTGGACCACTAGGCGAGACGTGCTCGGAGCGGACGGTGGGACCCGAGGAGCAGTGGAGCTATCTATACCCACCCTTCAGGTGGGATTTCTAGTGGACAACATAGTGTAGTGGATTTTACTTTACAGTTGTTGTTTTCCCTTTCAAGTTGTACTTTACTTTCAGTTTGGGTTTGTATACTGACCCATTTACTTTTCTGCACTTTCAGTTGTACTCTGTTTTTACTTAGTGTTTACTTTTCTGCTTGCTTACTCTGTGGTGCTTGTTTACTTTACAAAGGCAATGCCTTCTCTTTTTACCGGGATTTACGCCTTGGTGCTAGTCGCCAGCCCCTGGCCTATGGAAGGCGGGCTTGGGGTAGTCACGGCACGAACCCCGAGGGCGGGTCGTGACAAATTGGTATCAGAGAAGTTCGGTTCTACCGCGAACTCTGATCTTTTCTATGTGAAGAAATAATGTTTAGAGTATTGAGTTTGGTTATCAGTCCAGGGAGTCCAGTGTTGGTGCGGCGGCCGACGTATCCATACACCAGGACCCTGACTTCTGATTTCCGACATATTGCACGAAAACATTGATTGCATGTGTGTTTCAAAGTTTTCTTTGTGATTACTTTATATAATCTCATCAGGTATACTATTCTGACCGTGGCACACCTGTTTGCTTTTCAGGATGGCCCCACGACGGCAGCCAGCTAGGGTTCCGAGAGTCGAGCGTGACGACAGCCCACCGAGCGACGAGGCCTCGGTGCAGGGCCCTTTGTCTGCAGTGGCACCGGCAGTAGCACTACCCGCCGAGCCACCGATGCTTCCAGCACCAGTCGCTGACAATGCACGTCACCTCAGCACACTGCATGAGTTTCAGCACCAGCGACCGCCTAGGATCCGTGGGGAGACGTACCCCCAGGCAGCAGAGGACTGGCTGGAGGTAGTGGTACGAGTTTTTAGGATAGTTAGGACACCTGCAGACCTCATGGTGATCCTCGCTGCGAGGCTACTGCACACAGCAGCATGACGATGGTGGAGCATGATGCTCCAGGTTCACGATGTGGCATCTCTACTATGGACGGACTTTGAGAGCCTCTTCCGCTCGGAGTTCGTCCCAGCCACCCTTCGTGCGGTGCGCATCCAGTAGCTTCTTCAGCTGCGACATGGCAGCATGACGGTCGCTCAGTACTCGGTGAGATTTACTGATCTCTCGCGCTACTCGACCGACATGGTACGGGACCCATTCTTCCGGGCCCGGACCTTCGAGCAGGGATTGAGACACAAGATCAGGGCATCACTTATCTCCCTCAGCATTCTGACTCAGACAGGAGTACTAGAGCAGGCCCTTTTGATCGAGAGCTTTCTTGCTGAGTCTACACCAGCGTCGCGACCCACCGCAGGGCGGCACGTGGCAGAGTCTTCTGCAGCTGGCAGTCGACGGATGACTCAGGGGTCCAGGCAGACCAGACCATCTGGCAGACGACCTCGGGACACTGGCTCAGCAGTGCGGGGCACACAGCGGGGAGCCAGTCTTTCGAGAGGCAGACAGTGCTACTCGTGCGGCGGGCAGGGCCACATGGCTCGTGATTGCACGACCCGCCGTGCTGAGGAGTAGCAGATGGTTGAGGGACCACCGAGGCAGAGGCAGAGGATCGACCGTGGCGGTCCGTAGGGAGGATGCGGACGAGGCAGAGGAGCTGGCCGAGCAGCAGGTGGTGGGCGACGCTTTGAGACTCTACCACCACCACCACCAGGAGGTCCACCCCGACCACAGGGAGCTGGCAGGAAGAGATAGGCACAGCTCTAGGCAGTAGAGGCCTACGACCACGGTGCACCCGAGATGATTCAAGGTACTATCTGTGTCTATTCCACCCTTGCTGCAGTACTTATAGACACAGGAGCGACTCACTCTTTCATAGTCGTTGCCCTTGTTTGGAGCTCAGAGATTCCGACAGAGCCGTTGGCTCGATCCTTACGGCTAGAGACTCTTACGGGAGAAGACTCGACGATTACGCACTGGTGCCGGCAGTGTGAGCTTACTCTAGGAGGTGAGAGCTTCGGCTGGGATCTTCATGTAGCAGCATCGAGGCCTTATGATGTCATCTTGGGCATGGATTGGTTATCTATGGTCCATGCACAGATTGAATGTTTTAGGCACAATGTGCGATGTATACGCACCGACGGGAGTAGGTTCACCTTCACCGGTGAGAAGGGAGCCTTTGCAGCACATGATAGACTTCCGCGGAGGAGAGGACAACCCATCACTCATCAGTTGGCTAGCCTCATCCTAGAAGAAGTTGACGTGCGGAGTCCTGGTTTTCCTATAGTGTTGGATCAGTTTGTAGACGTTTTTCCTGACGACGTTCCAGGGTTACCTCCTCGTAGAGTGGTAGACTTTTATATTGACTTGTACCCCGGGATAGCCCCGATATCGACTCCAGCATATCGGATGACCCCCGCTGAGCTTCAAGAGCTATGGGTACAGTTGGAGGACTTGCAGGGCAAGGGGTTCATCCGACCCAGTGTTTCACCCTGGGCTTCCCCGATATTGTTCACCAAGAAGGCAGATGGGAGCTTGTGACTTTGTGTTGACTATTGTCTCCTGAACCAGGTGACGGTGAGGAACAAGTATCCACTACCGAGGATTGATGACCTCTTTGATCAGCTTAAGGGAGCATGGTGGTTCTCGAAGATAGACCCCAGGTCAGGCTATCATCAGCTCAGAGTTCGAGACGAGGACGTGCAGAAGACGACCTTCAGGTGTCGGTATGGCCACTATGAGTTCTTGGTTATGCCCTTCAGCGTAACCAATGCTCCAGCAGTGTTCATGGCCCTCATGAACAGGATCTTTCAGCCATACCTCGATCGTTTTGTCGTGGTATTCATCGACGACATTTTGATTTACTCGACGACTGAGGAGGAGCACGCCTACCACTTACTGGTTGTACTAGACACACTCTGAGAGCACCAGCTTTATGGTAAGCTCTCAAAGTGCCAGTTCTGAATATGTGAGGTCTACTTCTTGAAACACGTCATCTCTGAGGCAGGAGTTGCAGTGGATCCTGCGAAGATCGAGGTTGTGTTAGCTTAGGATCCACCCAGGAGCGTGACGGAGGTTCGGAGTTTCTTGGGACTAGCTAGATACTACCGGAGATTCGTGCCAGACTTATCTAGAGTTGCGGCACCACTCTCAGCTTTGATGAAGAAGGGGAAACCCTTCGTGTGGTCAGACAGGTGTCAGTAGAGCTCCCAGGAGCTGAGACAGAGTTTGACCAGCGCACCTATCTTGAGGTTGCCTGAGGAGGGAGTAAGGTACGTAGTCTACTGCGATGCATCAGGGACCGGACTCAGATGTGTTCTGATGCAGGAGCGGGCAGTGATTGCCTATGGATCACAACAGTTGAGGCCGCATGAGCAGAACTACGCTACCCATGACCTGGAGTTAGCAGCAGTGGTCTTCGCTCTGAAGACATGGTGACACTATCTAATGGGCAAGCGCTTTACAGTCTTTTCTGATCATCAGAGTCTCAGGTATATCTTCTCATAGAAGGACCTGAACCTGAGACAGCGGCGATGGCTCGAGTTCCTCCAGGACTATGACTTTGAGATAGTCTATACACCTGGAAACGGGAACGTAGTAGCCGATGCCCTCAGCAGGAGGACAGACATTCAACTACTTGAGGAGGCGACAGAGAAGCTAGCCTCTTTGCAGATATCCTTCATGGATAGAGATGGAACAACCTTCCTTCAGTCTCTCATAGTAACTCCTCCACTACTGCAGTGGGTCAGAGAGGCACAGCGTGAGGACGCTGACTGTGAGACGTGACGTGCACAGATATCCTCGGGATAGGCACCTGATGGTTTCTCCCTTGGGGAAGATCACGACATCCTTTTCAGAGGACGTACCATGGTACCAGTCGCTTTGCGAGAGGAGGTGCTGAGAGAGTTTCACACTTCTCCTTTGGCGGTACATCCTGGAGTGGCGAAGATGTACCAGGATCTCAGATGATAGCACTGATGGCCGGGCATGAAGAAGGCTGTGGCAGAGTTCGTTTCTCGATGCCTCACCTGCCAGCTGGTGAAGGCTGAGCACCAGGTACCAGCAGGCTTGGTACAACCCTTGGAGGTCCCTGAGTGGAAGTGGGACGGGATATCTATGGCCTTCGTGACTAGAATTCCACGCACTTCCAGAGGTCACGACTCCATTTGGGTGATTGTTGACCGACTCACAAAGTCGGCACACTTCTTACCCATCAGAGAGCAGGGCTTAGTGGAGAGATTGGGACGTCTCTACGTTCAGGTGATTGTACGGCTTCACGGTGTGCCATCATCTATCGTCTCCGATCGAGATGATCACTTTACTTCCCGGCTTTGGAAGGGGTTGCAGGAGGCATTCGGGACGCAGCTACGTTTGAGAACAGCCTTTCACCCTCAGACAGATGGTCAGACGGAGAGGACCATTCAGACTCTCGAGGACATGCTCCGCACATGTGTCCTCGACTTTGGTCGTATCTCGGAGGAACACCTACCCTTGGTGGAGTTTGCATACAACAACAGCTACCATTCCACCATCGGGATGGCACCGTACGAGGCATTGTACGACCGACCTTGTAGATCTCCTTTGTGCTGGACAGACCCTGGGGAGTCAGCACTTGTGGGACCGGAGATGGTCCAGGCCACAATAGAGAAGGTCCAGGTCATCCAGGAGCGGATGAGGACAGCTTAGAGCCGGCAGAAGTCATATGCTGATAGGAGGCGGAGGCCATAAGAATTAGAGGATGGCGACCACGCCTTCTTGCGGGTCTCACCTCGACGTGGTATATGGAGATTTGGCCGTGGTGGAAAGTTATCTTTGCGCTTCATCGGACCCTTCCATGTCCTCAGCAGGATTGGTGAGGTATCTTATCACCTGGCTCTACCACCTCGGTTACACCGAGTGCATGGCGTCTTCCACGTATCTCAGCTGAGAAGATACGTGCACAACCCGACGCACATCATTGACCATGGAGATCTTGATGTTGATGATGGGGAGACTTTTTTGGAGGTCCCGGTGGAGATAAAGGATCGACAGAAGCAGGTCCTACGTGGGCGATCGATTCCTCTTGTGCGCATCAGATGGAAGCACGGGAACCTTCAAGAGAGCACATGGGAGCGGGAGGCTCAGATGCGTGCTCAGTACCCTCATTTGTTTCTCTAGTTTTGATGTATCTTTACAGGGACGTAAAGCCCAGAGGTGGGAGTAATGTAAAGACCCGTAAAAATCAAGGGAAATTTTTTCTTAATTTTCTTTGGAATTTTACAAGAACGCAGTTTCTTGACGGCACCTGATTCCGAGGCCCGGAGTGCCCGGAATCAATTTCCGATGTTTGGCTCGGGTACGTTCAGTAAACGAACGAGCGGGAATTTCTAACTTTTGAACCGGTGCCCGGAATCGAATTCCGAGGGCACCGATGAACTCGCAGCGCCGATATTCGCTTAAGGAGACCTTTTCCGAGGTTGTGTTTATTGCGGTTTGAGAGTTAGTTTTTGGGAATTTAAAGTGAAGTAAAATAAAATGTGGAAACACATTTTATTTTTAACCAAGTTGGTTATAACCTCCCAAAGGGAGTTAGGGGTGGGACCCACACCCACTTAACCTCCCTTGAGAGGATTAAGTGTGGTGGGGCCCACACGAACCCTAACACTTCACCTCCTTTTTTTTAACTCCCTATAACTCCTCTTTTATTAAACTTGACAACTTGTTTAATTAATTGAGTTGAGTTGTTTGAATTTGAAACTTTCGAAATTCAAGTTGTTTAATTGTGTAAATAAAATAAGCCTTAGCTTATTTTATTTTGGTTGGTCTCCTTAGCCATCTTGAGAGGTTTTGAGAAGCTCTCTCCACCTTCTTCAAACGTTGATGAAGAACACGAAGAACACTTAAGCTCCGAAAAAGAACGCCGCTTCTCTTTTCTTCGTATCCAGTGTGTTTCTGAAGATCGACGATGCCGTTTCTTCGATCTTCTTCCCGTGTCAATGAATGGAGACGCCGTTTCCTCCTCGGATTATCTCCGTCAGCTTACAAAGCTTCTCCAGCGACGTACCTCTTCGGACGCACCTCGACGTCAATGGAAAGGACGTTCGACTTCCGCGATGCCCAACCTCCACGACGCTTGTCTTCCGCGGCTTGTTGACGTGCTCTGCACTTGAATCCGAGGTAGGGGTTTATTTCATTATTCTTTGATCATGATTTATACCCGTGTTTATTTCTTCGTGGAATTTTTCCAATTGTTAGCAAATAACGCGAGGGGGCCAGACCGCACGAACACGGCCGACTCTCCTCCTTTTTCATGTCGATTCTGTTGTGGATTGAAATGGGTGTGGCGCGGTGCCGTCACACCGCGCAGGATCATGCGGCAAGAAACGCGCGAAACCGTCGCGCCACGTCCTAAAATAATGCAAGGACGCGACGCCGTCGCGCCGCGTCGAAGAAAGTTGAAGGCGCCGTGGCCGGAGAGGGGCCGTGGCGGAGGGGCGCGATGCCATCGCACCGCGCCGGACAACAAAGGCCACGGCCGGTTCCGGACCGCTGCGGAACGAGAAGACCGGCGACCAGCCGGGCCGCCAGTGTCAGAAGCCGGAAAGGGGACCGGCCTTGCCGGTCCCGTTGAGGAAGAACCGGCCGGCCAGGTCGGGCCGGCCGGAAGGGAGAAAACCGGGGGAAATAATTTCCCCCGGCCAGCCATAATGGCCCCCCATTATGAGGGGGTCCGGTTTCACAAAGGGGGGCAGGCGGCCCCGCGTTTTCCAGCAGCTCGGCCTTCGGCCGAGCTGGCAGCGCGCCCAGCGCGCTGCTTTGCGTCGAACTGGCGCGCCTGGCTGGGCCGGACCGCGCCGGGCCGGCTCGATCCTGTCTGGGGCGGGTCGACCCGGTTCGGGCCAACCGGGGGGTCTCGGGCCGGGACAGCCCGGGCCCGAAACCCCCGTTACCGAGCGGTTTGGATTCAAATGCCCATAACTCGGGCTACAGACTTCCAAACGATGCGCCGTCAGCGGTGATGCGATCCTTGGATCAAAAAAGTCGTTTCGGTATATTGCACTCAATGTTTCGGAATACTTTGAGTTCGGCCGGGTTGGTTCGTACACGAAACCAACCGGGCCCTCGGAGCGGAAACGCTCATATCTTGAGCTACAGACGTCCGATTGACGAGTCGTCAGCTTTGTTGAGTTCCTCTTAGTGAGACAGATCTTTTGGCACTCTCCGCCCGAGGTTTGGACACAGGTGGAGTACGGTCGGGTTGGTTTTTCCTTAAAAAAACCAACCGGGCCCCTGAGATGAAAAAAGCCAATAACTCTCAGACCGGGCGTCTGATCGACGCGTCGTCTATTGCGTTGAGTTCCTGTTGTCGATACGGAACTTTTGGATACATCAACTTTGGACTTTGTGACAGTTTATGTATCAACCTCTCGGCTCGTGGAGCAGACCCTCCCGAACGAGCTTGCTGTGTGTGGGAACCCTAGAGCTGGCTGTGACTTCTACTACTACTGCTACTGTGACTGCGACGACGACAGTACAGAGATCCTTAGTGGATTCGACGACGACCACTGCAGCAGTCAGCGATCCTATGTGGATCGGTGCTACCGATCCTGTGTGGGTCCGATCCTGTGTGGGTCTGTGCTCAGCGGTCCTGTGTGAACCAGCGCCTACAGATCCTGTGTGGGTCTGATCCTGTGTGGGTCTTTGCGGGGGTTAGTACCTATCGATCCTTTGTGGGTCCGACGACTTAGATGGATCAGTGATCATCTCTATCGTCTTTCGAAGACGTATACCTCTGTGAGCTGAATCCTGTTGCTTTCCTATGTGGATTGTATTGTGCTATCCTATGTGTATTTCGTTTTTCTTTCCTGTGTGGAATATGTATACTTTTTTGTGTGGACTGAGTTGTACTTGGGCTCGGAGGTTGGAGCATATTGGAATTGATGACTTAGGTATATGTATGGGCATATACCTAAGAAGTGTCGGTTATTACTTCGTGATTGTATCTTTCCTTGTGGTTTATCCTTTGTGGATTTTGGGAGACTTTCAGGGGACTCGGGGTCCCTACTGAGTAGCTTATACTCACCCCTGCACGGGCTATGCCCGCACTACATTGTGTTGGTTGCCGACGACGGACAGTGTTGATCGTGGGTCAGGCTTGCAGAGCAGGACGATACCTGGAGGTGGACCACTAGGAGAGACATGCTCGGAGCGGACGGCGGGACCCGAGGAGCAGTGGAGCTATCTGTACCCACCCTTCAGGTGGGATTTCCAGTGGAAATCACAGTGTAGGGGCTTTTACTTTATAGTTGTTGTTTTCCCATTCGAGTTGTACTTTAATTTCAGTTTGGGTTTGTATACTGGCCCATTTACTTTTCCGCACTTTTAGTTGTACTCTGTTTTTACATAGTGTTTACTTTTCCACTTGCTTACTCTGTGGTGCTTGTTTACTTTACAAAGGCAATGCCTTCCCTTTTTACCGGGATTTATGCCTTGGTGCTAGTCGCCAGCCCCTGGCCTATGGAAGGCGGGCTTGGGGTAGTCACGACACGGACCCCGAGGGCGGGTCGTGACATCCATTGTCTTTTGGAGCTAGTAGTTTTTGGTTGTATTTGTTTGGAGGTGTTTTTATACACTTTTGGGGGATATTCATTATTTCGGATTCTTTGGAATGTTGCATATTTATATGGATGTGGTTTATTTAGTTACATTGTTTTGGATCTTTCTGATTAGTGGGTATGCCTATTATAGGTTTTTATCTTTTAATAACCTCTCACATATCATTGGTATAATGTATTCTTCTTATGTTTTATATATGTTGTATACGTTTTTCCCTCTTTCTATTATGGATACTTTTTTACTTTGGATTTTTACCTTGGAACCATTGGAGATCCATATTCCATTGAGATCAATAATGTATCATGGCGGGGGGGATTTCCAAATACAATCTTACTATTATTATGATTTAATTTTTATTTTTTCACAAAATTTTAGTTCACAAATAATTCCCATTGGAAATTTAAATTATTTTGATAAATTTGTGTTTTACATGGGTTACACATAGTTATGAGTAACTGTTAGGCATTGTTGTGTCCAGTTCTATATTTTTAGGGTGTCATTTGAAATAGTTAGAACACGACTAGTAAAACCATTCAAAAACTAGGGTAGTCCATGAACAGAGGGTGTTTGGTGTCTTCTGATTTTTATATATTTTTTGTTTAACCATGTTAGTTAAAATTTCATGTTTATCAAGAACAAAAATTTAAGAAATTTACAAAAATTCCCCTCATGATTAGAAACCCCATATCCTTCTATATATACTCACCCACAATACAATAAACCCTAATTCATGACATCCTCTACCTGTAATTCCAATCCACTTTTGACAAAACCACATATAGGGAGTCTCAGTCAAAAATATGTGACCACTGATGTTTTGATCCAAGGTTGAATTCCATGAAAATTAGAATATTGGTGTTTATTGGAAGATGAATTCATTGAAATGAGAGTTGAAATGTAATTAAGAGTGTTGGAAGACATAATTGAGTTGTTTTTGCACTGGCATAAAAGATAGTGGGGGTCTAGGATTTAATTTTGAGTATCGGGAGCATTGGACTTCTAAAATCAATGGTTTGGGAGGTTTGTGATAGTACACCGTTTTTTTAAAATGTGATGCTCTCAGTAGAAAAATATGCATACTGTTTAGAGTTATAGATGTGAAGTACATGATCTATTCATGGTTTACTGTAACTATGTGAAAATCCTGCATGGGTGGATCCACATAGGTTGTACCTATGCATTATTCAATACAGGGTGCTTTCTCACACTTGGAGAGAAGACACTTCATAATTGATGTTTAGAAAGTAAAGGTGATCCTAGTGATAACATTGTAGTTTATCTAAGTCCTAATTCAATATCATCTGATTTTATGTCTATTTCTTGCAAGGATGCTTTTGGATGTCACCAGACATGATCCCCTAAGGTCGACTATTTTATAGAATAGTTACATTGTAGATGTGACCCAAACCATGGGAAATATTTCTCTAATTTAATTAATTAAGTTTAAATTTAAATTTAAATAAAAATAAAACCTAAATGTATCCTCCCCACCACCCGGGGTATCATACAGCTCCCCCTCCCTTAGCAACTTGTGCAGGTGATCCCCCCCAGCTTCATCCACTTATTAGAACATTTTCTTCATATTTATTGCAGATTACCGATAGAATATATGATGAAATCACTCTTATTCAGTCCTCCTTCTTCTTTTTTATATTTTTAATTTCCCCATCACCCTACCAAGCTTGTCCAACCCCTAGGGTTTTGTTTAAATTTCATTTTTAGTATTTATTTTGTTTTTAGAGTTTGCGATGCGCCTCTCGGGGATTCAACTTCCATGTTATGTCACCTATTACTAAAGAGGAAGCACATAAGGACATCTGGGTATGTCCACCATTGATTTAAGGCTGGTTTTTGTCTGCCTTTTAGTTTGGACAAATTTATGTTAGGGATTTTATAATTTTTGGTTTCCTAATAATTTTTTTAGTGTGTCTTGGCCATCCTTGAGGCATGTCCAATTAGAAAATGTTGAATTTGATTTACCTTCATATTAATAGGTATGTATATATATATGTTCCCTCATTATATATATATTCAATCATTCTAACATTAATATATATATATATATATATACTGGGGCTAGGTTTGATTATGTATATATATGAAAAAATTAAAACATGTGTCAATATAAACAGTTATATTCATATATAAGCATACATGTAAGGATCCCATCATAAAAATTCATAGCCATGTGAAAATGTAAATAGGGGAATGGTGTCCTTATGTATACGTGAAGCTTTATATTCTTGGTGGTGGGAAAGATATGTTTTGAATGGACACATATTGAAATATAAAGGGCTAAAGTGTTCATCTTTATATTCTTCCAATGAGGAAGGATCCCTTGCTTATTCCCTTCCTTTTTTGTCTTTTTAATATTATTTATTTCATGTGACGTATATCTTTTTCATGTTTTTTAATTCATAAACATGATTCATCTTACTCTTATGTATTTCCTTGCTCTGATTAATTATGTTTTAGCCTATATAATTTATGCATTATTATGTATTTAATCTCTTTAAACTGAATGAAATGAATTTTGTATGAATTTTAAATGTGATTCTTATTCAAGATAAATGGAATGTTTAATAAAAAATATCATATTTTTATAATAAATCCCCTTGTATAAGATCTATTTTCTTAAATCTAACAAGATAATGTGTGCATGACTCTTATCCGAGTGCATATGAGTATGTTTAGTGCATTGTTCTCATGCCTTGATTGGTCCTTAGAAAAGGTAATGTATTCACTAAAATATAATTTATGTTTTAAATTCTTAGACTTATGAATTTTTCACTCTTTCTTGGATTATTATGAATAAAATTATTGTGTAATGGATTTATCATAGAAACATGGATTAAATATGGTGTTTTGACATTATGATCCCTTGGATGCACTCATTTGACTTCTTTTTAGAGTTTGTTATCATAAGTAAACACACCCAGGGTTATATAAGCTATTCCTGAGATGGGATCACTGAGAATTATTTATTTTTACCTCTAGTTGAGTGACACAAGTACCCTATGGGAGACCCCTTGGAAGGTCTCGAAGGCATTATGGTTGTACTAGGACACTAGTGAGACTTGATCCCATACTTGTGATACCAGGTAAGGAATGAGAGAATTGTAAATTTATTTTCACCTAGTTCATGGAGTGATACATGGGACATCATAACTTGGTCATCATTGACACACTCCACGGAATAGGTCATATGTTCAGCCCCTAGAGATATACATAGAATGTCCTAGCAGATTGTCATGGATGTGTTTAGGATGACTCTAATTATTTTTCAACGTGGTTATTAAATTAAATTAAAGATAAATAAAGGTTTTAAAATAAGTAATTGATCCCTTTATAGCAAGGACATAAGGACATATCCTCCAAGATCAATCACATGCGTGGGGATAGTCAATCACCTAGACATTTATATACCCCACTTAACCGTTACAAGTTCTCTCGATTCATGCATACCATCTTAAGATGAAGTAGTTAATTAGTTCATTCTCTATATGGAACTAAATCTAATTCTGTATTTAATTATTCAATATTTCATTCAAATTAAATATGGCTAACTATTTAGTTTATACTATATGGAATGGATTGGGCTAGACATTGTTCATGTTAGCCTATCAAGATTCCCTCCCACACCAGGATCGGGAACCCTTGGTACCTAGGTAGATATTAGATATTTGGGTATTGATAAATGAATGTACACACCTTAAAATGTTTTTGGTATACATTTCTAGAATGAAGTAGGGGAAGAGGCCCGAGTAGGGGCTCATGATAATCATGTCACTAGTCATTGGGTAGTAATTATTTTTATTACAATGTATTTCTATTTTTATTTTTCAATTCTATTAATTGTAGTAGAATATTTCATACATTAATTTTATTTTATTGTCGTTGGCCACTTTAAATCACTTATTATATTATTCTTCCGTTGTTCAATATTTAATTATTATTTCATTTGATTTTGTGTATTGATGTTCACTTAATATACCATTATGAAGCTCTGACCATGAGGGTATTTTCTTCCCACTATACCACCATTGGACAATTACAACGAGTAGGAAGCATCTGGAATACAAGGAGGTGAGCTTGAGGCCATGTGGTGACCGTTCCAGGTATTGATTCTATATTTATTCGGGTCACGATGTTACAAAGATCAATTACACGTTTCATTTCCTTAGTCTAACTATTTTGTTCTTGTAAATATGAGATTAATAATATGTGTAAGCTTGGTAAATATTTGTGTTTATTATTGATCACCCCATCCATGGGGAAAAGTTCATGGTCCATGTATTGGATTAATGTTCATGTTGTTGTCATTATAATTTCTCTTGACATCACCTTGAGTGATTTTTTATTTTTTACTTCTTACAAATTTATGTTATTTATAGAATTAACCATAGTTTGGTATGATAAGAAAATAGAATTTCACGCATCATGATAGGAACGTCGTAATTTACAATCCTTACATATTCTATTCCATGTAAATTTCATTGACAATCAATTTGAAATTATTGGTTTTTCATTCATGTTATTTTCTTGTTTGAAATATTACATGTCATATATGGTAATAACATTCTTATTTTTCCCATGCATAGGTAATTATTAATCCAAACATGATTACATTACTTTTTTAGGTAACTTATTAATTTTCATGTTGTAAATTTCCATTATATTGTTCTTATTTAGCATGGGATGAAATAGTATGGTTGCGATCAAAGGGGATAAATCTTTCAACTTCTAATGTGTATGGTCACTTTACAGAATTTGAATATTTTGACTCATATAATCATACCATTGTAATTTTACCTTTTGTATTCAGAGTTTGTTTTTTAAATTTTAAGCTATTAAAATTTTTCTTTTATCCTAAAAGAATTTGATGCAGTTAGATGGTAAACAATTTCTAGTTGTTAAAGTGTATATGCACTTTATTAATCAAAACATTTTGAACCATATAATTGAATAATAGTATATTATCATTTATATTTTAAATGACTTTCATAAATTTACAATAGTTAAATCCTTCTTTTAATCTGCTTATATTTTTTACAGTTTTATGGGAGATGACTTCAACTTGTATGGTGTATGGGGTCATTATATATTGAGGCAGTAGCTCATAAAACCAAACAATATATTATGTGGATTTTATTTATAAACTGTTTTATATTTAAATGTTTTAAATTTTAATCATAAATAAATTGGGAGCCTTATAATGGTAGGTGTTATTCTTCATAGGATTAATGAACCATGCTTCTAATTTTTTTAATGCACAACTGAACCCAAATACGTCATTAGAGGAATGTTTCTTTTTATTTGAACATACTAATGATTTTTTCATAATCAAAATTCTTAAATTGTACGAGTTATTTCTTTATGAAAAAAGTATTTCAAAACGGGACACTAGTAGTCTTACTTTACTATTCTTTATTAGTATTAAAACTCATGGAGGTATGTTTCTACTATATGTAGGTGGTCAATTAATATTCCTATATTTTTGTTCCCTCATACTTGACAATACAACATATAAATAATTTAAGGACTTCTAATTATCTCAAACTCCCCTTTTCATAGTATTTTTTAATAAAAAAAATTAGTTTAAAATGTTCTTTAAAGAAATAATGATCTTGTTGTAATGGTATTTCACTAAAAATAATGGTTGACATGGTTGTTTAAAATACCTTGTATATTTTTCCTTTGTGGAATGTGTTGGGTTTTTTATAATAAATTTCAAATATATAAAGGGTTAAATGTTTTTTGATTTTAATTATTTAAGATGAAACATTAAGTAGTGTTTTCACCAAACCCTTGTGTAAGAGTAGACTAAATACTCCCTTCCTTCCACCTTAAAATCGAATGCAAGTGTTTCTATAGGAATATTCATTACTAATTCAAAATATAAATAAAAATAACATAATCCCAGTGAAACTTGTTAGGTGTCACACCCTTTTGGGTCAATGTTTTTTTCTCCATCTAGGGGATATCCTTTAATATATAATACATTTTCATATTTAGAAAAATTTCTTATTTCATATGTGGATTTTTCCTTTCACGGTACTATTTTCTCACCATATTTCTATGTAAACAATCATTCTGTATAAATCAAAAACCTTATTTTGAAAGAAGTTCACATGTTTTGTAACTCTTGTTCAGAGTGTGATAATTTTGAAATGTTGAGTTTTACCTTTCTAGATATGGAAAGGTAAGGATTATCCACATTGATTGTCACCTGACCCACTTTTTTCTGTCCTCGATGAGTCGGTATGTCATTAGTTAAATTAAATGTTATATGGGGTAATATGAATGTGCCTTAAATAATTTTGGACAACCATTAGATAATTTAATGCATATGGATAATTATTCCTAGGGATAGTGTTAAGAATTTATCGTTCTAATTACGCAACATCATGGTAGTGTGAATTGATATATGTGGTCCCAAAATCCTTTTAAATAGTACATCAAACAGTTTGAGTTTTTTGGTTCTCTATTAAACCTTGTGACGTTACACATTGTTCCATGGATAGCTCTAGAGTATAGTGAAATGTAGGTTGATAATAGTCTTATCTCTTCCAAAGGTTTATGATGATGTTTTGAAGAGAATATGGTGTTGGAAATTTCGGTAAATTGATTTGGATTTTACACTTAATTCATTTATATACAAGTAAATTATTCGGGTCTACACATTGGTGGGGATATAATCTAGGGATCTTAAATTAATGATTCTCTATCTTTCAAATTAACACCTTCTAATGTGTGACATTCACCTATTGAACCTGTGGTCACTGGTATCTGAATCATGTGACAAAATGAGATACCATACATTGTAAATACGACATTAAGGAAGCTCCTATGATGTGAATAATTTAATCTACTCTGGTTATATATGTCTCCATGTAAATGTCACTTAGCCATGATATACATTCTTGAATGATTAGTGCTTGTATTGGTCTCCCAATTGGTGGGTGAAATGTTATAGTATTACTTATTAGGAGGCATCATGACATGGAATGATTGGTTTTGGATGATACTATTATAAACATCATTGGCTAGGGATTTAAATTGGTGTTTGTGCTTAGGAATTATGAAATTCTTTATGTGGTAAAGGAACAGTGGATGGATAATGGCGTTTCACTGGAAGATTTGGTTGGGCTCTTCATTGGAATTTGACCTATAAAGGTTTCATATTTCATTCCATTTCTTTGTATAGAGTTTTTTTTGAAAAAATAAATGGAAATCGTCCCATTTTATGGTGAAGGTGTCCTGGGTTGTTTTTTAATATTTTTTTAAAAAATATAATATATTTCTGGTTTAAATAATTCTAAGTCATCTATCATGGTATCATCTGGGTACACTAGGATAACATTCATCTTACACCACAAAAAAGTTTAAGAAGTTGTTGGTATTGTTCAGGTGGTGTCATTCAGTATGCACTCTAGAAGCATGGTTATTTTCAAATGTAGAGTCAGTCCTAATTGATTCCTTATTTTCCTTCATAGGAAATTCTAGGATAGACTCAAGGTTACCAGCCATTTCATCTTACTCAACCACCAAGCTGAATCTTCTATGGGATCATTCAATGATTTTATGTGGATTTATTGTCTTTTTATCTAATATCTTACTTGTATACACTGAATAAGGGATACCGTGGGTCAGTACCTTTGATTTTAGTTCACAAGATCCAAAGTTATCCCATTAATTGTATTGGAATCATATAATATATTTAAAGGGTAATGAGTTCCAGGTATCAATCTGGTTTACCATATTGTTCGTGTTGTGGAATGAAAAATTAAATGACCCTGTGATGTTATTACTAAATAATTCCACTGAATGTCGAGTATGAGCCTTTGGTGAACATCTTCATGATTAAAACTACATGCCTTTGATGAAGTAATTGAGGTTTGATTTTTAATAAGGGAAACATATAATCCTAGTTTTGTTGAGAATATTATGTCGAAGGCGGAACGACACTATGTTCTTCGAGCACCTTGTGTATGATCATACATAACTGATTATAATCCATCTCCAATTTAAGGAGGGTGTGGTGTGAAGGTCAGTTATGTATTTCATTTAAATATTTCATGACCCATTTCGGTTAGGTTGATCTGGATTCCACCATTTCTCTCGATGAGTTCACTATTATGATTACATATTTAATGAGGTTCACCGATTTAATGGTATCACATATGAGAATCAATAGAATTATTAGAGGCATTCTATGTATGTAAATTTTGAGGTTGGAGATTTCATGGATGGGAATTGGCCCCACATTAAATGTTAAGGCCTTTGGTGAGAATAACCATTGTAAAATTCTATAAGTGAAAAAATATTGGTCAAGAATCTGGATAATTAAGATTTTATAAGTCACATTTATGTGTTTATATCAGAATAAAAGTGGTTTCTCATGTGTATAGGGCTATGGAGTTGTATGATTAAGAATATATTACTACTGTATTGGGTGTTTCGAAATAAAATGTTGGTTTTTTAGTGAGACATCATGACTCGAGTAGGAAGAGTGATTTAATATTAGTTTCCAAAGGATTTGAAGGGGAAATAAGTGCTTTGGTGGGTAGGTTATAATGAACCATGTTTTGAGCCAAGGTAAAATTCTATGGAAATATAAAATTTTGATTTTATTGTACTAACATTTAACTGAACTATACTTAATAAAATAATTCTGAGTGTTGGAACACATCAATGTGTTGTTTTTGAACTTCTCTAAAGAAACATGGGGTTTCATGAATGACTTGATGAGTTTTGGGATCATCATACATTAGAAATGAAACGATTTGGTTGTCTGTGTTGGGAACACGTCCTTCCTAAAACCCTGAGGGCCCCAATAGCAAACAGTGATGCCTGGTCTGTCCAGATGATGTCCTGCATATGGGATGGACATAGATTACCATAACTATGAAAATGTACTACAATATTTGGGTCACATAGGTATTATATATGAATAATTAATTGAATGGATAGTTCAATGCATTGCTAACTGAGTAACCCAAACTATGGATAAAGTATTACAACATAATTAATTAAATTACAATTTCAAAAAAATGATAAAAACATAAATTACTTCTCCTCCTCCTCTCATAGCATTGTGCGGCTACCCTTTCATTAGTCCTCCCTTGATTTGGTATTTCATTCATTGTTATGGAATGAAGTGCATCTCTTGGGGAATTTCTTTTAGTGTTTTGGCATCTATTTCTGAAGGTGTATCACTTTCATTCGTTTGGGTTCACCATCCACTAATTTCTTGTTTGATTTTGTTTTCCTTTTCATATGGACCAATTTTCATTTTGGATTCGATAATTTTAGGTTTCTTAATTACTTTTTAGTGAATCATGGTCATCATTGTAGAGGGTTTGAGTTGCTAATGTTGAATGCAACTTTGTTGTGTATGCTAGGTAGGAATACATATATATGTTCCCCTATCATATATATATATTAACCCATGGTGGAATGAATATATATATTATTCCTTGGTGTTCTTATGTATATATATTTATATGATATAATCAATATGTTTGTATTTGAAAATAGGTATATGAATATATAAGAATATATATAGAGATACCCTTTTACATATTCATATCCATTATGTGAAGGAAAATATAATCATAAGTGAGAAATATAAGCTTTGAGTTACTGATGAAATAGTCAAGAACCAAAGTGTTCGTCTAGGCCTTCTTATCATAAGGTAGGATCCCTTGCTTATTCTATTTCACTTATTTATTTTGAATATTCCTTATTTCAGTTTCCATATGTATATATTTTTAAACTTTTAATAATTGGCCATGTTTCCCTTATGTCTTGCCTTTCACCCTTGCATTTTGTTTTAGGATATATATATTACACCATTTTATGTATTAAACTATTTAAACTAAATAAAGTGAATTGATTATGAATCTTTAATGTTGTTACTAATCATAAAAAATTAATTATTTGATAAACGATGTCATATTTTTATAATTGAACCTATCAGATGAGGTTCTCTATCTTCAATCAGAACATTCCATATGTTCATGACCTGTACCATTAGGCTTATGATTATTTTTAGTTCATTGTTCTCATTCATTTAATGTGGCATAAAATGGAAATTTACTGACTAAAATTAATTTCTTATGTTAAATTATTAGACATATAATATAGACTATCATTGTTCAATTATTAAAAATACAGTTCTTGTGTAATAGATTTATCTTAGTGTAGATGGTAACACAAGGGGTTCCAACATAAGGATCTCATGGACGAAATATCATGACATCTTATTATAGATGCTGATGGTTAGTAAAAATGACTTGATTTATACCAGCTATACCTATGATGGTATTTCTAATTTTTATATATTTTATCCTCCAAACAAGTGACATGAGATCCATAAGGGAGACCCCATGGATAGAATTGAAGGAATGATTGTTGAACACAGTCATGATTGAAACTTGGACCTCTTTTTGTGAAACCAAGTATGGACTCAGAGGCTTATATTTGAATTTACACACCATTCATAGAGGGAAACATGGGACTTCATTTCTAGTTCCCCATGGATAGACTCTAAAACACAGGTTATATGTCGATCCCTTAAAGAAATAATTCAAAATTCTTTATAGATAGTCATGGATGGGACTAAGGTGTCTCTCTATTTATTTATGGTTATTTTTAAATTGAATTAAAGATAAATGAAGTTTTTTCAAATGAGGAATTGATCCCTTCATAGTAAATAAATTAGGGAATGTTCTTTATTCCCCTGAAAAAGCATGGGGATAGTCCCTCATGGGGAACCTTATATACCCTACTTTTACAATGCAGGTTCTCTTTGTTGAGGATTACCAGCATAAACTAAAAAAAGTTATTGGGTGGGTCTCCCAGTGGAACTCAGTCCAATGATTTATTATTTTATTCTAGATTTCTTAAAATAAAATAGGAAACAATTTATAAATTATATTTCATGAAATGTAAGGGAATAGACATTGATGGTGCTAACCTATTGAGATTGTATCTCACACCCTACTAGTGAAACTTAAGTACCCAATTACAGTTTATGTCAATAGGTATTGACAATGGGAAGAATCCAACAACCAATTTTTTTATTTACATTACTACGATAGAGTTGGGTATGTGGACTGAGCTAGTGATTGAGATGATTATGGATCTATTTAATAGTAACATATTATTTTATTTTATTATATATATATTTTAATTTTTCACTTCATACACTATTTGTATCATATGGAATACATGAATTATTGTCAATTAGAGTTTCCACTTTTATACAGTTATTTAATTATTCTTCTGATGTTCTTGTTTTAATTATTATTTACTCTTCTATTTTTTATGGGGAATCACCAAATATACCATTGTTTGACTCTATCATTGGGTGTGTAGTCTCCCCACCGTACCACAATTTTAGAGTCACAACTTCTTTGTATCATTTGTCATATGCGAGGCACACTTGATTCCATGTGGAGACCGCCCTATCTACAGTTTCCATTGTCATTCAGGTCGGGATACATTATTTGATCAAGATTAAGTATTGATACTTTAATGTAGGAAGTCATTTTCCTTCATTTTCCTCCATTATAATGTTTTCCTATTTCCTTATATATATGATTTTTTTAAACCCTAGGGGGGAATATGTACGTAATATTTGTATACTATTGATTCTAGAATGTGAAAAAACTTATTTGAGCATTGTATTTTTTGAATTTTTGTTTCATATAATTCATCATCATTTCTAGGTTGATTTTATTTATTCCCAAAAATTTCATTATTATAACTATTTTTTTCATTAGTTCAAAATTAACATTTAAATTTATAGTTGTGTTATTTCATGTTTTTAATGAATTTTTAACAATTATATTTTCTTTTACCAGTGTATTCAAGGTAGTATAATTGATTTACAACATCAATTTTATGTTTTATTTTTTAAATTAACTGCGATTACCATGTGTTTTATAAATTTACTAAATAGAAATTATGAGTGAATTTTGATATTTTAAAGGATTTTTTAAAAAAATACATTATAAATGGTTTTAGTTGTGAATTTCAACTTAAAATTAAAATTACATGTGTTGTTAAAGTGTTAAAGTATACATTTTGACATATTGTGACATTATTTGTGGTTTTAGATTATTTTTATTGTGAGATGATTTTAAGAGTGGTGATTTAGACTGTTGTTATTAAGGAAAATGGATGACTAATTAAATTAGTTGTTATTGTTTTTCGAATCATGCTTTAGAAAAATGATTAAATTATTTACAGAGAGAAAGATAATGATTTTTATTATAAAGGAAGTTTCGTAATGGTGTTTTAGAATATTGTAATGTATTATTTGGAACTCTGATTCCTTTTAGTTAAAAGGAATATATAGAACATATAAATTATTTTTATAATAATTATTAATGTGGAATCCTATTTGAACCACTGTGATTGAATCCCGTATATGGTTAGTATTTTAATTTATTCAATGTTTTTGTGAATAATTTTTGGTGTTGATTCATGCATGGGTATTAGAGGTGTGGGTTAGAAAATTTAAAATTCATTATATTATCCATTATAATCTTTTATTTTACTACCTAGGTGGATGTATTAAATGGAAAAGTTTGACATAATTTTAAAGATCTATATAATTTTAATCCCTTGTGTGGATTCTGTAACACCCCAGGTAAATAAAGAGTATGACATTTTCACATTTATCCATTTTTGTGAATATAATATTAAAATTACTTTAAAGGAGACACTATTTGCGATGACTTACCCAGTATGCAACAACGAGTTTCTTGGGAATCTTGCATTGCACTCTAATAATAAAATAATATTATTTTAAATGGTAGTTAATGCCTAGACATTGTAATGGCGAGAATGAACAGAAATAACTACAAAATGATTATATATGTTTTTCAAATATTTTTACTTTTTACAATAAATGTTAAAGGATTAAAAATGCGAATGAATCCAATTTTAAGCGTAAACATTCCAATATTCTTTAAAAGGTCGATTAACCGCCTTTTAATGGCAAACCATTTTTAAATCCTCTTTTTGAAAATTTTATAAGCTCTATTTTTCCACATAAAGATATTATTTATGATTGGGACATTGAAATTTACCTTGGGTTAATTTTTTGTATTTTTTTGACAATGTTCATTTTTCAATGAATAGTGAAAAATACTGCATTTTACATCAAAACTAATTTTTCATATAATTTAATTATATGGTTATATTATCTTTTTAATTTGTTTTAAAGTGTAATTATAATATATTTTTACCATTTAATTCAATGATGGTCATTGGTATTAATTTCACTTTGGAATTAGGCATAAACAAGTGCCAAACTTTTCATAAATATTGTTTCTAAAAAACCCGTTATTTGTTTTGACAATGAAAAGTTTATTTAAATTAATTTTTGCAATTTATGTGTTTGGAATTTGGTAAAATGGATTAAATATTTTTAATCAGAAGGTCCAAATTATTTAATTAATACTCTTTTGTTTTTTGACATTATGAATAGTAACGACGGTAATTATCTTTATTTATCTAGATTAATGAGTAATCGGGTAGTTAAAGATAATAAGATAATATCATAATAATTAAAAATGACCAAAAAATGTGTCCTAAGGCTACGGGTTGTCTCATGTCCGACCATTGGATGCCTTGTGACAAACTTGGGGGCCCCATGGAATCACTTTTGTGAGAAAGTGACTTTTTATCTTTTTATTTTTAAAGAATGTTAAATGTAACAAATAATATATCACCTAAGTAAAATATTTTTAATTTTGTCTACATAAATTATCTTTTGGATTATAAATATTAATTGGAAATCTAAAAAGATTTCCTACATCATTGTATTTTTTTTATAATTTTTAGACATTAAATAAATTAAATTATTTATGACATCATGATGATGCAGCGATGACCTCATTATTTAACGATTTAAATAAAATGGAAAGATAATGTAAAATCTAAGACCTACACATGTCCAAAACCTATTGTATGGGTGTATATCGAACCCTTATCACCTTATCGACGAATTATATTAATGTGGGACCTTTTAAATCCGAAACTCATTTTCAAATAAAGTAACATTTGCTTACTTTCCAAGAGTGCCCCTCCTCTCCTCTTATAAAAGGCCCCCACCTCTACCTCTTTACCCATGCTTCCAAAGCCTTTGGCTCGGCCAAAACCTGACCATTTTGTCTCTCCACATCCCTCTCTAACTCCTTGAATCCTCACATTGGCCATAATATTTTCCAAGGAAGCCTTTGAGCCCAAATCAAAGGAAGTTACCCGATTTAAAGGTAATGTCTTCACTTGAGTCCTTTGGTTTTATTTTGCTTCTCCAACCCCCTAAAATATTTTTATTCATTTATTTTGTAACAACTCCAGTATCTTAAATATAATAGGATGTTTTTATAAGAAGGATTCGAGCTACACATACACACACCTACATCTAATGGTTAAAGAACATACTGTTTCCGTGGATGGCGAATTTCTGCCTCCCGAAATGATGATTGTTCAACATTCTTTTAACACCTTAAAAGGTAGCCATTAATATGTCACTATATTTATATATGATATATAATATGTCTATGTTTTACTTAAGCTTATTTGTTTTTAATTTACGGCATACCTTTATGGTTTCCATTATGGGTAAACGCGATATCTTCATTTAAGGGTGTGTGGACTACCGCCCCCTCAAAGTGATTTGATTCGTTAATACCATATTTGGTACGTATAAAGGATATATTTAATGATATTATATATGATACCATACTGTAATTAATGTACTATTATTTATCATTATTTTTTAATTCCATTAAATATGAAATAGAAATGGAAGTAGCGTTCATGCGTACGTACGGCTTACCGTCTCCATGAACGGTACATTTCATTTCTTATCTCAAAATGTTATGTACTATTATAAGTACATATATATAATGGATATATATTTAATATATTACATCTAAATTATTGATATAATTCTGGAATTATAACATATATATAAATATTTCATTTTGTTTTAATTCCATTAATATGACAAAAAAATGAAAGTAGCGTTCATGGGTACGTACGGCCTGCCGTCTCCATGAACAGTGCATTTAATTTATCTCCAAATTCTATGGAATGGTATAAAATGAACATATACTGGATATATATGATATTTAAAACATAAATACTATTCTGGATATTATGTACCTATAACTACATGGAAAATTATTTTCCAACAAGTTCAATTTTTGACTCATGTACCAAACATCGACAAAAACGTCTGATATGAACTAATATTATTAAACAATTAATATAACATTAAAATATGTGATATTAACTGAATAATAATTTTTATAGGTGGTCCTTAAGAAATTATAAATTGACCAAAGTTTATTATTCAGGAATATAAATAAACGAACAAGACAAGTTGGACTTGAGGTAAGGGATCCTACTCCTCTCTTTCTTTTTAAGTACACTCTTTTATGTCATTCCTTTTAAGCTCATATTTCTTATGATTGGGATGTTATTTCATATTAATCCTACTTTACTTCTTGTGTTCATATTATGAGAGACCATATTTTCTCTCATCAATCCATTTTGGAAGTTTTGAGTGGCACTGTTAGGCTGCCGAATTTTCGTAAGAGATCTAACCTCTCTCTTTATTTTTAAGTACTCTCCTTTATGTTACCTCTTTTAAGAACCTCTTTGTTATGATGGGGGATGTTATTTTATATTCATATTTCTGTAAACATTAATTTAATATGATGAGAGACCCTATTTGATCTCATCGATCCATTGTTGTATGTTTTAAGTGGTGCCGTTAGGTTGCTGAGTTTTCGTAAGGGATTTTTTCATCTCACTTATATTCCCATGAGATTCACGCTACATTTGCCATAATTTCCTTTTAGTGGTGTATTTAATGCCCATTATTTTACTCATTGTGTAATATACTTACATTTATGAGTATTTACATCAATGTTGTATTGTCCTTCTTTCACAGGGTGCATGGCTCGAAAGATACCCATGTCGGTAAGGGAACCTTTCACCCTCCTCTTTTTAAAAGACTTCTTTTGTTATGTATTTTAATTCACATACTATTATGTTTTGATATGTTCTTCTAAATACTTATTGATTTAAATTTTATTTACAAGTGATGGGATACCCTTTTTATCTCTCATCAACTCATTTTCTTAATTTTAAAGTGACGTCGTTAGGATGTCGAATTTTACCAAGAGAACTTCTTAACCCAACTTCGATTTCTTTGGGTTCAACATGTAGTTATTGAATATGTCCTCTTTTGAATATGTGTGAATGACCTTTGAGTGTTTTACACATAATATCCACTTATATTGGGTGTATTTATATTTTTCACACATAATTATGAGATTGATTTATCCTTAATTTAAGGGTAGCTTCTTTACAGGGGATTTCATCTCATTTTACATTTCTATTGAGACTTCATTGTTGTTATTCACCAATTCACACTTATATGGTGTATAAAATGTCCTTTGGAATATTATATCATGAATTCCTTTATTCTCATGATATTATAAAGTTCTGATTAAATGTTATTCCTCAATTATTGTATTCAAGTGTCTCTCATTTTGTTAAAAACAATATAAATAAAACATCGTTTTAAATGTTTTAATGATTTATTCTTATAAATGGTTCCCATTAATATCCATGTTTTCAAAATGGTTTTAAGGGTTTATTTATATGGATATTAATGGTTTAAAATGTTAAAAGCTTCAAAGTGGTATGGGACACTTTGATTCTAAAAATCTCTTTATTAAATGTTTTAAATGGTTTTGAAAATGGTTTTTAGAATGGGTTCATTATTTCAATATCTTAAAATGTTATATTTTTATTACAATGTGGTAATGTTATGTTTCATTTGTGCTTAAGTTATGTTCTATGATTATGTTATGGTACTTGGGCATTGTTATGAAGACGAGTGGTTCCGTGATAAACCAAGGGCGGGTGAGCCCGATAAAGCTCTCCAATGCATTGGGTAATGCGAAGGAGTGAAACGTTAAGGTTTTTCCGAAGATATTTAGGGAATATATAGTGGTGGGTATTCCAAATGTAACCAAGAGGGTTAATCCCTACGTAGGAATGTTATGAATGCCTCAAGTTACCTTTTATGACTTATGATTTCTATGATTTGATGAGGTATGTTAAAGTGCCTATGTTTTATGGGTAAAGTATGATTTCATTCTTATGTACATATGAACTCATGTATCCTTTCCATATTTTTTTATATACCTTACTGAGATTTTTATGCTCATCGCAAGTTTTTGAAATGTTTTTCACAGGTCAAGGGAAGGGAATATGATATGATGATAGTGTCAAGGAAGTGTCAAGAAAAAATCCATGTTTTATATTAAATATGTTTCCGTTGAGGGGGAAAATGAATACTATATTTTATGTAACCACTTTGTGTAAATGTGGAATGTAATGCATGTTTTATGATCTAATTATCTAAAACTCTAAACCGGAAAAGATCCTCAATGTGTAATCTTATAATAACTCATGATTAAGTAAGGTTTAAGGCTGGGGCCTTATAGTTGGTATAAGAGGTCGGTTTAGATAACTTTAGAGGTTAGGGTATTCTTTAAGCATAAGTGACATTACCATAATGGTTAGGATTTCAGAAAGAGTCCTAGTTTTAGATAAAGTGAATAAGTATATCTTAGTGTTTATCTTCCTCATTAGTACATGATGGTTTTGTTGATATACTCACACTGACCTTTTTGGTTTAGTAAATGGCTGGATCTAGCAGGCACTAAAGTAATAGTGGATGTGATGGAAACTGTGACAGTTTTTTGAGCAAGCAACTGAATGATATGGGAGCTGCAATGAGAAATCTTGTGATTATCCTCAACTAACTATCTGGAGTCATGATTGACCACTTAAACCTTGGTGATTTCTCTAATGCATCATATATGCGGGAAATAAATCCCTACAGAACTACCGGTAATAATCATAAAGGTAAGTGTGTTCAAAAACCTATGTGTCAAAGATGTGGAAAGAAACACCTAGGAAAATGTTTCAAAGGGACAGAAATATGCTATAGATGTGGAAATGAAGGTCATAAAGCAAGAACCTGCCATGGAAAAAGGAAGCATCCAGTTGACTCTAGGAAAGGGAAAGAAGTTCTATTTGAGGGATCAATTGAATGTTTTAAATGTGGTGTGCATGGTCATTATGCAAACACATGTCCTATAAAGAAGTTTCCTGAATGGGATCACCAAGATCATACAAAAGTTCGTTTACCAACACCTAATGCCATTCTGATTGAGGATGAAGATACTGAAAATGACCAATCAAAGGTATGGATTATTTCATGACTATTGTTTTCCTATTTTGGAATCTTAGGATATGATTCATGATTTTGTTTGTAGGAAAGAAGTATTTCAGAATAAGTTGGAAAGGAATGGTTAATGGATCATGAAGAATGTTGAATGAGTAAGATGTCAATATATAAGGGCTTCAAGAGTTATGGTGAAATTCGTAAGAGTATTAAGTATTTTTTGATGATGGGGTTACATTAGAAGACTTTTTATATTATGTGTAACCCTGATGTTTAATATATGAAAATTTTATTCAAGGAATAGTTATCTGTTCTTTTGTGGACATAGTTATAAAGAACCATTTGGTTTTATATGATCCTTACATTTGAGGTAATTATGGGTTACTATATGTTATGCTGGAAAATGAAAGGCATGAGAAAAATTGAGGTTAAAATATGTTATGATTGTTTTTGAAGATTTTATCTCGTTTTGGGGAATGTTTTAAAATTATATAGTTTTGGAAAAAGGACAACACACAGACCGTGTGACAACCCGTCGCGTCGGACAAAGCTGCGGGAATCGAACCCACAACCAAAGTGAAACTGGTATTTATCACCTACCACTGGACTACGTGAAGTCCCTGGTTAGTTTGACTGAATCTTTTTAGTTAGGTGATTTTATGAATTAAGAGTAAGTTGATTTTGGGTTTTATATGGAAATTTATTAACCTATCATGGAGGATATGTGATTAGGTTAATTACTTTTCAATACGAGACATTAAGAGCAACTGATGTTGTTTGGAGATAAATGTTACGATTTAACTTGGAAGACTATGTGACTAAATCCTTCAAATATTTGGGTTTCAATCTTAGTTTGGTTTACTTTGAATAATTTTATGGACAAATTGTTTATCGAATGGTCCGCGTTGAACTTTGGATTTTTTTGGACAAAATTTGGAGATTAAGAATAGATTTTCTTTTTATAAAGGGTTATCCTTTTCTGTATAATCCAATCTTTTACTAACCTTTTTGTTTTTGGTTTTGGTTAATGTCTAAAGACATGGGAAGTATATAGTTCACTTTTATGGATTAGGTGATTTTCTAGAATTTGATTATAGTACTCTTAATGTGAACAAGTCTTCCTAAATACTCGTCTTTTGGAGAAAATATGAGTTTGTGTTGAAAGTCAACATGATAAGTGATTATGTTTCCTTATGAATAAATTCCTCAATAAAAAGTAACTTAAAAAATTGTTTTCTATTAACTTTTCCTACAGGGGAATCAAATACCGTTTAACCCATCACAAGTTTGTGATTTTCTTATGGTTAACTTTCTCCTAGACATGTTTACTATCACTCTCCATCAAAACATGACCCTTTTTTTCCTCCATGTCCATATTTTCATACATGGAATCCTTGTATGGGTTAACTCGGGTGACCTTTGTACATCCCTTTATTTATTTTAAAGTGATAGTTTAATTTACTTCTTTTCCGATGTGGGATTTTCAATGATGTTTCCAAGCCCAATTTTAAAATTGCGAGGACACAATTCCCAAAAGGGGGGAAGGATGTTACACCCCAGGTAAATAAAGAGTATGACAGTTTCAAATTTATCCATATTTGTGAATATAATATTAATATTACTTTAAAGGGGACACTATGTGCGATGACGTACCAAATACGCAACAACGAGTTTCTTGGGAATCTTGCATTCCACTCTAATAATAAAATAATATTATTTTAAATGGTAGTTAACGCCTAGCCGTTGTAATGGCAGGAATGAACAGAACTAACTACAAAATGATTATATATGTTTTTCAAATATTTTTACTCTTTATAATAAATGTTAGAGGATTAAAAATGCGAATAAATCCAATTTTAAGCGTAAACATTCCAATATTCTTTAAAAGGTCGATTAACCGCCTTTTATTGGCGAACCTCTTTTAAATCCACTTTTTGACAATTTTATAAGCTCTATTTTTCAAAATAAACATATTATTTATGATTGGGACATTGAAATTTACCTTAGGTTAATTTTTTTTTATTTTTCTGACAATGTTCATTTTTAAATGAATAGTCAAAAATACTGCATTTTACATCAAAACTGCTTTTTCATATAATTTAATTATATGGTTATATTATCTTTTTAATTTTTTGTAAAGTGTAATTAGAATATATTTTTACCATTTAATTCAATGATGGTCATTGGTATTAATTTCACTTTCCAATTAGGCATAAAGAAGTGCCAAACTTTTCATAAATATTGTTTCTAAAAAACCCGCTAATTGTTTTGACAATGGGAAGTTTTTTTAAATTAATTTTTTCAATTTATGTGTTTGGAATTTGGTAAAATGGATTACATATTTGGAATCAGAAGGTCTAAATTATGTAATTAAGACTCTTTTTTTTTGACATTATGAATAGTAACGACGGTAATTATCTTTAATTATCTAGATTAATGAGTAATCGGGTAGTTAAAGATAATAAGATTATATCATCATAATAAAAAATGACCACAAAATGTGTCCTAAGGATACTGGTTGTCTCATGGCCGACCATTGGATGCCTTGTGCCAAACATGGGGTCCCCATGGAATCTCTTTTGTGAGAGTGTGACTTTTTATCTTTTTATTTTTAAAGAATGATAAATGTAACAAAGAATGTATCACCTAAGTAAAATATTTTTAATTTTGTCTCCATAAATTTTATTTTGGACTATATGTAATGCCCCGACCCCAGCTACCCAGATTCGGTGCATTACTTCGTAACATTGGCATGATCACAAAAGATCAAGTCTCGAAAGACCGATTAGTTTAGTAGCCTTGGAAACACTAGATACATTCGTAAACGTTACATTACATCATAAAGTGAAAAACTACAATAACAAAGTCTCCATAGTCCACACTCATATCCTCTTCTCATAATCCCTACAGGTCATTCATAAAATACTTCTTCACATCCTGGAAAATATTAAAACATTGAAAGGGGTGAGCTCAGATGCTCAGTAAGCATAACAATATTGCAGAAGCTTTCATAAATAAACATAAAAATTTAAGGAAATGTATAACTAAAAAAAAGCCTTTTAAACTTGAACATCAACATAATATGGCAAAAGTAAAATGAGATAATGCCATTCACTTCTTCACATGGATATTCTACTGGTCGAATAATCACATGAAATATCAATAACCACTTTCATAATGAGGGAATGTATAATGCCGGACATTCTGAAACATTTTGTCAAGGCCTCGGCCAAGACGTCTAAAATGATTAAGGCCCCGACCAAAACCATAAATCAAATTGGGAAAGGTCCTCGGCCAATTCCACGTCTAGTTGTCTCATGAGACCTACCGATGCATCAAGGATCTATAGCGGGCTCCACCCGTCACTTCTTAAGTCCAATACATTCCTCATATGAATAGGTTTAAACATATCATAAACCATAACATAATCGTATCACATAAAACATGCATAAAGGAAACATAAAATTTCCACATTTCAATCACAAGATATTAATACAACACATTGATATAATAAAAACACTTTCAAAACCATTTTCAATACCAAAATAAAAGAAAGTTAAAACATTGTATTTATTTTTCATTAAAAAAATTGATGACTTGTAGAGGAAACCGAAACTAAAATAATGGTCACGGCGGCGGAGAAGTCGTTGTCGCCGCATATGTACGGGAAGAAAACATTCCCTTTTTGTCGTTTAGTAAAATACTTCATATAAAAAAGATTCCTTTTGAATAAACGTAAAAGTCAAAGGGGTTTATACACCGTATAAATGAAATTTGTGTATAAAACAAAATATGCCTGAATGAAAGGAGATTGAGACGAAGTCCTTAAAAAGATCATTTTTAAAATGAAATATATATATTATGTGTATTCACTATATGTACACATAAATAATGTACAAATACAATATATGACATAATAATATCATGACATAATTTGAAAGTAGGAGATTAACCCAAAGAATAGAAATTGGGTTAAGAAGTTCCCTTACCTTGCGTCCTGTCCTGACTCGACCATTCTTTAACCTCCTGAATAATAAACTAGAGTTAATTTATATTTACTTAAGAACCTTTTTCATGTTCATTATTCCTTTTTTATCCCTTATTACCATGTTATGAACATTATTTAATTATTTAAGTTAATAACGGTCGTTTTGTCGATCTTTGGTACTTGAGTCAAAAATAAACTTCTTATAATTACAAGTTGTTCATGTGGTGAAATATCCATTATATCCAGAATTATATTCATGATTTAGATGTAATATATATATTATATATCCAGTATATACATTCATTTATAATATTACGTAACATTTAGAGGTAAGAAATGAAATGCACCGTTCATGGAGATGGTAAGCCGTACGTACGCATGAACGCTACTTTCATTTCAATTTCATATTTAATGGAACGAAATCATAATGATATAAATGTATAATATAATTCCAGTATAATATAGTGTATAATACCATTTACTCCATCCTTTATACATCGCACATATGGCATTAACGATTCAAATCACTTTGAGGGGGCGGTAGTCTGCACTTCCTAAAATGAAATTATCACGTTTTACTCATAATGGAAATCATAAAGTATGCCATAAATGAGAAATACATAAGCATAAGTAAAACATAAACATATTATATATCATATATAAAAATAGTTACATCTTAATGGACACCTTTGAAGGTGTTATAAGAGTATTGAACAATCATCGTTTCGTGAGGCAGAAATTCTCCATCCACAGAAACTGTATGTTCTTTAACCATTAGATGTAGGTGTGTGTAAGTGTAGCTCGATTAATTATTATAACAACATCCTAGTATATTTAGGATACTGGTGTTGTTACAAAATAAATAAATAAAAAGAGTTTAGGGGGTTGGAGAAGAAAAATAAAACAAAACAACATTAGAGAAGACATTACCTCAAAATCGGGTAACTCTTTTTGATTTGAGCCAAAGGCTTCCTTGGGAAGAGTTCTGCCCAAAGTTATGCTTCTAGGAGTAAGAGGGGGATGTTGGGATAGTATTTGGGCAGAGGTTGGCCGATCCAAATGGCTTGAAGGTGTGAATAAGGTGGGAGAGGTGGGGGCCTTTTATAAGTAGAGAGGAGGGGCTCTTTTGGAAAGATTGAAATGTTACATTATTACACAATGCTTTTCGGATTATAAAGGTCCCACACTTATATAATTCGTGTCTAAGATGATAAGGGTTCTAAATATTTTCATCCAATAGGCTTTGGACAAGTGTAAGCCTTGGATATTGCATTATCTTCTCATTTTATTTAAATCGTTAAATAATGAGGTCATCGCCGCATCATAATGATGCCATAAATAATTTAATTTATTTAATGTCTAAAAATTATAAAAAAAATACTATGATGTAGGAAAGATTTTTATCTTTCTAATGAATATTTATAATCAAAATTTGAACTTGTGTAACCCCACTTAAAAACTGTTTTAGTAAAACAACTCATGTTTGTGTCAATTTAATTTTAACATTAAATAAATATATATTAATGTCATTTTCCAACTAAAGTGGCTCCATGGGGTCCCCAAGTTGACCCATGGGTTTTCTTGGTCGGCCATGACTCATAAAATAGGATTAGGACAAGTGTCAAGCCCATCTCATATTATTAAAACATTATTTTTACCTTAAACTACACTAATTACCTCTAATCGCGATTAAGAACTTAAAAGTTACTATTCACCAAAAATTATTTTAATCTCATTGAACCACATTTTACTTCTTAATGACAACCATGTATGTCGGATTTTTAAAAATTAAATCACAGAAGTGGTAATATTTCATTTAAATGAAAAATCGGTTATTTAACTACCACTTAGTGGTTTCACTATTCATCAAAAATTGAAGTTTTTCAGAACAAAGCCAAAATTTCACCCTAATCTATAATTGATATTCCGAATTAAAAAATGATGTCTATTTTACAAAATTACAAACATATAAGTTGCATTAATTAATTTTATAATTAATTCCCGCTGTTACAACAAATAGCGTGTTTTTAAAAAACAATTTATATCAAAAGATTGGCAATTGTTTATGTCCAATTTCAATGTTAAATTAATTCTAATGACCACCATTGGATAAAATGGTAAAAATATATTCTAATTATACTTTAAAACCACTAAATATTATAATTTATCACTATAAATTTTTTTGATTAAAAAATTTGTTATTAAGTAATTTTTACTATTCATAAAAAATTAGAAGTTCTCAGAAAAATACCAAAAATTCAACATAGGCTAATTTCGATATTACGAATACAAAAATGAAGTCCATTGTGAAATATAAAATTTCTATAATTTTAAAAAGTGGTTATTACTATTCATAACGGCTACTTTGATTAGTCGTGGTGTTTTAGAACTCGAACTTGCATACAATGCAAGCTATTGCATTATTGAAAGAGAGGCGTATCGTGGAAGCTCGGGGTGTTACATTCTCCCCTC
Source organism: Viscum album (assembly GCA_963277665.1). Lineage (NCBI taxonomy): Eukaryota > Viridiplantae > Streptophyta > Magnoliopsida > Santalales > Viscaceae > Viscum > Viscum album. Next base: position 1,302,898,819 of record OY728140.1, on the reverse strand, counting down.
CATCAATAAATTGCGTCCTCGCAATTTGATATTTTTCTTTGAATGTAAGAGGATGAAAATAGAAAATACCTTTGTGGAAAACCCACATCGGAAATAAGGTTAATAAAATTTAGCCTTAATAAGAGGGAAAGGAAAATGAAAAAGTCACCACCCCATTATGATCTCGATTAGGAGAACATTGGTGGCAATTAGAGACATATAATTGGAGGAAAAACGTAAATATTCGTAGGGAGTGATTGAGGTCATCAATCACAATCAACTGTCAAATTGAGGGCCTCAAAGCCTTCAATCTATGTTGATTTAAAATATCATCAGTTCAACAAGACATAAGGTATTAGGATAACAAATTATTTTTTTAATATCCTTTTACTAAAGTTTAAGAATTAATTTATTCATTGAATAAGAGATAGGTATATATATATTTATGCTTGACAATTAGAGTTTCAACCTTCAAATCATCTTTCACTCAAAAAGATAATAGAACTCAATATTATTATACTTATCCTAATTGTATAAGGTTCCAAATGTTAACACATACCATTTAGATTAGTAAAATTATTTTGTAATAACCAGGGACTTCCTGTAGGCTAGTGGTAGGAAATAAAGGCTTGTCTCACTATGATTGTGGGTTCGATTCCTGTAGCTTTGTCCGACGTGACGGGTTATTCCCCACCCTACAGGTTGTCCTTTTACTAAAACTATAGTATTATAATATTCCAAAAATAATCTTCAGAAATTATTTAACCTTAAACAATACTATCCGTGGTTCAACTTAATCCATTCCAACCTTAATAGTTATCCAAAATACCTCCGTCCAGACTTTCTCTAAAAGGTCTCTAAATTCCAAAATCAATTGTAACATCAGATTCCCCAAACAAAGAAAAGTTTCTCTTATTGTCACATACTAAAAATATGATTACCTTAATCATATTAAAACCTTACTGAAATCAAAAAGTTCTGCAGTACAATCTTTATATATATCACATTATTCTTATAACCAGAATATAATCCTTGAGTCCAAAAGTACCAATACATTAATTATTCCGCTTCAACTGTAGTCACAGCATAAGATTTTCCTTGATCCCTTGGCCTTTTCTGAGGTAAGTTTCCTTGACGCTTAGGACATTCATTTGCATAATGCCCCATTTCCCTACAATCGTAGCATTCAACTTTGACAGCCTCATTCTTTCCCTTGCAATCACGAGCCTGGTGACCATTTTCTCCACATTTATAACAAACTCCCATTCCTTTTAGGCAAGTACCAGGGTGATTCTTCCCACAATTATCACATAATGGAAAATCCTTCTTTCCCTTTTTCCCTTTATCTGTCTCTTGTTCCACTGTTCTCTTCTTCTCTTGCTTTACTTTGCTGTCATAAGACTTAGAGAATTCCTTTTCTGTCTTGATAGCACATGAGACAATATCTTCGTATGATGAGAAGTATTGTGATACTAAAGCTCGGCGGAGAAATGGTTTTAACCCATCAATGAAACAATCAATCTTACTCCTTGAGTTACGTATATAATCGGCAGCATGCCTCGCTAACCTTGTAAAGTTAGCCTCATACTTTGCGACATTCTCATCCTCCTTCTGCCTCAAACTCAGAAATTGCCTTTCCATATCTGCTCGATGGTCACGAGGAAAGTATTTTTCTAAGAAAAGCTCTTTGAACTCCCTCCTTTCCTTATTCGATACGTCATCATCATCCTTTGTGTTTTGAATCAGCGACCACCACTGATCGGCATCTCTAGTGAGGCGGTAAACTGCCATGACAACCTTCTCCCTTTCACTACTCCCCAAGGCATGGAATATTTTATCTAAGGAATTTATCCATTGCTCAGCTACTATAGGATTTGTACTCCCATTGAAGGTTGGTGGTTGTTGCCTCATGAAGCGGTCTAACATTTATCCTCCACGTTGCGGATCAGGGTGCTCCATACGAGTAAGGTTATTATTCATAACCTGAGTGAGTTGTCCCAGTATGGTAATAAGTTGATTAGCACCAGTTGTATCTCCAGATCCACAATAATTATCTTGAGCAGGAGGGCAATCCCTACACGGAGTGCGTGCATTGATACGGTTTCCATTCCTTCTACTAGGCGCCATCTCTAAACAATGGCACAACCTAGATTAGTTTATGAATTAAAATACATAATTCCATACTTTTAAAACACTTTATATAAATTGAACTATTTATGGATATAATCCATAATCATAAAAAGAAATGTTTCCTTTGAGGAAGTATATACTCATAACCCTTCATAGTGGTTTGTAAGGAAAATGAGAATTATCCTAAGCATATCCCCCGGGAGTGTCGTAACCAAGAGTGCAGCAAGGCCCATTGTCGTGCACCAGTTCCCGTTCGAGTCTAGCATAAAGCGGTGTTTTCGGGTTTTACCCCTAGGTACATCTGTGCCAAAGCCGCCTCTACTTGCTCGTATCCAGACAGGGATGTATTTCTCGGAAAACTCACAAAATCTCTACAATAACAAAATTCTAGGAAGTTCTTCTATACTAATCCTCAAAGTCTATCTTTGGGCTATGTGCTCTAATCAGAGTTTATCTAAATCTAGCTTCCAAGGTTAGTACTAAACTGCATCTGATACCAACTGTAACACCCCGACCCCAGCTACCCAGATTTGGTGCATTACTTCGTAACATTGGCATGATCACAAAAGATCAAGTCTCGAAAGACCGATTAGTTTAGTATCCTTGGAAACACTAGATACATTCGTAAACGTTACATTACATCATAAAGTGAAAAACTACAATAACAAAGTCTCCATAGTCCACACTCATATCCTCTTCTCACAATCCCTGCAGGTCATTCATAAAATACTTCTTCACATCCTGGAAAATATTAAAACATTGAAAGGGGTGAGCTCAGATGCTCAGTAAGGATAACAATATTGCGGAAGCTTTCATAAATAAACATGAAAATTTAAGGCAATGTATAACTAAAACAAAAGCCTTTTAATCTTGAAAATCAACATAATATGGCAAAAGTAAAATGAGATAATCCCATTCACTTCTTCACATGGATATTCTACTGGTGGAATAATCACATGAAATATCAATAACCACTTTCATAATGAGGGAATGTATAATGCCGGACATTCTGAAACATTTTTTCAAGGCCTCGGCCAAGACGTCTAAAATGATTAAGGCCTCGGCCAAAACCATAAATCAAATTGGGAAAGGGCCTCGGAAAATTCCACGTCTAGTTGTGTCATGAGACCTACCGATGCATCGAGGAGCTATAGCGGGCTCCACCCATCACTTCTTAAGTCCAATACATTCCTCATATGAATAGGTTTAAACATATCATAAACCATAACATAATCGTATCACATAAAACATGCATAAAGGAAACATAAAGATTCCACATTTCAATCACAAGATATCAATACAACACATTGATATAATAAAAACACTTTCAAAACCATTTTCAATACCAAAATAAAAGAAAGTTAAATCTTTGTATTTATTTTTCATTAAAAAAATTGATGACTTGTAGAGGAAACCGAAACTAAAATAATGGTCACGGCGGCGGAGAAGTCGTTGTCGCCACATATGTACGGGAAGAAAACATTCCCTTTTTGTCGTTTAGTAAAACTCTTCGTATAAAAAAGATTCCTTTTGAATAAACGTAAAATTCAAAGGGGTTTATACACCGTATAAATGAAATTTGTGTGATAAAACAAAATATGCCTGAATGAAAGGAGATTGAGACGAAGTCCTTAAAAAGATCATTTTTAAAATGAAATAGATATATTATTTGTATTCACTATATGTACACATAAATAAAGTACAAATACAATATATGACATAATAATATCATGACATAATTTGAAAGTAGGAGATTTACCCAAAGAATAGAAATTGGGTTAAGAAGTTCCCTTACCTTGCATCCTGTCCTGACTCGACCGTTCTTTAACCTCCTGAATAATAAACTAGAGTTAATTTATATTTACTTAAGAACCTTTTTCATGTTCATTATTCCTTTTTTATCCCTTATTACCATGTTATGAACATTATTTAATTATTTAAGTTAATAACGGTCGTTTTGTCGATCTTTGGTACTTGAGTCAAAAATAAACTTCTTATAATTACAAGTTGTTCATGTGGTGAAATATCCATTATATCCATAATTATATTCATGATTTAGATGTAATATATATCTTATATATCCAGTATATACATTCATTTATAATATTACGTAACATTTAGAGGTAAGAAATGAAATGCATCGTTCATGGAGACGGTAAGCCGTACGTACGCATGAACGCTACTTTCATTTCAATTTCATATTTAATGGAACGAAATCATAATGATATAAATGTATAATATAATTCCATTATAATATAGTGTATAATACCATTTACTCCATCCTTTATACATCCCACATATGGCATTAACGATTCAAATCACTTTGAGGGGGCAGTAGTCCGCACTTCCTAAAATGAAATTATCGCGTTTTACTCATAATGGAAATCATAAAGTATGTCATAAATGAGAAATACAGAAGCATAAGTAAAACATAAACATATTATATATCATATATAAAAATAGTTACATCTTAATGGCCACCTTTGAAGGTGTTATATGAGTGTTGAACAATCATCGTTTCGTGAGGCAGAAATTCACCATCCACAGAAACCGTATGTTCTTTAACCATTAGATGTAGGTGTGTGTAAGTGTAGCTCTAATCCTTCTTATAAAAACATCCTAGTATATTGAGGATACTGGTGTTGTTACAAAAGAAATGAATTAAAAGAGTTTATGGGGTTGGAGAAGAAAAATAAAACAAAACAACATTAGAGAAGACATTACCTCAAAATCGGGTAACTCTTTTTGATTTGAGCCAAAGGCTTCCTTGGGAAGAGTTCTGCCCAAAGTGATGCTTCTAGGAGTAATAGGGGGATGTTGGGAGAGTATTTGGGCAGAGGTTGGACGAGCCAAATGGCTTGAAGGTGTGAATAAGGTGGGAGAGGTGGGGGCCTTTTATAAGTGGAGAGGAGGGGCTCTTTTGGAAAGATTGAAATGTTACATTATTACACAATGCTTTTCGGATTCTAAAGGTTCCAAACTTATATAATTCGTGGATAAGGTTATAAGGGTTCGAAATCTCTTCATCCAATAGGCTTTGGAAAAGTGTAAGCCTTGGATTTTTCATTATCTTCTCATTTTATTTAAATCGTTAAATAATGAGGTCATCGCCACATCATAATTATGTCATAAATAATTTAATTTATTTAATGTCTAAAATTTATTAAAAAAATACTATGATGTATTAAATCATTTTATCTTTCTAATGAATATTTATAATCAAAATTTGGACTTGTGTAACCCCACTTAAAAACTATTTTAGTAAAACAACTCATGTTTGTGTCAATTTAATTTTAACATTAAATAAATATATATTAATGTCATTTTCCAACTAATGTGGCTCCATGGGGTCCCCAAGTTGACCCATGGGTTGTCTTGGTCGGCCATGACTCATCCAATAGGAGTAGGACAAGTTTCAAGCCCATCTCATATTATTAAAACATTATTTTTAACTTAAACTACACTAATTACCTCTAATCGCGATTAAGAACTTAAAAGTTACTATTGACCAAAAATTATTTTAATCTCATTGAACCACATTTTACTTCTTAATGACAACCATGTATGTCGGATTTTTGAAAATCAAATCACAGAAGTGGTAATATTTCCTTTAAATGAAAAATCAGTTATTTAACTACCACTTAGTGGTTTCACTATTCATAAAAAATTGAAGTTTTTCAGAACAAAGCCAAAATTTCACCCTAAGATATAATTGATATTCCGAATTCAAAAATGATGTCTATTTTAAAAAATTCCAAACATATAAGTTGCATTAGTTAATTTTATAATTAATTCCCGCTGTTACAACAAATAGCGTGTTTTTAAGAAACAATTTATATCAAAAGATTGGCAATAGTTTATGTCCAATTTCAATGTTAAATTAATTCTAATGACCACCATTGGATAAAATGGTAAAAATATATTCTAATTATATTTAAAACCACTAAATAGTATAATTTATTACTATAAATTATTTTAATTAAAAAAGTTGTTTTTAAGTAATTTTTACTATTCATAAAAAATTAGAAGTTCTCAGAAAAATACCAAAAATTCAACATAGGCTAATTTCGATATTACGAATACAAAAATGAAGTCCATTTTGAAATATAAAATTTCTATAATTTTAAAAAGTGATTATTACTATTCATAATGGCTACTTTGATTAGTCGCGGTGTTTTAGAACTCGAACTTGCATACAATGCAAGCTATTGCATTATTGAAAGAGAGGCGTATCGTGGAAGCTCGGGGTGTTACACTATAAATATTCATTGGAAAGATAAAAATCTTTCCTACATCATAGTATTTTTTTATAACTTTTAGACATTAAACAAATCAAATTATTTATGACATCATGATGATGCAGTGATGACCTCATTATTAAACGATTTAAATAAAATGGAAAGATAATGTAAAATATAAGACCTGCATATGTCCAAAACCTATTGGATTGGAGGATTTCCAACCCTTATCACGTTATCCACTAATTATATCAATTTGGGACCTTTTAAATTCGAAACTCATTTTCAAATAATGTAACATTTTCTTACTTTCCAAGAGTGCCCCTCCTCTCCTCTTATAAAAGGCCCCCACCTCTACCTCTTTACCCATGCTTCCAAAGCCTTTGGATCGGCCAACCCCGGCCAATTTTGTCTCTCCACATCCCTCTATAACTCCTTGAAGCCTCAATTTGGGCATAATCCTTTCCAAGGATGCCTTTGAGCTCAAATCAAAGGAAGTTACCCGATTTCAAAGTAATGTCTTCACTTGAGTCCTTTTGTTTTATTTTGCTTCTCCAAACCCCTAAACTATTTTTATTAATTTCTTTTGTAACAACTCCAGTATCTTCAATATACAAGGATTTTGTTATAAGAAGTATTCGAGCTATACATACACACACCTACATCTAATGGTTAAAGAACATACTGTTTCCGTGGGTGGTGAATTTCTGCCTCCCGAAACGATGATTGTTCAACATTCTTTTAACACCTTCAAAGGTGGCCATTAATATGTCACCATATTTATATATGATATATAATATGTTTATGTTTTAATTAAGCTTCTGTGTTTTTAATTTATGGCATACCTTTGTGGTTTCCATTATGGGTAAACGTGATATCTTCATTTAAGGAAGTGCGGACTACCGCCCCCTCAAAGTGATTTGATTCGTTAATACCATATGTGGTACGTATAAAGGATATATTTAATGATATTTTATATGATACCATAATGGAATTAAAATAATATTATTTATCATTATTTTTTAATTCAATTAAATATAAAATAGAAATGGAAGTAGCGTTCATGCGTACGTACGGCTTACCGTCTCCATGAACGGTACATTTCATTTCTTATCTCAAAATGTTATGTAATTTTAAAAGTACATATATATAATGGATATATATTTAATATATTACATCTAAATTATGGATATCATTCTGGAATTATAAAATATATATATATATATATATATATGTCTCATTTTGTTTTAATTCCATTAATATGACAAAAAAATGAAAGTAGCGTTCATGCGTACGTACGGCCTACCGTCTCCATGAACGGTGCTTTTAATTTATCTCCAAATGGTATGGAATAGTATAAAATGAACATATAATGGATATATATGATATTTAAAACATCAATACTATTCTGGATATTATGTACCTATAACTACATGGAAAATTATTTTCCAACAAGTTCAATTTTTGAATCATGTACCAAACATCGACAAAAACGTCTGATATGAACTAATATTATTAAACAATTATTATAACATTAAAATATGTGATATGAACTGAATAATAATATTTATATGAGGTCCTTAAGAAATTATAAATTGACCAAAGTTTATTATTCAGGAATATAAATAAACGAACAAGACAAGTTGGACTTGAGGTAAGGGATCCTACTCCTCTCTATCTTTTTAAGTACACTCTTTTATGTCATTCCTTTTAAGCTCATATTTCTTATGATTGGGATGTTCTTTTATATTAATCCTACTATACTTCTTGTGTTTATATGATGAGAGACCCTATTTTCTCTCCTCAATCCATTTTGGAAGTTTTGAGTGGCGTCGTTAGGCTGTCGAATTTTCGTAAGAGATCTAACCTCTCTCTTTCTTTTTAAGTACTCTCCTTTATGTTTCCTCTTTTAAGATCCTATTTGTTATGAAGGGGGATGTTCTTTTATATTCCTCTTTCTGTAAAAATTATTTTAATATGATGAGAGACCCTATTTGATCTCATCGATCCATTTTTGTATGTTTTAAGTGGCGCTGTTAGGTTGCTGCTTTTTCGTAAGGGATTTTTTCATCTCACTTATATTCTCGTGAGATTCATGATACATTTGCCACAATTTCCATTGAGTGGTGTATGAACTGCCCATTATTTTACTCATTGTGTAATATACTTTCATTTATGAGTATTTACATCAATGTTGTATTGTCCTTCTTTCACGGGGTGCATGTCTCGAAAGATACCCATGTCGGTAAGGGAACCTTTCACCCTCCTCTTTTTAAAAGACTTCTTTTGTTATGTCTTTTAATTCACATAATATTATGTTGGGATATAGTCTTCTATATCCTTATTGATTTAAATTTTATGTCCAAGTGATGGGATACCCTTTTTATCTCTCATCAACTCATTTTCTGAATTTTAAAGTGACGTCGTTAGGCTGTCGAATTTTACCAAGGGAACTTCTTAACCCAATTTCGATTTTCTTTGGGTTAAACATGTAGTTATTGAATATGTCCTCCTTTGAATATGTGTGAATGACCTTTGAGTTTTTTACACTTAATATCCACTTATATTGGGTGTATTTATATTTGTCACACATAATTATGAGATTGATTTATCCTTAATTTAAGGGTACCTTCTTTACAGGGGATTTCATCTCATTTTACATTTCTATTGAGACTTCATTGTTGTTATGCACCAATTAAATCTTATATGGTGTATATACTGTCCTTTGGAATATTATATCATGAATTCCTTTATTCTCATGATATTATAAAGTTCTGATTAAATTTTATTCCTCAATTATTGTATTCAAGTGTCTCTCATTTTGTTAAAAACACTTTAAATAAAATATCATTTTAAATGTTTTAATGATTTATTCTTATAAATGGTTCCCGTTAATATCCATGTTTTCAAAATGGTTTTAAGGATTTATTTATATCGATGTTAATGGTTTAAAATGTTAAAAGCTTCAAATTGGTATGGGACACTTTGATTCTGAAAATCTTTTTATTAAATGTTTTAAATGGTTTTGAAAATGGTTTTTAGAATGGGTTCATTATTTCAATATCTTAAAATGTTATATTGTTATTACAATGTGGGAATTTTATGTTTCTTTTTTGCTTAAGTTATGTTCTATGATTATTTTATGGTACTTGGGCATTTTTATGAAGACGAGTGGTTCCGTGATAAACTAAGGGCGGGTGAGCCCGATATAGCTCTCCAATGCATTGGGTAACGCGAAGGAGTGAAACGTTAAGGTTTCTCCGAAGAGATTTAGGGAATATACTGTGGTGGGTATTCCAAACGTAACCAAGAGGGTTACTCCCTACGTAAGAATGTTATGAATGTCTCAAGTTACCTTTTATGTCTTATGATTTATATGATTTGATGAGGTATGTTAAAGTGCCTATGTTTTATGGGTAAAGTATGATTTCATTCTTATGTACATATGAACTCATGTTTCCTTTCCATATTTTTTTATATCCCTTACTGAGCTTTTTATGCTCATCCCAAGTTTTTGAAATGTTTTTCACAGTTCAAGGGAAGGGTATATGATATGATGATAGTGTCAAGGAAGTGTCGTGAGATAATCCATGTTTTATTTTAAATATGTTTCCGTTGAGGGGAAAAATGAATACTATCTTTTATGTAACCACTTTGTGTAAATGTGGAATGTAATGCATGTTTTATGATCTAATTCTCTAAAACTCTAAACCTAAAAAAGATCATCAATGTGTAATCTTGTAATAACTCAAGATTAAGTAAGGTTTAAGGCTGGGGCCTTATAGTTGGTATCAGAGGTCGGTTTAGATAACTTTAGAGGTTAGGGTATTCTTTAAGCATAAGTGACATTACCATAATGGTTTGGATTTCAGAAAGAGTCCTAGTTTTAGATAAAGTGAATAAGTATATCTTAGTGTTTATCTTCCTCATTAGTACATGATGGTTTTGTTGATATACTCACACTGACCTTTTTGGTTTAGTAAATGGCTGGATCTACCAGGCACCAAAGTAACAGTGGATGTGAAGGAAACTGTGATAGTTTTTTGAGCAAGCAACTGAATGATATGGGAGCTGCAATGAGAACTCTTGTGATTATCCTCAACCAACTATCTGGAGTCATGATTGACCACCTAAACCTTGGTGATTTCTCTAAGGCATCATATATGCGAGAAACAAATCCCAACGTAACTACAGTTAATAATCATAAAGGTAAGTCTGTTCAAAAACCTATGTGTCAAATATGTGGAATGAAACACCTAGGAAAATGTTTCAAAGGGACAGAAATATGCTATAGATGTGGAAATGAAGGTCATAAAGAAAGAACCTACCATGGAAAAAGGAAGCATCCAGTTGACTCGAGGAAAGGGAAAGAAGTTCTATCTGAGGGATCAATTGAATGTTTTAAATGTGGTGTGCATGGTCATTATGCAAACACATGTCCTATGAAGAAGTTTCGTGAATGGGATCACCAAGATCGTACAAATGTTCGTTTACCAATACCTAATTCCATTCCGATTGAGGATGAAGAAACTGAAAATGACCAATCAAAGGTATGGATTATTTCATGACTATTGTTTTCCTATTTTGGAATCTTAGGATATGATTCATGATTTTGTTTGTAGGAAAGAAGTATTTCAGAATAAGTTGGAAAGGAATGGTTAATGGATCATGAAGAATGTTGAATGAGTAAGATGTCAACATATAAGGGCTTCATAAGTTATGGTGAAATTCTTAAGAGTATTAAGTCTTTTTTTATGATGGGGTTACATTAGAATAATTTTTATATTATGTGTAACCCTGATGTTTAATATATGAAAATTTTATTCAAGGAATAGTTATCTGTTCTTTTGTAGACATAGTTATAAAGAACCATTTGGGTTTATATGATCCTTACTTTTGAGGTAATTATGGGTTACTATATGTTATGCTGGAAAATGAAAGGCATGAGATAAACTTGAGGTTAAAATATGTTATGATTATTTTTAAAGATTTTATCTCGTTTTGGGGAATGTTTTAAAATTATATAGTTTTGGAAAAAGGACAACACGCAGACCATGTGACAACCCATCGCGTCAGACAAAGCTGCGGGAATCGAACCCACAACCAAAGTGCAACTGGTATTTATGGCCTACCACTGGACTACGTGAAGTCCCGGTTAGTTTGACTGATTCTTTTTAGTTAGATGATATTATGAATTAAGATTAAGTTGATTTTGGGTTATCTATGGAAATTTATTAACCTATCATGGAGGATATGTGATTAGGTTAATTACTTTTCAATAAGAGACATTAAGAGCAACTGATGTTGTTTGGAGATAAATGTTACGACTAAACTTGGAAGACTATGTGACTAAATCATTCAAATATTTGGGTTTCAATCATAGTTTGGTTTACTTTGAATAATTTTATGGACAAATTGTTTATCGAATGGTCATCGTTGACCTTTGGATTTTGTTGGACAAAATTTGGAGATTAAGAATAGATTTTCTTTTTATAATGGGTTATCCTTTTCTGGATTTTCCGATCTTTTACTAACCTTTTTGGTTTTGGTTTTGGTTAAAGTCTAAAGAAATTGGAAGTATATAGTTCTCTTTTATGGATTAGGTGATTCTCTAGAAGTTGATTATAGTACTCTTAATGTGAACAAGTCTTCCTAAATACTAGTCTTTTGAAGAAAATATGAGTTTGTGTTGAAAGTCAACATGATAAGTGATTATGTTTCCTTATGAATAAATTCCTCAATAAAAAGTAACTTAAAACAAAAATGTTTTCTATTGACTTTTCCTACTGGGTAATCGAATACAGTTTAACCCATCACAAGTTTGTGATTTTCTTATGGTTAACTTTCTCCTATACATGTTTACTATCACTCTCCATCAGAACATGGCACTTTGTTTTTTCCTCCATGTACATATTTTCATACATGGAATCCTAGTATGGGTTAACTCGGGTGACCTTTTTATATCCCTTTCTTTCTTTTAATGTGATAGTTTAATTTACTGCTTTTCCGATGTGGGATTTTCAATGAAGTTTCCCAGCCCAATTTTAAAATTGCGAGGACACAATTCCCAAAAGGGGGGAAGGATGTTACACCCCAGGTAAATAAAGAGTATGACATTTTCACATTTATCCATATTTGTGAATATAATATTAATATTACTTTAAAGGGGACACTATGTGCGATGACGTACCCAATACGCAACAACGAGTTTCTTGGGAATCATGCATTGCACTCTAATAATAAAATAATATTATTTTAAATGGTAGTTAACGCCTAGCCGTTGTAATGGCGGGAATGAACAGAACTAACTACAAAATGATTATATATGTTTGTCAAATATTTTTACTCTTTACAATAAATGTTAGAGGAATATAAATGCGAATGAATCCAATTTTAAGCGTAAACATTCCAATATTCTTTAAAAGGTCGATTAACCGCCTTTTAGTGGAGAACCTCTTTTAAATCCACTTTTTCACAATTTTATAAGTTCTATTTTTCAAAATAAACATATTATTTATGATTGGGACATTGAAATTTACCTTGGGTTAATTTTTTGTATTTTTCTGACAATGTTCATTTTTCAATGAATGGTGAATAATACTGCATTTTACATCAAAACTGCTTTTTCATATAATTTAATTATATGGTTATATTATATTTTTTATTTGTTTTAAAGTTTAATTAGAATATATTTTTACCATTTAATTCAATTATGGTCATTGGTATTAATTTCACTTTGCAATTAGGCATACACAAGTGCCAAACTTTTCAAAAATATTGTTTCTAAAAAACCCGCTATTTGTTTTGACAACGAGAAGTTTTTTTAAATTAATTTTTGAAATTTATGTGTTTCGAATTTGTTAAAATGGATTACATATTTGGAATCATAAGGTCCAAATTATGTAATTATGACTCTTTTGTTTTTGGACATTATGAATAGTAACGACAGTAATTATCTTTAATTATTTAGATTAATGAGTAATCGGGTAGTTAAAGATAATAAGATAATATCATAATAATATAAAATGACCACAAAATGTGTCATAAGGATAATGGTTGCCTCATGTCCGACCATGGGATTCCTTGTGCCAAACTTGGGGGCCCCATGGAATCACTTTTGTGAGAAAGTGACTTTTTATCTTTTTATTTTTAAAGAATGTTAAATGTAACAAAGAATGTATCACCTAAGTAAAATATTTTTAATTTTGTCTACATAAATGATCTTTTGGACTATACATATTAATTGGAATGATAAAAATCTTTCCTACATCATAGTATTTTTTTATAACTTTTAGACATTAAATAAATCAAATTATTTATGACATCATGATGATGCTGCGATGACCTCATTATTAAACGATTTAAATAAAATGGAAAGATAATGTACAATATAAGACCTGAACATGTCCAAAACCTATTGGATTGGAGGATTTCCAACCCTTATCACCTTATCCACTAATTATATCAATGTGGGACCTTTTAAATTCGAAACTCATTTTCAAATAAAGTAACATTTGCTTACTTTCCAAGAGTGCCCCTCCTCTCCTCTTATAAAAGGCCCCCACCTCTACCTCTTTACCCACGCTTCCAAAGACTTTGGATCGGCCAAACCCTACCAATTTTGTCTCTCCACATCCCTATCTAACTTTTTGAAGCCTCAATTTGGGCATAATCCTTTCCAAGGACGCCTTTGAGCTCAAATCAAAGAAAGTTAACCGATTTCAAAGTAATGTCTTCACTTGAGTCCTTTTGTTTTATTTTGCTTCTCCAAACCCCTAAACTCTTTTTATTCATTTCTTTTGTAACAACTCCAGTATCTTAAATATACTAGGATTTTGTTATAAGAAGTATTCGAGCTATACATACACACACCTACATCTAATGGTTAAAGAACATATTGTTTCCGTGGGTGGTGAATTTCTGCCTCCCGAAACGATGATTGTTCAACATTCTTTTAACACCTTCAAAGGTGGCCATTAAGATGTCACCATATTTATATATGATATATAATATGTTTATGTTTTACTTAAGTTTCTGTGTTTTTAATTTATGGCATACCTTTATGGTTTCCATTATGGGTAAACGTGATATCTTCATTTAAGGAAGTGCGGACTACCGCCCCCTCAAAGTGATTTGATTCGTTAATACCATATGTGGTACGTATAAAGGATATATTTAATGATATTATATATGATACCATAATAGAATTAAAATACTATTATTTATCATTATGTTTTAATTCCATTAAATTTGAAATATAAATGGAAGTAGCGTTCATGCGTACGTACGACTTACCGTCTCCATGAACGGTACATTTCATTTCTTATCTCAAAATGTTATGTACTATTATAAGTACATATATATAATGGATGTATATGTAATATATTACATCTAAATTATTTATATCATTCTGTAATTATAACATATATATATATATATCTCTCTCATTTTGTTTTAATTCCATTAATATGACAAAAAAATGAAAGTAGCGTTCATGCGTACGTACGGACTACCGTCTCCATGAACGGTGCTTTTAATTTATCTCCACATGCTATGGAATGGTATAAAATGAACATATACTGGATATATATGATATTTAAAACATCAATAATATTCTGGATATTATGTACCTATAACTACATGGAAAATTATTTTCCAACAAGTTCAATTTTTGACTCATGTACCAAACATCGACAAAAATGTCTGATATGAACTAATATTATTAACCAATTAGTATAACATTAAAATATGTGATATGAACTGAATAATAATCTTTATAGGAGGTCCTTAAGCAATTATAAAATTGACCAAAGTTTATTATTCAGGAATATAATGAAACGAACAAGACAAGTTGGACTTGAGGTAAGGGATCATACTCCTCTCTTTATTTTTAAGTACACTCTTTTATGTCATTCCTTTTAATCTCATCTTTCTTATGATTGGGATGTTATTTTATATTAATACTACTTTACTTCTTGTGTTCATATGATGAGAGACCCTATTTTCTCTCATCAATCCGTTTTGGAAGTTTTGAGTGGCGCCGTTAGGCTGCCGAATTTTCTTAAGAGATCTAACCTCTCTCTTTCTTTTTAAGTACTCTCTTTTATGTTACCTCTTTTAAGCTCCTATTTGTTATGATGGGGGATGTTATTTTATATTCCTCTTTCTGTAAAAAATATTTTAATATGATGAGAGACCCTATTTGATCTCATCTATCCTTTTTTGTATGTTTTAAGTGGCGCCGTAAGGTTGCCGAGTTTTTGTGAGGGATTTTTTCATCTCACTTATATTCCTGTGAGATTCATGCTACATTTGCCAAAATTTCCTTTGAGTGGTGTATGTAATGCCCATTATTTTACTCATTGTGTAATATACATTCATTTATGAGTATTTACATCAATGTTTTATTGTCCTTCTTTCACGGGGTGCATGTCTCGAAAGATACCCATGTCGGTAAGGGAACCTTTCACCCTCCTCTTTTTAAAAGACTTGTTTTGTTATGTCTTTTAATTCACATACTATTATGTTGGTATATATTATTCTATATCCTTATTGATTTAAATTTTATGTCCAAGTTATGGGATACCCTTTTTATCTCTAATCAACTCATAATCTGAATTTTAATGTGACGCCGTTAGGCTGTCGAATTTTACCAAGGGAACTTCTTAACCCAATTTCGATTTCTTTGGGTTCAACATGTAGTTATTGAATATTTCCTCCTTTAAATATTTGTGAATGACCTTTGAGTGTTTTACACTTAATATCCACTTATATTGGGTGTATTTATATTTGTCACACATAATTATGAGATTGATTTATCCTTAATTTAAGGGTACCTTCTTTATAGGGGATTTCATCTCATTTTACATTTCTATTGAGACTTCATTGTTGTTATGCACCAATTCACTCTTATATGGTGTATATACTGTCCTTTGAAGTATTATATCATGAATTACTTTATTCTCATGATATTATAAAGTTCTGATTAAATGTTATTCCTCAATTATTGTATTCAAGTATCTCTCATTTTGTTAAAAACACTTTAAATAAAATATCCTTTTAAATGTTTTAATGATTTATTCTTATAAATGGGTCCCATTAATATCCATGCTTTCAAAATGGTTTTAAGGATTTATTTATATGGATATTAATGGTTTAAAATGTTAAAATATTTGAAGTGGTATGGGACACATTAATTCTAAAAATCTCGTTATTAAGTGTTTTAAATGGTTTTGAAAATGGTTTTTAGAATGGGTTCATTATTTCAATATCTTAAAATGTTATATTGTTATTACAGTGTGGGAATGTTATGTTTTTTTTGTGCTTAAGTTATGTTCTATGATTATTTTATGGTACTTGGGAATTGTTATGAAGACGGGTGGTTCCGTGATAAACTAAGGGCGGGTGAGCCCGATATAGCTCTCCAGTGCATTGGCTAACGCGAAGGAGTGAAACGTTAAGGTTTCTCCAAAGAGATTTAGGGAATATACTATGGTGGGTATTCCAAACGTAACCAAGAGGGTTACTCCCTACGTAAGAATGTTTTGAATGTATCAAGTTACCTTTTATGTCTTATGATTTCTATGATTTGATGAGGTATGTTAAAGTGACTATGTTTTATGGGTAAAGTATGATTTTATTATTATGTACATATGAACTCATGTTTCCTTTCCATATTTTTTTATATCCCTTACTGAGCTTTTTATGCTCATCCCAAGTTTTTGAAATGCTTTTCATAGGTCAAGGTAAGGTTAAATGATATTATGATAGTGTCAAGGAAGTGTCAAGAAAAAATCCATGTTTTATTTTAAATGTGTTTCCGTTGAGGGGGAAAATGAATACTATCTTTTATGTAACCACTTTGTGTAAATGTGGAATATAATGAAAGTTTTATGATATAATATTCTAAAACTCTAAACCTGAAAAGATCCTCAATGTGTAATCTTGTAATAACTCAAGATTAAGGAAGGTTTAAGGATGGGGCCTTATAGTTGGTATTAGAGGTCGGTTTAGATAACTTTATAGGTTAGGGTATTCTTTAAGCATAAGTGACATTACCATAATGGTTAGGATTTCAGAAAGAGTCCTATTTTTAGATAAATTGAATGAGTAAGTATATCATAGTGTTTATCTTCCTCATTAGTACATGATGGTTTTGTTGATATACTCACACTGACCTTTTTGGTTTAGTAAATGGATGGATCTAGCAGGCACCAAAGTTACAGTGGATGTGAAGGAAACAGTGACAGTTTTTTGAGCAAGCAACTGAATGATATGGGAGCTGCAATGATAACTCTTGTGATTATCCTCAACCAACATTCTGGAGTCATGATTGACCACCTAAACCTTGGTGATTTCTCTAAGGCATCATATATGAGAGAAACAAATCCCTACGGAACTACAGGTAATAATCATAAAGGTAAGTGTGTTCAAAAACCTATGTGTCAAAGATGTGGAATGAAACACCTAGGAAAATGTTTCAAAGGCACATAAATATGCTATAGATGTGGAAATGAAGGTCATAAAGCAAGAACCTGCCATGTAAAAAGAAAGCATCCAGTTGACTCGAGGAAAGGGAAAGAAGTTCATTCTGAGGGATCAATTGAATGTTTTAAATGTGGTGTGCATGGTCATTATGAAAACACATGTCCTATGAAGAAGTTTCATGAATGGGATCACCAAGATCGTACCAATGTTCGTTTACCAATACTTAATGCCATTCCGATTGAGGATGAAGAAACTGAAAATGACCAAGCAAAGGTATTGATTATTTCATGACTATTGTTTTCCTATTTTGGAATCTTAGGATATGATTCATGATTTTGTTTGTAGGAAAGAAGTATTTCAAAATAAGTTGGAACGGAATGGTTAATGGATCATGAAGAATGTTGAATGAGTAAGATGTCAACATATAAGGGCTTCAAGAGTTATGGTGAAATTCTTAAGAGTATTAAGTCTCTTTTGATGATGGGGTTACATTAGAAGACTTTTTATATTATGTGTAACCCTGATGTTTAATATATGAAAATTTTATTCAAGGAATAGTTATCTGTTCTTTTGTGGACATAGTTATAAAGAACCATTTGGGTTTATATGATCCTTACTTTTGAGGTAATTATGGGTTACTATATGATATGCTGGAAAATGAAAGGCATGAGATAAACTTGAGGTTAAAATTTGTTATGATTATTTTTGAAGATTTTATCTCGTTTTGCGGAATGTTTTAAAATTATATAGTTTTGGAAAAAGGACAACATGTAGACCGTGTGACAACACGTCACGTGGGACAAAGCTACGGGAATCTAACCCATAACCAAAGTGCAACTGGTATTTATCGCCTACCACATGACTGCGTGATGTCCCTGGTTAGTTTGACTGATTCTTTTTAGTTAGATGATTATATGAATTAAGAGTAAGTTGATTTTGGGTTATCTATATAAATTTATTAACCTATTATGGAGGATATGTGATAAGGTTAATTACATTTCAATACGAGACATTAAGAGCATCTGATGTTGTTTGGAGATAAATGTTACGATTTAACTTGGAAGACTATGTGACTAAATCTTTCAAATATTTGGGTTTCAATCTTAGTTTGGTTTACTTTGAAGAATTTTATAGAAATTTTTTTATCGAATGGTGCTCGTTGAACATTGGATTTTGTTGGACAAAATTTAGAGATTAAGAATAGATTTTTTTTATAAAGGGTTATCCTTTTCTGGATTATCTGATCTTGTACTAAAATTTTTGGTTTTGGTTTTGGATAAAGTCTAAAGACATGGGAAGTATATAGTTCTCTTTTATGGATTAGGTGATTCTCTTGAAGTTGATTATAGTACTCTTAATGTGAACAAGTCTTCCTAAATACTCGTCTTTTGGAGAAAATATGAGTTTGTGTTGAAACTCAACATGATAAGTGATTATGTTTCCTTATGAATAAATTCATCAATAAAAAGTAACTTAAAACAAAAATGTTGTCTATTAACTTTTCCTACTGGGGAATCAAATACCGTTTAACCCATCACAAGTTTTTGATTTTCTTATGGTTAACTTTTTCCTAGACATGTTTACTATCACTCTCCATCAGAACATGACCCTTTTTTTCCTCCATGCCCATATTTTCATACATGGAATCCTAGTATGGGTTAACTCAGGTGACCTTTGTACGTCCCTTTCTTTCTTTTAAAGTGATATTTTAATTTACTCCTTTTCCGATGTGGAATTTTCAATGAAGTTTCAAAGCCCAATTTTAAAATTGCGAGGACACAATTCCCAAAAGGGGGGAAGGATGTAACACCCCAGGTAAATAAAGAGTATGATATTTTCACATTTATCCATATTTGTGAATATAATATTAATATTACTTTAAAGGGGACACTATGTGTGATGACGTACCCAATACGCAACAACGAGTTTCTTGGGAATCTTGAATTGCACTCTAATAATAAAATAATATTATTTTAAATGGTAGTTAACGCCTAGCCATTGTAATTGAGGGAATGAAAAAAACTAACTACAAAATTATTATATATGTTTGTCAAATATTTTTACTCTTTACAATAAATGTTAGAGGATTAAAAATGCGAATGAATCCAATTTTAAGAGTAAAAATTCAATATTCTTTAAAAGGTCGATTAACCACCTTTTAATGGAGAACCTATTTTAAATCCACTTTTTGAAAATTTTATAAGCTCTATTTTTCAAAATAAAAATATTATTTATGATTGGGACATTGAAATTTACCTTGGGTTAATTTTTTGTATTTTTCTGACAATGTTCATTTTTCAATGAAAACTGAAAAATACTGTATTTTACATCAAAACTGCTTTTTCATATAATTTAATTATATGGTTATATTATCTTTTTAATTTGTTTTAATGTGTAATTAGAATATATTTTTACCATTTAATTCAATAAAGGTCATTGGTATTAATTTCACATTGGAATTAGGCATACACAAGTGCCAAACTTTTCATAAATATTGTTTCTAAAAAACCCGCTATTTGTTTTGACAACGGGAAGTTTTTTTAAATTAATTTTTGCAATTTATGTGTTTGGAATTTGGTAAAATGAATTACATATTTGGAATCAGAAGGTCCAAATTATGTAATTACGACTCTTGTTTTTGGACATTATGAATAGTAACGACGGTAATTTTCTTTAATTATCTAGATTAATGAGTAATCGGGTAGTTAAAGATAATAAGATAATATCATAATAATAAAAAAATGACCAAAAAATGTATCCTAAGGCTACTGGTTGTATCATGTCCGACCATGGGATTCCTTGTGCCAAACTTGGGGGCCCTATGGAATCACTTTTGTGAGAAAGTGACTTTTTATCTTTTTATTTTTAAAGAATGTTAAATGTAACAAAGAATGTATCACCTAAGTAAAATATTTTTAATATTGTCTAAATAAATGATATTTTGGACTATAAATATTCATTGGAAATATAAAACTATTTCTTACATCATAGTATCTTTTTTATAATTTTTATACATTAAATAAATTAAATTATTTATGACATCCTGATGAAGCAGTGATGACCTCATTATTTAACGATTTAAATAAAATGGAAAGATAATGTAAAATCTAAGACCTACACATGTCCAAAACCTATTGTATGGGTGGATTTCGAACCCTTATCACCTTATCCACGAATTATATCAATGTGGGACCTTTTAAATCCGAAACTCATTTTCAAATAAAGTAACATTTGCTTACTTTCCAAGAGTGCCCCTCCTCTCCTCTTATAAAAGTCCCCCACCTCTACCTCTTTACCCACACTTCCAAAGCCTTTGGCTCTACCAACCCCTGCCTATGTTGTCTCTCCACATCCCTCTCTAACTCATTTAATCCTCACTTTGGGCAGAATCCTTTCCAAGGAAGCCTTTGAGCTCAAATCAAAGGAAGTTAAACGATTTAAAGGTAATGTCTTCACTTGAGTCCTTTTGTTTTATTTTACTTCTCCAACCCCCTAAACTCTTTTTATTCATTTATTTTGTAAAAACTACAGTATCTTCAATATACTAGGATGTTTTTAAAAGAATTATTCCAGATACACTTACACACACCTACATCTAATGGTTAAAGAACATACTGTTTCCGTGGATAGCGAATTTCTGCCTCCCGAAACGATGATTGTTCAACATTATTTTAACACCTTCAAAGGTGGCCATTAATATGCCAATATATTTATATATGATATATAATATGTTTATGTTTTACTTAAGATTCTGTGTTTTTAATTTATGGCATACCTTTATGGTTTCCATTATGGGTAAACGCGATATCTTCATTTAAGGAAGTGGGGACTCCCGCCCCCTCAAAGTGATTTGATTCGTTAATACCATATGTGGTACATATAAAGGATATATTTAATGATATTATATATGATACCATACTTGAATTAAAATACTATTATTTTTCATTATGTTTTAATTCCATTAAATATGAAATAGAAATGGAAGTAGCGTTCATGCGTACGTACGGCTTACCGTCTCCATGAACGATACATTTCATTTCTTATCTCAAAATGTTATGTACTATTATAAGTACATATATATAATGGATATATATGTAATATATTACATCTAAATTATTGATATCATTCTGGAATTATAACTTATATATATATATATATATATATATCTCATTTTGTTTTAATTCCATTAATATTACAAAAAAATGAATGTAGCGTTCATGCGTACGTATGTCCTACCGTCTCCATGAACGGTGCTTTTAATTTATCTCCAAATGCTATGTAATGGTATAAAATGAACATATACTGGATATATATGATATTTAAAACATCAATACTATTCTGGATATTATGTACCTATAACTACATGGAAAATTATTTTCCAATAAGTTCAATTTTTGACTCATGTACCAAACATCGACAAAAACGTCTGATATGAACTAATATTATTAACCAATTATTATGACATTAAAATATGTGATATGAAATGAATAATAATCTTTATAGGAGGTCCTTAAGAAATTATAAATTGACCAAAGTTTATTATTCAGGAATATAAAGAAACGAACAAGACAAGTTGGATTTGAGGTAAGGGATCCTACTCCTCTCTTTATTTTTAAGTACACTCTTTAATGTCATTCATTTTAAGCTCATATTTCTTATGATTGTGATGTTATTTTATATTAATCCTACTGTAATTCTTGTGTTCATATGATGAGAGACCCTATTTTTTCTCATCAATCCATTTTGGAAGTTTTGAGTGGCGCCGTTAGGCTGCCGAATTTTCGTAAGAGATCTAACCTCTCTCTTTCTTTTTAAGTACTCTCCTTTATGTTAACTCTTTTAAGCCCCTCTTTGTTATGATGGGGGGTGTTCTTTTATATTAATATTTCTGTAAACATTATTTTAATATGACGAGAGACCCTATTTTATCTCATCGATCCATTTTTGTATGTTTTAAGTGGCGCCGTTAGGTTGCCGAGTTTTCGTAAGGGATTTTTTCATCTCACTTATATTCCCGTGAGATTCATGCTACATTTTCCACAATTTACTTTTAGTGGTGTATGTACTACCCACTATTTTACTCATTGTGTAATATACTTTCAGTTATGAGTATTTACATCAATTTTTTATTGTCCTTCTTTCACGGGGTGCATGTCTCAAAAGATACCCATGTCGATAAGGAAACCTTTCACCCTCCTCTTTTTAAAAGACTTCTTTTGTTCTGTCTTTCAATTCACATACTATTATGTTGGGATATGTTATTCTATATCATTATTGATTTAAATTTTATTTCCAAGTGATGTGATACCCTTTTTATCTCTCATCAACTCATTTTCGGAATTTTAAAGTGACGTCATTAGGCTGTCGAATTTTACCAAGGGAACTTCTTAACCCAATTTCGATTTCTTTGGGTTCAACATGTAGTTATTGAATATGTACTCCTTTGAATATATGTGAATGACCTTTTAGTGTTTTAAACTTAATATCCACTTATATTGGGTGTATTTATATTTGTCACACATAATTATGAGATTGATTTTCCTTAATTTAAGGGTACCTTCTTTACAGGGGATTTCATCTCATTTTACATTTCTATTGAGACTTCATTGTTGTTATGCACCAATTCACTATTATATGTTGTATATACTATCTTTTGGAATATTATATCATGAATTACTTTATTCTCATGATATTATAAAGTTCTGATTAAATTTTATTCCTCAATTATTGTATTCAAGTGTCTCTCATTTTGTTAAAAAGACTTTAAATAAAATATCATTTTAAATGTTTTAATGATTTATTCTTATAAATGGTTCCCATTAATATCCATTTTTTCAAAATGGGTTTAAGGATTTATTTATATGGATATTAATGGTTTAAAATGTTAGAAGCTTCAAAGTGGTATGGGACACTTTGATTCTAAAAATCTCTTTATTAAATGTTTTAAATGGTTTTGAAAATGGTTTTTAGAATGGGTTCATTATTTCAATATCTTAAAATGTTATATTGTTATTACAATGTGGGAATGTTATGTTTCTTTTGTGCTTAAGTTATGTTCTATGATTATGTTATGGTACTTGGGCATTGTTATGAAGACAGGTGGTTCTGTGATAAACTAAGGGCGGGTGAGCCCGATATAGCTCTCCAATGCATTGGGTAACGCGAAGGAGTGAAACATTAAGGTTTCTCTGAAGATATTTAGGGAATATACTATGGTGGGTATTCCAAATGTAACCAAGAGGGTTACTCCCTACGTAAGAATGTTATAAATTCCTCAAGTTACCTTTTATGTCTTATTATTTCTATGATTTGATGAGGTATGTTAAAGTGCCTATGTTTTATGGGTAATGTATGATTTCATTCTTATGTACATATGAACTCATGTTTCCTTTCCATATTTTTTTATATCCCTTACTGAGCTTTTTATACTCATCCCAAGTTTTTGAAATGTTTTTCACAGGTCAAGGGAAGGGTACATGATATGATGATAATGTCAAGGAAGTGTCAAGAAAAAATCCATGTTCTATTTTAAATATGTTTCCGTTGAGGGGAAAAATGATTACTATCTTTTATGTAACCACTTTGTGTAAATGTGGAATTTAATGCAAGTTTTATGATCTAATTCTCTAAAACTATAAACCTGAAAAGATCCACAATGTGTAATTTTGTAATAACTCAAGATTAAGTAAGGTTTAAGGCTGGGGCCTTATAGATTATGTGGTGAATTATGGAGAGGTGGCATTTATAAATTGGGATCTTGTGAAACAAATGTATATTATTGGATAGAGGGACATAATGGGAGATGTTATATTATTTTATTGTGTAGAAATGAGATTTTTTATTTTTTTTATTATGTGATAGTTCAATGTGATTAACATTGAAATAATAGGTTCTTCAGTGATAGGATATTCAGTGAGATCATATGATGTTTTATTATTATATATTTTAATGGAATTACCGTAGAAGTGACACGTTCTTTAGTGTCTACCTAGTTTCCATGTCTCTTAAATGGATATTGTTACCTGAGTCTAAGGATATTTCCCAGGATTCATAAATCATTTTTGGATGATTCAAGGGGCAATAATTTTAAGATTTATTTATATCCTCTTCCATTTTATTTGTGGAATAATTACATCATTATTTAATTTAACACTCATTATTTATTCATTACTATCATGTATGTTTATATTTTTTGTGTGGTTTTAGTTTTAGGGTTATTCTAAAAAGTTATTTTAAAATTATTTCATGGTTTTATTTAATACTAAAAATTTAACACATGATCGGGCCTTATATATTGGACTTGTATTCCTTTTAATGGGGTTTTAATAATGTTTAGAAAAACCTTTTTTGCTTTATGGATTGAATTGTGGGTTTTTTATTTATTTTCAAGGTGTTTTCTGGCTAAAATATCTTGGGTCGAGATAATGAAATTAATGTTATTTTTTCATTTAAGGAAATTTAGAAAAGAAAGAGTTTATAAAATGGGTGGGGATTTAATATCAGTTTTACGTGATCAAATTTTCTAGAACCTATTTTCTGATTATATATAATTCTATATAAAATGTATTTATAATTAAGATATGGGTATGCATCATTTTTTGTGATGTCTTACTATACGTATTTATGCTAATTCAAAAATAATTTTTTATTTTTAGTATTTTTATTCAGATATTTATAGCTCCTAGTGTGATTATTATCAAGAGTATAGTTGTTTCTTTTGTTTTATTTATAGGTTTTTTCTAATTTCATTTTAATCTAGTTTATATTTGTTGCATCAACAGACTTATCATTCTTTCAGTTATGGTTTTTGATATATGCATAATATTTTTAGGTATATTTATTAAATAATATCTTGATTATATGTTGGTTGTTATAGGGTGTAAGTATAATAACCCAATGATGATATACATAAATATGACATAAATTTTTCAGAAAACATAAAAAACTACACAAAAATATGCTTGAAGATCATACTTATCTATTGCCTTCGAAAACATAGAAACATAAACACATGTACATAGATGAGAACAATTTTCTCCTACTGGGTAATTTTTTACTATCACCCTTATTAGACATGTAAAACATAATACATATCTTCCTAAAATATAGAATACTACATAAAAAGGGGTGGGATCAAAATCTCAGTAAGGGTAAACAAGGGAGAAATGTAAGCATATTCATGATCATAAGTTTATGATAACATGATCATGAAAAGATAATATAATACCCTACATATAAAATATCATAGAAATGAATCTTTTTATAACGATCAGTAGTTCATAACACCTAATCTTTAAAGGAAGAAAAAACATAATCCATGAATGAATAACATATAAATAAAACATGGAATTTTGGAAGAAAGATAAATATATTATATGATTTCCATTGTATCCAATTTAACACTGCCCTGACCATCTTCATAGTATAAGTTCAATTGACAAACAATCATGGTAGTCATGGTTAACTCCCATAAATATCTTGGTAGCATGAGTTCACTCCTCATACCATCTTGGCAGTCATGGTTCACTCCAATGGATGGGTTATAATTCAAGGTTCATTCCCATGACTGTATTACTCTATCTGGAGAGATATAAATCTTTACCAAATGAATTGGTGTGAGATATAGGTACCACCCATCTCATAATTAAATCATACAAACATGTTACACAAGATCATAAATAATAATATCCCAACCAATGAAATAAAATGGATATTATAAACTTGTAATCATGTCATAATATGTAGAATGTGACAGGTATCATAATCATTTCATCATAAACATAACCTGTGAAAAGAAGAAGGTTTTAAAAACATATAACTCGTGAATTTGAAATGGATTCCATAAACAACATTCCATCAAAACATTATATATTCAAAGAAAGAATATGAATGGAAACATTTAATTAATATCCCAAAAATCCATGGGTAACACCATTGTATATTATCTTATATGGGAAATAAGTTTGGCAGATCTATTAAAAACATTTCTTGAGGAAAATATCTTTTATTCTTTGAAATAATGGTTTTTATAACATAAAACCATTAGAAAACATTATTATTTGAAATCATCTTTTAAAAGGTATAAGGAAAATAATAAAAGATTTTGAAAATAATTTTTCCATGAAAATGATCTTTAGGGTTCTTTTGATAAATTTTTAGAAAACATTTTCAAAATTGAATGCTTTTGAATACAAAAGATTTCTAGCAGAAGAGAGCGAGTGTGTAATATTTTAGTTAAAAATATTATCTTGAGTACCAAATAGTGGAAAAACAGAACTAAAAGATGAAAATATGTGTAATAAATATATGATATAGAATCTCATGAGTATTATTGAGAAATGGATAAAAATATTTCCTCATAGGAAGCATAAATGTAAATAATCTCGAAAAACTGATGTGATTGTCTCAATAAACACTATTAACATGGTAACATGGGATCATACACTCCATGTAAGAAAAGGAAACTACATAAATCAGAAAATTTCATGAATAAATATATTCAAGATATTTCATGTAAAATAGAAGTATATACCACTCCATAAAGAGTTTAGGCTCTAAATAAAACATGAGTCTCAAAGAAGGAAAATTTGGGGAAAACCTTTCTTCTGAGTTGGTAACTTTTTCAACAAAAAACCCATGAATGAAATATCATAAAATGGAAATGGAAGTACACATAAATTTAATTACATGTTAATTAAGATAAAATCATTTGAAGTACATACACCACACCAAAGGAGTGAGTTGAAGACATAGCGTGTATCTTATAAAAATAAATGGGGAAGAATACCCATTACCTTGTATCTTGACAATATTTGTAGTCTTTAAAACCACCTGTATTATAAATATAGATTTTTTATAAATATTTTAATAAATAATATAATTATAAATAATATCCTATATGTTCTGATTATTACTTTATATTACCATCCTATTAATGATTCTATGTTAAGGTTTCACTTTGGGTAATATTCGTTGTGTTCGTTCCATATATCTAAATTTGTTATATTGTTTATATTTATATATATATAATGATTATAGAATGTGGAAATTTATATAAAATCATTATTATTCAGTATATTTATTTTACAATAATCTATAAAATATATATGTTTGAAAAGAAATACACCGTTCGTGGAGATGGTATGTCGTATGTACGCATGAACATTATTTGTGTTTTTATTGACCTAATAAATAAAGGTATGCAAATGAAATTTGTATATATATATACATATATATCTATAAATAAGTATTATAGTGTCATTATTATATCATATATATCATATAATTTAACAAAACCTATCCTTAATACATTCCACGTGGTGTGTGAATGAATCATATCGCCTTGAGGGGGTAGGCGTCTACACTTCCAAAAATGTGATTATAGTTTTAACAAAAAATGGAATGTAAAACGTATGTACTTTAAAGAAGAATAAATTATCTTAAATTCAAATTAAATATCATATATATCATATATAAATAATGTTTTCATCATAATGACCACCACAAAAGATGGTAATGAAAATTGAACAAACATTATTTAGTGAGGCAATAGTTCATCATTCACATAAAATTTAAATTAAATATTCATTTGATAGAGGTGTGTGTAAGTGTAGGTTGAATCCTTAGAATAAAAACATCCTATAATATTGGGGAAATTTATTTTTTATACATTCCAGTAAATAAAGTGTATGGGATGAGAAATAAAATAATTGAAAGGTCTAGAGAGAAGATGTTACTTATTGACTCGGTAACTCCTTTTGGTTTGTGCCAAAAGACATCATTGGATTACTTTTTGGAAATGGGAATGATTATAGGAGAAATAAAGGATTTTTTAGAAGTGTGTTGGGTTTATATTGACTGTAATTAAGTAGTTTGAGATGTGTGAGGAAGTAGGAGACATGGTGGCTTTTTATATGGAGGGAAAAAGACTTACTTGGAATTTTTAGAAATAGGTTAGGTGTACACATGTTATTTCCTAAAAAAGACATAACAAACCCAAAAATTAAATAATAAAAGGTTTTTTGATGATTATGGATATCCAATTTTGTTTGGAAATGTGTATTGATCATTTGGGACCTAAATTGTTTGGTTTATCTCCCAATTAAGCTTAATTTGGCCTTAATTGTTGTGACTAATTTTAATCACTTTTTCTTATCATTTTGGTAAATAAATTTATTGGCATTGTTAGAATCTATATATTATACTAAATACAATAATTTATGTTAGTTTTTCATAATTCACATCATATAAGTGGAAAAAATATGATTAATTATAATCTCTTAGAAGGGATAAAATAACATCTTTATTACAGCATAAAAATGCTTATAAGTTTGTTAAGTTTCTATATTTAATTTTTAAGTGAAATATAATATATTGAATTAAATTTTCATAATTAATGTAATATTTATATAATGTGACCTGAAATAAAATTTGTAATATCATTTAACAATAACAATTCATTAAGAAAATAGAAATTTTTAAATAGAAAGAATTGTTTTTCTCTATTCAAAAAAAAAGATGTTTCCTAGAAAAATCCAAAATATTCACCCTAAGAGTGATTTGAAATTATAAATTAAAAAATTAATTTTATATTACCAAATTAATTTTATAAAATTATCTGAATTTCATTTTATTATTAAATGTTGTTTATTTGAGAAAACGGTATTTTAAAAAAGAAAAGGACATAACAAAAATCCTATCTTCCATTATCAATATGTTATATTTATATAATGAAATTATAACAATTGTTTAGAAATTTCTTATTACTCTTCATAGTATTAATTATAAAAAATAGGTTGTAATTATTTCATTTAAATTTTTATATTATTAAAATGATGTTTCGTAGAAACTCTATGTTATGTGTGATGTACGCTAAGTCGGTGTTCCATGTATCATATGCCATGTTAGTGTTCTCTGTAACATACATGATGTTAGTGTTTCATGTAATGTACATTGATTTTTTATCTTATGAATGGAATGTTTTACGTAATGTATTTCTAGATAGAAATTAATATTTATTTTATTCATAAAAGGTCTATAAAAATAAGGGTGTTACATTCTACACCCATTAAAATTAATTTTAGCCTCAAAATTCATTAGTTGGTTTAATGAAAATTAGGATACCTATTCATAATCATATTCTCATGTTCCCACATAGCTTTTTCTAATTAATATTTTCTTCACAAAATAGTAATCATATTGGTGTCTTTGTTTTGGAAAACATTCTGGGATCAGTCAAGAATTTCTACAAGTTGTTCCTATTAAGAATGATCAGGATCCAGCGGTATGACCTCTATGTTTAGTACATGTGAAGGGTTAGGTATATACTTCATTATGAGTGATAAATGTAACACATCATGAATGCAGGAGACATTTAGAGGAAGTTCCAATTGATATGCTATAGTGCTGATATGATCAAGAACCTCAAAGGGACTAATATACCTAGGGTATACTTTCTCTTTATTTCAGAATCTCATAACATTATTCTTCGATGAGATTTATAGAAACACCTTTTCACCAACTTCAGATTCTAGATAATGTCGATGGATATAAGTATAACTTTTCATCCAACATTGATCTATGATGTTATGTTACTGAATGGTTCTAAACATGACATCCATTTCTTCAGAAATCTAAGGTCCCAATAGCTTTCTTTCTACAACATCATCCCAACACATTTGAGATCTAGACATCTTCATATAAAGGGATTCATAAGGTGCCATCTGAATTATTGATTGTAGGATATTATTTTATGGAACCTCAACTAGGGAAAGGTGTTGATCTCACGCACCATTTAAATCTAGATAACAATATCTCAACATATCTTTTATGGTTTGAATCATTCTTTAAAACATACCATCATTTTGATAAGATAATTAGTGTTAAAATTGAATTATGTATCATGTTTTTAATCGATAATTCATGAAAACATTGAGGTAAACCTTAGATCTTGATCTAATATAATGGAATTTGGTACAACATGAATCCATAAACTTTTTTAATATATATCCTCATATTTTGATACTATTAGAAGTATCCTTTAATAGAGATTAAGTGTGTCGTCTTAGTTAGGTGATTGACAGCCACCCATATAGAATCAAATCTATTGACGTTTTGGGTAGTCCATAATCAAAATCCATAGTTATGTTCTCCCATTTAAATTCTAGTATAGTTAATGGAGGCAACATCCCTTTATACTTGTTTATTTATTCCTTATCATTGTAGCATACAAAAAACAGAGATACATACTCGACAATATCTCCGTTTATAAAATCCCACCAGATGTATTCTTTCATGTTCCAATACATCATCATTCTTCTTGCATGAATTGTGAGTGAAATACTATGAGGTTCGTCAAACATCTCTTTCTTCAGATGGATGAAAGATATAAAAAGTTAATGAATCTTATCATTCCATCCCAATCAAGGGTAAACATATGAATATTTCTGAAATTCTTTAGAAGCTCTTCATATTTATTCTATAGCACATAAATTTACACATGGATAGAGGGTTGAATATTCATTTGGTAAGATATGATTATCCCATTTAGTTAGGATTTCTATATCCATAATATTCAAATCTATAAATATTGTATCTTTTGTAAACTCCATCATGGATAATCTATCCTGATAATTATGAATCAAAGCATCATCCACCTTGCTATCTTTCCAAGGGTGGTAATGTATTGATCAGTCGTAATCATTTATCAACTAGAACCATATTTTTTAGAGCATTTTCGACTCATTATGTGTGAATACATATTTTAGAATCTTATGATCGTAATATATATCACACTTTTCTCCACAATGATAATTTCTCCATATCATTAATGAAAAAATTACAATTGCTAATTCCAAATCATGTGTTGGGTAATGTTTCTCATGAATCTTCATCTAATATGATGAATAAGCGATAAACATGTTATAATAAATAATAACACATCCCAAACCCCTATTGGATGCATCACTGTATATTAAAAACCATTCTTTACTACATATTACTATATGAACATGTGAAATTACCAACTTTCACATCATTTCCTGGAATGTTTCCTCACATTCATCTATCTAGAAAAACATGAAACCTTTCTAGGTTAACATGGTTAGATAATTAGATAGTCATGATAAATTATCCACAAACTATCAATAATATCAAACTAAAAATGAAATTTATAGATCTCAGTCACCATATTTTGTCTAGGACCACATTAAATAACATTCATTTTTTATGGATCTTCTGTTATACCATCTCTTGAGATTATGTGACCCATACTTTAAACCACTTGTTTTCAATATTAACACATTGTAAATTTTCCTATAGCTTCTTATTCCTTAGGGTCATTAGTATAATTCTCAATTGATCCTCATTCTCTTACTTTCTCTTTGAATATATAATAATTTAATCTATAAATACTGCCTCAAACATATCAAATTAATCTCTAAAGACTCTATTAATTAAACCCATGAAGATTGAAGGGTAGTTAGATTGACTAAATGTCATCACTATATATTAATTATTTCCATTCATTGTACAGAAATCAAGTATTGGTTATTTCCAATTTATTGACCCTCAATTGATGATATAGAGATCAAAGGTCAATCATGGAAATGTGTTAATCTCAACACAGTTGATTATGCAAGTCATCAATGTGGGTAATATGATACTTATTCTTGATAGTGATATTATTCATCTCCTGATAATCCATGCATAGTCTCATTGATCCATCATTCCCTTTCACAAAACAAACTACTGTATCCCAAGGTGACACACATGAATGAATATATACCTTATGAAGGATTTCAAGTAGTTACATCCTTAATTATTAAAACTAATTCAGTGACTTTATATATGGAGTGTTTGAAATTGGTGTGGAACAATGTATGATTTCTATTAAGAACACAACTTTTCATTTTGTAGGAAGACTCGGAAACTCTTCTGGAAAGAAATCCAAAAAAATCCCAAATAATAGACATATCATCAATCTGAATTATCTCCCCAACCATTAGAGATAAGAAACATATTTTAATTAGAATTATGATTACTACAGTTGATGTAATCTCTATAAGAAGTCCATACTTAATGTCCCATGGATATATGATCATAGGAGGGTTTGAAATAAATAATATAACTTATCTTCCTTGAAAACTTGTGTGGGATGTATGAATAAAAATCCAATATATGCCTAATAGGACATAAAATTCGACCAAAGAATGAAAGAAAAATCTTTATTGGAATCACATCACAAAAAAATCAATTGGAGAGGAATCATAGACATGAGATGAAATAATTGTATCAAAAGGTATTTTTAATGCTAATTCCACATCTAATGTTTTGTTGGACTATTAATTCCCCTAGAAAATTATTTTGATTTTAATGATTTGTTAGAGACATAATAAATAATGAAATTATCATTTCTATAGAGGATGGTTGGTGTAGCATTAATCATGTCATTATCACACCCCACATCAGAAATAGCAATTGCATGTCAATTCTCTTTTTTCTTTGGCTTAACTGGTTGCTAACATTGACCATAAT
Source organism: Viscum album (assembly GCA_963277665.1). Lineage (NCBI taxonomy): Eukaryota > Viridiplantae > Streptophyta > Magnoliopsida > Santalales > Viscaceae > Viscum > Viscum album. Next base: position 1,302,865,451 of record OY728140.1, on the reverse strand, counting down.
CACAATCCCTTGGGTTTGGGATCTACTTAAAAATATTCACATTCTACTTAAAAAAGTATCACTGATTTTTGGGAGGTGCATTCTATGATTCCTTTTACTCATTCATTACATTGGCTAACTTCTTCCCATCACATAGGTAATAAAATTCCTGATAGCCTTTCCATCAACACTTTTTGGACTCATTAATGTAATTTTTTCCATGATTATTCTCATACATAGAGAATAAAAGAAGGTTCATCTCATTTTGTTCATGGTTTTAATCTTTCCCTTTAAACACCATCTTCCCCTTTCGGTCAAAACATTGAGATTTATATGTTACTCCATCAACCATTTCAGCCTTGATTACACAAAACACAATCTCTTAATAGATAATCAATTATCTTGTAGAAGAAAAACATTCCAATACATGGATTTATGCCACTAAAGAACCTATTAACTTTTCATTTTGGTTGGATGATAATTTCTAATTAATACCTTTCATGTTTCATGAAATTATCCATGTAGTTATTATCAGACTCATCATCCCTTTCCTTTTAATTTAGGAATTATTTCTCTATATTGGTATGAAGAATCCGAAGAATGTACATATATAAATATAATTTCTAAAACTAGGACCAATACATTGATTCAATCTCATCTTTCTACCTCATATTTTTATTAGATTCCACCATTGATCTGCTTCACCTTCTAAGAGTTAAATAACAATAATGAATTTCTCATGCTATGAACATTGAAGAATGGGGAATATCTTTTTAGTTGTACTAATTAATTTTTCAGAAACATATGGATCATAACACCCTCTGAAAGAATTTGGATGTTTCCTCATGAATGAATCAAATGAATTTTGTTCCCTCCTTTTTCTATTCGAAAGTTCACCATGATTCAGATCTTGAAAAATCTCTGTGATCATAAAAACAATATTTTTTATTTCATATCCCAAAGAATTTGTTTTCTCAGGAGGAATATCATTTAATTTTTCATCACAATCACCATTAATGTTGTTACTTTGGGTTTCATCCATTGAATAAAACCAAAATCATAAAATAAAATATATTTATCATAATGAAGAACCACATAATCATGAAAAATCACTTATAGGATTTTTATCTTATCAAACCTTCCCTTATCTATTACACCACAAGTATATCCTAGTATATTAATTGAAAATTTTTATTTAAACACATCAGTATGGTTCATGAAGAGTTTTTGAATTAACAAAGAATATTCCTAGGGAGTGTCAAACCCAGTGTGCAACAAGGCATGTTTTTGTGTACCAAATTACCTCAAGTCAAGCCTAAAACAAATTTTGGGAGTGTTTACCCCTATTTATATCTATTCTAGAGCCACATCCACATGTAGTATCCATATGAGGATTTATTTCTTGGAATAAACTCCCTCGATCCTCATACAAAATTATAGTAAATCTTCCAAAAGGTGGAATCATACATATACTTATCATTTGGCATGTCCTTAGAGTTATCAATAGGGCTTTCTCATCATAGTTTCCAAAGGATAACTGAAATTTCCACTGATACAGACAATAATGACTCGGTCTTGACATATAATATCATTACATAACTTTTTTCGAATACAAAAAACCATTACACCAATAAATTCTTGAAGGACTTACTAGTCTAGTGCCTTTGGAAACATGTAAAAATAAACACATGTACATAAGTGAGCTACATTATCTGCCAATAGATTCATATTAACTAGAACCCTTATTAGAGACATCATACATAATACATACCATAATATCCTAAGGAAGTTAACAGAAAATGTAGTGAGATGAAATGATCAGTAAGGATAAAAAATGGATACATGTAAACATAATCATTAGCATAAGTGTTTGAGAACCTGGTCATCAAAATAGAAAATCATACCATACATATCAAAGATCATATATATTAATCATGGCATAAATCATGGTAGTCTGTAAAGACATTAATAATAAGGAAATAGAGAACATTATCCATGTATAACATATGAATCAAACACAGAATTATAGCAGATACACAAGAATATAATATGATTTCAACAGTAACCAAGGCATTACTTCCCTAACAATCATAGTATTATAGGCTCACTACCCATACCAGCTTGGTTGTCATGGTTTACTCCCATGGACATATTTTATCATGTCATCACTTCTTATATCATCTTGATAGTCATTGTTCACTCCCATGTCAATACTAATAGTATAGTTTAATTATATAGACCATCTCAGTATGTCTCCGGAGATAGACTAAGATGGTATTGAGAACGATCCTTGAATTGTAATATGTACATAGGAGTGAACCATGATTACCAATATGGTATGAGGAGTGAACCCATGTGACCATGATGGACATGGGAGTGAACCATGACTACCATGATGGTATGGGGAGTGAAACTATACTAACAAGATTATCTGGGATGTGATTCCGTGGATACTATGGAAATCATATAATTTTCATATTTTTCTACCAAAGATTAATGTTTCATTAAAATTTTATGCTTTCTAGATTATGTTATTTATTTTCTTGTTATTCATGTCTTATTAACTACCAATATTTATCAATGATTCATGTATATGAACATTTATATGAAGGGAATGATATTCTCTTTTCATTATCAAGGTCTCATGACCTTATAATCTATATTATATGTATATTTCTCCCTTGTTTACCCTTATTTAGAATTTGATATCACCTCTTTTTTTTGTTTCCATCCTAATGTTATGAAGTTATGTATTATGTTTTATGTGTATAATAAGGGAGCTAGTCAACAAGATCATAGTGGGAGATAATTTAGCTCACTTATATACCTGTGTTTACATTTCCATGCTCCAAATCCACAAGACTAGTAAGGTCATCATGCTTCTATTTGTGTAATGTTTTATATATTTCGGAAATGTTTTGCAATGTTAACGCATGTCAATACTGGGTCATTATTGATCTGGGAGATTAAATTTACATTAATGTTTTTATAGCTACTAGATTTTTTTATTTTATTTTGATTATTTATTTTGGTATGGATTTCTACATAAGGTTGGATTGTGCAAGAATTTAAAATGAATTACCTATTATATATTAACATAGATTTATGGAAAAAAAATTCAATGTGGTGTTATTTGAATCCTAAGAACCTATTTAAACCAAATTGGGAATAATGATTTCCTCTAGGATAGTTGAGAACTATGTCTATTTCATGTTGAAATGGATGCTTATGTTGGTATATTAAAAGATACAACATAGAACTCAAATTCACAAGATTATCTTGTTCTGTCAATCATCCATTACAGAAACATGATGTTCATTGAACATCCTAAAATAATGTGATACTCATAGGAAATTGTGTTGATCTATTTTCTAAAGACATATAACCTTACAAACATGCCAAAAATGTATTTATATTTTATTAGTTGGTAATTTGAAACCATATGATCTAGCCCACTATATCCTAAACTACATCAGTACATCAGGGTGACCATGATATCCCCTATAAAAACATATCAACATATAGTCCAATGTTTACTAAAAATTTGAGAAATAAATCAAGAGTTCATATGGGTATATGATCTTATCCTTTAACCTCTAATAGTTGTGGTATCACGAAATAAGCCTCATGATTTTCTTATTTATCTGAAGACACTAATACAACTTATAAATGTATTGATAAATCATCAAATTCCATGATCGAACAAAACATCTTTAGGTTTTTAAATCCAATATCATCTCCTTACACATGCTCACAGAAAATACTAAATGAACTCAAACCTAAATTATCCAATCATTATCATGAGACCAATATCATGGAGGGATCACACTATATATGAAATTACTTAAAACTAAACAATTATAGGTAGAAAACAGACTCTCATTAACCCTCTCAAGAGTGAAGACGTAATTCTAAAGATAGTGAGGGTTTCTCTACCTTGAAACCATTGGAAAACAAGGTGAATCACAGTGAAGAGGCTTATTAGCTATCAATCACCACTAGGTTTATGTATAACCTATTATTGATTCTTCCTACTCAATGTATTAGCCACGACATTCCCCTATTGTGTGTACATTCCATCTCAAATTTGAAGTAATGAGTATAATTGCACAACCATTTTGGAAAATGGTCAAGTCATATTGGTAGAATATATAGCTACGTATTTTATGTCCAGTATATACTAAGAGTCACTCAGACTAAAATTAGTGACTATAACATCCCAGAGCATGCTCTACTGACACTATTTCAAAATAATGTTCGAGATAATTGTAATATGAAAGCGTCAACTACATAGATAGATAGGCAGCTTATTTCCACTATAATATTAGAACTATACAATGTCCTATTATTAAGGAATCATAATATTTAGTCTAATTATTTACTCATCTTATAAATGGCAGAAATAAAAACATATTTTTACATGACATTCAACTCCACAAATGATCTCTCACAAGGATCATACCACTCATGCATCATTCCCTTCTAATCTAGGGCCACCATTACTGCTTCTAGTAGGGATAATACATGACTTAATATCTTAAAATATATTTGAACCTAAATATATTCTTATTCCACACCCATGAAATTTCATCCTCGATTGTTCTAGGATCCACTAATATTCTATATAAGGATATCAAATTCATTAATATGTTATCCTTGTTAATAAAAAATAAAATTTTAGGGTGTTGGAATAAAAAAATGATCCTTCTATGTTCTAATGAAAATATATTTAAGTGGATCCTAGTCCTTGAATGATCGATAGTTCACTAAGACATCATTAACAAAGATAAAAAAATATGAATCCAAATACAAAATTGAGGACCAGCTTCATCAGGACCATAATCATTTTTAATGCATTCATAAAACTAGATGATATCCCTATGAACACATACATTTAGTATCTATATATTAAATAAATATAAAGTAAATGAGATGGACTCATATAAAAATAAGATATCCTAAGATAAATATAATCTTTGTTAACCACTTGGATCCCCTTAACAGTTTAAACTACTCATCAATATAGGGTAATGAATATTGTCTCATGACAATGACCAAATTAAACTTTTAGTAATACAATCATTAGAACAATAAACTATAACTGTTAATAGTGAATAAAATAGAGTTATCCAAATAGTATATTCTTGGGAAAAGAAATACTTTACTCCAATGTCCTCTATCATAACTTATTTCTCTCTTATGCCATAAATATTTTCCTTTTATAGAGGAATCCATATAAGATCCATACCTTGAATGAGATTGATAAACATATTTTTCTCTATATCAAATAGAAAACATGATAATACGTACAGAATAATATCCTGGAATTTGTGACAAGTAAGAATAAATAATGATTATTGCACCTCCCGGTCATTATGAGTAATAGCGGTGGAGAAGGATGGATTTATGCATAGCTTTTGAAAGTCACACCCCAAATATCCTATAAAAAACATTCTTCAAAATGAGGTTTATAATCACCCTTGATAGACATTAAAGGTAAATATAGTTAACAACAATAATTTTCCCTCGATATTGAGTCAACTAATCCATCAAATATATCAAATTATTATAGAATATCTTAAAAATATTATGGAGAACCTTATACATGATATTTATGATAATTCACATTGGCACTCTCCAAATAGTCTTGTATTGTAACCCAAATGGTATATGAGTAGTAATGACCTATACAAATACACTACAACCAGTTTTTTATTATAAAACATATGAGAAAATATAAATTATTGCGATGCACCAATATCAATGAAAACTATTTATTTAGAGGATGATTATATGTTCAAATAGTAAATCGTCAATGATTACTAACTATGACTTGAGGAATTCCGCTCAATTGAATGTATTTTGAATATTGGTAAACCACATCACTAGACTCTAGATTTCATTATTACCTATGTAGAACTACAAGATTTTTTTTGACTCGGAACCACACAACATACTATACCATATTTTTCCAGAGGTACAATTACTACATCCCTATGGTAAATCACATAATCCTATAATGGATCTTTGATGTAGGTAATAACCATAGACATTTATTATGTAATAATAAATCTATAAAATAATTTATGATAACTCATATTACCACATGATTGACACTAAAATTTTGTTAATTGGGAAAATGGTTGAGTTTTTTTGCACACTACTATAGTAATATCATAAAATGATAGTCTTTCCCCATTGTGCAGAATCTGATCTAGGGAACTTAGTATCCTACCCATCTTAAATATAGAATTATTAATGAAAAAACACATTATAGTTACCTAAAGAAATTCTATTAGAAATAGTATGATAAAAAGAAAGACCAAACATCTTATCCTTGGCTTGATTCCTCTTTTAAATGAATTCCATGCTTGTGGACTCAGAAAAACATTAGACAAAAGTTATTCCCCTTTTACTAAATTGAATGTATCATACCATCCAAAAAGTGGTGAACCCTAGTTCTATCATCTCCCACATATATTCCAGTATTCCAATGATGATTTGTTAGATGTGAAACAGTTTCCATCACAAGCATGATCCCAGGAACTTGAAGAATTATCTCTCGATGATTATTAGATCTCAACATCTTTTAGATGATGTTCAAGAAGTAATGAGCCTGAAATTCCATATATGGGATCCACAAATACAAATAATATTAGAATATGACAATAAAGTATTGAATCATTTGTTTTATAAGTATATTCATAGAAAACATAAATTGAATCTCAAGGGGTTTCTTGAGATGTTTTAAAATAGTCCATATATACACAACCGAGAACTCCTCATCCTGGGTATCATCCTCCCTTGTAAGTATAGGTGATTATTAAAACTACAACTGCCTTGCCACATTTGATAAAGGAAGCTGACCTATCCATGATCCATGTCTCATATATTATATAAAATCATGCATGATATCATGTGGCTTCAAATTAATAGCAGTTCATTGTGTAATATGGGGATTTTTCTTGAAAACAATTGTAGTGTGTTTTCCCCCTACCTAGCACTATAATGGAGCTCTTAATTGTGGAATATCACTAAAATTATAATTTCACTCCTCAGAAAAAATTTTAATGGTTCACAATATTAGTTAAAGGATAAGTGGTAACCAAAATTTCATCCCACTACTCAATATATTTACCAAATAATATAATGTTATCATAGTAATTTGAGAACTCTCACTAGCGTGACTACCAAACCAGGGGGTTCAACATTAATCATATGATCCACATAATCATTTGACTAATAACATCAGTATATATAGAAACATGGCTTTTCCATATAAATTACATCATCTATTTATATAAAAAAACACTATATAATATTTTACCAAAACATTAAACCATCAGAACAAAAAATATAATCGTGATTCTTAACCAAAAAAGTAAAAAAATAACCATTTGAATCTTTGGTAAAAATATGATATAATAATGAACATATCATGCAACTAAATTATAATAGAGATATAATAAATATTAAATACGACATCATATCCCTAAAAACCATGATATCACAACCCTAAAAACATATAAAAACAATACTATCAATAGCAACATGTAATTATTTTATATATAGTTTATTTACACCTATTTATAAGGTCCATTAAATGATTTGAAAATAAAATACTACCATCATACCATATAAGAATAGGAAGTAAAAAAGGTAATTGAAATTTCTTTATACTTAAAACATCTAGGCTCACATCCACCATGGCCAACCTAGATAATTGTAAACCTCTAGGGAACCTCCTCATAAACTAGATGTTACTGACTAGCAGAAAAGGTCTATAAGTTATTGTGGGGATAATAGATAAAGTGGTTCTAAAAATAGTAATCCAAAAAATGAATAAAATATATACATTTTATATAGGGGTATCATATAAATATATAATATATCTTATACTATAAAAAAATGTACTAAAATAATTTCAATGGATTCGTATATAATAAATAAGATATCAAATGTGATGATCTTATAAAACATTTCCCCAATATCATAAAAGAATATATTCGTATACAAAACCATTCATGAGTCCCTATCTAATCTTTTCTCTCATCTCTATACACGATGCATAGTTAAATCACTACTAACAAGGATCATTCCTCATGTCATGATTCATTAAATAATATATTGCATTGAGGTGCATGATAAGTGTGTGTTTATAACTCAATATGCAACCACTAACTATATCTCTAATCCAATACCATACATAAATGTCCACTTAAATTGTGATATACTTATAAAAATATTGACTCATCATAAAAAACCACCGGTTATACAAAAATAACCTATTAGAAACCATATGTACTTCAATTTTTTCTTCTGGGCAGGGTACATAACTATATCAAAAGAAATATCCCAAGATTGAAAAATGATATACGCAGTCATATTATGTGATATCCACTATGAATCAAATCCATCATTCCAACTGAGGGGTTTGTAATCTCATAAAAATATAATATCTAGTACGTGGATAATATATTTTCATAACAAGTCATTTTATTGTTGAAACATACTAGTAGAAAAAATCTATAAGATGGAATTACATATATAAATGAAAACACACTTACAATCATTATATCCTTATCCAATTTCATAATCATTAAAATAAGTGAGTCCCCAATCACAAGCTACAATAAAATAGGTAAAACCATATCCCATAGGTAACCATTAACTTATAGAAATTTTACCCCTATCCATGATAGTGTTACATAATTCAGAGTATCTCCCTCTTCTATGTGTAATATAATGTTACATGATAATTAATTCGACCACCATAAAAATCAAGTCCATTCTAATATTTCATTACATATAGTGGTTGGAATACGACCCCACTACAATATGTATAGAATCTTAGGTCAGAAGATCATAAGAAATGGGCATATAGCCTATCCAAAACATGGAATATGGTAAATGGTATCTCATACCATTCTATAACCAATAACATAATAGACATATTTTGATACTCCCTTGGATCCATCTATATCAATAACAGGGTTTCCCTAAAAATAGTGACATAATACCATTAGGGTGTGATAACTTAATTAACAAAAAAATTAAATAACTCAAATTATCATTAATATCTGGTAAAACAAACATTAATGATATTTTTGGTTGGTCCAATCTCATAAAACTCACACACACATATATATATATATATATCCCAAAACACATTATAAACCACCCATATATATAAAAAAGAGATTGGTAAAGAACATTCAATCTCTAAAGTAGGAAACTTATCCAAAAGGCTCAAAGGAGAATCTAATGTCCCGTACAGGTTAACCCTCTTGTTGAAATCAATTAATCACACAAAACCATTATTCAATATATGATACGGGATAATATTCATTGTCTTAGACAATGGTTTTCCAAGGATATAACCCTTTTAGTTATAAAACATTAATTCCCAATACATTAATCAATCTTCATGTCCTACGGGGGATATGAAATAATGATACATAAGGTATAAAAATCATGAACCAAATATTTAATATTAACAGCCATGAAATGATCAAAATCTAGATAAATTAATTTATGACCAATAGAAGATGGTAGGTAACATATTAAAAAAACAAAATTTTTAGGTTTGTAATGACACTATTTATTCTTGTATTCATCTATTTTAAACTTAGAATTATTGAGGCTTATATATCGGTCGTTCAGTTTGGTTTTAGATATTTTTTTATACTTTTATTATGGTTTCATAATTGACCAAGGTTTGGGGAATCTATGATTTTCTTCCCATGAAACTGTGTGACATGTTTAAATAAGGATAGTTGATCCGAATGATTTGTTCATTATTAGATATTACCTTGAAATTTTACATAAAAACTGTGTGACAAGGGATATAAGAGAAAATAATAGTTAGATATTGTTTTTTGAAATCATATGACTAAACCATGGGTTTGTCCAGTGGTTCTAAAAACCCACACCCAGTTAGTTAAAGACTTTACAAATGGTGTGACAAAACCATGGAGGTGTCTTATGATGGCAAAAGACATGTACAATTAGTGCACTAATTTTCTAAACATTATACTAAACCATGTTGAATAGTATTAGTGACATAAAAATACTCTAAAATGTATTTAACTCACCCTATTTGACTCATTATTATTTCAAATATCAAACATCTCAACCATACACAATCTTCATAATCTCATAATCAATTTATTTCCATTATGAGCTCACTTCCAGAGGACCCATGCATGTTGGGGATAATATAAATAAGGAATATGGTATTTGAAAATTCATTCATTGGGATTATTTCATAAATACAAATTTTTTCTCTGATACAAATCAATTATCTAGAATTGAAGTGCATTATTTTTGGATTATTATGTGATCTAAGGAAGAAATATTGAGTCATTGATATATTAGTGTTTGATCTAGTGTGACAGAAGACATAATTTTATGAATACATTATATAGATATTTTGGAATATCTGGAGAGTTATGTTACTATATAACTAATTACCTACACATACAATTATCTTGGTTGTTTTTTCAAACCACCTTCTTGATTAATAGTGTCCCATTATAGAAGTTATTTACATATAGATGAGCTCGGATTGGTGTGAAGCATGGTGTAGGTAATGTTTACTTGGTGAATACAAGAATAATACATAAACAATATCCTGGTTGGAACACCTTTACCATATAGTGTGAATTTATATTGTTTTTATAATGATACGATGCTATGTAATTATATTTTTTAGATCGTGCTTGATTTTGATCGTACTTTCATGCATGGGGTTTCTGTGAGACCATGTATAATATTAAACACATGTGTGTGAATATTTGTAGACCATGAGACCATTTTTTTATGATAATAGGTTTTTGGATAATGATTAAGATACTATAGACTCTTATTTTTTTTATCCTGTATGTGCTATTCCATACCATGTGTTTTAAGTGTCCTTTAGAGGATTCTCTTCTAGTAGAAAATAATTGGTGGATCATCTGGGCCTGATTAACCCATATAAGTGAATAATATTTCTAGAAAATGATGAAGTAAATAGGTCGGTACACATGTTATTGACTTGAAATCCTTTGGGTTTAACTTGAGGTAGTGTCCGAATAAAACGCCCATGTTTCTTGACCCGAGGTATAAATAGAGTATGATGCCCGTATGGTCGGACCCATAAGTGTGATGGCGATAAGAGGAACTGTGGATTGACTCAATATTAATTATACATGTGAATAATAATATTAATTATCATTTTGTATATTTTATGACACCTTTTATTCATTATGGGAGAATGTAGATTGTGACTTTTTTTATTATTGTCCTTCTAGCATAAATCTAAAGTAGGTACGAACGGGGCTTATGACAGCAAGATTAGTGCATGACTACTTGGTACAAGATTGGTTATTTTATTCTTACATATTTTTTATTTTAGTTTAACATAGACATATGAATATTAAATTACTATAATGATTAATTAGTAGATCCCTATTGGATTTATACTGACACCCTACATGAGAATCTCCATGCATGTACAGACTCCATGATCAGCAATCTTGGGAAGGGAACATGAAAAATGGGAGGATTATGAGGAGATAGACAATGGTGGTAGATGATGTAACATGAAATCACCATATAGTTTTCACTACGAATTTATTAAATTATATTTAGTTCCACTATTATATTTTTGAACTCCTACAATGGGGGTTTGTTTGGCTATCCATGATTATCTTATCATGTCGTATATTATACAATATTCATACGTTAATTTATAATTTTCCTGGTTATATTATTTAGATATTATATTATAATAGGATTTATAAGATTATAAAGGGTATATTAACACCATTTTACCTTATACTCTCACTTTTATTCTGAAATCTCTTGCATACACAGAGGCACACATGAGGCCTTGCAGCATTTTGTCCAACACCGGGTGATCTTGTTTGGGGAGTTACAAAATCATATCAAAGTCACATGGTTCCTTTAATTATTTTATTTTATTTTTATGTTTTAATATATATAGGCTACATGGAACACATGTAGTGGAGTACCCATGTGCAGGGACAACTGTTTTTCAACAGAATTCAAACATACTAGTAATGACATTGTTGTTTTAGTTTTATTGGATTTTGGGTGTGTTCAAAAATTTTGTGTAGGAAAATTAGATCAAATTCCGTACATATACCTATTGTTTTCTTTATATTAGTTACTTAATTAAATTTTGTTATCCAAGATAATTTTTGAGTGGTAAATATGTTCTTACTATAGCGAATATTTGTGGTCTTTATTTATTAAAACATGAGAATTATTTTATGTTACCAATATATATATATATATGACTGTGAATAATTTTTATTTATAAATGGATTGGATTGAAAATAATTTATAACTAAAAGGGTTATACATTATATTAATGTATCACATATTATATATCTACCAATTGATATCCATTTATGAGCACCTAATAATTACATATGGTCTTCTCACAAATATTATTTATATGGATTTTTAAATGTTTTCTAATTAAATTGAAATGATTAATATGAGAAGATTAACTAGGAAACTTTTTAATGTTTGACATAACACATATATACTTGAGAGCATCCATGTTCTACCTTCATTAATTTAAGATAATGCTCCCACATCAGTAACACCCCAAGATTTTGACCATTTTTTCTGAATTCATTTAGCATTTCAATATTTTTCATTTTACATGACATAGTAAATAGTTATATATAAATATTTTATAACACTAAGTGATACTTCCATTTCACTTTCAATACCGACTAGGGTTGTGCTACAATCAATACCAACTTTCATTGTGCTATAAGCAACACCGACGTTGTGTACGATACACGAAACACTGAGTTTCTAAGAAACAACTCTTTTTATAGTTTTAATTTATTTAAATAAATAATTACAACATAAAAGATACACTTATTATAAAATAATTATAAAATATTATTGTTTCAAATAAATAAAAAATATTTATAATTAATGATAATATTTTTGGTAATGTCATTTTATGTTAAAAATAATGTTTTATTAAAAAAGTTGATTTTAATAATAAAAGTAATTTTATAAAAATTTTGAAATTTAATTCTATACAATAAAATTTATTTTTTAGTTCATAATTTCTATGTAAATATAGGGTGAATTTTTGGGATTTTTTTAGAAACATCATTTAAGATGAATAGTAGAAAATTCCTCGTTTTTAATAAAAATTGATCTTTTAATTTATTAATTATTAATGATAATTGATATTATAAATATGTTTTAAGGTAATAGTATAAGAATATTAAATATATAAGTAAAATTTACTTCATTTTAATAAATTTCTCTTTGTAACTGAGTAGAAAATCATTACATACATTTAAACTTTTTCTTACTTTTAAACCTAGTTATTTAATCCAATCTACAGTATACGACTAATCTTAATTTTTCCAGTTATATGATTTGAATTTAAAAATAAAAAAATAAACCACTTTATTCAGTATATATTTTAGAGTATAATAATACCATGTTAATTTTTGACCAATATTATTTGAAAAATTTAACAAAATTAATCACAACATTTAAGGCCAAATAAAGCTTAATTAGGGACTCAACGTTTAAATTTAGTGAAAAAATGACCCTTACACTTGTCCAACACCCATTGGTTGTCCATATTTCAGCCAAAAACCATCAATTATTTAGTTTGGTTTGTTTGTTAAAAAATATTTTTAGGTATGAACATGTGCACACCAAATTTTTTTCTTAAAATTCCATTTGTTTACTTTTCCTACCCTATAAATGGCCACCACATCTACCCATTCCCCACACATATAAAACAATTAATGTATGTCAACTATATTCCCATGTATACTATTAATAATAATCCCTTCTAAACTTAATCCTCTCTTTGTGCATAAACACTCTCAGTGAAGCCTTTTGGCACAAACCAAAAGGAGTTACCCGATTAAGAGGTAACGCCTTATTTCAAGATACCTTTCTTTATTTTCTCTCTCCTCCCATCCACTCTATATATTTAATTTTTTTTTTTGAAAAAATCAGTATCATAAATATATTAGAATTTGTTTATGAAAATTTTATGACCTAAAATTAAACACACCTCCATCTATTGGAAGTTGAACATATTGTTTCTCTGTACAGTGAGATAATGCCTCACGAAATGATGATTATACATGTCTACTTTACCACCATTCATGGTGGCCATTATTATGGAATCAACATTTAATATGTAATATATTATATTTATAATGTCTTTAATATTATTTATTACTTTTAAAAGACACATATTTTTACCTTCAATTAATTGTTAAGATGATAATCTTGTTTGTGGGAGTGAGCCATACCGCCCCATCAAAGTGATGTGACTTGTTCACACAACACATAGAATGTATTAAGGATGGATTTAATGAAATTATAGGATATATATGATATATTAATTATAATTTTATAACTATATATATATCATTTAGATGCTTTCATTCCATATGATAATAAAAATGGAAAACAACATTCATGTGCAAGTACAACATACCGTCTCCATGAACAGTGTATTCTATTACATACATAATTTTATATAGGTTATTATAATATAATTATAATATATATAACTGATATTTATATCACAATATACATTATGGAATCATGATATAAGTATAAATATCATCAATATGAAAAATTAAGACACAAGCGAAAACAATGTGACTATTACCAGAAGTGAACACTTAACATACGATCATTAAAAAGAAGGGTAATATAAGGTCATAATAATACCATTTATGGTAATATATGTATGAATATGATTATTTAAATTATTTATAATATACTTATAATTATTATATAAGAATCATGTCCGAGTATGGAAAGATTTAAGGCACAATGTAAATGGATTTTTCTCACTTTTAATTTCTGTGAAATACATGATATCTTCACCACACATTACATTTATTTAGGTTTCATACTACCCATGATATAATTAAATGTATATCATAATTAAATAAATGTTTATTCTAATTCCCATTAAATTATCCTTCATTCATGGGGGCTATTTTTGATAATTTACCAAATTAGTAGAAATGTTTTGTCTCAATTTTCCTTCTTTGAGACTTATGTTTAGTTATACACCTAAAATATTATTTGGGGTGAATATAAATCCATTTCAAATTCCACATCATGAATATAAATATTTTCATGACATTATTTTAATCTTTTAATTTATTTACTTACATGGAGATCATGATCCCAAGATAGAAAGTTATAAGTGTTTATTGAGACAATCTCACTTCTTTTAGAGATTGTTTACGTTTATGATTCCATAGATGATATCTTATAATCCATATCTAAAGAATATTAATAAGTTTAATTATTGTATGTTATTTAATTATATAATAATTTATTGGTACCATTTCATTCTCTTTGGTACATAGGATAATTATGAATTTTTTTTAGGAAAGACTGATTTACCCCTTCTTCGGTCAGAAATCAATGTTTTCTAAAAAGAGTTTCCATGAATATTATACCATTACCCTATTATAAATAAAATTCATTTTAATTTTTTTTTATTTTACCAATATATTCAAGGGAATTTTATTGTTTATTTTTGACAAAGAACTTTTCTATCCTTTTTACCGTCCAAAAGAAATGATTTTTGACCTTGTAGGACATGTTTATATTTATCCGCATGTATTTCTTCGAATCCCCCATTCAGTCGATAAATATTGTAATAAATAAGAAAATTATCTTAAATTAAATTTGTAAAAAAATATTTTTCAAATGTTTTTAATATTTATTTATATGTTTTCCAAGAATATTCATTTTAAATTTTTTTAAAAAACTTATTTACAGGTTTTCAGTATGATTTCAATGAAATGGTTTTCAAAGAATTTTCATTAATCTATTATAAGTTTTCAAGAAAAATAATTATCCAAATGTTTTATATATATCATTAAAAGTTTTTATATAATTTTCAAATAAATTGTTTTCAATATATTTTCAAGATTTCTTTAAAAGTATTCATCTATTTTCAAAGAAAATATTTTTTTAAAAGATTTGAAGCTTATTTTATAATTTTTTAATGAAAAAGGTTTCCAAAATGATTTAAAGTCTTATTTATATGTTTTAAATTATATTTTCAAATAAAATGGGTTTTAAAAGGTTTTATGTTTTTAAAATCATTTTTCATTGAAGAAATAATATTTTCCTTAAGAAATGTTTTTAGAGAATATTTCAAAATTATTTTCCATCTAAGATAAAATCTATTCATGATAATCATGCCATTGTAGGAAATGATCTAAAGGATCAATTTATACCCTTTATATGAACGAGGTATGATTAATGCCATGGTCTTTATGAATTCAATTTCTTCTTCAGGGGTAATATGTTTAAGAAACTCATTTATCTTTCACATGTTTTATGCCTTTGGAACCTGCTACTTTTCATAGGTTATGTTTCTGATTAAATGATTATAAAACCTATCACTTACCACATATTATCATATCATTACATTTTTATGATACCCATTTCATTTCAAGGGTAATGATGTGATTATTTATGATCTTGTGGAATATGTATGTAGTACTACATTATGTGTTGGGTGAAACCTATATCTCCATAAAATTCATTGGGTAATGATTTATATCTCATGAGATATTGATGGGAATCAAGTAGATAGGGTTGATCCACTCTTCAAATATATAGAAACATGATACCCTAAAAATAATGGACTTCTTCTAGGGATGGTTGTTTGTCCTACCTAGTAGGTATAGGCACTATGATAATAGATGGTGGTGATACCTGATCCATTATGGGAAGATGTGGA
Organism: Viscum album; assembly: GCA_963277665.1. Taxonomy (NCBI): domain Eukaryota; kingdom Viridiplantae; phylum Streptophyta; class Magnoliopsida; order Santalales; family Viscaceae; genus Viscum; species Viscum album. Next base: position 1,302,848,680 of record OY728140.1, on the reverse strand, counting down.
AACGCGGTCCCTTACAATGAAAGGACTTCCACTGGGGATGGTTGTTTGTCCTTCCTAGAAGGTGTAGACACCATGATGATGGAAGATGGGAAAACCAGATCTAATACAAGAAGATGGGTAGACCCAACACCTTCCATTGAATGAACTGCAACTAGGGATGGTGGTGTGTCCTGCCCAGTAATTGTAGTTCCCATGAAGTTCCCAAATATGGTCTTACAATTCATATGGACATACATGGAATGATAGTAAATTTTAATGTATGAAATAATTCCATGTATTTTTCCTATGTTATGCTCTCATTTCCTATTCTCTTTATATAATTATGAATCATGTCTTTTTAACTTCCAATATTTTTGTCTAGATGTATATTTTAATCTTTAATATGAAGGGTATGATCTTCTATCCCCATTATATTGTTCCCATTCCCCTTTTGATCATGTTTATGATTATATATCTCCCTTTTTTACCCTTACTAATCATTTAATCTCACCCCTTTCTTATGTTTAGATTCTCCAAGTTATAATGAATGGTTTTTTGTAGATGTAATAAAGGTCGAGATATTTATGGGAAACGATGAAGATCTTTCACTAGGATAGAAGATTTTGTTTTCATGATTCCAATTACACTAAACTATTACAGTCCTCTAGAATTTATTTTTCTAATTTACTTAATATTCATCTGAAATGATTTAATATTCATTTTTGATAATCATGGGTCTCTATTGATGGTATAAAAGAAATGGTTTAATCAAACATTAAAAACTAGATTGAGAAAACCATAGTGATATTCCTAGGTTTATTTATATTGATACATCTATGGATGTCTCTAAGGATAAATATAAGGATGTGTAATCATTTAGAAAAATCTCTAGGAATTTTCTTCACCTATAGAGTGAGTGAATTCATAGTAATGCATCCCTATGTGGACACTACATGATGATGGGGATCTATATTAGAAGTACCTATGGTTAACAATACTGACAAGATGTTCCGTTCTTGACTTGGTGTAATCTAGTAAATGATAGCGGGCCTTACTATACACCTAGTTTAAAAAACATGGGGATATGATTTGCAAATTCACAAACTATTGATAAACCACCAAAAATGATTTACATATAATTTATCTATGAATAACCTAGGATAACCACTATGTTTTATATATTATGGAAGGTTTCATGATTTAGACATCCTAAAAGTAATTATTTTCATGTCTTTGTGATTTTATGCTATGATATGTAATTCCCTCACTGTGCTTGTGGTTTTAGTCAATAGATAGATTTGGTTATAAATGTATTAATGTTTAATGTGATTGGAGTTTTTCTAATGTGTAGTCAAATGGGGTGATCATTGTAGTTAATGATTTTGTGATCATGTCTAATATCTTTTCATTGAATATTCATAACACTGTTTACAATAACAAACACTCGTACCAACCATGGATGTGAAAGAAGGAGTTTTCTAAGAGTTAGGGTAATGGAGACCATGGAAGAAAAAAGATTTTGTTTCATTTGTGATAAGAATGTGGAAAGAGTCCCATATATTAATTTCATAGATGAACAAGAATGTGTTTTAACTATGGAAAAGAAAGAAACAAAAAATGTGACTGTAAGGGAAAAATAAAAAGATCAGTTCCTGAAATGGATGGGTATTTTGGCCTCTGTTTTTCTCTATCTAAGGATAATAGTTTTAAATGTGGAGAAAATGGTCCTTATACTACCCAATGTCACAAAAAAATGTTCCTAAAGATAAGCATCATGGTGGTGCGAGTAAGGGATACATTATGGATGATGATGAGACTACTTATGATATGCGAAAGAAAATAGGTATTATTATTACTGGATTATGAAGAAGTAATTTATGTATTTTTGTATTGGGATTATAGAATTAAGAATGGTGAATTGGGAATGGATTTTTCAGTTTATGTTTTTCTAAGGATTTTCCAGAATACGTTGAATGGTCATGATGGACTATAAATGTGATCTCATGAAACTAAACATTTTTACTAAAGGAATGTAACCCTTAACTTGTTAATTATGTTAATATAATGATATATGAATAAAGATAAATGGGATATGAATAAGTAAATTGGTAAGTACTAATTACATTGGAACTATGTAATGACCAATTTAATGGTGGTTTATGCAACCACTAATGTTTTTTACAATTTTTTTGTATATAATGAGTAAATTCAATCTATTTTTGAATGAAGAAGAATGCATGTTTTATAAAACGATTTTCAGTAAATCGGGTTTTTAATATGATTCAAGGGAATATATAGTAAGGTTATTCGCATGTTTGGAATATTACAATAATGATATTATTTTTGTTATAGAGGACTCAATATTAATCTGATTTCAAGACTCTCCTTCCAAGGTTGTTGATTTTCATCTTTCAAAAGGGTTATAAGGTTTTCCATCCTGAATTTTTTTTGTTAAACATCAGAGGAAGTATTTCTGTACTGAGTTTGTGTTGAAAAAATTGGATAAAATTATAATAAATGATTATCCATGTTTCAAGGATTTCCTTTTTATATATTATATTAGTGTGGTTATAGAAAAACGACATCATGTATGTTTGGTGTCAACTAATCAGGTCTGGCAAGGTTGCGGGTCTTGAACCCATGATCGGAGAATGATAAGTGTTCCACACAAACCATTGTACTATGAGATTTTATACTTAATTTGTATTCATTTTTAATGAATATATTTTTTGATGAACTATTAGGGTTACATTTAATGGATTAATTTATGATGTTCTTAAGAGACAAATAGGTATACTTTTTATCTTACTACGGGCTTTAAGATCCATTGGAGGAATATTTTAGTTCTTTATTCATAAATGTTAATATCTACACATTCATTCCCATAGATAATGGAATTATTAGAAATTTTTCATATCACAATCAAAGAATGAATTTTTTTTATTGTAATTTTTCAAGAATTTCTCTATACTCTGAAATTGATACCAAAAAAATCTTGTCCTAAAACATTAATTTTCATTTGATTTGATAGCCTTTTAAATCATTATAGATTTATGACATTGGGGCCTTAAATTTTCCATTTATCATTAGCTTTTATGATATTTATGACCTCAATCACTCCCTAAAAATATTTACTCATTTCTCTCATTATAATCTTCACTCCCAACCCATGTTATCCTATGTGGAAACACAGTTATATATTAACTTGGGTATCCATTATGGTTCCAAATTTCCCTTTTTCAGAAAAGATTTATTATCCTTTTTACTGATGTCAGTTTCTGTGAATGAAACAATCAAGTATTAAACATTTTATATCCTAAATAAATTTCTAGGGTGAAATTCATTTTAAGGGGGGTAGACTGTAACACCCCAAGAATTTGAAATTTGTTTTGAATTAATTTAACATTTCAATATTTTTCATTTCACATGACACTAAATATAGTTATTTATATATGTGTATATATATACATATTAAAATTATATATAGAAAATTTCATTAGCACACAAAACAAACATGGCTTGTACTACCTGAACTACCAACTTGGCCTGCTCTACAAGCAACACCAACTTGACATATGATACACACAACACTGATTTTGTAAAAAAATATCTCTTTTTATTGTGTTAATTAATTAAATAATATAATTAAAAATGATATTTTTAATATATTAATAAATAATTTAGAAATATTTTCTTATATAAATAAAACATAATGATAATGAAATATAATATTTTTTGTCATGTCCTTTTATGTTAAAATTGATGTTTGTTTAATGAATAGCTTTTAATAATAAATGAACGTTAGTAAAATTTTAAAATCTAAACAAATAAAATTAAATTAAATTTTGGTTTTAGAATTTTGAAATTATTCTAGGATGAATATTTGGGAATTTTTTGAGAAACATCATATTTTTATGAATAGTCTAAAATAATGCTTTTTAGTTAAAAACTGCCTTTTGGTCTAATTAATTATTAATTCTAAATGATATTATAAAAATGTTTTAAGATCACATTATTGGAATATTAAATATATTAATAAAATTTAATTCCATAAAATATATTTCACATTGAAACAGAGTATAAAATCTTAACAAACTTCTAAAATACTTCATACTTTAAAACCTTGTTATTTCATCTCATATGTGGGATTAACACTAATCTTAATTTTTTCGCTTATATGATCAGAATTTAAAATAATAAACATAGAAAATTTTATTCAGTATAATGTTTATATTCTAATAAGTCTATGTTAGTTTTTTACCAAAATTATTAGTAAAATTGATTGTAATTAATCATAGTGGCTAAGTCAAAATTAAGCTAAATTGTGGACTAAACCATAAAATTAAGGGCCCAAATAACCTAGAAACTTTTCCAGACCCCATTTTCTATCCATATTTCTGACCCAAACCTTAATTTAATGAGTGTATTTTTTAGATTTTTTTGGGAAAGAACATTTCGTCACTAAATTTATTTCTAAAAATTTCTTATGAGTCCATTTTCTTCCCAAAAAAAAGGGAATCAACTCTGCCCATTCCTCACACCTCCCAAACATTTTAAGTCCTAAAAATATCCTTAAAAGTATCTTACCAACCATATCCTCTTCTAATTTGAAGTTTCCCTTTGTTGTGAAACCCTCTCAAGGAAGCGTTTTGGCACAAACTAGATTGATTTACCTGATAAAGTGGCAACGTCTTCTCTCAAGGTCATTTTTTTTATTTTCCCTCTCTACCCACACAAATACCTTTATTACATGATTGGGAAAATAAAAAGAGTCCCCCAAATACAATTATTTTTTATGACATGTTTTTGACTTCCACTTACATTTACCTCCATTTAAGGGATGTTAAACATATTGTATCTATGTATAACAAAGTATTACCTCACGAATAGATGATTGTTCATTTCTCATTTACCACCAATCATTGTGTCCATTATAATAGAAAATATATTTATATATGTAATATATTATATTTATAATGTATTTAATCTTTTTTAGTACTTCTAAAATATTCATGTTTTTACCTTACATTTTTTAATAAGAAAATATCATTTGGAGGACGTGTGGACTACCGCCCCCTCAAAGTGATGTGATTCATTCACACACCACATAAAATGTATTTAGAATTAGTTTAATGAAATAATATGATATTTATTATATATTAATACCACTATAACAATTATATATATATTTATATATAATACATATATATACATATTTCATTTACATTCTTTCAATCAATACGATAATAAATACAAGAAATAATGTTCATGTGTATGTATTGCTTGTCGTCTCCATGAACGATGTATTCCATTATAAAAATCATTTTTGTATATATGATTATAATATAATTATACTAGGTATACCTAATATTTATATCATTTTATACATTTTGGAATCATGATATATGTTCATGGAGCAATGATATATGAAATTAAGACACATGCAAGGAACAATGTGAATATTTTCCTGATGTTAAACCATAACATGTGATCTTTAACACGGTGGTAATATAAGGTTATGATGAAAACATATATGGTAATAGTTATAATAATATAATTATGTAAAATGTTTTTAATAAACTTATAATTATTATACAATAAGCTAGTATGAGTAAAGAGAAAGTCAAGACACAAGGAAAGAAGATTTAATTTCCCTTTTAATTTCTTTGAGATAAAAGCTATGTTTTCCACTGTTTACATTTGTGTAGTGATGTAATTATAGTTATTTTTTTCTATTTATATTTTACATAAATTTATCGGTATTCATATAACCATTTTATGATCATTTTTTCATGGGTTTTATGTTATAAAACATAAAAAATCATTAAAAAAAATTCTAAAATTTCTTTCTTTGAGATTCATGTTTTGTTACACATGTAAACTCATTTTTAGGTTGAATATACAACCATTATACATGCCATATATTGAATGTAAATCTTTTATTTTTAGTATATTATTCATTTTATTTCCTTTACATAAATGGATAAAAGTATCTGAAGATACCAAGTCATATGAGTTTATTGAGAAAATATCATTTCTTTTGGAGATTGTTTAGGTTTATGCTTGCATTGACAAAATTTTAAGATCTATCTCTTAATAATGGTGAATTGTGTATGGATTTTTTAGTTTATGTTTTGATATGGATATATATGATTATGTTTAATGGTCATGATGGGCTAGAAAGGTGATCTCGTGAATGTAAAAAATTTTGATTAAGGGATGTTAAACCTTTACTTGTTCTTTATGTTAAGATAATGATGTATGGATAAAGACATATGGGATATGAATAAGTAAATTAGGAATTACTGATTATGTTTGAACTAAATAAATACAAATTTATAGGTGTTTTATTCTACCAATAATTATGTTTACAAAATTTTCGGATTTTTGGTGTAAATATAATATACTTTTTAATGAGGAAGAATGCATGTTTTATAAAAGGATATATGGTAATTAAAGTTTTTACTATATTTCAAGGTAATATACAATAAGTTTATTCACATTTTTGGAATGTTAAGACCATGATATAATTGTTGATATTGGGTAATCAATGATAATCTAATTTCAGGACTCTCCTTTTAATGTTGTTGATTTTCATCTTTATGAAGGGTTATAAGGTTATCCATTCATGAAAAGTTTAAGTTAAACTTCAGAGGAAGTATTTATGCACTGTGTTTCTATTGAAAACATGGGATAAATTGATAATAAGTGATCAACTATATTTCAAGTATTTCTATCTTATACATTATATTAGTGTGATTTTAAAAAAAGGACATCATGTTTGTCGGGTGTCAACCAGTCATCTCCGGTAATGTTGTGGGTCATGAACCCATGACCGAAGGATGATAAGGGTTTCACACCTTCCACAAGACTACACAAATTCCTAGCCAATTTTATATATGTGTATTGAATATATAAATTTAAAGAACTATTGGTGTTTCTTTTTATTGATTAATTGAGGTTGTTTTTTTAATATTCAAATAGGTATACTTTTTATTATATTATGGGCTTTAATATATATTAGTGGAATATTTTAGTGTATTATTCATCAAAATTAATTTCCAAAAATTCATTCCATGAGATAATGGATGTATTATAAATTTTTCATTGAACAAACCAAGAATGAAATTTTTTTATAGAATGTATCAAGAATTACTCCACATTCTAAAAGTGATACAAAAACAATATTTGCCCTAATACATTAGTTTTATTTAGAGATAATTCTCTTTAAAATCAATATAGATTCATGACATCGATAACAAAAAATTTAAAATGATCATTATATCGTATGTGATTGATGACCAAAATCACTCCCTATAAATATTTACTCTTTCCCCCATGTCCAATCTTCACTCCCAACCTATGTTATCATATGTGGAAACCCAGTTATTTATTACTTTGTGTAACAGTTATGGTTCCAAATTTCCCTTTTTAGGGAATATTTACTATAAATTTTCATGATGTGGGTTTATATGAATGAAATTTTAATTATTAAAATGTTTATATACTAGCTGAGTTTCGAGGGTGAAATTCATTTTAAGGGGGTAAAATGCTACACCTTGAGAATTTGAGAATTTTTTTCGAATTAATTTAACATTTCAATATTTTTCAATTCAAATGAAACTAGAAATAGAGCATTATATATATATATATATAAACTATAAGTCAAACCTTCCTTTCACCCCAAATACCTACATGGATTGTGCTACAAGAAATACAAACATGTCTTCTGCTACAAGTAACACCGACTTGGCGTAAAAAAATTGCAACACGAAGTTTGTAGGAACCATCTCTTTTTATTTTTCCAATTCTTTAAAAAAGATAAATAAAACTGGGATTTATAATATAGTAATAAATAATTTTCAAATATTTTTGTTTTATATAAATAAAACATATTGATAATGGAATATTATATTTTTTTTTGGTAAAGTCCTTTTTTGTTAAAAATGTTTTTTTCTTAAATGAATCACTTTTAATAATAAAAAATACATTATAAAAATTATAAAATTTAAATTGATAAAATAAAATTAATTTTTTAATTCATAATGGTGAAAATATTCTAGGGTGAATTTTTGGTATTTTTCCATGAAATGACAAATTTTGATGAACAGTAAAAAATAATTTTTTTATTTAAAAGTTTCATTTTTGTCTAATTAATTAGTAATGATAAATTATATTATAAATTTTTTTAAAGAATAAGTAAATTAATAACAAATATATTAATACAATTTAATTCATTAGAATATATTTCACTTTGAAAATTAGAATAAAATCTTATCAAACTTTTAAACTTCTTCGTACATTAAAACACTATTATTTCATCTTGTCTGTGGGATACACAATAATCTTAATTTTTCTGCTTCTATGAATTGAATATAAATAATCTAACATAAAACATTTTATTAATTATAATTTTTATGGAATAATAAGTCCATGATAATTTTTGACCAAAATGATTTGTAAAAGTGATTAAAATTAATCACAGTGATTAAGGCCAAATTAAGCTTAATTAGGGACTAAACATTAAACTTAAGGGCCCAAATGATATATACACTTGCCCAAAACCCATTTTATATCAATATATCTTCCAAAAATCTTAATTTTATGTTTGGTTTTTATTTTCTATGATTTTTTATGTAATAACATGTGCACACTAAATTTGTTTCTAAAAATTCCTTGTGAACCATTTTCCATCCCTATAAAAGGCTATTACCTATAGCCATTCCACACTCCTATAAAAAATTTTATGATCTCAAAATATCATACAAAGTTGATTCCCAACCATCTTTCCTTCTAACATTAGTCATTTCATTGTGTATAAACCTTCTTAGGAAATCTATTTGGCACAAACCAAAATGATTTACCCGATTAAGTGGTAACATCTTCTCTCAAGGACATTTCATTATTTTCCTTCACCACCCCCACACAAATATATTTATTACATTATTGTTTGAAAATAAAATAAGCCTTCATATACTAGGATTTTTATGCAATGTTTCGGACCTACACTTACTCTTACAACCATTTAATGGTTGTTGAACATACTGTTTCTATGTACAATGATGTATTGCCTCACGAAATGATGATTGTTCATTTCCTCTTTACCACCAATCATTGTGTACATTATGATGGAAACACTATTTATATATGTAATATATTATATTTATTATGAATTTACACTTTTTTAGTACTTTTATGATATACATTTTTTTACCATCCATTTGTTGTTAATGCGATAATCTCTTTTGAGGATGTGTGCACTACTTCCCCTTCAATGTGATGTGATTCATTCACACACCACATAGAATATATTAAGAATGTGTTTAATGAAATTTTATGTTATATATTATAAATTAATCATATATAATATTTATATATATATAATAAAAATACATACATATTTCATTTACATACATTCTTTCAATATGATAATAAAAACTGAATATAATGTTCATGCATATGTACATCTTACCGTCTACATGAATGGTGTATTACATTACGTATTTCATTATGCAATATATTATTATAATATAATTATACTGAATATAAATTATATTTATATCATTTTATACATTTTTTAATCATGATATATGTACATGGAGCAACTATATATGAAATTAATACATATGTGAAGAATAAAGTGAATATTACCCAAAGTGAAACCTTAACATACGATATTTAACAAGAAGGTAATATAGGGTTATGATGAAAACTTATATTTTAATATATATATATATATATAATATAATTATATAAAATATGTTTAAATAAACTTATATTTTCTATATATACTAAGCTAGTACGAGAAAAGAGAATGTCATGAAATAAGGTTAGAAGATTTCATCTCACTTTTAATTTCTATGAGATACAATCTATCTTCATTGATCATTACTTTTTTATGGGGATGTAATCTACATGATTTTAATCTATGATTATTGAACATAAATTTATGGTTATTTACATTACAATTTTATGATATCTCCTTCATGGGGTTTTTGTTTTAAATGTTATTAAATCAATAAAAAAATTAGTCTCAATTTTCCTTCTTTGAGACTCATGTTATGTTACACGCCTAAACTCTTTTTCAGGGTGAATATACATCCATTATAAATGAAAAAATAAGGAATAAAAATATTTTAATTATATTATATTCTTCATTTAATTTCCATTTTTACCTGTATAGAATGATCCCAAGATTCCAAGTTATACGAGTTTATTAAGGCAATCAAATTGCTTTTTCAGATAATTTTTATTTATGCATGAATTGATGAAATATTATGACCTGTCACTTAAGAATGCTTCTATGTTCTATTATCCTATATTTTTATGATATACTCATCCATTATTAACTATTTTTACTGTTTTGTTCATAAGATTGTTAAGAAAGTGTTTTTAGGAAAGCCTGAATTTGCCATCTCTTTGGTCAGATATAAAAGTTTTCTAACAACATATTCCAAGAATATTATAACATTCCACTATAATATATAAAATTAATTTTTACCATTTATGTCTTTTACAAATATATTTAAGGGAATATTCTATTTTATTTCTGAAAAGGATATTTTCTATCCTTTTTACTGTGAAAAAATAATGTTCTTTTGACCTTGCATGACATTTACAGATATAACTGCCATCATTTTGTCAAAGAACCCTTTGCATAATTAAAAAATTATTCATTAAGAAAAGGTTTTTAAATGAAATTTTAAAGTATTTTTTTTAAATGGTTTTAATCATATTTTATATGTTATAACGGAAAAATACTTTCAGAATTAATTCAATGTGTTATTTACATGTTTTCAAAGTTCATTCAAATAAATGGTTTGCAAGAAATTTCATCTTCTTTTATTTTTTTACAAGAAAAATTATTTTCAATAATTTTTAATGTTTTCTTTATATTTTTTAAAATTATTTTAAAATAAATTATTTTCCAAACATGTTCAATCACTCATTAAATGTAGTCATGTGATTTCAATGAAAATAATTTTGAAATGTTATTAAGCTTATATTATATGCTTTCAAAGAAAAAGGATGTCAAAATGATTTCAAGAATTATTGATATGTTTTCAAAGATATATTCAATGAAAAGTTTTTTCAATTGTTTTTATGTTATAGAAATAAATTTCTAAATAAAAAAGGATATTTACATCATGATATTTTTTAAGAGTATATTTATAGATTATTTTCAATCTAATAAGACATATATTGTTTTTATTATTCTTTTATAGAATGTGATCTAGTGGTTCCTTTCATAACCTTTCTACGAATAAGTTTTGATCAATTCCATGGTCTCTATGAAACCCATTTATTCTTCACTGGTAATATATTTATTAAACCATTTTCTCTTTCACGGGTTATATGAATTTGAAACCCACATATTTTCATGGGTTTTGTTTATGTTGAAATTATTATGAAATCTATCTTGTTCCAAATGTTTTGATATATTTACCTGTTTATGGTACCCATTTAGTTTTATGGGTAGTGATATACTTATTTTTGATCTTGTGGAACATTTGTGTATGATATCATTATGTGACAAGTGGGACCTATGGCTCCCTCTAATATATTAGAAAAATTTTATATCTCATGGGACAATGATTGGAATAATATAGAAAGGATTTATCATATATGGGAAGATAATCAAAACTGATCCCTTACAAATAAAGGACACCTTCTGGTGATAGTGGTTTGCCTCATCTAGTAGGTCTAACCACCATGATGATGGAAGGTGGGGAAACCTGGTCTATTTTGGGAAGATAGGGACAACTGATCCCTTACAAAGAAATGAAATTCACTTAAGATTGATGTTTTTTCCACTGAGTAGGTATATGCACTGTTATGATGGATGACCGAACACCTTATCTATTACATGAATATGTGGAAAGCCGATTGATTATAGGGAATGAACTACGACTTTGGATGGTTTTGTGTCCCTCCTAGTGGGTACATTTCCCATTAAGTTCCTAGATAACTTATAGTAATGTGTCTTTAATTACAGGGAGTGATATCATATGTTTATTAATGTAAAAATTCCATTTATTATTCCTATGTTAGGTTTTCATGTAATATTCTCTTTATTTCATTTATATTCATATCTTATGAACTGCCATTATTTATTCCATGATCTCTATTTTGATCTTTGATATATAGGGTATCATATCTTATCTTCATATCATGTTCCCATACCACTTATGATCATGTTTATACATAATTGCCCCCCTATTTTACCCTTACTGATAGTTTGATCTCACCCCATTCTGATGTTTCCTTTCTCTAGGTTATGGAGAAATGTTCTATGTAGAATTAATAAAGGTGCAGGTCATTATAGAATATGTTGGAGATCTTTCACTAGGATAGAAAATTTTGTTTTCGAGTTTCCAATGACACTAAACTATTACAGTCTTATAGAATTTATTTTGGTAATATACTGAATATTAAACAAAAATGATGTTATATCCATGTATATTATGGTTTGGTCTCTATAACACATGCTATAATACATTAGGTAGAAGGCCACAACCACCATGATTCTTCCTCTTAGTACATGTTCATAGAGGATGAGTATCAAACACTATGTTCAATTGTTCTCAATAAATGAATATCCAAATACCTCCATCCATCCATTGAAATAGATCACTAGAGAATTATAAATAGGGCACTAACATAATTTATGGAAGTTTTGATCAATTAAAAACTCTATAAGAGAATCATGTTAAGAATTATGCCTTTATTCTTCAGGGACACATTAGGTGGTGGTGTTGGGTTCTTAATAATGGAAGACGATATTAAGGTATAACATAAAAAAACATCAATTTCCCTTTTATATATAATTTATGATAAAGTTGTAGAACGCTAATAATTTAATTTATTTTTATTAGGGATCTATGAATCTTCCGACACACATGAAATATGTCATGGAGTTACTCTGTTTCTCTCCATTCGTAGTTAGAAAAGAACTGTAAGAGGATAGAATCTTCAAAATTTTAAGTCATAAAAAAACGAGATAATAGTTCAAGAACCATTAAAATAATATATATATATATATATAGTGAGAGAGGTTCTCTATAAGGCCTTTGTGGTTGTAAGTGTCTCGTGTAAGACATATCTACAGGAACTATTTCATCTTTTAGTTGACTTGAATGTGAAACATTCTATCATTGGAAGAGAAATGTAGAGGATTCTGAAAAGGGTGATGATATTATAATAGAGTAGAGAGGGGATTATTCCACCCCATAGATGTCAGAAGGAGGACCTCAATGTTTCAACTATCGATAGAGTTGGATCTATGAAAAATAATTCACAATCATTCAAATCAAGTCTCATTCGTATATCAGGAGGTGCATATTTAGTAGTATTATTCATGGGGTTGTAGATCAGGTCTCATAGGGGTGTTGGGAAAAAACCACTTGTCACAATAACACCCAAGAAATCTATTTTAAAATAATTATATTTTCTTTAACTAACTTACCACACAACAATTAAATTTAATTGAACTATGATATAATATAAAAAATTATTACATAAAAATGAATTTTAAAACCAAGAAATTAAACTGATTATATGAAATAGAATAAATATATAATTAAAATATTTGTATAATTTTTTTAAATAATGTAAATTTATTTATTAATAATTAATAAAAATATTTTCAATTTATAGTAAATCCATTCTATTTATAAGAAAATGTTATCTTAAAAAATGTTATTATTTTATTTTCTACACAAATATTTTAACATGTTTTATAACATTCTAAGGATTTTATATTATGCAACTAATATGAATTTTTAAATCAAGAATTCAATAATATCACAGTGTTAGTTTTATGTAATTTTTAATAAATAATATTTCTCAATGATTAGTGAAAAATACATATTTACCTAAAATGGTCATTTATTTTCATTATGTAACATAATTTAAAAATTAAATAATGTTTCAAATTTAATAATAATTTAACATAATACCCCCTTATTTATAAATAATATATTTAATTATATAATAATTATCATTATAATTAATATTTGAATTATTATACTTATGAGTTTAAAAACGAATTTTCTAGAAAAAGGGTTTTATGCGCGCAATTGGTTCTTATATTAGTAAATTTAATAAATATATACTAATATGTTATTTAACTATAGCTATATATCGTATGTTAAATACATTATTTTAATATTCATTTCTTGTTTTTATATTGAAATCAATGTACGTTAATTTTTTGGTACAATTTTCTTAAATGTGATTTTGTTGTATTTTACAAACATATTTAAATTTCAATTCTTTAAATTATAGAAATTGAATCTGTTAAAAGGATTAAAAATTTTTAAATCAAAATAATTAATATAATTTAATAGGTTCAACTTATATTATTTATAGTTAATTGTAAAAATAGTGTAATTTTGTTACCATAATTGAAGATAAAACGTGTCTACTAAGCGGGGTCAAACCTGGAGATAAGGCTTGGAATACCACATAAACACACATAATTATTGTTTTTTAAAATAAATTTATTACTTAAATTTTAATAAATATAAATACATTGATAGTTGCATCATATTTTACATTAATGTGACCTTATATTATTGAACTCTATTATGAATTTCAATGGAAGTCCCTCTCCTCAATTCGAAATAGGCACCTCATCACCTACCTTATATAAAAACATTGAGCCTTATATTTGGGAAACTAAAAAAATTCAAACTCATTATATATTTCATCCATTCATATTAGAAATTTCTTTACGCTCCTGAGACCAATCATTCATTTCTTAAGGTGTATACCATAAGTGGTATCTCAATAAAGAGGTATGGATCTTCCCTGAGCACATTCAATATTATTAAAGTTTAATATTTGATGAAATTTTAGCTAACCATTAAAACATGATTAATAAATTTAATATATATTCATATATTTAATTATTATGATTTATCTACCATTTACCACCTCCTTTCCATGAAATTATAAATGAAAGTGTCACTTTAGCGTACATTTGGACAATCGACTCTACATAGTGATATGATTATTTTTCCATCACCATATTTCATGTGTTCTAATTATAGAGGATTTAATTTCATTATACGATATTTTTTAAATAAATTTTTATTTTTATTTATAATATCCTATATATCATAGAAACAAATAATCCATTAGAGAATGAATACATCACTCGAGCGTATGTATGGACTACAACCTCCACAGAGTGACGTGATTTGTTTTTTTATTTACACTCAAAATGGATTTTAATAATGATATATTTATTTAAAATATATTTTATATATGATTTAATTAAGAATCCTTAGTATTGAATTAACATTTAACTTTCTTATGTTCCATCCATTGAAATATAGAAAGATCACTTGTGCGTATATAAGGATTACCAACTCCACAAAGAGATGTGATTCATTTTTCTTCACCATTTCATTTGAATTGATATAAAAGTGTATATAATTATTAAATAATAAATTCATTAATTTTATATCATTACAGAGATGTTGGAACCATTATTACTATAAAGTGATCAGATATTTTGAAACAAATCATGTTGGTCATAATGTAAGGGTAAATCATCAAAATTTTGTTTCATTGAGAAATTTTTAATGTTATTCACCAATTTATGTTTATAAAATTTATTCACATTAAAAATATAATTTTTTATCTTATATCCATCTTAATAAATGTTATATAATGTTTTAATTCATATTTTATCATCTAAATGGGTTTTATTCAAATGATGTCAATGTGGTTTGGGTTTATGGTCTCAAATTTTCATCTTCAATGCAACTATTATGTTATATAGTTATCATATTTTTTATTTTTACTACTACCAATTTGATATTTTGAATTATTAATATCCTTATTTTATTGTTGTTAATTTTTTCATATGATATTATTCCTTTTATCAAGTTTATTAATTAAGTTTTACCAAGGTGATAAGGGTTTTACATTACAATTCCCTTTTAACAGGGATTTTTTACACTTAATTATATGATGATAAAATTATGTGAAATATATATACAAAATAATATGCCATTTATTATTCTCTGGTTATTTATTTGGATAAAATTTTTAACATTATTTTTTCGCTCTTTAAGTACTTGGGGGACCAAAATCGATCTTTTATGGGAAACTGTCATTAATTTTCTCTTCGATCAGTAATCATTTCATCCATGTCTACATATTAATTATTAGAATTTTATAAATATATGTAAAACTATGAAAAAAATATTTAAATTCATTTTATCCTTGTTTTAAATTATTTACCATGATTTAAAAGTAATATTCTCATCATTTTCCAAACATGGTACATGTGAATATTTATTGAAAATATGAATAGTATGTTTCTTAAAGTATACAATTGGAACGAATATTACCTCCATCATAAATACTATATTTTTGAATTTAAATTTCAAAATTATCAACAGTAAAATTTATAATAAAATTATCTCTTTAATATTTTTTTTATTTTTTTATTATTTCAAAAAAGTGGTTTCAAGATGAAAACATAATTTTCCTCCTGAAATGTTCTAATGATATTTTTAATTTATTTTTTCTATAATAAAATAATTTGATCTTTCATATAATTTACTCGGGATATAACATAATACTATCATCATTAATCAACATCTTGATTAAATAATATTTTGGTTCTAAAATATTTATAAAACCTTTTTTCTTTTACATGGGGTATGCAGTGATAAAATTATAAATGTTTTCATGATCATATGGAAAACATATGAAGGGATTATGATTTTTGAAGGGTTAGTCTCTTAAAAACTCAACTATATTTGGAAATGATTAATGTTCTATGAGATCAATAGGTACGTGAGAGTTTTTCACAATCCTAAAAGAGGGTACACTATTGGTTAAAGAAATCCCAATATGCAATAAATATCTTAATAGATATCCATGAAAAATGATTTCTATGATTTTGATTAGGCCGCAATTTATTCCACTCTATCTTGTCATGATATTATACTAATTTAATTCTCTATTGGTCCAGTTTCATTAATTTGTTCAGGGTTCTTATATTAGGAACTATAATTCTTTATTCCATGGCATATAATTATATAAATTATTAGGTATCAATTTGAAATGTTACTATCATGTAATAATACCTTTATACACAAGGTATTATTATATATAATAATTGATTGATATATCCCTTATTTACCTATAATGAGAATCTACCCTCGCCCATTATTATGATTCATTTTCCATAGTATATGAGGAATGGTTTTATGTATGATATTGTTATGTTGGGTTCTTATTGCAGTGAACTAATTGGGGGATGATATTGATCTTTTATACATTGTTTATTTATATATGAAGATATTAAAGGAAACCAAAATATTATGGTTTTTATGTGGATCATAATGATTTATAATGAACATTTATTTATAATGTAATATTTATTTATGTAATTTTTGGGTCACTGTAGTTTATCTTATATCATGGTTTAGTTATTTTTGTGAACTAGGATGATAAAATATTTGTTAGAAACCATAGGATAAAACAACATATAAGATAATATCCTCATTTATTTTATTTAATAAAGTTTAGTTTTCGAAAAAAATAAATATCTTCAGGGATAATTGAATGTTCCTTGTCTCTCTTATGGACACACCTAGAGGTAACAACTCAGAATGGGGATGATTGCGTATTTACCTGTAAAGGAACTCAGTTCTTGAAGAATAAAAAAATGGATATTTTAAAAAAATTATTTTAGATTCATGAAAAAACATATATTATATATTCACAATTCCTATATCCACCCATATATCATGTAAATTATAATTTATATACTAAAAATCCCAAAATCAAATTCATACCTCAAATGATTTTGATCAAACATGTATCCACTAACTATTTTTGAATGTTGTATGATGAAACCAAATTCAACCCTTTAAATAATCCACATGTTCCCTAGAATATTTATATTTCACTATTTATTTTTTATTTTTTCTAGGGTAGATTGTCAATGAACCTTTCAATATTGAGTCCATTACAGGTGCACCATTGCTAGGATCTAGGATGTATATCTAAGATTAGGGTTCTTAGATCACTTACTTGTTAATATATAAAGTAGTAGGGAGGAGTCCATGGCTCTCAATTTTTTGGTAAGAATATTTTGTTGAATTGAATCTCCCTATGTTAAAATATGATGCTCAATAAATATCTATAAACATTATTTGGACATTGAAAAAGTTTATCCTACTAAATAATCACTAAAATTCACATCCCACACATAAACCATATTGAAAATGTGATGGAAATTTTATCACTCACTTCTAATATTATAATATGTTATGTGGTACATTATGATTCATTACATTAAATCATCTATCTCGTAATTATATTAATGAACCATGATTAATATATAATTAATTATTAAAATTTATATTCATCTTATTCTGTTAAAACATTCAAATAAATTGAATATATAAATTCGAAATTTAATATTTTAAACATAAATAATATTTAATTTATTTATTTATTCTGGTTGATAAAACTTAGAAAAACTACAGCCCCCCACCATTGGGCCCACAATATCCTTAACTGATGTTAAATAAAATTGGTTAGGAACCTGAATAAGATTATTGTGTGACACATTATAACCTTATCTAAATTCCTAGAAGTTCATTCCACATACTAGGATTAGAATATAGGAACTCATCAACTACTAGTAATTGATCAGGTTTAGATGTATTAATTAAATCCAACTGTAAACATAAAAAATTTAATAAAATCTATGTTCCTCTTGAAATGTAAAAAAAAATTGATGGATTTATCTTATCGTCATCAAAATTTTCCCTATGTATTCATGACCATACCAGATATACATATTTTTAGTCATCGTGGACATGGATTTAATGATGTTCCAACCATCTAGGACAATTAAAATTATGCTATCTCATTATATTATAAGTAAAAAAATCATATATCAATTGTTCAATTAATTTCATAAAAAACGATGAACCCACAACAAGTTACCTTCCCACAAACAAAAAAAAATCCATGGTTTTCATCTCACAAAAAAAGTGTTCAATCAAATAATACACATTGATAATGATCTCTAGTCGAGTGATTGATTCATATTCTAATAGATAAGAACATTAAATGAAACCCAATACATATAGTGTTCATATTAGAGGCTTTATCCACATGATACACAATTCTCAAGACCAAAATGTGAAAACTTCAAGAGATGATATATTAATTCATAAGATCCCCATCACCTAATAGTATGAAAACTTTTATGTCATACTAGAATGATGAATCTATACAATGTGACATGTATTTAATATTACTTCCATATTATCTTGAGGTTCTCATTATAGTATGGACAGACTATAACCCATTGATACAAAAAAAAATATAGAAGATCCTTACCATGTAAATAGTGGATACAAAATTGTAGAGAATATTATTGTAAGACAACATCATAGCTAACTCTATTTATTCATGAAATTATTATTGAAAATTACAATTCAATTTGAGTATAGGGAATCGACTTTTATGACACTCCCTGATGTGGCACTATTTTTACATAGTTTTACCACATTTTTTATTTAATTTTTATCAATTTAATTAATTATTTTGACATTTTCTAATAAATAATGGCACTTTTGTATTTTTATCACTACATATATTAATTAATCATTTTCAAAATTAAATATGTGTTTTTAGTCATTTTATATAGTGTTTATACTTATTCCAAATTTATTTTTTAGATTAATAATCTTAATTTGGTTTACATTTTAATAATTTTAAATGTTTATTATTTAATTAATTATCATTTTTATGTTCACTAATCGATTATAGTGATTTATTTAAAACTTTACACTTAAATTTAGATTTATTTAAATAAAATAACCTTACTTATTAACCGGTTCAATTATTTTTCTAAGAAAATAAGTTTAATTTATAGTTTAATAAAGTAATTTGTTTTTAATTTTATGTTTTCATTTCTTTATTTAACTAATTATCATTGTCTTTTATTAACTCTAGTTAATTCTAATTATTTTAATTTTATTTTTGCAGTTAATTATTTGTAGGTATTATGAATTTATTTAGACATATATTTTATTAATCTTAACATTTATTTTATTAGTTAATAATTTTGTAACCTTTATTTTTAATTATTTAAATAATTTAGTTAGTTTTTAGTTATAGTTAATTATTTAATCTTAAAAAATTTAGTTAATCTCTATTTTTGTTAATTATTTAGTGTATTAATTTTTTTTATTTTCTTTAAATTATTTTTATTGTTAACATCTCATTTTGTTCTATTGGTGATTTGACTCACTAATACCACGTCAAACTGATCATTTGTCACACTGGAGTTTTTTATAACTATCGGTGTGTCATGACTCATTGATTACTTCGAAACACCATCAGTCTCTCGCAATGCACTGATGTTGCGATGCACTGATCCTTTTCATCGGTTTCGGTCTCTCTTACCTTCGGCGTCTTATTTTATTTCAACTATCGGTGAGACATTGACTCACCGATGTTTTTTATATTTTAACCATTAGTCTCTCATGACTCACCGATCATTTTATTTTATTTTGTTCTTATACTACCGATTATTATTCCTTCTATCATCGAGTCATGACTCACCGATATTTCAAGTCACCATCGGTTCTTGGTCACACAGATTACTCTTTATTTTAATTATCGGTAACTTTTTTTCTTCCATCGGTGTTTGACGCACACACCGATATTAATTTCATTCTCATTTCTCACACGGAATCTTTTCACACACTCACTGATAGTTCGTTTCTTTTTCTCTAGCCTTATCACACATTGTTCGTTCTCATCTATCGATTTCACATTTTCACACTGGTGTTATATTGATATCTTCCACCATACACTGCGATCAATGTTTCCCATCCACAATCACCGTCTCGCAGGCATGTCTCATAATCCAATCGAAACCTCCATTAAAGAAGAATCACGATTTACAACCACATCCATCACTGCAAGGGGTTAATGGAGCCGCGTTGTCGAGGCAATATGATGCCATGGTCACGGTTGAAGCCTGAATCTCATCACTGATGGACCTCACGCAGTGGGAAAGAGGAGCTAATCAGGGAACCGCCACCATAATCGATCTTTTCCACTACGGATCTAATGTTTTGCCACCATGGGATCCGAACTAGAGGAGATCACCACATCAACATAGAATCCAATTATTGAAGATTGCTGAAGAAGATGACAAATGTTACTAATCCGCTACAAGAAAAAAAACAACCATAGAAGACTACAGATCCTAAAATAATTAAGAATAGTTTGTCACTAAGTTTGATCTCCGGAGGAACTAGTCACTCAGTCAAGATATGAAGCTTCCTGAAATCACTGCTATCATGATTTGCTAGTTCCGGAGAAGGTGGAGAAGGTTGAGCAATTCACCGCCAAACGAGGTCACGCCTCGAGGGAGGAGAAGCTGATGCCACCTTTCTAGGGAGAGATCACTTTCAGGATGTCGGTCTAGCTGATGTTCTGTGGGGAGGAAGATCCAGAGCGTGGAACTGAGCTAATGAGAGGAGTCAACCGTGCCGTGGGAATTTTGCAGAGAAACCCAACTCCCTCCCTGATACTTGCCGATCTGGGGGGGAGGATAAAGTGAATTTAATAAAAATATATATACTAAAATAAATAATTAACTACAAAATATAAGATATAACTTAAAATATTAATAATAATAACTAAACTAATTATTATTTAATATTTATAAATATAAATTTATAGTACATAAAAGATAATTATTTTTAATAATGAAGATTTATTAACTAAAAAAACTTTATCTTAAACTAAATTATTTAATAATAACATCTAAACTGAAATAAATAAATTATTAATTTAATGTTGAATTTTAAATTTTTAGAGTTAAATAAAATAAAAGATTATATCTAATACGTTAAATATTTAATGTTAAAAATAATAATCAAGTTAATAATTATTTTTACCGTTTTTTTTAAAATATATATATCTACTTAACTTCTTAATTTAATATCTAGAAATAAAATATTAACGACTTATAAATTTAAATAAAATAACTTAATTCATCAATTAATTAAAAGATATTTTTATTTCCATCTAAAATTAACATTAATAAATATATATTAAATTAAATAAGTTAATTACTAAATTTCTTGAAAATAATATTTAATAATTAATAAATTAATCTTTAGATTAAATTAGTAAAATATCCAACTAATAATTGTTAATAAATTTATCTATTATTATCTATTTTTTTATTATCATGTGTTAACAGTTTTAACTTTGTTTTGATGTTCTTTACCTTATAGGTTTATACTAAGGCCTTAAAACGTCCAGGTTCACGCAACTAAATAAGAAAAAGTTAGTTACTAGGGAAAAACTTGTGCGACATTCCAGTAACGAAAACACACACGTGTGCGGTGCAATAGTGAAAGATGAATTCAAGTCGGTGAAGAGTTCCGATGACTAGAAGCAAAAGACAGTGGCTACTTAAGACAGAGAAAGCAGCAATACTTTGTGTGAAATTCAAGAGACAAATACTCATTTAGGGTGACATTCATTTGACACATTGGAGGATCCAGTGTCGAGGAGAGGAGACCAGAGGGCGACTCTAGAACCACTTCTTGGAGATGGACGAGTCAAGGAGAAGAAATTCATGCTAGTAGAGGGAATTTTCTTCCTCTGTTTTATTTTAATTCTTCTCTTTTTTAATAGAATGATCTTGATATACATAATAAAGGGGATTTTTATCTAAATCATTAGTTTGGGGATAAATTTAAATTCTACTGGTTACCTTTAAATGTTCTTTTTCACTTCATCTTTAGATGTATTCAGTATTGATCTGCGAGTTCAATACTGAATTCATTCAATTTCATTATTCCATCATATATTATTTTCAAAATTTCACAATTAGTTGGCGAGATTGATCATGATAAAACTTTTCAAAATATGTAGACTCTAAAATGTTCAGGACTTATTGTGAGTTCATCCTGATGTTAAACTTCAAACTGTTCACAGTTGATTTATTTTAGGTTGGTGAACTCTAAAATAGATTGGATTGTGTGAATTGACTCCTAACGAGGTAGGTTATTCATACTCTTATGACAGTACTATGCAATAACCTTTAAGTGAATTGAAACACCTCTGAAACCAGTGGAATGTAGATGTTTTCCCATGCATTTTAAATATATTGTTCATTTATCAGTTCTTTTTTATCTATGTTCTCCTTTTTTTCAACTGTCTCCTACTTTAATTCAGTTTTTAAACATGTTTTCCAATGTTCTGTCGCTCTACCGCTTATAAAAAAATAAAATATATAAATAAAAAGTGAAAAATAGAAAAATCACTCCACTACTGAAAATAGTAGAGTTTTCCAAAATTTTAAGATGATTAGTGTCCAAATTTACCTTCTTTGTGTGTTCAACCTTCCTTGTCACATATACAGTAGTTAGTTGGAATATTAATTTTAAACATTGACAGACTTCAACGATGGTTTTGGTCAATTTTTTGGCTTCATTTCTGAGTAAGGCCCAAGCCATTACTCTAAAAAACAATTTAAAAAAACTCATATATAAAAATATTTACAAAATTGAAAATTTTGAAAATTTTAAAACAAATCGGTTTCACTTCTTGCTAAATTGTTACTACTTAGTACTGCATGTTGTCGTTTGTATGAGCACAAGACACTCTTCTGTTAGACTAGATCCACTGAAATTATAAATAGAAAAATATCTCACTGCTCTAAGAAAGACGAAAAAAACTGAAATGGAAAACTTTGATAATAGGGTTCCTAATAACAACATTAAAAATCATCCAAAACTCTTAGATGAAAATGAAAGGCCGAGGATGAGGGAGTTTCAACTTCCTCAAGTTTCAATCAATCCATCATCCATTAGGTTATCTCCTAGAGAAATAAATTATGAATTGAAACAGTAACATATTTCAATATTTCCTACTTTTAATGGGCTCTCTAATGAGGACTCCCTTTCCTTCATTAGAGACTTATACAATACTGTGCAGCAATTACCTCTTCTAGGACTCACAGAGAATGAACGTAGAATGAGAGTATTTCCCTTTTACCTTAAAGGGAATACTAGAAATTGGTTTTTGTGTCTAGATGAGAACATTTTAGAAAACATGGATCATGTGTATAACTCTTTCATTATGAAATTTTTTCCTTAAAGACTTAATGGAGAACTTATAACAAAGATAGCTAGTTTTTATCATGAGTATGGAGAAGATATTCATGATTCATGGGATAGATTTAGGGATCTGCTTAGGTAGTGTCCCCATCATCAACTCCCATCTCACCTTCTCATGGATACCTTCAATGAAGGGTTGTCCTCCTCTGGATAGAATCTAGTTGACCAAGATGCTAGGGGTAATTATAATGATAAAATATATGAAGAACATAGACAAATTATTAATAATCTTGCACTGAATTCACAACAAAAAAATTCAAGAAGGAAAAGTGTCAATAGAAATATTAATTCAAACACTGTTTCAATGAATGGAATCAATCTTAGCTGGCTAAAATCACCAACCATCTTCAATCCTTAATGAACTAGAATTCAAAACAAACTGTTTACCAACTTGGATGTCAAAATACCAACCAAATATTAAGGGAACAGTGTGTCCAGTGTGGAATTTTTGGGAATACATAAATTTTTTGTCCTAACTTTGATATGCCAGCCCAACAATAAGAAAATTCAAACATTTTTAACTATAGTCCTAGAATTCCTCTTAAAGAAGATCCATTTTTCAAAACAATTATAATCAAGGCTATAGGGACCACCCTAATCTGTCTTAGAAAGATCAAGGCTTAATAAAACAATCTACTACCACCAATAACTCTAATCAACTAATACCAAATTTTCAAAATCAACAATGGGTTGAGTCTTCAAATGTACAAGGAAAAAATTATAATCACATATCTTCTAAGAATTATCTAATTTTGAACAAAATCAACACTTAAGAAGAAATATACATGACTCATCTAACCAAACATCAAAATCAATATGAGTCTGATAAAATGAAATCAGATGTTGGAATGCATAATATGGAAACACAACATGGTTAACATGCTAGATATTTTTCATCTAGGAAAAAAGGTAGACTTCCAAGCACCACAGAAATTAACCCTAGGGAGAATACTAGGGCTGTTTTCCCTAGAAGTGGGATTTATACACAAATTATTGCTAAAAAAGACCACAAAAATTCCCAAAATGAAAATCGGATTCAATCTAGTAAAAAAATATACTTTTCACACATGTTGGTAATTCACAGAAAAGTCCTGAAAATGATCTAAATTTGAAATAGTCATCTGAAAATCAAGATGAAACTTCATCTAAAAATCAAAAGAATAAAGGAAAATAAAAAGTTGAGGAAGTGGTGAGGAGATGAGAATGGAGGGAAACTCTGGAACCACTTCTTGCTGATGGAAGAGTCAGGGAACGACAATTCATGCAAACAGAGGGAGTTTCCTTCCTCTGTTCTCTTTTAATTATTCTCTTTTGTAATATAATTATCTAGATATATGTATTAAAGAGTATTTTTAGTTAAATCATTAGTTTGGTGATAAATTGATGTTACAATGGTTACCTTTAAATGTTCTTTTTCACTTCTTCTTTAGATGTATTCAGTATTGATCGGTGAGATAAATATGGGATTCATTCAATTTCATTGTCCCATCAAAGTTTATTTTCAAAATTTCACAATCGGTTGGTGACATTGATCGTGGAAACACTTTTCAAAAGATGATAAACTCAAAAGACGTCATGACTTATGGTGAGTTGGTCCAGATGTTAAATTTCAAACTGTTCACAGTTGATTTATTTTATAGTGGAAAACTCTAGATTAGATTGGATTGTGTGAATTAACTCTTGGCAAGGGAGGTAATTCATACTATTATAGTGGCACTATGCAATAACCTTTTATGTGAATTGAAACTCCTCTTAAACCAGTAGAATGAATATTTTTCCCTAGGCATTTAAAATAGATTGTTCGTTTATCAGTGCTTTTATATCTCTATTCTCCTTTGTTTTCAACTGTCTGTTGCATCAATTCTATTTTTAAACATGTTTTACAATGTTCTGTCACTCTACTGTTTATAAAAAAATATATAAAAAGTGAAAAAATTGAAAAATAACTCCACTACTGACAATAGTGGAGTTTTCAAAAAAAGATTAGATGATTACTGGCCAAATTTACCTTCCTTGTGGGTTCGAACCTGCTTTCCACATATACAGTACATGGTAGGAATATAAACATTAAACATTGACCAACTTTAAAAATAGTTTTGGTTAAGTTTTTGGCATCTTTTTCAGGGAAGGTGCAAGCCATTACTCTAAAAAATAGATTTAAAAATACTCATATATAAAAATCGTTGAAAATTTTGAAAATTTTGAAAATGGTAAAAAAATTGGTTTCGCTTATTTATGAATTGTTACTACTGAGTATTTCCTATTGTAATTTGTATGAGCACAAGACACTCTACTATTATACTAGAGCCACTGAACATAGAAATTGACAAGCATCTCACGACTCTAAGAAAGAAAAACAAAACTGAAATAGAAAACATAGATAATAGAGTTCCTAATAACAAAATTCAAAATATTCCAGAACTCTTAGATGAAAATGAAAGGCCAAGGATGAGGAAGTTTCAAATTCTTCATGTTTCAAGCAATCCACCATCCATTAGGTTATCTCCTATAGATAGAAATTATGAATTGAAATAGTCACATAATTCATTGTTTCCTGCTTTTAATGGTATCTTTAATGAGCACCCCCTTTCCTTTATTAGAGACTTCTACAATATTGTGTAGTAATTACCTCTTCTATTACTGACAAAGAATGAACATAGAATAAGATTCTTTACCTCTTACCTTAACGGTAATTCTAGAAATTGGAGTTTGAGTCGAGATGATAACATTTTTAAAAACTGGGATCATGTGTATAACTCTTTGATTATAAAATTTTTCTCCTCAAAGACTTAAAGGTGAACTTAGAACAATGATTACTAATTTTTATAAAGAGGATAGAGAATCTTTTCAGTATGCTTGGTATAGATTTATGGATCTCCTTAGGTAGTGTCCCAATCATCAACTCACATATCACCTTCTCATGGATACCTTCAATGATGGGTTTTCTTCCTCTGGACAAAATCTAGTTGACCAAGCTATTGGGGGTAATTACAATGATAAAACAGATTAAGAACTTAGAAAATTTTTATTAATCTTGCACTAAATTCACAAGATAAACATTCAAGAAGGAAAAGAGTCAATAGAAATGTTAATTCAAACACTGTTTCAATGAATGAAACTCAAGCTTAGTTGGATGAAATCACCAACCAACATCAATATATAATGAACCAGAATTCAAGACAAATTGTTAACAACTTGGATGTTAAAATAACAACCAATATTTTAGGGAATAGTGTGTCCAGTGTGGTATGTCTGGGCATACTGAATATTTTTTTCCTAAATTTGATATGTCAGCCCAACAACAAGAAAATTCAAACATTGTTAACTATGATCCTAGAATGCCTCCTATAGAAGATCCATTTTCAAACAATTATAATCTGGGCTATAGGAACCACCCTATTCTGTCCTGGAAAGATTATGGCTTAATTAAACAATCTACTTCCCCTAATTACTCTAATCAACCAAGACAAAATTTTCAGAATCAGCAAATGGGTGAGTCTTCAAATGTACAAGGAAACAATGAAAATCACATGTCTTCTAAGATAGATCTAATTATGAAAAAAAAATCAACTCTCATGAAAAAAGATACATGACTCAGCTAACCAAACATAAAAATCAATATGAGTCTGATAAAATGAAAACTGATGTTAGAATGCAGAATATGGAAACACAACTTGGTCAATATGCTAGAGATTTTTCATCTAGGAAAAAATGTAGCTTCCAAGTACCACTAAACATAACCCTATGGATAATGCCATGGATTTTGTCACTAGAAGTGGGTTTAATACACAAATTGTTGCTGAAAAAGACCATGAAAATTCCCAAAATGAAAATCTGATTCAATATGGTAATAAAAATCATCTTTTCACCCATGTTGGAAATTCAAAGAAAAGTCTTGAAAATGATCTAAATTTGAAATTTTCACCTGAAACTCAAGATGAAACTTTATCTAAAAATCAAAAGAATAAAGGAATATAAAAATTTGAGGAAGGGGTTAGGGATATACCTACTGTCATTAAAAAATTTTCTCCACCCATCCCTTTCCCTGAGAAGCTGAAACCTCAAAGTAACACCAGGGATGGACTTCTTCAGTTCCTTGGTCTCCTCTCTAAACTCCAAGTGAACATTCCTTTCAATAATGCCTTAATTAAAATCCCATCTTACTTGAAATCTCTTAAGAAATTTTTTTAGAACAAAAAAACACTAGAAGAATTTCCAACTTACCACCTCACTGAAGAGTGCAGTGCTGTACTCCAAAAGAGAATCCTACCTGAACTGAAAGACCCAGGTAGTTTTTTCATACCTTACACCATATGAAACTCTAATCAACTCAACTGTTTGTGTGATTTAGGTTCTATCATTAATCTTCTACCATACTCACTATTTCAACAGTTGAGTTTGGGTGACCTTCAACCCACCACAGTCATACTATAGTTAGCTGATAGATCTTTCACTCATCCTCTGGGTCAGGTAGATGATTTTTTAGTTAGGGATGGAAATCAATTTTTGCCTGCAGACTTTTTAGTCTTAGATATGAAGTGTGATCAAGATGTTCTCATCATCTTGGGTAGGCCCTTCGTGGCCACATGTGGTGCTTTAATTGATGTTTCTAAAAGTCAATTAATTTTTAAAATTTTAGAACAACAAGAAGAGTTCAATGGGTTTAAAATGATAAAGGACAAAATTTTTCTGAAAATTGTTCAATGGTAGAGACATTACATGATGGGAAATCAACTGAAAATATTGAAAAATATTAAATTCAATCTATTGTTGAAGAAATCTATCTTGAAGCTAAAAATCATGTTTGATCTGTTTTAGAAATTGAAAATTCTGCTCAAAAACCAAATCAGGAAAATGTATAAAATATGAAAATTGTCTAGTTGTTGTCATATAAGGGTCCTATATTTCAAATCATAGAATATTTTTGAGTGAATTTTAGGGTGTCTCTATTAACACCAACCTTTCTTAACACTTTAATGATATTGAGGGAAAACTTATAAGACAACTAGATGATTCTGCTCTGATTAACTTGTGGAAATCTGATCTAGAAAATCTGGACAACGAACTGCCCACATTAGACAGTAGAACTATTACTTCTGAATCTGAGCATGAAATTGAAAATATTTCATCATTTTAAACTCCTTACAAGAGGTATGTTGATTAGATACTTAGAACTGGAAGTTTTATCTTGATTCTAGGGGACACACATTTTTATTTTTTATTAAAGTAATCATCTTAATGAGTCAATGTAAAAGGTTTCCATATAAATTTTTTGAAACTAGAGTAATTTTGGCATCTGGGATCCCACAGTGAATCTCTGAGACCCTAGATGCTGGGTGCATTTCTGTTTACTATAATCCCTCAGTACACCTTGAATAAGTGCTTATGAATAGTACTTAGCACAGTGAAACATGGTTGGGGAAAAATAAAATAAAGTGTCTAGGGTCAAAAATGAGTTCATTAAGGTGACGGAAATGATGAACTCCAAATGAAGAAGGGGACAATTGGATTATTTGGAAATCATTTAGGTTGTATGATTAAGATGATTCAAAAAAATATTTATTTTTGGAACTCAGGTGAAAAATAAAAGTACAAAGTTCCTTGGTTATGGTCATAATTCCATTGATATTTTACCTCTTTTCATTCTTGGATTTAGAACTATGACTTGGATTGAAATGAATTATTAATCAGAATCAAATATTAGGCATGAAAGCTTCAATACATGATGACTAATAGCTTTATTAATTACTCCTTGATTATTTGTTCTAGGAATAACACCATTTAAATCCTATTTTTCAAAAAGAATTCTGACAGTTTATGTATTCTGTTTATAAATGGATAAACATGTTACAGTGTGATCTTAATCTTAAATACACTTTACTGTTTTTCAAAGAAAATAAAACATTGGATTTTTTGGGGACAAACAATGCTTAAGTGTGGGGGAATTTGATGTGGCTCTATTTTTACATAGTTTTTCCACATCTTATGTTTAATTTCTATTAATTTAATTAATTATTTTGACACTTTTTAATAAATAATGGCACTTTTGTATTTTTATCACTACATATTTTAATAAATTATTTTTATAATTAAATATGTGTTTTTAGTCCTTTTATATAGTCTTTCTAATTTTTCCAAATTTATTTTTGATATTAATAATCTTAATTTGGTTAAATTTTTAATAATTTCAAATTTTTATTATTTAATTAATTGTCATTTTTATTTTTATTAATAAAATATATTTTTTTATTTAAAACTTTACACTTTAATTTAGAATTATTTAAATAAATAAATCTTACTTATTAACCATTTCAATTATTCTTCTACGTAAATAATTTTAAGTTAATGTTTAATGAAGAAATGTGTTTTTAATTATATGTTTTCATTTCATCATCTAACTAATTAAATTTTTCGTTTGATAAATCAATTTAATTATAATTATTTTAATTTTAGGTTTGCAGTTAATTATTTTTAGGTGTTCTTCATTTATTTAGACATATATTTAATTAATCCTAACATTTATTTTATTAGTTAATAATTTAGTCGCCTTTATTTTTAATTTGATAACTAATTTAGTTATTTTTTAGTTATAGTTAATTATTTAATCTTAAGAAATTTTGTTAACCTTTTTTTGTTAATTAATTAATGTTTTACCTTTTTTATTTTATTTAAATTATTTTTTATTGTTAACATCTCATTTTGTTCTATCGGTGAGTTGACGCACCGATGCCGCGTCACACTGATATTTTGTCACACCAGAGTTTTTTATAACTTTCGGTGTGTCGTGACTCACCGATTACTCGAAACACCATCGGTCTCTCACAACGCACTGATGTTGCAACACACAGATCCTTTTTATTGGTTTCGGTCTCTCATATATTCAGTATCTTATATTATTTCAACTACCAGTGAGTCATTGACTCAACAATGTTTTTTTATTTTAAACATCGGTCTCTCAGAACTCACCGATATTTTTATTTTATTTGGTTCCGCTATGACTGATTGTTATTCCTTATATCAGTGAGTCATGACTCACCTATATTTCAAGTCACCATTGGTTTCTCGTCACGCAGATTACTCTTTATTTTAATTATCGGTAAGTTCTTTTTTCTTACATCGGTTTGTCATTCACACATTGATATTCATTTCATTCTCATTTATGACTGACTCGTTTCACAAACTCACCGATAGTTCATTTCTTTTTCTTCAGCCTTACCACTCACAGTTCCTTCTCTTCTATCGGTTTCAAATTTTTACACAAGTATACTATTGGTATCTTCCACCATACACTGCTACCGACGTTTCCCATCCACAATCATCGTCTTGCAGCCCTGTCTCATAATCCTACCGCAACCTCCATTGAAGAGCAAGAAAGATTTACAACCACTCCCATCGATGTATGGGGCTAATGGAGCCATGATTTCGAGCCAAGATGACTCCCTGGTCGCGGTTGAAGCCCGAATCTCACCACTGATGGGCTTCGCATTGTGGGAAGGAGGATTTGAGCAGGGGACCGCTGCCGTAATCAAGCTTCGCTGCTACGGATCTAAGGCTACGCCACCATGGGAGCCGAACCAGAGGAGATCATTGCATCAACATGAAATCCAATCATTGATGATTGCTGAAGAAGATCAAAAATTTTACTGATCAGCTACAAGAAAATTAAACCAACTGTAGAAGAATACCGATCCAAAAATAATTCAGAACAGGCTGTCAATATGTTTGATCTCATGAGGAACTAATAACTCACTCAAGATCTGAAGCTTCCACAAATCACCGCTATCGTGATGTGCCGATTCTAGAGAAGGTGGAGAAGGTTGAGCCATTCGCCACAAAACGAGGTCGCGCCTCGAGGGAGGAGAAGCTGGTGAAACTTTTCTATGGAGAGCTCACCTTCAAGACGCCGCTCTAGCTGCTGTTCCATGAGGAGGAAGATCCAAAGTGTCGCACTGAGCTGATGAGAGGAGTCAACCACGTCGTGGGAGTTTTGTAGAGAAACCCTACTCCCTCCTTGCTTTGCACCGATCTAGGGGGGATATGATGAATTTAATAAAAATATATTTAATAAAATAAAAAATTAACTAAAAATAAAAAATTTAAAATCTAAATTAAAAAATAATAAATAAACTAATTATTATTAAATTTTAATAAATATAAATTTATAATACATATAAGATAATTATTTTTAATAAATTAGAATTATTAACTAAATTAAAACATTAACTTAAACTAAATTTTTTAATAATAACTTATAAACTGAAATAAATAAATTTTTAATTTAGTGTTGCATTTTAAATTTTTATAGTTAAATAATATAAAAGAATATATCAAATAAGTTAACAATTTAAAGGTAAAAATAATAATCAAGTTAATAATTAATTTTACCTTTTTTTTAAAATATATATATATATATATCTATGTAACTTCTTAATTTAATTTCTAGAACTAAAATTTTAACGACTTATCAATTTAAATAGCATAACTTAATTCATCAATTAATTAAAATATATCTTTATTTGCATCTAAAATTAACTTTAATAAATATATATTAAATTAAATAAGTTAATTACTTAATTACTTAAAAATAATATTTAATAATTAATAAATTAATCTTTAGATTAAATTATTAAAATATCTAGCTAATAATTGGTAGGAAATTTATCTTTTATTATCTATTGTTTTATTATCCCGTTTTAACAATTTTAACTTTGTTTTGATTTTATTTACCTTGCAGGTTCATACCAAGGCATTATAAATGTACCGGTTCACGCAACTAACTTAGAATAAGTTAGTTGAGAGGGAAAAACTTACATGACGTTCCAGTCGAGAAAAAACACACATGTGCATTGCAATAGTGAAAGATGAATTCAAGCCTACGAAGAGTTCCGATGACGGGTAGCAGAAGACAGTGGATACTTAAGACAAATCAAGAAGTAGTATTTTGTGGTACATTAAAGATATAGAGATTAATTTAAGGTGACATTCATTCGACACATTGGTGGAGCTAGTGCTGAGAAGAGGAGACCAGAGGGCGACTCTGGAACCACTTCTTAGAGCTGGAAGAGTCCAGGAGTAGAAATTCATGCTAGAAGAGGGATTTTTCTTCCTCTATTTTTTTTAATTCCTCTCTTTTGTAATATAATATTCATGATATAGATATTAAAGAGTATTTTTATCTAAATCATTAGTTCGGGGATAAATTGAAATTACACTGGTTACCTTTAAATGTGCTTTTTAACTTCATCTTTAGATGTATTTAGTACTGATCGGTGAGATTGATACTGAATTCATTCAATTTTATTGTTCCATAAAAGATTAATTTCTAAATTTTATAATCAGTTGGTGAGATTGATCATGGAAACACTTTTCAAAAGATGATAAACTTTAAAAACATCAGAACTTATGGTGAGTTCGTCCTGATGTTAAATTTCAAAATGTTCATAGTTGATTTATTTTAGGGTGGAGAACTCTAGAATAGATTGGATTGTTTGAATTAACACATGGTGAGGGAGGTTATTCATACTATTATTATGGTACTATGCAATAACCTTTATGTGAATTTAAACACATCTGAAACCAGTAGAAATGATATTTTTTCCCCAACATTTTAAATAGATTGTTCATTTATCAAAGATTTTATATCTCTTTTCTCCTTTGTTTTCAACTGTCTCTTGCTTCAATTTAGTTTTTAAACATGTTTTCCAATGTTCTGTCACTCTACTGCTTATAAAAAAATAAAAAAATATATAAAAAGTGAAAAATAAGAAAATCACTCCACTAATGACAATAGTGGAGTTTACTAAAAACTTTGGATGATTAATGGCTAAGTTTACCTGCCATGTGGGTTCAAACCTACTTTCCACATATATAGTAGTTAGTTGGAATATAAATTTCAAACTTTGACCGACTTCAATGATGGTTTAGGTCACTCTCACATGTACTGGATTCAACATTCGAATTCTCACTATGATTTCTCTCACGATAAGATCATTCTTATTATGGGTTATAGATTTATTTATGTTTCCTACAATGTTTTCCATTTTGGATACCATGTAATTTTCCATTTCACCTCACAGAGTAAAATCCTTTATGTCTTGATAACACTGATTATATTAAATTTTTTACATTGTCCATATGTAATGCCTTGGATAATACCTTTTTTATGAAGTCCATTTTCAAATATAAAATATATATAATTTCAAAAAGTAGGTGTTACTATTAATAACGGCTAGTTTGATTAGTTATGGTGTGTTAGAACTCGGTGTTGCGTACAACACACGTTATCACATTATTCAAAGAGAAGCGTACCGTAGAAGCTTGGGGTGTTACATCTACGGTACGCTTCTCTTTGAATAATGTGATAGCGTGTGTTGTATGCAACACTGAGTTCTAACACACCATAACTAATCAAACTAGCCGTTATGAATAGTAATAACTACTTTTTGAAATTATATATATTTTATATTTTAAAATGGACTTCATTTCTGGATTCAGAATATCGAATTTAGCCTAAGGTGAAATTTTGATACTTTTCGGATAACTTTCATATTTTGATGAATAGAGAAAATTACTAAATTTTAATCAAAAACAACTTTTTTAATAAAAATAATTAATAGTGATAAATTATGAATTTGAGTGGTTTTAAAGTATATTTAGAATATATTTTTACCATTTAATATAATGTTTTTCATTGGACATAATTTTGCAATTAAACCGAACATAAACAAGTGTCAATCTTTTGATAGTTATTATCTCTTAAAAACACGTTTTTTGTTTTGACAGCGGGAATTAATTTTAAATTAATTTCTGCCACTTCTATGTTTTGAATTTAGAAAAATGGATTCCATATTTGGAATCAGGATGTTCAAATTTTGTAAATAGGTAACTATTATTTTTAGACATTTTGAATAATTACTGCGGTAAATATTTTATTTACCATGGTTAAGGGTAAATCCGGTAAATAAGGGTTAAAAAATAACATTATAATAATACTAAATTACCCTAAAATGTGTCCTAGCATTATTGGTTGATAAGTTTTCGACCATAGGCATCTTTGGGACGACTTTGGGACCCCATGGTGCCACTTGTTGGTGATAGGGACACTTTATTTTAATTAAGTTAAAATGAATACAAAAATGACACAAGCATATATCTTTTAGAAAAACAATTATTACATAGGGTTATATATGTTGGATTTTAGATTATAAATATTCATTAGAAAGATAAAAATATTTCCTACATAATGATATTTTAATTATAATTTTGAGACATTAAATAATTTATTTTATTTATGACACAATGATGATGCAGTAATTACTAAAATAGTGAAAAATTAAATTAATTGATATTATAAATACCCAAATAAATATAATATGAAACTTTTAATGAATTAAAATAATTTTCTAGGATAATATGATATATTAGGATTGAATTAATTTACTTTGTTAGAAGTAATCAATCTGTTATGAGTTTCAAAAAAATCAACTATTAAATAGTGTCAAAATTGACATAAAAGAGTTCTTAAAACAAATATTATATTATTAATTGATATTAAATTCCTAAAAATCTAATTTTCGGCCAAGAGACTTGTATCAGGATATTTTCATCATTAATGGACCACTTGGGGGTCTCTTGGATGTATATAGTAAGTTTATTAACCATATTATATAAAAATACAAAGAGACATTGTAAAAGTGAAACTAATTAACTTAGAGTTTATACTTAAATATAAGGTTAATATAAGTACCCAAACCTGTCTAAATTCTATTGGTTGAGTTGTTTTAGACCCCTCCCCACCTTATCCTTTGAATAGTCAACTTTTTATCCATTGGAAACCGAATATGAATTTATTATAAACTAATATCTCTAGCTTTTCCAAAGGTGCCCCTCACCCCTCTTATAAAAGGGCACTCCTCCTTCTCATTTCTTCACACCTTCAAAGCCTTTTGGTTCGGCAAAACTCTTCCCAAATACTCTCCCAACTTCCCTCACTACAACCTAGAGGCCTTAGTTTGATCAGAAAGCCAGCCTAAGTAGCCCTTTTGATCAAATCAAAAGGAAGAACCCGAAGAAGAGGTAATGATTTCACCACCCTTTTTCCAAGTTCATTACTTCTTCCACTTCTTCTTCCTTTGTTGTTACAATTCTAAAATAATAACTCCGGTATCATATATATACTGTGATGTTATTATAAATATGGTACAGCCATATTCAGTATTCTATCCACCCTTTGAATAACATGTCACCATACGTACGTACGTACGGCTTATCGTCTCCACGTCGGGGTGTAATTGTTATTCAATATAATATTATTTGGATGGGTATAATAATGATTTGTAACTCATGTAAATAATAAATATAACATTTTAATGATTCAGTATATATGATATACCATCCATTTATATATTATTTTAATATCAAAAGAATGATATTGTCGCCCGTGCGTACGTACGGACTACCGTCTCCACGAACGCGATGAGATTCATTCTCCATCATATCCATTCAAGTATAATTATCATTTGATGATTTAAAAAATGATGTTTAAGGACTTGATATCATTATGGATATGAATAATATACAACCTATCCTTTACAAACATGTCTTACTTAACAAAACATATAAAAGAAAACAAGTAAGTTAACACCCGAAACAATGATAATACTAAGATATTATTATCAAATCAATATTAAAAGATCATATATGATATCATATTAATGTATATGATTCTTGTATATTTTAATAACAATTATTTCACCATTATACAGGAGGTTTACCTACCCCAACCAAGGAAAAGTACAAGGTAAGGGTTATTTCAAAATCTCTTCATTATCCGAGGTTGTTTATATGTAATAATCTACTGGGATCTCTTTATCATCCACATCCATGGTTCCACAAAATGTATTTCAAAACATTTTTATTATTTACAAGAATATGGGTTAAAGTCATTTATACCCTTGTTTGACTTTTTATAAGAGGAATCTTTCCGTCATTTCCAAAACAAGGTCCTTTTTAACCTTTTCGACAGAATTAAGGTAAGAATGTTTTTTTTAACTTATACATCAGGTGCGGCTATTTTCCGCTTTTATAAAATCCTCAAAGCTTTCCTTACAAGCTTATAAGAATATTTTCAAAGAAAATGTTTTATTTTATATGGCTCTTAAATGATTTCAAAAAAATAAAATAGATATTTCTCCAAAAAGTGTTTTGATTTCATCTATGGCAACATCCTTTGATGGATTTTACGCTTATTTGAAGTTGATTTATTATGATACAAAACTTCTATATTGCATTGAAGGTTTTGTGATATGTTTGACTGTGGATGAGCTATTTTTGTACCATTCATAGTTTATGGTGAAATTATTGACATTTCTTATGCTATTTTTAATACGAATGTTTATGTTATGTTTAAATCTTTTCATATGGGAATGCATTGGACATAATATGTGACGGGTTGAACCCGCTATATCTCCTCGATGCATCGGTAGGTCTCATGAGACAAACTAGTGTCTTGGCATAAGGCCTTGGCAAAATCTTATTTGTAGTCTTGGCACGAGGCCTTGGCTATGTGGTTATGATAGTCTGGCATTATGCATTCCAACATTATGAAAGTGGTTATTGATATTGCATGTGATTATTCGATTAGTAGAATATCCATGTGAACAAGTAAATGGCATTATTTCATTTTACTTTTTCCATACTATGTTGAAGTTCAAGTTTAAAAGGCTTTTGTTTTAGTTATACATAGCCTTAAATGTTTATTCTTATTTATGAAAGTTTCTGGTATATTGTTATCCTTACTGGGCATTTGAGCTCACCCATTTTCTATGTTTTATTTTTCCCAGGAAGTGAAGAAGTAAATTATGAATGACCTGCAGGGATATAATGTGGGGATATGAGTGTGGTTTATGGAGACAATATGTTGTTGTAGTAGTTTTTCACTTTATAATGTAATGTAAAACTTTATGAATATATCTAGTGTTTCCAAGGCTACTAAACCAATCGGTCTTTCGAGATTTGATCTTTCTTGTGATCATGCCAATGTTATGTAATAATGCACCGACTCTGGGTAACTAGGGTCAGGGCGTTACAGTTGGTATCAGAGGAAGTTTAGTACAAACCTTGGAAGCTAGATTTAGATAAACTCTGATTAGAGCACGTAGACCTAAGATGAACTTTGAGGATTAGTATAGAAGAACTTCCTAGAATTTTGGTATTGTAGAGATTTTGTCAGTTTTCCGAGTAATACGTCCATGTCTGGATATGAGCAGGTAGAGGCGGCTCTGGCATAGATGTACCTAGGGGTAAAACCCAAAAACACCGCTTTGAGCTAGACTCGAACGGGAACTGGTGCATGACAACGGGCCTTGCTGAACTCTTGGTTACGACACTCCCGGGGGATATGCTTAGGATAACTCTCATTTTCATTACAAATAATTATGAAGGGTTTATGAGTATATACTTCCTCAAAGAAATTTTTTTTATGATTATGGATTATATCCATAAATAGTTCAATTTATGTTAAGTGTTTTATAAGTATGGGATAATGTATTTTGATTTATAAACTGATCTAGTTTATGCCATTGTTTAGAATTGGCACCTAGTGGAAGAAATGGAAACCGTATCAATGAATGCACTCCATGTAGAGATTTCCCTCCTGCTCAAGATAACTATAGTGGATCTGGTGATGCAACTGGTGTCGATCAGCTAATTACCATACTGGGACAACATACTCAGGTTATGAATAATAACCTTACCCGTATGGAGCACCCTGATCCACAGCGTGGAGGATCAATGTTAGATCGATTCATGAGGCAACAACCACCAACGTTCAATGGGAGTAAAAATCCCTTAGTAGCTGAGCAATGGATAAATTCCCTAGAGAAAATATTTCAGGCTTTGGGGAGCAGTGAAAGGGAAAAAGTTATCGTGGCAGTTTACCGCCTCACTGGAGATGTTGATCAATGGTGGTCATTAATTCAAAATATGAAGGAAGATGATGAAGTATCAAATATGGAATGGAGGGAGTTCAAAGATCTGTTTTTAGAAAAATACTTTCCTCGCGACCATCGAGCAGATATGGAAAGACAATTTCTAAGTCTGAGAAAGAAGGAGGATGAGAATGTCACAAAGTATGAGGCTAACTTTACAAGGTTAGCAAGGTATGCTGGTGATTATATACGTAACCCAAGAAGTAAGATTGATCGTTTCTTTGATGGGTTAAAACCATTTCTCCTCGAGCATTAGTCTCACAATCCTTTTCGTCGTACGAAGACATTGTCTCATGTGCTATCAAGACCGAAAAGGAATTCTCTAAGTCTTATGACTTTAATGCAAAGCAAGAGAAGAAGAGACCTTATGATCAATCTGGGAATGGAAATAAGGGGAAGAAGGGAAAGGTTGAATATCCATCTTGTGGTAAGTGCAGGAAGAAACATCCTGGTACTTGCTTGAAGGGAATGGGAGTCTGTTACAAGTGTGGTGAAAAAGGCCACCAAGCTCGTGATTGTAAGGGGAAGAAGGAAGCTACCAATGTTCAGTTCTACAATTGCAGGGAGATGGGGGAATTATGCAAATGCATGTCCTAAGCATCAGGAGAACTTACCTCAGAAAAGGAGAAGGGATCAAGGCCAGGCTTATGCTATCACTACTGCTGAGGTAGAAGCTCCGAAAGACGTGGTGGCAGGTAATTTAATGGTTTCCTCAAGTTTAGTAAATACATTATTTGACTCTGGATCATCGCATTGTTTCATATCTTCCCAGTTTGCTAAGAAAATTAGATATTTCTAATTTGATTTAATAAGGGAGTTGTCAGTTAAAACTCCTAAGGGAAGTATCATTGGAACAAAGTTTTGTGAATCAGTCACCATTAGAGCACATGAATGTTCTTTATCTGCTGATCTCGTCGTCATACCTATGATTGAGTTTGATATAATCCTCGGTATGGACTGGCTTTCGGACTATGATGCAAAGATTTATTGTAAGAAGAAAGAGGTTATGATTCTTGATGATAATGATAAGGAACACCTTATCTTTAGAGCAGAATCGTCACCACCTAATTCTTATTTAGATCCACCCCCAGTAGCTCAACTTAATTCAATTATTGGGGAGGAAGAGAATGAAATAACTGTCGGTGAGGAAAGGAATGTTCAAATAGATGATGTACCTATTGTGAAAGAATTTGTAGATGTATTTCCGGAAGATTTACCTGGACATCCTCCAGAATGAGAAGTTGAGTTTTCCATTGATTTGATTCCTGGATCAAGGCCTATATCAAAGACCCCTTATAGAATGGCCACTGTAGAATTAGTTTAACTAAAGAAACAACTAGAGGAATTCAGTAATAAGGGATTTATTCTCCCTAGTGTTTCTCCATGGGGAGCCCCTGTTCTTTTTGTTAAAAAGAATGATGGATCTATGAGGTTATGTATCGACTACAGGGAGATCAATGCTATAACGATAAAGAACAAGTATCCCCTACCTCTTATTGATGATTTATTTGACCAACTACATGGAGCTCAATACTTTTCAAAGATTGACCTTCGATCTGGATACCATCAGTTGTGTGTGAAGAAGGAAGACATTCCAAAGACAGCATTTCGAACTAGGTACGGGCATTACGAGTTTACCGTAATGCCGTTTGGATTGACTAATGCACCCTCTGTATTCATGGATCTGATGAATAGAGTTTTCAAGGAGTATCTCTATGAATTTTTGGTGGTATTTATTGATGATATCTTGGTATACTCCAAAACATACGAAGATCATGAAAATCACTTGCGCATTATCTTGAAGACTCTGAGGAGGCATGAATTATATGGGAAGTTTAGAAAGTGTGAATTCTGGCTTCAGGAGATTTCTTTTCTTGGCCATATTGTCTCTAAAGATGGAATCTCTGTTGATCCTTCTAAGACCAAGGCAATCCAAGAATGGCCAGCACCTATGAGTATAACTGAGGTACGTAGTTTTATTGGTTTGGCAGGTTATTATCGACGTTTCGTCCAGAATTTTGCCCGATTGGCTAACCCATTAAAAAAGCTCACACGTAAAGGGGTTAAATTTGTTTGGACAAAAGAGTGTGAAGAATGTTTTGAAGAACTGAAGAGAATATTAGTCAATGATCCTATATTGACTCTACCATCGGGGAATGATGGGTTCGTTATTTATAGTGATGCATCAAAGAAAGGACTTGGTTGTGTCCTTATGCAGAATGATAGAGTTATTGCCTATGCATCACGACAGTTGAAAATTCATGAACAAAACCATCCTACTCATGATCTCGAGTTAGCAGCTGTGATCTTTTCGTTGAAGATATGGAGGCACTACCTCTATGGTGAAAAATGTGAGATTTATACTGATCACAAGAGATTGAAGTATATTTTCTCACAAAAAGAACTCAACATGAGGAAAAGGAGATGTCTTGAATTACTCAAGGATTACGATTGCACGATACACTACCACCCGGGGAAAGCAAACAAGGTGGCAGATGCTTTGAGTAGAAAAGACCATGGATTTTTGAACAATATGAGAATTTAAAGGGATCCAATTTTCATGGATCTAGTGAAGATGGACATGGGAATAACCAGGGAAGGTGAAACATCAATACTTTTTCAAATGGTTGCCAAACCATCTTTACTAGAAAAAATTAAGAGTTCTCAGACTGATGATGAAGAATTTCAAAAGAAGATTAAAGCTGTGAATGATGGGAGATTGAGAGACTTTGTGTATGAAGATGGAATTTTGAAATTCGGGAAGAGACTTTTTGTTCCCGATTTACCTGATCTAAAAAGAGAATTGTTGGATGATGCTCATAGTTCCAATTTCTATATACACCCTGGGAGCACCAAAATGTATAGAGATTTGAAGGAACATTTTTGGTGGGACAACATGAAGAGGGAGATTTCTGATTTTGTGTCAAGATGTATGGTTTGTCAACAAGTGAAAGCTGGAAGGCAACAGCCTGGAGGAGTCATGCAACCTCTTCCCATACCGTAGTGGAAATGGGACAATATTACGATGGACTTTGTCATGGGGCTACCAAAGACTCCTATAAGGAATGATGAAATATGGGTTATTGTTGATCGTCTTACCAAGTCATCACATTTTCTCGCTATAAGAGAAGATCTACCCCTGGAACGTCTAGCAAGACTATATATTAATGAAGTTGTGAGACTTCATGGAGTACCCCTATCGATTGTTTCTGATCGTGATCCCCGTTTTACTTCAAGATTTTGGAGAAGTCTTCAGAAATCCCTGGATACTGAACTTCATTTGAGCACTGCTTACCACCCTCAGACAGATGGACAATCAGAACGGACTATTCAGACCTTAGAAGACATGTTGAGATCTTTCTCACATGATTTTCAGGGTATGTGGGATCAATATTTACCACTGGTAGAATTTTCCTATAACAATAGCTTCCATTCGAGTATTCAGATGGCACCATATGAAGCGTTATACAGAAATTGATGTCGTACACCAACCTGTTGTGATGACGTTGGTGAAGGAAAACTTGTAGGCCCAGAACTGGTGGAGGAAACGGTGGAAAAGGTGAAGGTAATCCAAAATCACATCAATGCAGCTCAAAGTAGGTAGAAGAGCTATGCCGATAATCAAATGAAGGATTTGGAATTTCAAGTCGGTGATCATGTTTTCCTGAAGGAATCTCCATGGAAGGGAGTCATACGTTTTGGTAAGAAAGGTAAATTGATTCCCAGGTACATCAGACCCTTCGAAGTTCTAGAACGAATTGGGGTTGTAGCTTACCGATTGGCAATGCCGCCAAGTCTCTCCAAAGTTCACGATGTGTTCCACGTATCTCTGTTGAGGAAATACATGCCTGACCCAACGCATGTACTCACCTACGAGGAGTTAGAACTAGAACCCGATCTGTCTTATTGCGAAGAGACTATCAAGATTCTTGATACAAGAGAACAAGTACTGAGAAACCGGACGACGCGCCTGGTAAAAGGTTTGTGGAGAAACCATAAGATGGAAGAGGCAACGTGGGAACCCGAGGAACTTATGATGAAGAACCACCCGAGTCTTTTCATGCGGTAGTATTCTAGAAATTTCGAGGACGAAATTATTTGAATGAGGGGAGAATGTAACACCCCAAACTTCTACGGTACGCTTCTCTTTGAATAATGTGATAGCGTGTGTTGTACGCAACACTGAGTTCTAACACACCATAACTAATCAAACTAGCTGGTATGAATAGTAATAACTAATTTTTGAAATTATATATATTTTAGATTTTAAAATGGACTTCATTTCTGGATTCAGAATATCGAATTTATCCTAAGGTGAAATTTTGGTACTTTTCGGATAACTTTCATATTTTGATGAATAGTGAAAATTACTAAATTTTAATCAAAAACAACTTTTTAAATAAAAATAATTAATAGTGATAAATTATGAATTTGAGTGGTTTTAAAGTATATTTAGAATATATTTTTACCATTTAATATAATGTTTTTCATTAGACATAATTTTGCAATTAAACCGAACATAAACAAGTGTCAATCTTTTGATAGTTATTATCTCTTAAAAACACGCTTTTTGTTTTGACAGTGGGAATTAATTTTAAATTAATTTCTGCCACTTCTGTGTTTTGAATTTAGAAAAATGGATT
This sequence comes from Viscum album, assembly GCA_963277665.1. NCBI lineage: Eukaryota > Viridiplantae > Streptophyta > Magnoliopsida > Santalales > Viscaceae > Viscum > Viscum album. Next base: position 1,302,804,874 of record OY728140.1, on the reverse strand, counting down.
CCATATTTGGAATCAGGATTTTCAAATTGTGTAAATAGGTAACTTTTATTTTTAGACATTTTGAATAATTACTGCGGTAAATATTTTATTTACCATGGTTAAGGGTAAGTCCGGTAAATAAGGGGTAAAAAATAATATTATAATAATACTAAATTACCCTAAAACGTGTCATAGCTTTATTGGTTGATAATGTTTCGACCATAGGCATCATTGGGTCGACTTTGGGACCCCATGGTGCCACTTGTAGGTGATAGGGACACTTTATTTTAATTAAGTTAAAATGAATACAAAAATGACACAAGCATATATCTTTTAGAAAAACAATTATTAAATAGGGTTATATATGTTGTATTTTAGATTATAAATATTCATTAGAAATATAAAAATATTTCCTACATAATGATATTTTATTTATAATTTTTAGACATTAAATATTTTCTTTTATTTATGACACAATGATGATGCAGTAATTACTAAAATAGTGAAAAATTAAATTAATTGATATTATAAATAAACAAATAAATATAATATGAAACTTTTAATGAATTAAACTAATTTTCTAGGATAATATGATATATTAGTATTGATTTAATTTACTTTGTTCGAAGTAATCAATCTGTTTTGAGTTTCAAAAAAATCAACTATTAAATAGTGTCAAAATTGACATAAAAGAGTTTTTAAAACAAATATTATATTATTAATTGATATTAAATTTCTAAAAATCTAATGATCGGCCAAGAGACTTATATCATGATATTTCCATCATTAATGGACCACTTGGGGCTCGCTTGGATGTATATAGTAAGTTTATTAACCATATTATATAAAAATACAAAGAGACATTGTAAATGTGAAACTAATTAACTTAGAGTTAATAATTATAGATAAGGTTAATATAAGTACCCAAACCTGTCTAAATTCTATTGGTTGAGTTGTTTTAGACCCATCCCCACCTTAACCTTTGAATAGTCTACTTTGGATCCATTGGAAACCGAATATGAATTTATTATAAACTAATATCTCTAGCTTTTCCAAAGGTGCCCCTCACCCCTCTTATAAAAGGGCACTCCTCCTTCTCATTTCTTCACACCTTCAAAGCCTTTTGGTTCGGAAAAAATCTGCCCAAATACTCTCCCAACTTACCTCACTACAACCTAGAGGCATTAGTTTGATCATAAAGCCAACCTATGCAGCCCTTTTGATCAAATCAAAAGGAAGAACCCGAAGAAGAGGTAATGATTTCACTACCCTTTTTCCAAGTTCATTACTTCTTCCACTTCTTCTTCCTTTGTTGTTACCATTCTAAAATAATAACTCCAGTATCATATATATACTGTGATGTTATTATAAATATGGTACAACCATATTCAGTATTCTATCCACCCTTTGAATAACATGTCACCATACGTGCGTACGTACGGCTTACCGTCTCCATGTCGTGGTGTAATTGTTATTCAATATAATATTATTTGGATGGGTATAATAATGATGTGTAACTCATGTAAATAAAAAATATAACATGTTAATGATTCATAATATATGATATACCATCCATTTATATATTATTTTAATTTCAAAACAATGATATTGTCACTCGTGCGTACGTACGGACCACCGTCTCCACGAACGCGATGAGATTCATTCTCCATCGTATCCATTCAAGTATAATTATCATTTGATGATTTAAAAAATGATGTTTAAGGACTTGATATCATTCTGGATATGAATAATATACAACCTATCCTTTACAAACATGTCTTACGTAACAAAACATATAAAAGAAAACAAGTAAGTTAACACCCGAAACAATGATAATACTAAGATATGATTATCAAATCAATATTAAAAGATCATATATGATATCATATTAATGTATATGATTCTTGTATAATTTAATAACAATTATTTCACCATTATACAGGAGGTTAACCTACCCCAACCAAGGAAAATTACAAGGTAAGGGTTATTTCACAATCTCTTCATTATCCGAGGTTGTTTATATGTAATAATCTACTGGGATCTCTTTATCATCCACATCCATGTTTCCTCAAAATGTATTTCAAAACATTTTTATTATTTACAAGAATATGGGTTGAAGTCATTTATACCCTTGTTTGACTTTTTATAAGAGTAATCTTTCCATCGTTTTCAAAACAAGTTCCTTTTTAACCTTTTCGACAGAATTAAGGTAAGAATGTTTTTTTTAACTTATACAGCGGGTGCGGCTATTTTCCGCTGTTATAAAATCTTCAAAGTTTTCCTTACAAGCTTATAAGAATATTTTCAAAGAAAATGTTTTATTTTATATGGCTCTTAAATGATTTCAAAAAAATAAAAGAGATATTTCTCCAAAAAGTGTTTTGATTTCATCTATGTCAACATCCTTTGATGGATTTTACGCTTATTTGAAGTTGATTTATTATGATACAAAACTTCTATATTGTATTGAAGGTTTTGTGATATGTTTTACTGTGGATGTGCTATTTTTATACCATTCATAGTTTATGGTGAAATTATTGACATTTCGTATGCTATTTTTAATACGAATGTTTATGTTATGTTTACACCTTTTCATATGGGAATGCATTGGACTTAATATGTGATGGGTGGAGCCCGCTATAGCTCCTCAATGCATCGGTAGGTCTCATAAGACAAACTAGTGTCTTGGCACAAGGACTTGGCAAAATCTTATTTGTAGTCTTGGCACGAGGCCTTGGCTATGTGGTTATGATAGTCTGGCATTATGCATTCCAACATTATGAAAGTGGTTATTGATATTGCATGTGATTATTCGATTAGTAGAATATCCATGTGAACAAGTAAATGGCATTATTTCATTTTACTTTTTCCATACTATGTTGAAGTTCAAGTTTAAAAGGCTTTTGTTTTAGTTATACATAGCCTTAAATGTTTATTCTTATTTATGAATGTTTTTGGTATATTGTTATCCTTACTGGGCATTTGAGCTCACCACTTTTCTATGTTTTATTTTTCCCAGGAAGTGAAGAAGTAAATTATGAATGACCTGTAGGGATATTATGTGGGGATATGAGTGTGGTTTATGGAGAAAATATGTTTTTGTAGTATTTTGTCACTTTATAATGTAATGTAAAACTTTATGAATATATCTAGTGTTTCCAAGGATACTAAACCAATCGGTCTTTCGAGATTTTATCTTTCTTGTGATAATGCCAATGTTATGTAATAATGCACCAACTCTGGGTAACTAGGGTCGGGGCGTTACAGACCATGTCAATATTATCATACTGACTCTGTCAATCGTATCGTATTAACTCTGTCAATCGTATCGTGCTGACTCTGTCAATCATATCATACTAACTCTCCCAAATCGTACTCACTTTTTTGTATCTTACTTTGTATCATATCAATACATTACATTTGGTAATACTTAAATACTCATACTTTCATTACATGTTTGTTTTGGTTATTTGTCAAAAAACACATGTTTCATATTAATCGTACTCTTGTTTATCATCTTCATATGTCTTTTGTTTTAACCAATATGATATCGTTGAGTTAGTTACAAACTAATCAAAATAATGTCGTTCTTTCTGTTTCAATATGACCAATATAATTCCAGGTGTCCAAGTCCCTCTGAGTTTTTCGGAGAAATATGACCGTTGGAGGAAATGTGACCGTTGGAACCTGAGGCCTATAAATAGGAGGTCATTTGAAGCTGCGAAGAACAACGGTGAAACAACTATGATACTTTGCTTCTATCAAGTTCTAGAGAGAGATGATGTGACTTATCTCATGCTTTTTGCTTTGTGCGACTGGTCTTTGTATCGAGGGATTTCAAGTGATTGAAAGACAGAGGTTCCAATTACCTACAAAATCGAGGGCTGCCAGGAATAGGCAGACATACATTCCGATCATCGTATCGAGGGATACTAGGGATAGTAAGACAGACGAACTGATCATCGTATTGAGGGCTTCCAGGGATAGACAGACAGACGAACCGATCATCGTGTCGAGGGCTGCCGGGGATATGCAGACAGATGAACCGATCATCGTATCGAGGGTTTACCAAGGTGGTGGTATGACAGAACTCTTATCCTAGGTGAAAGGATAACCCTTCTCTTTGGTTCAAAATAATTGTAATACTCTTACATTTCCACTGTTGTTTGTATTAGAAAATTTTTTTTATTGTTTCCTTCATTCATTACACTTTCAATTGTAATTGTTTCAATTACAATTATTCTATTACAATTTGTATTAATAGATTCTATACGCTTTATGGTATAATCCTTCACACTTGTATTATTCTGATTATTGTATTCATCTTGAATAAAATTACTTTACTTTTCTAATAGTATTACATTACATCATACCTTTATATTCAATAATATTGTGGTTGTTTGAATTGTATTAGTTTAAGATCTTTTAAACTAATCTCTTAAGTGTTTAAACACAATGTTTCTAAACCTACAATTCACCCCCCCTCTTTTATTGTTCCATCTAATATACATATACATCTATATATTCAATCCAACATGTATTTCATACCATGGAGGGACTTTGATACTCTTATCCCCTTAATTCCCTCTATCACTAGGTTGTAGAGAGCTACCTGAGGGGTTCTAAAGGACCTGGGGGAAGGGGATGTGCAAACTGTGCTTCATTACTTATTCAAATTTTATTATTGTGAAAATAAAGATCCATAGGTTCATTTTTATAGGTTATTAGGGGACCCTAGTCGAATTTTTTTTGTCCACACATGACCATGGCATAGTCACCAAATGTAGGTGTCCCACGTATGGGTAGAATGCCTTTATGTTCCATGCAGGGGCCTGTGTGAGCCTTCTTATGCACAATGTTGAGAATGAAGATTAGATTTGGGCATGTCCCATTTTCACATCTTAGTTTTCTTCACCTCCCTAGCATTCTAGAGATAATTTTTATAATTATTTCATTCCACATGACAAAAATGGATTGTTAAAATATTTTCACAAACCTTGAATAATGTTTTATTCATTTTTAAAATATATTGTCCTCATATTCACTTGAAACTTGTGAATACCTTGAGTATATATATTCAAATATGTTTATTCTTGAAATTAATAATATTAAATATATTTATTTCACATGATGAATCAATGTTAGACATATCCTAACCACAACCATGGGGTCCCACCTTGTCTTAATCTCTAATTGGGTAGTGTTTTTCAAGCCACTAAATAAGATTAGTATGTGACCCTATAAGACTATATCTATATAATAGTGTGTTTTTATCACATACTAGAAGTAGAGTATTGAAACTTATTATGGACCTTATAGATATATGTTTTAATCATTGGAATAAAAATCTCATATAACCATGCACCGTGTATCAATGTATTTTGGTCTCATTTTTTCACATAAAAAGGATTCAAAATTCATGTCATAATAAATTATTATATTATTTATTCATTAACCTACTGTATTTAATAATATTAAATCTCCAAGTCCATATATTTAATTAAGGTACTACTATCATGCTCGATTAATCTAGAGATATATCTTTATTTCAGAATCTACAAATCCATTTATAGCCATTAAATCAATTCCATACCTCCAATGACAAAAAAATGAAAACTAAATTTCCACAAACATAAATTTCAAGGTTATAATCATTCATAAATCTATATGATTAAATTATAAAATCTAATAATGATCTCATTTCTAAATACCAAAATGAAATCCCATAGATTAGAACATTAAATGGTGCACAAAAAATATAGTGTTTTTAATGGTGGTTCACCCCTCTTGATCTCCTCTAATAAAGATCACTATGTGAAAAATACATGATAAGATGAATCCATGCTTATGAGACCCCAAAATAAAATATTAATTCAACACCTATTTCCCATTAGTATGTTTTATCTTGAAAATGTGACATATATTTAAAATTATTGACAAAGAATCTTCAGGGTATTTTATAGCTTGGTACTACTATGACCCATTGATATGAAAAAAAATCCAAGGAAATTACCATTTAAATAGTGGACACATTAGTATCAATAATATTTTGGAATGATAACAATGTGAATAACATGCTATGTACATGATATTATAATTACAAATTATTGTAGATGAAGGGTGTTGTGAACCAATGTTGATATAAAATAGATCAAAATTAATGAATGATGTGTGGGCCAAAGATACAAAACCTTCCAAGAAACTCTTTAGGGATATTGTTGGGTTAATATAAAAATTCATTATCAAACATTATGAATTTGAATAGATAATGACCATGGTTTTCCTTTTTTAAACCCACGATGTCATTTAATGAAAAATAGTGTCATGATTTAGATATCATATGAAATATCTCCCCTGAATATATGCTTATTCCCTGTGAATATTATTTCTCACACTGTGAATTTTGGATCCTATTCAATAGATTGAACCAGGAGGAAACATAATGAAACTGAATGTGATGGATGAAACATTGATTATCCACATGATTCAACAAATTAACTAGGATATGGAATGTGAATAGTCTTTATTATGCATAACAAACTATCTCTATATGTGATCAAAAACATAATCATTGGTGATTTTCTAAATGAATGAAAAAAATACTAGAGTTTCCTGATCCCCATGGAGTTAATATAATTATGCACTGTAAATATCAATTATGTGGTGATATATAGTAAGGTAAATGCATTAAGGTAATTGGATGATTTTTTGGGTGCTAAAAATTAGGACATAAAAAATTACTTTCTGGGTAAAATGAAAATTCTTGTTAAAATAATTGATGAGAAAAATGGATTCTATGATTTACCATCAATGGTTGACAATTTTAAATATTTAAAGTATTACCCGTATTAATATTTTTATTCTAAGGGTAAATCTCAGGAGGATGATATGAAATGATTTATAAGTAAAGGTATTTATATAGATGATGATGATATTGTGAATGACATATGAAAGGTACAAATTATTTTAAAACTATTTATCTTGTTAAAATTATGAAACATGATTAAATTGAGAATGATGAATCATAAAAAATTATTGACATTATCTATTATTGGATAGATGAATTAATGAATGAGATACTATATCATGGTTTATATTTATATAAAATTATAATGGATTAATGTTTTAATATATTATTTATAAAGAATTATGATAATTATAATTATATTTTAATGTTTTTTAAAAGTTCTATGAATTACTACTAATGAAAATTTTGTTCTTAAATAGTTCATCTTTTATGATTTTATGGAATATGTTGAGTGGTAGTGTTATCCTAGAAAACTGATTTAGTTGATTGGTGATATATTTAGAGAGCACATTATTGAAGTACATATAACTCTTATTATGCACCTCTTATAGGGATAATAATGTTTGGTTTGGATAATGAGATGGCATTTTTAAAAAAATTAAATTGGATAGTGTTGGTGACCAAGAAATTGATCAGTGGTGCGATGAAAATTGTATTTAAGTTATTGTTATTGAAGGTTATTATATTTTTAGTTTTATATAATATATTATATTGTTGGAGATCCTATTTAAGGAATGAAGAAAGAGTTAATTTTATGATGATAAAATGATTTTATTGAGGATTTATTATTATTATTATATTTAAGGATAATATACTATCAGGTTATTCATAAGTTTGTTATGTAAAATTCAAAGTAACATTTTATATTTTGTAGAATAATGTTACATTGATTATGGGAATTTTATAAATTTTATCTAATTTTTTGGTTTTTTAAATAGGTTAGACAAATTTTATAGGTGTATTAAGGTTATCAATTTATATAATCATTTATGAAGACCTTTGGATGTTATTGTTTTGTTTTTTACGGATTAATATATTACTTTTTCAAATGATTATTAATATTTATTAGATACATTGTAATAACGTTCTTTTGGTGAATATATTAGGAAATATGGAATAAATTTTCATTTATTTATGTAACTTTGGAGCCATTAAATTTTAATTTTAATGCATCATGTATGATATATCATCTTGAATATTCATTTCATGTAGTATGAGATGCAATAGAAGTAGAAATTGATTTATTCATAAAAAGAAGGTTAAAATTGAGCTTATGAAATGAAATAAATTCAATTTTCTAGATTTTCTATTTATATCTATATTGATAGTGGAGGAATACCCCATCTATAAAAATATTATCTTAAAAATGAAAATTTTATACTTCTAATAATAATTAAATAAGAATAAACGGTCTTCTTCACCCCTCAATTATTTATGGTTTTGTGGTCATTAAAGTTCTCTTGAATATTTTTTTCACCAGTGTCTATTATTATTTTCACATTATATATAATCTAAATTTCCAAATTTTAATTTTTAAATAATATCATCCATTTATAGAAATTTGTTTTGGTGTTATTTTCGTTAACAATCATGTTTCACACATTACCATTTCAAAAGATGTTTTATTATCCCTTCATATAGTATGGGTTTTCCAAAAATATATTATAAAAAATAGAAACATTGATTACCAAGATAAAAATTGAAAGGATTACATTGGGGGGGATAGAATAAAAAACCATGAAAATTTTGTTCCAATAAATACTATTCTTCATATCTTTCTCAAAACACAACACCATACATTAGGTGAACTATGATATACATAAAAAATATTATTATAATAAAAATTTTATTATAACCATGAAATTAAACTAGTGTTAGGAATAATAAATACCACATTATGAAAAATATTTTTAATTTTATTCCATAATGTAAATGTGTTGATTAATTCATTAAAAAATGACTCAATTTTAGGTAAATTAATTTTAGTTTTCGAAAATGCGTTTTCATCAAAAATACATTTTTTGGAATTTTCTGTGAATAATAATAATGAAAATATAATATTCATATAATATATTTGTGAGATATTTAATTTATTTTTTTAAATCATCTTATCAATTTTAAAATAGGGTGAAATTTTGAGATTTCCTTAAAATGATTTATTTTTCAGTGAATAGTGAAAAATAATAATCTATTTAAAAATCATTAATTTATTTTAAACATTTTGTTTTAAAAATAAATGTATATTTTTAATTTGATATTAATCTGTATAAATCATAATTTCATCATAAATAATCTAACTATATATAAATTAATCATCACCATACTAGATTTTGGTATAAGTTTTTCTGTGCAAGAAAACCAATTTTCTAAGAATTTTTTCCCTATGTGGAATATTTATTTATCTTAATATTTTAAATTAATATATAATTATTATTTTATTTAGTAATATATTTATTATAAATTAAATAATATATTAAGAAAATAATTTAATTGTTTTTACAAGGCATGAAAGGGATGTTAATTCCTTTTTATGTTTAAAAATACAATTTTCTAAAATGTGTTTATATTGTTTTTTTTTCAAGGATATTGTAAATTAAATTCTACAACTTTTAATATTTTAATATATTAAAATTAAATACATATATTTATTCATTATAATTAAAATAATTTCTTATTATCAATTTAATTGTTTTTTAAAATTAATAGTTCAAATTCTAAAAATAATAACTAGAGTTCAAGTGAAAACGATATGACCAAGGGATACAAATAATAGATAAGGGTAGTGATTCCTCCCAAACATGAATAATTTTTATTTTATTGATCTTTTTTAAGATTTAATTGTCCTATTTTCAAATAGTTTCAAATTATTATCCACTTTATCATTAATCTCTGCCTATATTATTTTAATATTTTTAATAATTACATGTCGGTCCCCACCCTAACAGATAAACTCACAAATATTTGAAAAATATATTCACAAAAATTTAGATTTTTTCCTTACTCAATATCTAATTAAAATTAATAATATATATTTCCTTTAATCCTATAACTTCTAGTATTCTTCTTTGTCAAATATTTTGTGGATTATGTTATAAATCAATGGATGTCTCCCATAGAAGAGGTATAAATCATAACTGGTCTCTTTAAATTTTATTTATTATCCGAATTTCTCTAAAAATATTGTTTAAAGAAAAATAAATAATAAAATAAAATAAATATACATATATTTTTTTAAAATTATTTTAATTCTATTTCACCCAACATATACATCAAATAGGATATTACTTGTGTGTATGTGTGCACTACTTCCTCCATGTCCTAATATGATTCAATTTACATCACCATAATCTAAATTTGATATTATTAATGACATAGTGATTGTAAAATATATTTATAAAATAATTATATAATAATCATTATATTCTTACATTCTTATTCATTGGAAAATGATGATGACAATCATCAGTACATCTGGACTACCACCACCCCAGACTGATGTGAATTTTTTCATTAAGATAAAGCATGTATTTTAGTAAAGAATAATTTAATGAATAGATATGATAATAATGATATAATACTGATATGGTAATGTTGAAATATCATTTACATTTCTTTAATTCTGTTTATCAAAGAGTGGGAACATTACTGATGCATACATATGGATAACTGTATCTACAAAGTGATGTAATCCATTTTTCATCACAACATTATATTAATGGTTATGAAATTTAATATAATAGTTAAGTGTGAAACTTTGAAAATAATTATGATTATAAATATTATGAAATATTGATAAATGTAAAAATACCCGAACCTCTGAAATAATACATACATTTGAATTAAAGAAGTTAGTACATAAAATGATGTCTTTAATAGATAAATGCTAACAAATGGGTGTTCAAATGTTATAATGTGATAATATATGATTTCATAAATATGAATATTAAATTATTATATAAATATAGTAAATCATAATAAATTATATAGGTGGTTAGAAGGCATATGAATCATGTGAGAGATAAGGTAAGGGTTCATAATCTTAATTTTGTATCATTGAGACTTGTTTAATGTTAAGAACCTATTTATGTATATGATGTGTATAAACTACCCCATTAAAATGTTATATCATGAATAATTCATAATTATTAGTATTTAATCTTAAAAATCATATTTTTTCATCAAAGGGTGTTTTCTTATATGTTACCAATGTGGTAAGGATTTATCATCTCAAATTGTCTTATTTAAGAATATGTAATATTTTTCAAATATATTATTTTATGAGGTGTATAAAATAAACCATTTATATATTTCAGCAAGAAATTAATTATTTTAATGATTTTTAATGTTTCATTTGACGTTATTTCAATCATGGGGTTATGAATTTAATGTTATCATAGTCGTAATGGATTTAACATACAATGTCTCAATTAATCAAGATTTCATATAATTAAATTCATAATAATGAAATTATATGATATATCTCTCCAAAATAATATTTATTTTATTTTCATTAATTTATTTCTAGGTATTATATTTTTTCCATTAATTTTTATATTATTAAGTTCTCATGTTACTTAAATATGGTTTTTAAGGAGAACCGACCTTGTTTTTCTATTTGATCATGAATCTCTTATCTCATGTCTATATTTTATTAAATATAATTGAAAATTGTTTTTAATATTATCAAAAGAATAACTAAGTTAATTTTTAACTATTTTGGACTTCATTTAAATGGTTTAAAATTTATTTTCTAATAATTTTCTGAATAAGGAACTTTTGTCTTTTTTGGAAAAATTGTGAAAAGATTCATTGTTTTAAAATAACCTTCTTGAAGAAAATTAGTTTCCATTATAAATAAATATTAAATTAAATCATACATAAAATGTTTCAATGGTTCCTTTAAGTCAAAACATTTTCTTGGAAATTTTTAAAAACATTATATTTTAAATAATTGATCACAAAATAAAATATATATTTAATTCAATTGATGTTCAAATGATATTATATATTTATTTTTATGTATGAAAAAACTCAAAGGATTTTTTTTATGTTTTATTAGGGATGTTATATAATAAATCCATGATTATTATTTCTCTAGATGGTATATAATGTTGATGGTGAAACTTTAATGAATCTCAATTTCTTTTAAGTTGGATAAACTATGAAGAAATGATTAATGTATCCATTATCATTTGGGATACATATAAATGTAATTTTATTATGTGATGAGTTGTTATATTATAGACCACTAATGAATTTTCCAAATATTAATGTTATATGAGCACAAAATGTACTAGTGAGGTTATTCCAGCTTCAAAATAGGGTACACCCGAGGTTATCCTAATCATGAAAGTGGGTTTGTGGTAAATGAACTTCAAGGATTTGTGGAAGATCAATAAAATTTATACATTTTCAGATATATATTTATCTAAAAAATAATAACATTTTACTATTTTCATGACTGATACATGTATTAGATTTAGTTTTATTTATCGTTAAAATTGAATAATCGAAATTTAATTCAAAATTACACCTTACCAGACTTCGATCAGAATCAAATTTATCTTGTTATTATAAATCAATTCTCTAAGAAACTATATAATAAACCATTTCTGTAGTGCACTTGCAATATAGTTCCTTGATCGATCATCAGTCTAAGATATCTGGGTTTTGGTGTGGATAATTAGAGTCTATTAATTGTCATCATGGTCACAAGAGAACAATCTATGTATCCCTAAACATGAATTGATAAATTTATTATCCTACTTTCAAATTATTTTTATTGGAAATTAAATTGTGGGGATAAGATATAAAATTAATGAAATACCTTCTCACACAAACTTTTGGATTTTAAAAATGAATTTATTCATGGGTTAAAACAATTATAAATTACATTTATGTTCTTATGAAAATTAACCCTTTAAACATATCCACAAATAAACATAATGAAGGATAATTATTTTTGTAAATTTAATTTTAGTTTTATCAAGTTATTGTAACAATTAAAATGAGTATCCGTATAAAATATGAGTCATTAACATGGATCAAATATAAAATAAATATTATAAAAATCCTAGAATATTAATTATTAAATATTCATTAGAAAAATATTTTTCAATATATTATATGAATAACTTGTGAATATAAAAATATAATGAATTAAATTGATATTTTTCTAATATCAAATAATATTGAATTTAATTATTTACATTGTGATTCTATAAAAATGGAAATTACCTTGATGCCATAGTGGGGTGAACCATTTCCTAAACACCAATTCACTATAATTATCCATGCTTTTGAATATGTGTTTATGTGACCCTACATTCCCTTTTCACTATATAAGTGAGGGATACTCAGAGAAAATAGGTAGTGTACAGAAACTCATCAAGTATAATATTGAGATAGTGATTAATCATAGAAAGAACTACATAATATGAGCACAGACATTGTAATATAATCTATTTGTATCATAAAATGTCATAAATTAGAATTTATACATTGTGTTATCATCATTTATTTCATTACATTTCATTGATATTAATAGAATAACATACCATTAATCACAATGGCCATGAATTTTATAAAGATATAATCAATCTGTTCAATTGGTGAGAGACATATCATCCTTTCAGAAGTGAAAAACAAAATCTTCACCATTAAATCAACATCATACCACTAATGGTATACCCCCAACAAGATACCTCAAAACAACACAAATTCCAAGGTTTATTTATTATATTAAATATTATAATCAAATGATGTATATCTATAATGATCTCTAGTTGAGAGACCAATTCAATTCATTACATATGAAATCTACCAATTATAAAAAAAATTAATTTTGGTGGGATTGTCCTCATGATCTCCACTATATGAGAAATCTAAGTGAAAACAACCCATGAATAAATCTCAAGGCTAATGAGACCCCAACACTTAATAGTCTAAAATCATATGTTTTTCTTCATTATTAGATAACATAATAATATGAAATATGATAAATATTAGTTTCATAGTATAAAATGGTATTATTTATAGCTAGTAACTATAATAACAATTTTATATGGAAAATAATATAAAGATATTACCTTTTCATAAGTGGGTATATTAATTTTAAAAATATTATGTTAATAATTCATCATGAAAAACATTCAATGTACTAGATTTGATAATCAAAAATTACTTTTCAAGTAGGGTCTGGGGTACCCACATTTAAGACACTCCCAGATTCATTATATCCAACAATATAATAATATATATTTTTATATTTAATATGATAATATCATGCTTCTTCTTTGAAATAGATTTAGTCATTGGGCTTGCTATGTTTTCTTACATGGTTAATTTACTATTTGTGAAATCACCTAAATGAGTAAATCATTTAAAGAGGTGATGTCGCTAAGTATAAATATGTTTTTCATAATATTGATATATTTTTTAGTACTAAAAGTATGATTACAAGAATTAGAAAATATCATTACATAATTTATACTTTTTCAGATAACCATATGACTCAATGTACATAGTATTTTTAGAGAGGAACACCAAAATCTTGAATGAGTTTCTATTACTTATTACGGTAACATAACGTTTATATAAGATCATTTTGGTCTAGAGGAAGAGTATTTTATGTCCCTATAGTGGTGGTGAATCTACCTCTTCATGTACCTGGTACATATCCATTAGACTCCCGCAAGATCAATTGGATAGTTTTGATTGCTTCACATGGAGTTCTCATGGACTCAGCTGATATTTTCCTAACATAAATTATATTTTTCCTATATCTTGTAGATAAAATATCAAATTTTAGTGATCAATTGGTAATCCATATAGAATTATACTCAAAATTATAATCTTCTCATATGTCATATATGTTCTTCTTGTATATATTTATTCCAGGGGAATTAGAAAGAATTGTCACATGATTAGATATATTACATAAAGAATATATATACATTGACATGGTCTATATAACCAACAAATATAATGTAAAATTAATATTTCCCTGTAAAATTAATTTATATATTAATTCAATCTCTATATATTTTATTTCAACCAGATCGTAGCAAACTATAAGGCTAGTAGTTGTTTTCCATATATTATTAACTTATTTTACCTTCAAATTGTAGTTCTCCTACTATTATATTGTTGAATCACGGTATACATTCATGACAAAAGAATATTAAATGATAAAAATGATATCATTATTCCATAAATGGATCAATAAAATAGTCATTTCTTATTGTAATTCTTTGGTTTCATCGTGCCTTTGCGTAGTCTCTTATAGATAGCTTCCATGAAAGGTGGCATTGACATCCAATTCCCAATATATATTTTATAGAATTTTTATATGAATATTTAAATTTAAAAGGATATAAGAATGATGAATTTTTAATTAATAGATTCTTATAAGTAGCATTATTTTACCAATCTTGTATGGTTTCTCTTTAATACCCACCAATTGCATTACAACAATTTGGGTAACACCAAAATATAGACTTGATTCTACTACACGGTATCCATTCAACAAAATCCATAGCACATTTATAATTATTTATTATATATATAATGAATAATAATTTCTATAAACAAAAGTGAAAAAAATTATTTCATTTTTTTAATTAATATACACAATAAATGTCTCTCAAATATTCTTTTCAAGAATAATTGTGGAATTTTAACTTTTACAAAATATAGGGAATCTCTAACCTTCACCTAACACATATATTTCATGCTCCTATAATATCAAATATATATTTCTAAATTTTTTATTTAATTATATTATATCACTTGGTTATAATTATTGTGTCTTTTGGATTTCAATAATATCCATAAAATATTTAAGAAAGTTAACTTAAATTCAAATTATGATAATATTGATGAATGTTTTTTTGTAGAAGAATACTTTCAGAAAACTTTCTATCTAAACACACAGAGTATGTAATAGTATATTAAATTAAAACTCAAACTCATATGAGATCCATTTTACATTATATTTGGCATATGGTTACTTGTTAACATCACTATTTTGGAATCATTTCTCCAAATGATAATGGAAATTGTTTATGTAGTATTAAATTATATCATTGAATATCATTTTATTAAAATAATAATTGGGGTTTTTAATGGAATGTGTATATAATAATAACTATAATATACATTTTGAGCATCAAAGTATTTATATAAGACTCATCATCAATCATCTTTTTTTATCATTGCAACTATGATGTGTATAAATAAACGTATGTTCAGGCATAAATCAACTCTGCATTTATATAGATAAATGAATGCATGGTTGAAATATTTTTCAGTTCATGGCCATGATGAAACTAAAATATTATAACCATGAATTATTATTAAATCATCTTTGTATTCCTTAAAAATCCTAAATTAATTTCATGAACTATTTGAATTTACCTTCACTTTCTCCTTAAAATAGCTTAAATAGTCTAGTTGATCTTATTCTAATATCCTTATGGTGAAAATTTATATCTAAAGGTTTCATTTTCAATAAATTATATTAAATTTTTTTTGATAATAAAAACATGTTTTCCTATAATGTTTCTATATAATATATAATGTATATTCTTGAAAACTAGTTCCTCTTTTGGGGGGAAAAATCATCTTAGAAAAACTGGGTATTTTAGGTTTTTATTTTATATTCATCATTTATTGCATATGAATGATGTATTATTAAACCATTATTCTAGTATGATACACCACCAATAAAATTAATTACAATAATTCAATAATTCCACCTTGTATCCAATGGAAATTTTAGATAATTTGTATGGAAATACATAATAAAATTTCAATTATTGTCAATAAATATAGAAATTTTATGTTGTGTACTTATAAACACCGACATAGAGGTCATCATTTCATTGATTATTATTATATATATGCTTGAGAAGATATATACTTCTCTATTCCATGTATTATGATTTGATCCATCTCTCTCCCAAGGTGTCAGTGCTCTAGTTTCCTGAATTCAACTATATGTTGTCGATACATTACCCAGTACCATATCATTGTAATCTATAAGGTTGAATCATTTTGATGATTTTTGTTCTCGTAAGATCTTAAGAATGGATTTGTGGAAGTCCCATGTCACTTCATTGTTTGAAAATGGAAAACCTATACATAATTCTATGTTGTAGGATGTGGTGAAAGAGATATGAGAGTAACCCAACTCGTTCAAAAGGATGATCATTTAATCATTATTACCAAATGATTTTTCTTCGAGAACATAGTAACATATTTCCACCTTATCCAATATGTCCCTAGTCATTGAGAAATCTACAGGAGTGATAGATCTTGAGGTCTAGTTGGTTGTAAAGGTGGTGGTTAAGGCTATTATTCTATTTTCAAATAGAACATCTGGGCTAATTAGACACTTCTGAGCTTGGGGAGAAAATAAAAAATTCACATCTTCAAGATCTAGTAACCCAAATGTGAGGCCTGATACCAAATATATTAATATTTTAACATATACTATTAATGTTTGGGGATTAGGAGCATATTAAAAATGAACTTTCATCGAAACTGATGCCAGAAATAACTTCACATCTGTTATGGTTATTTTAGAACTGAAGAAATTGGTGGAAAGTCTTTTTGTATATGAAAAGATGAAGTGAGTCAATAATTTGTTGCACACATTTCTATGCCACAATTATAATAGGGTATTTTTTATTCAAGAGATTTATATTGAGTTTTTAAATGTTACAACACAATTAATTACGAATAATATCATTTCTGGAGGAACTGAACACACATTATCCTTAATTCATGAATGTTATGTGGATCCAATAGGAATGGATCCATGGTGTCATATAGAGTTGTTTTATCTAGGTAGAAGTTCATGGTTTTGTGTTGGGTGTATTTTCATATTGTGTATGATGTTTCATAAAAGATAGGTGAAGTTTGTGGCTTTATGTCATTAATGAATGACTTCAAATATTTTATCGACTCAAACGATCTTCTGAACATGGGCATCATTGGTTACAAATACATGTGGTGAAACAATTTTAAATGGATAAACCACAATTGGAGTCTCCTTGATCTTTGATTTTCCAAACCTCGTGGAATGGATTCCTTTAACTATGATTTGGTTTCTCACCCCCCATGATATTTTTCCGACCATGCACCGATTTTGGTGGCTTTGGTGATTTGTGATCTAGGGCATCAATAATTCCTCTAATCCAAAAAAAGGCATTAGAGGGGAGGGATTTATGAAAATTGTGAAGGAATCCTGGTAGAGTGAGGTTAATTGATATACATGGGTTGGTCTTTTTAATCATCATCCATTTCAAAAGAGGATTATTCAGGCATGGATTTTAGATCACCCAACAGGGGATGTTAGTCTCAATGTGAACAAGGGGTCGTTCAAATGATAGAGGAGGGTCTTAAAGATATATGATAGGATGGCTGATTTAATATTAATAATGAAAAATTTTGCATGTTTTTTGATATGTTTTTGGATATTGAGATGGTTTGTAGACAAAACTTGAGAGCCATATGGCTTAATAAGGGGGGCCAAAAAATAACATTTTTATGGAAAGAATAAATAATAAGAAGAAAAATATGAGAATAAAACTTGTACTCAAAGAGGGGACCTTCATGTAAAATGCAGAAGATGTAGTAATTTTGGCCCTTACTTTTTAGAATTATATAGGGGAAGACGAGTCCAGGGGGAAATGAACAATGATGATATAGTGAGGTTTATAGATTTATGGTTTTCATCTATGGGATCCTGGGGAATGCCAGCAAAGAGTTTTTGGTGGATTTTTTTGAAGGAGTTTGAGGATATATAGTATATATCTAACCTGAAGCGCGATAGTGCACAATGACCAAATGATTTTCCCTGAGCATTTTATTTTGCAACAGGTGACTTTGTGAAAGTTCAATTTGTGGAACCAGCGTAGGATTTTTTAGAGGCGGTTCTCCTACTAGCGGGTTTGTAACTAAAGGGTTGTTTCAGTTACAAATGTTAAAAACCCTATATAATTCATCTAATATTGACCAATTTTTTTAGTAATGTTTCATTCATGATCAGTGCAATGGTTATATCCAGGAGGCTTAGTATAATTATTCCATGGGTTGTCACAGAAGATAAACATAGCTTTCTTAAAGGAAGGAGTATTCAAGGGGATTTGGTATTTCCATGGAAATGGTGGAATGCAATCAGAAATGAGTAGTAGGGTCCAATTTTATCATTAAATTAGACATGAAAAAATTTTATGAAAAACTAGATTTTATATTTATTATATTTTTTATGAAAATATTTTTCTATAATGAATCATTCGTTGACCTTTTGAATAGGTGTTACTCATCAATGTGGTTTTTCATTTCTCTTATAGGAATTGTTTTTGGTGTCTTCAATAATGTATATGTTTTCGGGAATGGAGATCCATTATCACCGTATATATTTATTAAGGCACGTGAGGCACTCTCAAAAAATATTAAACAGATATTGGAGGAATGGAAAATACTTCCCTACACCAAGTGATAGAGGAGTAATATTGTTTCTCATCTTATGTTTTTTGATGATGTGTTAGTTTTCATCAATGATAGATACATATCCTTACAAATATTCATGAAAATAATGTCGGTTTTATGGAAAAGTGATAAGAAAACTAATTAACACGAGGAAGAGCATGGTCTACTTATCCAGAAAGTGTAATAGATATCGATGTGGAGAAATCTAGGATATGTTCTGTATAAAAAGAAGGAAACTCTCAATGAAATATCTTAGTTTTCAAATATATGATGTCGGAATAAAAAAGGAACTCTTCGATGGTACCTTCAATAAAATCGTGGGAATAATCTATAAATGGAGAAACAAATTATTATCCTTTGGAGGGAAGGTAACATTGATCAATAATTTTTAATATTAGGTCCCTCTACATGTTATTTTTTTATCAACATGATAAAGGGGATGACCATCAGAATTGAAAATATAAACCCTAATTTCTCTTGGGATACTAACAAGATGATACAATATCATTGGGACTCATATAAGCGCATGTTGAAAACGTTCAAAGTTGGAGTTATGTGACATTTTAGTGTAATCGAATCAATGTGATCCATGTAAGAACAAATCGCATTGGATATTGTTAAAGTAAAAACATTATGGGAGAGAATTATGATGGTAGGAATAGTGCATGATGGATTAAATTGACCTACAGAAGAAATCTGATATTGAACCTATCAAAATTCATGCTTAACTATATCAAGGACCAATATTTCCATACACATTGGCTTTTGGGTATATACAATATGAGGTTATTGAAATATAATTGGGTGAAAATATTGTTATTATATGGTTTCCTATCTACACATATCCTTTTCAGAGAGGTGAGAATTTATCCGTCGCTGATGAATTCCATTATCAATGAAGAGTGGAGGGAAACTTTTTGATGAATTAGTATTGTTGAATCCCCAGATTAGTGCTTATTTACATGTTTGGCCTCAAGTATGTTTAATATTTTTGAATATTGGAATATTTTACACTATTGGATTGTTCTATATGGTTGGGATGTTATGATAGGGTATAAAGAGATATCTATGAAGTTGATTTCCCTTGCCTTGAGGACCAGGAACTAGTCCAAACCAATAGATCAGAATTTCACATGTAAAGGGGTCTATATTACTTCCTAATGTTATTGTTATTCCCAATCACTATTGGAATCCATGTTTCATTTCTTATTCTAGGTGACTTGGTGAGACGTCTAAGGGTCTCATTGATAAAAACAAGAACTTTCATAGTAATGGTAATTCATTGCAAAATATTATCTCTAACTATTTCCAGGGAATCAAGACGCATTTAACAGAATGGAAAATATGAGGTTTAGATTTCACAGTTGTTTATTGGAACATGTCACAATTGATGATTATTGATATAGATATTAAAATCCCCTCTATTTATCATCATGTGTGGACAAAATCTATTATATACAAACTATTACCATCCATCAGTTATAAAGACTTGACCCCAGTATCTTTTAGTTCATTTATTATATTAATACCATAGAATAGATATAAGAAACCAATCCCAAAAGGCCAATTAGTTTAGCAGTTTTAGGATCTTTATTACATACATTAACTTTCCATTTCAACATGAAAGAAAAAAACATTTTAACAACATTAAAGACACAGATAATATCCCAGATTATTCCATCCATTCATTCTTAAAATACACTATCCCATCCTAGGGAAAGTAAGAGTTAATGAAGGGGTGACATCATATGCTTATGAAGGGTACGTAATACAACATAGTCATAAATAGAAAGGTATGATAAAAAACTAAATGTACACATTATATTAAAACATAATATCAAGGAAAATCTGGAAGGAATAAATGTAGAATAAATAATTCCATAATAAATAGTATCGATTGATATTGTACAAGTTGTATTATCACATGGAATGTCAATTACATGTTTCACATTTAGGAAAATAATAATTCTAGATATCATAATTATTCTATCAAGGCCTTAGTGATGACACCGTATATAATGTGTAAAACCCAATTCTAGTTTGTCTAATGAGACTGACCAATGCATCGAGTGGCTATATTTTCTCCTTCCTATCACATATTAAGGCCAATACATTCTTCATATTAAAAGGATGAAACATAAGAAAAACAAACTTTAATATTGAAAAATTACCATAGAAATGTTAATTCATTAACCATAAACCAACATTGATTTCAAATAACATATGCATATTCAAACTGATCAAAAACCATAAAAACATATAGTAGAAGGTATAAATAGAGATAAAACAAAAATAATTAGAAAATTAAAAAAAGAAATTTGACATAGATGATGATACCATTTATGTTTTTAATATTTTCAAGAACTATTATATACTCTCTTTTTACTCATTTTATATGAAATGTGCATAATTTATGTGAAATATTAATGCTTTGATACTAAATATAATTTTCGATCATTTTTTGAATAAGTCCAATTGAGTCATGTAATAACCCGCTTATCCTCATTGGCTTGAGAATACAACAAGTCATTACATGGCCTTAAGCGACATCCCCAAGATGCCAAAGTCTAGAAATAAATGTCGAAGGGTCTCACGTATAAGTGGTGGATGATTTACTGTCTAATAAATAAACTCATCCATTAACCATTCACTATATGATGCATGAACAAATGAAAGAACAACAAATAACTTCATTTATATTAAACCACATCAGAGTACACAATAGCAAAAGACCAAACCAAACATCAAGGTACACAGCAGAAGAACAACATGAGACTCTCAAAAGACACCATGACTTTGTGGTCTATAAGCTCCAAGCTCCACAGCATCTCCCAAACATCACCACGAGCCATTAGTAATGAGATGCTTTACCGTTACCTATGTCTCGGAATACAACATCTGCAAAAGCACCAATGTTCCAAAGCAGGGGTGAGTATAAAACTCAGTAGGCCTTTCCCAATGACTTCCCTACTCACACCACTAGTATAGAAGTGTTATCAACATTTATATAAAAACAGTTTATATAAAAAAAATTCACCAAAGCAGTTTATAACTAAATATAAACAAGTTTTCCAAAACCATCCATGCTCAAAAGCATCAAAGTGCAATTTAAACCGGCTTTTCAAACATGTTATTTTTTCAGAAAAATAACCAAACAAATTTCCAAACCATTTCACAAACATCCTATTTTTTCATTCCCAACCATTTCACAAACCAGTGAAATCAACCATGCATGCATCATTATGACATTTACATACTCATGAGCGGTCTCTCGTCGATCTACCAAGTCATCACACGGTAATTATTTCCCATGTGCCATTACACCTTTGGCACTGAGCACAAGGTCCTAGTCAACCAAGCCTCGTACATATAGTTACCATGTGCCATTACACCTTTGGAACCAAGAATAAGGTCCTATTTCAACCAAGCCTCGTACAATGAAATATGAACACACACTTCACATTTCCCACAATCATTCCAATCCATCCTTTCAATAAAACCCCTTTTATTGAAAACCATTTTCCATCCCAACCAAGTGTGTTCAAACAATTCAAACCATTTCAATTAAATCTGACTTTTTATTGAAAAACAAATCCATCAAAACCATTTCAATAAAACACGATTTTAATTGAAACCCCCGTTCTCATCGAAACATTTCCAATTTCAGCAATTTCATAATTTAAAATAAACATTTTAAATTCAAATAGCCAAGTCACTTTGCACACAATTCACTAATATTTCACAATTTCATCAAAACCATAAATCACCACTAAAGAAGATTTATTCCATGCTTTTCACAATCAATTCCACTCAAATAACCAATTTGAAACTAAGCCAACCAATTCGAACCATAGGAGTCAAGAGTGAAGCCATCTACCTCAAAAAAATAGGCGAAACCAACCAACAGGTGAATAATGTCAACAAAACCAAGTGATAACTCAACAAAACCACCTTAGATCTCTTCCCCTATCAACCATAAGAACAAAACCACCATTATTTGGCATCCAACCCCTTAGATTTACCCACAGCGGGTGTAGATCTATGAACCCAATAGAGAGAGAGAAGGAGATCTAAGGAAACAAGACATGAATAAGACTTACCGCGATCAACCGACTTCTAAACTCCAAGTCAAGCCTCCGGATTGCTTCCAAAACGCTAGGTAAGTGCGCTCCCACCTTCACTGGAGAGAAATCCCGAGTTAGGGCCGTTTATGAGCAAAAACAAGTGGGTTAAATGATAAAATGGATTAGATCCTAAAAAATAGTATCTAAGTTGACTTCGCACATGGTTAGTCCGCACAGTTAAGAAAACCGTGGGCTAACCGTGTGGTCGTCATTGCTTGGGAAGGGGTGCTCCGCATGGCCTCCTCGCACAGTTTTCCCAAACCGTGTGCACACTGTGCAGACTCCTCTGTCCAAGGTGACCACACACGCATGGCTTCCGTAAGGTTTGGAAAATCGTGCGTAGCATGTGTGTCACCACTCATTTCCTTTTTTACACTTTAAGAGTTTCCAAACATTCCCCAACCATCTATCATATACTTCATGTACTTAAAAAGTATTAAACAAGGGTTACATACTAGAAATCGGGGGTACTACATTCTCCCCACCATTGGCCTTTCCGTCCTCAGAAAGTAGAAAACCATCGCTTTCCTGAAAGAGTTCTGGCCACTGCTCCTTCATTTCATTCTCACGTTCCCAAGTCTATTCCTGAATCTGACCATGCTTCCATAAAACCTGCACTAGACCAATGATTCTTCCATGCAAGACTTTATCCTACCTATCCACAATCCACACCAGGATATGTACCAATGAAACATTCGTCTCTAGGTCAATGTGATCCCATCTAATCACATAGTCCGGATCGGGATGGTACTTTTTCAACTGAGATACATGGAACACATTATGCACTTCACTGAAACGTGGTGGTAATGCCAACTGATACACCACCTCACCAACCCGTTCTAGTATCTCAAAAGGGCCTATATATCGAGGAGATAATTTTCCCTGCTTCCCAAAATGATGGTGTCCAAGACTTGGAGAGATCTTAAAGAAGACATGATCACCCACGGTGAATGACAACGATCATCGACGGTGATTTGCATAAGATTTCTGACGACTTTGAGCCATATCCATCCGCTTTCTAATCAACTGAATCTTTTCCATTGTTTCTTGGACAAGGCTCTGCCCAAATAGTGAAGTTTCACCTGTTTCCACCCAATATAGTGGATAACGACAAGGACGCCCATTCAATGCTTCAAACGGAGCCATGTGTATCGAGTCTTGATAACTGTTGTTGTATGAGAACCCCACTAAGGGTAGATACTCCTCCCATGAGCCACCAAAATCCATTACACAAGCCCGTAACATGTCTTCCAACGTTTGTATCGTCCTCTCAGATTGCCCATCCGTCTGAGGATGATACGCCATGATCATAGTCAACTGAGTCACAAGGGCTTGTTGTAAGGATTTCCAGAAACGAGATGTGAACCTCGGATCTCTATCTGAGACGATAGACACTGGTACACCATGTCTCTTTACCACTTCTCATATATAGATTTCAGAAAGATCTTCCACCATATGGGTTTCACAAATAGGGATAAAATTGGCCGACTTGGTCTGACGATCCATTATCACCCAAATGGAATTGTGTTTCTGGACCGTTCATGGAAGACCTGTAACCATACCCATGGCTATCTGATCCCATTTCCACACTGGGATAGGTAAATACTGTAACATACCAGCTAGTCTCTGATGCTCTCCTTTAACCTACTGACAAGTTAAGCATCGCGAGACGAACTCGACCACCTTCTTTTTCATGCCGCTCCACCAAAACTACGCCATTAGCACCTTATTAATCTTTTGTGTACCCAGATGTATAGCCCATCTTGAGTGGTGGAAAGCATTAAGGATTTGTTCTTGAAAAACTATAGGTACAACCTTCTGATCACTGAAACACAAAACTGAACCCGCATCAAGTTTCCAGCCATCAATGGTCTCCCCACCATTGATTTTTGAACTCATTACTAGACATTCCGCATCAGATGTTTGTGCCTCTTGGCCACTTTTACCAGATCAGGAACAAGTGTAGCTGAAAATAAAACCGCAACATCACCTCAGTTTTCACATTCCACATGCATGTCAGCTAAGACCGACATCAACTGCCATTCGTCTGAAGCTTCCTTTTGCAACTGAGCATATGACTTCCTGCTTAATGCATCATCCACCTAATTGACCTTACTTGGTGTATAAATTAAGTCAAATTCGAACATTTGAAGATACTCTATCCATATCCTCTGCCTCAGATTCAAATCTTGATGTGAGAAAATGTGTTTCAAGCTTTTGTGATCTGTAAACACAATAAATTTCTCACCAAAGTGATAATGTCTCCATGTTTTCAAAGCATGGATGAATGCAACTAACTCCAAATCATGTGTTAGGTAATCTTTATCACGCACCCTCAATTTACTTGAGCCATAAGCAACCACATGGTCTCCTTGCATGAGAACACAACCCAGCCCTGTTCCCGAAGTATCTCAATACCCCATGTATCCTCGCCCTGATTCTGGAAACAATAAGATAGGTGATGGTGTAAGGAAAACTTTAAACTATTGAAAAGATCTTTGACATTCCTCATTCCATTGAAATGCACTATTCTTCTTTTTCAATGTTGTCATACGTGGTTCTAGTCGTGAGAAGTCACGGATAAAGCGTCGGTAATAACCAGATAGACCAAGAAAACTTCGTATTTCAAAGACATTCTTCGGTGGTTGCCAAGAAAGAATAGATTATATCTTTTCGGGATCCACTGAAACACCTTTGTCAGAAACAAAATGGCCCAGAAAGCGTACCTCTAGTATCCAAAAATTGCACTTTGATAATTTGGCATACAACTGATGGTCTCTCAAAATCTCAAATAATATCACCAAGCATTTCTCTTTCTCAGCCCTTGATTCTGAATACACCAAGATGTCATCCACAAACATCACAACAAAGGAATCCATATATTGTTGAAATATCTGATTCTTCAAAGCCATGAAGACCGATGGTGCATTCGTTAGGCCGAAAGGCATGACTATATATTCATAGTGGCCATATCTACTTCTGAAGGCTGTCTTTGGAATATCCTCCTTCTAGACTCGCAATTGGTGATATCCTGATCGCAATTCAATCTTGGAGAACCACTTAGATCCCCTTAATTGAGAGAAAAGATCATCAATGCATGGAATTGGATATCTATTTTTTATCGTAACTTGATTAAGCTTATGATAATTCACACACAGTCAAAGAGTTTCATCTTCCTTCTTTATGAAAAAAAACTGGTTTTTTCCACATAGATGTACTTGGCCAAATGGAACCCTTGATTTCCAGCTCCTCTAAATGCACTTTCAATTTCTGTAACTCTGTTGGTGACATCCTATAATATGGAAGGGAAATAGGACTAGTCCCCAGAAGGAGATCAATCGTAAACTCCACTTCCCATAGAGGTGGTAACCCTGAGAAGTTCTTAGGAAAGACATCTAGAAATTGATCCACAATAGCTGGAAAACTATTTCCCTCAATCTCTTCCATTGATGCCAAAGAAAAAACCTCTAACTGATACGAGATCGTGCCAATAGTTGGTGCCAACCAATCTGTTGCACCAGCTTTGCACTCTTCTCCCCTCTAAAGAAATGTCTAACGTCGTTCGTCCTCACAAAACTCACCATTTTCACATAGCAATCGATGTGGGCCTTACACATTTCCAACCAATCCATTCCCAGGATTATGTCATAATCATCCATCTCAAGAACTGAAAAATCTCAAATCAATTCAATGTCGTGCACAAATAAACAACATGCTCGACAAAGGAAGGTTGGAAACTCTCTTTGACCCATAGGAGTTAGTAGGTTCAAAAGAGAAGACATCATTTCTACGTGTAAATCCAATAGATAAACAATACATGAAGAAAGAAAAGAATGGGGAGCACCTGTATCAAACAAATCTTGCCACGACGTGGGAATTAAAAGAACTGTACCTCGCACTTTGGGGGGTCCAGACTAATCATCTTATATAACTTTCTCAGTTCCAAGCAGATGTGTGTTTTTTATGCTCTGCTCTTTATTTTTCTACGGACACATCCCTTTCTGAAGATTTTCATGAACACCTGACCTCAAAGCATTATGGAAATAGCGCTGAAGGTGTCCTATCTTGTTACAATTATGACATTATCAAGGTTGTGCCTTACAATCCCACTTGATGTGGATTATAGAGCCACACTGGAAATATCCTGGCCTACTCTTGGGTCTCGAATGAAGTTTTAGCAATCTTGTCACCTGATTCTGATGTGTTCTTCCTCCTTGAGAGAATTTGTATGAATCCATCTTTCTCTTAGTGTTAGAGTTCTCAACTCATCTAGTGAAGATAATTGTGCTTCCTCCACTTGGATTTTCAGCAGTGAAATATATCATAAATAAGGTATCTAGTTTCAGTCCCAACTCAACGGTTTTAAAATCCTGAGTGATGTTTTGGACCAACTGTCGGTCCACCTGTGGTTTAGATGCAACCACATTCTCACTGGCCTCTTTTGACTGGTTTCTATGAAGCCTACCATGTGCCATTTCCTAAACCAACAACAAACTCTATCAATCTCACTCTCTAGGAACTGTTGGCATAGCATTTCAAATTCTATCACATCAACTATCACAACATTGTTTCCCAACCATCAAGTTTACCACATGTTCAACCATTTTCAAAAACATTCACATTCTTTTTAAAAATAAACCCATTTTCAAAATACACCAAATATCTCCTTTTCAAAATCTTTCATTTGAAAATCAATTTCTACATTTTTTCAAAAATTTACACCTTTCACAAAATTCATACTCATTCCTTATAATGAGATATGCAATCCTAGTGGGAAGCCATTCCTCTACAATGTATGTCATGCTCCTCTCATTGGCTAAACCCATGACACTGAGATTTTGAACATCCTAGAAGTGTTTTCAGAACACCTATGTACCCAACCCCCTGGTAACCTGAAGTTCAACATTAACGGGTTAGCTACGTCCTTTTATGCTATACATTTCAAGTTCCGACAATCCTACTCTAGTCAAAGATTTCAACCCAAGGAATAGAAAATAATAAATTTCAACTCCAAGACCAAGAACATCGATTACCACTTGTTAGGAAAGGACCGGAAAAGCTGATACCATTTTAAATGACTCGCTTATCCTCATTGGCTTGAGAATACAACAAGTCATTACTTGCCCTTAAGCGACATCCCAAGACGCCAAAGGCTAGAAATAAATGCAAAAGGGTCTCAAGTATAAGTGGGGATGATTTACCCATTAATAAGTAAACTCATCCATTAACCATTCACTATATGATGCATGAAAAAATAAAAGACCAACCAATAACTTCATTTATATTAAACCACATCAGAGTACACAACAATGGAAGACCAAACCAAACATTAAGGTAAACAGTGGAAGAACAACATGAGACTCTCAAAAGACACCACGACTCAGTGGTCCACAAGCTCCAAGCTCCACAGCATCTCCCAAACATCACCATGAGCCATTAGTAATGAGATGTCTTACCTTTACCTATGTCTCGGAATACAATATCTGCAAAAGAACCAAATTGTCAAAGTAGTGGTGAGTATAAAACTCAGTAGGAATTCCCCCAATGATTTACCTACTCACACCACTTGGATAGAAGAGTTAGCTATATTTATATAAAAACACTTTAAATAAAACATTTTCACCAAAGCAGTTTATAACTAAATATAAAGAAGAATCCAAAACCATCCATTATCAAAAGCATCAAAGTGCAATTTAAACTAGCTTTTCCAACATGTTATTTTTACATAAAAATAACCAAAAATATTTCCAAACCATTTCACAAACATCTCTATTTGGCATTCCCAACCATTTCACAAACCTATGAAATCAACCATGCATGCATCTTTATGACAGTTCTATACTCATGAGTGGTCTCTCGTCAATCTAACAAGTCCTCACAAGGTAAGTATTTCCCATGTGCCATTACACCTTTGGCACCGAGCACAAGGTCCTATTTCAACCAAGCCTTATACATATCATTACCATGTTCCATTACACCTTTGGCACCGAGAACAAGTTCCTATTTCAACAAAGCCTCGTACAATGCAATATGAACACACACTTCACATTTCCCACAATCACGTCAAACCATCTTTTCAATAAAACAAATTTTATTGAAAACCATTTTCCATCCCAACCAAGTGTGTTCAAACAATTCAAACCATTTTAATAAAGCTTCCTTTTTATAGAAAAACAAATCCATCAAAACCATTTCAATAAAACGCCTTTTTTATTGAAACCCCTTTCTAATCAATCCATTTCCAATTTCAGAAATTTCATAATTTAAAATCAACATTTTAAATTCAAATAGCCAAGTCACTTTGCACACAATTCACAAATATTTTACAATTTCATTAAAACCATAAATCTTCACTAAAGAAGATTTATTCCATGATTTTTATAAGGCCCCAGCCTTAAACCTTACTTAATCTTGAGTTATTACAAGATTACACATTGAGGATCTTTTCAGGTTTAGAGTTTTAGGGAATTAGATCATATAACTTGCATTAAATTCCACATTTAAACAAAGTGGTTACATAAAAGATAGTATTCATCTTATCCCATCAACGGAAACATATTTAAAAATAAAGCATGGATTCTTTCTTGACACTTCCTTGACACTATCATCATATCATGTACCTTTCCCTTGACATGTGAAAAAAATCTCAAAAAAAACTTGGGATGAGCATAAAAAGCTCAGTAAGGGTTATAAAAATATTGAAAGGAAACATGAGTACATGTATACATAAGAATGAAATCATACTTTACCCATAAAACATAAGCACTTTATCATACCCCATAAAATCATGAATAAATCATAGAAATCATAAGACATAAAGGTAACTTGAGGCATTCATAACATTCTTACGTAGGGAGTAACCCTCTTGGTTACGTTTGGAATAACCACCACAGTATATTCCCTAAATCTCTTCGGAGAAACCTTAAAGTTTCACTCCTTCACGTTACCCAATGCATTGGAGAGCTATATCGGGCTCACCCGCCCTTAGTTTATCATGGAACCACCCGTCTTCATAACAATGCCCAAGTACCATAACATAATCGTACCACATAATACATGCATAAAGGAAACATAATATTTCCATATTTCAATCACAAGATATCAATAAAACACATTCATATAAAAAACCTTATAAAAACCATTTTCAATACCAAAATAAAAGAAAATTAAAAAATGGTATTTATTTTTCTTTTAAAAATAAGCTATGGCTTTTAGAGGAATCCTAAACTCAAATAATGGTCATGGCGGTGGAGAAGTCGTTGTCGCTGCATATGTACGACAAAAACATTCCCTTTTGTTGTTTAGTAAAATGCTTCGTATAAAAAAGATTCCTTTTTTGGATAAACGTAAAAGTAAAAGGGGTTTATACACCGTATAAAATAAGGTTGGGTATAAAACCAAATATGCCTCAATGAATTGAGATTCAGACGAAGTCCCTTACAAAGATGGTATCCTTGTTTTAAGATTAAATCAATTACATAATTATGTGTGACAAACGAATACACCAAATATAAGTGGATATTAAGTGTAAAACAATCAGAGGTTATTTACACATATTCATATAACGACATATTCAAGGAGTAAAAGTTTATCCCAAAGAATCAAATTTGGGTTAAGAAGTTCCCTTGCAAAAATTTGAAAGCCTAACGGCGTCACTACAAAATTTAGAAAATGAGTTGATGAGAGGTAAAAAGGGTATCTCATCACATGGACATAAAATTTAAATCAATAAGGATATAGAAGAACATATCCCAACATAATTGTATGTGAATTATAATACATAACAAAAGAAGTCTTTTAAAAAGTGGTGGGTGAAAGGTTCCCTTACCGACATGGGTATCTTTCGAAACATACACCCCGTGAAGGAAGGAAAATACAACATTGATGTAAATTCTCATAAATGAAATTATATTACACAATGAGTAAAATAATGGGAAGTATATACACCACTCAAAGGAAATTGTGGAAAATGTAGCATAAATCTCACAGGAATAAAAGTGAGATGAAGAATCCCTTACGAAAACTCGGCAGCCTAACGGTGCCACTTAAAACTTACAAAAATGGACTTATGAGATCAAATAGGGTATCTCATAATATAAACATAAAAAGTAAAGTATGAGGAATATAAAATAACATCCCAAAACATAAGAAATATGAGCTTAAAAGAAATTACATAAAAGAGATAACTTAAAAAGAAAGAGAGAGGTTGGATCTCTTACGAAAATTCGGCAGCCTAACGGCGCCACTCAAAACTTCCAAAATGGATTGATGAGAGAGAATAGGGTCTCTCATCATATGAACATAAAAATTACAGTAAGAGTAATATAAAAGAATATCCCAATAACAAGAAAGATGATCTTTAAAAGGAATGACCTAAAGGAGTGTACTTAAAAAGAAAGAGAGGAGTAGGATCCCTTACCTCGGGTCCGACTTGACTCGATCATTCTTCAACGTCATGAATAATAAACTTGAGTTAATTTATACTTTCTTGAGAACCTTTTTCAAGTTCATTATTCATTTTATATCACTTATTTCCATGTTATAAACATTATGTAATCATTTAAGTTAATAATGTTTGTTTTGTCGATATTTGGTTCTTAAGTCGAAAGTGGACTTCTTACAATTACATGTTGTTCATGTTGTCAAAGGTTCATTATATCCAGAATGATATTCATGATTTGGGTATCATATATATCATATATATCCAGAATATAAATGTATTTATAATATTACATAATAATTTAGAGGTAACAAATGAAATGCACCGTTCAAGGAGACGGTAAGCCGTACGTACGCATGAAGGCTACTTTCATTTCAATGTCATATTAATGGAATTAAAACCAAATGGGAGGTATGTATATTTTGATTCCAGAATTATATTCATCATTTATATGTAACATAAATCATATATAATAACTTTAAATCCATCCTTTATACATCCCACATATGACATTAACGAATCAAATCACTTTGAGGGGGTTGTAGTCCGCACTTCCTAAAATGAAATTATCGTGTTTACCCACAATGGAAACCATAAAGGTATGCCAAAAAAGAAATATACAGAAGATTAAGTAAAACATAAACATATTATATATCATATATAAAATACAGTGACATCAGAATGGCCACCTTTAAAGGTGTTAAAAGAATATTGAGCAATCATCATTTCGTGAGGCAGAAAATCACCAACCACAGAAACAGTATGTTATTTAACCATTAGACGAAGTTGTGTGTAATTTTAGATCTAATACTTCTTATAAAAACATCCTAGTATATTGAAGATACTGTATTTGTTACAAAAGAAATGAATAAAAAGAGTTTAGGGGGTTGGAGAATCCAAATAAAACAAAAGGACACAAGTGAAAACATTACCTTAAAATCGGTTAACTCCCTTTGGTTTGAGCTCAAAGGCTTCCTTGGGAAGACTTCTGCCCAAAGTGAGTCTTCATGTAGTAATAGAGGGAAGTGGAGAGACTAAATGGGCAGGTTTTGGCCGAGCCAAAGTCTTTGGAATGTGGGTAAGGAGGTAGAGCTGGGGGCCTTTTATAAGAGGAGAGGAGGGGCACTCTTGGAAAGTAAAGAAAAGTTACTTTATTTTTAGATGAGTTTCAGATTTTAATTGTCCCAAATTGATGTGTTTCTAGGATAAGGTGATAAGGGTTCTAAATCCACCCATCAAATAGGTTTTGGACATGTTTAGGTCTTATATTTTACATTATCTTTCCATTTTATTTAAATCCTTGAATAATGAGGTCATCGCTGCATCATCATGATGTCATAAACAATTTAATTTATTTAATGTCTAAAAATTATAAAAAAATACTATGATCTAGGAAATCATTTTATCTTTCCAATTAATATTTATTGTCAAAATTATGACTTTTATAATCCCATGTAAAAAAACTTTTTTAGTAAAACATCTCATGTTTGTGTCATTTTTACTTTAACATTAAATAAAAAGGTATTTATGTCATTTTCCAACCAAAGTGGCTCCATGGGGTCCCCAAGTTGACCCATGGATTTTATTGGTCGGAAATGACACATAAAATGAGGGTAGGACATGTTTCTAGGTCATTTAAATTTATTAAAACATTATTCTTACCTTAAACTACACTAATTACCTCTAATCGCGATTAAAAACATAATAAGTTACTATTCACCAAAAAATTATTTTAATCCCATTGAACCAAATTTTACTTCTTAATGACAACCATGTATGTAGGATTTTTTAAATTCAAAACACAAAGATGGAAAATTTTCATTTAAACGGAAAATCAGTTTTTATAAGTACCACTTAGTGGTTTCACTATTCATCAAAAATTGAAGTTTTTCAGAAAATTACCAAAAATTCACCCTAAGCTATATTTGATATTCCGAATTCAAAAATGATGTATATTTTAAAAAATTAAATACATATAGGTTTCATTAATTAATTTAATAATTAATTCCCGCTGTCAAAACAAATAGCGTGTTTTTATGAAACAAAATGTATCAAAAGATTGACACTAGTTTAAGTCCGATTTCAAAGTGAAATTAATTCCAACGACCACTATTGGATTAAATGGTAAAAATATATTTTAATTTCACTTTAATACCAATTAAAAATATAATATAATCATATAAATAAATTATATTAAAAATTGGTTTTGAATTAAAATACAACATTTTTCATTATTCATTAAAAATTGAACATTTTCGGAAAAATACCAAAAAATTACACAAAGTTAATTTTGATGTCCCGATTCTAAAGAAGAATTTTATTTTGTCAAATATAACACATAAAATTTTCAAAAAGTGGATTTAAAAGAGGTTTCCCATCAAAAGGCGGTTAATCGACCTCTTAAAGAATATTGGAATGTGTACGCTTAAAATTGGATTCATTCGCATTTTTAATCCTATAACATTTATTGTAAAGAGTAAAAATATTTGACAAACATATATAATCATTTTTCAGTTAGTTCTGTTCATTCCCTCCATTACCACGTCTAGGCATTTACTACCATTTAAAATAATATTATTTTATTATTAGAGTGCAACGTAAGATTCCCAAGAAACTCGTTGTTGCGTATTGGGTACGCCATCGATCATAGCATCCCATTTAAAGTAATATTTATATTTTATTCAAAAATATGGATAAATATAAAAATTTCATATTCTTTATTTACCTGGGGTGTTACAAATTTCATAATCAATTCCATTCAAATAACCAATTTGAAACTAAGTCAGCCAATTCTAACAAGAGGAGTCAAGAGTGAAGCCACCTACCTCAAAAAAATAGGAGAAACCAACCAACGGATGAAGAACGCCAACAAAACCAAGTGGTAACTCAACAAACCCACCATATATCTCTTCCCCTATCAACCACAAGCACAAAACCACCATTATTTGGCATCCACCCCCTTAGATCTACCCACAGCAGGTGTAGAACTAAGAAACTGATAGAGAGAGCGAAGGAGATATAAGGAAACAAGACAATAATGAGATTTACCCCGATCAACCGACTTCTAAACTCCAAGTCAAGCCTCCATATTGCTTCTAAAATGCTAGGTAAGTGCTCTCCCACCTTCACCGAGAGAAATCCCGAGTTAGGGCCATTTATGAGCAAAAACGAGTGGGTTAAATTATAAAATAGATTAGATCCTAAAAAAATAGGATCTAAGTTGACTTCACGCTAGGTTAGTCCATATGGTTAGACAAACCTTGTGCTAACTGTGCGATCATCATCACTTGGTAAGGGGTGATCTTCACGGCCTCCTCGCATGGTTTTCCCAAACCGTGTGCACACCGTGCGGACTCCTCTTTTCAAGGTGACCATACCCGCACGACTTCTGCACTGTTTGGAAAACTGTGCATAGCCTTTGTGTCACCACTCTTTTCCCTTTTTACACTTTAAGAGTTTCCAAACTTTCCCCAACCATCTCTCGTATGCTTTATGTACTTAAAAAAGCATGAAACGAGGGTTACTTACCAGAAACCAGGGGTACTACAAGTCAATTTACAATTTTATTTATAACTATCACCCAACTAATCCAAATTGAATGGATATTGTTTTTTAGGATTCTAAATTCAATATATAACATTTCATTAGAATGAATCCTGAGCATATTATGCCATTTGATGGGTCATATGGATCACACAAGAAGGCCCACAGAATCTGTGATGAAACTAGACCATCCATAAAGATTGAATTATTGTGCCTAATGGAGAGGATAAAATTCATTAATTCCCCAAAAACATTTGGGGGACACTGCAAGTAGTCTTAGATAAAAATCTCAAGGCCCAACTCAAAATACAAATGGCCCAACGGATTAATTTAAACTCAGTGCACAATTCTGGACGGGAAATATAATCTAAAGACTATTCATGGCATATCTGATGATGTAGTCATCAAATCATGCTGATATTTTTTAGTGTGAAAGAGGAGATATATCCGGATGACTTTGTTGAAGAATGTTCTCGGATTTCAGGGCATATTCCTATTGATAAACCCATTCTAATTTCGTCCTTCAAAAAAGTATGTATTGAAATGGATAGATTAACATTATTTAACAAAGCGGCCATAACTTTGGATCTATAATTCCAAATTCATAAAAATTTATATATTGGTAGGAATACATTATTATCTACAACTTTAAAAAGGATATATCTCGAGAATAATATATCTTGATGTCGAAAAACTTGAGTATCCTCGGCGTTGATACTTTTTAATAGCTGATTGTTTTTAGTTGATTCTATTCTGATTGAGGGGTTTGTTTTCAAAGCTTATGAAATAATTTATGGAAGTTGTTTTGTTTAAAAAATTAATAAAGATTTTGGTTTTTTGATCATTAGGTATTTTAGCTAGTGATATCCTTGAGCTTTTCCTTATATTTCATTAAGTTAACACTTATGTTGCAAGTTGACGTTCATTGAAATTCCCAAGTGTTATGGCTTTAATCGAAGCCTTAACATAACATATGGTTCTAATATTAATCATATCATGTTTATTGTAGAGTATCTATGGTTCCAATAATACAATGTAACAACACATTAAACCAAACAATTCATTAATCAATGACATGTTATGTCCAATATACACAATGTTAAATTAAAGAATATTCATCGATAAAAGGCTCTCAATCTCTTAACATCTCTAAATAATGACTCGCCCCAATGAGAGATATACTCAGTTGTTAAGATGATTAGTAATTTGGTTTAATATATTTGAAATTATGAATATAAAAATAAGGAAAATAATGGGATAAGAAATGATTTGTGCGTCGAACAGACACACATGAAAGGTGATGATATTTAAAAAAATATTAGATTGAATGAGCAATAACAATAAGGGAAGAGGATTAAACTATATTTAAACTATTTTAATAACATTAATACTATACTACAGAATGTGGATGATAATAATATATATTTGAATAATAATCTTTCATTAAAACAAAATTACAAAAAAAAAACAAACACGTACATGGATACAAACGAAGAAAAACACAAAAGTAAATGAAGGGAAGCAAGGAGGAATGATTTCTCATGTAAAAAATAAGTATGGAAGTACCTCCAAAGCCTTTAGAAGATCCTTGGTCATGAAAAACTATTCTATATTTCTGTAAAATTCTAACCCTTTTGAAAGGAGAGGAGGGGATGTATTTATAGCCCAAGGTTGTTGACTGTTTGCATTCCAAAACTACCCCTCTAATTGGCATGATTATTTGGACATCCAAATAGCTTATTCTAGAGATATATCATTATTCAAAGTTTTAGATAATAATTTTGGACAACTAATATAAAAATTTAGAGGCATTTGGACTTATGGAGACACTGTTATGGCCATTTTATTAGACAATGTTAATCTGTCCAATTCAATCCATACATTTTAGAAGGCCAAATTTTGAAAGGATGTATCAATAGGAAGATGCCATAAAATACAAAAACATTATTCAAAAAATATGGCCATGTATATCTCCTCTTTTACACTTAAATTTATAAGCTTTATTTGATTATTTCATCAAGATCTATCCCATGAATAGTCTACATATTATATTTCTTTTCTAAAATGTTGGGATGAGTTTAATTGAATTAGTAGGGCTGCTTGTATTTGGAATTGGGCCTTGAAAGTTTTACCCAAACTCCTTACATTGTCACTCGAACATTTGAGTAAATTGATTGAATTTTAGATTCCTGATTGAGCACCGTAATTCAATCTTTATGGATGGTCATATTTTTCTTAAATTCTTTGGGCCTTCAAGTGTTATCCATATGACCCTTCAAATGGAATAATTGGACTACGATTTATTCTAATGAAATATTTTATATTGAATTTATAATCCTACAAAACAATTACCATTCAATTTGGATCAGTTGGGTGACATTTATAAATAATATAGTAGAATGACTCAGTTGGACTACATCTAAAAATGATCAAAAATCATATTTAGTATTAAAACAATAATTTTTCACAAAAAAAATTCACATTTCATATAAAATCAGTAAAGGGAGTATATAATAAGTCATTAAAATATTAATAACATCATCTATTGAATTATATAGAGTTAAATAATCTATAAAGCATCAAATGTGTCACATACCAATTTGATTCATTTAAATCATAATACCTATGAAAGAATCACTAAATGAATCATATAATGTAATGATAATAAATAGACTCATTATATGATATATAAAAAGAAAATACATCCTACACATAGATAAGTAATAGTTTTTTAACAAAGTATATATCTCAGAGAAGTAAAAAGGAGATGAGAAAAAAACCTTTTAACATTAGAATGAAGAGTTATTTTGGAAAGTAATTTTTATTTATCATCAATTCAGATTTTAAATATAAATATTCCAAAAAAAAATATGGAAAGGAAATTGAAATTTTATTTGAGGCATAAATGATGTCCCACTGAAGTGAAATCATGTCAAAATATTTTTTAAACATGTTTAGATATAAAACATTTTAGTGAGGTTTAAGAAAAATATTAAAGTGGTTTTAAAGAAGAAAAGAAAATTTTATTTTCATAAAACCAAAAATAAATAAAGTTACTTTTTCATGATAATGTTTTGGATTTTTTTAAAAATAATTATGTCTAAAAATATATTATATAGTGCACTTGAAAATTGGTAATAATTTGGGAAGTTCCCATTAATTGTGATTGCTTATTGGGAGTAATTGAGAAGGGATGCTTATTAAAACATGTAAATCACTATAAAATAAGGATTAAATGTTCTAGATACATGATTTTTGAACATATAAAAATAATTTAAAATAATTATATAAAAAAAATATCAGTAACATTGGGGTAAAGAGAGAGAGAAAGCGAATGTGACTGAAAAATAAAGGTTAGAGAAGAAACCCATACTTATGTCTGAATGTCTTCTACACTTGACCATAATTTCTTGAATAATCAAATTAAATACATTAAGTAACTAATTGAGAGAGTTTTATATATGTATTTTATTCATTATAGTATTATTATGTTCATTTATGGCACTATTGATGAGTAATTATGTTTAATTTCATCATCTAGGAGCATTTGTTATCTTTGTTTTCATGATAGGTTTTCTTGTTTATAAGTCGTGAAGTTAATGTATAATTTGTATAATTATATATAATAGGAAATATATTAAATGAAATAACATTATAAAGTTTTATTGGGTTTATATATTAGTTTATTACCAGATATATGAATGAAAATTTTGATAACATGTTAATCATAATAATTTAGATTAATTTTAGTTGTTTTATATCACAAAAAACTCCTTTTGTTTAATTATTATGTTTTAGGTAAATATTTTACATCCAGAACCTAAAAAGGTTGTAATATAAATGTTATAATATATTCAAACTATTAAAATGGTTTTATTAACATCATTGAATATGTTGATGAAAGAAATTAAAACTTGTTATCCTTGATGGTGATAAAAACAACACCTCACGGACGACGTTTCAATTTTTAGAATAAGATATGGAAGATAAGTTTCTTGATGATGTAGTATTACATTTAAATTATAATATTAATTTATTTAAATTATTATTTAGTTAAATTTTCTCTTTGGACCAGGGAGGTGAGTTAAGAATAAGAAAATGAAAGAAATTGAAAATAAAAAAAACAAAGAAGATTTATACTTCTTGATTTCTCCTTGTAGACAACCTCCTTGTGTGGATTGGATTTGGACCTTTTATGAGTAAAAGAGATAATAGATGTGATGGAGGGTCTTGGTAATATTATTTGGTATAAATTTGAAATGAATCAAATCATTGATGGTTTGGAAGAATCAGTGGTATTTATAGTGGAGGAGATGGTTGTTTTTTGAATATTAAATTCATTTGTTTGTAATTTGTCCTCAGGACTAGGAATATTATGACCATTATCATCAAATATATTTAAATAATTAATTATAGTTGAATATTATGGGCTTAAATCATCCAAACATCTCCTATTTATTAATTATTCATTAACTTATATAATGATATAATTAAATTATATGTTCATTTAGAAGATGTCAAAATTACATATATGCTTTCATAGGTGAGGTTATTATTCTAATGAACATATTACTAATACTGAATGTCACATTGTTATTCCAATGGTCACATTATTAATCATCAAAAATGAAACCTATTATAAAAATACCAAAAAATTATCAAAATTTAGTTCTGATTTTACCATTTATAAAATAATTTTTATTTTTTAATATATAATTTATAAAATTTTCAAAAAACCAAATTTAAAACTAGTTCTCCCTTAAAATGCAGTAAAACTATGTTTAGAATAATATAGCATTCTTAGGTGTAAAATTTGATTTATTATTATATTATGCC
This sequence comes from Viscum album, assembly GCA_963277665.1. NCBI lineage: Eukaryota > Viridiplantae > Streptophyta > Magnoliopsida > Santalales > Viscaceae > Viscum > Viscum album. The sequence goes on along the minus strand of OY728140.1, from coordinate 1,302,764,646 downwards.
CCAAAAAATATTTTGGATTATTGTAAAAATATTTTAATGGATATATAATATATAAATTATATTAATATCATTAAATAATAGTGACTAATTTAAATTATTAATATAAAATTTCATTATGTTGATACAAATAATTTTTTTCAAAATATATCCATCATATTTAATTTATTTTCATTTTTAATTAAATGTTCACTAATTATTTAATTTTGTAAACTTGTGTAATCTATATTTACAAAATTTACATAATATAATTTATTATCTACATTCCAAACATCTAGAAGATAACTATAATCATTAAATAATTATATTTATTCATTTGTTATGATCGTATGTTGTTAAATAAGTTAAATTAAAAAATATATATATATATATCATAAATTTTGGGATGATACATCGAAACCCTATGGAAATCTACTTTGTTGGGGAACCATGTTTCGATCAGTGTATAGATATCATGTACCCTTAACTAAGGTAGATGGATTGGCTGGTCTCCACCGAGTAGGGACATCAAGTTAAAAAGGATGGTTCCTACATGGCTGGGGAGATGAGGGGTGGAGGTATTATAAGAGTGTTGAGTTTTAGTGGTTTTTGAATATAGTTATTTTTATGGTCTAGGGATCTTTATTTCATTGGTGATTAAATCTATGTATTTATACATTACACTATTTGGGTGATTCAACATTGTGGTCTATGAGATTTAATCGAACTCAAAGGCATCGGTAAAGATTCTCTAAGGGGGAGTAGAACCACCACAGGATCTGGAATATTTTATTACGAAATTTTGATTATAGATTTACCAGAACACCAATATCAGACATATTTGGAGATAGGGTAACATCACAATGGATGGGTTTTCTTGAGAAGAAATGGATGATGAGATCCTTTGTATCCATGACAGCTAGAAGTCCCTGCCGATTAAATGAAATAACATTATCCACATAGTATCTTTTGGACAACATCATTTCAAGCCACTATGATTTGTTTTTTCATCAATTTCATTGTGTTGGTTGTTTTCAAATACTCTATTTCAATAAAAAATCAATTTTTATTCATTTAATAACCAATAAGTAAAATCAGAACATAATATACTATTATGAATATATGCTATATTGAATTCTAATATTTATTTTGCATCAATTAATTAAATTTAATACTCTATTTAATTATCTTAGGACATGTGATGAAAATTACCACTTGTATTATGATATTCAAATATTCATTAAAGGACTTTTTTAAGGATCCATTGGTGATAAACATCTCAATTTTCTTTTAAACATGATGTTAAAAATTTTCACTATAGTAAATAAATATTAATCTTTTTTAATTTATGAAGGTAGATCTGACCATAGATTTGGTACCCCAAATCCATGATCCTAAAATATTTTATTAAAAAAGTAAATGCAAAAAGATAAAAACATCATGGCCCCATAGACCCACACTCTTACGACTGGAAAACTAACTAACAACAAATCCCCAAACACAAAACACGCCATGAAGTCAGACAACATCTATCGACCCTGTGCTCTACAACCATCATGTGACACCGCATCAAAATTAATCACGCTCTATGAGGTCTACTCCAACCCCACATCCCAAGACTCAACATCCCTAAAATTGATCCACCTGCATACCGAAGGCACACCGCATCCTAAGGACAGCTATCCATCCCCAGCATCGTCTTCATCAAAGATCATCGTTGGCAGTCCACCGTCGCTGGCCAGCATCCAGTCATATGCTTGCAGCCGAACCAGCCCTGTCACCTCCCCAAGATCATTGTCTCCCAGCATCGTCATCATCGTGGAACCGCATTCATCAACACAAAGGACCTTCTGTCCCTCTCCCCGAGTCGAGACCGCACTGACACAAGGCTTCGATACTCCTGGTCCGTAACCCACAACCAACTGCACCGCCAGTACATCATAACTTTGGTTCCTACTATGCTAATAGGTGGGATCCATGATGTTGCTGGCCAAAAGATCACTGGAAAACACCTGAAAAATACCAGATCACCAGCCAAAAGAAGATCACCGGAAACACCGCTAACACACAATGGCCACCGGGACCCTAGAACCTGAATTCCTCCTCAATCCCTGCTGTGCTGGCGTAACCATCTTCTCCTACAGGATCCAAGGACCTGAACGCCTCTTCACCCATGCACTCAGATCCACAAAAATAACCCACCAGCAAGATCCCACCATTGGGGATCCAAATATCTAACAGAATCTGACCATGGATGCCAGATCCCTGGACCACTACAGTCCACACATTAACTGCCAGTCCATCTCCCCCGAATCCGTCGCCCCAGATGTTGTCGCCCGAGGTCCTCCCAAGTCGTCGAACACTAGCCTGCTCGCCGTTACGAGCTCCTATATATCGTAATTTGAAATCCCCCAAATACGAGGTCTTCCATATTACATGAAGATATGAGATAATATCATTCTTAACCAGAGAACATTCCTGGTGATGACCAGATAGAATCACAGATGAATCTTCATATTTCCCCTGAGTATGTTTGTCACATGCACTAAACATCTCAAAAAGCCCAAAATTTATTTTGGGACATTCTACACTAGACTACGATGTTCAGAACAATTGCGAGGAGAGAGGAGCTCTCCATTGTAGAGAGATGAGCTCTCCATCTTCTCTTCTCTTAATTTAATATATTCATGATGAACCTTAGGTAAACGTTAATGAATTTTTTTTTCTAAATATTGGTTATTTTAAAATCCATAATGAAGTAATAGTAATTAGGTAATAATGGTATAAGAGGAGGATATATGGAAAGACTGTGGTACATATTTCAGTTAATACATGTTCACTATAATCATCATCACATTCATTAATTTTTTATATACCTCCTTGTAGAATTATATGAAATTTGAAAACATGTGAATTGATCTATGTAAATATTTTTTTCCACAACTAATTTCACAATGATGATAAATTTATAATGTAAAAAACCAACAATATTGTGTCTCCTATAATCTATAATTACACCCTCTCTAAATAAGGTCTCTTAATAGTAATTGGGGGCTCTAAATTAATATAATTTATTTCCTATTGTAATAAATTGTGAAATATTGTATACTACACATGGAAATTCATTTTTTAGGACTTTTTCTTACTAGAAAATCGATTATAGTGGTCTTTTAGTATTACTAACCATTTTTTTTAAAAATGCATATGAAAATTAGTTATTTTATTTTAATTACCAGTTATTAGAAATAATGTATTTTATAACCATAAATATCCCACACTATTTTATCAAAACATAGTAAAACACAACTAATATATTCATAATACTCAGTCTCATGAGAATTTTTGTGGAGAACATCCTTAAAAACCTCCCCCCACAATTCAAGTTCTTTCCATGACACTACATAGTTAGTATCAAAGATAGATTTCAGCTACCCATCAACATTAACTCTTTACTCCATCATCTTTTGAGTGTAGTATTGTCTCCTATAATGGATAACCTAACATTACATTACAATTTTTCTGTAAAGTCTTATTATGCTAGCTTTGACTAATTATTCTCTAAAGAAACTTATAAAGTTAACCAACTAGTTCAATATGATCTCCCATGTAGTAGGAGGCCACCATTGTTTGGGATAAAGAACATGTCTTTCATCATGTATTTTTAAAAATTAACCGATAGAATTCATTATGACATAATATTTATTTTTGATTTTATTATTCATTGAAAATGTAGTCCTTTTATATTTAAAGATGATTTTTCTATGAGACCACAATCGTATATTTATAATTGTATAAATATAAAACCATTAGTTGTGATGGTTAATTTTATCAATACATTTATTATTAATATTTTATGTGATCAATGGTTAAACTACAAATACATAAAATAATAACCCATACCTAAATAAAAATATATGATGTGATCATGAGATGATGGTATTGGTTTAATCATTGATTGAATAATATATTAACATAGAAAATATGCGTAACTCATTGAGTCACTTTGCTTATAACTCAATTTGAAACACTCACTAGGAAAAATGAATCAGACACTAATCCATAACATTGAGAAATCTCATAGTGGACTATATGAATTTACATCCTTCAAATTATATAAGAATACTCTCATATAGGTTATTCTATCTTTGAAATGAAACATGCAAATAAATAAAAAAAAATTGGTTACATATTACCTTATACCTATAATGAAACAAAATGAAATACATAGATCAAAGTTTATTAAATGATTATTACAAACCATATATTTTATCAATTAAATATATAAATAAGAAAATAAAATTATGGTTTTTTTCATTCTATGTCTCATGATCAGTCAATATACAATAAATTTACGTAAATAAATTGATTTTTTGACAAATTCACCTAGATTTTATTTTATTAACAAAATTTCTCACACGTTCGCAATAAATATTAAATTAAATAAAAAATATTAGATGAAATTTAATTTAATTAATTCATCTCTAGAGAATGAATTATACCATCCAGTGGGGTTTTATATTTTGGGGAAATACATAGAAGGGACATATATATTATTTATAACCTTACTCATCTATCCTAGGATGGGTCGAGATGATTGGGGTTATAGGCCCTGTCATGTTTTCACTTGTTCACCATAACAGGGGTAGAGGGTAGGATTCCCTTGTTGTGGTGCCACATATTAACAACTAATAATTAATTTGTTATTATATTTAATAGCCTTCCACTCCCCCGACCCCCAAAGTGGGAGGTGTCTTAATGAAAAAATAATCTTACCAAGCTTCTCATAAATTGTTTTTATATATTTTATAACAATAATCATTACATTACCATAACACAGTCTTGATGACCATTCTAGTTTAGTGCCTTTCGAGAATTAGTACAAAGTATTTTAATATAGTGAAGATCTTAATCATATCCCCCAAATTACTTCTACAATTTTTCACATAAAAAACATACCATACTTAAAACGTTTCTTTAGAACCATGGAAAAAATATAAAAAATGTGAGAATAGATGATCAGTAAGGGTACAATGTGTGATCCAGAAGAATATAATTGACTTAAGGGCATGATAACATGAGTATATCATTTGAAAGACATATTATTAATATCAAATATCATAATATTGAGTTATCAAATATTTATTAGTAGTTTAGAAGATATGAATCACAAGGCAATCAAATAAAATGATCCATGAGTGCATATAATTTGCATAAGACCTAGATTTTTGGAATATAAATAAGAATTTATTTTATTATTCCAATGATACCCACCAACAAATTCATGACCTGTTTGGGTTGGTCTAACCACCCATATAACTTCTTTAGGGTTGGGTTAACCACCCAGGTACCCTATTTTAGATAATGGGATAAAAACGTGTGCACCCTCTTATTCAGGTTTTTTATAACCTAACAAGAACCCAATGAGATTTTATAATATTAATCATTAATAAATATAATGAACCTATCCCTCAGTATCCCAATGATGGGGCCTTTCTAAATTAATTTTTTATATATATAATAATAAAATTCCCAATGACAAAAAATATATACATGTTTTAGAAAACATGATTACATACGTGATATTAATATTTTATTGGTAATATTATATAAAATATAATATAAAACAAAATATAAAAAATACATTCATTAAAACATATTAAAATATCACTTCTTTTTAACCCAGTGAAAGGAAAATATATAAGGGTGAGCTAAAATGCTTGGTAATGTTTAAGTACAGTGTAAGCTATCATGAATCAATAAGAATAATCAACATAGAATGATAGATAACTGAACACCCATATCATTAAAATGACATGATATGAAATAATCAATATGGGATGGTTAATAATAGAAAGACATTTAATTTAATTAGTAAACTTTGAATTAAATAAATCCCTTGGAAATAGGATACTTAAAATATCATGGAAAATTAATATTAAAAACTAAATTATCAATATAATAAATTCTTAATTGTTTGAGTTAATATCTGAGTAGCATGAAAAAATATACCATCAATGCTATTCACAACACGTCTTAAAACTACATGTAGAAATCAATTTAATTTGGAATAATGATTTTTATCATATGATCTGTCGATTTATCATGGGGATATATAAACTATGGGAACCATACATCACTTATATTCTGAAGAATTACTCATATATTTAATAGTTGATATAATTCTGGAACAACAATCCTAATCAAATATTTATTTTTAGTGAAGTATATAGATTTATCAATATTTTCTCTATTAATAAAATTACAGTTCATGTAAAAACCATATTTAAAAATGGTATAATGATTAGGAAATAATCATATACATAAAACATGAATATAGATATTTAAGAGAAACTATATGTCAAGTGAAAAATTATTGCAATAAATTTATTGTTTCAAGATAAATTAATCAATCAAAAAAAAGTGATACTTCACTATAAATTTCATTAAATGGTAATTTTGAAATCCAGTCCCCTTAGATGAAATTACTCTAATTAAAATATAAAATAAAATTATTATTTATGTATCAATGATATTACATGTCAATGGTGAATTATATACACCACATAAAATTTAATTGGTGTATAATAACAAATAAGTTTCAATGGAAGATAAATTAAAATGAAATCCCTTACCTTATGCTTCCTTTTATTATAATTAAAATAAAAAAGTGTATAATGGTTTTAATAATTATATTAAAATATTATATAATACTATTAATAGTTACAACAAAATTTATGATCCATTAATAACATATTATAACTTATTTGGTAATAATATTTCATTATTTTCATTGTTTCAGGGGTAAATTGCCTTGTTTTTTTATTCGGTTTTCACATGCGAGAAATTGTTCCTCATAATTAGATCATAATTTCTTCATCTACATAATGAATAATATGATATAAATATTATGTATACTTATTTTAAATTTATTTTTTGTAATCAATAATATTTGGTGATGAGAAATTAAATACAATATTCAGAGAGACGGTAGGTCGTACATAAACATGAATATTGTTTCCATTTTCATTTTTTATTAATAAAAATAATATATATATATATATATATATTATCATTATAGAATCATTTTTATGTAATATATATGACATATGTTTAATAAACCATCCTTAATGGATTCTATGTAAATCAGGAATGAATAACTTCATTTCATAAGGTGGTAATCCACCATACACACGAACATCATTGTCGTTTTCCCAAAAATATGAAAGAATGAAAGTTTGTGTGATATAATAATTACATAATCATAAATTAATCATAAATACCATTTATATCATATATAAAAATTATTTACATCATAATGAAAAATTATAAATGGTGGTAATGAAAAATAAAACGTTATCGGTATGTGAGGCAGTAGTCCGTCGTACACACAAAAAATTAATTCATAACACATTTGATTGAAGTGTGGAATGTTTTAGATAATATAATAAAAAAATTAATATATTTAATATAATGGTTCTGTTATAAAATATTGATATAAAAATAATTAATGGATGTGGAGAAGGAAATAAAATAAAATTTATTTTAGAAAAAACAATACCTCCTCTTTGGTTGTCCTCTATAAGATTACATTATTTTATTTCCTATGCTAGATCTTATCCAAATATATTTTTTATATGATGAGTGGAGTGATTTTAGGGAGTTATATTTTTAGTTTGTTTCAAAACCAATGTGGTTTTAGAGTTGTGAAAAAGGGGGATCGGGGGAGGCCATTAATAAATGGGGGGAGTGAAAACTTGTAAATTATTAAAAGAGTGGATTATAAGAACATTTTATCCTTTGTAATTTGGTCCAATAATGCACCAAAAAAGATCCTAAAAGGTATAATGCTGAAATATGTCACGAAAATGTGTTCTGGATTGGTATTTTGGTCATTTATCCCCTTAAGATAAAATTTTATTCCCATGGTAAATTTTGTATCCTCTTAATCAGCATAATTATAAATAAATTCCATCATGAATAATTTTGCTCAAAAATCTTATTTAAATTGATAGAAATTATCTATTATGATGATTATATATATTGAATCCATTTTTACATATTTAAATAGTAAAATTGGAATAATATAATTTAAATTAATTTCATATATGGGTTGAGAAAATGGGGTTTAAAAGTTAAAATGATGAAAAGTTTAATATATTTTTATCAAATTTAAAAATAAATGAATCATATAACCTAAATTGAATTAATATATTTATTATTTATTAATTTTTATATTAAAACAAATTAAAAATATTATTTATCATTATATATTATTTTGATGAAAAGGTAGTTTTCAATTAAGGTTTTGTATTTGTCATTTTTCTTAAAGAAATGATTCTTCTCAGAAAAATACCAAAAATCACCCTAGAAAAATTTTTAAATTATATTTTCATAAAATTATATTCATTTTGTTAAAAAAAATAAACCTGTCCAAAATTATCTTTAAAACAACTGCGTTATTAAATGGCGGCAAAACTGCCTTTTGAAAATACAACTTTTTATATCTAAAATTGTATTTGTTTTTATCATATGAATATAAAATCTATTGGATTAATATAAAAAATTATTCAATTTATAATATATAAATTTCATTAATACATTTCAATAATATTAATTAATTTTATTTTTATAGTATAAATAAAATTTTCAAGCAAAAAAATACTTTTTTATAAAAACATTATATTTTTACACAATTGGTTTTTATTTTAATTTGTAATTAATTAGTAACTAATGAATTCAAACACTTATTTTCATTATTTAGTTAGTAATATTCATAACCACCATTTCATCAGTCATTTGGAATAACAATATTAATAGTATTCAATAAAACTCGTTGTTTTGTGTAGAATAAGCAATCGAAGAAAGTCACTTTTGCATGTAATAATTGATAACCCTGTTTTTCTTACATTACAGGATATATGATAGATTTAATTGATTAAAAATAGTAAATATATTAAATTTATTTTTAGGTTATATTTAATTATATGCATGGTGTTTTGTTTTATACGTTTTATTGAATAAAAGTTGTTCTTTTTGTACTTCGGGGTGTTATACTCTCTCCATCATAAAGAAATTGCATCCTCACAATTTAAAATTAATCTCAATAATATATGGATTTATATTTGAATATTAATTCTTTTAAAACCCAGCATAGAATAAGGTGTAATAAATAATCATCTTCATATGATAGGAAATGGGAAGTAAACATCATATGGAAGAATCACATAACTAGGTTTCATTGTAGGTGAACATGGGTGGGAAATGAAAACATGGAAATGGAATTAAAGACTAGCACCAAGATTTTGATGCATAGTTATCGAGGTCATTGTTAAAAAAAGTGAGTGATAAATTGAAGGATAGGGTCTATAAATCTTTAAATATGTGATGATATAGTAAACCATCGATTCCATATAAATTATCATATTAGGATAACATTTTTTCAAAATCATTTTCTTAGTATTGAGGAATTGTTTCACTTTATTGGAATATATTGATATATACTTGATACACTTTTATTCCACATGCATAATGTTATCGTTTTCTTATGCCTGGAACTATTTCTACTTCATATCTTAGCACGGGTTCAATCATATTGTGAAATAATAATATAATATATAAAGCCTTGTCCAAATATCAACTTAATAAATTTCAAAAATGGTTAACCTTATTCCCCTTCCAAAATATCTAGATCTATAACATAATAAGGTAGCTAAATTTGAAAAATAGATCAGATCATTTTTTAAAACAAAATAATGTACCACTAAATCTTCACATACTAATCATTTGAATAACTTCATCATGTATTCTCTGAAAAAATAGTAATAACCAAAATTACTATGAAAACCTATTGAAGACATGCTTGATTCCATTTTCCTTAAGTAAATCATAAATGATTGGATATATTTATTAAATCCAAACCTATTGCAAACTCCATCAATGATGGAATAAACCACTTTTTTAAGAAATCATTAATAGGTTGTACAGTAGTAAGAATCATGCAATTTACATTATACATGTCAATAATTTATTTATCCCAACATAATTATCTAAACATTAAAAACATATTAAAGGTTATAATTTTTTTAAATGATATATTTTTCCAGTAATTTTAAATTTCCATCAAATAATTTTTCTTATCCATAGACACCAATCAACATAATATTTCAAAATACTTAATAAAATTGCACTAAATTACTAACCATATATATTAAATAATTATTATAATTAAAAAATTGTCAATAAAATACTTTTACATCATATTTCACTGATCCAAATTATGAGGAACAATAATCATTCCATCTCAATAATATCAATATAATAAAATTAACATTGATCCTTTTACTTACTTTGTGGTATATTCCCTTTATTCATGGAGAATTCACTGGTATAGTTACCTATATCGTTTTTGTTGACACACATAATAATCATTTTTTCCATTATTATCTTATCATTCTTTTTTCTAGTTTACTTTTCTCCTCAGATATAACAAATTCCCAATCCCTTCAATAATTTCCCATATTTACTTTTATCATATTAATCACATTTAGGAAAATCCTTCTTTTTATCCATCCATTTATCTATTATTTTTACTATCGCCTTCCTCTTCTCTTGATTCCATCTGAATCCATGTGTCTTGTATAATTATGAATCTATCTACATGGATTATATAAATATTTTTTTATATAGGGAAATATTTTGAGAGACCCATGGCATTTCTAGACTTGGATTAATCCATTTAATGAAATGGTCGATATTTCATTCAATGTTGCATATATAATCTGTAGAATGCCTATCTATCCATATAAATATATCATAATACTATGAAACACTTTGTTCCCACTTTTTCATTATACTATGTAATTTTCCCTTAATCATATTTTTTCCTCGTGAAGTAAATATTTTTCAAAGAATGTCTCTTTAAAATGTTTCTATTATATGAGAGCTATTTCCCCATAATCCCTATTATTATCTTGAAAAAACCACTATTGGTCAACCTTGGAAATGAGAAAATACACTGAATGTGTAAACTTATGCTTTTCACCACATCTCAATGTAACAAATATAGTATCTAATGACTAAATCCAGTTTATAGATTCTGTATGATCAGTAGTACAATTAAATTATGTGGTCATTTATCACATAAAATGATCCATTATTTAAAAATGCCACTATGAAAAAGTTTTCCAAATATAATAAGGGTTATTTTTTATAAATTGATTAATCTACACTAATATGTCTATTGTTTTCTCTATTCTGATTCCAAATGTATCAGTTTCCTCCAAAGGGGTATCTCTACATTGTCTATGATTATTGATATTGTTTCTCTATCAGATCATCATATCTAAACAATGGAATATATGATATCATCTCATAGAATTACTAACAATGTATAATTTTAAATACTACATAAGAGTAAACATAAAATTAAAATTTTATTCATAAATAATCTCATTATCATAATTTTGGTCTCTTTGGGGGAGTCATTATCATCAAATCCTTCATAATAGATTATAATTTAAATTTTAATTATCATAAGAATATCCACAAGGCGTGTAATACTAGATTTTTCAGGGATTTTTATCGTGTACTAGGTTACTCTTGATTGAATCCTCATGCACCATTTTAAAATTTATCACCCCTTGGTACATTTGTCCCAAAACCAAGACCACTTGTAGTATCCAAACACAGGTGCATTTCTATGAACACCCACATAGTCTCTACTATATCAAAACATTATTATATACTTCTATGTATATCCTCAATTTATATATTTAGGTTATATTCCATAATATATATTTTCATGATTCTAGTTTCTAAGGTGTCTACTAAATCTGACTCTGATACTAACTATAATGACCCCGAAACTTGTAGTCCGGAGCAGAAGCCTTACCTTATTACACTAGAATAGATACAAAATTAGAACCACCAATTTTGAAATTTTTTCTCAGTTTTGGAAAATCATATTACATAAATTATATCATTATTATAATGTAAATAGAAAATAAAACTAAACAAACAACAAAAGCTAATATACTAAATCCTTGAAAACTCATCCAATGATCTATTCCGAATAAAATATTGAATGAGAAAAAATAAGGGTGAGATCAAATAATCTGTAAGTGTTATGTATAGTGGATTCTATCATGATTCATACAAAATAATCAACATTTCAGGGTTTTTAGAAAATTAATGTGTTATATAAATAGGTGGATAAGTCATAATCATTATGGGAAGGAAAAAAACTGAAACACATTCCATTTAATAAATAAATTAAAATAAAATGCATCTAAAAAAATTCAATGAAATGATATCATGGGAAAATAATAATAACAGTTGAATCATAAATGAAGGAAATTATTATTTATTAGAATCATGTCGGAGGACCATAAAAAACAAAACCATCAATATCTTCTACATGAAAGTTTAAAACTACAGGTAGAAACCCATTTAATTTGTACAACTAATTTAATTTATGAAACCTATTGATGTATTAAGGAGCTATATTAAATATAAACAACATTCATCTTTGCATTTCCAAATAATTCGTAATATATCATAAAATTTATTTAGTTCATGTTCAATATTCCTTATCAAATATCCTTATTGATTATAGGATATATATTAATCATAATTTCCCCAATTAATCAAATAACATTCAATGAAAACACATTATTTAAAATTGATATATTAATTATTAAATAATTTTTTCCATCACCAAAATTGTATTTATATTTAATATATATGTTATTTATAATGAATAATGCTTATAATGAAGATATTATTTCAAGATAAATGTAACAATCACATAAGAAAGTGAGATTTCAATGAAATTTCATCATAGGGTAATTTTTAAATCAAATTCCATTGTATTAAACGATTAAATTGAAACATAAAATTCTATTAAAATGACATATTCATAAAATTTCGTGTTAAAAAGTGATCATATACATCACATAAAATTTATTTTATTTGTAATAATATATAATTCTCAATGGAATTTAAATTAAGAGGAACTCACTTACCCTACAATGCCATTTTGACAAAAATCAATTTATCCTCTTGTATAATGGTTTTAATAATTTTATTAACTTATAAGAGAACATAATTAATATTTATAATAACATATATGATCCTTTTATAATATCATTTCAGTGGTCTCATAATAATCGTTGATTTTTTTTGTTGTTAATTGCCCTGTTTTTCAAATATGTTTTGGATTTTTATTTTTTGTTCCTCTTACATAGATAAATATTTCATCACCAAAATAATTTATACCATGACTTAAAAATAATATATATTTTTTATTTATGAATTTATATTAATACATAAAATTCAGTGATAGAAAATGGAATGTTCTATTCAAGGAGATGATAGGTCGGGCGTACACATTAACGTTGTTTCCATATTATTTTTATATTGAAATAAATAAAATCATATTATAAATATTTAAATATTCTCATTAAGGTATCATTATTATATCATATATGTTAGATATATTTATAAAAATAATCCTTGTTACATTCCATGTAAATTTTGAATGAATCACATCACATTGTAAGGAATTTGTCCATCGTAGACATGACAAATATTTTTGTACTCCCAAAACATCGAAAGAATGAAGTAATGTGTTATATAATAATTCCTTTAGAATAAATAAAAAAAATTAATTTCATATAAAAATCGTATGTACATCGTTTTGACCAAACATAAAGGTGGTAATTGAAATAATGAATAACATCGGTTCACAAGGCGGTAGTATTCCAGAGACATGAAAAGTTGTTTCATAACCAATTTTATTGAATTGTGTGAATTTGAATTTTTTATATTTAACATAACAACATCTCAATATATCAAATATAATAATTTTATTATTTATTCATTATAAAATAATAATTGAAGGATGTGGAGAAAGAATTAAAATGAAAACGGTTTTAGGAAAATCACAACCTCTTTTTTTGGTATACGCATTATATTTCAAAAATTTCCATCTAAATATGGATATATGTTGATGATAAGTATCATAGGATAAGGATATTGATACATGGGAGTTATTTTGGAAGGTATTTTTTGACCCAATGTCTTTTTGGAGTGGTGAAAAAGGCTGAGAGAGAGGGCGCTTTAATATGTTGTTTCTGTCAAAACATGTATTTTTCTGAAAGAGAAAATTATAAAAACGTTTCTTATACGTCATGTAACTAAAATAATGCATACAATATGATCCTAAAAGTTATAAGGTCAAATATTTCCATACATTGGCTTTTGGGCATGTTTCTCGGTCATTTGGTCTCTTATGTTTAATTTATTGTCCCCTAGTAAACTCATTTTTATTTTAATCACTAAAATTATTTTTATTTGATATCACAAATAACTTTAGTAAAAATATAATTTTAACTTAATATAAATTAATAATTATTATTATTAAAAATATCTAATCCACTTTAAAAAATTCAAATCACATAAGTGGCATAAATAAAATTTAAATTAACACACAGACGTATCGAGAAAATAATTTTATAAGTTGAAAATGTTATAATGTTTCCTAATTTTTTATATAGAATCTCAATATAAATATTATTCTAAATATTTTGATTTGTATATTTATTATTGATATGTTTTAAATTTTAAACCTATTGAAAATATAATTTATCATTGTGAATTATTTTAATTAAATGGATGTTTTCCATTAATATCCAGTATTTTTATCTATTAATAAAAAATCTAAATTATTAGAAAAATACAATAAATTCACTATAACATAATTTATTAATTATTATTTCAAAAACCATTTGTTTAAAAAAATGTATAAAAGTGTTAAATTTTATTTTTAAAACAACTCTACCATTAAAAGGAAGCAAAACTGCCTTTAGAAAAACAGAACATTTTATGAATCAAATTATATTTTTTCATATCAGATGAATTTAAAATATATCAGATGAATTTAATAAAATATTACTGAAAATGTAATATATTTTTTAAGATCATACAATTTTATTGATTAATTTAATTTTTTTATGTTTAAACGCATTTGGGAACATAAAAATACTTTTCAAAAAAACAATTTTTTTATATTCCATTGGGTTTTATCTTCATTTCTAATTAATTATTAACCAAATAATTTAATTATATATTTTCATAATTTAGTTAATCATATTCATAAATAAAAAAATCAGACATTTTTAATGATATTATTAATTGTATTCAATAAAACTTGATCTTACATGTAGCACAAGCCATCGAAGAAAGAAATTGTTCCGTCTAATTTAAGATAACTTTGAATTTCATTCTTTTCAAGGTATATAATATACAATATTTATTTGAAATAGTAATTTTATTTTATGTTATTGGGTTTCAATATTCCCTTTAACGGTTAGTGTAGTGTGTCATACAAGATATTGAGTAAAATGTTTTTATTTAAGAATTTTGGGGTGTTACACCCAATGCATAGGAGGGAGATTGAATACCCACCTTCACATAATGAAAATCATACATATATGTGCCACAAGATCCTTTAATATTCATCATAATAGAAACCATTGAAATAAATGGGTTTCATAAATATTTCATCATAATCTGTTGAAAAGAATAGGTTATATAGTCAGTTAATCACAGGTTAACACATGTAAAAGAAACATGTTTCATATTTCATTATTAATTTCCTCATATCCTTACATGCAGAAAAGAAATAGTTTTTATAAAAAAATCATCAAATTTTAATCCTTTTAGAAAAAGGATAAGAATATTTTCCATTGATCATAAACCTAGTAAAGTATAAGTAACATCAAAGGATTTTATCTTTGATAGAGGATGATTTTGGATGATCACGTCAATTATTTCTTTAGTTAAATAGTATTTCCATATAGAAAAAACATTTTAAAACATTTTATATTTTTGAAATATGATTTTCTATTAAAATAATATTTGAAGTTCATTTTTAAAAAGTTAATGTGGAAAATATCATTTTCAAAATTTATTAGAACATAAAACATTTCAAGAATATTTTTATTTTGAAAATAACATTGAAACTTTTTATGGTAATATTGAAATATTTTAGTGTTCATGACAGTGGAAAATACTTATCTTTCCATTAATGTCAAAATAATGATTCATTTCAAATTTTTTGTAAAACCAAAATACGTATTGTTTGGAATACTACACGATGAATTAAATTTTTTTTTTTGAAAAATTTAATGAATGAATAAATATTTATTTCATAATTCATTTGTATAATTTCTAAAAATGTTTTTGAAATTTTTTTATAAAAAAAAATTAGAAGAAAAATGTGCTTTCTACCAAAGTGAAAAACAAGGATGATTTTTCATAAAACAAAAATATTGAATGCTCGATTACATAAAGAGTGTAAATTGAATAGAAAACAAGTTCCCTCCTTAATTGACCATTGTTTAAAAAAATAAATGAGTTTCCTATAATGTTTATCATATTCTACATCATGAGAAACATAGTCATAAAACTTCCTGATAAATAATGATATTGCATAACAAACGCTTACCAATTTGGTAATATTGAATATTAAACACCATAAAAGAATAACATTAAATAAAAATCAAAATATCACGAGAATAAATAAATTAATGGTATTAAATTTAATGGTGGTTGAATATACACCTCATATCTGTATATTGGTTCATAATATGTCATATTCCTTGAAGAATGAAAATTGAGAAAACAATTCCATACTGATTGGGTATCCTTTGATCTGTAGCCTAGTAAAAGGAATATCCTCAATTGTATATGTAAATCCCCATAAAATTAATTATAATTAATAAGATACAAACTCTTGGACAATATATACAATAAATATGAGATTTATGCGGGGAATATGTCATGTATCTCATGTATATAAAAGTGAGACAAAAAATCCCTTACCACTTTTGTAATATTTAGAATCATTAGCCCAGATAAATAACCATATAAAATAACAATTTAAATAAATTAACAACATTCAGATTCATGATATAAAATTTAAATGGATTACTATATACACCACATTAAAGAAACTAGTAGTGAATTATAATATGCCTCCAAGAAAAAAAATAGACTAGAAATACCTTAGAAATTTAGTAACTGTTATGAATCATATTCTATAAAAAATAATTACATCAAATAAAAATTTACATAACATGAAAATTATGATATTCATGATAAAATATGTTTACTATGTTTTATATACACCACACAAATTAAATGAGGGATAAATATTCGTATGTATCCAAGAAATAAAATAGAGTCTTGAAATATCTTACCTTAAGTCTGAACTAATTTTATACTTGTTCGAACCACCAATATAATAAATATAATTTAATTATATATATTTTATAAAACCTTAATTATATATATCATACATTTTGTGATTTAATGTTTTTATTTTATTACCCATTTCTTAACAATAAAATATAAAATTAGTGTTTTGGGTAATCATCTTTGTATTCTTTGCATATATTTTGATTTGTTATTTTAAATTCCATCACATTGATTATGGTTCCATAATCTATAGAATAATAATAATTAATTAATTATAAAAATCTTACATGAATTATAATTTTGATACCAATCATAAAAAATTAATTTCGATAGATGAACTATGTTATGTTCATGGAGACAATAGTCTGTATGTATGGATGAGTAACATTTCAATTTATCAAAGATCATTACAGGAATAATTAAGTAATATTTTTTCTTCAAAAATTAAAAATAATATCATAAATAAAATATTAATTGTTTAAATATACGTATAAATATCATCCATATTGTGTGGTGATGAAAACACAGTCACATCACTTTGTGAAGGTGGTTGTCCACACGTACAAGAATGATGTTATCATCATTCAATGAGTAAAAAGGTAATAAATAAAAGGATATACTCTCATTTAATATTGATAAATCTATTATTAATATCATAATTATGTCATTTATATCATATATATTTATTAAAAATATCTATATTATCTTCCATGTAATGCATTTTTTAAAAGGTAAGGCACTTATTCACGTAGCGATAGTATGCCATACAAATGAATGAGATTGTCATATCCCTAAGGTAATAGAGTGAGAAATTTATATATGATATAATGAAACAATATTAATAAATATGTTATAAAATATTTACATTATAACCACCATCATACCTAACCGTGAGAGGTGGTAATGTACCAACGAATGATATCAGTTTTCGAGGTGGTAGTCTGTCGTACACCCAAAACATGATTTAGTATCCCATTTGATGGAAGTGGTGATTTTTAGCTTTAATTACCATAACATAAAGATATATACGTATGTTAAATATACGTAGGTATTTATGTTAATTTTTTGATATGAATTTTAGGATTTCGAGTGAGAAATAAAATAAAATTACTCTTTGACACATGCTACTTATTCATCGGGTACACACATTAGGATTGTAGAAAAAAAACTTACATGGTTTTATTTTTTATAATAATAATATTTATAGGATGATATGAGAGAATATTTGATGTTTTAAGGGAGTTTTTTGTTGAGAAAATGGATTGATGGGTGTGGTGATGTGATGAGAGTGATTTCTCTTTTATAAATGGGTTGGAGAAGAATTTTTTAAAATACCCAAATGTATTCAGTAATAGTACATCACCTTCACCTCTTGTTTCTCCATAATTGACAAATAATGTGGGATAGGGATTATATTTCTAATCTACCCATCCAAAAAATATGATAAATAATTTTTAAACATTTTATTCCTTAGCTTGAATGTTACAGTTCGTTTTACCATTTTCATTATCACTATAGTAAGTTGTTTTTAACCATGATTGTTTAACATTTATATATAAAATAAAATTAGTATTATTAGATAATATGAATGGAATGATTATAAATATTCAATCAATTTTATCAAATAAAAATATTATATTTGGGAAATTAGTTTTAATAAAACCTCATGTAACATACAAGACCACATTTTAACCATAACCAAAGTAATTAATTTTTAACTATACATATGTAGAAAAATGAACCATATTAGATATTATAATTTTTTTCAAAAATTTGGAATTCTTTTATTTAATTAAATTATAAATATTATAAAAATATACTAGAAAATTAATTCCACATACACGATGTGGAAGAGAGTTTTTGAAGGGAATCATTTTCAAAATATTAAATAGTTTTTATATGAAAATTAGATAAAAATTTGATTAAAATGACATAAATTAAAATAATAGATATATAATAGAACTACTTTTACTTTTAGAAATAAAATATAAGTTAGTTTTTTATATAATTTATATATTAATGTACTTTTAATTAATGTTATGTATTTTTATTATTAATTAAAAAATTAATGTTTTCATAAAATTATAATGAATTCACCTGAACATCATTTTTATATTATGATTTCCAAAAATAAAATTTATTTTAGCACATAATGATTAAAAAGATAAAAAAATTATTATATTAGTGTAAACAAAAATACCGAAAAAGTATAATTTTTGGAGAAAGAAGTATTTTTAAAGCATGTAAATACATTATTGGAATATTATGTATTATTTATATAAAAGAATTATACTCAAATTTAAATGTTAGTGTTTACTATTCAAAACATTACGTTTAATTTCAATAATATTAATGTTGTGTTAATAATTAAATTCTTTTAATTTTCATTAGTGCTCAATAGAGCATGACTTCAATGATATCCAAGAAACTCGTTGTGGAATGATAAACATGGTGTTGCATATAAACAAACTATATGAAAACATAAATTTAATTTAGTGTTAAAAAATTCATAAAATCTGATTTCGTTACATTTTACCTCCCATAAAATTAATTTCTCCCATAAAATACATCACATTGGTAATAAAATATAAGTATTCCTCTACCTCATTACATCCCTCTGTTCATTCATAACTTCCTCATGATAGTGGTTTCAACCCAAAACCTTGACTAGATGAGTGGTCATGATTTTAAGTAAACTCAATGTGTGATCCAGAGTCTCAACTAATTTTTCATTAAAATTATTATCAAAATCTAGTGGTATGGACTTTGAGTTCTTTAAATGTGATGGATTAGGTATGTTATTATTCAATAGAAATACATGGGACACATCATAATCTTATGACATCTTTCATGGAAGAAATAAGTATTATGATACAGTCCCATTATGATCTATAAATTCAAAGGGATCGTTATACCTAGTTTTGTACTTTACCTTTCCTTCCACAATGAATTTATTCATATAAATATCCTCTCCAAACATCAAATTATAGAATATGTTTATTATTACCTCTATAATATTTTTTTCAACATTTTCCCACATGCATTACTGAATGGATTTATCCTTTTATTCAATTTAAATTTTGAGATGAGATCCTAATTTATTCCATTATAAAACATCATTTTAGTATGCTCATGTTCAACACTTGGTTCCATAATGGGTTTAAAAAGGATCCATTTGAATGTTTGATTGAAAGAAATAATTGTAATAAAAGAAATATTGGGGAATTTGTAGATCTAAAAAAGCTTTTAAATTAATAGAATAAGATCAGAAAATGACATTTTTTGTTCAAATTATTATCATAGATTTACCATCTATTTGATAATAATATGTATTCCTAAATCCCAAATTTGAATTAAGTACTTACACAATACTTCACCGGAAGATAAAAAGTAAACTTCCAATCCCAATTAGATACAATAAAAGATTTTTATCCATGAAATCCTTAATACAACATTAATTTATATCCTATAATTATTATTCCAATATTAATATTATCTAAAATAGATTATGTGTGCTAAATTTATAATGAAAATAATTATAACCCACGTAACAATATTCTATTTATAGGTTTTGGGGGAGTTCGATGAAAAATTCCAAAGTGATGTCTTCTAGATTATTTTATAGTATGGATATTGGTCTTATAATAATTATAGATCATTGTATCTCAAACTTAACTTGATGTGACCCTATAAATCAAGATACAGAATTATAAATATCTATCTTTATGTTATCCCAGTGTATATAATCATTCATGTAGCCATTGGGTGGACACTATATAATTTTCACCTTTGGGTAGTGGGTTTATGCCTTGTGGCCAGGTGGTATTCAACAAGTTGTCACCCGACTTAAGTGTTATAATTTTTACAAAAATATATTATTTAAAATTATTTGAAATTATAATAACCAACAATTAAATTTTCATAAAAGATAACATAATCCCTAAAGGATAACAATAACATAAATCATATTTCTATGAAAATACATAACCCCTCAACCCATAGGGTTTTATTTCCATAAATGTCTCTGAAAATATTATTCATCTTGATAAACTCCCAACACATAAAATATGTAAATGGGTTTCTAAGATGTTGAAAATATGATCAACCTTAGACTCATAATCCCATGATTTAATCCATAACACATACATTAATAATACATAGATAGATATATCCTTCCAAAAATAATGAAATCAGTTGATGTGACATGATCCTTATAACCAAAAAACCATTTAGAAATTACTAATAAAACCTAATTATTGAATCCAAAAACCTAAATACTTTTATCCATAAAATTTAATGATTTCCCTAGAATAATTCATTTATGATTATATAATTACATTATTGGTTTCCGGAAATTATTTGGATAATTATATTGTTCCCCCACACATATGGAAATGAAATCCAGGTTAATTTTTCACTCTTACTACTTCTTTTCCAAACAGATGACATTTTACCCTGTATTTGATACATTCCTACCCATTCAATTTCTCACCTTCATGAAATTTAGTAAGTCAAAACATCATTCATATTTGTTTATTACCAAAAGAACATTCATAAAATTACATCTTACTCTTAGTTTATGTGTTATGAATATCACCCAAGTATCCATTGAATGTCCTATATCGTGATTGTTGATAATATATAAGAAGCATCATTCTCTCCAGTCATCATCCAATTTTTTTTTCATTATCCCCAAATTTTTAATTTGATACAACTTTAACATTATTCCATGTCGTTCCATCCATTAAATAAAGAAAAAAACTAGTCCGAGAAAAATAAATCATAGTATTGAACCATATATTCATAAAAAATCACTTATAGGATGTCTAAATCCAAACACCTTACTTTTTAGTCTATGAAAACTTAGGATAATTATATGACATTAATAGTCATCATCTTTTTATGTACTTTATAATTATTTATAAAGATTTTGTAAATTTCCAATGTACATAACATGGGAGAGTCAAACCTGGTGTGAAACAAGGTACATTTCCATGCTTCAGTTGATAATCGATGTTAGATCAAGGGTCTATTTTTAATTTATTTAACAAGTGGGTACATATTTGTTAGAGATGCATCCACTTATAGTATCCAGACTATGATGAAATATCTTTTAAACCACTCAAACCATCATTTAATAGGATTACATGAAATTTTAAAATACATATAATCATATATACAAATATCCTTAGATATTTCCCTTGAAAAATAAAAAGAAATGTCCAAAGGGATCTCATTAATTTTCTCCATCATAGATTCCAATGGATAACTAAACAATTCCTCTTATACTAAATATATAAACTCAGTCATTTCATACTTCGATATTAAACCTATTTAGATGAATATTCATTGCATTACATAAACACATGAATGCTAATCATAATAGTATAGTGCCTTTGGAGACTAGGAAAAGAAGTTCTTATTTGTTGTAAGATCTTAAAAATATTATCTATAGAGAATCCCTTTTAGTATTCTTCATAAACATACCCTACTTAAAACCTTCCATCTTGTCCTAGTGAATGGAAACATAAGAATGGGTCAGCTCAGAGGCTCAGAAAAAGTTATAAAGAGATATAACTAAACATAACAAGATCATAAAGGTATGAGAACTTGAGAATAACATTTGAAAACCTTACCTTTTTTTATCAAATATCGTAATATTTTTCATGTCATAATTATTTTATGTTCATAAGACATGAATCACAATAGAATCAATGATCATGAGTTATGAGATCATGGAATTAGACATATATTTTTGGTAGACACAAAATAATAGAAAATATTATAAAAATGATACCCACCATGAAACTCATAACATGTTTTTCATGGACTAACCACTAATGTACCAATATACGACTTGAGATAACCACCGATGTATACTATTTTTCGAGCTTGTCCAAACCACATAGGTACCCTTCTTTTTATAATATATATAAATACCATTGTTCCCTATTAGATTGTAGAGAAGTTTTCATTACCCATGTAGCATCATCGACTTGGAATCAGCATTCAATAGTGTTTTGGGCCAGAGTTCTATTGGGCCTCAGGAATGCCTCTCCATACACTTAAGGCTTTTAACTAGTAGAGAGAGTGTAAATGATTAATAGTGGGGAGACATTACTCTCAGGGGAAAGATATAATATGGGTCTGGGTAATTATATATAAAATGCATCATAAGGAATGACTCAAGAGACCTGAACCAGATCTACCAAAGAAAGAATCAGAATCAATATCAACAGTGGAAAACATATAACGAAAGCTGTGGGAAAAGAAAATATTCCAACATACCACTTGTAGCACTAAATCAGAACATGCATACAATATAGGTCATACAATACAATATCAAGAAAAATGGGTCACCCATGGATGACCAACAGTACTATATATATATATAGGTAGGCTGAGAAAGGAATGGGATGCTAAAAATAAAACTCCAACTGAGGAAAGACCTCAGGGTCACATGCCTACATCCCATTAAAATAGAAACTATGGTCTCAAGGCCATACCTAAACATAAAAATTAAAACCCTACACACATGCAAAAGGGCATGTGTAGGGTGTAATAAAGTGTCTTAGTAGGATATATCACATGTGTGTCTACCTAGAAAAGGTGTTTAAGTAGTTGTATACTAAAATTAATAAATAAATAATCCCCATAAAATTCAAATAACAAAATCTTCTTTTATGTTAAACAACCACCATAACGATTTTAACTAACACAACCAACACCATAATAAATATAGAGAATAGGGTCACTGGTATTTGGGCCCATATATCCCTCGATATCAAATATCCCAGGAGAACCCTTGGGATCCACTGGAAATGTCACATAGCACCTCATGCCTACCGACATGTCACATCTCAAGTAAAACAACTGACATCCAGAAGGCACACATATGAAAATAGAAACCTAGTTCCAGGACCCCTACATGAAATCACCCATTTAATTGAATCCTACTATTCAAATCCATAGTCATATATTTCATCAAAGAAATATCTCTCTTGTATCATAGCATAAGGTCCCATGGAAAGTAAATCTACACACTACTAAATATTGTAATGGAACTACATTCTCAATACAATGATCCTCTTCCACCAATTGATTAAATCAACAATATCATCCAAAGTCTCTTCACCTTATCATGTCTTTATAAGGATTGAATCACAAACAAAATATCATAATCCCCACTAATGGTGGACTCTACCCACATGATTGGTAAAACCACCTCATCACTAAGTCAACATATGTTCACTTCAATACCATTAGTGCATTGGCCAACATGGGTGAGAGTCAATCACCAAAATAGTATCTAAGACATATTCAACTAGAACATCATACCCCTATGACCATGTCACTAAAGTTTAATGGAAATGCCATCCAATAACATGGTCAATGCAGTCAACATCACTCCCACTCCACCTCAAACTGACATCCATGATGTCCAACTAGTGATCACATCACTGAAGTAAACTGGGCCAAGACCAACTAGATGACCATGCCACCTCAATCTTAATGGTACTTCCATCCCAATTTCTTTAGGATGATCCCATCATGATCCCATGGATATCATATCAATCCATATATTTTAATAATTTCTAACATATATAAAACCACTCACTTTAATAAATAATTTGTTTAATATGATTGAATTTTACAATTTAATTCAATGTAAAAATTTGATTTAATTAAATAGACTAACATGATATCAAATGATCAACTCAATTTTATAAAAACAATTCAATATATAAATAATGATTCAAATTGGATCAATAACACACCCCTGCCTAACTACCCATGGTGGTTGATGACCTATAACCTATCCTCTCATGAGAAAATAAGTTGATGGAATGCCCAATGAAATTCCATATGCTCATATGATCAAATTAAAATCATCCAACATGGTATGTCATAACAACCCATAGGCACACTAAAATCCTCACTGTAAAAATGACTAAAAACACACAACTAAATGTATGAACCACCTTCCATGGTCTCATAAACATTGGCACATCCACTATTGACCACTTACTCCAGGCGGTTTGAACAAAATAAACGAATCCATCAAACACCCTAAAAATATGGTAAAATTGATCAAATAGATTTGGTGATTCTTGAGGTGAAAGAAAATAGGAGAAAAATAATGGATGATGAAATTATTACTATTATGATTCAATTACACCCAATATTGTACAAAATGGATCACTAATGAAGGCGACAGAGAAAATCCAAGGTAGGAAGAAGAATAGAGGGTTTGTTCCAATTTTTCATAACCTATGAATAAATTGGAGTGGAAAATAATGAGTAATAGAGAAAAATTGAAGAGGAGGAGATGTAATTTCCTACCTTAAAGGGGTTTCATTGGTATATCACAAAAGTTTCCAAGCCATGCATAAAATTGTGCAGGATATGGTGAATGAGTACAACAAATTTTGCACAACCCATTCGGTTAACCACATAGTTTTTTCTATCTATGAGAAAATGATAAAGATGAATCTGAATAAACTACAGACTGGCCTACTTGTTCGTGCGCCTTCCCTGCATAATTTACCCGAACAATGTTATAGTTCAAAAATAGGGTGCATGTTTAGCTGGAAGAGACCACATTGTTTACGCTATAATATTCCCCTTGACCTGTAACATGAAAACGTGGAATTCATGCATCTAATGCCCTTAAGACCATTAAATGAACTTGAGGAAATATATAAGGCTTTTAAATCATATAAAACATGATATTAGATTGGGGAAACTCTCTTTATTTAGTTCCAATGAATGAAAGAGATTTTTTCAAACCCACTAATTCAAAAATTCAAAACATGAGGCGTTCATGACACAATTTAGAATCCTGAGAAATTAAAATATATCCAATTTAACAAAGATTCTCCCAATAAGGTCATAAATTACACGAAGATGGTACCAAACATACCAATATGAGAAAAACACCCCATAATATCCCGGACAATGGGGTATATGTCAACAACCTTAAGGGGGGCTCCTCACATTAGGAGAAACCTACCCCAGACTGAAATGACCAAAAAAATAAAATGAAGGAATGGACACTAACTATTTCATGGAATCATGTTCCACCCTAGACACATCATCACTCCACCACCTTAGTAGGTGCTCCCATTTCATAACAAAAAAATCAAAATCCTGCACTACATATGTTCCATCCTTGTGCCCATGTCCCACCTAGCACTAACATGGCGCCACCTCACATTAGATGCTCAACACAGTCTCGGTGCCTCGAACATCAGTTAAGTCCCAAATCACATCAATGATGATTTTCCTTTTACCTCAAGTAAACCGCATCTCCTCGATGCCCTGCTACCAATAACCTCAGTAATGTAACATTCAAGGATTCTAAAATATAACACAGTGCCTTACACATCATATATTTAAATTAGACTACTGATCTACTTCCAACTAACTATCCAGAATCTGGGCATTCCATTCACATAAAATATATGTACCTCATTTACAAATAATGGACATGACTTTAAAGGTTATTCCAAAAATAGAAAAATGTAATAGAAAAATCATTAGAATACCTCTAACCACTTTCGGCTCAGAAACATTCTTAGCGCTTGGTAGTTCAAAAACAAGTACAAGGGTAGAAGATCAAGTGAGTAAAGAATAACCTCCCAATGGTGTCGCACCTGCCCATAAAAACTAATCTCACTGTTGGGTCTTGCTATCTCTTCCATGACAACCACATGTAGAAAAAGAAAACTACAATCACCTGGTACAAATCATGATCCAACCTCATAAAACTAAGTCTACCTCTATCTTTGGCTCACAACTGTCTGAAAAGGCTTCTTTCTGAACCTCTTATGATTCCCGACTTATACACAAGCCCGAAAAAACTATTATAGGTCACTCACACTATTTCTGATCATGTCCTCACTTTCCACATATAAATATAACCATAGATGATCCACTCCATGTATCTATAGTTCTGTCCATGGACAAACAAACATACTAGAACACATATCTACCAAGATTCCTTCCATTTGAATAATTGCTACTCATATCACCCAATTCCCCATCCCGACCCAAGTAATAATTATTTGTCATGTTTCCCTCGGCTATGAGATCTTGATTCACAACGTCTAACAACGAGGCTAAACTAACACTGGTTTCATTCACCTGAATGGTGTTTAGTAAAAAATCATTACAACAACATATCCTCAATGTTTTATCACTCACCATGGATGGTGTGATGTGAGAAAATTTAGTGAATGTTGCTACATAGTTCATAACAAACATGTCTAATTGCTGATAGATCAAGAAATCTCAAGCTCTCTCTCTAACCTTAACATCTCTAGAATGAAATAAATGATGAACCTAGCCTCAATGTATGTATAGGATAGTCCCTCATGTATTCCATCCAAAACCTACATCTTTAACTAGTGCTTAGGACAACCTTTGAGCATATAGGTTTCCTGCTTTACTCTTTTCCATGACAGTGTCTATAGCTACTCGAATATCATCTACCCAGACTCAATCCAATGTGTATCCACAAATTAACCACCCACACCCAAAGAAATTAGTGGGTGATGTAACTGGAACTGTCATGTAAGATTCACCATAGAAGGATCTACTCTTAGAGCTCCCCTATTGGTCCCCTAGATGAAATGGATTATCCTCTCTCTGAGCATCTCATTAAGACAGATAACAATAGTAGTAAGATTTGATGGTTTACCCACCTGTACCGGAACCCATTCCTAAACATGGACATGTCCCTGAGCATGTACCTTCTCTTCATGACCATTAGTAATCTCAACCTTCTCATTCTCCGGTGACACCAATCCATCAACCACCTGATTCTCTATCCATGCTATATAGGTGGAGCCCTATGAATACCTTTAACAGGGTCAACCATCCTAGTTATATATATATATATATATATATATATATATATGCAGATAGATAAAGCAATAAGGGGAAGAACATCCTCACTACCCTTACCCTCTACTATCATATCCATTCCTCACTACAACCCATCCCCATGGACTCCTTACCCACCATTAAAAAACAGATGTATCAATTATACCATAGGCCACTCCCATCATGAAAAAATATGTCACCTCATACTAATGACCTCCTCACCCAACATGTTCCTCAGCAACACCCCATTCCATATTACATGATATCTCTGTTAAAATATAGGGAATATTCATGAATCACATGAAATATATAAATTTTATGATCATAGATATAACATTCATACCACATGGAATATCACATTTTATAATGCATTTCAAAAGAATGTTTCACAAGCGCAAGATGATACATTATTAGGCATACTAATATGCACGAAAAAGAATAATCATACATACACCCCTTCTTATAAAGGGCCAGGTTTCCAATATATCATCCCTTTCCATACCTATCCAACATAAAATATCATAAAAGATAACATTAATAATCCAAAAATACCACTCAAGGTTGATATTATACCAATTTTTAAGGAAGAAAAACAGAATAGAAATTCCCACTAATAGTAACATGGTCCATCCCTCGTAGATATTTCTATAGGAACCAATGAACTATCTATAACACTAGTTCTGGAAACACCTAGTCTCTATTATAACATGACCCAAATAGTATAAACAATAGAAAAAAAAAGAAACATCATTCTCATTTTTATTAGAATCTATCCATACACGGATACTAAATCACTATAAACAACTCCTTTGATAGCCCTTGTAGAGTCCCCGACCCGAAATCCACATTCAATTGTGCTTTGGATGGAGAGATACAAGTAGGTAGGTGTGCCTCCCCATATTCAAATTTCTACAGAAAATAAATCAGGGTGTAATTGGGTAATAGTGGGGAGAGTATTTCTTTCTGATAATGATATAATATAGGTCTAAGTAATTATATACAACATGTTGTAGTAGTAATGACTCAAAAAACATGAAGTAGACCTAAAAAATGAGGAAGCACGGTCATTATCAATATAGAAATCAATAAAATAGATTTAGTGGAAAAATTAAACCTTCCAACATGCCACATGATCACTAAAATAAAGCATGCATACAATACAAGTCATATAATACAATATCCAGAAAAAATGTCAGCCATGGACAAGCAATTGTAAAATACATATATAGACATGATGAGACATAAAAGGTAAGATAAAAGAAAAACTCATGCTCTATAAATTTCTCAATTTATGATGCCAACATCCCATTAAAAAATGTTACAAAGATCCAACCCCATAGATCTAACCCTGAGGAATGTAAATAAGTAATGTCTACACACGACCCTAAGGGCCCATGTATGGTGAGATAACATGTCTTAGTAGGATACCACAAATGTTTTCACACCCAAAATGTTTTAAGAAGTTGTATACTATGATACAGAAATAATGTACCCTCAGGTTCCACATCAGAAGTCACATGGAACCTCATGCCAAATGACACGTGGTGTCTCTTGTAAAACCATTGACATCCCGAAGGAACACCAATAAAAATATAACCATGATTCCTTTGACTCATTCTCAAAAGCACACATTGGGTAAAATCCATGCCTTTGGAGGAACAAAAATATCCTTCCTCAATGAAATATTTCAATTGTATCATAGAATAATGTCTTGAGGATCTTCGATCTTTGTCCTCTGAAATATAGTCTATGCCCAATAGCCTTAATTCAATAATCCTTAATCCCCAACTGATATACCCGACTCTATTATCCAATGTAAAATCATCTTTATATGGATTTCTATGTGTGAACCTACAAACAAAATTTAATAATACACAGTATAGGGGAATATACCCCCACAATTTTTAAAAACCACCTCATCATTAAGTCAACAAGTTTGCAAAGGACTCCAATTAGTTCTTTATCCATCACAGATGAGTGAAAATCACCAAAATATCACATCAACCACATCCAATTGGTAGCTCATTCCCCTATGAAAATTTCTCTCATATCCAATGGTGATTCCATACAAGAACAAGGGTCATGACCTCAAATTGAAGTCATTTATTCTATAAACATACATCCTTGAAACATGACTGATGATCATATCACCCATGTAATCCAGGATAAGCCTTAGCATACGACCACATCACCTCCATCCATATATCCATGCTATTCCAATTACCTCAAGTTGATCCCATCACTATCACATTCATATAATCTCAATGCATAACTTATAATAATTTCTAATATATAAAGAAATAACACACTATAATAATCCAATAAATTTAATATGATTTAATCGTACAATTTAAATTATTAGAAAATTTCAATTTAATTGAATTTCCTAACTCAATATCAAATGATCAAATCAATTTTAAGTGAACAAATAATTTAAGCTTAACAATTCAAATTGAATAAATAATGCACCTCTCCTAACTACATGAAGAATTGAATGAACTCTATCCCATCCTCACAATATATATTATGGTATGTTCATGCCCAATAATAGTTCCTGAGTTAATATAATAAATTTAATATCAATCAATTTGGTCTCACTTAGCTACCCATATGCACACTAAAAGCCACACCCCCAAAATGATTTCCAAACAAAAATAATGTTATGCACTATATAAATTTCTCTCATAAACCTAGGTACATATTGTATTAGCCTCTAACACTATGTGGACTGTATGAAACCAACGACTCCATTGAATTCCATGAAAATAGGGTAAAATTTCTCAAAATAATTCAGTGATCTGTGTGGAGAAAGAAAAAGTAGTAAAAAAAATTTGAGGAAATCTTTATCTTTGTGGTTTTATTATTCCTAATAAAACTAAAATGGATTATAGAAAAAAAATATAGAGAAAATCCAAGATAGGAAGATGAATGGAGGGTTTCCTCCTAATATGTGTGTCCAACAAATGAAGAGGAAGGTAATACAAAGATAAAAGATAAAAAATAAAAGATGAGAAATGGTAATATACTACATTTAAAATGTTTGAATAGTTATATCTCATATTTTTTCAAACTATCCAAAATCTATATGGGGTACAGTGTGTGGTTATAACCTATGTGGAACTACCCATGCTGCATATTGCACAGTTTTCACTATCCATTCCAAACCATTCAGAATCCTACAAAAAAACTACATAAAAATCTGTATGGTACTACGCATTCCTCACCTAGTTTATCCAAATCATGATTTAGTTAAAAAAAATATGGTGCAAATTATTATAGATTTGGATTCATGATTAATAATAAATTGTATTCCTTGACATATAACTCCAAAACTATGCCCTCGTGCCTCCAACACTTCTGGACCCCCCCCCCCCTCGAGCACCCAATGAACTCTCCAACCTATAAACCCATACGAAAAGATTATATTTCATTGGGAACTCTCATAATTTATTTCTAATTCCTAATAATTAATTTTACGAATATAATAATTAAAAACAAAATAGGGGTGGTTTTCAACCAGATTAAAAAACCATGGTCATTAAAACCCAATGCACTATCGAGAGATATAGTTACCAACATGCTTATAAATAAACTCATACATTTGTGTTCCACATTATCATAAAACAATAATAATATCATATCCCATTAAAATGGTTCTAAAAAAATTTTCATCATAACCTATTGAAAAAAATAGGTTTTATAGACATTTGATCATATCTCAATCCATGAAAAACAAATATGTTTCATAATCCTTTGATTGATTAATCATATCATAACCCATGGAAAAATATATTTTTTTCATGAAAATGCATTCGTTAAAAAATAAACCATTTTAAATAATGATAAGAATAGTTTACTTGGATCATATCCCCAGTAAAGTATATGTATCATCAAAGGATTCCATTATAGATGGAATATTATTTTCAAATTTCAAATGGAATATTTATTATAAAAATAACTATTAGAATTGTAAAATATTTTTTAAAATATAAAACATTTTAAAAAATACGTTTCTTTGAATATAATAATTAAGGATCATTGTTTTAATTTTTTTTGGAAAATATCCATTCAACTTCAAGAAATTTAATTAATGTATATTTTTTTAAATAATTTTCATTTGAAAATGACATTACATTCATTTAATGGAATATTTAAATCATTTATCACAAAGAAAAGTTATAAATAAAACTCATGCCATTAATACTAAAATAAATACTCCTACCACATTTTTCTTAAAATCCAAAAGGGCATTGTTTGGAAAATGACATGATGATTCCATTCAAAAAATTTAAAAATTAAAATATCAAAATAATTTTTTTTAATAAATAATTTTGATAATGTTTCAAAAAATTATTTAAAACACATAGAAAACATTATTTTGGTTGAATAAGTTTTTTTCAATCAAATGGAAAAAATAGAGATTATTTTACAAACAAACATTATTTCAACCTTTTAAGTACATGAAGAGAGGAAAATAAATGGAAAACAAATTTTATCCCTAAATAACCATAGTATAATAAAATATGTGAGTTTCTTGGGAGATTTATAATAATATATAATCATCAAAAAACATCATATACAATTTCGATAAATAATAAGATTGCATCGTAAAACAATTTCCATATTGGTAACATTGAATAATAATACCCATGAAATAATAAAAGTAAATGAAACATAATATGTCATTATAATAAATAAATTAATGAGGTTACATGTCAAATGGGGATTTATATATACCTCATAAAATAATATAGGTGTGTGATACGACATATTCCTACAAGAATGAAAATTGTTGAAAAAAATCTCATACTGCTTTGGTATATTTTGAACCATTACTCTATGAAATATAGATCCTAAAATCAATATATAAATCCCCATAATATTAATTAGAATAAGTATAAAAATATATATCTATATTAAATACACCATATATGAGAAAAAAGTTATTAATATGCAATATATCTCTTGGATTTAAAATTTTGCAGAAAAATCCATTTCCACTATAGTAATATTTTTACTTATAAGAACCACTAAATAATAAATTGAAATGAAACATTAAATATAATGTATATTGTTATTTTAATGACACAACACATTAAATGGCTAGTATATACACCATATAAAATAAAATAGTGGTTAATTTTCATATCTCTCCGAGAAATAAACAAGAGATTATAAATTTCATTGCAAATAATAAATATTTTGAACAGTAATACCAAAAAATAATAACATAAAAAGAAAAATTAAATACTATGAAAATAGGTGATTGATGATATGACATGTCACAAGTGAATTATATAAACCAAATTAAATATATGAGATTTGAATTTCCATATATCTTCTAGAATTAAAAGACAGACTAGAAATCCATTACCATTAGTCTCGACTTTCTTTTTACGCAATCAAAACTCATGTATAATAAATATTTGATTATTATTAATTTTTTATAAATCCATATTTATATATGTAAAAAATATATTATTTAATTATTTTCTTTAATTTTTCTTTAATAAAATAATCCATGTTAAAATCATATTTTTGGGTATTCACTGCCTTTTTCATATATGATTTGATTTTTTATATTCATTCCACCTACATTGATCATTGTTCCATCATCTCTTGAATAATAATAATTAAATAATTATCATATTTAAACTTAAATATTATATTTAATATTAATTATTAATGATAATTTAGAGAAATTATGTATATTACATTCATGGAGATGCTAGACCATATATATGCATACGTAACGTTTCCATTCTACAATGATCAGTGCGGTAAAGAGGTTAGTAATATTTTATCTTTTCATAATGATAACGATATCATGTAAAAATTATTATATCAATAAATATACTTATAAATATCATCCATGGTGTGTGTCGATTATAATAGTGTCACATAGCTTCATGAATGTGGTTGTCCACACGTACATGAACGAGGTTATCATCTTATAATGAGTGAAATGGTATGAAATCAAATGATATATTATTTTTCTAAAAATAGTACAATTTCATGTATATAATAATTTCTCAATTTATATAATATATATTTATTAACATTAACATTATTATATTCCATGTATAAAATTAGTGAAAAAAAATCACATCACTTCATGATGTAGTAGTCCGCTATACATAAGAACAACATTATCTTATCCATTACAAAATGTAAGGTAAAAATGTATATATGAAATAATTACACCAGAGGTATAATTATTTTTATAAATATAAATTATATACATTATATTCATCATCATACCCAACCATTAGAGTTAGTAATGAAAAAATTAAGGACATTAGTTCATAAGGTGGTACTCTGTCGTAAATACAAATGAAGATTTCGTAAACCATCTGATTGAAGTGGAGATGGTTGTAGGTAATTAGCATAAAATTAAAAAATATTACTATATTTAATATTTTTCATTTTTATCAGAATATTTTAATAATAATTTAATGAGGTAGAGGAAGAAATAAAATAAAACCCTCATTGAAGAAAATTCCCTCTTCTTTGGGTAACCTTTTTATGTTTGTACCTAAATCCCTCACAAGATGGTATAATGGAAAAATTAAGAATTATACTATGAAATAATGGAATTTTGGACCTTATTTCGGATTTTTATGGTTTAACTCATGGATTCAAAAGTTTGAATATTTCACGGGAGGTAATACCATTTTATAATCTAGGAGGAGTGGAATATCTGTAAATACCCAAAAGTATTCGATAATGGGAGGTCACTCTCATGTCATGTGGCTCAAAAATTGATAAGAAATTTTTATGTATGCTGATATTTCCATGATACACTACCCCCAAAAAATACAGAATTTATAAATATTTCATTCATTAGACTTCAATATTTATGCACTTTTACCATTTTAATTTTTAACATGGTAACTAGTTTGTTTAACATATGAACATTATTAATAATCCTAACATGAAAAATATTCTTATTAGAAAATTTGAAAAAATTAATTATAATAATTAAATAATATATATTTAATAAAAATTATAAGTGTTGAAAATTAATTTCATCATAAGCGCATGTATCACGCAAAACCATGCTTTAACATTAATCACATTAATAAACTTTTATCTCCTTTTAGTAATCATTGTGGTCAAAATTTATGTTGAAATAATTATAAAATATAAATTATTATAACTAAATCTATGAAATCCAGTTTCAAAATTCAATTAATATATATGGAATATTATCATTTAAAAACAATCTCAAAGATGCGACAATAATGCATTTTTTATAGTGAAAAATGTTCAAAAGTATGAAATTGATTTATATCTAAATAAAATACAAAATTGAGTAAAATGGCCAAAATTTGATTAATATATCTATTATTGATCTTATTCTACATTATAAATAATCTAAAAGATAATTTAACTTGAAAAATAAATTAAAAACAAAGAATGTTTTCATTTAAAAATTATTGTTTATCCTTATTCATCAAACCAATAATACATTAAGAAAAGTTTTAAAAATTAATTATTTGGTAATTTAGATATTATTATTTCATAAATGAATTTTATTTTATATAATAAAATTTCAAAAAATCCCAAAAAATATTTTTATTATTTTTAAAATAAGAATATAAAAGAAAATTTTTTTGGATATAATTGTATTTTCAACATTATATATACTTTATGGAACAATATTTATTTTTCATATAAACAAAATAAACATAATATTTATAAATTACAAATTAGAATTAATGTCTCTATTTTTTATTTCTAGGTCATAATAGTCACATATATAATATTATAATTTCATGGTGATCTAATGCTCGCTGTCACTTTTTATGCACACTATCGAAGAAAATTACTATTTCTAGATAAACTTGGTGTTGCATGGAGAACACGATGTAAAACAATTTAAATAAATTTTAACAAAAAAAATTAATAAATATCTTGTTATTAAAAAACCTGGTAGAACCCCCCCCCCCCCCCACCGCCAAAAAACTTATTTGTAGATTTTGTCGAACCTCTACCCCATAAAAATGGGGTTCTACTCAAGCCAATTCAAGATGTGGTTGATCTACATCAAAGTATACTATTTTTTACAAATAATCTCAAAAAGCTTAATTCATTAGGCTGGACATTTTTTAAGTATAATGGGAGATATAAATCAACCCTCATTGTTTCAAATGTTATATATTTATATATCTTATATACTATTATGTATAGATATGTATATATATATATGTTTGTGTGTTATATATATATACTATATTTTTAAAAAATATCTGCTTTGGGTAAGAATTTCATGGTACTATGTCTTGGCATGATAGATCCATCATGGGTATGGTTCTAGAAATCACATCAAATCTGAAATCACCATTCATCAGTGAAAAAATCAATCATGGCTGAAATATATATAAATATATATTCATTTATTTTTTAAGACTAGATAAAAATATTGTGTCCATTGGATGACAATAAAAAAGCATATGATATATGATCAATGTTCAATTTAATAATATTGGAATATATCATCTCACACATCATTATTTTACTAAAATAGAATTTTTAATTTTAATTAATTAAATTCATATGTCCCATTGTTACTAATTGAAGGAACTCTAGGGATTTCCGATGTTTGGAAAATTGAATAATGAAATTTTTGGGAATATATTATCATCAAGAGATAAATTAAATTATACCATTGACTAGATTCATCCAAGAACATTTTAAATTTAAATAAATATGATGAATTAGGAACAAAAAATAAATTCAAAATCATACATCATATGATTTTAAAAAGAAAAAAGTTTTTCTCATCATGAGAGGCCATCTCTTGAAGGAATAAAACATGAAACCCTATCGATCATCCACAACCATATGGAAGATTATCCAATTGTCAAACTAAGAAATTATTGTTATATCATGGAGATACAAATTCTCTTTGGTGTCGTCATGATCATGGGAGATTAATGTATTGATTCTTGAACATGGATCAATCAATCATTGATCATCGATTAAATTTATCTCTATATCTCTTAAGAGTGGGTGGGGGAAGATATATCATTCATGATATCCCATTAAAAACGCATTGTTTGTTTTTTAAAATGAATTTATTCTTAGGTTACAACTTTAATGAGTTTTTTTGGTCTTTATGGATGTTAACCCTATAAATTCCCCTAAAATAGCAAAAAAAAGAAACATAAAAAAATTCCAAATATGTCTTATATATTTTATGACATGATTATAACACATAAATAGTATTACATGATAATATTAATATCATTATATCAACTCAACTATATCATAAGTATTAATAAAGTCATTAAATACAAAATATTTAATATACGTTTAACAAAAATTATTCATTATATTCACTAAATAATTTTTCAATATAGTAAGTAAATAAATTAAATTGATTATATTAAGAAAACAGATAATATAGAACTTATTTATTTTTTTTTATTTTAAAATTTGGATATTAACCAGCCACTGTTTCGGGTCCCACCATGTTCAATACACCAATTTGCTAGAATAATAAAAGCTTCTAAATTTGTTGTCAGTGTGCCCTTCTAGGACCGTATCTAAATCATAATGAATTGTACTCATATACTCGGTTGATCTGTCCAAAAAAAATGTGAAAAAATACATAATGGTTACATATATAAATGACAATTGCGTAAAAATACAAACATTTTAAAATAATCTCCCTTCCCTATTATGTCCCATAAAGGAAAATGCACTGAATAGGTCTTCATCCTTTATCTATTATTCTATTGTTTTACTAGAGGGAATTACCTTTAATCACCATGGAACTAGATTTATTATATGAACTATTATCTACTTCATTTTTTTCCAATATATATCATCTTTTCAGGAGTGAAAAAATCTATCAAGATCATTCCTTCAATATCATACAACTAAGGTCACACCCAACACAAGCTACCTCGCCAATAAAAAATCCCATAATTGTTTTCTTATCTCAATTTATGTAATAAAATGATAACAACTGATAATGATCTCAAGTAATTACACCTTACATTTGGTCATAGATAAAAACTACTAATGAAACCAAAAACATGTGACATTCATATTGGTTGATCGGCCCTTATGATCTCTTGTACATGAGATCGGCATGTACCAACACAATGAAAAGAAGTCCAAATGCTTATGATCCCAAAAATAATGATTTTTATAAATGGTATATGTCCATTGAGAATGATTTATCAAGATCATAGAGAATATATTAATGAATACTATCGTTATATTTTATGGTCCACATTATTACTAGGAACTATGCTAAATTCATTTTTTTTATTTTATTAAAAGGTCACTTTGAGGACAGTGGGAACCAAATAGAAACATTCACGCAGCATAATACATGAACTTTGAAAATAAAATTTCACCATACATATTTCAAAATTCAAAAATTTAAAATAGAAATACCATCACCGTGCCTCCCACGAACTTTCCAGCAGCGTCACGTACGAGCCAAAAACCACTCCATATGAAAATTTTCAAAATTTGAAATTAATACCTCCTTTACCAAATCCTTCATATGTAACTCCACCAAAGCCATTCTACCAAAATAGAGTCTCCACACATTTCACCACAATGCAAAAAGAAACAGGTTCACCCAATACTAAAAAAGAATCTTCCCAAACAGAACACGAAAAACTGAATGCAAGCTGAACAGAACAATCAAAAGAATAACAGTAAGAACGCATCCAAAATCTTGATGACGTTTTCTCCCTATACCCACCTCCAACAATCCACAATCCTCAAATCCTCACCAAAACACCATAATCACACCATAGATCGCAACCAACCAAAAACAAATCAAAAACAAGAAACTAAAAATATCACTAAAAAGACAGCCACCCGAACATGTGATGGAAGAAATGTTCCGCCGCAAGCCAGAATCGCTCTCATCGCTGCCTTCACAACCACACATCACCAAGAGATTAAAACCTAAACTGAATCACCCCAAACCGTATTCCTTTAAAACCAGACCTAAATTTATCTAGATCGTGTTCTTTGTTGATCGTTCCTACCTCTAACGGTACAACTTCCATACAGAATCACGACAGCAAGAATCATAACTCCAAAATGCAAGAAGATTAGTACCCATCATCACACAACGCAAGGAAAGGTGATCCCTGGAGCAGAACCATCCACATCACTCCAATAATAACTTGTTGATATTATAAAATAATATCGACATTACATGCTAAATAGCTAGAAACATGTGTCAACCCTATTATGGTAATAATTAAAAATGCATAAATTTTTGTCTCCCTGATTACATAATTGAAATGTTATTTTAAATTTGGGACTTGGGAACACACTTTTACCATAAAGTTGAGGTTATGTGAAGCCTAATATAGGGTACCTAGATGGTTATCCCATGCCCAACATTGTGATGAATGTCTTGATAGATACCCATTAAAATTTATTCCTATGATTATGATTATAAAAAACGTATTAAACTCATTTTTTTATGATCATATTCCAATTTTATGCTCCCTTATACCCAATTATTTAACTCCATTATGATTCATGTATTATGAACTGCCATGCCATATGACATTACTCATGATTAAAAGAATTTTTGGGTATGTATTTTTAATTTTAAGCTCATATTGTCATACCTTAATACTCACAATATTTTAATATATAATCATTAATTGATTTATCACTAGTTTATTGTTTTTTATCATTTTATAAAACCCATTATTAAGTTTAATTTTCCACTATAAATGGATAAATTTTTTATGTATGAAATGTCTAAGAAGTGTTCCAGTTATGAATAACTATGTGGGAGATTATGTAGATCATTTATATAGCAATTTTTTTGTATCCTTATTTCAAAAAACTATAAAACTTCATGGTTATGGAATAGATCAAAATGATATTTATTTAATATTAATAAAATAATATTTAATACATATGTATGTAATGTATGGGTCACTAAGTGACCAAGTAATATTTCTCGGGCCCCTAGATGTAAAACTAAACACCACAATCTTTTTTGACCCATTTATGTTAATTTCCTTATGTAATGGACAATTTTTTTTAATGCAAGAATAGTGAATGGATTTTATTTGATTTAGTCTAATTGTAGATAGGTTCCTTATGTAATTTGAGATATGGTTTTGGTTACATCAAAACTTTTTTCAACATTATTGATATGGGAGCTATCAATTAATTTATATATTTGAAAATTATTACTGTATTAGAATTAATGGGCATTTTCAATTAAAATTTATTATATCTTCAATGAACCTCTGCAAAAAATAGGTTCATCCTTGAATATGTCTTGTCTATTCAATAGAAGTTTCAAGATGCACATGAAAATGGAACTACAAGATCATAATGATGATTAGCTTATTTATAATATTTTGAATGCACTATTTTATGAGTAATTGTGCATAAATTTGTTGACATTGATGTTGGATATACTTATCTACAAATAAGGGAGAGAATTTTGTTTTTAATGGAGATTCTAATGTTGGATACGATTCAGTATGAAAAGACTTGAGTAATATTAGAGCTATTATATTACAAGTAACTGGAATATTTATTAACATGGATCTCGTATCAACCTATTCCTTTTCTCAGGTTGTGGGCCTCTAAAATTTGTATTCATTAATTACATCTAAAATTTTATTCCTAATATAGGTTTTAATTATGATATCATACTAATTCTTGGGGTGCATCCTATATCAACTCCCCAAAATCATATGGTTTTTCTATGTTAAAGGAAAACAATGTAAAACCCTAGAATTTCTGAAGAGGTGTTTTATTATAATGAGAAAATATACCTAGGGTTTTCTTGTTTTGTTCATATAGAAGGATGGTAGTCATTGATTATGAGTAGACAAAAAACCAGAATTAGATAACAGTAATGAAAATGAACCATTTAACAAATATTGTTGATTTGTTTGAATAGTTAGGGAAAGACCTTTGGTTTTCCAAGATTTATCTTCATTCACCATACCATTATATGAATTTCAATAGTGTGGATATTATATAAAATGTTAATGAGTGTGTATGGATAGTATGAGAATTTTTTCATGCCTTTAGGCTGAAATGTTCTCATGTGGTTTTCGTTACTCTCTCTAACATGAACATCCATCTGCATTTTGAACTTTTTTTCATTATTTTTCTAGATGAAACCCTGATATACTCTAGGAATTTATATATGAATTATATGAAACTTGAAATAGTTTTGAGTACACATAAAAGTAATTATAATTATTTTAAATTTCAAATAGTTACTTCTTGATTAAGGATATGCAGTTCCTTGGGTCCTTGAGCTAATGGAGGATGTGATGTCTTTGGAATGTCACATGAATATGTTCAAGATCATGATGTTTCAGGGAATTTTAGGTTAATGTCATGAAAAAACCAGAAATACATAAGAAAAACATGTTATTAATCATGCATAACAAGACCCAAATGGTATTCATAAGTCCCTTGGTGTGGTGATAAATTCTTTTGCATCATGAATTACCCCTAGGAAAAAAAATTCCACAAAAAACATGGAAATACAGTTATATATAAAATTAATATTTTTGTATTTGAAAAATAATAAAACAGAAGATAGTTACAACAAACAGTACAAATTAGTTCTAGATTATAAAACAACCAAGGATCCCAAAAAAATAGTGATGCATAACTCTATATTATATGATGTAACCTCCAGAATCTAAATCAATACTAAAAAAAACCTCCACATCCCAATAGATCCTTTCCTTTATAAGATATATA
Source organism: Viscum album (assembly GCA_963277665.1). Lineage (NCBI taxonomy): Eukaryota > Viridiplantae > Streptophyta > Magnoliopsida > Santalales > Viscaceae > Viscum > Viscum album. The sequence continues at coordinate 1,302,722,784 of OY728140.1, read as the reverse complement.
TAACATGATATGCGTACATCAAAAATTTTATTAAGGTTTTGAAAAACATATCCTAGAAATATCCCTCCAAGTTCATCATAAACTGGTTATATAAAATTAACCAAATAATCTCAGGTGGGTTAAAAAAGGAATGAGAAATAGTTTTATATCAATAATGGATAAATCTAAATATAAAAATATAGAAAATTATGATAAAAAGTATCTTTTATAAATAATTTTAGTACAAACATCGTTATTGAATTTCAAATATGACTAATAGAGAAAACCATATGACGAGTATAAACGAATAATATTCAATATGGATACTCTTTATATTTTATTATTAGTAGGCCTCATGGTGTTTACATTTCTCTAGATTAATGGTCTGGGGGGTAAATTGAAAAACATCAGAGTGCTTTCAAACCACAATAATGGAAAACTAGTGTACAAATTACCCTAGTAGAATTTGTCTAGTGGGGAATATTTGATCCTCGGGGATGGATCCCTTCCTCACTATCCATTTCATATATGTTTGACATGTTAATATCATCCAAGGGAGTTATATCATTGTTACTATACAAATCATTGCACAAAAAAAAATTATTCAACCGCTTCATAGGTAAAATAAATTTTAAAACCATATTGAAAACCACAACCTTTTTCCCAATCACGTGTTATTCCCTTAAAAATTTTATAAAATCCATTTCAAATGGAAAAAAATCAATCATGACAAGATATTTCTAGTATCTAAAACTACCTAAGATTAAAAACATGAAATTTACAATTCTCCTAGTATAAAATAATCTAATATGATTTCAGGTATGGATGAATTAAGAATTTATCTTTAGAAATTAGTTCCCAAACATCAATGTCCAATTTTTATGATATAGAATAATGATAATCATAGGGAACACATAGCACTATAATTCTTGATCAACACGCAAAAAATATGATTATCTAGTCAAGATCCTTCTATTAAAAATGGATTTATGAGGAAATATATTATAATCCCAAACCCACAAATTCCCATAATTTATGAATCCAAACTAAGAGATAAACAATATAAATTAGAAGATGAATGAAAACTAAGACAAAAACAAATATCCAATTACCAAGACATGTTCTAGATATTTATAAGCTCATTGATACACCAAGGCAATTTCGTTGATAGAGCCTATAACTACCTATTATATTCTCAAAGATGAATGAATTTAATTAAGGATAATTTTTTATTATTTATTTGTCGAATATGTATTTTGGGTAGAGAAAATTCAAAAATGATCATTTTTTTTATTGCATAGAATGTCAAAAATTGATAGCCAGTGACAACCACTGGTTGGGGGATAGATTTTTTAGAAATACATAAGTGACTAGCTCACCTACTAGCAAACCAATGGGCTTCAATGTGATGGCCATTGGAGCAGGAAGAATGTATTAATCTCTAGAAACCCAACAGGTTATCCATTGGGAAAACTAAACAAAATACAAACTTCCATAATTACACTGATTGGATAGGGTATTACCTATACCTATTCTAGTTACATTATCATGTCAACACATATAATAAAAAAACAAGAAACCGTTAAAACTATTATTCAATAAACAAGAACTCACCCCATTCCCACATTTCATCTAAAACCAACTGGAATATTATAAAGAATATTCATATGACCAATTTAAAAAAAATAAGTACATGAAAAGTGTAGTGGATGAAATGGAATGATGATATTACAATTCTCCCTACATTATTTATTTACTTACTAAAAAATATATTTCAATGAATGTGGTCCTTCAATGATATGAGTAAATTTCTCCCTCGTTGAAATATCACATTCACAAGTCTCGTGAGAGTCAGAACCTTGCTACCATAATAGTCAAACCAACAGTATAGACTTCCCCCATATAACATTCACATGATAATCAAAAAAATTAAGGTGTTTCTTGGTCTTAATTATTCTAGATTATATATTAGGGTCATCATAAATAGAAATACGAGATGAGTCCAGATGATATTATTTGAGTTGGGAGACATGAAAATGTTTTGTATTAAAGAAAAATATGGTGGTAAATTCAATGGATATGAAAATTTCCCAAATATTCATCAATCTCAATGAATCCCATTAACCCAAAAGTTATAGGACGTTACTTTTCAGTCCATTTGTGGCCCAATGAGGTAGAGTGGTTCATGGGAAACAGATCACTAATCATAAACTCTAAGTGATGATGATTTAAATATTCATACTACTTATCCATGATTGGTCATCAATGAATAACTATTGAACAAACTTTATTTTCATCATTTCCTCCATAAAAATAATTTTTCCAACCAATTATTATTCTCCAACCTTGACACATAAATGGAAGAACAGTAATGATGGTAATTAAAATAATCAAATGGTTCCATTTTGATTATCTACTAGTAAATATGATTTTATATAAATTCAACGGGATCAAATGGATATTCCAAAGAGCTTTGATGTCTAAAACCTTAGCATGATGATAATATTCTAGAATTTGGAAATCCTTTTATGTATTTCTATCCATTTTCGGATGATTGTTTTTTTTAACTGACAAGATTGTCAACATCCTTCAAGAGGACCCTTTTAAACTATGTTATAAAACTAGGGCCACTTTTAGTGATAATCCCCATATTAATTTCATATAACCATACGATTTATTTTACATATACGTTCCCTTTTTCCTCTACCTTAGTGGTTTCACCCATAAGTGTGAAATGTGATGAATTGGTCATCCTATTGATCACCACCGAGATTGAATGAAAACCTGAAGTAGTTTGAGGTAACCCAACAATGAAATCCACTACAATTTTATTCCACATTTATGTTGGAATAAGTTGGGTATGATTATTTCCCTAAGGATTCTAAAGCTCAAACTTAGTCTATTAAAAATTATAATAATGATATACCAATTCAACGATGTATTGTTTCATAGAATGCTACCCAAAAAGAGATATCGTGTGTTACACCCTAACCCCAGTTACCCAGATTCGGTGCATTATATTAATACATTGGCATGATTACAAAGAATCAAGTCCCGATGGACCGATCAGTTTAGTTGTCTTGGAAGATAGATTACATACATGAACGTTACATTACAATTTATAACATACAAAACTACTTAAATAATCCTTTTATGACTCCATTTTTTCTATATCGTAACCCTGTATATCAATAATAAAACACTTCTTGGGATATTGGGAATATAAAACATAATAAATGGGTGAGCCCAGATGATCATTAAGGGTAAATATTTTTTGCGAAAGCTATAAACTTTTAAGGGAAGATGTGTAATAAAAGCAACAGACTTTTAAATGTAAATACGAACATAATATAGAAAACCAATATCAAACATTACCATATAAACATGCACAAGGATATTCTACTAGTTGAATAATCACATGTAATAACTAATTTTTTAATGAGGTAATGCATAATGGTAGACATCAGAACCACATAATCAAGGCCTCATGCCATGAATCCAAATAAATTTTTTTCCCAAGGCCTTGTGCCAATACAATAGTTTGCCTCATTATTTCTACCAATGCATCTAGGATATATAGCGAGATCCATTCATCACAAAAAAATTCTAATGCATTCCTCATATGAATGTTTTGAAACATAACATTAACATTCGTATTAAAAATGTCATATAAAATGTCAATACTTTAACCATAAACCATGAATGGTATAAAAATATCACATCTACAGTCAAACATAGCATAAATCATTCAATACAATATGGAAGATTATATTATAATAAATCAACCTCAATCAAGAATAAAATATAGTAAAGGATGTTGACATAGTTGAAAATGATCTGTAAAACTATTTGAGAGAAAAATCACTTTTCCAAGAAATAATTTAAAAGTGACACAATTTAGAAAGGAATAAAATAAAAATAAGTTTTTTAATCAATGTTTACCATGCCACTTTGAAACATTTTAAATGAATTTTAATTTTAAAACATTCATGTCTGTATAAATAAATCCTTAAAACCATTTTTAAAATGTGGACATTATTTAGAATGATTTAGATGAATAAATATTTAAACCATTTAAAATGATGTTTTAGTTAAATATTCCCTTAAAAATTATCCTTTTGAATACTCTTTTTTGAAACATGGACTTGGATAATAATTATTTCCCTATAAAAACATACACATTAGCAATTTAATATTATAAGGAGATTGAGGGATTTACCCTTACCTTTCACTTTCCATTAGTCGAGGGTACATTTATCCTCCTATAAAATTACTATATTATGTTATTAAAGTATACCAGAACCATATTCACATTTATTATATCATACAAGATTCATTTATGACTTTATACTACCCATTTAATAATTATTTCCATGTCAAATTAACATTTTGTGTAATAATCGCTTTCTTTATCATACGTGTTTTAACTTGATATTTTTGATCGTATCATTTATATCATGATTTAAATACATCCATAATATAAAAAGTGATTTATATATCATATATTTTTATAATATAAATTTTTATAGTAGATATATATATGAAATGGAAAACAACATTTATGGAGACGGTATGTCCTATGTACACATAAACGTTGTTTCTGTTTTCATATCGTTTGGAATGAAAGAAAGTGAATAAGATATATGTATATACATATATATATATATATATATATATATATATATATCACCAGTAGAATAATTATTTTATATATTACATACTTATTAATAATATATATTTTTATAATCGTTTTTGAATGGTGATCCCTGAAATGAATCTCAGCGCATTATAGAGACGGTAAGTCATACGTACACACGAGTGACGATATTATTTCCTTTATGATTAAAAGGTGTGGAATTGTATGTAATATTAATTGTAGATAAAATTATCATGTTATTTTAGTTATTTATATATATATATTACTCTTCATTATATCCATCCAAATAACATTCAGTTGAATAATAAATAACACCACGATGTGGAAACGGTAAGTCGTACGTACGCATGCATGGTGACATTATCATTCATAGGTTGGATATAAGAATGATTATGGTTTTAACATATTTATAATGACATCGCAATATGTATAAGGTAATTTAGTTATTATTTTGTTATGTAAACAACCAAGAAAGAAGAAGTGGAAGAAGAAAAGAACATTGAAATAGGTGATTAAATAATTACCTCTTCTTTGGGTGTTTCCTTTTGATTTGAACAGAAGGGATCCTTAGGTTGGATTTATACTCAAGTTAAGGCATCTTGGTTAAATTTATGGATGTTTACAGGATATTTGGTCATGGTTTGGCCATTCCAAATGTTTTTGGAGGTTTGATTTTGAGAGAAGTGGACATACCCTTTTATAAGAGAGGTGAGGTTCGCTTTTGGAAAGGTTTAAAATATTATTTTATTATAAACTAATTTTCGGTTTCTAATGGATCAAAATTGATTTATTTCAAATATAATGTGGTTATGGGTCTAAATCCTCCAAAAAATAGGTTTTAGATAGGTTTATGTCACTATATTAACCCTATCTTTTATATTTAACTCATAGTTATATAATTTAACTTTTACTATGTATTCTTGTGTTGTTATTATTATAATAAATGGTTAATAAACATACTATAAACATCTAAAAGAACCCAAAGTGGTTAATTATGGATATATCTAACCTTATATATTTCCTTTGGATGAAACATATATTTTTAAAAATATTATATCAATTAGTAATATAGTATTGGTTTTAAAAACTCATTTATATCAATTTTGATACTATTTGGTATTTTATTTTTGTGAAAGTCATAACAGCATGATTACTTCGAATATAATTCATAGAATCAATCCTATAATTTCATATTAATCTAGAAAATTCGTGTAATGCATCAAAATATCAATTTAATTTTATTTTGATATTTATAATATCAATTATTTTATTCGTTCAATAATATGGTAAATATTGAATCATCAATGTGTCATAAATAAATTTAATTATTTATGTCTAAAAATTATTAATAAAATACCATTATGTAGGAAATATCTTTATATTTCTAATTAATATTTATTTTCTAATTTATCATATTTGTAACCCTATATAAAAAATGGGTTAGTTATTAAACTTTGAATTTAACACTTTTAACTCTTCCATAAATAAAATATTAATAAATGTTATAATCTAATACGGGTGGGAAAAAAGGATAATATTTTATTCTTAAGGTTTATTATCATCTAAATAAACTTATCCAATATAATTAGGAGGGTGTTATGGTAATTATAATATCATGTTTACCTTTAATTGCCCTATTTTATTTTAAACGTGGTAAATAAAAGTCAAAAGTTAATATTTACCAAAACATATTGGTATCTTATTGAACAAAACTTTATATAATTATGTCAACTATGTCTCCCAGTATTTTTAAATTCAATTAACATTAGAAGTAAAATTGTGTTTTATGCAAATTTGCAAATCTTCCTAGAAGGTGGGTAAAAGACGGTAAAATTTTCAATAAAATTTTATACATCTTATATTTTTTAAAAATGGCTCCAGTAAATTAAATTTAACTTATATAAATATTATGTATATATTTTTACATAAAATAAATTTAGACAAAATACATAATTATTTAATTAAAAAATCAGTTTTAAATAATAATGCAGTGTTTTGCATTCTTCTTCAAAAATTGAATGTTTTCAGAAAAATACAAAAATTTCACCCTAAGATAATTTTGATATTATGAATTAAAAAATGAAGTCTATTTTACCAAACTGTAAACATATAAGTTTTATTAATTAATTTAAAATTAATTCTCATTGTCAAAACCAAAAAACGTTTTTTAAAAAGTAAAAACTATCAAAAGATTGACATGTGTTTATGTCCAATTTAAATGTAAAATTACTTATAATGACCTAAATAATATTAAATGATAAAAATATAATCTAATTATATGTTTAAATTAATAAAAGGAATAATTTGACACTAAATATTATTTCAAATTAAAAAAATTTCAATTAAAATTTATTATTTTTCATTATTCATCAAAATATGAAAGTTATCAAAAAAATACCAAAAAATTATCCAAAAATTTTTTAATGTCCCTATTATGAAGAAGAATTTAATTTTACTAGATTTAATATATAAATGTGTCAAATATTGGATATGAAAATATTTTCCAAATAAAAATTATTAAAATTGTATTTTTTTGAAAAATGCATCATTTATCTGAAAATTTGAATTTGTTCTTATATTATGTCTAAGAAAAAAATAATATAGATGTTAAAATTATAAATAGTATATAAAATTCAAAATGCAGTTAATACTACTCATAGCCTCTTTTTGAACAACAAGTTTGGTAAGTTGTGCTGCCCTCAAACTTGGTGTTGCGTGTAGTGCAAGCTACATAATTACTTTAATGAGATAACATATTATGAAATCCTGGGGTGTTACATTCTCCCCTCCTTCAATAAAATATGTCCTCGCTATTTGAAATTTTTCTTCAAAAATAAAAGTTTAAAAATAATAAATAACATTGTGGAAAACCCTCATTGGAAATAGTGTTAAATTTTTTTGTCTTCCTAAGAAAAAAAGTGAAATAAAAAAGTCACCACAAAATTAGGATTTTGAATAGGAGAATATTTGTGGCAATTTTAGACACATAATTGGATAAAAATACGTTAATATTTATAAGGACTAATTGAGTTCGTCAATCAAAAACAAGTGTAAAATCGAGGGCCTCAAAGCCAGGAATCTATAATCATTTAAAATATATTCAGTTCAACAAAACATTAGGTATTAGGATAAAACAGTTTTCTTTTTAAGATCCTTTCTATAATGTTTAAGAATTAAGTTCATTATATAATAATGAAGAAAAAAATATTGTTTATGTAGAGTTCCATCCTTTAACAAATTTCCACTAAAAACTCACCTTTCACTCCAAAAGATAATAGAACTAAAAAATAATCCATTTATCCTAACTTTTTAGGGTTCAAAAAAATAAAATTATAATTTAACTATTAGAATATTTAAAAAAACTACATTTTACAAACTAGGACATCACGTAGGACAATGGTAGGTGATTCACCCATATCGCTCTTAGATTGTGTGTTCGATTCTCACGGCCTTACTAGATGTGACGGGTTGTCATCCGACCTTCAGGTTGTCCTTTTAATAATAATCCAAAAATAATCCTAAGAAATTTTTTAACCGTAAACTATAGAATCTACAGTCTAACATACTTAATTCTAACCTTTAGACATATCCAAAATACTTTTTTTCCAAACTCATTGTCTAAAATTTATAAGGAAGGTAAACATAATGAAGATATCTTTTGGAATATAGAAACATGTGAATACCTTCATCATGTATTCTATTAAAACGTGGTAACAACCTGAATCACCATAAAACCATATTGATTTCATTCATTCTCCCTTATTCCTTATAAAATACCAGATATACTCCTTAAATCCAAAAATGATGTAAACTCCAATAATTATGGAATAAAAAAATAATTAATTATTTCTATGGTAGTAAATAATATCCAATATACATTATCCAACTTAATTATATCTTTTTCCACTATCATTATCTCTATTTTAGAATCATATTAAGGGTTATATTTCCCTCAACCATATATTTTCCAAAATTTTTAACTTGAAATTTTGTCACTTTGCATGGTACAATAAAATATCAAATCCTTGATGAAAACATACTGCAATACAATACATATATTCATTAAAATTATTATAACTTGTACATCATTAATACAATACTCAAATGAAATAATTATTTAATAAAAATTTAAGAATACTAATCATTCCCCTTCATAGGTGGTTGTATCATAACATGATTATTATCCAAAGAATCTTATAGGGTATATTCTGATGGTTGGGACATTGATTTTCTTAGTGTCCCAACTCCTTGCAGATGAAAAATTGTGCATTTAAAAAAAATTCTTACCCAATAAATAAGGAACTTGGTGTCCTTTTTCTCCACACTTATAACAATATCCCACTCTTTTCATGCACTATTGAGGGTGATTCATTCCATAGTTATCACATATGGGAAAATCATTCTTTCCCTTCTTCCCATTATCCACCTTTCTCTCTACCATCCTCTTCTTCTATGGATTCCCTTCAAAGACATAAAACTCAGAGAATTATTTATTTATCTTATTGACACATGATTTTATTTATAAATATTATTTGAATAGGCACTAGACTATTTTCCTTCTAAATAATGGCTTATGACCGTGAAAGAAATGATCTTTCTTACTCTTTAGATCATGTTTATTGCTGGGGTTAACATTACTTCTACTGTGTTCCATTTCTAAATGATGAAATACACTAGGTTATATCATTAAATTATGGATTATCCAAAAAACATGAAAAATCCTAAACATTAATTGAATATTTTCACCCATATAGTCTCATAATCATAGAAATGGTTTTTTGGATAACATTTTTACTTATAAATCCTTCATAATGGTTTGTAAAAAATGTGAATTATCCTAATCATATCTCATGGGAGTGTCGTAACCAAGAGTGTAGCAAGGACCATTGTTGTGTACCAGGATACCATGGGTCAAGCCCTAAACCCCTTGTTAGTGTTTTTACACCTAATTACATCTGTGCCAGAGCTGGCTCCACGTGCTTGTATCTAGATAGGGATATATTGTTTGAAACACACACAAAATTACTACATTAACAAAATTCAAGTATGTTCTTCTATACTAATTCTCAATGTTTATCTTTTGTTAATATTCTCTAATCAATGATTTTAAATCTAGTTTCAAAATTTTGTACTAAACTTCCTCTGATACTAACTATAATGCCTCGACCCTAGTTACCAGGAGTCAGTTCATTATTTTAATACATTGGCATGATTACATGGAATAAAGTCTTGAAGGACCGATCAGTTTATCCGTTTTGGAAAATTGATTACATACATGATTATTACATTACACTTTTTAACATACAAAGTAGTATAAATAATCCTTTGAGAATTCCATTGTTCCCTTAGCTTAACCCTTCTTATCAATCATAAAACATTTCTTGGGATCCTGGGAAAATAAAACATAATAAAGGGATGATCTCAAATGCTCAGTAAGGGTAAACAATTTAGAAGAAGCTATAAATATTTAAGGAAAGATGTATAATAAAAACAACATCCTTTTAAAAATAAACATGAACATAATATGGAATAAATAAATCATACATTACCATATAAATATTCACATGGATACTCTACTAGTTGAATAATAAAATGTAATAAATAATTCCATAATGAGGGAATGCATAATACTGAACATCAGAACCACATTGTCATGGACTTGTGTCAAGACAAAAAAATAAAATTTTATTTCCAAGGCCTTGGGAAATGACAATAGTTTATCTCATGAGATTAACCGATGAATCGAGGATTTATAGTAGGCTCCACCAGTCAGTTACTATGTCTAATGCATTTCTCATAAGAAAATGTTGAAACATAACATAAACATTCGTATTAAAACTTGATTAAGAAATGTCAATACTTTAACCATATACAATGAATGGTATAAAAATAGCACATCCAAAATCAAAAATAGCATAACTCATTCAATACAATATAGAATATCATATTGTAATAAATCAATCTCAATCAAGAATAATATCCAGTATCAAATTTTGACATAATTGAAAATTATCAGTAAAAGTCTTTGAGATAAATATACCTTTTTCTATGAAATCATTTTAAAGTCACACAATTCAAAAAGGAAGACATTTAAAAGGAATTTTTTAATCGAAGTGTCCCAGAACACTTTGTAACATTTTAATGGAATTTACATTTTAAAACATTCATGTCCATATAAATAAATCCTTAAAACCATTTTGAAAACATGGACATTAAGGAGAATGATTTAGAAGAATAAATATTTAAACCATATAAAATGATGTTTTAGTTAAATATTCCTTTAAATAGAATCCCTTTAAAACATTTTTTATGAAATGTGGACATGGATAATAATTATGTCTCATTAAAAACATAAACATAAACAATCTCATTTAAAAATGACATTGAGGAACTAACCCTTACCTTGCACTTTCCTTTGGTCAAGGGTATGTTTAACCACTTGTATAATGACCATGGTATGTTATTAAATTAAATTAGAACTATATTTATATTTATTATATCATAAATGATTAATTTATTACCTTATACTACCAATTTAATAATTATTTCCATGTTTAATTTACATTTAAGGTAATAATTACTTTCTTTATCAAACGTATTTTAAATTGGTATTCTTGATTGTATCATTTAGATCATTATTTAAATGCTTCCAAAATATAAAATGGGATTTATATATCATATATATTCAGAATATAAATATGTATAGTAGACAGATATATGAAAAGGAAAACACTTTTTATGGAGGCGATAGGTCGTACATACTCCTAAACGATGTTTTCGTTTTCATATCGTATTGAACGGAATTAAGTGAATAAGATATATGTAAGTACATACTCATATATATATATATATTTATATTTATATTTATATATATGTATGTATATATGTATATATATATATATAAGTATATGTATATATATATCACCAGTAGAATTATTATGTCATATATTACATACATATTAATAATATATATTTTTATAATCATCGTTGAATGATGAACCTGGAAATGAATCTCATCGCGTCGTGGAGACAATAAGTTGTACGTACACATGAGAGACAATATCATTTCATTGATGATTAAAAGGTGTGGAATTGGATGGTATATTAATAATAGAGAAAAATTATCATGTTATTTTCATTATTTATATACATATTACTCATCATTATATCCATCCAAATAACATAGTATTGAATAACAAATTACACCACGACGTGGAGATGGTAAGTAGTGCGTACGCACGCATCGTGAAACTATCATTCATAGGATGGATAGAATAATGAGTATGTTTATACCATATTTATAATAACATCATAGTATGTAGAAGGAACTAGATTTATTATTTAGTTACGGAAACAACAAAGAAAAAGGAAGTGCTAGAAGAAAATAACTTTGAAAGAGGTGATGAAATAATTACCTCTTCTTTGGGTGTTTCCTTTGGATTTGAAAAAAATGGATCTTTATGTTAAATTTATGATCAAGGGAAGACCTCTAGGTTGAATTGAGGGAAGTTGGAAAGATATTTGGGTAGGGTTTGGCCATGCCAAATGGCTTTGGAGGTGTGATTTTGAAAGAAAAGGAAGTACCCCTTTATAAGAGAGGTGAGGGTCACTTTAAGAAATTTTTGAAATATTACTTTATTATAAAATAATTTTCGGTTTCTAATGGCTCAAGATTTATTTATTTCGAAGATATTGTGGGGATGGGTGGAAATACTCACAACCAATAGGTTTTAGATAGGTTTAGGTCACTATATTAACCTTATTCTTTAGATTTATCTCTTTGTTAAATAGTTTAACTTTTACCATGTAATCTTGTATTATTATAATAAATTGTCAATAAACCTACTATAAACAGCCAACACAACCCCATGTAGTTCACTATTTATATATATAACCTTATATAATTCCTTTGGTTGAACCATACATTTTTATAAATATTATATCAATTAATAATATAATATTTGTTTTAAAAACTCATTTATGTCAATTTTGACACTATTTGGTATTTTATTTTTGTGAAAGTCATAAAAACATGAGTACTTTAAAATAAAATCATATAATCAACCCTAATATGTCATATTAATCTATTAAATTAGTGGAATGAATCAAAAGTATCAATTTACATTTATTTTCATATTTATAATATCAATTATTTTAATCTTTCATTAATAAAGTAATTACTGCATCATCATTGTGTCATAAATAAATTTATTTATATAATGTATATAAATTATAAATAAAATACTATTTTTTATGAAATAGTTTTATATTTATAATGTGTATTTATAATCTAATTTATCTTATCAATAACACTATATTAAAAATGGTTTAGTTATTAAACAATGAATCTAAAACTTCTAACTCTTATTTAAATAAAATAATAATAAATGTCCTACTATAATCCATGTGGAAAAAATGATCATAATTTATTTGTAAGGTTTATTTTGGTCGAAATACAATTATCCAATAGAATTAAGACATGTGTTAGGGTAATAATAATATCATTTTACCTTTAATTACCCTATTTACTTTTAACCGTGGTAAATAAAAGTCAAAAGTTACTATTCACCGTATATTATTTTCATCTTATTGAACCAAATTTTACATACTTATTTCAACTATGTCTCTTGTATTTTTAAATTCAATTCACAGAAGTAGTAAAATTTTGTTTTATGCAAATTTGCAAATGTGCCTAGAAGGTGGGTAAAAGACGGTAAAAAAGTTCAATAAAATTTTATACATCTAATCTTATTATAAAATGGATCCAATGAATTACATTGAACATATATAGATATTTTGTAACTATTTTGACTTATAATATATTTAAATAAAATAAATAATTATTTAAATAAAATTTCAATTTTAAATAATAACACGGTGTATTCACTATTCATCAAAAATTGAATGTTTTCACAAAAATACCAAAATTTCACCCAAATATAATTTTGATATTCAAAATTCAAAAATGTAGTCTATTTTACCAAATTAATAAACATATATGCTTCATTAATAATTTACAATTAATTCTTGATGTCAAAACCAAATTGCGGGTTTTTAAAATGTAAAAACTATCAAAAGATTGACGTGTGTTTTTGTCCAATTTAAATGTGAAATTAATTATAATTACCTACATTATATTAAATGAGAAAAATAGAATCTAATTATACTTTCAATCCACTCAAATGATTAATTTAACTCTAAAAATTATTTTGATTAAAAAATGTTGTTTTCAATTAAAATTTAGTATTTTTCAGTATTCATCATAATATGAAAGTTAATAGAAAAATTCCAAAAATTTATCCAAACTAATTTTTTATGTCCCTCTTATAGAGAATAATTTAATTTCACTAAATTTAATATAAAACGGTGTCAAATGTTGGATTAAAAAAAAGCGTTATCCATTAAAAGGCGGTAAAATTACATTTTTTTAAAAATACATCATTTATCTGAAAATTGAATTTGTTCTTATATAATGTATAAGAAACACGTAATATGGATGTTAAAATTATATTAAGTCAGTAAAATTAAAAATTCAGTTAATATTATTCAATGCAACATTTTGAGCAGCTAGTTTAGTAAGTTGTGGTGCACTCGAACTCGGTGTTGCGTGTAGAGAAAGCTATTGAATTACTTTAAAGAGATAGCATATTATTAAATCATGGTGTGTTACATTCTCCCTTCCTTAAATAAATTTTTTCCTCACAATTTGAAATTCTTCTTCCAAAATAAAAGGTAGAAAATAGTAAATAACTTTGTGAAAAACCCACATGAAAAATAGGGTTAAAAAAATTAGTCTTAATAAGAGGGAAAGGGAAATGAAAAAGTAAAGACCAAATTAGGATTTCGAATAAGATAACATTGGTGAAATTATAGATACATAATTGGAGGAAAAATTTAAATATTTATAGGGTGTTATTTGGGTAATAAATCACAAACAAGTGTAAAATTGAGGGCCTCATATCCATTAATCTATGATGATTTAAATTATCATCGCTTCAAAAAACATAAGTTATTGGATTAATCATTTTTTGTTTTGATATCCTTTCCCTGAATTTTATTAATTAATTTCTTCATAGAATAAAAAATAAAAATATAATTGATATGTAGAGCTCCATCCATTAGCTAATTTGTATCACAAACTCATCTTTCACTCCAAAGGATAATAGAACTCAAAAATATTAATTTTATCCTAATCATTTAGGGTTCAAAAAATTGAATTTATAATTTATCTGTTAGACTATTTAAAAAAACTAAATTATAAAAACTAGGAAAACACATATGCCAGTGGTAGGTGGCGCACCCTTGTCGCTCTTCTGCTGTAGGTTCAAGTTGTGTGGCCTTGCTGGACGCGACATGTTATCGTCCGACCTCTATGTTGTCCTTTTTATAACAATCCAAAAATAATCTTATGAAATGTATTAACCTTAAAAAACAGTATACAGTGTCCAAATTTATTCATTATATCCTTTAGACTTATCCAAAATACTATTTTCCAATCTCACAGTCCAAAGTTTTAAGGAAGGTAAACCTAATGAATATATCTTTTTTTACATAATAACAAGTGGATATATTCATCATGTATTCTCTTAAAATATGGTAACACCATGAATTACCATAAATATTTATTGAATATGTTCATGCTCTCTTATTCCTTATAGAATACTGGATATACTCCTGAAATCCAAGTAATGATGTAAACTCCAATAATGATGGAAAAAAATAATAATAAATTACCTCAAAGATAGTCAATAATATCCAATATACTTTATCAAACTCAATTATATCTTTTTCCAAAATCATTATCTTTTTTTCATAAACATATTATAGTTTATATTTCCCCCAACCATATATTATCCAAAATGATTAACTTGAAATTATGTCACATTACTTAGTACCATAAAAGCTCAAATCCTCGATGAAAACATACAGCAGTTAATCCTTATATACTTTAAAATTATTATAACTTGTACAACGTTAATAAAATACTCAAATGAAACATTTATTTAATAGAAACTTAGGAACAAAAATCATTCATCTTCATCTACAGTAGTATCATAACTTGATTATTATTCAAACAATCATTTTGAGTATCCTCTGATGATTGGGACATTGATCTGCGTAGTGTTCCAACTCCTAGGAGATGAAACATCATACATTTGAAACCTTTTTCTTACCCATGAAATCACGAACTTGGTTTCATTTTTCTCCACACTTATAGAAAACTCTCATTCCATTAAAGCACTTCCTAGGGTGATTTTTTCCATAGTTATCACATATTGAACAATCCTTCATTCCCTTCTTCCCTTTATCCATCTTTCTCTCTTTCATCATCTTCTTCTATGTCTTCCCTTCAAAGCCATATGAATCAAAGAATTCATTACATATCTTATTAATGCATGATACTCTTTATTCATATGATGTGAATACGTGGGAGAATATTTCCATTATATATTTGTTCTTATGACCATGAATGATATGATCCTTCTTACTCTTTGGATCATTTGTATTGTTGGAGTCATCATTCCTTCTTCTGGGCACCATTTCTAAATAACGAAATACACTAGGTTATATCAAATCACAATTTATATTCTAAAAAGTAGAAAAATACTCAACATTAATTGATGATTTTCACACATCCAGTCTCATAATCATAAAAATGGTTTCTTTGCTGACATATTTACTCATAAATACTTCATAATGGTTTTTTAATAGAATGTGAATTTTCATAAGCATAACCCCCGGGAGTGTGGTAACCAATAATGTAGCAAGGACCATTGTATTGTACCAGGATACCCCAGTTCAAGGCCAATACTCCATGTCGGAATTTTTACTCCTATGTACATTTGTTCTAGAGCCACCTATGCCTGCTCACAAACAGACAGGGAATTGTTTTTGGGAAAACTCACAAAATTTCTACATTTTCAATATTGTAGGAAGTTCTTCTATACTAATCTTCAAATACTATCTTCAGGTAATGATCTCTAATAAGTGTTTTTTTAAATCTATTTTCCATTGTTTGTATTAAAATTTATTTGATACCAACTATAATGCACCGACCCCAGTTACCCAGAGTCGGTGCATTATTTTAACACATTGGAAAGATTACAAGGAATCAAGTCCCGAAGTACCGATCAGTTTACCAGTATTTGAAAATAGATTATATGACAAAATATTACATTGCATTTTCTAACATACAACACAGTATAAATAATCCTTTGATAATTCGATTTTTCTCTTAGCATAACCATTCATATAAATCATAAAACACTACTTGGGATCCTGGGAAAATAAAACATAAGAAATGGGTGAGATCAGATACTCAATAAGGGTAAATATTTTTGTGGAAGCTATAATCATTTAAGGAAAGATGTGTAATAAAAACAATAGCCTTTTGAACATAAACATGATCATAATGTGAAAAAAATAAAACATTATCATATAGACATTTACATGGATATTCACTCTGTAAAATTATAACTTGTAATAACTAAATTCATAATGAGGGAAAGCATTATGCCAGATATCAGAACCACATAGTCAAGGCCTCGTTCCTAGACTACAAAATAAATTTATAAATCCATATTCCAAGACACTAGTTTGTCTCATGAGACATACTGATGCATTGAGAATCTATAGTGTGCTTCACCCGTCATTACTAAGTCCAATTCATTCCTCATATGAAAATTTTGAAACATAACATAAACATTCGTATTAAAAATAGCATAAAAATGTCAATACTTTAACCATAAATCATGAATGGTATATAAATAGCACATCCATAGTCAAACATATCATAACTCATTCAATAAAATATAGAATATTGTAGGATAATAAATAAACCTCAATCAAGAATAATATCAAATAAAGGATGTTGACATAGTTGAAAATGATGAGTAATACTCTTTGAGAGAAATATCCATTTTTCCATGAAATAATATAAAAGTCATACAATTTTGAAATGAAGACATTTAAAAGACCTTTTTGAATCAAAGTTTCCAATACCTCTCCAAAAAAATTTAAGGGAATTTACTTTTTAAAACATTCATGTCTATATAAATAAATCTTTAAAACCATTTTGAAAACATGGACATTAATGAGAATGATTTAGAAGAATAAATATTTAAACCATTTAAAATGATGTTTAAGTTAAAGTGTCCCTTAAAAAGAATAATTTTGAACACTCTTTTAAAAAACATGGATGTTGATAAAAATTATGTCCCTATAAAAACTAACACATAAACAATCTCAGATAATAATGATATTGAGGAATTAACCCTTACCTTGCACCTTCCATTAGCCGAGGGTATGTTTAATATTCTGTAAAATAACTGTAGTACGTTATTAAATTATACCAAAACCATTTTCATATTTATCATATCATACATTATTCATTTCTAACTTTATAATACCAATTTAATAATTATTTCAATGATAAATTAACATTTCGTGTAATAATCGCTTTCTTTATCATACATGTTTTAACTTGTTATTCATGATCATATCATTTAGATCGTGATTTAAATACATCAAGAATATAAAACATTATTTATATATAATATATATTTATAATATAAATATGTATAGTAGATAGATATATAAAATGGAAAACACCATTTATGGAGACGGTAGGTCGTACGTACACATAAACATTGTTTCTGTTTTATATCATATTGAACAGAAGTAAATGTCTAAGATATATGTAAGTAAATACATACATACATATATATATATATCACCAGTATCATTATTATGTCGTATATTACATACTTATTAATAATATATATTTTTATAATCATCATTGAATGGTGAACCATGAAATGAATCTCATCACGTTGTGGAGATGGTTAGTTGTACATATACACGAGCGATGATATCATTTCTACAATGATTTAATTGTGTTTAATTGGATGGTATATTAAATTTAAGATAAATTCTCATGTTATTTTCATTATTTATATACATATTTTTCATCAGTATATCCCTCAAAATAACATAGTGTTGAATAACAAATTACACCACAGTGTGGAGACGATAAGCTGTCTACATGCACGCATGGTGACTTTATCATTCATAGGATGGATAGAATAATGAGTATAGTTATACCATATTTATAATAACATCACAGTATTTAGAAGGTACTGGATTTATTTTTTTGGTATGTAAACAACAAAGAAAGAGGAAGTGGAAGAAGAAATGAACATTGAAAGAGGTGATGAAATAATTACCTCTTCTTTGGGTGTTTCCTTTTTATTTGAACAAAATGGCTTCATAGGTTTGATTTATGCTCAAGGTAAGGACTCTAGTTTGATGTGAGGGAAGTTGGGAGGATATTTGGGCAACGTTTGGCCGAGCCAAATGGCTTTGGAGATTTCATTTTGAGAGAAGAAGAAGTACCCTTTTATAATAGAGGTGAGGGTCACATTAGGAAAAGTTTGATATATTATTTTATTATAAAACAATATTCGATTTATAAAGGCTCCAAATTTATTTATTTCTAAGATAAGGTGGGGATGGGTCTATATCCTCTAAAAAATAGGTTTTAGATAGGTGTAGCTCACCATGATAACCTTATCCTTTAGATTTAACTCTTAGTTAAATAGTTTAACTTTTACCATGCATTCTTGTATTATTATAATAAATGGTTAATAAACATACAATAAACATGCAATAGAATCCCTTGTGGTTAATTATTAATATATATAACCTTATATATGTCATTTGGATGAACCTTATTTTTTATGGAATATTATATCAATTAATAATATAGTATCAATTTTAAAAACTCATTTATGTCAATTTTGACAGTATTTGGTATTTTATATTTTTCAAAGTCTTAACAACATGATTACGTCAAAAAAATCATTAAATAAACCCCAACATGTCATATTAATCTATAAAATTCTTGGAATTCTTTAAAAGTTTCAATTTAAATTTATTTTGATATTTATAATATCAATTAATTTAATCATTCATTAATAAGGTAATTACTGCATCATCATTGGGTCATAAATAAATTTAATTTTTTAATATCTAAAAATTATAAATAAAATATAATTATGTAGAAAATATATTTATATACATAATTAATATTTATAGTCAAATATATCTTATGTACAACCCTATATTAAAAAGGTTTAGTTATAAAACATTGAATTTAACACTTTTAACTCTTCTTTTTATAAAATAATAATATATGTCCTAATCTAATCCAAGTGGATCAAAAGAATAATATTTTATTTAAAAGGTTGATTTTGGTAGAAATTCACTTATCCAATAGAATTAGGAAATGTGTTAGGGTAATTATAATATCATTTTAACCTTTAATTACCCGGTTTACTTTAAAACGTGTTAAATAAAAGTCAAAGATACTATTCCTCAAAAATTATTTTCATCATATTGAAAAAAAAAATTACTTACTGATTTCAACTATTTCTCTCATATTTTTGAAATTCTATTCACAGAAGCGGTAAAATTACGTTTTATGCAAATTTTCAAATGTGCCTAAGAGGTGGGTAAAAGACGGTAAAAAGTTCAAAAAAAATTATACATCTAATCTTATTAAAAAATTGATCCAATGAATTATGTTGAACTTATATAGGTATTATTTATCTATTTTTACATAAAAAAAATTTTATAAAATAAATAATTATTTAAATAAAAAGTTGGTTTTAAATAACAATACAGTGTTTTTCACTATTCATCAAAAATTGAAAGTTTTCAGAAAAAATACCAAAATTTCACCCTAAGCTAATTTTGATATTATGAATTCAAAAATGAATTCTATTTTACCAAAATGAAAACATATAAGTTTCATTAATTAATTAAAAATTAATTCATGTTGTTAAAACCAATAAGCTGGTTTTTATGAAGTAAAAACTATCAAAAGTTTAACATGTGTTTATGTCCAATTGAAATGTGAAATTACTTATAATGAACTATATTATTTTAAATAATAGAAATATAATCTAATTATACTATAAAACCACTAAAATTAATAATTTATCACTAAAAAGTATTTTTGTTACAAAATAGTGTTTTCTATAAAAATTTAATACTTTTCACTATTCATCAAAATATGAATGTTATCAGAAAGAAACCAAAAATTTATCCAAACTAAATTTTTATGTCTCTCTTATAAAGAATAATTTAATTTAACTAAATTGAATTTATAAAAGTGACAAATATTGGATTTAAAAATCATTTTCCATTGAAAGGCGGTAAAGTTGAATTTTTTCATAAAATACAACCATTATATGAAAAATTGAATTTTTTCTCATATTATGTCTAAGAAATGCATTATATAGATGTTAAAATTACATAGAGTATATAAAATTCAAAATTTAGGCAATACTATTCATAATCGGTTTTTGGAGAGCAAGTTTTGTATGTTGTGGTGTGCTCAATCTTGGTGTGGCATGTAGCGCAAGCTATTGAATTACATTAAAGGGATTAAGTATTATGAAATCATGGGGTGTTACATCATGTCATCAAATATCCTTATGGTGATAGGCTTAAAATCCTATAATGAATGATGAAAATCTACAAAAAAATTCTTACTGGTGATGGGAAAACATATTGGATCTTAATGTCAAGGATAACATAAATGGGGACTACTCGCCAATGATCTCAATGCCATACAATGGTTCCCTAACACTCTGAAATTATTCATCTTGATACTAATATTCATCCATCTTATAACCATGATATAAATTCACATGAAAAAATTCCAAAACATTTCCTAACACCTTCCCCATATCTTTCTAGTCCATCTAAGAAATATTTTCTATCACATTCCACCTATCATCTTCCTCCAAACTAAGTGCATTATCAATCAACTAAGACAGAACATCCAACTAAGTGCATCATCAAACATTTTAACATTACTGGGTGTATAGAAAATTCAATTTTCTAACAAATAAAAATATTTAACCCAACACCTTTATCTGTGATTTTGAATATTTTGAGAAAATATATACCCCAAACATTTATAGTGAGATTAATTGGTAAAAAATTCCCTAAAAATATATGTATCCCGACTCTTAATTGTATGAACCATTATTTTATGTTCCAAATATTGAGTTTTATAATTCTTCTCATGTGGTAAAATATAAAATGAGTCATAAACCACAACATGATATTTTTACAAAAGGAATTAGCCCAAATCAAATCATAAAGAATCATAGTAAACCAAGAATCATTGGGAATCAAATGTAAAATTTATAATAAGTTGTGTGTTAAAATGCCACATTATCTCAATGAATGATATGAGACACATTAAATACCACAATAACCTCGTTCCCTTTAACGTAATAGTGGTCAATGAATATTAAATTATTGATAAATCCTTTTAAAATCATAAATAATATCCTACTAAACCTAGGTTTCTATCAAAATTAAAAAAATTATTTGGTTATTCTCATGACGTGAGAGTCATCACTGTTTTTGGATCAACAATGATATTGTGTCATAAGATAACTTTCTCTGAGAATGTAATATCTCTTATCAAAAAGTTTCTCTTTGATAATTTACATAAATAAATTATTTCATTATAATTAACAAGCCATGCCTTAGGTGCCACACATGATATTATAAAATATTTGATATCACCATGATTTCATCCATGAACACAAAGAAAGAAGTGGAAATATAATAAAGTAATATTTGTTTAATCAATTACCTAAATATAGTAGGATAATAAGTCAGATTGAACAACATCACAAGGTACTAAAATAGGTTTAACTAGACATGAATATGTTAATTGGAATATCTAATTAAAGATAAAATTTTGAAATCCATTTTACTATTTAAACTACTAGAAAATATTAGCAATTCAATCCAAGGGATATTTTTTTTTACTGTTAATTGATCGATTTTCTAATAATCGAAACATAATTGAAGATTTCAATTGTTATTCATTTAAAAACCCACTGGGGAATCCCATAGTGAAAAAATTTAGAATATGTATCCCTTACCCATAATTTCATCGATATGAATATTCATATCATTCACTTCAATAGTATACATACAATATAATGTCATTGATATCAGATATATTATGGGTGATAACCCATTTGTTGATTCCTTTTTCCCAATAAGAAGGAAAATCTGAGAAGTCATTTATAAATACATTTTTTAATTTTTTTAGCTATTGTAGAAATTAAACTACAACTAGGTTAGGAATCTAACATAGCTATAGATAAAATAAATAATTTACTAATATTGGGAAGATATGAGCCCGATCAGTTAGACTATAGATCCCATTATCCCTATAACACATTAGAGTGCCCCTCAAAAGTGGTAAACCACTCTATAATGATAATAATCAATCCAAAAATTTTCATTATCAAATAATCCATCTTAATAACATTATCGAAATGGTCATTTTTAGAATTATGAAATCCCAATCCATCTATATCACTCACAATTTGAATGAGGTATTGGAGAACAGAAAACCTACCCACATTTATTTCTTAATGGGGTCTGAAATTCCATAATGAATAACATGAATTCTATTGGATGTTTGGGAAGATTCACTAATAAAATTCATATAATGGAGTTAGATTCACCTATATCAAAAATATTATTTTATAAATTATATATAATTGATAAAGAACATATTTGTATCCCAATAGACACATTATCTTCAAGTAGAAACATATCAATTTAATGTAACTTCTTTATTCTAGAGAAATGTGGCTAGACAAATATAGATTTGGAAAAATCTAACCACACTATAGGTCCTCTACATATCAATGGGGAGATAGCAATGTGAGAAAATAAATTTCCTGAAAACATTTCTTCACATTACCCTAATGGACTCCCGGGTGTAAAATATTTAGTGGAAGAAGATAATTTGTCATTGTGTTCCCTATCTAGACACACTAATAACATGTAACTCCACAAACCTATAATAATGGCGTTGGAAGGTAATACTAGGAAGAGACACCATTATTTCCCCTGTGAAACTCATTTCACTTATTCATTCCCTTGAATAAAATATTGGATCTATAACTTGAAGAAAAAGAAACATCAGTCAATCTTGTATTACCTACCATATAACAATCTTCCATCAATTCCCTAAACACCACATAATCATATGTGGTTGAATTTAACATGAATTATTATAGCCACATATTAACCTAAATACCCATATAAAACCTTTGATCATTTATTTTATCATTATACACAACATTAAAAGAGAACATATAATGATTAGATAAGTTATTAACATACTCTATCACAGAACAATTACCTTATTGAATCTTGAGAAATTACATGGATTTTTTCGTGGTCACTAAATTTCTGCAGAACATCATATTATTGGTGGACATGAATTACTTTAATTCAGTGAACTCATTATAGTTTACCAAGTCTATTGAGTCAGACCACCTCCTAATCGACACATCCAATATGAAGGTAGTGAACCTCATTGTGACTATGTTATGAGTCTCCAGAAATTCCATTATACCCATAAGATATTCAAAAAATCCTCCAGTTCCAAAGTATCAATCACTGTTTTGAAATTTTATGGATTTTGGGGAACAAATTTCTTAGCCTGAATCATGTCTTCATCTATTCTAGGTTCCACCTCTCTAGTTTGAATTGATGTATGTTCCACACCATAGACCGTAGATGAACCAAATGCACTATTTCATTGATCATTTTGTGATCAATCAGTAGGTTTCCCCACTACCATTTATTGCAAATTCCATCTTGAGGAATCACTATAATTACTCTGGGGCCATGGTACTATGCTTAAAAAATTAAACACAAGAAATTGGTAACTGTGAAGCAATTAGTGTTTAGAATAAACCAATGTAAAATGAATTTTAGGGACTATGAAAAATATTAACTGGGATTTAAAAACATCAAATACAAACAAAAAAAGTCCCCAATATCATATCGAAACATATGACTACTCATTATGAGAGATATTTGACCTATCACTAGAAACATTACCCTTATGTAAGATACCATGTTTTCTTTCGGTAAAAGTATCTTTTTTATACATATTCTTATTTAAAATCTAATGTGAATTATTATGGATATCACGAAGTTTTTTAAGTCATCAAGGGGTTTTTCATAGACAAGATCCTAGAATATGTAGAAAAATAGATAGTTCACATTGTTAGGAGAAACCATGTAGGACAGGTTAGTTAGTTACCACTAACAATAAAGGGATTGACTGTGGGGTGAATGAGTTCGCATATTTTGTGGAAATTTTGAAACCTTAAGAGCACAACCATGTGTGTCACCTAAATGTTTTAGAAGATTTGAAATTAATGGATAGTGCGTGGTTAGTTAAACCATGAACCATGGTTGTGTGAGGTTCCCCTTGAAGTAGTGGAGTGAAACCCATTAATTCGTGAAGAAAATACCATTTCCCCTAAAAAATAATTACAATAAAAACAAATTATTTTTCCACTGTATTAAATAGCCACAAGATCTTGGGATCCCTTTTGAAGGAAAATACATATATTTTAATCATGTTTCTCCATCCATGTTCAAAATGGAATGTTTCTTGTATCACTGGACTTATTTAGTATGTTCTTCAATCAACCTGGGTACTTATTTCATTCACATTGTATTGTTGGAGTAATTTAGGTGAAAGATAATATGGCTTATTTCTAGGATCAACGTCTCTTATTTTTTTTTATTTGAATCAAATTTGAATCTGATATTGGATGATTTCACCACTATGGACCACCAATAATATATCATTACCTTTTCCATTGGGTTTGGTGTTTTATAAGCATAGTTTTCAGTGTTTCATATCACTAACATGTATAATATTCCACTAAAATTAATTAAATAGTTTTATTGAATGAATTGGACCCTGTAAGGGATTCCCAATAGTTCTTTTTAGTTTGATGGAGGTTATCTCCCTAATATAGGCCACTAATAGTGTCTATGAATATTATTATACCACTCAGGTGGATGTGTGGGATTTTTTAGTTAAAGGAATCCATTTATGTATAACATTAAATATAAATTACATATTATGATATAGTTCTCATACTTCTTCATTTGTTCACCTGATGTGATTTGTTTTAATAGTTAAAATATAAATGTTCATATGAGTTGGAAGAACTCATGGAATATAATATATTATTAATTCTCATATGAAATGAGGTGATGGATTTAAATATTATATTATCACATGGTTGGTATACTTTCAATTATAATTCTATAAGACAAAATTAAAATTATCCTATAGATCATGATTATGGTAGTGAACACCTTGGATGAGATTTCATCTTGGTTATTGATTTTATTTGATTTTTTGGGCCTTATTAGCCCTTAGATCTAGGTTACTTGGGTATATAGTAGACATGATCCTTTGACCCCACACGGGTTTTTACTGAGTTTTCATTGAGATGCTTCTGGGACTCTACAAGTATGCATTAGTCTCCTACTCCTTGGATCCATCCCTTCATTTTCTAAAAATTATGATTACATAGAGTGTCTATTGTTGATTAATTGATTATATGGTGTGGATATTGTAAGTTTTTTCATTGCTGTACAACATGGTAATGGTTGATATTTTGGAATGTTATAGAGATATCCCTAGTATGGGTATCGAATTTTAGTTGTTAGAATAGAAATGGTGAGTTGTTTATTTCTAATTATATATTCCTTGTTATATGATCATGATTATTGTTTAAAAGATACCTTGGTAGACTAGACAGTACCACTTGACATGCTCAATTTATATTTATTACTGTGAAATATATTATATAGTTAAAAATGATTTTGATAGAATTTCATAGCATGGAATTATTATAGACACCATTGTAAGTGTACTACTAATTGTTATCTCACTTTTTGTTCAATTCATTATTGGGTACATGAATAGTATATATGGATTATATTGGGATCGAGTAAAGAACTGAAATTATGATGTTTGATTTTTGTTATACTTAAGAAAATGATAGCACAATACCGTGAAATTCCCATTATGCTTTATGGGATAGATATTTTTGGTCATTTTCGTATTTTTATAGATATATTATACTAATTACAATATAATTATATAGTATTATTTGTATATGAATGACATGATATATCAATTTTTAAATGATATTTCTTATTGAATTGTTTGTATATTATTATCATGGATGTTTTTCTTCTATCTGGTTTATTTATTATTTCAACTATTGAATGTTTTTATTATTCCTCTATGTTACACTCCTACATGAAAGAATTATCTCCCTAGAGACACACCATATAAACTTATTTATAGTCAGAAGCCTCAGGAGTTAGGGTAGAGTCATTTTAAGTCGTGTGACCCACCATCTCAGTTCTCTATTAAATGGCATTCAAGTTAAGACATTACAATGTTATATCAGTGGAGAGAATTTTCTAGACGTGAAATTTTGAGACAATGGTCATGGTATTAAGAAGGAATTTTTATTTTGAATTGGTGAATTCCGAGGATTATCTAACCAACATTTTTGAAAATTCAATATTTCTTTGAATATAAATTGTTATTTTTATGAATTTTTATTATATTTGTTTTGATTCCACCATTTTGTGGTGCACATGTGGTTTTTTGTTCATTATGAATGTTGATTTTTCATTTTATAGATGATATAAAGATATGAACCTCAATAATCATTTTAGGAACATTATAGGATTCCCAAGTTATGGATTATGCCATTCTATATTGGATTCATTTCTGAACATCATGAATTTTTTTTATATACCTTTTGTGATATTCCTATTGTTTGATAAAATATTTTCGTAGTAAATTGAGAAACATGTTTTGGACATAGTCAACATATCATAACATGAAATGTGTTTTTCTCAATTAGGCAACATGAGTCACCCTAGGTAGTCAACTATGGAAAATTGATTCATGGACCATTGGTCGCATAGACAGTAATGTATTAAGGTGTTGACTAAGTGGATGGTATATATTGGTTAATGAGGTGTATGGGACTTTATAGATCTAAAGTGGTGATTTTTTTAGTTAGTCAAATGAAAAAACCTATATAGATAGGACTTCAAATGATAATGAAATTTGTGAAATAGATTGCTTGATCAAGACCTGACATTAGAGTGTGTAGTAGGTAGTGTCTCATGGACTTCTAATGACTTTATCTTTTGAACTAGTCCATGATTTTGGTGATCTAATATGGTTATGATGTGTTTACAATAATTTTTGGACCTATATTGTGCATAAAATTATTATCCTTACATTATTGATCTTTTATGAGGACGATGTGTATTATTATAGATACATGCCACCATGAAAACCTTCAGTCATACTCAAGGAGATTGGAGACAAGCAATCTCTAGAGGTTATGGGACATGGGATATCATTGGATCCTCCTATAGGGAAAACTTTGGAACCAAATATTGTACATGACCTAGGTGATGAAGCACAATTCAGTGAGGGTATTAATGCTATATTGAGAATTTTTAGAGAGCACCATATCTTTCCTTAAATAAGGCTGAGTAGACATGTCTATTCCAATAACATCAACCTCTCATATTTTCATAGGATGGTGGTCCAAAAGCTACTGATATATGTCTTGATGTGACTTTTTCTATCATCGATTGTTAGGAGACACCTCTTTGGAGGAGTTTAAATCTCACGATTTATATTTTTTTGGAATCAGAAATGTTCTGGTGGGTTTTTCTAAGCTAGGGAGATGTGATACAAGATTTTACTTGGGGTAATATATAAATAATTTTTTATAACTAATTATTCCCCAAAACAATAAGATAAGAGTGGGTTGGTGAGTTTTTTCATCTGGAGTAGGGAGTTGTGATAGTTAGGGAATATTCAACATGATTTATAGATCATCATCATTTTACACTAATATATCTTATAGATGAATTCTCAAAGGTGAAACACATTGGGAAAGGTCTCTGAGATTCTATTAGATAATAGGTAAATGTGTTCAGGTTGACTGCTATTATAGATATATTGAATCATTCACTAATTATATAGTGGAACGTGATGGAATCTAGGGGTAATGATTATGTTAGTTTAGTATCCCAAACCATTATTTCAGCTTTCTATGGATAGAAGAGAATTTTGTATGATTCACATGAGATGAGTATGATCCATGACATTAGTTTTGGTAATTATGTTGTCTATCATCAGTGTGGAAGATGTAGTTATATGTATAATATGTGCAATAATAACCAATTAAAGTGATGAACTTATGGATGGATGGGGTAGGTGCAACATTTTTCAGGACCATCCCCCCATATATTAGTCGAAGGGTGTTAGCTATGATATTAAATTTAAGAGAATGTTTTATGGATCCATGTTAGTTTGGGAGTTAGTTTTTTACTAATCGATCAGGTTATGGTGGTGGACATGGTTGTGTAAGCCATGCACTAGTTGTACCTAGACAAAATATTGAGGTTACTCTAGGTAGTGAGGTTGTTATAATGTGTCTCAGTTTAGGTCAGATCTATTTTATTAAACCTATATCTAAAGAGAAGTGAATCAATCCATCTAGAGTGATAGGTAACATCATTGTATCATATAGACTTCTTTCTAATGTTTTTGATATAGGTGTATCATGTAGTTTCATAGTGTACCTATGATGTTTGTCATTTGGCTTGTTGTTTAGTTTTCTGAGGGTGTTTAGACACTTGAAAATACATTAGGAATAATAATGGAGGGTATACACAAATTAATGGAGTGACCCCTTGCAATTGGAGGGTGTCACATCATATGGGATATTTTTTTCCTTTAGATAACCATGTTTGATTTCATACTAAAGAAGTAATTTATATTTTCCTATCAACTCTAAATTGATTTCTATCATTTGGGGTGACTTTCACATCACAATAAGGTAATGTTTTTCTCATGGATTTGAATGGGATTTCTGAGCGAGCCAATATGGATGAGAGAATCTTGGGATGGATGGGATAATAAAAAATATTTCTTGTTAATATATGGAGGATTAGGGGCTAGTTCAGGTTGATTTCACACGAGTGGTTAGTCATTTTAGGAAAAATTGCCATGTTTAATTTTAAATATTAACGCCATTAATAGAGGGGGATTTATTCATCATGCCATTTAAAGGAGATGCACTGGTATCCATTAATTTTTATAGGATGTCCAATACATTGTTGAAGCATCTCAATAGGAATATAGAAAAAATGGATGTTAAGGAGTTTATATGACCTATCACATCATTTTGGGATTCATCAATCAATTTTCAAATAAGAAAGATGTTACCTATAGGGGTTTCATTGATTACTAAAAACTGAACCTGTTGAGAGTTAATAACTAATATCTCTTATCATTGATAGATGGACATTTTCAAGTTCTCTAAAGAGCTACGGTGTTCTTGAATATAGATTTGAGATCTGAATATCATCATGTATGTGTTTGATCTACGAAAATTCCTCATATAATTTTTCCTAAAAGGTATTTTCTAGATTATTATTTTTTTAGGTAAATCAGTTTCACTAATGATCTTATATTATTCATGTAACTGATGAAATGATTCTTCTATATTTATAAAGAGTTGTCTGTGCTTGTAGTAATGGGTGACATCTTGGTGTATTCTCAGAATCATCGTGACTAGGCCAGACATCTTGAGATCATTTTGGATACAGTGATATAGAATATGTTATATTCTATGTTCAAAAAGTGTAACTCTTGGATGGATAATATACACTTCCTAGGTCATATTATCTCAGAAAAAGAAGTATCAGTTTTCTGAGAGATAGTGAGAGTTTCAGTTTCATTTCATTAGTGAAATAATGTCTCTGATTTATAATGTTTTTAGGGATATCTGGATATTTTTGAATCATCATATATGGAATCTCATGCTTAAAACCACGTCTAATAGTTTTTATTAATAAGGGTGTGATGTTTTTATTTATTGATACTAGAAATATAGCCTTTCCAAACATAAAAGGGAGACTAACTTCAATGATGTCCAATATTTTCTAAGAGCTGGTAATGAGATACATCATGCATTATGACAAATCAGGTATTGCAGTAAGAGTTTTTATCATATAGGGAGAGAGATTCAAGGTGTAAGGTTCAATATATCAAAGGAAACATGATGGGAACAACCCCATGCATGACCATGAGTTAACTATTGTTGTTAATGCTATTCATTTTTGTAGAGGTTACTTACTATTAGATATATTTATGGTGTACATGGACCACAAAATCCTAGATTATATATTTTCATATTGAGATATAAATTTTAGGTAGTGTTGTTGGGTTGATAAACTACAATCATACGACTTCGAGAATTCAATTAAGCCTTGAAAGGGAAATTTAGTGGCCAATTCACTAAGCTGGATGACTCAGATACATGTAGCTTAGGATGAAATAGTTAGTGGATGCTTATGGATTTGTTTTTCAATATGAACCTTGATGTGTAGGATGGTAAAAACAATTCCTTACTTTATTCATTATCTATGACATGTACTCTTCTAGATAGAGTGAGAATGTGATAGAATCTAGAAAAAGATGACCTAGTCCAATGAGAGAGTGTGAGAGGTGATGAACCACCGTCTGGTTGGATATTTAGAGCGAATGAGATAAAAAATAGTGATGGTCTTGTTTGAGTTCCACATGAGGTTTTTCATGAGATGATGTGGGAGTTCCATGGATCCTTTTTTTACACCCCAACTTCACCAAGATGTATCATGAATAATTCCATCGGTATTTTTTTCTTGGTATAAAACATGGGGCAGTAATTTTTGTTACTAGATTTTCCTCCTGTCAATATTTGAAGGTAGAAAATTAGTGGCCAGTTGGACTATTATTGTAGTTACACATTACGATATATAAATGGGATGATGTAAAAATGTATTTTTCACCCTATTTCTCTAATTTTTCCTCAAGGTAGTTATGTTTTTTGGGTTGTTATGGATAGACTAATGATGGCTTCACATTTCATTCAAATCAGGGATACATTTATAGTTAATGAGCTTGGGAGGCTATATTTTTATGAGATTGTGCATCTCCATGGGTTCCATTATAATATCATTTAATATATGGATTCTCAAAATATGTGTCTTTTTTGGAATATTTTTCAATGATATTTAGGTACATAGGTGTTTTTGAGCTTTCCATATGACCCTCAGACTAATAGTTAGTTAGAGAACTTTATTACAGTGCATAAGGACGTGCTAAAAATAATAATTTTGGATTGTGGGGGTCACTAGGAGATACATGGCCACCATGTTTATTTCTACCTCAATAATAGTTATTAATACACTCTACAGATAGAACCTTATGAGGATTTGTATGGTAGGTCATTCCAATCTCCCCTATACTGGTTAGAGGAAGGTGAGGTAGCTTTTTTGGGACTGCATCTATTACATGTGACTTCTATGTAGGTCCAGTTGATCAGAAATTAAATGGATAATTCATTGTTTGGATTTAAATTTTATTCCTATCACCAAAAATAAACAATAGAGTTTGAGGTTGGGTATTAGGTCATTTTACCTATACCACCTATGTTGAGACATTGAAGGATTAGGGGGTTGGGTAATATTTTACCCTCATATTTGAGAATGTTCAAAATTATAAAGATAGTTTTTATTGTAGCCTATCAATTTCCATTACCTCATATATACCATGACATGCCCAACGTCTTCCACGTATCTCAGATGTACCTTTATCATTTAGGACCACCCCACACTATAAATCATGATTAGTTTGAGTTCCTAGTTATGGAATCCTTCGAGGAGAATCTTATTCACATCATTGATAGGAGCATGAAGGTTCTAGGAGGCCAGTCAGTTCCTCTAGTGCATGTTTTAGGGAATCATAGACATTTATGAGATTTAATTTTGGAGAAGGAGGTTGATTTATGTGTTTAGTGTCTATAATTATTCTTAAATGAATCATGACCAAACATAAGAGGGAAATTTATGAAAAAATTTATTTATGGGGGGATATTGTATGATCTCGGGATTTCATGAGTAATTAGTCTTTTTTTTCATCAGTTGGAATGATTTTTAACACCATAATTTGATTGAAATTTGATATCACTAGAGTTTTAGGGGAATCTAGGAATTTATAATAGACTAGATCCATAATGTTTTAGAAAAAAAAATATACCCACTATTAAGAGAAATCATACAAGATAGCTCGCAAGGTTACCCCTAACTATGTGGGGCCTGATAGTGGGGTCCAAGAGATCACATAGTTTAATGGAACCCAAAAACCTCCAGTGCACAACATGATGAAAAACCCACTCTTTTTAGTATATCTAAAATGCACAGTCAGCCCATAGTTTTTGAAATCATGTCGAACCATGTGAGGTTCCCCTTGAAGCAGTGAAGGGCGCTGATTTATAGGCGGTTTATCAAATAGTGCATCCAATCCATTCAACTATGTAATTCTAGGGGAAGTTTCCAAATCACCATTAAAAATATTATGAACCTTAACACATTATTCTTCTCCACCAATGGGAAACCATGAGTGCTTTAGAGATATTTTGAATGAAAATCCACACCATTTGATATTATTTCTCTATATGAACTCATAATTGAATGTTGTATGTCTCATTGGATTCACTTCAGTAATTTCATCTATAAATTTTTTTATTAATAATTATAAAAGATGTTATTTAGGTTCAAGTTAAAATACCCTACTTCTACATTCATAATTTGTTCTTCATCTTTCTTATGATATAGATCAAATCTAAAGGTGATACGAGACGAGTTCTCTACTACAGACCTATTCTATGTGAAATATATATTTCCCTTATGATATGGTGTTTTATAAGAATTTTTTCTAATATGGTGCATGAAATACCTACCATATGGGACCCTAAAATGAACTTAATAATTGAATTGAATGAGTTGGAACATGTTAGGGAGTCCCATTAGATTATTTGAGTTTACAAAGGAATGTTTCCCTAGCCGAGGCCACCCATGGGGTGTGCCTTCATCATTTTTAATTATGATACCCCATGTGGGGTGTTGGTGTGATTTCCCTGTTAAATGAATCCATTTATGAAATGAATTAAATTAAAATGATATATTAGGAGAGGTTTTCTTCATTTTACATGTTTTGAAATGATGTGAATTGTTTAAAATTTATAAATCTAAATGCTAACTGGAGATGGATGTACGAATGGAAAATAATTTATTAAGAATTATAGAATTAAATGATGTGATTAATTGTACTAGTATTTTATTTATTGGTTGTCATACAAAGAATCATGATTCCCTTAAATTCAATGGATGTTCATCCATAAATTATTATTTTGGAAGTAGACTCCTTGGATGGGATTGATCTTTAGTTCATGATTTTACAGGATTCCATTGGCCTTTCAACCACATGGATGCAACTTGGTTGGGCTCATGGTGGACACACTCCTTGTACCCAACCTAATTATTTACAATGTTTCCATCGAGATTCTCTTATGACTCAATGATGATGTCTTTGTCTTTCCTAGCAAAGATCAAGCCCTTCATAGTATGAAAATTATGAACACATGATGAGAACATTGTGGATGACATTATTATATGGTGTGTTTGTGTAAATGTTTTATAGTCTATATGTTTTGTTCATGATGGATCTGTTGGCATGTTTTACAAATATCATGGGTATGGGTATCATATTACAGTAATTATAAGAGTTATGGTAACTTGTTTTTTTTGTAATGCTTCCTTATTATATAATTTTGACTACTATTTGTAGGGACTCTTGGAAGACTATATAGTTCCACTTGAAGTGCTCACATTACATTCACTATTATCATATCTATTATTTATTTCAGACTTATTTATATTGTATTTCATATCATGGATAGGATATGGATACTATTGGTGGGGTCCAACTAAGTGTTATCTCAAACCATTTTTTGGGTCTCCCTTGGGTACCTGTACAGACTATATTGATGTACATAGGGACTGTAGATATAACCCACAGTATGATACTTGAATTGTTTTTGGCTTAGATGTTGGATAGAAAAGTATTTATCTATGAGTGTTATGCTATATGAGATATTTGTTATAGGTATTTTGGTTATTTTGATAAATGTATTATATTGATGCCTCTATAGCTATTTTGGATTATTTATTGAGACATGACATGAAATATAATTTTGTATATGAGATTACTTTTTTGATTTTATATATATTCTTAAAATGGATGTTTATATTCTATTAAGTTGAATTAATTCTTAGGCTATTGATTTTTATTGATATTACAATATGTGACATAGTGACATGAAGGTATAGTCTCATAAAAGACAGACACTAGACTCTAGAAACTAGTCGGAATCCTATATAGTTAGGGGATATGATAATAAGAGAATGTTACCCAATTTCTTGGGGAAAAATTTAGGGGCATCTAGGTTGGGACATTACATCATAAGTCCTCACAATCCTATCTCATGTCTACTATAACATTGAAAAATTCATACTAATAATGGAAATTGGAAAACTATCAATTGATAAAAAATTTCCTTGATAAATCATTGTTTAGAAAAAAACAATAAGTTGAATTAGTTCATACATAGACAAAATGAAATTTTTTATAGGAGACAAGCACCTATAAATAAAGAAATGCCATTATGATTTTTTATCACAAAGAACACAAATAATTAGATACATCTAAAAATATTATATAAATATTCAAAGAACAAGACAATAGAGAAGAGTTAAAATTAATAGGAAAACTAATACCGATATAAAAAAACAAGGAACGTTCTAAAATATATATATGTATAACTCCATGTAAAATGTTGTCACCTCCATACTCTCAAACCCTAAAAATGAGAAAACTAATTGATTCCCTATGGTTCTATACCATTACTAGTATTAGATATATCATGATCTACACACACCAAATAGTGTATATAGGGTTTGTGTGACATCCCTACCCAACTTATTGGATTGAGAGGAGGCACAGGAGCCAGAAACCTTAGGAAAAATTCCTTGGACACAGTGGGATGGAAAAACTGTGATGTAGTTTATCTCTTGTGATAAGGGGGAATGGTTTAAACATTAGTAAACACTAATACACAGACCAAACAAACATATCAAGGTACAAAAAAAATTCAAACTAATGGAAAATATATAATTTAAGAATGTTCCAAAACCTAAGAAAAATAATTCAGAACAATCCATTGATAATTATTGTGATAAATATTATCATCGAAATAATAATATAATAGAATGATATAGAAACTCAAACTCAAAAGAAACAAGAGACCCTTAAAATAAGGTGTGACCTATCTTTTCCAAAACATGATCCAGGTCCAAGCTCCGAATACACCAGCTATGATAGTGATATAAAATGGAATTTCTAGAAAAGAATTAAACTTATCTCATTCATATGTCACAAAAATCATCATCTATATGTGTACCAAGGTTCATTTATAGGGAATGAGTAATCATAACCATTACGAACCAATGTGACAAAAATACTAGATATTTGTTAGCACATAAGATATAAAAACTGTAGGAATAATATCAATGCATTAAATAGTTTTCACAATAATAAATATTTTAGAAGAAAAATATTTCTAAAAACAATTTAACAAAAGTGGCGTGTCTTTAAAAATGTCGGTGTAGGTCATTTTTTTTAGATTGGAATAAAAAATATTAAAACACAAACCCACCCAATAATTTTTAATGAAACCCTTATTCTCAGATGTGGTGGTAATTCTACCAACAACACATCCATTGGTGGAAATTTTAATCTTTAGTTGTTACAATCTAAAATGAGAATCATTTCTGATTCAAAAATTCCATGTTTAATGAAATAACAAACACACACACACTTTTTCTTTTCCAGATGGAACCCAAAACCATTTATACACAAAACCATCATCAAAACCAACATCCAATTATAAATATTCCTTAAATTAATGTAATAATATCACTATGGGATACAACCATAGTAAAATTTCAATTCCACCAGATAAAAAAATTATTATAAGTTTTTTAGTGGAAAAAACCATTCAAAAATATCCAAGAAAATTTTTAAAAGCCTAATTTCATATTGATCTAATAAAAATAGAAAGAGTGAAAACCCACCATCCTCACTCTTTATGGAATGGATTATCTAAGATGATTTATTCAATCACTAATATATTTCTTATTCTTTTTTTCAAACACAAGAATATTCTATAAAAAAATTCAAACAGAATGATTGGGTAAAATGAACTAATCTATTGTATCACTCATCACAACCTAAGAAGATCTAGGAAAATAAAGAATATTGGGATCCGAAATTTTATATCAAAATTTTATCTCTTAATGATTCATATGAATCATAGTTCATGTTTAAATTATTAGAAAATAATTCATAAGAACCCCTTGAAAGTTCAGATAGAAGAAAAAAATCTAGTTAGGATTTACAACCACTAGAAGGGTTAAAACTGGTTGGTATAGAAAACATTTATGAAATGAACAACACATTCACATTGTGAATAAAAAAGGGTTCAATTATAAAAAAACAACCATTTAATCTATTTTAGTTTGTAGAAAAATAGGCTCATTTGATGACCATGTTTCATGTCTGGAACCACCTTCATAATCTACCAGATGAAATCTATTCAATCTGTGAAGTATTTAATGAAATCAACCAAGTGTAAATTCATATAAATAACTTCCTAGTCATGTAATGAATATAACTTTTATATATATTCTATACTAGTTTCCATTTACTGATGAGAAATCATTCATATGAGTATTCTAATGACACTAAAAATAAACATAAACCCATAAAAGGATGGTGTACCTCAAACTAGGGGTGAACTTTTTCCCTAACATTGTTCTTTCCAACATTGATATTTTTTAAATCAATGTTTTCCATGAATATGTCTTTTATTTTTTTCTAATTAATCTAATCTTGTTTTCATGACTCCTTTTACACATGATCAATATCCCATAAAATGTAGACTAATGAAAGTGATCTCCCATGAATGGTTTTTCTCTATATATCCAGGATATAAATATATTCATGGGTTAAAGTAAAATTATATTGAATAGTAACATGAAATTAACCAATAAATTATTTAGAATAAAGGAGATACATCATAATTGGATAAACAAGGAAGAAATTATGGACATCCCAAAATCATTATGGTAAGGATAAGTTGTATTCTGTGATTATAATCCTTTATAGAGCCTCAAAAAATACTACACAATGTGGTTCTAACTTTCCTTTTTTAACAAATTTTTTATGACCATGTCTAGGTGATAGTTTTAATAATATGTGGTAAATCACATCAAATGGTAAGGGTTGGTGATGATTTTATGCATATGATTTATTTCAACATAGAGCCTTAGCCATCCACTTCTAAATCATATAGATATTATCTATAGTATCATGGATATGAACTGGTAAAATCAAGGACTTTTCTCTTATTTACACCCAATGTAGTTGAGAACAAAAAAGTCATAAATACATAAACATGAATGTGTACATATGTCTTGTCTTCATATAGTTTTTATAATAGGATAAATTCACTAATGGAATAAGATCTTTTTAGGAGTCACTGTGGTATTTTCTACAAGATTTGAGAATATCATCTAATTTTTTTTAATTATTTTTTCTGGCATACCATCATTTTGTCGATTATATATATTTATCATTGTTAGTTGATTTATGTGAGCCTTCCACAACAACCTCTAGAATGAATAAGAAGATCAAGGATATCTTTAAGAGAAAATTGAAACTAAAACTCCATGAAACAAGTCCACTTGTCAAATATAAAATTTCTCCCAATTCTCTATTGTGTTGGATTACCTAATAAGAAAAAGGTTTTCTAGCATGGTGTCATTATCTATAACTACACAAATAGAATCTTATTTTCAAAATTATCATGGTAGTCCTATGTAAATGTCTATTTCATTATAATACTTATTACATAATGGTATATGAATAAACTGTATCTTCTAAGTTGAACATTGATGTTCCTCCCTTACCTACGAACACTTTAGGAATATTATAATATATTATTCAATATTGTATCTCATACCTAGAAACCATAATTATTATTTCATCGGCTTATACATTTTCCAAAAACATGAATAAATATCCCATTTGAACTGTGATATACAGAAGAAAACATGTTCCTAGGATGAATGAGGGAATAAAAATCAATCATGAACATCGAGAAATAAGTTTTCATCCTCTATCGTTTCATTAATATTCTCCTCATCATTTATGTATGAAAACAAGGTGATATAATATGGATCATATGTATGAGACTTTTTTATCAAATCCATCAAATTATTGATGCAAATAACTATAATGAATATTGAATTATCATCTTGTGAAGTGCAATACAAATTATTGTCAGTAATCATGCTCATTAGCATCCATTGGGCATGAACTTCTCTGTCCACTTCTCTGTACAATTTATGAGGTGACACTTCCCCCATAAAATTCCATTTACATGGAATATTTACCCTATTCAATTCAAACATCTATTGTAACTCCATCCATATTTATTTCCACAAGTTCATGTCTCATTGAGAATAGATGTTTTCTTTAAATATTTTGGTTAATTAATACTATGAAACATTCACCAAATAGGAAATTCCCCTATTTTTTAATGAAAATAATTATATACCCAATTCTAGGTCATGCATTAGATATTTCATCTCATGTTTTGAAAAATACAATGAACCATAGGAAACAACATGGCCTCACTTCCTGAGAAAACTACTAATATCAGTTCTAGATGCATCACAATATACAAAAGAACTATTACCTAGTTCTAGAAAAACTATTATGGATTCTAATTGAGTTGATTTTTAATATATAATATGTGTATGTTTTAGTAATCACACAATATTATTGGAAAAAGATTCCTTGTTAAAGCATTAGTGGGTGAATAAAGCTATGAAAAATCTTAAAAATTGTGAAGATAATAACATTATGATCCTAGAAACCTATGAGTCACAAAGACATTCCTCTATAGATTGCAAGTGAATAATGATTCTATCATTATTTATTCAACTGATATTCGTTCTTAAAAAATGAAATTCCCAAGGAAATGAACCACTCTGATTAAGAATCCATACATATAGATATTAGAATACAAATGTTGGTCATGAAAAATATTCTGTAAAATGTAATAATGCTTTACAAGGTAATTTATACTATAAACTAAACCAAAATATAATTAAAAAATATTATGAAAAAATAATCAAGGCTCTAGTGGGAGGTATATTCTGATGTGAAAAATCAATAATAGTGTTGTTTTGGTGGTTTGGGTTGGTTTTTTTATAATGATTGATGAAAAAATTAAAGCATTATTTTTTCCAAAGAAGGCGTTTTTAAGGGGGGATAGTTTCACTGTTATTACAAAAAATTTGGGCATGGAAATAAGGACTTTATTTTTGAATGAAAAGGATCCTTGCATAGAAACATTATCAAACCACATGTCACCTGATGGAGTTCATATTGTAATTTCATCAATAGAATCATTACTAAAATGGGTAATTTCTATGTTAAATGTATTGTAAGCGTCCAAAACTAAAAATAAACATCTTTAATGTATATTTAACAATAAATAAAAAATATTTTTAATACAACAAAGGATGATCATCATTTTCAATTATTTTCAATGAGTTATAGGACACTAAATGGTTTCCCATCATTTGTTTTTTAAGGATATGAGATAGGGTTCCCAAGAAATGGTGTTCATTATTTATTAATATAAAACGAGTGTTTCATTTCATAATGATGGTTGTGCATTCTCTGAACTGAATAGTGAGTGTATTTCTTAATGAGATACAAATTTATAAGGATTTATCCTTAATTGTGAGTAGTGCTATTTCTAGGATTCAGTCATATATAATTAAACCATTTTCTCATTATTTTAGAGAGACAATTTTATTATAAATAATATTATTAGAGGAATTTGGTAGTGATAAATGTTTGTTTTCGAAGGTTATAGTTAGTATAGGAGGTTAATTTGTGAAGGAATTTCAGTTCTTGTATGTTTTTATTTTATAGTAGGTTATATCTCAAAGTGGATTAGTGGTTAACAAGGAATTTTTAATCTATTTAGTGATGTATGTTTAGTGTACACACAAGATACGAGGAGTGAATTATTTCTTGATGGGTTTACAGAAATTCACAAATGAAAAAGAAAGATACCAATAGGACTCTCTGTAGTAAAATTGTATCATTGTGATGTTGATTTCATCTACTTGGTGAGAAATTAGCATTATGAAACATTCATGTATCTGTGAAAATAATCTCAGGTAAATTTGATCAACGGAAGAATCTTATGAAGGATAAGATATTAAATTCCAATTGGTACATAATAGATATTTTAGATAGTGAATTTTTTTATACAATGAGGGACACTTATATTCCTCTAAAACATGTTAGAGAAGTCAAATTTTGGGTATTTGAAAATACATCATATTACATTTCAATGCTCTTTGGATGTATCCTATTGAGGGTGAACCATGTAATTTTTTTTCATGTACATGTTTTGATATCCGCTTATACATTTCAATGAGAATAATAGATAATTGAGTTCTATTTAAGGAATAATCATGATCCAAATGGGAAGTTGATTTAATATATCAAGCTATGATTCAACCAACTTTCAGGATATTTAATGTGGATGGGATGAAAATTGGCATCAAAATGAAGGTATAAAAGATGTGTTTCTCTCTCTATGGTGCAATGGATGTTATTAATCACAATTGGATTTCTATTTTTAGTGGAATAAATCAATCATGGGGGAACTCGATGAATCAATACATTAGATCATTTAGTATAAATGAATTTAAATCATTTATTACTTTTATTATGGCTAATATGTTTTTTAGAGTTTTATCAAAAATAAATAGAAGTGGATTTAATATTAAGGCTAAAGGAAACAATTATTTATGGGGAGAATAATAAAACACAGTCTACATGAAGATTATTTTAGATATGTCATCAAATACCATGTGGTTAATTATTCGAACTATCTTAGAATATGATTAAAAGGTATGAGAGTTTACATTATTGGTTATGTGTAAAAATAAGAGGGCATAGAAATACACCCTATCAAGCCTTTTAATTCTTATTTTTATTGGTTTAATGTTCACATGGAAGACCTATATGGTCTATGAGATGTTTAAAGATATGTAATGATCATTAAAAACATATTTATATTTCATACACCACATTTCAATCCATATATTTTTTAACTTTAGTATAAAGATCTAGCATATATGAAATTGGATAATATGCATAAACTCTAATCGTATTTGAGATTAGAAATGATGATAACAAGTTTATAAAAAAATGAACTGTCCAATGTGGTAGAATTTTACGCTATGAAGAATATTACCATATAATATGCCCATAGAAAAACATTTTTAATGATTTTGAAATATTAATTTCATCAAATAAATAATATTCTCAATATAATTTTAAATGTAAACATCCTATTTTATTATGTCATTATAGAATGTTTCGTAAACTTGATGAAATGTCTCCCAAGAGGTTTCATGATGATAATGGTGAGAAATATGATGAAATTTCTTAGAATAAGACTTAAGATAATGTGAAAATCAAGAAAAATAATTAATGAAACTTATTCATAAATAATAAAATTCTCTCTTAATAAAATGATAGTATATAAAAATATGTGGAATAAGAGATAGAAGACTGAAAAGATCATTATTTTTTGTATGTTATGAAAAATTAAAAAATAATGAAATAATACGAAAATGTTTAAGGATAAGTTGATGGATTAATTTACCTCCAAGTTAAACTATAATAATCACAATAGGGAATGGATATTTTACATGAAAAAATTCCAATATGGTGGTTTATGATTTCATACTCTCTATGTATCAGAAGGAAGAATATAAGTATAAGATAAAGGGTAAAAATTAAAATCTCATACATGGAAATCCATAATATATATATATATATATATGTTTACGTCGTGATCATGGTGGATGAACATACCAAGGTTTTTTATAGTCTAACTTATATAATGAAAAATGGACTCAAACATATTGAAGAACATGAAGAGGAATGTTTTTACCTATGATGTAATGTAAATGTTGTAGAGAAAATCTCAAATAATTATATGATATCAATAAATCATGTCATATAGGGGATTGAAAAAGTGAGATTATAGTTTAGAGTTCTATAAAAATATTGAATATAATGTTATGAGAATGAACTTAAACACCCAAAAAACAAAAATATTATGAGAATTTATTGTAAAAAAGAAATAATAAATGGTTGATATTAAACCCCAATATACCACTCTACAATTGAATATTTATTTAGTTATTAATTTCTATTAGATGATTTAGAGCTCCCAAGGTAAAACTAGTAATGTAGTAATGAAATATAGTGATAAACCATATAACAGGTGTAATTTTTTAGAAACATGGGACATTATCCAATGGTTCATTCAATATCCAATGGGCGATGAAAGGAAAAATTGAAATAAACATAAAAATATATTTCATTATTCTATTAATTCGTTTAATGGTATCATTGTTTCTAGTGGTGGATTTTTAATAAATTAAAGATATTTATCATCATTAATTTAGAGGAATGTTCCTAAAGAGACTCATAGTGGTTTTTAATTCCTCAACTCCAGGAATCAATGAATGAGATGAAAATATAAATTTGAATTTTAGATCTAAAGGAAGATGCGGTCCCATTATACTGTCAGTAAGATCATGAATATAGTTTTAGTTTTGTTATGAATCCAAATATATTGATAAAAAAGAAAAATATTAATATGTTATTAGTTTTGTAGATTTACCCTCAATCCCTCCAGTCACATAGGAGTATGGATCATTGATAGTGCATGCACCTCTCATGTCATATGAAACATGTATTTGGTGATAGAATTCATTTATGACAAGGATGGCATGGTGGTATTCTTCAATGATGAATGTCTAATGAATATAAATTTTGAAAAATCCATATTCTGATGAAATATATGAGATATTTTAATATATTTGTTGGTTGAAATTATATGTCATGACGGGTTAAATGTTAGTAATAATTGTTCTTATATACAGTCTATATTATTTAAAAAGGAGTCTACCAACAAGGGAAAATATGGTATATTCATTTTAAAAGGAAATATCATAAATATTATTATATAAATTGTGACTTGAAAAGTTGATTTGTGATTCCAATCCATGGACAAAAAATGCTTTTTCACATAAATTTTTTTTCGTCTAAGCTAACAATACTTTGAATATGTTTTTGATATATTATGCTCCTTGATATATCTCTAGGTTATCACCTGATTGTAGTAACACATTTGATTATATAAAACAAGGGTTTATTTATAGAAATATGTATATGTTGAATGTGGAAAAGTAAATCTAGAGTTCTCGAACTATATATATTGATGTGTGTTTAACTACATCACAAAATATATTGATAGGAAGAGATATTATTTTCTATTTATTAATTAATTTTCAATAATGTAATTGTTTTTAATTATCACCAAAAAGTCATAAGTATTTATTTGCATAACACATTATTGGACGGAATTCAAAAATTTATAGGTTCAAGAAATCATATTGTTCCTATATTATAAAGGAATACATTTTGCAAATATAAAAATCAAGTATTATCTCAAAAAAACGTGGAATATGGAACCATGTTTTAATAGTAAGAGCACCTCAAAAAATGGAGTGGTTGAGAGAAGAAACCATACTATCAAAAAATATTCTAGAATGTTTCCTATAGAGAAATAACTTCCATAGTTTTTTT
The DNA here is from genome assembly GCA_963277665.1 of Viscum album. NCBI lineage: Eukaryota > Viridiplantae > Streptophyta > Magnoliopsida > Santalales > Viscaceae > Viscum > Viscum album. The sequence continues at coordinate 1,302,678,463 of OY728140.1, read as the reverse complement.
TTGAAAGAGGAAATTTTGATATAGTTATATATATCTAAAATATCCTTATTGAGTCAACATGTGGAAAAGACTCCATGTGATTTGTGGTATATAAATACAGTAACAATGATTTGTATTCATGTATACATTATTTTGTTTCCAAATATATATATGTCATAAAATTGATTTCTAAAAACCATGAGGATGAAAGTATAATTTATGGTTACTCAAAAATATATAAAAAAAATTGATCAATAAGCTAATGGAAAATGTTTTAGAGAAAACTATGGTTTTTGGGGTGAAAAATGAGTAGAATCAATTGAAAATACAAGAATAGTCATTGGAGGATAGTTATAAAGATATGATAATCACATGTGAAGTGAAAGAACCTATGGAAGATATAGATGAATATTTGGACGTGTTAGACACTGAATGTAGACCTATGTGTGCATTGAAATTGAAGAGGTGATCCAAAACTGATATAGAAAACATTATTAGTGATCATAAGCCACCTGTACAGACATGATGGATGAAGGAAATTCACCATTAATCATTCCAATCATAGGTAGTGAAAATGAGTTTTTAATATTTTAAAAGAGATGTGAATTGGATTCATGTAATGAATGAAGATATTATGAAAATAAAAAACAACCAAACATTAGAGATTTTTTCAAGGCGCAAAGACAAAAATTTATCATGGTCAAATAGTTATTTTAGAAAAAATTGAATGAATACAACATCATAATTACAAACAAATCAGGACTAGTGTGTAATGGAAACTCATAAATTGAGGTTATTTATATAAATGATACATTTAAAATTACTCAATGATCTATAAAATTTGAATATTCATATCCGTATTAGTAAAAATAAAATTATATTTTTCTAATATGGATGTAAAGTTAATAATTCTAAATAAGGTTGTGTCAGAGAAAGTTTATATTGAACGTGAAGATGATTTTCTCATTCATTATGATTAGTAGAATTTTTTTGGAAAAATAATTCCATAAATAGATTGAAGGAGGCACCGAGATCATGGTATTCAAGGGTTGATCAGTGTTTAAAGAAGACCAGTTTCCAACATAGTACAATGACCTATAATCCTATATCAATAATTGGAGTAATCGAATGATGATGGTTCATATATATATGTGTATGATATAACCTTTTATGTAGAAAATGATGTGTAGTTGAAATGGTTTTTTGAATTAAAAAAAACAAGTTTGAAATGTCAAAAATTAGAGAAATGTGAATTTTCCATTCTTTATATGTGATACATGAAATTCATGGCACATTCATTTCATAATTAAATTATACCAAGGAGATTCTAAGAATATTTGTAATGGATAATTCAAAGAATATGACAAAATTAGTGGAAACCAGGTTAAAAATTTCACATAATGATGTGGAATACAAAGTGAATGTCACCAAATATTAGTATATAATTATGTGAATGATGTACATAAGAGAACTGTGGCCTGACATCATGTTTTCCTCATTTTATGTGGAATTTTATCGATGTAATCCCATGTAAATCCACTTAAATTCTATGAAAATAATACATTGATATATAAAGGGTGTGTTATATTTTGGATTTATGTACAATAAAAAAACTCAACAAGAGTTATTAGGTTATATAGATGAAAATTTGGATTATTTAGCAGATGGTAGAAAACTAACATTAGCTAGATCAGTCTATCATAGAGGATTCCACATTTCATTTTTATTAAGGAAAGAAAATCTTATTTATCTAGGAGATTCAAAAGATAAATATATTGCGACTAATCAAGAATACACAAAGTTAAATTGGATGAAATAGAAACATGAAGATGTGTGAATTGAAATGAAGTCTATAATTTAAATCCTTTATGATAATTCAATTTCTATAAATCATAGAAAAAAAGTCATTTACTACACTAGTATACAATTCATATTGAAATAATGTATCATTATAATAAGTTTTAGGTAGATCATGGTCATGTGATGATATAGTATGTGCCTATAAAATTATTGGTTACAAATATTTTGATAATGTCTTTTACTAAACAGTTATTGAATGATATCAACAAGCTCATTGAGTACGAAAATCTTTACACATTTGAACAATGTGGTTGAGGGGCCTTCTCTCCCTTGGGTATGGTTTCCTCTTCCACTTTTTGATGATATGTTCTCTTACCAGGGTTTAGATATCTAAAAATATTTCATTGGGTTCATTGATATAGGGGGAAAATTAAATAACCATTATACGGGGAGAAGCCGATTGGCTAAGTAGTGATACATGGGTAGTTTTAAATCTAATTATTCAAAATTTGTTCATTTAATGATGATAAATCACGAAAATTGTTTATGATGCAAGTAATTTATAGTAGTGTGGATGAAATTTATATTCTCATGGGAAATATGATAAGATCAAGTGGGGTTCAAAGAAAATTTGGTGTTGATAAAAGATATTCCAATGGTATAAAGAAATATGTGGATCATTGATGAAATTTTAATGTTATTCGGTTTTCTCAAACCATTCATGGATTATGTAGACTTAGAGAAAGTGTGGATTATCTCATTGAGTGATTTATGATGTGATGAATTTTGAGTTATGTTTTCTATAGATAGTGTGTTTTTTTCTTTCCAGTAGAAGTGTCTATGAAATATTGAGGTTTTTTAAACCTTAAGGGGATATTGTAGTGGAATACCCTAAAAATCATTATATCGGAATTCTAGGGATGGTTTTGTTTGAATTTTTTTTAAAAAATAATAAAGAAATGTTGGAATACTACCAAACACATAACGGATTTTATGGTGGTTTTTATTCAAATTCATCAAGATAGAATATGATATTTTCTACACAAACCACATTGCAAGGATGGGAAGTTGAAAAGAAAATTCAAAAATCGAAATTTTACCTTATATAAAAAATGATATGCGAACTGAAAATGATTATCGTTATTTTTAGCTGAAGGGGTTATGTTAGAGGCCTCAAAAAATGGGTTTTCATCATACGGAGTTAAAGGTTGTGATTTATTTACTTCGGTAATGGGTGATCAACATGTTCAAGGATATGTTGTTTCTTAGGCTTCCTCAAGGGGGGTACTTTTTTATATGACCCAAATAGTTAGTGCAATTCACATTAAAGGACAATTCACTAAGTACTTAACCATAATTGGGAATAATGTGTCCTCCATGTTTATTTTCCTCAATATGGAACCTATAATCACTTCATTATATAACATAACATTTATTAGAAATAATATAACTACTGGGCTTCATCTATGTCCGAAAGTGTTTCAAAAAGGAGGTGTTTTACAAAGGTGATCAATTTCTAAAACATTTTTTTTCCACATAAGAGTTCTTGTTGAGGTTAATTTAATATCAAATATTAGTTTTTGTTATGAAGTTATTATCCTTACATGAGGAAACATTATTTCACGGGGCACCAATTGTATTTGTAGCAATGGATTTTGTGATGGGTTTAAAGAAATTCTTAGAGAAACAAAAACTATTGGATAATGGACTCTTTAAAAAGTAATTATTATATGGTTATTTTTATTTCATCTAATGGGTTTAAATTGAGCTTTAAAGAACACTCATATATGTGTCAACCTATTTTGAAGTCACTATTATCAATTGAGGAATCTTATAATTGAATAGTTCACACACGTCAGTCGATAGAGACATGAATATGGAAATTTTTAATGGTTGTATTCCGGGATGGAATGTTATTTTGCACTGAACCTTATAATTGTTGTGTGCTTCCGAGGATTTGATACATTATTACATTTCCTTTGTATTAATCTTTTCCATATCCATATGTGGGTTAATAAAGTAAATAAAAAAATTATTCATGTATTAACATTCTAATATTAATTTCTATGAGATAGATAGGGATGTTATTTTTTTAACAAAGAAACAAGTTACAAATAAAAAGATGATTTAATCTTTCACAACCTAATACACCCTCCCCTTTTATAGTATTTAACTAGGTTAATTTCAAACAATTCATAATGTCCATTAATCATATAGGAACATTGGTCAAACCAAAGGGTATGATGTAAATTCATAACAGGCATACTAACTCTAAAATGATGTCTTTGAAATATCATTCTTATTTAATTTAAGCTGACAAAATCTTGAGTGTAGATATATCTTTAAAACAACTTATATTCATTGAACTGATCAAATAGTTCATCAATTTGATGAATGGGATAACAATATTTAATTCATAAATATTTTTCTTTATGATAATCATCACATTTTTAAAGAGAACAGACTATCCTCTTTCAGAAAAAATTATTCAGCCTAAGGTGAGGTAGTAGGACTTATGGTCCCTTTACTTTCGAACTCATCTAGCTAAACCTTCATCTCTCACAATAATATCAATTATATAATATAATATTATTGTGAGATAAGGATTTATCTTTGTAGTTTTACAATAGGAAACATGATTTCCTACTCAAGTAGTAATCCAGAGAGATCATTTGGAGTTTCATTGGGGTATCGATCAAATAAGGATGGAATTTTTACATTTCCTATTTCAATAGTATAATTAATGGTCATTTCCACTAACTATCATGTGTTTATTCAATTTAATTTCACTATAGGTATATATTTACCAAAATTTAAATCTCAATCCCCTAGAATATATAATAATCACCATAGAAGGATGTAAACATCACTCATTGATAACAACATTATATATGATATTTAATGTCCACTAGCCAATCCATCTGAAATATTTGATCAAAAACATCTATCTCCAGAACAATAAAATCCAAGGAAAACTGCACTACATCAATGGTTATAGAACATGTTTTGCATCAGGATCATGTATACTCCCATTATTTGAGGGTTTTCTTGATACTCATGATATGCAGAATCATATTCAAATGTAATACCAATTTAATAATCATTAATAATGAATCAAAAAAATGTGATGTGTTGCTATCAAACAATACATGCATTGGAGTAGTGTTCCACATAATAGTACCATGCACTCTTTGGGGACCAAGGTGATAACTTATAATAACCAATTCATCTGTAAATAACATCCACTCAACTAAAATATAATAGATCTTTGTCCTCTATTAAGGTGAATCATGAATAACTAAAGTATTCACTGGGGTTTCATGAATATTTTGTCTCTATGAACAATTACTAGTATGATGGGACAATTATATCTGACCATGTGAGATGTGAGGCTATTTCATACTTGTTCCACCTATTGATTTGGGAAATATAATACAACAATTCTTATAAGGTCCCAGCATTAAAAATTACATACTCTTGAGTTATGCCGAGAATTCATATTGAGGATCTCTTCAGGTAATGTGTTTATGAGAATTAGGATATAAATATTACAAAACAACTCAATTTTATAATACATGTATAAAAGTAAAATAGTATCCATTTATTACAAAATATAAAACTTTTTAAAGTAAATATGATTTCTATTTCATTATAGAAATATTCATCAATTATTCCTTTTTCTTACACATCCTTATACCCTTTGAATTATTTTTAAAAACATGGGATGTGAATAAAAATTACAGTATGAAATTTAAAATAAGGAATGAAAACATTAGGGAAATATTATTTATAAACCCATGAAATCATATGAATCCTAAAAAACATCATAGAAATCATTAATAATAAATTTAGCTTATGGAATCCATATCATACTTACATTTCATATTTCAAAACTACATAGGGATTAACCTTCTAGGATATGTTTGGAATAACCATCCTACTATATTTCAAAATTCTCCTAGAAGAAACTATATTATTTGACACTGTATGATTACCCAACGCATTGGAGATCTATCACATGCTCACCCACCCTCAATTAATCACCAAACCACATGTATACCTAAAAATTTCCAAGAACCATAACATAATCATAACACAAAAAACATGCCTAATGAAAAAATAGAATTTCCACATTGAAATCAAAAGTTATCATTTTGAGATATTGACATAATAAATAAATTATTAAAAACATTTTAAACACAAAAATACCTAAAAATGTAATATGGTATATACTTTTATTTCAAAAACATTAAGTATTTTAGAGGACAAAAAATATCAAATAATGGTTACAGTAGTGGAAATGATGTTGTGACCACGTACATTAAAAACATTCCTTTTGTAGATTTGTAAAAATATTCATAGAAAAATATTCTTTTTGAAATTTTTTGAATGATGTTATATGTAAAATTGGTTTATTGGACACCGTATAAAATATTTCTATGTACATTATCAAAAAACGCCTTAATGAATGGAGATTGACGAAAATCCCTTAATTTGAGTCTGAATCGTCATGTACAATATTTATATACCTAAATAATAAACATAGATTTATTTATAAATTACTGAGAACATTTTCTAGGATTTTTATTTATTTTATATCACTTATTACAATAAAAAATTACATTATTATTTATGTTCATAATGGATGTTTTGTCTATATTCTATACTTCAGTTGAAAATGAACATGGTTTTGATGTCACTACTACAAGTCGTCAAGAGTCTATAATCTCTAGAATAATATTCATGAAATTCTTTTCATATTTATAAGAAAATTATATATTTAAATCAAACTATGTAGTGTTGTTATGAAGAATTAATAATGTCATAATCATGGAGATGGTAAACTGTACGTACACATTATTAATGTTATGTAGTTTTCATTGATCATTATAGATCGAATTTATTGATTATATTATCATTAAAAAATGATAATAACATAATTAATATCATATTAATCATTTAAATATACATATATATATATATATCATATAAGTGATATAAGGAATAAGAACGAGCCACATCACTTTGTGGAGGTGATAGTTCACCTGTATGCACGAATGACGTACCATTTTATGCACATTGAAATTATGAATGTAATGGATATATTATTATCATATAATTATTAATATTTCACGAATATCACAATGAACATTAATTACATTATTATAACCATTCTTGAGCGATAGTTATGAAAAATGAATTTGATCGGTTAGTGGAGGAGATAGTTCACACGTACACACGAAAAAATAATTATTTTACCATTTTATGGAAGTGGAGATAGATTTAAGTGATGATATATATATATTAACATTTTTTTATAATGAGGACAATGGACATATTATCCCCTCATGGTTTTGGGATACTGGAAACATGTGGAATAAAAATAATATAGAAATACTTAAGAAAATGAAACATCATCTTCAGTTGATCACCTTTGAAGAACACATTAACACCACCTAAAAGGGTGTTATACCCAATAGAAGAACTAAAGAACATGGGTAGGGATTTTAGGAAGAGTTTTGGGAAGATCTTGGCCAAACCAAATGGGTGGTAGAGTTTGAGTATTATGTAAGAGTGGGCACCTTTAATAGGAGAGGGGAAGCGCACCCGTGTAAACTCTTAAAATATTAAATTAATATAAATTAATATTATAAAAAATGACTCAAAAATAAAATATATATAAGATAATATAAGTATAGTTATAAATACTATAATCCAATAATTGTTGGACATGTAAATAGTTTATTTTAAACCATATCTTTTCTATTTATGCTTAATTATTCTATTTTAAATATTTGTGGTAATAAATTTTTAAATATTAAAAGGCTATAAAGTTTACATATATGGTTTAAATTTTCCATATTTGGACGTTTAATGAACTTTCAAACATTATAATAGTATATTTTTGATTTAAATGATTTTAAAAAATTTTAAATCATTATTAATTTTTTATTTTTATAAAATATCAATTATGTTAATTTTTAAAATATTCATTTCATTAAATTTAAATAAAATACAAATCGAGAGATAACAGTGTAAAAAAATACTTATTATACATGTAACATGTCATGGGAACCTATAACTTTCATGTATAGAAGTAGATATCTAAAATAATATATATTTTAATATCTATACTATCATTTATTTTATTACTTCATTAATAAAGCAATCAACGCGTCATTATTATGTCCTAAATAAATTTAATTATTTAATGTATTAAAATTATAAATAAAATACCCTGATTTAGGTAATATTGTTATCTTTATAATAACTAAATATAGTGTAATAGATCACATATATCTCACCATATTAATTTATTTCATTAAAAATAGTCATGATAATGATTATTTTTCTATTTCTTTAAATTAAATGTTAAAAAGTCATAATCACACCCATGTGGCATCCAAAAAAATTTTCATCCCAAGGGTTTTTGTGGTTGTTCATATCTCATAAAATTTGATTAAGACTGGTTTTAGGGTAGTTTTATAATATTATAATATTATTAGTACCCTTATTTACCTAACTTACCCTTTAACCGCGATAAATAATAATAATTACTAATGTTATTATTTGTAATTTCTAAAAATAAAAAAGGACCTATTTAAATAATTTTAATTGTATGCTTACAAATATTAATTCCATTTTTGAAAATTCAAAACATAGAATTTTGTGGATATTAACTAAAAATTAATCTCATTGACGGAATAAGAAAACACCTTTTTTAAGTAAAAAATATCAATAGATTGGCATGTTTCTATATCCCAATTAAATGTGATTTTACATCCAATAACCAAAATTTTATTAAATAATAAAAACATAATTCAACTAAACAATTAGAAAAATTAAAATTAAAAACTATCTATATAAATAAATTAGAAGAAAACGTACATTTAAAATAAAATACAGTATTTCTCATTATTCATTAAAAAATTAATATTATGGGAAAAATACCAAAATTTAAAGAAAAGTAATTTTTTTAATATATATTCCAAATAAAAATTATATATTTTCAAATAGAACATATAAAATTGGCAAAAAAATATTTTAAAATGGTTTCTACATCAAAAGGAGGAAAAATATCCTTTTAAAAATATTAGACTATTTTATGCATAAAATTGAATTTATTCTCATTTTAAGCCTATAAATATTTTTAAGAAAAAATTAAAAACCTTTAGTAAACATGTTTAAACATAATATAATTATTTTTATTCATTCCCACCAATACAATGTCTTCGCGATACTACCCTTTAAAATAATAATATTTTATAAGGTATTGTTTTTCATTATATCTCAATATTATATGCAATATAAGATTTTGGAGAAACCCATTTTTGTGTATTAGGTATGCAATCCAACAAACTCCCCCTTTTAAGTAAAATTAATATATAATTATTAAATATTTATAGACATAAAAATTTCTAATTCTATATTCACCTGGGATTTTATATCCATCCACCTTTTGGAAATTTCTTCCTCATAATTTTATTCACTTATCATATAAATTGGGGTATTTGTCCCTCATAGCATTATGAGAGTCCAATGGTGCATATTCAACAACATGGTTTTCCCATAGAACCTTTACATAATAAATTTCCTTATTCGAAAACAAATTCTCTCTTTGGTCAAGAATTTGGACTGGCTATTCCTCATTAGAAAGATTCTCTTTCAACTGAACTACTTTTGGACTCAAAACATTTGATATATCTGACAAATACTTTCTCATCATTGAAACATCAAAAAAAATGTGTACCTAGGATATACTCAGAGGTAAATCCACTTAGTATATAACTGATCCAAATTTATCATAGATTTTATGGGGCCCAATGAACTGGTGAATCGACTTTACATTCTTACCTAAACACATCACACTTTTCCATGGTGAAACATTGAGAATGATATGAACACATTCCTCTATTGAAATATCTTTACTTCAATTATCTACACAAATTTTCATCCTCTGATTATTCCTCATTTGTTTCTGAATCAACTGAACTTTTTCTTCCATCCCTTATACCAATATAGCTCATGTAAACTTTTTTTAACCTACATCATCCAAAAAATATGGGGTTCAATACCACTTCCCATTTAATGCATAAAATGGTGCCATTAGTATACATGAATGAAAATAGTTATTATAAAAAAACTCAACCAATGAAATTTTTCGATCTAGACTTCCCTAGTAATCCATTTAAAATGCACATAACATATACTACAAGGTCTGAATTTTTTATTCTGACTACCCATCTCATTGAGGATGAAATCATATACTGAAATTTAATTCAGTTTCCAATAACTTATGAAGGCCTTTCCAAAAGTTAGATGTGAACATGTGAACAAGATTAATAACAATTGAGAGGGGGAACCATGTGTAAACTACATATCCATTTATAATACAATCGAGAATGTTGATCTTGAGGCAACATCTATTGAATAGGAATAAAATCGGAAGATTTAGTCAATCTATTAACAGTAACACAAATCGATTTGTTACCTTGAGAAGTCTTTGTTAATCCCACTACAAAATTCATGGATATATTTTACCATTTTTAATATGGTACTAAAAAAGTATGAAGAATCCATTTGGGTAACTGTCACTATGTTTTAACATATTCACAAGTAAAATAATTCATACTAAATTATGAACTATCCCTTTTCATTCTATCAGATCATCAATACTCTCAACAATCTCTATAAAACATAAAACTACCAGTATGAATAGATAATGAAGAACTATGAGTTTCACATTACAAATATTTCTTTAATTTTGAATCACAAGGCACGTAGATTCACTTCATAAATCTCAACACACAATCATTATCAATGTTAAATTCAAGCAACTTACCTTTTTTAACCAATTCTACATTTTTCAACAATTCACTGTCTTTATTCTTTGCATTCTTAATTATGTATAATAGATACGATTCCATTGATACATGAAACAAAATAAATTAATTTCCTCCACCAAAAACTTCCATTCAAAATTTAATAAAATAAATAATCAAATGGTCATTTTCCAAATATAACATGGTTAATGTGGAAATATGTTTCCAAATTAAGGTATCAGCCACATTTTTTATTTTTAATGGATGGTAATGAATCAGGTAATCATAATCCTTGATTAGTTTAAACCATCCCCTCTGTATCATGTTCAGTCCATTCTGAGTGAATATATTATTCAAACTTTTATGGTCAGTATATATTTCACATTTTACACCATACATGGGATGCCTCAAAATTTTTAATTCCATAAACAATAGAAAATAATTCCAAATATTGTGTATATTAATTTAACTCAAGGGTTTTAAATTTATTTGATGTATAAGTAATTACAAGATCATTCTACATTAGGAAACATCCCAGACATTTTAATGAAGAATAACTATATATAACAAATCCACAATTTCTGGAATGTAGTTTCATAACTAGTGCATTTTCCAATCTTATTTTCAATTCCTGAAAACAATAATCACATTATTATTTCCTTATAAACATAACACCTTTTTATGTTAACTTACTCAGTTGTCTAGTCAACCATTCATAATTTTCAACAAACCTCTAGTAATAACCTATTAAAATGTGAAATCAAAAAATCTTAGTTATATTTTTTTGTCATTTCCATTATTCAATAAATTTTCATTTAGCAGGATCAATAGTTATGCCATATTTAAAAACAATGTGACCAAAGAATGATTTTTTTTGTATCTGAAACAAACACTTCCAGAATTTCCCATAAATTATTTTTCTTTTATGGATTGCAAGGCAATCCTTAAATGCTTTTCATGCTACTATTTAATTTTGTAATATAACAAAATATCAATAATAAAAACAACCTCAAAAATATCCATGAACTAATGGAATATTTTATTCATAAGATTAATGAATACATCAGGTGAATTTGTTAACTCATATTATATAACCAAAAATTCCCATTGGCCATATATGGTATAAATCATGGTCCTCAGAATGACTTCATCTTTTAAATATAACTGATGGTACCCCAACATCATGTCAAACTTAAATAAACATTGTAATCCACAATGGTTATCAAGCAAATCATCAATACAAGGATAATTATAATTGTTCATTAGAACAATATTATTCAAGATATATAATTAATTCATAGTCTAATTGAACTATATTTAATTTTAACAAAAAAGATATGAGAAACCCATAGTGATGTTCTAGGTCGAATTAAACATTTATCAAATAAATCCTTCAATTTTTTATTTGATTCCAAAAGAATAATTCGAGACATTTGAAAATAGGGTTTTGAAATTGGATTACCTTCATGAACTAATTCAACTATAAATTAAACTTATTTATTAGGTATATTACTAGGAAACTCATCAAGGAAAACATCAAGATACTCATTTACCACTAGTACATCATGAATCTAAACAATTACTTTTTTCAGAAATATTTTCATGATATCCTTCATTTAGGACTTTTAACAGGTTCTCAACTTCTTCATATGTTATCAACTGTAAGAGTTCATTCTTATAAAAAATTTGAAATCTATTCATAAAAAAAAATTATCACAACATTCGATATTAGCATTGTAAACATAAATTCAATCCATACCATGAATAACAATAAACTATACTAGATGAAAAATAATATATTTTGTAGGTATATTATTTCCACAGACAATGACTTGAAAATTATTACAATTTATTTTTTCCTAAAAATTTCTCCTAGTTGTGTTTAACATATGTTTCGGATTCATTTATTGAGGTGGTATTTCAAATTTAATAGAAAATTTCTCAGAAATTAATAAATGTTTAAACAATGAATCAAATAGTAAATTGAAATTATTTGAATAAACAAGAAATGTACATGATACCACATCATTTAATAGACCAATATATACTGAAGTAGTATAAATGGATTTTACAACACCTTTCTACGAATAGTCTAGTAACTTTACATTATTAAAATTCTTCCACAGATACTAATTTTCATAATGATAAATCTCATTAAATTTAAAACATTTTACTTATTTATATTAGATTTTTTCTTTCCATTATCGTTTTCATTGTATTTACGAGCCTTATGCCCCATTTTACCACATCAGAAGAACTAACCAAGATTCAAAAGACATTCCCTCATGTGTTTTTTAAAATAATTTTCATAAACTGTAAATTTAATTTTCTTACCATCATCCATTTTTTAAGATTTATTCCCTCTGATATACCATCTAAACCTCTTATTCTTGTTGTTTTCAAATGACACATGATCATCGACAAACTCCATTTCCACCATCCCCTCACATCGAACAAGATTTTACTAACTTTTTAACTCATTAGATTCCAATGCCCATTGATAATTTGGGATTAATAATATGTAAATATGATTGATTTTACTATCAAGATCTTGAATGAAATTAAGAGCACACCTTTCCATTCTGGTCAATTTTTCTTCATAAGAGGACACTGAGTCATGGTCCTGGTTTAAATTTAGGAACTCATTTTCTACCCTAAGTCGAACCACCTTAGAAAAATATTACTCAAGACAGATAACTTTCAATTCATCCCAATCCAGAGAATCAAGATCCTCATTTTTACTAATATTCCAAAACATTGACCACCAATGATAGGTGTCTCCTTTAAAATGAAAAACAACAAGACTATCAATTTTATTTTTTGAATATCCCAAGACATCAAATATCATTTCAAGGGAGTTAATCCAATATTCAGCTAAAACATAGCTTGATAGTCCTCTGAATGATTGAGGAAATTTCCTTATGAAATTATCGACTACTGGCATGTTCCTCTATGGTTGTTCTAGATAATCTTGTGTATAGAAACCACCACTATTTATATCCTGATTCAACTCTACCATCACTAAAATAAATTGCTCAGTTCTGATTCTAAACATCGTAGGATGTTTATTTGGAATGTTTTTCCCATAGATACCGTCCTAGTACAACTTCCATGTTTCTTCTTTAGAAAACCATTATAAATAGAAATATCATAGAAGAAGCAACATGGTAATCATCAAATTTTATATCATTTTAAATTGACTATAAATTAAAAATTATTTATAGATACTCTATTAAAAATAACATAACCCATAAATTTATCTATACTGACCTCTAATACCAACTATTATTTCCCATCCTAAAACATTGCATAATCTTGAGTAATGTCAATAATACACATTTGGGTTCTTTTTAGGGTTAGAGTTTTAGAGAATTTGGACATAGCTATTAAAAAACGGCCCACATTTATTCAAATTGGACACCACTACTACAATATCAATTTCATCAACAATATAAAACTTTTATAAGTAAACATGGTTTATTTTTCTTGAAAAATATATTATTGAATTCAACTTTTTTATTACCCATTCTTATACCCTATGGAAACATTTTAAAAACATAGGATGAGCAAAAAAATCTCTGTAAGGGATATAATATAAAGAAAGAAAAAGTTAGTCTATGAATATTTATAAAAACATAAAATCATAAGAATATTAAAAATACATCATAGAAATCATAAATTATAAATTTAATGTTTGGCATCCATATCAAACATACATTGTATATTTCACAAATACATAGTAAGTTTCCTACAGTTTTACTTTTGGAATAGCCATAACATTATATTCAATAAATATATTTGGAGGAACCTTATCGTTTAACTTTGTCTCGTTAGCCAATGAATTATAAAACTATCATGGGATCACCCACCCTCAGTTTATCATGGAACCACATATATAAATATGAAATACCCAAGAACTAAAACATAATCATAATGTATTAAACATGCATCAAGAAAAAATAACATTTTAACATTGGAATCACAAGATATCATTTCAAGATATTGAAATAATAAAACCATTATAATAGCCATTTTCAATACTAGAATACCTAAAAACTGAATATGGTATTAACTTTTATTTTAATAACATTACATCTTGTAGAGGATGTTAAATATAAAATAATGTTTAGGGTTTCAAAAATGTCATTATCGCTACATGTGTTAAAAATCATTCCTTTTTTCATTTTGTAAAATGATTCAAAGAAAAGGCATATTTTTTAAAATGATTTTATTAAATTAAAATTCAAAGGGTTATATTATACACCATACAAAATAAGGTGTTGTATATTATTTAAATATGCCTCAATGAAAGGAGACTGAGACAAAATTCTTTATTATGAGTCTGACTCATCACGTACAATCATTATATTTATGAATAATAAACACAAATTAATTTATACATTCATGAGACCATTTCTCATGTTTATTATTTATTATATAACCTATTACCATGTTACAGAAATACATAATTATTTATGTTCTTATCAGATTTTCTGTTGATATTTGATAATTGAGTCGAAAATGAACATGGATTTTACGTCACTAGTCCATGTGGTAATTAGTATATAATATATAAAATAATATTCAAGACATTATTATCATCCTTATAAATAAATTATATCTTTAAATCAATCAATGAAGTGTGGTTATGAAAAATGAACAATATTATAATCATGGAGATGGTAATCTATATGTATGCATGGGTAACGTTTTCCATTCTTCATTAACCATCAAGGAAAAATTTTAAGTATTATTTTATCTTTCAATAATGATCAAAAAATCATTAATATCATATTACTCATTTAAATATACTAATATATATATCATAAATGTTATGTAATGAATAAAAACGAGTCACATCGCTTTATGGAGGTGATAGCTCACACATATGCATGAATGACATTATCATTTTTATGAACATGGAAAGATATAATGTAATTGATATATTATTATCATTGAATGACTAATGTGTAATTAATATTAAATATTATCATTAATTTCATTATTATTACCAGACTTCTGAGACGTTTGTGAAAAATGAATAAGATCAGTTCGTGGAGGTTATAGTTAAATGTATGGATGAACTATTAATTTCATTCCCATTTGATGGAAGTGGAGATGGATTTAGGTGATGATATTAAAAAAATGACCTCACATTATACTGAGGATAATTATTTTATTATCCCATCACAGTTGGAGAATATATGAAGGAAATGGAAGAAAAAATAAAATACAAAAACTTATAGAAAATGATACCTCTTATTTGGTTGATCACCATTGAAAAACACCATAACACCATTTAGAAGTTTGTTCTACCTGAAATAAGGCCATAAGAATATGTTTAGTTATTTTAGGAAGAGTTTTTTGTATTTATTACTGGATCTAAATAGTTCAGGTTGTGCGAGTATTAGAGAAGCGTGGGTATATTTTTATAGGGGAAGGGTGGGTAACCCTTGGTAACTCTTACAATTCAAATTAAAATAATTTAATTTGCTAATAAAAATGACTCATGCATGAGATATGTCTAAAATAATATGTGGAATTTTCTAAATCATTTAATTTATACCTTTATTTTTTTAAGATGATATTTTCGGTTTATCGTTAATTATTCTCCTTCAAATTTAATTATTGTAAAAATATATATATATATTAAGGGGATAAAAATTATCTTATATGTGGTAAATTTATCTTATATAAACACTTAATGAACTTTTATACCTTATCATACGCACTTGGTAATATTAAAATATGTTTTTTTAATTTTAAATAAATTATTTTTATAAAATATCAATTATGTCAATTTTTACTAAAATCATTTTATTGAATTTAAATAAAATATAGAAACATATATAACATATGAAAACACATTTAAAATACATATAACATGTCATTTCCACCTATAAAATTCGTGAATTGAATAAATTATGTAAAATAAAATTTATTTTAATATTTATAATATTATATTAATAAATTCATTCAATAATAAGGAATTCACTATATCATCATTGTTTCATAATTAAATTCATTTATATAATGTCTAAAAATCATAAATAAAATAACATTATGTATGTATTATTTTTATACTTTTAATTACAATTTAATGTTGAAGATATCACTTTTATTACCCCATATGTAGTTTTTTTTATTTAATAAGAGTCATGTTTATGATAATTTTTCCTTTACTTTAAAAAAATGTTATAAATGTCATAATCAAACCCAAGTGGATTCCAAAGGCCATATATTCATCATGAGGGTTTTAGTGGTCATCCATATCTGAACCAATAAGATTGGTATAAGATTTAGGGTAGTGTTTTAGAATTTTAATTTTAATTTTACTTTTATTTACATGATTTACCCTTTAACCACGGTAAATAAAACTAATTACTAATGTTACAATTTCTAATGTCCATAAATAAAAGGGACATATTATTATAATTTGGATTTTTTGATTAAAAATATTGAATCAATTAATCCAATTTGAACACATAGAATTAGAAGAAATTAATTAAAAATTAATCTCATTCACGATATAAGAAATATGATTTTTAAGTAAAACCATCAAATTATTGACATGTTTTTATATACAATTTAAATGTGTAATTAATTCTAATGACCAAAACTGCATTAAATGATAAAAACATAATTTAATTACCCTTTACAAACAATTAAAAGGATAACCTAACTATATAAATAAATTAGACGAAATTTTTGTTTTAAACTGAAATGAAGTATTTTATAATATTCATTAAAATAAGAATTTTATCATAAAAATACCAAAATTTCAACCGAAGTAAATTTTTATGTCACACTTCTAAATAAAATGTTTATTATTTCAAATACAGAATATTAATGTGTTAAAAACTAGATTTAAAATTGATTCTTCATAAAATGGTGGTAAAACTACATTTTAAAAATATTATAGTATTTTATATTTAAAATTGGGTTTATTCTCATCCCAAGAATCTAAAAATTTTTATAATAAAGTTAAAAAATTTAGTAAACTTGTTAAATGTAATATAGTTATTTCTTTTCATTCTATCCAATATAATTTTTAGTTGATAAATAGTATTTAAAATAATGATATTAATAATGTATTATTCCTTGATATATCTCAATCTTATTAGCAAAATAAGATTTCAAAGAAGCCCATTGTTGCGTATCATGTATGCTCTCAGACATAGAGTACACTTTTAAGTGAAATTAATATCTAATTCATAAATATTAATAGTTATGAATATGTATTATTTAATAATTACCTAGTTTGTTACATTTATAGAGATGTAATTTCTTTCCATAATAGGGGTAGTTCAATTGTGCTTTAGTGCATTCCTTGTCCCTATGTAAATGTTGGATACACTGAAAATATATTGGTTAGACATAGTGTATAATATGATAATCCAATGGGTTGATTCTTAGAATCCTTTATACCATTGTAAAAACAACTCCCTTGTGTTTATTCCTCATGAGGAGACTCAACCAACACTTGGATTTAAAATGGTGCATCCTTCATTTGGGTTCCATAGATGTTATTATTCTCCCACCAATGAATTATTCCAAATTTCTATATAATAATCAATAAAAAAACATTACCCATATTGTGTAAGACTCTATTTAGAGACCCACCACAATGATTAAATCATTCAGTCTTTTTTAGCATCTCTTTCTAGTTTAAAGAGAACAATGTGAATGAATATTGAATCATATTCAATCACTAACATACATCATCATTATAAATGAGGGAAGACTCATATTTTCTATCATGAAGGTTTAAAGAATTAATTTTTTAATAAACTGATCCCAAAATCATTTCCACGATATTCCTTTATCCACCATAGCTTCAAAATCTATGTTCAACCATACTTGCCTGAGGCCATAAATAATATACAATTCAAACATGATCCTCCCTTCATCTAGGGTGCCAATGAAGATAAAAATCATGGTACTCAAGAATATAAACACATCTTCTTTTCTAGGTCATGAATCACCATAAAAAATTTTGTGGATTCTTCTTCAGAATGTCTACAAATTGATTTACCCAGTGGGGTTATGCAATCTGATATCACTAATTAGCATCCATTATAGTTTGTATAATAATATGAACCAATTCTTGGTATAAATATGGTGTTATTGAAACCATATTCACAAGTGATCGCTCTATCTGATTTCTTATTATCCTTATAAGTATAATTATTATTCTTTAATTAATTTTTTAATTACATAATATTGAACATATCAATATTCATCATTTTGTGATTATATTTTATATATCAACACAATAATATAAATTTTAAAAAAAACATGTAACAGTGAATTTCTAGTGAAAATTATGGGAACTAATTAATGATATGCTATAATCATCATCTAAATTCACAATGATGAGTTGTCTACTTCTATATATGTGTCTTGGAATAATTTTTTCCCAAACTGCCATTGTAACATGTTTCTTTACATAAAAAAGGTAGATATGATTTTATATCCTATAATGATCATGTTCTTATATTCATATCTCCATTATAATGAGCCAACTCAAGGATGGAACATGACTTACAAAATATGTAACATACCACTCCAACTCATTGTCGAGAGATAAGGAAAAAGTTCTACTAACATCTGGTAAAATTCCCCAAAAACCAAATATTGATAGAAAATTTAATGGAATTAAACAAATGAAACATGGGGGGACTGTTTTCACATTAATTAACACATATAAAAACCACACAAAATTTTTAGGATACCAAAAAGTGAAAAAATTCCATCTATATAAATGATGAAATCTCTAAAACCCAAAGATTAGAAATTTGATCAATCCGTAAATTAAAAATGAAACATAAATGAATATTAAACAAGTTATGGAACATTAAGAGATAAAAATAAATCTCTAAATCATAAAGATACATGGTAACCTAGGTACCACAACTCCTAGACATTTAATGAATTGACTCTGATCTCTAACTCCACCAACTACTATGTGTATGTTAAGGATCACTTCTAGAAGAGTAAGAAACTGGTGTATTACCTATATATTAGAAAGAATTATATGCATATAGAATAATGTGAATATACATTTGTTTAATAGTCTTAATAATTAGTTAAACCCTATTATTCTTCCCATATTCCAATAATAATATAAATTGGTTAGGTCACAAGATATAAAATTAGTAGGATGACAATCAAATTAGTAATCAATATCTACCATATAATACATTTCATATGAAATCATTTTCTAAAAAAATTTTAAAAAAATAATCTATTTAAAAATTTCTATGTAATTCTTAATTATATCTTGGTGTTATAAAAGAATTTCACATGAACACACCCATTCAGGATGAATGACACCCCTTTAGGATGCAACTAGTGATACTTCATCAACCAAGCAATTGATTGGTGAAAATTTGTTCCTTTTACATTCTACTCAGTATTGATAACCAAATCCATTTAAATAGTCTCATCCAATTTAAAAATTAACACATACCATCATGTTCCCTTGAATATCAAAACAACAACACATTTTTATTAAAATATATCCCTAAAACAAAATCATTTTATTGAATTTCATTTCATAAATTTTAAAAGCCCATTTTTGTGTGAAACCCATAATAAAACTTCATATCCAACTATTAATATAATTAGTTGCAGTTTTTTAATAGTTAAACACTATTAAAAACAAAGATTAAAACATTTTGAAGCATAAAATCCTTTGAGTTCGAATAAAAATTGTTAGAAGGAAAAAACTACCTTTATCGAGCTTGTTTGGAATGAAGGATCGAAGAATATTTCACTATTCTCAACTCTTCCTTTTATTACATTATCAAACCCTAATATTATCTCATAAAAAAATCACAGATTATGGAAAATTTAACCAATATATGGATTTTTTTAAGACAACCTAAGGATATCCACAACAATGAGGAAGAGCATGATCATAACCATTGATTTCCATAACTGAATTCCCAATGATTTTTTGAAACCAGAATCTTGGCATCGAAGATCAATAAAAAATTACTATGAGCACATATCATTTAATGAAAAAAGTAATTTTATAAGGATTTATAAACACTATAAGATAAAAAAAATTGGGCTAGACCATATTCATGTTGGGAACAACCCATTCTTATTGTTAATAACCAAGGTGTCACATATATTGAATTACCCCTTACCATAGATCAATTTTCTATAAATTTGTATTATGTCATCAATAAGTTTATTTTTAGGAACCTACCTTAGTATCCTACTAGTGAAATTCATTAATTATATGAATCATTTCATGGAATATTCCTATAGAAAATTCGTATCATGAATCTACTATTCATATCATAGATTTCAAATATAGACATATTTTAGACTATTTTCTCTTTAATCCATGTGAGTCATATGTAAATGTATTTTAATGATTATTAAAATAAAAAAATTGTAAGATGATGGTTTAACTGAAATAGGTGCTGCTACAGTGTGAGAAAAATATTCAGGTTTTATCCCAAATTGTTTTTCATAATCATACTGTATAAAATATATAATATATTCTCTGGTTGATTAAATAAATACATGAGAAATATTTTATTATAAACCATTGAAAAATCACCCCTCTCATAATATAGGAACTAATAATAATTGATATTTATTAAAAAATTATTTAAGTTCAGACAAGTATATTACATTTCAAATATTAAAAATATAGAAAACCAGCCTATGAGTAAAAATAAATATATCTCACTATGGATACTATTTATATTTTGGTGATCATAAGGATACCTAGTATACACATTACTAAGGCATAATAGGTCCAAGGGATAGTAATACACTCTTGATAGTGATTTTATACAAAAAATTAAGCAACAGGTAACAACAGTTACCCTAGCAGAACAGGTCTAGGGGAAATAGTTCATCCCTAAGTACGGATCCATGTCTCATCATTAATAACATCCCAGTTTAACATAATGAAATCATACAATTTCATTTCAACCACGAAACTATAACATCTTTGATTTAAAAAAACTTTCATAATCCACATAATGTCTTAATCTATTTTATATACCATTGTTAAAAACAACAACCTATTATGAAATCAGGTCTAATTCAATTAAACAATTTGAGAATTTCATTTCATTGAGCTTGAAATCATTTTTCACAAGTTGAAGATAATTTAGAAAACCAATTAATATGAAATAGTTGGAATTCATAATTCCCATATTATATAATAATCCCATACAATCAGTGGGCCTTAGGAATCAAGAATGAATACTATAATGTAGTTTCCTAAACATAAATCTCTATAGTGACATGATATATAGTGATGAAGAGAAAAGAGGGAGGATTCCATGAAAATTCACGATCAATACTCCACAAAGGTTTAAGATATTTTTAATATCCTTCAATTACATAATTTATCAATAAAAACATGATTATATTTAGGAACCCATAAATTAAAAAACATTGATGATGCTAATGAACAGTGGGAAACAAGAGGAATTGAAGGATGAAGGAGATCCAAGGCCAACAGGGTAACGATCATACAAAAATACGATCATGGTTTTGGTCAGTGCTTCAATTTTACATGGGAATTTATTTTAGGAATCTTTTAGTAGATCATGATACTATTTATGTTGAATTAATAGAACCAGGGTGGAATGAGGATTATTTTGACTTAATATTAGTGTTTTGGTTGACAGAAATATAAACTACACCTCACTTTCGCAGCCTAGAATGACTCCACCTATGAAATAGTGGAGGTCATCACCAAGAAGGTGTATTTTTTCCAAGAGAATAGTCTAATTTAAATACTATAATTTGGTCAATGGTGATAGTATAATAACAGATCCTATGGACAATACACCAGATTGCAGGTGAGAGTCTTGTTCAAAACACCTACTTCCACCGTGAAAACAGTCAGCTTCTGGCACCTCAACGGCTATCCCATAGACCACATAATATCACCAATTTACATGTTCAATTACAAATATATTACAAATACTCTAAGAACATATAAAATTACCTAAATAGAAACAAAATCTCACCCAAACACTTTAATTCAAATGAGTACCAAATATACCATTAGGAAAAATGTGGAAAAGACTCAATGAATGGGAAAAATAAGAACATGAATAGGTTATCCAAAAAATAAAATTATTATGATACAATTTTAATGTAACACTACAATAATGTTAATAGGTAAATGAATAATTTTTACTACCCATATGAATAAGTGAAACTTTATTTTTGGTATCCTATGTGATTAGAACTATATAGTTAGTCAAGGATCTACCTGGAGTATTATCATGACGAGTTCCTTAATGGGATATTTTCTAGGGTGTGTGTGAGTGTGTACTTATCACACTAAAAAATGTGTCGTACTATGGGGAAAATTATTACTCTAATAGTCTATCTGGTTATGTGGATAGGGAACATAGTAGGATAAAAACATGTCCATGGGGAAACTGGTGGTGACTAGTGGTCATGATATGAAAGAAAAGTTAAGGAAGGGTGACTATGCTATCAGTGGGATGCAGTTATTATAGTGGTATCAAAGGGGAAACTAACTATAACAGTAGTTTTAATCCTTTGGTTAAAATATGGGCTCGCAACAAATATAATTTTCTCTAAATGTTGGATAATGTTACACCCCAAAAATTTAAAGGTTCAAATTATAAATTTTAATAACCATGTCAATAAGGTGAACCTTTATTTTCTAGATCCAACATATTTTGAAATCCATAGTTAAGATAATATTATCCTACAGGAGTGTTATGATGGGTGACCTCCAAGGATGAATCTTAGTATTTTTGTGATTGTGATAAATGAACACAAAAAGAACAGGTGTTGGCTAATAAGTAAATTTATTCGTATGATGATTCATTTGGGAACAAGGATGGGACAAATGGATTAGAAAACACATGTCTAAAATCTTACAGTGGATCCTTCTGGTTTAAGACCCAACAACCATGTTATAGTGGGGTTTATGTTCTATCACCAAGGCACATTTATTAGAGTTGGTATAGATTCTGTATCCCCAACATCTCATGTTTCAGAGATCAAGTGATAAATCTTGACAATAAGGGGAAAATGTTTTACTGGTTTTGTAAAATTGAATATATATTAGTAGATCTGAATAATGGATTTATGAACACCTATTTTGATAATTATAGAGGATGGGAATTCATACTAAGTGTATTGTGATTCCATTACTATTGGGTTTAGAGAGATAATATTGGTGGGGTTAGGTGGTTTCATATGTTTTACATGTGTAGAGACACCATGAGAAGAAATTTATAACATATAAATTAGTTTTTTAAGCCATAGTATATACTCAAAAAAGATATAGTCGTTATCTCATCAATGATAGGATTCAAATATACACAGAAATCAATACCACGTGATACATGTAACAACTTGTGACCCACACTCCTATATCTACTAATAAAAACATAAAATTTACATTTTTGGATTTCATAAGAATAAATGTGACCCAATTATTCCAATAAAAAACATACAGTGTCAAAAGGAAATATTGGGATCACTTATTTACCTGATGAATTTTTTGATTTATTAATTTATAGAATTTGGAAAAACACATAACAATGGGGGTTTATAAACAACGAGTTCATAAATATCAACATCATCTCCCATTATACAAATCCATTAATATTCTATATTAATTCTTCAACAGATCCCATATAATTCCACATATATAATTTTTTTCAAAATATAAATCCTTTAGAATAATTCATAATAACCTTGGAAAAAAAGAATGGGTGATCATAAATGTTCAGTAAAGGGAAACATGGGAGACATAAATCGTTGATCATACGAACACATAAAATAATCATTTGGGAATAATATAATGTCTATAACTAAAAAATATCCCAACCTATTTAGAAATATCAAAAAAAAATTAATTCTGTCATAAGACTATATCATTAAAAAATATGTGAATCATAAGAATGAGATATAAATATAACACAATAATGAGATATAACATCACGTCTTAAATGTTTGTTTGGTACCATCATAAGTATAGAATTTATTTTATAAGTCAATGATAACTTTAAATAATAGAGGATTTGGCATCATCACATGTTTCCCCTAGTGGATCAAGAACATCTACTAGTTTCTGATAATAGATCAGGTACATAGAATTGTTTCCCATAATGGATCACAAAATTAGATTTTGTTCCCCATAAATAGCTCATAAGACAAAACAAATTACCTAGTTAATTGTGGGGATATATATGTTTCACCAATAACATAATCAAAAGAATATATATTTTTTATAGGATTAGAAATCATTTATCATATTGGAACACTAGAATGATATGGGTTTTAAGAATATTTCATGTTTTCACTATAAATATATACCATCTTAAAAAATATTCAAGAAGGTATATTTGGAACATATCCAGAATAAAGATTATATATCATCAAATGATTTCATCTTAGAAAGAAAATTATATTGAAATATCAGTTGGAATAACTTTAGAGTAAAATATATTTTCCATTCTAAAATCACTTCTCCTTTTTAAAAATATGTTTACTTATTAATGAAAAGATTTTCTTTGGAAATAAAAATTTTCAATTGTAATGGAATAATTATTTAATTGAGGAATAATGTGGGTAGGAAAATCATATCATGATGAATAAGTTAAAAACATTCCATTAATATATATTTTTTGAAAGGTCACGACTTATCTTTAAAAAAATGAATAAAAGGGTCCCTTTAAAACAATGTAGTAAAGAGTAAAAAAATTGTAAGGATGAATTTAAAAAAAAATTGGGATAATAGTAAAAAAATATTAAATGAATTTTTTGAAAACCTGGACATGGAAGAGAAATATTCCCTATTTTATACTTAAACATAAATAATCATGAATAATGATGAAAATGGGAAATAAAATCTTACCATTTTGGTAAGTATTAAATCAAAATCCTCATTAATCGAAGAAATTTATATGGATATGAATATTCCATAATTTTTTTGAAATGAATCATAAAATAAAATCATGCGTATTATATAAATGACAAGAAAACAAGTATTTTGTAAGGAATGTGTCCCACATAACTAATAGTGAGATAGAAATACCATACATTGATTTGGACTCACTACATACATTTTTAACTTACATAATAATAAACATATGTTAATTATTTAATTTATTATTAATTTTTTTCCTTTAGTATTCTATTAAAAAAATTATTACCATGTTATAACAATTACCTAATCTTTAATGTTCACATTGTATGTTTCAATGATATTTGGTGCATAAGTTGAAAATGAATTCAGTGGGATGACTACGGTCAAAGAGTAAACTTTTCAAACATATGAAGAATAATAATAATGATATAGTTAAAATTTTAATTTATAAATTTTACTTTTAATACAGACCATATAATATGTTTATTAAGAAGGAACAATGTTACAATCATGGACATGATAGGTTGTACATATGCATTAATAATGTTTCCATTTTTCAGTGATCATTAATTAAAGAAGGAAAGAAACAATTTATAATTACCAAATGATCATAATATCATATATATGATATTACATATTCAAATATACGTTTATATATATCATCCATGTACTTTTCTGAAAAAAATGTATCACATCAGTTCATGGATGTGGTAGTCCACACGTAGGCATAAACAACATTATCTATTTTTACTACATGAAATTCCAAGAAGTAAACCAATATATTTTATTTCAATAATCATAAATACGAAATTATTATCATATATAAAAATTAATTCCATCATTATAACTAGATATTAGAGATGGTGATGCACAACTAATAATAGCAGTTTATGAGGCGGTCCTCCACCGTATAACAAATAATGAAATCATTTCCCATTTGATGGATTTTGAAGACTATTATTAGTTATGAAATTAAAATAATAATTTCATGGAATTTTTTGTACAAATTTTTGACTATTTTAGTGTGTTTGAGTAATATTTTATGGTGGAGGATAAAGAAAAAATTATAAATGCTTGTTTAAAAATGATACCTCTTTTTTGCAAAACTCTTTTAACTTATCACCTTGAGATATCTATGGTAGGGTTTTCATACAAAAGGACCTCCATAATTAGGGGATATATTATAGGAATGGAATTGGGAAAGTCTTCGATGAAATTAAAGGGTCTATAAGTGTGATTTAATTATAAGAATATGCACCCTTTTATAATAGTGTGGTGTGGTACTATTGGAATCTCCCAAAATGTTAATTTATTATAAATTAAAACTCATTTAGAAATGGATTTGAAATGATTATATTATAATACAATGTAATTATAGATAAAAATAGACTCATCCAATATTTTTTAGAAATATTTTGATCCTTGTTTTATCCTTATTAATTTTTTTAAACTTCTTATTAATACTATTTAAACAATCACTCATAAGAATTATTATTATAGTTTTTTGGTCATTATAGTTATTATAAATGGGAAAAGGAACCACATATAGACCATGGATGATATAATAAATGATATCTAAAACATATTTCTAAATATAATATTATGATGAATTTAACATCTTTTAATAAAATATTATTTATTAAAAATATCAATAATGTTATTTTTTGTACTATTCATGGATTTGACTTTAATAATATCATGATAACATAAAGAATATGGAAGAAATATTTTATTATATTTATAACATATCTTTTTCACCTATAAAAGATTTTAATCTGAGTATTTATAAAAAAATAACTCTTCATATTTTTAATATCATTTAATTTATTAACAATTAATTGAATAATTACTACATCTGCTTTTTGGATGAATTTAATGTAATAATTTATTCCCTAAAAATTTTAAAAAAAACTTTTATGAAGTGAAAAAAAATTATATTTCTAAAAGACTATTTATATTTTATCATGTCCTGTGTATTCATAATATTTAAAATATTATGTTTATTATAAACCAGGTGAGTCATTTTGACTTTTTTAAATGTCCTAGATTTTCCATGTATTATTTTTATATATTATATGGAATTAATTTGAGACTTTTCACTTAGATGGAATTCAATTTTAAGGCTTGGTGTGCCTAGAATAAATGTTTTCATTATATTAAATATATTGAATAGAGTGTGCAAGCTTTTTTCCAGAAATAGTGGAATAGCTTCTAAAATGGTGCCCAGATCAGAAATATGAGGGCACTGTAGCATTCATAGCCACAAATTTTCCATAGGTGTGACCAAAAATATGTCAACATGGGTCTACTGTGAACGTTAGTTTTTGGACATTTAAAGAATAAAATAAATTAATGATCTATTTTATTTTGACATTAAGGCAACACAATGACATGTTTATTTTAAATGAACACAATGGATGGGACCTAAGGTTCGAATTCATAACCATCGATAAATTCTTGAAAAAAATTGGTTAAAATTCTTGGAGGAACCACTTGACAAATGATGATGAGATGAAAAATCATTTTTGTTCATGACAGATCATGGATTAGACATCAACGAACTCCATTCTTGATGAATCTCTCCAACGGTGACAACGTGGTGATCAGAATTCTTCAAAAAAAAATATAAACCCCAGTAAGTTTATTATTTCAATTATTTATTTTCCCCATTCTTGTATTTAACAAAAAATGTAGATCCACCCACAAATTGGTCGAACCATGGTACAGTCGTTCATTTGAAAGGGTTTTCATTCTGAGTATTGTTTGGGAATGATAATGAATTTTTTGTTTTATTATATTGATATTTTTAATGAATATATCGAATCAATAAATAAAAATGGTAGAGGTTCATTCTTTGGTTTATTCAATTGTACTTTTCTCCACTCTGTTCTTTGTGTTCTTCACACTCATCACATAATATAAACGAATGATCATTTCAATATTGATTCTTGGTGAAATGATATGATATCGAAGAACCAACTTAGTGATGACCTAGAAGAGGTTCAATTAAAATGATAACTGACAAATCTATTTATTTTGAGAGATAACATGCATCGATCGACATTCGATCTGATGAAAAGAATTGGTTTTCAGAGAAAATCGAAGGCTCGAACCCAAATATTCGGTGTTATCATTGAAAGAATATCCTATATCTTATGTCTCAACCAAAAATGATAATCAGATTTAAAACAATAGAATAAATTTAGGTTCACCGAAGAAGAAGCATCTTTTTGGAAATTCTGGATGAACGCGATGTGTATTTCAGAATACACAATGTGTGGGACCCGATCAGTGGTGTCTTGGGTTTCGAGTAGCAGAAAAGCATTGCACTATGGGTGAAACACATCACACAGTGTGTGGTATCTTCCCCAAGGCACATCATGTATCTTCAGAGTTATATAGACATGGGTTGGATTACATGGCTTGCCTAAGTGGCGTGCACCTCATCACATGGCAAGACCCTGAAAAAATACATGGGTTACCCTGTGCATTGGTAATTGGGCAGGTGAACATGGGATGACACCACACACAGGAACACAACTATAGTATTTGAGTGGACCCTAGATTGTTATACAATGTGTGTGACTCTTTCTACATGTTTTTTATACCTCTTCTACATGATATGTTCTAATGACATGGGTTTTTGAACACAAGTAGTTCCTAGGGTCAAGGGACATAGCGTGTGACCCCAGTACACATCGTGTACCAATTTATACATGGAATGAATAACTATTCCACCTTATCCCAGAAAAGTATTGTTAGGTTTGGTTCCCTTTCCTGTTCCTCAAAATGTTAGTCTGTGTCATTTCCGATTCACTGTAGTATAGTCCCTTCAATAGTATTTTACTTGATATAGTCTGTAATCCCCTCCGAGAGGCCCATTGTAGGATCCTATATCCATTCATGTACCCTAGGTAGATTCCTGGTATCGACATGGAAAATTCTACCTGACATCAATAATCTATATAGATAGTCAGTCCAGATGAGTTATGTTATCGCCACATGGCCCTGGCAGTGATCCTCATCTATATATCATGAACTTCCCCACTCATGGAGTGAGTAGTCCTAGAGCATGTGTAGCATATTTCTTTTTATATCGATTAGTGTGTCTCTCTCATAACGGTTCTTAAAAAAAATATCCGAAATATGTCATATGTGCTATTAGACTCTGGATTGTGGCCTATCGGATGAGTTTCTTTGTGGAAATCTTCAGAATGAATCTATAGTGTGGTTATGTGTTCGTATTGACTTTCCATTAGGATATGGGTCGAGGTTTGATTATAACTGTATTTGGTCTTGATATATGTAATATATACAAATTCTATGTAGAGATGACTATACCTTTAAATCTTTTATTTCTTTATCGTTTCATGGTTTCCTACTGAGAATTTTTATACTAATCCCTACATGATATTTTCCCTCACATTTTGTGTCTTGTTTAAATAGGTGACCTTTTCACGGAGTCTAGGTTGGACCAGGACAAGGCAGAGCTTTGTAAGTCCAGAAAGGCTGAGGTGTTCCTACACCATTGAGCAGTAGTCCCAATACCCTTTTCTTATAGGATAGAAATTTTATATTTTAGAATATTTCTTTCTAGTGCCTATATTCAAGATGAGTTTACTTAATTGTACTTTTCATTCATTTCGTAATTAAATTATTTGGTTTGGTGGTATGAATGCATTTTTTACTTAGTGGTTTTTACTTTTTGAATGTGTATCTTGAAGAAGTGTTTCTGTGTATTGGTACATTGAAATTCCACCCATTTTAGTGGCATTCATATTCAGTAATAGTCACCAGCCACATTCTTATTGGAGGAGTGCTTGGGTATTCATGACTTGGGTCCCACAGCGATGGGTTGTGACAGAGTGGTATCAAAGTTGGTTGGTTCTACCTTTGGACCAGGATTCTAGGATATTGGTTTGGGGAAACAGTGTTAAGTGTATCAAGTTAATATTTTCTGCTAGGGACTGCAATGTTGGTATGGGCAGCTGACGTATCTATACATCATGAGTCTGATAACCTTATTTTTAACTATGTAATGGGAACACTGTTTTAATGGAAAATAAAGCTACATGAATCATATAGGAATTGGTTGAGATTATATTTCCTTCTTGATTCAGCTCTCTAGATATTCTAATTAACTATGGTACATCATATTTTCATATAGGATGCCTCTAAGATTCATACTAGCTAGGATTCAGTAATGATGATTCATTATATGAACCATTTTCCCGGAATTTACCTCAAGGTGTTACACCAGGTATACTACCATTAGTGGAGTAGCATGTGGTACATATTTTACCAAAATATCAAGAGCACTGACTGGGCAATCTCTATGATTTTAGGAGATAGAGACTCCTCAGGTTCTGAGGTGACCTCAATCCTCAGGCATCTGAGGACTAGCCTGAGGGGGTGACAAGAGTTTTATATCTAGTGAGGACAAAATAGGACCAGATGGTGATCCCGGATGATATCCTTCTTCATAGATCAGACATTTTATAAGTTTCAATGTTATTAAATTTGATCAAGAGTTATACCTCAAATAATTTCAAGTTATTCTTGAGTGATCGAGCAAGATTTAGTGGTTGAGAGTTTCTTGGATAAGCAGATGAAGCCAGTGACAATCAGTAGTAGGCAGACAGGTGCAGAGACCTTGGCAGTGGCGATCCAACACTATGAACAATGGTATGGATGTGGGAGATATTAAAGGAGGTCCCATGATTAGAGATACATGTTTTAGGGCTCTCAGAGTATATCCAAATCAGCCTAGGGATAGGTGATGCTACAAATTCGATGCCATGGTATATCCCTCTAGATATTTCCCAAACCATAGAGCTGATGACATGGGGACGATGGATGGACCATCGAGGTAGATAAAACAGGTGTAGTAGATAGAGCCTCTATGATGTGGGCATGGAGGAGGAGTTAGGAGAGTAGTAGGAGGTGGATGATGTTTTGATACACTACCAAAACCACCCCCAGGAGGTCCACACCTGGCCTAGGTAGTTATAGGATTGGGGCGGGGGTAGCTACTTGTGGATGAGGTGTATGATATAGGGACACAAATTATGATTCAAGGTAAGATATGGGTCTTTTATATCATATATACCATACTTATAAACACAGGTTCTAGTCATTATTTACTCATCACTTACAATGAATGAGACCATGATATTCTGGTAGAACGGTTCACTCAACCCTTATTCCCAGGGACAGCTACAGGAAGAGACTCAATGATCACACAACTGTGGTGATTGGGTGATATGACCTATGGAGGTGAGAAATTTGTTTGGAACTTCTTTTTGGTAGCATCGAGGCCTTATGACACCATTCTTAGTATGTGTTAGCTATCTTTGGTCCATGACCAGATTGACTATTTTAGTCAAAAGGAGTGTTGTTTGTGCAGTGATGGGATGAATTTTTTACATTATTTGTAAAAGAAAAACCCAAGATGCACATGTTGGGATAATGCATAGGATGGTGCATCTGATCACTTATGAGTTGGCTAGCCTTACCCTCGGAGTAGAAGATGTTATGAGTTTTCAGTTCCCAGTATTAGTGGCAGAGTATGAGGATGTATTTATAGAATATATTTCATGGTTACCTCCTCATCGGTAGATCAACTTTTGTATCTCCTTACACCCTGGGATGATAATGATGTCCTCACAAGCATATCAAATGGCTCCTACAAAGAATCACAAGCTAAGGGTGAAGTTGTAAGACTTTTAGAGAAAGGCCATCATGAGGCCCAGTGTTTCACCATCAGTCGCACCAATTTTGTTTTCCAAGAAGATAGATGAGAGCACGAGGTTCTGTGTGGATTACTGACACTTGAACTATGTGAATTTGACGAGTAAGTTTCGACTATGGGTGGTCGATGAAATATTTGATCTGTTGAGAGGTACATGACTGTTATGGAGGTTTGACATTTGATCAGGCTATCACCAGCTATGTGTACAGGATGATGATATACTGAAGAAATCATTCATATGATGATGATTTAATATGTGTATTTGGTGATTCCCTTTGGTGTGAAGAACACCACAATAGTGTTCATGGGACTCATGAACTAGATCGTTCATCTTTACATAGCCCGGTAGATGGTAGCCTTCATTGACTATATCCTTGTGTACTCAGTGTCCCAATATGATCACATGAGACACCTACAAATGGTTTTTGATGTACTTTGGGAGAACCATCTTTATTGGAATCTTTTGAAGTTCTGGTTCTGGATTTAGGAGGGCCACCTTTGGGAAATGTTATCATAGTTGATGGAGTGGTAGTGGACCTGACCAAGTTAGATGTAGTGCTAGCATGGGATCTAACTAGGAATGTGATGGTGTTACGGAACATCATTGGACTAGCAAGCTATTACCAAATATTCATACCTGGTTTCTCTAGGATATCAGCCCTTATGAAAACATCGACCCAAAACGTGTATCCTTTTGTATGGAAATATATGTTATAGCAAGTTGTTCATCAGTTTAGATAGAGTTTTAAGAGCGCTTTGATCATGAGTTCTCTAGAGGGGGATGGTGAGTACATATTGTTCTGCAATGTATGAGGGTCCCAAATAGCTTGTGTCCCGATGCAGAGGCAAATGGTGATTGCCTATGGTAAATATTAGTTGAGACAACATGAGAAGAATGAAGCGACCCATGATCTTGAGTTAACAGTGGTAATTTTCACATTGAATATGTGGTGAAAAAACATAATGTGTGAGCAGTATCTGGTCTACGTTTCCCAGAAGAGTCTCAAGTATACCTTTTCTAATATGGATTTGAACTTGAGATAGAGGATATAGATATATTTATTCCAGGAATGTGCCATTGAGATTGTCTATATTCTTAGGAAGAAGAACATGGTGGTATATGCTCTCAGTAGGAGATCAAGTTCACTGTATTTGAACAATGAAACAAAGTAGTTGGAATCATTATAGTTATCCATCATTGATGGAGATGGAGGAGAAAACCTCCAGTTGATGGTTGTCACCCTTCACTCTTACAGTGATTTAGGGAGGCAAAACTTGGGGATACCAATGACAAGACCCTTCGTTCTCATATTTCCATAGAGCATACACATGATGCATATTCACATGGAGTGGATTAGGTAATCATTTTAAAAGGATTCATATTTTTACTAGTGGTACTATGGGAGGAGGTTCTGATGGAGTTTCATACACCCCTTTAGTGGTACACCCTGGTGTGCTGATGGTGTACCAGGACCTCTGATGTAATTTTTGTTTTACGGGGATAAAAAAGGAAGAGGAAGAGTTTTATTTTCGATTACTTGTGTTCCAAAAGGAAAATACAGAGCACTAAGATCTATCAATCTTGACTCAACCACATGAGGAGTTGAAATAGATGTGGGTGGGATATTGATTGACTTCATGAATGTTTTACCCTATTCTTCTAGTGGGTGTGATACAATCTGGGTGATCGTTGACCAAATCACAAAGTCATACCACTTCATACTTATTTGAGAGATGATTTTAGTAGAGATAATGTGACACCTCTATGTTTAAGAGATAGTTAATATTCATGGAGTCCCATAGATGATAGTTTATGAACATGATGATCTTTTTACACCCTTATTGTGGAAGGGATTTCAAGAGGCATTTGGGACTTAGTTATGCTTAATAATGATGTTTCAACCCTATAAATATGGATATATAAAGAGGAATATTCATGTTCTAGAGAACACAATGCAGGTTTGCAACATAGATTTTGATCATAGTTAGGAGTACTAGATACCACTATTGAATTTTTATACAATAAAAACTAACACTCCACCATTGGTATGAAACTATTTTAGGTTCAATAAATGAGAACCTATAGGTCGCCACTCTGATAGACTATCCTAGGAGATTCCACAGGCATGTCCCCAAAATTGGTGTGAGTTACTACCATGATGATTAATATTATCCAAGAGAAAATGTATAATTCATATAGCCATTATAAATATTTTGTTGATAGGCGGTGGAGACCATGAGGAAAGAGACCATGTCTTCTTACAGGTCTGACATAGATGATGGTAACTGATATGTATCCCAGAAAACATGTTATATATAAGTTTTATCATACCTTTTCAGATACTACATAGAGTTAGTGGGGTGACATATCTCTTAGCTTTCCCCCCGTAGTTGGACCGCATACATGATTTCATCCATGTTTCACAGTTGATAAGATATGTTCATGACCCATCACATGTCATTGAATGGGGTGAGATATACATTATTGATGGAGTGACTTTTGGTGAGTACCTAGAGGATATCAAGGAATGGCAGGAGAGGATCCTTTGTGGGTGAGTGATTTATTTAGTTCATGTCTGGTGGAAGCACAAGAATATCACGGTGATAACATGGGAGTGAGAGGCAAAGATTCATGCATAGTACCACCATATTTTTGTATAACCCATGTTTTTGGATTTTCATTGATGTAAATCCCTATGGTGGATAGAATTTAATGTCCTAGATTTTTCATCGTATTATTTTCAAAAAGTATATGGAATTAATTCAAAACTAGGTGTTGATACAGTATTTGATTCTGAGGCCCGGTGTTCCAGGAAGGATTTTTTGAAATATATTAAATATATTAAATATAATGTGCATGGATTTTTCCTAAAATAGTGGAAAAGCTTATAAACTGGTTTCCAAATCATAAATCTAATGGAATTGTTGCATTAAGGGCATTAAAATTATCTAAGGTGGGGGCCAATTATCAGCCGATGTGGGTTAGCTGTGAATGTTACTTTGTGGACGTTTAAAGAATAAAATAAATTAACTATTTATTAAATTTTTATGTTGCAACAACATAGAAAAACATTTAATTTTAATAAATAGATGGGAAGGGCCTAGGGATATAATTCTTAACCCTAGAGAAATACCTATAAGCACTGTAGAAAAGACTTGGAGAAACCTCTTGATGGACAATGACAAGATGGTAGATCATGATGGTTCAAGAAGGATATTTGATCCGAGATCGATGAGAACTGTTCTTGATGAATACCACCATTGATGATGACATGAAAAACAAACATCTTCAGAAAATGATCTGAACCCTAGGTAGGTCATATTGTTTCAATTCTTAATTCTCCTCATTCTTGGATTTAATGGTGAACATGGATCTACCAAAAATTGGTTGACCCACGGTTCGACCATTCTTATAGAAGGGTTTTGATTGTTTTTAGTTTTTGTGAATGATTATAAATTTTATTAAGTTATTATCTTGATCATTTTCATGGAATGGATTGAAGCTAAAATGAACAATAGCTGAGGTTCATTACTTTGTTTGTTTAATTGTGTTTTCCTCTCATATGTTCTTCAAGTTCATCACTTTGTTCATGGAATAGGAATGGTTGAATTTTGTGCCTCTATTTCTTAGTTCATTGATCCAAAATCTAAGATCTATTATCATTATGACCAAGAGGTGTTGTGACCCTGATGAAAATAGATGGATCAATGTATTTCAAGAGACATTGTTCATCGAGTGACTTTTTAGTTGATGATTGGTAATAGTTTTCAAAGTATACCATAGTCCTGAAACCCACTAATTCATCATTACCAAGGAAAGTGGGCCTCAGATCATTATTTTTGAGGAGAATAGATAAACATATCAAAAACCAAATAATCAAGCAAGGCATTCAGAGGAAGAACAAATTTTTTTGGAAAATCACGGTGAACACGATTCGTATTTTGGAATACACAGCATGTGGGACCCGTTCAGTGGTAGATAGTGTCAATGGTATCAGAGAATTGTAACATGATGTGTGAAACCTATCACTTAGACTGCAGGCCCTTACTAGAGGCTCGGTGTATATCTCGAGCATTTCACATACATTGGGTGGAGTACAGGTTTTTCATACATGGAGTGTACCCTAATACATGGCCAATCCCAGACCAGATACAGGGGTTACCCCTTGTTTTGGTAACTAGGTAGGTGAAAACGGGTTGACATCATGTACTATCACATGGCCATAGTACATGGTTGAACCGTAGATAGTAGGATACAGTGTGTAATCCCTTCTAAAAACTGTGTATACCACATCTATATTACATGTTCATATGAAAGGGTTCATTTAAGATGGCCAATACCTAAGGTTAAGGGACCCAACATGGGACCCTACTACATGCCATGTACCCATTCCTACAAGACAGGAATCGCTTGTCCACTTTATATAGGGAATGACACTTTAGGAATTCTTCCCTTGCTTTTTGATGTGATGGTTTGTTGATATCATTTCTTATTCATAGTACTATATTCCCTTCAGTAAGATTTTACTGGATATAGTCATGAATCCCATCTGAGAGGCTCATAGAAAGATCCAATATCAATTCGTTTACCTTATGTAGCATATTGTTATCGGTGTGACCAATCCAACCTCACATCAATCCTCTACTAAGAAGGTGGATTCACATGAATCGTGGTATTACCACATGGCCCTCGTAGTGATCCTCACTTGTGTATCATGACATTATCCACTCATGGAGTGAGTACTCCCATAGAAAGTATATCGTATATCTCTTAAGATCGATTAATCTATCTTTTTCATGACGGTTCCTGATGAACAATAATTTTGGGGAGGACATCATCAGTGCTATGGGACTCAGTATTGTGTGATCCCTTATGAGTTTCCTTGTTTAAATCCTCAGAATAAATCTCTAGTGTTGGTATGTAGTATTTATGACTTACCACTAGACTACAGGTCTATGTTTGAGTATATCTATATATGTTCTAGTTATCCGTATTGCAGAAATATACTGTGTAGTGATGACTATACCTTTACCTTGTTTAATGATTTATGGATTTGAGGTTTCCAACTGAGTATTTTTATACTCACCCCTACACGGGCTTTGCCTGGATAAGTCATGTCTTAGGTAGAAGTGACACCTTTCGATAGAGCCCAGGGCCGACCAGGACCACAATAATCTTTGTGATTTTAGATGTTCCAAGTTGTTCTTATGGTATTGAGTAGCAGTCCCAGTACCTTGTTGATTATAGGATGGATTTCGTTGTTTTAGGACTCATTCTTTTGGTGTGCTTGTATTCTAGCTAAGTTTACTTTATTTAACTTTACATCCATGTCGTACTCTATTGATTGGGATTAGTGGTATGCATTAATTTAATTCCTTAGGGGTTTTTTTATTTTTAGTATTTGTGGAATAGATATGTGTGCATGTGTATAGGTACATTGGAAATTCCTCCAATGTTAGTGATATTCCTACTCGGTGCAAGTAACCTGCCCCATGCCTATTGGACGCAGGCTAGGTAGTCATCACACTAGCACTAGTGGGACTGGTTGTGACACATTTCATTAAATAAATCACTCTAAATTTTATAATATCTTCTAAATATCCAAAAATATTATATAATCAAATCGTGGAATATATAGATGAAATTGAATCCTAAAATAAAATTTAACTATGTGTTAGGGTCATTTGATAATCCTTAACACTTTATTTTTAACCTTCATTACATGATTTCATCTTTACCATGCTAACAAAAATTACTAAAGTTACTATCCATATTGACCAATTATATAGGGGAACCATTTCCAGAATTTGGAGAGCTGTATCAAATATATGAAATCAATTTTTCAAAAAAAAGTGGTGAAATTTATGTTAATATTAAATAATAAAAACATGATGATAAACAGTTTATCTAAAAAATACCCATTTTCAATATATAATATTATTATGCTAAATTCAAGAATAAAATTCATTTAGTAAACGAAATATAATATTATGAAAAATCAAAAATTTAATTTCCATTTTTAATTTATTTGAAATTCACATATAGTTAAAAATTATTAAAAATTATTTTCTAATATTCACTAAATAATTATCCATTTTTGAAAATTCCAAATTTTTATCTCTAGATAAATTTAAAAAGCTCAATAAAAAATGAAAATAAATTTCTTAATTTTTTTTGTAAAATATCTAAAATTTAATTATAATACTCACTCATAGGAAAGAATAAAACCCTTTTTGGATGAAAATTATTCTTTAAAGGAAAAAAATTACATTATTAAAAATTTTGTGATTTTTTTAAAGAAATATATAATTCAATTATATTGCATTGGATATAAATATTTGATTCATAATCTTTTATTCCTATTAATCCTTTCAAATTTTAAATCTTTTTTTATAATGGTCACATTTGAATAATAATATATCATTGTTTGTTTGAGGTCAGGGTTGTGTATCATGTATGATATCGAATGTAGTATTTCATTTTAAATTATATAGATATTACATTACAGAACTCCCTATAATAATAAATCATGAACATACTATTTAAAATCAGTGATGGTAAGTAAAAAGTCTAAATTTTTTAAATACCATTTATTGAAATACCATATAATAAAAAGAGTAAAAAACATCCACTTGAAAATAGAAAATGGGAAGTAAAATAAGTCATCTGGAATAAAAAATACTACATTTACATAGAGAAAAACATTGGTGGAAAATTAAAATATGGATATACAAATTAAAACTAATTCCTCATGAAAAATATAGTGTGATAGTGAACATGTCCATGAGAATCTTACCCATCACAATATCGTAATGATATGATGGGTTAAATGGAAGTTGAATTCGTAGAATGAAAAAGTATTCATATTATCTTATTATTTTAAAATCATTTTCCAACAGTTGAGGTATTCAATTACTAACTATCCTAATAAAAATAAGAAATACACTAACTTGACATGTGGAGTTTCATACTTTAATATTTTTCCAAAAAAATATATTCTTATTCCCTAGATGATGTGTATTTACAATGAATTTTTAAATCCTAGTGATCTGAATTAAATTTATAAAGGATATCATAACAAAAAATAACAATATATTCCCCATATCATTAGACAATAAAAAACCAAAATAGTTAAAACATAATAATAAGATTCCCAAAAATAATAACCCTTTGTATGTGGAAATATTCATTAATCTCTTAAATTAAATAGTAATAACCAATGATTGATATTGATCATTAAATAAATAAATATCCTTAAAATTCATCAAAATATTCTAGACTATGGTTTAATCCCAAAATAAGAAGCATTTGAACAAATAGTCGTCCAAGATATATTTATTATTTTCTCCCCAAGTATAAGCAACCTAAATATATATTCTCCAACATATTCTAACCATTTCCATAAATAACCATAATCACTATATGTCCACAATAAAATAATACAATCCTATAAAATAAAATTTAAATTTTTTCACAACATAAAATTCAATGATATTATTTTTACCTTGTACATATTGGGATCCCAAAATATTAAACATCTTCTGAAATAAAATTAATCATTTAACACCAAATCAATTTCCAACCCCATGTTTATTTATATGATAAAACACATGTTAGTAAAATGAACATAAATTTTTGGACATCATTTATTTTAAATAAAAAAGGAAAAATTCTTACTAACTAGGAAATCACATAGGCTAGTGTTAGCTGATGCACCCATGTCAACCATCAATTTTGGGTTCTTGCCTCTTATACATGCTTTACATGTCGGGGTTTCAACCAACCTATGGGTTTTCCTTTTGATAAAAACGTATCAAAATTATCTTTAAATCATTTTAATAAATGTTCCCAAAATCATAAAAACGAATCTTAATATATTAAACATTAAAAAACATTATTTACCTTAATGGTTTATACATTTCTTTTTGAACACCAAAACGTAATAATTCATAATTAAGTAAAAATAAATTATCAAATAAACTATAATGGTTGTCTATATCATTAAACTACAATAAAATATGGTTCTAACAAATTATACATTATATTTATAGACATGATATCAATAAATTTGTCATTATTATTCCCATTAAAAACATACAATGTGAAAATTAAATATTTATATCACTTAAAAAAACAATTAACTTTAATGATTAGAGTTTTTGATAATTCAGAAAAACCCCTAAGAATGTTCTTTCATAATTAAATGATTTATAAATATCAACATAATATTCGTCAATACCCATTTTTTCATATTCCCTGTCATTTATTCATAATCTTCATAAGAAACTCATCATATATGAATATTTTCTAAACACAAATCATTTTTCATCATTCATTATTACCATGGAAAATAAAACAAAAGAAATGGTGGGTTCAGATGCACCATAAGGTTACAAATGGGATATATCAATAGATAATCATATTAATGAATAATATAATAACAGGGGTATAATATTATTGACATATCAAAAAAAGTTCTTATCTAACCCAAATAAGATTATAAACAAGACTTATGTCATAAACATTACCATTTCCAAAGACATGAATCATAAGAATCTTAAATAATAATAAATCAATCCTAAATCATATGTTCATGTCATAAATCACTGTGTTAACTATAATTAGTATATTAAAAATTGAATATATCAAGGATAATTACCAAGACCATCATATGAGGTATCAATTCCTATTTCCCCTAGTTGATCAAGCACATCGACTTGTTTCTCATAAGAAATCAATCACTTCCACATGTTTCTTATAATGGATCAATTACTTCAACGTATTTCATATATATATATATATCTCATGAGTTATAATTAATTATACTCAGAATTGGAAGGATATATAGGTATCACAAACCACATAAATAAAATTTCTTATTTTTATTCCTCACGATCCTAAATCACTCATCATATCAAAACACATGAAAGAAATGTGATTAAAATATTCCTCTTTTTATCATAAAAAGAAATGATCCAAAAAATATAATTATTTTATACATGGATCATATACATATTAATGATTAGTTATCATTATAATATATAATATTATATAGATTTTTTTTGAAAGATCATTTGGAATAATCCTCGAGGAAAACAACTTTTACATTTTAAAATCACTTATCTATTTTTAAAAATCTTGTCACTTAAAAATGAAAAAAATTAATTGAAAATAAACATGTAAAATTTAATGTAATGGTTTAGGCATATATGGTTAAATATATTGGAAAAATATATTCATTATATGGAAGTAAAAAAATCATTCCTTCCATATTTTTTTTGTTAAATAGACAAATTACCACATTTGGATTTTAACAAAAAGATTTCATTTAAACAATATTGTAAAATATAAAATGTTTGTGAAAAATGATTCTAATTTTTCTTGTATAATATTAAAAACGATTATTCTATTTTTAAAATCTTTTGACATTAAATTTTTAAGGAATCCAAATATTCTTCAGTGGAGACATAAACATAAAATATCCAAAATAATGATTATATTTTGAAATAATCCCTTACAACATTGGTAACTATTGAATCATAAGCCCCATGAAAGGATGAAAATTTTATAGATATATATATCCAACAATTTTCATGAAAATATTAATAAAATTAATTCATTTTTATTATATATAACTAATGAAAGACAAAAATAAGTGTATAATGCATGTGTCCCATAGAAATAAATTTGAGACGCAAATACATTACCTTAAGTACGACTCATCACATCGGTTATTTATCATCGTGAATAATAATAAAATTTCAATTATAATATTTATTAAGTTGATATATAGTATTTATTATTCATTTTATCTCAATTATTAATATTTTTAAAAAAATTACATAATCATTTATGTTTATGTAAATTTTATTGATATTTGGTAAATAAGTCAAAAAGGACATCGATAGGTTGACATTGGT
Source organism: Viscum album (assembly GCA_963277665.1). Lineage (NCBI taxonomy): Eukaryota > Viridiplantae > Streptophyta > Magnoliopsida > Santalales > Viscaceae > Viscum > Viscum album. Next base: position 1,302,636,288 of record OY728140.1, on the reverse strand, counting down.
CATACAGTTAATTATTACATAATCAAAATAATAATAATAATAAAATAATTATATTTTTAGACATAATTTATTTTTTAAAATACAACCATTAATTATTCTTAGGAAAAATGAACTATATAAAATTAATGGAGAAAGAAGGTAATTCATACACATGTGGAACGTTTCAATTTTTCGACATTAAATATGAAAGAAAATAAGTAATATTTATGCTATTAATAATTATAATATTATAATATATATCATATTACATCTATATATATACCTATATATATCATTTATGAGTTGTGGTTATGAAAAAAAATCACATCACTTCATGGAGGTTGTAGTCCAGAAGTACACATGAACAACATTATCAATTTCTAGTGCATGGAATGGTATAATGGTAAATGATATATTTTAAATTAATAAGGATATATATTTAATTAGTATCATTTATAAACATTAATTCCATCATTATAATGAGTGTTGAGTGAATGCGATGGAAATAAAATTACATTGGTTTGCGAGGAAACTCTCCATCATACACAACAACCATGAATTCAATTACCATTTAGTAGATGTTGTAGAAGGATATAGGTTATTAAATTTTAATAATATCATATTATTTCATTTAGGATACTATTTTTATTATTTTATCATGGTTTAAAATTATTTCAAATAGTATGAAGAATAAATAAAACATAAATATTTGATTAAAAGCGATACCTCTTCTTTTGACAACCTCATTTTCTTATCATCTAGAGACAACTAAGGAAGATGTAAATATTAAAAATATGACACTTGAAAGAGTGGATAAATTATAGGAAGTTATTTGCGATGGTATTTTCTGAATCAAATGGTTTTTAATTGTGATTCAATCATAGAATAAGAGGTTCTTTTTTATAAGAGATATGAGGAGCACTCTTAAAATTTCTCAAAATATTAATTTACTATAGATTAATATTCAATCCCAAATGAATCAAAACTATTATATTTATAATATTGGGTTATTAGGGGTAAAATAATCTCATTAAAATATTTTTACACGTGTCTAGGTTGTAGTTTTTATCATTATCATATGTTTTTCACTTCCTATTTACTTGTTTGAACATACTATGCAAACATGGATTTTTTACTCTTTCAGGGTCATTATAGTTAATAAAAATATAATTGAAGTCTCATAAATGGGAAATTGTTGATATTATACACCATATACTAATAAAATTTCAAAATCTAATATTTTTATATATTGTATATATTTTTATAAAATATTATTTATTATAAAATATCAATTATGTCTGTTTTTAGAACTATTTAGTACTTTGAATTTAATTTTATCATGATAACACATATAATTAGAAATAAAAACTTATTATAACACTAAAATTGTATTTTGATTTAATAAAGTTCATGTATCACATTATTTATCACAAATAAAATTACTTTTAACATTTTTGAAATCATTTATTTGATTTTTCAAAAAATTAAACAACAGTTACACCACTGTTGTGTAAACTTTTATGGTAAATATTTATTCCTAAAAAAAATATTACCATTATTATGACAAAAAAATAATTATTTCAAAATTATATTTAGGGAAAAAATATCTTCTCGATTACCCTTAGTTAAAAATATTAAGTTATCAAAATCAAGAGTGTGACATGTTTGTGTTTTCTTGAAATAAAATCATATAAAGGTCATAATATATTCCAAATGGCCAAAATAATTCATATAACCAAATATAATATTTGAGGAATATGGAAAAATGGTATCATATAATACAATTAATCAATTTTTTTGGATCATTTTATAGTACTTATCACTGTAATACTAACTATTATTTATCGATTTATCATTTATCATGGTAAAAATATTACTATGGTTACATTTCATATTACATGAAAATAAAGAATCCTTATTTAATAAATTTTGAGTAACATATTCAATATATGTATTTTTTTAAAATTAAAAATATAAAATTGGTTTAATTTAGCTTCAAATTAAAATGGTAATACCCGGTGGTAAAGAATATTGTATAAAAAATATAGTTTTTAGAAATAAACTTTTTGTGTGCCAAATTTAAAAATAAAACAACTTAAACCCCTGTAATTTAATTACATTAATTTAAAAGAAATTATTTATATTATAATTATATTTTAAAAAAATTATCTTTATAAAAACATTAAATGTAAAATACAATTTTCAATAATAATCAAAATTTTACACTATTCTTTGAAAAATAAATATTTTCATAAAATTGTCAAAAATTAATCTTAATTTAATTTTTAACTGATGAATTAAAAATTAAAATTCATTTTTTAAAATATTTTTTCTAATACTTATATAAATTATTTATTATACTCACTGTTAAAAAGGAATAAAAATCATTTTTTAGAACAAGTATTTTTTTGAAGAATAAAAATTATTTTAAAAAAATTATTTCATTATTTTATTAAAATTTTAATTATATTTTGTTTAAATGAATCTTTAAATTTATTTATTTCTTTTGTAAATAATATAAAATCCCTAAAATTTATGACCTAGGTTGTAACAATAAAATATAAATAATAATTCTTCATTATTTGTTTATGCTTGATGTCACGTGTATTGTATTTCATCGAACAACATCTTTCCATTAAAACAATATGTACACATTAACACATTTTCTCTTTGTAAGATATAAATCTAAGATATAGTAATTGGTTATAATATCTATAGACATTTGATTTTGAGATGGATTATGCTCCAGGAAAGGGTAATGTCATTATTGATTCTCCTAGTAAGAAAACATTAGAAACATTAGAGTTAGAGATAAAATCACATTAGAAATAGATTATGATTAGTTTGAAGTATATATAGATAATGGATGCATCATTGGATCCTGATTTTATGACATGTACACCTCTTGTTATCATATATTCCTTGTTGGACCATGTAATAGGTAGACAATATTTATAACCTAAGTGTGTGGTGATGTGGGAACACCTGGTAGGAGAAGATTTTGTTCATGGGTGATCCTTATATGATAATGATGAGATTTATATTCATGGGTGATTCAATTTTTGATATTTTTTAGGGTTTTAAATTATTAGAGGCTCTCATTCGTTAAAATGGGTAATGCATCAAAGGTTAATGAATATTAAATATGATATATGACATTAATTTCTAGGGCTAGGAATTAACAGTGACCACAATGGTTTTATCTCCTGATGTCTTATCAATAAGGGGATAATGTAAAATAATAAAATTATTGGTTTTTTACTTTTTCCGATTATTATACATATATAGAAGTGGGATGAAATTATGGTGGACTTCATGGAATGTTTATGAAAGACCCAAAATAGTCATGATACCATTTAGGGGATATTCAATTTGATGATGATATGGGTTCATTTCATACAAGTTAACAAGACCCTAATTGTGAATGATATGGGAATGTTGTATATACTATATATTATACACCTTCAAAGAATTAACTATAGCATTATTTGTTAAAAAGACATGTGTTTTGTATAATAGTTTTAGCAAGGCTTAGAGAATTATTTGGGTACATAGTTGAAATTGTTTATAGAGTATAATCCATATATTGATTGATAATCAAAGAGGAAAATCCATATTTTAGAAGAAATATTGTAGGATTTCATTGTGGATTTCATTGGTTCTTGGTATGATCATATAGAAATATTTTAATTGAAAACAAAAATATCTTCTAACTTTTATAAAGATGGATCATTTTGAGGTTCACTAGGTATAGGCATAGCATTCTCTATTGTGTTGGTATGAGGTAAGGGAGTTAGAAGATTTGGTGTTCAGTATGGTACATGAGATCATTTATAGAGTATAGTTGAAAAAGATATAGTTGGTTACTACTTAGATTATATGGTTTTTCTTATCCAACTATTAGTGTTGAGCCTTCTATTTGTCTATGGGAGAATGATTTTTCATACAGATGACTCTTTAACTAGGGAATTGATAGTATTAGAATCAAGGAGTGTAAACACTAGTATTTGATGGAAAGTACATGATTATCATGAATTTTCTAAAATTGGAAGATTTATTGGGTCAATATCTATGTTATTAAATAACTCCTGATGTGGATTCAAGTGTCTCAACTACTGAGGCATATTCCTAATCCAATTTATTTGATCAAATATTATGATATTGAGATGTAAATTGATGCATCATTCACAGAACCCAATTATGAATCATATACCAAAGTGGGAAGTTATTGTGGGGAATAATGTTACCTCATTCAAATCATGTATCACTTAAGATGATTCTATATAGAATATTTATAGTGGGATTAAAATAATCAGAAAAAAGGTTAAATTAATTTGAGAAATATTCCTAGATAATATTTCGTTTGACTAGAAGTCTCTTGAGGGGATAATTTAATGACTCATATTTTATAGTGATTTATAATTTAATTTCACACATTATTCAGTTTTTACAATAACACCAATAAATACTTTATTTACCCTATTACAAGATAATTTTATGACACCATAAATAATTTTATGGTGATTTATAATTTAATTTCACCCATTATCCAAATGTTATTTTATTTTATTATTCTATCGTAATTTCTTATATCCGAATATACAGGTTAACTCATTTAAATTTTATTTAATATATTTATATCATTTTGATGAAATATCCCTCATTAAAATTCTTTTAATCACTCATTTATTCAAGAAAATGAAATCATATCACGTGATGTGTCAATTTACTAACATCAGGGATGATGCATTTTAATTTCCCATTCATACCATCATGGATAATAATAAAACAACTATAATGGATTCTACATACATTAATATATATTTAACAACCATATTTATGTTCTATTACTAACATATATAAACAATAATAGACAATGGAACAAAACTAGTCTGTTATGTTTGAAAAAACTACAAAAAAATCAAAACGATTATCACTAATATTTTGTCTAACAATTAATCTTCATACCATTTAACAAAAATATATATATGACCATTTCACCCCTATATGTTAATTAATAACATATAATTTCAATTATATTTAATTATAACTATTCAACATTAGCATCTATACTCATATTGAAGTTAACTAATCATGAAAACCAAGAAAATAAACACTCTTGAATGATGAAATTGAACTCGATATATCATTTCAAAGGATATAAATGAAATTAATAAATTCAAAAAATACAATTAAATTTATAAATTTTATGTATATAGTAATTTATGAATCTAACTTTATTATACAGGATAATAATGTGAAGTGATCTTTCAGGCATAATGTAAGGGGATTATGGAACCAAGCTCTCATTCATTGGGTTTTCATTATATCACTCCATTTTGAGCATGGATAGTCCATTTATGATTTTTAAATATCATTTCATTATCCTTACTTTATATTTTGGGGAATATACAAGATTTTAGTCTAATTATATGAAAAATGGGAAGGTTTTTTCAAAATGACAGTTCTTCTAAATAAAAAAATGATTACTTTTTTGAGATCATTTCTTCTTCACTCAATATTAATTATTATTATACCATGTATGGTATTCAAAAATAAAATTGGTATCTCCAATTATTATTCATTAATTTATGTTTTATGAAATGAAACTCATTCCTTTCCATTGGTTATTATATGTCCACAATTGACATATATTGGATGTGGAATGAATGATTATGTAAATGTTATGATTTGATGGTTCCAACTAGATTTATATAAAGCTTGAAAATGTTATGATTTATTGGGTTTACCCATAATTATTTAGCACTACAATACATTGGGTGATGTAATGAATCTCATGTGGTAAAGTTAAATATGTGTTAATATGATGCTATATTTCTTCAAAATTATGTGTGGTGTTGACCACTATGACATGATGTTTAATTTTTAAGCATTTACATATTCCGTGACTTTTTTAATGATTCCTCTCATTTTTTTTAATAATGATCCTTTTATTATTTTATGATTATGAAGATTATACTCACCCATGTTTCATGTATCCTATTCAATCTCTTACTAGGATTTTAGATCAAACTTTATTTTAATTTATATCACTTGGTGAATTCTTCTACTAAGGGTAACTCAAGGGCCAATATGAATCTAGAGAAGAAATAATTAAAGAATTTGGTATGTTTTATTATTTATAAGTCATGTATGGTCATAATTATCCCAAGACACGAATACATTGGATCTTTTTTTGTAATTTTATTATATTTTCTTTTTTTAAAATGAAATAATAATCATGTAAGACAATTAGGTTCTCAATAGTGGGTTTCATAGCACCATTTACTTAATTTGGGAATTATTATTGGTGAGTATTTTTGAAAACTCATAGTATAAGACTATGAATATGTATAATCGTTGTTTTAGAAGAAAATATTAAACATAAGGATCCTGCAAGATATCCCTTTAGAATTAATGTAATAAAGGAATAAAAAGTTTATTTATTATTTATTGAATAATGTTAAAATTAGTTTTTAAAAATGGTTTGAACCAAGTGAATCCATAACAAGAACCCATGTGGGGGACAATATAGTGATTTCTTAAATCATATCCCCAATTCTATAAGATACGAATTTCAAAATTTCACTATGATTCTTACACAACTGTCCAATGTTATGAATAATAACATGAACAATAAAGAACATGTGCCTTCTCCTAAGAGGGAGAAAATGTCTATCAAGTCATTAATATAGAAACTACCACTGATATTTAGTGGATCTTATGATCCACTAGTCATGGAACACAATGTGAAGTCAACATATAATATCTCCTCTATTCAACCCTTTTTTGAGACAGAGACTATGACTCTATCCACTATTTGTCTAGAGGGAGATGATGACCAATAATGGGAATTTATTAAGAACACCAAGATAAATGGTAAAATTGATGATATGGAGGGGGTAGAATTTAACATATTGTTTCATAACATATATTTATCTCACACTCTTCATACAAATATTGATATAGAATTCATATAGCTAAAGAAAAAGGAAGGTTAATCTACTATAGCCTACGAGTAAAAATTACCACGGATTTCAAGGTACTTTTAAGGTTTTTAATCAACAATGATAGAAATATTTATATATTCTTTAGTTGTATAAAATCACACCATCCAATGGCACTAGAAAATTAAGACATTAGGATTTATTATGAATTTGTTCAATGTAATCTCATATTAGAGGAGGATTTTGAAGAATAGTCCCATGAATATGTTTATAATAAATAAAAGATGGAGTTTCATGATGAGGGATTTAATGGGAAAGGAGAAATGAAATATCAACCACACACATATCATAAATTTTTTAAGAAGTATCATGTAAAATATCCCACAGGGATAGAGAAACTCTATATGTGTGGGATATAAGGACACCATGCTCACAAATATCATTGAGTCAAAAACAAGATGACATATTTGATGGAGAAAAGGAGATCCCCACTTGTGGTCCAATGCTTCATCACTTGGGAGAAAGGCCACTACTAAAGACAATTCACTAAACCATGAGTCCTCAAGGGTAACTAGTGTCATCATCCACCAAATACAAAGAATCACGGGAAGTATTTTTCTATCAATAATGTAAATGTAGTTTAAAAAATGAAGTCATATAAGGTACACTTCATATTCACTAAATAATGGAAAAATTATAATTTTATTATGGTTCTATGCATTTTGTTATATCTTTAATTCTATCTAGAATTGTTGAATCTAGGCTCAAAACCTGGAATTAGATATTTCTGTAAAAACACATAATGGTTCAATCGATGGAACCCAACTATTGGACTCTTTTCCTATTGGTTTATGTGGAAATATTCATTTAGGTAATATTGTGATATATTCCTTGATAAAATAAAATTACATAATTGGAATATATTTTCTATAATTATATGGTGAACAAAAAACTACCAGTAAAAGGAAATAGATTTTCAAATTCCAATTCATCATATGCTCCACTATAAATGAAACTATGATGATGAATCTCATTTGGATGATGTCTCGATAGTGTGGGTATCAATTCCTTATGAATATGTATACCTTTCTCAAATCATTGAGTCAATGGAAGGTATTAACCTTGGGGAAATTCCCATATTTAAGGAATAGTGTGATGCATTTCGTAAAGAGATACCCATACTTCCCCCAAATTGTGAGGTAGAGTTCTCAATAGAAGTTATTAATAGAGCTACACCTATCTCAGAATTCCACAATAGGATGGCACCTATAGAACTGGTGGAGTTATAGATGTAGCTACGAGATCCCATGGAAAAAGGGTTCATACACCCTAGTTCATAACCATGAGGTGGGACATTTTTTTTGTCAATAATATGGATGGATCAATTCAGTTTTGTATCAATTATCGGTATGTCAACAAGATTACCAAAAATAACAAGTATCATGTTAAAAGGATTGAAGAATTGTTCAATCAGTTAGGAGGAGCTCAATACTTCTGAAATTTGGATCTTTATTCTAGATATCATTAGCTAATGGTGAAGAAGGAAGATATTCAAAATACTGTCTTTAGTACAAGTTATAGGAATTATGAGTTTCTTTTGATGTTTTACAGACTTACAAATTCCCATTAAATCATCATGGATTTGATTAATAGAGTCTGTAGACATTGCCTTGATAAATTTATGGTAGTTTTTATTGATGATGTTCTCATATACACCACAATAGTGGAGGTACATGAATAATATATTAGGATTGTAATTATGACATTGAGTAAGGATAAATTGTATTCCATGTTTAGAAAGTGTGACTTTTGGATGTAGAAATTCACAATTTTGGGGAAAAATTATTATAATTGAGGGAATTTCTGTATCCCCCTAAATTTCAAATTGAAATATAGTAATGGCCAAAACCCTCTAGTGTTATGGAAATCAAAAAATTTCCTAGATTATCATTTTTCTACTAATGTTTTCTGATAATTTTCTCATGATTTTATAACACACGAAATGTTTTAATATGGAAAGGGGTAACGTATTCCTGGATTGATGAATTTGAGGATAGCTTTACGGAGAAAAAGAATAGATTGATCACTTCTCTTATACTCTCAATAACAAAATGTGGAGATATTTTTATGATGTACAATCATGCTTCAATGAATGGACTCGAATATGTACTAAATAAAAATAATAACGTGATATCCTCTAAATCATGGTAGTTCATGATCCATGAGAAGAACTACCTGACACATGATCTAGATTTACCGACTATTATTTTACCTAAGAAAATTTGGCATCTCTGCAATTATGGTGAGATGTGTGAAATATATACCAACAAAAATAGGATAAATTATATATTCTCAGAAATAGAGAGCATCAATAATCAATGTGGATTGTTAAACCCAATCAGGGACTAGAATAGTTTTATGCAAAATCATTATAGTAACTTAAATATGGTGGATGATTCTCTTAGTAGAGAAGAAAATTATAATATTTCAATGATGGAGATTGAGAAAGTCCATATCATATTGGATATATAAAGAATTTATTTTGAAATCATAATGGTAGGTAATACAACATACCATTCCAAACTTATTTCCCAATAATTTATCCAAGATAAAATTAAGGATGCACAAATGTATGATCTATATCATTAAAAGAAGGTGGAGCTAGTAAAGGATGGGAAGCTACAAGAGTTCATTATCAATAATGAAGTTATGATTTTGTATGGAATAAGGCTTTGTTTTCCTTTAATACTAGAGATAAATAAGTTGCTATTTGATAATGAACATAGATCATATTTCTCTATCTATCCAAGAAGTACCATGATGTACCATTATCTTTGAGGAAAAAAAATTAAAGTAAACATGAAGAATGTGACTGTAGAATATATATCAAGGTTCTTTATATGTTAGTAATGTAATGTATAGTGAAAGAAGTCTTATGGGATGATGAAAACATTTTTTATACCTATGTGGAAATTGGATAATGTCACCATGGAATTCATAACTTGTCTCCCAAATACCATCAAATTAAAAAATGTGATATGGTTCATGGTGGATCGTGGAACCCAGACTTTCCACTTTATTGCAATATAGAAAGATGAATCTCTTGAAAAAAAATTTATCGTATATGTGAAGTATATGGTAAGTGAATATGGTTTCCACCTTCTATTCTCTTTGATCACGATCCATGGTTCACATTCAAATTTTGGAGAAATCTACATCATGATTTGATTATTGAATTGAATTTCATCATGTTCTAGCACCCATAAACATATATCTAATTTGAAAGGACTATTAATATGCTTGAAATAATTCTAAGGTACTACTAAATAAAATTCATTGGTGGATGGAATCCGCATCACTCTTTATTTGAGTTCTCATAAAACAACTGTTTCCACTCTTGTATTTATACGGATCCATATGTAGCTCTATAGATAATATGTTGGAGAACTCAAACCTATTATGATGAACATGGTGAAAACGGTACTTTTACCTAATCCTATTCAAGAGGTAGAATAAATGTTTCAATCCATCCAGTAACATATCGACTCTGCTCAGATTCACAAATGTGTTATGCTAACACCCCTCAAAGTGACATGGAGTTTTATGTTGGAGATAAAGTCTTCCTCTGAATATCACCATGGAATAGATTCATGTGGTTTGGAATTAAAGGGAAGCTAATTTCAAGGTACATTGGTACCATCGAGATCATTGATCACAAAGGATTTAAGGACGACTATATTTTATGTCCACCCAATATGGATCATGTTCATGATGTGTATCACGTATCACTATTGAGGATGTACACACAAGATTCAATAGACGCACTAAACTCATAGGTGGTACAATAGAAAGATGATATCTATTATAAGGGGCATCTTTAAAAGATTATGGACAAGAGAGATAAGGTTATACCCAAAAGACAACCCACTATATAATAGTGTGATGGAGGAACCATAATTATGAATAGGAGACTTGGGATCCATAGGAGGTGATGATGGAGATGTACCCACAACTATTTATGTAAATTGATATTTTGATGGAAATTTTTGAGAAGGGGGGAAGAATGTAATGACCCATAATTTTTTCAATATAATTTAACTTATTATAATTATATGGAATGAAACACAAATATATAATGGAAATCAAAACAAAAACAAGACCCACATAAATAAATATTGAAATAAGTGTTATTTATCAAAAATAAGGAACCTATACTGAGGGAATAGTATCACGAAAATTATCAATTATAAACTAACCAATAAAAATGTAACCTATAATATGAAAGTATAAATAAAATTTGGAATATTATAAAATAAAATATGATATAATCATATCTTATTATAAGAAAATAAATGTCTTAAAAATGATGATAAAGGTTTTGGAATTTTTGAAAACCATAGATTTCTATTTTGAATTTTATGATTAAAAAAATAAATAAGATTTATTTTTATTAAATTAGTACGTAAATTAATATTTTTTTGACTTTGGGATATAAGATAATTTTATGAGACATTATTTAATTTTTCAAAGTTTCATAAAATTTGTTATAATTATAAATTGGTATTTTTTTAATAAATAAGGATTTTAATGAAAAATAAAATTCATCATATTTATAAAATTATTCTCATAAAATAGAGTTATTTTTGAATTTTAAACATATAAATATTGTTAGGGTGAATTTTTAGGATTTTTATAAAATAGTTGACTTTTTTGTCAATATTAAAAGGACAAAATTTACAATATATACACATTATAAGTTAAATAGAATATTACTTGATTAATTTTTGATATATCCACTATAATATTTAAATCCAATTAACTAATTTAATCAATTAATTTTTATGATCAAACTATTTATATTTTTGAGCCAAAATAATAATCTATTGCATAAAGTATTTGAAAAAAACCCTCTCCTCCCCTATAAATACCACCTTCACCACCTCTTCTACTTACAAATTCAATTCATCGACCCTTGTTATAATATACCCAAATCACATCCATAACCCCTTCCTAACTTCTTGGATGTTAGGGTCTCAACAAAATACCAATCCTAGGTGCCTTAAAGAGGACCTCAAAGAGGATAATTCAAGAGGTAAAATACTAAATATTTTTCTTTTAGTTTCTATTAATTTTTGTTTAATTTTATTACTATATTCTAACATATTTAATCCAATTGTTAATGATGAAACTAGTATATTTTATATACTAGAATTTATCCATGATAACATATTATCCTTCAAAAACACTTTTGTCTCATTCTTTTATTCTAAAAATGAAATCACTTCACATGAAGTGTGAATTTACCAACACTATGTATGATGAATTTTCATTTTCCATTAAATCGTTCATGGATATTCAAAAAACCAATATAATTCTTGGTACATACTAAAATATATATTTATTATACATTTTTATATTCTTTAACTATCTTATATACAAAATAATTATTAATGGAACATAACTAGAAGGTGATGTTTGAAAAACATCCAAAACATCTTAATGACTATCACTAACCTTTTTCCAAATGATTATTATTCATAGTATTTAAAAAATGATCTATATAACCATTTGAACCTCTAAATTTTAACTAATAAAATATACTTTCAATTATTTATATTTATATTCATTCTACAAACAATTCCACATTTATATTCAAGTGTATCGATTCTGAAAACCATGAAAATACTCACTCTCGAATGGTCAAATTGAACTTTATAATAATCTAAAATGATATAAATGAACATAATAAAATTGTGAAAAACCAAATACATGTATAATATATTATTGAAATAGTGATTAATAAATCTATTTTTTTTTATATGTGATATTTAAGTGAAGAGATCTTTCAGACATAGGGGGAGCGGTTTCATGTATGCAACTCTCTTCCTTTTGGTTTTTCCCATTTCACTCCATTTTCAGTATGATCTATCCATTATAGTTTCTTAAATATCATTTATTTATCATTCATTTATCTTTTTTGGGATATAAATTTTTTTAATTTGATTTTATGTCAAATAAAATGTTTTTTCCAAAAGACCACTTCTTTTAAAAACACAACTTTTACTTCTATTGATATTGTTTCTTCTTCACTAATGATTTATGATTTTTATATCATGTTTACTATTCCCTATTTATTTTTAGAACCCCAATGTTTATTTATTAATGGATTCTTCATGAAATGAAACCAGTTATTTTCCATGGGGTACTATATTTATATGATTTATATATGTTCTATGTGGTATGCAATATTATGTATATGTTATGATATGACAGGTGCACCTAGAAATATATAACACATTAATATGTTAGGATGTGATGTGTTCACCTGAAATTATATTGCACTCCAATGTATTGGGTAATGTGATGAATCTCATGAGTTAAAGTGAAATATGTGTGATCATGATTCTAGCTTTGTTCACAATTACATTTGGTGTTGACCTCTTAGACATGATGATTTATTTTTATGCCTTCCCATATTCAACTCCTTTATCTAATGCCTCCTATTGTGGTTATTATGATGATCCTTTTCTTATGTTATGATTATTATTATTATTATCACCCATGATTCATGTCTCTTATTCCTCCTCATACTGAGATTTTAACTCATCCATTATTTTGATGTATATACAAAGATGAATACTTGTACTAAGTATAACATGAGGGCCCCTAATAATATAGAGAAGAAAAAAATAAATATGTATTTTTGTTTAATTATATAGATGTTATGTATGGTTTAAATTTTCCTCTGAAACTAAACCTCTGGATACTTATTGTCTAATTGTTTTATTTGTCTTATTTATAAAATAGTGTAATAATCAATAAGTAAAGTAGTCTCATTATATATGGATTCCCCAAGAAACCATACTTCTTGGGAAAAAGGAAAAAAGAAATAATGGATAACTATTTACAAAAAATATTTGTGTCAACCGTGAGTGTTTTTAAGAGTGAAATAAATCCTTGAATTTTTATTTTATGTTTTGTCAAAATAAGAAACCAAATGTGGAAAGTATCATATATTGGAAATATCCTTGTATGGTTAGTGAATAATTTCTCCAACTATGTGACCATACTATGTTTCCATGAATTGAGGATCAAAAAATACTATTAAAGTTCCATAACTGAACATTTTTTACAAGTTCATCTTCCTAAACATGTTCATCATGAACCTAGTGAATCCATAATCAATCTATATCAATTTCTTTCACATTATATTTTATTTCTAGTGGTTCCTAGTATATTGGTGAGTAAATAAATAAGGCATGTGATCTATGAACCTATTTTCATTATATTTAACTTATATATTATTTCTTCCAATTATATTAACCATTTATTTGTAATGTTTTGTTATGTTATATGCATTCTAATGTGATCTAACAATGAAATCTTGGATATTTTATAGATCGGTCATGGATCTTGCATGTTGGTATCCTTCCATTTACAAATAAAATATGAATTTATGTTTGGGGATACTAAGAAATATAATTTGGCACAGATCTAATCCATTTGTCTTAGTATCATCTTATATCTATTTTTATAAAATCATTTTTAATTAATTATGTTAAGCTATAAGAGTTCTTAACTTTTGGGTATGATTTAGTTGTTGTTCAATGTGATGTGGGATACAGTTCCTTGGAGAATAATGGAATTGGAAATCAAAAATATTGAGGTATTATGTTCCTTAAAATATGTATGTCATGTATATTACATTTATAATGATTTTATGTTGTGATATCAAATTCTTTAGGCCATGATTCCTTTTGATAGCCTGTGTGTGTGTTACTAGTGAGACCATATTTTATTTTGTAAACATGTGTGTTCATGTGCATCTCATGAGACTATGTTATAGTATGGTCACATTTATGTGGATATGGACACAAATACTCATTCATATTATTATTTTTGATAATATATATTTTTTCATGATATGTGTATTTTATGGTCTTTAGAGGTTTTCTTTTAGTAGAAATTGATATATGGACCACCATGGCATGGTTATTTTTCAGTTGGGTAACATGTTGATATGTGATAATGTCAATGATTTATAATGATATGGTGTATGGGTATGAACACCTTGAGTATTGATACAAGGAATTGTCAGGATACGATGACCATGTATCCTTATATATGTTATATGCGAAGTGTGATGAAATTATCATCTGACCTATTTTTGAGACTGGGCTCAAAGTCTTATTTATCGATGTGAGAGTCATTAGCCTTGTTTCTACTAAGAGTTGTTACCATTTTGGAAACTATTATATAAATGTGGTGGCCTTGTTGTCAACTCTATTTCAAGACTTATATTGGTATTATCCTTTTGACATAGAACCGAAGTAGGTATGAATAGGGATAATGGTGGATTGGATAGTGCAAGATAGCTCTATATAAGGTTGATTATGACATTATTGAAATTTTATTAATAATAATTTGATACAAACTTTTTCATGTTTCTATATGGTAAATATGTATTGGTGGTGTCTTACTGGGTTTATACTGACACCCTACATGACGATCTCCATATACATGATAAGAGTATGATTAGGGATCTATGTTAGCTTAAGGGCCTAGGGATGGGATGTTAAAGAGATTTTGTACATTGAAAGATGTGGTACCATGATTTCTTAACATAGTTTTCACCACACCTTTATATATTTATATTTAATGATGTTTTTATACAATTGACTTGATAGATAGGGGGTATATTTGATTATCATTTTATAACATTACATGTAGTCTATTATTGTATTTTTTTAGTTATATTCTATTTTTTTAGAAGTCTTATATTTTTGTAATATAATCCTATGATTTAAATGATTACTAAGGGTATTGTCCCACCAAATTAACTTATAATTTTTCCACTAGTTTTAACCTCATGGGTAGAAGAAGGAAAAAATGAGGTGATGTGTCATTTCGTTCAAGACAATATGATCCAGGTTTGATCATTTCACTATCACATATCACCTAAATAATTGAAACATATATAAAAATTATTTTGTTCTTATGAAAGATGTTCTTAAATATACTAAGAGTTCATCAATGAAAATTTTCAAATCAATGAGCTCTAGTTGATGATTTCTCAAAAATATGAAATAATATATAATTTATTGAATAACCATGAAACATTTCTATGATAATTATAGAGTCATATAAATAGTGTTAGAGAAATTATAATCTTTCCTATGATGATCACCCCTGATAGAATGTTATTCATTATTTGTATAGAAGAGGGGATAAATATCTAAGGATGAGTGATAAAAAATTCATCATATTTGGGGATACCAATATATTATGGTATTTAAAATAATTTAATTTTAGTAGAAAAAAATAATATATGGATCATTCCAGCATTTCCTTAAGAATCCTTATGAAATTCTCCAAATGAGGGTCACATTGCAGATTGACCCTTAAAATCCTGAAATATTTCCCATTTGAAGGGAATTACTATGAAATTCAATCTTTGGGATTCTCATTGTACACCCATGTCCTTCATGATTCAATGAACCATTCTAAGGAACACTTGAAAATCATTTCAATCCATTGCGATATATCCAATTTATTCACTACCCAACACCTCCAAACTGTGGCATAATAAGAAACCTACTAAAACATTTATCATTATTCACACCTCTTTAATCTATAATAAACCAATATTGTTTTTATAACCCTACAAATATAGTTGAATTTTATCCTAATCTCAATGTTATATCCTTAAATCCCAACTATTGACCACCGACAACTATTCCAATAATCGAAAACTGTCAAAAAATTGGAGGTATTGTTTAAAAAAATAAAATAATATTTATTGAATATATATGGTATTACATTTATTATGAAAAATAAAATCAAAAATAGATAATGAATAATAAGATCATGTGAATTTGTTTTGTGATCACACAAATGGTGTGAGGACTGTATATAAAAAATTGTTCCCCATAATATATAAATATTTTTATATTCTCATTATGTAACTGTGCTTCAATAATACCTAAGTTATTTTTCTACCAAAATATAAACAACTCATTTACCAATTAACCAAATTTTAATTTAGTAAACTTGGATCATACTTAAAATATATGAGTTTTATGCATATCAGGTTATGTATGATCTATTTTGAAATATACTTTCATAGTTTAAATAACATCATTACATATCCCATGATCTGGATTTCAAAAAGGGCACTGTTATAAATCCTCATACCAAGTGTGACTATGGGTATTTTGATTTCATCAACATCGCCGTAAAAAATTTTGAATTTAATTTTTTATAACCTATAAGAAAATTAAAAAAATATATCATTATTCCTAGTCATATAAAAACATTTTCTTATGTTATAACTTGTTTTACCATAATAATTAAAAAAATTCTTCATCAAATATTTAAAATTTTCATCATAATAACTTATTTATTTATTCCCATGTCCTTTTCAGTAATAGTGGAATGATTAATGTAAAATTATTATTATTATAAATTGTATAATTCCTCATGATGATGTTATTGTTATGAACTTTTATCTTTTAACTATATTATGATTGACCAACACATGATTAAAATTTAATAACAATACTTATTTTTATCAAAAAAATTAATGGGATTTTCTCAAAATTATTATTTTAATATTTCACCAATAAAATATGAGGTTGTATTATAAATTAAAAAATCATATTTTATTATAATAAATGTCATCTTTCACAGTAAATGCTATCACACCACAAAAATTGATTTTATTATTGATTATAAATAACTATGTCAATTTCATATAGATTAATGAATATTCATTTAAATTACATTATTTATAATTATATTAATCATTCCTAGGTGGAGTCAATGTCTCTCTTTTATAGAATGAAATAGTGAGGATGTAAGGTAATTGATTATATTACACCCAGCACCTATAAAAATTATTAATTTTTTTTAATCCAATATATAATTCTCTGAATATGATCCTGTGATCATGAGTTGTAAATTCTGGACCCTTGGATAAAACATTTAAATTCATGATATTATACCTATGAAAACAATTTAAAAAATCATGAATCTAATTTACATCCCTATCACATAATATTTGAACCGTATTATATGATTTTGAACAATGAGTAAACTATATCCCTTATTTAATAAGTTCACCTCACATATATAAAAAACAATCAATTGATTATCACTTATATGTACATTGGACCATATTTCCTAGTTGAGGAAAGATCCTAGAATATACATTTATATACCATTAATCGATATTCCCACTAAAGATATATGATATAAAATTCAATGTATTACAAAAACGGTTACAAAAAATATTTTTTTTCTTCAAATGATGATGAAAACTATAATATTATAGTTATAATTAATATTTCATATTCTAGGATGCTGAATATATACATAAATAGATATTCTATATTTTTTCACAATCTCACACCCAAAAAAGTGCTACCATAATAGATAAAATTTATTTCACATTTATAGTTATAATTAAAAACCCATAATTATATTGTTTATCCATAATCCACATTATTAATCTCTATAAACATCACCTATAATAAATATATGAGGTGATAAATGAGATGAAATAAAAATATATATTTCCACTAGTGATCCATGATCAAACTTATTTGTACCTAGAATAGTATCAATCGATATGTTGATAAAATTATATAATGTCATGAGGAAAAGGGACATTAACTATAAAGTTATGAAATATTTTAGAATATTTTATAGCTCCAATAATTTTTCTATCATAAATGTTTTAGGGAAAATATTTATCTTATAATATGGCTTGATACCAAAAGCACCAAATGTTATCCTTTTTAAAAAATGTCCATTATTTAACACCTACCCATCAATTATAAATTAATTTTAGCAAGTAATAAAGTATTAAAATAGAGATATCCTTACTAGGGGAAGACAACTTTTCAGGAAAAGGATTCAACACCAATAATCGATCACCCCATGAACAAATAAACTACATAAAGAACATAACATGTATTATATATCAATTTTATACGTTTCAATACTCTTTATATTGTCTTTATCTTATATATAGTAGAAGATTTATATTCCTATGCATGTCTGCATTTATGATGACTATATTCTAAATAAGATCAACAATGGGTGGAACTTAGATTTGTGAAAATATATTTATTCTCAATTAATTCATTCACAATTATGTTTTTTATTATGATGTATAATATTTAAATAAAATTTACAATTGTGCTAAATTTAATAGAAAGTAAAAAAATCAAAATTCTAAATATAGAGTTTCAACATTATATATATCTATCTCAATACTTTTACCCTCATAAGATATTATATGTAAATTATATTATCCTATTAATATAAAATTCATGTACCAACATTGTAACACCCTGACCCCAGTTACCTAGAGTTGGTGTATTATTACATATCATTGGAATGATCACAAGAAAGATCATGTCTCGAAAGACCGATTAGTTTTGTAGCCTTGGAATAACTAGATACATTCATAAAGTTTACATTACATCATAAAGTGAAAACTACTAAAAACATCTTGTCTTCATATCCCCTCATATTATCACTACAGGTCATTCATAAATTACTACTGCACATCCTGGGAAAAATAAAACATTGAAAGGGGTGAGCTCAGATGCTCAGTAAGTATAACAATATAGCAGAAACATTCAAAAATAAACATAAACATTTAAGGAAATGTATAGCTAAAACAAAATCCTTTTAAACTTGAACTTCAGCATAATATGGAGAAGATAAAATTAAATAATTCCATTTACTTATTCACATAGATATTCTACTATTCGAATAATCACATGCAATATCAATAACCACTTTCATAATGATGGAATGCATAATGTCAAACTATCATAACCACATAGTCAAGTGCTCATGCCAAGACTACAAATAATATTTTTTTAGGGCCTTGTTACATGACACTAGTTTATCTCATGAGACCTATTGATGCACCGAGGAGCTATAGCGGGCTCCACCCGTCACTTATTAAGTCCAATGCATTCCTCATATGAACAGGTTTAAACATAACATAAACATTCGTATTAAAACTAGCATAAGAAATGTTAATACTTTCTCCATAAACCATGAATGGTATAAAAATAAAACATCCATAGTCAAACATATCACAAAACCTTCAATACAATGTGGAAGTTTTGTTTCATAATAACTCATATTCAAATAATCTTAAAATTCATCAAAGGATGTTGACATAGATGAAATCAAAACTATTTGAGAGAAATATCTCTTTTTTGAAATAATTTAAAAGTCACATAATTATAAAATAAAACATTTATTTTGAAAATAACCTTATAATCTTGTAAGGGAAGCTTTAAAGATTTTATAACGGTAGAAAATAGTCACAACCGATGTATAAGTTAAAAAAACTTTCTTACCTTAATTCTGTCGAAAAGTTTAAAAAAGGACCTTGTTTGGAAAATGACGGAAAGATTCCTTTATAAACCTCTTATATAAAGTAAAACAAGGGTATAAGTGACTTTAAACCATATTCTAATAAATAGTAAAAAAAATGTTTTGAAATAAATTTTTAAGAAACATGGATGTGGATGATAAAGAGGTCTCAGTAGATAATTGCGTATAAACAACCTTGGTTAATGAAGAGATTGTGAAATAAACCCTTACCTTGTACTTTTACTTAGTTGATGGTATGTTAAACTCCTGTATAATAGTTAAAACATTGTTATTAAATTATACAAGAACCATATACATAATTAGGATATCATATATGATCTTTTAACATTGATTTGTTAATAATATCTTAGTATTATCATTGTTTCGTGTGTTAACTTACTCGTTTTCGTTTATATGTTTTTTTACATAAGTCATTTTTGTTATGGATAGGATGTAACTTATTCATATCCAGAATTATATAAAGTTCTTAAACATTAATTTTAATTATCAAATGAGAATTAGTCTTGAATTTATATGATGGGGAATGATTCTCATCGTGTTCGTGGAGATGGTAGTCCATACGTACGCACGAGCAACAATATCATTCTTTTGATATTAAAATAATATATTGTTGGATGATATATCATATATAAAGAATAATTATCATGTTATATTTATTATTTACAAGAATTAAAAATCATTATTATACCCATATAAATAATAATATATTGAATAACAATTACACCACGACATGGAGACGGTAGGCCGTACGTACGCACGTATGGTGACATGTCATTAAAAAGATGGATAGAATACTGAATATGGTTGTACCATATTTATAATAATATCACATTATATAGTAGATACTGGATTTATTATTTTATAATGGTAATAACAAAGAAAGAAAAGTTGAAGAAGAAATGAACTTAAAAAATGGTGGTGAAAACATTACCTCTTCTTCGGGTTCTTCCTTTTGATTTGATCAAAAAATCTCTTTAGGTTGGTTTTCTGATCAAAATAAGGCCTCTAGCCTGTATTGAGGGAAGTTGAGAGAGTATTTGGGTAGGGTTTGGCTGATCCAAGGGGATTTGAATGTGTGAATTAGTGAGAAGGGTGAGTTCTCTTTTATAAGAGGGGTGAGGGGCACCTTTGGAAAAGCTAAAAATATTATTTTATAATATATTCATATTCGGTTTCAAATGGCTCAAAATTGTATTATTTAAATTTTAATGTGTTTATGGGTTGAAAAACACTCAAACAATAGAATTTACATAGGTTTGGGTCATTATATTAACCTTATCTTTTAGTTTTAACTCTTGGTTAATTAGTTTGACACTTACCATGTCACTTTGTATTTTTATATTGTATAGTTAATAAACTTACTATATACCTCCAAGAGACCCCCAAGTGGTCTAGTAATGATAGAACTATCATGATATAAGTCTCTTGGCCAATAATTATATTTTTAAGAATTTAATATCAATTAATAATATAATATTTGTTTTAAAAACACTTTTATGTCAATTTTGACACTATTGGGTATTTTGTTTTTGATAAGTTCATAACAACAATATTACTTCAAAACAAATTTATATAACCAATCATAATATGTCATATTAATCTATAAAATTAGTTTAATTCATAAAAAGTCTCAAATTACATTTATTTTGATATTTATAATATCAATTATTTTAATATTTCTTTAATTAGGTAATTACCGCATCACCATTGTGTCATAAAGAAATTAAATTATTTAATTTCTAAAAATTATAAATAAAATAACATTATTTAGGAAATATTTATATATTTCTAATTAATATTTACAATTGAATATATCTTTTGTATAACCCTATATTAAAAATATTTTAGTAAATAAACTTTGATTTTAACTCTTTTAACTCTTCTTTGAATTAAATAATAATAAATGTCCTAATCTAATCAAAGTGGACCTAAATGATAATATTTTATTCCTGAGGTTTTTTTTGGTCGAGATACACTTTTACAATAGAATTGGGACACGTGTTACCGTAATATTAATATCATTTTTACCCTTAATTACCCTATTTACTTTTAACCGTGGTAAATAAAAGTAAAAAGTTACCATTCACCAAAAATTATTTTCATCTCATTGAACCACATTTTACTCCTTGATATTAACCGTGTCTCTCGGATTTTCGAAATTCCACTCACAGAAGCGGTAAAATTAAGTTTTATGTGAATTTCCAAATTCTCCATGAGGGTGGGTAAAAGACGGTGAAAAGTTCAATAAAATTTTTATATGTCTAAAATTATTCTAAACTAAATACAATGAATTACATTGAACTTATATAGGTATTATGTATATATTTTGACCTTAATTAAATTTAAATAAAATAAGTAATTATTTAAATAAAAAATTCGGTTTTAAACTATAACTCAGTGTTTTGTCACTATTCATCAAAAATTGAAAGTTTTTAGAAAAATACCAAAATTTCACCCTAGGATAATTTCGATATTCCGAATCCAAAAATGAATTCCATTTTGAAAGTAAAAATTTATAAAATTTCGAAAAGTGGGTATTACTATTCATAATGGCTAGTTTGATGGGTTGTGGTGTGTGTGTTAGAACTCAAAGTTGCGTACAACACACGCTATTGTATTGTTGAAACGGAAGCATACCGTGGAAGATTGGGGTGTTGCATTCTCCCCTCCTTCAAATAATTTTGTCCTTGAAATTTCTAGAAACTTACTGTATAAAAAGACTCGGGTGATTCTTCATCATAAGTTCCTTGGGTTCCCACGTTTCCTCTTCCATCTTATGGTTTCTCCATACAACTTTTACCAGACGAGTCGTCCGGTTTCTCAGCACTTGTTCTCTGGTATCAAGAATCCTGATGGGCTCTTCACAATAAGACGGATCGGGTTCCAGTTCTAATTCCTCATAAGTGAGTACATGCGTTGGGTCAGGCATGTATTTCCTCAACAGTGATACGTGGAACACATCATGAACTTTGGAGAGACTTGGTGGAATTTCCAAACGGTAAGCTACAGCCCCAATTCATTCTAGAATTTCGAAAGGTTTGATGTACCTAGGACTCAATTTACCCTTCTTACTGAAACGTATAATTCCCTTCTATGGAGATACCTTCAAGAAAACATGATCTCCTACTTGAAATTCTAAATCCTTCCTTTGGTTATAGGAATATCTCTTCTGCCTACTTTGAGTTACTTTGATGTGATTTTGGATTACCTTCACCTTTTCCATCATTTCCTCCACCAGTTCTGGACCTACAAGTTTTCTTTCACCAACATCATCCCAACAGGTCGATGTGCGACATCTCTTTCCGTATAACACTTCATATGGTGCCATCTGAATACTCAAATGGAAGCTATTGTTATAGGAAAATTCTACCAAATGTAAATATTGATCCCACATACCCGGAAATTCTAGCAAGCAGGATCTCAACATGTCTTCTAAGTTTTGAATAGTCCGTTCTGATTGTCCATCTGTTTGAGGGTGGTAGGCAGTGCTCAGTTGAAGTTCAGTAACCAGGGATTTCTGAAGACTCTTCCAGAATCTTGAAGTAAAACGGGGATCACGATCAGAAACAATTGATAGGGGAACTCCATGAAGTCCCACCACTTCATTAATATATAGTCTTGCTAGACGTTCCAGTGGTAGATCTTCTCTTATAGCAAGAAAATGTGCTTACTTGGTAAGACGATCCACAATAACCCATATTTCATCATTCCTTCTAGGAGTATTTGGTAGCCCCATGACAAAGTCCATCGTAATATTGTCCCATTTCCATTCCGGTATGGGAAGAGGTTGCATGACTCCTCCAGGATATTACCTTCCAGCTTTCACTTGTTAACAAACCATACATCTTGACACAAAATCAGAAATACCCCTCTTCATGTTGTCCCACCAAAAATGTTCCTTCAAGTCTCTATACATTTTGGTACTCCCAGGGTGTATAGAGAAATTGGAACTATGAGAATATTCCAACAATTCCCTTTCTAGATCAGGTATATTGGGAACACAAAGTATCTTCCCAAATTTCCGAATTCCATCTTTATACCCAAAGTCATTCAATCTCCCATCATTCATGTCACGACCCGTCCCCGGGGCTCGTGTCGTGACTACCCCAAGCCCGCCTTCCATAGGCCAGGGGCTGGCGACTAGCACCATGGCGTAAATCCTGGAAAAAGGGAAGGCATTGCCTTTATAAAGTAAACCATAACCACCACAAAGCAAGCAGGCAGAAGTAAACACTAAGTAAAAACTGGTACATCAGTAAGTGCGGAAAAGTAAGTGGGCCAGTATACAAAGCCAAACTGAAATTAAAGTACAACTGGAAAGGGAAAACAGCAACTGAAAAGTAAAGCCGCAACGTCGAGCTACCCACTAGAAGTCCCACCTGAAGGGTGAGTACAGATAGCCTATAAAGCTCCTCGGTTCCAACTATCCACTCCAAGTACGTCCCGCCCAGTGGTCCACCTCCAGGTATCTTCCTGCTCCGCAAGCCTCAACCACGATCAGCGTTGTCCGTTGTCTGCAACCAACACAATGTAGTGCGGGTATAGCCCATGCAGGGGTGAGTATAAGCTACTCAGTAGGGACCCCAAGACCCCCGAAGGTCTCCCAAAATCCACAAAGGATAATCCACAAAGGAAGATACAATCACGAAGTAACATCCGACACGGCTTAGGTATATTCCCATACATATACCTAAGTCATCAATTCTCGCTCGGCTCCAACATCCGAGCTCAAGTACAACCCAGTCCACACAGGAAAGCAAAACATAAATCCACACAGGATAGCACAACACAATCCACAAAGGAAAGTAAACAGGATTTAGCTCACACAGGTATACTTCTTCATAAGACGATAAAGATGACTAGATATGGCCACTGATTCATCTAAGTCGTCGGACCCACAAAGGATCAATAGGTACTAACCCCCGCAATGACCCACAAAGGATCTGACCCACAAAGGATCGATAGGTTTCTAACCCTCGCAATGACCGACAAAGGATCTGACCCACAAAAAATTGATAGGTAACTAACCCCCGCAAAGACCCACACAGGATCGGACCCACACATGATCTGTAGGCGATGGCCCACATAGGACCGCTGAGCGCTGACCCACATAGGATCGGACCCACACAGGATCGGTATCACTGACCCACAAAGGATCGCTGAGTGTTGTAGTCGTCGCCGTCGAATCCACTGAGGATCTATGTACAGTCGTCATCGTCACAGTAGCAGTCGCAACCAGCTCTAGGGTTCCCACACACAGCAAGCTCATTTGGCAGGGTCCGCTCCACGATCCGAGAGGCTGCTACATCAACTGACACATAGTTCAGAGTTGATGTATCCAAAAGTTCCGTATCTTCAACAGGAACTCAACGTCGCAGACGGCGCGTAGATCGGACGCCCGGTCTGAGAGTTATTGGCTTTTTCGTCCCAGGGGCCCGGTTGGTTTTTAAGTCAAAACCAACCCGACCGTACTCCACCTGCGTCCAAACCTCAGGTGGAGTATTCCAAAAGACCCGTCTCACTTAGAGGAATCTAACAAAGTCGATGGTACATCAAACGGATGTCTGGAGCTCAAGTTATAAGCGTTTCCGCTCTGAGGGCCCGGTTGGTTTCGTGTACGAACCAACCCCGCCGAACCCAAAGTATTCTGAAACCTTGAGTGCGATATACTGAAACGACCGTCTTTACCCAAGGATCGCATCGCCGCTGAAGGCGCGTCGATCAGAGGTCTGTAGCTCGAGATATGTGCAAAAGAACCAAAAGGGTCAGAAAACGGGGGTTTCGGGCCCGGACCGACCCGGCCCGGCTGGGTGCGGCCTGGCCCGGCTGACCGGCGCGCTGGCCCACGGCACTAGCTGGCTCGGCCGAACGGCCGAGCCGTTTGGTTATGCGGGGTGGCGCGCTGCCCCTCGCCGTTCAGAAACCGCGACCCCAATTAAGGGGCCACTCAGCTGGCCAGCCGGGGGTTTGACCCCCGGCTCTTCCCCTGTCCGGCCGACCCGCCCTGGCCAGCTGGTTCTTGCTCCACGGGACCGGCGACGGCTGGTCCCCTCCCTGCTCCAACGCCAGCGGCCCGTCTCCGGCCACCAGTCACCCAGCTTCGCCGCGGCCTAGAACCGACCGCAGCCTTGGTCGTTCGGTGCGGCGCGACAGCACCGTGCTCTTCCACCGTGGCCCCGCTCCAGCCGTGATGTCTTCGGTTTTCTCCGACGCGGCACGACGGCGTTGTGTCCTTGTTCTTTTCCATGGCGTGGTGCGACGGCGCCGCACAATCCTTGTCGCACGATCACATGCTGTGCGACGGCACCGCGCGATTCTCATTTCAAACCACAAAGAAACAAACATGGAAAAAGGAGGAGGGTCGGTCGTGTTTGTGCGGTCCGGCCCCCTCTCGTTAATCGATATCATTTGGTCGTATTTTCACGAAGAACAACAAGGTGGTAAACACGAAAAAATAATTAAATAACCCCTACCTCGTGCGATCTTGAACGGAGGTTCGTCAAACGAGTATTCGTCGTGGGTAGAGACGTCGCGGAAGGAGATATTGGAGAAGAAGACGTCGCGGAAGAACTGTCGCGGTATACGGCGTCGCGTAGTCGGTCTCCGAGGACTCGGCGTTCTTCATCGGAGATCGATGTTTTCTTCTCGTTCTTCGTCGAAGATCGATACGTTCTTCGCGTTCTTCGTCGAAGTCGAAGAAGATCTTCCAGTCCTTAGCCTTTACTCCCAAAAACTCCACCACAAGGTTGCAACCCCAAATAAAATAATCCCAAGTCTTATTTTATTAACACAAGATAAGTATTTGAAATTCAAAGGTTTGAATTAATTCCACTTAATTAATTCAAGCCAATTTGTCATCATTAAAGGCAAGTTGAGGGAGTTAGGAATTTTAAGGGGTGGGGTTCGTGTTGGCCCCACCACCTTCATAACCTCCCTTGGGAAGTTGGGTAGTTACCCAACTTCCACCCAAGCCTTAAACCACTTTAAGAAAAATAAAAATTATAGAATAATAATAAATTAAACTTCCACAATTTTTATCATCTACTCTCGTGACAACGCAACTCCGGAACAGGTGTTCCTAAGCAATTATCGGCGCTGCGGTTCCATCGGTGCCCTCGGAATTCGATTCCGAGCATCGGTTCAGAAGATAGGAATTCCCGATCGTTCGTTCACTGAATGTACCCAAGCGAAACTTCGGATAAAAATTCCAGGCACACCGGGCCTCAGAATCAAGTGCCGTCAGAAACTGCATTCTTGTAAAATCCCAATGAAAATTAAGAAAAAAATTTCCTTGAATTTTACGTGTCTTTACATTACTCCCACCTTAGGGATTTACGTCCCCGTAAAGATACATCGAAAACTAGGGAAACAAATGTGGGTACTGAGCATGCATCTGAGCCTCCCGCTCCCAAGTGATCTCCTAGAGATTCTCGTGCTGTCGTCTGATGCGCACTAGAGGAATCGACCATCCACACAGGACCCGCTCCTGTCGATCCTCGATCTCCACTAGGACCTCCGTAAAAGTCGCCCCATCCTCAACGTCTAGCTCCCCATGGTCAATGATATGCATCAGGTCGTACACGTATCTCCTCAGCTGAGATACGTGGAAGACGTCATGCACCCGGTGCAACTGAGGTGGTAGAGCCAGGCGATAAGCCACCTCGCCAATCCTGCTGAGGACCTAGAACGGTCTGATGAAGCGTGGAGATAACTTTCCACCTCGGCCAAATCATCGTAATCCACGTCGAGGTGAGACACGCAAAAAGACATGGTCTCCATCCTCGAACTCTAGTGGCCTCCACCTCCTGTTAGCATAAGACTTCTGCCGGCTCTGAGCTGTCGTCATCCGCTCCTGGATGACCTGGACCTTCTCTGTCGTGGCTTGAACCAATTCTGATCCCACAGGTGCTGACTCCCCAGGGTCTGTCCAGCACAAAGGAGATCTGCAAAGTCGGTCGTACAACGCCTCGTATGGTGCCATCCCGATGGTGGAGTGGTATCTGTTGTTGTACGTGAACTCCACCAAGGGTAGGTGGTCCTCCCAGCTGCGACCAAAGTCGAGGACACATGCGCGGAGCATGTCCTCGAGAGTCTGAATGGTCCTCTCTGTCTGACCTTCCGCCTGAGGTTGAAAGGCGGTGCTCAGACGTAGCTGCGTCCCGAACGCCTCATGCAACCCCTTCCAAAGGCGGGAAGTAAAGAGAGCATCTCTATCGGAGATGATAGATGATGGCACACCATGAAGCCGTAGAATCTCCTGAACGTAGATAAGTCCCAAGCTCTCCACTGAGCCCTACTCTCTGATGGGTAAGAACTGAGACGACTTGGTGAGTCGGTCGACAATCACCCAGATAGAGTCATGACCTCTAGAAGTGCGTGGAATTCCAGTCATGAAGTCCATATATATCCCGTCCCACTTCCACTCCGGGACCTCCAAGGGCTGTACCAAGCCTGCTGGTACCTGATGCTCTGCCTTCACCTGCTGGAAAGTGAGGCATCGAGAAACGAACTCTGCCACAGCCTTCTTCATGCCCGGCCACCAGTGTTGTCGTCTGAGATCCTGGTACATCTTCGCCACTCCTGGATGTACCACCAAAGGAGAATTGTGAAACTCTCTCAGCACCTCCTCTCGTAAAGCGACTGGTACCAAGGTACATCCACTGGAAAGGATGTCGTGCCCTGCTCCAAAGGAGAAACCATCAGGTGCCTGTCCTGAGGATATCTGTACACGCCGCGTCTCACAGTCAGCGTCCCCACGCTGTGCCTCTCTGACCCACTGCAGTAGTGGAGGGGTGACTGTGAGAGACTGAAGGAAGGCTGCTCCATCTCTATCCACGAAGGATATCTTCAAAGCGGATAGCTGCTCTGTCGCCTCCTCAATTAGCTGAATGCCCGTCCTCCTACTGAGGGCATCGGCTACAACGTTCTCTTTCCCAGGAGTATAGACTATCTCAAAGTCATATTCCTAGAGGAACTTGAGCCATCGCTGCTATCTCAGGTTCAGGTCTTTCCGAGAGAAGATGTACATGAGACTCTGATGGTCAGAAAAGACTGTAAAGCGCTCACCCATCAGATAGTGTCGCCAAGACTTCAGAGCGAAGACCACTACTGCTAACTCCAGGTCATGGGTATCATAGTTCTGCTCATGCGGCCTCAACTGACGTGATCCATAGGCGATCACCGCCCTCTCCTGCATCAGGACACATCTGAGTCCGGTCCATGATGCATCGCAGTAGACTACGTACCCTACTCCCTCCTCAGGCAACCTCAAGATAGGGGCGCTGGTCAATCTCTGTCTCAGCTCTTGAAAGCTCTGTTGACATCTGTCTGACCACACAAAGGGTTTCCCCTTATTCGTCAATGCTGAGAGTGGTGCCTCAAATCTGGAGAAGTCTGGCACAAATCTCTGATAGTATCCAGCTAGTCCCAAGAAACTCTGCACCTCCATCACGCTCTTGGGTGGATCCCAATCTAGCACTGCCTCAATCTTCACAGGATCCACTGCAACTCCCGCCTTAGAGATGACTTCTCCCAAGAAGTGGACCTCACGTATCCAGAACTTACACTTCGAGAGATTTAAATAAAGCTGGTGATCTCGGAGTGTTTCTAGTACAACCCGTAAGTGGTAGGCGTGCTCCTCCTCAGTCGTCAAGTATATCAAAATTTCTTTGATGAAGACTACGACATATCAATCGAGGTATGGCTGAAATATCCTATTCATGAGGCCCATAAACACCGCTGGAGCATTGGTTACACCGAAAGGCATAACCAAGAACTCATAGTGGTCATACCGACATCTGAAGGTCGTCTTCTGCACGTCCTCGTCCCGAACTCTGAGCTGATGATAGCCTGACCTGAGGTCTATCTTCGAGAACCACCATGCTCCCTTGAGATGATCAAAGAGGTCATCAATCCTCGGTAGTGGATACTTGTTCCTCACTGTCACCCGGTTCAGGCGACGATAGTCGACACAAAGTCGCAAGCTCCCGTCTGCCTTCTTGGCGAAAAAAATCGGGGAAGCCCAGGGTGAAACACTAGGTCAGATGAACCCCTTGCCCTGCAAGTCCTCCAACTGTACCTGTAGCTCTCGAAGCTCAGAGGGGGCCATCCGATACGCTGGAGTCGATATCGGGGTTGTCCCGGGGTATAGGTCAATATAATAGTCTACCTCTCTGCGAGGAGGTAGCCCTAGAACATCATCGGGAAAGATGTCCGCATACTGATCCACCACTGCTGGAAAACTAGGACTCTGCACGTCAACTGCTCCTAGGATGAGGCTAGCCAACTGATGAGTTATGGGTTTTCCTCTCCTCTGTAGAAGTCCATCCTGTGCTGCGAAGGCTCCCTTCTCGCCGGTGAAGGTGAACCTGCTCCCGTCGGTGCGTACACATCGCACCTTGCACCTAATACAGTCAATATGTGCATGGACTGTGTACAACCAATACATGACCAAGATGACGTCGTAAGGCCTCGACGCCGCTACAATAAGATCCCAGCCGAAGCTCTCGCCTCCTGGAGTAAGCTCACACTGCCGGCACCAGTGCGTAATCGTCGAGTCTGCTCCCATAGGAGTCTCTAGCCGTAAGGATCGATTCAACGGATCTGTCGGAATCTCCGAGCTCCGAACAAGGGCAGTGGCTATGAAAGAATGACTCGCTCCTATGTCTATAAGTACTACAGCAAGGGTGGAATAGACAAAGATAGTACCTCGAATCATCTCGGGTGATCCGTGGTCATAGGCCTCCGCTGCCTGGAGATGTGCTTGTCTCTGCCCGCCAGCTCCCTGTGGAGCGCCACGGTCGATCCTTTGCCTCTTCCTGGGTGGCCCCTAAACCATCTGCTACTCCTCGGCACGGTGGGTCGGGCAGTCACGAGCCATGTGACTCTGCCCGCCGCATGTGTAGCACTGTCTGCCTCTCGAAAGACTGGCTCCATGCTGTGTGCCCCGCACAGCTGAGCCAGTGTCCTGAGGTCATCTGCGTGAGGGTATGGTCTTCCTGGACCCCTGAGTCATCCGTCAAATTCCTGTCGCAGAAGACTCTACTACGTGTCGCCCCGCGGTAGGTCTCGCTGCTGATGAAGGCTCGGCAAGGAAGCTCTGGATCAAAAGGGCTCACTACAGTACTCCTGCCTGAGTCGAAATGATGAGGGAGATCAGCGATGCCTGGATCTCATGTCTCAATCCCTTCTCAAAGGTCCGGGCTCAGATGAATGGGTCTCGTACCATGTCGATCGAGTAGCGCGAGATATCGGTAAATCTCGCCGAGTACTGGGCGACCGTCAAGCTGCCCTGCCGCAACTGAAGAGGCTCCTAGATGTGCACCGCACGGAGGGTGTCCAGGAAAAAATCTGAGCGGAAGAGGCCCTCAAAGTCTGTCCAGAGGAGAGATTCCTCATCGTGCACCTGGATCATCAAGCTCCACCATCGGCCTGCTGCTGCGTGCAGTAGGCTCGCTGCGAGGATCACCATGAGGTTTGCTGGTGTCCTCACTAGCCTGAAAACTCGTACAACTACCTCCAGCCAGTCATCGGCTGCCTGGGGGTCCGTCTCCCCATGGAACCTAGGCGGTCGCTGGCGTTGAAACTTGTGCAGAGCTCCAAGGTGACGTGCATCGTCAGCGGCTGGGGCTGGAAGCATCGGTGGCTCTGCGGGTAGAGGTACCGCCGGTGCCTCATCTGTCAAAGGGCCCTGCACCGAGGCCTCGTCGCTCGGTGGGCTGTCGTCACGCTCAACTCTCGGAACCCTAGCTGGTTGCCGTCGTGGGGCCATCCTGAAAAGGAAACAGGTGAACCACTGTCAGAACAGTATACGTGGTGAGCTGACACAAAGTAATCACAAAGAAAACTTGAAACACACATGCAATCAATGTTTTCGTGCATTAATTCAGAAATCAGAAGTCAGGGTCCTGGTGTACGGATATGTTGGCCGCAGCACCAACACTGGATTCCCTGGAATGATAACCACACCCAATACTCTAAACACTATTGCTTCACATAGAAAAGATCAGAGTCCCAAGTTTTGCGGTAGATCTGAACTCCTTTGATACCAATTTGTCACGACCCGTCCTCGGGGCCCGTGCCGTGACTACCCCAAGCTCGCCTTCCATAGGCCAGGGGCTGGCGACTAGCACCATGGCCTAAATCCTAGAAAAAGGGAAGGCATTGCCTTTATAAAGTAAGCCACAAACACCACAAAGCAAGCATGAAGAAGTAAACACTAAGTAAAAACTAGTACAACAGTAAGTGCAAAAAAGTAAGTGGGCCAGTATACAAACCCAAACTAAAAGTAAAGTACAACTGGAAAGGGAAAACAGCAACTGAAAAGTAAATCTACAACGTCGAGCTTCCCACTGGAAGTCCCACCTGAAGGGTGAGTACAGATAGCCTCTACAGCTCCTCGGGTCCAACCGTCCACTCCAAGTATGTCCTGCCCAGTGGTCCACCTCCAGGTACCATCCTGCTCTACAAGCCTCAACCATGATCAGCGATGTCCATCGTCTGCAACCAACACAACGTAGTGCGCATAGTCCATGTAGGGGTGAGTATAAGCAACTCAGTAGGGACCCCGAGACCCCCGAAGGTCTCCCAGAATCCACAAAGGACAATCCACAAAGGAAAGATACAATCACGAATTAACAACTGACACGGCTTAGGTATATGCCCATACATATACCTAAGTCATCAATTCTTACTCGGCTCTAATATCCGAGCTCAAGTAAAACCTAGTCCACACAGGAAAGAAAAACGTAAATCCACACAGGATAGCACAACACAATCCACAATGGAAAGTAAACAGGATTCATCTCACACAGGTATACTTCTTTATATGACGATAAAGATGACCAGATATTGCCATTGATTCATCTAATCTGTCGGACCCACAAAGGATCTATAGGTACTAACCCCCGCAATGACCCACAAAGGATCGATAGGTAACTAACCCCCGCAATGACCCACAAAGGATCGATAGGTAACTAACCCCCGCAAAGACCCACATAGGATCGGACCCACACATGACCTGTAGGCGCTGGCCCACACAGGACCGCTGAGCGCTGACCCACACAGGATCGGACCCACACAGGATCGGTAGCACTGACCCATAAAGGATCGCTGAGTGTTGTAGTCGTCGCCTTCGAATCCACTGAGGATCTCTGTACAGTCGTCGTCGTCACAGTAGCAGTCGCAGCCAGCTCTAGGGTTCCCGCACACAGCAAGCTCGTTCGGGAGGGTCCGCTCCCCGAGCCGAGAGTCTGATACATCAACTGACACATAGTTCAGAGTTGATGTATCCAAAAGTTCAGGATCGTCAACAGGAACTCAACGTCGCAGACGGCGCGTCAATCGGACGCCCGGTCTGAGAGTTATTGGCTTTTTTGTCCCAGGGGCCCTGTTGGTTTTTAAGTAAAAACCAACCCGACCATACTCCACCTGTGTCCAAACCTCAGGGGGAGTATTCCAAAAGAACTTTCTCACTTAGAGGAATCCAACAAAGTCGACGGTACGTCAATCGGACATCCGGGGCTCAAGTTATAAGTGTTTCCGCTCCGAGGGCCTGGTTGGTTTCGTGTACGAACCAACCCGGACGAACCCAAAGTATTCTGAAACCTTGAGTGCGATATACCGAAACGACCTTCTCGACCAAAGGATCGCATCACCGTAGACGGCGTATCGATCGGAGGTCTGTAGCCCAAGATATGGGCAAAAGAACCAAAAGGGTCCGAAAACGGGGGTTTCGGGCCCAGACTGACCCGGCCCGAGACCCCCTGGGTAGGGCCGAACCGGGTCGACCCGACCCAAGTCCGGTTCGGCCCGGCTGGTCGTGTCCCGGACCAACCCAGCTTCCGGGCTGGCGGACCGGCGCGCTGGCGCACAGCGCCAGCTGGCTTGGCCGAACGGCCGAGCCGTTCGGTTCTGCGGGGGGGCGCGCTGCCCCCCGCCGTTCGGAAACCACGACCCCAATTAAGGGGCCGCTCAGCTGACCAGCTGAGGGTTTGACCCCCGACTCTTCCTCTGTCCGGCCGGCCCGCCCTTGCCGGCCCTTTCTTGCTCCACGGGACCGGCGACGTCCGGTCCCCTCCCTGCTCTGACGCCGGCGGCCCGTCTCCGGCCGCCGATCACCCTGCTTTGCCGCGGCCCGGAACCGGCCG
Source organism: Viscum album (assembly GCA_963277665.1). NCBI lineage: Eukaryota > Viridiplantae > Streptophyta > Magnoliopsida > Santalales > Viscaceae > Viscum > Viscum album. The sequence goes on along the minus strand of OY728140.1, from coordinate 1,302,601,793 downwards.
CGGCCTTGGTCATTCGGTGCGGTGCGATGGCGCCGTGCTCTTCCACCGCGGCCCCGCTCCAGCCGCGATGTCTTCGGGTTTCTCCGACGTGGCGCGACAGCGTCGTGTCCTTGTTCTTTTCCACGGCGCGGCGCGACGGCGCCGCACAATCCTTGTCGCACGATCACACGTTGTGCGACAGCACCGCGCCATTCTCGTTTTAAACCACAAAGAAACAAACATGGATAAAGGAGGAGGGTCAGTCGTGTTTGTGCGGTCCGGCCCCCTCTCGTTAATTGATATCATTTGGTCGTATTTTCATGAAGAACAACAAGGTGGTAAACACGAACAAAATAATTAAATAACCCCTACCTCGTGCGAGCTTGAATGGAGGTTCATCGGACGAGGATTCATCGCGGGTAGAGATGTCGCAGAAGGAGATATTGCAGAAGAAGACGTCGTGGAAGAACCGTCGCGGTATACGGCGCCGCGTAGTCGGTCTCCGAGGACTCGGCGTTCTTCATCGGAGATCGATGCGTTCTTCGCGTTCTTCGTCGAAGATCAATGCGTTCTTCGCATTCTTCGTCGAAGTCGAAGAATATCTTCAAGTCCTTAGCCTTTACTCCCAAAAACTCCACCACAAGGTTGCAACCCCAAATAAAATAATCCCAAGTCTTATTTTATTAACACAAGATAAGTATTTGAAATTCAAAGGTTTGAATTAATTCCAATTAATGAATTCAAGCCAAGTTGTCATCATTAAAGGCAAGTTGAGGGAGTTAGGAATTTGAATGGGTGGGGTTTGTGTGGGCCCCACCACCCTCATAACCTCCCTTGGGAATTTGGGTAGTTACCCAACTTCCAATCAAGCCTTAAACCACTTTATGAAAAATAAAAATTGTAGAATAATAATAAATTAAACTTCCAAAATTTTTATCATCTACTCTCGTGACAACGCAACTCCGGAACAGGTGTTCCTAAGCAATTACCGGCGCTGGGTTCCATCGGTGCCCTCAGAATTCGATTCTGAGCACCAGTTCAAAAGATAGGAATTCCCGCTCATCTGTTCACTGAACGTACCCGAGCTAAACTTCGGATAAACATTCCGGGCACACCGGGACTCGGAATCAAGTGCCGTCAGAAACTGCGTTCTTGTAAAATCCCAAAAAAAATTAAGAAAAAATTTCCATTGATTTTTACGGGTCTTTACAATTCACAGCTTTAATCTTCTTTTGAAAATCATCATCACCAGTCTGAGAACTCTTTATCCTTTCTAGTAAGGATGGTTTGGAAACCATTTGAAAAATTATTGATGTTTCACCTTCCATGGTAATTCCCATATCCATCTTCACTAGATCCATGAAAATATGATCCCTTTTAATTCTCATCATGTTCAAAACTCTATGATCTTTTCTTCTAAAAGCACCTGCCACCTTATTTGCCTTCCCCGGGTGGTAGTGTATCGTGCAATCATAATCCTTGAATAGTTCAAGCCATCTCCTTTTCCTCATGTTGAGTTCTTTTTGTGAGAAAATATACTTCAAACTCTTGTGATCAGTATAAATCTCACATTTTTTACCATAGAGGTGGTGCCTCCATATCTTCAAATCAAAGATCACATCTGCTAACTCGAGATCATTAGTAGGATAGTTTTGCTCATGAATTTTCAACTGTCATGATGCATAGGTAATAAACCAATCATTCTGCATAAGGACACAACCAAGTCCTTTCTTTGATGCATAACTATGAACAACGAAACCATCATTCCCCGATGGTAGAGTCAATATAGAAGAATTGACTAATCTTCTCTTCAGTTCTTTGAAACATTCTTCACTCTCTTTTTTCCAAACAAATTTAACCCCTTTACGTGTGAGCTTTGTTAATGGGTTAGCCAACCGGGCAAAATTATGGACGAAACGTCGATAATAACCTACTAAACCAATAAAACTACGTACCTCAGTTATACTCGTAAGTTCTGGCCTTTCTTGGATTGACTTGGTCTTAGAAGGATCAACAGAGAATCCATCTTTGGAGACAATATGGCCAAGAAAAGAAATCTCCTAAAGTCAGAATTCACACTTGCTAAACTTCCAATATAATTCATGTCTTCTCAGAGTCTTCAGGATAACGCACAAGTGATTTTCAAGATCTTCGTAGCTTTTGGAGTATACCAAGATATCATCAATTAATACCACCACAAAATCATTAAGATATTCCTTAAAAACTCTATTCATTAGATCCATGAATACAGAGGGTGCATTAGTCAGCCCAAAAGGCATTACTGTAAACTCTTAATGCATGTACCTTGTTCAAAATGTTGTCTTCAGAATGTCTTCCTACTTCACACACAACTGATGGTATCTAGATCGAAGGTCAATATTTGAAAATTATTTAGCTCCATGCAGTTGGTCAAATAAATCATCAAAGCGAGGTAGGGGACACTTGTTCTTTATTATTATAGCATTGATCTCCCTTTAGTCGATACATAACCTCATAGATCCATCTTTCTTTTTAACAAAAAGAACAGGTGCTCCCCATGGAGATACACTAGGGCGAATAAATCCCCTATTACTCAATTCCTCTAGTTGTTTATTTAGTTCAACTAATTCCACAGTGGCCATTCTATAAGGGGTCTTCGATATAGGCCTTGATCCAAGAATAAAATCAATGGAAAACTCAAATTCTCATTCTAGAGGATGTCCAGGTAAAGATTCTGGAAACACATCTACATATTCATTCACAATAGGTACATCCTATATTTGAACATTCCTTTCCTCACCTACAGTCAATTCATTCTCTTCCTCCCCAATAATTGAATTTAGTTGAGCTACAGGGGGTGGATCTAGGAAAGAATTAGGTGGTGATGACTCCACCCTAAAGATAAGGTGTTCCTTATCATCATAATAAAAAATCGTAACCTTCTTCTTATTACAATAAATCTTCGCATCATGGTCCGAAATCCAATCCATGCCGAGGATTATATCAAACTCAATCATAGGTATAATGATGAGATCAGCGGATAAAAAACATTTATGTGCTCTAATGGGGACTAATTCACAAAAATTTGTTGCAATGATACTTCCCTTAAGAGTTTTAACTAACAACTCCCTTATTAAATAAAATTGGAAAAATCTAATTTTCTTAGAAAACTGGGAAGATATGAAATAATGTGATGATCTAGAATCAAATAATGCATTTTATAAACTTGAGGAAACCATTAAATTACCTGCCACTACGTCTTTCGGAGCTTCTACCTCAGCAGTAGTGATAGCATAAGCTTGGCCTTGATCCCTTGGCCTTTTCTGAGGTACGTTCCCCTGACGCTTAGGAAATTCATTTGCATAATATCCCATATCCCTGCAATTGTAGCATTGGAACTCGGTAGCTTCCTTCTTCCCTTTGCAATCACAAGCTGGGCGGCCTTTTTCACCACACTTATAACAGACTCCCATTCATTTTAAGCAAGTACCGGGGTGTTTCTTCCCACATTTACCACAGGATGGATATTAAACCTTTCCCTTCTTCCCCTTAGTTCCATTCCCAGATTGATCAGTAGATCTCTTCTTCTCTTTCTTTTCTTTAAATTCATAAGACTTAGAGAATTCCTTTTCTGTCTTGATAGCACATGAGACAATGTCTTCATACGACGAGAAGGATTGTGAGACTAATGCTCGACGGAGAAATGGTTTTAACCCATAAAAGAAACAATCAATCTTACTTCTTTGGTTACGTATATAATCTCCATCATACCTTTATAACCTCATAAAGTTAGCCTCACACTTTGTGACATTCTCATCCTCTTTTTGTCTCAGACTCAGAAATTGCCTTTCCATATCTGCTCGATGGTCACGAGGAAAGTATTTTTCTAAAAACAGATCTTTGAACTCCCTCCATTCCATATTTGATACTTCATCCTCTTCTTTTGTGTTTTGAATCAATGACCACCATTGATCAGCATCTCCAGTGAGGTGATAAACTACCATGACAACTTTTTCCCTTTCACTACTCCCCAAAGCCTAAAATATTTTCTCTAGGGAACATATCCATTGCTCAGCTACTAATGGATTTGTACTCCAATTGAATGTTGGTGGTTGTTTCATCATGAAGCGATCTAACATTGATCCTCCACACTGTGGATCAGGGTGCTCCATACGGGTAAGGTTATTATTCATAACCTGAGTGAGTTGTCACAGTATAGTGATTAGTTGATTAGCATTGGTTGCATCACTAGTTCCACTATAATTATCTTGAGCAGGAGGGAAATCCCTACATGGAGTGCATGTATTGATACGGTTTCCATTTCTTCCACTAGGTTCCATTTCTAAACAATAGAATAAACTAGATCAGTTTATGAATCAAAATACATAATTCCATACTTATAAAACACTTAACATAAATTGAACTATTTATAGATAGAATCCATAATCATAAAAATGTTTTATTTGATGACGTATATACTCATAAACCCTTCATAATGATTTGTAAAAAAATGAGAGTTATCCTAAGAATATCCCCTAGGAGTGCTGTAACCAAGAGTACAGTAAGGCCCATTGTCGTGCACCAGTTCCCGTTCGAGTCTAGCTCCAAGTGGTGTCTTTGGGTTTTACCCCTAGGTACATCTGTGTCAGAGCCGCCTCTACATGCTTGTATCCAGACAGGGATGTATTTCTCAGAAAACTCACAAAATCTCTACAATACCAAAATTCTAGGAAGTTCTTCTATACTAATCCTCAAAGTCCATCTTAAATTTGTTTGCTCTAATCAAGGTTTATCTAAATATATCTTCCATGGTTTGTACTAAACATCCTTTAATACCAACTGTAATGCCCCGACCCCAGTTACCTATAGTCGGTGCATTATTACATATCATTGGCATGATTACAAGAAAGATCGAAAGACCGATTAGTTTAGTAGCCTTGGAATAACTAGGTAAATTCATAAATTTTACATTACATCATAAAGTGAAAACTACTTCAAAAAAATATTGTCTTCATATCCCCTCATATTATCCATACAGGTCATTCATAAATTACTACTTCACATCTTGGGGAAAATAAAACATTGAAAGGGGTGAGCTCAGATGCTCAGTAAGGATAACAATACAGTAGAAACATTCATAAATAAACATAAACATTTAAGGCAATGTATAGATAAAAAAAGCCTTTTAAACTTGAACTTCAACATAATATGGAAAAGATAAAATTAAATAATGCCATTTACTTATTCACATGGATATTCTACTAGTCTAATAATCACACGCAATATCAATAACCACTTTCATAATGATGGAATGCATAATGCCAGACTATCATAACCACATAGTCAAGGCCTCGTGCCAAGACTACAAATAATATTTTGTCAAGGCCTTGTGCCAAGACACTAGTTTATCTCATGAGACCTACCGATGCATCGAGGAGCTATAGCGGGCTCCACCCATCACTTATTTAGTCCAATGCATTACTCATATGAATAGGTTTAAACATAACATAAACATTCATATTAAAACTAGCATACAAAATGTAAATACTTTCTCCAGAAACCATGAATTGTATAAAAATAACACATCCACAGTCAAACATATCACAAAACGTTCAATACAATGTGTAAGTTTTGTTTCATAATAACTCAACTTCAAATAATCTAAAAATTCATCAAAGGATGTTGATATAGATGAAATCAAAACTATTTGAGAGAAATATCTCTTTTTTGAAATCATTTAAAAGTCACATAATTATAAAATAAAACATTTACTTTGAAAATATCCTTATAATATCGTAAGGGAAGCTTTTATGATTTTATAATGGCATAAAATAGCCACACCCGCCGTATAAGTTAAAAAAATATTCTTACCTTAATTCTGTCGAAAAGGTTAAAAAAGGACCTTGTTTGGAAAACGACGGAAAGATTACTTTATAACCCTCTTATAAAAATTCAAACAAGGGTATAAATTCATTTAACCCATATTCTAGTAAATACTAAATAAAAATTTGAAATAAATTTTTAACAAACATGGATGTGGATGATAAAGAGGTCCCCGTAGATAATTGCGTATAAACAACCTCGGATAATGAAGAGGTTGTGAAATAAAACCTTACCTTGTACTTTTCCTTAGTCGATGGTATGTTAACCTCCTATATAATAGTTAAAACTTTGTTATTAAATTATACAATAACCATATAAATAATTATGATATCATATATTATCTTTTAACATTGATTTGTTAATAATATCTTAGTATTATCATTGTTTCGAGTGTTAACTTACTTGTTTTATTTTATATGTTTTGTTACAGAAGTCATGTTTGTTATGGATAGTTTGTACCTTAATCATATCCATAAAGATATAAAGTTCTTAAACATTACTTTTAATCATCAAATGAGAATTATTCTTGAATGGATACGATGGGGAATGAATCTCATCGCGTTCGTGGAGACGGTAGTCCGTACGTACACACGAGCGACAATATCATTCTTTTGATATTAAAATAATATATAATTGGATAATATATAATATATACAGAATAATTATCATGTTATATTTTTTATTTACATGAATTAAATATCATTATTATACCCATATAAATAATTATATATTGAATAACAATTACACCACGACGTAGAGACGGTAGGCCGTACGTATGAACATATAGTGACATGTCATTAAAAGGATGGATAGAATATTGAATATGGTTGTACCATATTTATAATAATATCAAATTATATATTAGATACTGGATTTATTATTTTAGAATGGGAATAAGAAAGAAAGAAGAAGTTGAAGAAGAAATGAACTTGAAAAAAGGTGGTGAAAACATTACATCTTCTTCGGGTTCTTCCTTTTGATTTGATCAAAAGGGCTCCATAGGTTGGATTTCTGATCAAAATAAGGACTCTAGGTTGTATTGAGGGAAGTTTATAGATTATTTGGGTAGGGTTTGGCCGAGCCAAGTGGCCTTGAATGTCTGAATTAGTGATAAGGGAGAGTGCCCTTTTATAAGAGGGGTGAGGGGCACCTTTGGAAAAGCTAAAAATATTATTTTATAATAAATTCATATTCGGTTTCTAATGGCTTCAAAGTGAATTATTTAAAATTTAATGTGGGGATGGGTCTAAGACCACTCAACCAATAGAATTTAGACGGGTTCGAGTCATTATATTAACCTTATCTTTTAGTTTTAACTCTTAGTTAATTAGTTTGACACGTACCATGTCACTTTGTATTTTTATATTATATAGTTAATAAACTTACTATATACCTCCAAGAGACCCCCAAGTGGTACATTAATGATACACCTATCATGATATAAGTCTCTCGGCCAAACCTTATATTTTTAGGAATTTAATATCAATTAATAATATAATATTTTTTTTTAAAACTCTTTTATGTCAATTTTGACGTTGTTGGGTATTTTGTTTTTGATAAGTTCATAACAGCATTATTACTTCGAAACAAATTTATATAACCAATACTAATATGTAATATTAACATATAAAATTAGTGTAATTTATAAAAAGTCTCAAATTAAATTTATTTTGATATTTGTAATATCAATTATTTTAATATTTCATTAATTAGGTAATTACTGCATCACAGTTGTGTCATAAATAAATTAAATTATTTAATGTCTAATATTTATAAATAAAATACCATTATGTATGAAATCGTTTTATATTTCTAATGAATATTTACAATCAAATTTATCTTATGTATAACCTTATATTAAAAATGTTTTAGTAAATAAACTTTGATTTTAACTCTTTTAACTCTTCTTTGAATTAAATAATAATAAATGTCCTAATCTAATCCAGGTGGACCTAAATAATAATATTTTATTCCTAAGGTTGTTTTTGGTCGAGATACACTTGTACAATAGAACTATTACATGTGTTAGGGTAATATTAATATCATTTTTACCCTTAATTACCCTATTTACTTTTAACATTGGTAAATAAAAGTAAAAAGTTACTATTCACCAAAAATTATTTTCATCTCATTGAACCACATTTTACTCCTTGATATTAACCGTGTCTCTCAGATTTTCGAAATTGCGCTCACAGAAGCGGTAAAATTATGTTTTATGTAAATTTTCAAATTCTCCTAAGAGGTGGGTAAAAGACGGTGAAAAGTTCAATAAAATTTTTATATATCTAAAATTAATCTAAACTAACTCTAATGAATTACTATGATCTTAAATAGGTATTATGTATCTATTTTTACCTTAATTAAATTTAAATAAAATAAGTAATTATTTAAATAAAAAATCAGTTTTAAACTATAACTCGGTGTTTTTTCACTATTCATCAAAAATTGAAAGTTTTCAGAAAAATACCAAAATTTCACCCTACGATAATTTCGATATTCCGAATCCAAAATGAAGTCCATTTTGAAAGATAAAATTTATAAAATTTCAAAAAGTGTGTATTACTATTCATAACGGCTAGTTTGATTGGTTGTGGTGTGTGTGTTAGAACTCAAAGTTGTGAACAACACACGCTACTGTATTATTGAAAGGGAAGCATACCGTGGAAGCTTGGGGTGTTAAAAACATGATTATAACAATAAACAATTTCTATTGATACAAGAGTATGTCAAGAATTTTTCCAATCCATCTCATATAAATATGTGTCCCACCATACAAATTATATGGATTCCATAAACTGATAGAAAATAATCATATATCTCTAACTTTATTTCAATATATCATGACCCCTGACCTAAAAAGGTACCTATGAGGGCCAATAATGGAAAAAAAAGATATAATGATCCATGAGTACCACCTTTATCATTCCATAATATGGTGATAACAACAAAAGTTATAAAAATATTACATATGGAAGGCATTACCCACTAATGGAATATAGGATCAGTGTATTGGATAAATCAATTGCTAGTAAAATCTATCTTATAATACAAATGTGTTAAAAATTATACCACATTAAAAGAACCATTTCGATAAAAATAAATAAAAGTATCAAATTAAATACCAAAAGTTGGTCCAATGGAAGTTACATGATAGATACTCAAAACCCATGCTTTTAATGTCTTACTCAGTACTTTATGACCTCTAAGAAATTTGAAAAATAGTTTATATAAACATAGGGTGATCATGATATAATATACTTATTTTCATTATTTTTGTATTGTATGTTTTAAATTAATAAATTCTACAATCTCTTTTAGGTCATATATGATATTGTTGTTAACGATGTAGATGTTCAGTAAAATTGGTTCATGAAATAATGGAGGAACAATCGAGTATAGGCATGTCCTTGAATTTTCTATAAGACATAACCTAGTTAGAATATAGAGTGTACAGACACATGGATGTATTTGATATGGGTTTGAAGAATACTATAGAACTAACCAGTCATCTTGTTCTTCTATTAGATCCATGGTTTTTTATCTTAGCATAACATCTCACAGGAGGCTAGTCACCAGCCTATAGTTGGTTCCATCATTTGTCTGGTGAAGCCCACTGGATTTACGATACAAACTGACTTATATATTATTAAATGAACTCCATTTATTTTAATTAAGACTAGTCATTTACCCTCATTATGATGTTACCAATGAATTAAAATGAAGAATATTGGTTGGGGAGTTGAAAAACATCATCATCAATTGACATAACTATATCATCACTAGTGATGTAGAGTCCTGTAAGAAAGCTGTGGATCCCATACAAATGATTTATGGGTGAAAATTAAATGAAATAGTCACATAATTTATTTTAAAGTGTCTTTTGGAAAATATTATTTTTCAGTGACTATTTATTTATAGAAGAAAATATTGACCCCTTTAATTTTTCAACATGTTATTAGAATATATCGGGAAACATATAACATTAATATCTATGTGCTATCACAGATAACCAAGGAATCCTTTGATGTACTGACAATAAAGAATATACTTATCCATTAATCCATGTAGGAGAACTCTAATTGGTTTTCCAAGATGAGATAATATCGCTATAAGATGTGTTATATAGGAGATTGAGGTTATCAAATTCATTTTATAAATATAACTCAAATTGAGAGCCTCCTACAACTTATATATTGAGGTTCAATATACCCAAATATGGTTCACTAGTCCCTAAATATATGATTCCCATTAAATAACACATAAATGATGTGTTATTACCAACAAAATTATTCATATACTTCATTTATATTTCTATTAGAATATTCTAATATAATAATTTATACTGCAATATAAAATAGTGATATTAACTAGATTTGTCTGTTAAAATGTTTAATGAACTGTTAATTGTAATTCAATATTCATTCATTAATTTTTTTTCCATGTATTCACTTAATATCTAGTGAATACATATAATAAATAAATTAAATATAAATTATTTTAAAAATTAATAATAATAATCTTTTTATTTCATGGAGATCTTATATTATCATTTGTCACTCAATCCCTATGTCAGGGCCCAACATTTCATATACAATAATTCATTAGAATAGTATGAATATTCCAATAAACTAATTATTTTACCCTCCAGTCCCTTATCTCAATAGTAGTGAATTCAATTCATAGAATAAGAGAACATTTTTGCAACACATTATGTCCCATAAAGAAATAAAAAGTACTATTAACAACATCAACCATTCCTATGAACAAAATCTATGTAATATAATCCCATTGTTTCATGATATATCATAATGTTGGATGGAGAGTTTGGTTTACCATTCTTTATTTATTTTCTTTCCATTGAACCTATAGAAGTAACTTACCTTCTTCTACCATGTCCATGGTTTTAGTGAAGCCACCGCCATCCATATCAACTAGTCCTGAGCTATTTTATATTTTATATATGATAAAATTTATCTTGGTTGTTCAATCAATTTCATACCACCAATGAAAAAACCAATGCTAGCTAGTTACTTCACTATATCCTTAATTTCACAGTTCTATTCTTACATACATGTATGTTCTAAATTATTATACACTAGTAATAATATCAGGTCATATAAACATTAAATGTGTTCATAAATAGGAAATAATAATAAAAGAAAAAAAATATAGCATTCCCATCGGCATGTTAGCCTTCATGGCCTCATCTATTTAGGATTACCAAATGAAAAATTAATGAGGATATGTCTTAATGAGTATGATCCACCAACACCAAATAGTTACACATCAGATGTTTCATTCAATTATTATGTTTCTAGACCATCTTCCATGTTTATGATTAATTTCATAGTATCTTGAGGGTCTCATTATAGCATGGGAACTGTTATAACCTTTTGATATAAAAAATAAACTGCGGAAACTTCTATATAAATTGTGGACCTAGAAATACCAACACTATTATGGTAAGGGTAAATGATGTATAAATCAATTTATGTATGACATGGTGATAAAAATTTACTATTTAAGTTGGGTATAGGGAAACCACTTTTTAAACACTCTATCATTCACTAGAGCCTATATTATAATAATAATTGATAGCTCTAACAAGATAATATCATTATTCTACTAATATATAGATTTAGTAATTTGTGATTCAACATATCTATTTCTTGGATACTGAATTATACGTGACTTCACTTATGCGGGTGAGATTCTTCAAGAGATGATATCCCTAGTTATATTCCATTTTTTCACAGTCAAAATATGACATCTTGGATTCTTATAATAGAAGTATCATCATAATTTTTATTATGATATTACATTATTTATTATTTGATATTCTAATAACTAGAAAAAAAATTATACAACACTTCATCAGTGGAATCAGAAGATACCACATAATGAGTATTTGTAGATGTAGCTACCTCTATATTGAACTATTTTATCATTCTAATTACCATATCCAAGCTATTGAAATAAATCATACTTTTCAAAGTGAAAAATATTTGATCTCCTTCTAAAAATATTTTCCTTTCGCCTCTATGTACGTCGAACACGTTCCATATACTCTCTAATGTATAATTTGATATTTCTATCAACATTCTATTGAGTTATTCAAGATATATATATATATATATAAGATATTTTATTACCATAATTTGTGTCTTGGAAATAGACTATATTTTATATATCTTTGAAAAGCTGATAAGATAAATTCGTAAGCAATATTGAATTATACTTAAAATAGTAATATTCACTTATTTCCCACACATACATTCATGGATATGTTATACATTATGAAATTTGAAATGATTCAATCCCAAATTTTTCTAACATGAATTTAATTTATCCCTTGTCATTATATATAATCTAAATTGATCAATGATAGCTAAAAACTCTTACTCAATATATCTAATTCCCTATCCCATTGGAAGCTACATTGATTTAATATATAGAGAGACAAAAATACTTTGTAACTAACTAACTATAATACCAATAATGTTTTATGATATATTATCAAGAAAATTTTTATTGAAAAATTATGTCACTCCCACTATCTACCTTTAAAAAAATGAAAAAATTCATTCCAAATTAATAATATATGATCGTGGTGGTTACTTAATTAAAGAAATACATTTTAGTAACTTTCACCCAATATTAGAATTTTATTATGTTGAAAAATATTTTTGGTTGTATCATCTAGACACTATCCAAGAATATTGGTCTTTAAATACAATTCAAAATAAAATCATCATAGATTGTATCTATCGCATTTAAAATTCATATGGTATTTTGAATAATGAGTTGTTATAACCATTCATTGATTATTGGTACCACTCTTATAAAACCAATGAAATGATTCTCTGGAATACCAGTATAGTTTCAGGATTTAAATAATTCTAAAAACTAAGTACCTTTACAATGATATATGTACTCCATTAATGAAATTTATTTCATCAGGTTGATTACACCTTTTTTTCATTTAATTGTTACTATTAAAATTGATTGTTCTCTATTAATAATGTATCGCCCATCATGTAGATTATAAAAAAAAAATTATGGTTTTAACCTTCCTATACAGTATTTCAGACTATATCATCCCATTTTCACAATATTTTGTGGATCATGTTCTTATTCCCAATATTTGGGCATCTCCAGCCTTGGAAACCCCCAATTCAATCATTATCACACTATCTAAAAATATTGATGTGGTACCTTTAATATAAATATTATATTTCACTTGGCTATTTCCTTTCTATCATATGGATCTCAATAATATCCTTTTAAATAGATAGGATATTTACTTTAGTTGTAAAGTGTTTTTTTCATGTCAATTTTTTTCTATCCTTAACAACCACACTGCGTATAAAGAAATTTAATTATGAAATGAATGATTTTTATTATTATATAACTCATATGATATACATTATTCATTAAACATGGAATGAATTTATGCTATAACATATCTATATGTCATTCATGTCTTGAAAAATAATGGATTTATCTCTAATTCATATAGATTTTGACATTGATTGTCCTTTTATATACACAATGAATTTAACAAGTATGAGGAAAAGTTTATTTATGAATTACATAATGCTACATTTTAATGGTAAATGTTTCTATGTAGGAATCATAATCAATCCTCATTACCAACATCATATATTTGATGTGTATAACAAATCATCACTTTGGATTTATTCAATAGTACATTATAATGATCAGCAAATACATAGTCAAGATATTCTTGTAACATATGACCAAGACACATATATATTTTAACCACTGATATACAATATATAACTTTTACATTCAGTAAAAAAATAGAGGATTATTATGAATTATATTTGATAATTTTTTATCCTTTTGTATGTTCATTATCAATATTTTAACATATTATGGTAGAAATATAGATTAATATTACTTCTAACAGTTTCTTTTTCTAATACTATGAAATTAATATCTCTATAATACCTATGTTGTTTACCGATAAAGAGTTTAAAACCATAGTAGTCATATTCTTAGAAAATATTAAATTTTACTAGAAAACAATTATCTCTACATAGTTAGGTATAAATTAAACTTATATTTTATATAAATAAATTATTACTAATTATGGAATAATTACAGAACTATTATATATAGATTAGACTGCACACAAAATATTCAAAAAATTAAATAACGTCTCAATTTTTCTAACAGACACCTTAGATAAATTATTTGGTAATACATAACAAAATTTTAACTATAATCATTGATCACAGAAATTAGAAGTATTGTTATTTTCACCAATCATATATGGTATTAATATTTTATTGAGTACCTAATATGTATGAAAAAAACATATAATGATGAATATTCTGAATAAGGACTATCTATATACTTCATCAAGTCAGTTCATAGCATTCAATATTCCAAAAACGTATCACACAACATGTAATGAATATAAAATCATATTCAATAGCACTCATATTTTATTGAAAATTATGTTTTGAAGGTTATTTTGGAATCATAATTTCCATTGTAATTTTTTCATTTTAATTTAACTTGTCCGTAATAATAACTAGTGATCAATATTTTATTGTGTTTTTATTATCTTGGATAACATTACCCAAAAGGTAATAATGTCTTTTTTCCATTTGATGTTTATTTTTTATTCATAAATAAAAATTTATTATGTTACTAAAAACTATATTATAATGGTATATATTGAATAATCATAATCGATATTATAATTTAAATATATTCAGTGTAATAAACAACTCATTCATATCAAGTTTTACATATTACTCACAAGATTCTCAGAGACGATACAACATGTGAAACCATCCATGATGTGATTTTGTTTTTTCATAACACATCAAATATTTATGTTTAAAACATTATGTAGCCAAAAAATGAGTCATACATGAGTATATTGTATAAATCATTCATAACCTCACTTTATTAGTTAGAAAAATATGAGGTGGGGACTCTAACACATTTAATGTATTATATCATAGTACATTGTGATTGTGTTTGTGCTACTCTTGTTACATCAAACCTATGAGGAAATATTCTTTATCAAATATTTATCATTGTGTATCTATGTTATTAATTTAAATTTTTATCTAAAATAAAATTGAGATGGATTGGTACATTATCTATATTACCAATTAAACATTATAGATTAATTAAATCAGTGGTTGTCTCCCACTTTTTTTATTTACCACAAGAATCCCTCACTACATGGTTGAGAATACCATATACATTGATTACTCTATTGGAAATGATCATTGAAACCACACTTTATCATCCACGACTTGGCTACACCACTACTCAGAGAGTTTCAATATTAGTTTTTGAATGGTCGACTTCCTTAACTCACTTCCCCTTAAACTATTTATTGAACACCCATATTCTAGAAATTGTAAAGAAGATTCACTCAACTCTTTCCCTTATTGTAATAACAATACTAATATGGATACTTTATTTATTCTATATTTTGTTATATCAACCAATAAATATTATGAGAACTCTCTTGTTGTATGAGGCACCCCCAATTATAGCTATTTAGAGGCCCTTATACTTGGTTTTTTTCATACATAAATTACCAAAGGAGTTAAAACATAATATTATTTTAAGGGTTAATATTAATTAATGACATATGAAATAATTTTTTATTGGATAAGAACATACTAATTGACCATACTAACAAATCAACAATATAGAAGTTATAAAAACATTCATTGCATCCTTAATTGATTTAATCTATGTATTTTAGTTTATTATTTCATATAATCCTACATATAAAAATATTCAAAAAATAATATTAAATGATGCATATATTAAATAAAAAAATTTACTCATCATGAAAATTTGTTATTGTTTTATACCTTTAATCACAATGGATCAATTTTGACCCATATGATTATAATTATTGAGTCATTCTTGAATCATATCAATGATTTCTCTACGTTCTAATGTATATACTTGTCATATAGAATATCAACTCTTTTTTGTTGTTCTGTGTCTTTATTCTTCTATGTCATAATACATAAATACTCACATTTAGGTGAGGGGGTCTGATGAATATAAAATACGCATGAAATAAAGCTCAGGTAGATATCTAGTCACATACACAAATAATGAGATTAACATGTAATGTGATGACCATTTATATAATTAATTAATTACTAAAAATATAAATCACATTAAATTATTAATTATTTAATAAAAAATGGATATACATTGTTCTGTCACTACTCATGATTATTCTAAACTCAAATTAAATTCATGATTATAGTAAAATTTTGGATAAATTTATATCGAGGGAAATTAAAATAATTGAAATAATTAATTTTAATTTTAAATATAATTCAAATAAATTATTTCACTCAATCCATATTTATTCCAAGGGGTTGTAGTTTTATTGGGTGGTGATATAATATTTGGTTGAGTTGGGTGGAAGAATTATTGGAGGGGGTGTGATGGGAGGCCCATTTTGTTTATAAATGTATGGGAATATTGTTGGTGGTGTAATGCACAATGGGTAGTTAATGGTCTTCTAGATGGTGAGGCATATAATGAGGGGTGCTTCTAGAGTAAATAAGTGTGGGTAGACAATGGGTTTTTTTTTGTATGGTGGGAGGATATAGGTTGAACCATGGGGTTTCATCAGAAGGATGATAGTTTGTGAGTTATAGATAGGTAAAGAATGAGCTGCAACAGGTGGTTCCATCATCTATTTTTGTTTTTTTAATTTTTCATATATTTTGGAACCCCCAGTCCCCATTCTTATATGTTTGGATTTTAAATAGTATGCAATGACTCGCTAACCGTCCACCCCTTTTATAATAATATTTTTTTCCTCTATTTTTTAATTCTAACATTATTAGAAGTTGACAATGTAGATAAAAAAATTAAAATTATATTCCAAATTTTAGTGGAATGAAACCCATGGAAGGAAATAAATATTACAACTTTATGAAACTTCTTTAGAGTCTAGGTTTTCACTGGAAATGTCTGCTGCAGACCCAAAACTAGCATAATTAAATTAGTTCTTTAAATTATGAAATCATAAAATACCGATTTCAATCTAATTCAAATCTTTATATTACACAACATGGCCACTTGATATCAGATAGAATCATCATATCAAGCTAATGGATTTTATTAATGGACTCATTTTATTTAAGTGATCTTTTTAACTACCTTACACATTCACATGATCCCTCTGATACCAAATAAATGTAATTGGGAATACAGTAAAGGCATATATGTTGAGGATTTAAAATTATTCATCCTTTATTGATGTAAATACTCCACATCCAGTGATACGTAACATGATAAAAAATAACTTCATCACATGTAATGGTTTTATGCAAGAAAATCTATCCAATAATTTTTTTCTCTCGATTTGAAGATGCATTCGACAACTGTTCATCATCAATGACCATTCATTGATGTAATTGAAGATGGATCCATCTTGATCATACAATTTTTTGTAATGATTCTGTGAACATTAATTGTCAATATTCAATGCTTGCACTGAGATACGATGACTCCATGTACATGATGACAATCCCTGCTACATTGTCCCTTAAATAAATTAAGGAGAACATGGATTTATAATTTGGATTAAGTAGGTGCCTCTCAATGATGATGGAGAGAGAGGAGAGAGAATACATAAGTGTGTTATGATGAATATTTCCTTGATTTAATTCATCCTCCCACTTATATAGAGATTATCAATATACTGGAAAATGGATTCACTTCCCCTAAATATTGATTTCACAACAAATTATCCGTAAATGACGTGTTATGACAAACTAAATGTATGATGAAAATAATTTATATCTTTTCACTAACTTGTAATATATTAAAATATATTATTTGATAATATAATGTATTTAACTTTACCCTTTATTCCTATAAATATTACAAGATCTATAAATAGAAAAATAATATTCATTCGTTAAATATTTTCCACTTATTAACTTTATATATTGTCAATAAATATTTTAAAAAATCATTACTAATTTTTATTTTTTAGTATAATATTTATTTATTTATTTAATGGTGCTCGTAAGGTTTCATACACCACTCAGACCCACTGATGGGACTAACATTTTCGTATTATCTAATTTATTATAATTAGATAGACCTTTGAATACGCTATGTGTGTGGACCTCTAGTGACATATCTTTATAGTAGTGAATATTATTCATAGTCTAGTAGAAGAGTCTACTAATGCATTAAAGAAACTAACGATATAAATAATATTCATTTTAATGACTAGCATTACTACAAATACACATCATGTAATATAATCTCTTGGTCTCATGACATCTCATAAACCATTGTGCATGCTTCATGTAATCATATTTTATTTCATTATTACCAATTCACCTTACATGATATACCTACCTTATGATACAATGGCCATTGATTAATTTATGGTAGTAATAAATGGAGAAACTATGCCTGAGAAAAAAAAATTTTGGAAGAAATAAAATATACTTCATTTTTCAATCAATGTCATACAATAAAATACACAACCAGAAAAAGATACCTCACTATGAAATTAATTCCATATTTTTTAATAACATTTTTGGTAAAAAATTATTATAAAACAAAAATAAAAAAATTCACAAGAAAAATATATTTGATCATTGATAGAAAGTCACAATGACGCATGAATCACGTTGTCTTCCAATTGGAGGGTAATTCCTCAAGAGGGCATCTACTTGAAATCGCCATGTGATAATTTCATGAGAATAATTCTAAATATCTATGAGGTCCCACAACCTGATAGTCTCATATTATCAAATTAATGTTAGTGTGAATCTTTCAAATTATAAGATATTATTTTAATATTATTTTCAATATATAATGGGGTAATAATTGTATCACAGTAACTACTATAACATTTTGATAATAGAAAAAATATATGTGCATTACCATATAAAATAGGTTGTATAAATATCAACACTATCATATTATGGGTAAATCATGATGAATTATTATATATATGATATGGTAAACAAAAATTAATTTTAATATTTGGTTTAGGGAGACCACTTAAACAACACTTTGCTAACTAATTCCATCCTTGTTTCCCCCACTTCTATGTTGACCCTCCCTTCTTTCCTTATAAGATCTTTTATTTATCTCTACTTGTTTCTCCAAGGTTGGACTAATTTAGTGATAATTTATTTGTTTGTTTCTTATATATTTTAACCAATATCCTCTTCTTCCTAAGGATATGTGCATAGATCTAAGATGGATATTGGGTTTCAATGTTAATAAAACAATGAAATGTTATATTTTTTACTTATCAATGATTAATATATACGGTATATTACATCTCTTAATTGGATCATGATCTATCATCAATTATGAATTTTTAATAAGTATGTGGTTATAAAATGTAATCCTAATCCTCTTATTCATGTTGGTTTGATGATAAAATTATAATACATTGATGATTCCTAAATATATTCAAGGAGGAATTGATGAATCATTGGAAAATCCCTTGACTGAAGTTAAAACCATCATCAGTCCTTGGTGTTTCCATGTAAGTATATCTAGACCAATAATTTTTAGACTCTATTATTCTTGATTCTAATCTTGAATGTCATATACATTGTAGGGTTGATGATGGATTCTCATTTGTTGGGTATACCCAGGGTTTTTGTTTAGAATAGATATAAAATTCATGATTTATTCTTCTATAAACTACAGATCTAGTGAAATAGAATCCACTCCATTAACATACATTGTAATTGGATCCATTTATGAACTCAATAATATAAGTGATTCTAGAACCACGATTTTTTAATTTAAATCTCTTAAAGTATCTTTCCTAAATTTCTTTCTTATTGGACCATAATTTAGGTTATCCATCCATTATGTGTGAGGTTGTTTTGTGTGGTTTCATGACATGATTAAATTTTTTATCCCTTTATTATGATTGGATTTATTCATCATGAACTTTGGGTTTGGATCTTCTTTACCATTTGACGAAATTTTATACCATTCATTCCATGATTTTATATTTTGATTTATTGGATTTATGATCATGAATGATGGTGTTGGCTTATGGGTGAGTGTGTATATCCTTAAGACATGTATGTGATACATGATTTCATCTGTATTTATAGAGTATCTTATAACCATGTTTTATGATGATAAATTAGTGTCATATTATGTGAATATATTTTATGAAGATGAAATTTTATGTTTTTTCTATCTATTTCTTACCTTGTTATGTGTACTTAACAATCATTGGAGGTGTTTCTTTTGGTATTGAAAATAGGTAGACCATTATGATATGATTCTCCTTTAGATGGGAGTGTGCATTATTTTTTATGATGATTTTAGTGGGCATGAATACATTGAATAAATAAATATTTTATTTCATGTACCATGTACACTAGATGCCTAGTAGATTCCAAGCAGCAAGTTCACTTAGTTCTGTAAGGAAATAGATAAATGTATCACCATCCTTATGGATAGTTTATAAAAATTTCCACTGTTAAATGGGTATGTGTTTATTAATCATATTCTCAAAACATGTATTTATGTTCTATTGATGATAAAAATTTAATCCATTTATATTCCCATTGCAGCTTGGGGAGGATTCGACATGTCAATGACCAATTCCTTAAATCAATCTAGAACCCTAAAGAAATATCTATGATTCATAGTAAGTCATAAAATATGAATCATTTTATGACATACTTTTTGTATTTACATATTTATTCTCTTTTATATTGACCATTTCATGATAGGTTGATGTTACAATGCTATAACTAAGTATTGATTCTCGACTCATTGATGTTTGCATGATTTATTCTTCTATCGACAATGGATCCAATGAATTAGATTCCTCTCTATAAAAAATACATCATAATTTGTTCCATTGAACTAATATGTTAGGAATGTGTTTATAAAACAACCATTCAGGGAATTTAATATCTTTATTACAATTTTATAAATATTTACTTGATTAAATGTAATCATATTTAGCAATAATTGATGTGAAATCTAGTTTTTCAATGGTGAAAAACATGATTTGGTCTTCAATACCTTGATGATAATGGGATATCTTCCTCAGTAACATTGAGGAATGAAGTTCCATACCATATACATCCTTTTTATATCCTATTTTCATTGATTTTATATTTTGATATAATATATTTATAGAAATTATTGTTGGTGTTTTATTGTGTGTGTGTGTGTAAAATAAGACCCAAATATGATTATTGATTATATGAGTATTTGTATAGTATCCATCTACCATACTTGATGTTGATATCATGTTTTTATATATTTTAACTATATTTTATCTTGATGAAATGACATTCATGGCCTATGTATTCTCTACCTTATTATGAATATTTAACAATATTTGGAGGTTTTTCTTTTGGAACTTGAAATAGGCAGACCATCATTATATGACTACATCATAGAGTTAGAGTGCACATAATGTGATATAAGAACATTTATAGGAATGAAAATATGTTATAGATACCTAGTTCACTTTGATTAGAATGTCTAATTGATTCCATGTGGATATTGGTTACCATGTAAACTCAATGATAAGAAGATTCCTTATGGAATGTTTATATGATTCCCTGTTGTTGTCGAGTATGATGTACTCATAATTCCTAGGGGACTACATGTAGATTTTTACCTTAATTATTTTATGATTTTGTGTTACATGTAATGACTTAATAATGGTTTATGAATATTTTTAAGGTTTATGATTATCCTCTTGACATGATTCTAAAACAAGAACAACCAGAAATGGTGGATTCTTGGTTCGCACAAATGTGACCGACATATTATTTTTTATTCTTCGATTCACATCTATTATTTTTAATGAGTATACTAGATACATCTATGATCAATTTTAAGGATTAATTGGTAGTTTCCATATAGTTTTTATTACTAACACCATGCTCAAGTATCTTAATGCATGTACATACCTCTTGTATAAGTATCCAGATAAGGTTAAGGGGCCTATGGTAGATTGATAATCTGGGTATCATGGCTTCTATAATGGAACTGAGATGTAATTTAGAGAATTTCCATTGTTTTTCTTATTTAATTATCTTCATGTAGTTATACTATGGATTTAATTTATTAACTCAGATCCCATTTTTTATATCACATGTGTTTCATTTGATATAATATTATTATTCTTATTTCAACATCAGATATTACTCTGATTTATTATTTATTTTATTTATGTTTTGGTTTATATAACTACCAATTATGTCATAGTATCCCAACTGAAGTCATTGATACCACCACCACTAGATGGTGGCCTACTACATAAAGAGAGGTGAACATGTAGTCTTATGGATATCTGGATTAGACTATGTGGATCAATTCAGGGCAATGAAAAATGGTATCAGTTACCTATTTTTATTTAATTTTTACTAACCCGGTACATTGTAGAAAAGAGATAGGTTGTGTGGTAATCTGGTATATGAGTTTCTATATTCACGGAAATCTCATGTGTAATAGACCTCCATGTTAGAATTTATGTTATTTTTTTTACTTATTATTGAAATTTAGGGTGCATCCAGACATTAGCACTAGGGATGTAGTATCTCATTCCATATATATACTTATTTTTTTATAATAGTACATTAAAATAATGCATGTACATATGTTATATATTTAGGATATAAGTTTATTGAGTGATATATCTATTTTCTATGATACTGAGAATTATCAGTGTTGGAATATTTTATTTGAACATGTGTGTTATATTACATTTGTATATATATATATATGAGACTATGACTAACATGAATGAATGGAGAACTTTTTATAATTCCCGGATGGATGTACCTCGGGGTTGTGGTTTTATTCATAGGAGAAACATTGTCTAATTCCATTTAATGAATAGTATCTCTCTTATTAGATTTATGCCTTTTAAAATATTCCTTCGTGTTGTAAGGGATGATACCCTGAAGAAGACTGATTAAACCACCAATATTTGTGGTTCAGAATGATCATGTTATATGGGATGTCCAAATTCTATATCCCTCTATATAAGAGGGTGTAGTACAGAACACTCCCACAAATTCATTATTAACATAGGTTGTATTCCTACTTCAACATGGAGTTCGTCCACATAAACCTACTCAAGGTGATGTGAAAATAAGGTCTATGGTTTACTATTCTAACAACATTCTAATCCAGCAACAAATAACCTTTTTAGGAACTAAGGATATAGGATATTGAGAACAAGACAGATATCATAGGGATTGTATTCATCCTAATTCATAAAAAAGGATAAAATAGTTAATCATTTAAGTTTCATGATATAGGTTCTAGCTAGGATGTGATGGGGATTGATTAGACATGCTAGTAGACATGACGGTGTCTACTCGGAGGCATTCAACATCATGTTTTGTTGAAATTATTTATAATAAATTGATTCCAACCTGATTATTGTATTTTATAGATATTCATCAATCACCAATTATGATATCATATCAGTCATATTATTCACTAAGATACTTATCTTTTACCCTCTATTAGAAATATTATTGAGGGAAAGTTTAGGGAATTTTAGATCGTTCTTAAATATTACATGAGATGAGTGGTTAAAATATTTGACCTTGTGACATAACTAGAGGATTTTCAATAGGTATTTACTATTGATAAGGTATTTGAGGAGGATTTAGTGATTGTTCTTCATCTTTGAGTCAATGCTCTGGTGGGTGGATCTCTTAATATTGAGATAAGTACCTATTCTTGTTGTATTTATAATATGATTGTGGACATGAAGAATAGTAGTAGGTTCCAGGTTGATGTTATTAGGTATTGCATAGTATCCTTTAAAGGAGTTCTATATTTCTTTAACTATGGGAAGATCATACATTACAACATGGTCTTCATAGAACATTAGATCTGGTTTTTATTGTGTGGAATGATGGGAATCTCATACATTCCTACTTAATATTTATAAATTCAGGTTTCCATGGTGTATTGATGTAGACATGGACATGGAACCAAGAATAGATATAGGTTCCTTAGTAGTATTATAAGATTATAATTAAATGGGTTATTTAGAAACCTCATGGGAAATGTTTTGGAGAAAAAACAATTCATGTTTGCGTAGTGGATTAGACTCTAGTAGATGGTGGTGATTGATGTTGTACCTTATATGGTGTGGTGTTCATCACATATACAATGTTTAGATCTTTTTAAATTAATTATGAATCCCATTACTTATTATTTGAAAATTTATTTGAGGAATTGAAATATTGGTCATGAATTTTGATGATTTTTATTCCCCCAATACATGGTTGGGAATGAATTTGGACCATTATCATTGATTCCTAGTGGGTACTAGAGTCATTTCTGGTTTTAGAAATCTAACAGACATCAATATTCTAGAGATGATGAGGATTGATTTGACTCTTATAATTGATAGTATGAACATTTTTTTATCCCACATTAATTGATATCAATGGTAGGTATCAATTACCTCAACCAAGGGAGCATGTAGACTAGGTCTTGACATGAGATAGCTTGGGATGATAATGTCCCAAATTACATGAATGTCACTTTCACCATTATCAATGGTAACCCCCTTCTCATTTATCCAATTTTTGATCTATATCTAGAGATATTATAGGATTACATCATATGACGTCCCCATGAAACATGAGTTAACTAAAATATATAACTCATTCTAGGTGTGCGGATCTTTTCAATAAAACATTAATATGTGGAATTTGATGAGTTGAAGGGTTTTAATGTTTGCTTCAAGGAAATGGAAAAGAAGGGGGTTGGAATTCCAAGTACATCACTATGTGATTTACGTATTTTATTCACTAAGAATGTGATTTGTTGTTTTTAATCCAAAAAGATTACTAATGTATAAATCAAATGATGGTGAAACATAGGCACCCTTTTTCCCAGTATGAATGATATTTTTGATCGTTTTTGGTGATTGTAGTGTTTATTCATAATCAACCACCAATTTGGATATCACCAATTGCAGGATAGAGATAATTATATACTAAATATGGTGTTCAGGAGCAGGTATGTTCTACACATGTACAAGTTGGTGTATTTTGGACTGAATAATTCACCAGCATTGTTCATGGATATCATGAATAAAATAATCCACCAATATATTTCCACCATTTATTGTTCATTTATTCATGAAATATTTATTTAAAAATTTTCCTAATAGAAAAAATCTTGACATCTCAAGATAATCATGAGTACATATTTATCACATAAGATTTATGCCATGTTTTCATTGTGTCACTATTGTATTCAATATGTAAAATTATTGGAGAATTTTTTTTGGTACTCATATATATATATATATATATATATATATGGAAATGATGAAAGATAAGGTAATGATGTCCTATAAATGTTCCCAAAACATGTTCAAGATTATGATATTTCTGATTTTATCTTAATATCATCATTTTACACACAAATTCTCTCATTTACCAGTACCAATGGCTATAGTGATGGTAAAAGGGGTGGTTTTTAGTGGTTATAATAAATAAAATAATATTTTATTGAGTTGAATTTTGGAGTTAATTCAATTTTAATGATTCAATTCATGAAATTATTTTTTGTTTGACTATATCACTGATGTAAAAACTTCTTGAGCTAAGGGATCGTAATAATGTTTACCCTGATGCATTAAGATTTGGAATGTGGTTGGTAGTAATGTAGTGGGAGGTAGTCATACCTTTTGGGTAATGTCAATTATGAAACCATGATGGTAAATATCTTTCCCATGACATATTGAAAGAATCCATCTCCGACATAATGATTTTATGGAGACATTATTTATCTGGATAGATGTTTCTTATTTATATGCTTCGCAAGAGCATATACTATATATTCCCATAGTGGGACCTATATTTGTGGTATAAGAAATGAATATAGTGCCCTTGGATTTCCAAAATGATATATCCTACACACTAGGAAAGGATATCATCATATTTTATTCTATTGACTGTATGATGCAGGTTGGTCCATACCTTATTGAATAGGATTTTTTTTGGAAAAATGGTTCATAAGGAGATTTTGGGATGATTGGAGGATGGATGATTATAAATAATAGGTAAAAATTGTATCTTCTATATTATTGATCATATATTATTTGGTATATAGTGTTAAGGATTGTCATAAATATGATCGATAGTTTTCTACGATGTGGAAAAACTAGAATGTGGTGACATAAAACCCTGGTTAATAGTGGATAAAAATGATGTGATCATATTATATAGGATATTTTCAGTCACTGATTCAGTCATGGGAGAGATAATGAAAGACTTACATAAATATATGTGGGTGGTACATCTTGGAGCATCAAATATGTACCATGACATTAGTTGGGAGTTTGGGTGTCTACTGTGAAAGTGTAAAATATTTGGCTATTTCAATTGATTCCCAACCATATAGAGGATAATTTCTGAGAAGAATAATAATGGAGGTTAATTATATCTATATCCCAGCCCCATGTGCATGTTAAAGGATTTCTTTATTGATATTTCGATGAGATTACCTAGGACCCATGGAGTTGTGAAACAGTGTGTTTATTATTTGTTAACTAATGAAATTTTTATATTTATTACATATATGGGAGACTCACTCAGTTTTTAAGATAGTAATGGTGTATATCTATGACATATTATGATTTCATATAGATTACATAAGAATTATATCCAATATAGACCTGTGATTTATAGCATGGTATTAGTAGGGATTGATGGGGGCCTTAGAGACTCGGCTGAGATTAACTACATCAAATAAACCCCAGATATATCGATAGTCACAGGAAAATATTTAGATATTGTAGAATATTATCCCCTATTTCATTCTATACTTTTGTGGAGAATGTGATGATCACTTATCCATGTTTGTGTTGACATAAAATCTCAGTTACCAAGATTTAAATCAGACTTATCCTTACTAGTCTATTTTTGGTAGGCTATATTTTAAACATCCAAAATTCTCATACATAGATATTATATCTTATTAGATTAATAATTACTACATTAAAAAATACACCTAAGGATATGAAAGGTATGTTTACATTGGATACGACATTTAAATCAAAATATTTTTTGAATGATCTCCATCATGTCACATTATAAACATTATAAATATCACTCTTATTAAACATACCCTACTTAAAAACAATAATCATAACCTGGTGAAGGGAAATATATGAAAGAGTGAGATTTGATTCTTAGTAATGGTGAAAAATGGTGATATAAAAATATCATTTGAATATGGATATTAGAACATGAGAATAACATTATAAAACCATACACTGTATATCATAGATCATAAATAAGATTCATGGAATAAATCATGAAAGTACATAATATTTGAAACCTAATGTAATCAAGGAACATAAGATAGATACTAAAATTTTCATAAGACATATAGTTGTTGAGTATACATAATAATACAAAATATTATGTCATGTATTCCCATTGATACATTCATACCATGATAGGCATGAGAAAAATACCCAAGTTCCATCTTCGGGATTGGGATAACCTCATGTGTACCATCTTTTGGGCTTGAGATAAGCTCTTATTTACCACGTTTGGGATTGTGATATCATCCAAAATTCGATTTTTTCTCATATCACATTAATTAGTACCATATGAATTAGAGAGAGATACTTGTTCCAAATGTCATGGTTATGGCGTAACCACCATCCTTAGTTATCACGTAACCACCATCCATGGATATAATGTAACCACCACCACATAATTAAAATCATGCATGTGTGTTCCTCAAGATATTAAATGTTACTTTATATCAGAACCCATAAAATGAAATGGGTTTCACAAGTATTATATCATACCATAACTTAAGAAAAATAAATGGGTTTATATAACATCCATCCTTTCATTATATCATAACTCATGGAAATGAATCATGTTTTTTAAGCATGTTATCATGATAGAACCCATTAATTAAAATACATTTCAAAAAATATTTTTATCATAAACATAAACCATTTATATAAATAACTATAATGATATACCTAGATCATATCCCTAGTAATGAATAAGTAACATCAAAATATGTTAGCATATATGGGATATTATATTTTAAAGTACAATTGGAACACTTATTGGAGAAGAAATCATTTACTTAAAAGTTAGTTAAAAAATTTGTAAATAACTTTCATTTAAAATAATATATTAATCCTATAAATGAAACTTTATAATAAAATTATTTTTATAGGATATCGGAATATTCCATTCATGTTTACACATTAAAATATTGACTCCTTTACTATTTTTGATGCAATAAAAATTATGATTGATTGGAAAATGAAATGAATATTAAATTAAAAAATTATAATATAAAACATATGAAAAATTACACCAATTAATCATTTATATATATTTAAAAACGTTTTTGAAAACAATTTTATAAAAAATGATTTTGGAAGAAAAAGTAATATTCAACCGAAGAGATAAATAAAGTCCTTTTTCTATTTTTTTTAGTAATAAGGTTTAAATACATGAATACAAATAGAAAAGAAAATTATTATTAAGAATTAAAAATAACACTATATGTTTATTATTTTCTTGATATACGGGTAGAAATATTTTGTCATCATAAGCATAATCACAAATAGTCTGGATAAACAATGGGATAGAATCATAAAACCCATACCGCATTGAAAACACTAAATGGTAATCCCCATGAAAGGGATATCATAAAAATGATATGTAAATCACAATATGATGTAATTGAATCACCATAAAATTCATTAATGGGACATACATACACCACATAAAATAAATATGTGGTTAATATGACATGTGTCTCAAATATGAAAAAAAGAGAGATGAAAACCCTTTACCATAACTCTTGAATTTGTTTGGGCATATTAAAAAATACAATATACTAAATTTAATATTATTATATATTTTTTTTGTACCATACATATATGTATCTTAAATAATATGATTTACTTATGTATTTTTTGGTTTCTATTTATTCTCATTTCATTGTTAATGTCATGTTTCATGCATTAAAGTCATAGTTTTGCATGTATGTTTTAATTTTTTATTTTTATTACTCATGATATTATAATTGTTCGATAATATCAATAATTTAGAACGTGTTAAAAATATAATATATATTTATAATTTATATAATATTTAATTAAAGATATAGATAGAAAATAAAATGCACTATTCAGGGAGACTGTAGGTCGTACATATGCATGAACGTTGTTCCCATGTTCTTAAAAGATTGATGGAAATAAATTAGAATTATATATTATCATTTTAGAATAATTTTTATTTCATATCTATCACATATGTTCATTAAACCCATTCATATTACAATCTACGTAAAGAGTGAGTGAATCAAATCCCTTCTTGTGGTGGTAGTCCGTAAAACACACAAGTGAAGTTATAAAATTCCAACATAGTCAAAGTAATGAGTAAAATGTGATATAAAAATTATATAATTAGAATATTATCATATATATATAATATTTCAGTATAACTTATCATTATATCCATCAGTGAAAGGTAGTGATGGAAAACAAATACAATTAGTTATCCCGATGGTAGTCTATCTTACAAAAAAAATACGATTTTGTATCCCATTTAATGGAAGAGGAGAAAGTTATAGGTTATGAAAATAACATAAAGAATATCTGAATATAGATTATAAAAATGATAATATATCATCTAATTTTAATAATATATGATTTAGTTGGAGGAAAAATTAAAATAATATGCTTGGTTAGGGATATTTCCTCTTCTTTAGAAAACTTATGTTGGTTTCCACAAAAATACTTCTTAGGATGGTTTTGTGAAAGAAAAGACTATAATATGAGATGATTGAGTTATGGAATATATTATTGTAGGTATTTCCAAGCATAAATGGCTTTGAAAGTGTGAATAATAGAGGATATGTGGTCCCATTTTAAAAGTGGGGTGAGTAGTACAAGTGTATATTTTAAAAATAATTTTATTCCATGAATCTCACATAACACTAGGATAGAAAATTCTCAATTATTGAACCATATAAGTAAAATGGTAAAAATATATAGGTAAAATAATTTTCTCAAAATTTTCATTATCATTTTCCCCTTATCATTTTAGTTTATTCCATCGAAATTCTATTAATACCATAACAATAGTAAGTAATTTTTATTTTTTAATATTCATTATTTTTTAAAAAAATTATAAATTAGAAAATATAGATTATTTTTATAAAAAATATGGAAAAGATTTTTCAAAATTTCATTAATATAAGTGGATACTTTTAATTCAAATTAAATCCCACGATCTTGATGAGAAGTCAGTTTTCCCAAGAGATAATGATCAAATGAATAAATAGTAATTATATCAATATTTAACGTTAAAATTATATATTTAAACTATATTTTTTTAATATATATTTAATAAAACTAAATTTACTTTTAACCCATTTTAAATAAATCTTTAGGGTTATAAACTCTATATATGAAAATGTAGTTTTCAATAAAAACAATTATTTTTTCACTATTCATCAGAAATTTGTTACTTTCAAAAAAATCCAAAATATTCATCATAATATAATTCAAAAATAACAATTTTAAATAATTAAATAATTTTATATATTAACAATTCCTTAACATCCAAAAAATAATTTTAAAATAAGTGTTCCAAATGAAAAAATAAAATCATTTTAGGAAAACAATGTTTTTTTAAAATGATTTGTTCTTACCTCCTTTATAGAAAACATAAAAGTTAAATGTTATAAATTTTATTGAAAAAATAATATATAAATTTCATTAAATTAATTCAAAAATGTGATTTGTTTAATTTGTTTAGGAAAAATGAATATTTAAAAAATAAAAAAAAATTAGAAAAAGGATTCCTCTCTTTTAAAATGTATTATTTTTAAATTACTAATTCATTATTCAAAAATGAATTCTTTATATATTTTGTGTGAAAAATATATTGACATTATTTATTTAATACTATTGATACTATATATTCTGGTGGCTGTTTTATAAATAATAAATAATAAAATTTTAATACTATTACACATTTAGTTTCAACACGGTGTTGTCTGTAATGAAAACTACAATTATTTTTTTATAAATATACTTGCACTCATTATTTTTTGTAACTCATGATAAAATAGATTTTTTATGTAATTAAAAATAATAATTTTATGTATAAAATATATATCACAAAATCATTGGGCGTCAAATTCTACCACCTTAAATAAATTACAACCTCGCAATTTGAACTTTTTTTCAATAAGCAAGGGATTAATAATTGGAAATGGCATTGTGGGAAGCCCAAAATGTATAACTGGTTGATAAAACATCATAATGGAAATAAATAATAGGACCATTGATGATCATCAGCAATAACAAAAACTAGGTTTCCAAATAAGAGAACATTGTTGGGAACTGAGTATTTGGACAAGGAAGAAAATCATAATTTCCAAATAATGATGGAATGTTAAAAATATCATCTATTAGTAGAAATAGAAAAATTATGTGATGATAAAAACCCAAAAAAACAATAAACCAATGTGGAATGATAATATAAAATAATATCATCAAAATTTATTGTAATATGATAACATTTTATTTCATTATCCTTTTCCAAAATATGTGGAAATTTTATGAGAATATATAATTACATGATTTCATTCAATATCATTAGAAAAATATCATAATTTTTAATTTATTATATAAATTTTTAAATAATAGCTCACACTATTAAATGGATAATTATTATTTTTACCTTAAATCACTAATGGATCATAAGGACCGTAAAATAAGAATATGGAATCCATTCTTTATCTACATATTATAAAAAAATATAAATTTTAGAACATGTTATCTAATTACATAAAATTATTATCTTAAACCATTCTATATATTTTTAATAATATATCCCTTCCGAAAATTCATAATTTAAAAAGGTTACTAAATATCAAAAAATTAATATGACATTAATCCCCCCAATTATGAATGAACCAAATCCCATCATGAGGTGGGAGACCGCCATACAAACGTTTAACGTTATTGTATTCCCATATAAGGGATATTATAGAGGTAGAGGTTATATAATAATATAGAAGTATAAAAAAATAATCTATTTAAATATTTAATATAAATAAGCATTTCATCCATCATTATATCTAGCTGTGATAGGAGATGATTGAGAATGAATAACATCGGTCTATGAGGAGGTAGTTCGTCTTACACATGAATGAAGAATTATTATCATATAATATATAATTGGTGAAAGTCATAGTTCATAAAATTAAAATTAAAGAATGTTATAATATAGATGATAACGATGATATTATGTTATATTATTTTAATAACAATCATAATAGGTGTTGGATGAAATAAAATAAAATGCTCGGTTAGGTATGTTACCTTTTCTTTAGAAATCATCTTTAGTTTTTCACCAACGCATTACTAGATTGTACTTATAAAACAAATAAGGATATTAGGATGATTTGAGGGATAAAATTAAGTAATTTGGTTATGCCTTGTCGGGTCTAAAGTTTCTTGAATGTGTGAAGTTGAGACAAGAGAGGTGGCATTTTATAAGTGAGGTGAGGGAACACTTGTAATTTTGGAAAATAAAAAGGTGTTTCACATGATTCACATACCTAAAGGATCAAAATGGTAAATTATATAATAATATAGTCTATAATGTCGAGGTATTTTCATCCAATATTTTTTGGATAGTTTAATAGATCATTTTAGCCCTTATTATTTTTTCTTAACACCCCCACCCCCCATACCCATTTTTACCTTAACCACGATAAATGTTTTTTTTAATTTTTATCCTGGTAAAAAATTACTTTTATCTATAATATATTCCATTTTATAGAAATATAGACATGGAATCCAATTTTCAAATTTCCATTGACATTAGTGGGGAAATTTTATTTCAACATTAATCATATAGACGTAACAAGAATGGGATTTTCCCTAGAGCTAATATTCAAAAGTCTAAATATTATTTATACCAAAATTGAATGTGAAAATAATTAAAATGATATAAATTGGATTATTAGATATATGATTGAAATGATGTTACTTTTTTCCCCATTTTAAAACAAAAAGGAACCCTATAAATTATTTAAACAAAAAGGGATGTTTTCAATAAATGATGTTTTTTCACTCTTCATTGAAAAAATATACTATTCATAAAAATAATAATATTCATAAAAAGGTAATTTCAACATGAAGATTCAGAAAATGAATAAATTTTATAAAACTATTCATCCAAAACATTCAGAAATTATTTTTCAAATTATTGTAAAAAATGTGACAAAATTACTTTTTTGAAAAATACAATTTTCAAGATAAAAAATATGTGTATTCTTATAAATTATATATAAAATAAATAATATGAATTTAAAAATATTGATTTAAAATATATTATATCAATGTCATTAAAATAATTAATCAAAAGTTATTTTTTATTATATATTTTAAAAAATATTTTTCATATAAAAATAGTTTTTAGAAAAAATATTTACATTAAATTCGAAATGTCTTTATTTTACTCTCTATTTAATTGGTATGACATAAATTTATTACCTATATATGACTAAAATATATATCATAAAATTTTATTTAATCATATTCATACCAGTAATTCCAATGGCTAGGTGATATCTATTAAATTATAAATGTTTAAAATTATATCACATTTATTTTATACATAGTATTAGTTGTAACATAATATATACTCACTATTGTATATAATGAAATATAATCTCAATATTTCATGTAAAATAAGATAAAATAATTTTTATGTTTAATTGTTAATATCAAAAAAATTAAATTTTTTTGAATAAAAGAATTTCAAAAAATATAGGGTTGGTACATTTTTTGTTTACCACATTATTTGAAAGTGGTTGTTGTGGAAATAGTTGTGCTGCATAGTATGGTATATTACACCTCTAAGAGAGTATTGATTATTCTAAAGAGGTTTATTGTAAATCATTATAGTTGGAAGTCTTATGCCAACACACTATTATACTATTTTTATTTTTATGGGGGCCAATTTTTTTGAGAGTGACTCCATAGTTAGACTACCTAAATTTGTGGAAACAAAGGATATCAGTGTCACATTAGGTGGGACACATAAAGATCATCGAGAAGATTAGCGTAGTGAAATAACATCTGGATCTTCCTCTATTATACCATGTTATGAATGGTCTGTTTAATTTTTCATTTCTCTTAATGTAAAATCTTAGTCTTATGCATGTCATCGACTGAGAGGATGTTATGATAGAGCTTGATATATCATACAAGGAATTTATAGTTAAAATATTTTAGCATAGATATAATTTCTTATAAGGTTAGATTATACCATGCATCTGGATTCTATTTGATCATGGATATATCCATGGAGTTTCTTTGGAGTGGGAGGATGTTTTTTAGGCTCAATGTTTTGAGTTGATTAAGAATTAATATTAAAGGCTCATCTTAAGAATGGGAATTTGTTATAGGGTGAGAATTAAAACATCAATATTTTATTTTAGTGTAAGAGATTTTTTGAAATTATATAATTATTAATTTTGTTTATTTATAATTGATATGTGTGTTTTTATAGCGTATTTCAGTTATAATTTTGATAGAAATGATGGTAGAAGATTCAATTAGAATCCTAGAATTGGGATGGAAACATGACAGAAACTAGCAAGACTATAGAGTCCACTAGACATCTGAAATATTTTCAATCACTATGAATAAATCTACAGACCCAATAATATATCAAATTTTTCTGGAAGAACTGAGGTGGTTTTCCCCAGAACATCGTCTTGATTGAGGCCATTCACTAGCGTGTCAGTGGTTCCACAAGCTCCCAAGCATTGGATAATAATGATAAAATTAAATTCTTCCTTTGGAATTTAATTCCTCATTTGTTTTTATGTTAATTATTATCCAATTGAGATCTATTTCTTTTATTTCAAATTTTGTACGTCTCTTTATTGCTTTAGAGCTCTCAAGTTCATGTCCCCTTGGTTTTGCAATGGTGGATCGATCAGGTGATGCTAGAATAAAGTGTTTCCTCTAAATATTTTCCAATTTCATCCTCTTTATTATGATATGTGGATAAATATATAATGGATATGTGGTTTTTATATCGATCCAATGATGAATTATTATTATCTACATTATTTAGTGAAGAATCTAGTAAGTTGAAAATGCATCTTGATCATATCAATTTCATCCATCGAATTTGGGTGATTAATTATTATGTGTTTATTAATTGTTATTCAAAACATATTTTTTATAATATATTTATGATAAAACTATAATATTTTTATGATCCATTTAAATATTGTCTAAGAATTTTATGTGATAATGATAACTCCCTTGATCAAATCTAGAACCCTCATGAATGGTGGAAATTCCTAGGCAAGTTATCATAGATTGATAATTTTTTAATATATTATTTTCTATTATAATCTTGAATCTATTTTCAGTTTATATATTGATGATGGATATATTCTTGTTGGATATACCTATTTTTCTCCTCTAAAATCAATGATGTAATTTTGACCATTTTTTCTATCAAAAATTGATCTTGTAAACTGGAATCCAATCCTTCCAATTTCCTCACAATTAGTTTCATTGATATAATTTTGGAGGTATTTTATTCTTGAACCACCATTACTAATATAATGTTTACTAGGGTGTCCTTTCCTAACAGCATTCTTGGTAACATGAATTTCAGTTAGGAAAACTAAATGTGCGAGATAGTTCTCTATTGTTTCCCCACATGATTGGTTCATCGATCCCTTTTTGATATTTTGATTTCATCATCAAAAATATTGAGGGAGGATATTTCCTACCATTTTTGGATATTATATAACAATGATTCAAGGATTAAATATTATTATGGAATAAATTTATGATCATGCCTGATGGTTCATTCTTATAGTTTAATGTGTATAGGATTACAAAATTTATGTGATCATTGATTCCATGGGTATTTCTAAATTATCTTTTTTTCATTATTGATATTGATCAAATTTTTTATATTTTACTAATATACATTATCATGATGGATTTCTATGATTTTTTTATTTTTTCTCTACAATATTATGAATAATTAAAATCCCATGGAGGTGTTTCTTTTGGTACATTTAATTATTATACCATCATTATATGGATATCTGTTAATGGAAGAGTGTTTATGATGTGAAATGATGATGGCTATGGTCTATGAAATGGGATAAAAAGTCATAGTTTATGTCAAGTAGCATGTACATGTAATGTATAAAAGATTCTATATATCATGTTCATCTAATTCCATTAGGATGATGAGTAACATGTCACTAGCATTTCGGGTGTTTCTCAACCATTCAAGTCATTTATGATTACCCTACCACCATAGAGACAAAGTATCTATGACCAAGGCTTGTGGTGGATTGATTAGCACATGAGTTCTTTTCATATTATTTTTTATCTTTGATTGAGAATTTATTGTTATCATGGTATACACATGTTATAACGGGGTTCACTTTTTGAAAATACATTAGGGTGTCTGATTGGGTTTTATAACTCCCACCATGTATGGGATTATCAATGTGCATCTAGACATCACATATGTGGATAATGGTAGGGGAAAGGGGAACATGGTAGATCATTGATCTAGGATTCATGGAGAAAGTAATGGACCATGGTTTTATTTATTTATTCTACTCCTAGTATACATGATGTTTCTAACTTCCATAGTGTATTACATTATGATTATTATATCTTATTCCTTGATTACTATGTGTTATTTTATATTTTATTTACATTTTCGGTGTATTTAAATGATATTGACGGTATAATATCATGACTAATAGCTTTCAAACCCTCATTGCAAGTCAGAAACATCATGTATACTAGGAAGTGTGCATCAGGTATTTTGGATCTACATCTCGAGCATGGTGGATCATTTATAGGTGTTATATATATATTTTTTACATAGAATGATCATACACATGGTCTCAAATACACATTAAAAATAGAATACTAATTCACCTATAAAAACAATATATCTATTAAGCATCTAAACAGACCGTCTAACCAATCCTAGCCTTACCATGGCACACCCAACAAGTAACACGTCTAATATAGTAACATAGTACAAAAATAATAAAATGTAAATGTGTATTGAATCATCTTCAACACAATATTTTCCAATTTCATTCAAATATATCAAACATCAAGTGCTCCCATAACTTATATACATATAACATCACATATGAGGTCATCTCTGAGGTGGGTCAAGATACATAACCACCAATCGCAACCTCTGGCATGGTCTAGCATCTAGAGATATAATCATTCATCATAACATCACAACCCCATAACATATCCATGGTGGAGTGATACCATGAATGTGAAGATCATCAACTATTCAACCTAATCTTACCATGTAGGATCCGAACCACATATAACATCCCTGATACCACAATGTTATATCTAGCACTAACCCATATCATCAGTGGGTATTCTCCTACAACAAAATATATCTTCACAGGGTATTCTACCAAACAACCCAATATCATCTGTAATACAAAAGGAATAGTTGGTAAGAGGGTGTAGACAAACATCCATAACAACACCAACATTGATGTTGGGAAATACAAACCAAAAACAAAAAATATAGTTATTGGTTTGGTTATCCAACACATTTAAGGATCATATATAAGTAACATAAAATAGATTATAGATAAATTTCATATAATACAAAACCATAGAGATAAAAACATCTATACTATAATAACCCACATAAACACTATTCCACCACACAACATCCATCACAACCACTTCCACCACTAAATTCATCACACCACACAACCTCTACACATGGACAAATAATTTCATGTTCAATAACTAGTTACAACATTTTTCAGATGTAATGAGTTTTCACTAACTCCCATTTTCTAAATTATTTCAATTCACATTAACATAGACCATTAATTTATCACAATAATAATTTAATCTAATTACAACATATCATATTAAACCCACAATTATTCAAATATCAACACATGTGATATCATTTTTAGAACTTCAATTTATCCCATGGGTAATCGAGAAACTAACACAACCACACAACATAACAGCTCATCCACCTCATATTATCCACCATCAGAGCACCACATAAGATAATCCCTCTCACCATAATAACCACACATCATAACCACTATACATCAAAGTATCTACATGTCACAACTACCACACATCGTCACCTCTACCCAATAGTGAATAAAACATCCCATTTTAATGGAATATTACATTTCAACAACCATACTTTCTACACCCATTTTTTGTCACCACTATCATTACACCAGATCCGACATGTTTACCACAACATCCACATACTCATTGCAATCCCATAAACACAAGATAACACATAATTGTTTCCATAATATTCTACGATTAAAATTCAATAATACTTAATAAATATAGAAATTTATATTGCATGGGTATTCTAACACATATTTTATAATTACATGGAAAATATGTTTTCATATAGACATTCACAACCATTTATTTATGTTATGATAAAACAAGTAGCACAAAAACTGTATAACATAAACATCAGCGACAAAATAAAAAAGGCACTTAATATATATGATTTTTATACATGGAAACAATCATGTGTAATCACAAAGGAAATGAAATTAATATAGTACAACACATGAGTTTTCTCCATTCAAAGCAATTTTAGAATAATAAAATTCATTATCAGTAATGTATTGGATCTTACTATCCTACCAAAAGAGTTAAAAAATCATAAAATCCCAACACATTAACATAAATAGGGTGATAAGGAGGATCCCCTACCTTAATAAAAAATTATATATCTTTTCACACAACATGGTGAATGATAAATAAATGGATGAAAAAAACCACACTTGGAAACCTTGGATTTACTTGACTGCCCAAATGATTCAGGAAAATCGAATCCCAACCTCACCCAAATCAAAAAAAACATCACTGCTATGAATCCTCGAAAATGATGAATGTAAAAAAGGGAATAGGGAGGGAACCCACAAGAACATGTTAAATATTAACCATTAGAAGAGAAGGATTTATGAAATGAATGTAGGCTTGGAAATCCCTCATAAAATAAACACGAGATATTTAAAAAATAATGGGGAATAATATAATTATGGAGAACATAGGTATTTAGAACCATGTTGAACCTCTTAAAATTCATGATATAAATATCATGTTCATGTTATGAGTTTTAATGATTTCCTCCAATATTGGATGTGAAACTTATTCAGTTTATGAATCCCCAAAAAAATAAGCCTGATATATATCTACTGATTTTCATGGATCCTAAGGCTCTTATTAATTAACAAACTAAATTATTCTATATTTTCATGTCTCAATTAAGAAAAAAACCATCATCTATTGTTTCTAGCATTGAATCACCAGCCTCTAATCAGAAAACATAATCATAGATCGTACACACATAGTGTTGATTTTAATAACACACTCTAGTAGAATTTGAGCTCAAAACCCAATTAATACCTCATCTAGACTCCTCTAAACACCTAAAACTCAAAAACCTACACTATAGTTGGACAATAAAGAACGAATCGTTATAAGATGTAACTCTCAAATGATTCATGTCCTTGAAATCAATCTAAGAATGAAAAGTCAAGGGAATTGTCTAGATAACCATAACATGAGATACCACTCAAGGATCTTGTTTAACCCCAAGCACTACCACTAGAAAAGTACATCATGCCAAGCCAAAATATCCATAGAAAACTAAGTCAACCATATAAACAACATATCATCAATAGTATCAATCCATCTCACACCATCCATAAGACAACTATCTTTAACATAACAATACGCATTTCCATTTCTACCAATACATATCCCATTCAAAAAAACACTATAATAATTAGAAAAAACAACAACGAAAATAAAAATAATGGAGACTCACACACTATATCAAGATATTTTATTCTTTAAGTTCCACTTTTTTCCCTATAGGTTTAAAAAACATGCCACAAATATAATACATCTTAATTTGGATGTCGTATTCTTATATTCATATACAAGAAGTCATAATAGACATCACCACCAATCAAAAAAGGAATATTTCTTAAATCAATCAGTTTCAAGGATAAAACTAACAAATAAAAATATAATAGAGAAAAAAATACAATCAAATCTGAGAACTAGTTTGGAATCTGTGTGACATGATCCCAAAACATTACGCCAATCCACTATGACTAAAAAACATGAAGTGATAGGATTGATTGTCCAAAAATAACTTCATCTAAATGATCCTATATCTATACATACTTCTCTATAAACTCCACACCAAACACAATATACAACTCACTCTAGAATTTGATATGGGATTTTTCATAGAGACACCAATGAAGTTGGGATATGTAGAAGATGTAATAGAATTTTTTCAATCATAATAGTTTCAAATGATACACCACCTTTCTAAATATCCAAAACACCTCAGAAGGTCGGATGAACCTAGGAGATATCTTACATCATCGTCCAAATCACTACTACCCCCAATTCAGGGAGCCTCTCAATAATACATTCTCTCCATCCTAAAAATATAGGGGCCTCTATCTATAATTATAATATTCCTTTTGAAGGTCTATCATCTCCCTCATCTACTTTATGACCATCTAGTTCACATTATCCATGTTATGCACAACATTTGGACAAAGAACCACTAAATCCACAACCACTACTTGTAACATCCCAAGTAAATAAAGAATTATAAATTTTCTATAATTATTCATATTTTGGAATTAAATATTAAATTTACTTTAAAGGTGTTTATATCCTCAATGGAGTACCCGATACGCAACAACGGGTTTCTTTGAAATCTTACATTGCACCCTAATAATATAATAATATTATTTTAAATGTAGTTAATGCCTAGTTGTTGTATTGGATA
The DNA here is from genome assembly GCA_963277665.1 of Viscum album. NCBI lineage: Eukaryota > Viridiplantae > Streptophyta > Magnoliopsida > Santalales > Viscaceae > Viscum > Viscum album. The sequence continues at coordinate 1,302,560,976 of OY728140.1, read as the reverse complement.
GAATAAATAAAACTAACTGATATATGAATACTCATGTTTGTTAAATGTTTTTACATTTATCCAATAAATTTTATAGGCATAAATGTGAATTAATCTAATTTTAAGCATAAATACTCTAATATTCATTAAAATGTTGATTTACCCCCTTTCGATGGTGAACCATATTTAAATATAGTTTTGCTCAATTTTATATGTTCTATTTAATAAAATAAAATTCTTTTTCAATTCAGGACATCAAAATCTCCTTTGGGTAAATGTTTTGTATTTTTCTGATAAAACTCATTTTTTTAATAAATAGTCAAATACAATATTTTAATTCAAAAGTGTATTTTAATATAATTTATTTATATGGTTATATTATCATTTTAATTGTTTTTAAAGTTTAATTAGATTATTATTTTACCATTTAATCCAATTTTAGTCATTGAAATAAATTTCACTTTGAAATTGGACATAAACAAGTATCAATCTTTTCATAGTTATTGTTTCTTAAAAACATGCTATTTGTTTTAACAACAAGAATTAATTTTAAATAAATTAAGGAAACATATATGTATTGAATTTGGTAAAATACACATCATTTTTTAATTCAGAATATCAAATATAGCTTAGGCTTAATTTTTGGTAGTTTTCTGAAAAACTTCAATTTTGGATTAATAGTGAAACTACTAAGTAGTAGTTAAAAACTGGATTTTTCATTTAAATGAAATTTTACCACTTCTTTGAATTGAATTTCAAAAATCCTATATACATGGTTATTATTTTGTAAAATTTGGTTCAATAAGATGAAAATATTTTTTTGGTGAATAATAGCTTTTAATTTTATTTAGTGCGGTTAAAGGTAAATTGGGTAATTCAAGGTAAAAAGAATATCATAATAATAAAAAATTACCTTAACACTTGTCCAAACCTTATTGGATGAGTTATGGACGACCATGGGAATCCTTGGGTCTTTTTTGGGACCCCATGGAGCCACTTAAGAGTGATAATGACACATTATTTTAATTAACATAAAGTAGAGACAAAAATGACAGAAACTAATATCTTTTAGTAAATTAATTTTTACAATGGGTTATATAAGTTATATTTTCTACTATAAATGTTAATTGGAAAGCTAAAAATATTTCCTATATCATGGTATTTGTTTTTAATTTTTAGACATCAAATAAATAATATTATTTATGACAAAATAATGATGCAGTGTTTACCTCATTAATAAATGTTTTAAATAAATAATATTATAAAGATTAAAATAATATCCAAAACCAATAAAATTATTATTTAATGCTTTTATTTTGACCATGAGTCATATTATATTCTACATTAATAAGTTTTGGACTTTTAGAAACCGAATATCATTATATAATAAAATAATATTTTCACACTTTCTTAAAGAGCCCCCCATCCCCCTTATAAAATGACACCACTTATAAAATATTACTCACACCTCTCAGGCCCCTTGGCTCATTCAAACCCTACCCAAATAAGCTCTAAAGAACCATATCATCCTCCTAGAACCCTTACCTTAGGCAGAAGACAATTCAAGAAGTCCTTTTTTTCTAACCAAATGGAGTTACCCAAATTATAGGTAACGGTTTCTCTTAACTTATTTTCTTTTATTTTACTTATCCAACCCCTAAACTCTTTTTATTACTTGATTTTATAAAAACAAGTATCCTAAATATACTAGTATGTTTTTATTAGAAGTATTACAACTACAATTACACACACCTCCATCTAATCGGTGAAGAACATACTGTTTCTGTAGATGGAAAACTGACGCCTCATGGAGCGATGATTGTTCGATTATCTCTTATGGCCAATTATTATGGCCATTAAGATGACACTATATTTATATATGATATATATTATGTTTAGTTTTTTTTATGCATATTTATTTTATTTTATATCATACTTTTACGGTTTCCATTATGGGTAAACGCGATAATTTCATTTGAGGAAGTGCGGACTACCTCCCCCTCAATGTGATAAGACTCATTAATACCATATGTGGGACGTATAAAGGATAGAGTTAATGATATTATATATGATATTATATTGTAATTATAATATACCTATGTATCATTATTTTTTAATTCCATTAAAGTATGAGATAGAAATGAAAGTAGAATTCATGCGTACGTACGGCTTACCGTCTCCATGAACAGTGAATTTCATTTCTTATCTCCAAATGTTATGTACTATTATAAATACATGTATATACTAAATATATATGATATATATGATATCTAAATCATGAATATTATTCTGGATAAAAAAATTTTTTGACCACGTGAACAACTTGTACTCATAAGAAGTCCATTTTTACTAAAGTACCTAATATAGACAAAACGACCATTATTAACATAAATGATTAAATAATGTTTATAACATGGTAATAAGTGTTATAGAAGGATTAATAAACTTGAAAAAGGTTCTTAAGAAAGTATAAGTTAACTTTAGTTTATTATTCAGGATATTAAAGAATGAACGGGTCAAGTCAGACATGAGGTAAGGGACTTTGTGTCAATCTCCTTTCATTGAGGCATATTTTGTTTTAATACATGATTTTATTTTATACGCCATATAAACACCTTTTGAATTTTAATTTGATTCAAATGTAATCTTTTTCTAGGAAGCGTTTTACTAAACGACAAAAAATAATGTTTCTTTTAACGTACGTGGTGACAACGACCTTTCTGCCGCCGCGAGTATTATTTGATCTTTGGCTTCCTTAACAAGTCGTAATGTTTATAAAAGGAAAATAAATACCATATACTCTTTTACGTATTTTTTTATTGAAAATAGTTTTGATAATGGATTTTTTATGTCAATATATTTAAATTATATATTGTGATTGAAATGTGGAAATTTTATCTTTCCTTTATATTTGTTTTATATGTTATGAATATGTTATGGTTCTTGAGAATTGTTACATATACGGGTGGTTCTGTGATAAACCAAGGGTGGGTGATCCCGAGATAGCTCTCCAATGCATTGGGTAATTTGACCGAGGTAAACGTGAATGTTTCACCTAAGAGATTTAGGGAATATATTGTGATGGGTATTCCAACGTAACTCCCTATGTATCTGTGATAGATACAATATACATATGATATGAATTCCACAAGTTACCTTTATGATTTATGATTTATATGTGTTATTCTTAAATCTTATGATTTCATAAGGTATGTTAAAAAACTTATGTTATGTATGCAATGATGAACTAATGTTTTCTTTATTTGTTTTATAACCCTTACTGAGATTTTTATTCACAACCCATGTTTTGAAATGTATTTAATAAGACCTAAATATTAATATGGTCAAGGATGGGATCATGGAAAAGTCATGCTATCTAAAACATGGGACTAGACATGACTCTTTTTTTCAAGAGTTTTTATTTTATGAAAAAAATAGAAACTGAGCCGAAGTGTATACCTTGTAATTTTTTAGATGTAATGTAATAGTTATGGCCTAATTCTCTAAAACACTAAATCAAAAAAGATCCGCAATGTGAATTATTCATTTAATTAAAGATTATGTAATGTTTAAGGTTGGGTCCTTATAGTTGGTATCAGAGGTCAGTTTTGATAACTTTAAGAGTTAGGGTATTGTTAAATTCATATCCATAAATTACATTATTTCAATATTGAAATGATATATCATTTATGGATTACCATGTTGCTTTGCATATGATATTTTTGTGTTCAAAATGGTTTTCCGTAGAGGAAACAGGGTAGCTATGTTAGGACAACATCAGGAGGAAGACAACCTTCCAAATCAGCAACATGAGATGGTCGGAAATGGAACTGAACAGTTTTTTGTAGTGATAGAACAATTGAATCATGATATAAATGGTGGTGGTATCCATACACGAGATTAACTAGATCAACTATAGAGGAACATGTCAGTAGTGGAGTATTTCATGAGGCAACATCTCCCATCATTCAGAGTATCATCTGACCCTGTGCAAGCTGAAGGGTGGATTAATGCATAGGAGAAAATTTTGTATGTCATGGGGTGTTCCGAACAATAAAAGGTTATTCTTTTTTTTTACCTTTTTGACGGTGAATCCGATTAGTGGTGTTCGATACTGAAAAATATCAGGGCTAGTGAGGAGATTGATGCTCTTGATTAGGATGAACTCAAAGGTATGTTTCTTTAGAAATATTTTCCTAAGGTGGTTCATCGTAGGATGGAAAAACAATTCCTAGAATTAACACAGGAGGATCACTCAGTGGATACTTATGAATCAAAATTCACTCGACTAGAAAGGTATGCTCTAAATTTCACGAGATCTTGGTAGTAAAATCAACCATTTTTACTCAGGATTAAAGCCAAAGTATCGAAGGACTTTAGCTTCTTCTGAGTTTAAAAGTTATGAAAAACCTGTTCGATGTGAGGAGAAGATGAAAATTGAGTTTTTCGATGATCATGTGTTCTTTTACAAAAAATAGAATAAGAGATTGAGGTGGCAGTTGAAATGGAATAACTCTTCAAAAAATTCTAGTGGTAAGAAACTTAAGTTTACAATTTTTGAAAATTGTGGTAAACAACATGCTGGGGAATGTATTTTGAATTCTGTTAAGTGATACCGATGTGGTAAAATGGGACACAAGGCTCGTAATTGCACGAAAAAGATCAGTTTAATGGTAATACAAAATATGATTTATAGTTAGTAAAATGTTTTATGTGCAGTGAAATGTTTCATTTTAGAAATGAGTGTCCAATGAAGAAATCAACTGAGGGAAATCATCCCGACTACAAGCAGAAAGGGGTGGTGAAATCCTTTGCAACTACTTCAGTAGTTGTTGGGCCATCAAATGAAGTAGTATCAGGTATACTATTTGTTTGTTCATATTATGTAATTGTGTTGTTTGATTTGGGATCTACACATTCATTCATTTCTGAGAAGTTTTCTAGTATTTTGGGAATTCCATATCAAGATATTAATCCTGAACTTATGGTAAAAATGCATGGATAAAATGTTGAAATAAAAATAAATTATAAGAACCTTACTATCCTTGTGTGCGGAAAAAATCTACCTGCAAACCATATTATTTTTCCTCTAGTAGAGTTTGATTTTATTTTTGGCATGGATTGTCTTTCTATTTATCATGCTAAAATTTTATGCAGAGATAAATAGGTTTCCTTTTACAATTATTTTCAGTTTGTATACAATAATGAACCCTTGATTTTGATAACATATCAAGAATCTAAAAAACTAGTAAAAGATGGAAATGAATGTTACCTTGCACAGTCTATTGAAAACAAAGGAACTATTCAGATTAATGATGTGTCAGTGGTAAATTAGTACCTTGATGTTTTCCCTGATGAGTTTCCAGGTATTATACCAGATTGGGAACTTGAATTTTCTATTGACATAGTTCCTGATGCTAAGCCAATTTCAAAACCCCCTTAACGAATGGATAAAATTAAACTTTTGAGTTAAAGAAGCAATTGCAGGAGTTATTAAATAAAGGTTTCTTTCAACCTAGCACATCACTATGGGGTTCTCCTATATTGTTTGTCAAAAAAGAAATATGGTTCAATGAGACTTTTCATTGATTATAGAGAATTGAATAACAACACTGTTAATAACATGTATTTATTTCCTCATATCAATTATTTGTTTGATTAGCTCCAGGGAGCTCAGCATTTTTTGAAGATTGATTTGAGGTTGGGGTACCATCAGTTAAAAGTAAAGGAAGAAGACATTCTGAAGACCGCATTTTATACTAGATATGGTCATTATGAATTTTTAATTATGCCTTTTGGTTTAACAAATTCACCTATTGTATTCATGGATCTTATGAATAGAATTTTCCATGAGTACTTAGATAAGTTTTTGGTTGTCTTCATTGATGATATTTTGGTTTATTCTAAAAGTAAAGAGGAGAATGAATGTCATTTAATGGTTGTCTTGAAAACCATAAAAGAAAAGAAACTATATGGGATGTTCAGCAAGTGTGAATTTTGGTTATAAAAAATTTATTTCTGTGGTCACATTGTTTCAAAAAATGGCATAACTATTGATCCATCTAAAAAAAAGTTGTTGAAGAATGTCCAGGACCCACAAATATAACCAAGATTTATGTTTTTCTTGGTTTGGAAGGTTATTACTAGAGGTTTGTTGAGAATTTTTCACGGTTATCTAGTCCAATGACTAAGTTAACTCGAAAAGGTGTTAAGTTCATTTGGGCAAAAGAATGTGATGATTGTTTTCGAGAATTGAAAAGAAGATTGGTGAATGCTCCAATTTTGGCACTACCTTCTAGAAATGGTGAGTTTGTTATTTACAGTGATTCTTCGTTGAAAGGAATTGGTTGTGTCCTTATGAAGAATGATTAGGTAATTTCTTATGCTTCTCATCAGTTGAAACCTCATGAGTTAAATTACCCTACATAGGATTTGGAATTAGCTGTTGTTTTTTTTTCCTTAAAAAGTTGGAGGCATCATTTGTATGGAGTAAAATGTGAAATATATACTAACCAAAAAAGTTTGAAGTATATATTCACTCAGAAAGAATTGAACATGATAAAGAGGAGATTGTTGGAATTTATCAAGGATTATGAATGCACAATTCATTTCCATCTGGGAAAATAAAATAAAGTGGATAATGCTTCGAGTCGAAAAAGTAATGCTTCATTAACCATGATATGTTTGGAACGAGATCCTTTGGTTTTTGATTTGATGAACTTTGGCATAGAAGTTGTTGGTGCAGAAAATTATTCTATTTTGGTTCATGTGTTAGTTAAATCATCTCTATCAGACAGAATAAAGCAAGCAAAGAAGGAAGACAGTGAGTTGTAGAAAAAGGTAGAGTTGGTTAAGAAGGGTAAGTTTTTTGAATTTAACATTGATAATGATTGTGTTTTGAGGTTTAGGAAGAGATTATGTGTGCCTTGTGAATTAAATTTGAAGAATGAGTTGTTCTGTAAAGCCCATAGTTCTCCGTTTTCAGTTCATCTTGTAAGTACTAAGATGTATAAAGATCTTCGGAAGTATTACTGGTGGGATGGAATGAAAAGAGATATTGCTGATTTTACTTTGAAGTGTTTGACTTGTTAGCAGGTTAAAGCAGAGTGGCAGTTACCAAAAGGGATGCTTCAGTCTTTACCGGTGACAAAGTGAAAATAGGAAAATAGATCCATGTACTTCCTTGTGGGATTACTAAAGATATATCGAGGTAATAATGAAATCTATGTTATTATTGATCAGTTGACTAAATCTTTTCATTTTCTTCATATTAAAGATACATTTTCTCTAGATCAACTTTATCAGTTGTATGTTTAAGAGATAGTTAGGTTTCATAGTGTTCCCCTCTCTATTGTATCTAATCATGATCTCAGGTTTACTTATAACTTTTGTAAAGGCCTTAAAAAGTTGTTGGGTACTGGATTAAATTTTAGTACAGCTTTTCATCCGCAATCAGATGGGTTGTCTGAATGAACAATTCTGACCTTGGAGGAGATACTATGTACTTGTCCACTGGATTTCTAGGGAAGTTGGGACTAACATATTTCTTTGGTTTAATTTTTCGTATAATAATAGTATTCATTCTAGTATACAGATGGCACCATTTGAGGCATTATATGGGAAGCGGTGTTGAACTCCATCATTTTGGGTGAAGTAGGTGAAAAGAAATTGATGGGACCAGAATTGGTAGAAGAGATGGCAAAAAAAGTTCAGTTGATTCAGAAGCACATGAGAACAGCTTAGAGTAGGCAGAAAATTTATGCATATAATCGGAGGAATTATCTTTCTTTTGAGGTAGGTGATCATGTCTTTCTCTAAATTTCTCCATGGAAAACTGTGATTCATTTTTGTAAGAAAGGAAATTTGATTCCAAGGTTCATTTGACCCTATGAAATCCTGGATAAAGTTGTATCAGTTGATTACAGAGTGGATTTACCTCCATGTTTATCCTAGGTACACAATGTTTTTCATGTTTCAAGGTTATAAATGAATATTCCAGATCCATCTCATGTTTTGATCCTAGAGGTAGTTCAATTGGAAGAAAATATCTCTTATGAAGAACAACCAGTCCAGATTCTTTACTGTAGAGAGAAAGTGTTATAGAATAAGATGATTCACTAGGTAAAGGTTTAGTGGAAAAACCATATGGTTGAAGAGGCAACGTGAGAATCTAGAAATGCTATGAGGGATAAATACCCACAATTATTTGATAAATGAATAAAATTGTGAGGATACAATTCCCAAAGGGGGAGATGGATGTAACATCCTAGGTAAAAAAAGAATAAGACATTTTTCATAATTATTCATATTTGAGAATTAAATATTAACTTTACTATAAATGGGTTGATATGCTCGATGGCTTACTCAATACGCAACAATGGGTTTCTTTGAAATCTTACGTTGCACATTAATAATATAATATAATTAGTTTAAATATAGTTAACGCATAACCGTTTTATTAGCGGGAATGAATAGAACTAACTATAATATATTTATACATGTTTGTTAAATGTTTTTACATTTATCCAATAAATTTTAGAGGCGTAAAATGTTAATTAATTTAATTTTAAGCATAAGTACTTTAATATTCATTAAAAGGTCGATTTACCGCCTTTTGTTGGTGAACCCTCTTTAAATATATTTTTTGTCACATTTATATGTTATATTTGATAAAGTAAAATTATTTTTTGATTCGGGACATCAAAATTTACATTGGGTAACTTTTTGGTATTTTTCCGATCAAATTCATTTTTTAATGAATAGTGAAAAATACTATATTTTAATTCAAAGTTTCCTTTTAATATAATTTATTTATATAGTTAGATTATATTTTTTGTTGGTTTTAAAGTGTAATTAGATTATTTTTTTACTATTTAATCCAATTATGGTCATTGGAATTAATTTCACTTTGAAATTGGACCTAAACAAGTATCAATCTTTTGATAGTTATTATTTCTTAAAAACACGCTATTTGTTTTGACAACAGTAATTAATTTTAAAAACATTAATGCAACTTATATGTTTTTAATTAGGTAAAATAGACATCATTTATGAATTTTTAATATCAAATATATCTTAGGCAGAATATTTGGTAGTTTTCTGAAAAACTTCAATTTTTGGTGAATAGTGAAACTACTAAGTAGTAGTTAAAAATTGACTTTTTCATTTAAATGAAATTTTACCACTTCTGTGAATTGAATTTCAAAAATACTACATACATGGTTTTTATCAGTAAGTAAATTTTGGTTTAATAAGATGAAAATAATCTTTGGTGAATAGTGACTTTTTACTTTTATTTACCATGGTTAAAGGTAAATAGGGTAATTCAAGGTAAAAAGAATATCATAATAATAAAAAATTACCTTAACAGTTGTTCTAACCATATTGGATGAGTCATGGCCGACCATGGTCAACCTTGAGTCTATTTTGGTACCCCATAGAGGCACTTAAGAGTGATAATGACACTTTATTTTAATTAACTTAAAGTAAAGACAAAAATGACTTAACAAATATATTTTAGTAAATTAATTTTTAAAAGGGGTTATATAAGTAATAATTTTGACTGTAAATATTCATTGGAAAGAGAAATATATTTCCAAAATCATGGTGTTTTTTTATAATTTTTATACATAAAATAAATAAAATTATATATGGAACAATAATGATATAGTGTTTACCTCATAAATAAATGATTTAAATAAATAATATTATAAAGATAAAAATAATATCTAAAACCTATCCAATTCTTACTGGATGGTTTTATTTCGACCATGAGTCATATTATCATCTACTTTAATATGTTTTTTACCTTTAGAAACCAAATATCATTATATAATAAAATAATATTTTCACACTTTTCTAAAAATCCCCTCCTCCCTCTTATAAAAGGACACCACTTCTAACTCATGCCACACACCTCTCAGGCCTTTTTCCTTGTTCAAACTCTACAAAAATAAGATCTCAAAATCCCTCTCCTCCCCCTTGAATCCTTACCTTATGCAGCAGATATTTCGAGAAGTCCTTTTGGTTCAAACCAATGGCAGTTACCCAAATTAAAGGAAACATTTTCTCTTAACTTCTTTTCTTTTATTTTACATCTACAACCCCTAAACTCTTTTTATTACTTTCTTTTATAACAAAAAAAATATCCTAAATACACTATTATTTTTTTATGAGAAGTATTTGAACTACACTAACACACTCCTCCATATAATGGGTGAAGAACATATTGTTTTTGTGGGTGGAAAACTAACGCCTCACGAAACGATGACTGTTCGATTATCTCCAACCGCCTATCATGGTGGTCATTAATATGACACTATATTTATATATGATATATATTAAGTTTCTGTTTTCTTTATTATTCTGTATTTTCTTTTATTTCATACCTTTATGGTTTCCATTATTGGTAAACAGTATAATTTCATTTGAGAAAGTGCGGACTACCTCCCCTTCAAAGTGATATGACTCGTTAATGCCATATGTGGGACGTATAAAGAATAGAGTTAAGGATATTATATATTATATTATACTGTAATTATATTATACCTATGTTTCATTATGTTTTAATTCCATTAAAGTAGGAAATAGAAATGAAAGTACCGTTCATGCGTACGTACGGCTTACCGTCTCCATGAATGGTGCATTTCGTTTCTTATCTCCAAATGTTATGTACTATTATAAATACATGTATATACTAGATATATATTATATATATGATATCTAAATAACGAATATTATTCTGGATATAATGAAATTTTTACCATGTGAACAACTTGAACTTATAAGAAGTCCATTTTTGACTCGAGTACCAAATATCGACAAAACAACCATTATTAACTTAAATAATTACATAATGTTTATAACCTAGTAATAAGTGATATAAAAGGAATAATAAACTAGAAAAAGGTTCTTAAGAAAGTAGAAATTAACTTTAGTTTCTTATTCAGGAGATTGAAAAATGAATGGGTCAAATCGGACATGAGGTGAGGGACTTCGTCTCAGTCTCCGTTCATTGAGGAATATTTTGTTTTAATACATGATTGTATTTTATAAGCTGTATAAACACCTTTGAAATTTTATTTAATTCAAATGGAATATTTTTCTAAGAAACATTTTACTAAACGAAAAAAAATAATGTTTCTTTAAACATACGTGGTGACAATGACCTTTCGGCCACCGCGAGAATTATTTGATCTTTGTCTTTCTTAACAAGCAGTAATGATTTTAAAAGGAAAATAAATACCATATAATTTTTTACATATTTTGGTATTGAAAATGTTTTTTATAATGTATTTTTTATGTCAATATATTTAAATTATATATTGTGATTGAAATGTGGAAATTTTATCTTTCCTTTACGTTTGTTTTATGTGTTACAAATATGTTATGGTTCTTGGGCATTGTTACATATACGGGTGGTTCCGTGATAAACCTAGGTTGGGTGAGCCCGAGATATCTCTCCAATGCATTGGGTAATGTGATGGAGGTAAAGGTTGATGTTTCTCCTAAGATATTTAGGGAATAAATTTTGATGGGTATTCCAATGTAACTCCCTATGTAGTTGTGATAGCAACAATGTTACTATGGTATGAATGCCACAAGATACCTTTATGATTTATTATTTCTATGTGTTATTAATAAATCTTATGATTTCATGAGGTATGTTAAAAAACTTATGATATGTATGCAATGATAAACTATTGTTTTATTTTTTTTATAACCCTTAATGACATTTTTATGCTCATCCCAAGTTTTGAAATGTTTTTCACAAGACCTAAAGATGCATAGGGTCAAGGATGGGATCAAGGAAAAAAATGATATCTAGAACAATGGACTAGACATGACTCTTTTTTCAAGAGTTTTGATTTTATGAAAAAATGGAAACTGAGTAGAATTGTATACCCTGTAATTTTTGAGATGTAATGTAATAATCATGGCATAATTATCTAAAACTCTAAACCTGAAAAGATCCTCAGTGTGAATTATTCATTTAATTAAAGATTACGTAATTTTTAAGTCTGGGTCCTTATACTACTTGGATAATAGAGATCCTTATTAGCACCCACACAATGCCTAAATGGATATATGAAAATGGATGAGTGATATATGTATGTTTTGTGGATCTAAAATAAGGACGGTGTCTTTAACATGATATTACAATGTCCATGATGAAAGATCACAAGATATCCTCTAGTTTCTAGATGGTATGCTCTATATTCTCATCAGTCTATGCATTTAAGGATATGATATGTTTAATCTATGAGCAAAAGGCATGCTAAAATCCCAATTTGATCAATAATATAAATTGTATGTATTTATCAAACTGGGATATACTTTTAAGGGTGAAAAGTGAAACTCATGGGAAAATACCTTATGTATTTACAACAACAAAAATATCCTCCAACGACAGAACATCTGATTATGATCATCATCTAACTATCCCTCTTAAAGTATCAATGTGACATGCATGGTCACACATCACCCCCACCTATGTGATTCCTCCTAGATACTCTCATACAATCTTTATAGAAAATGATTCCATAGTCATATGATAAAGAAAATATCAGTCCTTACTTTCTCCCATGTCAAGATGCATCGCATAAAGCTCCACTAATCCTTCCCAAAAATTAATAGATTCCCAATCCACATCTACACAAGACATATGAATCTATGGGTTAGTAAGAAAACTTCTATTTACCTAGTCATATGAGATATAAAAATCCATAATTATAGAGAAACTCCATCCACCGTCACTTGTGTAGATTCTTATCACATAATTAGAAAACATATTCCTGGCTCTTATAGTCCATTAAAACCACAAATTGCTCACCTATGAGGTAACAGTTCCACACATTTAGTGCCAACACAACAACAACTAGCTCCATATCATGGGATAAATAATTATTACTATGGGGAAATTGTTTTATAGACCCATAAGAGATTCCAACTATCTTTTTAATCATTATATGTTTTAACAATGATATGAAACATCAAATAAAACATTAAACAACACACCCTACTGAAGAAACACAATCGCTAAAGAACATATAAACTTATTTATTATGAAAATAAACACTATATACCACTATTTAGTATAAAATATTATTGGTCTTTTTGGGTCAACATATATAAAAGGCCTATAACATTAGAGAAATCTACAAAAAACCTCTGATAATAGTGTAAATTACATTTGAAATTATGAACCTATACCGATTTTTTTTGGTTTCATCCCAAGAAACAACTACTTAGATATATGATAGGTCTATCCACATGATCTATTAAGACATGACATTCCCATGTGAATACACATCTCATGTCAAGAACATACACATATAAATATTTCTATAGAGCTCATGGTGTTTACGAACTAGCTAGGAATCTCGGAAATGATCAGTTTACTACTCAACTGACATCAAATAAATAAATATTTTATCAATGAACAATACTAAAAACTTGTCTTGTAACTTGCATGATATATTGTTTATGGTCCCCATGACTATACAAGTTTCATTAATTACACTGAATGGAATGATCCCAAACGTAATGATCCTATATCTTTTCATAAATTCATTCTTCAAGATATGCTCATTTTCACCTGCATCTACTGATTTCTAGACCACCATTCATTTTTATAAAAACAAATTTTTCATTATCTAGTCAAATAGATCATTAATCATCCTATGTGGGTAAAAATTAATGAAAATCACCTAACTAAAACTAGGGTAGCTTGTTTATATCCTCATACTAACATCTTACTTATTTTCTAATAACTCTTTATCAAAATAATTAGATACATTAGGTTATATGAACCCCAATATAATAGTTAATCAACATATAATCACAAATATCATATATATGTTGATTCCATTCGATTGTGAGCCATTGAAATCAGAGTTTCTCATTACTAAAACAATACCCCAAACAAGAAATCATTTAAAAGATATGGTATCATAACCTAATCCAAGAAAATAATCACGAAATCCTCCACAACCCTGGGAACATTTTCTACCTGAGCATCCAATGACCGATTCTCCAAATAATAAAAAATAATTTCCTACTTTATGAGACCTATATAATAACACCACTTTCTATGGAATGCTTCATGTTGTCCCAATACATTGAAAATGAGACAATCTTGTGTAAATTTTCAATGACTTCACATACTAAATAAATCAAATCCTTTACAAGAATAAAATTTTGGTGTTATATCTATTGTAAGAAAAAGAAACATCCATTTATAGGTTTATACCCATAAATACTACAAATCCCCATAAAAGAAAAGAAATCGTACTTCCAACTAGAATGAATAACACTAGGGTAACATGAAGTGTCTCAATATCTAGTCACATATCATGGACTAGTGCATGGGAAATATTAGAATGTGAACCTTTAAAATCAAATAATAAAAAATCAATAGTTTGTGATAAACTAATCATACATCCAACATTATATGTACATATTAGCATTTCCACCACATTCATGTGATCTAATCAAACCTATATCCTTTATCACATTGTTTATGACTAAAAAAATTATTATCCAAAATATATAACTAAGGGTAGGGACCATATTTAGACTTTCCCCTAACAACACCATCAACCCTAGGATATTGAAAAAGAACCAGTGTTCCTTTCTTCTAAAATTACCTTGAAGAAAATTGATATTTCTATTGAAGATGTTCTTAATACCCATTAGAATCTATGCTCCCTGAAAATCTAAAAACAGATATTTTCAATGACTATGACCCATGATGATATATAACAAATATGATAATCCCATGCGAGGTGATTGAGATTCACCTACACCATAATATAGTGTTAATGACTTCATGGATGACACCCCACTAGTTAGAACCTTGAAATTCTGGGCATCTGTATTCCAGTACCTAAATCCATACTCCTCAAAATCCCCAACTGGACACTCTCTTGAATCTCAAATCTAAAAGAATTCATCTTTTCAATAAGATCATCATTTTCCTTCAACTCTATATATGTAGAAAGAATAAATGGGGAAACCAGATACCTGATCATTGGATTCAATTCCTCCTCTAGACATCATTCTCTATAATACTCAATAGGAAAGGTGTTAGGGGAAATGTGCATATGGCCTTCCAACATGACCCCATCTTCCCTTCCACTCATGATCTACTGTAAAAGGATAATAAAATTTTACCTCTTTTCTATCGTTGAAATCAATGATATGAATCTAAATTGGAAATCATAAGAAATTTTTTTCCACAACATGGATTCATCTATCTAGTCACCATGATAGAGAATACATAACCAATTTGTAACTTCTAATATCTAAATTTCTTCTAAAAGAACAAAAAATTATTCCTAAGAATAAATAAAACTAAAATAAATCTTATTATCCTCTATACAATATTATGTTTCCAGATAAAATATGATCCTCTCATAATTCTCCAATCTATTCCATAGAAAGGTACATGATCCCTATAAAATGTTTTATCCTCTTGAAATGGGTTGACACATCAATGATATACTATATTATACTAATGGAACTATATTTCATGAACTAAACATTTATAAAAAAACAAGACGTATTCCTAAAAAGAATTCACAAATTATAATAATGGTATCACTAAATCTTATCAATGAATGTTTGATGAATTTTATTTTAATATCCTAAAAACACCCAATACCAACATGATTAAAATCAAGAATGATGTGTGTACCTATCCAAGTTTCCTAAAATAAAAATTTTTCCTCCTAACATGGTTGATCAATAATCTTTGTTTTCATGCATAATATAATGGGGCCTTAAAATACAATTCCTAAGTCGGTATCACTTTCTTACATAATTCACCAAGACCTACTTGCACCATTTCACAAACAACCCATGAAATCCTCATTGTGCATAACTCAAAACAACATTATATCACTAAAACATCATTTAATACCAATATTTCATATATTCCACCCTCCAAAGGTTACCATCCTATGTTGATAGTTAATAGAGATAAAATAGTCATTACGTCCAGCCTCCGATAAGCCCTGGGTTGGCGGGAAGCCCTGCGGGTTTAAAAGGCTATAATATGAATGTAAATACACTATATTGGAATATAGGATTAAGTTATAGGAAAAATGAACCATAAGAAATATTTATAAAATAATATAAGAATAATCCAAACTATCCATCAATGAATGAAAAATTTCAATGACTACAAATAAATGTGTATATATAATTATCCAAAAATAGTCATCTTATAGCGACCAACATCATCTCTAAAATTAGATCTAGAAATGTGTAGAACAGTAACCAATGTCCTCTTAGAAACATTAAAATTTGATTATATTTATATTTTGTGAGAATATCATGTATACTCAGTAAGATCATATCTGGGGTATCTAGTGCACATGTTCTAATAGAAAACAAATGCACTAGTGAACAAAAAAAATATCAACATACGATTAAATATTTTAATTGACCAATCCTGGAATCAATATTAAATTATCTCCAAATATAAAATCCAATATATTTTGATAGTACCAAAAGTATACAAGGAAATAGTGCCCCATAATCACTTCCCCAATGATTTCCTCTCTCACACCCCAACATCAAACGTTAGGTTATCCCATCCCTTCCATATATTTAAAGTCACATATCCAACCATAAGTGATGTGGGTGGGAATTAATCTTTTAAAATACTATCCTCTTGTGGGGAATAGTATCTGGTGCTGGAATTAGTCATCACCACATCAGAATATCTTCAAAATCTGGTGTAGTCGGGTATCATAAACATAAAGGACACCAACTATGTTACCTCCTCCGACCACACATAACCCCCACTATATATATCATCAACCACACCACATAATAATATCCAAAAAACAATGAATAACAACACTTGTTAATCTATAAATATAACTCATGTCATCAGTTATGGTTAAGTAAGAGTAGAGAAGAGTGGGTATCGATCCATTTATATCACCACCAACAGGTATATTGGAGAAAAAACATGGAACAAAAAACATTTGGGAATTGGTAAGGTTATCGAACTTAGTAGGTGAATGTATATTAATACAAATAAATGAATTATAGATATATAGAAAACAATACTAAACCTATGGATTAATAATAACTTCAATAGTGTACATAAAATCAAAAATACATAACTACATGACATCTCTCACATCCACTACCCCCACTAAATGAATAAAACCATGAAACCACAACACATATTAACACAATTCCAATTTCAAATACACGTTCCAAATTATTATAGATTTAATGAAATTTTATGAACTTATATTTACTAATAAAAATCATTTAATTTTAACATTTCCCATTCATATATCATTCATTTAATTTAATACAATTACCAAAAAACATGTTCATACCATGATTATTCATTTAACAACCCATGTCATCTCATTTTTAGAATTACAATTTATTCCATGGGTAACTAAGAAATTGACATAGCCACATCACATAATAGATTATCAAACTTATTTAAAAAATCACCACAACACCCTAAAATACAATCCTTTTGAGTATAATAACCATAGTTACAATCACCGCACATTACATTCAGAGCACATCAAAACCACCACACATCCCCACATTTGTAAATTTCCCACAACACATCCTATGGTAACCAATAATTATGTCATAATAACCCCACACTTTACACCCAAGACAATCACCACTATCACCCCTAATCCCCAATGTGTTTTCACAACAACTACAGATTCACATAAAACACATTAACAAATGAAAACATGTCATGGCTTCCATAACATTACATACTTTGGATTTAACAAGGGGTTAATTAACATTCCATTATATTTATCATGGTTATTCTCAAAAATAATAAATAATTCCATAATAAACTAATTAATTATCCATATATAAATTTATAGACAATTACTTAGTGTGATATAAAAAATAACAATGTCAGGGTCTCACATAAACTACAACCACAACACAAGAAAGGCCCCTAACAACTATGATTTAGAGTAATAGAATGAATCATGTATAATCACAATAGGTATATCTATAAAGTAATAATACATTACCCAGCCAGTCTTTTTTTCCCATTTCCAGAAGCCGGTTAGAGGGAATTGGTACCCCAAACCGGTTTAAGGAAAACCGGAAACATCACAAACATTCAAACAGAATTCAGAGGAATTCAAATTCAAAATTCCAACTAAACAAGGTCCAACCACGTGCCCCACCTCAAGCCATGAGCCCATCACGCGTCAATCCTCGAGCCGCACAGTCGCCTCGAAACGCGCCACCAATCAAGTCGCCGGTAAGACATGCCGGACCGACCCGTGAACATCACCATCGGTGACCGACGGACCACCGACCATGCCACCACCTTCATCACGCCCGCCGGAGAAACAGCAGGGAAACCACATCAACCGGAACGAAGGTGATCTTCACCAACGTCCGGCAACATCACCTTCAATCATGGCCAAGAACCAACCTCCATGGAAGATTCCAACGCGCACCAAGAAAGACCCAGAGCGCTCCGAAGAGTATGTCGTTGGAAGAACCGGTCGTTCACCCGTAGATCCAACCAGGAGTGCCATCAAGCATAGCCACCATAGCAGATAGCCAACGACCGTTGGGAAACATTTCCACCCCTAGCAAGAAAACACCAGAGAAAGATCCAGAAAAAGTAAATCACACATTCAAAGAAACAAAACACAAACCATCAAACCCTAAACCCGAGGGAGCAGGAAACCATTGCAGGAAGATGAAACCCGCAACCCAGATCCCGTCGTCACTATCCTTATCGACCTCAAAAGCTGCCATGAAACACCAACCCCCCACACCGTAACTTCGAGCTTCGAGCTCTGACCGACACCATGCCACCAACGAAAACCCTATCCAGCGAAAGGAATTAGGCAAGCTAGAAATCAATGAGTGCGGGAGAGCCGAAGGAAACCCTAAAGCAACCGAATCTGAGGAAAGGAGGCGGCGAGAACCCAAGGGAAGGAGGCGGCGATGAGGAGAGAACCCAGAAACCGCAGTGCCCCTTACAGGCCCATCCCGTTTCAACAAAGTAATAATACATATAATTTCTATAAATTTCCATAAATATCAGATTAATTTAATTTATTATCTTAATTTTTTTAAAATTAATATACCTATAATGGAACCAAAAATCATGCATTCCTAAAAGGTAAACCAAAATAGAGATATAACAGAGGATCCCCTACCAAAAAGATGCATTAGTAATCATTGCATGAAATAGGATGAATGAGAAATATCTAATAGAACCCAACCCCACTAGGTAACCATCGATCACCAAGAACTACCCAAGTAACTCATAAAAATTCGTAGCACATTCTATCATAATATAAAAATCAAAGGGTCAAAGATGATAAGGTAGGGTAATAATTCCTCCATAAATTTCCTTTGGTAATCCATAACCAAAGAGGAATAATATAATTAAATAGAGATCTACGATTTATTAAACATGTTAGAAAATGGAACATTCATGATGTGTATCATCATCTCAAACCATGATTTTTTTAGAATTCCTCCAATGTAGTTTGTGAGACCATTTCATGTCACGAATCCCTCAAAATCTAAACATGATGAAAAACTTCAAATTTTAATCATGCCTCATCCTGAAAATAATTCACCTCCTAAATTATTTTTTCACATCATGAGTCACTTAGGGAAAAAATATTCATTCAATGTTACCAATTATAAATCACTGAAATCTAAGCATCAAATATCATATCATGTTGTATACTCATATTTACATCACGAACCACCCTCTATAGTATAAATGTAACATAAAAATGTATTAAATCCTTCATGAACATCATAAAAAAACCTCTAGATTCTAAACAATTAATGTAACTCTATAATAAAGAAAATATTATTACACAATTATATCCTTAATGAATACCATACATGTGACTACTCAAAACTATATCCATAAGATAGACACACTTAGATACCCCTATAACATAAAATAAAAATTTTCAAAACCCTCTCATGTATGAATCAAGGTTGAGGGTTCCTCTTAATTCCCATCTCAAATAGGCATGTGGATGGTGACTTACAAAAAGAGGGAACATGCATAAAATAAAAGGAGTTCTCATAGTGAACCAATAATAAAATATCATGAAAACCATATTAGAAATCATTATTTAAATCAGTATACAAAACAATAATACATTATCATATATGCGATATAGTATATTTGAATTGGATAAAAATATATAATAAATATCAAAACACATGACGACTAACATATAACAACTCCTAAATAAGAAAATGTATATGATTAAATAAATATCAATACATTTTATCAATGAGATCATACCCCATAACCATAACCTCATTGATTATCTCCATTGAATTACTTCTGTAATATTACATCATTATCTTTGTCGCCATATTCACTTCATAAAAATGGGATATGTATGTTCGACCATAATTATTTCATAACATAAGTTCTAAAGAATTGATGATTATGACTTCAAAATTTTTATGAAATTACAAATCCAATCCTAAACTATTATAATTTTAAAATAATGTGATATCATAATGTATATTAATTTCACCATATATCAATTTCATAAATATTATATAATAGATAAAATACCAACTAGAATAGAATGCCATTTATAGTATATCTCAATATATTACATATGAGAATAAGATCGTTCTACAGGTCTAATGGTTTTTTATTCATAGGATAATATAACCTATGATAATTGTACTCAATATCACCATAAAATAATATCAATATAAATAATAAATCTAAAAATTATATACATAAAAAACTAGACCCAAATAACCAAACCATTAGCTACAATAAATCGATCAGTCCCCTTGATAACATGATATAAATCACCCAATTAGATGGACTAATGAAACAAATATGGCCATTCATGAATAATAATTGTTAAGAGGGATCAATAATTGACATGTAGAGGACCATTTCTCATCATATGAAGATAAATTGGCCAACATTTTTCTAAAACTCTACTAAAAATATGGAATAACCTCACCGTTTTTATGTTTGTGAATAATGGGGTACTATATTTCATAATGTACTTGATCATCACTCATGATTATAATACTTTTTTCCAATGATTTTGTTAGGATATGAATAACTAAAATGATAGCTCATTATTTTATTATTACAGAAACAACATAAAAATTTTGGGATTTTAAATCAACTAATTCATGAATCCAACCCTATATGTAAAAATCTCATAGTTTTTTCTCCTATCATATCTAGCCCAAGGTAAAAAATTATATCATCATCACATCGTCATCTATAAGAATCATTCCCCAAGTGTAATAATATATGCCATCCTTTATAATGAATAGGTAAAATCAAAATTGGATTAAAAATTTGGGGTAATATAACACACTAGGTCATCACGTATAGACAAATATATTTGTCAACAGAGTGACTTGTCTAGCCTTTATCACATAACAATTTATTACCCATTTTTTTATAAAATGCCACTTGATGAAATCCACCTATTATAAATCTAAAATCAATGAATATGACCCAAATATAGTAGAAAATATGATATAATTATGATAATCACACTATTTAATTATTTCGTTGAAAATTTATTTCAACTGTAAAAACAAAAAATGAAAATTCTTTATCTTATTGAAGTCGTGTGACATTTTTATGTCACTGAATTCACTAAGGGTTTTCATTACACTTCTTCAATATTAACATAGTCACATTATTATTCTCTATTAAATCAAATATTTGAATAAATATAAAATATTACGATCATGATAGTGTGACCAATTATAAGTTCTTAGTGTGTCATAGATTCTGAAATGATCATTGGATATCACTCATGCATTTCCATGTATAAAAGCCTTTTTATTGAATAAATTACATTTAGATTTCAAAATAACCCAAATGAATAAAATTTTGTGTTAATTTCATGAAAATAAACACAAAATACCTCATATAATTTTCCTAGACCAAATAATAGTTAGATTTTGGGACCATATATTAATAACAATAAAAAATTGTCCATACTAAATATTTATATCAAATAACCACATTAACATGTTCTAGGTAAAAGATGTAAAATTTTAAATCCATTTATCTCATTAGAATATCAAATAGAACATTAAAGTATACTTTTTATGGTTGATATTTTAGACTTGTGGATAGTCATAGGGTTTTTTCTAAAAGGGGTTCATGATGGCGACAATGATGTTAATATGTCATTATATATTGGTCTTTTGACCTGCCTATGTTTTGGTCCACTGATTGTTACCTATAAAAGCACTTACATCCTCCCCGTTTGTTAGATT
Source organism: Viscum album (assembly GCA_963277665.1). Lineage (NCBI taxonomy): Eukaryota > Viridiplantae > Streptophyta > Magnoliopsida > Santalales > Viscaceae > Viscum > Viscum album. The sequence continues at coordinate 1,302,538,704 of OY728140.1, read as the reverse complement.
TTTTGAATTCACTATCCCTAGGAAGTATTTCATTTCATTACATAACATCCATTCTAGTATTGGTTTTTTTAGAGATGAACTATCACCTAAGAAAAAGGTACTTTCCATCTACCCCCATTTTGATACGGTCAATCTTACAATAATGAAATAATTTGGAGTCAAATATTTTAACCTTATAAATTCAAATAAAATATAAATATTTATAAAATAATTCTATTATTATCAATTTTCTTATTTCATATAAAAATATTTGAATGAGATAGTTATCTAATTGTATTTTTTGGCCTATGGGAATCCCTCTCTCATTAATTATTTAATGTATAAAATAATAATATTATCAATAGTTTCAATAGGATACAATTTTCTTATTTATGGACCAAATTATTATAGTGACCTTATATATGGACCCAGCCTTAAACATTACATAATCTAGAAGTAAGTGATTAATTCACATTGAGGATCTTTCCAGGTATATGTTTTTAGTGAATTAGTCCATAACTATTATATATCAACTTGAATATTACATGTCGACAATACTACTCAGTATCAATTTTTTTATAAAATAAAAACTCTTAAATAGAAACATGTATAATTCTATGTTTTAGATATAATGACTTTCCCTTGATCCCAACCTTGACCTTATTCCACTTTATGTCTTGTGAAAATCATTTCAAAAACTTGGGATGAGCAGAAATGATCAGTAAGGGATACACAAAGAAAGAAAACAACTAGTTTTTTAAAACAACAAGAAACCCATGAATAATTTATCATATGTAATAAATTTCACCTTTTTTAAGTAGTAAATACTCTTCACTAAATAAATGATCACTACTTACCCATTTGTAACCAAAATATTACCATAAAACCCATAAAAATCACACATAACATATAAAGGTAACTTGGGAAATCAACATACTTAAATGCAATAACCATATGGTAGACTTACACACATATCACTAAATGGAATAGCTATACATACGACTTCCATACCCAATGCATTGGAAGTTATAACATAACCACCCTTCATGGTTTATCACGGCACCACCCGTCATTTGGTTTATCACGTAACCACCTGTCAAATGTCTAAGTACCATAATAAAATCATAAAACATAAAATATTTCAAATATAAACTTTTCAGTAATAACATTTCATTTGAATTCATAATAAATCATTTCAATATATTGACAAAATCAATGCTTTATCAAACCATTTTCAAAACCATTTAAAAAATTTAATAAAAATATGTGTGAATCAAATTGTCCCATAACACTTTGAAAATTTTAAAGGAATTAACATTTTTTAACATTAATGACCATATAAATAAATATTTAAAACCATTTTGAAAACATGGTCTTTAATGAGAAATATTCAGAATAATAAATCACTAAACATTTAAAATGATATTTTAGTTAAAGAGTTCCTAACAAAATAGGAGATGCTTGAATACTAATAATTGAGGAATAACATAAATCAAAGATTATAATATCATGATAATAAAGGGATTCAAGATATAATATGTCAAAGAGTAGTATATACATGATATAAATGTGAATTGGTGTATAAAAAACAAATAAGTTTCAATGGAATGTAAATAGAGACAAAGTCCCTTACAAAGATCTTAACTTCAGATTAAGGATTAATCAATGACATAATTATGTGTGAAAAATAAGAATACACCCAATATAAGTGAATATTAAGTGTAAAACAATAACAGGTCAATAAAGAATATTCATATCATGTGATAATCAAGAAGTATAAGTTTAACCCCAATGAATTGAAATTGGGTTAAGATGTTCTCTTACATAAATTCGATAGCCTAACGGCGTCACATTAAAATTCATAAATTATTTTAGGAGAGATAAAAGGGTATCTCATCCCTTGAACCTAAAATTTACAAAAATAAGGATATAAAATAACATATCCTAATATTATAAGATGTATGTAAAAATATATAACCAAAAAAAGACTTTTAAAGAGAGGAGGGTGAAAGGTTCCCTTACTGATTTGGTAACTTACGGAACATAAACACCATGAAATAAGGATCATATAATGAATATTTAAATACTCATAAATTAAAGTATATTACACAAATAATAAAATAATTGACATTATATACACCACAAAAAAGGAAATAGTGGTAAATATAACATGCATCTCACAAGAATCAAAAAGTGAGATGAAAACCCCTTTCTTCATTGTAATCAATCGAGTCATATGACCAAAAGTTAATAAACACAAAATTAATCACAAATACCTTGAATTTAAATAAATAATGATAATATATATCAAATGGAATTAAAAATACACCACATACAAGAAATAAGTGGTGAATAATGGAAATCTCACAGAATTAAAAGTGAGATAAGAAACCCCTTACCTCGTGTCCCACATGACCCAATCGTCCTTTAATTTACTGAATCATAAACATAAGTTATTATAACATGAATAAGAACCTTTATTAAGTTTATTATTCATTTTATATAACTTATTACCTTGCTATAACAATTAGTTAATTATTTGAGTTCATATCAGACATTTTGTCGATGTTCAGAACATGAGTTAAAAAGGTACTTGCTATATTTATAAATTTTCCATGTTCATGAAATTAAATTATCTCTGGAATGATACTAATGATTTATATATCATATATATAATATATATTCTATATATATGTATTTATAATAGTCCATATCATTTGGATATATGAAAATGAAATGCATCGTTCATGGAGACGGTAAGCTGTATGTATGTATGAACGCTACTTCCATTTCATTTTAAATGGAACGAAAACCTAATGATACATATATATATTATTATTCCAGTATAATATCATATTTTATATATGTTTTTTATGTTCATTAACATCATCTTTTATACATTCCATGTATGGTTTGAACGAGTCATATAACTTTGTGGGGGTGGTAGTATGCACTTCCTCATATGAAATTATCATATTTACCCATTTTGAAAACCATAATGGTATGATATAAATTAAAAAAACAGAGTTATAAAGCAAATATAAATATAATATATATCACATGTAAATATAGTTTCATCTTAATGGCCACCATAAGATGTGGTAGGATAAGATGGAGCAATCATCGTTTTGTGAGGCAGTAGTTCGTCATCCATAGAAACAGTGTGTTCTTTGCCCATTAGACGTAGCTGTGTGTAAGTGTAGTTCGAATCATTATCATATAAACAAACTAGTATATCTATGATACTGGTTTTGTTATAAAAGAAATTAATAAACTGTGTTTGGGGGTTGGAGAAGAAAAATAAAAGAAATGAACTTAAGAGAATGCGTTACCTTAAAATCTGGTTACTCCCTTTGGTTTGAACCAAGAGGATTCCTTGAAGTGCCTTCATCCTAAATTAAGGATTCTAGGTGGAAGAGAGTCATGTAGGGAGATTAATTATTAAAATGTTGGACTATCCAAGGGGATTTTAAGGTGTGAGTAGTGGGTTAGAGGTTATGGCTTTTTATAAGGGGGAGGAGGGGTTCTTTTGGAAACATAAAATATATATTTTTTGTTATATAATGATTTTCAGTTTCTAAAGGTCCAAAACTCATTAAAGTCAAAGATAATATGACTCATGCTCAAAATAAAATCATCCAATATGAATTGTACAGGATTTGGATATTGTTTTAATCTATATAATCTTATTTATTTAAATTAATCGTTGACGTGCTTAACACTGCATCATTATTGTGTCATAAATAATTTTATTTATTTGATGTCTAAAAATTATAAAAAGATACCATGATGTAGGAAATATTTTTAGATTTATAATGAATATTTATAGTCCAAAATATATATTATATAACCCCAAATTAAAATTGTTTTATGGAAACAAAACACATTTATGATATTTTTATTTTTACATTAAATAAAAAGTTATTTATATCCATATCTTACCCAAGTGTATTTTAAATGCCAAAAGTTTCATCCAAGGATTATCTTGGTCGACCATTACCAATCCAATAAGGTTAATAGAAGTGTGAAGGTAATTTTATATTATTATAATATTGTTTTTACCCTGAATTACCCTATTTACCTTTAATTGCGGTAAATAAATTCAAAAGTTACTAATCACCAAAAATTATTTTTGTCTTATTGAACTACATTTTACTTAATAATAATAAGCATGTGTGTCAGATTTTTGAAAATCAATTTACAGAAGTGGTAAATTTTCATTTAAATAAAAAATTCATCTTTTTAACTACTTAGTGTTTTCATTATTCATCAAAAATTGATGTTTTCATAAAAATACCAATAATTCAACCCGATCTATATTTGATATTCTGATTTCAAAAATTATGTCTATTTTTCCAAATTAAAAAATCCTAAGTTGCATTAATTAATTTAAAATTAATTCCTTTTGTCAAAACAAAAAAGTGTTCTATTAAGGAATAATAACTATCAAAAGATTGACACTTGTTTAGGTCCAATATCAAAGTGAAATTAATTTCAATGAACAAAATTGGATTAAATAGAAAAAATATAATATCATTATAATTTAAAAAAATTAAAAAATATAATCTAATCATATAAATAAATTAGATTAGAAGGCAGTTTGGATTAAAATACAGTATTTTCACTATTCATTAAAAATGTACTTTATCATAATAATACAAAAAATTTACCCAATGTAAATTTTGATGTTTCGAATCTAAATAAGAATTTTATTTTGTCAAATAGAACATATAAAAGTCACAAAAACTATATTTAAAATTTTTTCACCAACAAAAGGTGGTAAATCGGCCTTTTAATGAATATTAGAGTATTTAAGCCTAAAATCAGATTCTTTCTTATTTTAAGCCAATAAAATTTATTGGATAAATGTAAAAACATTTAACAAACATGTGCAATCAAATTGTAGTTATTTATGTTCATTCCTTCCAATACAACATCTAGGTGTTAACTACCATCTAAAATTATATTAAATTATTATTTTATTTTTTAGTAAAACTTCACATTGTGTGTAACCTAATATTTCAGTGAAACCCGCTGTTGTGTATCGGGTACGCCATCAAATGTAGAATCCCATTTAATGTAAAATTATTATTTAGTTTAAAAATATTAATAAATCTGAATAAATTTTCTATTCTTTATTTACCTCTGATGTTACATCCTTCCACCCTTTTTGCAATTGTGTCCTCGCAATTTTAAAATTGGGATTGGAAACATCATTGAAAGTCCCACATCAGAAATAGAGTAAATAAAATTGTCACTTTAAAAGAATGAAATATATGTACAAAGGTCACCTGAGATAACTTATACTAGGATTCAATGAGAATATGGATATGGAGGAGAAACTATGTGAAAAGTTCTGGTATAGAGTGATAGAAAACATAATTAGGAGAAAGTAAACCACCAGAAAATCACAAACTTATGATGGGTTAAATGATCTTTGATTCCCCGATAGTAAAGGTTAACAGAAAATGTTTTGGTTTTTTGTTTCTTTTCATAATGTTGAGGGATTTATTTATGATCTTAAATAAAAACATAAGTAAATATGCTTAATTGTCTTGTAGAATTTCATCATTTACTAAATTTCTACCACAAACTCATTTTTCTCCAAATGATGAGTATTCAATCTAACTTGGTCACATTAAAAGCACTAGAATCAACTTCTAAAGTATCATATAATCTAAAAAATATGAAGTATATATTTCCCCTATCTTTAGACATCAACCAAAAACAAAAACATTTAGTAAAAGATCGGATTAATTCCAAAAAGGATAATCCTTATAATAAGAAATACTATTATTAATCACCAAAATTATACAAAAAGTACCATTTGATAAAACATAATATCCCAAATCAACATATTCTTGATCCATAAAATCATTTAACTAAAAATAATTTGTCAAACTAACCAGGGTCTTAACGTAGTCTAGTGGTAGGGGATAAACCCTTATCGCACTTTGGTTGTGGGTTAAATATCGGCACCTTTATACTACATGACAGGTTGTCACACGGTCTACATGTTGTCCTTTTTCAAAAACTATATAATTTTAAAACATTCCCAAAAATGATATAAATTCTTCAAAAATGACCATAACATATTTTATCCTCAAAGTTTATCTAATACATTTCATTTTTCACCTCAAAATGTAATAACCATTTATCACCTATAAAATAAATATGATTATTTCTAATATGCTAACCATTATGGTAATGTAACATATGCTTAAATAACACCCTAACCTCTAATGTTATCTTAACCTACCTATGATACCAACTATAAGGACATGACCTTAAACATTACAAAATCTTGAATTAAGTAAATAATTCACATTGAGGATGTTTTTAGGTTTAGAGTTTTAGAGAATTAGGCCACAACTATTACATATAAACTTGAATATTACATGTAGACACTACTAATCAGTATCCATTTTTTATAAAATAAAATCACTTAAAAAGAAACATGTTTAGTTCCATGTTTTTGATATCATGACTTTCCCTTGAACCCATCCTTTACCATAATCCACTTTATGTCCTGTGAAAAACATTTCAAAAACATGGGATGAGAAAAAAAGCTCAGTAAGGGATACACAAAGAAGGAAAATTTTTAGTTTTTCAAAACAAAAAGCAAACCACAAATACTTTATCATAAGTAATACTTTTAACCTTTATTAAGTATTAAATACTCTTCACTGAATAAAAGATCAATGGTATCCAATTTGGAGAAGATGGCCTTCTGCTCCCGACGCTCCCGAGGGCTTCCCCGATGGTGGATCGGGATGAAACCCTAGTTTGCCGATGGCGGATGTTGTGCCCCCTCCTCCCGCAGCGGGTGGAGGGGTTTATTCGTCCTCTGGTTGTGCGCGTAGAGGTATGCCTGATTACGGTTTCTTCATGCCAGAGATACAGGTTTCTCCGAGGGTTCCGGGATGTGTTTCTGGTCAGCCCATCGTACCAGTCTCAGTTCGAGAATTTTCCGAAGCAACTTCGATGATTTCCACGGCCTTAATTGCAAGGTTTGTGCGGCGACGTCCTTCGGTTGAGGATTTTGGAAAGATGGTGAATGAAGATTGGGGTTTGAAAAACCAGGCGTCGTTTGGGACTTTCGGGCCTCGACAGATTCTCATCTTCTTCTCTGATGAGGAAGATTTGGGAAGGGCGTGGTCTAGACCAAGGAATTATTACTCAATCCAGCTGCTAAGATGGTCTTTCGATTATCATTTGAACCGGGACTCTCCGAATCTTGCCATCTGGTTGCAACTGTCGGGGATTCCCCTCCCATTTAAGAACCCTGGGCTTCTAAAGTCGATCGGCAACTCTATTGGGCGTTTCATCTGTGTTGATCGGAGGACAGCCTCCATGGGAAACCCTACATCTGCACGAATCTGCGTGGAGATGGATCTCTCAAAGAGCCCACATGATACTGTTTGGATCGTAGTGGAGGGTGAGTACAGGTATGCACAACGGATAGTCTATGAGTCTTGGATGCCATTCTGCTCTTTTTGCCATAAGCAGGGACACGGGATGGAAGTCTGTTGAAGGATTGGTCGAGATGCACGGGCAGTGGAGGCTTGCACAGCGGTGGATGATCCTGCTCCAGATGTGCAACAGGTTGATGTTCCGGCGCCCACTGCTATCATGGGGCAGGGAGTGGCACCAGAGGATGTGTTGAATGGAACATCTCTGAGTAACAGATCTGACCAAGTTTCAGTGGAGGATGCTGGAGAAATCCAACTGGTCAATCCTGGAATGGATGTGCCTCGGCCCGGAGATTCGATTCTGATTGAATCTAACAAAAATATGAATATGATTGATATCTCAGTTTCACATATGGCGGGGTCAAATGATGATTTTCAGTACTCTAGCAGGGGATCTGCCTTGATGCAGGATAGTATTACACCGATGGAAATGGTGTCTGAACAGGAGAACACACCTGTTTGTATGGTAGAGGTAAATCCTAATGACTTGATTACTTATTCTGCAAACAGGTTGGCAGTGCTGGGTGATGCTAAATCAACTGAGGCAGAGGTGATTGAAGTGGCAGAGGAAGTTGGAGGGAAAGAAGGTCATGTGTACCTAGACAGAGCGAATGATGAACATAAAAGTTCATGTGCTGATAAAACAGTAAAGAAAAATCAAATGGAGGGTGGGAAGGATGGAAATATCTATTCCCCCATGACCCTTAAGAAATGGGGGATAGAGTCGAGTGTGAAGAAGAGATCCATAACCACAAAGCATCCTACACGGAGGTGGTAAAGCATGGAATTCATGATCCCGTAAGCAAGGAAGTGGAAGGGAAAACCCAAAGTAGGAGGAAGACACGGAGGGATTATACGGACCTACCTAAGCCAATGGCGATGAGGTATGCTTTCAAGAATGTAGGGTCACAAGAAAATGTTCATGCAAATGGGAGCAGTGGCAAGAGAAGGGGAGGGCCTCCGAAGGCGGATACTGGGCTCAGTGGGAAGCGGTCAAATAAGGCGAAGATGTCTGAGGAGATGCTTAGGAAGAAAAACATGTATCTTGAGTTGATGCGGAAGTATGAATCTTCAGAATGGGAGTCAGCTGATCCTGGCGATGATTTATCCGATGATAGGGAGAGGGATGAGTATGGGTTTGATGTAATGTAGCGCTTTTATTTTCTACTATCTGTACTGCACTTTTTTTTTAATAAATTTGGGGGATCGGGCTTTCGCCTGGTTCAGACTTTCCTGGTAAAAGATCAATGATTACCCTTTTGTAACCAAAAGATTACCATAAAACGCATAGAAAGCAACCATAATATATAAAGGTAACATGGGACACAAACATACTTAAATGGAATAACCATACACTTGACTTCCACACATATCACTAAATGGAATAGCCATACGGCCGACTTTCATACCCAATTAATTGGAAGTTATAACGTAACCACCAGTCATGGTTTATCACAGAACCACCCGTTATTTGTGTTATCACATAACCACACGTCAAATGTCCATGTACCATTATAAAATCATAACACATAAAATATTGAAAATTTTAACATTTCTATAATAAAATTTCATTTTCAATCACAAGAAATCATATAAATATATTGATAAAATCAATGCTTTATCAAACAATTTTCAAAAAAAATTAAAACATTTAATAAAGAAATTTTTGAATGAAAGTGTAACATAACACTTTGACACTTTTAAAGGAATTAACATTTTTGAACATTAACAACCATATAAATAAATCCTTCAAACCATTTTGAAAATTTTGTCATCAATAGGAAATATTTATAAGAATAAATCATTAAAACATTTAAAATGATATTTCAGTTAAAGAGTTCCAAACAAAATGGGAGATGCTTGAATAAAAATAATTGATGAATAACATCAATCAAAGATTATAATATCATGATAATAAAGAGATTCATGATATAATATTGCAAAGTGCATTATATACACTATATATTTCTGAATTTGTGTATAAAAACAAATAAGTTTCAATGGAATGTAAATTGAGATAACATCCCTTGCAAAGATCATGTCCTTAGATTAAGGATAAATCAATGACATAATTATGTGTCAAAAATATTAATACACCCAAAATAAGTGGATATTAAGTGTAAAACAATCCCAATTCATTCACACATATCCATATCATGGCATAATCAAGAATTATAAGTTTAACCCCATATAATTGAAATTCGGTTCAGAAGTTTTATTACAGAAATTAAATAGTCTAACGATGTCACATTAAAATTCATAAAATGAGTTTATGAGAGAGAAAAGGGTATCTCATCCCTTTTACATAAAATTTACAACAATATGGATATATGATAACATATCCCAATATAAGAAGATGTTAATTAAAAGAAATAACAAAATAATTCTTTTAAAAAGAGAGGGTTAAAGGTTCCCTTACCGATTTGGTAACTTACGAAAAAAAACCCCATGAAAGAAGGATCATACAATGAATATTTAAATACCTATAAATTAATGTTTATTACCCAAATAATACAGTCATGTATAGTACATAAACCACACAAAAGAAAATAGTGGTAAATATAGCATGAATCTCACGGGAATAAAAAGTGAGATGAAAACCCCTTACCTCATTGTAATCAATCAAGTCGTATGACCAAAAGTTAATAACCACCAAATTAATCACATAATACCATGAATATAAATATAATCATGATAATATATATCAAATGTCCATACACAAAACACCACATGTAAGAAATAATTGGTGAACAATGGAAACCTCACAGAATTAAAAGTGAGATAAGAAACCCCTTACATCGTGTCCGACTTGACCCATTAATTTTTTAATTTCTTGAATAATAAAATTAAATTAATTTTTAATTTATTATGATCCCTTATCAAGTATAATATTCCTTTTATATCACTTATTACCTTTTTATAACAATTACTTAATTATTTTAGTTCTTATCATACATTTTGTTGATGTTCAAAACCTGAGTAAAAAATGAACATGTTATAATTATAAATTGTCCATGTGGTTGAAATTAAATTATCTCAATAATTATATTAATGATTTATATATCATATATATCATATATCTTCAGTATATATGTATTTATAATAGTCCATATCATTTCGATATAGGAAAATGAAATGCACTGTTCATGGAGACGGTAAGTCGTATTTATGCATGAACGCTACTTCCATTTCATTTAAAATGGAATGAAAACCAAATGATACATATGAATATTATTATTAGATTATAGTACCATATTTTATATACATTTTTTATTTTCATTACATAGTTTTTTATACATTACATGTATGGTTTGAATGAGTCATATCACATTGAGGGGCGGTAGTCCGCACTTCCTCAAATTAAATTATCGTATTTACCCATTGTGGAAACCATAAAGGTATGATATAAATAAACAAATACAGAAGTATAGAGGAAATATAAATATAATATATAACATATTTAAATATAGTGACATCTTAATGTCCACTATATGATGTGGTTGGAGAAGATTGAACAATCATTGTTTCGTGAGGCAGTAGTTTGCCATCCACAAAAACAATATGTTTTTCCCATTAGATGTAGGTTTGTGTAAGTGTAGCTTGAATCATTATAATATAAACAACCTAGTAAATTTATTATACTGGTTTTTTTATGAAATAAATAATAAAAAGTTTTTAGGGGGTGGAGAAGTAAAGTAAAAGAAAAGAACATAAGAGAATACATTGCCTTTAAATCGGGTAACTCCCTTTTGATTGAACCAAAATAATTCTGTGAAGTGCCTTCTGCATAAGGTAAGGATTCTAGGTGTAATAGGGGCATGTATGGAGATTAATTGGGAAATTTTTGGATGATACAAGGGGCTTTATAGTTGTGATTAATGGGTTAGTGGTTTTGGATTTTTATAAGGGGGAGGAGGGGATCTTTAGGAATGATTAAAAATAATATTTTATTATATAATTATTTTCATTTTCAAGAGGTCCAAAACTCATTAAATTAGAATATAAGATTACTAATGTTCCAAATAAAATCATCCAAAAAGAATTGGACAGGTTTTTGAATTTTTTTTATCTTTATAATCTTATTTATTTAAATCTATCATTAATGAGGTTAACACTGCATCATTATTATGTCATAAAAAAATTTATTTATTTGAGGTCTAAAAATTATAAAAAATACCATGATATATGAAATATTTTTAGATTTTTAGTGAATATTTATAGTTAATTATATCAATTATATAACCCCACGTTAAAATTGCAATATGAAAACAATACATGTTTATGGTATTTTTATTTCAACATTAAATAAAAAGTTATTAATATCATTATCTTACCCAAGTGTCTATTAATGGACAAAATTTTCAGCCAATGATTTTCTTGGTCGGCCATTACTAATAAAATAATGTTAGGACAAATGTTAAGGTAATTTTATATTATTATAATATTGTTTTTACCTTGAATTACCCTATTTACCTTTAACAGCAATAAATAAAAGTCAAAAGTTACTATTCACAAAAAATTATATTCATCTTGTTGAACCACATTCTAATTATTAAAAACAACCATGTATATCATATTTTTAAAATTAAATTCAGAGAAGCGGTAAAATTTCAATTAAATAAAAGAGTCGTCTTTTTAACTATTACATAGTGTTTTCACTATTCATCAAAAATTGAAGTTTTTCAGAAAAATACCAAAAATTCAACCTAATAAATATTTGATATTCTGAATTCAAAAATTATTTCTATTTTTTCAAATTCAAAACAAAGATGTTGGATAAATTAATTTAAAATTAATTCTCGTTGTCAAAACAAAAAACATGTTTTTAAGAAATAATAACCATCAAAAGATTGACACTTATTTATGTTCAATTTCCTAGTAAAATTACTTCCAATGAACAAAATTGGATTAAATGGTAAAAATATAATATAATTTAACATTAAACCAAATTAAAAAGATAATCTATCAATATAAATAAATTATATTAAAAGGCAATTTTGAATTCAAATACAGTATTTTTCAATATTCATTAGAAATGTACTTTATCAAAAAAATATCGAAAACTTACCCAAAGTAAATTTTGATGTTCTGATTCAAAATAAGAATTTTATTTTTTCTAATAGAACATATAAAAGTGAAAAAAACATGATTTAAAAAAAATCCATTAAAAGGAGTTAAATTGGCATTTTAATGAATATTAGAGTATTTAATCTTAAAATCAGATTCTTTCTTATGTTAAGCCTCTAAAATTTATTGGATAAATGTAAAAGCCATTAAAAAACATGTATAATTATATTTTAGTTAGTTATGTTCATTCCCTCCATTAAAATAGTTGGGCATTAACTACCATTTAAAATTATATTATATTATTATTTTATTTTTTGGTATAACTTCACATTGTGTGAAACATAGTATTTCAATGAAACCTATTGTTGTGTATCAGGTACGCCATCAAATGTAGCATCCCCTTTAATGTAAAATTAATATTTAATTTATAAATATTAATAAATATGAAAAAATTTCATATTATTTTTTTACCTAGGATGTAAAATCCTCCCCCCCCCCTTTTGGAAATTGTGTCCTCACAATTTTAAAATTGTGATTGGAAACTTCATTGAACGTCCCACATCGGAAAAAGAGTAAATAAAAATATCACTTTAAAAGAATAAAAAATATGTACAAAGGTCACCTGATATAACCAATACTGGGTTTCAATGAAAACAAGGATATGGAGGAGAAACAAAGTGTCAAGTTCTAATAGAGAGTGATAGAAAACATGAATAGGAGAAAGTTAACCTCCAGAAAATCACAAACTTTTGATGGGTTAAACGATCATTGATTCCAAAGTAGGAAAAGTTAATGGACAAAGTTTTTTATGATACTTTTCATAAGGTTGAGGAATTTATTTATGAGATTAACTGAAAACATAATAAAACATACTTGATTGTCATGTAGACTTTCATCCATTACTAAATTTATACCACAAACTCATCTTTTCTCCAAAAGATGAGTATTTAAACTGATTTTGTCACATTAAAATCACTAGAACCATCTTATATAGTATCAAATAATATACAAAGATGAACTATATATTTACACTATCATTAGACATAAACCAAACACAAAAACTCTTAGTACAAGATCATATTATCCCTAAAAATGATAATCCTTTATAAAATGAAATACTATTCTTAATCTCCAAATTCTAAAAAATGTTCCATTTCATAAAACATAAGATCCAAAATCAATATATTCTTGATCCATAAAATCATTTATCTATAAATAATTAGTCATATTATCCAGGGTCTTCACGTAGACCAATGGTTGGCGATAAATCCCAATCGCACTTTGGGTGTGGGTTTGATATCTGCAGATTTATCCGACGTGACAGGTTTACACACAGTCTGTGTGTTGTCCTTTTTGAAAAACTATATAATTTTATAAAATTACAAAAAATGAGATAACATCCTCAAAAATAACCATAACATATTTTATCCTCAAACACTACAATAGAAATTGGTTTTAAGAGCGGTTTTTTAGCGGCGGTTTTGGTAACCGCCGTTAAATGTTTTTTTAAAATGGTTTCGCGGAGGTTTATTATAAAGCATCACGAAACATTTTTTTTAACTCTGCCGACCCTTCCCCCCCCCCACCCCGACCCCCCTTCTCCCCACTTCCCCCACATCCCCCGTGGCCTCGGGCCCCAACAACCACGCGACCCCAGTGACCTCGACCCCCCGTGACCCCTGCGACCCCACGACTCTAGAGACCCTACGACCCTGGTGACCCCGGCCCACCGCGACCCTAGATACCCCATGAATCCAGGTGGTATTGAAGATTTTTCTCATAAACTTTATGTATTATATGTGTATGTGGTTCTTCCAATTTAGTTCTTTACTATGTTTTTTGTTCCTGAGTAAGAAAAGTGAGATTAGGACTCAGATTGATGTATGAAACCCTCTAAGGACTTTGTTGGGTCTATTGATGTTTGAGATCATACCTGGGTCTACCCTTAGGTTATGAAAACCCCTTAAGGTTGGTGAAATATTTTTTAAAATGTTGCAATAATATAATTATGAAAGGGAATCTGTAGATAATAGTAAGTTGGTATGTAGTCAAGGTTAATGGGATATTTGAAATATGGAATTGGTATTTTTTTGAAATGCCTAGTTGGATTATGAAATGGATTAAAATAAGCATTTTTCACTTTGATTTGGTTATGGTTTTCCATTAAAGACAACAATGTTTTGAAAGTGGGTATTGTTTTGAAAAGGAGGTGTTGACCTCAATATTATAGGAAAAAAGGGGTTATCTTAATAGATTTCAAATGGTGATTAGAAATGAGGGTTTGGTTCCCCTTTTTTGAAAATGATTTAAAATCCCCTTTTATGGTTGTAAATAGAAATGAAATTCTTGGGACATGTTGAGTTTTTAAAAGATGAAGACTCATTTTTTGAAGGGTGGATTCAAGATTATTTCAATTGAGTATCTTGAATAGTGTTTTATTCCATGATTTAATTTTAAAGATATGTTGAGAACATAATCATTTAAATGATATATGGGTTAGTGAGATAGAACCCCTGACAATTAGGTTGGCATGTTAACTTGTTTTATTAAATAAAATAAGTGATAAATGTGTTTTGTTGATGACATAACATAAGGGGGCATTTGGTATAATGTGATTGTGTTAAATGGGTTAAGGTGTGGAATTGATATATGTGATAAATGAGTTGTGATTTTAAATGGAATATATGTTAATGGGTTATTCATTATAAATGGGATATAAATAGTCATTTTTGGTAATGATCATTGAAGTAGATTGATATAATATTTTATTTCATTCTTGGATGGTACCCTAGAGAAATAATTTGGAAAGATGTTGGTGTGTCAATCCACTATGATAGGAAGAGTTACATTTCATGTTTCATTAGTAGCAATCAAATTTTTTAACACTAACTAGTCCATGATTTTTCCAACCACAATTAGAGTATCTTTAATTCTAACTGAATTTAGAACTAAATCTCAAGTGAATTCATGAAGATCTCTATATAGAGATGTGAACACTACCTAATAAACTTGGTGGACTATACCAGCTTTAAATCCCACCATGTAGTTCATACAAAATATTAAATCAATGAAATACATGTATATGATCTAAATAAACTAGATAAATTATACTGCAATAATAGTCATGTAGAATCATATCCATTTCAATCCTCCTCACTACCACTATCTATGAGGTGTGTTGGCACTGATGGTATGAGAAATAGTTTCCACATGTTGATTAACAATAGAAGAATGATGGATGTATCCAATACAAAAATATCATATATGATATCCATAATTTCCATATTTAGACAAATGTTACCCCAAACCATATAGGAATTATTTTTCTTGTTCATGATATCCTTCACTTATGTATAAAACTACTTCTAAAATGTCACAAGATAGTTATTTCTTCTCTAATGAGGCCCATCCTAATAAAATTAATTGTTCCTAGATGCCTCTTAGTTTTCCTAAGTCTTTTGTTAAGAACTAGTCTAATAGGACTATTCCATCTGAGCATACAAAACCAAAGGTAGAGTTGATCTTGTTGCACCAACTGGTCATAAGAATTTTATGAAAATATTTTTTAATATTCTCATTCATGGAACAATGGTGTAAATTCTATAGTGGTGATATGAATTAATTATTCATGTGTAAATTCAAGAAGCACTGTAAAAAATAGGGTCAATTGATGTGATATGAATTATAAGAAACTTATCCCATTGATTGATTTTATCTTACATTACTATCATAGGACTGACTCTACATATTGTGTTTAAATCCCATGTTGATGCTCCTAGTTTCACATAGCTGAACAATGGTGTCTCCTATACTAATATTCCATCCAAATTATCTTCCTCCAACCAACTCCTTATTATCTATTTCTAGGTGGCATGTAATATAGAACATTTAAAATATTGATAGATCCTTAGTTTGGATACCTTAAATTATGATCTATTCATTCAGTCCTTTTCTAGGTGTTGCATCTCATGAACAGTGAACAAGGTGAGTGAATTTTTAAGTATATTTAATCTCTTATACACAAACTTGTTCAAATTTAACAAATTATTCTACATTTATTACCCCAATGGTTTTCAAGAATAATTATTTTATATTACAAGTATACAAATCATTTCCAAGTGAGGTATTGAAACAACATATCCAAAACAACTATGTCTAATAATTCTATCATTGGGTACTCAAGAATATTCATTCCAGCTTTGACGTTTATCTCATCTTGTTTCCCATCAATGTTAAAAAAACTGGACCTCCTATATGAAAACACATCTGATTTATTGGGTCTCAAATCCCCTAAAAATGTTAGTGGATTCTATTTTAGAAGTTCTATTAAATGATTTACCTAATGAAGTTCCACATTTATAGGTCCCTTAACAACATCCACAAAATCATGTTTTATTCTCTGAACAATATCATTGTTTACTTGTTGTCCTAGAGCATCTATATTCTTAGTTTCTCTATCTTTAGGTTATAGTGGCTTTTTGGAGGGTTAAAACAGGGAGGCTTCTACAGTATCGTTGGCTTCCTACTTACAGAATCAAGTAAATAGTATTTGGATCCCAACATCACTGTAAAAAACTAAGCTGTGATAAAATGTGTTTGGTGCCAATTTTTTTCTATCATCATAGGGATATAGGAGAATATTGATAAAGTGGAGTTTCTTCTCCAAATCTTTTATGGATTGGGAACAAATGGGTTAAATAAATGGAAATTACATGCTCTTATCCATACCATCTTCTTTTTGATTTAGAGTCACACAATCAAGACCAATTAAGGGTTACATCCTACTATTTATATGCTTCTTCATCAAGATTGGAAACGTTATTTTTTTCATCATGAATTGTGATTCCAACCAAGTTATTATTATGTTACTTTTTGTTATCTAATATTTTATTTTGATGCTATAAAATATTTCAAAATTCAAGGGTTAAAAATTTGGAGATTTGGGAGAAACATGATAGGAATACTATTTAGCATAACTTTTAGTATTGATCATGTGGTAATTGAGTAATATGGTATTGTTAGAACACTATTTCACTTTACCAAAGAAACTTCCCATATCCCAAACACTAGAGGGTTCATATCTAACTCAGGGTCTCATCTTTATTATATTATGTTTCTGTAATCTTACACTATCGTATATATGAATCTCTTTCTCTATTTAGTAGTAACTATGTGTTTTAAGTTTTTTTTATTGGGTAGGCACATTGTGATATACATTGATAAAAGCTGGATCACATTACTGAGGAACACACCTCAGTATGTTAAGGGTTTGAATGAGTTTTTATATTTTAAAATTTCTAATCGATCCATTGAAGGGAGAATAATATGTCCATGTCCTAAATGTAAATTTAAAACATGGTTGAAGAGAGATGATGTTTATGAACATTTAATACTAAATCAATTCTCTGGTCAATATTTGTGTTGGGTTTGGCATGGAGAATCGAACATTACAGAAAGATTGAGTACCAATGTTAACCCACAGAATGAGGTACCAAGTTCATCAACAATAGAAAATGAAATGAAAAACCTCATAAATGATGCATTCGGAACTACAAGACACCACTATCAGCATCAAAACATATCAGAACAACCAGAATAGGGTGCTACAAATTAAAACGTGAAAAGTGATGTTTTCTAGACTGTAACATAAGAAGATCAAGATTATAACATATCATTGGATCCTCCTCTTGATTATGTGGAGCCAAATGTAAGATAAAACTTCACTATGAAAAATACATTTCATGATTTAGTTAATGATGGAAATCAAGAGTTGTATAGTGGGTGTTTTAAATATTCAAAGATTTCATTTCTGCTGAAGTTGTACCATATAAAATGTCTATGTGGAATTACAAATAAGGTAATGTACATGATATTGTAATTGATTTGTGATGAATTTCCTGAAGCAAAAATCATGGAATCTTTTTATGTTATGAAAAAAGTTATTAACAAGTTTGGTCTGAATTATACAAAAATAAATGCATGTCCCAATGATTGTATGATTTATCGGGGAGAGGATTCAATTAGATAGAATGACAAGAAATGTTCTTCTTCTAGATGGAAGTCAAAGGGTGATGTTGGAAGTCTGAATGAACATCATTTCTTGGAGAAGAAGAAAAGGAACACACCTATAAAGGCTTTGCATTACTTTCCCTTGAAGCCTCGATTGAAAAGATTATTCATGACATCTAAAACCACCGAACACATGATGTGGCATTCTGTAGATAAAAACAATAATGGGTTAATGATACATCCACAAGATTCTCAATCGTGGAAGACATTTGATTCATTACATCTAGATTTCATAGCTAATCCTAGGAATGTTCAATTGGTATTGGTTGCCGATGGATTCAACCCATTTGGGACATTGAGTACCCGTTATAGCATTTGGCCAGTTGTTTTGATCCCCTGTAATCTACCTTCATGGATATGTATGCAACAAATATCTTTTATCATTTTGATGATTATTCTTGGAAAAAAAATTCCTGGAAATGATATTGATGTATACTTGAATCTTTTTATTGAATAATTGCAGGAGTTATGGAGCAACGGTGTTGAGACATTTGATGCTTCTTATAAAACAATGTTCAAAATGCATGATGCTTTAATGTGGACCATTAGTGACTTTCTTGGGCTTGGGAATTTATCTGGTTGGAACACTTACACAGGTCTGGCTTGTCCCGTTTGTAACTTTGATTTTGATCCCAAACGTCTACCTCGTAGTAGAAAATGGTGCTTCTTTGTGCCATCGAAGATTTCTCAATGCATCTCATAGATTTTGGCTGAATAGATCGAAATTTAATGGTTCCATTGATTGGAGACCACCTCTAAAGTTGTAAACTAGTTCTGAAATATTGACCCAGCTTGAAAATGTTGAAACAGAATTTGGAAAGGTTCGTCATTTGAATGATAGCAGAAAACGGGTCTGAAGTGCATCGTTAGGTGAAATCAGAACGCAACAATGGAAGAAAAAACATATATTCATCAAACTCCTGTATTGGGAATTTAATTTGTTGTGGCACAATCTTGATTTGATTCAAATTGAGAATAATGTCTATGATAATTTTATTTTCACATTACTTAATGAGCATGGAAAGTCGAAGGATCATATCAATGCTCGCAAAGACTTACAAGTAATGAACATAAAATGTGATCTCTGGCCAGATGAGAATGAAAAGTATGATCTGGCCATTTTTGCAATGAATAATAGGGATAAAGATATATTCCTTCGAATTTTAAAGAATGTGAACATATCTGATGGGTATTCGAGTAACATCTTGAGGTGTGTTAACTTGAATAATTTTAAGTTACCTGGATTGAAAAGTAACAATTCACATATTTTGTTACAACAGTTACTACCATTGACATTGCGTACATTATTACCCGAAAAAGTTACTGCTGTTGTACTCCAAATCTGCACATTTTTCAGGCAATTATGTGAGAAAGATCTACATCCATTTCATCTTGACAACATCCATGAGAGGTTTGTATTGACCCTTTGTTAAATAGATATGATCTTTCCTCCATCGTTTTTTACTATCATGATGCATTTAACTGTGCATTTGGTTGATAAAGCTAAATTAGGAGGCCCCATTCATTATCGATGGATGTATCCAATTGAGAGGTATTTTATTTATATTTTTTTAATTTAAGTAAAAAAAAATGGAATTTAAATAGATGAATAATATTATTATTTTATTTCATAGATATCTTGGGAATTTGAAAGAATACGTGAGAAATAAAGCTCAACCAGACGGCTCTATTGCTGAAGGCTATTTGGCTATGTGGCTGAGGACTGTCTTACCTTTTTTCCAGGTATTTGCATGATATTGAGACAAGATTTAATAGAGTTCAAAATATTTATGACACATCAACTCAATCTCAAATACATCAGAAATCAAAAATATTTCCTGCTATTGGCCGATCAGTTGGGAGGACCTCAAATGTTACACCGACAGAATTGGAATTATTACAGGCACATAGATTTGTGCTACTGAATAGTGAAATTGCAGATCCATTTATTTAAGAGTTGAGGATACAAACAAAGAGAAGAATGAGAGGCCGAACATGAAATGAGAAAGATATAACAAAATCTGTGAATAAAGATCTTGTAGAATGGTTTGCACGACTTGTAAGTTCATAAATATTGCAATAAATACGAATATTAGTTTGACACATACATTTTGTTAATCTATTAAATTATATTTCTTTTTTGAAATCATGAATACTGATACTCGAGGAAACTTGTAATAATACTTGAAGATTCTTTCTATAGGTCCTATAAAACAAGTTAGAAAGTTCGACGCTTATAATGTGAATGGATTTAGATTTCATACAGTCGATCGAGAAGTGGGTTTGAAAACACAGAATAGTGGTATATTTACATTTTCTGAAGTGGGATACTATGGAAAGATGCATGATATTATTGAATTAAACTACCATGGATATTTTTCAGTTGTTATATTCAAATGCAAATGGGTCGATATTATCATAGGTGTTAAAAGAGATTCCTTTCAATTTACTTCTGTGAACTTCTCTCGCTTGATGGATGTTGGTGATCGTGAACTGCATGATCCATATATCTTAGTGTCACAAGAAAAAATGATATATTATGTGAATGATGTTGTGGATGAAGGGTGGAGTGTAGTTGTTCACGTAATTTAAAGATATTTGTATGATATGGGTGATGAAGTGGAATATTTGACCTCTGAAATTGAATTTCATCAACAACAGGAAGCAGAATTATTTGTCCATCATGATATTGAAAATATTAGTCTAGAAAAAATGAATGAAGTGTATGAAGTAATGGACCAGGGAACTGAGATGATTGAATGGAAAAATGATTGTATGTACAATTATTTATTCATTTAGCAACCAATTGTTTCATTTCTGCAGTCTTTAATTATCATTATTATATATATTTTGTCTGTTAAAACTGGGAATCTATTATCATTTTTAATTTCTTTTTCAGCATAATTTTTTTGAAATATATATTCTGAACTAAATTTTATTTGATTAAATGACAGGAATGCCAAGGAAAAGGCGGTACACTATTTCATCTAGTTCTGCGACAGATGTCGATCCATCTAGCTCCCTTACCACAGCATATGAGGCACCAGCTGCCTACACCCTGCACCATCTCCCCCTACACCATCTCTTACACCATCTGTGGGTATCCCATTAGAGGATGAGTCATTGACTCCCCCTTCAGAAGCCTCAGTAGTGGGGCGGCGACATGCCCCTTCCAGTTTATCACGGACATACTGAAGTGTCACTGTCATAGGTACAAAATTTAATTAAATAAATTTATTGAATTTTGTTTATACTAATTGTTTTCTCATTTAAGATGAAAAAAATGAAACTGTGGAGAAAAACATAAAAAGTTCAGATGTTTAGAATATGAATGGAGATGAGATATTCATGCCATTTGATTTGTACGGGGTCTATACGGATGACGACGTGGGGTTACATGGCTAGATTCCAGGCTAGCTGGCAGCGGAGCCCATTCCCCTTCCTATTTATTATGATGATTGTAGACATATTCCTCCTAGATGGAAAATTGATTTTTTTTATTCCCAAATAAAGGTAATTTTATTAAATTATGATTTAATTCAATGTCAGGTTTCTAATATGTTTAAAATTAATTTCTGTATATAGATGTTTTTCCACTTTGCACTTGCTGATGTGATAGCACGGAAGTGGACATTGAAAAATCTTGGTAAGAAATTGAAATATTTCAAATGGATATTGTTGTGTGATGTCAACAATACTTTGTTGACCGTGCAACAAATGTATGAGAAGCTACCCAATGGGGTACCGAAAGAGTAGTGGAATGTTTTTGTTGATAGACATTGTGATGATAAGCAGATGGTATTGAAATATATATTATTATATGATCCTCATTTTTCATTTATACATGTATATGAAGAGGATATGACATTGAATACATTACTGTTAAATTTCATTTTATTTATTTCAGGATCTCTCAAGACAGAATGCATCAAACCGGGCAAATAAATTCATCCCTCACACTGCGGGCTCCAAAACCTTTTCTAGAAGACAAACGACAATGGTAATCTTTTAATTATTTTGAATATTTATAAGACAATATTATATGTTTAATATATTGAATTTTTGATTTATCTTTGCTTAATGTAGTCACATAGTTTAGGCCACGAAGCTTCCCTAACTGAACTATGGTTGGATGTTCACAAAAAATCATATGGATGTTTTGATAATGAGCCTGCCAAAGAAGTTGGGGTATGAAGTCAATTTTTTATTATAATAACTTATTATAAATTTTTACTACTTTAATATATATTGATATTTGATTTATAGGTAAAAATTAAAGAACTATGGGATGCCAATCCTGGGCAGTCCTACTCGGTCTCCGATGATGACCCAGTTGCTAAAGTCCTTGGGAAGGAGCATCCTAGTAGAGTGTGTGGGATGGGTTTCAAACCTATACCATCTGAGGTCTTTGGTATGCCGCCAGGGATTCTAGTTGCATATACTCCTGGTTATAGTCAGTCCATACCTGAATATGCTCAGAGGGAGATTTCTTATCTACGAACCACAGTTCAAGATCAGGGGGCTCAGATATCCGCTTTACATAAAGTGATGACTGGTATACATCACCAGATGCACAGATATTCCCCCGGTGGTAGTGCATTGACTGGTGGTCAGCAGGTAAATCACAAAAAATCAAAATCATTTATTTTTTAAACTTTAATTGGTTTTATGTTTTAATATAAATATGCAACAGTATTTAATTTTTAATATAATTTTCTTACAGGTGATAGAAGAAAGTGTAGATAGAGGTGGAGAGGGTGACGATGCATCATCGGACCATGAGTAGTTTTATTGTTGATGTGTTGAAAAAATATGGGAACAGTTGCTGTGTATATGTACCATGTGTGGCATATAGTTGCCACAAAACATTTTCATGTCCAAACATTTTCTTGATTTCTCATGTTTCCTTTTATGTGTTTTATTGATATCTGATGTTTTCATTTGTGTCTTGATTTCTCAAGTGTGTTATACATCATTCCAGTTAGGCATGTGTTTGAATTGGTAGTCGAGATTTTGGATGACTAGGAGTTAAACCCATTGTTGATGTGTTGAATAAATTTTTAATTCCTAATATTATAATATGTAATTATTCAATATCATCATCCAAGAAGGTAAACCCTTCTGGATTTGGTATCCTATGACCCTGTGAATCACAAAAACATGTGTATTGATAACTCTTTATTAGGAACTATTTTCTATGAAACCAATAGAAAATGATTTTCATTTTCCATAACACAAACATAACCTTGTGTTCTATTTGACCCTAATATGATTCATGTTGTATAAATCCTGATTTCATAAAATTATTCATGAATATATAAAAAATTGCATGTCATTACATGAATAAAACCTTAGAAAGCAATAATATCTCACATCTAGCGTATCACCCAAGGTGAAATAACATCCAACTATAACATCAAACAACAAGAACAACAATCCCACACCGAGAACTTGGGTTTTCCCCCATATATGGGTTAGATAATCCCACAAAAAAACATATTACCAAGGATTGAAACACCTTAATATCATATAAAAATTTCAAAAAAATTATTCAATAGAAAATAAAATGGCTTTGATACAACATTGTGACGCCATTACCTAGGTTCCATTAAACTGGTTCCCCAATCCAATGTGCCACATGACTATAGGAATGCCTCCTTATATACAAGAGGCTTCCTACTAGTATTTAGGGTCCAATGAGGTATATGGGGATAATATACCATCTTTACCAGTGTAAAATATTAGTATAAATGGGGTTTACATTTTTATTAACAATAATGGTAATTCATTAATCATTTCAAATTCATATATTGTGGTGCACTAATCAGTTCACTCATATCATACACATAGGATTTAGTGCCTGGAAATCCATGTCAATACACTATCCAAGCATAGGAAACTCCATATACATCATATCAAGTCCATTATGTCAAATTTCATGTCTAGCCATCCCACATCAAAGATAAGGAATTCCTTGTAAAAAAAATAATTACCCATGGGTGGGATCTACTGTGTCCCTCATCATTTACTAATCCATAAATACATATTCCACAAGGTCAAACACACTTGAACATTTTAACAAATTACAATATCAAGGGTGAACTTATTTCATTTCACCAATATTCACATAGTTTATCACTTTCACTGCACTTAACGTAATTCCATAACTATTCTATTTTACTATTCATTCATAACAAAAACCATTGTACATATTTTCTATTCTATCTTATAACAAGGATATTCCCACATTTTCCATTCATTATTTATCCCCTTAGTTATCTCACAACCCATTTAACTATAAAAGTTATGATATACCAATTATTCCTTTTTGACATGCTAAAATTATCTGTAATTGGTTTAATCTCAAAAACCCTTCAATTTATCATTTAATAACTAAATTCACAAGTTCAAGGGATTAGCACACCCCATGGGTGGCCAAAAACCCAGTCCAATCTTCATCAATATATCCAAAAACATACTTTAAAGGTCCTACACATCATTGAGTTGATTTTATTTAATGAGATTGTGTCTGGTTTGATTTTTTTCAGGGCAGTGGTGCAGTGGAAGCAGAAATATTTTTTTCTGGTCAGCTTTTCACGGCAGTTTTAACCATCGCTATAGAGTCGCATCACCCGCGTGCATTCTGCGGTGGTTCTCGTGACATTAGCGGCAGTTTTATGGCCGTTGGATTTTATTTTATTAGAAGTGGTTATAACTACCGCTAATAAAATAAAATCTAGAGCTCTTAAAAACCACCGCTAAAGTGATGAGAACCGCTGCGAAATGAGGCATCTACGATGCTTTTCTTAAAACACCGCTAATAGTTTGTCGATTCCAAATTTAGAGGCGGTTTCTATAAACTTCCACCAACCCATGTAGCGGCAGTTTAAACCGCCATTAAAGGGAGGTTTTCTTGTAGTGGAAGGTTATCTAATACCTTTCATTTTTCACCGCAAAATTTAATAACCATTTGTCACCTCTAAAATAACTATGAATCTTTCTAATATGCTAACAATTATGGTAATGCCACTTATGCATAAATAACACCCTAATATCTATTGTTATCTAAACCAACCTCTAATACCAACTATAAGGACCTGACCATAAACATTACATAATCTTGAATTAAGTGAATAAATCAAATTGAGGATCTTTTCAGGTTTACAGTTTTAGAGAACTAGGCCATAACTATTACATATCAACATGAATATTACATGTTGAAAATACTACTTAGTATCCTTTTTTCATAAAATAAAAACTCTTAAAATGAAACATGACTAGTTCCATGTTTCAGACAGCAGGATTTTTCCATGATCTCATCTTTGACCCTATTCCACTTTATGTCCCGAGAAAAACATTTCAAAAACATGGAATGTTCAAAAAAACTTAGTAAGGGATACACAAAAAAGTAAAACTGGTAGTTTTTCAAAAACACAAGTAAACCATGAATACTTTATCATAAGTAATACTTTCCATCTTTATGAAGTAGTAAATACTCTTCATTAAATAAATGATCACTGCTTACCCTTTTGTAAACAAAAGATTACCATAAAACCCATATAATGCACACATAACATATAAAGGTAACTTGGGACATAAAAATATGTCAATTGTATAACCGTACGGTCAAATTCCACACATATCACTAAATGGAATAGCCATACGACCGACTTCCAGACCCAATGCATTGGAGGTTATAACGTAACCACCCATCATGGTTTATCACGACACCACTCATCATTTGGTTTATCATGTAACCACCCGTGAAATGTCCAACTACCATTATAAAATCATAACACATAAAATATGGAAAATATTAACATTTCACTAATAAGATTTTATATACGATCATAATAAATCATTTCAGGATATTGAAAAATCAATGCTTTATCAAACCATTTTCAAAACAATTTAAAACATTTAATAAAGAGATTTTTTAATCAATGTGTCTCATGCCAATTTGAAACATTTAAAGGAGTTATAATTTTTTAACATAAATGAACATATATATAAATCCTTAAAACCATTTTAAAAACATGGTCATTAATGAGAAATATTTAGAAGAATAAATCATTAAAACATTTAAAATGATATTTTAGTTAAAGATATCCTAACTAAATAGGAGACGCTTGAATACAAATAATTGAGGAATAACACAATAAAATATTATAATATCCTGATAATAAATATATTCACGATATAATTTTTCAAAGGGTAGTATATACACCATGTAAATGTGAATTGGAGTATAAAAAACAAATATGTTTCAATGGAATGTAAATTGAGATAAAGTCCCTTAAAAAGATCATGTCCTTAGATTAAGGATAAATAAATGACATAAATATGTGTGAAAATAATAATAAACCCAATATAAGTTGATATAAAGTGTAAAAAAATCACAGGTCATCCGTGCATATTCATAGCACCTGATAATCAAGAAGTATAAGTTTAACCCCAAATAATTGAAATTGGGTTATGAAGTTCAATTATAGAAATTCTACAGGCTAACGGCATCACATTAAAATTCATAAAATGAGTTAATGAGAGAGAAAAGTGTATATAATCCCTTAGAAATAAAATTTACAACAATAAAAATATTGAAGAAGATGTCCCAACATAATAAGATGTAAATTAAAAGACATAAGAAAAAGAAGTCTTTTAAAAAGAGAGGGTGAAAGGTTCCCTTACTGATTTGGTAACATACAAAACATAAAACCCGTGAAAGAAGGATCATACAATAAAGATGTATATACCCATAAATAAAATTATATTACACAAAGAATACAATAATAGATAGTACATATACTACACAAAAGGAAATGGTGGGAAATATAGCATGAATATCACGGGAATAAAAAGTGAAATAAAAACCCCTTAACTCATTGTAATCAATTGAGTCATTTTAAGAAAAGTTAATAACCACAAAATGCATCCCATAATATCATGAATTTAAATAGAATCAATATAATATAATTCATATGGTATTAAACAATACACCATATGCAAGAAATAAGTGGTGAACAATGGAAATCTCACGGAATTTTAAGTGAGATAAGAAACCCCTTACCTCATGTCTGACTTGACACATTCTTTATTTAATTTCATGAATAATAAACATAAGTTAATTTTTTCTTTATTAAGTGCATTTATGAATATTATTTTTCATTTTATATCACTTATTACTTTTCTATAACAAATAGTAAATTATTTGTGTTCATATCAGACATTTTGTCTATGTTCAGAACTTCAATTAAAAAGAAACTTTTTATAATTATAAATTTTCCATGTGGTTGAAATTAAATTGTATCTAGAATGATATTAATGATTTATATATCATATATATATTATATATTTAGTATATATGTATTTATAATACTCCATATTATTTGGATATATGAAAATGAAATGCACCATTCATGGAGATGGTTAGTCGTATGTATGCATGAACGCTACTTCTATTTCATTTTAAATCGAACGAAAACCAAATGATACATATGTATATTTTTATTCCAGTATAATATCATATTTTATATACATTATGTATGTTAATTAACACCATCCTTTATACTTCCAAGTATGGTTTCAATGAGTCATATCACTTTGAGGGGGTGGTAGTCCACACTTCCTCAAATAAAGTTATCTTATTTACACATTATACAAATAATAAAGGTATGATATAAATAAAAAATAAATAAGTATAGAGGAAATATAAATATAATATATATCACATGTAAATATAGTTCCATCTTAATGTCCCCCATAAGAGGTGATATAAGAAGATTGAGCAATCATCGTTTCGTGAGGCAGTAGTTCACCGTCCACAGAAATAGTATGTTCTTTTCCCATTAGACGTAGGTGTGTGTAAGTATAGTTCTAATTATTCTCATATAAATAACCTAGTATATTTAGAATACTGGTTTTGTTGTAAACTAAAGGAATAAATAGTGTTTATGGGGTTGGAGAAGTAAAATAAAAGAAAAGAACTTAAGAGAATATGTTACCTTAAAATCGGGTAACTCCCTTTGGTTTGAACCAAAAGGATTCCTTGAAGTGCCTTATGCCTTAGATAAGGAATATAGGTGGAAGAGTGGAATGTAGGGAGATTAATTGGGAAATGGTTGGATGAGCCAATGGGCTTGATAGGTGTGAGTAATTCATTTGAGGTTATGGGTTTTTATAATGGGGAAAAGGGGCTCATTAGGAATGATTAAAAATATTATTTTATTATATATTGATTTTCGGTTTCTAAAGGTCAAAACACATTTAAATAGAATATAAGATGACTCATGTTCGAAATATAATCATCCAATAAGAATTTTACAAGTTTTGGATATTTTTTTAATCTTTATAATCTTATTTATTTAAATCAATCATTAAGGAAGTAAACACTGCATCATTATTGTGTCGAAAATAATTTTATTTATTTGATGTCTAAAAAACTAAAAAAGTACCATTATTTAGAAAATATTTTTAACTTTCTAATGAATATTTATAGTCAAAAATATCTATTATATAAACCCACATTAAAATTGTTTTATGAAAACAAAACATGTTTATAAAATTTTAATTTTTACATTAAATAAAAAGTTATTAATATCATTATCCTACCGAAGTGACTTTTAAATGCCAAAAGTCTCAGCCAAGGATTTCCTGGGTCTTCCATTACAAATATAAAAAGTTTAAGACAACTATTAAGGTAATTTTATATTATTATAATATTGTTTTTACCATGAATTACCCTATTTACACTTAACCGAGGTAAATAAAATTCAAATGTTACCATTCACCAAAAATTATTTTTATCTTATTGAACCACATTTTACTTACTAATAATAATCATACATGTCGAAATATCGAAATTCAATTCACAGAAGCGGTGAAATTTCATTTAAATAAAAAAGTCAGTTATTTAACTACTATTTAGTGTTTTCACAACTCATAAAAAATTGATGTTTTTTAGAAAAATACAAAAACAATCATCCTAATATATATTTGATATTATGAATTAAAAAATTATGTCTATTTTATCAAATTTAAAACTTAGAATTTTCATTTATTAAGTTAAAATTAATTCCTATTATCAAAACAAAAAGCGTGTATTTAAGAAATAATAACTATCAAAAGATTGACACTTTTTTATGTCCAATTTCAAAGTGAAATTACATCCAATGAACCAAGTTTGATTAAATGGTAAAAATACAATGTAATTATACTTTAAAACCAATTAAAAAGATAAACAATCTATATAAATAAATTAGATTAAAAGGCAGTTTTTAATTTTAATACAGTATTTGTAAATACCCAGAAATTCCATAAAATTTTTTTAATTATATGAGAATTTTATGAGTCTTCAAAAATTGACGACATGTGATTCTGAGGCCTAGTGTGCCCGGAATGAATTTCTGAACTTTTTTTCGAGAACGTTCAGTAAATGTGAGATTATATTTTTTGTAACTTTTAAATCGGTGCTCGGAATTGAAATATGAGGGCACCGTTGAACTCACAACACCGGTATTCACTTAAGGATAACTTCACCCCGACCGCAGTAGGTCGAGGGTGGAAGTTAGTTTTTCATTTATTTGTGATAGAATAAAATAAAATAAAATTGTGTAATATTTTATTTTCACTTCCCATGTGGATGTTGAGAGGTGGGGACCACCAAAACTAAACCTCCCATATGGGGTTATGGATGTGGGGACCACCCGAACCCTCATAATGGGAGAAACCCTTAAAATCCATCTTAAATGTGGGGAAGGCTCTTGAACTTCCCCCACTTTAATTGTGCCACCCCCTTTGATTAATTATACCAACTCATCAATTAATTAATTAAGAAAATATGAAATTATGCCAACAAACTAAATAGATAACATATTCTATTATGTTGGTTGTTTTATTTTTGGTGGGGATTGGGGGAATGTTTTTGGTAAAGGAGAAGGGGAGTGCTTTGGGAGAGAACCTTGGATGAATTATTCTTCTCCAACAAAGAACACTCCTCCAACGAAGAACACTGACGCACGACTTCGACTTCTTTCTCAGGTCATCCTCCCACGTGGGACGTCTTCAATCGATGACCATCCTTCCCTCCTCATCTACATCAACAAATGGACAAGGTAGGGGTGTGTTTTAAATTGATCAATGTTAATTTTCCTCTCACATTGAATCATTCTCCTTGAGCGACTTACTACTGCCCTAACGCGAAGGGTACGAGCCAAACAAACATGGACCAACCCCTCCGCAAACCTTCTGGTTCTTTTTTGTGTTCTTCACGATGGTGATGGTGACTGGTATCAGTGTTTGGAACCGGTGGAACCCGAGAACCCCAGCCGACACCACATCCAGCCGCAACGAAGGTGAAAAATGGAGGGCGGCCGATCAAGCCAGCCACCGGCGAAGGCACGATGCACAGTCGCGCCGCACGACCAACCCTGGAGGACCACCAAACTCTGGCCTCTTCCACCCCATGTCCCTCCACATCCCTCGTGGCCTCATCACCCTACAGTCTCACGGCCCATGCAGCCTCACTGCCCAGCGGCCCTCAGCGCCCCCCCGTGGCCTCGTCGTCCCGTGGCCCTCCGCAGCCCCGCGGCCTCGCCATCCCATAGCCCTCTTCGGCTTCGCGGCCTCGCCACCCTCGTGGCCTCCGGACTACCCTTGTGGCCTCCGGACCTCCCTCGCGGCCTCTGTGCCACCCTCAGGGTCTCGCGCTGCTCCACAGCCCCTACGGGCAGCTGCCCAGGCCGAGCCACCAGGCCAGGCTACCCAGCGGGCCGGCTTGGGCTGTCCAGCGGGCCGAGCAACCCAGCGGGCTAGTCCGGACCCAGAAAGTCGGTTTGGGTTTACCCAAATATGGTCTAACTAGGCTGGGTTGGGCCAGGTTGATCTGACCGGGTCGAACCGGACCCGGACCAGTTTCGACTCTATATGCTCTTTTGGCCATAACATTGGCACCATGCGTCATTTTGACAAACCATCAACAGCATTGTAAACGTTGGAGTAAGATATTATCTTTTGTATACCCCACTTGATATTTGGATAAATTTGGGATATGGTCGGGTGGGATCTAGGATGAATCCAACCAAGCCCTCGAGACTAAAAGGCTAATAACTTACAAAACAGGCGTCTGATTGACGCACCGTCCATTGCGTTGAGACCCCTATGACATGGTGGCCCTTTAGGATAATTTTCCATGGGAATTCATGAAATTTGTAGTATCGACTTGTGGATTGAGGAGAACACCCTCTCAAAGACAAGAAATATTAGTGCGGGGACCCAGTAGTTGACTATGACCTAAAGAATGAATAGTGATCCTATGTTGGTCAGCACCGAGCAATCCTGTGTGGGTCAACACTGAACGATCATGTGTTTGTAAAAACCGAGCAATCTTGTGTGGGTCCGCACCTAGCAATCCTGTGTGGGTCAGCACCAAGAAATCCTGTGTGGGTCAGCACTGATCGATCTTGTGTGGGTCAGCACCGAGCGATCATGTGTGGGTAAGCACTGACTGATCCTGTGTGGGTCAGCACCTAGAGAACCTAATTTGGTATGACGATGTACAACGATCCTTCATGGGTCTGCCTCTTAACAGAGTAAGATGATTCAATAGATACATCTAATCATCTCTACTACTGTACCTAAGAAATACCTCATGTGAGCTGAGTCTGTAGCTTGTGGTATTTCCCTTTGTTGTAATACCTTGGTGGTATTCTTCTATGCGGTGTACTTGTGTGGTACTTTCCTTCATTGTATTCCTTCCTTTGTGGAATATTTGAGCTTTGGGATTTGATTTGGACTCTGTGTTTTCCTCATGATTTAGATGGGTATACTTGATATCTTAGGGTATATGTATGGTCATATACCTAAGTTGGGTTATTAGTTGATTTCATGCATTGTGGTTTCCCTTGGTGGATTTTGTGAGACCTTAAGGGTCTCAAGGTCCTTACTGAGTATCGTTATACTCACCCTTTCATGTTCTATGCCTTCACCTTATTGTGTTTGTTGCATAAGAAGGACAGTGTTGATCGATGCTGAGGGTACCATGGCTAGACGGGGCCCAGAGGTGGACCATACGGCATGACGGTATGTAGAGGAGACGGGCAGACGTGGAGTGTTGAGGAGAAGATATGTACCTACCCTTCCGGTAGGAAACTCGGACGGGTACCCAATAGCTGCCTATTTTTTCTTCAGTATTATAGTATTTCATTTGTACTTGTACTATTACTATTGGCTTGTATTCCATCCCCTTTTTACTTTCAGCACTCTTTTTTCTATACAGTTGACCTGTGTTCATATCTTGTTGTGTTCTTGGTTGCATGTGTTTACAGGTTATAAAGGAAATGCCTTCCCAGTTATGTGGAATATACCTTTTGGTGCTATTCTCTTTCCCATGGCCTATGGAAGTCGGGCTTGGGGTAGTCACAGCACGGGCCCCAGGGGACGGGTCATGAAAAATTGGTATCAGAGGAGTCAGTTCTACCGTAGAACATAGGACTCTGGTCTTTCTTTTCTTATCTTCAATAGTGTTAAGTGTAGTGAGTGTGGTTATTGGCTTAGGGAATCTAGTGTGGGTGCAGTGGCCGACATATCAATACACAAGGACCATGACTTCTGATTTCTGACTCAGTTCCTGAAAACACTGATTGAGTGTGAGTTTTGAAGAGTTTTCTTTGTGATCTCTTTGAGTCAGCTCACCAGGTATAACTTTTTGACCATGGAGCCCCTGTTTCTTTTCAAGATTCCTCAACACAGACAGCCTTCTAGGGTTCTAGATATAGTACGCACTGATATCCCACCGAGCGACGAGGCATCGGTGCAGGGCCCCTTTCAGTAGTGGCACCAGCGGAGGCACCAGTAGTACCATTACCTTTTGGGCCACCGATTCCACCATCACCAGCAGCAGAGGGTGCACGCCGCTTGAGTGTGTTGCATGAGTTCCAGTGCCAGAGGCCACCCAGGTTCAGGGGAGAGACGGACCCACAGGCGGGTGAGGATTGGTTGGAGGCCATGGTGAGAGTCTTCTGACTAGTAGGGACACCCATTGATCTCATGGTGATTCTTGCTGACATCCTTATTTAAGAAGTAGTAGGCAGATGGTGGAGCTTGATGCTCTAGGATCACGAATAGGTGACGCTTCTCTGGGCAGACTTCGAGAGCCTGTTTCGGGAGAGTTTTTCCCAGTGACTCTTCACGCAATACGCATATAGGAGCTACTTCATCTGCAGCAGGGTAGCATGACTGTGGCTCAGTACTCAGGGAGGTTCACTAACATCTCACACTACTCCAGTGATATGGCGCGAGAACCATTATTCAGGGCCCCGACCTTCGACCAATGGATCAGGTGGGAAATCAGGGCTTTGATGATTTCTCTTAGCATCCTAACGCAGGCAGAGGTGTCAGAGAGAGCCCTATTAGTAGAGAGTTTTCTTGTTGAGCAGTCACCAGTAGAGAGACCCACCATTATTCATCACGTAGTGGAGTCTTCTGCAACTAGCAGTAGACATATGTCGCAGAGGTCCAAGACGACCAGACCTATAGGTGGACGACTGCACGATTCAGGGTCGGTTGTGCGGGGCACCCAAGGCAGAGCTAGTCAAGCCATGAGTGGGTAGTGTTATGCATGTGACGGGTAGGGTCATGTGGCTCGTGACTATCTGACCTGTCGTACAGTTGATCATCATATGGTCAAGGAACCACCCAGGCAGAGATAGAGGATCGATTGAGGTGGTCCACATGGAGCTGGCGAACGTGGAAGAGGAGCAGGTTGTACAACTGGTGGTGGTCGATGAATCGAGATGTTATTGCCACCACCACCATGAGGTCCTCCCTGACCACATGGAGTAGGTGGACATGGGTGAGATCAGCTCCAGGCAGTTGAGGCCTACCATCATAGCACTCCGGAGATGATACAGAGTACGATCTAAGTATACTACACCTTAGTTGCAGTACTTATAAGAACAAGTGTCAGCCATTCTTTTATTGCCACTGCCCTCATTCGAATATCGAAGATTCTGATGGATCCTTTGGCTCTATCCTTATGGCTAAAGACTCATAAGGGAGCATATTTGATGACTACGCACTGGTGAAGGTAGTGCGAGCTTACTCTATGAGGTGAGAGCTTCGGCTAGGATCTCTTAGTAGCGGAGTAGAGGCCTTATGATGTCATCTTGGGTATGGACTGGTTATCTATAGTCCATGCTCATATTGATTGTATTAGTTGCAAAGTACGGTGTGTCTGGACGGATGGGATCATGTTTACCTACACCGGCGAGAAGGGAACCTTTACTGTATAGGATGGACTTACACGGAGGAGAGTGTAGCTGATCACTCATCAGTGGTCTAGCTAAACCCTCGGATCAGTTGATGTGGAGAGTCTGAGTTATCCTATAGTGGTGGACCAGTATGAAGATGTCTTCCCTGATGATGTTTCGGGTCTACCTCATCACAGAAAGGTGGAATTTTACATTGACTTGTACCCCAATACAACACCAATATCTACACCAGCGTATTGGATGTCTCCTATGGAGATTCCTGAGCTGCGGGTATAGCTAGAGGACTTATAGGGGAAAGGGTACATTCGACCCAGTTTTTCTCCTTGGGAAGCCCCGATTTTGATCGCTAAGAAGGTGGATAGGAACTTGAGACATTTTGTTGACTATCGGTGCCTAAACCAGGTGACCGTGAAGAACAAGTACCCACTTTCGATGATTGGAGACCTCTTTGACTAGCTGAAGGGAGCTTGGTGGTTCTAAAAGATAGACCTTAGATCAGCCTATCACTAGCTTAGTGTACGAGACGAGGACGTGCAGAAGATGGTTTTCAGATGTCGGTACGGCCATTACGAGTTCTTGGTTATTCCATTAGGTATAACCAATGATCCAATAGTGTTCACGGGACTCATGAATAGGATCTTTCGACCATACCTTTATCGCTTTGTAGTATTCTTCATCGACGACATTTTGATCAACTCAGATACTGAGGAGGGGAATACCTATCATTTGCAGGTAGTATTGGACACACTTCGAGAGCACCAACTTTATGGTATGCTCTATAAGTGCAAGTTTTGGATCTGAGAGGTTCACTTTATGGGACACGTCATCTTAGAGGCTGGAGTTGCAGTGGATCCAATGAATATTGAGGTGATACTTTCTTAGGAGCCACCCAGGAGTGTGACAGAGATACAGAGTTTTCTGGGTTTATCTGGATACTACTGGATGTTTTTTCCGGATTTCTCCAAAGTTGCATCACCTTTATTAGTGTTGACAAAGAAGGGGCAACACTTTGTTTGGTCAGAGAGATTCCAACAGAGTTTTCAAGAGCTAAGGAAGAGTCTGACTAGTGCCCCCATGTTGAGGCTTCTAGAGGAGGGCATAGGGTACATAGTCTACCGTAACACATCAGGGACCGGACTTGGATGTGTCCTGGTGCAAGAGAGAGTAGTGATCGCATATTGTTCTCGAAAGCTAAGATAGTATGAGTAAAACTACACTACCCATGACCTAGATTTAGAAGCAGTGTTCCTCACCTTGAATATGTGCCGACATTACTTAATGGGAGAGCGTTTTACAGTGTACTATGATCACAAGAGTTTCAGGTATATCTTCTCTCAGAAGGGCCTAAACCTGAGACAGCAATGTTGGATTGAGTTCCTCTATGACTATGACTTCGAGATAGTCTATAATCCTGGGAAGGGGAACATTGTAGCAGATACACTCAGTAGTAGGTCTGGTATATAGCTGCTAGGTGAGGCGATAGAGCCGCTGGACTCTTTGTAGATATCATTTGTGGATCATGATGGAGCAGCTTTTCTTTAGTCTCTTACAGTCACTACCCCACTTCTTTGGCGAGTCAAGGAGGCGTAGTGTGGAGATGCTGACTACAAGCCTCGACGTGCTCAGATATCCTCAGGGCAGGAACCTTATGGATTTTTGGAATATGGGGAGCACGTCATCCTCTTCGGAGGACGTACCATGGTACAAATGTCGCTTCAAGAGGATGTGATGAGGGAGTTCCACACATCCCCTCTAGAGGTACATTCAGGAGTGGTGAAGATGTACCAGGATCTCTGACAATAGCACTGGTGGCTGGGAATGAAGAAAGAAGTAGCAGAGTTTGTCTCTTAGTGTCTCACTTGTCAGCAAGTGAAGGCAGAGCATCAGGTACCAGCAGGATTGGTTTAGCCTTTAGAGGTTCCATAGTGTATGTGAGATTAGATATCCATGGACTTTGTGACAGGGTATCCATGTACATCCAGGGGACATGACTTGATTTGGGTGATCCTAAACCGACTCACCAAGTCAGCCCACTTCCTATCGATTGAAGAATAGGGTTCAGTAGAGAGCTTGGGAAACCTCTATGTGCAGGTGATTGTGTGGCTACATGGAGTACCCTCGACAATTGTCTCTGATCATGATGCATGTTTTAATTCCCGACTATGGAAGGGGTTGCAGGAGGATTTGGGGATGCAGCTTCATTTGAGCACCACTTTCCATCCACAGAAGAATGGCCAGACTGAGTGAACCATTCAGACCCTCGAGGATATGTTGCGTGCTTGCATTCTCAACTTCGGTCACAGCTGGGAGGATCACTTTCCTTTGGTGGAGTTTTCATACAACAACAACTATCAATCCACCATTGGGATGGCTCCTTTTGAGGTGTTGTACGGGTGACCTTGTAGGTCACCTTTGTGCGGGACTGACCCAGAGGATTCAACACTCGTGGGACCAGAGATGGTTTGGGCTACCACAAAGAAGGTGTAGATCATCCCAGAGAAGATGAAGATAGCACAGAGTAGGTATAAGTCATATGCCGACAGGAGACAGAGACCTCTGGAGTTCAAGGATGGTGACCATGTCTTTCTACGGGTCTCACCTCAATGAGGCTTGTTGATATTTGGCCGAGGTGGAAAGTTATCTCTGAGGTTCACCGGACCCTTTCAGGTCCTCATTAGAGTTGGTGAGGGGGCTTACCGCTTAGCACTTCCACCTAAGTTGCACCAGGTGCATGACGTCTTCCACGTGTCCTAGCTGAGGAGATACGTGCACGACCCTTCCCAAGTCATTGACCATGGAGATCTAGACGTCGATGATGGGGTGACTTTTATGGAGGTTCTAGTTGAGATTGAGGATCGACAGGAGTGGGTCCTTTGTGGGTGGTCAATACCACTGGTGTGCATTCGTCAACATCATGGAAACCTCCAAGAGAGCACATGAGAGTGGAAGGCTCAGATACGTGCTTAGTACCCCCACTTTTTTCCCTAGTTTTTTGATGTGGCTTATGGGGACGTAAAGCCCTAAGGTGGGGAGAATGTAAAGTATCGTAAATTCAATGTAATTTTTTTTAATTATATTGGAATTTTATGAGTCCGTGAAAATTGACGGCGCATGATTCCGAGGCCTGGTGTGCCCGCAATGAATTTTTTAACTTTTTTTCAGGTATGTTCAGTAAACGTGCGAGTGGGTTTTTGTAACTTTTAAACCAGTGCTCAGAATTGAAATCTAAGGGCACCGTTGAAATCGCAGCACCGGTATTCGCTTAAGGATACCTTCACTGTGACCGCAATAGGTCGAGGTTGGAAGTTAGTTTTTCACTTATTTGTGAAAGAATAAAATAAAATAAAATTGTGAAACATTTTATTTTCATTTCCCATGTGGATGTTGAGAGGTGGGGACCACCAGAACTAAACCTCCCATGTGGGTTTATGGAGGTGGGGACCACATAAACCCTTATAATGGGAGAAACCCTTAAACTCCCTCTTAAATGTGGGGAAGCCTCTTGAACTTACACCACTTTAATTGTGACACCACCTTTGATTAATTATATCAACTCCTAAATTAATTAATTATGCCAATTTGAAATTATTCAAACAAACTAAATAGATAAAATATTCTATTATATTGGATATTTCATTTTTTGTGGGGATTGGGGGAATGTTTTTGGAAAAGGATAAGGGGAGATATTTTTGGAGAGAACCATGGAGGAATTCTTCTTCTAGAACGAAGAATGCTCCTCCAATGAAGAACGCCGACACACAACTTCAACTTCTTCCTCGGGACATCCTTCAATGTGGGACCTCATTAATTGATGATCGTCCTTCCCTCCTCATTGACGTCAACAAACGAACGAGATAGGGGTGTGTTTTAAATTGATCAATGTTAATTTTCCTCTCACATTGAATAATTCCCCTTGATCCTCTTACTACCTCCCTAACGCGGAGGGTACGGGCCAAACAAACATGGCCTGACCCCACCGCAAACCTTATGGTTCTTTTGTGTGTTCTTTGTGATGATGACAGCGACTGGTGCTGATTTTTGGAATCGGTGGAACTCGAGAACCTCAGGAGGCACCACAGTCGGCCATGACTAAGGTGACAAACAGAGGGTGGCTGGTCAAGCCAGCCGCCGGTGAAGGCACGACACGTGATCATGCCACACGGCCAACCACGACGGACCGTCGCACTGCGGCCTCTACTACCTCATGGAATTTCCATCTCACAACCCTCCACAGCCCCCGCGGACTCACTGTCCCATGTCCTCACAACGCTCGTGGCCTCACCACCCAGCGTCCCTCAGCAGCCACCCGTGGCCTCACCATCATGCGGCCCTACATGGCCATGCAGCCTCGCCATCCTACGGCCCTTCGTGGCCTCACAGCCTCGCCGCTCTCATAGCCTCCGCACTACCCTCACGGCCTCTATGCCACCCTCACGGCCTCACTCCGCTCTGTGTCCCCCGCAAGGCACTGTCTGGGCCTATCCACCAGGCCAGGCTAGGCCGGACCCAACGGGTCGGGCCAAGCGACCCCAACCGGGTCGACCTAGGCTGGGTCAGTGTAACACCTCAAGCTTCTACGGTACGCTTCTCTTTGAATAATGTGATAGCCTGTGTTGTACGCAACACCGAGTTCTAACACACCATAACCAATCAAACTAGCCGTTATGAATAGTAATACCTACTTTTCGAAATTATATATATTTTATATTTTAAAATGGACTTCATTTCTGGATTCAGAATATCGAATTTAGCCTAAGGTGAAATTTTGGTACTTTTCGGATAACTTTCATATTTTGATGAATAGTGAAAATTACTAAATTTTAATTAAAAACAACTTTTTTAATCAAAATAATTAATATTGATAAATTATGAATTTGAGTGGTTTTAAAGTATATATAGAATATATTTTTACCATTTAATATAATTTTGGTCATTGGACATAATTTTACAATTAAACCGAACATAAACAAGTGTCAATCTTTTGATAGTTATTATCTCTCAAAAACACGCTTTTTGTTTTGACAGCGGGAATTAATTTTAAATTAATTTATGCCACTTATATGTTTTGAATTTAGAAAAATGGATTCCATATTTGGAATCAGGATTTCCAAATTGTGTAAATAGGTAAATTTTATTTTTAGACATTTTGAATAATTATTGTGGTAAATATTTTATTTACCATGGTTATGGGTAAATATGGTAAATAAGGGTTAAAAAATAATATTATAATAATACTAAATTACCCTAAAACGTGTCCTAGCCTTATTGGTTGATACATGTTCGACCATAGGCATCTTTGGGTTGATTTGGGGACCCCATGGTGCCACTTGTAGGCGATAGGGACACTTTATTTTAATTAAGCTAAAATGAATACAAAAATGACACAAGTATATATCTTTTAGAAAAACAATTATTACATAGGGTTATATATGTTGGATTTTAGATTATAAATATTCATTAGAAAGATGAAAAGATTTCCTACATAATTATATTTTATTTATTATTTTTAGACATTAAATAATTTATTTTATTTATGACACAGTGATGATGCAGTAATTACTAAAATAGTGAAAAATTAAATTAATAGATATTATAAATACCCAAATAAATATAATATGAAACTTTTAATGAATTAAACCAATTTTCTAGGATAATATGATATATTAGGATTTATTTAATTTACTTTTTTCTAAGTAATCAATCTGTTATGAGTTTCAAAAAAATAAACTATTAAATAGTGTCAAAATTGACATAAAAGAGTTCTTAAACCAAATATTATATTATTAATTGATATTAAATTCCTAAAAATCTAATTTTCGGCCAAAAGACTTATATCATGATAGTTTCATCATTAATGGACCACTTGGGGGTCTCTTGGATATATATAGTAAGTTTATTAACCATATTATATTAAAATACAAAGAGACATTGTAAAAGTGAAACTATTTAATTTAGAGTTAATACTTAAAGATAAGGTTAATATAAGTATCAAAACCTGTCTAAATTATATTGGTTGAGTTGTTTTAGACCTATACCCACCTTAACATTTAAATAATCAACTTTGGATTCATTAGAAACCGAATATGAATTTATTATAAATTAATATTTCTAGCTTTTCCAAAGGTGCCCCTCACCCCTCTTATAAAAGGGCACTCCTCCTTCTCATTTCTTCACACATTCAAAGCCTTTTGGATAGTCCAAACTCTGCCCAAATACTCTCCCAACATTCCTCACTACAACCTAGAGGCATTAGTTTGATCATAATGCCAACTTATGGAGCCCGTTTGATCAAACCAAAGGGAAGAACCCGAAGAAGAGGTAATGATTTCACCACCCTTTTCCAAGTTCATTTCTTCTTCCACTTCTTCTTCCTTTGTTGTTACCATTCTAAAATAATGACTCCAGTATCATATATATACTGTGATGTTATTATAATTATGGTACAACCATATTCAGTATTCTATCCACCCTTTGAATAACATGTCACCATACGTGCGTACGTACGGCTTACCATCTCCACGTCGTGGTGTAATTGTTATTCAATATAATATTATTTGGATGGGT
Source organism: Viscum album (assembly GCA_963277665.1). Taxonomy (NCBI): domain Eukaryota; kingdom Viridiplantae; phylum Streptophyta; class Magnoliopsida; order Santalales; family Viscaceae; genus Viscum; species Viscum album. The sequence continues at coordinate 1,302,497,288 of OY728140.1, read as the reverse complement.
ATAATAATGATGTGTAACTCATGTAAATAATAAATATAACATTTTAATGATTCATTATATATGATATACCATCCTTTTATATATTATTTTAATATCAAAAGAATGATATTGTCGCTCGTGCGTACGTACGGACTACCGTCTCCACGAACGCGATGAGATTCATTCTCCATCGTATCCATTCAAGTATAATTATCATTTGATGATTTAAAAAATGATGTTTAAGGACTTTATATCATTCTGTATATGAATAATATACAACCTATCCTTTACAAACATGTCTTACGTAACAAAACATATAAAAGAAAACAAGTAAGTTAACACCCGAAACAATGATAATACTAAGATATTATTATCAAATCAATATTAAAAGATCATATATGATATCATATTAATGTATATGATTATTGTATAATTTAATAACAATTATTTCACCATTATATAGGAGGTTAACCTACCCCAACCAAGGAAAAGTACAAGGTAAGGGTTATTTCACAATCTCTTCATTATCCGAGGTTGTTTATATGTAATAATCTACTGAGATCTCTTTATCATCCACATCCATGTTTCTTCAAAATGTATTTCAAAACATTTTTATTATTTACAAGAATATGGGTTAAATTCATTTATACCCTTGTTTGACTTTTTATAAGAGGAATCTTTCCTTCGTTTTCAAAACAAGGTCCTTTTTAACCTTTTCGACAGAATTAAGGTAAGAATGTTTTTTTTAACTTATACGGCGAGTGCGGTTATTTTCTGCCGTTATAAAATCTTCAAAGTTTTCCTTACAAGCTTATAAGAATATTTTCAAGAAAATGTTTTATTTTATATGGCTCTTAAATGATTTCAAAAATAGAAAGAGATATTTCTCCAAAAAGTGTTTTGATTTCATCTATGTCAACATCCTTTGATGGATTTTACGCTTATTTGAAGTTGATTTATTATGATAAAAAACTTCTATATTGTATTGAAGGTTTTGGGATATGTTTGACTGTGGATGTGCTATTTTTATACCATTCATAGTTTATGGTGAAATTATTGACATTTCGTATACTATTTTTAATACGAATGTTTATGTTATGTTTAATCTTTTTCATATGGGAATGCATTGGACTTAATATGTGACGGGTGGAGCCCGCTATAGCTCCTCGATGCATCGGTAGGTCTCATGAGACAAACTAGTGTCTTGGCACAAGGCCTTGGCAAAATCTTATTTGTATTCTTGGCACGAGGCCTTGGCTATGTGGTTATGATAGTCTGGCATTATGCATTCTAACATTATGAAAGTGGTTATTGATATTGCATGTGATTATTCGATTAGTAGAATATCCATGTGAACAAGTAAATGGAATTATTTCATTTTACTTTTTCCATACTATGTTGAAGTTCAAGTTTAAAAGGCTTTTTTTAGTTATACATAGCCTTAAATGTTTATTCTTATTTATGAAAGTTTCCGGTATATTGTTATCCTTACTGGGCATTTGAGCTCACCCCTTTTCTATGTTTTATTTTTCCCAGGAAGTGAAGAATTAAATTATGAATGACCTTCAGGGATATTATGTGGGGATATGAGTGTGGTTTATGGAGACAATATGTTGTTGTAGTAGTTTTTCATTTTATGATGTAATGTAAGACTTATGAATATATCTAGTGTTTCCAAGGCTACTAAACCAATCGGTCTTTCGAGATTTGATCTTTCTTGTGATCATGCCAATGTTATATAATAATGCGCCGACTCTGGGTAACTAGGGTCGGGGCGTTACAGTTGGTATCAAAGGAAGTTTAGTACAAACTTGGAAGCTAGATTTAGATAAACTATGATTAGAGCACGTAGACCTAAGATGAACTTTGAGGATTAGTATAGAAGAACTTCCTAGAATTTTGGTATTGTAGAGATTTTGTGAGTTTTTCGAGCAATACATCCCTGTGTGGATACGAGCAGGTAGAGGCGGCTCTGGCACAGATGTACCTAGGGGTAAAACCTGAAAACACCGCTTTGAGCTAGACTCGAACGGGAACTGGTGCACGACAACGGGCCTTGCTGCACTCTTGGTTACGACACTCCCGGGGGATATGCTTAGGATAACTCTCATTTTCTTTACAAATCATTATGAAGGGTTTATGAGTATATACTTCCTCAAAGAAAACATTTTTATGATTATGGATTATATCCATAAATAGTTCAATTTATGTTAAGTGTTTTATAAGTATGGGATTATGTATTTTGATTCATAAACTGATCTAGTTTATGCCATTGTTTAGAAATGGCACCTTGTGGAAGAAATAGAAACCGTATCAATGCACGCACTCCATGTAGGGATTTCCCTCCTGCTAAAGATAATTATAGTGGAGCTGGTGATGCAACTAGTGCCGATCAGCTAATTACCATACTGGGACAACTTACTCAGGTTATGAATAATAACCTTACCCGTATGGAGCACCCTGATCCACAGCGTGGGGGATCAATGTTAGATCGATTCATGAGGCAACAACCACCAACGTTCAATGGGAGTACAAATACCTTAGTAGCTGAGCAATGGATAAATTCCCTAGAGAAAATATTTCAGGCTTTGGGGAGCAGTGAAAGGGAAAAAGTTATCATGGCAGTTTACCGCCTCACTTGAGATGCTGATCAATGGTGGTCATTAATTCAAAATATGAAGTAAGATGATGAAGTATCAAATATGGAATGGAGGGTGTTCAAAGATCTGTTTTTAGAAAAATACTTTCCTCGCAACCATCGAGCAGATATGGAAAGACAATTTCTAAGTCTGAGACAGAAGGAGGATGAGAATGTCACAAAGTATGAGGCTAACTTTACAAGGTTAGCAAGGTATGCTGGTGATTATATACGTAACCCAAGAAGTAAGATTGATCGTTTCTTTGATGGGTTAAAACCATTTCTCCGTCGAGCATTAGTCTCACAATCCTTTTAATCGTACGAAGACATTGTCTCATGTGCTATCAAGACCAAAAAGGAATTCTCTATGTCTTATGACTTTAAAGTAAAGCAAGAGAAGAAGAGACATGTTGATCAATCTGGGAATGGAAATAAGGGTAAGAATGGAAAGGTTGAATATCCATCTTGTGGTAAATGCGGGAAGAAACATCCTGGTACTTGCTTGATGGGAATGGGAGTCTGTTACAAGTGTGGTGAAAAAGGCCACCAAGCTCGTGATTGCAAGGGGAAGAAGGAAGCTACCAACGTTCAGTGCTACAATTGCAGGGAGATTGGGCATTATGAAAATGAATGTCCTAAGCGTCAGGAGAACTTACCTCAGAAAAGGCCAAGGGATCAAGGCCAGGCTTATGCTATCACTACTGCTGAGGTAGAAGCTCCGAAAGACGTGGTGGCAGGTAATTTAATGGTTTCCTCAAGTTTAGAAAATAAATTATTTGACTCTGGATCATCGCATCGTTTCATATCTTCCCAGTTTGCTAAGAAAATTAGATATTTCCAATTTGATTTAATAAGATAATTGTCAGTTAAAACTCCTAAGGGAAGTATCATTGCAACAAAGTTTTGTGAATCAGTCCCCATTACAGCACATAAATGTTCTTTATCTGCTGATCTCATTGTCACACCTATGATTGAGTTTGATATAATCCTCGGTATGGACTGGCTTTCGGACTATGATGCGAAGATTTATTGTAAGAAGAAAGAGGTTACCATTCTTGATGATAATGATACGGAACGCCTTATCTTTAGAGCAGAATCGTCACCACCTAATTCTTATTTAGATCCACCCCCAGTAGCTCAACTTAATTCAATTATTGGGGAGGAAGAGAATGAAATAACTGTCGTTGAGGAAAGGAATGTTCAAATAGAGGATGTACCTGTTGTGAAAGAATTTGTAGATGTATTTCCGGAAGATTTACCTGGACATCCTCCAGAATGAGAAGTTGAGTTTTCCATTGATTTGATTCCTGGATCAAGGCCTATATCGAATACCCCTTATAGAATGGCCATTGTAGAATTAGTTGAACTAAAGAAACAACTAGAGGAATTGAGTAATAAGGGATTTATTCGCCCTAGTGTTTCTCCATGGGGAGCCCCTGTTCTTTTTGTTAAAAAGAAAGATGGATCTATGAGGTTATGTATCGACTACAGGGAGATCAATGCTATAACGATAAAGAACAAGTATCCCCTACCTCGTATTGATGATTTATTTTACCAACTACATGGAGATCAATACTTTTCAAAGATTGACCTTCGATCTGGATACCATCAGTTGTGTGTGAAGAAGGAAGACATTCCGAAGACAGCATTTCGAACCAGGTACGGGCATTACGAGTTTACTGTAATGCCATTTGGATTGACTAATGCACCCTCTGTATTCATGGATCTGATGAATAGAGTTTTCAAGGAGTATCTCGATGAATTTGTGGTGGTATTTATTGATGATATCTTGGTATACTCCAAAACTTACGAAGATCATGAAAATCACTTGCGCATTATCTTGAAGACTCTGAGGAGGCATTAATTATATGGGAAGTTTAGCAAGTGTGAATTCTGGCTTCAGAAGATTTCTTTTCTTGGCCATATTGTCTCTAAAGATGGAATCTCTGTTGATCCTTCTAAGACCAAGGAAATCCAAGAATGGCCAGCACCTACGAGTATAACTGAGGTACGTAGTTTTATTGGTTTGGCAGGTTATTATCGACGTTTCGTCTAGAATTTTGCCCGATTGGCTAACCCATTAACGAAGCTCACACGTAAAGGGGTTAAATTTGTTTGGACAAAAGAGTGTGAAGAATTTTTTGAAGAAATGAAGAGAATATTAGTCAATGCTCCTATATTGACTCTACCATCGGGGAATGATGGGTTCGTTATTTATAGTGATGCATCAAATAAAGGACTTGGTTGTGTCCTTATGCAGAATGATAGAGTTATTGCCTATGCATCACGACTGTTGAAAATTCATGAACAAAACTATCCTACTCATGATCTCGAGTTAGCAGTTGTGATCTTTGCTTTGAAGATATGGAGGCACTACCTCTATGGTGAAAAATGTGAGATTTATACTGATCACAAGAGTTTGAAGTATATTTTCTCACAAAAAGAACTCAACATGACGGAAAGGAGATGGCTTGAATTACTCAAGGATTATGATTTTACGATACACTACCACCCGGGGAAAGCAAACAAGGTGGCAGATGCTTTGACCAGAAAAGACCATGGAGTTTTGTACAATATCAGAATTGAAAGGGATCCAATTTTAATGGATCTAGTGAAGATGGACATGGGAATAACCAGGGAAGGCGAAACATCAATTCTTTTTCAAATGGTTTCCAAAACATCTTTACTAGAAAGGATTAAGATTTCTCAGACCGATGATGAAAAATTTTAAAAGAAGATTAAAGCTGTGAATGATGGGAGATTGAGAGACTTTGTGTATGAAGATGGAATTTTGAAATTCGGGAAGAGACTTTGTGTTCCCGATTTACCTGATCTAAAAAGGGAATTTCTATATGATGCTCATAGTTCCAATTTCTCTATACACCCTGGGAGCATCAAAATGTATAGAGATTTGAAGGAACATTTTTGGTGCGACAATATGAAGAGGGAGATTGCTGATTTTGTGTTATGATGTATGGTTTTTCAACAAGTGAAAGCTAGAAGGCAACAGCCTGGAGGAGTCATGCAACCTCTTCCCATACCGGAGTGGAAATGGGACAATATTACGATGGACTTTTCCATGGGGATACCAAAGACTCCTAGAAGGAATGATTCAATATGTGTTATTGTTGATCGTCTTACCAAGTCAGCACATTTTCTTGCTATAAGAGAAGATCTACCCCTGGAACGTCTAGCAAGACTATATATTAATGAAGTTGTGAGACTTCATGGAGTACCCCTATCGATTGTTTCTGATCGTGATCCCCGTTTTACTTCAAGATTTTGGAAAAGTCTTCAGAAATCCCTGGATACTGAACTTCATTTGAGCACTGATTACCACCCTCTGACAGATGGACAATCAGAACAAACTATTCAGACCTTAGAAGACATGTTGAGATCTTGCTCACTTGACTTTCAGGGTATGTGGGATCAATATTTACGACTGGTAGAATTTTCCAATAACAATAGCTTCCATTCGAGTATTCAGATGGCACCATATGAAGCGTTATACGGAAAGAGATGTCGTACACCAACCTGTTGGGATGACTTTGGTGAAAGAAAACTTGTAGGCCCAGAACTGGTGGAGGAAACGGTGGAAAAGGTGAAGGTAATCCAAAATCACATCAAAGCAGCTCAAAGTAGGCAGAAGAGCTATTCCGATAATCGAAGGAAGGATTTGGAATTTCAAGTCGGTGATCCTGTTTTCCTGAAGGTATCTCCATGGAAGGGAGTCATACGTTTTGGTAAGAAAGGTAAATTGAGTCCCAGGTACATTGGACCCTTCAAAGTTCTAGAACGAATTGGGGTTGTAGCTTACCGATTGGCAATGCCGCCAAGTCTCTCCAAAGTTCACGATGTGTTCCACGTATCTCTGTTGAGGAAATACATGCCTGACCCAACGCATGTACTCACCTATGAGGAATTAGAACTGGAACCCGATCTGTCTTATTGTGAAGAGCCTGTCAGGATTCTTGATACAAGAGAACAAGTACTGAGAAACCGGAAAACGCGTCTGGTAAAAGTTTTGTGGAGAAACCATAAGATGGAAGAGGCAACGTGGGAACCCGAGGAACTTATGATGAAGAACCACCCGAGTATTTTCATGCGGTAGTATTCTAGAAATTTCGAGGACGAAATTATTTGAAGGAGGGGATAATGTAATACCCCAAGCTTCTACGGTACGCTTCTCTTTGAATAATGTGAAAGCGTGTGTTGTACGCAACACCGAGTTCTAACACACCATAACCAATCAAACTAGTCGTTATGAATAGTAATACCTACTTTTCAAAATTATATATATTTTATATTTTAAAATGGACTTCATTTCTGGATTCGGAATATCGAATTTAGCCTAAGGTGAAATTTTGGTACTTTTCGGATGACATTCATATTTTGATGAATAGTGAAAATTACTAAATTTTAATTAAAAACAACTTTTTTAATCAAAATAATTAATAGTGATAAATTATGAATTTGAGTGGTTTTAAAGTATATTTAGAATATATTTTTACCATTTAATATAATTTTGGTCATTGGACATAATTTTACAATTAAACCGAACATAAACAAGTGTCAATCTTTTGATAGTTATTATCTCTTAAAAACACGCTTTTTGTTTTGACAGCGGGAATTAATTTTAAATTAATTTCAGCCAATTCTGTGTTTTGAATTTAGAAAAATGGATTCCATATTTGGAATCAGGATTTCCAAATTGTGTAAATAGGTAACTTTTATTTTTATACATTTTGAATAATTACTGTGGTAAATATTTTATTTACCATGGTTAAGGGTAAATCTGGTAAATAAGGGTTAAAAAATAATATTATAATAATACTAAATTACCCTAAAACGTGTCCTAGCCTTATTGGTTGATACATGTTAGACCATAGTCATCTTTGGGTCGATTTGGGGACCCCAGGGTGCCACTTGTAGGTGATAGGGATACTTTATTTTAATTAAGTTAAAATGAATACAAAAATGACACGAGCATATATCTTTTAGACAAACAATTATTACATAGGGTTATATATGTTGGATTTTAGATTATAAATATTCATTAGAAAGATAAAAAGATTTAATACATAATGATATTTTATTTATAATTTTTAGACATTAAATAATTTATTTTATTGATGACACAGTGATGATGCAGTAATTACTAAAATAGTGAAAAATTAAATTAATTGATATTATAAATACCCAAATAAATATAATATGAAACTTTTAATGAATTAAACTAATTTTATAGGATAATATGATATATTATGATTGATTTAATTTACTTTTTTCTAAGTAATAAATCTGTTATGAGTTTCCAAAAAATCAACTATTAAATAGTGTCAAAATTGACATAAAAGAGTTCTTAAAACAAATATTATATTATTAATTGATATTAAATTCCTAAAAATCTAATGTTCGGCCAAGAGACTTATATCAAGATAGTTTCATCATTAATGGACCACTTGGGGGTATCGTGGATTTATATAGTAATTTTATTAACCATATTATATTAAAATACAAAGAGACATTGTAAAAGTGAAACTAATTAATTTAGAGTTAATACTTAAAGATAAGGTTAATATAAGTATCCAAACCTGTCTAAATTATATTGGTTGAGTTTTTTTAGACCTATACCCACCTTAAAATTTAAATAATAAACTTTGGATCCATTAGAAACCGAATATGAATTTATTATAAATTAATATTTCTAGCTTTTCCAAAGGTACCCCTCACCCCTCTTATAAAAGGGCACTCCTCCTTCTCATTTCTTCACACCTTCAAAGCCTTTTGGATCGGCCAAAATCTGCCCAAATACTCTCCCAACTTTCCTCACTACAACCTAGTGGCGTTATTTTGATCATAAATCCAACCTATGGAGCCCTTTTGATCAAATCAAAAAGAAGAACCCGAAGAAGAGGTAATGATTTCACCGCCCTTTTCCAAGTTCATTTCTTCTTCCACTTCTTCTTCCTTTGTTTTTACCATTCTAAAATAATGAATCCAGTATCATATATATACTGTGATGTTATTATAAATATGGTACAACCATATTCAGTATTCTATCCACCCTTTGAATAACATGTCACCATACGTGCGTACGTACGGCTTACCGTCTCCACGTCGTGGTGTAATTGTTATTCAATATAATATTATTTTGATGGGTATAATAATGATGTTTAACTCATGTAAATAATAAATATAACATGTTAATGATTCATTATATATGATATACCATCCTTTTATATATTATTTTAATATCAAAATAATGATATTGTCGCTCGTGCGTACGTACGGACTACCGTCTCCACGAACGTGATGAGATTCATTCTCCATCGTATCCATTCAAGTATAATTATCATTTGATGATTTAAAAAATGATGTTTAAGGACTTGATATCATTCTGGATATGAATAATATACAACCTATCTTTTACAAACATGTCTTACGTAACAAAACATATAAAAGAAAACAAGTAAGTTAACACCCGAAACAATGATAATACTAAGATATTATTATCAAATCAATATTAAAAGATCATATATGATATCATATTAATGTATATGATTCTTGTATAATTTAATAACAATTATTTCACCATTATACAGGAGGTTAACCTACCCCAACCAAGGAAAAGTACAAGGTAAGGGTTATTTCACAATCTCTTCATTATCCGAGGTTGTTTATATGTAATAATCTAATGGGATCTCTTTATCATCCACATCCATGTTTCTTCAAAATGTATTTCAAAACATTTTTATTATTTACAAGAATATGGGTTAAAGTCATTTATACCCTTGTTTGACTTTTTATAAGAGGAATCTTTCCGTCATTTTTAAAACAAGGTCCTTTTTAACCTTTTCGACAGAATTATGGTAAGAATGTTTTTTTTAACTTATACGGTGAGTGCGGTTATTTTCTGCCGTTATAAAATCTTCAAAGTTTTCCTTACAAGCTTATAAGAATATTTTCAAGAAAATGTTTTATTTTATATGGCTCTTAAATGATTTCAAAAATAGAAAGATATATTTCTCCAAAAAGTGTTTTGATTTCATCTATGTCAAAATCCTTTGATGGATTTTACGCTTATTTGAAGTTGATTTATTATGATACAAGACTTCTATATTGTATTTAAGGTTTTTTGATATGTTTGACTGTGGATGTGCTATTTTTATACCATTCATAGTTTATGGTGAAATTATTGACATTTCGTATGCTATTTTTAATACGAATGTTTATGTTATGTTTAAACCTTTTCATATGGAAATGCATTGGACTTAATATATGATGGGTGGAGCCCGCTATAGCTCTTCGATGGATCGGTAGGTCTCATGAGACAAACTAGTGTCTTGGCACAAGGCCTTGGAAAAATCTTTTTTGTATTCTTGGCATGAGGCCTTGGCTATGTGGTTATGATAGTCTGGCATTATGCATTCCAACATTATGAAAGTGGTTATTGATATTGCATGTGATTATTCGATTAGTAGAATATCCATGTGAACAAGTAAATGGCATTATTTCATTTTACTTTTTCCATACTATGTTGATGTTCAAGTTTAAAAGGCTTTTGTTTTAGTTATACATAGCCTTAAATGTTTATTCTTATTTATGAAAGTTTCTGGTATATTGTTATCCTTACTGGGCATTTGAGCTCACCCCTTTTCTATGTTTTATTTTTCCCAGGAAGTGAAGAAGTAAATTATGAATGACCTGCAGGGATATTATGTGGAGATATGAGTGTGGTTTATGGAGACAATATGTTGTTGTAGTAGTTTTTCATTTTATGATGTAATGTAAGACATATGAATATATCTAGTGTTTCCAAGGCTACTAAACCAATCGGTCTTTCGAGATTTGATCTTTCTTGTGATCATGCCAATGTTATGTAATAATGCACCGACTCTGGGTAACTAGGGTCAGGGCGTTACAGTCAGGCCGGGTCAGACCGGACCTGGACTAGTTTCGACCTTATACGCTCTTTTGGCCATAACTTTGGCACCAGGAATTAGTTTGAAAAAATGTCAACGGCACTGTAAAACTTGGAGGGAAACGGTCCCTTTGGTATACCCCACATGAGATTTGGATAAATTTGGGATATGGTTGGGTTGGATCGAGCATGAATCCAACCGGGCCCTTGGGACTAAAAGGCTAATAACTTACAGATTGTGTGTCCGATTGATGCACCGTTTATTGCATTGAGACCCCTATGATGTGGCGGTTCTTTGGGATACATTTTCATGGGACTTCATGATAGTTGGTGTATCAACCTGTGGCTTGAGGAGCGGACCCTCCTAGAGATGAACAAGCTTAGTGCAGGAACCCAGTAGCTGGATGTGATGTAAAGAATGAATAGAGATCCTGTGTGGGTCAGCACCAAGAGATCCTATGTGGGTAAACACTAAGAAATCTTGTGTGGTTCAACACTGATCGATCATGTGTGGGTCATCACCTAGAGATTCTACGTGGGTCAGCATCGAGCGATCCTTTATGGGTCAGCACTGAGCGATCCTATGTGGGTCAGCACCGAGCGATCATGTGTAGGTCAGCACTGAGCAATCATATGTGAGTCAACACCTAGAGATCCTATGTGGGTATGAATATGTAATACGATCCTTCGTGGGTCTACCTCTCAACAGAGTAAGATGATTCATTAGTTACATCTAATCATCTCTACTACAGTACCTAAGAAATACCTGGTGTGAGCTGATCATGTACCTTGTGGTATTTTCCATTGTGGTAATACCTTAGTGGTATTCTTCTGTGTGGCATACCTGTGTGGTACTTACCTTCATGGTATTCCATTCTTTGTGGAACAGTTGAGCTTTGGGCTTTGAGTTGGACTCTGTGTTTTCCTCATGATTAATATGGGTATACATGATAACTTAGGTATATGTATGGGCATATACCTAAGTAGGTTTGTTAGTTGATTTCATACCTTGTGGTTTATCCATGGTGGATTTTGTGAGACCTTGAGGGTCTCGGGGTCCCTAATGAGTATCGTTATACCCACCCATGCATGGGCTATGCCTGTACCTTGTTGTGTTTGGTACAGATGACGGACAGCGTTGATCGAGGCTAAGGGTACCATGGATATATGGGGCCTGAGGTGGACCATACGGCATGATGGTGCATAGAGGAGATGGGTAGACGTGGAGTGATGAGGAGGAGATTTGTACCTACCCTTCAAGAAGGAACCTCGGAGGGTGACCCAGTAGTTGCCTATCTTTTTTCTTCAGTTGTATTGTATTTCAGTTTTACTTGTACTATTACTGTTGGTCTTGTATTCTGGCCCCTTTTTACTTTCAGCACTCTTTTTTCTATACAGTTCACATGTGATCATATCTTTTTGTGTGCTTGGTTGCGTGTGTTTACATGTTATAAAGGAAATGACTTCCCAATTATAGGGAATACTCCTTTCGGTGCTAGTCACTAGCCCCTGGCCTATGGAAGGCAGACTTGGGGTAGTCACAGCATGGGCCCCAGAGGACGGGTTGTGGGAGAATGTCACAACCCAATCATGGGGGTCAGGTCCCACACCAGTAAGAACATCAAAGTTGTGGTTCATCTAGTTTTCCCCTATCAAAGAGATGGGAGTCACCCCGACAAAGAGGAGGATGGTGCGTGTCAATATTGACACCACTGGATGGGAGTTGGGGCCACTCTACTGATGGGTCCATGGCAGGACGAAACCAGTGAACCTCACATATGAAGAGCTAGACGGCTGAACCTCGCCCGCCTTGGAGGGTTCTAGGGTGCCGCACGGGGGAACTATTGTACTGAGATACTCAGCCTGTGACAAGTGGTATCAAATGGAATGTGCCTCATGGTGTTGTGGAATTCTACCGAACAGACCTTGGTGGTGGGAGTGGTGTCCTGGGGTGTCATGCGGAGGTGACAAGACATAGAAGGTCACTCTCGAGAGAAGTTTGAGGCAGAGACGCCACTATGAAGGGTGGGTCTTGTGGAGGTATTTTTCGACCCTAAGAGAGAGGGTGGAACACGGTGGTTTGCGACCCAGAGAGTGGGGGCTATTGATGCCAATAAATAGGAAGGAGCATCCCCTAAGGCTATTCTTGGTAACTGGTTAGTTTGAAGCACCATTTTGCTGACACACAGAAGGTCGTGATCCTGCATGAACGAGGTCATGCATGGAATGGTGGTGGGAGAATGTCACAACCCAGTCATGGGGGTCTTGTCCCACACCAGCAAGAATGTCAAAGTTGTGGTTCATCTGGTTTGTCCTTAACTAAGAGATGGGAGTCGCCTCGACAAAGTGGAGAATGGGGCGTGTCAATATTGACTCCAATGGTTGGGAGTTGGGGCCACTCACCTGATGAGTCCATGACAGGATGAAACCAGTGAACCTCATATATGAAGATTTGGACGGCTGAACCCCACCCGCCTTAGAGGGGACTGGGGTGCTACACAGGTAAACTGTTGTGCTGAGACGCTCAGCCCGTGATAGTATTTTTCACTATTCATTAAAAAATGTTCTTTATCAGAAAATTACCCAAAGTAAATTTTGATGCACCGATTCTAAATAAGAATTTTATTTTTTCAAATATAACATATAAAAGTGACAAAAACTAGATTTAATAAGGTTTATCCATCAAAAGGAGGTAAATCATCCTTTTAATGAATATTATAGTATTTAAGATTAAAATCAGTTTCTTTCTTATTTTAAGCCTCTAAAATTTATGGAATAAATGTAAAAACATTTAATAAACATGTATAATCTTATTGAAGTTATTTATGTTCATTCCCACAAATTTAAAAACTTGGAGTTAACTACCATTTAAAATTATATTATATTATTATTTTATTTTTCGATATAACTCCACATTGTGTGCAATGTAATATTTCAAAGAAACTCATTGTTGTGTATCGGGTATGACATCGAACGTAGAATCCCCTATAATGTTAAATTAATATTTAATTTACAAATATTAATAAATATGAAAAAATTTCATATTCTTTATTTCCCTGGGATGTTACATCCTTCCCCCTTTTGGAAATCGCGTCACAATTATAAAATAGGGGTTGGAAACATCATTGAAAGTAACACATCAGAAAAGAAGTAAATAAAACTATCATTTTAAAAGAATGAAAGATATGTACAAAGGTCTCCCGAGATAACCAATACTATTATTCAATAATAACATGGATATGGAGGAGAAACTAAGTGTCAAGTTCTGATAGAGAGTGATAGAAAACATGATTAATCGAATGTTAACTACCAGAAAATCACAAACTTGTGATTGATTAAAAAATCATTGACTCTGTAATAGGAAAAGTTAAAGGACAACATTTTTGTTTTATGTTACTTTTCATAAAGTTGAGGAATTTATTTATGATCTTAACTTAAAACATAAGGAAATATACTTAATTGTCTTGTAGACTTTCATCCTTTACTAAATTTCAACCACAAACTCATATTTTCTCCAAATGATGAGTATTCAAACTGACTAGGTCACATTAAAAGCACTATAATTAAATTCTAGAGTACTAGATAATCTACAAAAGATGAACTATATATTTCCCCTATATTTATAAATCAACCAAAAATAAAAGTGTTTAGTACAAGATTAGATTATCTCCAAAAAATGATAATCCATTATAAAAAGAAATACTATTCTTAATCTCCAAAATTCAATATAAAGTACATTTGATAAATCATAAGATCCCAAATCAATAGATTCTTTATTCATAAATTCATTTAACTGAAAATAATTGTTCATACTAACTAGGGTCTTCACATAGTCCAGTGGTAGGTGATAAATCTCACTTGCACTTTGGTTGTGGGTTCAATATCCATAGCTTTGTTTGATGCGATGGGTTCTCACATGGTCTGTGTGTTGTCCTTTTTCAAAAACTATATAATTTTATAACATTACCATAAATGATATTAATTCCTCAAAAATAACCATAACATATTTTATCCTCAAAGGTTATTTAAAACCTTTCATTTTGCACCCCAAAATGTAATAACTATTTATCACCTCTAAAATAAATATGACTCTTTTGAATATGATAACCATTATGGTTATATCTCTTATGCTTAAACAACAGCCTAACCTCTAATGTTATATAAACCGACTATTGATGCCAACTATAATGACTCGGCCATAAACATTACATAATCTTGAATTAAGTGAATAATTTACATTGAGGATCTTTTTAGGTATAGATTTTTAGATAATTATGCCATAACTATTACATATCAACTTGAATATTATATGTAGACGCTACTAATCAGTATCTATTTTTTTCATAAAATAAAAACTCTTAAAAATAAACATTACTAGTTCCATGTTTTAGACTGCATGACCTTTCCATGATCCCATCCTTGAACCTATTACTCTTTATGTCATGTGAAAAACATTTCAAAAACTTGGGTTGAGCAAAAAATTTCAGTAAGGGATACACAAAGAAGAAAAAATGCTAGTTTTTTTAAGCAATAAGTCAACCATGAATACTTTATCATAATTAATACTTTTCTCCTTTATGAAGTAGTAAATAATCTTCACTGAATAAAAGATCACTTCTTACCCTTTTGTATCCAAAATATTTCCATAAAACCCATATAAAGCACACATAACATATAAAGGTAACTGGAGACATATACAAACTTAAATGGAATAACCATATGGTCTACTTCCAAACATATCACTAAATGGAAAATCCATATGACCGACTTCCATACCCAATGCATTGGAGGTTATAATGTAACCACCCGTCATGGGTTATCACGGCACCACCCGTCATTTGGTTTATCACGTAACCACCCTTCAAATGTCTAAGTACCAATATAAAATCATAACATAAAAAATATTGAAAATATTAACATTTTACTAATAAAATTTCATTTTCAATCACAAGAAATAATTTCATGATATTGAAAAAATCAATGCTTTATCAAACCATTTTCAAAATCATTTAAAACATTTAATAAAGAGATTTTTGAATCAAAGTGTCCCATACATCTTTGAAACATTTAAAGGAATTTAAATTTTTGATCATTAATGACCAAATAAATAAATCCTTATAAACATCTTGAAAACATGGTCATTAATGAGAAATATTTAGAGGAATTAATCATTAAAACTTTTAAAATTATATTTTAGTTAAAGAGTTCCAAACCAATTGGGAGATGCTTGAATACAAATAATTGAGGAATAACATTAATAAAATATTATAATATCATGATAATAGAAAGATTAATTATATAATATGTCAAACAGCAGTATATACACCATATAAATGTGAATTGGTTTATAAAAAACAAATAAGTTTCAATGGAATGTAAATTGAGACAAATTCCCTTGCAAAGATCATATCCTTAGATTAAGGATAAATAAATGAAATAATTATGTGCGACAAATAAGAATAAACCCAATATAAGTGGATATTAAGTGTAAAACAATCACAGATCATTAACACATATTCATATCATGACATAATCAAGAATTATAAGTTTAACCCCCAAATAATTGAAATTGGGTTAAGAAGTTCTATTACAGAAATTTGACATCCTAACGATGTCACATTAAAATTCATAAAATGATTTGATGAGAGAGAAAATGGTATCTCATCCCTTGGACATAAAATTTACAACAATAAGGATATAGAATAACATATCCCAACATAAGAATATGTAAATTAAAAGACATAACAAATAGAAGTCTTTTAAAAAGATAGGGTGAAAGGTTCCATTGCCGATTTGATAACTTATGAAACATAAACCCCATGAAAAAAGGATCATAAATTGAAGATTTAAATACCCATAAATTTATGTATATTAATCAAATAATTCAATAATAGACAGTATATACACTACACATAATTAAATGGTGTTAAATATAGCATGAATCTCACGGGAATAAAAAGTGAGATGAAAACTCCTTACCTCGTTTTAATCAATTGAGTCATATGACCAAAATTTAATAATAACCAAATGAATTGCATAATACCATGAATTTAAATATAATCATGATAATATATATCAAATGTCAGTTAAAAATACACCACATGCAATAAATAAGTGGTGAAAAATACAAGTCTCACCGAATTAAAAGTGAGATAAGAAACCCCTTTCCTCATTCCGACTTGACCCATTCGTTCGTTAATTTCTTGAATTATAAACTTAAGTTAATTTTTAATTGCATAAGAACATTTCTCATTTTTATTATTCCTTTTATGTCACTTATTACCTTGAGATAACAATTAGTAAATTATTTGAGTTCATATCAGACATTTTTTCGATGTTCAGAACTTGAGTTAAAAAAGAACTATTTATAATTATAAATTATCCATGTGGTTGAAATTAAATTATCACTAGAATGATACCAATAATTTATATATCATATATATAATATATACTTAGTATATATTTACTTAAAATAGTCCATATCATTTGGATATATGAAAATGAAATGCACCATTCATTGAGATGGTAATCCGTACGTATGCATGGACGCTACTTCCATTTTATTTTCAATGGAATGAAAACCAATTGATACATATGTATATTATTATTCCTGTATAATATCATAATTTATATATTTTATGTAATATCATTAACACCATCCTTTATACGTTCCATGTATGGTTTCAACGAATCATATCACTTTGAGGGGGCGGTAGTCCGCACTTCCTCAAATGAAATTATCGTATTTACCCATTATGGAAACCATAAAGGTATGATATAAATAAAAAAATAAAAAAATATAGAGAAAATATAAATATAATATATATCACATTTAAATATAGTTCCATTTTAATGGCCACTATAAGAAGTGGTAGGATAAGATTGAGAAATCGTTGTTTTGTGAGGCCGTAGTTCACCGTCCACAGAAACAGTATGTTATTTTCCCATTAGACATAGGTATGTGTAAGTTTAGTTTGAATAATTCTCTTATCAACAAATTATTATATTTATGATACTATTGTTGTTATAAGATAATGGAATAAATTTTTTTTAGGTGGTTGGAGAAGTAAATTAAAAGAAAAGAACTTAAGAGAAGACGTTGCCTTAAAATTAGGTAACTCCCTTTGGTTTGAACCAAAAGGATTCCTTGATGTGACTTCTACCTAAGGTAAGGCATCTGGGTGGAAGAGAGACATGTAGGAAGATTAATCAGGCAAATTTTGGATGAGAAAAGGGGCTTTAGAGGTGTGAGTAATTGGTTAGAGGTTATTTCTTTTTATAATGTGGAGGAGGGGCTCATTATGAAAGATTAAAAATATTATTTTATTATATAATGATATCGGTTTCTAAAGTTCCAAAACTCATTAACGTAAAATATAAGATGACTCATGTTCGAAATATAATCATCCAATAATAATTAGATAGGTTATGGATATTTTTTTAACCATTATAATCTTATTTATTTAAATCAATCATTAATGAGCTAAACACTAAATCATTATTGTGTCGTAAATAATTTAATTTATTTGATGTCTCAAAATTAAAAAAAATACCATGATTTAGGAAATTTTTTTAACTTTATAATGAATATTTATAGTCAATAATATTTATTATATTTCCCCACATTAATTTTTTTTTATAAAAACAATACATTTTTATGATATTTTTATTTTTACATTAAATAAAACGTTATTATTATCATTATCATACCCATGTGTCTTTTACAGGCCCAAGGTTTCAGCCAAGGATTTTCTTGGTCGTCCATTACTAATTTAATAAGGTTAGTAAAATTGTTAAGGTAATTTTATATTATTATAATATTGTTTTTACCTTGAATTGCCCTATTTACCTTTAGTCGCGGTAATTAAGACATAAAAGTTACTATTCAACAAAAATTATTTTCAACTTATTGAACCACATTTTACATACTAATAAAAAACAAGTATGTCGTATTTTCTAAATTCAATTCACAAAACCGGTAAAATTTCATTTAAATAAAAATCTCATCTTTTTAACTACTACTTAGTATTTTCACTATTCATCAAAAATTGATGTTTTTCAGAAAAATAAAAAATAATCAACCTAATAAATATTTGATATTCCAAATACAAAAATTATGTCTATTTTACCAAATTCAAAACATAGAAGTTTCATTAATTACTTTAAAATTTATTTCCATTGTCAAAACAAAAAGCGTGTTTTTTAGAAATAATAACTATCAAAAGATTGACACTGGTTTATGTCCAATTTCAATGTGAAATTACATCCAATAGACAAAATTAGATTAAATGGTAAAAATATAATGTAATTATACTTTAAAACCAATTAAAAAGATAATCTAACTAGATAAATAAATTAGATTAAAAGTTAGTTTTGAATTAAAATATAGTATTTTTCACTATTCATTAAAAAGGCACTTTATCTGAAAAATACCCAAAATTTACGCAAAGTAAATTTTGATGTTCCAATTATAAAGAAGAATTTAATTTTGTCAAATAGAACATATAAAAGTGAAAAAAAAACTAGATTTAAAAAGGTTTCTCTAACAAGAGTTGGTAAATCGTCATTTTAAGGAATATAAGAGTGTTTAATCTTAAAATTGGATTCATTATTATTTTAAGCCTCTTAAATTTATTGAGTAAATTTAAAAACATTTAACAAACATGTATAATCATATTGTAATTAGTTATGTTCTTTCCCGCTAATACAACTTCTAGTCATTAACTACCATTTAAAATTTTATTATTTTATTATTTTATTATTTTATTTTTCGGTATAACTTCACATTGTGTGAAACATAATATTTCAAATAAACCCATTATTGTGTATCAGGTACACCATCAAATGTTTCATCCCATTTAATGGAAAATTAATATTTTATTTACAAATATTAATAAATATGAAAAAATGTCATATTCTTTATTTACCTGGGATGTTTCATCCTTCCCCCTTTTGTAAATTACGTCCTCGCAATTTTAAAAATGGGATTGGAAACATCATTAAAAGTACCACATCGGAAAAAGAATAAATAATACTATCACATTAAAAGAAATAAATACATATACAAAGGTCACCATAGATAACCAATACTATGATTCAATGAAAACATGGATATGGAAGAGAAAATAAGTGTCAAGTTTTGATGGAGAGTGATAGAAAACATGATTTGGAGAAATTTAACCACCAGAGAATCAAAAATGTGTGGTGGGTTAAACGATATTTGATTCCCCGCTAAGAAAAGTTAATAGAAAATGTTTTTGTTTTATGTTACTTTTCATAATGTTGAGGAATTTATTTATGAGATTAACTGAAAACATAAGGTAACATACTTAATTATCATATAGACTTTCATCCTTTACTAAATTTCTACCACAAACTCATATTTTCTATAAACAATGAGTATTAAAAATGACTTGGTCACATTAAAATCACTAGAATCAACTTCTATAGTATCAGATAATCTATAAAAGACGAACTACATATTTCCCCTATGTTTAGATATCAACCAAAAACAATAATATTTATTACAAGATCAGATTATCTCCAAAAAAGGATAATTTTTTATTAAAAGAAATAATATTCTTAATCTCAAAAATTCTACAAAAATTACCATTTGATAAAACATAAGATCCCAAATAAACATATTCTTGCTCCATAAAATCATTTAACTAAAAATAATTAGTTATACTAACCAGGGTCTTCCCGTAGTCCAGTGCTAGGTAATAAATCCCAATCGCACATTGGTTGTGGGTTCAATATCTGCAGCTTTATCTGGCGTGATGGGTTGTCACACGGTTAGTGTGTTTTCCTTTTTCAAAAACTATATAATTTTATAACATTACGAAAAATGATATAAATTTCATAAAAATAACCATAACATATTTTATCCTCAAAGGTTATCTAATACCTTTCATTTTACACCCCACATGTAATAACGATTTATCACCTCTAAAATAACTATGACTCATTATAATATGCTAACCATTATGTTTATATCACTTATTCTTAAATAACAACCAAACCTCTGATGTTACATAAATCGACCTCTGATACCAACTATAAGGACTTGACCATAAACATTACATAATCTTAAATTAAGTGAATAATTCACATTTAGTATCTTTTCTAGTTTACAGTTTTAGAGAATTAGGCCATAACTATTACATATCAACTTGAATATTACATGTATATACTACTACTTATTGTCCATTTTTTACTAAAATAAAAAATCATAAAAAGAAACATGTCTAGTTCTATGTTTTAGACAACATAACTTTTCATGGATCCCATTCTTGACCCTATTCCACTTTATGTCCTTAGAAAAACATTTCAAAAAAATTGGATGAGCAAAAAATTTCAGTAAGGGTTATACAAATAAGGAAAACTGTTAGTTTTTCAAAACAAAAAGTATACCATGAATAATTTACCATAAGTAATACTTTTCATCTTTATGAAGTAGTAAATACTCTTTACAGAATTGAAGATAACTTCTTACCCTTTTGTAACCCAAATATTACCGTAAAACCCATATAAATCACACATAACATATAAAGGTAAATTGGGACATAAATATACTTAAATGGAACAACCATACGGTCAACTTCCACACATATCACTAAATGGAATATCCATACTGTAACAACTAAAAATCTCATTAATTAAAATTCATCTTGACCTAATTAAAAGTCTTATTATGGTTATATATAATATGAACTTAATTGGTTTTATGTTTCTTGATTTTACAATACCATTATGAATTGTGACCATTGCTAATATAGTCATTGAACAGTGATCATATGGTTAGTATAAATATAGAGATTTAATAAATCCAATTTACTCAGACAAAGGAAGTGGAGGCCTCATCCAGTAGACTTTCCCCATATGAAGACCATTTGTTGGATCTCGGAAAGGAGGTGTCATCATTCGTCTTCGCTCTTGACCAAGCCCAAGCTGAGCTTGAACACGTTAAGCTTGAGTGGAACAAACTATGGGAGAAGTGGCAGAAAATAGAGATTACCACCAGAGCAATGTTATCCATGCCACCCAAGAGTCTGTCACCATTGCACACCATACCCTTCGGTCTTATGCAGGTTTCATAAGGGGTTATTTAATAAGACTTTATCACTATGATTTTTTTTAATTATTTTTGTATAAAATAATGAATAAACATTCATTTTATTATAATTACTTCGTAAATTTTTTTTAAAGCGCAAATAGTATTTTTAGTTAATATTCAACTAAGAAATATATTTTGATTAATTAATGGATTTTTTAATTAAATAATATTTTAATAAAATATTAATAAATTACTTTTTGTTAAATATAAATGATTGTTCAACTTTTATAAATGCAATTGTAATTTTTATAAAGGTTTGAAAGTTGTTTTTGTTAAAACCCATGAATTTTCAATAAATATAGGTTTTTATTTTAAAAGTATAAATTCACATATTTATAAAATTATTTAGATAATATTAATATTAAATTTGGAATTAGGACATCAAAATTATCCATCAGTGAATTTTTCATAATTTTCGGAGACAGTTTCATTTTTGGGTAAAAATTAAATACCGGTCAAATATATAATGTGTTTTATGACATAAAAATGACCCAATAGGGATATAATAAAATACTATAAACATTATTTTCGGCCAATATATGTTTTATAATTAAAATAATGTGATTTAATATTTTTTTGATTTATTTTACAATGCTTTAGTTGACCCTCTAAGACTTATAAAACATTTTGTCTTTTTAAATTTTTTTCCTTGAGAGTGTGACACACCTCCACATAAGCAACCCTATTATTTTAAGAGGTTCAGAACTTTCCCTTATAAAATATAGTTTTACACTCCCCTTTGAAAAAAACCAAGGGAAAAAACCACGGTCTGGTTTGTATTATTGATTAGTTTAATGTAAGGTGTCCCAAACCTAAATAATAAATACTTCCCTCTCTTTTTCTATTTAAACCCACCCAAGATCCCACTTCCTCTTCACTCAAATCCTTTGGATTTGAACCAACCCCTATAATCCTATCTATAGAATCCTCCTAATGTTCCCCAAGCTCCCAAGAATCCTCTTTCAAGCCTCTCCCAAGCCTTTTGGGATCACACTACCATGTAAGGGATTTCATCCTTTCTATTTTTTGTCCTATTTTCTTTAAGTTGTTATGCCCTTTTTTTTCAATTAAAAATGTTGGGGTATGATTTTTGAACTCCCACATACTTCACTATTTATGTTTTGATGATGGGATACCCCTTTCTCTCTCATTAATGCCTCCCATGTACACCTGTTACCATACAGAAATTCCGTGTGGGATTTCTCTCTCCTCTTTTACATCCAGGTAATTCTTTTGTATTATGAATATAAATTCCATTAAGTTTGTTGTAAAATGTATCTATATGACCCCCTTACTGTCCATTTTATTTATATATGATGAGACACCCTTTTATATCTCATAAACCATTTTCTTTAATCCTTATGTCATGTCGTTATGTTGTCAAAATTGCACCACATTTTTCCAAGCCAAGATCATTGTGTAGTGAATACCATACCCATGTCTCTATCAAGGGTATTCACATTTATACACATATACATATTAAATGGTACTTTAATGTATTTATTCCACATTACTTAATTGTGTAATAACTTATGATTTTTATTGATTTCTTGTTATATGATCCATGTGGCACACTTATGCATGAAATGAAATGTTTAAGAAGGGTGTGCCCTAATAGAGCTCTAATGCATTGGGTAAAGTATAGTATCATGATACATCATGTGAAATGGTTTTTGACTCGTGATAATTCAAGTACAACGAGGTTTTACTCGTGCTTCATGTGCAATGAGAGTTTACTCATGCTCCGTGTGTAATGAGCCTTGGCTCATGCTAATTCCATGATAAGTGTTGTTTCCACATTTCCATGTTATGATTGTCATGTTTTATCATGCCTTTATGTTCATGTTTCCATTTTTCTCCATTTATATGCCTATTGTATAACATGTATTGTACTAATCATGTTATTCCATGTTTATTTACTTACTGGGTTGTATAGCTCACCCTTTTCTTATGTATGTCCTCAAGTTATCCCATTCAACGCTAAGTACGAGGGAATGTAGTGATCATGTAAAGGAATTTTTCAATAATGTTGTTGTGTGTTTTATGGTATAATATGTTATGTAATGTTCCTAATCTCCATAGTCATTATACCTCTCAATATTCTATGTTGTATCAAGTAAATATTTTATGTAATAAATTAGGTTTAAGTGTGTAATAAAAAGCGGGGTTGTTATAGTTGGTATCGGAGGATAGGTTTAGTTATTTTTGGGATTAGGATTAGAAAACCCTAATGAAGACTTAGAGACAAGAATAATTATAATAAAAACATCCCTAAGTATTGGTTAGTATTGAGTATGTGTTTTATCAAGCAAATACATCCATATCTGGATACGAGCAGGTAGAGGCGGCTCTAGCACAGATGTACCTAGGGGTGAAAATCTGACAAGGAATTTCGGGCTTGACCTGGGAATCCTGGTACACGAAAATGAGCCTTGCTGCACTCTTGGTTACGAAACTTCTTGGGAAAATGATTTGGTAAATTCACAATCTTATTATGAACCCTTATTAAGGGAATTAAAAAAATGCCCCTAAGAATATATGTTAGAAATTAGATCATGTGTATCATAGATTGAAGCCTATAGATTCATAAGTTAAGGAAGTAAAAGCTATTTATAAGTCATCTATTTTTTCCATGGATAACCCTTTATGTGTTACCCCAAACTTTCCATTCATTAAGGAATAATAAATCATTAGACTTCAAGTATTTTAATATCATAATCTTTTCATGTCTAGATGGTAACTCAAAATTTGATATGGTTTGTTAGCAGGATAAATTATAGTTTCGAGATTGAAGGAGGAAAACCTCATATAGAACTCTTGTCCCTTCATGAGAACTTACTAGCTATAATTATTATGAAGTCAAGATCGCATAGCATCAAAACCTTTTTTAATGTCCAAATTTCTAGTAAGACACTCTACGACATATCAAATACCTCATCCATACCATAGAATCATCAAGGATAATGGAACACCTATTATCAAATATTAAGCTCCCAACTCTACCACCTTTCAAGATGAGGAAGGTACCATCAGGGTATTTTCAAATATTTCACCCTATCCAAAGAGTATGATGCACTATTTGATTTCAGAATAGCTGTTGAAGAGGGAGACCTTCGAGAATCCTATATATATATAGTCTTGTCTAATAGTTTTTTTTGAAACATAGGCAATATATTAGAAGAACCACATTTCAAAAATTTCAAATCTGACTATGTCAGACTATTTTTAAAAAACCTGGTAAATGGTGATGTTTTGAAACTATATGTTAGAAATATTTTTTTTGAAAAATGCATCATATTTTTCATTGGTATGAACCATGTTTCATGGACTATGTCTGGACTAAGGAAGAAGAAGACTTGGAATGTGCATGGAAGTATTGTTGCACTAAGTGGACCCTAGCTCTCCGTGATCGACATGATAATGAGTGTTGGGGAATTATTAATGTTGGTGGGTAAGAAACCTTAAATTCATGTTTAAATTTTATAGTTCCTTTTGTATGTAATCATATTCTGAGGATGCAATTTTTTTAAAGGGGGAAGATTGTAACGACCCAAACATTCATTAATGAAAATTCATCTTGATCTAATTAAATGTCTTATTATGGTTATATAAAATGTGAAGGTCATTGGTTTTATGTTTCTAGATTTTAAAATACCATTATGAATTGTGACTGTTGCTAATATAGATGTTGAACAATGATCACATGATTAGTATAAATATAGGGCTTTAAAAAATCCAATTTACTCAGACAAAGGAAGCGATGGCCTCATCTAGTAGACTTTACCTGTATGAAGCCCATTTTTCGGAGCATGGAAAGGATGTGGTGTCATTTAGATTCGCTCTTGACCAAGCCCAAGATGAGCTTGAACACATTAAGCTTGAGCGGAACCAAATACGGGAGAAGTTGTAGTTAATAGAGATTACCACCAGAGGGATGTTATCCGAACCACCCCAAGAGTCTATCACCATCGCACACCTTACCCTTCTGTCTTATTCAGGTGTCATAAGGGGTTATGTAAAAATACCTTATCAATATGATTATGTGCATTAATTTTGTATATAATAATGAATATACATTCATTTTATTATTGTTACTTCGTAAATAGTTTTTAATGCTCAAATAGTATTTTTAGTTAAAATTCAACAAAGAAATCTATTTTCTTGAATTAATGGATTTTTGAATTAAATAATATTTTAATAAAATATTAATAAATTTCTTTTTGTTAAATATAAATGATTTTTCAATTTTTATAAATACAATTGTAATTTTTATAAAGGTTTGAATGTTGTCTTTATCAAAACCCATGAATTTTCAATAATTGTCGTCTTTTATTTTAAAAGTATAAATTCACATATTTATTAAATTGTTTAGATAAAATGAATATTATTTTTGGAATCACGACATCAAAATTATTCAACATTTAATTTTCCTTAATTTTCTTAGACAGTCGAATTTTTGGGTAAAAATTAAATACTTTTTAAATATATAATGTGTTTTATGATATCATAATGACCCAATAGTGATGTAATAAAATACTATAAACCTTATGTTCAGACAATATATATTTTTGCATTAAAATAATGTGATTTTATATTTTCTTGATCTATTTTATAACGCATTAGTGGGACCTCCAAGACTTATAAAACATTTTATCTTTTTAAATTGTTTTCCTTGAGAGTGTGACTCACCTCCACATAAGAAACCCTATTATTTTAAGAATTTAGGCCCTTAGATTTATAAAATATTGTTTTTTAATCCCCTTTGTAAAAAACTATGGGAAAAACAATGGTCTGTTTTTTGTATTGATTAGTTTAATGTGACGTGTCCCAAACCTAAATAATAAGGAATTCCTTCTTCTTTCCTATATAAACCCACCCAAGCAGCCACTTCCTCTTCACTCAATGACTTTGGAGTTCGACCAACCCTTGTCCTCCTCTCTCTAGAATCCTCCCAAGGTGCTCAAATAACCCAACAAGGCTCTTTCAAGCCTCTTCCAAGCTTTTGGGATAACACTTCCATTTAAGGGATTTCTTCCTTTCTATTTTTTGTCCAATTTTCTTTAAGTTGTTATGCCCTTTTTTCAATTACATATGTTGGGGTATGAATTTTAACCTCCCACATACTTTTCTATTTATGTTTGGATGATGGGAGACCCCTTTTATTCTCATTAATGCCTCCCATGTACACCTGTTACCATTCTGAAATTCCGTGAGGGATTTATCTCTCCTCTTTTACATCCAAGTAATTCTTTTGTATTATGAATCTAAATTCCATTACGTTTGTTGGAAAATGAATCTATATGACCCCCTTACTGTACATTTTATTTAGATATGATGAGACACTCATTTATATCTCATAAACGATTTTCTTTAATCATTATGTCATGTCGTTATGCTGTCAAAATTGTACCGCATTTTTTCAAGCCAAGATCATTGTGTAGTGAATACCATACCCATGTCTCTATTAAGGGTATTCACATTTATACACGTATACATATTTAATGGCACTTTCATGTATTTATTCCACATTACTTAATTTTGTAATAACTTATGATGTTGATTGATTCCTTGTTATATGATCTATGTGGCACACTTATGCATGAAATGAAATGTTTAAGAAGGGTGTTCCCTAATAGCGCACTAATGCATTGGGTAAAGTATAGTATCATGATACATCATTTGAAATGTTTTTTGACTCATGATAATTCAAGTAAAATGAGGTTTTACTCTTGCTTCATGTGCAAGGATAGTTTACTCACGCTCCGTGCGTAATGAGCCTTGGTTCATGCTAATTCCATGTTAAGTGTTTTTGCCACATTTCCATGTTATGATTGTCAGGTTTTATCATGCCTTTATGTTCATGTTTCCATTGTTCTCCATTAATATTCCTATTGTATAACATGTATTGTACTACTCATGTTAGTCCATGTTTATTTCCTTACTGGGCTGTATAGCTCACCCTTTTCTTTTGCATGTCCTCAGGTTATCCCATGCAATGCTAAGTACGAGGGAATGTAGTGATCATGTAAAGGAATTTTTCAATAAAGTTGTTGTGTGTTTTATGTTATAATATGTTATGTAATGTTCCTAATCTCTATAGTCATTATACCTCTCAATATTCTATGTTTTATCAAGTGAATATTTTATGTAATAACTTAGGTTTAATTGTGTAATAAAAAGCGGGGTTGTTATAGTTGGTATCAGAGGATAGGTTTAGTTATGTTTGGGATTAGTATTAGAAAACCCTAGTGAAGACTTAGAGACAAAATTAAGTATAATAAAAACATCCCTAAGTTTTGGTTAGTATTGAGTATGTGGTTTATCAAGAAAATACATCTCTATCTGGATACGAGCAGGTAGAGGCGGCTATGGCACAGATGTACCTAGGGGTAAAAACCCGACAAGGACTTTCGGGCTTGACCTGGGGTATCCTGGTACACAAAAATGAGCCTCACTGCACTCTTGGTTACGACACTTCTTGGGTAAATGCTTTGGTAAATTCACAAGCTTATTATGAACCCTTATTAAGGGAATTAAAAAAATTCCCCTAAGAATATATGTTAGAAATTAGATCATGAGTATCATAGATGGAAGCCTATAGATTCATAAGTTAAGGAAATAAAAGCTATTTATAAGTCATCTATTTTGTCCTTGGAAAACCCTTTACGTGTTACCCCAAAATTTTCATTCATTAAGGAATAATAAATCATTAGACTTCAAGTAGTTTAATATCATAATCTTTTCATGTCTAGAGGGTAACTCAAAATTTGATATGTTTCATTAGCAGGATAAAGTATAGTTTTGAGATGGAGGGGGAAAAACCTCATATATAACTCTTGTCCCTTCATGAGAAATTACTAGCTATAATTATGGCGAAGTCAAGATCACATAGCATCGAAACCTTTTTTAATGTCCAACTTTCTACTAAGACACTCTACAATATATCAAACACCTCTTCCATACCACAGAATCATCAAGGATAATAGAACACCTATTATCAAATATTAATCTCCCAACTCTACCACCTTTCAAGATGAGGGAGGTACCATCAGGGTATTTTCAAATATTTCACCCTATCCAGAGAGTATGATGCACTATTTGATTTCAGAATAGATTATGAAGAGGGAGACCTCCGAGAAGCCTATATATATAGTCTTGTCTAAAAGTTTTTTTTGGAAACATAGACAATATATTAGAAGAACCACATTTCAAAAATTTCAAATCTGACTCTGTCAGACTATTTTTAAAAAACTTGGTGAATGGTGATGTTTTGAAAATATATGTTAGAAATATTTTTTTTGAAAAATGCGTCATATTTTTCATTGGTACGATCCATGTTGCATGGACTATGTCTGGACTAAGTAAGCATAAGACTTTGAATGTTCATGGAAGTATTGTTGCACTAAGTGGACCCTAGCTCTCCGTGATCGACATTATAATGAGTGTTGGGGAATTATTAATTTTGGTGGGTAAGAAACCTTGAATTCGTGTTTAAATTTTAGAGTTCATTTGGTATATAATCAAATTGTGAGGACGTAATTTTTTTAAAGGGGGGAGATTGTAACAACCCAAACATTCATTAATGAAAATTCCTCTTGATCTAATTAAATGTATTATTATGGTTATATACAATGTGAACGTCATTGGTTTTATGTTTCTGGATTTTAAAATACCATTATGAATTGTGACTGTTTCTAATATAGATGTTGAACAATGATCACATTATTAGTATAAATATAGGGCTTTAACAAATCCAATTTACTCAGAAAAAGGAAGAGATGGCCTCATCTAGTAGACTTGCGTCGTACGAAGCCCATTTTTCGGAGCATGGAAAGGATGTGGTGTCATTCAGCTTCTCTCTTGAACAAGCCCAAGCTGAGCTTGAACATGTTAAGCTTGAGAGGAACCAAATACGGGAAAAGTTACAGTTAATAGACATTACCACCAGAGCGATGTTATCCGAACCACCCCAAGATTCTATCACCATCGCACACCTTAACCTTCGGCCTTATTCAGGTGTCATAAGGGGTTATGTAACAATACCTTAGCAATATGATTATGTGCATTAATTTTGTATATAATAATGAATATACATTAATTTTATTATTGTTACTTCGTAAATAGTTTTTAATGCTCAAATAGTATTTTTAGTTAATATTCAACTAAGAAATCTATTTTGTTGAACTAATGGATTTTTTAATTAAATAATATTTTAATAAAATATTAATAAATTTATTTTTTTTAAACATAAATGATTGTTAAATTTTTATAAATACAATTGTAATTTTTATAAAGGTTTGAATGTTGTCTTTATCAAAACCCATGAATTTTCGATAAATGTCGGTTTTTATTTTAAAAGTAGAAATTCACATGTTTATTAAATTATTTAGATAAAATTAATATTATTTTTGGAATCACGACATCAAAATTATCCAACATTTAATTTTTTATAATTTTCTTAGACACTCAAATTTTTGTGTAAAAATTAAATACTGTTTAAATATATAATGTGTTTTATGACATCATAATGACCCAATAGTAATGTAATAAAATACTATAAACATTATTTTTGGACAATATATGTTTTATCCTTAAAATAATGTGATTTTATATTTTCTATATCTATTTTATAACGCATTAGTGGACCCTCCAAGACTTATAAAACATTTTATCTTTTTAAATTGTTTTCCATGAGAGTGTGACTCACCTCCACCTAAGCAACCCTATTATTTTAAGAATTTATGCCATTGGATTTATAAAATATTGGTTTTCACCCCCCTTTATAAAAAACCATCGGAAAAAATCATGGTCTGTTTTGTAGTATTGATTAGTTTAATGTGACGTGTCCCAAACCTTAATATAAGGAATTCCTTCTCCTTTCCTATATAAACCCACCCAAGCTAACACTTCCTTTTCACTCAAAGCCTTTAGAGTTCGACCAACCCTTGTCCTCCTCTCTCTAGAATCCTCCCAAGGTTCCCAAATCTCCTAACAAGCCTCTTTAAAGCCTCTACCAAGCCTTTTGGATAACACTTCCATGTAAGGGATTTCTTCCTTTCTATTTTTTTGTCCAATTTTCTTTAAGTTGTTATGCCCTTTTTTCAATTACATATTTAGGGGTATGACTTTGAACCTCCCCCATACTTTTCTATTTATGTTTGGATGATGGGAGACCCCTTTCCCTCTCATTAATGCCTCCCATGTACACCTGTTACCATTCTGAAATTCCGTGAGGGATTTCTCTCTCCTCTTTTACATTCAAGTAATTCTTTTGTATTATTCATCTAAATTCCATTACTTTTGTTGGGACCTATATATATATGTCCCACTTACTTACCATTTCATGTACATATTATGAGACACCCATTTTTATCTCATCAACCATTTTTTGGATTCCTTATGTCATGTCGTTATGCTGCCAAAATTGCACAACATTTTTTCAAGCCAAGATCATTGTGTAGTGAATATCGTACCCATTTCACTATCAAGGGTATTCACCTTTATGAAAATATACATATTTAATGTTACTTTCATGTATTTATTCCACATTACTTAATCGTGGAATAAATTATGAATTTGATTGCCTCTATGTTATATGATCCATGTGGCACACTTATGCATGAAATGAAATGTTTAAGAAGGGTGTGCCCTAATAGTTCTCCAATGCATTGGGAAAAGTATAGTATCATGATACGTCATGTTCAATGGGTATTGAATCATGCTAATTAAAGTGAAATGAGGTTTTACTCATGATTCATGTGCAATGAGGGTTTACTCATGCTCCATGTGCAATGAGCCTTGGATCATGCTAATTCCATGTTAAGTGTTGTTACCACATTTCCATGTTATGATTATCATGCTTTATCATGTATTTATGTTCATGTTTCTCTAGTTCTCCATTTATATGCATATTTTATAACATATATTGTATTCATCATGTTATTCCTTTTTTATTCCCTTATTGGGTTGTATAGCTCACACTTTTCTAATGCATGTCCTCATCTTATCCCATGAAATGCTAAGTACAAGGGAATTTAGTGGTCATTTTAAGGAAGTTTTCAATAACTATGTTGTGTGTTTTATGTTCTAATCAGTTATGTAATGTTCCTAAGCCCTAAAGACACTATACCTCTTGATATTTTATGTTGTATCAAGTGAAGATTTTATGTAATAAATCTGGTTTAAGTGTGTAATAAAAAGTAGGGTTGTTATACATACTGTTGACTTCCATACCCAATTCATTGGAGGTTATAACATAACTCCCCGCCATGGTTTATCATGACACAACCCATAATTTGTTTTATCATGTAACCACCCATCAAATGTCCAAGTACCATTATAAAATCATAACACATAAAATATTGAAAATATTAACATTTCACTAATAACATTTCATTTTCAATCACAATAAATCATTTCAAGATATTGAAAAAATCAGGGCTTTATCAAACCATTTTCAAAACCATTTAAAACATTTAATAAATATAGTTTTGAATCAATGAGTCCCATACCACTTTGAAACTTTTAATGGAATTAAAAAATTTAAACATTAATGACCACATAAATAAATTATTAAAACCATTTTGAAAACAAGGTCATTAATGAAAAATATTTAGAAGAATAAATCTTTAAAATATTTAAAATGATATTTTAGTTAAAGAGTTCCTAACCAAATGGGAGATGCTTGAATACAAATAATTGAGGAATAACATTAATAAAAGCTTATAATATCATGATAATATAGATATTCAGGATATAATATGTAAAATGGTAGTATATACACCATATAAATGTGAATTGGTGTATAAAAACAAATAAGTTTCAATGGAATGCAAATTGAGACAAAGTCCCTTGCAAAGATCATGTCCTTAGATTAAAGATAAACCAATGAAATAATTATGTGTGACAAATAAAAATACAAAGACACCAAATATAGGTTTATATTAAGTGTAAAACAATCATAGGTCATTCACACATATTCATATCATGACATAATCAAGTAGTATAAGTTAAAACCCAAAGAATTGAAATTGGTTTTAAAAGTTCTCTTATAGAAATTTGACAGCCAAACGACATCACATTATAATTCATAAAATGAGTTGGTAAGAGAGAAAAGATTATCTCATTACATGGACTTGAAATTTACCAGAATAATGATTTAGAAGAACATATCTCAATATAAGAAGATGTAAATTAAAAGACATAACAAAATATAAGATGTAAATAACCATAAATTAAAGTTTATTAAAAAAATAATAAAATCATGGATAGTACATACACCACATAAAATAAAATAGTGGTAAATATAGCATGAATCTCATAGGAATAAAAAGTTTAATGAAAACCCCTTACCTCGTTGTAATCAATCGAGTCATATGACCAAAAGCTAATAGCCACCAAATTAATCACATAATACTATGAATTTAAGTATAATAATGATAATATATATCAAATGGAAGTAAAAAAATACACCACATGAAAGAAATAAGTGTCAAACAATAGAAATCTCATGATATTAAAAATGAGATAATAAACCCCTTACCTCGTGTCCGACTTGACCGATTCATCATTTAATTTCCTAAATAATAAACATAAATTAATTTATAATGGATTAAGAACCATTCTCATTTTTATTATTCATTTTATATCACTTATTACCTTTCTATAACAATTAGTTAATTATTTTTGTTCATATCGGATATTTTGTTGATGTTCATAACATAAGTTAAAAGGAACTTGTTATAATTATAAATTGTCTATGTGGTTGAAATTACATTATATCTACAATGATAATCATTATTTATGTATCATAAATATCATATATATCTAGTATATATGTATTTATAATAGTCTATATCATTTTGATATATGAAAATGAAATGCATCGTTCATGGAGACGGTAAGTCGTACGTACGCATGAACGTTATTTCCATTTCATTTTAAATTGAATGATAACCAACTGATACATAGGTATATTATTATTCCAGCAATAATATTATATTTTATATTCATTGTATATTTTCATTAACAACATCCTTTATACATTCCATGCATGGTTTGAATGAATCATATCACTTTGAGGGGGTGGTAGTCCGCACTTCCTCAAATGAAATTATCATATTAACCCATTATGGAAACCATAAAGGTATGATATAAATAAAAAAATAAAAAGGTATAGAGGAAATATAAATATAATATATATCACATTTAAATACAGTGCTATTTTAATGTCCACCATAAAATGTGGTAGGATAATATTGAACAATCATCGTTTCGTGATGCATTAGTTCACTGTCCACAAAACAGTATGTTCTTTACCAATTAGATTGAGGTTTGAGTAAGTTTAGTTCAAATGATTCTCATATAAACAACATAGAATATTTATGATATTTTTTTTGTTATAAAATAAAGAATAAAAAGTGTTTAGGGGGTTGTAGAAGTAAAATAAAAGAAAAGAACTTAAGAGAAGATGTTACCTTTAAATCGGGTAACTCTCTTTG
Source organism: Viscum album (assembly GCA_963277665.1). Classification (NCBI taxonomy): domain Eukaryota; kingdom Viridiplantae; phylum Streptophyta; class Magnoliopsida; order Santalales; family Viscaceae; genus Viscum; species Viscum album. The sequence goes on along the minus strand of OY728140.1, from coordinate 1,302,463,131 downwards.
GTTTGAACCAAAAGGATTCCTTGATGTGCCTTCTGCCTAAGGTAAGGATTATAGGTGGAAGATAGGGATGTAAAGAGATTAATTGGGTAGAGGTTTTATGAGGAATGGTGTTTGAGAGGTGTGAGTAATGGGTTAGAGGTGATGGCTTCTTATAAGGGGAGGAGGGTCCCTTTTGGAATGTTCAAAAATATTATCTTATTTTATAATGATTTTCAGTTTCTAAAGGTGCAAACCCCATTAAAGTCAAATACAAGATGACTAATGTTCTAAATTAAATCATCCAATAATAATTGGATAAGTTTTTTATATCTTTTTAATCTTTATAATCTTATTTATTTAAATTATTCATTAATGAGGCAAACACTGCATCATTATTGTGTCATAAATAATTTTAATTATTTGATGTCTAAAATTTATAAACAAAATAACATGATCTAGAAATATTTATAGATTTTTAATGAATATATATAGTAAAAAATATAAATTATATAACCCCACATAAAAATTGTTTTAGGATAACAATACATGTTTATTAGATTTTTATTTTTACTTTAAATAAAAATTTATTAATATCATTATCTTAACCAATTGGCTTTTGAAGGACAAAAGTCTCACCCAAGGATTTTAATGGTTGGCCATTACTAATACAATAAGTTTAAGAAAAGTTTTAATTTAATTTTATATTATTATAATACTATTTATACCTTGAATTACCCTATTTACCTTTAACCGTGGTAAATAAAAGGAAAAAAGTTACTATTCACCAAAAATTATTTTCATCTTCTTTAACTAAATTTTACATACTTATTAAAACCATATATGTTGTATTTTTTGAATTCAATTCATAGAAGCAATAAAATTTAATTTAAATAAAAAAGTATGCTTTTTAACTACTACCCAGTGTTTTCACTATTCATCAAAATTTGATGTTTTTCAGAAAAATACCAAATATTCAGCCTAATCTATATTTTATATTCCGAATTAAAAAATGATGTATATTTTAATAAATTCAAAACATTGAAGTTGCAATAATTAATTTGAAATTAATTCAAGTTGTTAAAACAAAATAACATGTTTTTAAGAAATAATAACTATAAAAAGATTGACACCTGTTTATATCCAATTTCAAAGTGAAATTACTTTCAATGACCAAAATTGTATTAAATGGTAAAAATATAAAATAATTATACTTTAAAACCAATTAAAAAGATAATCTAATCATATAAATAAATTATATTAAAATAAGTTTTGAATTAAAATACAGTATTTTTCACTATTCATTAAAAATGAACTTTATCAGAAAAATACCAAAACTTTTCCCAAATTAAATTTTGATTTTCCTAATCTAAAGAAGAATTTTATTTTTTAAAAAATATAATATATTAAAGTAACAAAAACTATATTTAAAAAGGGTTCTTCATCAAAAGGTGGTAAATTGACCTTTTAATGAATATTTGATTATTTATGCATAAAATCATATTATTTATTATTTTAAGCTTCTTAAATTTATTGGATAAATGGAAAAAAAATTAAAAAACATTTATAATAATATTTTAGTTAGTTCAGTTCATTCATTCCAGTACAACGGATAAGCGTTAACAACATTTAAATTATTAATATTTTATTATTTTATTTTTCAGTATAACTCTACATTGTGTGCAATGTAAGATTTCAAAGAAACCCATTATTGTGTATCAGGTACACCATCGAATGTAGAATCCCCTTTAATGTAAAATTGATATTTAATTTACAAATATTAATAATTATGAAAAATGTCTTATTCGTTATTTATCGGAGTTGTTACACCTTCAATTTTAAAACATTAACATTACAACACATTTTAGGAATAATTATAAAAAAATAAAAATAGACACCCAATAACCGTATCAGATTTGTGCCTTTGGAAACATGGAAACATGAACACTATTACATAAATGAGCTACACCATTTCCTACTAGGTTCTTCTTTACTAAAACACTTCTATTAACATCAAAAATAATACTTATCTTCATAACCCGGGGGAAGTAAATATAAAAAAAGGATGAACTTAGATGGTCAATAAGGGTATAAAAGGGAGATATATAATAATAATCATGAGAATAAGGGTATGAGAACATGGTCATGAAAATATAAAATCATACCCTACATATCAAATATCATAAACATGAATCGTGGCATATTGCATAGAAGTTCAAAAGACATGAATCATACAGAAATGAAGAACCTAATCTATGGAATTATAACATAGGAATAAAACATGGAATTTTGGTAGAAACATAATCATATATAATATGTTTTATATTATTCAAGTCATTGCTACTATGACCATCTTAGTGGACAAAGACATTTACTGAACCCAGTTCACACCCCGTTCTAGCACTTTATTACTGAACTAATTTTTTTCTCTTTCCATCAATTTAATATTTAATCGAGTTCATTTCTAGTTCTATCCTTATAACACTGAACCGAGTCCATTTCCCATTTCATTCCTCTAATATTCACCTAAGTTCATTTCTCATTTTATCCATGTCTATATAATGTGATATAAATCATTACCCAATGCACTGTTGGGAGATATAGGCCCCACCCATCTCGAAATTAAATCATTCATACATGTGAAAGAAATTATAAACAATCATATAATAACCCATAAAATTAAATGGGAATTATAATAATGAAATCATATCATAAATTGTGGAAAAATAAATGTTGCATAATCATTTCCTCAAAACCATAACCCTTGAAAGAGAGACATTATAAAGAATTTCAACCATGGAAGACAAATGGGTGTTACAATATTCATTCTATAAAAACATAAACCATTGAAGAATGAATATTTATGGAACCATTGAACAATTTCCTTGAAGGTCTTGACTATAATAATTTAATTTTATCATAGATGGTGAATAATATAGAATGATATTTTAAAACATTTCTTGAGGAAAATATCCTTTATCATTTGAAAAAGGATTTTAAGAAAATAAAACCATTTGAAAACCATTTTCTTTAAAAACTATTTAAAGAAACCGAAAAACAATTTGAAAACTTTTTTCCTAGAAAACATATAAAATATTATTTAAAATATTTTAAAATCCATTTTTCATTGAAACAATTTGAAAAATTGAAATGAATTATTGAAAATGTTTGGAAAACTATTTATTTGAAAAAAAATGATAATATATAAATAATTCATGAAAATGTTTTCAAACCCATTTCATTGAAAATACTTTGAAGACTTATAAATAAATCTTGAAAATTTTTAAAATATTTTTTTAACCTAGAACATTTTTGAATAGTGTATTATTTGAAAATAGATTAGAAAACATATAAAAGAATATTTGAAAAAAATAAAATAAATTTAAAATAAATTTTCCTTGAAAATTATATTCAGAGATAATATGAAAACATTTTTTTGAACAATTTATATTTTTTGAAAACATTTTTTTAAAATAAAATAGATTTCTGACCAAATATAGAAATGCTATCAGATATTCTTGAGAACACATTCTTAATTATCTTAAGTACCAAAGATTTTAAAAATGGTAATAATACATGGATATATCATTAATAGAAAAAGGATAAGAAAAATAAAGATTTTTATTGAGAGATGGATCATAAAACTTCATGAAATAGTTATAATAATTAACAAACACTAAAAGAGAATAGATTATTTAAATAAACTATTTCTACTTGGTATCTTGGGTAATACTATCCATGTATGAAATGGAAATTAAATGAAGTTTAAAATATCATGGAATAAATATATTCTTTATATGAAATGTAAAATGGATGTATATACACCTTGAAAACAAATTTTGGTGCATAACTAAACATGAGTCTCAAAGAAGGCAACTGGAGACAACACTATTTTACCAATTTGACAAATTTTGAAACATGAACACAGAGAAATAAAGATCATACAATGATCATGTAAATTCCTATAAATTGAAGTATAATAATCATTAAATACATAAATTTTAAGTAAACACACAACCAAATGTAATGGGTTATGGATAAATCATGTTTCTCACAAAAATAAAATGAAAGATGAAATCACATTACCTTATATCATGACTCTCATCATACTCAATCACACCAAATGTAAAAAAAAATATGAATTTCATAGAAATATTTTACAAAACCATGTTATTATTTCTAATATAATATATGGTTTTGTTAGGACTTCATATTACCCTCTTTTTAACCATTATATGTTAAGGTTTCACTTCGGGTAATATTCTCTTTGTTCTTTAAATGTGTCTTAATTTGTTATGTTTTTTGTTCTTATAAATATATCATTATTAAAGAATGTAAAAATTATATAAATATCATTTATATTCATTATATATGTATTATAATAATATATTTAATATACATGTAAGAAATAGAATACACCGTTCAAGGAAATGGTAAGTTGTATATAACAATGAACGATATTTTCCATTTTATTATTGTATTGGAGGAATGAAAGAAAATTAAATTTATGTATGTATTTATATAGTATCATTAAAATATAATTATAATGATATATTTATATATATATATATCATAATTTTACAAAACCCTTCCTTAATACATTCCACTTTGTTTTTGAACGAATCATACCTCTTTGAGGGGGTAGTAGTACCCACTTCCTAAACTGAAATTATCAAATTTACATCAAATAGAAATTAAAAATAATATGTGATTAAAATAAATTAATAATATTAATAAAATATAAAATATATAACATAAAATATATAAATATATTTTTAGTCACAATGTCAACCATGAGAGGTGGTAGAGGAAAGATGAACAATCATCGATTAGTGAGGCAATAGTTCATCATACACATAGACAATATGTTTGTTACCCATTAGATGGAGGTGTGGAAAATTCTAGGTTTAACCCCTAGAATAAAAACATCATAGTATATTTATTTTATTGGTTTCTTTATAGAATCATGGAATAAATAGAGTGGATAGAGTGGAGAAGTAAAATAAAAGAAAGGAGCTTGAGAGAAGGTGTTAACTGTTAATTGGGGACTCTTTTGTGTTTATGCGAAAAGTATTACATTAAAAACATTATTCCTAAAGAGTGGATTCAAATAATAATGTATGGATATTGGTAATTATATTTGGAATATATTTTCCAAACATACTTGATTTTGGATGCGTGTGATGAAGAGGAAGTGGTGGTGGACTTTTATATGTAAGGAGGGGTGGAACTCTTGTAAATATTTGAATAGGTAATTCAACCCATGTTTCTCATAATGGACATAGTTATAATAATGATAAAAATTGGATCTAAGGGAGTATAGGGTAGATATATGGTCATAAAATGTATTTTTTATGACTTTAAAGGTCATTTTGGTCCTTAATGTTATGGTTTAGTCCCTTATTAAGCTTAATTTATCCTTAATCGATGTAATTATTTTTAATCACTTTCACTAATATTTTTTTTAAAATTATTTCTTTATTATAAATTATAATTTATCCTAAATATAATTATGGAATTCTTTTTCCAAATTATAATCATATAAGTGGTAGAAGTAAATTTAAAATTAATCCCACGGTGGGGTTGACAATGCAAGTTTTTAAAGTAGAAATGATTAAATGATTGATAATGTTTTATGTCCATTTTCATTGTTAAATTGATTCCAATGGCATACATTGAAATAATTTATAAAGATAAAATATAATTAAAATTTTATTTAAATTTAAAATATATTTTATCCTCATAAATATATGATATGAAAAATATGATCTGAATTAAAATCTGTCATTTTTCACTATAAATCCAAAAATGAGGTTTTTTAGAAAAATCCAAAAAGCTAACCCTTTTCTAATATAAATATTCTGAATTCAAAAATGATTTTTATTTTATAAAATTAAATTTATAAATGTGTATAAAATTTATTTTATTATTTTTTATAGAAGGACATTAAACGAAGTTCATTTATGAAAATATTATTTTTAAATAGAAAAGGACTATAAAAATATTATATCTTTCATAATAAATATGATTTATTTATATCCAACCATTATAAAAATATATAAAAAGTATTTATTACTATTTATTTTACTATTTTAATGGTATGATTATAATTAACTCATTACAATAATTATAACCTACGTCTTGCATTTAAAATATACCCAGTTGATGTTGCGTGTTGCATAATAAATGTTGGTGTTTCGTGTAACATAAACTAATTTGAAATAAAAACTTTGTGTCCCCTGAATATAAAGATAAACTTTATATCTTTTTTAGTTTAAAAAATACTTGGTGTTGTGTATAATGAAATAAAAACACATTTATTTAATATAAAAAAATTATTTTAGTGTTACATGAAATGAAAATTATCATAATTTATAAATTAATTCGAAAATATAATTTAAAAATTCATTTAGTGTTACATTCTACATCACTTAAAATTTATTTCTCCCACAAAAGATGTTTGAGTTATCAAATTTTTAATAGTGTATAGATTCATTCATAGAAACTCACATCATAAAAATTCATATTAAAACATCCCAATAAAAGGAATATTTGAACAATAATGATTAACCAATATAACATATAACTACATTTCAATATTGGATAACATAGGTAGGGAGTGAAATTGGACAAATAGGGAAATCATAAATATTTTATAGAGAGTGGTTGAGGTTATCAATCACAATCATGTGAATGGTTAAGGAAAAGTAGAGGGACCCAAAGTCATAAATCTGTACTAATTTATAGGGCCATCGATCAAATAATAATTAAGGTATTAGGACTATTTTTTATTTTTATCCTTTTTAGATTAATTCATTTATTGACCAAGAATATAATGAATTAAACATAAATTATATATATTTATTAACAAAATTCCATTATTTAGTTGTTCTTTTATGTATTTCTAATTCATCTATTACTTTAATAAATGGATGTCAAGATATTCACTTCATTTCCTAGAGTGATAAAATACAAATTTATTAGATCTTAAGACCCATACAAGAAGAAAAATTATAATTATTTTTCTATAAGTATTCTCAAAAATCAATATGGTTAGTTCATAAATCTCTAAATATAAAAAGTAACAATATTATTTCATCATAATAATTCATTTATAAAAATAATAATTCACTAACCCGAACATCACATAGGATGGTGGTAGGATTGAAACCATTAATATCCTTTAGTTGTGGGTTCATGAACCGCAACCATGTTAGACTTGATTGGTCTCCACCTAACATACATAATGTTTTTTTAGAACCATGCTAATATAATTTCCAAAATAAAATAGATGGAAATCCATGAAATAAATTTAATCACTCAATATCCTTTTATCCAAGGTCTTCAATAAAAACTCAGTGCATAATTATTTTATTTAGAGATCAATAAAAACATTCCATGTGTGGTTAACCTCATAACCCTTATGAAAGATGAAAATACAAAACATTAGAAATAGAATCATGAAATCATCATAACATTGATCCCCCTATATTTTGATATCACGTTCCAAACATGTGAATAACCTCATGGGAGATTTTCTTGGAACATGATAACAACACAAATTTCCTTAAATAATTTTGAAAAAATGTATGATTCATTATTAAATATATTGTTGGATATATTCCATAAATCCATTAAGTTGAAAGTTTTATCCATGCTAGTATAAACTACTTGTGAAAATGTCCATAATTTGTTCTAAGGTAATCTGTACATCCTTATCCAAACTACATTATCAAAACATAATGAACATACTAAGGGTTATAGTTTCATTAATCATTTTTTCCATGGATATAACCTTCCCATTATGTCACTTTTCTATTACATAAAAAACATTCAACATGTTCTTGTAAATTCATAACAAAAAAAAATTAACACTCCTTATATATTTCACCATTCATATAGAATAATTATTTAAACAAAACATTTATTATTCCACTTCATCATTATGTCATTAATAGGGCTACCTCATCATATTATACAATACATCATTCCTTTCACATTTAATTTATACTCTTGTCATCATCAGCAATATAACTAATACTTATACAACCATTATGATCTTATTTAGGGGATTTCCTATCGGTACATTGAGTTCCATAATTTCCATTTATTCCCCTCTTAAAACACTTTTCTTTGATTACTTCTTAGTAATAAAAATATTCTCATCCACTTGATTATCTAAACTAATAATTTTCTACTATAATCACTTTCTTTGTGTCATTCATTTTAATAGTCAAAAGATCTTCTTGTTACTCAATGACATTCAAAGAAGTGATTCATTCCATATTCATGACACAAAATAAACCTAATAAATTTTTTTCCATGGTCTCCATGACCAGAAATCTCATATAACTCCTTCTTTACCTTCCTTGGTTAGTCCGAAAATTAGTTAAGGTACATGTTTTAATCATGATCCATGAAAACAGATTACACATGATCACAAAATATTTCAATATATTTTTCATCCCACATGACTACTCATCGTCAATAATCTATGATATTAAATGTTAATATAGTTCCTTCCAGTTCCTGCTATTCACTAATAACAGAAGTATAGTTTGATCATTACATATCATAGTAGAAAAACATATAGTCTAGAAAATAATTACTAATAGGTTGTCTAAATTGGGAAACCTACATTAATCTATGAAAATTAAGGGTTATCCAATGTTATTCATATAAAAACTCTATTTAATCCAGTCTTCATTATTTAGGATAGTTATAGAATTTAAGAATCATATCCCCTAGAAGTGTCAAACCGAGTGTGTATAAATTCCACTTTTTGCCTACCCGATTACCCTTAGTTAGGCCCAAAACATCTTTACAAAGTTGTTACCCCAAGGTAATTCAATTTTAGAGACACATCCACATGTAGTATCCAGACATGTATGTATTTCTAGGAAACCAATCACTCTGTCCTTTACCAAAATTATTGGACATTTCTTATACATGTCCTATTCCATAGACATACCATAGGGTTATAACCAAGGTTTTCGATCCAAACATCCAAATTTTATCGAAACATTTTATCTCATGAAAACTATAGAAACCTTTTATTTTCATATATTAACATTACATTGCTTTTTAAGAATAATTATAACATTATAGAAAGGTATCCCAAGTACTGTATTAGTTTAGTGAGTTTGGAAACATGGAAACATGAATGCTTGTACATAAATGAGTTACATCATCTCTAACTAGGTTCTTCATGACTATAACCCTTCTTATAAAAATCAAACATAATATACATCTTAAAACCCTAGTGAATGAAAAATAAAAAAAAGGTTGATATAATATTATTAGTAAGGTTAATAAAGGGAGATACTTAAGTAAAATCATGAGTGTAAGGGTATGAGAACATGATCATGAAAATATAATATCATATGGTTCATATAAATGATCTTATACTTAATTCATGGAATAATTCATGGATGTTCATAAGACATGAATCATAATGAAATTAAGAACATAATCAACGAAATTATAACATGGAAATAAATCAAGGACTTGTGGATGACACATGTGAATATATATTTGATTCCATCATAGTCAAGGCATTGTTTCCAAGACAATCTTACTATGAAAATTGCATTAATGAACCAGGTTCACACAATGTTCTAGCCCTATATAATATTACTGAGTTCACTTTTAATTCCATCCGTGAAATATTGAATAGAATTCATTTCTTATTCCAACCATGTAATAAAAAATGAGTTCATTTCCCATTCCATCCCTGTAATACTAGACCAATTTCATTTCTCATTCAAACCATGTCTATCTCATGAGACATAAATATTTACCCAATGAATTGGGACGAGGTATAGGTCCCAAAAATATCCTATTGAAATTATACAAACATATTCCATAAAATTATTAAAAATAATATCAAAACTAATCAAATGAAATGGGTATTACAAACATGTAATCATATCATAACCTATGAAAAATTATAGTTTCCATATTCATTTCATTATAATAATTACCCATGAAATTAAGAGGATTTCAAAATATTTTGACCTGTGAAATAGAGACATGTGTCACAAGAATAATTCCACAAAAATATAAACATGTCATGATAGAATATGATTGGAACCTTTGGATCATTTCCTAGAAATTATTGAGTAACATCAATGGATATCATCTTAGATGAAAATAACTTGGAAATATATTTTGAAATAATTTATTGGGAAAATATCCCTTCTTATTTGAAAACTTCCATTTCAAGCATAAAACATTTTGAAACCATTTTCATTAAAATATTATAATATAATCTTGAAAATAATTTGTTAAAAAAATTTTGAAATCTTATAAAATATTCTTGCAAAACTTTTAAGACCTTTTCTTTCAAAATCACATTGAAAATTTTTAAAGAATGTTTGAAATAATTTTAGAAAACACTTATTTGGGAAGACATTAAAAATGAATAAATACATCCAGAAAATTGTTTGGAAATTATTTATTTTAAACTACTTTTAAAAATTATAAATAAATTTTAAAAACATTTTAAATACTTTTTAAACATATAATATTTTGAAAATATTTTTTTTTAAAATATATTTTATAACATTTTAATTGTGATGTTAAAATAATAAATAAATTAATATCCAATTTAATCAAACACTATCTTCAATGGTCATTCGAAAAATAATTAAAAACATTTTTGAAAATAAGGTTTTTGAAATAAAATAGATTTCTCGCCAAAGAGAGAAATATGGTCATATTTTCTTGAGAAAAATTTCATAATTATATTAAGTATCAATGAGTGGAAAATGGCACTAAGATATGGATATATCATTCATAAATAAATTAGAAGGAAAATCGTTAGTTTTATTGAGTGATGGATCAATAATTTCTTCAAATAATCTTAATCATTAAAAAACTCGAATAGTGATGGGATTGTGTCAATAATCTATTATCACTTCCTAACATGGAATAATACTCTATTTGTTTGAAAATTAAATAAAATGTAGCTTAAAATATCATGAGAATAATTATATTATTGGTATTACATGTAAAATTGATGTATATACTCATCAAAAACTAATTTAGGTGTAAAACAACATGAGTCCAAAGGAAAGAAAAGTGATACAAAACTATTTTACTGATTTATTATCATTTGAAACATAATACCGATTAAATATATACCGTAGAATTTAATTGAAATTAAAAATAAATTTAATTATAATAATAATTTAACACATCCATGGGCAATATAAACACCACAAAAAATGAATGATTGGGGAATAAAGCATGTATCTCATAGAAAGATAAAGTGAGATTAAACCTCTTACCTTATGTTTTGACTGTAATTGTACTCATTCAAAACACTTGTATAATATATATAAATTTATTAAAAATATTTTTTATAACTATATTCTTATATATATTACCATATGTGGTTTTATTAACCCCTTATATTACCCATATATTAACCATTCTATGTTAAGGTTTCATTTGAGGTAATATTCGTTTCAGTCTTTGCAAGTGTATTAATTTATTATATCATTTTCCCTTATAAATATATCATTATTCCATAATTTAAAAAATGATATAAATATAATTAATTTTCAGAATAATTTTATATTAATAATATATATATTATAAAAGTCTGAAATTGAATATAACATTCATGAAGATGGTAATTCGTACGTACGCATGAACGTTGCTTGAATTTTTTTCTATTATTGAAAGAATGAAATTATATGGACAATTTTTATATATTTATATATTATCATTATAGAATAATTATAAATATATTAATATAAAATAATTTCACCAAATTTATCCTTAATATATTCAATGGAATGTTTGAAGGAATCACATCGCTTTGAGGGGGTGGTAGTTCACACTTCCTTGTACAAAACTATCTTATTTAAACCAAATGGAAAGAAAAAAATATGTCTGTTGTAAAATGAATAAATAATCATAAATAAATAATAAATATAGTTTATAGAATATAAAAAACATATTTACCATAATAATTTCAACCATGAGATGTAGTAAATGAAAAAATAACAATTATCCATTGGTGAGGCTGTAGATTTTCATACACTTAAACAATGTGTATGTTACCCATTATAAGGATTTGTGTGTGTAGGTTGAAAAAATAATATTAAAAAATAATATTATATTTATGATACTGTTGTTTTTTATAAAATCGTGGAATAAATAGAGTGAAAGGGGTAGAGAAGAAAGATAAAGGAAATGAGATTAAGAGAAGGTGTTACCTCTTAATCAGGTAACTATGTTTGGATTGTGATGAAAGGATTCTCTAGATGACATTGTTCCAAATGAGAGGATTCAAGGATGAAGAGAGGTATTTTGGGAATTTTATTGGTCATATCTTGGCCTAACCTATGTGGTTTTGAGAGGTGTGAGGAAGAGGGAGAAGTGGTAGCCTTTATAGGGAATGAAGAGTGTCACTCTTGTAAATATTTGAAGAGATAACATCACCCATGATTTCATCATGAATGTGGATCCTATAATGATAAAAAGTAAATAAAATTTAAGATGGGTTATAAATATTTCCATCCAATTGATTTTTGAAAAAAATGTATTCGTCTTTTTGGGATTACTAATATCATTTAGTCACTTATTATGCTTAATTTAACCTTAATCAATGTAATTAATTTTCATCACATCCACTAATATTTGTGGTCAAAAAAATATGTGACCATAATATAAATTATAAATTATGATTATTATAAACATTGAATCCTTTTTTATAAATTCTAATTTTATTACTGGGATAAATTCATTTAATATTAATCTGGCAGTCAGGTTGACAATGTGGGTTTATAAAGTAAAAGTGATCAAAAGTTTTATATGTTTTTATATCCAATATCAATGTGAAATTGGTTCCGATTACTAACATAGAATTAATTTATAAAAATTTAATCATATTAAACATCGAAACAAATTAAATATATAATTTATCTTAACAGATAAATTATATGAAAAAGAATTGTTGAATTAAAATCGGTTATTTTTCACTATTAATCCAAAAATGATGTTTCTCAAAAAAAATATGAATAAATAACTATATGGTAATATAATAATTATAAATTCCAAACTGATTTATTTTTTACCAATATAAATTTTAAAATGTGTGAACAAATATTTTTACTATTTTTAACAAAATGAAATTAAAAGTAGTTAATTTGATAAAACAAAATTTTTAAATATATAAGGACTTTACAAAAATTATATATCACATCATTAATATGATTTATTTATATAAAACCATTATAAAAAATATTTGAAAATTATTTATCACTATTCATATTACTATGCTTATCAATGAAATTATATTTATCTCACGTAATTAATTATAGTAATAAAATGATGTTTTATAGAAACATTCTACCTATGTTTAATGTATTCCAAGTAATTGTTGCATGTTACTTATGCCAAGTTAGTTTTGTGTGTAATTTATTGCAAGTAACAATATAAAATAGGTGTTCCATTTATAGAAAGGTAAAATTTATTTCTTGTTTATTGAACGATTGACTTGTTGTTGCATATAACTCATTCCAAACATAGTGATTTAATATAAAATAAACAATTTTTAGTGTTATATGATATAAAATATGTTGAAAAGGATAAATTAATTCAAAAAAATAATTTACAAAAACATGGGGTGTTATAACGATCACCATATCACTATATTATATTGTACATGGAAGTAATTAAATGATTTTTTGATGAATGGATGAACGTTGATGAATCTATTTGGTTTTTTAATAATCTGATCATCTGATAAAATATTAGTTCATTATAGAACAATAACATTATTTTATACTAGAGAAAGAAATCATTTGTTCACTACCTACTTTGTGATAATTATCCACCAATATATAGAGGTTTTGGCTAACCAATGAAAATTTAAAACCCCATATTGTTAAAACACCCCATGAATTTATATATTTTTTCATTGAAATAGACATGAAGTATTCAATAGAATTCTCTACATAAAATCTACAGTTTAAATAAACCCATTATATACTATACATTTATAATATTTTCATTGTATTTTAATGTATTAATATTAGTAAAATCATTATGACATATATATAAATATTTTTCTAAATTCAAATGTAATGATTAATTTCTAATAAATAATCCTTAAAATTTTAATAAAATCATTTGATGATTAAAACACGATTTTCAAAAAGTTGTATTTCCAAAATTATTTTGAGTTATTAAAAAATATATATTGATCAATTTTTAAAAGTTATTATATTGAAATTTTTTATAAATATGATAATAAACATCCATAAATTCTTTTATCTAAAGGTTTTCAATTAAGGTAAAAAAAATTAAAGGTAACATGAGTAATTTTTTCTAAAACGTTTCTTTGGAACGCAATGTGTTTTAATCATATAAAATAAATAAATAAATATTGAAAATGTTTTTAAAGAAATATATTCAGTTTATAATAATTATTTTCACGTACGTAACCTATTTTAGGGTTATTTTATATTTATTTTCCACTCATGATTTGTTTTGGTGGTTTCCAAAGGTTTTATTGAGAATAGGTGAGTTTTCATGAATTGGGCCAAACTGCGAGCCCAATTCCAGATTTAAAAATAAATTTTGTTTCATTTATAACTTTTTCAATTTTTAATATTTTTGACTCATTCCAACTCCTATTTGTTCTACCCTGATATATTAACCCCAAATTTAAATTTGGGGCCTTTATAAATCCATAAGCATGTGGGATTTTTGTTTTTATTTGAGAATTGGGCCAACCCGAAGGCCCATTTTCCAGTTTTAAATTGTTTCATTAATTTATTAATATCTTATTCATTAAAATGTATTTTTCGGTGATTCCACCTCCCTATAGACCCTACGAATCCCAGGCGCGACCCCATGCCCTCCTCCCATAATTTGGAGCTCGATAGAGTCGCCAAAATAGTTGAAACTTTCTGGATTTCAGAAATCGTCCAGATTTTGGAAAGGTAAATTGATCCTTTCATAACTCCTTCTATTCTTAATCTTTTCCCTCCATTCCAATTCCTAAATGACCTAATAATTCTTGTGAGACCATCCCCTGAGTTTTGGACGTTTTAAATTTCATATACTAGTGTTTTGGGGAGATTCATTCTAGATTTCTCAAGTAAGTTTGTCCATTTCTTTTCCCATTTCAAATTGATTAGGGTTTCATTCTTTTTTTTTAGGGTTCCCTCCATTTTTATTGAAGTGAAAAATGACCAGTGGGTAGGGGTTAGAACCTAAGGTTTAACCTTGGGTTTTCTTGGTCCAATTTTCTATTTCTAGGTTTGATCTACCCTTCTTGAGGTGTGGCGGTGGTGCGTTTGTGTTTTCGCACAAAGGATTCAATGGTTTCATTTGATTTGGTAGGTGATTCCAATGTTGATGCAATATTTGTGTATTAGCATGCTGTATTTATCATATTTTCAGATTTATATAATTTTATTATTGCTACAAAAATTGGTTCTAATGATGTTTCCATTGCAATTGAATTTAAAATGCCAATTTTGTGTGAAATTGGGGGTTTTCCAAAGAAGTGTTTTGTTTGTTTATTTGGGGATTCCCTATAAATACTTAGTTGTTTTTATTGATCTTTAATAAGGCATAAAATACTTTTTATAATGTTTATCCCCTTTAGTAATTGCTGAAAATAATGAGTTTTAATTGTGCTTGTAAAGAAAGTGAAGTTTTGGTTCCACTTTTGCGTGAAAATGAAGGTTTTACAAAGAGAACACTTCTTGTTTAACATGAGGATGCCCAAAAATTGATTTTTTGTTTTAATTGATATTTATTGGGCTGACTTTAGTATTTTGGTAACTTACAATTGTGAACATCGTTTACAAGTGGGTTTCTTAAGGGGTTTTGTGTGCAAAACTACACGAGATTTTGTGAAATTGATTTATTCAAATTCAAAGAGTTTGTTGTGTGTTTTAAGTGGTAGAAAATGAGATAGCTACTGTATTTTGTGTATGTGACCATTAGTGGTGTTTTAAATTAAAATGGATGTGTGTTAAATCCTGAAATTGTTTGAGCACAAAGGGGGAAGCCCGGGTACCTAGGTGGGGCGGATTTGTACTAGTACGACTAGTGGACCGGATGGGTTTTGTCCCTGTTTCACTTAGCATTTGGATAACAAAAACTCTAACTAAACTATGTGGATGATGATTGGGGACCACTATGTTATGGGTATGTTCCCTACTAGTGGCTTGTGCACGAGAAAGGATTTTACTATGGTTACATTACACTGAGGTACGAGGTACATGGGGCCTGAGACAATCTAGTGCCTAGGGGTGTTCCCGGTTTTGTTGCTCAGTGGATTTGTGGTATTTGCCCTTGTTTTTGGGTGTCTTTGGAATTATAATGAAGTATATAATATTCCTATTTAAATGTGTTAACATTCTGAAAGTTTTATCTTGAAAAATGTTTTCAATTTAAAGTTTCATTTTGTGGAATTTTTCACCGCTTTTAATTGCATATTAAAACTGCTTGCTTTTTCACCTTGTATTGCATGCACCTTGGAATCATAGGGTGGTATCCTATTGAGCTTAGTCTCACACCCTACTTACACCCCTTGGGTGTAAGTAGATCTTTTTTTTGACCCAGGTAAAGGAAAGGCTAAGGGTGATGGCGGTTCAGGGTGTTAGTCCTCATCCTTGGGGCGGAGTAGTGGAGACGACTTGGGGGTGATGACCCCTTGTCATGTGGAGTCCATGGGGCTATTTTGTTTCTGTTCCATTGTGTCTTTGGACCTTTTGTATTGACTCTAAACCTATGTATTCAGTTCTGGTTTTTGTTTAAACATCATTTGGTATAAATTTTCAGATTCAGTTTATTGATTGTTTTTAATGGTTTATGACTTCATATTCGGGTAAATCGTTCCCAAAACTAAATAAATGATACTCGGGCACTTGTGCCAGCCCGTGGGGATAGGGAACGCCCTTCGGGTCATGTCACGGGCTGGGTTTGGTGCCAGATTGGGCGGCGACCAGATTTGGTTCGTGACAATTATAATATTTTAATATTAATATTGTTTTTCATTTGTCTTGTAATGAATGTAAATTTAGTTTCATGTGTAATAATTCATTTTTTAGAAAACATGTTTTTTTTGAGTTTTATGGGCATATTTTAATGTTAACTTATTACACATATATAAATTGAATTTCGTAAAATCAATTAAATATTGGGAATCATAATTTAAATTTTTTGAGATTCCACCTTCATTTTTTCTTAAAATGGACAATAAAAATAATAAAAATGTATTTCAACGATTAAAGTTGGCACAAGCTTACAGGGTGTTATACTATGTGATGAGGGTATGATTTATACATCCATAACTAAACATATATTTTTTGAATATAATTATACCCTATTTTATATTACCATTGAATAAATTTCTTATTGAATTAATTATAAATTATAAATATATTAATTATAATGAAGTATTTTATGTAATTACAAGTGTCTCCACTCCTCACTTATAAAAGGGAACAACTTCTCATCACTTATTAATGAATTTTGAGCCTTTTATATTGTCAAATTCCAAAAATAATACCTTAATATATTCCATAATGTCATCCTGGATTTATATTTTCTCTTTTAAGTCCGATATTCAAAGGCTTAATGTGTAATCGAAATGAGGCATCTCTAAGAAGAGGTATAAATATTACCCATGAACAATCAATTTTTTCCCTACTTACACTTTTTTTAGATATATAATATCCATATTAACATGATTAATATATAATAATAAATATATTGAGATGTTATTAGGAATATTTAGCTCCATTTTTTACCACATATATATTTAATTGTTATAAAAGTATCATTCAAACATTTGTTTTCACAACTGCCTCCACATAGAGATATGATTCATTTCCAATCACCTCCTCGCATTTGATATATATAATGATGTATTTAATAAATATATATATTATTTTTATGATATTATAATTTCATTTTTAATATATAATATGATTTATATTACACTCCTTGTTTATTATAAAATGGAAACAATGATCTTGTGTATAAAAAAATATCATCTCTTTAAATTGTGTTATTCATTTTTAAATCATTAAATTTTCTGTTGATTATAAACAATATAATTAAATTAGATGAGATTTATATTAGTATTATCATCAAGTAGATGATGTATCCATGATATATCTTCTTTTACATTATCCTTAGAACCAAAACATTCCTAAAAAGTGAAATGGTTTACACATGGAAACAATGATGAAAATAATGAATTATTAATAAATGAAGTTAGAAATGTTATTAGCGTAAGATATATGGTATTATATGTATTAATATGGTTATTTTATATAAAATATAATAATTGGATGTATATTATATAGGGGATTAGATGGATTACATTGAATGTAAAACTAGTAATAAGTGTTTTATGTTGGAATCACATTTTTACAGGGACTTATTATACTTAAATTTCTAATAAACTATAGTATGAATCATGCATAAATATCATATATTTTATTCTCCTATATTTATGTCTATTTTTACATATTTTCCTTTCATTACTCTCTATCAATGTACACAAAAGGTAAAAATAATGTTTCATGGGAAGACTGATCTTATTTTCCTCTTTTGTAAGGAATAGTATCATACATGTTCCTATATTTTTTAAAATTATATAAAAAATGATTCTACTATTTATAAATTATAATTTTTATTTCCATTTTTAACCATTTTTACTTTTTATTCTATTAATTTAAACAAATATTCTTCTTAATTTCTAAATGTGGTAATTAAAATTATTATCGAATATGGGAGATGAACCATTTTTTCCACATATAAAATACAAAACAAATTCCAACTGTCATAACCAATCGATGATTTGGATCACACCTTATATGTTTCCATCATTTTTTTTAATTATAATTTTTAAATTAATAATTTTTAAGCATTTAAATTAAAATATGAGATTTTAAAATGAAAATTTTATTCCACAAAAAAAATATTCTAGTGATCTTTTAAAGACATTTTACATCAATGATAACATCCTTTGATGTTACTTTCATTTTATGAGGGATATGATCCTATGATAACCCATTAATATTTTCTTTTGATTGTTTATGAATATGATGATGAAATGGTGATGAGACCTATTTCCTTTTCAATGGGTTATGTATTGATAATGGGGTAAATGATTTCATGAATATGTTGAAAACAAATAATTTTATTGTGATTATGTGAAGAATGTGTCAATTATAGAACACATATTAATTGGTTATAGTATGTTGTTTTATTTTCCCATATTTGACATGTAACGTTATCAAAATCCTTAAATATGATTCAAGGGATGTCATCCAAAGCCCAAAATAGTGTACACCAAATGCTATCTGATTAAGGAAGTTAGTAAATGGGTGGTTTTCCCGAGCCTAACATGTGATAAAGGTAATGGTTGGTAGACTTGAAATATTATTTATATTATTATAATTTTGAAAATATATATTACTCTATTTTATGACATGATATTGTTGTAATTATTTTCTATCATGACTCATGCTCTTGGATTCCATTATGATTCTTGTATTAGGAACTATGATGCTTCATATCATGAATCATGATTATGATATATTAATTATTGTTTTGGATTTTAAAATGATAAGATCATGTATTTATACCTTTATTCTCATTTCATTCTTAAATGGTAATTTTTTTCAACATGATATAATATGATATTATTATTTTTATATAATTTTAATTTCCTCAATAGGTTTTGTTACACACAACACTGTGATTAAACGAACCACAATATACTCTTAAATTATTTAAACATTTCCATTTTAACATAGAATTTAAGTCGATTAGTATGATTAGAAGTAACTAAATTAAAAAAATAATATTTTTAATTCATGTATAACTAAATTCATTACCGTTAAATTATTTAGAAATAAAAATAATAATCATTTGAATGTAATATAAATACTTATTTTGAAAACAAATTTTATGTGTATGATATAATTTTATCATAATAAATTATATTATTAAACTTTTTTGAATTATTTTAATGAATATAATGTATTAATTTTTCAACACATTATTTTATCATTCAACTAATATTTTTTCTAATCATATGATAAGCCTAAATCCATTTAAATTATTATAAACAATATTATTCTGAAAAGAGGTTCTATCATGCACTCATAATAAAATTCATTGGTTACAATTTTATAAATTTATTTTAAATAATTAATTTCATTAGTTAAATTATCATTTCAAACTTATCTTAGGTTTATTTTTTCATAATTTTGAAAAAAAATATTAATATTTCAATTAATAGTAAAAAGTTCTGATTTTTCTTGAAATCTTCTTTTTTATGAATTTATAATGTAAATTTATATTTTAGGTTAGGGTTTAATGTAAAATATGCTAAATTATATTATAATTAATATATTTAATATCCTCAAAATAAATATTATGTTCTATTTTGATATGATGTTTTTTTATATTTGAGAAAACAGTCTCATTTTAAAAAAAATCCCTTATGTTTGTGGGTTTTATTTTAAATTAAATTATATCACATAAATGAAATAAATTTCTTAAATAGGTTCCATATTTTTAGTAAAAATAATTTATAATATATAATTAGTTTAAATAAATATTTTGTCACTAATATTACTAAAACTAATAATATTTAATTATTATGGTAAATGTTAAAATGCTAGTTTGCGAGTTACATGCACATGTGATAAATTTAATTATCAACAATCATATGATCATTATATGATAAATTTTATTCCATATTTAAATAATTGGAACCATATTATCTACTAAGTCTCGTTTTATTTTTAGTATTATAGGATAAGTTGCCTAAGAAAATAAAAAGAGACATTTTAACGTGATGAAAAATAAAATGGTGATTTTTATTAAAAAATGATGTTATGAAAAAATTTATTAAAAAATCTTTTCATTTGAGTTTTAGGTTTGGATCAATCATATATTCCTATAAATACTTTATTTATAAATTTTTATTCACTAAGTGTGAGAGTGAAATCAAATTATTGAATAGTTTTGGGTATTTACCAAAATGCAACTCCCCCTCAATTATAAAAATGTACATCCTCACCTCAATAATTTACACCTATTACACCATTTTTTTAAACAATCCCCTAAAAAATATTTGTTAAATATTCTTATCCACATTAAAAATCTTATTTTCTTCCCAAAAGACCAAACCCTTGGTCTATAATAAGAGATATAATGGAGGTTTTTTAGTCAATGTTAATTATCTTTATTATGAATTTTATTTTTGACATCGTTTATTTCCTCCTTCAATAATTTCCTAATAATTTCATTATAAAACACTTGTATGTAAAATGTAATAAAATTTTATTATATTTTGGGTATATCCTATTTCTATGTGATCTTCCATCAAAGGGGAAATGAAACTGTTGAACATGGGTACAATAGATTATTACCTTGTGAACAGATATATTTCGTTTTCCATCACCACCTCTCACAAAAAGATATAATGATACTAATATATGATATATATTATATTAATAAAATAATTATTATTATTGAATTTTAATATCAAAAATACTTTCATACATTATATTCTAAGGGAGTAATATTACGTTGCTAATGTTTATGGTGCGAAACCACCTCGCGAAGTGATGTGATTTTTTTATCATACTATTTACATAGAATGTAAAAAAGATAAATTTATTGAATATATGTGATATATAAGACACAAATAAGACATTTTAATGGTTACAAATTATATAACTTTATATTCTTTCATCTATAGAGAATATGAAAACAACATTCTATGTGTACGTCAGACCAATAGTCTCGAAGAACTATGCAATTCATGTTCTTTAAACTAAATTTTATGGATGACTATAAAAATGTATATAATAAATATATATATAATTTATTTGAGGTTAAAAATAGTTGATATTGTATTTAAATAATAAATCTAAATGAAATTTAAATACCAAACCAAAAAATATAAGAAAAATGAAGCTATTATCAACAAAAAAGTTAGTCTAACAAGGAATTGTTAATAAATGGGTAATAAAATACTGTATGTAAATCATATTTTGATTGATATATATTTTTTATTATATACATATACATGATTATTTAATATATATCTATATAATCCTATATTTATTTTGTATTATAATTTAACATGAACAATGGAGGTCAAGAGTTAAGGTAATGGATTTCTACTCGCTCATTTTTTTGGGGAGGCATATGTCAAATTGAACACTAATTTCATTTTTGTGGTGAATATACTTCCTCTTTGAACTGTTATATAATCAATGACCATAATTTCATAATATTTAATGTTTAAATTAATTTTATTATTACATGGGTCTTTTGATTCAATGGTTACCAATGTGGAATGGTTTTAATGTTACAATCTCTTCTTTATCGGGATTGACAAGGATTATGGATCAAATGAAGAAATATTATGATATAAATCTAATGAAAATAATTAGTTTTCATCACCTATGTATATTTATTAAAAATCTATATCCTTCTTATAAATTACTCACATGATGTACTCATGATTCAAAAATAATGTTTTTAAGAGATAATGATCTTATTTTTCTAGTATATCAGTAATATTTTTTATTCAATGTCCATGTATTCTAACAATGTTTTGAATAATTTTTTTACAATTACCCAGTGATTTTTATCTTAATTAAAAACCATGTAAGAATTTTAATGATTTTTTTAATGTAAACTTCTTTTCATTTTCTGAACAAGGTACTTTTAATGTTAACCAAAAAACAAAAGGTATTTTTTAACGAGTGCGAAATGAATGGTATTTTATTGACTCATGACCACTCAATTTTTCAAAAAATAATTTACAAGTATACATGGATATATTTATTGAAAATTATTTCAAAAATTTTATCTATAAATATTTTTTTGGAAATTTAATTTCATAGTTGAATGGTTATCTTACCCACAAAATGATTCAATGGTCATTAAAACTATTTTTCCATCTCAGAAGACGTAATTTGATGTTACATACGCATTACTAGAGATATAATTCATTGATAACATCATATTAATTCTATAGATTTTTAATTATTTATGGAATGGATTTATGAATCCAATTCCTTTTTTCATGGATTATGATATTATCAAATGATGAAATTATTATTGAACCTGCATCTATTCCACATGTTATTATATGATGGAATTTTTAAGAACCCATTTATTTTATTAGGTTATGATATGTTGAATGTTTTATAATCTTATAGAACATAAATCTATGGTGTCCATTAGGTGATGGTATTTATATTATAACCAAGGATGTTGGTAACATTATGAGTGAGGCTGGTGGTTATGTAATATCCAATGACAATGGTCATGATATAATGAAGGAATATTTTGACCTATATCTCTCCCTAATGTATTTTGTAATGATTGGTTTCTCACGAGATAAAAAGGATAATAATGAGGACTAATCTTAGTTCACTAAGGTTATTTTATCACTATGATAGTATTTATAGTGATTTATGTCTATAATGATGGTTTGGGGAGTGAACTCAATCAATTATGATAGCATTGAAATGAGCATGGATGACTAAGGAAATGATTTTCTATGCTCTTATGTATTTCCAAAATATATGTCATATGCCAATTTTATTATCTCATGGATTATTTAAATTATTTATTTTATGATTCATGTTTTTTGAAAAGAAAATATTTATTCCATTACTAGTGTGTACTATCATTGATAAACATGGTTATCAATTTTGAACATCGTATTAATTATCTCATACCCTTATTCTGGTCGTATTCTTGCACATGATCATCAATCAATATCTCACATTATTACCCTTATTGAGCATCTAATCTAACCCATTCATCTGTTTCATTTTCCTATATTATAATGAATGTTTTTAATTTGTTCATATCAATAAAAAAACTAAATGTGGTGTTCTGTGTTTTAGATATTGAATAAAATTATTGAAATAAGAAAATTTCCTATATATTATTGAAAGGCTGTAAATATATATTGTCTATGAGAACTTAATTATGATGTCTATTGAATATTCATCATTAAAGATGTAATATTTATTTATGAAAAGAATGGGTAAATTATATTGTATTAGAGAAAATGAATTTTTAGTATTTGGATATTAGGGTTAGAAAAATAAAATGACAGATATAAGTATATCTATCCGTAGATGAAAATATTCTTATATTTTTCTAAAGTTTAGTGTGAGTGGTTTCAAAGAAATTACATCCATGTCTGGATACTACCTGTGGGTATGAATATATAAATGATGAACCTAGGGAAAAAACTCTGAAAAGGGTTTATTTGGATATGACTAAATCGTCTCCTAGTATATGATAGTGGACCTTATTTCACACATTGTTTGACACTCTTGGGGGATATTTTTTTGAAATTAGAAAACATTTATGAATAATACGGATGAATTTGAAGAAATTATGACCATGAATGACCAACATTAAACCTACGCTTTCATATATTGGAAAAGAAAAAGACATAATTTAGTCATCCTATAAATATTTTTTCAGGATTTTGTGGTTTACCAATATTATTTTTTTCTCAAAATATGATTTTTGGTTCTATTTATTATGGGGAACTAGAATAAATTGTGGTAACAATGAGTGTGATTGAAAATGTATTGATGTGAAACCAAATGAGTTAATGATTAAATTATAGTATATTATGATTATTCCTAACCTGTTATATTGAAATATAATTAACAACATGAATCTAAACCAACAATTATACTCACTAATGTTTATAAGGGTAGTGTTAACTAAGAGGTTAGGAGGTAGAGAACGTGGAGAAAAAAAGATTCAATTTTTTATGTCAATTTTTTTTTGAAATATCAGTCAAGGTAATTTATTAATGGGGAAATAACATATTATATGTATGGATATAAAGGGAGTATAGTAAGTAAATACCAAGGTAAAATGATATGTCCTGTTAATGCAATGGATGAGAGTAATAGTTTCCCTAAGGAGTAATTACTGGATGAATATTTGAAAAGTGGAAAGTATGGGAATTATGAAAATATATGTCCTAGAAGTAAATCATAAGATGAGGATCAACAATGATGAATATGTAAGGGTTTTTTGGATGACAGTTAAAAGACATAAACTGATAAATGAAAGGAAGGATATAGTAAATAATAATATGACTAATCTTAGTTAATGGTTTAAGAATGATGTCTAATGATAAAAAATTTTATGTCTTGGAATTCAATAATTATATTATATATTTAAGGAAATATAAAATAATTTGTCTGTAAAAATTTTCACAGAGGAATTAAAATAATATGTTTAATGGTACTAATGATCTAGAAAAGTCATTTAATGGAAGTATGGTATTTTATGGAAAACACATGATTAATTAAATATGGCCATCGATATATTATTAATGGGGAGTAAATTGGGTTTTTTTTGTAGAAAAATATTATTCATATGTATAATATATATTGGATTGTATTGGTGATTTTTGCATCAAACATCGGACGCCACTTAGTGATTAACTGAGATGGTGTCCACAAGACTACTAGAGCACCTCACTGAATATTAGAGACTGGTGAATAAACGTTAGGGCCTAGGGTGTGTCAATGTGGAGACTATACCCTCATAGTTTATTGTGTAGTGTAGATATATAAATATATATAATACGAAATCACAGAAGTAGACACTATATGACCAGACAAGTAACTTTTTGAAGAAGAATAATACGTAAATAATCAAATAGTAGTGGAAATATTAATAGTACACCAATGAATATAAATTATGGGAATAATATAAATAAATAATAGATAGCAATGATTATTATGATCATTATTATTTAAAAAATATAAGTAAAAGGGGTGTAGGGGTTATTGAAATATAACACATTCCAGAAAAATACCATAATGACCAAAAAAATACAATAATTAGCATCTTGATCATATGATCAGTCCTCTTTCCCCATACACCATCCTAAGAATAAAAATAAAACTTCAAAATTTATAGTCTTCCCTTTTTCTACACTTGCTTCCATGAAGTCTACCTAGGTAGCAACGGTGACCCATACTAGGTTTGAGATACTATCCATGTAGGTCACCACTAATAGTGTCTAGATCAAAACATTTAATGAAATATATAAAAGAACAATAAGCCATAAATGATAAGTGAAGTTATATAAATACTTATGTCTGGGTTCCCAAATGGACACCCAACTAATTCCACCTTCTTAGACCAAAGTCGGATATCTGAAACAAGGTGACATGTAAATGTGATAAGGTATGTGTATGGGTATTCTTAAATAAAATATCACTTGAGGACCAACCCCAAGATTGTGCTTTGCCTTAGTAGACATGTTCTTATAATATTTTCATGAATTCAAAGAATTTAAAAAGTGGAATCACATATGAAATGAACAAGTAAAACCAAAAAAATCAATGATACATCCTAATCACATCCATGGATATCTATAAGCAATCATGAAGGTGTTGTAAGAGTCTCCAATATAACCAATACCTTTAAGTCCATCCATGGTAACCCTTAATGGAATCCCTTGAATCACTCACTCAATGACGAGCTCAGAGTATTTACCAAGTATCTCACAAAGGGTACCGAGTATCCCCTCATACATGGAATATCCATCTTGCAAATGAGTTAGTCCATGGTTTCTCCCTTGGGATATAGTGTTGCTGATGAGTATATGTTATCTGACTGAAGGGCTTATCCAAGGAAATCCTCAGGCCACTTTCGTTGTGGCTAGAAGATCCACATACCGAGAATAATGGGTCCTTCTATATAAGGCCCCAGCCTTAAACCTTACTTATTCTTGAGTTATTACAAGATTACACATTGAGGATCTTTTCGGGTTTAGAGTTTTAGAGAATTAGATCACAAAACTTGCATTACATTCCACATATAAACAAAGTGGTTACATAAAGATAGTATTCTTCTTTCCCATCAATGGAAACATATTTAAAATAAAACATGGATACTTTCTTGACACTCCCTTGACACTATCATCATATCATGTACCTTTCCCTTGACCTGTGAAAAACATTTCAAAAAAAACTTGGGATGAGCATAAAAAGCTCAGTAAGGGATATAAAAATATATGGAAAGGAAACATGGGTACATATATACATAAGAATGAAATCATCCTTTACCCATAAAACATAAGCACTTTAACATACCTCATCAAATCATGAATAAATCATAGAAATCATAATACGTAAAGGTAACTTGAGGCATTCATAACATTCTTACGTAGGGAGTAACCCTCTTGGTTACGTTTGGAATACCCATCATAGTATATTCCCTAAATCTCTTCAGAGAAAACTTAACATTCCACTCCTTTGCATTACCCAATGCATTGGAGAGCTATATCGGGCTCACCCTCCCTTAGTTTATCACGGAACCACCTGTCTTCATAATAATGCCCAAGAACCTCAACATAATCGTATCACATAAAACATGAATAAAGGAAACATAACATTCCCACCTTTCAATCACAAGATATCAATACAACACATTTATATAAAAACATTATGAAAACCATTTTCAATACCAAAATAAAATAAAAGTAAAACATGGTATTTATTTTTCTTTTAAAAAGAAGGTATGGCTTGTAGAGGAAGCCGAAACTCAAATAATGGTCACGGCGGCGGAGAAGTCGTTGTCGCCGCATACGTACGACAAAAACATTCCCTTTTTTCATTTACTAAACACTTCATATAAAAATATTCCTTTTGAATAATCATAAAGTCAAAGGGGTTTATACACCATATAAAATAAGGTTGTGTATAAAACAAAATATGCCTCAATGAAAAGAGATTGAGACGAAGTCCCATACCTCAGGTCCGACTTGACTCGATCGTTCTTTAATGTCCTGAATAATAAACTTGAGTTAATTTCTACTTTCTTAAGAACCTTTTTCAAGTTCATTATTCCTTTTATATCACTTATTTCCATGTCATTAACACTATGTAATTATTTAAGTTAATAACGGTCGTTTTAACGATCATTGGTACTTGAGTCAAAAATAAACCCTTTATAATTACAAGTTGTTCATGTATCCATTATATCCAGAATTATAATCATGATTTTTATATCATATATATCCAGTATATACATGAATTTATAATATTACATAATCATTTAGAGGTAAGAAATGAAATGCACCGTTCATGGAGACGGTAAGCCGTACGTACGCATGAACGCTACTTTCATTTATATTTCGTATTTTATAGAATGTAATCATAATTATATAAAGTTATATTATAATTCCAGTATAATATCATATATAATATCATAGTTTCATCTTTTATACGTCTCACATATGGTATTTAATGAATCAAATCACTTTGAGGGGGCGGTAGTCCGCACTTCCTTAAATGAAGATATCGCGTTTACCCATAATGGAAACCATAAAGGTATGCCCAAAATGAAAAATACAGAAGCTTAAGAAAAACATAAACATATTATATATCATATATAAATATAGTGACATATTAATGGCCACCTTTGAAGGTGTTAAAAGAATGTTGAACAATCATCGTTTCGGGAGGCATAAATTCACCATCCACGGAAACAGTATGCCCTTTAACCATTAGATGTAGGTGTGTGTAAGTGTAGCTCGAATCCTTCTTATAAAAACATCCTATTATATTGAAGATACTGGAGTTGTTACAAAAAAATGAATAAAAAGAGATTAGGGGGTTGGATAAGCAAAATAAAACAAAAGGACTCAAGTGAAGACATTACCTTAAAATCGGGTAACTCCCTTTGGTTTGAGCTCAAAGGCTTCCTTGGAAAGACTTCTGCCCAAAGTGAGGCTTTAAGGAGTAAGAGAGGGAAGTGGAGAGACAAAATTGGCAGGGTTTGGCCGAGCCAAATGCTTGGGGAGTATGGGTAAGGAGGTAGAGGTGGGGGCCTTTTATAAGAGGAGAGGAGGGGCACTCTTGGAAAGTAAAGAAATGTTACTTTATTTGAAAATGATTTTCGGATTCAAAAGGTCCCACATTGATATAATTCGAGGGTAAGGTGATTAGGGTTCGAAATCCACCCATCCAATAGGTTTTGGACATGTGTAGGTCATAGATTTTACATTATCATTTCATTTAATTTAAATCCTTTATTAATGAGGTAATCGCTGCATCATCATGATGTCATAAATAATTTAATTTATTTAAAGTATAAAAATTATGAAAAAACTACTATGATGTAGAAAATCTTTTTAGATTTCTAATGAATATTTATAGTCCAAACTATCATTTATGTAGACAAACTTAAAAATATTTTACTTAGGTGATACATTCTTTGTCACATTTTACATTCTTCAAAAATAAAAAGATAAAAAGTCACTTTCTCACAAAAGTGATTCCATGGGGCCCCCAAGTTTGGCACAAGGCATCCCATGGTCGGCCATGAGACAACAAGTAGCCTTAGTACACATTTTGTGGTCTTTTTGTTTTATTATGATATCATTTTATTATCTTTAACTACCTGATTACTCATTAATCAAGATAATTAAAGATAATTACCATTGTTACTATTCATAATGTCCAAAAATAAAAGAGTCTTAATTACATAATTTGGACCTTCTGATTCCAAATATGTAATCCATTTTACCAAATTCTAAACACATAAATTGCAATAATTGATTTAAAAATAATTCCCGTTGTCGAAACAAATAGCGGGTTTTTTTGAAACAATATCTATGAAAAGTTTGGCATTAGTTTATGACCAATTCCAAAGTGAAATTAATCCTAATGACCACAATTGGATTAAATGGTAAAAATATATTCAGATTACACTTTAAGACCAATTAAAAGGATAATATAACCATATAATTAAATTAAATGAAAAGGCAGTTTTGATGTAAAATGCAGTATTTTTTCACTATTCATTAAAAATGAACATTGTCAGAAAAATACCAAAAATTTATCCAATGTAAATTTCAATGTCCCAATCATAATGAATATGTTTATTTTGACAAATATATCTTATAAAATTTTCAAAATATATATTTAAAAATGGTTTGCCATTAAAAAGCAGTAAAACAATCTTTTAAAAATATTAGTGTATTCCATGCTTAAGATTGGATTTATTTTCCTTTTAAGCCTCTAAAACACTATCTAATTCATTAATAGACATAGATAAAAATATATATTATTCATTACTTACTTGGGATGTTACATCCTTCCCCCCTTTAGAAAATTGCGTCCCTGCAATTTATTTACTTATCGAATAAATGGGGATACTTATCCCTCATTGCATTTTCAGATTCCCATGTTGCCTCTTCCATCATGTGGTTTTTCCACAAAACCTTTACCTGATTAATCACCTTATTTCGTAACACTTTCTCCCTATGGTCAAGAATCTGGACCGGTTTTTCCTCATAAGATAGGTTCTCTTCCAGCTGAACTACCTATGGACTCAAAACATGAGATGGATCTGGAAAATACTTTCTCAACATCGAAACGTGAAAAAGATTGTGTACCTGAGATAAACTCGGAGGTAAAGCCACTCAGTATGAAAATGATCCAACTCTCTCCAGAATTTCATATGGTCCAATGAACCTTGTACTCATCTTTCCTTTCTTACCAAATCTCATCACACTTTTCCATGGTGAGACTTTCAGAAAAACATGATCACCTACCTCAAAAGTTAGATCCTTCCTCCTGTTGTCTGCATAACTCTTCTGCCTACTCTGAGCTGTTCTCATGTGTTTCTGAACCAGCTGAACTTTTTCTGTCATCTCTTTTACCAATTCTGGTCCCATCAACTTCCTTTCACCCACTTCATCCCAGAAAGCTGCAGTTCGACACCACTTCCCATATAACGCCTCAAATGGTTCCATCTGTATACTGGAATGAAAACTGTTATTATATGAAAATTCAACCAAAGAAAGATGTTGGTCCCAACTTCCCTGATAATCCATCGAACAAGCTCATAGCATATCCTCCAAGGTCTGAATTGTTCGTTCTGACTGCCCATCTGATTGAGGATGAAATGATGTACTAAAATTTAATTCAGTACCCAACGACTTCTGAAGGCCTTTCCAAAAGTTAGATGTGAACCTGGGATCACGATCAGATACAATGGAGAGGGGAACTCCATGTAACCTGACTATCTCTTTAAGATACAAACGGGAAAATTGATCTAGGGAAAAAGTATCTCGTATAGCAAGGAAATGAGCAGATTTAGTCAAGCGGTCAACGATAACCCAGATTGCATTATTACCTTGAGGGGTCTTCGGCAATCCCACAAAAAAGTCCATGGATATATTCTCCCATTTCCACTCTGGAACTGGTAAAGGCTGAAGCATCCCTTTCGGTAACTGCCACTCTGCTTTAATCTGTTGACAAGTCAAACACTTCACTGAAAAATTAGCAATATCTCTTTTCATTCCATCCCACCAGTAATACTCCCGCAGATCTTTGTACAGCTTAGTACTGCCATGATGAATTGAAAACGGAGAACTATGAGCTTCACATAACAACTCTCTCTTCAACTGTGAATCA
Source organism: Viscum album (assembly GCA_963277665.1). Lineage (NCBI taxonomy): Eukaryota > Viridiplantae > Streptophyta > Magnoliopsida > Santalales > Viscaceae > Viscum > Viscum album. Next base: position 1,302,431,653 of record OY728140.1, on the reverse strand, counting down.
CAAGGCACACACAATCTCTTCCCAAATCTCAAAACGCAATCATTATCAATGTTGAATTCAGGCAACTTACCTTTCTGAACCAGCTCTACCTTTTTCTGCAACTCACTGTCTTGCTTCTATGCTTGCTTGATTCTATCTGATAGAGATGATCTCATTGATACCTGAAACAAAACAGAAGAACTTCCTGCACCAACAACTTTTATGCCAAAGTTCATCAAATCCTTAACCCAAGAATCATGTTCCAAACGCAACATTGCTAATGAAGCATTACTTTTTCGACTCAAAGCATCAGCCACTTTATTTGCTTTTCCCGGATGGTAATGAATTTTACAATCATAATCCTTGATTAATTGCAGCCATCTCCTCTATCTCATGTTTAATTCTTTCTGAGTGAATATATACTTTAAACTTTTTTGATCAGTATATATTTCACACTTTACTCCATACAAATGATGCCTCCAAATTTTTAAAGCAAAAACAGCAGCAGCTAATTCCAAATCATGTGTAGGGTAATTTACCTCACGAGTTTTCAACTGACGTGAAGCATAAGCAATTACCTGATCATTCTGCATGAGGACACAACCAAGTCCCTTCAACGAAGCATCACTGTATATAACAAACTCACCATTCCTGGAAGGAAGTGCCAAAACTGGAGCATTCACCAATCTTCTTTTCAACTCCTGAAAACAATCATCATATTCTTTTGTCCAGATGAACTTAACACCCTTATGAGTTAGCTTAGTCATTGGACTAGATAACCGTGAAACATTTCTAACAAACCTTCGGTAATATCCTGCCAAACCAAGGAAGCTACGAATCTCAGTTACATTTGTGGGTCTTGGCTAGTCTTCCACCACTTTTTTTTTGCAGGATCAACAGTTATCCCATCTTTAGAAACAATGTGACCAAGGAAAGAAATTTTTTGCAACCAAAACTCACACTTGCTGAATTTTCCATACAGTTTCTTTTCTTTTAAGGTTTGCAGGATAACCCTTAAATGTCTTTCATGCTCATCTTTAATTTTAGAAAACACCAAAATATCATCAATGAAAACCACCACAAACTTATCCAAGAACTCATGGAAAATTCTATTCATTAAGTCCATGAATACAGCAGGTGCATTGGTTAGCCCAAAAGGCATTACTACAAATTCATAATGGCCATATCTTATACGGAACGCGGTCTTCAGAACATATTCTTCCTTTACCTTTAGCTAATGGTACCCCGATCTCAAGTCAATCTTTGAAAAATACTGAGCTCCCTGGAGCTGATCAAACAAATCATCGATATGAGGCAAAGGATATTTGTTCTTAACAGTGATGTTATTCAAGGCTCTATAATCAATGAAAATTCTCATTGAACCATCTTTCTTTTTAACAAATAAAACATGAGCACCCCATGGTGATGTGCTAGGTCGAATGAAACCTTTCTCTAATAAATCTTGCAATTGCTCCTTCAACTCTAAAAGTTCAATTTGAGCCATTCAATAAGGGGGTTTTGAAATTGGCTTAGCATTAGGAACTAAGTCAACAGTAAACTCAACTTCCCGATCTGGTATTATTCCAAGAAACTCATCAGGAAAAACATCAGGATACTCATTTACCACTGGCACATCATTAATCTGAACAGTTCCTTTATTTTCAACGATGTGTGCAAGGTAACATTCATTTCCATCTTTTACAAGTTTCTTGGCCTCTTGATAAGTTATCAACAGTAAGGGTTCATTCTTGTACACAAACTGAAAGTGTTTTTGAAAAGAAACTTCTTTATCTCTACAGTCAATCTTAGCATGGTAAATAGAGATCCAATCCATACCCAGGATAACATTAAACTCTACTAGAGGTAGAACAATAAGGTTTTCAAGTAGGTTCTTTCCACAGATAAGGATAGGAAGATTCTTATAAATTCGTTTTGCCTCAACATTTCCCCCAGGTGTTTTTACCAAAAGTTCAGGAGTCATTTCTTGAGATGGTATTCCCATTTTACTAGAAAAGTTTTCAGAGATGAAAGAATGTGTAGACCCAGAATCAAACAACACACTGGCATAATCTGAAAAAACAAACAAAGTACCTAATACAACTTCATTTGATGGCCCGACATCTGCTGAAGTAGTTGCAAAGGATTTCACCACCCCTTTCTGCTTGTAGTCTAACTGCTTCCCATCACTCAAGCTCTTTGTCGGACACTCGTTTGCATAGTGTCCCATCTCATTGCACTTAAAATATTTCACTAACTGTAAATCAAATTTGGTCTTACATTCACCTTGATCTTTTTCAGTGCAATCATGAGCCTTATGTCCCATATTACCACATCGGTAGCACTTTCCAGAATTCAGAAGACATTCCCTAGCATGCCTTTTGCCACATTTATCACAAACTGGAAACTTAGTTTTCTTACCATCAGACTTTTTTGAATAATTCTTTCCTTTCTCCGGCCACCTCGGTCTCTTCTTCTGTTGGTTTCTATAGAACACTTGATCATCGGAAAAATCCATTTCCACCTTCTCAGAACATCGAACAAGCTTTTCATAACTTTTAAACTCATGAGAAGCTAATGCCCTTCTATATTTTGGCTTTAATCCTGAGTAAAAATGATTGATTTTACTATCAAGGTCTCGGATAAAATTTGGAGCGTACCTTGCCAATCAAGTGAACCTTTCTTCATAGGTAGCCACTGAGTCTTCCTCTTGCCTCAATTCCAAGAAATTTTTTTCCATCCTAAGTCGAATAGCCTTAGGAAAATACTTTTCAAGAAACATTCCTTTGAATTCATCCCAGTCGAGAGCATCAATCTCATCAGTGTCCCTGATATTTTTAACCATCGACCACCACTGATCTGCTTCACCCTCCAAACGGTAAATAGCAAGACTAACCTTTTGATTGTCTGAACACCCCATGACATCAAAAATCTTCTCCAGTGATTTAATCCACCCTTCAGCTAGCACAGGGTCAGATGATCCTCTGAATGATGGGGGATGTTGCCTCATGAAATGTTCCGCCGCTGACATGTTCCTCTGCAGTTGATCTGGATGATCTCGTGTATGGATACCACCGCCATTTATCGCTTGAGTCAACTACGTCATTACTGCAACAAACTGTTCAGTTCCAATTCTGACTATCGTAGGATGCTTATTCGGAAGGTTATTTCCTTCTGCATGCCTTCCTAGCACTGCTTCCCTATTTTCTCTGCGGAAAACCATTCTGAACAAACATGTCTTAGATGAAGTAACATGGTAATCTTCAAATACTATATCACTTCAATTTGACCATAAACAAAAATTGGATAATAATTTAATAGAATTCTAACTCCTAAAGTTTTCTAAACTTACCTCTGATACCAACTATAAGGCCCCATCCTTAAACCTTACTTAATCTTGAGTTATTACAATATTACACATTGAGGATCTTTTCGGGTTTAGAGATTTAGAGAATTAGATCATAAAACTTTCATTACATTCCACATATAAACAACGTGGTTACATAAAGATAGTATTCTTCTTTCCCATCAATGGAAACATATTTAAAATAAAACATGGATTCTTTCTTGACACTCCCTTTACACTATCATCATATCATGTACCTTTCCCTTGACTTGTGAAAAACATTTCAAAAAAAAAACTTGGGATGAGAATAAAAAGCCCAGTAAGGGATATAAAAATATATGGAAAGGAAACATGGGTACATATATACATAAGAATGAAATAATAATTTACCCATAAAACATAAGAACTTTAACATACCTCATCAAATCATGAATAAATCATAGAAATCATAAGACATAAAGGTAACTTGAGGCATTCATAACATTCTTACATAGGGAGTAACCCTCTTGGTTACGTTTGGAATACCCATCATAGTATATTCCCTAAATCTCTTCGGATAAACCTTAACGTTCCACTCCTTCGCATTACCCAATGAATTGGAGAGCTATATCAGGCTCACCTGCTCTTATTTTATCACGGAACCACCCGTCATCATAATAATGCCCAAGAACCTCAACATAATCGTATCACAGAAAACATGCATAAAGGAAACATAACATTCCCACCTTTCAATCACAAGATATCAATACAACACATTGATATAAAAACGTTAAGAAAACCATTTTCAATACCAAAAGAAAAGAAAAGTAAAACATGGTATTTATTTTTCTTTTAAAAAGAAGGTATGGCTTGTAGAGGAAGCCGAAACTCAAATAATGGTCACAGCGGCGGAGAAGTCGTTGTCGCCGCATACGTACGACAAAAACATTCCCTTTTGTCGTTTAGTAAATGATTCATATAAAAATATTCCTTTTGAATAATCATAAAAGTCAAAGGGGTTTATACACCATATAAAAGAAGTTTGTGTATAAAACAAAATATGCCTCAATGAAAGGAGATTGAGACGAAGTCCCATACCTCGGGTCCGACTTGACTCGATCGTTCTTTAATGTCCTGAATAATAAAATTGAGTTAATTTCTACTTGCTTAAGAACCTTTTTCAAGTTCATTATTCCTTTTATATTACTTATTTCCATGTCATGAACACTATGTAATTATTTAAGTTAATAACGGTCATTTTAACGATCATTGGTACTTGAGTCAAAAATAAACCCTTTATAATTACAAGTTGTTCATGTATCCATTATATCCAGAATTATAATCATGATATATATATCATATATATCCAGTATATACATGCATTTATAATATTACATAATCATTTAGATGTAATAAATGAAATGCACCGTTCATGGAGACGGTAAGCTGTACGTATGCATAAACGCTACTTTCATTTCTATTTCATATTTTATAGAATGGAATCATAATAATATAAAGGTATATTATAATTACAGTATAATATCATATATAATATCATAGTTCCATCCTTTATACGTCCCAAATATGGTATTTAATGAATCAAATCAATTTGAGGGGGCGGTAGTCCGCACTTCCTTAAATGAAGATATCGCGTTTACCCATAATGGAAACCATAAAGGTATGCCCAAAATGAAAAATACAGAAGCTTAAGGAAAACATAAACATATTATATATCATATATAAATATAGTGACATCTTAATGGCCACCTTTGAAGGTGTTAAAAGAATGTTGAACAATCATCGTTTCGGGAGGCATAAATTCACCATCCACGGAAACAGTATGTCCTTTAACCATTAGATGTAGGTGTGTGTAAGTTTATCTCGAATCCTTCTTATAACAACATCCTATTATATTGAATATACTGGATTTGTTACAAAATAAATGAATAAAAAGAGTTTAGGGGGTTGGAGAAGAAAAATAAAACAAAAGGACTCAAGTGAAGACATTACCTTAAAATAGGGTAACTCCCTTTGGTTTGAGCTCAAAGGCTTCCTTGGAAAGACTTCTGCCCAAAGTGAGGCTTTAAGGAGTAATAGAGGGAAGTGTAGAGACAAAATGGGAAGGGGTTTGCAGAGCCAAAGGCTTTGCGAGTATGGGTAAGGAGGTAGAGGTGGGGGCCTTTTATAAGAGGAGAGGAGGGGAACTCTTGGAAAGTAAAGAAATGTTACTTTATTTGAAAATGATTTTCGGATTCAAAAGGTCCCTCATTGATATAATTCTAGGGTACGGTGATAAGGGTTCTAAATCCACCAATCCAATAGGTTTTGTACATGTGTAGGTCATAGATTTTACATTATCATTTCATTTTATTTAAATCCTTTATTAATGAGGTAATCGCTGCATCATCATGATGTCATAAATAATTTAATTTATTTAAAGTCTAAAAATTATGAAAAAAATAATATGATTTAGAAATTATTTTTAGATTTCTAATGAATATTTATAGTCCAAAAGATCATTTATGTAGACAAACATAAAAATATTTACTTAGGTGATACATTCTTTGTCACATTTAACATTCTTTAAAAATAAAAAGATAAAAAGTCACTTTCTCACAAAAGTGATTACATGGGGCCCCCAAGTTTGGCACAAGGCATCCCATGGTCGTACATGAGACATCCAGTAGCCTTAGGACACATGTTGTGGTCTTTCTGTATTATTATGATATCATTTTATTATCTTTAACTACCTGATTACTCATTAATCAAGATAATTAAAGATAATTACCATCATTACTATTCATAATGTCCAAAAATAAAAGAGTCTTAATTATATAATTTGGACCTTCTGATTCCAAATATGTAATCCATTTTACCAAATTCCAAACACATAAATTGCAATAATTGATTTAAAAATAATTCCCGTTGTCAAAACAAATAGCGGGTTTTTTGAAACAATATCTATGAAAAGTTTGGCATTAGTTTATGACCAATTCCAAAGTGAAATTAATACTAATGACTAACATTGGATTAAATGGTAAAAATATATTCATATTACACTTTAAGACCAATTAAACGGATAATCTATCCATATAATTAAATTAAATGAAAAAGCAGTTTTGATGTAAAATGCAGTATTTTTTCACTATTCATTAAAAAATGAACATTGTCAGAAAAATACCAAAAATTTATCAAATGTAAATTTCAATGTCCCAGTCATAATGAATATGTTTATTTTGACAAATATATCTTATAAAATTTTCAAAAGATATATTTAAAAATGGTTTGCCATTAAAAAGCAGTAAAACAATCTTTTAAAAATATTAGTGTATTCAATGCTTAAGATTGGATTTATTTTCCTTTTAAGCCTCTAAAACACTATCTAATTCATTAATAGACATAGATAAAAATATCTATTATTCATTAATTACTTGGGATGTTACATTCTATTTTTTCCTTTTTAGGGACCTGTGTTACCTACCAACCCATAATAAAATATGGAATGTCCCATTAAATCACAATTCATAAAAATTCATTTCATAAAAATTAAGATAATAATTAAATCTAATCAACTATAATATTATTTGAGAAACTATGACATAAAACATATAGAAATAAGCACGGGTTACAGAATTAAAGAAAGGAATATGGTGCATGATATAAGGTATTAAGATGAAGAATAAAGTATATGATATAAGTAACTATCACTAGGAAACATGAAACAACCATAATAAATTAAGTTTGAGAATAAGAACAAGGAATATGAAATATAGCATGACGCGTAGACTGGAGCATAATAGAAATGGTAATGAAAAATAATACAAAGGATCAAGGGACTGTCTGATGTCCTAACATTTAACATAATTACAAAAAAAACATCAGTAAATGTACTTTATTAAAATATTATTACCCATAATATTGTGTATAACCATTTAGGATATGGGATAGAGGCCTCTAAGAGTAAAAAACACCAATCTGGGTGACATAAGTAAAATATATCACCCATAGTGGTGATTCTCCACTCACGCAACTCATGTCAGTCATGTCAAAAGATTTAATTAAAATAATTAATAATATTAGAGGCATATCCATAAGGTTTGAGTGATCAAAAGAATGGTGAAACCATTATAAAGTTACAAAAAATAAATAAAGACCAAAACCGCATACCATAGAGTTATAGTGCTCAAAATATCCATTATTGATGCTTGAATTGATATTGAATGAGAGTTATTTAGTAAATCATCAAACTCCCTAAACACATGGAAAATGTACTCACACCTAAATAATGAATTATATGGGAGATGAAACGAAGAATATAAAATAGAAGAGTGTAGATATTACCTCAGTCATTAAGATTCTTCTGATATGGAGGGATTTGGATGGAGAATGATATAGATATTCTAATAATTATTGAGAAAAAAAGGTGGGGTTCATGCATGGAAGATGAGAAGGAGTTCACTAGAAAAGAGTGGGAGAAGGGATGTGGTTAGGAAAAGCACTCATTAAGGGAGAAGAGAAGAATTCATCTATTAAGGCAGGGTCCCAAGTTTTGACCACATGGTTGGCCAAACCGTGAGACAACCATGTGAATGGCCTCTCTCCAAGGGTCCTAAAGCACCACACGGCCATGTTCATAGGGTTGCATGGTTGCAGAAAAAATGTGTGGCCCCTAGAATCTCCCTACCTCAATATTCTGGGTTATTGAAAATATTTAGGATGGACGACATAGTTTCTACTAACAAAGATTCCTAGTCTTATTTTTCATAATTTGAGTATCCTTGGTCTTATCGTACCCCAGACTCCCCTGATTCATCCTTGACTCCCATAGGTATCATTATTGTGTCCAAACCAGTGAATTTAATCCAAAAACTAAAGGTCCATAACTTTGAAAAAGTTGATACGTTCTAACCACCACACATTAAGATAAATCATCCATGAGTTCTGATTACAACAATGTTAAAATGTCATCAATGAAAATTTAAAATAACTACACATGTACATCATCCTCCCACTTCTAGGTATTTCCCTAAATGGCTCAATGATGGAATGGGACCCGAACTAGAGGGACTGGCCTAGTTCATATATCCTTCTTTATTTAATCAACAATACATATCAGATGATCCTCAAAGTAAAGAATCTATATCCAACTCTATATCCTCACGGTCAAACGAATGACACAAGTCATTAGGTACCATTGAATATGTGATATTTGGAATATGTCATTCCTGGAACGGTACCTCTAAGGTAACTACAACTGCTATGATACTAGTCCTACTCTATTTTCTATCATGAAAGTATTAACATAACAATGTAATAAATTTCCCTATCCTTGAATTCTTATGTGACCTTGTCTAGGAAATACATATAGAAAGACATGATGTCCCACCTCAAAATCTATTGGTCTATGATGATTATTGGTATAAGATTTCTTCCTGGACTGAGTTATAGCCATATGATTTTTAATTTTCTAATATTTCTATTATGTTTCCTAAATGAGGTGAGGACCCAGTAGAGATGCCTCACCAACTTATAACTATAACATAAGTGAACAAAACTACCTACCATAATGGGCCTCATCAAGGGCCATCTGGAACATTTCTTGAAAAATTATTTTTGTAGGATAACTCAACTAGTGGTATATGCCTTTCCCATGATCCTATAAAATCATGTATGTAATAAAAAATCATATAATTTAAGACCCAAATCAACCTCTTGGACATCCCATCGCTTTTAGGGTGATATATTGTACTCCATAGCACCTCAGAACCTAGTGCCTTATTAAACCCTTTCCAGAACCATGAGGTAACCCATGATTATCTATCTGATATAATAGAACATGGAACAACATGAGGTATCACTATCTCTAAGTTATAAATCCTCTCAAGATTTTCAATATATAATGTTTTCCAAATTGGTATAATATGTGCAACATGGGTCAACCTGTTGACAATCACCCATAATACATCACTTCCTTGAGAGGATCACTAAAATCCCATCATGAAATTCATGTTGAAGTCAGTCCATTTCCACCCAGGAATCGAGAGAGGATATAAAATTATAGTAGGAAACTATTTCTCTTCTTTCACTTATTGATAGGTGGATCACAGAGTGATAAAACCTACTCTCCTACTCTTCATACCTGACCACTAGTTCTCGAAGTAGTTGTCTTCATACATCATAGTTATATCGTGATGAAATACCCAAACCAAGGCATGATATTCCCTGAACAAAGTTTCATGTATATCAGAAGGAACCCATACACTCCCACTAAAGAGTAGAGTCTCATTCCCATTAACAACCGAATAAAGAGGTTGTTTGTCACCTGTAACACACTCCCTTAAAAAGAGTCCATCATAATATGAAAATTTCCACATCTAGACCCACTCTTGAATAGATAATGTCACAACCAATAATACTAATAATTGTTTCACATGCTACTCTTGAACATCAAGAAACAACTCAGTGAAAAACCCATCCTGTTTCACTCACTATTGGCCTCCTTGATGGCTTGTATCTGAGTTTTATAGAATATAAAATCACCCAAAAAATTACCATTACAAGGTGTTTATTAAAGATCAAAGTCCAATGACTAAAAATATTCAATCATCCTATGCTGCATCATATTCATGTATAACTCTGTGTAAATATATTTGATAATTTTTTGATTCGAGGAAATGATGAATCATTCATCCAATAAGTAGTACCTCTTAAAATGATGATCATGAACCATGGACTATAATTCATGTTCATGTATATGGTAATTCCTCTACTGATACCATAGTTTTCAGGACCCATATGAAAAACACCCAATCACCTTGCGTTGGAACTACATTGATCCTAGTCCCTAGTGTATAATTATAAAATATATGGACTCTTCACAGCTCAAGAAGAATAAGGATCAATGATGAAATCAGTCTCCCATTTATATCCATAAAAACAATATCACGTCATTTAGACAAAACATTCTTAACACCCTTCTTGGTAAATCCCATATATAGTGATTTTATTTTTGAGAAACCCTAAATGAATCATTAGAAACATCCAGATAGTCTTAAGAAGATTTGAGTGTCAAACACATTCTTTGGATGCTCCAAGGAGATCATGATGCTCACCTTCTAGGTTCAATAGATACGCCTACCTCTGAAATGATGTGTCCCAACAAGTGAACCATTCTGATCCAAAAGTAATATTTTTTGAGCTTCATATTTCTATGGTGCAATTATATTTTATTCAATATGATCTCAACATGGGTAACATGGTCATGTCTGGGGTTGAAATACACTAAAATAATATTTACATAGACCACTAGAATGGAAGTAATATACATGTGGAAAAAAGGATTCATCTTATCCATAAGTATTTTTTGGGGTATTCTTCCAGAAAAAACTCATAAATAGGTACTCATACAAGACTTACCTAATCAAGAATGGTGTACAAAATTTTTCATATTACCATACATGCAGCTGATGGTAACCCCACCTCAAACCGATATTGGAGAAAACCAATGGTCCTCGGAGCTAGTTGAAGAGGTATTCTATACAATGAAATGGATAACAGTTCTTCATCAAAATATAGTTATTATGTGGTAATCCACACATAATATATGGGTATAATCTTTCATCATGTTCAAAAGGATGGGTGAACCCAATTGATATGTATAGGGTTGCATAAAAATCATTGAATTAAGATCTTTAAGATTACTCATGAGTTCATGGAGATATGTAGAGTCCATACTACATGGAGGAATGGAAAATGGTTCCTCACCTATAACTAGTTGGATGGTAAACTCAACCTATCTCTTAGGAGGAAATATAGATAAACTTTTAGGGAATATATCACTAAAACGTTCCACTATAGGAGGGAATTCCACAAGTTGCATTCCCTGATCACTCATAAGGAGACTCACCATCTCAGCTATCACTCTTCATAACCCAATACACTTTGCCCCAACATTCCCCACGATATATCCAATACCCCCTTATAGATATATGTTCTTTCCTCACGTGATGTGAAGGACACTCACTGTAAAGAGAAATCCACTTCAGAATCATAAGGAAAAAGTTATTCCATGCAGAGAATAATTTCAAATCTAATCAACTCAAGGATGTTGAAATTACATAAGAAATGGTACCAACCTATCCCATGGGGTTACTTATTAAATTTATTCATTACTTCTAATCTAACCCATAGTAGGGTCTCAAGTTACATAACACTGCAGGTGTACTCATATGAATGGACATGAATCTCCACAACTGCAACATGTATAAAATTATCTAATTCACATGTTTTGAAGAGGATAGAAACTAATGTAGATGATACCAAAATAGTGAAACCTAGTATATTATTCCCTATCTATTATTTTCAAGATTAGGTTTCACTTCATAAATATAGCCTAAAATGTGTCCCTAAAATGATGGTTGACTAGCTCGAACATGTCAACTCTACAGATGGTGAACCTCTGAGGCCTAACTACCTCAGCCTCGACCACTACCACCTTGTCTTAATTGGATAGTATATTATCAAATAATATCCTTACATGATATCTTTGATCCTATACCTAAAGTATTTATCTGTACAAATCCACATTCACTAGAGGTAGGATGAAAATATTGGTCAAAGCACTGTAGATGACCCATCCTATAGAAAGCTTGGATTTTGAATGGGTTCCTTGTGAAATGGGGATTATTATATAATTACCTAAAATAATTGTGATAGAACTCATGATTTTCAATGTGTGTCACCTTATTGGAACCAATCACACTTTCTCTCTTAGAATGATGCTTCTTTCTACTAGATGAACCATCAACCTTCCTTGATACTTAATCTTATTGTCTCCCATTGCAAGCCTCTCAAGGATTTTGTACTGTAATAAAGGTTTTTTAAATATATTAATAATTTTATCCAACATGAATTCATTCAAATAAGATTGTAAATTTTAAAAAATACCTTTATAAATAAACCTTTTTGTCATCAACTCTTCACCCATAAAATACAAAGAAAAACAATAAATATTGATGCATCGATCATAATACTCTGGAACTATCATAGTTCCCTATAAAATATTCATAAACACCCCTTAATGGTCTTCTCTTAGATTCTATGGAAACTAGTGCTTAAATAAGGTTGTATAGATTTATACCTAGACCATACCCTAATGATACTCATCCTCGGAGATGATATCCTAACAACCATTGGAGGAATCATGAAACATGTAGGTAGAAATCTTGACACTCTACTTTGGAGGAATCTCAAGATGGTCAATGATATATACCATTTCATATATCTAAGACTCAAAATAATGAGGTCCTATACCCCCCAAGAATGTGGGACGACACTACTATTGTAAATCATGATTAAACACTACCATTGTAGGGGAAGGATTGGGGACACCCTAAATAGAATACTTAAACATGAAGAAGCTATCAGGAAACTGAGAATTAGTTCCGAATGGAAGCTTTGAAGAATGTTTCTAAGGTGGTATTATAGGTGGTACTATGAGTGGATCTATGAACAACACCATTGCAATATTCATATCGGCACATTCTTGGAATACTGTATGTGGATGTCATGGTTGAATAACTGTACAATTTACATGTTCACTCCTCGGATTGGATTTATAACTGATAATAAAATTTATAAATAATGTATAGGTAAACTTTATATCAACGATCATAACATACCCAAATAAATTCTTCTTAATAAATGTCCAAGATAATAGAATATTCATAGAAAGATCATAACAAACATAGGAGATGCAACCTTTTACCCATTCATAGGTCGGGTCAGTTTCAAGGTCTCGTATCACATGTATAAGATGTCCACATTAATTTTTTAGGTTATATTCTTTTTAACTATGTATTTATTATGTATTTAAATCCATTTAGTTGGTTAATTATATGGATATATATTTCCAATTTTTAAGGGACCATACACCATTTGAATTAAAATGTGAAATCTACTTTGTCCAATATGTAACTTGCTCCAATAGATGTGATCAATTGTCCCTGGTTCAATGTTCCATGGCCAACTTTATATGGTTTCTTCTTTAACCCCATGTATAAAAACACTATTAGGTTAAAGAAGAAACATTAACATCCAATTTTTATTCTTTGGGGGGGGGGAATTCAACAAAACTCCATATATATAATCAAGGCATTAAAGAAAGAACATGTATCATAGGAAATCCACATAGAAAGTAGATATGGATTGAAAAAATTCATGAAATTTAATTTTTATGGTTCATAATATGATTCATGAATTTATATTCCCTCATATCATCATGCCAAGGATAAAAAAACTTATCACATTATAAATTTTCTAAAACATAACAATATAAAAAAGTAATTTCATAACCTAATAGTGAAATCTATGAAATTGTAACAACAGAATGCAATAATATCATTTACCCATCCACAAAAATTTGGGTTTCCCCTTTATGTGGGATAGCTACACCTAAGCACTGTCTCATTACCAAATTCCATTAAAATAGTATCTTTTCCAATTCCCAAATTGTAAGGAAAAAGAAAAATTTCTATGATACAACATTTTATCATCTCAATATAGATTCTACATAGTAGTGACGCAAAATTGTGGTCATAATACCTAAAGACTACATTTCCAAATTCTAGATGATATAGACTAGCAATGAGGGAATATGGTGTGTATGTGGGGAGAAAATGGTCTCATAGGTTAGAGTATATCATAACAATATATATATATATATACTATAGAAAAGGACTTTATATAACCCGACTAGTATCCCACTATTGTAGATGAAGTAGTAAACAATAGATGGTAGTGAAAATATTAACAATAAATAAAGCTATATAAATGATAGGTGAAAGATAAATAAATAATATATATCAATGAGGATGATGTACAAGATGCTATACAATATAAGAGTACACATAAAACAAGGGATACAGGCCGACCACACATGCTATCAAAATACCAAAAAGACATAAAACACATTCAACTAACATCTGGAGCATAATCTAAGTCCTATTCCCCCATACTCTATCTAAGTGAAGAAAATAAATCATTGGAAGATGTATACTTCCCATTATCTAAACCAACCATAATAAAAAATTCTTGGGCACCGAAGGCATCCAAATACATTTTGTGAGATTCAATATCAGTAGGCCACCAACAATGGTGTATAGATCAAACCATTTGGTGTGACATATAAATGAACAATGTTACAAAAATGATAAATGAATTGACATAAATAAATAAATAATTTTGATTGGGTTCTTATATGACCACCTGACTGTTACCACATGATTTAGCCTAAGATATATGATTGAACCAAGTGGACATATACAAGTGATAATGTATTTTTATGGGTCATCATATATATAAAACAAGTGAGGACTGACCCAAATCTTTTGATTTGGCTTGCCTGAGGCCTCCTTGGAATATTATTCAATCATTCTCATAATTCAATATGATGCATCACATATTAATCAAACAAGGATAACCATAAAATCAAATTAAGAATCTGAAGCCAATACATGGCGATCCATATAGAATATTGAGGGTTGCTACAGGAGCCTTCAATATAACCAATACCAATAAGTTTGTCCAAGGTAACCCATAACGGTATCCCTTCTATCACTCATGGCATGTTAAAATTGGATTCCATAATAGGTATCTAGTATATGGTGCCAAGTATCACCCATGTCATGGAATATGATTCTTTCCAAATATTTGATACATGGTTGCACCTCTGGGGAAATAATGTCACTCATGAGTGTAAGTAATCCGACTGAAGATCCCATTAAAGGAAAGTCATGGGTCCCTTTCAAATATATCATAATTCAATGCACATTGAGTCCTTCCACACAGTAATTAAGTTAGGATTGTCTTCTCCCATGTCCCATAAGGATTTATGGAAGGTCCCTTACAGTCAAAATGAATCAATAAGTCATAATGTAAAAATCTAGATAATAAATCTAGTAAATTCACATTAATCCAAAACAAAAAAAAATAACAGAAGACATATAGCAATAAAAACAAGGAATATAATTTAAGGAAGATAAAATGAACATTATATAAGTAATTAAGAACAATAATAAGATTTACGATACAAGGAATGATCAATATGAAACATTCAATAAGAATATGTTATGAAGTACAACTATAAGAATAGGGTAGTTGAATATGGATCATAGCATGAGGAAAAAAATAAGGTTAAGTAAAATTTGGAAAGGAAATATACCAAAGGATCAAGGGCCTAACCCAAGAACTATCATGTATCTTAATTCTAAGAAAACTAATCAATTAAATACCTTTAATAAAATTTAATAACAACATACTATGTGTTTAACCATTTTTGATAAGGTCAAGAGTCCTCTAAGAGTGAAACACACCAATTTGGGCGGTTTTGGTGAATGATATCACCAATAGTGGTGTTTGGATCCACACTTGGGTCATGCCAGACATCGAAATATAGTTAATTTAATTTATTTATCAAATTAAATGTGTCACTGAAAGATTATGGTGCACCCCACGATGGTGCACCCATTATGAAGTGGAAAACGAAAATGCCATACACCACCTACATCATAGTATAATATCTCCACTCATCAATTGTTGATGTATGAATTAGTTTAGAATATGAGTGATTTACAAAATCATCCAACTCATTGAAAAATAGAAAAATTAGTTGCACTAAAAAAGAATAAAATATGGGATAAGAAAAGAAGAACGAAAGGGAGAGGAATGTAGAGGATACCTAAATATTTTTTATTCTTCTAATGAAAATGGATTTAGATTCTAGAGGAGGGAGATATCATAAAATATATGTAGGATAAAGGATGGGACTTGTGCTTGGGAGAGGAGTAGGATTCCACTAGAAATATATGTATAAGATATGGGTGATGAAAAACTCTCAGTAAGGGAAAAAATGTAAATGCACCACACTGGAAGGGGCACACATTTTCCCACATGGTTGGATAAAACATGCACCAAACATGTGAAAGACCTCTAAAAAATGTACATACACATCATATAACCATTCACATATGGTCATATGGTAGCAGACAAACTGTTCTTCCCCCAAGATCCCCATATCCATAAGCTACATAGTTATGGAAACTTTGCAAGTTGGGTAGTATAGTTTCTACTAAATGTGTAGCTCATTCTTCCATTTTGAACATTTGGGATATGGGTTCTGATCCATCCCCAGACACACCTGATTCAAACTATACTCCCTTAGGCCTCATTATTATGGGAAAAAATAATTTCAAAAAAAAACTAATAGTATGAACTTTTGAGAATATACAGAATGGTACAATTACCTTTAAATTGATTAATTTTATGTTGACAAAGTATTTTTTTGATATCATTGATGTACATTACATTTTTTTTGGAATTATGGAATGTATTGAAGAATTTTTCATTTTAAATCTATAATGAGGTATAATTAATGTTTTCATTGTGGTCTTATGTTAATTTTTATTATTAATATATTTTAGGAGAATATATAACCAAAGTATTCACATAGTTGGTATTTGAAAATTAAGAGATAATTTATGATATTTTGAGGATTAATGTTATTCTTATTTTGGGGAATTTTGTGACCTTATTTATAAATTTTTTAATTTTTTATGGTTCATATGATTAACTATTTATGGATTGGGTTATAATGAAATTTTGATGTGGTTTGATATATTTTTTTACTATTACACCATATCAATATTTAGGAATATTTTATATCCTTTGATGAGCATTTTTTTTATGATAATACAGGGACAAAGAAGGAATGAATTGTCATTCATTTATAGATCATATAATCGATTAGTTCCTCATAAATGAAAAAATTAAAATTCATTTCATAATATAAGTGATTAAGTGGAAATTGGATTAAGAATAACCAAATGATGAGATTATTATTAAGAAATGGAACGAAATAATGTATTTATAGCTTACCATAAAAATTCCTCAACAATAGGAAAAGGATGGTGAAATAAAAAAAAATTACATTAACCAACATTTATTTTTAATGATGGGGATTTTAACTCATAATAGATTTATTGTTTTGTGGTGAATATATTTCCCATAACCATGTTGTAACACCCCGCCCCTACCTCATTGGATTGAGGAGGCGGTGAGGGCTACTTGGCCTTAAGAGACATTCCCAAGATGCCAAAGGAAGGCAATAAATGTCGAGGGCTTCAAGATAAAATTGGGGAATGATTTTCCCTTAAGAAAAAACCAACTAAACCATCCATTAACCACCACTATATGATGTGTGTCAATAAAACATTCCAACATGAATTTCCAAAAGACAACCAAATGTTCCAAAATACAACCCAAAACCAAAACCAACAACACAATATCCGATTACTATCCAAAAGACCAAACAACAACACCACGAGCCATGACACTACCAAAGATCCACACCAAGCTCCCAGATCCAAGCTCCACCATGACATCATAATGAACCACTAAAGGAGGTTGATGCCTTGCCTTTCCCCACGTCATATTACAAATATCTGCAAAGACACCAACATGACAAAGCAGGGGGTGAGTACTAAAACTCAGTAGGATTTCCCCAAGTGACTTCCCTACACACGCCACTAGGATAAAACTGTTAGCACATTTACATAAAATAGTTTATATAAATTAAATCACAAGTGAAACCATTTCCATAATCCAAACACGCCCTTACCAAGCCATCACACCCAAACCAAGCAACCAAGGGAAATTGAAACAAACATTCCATAATCCATTTCATCATTTACACACTAGCACAACAATTTACAACTTGCAAAGAAGTGCACAAAAAACAACCAAACGGTGGAGCTTCCGTCCAACCCGTTCACCCATTCACAACTAGTGGATCTTCCCGTCCACTTATCCTTTGATGGTGGCCCTTACGTCCACTATCCATCCCCTTTTTATAGTGGTACTTCTCACCACTTCCACACAATATTCCAATCAATCCAAACCAAGCATATCACCCACCAAGGTCACAACAACATGCAATCAACCAATTCCATTTCATATCAATCCACCTCAATAAATCACCCATTTATTGAAAACCATTTTCCGTGCCAAACAAAATTTCAATAAAAGAAAATCTTTATTGAAATACATTCCCATCAATTATTTTCACAAATCTACCATAGCATCCCATTTTGAAATCTCCATTTTAAAATCCACAATAACAGCATTTCACCATAAAACCCCCTTTTTCCCAAAAATACCCAAATGGATTTCCAACCAACTTTGCACATCAAAACACAATTAATTTCAAGCCAACCAAATTAATTGTAACCAAAAACCACTAGCTCTAACCAAGTCGAGTTGAGAGAGAAGCCACCTACCATTAGGGTTCCTGAGAAATCAACCCACAATCACCCGCACCTCAAATACGGAGAACGCACCATCGAAACCTCTCTAGATCCCCTTCCCTAACCTACACAAGCCTTAAAATCATCATCAAAGGAAACCAAACCCTAGATCTACACGCAATGGGTGTAGATATAGAAAACCAGGAGATAGGAGATGTAGATCTAGAGGAAAACGTAAGAAAACCAAGAGGTGATACTTACCGGGGAGAAACCACCTTCAATCCACCAAGAAACCCCTTCAAAACGCTTCCAAAAAGAGTGGCAGAGCCCCTCCAACCCTTGAGAACCGAAAATACCGAGTGAGGCTTGAGTGGGAGGAATATTGGAGTGGAATGAGGCAAGCCTGAGTGAGCCCGAGTTTTAAAACCCTATTTTTAAGTGGCCGCATGGTTAGCCAGCATGGTTTGGAAAACCGTGCACTAACCGTGCGCACGCTACTACCTCGAGAGCAAGGGTTCACATCGTTGCCTCACATGGTTTAGAAAACTGTGTGCAGGCCGTGTGAAGCCTACTGTCTCCCCCTGTATGGTATCATGGAGCATCTGCACGGTTTTCACTAACCGTGCTCAAATCATGCACCTTTAAAAAACCCTCAAAACTCATTCAAAACCATTCCAAACTCTCTTGAACTCTTCCCAACTCATCTCATGCACTTTAATCACGTAAAAAACATAAAAAAAGGTCACATACTTCAAAATGGGGGTACTATATTCTCCCCACCATTGGTCTTTTTTTCCTCGAAAAGTAGTGAACCCATCCTTTGTCGAAAGAGCTCTGGCCACTGCTCGACCATCTCTTTCTCCCGCTCCCAAGTCTTCTCTTGAATCTTACCATGCTTCCACAAAACATGAACTAAACCGATGATTTTACCACACAAGATTTTCTATTTCCTATCCACAACCCGCACTGGAACGTGCACGAACGAAGCATCTGGTTCTAGTTAAACATGATCCCATCGAATCACATGGTCATGATCTAGCTGATACTTTTTAAACTGCGACACATGAAACACATTTTTCACCGCACTAAACCTAGGTGGAAAATACAAATGATAAGCCACCTCACCAAACCACTCGAGAATCTAAAAAGGTTCAATATACCTCGAAGATAACTTGCCCTACTTCCCAAACTGGCGATGTCCCAACCTAGGAGAGATCCTCAAGAAAACATGATCACTCACCTCAAACGACAACGGCCATCGACGATGATCCTTATACTATTGCTAATGACTCTGAGCCATCTCCATTCTCTTCCTGATCATCTTGATCTTATCCATTGTCTCCTGGACAAGGCTCGGTCCAACCATCGAGGACTCACCCGTTTCCACCCAATATAGTGGAGAACGACACGGCCGATCATACAACGCTTCAAACGGAGCTATATGTATTGATGCCTGATAACTATTATTGTACGAAAACTCAACCAAAGACAAGTGATCCTCCCACGAGCCACCAAAATCCATGACAGAAGCCCACAACATATCCTCTAGAGTTTGTATCATCCTCTCGAATTGACCATCCGTCTGAGGGTGATATGTCGTGCTCATAGTCAACTATGACCCAAGGGCTTGCTTCAAGGATTTCAAAAAATGAGATGTAAATCTCAGATCTCAATCATATACAATCAAAACTGGAACACCATGACTCTTTACCACCTCCCGAATATAGATTTTGGATAGATCATCCACCCTATGAGATTCAAGAATCAGGATGAAATGGGCCGATTTCGTTAGTCGATCCACTATCACCCAAATGGCATCGTGCTTTCTGACTATTCTTGGGAGACCTATGACAAAATCCATCACTATTTATTCTGCAGAGACCCGAAGCTTGATGTACATGGACATTACATTACTTTTGCGGAATAATTAATACATAACAAAAAAAGACACACAAGGACCGTAATAGTTTAGTGTCTTTGGAAACTCAGAATATAAACAACTAATCATGTTGAAAGATCTTCAACATCTCCCATAACGATCTTCCACTTTTTGTTTCCTTACCTAAAACCTTTCTTTATTTCCTGGGGAAAATAAAACATAAAAAGGGTGAGCTCAAATGCGTAGTAAGGGCAAACATAGAGAACATAAAACAATCCATAAACATTTGAAAGCAAAACTTGAACATGAAATCTAAACATTAAAACCATGAGCAAAGACATAAATCTTGGAAGTACATAAGGCATATATCATAAAGGAACATAAATCATGATAAAATAGCATGGGAATAAAACATGTAATTGTGGAAACAATTCATCACTTGTTATGATTTCCATAGTAGCCAAGGAATTGCTGCCAATACCATCTTAGTGGACAAAGTCCCTTTCTGAATCGAGTTCACTCCTCGTTTTAGTCCTGTAATACTGAACCGGATTAACTTATCGTTACAGCCCTATCTATCTCATGAGATATAAATATTTACCCAATGCATTGGAGGGAGATATAGGTCACACCCATCTCATAATGATATCATTCTTACTTGTGCCACAAAATAAACATACATCATTCATAATAACCCAACGAAAAAATGGGTTTCATAAACATCATCCCATCATCACATAATCCATATAAAAGTAATGGATATCATTTAATAATAAAAAAATTGAAACCATGTAAATCATAGAGACATTATACTTGAAACATACACATATGAAATAATGTCATCTTAGATGGAAAAATTGTTTTGATAAAACATTTGAAACGAATTCTTGAGGAAAATATCCTTTCTTCTTCAAAATCATTTTATTTTCACAAAATGTAATGCAATTTTAAAATAAAATGATTTTGTTAAAAATAGTCATGAAATATTTTGGAGGAAGCATCATGAAAATAAGGCTTTATAAAACTGTAAAAATCTGTTCGTTCCATATAAGTTAAAAAAACATTCTTCTCGTACTTTTGCCAAAAAAGTCAAAAAGTACCTCGTAATAGAAAGATTCCATACATAACATGTAGTAAAAGTCAAAATGGGAAAAAAGGACTTTAAAAATACATGAAAACTCTTTTATAAAACATATACATGGATGATAGAAATAACCCCAGTAAATACTTATGAATAAGAAATCTCGGATAAAAATGAGATTTGCAAAATTATCTCTTACCTTAGGTCTGATATGCTTCGTATGGATCCAAACCTCCTGTATAATGATTTAAATAATGTCATTGAATTATTAAATAATCATATTCATTGTTATGATATAATATGTGTTTCACTTATGACTTTATATTACCCATTCTTTTGTAAATTCCATGTTAAAGTAGCGTTTTGGGTAAAATCATTTCATTTATCGCATGTGATTCGACTTGTCATTTCTTGATATTATTAGTTATATATTGATTTACATAATTATATAATGTCAAAAATTATTTGTATATAATATATATTCATCATATACATATATATTATAGATCCATAAAAGGAATGAAATACACCGTTCATTGAGACGGTATGTCGTACATACGCATGAACGTTGTTTTCGTTTCCTTATTGAATTGAATGAAATTAAGTAGATGACATACATATATATACACATAAATCCAGTATAATTATTATGTCATATATTTCGTGATTACTTATTATATATACTTTATAATCATTCATGAATGGTTAACATGGAGAATGAATCTCATCGCGTCGTGGAGACGATAGTCCGTACATACGCACGAGCGATGATATCATTCCCATGATTGTGGAATTGCATTGAAGTGTATGTATAATATTTCAGAATCAATATAAATTTTCAATAATCATATATATTTATTTATTTACACCATTATAATCATCCATGTAAGGTGGTGTTCGAAAACATATTACACCACGGCGTGGAGACGGTATTCCGTACGTACGCACGCGCGGTGATTTCGTTTTCCGTAGGATGGATAGAATGTGAAATGGGGTTGTTTAATATTTATAATAACATATCATTATATGAGGGATACTTATGTTATTACTTCATAATTAAACAACTAAAGAATAAGAAGTTTATGAAGAAAGAAAATTGAAATAATCGATAACGGATATTACCTCTTCTTTGACACGCCTCTTTGAATCCTCCTCTTAGGGTACTAAAATTGGTCTTTGAGGAAGACCAGGACCTCTAGGATGTTTCTAGGGAATTTTATAAGGGAAATGGGTAGGGTATGGCCGATATTAAAGGCTCAAATTGGTGTGAGGAAGAGAGGGAGGAGGTGCCCTTTTATAAGGGAGGAGAGGGGCACCTTTGGAAATCTTAAAAATATTAATTTATAATAAATCTAAACCCACTTAAAAACCTCCAGAAATGACTCATATTCAAATATTAGATGAGATATGTTTGTAATATCATCATCCAATAAAATTTAGACATGTTAGGAGTTTATTTTAAACATTATCAACTTGATTTATCCTTATTTAATCAATTTAATTTTATTTGTGGAAATAACATTCTAAATTTTAAATTACAAAAAATAATTACTTATTTGTTGTGAATTTTACATAATTGGATAATTTATAATATTTTATACCATATAAAGTTAAATTTATAATTTTTAAATATTTTTGTGATTTTTAAAAAAATTTATAATATGTTATTTTTATAAAATAACAATAGTGTCAATTTTGACACTATTCATTTATTTGAATTTAAATAAAATATATACAGAATATATGTTCGAACTAAAATCTTTAATAGATTCACAAAAGGTCATATGTGTCTATAAAATTAGTGGATCACAATAAATAGTTCATATAATATTTATTTTATTATTTTTAAAACCATTTATTTGGTTTATCTCTTAATAAAATAATTACTACATCATTTTTGTATAATTATTTAATATAATTATTCGTTGCATAAAAATTAAAAATAAAATCCTATGATGAATATAAATCTATTAGATTTCACAATAATACTTTTACTAGAATTTATCATCTTAAAATAACAAAATTTAAATTGTTATATTTATTAAATTATGAAGGTGACAACTTTGGCATCATTTAAAAAATAATAATATAAGTGTCATAATCACTTTTATAAGGCTCAAAATGGTCAAATATTATCCCATTGGATGATTATGGTTTAAATTTACATGACCAATAAGTTTTTTTCAGGTTTTTGGGCCTTTTATGGTTACTATTTTTTTAATAAAAACTATATTCTTGATTTTTCACTAGATAAACAATTTCTGCATCACAATTGTGTCACAATTAATGATAATTATTTAATCTCTAAAAATTATAAATAAATTCACATGATGTAGATAATTTCATTAGATTTTTTGATACTATTCATGTTGAAAGTTTCATGAAGTTTATCACTAAATTAAAATTAATATACTTATAAGATTTAAGAGAGTGACATGTTGTCACTTTATTTGGTTTTAATAATAATTAAGTTATTTTCATGGAAAAAAGTCCATTAAATGATTCTAATCCGACCCTTATGTGATATGGGTCGTCTTTTAGTCATCCAATAGGATTTTGGTAGGTTTTAGGGTAATTTTATAATCTTATATTTATCCTTAATTACCCGATTTACCTTTAACTATGGTAAATAAAATTTACCGTGGTTACTATTTATAATGCCCAAAAATAAAAAGTAGTCTATGAATATAATTTGGACCCATTGATTCCAAATATGGAATCCATTTTTCCAAATTCAATACACAGAAGTTGCAGAAATTAAATTAAAATTAATCCCGTTGTCGAAAGAAAACGGGTTTTTGTTTAAAACATTGCAAAAGATTGAATTTATTTAACCTACGAATTCAAGGTAAAATCAATGATAATGACATACATTATATTAAATGGTAAAAATATATTCTATTTATACTTTAATACCATTCAATTTTATAATTTAACCACATAAATTATTACGATGAAAAAAGTTGTTTTTAATTAAAATATAGCGTATTTTTACTATTCATTAAAATATGAAAGTTATCCAAATAACATGAAAATTTTATCCAAGGTAAAATTCTAAATCCTTATTCCAAAGAATAATTTTATTTTGTAAAATTGGACTTATAAACATGTCAAAAACTATATTTAAAGTGGGTGCTCCATCAAAATGCGGCAAATCTGCATTTTTTTTAAAATAGTTATTTTGCCTGAAAATTTTATTTTGTTCACATAAAATGTTTTAAAAAATTTATATGATGAATAATGATGTTATAAAATTCAAAATTTGGTTAATTCTATTCACAACGGAAAGTTCGTGATAATATTATAACCATATATCGTTGTTTAGTGAAACCCGGTATTGCGTACAACACACGCTATCGAGAAAGGTCGTGATTGCATGTAATGAAAGCCAAGTCAGGGTTGTGTGTAGTGCAAGACTCCTTTGTTGTTGCATATAACAAAATCCAACCATATTTCATTTATATATTGAATATATATATATATATACTCAATGTTACGTAGAATAACTTCTATCAAATGAACTTGAAATTGTGTGTAACACGATCCAAGAATTGTGTTGCGTATACTGCAAGCTAATACGGTGTTGAATATAGCACAAGATAATCTTGGTGTAGCATAAAACACATGACATAAAATAAATTAAAAATAATACTTATCATAAAATATCGGGGTGTTACATTCTACCCCCCTTAAAATGAATTTCGCCCTCGAAATTCATCGGGGTTATAAATCGTTTACTATTCATAGAAACCCACATCGTAAAAAGGAATACTAAAACATAACTTTAAAAAAGAAAGTTAGAAACATAACGCTCACCCAAGGTAACTCAACATTGGGTTTCCAGATAGGATAGTATAGGTGAAAATATTGATATGGAGGAAAAATCTAACCATCAAGTTCTGATGGAGAGTGGTAGAGAACATGGCTATGAAATAGCCAACAATCACAAAGACATAGATTTGTGATGATATAAGGTACCATCTGATTTATTGGATATAAGAGCACTAGGACAACATTTTTTATTTTCAGGATCATTTCTATAATGTTGATGAATTTTCGAATCAAAAGAAATACTTAGTTGATTTTGTTACAATCTCACCGTTGTTCGTGCCTTGAACAATTTCCACTTCATCTCTTAATGAAATGAAGTTGAATTTTCCATTCATGAAGTGTTAGCAGATCATGTGATAGAATGATGAGTCATTCCATCTATTTCAAAAAAAAGGTTAGAAAAATTTATCAAATATACATAAGTCCATCTATGGTGTGGTTAATCGTATATGATTCCAAAAATGAACTTATACTTCATATATCATATCGCTTAATAAAATAAAACTAGTTTCTACTAACCAGGGACTTCTTGTAGGCCAGTGGTAGGCAATAAAGGCCATCCGCACTTCGGTTGTGGGTTCAATTCCCGCAACCTTGTCCGATGCGACGGGTTGTCGCCCGTCCTGCAGGTTATCATTTTTCTAAAACAATACTATTATAACAAAAATTTCTACCCTTAAACCATACTATCCATTCCAATCTTTAGGCTTATACAAAATACTTCTTTCCAAACTCATTGTATAAAGAGAACGATTACTAAATAGAACATATAACAAGCACGTGAATACCATCATTTATCCCTCATATATCTTGTTGGTCACATTCCATTCATGTGAATACCTTAATCATGTATTCTCTTGAAAAATGAATACCCATTGAATCTTTGTGAAAACATGAGTGCTGTAAAAAATTAACTCTTTCCACATACCAAAATCCTCAAAATTCTATATACTCAAACCATGATATCACTTAGTCCTTATATCAATCATGAGCTCATGAATACTATCAAACATTTCATTTTCTCCTTGTCCCTTCATTATGCGCATATCATATGCTTTCCAAAATATCTGAATAACCTTCCATGGTTATCGGTACCATTCAACATATACATCCAAATACTTTAGGAAAAAAAATAGTGTAACAATCCTTAGATGATTCTTTATTCCATAGTACCATACATTATTCTTTATAAACATACAAGCATTCCACTAACTTCCTAAACTACTGATTGAGCTTCATCATTTCTTTCATCTCATATTTCATTTGTAGTCTCTTCATCATCATCCACATAAATACTACTCATATGACCATGCTGATTCTCTTCCTGAGATTTTCCTTTAGGGCATTGGTTTGCATAATGTCCATACATTCCACATTTAAAACATCTAATCACTGTTGATGTCATAGCAATACCATTATCCATGTCCATGGTGTTAATTGAACCTTTTCCTTTGCACTTATTGGCTTTGTGTCATTCTTTTCCACACCCAAATCATATTTTAGTTCCTTTGAAACAATCTCCTCGATGCCTCTTCCCACATGATTTACATGAGGGAAATTTAACTTTCTTTCCTATATGATCATCATGAAACTCCATCTTTCTCTTATTATCTGAGTCGGAAAACGTACCAAATTTGAGATTATTGATCATATTATGAGATTGATGATTAGGCATAATAATGATGTTTGGACTTCCAAATCCTGTTTCATTTGGTTGTTCATGAAGAATATCATTCCAGTGTCTCTTATATCCTCTATTATCGTGAATCTTTTTGTTTCTAGCCATTTTCTAAAACCCAAAAAGAATAGTGTGAGAGGAAAAAATCATGCTAGGGAAAACAACATAGTAAAGGGGGAGTACCCTCAATATCTAACATCATAGGTTTAATTCTAAGATCGTTAGCACATTTCTAGGACTATAACCTATACGTATACTTAACCTTAGGGACATCCCTAGACATACCTTAGATATAAGGCCCCAGCCTTAAACCTTACTTATACTTGAGTTATTACAAGATTACACATTGAGGATCTTTTCAGGTTTAGAGTTTTAGAGAATTAGATCATGAAACTTGAATTACATTCCACATTTAAACAAGGTGGTTACATAAAAGACAATATCCATTCTTCCCATCAATGGAAACCTATTTAAAATAAAACACGGATTCTTTCTTGACACATCCTTGACACTATCGTCACATCATGTACCTTTCCCTTGACCTGTGAAAAGCATTTCAAAAACTTGGGATGAGCATAAAAAGCTCAGTAAGGGTTATAAAAATATGGAAAGGAAACATGAGTTCATATATACATAAGAATGAAATCATACTTTAACCATAAAACATAGGCATATCAAATAATGAATAAATCATAGAAAACATAAGACATAAAGGTAACTTGAGGCATTCATAACATTCTTACGTAGGGAGTAACCCTCTTGGTTACGTTTGGAATACCCATCACAGTATATTCCCTAAATCTCTTCGGAGAAACCTTAACGTTTCACTCCTTCGCGTTACCCAATGCATTGGAGAGCTATATCGGGCTCACCCACCCTTAGTTTATCACGGAACCACCCGTTCTTCATAACAATTCCCAAGAACCATAACATAATCGTATCACATAAACATGAATAAAGGAAACATAACATTTCCACATTTCAATCACAATATAACATTTTAGGATATTGAAATAATGAATCCATTCAAATAGAAACCATTTCCAAAACCATTTAAAATATTTAATAAAGAGATTTTTGAATCAAAGTGTCCCATACCACCTTGAAGCTTTTAACATTTTAAACCATTAATATCCATATAAATAAATACTTAAAACCATTTTGAAAACATGGATATTAATAATAACAAATAATTAAAACATTTAAAATGATATTTTGGTTAAAGGGGTTTTACCAAAATTAGAGACACTTGAATACAATAATCGAGGAATAACATTTAGTCAGAACTTTATAATATCATGAGAATAAAAGGATTCATGATATAATACTCCAAAGGACAGTATATACACCATATAAGAGTGAATTGGTGCATAACAACAATGAACCCTCAATAGAAATGTCAAATGTGATGAAATCCCTTATAAAGAAGGTATCCTTAAATTAAGGAAAAATAAATCTCAAAAATATGTGTGACAAATATATATACACCCAATATAAGTGGATATTAAGTGTAAAACAATAAAAGGTAATTCACACATATTCAATGGATGACATATTCAATGACTACAAGTTGAACCCAAAGAAATCGAAATTGGGTTAAAAAGTTCCCTTGACAGCCTAACGGCATCACATCAAAATGAGTTGATGAGAGATAAAAAGTGTATCTCATCACTTGGACATAAAATTTACATCAATAAGGATGTAAGAGAACATATCCCAACATAAAAATATGTAAATTAAATGACCCAATAAAAGAAGTCTTTTAAAAAAGAGGAGGGTGAAAGGTTCCCTTACCGACTTGGGTATCTTTCAAAACATACACCCCATGAAAGAAAGACAATAGGTCATTGATGTAAATACTCATAAACGAAATTATATTACACAAAGAGTATAATAATGATCAGTACATACACCACTCAATGGAATTTGTGGAGAATGTAGCATAAATCTCACGGGAATAAAAGTGAGATGAAAAATCCCTTACGAAAACTCGGCAGCCTAACGGCGCCACATAAAACTTCTGAATATGGATTGATGAGATCAAATAGAGTATCCCATAATATTACAATAGAATTTAAATCAAGTGGAATATAAAATAAAATCCCCCAACATTGCAAGTAGGAGTTTAAAAGAAGTGACATAAAGGAGAGTACTTAAAAAGAAAGAGAGAGGTTAGATCTCTTACGAAAGTTCGGCAGCCTAACGGCGCCACTCAAAACTTCCAAAATGGATTGATGAGAGAGAATAGGGTCTCTCATCTCATGAACATAAAAATTACAGTAAATTTAATATAAAATAACATCCCAATCATAAGAAAGATGAGCTTAAAATAAATGACATAAAAGAGTGTACTTAAAAAGAAAGAGAGTTGTAGGATCCCTTACCTCGGGTCCGACTTGACTCGATCGTTCTTTAATCTCCTGAATAATAAAATTGAGTTAATTTATAATTCCTTAAGAACCTTTTTCAAGTTCATTATTACTTTTATACCACTTATTACCATGTCATAAACATTATGTAATCATTTAAGTTAATAATATTTGTTTTGCCGATATTTGGTTCTTAAGTCGAAAGTGGACTTCTTACAATTACATGTTGTTCGTGTGGCCAAATTTTTATTATATACAGAATTTTATTCATTATGTAGATATAATATATGTCATATATATACAGTACATGCATGAATTTATGACATTACATAATCATTTAGAGGTAATAAATGAAACGCACCGTTCATGGAGACGGTAAGCCGTACGTACGCATGAACACTACTTTCATTTCTATTTCGTATTTTATAGAATGGAATAATAATGATATAAAGGTATATTATAATTCCAGTATAATATCATATATAATATCATATTTCCATCCTTTATACATCCCACATATGGTATTTAACGAATCAAATCACTTTGAGGGGGCGGTAGTCCGCACTTCCTTAAATGAAGATATCGCGTATACCCATAATGGAAGCCATAAAGGTAAGACAAAAATTAAAAATACAGAATCATAAATAAAACATAAACATATTATATATCATATATAAAAATAGTGACATCATAATGGCCACCTTTGAAGGTGTTAAATGAGTATTGAACAATCATCGTTTCGGGAGGCAGAATTTCACCATCCACGGAAACCGTATGTTCTTTAACCATTTTATGTAGTTGTGTGAGAGTGTAGATCTAATAAATCTTATAAAAACATCCTAGTATATTGAAGATACTGGTGTTGTTACAAAAGAAGTAAATAAAAAGAGTTTAGGGGGTTGTAGAAGCAAAATAAAACAAATGAACATGAGAGAATGAATTACCTTTAAAAGTGTAACTCCTTTTGATTTGAGCCTAAAGGCTTCCTTTGAAAGGATTCTGCCCAAAGGGAATCCTCTAGGATGAGGATAGGGATTTGGAGAGAGTAAATGGGCAGGTTTTGGCCGAGCCAAAGGATATAGGAGTGTGTTAAATGAGGTAGAGGTGGGGGCCTTTTATAAGAGGAGAGGAGGGGTACTTTCGGAAAGTAAAAAAATATTACTTTATTTGAAAATGTGTTTCGGTTTAAAAAGGTCTCACATTGATATAATTCGTGGATAAGGTGATAAGGCTTCTAAATCCACTCATCCAATAAGTTTTGGACATGTGTAGTTCATAGATTTTACATTATCTTTCCATTTTATTTAAATCGTCAAATAATGATGTCATCGTTGCATCATTATTATGTCATAAATAATTTAATTTATTTAATGTCTAAAAATTATAAAAAAAATACTATGATGTAGGAAATCTTTTTATCTTTCTAATTAATATTTATAATCAAAAAGATTACTTGTATAACACCACTTAAAAATTGTTTTAGTAAAACATATCATGTTTGTGTCAATTTTACTTTTACATTAAATAAAATGTTATTTATGTCATTTCCCAACCAAAGTGGATCCATGGGGTCCCCAAGTTGACCCATGGCTTGTCTTGGTCGGACATGATACAACCAATGAGGGTAAGACATGTTTAAAGCTCATCTCATTTTATTAAAGCATTATTTTTACCTTAAACTACACTAATTACCACTAATCGCGATTAAAAACTTAATAAGTAACTATTCACCAAAAAATTATTTTAATCTCATTGAACCACATTTTACTTCTTAATGACAACCATGTATGTTGGATTTTTGAAAATCAAAACACAATGATGGCAAAATTTCATTTAAACGGAAAATCAGTTTTTATAAGTACCACTTAGTGGTTTCACTATTCATCAAAAATTGAAGTTTTTCAGAAAAATCCCAAAAATTCACCCTAAGCTATATTTGATATTCTGAATTCAAAAATGAAGTCCGTTTTACAAAATTCAAAACATATAAGTCACATTAATTAATTTAATAATTAATTCCCGCTATCATGACAAATAGCGTGTTTTATGAAACAATAAGTATCAAAAGATTGACACTAGTTTATGTCTGATTTCAAAGTGAAATTGATTCCAACGACCACTATTGGATTTAATGGTAAATTTTTTTTCTAATTTCACTTTAAAACAAATTCAAAATATAATCTAATCATATAAATAAATTAGATTAAAAAGTGGTTTTGAATTAAAATACAACATTTTACACTATTCATTAAAAAAATGAACTTTATCGGAAAGATACCAAAAATTTACACAAATTAAACTTTGATGTCCCGATTCTTAATAAGAGTTTTATTTGGTCCAAAAGAATTTTTAAGAGTGAACAAAACTATATTTAATGACGGTTCTCCATCAAAAGCTGATAAGTGAAACTTTATTGAAAACTAGGGCATATACGCCTAAAATTGAATTCTTTCCGTATTTTAAGACTTTATCTTTTATTGTATAAATGTAAAAATATTTAAGAACATATATAATCATATTTTAGTTATTTCTATCCATTCCTGCCATTACAATGGCTACATGTTAACTACCATTTAAAATAATATTATTTTATTATTAGAGTGCAACGTAAGATTCCCAAGAAACTCGTTGTTGCGTGTTGGGTACGCCATCGAGCATAGCGTCCCATTTAAAGTCATATTAATATTTTATTCACAAATATGGATAAATATGAAAATGTCATATTCCTTATATACCTGGGGTGTTACATCCTTCCCCCCTTTAGGGAATTGCGTCCTCGCAATTTTAAAATTGCGCTTGGAAACATCCTTGAACGTCCCACATAGGAACAAGATTCGGTAAAACAATCACTTTAAAATAAAGAAAGATAAGCACAGAGGTCACCCGAGTTAACCCATACTAGGATTCTAAGTATGAAAATATGGACATGGAGGAGAAAACATAGGGTCATGTTCCGATGGAGAGTGATAGAAAACATGTTTAGGAGAAAGTTAACAATAAGAAAATCACAAACTTGTGATGGGTTAAACGGTGTTGGGTTCCCCAGTAGGAAAAGTTAATAGACAACATTTTTTTTTAAGTTACTTTTTATTGAGGAATTTATTCATAAGGAAGAATAATCACTTATCATGTTGACTTTCAACTTTTACTATATTCCTTAGTCAAACTCATATTTTTTCCAAAAGATGAGTATTTAGGGAGACTTGTTCGCATTAAGAGTACTATAATCAACTTCTAGAGAATCACCTAATCCCCAAAAGAGAACTATATACATCCCATGTATTTAGGCTTTAACCAAAACCAAAACCAAAAAGGTTAGTACAAGATCAGATAATCCAGAAAAGGATAACCCCTTATAAAAAGAAAATCTATTCTTAATCTCTAAAATTTGTCCAACAAAACCCAAAGTTCAACGAGGACCATCCGATAAACAATTTTTC
Source organism: Viscum album (assembly GCA_963277665.1). Taxonomy (NCBI): domain Eukaryota; kingdom Viridiplantae; phylum Streptophyta; class Magnoliopsida; order Santalales; family Viscaceae; genus Viscum; species Viscum album. Next base: position 1,302,398,775 of record OY728140.1, on the reverse strand, counting down.
CATAAAATTATTCAAAGTAAACCAATATAAGATTGAAACCCAAATATTTGAAGGATTTAGTCACATAGTCTTCCAAGTTAAATCGTAACATTTATCTCCAAACAACATTAGTTGCTCCTAAATTCTCACATTGAAAAGTAATTATCCTAATCACATATCCTCCAAAATCAACTTACTCTTAATTCATAAAATCATATAACTAAAAAGAATCAGTCAAACTAACCAGGGACTTCACGTAGTCCAGTGGTAGGCGATAAATACCAGTCGCACTTTGGTTGTGGGTTCGATTCCCGCAGCATTGTCCGACGCGACGGGTTGTCACACGGTCTGCGTGTTGTCCTTTTTCCAAAACTATATAATTCTCAAATAATTACCAAAAAAGGTATAAAATCATCAAAAATAACCATAACATAATTTAACCTCAATTTTATCTCATGCCTTTCACTTCAATCATAACATATGGTAACCCATAATTACCTCAAAAGTAAGGATCATATAAACCCAAATGGTTCTTTATAACTATGTCCACAAAAGAAAAGATAACTATTACTTGAATAAAATTTGCCTATATTAAACATCAGGGTTACACATAATATAATAAGTCTTCTAATGTAACCCATCATCAAAAGAGACTTAATACTCTTAAGAATTTCACCCTAACTCTTGAAGCCCTTATATGTTGACATCTTACTCATTCAACATTCTTCATGATCCATTATCCATTCCTTTCCAACTTATTCTGAAATACCTCTTTCCTACAAACAAAATCATGAATCATATCCTAAGATTCCAAAATAAGAAAACAATAGTCATGAAATAGTACATACCTTTGATTGGTCATTGTTAGTTTCTTCATCCTCAATCGGAATGGCATTAGGTATTGGTAAACGAATATTGGTATGCTCTTGGTGACCCCATTCACGAAACTTCTTCATAGGACATGTGTTTGAATAATGACCATGCACACCACATTTAAAACATTCAATTGATCCCTCAGAAAGAACTTCTTTCCCTTTCCTCGAGTCAACTGGATGCTTCCTTTTTCCATGGCAGGTTCTTGCTTTATGACCTTCATTTCCACATCTATAGCATATTTCTGTCCCTTTGAAACATTTTCCTAGGTGTTTCTTTCCACATCTTTGACACATAGGTTTTTGAACACACATACCTTTATGATTATTACCTGTACTTTCGTAGGGATTTGTTTCTTGCATATATGATGCCTTAGAGAAATATCCAAGGTTTAGGTGGTCAATCATGACTCCAGATAGTTGGTTGAGGATAATCAAAAGATCTCTCATTGCAGCTCCCATATCATTCAGTTGCTTTCTCAAAAAACTGTCACAGTTTTCTTCACATCCACTGTTACTTTGGTGCCTGCTAGATCCAGCCATTTACTAAAACCAAAAAGGTCAGTGTGAGTATATCAACAAAACCATCATGTACTAATGAGTAAGATAGACAATAAGATATACTTACTCATTCACTTTATCTAAAACTAAGACTCTTTCTGAAATCCTAACCATTATGGTAATTGTCAATTATGCTTAAAGAATACTGTAACCTCTAAAGTTATCTAAACCGACCTTTGATACCAACTATAAGGCCCCAGCCTTAAACCTTACTTAAACTTGAGTTATTACAAGATTACACATTGAGGATATTTTCAGGTTTAGAGTTTTAGAGAATTAGATCATGAAACTTGCATTACATTCCACATTTAAACAAGGTGGTTACATAAAATACAATATTCATTCTTCCCATCAATGGAAACCTATTTAAAATAAAACACGGATTCTTTCTTGACACATCCTTGACACTATTGTCACATCATGTACCTTTCCCTTGACCTGTGAAAAGCATTTCAAAAACTTGGGATGAGCATAAAAAGCTCAGTAAGGGTTATAAAAATATGGAAAGGAAACATGAGTTCATATATACATAAGAATGAAATCATACTTTACCCATAAAACATAGGCATATCAAATCATGAATAAATCATAGAAAACATAAGACATAAAGGTAACTTGAGGCATTCATAACATTCTTACGTAGGGAGTAACCCTCTTGGTTACGTTTGGAATACCCATCACACCATATTCCCTAAATCTCTTCGGATAAACCTTAACGTTTCACTCCTTCGCGTTACCCAATGCATTGGAGAGCTATATCGGGCTCACCCGCCCTTAGTTTATCACGGAACCACCCGTTCTTCATAAAAATGCCCAAGAACCATAACATAATCGTATCACATAAACATGAATAAAGGAAACATAACATTTCCACATTTCAATCACAATATAACATTTTAGGATTTTGAAATAATGAATCCATTCAAAAAGAAACCATTTCCAAAACCATTTAAAACATTTAATAAAGAGATTTTTGAATCAAAGTGTCCCATACCACCTTGAAGCTTTTAACATTTTAAACCATTAATATCCATATAAATAAATACTTAAAACCATTTTGAAAACATGGATATTAATAATAACAAATAATTAAAACATTTAAAACGATATTTTGGTTAAAGGGGTTTTACCAAAATTAGAGACACTTGAATACAATAATCGAGGAATAACATTTAGTCAGAACTTTATAATATCATGAGAATAAAATGATTCATGATATAATACTCCAAAGGACAGTATATACACCATATAAGAGTGAATTGGTGCATAACAACAATGAACCCTCAATAGAAATGTCAAATGTGATGAAATCCCTTATAAAGAAGGTATCCTTAAATTAAGGACAAATAAATCTCAAAAATATGTGTGAAAAATATATATACACCCAATATAAGTGGATATTAAGTGTAAAACAATAAAAGTTAATTCACACATATTCAATGGATGACATATTCAATGACTACAAGTTGAACCCAAAGAAATCGAAATTGGGTTAAAAAGTTCCCTTGACAGCCTAACGGCATCACATCAAAATGAGTTGATGAGAGATAAAAAGTGTATCTCATCACTTGGACATAAAATTTACATCAATAAGGATGTAAGAGAACATATCCCAAAATAAAAATATGTAAATTAAATGACCCAATAAAAGAAGTCTTTTAAAAAAGAGGAGGGTGAAAGGTTCCCTTACCGAATTGGGTATCTTTCAAAACATACACCCCATGAAAGAAAGACAATAGGTCATTGATGTAAATACTCATAAACAAAATTATATTACACAAAGAGTATAATAATGGGCAGTACATACACCACTCAATGGAATTTGTGGCGAATGTAGCATAAATCTCACGGGAATAAAAGTGAGATGAAAAATCCCTTACGAAAACTCGGCAGCCTAACGGCGCCACATAAAACTTCCGAATATGGATTGATGAGATAAAATAGAGTATCCCATAATATTACAATAGAATTTACAGCAAGTGTAATATAAAAGAAAATCCCCCAATATTGCAAGGAGGATTTTAAAAGAAGTGACATAAAGGAGAGTACTTAAAAAGAAAGAGAGAGGTTAGATCTCTTACGAAAGTTCGGTAGCCTAACGGCGCCACTCAAAACTTCCAAAATGGATTGATGAGAGAGAATAGGGTCTCTCATCTCATGAACATAAAAATTACATTAAATTTAATATAAAAGAACATCCCAATCATAAGAAAGATGATCTTAAAATAAATGACATAAAAGAGTGTACTTAAAAAGAAAGAGAGTTGTAGGATCCCTTACCTCGGGTCCGACTTGACTCGATCGTTCTTTAATCTCCTGAATAATAAACTTGAGTTAATTTATAATTCCTTAAGAACCTTTTTCAAGTTCATTATTACTTTTATACCACTTATTACCATGTCATAAACATTATGTAATCATTTAAGTTAATAATATTTGTTTTGTCGATATTTGGTTCTTAAGTCGAAAGTGGACTTCTTAGAATTACATGTTGTTCGTGTGGCCAAATTTTTATTATATCCAGAATTGTATTAATTATGTAGATATCATATATTTCATATATATCCAGTACATGCATGCATTTATAACATTACATAATCATTTAGAGGTAAGAAATGAAATGCACCGTTCATGGAGACGGTAAGCCGTACGTACGCATGAACGCTACTTTCATTTCTATTTCGTATTTTATAGAATGGAATAATAATGATATAAAGGTATATTATAATTCCAGTATAATATCATATATAATATCATATTTCCATCCTTTATACATCCCACATATGGTATTTAACGAATCAAATCACTTTGAGGGGGCGGTAGTCCGCACTTCCTTAAATGAAGATATCGTGTATACCCATAATGGAAGCCATAAAGGTAAGACAAAAATGAAAAATAAAGAATCATAAATAAAACATAAACATATTATATATCATATATAAAAATAGTGATCTCATAATGGCCACCTTTGAAGGTGTTAAATGAGTATTGAACAATCATCGTTTCGGGAGGCAGAATTTCACCATCCACGGAAACTGTATGTTCTTTAACCATTTGATGTAGTTGTGTGAGAGTGTAGCTCGAATAAATCTTATAAAAACATCCTAGTATATTTAAGATACTGGTGTTGTTACAAAAGAAGTAAATAAAAAGAGTTTAGGGGGTTGGAGAAGCAAAATAAAACAAATGAACATGAGAGAATGAATTACCTTTAAAAGTGTAACTCCTTTTGATTTGAGCCTAAAGGCTTCCTTTGAAAGGATTCTGCCCAAAGGGAATCCTCTAGGATGAGGAGAGGGATTTGGAGAGAGTAAATGGGCAGGTTTTGGCCGAGCCAAAGGCTTGAGGAGTGTGTTAAATGAGGTAGAGGTGGGGGCCTTTTATAAGAGGAGAGGAGAGGTACTTTTGGAAAGTAAACAAATATTACTTTATTTGAAAATGTGTTTCGGTTTCAAAAGGTCCCACATTGATATAATTCGTGGATAAGGTGATAAGGCTTCTAAATCCACTAATCCAATAAGTTTTGGACATGTGTAGTTCATATATTTTACATTATCTTTCCATTTTATTTAAATCGTCAAATAATGATGTCATCGCTGCATCATTATTATGTCATAAATAATTTAATTTATTTAATGTCTAAAAATTATAAAAAAATACTATGATGTAGGAAATATTTTTATATTTCCAATTAATATTTATAATCAAAACGATTACTTGTATAACCCCACTTAAAAATTGTTTTAGTAAAACATATCATGTTTGTGTCAATTTTACTTTTACATTAAATAAAATGTTATTTATGTCATTTCCCAACCAAAGTGGATCCATGGGGTCCCCAAGTTGAACCATGGCTTGTATTGGTCGGCCATGATACAACCAATGAGGGTAAGACATGTTTCAAGCTCATCTCATTTTATTAAAGCATTATTTTTACCTTAAACTACACTAATTACCACTAATCGCGATTAAAAACTTAATAAGTAACTATTCACCAAAATATTATTTTAATCTCATTGAACCACATTTTACTTCTTAATGACAACCATGTATGTCGGATTTTTGAAAATCAAAACACAATGATGGAAAAATTTCATTTAAACGGAAAATCAGTTTTTATAAGTACCACTTAGTGGTTTCACTATTCATCAAAAATTGAAGTTTTTCAGAAAAATCCCAAAAATTCACCCTAAGCTATATTTGATATTCTGAATTCAAAAATGAAGTCCGTTTTACAAAATTCAAAACATATAAGTCACATTAATTAATTTAATAATTAATTCCTGCTGTCATGACAAATAGCGTGTTTTATGAAACAATAAGTATCAAAAGATTGACACTAGTTTAAGTCTGATTTCAAAGTGAAATTGATTCCAACGACCACTATTGGATTTAATGGTAAAAAATTTTTCTAATTTCACTTTAAAACCAATTCAAAATATAATCTAATCATATAAATAAATTATATTAAAAAGTGGTTTTGAATTAAAATACAACATTTTACACTATTCATTAAAAAAATGAACTTTATCGGAAAGATACCAAAAATTTACACAAAGTAAATTTTGATGTCCCGATTCTTAATAAGAGTTTTATTTGGTCCAAAAGAATGTTTAATAGTGAACAAAACTATATTTAATGACGGTTCTCCATCAAAAGGTGATAAGTGAAACTTTAGTGAAAACTAGGGCATATACGCCTAAAATTGAATTCTTTCCGTATTTTAAGCCTTTATCTTTTATTGTATAAATGTAAAAATATTTAAGAACATATATAATCATATTTTAGTTATTTCTATCCATTCCCGCCATTACAATGGCTACATGTTAACTACCATTTAAAATAATATTATTTTATTATTAGAGTGCAACGTAAGATTCCCAAGAAACTCGTTGTCGCGTGTTGGGTACGTCATCGAGCATAGCATCCCCTTTAAAGTCATATTAATATTTTATTCACAAATATGGATAAATATTAAAATGTCATATTCCTTATATACCTGGGGTGTTACATTAGAAGTATCTCTAGGGATCTCACTAATGTTTCCGCATCCTAGTTTCCAAAGTTTGACTAAACCTTTCCTCTAATACCAACTGTAGAGACCCGAAACTTGATGTACATGGACATTACATTACTTTTGTGGAATACTTAATACATAACAAAAAAAGACACACAAGGACCGTAATAGTTTAGTGTCTTTGGAAACTCGGAATATAAACAACTAATCATGTTGAAAGATCTTCAACATCTCCCATAATGATCTTCCACTTTTTGTTTCCTTACCTAAAACCTTTCTTTATTTCCTGGGGAAAATAAAACATAAAAAGGGTGAGCTCAAATGCTCAGTAAGGGAAAACATAGAGAATATAAAACAATCCATAAACATTTGAAAGCAAAACTTGAACATGGAATCTAAACTTTAAAACCTTGAGAAAAGACATAAATCTTGGAAGTACATAAGGCGTATATCATAAAGGAACATCAATCATGATAAAATAGCATGGGAATAAAACATGTAATTGTGGAAACCATTTAGCACTTTTTATGATTTCCATAGTAGCCAAGGCATTGCTGCCAAGACCATCTTGGTGGACAAAGTCCCTTTCTGAATCGAGTTCACTCCTCGTTTTAGTCCAGTAATGCTGAACCGGATTAACTTACCATTCCAACCCTATCTATCTCATGAGATATAAATCTTTACCCAATGAATTGGAGGGAGATATAGGTCCCACCAATCTCATAATGAAATCATTCTTACTTGTGCCACAAAATAAACATACATCATTCATAATGACCCAACGAATAAAATGGGTTTCATAAACATCATCCCATCATCACATAATCCATATAAAAGTAATGGATATCATTTCATAATAATAAAATTTAAACCATGTAAATCATAGAGACATTATACTTGAAACATACACGTATGAAATAATGTCATCTTAGATGGAAAAATGGTTTTGATAAAACATTTGAAACAAATTCTTGGGGAAAATATCCTTTCTTCTTCAAAATCATTTTCTTTTCACAAAATGTCATGCAATTTTAAAAGAAAAGGATTTTGTTAAAAATAGTCATGAAATCATTTGGAGTAATCTTAATGAAAATAAGGCTTTATAAAACTGTAAAAATCCATTCGTGCCGTATAAGTTAAAAAAAACATTCTTCTCGTACTTTTGCCAGAAAAGTCAAAAAGTACCGCGTAATAGAAATATTCCATACATAACATGTAGTAAAAGTAAAAAATGGGTAAAAAGGACTTTAAACATACATAAAAACACTTTTATAAAACATGTACATGGATGATATAAATAACCCCAATAAATACTTACGAATAAGCAATGTCGGATAAAAATTAGATTTGCAAAATTATCCCTTACCTTAGGTCTGATATGCTTCATATGGATCCAAACCTCCTGTATAATGATTTAAATAATGACATTGACTTATTACATAATCATATTCATTATTATGATATCATATTTGTTTCACTTATGACTTTATATTACCCATTCTTTTGTAAATTCCATGTTAAAGTAGCGTTTTGGGTAAAATCATTTCATTTATCGTATGTGTTTCGACTTGTCGTTTCTTGATATTATTACTTATATACTGATTTAAATAATTCCAGAATGTAAAACATGATTTATATATAATATATATTCATCATATACATATATATTATAGATCGATAAAAGGAATGAAATACATCGTTCATGGAGACGGTAGGCCGTACGTACGCATGAACGCTATTTTCGTTTCCTTATTGAATTGAATGAAATTAAGTAGATGAAATACATATATATACACATAAATCCAGTATCATTATTATGTCATATATTTCATGATTACTTATTATATATACTTTATAATCATTCATGAATGGTTAACATGGAGAATGAATCTCATCGCGTCGTGGAGACGGTAGTCTGTACATACGCAGGAGCGATGATATCATTCCCATGATCGTGGAATTGCATTGAAGTGTATGTATAATATTTCAGAATCAATATCAATTTGAAATAATAATATATAGTTATTTATTGACACCATTATACACATCCAAGTAAGGTGGTGGTCAAAAACAGATTACACCACGGCGTGGAGACGGTATTCCGTACGTACGCACGCGCGGTGATTTCGTTTTCCGTAGGATGGATAGAAGGTGAAATGGGGTTGTTTCATATTTATAATAACATATCAGTATATGAGTGATACTGATGTTATTACTTCATAATGAAACAACTAATGAATAAGAAGAAGTTGAAGAAGAATGAAAATTGAAAGAATCGGTAACGGATATTACCTCTTCTATGACACGCCTCTTTGAATCCTCCTCTTAGGGTACTAAAATTGGTCTTCGAAAAAGACCAGGACCTCTAGGATGTTTCTAGGGAATTTGATAAGGGAAATGGGTAGGGTAGTTCTGAGCTTAAAGGCTCAAATTGGTGTTAGGAAGAGAGGGAGGAGGTTCCCTTTTATAAGGGAGGAGAGGGGCACCTTTGGAAATCTTAAAAATATTAATTTATAATAAATCTAACCCCACTTAAAAACCTCCAAAAATGAATCATATTAGAATATTAGATGAGATATGTTTTTAATCTCATCAACCAATAAAATTTATACATGTTATGAGTTTATTTTAAACATCATCAACTTAATTTATCCTTATTTAATCAATTTAATTTTATTTGTGGTAATAACATTCTAAATTTTAAATTATAAAAAATTATTACTTATTTGTTGTGAATTTTCCATACGTGGATACTTTACAAAAATTTATACCATATAAATTTAAATTTATAATTTTTAATTATTTTTGTGATTTTTAAACAATTTTATAATATATTATTTTTATAAAATAACAATAGTGTCAATTTTGACAGTATTCATTTATTTGAATTTAAATAAAATATATACAGAATATATGTTCGAAATAAAAGCTTTAATAGATTCATAAATGGTCATAGGTATCTATAAAATTAGTGTAGTACAATAAATTGTTCATATAATATTTATTTTATTATTATTAAAACCATTTATTGGTTTTATCTCTTGATAAAATAATTACTACATCATTTTTTTATAATTATTTAATATACTTATTTTTTTCATAAAAATTAAAAATAAAATCCTATGACGAAGATAAATCTATTACCTTTCACAATAATACTTTTACTCGAATTTATCATCTTAAAATCGCAATATTTAAATTGTTATATTTATTAAATTATGAAGGTGACAACTTTGGCATCATTTAAAATAAAATAATATAAGTATCATAATTGATTTTATAATGCTCCAAATGGTCAAATATTCGACCATTGGATGATTATGGTTTAACTTTACATGACCAATAAGTTTTGGTCAGGGTTTTGGGCCTTTTATGGTTACTATTAGTTTAATAAAAACTATATTCTTGATTTTTCACTAGATAAACAATTTCTGCATCACTATTGTGTCACAATTAATGATAATTATTTAATCTCTAAAAATTATAAATAAATTCACATGATGTATATAATTTCATTATATTTCTGGATACTATTCATGTTCGATGTTTCATGAAGTTTATCACTAAATTAAAATTAATATACTTATAAGATTTAAGAGAGTGACATGTTGTCACTTTCTTTGGTTTTAATAATAATTAAGTTATTTTCATGGACAAATGTCCATTAAATGATTATAATCCGACCCTTAGGTGATATAGGTCGACTTTTAGTCATCCAATAAGATTTTGGCAGGTGTTAGGGTAATTTTATAATCTTATATTTACCCTTAATTACCCGATTTACCTTTAATTATGGTAAATAAAATTTACCATAGTTACTATTCATAATGCCCAAAAATAAAAAGTAGTCTATTAATATAATTTAGACCCACTGATTCCAAATATGGAATCCATTTTTCCAAATTAAATACATAAAAGTTGTAGAAATTAAATTAAAATTAATCCCGTTGTCGAAAGAAAACGGGTTTTTATTTAAAACATTGCAAAAGATTGAATTTATTTAACCTACGAATTCAAGGTAAAATCAATGCTAATGACACACATTGTATTAAATGGTAAAAATATATTCTATCTATACTTTATGACCATTCAATGTTATAATTTAACCACATAAATTATTACGATGAAAAAAAGTTGTTTTTAATTTAAATATAGCGTGTTTTTACTATTCATTAAAATATGAAAGTTATCAGAATAACATGAAAATTTTATCCAAGGTAAAATTTTATATCCTTATTCCAAAGAATAATTTTATTTTGTAAAAATTAACTTATAAACATGTCAAACACTATATTTAAAGTGGGTGCGCCATCAAAAGGCGGCAAAACTGCATTTTTTGAAAAATACTTATTTTACCCGAAAAATTTATTTTGTTCACATAAAATGTTTTAGAAAATTTATATGATGAATAATAATGTTATAAAATTCAATATGTGGTTAATTAAATTCATAACGGCTAGTTTGTGATAATATTATATCCATATATCGTTGTTTAGTGAAACCCGGTATTGCGTACAACACACGCTATCGAGGAAGGTCGTGATTGCGTGTAATGAAAGCCAAGTCAGGGTTGTGTGTAGTGCAAGACTCCTTTGTTGTTGCATATAACAAAATCCAACCATATTTCATTTATACATTGAATATATATATATATATATATATATACACTCAATGTTACGTAGAATAACTTCTATCAAATGAACTTGAAATTGTGTGTAACACGATCCAAGAATTGTGTTGCGTATACTGCAAGCTAATACGGGGTTGCGTATAGCACAAGATAATCTTGGTGTAGCATAAAACACATGACATAAAATAAATGAAAAAGAATAGTTATCATAAAATCTTGGGGTGTTACATATTCCCACTTCCAAACAGATATTGGTAAAGACTGCAACATTCCTGCTGGCCTCGGATGCCCTGCCTTGACCTGCTAACAAGTCAAGCATCTCGAAACAAACTCAGCCACACTTCATTTCATACCATCCCACCAGAACTGCACATTCATCACTTTATACATTTTCTAAATTCCATGATAAATATCCCACCTGGAATGATGATATACCTTGAGAAGATCCTCCTGAAAAGAAATTGGTACAACCATCTGATTCAATAAACACAAAACTGAATCTCCATTCAGTTTCTAACCCTCAATGGTCTCCCCGCCATTGATTCTTGACCCCATGTTCACACACTCAGAATCAGATATATGTTCCTCTTTAACTAGGCCAACCAAATCAGGAATCAACAAAACCATAAACAAGACCACTCTATCGCCTTGGTCCTCACATTCCAACCACATATCGGCTATAAACGACATCAACTTCCACTGTTCTGATGCTTGTTTCACCATCTGAGCATATGATTTCCTACTTAATGCATCTGCCACCAAATTTCCCCTACCTGGTGTGTACATTAAATAAAAAAAACATCTGGATATATTCCATCCATCTCCTTTGCCTCAAGTTAAAATCCTTTTGTGATAAAATGTGCTTCATGCTCTTGTGATCTGTATATACCATGAATTTCTCACTAAAGAGATAATGACACCACACATTCAAAGCATGCACCACTGCTGCCAATTCCAAATCATGAGTTGGGTAGTTCTTCTCATGCACTCTCAACTACCGTGAGCCATATGCAACCACATGATTCCCTTGCATGAGAACACACCCCAACCCTGATCCATATGCTTCACAATACACCACATACCCTTTTCCTGATTCTGGAAAAACCAAGATTGGTGATGATGTAAGGATACCCTTTAGCTCTTTGAAACACTGCAGACACTGTTCATTCCACTGGAATGGAACATTCTTTCTTGTCAAAGATGTCATCGGTGATGCCAAACATGAAAAATCATGAACAAAACATCGATAATACCTAGCTAGACCAAGGAAACTCCACACCTAAAACATAGTCTTTGGTGGTTGCCATGAGTTAACAACCTCTACCTTTTCAGGATCCACTGAAACACCCCTTTTAGAAATCACATGGCCAAGAGAATGAACATCCTATATCTAAAAGTCACACTTTGATAATTTAGCATACAACTGAGGATCCCTCAAGATCCCTAGCACTGTCTCCAAGTGCTAATCATTCTCCACCTTTGTCTTTGAATACACTAGAATATCATCTACAAACACCACCACAAATGAATCCAGATATCTCTGAAATATCTGATTCATCAATGCCATAAACACTGCTGGTGCATTTTTTCGACCAAAGGGCATAACCACATATTCATAATGGCCATATCTACTTCTGAAATCTGTTTTAGGAATATCGTTCTTCCTCACCCGCAATTGATGATATCACGACCTCAGGTCGATCTTGGAGAACCACTGGGCTCCCCTCAACTGGTCAAATAAATCACCAATTTTTTGAAGTGGATATCTATTATTTATCATAACTTGGTTAATTCTATGATAATCAACACATAGCCTCAAATTTCCATCAACATGTTTCACAAACAACACCGAAGCTACCCACGGGGATGTGCTAGGTCAGATAAACCCTTTTTTCTCTAACTCTTCCAACTAGAATTTCAATTCCCACAATTCAGTAGGTGTCATCCGATAAGATGGAAGTGATATAGGACTGGTCCCCAGAAGGAGATCAATTGTAAACTCCACTTCTCTTTCAGAAGGTAAACCAGATAATTATTCAGTAAAAACATACATGAACTGATCCACCACTGCAAGAAGAAAACTCTTCTCAACACCATGTACCGATTCAAACTACAACACCACCAACTGATATGATAACGTTCCCACTACTGGTGCCAACAAACCCGTTACACCCTTCCTTTCATACCTCTCTCCTATAAAGAGATGTATAATGCCATCGTGTGTCATAAAAGCCATTTTCTGTGCATTACAGTAGATGTGGGCCTTAAAATACACCAGACAATCCATTTCTAGGATTACATCATACCCATCCATCTCAAGCATTGAGAGATTCCACATTAGCTCAACCTCGCCCACAACGAGACAACATGCTCTACACAAGAAGGCTTGACACTCTCTTTGATCCAGAGAAGTTTGAAGTTTTAAAACCGAGGGCATCATTTCTACCCTTAAACCCAGCAAATCAACCACACATGCAGCAATAAAAGAGTGTGAATCACCCATATCAAACATCACTTGCATCAAGGTAGAATTTAAAAGAATAGTACCTTGCACCGTGGATGGTCCCGACTGATCATCCACCACAACCTACTCAGCTCCGAAAAATGCCTTTGCTGCCACACTCTGCTCTTTATTTCTTTACCGAGGCGTCACGGTATTTTGAGAATCACCATGACCCACTCTACTCTACTTATGAGGGGTGTGCTACTGTCCTCATCCCGTCGAAGCATGCGACGTATGTGATCCCTAAGGAGTGTCATACGCACCCGATCTTGGATCATTATGAAAACAACGCTGCAGATGCCCCATCTTCTTACAATTTTGACATGCTCGAGGTTGTGTCTTACAATCTCACTTGATGTGGCTCGTCGAACCACACTGAAAACATTCTGGTTTTCTATAAGGATTCAGAGGAAGATTCACCGATCCTGTCATCGGATTATGTGTCATACTCCCACCCTGGTAATAAGTGTCCCTCCTCCACTTGAACCCAGCGTTAGAGTTACCACTATTCCCCATGGGTACCACCAAGCTTCCACCACCTGGAGCGGCCAACAGATCCCGCTTAGCCACTGAGGATCTATTCACCATCACTGTGTAATCATATATACACAGTACTGCTATCTTTGAATGGATTTCGTGCCTTAACCCCAATTCAAAGATCCTTGCCTTCAACGACATGCTACCCACCACCTCGGGTGCAAACCTCACTAAGTTCATAAACTTATCTGCATACTCTGTCAAAGATATATGCTCTTGCTTCAAATTGAAGAAATCAGTCGTATGCTGAATTCTGAACGTATGTGGGTAGAATTGTTTATTAAAAAATTTCTCAAATCCTTCCCATGACACACCCTAGTCCGTCCCTGCTTGGACTACCAACTCCCACCACTGAAGGGCTAGATCTTCCAACATATATGTGGCCAACTTCACTTTTAACTCTACTTGTGTTCCCAAGAACTCAAAAATATTATTCATTCAATTAAACCATGATTCTTCCCTATCTGGCTCTGAATCACCCCTAAATATGGGTGGATTTTTCTTTTGAAACTGAACCGCATGATCTATATGCCTTGGTTCATCCACTTTGATTCCACTTTCCACAGATTGGAAGGCTTTCATTATACTTTGAATTGGCTGCTGGTTCACCTAAGCCTCAGGTGAAACCATGTTCTCATCAGCCACTTCTGGTTGGTCTCTATGACGCCTACCTGGTGCCATTTCAATAAACAAAAAATAAACAACCATGATTCTCACTTTCGTAGACATCGCAAAATCCCAATTCAAATCACATTACACAATACTATCACAATGAGGCTTTCCAGCTTTCCACATTTTCCATGTTTTACCATTTTGAATTGCAAATCATTTTAAAATACCAATTTTATTCACATTGCAATTTCACACATTTGAAAAACCATTTCTCAACTCATCCCATAAATCATTTTGCCCAATGAAATATGCCTCCTAGTGGGAAGTCATTTCTACCATTCATGCCATGCTCATCTCATTGGCTACACCCATGAAAATGAGATATCCAATGCCTAAAAGTGTCTCCAAAACACTTATGTACCCAACTCCCTGGTAACTTGAATTTCAGCATAAAATGGTTAGCAACATCCTTTTATGCTATACATTCCATGTTCTGACATTCCTACGCCTTGTTGTCATCCCAACTCTAGGAATATACCACAACGAATGTCAACTCCAAAAACAAGGTTCCAAAGAGACCGAACAACTGCTCTCACTTGAAAGCTAAGGACCGAACAAACTAATACCACTTTTAACACCCCTCCCCTACCTCATTGGCTTGAAGAGGTGGTGAGGGCTACTTGGCCTTAAGCGACATTCCCAAGACGCCAAAGGCTAGAAATAAATGTTGAGGGCTTCAAGATCAAATTGGGGAACGATTTTCCCTTAAGAAAAAACCAACCAAACCATCCATTAACCACCACTATATGATGTGTGTCAATAAAACATTCCAACATGAATTACCAAAAGGCAACCAAATTTTCCACAATACAACCCAAAACCAAAACCAACAAATACAATATCAGAGTACTATGCGGAAGACCAAACAACAACACCATGAGCCATGACACCACCACAACTCCACACCAAGCTCCAAGCTCCAAGCTCCACCAATACATCACAATACACCACTAAAGGGGGGTGATGCCTTACCTTTTCCCATGTCACGATACACAATATATGCAAAGACACCAACGTGCCAAATAAGGGGGTGAGTACTAAAACTCAGTAGTATTTCCCCAAGTGACTTCCCTACACACGCCACTAGGACAAAACTGTTAGCACATTTATATAAAACAGTTTATATAAATTAAATCACAAGTGCAACCATTTCCATAAGCCAAACACGCCCTTACCAAGCCATCACACACATACCAAGCAACCAAGGGAAATCCAAACAAACATGCCACAATCCATTTCATCATTTACACACTAGCACAACAATTTACAACTTGTAAAGCAGTTTACAACAAAAAACCAAAACAACCAAATCGTGGAGCTTCCATCCAACCCGTTCACCCATTCACAACTAGTAGCTCTTCCCATCCACTTATCCTTTGATGGTGGCCCTTCCGTCCACTATCCATTCCCTTTTTATAGTGGCACTTCTCGCCACTTCCATACAACATTCCTATCAAGCCAAACCAAGAATATCACCCACCAAGGTCACAACAACAAGCAATCAACCAATTCTATTTCATATCAATCCACTTCAATAAATCACCCATTCATTGAAAACCATTTTCCATGCCAATAAAAATTTCAATAAAACAAACTCTTTTTTGAAAACCATTTCCATCAATCATTTTCACAAATCTACCATAGCATCCTGTTTTAAAATCTCCATTTTAAAATCCCCAACAATATGATTTCACCATAAAACCCCCTTTTTTCCCAAAAATCCCCAAACAGATTTCCAACCAACTTTGCACATCAAAACACAATTAATTTAAAGCCAACCAAATTAATTGTAACCAAAATCCACTAGCTCTAACCAAGTGGAGTTGAGAGAGAAGACACCTACCTTTAGGGTTCCTAAGAAATCAACCCACAAGCACCCACACCTCAAATCCGGAGAACGTACCACCGAAACCTATTTAGATCCCCTTCCCTAACCATCACAAGCCTTAAAACTGTCATCCAAGGAAACCAAACCCCTAGATCTACACACAACGAGTGTTGATCTAGAAAACCGAGAGATATGGAGATGTAGATCTAGAGGAAAATGCAAGAAAACAAAGAGGAGAGACTTACCTGGGAGAAACCACCTTCAATCCGCCAAGAAACCCATTCAAAACGCTTCCAAAATGAGTGGGAGATCCCTCCAACCGTTGAGAACCGAAAATCCCGAGTGAGGCTCAATTGGGAGGAAGATTGGAGTGGAATGGGGCATGCCTAAGTGAGCCCAGGTTTTTAAACTCTATTTTTAAGTGGTCGCATGGTTAGCCCGCAAGGTTTGGCAAACCGTGCGCTAACCGTGCACACGCTTATGGCTCGAGAGAAAGGGTTCGCATGGTTTCCTCGCACGGTTTTGAAAACCGTGCACAGGCCATACGAAGCCTAATATCTCCCCCTGCATAGTTTCCTGGAGCATCCATACGGTTTCCACTAACCGTGCTCAAACCGTGCACCCATAGAAAAGCCCCCAAACTCATTCAAAACCATTCCAAACTCTCCCAACCTCTTTCCAACTCATCCCATTCACTTTAAACATGTAAAAAACATAAAAAAAGGCCACATACATCAAATTGGGGTTACTACACATGTTCTCTATCGATCTCTATTAGAACATTGTAATTATTTTTCTCTTATGTGTCCACATTTTCAATTCCCAACATGATTCTCTAATTTTCAAACCTTGTTAT
Organism: Viscum album; assembly: GCA_963277665.1. Taxonomy (NCBI): domain Eukaryota; kingdom Viridiplantae; phylum Streptophyta; class Magnoliopsida; order Santalales; family Viscaceae; genus Viscum; species Viscum album. Next base: position 1,302,381,320 of record OY728140.1, on the reverse strand, counting down.
GCGTTATACCAGATGGCCTATATATTCTATTTTCCCACATTCCATGAGGATGTTTTACTTACACTTTTTGTGATATGGGTTTTAATGAAGGAATTATCAATCCTCAAACCATTGATTATTGATATGAGGTTCAAATTAGAAGGTACAAATTCAGTTTAGGGGGTAGAATGTGACACCCTGAGATTTTATGATTTTGGTGAAATAAATTTTATTTATTCAATAGCGTTTCATACAAGAATCACCATTTTTAAATGAACCAATATATACTATAAATATTTTTAAAAATTAATTTTTTTAAACTATCAATTATATTGAATTTCATGAATTATAATAAATAAATATTAAAAATTATATATTATCTACTTGTATGAAATAAATTTATTGACCATTAATTGTTTTTAAATTAAAATAAAAAACATTTGAATTTAAAAGAAATTTTTTTTCTAAAAAACAATTTTTATGCTCATGAAGTGTCATTATCATAATAAATTAAATAATTCTATATTATTTTATTATTTTAATGAAATATTTATATTCCTTATTAAATAAATACAATTATCATTCATAATTATTTTTCCAAGCATAGGATAAGCATAAATCATGTTATATGTTTAAAAACTATATTTTTTGAAAAAGTGGTTATATCACACACTTATATTAAAATTAAGTTTTTATATTTTTATAATCATTAGTTAATAAAATTAATTTATTATTTCAAATAAACATTCCAAAATTATTATTTTGTGTTTTTTTTATAATTTTGTTCAAATATTAATTTTTTAATGAATTATTTGATAAATAAATAATTTTAATAAGAAAATAAATTTCATTTAAAGAGTTTATAATGTTACTTTATGTTTTAAGATGTATTTAAAAGTAAAAATAATTAAATTATTATATTATTGTTTTAATTTATTTATTTAAAATAAATCATATGTTCAATTTTGATGTAATAACATTTATATTTTTTAAAACATTTTCTTTGGAAACAAACTTGTTGTCGCATCTGTGGGTTTTATTTATAATTAAAATATACCACTTATGTGTCTATATATTGATAAAATTGATTATATTTTGAGATTCATAAGAAAATATATTATTACTAAGGTTAAATACATTTTTAAATAAAAAATAGCAACAATAATATAATTTAATCACAATAGTTAAGATTTAAATAGGTTTTTGAACATTATATGCACATAAGTTAATATTTTTTTGCAACACACATAGGATTTCATGTAATAAATTAGATTTAATTTTTTATTACATGGGTAAAAATAATATTATTAGTGTCCTTTTTTTTTAAGTTACTGAGGATAAATTTCCTATGTAAATAATTATAGACTAGTTACCATGTTGAATAAGAAATGGTAAAAGTGAGTAAACATAGAGGATAATAAAAATATGATTTTGATAAATTATATTTATATTATAGATAATTATATAGACCATATAATCCCACCTCTCAATTATTTATGGATTGTTTAGGCACATGGGATAGGATTGACATCCATTTATTGAATATTTTTGGGTGTTTACAAAACATCCACTCCTTGATTATAAAATGATAGTTTACCACCTCAATTATTTACACATTTTAAAACCATTGACTAGAATAAAACATAAAAAACATCTCCCTATCATCCTTATACATGTTCTAGATCTAATTTCTTTTACAATATACCAATCCTATAGTCCATAATAAGAGATCTAAAGGAACTCTTTCAATGTGAATGTAATTTTCTCCACTAAGCTCTTTATTTTTTACTTTTTCTCTTAACAGAATTATTCCTTTAAAAATAACACTAAAATAATAACAACAGTATCTAAAATATACTATAATGATGTTATATTTTTTGAATAACCTAAATCCACATCATCTTCCATCAAATGGGAAACAAAATCTCTATTCATGTATACGGTAGACTACCGCCTTGCGAAACAATGTAATTAATTTTCCATAATCTCATTTAACCAAAGGATATATTGATATATTTAAATAATATATATGATATTAATAATTGAAATATAATTATATATTTATAATATAGCATATAACTTATTACTTTTGATTTTTTTTAATATGATAATATATATTTTTGGATGTTAGATTACCACCTCACGAAGAGATGTGATTTATTTTTCACTTAAAAATAACATAGAATGTGTAAAAAATGTATTGAATATATGAAATATATATAAAATAATATTCATTATATATTTTTAATAAATTATTTACCTTTATTTCATTTCATATGTTAGTAAAACCAAATAATTTTAATGCTTACATATGACCTAACATCTCTAAGAACTGTGTAATTAATTTTACAAATCTATTATTTATTTGTGATTATAAATATGTACATACTTATTATTTATTATATTTATATCATTTTTAACAATATTTATATGATGTAACAATGATCAAAGTATAACGACCATAAATTCCAAACCAAATCATACATGAAAAACAAAACATTTATTAACCAAATGTTTATTCATAATAAATTGTTTGTTAAAGTTTTTAAGAAAACGCATAAGTAAAAAAATTATTTTAGGATATATATATATATATATATATATATATATATATAATAGATTTATAATGAAACAATATTCATTATATAAGATTTTTAAATATGTATCAAGGATTTCAAGTCTTATGGTAATGGAATTCTAGTCTCAAATTTATTTATGGGAGTCTTATGTAGAATTCAACACTTTTTTCTTTTAAGTGATGTTTATACTGAACCTTTTAAATATAATATCACGACTCTAAATATTTTAATTATATGTAACATTATAATTGATGTTATCATTTTATGGGGATTATGGTTCAAATTTAACCTATATGTTAAGGGTTTTCAGTTACTACTTTTTTTATCAGGATTTCTTATGATAATGATTTTTTGATGAAATATTATGATATATCCATCAAAATGTTAATAAAATTTCATATAGTAAGTTTTTTAAGGAAATTAATATTTTACTTTCATTTTCCTCACTTTTAGTACACAATATTATATATGAATTATTGAAATCCAATCAAATATTTTTTTCAGCCAAAAAACATTTTTCATCAATTAAAATATTTTAAATAATTTTCTTACTATTATCCAATGATTTAATAAAGTAATTTTAACCCATGTATGTTTTTTTTTTAAATGGTTTTATAGTAATATTATTATCTTTATCGGAATAAGATACATTTTTCTTTTACTAGAAATTGTAAACGAATATTTGTTTTTATATGTATAGTAAGAATGGTATTTTATGTCATCATGATTACTAAATGTTTTATTGATTTTATTTTATTTTTTTAGTTTTATTTTCAATTAATATTATTTCCACAATATTATGTGAATTTCTAGTATTTAAAATGAAAATTTTAGAGTGGAAAGGTTATTTTCCTCAAGAAATATTCCATGATATATTTCGAAATAATTTTCCATATAAGATTAAATCATTTGATGTTGCAAAATAATTATTTGGGAAACAATACAATGATAAAATCCTTATCCATTAACTAGATAGATTATATTCATGGTGAAATGATTTTTTTTAATCCTATTGAATTTTTCAAAGACATATTCTATGATTGAATGATGCAATTTTTATGAAGACCATGAATTTTTCATGGGTTTTTAGGATGAAATGTTTATGAAACGAATTTATTTTCATGTGTTTTGATTTAATTAATGTTATATGATCTTGTGGAAAACATATTCATGGATTCCATTATATGATGGTCATTATGTTATAACCAAGTACAGATGTAACATTATAACAATGGATGGTGGTTAAATTATAACCAATGATGATGGTAATGTTATTGAAAATGATTTTTGGGGCTTATATCTCTCTCTAATTTATTGTGTAATATTAATATCACATTTGAAAAAAAATAATGGAATGGGTAGTGAACGTACTTCATGAAGAAAATTTAACTTCTATGATAGTATTGGGAGTGAATAGTGACTACTTTTATGGGTTATGGAGTGAATCCAATCCACTATCATAGATATAGAAAATAACATTTACTTCTAAGGAAATGATTTTCTAGTTTCTATTTCTTATGAAAATATTTTCATTTCAAGTCTTATATACATTAATACCTCTCTTATTAATGTCTTATTAACATCCAATATTTATGCCATGAATCATGTTTATGATCATAGATATAATTGGGAATGAACATTGTAAGTCATATTCATTATATCATAACCTTATCATTATATTATGCTTTCATATGATCATTGATTGATATCTGACATGTTTACCCTTAGTGATATTTTTTTCTCACATTTTCTTATGTTTCATTTCCCAAGGTTATGAAGTATGTTTTTATGTATAAAATATATCCTATGTATTTTAATTTTGAATATCATTATGGAAAATATTGAATATATTTCTTAAAATATTAATATTTCATATCTACTCTCTAAATTCACTAAGTATATATGGTTTTTAAGAATCTATTTGTAAAATGTATTCAATTTTCATCCAAAAAAAATATGTACTATTTATTAGACATTATCCTAGGTCCATATATCATTGATATCTCCCTTTTTTATCTATTATAGGCTTCAGAGAAAAATATTTTTTTTTCATTTTCCAATATATGTGAAGAAATTTATTAAGTTTGATATGTATAAAAGTGTGATAGTTATTAAGAATTTAATGGGAGATGATATGGGACTTTTGGGTACAAATAATTTATGTGACCACATTTCCAATGAATATAATCTTGTATGGTTCTATCATGGATCATAGAGATATGTAATGAATATTAATCTAATAATATGTAATATTTTTTATAAAATTATTTGTTCACCTATTTTGTTAACTAAACCTCCCTACCAACTTAAAATTTATCCATTTCACATGATGATAAAAATAAATGTTATCTAGAAAATCGAATGCCCAAAGTTTATTCAATTAATTATTTTAATAAATTTATCATAAAATAATTTTATTTTATAAATCTACCACTATTTAATATCTATTATGAAATATTAAAATAATTAGGATCAACAATCACTACCCCATGAAATGTGATTTTTAATGATTTTTTTATCTAAGGTTAATTTGAAAAATATTTTTATTTTTTCTTCAGAATACCACATTCACAAATAAAATTATTTTTTTATTATATTTAAAATATTATTATATTTCACTAAATTCATTTTTATAAGTATATTATTTTTTTGGTTTTGTTCACCCAAGAACAAGGTTATCATCTTTTATAAAAACACTTGGGATACACAATACCTTGGAAGGGTAACTCAATATTATTTATCCTCTATGAAAAATATAAATTAATTATAAAATATATTATTTACATGATGTTTTAACCAAAATTGTTATAATAAATTTTTTAAAATATCAAACTAATGTTTAGATTTAATTTAGCCTTGAAATCCATAATATTTAATTCCAAAAAATCTAGCCAAATAAAAAAATTAGAGTCTTTAATCAATATCATTTATAAAAATTCCATAAAAGAAAATAATTTCTCTAAATATTAAAAATTATCCACTATAATTTTCTAAATTTAAATCCATATTCTCAAATAATTATTAATATTTAATTGTTTATATTTTATAGGACTTGATCCTTCTATCAATTTATGAGATATATTGACAAATTTTTAGTTAATTGGATCTTCCATATCCCCTCTTCTCTCAAACCAGATGTGTCTGTGTCAATCAAATATTCTTTATAACCGAAACATATATTTTCATTAATCTATTTAATATCTATACATTCAACCAATGGTTTGGATCAATCCAAATTCCATTAATCGACAATATTATTACATATATTTTACTCACATTAATGTTTCCCATTTCATCTATATAATTTTATCATATCTCCCAATTCATATTTCTTACCTATTTTTGTTGAATTAAAACTAAATATTAAAAAATATATAGGCTTTTCCAACATCATGACATTATTGATCCTTGTGATGATTGATTATATTTAATTTATATCATTATATACATTATCTTATTATAGAACTCCTAGACCACGAAATCATCCAAAAATCAATGGGTCAATCCTTCTAGACATTTCTAAGACAACTAATATTGTGCAATGAAATATTTATATAAGGTATAGGCCTCATAGAAATTTAGTATATTTTTTATCTAGGATTTATGGATTTGATATGGTGTTTGTAGGTTTTATATGGAATTTTAAAGGGTCGTTGTCCTTTAGGAATGTCTACATTACATGATGGTTCATTGTATGTTGTTGATTCACTATAGTAAAAAACAAAACATTCCAATCTAATTTATGTGTATTTTGGGTCCTAAAGAGTTTCTTTATGAAATGATATTGTGAAAAATCATGAGGTGAGGGCATGGAACTAGGTTTGGTTCCATTGAAACCCACCTTCAGAAAATGGGGAGGAGAGGTGAACCATGCTTGGTGTCTTTAGCGTAGTAAGAGAAAAATGCTATGGGTATGGGAAACACGCCGAGTGTAAGACAATTTGTCCAATGATCTAATGAGACACCATAGCTATGGCTAGGATATAGAAAACGATAGAGTGGTTGTCTTGCTAGAATTATGAACTATTGAAATAGACATCGATCTTCCTACACCATAAGAAGTTCAAATTGGGAAAAGTGTGACGTTCTAAGTGGGGTATTAAATAAAATATTAATCTAATTATTCCCTAATAATATCTAATATGTAATACTCCTATAGAACTCTTTAATTATATAGTTTCACTATATGAATTGCTTATTTATTGAGAGATTCCACCCATGGATGTTCTATAAATTAATTGTTTCTAGGTAGTGAGTAATGTACCTTCCTTGAGAAGTAATTGATCGGCTTGTTGAGTTCCTAGCCACTATTTTAGAGAGGATCAATTATTTTTGTATCATATAACCCCTCTTTTTTTATTTATTTATTCATCCTTTTTGGTAAGATACTTGAAAATCCAAATCCCTTTATTTTGATGATGAAACATATGTGTGGTTTGTTGGTATATTACTAGTGATATATTAGAGTAAATCTTCCTTCGATTTCAATGGTGGTTGATCCTCGATTTAGAATTCATGAGTAGAGAACATAGAATGTTTAGATCTTGGTAGGGTATATTTTGATTCTCTAATTATTTTATAAGAAATCGTAAAGGTATCATGATTTATATCATTTAGTGACATTGGAATTAACCTTAATGAAGAAAAAATTAGGAATACTGAAAACATATGGTTTATAATTTCACCCATCTCATGTGTTTCTACCATGATAACATTTTGCCTATTTTTTACTGGGAGGTTTTTAATATATATTTATTCTATTGTAATTTTTTTTATTAGAATTATTTTTATGTTTAAATGGATTAAATAATATAAAGATATAATTGATTGTTTGATAATTAAAAATAAAGTTGGTAATTCTTATGTCATAACCTAACCCAAAAAGGACTTCCTGGTTAGTGATATACCGACTGTGATACCACAGAACTTCCTCAAAATTTGATATGGTTTTGAGACCACCACCACTAAGGAATATAATTGAAATGGGAGGATATAGAATACATAATTGTACACACACACACAACCATCTTCATGTAATAGGGAGATTATATAATGAATACTAAACATATAGAGTTGAAACCACACATGAAACAACCCCTATGAAATTATAAAAGAAACAACAATGTAAAAAATATTAAAATGGGTAAAATGAATTCACAAATATAAATTATGTACCAAGATTAAAAAACTAGAAAAAATGAGTCTAAAGGGAGCTCGTCTTACAATCTCAAATGTAGACCACAAAACACGATCATTTATTCTAGGTAGTAATATGATCTTATAAAGTATATTCCACTAATATTACCAAAAATATGTCTTTTCTCTATATATGTAACAACATGTGTGGAAAAAATCATGTGGGTGCGGTATATACATACACCGTAGGGAACCTAAAAATAATAATGGAGAATTAAAAAGATACAATAGTCAGCTTGACAATTAAGAAAAGGGGAAAATAAAAAAAACTTATATATCTGTAATGAAACCAATTAAATTGAGAAAGGGGATATACATATCCACACCATAGGTAAGCATTATGAGTCACCATATAGATCCCATGTTCTATATCTAATGTCCAATAGTATTCATAACATCACTGGATTTTATGTCGAGGGACACCACATCACCACCTTGCTCCATAGATAAGGGGGTTTTATCATTATTGAAATACCTTCACCTATATATAACTCAAACATTAGGGGTAACACTCCATAGATAGAGTAAAATCCCTTAGTAATATGGGTTTGGGGTACCAACAGAACATGTGTAAAGTGTATGGGAATCCATACCCATGTGTGACATGAGGTGTCGACTACCACATCTCTATGGTGATCAAACCCAACCACTGCCATGGATCAAGAATCACAAAAGGAAGTTTCTAACTCAAAACTCTCCACTCCATATCATTAATTCTAAAAAAGGATTCCTTCAAATTATTTGTGAAAAACTACTCTAGATAGGCTACTCGTGGGCCCAAATCTGAACCCTGAAGAAGGATATAAACAAAGTGAAAGTCACATATAAAATTATGATATGTTTATAGGGTATACAAGTACCGTCGTGGTTTCTATGAGTCATCCCATGTCTTTTGTACCATTCCCATGCAATTAAGCCCGTGACCATGTACTTTGTCCATGATCTTGTATATTGGTTGTACCTATGTTCATAGGATGTGTCTGTGTACACTGGTTGTGTCTGATTTCATGGTCATTCCAGTGTAATCTGGTGGTTCCCATTTCATAGTCTTTGTTGGTCCCCATGCACACATGGGGTACACATGAAGTAGCCAGTACTGGGTCACATGACAAGAACGGTTTACACACAGAATGTGATATGTAACTCATCCGGAAACATTAGTTTCTATAAAAAGTTGATTAAATAATATTTTCTCTACATGGTATATTCAATATATATTTTGGTTTTCTAGGAACCATGTATGTATTCATGTATATCACTAGTGTAACCATCGACACCATATCATCCATGATTTTCGCCAAGGAACTTCGATCTTGGGCTAATGAGGACAAATCCACCACTAGTTGAAAGGTATCGGCCACAAAATTTTCTTGGGAGTATATCATGCCACAAAAACTTATGGAATGGTGATACCCAAAAAACCTAAAACCTTGTTCCTCCTCTGATCCATATCTGATATCCCCTCACACTGCATCATATCCTAGTCATTCTCTCAAACCCAATTAAAAACCAACATAAATTATCTATCACACAAATGACGAGTTTCAAAAATAATTGGTCTTGATTCATTCATCAAAGTACATTTAAATGGTCTATAGATAATGAAAAAACAAAGAATAAGGAGATATTATAATAAAACACAAACATGAGGATCAAGTGAGGCCATTTTTGGTGTTGGATTCCACACACAGATGATGACATTGAAACTCACAAATAATATATCAAAAATCTATAAATACTAGAAAAATCAGTTTTTCGGGAAGTTCATAAATCATTTGAAAACAAATAACATATAAAATCCATTATTTGAAAATAAAAATAATGAAAATATTTCAAATAAAATGCCTTACATAGAGTTTTGAAATATTATTGATGAAGAATCGGTATGTTCCACTATTATTGGTGATATCCAAGCACTTCATTGGGTATGATCAGTCCCTTAATGTGATATTACATATCAATGTTATGTGGTAACTAATAAATTTATGTTATACAGAGATAAAATAATATCCTAGGGTTTTTTGGATAACCCTATGGATATTACATAATGAATAACTAATTGAGGATTACTTTTTCCATTTATTAAAAAAACATGTTACTTGATCATTTAATTTATTTTACTCACCAGCCAATAGTTTTTTAATTCTGGAATCTCGATGCCAAACAACTTTATGTTTTTACTAGGATTCTCCCTATGTTATAAAATTAATTGTGTTCTTGTAATTCCCATACAATGTCCCAATAATGTACAAATATATTTATTTTGAAAAGATCCACATGTATGAATTAATATTTATGGATATATTTAATATACTATTTCACTCTCATACGACACCCCAAACCATCACTAGCATCAAGGAAAAAACATGATATATATCTATAAATATCCAAAGGACTAAACTTATGAAATAAGATTCATTATATTCTCCCATGTGTCAAGGTACTTCACACTGAAAATCACATGCTATATATAAAATTGGGAGAAGTGAGCTTGGGTCATTCTCTCACATTTCCATGAGTTGTCCTATACATTCCCATATTCCTAATACAATCACCCCAAAGGGATACACCATCTACATAGGATCCACTATTGATGGTACTCAATTATAATGGGATCCTTTGGAAAGTTGTCTCCAACATCGATGTCCAGTGCATTCCAGTTAATAATGTGCATCAGATCATGATTGTATCTTCTTAGATTGACACATGGAAGATTTAATGAACATGGTCTAGTTGAGGGAATATCTACCATATATAAGTTACCTCGTCAACCTTCCACATGATCTGAAATAGATTCATGAACTATGTGGTTAACATTTATCACTGACCAAATGTCACGAACCAGTCCGGGTCGACCCTGAACCGGTCACCCGAGCCGGTCCCGGAAGTCCCGAGGAGCGTTCCTGATCCCCCCGGGATGGCAACAAGTGTCGGGCATTGAAACTTTAATCGTTGGGAACTATTTCAGCCCAAGCTAAAAACAGGATCGAAAGAATGAATATAAACTAAACAAACAAACAGACACTAAAGACATAAACAAACTGACACCACGACATACCTCCACGTGACCTCGCGGTCACCACCCAACTACATCCAACGTCGCTCCCACACTGAGCGACTCAAGCCAGGAAAACCTGAACACAAGGAACCTGCAACTGAAAAGGTAAAAGATAGGCGTGAGCACAAAAGTACTCAGTAGGTTATCCCCACAACAAATCCCAATGCACTGCTAGTAAATAAAGAATCTACATAATCCAGGTTTGAGCTATAATGTATAAAAGTAAGTTTTCACAATGCTTTAATTGAAAATCAAACACGAGACATTTCCCTTATTCCTTTTCGAAAGTTAGTTCCATTCCATTAGTTTTAAACTCATTCTGATAAGCAAAGTGTTACCTTTTCAAATCTAACCCAAAGAGAATAAAGCATTTTCATTTGAAAACTATTTTTCCCAAAGTCTAACAGTATAGGCTATGAAATATGACTGAAGGCAAACAAGCAGGGAAACAAGTGCATGTAAAGGTAAACAGGCAAGGAAAACCAAGTACAAGTAAAAATAAACCAGAAGTTATCAGCAATAACCATGGGCACACACACACACTCACACACTCACACACACACACATACTCACACACGCACACACTCACACCCAAGTGGTCCCCCGTATGCCGACGGAAGGCACCACGCCAGAGATGGTAGAGCACTATGGGTAAATCCCCTAAGGTTCATCTAGCTCGCGTGGGACCCTAGAACCTCGTGTCTCGGTGAAACGTGGCTTAGAAGGCCACGACCCTCAGAAAACGTGGCTTAGAAGGCCACGACCCTCAGAACATATGGCTTAGAAGGCCACGACCCTCAGATATCATATGTTTAGTTAGTGTTGCAATCGTCAATCCAGCTAAGTGAAACAGGGACGACACCCATCCGGCTCACTAGCGCACTAGTTCTAGTCCACCCACCTAGATACCCAGGGTCTCCCCGTGTGCTCAAACAAGTTTCACATTCACATAGTATGTTTCTTCCTCATATCGCAGGCCAAACAAGATATTGCACACAAAAGTCACCATTTCCACATCCAAACAATATTTCAAAACTCACGCATGCCAAAAATACCTTTCTAGAAATATAAATGTCATTACCTAATCATTTCGCAAAAACCCCTTTTTGGAAACACTCAAACAAGAACATAAACAACTTTCACAACCCAGAAAGCATTTTTAAAGAGGGATGACACACGCCATTTCATTGAAAACCAGAAACGCACTTAGAAATTTATTTAAGAAACTCAAATCAGCATCTTAAACCTGCAACACATTTGTTTCACAAGTAGAGTCACTTTCCAATCACCAAACGCACCCCACTTTTATCAAGAGCCAAACGGGCCTTTAAATCATTTTTTTGAAGGAACACCATTTCCCAAAAGAAATCCAAACTTTTGTTCGCGTAACAAAGGAAAACACCTTTCATCAACCAGGAGCCACACATAAAGTTTCCAAAACGAGTTCAAAGGTCACACGACGTTTCCTCTAATCAAGGTTCTAAGAAAACACCATTTTCCATGAACAATACATCTACAAAATTACACACGCCAAAAACATTTCAAAACACAATTTAACATGACTTTCATTATTCAGGAAGAACCATTTAGCAATACTATCATGGAAGCACAAAATTAAATCCAAGAAGAACACTTTCAATGAAACGCTAGAATTAAAAACGGCTTTTATCGTCAGCAGATCACCACACTATAAAAAAACTACTAAATATTCTTTTAAATTTACTGAAATTCAATAAAAGGCAGGGAATAAATAAATTCTTAATTTAAAGGCGAGTGCAATGGGAGACCTACCTCAAGATCCAAGCGCGGCGGTAAAACGACCTTGGAACCAAGGCGCGATGACATGACGTGTGTCCGAAGCCACGTGATAAAGTCCAACACTCTCGAAACTGAGGCGTGGAGACAGAAGAACCTCGGAAACAAGGCGCAGCGATGGCGCTTTCTCGGAAACGCCCTGCGCGGGTCCTAAAACAGTAGACCGTTAAACGGTCTCAACGATATTAATAACAGAATAATATTAATAATAATAACAATGTGAAAATAATCGCGGTGATAACAATAATCACAATAATAATTATAACACAACATAATAATAATAATGATGTTATAATAATAACAATAATAATATAATTAGCATAATTATAATATATCAATAATAACAATAATAATAATATCATAATATTAATACAATAATAATAATAGGAACAATGCCAATTTAATATAATCATAATATATTAATAATATAATAATGATAATAATATAAAATAATGTTAACATAATAATATTAATAATAATAATATAATGACAAAAGCATAATAAAAATAATAATTTAATAATAATAATAAGAATATCATAACATAATAATAATAATAAAAATAATATGATAATAATTAAAATAATAATAAATATATTAGTAATAATAATAATGATAATAATAATATTAATAATATGTTAGTAATCATAACAATAATAATAATAATAATATGAAAAGTTAATATCAATAATAATAACAATAAAAATAATAATAATAATAATATAATAATAATAATAATAATAAAGTAATATTAACATAACAATAATAATAATAAAATGATATTAACATAATAATAATAATAAAACAATAATAATGATAATATAATAATAATAATATAATTATTATGTTATTAATATGATAAAAATAATTAACGTTATAAAATTAAGATTAACAAACAAACAAAAATAAAAAAAAAGAAATAAAACTCACAGCCTGGGGGGGTTCGCGAGGGAGCCGGGACGACCAGCAGGGGGCGGAGGTAGCCGCTGGGCGCGGCGAAGGCGGGGGTGCAGGGGGAGAGCCGGGGCGGTCGCCGGAGAGGGAGCGCGCCGGGGATGAGCGGGAGCGGGGGTCGGACAGGGGGAGGGTCACCGCCGGAGGGGGAGAGGGAGCGAGTTGCCGGGCTGCGGGAGTGAAGTCGGGAGCCGGGGTCCGGGGTGCTGGGAAGCCGGGTGCAGGGAGGCGGAGCGCCGGACGAGGCCGGGGCGCTGGGAAGCCGGTTGCAGGGAGGCGGAGCGCCGGACGAGAGGGCGGAGTGGGGCGGAGCCGGCTACTGCCCGAAGGCCGGGAACATGAGCCGCGCGAGGGAGCGGCCGAGGCCGGGGCGGAGGAGCAGGCGGCCGGTTTGGCCGGAGGTGAAGCCGGGATGGAGGAGAGGAGCAGGGTATGACGACCGGAGGGAGGGAAGGCCGGCGAAGCGCCGGCGACGGGGTCGGAGGGAGGCCGGGTGCGGGCTCGGTGCGGGAAGGAACGGGGGACGCCGGGAGCGGGGAGCGCGCGGGAGGACCGCGGGGGGGTCGGTGACGGGAACAGGCGGAGAAGGCCGGGGAAGACGAGACGGCGCAGCGCGCAGGGGAGTCGGACGGCGAGAGGGTGGAGGCGGCAGACGGCGCACCGTGGTGGAGCAGGGGCGGAGCAGGGCGGCGTTCGGACCGCCGGACGCTGGAGTGTGCAGGGGAGAGGGCGGCCGGGGCGGCGCTGAAGGAGGAGGCCGCCGGGTGTGCGGTGAGAGGGGCGGTTGCAGGCTGTGGTGAGGTAGAGGGGATGGAGAGAGAGAGAGGTGAGGGGGGTGGAGGCTGGGTAAAGGGATTAGGGTAGGTTTTAGGGTTAAATATATATATATATATGATAAAATAATAATAATAATAATTGTAATAATAATGATAATAATAACACTATAATACTAATAATAAAACTTATAATATTAATAATAACAAAACTTATATAACAATAATAAAACTTATAATAATAATAAATAATAATAATAATAATAAAATGACAACATAAAATTCTCAAGTTTAAACGTCGGGCGAACACGTAGTCACCCGGGCCAGCCGCACGGTCACCGCTAACGATTAGATGACCGCGCACTGGCGCGAAACCCTTCAACACAAATAAACGTTAAAAATTCAGACCGAGACCAAGAAAAGAGTAAGATAAGGGTATCTGCGGTCGGGGTGTGACAATTCTCCCCACCACAGACACTTTCTGCCCCCAGAAAGTCACCAGGCCAAAAGTCGATCAAAATTTAAGTCCATGCCCCAACGGAACTAAAGGTACCAGGGAGAAATGAGAGTCTCGGGGATGACCTTACTCAGCACAGGTCACACCCGACCGATTCAAGAGAAAACTGGGGTCCGAGATTGAGGGGAGAGCACGAAGGGGTTCTCCCCACCACAAGAACTCAACTAGTGCAGAAAAAATTACCATCTAAATAGACAACCCTAGAAAAAAAGGGGGGGTCGACGCGGGAACTCTCAACCGATTCAAACCAACTCTTATAGCACGATTGAAACAACACCTTCGTCGAGACATTGAATCCTCGACTAGAGTCAACATCCTTCAACACCAGGGAAAACCCACGAAAACCCTAAACCAAAACATCGAGTCAGAAACATGGCCCACTGAAATCCATGAAACACAACCACATCTGATGAGCATTGCTAAACAAAGGTCAACCCACACGAGAGTCAAACACACTTTTAGGAAGGACACCCGATTTAGAATATTACATTCACACGACAAGTCCGCTTAGATTTATCATAGAACAAGTCCATCACCACTTTATAGAAAAACAACACATTTACAACGCTGTTGAAACTTTAGTAGCCGGAAAACAAGTATGAAAGAGGTTTTTAATTGTTCCACCATCAACACGGAACACAAAACCTGGACCAAGGCTTCACACCCCTGGGGACTCCTGACTGTGCGCGAGCTTCACCCCGAGACTTGTGGCTGGGGCTCTGATGGCTGAAGCATCTCCTGCCTCACAGTCAGGTACTGACATTCTCCCATCACAGTTTCCTTTTCAAGCGACGCTTCTTGCAAAACTTCTCCAGATGACCCAGACAACCACAGTGATGACACGTCTTCGGAGGGTTGCGACAAGACGACTTTAAATGCCTGAAACGACCACACTGAAAGCATACCATCGAACGATCTGATGAACTGGAAGCTGGGACCAGAGGGGATAACTCTTTAGGAACAGGTATCTCTGGCGCCTTTTCCTCACCAGAGGGGGAACTCTTACGAACAACAACAGGGGACGCTGAAGTATTAACCACCCGCACAACGGAAACAAACTCAGCCAAGAAAGCTTCCTCCACCAGCTTCTCGAAACAAAGGTCTTTATAAGGGAGGACTCGCTTCTTGATCTCTGGATGAAGACCCCCAGAGAAAAGAGAGACCTTCATGAGATCATGCGACGCTACCTCTGGAGAAAAGGGAATCAGTTCCTTGAAATGGTCAACATACGTCTTCACCGTCCGTTGACCTTGTTGAATATTCACAAGCTCTCCCTTTTTCTACAGCTTCACTTCCTCAGGTACAAACCATTGGATGAAAACGACTCTGAAGACATCCCACGTCATTTCACCTTGAATTGATGATGGGGTAACCCTCTTCCATTGGTCCAGAGCTGGACCCTCAAACAACTCCATAATTGCACGAACCTTAACATTATCGGGAGTTCCCAACATTCTAAAGACACGCTCCACTTCCTCGAGCCATTTCACTGCCTCTAACGGACCCTGATCGCCATGGAGAATAGGCAGAGTCTGAGGAGGACTAAAAACTGGGCATGACATATCCGAATCCTTAGAGACCTTTCTGGGCGGCATTTCCCGAGCGATATATAAAACACAAAGCCAAAACCAATCATCAAATCGAAGCGACATCAATAAAAGTGCCTTCATCAAAAACAGTCAGCACAAGGACCAAACAAATACAACACAACCCAAAACAAAATCTCCTCTTTAAAATCCCCTTTTCATTTTTGATTTCAAAACCACCCTTTTTCAAGATCACTTTCCAAAACCAATCCACTTTCAAACCAAAAACTTTCCAAAACCGTTTCCCCTTTAAAACCAATTTAGAAAACAAAGTCAAGCGTTAAATTTCAAATACACACCCAGGTACTCCCATGACCCGTTGCACATGTCTTTTGTCCACTGTTCATTAATACTTGCACCAACACGCATTTTAAATTCATTCTCACACATGTGCAAACGTTCATGAAGAGGAACCGAGGTTTCACCCCAAATCATTCTTAACCAATTCCAAGAAAACAACAGATTTCCAAATCAAGAGATTTTAGTTTCAAAACCCATCTCATACATTTAAAGTCCTTTAAAAGAAACCAGTCCAATTTTCAAAAACCCTTTTTCATTTTCAACTACGCACTCACACAGACCAAAACGAAAACAACATCCAAATTTGCATCAATCACTGAAATGAGGGACTAGTAGTCACACTCAACCTGGCGACATGGTAGTGGGCCATGTCCCAAGTCAGCGTCGGCCACTAGGAGGAATTCAAACCATGTACTCGGACTCCACATGGGTCACTACTCCATGTGAAATCGTGATGTAGCGTCGGCTTGCCTCCATTATCATCTCTCAATCCAAGCCAAACCAGAAAAGACAAGGACACAATTCCCGAACTATCCCTAGTAACTCGAGGATCAGTGCGAGCAAGAGTTCGCGACGCTCTTCCCGTACTTACCCCTCGAGTTCCGACAGTCCTAATCTCCTTCTACCGGACAACCCAAATAACAAGAACCACCTCTGATACCATTTTGTCACGAACCAGTCCGGGTCGACCCTGAACCGGTCACCCGAGCCGGTCCCGGCAAGTCCCGAGGAGCGTTCCCGATCCCCCCGGGATGGCAACAAGTGTCGGGCATTGAAACTTTAATCGTTGGGAACGATTTCAGCCCAAGCTAAAAACAGGATCGAAAGAATGAATATAAACTAAACAAACAAACAGACACTAAAGACATAAACAAACCGACACCACGACATACCTCCACGTGACCTCGCGGTCACCACCCAACTACAACCAACGTCGCTCCCACACTGAGCGACTCAAGCCAGGAAAACCTGAACACAAGGAACCTGCAACTAAAAAGGTAAAAGATAGGCGTGAGCACAAAAGTACTCAGTAGGTTATCCCCACAACAAATCCCAATGCACTGCTAGTAAATAAAGAATCTACATAATCCAGGTTTGAGCTATAATGTATAAAAGTAAGTTTTCACAATGCTTTACTTGAAAATCAAACACGAGACATTTCCCTTATTCGTTTTCGAAAGTTAGTTCCATTCCATTAGTTTTAAACTCATTCTAATAAGCAAAGTGTTACCTTTTCAAATCTAACCCAAAGAGAATAAAGCATTTTCATTTGAAAACCATTTTTCCCAAAGTCTAACAGTATAGGCTATGAAATATGACTGAAGGAAAACAAGTAGGGAAACAAGTGCATGTAAAGGTAAACAGGCAAGGAAAACCAAGTACAAGTAAAAATAAACCAGAAGTTATCAGCAATAACCATGGGCACACACACACACTCACACACTCACACACACACACATACTCACACACGCACACACTCACACCCAAGTGGTCCCCCGTATGCCGACGGAAGGCACCACGCCAGAGATGGTAGAGCACTATGGGTAAATCCCCTAAGGTTCATCTAGCTCGCGTGGGACCCTAGAACCTCGTGTCTCGGTGAAACGTGGCTTAGAAGGCCACGACCCTCAGAAAACGTGGCTTAGAAGGCCACGACCCTCAGAACACGTGGCTTAGAAGGCCACGACCCTCAGATATCATATGTTTAGTTAGTGTTGCAATCGTCAATCCAGCTAAGTGAAACAGGGACGACACTCATCCGGCTCACTAGCGCACTAGTTCTAGTCCGCCCACCTAGATACCCAGGGTCTCCCCGTGTGCTCAAACAAGTTTCACATTCACATAGTATGTTTCTTCCTCATATCGCAGGCCAAACAAGATATTGCACACAAAAGTCACCATTTCCACATCCAAACAATATTTCAAAACTCACGCACGCCAAAAATACCTTTCTAGAAATATAAATGTCATTACCTAATCATTTCGCAAAAACCCCTTTTTGGAAACACTCAAACAAGAACATAAACAACTTTCACAACCCAGAAAGCATTTTTAAAGAGGGATGACACACGCCATTTCATTGAAAACCAGAAACGCACTTAGAAATTTATTTAAGAAACTCAAATCAGCATCTTAAACCTGCAACACATTTGTTTCACAAGTAGAGTCACTTTCCAATCACCAAACGCACCCCACTTTTATCAAGAGCCAAACGGGCCTTTAAATCATTTTTTTGAAGGAACACCATTTCCCAAATGAAATCCAAACTTTTTTTCGTGTAACAAAGGAAAACACCTTTCATCAACCAGGAGCCACACATAAAGTTTCCAAAACGAGTTCAAAGGTCACACGGCGTTTCCTCTAATCAAGGTTCTAAGAAAACACCATTTTCCATGAACAATACATCTACAAAATTACACACGCCAAAAACATTTCAAAACACAATTTAACATGACTTTCATTATTCAGGAAGAACCATTTAGCAATACTATCATGGAAGCACAAAATTAAATCCAAGAAGAACACTTTCAATGAAACGCTAGAATTAAAAACGGCTTTTATCGTCAGCAGATCACCACACTATAAAAAAAACTACTAAATATTCTTTTAAATTTACTGAAATTCAATAAAAGGCAGGGAATAAATAAATTCTTAATTTAAAGGTGAGTGCAATGGGAGACCTACCTCAAGATCCAAGCGCGACGGTAAAACGACCTTGGAACCAAGGCGCGATGACACGACGTGTGTCCGAAGCCACGTGATAAAGTCCAACACTCTCGAAACTGAGGCGCGGAGACGGAAGAACCTCGGAAACAAGGCGCAGCGATGGCGCTTTCTCGGAAACGCCCTGCGCGGGTCCTAAAACAGTAGACCGTTAAACGGTCTCAACGATATTAATAACAGAATAATATTAATAATAATAACAATGTGAAAATAATCGCGGTGATAACAATAATCACAATAATAATTATAACACAACATAATAATAATAATGATGTTATAATAATAACAATAATAATATAATTAGCATAATTATAATATATCAATAATAACAATAATAATAATATCATAATATTAATACAATAATAATAATAGGAACAATGCCAATTTAATATAATCATAATATATTAATAATATAATAATGATAATAATATAAAATAATGTTAACATAATAATATTAATAATAATAATATAATGACAAAAGCATAATAAAAATAATAATTTAATAATAATAATAAGAATATCATAACATAATAATAATAATAAAAATAATATGATAATAATTAAAATAATAATAAATATATTAGTAATAATAATAATGATAATAATAATATTAATAATATGTTAGTAATCATAACAATAATAATAATAATAATATGAAAAGTTAATATCAATAATAATAACAATAAAAATAATAATAATAATATAATAATAATAATAATAATAATAAAGTAATATTAACATAATAATAATAATAATAAAATGATATTAACATAATAATAATAATAAAACAATAATAATGATAATATAATAATAATAATATAATTATAATGTTATTAATATGATAAAAATAATTAACGTTATAAAATTAAGATTAACAAACAAACAAAAAAAAAAGAAATAAAACTCACAGCCTGGGGGGGTTCGCGAGGGAGCCGGGACGACCAGCAGGGGGCGGAGGCAGCCGCTGGGCGCGGCGAAGGCGGGGGTGCAGGGGGAGAGCCGGGGCGGTCGCCGGAGAGGGAGCGCGCCGGGGATGAGCGGGAGCGGGGGTCGGACAGGGGGAGGGTCACCGCCGGAGGGGGAGAGGGAGCGAGTCGTCGGGCTGCGGGAGTGAAGTCGGGAGCCGGGGTCCGGGGTGCTGGGAAGCCGGGTGCAGGGAGGCGGAGCGCCGAACGAGGCCGGGGCGCTGGGAAGCCGGGTGCAGGGAGGCGGAGCGCCGGACGAGAGGGCGGAGTGGGGTGGAGCCGGCTACTGCCCGATGGCTGGGAACAGGAGCCGCGCGAGGGAGCGGCCGAGGCCGGGGCGGAGGAGCAGGCGGCCGGTTTGGCCGGAGGTGAAGCCGGGATGGAGGAGAGGAGCAGGGGATGACGACCGGAGGGAGGGAAGGCCGGCGAAGCGCCGGCGACGGGGTCGGAGGGAGGCCGGGTGCGGGCTTGGTGCGGGAAGGAACGGGGGACGCCGGGAGCGGGGAGCGCGCGGGAGGACCGCGGGGGGGTCGGTGACGGGAACAGGCGGAGAAGTCCGGGGAAGCCGAGATGGCGCAGTGCACAGGGGAGTCGGACGGCGAGAGGGCGGAGGCGGCGGACGGCGCACCGGGGTGGAGCAGGGGCGGAGCAGGGCGGCGTTCGGACCGCCGGACGCTGGAGTGTGCAGGGGAGAGGGCGGCCGGGGCGGCGCTGAAGGAGGAGGCCGCCGGGTGTGCGGTGAGAGGGGCGGTTGCAGGCTGCGGTGAGGTAGAGGGGATGGGGAGAGAGAGAGGTGAGGGGGGTGGCGGCTGGGTAAAGGGATTAGGGTAGGTTTTAGGGTTAAATATATATATATATGATAAAATAATAATAATAATAATTGTAATAATAATGATAATAATAACACTATAATTCTAATAATAAAACTTATAATATTAATAATAACAAAACTTATATAACAATAATAAAACTTATAATAATAATAAATAATAATAATAATAATAAAATGACAACATAAAATTCTCAAGTTTAAACGTCGGGCGAACACGTAGTCACCCGGGCCAGCCGCACGGTCACCGCTAACGATGCGATGACCGCGCACTGGCGCGAAACCCTTCAACACAAATAAACGTTAAAAATTCAGACCGAGACCAAGAAAAGAGTAAGATAAGGGTATCTGCGGTCGGGGTGTGACACCAAATATCCATAATTCACATTGTGGTGATAATCAAAAGGGGAAATTTTCCCCTCGATTGAACTCTAATGGAATACTAAATCAATATATATAAGATTTATATCATCTATATTCTATACTCACATGATCATATATCACTTAAACCTTATCTATGATTCATTATCCTTATTTGTATATACAAGAATTCTTTCAATGATATCATTCCAATATAATTGTGGTCTATATTGTCTTAATTGCAAGGCCTTAAAGGGTTCCATTCTGGTAGTAGAGTGATAGTTATTAATATATGACAAAAACACCAAGGGAAATGTATTCTCCTAGATCTATATAATATTAAACACATGAAACTCAACATATCCTCTATGAATATGATAGCCTAATCAGTCATCCCATCTATATGGTGGTGAAACATCATGCTCATTTGTAATATCATCCTAAAAGCATCTTATTAAACCGTCCATATCTACATCATAATGCGAGCATCATTGTTAGATACATTTTTTTGGTAACCCTTTGATGTTAGAAAATCTACTGCATGTACAAAAACCCCATACTCTCAACCAATAACTTTTCTTATATAGAAAGAAGGTGCACTGAATTGGTATTTCAGTAAAAATTTACCCATATAACATCACAACATATTTCTATCTATAGAATCCCCATAAAAAAATAAATTGGTATACTATCCCACATCCATTATTGACATAAATAGGTCGATTTAATCCTACTCCATCCTTATGTTCATCCATTATTTGTTTTCATGAGAAACATCAAGAGATAATATTGGTTATGATCTACCCATTCTAGCCCACCAATCTAAAAAAATTCCATATACGTGATTTATAAGGACAAAATTTTTATCCATATGGTATGTATGAAATTACATTAACACCTTCTATATAAATGAGACCCAATCTACCAAACATCCATGTAAAAGGTTAATATTATACCCTTATTTAGAAAATACATCTGCTGTATCGTTTTTGGATATCTAGTCATGTGAAACCTCATAGTCAATGTCTCCTAATGGGAAATCACTCACACATTATTGAAGTGTTATATCCACCACCATCGACTGATGATAAGATGAACCCCAACCCTTCTCTAGGGCTATTCTTAACGTAGCCAACTACTCTTATGCCTCCTCCACCATGTGAGAATGAAACTTCAAACTAAGGGATTATTCAAACATGATTCCATTAATAAGTGTATAGAAAATCTCAAGGATATGGACCTATATGAAATAAAACTAATGCCTCTATCTCAGGTTGAGACCTATCTGAGTCAATACTTATCTATGGATTTGGTGGTATGGGTAAACAATAAAACTCTCATCCAAGAAGATTGTGCCTCTACATCATCAGAGAAAAAACTACTATAATGAACTCTAATAAATTGTTTGAGTAGTTTTGCTTATGGGGTCTCAGTAGTCATGAACCATTAGTTATAAAATGCTTCCAATGAAAAAAATGAAACTAATAGTATCTCTCGAGGCATTAGAAAAAAAAAGTATATTAAAATCCCTCCTATGAAAGTATCAAAATAAGAAAATGTCCCTCCCTCATCCTCAACTCATTAAATATTCTATAACACTACTCATCCTAGTAAACACCTACCTTCCCATGTCAAGGAATTCACAAGGGATATAACATAGAAAATTCAACAAAAATCCAATTGTAGTATCCCACTAAGGTAGGGAAACATTTCAACTCCAACATAATTTGTGTGGATCCAAAAGAAATAACTACATCAATATTCACCTAATCCATATCTAAATCATGATTAGAGATAAAATTCAATAGAATGATTGCATTCTAGATCTAAAACTTGCACTTTGAGAGAATACCATAATGTTGTTTCTCTTTGTGATATATACTTAACATCCTCTAGTGATCTACTAACACCTCCTCTAATTCAATGTATATAAATAAATTTTCAATAAATAAAATTATTAATTGATCCATGCATGGATGGAAGATTTTTTTCTTATCCTCCATGAACACAATTGGCGTATTGGTCACCCAAAATGGAATAATTAGGAACTTGTAGTGTCTATAACAACATCAAAATGTCATAATTAGAATATTATTCTACTAAATACTAATCTGATGGTATCCATACCTAATATTGATCATTCAGAACTGACTCAAACTATTAAATTGGAAAACGGAAATCAATTAATAGAAAGGGTTACTTGTTCAATATAATTACCTTATTTAGGAAATGATAATCAAGAAATTTCCCAAAACCCTTATATTAATTTTTGACGAACAAAAACATAGATTCCTAGGGGACACACTAGGTCTGAAAAAAAACATTATGTCAAAGGAATTCCAACCACATCCTCATATCCAGGATCTTGGGGGCCATTTAATATGCCATAGAATATATAGATTATGATCACAATGTGATATGAGATAAATAATTCAATATACCACATTGAATTTTGTCTTGGGATATTTATGGGGATGATTTACATATAATACACCACTACAAATTGTAGCTAGATTCTTAATGATCCCATTGCACCAATGTCTAAACACACCAACTAATGAGTGACAGGTTGTAGTTTCCTGCTTGAAATACCAAAATTGTTAGCTATAAGATCACTCTAATTCAGTAATGAAAATATCATCTCATATGTGTGAAGGAGTATAAATCACCTACAATGAATGTATATCTTTGAAAACATCATATATAACTAGTTCATAGCCATAATGACATAATGATGGTTCTTTATATTGACTAAGTGGTCCCATGAGAAACTCTCCCCACTATTCACCAAATCAAACTATTTAAAGATGTGATATATAGTTGAATAATTCCTTGTACTAATATCTAATATATAACTACTGGGATAAATACATGGCTGAATTATCTAGCTCATATACATGAGATTTGAAGATAAAGGAATGACTCATGCATATTTTATTTTTTCTACATCAAGGGTAGAAAAGACCCATATCCTATTTTGAATCATCTCATGATTAGCCTTGTCATATCCCATCATAGCATTCAACTACCCATGCCCTTAACTACTTTCCCTTTGATCCTAGAATGGTAAATTAAATAGTGGTGGTGGGAGTAATCATAGTGTCATCCTCTAGTTGTTTCTCCACCCTTTAAAGCTCCACCCACTCCTCTATCATTAGTTTCTCTCTATGGACCACCCTTACCAAACCAGGTATATCCTTGATCATGTTGATGCCCCTATTATGGAGTTCTATCCACAATATGTATACTATCCTCAATAAATTGGGTTGTGTAATCATAATCCTTGTGACAAAACCTATTATTAGCATGGAATGTCCCCTCTCATAACTAATCAAATCCTCTATAACAATAGTGTTATACAAATCTATGTGTCCATGACATGGCATGGGGGTGACTCCTATACTGAGAAAATTATGATTGCCTCATGATAACTACTGTAGATGAATTAGTCCATTTATTTATAATTATATCTATATCCATCCAACATTCCACATATAATAATAACTATATAACTAGATCATTCTTTAACACACTATTATAATTGAGAATACATAAGGATAATACAAATGCATTGATGTCTCTGTGATGACCCTTCTCAATATTTTTTCCTTGATGTATCCATCTCACACTATATGAAGTGAGTAATGTGTGAGGTCAATAAACCATACATGGTACTCTACTAATAACATATCACCCTATTGAATCTCAATATGCTCTTGAATTTTTATAAGGTTCAAACTCAAATGGTAATAGTTATCATAGAACAATTGTTGGAAGTCTAACCATGTGAGGATCACAAAATCATATGTCTGGGTAATCATACTCAACTAATACCATTCAAGTCCATAAAGAATGCTGGAATCATACATAACCATATGATAGGTCAGGTTCTAAATTTTTTTGAATACCCAATAAACAAGCTTCATCAAATTATATTCTACCTAAGTTAATGTCACAACATGGATACTAAATAGTATATGTTATTGGAACTTGCATAATGCACTAAATCTAAACCCATAATCATTTGGACCTTCCATATAAATCATATTTCTAGCATACAATTGATCCTCTTCCAAGACCGATAGAGGTGGATCCATGTTCTTCAATATAATTATTATCACTAATTTATGCCAACCTATTTGAACCACCTCACTAAAATGTCCCTAACTAAGGCCTCATCACTCAACTGGTCATTATAGGAATCCTATGTCGCCATCCAAATTGGATATGGTTAAAACAATATACTTATCATCATCATAAAGTACAATACTTATATGAGAATATATGGGGAGATAACTCGATATGGATATGAATATTGAAACACCTAATCCTATATTATGCATTAATAATTTATTAATGCCATCTAATGCCTTTGTATGCTGAGTTGACATTAACATTATTAGAGTCCTTAATGGATACGTTAGTTGCTGCACCATCTGTAGGTACACTCTCAGAAATGTCACACTGTAGTCAATATAATACTAATTACCTATGTTTCCAAACAAATCTTAATAACAAATACGAACTCTAAACACTAACCTATTAGAAAGACCACCTACCATTCCACTTTATCACATCCTAACTCACTGAGGACCGTATAGCTACCGATATTCCAAGTCTGACAACCCAAGACCACCTATAATAGGTTAGGGGTTGGAGACTATCATGAAAAATAAATATAACTAAAATGGATGGCCTTTTACTATGTAACTATAATCAGATAGATAACCATCCCTATGGAACAGTGACGATATGACATTGATGACTAGACATCTATAGCGTAAACCATGAATGAAATAACCTTAAGGAAATAATCAATATATTTTTTCATAGTTAAAAATTTATAAATGATAGAAATAGATTCCCAAGATGATGTAAAGTTCCAACATGAGAACTATTTAAAAGGGTTAATTAAGAGAGAATACTAACAATCTCTGCAATAAACCACCAAAAAAAGTAATCTTTTCTAGTTTCTAGTTTTCTCCTTTGAATTGTGGTCCACCAATATCATCATTGATCTAACTATCATTTGTATAAGATAAAATATGTGTGGGAAAATACTATTCATGGGAGAGAATATTCATACCTAGTAGGACACTTCAAATAACATGATTGAAAAAATAGAATGATAACATAGTCAAATCAACCCATAAGATGGAGGGAAACGAAACACAATATATGTTACCAAAGAGAAACTCAAGAAAGATAGAATAGTGATATCCACATTCAAAAACCAAATAAGAATGATAATAATTAATATAGATCCTAAATATCATCTACAATTCCAATAACTATTCACAATCACACAAGAATCTTATTGGAATTCCCAAACCATTCCATATATCTTCACAACGGAGGGGGGAATATCTATAGTGGAGGACCCAATCCCCACTAAATATCAAATGAAGGGGTCATATAACACTATATATATATGAACTATTCCTTAAATATTACAGTGGTAATAAAAATACCAATGTAAAGAGTATAGGGTATCTATTCCCTAGTGAGAAATGGGGTTTCCCAACCCAAAATCTCTCTGATGATCAGTCTTAATAAGTACCATCAACCAAGAATCACTAAAACAAGATTCCCACTCAGACAAATTATTTCATATCATTTATTCTAAAATGAATACCACCATCACATTCTATCGTGAAACCAACTCAGAATAAGTTACTAATGGGACCAAATCCACCTTGAAAAGGGGAATATAAAAGGTTGAGGTATCATAGAAAAGTATACATTTTGTATAGGGTATACATGGAATGTTTTAGCTACCCTGGGTTTTCCCATGACATCATGAATATTCCCATGTACATAATCTAGTTTGTGTTTACTCTTGTTATTACCATCAACGTAGGATATTCCCATGTACATTGAATATGTTTGGGTACCCTAGAAATGTGTTACTAGATGTTCATGCTCATTTACTCTTATTTTTACTATATACCTAGGATTTTATGGGCCTTTGTAATCATGGGGTACAAACCATTCAATGTCTAATGTGTGATATTAGATTTATGGGTTATACATAATGTGTGTTATTTAACTCTCCATGAAACCCTTTCCACTATAATAAGGGGACTACATGGAATGTTATCTCTATAGTATATGCCATATATAATGGTATTTTCAAGAAACCAATTAAATCATCAGGAATTTAATTTAAATAACCACAAAAAACTATATATATGATTATTTCAACAACGAAACTCAAATCTTGGGATAACCTCACTTAATCTATCATTTATGGTCAGATTTTGGCCACCCATTTTACCTAAGAATCTAACTCATTTCACTACATGGATAAACACTGAAAATATTGATCCAAGTACCCCTGATCCACCTCGGAACCATCTATAATCTCTAGTCACTCTAAAACACACCAATATATTTATCTAGATTCTGAATATATATCCATTAAAAAATCATCTTTACTAAAGATCAGTTGTACAATGATCAGTCTCGGTGTATTAGTTGAACCACCAGACAAAGGATTACCTATCATGATTGTATAAAGGAAAAGGGGTGAATGACACAATAAAAGGTGAGGATTTATTTTTTCTACTTTTTGGGTTGTATTCCATTTATAAATTATGAAATAGATGATCATAATAAAACAATCACTAATCCAAACATATATGAATAATTAGATTCATAAAAATAATGAAAAACATTAGAATTAAATGTAGATACCAAATTAATGATTAGAAAATTAAAAACAATATTTAATCTAATAAAAAACCATAATGACCCAAAAATAATAACAATTAATGAAGAATAACTAGTTCGTTCTATTTTTTGAAAGATCCACGATTTTTTGGAAAAGTTGAATCCCTTTAATAATTTTCACTACCCCTCAATCCATTTTTTTTATCAGTGGATCGCCAACTTAGCTCTGATAATCTCTAAAGATTATTTCTATAAATCATGTTATTTTTTGTGACAATTAATTCAAAGAGTATTAATTATTTTATGTTATTAACTAAATTTAATAAATTTATCATTTAATTTATTTAACACACCCGCCAATTGTTTTCTTTTATTAGAAAAATTACCTCATCTATGTTTATATCTCACCAAGGGTAAAACCATAATTCAGGGATCATATATGGTCTCATATTTTCTTTATGATATCCCAATCAATAGATAAACCATTTATTCATAAAAATGTTGTTGTATGATTTATTATATATTATTATATTTATATATTAATTAGTTGGTCCTTAGATACACAAACACATCCCCAACACTGAGGAATAATCAAAATATATTTATATAGAAATATCAAAATAACTAAATAATCAAAAAGAGAAATATTATAGCATGTTAATTTAAAATAAAAAAATATGCATGATTATTTATACCATTATTATATTTTTATGGAAATAAAATTGACGGTAGATGAATTTTTAAATTGAATTATTCTAAAATATGTTTAATTTAAATTGAAGGTGATTCTTAAAATAATTCTAAAATAATATAATATAGACTTTGATTACTAGTGAATTAGGTTTATTATGGTATTATCCAATGAAAAATGATTTTTTTCATTCATAAAATTAAAGAATTGATTATTTGATATATAAAATTTCTTAGGTATGAGTAAGACTTTGTTTCTTATAATGGATGAATGACTTGATTTTATGTCCTAGATTCCCTATTTAATCATGTTTTTTTACAAACTTATGTGTTTTCTCTAGATATTATCATTGATATGAAGTGTGATTTGAGGGATAATGGTTTTAAAAGACATTGCATGGTGGCATGTGTTTTTTGTGGAAATTCGCACCAGTGATATTTGGGTGAATGCATATAAATATGCATGGTGTTTTCAGGGATGGACTAGGATAGATGGAGTTGGCTGATTCTGGGTATACCCATTGATTTTTTATATAATGATGGTTTGATTAATTGTAATTTTATCTTCTTTAAATGATGGATGGATGTACTTCTTGTTTTTTAATTACATTCCCCTCAAATTGACATATCTAGTTGTTTTTGGTTTATACGTCTATCTTTTATAGTATATAGGATTTGTATAAGAGTTACCAGAATTATGGAATACTAATTATTAATAAATATTTTAAAAATTGGGGTTGATGTTTTATTAAAATGAATAATATGATAATATTGAGAACCCTAAGGATTGGTTGGTTTATGTCTAGGAAAAATGGGAATCAATTGGTGATCAATTTAAAGTAATGTTAAAGTAATGTTAATTTTTAGTTGTTATAATTTATATATTTGGTAATATATAATGGATTAAAATAAATTAATTTCATCCTAAATTATTTTTTGATTATAGGATATAGTGACATTAGCAGTGGTGACTGACATTCATAGTTATGTTAGATCTAGTTGGGTCTAAGGATAGGTTTTTTCCTCTATTGTGGTTGTTACTTATTAATATCAGTTATTTTATTAGGTATCATATTCTACCCTACATATTTTGGTAGGAATAATGACTCATATTCAACTCTGAGAGGGATATTTTCTAATCATCTTTATGGGAAATTAATCAAAGGTTAACTAACCATTCATAGACCACTATCCTTTACTAGGTTCATTGTGTTATTGAATAAAAGGTTGTAACTCATCCCATATATACGTAGTGGACTAAAATTTCTTGTGGTTACTTCATATTCATGTATCACTTGATATAGTATAATAATGATTTTTAAATATGTTTTGTGTATTGGTTATCTTGGATTTAGGTGTAATACTTGACATATGGGATGTGGTAGCTCTTAGAACCTTCTTGATTATTATTATAGATGTGGAATGTTATGTGATGAGATGATGTGATAAATGTGGTGCATGGTATATCATGAGATTATACAATTAAATTGAGGTATTATTTGATATTTTTTCTGAGGTTCCTATAGGCAGGAAGACCTTTTGTGGATAGAAGGTTAAATATGTGTTACATTGGGGAATAGTTGAATTTAGTTATAGAATTAATAGAAGGGTACCTTATTGATATATGTTCAATATTAGATTTTTCATTTTTGGGATACGTGGTGAGATATCCTTGATGAGGGTGGGAACATAGGATATTTGATTATAAGATGAGTAAGATTCAATTATTATTCAAATGCTTTAGAATTCATTTTATATCTCTTTCAGAAGAGGTTCTTAGGATGATCCTAATAAGTATACTTGTTATGTTAACTATATGTATGTAAACACTGGTATTAAAGACTATATAAAATGGATGGAGATCGATCTCGATTTTACTATATTGTGGATCTTTTCATGGGTAGTTTGGGATTCATGTTTAATTCCTAGTATTTTATTTTGTTCCATGTTGTTTATTTATCTATTTTTAAGGATATATAACTTTATATACAATTTTATGGGATTTTTTACATTATATTGAGCTTGAGTGTTGGGTTTTACTATATTATCACTAATTTCTCATATAATAGATGATAAATCCTCTCATTTTTGTGTATGATATACCCTCATTTCTTCTCATCATCCCATGGACTATTGAAGGTAGGATTATTGCATTATTATTTACCATATCTCATTTTTGGAAATGGATGGTTACCTTTTGTGGAGGGTGTCATGAAAATATTGTATTATATTGAAAAGTATAAATGCATAACAATTCTATATAATCTGGATCATCCATTCCCAAGGTTGAATCAACCTATAACTAACATAACTTGGTGTGATTCATTAATAATTAACATTGACCACTATGCAATATATTCATGACATCCCCATTATCACATAGTTTTCCACTTTAGGATTGAACATATTGGATTATTTCATGATCTCAAATATTTATTATTAAAAACATTAGTTTATTTATATAATATGATCATTTATTGATCATGAAACAATTTAAACATATTTTTTTACCTTCATCAAAATAAACTTATATCATTATACAAATACTTCCATGAATGCTCAAAGTTCATCAAATTTATTTATAATTTATAGTGATAATATTTACCTCATTAATAAATCAATTAATTCTAATTCTATTTAATAAAGATACATTACCACTTCCTCTCCGGGTCTCCAATGCCATTCCATGCTTCTCTACATATACCAATTCCATTAATATAAATGATAATCCTTCAATGGATGAAAAATTTTAAGTCTATCAACCAAAAAATTATGTATTACCGCCTTATTGTATCATCAAGCCTCTACTAATTGTAATGAAATACAATAAAAAATCTCCAATTCTTGAAATTATTTCCCAATGTATATTATTGAGAATAAATCTATAAATCCATATCTATAATCCAAAATACTCTTTTCAATTAAAAATTTATATATTTATAGTGAATTATACATAATCAAAATTAAATAATTAAATTAAAATGGTCACTTTATCATATTTTCTTCATGATTCATCGACTTAATAAATTTAATGTATAGGGGTATCTTCAACAAATATTTAACACCCTTATAAAAACCATAATGGAATATGTTCTTTTGGGGATAAAGTTCTTCTACGCATTATTTCAAATTAATCTATATTGTTTTATTCTTTTTTCTCTCCCCTTATACAATAGTAACATTTGGTTATATCAAAACATTTCCAAAAATCATGGAGTATAGAGTTTGAAACCCCATGTCATATAAATTCCTTATAGCCTTTAACTATAATCTTTACTTTTGTTTTCTCAAAAAAAATAGGATATTTATAAAAGTAAAAACCATACTCATATCTATTTCACCTCTTGTTCATTCAATACCCTTTACAACATGGTTTCATCACATTATTGATACAAATAATTTTTTACAATGAATATTAATAACAAATATTCAAAATTATTATAGATTTTACTTTCATGATCAAAACCTAGAGCAACTGTGGTTGTTTTAAAAAATATTTTCATAGAATAATATTACCACCTTGAAAAAAATTTAATGAATCAATTAAGACTATTTTTTGGAACATTATTTAGTAAATAAGAGTATATGTTAACAACATAAATGTTTTAAATTATAGTAAAATACATCATTATGTTTATATGAAATAAGACATTGAATTCATTTAATATTTCCCTTTATAATTTCAATCACAAAAAAAATCAGTATAGAATAATCGATTTAGTACAATGAGTGCGAGATAAACCAAATTTCACACCAATTTATATAACTAGTTCTAACAATCCCTTGATACCAATAATTAAAATAATTTCCTTTAATCTGCCTATAATAAGGTCAGTATCATATTTAAATAAATATAAGACTATTTATGAAATCATTTATATCTATAAACACATATAATAATTGATAATTTTTATTATAGTCTTTATTAAATATCTTTTTGTCTCCTAAAATAATTTTATTACACAACATTATTAGATCAAATATTTTAAAAATTGAATTACCCCTTGAATAATTCCTTATCTCTATCAAGTGGTCCTCAACCATTCTAATTTTGAAACCACAAAATATTTGTATGATATCACTTGTTCCAAAAAAAGTCAATTTATTGAGATCATATTTTACATTATACAACTAGAAACATCAGAATAGTCATACACAATTCGTTAATTTTATTATATCATTAACATCACTAGACATTCACTTTCATCACATGATATTTTCAATTCAGAAAAATTAAATTTTATTTTTTATTTGATTTGTTTATATCTTTTTTAATTTCTCTACCTCTATTTATATTTCCATAGAATGAATTGAAATAATTTTTTATTTCCCTTAAAAATCTTGTTTCATTCAAATTCATTCAATACAATCATCGCTTTTTTATGATTTATACTATTTATAATGAATTTAATAAATTTCAATAACCCCATTCTATAGATCTATTCTCCCCTTTAAAATATTAAAAATGTAATAAAATGTATAAAAAATAAATTCATGGGGAAGCATAAAAAATTCTGAACTTTTAATGTTAGAGGAATGTAGTTATCCATGATGGAACTACCATTTACATATAACATTATTAAAAAAGTCATTATTGATTTCCTTTCTAAAACTCCAAATGTAAAAAATTATATATATATATATATATATATATATAAATTTAATAATTCTATATTCTTTCTCTTAGAATACATATCCTTTTTGAGTATAGTATAACTTATACACATTTCATACATTTATTCATTGTCAATAATTCCTTCCTCAATATTAATTATATATAAGAAGAATCTTCCATTAGTTTTCCATTTGTACCATAGAGTTGTATTGCTAAATCCAAATAGTCAAGAATCATGATTTTACCCATTGATAGACATTGTAATCTCTTTAAAATTATTTATCATTTCTAAATATATCTTTAGAAATTTAACATTATTTTTTTTTAATAATAGTGATATTCACATTTTCTCCCAAAATGATTCTTCTTGAAAAAAATAACTAATGGTGTATGATAAACCCTTTATTCCTTTTTTAATCATAATATTTTAACATAAATAACTATATTTCTTAGTAAAAATGTTCTATTAATTCCACACAAACCATTACTAAGACATTGGAATGGGGTTTTCTTAATGGTTGATTGAACATTATTCATTATTATTAATCTTTCCATATGTATATGGTTAGTAGCAATAATAAATATTCCAAACTTTTCATACCTTATATGTTTATTTATTTTGATGAGATAATGAAAACATTTCCTTACACTAATTTTACATAGGCTTCTAGAGACCTATACATGGTTTTCTAGTAATTCCATTATTGGATAAATTCAATGAAATATTTCATTAATGATAATGATTTTGGAATTTTAGTTAAAAATTATATTTTTCACTTTATTCCTTTTATTAAATATTGTGAACTACTCCTGTTGATTATGTTTTTTATGTTATTTACAACATTATATTTTAAAATAATGATTTTATTGGTATATAAAGCTACTTGATTTTAAAATATTTTCCTTTTAATTGAGAATAATTGTGTCCCATCCCTAAGTGAGCCCTATTCTATAATTTTATCCTCTCTTCATATTATTCATTGAGATGTGTCATATGGCCTTTATTTTAGATCTTATTGGTGATTATTCCTCCTCTTAATTTGAAATTATTACAAGTAAATCATGTTAATTATTTTTCAATATGGTCATCCATGAACTCAATTTATTCTAGGTTACTTTTTCATTCTTCAACTTTTTGTTTTCATGAAATAATTTTTTCATAAATTAAAAATAATCCAGAATTTTAGTTTCATGATGATTAAATTTATACTCAATGGATTGGATCACCCCTTGATTGAAAATGATCATTTTAATAAATTTCGACTAGATGTCATTTCCACTTCATCACTAGAATATTCACTTCATTCTGTATCCATCGGGGAATATTATTTCACATATTAGAAATAATCATCCAAAATAGTATTAGAATATGACTTATCAACAAAATAAATCAAACATAGGAAAAATGTATTTCCATCTTCTTAGAAGTATTTTTATTTTCACTCCTCCTATTCATTCACGTTTCAAAAAAACAATATCTTGATTTTTCTAGGAATGAATCCTTATCTATATATATACATTTAACTCTTGAGGATGGAATGAAAATCATATACTCTTAGATATTTCTCAAAAAAAACATTAAAATACTTCCACAATCAAATAATTTTGCACAATGATAGTATTTATTACATACCTCATTCATAATTAATAAAACCATGATTAATTCAATATCTACATAAAAAAAATTCACTATACATTCTATAATTGGAATCATGGGATATATATTCTTCAATATTGTCTTCATAATCATATATATATCAGGGCATCACTGATTTAAATCCATCAAATTTTGTGCCTTTGAAAATAGGGGGCTTCTATATTGAATATATACATACAAAAATTACAATAAATATTTAGATAATTTAACATAAAAAACAAAACATATTGGATGAGATAAAAATTATTGGGTCAAGTAGATTATGATAATATTTTTAATGAACTTCAAGTGAGGATGATTTATGATGTTATTGAACATAATATTTTTCATGAAATCTAAAGTATCTTGTATCATAATATTTAATTCCCCCCATTTAATGGAACACATTCAATATATCCCATATTGAATGCACATTCAATAAATATCGATCAAGAAAAAAATTGTAAAGAATAAGAATAGAACAATGTTACATTGTTAAACCATGTTGGGATATGTTCAAGGTGCATACTATTTTGTGGATAATTTTTTAAGTAATTATCACTAAATGAAAATTTCTTTTCCTTTACAAAAACATAACAAAAATAATATTATATTATAATGGTCCCTCTATATTCATCATTATTCATGAACTATATCAATGAATTATTCAATAACTTATAGATGTGATACTAACTTCATGAAAAACATAAAAAACTATGTAATTTTCTATCATATTGTCTATTTCATGAAAAAGATCACGATTGTGTTATTTTCTCAAAAAATCATGATGAAATTAACTAATTGTATAGATTTAAATAATTTTCTTTCATAGATAACTCTATAAAAAAGGAAAATCTTATTGATCAAAATAATTCCACACTAGAACTGCATTCATTTATCTATACCTTATTCCATAATTTCATACATATAATTAGTAATATTATTTATGCCTTTATCATTCTATATATTTAATAAATGATTTTATGAATCCCTTATCAATAGGCTCTCCCAAATATCCTCTTCTATCAACTAATATATTACAGTTCTGATCCAATATTCACTTTAATTTCAATATCATTTTTAATGCATTAAAATCTATATAACATTATCATGTAGTTTGGACCAATAAAGTTTCTTATTAGATTCAATATCTCTACATATATACAACATGTTTAATATATTAATTTTAATTAATATATTTTACATATATCTTTTAATCATGAGTAGTATATCCTCTCATTGAACTCGTACCAAATCATCAAAATAAGAATACATTTTCAACATCACACCATGATGGGTCACCTTAGACAATGATTCATTTTAGCATTCCCCATATATATGAGGGATCACTATTTTGGAATGAAACACCACAATTGGAAAATATATAAAAATAGGGTGACATGAATTTATGTAATGAAAATCATGGTGTCAATGCTTTATAATATTTATTTCCAATATTTATTATGGGATAAACTATTTATTCTTAGTGAGTTTTATATATCTAAAGAAGCACTAAAAATCCTTTTTGTAATATTCCCATGATGTAATCAAACTCCTCAATAGTGTAATGGATTTTCCAGCACTGTAACTTAATATTTTTATATTTCATGTAAATTTAACCCCCATTTTTTATCATCCATTATTTTGATCTTATTTTTGGTTTTATAATACATTAGAAAAATTGTGGATCTTTCCGGGCTAGTGCATAGCTGGAAAATGGTCAGGGAAAACCATAAGGGTTATACCAGTAAATCAATTAGATTTAATAGAGTAATGGGGTGGTAATAATGGTTAGTTGAAAAAAATCCTTAACCTTAGAAAATATGGTGTCCAATAGTGGTATTCCTCAAAATTCTCTCAAGCCATACAACCTCTCCCAAAAAACCATGCATTTAGATTTTAATGCACTGAATGTTATAATAAATTTTCTAAAACCCCTTTAAATATTAAAATCCATTCATAACCCAATATAATTATATAATATAAGTTTTGGAGGAATATTAGAGGTAATTTTGGTTACTCCAACACCATCTCTTCTTAGATATATGTGCTCATGATTGTGATTGATCCTTCCCTAAAAATTTTAAACTATTTGATTGTAAATTATTCATCAACCATTCACACCTTATTTTGGAGTGGTGATTCATCTAATCATAAATTGATTGGAAAATTGATATGATGAATTGAAATTATATGGATTCTTAATGGATTTTACTCAAATATTGATCTTCTATTGGTGGATTCCATTTGAGATGATTTATTAATCATGTCAACAAAGGAAGGTTTTTCAATAAGGATTTTTTCAAAACTTGAAACTTGATTCCTTAAATAATTTTAAATGTATCTTCAAATGATTAACTTGAATTGAGATGATTTTATTTTATTGAATTTATTTATTGAATTAATTTATTTAAAGTGTTTATAGGTGTTAATATAAATACATTGAAAAATATTTTGTGAATAAATATTATTTTATAGTTTCATGTTTGACGAATATATATGGTAATTACAAGTCGAGTAAATGGATCACTTTTTTAGTGTGTTTGGGGACCAATTTTAGTGCACAATAAATATTAGGGGGTTGGGGATCTATTTTATGGTATTTTGAACCATTATATATATGTGGAAGGAGGGTATCAATCATGGTTGTATTCATTATGTGAGTTTGAGTCTCTATCTTATCTCTCCCACTTCATAGATATATAAGAATACAATATCATCTCCCAATATGATATCACCTTAATTAATCATAGGATTATATAAAAGAGGATTGTCCAGACGTCAATGGAATTATTGGATCTCCCCACTATCATTGGAATTTCTATTAACTAGGCTCCCACAAACATTTGAAGTGTGTGTGGGAGATCTATTATGAACTTTCTTCGGTTCCTTAATTAATTTTTTTCTAATAATGATTGGTTGTTTATCATGAATTCAAATAAAATGTGTTAATCTATTTTATGCTTAAATCATTCAAGATATATCATTATATTTCTTATTGGGAGATATATCACCAGAATAATATAGCAATGTTGATCTGGTGAGGAAAAATTTTAAATACTCATCTCATCTAGTTCCCTTGGACACCCTAGTACCTTCAATTTGACGGTTACGAGATGAAACATAAAGGAATATAGTGGAACAACATTAGTACTCTTTTCGATATTTTTTTCTACCCATAATTGTTGTTTTTGTTAATGTTAATGACATTTATTAGCCAAAAAAAAGTGATAATATCCCTAAATCAATATGAAAAATTCTTTACAGAAATTGTTATGTTATCTCTTGTTGTAGTGTCGAATGATTTTATTGAGCCCTAAATATTCTATATTGGGATCTAATTTGATATTAAATACTATATTTTCATGTAGATTATCATCTCTTATTATAATTTTCATGATTTATCATTGATGGAAGGATTTGACCAACTTGATAGGTTATCATTGGTGGTAGTTCCTACTACTCCATGTTTGATTTCTCATAGTTATTTTAATCCATTAGAGATGTGGGATGTGTATTAGGTTGAATCACAATAATAAGAACCACATATATCATCTTCAATGTCTGAAAAAGGACTATTAAAATTCTTAAAATATATAATAATTGGGAATTTTAAGGGGTTTTGTATTGTGTATCCATGGTTTTGTGGTTTGTGGAGTCTCTTAAGAAACCTGTGAATTTTTTAATCTACTTTCTTCCCCCATGTAGTGGAATAGGCTCATCATCACCGAAAATAACATTTTTGTAGTCATAAGTTTTAATATCTATTTGTTTCTAGAAATGGGAATTTAGAACAATGATTCTTCATATAGTTAATGAGTCTCCCTAAGAAGATGATTTCGGTCTTTTGATAGTAAGAGGTATTATCACTACTGATTAAACGTTAGTGATTTATTTATTTTATACCAGTGCATCTCATTCATTCATATTGAATCACATTGTGGATAATTTAAAAATCACTATGGATATTATGTTTTAGGTAATGGATATTTTTATGAACCTTGATATAAAATGATGAAAGGTCAAATAATTCCCCCCTTTCATGTTCTCTTTATTATATATCATGCTCACATGGGATTTTCTTTTTCACTATGTGGATCCTCTTGATGTCATTTTTATGATGTATTACATGATTTCCCATAAAATTTCGATTTATTTTTATATTTTGGGGGTCTCAATAAATTCTATTTATTTGGTGTTTCATGTTTTCAAGTATAATGGGACCTGCGGTCGAGTATAGTGGGACCACCACTACCAGAGTTGTGATGGTTGATATCTATGTTTGTCTACGACTAGGAATTTCTGAGGGGTGACCTTTCTGTTATAGTTGTTAAGATTCTTGGTGTGTTTATATAAGATATTTTTATTGATAATACTATAATGTAACACCCCATGTCTTTAATAGAATAATATGCTCAATAGAGATCTCAACACAAAAAATAAGGCTTTAAGAGAATTTTAAAAAACTATAAAAATATTACAAGTTTAATCTTTCCAATATATCATAGTTGTTGAATTTAATTGTGTGAATATGATTAACCAAATTATGAAGTATATATAAATTTCATAATCTGTGAAAATTTACCGATAAATACATAGTAAATAAATAATAATTTTTTTAGTAAAGTCATTTTATTCTTAAAAAAATTATGTTTTGTTTAGGAATGGATTTTTTTGTGAGAAATATTATAATATAAATTTGAAACATTTGGAAATTTTATTTTATAGAAGTTGTTCATTTTTATATCATTATATAAAAAATATAATTTGGTGACTTTTTTAAATTTTTCATAAAATATTTACTTTATAATTAATAGGGAAAAATATAATTTTTCATCGAAATGAATATTTTCATTTAATGTTATTTAAATGTAAAATAATATTTTTCATAATTTTGAAAATTATATAGTTATTTTTTATTATAATTAATCCAATTATAGTTTTTAGAATGAAATTTATACCTGATGTTGGCAAGAAATTATTTTTAATACTTTTAAATCATATTTATCAAAAATCTTGTTTTTCATTGCACTTTTCATTTTAATCCGAAAATATTTTATTTCTCTTTTGGAAATTGAATCTTAAAAATTTTAATATTTATTAAAATAAAGAGGTATAAATTTGGTAAATTTTCCCATTTTATTTTTTTTCATTATTAATAGTAATCATTTAAAAGAATTATCATCACAATTTAGGGAAATCAGGTAATTAAGGGTTAAAAATATGATAATGAAAAAAATTACCCTAATAAATTACACTAAAAAAATTTACTAGTGGAGTGTAGATATTTCATAAAAATAATCTATAATATGGAAACATGGTGCCTTGTTTATTTTATTTTTATCTTTATATTATTTTTGCTAAAAAAATTTGAAATATCATTCTTAATAATTTATTATCTGTAAAATTTAGGACATATGGATAAACAAAGAATATGATCAGTTTTGAAAAGTTTATTTTAATGATAAATGAATTATTATCATGGTAATATATTTCTAATATTTATTATTGAAGTAAATACATTATGTGTTTGTGAAACACTCACACAGTATTTATTAAATTAATAGAAAAATGAAATAAAGTATTTTAAAAACATTAAAATTAATATAATATTAATTATTATTATTTTGAAAAAAATTAGAAAAAAAAATTATTGATATTTTAATTTATTATATTACAATTCCTTTTTTCCATGTTCTATAAAGTCAAATTAAATTAATAGTTACAAAAATGTCATAAATGATATTTTATAAAAAAAAATATTTTATTAGATTTATAAAAAGTCCTAAAAATTCAATAAGCATCCATGTGATTGATGTGTGGTAGAAATTATTGACCATGATCCATTTATTATCCAATTTTATTTTTATAGTTAATATATTAACCCCTCATGATTAAAAACTCTATTATTGAGGTAATTATCAAAAAATAGTTAGCAAGAGTCAAAACAAAGAGATATGGGTAAACATAAAATTAAAATTTTTTCTAAATTTTATTGGGGGATATAAATTTTATATCTCATCATCTTATATTTTAATTATATAATATTTTATCCTTTTTAAAATGAAAATTAATTTATAATCATTTAATATATTACGTAATTCCAAATGTTCCCCTCCACTCACTTATAAACACGAACCATTTATAAGTATTTATTCACACATAAAAATCATTATATTTAATCAAATACCCATTCAAATATTCACATAGGATGGTTACACACATTCTATAGGTACTTTTTGGGTAAAATACCATCCTATGAGAGTTTAATGTGTAAAGAAAAGGGAGTTGTTTAAAGTAATTGAATAGTCATTGACTGAATATTTTATTTTTATTTCCTCGTCCCCAACCTTCAAAACATATTCAATGATGATGATATAATAAAATTAGTATCCACCACATAATATGATTTTATTATGATAATATCATATCCTACATCCACCACCTCTTCAATCAAATGGGCAAAAAACCCCATCGTTCATGTATAGTTGACTATCAGCTCGTGAACTGATATAACTAATTTTCCA
Source organism: Viscum album (assembly GCA_963277665.1). Classification (NCBI taxonomy): domain Eukaryota; kingdom Viridiplantae; phylum Streptophyta; class Magnoliopsida; order Santalales; family Viscaceae; genus Viscum; species Viscum album. The sequence continues at coordinate 1,302,339,547 of OY728140.1, read as the reverse complement.
TCATAGAATCTTAATGATAATTATAATAATAGATTTAATGTACATATATGAGACAAACTAAAAATTTAGAATTTTTTAAAATTAATATTCTATAAATTTTTTACCTTTCCATCAATTTGAAAAATGATAACGTTGTTCATGTGTATATGTGGATTACCACCTACATAAAGTGATGTGATTCATTTTTCATTACCGAATCACATGGATAGTATTTATAAGTGTAATTAAAGAACTAATATGATATATATTATATAATTATAATTTTGAAAATGTAAAACAACATTGACCAATTTTCTATCTATATTTATGAAAAAATGGAAATGTTGCTCACGCATACACACAACCTACCCTCTTCTTGATTGTAACATATTTTATTTTTCATAAATAAATTTCATGGATGGTTTCAAAAGTATAAATTTCAAATAAAAATGATAATTATTCCATTATTATTATTTATAATATGAATAAATAATTATCTATTTGAATATATTTGACATTCCCATTTAATTTTCGATATATTAGGCGAATATCAAGAAAATATCTAACCCGGACTCAATAGATTATGTAATTGTATATAAAATGGTATGAAGTTAAATAAAAGTGATATTAAAATGAAAAAATATATTTATAATGTAAATAATTAACATAATATTTATTATTTTCTAATATCTATAATGAAGGTGATGAGACAGACTTGAGGTATGAGGAACATTACTTTAATAAACGGGTTTTAAATGATTTAATGTTTTTTTAAATTATTCTATTCCATGTAAAATATATTAAAATAATTTTTATTAGTGTATTTAGATAGAAAAAAAATAATTATAAAGAAAATTATGTAACCATATTTAAAATCTTTCAACAGGTTTGAAAAATAATATATTAATATATTTTATAAGGAACGTTTTGAATTTTTGTACCAAGACTAATAGAATGATCTATTTTAACATATACAACAAGAATGGATTTCTCCATAACCACAATTGATAAATTATGTGTGGAATACTTTTTAATAATCCATGTTTTCATTAATAAATAACCCATATTTCACTTTTTTCTAATTATATTAAATAACAATTTTATAAAGAAATGAATATATTAACATATATATATGTTTTTTATGGGTATAAAGGATACCTTAATATACCAACCTATTTATTTAGGTTATAAAAATTATCCATCTAAATCTCTTTATATATATATATTTAATTTCATTTAATTTCTCTGTATTATATATATATATATATATATATATATATATATATATTTCACTCATATATATACCATGCTTATTCCTACTTCCTTGACGGGGTGATACATGCCTTATGTTTACTACTCAAATGCCCTCATTATGAAATATCCATTGATTATTATATGTTAGAATATTATGAAACTAATTTAATTCCATGTAAAATTCTTATAATTATTAATCATGGTATATTTCCTTTTCTTTGTTCAATTAATTATTATAATTTTATTTTTGGTGCACCAAAAAATAGATCTAATATATTAGGTAATTTTCTTGTGTCCTGGAATGTTATTTATGAGTTTAGGAGGTAATACTAATCAATGATGGGAAGATTTACACCATGTGGTATTATCTTGGAATTTCATAACGACCAATGATTATATCATGGAATATGTTTCTTCCCCATTTACTATATTTCTATGATCATTTGACACAACTTTCATTATGTTATTCTCTCTTGTGATTAAACAGGATATTATTTTAAACAGATAGTACAGGATACTTAGTAAAGGCTAAATGAATAACTATTTGAAAATGTTTTCTTATATTTTTCATGATTACTATGGAACATTTTTTAGTTATATTTTTCCTTTAACATTTCTTATCATTTATTTTATAAAACTCTTTTATAATAAAAGTTCATTTAATTTTAATTAAAAGGTTTATTTTGATCTAATGTTTAATTTTGAAATAGGGAAATATTGTGTATGTATTCATGAACTAACACATTTATTTAATTTTTTATATTACCCTTACAATTTATTTTGAACTCAATCCCTATTTCAATCCTTTTTTCACACAACATTAAAGATGATTAGGCACATGAGTGCGGTAAAGATGAAAATTTAGAAGATATATCATTATATGAGAACATGTTCTGTTCTAAAATATTTTTCTTGGAAAAAAATGATAATAATTGGAAGTGACCACTTTGTGATAATTATTTATTTATTTAAGGGTGATCCTCTATTTATCTAAATTAATAAACTTTATGGACACTCAAAGGTATCCAAAAAAATGTTGACATAAAACTCTAGCTTATATAATATTTATAGTTGGGTATTTATATTTTTTATCATAATAAATTTTTACATAACATTAGATATTAGAGTCTGATATATTTTTTAAATACCTGAGGTATAATCCTATTTATAGGATAACTTACTACTGTAAAGGAAATATAGAGATTATGTGGTGTTTTTAAAAATACATCCCTCTCTGGATAGTTCATGTTGACATTGTTTTAAAAAAAACTAAAGGTAATAACCCAGAAAAGATATTGGTGATTATAGCATGTCCATTATTATTTTCCACAATGATTATTCCCTTACTACAAACATTTTTTGACACTCATGGAGGATATTCTTTGGTAAATTCAAATTTTTATTATTGACCAACATAATGGATTTAAATTTATGATGATCATGTATTACCTATTTTTATCATAAGGATTCATAGATTGAAAATAAGATTTCATGATTTAGACATCCTATAAATTATTATTAAAAATTATGATTCTTGTTACTCACATAATTATTTTTGGTTTTAGATACTGGTTTAATGTAGGTAGAATGATGTTAGTGTTCAATATTATTGATAATTCATTGATTCTATGTAACCATATGATATGATTACTAAGGTGAATGATATTATGTTTTTTCCTAATTAGACTTCATAAAATATCATTGATAACCAATACCTTAAGAAACTCTTAGAGTCACCAATGAAGATAATGATGGAGTCCACTAAGAGCCCAAGTGGTGGAAAATATCTAGGAGAGAAGTATTAATTTTCTTAATTTCAAATATATAGAAAGAGAAACTAATGAAAATGTCCCAAAATAATAATATTTTTTTAGAATATTGAATAGGAATACTTAGTGTAGTGAATTTCCAAGGAAAATTGTGGAGTTCAATGTATAGAATAAAATTTCATCACTACGATCCATTTATAGTTTATTATTTTAAATGTATTAAACCTGGCCATTATTTGAGTAAATGTACAATCATAAATTAAAAAATCATACACCAACAAAGGACCTAGGTTATACAAATCATTTATGTGAAAGGGTTGATGTCTGTATGTGTTGGGATCTGAAATTTTTTTAGAATTACATTTATCAGTGGTATTTATGTTATTGGAATCCTAAAACATCTAATGATTATTCCATAGTATTATCTCACCAAACTTTTTAAAACATGTGTTGAATGGTTTTAATGACCAATAAATAAAATTTAAAATTAAGGGATGTTTTTTGAAAACAAATAATTAAGGGAAATATAACTCTTAAAATATTTCTACTGTTGAGAGATGGCGAGGCGGGCTGTGCGTACGACATCCAGCGGCGGCGATGGCGATTAGGGTTTCGTCATGGCTATTCCGCACTTCTTCGGCTTCAAGCTCCTCCCCCCCGGCGGGTCTACGTCGGTTTCTTCATCCGATCGTGATTCTCGGATTCCCGCTGCTTCCTTCAACCCGACGGAGGCGCTGGTGACCTGTGGGCTGGACTCGTCTCGGATTGATTCGGGCTTTCGTGGATCTGCGGCTGTGGCGCATGTATCGCGGTCCGCTGCTGTCTCCCGCCTGCGGTCGGCGGTTGAAATCCCTTCCCGATCTAAAGATGTACTGCACATATTCCCTCAGCCGAATTCAGATCTACTTGTTAGATCTGATAATTTGCACCGGCCTGCGGATGGAATGAAGGTAAACTGTGGTGAGGCACGGTTGGCGTCTAATTTGAAGGGGAAGCTGAGTGATTCTCTGCCGGGTGGTAATTTCCCCCATTCTTATGCTGATGTTTTAACGAATTTAGCTTCTGGTCCGAAGGTGAATGGATTTAATTCCCTGGGTATGTTTAAAGATTCATGTCACAGTAGGATCCTCCGTAAAGGCGCCTCTGCTCATGTTGAAGCTGATCCAGTTGCTCTTGCTGAGAGGTTGGAAATTGGAAAACACTCTTTGATTGCACGCATTGCTCTACCTAAAGGCCAAAAACCATGGCGGCTTCAAGATTTGAGTAATCGAATTTCAATTTTGTGGGGGTTCTCCAACTGGAAATGTGTTTCTCTTGGTCGGGGGTTTTTCCATTGTCTGTTTCCTTCGGATGACTTGAAACTTCGTGCTTGGAGTATTGGAACTCTGCATTTAAAACCTGGTTGGCTCTACTTACATGAATGGTCCCTGGATTTTAATGTTTCGCGTGCAAGAAATGCCTTTTCTCAGGTCTGGGTTCGCTTGCATGGGCTGAATTGGGTCCTTTGGCATCTGAAGATTTTGCATGACATTGCCATAGCAATTGGGACTCCGATTCGTCTCGACAAGGAGACTGAAGATGTCCGTTTTGGTCACTTTGCCAGGATGTTGGTGGAGGTTGACCTCAGCTCCACATTAGTTGATAAGGTGACTCTTTCTACTCCTTCTGATAACATTCAAATTGATGTTGAATATGAGAAGAAGCCTCTCTTCTGCAATGAATGTATGGCTGTTGGACACTCCTTGGAGACATGTCGGAAGCATGTCTCATGTGAGGAGTGTGGGTTGAAGGGCCATCCAGCAAATCTCTGCCGCAGGAAATCAAAGCCTTCTGTTCATGTTCATGGTGGTGATGCACTCAAGGTTCCAGCTTTCGCTGTTGCGGATGTGATGACTTCTAGGAAACCTGACTCTCATGTGTCTGATCTGAAAGGCAAAGGTCTGTTGGTGGATGTCTCTCCGGAGAAAGCTCATAGTGGCCCCTCTGTCCCTCCGGTTGTGGTCCCTGACTGTTTGCAGAGTAATGTCTCTGACCAGGCTGATGCGCAACAGAGCGTTGACTATCATCAGGAAATTCAGAAGCTCTTTCATTCTTCTGAATTGTCTAAGAAATGGGGGAGTGCATCTGAAGATGAAGGGGTGCAAGGTACCCCTATTCAGGACTTGGGCAGTGGTGCACGTGCATCTTTCAAGGATGTGGTTGTGAGTGGAAAGGAGAGGCTGACTTGTGGTGAGGCTGTACTGCCTACCCCAGTTAAAAGGAAACCAAGGAAGGATTACTCTTCAGTTCCGAGGACGGTGACCACCAGGTCATCCTCCATGAAGGCTAATGCGAATCTATCCGCAGAGCAACTGGAGCGAAGGAAGAATTATATCAGGTTGCTCAAGCAATATGAGTCCCAATCAGAATGGGAGTCAGCCGATGCAGATGATATGACCAGGTATGAATGTGATGCTTATGACTATTCTGACATGTAACCTCGCCCTCTTTCCTTGTTTGTTTCTGAACTTTTCTTTTTATTAATAAATTTGCGGATATTTCTACTGTTGAGTTAATAATGTTTAGTCATGAAAAAGATATGATTAAATATGATGATGTAAATTATATTGTATAAGTAACATTGATATTTTTTATTTATTTGATGAAAATGGGATTTATGCCATTTTTTATGAAGTTTACTGCATTTTTTATATAATTAATATATTAAATAGCTTTTGATTATTAAATATTGTGTTATTTTTTGAATGAAATTATGTCTTAATTTGAGGTTTAAAAAATAGTTATATATACCATCTAGGGTTTATAAGGATAATGTTTATCATATGTTCAAAGGAATAGTTACCCATTTTGAGGTATTATGTAATTGTATTTTGAGCTTGTTTGAAAAATTTACTATCTTTTGGGAAGAATATATGATTGAATTTTAAATAACCCTTTTGGTTAGTGTATAATTTTACATTATGTTAATAGGATATTAAGATATGGATAATAATTATGGTGGAAAATATATTCTTTAAAATGGGGATATTTTTATATATATATACTATCAAGATAATGATAGAATTTTAGGTTATTTTGGAAATTTGATTCACAATATGTTGGTGAAATTCATTAAAATATACTATTATATATTGAATTATTATGGTGATTAATGATATTTTTATAAATTCATCTTTGGGATGATAAATATTGAACCATTTGGTTTAACATGGTATTTAAAATGCTTTATTTTTTGGAATAGTTTGATTACATTTTTGTGAATATAAGATGAATGGAATGAGTTAACCTTTATTGATAATAATTTATTTAATTTTGAGGATATTAAGGCCATTTTTGATATTGTATTATTTAGGAAATTATCAAAGTATACCATTAGTTATTATTGTGGAAATTTTTGGAATTAAACATATTATTTCATCATATGAGGGTTTTTACATTTTTGATATTATATTATCCACTGCTAACCATTTAGTTTTTGTTTATATTTAAAGAAAGCAATAATTAGATGATATGATTTTTCGGATAATGATATTTATTTTATTGATTTAGGAAAAAAATCAACATGATTTTTAATTATTTGTAGTAAAATATGAGATTGGGGTGAAAATTGGTTGATGGATGAAATTTTACATGTGAATTATATATATTTATTTACGTTCTTATTCACGATGGTAATGGAGTTCCTTATATTTGGGAATGGGATCATAAAACCAAAAATTTATTCACATTACATTCATTTTCAATGGATTTATGGAGTTTTAAACACCTATTTGGTTTATGGTTTTGTGGTAACTAAAATTCTCATGATCATTCAAATTATAATGAAAAATAATCACTATTAGTCACCATCATTATTTTGATGTTATTATTTTCTTCCATATCCATATTTTCACTACCAACGAATATAAACTTATTTGAAATCCTAGTTATGGGTTATTCCTAAGGACCTTCATATTCCTCTTTTACTCTTTCAATGAAAATGTTTCATTATGCATTTAAAAAAAATTATATTCCAAAAAATATTTTTTTAACTCAAATCCCTTGTTAACTGATCTCTAGTTAAAATTAGGATGAAATAATTTACTAAATAGGGGAAGAATATAAGACCACGAGTTTTAAAATAAAACTATATTCTATAGCTTACTGAATATACAAATTCATAATTTAAGAAAATTTGGATAGACAAAAAAATTATTATTTATGTCTGACTATTATAACATAGAAACATAATTGGAAGGTATTAACAAGATTTTATAAAATATGAAATACTTATAATAAAAATTATCAATATAAATTTCTTGACGAATTCTTAGAAATTAATCATTCAAATTTTTAGTAAATTCATTTTAATTTTTACAAAAATTTGTTTTATTCAAAAATAGATGTTATTTTATTTTTATGAGTAAATATTATAATTAAAAATTAAATAGTTTGAAAATGTAAACTTTTAAAATGATATAATTGTAGAATATATCATATCATAATTATATTATTATTAAATGTTGTTAGTTTTACGAAATTATTGATATTTTATTAAATATTGTGATATTTATAGAAAAAAAATATTATTATTAAATGTATGTATAAAGAAAAATTATTTTTTGTATTAGTTTTGAAATTTCATTAGTTATTATTGAAAGAAATAATCCAATTATTTCCTATAAAAAATTTGTACATGAATTTTTTTATAAATGAATTTTTATACATGAAAAGACATTTCACTACCAAAACTTTTTTCATTGTGTTTTGTTTTTAAATATTATATTAAGTTATCACACTATTAAAAATTCAATAATGTAAAATAGATCCCATATTAGGAATTGGGATTTCAAAATTTGGTAAATATGTCCCTTTCATTTTTTTTGTTATGAATACTAATCATAGTAAATAATTTTCAACATGGGAAGGGTAAATTGGGAAATTAAGGTTAAAAATAATATTATAAGGACTAAAATATGACCCTAACATGTGCCATAATCCTATTATATGAATATACTTCATCAATTTCAATCTATTTTTTGGAAATCATTGGTAATGTTTTCAATATATTTTTGATTTTAACATTTTTACTCTATTATATAAATGAAATTATAAAATGTCATTTAGTTTGTTTTATTATGTATGTATTTTTGATAAATGGATAAATAAATGGCATATTCGATTCTAAAATATTTATTTTAAATTTAAATTATTTTTATTATTAAAAAATATTTCTATTTATAGTGATAAAATAATCATCTTAAATACATATTCACCACCGACACAAAATTTATTCAACTAATTGAAAGAAAGGTCATTTTAATAATATTAAAAGTAAAATATTTTCAATGAAATATTAAATTCCAGGAATTATGCAGATAAATATAATATTTTATTGATGTATGAATGGATTATATTTAAATTTAATTTCTATCATTGTAATGATCTCGACCATAGTCACCTAGAGTCGGTTGTTACATCAATATATTGGAATTAGGTAAAAGTGGTTGCATCCCAAAAGATCGACTAGTTTAGTAGTCTTTATAAACTTGATACATACATGAATCTCACATCAATTTTGAAAACCTGAAAGAAAACATATTTAACGTAAAAATTATTAATCCTTAATGTCATTCAAAGACTCCTTTTTCACATCATTAGGAATAAAAACAAAATATGGTTGTGTTCAGATGCTCAGTAAGGGTTGGGTGTATTAGAAGATATTATGATTAGATAACAAATAATCAATATGTAAATCTAAATAACTAAAAATATTTGATATAAAAAAATAATTCATTATATGTATCCATGGATAATATTAGTGTAGTAATTTAGTGGATAAAAATCATTTAATTTACAATAAAGGAAATACATACTATTGGATGTCATGGTCAAAAATAGCATGGAATCTCTACCATCAATACTATGTACCAAGACAGTTTAAAATGTTAGTTAAAGACCCATTTAATATTTCGAACACATTTTCCTAATGATATATATAAATGCATCGAGGGGCCATATATTTTTGAAACCCACCCATCCTTACATACCCAAATCATTCATTATATATCAACTAATATATTTAATTGGTTAAAAATATATATTATCAATAAATATCCACATTGAGTAATAAATAAAGTCCATAAATAACATATCAGTAAAATAAATAACATTTAATGTAAAACACCATATGTAAAAATGGTACAAAATTTCACAAATAATCATACATATGATACAAAAAATATAGTTATCTTAGGGAAAGTTGATTTTCAATGATCACAAGAATGTGAATGTTTTATGGTATTGTTAGGGAATAAAAAATTAACTAACAATTTAAATATCAATATAGTCCCTAGTCAAAATAATTATAATCCCTTATGAGAAACAATGAGAATGGTATCATTACATCACATCCTCAATGAAATATATCTCATATAATTTTTTTTTACAGATAAATATTTATTAATTTAAAATATCATTAAAAACATTCAATAAAAAAACACCCTTTTAAATTTTAAAATAACATTGGAAATCTAATAATATCAATAATATGTGGAAAATAATTTATTTGAAAGTAATTTCATAAGAATTTAAATGAATATTTTTGTCAATGATTAAAATTAAATTCATATAGAGTACATTGAGACAAATATTTCTTTTATGTTTTAAATAAAAATTCAAAATTTATATTATTCAATAAAAAATGAATATTTCTTACAATTGATATTGTTAAAATTTATACATGGGTAAAAATTTCATTGAATAATCATATTCCAATGAGCTGTAGTTTTGTAATTTTTTTTGTAAAATATGGATATATAAGAAAAATATACCCAAAAAAGAGAAATAAGATTTTATTGTATTTGAAACATTCCTCCTAATGAGTAACATGAATGGAACCATCAATCATCATCAATATGTTGGTATTCATGATAAATACATTAATGGGAATGTATATACACTACATAAAAAAAATAGGTGCATAATACCATATATGTTTGAGTGGAGTTGAAATTGAAACAAAATATATTATGATGATCATAACATTGATTGTTGAATTAATTAATTAATTGATTGGGTTTATGAAATTTAAATCCACATAAAGAAAGTGTAAATAAATTATAAAATAAATAATATTAATTACACACATATTATTATATTATAAATGGAAATGAAAAAGTAATATAACTAGATTATATGAAATTGAGTTATGAACCCCATAACCACATGGTATATGCCAATTCAGTTCCAATTGAATGAAATAATTTGAATTAAAATCTAAAATAACAAGATGTGTGATTGATTAACCATATAAAATGTAAAGGGGGATTTATATAGACCATATAAAAAAAATTGGTTCATAATGTTAAAATATGATTCAATGGGGATAAATTTATAAGAAATTACAAATAAATATCATTTCATTGAGTTGTGAATCATTCAATAGAGATATTATTTGTGAAAAATGAAAATCCGAACAGAACAAGTTTAAATAAAAAACATATCATCAAAATTCCATTTCTCACTTAATCGTGACTTAATATAATCAATAAAGTGATATAACCCATTAGAAGAAAATCGGGTTATGAATCCAATACCACATAGATAAATACAAGTTAAATCTATATAGATAAAATATAATTTATTGAAAATTAAAATTCTAGTAAGAATGAATGATTAATAGCATAAAATAAAAAATATAAGACATATCCACCATATATAAAAAAATTCGGGTATAATATTAAAATTTGTTTTAATGAAAGAATATTGAGACCAATTCCCTTAACTCAGGTCGGACATGTCACATGTGATTTTTATCTTCATGAATATTAAAAATATGTTTATTATTTAATTATAGAATAAAATTTTTCATTGAAATTATTCCTTTTGTTTAATTTATTACTACATTATATTTATTTACATAATCCAGTAAGTTATCATGATAAGTTTTTATAATATTAAATTCTTATGTACAAAATAAATTTGGAATCTTGATATTTTTAAAATAGGAAAACATTATATCATATAAGAATAATAATCATAACATAAATATTATTTTTATACATCAATTATACTCTTTGTAAAATCCATGATGTATGGTTAAGAAAAATTTACTAGGTTACATTCATTGAGATGGTAGGTTGAACATATTGATGAAAAATGTCTCCATTATCCAAAATTCATTATGTAATGAAGGTAAGTATTATGTTATATTTTAGTAAATATAATCATATCATAAATACCATATTAATTATTTAAATATATTTATTTATATCATCAACATGATGTGGTGATGAAGAATGAATAACTTCACTTTGTAAGGTTGTAATCTACGGATAGACATGAAAGGCGTTATAATTCATTATTCAATTTCATTTTAATAAATTATATTATAAATTATATTTCTATAATTATTAATTTGTTTAGAACCTTAAATTTTAGCAATTGAATTTCTCTTATCATAATTATATCATGAAGAACAAATTGCACACATCACATAGAGAAACAAACAAAATGTTATTCTCATAAATGAATAATTTTACATCAGATATAAATTAAACCAATATTAATGGAAAACATTACAATGGTATAATAAATATATATTAATAGAATAATTATAGTATAATTTGGATATGTTCTATCCACCAGAATGATATCACATACAAACAAAGCATTATAAATATAAAATATTATCAATAATAAAATATCAATTTTGAAGATGAAATTATATATAACTATGAAGATACAATTGAAGTGAATGAATATTTAATGATAAAATTAGTTACTGCATAAATTTAGGAAACTATATGTCCATTACAAATCTCAACATTGGGATTGTAATATGACCCTTAGAATAGTAACCTAACCATTAGAATATTAACCTGACCATTATAATAGTAATATTAACATTTGGAATAGTAATTGGAATAGAATCCTCATTTATGGAAATGTAAAATTATATTTTGGTAATATCTAAAATGAAAATATGATATATTAACATTGTGGTACAAGTAAATAAATGTTTTTAAAATGATAATTTAGTGTTTTTAAATTTTTAAAGCATAATTGTAATATTTTGAATTTTGTAATGAATTTAATGATTTAAACAAAAATATACCCAGAAAGTTAGTTACAGGTAAGATCCTCTGACCATATATAAAATAAAAGAAGAAGAGTACAGTCATATAGTCATACAGTCATCAAAATCCAAGACTAGAGCCAACCAGACAAAAAGAAACTACATATCATTATAACCATAGTCCTCACTATATCCATAGACATCCTCCACAGTCGTTGATTCCCACTCTGAGTTTGATTCATATTGCTTCAACACCTTGGCAGACTTCCTTCTAAGCTCCATTTGCTCCACCGAGATTTGCGCCTTACATGGTTGTTTGTTGACGCAACCCTTCTTAGTGGAAGGGATATCCCCTCTTTCCTTCCTAGACGATGACCTGGTCGATACTGGCTTCGGCAGGTATGAGTAGTCCTTCCTTGGCCTCCTCTTTTGTGGAGCAGTCACGGCACCATCACCTGCAGACATCTTCATTCGACCACCTTGAACAATATCACTATATGAAGGTCCGGCGGCACCGCCACCATTCTCTTTATCACTGTCAGATATATTTCCCCATTTATCAGTGATATTCACAGAAACCAAACTCTTGCAGCCAACATCATTCTTTCCCAAGATGTCATCAGAGGCTTTCAGAGACTCTCTTTTAGTCTGAGAGATCCTGTTATGATAAATCACAACAAGTAAATGAGGGTTCATTTCACCAACAACCCCACCAAGTGACTCCTTTCTTGGGATATCCACTGCGACACATTCTGGATTATTAAGAACTTCAAAATCCTGCGGATCAGCCATCACAATGGGTGACTCCTCCTACTCCAGCCCTGCAAATATATTACCATAAGAGGCCCAACCAGCTGGGGTAATAATTTCCTTATCAATTCCACCTCCTGCATCCCTCATATTGTAAGAAATCAGCTGCACTTGGCACGCAGACTCCATCAAAGGAGGACCTCCAGCACCAAGATCACTTTTGAGATGGTCAAAAACCTTCTTTACTGTTGGATGCAGGGGATCCCACACCTCCTTCACTACAAAAGCATGTGTATTCACCTAGATTCTTGTATCTTGCCATTCCCCCCAATCCATGCTAGCAACATTCAATACAACATCAAGGCAAGGACTCCCCATGTGATTACCCCGATCAGCAATATTGCCAGCACCAACACATTCCACATCCTTGTCCTTGGCCGCACCCCCTCGTGCACTCAAAGGGTCTACTAAAACACCCATAGCAGGAGTGGGAGTCGATCTAGAAGCATCTCCACTAAGAACTCCTCGCGCCTTCATCACCTGGGAGAACCCATCCTTTCCTCCATTGTGGCAAACCAAATCAGAATGACCAAGTCTACAGCATTGCACACAGTACTGCATCCAAGACTCAAAAAGGAATTCTTGATGCCAATGGAATTTCTTGTTGTCTGTGATCCAAAAACGATTCACCGGTGATCTTGCGACATCAACCTCCATGTAGATCCGCGGACAGATCGGGTGACACACAGACTTGGTTCGGCAGTCAGAACATAAATAGCGGCCAATAATGTTTCTGATTGCACATATAAAAGATGGATTTTGGAAGGACATAGGTAATTCAGGAAGACTTTCCCACTTCGTGATTGTCGATGGATCCCGGTGCATATTGAAATCGAAGCTCCAACAAAACAGGTAGAAGGAGAAACCCTTGCATCTTCGAGGGGCCCTGGACCAGGCACTAATCAAATCTTCCTCTGACCCAAATCGGATCATGATATGTCGCCGATCAAGCAGACCGACAACTACGTGTACCTAAAGATCCCAAGAATCAGAGACAAACCGCTCAAACTCATCAACCGATGGGCGCTGAGGACAAAAACGGGTGACAAGGGTGAGCTTGCACAGGTCTCCGGCACCATTAATCTCCCCCGAGAGAAGGGAAAGCTGCGGTGCCTCCTGAAAAAGATCTAGAACCTTCGGGTCAAGCTGGATCCTTGGGAAAGAGAGATGCGCAATAGAATGAGAATATGGCGGGGGCGGCCTACCTTGCTCATGCATAATCGATCATGCAACTCCCCCCTCTGATTGAGAGGGGGGAGCAGAACGAAGCCGCATCAGATCTAGGTCATCGTCGCGGAGGAAGCCGAAGATGCGAATTCCTCTCACCCCTTTAAATGAAAATTTAATTTCATAAAAATTGATTCATCAATTGATATACTAATTTATTATAATTATGAGATAATTTTATGACACTATATGAGGTTTTTATAAGTGTTATATAATGGAATATAATATTAAAATCCAAATTGTTTGAATGAATTACAATTTTATTTAAAAATTAAAATTCTCATATGAAGAAAACTAGTCCCATAAAATAATCCATTTTGTAAATATATATGTCAAAATATTATTAGGGTGCATGTTTTTTATTTTCCTAAAATAGTTTATTTTATCATGAATAGTAACTTATGATAATTTATGGTATTTAGAATTATAAGCCATGTAGATGAATTTTTGAGTCATGGATAATGTAAGAATCATTTAGTTCCTAATAATAGGAAAAATTTATAATATATAGTTAAAATAATAAATAATATTTATAGTGTTGCGATAATATAATAATATACTAGATATAATAATCAAAAACACCCCTCTCCACACCTTATAAATACTACCCCTCACAACCCCTTATACTCACACCTTAAATTTATTTAATATTAACTAATATATTCCAAACCCCATCCTACCTAATCTCATCATGTTAATGTTTCTTTTAGTCTCAATAATATCCCAATTCCATGTTCCATAATAGGTCATTCGAGGATGTTATATTGAAGAGATAACATTCTCAAACTACCACTTTTAATTTTTGTTATTCTTAATCCAAATCCTCACCTCCTTCATCCAAAATAGAATTATAACTCTAGTAACTTGTATATACAAAAATTTTATATTCATAATTGAATATATTATATCAAGACCTTTTTTCATCTCCTCTTATTCAATGAAGATACACCATTTTCAAAAATAGGGTGGTTAACTATCTCTATGTATAATGACTTTTATTTTTTCCATTACCACATTAAAGTCCATTAATAACAATATTTCTATAGTTAGATAATATATTAATAGTTATATTATAACTTATTTCAATTTATGGAACTAATATATTGAAATAATATCAAAATAATTGAAATTTTTTTGATGGTCTGTTAAACTGCATAAATTATATAGACACATAACGATAATGTTTTTAATCAATGAATCATCCCAAAGTTAGAAAAAAATATATATAGGAACATTAAACATTATGGATGTGTCTGAATACCGTTTATGATAAATTTTTAAGTAGTATTCACACATTATAAAAACATCCATAATTATACACAAGTGTAGGGACTAGGAAACTGTGAAATGAATGCACACTGTACAACGTACATAAACATTATAACTCAGTAAAATGGACATAAATGAACTTAATAATATTATAATAAATTAATTATGTGTATAATAGGTTCTTAGTTATTTTATTATTTAATCTATTTTGATTATCCATATCATTAAGTGTAAGTGAAGAACTCATTCTGGCAAAAGGTACATGATCTCTCCGAACATCCATATTTCCTTTGGGTTATAATCTCCCTCTATTTTACTATATAATTCTATTCATTATTATTTTATAATTTTCCTATATTTAGTCTATATTATCCAAATATATATATATATATATATATTCATTTTTATTTTATGTTATTATAAATGTTTTAAAATGTTATGTTTTCAATTCATCTCGATAAGAAAATATGATCCAAGGGATATTCACTATTTCTAACCCATTTAATAGTACAATACATAAATTTTCAAGAACACCAACAATTTCAAAAATCACTCATTTTATCATGAAAAAATATTTTAGTTATTTTCGAGTTTTATGGAAATAATTATGTCTTTATAATCATTTTGGTCTCTTTATTCATTTCCCATAAATAATGCTTAAGTGGGAAATTTCTAATGTAATTCAATAAATAATTTTCATGTTTTATCATTAATTAGATATTATGTTTCATCATATATCATTATTATCAAATTATTAACATCCATGAAATATTTAAATCCCTTTTTCATAGATACCATTTTATAATCCCTTGTGTTATGCCCTATGACATGATAATGAATCCTTTTTCCCCTTGGGTATCCATTAAGATTATTCCCTATGTTTGATTGTATTATGTGGAACATATATTCATGTACATTTTATGTTGGGTGATCTTAAATAGCACTCCAATGTATTGGGTAATGTTTTCTCTCATGAGAACTTATGTATGATATTAAGGAGTAAACCCAATCCATTATGGGACTATGTCCATAATGTGATATCATCTTCAAAGTTATCCTTGAGTCATGTATATTTCATGTTATCTTTTTCTACCACATTCTATCATTTCCATGATCATTTGATTCCATATTCAATATTTTAGGCCTCTATATGTTTATTCATTATCCGTGTCATTTATGTTATCATATTATGCCTTTAGACTCATGATTTATTCATCGTTTGCATTTATATTCCCTTATTGGTATTTTTAGCTCGCCCGTTTGTCTATTATTCCAAAAGTTATCCTATAAATTTATTTGATAAAAGGGGAGTTAGGATTTCACTATTAAGATAAATAAAATAATTTTTTATTCATGTTTCATGTTTTTTAATTTTGTACCTTGTCATCCAATGAAAATATTATCTTTGATCCTTGTTTTTATTTAATGGATAATTAATATTGATATAGACAAATAATATATGTAATAGGATAGGGTCACTATATTTGGTATCATAGTATGGTCCACTTATATTTTGGTGGTTAGGATAAGAAAAAATTTAGTAAGAAACATAGGGATAATTCAATAACAATTGATATCAAAGATTTATATACATATAATAATAAGTTAGGATGTACGTTTCTTTTATTTGTTTCTCCATATAAGTACATATATTCCTTTTTAATTTTTCAATAACTATATATAAAAACCCATATTTTTCATTTTTTAGTTAATAGTGAGAAATAGGAGAACATATGCTAACAACCAATGTGATTAAAAATTTGATGATTTCCCTAATGAGATGAAATACCTAACTATAAAGGGACTTTAAAATTTTATAATAGTACTTTCTCAACTAGAACATGTTACAAATATTAATAAGATTTGTTTGGAACACCCACTTTATCCTAAGAAATAGAAAGTTGTTTTTGAATCCCTTATTTAGAAATGGCCCCCAATCAATAGTCGATCTTCTGATGAAATCATCATGTATTCATGTATTTACTCCATTAATATGACATTCTCTGTCCTCCAAATCCATTATGTAGAGAATTTTTTGAATGTATTATATCATTTTTAAGGGGAATATGATTATTGGTAGACACATACCATTAACACATAGTATAAATATTATATTTTTATCATGTAATGAGATGTATTCATGAAAATATATTTTAATAAAAATTATCCCCAAAAACTCCATCCTAATATAGGGAGGGAGTTCCTTGGAGTAATGCAAAAGGAATATGATCCTACTAGGGCATAAAAATAAAATACAACAAGGCATTCTTGATATTCCTATGGATTTATTACAACCTTAAAAGTAAGGTGGAATTCTTGTTTATTGGATTAAATAAAATTTTATGAAAATCCATGGTTATTATAGACTTTGATTTCTATACTGAAATCGTCAATTATAACCGCATGGTTTAGATGGAGATTTGTAACTCAAAGTGGTCTCATGGGCTTGCAGATAAAAATTTGTAAATAGATATTAATATAAACGGATTAATAAACAAAACCCCTAGAGAAAAAAAGCTCATAATATCTCATTTCAAAAGTGTGGGAAGTAGCATCACATGAATATTCTAAAGGGAACTATGGGATGTTTAAAATGTTTCAATGAGGGATATCAGGATAATAATTTAAAAAGTGATTTCATGAATCCAATTAATATAAAAAATATGGAAAGGTTTAGACAAACACTTAGCCTAATATATATTGTTTCAACCAAATGCATCATGGGAATTATATTAGTTGATTCTCTAAGTTAAGGGGTGTTAGATAAAGTCAAATACAATGACCACTAGTGTATCAAAAAAGGGAATACACTATCATGACAGATGAGGTGGATCCTAAAAATGATGTGGTGACAAGTAAATTGATTATTCATTCAGGAATATAAAATGAAATTTTTTATTCATTTCCTATACATCATGTCATATCATGAATGTTTTGTTGAACTATTCAATCACCACATCAAAATTTTAAGGATGAGTAATCTATTATTGAGACAGAAGGAGAAATTATTACATATAAAGTACATAACTCCTCTACAGTAAATGTGTATGGACTAAAACACACATAAAATATTGTATTAAATTATTTTGTGGAGTTTGATAATATATTGGAAATTTAATCTCTAACCTTATATAAATCATGCGCCAACTATTGGGAAGGGGTAATTAATCTTCACTTCTCGAGGAATCCTATGATTATATAAAAATTGAAGGATAATGAGGAATATCCTTTAGAATATTCTTCTAATTTATAAATTCTATTGAATTATAATAAATAATATATTCATAAAATTAATTATTAAAATGCTAGGATCATGTGTAAAGACATTCCTATCATAAGGGACTACATCGATGAGTTCTCGGTCAAATTGCCAAGTCTTCCTCCTGAGAAATAGGTTGAGTTCCCAATCAAACATATAAATAGATCTCCAACCATATCAAAGGAACCATACATGATGAACATTATTTAGTTGGAATAAATAAATAATCAAATACAAGAGAATATAGAAAATGGTTTTATAAGCCTGTGTGCTTCACTCTATGGAGCACCACCTCTCTTTATTAAAAATATAGATAGATCAATGTTCATCTCCATTGATTATTGTGTGCTAAAAAATTCAATTAAAGAACAAAGCATCCCTTTCAATAGATATATGATTTGTTTTATCAAATATGGTGGTCCATTACTTCTCAATGGTGGACCTTTATTTAGGATGTCACTAATTAATGTTTATGATGAAAGATATTATGAATTCTACCAGTCAAACAAGGTGTTGACATTATGAGTTCATAATTATTTTTATAAGACACGATAATACTACCTCAATATTCATAATATTAATGAATAGGGTATTTTTATATCTCTTAAAATACAA
Organism: Viscum album; assembly: GCA_963277665.1. Classification (NCBI taxonomy): domain Eukaryota; kingdom Viridiplantae; phylum Streptophyta; class Magnoliopsida; order Santalales; family Viscaceae; genus Viscum; species Viscum album. The sequence continues at coordinate 1,302,320,307 of OY728140.1, read as the reverse complement.
TATTAATTATATATGATAACAATATGTACTTAATGAGAAAGGTGGATCATGATGAGAATTTGAATATTGTGCTAATAATTTTATATTGTAGACACTATATGAAAAGTACTATAAATATGTGATCTAGATGGTGGATTTCAAATTATTAGTGAATGATACCAATAAAAATGGTTATTTATATACCCTTTAAAGACAATTGCAATTAATTAGTGGACCAAGAACGCATTTGTAAAAGAGATATGTAGATTATTTGTTCTAGCTATGTGTTATCAAAGATTTGTAAGGAATATTTCATTATTGTTAATTCCACTAACCCAAATTAAAAATATGGGTGTAAATAAATTCTACACAATTAAATTTTAAGACCACTTAAAAGAGTTAAAAAATATACCTATCACTACAATAGTACATACACTACCTAGAAGTGTTAAAATATTCATGGTATACTATGATATATAAAATAATGAATTAAAATGTGTATTGATGAAAAATGATAATGTGATTTCATGTGCCTCTAGCTGCGGAATGTTCAAGATAAAAACTATGCCACATATTATTTTTTATTGGCAGCTGTGAGAATCATAATTAAAATATGGAGGCATTATCTATATTTTGTGAATAGTGAGATATATACTGATCATAAGAGCCTATAATATATATTCACACAGAGGGAGACTATTATATTCCAATGTGGATGGTTATACCTCATCAAGTATTTCAATTTATCAATATATTACTATCCTAGTAATGTGAATAATGTGACACATTATGTATGTACAATATATTTGGAAACATTATCAATGATGAGAATTGAGAAGGGTTCAATCTTCCTAGATTTGTAATGGATATACATGGGAATAATAAATGATTGAAAATAATCATTACATTATCAATTAGTTTCTCAAATATTCATTTTATATAAGAGAATTCATTATCAAAGAGATTTTATGATAATTCAGAAGAGGGTGGAAGCTATCAGAAATATGAAATACATAGAGTTCAAAATTGATGTGTAATGAGTTGTAAAATTTGGGTCCTGACTATGTATACAAAAAAATCCTTATATAAAGAGGGATAAATTAAATGATGAACATATCTCTACATTCTCCATCTACTTAGGGAGCAAAATTATTTAACATGATCCCCATCTTCATTTTTGATGGGATTATATGAAAATATTTACTAAATATAAATCATTATTCTTCGTATGTCATCACTTGAAGTATGAATGAAAAAAGTATAAGGGGATTATGATAATGTTTCCAATCAAAAAATGGATATTGGAAAACATATCCATGGAATTATTTCTGGGAATTATGATGATATCTAGAGGAAATAGTTCTATATGGGTTATTGAAGATCACCTTACATTGACATATCAATTTATTGCAATTTGAGGGAACTTGTCACTCGATCAACTTGCATGGATATAGATTAAAGAATTGGTGATGACACATTTAGAATAATTATAAATTATACCAAATAAACATCCTTTATTTTCCTTGATGATATTGAAAATTATACAAAGATTATAAACACTGAGATAATGATTAGTATGTATCATCGCCATCAACATGAGGGCCACTTTGAGTCTGCAATTTTTTTATTATGAGATTTCTTGAGATCATTAATAATGGTAATCATAGGAGGATGGGACCAATATATTCTTACTGTATAATTATCTTATAATAATATTTTCCACTCATGCTTCCAAGTGGACCCATATGAAATCCATTGGGGTAAATGATGTATAACACCTACATGATGGAGTGGAGTTAGTGAACAAAGGTTGTTGGGACCTGAAATAGTTAATGAAATGGTGGTTATAGTATATACCATTAAGCAATACATCAGGGATGCCCAATTTATATGGAATAGATATACATCCAATAGCTGATAGACATATATATTGAGGCTATAGATAAGTTATTCATCCTCATATATCCAATGATGATATTCGTGATATTTGGGAAGAGGGGAAAGCTATGTCCTAGGTAGTATGGATCCATTAAAATTCTTGATCCCATCGAATCTGTGGACTATCAACTAATACATCTACTAACCATGATTCATTTATATAATGTATTAAAATTTATACCTCATAAGAAAGTACATACTTGATACCTCACATAAATTAATTTAGAGGTAGTGTATCTGGAAAAATAATATCTCTTATGACGAGAAGCTACTAAAGATCTTTGACAATAGATATTTTTTTATATATAATAAAAAAACTCACCTAGTTAAATTAATATAGAGAAACTGTAAGAGTGAGTATGTGACATGGAAACTAGGGGAATAATTGATGGAGAAGTATCCACACATGTGTTCACCTTTTAATGTAAAATATAATTTCAAGGGAAAAATTTCATAAGTGGGGGATAATTTAACATCCTAAAATTTTAATAAATGGAATCTCCATTCTTATAATTATTTCATGAAGAATAAAATATACACATCACAATGATAAAACAATAAAAAAATATCTCGTAAATGAATAATTATACATTACTTATAAAATAATCAAATAAGAATTCAAATTATTAAAAAATTTGAGAAAAATGTAAATAAGAGGGATATAAAATGATAATTTGGGTCTACTCAATCTACTAAAGTGACCTCACTCACAAAAAATTTGTAGAAAAAAAACATAATTCTAGTAATAAAATATTCATTTTCAAGACGAAACGATATATAACCTTGAAGAAAAATTTGAATTTAATGAAAAATTAATGAAATTGAAATTATTTATAGATATTGATGAACTGGTATGACCATTACTAATATGAATGTTGGAATGGTAATAAGACCATTTCAATAGTATCATGATCGTTGGAATGTTAACTATACTATTAGAATAGTAATATAATGGTTTAGAATAGTCATCTTAATATTAGAATAGTAAACCCATTAATGGAAATGAAAAATTATATTTATGAATATTATAAAACGAAAATATGATTTATTTATGTCATGGTAAAAGTAAATAAATGTTTTAAAATAGACAAATTAATTGTTGGTATTTTTGTAATACTTAAATGTTTTATTTAAAATTTTATAATTAATATAATGATTTATAATAAATATTATCTTCATAAAATGGATACATAAAATAATGTTTTATTTTATTATAATTATTATATAATTTTATTAGAATATAATCATTTTTCAAATGTTCATAAAATTTATAATAATAAAAAAGTAGTTGTTTTTAAAATAAATGAGGATTTTATATAAAAAATATAATTATTGTATTCGGAAAACAATTTCTTCATGAAAGGGATTCCATTTGATAAATCTTCAAGACAAAAAATGGTTAATGTTATTTTTTTCTATTTTTCTAAAATATTTGAGTTTCTATTGAACAGAAAAATGTGATAATTTATGGTATTTTACATTATAATTAAAATAAATGAAATCTTGAGACATGTATGTTGTAAGAATACATTATTTATAATTTATAGTGAACCAGTATTCTCATAAATCTATATGAAATCCTTTTAGATGAATATTAATTACATTACACAATCGCACACTTGAGGACTGTAATTGTTTAGAGTCTTTAGAAACATGGAACATAATCATCTGAATTCTGAGAAGATCATTAATATCTCCCATAATGAAATTTCATTTTTTTATACTACATAAAAAATCCTTTATAAACCATGGAACCAAAAGATATGAAATGGTGATTTAATATACTTAATAAGTATAATCAAGTGAGATATGTAACCATAACATGAGAATAAGGGTATGGTTACATGATCATAATATTTGGAAAACATACCCTACATATTGAAGGTTATAATGTTAATTCATGGAATAATGATTAGTAGTTCATAAGACAAGAATCATATAGATATCAAAGAACATTATCCATGAGAATATAATATTGGACTAAGACAGAGATTTATGACATGAAAATAATAATAGAAAGTCATTTACTTTGTTGTAATTACTCATTTATAAAATATAAACGGTCAATATATTGGAATCCAATCCTCTTGGGTAGGACACAAAACCATCCCTAGTGGAATCCTATTCCCTGTAGGGTAATTTTTTACACCCCAATCCATTATAGTAGTCAAGTTTAACTCTCATGACCATCATAATAGAAAAATTATCATAGTGAATTGAGTTTAGTCTCACATCTAGTTGTGACAATCTCAGGAGATGAAATTCATTACCCTATTAATTGGAGAGAGATATATTTTCCACACATATTATATTATAATAAATACACATTTTTTATTTATAATGTATAAAATATCTATGGTTATAACATAACAAACATACTTGTATATAATGATATCATCGTCGCATAATGAAAATCATTCGAATATAGACACCAATATCATAAAACAATCATAATATCATCAACCATTAAATTAAATGAGTTTCATAAAAATTTAACAATATCATAACCTTTGTAAAATTTACATGTTTCATAACCATTTCATCATTTCATCATACCATAAACCATAAAAAAGATGTAGGCTTCATATGAATTCTATCATGGAATAACGTGTGGAAGGGAAACAGGTTTCATAAACATATTTTTACATTAAAACATTTAGAAAATTAATATTAATGGTATCCTTGTAACATATCTATAGTAAATCATAAGAAATATGAACTAATTTCATCATAGATTGAAAATATTTTTAAATGGTCATTTAAATAAAATCTTGAGAGAAATAAAATTTCATTGAAAATTATTTATTTAAAATATAAAATCATTTTATAAATTAAATTACTAGAAAACATACCATAATGTTTGTAAAGGAATATTTTAAAAATAAATGATGAAATTTATTTAGTAAATTATCAAAAACATTTTTATAACATTTTTTAAAACAGTTTTAGCAAATGTTTATTTTGAAGAAAAATATTTTTTGACAAATAAAAAGATTTTAATAAAACATTAATTTAATCTATTGAGTATATAAAGATATAAAAAATAATTTAAAATATATATTATCAAGAACTAAACAGAGTATAAAATTTTTCAAGTGTTTATTGAGAGATTTAACATAATATTTATATATTGGAAGAATAATCATTAACAATCATGATAAACAATGAGATTGTAACCTAAAATACTTACCAATTTGGAATGTTTGAATCATTTTACCCATTAAATAATAAAATTAATGAAAATTTAAATATCCTGAAAATAATTATATTAATGATATAACATTTCAATAGAGAAGTAAGTAAAATTCATTGAAGATTATAGTTTTATAACAAATCTTATGTCACAAAGAATAAGAATTGAGAAGAAAATCATCTATCAATTTGTCTTCTTATAAATAATAAACCCTATGAAATAAATATAATACAATGGATATTTAAATCCCCATATTTGTAAGTATAATAATCATGAAATGTATTAAATAGAATTATATAAATCATATAAAATATATCGGTTCCCACTATGAAATATGTCTCAATAAAGTAAAAAGTGAGCTGAAAATATCTTACCATAAGTCTTGACATCATTTCCACTAATTTATCAGTATTTTGTAACAAATATAGGTTTGCTGAAAATTTATTATAGTGAATAAATTTGATATATAATAAAATATATTATTTAATTATGTTCTTTCATTACATGTTTATTAATAAATCTATGTTAATGTCATGATTTAGGTAATTACTGCTTTGTTTTTCTCATATGTTTTCAATTGTTATTTCATAGTCCTAATAGTTTCATCATAACTTAACCAAATGGATAATTTAATCCAAGATATGAATATTAAATACATTCATTTTTTTATTTTGTATAAGTGATTGGAAATGAAATACACTATTCATGGAGATAGTAGACTATAAGTACACATAAATGCTATTTTCATTTTCATGGCATGTTGAAATAAAAAAATTAAGTGATATATATTATAATTATTAAATTATTTTAATTTCATATATATCATTTATTATAATTTAATCAATCCATAATACCTTTTATTTAATGCATGAATGAATATTATCTCTTTTTGAGGTGGTAATCTTCTATATACATGAACGATGCTACCATATTTCAAAAAAATGGATAAGATTATGTGATGTTTGATAAAAAAATTATAGAATAATTTTAAATTCAAAAATAACATAAATAATATATAAATAATATATCCATAATTATGTCCAGCCTCAGAAGGTGGTAATAGAGAAACGAATAAAACCGGTTTGTGAGGTGGTAGTACGTCGTACACAAGAATGATGATTTCATAGACCATTTGATGGAAGTTGATATTATTTTTGTTAATATAAATAACATAAAAACATCGAATAGTCTTATTAATATGGTTTTTTATATATCATAAAATTATAATAATAATTGAATGAGTTTTGGAAGAAATAAAACAAAAACACTTACTGATGAATGTTACCTCTTCATTGGGTATCCTCTTTAGGTTTGCACTAAATAATTCCATGGTTATAATTATAAAAAAATATGGATTCTAGGATTATTGGGTGGATCTTGGGAAGTGATTTGGGTGGTTTATTTTTTATGAAAATGGATTTATAGGTGTTAATTAGTGAGGGGTGTGAGTGACCATTTACAGTTGAGGAGGAGTGTCATTTTTATTAATAACCAAAATTATTCCCTATTTAGAGGTCTTTCTTACCCAAATAAGTTCTAAAATTGATAATTAAAGTTGGTGTGGGACTATATGAGTTAGAAAAAACATCCAATTAAAACTAAAAAAAATTGAAACATTTTATTCTTTTACATCTAAGATTCATTACTTTTAATTTTTTTTTCACTGTGATAACATGTATTTTTAACAATATTATTTCATAAATTAATACTTAAATAAAAGGAAAATTATTAGATAATTTATAAACAATGATTTAAATATTATATAAAAGTTATAAAATAGAAGTCATCTTTATTTTTTATAGTAATTTAATCCCATGTGCATGTAACGAGACAAAACACCACACCAATCATATTCACGATAACATAATATTTAATATTTAGGGGTCAATATAATGACTATGAAAGGAAAATCGGTCCATGAAAGGAAAATAGATGATATTTTTTAACATTTCAAAATCACTTGTAATAAGATACTATTTTTATTAATTTTATATCATTTAATAAAATATAATTTATTTTATAATAACATTATCATCAATTTTGACATTATTCATGAATTTGAATAAAAAAATATAAATAAAATTTAAGAATTAAAATAAATAAGGTAAAATACTATGTAACATGATATAGTGATCTAAAAATAAAATTAATCACAATAATTCGTTTATTTTACTTCACATTTAATATTTTTTGTATCATTTATTTTAATTAATTATTAAATAAATAATTCAGGCATTGCCCATTCATAATCATTTGAAGTAATTATTTAGTCTCTAAAAATTTAAAATAAATTAAAATGGTAAAAAACTCATTTATCTTTAAAAATAAAATTTATTAATTATGATATGAATTTTTTCTCTATCCAAAATCTTTATAGACGTTAAAGGAACCGAATGTACCTTTTGTTGCCTTTTTCTTCACATGACTTAAAATGTAGGTCACATTTTTGGAATACTATCCCGAAAACTCATAAAAATAAAGAAAATATGAACATAGAATAAAGAATTCAATCCATATAGTCTTTAATAAAATTTAGGTCCTTTTATCTATTATATTCTTAGATTAACCCCATGGTAAATCCATTTTTATCTTAACATTGATAATTAATTTAACTATTTTCACTATTTATTTTAGTAAACAATTAAGTCAAACATATTATATAATATAAATTCTACTTATTAATAATATTTAATAATTTTTCAAAATTAAAATGGTATATGTGGAGACTTATATTTAAATATTAATTATGGAGGCATGACGAGATATTAAAGTTTTAAAGATAAAGTGATTAAAAATATAAAAATATTTTATAAAAAAATTATTATGAAATTGAATCGATTGAAATAAATTGGATTAATGAATGTATATTAGAATAAATTTTACTATAAAATAAATTTAAACTATTGTTTAATTTTTTAAAACCTTCAATCAAAAAAGTATTTTTCAATTATAATTCAGTATTTTTTACTATTATTCCAAAAATGAATCTTCATAGAAAAATATAATAAATACACCCTAATATAATTTAGATATTAAAATTTAAAAAATTAAATTTATTTATTCAGATAAAATAGATTAAAGTTTCAAAAATTAGTTTTATAACAAGTGAACCATTAAAAGGATACAAAACTACTTTTTGGAAAAACAAGTTTTAAGTGTAAAATAGGATTTTTTTCATATCTCTTATGTGGAAAACACATGAGATGAATGATTAAAATTAGATTCAATATAATATATATATATATATTATTTATATAATTAAGAAAAAAAATCATGTATAATATATTTATTAAAAACACCCATGTCCATAGTAAATTTTTTTCCAAAAAAGATTTCATTTTATTTTCAGAAGGTATTTAATTTAATTTTGAATTAATTTTTCAAAAATCAATCATTTTTTAAACATGTGTAAAATATATTTTCATCATTTAGTTACTCATTTTCATTCCTACCATTCTATCATTTAGGTGATAACTACCATATTAAAAAATAAAATTTTAATGATATGTTACATTCTTTTTAAACTCGGTGTTACATATAACACAAGGAAAACTAGGTTTTGTGTGTAAAACAATCAGTACATAATGTTTCATGTAACAAAAAGTAATCATAGTTTTATGCGTAATGTAAGGTAAACTAGGGGTTCCGTGTAACCCAAGATAAGCATATTGTTGTGTTTAATGAAAGCTAACATTAGTGTTTCAGGTAACTTTATATATCCAAATGATTAAATTTATTTGAAAATAAAAATATTGTATAAAAATTATTGGGGTCACATTCCACCAACCATAATTTGAATTTAATCCTTCAAATTTTTTTTAGTCATCAAATTTTTAAAAATCAAATATTCCTTTAATTACACTAACAATATAAAAAGGGATAAAACACATCCTCTGGAAAAATACAATGGGGTGTTTGAAATCCATATGAAATAACACATAATAAGTTTTCAAATAGGAGAAAATTGGTTCAAAGTAAAAAACATAAGCATATAAGAGATAAAAAAACTCTGAAATACCATTGGATACTGATTGGTAATATTGAACAAAATAATGTGGTTGATCTAAAGGAGGTTAATGACTACAAATACTTTAACCAAATAGGTGTGAAAAATGTCACTGATATCATAAAAATGATGATAATAGGACTCCATTTTAATTAAAGATAATTTTCCTACTATTAGGTAATTACTTCTCCATCTAGACAGCGAACATGTAGAATTGAACTTACTTGCTATCTTTTTTATTAACAAGCACAATTTTGTCCTTTGGTGGTTCTTTGGTCAATTTCCACATTATATATTTCTCTGAGAGATGATTTTTTTTTCATTTCTGAAGAACTAAATAGAATCAAAAAAAGGAATGATATGTCATTCCTTCTCTCTCTAGTTAAAAAAAATTAATTGTTGTTATCCACAGTGTATAAATAAGAATATTTGGAAGTTATGAACAGATCTCTAAAACCCGATACTTTGTTCAACATAAACCATTCAATAAATATTTAACCATATTACCCTTCAAAAATATTAAAATAAAAAAAATTATAAATAAGGTCACTAAATTTATTAAAATCATCTTATCATTAATCCCCTTTATATCATAAAGTGGATCTTTATTTTCACATAAAAAACTTGTGAATAAATTCATTAAATATTCCATTAGAGCTTGGTTTTGACCAGAATACCATAAAGTGTTAGTGAAATGAGGAATGTATTCATATTCCTTGAATAAAAAAATATATCACTAAACATATTCCATATATCAAATAAATTTCTAAACTCCATCAACATTAATAGAAATTTTTTTTTCCAAAATTCCATTATCAGTATTGAGTTTATCAATACAAACCAATATACATTATCCATATCAATAATCTATTTATCCAAACCAAACATCATTTTCTCAATATTAGGAACATATTAATGGTTAACATTCCATAAAAAATATCACCTTTACATTGAATATAATTTATATTCCATCGGTACCATTTAAAACACTTTTGAAACTATTATATTCCAAAAAAAATTTGACTGATACATTTAGGTTTCTTGATTATAATTAAAATAATACCACTGAGAAAAATATTATTAATTGAATCTCAATTCATAACTAAATAAATCTTTTCATTTTCTTCGTAGTCCATTTACCAGGCTTCGCCATATTTTTCATTTAAACTTATTCTATTTATTTTCCATTTTTAGTTACATCATTATCATCAATATAACCATTAATCATACAAACATTTAGATTTTAGTCATTATCATTAGTATTATGAAATAATTTTTTACAATTCCCAGACATTCCATATTTGAAACATTCAACAATAAATGATACCTTAGGGAGGTCATTATTCTCATCTGTTTCATAGAAAAATATTTTCATTTTTCCTTTTTAGTTACTTTTTTTCTTTCCTTTTTTTCTACACACAAAAAATACTTTCTTCCATATGATATAATAAATTTAGTTTCATCACACATATGTGACATATTGGAAAATAAATCTTCAATACACCACAATCTCCACTAATTGATCTCCCAGTAAAGTCTATCGTTATATTCTTTGATGAGTTGAAGAGTTGGTTAAGGTGCACACTGTAAATATTATTTTATGATTGATAATAAAGAGTTATCACAACGTCCTTCAATATATTCATAATATTAGTTGACTTATCATCAGTAAATTCTCCATTGCATTCCATGATAACTCGGTTCCTTCAGGATAACTCTAATGAATAAAACCAAAAGGGATAGTGTGATGGATTCTAATAATAATGGGTAACAAAATAATCATAAAAATAACTTATACATTCTTTCAATAATGACACCTTATTTTTAATCTAGAACACCTTAGGTTTATCTTAGTGCATTCATAGTTGTCATCTATATAAATCCTTCATAATGGTTTATAAATTGTTTGTTAATTTAAAATGAATATACCCCCATAGTTTCAATCCTATTGTAAAGTAAGGAATATTTTGGTGTCTCGGGTGATAATGAATTATAGATATATGCACCCTTCTTTGATTTAATACACATACATGCCTCTGTGATAGATCTACATCCACATGTTATATCCATACAAGGATATAATTTCTTTGAAACCACTTTATCTATGATTTACCAAAATTACAAAATGTTTTTTATTCATTGAATAACCCTTACACATACCCTTAAAAATACCCCTAGATATATCCTTACAAATATTCCTACATAAATTAGTAAGGACTTCTCATACTAGTTTTGAATGTTAGACAAAACCATTCCATTGAATAAAAACTATAGTGACCTAAGCTTCTCATACATGGATATTTCAACTTTTTATATTAATAATTATTACATTACAAAAACACACTCATGAGGACTGTAATAGTTTATTTATTTTGTAAACTTTGAACATAATATTCCTATTTAGTGGATTATCAACAATATATCTGATGAATATTATCCCATTTTGTACAACTACTTATAAACCATTTTTCATAACCTGTGGTATAGAAACATATGATTGGGTGAGAGAGAATTCTTAGTAAGTTTAAACAGGGGTTATACTTAAGAATAACATGGGAATAAGGGTATGAGAACATGAGAATAACATTTTCAAATCATACAGTATATATCAATGTTCATAATCATGAGTCATGGAATAAATATTTCCATTTCATAAGACATAAATTTTAAGGAAATCAATAAAAATAATCCATGAGTATAAAAAAACTGGAAAAAGGCCTATATTTTTGGAATACACATAAGTATAGAAGGTGATTTCTTTATTAGTCATGGATCATTGGAAAAACATAGAATGGAACTATATGTGATGATAAATCTATTTAGTGGGAATCACTACTATCCCTAGTAGTATCCATTTCCTCATATTATATTTGGTTCACTCCCTAAACAATCATTGAAATCATGTAGTTGGGGTTTGTCTTAGTGGTAAGCACCCCATAATACTACATGAAAAATGGGGATTCAAAACTCATTGGGCGCAGGTACGGTAGCATTACTGTAGCATTACTGTAGCGGGTACTATAGCGGGTACTGTAGCAGCGGTGGTACTGTTGATCGGCAGGTACTATAGCGGCGGCAGGGCACTATAGCGGCGGCGGTACTGTGCGGGTACTATAGCAGCCAGGTTACTATTCACAGAATAGGAATTTGGCCAAAAATTTGGGCCTACAGGTTATGTAATGGGCTTCAAGCCCACTGGGCCTTTGGGCTATGTAATGGGTCTCCCTCTACCCAGTTAAAAGAGGTATTTTCTTTGCTTTATAAATAAAAATGAGGCTTCGGCCCCAACCTTTTAAAAAAAATCATTGAAATCAAGGTTTACACCCATGACCATTATAGCAGATAGAGTCCCTTATTGAACCATGTTCAAACTCCATTCCAATCCTGTATATCTCATGAGATATTAATATTTATTTAATTAATTAATGTGATATATAGGTCCTAAATATAATTTTTAATAATATAACAACCATACTTGGTTATAACATAACCACTATCATTAGTTATAACATAGGAACCATCCTTGGATATAATGTAACCACCTTCACATAATGAAAATCATAAATATGTGTTCCACAAGATAATAAAACATTAATCAAATCATAACCCTAAAAATGAAATTGGTTTCATTAAAAATTAATAATAACAAAACATGTGTAAAAGAGACAGTTTTCAAAATCAGTTCATCATTTCATCATTGAATCACCCCTGAAAACGAAGTGATTTTATAAGAACATTATTATAGTATTACCCATGGAAGAGAAATTGGGTTCATATATATATTATTGTATAAAACATTACTAGTAATAATAATAATATTAAACATGGTTAACATCCCTTATAAATAATAATTAACATCAACAGATTTCATCTTATATGGAAAATAATTTTGAATGATCATTAAAAACATTTTGAGTGGAAAATAAATTTTCATTAAAAATCATTTCTTTAAAACATATATATCATCTTTGAAAACAAATTTATTTAAATATAACCTTAAAATATTTTATATTATGAATTTCAAAATGATTTAAATCATTTTTGATGAATTTATCAAAAAATATTTTTAAATATTTTTAAAACATATTTTTAAAACATTGTTTTAAATAAAAAAGCATATTCATCCGAAAAGACTATTTCCATAAAACATTCATTTGATATATTGAGTATATAAGGAGAGTAAAATGAAGGGAATACATGTTTTGGAATGAAATATCTAGAGGATGGTAGTATTAATGATTCTATTGAGATATACATCAGTATATATCATTATTGGAATCATAATCATAAACAATCACAAAAATTGATGTGATTTTAATATAAAACTCTTGCTACTTTGGTAACATAGAATAATTATCCCCATTAATTAATAACATTAATTTAAACATATAATTTCATGAATTTAAGGATATTAATTATATAACATGTCAAAGGTTTAGTATATACACTTCATGAATGATGAATTACGTATAATATAACTTTTGTCCCAAAGAATGAAAAATGAGAAAAAAAACCCTTATCGAATTGTTAACTTCTGAATCATAATCCCACAAATTGGGAGATCCTTAAAATGATATATAAATAAAATAAATTTGTTTAACTATCATAAAATACATTAATGGGTATAATATAAACATCAAAAATGAAATATGTGGGGAATGTGATATATATCTCATAGAGGTAAAAAGTGAGGCGAAAATATATTACCGTAAGTCTCAACATATTTAAAAATTATTTAAACATCCAGAATAATATATTTTTGTTTATTAATAACTATTACTTCGCCCGTTCAAATGCACAAGACTATTATTATTTTTCAAATCATATGGTTATATATCACTCAAAAAAAAATTGTAATGTCACTATAATCAATATAATGATTAATATAAAACGATTATAATGATGTGAGTGGACTATATGTGACAAATGGAAGTGGAGTGAAGACTAATGCTGGAAAATATAGAACATGATGGAATGAGAGGGGAGGGTATCAGAGATAGAGATGAAACAAAAGATGAAGGTGGAGGTTGAGATGGAAGCAGGAGGCAAGATTGTGAGAAATTATGAAATGCAAGTTAGATATATTTTCATGATTTATAGATTTTGACTGGATTCTATGAAATTTTAATGATGAATATGTGAGGATTAGTAGGAAACATGAAAGTATTTCATTGGTGTCATTAAAAAATAATCAGTATCTAAGGAGAAAAATAGATCAGACGATTCATCAATATGGAAGTTATTTTGCAACTCATTGATAACAATTAAGGTATTAATCACCAAAATCATGTTGATGGGAAAAGAGGATTCCACAATACTAAAATAATCTTATTAAAAGACCTTAAATCTTTTAAATGAAGCTACCTTGGAACTGTATCATTATCTTTTAATTAAAACCATATATATATATATATATTCCATTTTATTTTCTATCACCTCCACATGAACCCATGAAGGTAGTTATATAGGAGATTTAATGTTCACAAATGAAAATAAATGACAAGAAAAAAATTTGAAACAAGAGTTGTATCCATGAAGAATTGGAACTTCCATTAAAAGGAACAATAACATGAGATTACTCCATAGAATCAGCTAGTAGTGACATTTCTCCATCAGTCGAATGTCTACCATCTTCAGTCAATGTTATGAGAGTTGTGTTGTAGGTTTTAAAGCTCACATTAACAAAGACCAATCAATGGTATGCATATCCTTCAACCACTTCACAATACCTGATAACATGATATAGAATAAAAAACAATGAATGCGGATTCAATCTTGATATAACATTAGAATCGATATCACCATTATTATTAAATTCTAAGATTTATAAGGAATAAGTGTATACAGAATACATAAACACATAAGTTCATACAGATTCTTGAAACCAAAAGTTTCCTTCCTATATTTTTTCTACTAACATAATCAATGCCTTTGTATAATGGATGATCTGCAATGCTGAGGCCAAGCATGTGATGAACCCAATCATAATGCTAGTCAATAATGGTTATGAAATGAGAGGAAACATTTCTTTGTAATGAAATAACAAAGCGCAAATGAAACATGTCAAGCCAATGTTCTCAGACATAAACACAATAGTACAAAGCATAAGTTATATTGGAATAGAATTAAAAATTTATTCTCAACAAATTGAAATAGTCAACATGAAGTAATATACATTTCAAATAAGAAAATGTTAAAAATTAAATGAAACATGAAAATTTAAAAACCCATTCTAGTATATGATATTATGTTTTCGAAACAACAAAAAAGAACTGTATGTTTTCACATGTGGTTACATCTAAAAGAGGTTGGTTTATAATCAGATAGTAACTAAAGGTTTTACCAATATTCAGTTTCCCCATTGGAGTTAAACAGTCTGTATCATGTTGTGTTGGATATATCTTCCATGTAATGGATTTATCTGTTCTAGTAGTAGAGTATCACTGAAGGATGTTGGTTTAAAGTATTATGGTTTCCTACACAAGTTATGTGTATTTGAGAAAATATTAAATGGAAAATAAGTTTACTTTACTTGCTATACTCATCAAAAAGGTTCTATTTGATCCTTAAACATGTTCTTACATAGTTCCATGTAGTCTTTAATAAAGGTACCGTTGGTAGTTGATTTAAAAATGTAAAAGGTTGTTAGAAAATAACATATTCAATATGGTATTTCCAATACCTTGGAAAAACATCACCAAGTTTCAGTCAATTTTGTCTGTTTTTTGTTGTATATATACTTTAAATAGGGATGCGGTTCATGGCTTGATATTTCCACAAAGTTTTGAGGTGTTGTATCAATTCATTGGACTATATCATTACTATCAAAAACATGAACTGTAAGAGTTTTCTAAATCAAAATTCAAGGGTAATAAACATACCAACCCCTCCCAGGAATTTTATTTGAATTTTATAAACAATTCTTAAGAAATTTAAAACATAAATATATGAATCAATCTTTTTATTTGAATTTTATAATCAATGATTAAGAAAGGTAAAACATGAATATAAGAACCAAATTAAAAGTTAATATAAGAATAACTTTCCTCGAACCAATAAAATAAGTGAATGATTCATTATTTGTTTTCCTTGATTTCAATGATTTCAACTTCAAAAGAAAAAATATCTTAGGACATCACTAAAAAATAAGTTAAAAATGATTTAAAATATGATAAAACTAATAGATGATAGGAATACACAAACCTAAAAATCCTCTAGTATAGTTGGGTATGCATCCTTGAGATCAAGGACTGCAACCCCTTTTGGAAATTTTCGAATTAAATAGAGTAATTTTTCATTATCCTTTAGATTGTTCTTGGAATATAATAAATCAAAAACAATTTTTTGGAAATTTTTGGAAATACCCTTTATAGTAGCGTGAAATATATAAATGACCTTATAGGGGAAGCACTTCCCATCGTACTTGACTTTAGGATTATTTCTCAAACTATCAAAGATATCTTTTTATGCAATGACATCAACATATCTCACTTCATTGATTTTATCTGCTATAAAGTCTTTCCTTGTCTTCAAATATGTAAACAAAAAGAATAATAGACTAGGGAATGGAAAATATATTTTAATTATGATGTATGATGCAAATACATCGATTTGAAATGAACATATGTTTTCCAGTTTGGGACTTGGAAGTGATGAAATTCAATAAAAAATATATACAAACATTTATATTTATTTATAAAGAGTAGGATATAACCCAATCAATTTGAAATCACCACTAATAATTCAAGGATATCACTACAGGTCCATCTTCCTGTCTTTTTTTTTGAACCCGTTATAAAGAAATAAAATTTGACAGTAGGAACCTCTTCTCACATTGCTCTGTTTTTTATATAGATTCTTAGGTATAAAAAGAGAAATGTGATAAGAGGTGGAGGTGAGATAAAGGGTTATGGTCAAGGGATTCAACCATTTCATGTGTGGCTCTAAATTACACATAAATTTAAAAAATGATAAAATAGTTGAAGAGAGTAAATTTATAAAAAATATGGAAAAAAATAATTCTTATCTCTACCCATATTTATCAAAAAGTTGAAAATATGACATGTTTATCAGAAAAATACAACATAAAATATATGAAATTCGATCAATGGTGTAACGATTATTCCATATACTTACCATGGGAGATTTAAAAAGGGTCAAACTTCCTAACCATTGTTTTCAAAAGAAGGTACCATGTCTCGGACTCTCTTATTAAATGATCACTCTTATATACTTACCTTCTAAATATTGTACAATAATTCCAATTATAATAATATCACACCAAACAGTGCCTTGCAATGTGTTCTTGATGCAACCAAAAATAAAAAAAGGGACAATCGTATCACCTGCTTATCAAGAGTAGAAAAATTGTTTTTTATTTCTTCTATTCTCATTATTGTTATGAATCCAAACCCTCATGAGTGGCTCATTTATAACCCATAAATAACCCTTTCATTAACCAGTAACCCATATTTAGTGAATACATATCCAAGACAACAATCATTGACTTCCCAAGCATATAGATTTTGTGAGGAAAAAAATACATTGGGAGAGTGTTCTTTTTGTTGGGTGAATATTGGATGAGAGTAGTTAAAACCCTAGGGTTTCAAAAAATAATCTTTCTAGGTATACTAAAAATCCATATACAATCTTATAAAAATACAGAAAATTTTGTTAATTGACCAACACATATTCAAAAGTGATTCATTTTTTTGTAGTGATCATATCTGTAAAATATTACCTTTCATAATCCAAAGTGACACTGGAGAGTTAATTAAATAGAATCAATCACAAAAGAAAAAATTCACCTCCCCAATAAAATCTAACTTCATCAATCCATCATTTTAGTAGTTTTGGTACAACTTAAAAATGTAGTGTTTCATACCTTGAACCATTGATACCATTGCACTGAAAGGAAGGAGAAGGTGATAATTATACCTGAATCAAAGTAGACATATAAATTCATTTAACATCATTTTAATTATCATGCAATGTATAATCAAATTAGAGATTGGGAATAATATTTCATTTGAAATAATGTGCATCAAAGAGTGAATTGGTGAATAAATAACAAATAAAATAATGAAATATATGGACTAGATTATAAGGGCTATCCATTTTCATTAAAAAAATTAAAAGGATTAAAAAATCTATCACTGCTTCTATTTTCCAGGATGTTGAATTTCTCAAAAATCGTGTTATAGTAAACCATGTAACATTGTATGTAGGTTTGAAACCCCACATTAATAGACTATATTGAATATATTTAAAGTTGTAATTAGTGGTATACAATCTAGCAATGAAAGTTGACTAAAAATATGAAGACAGTCAAGAGAGTAGAAAGAATACCGGATAATGTCATTGTACATTTTTACTAAATCTTCAACATCATTATAATCCAACATAGTCAGAAACTTAAGTAGATAAAAATTGAAAAAATTATAAAGATAATGTTTATAAAATAGGGTAAGTATTAATGAAATATAACAATAAAAATTCATGCAATACATTTATAGTTTATTTCTACACATAATACATATAAGAAAGCATCCTGAAAATGGTCCACCACATGGGGGAAAAGAATATGAAATTTTGAAATGATCCATGGAAATATCCTTACCTTCCACATGCATTATAATTACTCCTATGTGATTGATGTTGGGACCTGATCTACCTGCCTTCACATCATTATCTCCAGTAAGAACGTACTCCTATCCCCTATGGGATCTAAAATATAGTTACCTATTCTATAAATAATTTGAGATGAAAAACATATTTTTCAATCTATAATGAAGATGGAATAGATGATAATTATATCAAGAATATGGATGTCCAAAAAAAATTCATAGACTACAACTACTATGCTTTCATATAGGAATCTATGAACAAATCTAGCCACTTAAAACAATATGTTTTAGGCACAATCATTCTTGGGAAGAAATACATGCTTAAACCCTTCCCAGATATAAATCAATAAGAAATAAAATAATAGGATTCTGTTATATGAAGTAATGAATTAGAAAGAGTCAATGAAATCAAAACTGTAGCTATGATGGTCAAGTAAACTGTGCTCTTTATATTAGAAACTGATCCAAATTGTATGGAACATATGTGAAAAAATGTGAATAGAACCTATGTAAACATCCCCAGAAAACATCTCGTACAGAACACATGTCAACAGATGTGATGTAGATGCATTCAATAAAAAATGTTTCAGCTATAAATAGCGGTGTTTATTGAAATAAATTGTAGCCAAAGAGAAACTGAAAACAAAATAAGATATGAGAAACAATGAAAATATCAACTGATAGTATGAAATTGTAGCTGATGGAAATAAAAAGTTTAGTTTATTAATACTGGATGATGAAACCATACAAGAAGAATGAAATTTGAGGTAGAAGAACCTTATTTCCCAAACCCTGTAGAATTTGTTCGGGATCTGGAGAAGATGCATGAAGGTGGTTTTTAATAATGGAGGAGCAGGAGGTAGAGGATACACGGTGGGAGGAGTTGGATCCATATGACTCACGGTGTAAGGAGATATAGGCAGAGCACTCATAGATTTAGAAGTAGGAGGCAAATCAGCGATACGAATTAATAGGGTGTCGGGCATGAAGCAGCCATAGGAAGAGGAACATGAGTCATAATAGATGGAGGCGTAGAAACCAGATGAAGAGGGGACATTGGAAGAGGAGTCGTTCGCAGAGGTGCCAGATGTGGTGGAGTCAGAGTCTGGGAAGCCTGATGTCATGGTTTTGAAACTATAGAAATTGTAGAGGAATGTCACAATGGGGAGAGAGGTTAAGGTGATGAAATTAGGGTATAGGGTTACGAAATAGTGGAGTGAGTTTATGTGGGAGTGACACATGGTGAAAAATAGCCTTATTTAGTAAATATATAGATATATTACATAAAAATAATTATATATATCATACCTTATATGAGTAACTCGTTTCCTTTTATTTTCGGTTTATTAATAATTCCTTGCCTACCTGAATGGCCTGAAGGCCTTCATTTTTATTGATTTTGATAACCCCCCTTTAAAGGGATAAGGGGGAACCCTTACAAGGCATGTAGTCTCAGAGATTACATGGCTCGTAGGCTTAGGAGATTACATGACCCGAAGGTCTTAGGGAATTCAACCAGACTATCTACAAGGAACTGCCTCTCCCCAGCATCTACATCTTGATAGTATCTCTCCACCTTTGAATGACCGTCTGGATAGGTTTCCCATGAAAGCACAGGATGGTATCAATGGAATATCCATACCCTCTCATTCTGACAATCCATTTCACTTTTCTCTAGTGAGTACACCTTCTCTGAATCCTCTTCTGGGGCTGCTCCTTTTTTGTAGTGTGTTTGGGGCCTACATTCATGTGGCCTGAAGGCCTTGGGGTGGCCCTAAGGGCTTAAGGTGTCCCGAAGGCCATGAAAATCAATTATCCCGAAGGCCTTGGGTGGCCTGAAATCCTTGCAGGACCCGAGGACCAAACCGGTGGCCCAAAGGCCCAGATAGATGAATAGTTCTGGCTGCTACAGTACCGAACAGTACCTGCTATAGTACTGCTATAGTAACCCAGAAATATGCCTCCACCCGGATTTGATCTTGGGTCTCTTGGATGCACCTCGTGAGTCCTCACCAACTGGGTTGAGGCTCTTGTGCTATTAATAATTCCTTGTTAAAAACATTTTTTAGGTAATAACCACATTGTTTTTCATGTATGTTTTATCTTGTTATGACGTGGTCAAAATACATAAATCATGAGTTCGTAATAAGAATAATTAAAATAATGATATTAATATGATATATATTCAATGTATATGTATTTACTTTAATCCATAAAATTCAATGATAGGAAATGTAAGACACCATTTTTGGAGACGGTAGGTCGTACATATGCATGAATGCAATTTCAATTATTTTATTAAATTGATTGAAATAAAATTATGTGATATATAATATAATTATATAATAATAAATATTTAATATATATCATATATTAATAAAAATGCAATCATTAAAATATTTCATGAAAATCATGAATGAATCACATTTCTTCGTGAGGCAGTAGTATGTCGTACAAACGAACATCTTTATCATATTTCGAAAAAATAGAAACAATGAAGGTGTGTGTGATATAATAAATAAAAATTAATAATAAAATAATATGTATCATATTTATCATATATAAAAAACATATCTATAATTATGTCAAACTTTGAGATGTGTTAATGGAGAAATGAATGACATTGATTCACAAAGTTGTAGTCTGTCGTACCCACAAATGATGATTTCATGACCCATATGATGGAAGTGCATATGGTTGAAGGTAATAAACTTATCATATCTACATATAATTACATAGAGAATACCGATATTAATAAATAAATATTGTATAAAATTAATTGAAGGATGTGGAGGAATAAATAAAACAAAAAATTCTTGTTGATGAACGTTACATCTTCTTCAGGTGTCATCCTCATGTTTTCAATAAATCCTTGCTATGATTACTTTTTCCTAAAACTAATCTTCAAGGATATGATTAGGTATTTTTTAATATTATTTGGATATATTATGGTTGATACAATGTTCATGAGAGGCTTGAATAAGTTTGGGGAGTGAGTGCCCTTTTAATGTTTAGGATAGTGTCATTTTTGTAAATACCCAAAAGTATTAAGTATTAGGAGGCCTCTCTAACCCTTAGTGGATCCAAAATTATTAATTTAATTTTTTAGGGTTTATAGGGTCAATAAGTTCCTCAAATAAAAATTAAGAACATGTTTTAACCATTTTGTTTCTTAATTTCTATGTTTCCTTACTTTTACTATTTTGGGTTTTTCACTAAGGTAACTAGTAATATGATCTGAGGTAATTTATAATTTGTGCCTAAAAGAAAATTATAATTATCATATAATTTGGACCTAATAATTATAAATATTATATATAATTTAAAAAACCTAAATCAAATGTGTGCTAGAAATTAATTTTTACCCAAGATCAAGTGACAAGTAAAGACCTTGTTTTAACCATAACCATGTTAACATGGTTTTTAATCATTAGGGTTCAATATATTAATTATAAATAAAATTGTGACATTAATTGAAACTAGATAATATATATTAACATAAATAAATCAGTTGGAAGAAAATATTATTTTTTAAATTTTGAATCATTTCTAAAAATATAATTTATTATAATGTAACAATACATGAAATTTGGGCATTATTCATTTAATTTGAATTTAAAAATATAAAAAATAAAATTTTAAGAAAAATATGTATTTTATATCCTTTTCAAAATGGTATATTCATATAAAAAACTAATTTAACATAATAATTTATTCAATTTAATTCACAATTAATATTTTAACTATCATTTATTGTATTTTATTATTAACTAAATAATTTCTCTATTTGTTTATAAAAAATTTAATGTAATTATTTCACATATAAAAATTAATAATAAATTATCATGATAAAAAATTAATTTATATTTCATAAAACATTTATAACTGAAGATATTATATTTTCCCCTATCCCAATACTTTACAGATATTCAAGGAATGGATGGTAATTTTTTGTATTTTTCTTTACACAACAAATTATGTAAGTAAAATTCATGATTCAGTATGCCCAAAAACAATATAAAATATATAATAATGTGAGGATGGTCCATATGTGGACATTAAATGGGTGTTTGACATGTTTTTTGGACATTTAAACCCAAATAATCTTAGTTTAACCCCATAATAAATCCATATTTATGTCAGTCGTGATAAGTAATTTCGATGGTTTTCAATATAGATATTGATTAGAAATTAATATTAACTTATTAGATAATATAAATTATTCTGATTCAAACAATGGAATCATTTTTTACATATTCCATTCTATGATTTAAAAAATAGTTATTTAAAAATAATCTCATTAATGTGATGAGAAATTAGGCTTTCAAAGAGAAAATGTTAAAAAATTTACAAAGCATTAATATCAATATTATATATAAAATTTATTACAATGACCTAAATATTATTAATTGATGTCTTATTTAACTAAAATTAATTTAAAATTAATATAAAATATAATTCATCATTATAAATTCTTTATCATGAAAGTCATTTTTCAATTAAAATACTATATTTTTCATTATTCTAAAAAATGAAACATTTTAGAAAATAAAAAAATTATCTCTAAGTTAATTATGATATAATAGTTTCATAAATTGAGTTTATTTATGTGAAATAATATTTATTAAAGTGTAATTTTTTAAAATTTAATTTTCTACTAGAAGGCAACAAAATTTCTTTTTAGAAAAATACTTTTCTATGATTAAAATTTGATTTATTCTTATCTATTAAATATAAAACAAACCAGAATAATGTTAAACATTAGATATAATATATAATATAGAAATTTAATTTATATAATTGAAAAAAAAAATTATTTATTTAATATATTTATTTAAAACATACCTGTGAACATACAATAGTTTTTTTAGAAAAATATAAACTTTTATTTTAAAAATTATTTCATTTTCATTTTTTATTAACTGTTCGAAAAGTAATTAATTATAAATTCATTTTGATCCCATAAGTAAATAATTTTCTGAATCATATTTATGATTTTTATTCCATCTATATAGGTGATAAAAATTATATTAGACAATAATATTTTAAAAATATGTCATGTTTCGTTTAAACTCGACATAACGTGTAACACAAGATAAACTCGGTATTGCATGTAAAACAATAAAAACATAGTGTTGAATGTATCACAATATATAATAAATGTTATTTATAAAGAACAAAAAACTTAGTTTTTCTTATAACACATTTTTAACATAGTTTTTCTTGTAAGGAAACCTAAACTCATTGTTATGTATAAATAGATTGATCAAAAAGATAAAAGTTATTTGAAAAAAAACCACAAAATATTGGGGTGTTAGATTTTACCACCCATAAAATTAATTTCACCTTGTAATTTTATATTGATTATCAAAAGGTTTAACATTCGTAAATTCCATCATGGAAAACCCACATTGTAAAAAGGGTTAATAAAAAACCCACTTGAAAATGTGAAAGACATGTTTGAATGTCATCTAGAAGAACACATAATAGGTTTCCAAAAACAATAAAACTATTAGGAAGTTATAAAATAGACATAAAAGTGAAAAATAACACCCATGTATATATAGAGGGTGATTGAGAACATTTTTTATAATAAATTTCATGATCCATAGATGATAAATGACCAGAAAACATATTCCAAAGAGGAATGAAAAAGATCATTAATATAATAAAAAATTATTATAATAGGGAACCATTTACTTCATAATCCTTTTAATTATATTAGGGAATTACTTTCCAATATAAGCTAATAACATATGGAAGTCAACTTACTTGATATATTATTATTTAATAGTCACAATCTCATCCTTTGGTAGTTCTATGATCAATTTCCCCTTATTCTCTTTCTCTGAGAGATTATTTTTTTCTCTGAATCACTAAATAAAGTCTATAAATGAATGAAAAGTCATTCCTTTTATATATAATTAATACAATTCAATAATTTTTATCCAATATCAATAAATATTCATATATAAAAAATTATTTAATATCTAAAATCTTATCAAAAGTTAAACTTAAACAAGTTTGTAAATGGTAAAATTTATAACCCTAATAAAAGATTAAAATAAAAAAAATTAAAAATATGGTCACAAAATTTCATAAAATATAGTCAAAATTAATCCCCCATATATCATATTGTAGTTCTTGATTTTCACATACAAAAAATATGATTAAATTCATTATATATTCTCTTGATTCTTTTAAATAACAATAATTACCATAAAATCTCAATCATATAATGCATGACTCCTCATTACTTGAATAAAACCATATACTATTGAAAATATTCCATATTTCCCATATTGTTATAAACTCCATTAATAAAAACATAATCCAATTTTTCAACAAATCCATTATAATTTTTGAGTTCATCAAAACTATCTAATTTACTATATCAATATTAATCATCTCTTTATCCATATTAAACAACATTTTCTCAAAATAGGGAATATATTATGTTTTAAATTCCCATAATAAAAATATAACATTTCAATTCAATCACTTTTCTATACCATCAGTACCATTAAATAAATTCATTAATCTTAAATATTAAAAACTAATATAGAAAATCAATTGATGTTTCATCATTCAAATAATGAGAATACCAATGGTGAAATTATAATTCATTGAATCCCAATACATAAATACTTCAATCATTTCACATTCTATATAAAACTTTATGTATTCTTCTCCATCTTATTCCTGATCACTTATTCCATCCATATTTTTTGTTTAGTCTCTTCTTCATCGTCATCTATATAACCATTAGACATATAACATTGATGATTTTGTTCATAAGTGTCCCCTTTAGGACATAGATATCCCTAATGCACATAAATTCCTCATTTTAATCATTTAACCATAAATGATAACCTAGGGAGACCATTATCCATTATGTTAACCAAAAATATCATTTCTCATATGCATCTACATTATTTGTGTCCACATTTATACACCTATATCATCTTCTCATCCCTATAAGACATTCCATTGAGGGCTTATTCTCACATGCATTCCCTATAAAAGAATCATCTTCTTTTATCCATGGTGTGCATAACAAAAAAATATTATAAAACTATATCATTCATTTCTTTGGTTGGTCTTATATTTGGTTAAGGTATATGTTTTTAATCATGTTTCATAATAGCTAATTATTCATAATAAAAACATCAGTCACTCTATTAATTATACCATTTGTCTTCTAATCAGAAAATATTTCTTCACATTCAATGATAACACAGTTTCTTATTGTTCCTTCTATTTAATAAAACTAAAAATCATAGTGTGGGATATGCTGATAATAATGGGAAACTAATTAACCATAAAAATATTTTATATAGTGTAGAAATCATGAAACCATATTTATAATCTAAAACACCATAGATTTATTCTATTAAATTCATAGACATTATCTACTTAAACCCTTCATGGTGGTTTATAATAATTTTGTGAATTTGAAAATAATATCCCCTATGTGTTTCAACATATGTTTATATAAAGGCTCATTTTCACGATTGTGGTGATGATCTATTCTTTCCCAATGCACCCTTTTCATTGATATTAAACATATGTGACACGGTACTAGGGGATAATAAACATATAGTATTGAGGCAGGGATATACCTACATGGAAAACACTTTCTCTATGATTTAAAAAAATCAATACTTTTTACAATAGTTTATCTCATCCATAGTTTTATCCATAAATATATCCTTATATATATATATATAGTAATATCCCTAGTTGAATCATTAATGATTTATCATCCTAGTTTTCAATTTATAAATAAAAATTTCCTTTAACACCAATTATAGTGACACGGGATTCTCAGACAATGATATGACATATTTTTAAATTATTATTAATTATATTACATAGACACTTTCCTAAGGACTATAATTGTTTAGTTAATTTAAAAACATGAAACACAATCTTCATAATTCATTGTTGATCTTCAATGTCCCCTATAAATATCTCTTCTTTTTTACTCCTACTTAAAAACCATTCTTTATAAAATAGGGAAAGGAATCATATGAAAGGGTGATCTCAAATGATCAGTAATGGAAAACAAATGAGATATATAAGAATAACAAGATCATCAGGGTATGTGAACATGAGTATAACAATTGAAAACCATACCCTATATATGAATGATAATTATTTTTATCCATATATTAAATATAATAATTTAATGAGACATGAATAACAAGTAAATAAAATAACATGATCCAAGAGAGAATAATATTTGAATAAGACATTTATTTGTGACGTGCACATAACAATAGAAAATAAGTTCATTTATAGTCATGTATCATTTCCCAAACATAAAATAAAACTATATGGGTTGTTACACCTCCTGGGAGAGACCCAAAAAAACCATTAGTAAATTATTGTTCCTTATAGTGGAATGGGTTCAGTCCCCAAACCATCATAGTAGTCACGTTCCAATCATAATACCATCATAGTGGAAAAATATCCTTAATGAATAGAGTTTACTCACCATTCTAGTACATTCTATCTCATGAGATATAAATGTTTAACAAATTAATTAGAGGGAGATATAGGTTATATCTATTGTTGGTTATAATATAACCACCATCCTTAGTTATAACACAACCATTTCCCTTTGTTATAATGGAATATTGATCCTTGGTTATAATGTAACCACTATCACATAATTATAATCTTATATATATGTTCCACAATATCATAAAAAATTTATCATATCATAACCCATTAAATGAAATGGGTTTCATAAACATTTCACCATACCATAACCAGTGTAAAAGAGAATGGTTCATAAACATTTCATCATTTCATTATAGCATAACTCGTGAAAAAGGAGCGAGTTTTAGGAGAATTCTATAACGGTATAACTCGTGGAAGAGAAAAGGATTTCATAAACATAAAATTATAAAAAACAATTTAGATAAAGAATATGAGTTGTGTCATTGGTTACTAACCCCAATAAAATCATAGGTAACATAAAAGGATGTCAAATTATATTGAAAATAATTTTAAAATATCATTTAAAACATTTCCTAAGGAAAATAACAATTATTTTAAAATCATTTATATAAAATATAAACATTTTTGAGAACCAAATTCGTAGAAAAATATTGAATTTATTGAAATGAATATATTTAAAATTCATTAAAATGTTTCTTACTGAATGTATCAAAAATAAATATAATTTTTTTGAACATTAAAAAAATGGTTTTGGAGAAAAAATGTTTTTTGAACAAGAAATGATTTTCATAAGAACATTACTATAAACATATTGTTGTATAAAGAGAGACAAATGATAGGAAAAATGTATTACCATGAAATAACCATATGAGAAGATAAATAATTATTTTATTGAGAGATAGATCACAATATTTCATCAATGGAATCGTAGTCATAAACAATCTCAATAAATGATGAGTTTGTAACATATAATTATTAACACTTCAGTAACATTGAATCGTTATCCTCATAAAAGAATAAAATTAAAGAAAATATAAAATATCATAAAAATATGGGTATTTATTATATTAAATTTTAATTTGTAAATATTTAAACCTCATATTAGAAGATATTTTCATAATATAACTTATGAACCCAATAAGGATTATTGGACAATATTCCATTATCGATTTATAAGATTTTAAATCATTAAACCATAGAAAGAGATTTAAAAATCAGTAGGAAAGTCCACATAATTTTAATAATAATATTTCTAAAATAAATTTATGTTAATAATATATACTACCTAAAGGTTGTATATTTTAAATATTTCATGTCTCCTAGAAGAAAAATGTGAGACAAAAATCCATTACTACAAGTCTCGACTTCCATCGCACTCATTAAAACATCATTTATAATAAATAAAAGTTCATTTTAATTTTTTTTTAAAGAAACAAAAGTATATATTTAATTCAATATATTAGTTATATAATCCATTTTATTTAAATTTTGTTAATAATTCTATATGAAAGACATGTTTCAAGAAATAACCGCATTAATTTTCACATATATTTTAACACATTATTTCTTGGTCCTCATAGTTAGGAAAGAGCCTCATAATATCCAAAATTTAATACATGATAAAAATATAATATAGAATCAGTATATATTTTTTTAGATTAATCCATAAAAGTTATTGATAGAAAATGAAATAAACTATTCATGGAGACAGTTGGTTATACGTACGCATTAACACTACTTATATTATCTTTTTTAGATTGATTGAATGAAAAGTAAGTGTTATATATTGTAATTATTTAGTAATTTTTTTGTTCTATATATAACATATTATCATTAATACCATCCTTAATACCTTTTATTTAAATCATGAATGAATCGCATCTCTTCGCGAGGTGGTAGACCGCCATACACTAGAGAGTCGTTATAATATTCCAAAAAATGGTAAAATATGAAGGTATGTGTGATATAATAAATCCAGAATCATAATTAAATAATATATTTCATATATTTTATATATAAAAAAATATATTCACTATAATGTTCACCCACTATAGGTTGTAATGGAGCTACTAATGACATTGATTCATGAGGTGGTAGTCTGTCGTATACACGGATGATGATTTCATAACCCGTTTGAGGGAAGTGGAGATGGATATAGATAATTAACATAAAATAAAAATATCTATATATATGTATGACACTAATTGTATTAAATCCAAATTTTATAATAATAATTTAATGGTATAAATGAAGAAATATAAAAAATGATCATCGATTAATGTTACCTCTTCTTCAGGTAACCTTATCAGGTTTTCACTACATCCTTCCTAGAAAGGATTTATTAAAAAAAATTCTTATATAATGATATGAGTAAATTTTATAAGTGACATGTTAATGGGTGGTTCATGTAAAAAGTATTACGGGGTGTAAATATGTGAGGGAAGTTATAGTTGGCCTGGATCCACATTTTTTAAAATACCCAAAAGTAATCACTTTCTGGAGGTATCTCTTACCACATATTTCTAAAAAATTGATGATTAAATGTTTGAATGGATTGTATTGTTGATAAAAATACCAAAAAAATGAAACAAATATTTTAATAAAAAATCATAAACATATATGTTTCATTTATAACACCCCAGCCTCATAAGCCCAAAACCGGTTCATTACATTGTTACATTGGCGTGTTTATAAGGAATAAAATCCTAAAGTATTGATAAGTTTAGTAGTTTTAGAAAACTATATTAAATAAATAAACCCCATTTTAAATTTGATATATAAAATATAACATAATAAAAATAATAATAAACTATATCCTTTAATTTCATTCAAATAATTTATCTTTATGTCCTAGGGAAAGGAAAAAAATAAGGGTGAGATCAAATGATCAGTAAGTGTAAGTATAGAAGAATAAATATTGAATCAATAGGAATAAATCAACCCTGAATGGTAACTAACTGATAACATAAAGAATATATGTAAATGGATATGGTAAAATCAATATATCATGGTAAGTATTCGAAACACATGTTATTTAATCAATAAAATGAGAATGAACTATATCCATATATAACATCAAAGAGAAAATATCATCAATAATTTATTACTAAATATAAATGAGTGAAATTATGATTTATTGGAATCTATGATTCCTGTGAACTTTGTACAATTATTATCATGACCATTCAAAATATTGTTTATAATATGTCAGGTAAAAACCCATTGGATTTGGCCAATTGATTTTTCAGATAAGACTACTGATGCATCGAGGGGATATCTATAACTAGGATCTGCCAATCTTGTTCCTATCAAAATCATTTATCATATATTGAATAATAAATTAAATTCATTGAAAATATTAATTATCAATTCTGAGATTTTAATAAAAGATACCGATTTTCCATGATTTCATGAGTTAATTTAATAGTTGACTAGTAAAAAATGTATGAAATAATATTATATGAATTATGAATTAATTATAACCATAATATAAGAGTATTAATATCCAATAAATTTGATTTATACTGTAAAATTTTAATAATGGAGTGATTTATTGGAGGGAATATTAACAATCACAAAAGAAAGTGATATTACAAAGATAAATTTTACCACATCACAATTTTCATGTCAAAACCTGATGGATAAGATAATTAAAATTAAAAAAAATTAAATAATAGAAATATAAAAGTATTCATTTAATAATATATCAAATGGTTTGTAGACAGATCACTTAAAAGAAGTAAATGGTTAATATGACATTTATCCCACAGATGTTAAAAGTGAGATGAAAATTAATTACATTGAGTTTCATTTTGTGCGAATGTAATTTAATCTCATATTACCTGTATGTTAGTAATCATTCATTATTTTAACTATTTCAGTTGTTAATTTCACAGTTTCTTAAGTATGTTTTGACTTTTTATTTTTTCTTCCAATTACATAAATCATGGTTTATTTATATAGATAATGTAAAAAAATTATTTAAATATCATATATATTTATTATATATGTATTTATAATAATCAATAATGTTTGGAGATAGGAAATGAAATGCATCGTTCATGGATATTGTAGGTCATACGTACGAATGAATGCTACATTTATTTCATTGTCACATTTATAAGAATAAAAATTAAAATATATATATTTTTATATTATAATTAGAATATAATGTTTATCACATATATTTTTCATATGTAAATTTAAACTCATTCTTAATACAATCTAGGTAATGTATAAACTTATCGCATCGCTTTGAGGAGAATATGGTCATATAGGCACAAATGATGTTACCATATTTACAAAAAATGGAAATACTTAAGTAATATTTTATATAAATATTAAACATTTTTTATGAAAACATAAATATTATATAAATCATATATAATTCTTTCCATCGTAACTCCCAACCAAGATATGTGGTAAAGGAAAACCGAACGACATCGTTTTGCAAGGAAGTAGTTTACCGAACACACAAACTGTAAGTTTGTTACCCATTTGATTAATGATTGAGAATTTTCTAGTGAAACCCATAAAATTACCTCAAATAATTATATTCATTATATTTTTTGATTATATAATAATTCTATAAAAAATTAAGTGGTGTAGAAACAATGAAATCAAACATTCAAATTGATTATGTTTACCCCTTTTTCAATTAAAATTCATTGTTTTCAATATTCTTCAAAAAAATTACACTATTTAAAAACATTTATTATATTAACATAAAGATAAATATGACATGTACATTTCAAAAATGAAGTTTTATATAAAATAAATTTTCTAAAAGAGGAAAAAATGAATTTCAATATAATAGCGTGAATAGGGAAAAATGTTTTTCTGAAAAATATAGTTTTTATGATCAAAATATGATATATTTTTATCTCTTGTCTATAAAATACATAAAATTAATGTTTATAATTTTTTTTTTATTATATACACATATCATTATAACCATTAACCAAAAGTGGGTTGTTTAATTTATTATGTTATAATATTTTTTTATATAAAAGCATTTTTTCTTAAAACATTTAAATTATTTTAAAATACTTTTCTTTTCATATTTTAATATATTTTTCATAAAAATAATTAATATTATACAATATGTGCACCATATATTTTCATAATTTAATTATTACTTTTTATAATACCATTACAACATCTTGCAGATAAATTTCATTCTAAATAGAAATATATAAATAGTTTGATACAATTTGTTTAAATATAGTGTTTCATGTAAATAAATATTAACTCTGTGTTACATGTAACAAAATATATCAAATCCTTTAAATTCATTGAAAAAATATTTCAAAAAATCTTGGGTTGTTACATTACTATCCTGAATGATTTGCATACTGCACGACCATATAGCGGGCCTATCTCAAAATCCTAATAGCGCTACATTCAATTTTTAGAGATGCACCCCCATGTGTAGATAATTGGATGGTGAATTATCATTCCATATAGATTAAACCTATTTCTTGACAACAAATGGTATCATATTTTATCTTTTCCATAAATATTGGAATCTCTCTAATAATGAGAACCACCACAGTGATTGTCATCACCATCAATCCTCCCACAAACTAGGACCATGATGGAAGATACATATAAGGGAAAAAAATAAACCCCAAGAGGACCAAAAATTACTATAAACCCATAAATAGGCCCAAATATATATTATAATTTAATTATATTGGCCACATATTTTTAGTGATATACAAATTTTGAGATGTATTCAACAAACCCTCGATAAAGGCATCAAAGTTTTTGGATCTTTTAGTGATTCTGAGACTACATATGTAAGTGATTTCGATGTCATGACTACTTCACTACTCTATGATATTAATGTGTAAATTTATTTTAATGATGATATCCACATAGTATGTTGTCCTATGAAACAAGGTGATCATTAAGGTCCTAAGCCTCACCACCAAAAAATCATGAAAATAGATAGAAATCGATAAAACAATTCAGGTAAAAAAATTATGTTCTGTAAATCCCACAAAGAATAAATTTGGTGGATTTTATCACCTAAGGAACACAAATACATTCCATATAGATAGTTTTATAATGGTTCATTTTTATTTCCCACCATTGGATCAATTCCACTATGCTCAATGACCCAACCAACAAGTTAGAAGATAAACAGAACTTGATACCCCCAATGATGACATGATTAGTGACCATACATCTCAAATAGAAGACATAAAGATAAAAGAAAATTTTTTATAGCCCAAATAGAATATATACCCAGATTTTGTGGATAATTTTGTACCGGATAATCAATACTTGAGAAATCAATAGGGTGTGAATTATGTTCCAAAAAATTTTCATTACAAAAAACCCACATCGTCAAGATATGTGATTTCTAATCTTTTCTTAAATATGGATAGACAACAGAAATAAAAACATAAAGGATATAGATTGAACAAATGATATATATAATTATCAAGTGATATTAAATCCCCTAGTCCAGTCTATCCACGCATCGCTCCATGAGTTTGGTGATTATCACTATAATAACCCTTTTACTTAGTGATCCTATCTTAGTACAACTATAATTCAATTAATACACGTCTATGATCATTCAACCAGGATCTCCATTTTAGAATAACTATCCACATTCTCAATAAACACTATTATAAAGACTGTAATAAAAAATATAAAGAATGATCTTTTGAAAAAGAAATCACAACACAGTAGCAAGAAGGAACTGACAATAGTTGAAGATTCTTCCCAAGAATATGATTTTCTAAATAGTATACCTTGAGATGATAATTATTGTAGCTAATAAACATGTAGTTTTAGAAAGAGTTGTTATTCACGATATTTTATATTTACATTTATTAGATTTATTAGTCTATCCATGTGTTCTGTCATTCTTCTCATCCATAAAAATATTTTTTCATTCTCTCCATCAATGCAGTGGCCAAATCTTCCTTTTATATATCTATTTTAAATTTTAACAAATGAATGTGGAAAATAATAATGGTTAATTTGATAATCCATTTAATATATATGAAATTTTTTACATCCAATCATTCCTTCAAAATATAGAATAATATTCTACAGTATTACTATCAAGGATCTTTATTTTTATATCATTACACAATGAGAAAAGAAACACATCATAAAATCTTAACTTTCCTGAAATGTAATATCCTTCATATCATATATTCAAAAAGAATGATATTAATTTCCAATAGATTTATAAAACAATGAATTTTTTATACATCTAATTATTCAAATGATATTCAAACCCATGTACTGTTCTCTGTAAGGTAATCATTAGGGAGCCTTTTTAAGATAAAAACTCTTCATATTTTTTTAATATAGAATAACATCAATACTATGATGGATAATTCCTCAGTATAAAATATCTATGTTATGTAGGTGTGATACTTATCTTCCATAACTTTGTTTACTCTCATAATATAATATTTTATGAATATCATTTTTATCAGATAACATCTTATAATGTTTTCATTTGGACAAAATATTCTGATATTAAAACTAATGAAATAGTGTATTCACCATGTAAGATAAATTATTACATAGACTGATAATCTTCCAATAGAATTTTTTCTAATTCTATCGTGATGGAATATTTACTTCAATTCTCATTTGATAAAACACTTTTTCCTAGATCTAAAATTGAACTCAATGTAAGATAAATTATAGAATCTATTGATTGAAGATCTTAAGTTAACATTATTATAATAATAGTAGGGACTTCATGAATCCTAAAATAAATTAAAAACTGAGATATGTTTGAACAACATAATCTATCAAAAAAATCTACTGCTTTTTTATGATAATAAAGCCCATGAAATAGAAAAAAAATTGTATAAGAAGCATGAAAAAATTATGTTGTTTACGTAAGATAATTTATTTTGAATTATAAACTCTCTATCTTATTCTCCCAATTTATATAGACATACCATTTTAATAAAAATTATCATTTTATTCCCCTATGAATATTGAAAATTTTAAAATATAAAACTTTTTCATTTCATATTTTGTATTCTTATTTCCATCTACCCATTTTTTTGATTCAAAACTAAAGTGTATCAATGGAATACAATTAGTATTTCCTATTAAACGTTTTTTGTATCGAGTGATACTAATAATGAATATATTTTGTTATTGATTTGTGTTAATAAGTAATATGGATCACTAATAAAAAAAGAAATATCATATATGAGTATAAAATATATACTAAAAATTACATACCATATGGATAAATAGTAAAAATAAATAGAGTTAAAATATAATGAATTCATAAGGAATGAATAGGGAATAAAAGAAAAATAGATAGAAGAATATAAAAAATAAACATCCTAAAAATGAAATTAAATAAATTTAGGAATTAAAATTTTCTATTAATAATATATTGAAATATTTAATGATGCTATTAAACCATAGATGATTTAAAAGTTTTTAATGTGACTATACACTGGAAAACCTCTTATCCATAATAAAAAGTGAATTTGTATCAACTATTGAATGTGAAATGATTTATTAAGTGTGGTTTCTTGAATTATAATGGATGGATAGTGTGTAATGATTATTCAGGAAGAGGGGTGTTGTTTTTTTTTTCTAACAACATCACTCAATGTTTGAAGATATTCTCCCAGACTTGCTGGATCTCATTGAGAGATCCTTACTACTGTGGATTTTATTTTAAGTGTATCCCTTTGAGATCTCACCAATTAGAATCTATAGAACTGATGAAAGTATATAGGAGATGATGAATTAGGTAAATTTAAAGGATCTTATTTGGAAAACTATGGATATTCCCATTGAACTATGTAACTAGTATCAAATATTCCATTTCGTATTTGTAAGGAATATGATTGACGATCAATGATTGGAGGTTTAGGAAGAGATCTTCCTCTTCTGTGAAAAAAATAATTGGAACATGAATCAATCCTTTTCATCACTTATTTATCATATAAGTTTGTATGTTTTATAAAACCATTCCATATCTACTATGAAAAATTTCCATGAAGATTATGAACAGCCCCCTTCTTAGCACAAGAAACTTTTGACATCTTCATTACTTCAAAATGATTCTCTTCTATATTTATTTTAAATCAATTGAAGAAATTTCATTAACTTTTAAATACACTATATTCTCTTGGGGTGAAATAAAGAAATCATATTTTTTTTATTTTCCACTTCATTAGAGGATTCTTGATTTAGACTATTTACAACATTGTTATTCAGATCTTCAAAATATCTTCTCCAAAAACTAAAAATTATTATCTAGAGATCTATCCATTTTCTACTATCTGGATATAATGAATATTACATGTTATTGAATTTATGATGTTAAAAGGAGAATGTATCAATCATTTACTTTTAACAAATGTTTGATTTACTTCATTAAATGGGAAATTTATGTGATAGAGTTCTGTGGAAATACATGCATCCTTCTGATTTTCAGTTGTTATGTATATTTTCAGATATAAAATTACATAATTATGTTGCAGGTCATACTACTAATTTATAATGTGTAATTCAATATGTCTATATCCACATAAACTCCTTCTAACATTGAATAAACATCCATTTCTTTTGTGGCTTCAGAGGAGTGCTCCACTGACTACTTTTCATCCATTTATAGGAATAAAAACATCAATTCATTTACATCATATGTTGAAATTGTATGATCATGTTGAATCCATATTTAAAATTTGTATTATAATAATTTTTTATTCAAAAATTCCATTTTAGATAACAAAAATGAATAACATTCCTTGATTATTTCTTCAATAGTGTCTAACTCAGTTGTTGGAATCGTTGATTGAGTATGCTGATCTCCAATAGGGGAAAATTTGTACAAACTAATGTATGAGAATGAGTTGATCTAAGATTAAGAGAATCATATCCACAAGATTATAAATCTAATATCACATTTATTATTGTCTCCACAAGAGTCTCATCATCCTGAACATATATTATATCTGAAAATATATTGACATATATACTGATACATGTATAACTATAGAAACATTAACACCACTAGATATAAATAACGTAGGAGACTCCCCCTGATTCGATGAAGGTTTTATTCCAATTTTTTAATATAAACTCAAAAATACTAACTTATTCAAAGAGTAATTTATAATAAGAGTACCTATTCTCAAAATATTTTCAATTAATGTTATTAACACAAGAAAATGAGTGGTGGTACTTTAATCAAAACAAATACCATCTTTTCAAAAAAACACAGTGAACATTCTACCAAATGGAAAGATATTGACAGAAATATTCTATACTTACCACATATTCCTAATAACATTCCATGAAATATAAATCTTTTTTAAGTCATAAACAAGTATAATATATTAAAATCATGAACTAAATCTTTTTCAAACTTGCTATTGGGAAGAGTGATGGAGGATTGAATGAACTTGATAAAGAATTTTCTTTCTGGTTCTAGATCCTTCACTAGATTCTAATCTATATCAGTAGAGCTAAATAGACACTTAATAATCATTAAAGGACTAACTTCATCTATGTTTTTCATCTAGGTACTAAAATTACTACACCCTTTGTGTGAGAAAATAAAAATAAAAAACATTTATAACAAATTTAATGAAACTCTACTGATTCACCATTTTCATGACCAAATCATCATTATCACTAAAATAAAAAACTTTGGTCATATAAAACCAATGAAATTCCCTTTTAAACATAACCTCAGTTCATCTATAATCAATGACATATTCCCATCCTTGATAGGTGATAACCTTTTTATTAGTATATCCATTCCATCTATTGTGTCAAATTATAATGCTCATCCACATAACACTTTCTTTGATGTTCATTGAAACTTGATTCTACTCGATGTGACACTATTGGTACTCCTAATTTTATCCATTGATGAGAGAACATATATTGTTTCAGGTTTAGAGAAACTAAGGTATGAGTTGTAGGGATAAGGTGGGTTAAATGTCTGCAAAACATTTCATGCATGGAGATAAAATAATTCTTCTCATTTGTTGTAATCAAGGGGTTTCATAGTGATATATAGGACAATTATTTCTTAAACATTGTGACCTAACATATTTTATATGAATAATACTCAAAATTTAGGAACCATATATAAAATAAAATTTTATTATTAAGGTATTTACTTTGAATTAAAAATTATGCTATATTGAAAATAAATTTTTTTAATATTAAACCAACCAAGTTTCTATTTAATGAAATAAAATAATTTAGCAGTAGATATTTTCATAAAAATTTAATTCATTTTTTTCTATGAAATAAAATTATAAATAGATATCATTTTTTATTCATTACCTTCAGAAAAAATGATTTCTCAAATGAATGTTATTTGTTCATTAAAGGATTATCAGAATATCTGAATATATTATTGAACTTGTGTTATCACATTGGATTGGTATGAAATTAAAATTAAATCCAAAATCTTTTAAGGTGGGTTTCATTCATAACACTTTTGTAAAATAACTTCCTACTAAAATATATTCATATTCAGTAGTTGAAAATATAAGCGTGTTTTGTTTCTTACTCGACAATGATATGAGGGATTTTCTAAGAAAACAATAGGTTTATGAGGTTCTCTTCTGATGTAGTGTACATCCATAGAAATATATATTATAATAAAATGTTATATTATATTTATTTTTATTAAATAAAGAATGAGACATAATTCCTTTTTTCTATAATAAAATTATTTTGGTAGTATTTAAATGATATTATTTTGTATAATATTGATATCTCAAAAAAATACATACTGTAAAGATAATATTTGTTCTACCATCAGTAATATTTTACAAACATCCAATGATACCTCTATATAGATTACTATCAACTGATTTTCTAGTTTCATCCATATCAGGAATAATATTATAGATCATATGAGTTCAATATGTTATACTATTTTAATGTCTAATCATCTTAAGTAAATGCAGTGTTTATTTGATTTGGTTTTAATCATTTTCAACATCCATTTGATAAATTTAAAACCCTATAATGTATTTTTACTCACCCATAATTCTCATTTAAAATTCCTTTTTCATAATTTTTTAAAAATAATTACAAAATTTCTGATTTTTTATCATACATTACATTATCCACATATATTTGTACTAAAAAATATATAGTGATGATGTTTTCTTAAATAATATAGGATATTACATTCCTACTATAGAACAAATTGATAAAATAAATGATATTAATCATTCATACCATGATCTTGGAGATTGTTTAATTCCATATGGAGCATTGGTTAGTTTAAAGGCCGGATTTTTAATGTAAAGGCATTAAAAAATATGAGGGTGTTATACATAAAGTTACTGAATAAAAATTAAATTTATAAAATAATATTTAAAATTTGTATGATATAATTTTAAATTCATATAAGATTCATATTCTAAATGGAATCTAATAGCTTCAAACCTCTCCATATGAGAAAACGATTCTTCATAATATATTAAATCTTCTAGATTATATCCTTGGGCAACTAATCTAGGAATATTATTTTTTATTAAAACAAGAGAATCTTTCTTGTATATAAAAACCCATTTTTTACCAATTTAATTTTAAAAATGTAATAAATAAAGTGTTTTTTAGATAATTTTATCAAAGAATGAACAATACAATGTCCATGTATTCTATGAAAAATACATGATTCATCAATTTATTTATTCAATCAATTTAAATTTTATCTACACAAAGAATTAATATATAATGTGTAAAAACTATCTATTATAGCTGCATTAAGCATTAGAAACAATACTTTTAATACTAAATAGGCATTGTTAGAAGAATCAAATGAATACCCATCATCACGAAGTTAATATATACTTATCAGGATGTGTATCAAGACCTCAATGTAAAGAATATTTTTTATGATGATATACTAAGGATTTACAAAATATACAATGCCAACTACTTTTCCATTTTCATTATCAAAATATGTAGAATATAATCTATCAATTTTGGATAGTGAGTGAAAATTTCCGATATTTCAAACCAAATTTATTGAACAACCATTGTCCATTAACGAATTTTTATTAATGTTTAGGTGTTTATATCCATAAATTAGAAAATTTATAAATATATGTTTTTGGTAACAGATTTTTTTTGGGTCAAAAAATGATAGCTATAAGATATATAGGTATCGAATTTTTTTTATTTTCCATTAAATAGTGATTTTTTTTAAAAAAATATTATGTATGATATACATTTTTTTATTCCAAAAAAATGAGGATTTTATACATTAATGTTTTTAGCATATTGTTATATATAACATCAAATAAAAAAAGAAAGATTAAAAATTTAATTGTTTTTAAAACTATGTACAAGATAGATTTTATAGAATTGGGTAATTTCACACTAACTTCATATGGAAACATTTATATCTTATGTTTTTTTAACCATGATTTTTTTGAGAAAATCTTCACCTTTTGTAAAGATAGTTGAAACATCTTTAATGTGTTGATACTCTTTTTTAACTAATAAATTTTTTATTATTGTTCAATATTTGAGGTAGAATACGTTTTAAATTGATTTATCATGTT
The DNA here is from genome assembly GCA_963277665.1 of Viscum album. Taxonomy (NCBI): domain Eukaryota; kingdom Viridiplantae; phylum Streptophyta; class Magnoliopsida; order Santalales; family Viscaceae; genus Viscum; species Viscum album. The sequence goes on along the minus strand of OY728140.1, from coordinate 1,302,279,537 downwards.
TGAAAATTGTTTTTTCAAGTCCTCCACTTAATGAACAACTTTATTATAGGTGGTTCTAAGAGCCTTTTTTTCTTCTTTAGGATTTTATATTTATTTTCAAACATAAAAAAATATTAATTTAATTATTTATTTGTTGATCTTCCATTTACAAGAAATATTTACTCTCAGAATAATAGATAGAACATACCATATCTTAATTTTCTATAAAACATATTTGGGCCTTTTGATGAATATATTTAGCTTTTGATTCTGATGAATTACATTCACAACAATATTCTGAAGAAATGAAATTGGAGTCCATGGCTTTCTTAGTATTCTTCTTATAACCAACTTTCATTGATTATTTATTTTAAGTATTTTTATTGTCCTTATTCTTTGTAAAATTAGTCTTGATATTTACTTTTTTTTATTAAAACGGATTTCATTAATAATGAATATCAGCAGAACTAAAAGTACAAAGCCAAGAAGGGAAATTGTCCAACCAGATCCGGATGGAGTCGAAAGGGCCTGAGGCCACCAGCTGATGGGCCACATTGTTTCCTTCCCTTTTTGTAAATGAGAAGGTGCAAGAAGAGAAGCACTAGCCAAGTGAGAGAATCCTCCTAATGATGATTCCAAAAGGCTGGATCCCACCATCGTTGTTGTTAATAGCATTAATGACGGTAAGGTAGTCAGACTCCACAAAAATGTCGCTCCATCCATATTCCAAAGCGAGCAGCAAACCAGCAAGGATGGCCATGGCCTCAGCAACCGTCGGTTCCCAGAAAGCATGGTGTGGAACACATTTTGCAGCAAGGATTTTCCCCAGATGATTACGGGCCAGAAGGTTGAGGGAAACAAGCCCATCCTTTTGGATAGACGCGTCCACGTTAATTTTAAGAGTCCCTTCCGTTGGGGGGTTCCAATTAGAGGGTGGGTGAGGGTAGTTCCTATCATAAAATGGTCCTTTTGGTCTTTCCAACCCTCAATCCAAGCTCTTCATTTGACCATAAATATATTAAAGTGGTTTCTTATTTAGAATTTTTAGATATTTTTGTGTTCATCATGTAAAAATTATAAGTAGAATCATGCAAGGAAACATTTCTTTTGTGGACCATTTTATGTTTTATACCTTGATTTTCCATTTTATCTTTATGCATTATATGAGTTTCAATGATATATGTTATCTTAAAAATTTTGACCTTTGTCTATTGACTAATAGAAGATTAGATTCTAATCCAAATAGGTTCTAATACTATGAAAAATTTCAACTCTTCCTTAGGATTAGTGATAGGTAATCCTTGAGTATCAATGTTGTTCACAATCTTAGTGATTATTCCATTTCACTGAGTAGTGCATTCTCCTTCTATAACTTTAATTATACTAAAAATTAGTTTAGAAGTGTCCTATATATGAGAATTCACATTATATATACCTTCATGCAAAAATATAGTGGTCAATATTTCATGTTCTATTTGATATTGATAAACTATTTTGAATTCATCTGATCATAATTAGAAGATTATAATATTCTTTACTTTTGAAATTAGATCATATTCTATGTCAGTTGTAGAATCCCATATTTGAGGGTCTGTCAAATGAATTTATCGAATTTGGTTTTATTTTTCCCCTCAAAATAAGAATTTATAATAATAATATCACAATGAGAATATTTACTATGAACCATATTTTAGAGTAGAGCCTAAAATACCCCTCGTATATTGGATGTATAGGGTATACTCATTTAATAATAATAATGTTAAGGAATTCATAATTTTAGTTAAAATTATTTTAGGATTATAAAATCATAGAAGCATCAATTTTTCAGGTGGTTTTTCAAAACTTGTGATAACCATGAGATGATTTGTATTATTCATGGGCACCCATAGAGTTTCATGACATATTTTATCAATCCATGGTCCAACCATGTTTTTGGAAACTAGACCATGATTCAGGGTTTGTAATGTGAGGTTGCATGATGTGATAAATTGTGCACCTTAATCATTCTTAATCCCAAAGTACTATTCCACTAGCACCACAATTTCATGAGGATCAATATAGTTTAGAAAAACTCAACTCAAATTACACACCTTCAGAAAGGGCACTAAAACTCTGTAAAGACCCAGAATTTCCATGTAATTTTTGTTCAAATATATGGGAATTTTACGAGTCTGAGAAAATTGACAGCGCGTGATTCTAAGGCCTGGTGTGCCCAAAATCAATTTCGGAACTTTTCTTCGGGTACGTTCAGTAAACGTACGAGCGGGTTTTTCTAACTTTTAAACCAGTGCTCGGAATTGAAATTTGAGGGCACTGTTGAACTCACAGTGCTGGAATTCGCTTAAGAATACTTTCACCTCGATGGTAGTTGGTCGAGGGTGAAAGTTTATTTTTGGGTTTTTTGTAGAAATAATAAAATAAAATAAACTTCATTTTATTATATTTTGAGCTTCCATGTGGATATTTCCAGTAGGGACCACCCAAACTAAACCTCCCATGAAAGGTTATGGGGTTGGGGACCATCTGAACTAACCTCCCATGAGAGGATGTGTTGGTGGGGACCACCTGAGGTTAAAACCTCTTGAACTCCCTATTAAGTGGGGACAAACCTTTTGAGCTTCCCAATTAATGGTGCCACCTCCCCCTTTAATTAAATTTATGCCAACCCCTGTTTTAATTTATTATGCTACCCACCTTAATTAATTGAGATTTTTGAATTCATTACAACAAAATAATAGATGGATTAATCTATTATTTTTGTGGAATTTGGGGTGAGAAGGATATAGGGAGAAAGCTCTCTAATGAATAACTTCCTCCACGAAGAACGCTCCTCCAAACGATGAATGCCGGTGAGGAATGTCTTCGACTTCTTCCTCGGAAGCACCTTGTAGAGGCAACCGACGTGGGATGTCTTCGACGGCTGACCTTCCCTCCTCATCGTCATCAACGAACAATGCGAGGTATGGATGGTTATTAAATTCTTGAATCTTCTCGATTAATATCCTCATTCTTGATTCATTATTAATGTTTATCCGCTTTTTACCGATCTAATGTGGAGAGTGTGGGCCAAACTAACATGGCCCGTCCTCTCCATAATACTTGTGTTAAACTGTGGTGTTCTTTGCGATGGTGGGGGAAGGCGATGAAGGCAACGAAGGTGATGAAGGAAGCAGTGCCACCACCCACGGCCTCCGCAACCCGCGTCGCCCCCGTGGTGTTCCGGTCTCCCAGTCGAACCGACCACGCGCCCCGGCTCCGCGCCCTAGCTGCGCCACTTGCGTTGCTCCGCCCTCCCGGCCGAACCAGCCACACAACCCGGTTTTTCACCCCAACCGAGCCGCCCCGTGGCGCATAGGTCGAACCGGCCAAACCGGCCCCGCGCCCCCGCGGCGCTCTAGCCTCTCGGTCGAACCGGCCTCGCACCCTGACTGCGCCGCCCTCGCCCGTGGCCCTTCGAGCCGCCCCAGCTCGCGCCGGCCGTGGCCCTCCGAACTGCCCCGGCTCGTACCGCCCGTCGGCCCTCTAAGCTACCCTGTGGCCTCGTGCCCTCACAGCAACCCCAGGTCGAGCCACTCCGCGGTCTCGCACCCTCGCGGCCCTCCACGGACCCTCACGGTGTGTCGGGCCACACTGTGGGCAAGTCCAGACCCAACGGGTTGGGCCAGGTCAACCTGAATCGGGTCAGCTCAGACCAGGTCAGGTCGGGTCGATCCGACGAGGTCGGACCAAACCCGGGCCCACTACGACCCATTTAATTTCTTTTGTCCATAACTTTGGCACCGAATATCCGTTTGACGAACCATTAGAGGTGCTGGAAATCTTACAGCATGATGGTCCCTTTGAGTATACTCTACAGGAAATTTGGTTTAATATGGGGAACTTTCAGGTTGGATCGAGCACAAATCCAACTGTGCCCCCGGGACTAAAAGGCTAATAACTCACAGACCAGGTATCTGATTGACACGTTGTCTATTGTGTTGAGACCCATATAATGTAGCGGACCGTTGAGATACTTCTTCGTAAGACTTCGTGGAAGTTGGAGTATTGACCAGTAGATTGTGGAGTGGATCCTCCCAGAGACGAGAGAGCATAGTGTAGGAACCCAATGGTTGGCTGAGACATGACAACTGCTGACCGTTTCGACTTGGAGTGACTCGACCGAGCTAGTGGGGAGTGCCTTGGTGATACGGAAGACCCATAGTGGGTAGCGCCTTGGTGACGCGGTAGACCCACGGTACTCGATAGGAGGAGTACCTCAGCAGGCCTAGTGGGGATCGCCTTGGTGACGCGGCAGACCCATGGTGGGGAGCACCTTGGTGATGCGGCCGACCCACGGTACATGACAGGAGGAGTACCTCAGAAGTCCAAGGTTAGTGGGAAGCGCATCTGTGTGACATAGCAGGCCCACTGTACTCGATAGAGGAGGAGTTCTCTAGCAGTCAAGGTGTTCGACGTTGTGACTGGTAATGTTACACATTTCTACCCCTAGAATAAATCATGGTGTGAGCTGAGTCAGTATCTCTATGTTTTCCTCATGATTGAGATGGATTACATGATAACTTAGGTATATGTATGGGCATATACCTAAGTAGGGTTATCTATTGATTTCATACTCTTTGGTTTATCCTTTGTAGATTTTGTGAGACCTTGAGGGTATCGGGGTCCCTACTAAGTATCATTATACTCACCCCTACATGGGATATGTCTGCACCTTGTTTTTTTGGATGCTGATGAAAAACAGCTCTGGTCGAGGACATGAGTACTAGGACTGGACGGTGCCCGGAGGTGGACCATACAGTGTGACGATACGTGGAGGATACAGATAGACGTGGAGTGCTGAGAAGGTGATATGTACCTACCCTTCAGGTAGGAACCCAGAGGACAACCCCGTAACTATCTTTATCTTTCTTCAATTGTATTGCATTTCATTTGTACTTGTACTTTCTAGTTGGGCTTGTATTCTGGACCCTTTTTACTTATTGTACTAACTTGTTTACTATACAGTTGACTTGCATTCGTACCTTGTTGTGTGTTTGGTTGCGTGGGTTTACAGGTTATAAAGGCAATTCCTTCCCAGTTTTAAGGAATATGCCTTCGGTGCTAGTCGCCAGCCCCTAGCCTATGGAAGGTGAGTTTGGGGTAGTCACGGCATGGGCACCAGGGGACGGGTCATGACAAATTGGTATCAGGGGAGTCAGTTCTACCGTAAGAACTAGAACTCTGATATTTTCTGTGAAGCAATAGTGTTAAGGGTAAGGAGTGCAGTTTTCAGTTCAGGGAATCCAGTGTTGGTGCGGCGGCCAACATATCCATACACCAGGACCCTGACTTCTTATTTCCGACTCAGTGCACGAAAACATTGATTGCATGTGTGTTTTCAAGAGCTTTCTTTGTGATCATTTGAGTCAGCTCACCTGGAATAAATTTAAACTCACCAGGTATAACTTATTAATTTTGGCGCACCTGTTTCTTTTTAGGATGCCTCCACACAGACAGATAGCTAGAGTTCCGAGTTTTGTAGGCACTGATAGACCACCGAGCGACGAGGCCTCGGTGCAGGGCCTTTTTCCAGTAGAGGCACCAGCGGTACCACTTCCTGTTGGGCCACTGATTCCACTAGCCCTAGCAGTAGACGGTGCGTGCAGCTTGAGCGCGTTGCATGAGTTCCAGCGCCAGAGGCCACCCAGTTTTAGGGGATATATGCACCTGCAGGCGGCTAAGGATTGGCTGGAGGCTGTGGTGAGGGTCTTCTGATTTGAAGGGACACCAGCTGATCTCATGGTGATCCATACCGCCAGCCTTCTATAGGCAGCAGTAGGAATAAGGTTGAGCTTGATATTCCAGGTTCACGACGAGGTGACACTTCTTTGGACAGACTTCGAGAGCCGGTTTCAGGTATAGTTTTTCCGTGCGACTCTTCACGCAGTGCACATTTAGGATATTCTTCATCTTCTTCAGGGAAGTATGATTGTAGTTCAGTACTCTGCGAGGTTCACTGTCCTCTCATGTTACTCCACCGATATGGTGTGAGACCCTTTCTTCAGGGCCCGGACCATTGAGAAGGAGCTCAGGAAAGAGATCAATGCTTCAATTATCTCACTCAGCATCCCGACGTATGCGGGGGTGTTAAAGAGATCCCTCTTGGTGGAGAGTTTCCTTGCTGAGCAGTCACCAGCGGCGAGACCCACTACCAGTCATCACGTAGTGGAGTCTTCTACAACTGGCAACAGACAGATGTCGCAGAGGTCCAGGAGGACCATACCTACAGGTGGACGACGGCATGACTAAGGGCCAGTTGTGTGGGGCACCCAAGGTAGAGGCAGACATTCCAGGAGTGGTCAGTGTTTCTCATGTGGTGGGCAGGGTCACATGGCTCATGACTATCTGACCCGTCGTGCGGATGATCATCAGATGGTCGAAGGACCACACAAGTAGAGACAGAGGTTCGACCGATGAGGTCCGCAATTATTAGGCGTACGTGGTAGAGGAGCTGGTCGTGTAGCTGGTGGTGGGCGATGATTCAAGATGTTACCGCCACCACCACTAGGAGGTCCACCCCGACCGCAGGGAGTAGGTGTAAAGGGGAGAGATCAGCTCCAGGCAGTTGAGGCTTACGATCATGGCGCTCCGGAGATGATACGAGTATCGATCTGTGTCTACTCCACCTTAGCTATAGTACTATTAGACACAGGTACTAGTCATTCTTGTATTGCCACTGCCCTCATTCGGAGCTCGGAGATTCTGACGGAGCCATTGGCTTGGTCCTTATGGATAGAGACTCCTATGGGAGTGGATTTGACGATTACACACCAGTGCTAGCAGTGTGATCTTACTCTAGGAGGTGAGAGATTCGGCTGGGATCTTCTAGTAGCAGCGTCGAGGCCTTACAACGTCATCTTGGGTATGAACTGGTTATCTAAAGTCCATGCTCAGATAGACTGTATTAGGAACAATGTGTGTTGTGTCCACACGGATGGAACCATATTTACCTTCATCAGTGATAAGGGAGCCTTTTCAGTGCAGGATAGACTTACTCAGAGGAGGGTGCAACTGGTTACACATCAGTTGGCTAGCCTTACCCTCGGAGATGTTGATGTGGAGAGTCCGAGCTATTCTGTAGTGGTGGACCCGTACACAGATGTTTTCCCTGATGATGTTCTGGGTCTACCTCCTCACAAAGAGGTGGACTTTTACATTGACTTGTACCCTGGGATGGCATTGATATCTACCCCAGCATATTGGATAGCTCCCGTGGAGCTTCGTGAGCTGCGGGTACAGTTGGAGGACTTATAGGGGAAGGGATTCATCCAGCCCAGCATTTCTCCTTGGGTAGCCCCGATTTTATTCGCCAAGAAGGCCTATAGGAGATTGAGACTTTGTGTTGACTATCAGCGCCTGAACCAGGTGACCGTGAAGAACAAGAACCCACTCCCGAGGATTGACGAACTCTTTGATCAGCTGAAGGGAGCACGGTGGTTCTCGAAGATAGACCTCAGATCAGGCTATCACCAGCTCAGAGTTCAAGATGAGGATGTACAGAATACGGCCTTCAGATGTTGGTACGGCCACTATGAGTTCTTGGTTAAGCCATTCAGCATAACCACGCTCTAGTAGTGTTCATGGGACTCATGAATAGTATCTTTCAGCCATACCTTGATCGCTTTGTAGTATTCTTCGTCGACGACATTCTGATCTACTCGACTACTGAGGAGGAGCCTGCCTATCATTTGCAGGTAGTACTGGACACACTATGAGAGAACCAACTTTATGGTAAGCTCTCAAAGTGTCAGTTCTGGATCCGAGAGGTTCACTTTCTGGGACATGTCATATCAGAGGCTGGAGTTGCAGTGGATCCAGTGAAGATTGAGGCAGTACTTGCTTGGGAGCCACCCAGAAGTGTGATGGAGGTATGGAGTTTCCTAGGTTTAACTGGATATTACCATAGTTTTGTGTTAGACCTCTCTAGAGTTGCAACACCACTATTAGCATTGATGAATAAGGGGCAACCCTTCATTTGGTCAGAGAAATTCTAGTTGAGTTTTTAGGAGCTGAGGTAGAGGCTAGTGCCCCCATCTTGAGGCTACCGAAGGAGGGCGTTGGGTATGTAGTCTACTGTGATGCATCAGGGACCAGACTCATATGTGTTTTGACGTAGGAGCAAGCAGTGATCGCATCTGGTTCTCAACTGCTGAGACAGCACGAGCAGAACTACGCTACCCATGACCTGGAGTTAGCAGTAGTGGTCTTCACCTTGAAGATGTGGCAACACTATCTGATGGGCAAGCGTTTTATAGTGTACTCTGATCACAAGAGTCTCAGGTATATCTTCTCTCAGAAGGACTTGAACCTGAGACAATGACGTTGTCTTGAGTTCCTCCATGACTATGACTTTGAGATAGTCTATACTCCTAGTAAGAGGAACGTTGTTACAGATGCACTCAGTAGGAGATCTGGTATACAGTTGCTAGGCGAGGCGACGGAGCAGCTGGCTGCTTTACAGATATCATTTGTGGATAAAGATGGAGCATATTTTCTTCAGTCTCTTTCAGTCACCCCTCCACTTCTTCAGCAAGTCAGAGAGATAAAGCATGGGGACACTAACTATGAGATACTACGTGCTCAGATATCCCCTGGAAAAGCACCTAATGGATTTTCTAAAGGTGGGGAGCATGTCATCCTCTTTAGAGGATGTACCATGGTACCAGTGTTACTTTAGGAGGATGTGTTGAGGGAGTTCCACACATCTCCTATAGCGGTACATCCAGGAGTGGCGAAGATGTACCAGGATCTCCGAAGATAGCACTGGTGGCCGGTAATGAAGAAAGAAGTAGCATAGTTTGTCTCTCGGTGCCTCACTTGTCAGCAAGTGAAGGCGTAGCATCAGGTACCAGTAGGCTTGGTTCATCCTTTAAAGGTCCCAGAGTAGAAGTGGGATGGGATATCCATGGAATTTTTGACAGGACTTCCACATACATCTAGAGGCCATGACTCGATCTGGGTGATCATCAACTGACTCACCAAGTCGTCCCACTTCCTACCGATCAGAGAGAAGGGTTCAGTAGAGAGCTTGGGACGCCTCTATGTGTAGGAGATTGTGTGGCTACATAGAGTACCTTCAACGATTGTCTCCGATCGTGATGCACATTTTACATCCCGGCTATGGAAATGGTTGCAAGAGGCTTTCGGGACACAACTTTGTTTGAGCACCGCCCTCCATCCTTAGACGGATGGTCAGACTGAGCGGACCATTCAGACCCTCAAGGACATGCTTCGTGCTTGTGTCCTCAACTTCGGACGCAGCTGGGAGGATCACTTACCTTTGGTGGAGTTTTCATAAAACAACATCTATCACTCCACCGTTGGTATGACACCTTTTGAGTCATTGTACGGGCGACCTTGCAGATCACCCTTGTGCTGGACTGACCTGGAGGAGTCAACACTAGTGGGACCAGAAATGGTACGGGCTACCATAGAGAAGGTGTGGGTCATCCAGGAGCGGATGAAGACTGCACAGATCAGGCAGAAGTTGTATGCCGACAGGAGATGGAGACCTCTAGAGTTCGAGGATGGCGACCACGTCTTTCTATGGGTCTTTCCCTGATGAGGTCTATGGAGATTTGGTCATAGCGGCAAGTTATCTCCAAGATTCATCGGACCTTTCTAGGTCCTTAGTAGAGTTGGCGAGGTGGCTTACCAATTAGCACTTCCACCTCAGTTGCACCGGGTGCATGACGTCTTCCACGTATCCCAGTTGAGGAGATACGTGCATGACCCTTCTCAAATCATCAACCATAGAGAGTTGGACGTCGATGATGGGGTGACTTTTATGGAGGTTCCAGTGGAGATTGAGGATCAACAGGAGTGATTCCTTTGTGGACGGTCGATACCTCAAGTGCGTGTTCGCTGGAAGCATGGGAACCTCCAGGAGAGCATATGGGAGCGGGGGGATCAAATGCGCGCTCAATACCCCCACTTGTTTTCCTAGTTTGAGTTGTGGCTTACGGGGATGTACAGCCCTGAGGTGGGAAGAATGTAAAGACCCGAAATTTCCAAATAATTTTTTTTAATATATGGAAATTTTACGAGTCCGCAAAAATTGACGGCGCGTGATTCTGAGGCCCGATGTGCCCGGAATCAATTTCTGAACTTTTCTTCAGGTACGTTCAGTAAATGTATGAGTGAGTTTTTCTAAATTTTGAACTGGTGCTCGGAATTAAAATATGAGGGCACTGTTGAACTCGCAGCGCCGGTATTCACTTAAGGAGAATTTCACCTCGACGGTAGTTGGTCGAGGGTGAATGTTATTTTTTGGATTTTTCGTGGAAATAATAAAATAAAATAAACTTCATTTTATTTTATTTTGAGCTTCCATGTGGATATTTCAGGTGGGGACCACCCGAACTAAACCTCCCATGAGAGGTTATGGTGGTGGGGACCACCTGAACTGACCTCCCATGAGAGGATGTGGTGGTGGAGACCACCTGAGGTTGAAACCTCTTGAACTCCCTATTAAGTGTGGAGAAACCTCTTGAGCTCCCCACTTAATGGCACCGCCTCCCCCTTTAATTAATTTTATGTCTACCCCTGCCTTAATTTATTATGCCACCCACCTTATTTAATTAAGCTTTCCAAAAAAAATAGATGGCTTAATCTATTATTTTGGTGGAATTTGGGGTGAGAAGGACTTAGGGAGAAAGCTCTCCAACGAAGAACTTCCTCCATGAAGAACGCTCCTCCAAACAAAGAACGTCGGCGAGAAACATCTTTGACTTCTTCCTCAAAAGCGCCTTGCGGAGGTAACCAACGTGGGATGTATTCGACGACCGACCTGCCCTCCTCATCGTCATCAACAAACAATATGAGGTAGGGATGGTTATTAAATTCGTGAATCTTCTCGATTAATATCCTCGTTCTTAATTCATGATTAAAGTTTAGCCACTTGCTACCGCTCTAATGCGGAGGGTGTGGGCCAAACTAACATGGTCGGTCCTCTCTGTAATACTTGTGTTAAACTGCGGTGTTCTTCGTGATGGTGGAGGAAGGCAACAAAGGCGACAAAGGTGACGAAGGTAGCGGTGATGCCACCCGCGGCCTCTGCGACGCGCGCCGCCCCCGCGACATTCCGGTCTCCTGGCCAAACCGGCTACACGCCCCGGCTCCGCGGCCCGGTCATGCCTCCCGCGACGCTCCACCCTCCTGGTAGAACCGGTCGTGCGCCCCTGCTCCGCGCACCGGTCGCGCGTTCCGGCTCCGCGCCCCAGCCGCGCCGCCCCAGGGCGCCCCGGCCACCCGGCTGAATCAGTCCAGCCCTCGCGCGGCGCCTCGGCCGACCTGGCCCCGCGCCCCAGTCCGAGCCACCCTCTCTCGCGGCCCTCCGAGCCACCCCGGCTCGCACTTCCCGCTAGCCCTCTAAGCCGCCCGGCGGCCACGTGCCCTCGCGGCAACCCCCGTCCAAGCCACTCCGCAGTCTCGCGCCCTCGCGGCCCCTCGTAGTGGGTCGAGCCGGACCTAGAGGGCTGGACCGGACCAAACGGGCTGGGCCGCACTGCAGGCCGGGCCAGACCCAACGGGTCCGGCCAGGTCGACCTGAACCTGGTCGGTCCGACCAGGTCGGACCGGACTCGGACCCACTACGACCTATTTACTTTCTTTTGGCCATAACTTTGGCACCGGAAATCCGTTTGACGAACTGTCAGTGGCGCTGAAAATATTGGAGCATGACAGTCCCTTTGAGTATACCCCACTGGAAATTCGGATTAAGATGTGGAACGGTTAGGTTGGATCGAGCACGAATTCAACCGGGCCTCCGGGACTAGAAGGCTAATAACTCAAAGACTGGGGTCTGATTGACAGGTCGTTTGTTGCTGTAGACGACGGAAAAGTCCGTTGTTCCCAAACGAAGCTCCGGATGCGGAAAGCGAAGTGATATTTGGAGTCAGAGGCACGTTCCGGAGGGCCCGGAGGACTTGCACGAAATTTCAGAAGCCCGCGCGCAAAGTTGAGTCTCGGCGCGCAATCCTCCCGGGATGCGCGCAATGCGCTGGGCCGGCGCGCTATTTTGCGCGCCTGTGGCCTGCGCGGCTCCCTTGCGCGCCGGGTCCTGATTCCGCGCCCGCGTAGGGAATTCCGTGCCCGAGACCGGATTCCGCGCCCGGGGTTGCCTATAAATATAAGGCGACCCCCGACGTTTTGAAGGTTTCCAGAATCCGAAGCGTCGCTCGTTCGCGCAATCCAACCCCTTCCGCGCGCAATGCCGATCTTCAGGTAACCTCCTTTCTTTCGCGCAATAGAGCCTTGGGGTTCGCCTTCGTGCGCAATCCCCTTGGCTCCTTTCCTTTGAATAATCCTTAACCCGAAGGCCTTTGCACGCAAAAGAAGCCTCTTGCGCGCAATTGCCCCCGGGTGCGCGCAATCCAGCCCGATTGCGCGCACCCCCCTCTTCAAAGTGGTCGTTCGTTAGAGAATGAGTCGTTGCCCCCGCGAGCTGTCCGATGCCCGGTGCGCGTAATCTCAATCATCTGCTCGCAAAGCGCTGGCCCAATTGCGCGCCAGCCCGCATAATTGCGCGCCGACCCGCGGTATTGCGCGCAAAGCTCCTCTTTTGCGCGCAACCCGCCGGGGTCGCCCCCTTTGACCCCCTGAGGGTACCCGCCTGCGTGGCGCCCGATGATCTTCGTCCTGGGTGCCTGCACCGTGCGTTGTCTTTCTGTGCGGCCCTCCAGGCTTGCGTGAAGTGACACGGACCCATCGGCGGCAACCAACGTCCAACATGACGTTAAACTGCACATTTGTCCAGCATGACGTTAAACTGCACATTCGTCCCGCATGACGCTAAACTGCATCCGTCCAACATGACGTTAAACTGTACAACGTCCAGCATGACGTTAAACTGCACATTTGTCCAGCATGACGTTAAACTGCACATTCGTCCCGCATGACGCTAAACTGCATCCGTCCAACATTACGTTAAACTGTACAACGTCCAGCATGACGTTAAACTGCACATTTGTCCAGCATGACGTTAAACTGCACATTCGTCCCGCATGACGCTAAACTGCATCCGTCCAACATGACGTTAAACTGTACAACGTCCAGCATGACGTTAAACTGCACATTTGTCCAGCATGACGTTAAACTGCATATTCGTCCCGCATGACGCTAAACTGCATCCGTCCAACATGACGTTAAACTGTACAACGTCCAGCATGACGTTAAACTGCACATTTGTCCAGCATGACGTTAAACTGCACATTCGTCCCGCATGACGCTAAACTGCATCCGTCCAACATGACGTTAAACTGTACTACGTCCAAGCTGCACGACGCTAAACTGCCTAGCCCCTATCGTTCGTGCTGCAAGACGTTAAACTACCAAGCACCTTCGTCCTCAGCACACGACGTTAAACTGTACTTCGTCCGGCAAGACGTTAAACCGTCCGCTTCGTCCTCAGCACACGACGTTAAACTGTACTTCGTCCGGCAAGACGTTAAACCGTCCGCTTCGTCCTCAGCACACGACGTTAAACTGTACTTCGTCCGGCAAGACGTTAAACCGTCCGCTTCGTCCTCAGCACACGACGTTAAACTGTACTTCGTCCGGCAAGACGTTAAACCGTCCGCTTCGTCCTCAACACACGACATTAAACTGTACTTCGTCCGGCAAGACGTTAAACCGTCTGCATCACCCGATCCCGTGCCTCGCACGCAGGGTCCCCCCCGGTTTGGATGTGGCCCCCACCCGCTCGTCTCTGCAGGGATGTCGGGATTGCCCCTCTTTAGGGACGATTTAATGGGAGCGGCTTTTCCCTACGGGGGTAGGGTATTACAAACTCCTAGTTTCTTATGGGGGGTTGCACATGTGTATCTCCATTGCGCTCCCCCACTGCCGAAGCCAGTAGAGGGTGTGACTGGGATCGAGGTGTCTCCTACTTTCGGTCCAAGTCCCTTCCAACTAAGTTTTGCCGCATCCGGGCTGCCTCAAGTGCGTAAGTCCTGACAGAATGAACTACGTGGACTTTGATCCCTGTCTTCTAAACAGGGTATGTAGGAAACCTCCCTGAGGTTCAAGCCCACCACCTGGTCGTCCCGGTCGTATTCACGTCGGTTCGTCCATCAGTGGACCCCTCCAGGGTTCACGCTTGCGTCGATTCACCTATGAATCCGCCCCTGTGGGAGACTGCCCATGTGTATCTCCACTGTGCCTCCCCACAGCCCCTTTTTCCATCTCTCCTTTTATCGTCCAGCATGACGTGAAACTGTGATCCATCCGGCCGTTCCATCCCCCTCTGTGCGAGGTGGTTCGGTTCAATCCTCCGCCCGGCGGCCTCAACCTCTTCGTGAGTCGGCTCGCCAACGTCCAGCATGACGTTAAACTGTATACCCGAACTACGTTGACTTTGATCCGTGCTAGCGCGCGGTACGTAGGAAGCCTCTACGGGGTCCAAGCTCTTCACTCCATCATCCATCCTGATCCTTACCCGGGCCGCCACATCCCGGTGGGGTCATGCCACTTCTCTCCACTCCACATCACTTGGGAAGCCGCCCATGCGCTGGCCCCAGCGTCGGAGGTTCCCCGCAAGGGGTTCTGTCATCTGATCCACTTTTCGTGTTGATCGGTCCGATGCCGTCCCCGCTGGACGTTAAACTCGCGGCATACCCCGTGTTAAACATGGGAAGCCGAGGAAAACCTCAGGTGACACAGTTCCCCGCACCCAGTGCGGGATGCCTCAGGTCATCGTGCCTTCGAGAAGCCCTATTAGGGACGGAAAGCAGACATGCAGAGCCGCAGTGTTACGACATGCCCCCAGCACCCAGAGCCACCCGGTCTCCTCACTGCAGGTTGTTGCCCCGACCAGACTCCTTGGAGCGTCCGGGCGGAAGCAGCGTAATTAACCGGTGTCCATGAAGATATGGCGCCGGGAACGAGATTCACGAGCATGTCTTAAATCTATGAGGGAGACCCGGATTAGGCGACAAGTTCCGAGGAGACGTCCAAGGAAGGAGGAGCCGACATCCCATCATCCCGGTTTCGATCAAGGAGCAGACGCCCCTGAATAAGGGACGGATGTCGCCCGCCTTTGGAAAGCGGGACTGCGGGACCACAAGCCGCGCGCCCATCCCCTCAGGTTGACGGGTGCACGCGCGAACGCGTCCTGGCGGAACAGCGTAACCCGACGCACATCCGCACCGAAACAGAAAAATGGTGAACCCGACGTGAATCTCTTCTCCTCGATACGAAGACCGATGGCTTTCAGAGGTGTTGGAAGACCGGCATGTTGCCTGGCCAAGCATTCAGTCTTACCCGCCAGGGGATGGGGAAGGGACATCGGGCACTCTGTCTCGCAACGTCGAGGGCCTGGGTTCCCCCCACGGAAGGCATCGTGGCGCTAATGGTTGGTTGTCGATTCCTTTTTCCTGTCAGTGTTAATGGGTCCTTCTCCCTGCTTTTAGAAATCAGGTCGCCCGATCCAGTGCCTGATCGCCACCCGCCCACTGGCGCAGGGGTAGGGGAAACACCGACGCGGCTACTCCGCGCGGTCCCGCCCGTTCCACAGCCGTCCCAGCAGCCGCAATTGCGGGACAACCACGCCCTCTCTCCCCCTCGGAGGTCATCCAGAGAAGGGTGATCAACACCCTGGTGCGGAGATATGAGGAAGAGGGAGTCATCCCCACTAGGGACATGGCTCGCCTAGACCTTGAGGAGGATGCACCTCGCCACCACCGCCACCCCCGAGGGCCGCGCAGGGAGGCACCGCTGCCTACCTCAACGTCCAAACGCTTCGGGAGCTTATCCCCGGGGCGCTCTGACAGTTCCCTTCCCTATGCGGATGAGGTGGAAGATGTCCGGGATCACCCTATCCGGGATTCGCTCCAGGGATCTATGGTAAGGGCTCCCGCCAGGCCACGGCGACACCGCCGCCAGGCCTCTCAAGTCGAAGAGCGGACTCTCCACCTGCCCGCGCCGCTCATCCCGACTCGTTTGTCCCGACGCCAACGTCGGGCACGAGCGGAGGAGGATGCCCACCTTGGGGCCCTAGCAACAGCGGACGCATTGGCCCATGCCACTGTTGGCTTTAGTCGCCAGGCCCCTGCGCATCCTGAGCAGGGGAACTTCTATGCCCGACCTGGATCGAGGCCCCGACCGCCCCAAAGGCAGGTTGGGTCGACTCTCCCGGTTGCTGGTGCAGGCAGTAGCCACCGCGGACCACCTCGCGGTAGCGCTATTCACCAGCGGGATCTACTCCGTGTGGCCGATACAGGAGGCATGGGTCATCCCACCTTCCGATCCCGGCCTGGAGGCCTGCCCGGAATCATCTCTCCCCGCGTCCCCTTTGATATCTGTCCCGGTGCCCCTCGCACCTTGGTTTCCAGTCCTCTTGGCCCCAGCACCAGTGCGGCCGGAGGACGCCAGGACAGAGATCAGCCCTGCCCCGAAGAACCACCCAGGGGCAGGAAGGCAAGGCGTCGACGCCGAGGGAAGAATGTTACGGAATTCCGGACAGAGATCCGACCGGTTCGCTTCTCTGATTCAGAGGCGGAGTACGATTCGGCGACAGAGCCCTCCCCCCAATCCCGCCAGTCAAGGGCAGGGGTAGGAATGCGGCACGTCAGCCTCGTGCTCCCCGAGAGCGAGATCGATGTGATCCCCGCTTCTCTCCGAAGGTATATCCGGAGTAACGAGGGCCTGGTAGACCCCCAAGGATCAAGCTTGCGGTTGGTACCGGCCCCTCCGGAAGTGCCTTCCGTCTCGATCGGAGAAGCCGGAGATTTTTTCTGGGGACCAACGGTCGAACCACGATCTAGTGCACCCTCGGCGAGCACCGATTCTACGGCAGGATGTTCGCTCGCCGGCCCGTCCTATCGTGATGTGGTAGCCAGGGCACCGCCACCCTCAGAGGGCGGCCCGGGATATGGAGGCCAATCGGCCTGTTCGCCGTATTCACCGCCGGCCAGCCCGTCGGCCCGGCGGCCCGCCTCGGCACCACTGCCGGTTCCCCGTCCGTTCCCAGTCATTGAAGAGGACCAAGGAGACCTGGGTCCCGAGTTTGAGTCGTGGAGCTTCTGGACCGTCCTTGCAGAGGGCCACTTCCCTGAGAAGTTTTGGCCAGTCGCGGGACCGGGCTTTGATGCACCCGAATCGCTCACCCCGGATGAGTTCGAATGCTTCCGCCAAACTCTCTGGGAGACTCGCTCCTTTCTTCACCGCCTACAAATGCCATACCCCGGGAGTCAAGCGCACCTGGAGGATATTGGTGAGCAGCGCCGTCAAATTGACCTCGCCATGCTCCCCGCGGTTCGGCACCCCGGGTCATTTGAGCACCACGAGGCCCTCCAACAACGATGCGTTGAGTGTTTTCAAGTACTCCGCAAAGTTATCGAGGAAGCCACTCCCCACATGTATATCCGTGGATGGGGGCAGTACGCTGCCCTACGCTTCAGTGTGATTCGCCGACAGCCCAATTCACTGGGTGGCCCTGAGGGTATATCCCCAGGGACGGAAACAGTCAATATGGCTGACCTGTCGGGAGAGGGGAACGACTTGGAACTTCTCGACGGGGGCTTCCCCCCCGAAGACAAGCCGTCGTTAGATCCATCGGAGAGAGTTACTCGTCATCAGAGGAACCTCCTGGGGCTCCCCGCACCCACTGAAGCACTGGCGTTGAGCCGAAACGTCAGCAAAGGTAAAGAGCACAGCGAGGCTATAAAGCCCGCCGACCCATCTGCCTCCGTGCAGAGGGAAGAGGAGGATCCCGAGAAGGCTACGCTACGTCAGCAGCTCGCCGAACAGAAGAAGCTGGTTGACCAGCTCCTCGCCGAGCGCGCTGCAGAACGGCGGCCTGACTACGGTGATCCTAGGCCAGGACAGCAGGGACCGGAACAACCGCTCCTCGACGAGACTCTCCCGGGCAACCGTGATTACGCCGTGTTCGCCGACAGGAGAGAGGCCATTGCCTATGGCAAGAGGGCGCGGTATGTTTCGCCACACCCTCCCGAGCGGTGTGACTACTTGAGAGACCCCGCTCGGATTCCTCTCGCTTCCCCAAGGGCCGCTCCGCCCGCCATCCCACGAGCTGCCGAGTTCGACGACCCGGTCGACGACCCGATTGAAGGGCCATGCAATGCGCTCGTGGTTAGAGATCCTCACCAGGACTGGAACCCATGTCCGGACGATCCGATGGCGGCACTCATTGCCCTCTTGGAAGCCTTGGAGACTCGGCAGGTGTCGATCCCACCGGACGGCAAGCCATACCCAGCATGGGTGGATGACATGCCGGCGCCTCCGGGGTTCGGGAATCCCACTTTTGCCCCCTTAAACGGGACTGGAGATCCGCCACAGCATTTAGCCCACTTCAACTCGAGGTGCGGGCCTATGTTGGGGACTCCGTCGCAGCAAGAGGCCGCTAAGCTTCGCTGCTTTGTTCAGACACTGGAAGGGCCAGCATTTGTCTGGTGTAGCCAGCTCCCCGTCGGGTCGGTAACCAGCTGGGAGGACCTCCGTAGACAGTTCCTTTACCAGTTCAGTTCCACGACCCGGAAGACGAGTATCGCAGACCTCTTCAAGTGCAAGCAGAGGCCTGATGAGCGAGTCGCGGACTTCGTCGCCCGGTGGAAGGGTCTCACGTATTCCCTTGACATGCCATTGACTCAGGAGCAGTTGCTGACAATGTGCGTCGGGAACGTCAAGACCGAGCTGGTCCCTTCCCTGATCACTCAGAATTACCCCGGAGGGTTCAGGGACTTCTCAGACAAAGCTCAACATCTTGAGGAAGCCCTGCAACAGGCCAGCCAGGCACACCCGCTGCCTCCTATGATTCATGCAAGGAGAGTCAGCAGGGCTGAGCCCGCTGCTGTTGCCCAGATAGAGGCCCCCAGGCCGTTGGAGCTGCTGCCGGCGAGGCCAGCTCCACAGCCTCACAGGAACCCGCCTCCACGGGCTCAGTTCCCGGCCCAGCAGCGGTAGCCTCAGAACCGGCTGGCCCCTCCGCGTAATGTACCGCCGCAACCCAGGCGAGATAATCAGGGTCCACCTCCTCGGCCGGCCCCTCCAGCCCCTCGTCAAGACCACGCTCCCAGGGGCCCGCGACACCTTACTTACTCATTCCACGAGGATCAGGTCCCCGGTTATTTCCGGAGCACCCTGGAGCAGAGGATTGTGCGACTGCCTGAGTGTTGGAGGCCAGAGGAGGCACATCTCACGGATAACCCCCGCTACTGCCCTTACCATCGGGCCCTGGGGCACACCATCCAACGGTGCTATGTGTTCAAGGATTGGCTCCAAGACCAGATTAACAACAATGTAATCAGGTTGGGCCCAGCTCCAGCACAAGTGGCGGGCGTGTTCGTGGGATCAGATGACGATAGTGGCAACGAGGACGAATGGCAGCTGGTCTCCGACCGCGGATCCCAGAAGTATAAAAACTGGATGGCCCGCAAGACGACCATTCGCGCCCATGGAATCATCCGTGCGCGCTTGAATCAGCCTGAGCCCCCAGAATCTGCGGGTGCTGCTTCGGCATCGTCGTCCCAGCCTGCCTCTTCCAAGAGGAGCAAACGGCGGCAGCGCAAGAAGGAAAAGCGCGCCCCGCCGGTTCCGCCACTATCCCGCACTCTCGGCGATTTCATGCCCCCGGAGATGGGGGTCCCTCCTCGGATTCGCCCGGTGATGGATGATTCGTCCGATGACGGTGTTGGGTACGCTTCGGTTAACACCGTCGAGCTGGTAAATCCCTTTTCGGTTCCCGACGTTGAAGAACACCAGGTGGTCCTCCCTAGTGTCCCCGGTCGTCGCCACCGTCGGAAGAACCGCAGCAGCAGGAGTCGCCGGGGCACAGCCGTTGGTACCTCCAGCCAGGCCGTGCATGCCACTGAGACTAGGCAGCAGGCTCAAAACCGAGCACAACGTGCGCCGCCCCCCCCATTCGGGGATGACGGATTCGCCTCCGCCGCTGTTTGTGGTGTGGGACCAGGCAGAACCGCCTCAGCCGTGTCGCGACCAGCTCCGCCCTGCCACGAGTCCATCCCGGCCTCCTGACCCAAGTACGGTGACCATTTCCCGGACTGCAGCCAGTGAACAGCGAGATGCGCCAAGTACCAGTCGGCCGCCGATCCAACCGGCAAGGCCCGTCATGCTTCCAACCGCAGAGCAACCTCCTGCAACCAGGGGCTCGCGCTTGGCCAAAAAGTATGATGTCCTGAAGCACTTGGCTGACATCCCAGCAAGGCTCTCCATCCTTGAGGCTCTGCGCATGTCATCTGAGATGCGCGAGGCACTCGCTGAAGCCCTGAAAAGCCCCCTCTAGTTTGAGACAGAGGTTGCGGCTGCAGAGGCCTTTCACGCCGAAACGATCGAGGACGCCGAATGTCAGGCAGTTATCTCGTTCTCTGGTAAGGATGAAGACCCTCCTATACAGGGACATATTCGTCCGCTGTATGTCACTGGCCAGTTCAATGGCCTTGAAGTCCGGCGCTGTCTTGTCGACACGGGGTCCGGGATTAACCTGATTCCAACTCGGACGCTCCGGAGATTGGGGTTGTCTGAGGATGACTTGATTCCCTCCGACCTCAGGATCCAGGGGTACGACCGCACCGAGCAAACCCCGGTCGGCAAGATACGTTTGAAGACCCAGTTCGGTGACTTGGTTGCCAACACCAAATTCATGGTAGTCTCTCAGGACACTGCGTATAACGCATTGATGGGCAGGCCATGGCTCCACCTTCACGCGGCGGTTCCCTCGTCATACCACCAATGCCTCAAATACTCCCTTAATGGTCGAGTAGGCGTGCTTCAAGGAGATGCCTCTCCTTTTGCCTCGTGTGAAGCCCGCTATTTGGACGCGGACTATTACAAGAGCAAGGATAAGCAGATCCTGGCAGGTGAGGTTGAGCCTGTCGCTGTTGCAAGTGATCCCTGGGCAAGTCTGGATGACGCTTACGTCCTCCCGATTCACCGATTGGACGTCGCCATGGTCTCGACGGCCCGCGAGTCTCCTGATGAGATGACCCCGACCGCCCGCGCCAGCACCAGTGGCCCAGCAGGATCTGGTAGCCCCAATGCAATTTCCGACGCAGTCTCTCCCGTGGACGATCCCTCCCCGAGTGGAGAGGACGTGGAAGATGCACCCCCAGCCTTTGAGGAGGGCGTCCCCGCCACGGTCGATGAGTTAATACAGGTGAACCTTGGAACCGAGGCCGATCCAAGACCCACATTGGTCAGTGCCCCCATGCCCTCTGAGGAGCGGCAGCAGTACGTGGACTTTCTCAGGCAGCACCGTGATGTGTTCTCTTGGGGCTATGACGAGATGCCGGGGCTAGATCCTCAGGTAGCCGTCCACCGCCTTGGTCTCCCGGCGAACCATCGCGGGTTCAAGCAGCCTCCCAGGAAGATGCACCCATCCCACGGTGCCATGGTTGAGGCCTAAGTTGACAAGCTTATCAAAGCCAACTTCGTGAGGGAAGTTCAGTACCCCAAATGGCTGGCCAACATTGTGCCGGTCTGGAAGAAGAACGGGCAGATCAGAGTCTGCATCGACTTCCGCGATCTCAACCGCCATTGTCTGAAGGATGATTTTCCCCTTCCAGTGACAGAGCTGTTGATTGACGCCACGGTAGGGTTCCAAGCCCTCTCCTTCATGGATGGATACTCCGGATATAACCAAATTCGGATGGCCCCTGAGGATGAGGAGTTCACTGCCTTCAGGGCCCCCCAAGGTACCTTTTGCTACCGGGTCATGCCTTTCGGCCTGAAGAATGCAGGTGCCACCTATCAACGGGCGATGCACCGCATATTCAAGCCAATCCTCGGCACACTGGTGGAATGCTACGTCGACGACTTGGTGGTCAAATCGCGCCAGCGTCAGGACCATCTCAAAGATCTTGAGAAAGTGTTCGGCTTCCTCCGGTCTCGCTGCCTGAAGATGAACCCGTTGAAGTGTGCCTTTGGGGTCACCTCCGGAAAGTTCCTTGGATTTGTGGTAAGATACCGGGGTATTGAGATCGACCCAGAGAAAATCAGGGCGATTAGCCAGATGCCTCCCCCAGGTAACATCCGGGAACTGCAAGGGTTTCAAGGCCACTTAGCCTATATACGCCGATTCATCGTGAATCTGGCCGGCAAGTGTAAGCCCTTTTCTCGGCTCATGAAGAAAGGTGCCACCTATGTATGGGATAAAGAGTGTCAGACCGCTTTCGAGGAAATCAAGCAGTACCTGCTTCAACCTCCGGTTCTGATGCCGCCTGTATCCGGGAAACCGCTGGTCCTCTATGTGACCGCCCTGGAACGATCCCTGGGTGCCCTTCTCGCCCAGAAGGACAACGAGGGAACGGAGAATAGCCTCTATTACCTCAGTCTCATGCTCCTCGGTGTGGAATTTAGGTATTCCCCCATCGAGAAGAGCTGCCTGGCGCTCGTATTTGCCGTACAGAAACTACGACACTACTTGCAGCACCATGAGGTACAGTTGGTTTCTCGGGTAGACCCGTTGAAATATATCCTGAGCCGACCTATGTTGACTGGCCGTCTAGCGCGGTGGGCTGTGATTCTCCAATAGTTCGACATCAGGTATGTGTCTCAGAAGGCCATCAAATGGCAAGCATTGGCAGACTTTCTGGCAGCTCACCCGACCTCCGCGGATCAGCCGCTGGATCTAGGCTTTCCTGATGAGACCATTCTCTCGGTCGATCATGCTGATCCATGCTGGCAGATGCACTTTGACGATGCCTCCCGGAGCCCCACCGGTAGAAGACTCGATAATCCTAAGCTCAACAGAGTGGGCTTGGGAATCGTCTTCATTACCCCAGAGCGAGCCGTGCTGCCATACTCTTTCCTGTTGTCAGAGGGCTGTACCAACAATGAGGCGGAATACCACGCCCTCATCACTGGCCTTGAGTTAGCTCTCGAGATCGATGTGCCCCATCTGTGCGTGAAAGGGGACTCCGAGCTGGTCGTTAAGCAGATCAACGGCGACTATGTTGTCAGGAAGCCAGAACTTGTGCCATTGTTGGAGTGCACCCTCCTTCTGATGGCTCGATTACCTTCTCGGCCAGAAATTGTCCATATTCCCCGGTCGCAGAACGGTCGAGCAGATGCTTTGGCCAGCCTTGCTGCGTCACTTGCAGAGCCTGAACAAGACAACCTGATCGTCCGCGTGATGCGGCGCAGGCTCATCGCTCCCGTTATCCCGGAAGAAGATCGTGGCCCGTTGGTAAGTAGTCTCACCACGGTTGCCCCTATGCTCGGAGCCCCGAGTACCCCAGATATGACAGTCGGATCAGCCCATGATTGGAGGACGCGTTTGGTTGAGTACCTCCAACATGGCATTCTTCCATCGGATCGGGCCGAGCGCGAGCGAGTTCGACGCCGCGCATCGCAGTTTTTCCTCCAGAGCAGTCCCGGCCTGGAGCAGATCCTCTACAAACGCGGGTTTGATGGTGTTCTCCTCCGTTGCCTTCAGGGAGTTGAGATCCCACGAGTCATGCAAGAGGTTCATGCTGGTTCATGTGGGGCCCACCAAACTGGACCGAAGCTGTCCCACCAGATTCGGAGGTTGGGATACTTCTGGCCCTCCATGATCCATGACTGCATCGAGTATGCCAGGAGGTGCCATGCGTGCGAGTTCATGCGAACTTTGTGCATCGGCCGCCGGAGCCTCTCCATACCACCAAGTATTCTTGGCCCTTTGCAGTCTGGGGGATGGACGTTGTGGGACCCTACCCGCCGGCGACAGCTCGCCAGTGCCAGTTCATTCTGACCGCCACGGACTTTTTCTCCAAATGGGCAGAGGCGATTCCGCTCAGAGAGGTCAAATCCTGTTCGATCGCTGACTTCGTGACCTCTAACATCATTCATCGATTTGGAGTGCCTCACGCTATCCTCACTGATAACGGAACCAATTTCCGGGCAGCCGAGTTGAATAAGTTGTACGCCAAGTATAACATTCGCTCGAACCATACATCTCTCTATCATGCGCAGGCGAATGGACAGATCGAGGCGTTTAACAAAACCCTCTCTAACATTCTGCAAAAGATGGTTGGTCAGAACAAGAAGAGTTGGCCGGACAAGCTCCCCAACGCCCTCTGGGCTTATCAGACGACGACTCGCAATTCCACCCAGATGACCCCTTATTCCCTGGTGTATGGAGCTGAGGTCGTCCTGCCCATTGAGATCCAGTTGCCGTCCTTGCGCACTGCGGTCTACGACCAGCAAGCGCCGGACAGAGTTGCTGAAGCCCGTCTAGTCGAGTTGGAAGCACTGGATGAGAATAGACATCGCGCTTTGCATAACTTGGAGAGGCATCAAAACAGAATGGCTCGAGATTTCAATAAGAAGGTTCGCCTCCGCTCCTTCCTACAGGGTGATCTAGTGCTAGCCCTAAGAGCACCGATGATCCCCGGCAGGAAGCCGCCCAAGTTGGAGCCCAAGTGGGAGGGACCTTTTGTTGTCCACAAGGTCTATCCCAATGGCGCGTACTCCCTAGAGACTATGGATGGTGAGCGTGTCACTCCTCCCACCAACGCTAGGTTCCTCAAGCAGTACTTTGTCTGAGTGTGCCAACGTCCTGCACGACGTTAAACTGCATACGTCATGCACGACGTTAAACTGCATACGTCCAAGCTGCACGACGTTAAACTGCCTAGCATATCGTCCGCGCTGCAAGACGTTAAACTGCCAAGTGTTTCGTCCAACATGACGTTAAACTGTACTACGTCCGAGCTACAAGACGTTAAACTGTTCAGCATCCGTCCCGCATGACGTTAAACTGCCCCTCAAGAACTACGTGCGGCTTGATTCCCATCCTTATGGGATACGTAGGACCGCCTGGACATTCATGTTTCAGGCCCAGCCCCATTTCCCGGGAATCTCTATCCCGCGTTGTGCCTCTGGCCCAAGTTCCCCTCCTTTTTTGTGCGAGGCGTATCGCGTGAGCGGGGGATCATGTCCTCATTCACGTCAGTCTACTGGCCGCGCCGTACGCCTCCCCCGTGTGTGGGACCACCTCACACCTCTCATCGTCCTGCATGACGTTAAACTGCCTCTCAAGAACTACGTGTGGCTTGATTCCCATCCTTATGGGATACGTAGGACCGCCTGGACGCTTGTGTTTCAGGTCCAGCCCCGTCTCTTGGTTGATCACGGGGATCTGCCCTCTTTTGGTTGCTCTCAGGGTGAGTCCTCCGACCCTTCCCGGCGATCTGTTAACATGTTTTGGGTACTTCGGTCTATGACTCGTAGTGTCAGATTCAATCCCGACAAGTCCTGTGTTGCTTGTCAGGTCTCGCGCTTCCTCTTGTTCGAGCCTTCACTCAAAGGGATCCTCGTTGGCGGTTTGGGTACGATGCCTCAGCGCTCTCCTACCGCTCCGGGTCGATTTACCGGCGGGTCTTGGGCCGCAAATCGATATGAATCCTGCGATTGAGCGGTCGATACTCGTTTGCTTGCCCCGTCTTAGGCTGACGCGATCGGATGTTGTGTTGCGAATATGGTCAGCAACGTCCTTGATCGTCATGTCGGCTCTTTCAGGCTCCGAACATTGGTTGCGCAGTCCTCATCACACTCCGCCTTTGTGCGTTGTAGTGGAATCTCGACACTCTCTTCATACTGACCTCCAGTACACCTCTACATGTTAGGCAGACCAACCAGGGTAATGGTGTCGTTCAAGGCTCCCATGATCTGAGCACCAAGGATATATGCGGATGTCCTCCCTAAGGGCCATGCGTAGCTGGACCCTCATCCCCATAAGGAGGAAGGAGTCGCCCGAACAATCGCGTTTTGGGCCCAGTATATCTGGAGGCTAGCATCTCTGCCCCTCGGGTGATGGACATACGCAGGCCCCGATCCCAAGACTCTTCTCTTGGAATCGTGCGTGACCACAGGGCTGGGTATGTTCCCACCTCCGCCGTGTCCGCCGTACCGCAATAAGCGGGTTCCTCCATGGTCCGAACCACACGACCTTAAACTGTGTTGTCTGGTCCTACCACACGACCGTAAACTGTGATCGTCTTGGCCGCCCGACGAGAAACGGCACTGCATCGTGATGTCCTCCTCAGGGGACACTCATGTTGGGCGCTGGTTAATAACCACGCCATTCATCAATGCCTTCCGTGGCATGATTATTGTGGCGACGCCAGAGATTTCTCAATCACAGGCATGTCGCCGCACAAAGAAAAACCATTCATCTTTAAGGACAAACAAGAAATATCAAATGCCGCTCCTTCTGTGTGCGAGGGTCAGACCCGCACCCTTCCCCGCGCTGGTGTCCGATTGTGTTGCGCCGCGCTTCAAGAACTACGTGTGGCTTGATTCCCATCCTTATGGGATACGTAGGAACGCCCGGATGTTTGAAACTTCGGGTCCAGCCCCCCACCTCTTAGAGATTCCCCCTTCTCTGGGGAATCCGCCACCTTCGGGTCACCCTCAAGGCGTGTTCCCCGACCCCTTGCAGTGGTCCACCGGTGTCAAGAGTACTCTGGTTTATTGCCAGGAGGGTCAGGATCCGCTTGGTCAGGTTTCCTCCACTTTTCAGGCTTCGTGCTCCCTTTTATTCGGACCCATCGTCTACGCCCTGGGTGGAGCCCCCGTGAACGGTTCGGACACAATGCCTCAGTGCTCTCCCACCGACTCGGGTCGGTATCCCCAATGGCCTCGGGCGGCAAATCGATATGAATCCTGCGATTGAACGGTCGATGCTCGTTTGCTGCCTCATTCCACCAACGGTTAGTGCGATATTGATGCTGCTTTTCCGCCACGGTCGGCAGTACTCCCATATCATTACTCCGGTGCCCCCAGTCCTTGAGTGAATGGCCGCATGATTCACATTTTCCACCTCCCATTCTGACCAGGCGAAACCTCGACACTCTTGACACTATCCCTCAGTGCATCTTCGCATATCCTGGGGATAGGACCACGATGTGGCATACTTTGAGGTCCTTATGGTCCGACCTCTAAGACCTTAAACTAAGATCTCCCCTTATGGTCCGAGCTCTAAGACCTTAAACTAAGATCTCTCCTTATGGTCCGAGCTCTAAGACCTTAAACTAAGATCTCCCCTTATGGTCCAAGCTCTAAGACCTTAAACTAAGATCTCTCCTTATGGTCCGAGCTCTAAAGACCTTAAACTAAGATCTCTCCTTATGGTCCGAGCTCTAAGACCTTAAACTAAGATCTCTCCTTATGGTCCGAGCTCTAAAGACCTTAAACTAAGATCTCTCCTTATGGTCCGAGATCTAAGACCTTAAACTAAGATCTCCCCTTATGGTCCGAGCTCTAAGACCTTAAACTAAGATCTCCCCTTATGGTCCGAGCTCTAAGACCTTAAACTAAGATCTCCCCAAACGGGATTCTACGTCCTGTATGACATTAAAACTGCACTCTCAGAACTACGTGTGGCTTGATCTCCAGCTTGATGGAGTACGTAGGAACGCCCGGGCATCTCGACTCGGGTCCAGCCTCAGGGATCGTTAAGTCCCGCCCCTCCTCGTCGCCGGCCGTCTGGCCTGGCTTCTGGTAGAGTGGTGCAGTTGTGATATTCTCCCCGATTCAGCTCGGGATGCCCCATTGCAATGATGGGAAGTGACGGTTTCCTCGTCAAAGAGGTGCTGTCTGAGAATTGGGGTGATTCACGGCCAGATTAGTGCATCCGCCTAATACTCTTTCCCCACGGTGGCGCAATTCTGAGAGCGTTGGATTCTGTCCAAACAATCGTCACATCGCCCCACGCTTCGCATGCCCTGTTGATCTGGATTTCCACCCTTGTGTCTGAAGGAACCCCAAAGCGGTATTCATGATGACATGTGGTCCGCCTCCTGCAATATGAATGATGACCTTCGGTCCGTCTATTGTAGTTGTTATGGTTGATCCACTGTCCGCCTACCATCTTGGGCATTTCCTGGAAGGCCGACCGTTGTGGATGTCTGGATTCGGGACACGCGATTCACCCTTTCTCATTTCCCTATGTTCGGATAAAATCTCAACGCCCCTAGCGTTGTCCCGCTCGTGTGTTGGAACAAGTTGGGGGGATGATACATTGATTAGGTCTGAGGTCTCCTTTCCTAGGAATGACCTCCCTCTTTTCTCCAGAAATCCAGGCCCAACTATGGATGCCTGATGCTTGGTTAACGCTCCCGCAAGACAGTGAATTGTGGTTGAGCATGTTATGCCAAATGATACAGATAAATATATTGATTCATACAAATGGATCAAAGTAGCGGAAGCAAATGTTTTGGGAACGGCAAAACAAAGACCTTAGGGATTAGCGTGCTGAATAAGTCTTTCTAATGCCGCTACCCTTTGGCTGGTGGCCTCCAGAGCTGCTTCTCGCTCTCTGCGTGCCCTCTCTTCGTCGGCGGTCGCAGCACGCAGTTCGTCGATTCTGGCCTGTGCACGCTCCCGCTCGACCTGAATTGTGACCATCTGTTGGCCCGCCTCCGTCAGCTGTACCTGGGCGTCAACCATTTGGGCTGCTAGTTGCTCCACAAACTCGGTACACGTTGCGACGAAGGCCTCCTTCTCTGCCGCCTGCCCTTCGAGGCACCGGACTTCCTGCTCCGCCGCAAGGAGCGCCCGCGTGCTCTCCGACATGTCCCGACTTTGTGTGACGTCGGCACGCCGGCAGCTCTCGCGCATCTTTTCGGCCATGAAATCACGGACCGTCAGATGGAGGCGTTGAGCATCAGCTCCCCCGGCACACAGGAAGCGCAGCCAGGTTTGAAGTGATCCCATGCGCCCCAGCCACTCCGATGGGTCTCGCTTGAGGAAGCGCTGGATGCACTTCCACCCCCTGCGGCGCGTTATCCGGCTCTCCTCGACCGCCTCCGCGTCCGAGTCGTCCATCTCCTCGGGGTCGGCAGGCCGGTAGGCAGGGAAGGCAGCCAGCAGGTCTGCTGCAGGGTCCGCCCCTGGGAGGTCCTCATGAGGGATAGGTTCCCCAACATCTGGGCGACCTTCTTCTCTCTCCCCAGCGGCGCTAACACCCTCGTCAGCCCCCGACCTCTCTCCGATGTCAGCACCGCCGGCGTCCGCAGCCCCCTGATCAGCAGTTGGTGGGGCCGACTCGGTTTGGGAAGTCTGTTCCGGAGCAGGCGGCATGTCCACCACTGGTCCACTCGTAGATGGCCCGGGTTCGGCAACCCGACGAGCCTCCAGTGTTGAGATCACTGCGCGGGGCATGCCATGGTTAGTCACGGATCGTCAACGGCAGGCACCAGCAGTAAAGCAAGGAGACTTACGGGAGGTCAGAGCGTCATCTTCCGCTATCCCGGCCGCCGCAGGAACAGTTGCAGCAGGGGGCCCTTCCGCGCCTGTCAATTCGATAATGGGTGCCTGGCCCCCGCCTTGTCCTGCTGGCTCCCCTCCTACTCCCGCTGAGGACGCCTGACCAACATCTGTGCGCTCCTGAGAAAGATGGAGAAATGGGTTAGAAGTTGCATAAGGGAATGGATGAAGCAGGTTGAGTAGGGATAGAAGCGGACCTCGATGAGCTCAGTGACATCAACATTGTCAGAGCCGGCCACCTCGCCGCTCTCCCGCGGAGTCCCCTGATGGGATCTTCCCTCGGAGCCTTCATCCTCCCCCATCTCCCCCTCTTCCTCGGAGTCGTTGCTACTGTCGTCTTCTTCCGGCGGCATCTGTTCTGGAGCGGGCTCTAGACCGAGCATCACCTTCACCAGAAGGGATGGCTCCGCACGCTGACCACGTTGGCGCGCGTAATCGTCCATGGCCGTCAGATACGCATACTGCCGGTTGAAGTCCACCCTGTCGGCAATATGGAGGCGCCCGACCTCTGGCAGATGGATTCCTTCTCTGAGAATCTTTCGCCAGATGGCGTCGGTCCCCAGTGACTGCCGCAGGGTCATCCAGGCCGACCACAGCGCCGGGAAGACTGCATCGTGGGAGGGTTCGAGCAGACGTCTCACCTGCTTCCCGGGCCGCTCTTCGACCACCGCGCGTGCCCCCTCCCTGGGCGCCGAGGTCGTAGCGGCAGCCTGCGATGTGCCCGCCGCCGAAGTCCCTGCTCGCGCCGGCTCCGCTGCTTGGCGCGCCTCCGTTCTCCCCCGTGTGGCGGCGCCTCGCCTCCTTCCTTGACGCCCGGTCTCCGCACGGGTAACCTCGAGCCGCCGAACTGGCTTCCGTAGAAGCCCCTCGGGGTACGCGATGGCCCAGTGTTCGGCGTACTCGGTTGCCAAGACTGCGTCAACCCCGGTAGGAGGGAGAGTGATGACGTCGCCAGAGCCGAAAGCGGCAAACATCAGCCACATCTGGCGAAGGACGCAAGGGTTCGTCTCCTCCCGGACAGCAGTGAATACCCTCTTCGGCATCCGCTGAAGGCACCCGAACTGCCTGGCGAACCGGGTTGGCACGTAAGGCTCGCAGATCACCTTCCCGTCGATCCGAGCCACGAGCACTCCGCCCCGCATGTTCAGGAAGTATTCATGCTGCTCCAGCGGACCCTGCCCATTGTCGATCATCTGGACGACGGGAGTGGGGAACGGACTGAAGTTGAAATTGGCATGATTTCCAATCCGAATCCTCACGCCCTCCTCACTTAGGGTCATCGGAGCGACCCCCGCGATGTTCAGCAGGGAGGGTCGCAGGCCGTTGCCCGGAGGAATGATGGCGTTCGGAAACGTGTACCCACCGAGGTGAGCAGCCACCCAGCCGTGGAAGAACTGAAAGGGCCCACAGATCCTTCGTGGTGACCCCCCTCGTGAGATGCGTCCCAGGATGGCGTACAGCTTAGCCAACACTGGGACCCCGAGGTTGTATCTTTTGTTGGCGGCCATAGCGCCCGCCACCGCCAGTGTCGCCAGGCGAACGCCCATTCTCGCGTCCCGCACTGGAAGGAGCCACCCACTCAGAAAGGCGGCCAGGAATACCGCGTACCGGACATTTGGGTCCCGGGCCTCGATGACGCGGTACCCCCATGAGCGGTAGTCGCCCGTCTCCAGGACCCGCCAGTACGACCCGTTCGGGCTCCTCTGAGCCGCGGTCGGGCACCGCTTCCCCCTGCCTGGCATCTTGGCCGCTGGGTCATGCTCCAAGAACTGGCTGAACCACTCCTTGTAGGCTATGTCCTTCTGGAAGTCCTTGACCCCGAGCCGCTCTGTAGCCAGGTCCAGCAGATGCCACTTCAGGATGGGAGTCCGTGACCTGTCACCCCAGGTGTTCCTCGGAGGCAGGAACTCATCATACTGGTAGCCCTCCAGCGGGATACCTCCGATGCAGTGGATGTCCCAGAGACCGATGCCGACCTCCCCATGGTGAAGATGGAAGGTGTTGGTATCCGAGGACCAGCGGGTGAACAGCTCCGGCCCGAGCTCGGACTGCTGGTAGAAGTGGAACTGCGACGTCCACACCGCCACAAACAGGCCGATGTACCGCAGCTCCTCTGCGAAGTGATCGCAAGTGTGGCGTACCCAGAACGCCCAGGCCCACTCGCTGGTGAAATTTCCCCCAGATCGCAAGTCTCAGTCCTTCAGCCAACCCTTGGTGTCGTCCGTGACACTCTGGCGGTATGTGCTCGAGTAGAGGGCCGGAAAATTCTCCGCAGTAGGCTCACCCCCGTCAATGGTCCGCGTCCTCGGGTTCAGGACGTAGACATCTAAGTGCCTGGTCTCCCTGGCAGGATGCCCATTGTTGGTGATGTTATAGCGGGGAAGCTCGTCCTCCCGAGTCACCCAGGTCCGTGGCGCATCAACCTCGAACCCTGGCACCAGAACCTCATCTAGGATGCCGAAGTTCCAGAGCGGCAGGTTGTCTGACAGCGGATATGTCTTCTGGGCCGGCGTCAGCAAGTCGAACAAGGATTGATTGTTGGAAACAATCTCCTTGGCTCCGTAGACCTCCTCGTTCGTCGCCATCTCAGCTCTGTGAGTGGCGGCATCCCCCTCATTTCCTCGGTGCGCGGCCATCTCAGAAGTTTCGGGAGTCGTGCGGGTTAAGGGATGAAGCGTGCGGGATCAGACGAGGCTGGTAGAGAAGTTTTAAGGTTGGCGCGCAATCCAAGTGGACGGCGCGCAATCGGGAAGAATGTCGCGCAAAGTTCCGGGTTTTCGCGTAAAGACAGGGCGAATTCCGGATGGTTTTGCGCGCCGATCGGGAGAATTTCGCGACCGGAAAAGGCGATTTCGCGCACGAGAGCGTTGAAGCTTATCGTGCGGAAGGCCTGTGTACGGAATGCGGAACCCCGGACCCCTATTTATAGACGAGGTCGGGAATCCGCGCCGCGCGGAATGCTCGATTGCGCGACTGCGGCGGCGAATTGCGCGCCCGGCGCCCCCTTTTGCGGGCCTAAGTCCCGCGCAGCCCAGGACTTCGGCATTCCGGCGTCTCCCTCGGAACCCAATCGGTGCGACCTCTCGCCGATCAGATTCCGAGGGGGGGCTTTTGTAGACGCCGGAAAAGTCCGTTGTTCCCAAACGAAGCTCCGGATGCGGAAAGCGAAGTGATATTTGGAGTCAGAGGCACGTTCCGGAGGGCCCGGAGGACTTGCGCAAAATTTCAGAAGCCCGCGCGCAAAGTTGAGTCTCGGTGCGCAATCCTCCCGGGATGCGCGCAATGCGCTGGGCCGGCGCGCTATTTTGCGCGCCCGTGGCCTGCGCGGCTCCCTTGCGCGCCGGGTCCTGATTCCGCGCCCGCGAAGGGAATTCCGCGCCCGAGAACGGATTCCGCACCCGGGGTTTCCTATAAATATAAGGCGACCCCCGACGTTTTGAAGGTTGCCAGAATCCGAAGCGTCGCTCGTTCGCGCAATCCAACCCCTTCCGCGCGCAATGCCGATCTTCAGGTAACCTCCTTTCTTTCGCGCAATAGAGCCTTGGGGTTCGCCTTCGCGCGCAATCCCCTTGGCTCCTTTCCTTTGAATAATCCTTAACCCGAAGGCCTTTGCGCGCAAAAGAATCCTCTTGCGCGCAATTGCCCCCGGGTGCGCGCAATCCAGCCCGATTGCGCGCACCCCCCTCTTCAAAGTGGCCGTTCGTTAGAGAATGAGCCGTTGCCCCCGCGAGCTGTCCGATGCCCGGTGCGCGCAATCTCAATCATCTGCGCGCAAAGCGCTGGCCCAATTGCGCGTCAGCCCGCACAATTGCGCGCCGACCCGCGGTATTGCGCGCAAAGCTCCTCTTTTGCGCGCAACCCGCCGGGGTCGCCCCCTTTGACCCCCTGAGGGTACCCGCCTGCGTGGCGCCCAATGATCTTCGTCCTGGGTGCCCGCACCGTGCGTTGTCTTTCCGTGCGGCCCTCCAGGCTTGCGCGAAGTGACACGGACCCATCGGCGGCAACCAACGTCCAGCATGACGTTAAACTGCACATTTGTCCAGCATGACGTTAAACTGCACATTCGTCCCGCATGACGCTAAACTGCATCCGTCCAACATGACGTTAAACTGTACAACGTCCAGCATGACGTTAAACTGCACATTTGTCCAGCATGACGTTAAACTGCACATTCGTCCCGCATGACGCTAAACTGCATCCGACCAACATGACGTTAAACTGTACAACGTCCAGCATGACGTTAAACTGCACATTTGTCCAGCATGACGTTAAACTGCACATTCATCCCGCATGACGCTAAACTGCATCCGTCCAACATGACGTTAAACTGTACAACGTCCAGCATGACGTTAAACTGCACATTTGTCCAGCATGACGTTAAACTGCACATTCGTCCCGCATGACGCTAAACTGCAGCCGTCCAACATGACATTAAACTGTACAACGTCCAGCATGACGTTAAACTGCACATTTGTCCAGCATGACGTTAAACTGCACATTCGTCCCGCATGACGCTAAACTGCATCCGTCCAACATGACGTTAAACTGTACTACGTCCAAGCTGCACGACGCTAAACTGCCTAGCCCCTATCGTCCGTGCTGCAAGACGTTAAACTGGCAAGCACCTTCGTCCTCAGCACACGACGTTAAACTGTACTTCGTCCGGCAAGACGTTAAACCGTCCGCTTCGTCCTCAGCACACGACGTTAAACTGTACTTCGTCCGGCAAGACGTTAAACCGTCCGCTTCGTCCTCAGCACACGACGTTAAACTGTACTTCGTCCGGCAAGACGTTAAACCGTCCGCTTCGTTCTCAGCACACGACGTTAAACTGTACTTCGTCCGGCAAGACGTTAAACCGTCCGCTTCGTCCTCAACACACGCCCTTAAACTGTACTTCGTCCGGCAAGACGTTAAACCGTCCGCATCACCCGATCTCGTGCCTCGCACGCAGGGTCCCCCCCCGGTTTGGATGTGGCCCCCACCCGCTCGTCTCTGCAGGGATGTCGGGATTGCCCCTCTTTAGGGACGATTTAATGGGAGCGGCTTTTCCCTACGGGGGTAGGGTATTACAAACCCCTAGTTTCTTGTGGGGGGCTGCACATGTGTATCTCCATTGCGCTCCCCCACTGCCGAAGCCAGTAGAGGGTGTGACTGGGATCGAGGTGTCTCCTACTTTCGGTCCAAGTCCCTTCCAACTGAGTTTTGCCGCATCCAGGCTGCCTCAAGTGCGTAAGTCCTGACAGAATGAACTACGTGGACTTTGATCCCTTTCTTCTAAACAGGGTACGTAGGAAACCTCCCTGAGGTTCATGCCCACCACCTGGTCGTCCCGGTCGTATTCACGTCGGTTCGTCCATCAGTGGACCCCTCCAGGGTTCACGCTTGCGTCGATTCACCTATGAATCTGCCCCTGTGAGAGACCGCCCGTGTGTATCTCCACTGTGCCTCCCCACAGCCCCTTTTTCCATCTCTCCTTTTATCGTCCAGCATGACGTGAAACTGTGATCCACCCGGCCGTTCCATCCCCCTCTGTGCGAGGTGGTTCGGTTCAATCCTCCGCCCGGCGGCCTCGACCTCTTCGTGAGTCGGCTCGCCAACGTCCAGCATGACGTTAAACTGTATACCTGAACTACGTTGACTTTGATCCGTGCAAGCGCGCGGTACGTAGGAAGCCTCTACGGGGTCCAAGCTCTTCACTCCATCATCCATCCTGATCCTTACCCGGGCCGCCACATCCCGGTGGGGTCATGCCACTTCTCTCCACTCCACATCACTTGGGAAGCCGCCCATGCGCTGGCCCCAGCGTCGGAGGTTCCCCGCAAGGGGTTCTGTCATCTGATCCACTTTTCGTGTTGATCGGTCCGATGTCGTCCCCGCTGGACGTTAAACTAGCAGCATACCCCGTGTTAAACATGGGAAGCCGAGTTAAACCTCAGGTGACACAGTTCCCCGCACCCAGTGCGGGATGCCTCAGGTCATCGTGCCTTCGAGAAGCCCTATTAGGGACGGAAAGCAGACATGCAGAGCCGCAGTGTTACGACACGCCCCCAGCACCCAGAGCCACCCGGTCTCCTCACTGCAGGTTGCTGCCCCGACCAGACTCCTTGGAGAGTCCGGGCGGAAGCAGCGTAATTAACCGGTGTCCATGAAGATATGGCGCCAGGAACGAGATTCACGAGCATGTCTTAAATCTATGAGGGAGACCCGGATTAGGCGACGAGTTCCGAGGAGACGTCCAAGGAAGGAGGAGCCGACATCCCATCATCCCGGTTTCGATCAAGGAGCAGACGCCCCTGAATAAGGGACGGATGCCGCCCGCCTTTGGAAAGCGGGACTGTGGGACCACAAGCCGCGCGCCCATCCCCTCGGGTTGACTGGTGCACGCGCGAACGCGTCCTGGCGGAACAGCGTAACCTGACGCACATCCGCACCGAAACAGTTGCGTTGAGACCCCTATGACGTGACGGATCTTTGAGATACTTTCTTCGTGGGACTTCGTGACAGTTGGAGTATCGACCAGTAGCTTGTGGAGCGAATCCTCCCGAAAACGAGCGAGCGTAGTGCGGAAACCCAGTGGTTGGCTGAGACTTGATGACTGCTGACCATTTCGACTCGGAGTGACTCGACAGACCGAGTGGGGAGGGCCTTGGTGACGCAGCATACCCACAGTGGGGAGCGCCCTGGTGACGCGACAGACCCACGGTACTCGATAGGAGGAATACCTCAGCAGGCCGAGTGGGGAGCGCCTTGGTGACGCGCCAGACCCACGGTGGGGAGCGCCTTGGTGACGCAGTAGACCCACGGTACTCGACAGGAGTAGTATCTCAGCAGTCTAAGGTTAGTGGGAAGCGTGTCTATGTAACGCGACAGAATGATTATACTCGATAGAGGAGGAGTTTTCCAGCAGCCGAGGTATTCGACGTTGTGACTGAGAATGTTACATATTTCTACCCCAAAATAAATCCTGGTGTGAGTTGAGTCAGTATCTTTGTGTTTTCCTCATGATTGAGATAGATTACTTGAAAACTTAGGTATATATATGAGCTTATACCTAAGTAGGGTTATCTATTTATTTAATACTTTTTGGTTTATCCTTGGTGGATTTTGTGAGAGCTTCAGGGTCTCGGGGTCCCTACTAAGTATCGTTATACTCACCCATGCACGGGCTATGCCCGTACCTTGTTGTGTTGGATGCAGACGACGGACAACGCTGATCGAGGATGCGAGTACCCGGACTGGACAGTGCCCAAAGGTGGACCATATATCTTGACGATACGCAGAGGAGACGGACAGACGTAGAGTGCTGAGGAAGCGATCTGTACCTACCATTCATGTAAGAACTCAAAAGACGACCCAGTAGATGTCTTTCTCTTTCTTCAGTTGTATTGCATTTCAGTTGTACTTGTACTTTCTAGTTGGACTTGTATCCTAGCCCCTTTTTACTTACTGTACTCACTTGTTTACTATACAGTTGACTTGTGTTCGTACCTTGTTGTGTGTTTGGTTGCGTGTGTTTACAGGTTATAAAGGCAATGCTTTCTCAGTTTTAGGGAATACGCTTTTGGTGCTAGTTGTCACCACCTTGCCTATGGAAGGCGGGTTTGAGGTAGTCACGACATGGGCCCCGGGAGACGGGTCGTGACAAACTCAGTATAACTAAATAGGATCTCCTAATACTAAACATAATAATACATTGTTTAAAATAATAAAAATTTCTTTGGTTTACCATGATGCTTTGATCATTTTTATTAGGACATAGAGGATTCCATATTATATGCCATGTTTGTATCACCCTCTCTCAATTGTTATGAAAATAACCACTTTATTGGATGTTTATCATGATTTCATAAATGATTTGAGCATGAATATTGTTCTTTTTTTATTTTGGATATTACTAGGAATCACTTTTAAAATGGATTTATAAAATTATATAGAATGTTTCTTTTATGAAATGGAAATGAGGATTTATTTAACAAAAAAAGGAATTGTAGAAACATTTTCATCCAAAAGAAATAAATGGTTTATTTTGGGTATATAATTAAATATACTCTTTTCATGGTATATAATGTGATTTTAATGAAAAACCACATGAAAACTTTATTTTATGGATTCGGCGGCTGTCTCTAAAGAATGCGCCCCACGAGCCCGGGGAGTTTCAAAATTTTCGACCATTGCCATCCCGCGGGCAGCTTCGCTTGCTGCGGCGAACCCCGTTTTGGGTCCTGCTCTCACGGTGGATGGTCCGTCGTCCCATTTGGGCTCCCCATCCTACATCAGGCCCCACAGACCGGCGTTATCTTTCAAAGAGGCTCTGTGTGGATCTTCGGGCGAGTCCTGCCAGCCTTTCTTCCCGGCGATCCGCCCGGTCCATCCTTCGGTGTCGCAGGAGGGATCTAGGTTTTTGCGGAAGGTTAATGCTTCATCCTTTGTGGAAGCTACGGAGGACCTCCGGTGGACCCTGATAGCTCATTTTGGCTATTCGCCCCCTCCCCTACCAGCCTTCAAGCGGTTTGTTGTCTCATCTTCCCAGTGTTTCCCAGGTATTGCTCTGCCTGTCAACTCCATGGTCACTCTATACAAATCTGCAGGAAGAGTCACAATAGACCTCGGGTTTCTAGAGGTCCTCCTGGTTGTGAGGCTTCCCCGACCAAAGGCCATGGACATGGATATGCCCACATGCTGCCATGGACTGACCCCTCCTCTTCTGTGGGCAATGGCCTAGACCTGCTGGTCCCAGAGGACCCCCCCTCTCCCTCCAGCACCCGGGAACAATACCACTGCCCGGCACTGGTACCTTACAAGTATTTCCTCCACCCTGTGGACCCTGGATGCCTAATTCCTTTATGAAACCACACTCAGTGGATTTAGAATTGTTCCCTCCCAAACTTCTTTTAATGTTCCCCAGTTGGTCCACTGATGCTTTCCACCTTCATGGCATCTATTACTACACCCAACCATAGGCCTCTCAATAGTTTATTGACCTCGGTTGGAAGTTACCAAGAGACTCTTTCCCCCACAATATGGAATGAGACTTGGGACATTGTGCGGGCCAGCATATGTCAAGATGCAATGCCATGGCACCCAGACGACCAATCAGCCGAAATACCAGGGCCCTTGGCTCTTTCCCCGCTAAGCGGGGCGAGGGGGAAATCCTTCAAATCCTCACCATGCCGTCAATGGGTGACTCTGTAGTCGGATTCACAGAGCCCGGGGATGTGTACAAGGCTCTGCAAGAAGCACAAATAGACCCAGGAATGCTCACACTCTCAATGCAAAAAAGACCACGTCTCCTCGGGCCAAAGCAGGGCTTTACTTTTCAAATGATACTCATTATCATATGGAACTCCCGTGGCATCAGTACACTGGTTAAAACTGATTTCATCACCTTTGAATCCATGAAGCAGAGAGCCCATATTGTTGCCATTCTGGAACACAAACCGAACCACCAAATGATTAAGGAGTTTACCTGCAAAACCAGGATGCATGCCTCCCTGCATGTAGACCCTGACAACAAACACATATGGGTTTTCTGGAATAGGGATACTCTGGTTATACTAATCCAGATAGGAGAGCAACACATTACGACACGCATCACCTACGGGGCGAGGACTATCATGGTGTCTTTCATCTAATGTAATTGTGATTCGTAGAGACGGGATAGCCCATAGCAGGGATCATCGGGGGTAACATCAACGTGGTAATAGAACCGGCGAAGAAGAACGGGAGAGGAGGCCCACCCAGGAAGGCGGGTATAGACTTCTTCTATTTCAGGGTTGGCAATGGCTTACTGGACATGGGGTATGTGGTCAACCCTTTCACCTGGTGTAACAAACAATGTGGGAGTAACCGCTGCTAGAGCCGGCGGGACGGATGCCTTGCCAACATCCACTCTCTATCCTTGTTCCCAAATGCCATGTATCGACATCTTGTCCGTTGAATATCCGATCACTCATCGCAAATTCTTTTTTTGTCCCGATAACACGCCACAATGTTGGAAAAGATGGGAAAACGACGAACGCGCAAACAATTGAAAAGCGAACGCGCAACGGAAATAAAATCTTTCCCTCCCAAATAAAAGCGGATGTGCAGCGACAAAATTAAGTGTGCAGAAAAAATAAAGTTGACACCGGAAATTTTTACGTGGAAAACCCAAAAGAGAAAAACCACGAGACCTTGTCCAAAAAGAGGGATCCACTAAAATCAAGAAGTACACGGTAGAGACTCCCCAAAATGGAGGGGATTTCAAAAGTAATACTCAAGAATAAAAGTATGGATCAAAAGGTAGAGAGCAAGAAAGATGATTATCGAAGAAATGCGATCACCAAATGGGATTTGCTTTCGGAGTTGTTGCTGCCGGTGATGTTGAAATGCCTTGCCTCTGCCTCCTTATATAGGAAAAGAATCATCGTCAAAATAATATTGCCGCGTCAAAAGAGTGTCACCACGTGAATTAATTCACGTGGTCTTGGCCCGCATTAAAACACCACATTAAAAGAAGAAACCGCGTGGGCACCATTTGAGGAGGCGTTACCCGGTGCGCCAACCAGGAATGCGCCCAACAAACTCCCCCTCCGACTCAAGTGGGGATCACCGCCAACCCTGCAATCTGTCGGCATGTCTCAAATTTTCCTCTGGGTAAACTCTTTGTCAACATGTCTGACCCGTTGTCATTACTGTGGATCTTCTCACGCTCTAACTGTCTCGAATCAAGGACGTTGCGAATCCAATGATATCGAACATTGATATGTTTCGACCTGCCATGAAAAGTAGAATTTTTTCCCAAACAAATAGCACTCTGACTATCACAAAATAAAACATACCTGTCCAGATTTAAATTGAGCTCTTGAATAAACGTTTTCATCTACAAAAATTCTTTGCACGCCTCAGTAGCTGCAATAAACTCTGACTCTGTGGTAGATAAAACGACACATCTCTGCAATCTAGACTGCCAAGATACAGCTCCCCCTGCAAAAGTGATCAAATAGCTTGAAGTAGACTTCCTCGAATCGATATCTCCTGCCATATCTGAATCTGTAAAGCCACAAAGCATAGGTTCTCCTTTGCCAAAACACAATCTCAGATCAGAAGTATCACGAAGATAACGAAAAATATACTTCACTGCTCTCCAATGCTCTCTACCTGGATTTGATAGAAAATGACTGACCACACCAACTGCATGAGCTATATCATGTCTAGTACATACCATTCCATACATCAAACAACCAACAACAAATGAATAAGGTATGTGCTACATATCCTCTCTCTCTTCATCAGTAGAAGGTGACTGACTGGTACTGAGCTTAAAATGTAAAGCAAGAGGAGTACTAACCACTTTCGCTCTATCCATAGAAAATCTCTGAAGAACCTTCTCAATGTATCTCTCCTAAGATAACCACAACTTCTTTGCCTTCCTGTCACGGGAGATCGTCATGCCAAGAATCTGTCGTGCTAGCCCCAAGTCTTTCATTGCAAAAGACTGACAAAGATCCTTCTTCAATCTGTCTATTCTAGAAGTATCATGGCCAACAATGAGCATATCATCAATATAAAGCAACAGTATAATAAAATAATCATCAGTAAATCTCTGAAAAAAAACACAATGATCAGAAGATGTGTTCCTGAAACCCTGATGAGAAATGATAGATTCAAACTTCTTATACCACTGCCTCAGAGCTTGCTTCAAACCATACAAGCTCTTCTTCAACTTGCAGACATGATTTTCTTTACCTGTTTCAACAAAACCCTCTGGTTGCTCCATATAAATCTCCTCCTCTAAATCTCTATGGTGGAAAGCTATCTTCACATCCATCTACTCATTCTGCAGATCTAAACTAGCAGCCAAACCAAGATCAATCCGAATGGAAGACATTTTGACAATAGGTGAGAAAATCTCATCAAAATCAATACCTTTCTTTTGACGGAAGCCTTTGACAACTAACCTTGCCTTGTATCGTGGAACAGAACTGGATTTTTCATTCTTAATCCGATAAATCCACCGATTTTTCCAGGCTCTCTTCCCTGTCGGTAACTTCGCCAGCTCAAAAGTGTGGTTGTCGTGCAGTGATGTCATCTCGTCATCCATTGCCGCAACCCATCCATCCTTCTGTTCACTCTCCATTGCCTCATCAAACGATTCTGGTTCTCCCCCTTCAGCATGAAGCACATACTCATCAGGTGAATATCAAGTAGAAACGGTGTGATGTCGAGATGACCTTCGGAGTGGAGCTGCGGGTTCATTAATAACCCCTGGAACCGGATCATCAGAAACAAAAGGTGCATCCGAAACTTCAACTCCAACCTGTTCACCTTGATCATCATTCTGTATATCAACATGATAATCAGAATAACAAAGATGAGGTAAATGTGAATCAGAACCTGGCTCAAGACTGACAAAACCATCAGAAGTTAGAGAAGCATCTTTTTCCCCCTTATCAATGTCTGCAATAGTCTGATCCTCCTTGAACATTGCATCGCGGCTTCTGACAAGTTTCTTCAAAACAGGATCATAGAACTTGTACCCAAACTCATCGTGTCCATAGCCAATAAAAATACACTGGCTTGTCTTACCATCCAGCTTGTATCTCTCATCTCTAGGCACATGAACAAAAGCTTTGCAACCAAAGACACGCAAGTGATCGTACCTGATCTCTTTGCCATACCAAAATTTGTCGGGAGTGCTTGTCTTCAAAGCAACCGCAGGTAAAAAATTGATAATATAAGCAACAGTAAGTAAAGACTCACCCCAAAAGTGTCCAGGCAACTTTGCTTCTGAAAGCAAACAATGAACTCTTTCCAGCAAAGTCATGTTCATCCTCTTAGCTACACTATTCAGTTGAGGTGTCTTGGGCGGCGTCTTCTGATGCCGAATACCTTCCTGCCTGCAATACTGATCAAACGGACCACAATACTCTCCCCCATTGTCAGTGCGAATACATTTCAATTTTTTGCCTGATTCTCTCTCAGCAAAAACATGAAATTGCTTAAAAACACTGAGCACCTGACTTTTGGCTTTCAAGAAAAAAACCCATAATTTTCATGAGTAGTCATCAATAAATGTAAGAAAATAAAGACCGCCACTAAAGGAATTCGATTTCAAAGGACCACAAACGTCAGAATGTACCAATTCAAGTACCCGTGACTTTCTGTGTGGAGGATGACTGCTGAAACTCACTCTGCTCTGTTTCCCAGCCATGCAATGATCCCATGTGTCCAATTTGACACTCTTCAAATCTGGAATAAGATTTCTCTTGTCCAAACAACCAAGACCTTTCTCACTGATGTGACTGAGCCTCTTATGCCACAACTTGGACGAAACACTGCACTCAACAACGCAAGCAGTATCACAAGAAATAGAAGCTTTAGTCCAGTACAAACCTGATTGCTTCTTCCCTCGAGCCACAATCAAAGATCCCTTGGAAAGATTCCATTGGCAATCACTAAAAGTGCTGATAAACCCTTCATCATCAAGAACACTGGTAGAGATATTATTCAAACGAACCTCAGGTGTATGTCGAACATTCTTCAAAATCAGCTTACTTCATGTACTGGTCTTTAAACTTACAGTCTCGATGCCTACAACGTCAGCATGACCATCATTGCCCATATTCAAAATCCCAAAATTACCTGGGCTGTAAGATGTAAATAACTCCTTCTTGGATGTCACGTGAAAACAGGAACCACTGTCAACAACCCAGCAAGAATCATCAGAAGCAATGTTAATGGAGTCATAAATAATAACAAGATCACCCCCTGTAGTGGCGACGACATGATCATCTCCATCTGCATTTATCTTCTGTGGATTTTACTTCATTCTGTTCTCTCTTTTTAGCCGATAACAAAACTTTTTAACATGCCCCTTTTTACCACAATGATGACATTCGAAATCTCTCTGCTTCGATCTGGATTTCCTTCTGCCTCTGATCTTATCTCGACTGCTCTGCCCTCAGTCCTGGCTTCTCCCCCTGTTCTCTGTGACCAAAAGCTCGGAAGAAGATTTTTCCTGAGTACGTCTCCTGACCTCTTCATTTAAAATAGCATACTTGACAAAACTAAATGTCACAGCACCATTAGGAGCAGAACTGGTTAGAGTAACACGTAAATTTTCCCATGAATCTGGTAAAGTGTTAAGCAGCAAAAGAGCTAAAACCTCATCTTCAAAATTGATACCCATGCCAGACAACTGATCAAAACATCATTGATATTCACTTAAATAATCAGAAATAGACGTACCTTCTCTGTACCTCAAGTTCATCATTTGCTTGAGAAGAAACAGTTTATTATTTCCTGTCTTCAAAGCATAGGTCATCTCAAGCTTCTCCCACAAAGTTCTGGCGTGAGATATGTTGACAATGTGGTTCATCACGTTGTCTTCAACCCATTGGCGAATGAAGCCGCAAACCATCTCATGCTCGAACGCCCATTCTTCGTCTGACATCCTCTCTGGCTTCTGGGTACAAAACACTAGAAGATGAATTCGCTTGACAAAAAGCAGATCCTTCATTTTAAGTCGCCACATATGGTAGTTGGTACCATTTAGAAAAATCATCCGACTGTCGTTGGCCTCCATAATAAATATGAACAGAAAAGAACCTTCCTTTGATACCAGATGTTGGGAAATACTAGAAAGCGACGAACGTGCAAACAATTTAAAAGCAAACGCGCAACAGAAATAAAATCATTCCCCCAAATAAAAGCGGATGTGCAGCGACAAAATTAAGTGTGCAGAAAAAATAAAGTTGACACCAGAAATTTTTACGTGGAAACCCGAAAGGGAAAAACCACGGGACCTAGTTCAGAAAGAGGGATCCACTAAAATCAATAAGTACACGGTAGAGATTCCACCAAATGGAAGGGATCTCAAAAGTAATACTCAAGAATAAAAGTATGGATCAAAAGGTGGAGAGCAAGAAATATGATCGTCGAAGAAAGGTGATCACCAAATGGGATTTTCTCTCGGTGTTGTTGCTTCCGGTGATGTTGAAATGCCTTGCCTCTGCCTCCTAATATAGGAAAAGAATCATCATCAAAATAATGTCACCACATCAAAAGAGTGTCATCGCGTGAATTAATTCACGTGGTCTTGGCCCACATTAAAACACCACATTAAAAGAAGAAACCGCGTGGGCACCATTTGAGGAGGCGTTACCCGGTGCGCCAACCAGGAAGTCTCCCAACACACAAATGATCGATTCAGATTCAATAGTCAGTAGAGCGATGACCCGGGTAACCAATAAGTGGTTAGGGAAGTGTGGGGTGAACCGGCTCAGGGTCACTCATGGACGACCATCCAAAACAAGTTGAGGAGACTGAATTAGAGTCAACAGGTATGGGCTAGGGATCTTCCTCATGTCGATCATAACATGGAAAAGATCAGGAGAGATGTGGAACACCAAGAA
The DNA here is from genome assembly GCA_963277665.1 of Viscum album. Taxonomy (NCBI): domain Eukaryota; kingdom Viridiplantae; phylum Streptophyta; class Magnoliopsida; order Santalales; family Viscaceae; genus Viscum; species Viscum album. Next base: position 1,302,234,895 of record OY728140.1, on the reverse strand, counting down.
ACCGGCCTAGAGGAGGACTGGGATTGGGATGAAGTGGTGTTTGTTGAGCTACATGATAAAAAGAAATGTCTGGACGATCTTGTTCTGGCCTAGGAATGTTGGGGAAGAGAGGACTTGAAGATTAAATGGCTCCACGAGGGTGACGAAAACAAAACCTTCTTCACTGCCTGCATCAAGGAGAGGCGCAGGCAATCAAACCCAACATAGTACTTGACGACGAAACGTACACTGATGATGGAAACGTGGTAGGGGATATGGATCATAGCTACTTCAGTATTCCCCTGGCATGCCCCAGTACCACAATGCCTAATAGATACCCGGAAGGTGGTGAGGATTTTTGGGGAGAGGTTCCTAGCCTCATCATCCATTAGAGTGAATCGATTGAATGGATCCCTGGGGAGGAAGAGATCTGTGATGCCAAGTTGAGGCTCAACCATAAGATCGGTCCTGACCCTAATAGCTTCCTATGTATGTTCTATAAGAGCTATTGGGAAGTGGTTAAAGATGACATTTATGCTGTAATACATGACTTCTTCTGAGGTAGTTTCAATCCTCTCGTGGCTTGTGCTAAGACCCTCATACTCATCCCAAAGATCAAGGATCTCTCTTCCCTTCTCCACTATCAACGAGTGAGTATGTGCAATTTCCCATACAAGATTGTGGCTAGCATCTTCAACTCTCGGCTATCCTTTCATCTCCCACGGTGGATCTCACCTGAGCAACACAACTTTATTATGGGTTGCTCGATCCAAGAGGCGATAGCCCAGGAAAAAGAGATGTTGAGGGATTTGAATATCAAAACGCATGGCTACAACAAATCTATCACGATGGATATGAATAAAGCATATGACCTTATGAGATGGGGGTAAATCAACAGGGTGTTAGTGAGACTGGGATTCTCGTCTTGGGAAAGCGACCTCCTGTTCAAGTGATACATCTCCTCTTGGTTGGATTTCACATTCATGGGGAGGAACAATGGCTTTATCAAAGTGACATGTGGCCTGCGTCAAGGCGACCCCATCTCACCCAGAATCTTCATCATTGTTCTGGACATTCTCAGCCGAATGATCAACAAAGAGATTTCCAATGGTGTCATACAACCTTATCGAAGGAAAGGAAACCTTCCCTAAGATTCCTATTTGATGTTTTCTGATGACACATTCATCATCATGATAGATAGTATGAAGTCGATGCGGGGGATCATCTAGATTGTAGAGGCATCCAGTCACTCAAGTGGAAATTCTATTATCAAGGATAAGATCCACTTCTATATATCAAATAGCTGCAACAATAGGAGGGCTACACATGTGAGTAGCTGGCTGGGCATGTAGTGTAGATAATTTCCCATGGATTATATAGGCATACCAATATCGTCTGACATGACATAGATTCGGTAATTTGACATGGTGGTAAGCAAGATTGCGGGGTGTGTGCTCAACTGGAAAAACTACTTCTTCTCTTCTTGAGGTCAGATTGATCTTTATAATAGCATCTTATCAGTGATACCAATCTATGCATTGGAGGCATCCAATGTACCTAAAGGGGTCCTAAATTCTATTGATAAAATGCTTCCAAATTTTATATGGGACGCTGCCTCAGAACATGAAGATATGCTGGGTCACTTGGGAGAGGATGGAAAGACATGTCCAGGACAGAGGAATTGGCGTAAAGAGTTTGGCAGTCACCATCCACAGTATGCATGCAAGGGGAGAATATTGTGGGGAAGGACAATGCCGCATAGCCTCAGTGGGACCACAAACAATGCACTCTTACATGGCTCCCCACTCTGGTCCTCAATCAGCATCCTCATTTTGACCCTCCACCAGAACTCCCAGTGGATCGTCGGAGAGGGGAACATCTAGTTCTGGCATGAAAACTGGGCCGACGATGTGATTGGATACCCTGGCTGCCCCGTTCCAAGCATCGGCTTCAAGGAGGTGAGCCTCCACCCTTGGTTCATCAGGATGGTTTTGGATAAAAATAAAAAGAGGATTTTGATCTCATTATCTTCAACTAGGAGGCAGGCAGGTGCGTTTTCACCCCCATAAACTTTAGGAATCTTCACTATGAAGGACTTCAGACAGATGACCACTCCCCAGGCCCAAGGTGATAGGTGGCATGATATGGTATGGTGCACCCAAATGCCCACGAGATACGAATTCCTAACAAGGAGGATTAGGAACCACTCCATCCAGATGGATGGATACATTAAAAATTTTGGGATCAAGATGGCCTCTAGATGCCATTGCGGTTGGTACAGACATGAGGAGACCATGCATCGTCTCTTCTTCAACGGAGGATGGGCACATGAACTGTGGAGCTCCTTCAGTGGTTTTTTTACATATTAAGACCGAGATCTTCATGATGTTCCCTTTGTTGAGTGCTGGTACAGGGGGACGATAGTGTGGGACTGAAAAGAATGGTTAGAACCATCATACTGAATGCAGGGTGCTATAGTTTATGGCAGGCCAGGAACCGAGTGAGATACAAGGGTACTACGTTAACTGGGAGATCCCTCATTGTGCACACAAGGAACCTGTTAGCTGACTGGGTGACCCACATCAAAAATTGGAGAGACGCACCCTTTCTCAAGCTCATTCTTGACACTTCCCCAACTTCTCATCCCATGTCGCAGGGCCATTGGGTACGATGGATGCCCCAAACATATGGTTTTAAGTTGAATACGGATGTTTCTTTATCTTCAGGAATCATACGAGGAGGTGGTGTAGTGAGGGACTACATGGGAAGTACTTCCTTGGTCTTCATGGACAATTAAGAGAGTGGAAAATCTTTACAGGCCGAGGCCAATGCGATCCTGACAGGGCTCACTCTTTTCATGCAAAAGCAGGTTTTCCTCTCCCATGTAGAGACTGACTCAATGATCATACATGACTCCTTTCTTGGGAGAGGATCCACACCTTGGTCGATATCTTACATCATTAGGAAGTGAAAGGTGATCATCTCCAACAATATTAAAGTCACCCATACCTGGAGAGAGGGTAATAAAGTAGAAGATCACCTTACTTCTTAGGAAAGTCAATCTTTTGACATCACATGTCTCCACAACATCTCTTGTTTTGAACCTGAGGTGGTGAACCTAATTGGATGGGATGTGCCCAGCCTTCACTACTTTAGTCCTCCTTAGGCCCCTGCTTCCCTTTGGTGTGTAATCTTCCAAATAGAAAAATATACAATGATAATGAAGATGATGAAAAACTACGATTTAATAGTTGGGTTTATATTGGCCTAGGGAATGTTTCCATGAAGCTTTTTATGAATTTGGGGAAGATGGAAACTTATTGAAAAAAATATTTTATGTTTTTAAGTGTTAATATACCTATTACTAAAAATCATCACTAAAATTACATATATCATACAATCAAGGATAGAAAGTCACTACACATGGAATACTTTGAAATGAAGATCATTTCAGGGGTGAGGTGATAATTTATAACCCCTCAAAAATGAGTTTGTTCTATTTTTCAGGGGAAGGTAGTGAAATGAATCCCCCACAAACAATATTTTTTTGTTTATAGTGTGAGGAATACTTTTCAAAGACAGTAAAATTGAAATTTAATTTTATAGTGTGAGGTTTTCTACCTACCACCTCACAAAAATATCATTTTTATTGATGATTTTATTATTTGATCGCATGGAACTAGTTATGATCTAAGGCCAACCGACCATTTCATGAAGATGGTTATTTATAATTCTAAAAAATACATGTTCCTAAAATATATAGAGCACCTTAAATATGGATATACAGATATTCAAAAATAATATATAAGAATTATACAGGTAATTAACATACCTCATATCTTGAGCGAGACCTGCCAAAGGAATCATTTGAGATATTTCATAACTGGGAGGCTATAATGTTTTCAATTACATCATCAAATGATGACCACCATGAAAGGGCCCCCTTCTGAGAAGAACATCATTAATGAACCCACTACATTTTATAGAAAAGATAATCATGTAGAATGGAAAATCATTATTATATTTTTCCATTCTGGCCTTACTGAGCTCTTTTAGTGTAGAATTCAGCCCCATATTGGACCCTTCGCTAACTATCCAAATATTTTCATGTCCCTCATACCGAAACTAATGATTTCGTTCTATAAGGCCTACCCCACAATATTCAGATTCAATTGACCTTTTTAATGGACATCCTAGTGTGTCCACGATCATGTATTAAACTACCATGTTAAAATATGTACTACATATAACCTCTCTAGTCAGTGGGATCATCATAATAGACACATCATGCATTCTTGTGGTAATGTGGATCACAACCATAGGGAAGGTAATTTATATATTATCGAGTTGGGAAGAAACATATGGTTCCTAGAATGTGATGCGATTTTTCAAAAATATATACCTTTCATATGTATCCCCTCCATATTCCCCTCCTCTACCATTTGAAAGGGATAGAATATGGGAATATATCCTAGAGTAAGACCCTCTCATTCATTATTAGACATCTCCCACATTCCATAACATCAACCACCAATATAAAAAGGACATCATGTGAAGTTACATATCTTTTAAATCCTCTTATTACTCACACATAACATAGTTAACGTCAGAGTAGAGTTTAGTAGTGATCATATCGCGGGAACAATCAATTATCCTCCAATGAGTCTCAATGTATTTATATTCCCCATCATTTATGAACTACGTGGTATTCGATTCTTATACTAATGGGAAACGTATGAATCCTTCCTGAGGATAAAATAGAACCCCTTAATCCATCCTAATTAGAGAATATTTATAGTAATACCATTTCATTACATGGGAGGAAATATTACTTCTAGACCACATTTCACCTAATCCTCATCAAGTAAAATCCTCAATGAAGATCATGTAATCACATGGGAATATAATCATCTAGATCCACTAAAAAGGTCTTCTCTATTGTATTTCCAACATCATCTTTTGATATAAACCTTTTTCCTTGATGTCCTTCCATCATGATATAAAATTCCATGGTTTGGTCCTTGTATCATGACCCTAAAAGGAATGTCATGTCCTTTTTTGGGGATGAATACCAAATGGGTTCTAATTCCATTGGCAATCATTCTTAAGAAGACCTTCTTATAGTCCCAATCCCGACATCAAAAATCAAACCATCCCCCAGGATGGAAATAAAATACATAGCACCAAATCACAAGGATTTATACTATAATCATTCAAATAAATAAATAGTAAGTAAATAATGAATGGTAATGGAGAACCTTAAATGTATATATAAATGTTTATCGATAAATAATCTCATATACAAAGGGAAGTTTCCATTAATGAAGAATATTTGATTTCTAATGATGATTAATTGTACATGGATATGGGATTGATTTCAAATTGGAAGGGATACCAATATTATTTTAAGATTTAGATATTACTCATGATTATGAATTAAATTTAAAACAATGTCCTATATTGGGGAACAATTCCCCCCAAAAAGGATATGATGATCTCAATCTCCCATATATATAACCAATTGAAGTCCTAAATAATCATTTGGAAAATCCTTCAATGAATTCCATTGTTTGGAATTTGGGTATATAACTAATTATATATATGGTAACCGTTGGATGATTTTGGTTCAATATATAAACCCTTTTGGAAAATACCTAATAGGTGTCACAAAACTAAAGTGGGGGATCAATGTGAACAACTATACAACCACATTAAACCCACAATAATCAACCATTGGTAGCAAAAATTCTCATCAGAATAAAAATATGGTGAACCCAACATAAATATTCTATTAAAAAAATATATGTTTCAATTGCATGTCAAGGACATTAAAAACCTCAAAAAATTGAAGTGGCCAAACATGGATCAAATGAGATAAAACATTGCACAAATACATGTTTATTTTGATTCTTCTTTGATTCATTTATTTTTCTTGGCTTTCTATAAATATAGGCCCATTCATAAGATCTCTATCAATAAAAATGTGTTAATACTTTCTAAAATAAACATATTATATGTCCACTACTAATACTAAATCCTTATCAAACAAGACGATCTCATTTCTAACCTAGTGTCTATGATACTGGGTATCAAACACACTAGTTAAGGTGTACCACCTCAATGGTACTATCCCCACCATAGAGGTTGTAGGATAACCACTAAAAGACATGAATCCCTACCCACTGTCCACCAAATAATGGCATGTGGAAAATTAGAAGGTGAATCCCATCACCATATCAAAAACATTTATGAGCTTTCCCCAAAATTAAAATTAAATTCCACCCATACCATATGTATATAGACTGAGAGGTATCCAATGGAATAATCATTTATTAAGTAAGAGATTCCAAAAGGGAACCTTTCCAAACCAAACTCCACCAATGATGTACAATATCCATTCCTTAATATGATTAGGAAGCCTACCTATGTTTCTAGACTTAGTTCACCCAGACCTGGGTACATAGAATTCCCACCATGGGTGATAATTAATCAAAAATAATTAGGGTCACCTCCCTATTCCTGCAAGAGTAGCCTACCAAAAATCATTTTAGAATCCCATGAGCTATAGTATATACCTTTTAAGATATTAAATCCAACAAACATGGTTTGTAAGAATTCATAGAACCCTTATTTCAACTTTCAATAGAAAATAGAGGTGGAACCATATCTCTAACCCCCCCAAAAATAATTATCGGAATATATTGTAATTAAATTGAGGTCATGAGTATGGATACATTCCTTATATGACCATAGAATTCACATTAATATACATTATAACTATAGTATTCACCCCTTTAATCTTGAATTTTTTTGAAGAATTAACTTATATTATTGTCCACATTATCAATGTAAATTAGAAGCAGACTAATATTCTTGTTCCAGTATCGGAGGATAATTGTTATAATATCACACTATATGGAAAAAATTGATCTGAAACACACACACACAATAAAATGAGAGATTATCAGTCCCCTTCATTATGAAATCCATGGATGTAATACAATCCCCCCAATACCCCATAAGAATGTCAGCACATTCTGACAGAAACATGAATGTCACTTAATAAAGATCCCATATATGAAATTCATTATCCCCAATGCATGAATTTTAGGGCCTAATAATGAAAATATAAAAATTAGTCTCACCAAATGTGATAAGAAACCCGTTAGTAAGCCTACAATCCAGATTTACTCACAGATGGTGTTCTTAATGAAATTAATCTTCTATAAATGGTGGACCAAGAACAAAATCATTGAATCCCATAATAAAAAACAGCAATAGAATTTTTAAATTTTCTCCAAATTTTTTTGAGAGAAATATATCTTGAGGTCCTACCATAATAAAAAACATGAAAGACTCTTTTATAGTCATGAAATGATAAATCAAAAGAACCCTTATATTGATTAGATAAATTTAAACCATATTCATGGATTGTATATTTAATAAAAATAATGTCCCTCAATTTACATCGTTAACCTTGAAGGTCCTCCCATGAGTATACACTCATGATTTCAACCTATAGTGGGTTGTGAAGATATTGCAGTAGAACTCACCATGATGGATTTTTCTAAAAATGTCCTCCCTAAAGAGATATTTTTTATTGAAAAAAGTTCATCCTCTTCAAAAATAAATTGTGAAAAAGACCTTATATCACTAGGTGAAAAGGAAGATGTGGTTAGTAATAATTGATGATTATCATTGAAAAGTGATATCCATTCTCAGGAAGAAGATAACAAAACACAATGTTCATTATCCAAACCTCTCATGGATCATCTTCCTCTAAACATAGAAAAATTAACTCCACATAATCCCCCCATTTACAACAAGGATGATGGAAAAAGTATGTTTTGTCCAAATCAGTTATATGAATGTTTCATAAAAGAAAAATAAGATGCATTTTTTACTAGGAATAAATTGGTTAAATACAATTTACCTACAATGTTTTTGTCATTTTCCACCCCATAATATATCATTACAAAGGTATTTTTAGAATAGTCTATTAATGAAATTTGATTGAGTGTGTAGAAAATAATGTTCCACATGAAATCTAAATTCAATCCATACAACATATATGGAAAATATGTTATGGTAAATGAATAACATCAACATAAAATTTTCCAATCAACCCTTCTAACTACATGATACCTAAAATTAAGAATATTATATTAAATTAACCAACACAGTTGTATTGATGCAGTAATAATGGTTTTTCATATTACTATCTATTCCCCACATAGTGTTTATATTAGGGGATGGGGTGAAAACATATAATTTCAGTTCACCATACTCCTTGGAAAACAATGCAAACAATAGATGACATCACACCAGATCCTCACTCTAAATTGGATCTCAAAATTGTGCTCCATCCTTGAATGATAGATTTCTCAGGTGGAATTAGCTATGAAAAATCACAAAAACATTTTTTTGGGTGTGATAAATTCCTTTAATGAATCATTAATGAATTATTCTTGAAGGTTAATTAATATTCTCACTTATGGAAGGCCAATTTTCAAGTAAAAAAATGCATTCAAATGAAATTAGCATGTTCATGGGGAATGCAATGCTCCCAAATCGTGTTTGAATGAAGCATCGAAATATGAAAATTATAGATGAATTAGTTTCATCCACCAAAATATTGGGGAAAACCCATCTCATAGGGCTGGTGTTATTTATACCACAACAACCCCCGTCAAGAAAGCAATATCAAATCTGAAGTGTTTTGAAAATGGATCAAGGGGTCCTTATACAATAGTGTTGGTGGAATATTAATTTACCCTTGTCCTTAATAAAATTTATCATTTTTACATAAATAATGAGTTTTACAAGGTGGAACCTCGAGGTTCTTACAATATCATGACTTAACACCTTCATTAGGTTCATGTATGATGAAACTGTCAAGAGATTGACATTGAATCACTAATACATATGAGGATCTAAGAAGATCAAGGAAGGGAAGAATAAATCCCATAAGAAATTGAATTTAAAAAAATATATATCATGTGTAAAACTACTCCTGAAGATAATATCTCTTTTAGCAGTTTTTCCAGGGGAACAAGACCCCCTATCATTCCAATAATAGTGATACATTTAACATGACATATTTATATGTGATGATCATTTTCAAAGGAGGAGGATTTTTTTGTATGACATAGAATACATATATAAATTATTAATGAAGATGTGTGTAATAGAAAAAATAATATCACTATGAATTTTGGTATTCCCATCAAGGATTCAATACTACCTCCTTGGAGAGAATCCATCATGAAAAACTGTAAAGGAATAGCCATATCTCAGAAACCACTCAGAGATTGTCAAACTTGATCACGTGAGTAAAATTTTGATCATTACAAGGAATATATTAAAGGCGAACCCTTGAAAGTACTCAATCCAACGCTATTGCCTTAGGATAAAATCCTTCTATGGGATTAGGTAGGAAATTATAATGTGATCATAATGAAATAGAAACATCTCCACAATGAGGTAGTGGAATCATGTCATCAAATCGTGCAACATAGTTTCTTTCTCCAAGTCATGGGTCAGGTAATTATTTTTGGGTGGTCAGAGTTAGTGGGAGGCATATCACACCACATGATCATCCTACCTAATCACCCACTTGAGACCCATAAATGAATCATTATAATAAACCACATAGCCCATTCCAGATTCTAGAAAGATCAAAATGTGGTTTTTATTCAACCATTACATCAACTCATCAATGTATTCCTAATATTATGGGCCCCAAACAAACTTCACCCCCTAATTGGTGAGCACGCTCATGGGAAAAGCTACCTGTGAGAAATCCAAAACAAACCGCCTATAGTATCCTATCATGTCAAGGAATCTCTTGATCTCAAACATTTTTCTCGGCTTCTCTCATGACATCACTGCACTGAAATTCTAAGGATCAACCAAACTTCCCTACTCCAAGATCACATGCCCCAAAAACTTCACCTCCCTGATCCAGAAGGTGCATTTGGATAACATTTCATAATGATGGTGACCCTACAATGTACCCAACACAATCTAAAAATTATTCTTATAATCCTCCTAGGATCCAGATTAAACCAGTATTTCGTCCATGAATACAATGAAAAATGAGTCGAGATACTAGGTGAACACCCTATTCAAGACTTCCATAATGACCGCTGGAGCATTGGTCAATCCGAAAGGCACGATCAAGTACAAAAAGTGGTTGTACCAAAATCAGAAGGTTTTATTCAGGATATACACCTCTTTCACCCTGAGTTGCTGGTAACCCAAATAGACATCAATTTTAGAAAACCACTTTTCCCATTAAACTGATCAAACAAGTCATCTATTCAGGGAAAATGATATTTTTTCTTGATGTCACCTTATTATAGCTTCCAGTAATCAATACATAGACAGAGGGATATGTCAGAATTCTTCCCATACAGAACACACGTGGCCCAAGGAAACATGCTCAGGAAAATGAATCCTTTAGATTCTAAATAATCCAGCTGTATATTTAATTCCATTATCTCGTTGGGGGCTATATGATATGAGGGAACAAATATCAATTGTGTTACTTATTCCAAATCGATCTAGAAATCCACATCCTTCTCTAGGGGAAAGCTTAAAAATTCCGCTAGAAATACCTCTAGAAAATCATCCAATACATGGGGTCACCCACTATTAAGAGCACGACCTTCATCCTCTAGCACAAGTGAAAACAACCGGAGAACAATATTTCCAAACACTAGGAGTGGAGTTCAAAAAATACCCTACTGAGGATCCCATTCCCCATGACAAAACCGAGGGCTTCTATTAGGTGTCGTGAAACTCACCCGATGCTTATAGAAATCATTCTGCTCATGAAAGTGCAATAACCAATCTATGTAGAGTGTTATATAAAAAAATAATTCATATCCAAGACCTAGAGGTCCCATTCTATATCTACCCAGACACAGTGAGTGCACCTAAAAAGAACCTGAGACACTACCCCTTCTTCATACCCACTGGTGCCACTAACTCCATCACAACAGATAAGAACTCAGTTGGAAAATTAAATGTTCTCAAAAAACATGTAGGGATAAATTAAATAGATGATCCATTATCAAAATGAAGATCAACTATAGAAGATGCAATCAAGATGGTACATCGAACTGTCGAATGCCCCGCAACTGATCCCAGTGGTGCCTTCTCTGCTGCATGAAGATTCCCAATCTATACATGAGAACAACTACTCACATGTGGCCCAACCATAAACTGGAACTTCCCTGAAGGCAATTCATACATTCTTCCATGACCACCAAATTGAGATACCCCCCATTCTTAATGGCTCTAACTAAGCAAGAACTCCCATGGAATCCATTGATCATTCCCCACTCTGGAGTGGAAATTATATCCTCCAAAAAAATTGTAAGTGTCCCATACCTCCACAATGATAGTTGGGCTTCATAGGATATGTAAATATTGGTTGGGTGTGACCTAGCCTCCTAGACTTGGGTCACACAACAGACCTTTCAATAGAGGACATTGAACAAAAATTTCATTGAAGGTCGTCCGACACTACCACCTTCTTTCTTCCCTAGATCATCTCACTTTCTTTTCTTTTCATAAGAGTTTCCACATTCCATCACTAACAATGCTTTAGAGAAACCAGACCTCCCCTTGTGGTCAAAGTTTACCATACATGCCCGATCAACCACCTCAGCTTAAGTATTCATCTGGAACAAGAAGACCTAAGAATTGATCTATGGTCGCAAAACCCTCTTGAACTTCTGAGCCTTCTTCTTCTTATTGTAGACCATTTCTAGAGAATACCGGACCAGATCATCAAAATGGTTGGCATACTTCATCACTTAATGATCCCACATAACCATCTCCATAAACTCTTGGGATCATGCATACGCTAAGACTTTAGGAAAATAATGGTCATTGAAGGTAATCGTAAAGTCTGTCCAGCTCATCTGTTCATGCTTCCCTGCTTGAAGCACATATTCCCAACACCTATGGTGAGGAACATCTAACAAAAAAGAGGCACACATTACCCTGAAATCTTCAGGTGTGCCATTAAACTTGAACATTCACTCTATCTTCTAAATCTACTTCTGCGCTTCCAATGGTTCTGCGATACCTTGAAAATTTAGAGGCTTGTTCTATTGGAACTCCTAGGCTTTTTTCCTTCATATGACCAGACTCATCATCCCTAGATGTTTTAGGAGCATGAGATACTCCCTATAAAATGGAATGGACAGCTCTGACCACATCCTCTACCATCCTTTAATCAATCACTGAGGGTGAACTCTCTCCAATGTCTTCCTGTGGGTTAATGGGAACCTTTTGGGGAGTCATGTTTCTACACATGGAAATAGTCACAAAAAAATCATTAGAACAATAATTCTAAAAAAATTCAACAATTACCTCAAATAATAATAAGTTTAACACATCACAACAATGAATAAACAACCACTTCACTCCCACCCAATATCTACATGTAGTTTGTAGCCCACGCATCCCACCTTGAAGAGAAGTCAAACAAGCAATTCCAACATCTCATGGAGACTGAGGTTTTTTCATGAGTGTTATTGTCCAGACACCCAAATCGTAACCAAAACTCTAAGCCTCGAAAGTTCTATCTCTTGACTAACCATACTCACATGAAAATAATATTATGACCCAAAAAAGATAAACATGGATCTGATAACATTTTGTCCCGAACTGAATCTGGTCCCAATTAAAACCTACACCCATCCTAGTCTGTGGTAAGGCCCAAAAGGTGTTACCTATTCACACGGGCTGGCACAAGTTTTCATGATTGATATACAATGGTTTGAGATTGGTTTACCAGAGTTGGGATACATAATAAAACAAATAACAAAAAGTACACTGAATCTGAAAATTACCAACCAAACAATCCTTAAATGAAATTCTGAATTGAATACATAGATTTAAACATGAAACAAGGGGTCCAAAACTAAAAATGTAATAGAACAAACATCCCTAGGACCAACACATGACAATGGTTCATCACCCAAGATCCATCTTTACAACGCAACACCATGGAAGTAAACTTATAACCCAAGCTGCCATCTCTAAAGGCCTTGCCCTTACCTGACTCAAAAATGATCAAGTATACTTACACCCAAATTTTTAGGTAGGGAGTGATCCTTGGTCCAATATTATAAAACCCTAATATTCCACGTGATAACCATTTTAAGATAAAAATCAGGCATGTTTTTATAAACAAGAAATGATAGTAAAAATTTCTAAAGTGCAACTTTTAATGGAAAATAGTTTTCAAGGGTTTAGATTAAAGAATGAATAAATTCAAATAAAACATGTAAGATACTGATTTTTCCATCCAATCACAATATAAGAAAATGGTGAATACCAAATAGTCAATGATCACCATTCATGGGAACACCCCTAGGCACTATTTAACTATGGGCCCCTGGTACCTCGTATCTCAGGGTAAAATTAACCAAATAAAATATCAGTTCTCAATAAAAAGCCATTAGTAAGGACCATACCTGTATCCTAGTGGTCCCCAATCACTATCCTTATAGTTTTTTAGTGTTTTTAATGCCAAACATGCTATGCGAAACAAGGAAAAAACCACTACGAATCACTACTATACTAATACATGTCTGCCCACCAAGATACATGGGTTCCCCTCTTAGTGCTACTACAAGTTCAACATGATGTAAAATTTCATTTACATATATAAATACTATTTCTGGCTATACACATTCAAAAAAGTATCTAAACATTATTTTCACCATTCATATAACTCAACTAAGAACTTATAATTTCCATAAATCTAATTCACAATGTATAACCGAACTTTGAGCATAAAATACACTTTAAACCCCTATATTAAAACCAAATGAATACCAATAATACACAAAAAACAAAATTGGATGCACTAAATTATTTTAATAAAAAATCCATTATTTTTAAAACAACCCCAATTGGTGCAACATGGATTGAAAATGAAAAAACACCCATTTTCACACAAAAAAATGTAATATAAAAATTAATCACTTAAAAAATGATACCAAAATAGTTTTCTCACAAAAAAAAAAGTAAAATGATAATAATATAAATCCAAAAAGCTAAATCATTCTATAAAACATACACATGGATTCACCTACCAAATGTGTCAAAACCTTCAAATCCTTGTGCAAAACATCAATGGAACCACCGACACACCACAACGGAGTTAAAAATAAACTAAAACCACGTTATTGGACTATGAAACTCACAAAAGGATATGTGTGAATCCCTATATTTTGGAAATTTGTAACCTCAAGAAAATTGGGAGAAACCATAATGAAATGGTAGGAACTAACAAGAAAACTCACTTACTTGAGAAACATTGAATAAATCGTCCCAAATACATAAATAGTTGAATATACAAGCATCCAAAGATGATATAGAGTTTTGAATAAGGTTGAGGAGGTCATGTGAGGAATGAGATGGGGGAAACAAGAAAAAATGAATGATTTATGAAAAAAACTAATTCCATTTGAAAATATGGACAATTTGAGAAAAATTGAGAATGTTAACACCAATCCACAATAAAGATGAGTTCCATATAGGTAAAAGGACCATGGGGGTGCGCCTTGGGTTTTTGGCCCCTATTGAGAGTTATAATGGCCAATAAATGTTACACAATGATTAAGATATAAAAGAAAAAAATTATTTCCTTAAATATGGAAATGGGATCACGAGTTGGCACATTGCCTGAAAAAATCCCTCAAATCAACCATGATTATGAGTTTATAAGGGGTCCAAATGGATATGGTGGTTTTAATATATCTATAAATGATAATTATGAAGGTTAATGAGTGATTTATTTTGAAAAATTAATGATTTATATAAAAAAATTAATATGTTTTTAAATCATGAAATGAGATCATGATTTTGACAAAATCATTAAGAAACCACCCTTTTCTCTAAAAATAATTGGAAAACCCCAGAAAGACAAAAAAATAGAAATTACATGAAAAATTCCTATAAATGAATTAATGGATATGAAATCTATAGTGAATATGACTTTTCCCTTCTCCTCTAATGCTTCGAGTGTACCAGAAAATAGAAAAAATTCCCCTTGGTTGGATTATGATCATATCTAAATTTTGGGACCTGATATCTAAATTTGAATTACCCATAATCTCAGTGTATATATCCTTAAACATACTTGTAGTAAGGAATTTGTTTCACTAACATGCGCTAATCACATAATTAGATGACCAATACCTTAGGTACCACATCAATGGTAAAAGATGAACTTTATAGGGTGATAAATATTCATATGAATCTTTTGAATATCAATACATTGAGATAGAATTTTATCAAATAAAAGGAAATAAAACAACTAATTATTAGTTTGATATAGTTACATCAATTAATGGTAACATAATTAACTCAGTAAACCTTTTCAATCATCACAATGATGGGTATGTACTTTCTATCAGCAAAATTGAAAATGTGAGTTCATAATGTAACATGTATTTTGTAAACACCCATGATATCATTCATATTATAAGAAAAAAAAAGTTCTAAGTAGTCCATAATCCTTTGATATTTATTGGTTATTTAATTGAAAATTACCTGACTTCATCCTATGTGATTCATTTGACCTAAACACTGCCAACTAAATTCGAATGAATTTTCATATCACTGCTAGAAAATAGAGATATCAATCCATCAAAAATCTAATAATGTTATAGTTTCCTTCTAGATAAAAATATTACACATCATCACTCATATATACTATCATGGGTATGATGGGATATGAAAGTTAAGAGGAGAATTACCTTAGAGACTCTCTTACTACATTTGAGGAAGGTGTCTCAACCACTTTTGATGAACTTCGAGAGGTAAATCCCGGCTGATAGGACGATCCACGACCAAATATGATTAGTGAATATATAAAAATCATTGAAATAAATTTATATACATCCATATTATTGAAACATTGTGATATTTTTCCTTGTAATAAAAAATAAATTACATGCATCAATCTCATTAAGGCCTCCCACCACCAAGGCTTAGAATAATTTCATCATATCAATAATCATGAAACCAGAAGGACACATATGACTCATATTTCCATGGTTTTAGTTTAATATTATAATATCATCAAAGATATCATTACTTAGGATGTCTATCACACATAATGGATGGCCAATATAGTCTCAGTCAGGAAGATGAATGGAAAGATCAGATGGTTTTATTGAATTTAGAGATATCTACGGACATTTTCCAAAAGAAGACTTAGTGGTTACAATTACTAAATACATAACTAATTCAGAGGAAATATTCCTTGATCTCTCCTTAATGTATGGATATTAAGGATATAAATAATATTAATTTATCCAAATAATAATGAATCGACTTACTCCAGGGTACCTATAAAATTAGACGTCAATTAGTTGATTCCCTTGGGTATGAAGAATGTTGGAGTTACATACCAATGCACCATGAATCACATCATCCGTCACTTTTTGGTGAATTATTCCATGTTCTATATAGATAATTTGATTTTGAAATATCAATAAAATTATAAGTATAATTACAATAATCATACTATCCTCAAAAAAGCTACAGTAGCATATCCTTCAAATGAACCCCTTAAAATGTGTTTTTGGTGTCACCTTGTGAATGTTTTTCTGCTTTATAGTACACTATCATGGCATTGAATTTGAACCTGAAAAGGGAGATTATATTGATGAAATTTCACCAACTAGAAAACCCAATTAATTGAATGGAATAAATGGAATTCTAGAATATATTGGACACGTTATAGAAAACCTAGAAGGAAAGTGTAATAATTTCATGATGTTTATGAAAAATGTTTTCAAAAAGAAGTTTCATGATGAATATCAAGAAGTATTGGGTAATATTATGAACTACACATCGATTTCACTAGGTTTGATGCAACTTGTTGACATAAAGCATATCATATTTTATGTTATCACTTTAGAGATATCATTAGGTAATTTCCACCCAAAAAAGAATCATGACAGAAAAGAAAACAGTCTCTATTATCTAAGTCAAACTATTATCAAAACTGAGACTCATTTTTCAAATATACAGAAGAATTATATGGAACTAATAGTAAAAGTTCAAAATAGGAGGCACTATCTACCACGTCCTGTCGATAATATTGTCTCTTGAAAGCCCCCTCTCAAATATGTCCTCATCCAACCCATGTTGACTAGGTGTTTGGCATGATTGGAGGTTATTCACAATATGATTAAAATTTAGTTAATATCATAGAAGGATATTATAAGAATGAATTCAATATATTTTCTCAAGAATTATCAATCTTTAGAATATAATACTATGAATGATGAACTGGAATATGATGATATCTTCTCTATCTAGGGCTCCCACAGAACACGAGAGATTTATTTTTATGGTGCATCAAAAACCCTAATATGAAAAATATTTGATGTACACGAGCTTAATCAATCCTAGTTTGGGGTTATTATTATCTATATTTAAAATTTTATTCTTACATATTCATTCCTATTGTTACATGGTTTCACTAATAATTTGGCTGAACAAAAATCCAACATTTAGTGTATATAAATCACATTTCTAATAAAAGTGACCCATCTTAACTTCAAAAGTGATTTAGAGTTTGTAATAATGAATTTAAAGAATGATTATACTATTAGAAATTTGAGTTCAAAACCATATTTTATATTTATCGAGGGTATATAGAAGAGTTTACCTCATAACCAACATTGTATGGCAACATGTTCTCATGGAATTCATAGTAATATGATATAGAAATTAGGGTTGTGACATTGGCATATACTAATAGGGATGAAAAAGTAATTCACATAAATCAAGGATGAATGGTATTTCTATCAATTCTATATTGCATTGAAGAGAAAAATGAGGTAAATTACAGCCATGAACCAGAAGATCCTCCAATAAGTTAGATGGTTCCAAACCCAGATTACCTTTGACATGGGACCCTTGCCTCAGAAAAATCTAACCAAGAATAAATTTGAAGACATTCATTTAATTTTTATCTTTATCACTACACAAATATTTAGAAGGACCTATATAAAAGAGTCTTTGTGAGATTTCTCCTCAAGTGAATTGAGATAAAAGAGAGTATTTAAATTATAAAAGAAGATCATTTTGGTGTATATGGTTCCCACCAGTTAAGAATCAAGTATTCTCACACAATTTGGAGGCATGAATATTTCTAGACATGGATGACATGGGATTCACCCATTTCACAAAATAGTGTCATCCAATTCGAGTGGATTATAATATCATTAATAAACTATAATAGTTATTGAAATTTACCAAATAATTGTGTAAAATAACTATATGGGGGGTGGATGTATTGGGACCATACCATCATGATACATCCAATATCTTTAAATATATCCTCAATGATACTAAATTATTCCCCAAATAGGTAAATTAAATATAACAAAATGGATTTTGGACACAATGCGTTATCAATTTCTTAAGGTCTAACATTATTACCAATTTTGTGTCTCATATATGATATATATTGAATAGGGAACCAAATTTTATTCTCATGATTTGAAAAAGTTGTACCAAGATTATTATATTGAGTCCAACCACTAATTCAACTATCATGGAGTGAAGAATGGAGAGATAAAGTCTTTCAAAAAAACATTATCAAATATAGTCTTGAAAATGGTGTTCAATTATAAGAATTGTTTTAGATACAAGATTTTTTATTGTTTGTGGAACTACAAAACCTCAACTTGTATTGTAAATCAAGTGTCCACATATTCACTACTTTACAAAACATAATATGTTTTTGATATTGAATCCAGTAGTATTCTCTCTGCATCTCCATTTATGATCAATAGTATATTGTGAATCTGTTATAGATTCAATTAGAGTAATTAGAATGACTCATTGAGAATTGACTAGACACATTACACCAAATAAGTTTTAATTAAAACCAGATATCATGAGATTTCAAAATATTATACTTCATTTATTCGTTGAATTAGAAATTGTATTTGATATCAGAACTACATTGATCTCTAGGATGAAATCTACAAATCTTGAACCATAATGGGAAGGGTCATTTTTTATCCATAATGTTTCTTATAATAGATCATATTTAATGAACACCTTAGACAGTGAGCATATTAATCCTCTACAAATGAAATATGTTTGAAGAAATATTTCATGTGACTAAACACCAATAGTCTTATTTGTATGACCCATATCTATAAGATAACATATCATCCTTGACCCATGATGCCAAACTGAACAAAGAGTAACTAATCTCATTACCCAAAGATGGATGGATTATAACATCCTTGTCGGTATATAATAATCTCAATGAAAAAATAATTTTGATATCACATTAAAATTTATACACCCCGTTTTTGTAACACCCCGAGATTTTATGAAAAATATTCTTTTTCATTTCATTAATGTCTTGTGATGTACGCTACACCAAAAGGAGCTTGCACAACAAGCATCCCTGACTTTCCTTGCATTACACGCAATCGAGACCTTCCTCGATAGCGTGTGTTGTACGCAATACCGAGTTTTACTAAACAACGATATATTATTATAATACTATTATGAACTAGCCGTTATGAATAGTGTTAACTAAAATTTTGAATTTTATAACATTATTATTCATCTTACACATTTCTAGAACATGGTATAAGAACAAAATAAATTTTTCGGGTAAAATAAGTATTTTTCAAAAAATGCAGTTTTGCCGCCTTTTGATGGCGCACCCACATTAAATCTTGTTTTTGACATGTTTATAAGTTCAATTTGACAAAATAAAATTCTTATTTTGAATCAGGATATAAAAATTTACATTAGATAAAGTTTTGATATTTTTCTGATAACTTTCATATTTTAATGAATAGTAAAAACACGCTATATTTTAATTAAAAACAACTTTTTTCATCGTAATATCTTATGTGGTTAAATTATAATATTGAATGGTTTTAAATTATAAATAGAATATATTTTTACCATTTAATATAATTTATGTCATTAGCATTGATTTTACCTTGAATTCGTAGGTTAAATCAATTCAATCTTTTGCAATGTTTTAAAGAAAAACCTGTTTTCTTTCGACAACGGGATTAATTTTAATTTAATTTCTGCATCTTTTGTGTATTGAATTTGAAAAAATGGATTCAATATTTGGAATTAGTGGGTCCAAATTATGTTAATAAGCTACTTTTTATTTTTGGGCATTGTGAATAGTAACTGCCGTAAATTTTATTTACTGTAGTTAAAGGTAAATCGGGTAATTAAGGGTAAATATAAGATTATAAAATTACCCTAAAACTTGGAAAAATCCTATTTGATGGATAAAAGTAGACCCATATAACCTAAGGGTAGGATTAGATTCATTTTATGGACTTTTTTCCAAGAAAATAATTTAATTATTATTAAAACCAAACAATGTGACAACATGTCACTTTCTTAAATCTTATAAGTATAATAATTTTAATTTAGTGATAAACTTCATGAAACTTCGAAGATGAATAGTCTCCAAAAATCTAATAAAATTATCTACATCATAGGAATTTATTTATAATTTTTAGGGATTAAATAATTATCATTTATTATGACACAAAGATGATGCAGTAATTGTCTTATTAATGAAATATTGACATAATTGATGTTATACATGCCCAAATAAATATAATTTGAGACTTTTTATGACTTAAATTAATTTTCTAGGTTAATATGACATGTTATTGTTGATATAAGTAACTTGGTTCGAACTTATAATTATGTTATGAATTTCATAAAAATCATGTACCAAATAGTGTCAAAAATGACATAAATTAGTTTTTAAAACAAATATTATATTATTAATTGTTATTTTATTCCTAAAAATCCAAGGTTCGGCCAAATGCCTTAGATAAGGTTATATATATTAATAATAAACAAATTGGGGTTCGTTTGTCTTGATATAGTAAGTTTATTAACCATATAGTGTAAGAAAACAAAAAGACACGGTAAAAGTTAAATTATTTAACTTAGAGTTAAATCTAATTTATAAGGTTAAAATAATAACCTAAACTTGTCTAAATACTATTGGATGAGAGGATTTTGACCCATACCCACCTTATATTTGAAATATATCAATTTAGAGCTATTTAAAACCGAACTTGACTTTATAATAAAATAATATGTTTAGTTTTCCCAAAGGTGCCCCTCTCCTCCCTTATAAAAGGGCACCTCCTACCTCTCCTCCTCACACAAATTTGAGCATTAAAGCTCAGAAAAACCCTGCCAAAATCTCTTCTCCACTTCCCTAGTATCATCCTATAGGTCCTGGTCTTCTTCAAAGACCATCCTTAGTTCTTTAAGTGGAGGATAAGAAAAGGCGCGTCAAAAAGAGGTAATATCCATTACCGATCTTTTTCAATTTCTTTCTTCTTCAACTTCTTCTTCTTTAGTTGTTTCATGATAAAGTAATAACATCAGTATTTATTATATACTGATATGTTATTATAAATATGAAACAAATCTAATTAACCTTCTATCCATCCTACGGAAAAAGGAAATCACCGCGCGTGCGTACGTACGGAATACCGTCTCCACGCCGTGGTGTAATCTATTTTCCACCACCACCTTAATTGGATGAGTATAATGGTGTAAATAATGACTATATATGACTATTATAAAGTGATATTTATTCTGAAATAGTATACATACACTCCAATACAATTCCACAATCATAGGAACGATATCATCACTCGTGCGTATGTACGGAATACCGTCTCCACGATGTGATGCGACTCGTTCTACATGATATTCATTTCATAATGATTATATAAATGAATTGAATGAATGAATATGATATATATTACACTAATAACATTCTGGAAATGAGGTATCTATAATCTAAAGAGAAGAATAAGAATTTATTCGACAAAACACGCATAAGAACAAAAAGTAATAAACACCCGAATAACAAGTAGTAATGAAATATTACTAATAATAATCTAAGAATATGACCATATATGATATCATAAAAATAAGTATGATTCTGTAATAAGTCAATAAAATTATTTAAATCATTATACAGGAGGTTCGGGCACGTACAAAGCATATCAGACCTAAGGTAAGGGAAATATCACAATCTCATTTTTATCCGAGATTGTTTATACTTTGAAATTTACTAGGGTGTATTTTATCATCCACATCCATGTTTCCTCAATATGGAATATTATTTCCATCCACCTAAAATTGTTTAAATCCAATTTTACCCTTCGGTGAGTTTTTAGTAAAAGATATGAAAGGAATCTTTTGTCGTTTTTTGTACGAGGTACTTTTTTGACTTTTCCGACAAAAGTACGAGAAGAATGTTTTTTTAACTTATAAGACATGAATGGATTTTTAAAACATTATTTCCAAGAAGCTTACTTTACAATTTTTCAAGTTTATTTTTAATCAACTTCTTTTAGTTTAAAATCGTATGACATGTTATGAAAGGATAAATGTTTTTGAAGTAGAAAGGATATTTTCCTCAAGAATGGAGTTCAAGAGTTTTATCAAAATTATTTTCCATCTAAGACAATATAGGGTTCTGTTTCTATCCCTATTATTACATGGATTTGATTATATTGTGATGGAAATATTGTTTTATGAATTCCTTTATCTTATATGAATTGTTTTATGATTTCACGATGTTTAAGGTTCCCATTTTTATTACATGGGTTATGTAATGATGTATGATTTATGATTTTGTGGCACACATAAGAATGGTATCATTATGAGATGGGTGGGACCTATATCTCCCTCCAATGCATTAGGTAAAGATTTTATATCTCATGAGATAGACATGGCTGGAACGGTAGGTTATACCGGTTCAGTGAAACAGGACTGAAACGAGGGTGACTCGGTTCAGAAATGGACTTTGTCCACTAAGATAGTCTTGGCAATGAGTCTTGACTAACAAGAAATGATTCTCTATGATTATGTGTGTATTCCACAAAGTTTCATGTTTTAAGTTATGATTATTGGGATTACATTTCACTACTATGATTTAACCCATGTTATGAAATTATGATCTCTTTTGAAGGTTAAGATTTCCAAAAGATATGTTCTTATGAATATGACGTGATTGATATTTCTTTTGTTTACCCTTACTGAGCATTTGAGCTCACCCTTTTATATTTTTTTTCCAGGACATAAAGAAAGGTATTAGGTTAAAAAAGGAGATCTTTATGGGAGATGTTGAAGATCTTTCACCACGATTAGTAGATTATATTCCAAGTTTCCAAAGACAATAAACTATTACGGTCCTTGTGTGTGTGTTTTTTTTATGTACTAAGTATTCCGCAAAAGTAATGTAATGTCCATGTACGTCAGGATTAGTGTCTCTACAGTTGGTATCAGATGAAAGGTTTAGTCAACCTTTGGAAACTAGGATGCGAAAACATTAGTGAGATCCCTAGATATATTTCTAAGGTATGTCTAGGGATGTACCTAAGGATAAGTATACGAACTACGGTAACGATATTAGAATTTAACCTAAGATGTTAGATATTGAGGGTACTCCCCCTTTACTATGTTGTTTTCTCTAGCATGATTTTTTCTTCTCACACTATTCTTTTTGGGTTTTAGACGATGGCTGGAACCCGAAGGAACAGTGTTGATCACTGTAATGGACAATGCAATGATTGTACTCCTTAACAAACACATGTTATGGGAGATGGAGTGCAAAATCTTATTGCTATACTTACACAAGATGTGAATCATTCTGGACTTCCAAATGAGCAGAGAAGGGAACAATATTCTATTGAGTCCTTCACGAGGCAACGTCCACCTTCTTTCAGTGGGCCTTCTGATCCACTTATTGCTGAACAATGGATCAGTACCACTGAAAAGATATTTTCAGTTCTTCAATGTTCTGAACATGATAAAGTCATCTTAGCAGTATATCATTTGGAAGTTGAAGCTGATCAATGGTGAAATCTTATCAAAAATACAAGGCCAAGAGATGAAATTGAGTCCATGGAATGAGACGAGTTCAAGAACTTGTTTTTCAGTAAGTACTTCCCTCGTATTCTTCGAACAAAGATGGAAAAGGAATTTCTTGAGCTGAAGCAGAAGGATGATGAATCTGTTGGTATTTACGAAGAAAATTTTACAAGACTTTCAAGGTATGCATCTGGCATTATCATCCAACCTGAAAGTAAAGCTGATCGATTTTTCAGTGGCTTAAAACCAAGTCTTCGAAAGGAATTAGCTATAAGAGACTTTAGTAGCTATGAAGAAATTGTGCGTTGTGCTATCAAGGTAGAAATGGAAGTTGGTGTTACATATCCATCTCATGGTTTTGACAAGAAATGAAAGATGGATTTCAAGGAGAAATCTCAGAATAATGGTGAAAAGAATATGAATGTTTCTTTATTCACAAAGTGTGGAAAGAAGCATGGCAGAGATTGTCTTAAAGGGACTAGAAAATGTTTTAAGTGTGGAAAATAAGGTCATCGAGCAGCTGAGTGTCGAATTAATGGAAAAAGGGTTTCTAATGATGTGAATAAAGCAAACACTGCAAAGAACGCACCACCAACACTTCAATGCTTCAAGTGCAAGGAAATGGGGCATTATGCTAATAAATGCCATAATACAAGGGTTAGTGATGATCGACATGAGCAACCGCTTAAGGAAAAGGACAAAGGGAAGTCACATGCGATCACTATTGGTGATGTTGACAACGATGTGGTGGAATGATTAAGTGTTTATGTAATGGGATTTCAAAATAGTATCATGGAATCTCATTTATGGTATTGTGGAATTTTGGAATATCTATGTATTGGTTTTCAATAATTATATGATACTGGTAACCAGGAAAAAAAAGTGATTGAAATATTTTTGGAAAGTAGATGATATGTGCATAATGAAGGGACAAGAAGATAATGAGATGTTTGGTTGTATTCATGAGCTCATGATTGATATAAGGACTAAGTATATAGAATTTTGAGGATTTTGGTATGTGGAAAGAGTAATCTTTTGACAGCACTCATGTTTTCACCAAGATTCAATGGGTATTCATTTTTCAAGAGATTATATGATTATGGTATTAACATGACTGGAATGTGACGAACAAGATATATGAGGGATAAATGATGGTATTCACGTGATCATTTTCTCTATACTATAAGCTTGGACCGAAGTATTTTAGATAAGCCTAAAGATTGGAATGGATTATGTTGGACATAAGTTAGTATTGTTTAAGGATAAAACTTTTTTTGATATTGTTGATGGGATGTTATAATAATGTAGTTTTAGAAAAAGGATAACCTGCAGGATGTGCGACAACCCATCACGTCGGCCAAGGCTATGGGAATCAAACCCACAACTAAAGTGCGACGGGCCTTTATCGCATACCACTAGCCTACAGGAAGTCCCTGGTTAGTAGAAACTAGTTTTATTTTATTAAGCGGTATGATATATGAAGTAAAAGTTCATTTTAGGAACCATATATGATTAATCTCACTATAGATGGACTTATGTATTTTTTGATAACTTTTCTAACATTTTGTTTGAGACAGATGGAATGACCCATCATTCTATCACATGATCTGCTAACACATCACGAATGACAAATTCAACTTCATTTCTTTAAGAGATGATGTGGAAATTGTCCAAAGAACGACAAATGGTGAGACTATACCAAAATCACGAAAGTATTTCTTCTAATTCCAATTTCATCAACTTTAGGGAAATGATCTTGAAAACCAAAAATGTTGTCCTAGTGATTTTATATCTGATGAATCAGATGGTACCCTAGATCATCACAAATTTATGGCTTTGCGATTGTTGGATTTTTCACAGCCATGTTCTCTACCACTCTCCATCAGAACTTGATGGTTATATTTTTCTTCCATATCCATATTTTCACCTATGTTCTCCTACATGGAAACCCAGTGATGAGTTAATTTGGGTAACCGTTACATTTCATACTTTAGTTTTTAAAGCCATATTTTGGTATTCCTTTTTACAATGTGGGTTTCTATTAAACAAACTTTCGAGTAGTAAACCATTTATAACCCCGACGAATTTCGAGGGAGAAATTCATTTTAAGGGGGGTAGAATGTAACACCCCGAGATTTTATGAAAAATATTCTTTTTAATTTCATTAATGTCTTGTGTTGTACGCTACACCAAAAGGATCTTGCACAACACGCATCCCTGACTTTCCTTTCATTACACGCAATCACGACCTTCCTCGATAGCGTGTGTTGTACGCAATACCGGGTTTTACTAAAAAACGATATATTATTATAATATTCTTATGAACTAGCCGTTATGAATAGTGTTAACTAAATTTTGAATTTTATAACATTATTATTCATCTTACACATTTCTAGAACATGGTATAAGAACAAAATAAAATTTTCGGGTAAAATAAGTATTTTTCAAAAAATGCAGTTTTGCCGCCTTTTGATGGCGCACCAACTTTAAATCTAGTTTTTGACATGTTTATAAGATTAATTTGACAAAATAAAATTCTTCTTTTGAATCAGGATATAAAAATTTACATTAGATAAAGTTTTGATATTTTTCCGATAACTTTCATATTTTAATAAATAGTAAAAACACGCTATATTTTAATTAAAAACAACTTTTTTCATCATAATATCTTATGTGGTTAAATAATAATATTGAATGGTTTTAAAGTATAAATAGAATATATTTTTACCATTTAATATAATGTATGTCATTAGCATTGATTTTACCTTGAATTCGTAGGTTAAATCAATTCAATATTTTGCAATGTTTTAAAGAAAAACCCATTTTCTTTCGACAACGGGATTAATTTTAATTTAATTTCTGCATCTTTTGTGTATTGAATTTGAAAAAATGGATTCCATATTTGGAATCAGTGGGTCCAAATTATTTTAATAATCTACTTTTTATTTTTGGGCATTGTGAATAGTAACTGCGGTAAATTTTATTTACTATAGTTAAAGGTAAATTGGGTAATTACGGGTAAATATAAGATTATAAAATTACCCTAACACTTGGAAAAATCCTATTGGATGGCTAAAATTAGACCCATATAACCTAAGGGTAGGATTAGATTCATTTTATGGACTTTTGTCCATGAAAATAATTTAATTATTATTAAAACCAAAGAATGTGACAACATGTCACTTTCTTAAATCTTATAAGTATAGTGATAAACTTCATGAAACTTCAAACATGAATAGTCTCCAAAAATCTAATACAATTATCTACATCATAGGAATTTATTTAGAATTTTTAGGGATTAAATAATTATCATTTATTATGACAGAAAGATGATGCAGTAATTGTCTTATTAATGAAATATTGACATAATAGATGTTATAAATGCCCAAATAAATGTAATTTGAGACTTTTTATGACTTACATTAATTTTCTTGGTTAATATTACATGTTATTGTTGATATAAGTAAATTGGTTCGAACTTATCATTCTGTTATGAATTTCATAAAAATCATGTACCAAATAGTGTCAAAATTGACATAAATTAGTTTTAAAACAAATATTATATTATTAATTGTTATTTTATTCCTAAAAATATAAGGTTCGGCCAAATGAATTAGATAAGGTTATATATATTAATAATAAACAACTTGGGGTTCGTTTGGCTTGATATAGTAAGTTTATTAACCATATAGTGTAAGAAAACAAAAAGACACGGTAAAAGTTAAATTATTTAACTTAGAGTTAAATCTAATTGATAAGGTTAAAATAATAACCTAAACTTGTCTAAATCTTATTGGATGAGAGGATTTTGACCCATATACACCTTATCTTCGAAATATATTAATTTGGATCTATTTAAAACTGATCATGACTTTATAATAAAATAATATGTTTAGTTTTCCCAAAGGTGCCCCTCTCCTCCCTTATAAAAGGGCACCTCCTCCCTCTCCTCCTCACACCAATTTGAGCAATAAAGCTCGGCCAAACCCTGCCAAAATCTCTTCTCCACTTCCATAGTATCATCCTAGAGGTCCTGATCTTCTTCAAAGACCATCCTTAGTTCTTTAAGTGGAGGATAAGAAAAGGCGCGTCAAAAAGAGGTAATATCCATTACCGATCTTTTTCAATTTCTTTCTTCTTCAACTTCTTCTTCTTTAGTTGTTTCATGATAAAGTAATAAAATCAGTATTTATTATATACTGATATGTTATTATAAATATGAAACAACTCTAATTAACCTTCTATCCATCTTACGGAAAAAGGAAATCACCGCGCGTGCGTACGTACGGAATACCGTCTCCACGCCGTGGTGTAATCTATTTTCCACCACCACCTTACTTGGATGGGTATAATGGTGTAAATAATGACTATATATGACTATTATAAAGTGATATTGATTATTAAATAGTATACATACACTCCAATACAATTCCACGATCATAGGAACGATATCATCACTCGTGCATACGTACGGAATACCCTCTCCACGACGTGATGCGACTCGATCTACATGATCTTCATTTCATAATGATTATATAAATGAATTGAATGAATGAATATGATATATATTACACTAATTCCATTTTGGAAATGAGGTATCTATAACCTAAAGAGAAGAATAAGAATTTATTCGACAAAACACGCATAAGAACAAAAAGTAATAAACACCCGAATAACAAGTAGTAATGAAATATTACTAATAATAATCTAAGAATATGACCATATATGATATCATAAAAATAATTATGATTCTGGAATAAGTCAATAACATTATTTAAATCATTATACAGGAGGTTCGGACATGTACAAAGCATTTCAGACCTAAGGTAAGGGAAATATCACAATCTCATTTTTATCTGAGATTGTTTATACTTTGAAATTTACTGGGGTGTATTTTATCATCCACATCCATGTTTACTCAATATGTAATATTATTTCCATCCACCTACAATTGTTTAAATTCAATTTTACCCTTCGTTGAGTTTTTAGTAAAAGATATGAAAGGAATCTTTTGTCGTTTTTCGTACGAGGTACTTTTTTGACTTTTCCGACAAATGTACGAGAAGAATGTTTTTTTAACTTATACGACATGAATGGATTTTTAAAACATTATTTCCAAGAAGCTTCCTTTACAAGTTTTCAAGTTTATTTTTAATCAACTTCTTTTAGTTTAAAATCGTATGACATGTTATGAAAGGATAAATGTTTTTGAAGTAGAAAGGATATTTTACTCAAGAATGGAGTTCAAGAGTTTTATCAAAATTATTTTCCATCTAAGACAATATAGGGTTCTGTTTCTATCCCTATTATTACATGGATTTTATTATGTTGTGATGGAAATATTTTTTTTATTAATTCCTTTATCTTTATGAATTGTTTTATGATGTCACGATGTTTAAGGTTCCCATTTTTAATACATGGGTTATGTAATGATGTATGATTTATGATTTTGTGGCACACATAATAATGGTATCATTATGAGATGGGTGGGACCTATATCTCCCTCCAATGCATTGGGTAAAGATTTTATATCTCATGAGATAGACATGGCTGTAACGGTAGGTTTTACCGGTTCAGTGAAACAGGACTGAAACGAGGGTGACTCGGTTCAGAAATGGACTTTGTCCACTAAGATAGTCTTTGCAATGAGTCTTGACTAACAAGAAATGATTCTCTATGATTATGTGTGTATTCCACAAAGTTTCATGTTTTAAGTTATGATTATTGGGATTACATTTCACTACTATGATTTATCCCATGTTATGAAATTATGATCTCTTTTGCAGGTTAAGATTTCTAAAAGATATGTTCTTATGAATATGATGTGATTGATATTTCTTTTGTTTACCCTTACTGAGAATTTGAGCTCACCATTTTATGTTTTTTTTCAGGACAAAAAGAAAGGAATTAGGTTAAAAAAAGGAGATCTTTATGGGAGATGTTGAAGATCTTTCACCACGATTAGTAGATTATATTCCGAGTTTCCAAAGACACTAAACTATTACGGTCTTTGTGTGTGTGTTTTTGTTATGTACTAATTATTCCGCAAAAGTAATGTAATGTCCATGTACGTCAGGCTTAGGGTCTCTATAGTTTTCACCAAGCACAAGATACCACATGAGACAAATAGAGGAATAGTAATGTGATGATCTTGGGATACTTCTCATGAATTTATTTTCTCAATACTTATGAATAGATTATTCCATGATATTATTTCAATAATTATAAGGTATATTTTATCAATATAGATTCAAATCAAACATAAAGAAAAATAATGCCCATTCCCTATATATGATTTATATCAGTTTTGAGTCAATAAGGTTTTCCTTATGACTTTTCCATTCCTTCATATAAGGGGGGGATTGTTGAGTCATTAAGGTTTACTTATAAATTGACCATTCCTCTTGTTTTGAAAATCACAAACACCCTATCTTAAGGAAAATTTCACTTTACCCTATATTTTACCACTATAAGGAAAAATTTACTTCCCCAAGGAAATTTATCCTTACCATGTTTTCTTTGCTGAAATCATAATTTTTCTAAGTTTAAAAATTGGATTGAAACCAAAAACTTTAGAATCATATAATACTTAGATATGAGGCATTCTGTTTAAGACTCCTAATGCTGGATACGAACTCTCATGAAGTTCAACTCCAAATTCTGGATAAGAAAATTCATGAAGTTCGACTCTGAATTCTGGATACGAACTCTCATGTAGTTCAACTCCGAATTCTGGATACGAACTCTCATGAAGTTCAACTCCGAATTTTGGTTACTAACATTCATGAAGATCCACTCCAAATTCTGATTATGAAATTAAGTAAAGTTAGACTAATAATTCTGATTACGAATTCCGAATATGAAATATTCTATGTTCTGACACCGAATTCCGATTACAAATTCTAGTTACGCACTTCTCCAAGTTCTAACTCTGAGTTCTCTGAATACAGACTCCATACTCTTATGAGTTATGACTCCAAATTATCATGAACTCTGACTCCGAACTTTCTAAGTTCAGGTTCCGAATTCTTGTGAATCCAGACTACAAATTTCCCTGAAATTCAGACTTCGGAATTCTACAGAATTTATGTTCTGAATTTCTACAAAACAGAAATTTAATATACTTATACTATAGACTCCGAATTCAGTTTTTACTTAGACTCTAAACTTTCACTTACCTTCAATCCGAATATCAGATTTTAGTTATACTTACACTCATATTGCTCTAAAATGATGTCTTGCTTTCAATTATAAACTAACCATTGTTTAAGTGACACGTGTACAGGTCCCTCCTAAATTCAAGGAAGAATAAGACCGTTGGAGGAGGGATCCAACCATTGAAGCCACTCCTATAAATATGAGATAATTTGAAAGAGCTCACAACTTTTGGATTCTTTGAAGATCAGAATTTTTAGAAGTGATTTATAGAGAGAGAGAGACTCTTATAAACTCTCATGATTCTTGCAGAAATTTTTGAACTGCTCGTTCAAAATTTGCTTCGTGAAGATTTTATTAGTGCAGTGGTTCGATTTCCTTGAAATTAGATACTTTAGATTGTGAAGTCAGAGGTGCCGATTTCCTTACAAATCAAGGGATTGCAGGGATGGAAAGATAGACACCGATCTTCATATTGAGGGCTTAACTGGGTTTGGGTAAGACCAACTTTCTTGAAAGTATAAATCAAGGGACCTCTTGTCCAGGATTGTTGGATACCCTTCTCTTTGGGTTAAAAGAGTTTCTACTTATTACATGTAGTTTTACTACTTATTTTTTCTTCTGTGTATTTGTATTATTGAGGAAAGTATAACTTTCTTATACTTCCTCATACTTGCACTCTGATTTAGTTATATTTTATACGCTTTAAGGTAGAATATTATTTGTTGTAAACTTTTGTTAAGTTTCATTTCCAGAATCAATTTTCTGGAATCAATCAAGTTATTAGAACTTAGAGGTGTTGTGAATTTCGGTTATCTGTAAAAGTTCCATTGGAATTTTTTAAAGTATACAATTCACCCCCTCTTGTATTTGTATCTCATTTTACACATTCGATCCTACATTTGGTATTATAGAGTATATCATACTCAAGCATACCATCTCAACAATTGGTATCATACGTTTGGTTACCTTTGAATTAATCTCATGATTAGATTCAGTAGAGAATACTCGGAATTGATTTTATGGAATCATATTTTCAGATTCATACTTTTTTGGAATCTGTTTTTCAGACTCATATTGTTAGGATTTGGTTTTTCTTAGAGATACAATATATAGTTCCTTGCTTCAGATATTTCCTATTGTTTACAAACTCTTACTACTAACAAGTTTTTGTGCCAAAGAATTTCTTAAGGATGGAAGGTTTATATGTTGGTTCTATTGATAATGTAAATCCTACCAGACCTCCTATTTTTGATGGAAATGATTATGAATACTGGAGAGATAGGATGAAAAATTTTGTTATCAATACTGGAGTTGACAACTATCTAATGTTGACTGGAGATTATAAGATTCCGGATAAGTAATTGAGAACCTTTACGAATCAGAAGAAATCAGAATACCAAGCAAACTTCAGAGTTAGTAATACTTTGTTATGTTCCATGACTAGGAACATCTATAGTCAAATACCATCATGTGAAGCTGCAAAAATTATCTGGAAGAAACATGAAGGTACACATTTTGGTACATCTAAAGTCATAGAGACCAGAAGAGCTATGTTGAGAGATGAATACCATAGTTTTAATTTTCCATATGGAGAACCTGCAAGCAACGTACAACAAAGGATTATGACTATTGGGAATATATTACAATCTATGGTTGAGAAAGGTTTGGATGATGAGGAAATTTTTGATAAGATCATAGATATCATGACAAATGAATGGGAGTCCAAGAGGATAGATATTGATGAAAACAGGAAAGTCACTCAGATTTCCTTAGATGAGTTGTTTGGAACTCTTCTTCAGCATGAAACCAGAATGAAGAGAGATGCTGAAAATGTTATGAAGAAGAATGGGAATGGAGGAGTTGCTTTTACTTCCACTTATAAAACATATGACAGCCAAGACCCCAGAAATGGTAACTAGATCAAAGTAAAAGAAAGTAATTATTAAGTCAGAATCTAGTGATACAGAAAAGTTAGAGAATGAGTTAGCTAATCTTGCTTGGAGAATGAACAAGAATGTAGCTTAGAATAATCATCAGAATAAGTACAAGAAGAAATAATACATAGATAAGAAATATGGAGAAGTTACATGTTATGAATGTAGAAGAACAGGTCACATCAGACCTGATTGTCCCTTGTTGAAAAATAAGGATAAGAAGGAAAGAAATTCAGAAAGGAACAAGAAGAAATTATATCGATCAAAGAACAAGAAATGTCTTAAAGCTAATGATACTTGGAGTGATAGCTGTGTAGATTCTTCAGAAAGTGAATCTTCTAAATATGATTCATTAGAACAGAAGAATATGGGATTAATTGCAATTACTTCTTTCCCTAATACATGTCTTATGTCCAAGGTATGCTCTTCCGAGGCTTTAACAAATTTATCTCTTGATAAGAATTACTATTCAGAAAATAATACTTCTAATGAAGATAATTCATCCTAAGAAAATGAAGAACCTTTATATGAAGAATTATCTTGATTTTCCAAGTTAATTGAATCAAAAAATTGTAATATTTATAAGAAATTAGACATATAAAATCCTAGGGAATAAATTCTTGCGAAATAGATTTCAAATAATTATAGATATCTTGGAGATAAAGATGAGATTTTAGAAAAACTTTCTAAATTCCTTGAGAAATCAAACTTAGCCAAAGAATAACTTTCTAAAGATCTTAATAATGATAGTTTAAAGATAAAAGTTTTTTAGGAAAAATCTAACTCTAAGGAAATGATTCATGAGGATAGAAATTTAGTCATCAGACATAACTCCAAAATATTTTCTCTTAAGAAGCTTATTGCAAACTTTACCTCTAGGAAGGAAATTTTTGAAAAGATTTATTCTCAATCTAAACCTCACGGAAACATTACTGGAGTAGGTTATACTCACCAAAAACCAGTTTCCAAAAATAACTATTTTGTTCCTTCTAGAGCCACTTTTTTCACAAAATGTCAAAGTGGTGGGCATTGGAAGAAAAATTTCTCCTTGAATAAAGATTGATATCTGGGGTTTCATACAGATTATTTTTCTCAATAAATGTGGATACCCAAAAATTCGTTGTCTAACAATTCCGGATCCAAGAAAGTTTGGATTCCAAAAACCTAAATTTTTCTTATTTTCAGGAAAATAAAAAAGGTATTAACAGAAATACGTGGTACATGGATAGTGGATATTCCAGGCATATGACTGGTAAAAAAACTATTTTGAAAAGATTATCAATACGAAAGGAGGAAAAGTAAATTTAGTAGATAATGCTCAGGGAGAAATTATTGGTATAGGTAACATTGTTCTTCTTGGAAAAACTTTGATTTCAAATGTTTGATTTGTTAAGGGTCTTAAGCACAACCTTATTAGCATAAGTCAGTTATGTGAGGATGGCTACCGTGTGAATTTTTGGAATGATAAGTGCTTAGTACACAATTCCAAGGAAGAGTTTATTCTTTCTTCCCATAGGCAAGAGAATGTTTACACACTAAACATAGAAGACCTTAGGATACAAGATTTACGTTGTTTTAGTGAAATGGAAGATCATTCTTGGTTATGGAATAGAAGGCTAGGACACTATAACCTTAGGAACTTATGAAAACTTTCTAATAAAAGACTAGTTAATGATCAAGAAAAACTTAGATTTGATTCTTCAAAAGTTTGTGACCCTTGTCCATATGGAAAGAAACATAAATCAAGTTTTAAATCAATTGGTGAAGTCTCAACTACAGATGAATTACAGCTAGTGCATATGGATCTTTTTGGTCCTACACAAACTGGAAGCATTGGGGGCAAGTATTATGTATTTGTCTTGGTTGATGATTACACTAGATTTACATAGGTTTATTTTCTAGAAAATAATTCTAAAGCTTTTTCTTATTTCAAAAGTTTTAGAGCCCATGTTAAAAATGAGAAAAACCTTACATTGAAAACTATTCATAGTGATCATGGTGGAGAATTTCAAAATTATGATTTTGAAACTTTTTTGTAGTATAAAAGGTATTACTCACAACTTCTCATCACCCAGAACACCACAACAAAATGGTGTTGTTGAAAGAAGAAATAATATTCTTCAAGACATAACTAGAACCATGTTAAGTGAGTATTCTATTACCAAACATTTTTGGGCTGAAGCTGTAAGTATAGATTGTTATACTATAAATTGATTTTTTATTAGACCTTTTCTTAATAAAACTCCTTATGAGTTATGGAATGGTAGAAAACCTAGAATTTCTTACTTTAAGGTTTTTAGTTGTAAGGTATTCATTCTAAATACTAAAGACAATCTTCATAAATTCGCACCAAAATCTGATGAAGGAATTTTCTTAGGCTACTCCTCAACTTCTAAGGCATATAGAGTTTTCAATAAAAACACTTGTACTGTTGAAGAGATAGTACATGTTAAATTTTATGAAACTGATCCTTTTGTTTTTAAACAACCACAACCTACATCCTCAGATGCATTTTCAAAAACTTATTATCAACCTTTGATAGAAGATCCTCCTGATAAAGAAAATTTTCAAGAAGATACTTCTAAAACATTTACTCCAGAAGATTTTCTACCCTATGTTGATGAACAGGTTTTACAGCACCCAAATCAGTCGTTTCTCAAGAATCATCCCAGCGATAGTATCATTGGTGATTCAAATCATCCTATAAGGACTAGAAGTTACTAAATAAATGAAGTAGAACATCTAGCATTCCTTTCCCAATTAGAACAAAAAAGAACTAATGAAGCTCTAGGTGATAATGATTGGATCAAAGCCATGCAAGATGAGCTAAATGAATTCGAAAGGAATAAAGTCTGGACCTTGGTTGAAAGACTTAAGGAAACCTCTGTTATTGGAGTAAAATGGGTCTTCAGAAATAAGTGTGATGAAAATTGAATCATTGTAGAAATAAAGATAGTTTATTTCTAAAGTCTATAATCAACAAGAAGAAATAGACTATGAAGAAACCTATGCTCTAGTAGCTAGACTTGAATTTATTCTTATTTTACTTTCCTTTGCAGTATTCTTCAATTTCAAACTATTTCAAATGGAAGTGAAATTTTCTTTCCTTAATGGTTTTGTTCAAGAGGAAGTTTTTGTTGAACAAACTCCTGGATTTAAAGATAAAAAACATCCTAATCATGTTTTTAGACATACCAAAGCTTTCTATGGACTTAAAAAAGCACCTAGAGCTTGGTATGATAGACTTACAGGATTTTTGCTTCAAAATAACTATGTTAGGGGAAATGCAGATCCAACCCTTTTTGTAAAGAAAGATAAGAAAAATGTTTTGATAGTTCAAATTTATGTTGATGACATTATATTTGGTTCAACTCAGCAATCTTTAACTAGTTCCTTTGCAGATCTAATGAAATCTGAGTTTGAAATGAGTATGATGGGTGAGTTAAATTTTTTTCTTGGTTTTCAAAATTCTCAAAAACTAGAAGGAATCTATATATCTCAACATAAGTATATTAAAGATCTTCTTAAAAAGTATGGATATGACAACACTAAAAGTATAAGTACTCCCATTGGTACCTCAAACACACTTGATCTTGATGAAGCCAAGAAACCAATAGATCAAACACCTTTTAGAGGTATGATAAGAAGTATACTATACTTGAAAGCTAGTCGTCCAGACTTAATGTTTTCAGTATAATTATGTGCAAGATATCAATCCAATCCTAAGGAATATCATTTAAAGGCAGTGAAAAGAATTTTTTGCTACTTAAAGGGAACCATGGATTTAGGACTATTTTATACTTCTGGTAATGATTTTATTTTAAAAAGATTTTCGGATGCTGACATTGGTGGATGTAGAATGGATAGAAAGAGAACATCCGGAACTTGTCATTTATTAGGAGATTCATTAGTTTCTTGGTCATGCACGAAGCAATACTCAGTAGCACTTTCCACTGCTGAAGCTGAATATGTAGTAGCTGGAAGTTGTTGTGCTCAAGTGTTGTGGATGCAACACACACTCACAGACTATGGCTTGAGTTTTACTAAGACTCAAATTTTGTGTGATAACACAAGTGCCATTTCCCTTAGTAAAAACCCTGCAAATTCCTCTCGTGCAAAGTACATAGATATTATACATAACTTTCTTAGGGATCATACACAGAAAGAAGATATCATTCTTCAATTTATCCAAATGCAAGAACAACCTACTGATATTTTTCACAAAATCATTACCGTCCGATATATTTGAATACATTAAACAGAAGTTAGGAATGAAAACCATAAAGTAATCTTCCTTGATTAATTTTTTTTGAATCAATATCCTTACACTAACAAACTCCTTTTCATAGGGGGAGTACATTTGTTATTGAAAGTTATTTCATAGTTGGTTTTTCAAAAAAATTCTTAATGAAAATTTTTCGTAGTTGGTTTTTCAAAATTTTTCGTAATGAAAATTTCCATAGTCAGTCATTAATTTTTTATAATGGAAATCCTCAGACCTGAAGTTTTCATAATGAAAATTTTCGGATTTGAAATTTTTGTAATGGAAATTTTTGGATTTGATATTTTCGTAATGGAAATTTTTGGATTTGAAATTTTCATAATAGAAACTCTCGAATTTGAAAATTTTCATAGTGAAGTTTTTTTTTCATATTCAAGTTTTTTTGGAATCCAACATTCTTCAATAAGAATATTCCTTAGTAACAAAAATATTCCTAGCAATCCGAAAGGTTTGATTCCTTCTCAAGTTTTTCATAATTACCTTTCACTTGCTGTTGGTTTCTTTTGGTTTTAAAATTTCTTAGATTGAAGTTTCCTTAAATCCTAATGTTTTTCCTTTTAAAACCTCGAAAGATCAGATTCAACCAAATTTTTCCTTATGGCTATCATTCCAACCGTCAGATCAGATCTGAAGAATTCTCAGCCCTTGGATTCGAATGGGAAGTTCAACCATCACTTCATCGCCTATATAAAGGGGACCCTCTATGGTTGCCCCACATCGGTTTTCCAGCCTTCACGTACTAAAGCTCTGCCCCTCTACAAAATCCCATTCTGAATTCTTCAGAAGTACTCCAGTCTGAATGGCTGCAAAAGTCCCTTCTTAGGATATATCTACTGTTAATATGATTCCAGAGTGGAAAATTTATAGGGAGAGGTTAGTTCATCTAAACTTCTTCAATAAGTATAACTCTATACTTTCCAAGAACATCAAGCTCAATGGATGGGAAAGTATAGCTATTTCAAAGATAAGAGCTCAAAATGTGGTCTATCAGGATTTTCTTATAGAACTCTATGAATCATTTTTCTTCTTTAAGGAAGATGGTAGGGAAAATTTCTCTTTTAAAAGTTATGGGAAGACATATAATCTTTCTTACACCAAGGTTGCGAGCTTGGTGGGGCTATCATATGAAGGGGAGGCATAATTTTTCTCTCACAAGCTTCCAGAAGTTCAAGGAATTTTCGTTAAGACAAAGGCAAGGAAATGCCTTGGGCTCAAAGATGTCAAGACATCAAAGATTTCCCATATATCTACCAACAATAAGATTCTACAATTATGGGTTCAAGGTCTCATTATACCGAGGAAGGGTGATAAAGATACCCTTAAAAAAGTGACATGTATATCCAAGATTTTTTAGTAAACCTAAGGAAGGTTAATCTTATGAGACACATTATCATTACGATTGAGAATATCAAAAATGGGAATTTGAGAGCTCATATTATCATGTATCCAGCATTACGTTCCAAGATGACAGTTCGGTGTCTCGAATCCTTCAAGATTACATGCAGTTCCAAGGCAAGGAATTGAAAAGTTATGCTGATTAGTGATGATACCCTTAAGTGGATGAAGGTTGGTTTTTCCAAGGAGTCAGGTGAGTTCTTTGATCTTCCTGAGGATGAGGCAGAAGCCAATATGGAAAATGTTGAAAAAGATGAATCATCAATTAAAGAAGGAACAAAAAGAAAGCTGAAGGAAGTGCAAGCAGAAGAAAAAACCCCTAAGTCTAAGGAAGTCCAATCCGCACCTCCTAAACCTAAGAAGAAAAAATCCTACCCGGATTAGGTGGTAGCAAAGTGGAGGGAGTATAAGAAGAAAGAAAAGTAGGGGAGCCACTGTTCGGTTTGGATCCTACTGAGGCCAAGGCCTTAAAAGAGAAAACAACTTATGAGATAGAAAAGTAGGCCAAATAGAATAAACTCAAGAAGAATATGTCTGAGGCATATATTTTCCAATCTAATTTCAAATCCACTGAAATTGCATCCAAGAATATTCCGGTGCTGAATTCTTTTCTGGTAGAACAATTGCCTGAGACTCCAGGCAAGACGACTCCGGAAAATCCTCAAGAGAAGAATGAGAATGAGAAGAAAGATGTTGAAGAATTACAACAAGATGAGATGAGTGGTGGCTCTGATGATGTGATTAAGAAGTTGAATAATATCAAGATAAGGGAACCCCTTCCAAAAAGTTATCAATCCGGACTTCTCAACCCGGATCCTCAAAAATTGCTACTCTAGGAGCTGATGAAAAAGGAAAAGAAGAGGAAGTGAATAAATTATCAGAGGAAGAGAGTAATAATCATGACTTCATTATTCCTGTAGATGTTGAGGCTAGTGATGAAAAAGAGAAAATTGATGAAGATAAGATTTTACAATTATCTGAAAGTGAGCATTAATTTCCGGATGAGGAAGCAGTACCAAGAATCAGCAAGGGGAAACAAGTGTTTGTTGACACTCTAACAAAAGATATTTTGAGGATGAAAGAAGTTGGAGGAACCTCTAAGAGGAAGTTGGTAGAGATAGAGGAATAACCATTTCAAAGAAAAATGTCTGATTCAGAGTCATCTTCATTGGGACATGATTTTCTGGTTTAGTCCCTAAAGAAGCTGGTGGATACCATTCCGATTTTTCCAAAAATTGAATCCAGATTCTAGATGCTCCAACACAGTATGAATCAAAAGACAGACTCCGTATCCATGGTAATGGATAGATGTGTTAAGATTGAGGCTGATCACAAAAATTTTCTGATCAACTATGAAGCCCATAAGAAATCTTGCAAGCATATGACCAAATGGTCTAAGAAAATAATTGAAGATATGGAAGAGCTTGATCAGTTCCAAGAAGATGCCAAGGAATCCTATGGTACTGAAGATTTCAAAATCAAAAATCTTTCCGATAGATTTCAGGAAAATCTAAATCTTGAACAAAATACTCGGATTCAAGAGGTGAAAGATCTGAATGGGAAGCCAAGTTATTTTTTCCAAAGCTGGAAAATAGAGAAGGATCTTCGGATTGAGATGGAAGAAAAGCTTGTGAATCATGATGACTTGCTAAAGGCTCAGGCAGAGACCCTGAAGTCTCAAGAGGATAGGATCATAGCCTTAGAATCTTATGAATCCAGACTCCAAATTTCCATGAAATTCAGACTCCAGAATTCTACAGAATTCAGGTTCCGAATTTCTACAAAATAGAATCCGAATATCCTTGTACTATAGACTCCAAATTAATTTTTTACTTAGACTTTAAACTTTCACTTACCATCATTCTGAATATCAGATTTTCGTTATACATACACTCATATTTCTCTAAAACGATGTTGTGATTTTAGTCATTAACTAACCGTTGTTTGAGTGACACGTGTACAGGTCCCTCTGAAATTCAAGGAAGAATATGACCATTGGAGGAGGGAGCCGACCGTTGAAGCCACACCTATAAATAGGAGCTCATTTTAAAGATCTCACATATTTTGGATTCTTTGAAGCTCAGAATGTTCAGAAGTGATTTCTAGAGAGAGAGACTCTTATAAACTCCCAAGATTTGTGCAGAAATTTTTGAAATGCTCATTAAAACTTTTCTTCATGCATATTTTCTTAGTTTAGAGGTTCGATTTCCTTGAAATCAGAGACTTCAGATTGTGAAGTTAGAGGTTCCGATTTCCTTACAAATCGAGGGCTTGTGGGAAAAACAAGTCAGACACCAATCTTCAGATTGAGGGATTACCTAGGTTTGGGTAAGACATAATTTCTTGAAAGTATAAATCAAGGGACCTCTTATCCAGGGTTGTTGGATACCCTTCTCTTTGGGTTATAAGAGTTTCTACTTGTTACTTGTAGTTTTACTACATTGTTTTTCCGCTCTGTATTTGTATTGTTGGGGAAAATATAACTTTCTTATACTTCCTCATACTTGTACTCTGATTTACTTAGATTTTATACGCTTTAAGGTAGAATATTATTTGTTGTAAGCTTTTGTTAATTTTCATTTCTGGAATCACTTTTCTGGAATCAAGAATGTTATTAGAACTTAGAGGTGTTATGAATTTTGGTTATCTGTAAAAGTTCCAAAGGAATTTTTAAAGTATAAAATTCACCCCCTCTTGTATTTGTATCTCATTTTACACATTCGATCCTACATTTGGTATTATAGATTATATCATACTCAGACATACCATCTCAACAATAAGTGTAGTGTCTCTTTACTCAGAACTATGTATAACATGATTCATATTGCAATAAGATTAGTATCAGTAACTAGACCTATAGTATTTAGACAAAACAAAAACTCTAAATCTAGGTTTGATTGCCTTCACAAGTTTTTGACCATATGTTAGTAATTATTGTTGGATTCCTCTATAGAATTTGATGAATACATTCCATACCCGCTAAAGTTAGTCTCTCTATTCACATGTTATTGTTGAGTCTAATCATGTGATAAGATCAATACACACCATTCCATGTTTTTCCCACCAATAATATATCATGATGGTTTAAGATTCTTGGGAATAGACTTCTAACATGGCATGTCACTTAACATTTTAATCTCTAATACCACAATCTATGTGAATCTCATTCAACAGAAAATTGTAAGACGTGATACCCCTTAACATCTATTAACATCTAGAAACCAATTTTATATTTTAATAATACAAAATTTTGTGTCCATCCATAGAAAATGATATTAAAATTCATATTTATCAACTCTCTCATACCATGTAAAAATGAAATTTTAAATTAACCTCATTCAGTAGTAAAACTACTCAAAGTGACAATTCCTTTTCTTACATTCTCTCTAGAATAATGCTTTTCGTGCTTATCATGTTAATGAAATATATAGTTACACCTAGATACAAAATCCCATGTCTATCAAAAAAAAAAAGATTCAATCTCCCCACTCCCTTGTTTTTAAAATAGATCTAAATGGGGGAATCAAACATAAGTTTTTCCTTTCATTCATAACCACATGTTAAAAAAATACCCACATGTTTTTCCCCATATAAGAATTAATATTTATATAGGGAAATGTCACGCCCAGTTTTTTTGTCTTAGTATCGATCCAGTCCATTGGAAATCCTGATCCTTTTCATGGGTATTTGGTGATATGAATATTGAGTTTTGAAGTTTCATATATTTCTAACCACCCTAATTTGGGATTCCCATTTCTTATTTAGGAGTTTTTGAAGAAAGAGTGGTTACTTAATTATTTGGGCCAACCGTGAGCCCATTTCCTGTTTTAAAAACCGAATTTGTTTCTTTTATAACTCTTTTGTTTTTCATCATTTTTCACCCATTAAACTTCCCAATTGTCCTATACTGAAATATTAAAACTTCCATATCATTTTTGACCCCATATAATTTCATAAGCATGGTGAATTGGGGTTACTTATTTAGGTATTGGGTCCGCCCATGGGCCCATTTCCTGTTTTAAAAAACAATATTTTTTTCTTTTATATCTAATTAATTTTTTAATATATTTCGGTGATTACACCTCCCACTATAATCCAATACCCCTATCCTCACCTCCAGTATCTATTTAACCTCTTTGGAGCTCATATGGGTCGCAGATTAGGGTGAAATTTCTTAGGTTACCTCAAATCTCCCATAATTGATAAGGTAAATAGTTGTATACATAACTCATTCAATTCGCGCTATTTTTCAAAAATATATTCTTTAACTGGTTATTCCAGAACTTAGTCGACTCTCCAAGAAGTTTCATCCCATTACCTTTTCTCTAGGGGTGCATATCTAATGGAACACGAAGAGTTTTATTGTGGAAAAGGTGAGATTCCATCTCCTTTATCCTCCCTCTTCTTCCTCCTTTAAAATTTTCTTGGTTTAATAATATCCCCTAGTAATTATCAACCTAGGTTTATATTATAAAATGGTTTTTTATGGATTTTATATTCATTTAGGTATGGTCTTCATAGTTTTAGGGTTTATAAACCCGCGACGGGTGATTTCGGGTGTGCGTTTCCGTTACGCCAAGGATTTGAGGTAGGATATCCCTTGCACAAACCTTTATCATTTATGTTTCATCATTTTAATTCTTTCATAACCTTATTTATATGATATTTTTTTCTATGAAACTTTGGTTCTAATTGTTTTTTGTGCAAATTACGTTTTTTGACTTATTTTGTCAAAAATATAGTAGTTTTGGTATAAATGTGCACTCCTCT
This sequence comes from Viscum album, assembly GCA_963277665.1. Lineage (NCBI taxonomy): Eukaryota > Viridiplantae > Streptophyta > Magnoliopsida > Santalales > Viscaceae > Viscum > Viscum album. The sequence continues at coordinate 1,302,191,416 of OY728140.1, read as the reverse complement.
TATTTGATAAATTATTCCATGATATTTCGCACTTGTTTTATGGTATTTTTAATGTGTATTAGTAGTTTTAATAACTTTATGGAATGAAAATGGTGTATTATCACTTTTTAAGTGCTTAACACAAGTTGTTTTTTTAAAAGAGTGCATCTTATGTGTTCGGTAAATTGTCCGGTTGGCTTTTTTGTGTCTACTGCAATTTAAAATAATTTGTTTGGATTTATAAATATATTTTGAAGCATGTAAGAAAATTATTTTGGGATCCTTTTATGGCTTTCACATTTGGATAATCTTTTATAAACAAATGGTTTTTTTTGTTTACAACATGTTTTGGCCCGAGTTGCCAGAAAATGGCCCGTTTCACATTCTTATAAAAATGGTTGTGTTTTGAATATGTCATCTGAGTGTTTTAAGGGATTTAGGAATGTGTTTTTATAATTTAAATGGTGTGTACACACCTCCTTAATAAAATTTAAATTCATAACTTTGTCAAATGTTAGTTTTGAGAAAATGTTTAAAGGCCTGTTTGGACTTTCCTAAAAATGAAGAATGAGTGTTTTACTTGTATATACCAAGTTGTGTCAATTGGGATTTTGTTATGGTCCATGAAATGATTTTATTAAATGTTTTTAGGGCTTCCAAATATGGTTTGTTATGGTTTTTATGTGTTTTTATAATTGAAAGAGTGTTTTTGAATGAGTTTTATGTGCAAATCCTCAATACACTCCTTGAAATTGTTTTATAAAAATATTTAGTGGTTTGTTGATTCGTGAAAGAAATGTGAAGAAAGTTTGTGGGATGTTTATGTGTTTATGGTTTAGGAAATTTAATTTTGATATGAAATGTGTATTTTATAATACGTGTAACTTGATTGAGCAGTAAAGGGAATCCCAGGTATCTAGGTGGGCAGACGTGTACTAGTATGCTAGTGATCCAGTGGGGTTTGTCCCCTGTCTCACGTGGCAAGTTTTACGATGAAAACACTAAATAAAATATGATAATGACGATGTTGGGGGACCACTATGTTATGGTCATTCTCCCTACTAGTGGCTCGTGTTCACAAGAATAGATTTTTATTATGGTTACTTTTACTGAGATACGAGGTACATGGGGCTCACAACTGACTAGTGCCTAGGGGTGTTCGTGTGACTTGTGATCATTGGATCTTTTGTACTCACTATAGGAATACGGTGTGTTTGGTTGCTAAATTTAGTAGTGTGTGTGATTTATTTAATAGTTAAAATTCTTTAAAGTAGACCTTTTGAAAACTATTTTCATTTTGAAGTTGCACTACTTTGAAAGTTATTACTACCAATCTTGTTTATAAAACATGAAAGTTTTTGTCTGGTAGTTTTTTTATAGCATGGGACCTCATTTAGAAGACATAACTTTATATTTGTATTTAAAACATGAAATTGATGTTTCTTTTATTTTAAATGATGTGCATTGGGAATAGAATATCGGGCTAACCTACTGAGTTTTAATACTCACGCCTATAGTCTTCTTCTTTTTTTAGACCTTGTGCAGGTTTCAGCTTGAGATCGATCGCCTTTGGAGATGTGTGATCATTTTGTTAGAGAGTTACCAGCAGGGTCACATGGAGTTAGTTGGTTATCAGGTTTCTTTAGTTGAGTAGTTTTCTTATTTTTACTTTTAGTGTCTTGTACAAATAATGTTCAGTTCAATTTTTATATAAATGTATTTTGGGCTGTCCATTTTTTTCCACTGTTTGTATGATTGTTCATATATGGGCGAAATCATTCCCTTGTGTACTCTATTGATGCCCTTGGTTCTGGTCTCCATCCTAGGAGGATCGGGAACACCTCTCAGGACTTGTCGCGGGCTGGCCTGGGTGACCGGTTCAAGGTCGACTAGGACTGGTTCGTGACAAAATGGTATCAGAGGAGGTCGGCTCTTAGTAGACCTTTCTTTTTAGAGCGCCCTTGTTATTTTAGGGATTTCAAGGTAGATGGAGTAGGATTGTTGGGACTTGAGGGGTAAGTGCAAGAAGATCTTCATAAACTCTTTCTTGTTCTAATCCATGGGTTTCCATGGGAAGTCCAGTTTTATTAGTGTCCTTTGTTTTTGTTGATTATTTGGTGTTGGGATATGACAAGGGGAGTCTAACTAATGGCCTCTGTGAGCACGCAGGGCCTGGAAAGCCATGTGGATATGGGGAATGGTCCTAATAAGTCTCTCTGTGTTGGTGTTGTGTTTGACATATGGCCGCCAACCATATGGTCAAGTCACCCACCGACACTAGTTCCCTTTTTTTGGGGTCTCTTGAACCTTTCTTGAATTATGAATTTTTGTTTTTAAAATCCTTGTGTGTGAATTGTGGAAATGGATTTTTAAGGAAGGATTAGATTTTGAAACGTGAAAAGGGGTGTTTTCAAAAATTAAATATAATAATGGTTTTGGAAGGTTGTGTTTTTGTTAAAAAAATGAAGGGAAGTGGAAATGATTTAACGATATTGGATTATCCATAATCTAAACTTGTGGTTTGTTGGAATAAAATGTTTTGAAATTGTGAATCATTTTAAGGTGATTCTGGATCTTTGTTTTCAATGGGGTATTTTGGGATGTTAAAAAGTTTTTGAATCAGATAAATTAGTTTTGTAAATTGGTTTTGATCGGTTGGTGTTTTCCTAGAAAGATTATTGGTCTCAATGGACCTCGGATTATGAAAATATACCTTGTTGAATTTTAAAAAAATGGGAAGGGGTTGTTTGGAGTGGCTTGGTTATTTTAAAAGTTTTTAAAAATGAAAAGGGGTAGGTTTTTAAGCAAATGGTTCTTAATTAATTGTGGTTTTGTTTGTGAAATATGAAAAGGGTTTTTGACTTGGTGGTTGGTGTTCCTTTTGAAGGTAAATGATTTTTGGAATGATGTTGTTCTGTTTTAGCCTTTGGTGCTTTCATGGGTGCTCACATGCATGGTTTTATTGATATCTGAATGGATGGAATATATGATATGGTGGTTGGGTGCCTGGGGTGGCATGGAAATGTGCATGTGGGTGATAATTGAGGAAACACCATTGGTGAATGTGGAAACCCACCAAGTTAGTTTGTTTTTCAAAAGTGTTTTGAGCTGATTTTTTTGGCTTTTTTTATAAACCAATGGTTATGTGGCTAGTTTTTTTCTATGTATTAGAAATTTTTTTTATTCAGTAAGCTTCCTTGTGATCTGAAATTAATAATCTTGTTGTATCTTGAGAAGATATCTTGTTGGTGGCTCGGTTTTGGAGTAATTTTCATTGGGTTTCTAAAGATGTGTTTGATGTTGTGATGTGGCCATGGATAGTTCTCTGTTGGAAATATTTCCTACTGATCAACCTAAGGATTGATTTAAAATGTTAAATCCACCTCTTTTGATGATTCCTCAACCTGTTTTTTGGAATATAGAGCTATTTGGGATCTATTAAAAGTGATTCTAGGTCGTGATAATTCTTTTGGGCAGAGAAGTTGTGTTCGGTGATGTTGATGTGTTTCACCATATTCCTTGTCCATTCTTCCCCTCGTTCAGAGTTAGACAGAATTTTGATATGTATCTATGAGTTCATATTTAGATGAAGGTTTTTTTGGGTGCGAAAATGATATTTTTTGAGTGGTGTGATCCTTATCACCTGACTGCGGTGCATCAGATGCTTCAAGAATCAGGGCTCCAGCCATAGGCCTCGAAGTGAAGCTTTTCCCGCAGACAGGAAATCGACAGAGGTGTGGAGTGCTCGATTAAGATCCTTCCTCCTCTGTTCTGGTAAGTTAGTTTCTATGTCAATGTTTTGGTTCCTCATTTATGTGAATTTTTCTTTTTCGCAACAAGCGTGGTGGACTTACCCCTCACACAATGTCTATGGTTATGCCTTCATGGATGTGGGTTTTTAATCAATGTCCCTGTGTGGACCGCCTGTGAAAATCAGGTGTTGTCTTGGTGTTACTTATTCATAGGTGAAGAGTTTTGTGTAGTTTATTTTTTTCTTTTGTGGTTTCAGTGGCCAAATTATTAGGTCCCCTTCCTTCCCATCCTCGAGTGGTGGGGGTCCAGATCTGTGCTGAAAGTGTTGTCCATGTTCTTGTCCCCTCCATTAGAGAGTGGGTGGTTTATATGTTCATGTTGTAACCCTATTAACTTGGTATTTTAGGTTTTTCTGGGATTGTTTTTTGGACTTTTGGGAGTGAGGACCAATTCTATCTCATGTTGAATTCTTGTTTGTTCATTTCTAGTTGGTTTCTAATGGTGGGGAGACCCACCATGGGTCTCATGGATTTTCATCCTAATAACGGTTCTAGTGATAGTTGTTTCTTAATGGTGGGGATTCCATTATGGACTCCCCTGGAATATTTGGTTTTTGTGAGTTCTATTTGGTTTTGGTGATGTTTGGGTTTATTGGGAGAAGGCCCAACAATTGGGTTCTGGACTTGGTTGTGGAGGTGGTGGCTTCATCTTTCCGTTGATTCTCCGGACGTGGTTGTGAGTTGTGTTTTGTTTGGGAAAGAGTATTAAGTTTAATTGTTGGTGATTGATATTTCCTTATCTTTAGAGGCTGGATTATTTTGTTAAGGAATCCTTAGGATTTTATTTTTTCAGCCGGAAATTGTTATGGATTTCTGGGGGCGGAAAGCTTTAATGGTGGGGAGAATTGTCACACCCAGTTTTTTTGTCTTAGTATTGGTGTAGTCCATTGGAAATCCCAATCCTTTTCATGGGTATTTGGTGAGATGAATCATGAGTTTTTAAGTTTCATATATGTCTAACCACCCTAATTTGGGATTCCCATTTCTTGTTTTTAGGAGTTTTTGAAGAAAGGGTGGTTACTTCATGATTTGGGCCAACTACGAGCCCATTTCCAGTTTTAAAAACCGAATTTTTTTCTTTTATAGATCTTTTGTTTTTCATCCTTTTTCACCAATTAAAATTTAAAATTTTCTTATACTGACATATGAAAACTTCCATATCCCTTTTTACCACATATAAATTCATAAGCATGGTGAATTGGGGTTACTTATTTAGGTATTGGGCCAGCCCATAGGCCAATTTCCTATTTTTTAAGAATAATATTTGTTTCTTTTATATCTAATTATTTTTTTAATATTTTTCGGTGAATACACCTCCCACTTGAATCTAATACCCCTATCCTTACCTCCATTATTGATTTAACCTCTTTGGAGCTCATATGGGTCGCGTAATAGGGAAACATTTCTCAGGTTACCACAAATCTCCCAAAATTGATAAGGTAAATTGTTTTACACATAGCTAATTAAATTCGTGATCTTATTCAAAAAATTATTATTTCCATGGTTCTTCGAGACCATAGGAGACTCTCCAAGAAGTTTCATCCCATTTCCTTTTCTCTAGGGGTGCACATCTAATGGAATACGAAGAGTTTTCTTGTGGAAAAGGTGAGATTCCATCTCCTTTATCCTCACTCTTCTTCCTCCTTTCAATTTTTATTGGTTTTATAATCTTCCCTAGTAATTATCTTCCAAGGTTTTTGTTATACCATGGTTTTTTATGGATTTTATATTCATTTAGGTCTGGTCTTCATAGTTGTAGGGTTTATAAACCCGCGACGGGTGATTTCGGGTGTGCGTTTTCGTTACGCCAAGGATTTGAGGTAGGATATCCCTTGAAAAAACCATTATCATTTAAGTTTAATCATTTTATTCTTTTATAACCTTATTTATATGATATGTTCTTCTATGAGACTTTGGTTATAATGTTTTTTTTGTGGAAATTACGTTTTGTGACTTATTTTGTTAAAAATAAAGTTGTTTTGGTATAAATGTGCACTCCTCTTATTTGATAAATTATTCCATGAGCTTTCGCACTTGGTTTATGGTATTTTGAATATGTATCAGTTTCTTTAATAACTTTATGTAATGAAAAGGGTGTATTATACCTTTTTAAGTTCTTATCATAAGTTGTTGTTTTTAAAGTGTGCATGCAATGTGTTCGGTAAATTGCCCGGTTGGATTTTATGTGTCTACTGCAATTTAAAATAATTTTTTTGGATTTATAAATATAGTTGCAGCATGTAAGAAAATTATTTTGGGATAAATTTATGGCTTTCAAATTTGGATTTACTTTTATAATAAAATGGTTTTTTTGTTTACAACATGTTTTAGCCCGAGTTTCCAGAAAATGGCCCGTTTCACATTCTTATAAAAATGGTTGTGTTTTGAATATTTCACCTATGTGTTTTAAGGGATTTATGAATGTGGTTTTATTCTTTAAATGGTGTATACACACCTCCTTAATAAAATTTAAATGTATAACTTTTTCAAATGTTAGTTTTGATAAAATGTTTAAAGGCCCGTTTGGCCTTTCCTAAAAATGAAGAATGAGTGTTTTACTTGTATATACCAAGTTGTGTCAATTGGGATTGTTTAATGGTCCATGAAATGAATTTATTAAATGTTTTTAGGGCTGCCAAATATGGTTTAGTATGGTTTTTATTTTTTTATAATTGAAAGAGTGTTTTTGAATGAGTTTTATGTGCAAAGCCTCAATACACTCCTTGAAATTGTTTTACAAAAATATTTAGTGGTTTGTTGATTCACGAAAGAAATGTGAAGAAAGTTTGTGGGATGTTTGTGTGTTTATGGTTGGGGAATGGACTTTGGATGTGAAATTTGTATTTTATAATATGTTTAACTTGATTGAGCACTAAAGGGAATTTTAGGTATCTAGGTGGGCAAACAGGTACTAGTATTCTAGTGATCCTGTGGGGTTTGGCCCCTGTTTCATGTAGTAAGTTAGACGATGACAATACTAACTAAACTATGATTATGATGATGTTAGGGTACCACTAGGTTATGGTTATGCTCCATACTAGTGGCTCATGTGCACAAAAATGGATATTTATTATGGTTACTTTCACTGAGATATGAGGTACTTGGGGCTCACAACTGACTAGTGCCTAGGGGTGTTCCTGTGACTTGTGCTCATTGGAGCTTTTGTACTCATCGTCAGCATACGGTGTGTTTGGTTGCTAAATTCTGTAGTGTGTGTGATTTATTTAAAAGTTGAAATTATTTAAAGCATCCCTTTTGAAAACTATTTTCATTTTGAAGTTGCACCGCTTTGAAAGTTATTACTATCATTCTTGTTTATAAAAACATGAATGTTTTTGTCTGGTAGTTTTTTATAGCATGGGACATTATTTAGAAGACATAACTTTATATATTTTTTTAAAACGTGAAATTTATGTTTCTTTTATTTTAAAGGATCTTCATTGAGAATAGAATATCAGGCTAACATACTGAGTTTTAATACTCACGCCTATAGTCTTATTCTGTTTTTAGCCCTTGTGCAGGTTTCGGCTTTAGTTCGATCTCCTTGGGAGATGTGTAATAATTTTGTTGGAGAGTTTCCAGTTCAGTCACATGGAGTTAGTTGGTTATCGGGTTGGTCAGTTGAGTTGTTGTCTTAGTTGTACTTTCAGTTTCTTATACAAATAATGTTCAGTTCAATTTTTATAAAAATGTATTTTGGGCTGTACATTTCTTTCCACTATTTGTTTGATTTTTCATATGGGTGAAATTGTTCCCTTGTGTACTCTATTGATGCCCTTGGTGATTGTCGCCATCCCGGGAGGATCGGAAATGCCTCTTGGGACTTGTCACGGGCTAGCCTGGGTGACCGGTTCAGGGTCGACTTGTACTGGTTTGTGACAGGAAGTTGCTTTATATAATAACTATGTATAACTTAATTTCCATCCTAATGAGATACATTGTGATTCCCAGAACCCAAATCATGGGTCCATCCCAAGGTAAATATAATAATGTAACCTCACAGCATGCCAGTCAGACCTACACATGGGATTTTTCCATATAGGAAAAATGTATTTCTTGATTCTCATAAAAATGAGACACATGGTGACATCTAGATATTAGAACCTGGGTCCAACCAACATTTAAAATGTGATTTCCATGAATGATTGATTTACATCAATTCTATTTAGGTTTATATATCTCTCGCATTCAATACAATAAAAGGGATACCGAATGTTCTTATCATATAATGTTTAATTTCTATGAAACATAAACATAATAAGATGTAAAATAAATGGTTATCATCCCTACCAGATGATGTAAAACTATACATTATTATGGTCCTATCCTAATAGTATCATCACTCATGGTGATGATTTCTTGTCCCATATCTTTTTTAAAACTACTTGTGGCATGATTATCACCAAAATGAGATACGTAGTGATTCCGGAATCCTTCATCCCAAGCCCATATGCTTACAAAACAACAATGAACTTTCCTTTATATGATCTTTATATATGTATATAATCCTCTATTTTATTATAGCTAGGATCTATCTAAATTCCATCATCATAGTGCATACCCCATTCTTTTATAAATAACAATTCATGTTTTGGTAAACATTGATCCCAATATGATTACATAAACTAATTAAAATTATGTTTTCTAACTCAGAAGACACCTTTATTTAATATACATAATATTCCATGATGTGGTTGTGCATAATATGACTCCAAATGAAGCGTTCAAACCAGAATACCTTTTTTCTCAAGAGAAACCCCACTTATCTCATTATTTCCGAAAAAAATCATTCTACAAACCACTTTTCATCCATTATTTTAAGTCACCCCTTATTTTATTTTCCAATGTCTTTCATTTGGATCTAAACCCCCCCAATTTCATGATTTATGGAATACATCTTATCTTTACTCACATTTTTAGGACTATGGTGGGTTTTTATGTCCATTACCTCAAAAGTAAATGGTTTGTAGGAAAATTTCTCCATAATAATATATTATTTTTGTGAAACTCCTACCAGAAAAACCTTGAATTGATAATATTATCCAAACTCGATAAGTCCAATTTCCACTTATTATTCCCTCATTAGAAAATTCATGATTGGAGGTAAATTATCTTTTCCTAATATATAGGTCATATTTATTTATGGAACTTCACATACATGGAAAATTTCCATTTAAATGTAGCCTTAATTCAATGACATGTTCTTTCACAAATCAAATATCATTGTATTTAGAAATTTGGATATTTAAAAATTTCCCTTGGATAATAGTTATATGAGAATCCAAATCTGAAGGAAACATTTTATTGAATATTAATAATATTCCCTAGTGTAGAACTATATAATAGCACTCTACATGCATCCTATCGACCTGAGGAAAATTTATCCCTGAGAGAAAATATCTTTATCTCCACACTCCCTGACAACACCATAATAAAAAACTAAACATGGTCCAAAGTCATTACTTATATACTTTCCCCATTCCATTATTTCAAATCCAAAAATAACTCTTCACATCTAAATGATTTTGAAGCAATATTGACTAGAAATATTTATTCTTGTAACTAAGGGTAAAAATATGTTTGACCAAATAGATAAACTTATTTTTTTAGAATGTATGGCCTTTTAATATTGAGGAATAAAGACACATAACTAAACAATTTGAATCCACACAAAAGTAAAACCATAGGAATTATTTAGTTACAACTCAATCCCCATTAACTCCACATGATCTAGAAAATATCATGCAATTGAAACTAAATAAGAATAAACCACATCTGGTTGAAAAACCGAAAGGCTGAAATGGGAAAAGATGATTCATGCCTACTAATTCTCCATTACATAAAATTTATCTTAAAATCAGTGTAGTGATATAAAAATATAAAAAACATTATAGTGTCCATCAATCAACCCTCGAAATATTCAAACAATTGTTTGTAGGTTCTTTAAACAAGGAAAAAATTAGATAACTTAAAATAATTATTTACAAAATTTCAATTCAGATATTCATAAAACGTGATAAAATATTATTCACCCTTTCCGAGAGAGTAATTCTAGAGTTATTTTGATTAAATATAATATAATATCCATCTTTTAGCAACACCAAAATATAAGAAGTGGGTTGTTTCTCCAAAAATAATATGTATTACATCTGATGTTGTCACTCGATAGTGAAATGGTTTTAGATGTCATAAAATTAACATTGGAAGAACTGTATATTTATATAAGGTGGGAAGATGAAAATCAATCAAAATAAAAAAAATTGAGAATAAATAATATTTCATCCATTTTCAAATTTATATTTTGAATAGTAAGAACATCAAAAATAAAGATCCTCCCAACATTAGTAAATATTTTCTACAAGGAAACCTAATTAGACTCACAATGATTGTTCATTATTATATTAGAGTATTTTAGTACTTGGTGTTGTCCAAATAATGTTTCAACATATATTTCCCCATCCACACACATGGACTATTAATTCTAAGTGAAATCTATACCCACATTATCTACCTATTTTACTAGATATTTCTTATAATAATCGTATGATTCAACGTAATAATGTTCTTGATTGAGTTTATCCAAATGTTAATGGTGGAATTCCAATAAGAATCCATTTTTTGAAACCATTATTTTTGTATGATGTCCACTCCATCCTTTTCAGATGCCTCATCGAGTAGGATATTCTTTTGGTCAGTGAAAAATTGTGCCACCAAATCTATAGTCAATTGATGATATCGATGAACACATTTCTTATCTCATACAGAGTCCACGTCCTCCACCTTGGAATGTTTAGAGTACTTGTAAAATAGCCAATAACTAAGAATGTACAACAAGTGAGAGATCCTATAAAACATTATTTGTATACTTGACAAGGGGGACAGAAAAATTAGTTTATATATCCCTCTAGATTATTTACATGGAAATGCATAATGTTTCATCAGTTTACTTCTCTTCATCAAAATCATTTTTAGAGTGGAGGAAATATTTTGGAACGAATATAATGAGTGAATGTATATATTCAACATTTTAATAACAAACAAGCTCCATAATAGCTTATTTCCTATAATCCTCAACTGATTATAATTTTGAATGTTGGAAATTTCATATACTTATGTTGATTCACTAGAGAAGATTATCCAGTGCAATCAATACCTGTTAAAGAATAATATGTGTTGGTAATGAAGTTAAGAGACTCACCATCAAACACTAGGGAACTAACCTATATGGTCATCACCACCTCATGGGCATGCATGAAAGGTTCTTCATCTTCCTCTTGAGGGTCAATGGTAGATGAAAATACTTCCCTAGAAAAGTGTTGGTAATAGAAATGTTCATCAAAATCCATAATTTCCAAATGATCACTCTAATTCATCAAATCTCAATATAATGAAAATCAATTAACACAAGGAGATAATAGGGAAATAACCTCCTTGAACCTGGGTAACTATTTACTTTATAATTCTACATTCCAAAAGAATAAAATTACTTATCCATGAGGATTTTCAACCCTTAAAATCCTCACTCAATAATATGTAATGGTTTTATGATCATGAGTAGTCAACATCATAGGTTTCGTAATATTTGTGATTCCCACAACTAGACTCAAATCCTAATATGATACATACAAACCCAGAGAAAACTATAATTTATTTGTTTCTACCTCATCACATATAAAACCCATTCCAACCTAGCACTACGGGAAAAATGGGTATTTGCGACGGGTTATTTGCGACGGGAATAAATCCCGTCGCAAATAGTCCCGTTAAAAACTTATTTGTGACGGGGGTATTTACCCGTCGCAAATAATTAGGCTTTTGCGACGGGATTGCTTTCCCCGTCACAAATAGTTTTCCCGCGATGCGCGCCAAATCACGGGAAAACTATTTGCGACGGGAATATTTTCCCGTCACAAATAACCGGCGGCGGTAAAAGGTATTTGCGACGGGATTATTTTCCCGTCGCAAATAGTACGTTATTTGCGACGGGACCCGTCGCAAGTAACTATTTACCCGTTGACCGTAATAAATGCGGGCTAAGGTATTTGCGACGGTACCCGTCGCAAATAGTATTATTTGCGACGGGAATCCCGTCGCAAATGGACCCGTTGCAAATAATCTAACCTATAAATACCCCCATCCGTTTTTTTCAAATCATTCTCATTCTCTATCTTCTCCTGCTCTCAGACTTTTGTTTCTAAAGTTGAGTTTTTCTTCAGTTTAATTTTTTTCTCCGGAGCTGATATTAAAGTTTTGAAGAACGATCAGAGCAGATCAATTTTCAAGGTATTTATGTTCATTTTAATTTAATATTTATTTTTAATTTTTTATTAGTTTCAATTATTCTTAATTAGTTGTAATTTAATTATGTTTACATTGTTTTCTTACTTAATAAATTTAAATTATTAGTATTGTTCATAGTTAATGGTAATTAGGAATAATTAGTAATAATTTTTAATAATGAAGAATAAATATTAATAATTAGTAATAAATACCAATAATTAGGAATAATAACATTATTAAATTATTAGTATATTTTATTATTAATATTAAAATAATATAATTTTTTATGTATATACAATTCTCTTTTCATCTGTGTGTTTACTGTATTCACATGTATTATTTGTATGTGGAGATAGAAAACGCACAGATGAAAGTAGAATTGTATATAAATCAGAAAATTATATTATTTTAATATTAATAATAAAAAATACTAATAATGTTATTATTTGTAATTATTGGTAATTATTCCTAATTATTGGTAGTTATTCATTTAATTACTAATAATTAGGAACAATTATCAATAATTATTAATAATTAAGAATAATTAGTAATAATTAGTAATAATTACCAATAATTTGTAATAATTAGTAATAATTAGTAATAATTATCAATAATTAGTAATAATTAGTAATAATTATCAATAAGTAGTAATAATTACCAATAAGTAGTAATAATTACCAATAATTTGGAATAATTACCAATAATTAACAATAATTAGTAATAATTAGTAATAATTACCAATAATTACCAATAATTAGTAATAATTAGTAATAATTACCAATAATTACCAATAATTGCCAATAATTACCAATAATTACAAATAATTAGGAATAATTAGGAATAATTAGGAATAATTAGGAATAATTAGGAATAATTAGTAATAATTAGGAATAATTAGGAATAATTAGGAATAATTAGTAATAATTAGGAATAATTAGTAATAATTAGTAATAATTAGTAATAATTAGTAATAATTAGTAATAATTAGTAATAATTAGTAATAATTAGGAATAATTAGTAATAATTAGGAATAATTAGTAATAATTAGGAATAATTAGGAATAATTAGGAATAATTAGGAATAATTAGTAATAATTAGGAATAATTAGAAATAATTAGGAATAATTAGGAACAAGTAATACTTACCAATAATTTGGAATAATTACAAATAATTAACAATAATTTGTAATAATTTGTAATAATTACCAATAATTACCAATAATTAGTAATAATTAGTAATAATTACCAATAATTACCAATAATTACCAATAATTACCAATAATTAGGAATAATTAGTAATAATTAGGAATAATTAGGAATAATTAGGAATAATTAGGAATAATTAGGAATAATTAGGAATAATTAGGAATAATTAGGAATAATTAGTAATAATTAGGAATAATTAGTAATAATTAGTAATAATTAGTAATAAATAGGAATAATTATTGATAATTATTTATAATTATTAATAATTAGTAATAATTAGTAATAATTAGTAATAATTAGTAATAATTAGTAATAATTAGTAATAATTAGGAATAATTAGGAATAATTAGGAATAATTAGGAATAATTAGGAATAATTAGGAATAATTAGGAATAATTAGGAATAATTAGGAATAATTTGGAATAATTAGGAATAATTAGGAATAATTAGGAATAATTACCAATAATTACCAATAATTAGCAATAATTAGCAATAATTAGCAATAATTAGCAATAATTAGCAATAATTAGCAATAATTACCAATAATTAGCAATAATTAGTAATAATTAGCAATAATTAGCAATAATTAGTAATAAATACCTAAATTTAGGAAAAATTTGGAAAAATTAGGAAAAATTACCAAAAATTAGGAAAAATTATCAATAATTAGTAATAATTACCAATAATTAGTATTAATTACCAATAATTAGTAATAATTACCTATAATTAGTATTAATTACCAATAATTAGTAATAATTAGGAATAATTACCAATAATTAGTAATAATTACCAATAATTAACAATAATTAGTTATAATTACCAATAATTAACAATAATTAGTAATAATTAACAATAATTACCAATATTTAGTAATTATTAACAATACTTACCAATAATTACCAATAATTACCAATAATTGCCAATAATTACCAATAATTGCCAATAATTACCAATAATTAGTAATAATTATGAATAATTAGTAATAATTACGAATAATTAGTAATAATTACGAATAATTAGTAATAATTACGAATAATTAGTAATAATTACGAATAATTAGGAATAATTACCAATAATTAGTAATAATTACCAATAATTAGTAATAATTACCAATAATTAGTAATAATTACCAATAATTAGTAATAATTACCAATAATTAGTAATAATTACCAATAATTAGTAATAATTACTAATAATTATCAATAATTACTAATAATTAGCAATAATTAGTAATAATTAGCAATAATTACTAATAATTAGCAATAATTAGTAATAATTAGCAATAATTAGTAATAATTAGTAATAATTATTAATAATTAGGAATAATTAGTAATAATTACCAATAATTAGTAATAATTAGTAATAATTAGGAATAATTAGTATTAATTAGGAATAATTAGTATTAATTACCAATAATTAGTAATAATTATTATTAATTACTAATAATTATTATTAATTACCAATAATTAGTATTAATTACCAATAATTAGTATTAATTACCAATAATTAGTATTAATTACCAATAATTAGTATTAATTACCAATAATTAGTATTAATTACCAATAATTAGTATTAATTATCAATAATTAGTAATAATTACCAATAATTACCAATAATTACCAATAATTACCAATAATTACCAATAATTACCAATAATTACCAATAATTACCAATAGTTTCCAATAATTTTCAATAATTACCAATAATTACCAATATTTTCCAATAATTACCAATATTTACCAATATTTTCCAATAATTACCAATATTTACCAATAATTATCAATATTTACCAATAATTAGGAATAATTACCAAAAATTATGAATAATTACCAATAATTTGGAATAATTACCAATAATTTGGAATAATTACCAATAATTTGGAATAATTACCAATAATTTGGAATAATTACCAATAATTAGGAATAATTACCTTATTACATTATTTGTATATTTTATTATTAATATTAAAATAATATAATTTTCTATATTATATATAATTCTCTTTTTTTCTGTGTGTTTTCTGTCTCCACATGTAATATTGGCATTCTTTTTCAAAATTATCAACCTACTCGCCAATGGAGAGGTGAAAGTGAATGTCAATATTACATGTGGAGACAGAATGTTAAACACACAGATGAAAGGAGAATTGTATATAATATAGAAAATTATATTATTTTAATATTAATAATAAAATATACTAATAATGTAATGATGTTATTATTATATAATTAATATTTATGAAAAAAATTATATTAGTATTATTAAAAAAAATAAAAAATCAATATAATATTAAAATTATCAATATTTGTAACAGGTTTTGCTTTACTCTCAATATATTCAATCCTTGCTTGAGTGTTTTTTCTAACAAATTATTCAAAACCAGTAATGCTTTTATATTTTATAGAAAAATATGGAACAACGAGGTCGTCAACAGTCATTATTAGATGACCGCATATGGATAAATCAACGTAGAAATCCAAATGGTTCTGGTTGAAATCCAGTATATATAGAGGGTGTGGAGATTTTTTTATCATTTGCGGCATCAAATCCAGAATTTGTTTCAGAAGGAAAAATAAAATGCCCTTGTAGAAAATGTGCATTGAGAACGTTTGACACGTTTGAAAAAGTGGGGGAACATCTCTTGCATTTTGGTTTTCAAGCAGATTATATTTTTTGGTATCAACACGGTGAACGCAGTTCCAGAGCAGGTGATACCAACTTGATTCCGGATCCATCCCAGTTTCAAGATTTAGTACATGATGTTGCAGGTTCATCTGTTCAACATACAGAAACTCCGGATGATATAGCTTCAAATCCTGAGTTGGGACCATCTGAATTTTATGAGTTGTTGAAGTCTGCTGAGGATGCATTATATCCTGGCTGCAAGATGAGCAAATTAGAAGCAGTTGCAAAATTTATGGCTATCAAATCAGATAACGGAATGTCAAACACCTGTTTTGACCAGATATTTTCTTTGCTGGAAACACTGTTACCCGAAGGAAATGGTTTACCTGCAAATTACTATGAAAGTAAGAGGCTGGTTCAAAATTTGGGACTTACTTGTCAGAAGATTCATGCATGTTCAAATGACTGCATTTTATATTCTGGGGAAAATGAGTCGTTGGATAGTTATCCCACATGTGGGCAACTGAGATATAAAGAAGGACAACACGGGAAGTCTGGTTTGATTCCTGTAAAACAGTTGAGATATTTTCCGCTTACATCCAGACTTCAGCGTTTATTCATGTCTAAGAATACAGCGACAATGATGTCATGGCATAAAGAGAATATTTCAACCGATAAAAGCTTGAATCATCCAGCCGATGGTGATTCATGGAACCATTTTGATAGAGTGCATCCATCCTTTGCTTTAGAAGCTAGAAATGTTCGACTGGGCCTTTCTACTGATGGTTTCTGTCTGTTTGGATCTTATGGTAGTCAATATTCATGTTGGCCTGTTTTTTTAACTCTGTACAATTTACCTCCATGGATGTTGATGAAGGAGCCATATATCTTTTTGACTTTACTAATTCCAGGACATCCGAAGAAAAATATTGATGTTTATTTAAAGCCATTGATTGATGAATTAAATTTATTGTGGAGTACTGGTGTCAGTACATATGATGTTGCAACGAAACAGAATTTCATACTAAGAGTAGCAGTTATGTGGACAATAAGTGACTTCCCGGCTTATGGGATGTTATCTGGCTGGAGTACACATGGTCAGAAATCATGTCCTTACTGTATGGGAGAGAACAAATCATTTATGCTCATTCATGGAAAGAAACCTTGTTATTTTTACTGTCATCGCAGATTTCTTCCAGCTGATCATCCTTTTCGCAGAAACAGATCTCATTTCAGAAAAGGAACAGTTGAAATGGATGGACCTCCAAAAATTCTATCTGGTTCGGAGTTAAAATTAGTTGTATTTTCATTACCTTCCATCACTTTTGGTCCCACAATAAACCAATAGAAAATTTATAGTTTTGGGAAAGAACACAATTGGATTAAACGTAGCATATTTTGGGATTTTCCATATTGGTCTGATTTGTTGGTCCGCCACATGTTAGATGTCATGCATATTGAGAAGAACGGTTTTGATAATTTGTTTCATACAGTTTTGGATACGCCAGGAAAGAGCAAAGACAATGTAAATGCACGTTTAGATCTTGCCCAAATTTGCAGGCGTCCAGAATTGGAACTATTTGAGAATGTTAGAACAGAAAGGTTACTGAAACCAAAAGCAGCTTATACACTGTCTAAAGAAAACCGTTTATTATTTTGTCAGTGGATTGCAGATTTGAGACTTCCAGATGGCTGTGCTTCCAATTTGGGTAGATGTGTAAAGAATGGTCATATTACTGGATTAAAAAGTCATGATTGTCATGTTATAATGGAGAGACTTCTACCCATTGGATTAAGAGGTCTGTTGAATTCTGTGATTTGGGATTCCATAACAGACATGTCTCATTTTTTTCGGGAAATTTGTGCGGCTACGGCAGATTATGATGCTCTAGGAAAACTTGAAAAGGATGTTGTTGTAATTATATGTAAACTGGAAAAAATATTTCCGCCATCTTTCTTCGACTCAATGGAACATTTGATGTTACATTTGCCATATAAATCCAAATGTGGAGGTCCGGTACAGTTTCGATGGATGTACTCATTTGAAAGATGCATGCAAAAATTGAAAAGAAAAGTACGTAACAAAGCATCTGTTGAAGGATCTATTGCAGAAGCTTATTTGCAAGAGGAAATATCTTTTTTCTGCTCCCATTATTTTGAATCTGAGTATCCTTCAAAACACAACCGAATGGGACAGAACGAGAGGAATATTGATGAAATCGACAATCAATTATCTATTTTCAACCAGTCAGAGCTTGGTTTTGGTGGAGTTTATGAACGCTGGCTTTCAGATGATGAACATCAGAGAGCTCATACGTATGTTCTGCTCAACTGTGAAGAGATGACATCAGTTGTACTGTAAGTGTTTATATCACTTATTTTATCATTTATGTTACAGTAAATAACTTTGGTTTTTATAGGTTGTATGATAATCATATCAAGAAACAAATTCCACAAATTACAGCAGCTGCTCTCGAAGAACGTCGACTGAAAAATTTCTCTCAGTGGTTTCAAAAACTGGTAACATAAATTATTTATCTTTTAGCAACTCATTCAATGTATAGTTTACTATATTGATATTTATTTCACAAATTTTAAGGTGTCTCGACATGCTGATAAAATTGACAAACGGCTGTGTGTATTGAGTAACCCACCTTCCAAACTTGTTAAAACTTATAATGCATATGTGGTGAATGGATTTCGATTCCACACACATGCATATGGGGAATCGAAAAAAACAAAGAACAGTGGAGTTAGCTTGAGAGGATCTCATCATCGAGAAAATGAAGTTGAATTTTATGGCATACTTGATGAAATCATTGAACTCTGTTATCTTGGACAACATTACATAACCATGTTCAAATGTCGGTGGTTGGATACAGAGAGAGGCGTGCGTGTTCATCCGACTCATGGAATCATCGATATTAAATGTAAAAGTGTTCTCGCAGTAAATGAACCATTCTTATTGGCTCAACAGGCATATCAAGTTTATTATGCAAAGTACTGTGCAACATCAAGAGACTTGACTGATTGGTGGAGTGTAATAAAAATCAAAATTCGAGACAATCAGTTTAGTCAAAGTGAATGTGCTTTCACTGATGTGCAAAGAATTGAAGTTTTTCAAAAGAGTACTCAAAATCAATCTTTTTTACAAAGAGACATGAGTATCGATGACGACACCCCACATTTAAGAGTCAGTGATGACGATGATGTTAATGATGTCACATATGAATTTGAAACGGTAAGAGATGAAGCAACTGTAACTTTAATGGATATCGATGATGTTGAGGAGGAATAATGAGATGACATTGACATATATGAAGATGATGATGAAGATGAACACTGATAGCATTTCATGGTATTTATATACAATCATAATATGTATATATGTATATATAATAGTAATTATCAATTATTTGCTAACATTAACATTTTCTGTTTCAGATGGACGACGCCACATTTCATGCGTTGGCGGATGCTGACCTGACTTTTGATGCGGATGAGTTGCTGACAGATGACCCTCAGCCTGCAGGCACTCCAGGGAGTACGCGGAGGGGGCGCGGTCTTGCACGATTGATGATTCCTGACCCCGTCCCCGAGCGACGTCCATGTCTTGGGTTTGATCCACGCACACGGAGGCGTGATAACCTGTGTGATAACCTGTGGATTTGACTAAGATTTCATTAATCTATTCACATAATAAATGTTTATTATTTTTTCATTTTTCCGCATATAGAAGTCGGACAGGGCAGCGCTATTTTGCGCAACTATTTCTCTCAGCCGTGGACCACATGGGAGCAGATTCCCATTGATGTGCAGCAGGCCATGTTCGGCCATTGGTTGGTACGTACGTAAATAAATAATTTTTATTTTGAAAATTATTTCATTTCTAACTTGATATTTTGATTTATTTGTAGGGTTTATGGTATCCGATCGAGGATACCATGCGTGACGCCATCCACGAGGCATGGGAGGTGGCCATGCGTGATCTCCTTCGTCAGTTTTTGCACAATTTAAGAAAAGCTGCGATGAAGAAAGCAGGAGTGTCAAATTTTGAGGAGTCATGTAGAGCACACCGACCAGAGTATATTTCATCCCATGTATGGGATGGATTATGTGCGCACTGGTTGAGTGGTGCCTTTCAGAGGAGATCATCGGTGGGGAGGCAGAATCGGGGGAGACAGGAGGTGACTCATCGAGCTGGGAGTCGTTCTTTCAGTACTCATAGACAGCATCTGGTACGTACATTATTTATAAATATTTTATATAACTATAAATATTAAGAGTTTATTTTTTATTCTTATAGGCTGTCGAGCACCCCGATATTATGGAGTACGATGTATATCAGAGGATGTATAGTGATCCTGCTACTGGGGAGCTCAGAGGTGATCGTCAGCATCACATCGTGGTCAGTATTATTTGTTTTCAAGTTTAAAAATTAACAGCATATAATATATTCACAATTTTAATTTTAAATTGCAACTATAGGAGTCATATGAGGCCGCAGCGGCACAGACCCGGCCTGAGAGTCAGGCCGAGTCATCAGATCAGACCACTGCCCGTCAGTTTGATGAGGCGGCATGGATGCAGGCCACCCAGTATGCCTTCGAGAAGGGCCAAGTAGTTGGTATCGGCTCTCGACTGACTCCCAGAGATTATTATGGCAGTGCTGCGATGTCGGCGTCCAGCTCGAGAGGAGCTCGTGCATCTTCTTCTACACAGTATGAGGATCAGTTGCGATCTTAGACTGCATAGATAGAGAGTCTCCGACAGGAGCAGGAGAAGATGCGTCAGCAGTATGAGGAGGAGCGTCGACGCCAGCAGCAGCTGTACGAGGAGCAGGCGAGTCGGTGGCAGCAGCAGCATCAGGAGCAGATGGAGTACATGCGCCGACTCACTCATGCTTTAGGGATGGAGTTTCCTCCACCACCATCTGCAGATCCCCCACCTCCCCCCTCCTTCAGATTAGAGTTTGTATTTCTGTTATAAAATTTGTGAAATCAAAATATTTTTTTTTTCTATTCGTAGTTTCTGTCTCATTATAAAATATTAATAATATTATATTTTTAAATAACAATATTAATATGAATAATAATATTATTTATATTTTATAATATTAAATTTTATATATATATAAATTTTTTTTTATGAATTATAATTGTAATATTATTATATTAATTAAATCATTTATTAATATTCTATTATTTTTTATTTTTGAATTATAATTCTACTATTATTATAGTAATTAAAATAATTTTTTATTTTCATTTGTAAATTATAATTCGATTATTAAATTAATTAAAATAATTTATTAATAATTTATTATTTTTATTTTTTTTATAGTATTTGCGATGGGATACTATGCCCGTCGCAAATACTAGTATTATTAATAGTTTTTATTTTTTTTAAAAAATAGTATTTGCGACGGGTCCCGTCGCAAATGCTATTTATAGTATTTGCGACGGTATACTATTCCCGTCGCAAATACTAGTATTATTAATTTATTTTTATTTTTTTAAAAAAATAGTTTTTGCGACGGAACCGTCGCAAAAACTATTTTAAAAGTTTTTTACAGAAATACGGAATACTATTTGCGACGGCGAGAATGACCGTCGCAAAAAAAGGCTTTAGCGACGAGCCCGTCGCAAATAAGTGTAGTTGCGACGGTGTTTTCAGCAACGGGCTATTTGCGACGGGACCCCGTCGCAAATAGCCCGTCGCAAATACCTGTTTTTCTAGTAGTGTAACACAAGTAAAATCATCCACATGATGAAAAAAACAACATGAATGTTATCTAAGAAGGTACAAATCTGACTTTCTATCCATGAATAAATATAAATTGTTTGATTTTTAATTTTATGTGAATTTTGTTTTACAATCAAGATAACCTCATAGGGAACATTTCAGGTGGAGTTGGGATGAGAATGATCATATTTCCTATGTATTTTCCACCTACAGATGCTCCAGTGTTCAAGGAGATTTTTCTTCCATTACCCTTTCATATGTAGGAGAATCCATCATGACAGTTCTTCCCTATTTGTTATATTTTATAGATGGAATTAGTATTGGATTACCTCCCACCACCAAACAAAGGGGTGAGGGGAAAGGGTTAACAACTAAAATTACATTCATATAAATCTTTATATAAGAAAACATGATACATCTTCATTATAACATGTCCCTTATTTAATTTTCACAAACATCTCTTGCACCTCGTTAGATATAATATTCCACCCATTGAAATAATGGACATATTTATATATCTAATAAATATACAGGCATCAAATTCATTTGAGTTTTTAATAAAATATATATTCTCATGTTTAGTAGTTAGCCCAAATTATAAAAATTAAATATACATTACTAGAATCACTCCTAAAACCTCCATGATAAACTTATCCTTTCTTCCAATGTCCCGTAATTTATATGCAATAGTTAAAAACATTTTGATGCATGTGGATACTATGGAGGGGACTAACCTTGTGGGTGGGTAATGATCAAGTATATGTTCCTTATTCTTTTTTTGATCGGTTGTTATATCTTTCCTTGCATGAGGGCCCTTATAAGTCCCCATATGGGAGGAATATGGTATGTCATCATGTCTTGGTTTGATGGGTGTATCTACCTCATCATCCAAATATGAGGTTTTTTTATTGTCTTCTGATACTTCACTCTCGATTTCATTTGGATTAAATATATCAAGTACATGACTTGAAAACATGAACAAACTATGAAGCGAATTAATGGAGGAATATTGAACTTGGATATTACCCTCAACTAATTCAGGATTTTCCACATATGAAATTTTTTCATCCACTGATATGCCACCATATATGTTCAAAATGGCTTCCATCCCCATTAGAAATCTCCAAATTCCATTAATAGGTGTAAAAACTCACTAATTCTCCCACTCCATACAAGCCATGGGAGATACCAGTTCTCCATGGAATAATTATTAAGTAATTGGATAAGTATAATAGAATAAATAAGTGAATACAATGTTTTGAGTGGATGAATATTGGATCCATAACCTCTTCCTTTTAATTTTGTAGATGAGTGGTTTTCTCTATGTAATTCATTTTCTTGGTATAACTTAGTAGGTTGTATGCTCTCCACCTTCCCAATATTCAGTCATAGGTGGACCACAACAAATTCATATCTATATATACAATTTTTCATTAAGGTATGATAGGATATTGGTTCCATTATAGTACCTTAGATGTTCAAGATTAGCATTTTTGGATGGATTCTCCCTTTGAGAGCCTGTGTCTTCCCACATGAACATCGACCATGTATGACATGTTTTACTAAGATGTTTTTCCCCAATACTCTATTAATACTTATAGGAAAAATATTTTTTATGCAAGGGGATTTAAAATCTATTGTGTGAAGAGCCTTTGAAACATATTTTTTCATCGATTAATGCTACCAAGATTCCATCCCTCAAAGAAATGATGTACCCTAATGTTTTATATTCACCATCGGAATTGTTCATGCTGGTAGAATATGATTAAAGAGAATATA
Source organism: Viscum album (assembly GCA_963277665.1). Lineage (NCBI taxonomy): Eukaryota > Viridiplantae > Streptophyta > Magnoliopsida > Santalales > Viscaceae > Viscum > Viscum album. Next base: position 1,302,167,991 of record OY728140.1, on the reverse strand, counting down.
ATAAATGTTCATGATAATTGATTATACTCATTATATAGCTCAAATAAAATGTCAATAGATTCACCCCTCATATACATTGAAATTATGGCCTAAATTATAATTACACTAGCCATTCACACATATTATTACATGATAAAAGCATAATTAACCACTAATTAAAATCTAAGGATTGTAAATTTTAGTGTCATTGGAATATTATGTATATAAATATACAAAATTAAACTAAAATAAAAAAACATTCATTTAAACACCATAATTATCTCATAACAGTCACTGAGCTCTAACATCTTCATAGGATAGATTATGGAATTAATGGACAAAAGGGGTGATCTCTAAATCCAAATAATAGATTAAAAAAAGTAATAAATCATAGTACATGGGTTATAAGGAATGAAATGATGAAATAAAAATTCATAGGACATAAATAATCATAAATAAGATTAAAAATTACAACATGGAATCTTGTAATATTGGAATTGTAGGAATTTTAAACAACATAAAACACTATAAAAGAATGAGTCAAGGCTAACTAATGAGACTATTGTAAATTATGTAATGAGTCCTATAAAGAAGCTAGGTTCACTCCTAGTGCCAATATGACTTATGTGGAGACTAAAAGTTAACCAATTATTTGGAGTGCCATATTGGTTAAACTATCATAAAATGTTTATGAATATGTGTGTTTTATGAAGTTACAGATTCTCTCTCTAAAAGGGAAATTGCAGAGGTGAGTTCGAGTTGGTCTTTCATATCACCTACGTTTTGTAGTATCCTTGTTCAGGACGATTATCGTGGTGAGTGCTTTACTGGCCTTTGTAGATCGTCTCTTTGAACGCTCTTTGTACTCTTTACAGTATAATTAATTTTAATGGGAGCAGACTAGACTGACTCCTGATCTTCTTGGGTATGATGAGTGATATATAGGGAATGAACAAAATTCATACATGTGGAATGAGATGAGTATCATAATCATGTTATAAAGTATAAAAATGGATGTAACATAATGGTCTCCATGAAATAAAATATTTAAATCATTCACAGACATTATTAATGTAAAATAAGTGTGTATCATGAAAATTTGTATTTGAATGAAGTGAAAACATTTAAAATTTAGTTTTAAGAAACATTATAAAAGACCAAATTTGGATCATTTAACATGAAAAGATAAAAGATCATTTAAAGTTGAAAAATTAATAATTATTTTCATTAAACAAAAAAGTTAACTAATATTGTAGTTAACCATAAAAATAATCATTTTTTAATACTATTGGTTAATTAAAATTGATTATTGTGTGTACTTAAAAATGTGAAAAAAATTGGGAAGTTTCATATAATCCAGTTTGATTATCAAGATAAATTAAGTGGAAACTCTATAAAATATATATTTCCCCAAAAAATAAAGTTTAAAAAACTTAAGTAAACATTTTTTGTGAATATACATAAAATTAAAGAATATTAAAGAAAAAACGTAATAATTACTTAGAGGTAATTAGAGGGAAGGATTAACCCAAAGGAAAAATGTAGGTTGGAATGAACCCCTACCGTATGTGTGGAAATTTTCAGAACATTTACTTAATGACATTGATAGTTAAATTAAATTCATTATTTATTTAACTAATAACATATTATAAATTTTTTTAATTTATTATATTTTTATTGGGTTCATTTATGGAAATTTTGATTTGTTCTTGTGTTTAATTTTGTCATTTTGGGAGTTTTCATCTGATGGATTTTCTGAGTGTTTCCCATTAGTTTAATAATGGGAGTTATTGCGAAATAGTAAAAAAATTCCAAAAAAGTGTAATTATATTATATATATATATTTTTCCATGATATAAAATAGTCTCATATAGCATTTTTATCAAATATAAATATAAATATATATATATATATATATATATATATTTCATTAGATAAAACATTATTGACTAATGACTGATTTATTTTGGTATTTTTTTCCATCAAGAAATACTGTTAGTTATTTATATAATATTATGAATATATAATCATTAAATAACATTAAATAAGTTTTAATAAATATATTATACTATATTTTATCCATAAATTGTTTTTATGACCAGCCTTTAAGGGTGAATTGAAAAATGAATACTCATCATCCCAAAAGGTGGTAAATCGATGCCACATTGATGATGTTGTCATTTTTTAGAATACAATTAGAAGAGAAGGGGATTGATTATAGATATACAATTAAGAAAATAATATTCTAGTATATTTATGATAATATTGTTATAATGTGCCTTTTTATATGGTTGGTTAGGTAAGGATAAGAAAATAATAGAAATTTAAAGAGAAAAGGGGGTGTTTTACATCTTGATTGTTGCCTCATTGAAAACCTCTTTAACACACATGGAAATGGGATTTTCATGAAACCAACAAGATAAGAATGTGTGGAAGTGGTTTGTAAAAGGAATTGGGTAGAATATAAGTAATATGAAATTCATAGAACATGTGAGGATATGAGGTGGTGAGGTGTTTTATTTATATGTGAGGATAGGGGTGTCTTTTGATTATGTTACTAATTTATTTATTATTTTGATTCTAGATAAGAAATATTGTTTTTTATTGTGAATAAGTATAGTAAATAGTAAATTTTATTTCTAACTAATGGTTCCATACATCATTAATGACTTGAAAGTTGGTGTATTTGAATAAAATGATAAATACTGTAATTATTTTATGTCACTATTCACTAAAAATTATATTTTTTAGAAAAATCCCAAAAATTCACCCTAATCATTTTATAATGTATAGAATTTAAAAAATGGATAACATTTTTGGAATGTAATTCCCTAATAATGAGAAAATTAATTTTTATATAAAATCTATTTTTATCCGAATAATACTGATATTAAAATTATATCTAATTTTCTAAAACTTTGAAAAATTAATTAAGGCATCATAATACTATATTATAATCATATGAAAAAAATAAATATATTTATCTATTTTATGAAAATAAAATTTCTTTTAAATAATAAAATTTATTATAAAAATAAAAATAAACATTCATGTTTTACAAAAATACCAACACTTAATTTATCATTTTAAATCATTTATTTACTTATACCATGATATAAATATATCATATATTCACTCATAAGATAGATAAATTTTATTTTTTTAATTTCATATGTGTGGTATCTATTATTTTGGATTGATTAAAATTCCCAATGGTGACAATACTATTACAACAATAATGATACTATTCTATTAGTATAGGTTCCTTAATTTATTGAAATACATATTATTTCGTTCATTATCCATTTATAATGTTTTTATTGTGTTATATATGTTATTTTAAGTGAATTATACTATATGAAATAATAATAATAAGATAATTTCCATTTAAAAAATTATAGTTTATTACATTCTTCCCCCCTTATTAAATTTCACACTCGAAATTTCATTTTATATACAATGGTGAAAACAAGTGAGGGTACTTATCTTTCATCGCTTCCTCATATTACCATTTTTTCTCTTCGTACTTATGGTTCCACCATAGTACATTGAACATGTGAGTAGTATTACTGCCTAGAACATTATCTCTATAGTCTAAGATCCTCAAAAAATTCTCTCAAATGAGAGGTCATTCTCTAATTGTTCCTCCACTGGATTCTGTACATGTGAGGGATAGGGTTTGTACTTATTCCAGTGGTTTATATGGAATACCTCATATACTTGAGACATGGTAGGTAGATGTAATACTCAATAGTCCACATCTTTGACATGTTCAACAATCTTGATGGTCCAGATGTTCCTGGAACTCAGCTATCCTTTCATAAAAAATCTCATTATCCTCTTCCATGGAGATATGTAGAGGAATTACATGTCTCCAACCAAAAAATTCATTTCTCTTCGATGATTTTCTCCAGAACTCTTATATAAATATTAAGCGATCATGATGTGTTGCTCAATGATTTTAACATTTTCTACCATTTCTTCGACCATTTGAGCTCCATGTATCTTACATTCATGGAATTCATCCCAGCATGCTACTGTTATGAATCATTTGTTATAAGGGGATTTATATGGATCCATTAGGATGCTCAAGTTGAAATTGTTGACTTATGAGAACAAAACAATGGCGATAGGTTGATCCCATCATCCTTTGAAGTCCGTAGAACATGATCTTTACATGTATTCTAGTGTCTGAATAGTTTTCTCATGCTGGCCAACATTTTCAGAATGATAGGCCAAACTAAAATTTAACTAAGAGTTTATAGCATATTAGATACCTTTATAGAACATGTAGGTGAATTGTAGATCTATATTAGATACAATCAATAGTGGTACTCCGTGAATCATTACCACATATCCTATGTATATTTGTGCATGTTGATCCATTGTGAATTCCTCTCATATTGAGATATGGTGAGTTGTCTTATTGAAATGATCCACAACAACCAATATATAATTTTTACCTATGAATGCTCTTAGAAGCCTGGTGACTATGCCCATGGTGATGTTTTCCCATTTCAATTTTGATATTGTTAATGATTTCATTATCCCCATATAATTTTTCCTTTCATCCTCCACATACAGACATACCAGGAACATTGATGTATATTCAACAATATTTTCTTCATATTGTCTCACTAGTAGTTCTCTCATAGATCTTGATACATCATTGTGCTCCCTGGGTGTATAGAGAAAGATATTCAATGTGAATCATTCAAAATATCTATTTTTATATCTGGATTAGATGGTACACATATTTGTGTCCAAAATCTCATGAATCCTTCCTCATTGAATTTTTTATTTTGAGAATTTCCCATTTCTGATAGCTTCAAACATTTTCTTAATTTCCAAAGCATTTTTTTGAATCATTTATTTTTCCCATGAGGAATTTTTTGACAAATTAGTTGATAAAGGATTGATGATGTTCCTTACATATTTATTCTCATACCAATCCTTTTCAAATATATGAATATTGGGTCATTCTCAATTATCATAATTGTTAATGTTGTAGGATCCTTTACACTTAGGTCATTTTACACTTCATATTACTTACTAAGATGTTAGTGGATTAAATATTCATAATCATTGATGAGATTTAACAAACATTTTTGGAACATATTAATCTCATTATGTATAAAATTATATTTGAGGCTCTTATTATAAATATATATCTTAGAATTATTCTACTAGAGATAATGCTGCTATATTTTTTACATGAACATCATAGCCACCCATTCTAGATCATGTGTGGGATAGTTTTCCTTATTAATCATCAACTTCCATGAGGCATATGATATCAAACAATCATTTATCAACATTAAAAATCCAAATAACTTTTTTTAAGAATCACTATATACCATAAATTATTCCCCACTAGTTAGAAGTGTGAGTACTGGTGCAATTATGTGCCTCTTTTTGATCTCCTTAATGATTTCCTCGCATTTGGGTGTGGAAGAATAATTTACCCCTTTGTGTGTTAAAATATGTTTCAGGTTATTAAATCATGATAAATTTCTCTAAAAACATTAGTATTACCCAACTAAGACAAGAAATATATGGATATACATTATATAAGTTAGCAAGAACCATTCTTCTATTACATTTATTTTAGAAGGGTCCATGAATACCCCTTTTTTTGGGATTACATTCCATAAGAATGCTATATCCTCTATCAAAATCTCACATTTACTTACTCTTTATATAGTTTCACCCATTAAAAATTTATTATCAATGAATTAAAATGATCCTCATGCACTTCTTTAATTTTTGAGTATATTAGAAAATCATCAATTAAGTCTACCAAAAATCTATTGATGTAATCTCTAAAAAATCTATTAATTATATCGATAAAATTAATTACAGATTCAATAGGGAATTAGTATGAATTCATAGTTTCTAGAACCTATTTGAAAGGCAGTCTTGGGAATATATTCTCTCATAAACATTAATCGATGATATCTTGATGGAATTTCTACCATAGATAAATACATGTCCCCATGTAGTTAATAAAAAAAATCAATTATCTATGGTAGGGGATAAATTTACATTATCATAATTTTTTAGTTCATTATTATCAATTTTGTGGCACTTTGATCCATCCATATTTTTTATGAAGAAGAGTGGGTAACCCCATTTTGATGTACTCCGGAGTATAAAACAAGTCTCCAGATTATTTTATAACTACTTCATTAGTTCCTCTAACTCAGTGGTGGAAATTCTATATGGTGTCTTTAATATAGGTAGATATCTATTAATATGATTAATTGAGATCTTAACATACTGGTCAAGAGAATGACCAAAAAATTCTTTGGGGAATACATCAGTGCAATCCCTCACAGTGGACATCACTTTGATCATGATTACAGCATATGCCATCATAAATTTAACTAGATATTCATGATCACAAATAAATAATATACACTATGGGGATGAAAATTCTAAAGGATATTCATCCCCATCCTAACACTTATATAGAAGGGGATGATGCCTCGGGATGGGAATAGTTGTATTTATTTCCCTATAGTTGATGTTGTATTTTTATAAAGACATAAAATCCATGCCCAAAATTACAAAAAAACATCACCAATGGTGCTAAGATAATATTTTTTGGAAGGTTTAATAAAAAAATATTTACCAGGGTGAACATTTGATTCAATAATTTATGAATATTCTGTTCTCATTGAAAACTCAACCACCATATTTTGATGTGGTGTTTGAATAGTTCTACAAAATTTGATAGAAATGAAATAATGTGTAGAACTGGAATCCAATATTAGGTTCTCTATTCTTCAATGAATAACCAGAAAACCAATCACCACATCATTGTCAGGTTCCACCTTAGTAGTAGTGATAGCATATTACTTTCTTTGTTACCTTGGAGGCTACTATTATTGATTTCATTAGACAACCCTTGGCTTAGGACAATGGATTGAAAAATACCCATGATCCTTGTTGTTGAAATAATTCCCTACAAGCTATGTGTTTATATGATCCTTCTATTATTATTACACATTTTTGGGATTATTCATATCTCTTCAACAATTAATATCTAGAACCCCTCTCATCCACATTTTAACCATCTATTGGTTCCCCTTAGTCAAATTTAAGGATGCTTCTTCCCACATTATTAACACATGGGATGTTGAGATTTATTTCCATCATGGGATTTATCGGTTGATCATCCCATTTTATACTACACTTCCACTTTTTTTATGGGAGAATGAGAACACTAAGTGTCTCCATTCTACATTTCAAACTTATGGGAAAAAATGAAAATATCATTGTAAGAAACCTGGTACTATAAAAATGTTTTAATCCTTTTTATTATGGTTTAAATTATTACTGGTGGCCTAAGGTGGATACAAAATTTTATCAATAGTATCTCGGGAGGTCCAAGGCTTGTTCGGAGAACTGAATCAAGAATTTGGGTTTAAAATGGCATGCCATATAATAAATTAAAATGATGTGGATCAGGTAAAATGGTATAATAATCCATTTTAGGTAGAGATAAAGATTAGGTGGATGCCGAACAATCAGACAAAACCATTTTATTTGCTCACCACGATTGTGCGGAAACCTTTTCAATTTTTATAGTTGTATTCTTCACAATTTTCACTTGTTTAGTCAAACCATCTAAGGAAACTAGATGGATGACCCTTCCCTATAGAGAATCATTAAAAATTGGGGCATGGATTGGACAAACTTTGTGGCCTATTTATTTTTCGTGAAATTACCATTTTCTTTTAATAAATTTTTAAATTTTTTTTAACATTCCCACTTAGTTGAATGTCATCATATTGGAATTGATCACATGAAGCTCTAAAATTATATTTGATCATGATCCTTTATCTTTCCTCTAATTCAAGAATCACTAATATTATTGGATCTGAATCAGTGAGTTGTTAATAACTTTTCATTCATTCTTCAATTTTCTTGTAATTAATGACACAATTTAAGTGCACGATAATTTTATAAATTGCATGTTCTTCATCTGCCCTTCCTTTTTCTTCGAATCAGAGTCAAATCAAGAGTTTATACTATATGATAACTCTACTAACAAGCCATGGTAGGTGTTATATACTTTTAATGTTGGTTTTGGTTCTTTATTAGGCTATCATCCTATATCATCCTGCCTTTTTCTCATATAGACTTTCATTACATTACACAAAATTGAGGATCTTTAAGGTTTAGTGTCTTGGAAACTAGGAACATAAAACCTGAAAACAACATAAAACATTATTCTTAAACACTTGAAAGGATTCTCCTTAAGTTCATCCTAGGTTCATTACTGCATCTCATAACCTGGGGACATACATCAAATGAAAGGGTGAGCAGAAGGCCCAGTAAGGGAAACAAGAGAAACATTTAACATGTGAACTTGAGATACATCAACTATGTCATAAAAAAGAAATTTACGGCATGAGAAAGAAATCATGTGGCATATCATAATAAAAATAACATTTTTAATAACTTTAAGATGTTGCTACATCATTTAACATAGACAATCATGAACATATCACCAAGGTCCATCCCCAAGGTGTCATTTGAAAATTACCAAGGTTATTCACCAAGATATCGTGAAAATTGTAATCTCTAGTGGTTACATCATTACCCAATGAATTGGAGCACTATCAGGGCGCACCCTTAAATTTTCCTTTATTATCATGTGAGCCAAATATATCATCATCAAACATTTCATAAATAACCCATATAAAATAAAATAAATGGGTTTCATTTCATAAACATAATTTTTTAAAAACTGCTTTAAAGACATGATCTTTACCCCACTTTAAACCCACGGAAGGGGAGAGCGGGTATCATGTATGTAAATCCCAGAATTTAAAATAGAAAATTTTTATGTATATGTGAATACCCCTTTAGAAATAAGAGCTTTGAGAATTCACTTTATAACATAAAATAATTTTGAGAAAAGAGAGAGGCATTTTGAGACGAAAATTCTGCAGCATAACGACTATGTTTCAGGGTTTTAGAAAACATTGAAAAGAGAGGGGACATGGTTCAAACATTAATAAATGACCCATAAAATAGTAGAGGGATAGAAAGAAGGATATATGAACATGGTAATGAAATTTGAAGGACATACCATTTGAAATGAAGAACATGGAAGGAAGACAAAAATTAGATTTCTCTTATGAAAATTCGGCAGCCTAACAGCGTCACTTAAACTTCAACAAAATGATTTGAAAAGATCAAATAGGGTCTCTAATCATGTGAACATAAGAGTTAAGTATGATAGATATAGATATAATACCCCAGCATAATTAAAAAAGGAACTTGAAATACTTGACATGAAAGTAGAACTTTGAAATGAATGCGAAGGGTGAAAGAATCCCCTTAAAAAATTCGGCAGCCTAACGACATCACTTAAAACTTCAAAATACTGAATTGAAGAGATAAAATGGGGTCTCCCATCATATGATAATAAAAGATCAGTATGATATATATAGATATCATACCCCAACATAATAAAAAGGAACTTGAAAGACTTGACATGAAAGTAGAACTTTGAAAAATGAGAAGGGAGAAAGAATCCGTTACAAAAATTTCGGCAGCCTAACAGCGCCACTTAAAACTTCATAAAACGAAATAATGAGAGTAAGAGGGGATATATCATTATATGAAAATGAAAATGAAAGTAATAGGATTATAAAAGAAGATCCTTTAACATAAGAACATGGATCATAAAAGAAATGACATAAAAGAGATTACTTGAAAAGAAAGAGAGAGGTCAGATCCCTTACCTTAAAACGTAACTCTTAAAACTCAATGGTTGGGACCTTGAGGGCATGGGGGAACCTTGGGAGGAATCCTTGGGAGGTAATGTGACCAGAAGTTCGTTTGGGGAGAGTGGGGATTCGAAATGGATGCGAGGATGGCTTGGTTTTTATAGGGAAAGTGAGGGGACAAGGCATTAATGGCCAAGGGACATCTCACAAGTGGTTTTCTCAAAACCATGTGCTCTCCCATGATATTTCCCATGAAGTTAGGCCACATGGGTCCCCCAATACAATAATTCATCACCTTTGGTCGGCCAACCCTTAAAATATCTCATGACATCATCATGACACAGTTATGATGTCATTAAACATACCGAAACCCTAAAACTGTATTTTTACTATTCACTGAAAATTCAACTTTCTCAGAAAAATCCCAAAATTCCACCTTAACCAAATATAAATGATCTGATTTCAAAAATGAACTGTATTTTATAAAAATAATTTTCTAAATATTTTTAATTTATTTTTTAAATAAATACATTATTCACCGAAAACTCATTTTTTCAGAAAAATCCCCAAAAATTACCATAACATAATATCGATGCTCTGAGTTAAAAAATAAAGTGAATTTTATTAAAATAATTTTCTAATTATTTTTAATTTAATTTTTAATTTAAAAACACTATTCACCCGAAAAAACTAACACTTGAATAATAATTTATGAAACTGTTATTTAACCATTTTATTGAATCACATTACTTAATCAAGGTGCCTAGATTATATTAAAACTTTCTTTAAGTGAGATTACTAATCCATTTTGTCACATTACTAATCCTAAGCATAAAATCACTATTCATAATTTACTATTCATCAAAAATCAAGTTGATCTTATTAGAATCTAAATTTCGTACTGGACATAATTGTAGAAGACCATTTTTTGAATATCATTACACATTTCTAATTATTTAAGGTTTACATAAACATTTTTTAAAATATCCTTTTTCTAAAATTCATCAAAAATATGCATACTATATTTATCTGGTCATTTGAATATTTATAAACTTCATCATAAGAATAAATCCCAATTTTTATTTAAAACAAAGGATTACACAAGGAAGTTACGGTCTCCTTACATAGCCCCTTATCACACCAGCATAAGACCTAAGTGTAAGGTGTGCTAAGGTGATAGAATCTGAGGGAGGCTCGGCCAACATCGCACAAGTAGTAATTTATATCATTTTGAACTTCTCGCAAAGGCGATTCCGTTATAGCTTAACATGATGAAGTTCAGCTTGGGTTTAGTTCAGAGCAAAACCCAGTGGTGCTACCTCCTTCCCAAGTTCTGTTAGATGGGATTCGATCGGTCCAAGACTACTGGGTGAGGCCATCGAATCTTCTTTCTATAATAATTAACCAAGATTACTTGTATTTAGAGACAATAATTGAAATGTTTAGTTTACAACGGTAATATTGACCAATGGTCATATAACAGTCAAAACCCAACGATCTCATTTTAATTATACTCATGTTATCAAATGAAACATTTTTGTTGAGTATAAAAATAAAATAACACATAAAATTAGGAAACAAGATTTATTCAAAATTTCGGGTCGTTACAATCTTCCCCCCTTAAGAAATTGCGTCCTCGCAATTTTTAAAATTGGGTTTTGAAATTTCATTGAAAGTCCAACATCGAAAAAGGAGTCAGTAAAACTATTACTTTAAAAGAAAGAAAGGGAAGTGCAAAGGTCACCTGAGTTAACCCACACTAGGATTCCATGTAGGAAAACATGGACATGGAGGAGAAAATAAAGGGTCAAGTTATGAGAGAGAGTGTAGAAAACATGATTAGGAGAAAATTAACCATAAGAAAATCCCAAACTTAGGATGTGTGTAAACGGTCTTTGATTACCTAGTAGGAAACGTAAACCAACAACATTTTTGTTTTATGTTCCTTTTCATAATTTTGAGGAATTCATTTACTACATAGAACAGAAACATAAGAAAATATACCTACCTTCAAATAGAGTTTCATCCTTTAATATGTCTCTACCAAAACTAATCTTTTCTCCAAATGATGAGAATTCAAAAACACTTGGTCTCATCCAAAGCACAAGAATCATCTTCTAGAGAATCACATAATCCACAAAAGATTAACTATCTATTTCTTCTATCTTTAAACATTATCCCAAAAACAGAAAGGGTAAGGTAAAACAACTCTTCAAAAAGATAGAATCCCATAAGAATGGAAACTACTTTTAAATCTTCAAAGTTCTATGGTACTAACAAAATTTCATCATAGACCATTCCATAAATAACGGTCCTTAAAATTCCTCAAAATAAACCAAACTAAGATTGAAACCCAAATAAAAGAAGGATTTGATAACATAGTCTTCCAAAATAAACTTCATTGTTCATATCCAAACAACATCAACCACACCTAACATCTTATAACAATAGTAGCTATCCTAAACATATTTTTACCCAAGACAGGTTAATCATTCCCATAAGTAAGCTAAATTACTATAAGTCCACCTTAAATTCATCGATTCTTCAAAATATAAGTCAACCTTTACTCCTCATAGAAAATACCGTAGTAATATATTTAAGTCGATCATATAGAGTCCCCAAAATAGTGAACATCTTCCAAAATAATAATCCTCTTTTAATCCCCTGATCATATCTTTCATATTAATACGACAATCGTCGCATTTCCTATCACATTGGTTGTTGGGACATGTTCTTCCATTTCCTGCCATTAACTAAGAAAAGAAACTATAATTAGGGGCTTGAATAGCTAATAATCATTAAAAGGAAACTTTAAGCATAGAAGGATAAACTTTTAGAAGGAAAGTATACCCTAACTTGTGATCCCTAGGTTCCAATCTAGGTTATCCATGATCATATCTTCTTATGTGAATCTTTATTTTATTTTATCTTGGTTCCTTTAATAATGGTTCATACTAAGCTTATGAATTTACCAAAGCATATCCCTCGGGAGTGTCGTAACCAAGAGTGAAGTAAGTCCCATTGGTGTGTACCAGTTCTCGTTCGAGTCTAGATCAAAGCGGTGTTTTCGGGTTTTACCCCTATGTACATCAGTGCCAGAGCCACCTCTACCTGCTTGTATCTAGACAGGGATGTATTTGTTTGGAAACCCCTTAATCAATACTCACCAAAATACTAGGAAGATTTCTTATATTTAAACTTTTCTATAAGGTTCTTCCTAAAGTTTTCATATACTAATTTCTACAAATAACTAAACCATCATTTGATACAAACTATAGCATCCCGCCTTTTTGTCATATAAACTTTCATTACATTACACAAAACTGAGGATCTTTAAGGTTTAGTGTCTTGGAAACCAGGAACATAAAACCTGAAAACAACATAAAACATTCTTCTGAAACACTTGAAAGGCTTCTCCTTAAGTTCATCCTAGGTTCATTACTGCATCTCATAACCTGGGGACATACATCAAATGAAAGGGTGAGCATAAGGCCCAGTAAGGGAAACCAGATAAACATTTAACATTTGAACTTGAGATACATCAACTATGTCATGAAAAATAACTTTAAGGAATGAGAAAGAAATCATGTGGAATATCATAATAAAAATAAAATTTTTAATAACTTTAATACGTGGCTACATAATTTAACATAGACAATCATGAACATATCACCAAGGTCCATACCCAAGGTGTCATTTGAAAATTACCAAGGTTATTCACCAAGATATCGTGAAAATTGTAATCTCTAGTGGTTACATCATTACCCAATGCATTGGAGCGCTATCAGGGAGAACCCTTAAATTTTCCTTTATTATCATGTGAGACACATATATCATCATCAAACATTACATAAATAACCCATATAGCATAAAATAAATGGGTTTCATTTCATAAACATAACGTTTTAAAAACTGCTTTAAAGACATGATCTTTACGTCACTTTAAACCCACGGAAGGGGAGAGTGGGTCTCATGTATGTAAATACCATAATTTAAAATAGAAAATTTTGATGTATATGTGAATACCCCTTTAGAAATAAGAGATTTGAGTATTCAATTTATAACATAAAATAATTTTGAGAAAATAGAGAGGCATTTTGAGAGGAAAATTCTGCAGCATAACGACTATGTTTCGGGGTTTTAGAAAATATTGAAAAGAGAAGGGACATAGGTCAAACATTCATAAATGACCCATAAAACAGTATAGGGATAGAAAGAAGGATATATGAACATGGTAATGAAATTTTAAGGACATACCATTTGAAATGAAGAACATGGAAGGAAGACAAAAATTAGATTTCTCTTATGAAAATTCGGCAGCCTAACAACATCACTTAAACTTCAACAAAATGATTTGAAAAGATCTAATACGGTCTCTCATCATGTGAACATAAGAGTTCAGTATGATAGATATAGAGATCATACCCCAACATAATTAAAAAAGGAACTTGAAATACTTGACATGAAAGTAGAACTTTGAAATGAATGAGAAGGGTAAAAGAATCCCCTTAAAAAATTCGGCAGCCTAACGGCGTCACTTAAAACATCAAAATACTGAAATGAAGAGATCAAATGGGGTCTCTCATAATATGATCATAAAAGATTAGTATGATAGATATAGATATCATAACCCAACATAATAAAAAGGAACTTGAAAGACTTGACATGAAAGTAGAACTTTGAAAAATGAGAAGGGAGAAAGAATCCGTTACAAAAATTTCGGCAGCCTAACGGCGCCACTTAAAACTTCATAAAATGAAATAATGAGAGTAAGAGGGGATATATCATTATATGAACATGAAAAGGGAAGTAAGAGGAGTATAAAAGAACATTTTTTAACATAATAACATGGAGCATAAAAGAAATGACATAAAAGAGATTACTTGAAAAGAAAGAGAGAGGTCGGATCCCTTACCTTAAAACGTAACTCTTAAAACTCAAAGGTTGGGACCTTAAGGGATTGGGGGAACCTTGGGAGGACTCCTTGGGAGGTAATGAGACCAGAACTTCGTTGGGGGAGAGTGGGGAGTCGAAATGGATGAGAGGATGGCTTGGTATTTATAGGGAAAGTGAGGGGACAAGGCATTAATGGCCAAGGGACACCTCACAAGTGGTTTTCTCAAAACCATGTGCCCTCCCATGAAATTTCCCATGAAGTTAGGCCAAATAGGGCCCCCAATACAATAATTAATCACCTTTGGTCGGCCAACCCTTAAAATATCTCATGAAATCATCATGAAATCGTTATGATGTCATTAAACATACCGAAACCCTAAAACTGTATTTTTACTATTCACTGAAAACTCAAATTTCTCAGAAAAATCCCACAATTTCACCTTAACCAAATATCAATGCTCTGATTTCAAAAATGAACTCCATTTTATAGAAATAAATTTCTGAATAATTTTAATTTATTTTTTAAATAAATACACTATTCACCGAAAATTAATTTTTTCAGAAAAATCCCCAAAATTTACCATAACATAATATCGATGCTCTGAGTTCAAAAATAAAGTCCATTTTATAAAAATAATTTTCTAATTATTTTTAATTTAATTTTTAATTAAAAAACACTATTCACCTGAAAAAACTAATACTTGAATAATAATTTATGAAAGCGTTATTTAACCATTTTATTGAATCACATTACTTACTCAAGGTGCCTAGATTATATTAAAACTTTATTTAAGTGAGATTACTAATCCATTTGGTCACATTACTAATTCTAAGCATAAAATCACTATTCATAATTTACTATTCATCAAAAATCAAGTTGATCTTTTTAGACTCTAAATTTCGTACTGGACATAATTGTAGAAGACCATTTTTTGAATATCATTACACATTTTTAATTATTTAAGGTTTACATAAACATTTTTTAAAATATCCTTTTTCTAAAATTCATCAAAAATATGCATACTATATTTATTCGGTCATTTAAAAATTCATAAACTTCATCATAATAAGAAATCCCAATTTTTATTTAAAATAAAGGATTACACAAGGAAGTTACGGTCTCCTTACATAGCCCTTTATCACACCAGCATAAGACCTAAGTGTAAGGTGTGCTAAGGTGATGGAATCTGAGGGAGGCTTGGCCAACATCGCACCAGTAGTAATTTCTATCAGTTTTAACTTCTCGCAAAGGCAATTCCGTTCTAGCTTCACACGATGAAGTTCGGCTTGGGTTTAGTCCAGAGCAAAGCCCAGTGGTGCTACCTCCTTCCCAAGTTCTGTTAGATGGGCTTCGATCGGTCCAAGACTACTGGGTGAGGCCATCAAATCTTCTTTCTATAATAATTAACCAAGATTACTTGTATTTAGAGACAATAATCGAAACGTTTAGTTTACAACGGTCATTTTGACCAATGGTCATATAACAGTCAAAACCCAACGGTCTCATTTTAATTATACTTATGTTATCAAATGAAACATTTTTGTTGAGTATAAAAATAAAATAACACATAAAATTAGGAAACAAGATTTATTTAAAATTTTGGGTCGTTACACATCTTATATACCTCTCTCCATACTTCCCAGTACAACTCTAAAATTAAATCGTACAATTGAATTAAATAAAAAGGGGCATTTTTGGGATTCCCTTAAAAAACCTTCTGATTGGTTGTTGGTTATTTAACCATCCAAGGCAATAGATTGGGTGTTACCTTTTCATATTCCACATGTTTAACCACCCAGTGGGTATGATTTAGGTTTCCCTAGTAAAAGGAAACACAATTATATTTAATTTATATTGATATTATTAGATAAATGTATTATTTGGAAAATGTGGCAATGGGTGGATAAAATCATGTGATATATTTAAATGTGAATTTTAATAAATGAGTGTGCATAATAAGTGGGTTCTTTTGGGTGTGAATGGTTTTATGAGTGGGTATTCACATACGGTATGACTTGATTAATGGTATAAAATTGTGACTGATTCATTAGATTCATTGAATGAGGTTACCAGGATCATGAATGTGGTATTATATGCCTTGTATAGAGTATTAACATTGGTTCTTAATTCCATGTGATTCCTTTTGCCTTGTTTTCCATTAGATTTGGCTTTCTTGGACTAGTATAGGACATGTTTGGAAAGACATGCTCCCTGGTTTCCAATTTGTGCCTAATTGATTTTCCATCAAGATTATCCTCAAACACAATGTGTATGATTTTATTTTTATACCTTGGATATGGACCATCTATGTCTAACACATTGATTATATGGAAATACTATGGGAGTTATTGTATACATGGTTGATCGATTTGACCATCGATATTATGGATCTTTGGGTTATATAGGAAGACATTATTTAACATGAAATTTTTGGATGTATAATGAGGGTGTAGTGTCACATTATTTTAAATGTAGATTCCTTGGTATAGAATATGACACATTATTTTTAGTGTGTCTCTTAAGTCTTTTTGGAATGACATGAATTAATTACATTTTCTGGGCATCTTTACATTAATTTTCTACTTAACTGTTTACCTGTACAATACTTAGATTATTATATTTTACATCCTAGATTGTGTAGATCATTGGTGGTTAACTACTAGGATTGTATTTCATACCCTATTTGACTCACCATTTGGTACAAGAATAGACTATTTGGATTCATGTAGAGATAGGGGAAAGTGCCCACATTTCGAGGGTTGATTTTGTTACATTCTTAGAAGTAGGGGAGAATGATATCTAGATGAGGCTTGTAATGATATATGGAAATAAAAATTTTGGTATTTTGATATTTTGGATACATGTGTTACAATATTTTTTTACTAATTAAGTCTCCTTTGTTTATACATGTATCAATTTCATTGTATATATGAGATTCATTCTAGCTTTGTTATATATTCAAGGAGTTTATCTATTATTTGACAATTATACAACATTCTTTACTTGTATGTTATTATATTCCAATATGTCACACTCTGGTGATGAGTGAAAAATCTCTCTAATGTATCAGCTAGGCCCTCTCTATTATTCTGAAGCCTTGTGGATTTTGGGAGATGAGCTTCATGACATGTGGTTAACTGAGATCGAGGAACTATTGAGTGGAATCCATGTCAAGAAATTTACAAGGTAGTATCAATGATGGTTTATTTCATTGTTTTCTATATTATTTGGTGAAAATATAATGTAATATGAAGGAATTGGGGTTTGAAAATGAGATGTTCCTAGTATTACGTAACCCATGTACTTGAAAAATCCAGATTCCATCAAATGAAATATTTATTTTCATGATTTAATCTATAAAAGTTGATTTTATTTTACCTTTGGGAGAAAAAGTAGCATTATGATGTTAATAATGATATGATTGATGGTTCTATTTTGTTCCAAACTTGATGAGATGAGGTTATTCCATCTCATGGATCTTATAGGCACTTGTTAAAAATAACATTCCATGAATTATTCTATTTTATTTAGGATTAATTACCTACCTGCATGTTATTATGATAGGTCTTATGATAAATTTACATACTAATGTGATAGGAATTTCTGTAGGGGATAAATAATTTGGAACCATGTTTTTGTTCATAATTTTTATGAGAACTTATTGACAGAATAGTGATGCACCATTTTAATGAATTATTTAAAGTGAATTTGATATGATATGAATTATATTCGCACTAATTTTTTTTAATGAGGTGTTGTGGGACTTCATGAATTAGATATTTTTGAACCATTTTAATTAATTTTTTAATTATGTTATGATATAATTGGAATGAGTGTAAAATGAAATTGATATGTAAAAGTGAACATTGAAACAAAGACATAACCTAGAACGAAATTTTGAATGGGAAAGAGGTAGTGTCTATAGTGGTTTTTAGTGATTGTTCTTTTATATATTCATGGATTTGGGATAAGTCTATGTCGTATGATATTCTTTTAGGATAGTTTTTTTGTCCTATTCTTTTGAGATAAAAAATTTGATGTTGTTATTTTTTGATGCATGTCTTTCGAATTATATAGGCATGCCGCTATGAAGACCTCTAGTTGTATTCTAGGAGGGTGGAAAAGACCATGTTCGTGTGGTAGTGGGTCATGTGATACTGGTGGATCCTCCTTAAGTTCCAATTAAAACACAATCTGTTCTTTGGGACATAGGTGCTGAGATACTATTCCATGATGGATTCTTTCTCTCAATAGAGTCATTTTAGGGATAACTGCATCTTGCCTTTCATATAGCTGAACATATGCGTGTGTTCAAGTAGTAGTATCCACCTCCTTTCAAGGGGTGTGGATGTCTAGAATCTACTAAGAAATGGCTAGAGACTATACTGTCGATTTTTAAGAATCTAGAGAAACCACTTGAGATGAGGGTGAATGTCATGAAATACATGCTTCATTGAAAAGAAAAGTACTGGTGGGATGTTATTAACTAGGATGACAGGCTATGATATATGATTTGAAATTCATCCAAAACTAGGATCTAAAACTATTTCTATTGAGAGACTCTATGGGAAGAGTAAGCTAGTGAATTCATGTGTTTGGAGAAGGGTGCTATAAATGTAACGCCCCGACCCCAGCTACCCGGAGTCGGTGCATTACTTCGTAACATTGGCATGATCACAAAAGATCAAGTCTCGAAAGACCGATTAGTTTAGTAGCCTTGGAAACACTAGATACATTCATAAGTCTTTCATTACATCAAAAAGTAAACAAACTACAATAACATGGTCTTCATAGTCCACACTCATATCCCTTTATGACTACCTCTGCAGGTCATTCATAAAATACTTCTTCACATCCTGGAAAAATATTAAAACATTGAAAGGGGTGAGATCAGATGCTCAGTAAGGATAAAAATATAGCAGAAGCTTTCATCAATAAACATAAACATTTAAGGCAATGTATAACTAAAACAAAAGCCTTTTAAACTTGAACTTCAACATAATATGGAAAAATAAAATTAAATGATGCCATTTACTTACTCACATGAATATTCTACTAGTCGAATAATCACATGCAATATCAATAACCACTTTCATAATGAGGGAATGTATAATGCTAGACATTCTGAAACATTTTTTCAAGGCCTCGGCCAAGACGTCTAAAATGATTAAGTCCTCGGCCAAAACCATAAATCAAATTGGGAAAGGGCCTCGGCCAATTCCACGTCTAGTTGTCTCATGAGACCTACCGATGCATCGAGGAGCTATAGCGGGCTCCACCCTTTACATTTTAAGTCCAATACATTCCTCATATGAATAGGTTTAAACATAACATAAATATTCGTATTAAAAATAGAATACGAAATGTCAAAAATTTCTCCATAAACTATGGATGGTATAAAAATAACACATCCACAGTCAAATATTTCACAAAATGTTCAATGGAAGTTTTGTATCATAAATCAATTTCAATTAAACTTAAAACCCATCAAAGGATGTTGACATGGATGAAATCAAAGATATTTGAGAGAAATATCTCTCCTTTTTGAAATCATTTAAAAGTCCCATAATTATAAAATAATACATTTACATTGAAAAAATTCTTATAAGCTTGTTAGGGAAGCTTCGACGAAGTTATAATGGCGGAAAATAGCCGCACCCACCGTATAAGTAAAAAAAACATTCTTACCTTAAATTTGTCAGAAAGGTCAAAAAGTACATTGTTTGGAAAACGACGGTAAGATTCCTTTCAAAAACGTATAAGGGTATAAATGACTTTAACCCATTTTCCATTTAATAGTAAAAATGTTTTGAAAGACATTTTTAAGAAACATGGATGTGGATGATAACAAGGTCCCAGTAGATAATTATGTATAAACAACCTTGGATAATGAAGAGGTTGTGAAGTAAACCCTTACCTTGTACTTTTCCTTGGTTGGGGTAGGTTAAACTCTTGTATAATGGTGAGATAATTGTTATTAAATTATACAAGAATCATATACATTCATATGATATCAGATATGATCTTTTAACATTTCTTTGTTAACAATATCTTAGATTTATCGTTGTTTCGGGTGTTAACTTACTCGTTTTCGTAAGTCGTGTTTTCATGGATAGGTTGTATCTTATTCATATCCATAATAATATCATGTCCTTAAACATTATTTTTAGATCATCAAATGATAATTATACTTGAAAGGATACGACGGAGAATGAATCTCATCGCGTTCGTGGAGACGGTAGTCCGTACGTACGCACGAGCGACAATATCATTATTTTGATATTAAAATAATATATAATTGGATACTATATAATATATACAGAATCATTATCATGTTATATTTATTATTTACATGAATTACATATCATTATTATACCCATCTAAATAATAATATATTGAATAACAATTACACCACGACGTGGAGACGGTAAGCCGTACGTACACACGTATGGTGACATGTCATTAAAATGATGGTTAGAATAATGAATATGGTTGTTCCATATTTATAATAACATCACAGTATATAGAAGATACTGGAGTTATAATTTTAGAATTGAAATAATAAACAAAGAGGGAGTGGAAGAAGAAAGAAACTTGAAAGAGGGTGATGAAAACGTTACCTCTTCTTCGGGTTCTTCCTTTTGATTTGATCAAAAGGACTTTATAGGATGGCTTTCTGACTAAATTAAAGCTTCTAGGATGAAGGGAGATAAGTTGGGAGAGTATTTGGGCAGAGTTTGTCCGAACCAAAAGGCTTGAAAGTGTGAATAAGGTGGTAGAGGTGGGGCCCTTTTATAAGAGGAGAGGAGGGGCTCTTTTGGAAAGATTGAAATGTTACATTATTATACAATGATTTTCGGATTCTAAAGGTCCCACACTTATATAATTAGTGGATAAGGTGATAAGGGTTCGAAATATACCCATACAATAGTCTTTGGACAAGTGTAAGCCTTGGATTTTACATTATCTTTTCATTTTATTAAAATCGTTAAATAATGAGGTCATCGCTGCATCATAATGATGTCATAAATAATTTAATTTATTTAATGTCTAAAAATTATTAAAAAATACTATGATGTAGGAAATCTTTTTATATTTCTAATGAATATTTATAGTCAAAATTTGGACTTGTGTAACCCCACTTAAAAACTATTTTAGTAAAACAACTCATGTTTGTGTCAATTTAATTTTAACATTAAATAAATATATATTAATGTCATTTTCCAACCAAAGTGGCTCCATGGGGTCCCCAAGTTGACCCATGGGTTGTATTGGTCGGCCATGACTCATCCAATAGGAGTAGGACAAGTGTCAAGCTCATCTCATATTATTAAAACATTATTTTTACCTTAAACTACACTAATTACCTCTAATCGTGATTAAGAACTTGAAAGTTACTATTCACCAAAAAATTATTTTAATCTCATTGAACCATATTTTACTTATTAATGACAACCATGTATGTCGGATTTTTGAAAATCAAATCACAGAAGTGGTAATATTTCATTTTAACGAAAAATCAGTTTTTAACAACCACTTAGTGGTTTCACTATTCATCAAAAATTGAAGTTTTTCAGAACAATGCCAAAATTTCACCCTAAGCTATAATTGATATTCCGAATTCAAAAATGATTTCTATTTTATGAAATTACAAACATATAAGTTGCATTAATTACTTTTATAATTAATTCCCGCTGTCACAACAAATAGCGTGTTTTTAAGAAACAATTTATATCAAAAGATTGACAATTGTTTATGTCCAATTTCAAAGTGAAATTAATTATAATGAACACCATTGGATAAAATGGTAAAAATATATTCTAATTATACTTTAAAACCACTCAATAGTATAACTTATCACTATAAATTATTTTGATTAAAAAAGTTGTTTTAAGTATTTTTCACTATTCATAAAAATTTTGAAGTTCTCAGAAAATTACAAAAAATTCAACATAGGCTAATTTCAATATTAGGAATACAAAAATGAATTCCATTTTGAAATATAAATTTTCTATAATTTCAAAAAGTGGTTATTACTATTCATAACGGCTACTTTGATTAGTCGCGGTGTTTTAGAACTCGAACTTGCGTATAATGCAAGCTATTGCATTATTGAAAGAGAGGCGTATCATGGAAGCTCGGGGCGTTACATTCTCCCCTCCTTCAATAAATTGCGTCCTCACAATTTGATATTTTTCTTTGAAAATAAAAGGTTGAAAATAGAAAATACCTTTGTGGAAAACCCACATCGGAAATAAGGTTAATAAAATTTAGCCTTAATAAGAGGGAAATGGAAATAAGAAAGTCACCACCAAATTATGATCTCGATAAGGAGAACATTGGTGGCAATTAGAGACATATAATTGGAGGAAAAACGTAAATATTTGTAGGGAGTGATTGAGGTAATCAATCACAATCAACTGTCAAATTGAGGGCCTCAAAGCCTTCAATCTATGTTGATTTAAAATATCATCAGTTCAACAAGACATACGGTATTAGGATAAAACATTTTTTTGTTTTAATATCCCTTTACTAAAGTTTAAGAATTAATTTACTCATTGAATAAGAGATAGGTATATATATATATTTATGCTTGACAATTAGAGTTTCAACCTTCAACTCATCTTTCACTCAAAAAGATAATAGAAATCAAAAATATTATACTTATCCTAATTGTATAAGGTTACAAATGTTAACACATACCATTTAGATTAGTAAAATCATATTGTAATAACCAGGGACTTCTTGTAGGCTAGTGGTAGGGAATAAAGGCCTGTCGCACTATGGTTGTGGGTTCGATTCCTGCAGCTTTGTCCGACGCGACGGGTTATACCCTACCCTGCAGGTTGTCCTTTCCCTAAAACTATAGTATTATAATATTCAAAAAATAATCTTCAGAAATTCTTTAACCTTAAACAATACTCTCCATGGTTCAACTTAATCCATTGCTCAGCTACTATAGGATTTGTACTCCCATTGAAGGTTGGTGGTTGTTGCCTCATGAAACGGTCTAGCATTGATCCTCCACGTTGCGGATCAGGGTGCTCCATACAAGTAAGGTTATTATTCATAACCTGCGTGAGTTGTCCCAGTACGGTGAGAAGCTGATCAGCACCAGTTGTATCACTAGCTCCACCATAATTATCTTGAGCAGGAGGGCAATCCCTACACGGAGTGCGTGCATTGATACGGTTTCCATTCCTTCCACTAGGCGCCATTTCTAAATAATGGCATAAACTGGATTAGTTTATGAATCAAAATACATAATTCCATACTTGTAAAACACTTAACATAAATTGAACTAATTATGGATGTAATCCATAATTATAAAAATGTTTTCTTTGAGGAAGTATATACTCGTAACCCTTCATAGTGGTTTGTAAAGAAAATGGGAATTATCCTAAGCATATCCCCCGGGAGTGTCGTAACCAAGAGTGCAGCAAGGCCCGTTGTCGTGCACCAGTTCCCGTTCGAGTCTAGCTCAAAGCGGTGTTTTCGGGTTTTACCCCTAGGTACATCTGTGCCAGAGCTGCCTCTACCTGCTCGTATCCAGACAGGGATGTATTACTCGGAAAACTCACAAAATCTCTACAATACCAAAATTTTAGGAAGTTCTTCTATACTAATCCTCAAAGTTCATCTTAGGTCTACGTTCTCTAATCCGAGTTTGTCTAAATCTAGCTTCCAAGGTTTGTACTAAACTTCCTCTGATACCAACTGTAACGCCCCGACCCCAGCTACCCGGAGTCGGTGCATTACTTCGTAACATTGGCATGATCACAAAAGATCAAGTCTCGAAAGACCGATTAGTTTAGTAGCCTTGGAAACACTAGATACATTCATAAGTCTTTCATTACATCAAAAAGTAAACAAACTACAATAACATGGTCTTCATAGTTCACACTCATATCCCTTTCTGACTACCCCTGCAGGTCATTCATAAAATACTTCATCACATCCTGGAAAAATATTAAAACATTGAAAGGGGTGAGCTCAGATGCTCAGTAAGGATAACAATATAGCAGAAGCTTTCATCAATAAACATAAACATTTAAGGCAATGTATAACTAAAACAAAAGCCTTTTAAACTTGAACTTCAACATAATATGGAAAAATAAAATTAAATGATGCCATTTACTTACTCACATGGATATTATACTAGTCTAATAATCACATGCAATATCAATAACCACTTTCATAATGAGGGAATGTATAATGCCAGACATTCTGAAACATTTTGTCAAGGCCTAGGCCAAGACGTCTAAAATGATTAAGGCCTCGACCAAAACCATAAATAAAATTGGGAAAGGGCCTCGGCCAATTCAATGTCTAGTTGTCTCATGAGACCTACCGATGCATCGAGGAGCTATAGCGGGCTCCACCCGTCACATATTAAGTCCAATACATTCCACAATTGAATAGGTTTGAACATAACATAAATATTCGTATTAAAACTAGAATACGAAATGTCAACAATTTCTCCATAAACTATGGATGGTATAAAAATAACACATCCACAGTCAAATATTTCACAAAATGTTCAATGGAAGTTTTGTATCATAAATCAATTTCAATTAAACTTAAAACCCATCAAAGGATGTTGACATGGATGAAATCAAAGCTATTTGAGAGAAATATCTCTCCTTTTTGAAATCATTTAAAAGTCCCATAATTATAAAATAATACATTTACTTTGAAAATATTCTTATAATCTTGTTAGGGAAGCTTCGACGAAGTTATAATGGCGGAAAATAGCCGCACCCGCCGTATAAGTAAAAAAAACATTCTTACCTTAAATTTGTCAGAAAGGTCAAAAAGTACATTGTCTGGAAAACGACGGTAAGATTCCTTTAAAAAACTTATAAGGGTATAAATTACTTTAACCCATTTTCCATTTAATAGTAAAAATGTTTTGAAAGACATTTTTAAGAAACATGGATGTGGATGATAACGAGGTCCCAGTAGATAATTATGTATAAACAACCTTGGATAATGAAGAGGTTGTGAAGTAATCCCTTACCTTGTAATTTTCCTTGGTTGGGGTAGGTTAACCTCCTGTATAATGGTGAGATAATTGTTATTAAATTATACAAGAATCATATACATTCATATGATATCAGATATGATCTTTTAACATTTCCTTGTTAACAATATCTTAGATTTATCGTTGTTTCGGGTGTTAACTTACTCGTTTTTGTAAGTCGTGTTTTCATGGATAGGTTGTATCTTATTAATATCCAGAATGATATCATGTCCTTAACCATTATTTTTAGATCATCAAATGATAATTATACTTGAATGGATACAACGGAGAATGAATCTCATCGCGTTCGTGGAGACGGTAGTCCGTACGTACGCACGAGCGACAATATCATTATTTTGATATTAAAATAATATATAATTGGATAGTATATCATATATACAGAATCATTATCATGTTATATTTATTATTTACATGAATTAAATATCATTATTATACCCATCTAAATAATAATATATTGAATAACAATTACACCACGACGTGGAGACGGTAAGCCGTACGTACGCACGTATGGTGACATGTCATTCAAATGATGGGTAGAATAATGAATATGGTTGTTCCATATTTATAATAACATCAAAGTATATAGAAGATACTGGAGTTATAATTTTAGAATTGAAATAATAAACAAAGAGGGAGTGGAAGAAGAAAGAAACTTGAAAGAGGGTGATGAAAACGTTACCTCTTCTTCGGGTTATTCCTTTTGATTTGATCAAAAGGACTCCATAGGATTGCTTTATGACTAAAGTAAAGCTTCTAGGATGAAGGGAGAGAAGTTGGGAGAGTATTTTGGCAGAGGTTTGCCGAACCAAAAGGCTTGAAAGTGTGAATAAGGTGGTAGAGGTGGGGGCCTTTTATAAGAGGAGAGGAGGGGCTCTTTTGGAAATATTGAAATGTTACATTATTATACAATTCTTTTCGGATTCTAAAGGTCCCAAACTTATATAATTCGTGGATAAGGTGATAAGGGTTCGAAATCTACCCATCCAATAGTCTTTGGACAAGTTTAATCCTTGGATTTTACATTATCTTTTCATTTTATTAAAATCGTTAAATAATGAGGTCATCGCTGCATCATAATTATGTCATAAATAATTTAATTTATTTAATGTCTAAAAATAATAAAAAAATACTATGATGTAGGAAATATTTTTATCGTTCTAATTAATATTTATAGTCAAAATTTGGACTTGTGTAACCCCACTTAAAAACTATTTTAGTAAAACAACTCATGTTTGTGTCAATTTAATTTTAACATTAAATAAATATATATTAATGTCATTTTCCAACCAAAGTGGCTCCATGGGGTCCCCATGTTGACCCATGGGTTGTCTTGGTCGGCCATGACTCATCCAATAGGAGTAGGACAAGTCTCAAGCTCATCTCATGTTATTAAAACATTATTTTTACCTTAAACTACACTAATTACCTCTAATCGTGATTAAGAACTTGAAAGTTACTATTCACCAAAAAATTATTTTAATCTCATTGAACCACATTTTAATTCTTAATGACAACCATGTATGTCAGATTTTTGAAAATCAAATCACAGAAGTGGTAATATTTCATTTTAACGAAAAATCAGTTTTTAACAACCACTTAGTGGTTTCACTATTCATCAAAAATTGAAGTTTTTCAGAACAATGCCAAAATTTCACCCTAAGCTATAATTGATATTCCGAATTCAAAAATTATGTCTATTTTATGAAATTCTAAACATATATGTTGCATTAATTACTTTTATAATTAATTCTCGTTGTCACAACAAATAGCGTGTTTTTAAGAAACAATTTATATCAAAAGATTGATAATTGTTTATGTCCAATTTCAAAGTGAAATTAATTATAATGAACACCATTGGATAAAATGGTAAAAATATATTCTAATTATACTTTAAAACCACTCAATAGTATAACTTATCACTATAAATTATTTTGATTAAAAAAGTTGTTTTAAGTATTTTTCACTATTCATAAAATTTTTGAAGTTCTCAGAAAATTACAAAAAATTAAACATAGGATAATTTCAATATTAGGAATAAAAAATGAATTCCATTTTGAAATATAAATTTTCTATAATTTCAAAAAGTGGTTATTACTATTCATAACGGCTACTTTGATTAGTCGCGGTGTTTTAGAACTCGAACTTGCGTATAATGCAATCTATTGCATTATTGAAAGAGAGGCGTATCGTGGAAGCTCGGGGTGTTACATAAATGTCATTGAGTAATCAGTATGATTTAAAGAGTTATAGAGTTTTGCACTAACATTCCATACAAATGATCTATTGAGGGAGAGACACTTTAAATAAGGTCTATGACATGGACTCATATCTCAGTTCAACATGTTGATGGTGATCTTTATCATTGATATTGACATTTAGGTGTTGGTTACTAAGTTAATCCTGAGGGAAGATAGCGACGTAAAGAAGAGTAGTGAAGTCTCTAGACCAAGTGGTTAAAATTATTCAAGAAGGAAGTTCCATTTTGAGGTTCCCTGTGAGATGAGTTCCAATTAGGCTACGAGTACTGGTATCATAGTTTTCCATCATCAGTGTGGAAGATAAGGCTAGATGAAGAATTGGTGATATCGTGACCTAGTTGATTGCCAAGATTGTAGAAGAATGGTCCAAATATATCGTTTTTGTAGGACTATCCCTCCTATAGTCATGGTTAGGGGTCACCTCAGACGCCAAATCCAAGATATGGTTTCTATGATCCACATTAGATAGGGAGTAGGAGTATTACTAGTCAGTCTGGCCGAAATAGTGGTCGCCATTATTGAGGAAGCCAGACCAAATTTACATAGAGACATCAGAGTGGGCCTACTCTTGATAGTGAGGTTGTATAACATGGAAATGGTTCATGAAATATCTATTCTGGATATCAAACGACCCAAGTATAAGGGTTCAGGGTCATCTATATTGAGTGATATCATCATAGTATCATTTACTATTGCATATTCTCTTTTTGATACTTGTGCATCACACAATTTCATATCTGCACCTATGGTGAAATGTCTCAGTCTTTGTGAACTATATTTTGAGAGATTTGGATTCTAAACACTCAATTAGGGATTTTAACGGAGGGTGTCTTCTAATGGAGAAGGTTCTACATTGAGGGAGGCGGGTGTCACTTTTTATAATATTTATTTCATCGAGATGAATGATTTTGAGTTCATTCCTAGGATTGAATGGATAGAATATTATTGAGACAACATTTTATTTATATCGTTAGAGGGGGACTTTCACATTACCAGAGGGTGATTCTATTACTCACAAGGCATAATGGGAGGTCCGGTTGTGTTGAGTAGGACAAGAGAATTGTTGTCATGGTGGGATGATAGCCCATATCATTAGTTCTTATCTAAATAATCATTGAACACATCATAAGTACTTTCCTCTTATGGATGATTGTTTCATGGACATATTCTTAGAAGACATTTCTGGTTTACCTCTAGATAGAGGTGGAATACTCCATTGTTCTAATGTTAGAAGATTCACTAATATCCATTCCAATTTTAAGGATGGGTATAATGTAGTTGAAGGAGCCCAAGAGTCATCTGGAGAATTTTTATGAAAATGGGTTCATTCGACCATGTTGTTCTCTATGGGGTTTGATGATCCTTTTTTCTAAAAATGTAGATGGTAACCTTAGCTTATGTGTGGATTATAGGAAATTTAAAAAAATTACGATTAATAATTAATAACCATTATCATAGATAGGTGACCAGATTTATTATATTTGAGGATCTTGGGTGTTCTCAAAATTTTATTTGAGCTCTAGATATCACTAGGTATGTGTTCGAACAGAAGACATACATTATACCAAATTTCCTAGAATTTTTTATGCATGAATTTCTGGTTATGATGTTATGTCACACAAACATTACATTGGTTTTCATAGCACTGAGGAACTAAGTGTTTCATCCTTATATGGATTCATTTGTGGTTGTTTTTGGGGATGATTTATTGGTGTATTATCACAATAAAAACGACCATTCAAAACATATTCAGATCATTTTGAATACATATAGAGAGTATCAATTATATACTATGCTCAAAAAGTAAAATTTTTGTATTGATCCAATTTTCATCTAATGTCACATTATCTCAGAGAAAGGAGAATCAATGGAAATTGAGATGTTGAGAACTATAGATTCCATGGAGTATCCCAATATCATCTTTGACATATAGAGTTTCTTGGGGATATCTAGATATTAAATGTGTTTCAAAGAGGACATATCATAATTAGAATCACGATTGAAAGAATTTACTAATAATGGAATGATGTTTTTGTTGTAAAATACCATAGATACAACCTTTCAAGAGCTTAAAGGGTGATTGAAATCATCACTGGTTCTGATAGATCTATATTAGGGAATGATATACAGTTTATATTATGAAGCAACAAGTTTCAATATTGAAGCCATGATGATGTAGGGGAAATGAGTCATGGTGTATGGTTCAAGGCATTTGAGGCCACATGAGATGAATTACTCAATACATGATCTCATGTTAAGTACAATTGTTCATGAATTACATTTTTTTGGATAGATAACATATTTGGAGAATTTTTTTGGAGGACACAAATAACACCTCAAGTACATATTTACATAGTGTAACATTAATCTGAGGTTGTGAATGTGGGATGCGTTCCTAAATTTTTTCAATTTCTAGCATTCTTACATGGATGGGAAAACCATCACAGTGGCCGATCATTTGTGTAGTATGAATCAGATACATTCATTGTAGTACTCTATTAGTAGGTGGAATCTTATAAATTTTTGATCTATGATTCACATGTAGGTACATGCTAGTCGGTGGTAGACTTCACTAACATCCTTATTTGTGACCTCTACCATGCTAGATAGAGTGAGCCTGATGTAGATATCATATTTAGAGGGCCTTATCCTATGAAAGAGTGTGGTATGTAGGGATTATCCTCTGGATTGAACTATAAAAGAATATGAGTTCCTAAATATCCATGGTTTAGTTCGGGTTTTATTGGAAATATGTGATGAGTTGATGTGGGGTTTCCATGCCTCTGATAGGGAATTTCATCCCAGAGTCACCGAGTTGTACCATGAAATATTCCATTATAATGTTTGATGGGTACGTAACATAAGGTAGTTCATGTTGTTACATGGTACTCCACCTGTTTGTAGGTGAAGGAAAAAATTTAGTGAATAACCATGATGTTACATTACCTACCTATTCCTGAGTGACTGACTGAAAATTATTTTTTATTATTATGTAAGAAAGTAACCCGAGGGGAACAAATCACGGGGGGCGAAAATAGTGGAGACCAAGTGAATCCTTTCGGATCACGTTAACACACTCGCACGGGAGGGAATTAAGACTGTCAAACACTAACAAGGTCTCCTCTGGTCCGCCCCCGCGAGCTAACACATCGGCCGCAAAGTTGGTTTCCCTTACACTGTGATGAATCAGCTTGCCCTGGTTGGTCTCCGCTTACCAAGGATACCATGAGTTCATGATGTTTTATGAGTTTTTTGGGACATGATCACAAATGTTTATTAATTTTTATGGTCAAGGATACATTCAGAGTGGTTGATATTGGGAGGTTTTATATCCATGAGATGGTATGAAGTCATAGGATCCCATGCACAATTCAATCAGATATGGACACTTGGATTAGGACTTATCTCAGGAATAGTTTACAGAGGGTGATGGGTACACAGGTTCTTTTGAACACAACATACCACCCTGGACTGATGGCTAGTTATAACTGATAATAAAAGTCCATGATGACCTCATGTGATCATGCATCCTATAATTTAGGGGATCTTGGGAGAGGCATATTCTACTAGTTGATTTTGACTACAAAAATAGCTCTCTAGAGACATTAAAAATGGAACTTTATGAGTCCTCATAGGGTAGGACATGACAATTTCCTATATGCTGATTAGAGGCCAGTGGGGCATCTTTTCTAGGATAGCATCTCATGTAGGATACATTTGATCTGGTCATGTTGATTCAGAAGTAGATGAACACTGCACAGTAATTACAGAAACATTACACCAATATTCACAGATGAACTATAGACCATGAGAATGGATATATGGTATTTTTTAATGTTTCACCAAGGATAGGAGACAGAAATATCTGTAGAAAGGGTAATCTTCTCCAAGAAGTGTCATTCCATTCTTAATTATGGGTAGAGTATGTATGGAATCCTATCAGTTAATGTTACCTCAGAGGCACTAATCCATGGATGATGTCATCTATTTATATTATCTATAACATTATCACTCAGACATGTATCACTATTTTTAGAATGAGGAGGTTGTGTTATAGAAGGATACATCCATTTATGAGAATTTGTTTCATATCATTGACATGAGAACAATGGTTCTTTGAGGACAATTAGTTTATATATTATGGTTTTTATGGCATCAAAACTATTTATAGAATGATACTTGGGATAGGGAAGTCAACATAGGTGATCAGTGGTAATATTTTTCCATAGATGAATCTTGACCACCCTTGAGACGAAAATTTGAGGTTAAATTATATTAATGGGGGAATATTGTAAGAACCTAGGTTTTTCTTCATTTTATATACCCATTATATTTTAGTATAAATTGTTAATTATAGACTAATTTTGATACCCCATTTGATCACAGGTGTTTCGAGGGTGTCTAAGGATTCTTTGGAGCCAGGATCCCATCATTTTTGCTTGAAACGGCCCAGAACATGGTCACTTCAAAATACTTAAGCCTGACTACATGGTCTGATAAAAAACGCGATGTAGGGGTATAGAGAAGGATGAGGAAGGATGGTTAGACCAAACCATATGATTTTGGCTACAAGGTTATGCAACAACCTCTTTAATTTGGGTAGTTGGATTTTACCTGGTTTTTACATGGCTTGTCAAATCATTCGAGGAAACTGTTTGGGTTATCTATCCCTATATAAATCAATGCATGATGGGAACATAGTTTGGAAAAACATTGAGGCCCTAAATTGTTTTTATTAAATTACCATTCTACCTCAAGTTTTAATACTAATATTATTTTTATTTTTCATCATCGTTGGACAAAATCATATTTGGAGAGCTACCTTAATGCTCAAAGAATGAATTGATTACGATCCTTAATCCAACATCATATTTAATCACCAATCATATTGATGGATCTGTATCAATGTGTTCTCAATTCCATTTCATATTTTCTACATTTGTCTTGGTTTTGATGAAGCTATTTAGGTGAAATCTAATTTTTCCTAATTTTTAGTTCGTCACATATTCTTCTTCTTTTTTTCCAATATGATTTGAATCAAAAGTTGATACTAGAAAAACACTCTACTAATAGGCCATGGTAGATGGTATATAAGTTTTCTTCTAGGTTTAGGTACTTCATTAAGAAATAGGTCATTGTGTCTCCTATAGGACATCCCAGTGTGGCCTCAAAATTAAATTGATCAATTGAATTAAATGAAATGCGTCTTTTTAGGGAATACCCTCTGTACCCATGATATGTGTCAGTTTTTTTTCCATAATTAAAGAAAATTCATGGGTTTTGTCCATTTTCTATGGCACTTTGTTGACCATAAATTGGGTGTGATTGATGTTTTCATAGTTAAAGGAAGCTAAAATATATTTAAATAAGACTAACATTCTTAGTGAAGAGATTTATTTCCTCCTTTCATGTTGATGATATTGATTTGAATTTTTATATAGAACATGAATTTATGAAATGATTTATTTTGAAAATTTGTACACATGTGTGTAAACTAATGTGATATGCTTAAATGTGAGTTTTTAACAATGAGTAGGTGTACTTATTGGTTGAATTTGGGTACAAATGGTTATATGAGTCAGTAGACTCTTATAGTAAGAATTGATTAATGGTATGAAATGGTAAATTATTCCTTATATGCAATGGATGATGATAAATGGATGATTAAAAGGGTAGTGGATTCCTTATCCAGTGTATGCTCATTGGATCTTTATTCCATGGGATTCCATGGGCCATTATATCCCTCAGATAGAGCTTTCTTTGGATCATAGAAAAAATTTTCGGTATGTCAACCTCTTAGGACTTCAATCGATTGCTAACCGAGTTTCCATTGAGATGCTCATGGGTCATGATGAGGATGCACTAGTCTTCTACACGTTGGATCTATCCCTTTACAGACTTTCAATTTTATTATATAGAACGACCATGGGAATTATTGCATACGTGGTTGATGGCTTAACCATGGACGTTATGGAACATCGCTCTTTATGGGAATGTCATGTTTGATGAGAGATGTGTGTATGTATGAAGAGGCCATGGTGTGAATATTCTTTTACTTGTATCATCCTTGGTATATGAGATTACACTTTTTTTTGTAGAGATCCTCTTGAGGATTTGTGGTATCACTTGTATTTCATAAATTCCTTGGGAATATTTATTTTTATTTACTACTTCTGTGGGTGGTTACTTACTGGGATTGTATCTCACACACAATTCAAGATGCATCTTGGTAACCAAATATACTATTGGAATACAGATAGGGATAGGGGAAAACACCCAGAGTATGAGTGTTCATTTTTTTCAATGCTTTGGATCATGGGAGCATGAGATCTAGTTGAGGATCTTGATGCTATTTTGAAATAGCAATTTTGGTATTTTTTTGTATTTTGGAACTATGTACTATAATGAACTATTTTATACTTATTTTGAATAAATTTTAAATACATGTATTATCATAATTATATATCTAATATTACTTTTGGATTTGTTATATATTTTGGTTATTTATTATTTTCTAACTATTATACTTCTTTTATTACATGTATGTTATCCATATATTGCAATACAGATGTCTGATGATGATGGTATAATCTTACCACTAAATCACCTAGTCACTCCCTTATAGTTAGTGGCCTATTGAATTTAGGTAGATGCACTTGGGGCCATGTGGTGAATCAGGGATGTGGCACTATTGAGTGAAATCAAGGTCATGGATTCCAGACTCCTCATAAATTTCAATGTATCAAATCACTTTCACATATCATGGACTCAACATGTGTATTCTAAAGAGATTATAAAACATTAATATTGTGTTAGTGACAAGGATAGAGGTTTATTATGATAGACTAGTAATTTTTACTTCATACATCCCGATATACTCATCATCCTTTTTCATAATTCATAGGAACTCACATTCTGACATAAAATGGAGAATTCTTGAAAGTATTTAATGAAAACTAATTTATTGAATTCCTTAAAATCTATGAAATCAATTTTGCATTTAGAATTTGTGTTTGTGGTCACTATCCACCACTGATAAAATTCCCCATAAACATTATAGACCAAAAACTTGAATTTCTCTTCATCAGAGCATTGATTGAAAATAAATATCTTCTCAATTAAGTTAATACATTCTTACATAATGATGGGATTGAAATATCCACTAATTATGACAGTTTGATGTCACATAAAGGATTCAACTGAAGTATTCCATTTTCAACAATAATTATGGAGTTCCAGACAATTCAATTTGTTATTCATAAATTTATCAATATGACCCAATGTAATCATGATGTTTCATGGTCTCTCTCCCATCGGGTTTGGCTTCTCATTTGAGAAATTTTCATAATTCATATCATATTGATTATTGGAATGATTTAACCCATTTCCTACCATTAAATTAGAAATAAAAAGCACAATTATGGGGGTTCAATCATTATCTAATTAGAATATAAATGTGAAACACGATGATAGATGTATAAACATATAAATTAAAATTATATTCTAACTTTTTATTTCTTCTATTTTAATCTTGGATATCCATGGTAATTGTATTATCCATTGGGTACTTACTAAAGTTTATTAATATTAATCTCAAAAAAATAACTAGATCATGCTATAATATGAATTATAATATATCTATCCATTTATAAAAATTATTACATTATATTAAGAATATTTACCATTAATTAAAAGTAGGGTATTGTAAAGTACTGTGTCTATGGGAGATTTAGAGCATAATTTGGAGACATGAAAAAAATTATTTCTTTTATTTAAACTCCTTAATGATATAGTAACCATCTTCAATATATTATTTCATCATAGGATAACCCATAGAAGACATGAATAAAAGGAATGAGTTATAATTCCTAGTAACACAATATACCTAGGAAAAAAGAATAACACTTGGGTTAGAAGGCATAACATGGTGAAATAAAAAGGAATTGAAGATGAATAAACATAAATAAAAATAACATGAAAAATATGGAATCATGTAATCATGGAATCATAGGATGGTGTAAACAACATACAACATGACATAATCAAGAGTCAAGGATAACTAGCATGACTATTACACAAGGTGTACAATTTCCTATAATGGAATTAGGTTCAATCTTTATCCCAACATGAAATATCATGATAATAAACATTAAAAAATTTATAGGTGTAATATTTTAGTGAATCTGTCACAATAGGTTAATGAATACGTGTCCCACCTGAATAATAATACATAACTAATAATCATAAGGTTTACCCATGGAAGGAAAAGGTTATTGTAATCATGTCATAAATAAAAACTAATGGGTGTATCATAAAGGTGTCCATGAAAGACTAGATTTAAAGAATTTATAGAAATTTATAATATAAACTAGATATATATCATGATAAATGTAGTCTTATTGATGTGAAAAATGATAAAATAGTTCTTAAGAAACTTTATAATTGAGATAGTTTAGTGTGTTTTAAGGGAAATAATAAAAGAGACTTTAATGATGAAAAAGTCACAATTGTTTTTATAAAACTATTAATTAACGAATATAATTTTTCAATATAAAAATAATGATTTTATACATTTATTGGTGGATTAAAACAAATTATTTACTATACATAAAAATGGTTAAGAAATTGGGAAGATCTCTTTAATTGAGATTTCTTATCTAGATGAATTGAGAATGAAACCATATAAAACATCTATTTCCAAATAAAATAAAGAATAATTTGTAAAATATTTTTGGATAATACAAAAATAATTTACGAATATTAAATAATAATAATTATGAATTATAATTACTTAATGAGAGAAAAAGTGTAAACCGTAGAAAAAATAGAATTTTGGAATGAATCCCTTACCTAATAAACTAATGTGTTCTTCACTAATACTTAATGTCCTGGATAATGAAATTAAATTAATTAAAAATTAAATTAAAAAATTACATTACATGTAATTAATCTATTATATTTTTATTACATTCATCAATATCCATTTTTTTGAGTTATAGTTTCTAATTTTGTTGTTCCATGAACATTCATTTCATGGATTTCATGATCGGTTCCCTTGAGTCTAATTACAAGTGTTCTTTTAAAATGGTTGAAAAATTACAAAAGAGTAATTATATTATATTAATTATCATAAAGTACTTTCTATGGTCCCATATATCTTTTTTCATAAATATAAATGATTCATTAGTTAAAATGTTAATGGAAAATGATAGTTTATTTTTTGCAGTTTTTTGACCACCACGAACTAGTTTTGTTTTATTATTTAATATTATTCATATATACATGGTATAGAACATTAAAAAATATATTTACATATATTAATATTGTTTTTAAACATTAAAATGTTTTTATGACCACTATTTATGGAACAATTAAGAAAACAAAAACTCCTCATCCACGAAGACGCTAAATATGCTCCCCACAAATGTTATTTTCAATTTTTTGAATAACATGTGAGGAGAAGATAATTGATGATGGATATAAAATTAATAAAATAAAAGTAAAGTAATTATATTATAATGGTGTAATAATTTCCCATTACATTGGGTAGGTGAGGGATGGATATGAAAAGGAAAAAAATTAAAAGAGAAAAAGGAGTGTTTTACCTCTTGAGTGTCGCCTCCATGAGAACCTACATATGGCAATTTGAAATGATCTTTTGGTGAGAAAAAAATTACATAAATTTGGGGAGAGGTTTTGGGGAGGAAATTTTAAGAATTAAATCATGATATAAGTATTATAAGTTTGTAGGAGAAGAGGTTGTGAGAGGTGGTATTTATAGCGGATAATTGGGGTGTTTTTTTGATTATTTAACTCATTTGTTTACTATTTTGACTCAATACAAGAACTACTGTTGATTTTTTTGACTAATAGAAATAAATTGTTCATATTATTTTGATATAATGGTTCATTACATAATTAATGACACATTAATTCATGCATTTTTCTTAAAATCATAAATACTGTAAATTACCATATCTCACTATTCCAAAAATTCAACTATTTTAGAAACCCCCCAAAAAATAACCCAACCATATTTCGATGTTTAGAATTCAAAAATAGACTCAATTTTAGGAAATTTTTTTCTATATATGATAAATTTATTTTTTAATTAAAAAAACCATTTATTAAAATATATATTGATTTTAAAATGATAAATTATTTTACGACACATTGATAAATTACTTAATATCTCAGAAAATTATATTATAATCAAAAGACAAGAAAAAATTATTTTATAAAATTATTTTATGAAAATAAATTTTCTTTTAAATCATAATATTAATTAGAAAATAATAAATAACATTTTATGTCTCACAAAAATACAAAAAATTAATTTATCATTTTGAAAACATTTATTTACTTATACCATGATATAAATATATCATAATTTCACATATAAGATAACTAAAATTTATTCAAAATTATATAGGTGAGGTTAACATTCTATTGGATAGATTATTATTCATAATGGTCACATTTATATTCTAATGTTCATGTTACTATTCTATTTTTATAGGTACTTAAATTTCTAGAAATAAAACTTATTTCATTAAATAATAATTTATATTATTTTTATTATTTTATCTATTTATTTTTGTTTGATTTATATAATAAAATATTATTATTAGAAGGTAATATCCATTGATATAATTATAGGTCATTTCATAAATTGAGAATCTAGAATTTTTTTCTCATTGATGAATTCATAAACCCCATGTAAATAGATATCTAACCCCAGAGGTCATGGAATATAGTTTTTATTCTATGATTAGGATTTCCTTTACTGATATTCCCCTAGAGATGATTTATCTTCTAGTAATTTTGATCTTCCCGGTCAATGCATCTCCCATTTTTCCACTGGGGTGCTTACACATATGTTTTAGTTCTAACCCGGGTGCTTCATTCATGCACCATCAAAAACCAACCACAAATAGAGATTCACATGAAAGCTACCAATAAACTAATTGATCAGTCCCTTGGGTGAATTTATAGCAACATTTTATGAAGTGAACTTCTTCAATCATCAACAGATAAAAATTGGTGCACTTTAGAGAGTTATGGGTCATTCATGTCCTTGACCTCCTCAAACGAGGCTCATGACCATCTAGTGAGAAAAAACCTTAATCATGTCAGTGATTGTTAAGTTCAGCATAAGAAGAGGGTTTTCTTTGAGAATTTACTTTTCCGTTTCAAGAATCTTATTAATATGTGGGAGGTGGTACCCCTCTATGTAATCCCATACTAAGGAATGATGATGGACCTCAGAACACATTTCACTAAGTTTTGGTGCCCACTTTGTCATCCAGACATCACAGTGTCTAATACCAACCTCCCCATGCACTATATGAAATATCATCTTATATGAGGTAAAATAAAATAGTATATGAGGGATAATTGATCTATTTTAGTGTGAATATGTTTGTGATACACAAATAGACATGCACAGTCCTATGACCTTTAGCTCAACCATGAATTATTCATAGCATTGGAAGACCTAAATATCACATCCACATTATATACTGAACAAAAACCTGGTGTGAATATCCCTTTGTGAGGATCATACCAGCTATTTATTCATAATTGGATTACATAAAATGTAGTGATAATAATGGGTATTTAATTCTGGAACTCGCACTTCGTCATTCTGTAAAAAAATGGTACAACCCAAAAAATGCCTTAGAAAGGTGTTCTCATATGTACGTCCCATTCACCAAGATGTTAACACATAGATCATTAATGTCTCCATCTCTATCAATATGTAGTTCATTTTCATGGTGGGGTGATGGAGTATGGATGTGATATAATATAAAACCTAAAAAATGGAAACATAGCTTAGAAGGGAACTCCCTCACACTAGTTCCCAAGATCTCTATTAAAAACTGATGATGTCGGACTATATTGTTTTTTTGCTATCAGAAACACTATATATCATGGCCTTAAAACATTCATCGGTATTATAGACAATTTCTATGATCTGAGTAGGTTCCACATTATCCCTCTATCATACACATTGAGAAAAAAGATTTTATATTTATCCAAGAATAAAAATCAACCCTACGTTATATGGACAACATGGAAATTAAATTTATATGTGTACCCCATATAATGTTTATTCCTATGAGGAAAATTCAATATTATATGAAGAAATAATTCTTCTATTAAGAATGGTAATTATATTGTGAACTTACCAGTATGTGTACAATATTTCATTAGTAAACAGAAAAGGGAACTCATAATGGAAAATATTTAAGTGAGATGGATTTGATGTCTTATTCTATACGAGATATTAAAAGAACATGTTGTTCACTATGTGAAAATTTAGGTTTTTGTAAAACAATTTATAGGCACGAGAAATAATCTTTTTTCTAAATGAATACTATATAAAATTATATTGGGCTGAAATTTTTTCTGAGTTTCCTACTCTTTAAGTCGATCAGTCCATAATCTGATGGAAGAATTTTTTGGGCCTTGAATATTTCACAAGAATATATGATGAATTTGGGAACACAAATTTTTTTGGAATATTTTTTATAAATTTATAATCAGTAATGTTCCCATAACCACAAATCAACCCACCCATTCTTTACAATGTACATGCTATGAGAGACAGCTTCTTGGCATGGACTTACCCCAAAAAAAATTTATTCATGGGGGTGAGAAGGTAATTCCATGCCCATAAAAAAAGTATTTATTTCATTTTCATTTTGATGTGTTGATTTAATGAACTAAAAATGATTTTTTTCAGGGGAAGTCATTTTAACGAGGACACCATAAATAATTTTCTACAAGTTTGTGGTTTGAGGCATCTAATTGACATCCCAACAAATGATGTATCAATTTGAGGTGTGAGTTAGACTCTAATGTTCCCTATAATTAATTAAATATTTTAACAGTGATCACTTTTTTACATGAAAAATGCATTTATTATAGATGGAGGCCAACTAACCATTTCTGGATGATGGTTATTTACTATTCCAATTAATACCAGATCTTTGAACACAGAAGATGCACCATGGAAAGGAATATAGATAGTGGTGAAGAATAGAGAAGGATTATCTTGATAATTTACCTACCCAATACCCAAAGAGAGAGTCATAAAATGGATCCTTAAGGTGAGGACCTAATCAACTTCCCATGATGGGTTACTATGAACCCACAAAGTAATCCCCAATGATAGAGTCCACTTCACATAAGACCACCCTTCGTGACCCCACCCCACATAGCAAAGTGAAGAATAAAGATGGGATATCATTATGAAAATTTTCTTTTTTAGACATTCTACCTTCCTTTCATGCAATAATCTTCCCAATATTTTTCCATTAATTAACTATCTATATTTCTTGATGTAAATAATACTAATACCCTATAATATAATCTTTTATACATACACCATAAATTCTATATTTATTTTTCCTAGGTACCAAACACACTAGTTTTTCCCCCATCTAGTTTTTTATTCCCACTGTAAAATAAGTTCTATATTTTACCACCATGGTAGGAAAGATCGTTAAAATCCACATTATCATTCATTCTCATGGTAATGAGTATCACATTGTTATAGACGATTCCTTATGGATTCTTAGGCTAGCCATCAAAATGTTTTTTTTGAAATGTGATTCAAATCATAAAAAAGTCCACTCTTCTTATTTATATCCCATCCCTATTTCCCTATTAGTCATATATATTGGGGATGAATATGGGATACCTCCTAAAGTAATACCCTTAACATACTTGTAATAAATCTTTCAAAATATATAATTTATCCACCAGCGGACAAAAGAGATCATTTGAATTGTTATATCTTCAACATATTATTATTTCTATGACCGAGGATGGACATGTGGTCGTAGATGTCAATAGTGATCATGTAACGAACTCAATTAAATATCCTCAAATGGGACTCCATAAAGGTGTAATCCCCAAAAATTCCAAACAATGTGGTATTTGAATCGAGTACTAATGGGATATGAGGAAAGACACCATGTGGTTAAAATAAAAACCAATAATCCACCGTAATTAGACCATATTATTAGAAAGATCATGTCCACACCTGGGATGATATATTCCTTCCAGGCCTCTATTAATATCTTCCACATTTTCATAAATCACAGATGACATTTTTCTCAGAACATGGTCTGACTTCCTTCTAGATTATGAAAAAGTGTTTATCCCTTGAATTTCCTACATAATCCTCTTTTAGGAACAATTTAGATGGATTTCCATGATACATAATGTTAAAATGCATGTTATGTCCATTATCACATTACCCTAAAAAGGTATGATTTTTCATATTACATGCCACCAAACATCGTCTCTTATTATTCATTTTATAAGAATACGTAGGAATCCCATCTTTTTAACCCGATCCAGACATAAAAACTACAACCACCTCAAAGGATAGAAATAAAATCTAGATCACCCAATCATGAGGATTTAAACTATAATCATTCAAATAAGGAATTACAAAGTAAAAAAACAAAATCTGATGAATATCCTCTAATTTATATAACACTATTTATCAACAGAGATTCATGGATACATATATATGTTTCCATTATTGTAGATCATTTGATACATACAAATATTTACTTGCACAAGAGTATGTGATTGATTTAAAATGTTAAGGGTGAAATGTTTTATAATAAGTATTATAGATGATTTTTGAATATGACATAAATATATAAGACATTCCTAGAGAAAGAAAAATCCCCCCCAAAAGGTTGTGATGAGCTTAAACACACATCTAATTGACCAATATGATTCCACAATCATCATTGGGAAAATAATTCAACGGTTTTTACCTTTGGAAGGTAGGTCCATCAATCATCCAGAATACATGGACCATTAGGTTTTTTGGTTCCTACAAATAGAATCTATTGGAAACCACCTAAAATAGGATGGGAAATTAAAGTGGTGGCTTGACGTGAGAGATTTTAAAACCATGTACAAATCCAAACATTTGACCACTAGGAACCCCATTTCTATTATGTAAATTGTTGAAAAAATTGTATTTTACTGTATGAGCCATTTCATTATCAAATGGTTTTACACATGTTTTAGAAATAATTTTTTTCTACCTTTATTTTCTATTTTTCAATGATGTGGGTGTTATATTAATATAATTATGGAATATTATTTAGTTTAACCCATGTCACATATGAAAACAATATTTTATAATATCAATTAACATTAGAATTTATGAAATGATCTTTGGAAAGGAAACAACACAAACACATTTGTGAAATTCCACTATGCATGTTTTCCTCAAACTATAGAAACACCATTCAGTATGTGTAGTTATTATGTTTTACTTTAGGTTCCCCATTCTGTTCATTGATGGAGCTATGTTGGGTTTAGTATAATTATGGTCACTTTTAGGATATTGTAAGTGAATTTGGGTTACACGAAGGTGGTTATTGTGAGTTAGAATTCTAGGTTTCCATTTTTGAGTAGTTATATATCAACCATTTGGGATTAGAACCTCTCATTTGATTTATTTTTTATGTGTGTTTGAATGAAAATTTTGTTATTAAATTAGGATTTAGGACATGTATGGATGGTTTTTTTTATTTATCATTGGTATGAGTTACACTATATTTCATCATCATTTATATAATATATGATTACATTTAT
This sequence comes from Viscum album, assembly GCA_963277665.1. Lineage (NCBI taxonomy): Eukaryota > Viridiplantae > Streptophyta > Magnoliopsida > Santalales > Viscaceae > Viscum > Viscum album. The sequence goes on along the minus strand of OY728140.1, from coordinate 1,302,124,431 downwards.
GGTGTGTACATTAGCAGAGTGGATGGACCATGCCAAATTTCTAGGTAGAATCATGGATATTGTTATTTATATTTGTAGGGTGAAATTTTTGACACATTAAAAATAATGATACCAATGCACTAGATTATAAAATTTAAGGATTAGGAATTCCCATCAGACCATGTGGGGGATAGGTTCATGAGATAGTTTTCATTTTGTCTTTGGCCACTTTTTTAAATTATTTCTTTATACTGCATGAACTATCTCTCCACTATAGTACAATATACAGGACCATAAACATTATAAAACAAATTTTTCATTACCAAAAAATATTTCAATACATGTTTAATACATTTTTAGGATTAAATAAAACTATATGTTATATTCCCTATCAAATGATGAAAATGGTGTTATACATTGGGGATAATCTCTTGAGAGGATTTCCCATTTTGGGGGGGTTCTTTAGAACACCACATTATAGATCTATGTGTGAATTGATTCATTTAAACAATATATATATCGACAAAAAATCTATTATAATGGGTACAAGCATAGTTCTTTAGTCACATATGACTAATCTTGGAACCTAAAAATCCTTTTTAATGTTTTTTTACTCTGTAATATGTCTGAGAACTTCCGCACCTAGATGGAATTAGTCTAATATGTATGACCCTTAAATATAATATCTATATTGATCGATAAAAAATGACCATAAAATATTTTTTACCCTAATGATTTATATATTTGTATATTTCTTTCGAATTTATATTTTCTTTTGACCTTTCGTGGTGTCATATAGATTAGCATAATCTTAATTTGAGTTCCATGACTATAAACATTGAATTCACCTTTCCCTGGATACAAAAACTAAAATATCATCATAATTTTTTTATGAATACCATGAATATAAAATAAGAACTCTCCACTAAGTGGTTTCTTTGTGTAAGCACATGGGCTCTTAAATTTACACTAGGTTTATCTCTTTCTGCAAGTTATATGGGAAACCACACATTTGGTTCAGGCCCCAAGTTCATAAATTTCATGGTTCCCTTTAGTGGGATAATGTAACAAATAAATGATTAATCATTTAGTGTGGGTTTTTCCATTTATCCTCCAAAAAGGATCATCTAACACAATTCCAAATAGATTGGACCTTAAATCTATATAGACACCAGATTAATGATATGCGACCCTAGACCCGATACCCCCAATAATTTGACTGGAATAACAACAATCTACCCATTATAAGTCTAATAAAGAATTTACAGGAGAAAAAAAATATAATTTTAAATTTTATAAAAAATTAATTCCCCTATATAACATATTTTCCCCTTTAATGACTTGAAAAAATGTTAGATCACAAAATGAAAAGGAACACTAAATTTTTGGCGTACCATCAAGCTCTGAAAAATTCATAGATAATCTAGAATAAAAATTTGGTCAATTAGAATTATAGGGAAAATTTCCCCATTTTAACCTTAGTCTTAGCTATAAAAATCAAAGCTATATATTATCTATCCATTGAATTATAATGATAGACTTTACATTATGGGGTCTGGTTTCATGACCTCAAATGGATAACACCTTTAGTCTAATAAAAATGACCCTAAAGCTTGTTAATAACATTTTTTGTATTATTTTAATGTCATTAGGCCTCAAATATTAATTTATTTTCCCCTATAGAATATAGATAAAGCACCTCTAGTATAGGAATCATGACATTACCTCCCCAACAAAGAATTCACAACAGAATTGGGACATCCAATTAACATCTAGTTTATTTCACTCAACTGTGTAAAATAGTAATCCCCTTAGGTCCAATTAGAATAACTGTAAACTATATTCCTTCAACAAATGAGGTCTTCTATATTGGAATTTGATACTCCAAATAATGATAGATTTTAACTTTTTCACATCCTTACAGACAAAGTTACAATTATTCCAAGCTCTATAACATAAAATTTGTATCCCTCTATGCTCCATGTAAAATGAATTCAAACTCTATAGAATTGGTTAACATATAGAAATCCCCATGGGTTGATCAATCCCTTTACTCCTGTGTCATATTGGTTTGAAACCCCATAAATCCTTGTGCACCCTAACAATGTTACCAAAGATTGATCATGTGGCCCCTGGGTGATCGAATATCTCATTATGGTTTTTTCCTTCATATCCAGACCATGTGTCCCTAGAGTTTGAATTTCCCCATATATAATTCATTTCCAAAAAATACCCAGGGTTTATAGAATAATGATTAAATGGGAATAATAAAATCCAATGAACATGTCATGAAGGATTTCTAGTAGAAACATGATGATCCCCATGCTTTGAAGATATGTCCAGTGGTTGAATATTATTTTTTTTCAAAAATTATTATTGATATTATGGATGTCAAATTAGTGTTTCAAACATGTGTAATGTCTATCCCCATCCTAACTATCACCTGCCATTAACAAAACTTGTGTACAAAATAACATACCTTCATCCACTCCAATTTTATCAGGTGGATTCTAAACATCATCGGTATTACCCTCTTGTAACATTGGATGTATTGAAATGTTGGATTTTCCATATGGCCAAAAAACCAACTTGTCTTTCCATTTTAATGGTTTTATTTTATTTTATTATGAATCATTACATCCTAAATAAATTAACTCTTAATTTTCACTCTCATGAGACTTGAGTATCCTTCAATCATCCTCAATTCCTCATACCAAGAATGACTCATGTTTCATTAAGAATTATTGTTTTGGTTTAACAATCAAAATGATTATGATGATTTTTTCTTGACATATGAAATTAAATTTCTCCTTCAATGTCCCTATTTCATGACACGAGATGACACAATATTTTCCCAATCACATGACTTAAACTACATGATGTATCAGTCCTCACCCAAGAGGAAATCCCCACTAGGGAACTGGTCTTCAACCACAACCCTTCTTTAGATTTTTTTATCTACCAAAAACTTTTATGGGCTTAATATGGAATTATAACAACTACACTAGATATATTGTTACATCAATACACCTTTTCATTGACATATCCATGAAATCAGACCTCATCTAATTCTACAATATACATAGTGATGATTGGATGCTATATCATCAGAGCAGCCATGAAAATCCTAATGTCCCCCATGTAATTTTTTTCCCAATGAATCAATCAACCATATGTTTTACCCTCCTGAAATAGAGACAATTTCCTCATCAAATGAGATGTTTGACTCTACATAATGAAAATTTATTATTCCATCCTGGTCAATGTATAATGAACTTAAATATCATGTAACAATAGCAAGGCTTTCCAAAAAAATATATGATGTAAAATCATAGTAGGTTCACATTTATAATATATCATTATAGTATGTATCACCTCTAGGGTTTGATTTGTGAACAAGAAAATAATTCCATTAGTAAATCTAAGATGACTTTAAACATTATCCTATTTCATCAGAAACTTCTATGCGATGATAAACAAAGAAGGCTTCAAATCACCATTTATATCCTCATGAGTGCATGATCAAATATCATACTCATCTCATTCATTTTATTAGAATTTTAACTTTCAAAAGTATGATTAATAACATAAATATGTATTATTCAACTCATCAATATTCTTGGATCATGATTATGTGACCTGAAGAGTGTTTAAACTCTCTCTGGTCATCCTGTTCATTCATAGACACCCATTTCATCCCTTCATTTTTTACTGACATTTAAATTCATTCTAAATGATAACCCAAACAATAACAACACAATGCTAAAAAATATACCTCAAATTTATGGAATATTACTCTTAGTGACTGTTAACAATAGCTATTAATGGAATCCTCTAAGGTGTCAAAACATCACTCAATGAACCACCAATAGTCTCAGGAACACATCAATATGGTGAAAAAATATATAGTATTATCATGGAAGTAGTTCTTAAAATATTGAAATGGTAATCATTAACCTATCTACCTCCTCTACCCATCATTTAATACACATTGACTCAAAATTTTGTTATACCTACTTTCTATTCTCACATGGAACACTCTTATACACATGGTGTTTCACCATTTTCATCTTACACAATCATGTGATGAAAAAATATTTGAATCACTCCTACACAATTTTTTATATAAATGGGTTTCCTTTGTAGTTCAACACAACACTGGTCCCTATCCCATCCAACCCTTTCTAATAGAATGCATGGAAGTAAATGTAGAATGTCCTTGACTCACATCAACCTATAGGTTATTTTTTCTAGTTTAATTAGTGGGATTTACTTGAAAATATAGACATAGGAAATTTGACATATTAATAAATTATTGATTGACAAAAAAGAGTAATAAAAAAAAATCATATCCACTCCATTATTATAGAAATATACCAATGTGGATCTACTTGGGTGAATGAACATTCAATATCATCCTAAAATTTATATGATTGTTAAATAATTTTTTATAGTATAGATAGATCCCCTATTTTATCATACACATCTTGGAAAACAACAACCAATCACTCCATGATCATACCATGCTTATCCCTGCACTCTAGTGCTCAAGATGATTATTCTACTAACTTGTCCAGAACTAACTAATATAGAAAATGCGGTTCTATCTATTGAGACTCCGAGTGATGGATGTTCTCCTAACTAGTAGTAATAATGACCTACTACAGGTTTCCTTCCTCATATAGTAGATACATATCCCATTCATCATTTTAAATAGATACAACACCATAGGAGATAGAAAAGTACATGGTAGGGTTGAATTGTATCTACTACAAATTCTATTACCTAACTATAAGATCCTAAACCAGTAAATGGAGTTATGGATAGTCCAAATCACTAGTTCATATTCTCAACATACAATAGAAATTTCATATCATCTTTCCCATAACCAGTAATGATGACATAAAAGTGTTAGAGTTCTGTATGTTCTTCCAAAATATTTCTTTGATCACCCATTTATCGTAAGTAATTTCCAATACTGTGTTATATATTTATTTAGGAATGGGGGAATTCTTGGGGAATGACACTAATATTTTTTCAGTTGGATCAAACTCAAGAAGTAGTTGACTATCCTCTACCCCAAATTGAGTAGAGGAATCTTCAATTTCCCCATTCTGATGATGATCCTCCTCTTCCTCTTCCCCAATAGATTCTCTAAATCACATTTTTTCTCCATTGGGGAAATAATCATAGATACTTCTCACTCTTCAATTTTTTCAACTATAACACTTCCTCATATAAGAGTAGGTACTACAATGGATTTTTGATAGCTTACTTTGATACCACCAACATGTCTTTTTGATATATGATATGTTCTTCCTTAGAAATAAAGTATTCTAGATGTTACTATGGTATTAGTGTAATTGTTTGCTCATCACCCTCGATATTTGATCACTTTCATTCTAATCATGTCCACTTAATCATTATAATAGTGAAATATAACTCTTCACAGAACAATGTATCATGATCTTGATCCACGAAATGGTATACCACTTTAATCAGAGTGGATGTGGGATTTTTTTATTTAATACTCCTTAGTTGTTACCCCAATAGATGGGGTATGGGGTTCCCAGGAAATGATCTACCACTATATATTCCCCGAATATAGAAATATTATTCAAAATTACAACATCCGTCAAATTAAAATGGAATGATGCCTATTCAGCACGCAGTTAAAATGATCCTATATATAGTATGTAAATTTATCAATATGGAGGTGAAGTTATACTTTTTTGATCCCAATAGGTTCTAAGATTATGGTTAATATTAAGTATAATGGATTTTTATAAATTGGATATGATTGAGTGTATTGTAATTTTTCCAATAAATAAGACATATCGACTAATAAATTAAATAATGACATGTGAAATGATCTTCATGGTTATAAAAAAATATATTTTTTTATCCTGGTTTAGGAATTTTTTGAATTAACGAAGGCTCCATGGAGAAATATAGGATAATCTATGGAAGCCACACCAATAGTTTACAAATCCCGTTAGAATCTAGGAAATACCATTCTAATAAATTGGGGTCATGTTGGGAAGTCCTATATGAAGATGGGAACTAGTAACGAGACTATCCTTGTAATTGTCTTCCAGTGTACCTATCCAAAATGGGAAAACCACTATTCATGTTTTTTTATCCATTGGTGGCTATGGATGAGAGGTATAAAAACATTAAGAAATAATAAATATAGATAAATAATACACCCATGGATTTATAATATATTATTGAAAGATAGATTATTTGAAAAAAATATAAAAAATTTGGAGGACAACATAAGTGGGGGTTATCATTTTGAAGGCATAATGGAAAATTATTTTTCACAAGGACATTGTGAAATATTTTTCAGGAGGATTATATTTGTTTGATGTGGTTTTGATAATGTGGATTAATGAATGAATCGAGGAATTTTTAATTTATCCTCCTATGGGTTTTAGTATCATCCTTTCTATTTAAAAGTTTAACATGTTTTAATTCTTAAAAATGAAGCAGGTGGATTTGAGTTGGTTGAAAGAAGATATAGAAATGAATTCGAATTTGAAAACTTAAAATTGATTATATACATTCTAAATATTGATGAAAAATAATGGTCTATGTGAAAAATTATTTTAGAAACAAAAAAAGAAGTAGAATAAGCGACGTGAGAAGAATTGAGAAGATTTGTAAATAGAAATAAGAAAAATAGAAAAAGAATAAGTTTTGACTGTGGAAAATGTATTAGTGTAATGATATGATACATATGATTATATATGTTGAATAAGTTGAGGAATAAGAGATATGTATCATAAAATTAAATATCTCTCTGGATGATTTTTTTTGATATAATGTTATTAGTCATCATAATTGTCTGGTAAGAATTATCACTTCAAGAAGACTTATTGTGACACATGTACATAGATAGATCCTGTTAATAATTCTTGTTGAAACTAGTTTTTATTGTGATATGAAAAAAATACCATTCAAATGACTATCCTTCTAAATTTTATAGTTGAATAATTTTAATATTATATTCCCTTTATCTGTTAGTGTTTACATTGATAAATATTTATCTTAACTGGTGATGGGATTTTTTGAATAAGAAAAATAAAAAATAACTATTTCACAGATTTAACCCCCACCCACATGGTGCATAGTGATTATTCCCCAGTCATGGTGGTTCCATTTCATGTGGTATAAATTGAAGGATCCACTCATTAGTTAATTTTTTTTGAATTTTGAGAATGATTTTAACTATGTTTGATGTTCTTGACACTAATTATTTGTTTTTTGTCATAGAAAATCAGCATTTGATGAAATAAATATAATCCCAACAATTTATGGAAGGAATTATAATATTTGGAATAAATATAGTTTTATGTATAAATTTTTATTTATATATATGTTCATGAGGATACAAATGATGGATTTCCACCACATATTGAGAAGTTTTCTTTGATATAAATGGATAAAAGAAATTTTTAGAATGATGGAAATTCTTATATTTCATTACCATTAGCAGTATATATAAAGAACGTTATCAAAGTGATAGGAATCAATAAATACATATAAATTTAGGATAATCATGAATATATATACAATGGAAATAATAAGGTGAAGCATGGTATGATACTTACTGGGATATTGAAATATAAAGGTCTAAAAATGTAAGAATATGATAATTTTGATGAATTGTATATAAGATTAAATGAAATTATAAGTAAATTCATAATATATGGTTATATAATATATTACAAAATTATGGTTAATATTAGTTTTTATATCATACTAAATTGGTTTGATGCTAAATATCCAATCATAAAGGTATAGATCTAAAACACATTCTTTATATGATTTTCATATCATCCTAATAGGATATTGGAGAATGAAAGAATGTATTCACAAGAATAATTAAATGTATAAAATATAAATTTATTTTAATGTCTCTATAGTGGTCATATAATTTAAAATAATTACTTTTTAAAATCAAATGTATTCTTATAATGGTAATAGAAAAACTTTATTAAAATTTATTATTGGATTTTTCTTATATAAATGTGAAATTACTGATTGAAGTGTTCATGATAACTAAACTACAATTTTAAATAAATATAAATGAAAAAAATTATAATTAATAATGTGAATGGAGAATTAATCACCAGTGAATTTTATATTGATGTTGATTAAAATAAAGAAACTAATATAGAAATATTTATATAATGAGAACTCTATGAATTTTTTTCAAATATATCTAATATGTAAAATGAGATAAAAATTATGAATAAGTAAAATCAATAATAAAAAATCATTGAATTGGTTCATATTCAAGAGAATGAAATAGTAGAGAATGAGTAAATATTATTATACATAGAGAGGAAAACACTAAATGCACTTTTGATAGATTTGAAAAAATGAATAAAATCAAGAAGTCCAAATTTTTTACGAAATAAATTGATTTTCATGACTTTATGACTTCAAAGTATATCTACTTTAATGAATGGAATTATACAAATTTTTGTGAAACAAATATGAAATTAATTTGAATATTAGGTTGTAAGATAAAGTAGTTATATAAAAATTATAATAAAAATGAGTCAAGATTAATGGTTGGAATAAGGTTGAATGATAGGTTCACCTTTTATCAAATCATGCTATATTTATAGAAAAATAATAATTTCATGTTTAATTTTTGAACTCTAGAGTGTTTGGGAAAATATAAAAGATGTTTTGAATTAATTATTAATAAACTTATGTGTATATATGGTTATAAAGGTAAATATTTATGTGGAGACACCTCATTCAATTGATAACAACTCAGAGAAAACCATATGAATATGGATTGAAAATTGAAAAACTATTTCAATAATTCAATGGTGCTTGTAAATGTTGTTCTAAAACTAGATATATTTTTAAAGGGTGTCCCATTATGATACCATACAAAATACTCTAAAAATATAATAATGATAATTCATAGAATAGAATGGATAAAGTAAAATATAATTCCATAATTTTTAATGTTTTCTATAAATCATCAAAAGGAGAAAAACAAATATTTTTGGAAAGTGGTTTATCCTTACATATAACAAGAGATATTAATCTTTTAAAGGATGTTAAAAAATTTAATGAAGTCTTGATTAGTTTTGGAAATTGTGGATCCCTAAAAATAAAAAGGTTTGTATAAATATTGATTCTTAAGTATTCATTGAAATAAAATTCAATATTGTATTCCGACATAATAAAACAAAATAATTATATTTGTTTCTAATTATTGATGAAGGAAATGAAATATGTTTTAGAAACATGGAATTTTTTGATAAGATAAGGAAATATGTATGTATCGTAATAATAGTAAAATCGAAAAGAGACAATATTTTTTTATTGGTCATGCCATAAATTCATTTTATTTAAGAATTAAAGAAGAAAATCAATTGTGGAATTGATGACATTGTCATTTTGGATAAAATCATATGTGTGTGATTATTTAATGATACATTGTTTGTGATGTTTATAAGTAAAAAAGAAATTAATGGGAAATTTTCATCTTTTTATAAGAGAAATATTTTCAATACATCGCAGATGAAAGTTGAAATAATTCATACTAATTATTTTGAGTAAATTCACAATGAAATTTTTGGGACCATAAGGAAGAAAAAAATAGAGGTATGTATTTTATTTACATTATTTATTACGTTACTTCTATTACATGTATTCTATTTATGAAGTATAAATTCAAACCTCCAAAAATATGTAACAGTTTTAGGAAAAGTTGACAATATGGAGTGTGGTTTGACTTTTATGATTATTAAAATTGATAATGGTGTTGAATATAATAGAGGAATATCTATATCATATCTTCAAAAAACATGTTATATATAATGATTTCACTGCACTATACATGACTAAAAAAATCGTTGATAAAAAACAATATAACCATTGTGGAGATGGGTCAAAATATGTTTTCAGATAATTATACATATCATTTTTTTCAGAGACAAGATATTAGACCAGTGGTCCATATTACGAATAATATTCATTATATAATAATTCATGATATATCATAATGTTATATGTATTACAAGAAATATATATAATATATTTACCTAATAATGCTTAGAGGTCCCAACATTATCAATTTTAATGGTGAAATTACAGGAAAATTTGATAGAAGATGTGTCGATGGTATCTCTCTAGGTTATCCATAAAATAGAAGTGGATAGCTTTATTAAAAAAAGGGATAAAAAATATTGATGATATTTTTTATGAGAAAGTAATGGAAAATAAAAATAATGTGAACTCACAAGAATAATAAATTCTCAATAGTGATTATAATTAAAATATTTTAATTAAAAAATTAGGTGATGATCTAGAAAACAAAGAAAATTATGATGATGTTCTAACTAAAGAAGTTGATTCACCAGATTCTAGTGATTAATATCAATATTTTTCAGTTTATATAATGTTTATAAGGAATCTACATGTACAAATTATAATTGTAAATCATTGTTAATATATTCAAACATATGAAACATTGAGGAAATCATTTCATATCTCACTGTTCACTCCAGTTGATCCAACATATGTGTAAGGAAGAAATAAACACTGTGATTGGAATGATTTAATAAATGATGAACTAGATAATATTGAAAATAATGAGAATTGAGATTATGTACCCAAGACCATCAAGATAAAATTTTGTATAACCAAAAGTTTTTTATAAACTTGGATAGTTGAAAAAGGAAAATTAGTGGGAAACAAGTAAACATTTTCTTATAATGTTAATTCACATGTTTAAATATTTTACATTGATGATTTTTTTTACATTTTTAAATACATTAAACCTTAAGAATTTTTCATTCCATTGTAGCTCAAAGACTAATCATGATATTTCAAATGGACATCAAGTAAAACTTTCATAAAGATGAATTATAGGATGAGGTATATATGGAACAACCAATTTGGTTTTATTCTTTGGTGAATATGAGAATTGATTTTTTTTATTTAAAATGGATTTTTAAGGGTAAAACAATACCCTTTTTCATTACATTCTATTTTTGAATCCTACAAAAATAAGTTGGAAATTTTAAAAGGAAGCGTTTACTACAATCTAAACATTAATGATGATAAGCAGACCCAATTTAAAAATTTAAAAGATGAAGTGTTATTTCCATTGAAATTAGGATTTGATAATAATGGTAATAATAATATTTCAAATAATCATGTTTAGTATGTGGGATATAATCACAGTAATATTAAATATCACATTATCAAATAGATAATTATAATAATTAGTTAATGGATTAATTTCTTCCTATATTAGATTTTATTATAGATGTTGTCACTAAAAAGTAATCAAAAGAACCATTTTAATATCTATGGTGATGATAGATATTATAACATAAATCTTTCAATTGTTGTTATTTTACAATTTTTTTGAAGGATGAGTATATAATTTAGGGGGAGTATCCAATGATATGTGTTACAATTCTATTGAATATAATTCCATTTAGATAGAGAGAGAGACTTATTAAAATGTTTATTTTTTTCAACATGTGTGAACTAAATTAATTGTTATTTTATTTTATTATTTTGAAATATTTCTATGTTTCAAATATTATGAAAGTGATGATAATGTTCTAATTAATGTTTGTGAGGGTTATATTAAGGGATATGAATATAAATCATTATCAAATAAAAAAACCTATTTTTTATTCAATATTATTTTTTAATACAATGATTTCACTAAGGTAGTATTTTAATTATTTGATGGTGATCCTTTTGTCTATTTTTAGAGTTTCTTAGTGAGTATGATAACTTGGATGAGAAAAATACTTCTGGGGAGACTAATTATCCTAAGATATGCAAAGATGGTTGTTATCAATATCATTATTGGCCTTTCTTGAAGAGGATATAATTGAGTGAGAAGGATTTTTTTGTTAATACACATGTCATATCCAATGTTAAATTTCATGATTACCTGAAAAATGATCATCAAGGTTATAATAATCATGATTGGTTCATCATTATTCAAATTCTTTTTTAATTGAAAAAGGATATTTAGAGAAATGAGGTCTAATATAGAAAGTCTTAGCCCATGGTGGAATGTCTGTTAAAGAATCCATGCAATAAAATAACCCTAACATGGGATGTGTTTAGATATCCATTCCCAAAATAGGCTACTATAAGGGGACTATGACTATAGTGGTTCTCTATTATACCTAGATGAAATGGGAAATCATATATTGATATGGTAGTTTCCATTGGTGGTCATGGATAATAAGTAGAATAGTTAGTCGAAATAATTAATAAGTGAAGGGAAAATTACGTGGATTAAAATTCCCCTCCTGAAAAGTAGTGTAGAATGCGAATACACCTAGAATCATGTGGACTATTCCACCTATGGTTGGATTTTCAAGGGAAAAACGATCATGTATTTTGGACTATAATTTGTTCAAATCCAGGATATGGGTATTTCTTAAGTTTTTTTTGATGATGTTGCTTTATGGATAACTCAAGGGATCTCTAGATTAATCAATGATTTTATTTTTAGCATTATAAATGTTATTTATAATATACATAGATTCATATGGATAATAATAAAGTATTATTTGTTGAGTTTTTTTTGGAATTTATAGGATTGAATTGGATACTGAAAATTTAAATTGGATCATATAATTTTAAATTTTTTCCTTGAATTGATGGTTTGTGTAAAAAATAATTTTATCAGAAAAAATGAAAAAATATGAAGAGTAATAAGAAGAAGTGTGAAATATTATATAGATAAAGAAAAAGAAAAAAAGAATAAGAAACAACTGTGAAAATTGGAATAAAGTATAGAGGTCATGCCTTTGATTGTAAATCATAAAGAATAAGAGGAAGGGAATAACTACGTAAATAAATGAAAGATATTAATGGAATGATATCTTATATTTGATATAAGTTTCTTTATCAATGAGAAAATTTGTGAAGCACTTTCATAGTCAAGATATTTCTTGTGACATGAGTACAAGGATGAACTGTGATCATTGTATCTACATCTTGAAACTAGTGTGTAGTTTGGTATAAAATAAATCCATATCATGTTATGTAATATCAATCTAATTTGGATAGGTGATAAATCTAAATATTATTATCCCCTCATGAATATGTATTATAGTGATCAAGATTTAAATTACCATGGATGAGGATAGTTTCATGAAGGAAACATAAAAATAAGCGAATCACAGATTAACCCGAAATTATGACTCACGTTTAGAAGAGGTTCCTTTTAATAATATACCTTATAATACCCATGGTAGGAACATTTTAAATTTCATTGTATACCTAACTTCACTGGTGGATGATGATTTCCTCACAAAATTATATGGTTGATATGCTACTATTACATGGATACTCAAGAGATTCCCACAAACTCTCCTTAGTGTGTGCACCAAGGGATCATTAGAGTCATCATTGTTGGGGTGTTCCTACACACTTCAAAAAAAATATTACCATTCTTGAGGTATAGTGATTGAATCATGATTTTATAAAACTCAGATTTTTTTCCTCAAACTACACCAACTCGAATTATTAATCTAAGGGTATCATCACTTATCCTCATCAAATTATTCTTGGTCAATTTCGCTTCCATATTAGTCTTTATTTGTTAAATCCATCATCTACACTACATGATATAGTTCTCCTTGAGTTTAAAACAATCTAGATAATTAATCCACATGTTTCCCAACACACAATAGATATACCTAATTGGTGTAGCGGTCACCATCACCATGATAGTGTTCTAACTCCTCAAGTACATGGATAATGTCCATCCTCTCCATCCATTGATCCCTCATGTGGATTATGATAATCCCAATATCAATAAGATCTCTTATAGACCACAAATCAGTGCCTATAGTTATACCCTTATTAATATCAACCAAAACCATTTATTCTCCCACCAGATATAGGGGAAGAACACCACATCTACAACATATATAAATTCATGAAGGTGATTACTTGAAAGTACTCATTTGTTATATTTTCTAATATTATAGGCCTTACTCATATATTAGAATATTTCATTGAATGAACAGTGACTTATATGCTTCACCTTGATAACATATTGGAGGTCTCAAGACTTAGTCAGTACTAGTTTCTATTCCATTTGAACACCCAATAATGAATACCCACTCCTTTAGTTATAGATCAACATCTACCAAACATTCCATAAGAATTCTCTAATAGATAATCCTAACCCATGATTCACCACAACAATAATCTAAGGAATGTGACATCCGATCATTAAGATGCCCCAAACCCTCACTCCTTGATATGGTGTTGAAACCTCTTTCCATAGATACATGATTCAATACCATGTGACCTGAACCCAAATAAAAATCAATATAAATTACTATAATTCCATTATATAAACATTAAATCTCAAAAATACCCACTCAAACTAAGGACCCAAAATAGTAGTGTCTCTATATATTATCGAATAAAACATTTTTAGTCATTATTGTGAACATTTTCCCATAGTTTCACCATACTAGAATCCATTTTAAACATCTCATATGATATAATCATCCTTATAACATGGGAAATTAAAAATACAAGAATGGGGCGAGGTCAAATGATAATTAATAGAAAAATTTATCAAAATATCCTCAATTATTTGATCATATTTATTTGAAAAAACATGTTCATGTGGGAAATAACCTAATAAAATATAATAGTACTTTCATTCCATACTAAATAATATAAATTCTTGTAATATCAATAATAAATCATATAACATGGCTTTATAGCATGGACTAATGAGTCATTAACATGATCCTTTTGGAAAAAGTGTGGCAAATGACATTGAAATATAGTATAAGAAGAATCTTTGGAAATTAATATATTAAGGAAACAATGATCTGTATTAGCTCTACACTCATTCTGGAGAACATAACTAAAATATCAAATACCCACACTATCATTTTAGTATAACTAACCACATAGAGTCTGCACTCAATATTTTAAATATATTTAGTCACATCAAGTCCAATAAAAATCATTTGATCATAAAAAACACATCGAGATCATACTCAATCATATAAAAATAGCTAACCACATAAAGTATGTGTCCATTCATTTTAACATCTCAAAACTCATTTACTCCTTAGTAATTATTTTTAACATAAATAGATACATAAATTCAATAATATTTCATGTGGACATAACTTAAACATCGATTTCATAATCAATATTGGTAACATAGCAAACCCTATGAATTGTATGTTCTATCATATAGACATAGATAAATGGATATAGTGCACAATGAATCATGTGAAAAAATATAACCACATCAATTCCATGGCCATTATCTTAAACACATCTATCCATATAGATTCTATTCTAAACATCATTATATTATTATTTATTAAACCATTACTAATTAATTGGAATTAAATAAAGGATTCCACACATATAATAATGGCAACCTGTATACATTTGTTCTATAAAAAAATCAATAACATGTTATATATGAGTATATATTGAAAACGACTTGGTTTTTAACACTAAAAAATCATAACACATAATATAATATAAATATTTTGGTTGATATCGTGAATTATATCACAAAAAAAGAGTATATCTCAAGGGAATTTAGAGGCTGACACATGAAAAATTACTCAAAATGAGCTAGTTATTTTGAAGTCAATATTAATAAATGAATATAAAAAATTATTATGGGTTAAAAATATTTTCTTAAAATTAAAAAAAACAATGATATATGTTAGATTCATATTATTTTGATAAAAAGATAAAATGTTTTTTTAGAATAGTATTTTTTAAAAAATATCTATAATGGATCCATGAAAAATTCAAAATAGTTTAATGGAGGCATTATTGAGTGGTATATAAAACGTAAAATTATGGAAGTAAACCCCTTTAATATTTTAAAATACATTTAATAAAACCAACATTAAGAAAAGAGAAATAATGTTTTTTTTAAAATTAGGTAAATAAATATCTTAAAAACAAAAGAGATAATATATATTTGTATTTAAATATAATAAATGAAAAACATTATAGAAATAAAAAATATCAATATGGGAGGAAATAATATTTAAATATGATTTGAAATATACTTAAAAACATTATAATTTGATTGGAACAAAATTCATAATGGAAGAATTTTTGAATTAAAAATTTATTTTCCATTAAATTGAAATTGAATGTGAAATATTATAAAATCCTTGAGTGTAATAAGAAAATCATAGTATATATTTGTTCATGAATATATCACATATCTCAATGAATGATAGTTGAGTTAATAAAAACATAAATGACCTTGGTAACATTTGAATTGGAATCCATTGAAGAAGAGAATATTAGATGGATGATTAAATCCATTAAATTCAATGATTTCACTGATAATATTCACTCATATAGATCTATACATACAATAAAGTGTTAATTTAGTGGTTAATACTCTATATGACTCATGGAGAGAAAATTTAGAGAAGAAAAACCCACACCTTAACACCCATCATCAACCAGAACACATAATCCTTAGGTATAATAAACATAACTATAATAATCACTTATTTAAAAATATTATTAATATTTAAATCCCTTAAAAGACATTATTTATAACCATTCTTTTTAAATTTTTCTAATTTTTATTTTATATTTTCATCATTAGATGATTTTTATTTTGATTGTTTTACAAATTCATTATAATATTGATGATGATACCTTTTATTTGAAATAATGTTAACATTTTCTAGACTAACTAAGGTACTTGAATAGATGATCCATATTGATTTATATAGTTATAATTTATTTCTATTAGAGTTTTACTATTGTTTTGTGAAGATGAAATTTCCTGAAAACATTGTTTCAGTAATTTTTTTTTATAAATAATAGTGGTATATTAATAATGAGTTAAATATTAATATTAACATTAAAAAAATAATCAAATATTATCATATTAATATAATATAATATTAATATTTGTGTTCCCATTTATATTCATGATAAAACATTATAACTCCATTCATCTAGTTGTTAAACCGACCTATAAAACTATATGTTAAGAAAATCGAATGAGTATAAAAGTGATTTTATTAAAGTGTCATAAATATAGAAGGATAATGGTATTATTTTGATTAAAAAACTGGGTAATAAAAATTTATATAATCTACATTAAAAAGGTAATATATGAATAAATTAGTTAAAATGAATATAGAATTCTCATATTAAGTGCCCATTTTTAGAGGTTAAATTAATGATAAACTGTCATTATGATATTATAGATAGATTGATTAATATTTATTTAAACATAAATATTAATTTAATAAATTTCATATTTATCCAATAAAACCATTTTGAGAATCACAAATTAAATTCTGTGGTGAATAATGATATATATCATTCAAGGAGGTGATAGTTCACATGTACACGAGATAAATTTACATTTATCATATGTATGAGATGAATAAGGAAGATAATTAGTCAATTAGTAAAAAAAATGGAGTTATAATGTAACATATTTAATTACATTATTATAAATTGAATATGTTCAGATGACAGTGGATGGGATAAATAGAGAACAGAATATTAGGGATTGTATAATAGTCATGATCAAAATTTTATCCTTCTCTTCAAAGACCAGTTGGAAATGGTAGACATGGAACACATTATTATATCAATTTAAAAAAAATGACTAATAATATTTTAGAATAGGTAATATGGGTAGGGATTCAAGAGTAATAAGAAGGGTTTGTGTGGTTTGATATGGATGAATATGAGGTACATCTATATGAGAAAATGTGGGACATTTCATTGGGATTAAAATTTAGGCGAGCTGTAAATATGGAATCACGTGGATCTTAGTGACTTGGTTGTGGAAATGATTGAGTTTCATATTGGGTTGAATTTACCAAAAAAGGTCTTATTGAAGTTCTATGTGTCTTGTAAACTTCAATAAATTCAATACATGATAATTTATTGGTTTCTTATTATTATTTATGTTGATTAAATATTTATTTTTGGAATTAAGTTATTTACTAGAAATATAATATGACCCCTATTACCAATTTTTTAAATTCATTATTCATAATTTTGAATCAATTTAATTTAATTATATTTATAATGATGAGAAAATTATCATTTAAATTAATATGGTAGATATATATATATATATATATATATTACTTTTGGAAAGTGTTTTTATACATTATGTGTTTCTATTACTATTTTTTATAATATAGAAAATTTAAATAGTGTTGATATATTATGTTTCTATATTTCTAAAAATTATAATTGATTCATCATTTTAATGTGATTAATTTATTTAATTTTTTGAAAAATATCATGTTTACCATATAAACTAATACTTAATTTACTAACATATTATTAATATATTATAAATAAAACATATCTTCAAAAACTCTTTGGATACAATTCTTAAAAATATAATTTTCATTTTATTGGTCTGAATATATATTGTTGATAGATATATAATATGAATCTAATCCTTCAAAACTCATAAAATCAATTTTATGATTGGAATATTTCATGAAAAAATAGAATTTATTCTTATTTCATTCAAAATAAGAGATATATTATGGATATTATGTTGTTATATTGTGTATATTATGAACTGAGTTTTTAAAATTGTTATCGTGTGGAGATTAACAAAAAAAACACAACAATTTAAATAATATTTATTTAATAGTATCCATATAATATTAAATGATATTTAAAATTATTTATTTATAAGGAAAAAATTTAATTTTATCCACATATTAATATGAAAATATTATTTTTTATTTAATAATAATTTAATTTAATAAAAATAATTTTATGCATAAATAATTTTTATAAAAATATTTTAAATATTTTTTTTCATCATATTTAATTTTTAAAATATATTATTTAAATTATTTATTAACAATACAGAACATCAGTACACCTATTAGATAATTGTAAATCCGATGAAAATATATCCAATTATTTTTTTCCATTGACCATATTTATAAATGTTAATTTTGTGGCTATTTATAATATTAATAAATTTACTCATTTATTCTATTATCACTCCCCAACTCTCAAATCTAAAGTCACATTAAGGATTTAATAAAATTCTGTCTACATTCATTATATTCATTCCCAATACAGGTTTTGTTAACCTCATTGTTGTTCTTAATCCAGAAGGTGATCTATTAAATTTCCTAGTAGGGAAATTTCGATTCATTTTTCTTCATTGTCACTATTTAATTCAATCACATTCTAGGATTATACTCAACTGTTGTATATATTAAGCCATTGATTTTAATTCTTAGTTCATTTACTATTGTGGTAATGTTTTATCTACCGAATCGATTTTTTTCCATTTCTAAAAACCCACTTTAAGGAGAAGCGGGAAACCAAACATTCTAAACACAATGCTGCATTCAATTCAAATTACAACTTTCAAGAAACATCATCACCATCTCTATACCGGTGGATCTCCAGTCAATACCCTTCCGTGAGTCACACACCTATCTCATCGAAAATCCTTTCATTTTGACTCCCAAGACTCACAATAATCCTCTTTCCATCTGAAATCTGAAAGATCAACAATGAAACATGAACAGAGAACCAAAAAACACACAAGCGTCACAGATCATAGATTAAGCCAACGAAAAATCCAAAAGCAGCACACAGACTTCACAAAGGAACTATTAAATCCCGAACAGGTCAACTCATTGCTGTAAACAAATCCCATCAGAGGAGCCTCGCCAATGCCATCATGAACTCACAAACAACCAAATCATCCAAACCCAGAAAAAAATGAGAGAAAACTAAAAAAAACATCACCAGCAAGCCGGAAAGAAGGTCTGTCGCAACCATGACCCATCGATGCCTACCAGGATGCTCGAAGAGACCACGACGAACCGCCCTACGCACCACCAAAGTCAAGATGCTGTCCCACATGTCACAGTAGCTGGAACCCGACTGTGAACCATCACCGTGCCACCGAGGATCCCTATCCAGAGAAGATAGAATCGAGCAAAAAAGGCCAGCAATAGTGCATCGAGATAGCCAAGTCGAGGAACAATGCCAACGTGACAGGGGGACGGCCGTCACGATCTCACCGAGAACAAGGAGGAGTGTCGTGCCTGTTCGAGACATAAGGAGGCAGTGATAACGAGATGGAAACCCTATAGGGAGGTTCCCCTTACGACCTAATCCTCATGTTTTCAATGTTTTATCTCAATATTGTGTATTGATGTTTGTTTGAGTTCAATGATTCATGTGAAGCAATAAATTAAATATATATTTTTATGGAAAATTTATACCAAATTTTAGGGTGTTTCATTCATATTTTTTATATATATTTAATCCTATTAGTATTAATTAGCATTCTCTAATGAAATAACTATGGTTATCAATATGTTATACAAAACTGATGTTATTTTTAATAATAAGATATCGGTCTCAATATTTAATGAAGAACTAGAGACCTCATTTTTTCTCTCATAATGGGAATATCACTAATTTTTTTCTAATAATTTTAGATAAATAACCCACATGATTTGGTACTAAGACCCATATATTATAATTAATTATTCCTAGATATTTCACAGTAACCCTGAAATTGATAAATGATTTAAGGCTGGTGCAATTTCCATATTCGAGTAATTACTACAGAGTACATGTCGAGATATCCATTCCATTATAAAAATATTATATAATTCATGTAAAGGATATATAATAATATTTTTATGATGTAAATGTCTATAAATACAAACTTTGGAATAATAATCATATATCTAGATGGTTTATTTAAAAATCACATGTGAATTTAGGATTGCGATCACATAGTTGTAAAAAAAATCCATGATACAATATTGTGCATTAAATTAGAATCCAAAAATAAAAACACAAATATTTAGTGGAGTATAAGTGAACATTAGTTATACTAATACACATTAGTGGTAGTTAGAGAATAGGCTATTCATTATTCCAATTTTCTTGAATCTTCTAATAATATTATTTGTTTTATTCACTCAGTTTGAGAATCAATTTTAATAATTAACAAACTCATTTAATTTTAGGAATTTAAGTGTGTGTGATTTATTAGTTTTTACCTTTATACTATAAATTTTATTTTATGGACTATTAATCTTTCCTTTATAATCATGATCTCGATCGACAATCCTTCCACTCTTGAAATATTTTCTTATTCATTTATGATATTCTCTTTTGTTTTTCATAACTTATTCATGACACATAAGAAGTAGACTCTTCCTTCGACATTAGAATCATTCACATAATATTTTATTAATCTAGTAATTATATTCTAGTGAGTATAGAATTATGATATGTTTCCATTTGATAATTATAACTTCTGAAATTTGGTTGACAGTGACCACGAAATTTTTAACATCATCATTCATTAAATTTGTTTGTTCATTAGGGAAATAAATGTGTTTTCCATTGGGTCCCTTATTAAAAAAATTTCTCATTAATACATTCTTTACATATATATAGTAATATTTACATATAATAATATGTATACTAATAAATTTATAGAAGTAAAATTTTTAAATGAGAAAAATTAACTCATAAATTACTTGAATAGACTAGCTCATGATTTCCATGGTTTTAATCTTAGTCATATGTTCTCATATTTAAATAGGATATTTTATAGATTATAGTTATATATTAACAAATAAAAATAAATTAAAAATCCGTTATAATGATTTTTAGAGGCCATGTGAATCAAAAAAATCATATCCCCCAAGATATTCAAAATAAGAGTGCATTGAAGCCCCCTTATTCTGCATCGAGTAAAAACCAAGTTAATAGCCAAGAAATTTTTTGTTGATTATTTCACAAATTTTCATATGTTTTAGGGCTTGAAATTACTTTCTTGTATTGAAAAAGGAATTTCATTTATAATAAAAAAATACACTCTATACTTCACTAAAATTTACACATGTTTTCATAGAATTAGGAATATCCCAAGGGATTTTTGGAACGATAATTCTATTCTACCACCAAATGATAGATAACTATATCCCAAAAAATACCAAATACCTGATCTAATACATGTTAGGACACCCTAGAGACACACACTTAGTGGTAATGATAAAAAATAATTATATATTGGACTATATGAAATTTTAGATGACCGAAGGAACAAATGAATATAATTTATGATAAGTCCATTATTTTATCATTACTACTTAGAAATTCATACATAACCCAAGGCCCCACAGGATTAGTCTCATAATATTTTCAATATAAAAATAACATTTCACATAATTTTGATCATTTCTCAATAATCACATTATACTAAATCCCCTTACAGATATCTACAAGGGCATAGTCTCCTTTATAACAGGGGGTGAAAAATTCTAGAATGGTATGAGCTCAATAACTAGGTAAGGGTAAACATATCAATATATCATGAATGGTTAAATGATATTTATGTGATAAAGAATTTTATTTTGGATAAATATATGATTAAAAATAATATGGAATAATAAGAGTTAAATTTGTGGAATATTAGAGATCTATGTAATCACAATGATCTAACAAATGACTTTCTATAATATTGTAAAAAAAGAAGTAAACATGACCCATGAGGTATAAAAACTTCACATGACATTGAAATGTGGCATATTAATAAGTGTATGATGTAATAATATTGTATAAGAAGATAACCCCATCAATTCCACAATCAATATTGTGAAAACTTCTAACAACATTGAGTCCACAAAGAATCATTTCAACATAGTTGACCATATTTTGTAAATATTCACCCTTTGGAACATATCATACCAAATAGAGATTATGATAAATATTTTGAATAGGGATAAATTCAGTGATTCCACACTCAATCATGTGAAAATTGTTTTCCACATCATTTTTACACATTTTCTTGTAAAAAAACTACATTGATTCAATGCACAATCTTGTTAACATATATAATTTCATTGATTATACTATCTTTTATATGAATATTTCTAATAATATAAATTCTATATAAATATTTTGAATATAGAAGACTACATAATGTCTAATCTAATTTATGTGAAAACATCTAACATAATCTATTATACACTCAATAATGTGAATATAGCTTTGTTTTATTGAGTCCACACTAAATCTTGTGAACATAACTATCCACATCAAGTAAACACTTAACAACATTATCTCAAAAAAATTAAAACATTTATTAATGAATTAGTTAGTGATATAGGACCCCAATCAAAACATAATGATAATAAATATACATGTCTTCCAACAAAACATGATAAAATATAAATTTAAAAAAGAACATAAAGAAACAAAATCATTTTCATAATAATCAAAAAATGTATTATATAATATTACAAAAAGAGTTAGATTAGTTGATACTAAAAAGATAAAACTTGATAATATGTATTTTAAAATATAATTTATTGGGGGATTAATGAAAAATCACTCTAAAGATGATATATATTTTTAGGTAAATATGATAATTGAAATGAAATAATAAAATTGTATTCATAGAACATTATTAACATTACCAATAAAATCAAAGCTACATTTTACAATAATAAGTAATTTTTGAATTGTTTACATGATTTTTTTATCATTATTTTTTGATAAGTATCAATAATAGAGCATTGAATGAGACATAATGTGTAACGTCTCTACTCCAATTAGAATGTAATATAACTAGGCTGGATTTTTATGATATATCAGGCATGCCGCCCCATAGACTAGGGGTCTCTAACAAATATCATGGGTCTAAGTTAGTAATTAAATCATGATAAAAATAATGTAATAATATAAATCCATAACCATATATCATATATAATAAAGTAATAAAACATATAAATAAATAATAATATTAATTTTAAAGGACACAATTATATAATAACATTCTCCAAAACAGCTGACCAAATATCCGAATACTTAATTTATAAAATAAACAAAATATAGGATCTAAAAACTCCCCATGACTCACCTCATCCTAATCACAAGTCAATATAGGAAAACTTGATTGACCATTCAACACTGAGCCTATACCAAAAATAAATGTACATAAAATATGGTTTACTCAGGTACCCAAGATCCATGGCCGCCTATAAAGGGTATGAGTATAATATAGTAGGAAACAACCAACATGGTCCCAATCATTACTATAAAATATAGGTTACTTTCATGGGACATTATTTTAAAATTAAAATTAATAAGTTATAAGAATAAATAAATAACCAATATTGATTATCTAGTTCTAGCATAAAACCCATGATCAACGTAAACCATCTTATACCGATGCCAAAGTTTCCTTCAGTATGTCATAGGATCATTCCAACCAATACCTAGTCTAACGTCCATATAAAAAAATTTATAAACACCATATTATTAGTTATATTTGATTTAATCCACATAGTATTAAAAATAAATGTTAGAATCAAGGTGATTGTCTATGGAATCCAAAATAATAATCCATTAAATGGTCCTTACTAGGTGATCATAGTAAATCATTAATAAATATATATATTGGCTGAACCCCAGGTGGAAATCAATAGATTTAATTATGCTTCAAGAGAAAAGGAAAATTCATCATCGGTACTCCTGATCATTCCAAAATTATTAGGGGTCATCACTAAAATAGAGGGAATAGTAACATGCATTCAATTAAATAATAAAAACATTTAACCCTAGGTGTTATCTTTGGTGTTCAATTGTCATTATGAATCATCACAGAATAACATAAAATACCTCATGATTTCAATGAAGGATAATCAAATTCTAGATTCAATAAGGTAGTCTAAGGTATTACCTTTATATAAATTCATATTATAGAGTAGTAAATTTATCTTAAGAAACTTCATATCATCATCTCATCTTGTTTTCCATTTAATAAATATTGTCTCAAGTAAATATGTTAATTCACTCAAGTGTATGAACTATTATAATATCAGTGACATATGAATAAAATTGTTGATATGGATTCTGAGGTGACCCCTATTATCATTACAAATAATTCCCATATACAACCTCCCACTATAGTCAATATATCACAAGGGGTACACATTGAGGTACTCTAAGAATTACAATTTCCAAAACAAAACATTTAGGTTGTCATTTTAAAACCATTATCTCGATCAAACACCAATTATAAAAATATAATATCATCTCTTAAATCATAAACATCCCATTACTTCCTCACTATACTCTACTTAATGCCTCATAAAGGATATGACCACGAGCCCATCCCCTTTCTTTGTCTCACTATGTTGTCCTAAACATCTAACCCATACATCTGTCTCCATTGTTCAATTAACCAAGGTAACCACATCTTATTATTGTAGGAACACTCACCCCATGGTTATATCACTTTTTCTAATGGTATAATGTACCACAAGAGTTTCATATGGCCAAATCCAAAGGTATGTTATCCCAGATGATCGATTTCAATACTATGTGTCCACCAAGGAAAATATTCAAGGGTTCACTATAATTAATGAATTAATTATCATTCAATAATATGGTTCATGTGGCTGAAGTAACCTACATATAATCAGGGCCTCAACTATAGGAAGCTGAGGAATACATTCCAGATTACATGGGTATGACATGGTCATAGGAACTTCATCCAATTTCAAACAATTCATTTAAATTTAAAAGTATATTTCATCAAAAAATGGAAAACACCCATAGTGGTGAGATAATTCATATCACATGAATGCATAAAAAATGAATAATACTAAGGTGTAATTATATAATACCTCCTACCTCAATGAGAATCCATTCCATTTAAAAAAATATCCTAAAAACAATTTCTATTTCATATCTAAATCCATCCATACATAAAGCATCTATGAGAGGTCCCAAATGATGTTCAAATTAAAAAATTAATTAATCACACACAAATTAAATTTTATAAATCAATTACCCTCAATTCTTTACTAATTTTATAATTTAATATAAACAACATAAAATTATTAATAAAATCATAAAAAATAAGCATCAATTAAAATAGTGAAAATGAGTTATAGACATCATCTTGGGTATTATACAAATCCCATGAAAATACCCATTTATCAAAATTATATCCATCACTTTATAGTAGAAATTTTCATGAATACAAAACCAAAATTAGATCAAAATTAGCAACAATAAATGGGTAAATGGAATAGGGTATGAAAAAAATAATTAATCTCAGATCCTCCAAAATGATGCATAAAAAATTATCACCTCTCCATGAGGAATGATAGAGAATAATACAGATTAGGCGGTGGTTTAAAATGGCCTCTATTACCCATTAATTCCGTATAAAATGTAGGGGATTTCCCTTAAAAATACAATCTTGTTCCAAATCAATAATATATCCAAAAACCATATCATTGTGTGGAAATAGTGTATATGAAATGATATTTTATACAATGGCATTCTCACTCATCCAACAAATATATTAGTCACTGAACTCACCCCAGGAATTCCATTCATGGAATGACCACCATTCATTCCATGAAAAGGATATATCTCTTCTTTTTTTGTATCCCAATCACTGAAACCTTATTTGACTTTGATTCTATAACTTTTTCCCCTAATGTTCTACAAAAAAAATATATGAATAGTAATTAAATATTCAAAAACTATTATAATCTCATTCTGAGACTCAGTTTAGAAATAGAACGAACCACCAAGATTAAAAATTCACAATACCTTGTAATTTCATAACCCCTATAGACACATAGTACTACATTATCCTTAATATAGAACATATCATCCCTGATAAGTATCTTTAATTATTCAACCATCAATCCTAACTTACTCATGTCTTGGATCTATTGTCAATTCATTGTGTTCTATATTAGAATGTAGAATGATCTCCCAATCTATAACCCCAATCATGAGTCACACAATCCATTTTCAGTTGAACCACTACTCATCACCATCAATGAAATACTAATATGGTAACCCATGGCACCCTTGTATATCAATACACCATTGTTTTATCCACAAACTCATCCATATGATCACATTGCTCCCTACTATATGTAATAATCATACATGATGACCTTGAGAAATATAGATTCACAACAATGTAATTTGACCCCAGAACCCATTCTAAGTGTTCAATAATATACTATATTAGATTAATATCATACAACACCCAAATTACACTGAAACAGTAACCAATAGTAATTAGTACCTCTCACCACCTATTTCAAAATAAATCAGATCAGAATACAATGCCCATTAACATGGAAAATATACATTGACCCTTCCTCGAACGGTCCCAAAGAATATTCAAAATGACACTGTCATGCCTAATATGACATGTCCCAAACCAAAATATTTTTTTTTTAACTTTACTAGGTTTCAACTCCCAATAATGTCACTACTCTACTTTTTGTTTCATGTTTCACAACAAAAATTAGGATACAAATCATCATTCACCTCCATAACCATGTATCAAACTAAGGATAACAACAAATACATGTCAACAACTATTATTCTCCAACTTAACCATGTCAAATAACACTGGATAAAAACTCAACCAAAATATGAAGCATAATTCATCTCATATATCACCTTTATATTACATTAAATATAATCAATATTCTGATTCAAACACACAAAATCAATCTAATACTGCATCCAATTATAAAATCAAGTATTTAACATTGATATAGATAAATTATATTCATCATGAAACCAACAATAATACACCACCCTGACCGTCTAATGACTAGTATTTCTATGCCAAAAAACCTTACAATACAAGTTTCAATAATATATGAGGAATACTTCTATCGTTACCCCACAAAATGTATGTACCAGGTTATCCCCTTCAAAAATGAGTTCCACCAAGAAATATGAATAATCACCAACTCTAGAAATATGAAAACATTATATAAAAATCATTATAAAATTCATCAATAATGAAGGTTTAAAAATAAAATGTCTACTATTAAACTCCAAACAATAGGGTTTACATTATAGAACAAAAATGAAGTCACATAATAGGTTTCATCATTAAATTTGTGTTTCTTCTCCAAATGCATGATCATATATCCAATTAAGACCTAACCAATATCAACTCTTAGATTGACTATGCCATAACACTTTAATGATTTCCAATTTTTCCTCTATTATGTTGGTGTTTTCTAATATCCACACAATTCCAATGAAACCATGCTAAAATATTTCCCCACATTAATATTCCTCTACCCCGACAAAAACACTCGTTTATATCAAATTCAATATCATTGTGTGTATACAACACAATATATCATGAGAACATCAAAAAACAATGTTTATACGCTCCCATAACACCTTATCACATAACTTAACTCACAAATAATGAGTCATATCCCATCATATCTACTATTATGAACCTAAAACACATAATTTTATCGATGAAATGACAATAATATAACCAGATCACCCTTGTGATATTATTTAATAACTCAATATCCATTTCATGTGTATAGCATAATGTTGCATTTGTTGTAAATAAGGAGTCATGTGTCAATAAGTTGTGAATATGTTCATAGAAGTGTGATGATGGAAGTTTTGCCAAAGATTGAAGTGGTGATACATAAGGAGATGATAGCAATTCAATGAAGATCCCAGTTATATTATGGAAGAATATTGGGTAATAAATCTGACAATTTTTGAATTGGTATTAAGTTCTAAGACTTGTATCAAGGTGATACATTATTACAAAACATGTATAAGTCCATGCAATTTGCAATTTCATGAGTAAAGAAGCGAAGATTCATCCATAGTCACTATGTTAATGAATTATGGAAGATCCAACCATTTAATCTAACTGGATGATGTTTAAAACATCCAACGATTGTTTGAGCAAACCCTTAATGTCTAGGGCATGTGTTTAAAGAGAACACATCACTCATTACGACATTGAAGACCATGAATTATTCTTTAATGCAAGAGGAATTAAGAAATGTTCCAGGCATCATCTATTACATAATCAAAGGAGGAAGGTCTTAGTATGTAATCTACTATGTGCATTGACCATACATGGGTATTGTAGGAAGTATGTGGCCTTTCACTCTTTTCCACTTATGTAAGGCCTTACATAAAAAATATTTTCCAACCCAGGAGGCCAGCTGAGGACTTCATCCTCAAGCACATGCAAGACCCAAGGGTCAACCACCACTAGAGGAATCCCTCAAGGCCATCCCCACATGAGGAAAGAGTGTGGGCCATGTAAAATCTTGCAGAAGCCCTCACGTTTGTGAACCTGTGAAACAGATGCATAATAGGTGCTAGGAGCGCACTCAAGGAGTAGAAAGTGGGTACATAAGTGCACCCATAGGGTGAACATGGTATGGGGTGGTACCGTGAAGGGAGGAGGAGATTTATGAGCTGAGGTTTTGGTGGATTGTATTATAAATGAGCCATGTACCATGTCTCCATTTCGATGTGGGACAAGTTTAAAAAACGTAGAGGCAATCCTGGCTGTCCATCTGAATCTTGACAAGATCACAACCCCAAGATTCATCAAGAATTCCATGATGTATTCCACACCATCCATTATCAATCTATGCTGATCCAACGATTACCAATCCTCTATGCTGAAATCTTCATCCTCTTACCATTCGATACAAACCAGTATGCTAGAGATGATGTCTCACCTTGTTGATCGACTCATGACCACTGTAAATTATCAAATATTCTCCATTATGATCATCCATAGGAAATGATATCCTGCATGAAATAAATATTGCATCCATGCATCAAAATAATGGTATCATATGTTTCTGAAGCAACCAAAGGTGAGAGGCCACATCATGAATCTTGAGTGCTCAAAAAGAATCCTTGTACATGTTCTCAAACACATTCATGTGAATTTCATCCCTATATAGAAGGATCTCGTAGTTGAAAAGGAAACAACCGAGATTTTCACATAATATCTATCCCACGTTTGAACATTTCAAAGCTGGGGATCACAAATATTCAAAGCTACGAACCCGATGGCATATTTTTAGAGATTTGAGATCGGGGAAACATATTGATATAAGCCTATAAAAGTTGGAGTTCCTTGACTATTTTGTGTTATTGAAAACATTTATAGAAAGCTCACATTTACAAAAAATAGAGCACCACACAACATGGTTTATGTACAGCCTTTCTAGGAGAAAAAGAGTGTTCTACACATCCTTTATTTGCAAAGGATTTTGGTGCATCCCTTGTGCAAAGGAGAAGAGTGAAAAACTATGGTTTAAAGATGAAATAGAAAAATGCGATAGGTTTTTCTAAACCCTCTATAGTGTTTCTTGAGGAGTAACCCACTAGTACTCAATAGGTTCACTTGCACCACTGCTGTACTTTGTGAAGACATAACCCACGAACCATCTCAGTTCTGTGAAGGAGACCCATTCGAACCGTGGGCGTGAAGAATAAGAACTCATTCCCTCCTTTTTGAAAGAATAAGAAACACCATCTTGGTTGCACATTTTATATATACTGTATTACAGGGGTTTGTTTTCGAAGAAGAAGGTGATTGCATAAAATCCAAAGTTTTTGTATGCTTTATTTGAAGAAGAAGAAACTCAAGGCTTCATGATTTCAAAAGGAAGAGAAAAGAATATATTCATAGTGAATATGCAATCATATGCATGAATTGAGTCACCCAAGTGTGTAATAATAAGACATACATTGAACACACCAATTTCTGTTTCAAAAAGATCACAAATCAAAAATGGATTGTGTGTGCACATTTGAAGAAAGAGAAATAAATAGGAATATCATAGACATGATGTAAACCCATTTCGGTTTGAATAAACACACAATTATATTGAACCTAAACTAAATAATAAGTTTGTGATTGAAAAAGACCCAAATACAAGAAGTGTGTGTGATATTAAGTGAGAAAAAAAGAGAAATATTGTGTGATAAAAAGGTTATACCCCATGGGGTTTTCACACAATCAAGAGAGAAGAAGGAGATTGTGCATACATGCACATGCACACATGAAGACACATAAAAGGAAGAATCAATATTGTGAGTGTATGTGTGTAAACAAGAAGAATAAATTACATGCAAGTAAATAATAAATCAAAATAAATTATAATGATGATAAGTTAGCTGATCTTTAGTCTTTGAATAACCAAATAAGTTTATGTGATTATTTCCAAGAAAACAGGGAGATGATTTAGTGAATTAAATTATTGCACTAATGAAGAAGAAATTTAGATGTCCAAATACAAGAGCTATTGGATCCAATAAAGTCCATGCATGAAGTAGACAAGATTTAAGACTGAAGCTAGATAGAGTGAAAGAAGATCTTATATCTAAGTTGACTGTGTTTGAGAATCCAAGAAGGAATACAATTCTAATATTGTGCAAGATCATTCATGAAAATTAATATTCTTGAATAATTTGTATGCACCACTTGCACACATCATAGTGAGGTTGGGTCTTCATAAAAAAATTCCTAAGAATTTTGACACTGAGGACTGATCAAAAAACGTGATCACAGTTATTGATCAAGGCCAACAAACCTTACCAAGGTATTTGATGATTCAGGAAGAGATACACAGGAAATTGTGATTCATAAATCCTTTTTTGGAGAGAATAGAAGATAAACTATAGTAAATAAAAAGAGATCTTAAAGAAGGAAGTTTCTTGTGTGACTCGAGATCTAGAAGAACCCCGTGAGATTCAAGAAGAGAAGATGTATTTAGTGGGACTCTGAAGCTGGCCAATGAACTCTGGTAACACTGTGGGATGTAGTATAAAGACCCCCATATGGGACTTAGGAGAGATACAATGGGACTCTGTATCGACTATTGTAATTGATAAGAAGATTATAGTGGAGAATATGTGGTGGGGGGAATAACCAACAAAACAAATATTAAGTATCTAAACCAGACCCTATAAATTCTTATGTTCTTTGACTTTACATTTACGAAACCATTTAAGGTAAGGCTGAGAGACACATGAAGAGTGGATTGAGGATTTAACCATCCATAGTGGTTTAATGGAAAATAATCAATTAGTTAAATGATTTAAATGGGTCATTGATTCACCCATCCCCCTCACATTAATTCAAAATGATCTGGAAACTTCAATTTGTATCATAGAAAGGATGCCTCTAAAAGAACCATTGATGTCTTTATGAAGTGATGATTTCAAGAAATTACCGAGCAACCTAAAATAAGGATTTCTACCAATACTCAGAAAAAAATAGAAGAAAAAGACAAGGAAGATAAAGAAGAATATTACTACTAATTGGGAGACACCTTCTACTGAAGGTAATGTGAATGTTACATCATGTGATAATACTTATTATTCTTATAATAAAGATTTCTCAGGTTGGGATGATGATAGATCAATTAGTGATCTTTAGACACCACTCAATGATCATCTAATGAATGTCTCTAGATAAGTGGCAAGACATATCAATAGATGTACTAGTTCTCATCAATATGAAGAATTATAGTAGTAAAAAGAATATAATGCCATGAAAGAGGCAGTGCCTTAAAGGGGTTTCATATCCATCACTCTAACAAAACTAGTTCAGGAAATAGAAGAAACAATTTCTATTTGCAATGAAGGAAATGCTCAAGTTTCTGAAGAATTGTAGGGATTTATTTGTGAGAAATAATTCTTTGAAATTGTATTTGTATATACGTTCCATGTATTTGAAAAATTGCACAAAGCCTCTATGGTTTTCAAAGTTGATCAATAAGAAGATAGATCCAACAAGGTAAAGAAGCTTGAAATATATTTGAAATAATTAAAAAATAAGCATGAAGAACAAATGATAATGCTGATGGAGAATTGGGAATTAAAGGTGAGATCAGTTGAATATGATAAGAACTCCCTCAATATTATGTGTTTAGAGCTTGAGTTGAAATTAAATAATGATCAATCACTCTAAGATGTAACTTCCCAAATAACTAAAAGAAGACATACATACACTAATGTTTGTATTGAGGAATATGATTTAAAAAGAATCATCAAGACATCCTCTAATGAAATTTCAATAGCCTCCAATTAGAAGGTTTCCCATAACCTAGTTATTTGTGTTTATACTAACACAATTGCATCTGCAAGTACATGACCAAATATAAAAGATTAGAATATGTTGACTGATAAATATTTTTCTACATCCATCAAAACATCATGGAAGGATTCATGGATGATTAAAAAGAATGACACCCAAATTGATGCTCCAAATGGATAAAGGCAATTCCAAAAACAGGAAAGCACTGCATCTAACCAAACATGCACTACAATAAAAAGAAGGATATTTATTAGATACTATTGGTGTATTTGGAAGTTTGGGAATCAGGTCAATGATTTTTGGAATAATATTTCAGCATATGAAAATTATTGAATGTATACATTCAGGGAATGTCGATGTGATGAAGTGAAGCATCCTGTAAAGAGAAGGAAGAAAACATGTATGAAGAAGAATCATTCTATCAATAACAAATATAAATATCTTGAAGACTTCTGTGATAATTGAAATTGAAGTGGTCGTAGTTATGAAGAGTTCTGGTTAGGTCCTATCATGCTTTATGAATATGTTGATAAGAATCAAACATCACAACAATGGCAAGAAAAAGGGAAAAGTGATGAAAATTCTTCCATCTGGTATATGAAAAACAATGATGTCAAGAAAAAAGTGAAAGAAATTATTCTAAAAAATAAGTTCAATCCGGATTCCTAGAATGTCATCTCTTTAAAGAAAATATGATTTTATTGTGGAATGAAATGAAATACCAGGGATCACATCAATCAAGTCATACAAATAAATTTATACAAGATAAAACTAAAAGGAGAATCAATCCAGAATAAGATGAGATTAACTGAAAAAATTCCTCAAGATAATCCTAATAAGTTCCCTAAGAAATGAAACATGAAGACAATGAAGAAGCCCTATGGAAACTCATAATCAGAAAATGTAAAGAAGGTGTGTTTATTTATCTGGCCAAATTAATTGAAATTTTCTAGAGAAATACAAAGAGGAGAAGATGGATTACTAGCTAAAGAAATGGGAAAAGGGAAACATGTCATTCCACATGAATGAAAAATTCAAATTTAATGAGAGGTTTTCATAACCTGACAACCAAAGTGTCTCACAACTACTGTGTGGAAGGTGAAAGAAGGATAGAAATAATGAAAAAAATGTATATCTATTTTACAAGGCCAAATGGAGGTGCATAAAATTGATGAACATGCACCTGTGGAAGCTACTTCACTACTGGAAGAATTAAAGAACAATAATCCACATAGGATGTAGTTAAATGTAATTAAAGGCTCCATGATGAAAAAGAATGAGACAAATGATTGTTGGACTCTTCATGTATTAATCATGTTTTAATGATCACAAATCATATTCAACACAGTTAACTTCTGTAAATTATATCAAATCATGTGTATTAATGTTAAAAGTATTCTCATGCTTTAAGGAGATCCATTCAAGATCTTAATTTCTCTACATTCAGTTTAATTACTTTATACTATCTTTTGACCCACTTAATAACGATTTATCTGAGAAATGATTAAGTCTAATCCATTCTATGATCATCATTGCTTAAGTATGAATACAGTTATCTTGAAAAGTCTAAGACACCGTGAGTCTGTCACTGGTTATGTCTTTCTGACACCATGAAGTAGAAACCGTGAAACAAGACACCGTGAAAAATACATTGTGAACAAGACACCATGAACAAGACACCTTGAAGAATACACTATGAACAAGACACCGTGAACATGACACAGTGAACAAGATACCGTGACCATGAGACACCGTGACCACGAGACACCGTGAGAAACCATGACCATGAGACACCATTACTGTGAGACACCATGACCACAAGACACTGTGATCAATCTAGACACCGTGGGAAGGAGAAACTATTTCCATGACTTACTGTGACACCATTTCATAAACTATTTTGTCATCTTTCAATTTAATCTCTAATGGTCATATTTAATGATTTTAAATGCACTGAGATAATTAATGTTTCTTTGTAGACATATCATCTGACAGTACAAGGTATGAGGTGCGGTATCCATGCAACCTATCGGCTCCAACACATTAATTTAAAGATAAAAGCGAAGTGTGGCCCAGAATAAAATTAGAACAATACTAAAATAAAAACAAGGTTGTGGACACGATAATGAAGAACACTGATAGAATTTCAAAATTAAGGATTGTCACAAGCATGCAACCCAACTCTACTGAAGAACATACGATGTACACTGGAATCCAGATAACATCATCGCATTGTCGAACCTCAAAATGAACACAAGTTGAATCTCAACACTATTTTTTACTAATGAGGACTCAAGATCGGCATCTTATTCATCTCAAGAAGTATAGAACTGCAAAGACTAACACATAGATCACTTATAAACCCATCTCCATATTTCTGCTCTGTTGTGTATCTGTTTATTACCTTTTGAGCAGAGTGTGTACTTGTATAACAACACACTCTGTCTCCTATATTAAACTGAAGGATACAATATATCCTTACTCAAACATTCTCTTACTCTCGTGTATACCCACTTATTAGTGTGGAAGAGGTCCATGTGTGGCCTGGTATTTTGTACCCATGAAGAACTGTGGAAGAGGTACCTATGTGGCCTGGACAGTCTGTGTACTGTTGTTAACCCTGATCCAGGGTGTGGATCAAAGTTTATTTATATAAAATTCTTGGTGTCAGGTGATCACCAAGTGGAGAGTATTAGGTCTCAGATTGAGATTGAACCACTTGTTTCATATCCGCTGTGCTGCTTAACTTAGTCTTCTCTGTTTTATTGCTTTACTCTATAATTTAGAAATCACTAATTGCACTTTGATAGTAAGTCTTTAAAAGAAGTTATAACTAGTTTGTATTAGTAGAATAACTTCAAAAGTAATATTAATAACAAAAATTAAGATTATTGAGAATTGATTAATAATCTAAAAAGTTACTTAAATAGTCAAACTCATATAACAGTATAACCTTGATTAACTAGGCTATATTTAATCTTTGGGGAAACCTTTTTAGAAATATTTTTTACAGAAATTTTTACAGTTACTCAATTCACCCCTCCACTCTTGAGTAATATACCCTGACCAACATTTGGTATCAGAGGCTGTTTGTTAGGACTCTATTTAATCTTATTCAACTATGATTGTAGTTGTACTTTAAATATCTATAAATTTCTGGTAATTATAAATCTATAGCTCTTTTAAAGTAATACTTTATTATGGATAACAGATTGGAAGGTGCTACAACCAACATACCACCATTATTTAATGGAACCAATTATGCTCAATGGAAAATTAAAATGAAAATTCATTTAGAGTGTATGAGTTTTGAAATTTGGTCATCCATTATAGATGAATACAAAATCCCTGCTACTCATAGAATCACATGGGATGAACCTACCAAAACTGCCTACAATAACAACTGCAATGCTAGTAATGCTTTATACTACTCCTTAGGAGATGAGGAATTAAATTGAATTTCTACTTGTAAAAATGCCCATGAAATTTTGGATTCCATATCTTTCTCACATGAAGGAACATCTAGTGTAAAGGAAATGAGACTTAATACTTATACTATCAAATATGATAATTTTAAAATGAAACCTGATGAGCCTATTTTTGACATGTATCTTTGGTTCAATGAGATTGTCAACACAATGATTTCTCTTGAAAGAGAAGTGACTGCCAAGGAACAGATCATGAGAATCCATAGATATCTACCTAAAAGATGGAGGAGAACCTCTGTCTCCATTATAGAATCATGTGACATCATCAAAATACCTATAAAAGAACTCATTGGGAAATAGATGATGTATGGAGAAGCGTTGGAAGTCAACAAGGAAGAGGAGGATGAACCAAAGAAGAAATTTATTGCATTCAAGACCA
The DNA here is from genome assembly GCA_963277665.1 of Viscum album. Taxonomy (NCBI): domain Eukaryota; kingdom Viridiplantae; phylum Streptophyta; class Magnoliopsida; order Santalales; family Viscaceae; genus Viscum; species Viscum album. The sequence goes on along the minus strand of OY728140.1, from coordinate 1,302,087,593 downwards.
CCACCTCTAAGCACAAAGACAAAGGGAAACTGGGAGATTCTGTAGAAAGTTCTAGTAATGAACAATAATCACCTGAAAGTGATGAGGAGATGGCTCAACTATCCAGAAGATTCAAACGATTTTACAAAAAGAAGAACTTTTTCAAAAAGCCTAACTTCAAGGGAAAATATTATCAAGAAATAAACTGGAAGAAGGACTGGAAAAGAAGTGACAAAACTAATGAAATTGTCTACTATGAATGCAAGTGCAAAGGACATATAAGGGCTGAATATCCAAAGCTCAAGTACAAAATGAAATATGAGGACAAGGATATGAAGTAAAAAAGGCAATGAAAGCAACTTTAAGTGCTTCTGAGGATAGTTCAACTGACTCAGAGAACTCACATGATGATCATGCTAATAAAGCCAACATGTGTTTTATGACAAACACATCTGAGGTAACACTGGACACTTCTGTTCATAATTCATATTATTCTGAAGATGAATGTAACTCTAAAAATATGACTAATAAAGAAATTTTTGAATACTGTAACATGCTTGAGGAAACATGAAATGAACTAAAAGACAAATATAAATCATCGAAGAAACATCCTGATCATACCGTAACTATCAAATCAGAACTCACAACTGAAATGGAGAAAAATGATCAATTGCTCAAAGAAAACAATGAATTAAAATTGTATATCGAGAAATTAAAGAGTGACATAGAAACATTTAATAATGAGAAAAATACCCTTACCCAAATTTTAGGAAAAAAAATTTCCCTTCAGTACAACTCTAGAATTGGTTATCACCCTAGTAAAAGAAACCTTGGTAGAACAAATTCTGTTTCAAAATCTAGCACACACAATTTTACTCCCAGTTCTGGACTCAAATCAACAAATTCAATCCATGATACATATTCTACTGTTTCAAGTTTTTTTGAAACAAATACAGTTTATTTTTTAAATACTTTACATAATTCTTATAAGAAACCTATGAGGAAAATATCGGTTCCTAAAGCACTTATTACTAATATTACTGGACCCAAACATGTATGGGTACCAAAATATATTTTTGCATAATATTTTTGAAGGAAAGATACTTAAAGATCTCCTGAAAAAGTATATGGTACTTGGACCATAGATATTCAAGACACATGATAGGATACTAATCATGCTTTAAGAACCTGATAAAAGTAGAAGAAGGACATGTCACATTTGTTGACAATGCGAAGGAAAACAGTATTTTCCTCAGCCAAATCGGTAACTCTAACTCAGTTTTAATTTCTAATGTACTGTATGTTGATGCTTTAAAATATAATCTGCCTAGTATCTCACAATTATGTGACGATGGATTTCATGTTAGATTTGAAAATTATGCTTGTAATCTCTTTAATTCTAAAAATGAATTAGTATTTTATTCATTAAGAAATGAAAAGGTTTATTCTATTAATTTAGACTATTTAGCTTCTCAAAATGATTCATGCTTAAGTGTATTTCATAAAAAATCTTGGATTTGGAATAGGAGACTAGGACACTGTAATGTTCACTCCCTTAGAAAACTAACTATAAAAATCCTAGTTAAACACTTACCCAAACATGAGTTTCCAAATGAAAAAGTGTGTAATCCCTGTCAAAAGGGAAAACAACACAAAGATTTCTTCAATCTAAAGAAAGAAGTGTCAAATTCTGAACCTCTCAAACTAGTACACATGGATTTGTTTGGACCATCTATAGTTTCTAGTTTAAATGGGAAGCACTATGTTTATGTTCTTGTGGATGACTTTTTCTAGATATACTTGGACCTTCTTTATGGATCACAAAAGAGAAGTCTGCTCTTATTTTACTACATATTCTAAGTCTGTAGAAAATATTAGTGGACTTAGAATTAAATTATTAAGAAGTGATCATGGACATGAGATTAAAAATCAAGAGTTTGAATCCTTTTGCTCATAAAATGGTTATAGTCACAATTTCTCTGCCCCTAGAACACCTTAGTAGAATAGAGTTGTAGAGATATGAAATATAACTCTGCAATAAATTTCTAGAACAATGATTTTTGAATATGGCCTACCTATTTATTTTTGGGATGAAGCTGTCAATACAGCGTGCTACATAATCAATAGAGTGTTGATCAGACCTATTCTTAAGAGGACTCCTTATGAATTATGGATCAAAAGAAAACCCAAGGTTAACTACTTTAATGTTTTTGGTTGCAAAGTCTATATTCTTAATACCAAAGACAATCTTGAAAAATTTGCATCCAAAAGTGATGAAGGTATATTTTTAGGATATTCCATGTCTAGTAAAGACTATAGAGTGTTCAATAAAATAACTAAATGTGTGGGGGAATCTGTTCATGTCAAATTTGATGAAACAAATCCACATGAGCCTAAAACCATTATAGATTATCTGGGAGATGATGTATCAAATCTGAACATCAATTCAAAATCCTCAAATTCTTCTGTGAAAGAATCTGTGGAAACATCCAACTCTGTAAATTCCTTAGAATAAAGTCATAATGAACCTGAATCTGTTGATGAACCTGAAATCACTAGTCCCTCTTTTTCTATAACTATTATAACCCTTAAGAACCATCCCTTAGATGCTGTTATAGGAGACTTAGACAAAAGAACTCAAACTAGATATTCTCTTAGAAATCACGTTGAACATCAAGTCTTCTTGTCTCAACTTGAACCTAAAAACATTAATTATGATATCAATGATGAATTTTGGGTGATGGATATATAATAAGAACTTAATCAGTTTGAAAGGAACAAAATTTTGAAACTTGTTGAAAGACCCAAGGACACATTCACCATAGACACTAAATGGGTGTTTAGATATAAGGTAGATGAAGCTGGTAACATAGTTAGAAACAAGGCTAGATTAGTTGCACAAGGATATAGTCAAGATGAAAAAATTGTCTATGAGGAGACCTTTGCACCAGTAGCCATACTTGAAGCCAATGGAATCCTGCTTGCCTATGCTACACATATGAATTTAAAGCTATATCAAATGTATATTAAGAGTGAATTCTTAGATGGGTATATATTTGAGTATGTTTTCATTGAGAAACCCCCTATATTTCCAAACACCCATTCTCCAAATCATATTTTTAAACTATAAAAAGCTTTATAAGTTTTAAAGAAATCTCTAAGAGCTTGGTATGATAGATTAAGTACTTTTCTTATTTCCAAAGGTTTTACAAAATAAATAGCTGATACAACCCTTTTTATAAAACTAATTTCTAATGATGTTATAGTTTTTCAAATCTATGTAGATGACATTGTTTTTGGATATTCGATGAATTCTTTATGTGTTGATTTTTCTAAAATTATGCAAAACAAATTTGAAATGAGTTTAATGGGTGAACTAAAATACTTTCTTAGATTTCAAATCTTTCAGAATAATGATGGAATTAGTTTGAATCAAAGTAAATATACTATATATCTTATAAATTTTTTTGGAATAGATATAACTAAACGTAGTGACACTTCCATGAGTACCACTTTTATGTTGGATCTTGATGAAGATGGAAAATCTGTAGATCAAACCACTTATAAAGGAATGATTTGAAGTTTACTATACTTGACTTCTAGTTGTTTGGGAATTATGTTTATTGTATGTATGTGTTCTCTTTTTCAAGAAAATCCCCAGGAATCTCATTTAAATTATGTAAAGAGAATTTTCAAATACCTCAAGCATAAACCCAATCTAAGACTATTTTATCCTAAAGGACAATCATTTGAATTAGTTTTTTATTTTGATGATGAATTCGGTGGCTGTAAGATAGATAGTAAAAGAACCTCAAGAACATGTCACCTTTTAGGTAAGTCACTAGTATCTTGGTGTAGTAAGAAACAAAATTCTGTTGCATTTTCTACTGCAGAAGCTAAATATATAGCTTCTGGCAGTTGTTGTGCACAAATTTTGTGGATGAAACACACATTACAAGATTATGGATATCAATTCAGACATGTACCTATAAATTATGACAACACAAGTTCTATTAACATCTTAGAAAATTCTGTTTCACATTCTTGGGCGAAGCACATTGATGTAAGACATCACTTTTTGAGAGATCATTATCAAAAGGGTGATATCACTTTGGAATTCATTGGTTCTGAATATCAGCTTTCATATATATTCACCAAACCATTAAATTATGAAATAATAGACTACATCATACATGATCTAGGCTTGATAAACCTCAATTAGATATCTTTCTATTTTTGGTCTTACTATTAGATATCTTACTCTTTTATACTTTACTATTTCATGATTACGGTTTCTCAGCTAGTGTTTCATTTACTGTCTCACTGTAATGCTCAATTAATGTCTCACAGTTTACTGTCTCATAGTAAAGTTCACTTTTACTTTCTCACCGTGAAGTTCATTCACTGTCTCACCATAACATGCATTTACTGTCTCATTGTAATGACCAGACACTGTCTCACCGTAAAAATTATTTATATTTTTTTTGTAAAAACCCATATCGTAGTAATTATCCTTTCCACAATTTTTTTCCCGCACTTTTATTTTTGTGACGTTTTCTATTTCTAAATGATAAAATAAATAAAGTATCACTTGATTTTTCACTCGGGGTTTCTCCTACTAACTCATTTTGAACCCTTCTTTATCCCTAAAACCCTTCTCTCTCTTGAACCTTCAGTTAATGCCATGAATGAAATGTACTTCTTTGTCAACACCTGAGAAGTGTCACTCGAGGAAGAAGAAGATTTCACCTAAGCTAGCACACGAAGTACCTTTAAATCTGAATATGGTAAACCTATTGTTGTACTTAAGAAAGAGATTTGACCCAAATGGCTTATGTCTAGTAACTCTCTGGTATTAAAAGTGTGAGAACAACAAGGATGGTTAGAGTGGTTCTCGAAGGAAGATAGACCCATATACCCAAGGTTAGTGGCTCAGTTTTACCAATATGTATAGTTCTCTTTTGATTCTGGTGATAATTATATTGTAAGAAGCTTGGTCAATGGAAAGAGATGCTCATTATCTTCGAGGTTATGGGATACATGCCTTAGGATACCTCATGAAGGCATCTGTGAGGATTATCAGAGAGGACCTCCACCTTAAACTAAATTCTTTTATTTAGAACATGCTTTGAAATAATTAACTAGAAATGGAACCCATAGGAGAGCCATTGATGCTGAACTAGATGGAGAATCAAGGCTTCTGTTCAAGTTTATACATAATTTGGTTAGTCCCAAAAAAGATGATTTTTCTCTTTTGAAATATCAGGATGTGTTTCTGATCCACCTTATAAAAAATAGGCATAATATTAAACTTTGCAGGTATATAATACACCATATGTGTGAGCTGATCAATGTCACATCCAAGTCAACTTCCATGTTCAACTCTCATATAATCTCAACCATGATTCTTTCGAAAGGTATGGTTGTACCTAATGAGGATGTGATTAAGGATTGTCAATTTTTCCTCTTAAAAGACACCATCAAAAGAATGAAAATAAATTGGAATACTTGGAAAAAGGAATGGGTGGAAGACAATGATTGAATTTATAAGAAATTAAATCCAGGGGAACATCCCTCAAGACGAAGAAATATTTCTGATCTTGGTTTGGAACCAGATGAGATTGTTGAGTATCCTGAAGAAGAGGAAGAAGAGGCTGAAGTGCCACCTAGGGAAGTTATTTTTTTGAGGAAGATAGGGATACTATTCCTCATTTAGTTCTTAAAGAAGAAGTACTTTCTTCTAAAGAAGTTGTTAATCTGGAAACTAAACCCGTGGATGAAACATAATCAGTTTCCAAATAAACTGAAAAGCATACCATGGAAGAATATATAGTGGAATAGCTACCTGTTATGCAAGAATCCAATATTGAGGAACACTTGGTGGAAAAATATGTTTCTGAAATCATCCCTTAGTCTAAAGAACAGATGGAGCTATCATTTCAACTATCTAGACAAGAAATGAGTAAGGAACTTAGAGCTGAGTTTGTGGAATTAGACCGAGATCCTCAGCCTCTCAGTCCCGAGAAGGAGGCACCTGTTGAGGGGGAGAAAACCCCAAATCTCATGTCTATTGAAACTTCACATCCAACTGAGTCAATTCTTGTAGACACTCAGTATATGTTCCCCATTTTCTATGATGTGGATGACTCTCAACAAATTTCAGCAACCAACCTTGATATTTCCTATATATTCCAGTTGAAATCAATCTCTAATATCGCACATGAGAAGGAACCTGAGCCTGTACCAGTCCCTATTTCTGAACCTGTATCTAAACAACCATATTTTGTGAGTAAGGATGATCTGAAGGAATTTGGTGCAAACCTCTTGTCTGGAGTTGATAAATTCTTGGATACCCAACCTCTTCCTATGACCAATTTAAGTGAGAGAGATTCCTCACTATTACTGTAGAAAGTTATTTGGAAAATACAACAAAAAATTCTTCATGAGATTCTGGAAGTCAGAGTTGAAAACTAGATATATAGTGATGAAGTGAAGGCTCTGAGAAGTATGATTGAGTACATGAAAAAAGAGATTCCCAAGAGATCAAATCCAGTTTCTCCTCCTGTAGAACCTGTTTTCCCTCAAATCCAACAGGTTGTTGTGTCTCAAATTCAACCTTATCTAGCTTCCTTAGATGAAAATGTCACTGAAAGGAACAAAAAAATTGTAAATAAAATGAGAGAGCTTGTTTTCAATCTTAATAAACTCACTGATGAGTATACAGGGTGTCTTCAAAAGGTGTTGAATCAAATCAAATCTCTGACCACAGCTGCCAATGCCTCTAAAGCATCTAGTCAATCCTCTAAACCCTCCTTAGAAAGTGATCTTCTCAGAACTGTAGTCAAAGAAGATCTTCAGAATGTACTCGTTGGTTTCAATACGACTTCACTATCTAATGTTCTTAAGAACAGTGATAGAGTTCTTGACATAGTCCAAATCCACTCAAAAATTGCCAATGATGCCCAGAAATAGATTTCCAAGAAAGTGGATTTCTACTTCAACATAATCTTCTCCAAGACAAATATGACAAATAATTTCAATTATCTTTTAGAAAATCTGTGGATTCCTCCTGTGACTCAAGCTTTCAAGACTCATGTCTAAAATCTCACAGAGTTTACTCGATTGTTGGACAAGTTTATGGAGAAAAAGGATGATTTTTAGAAAGACATTCAATATGGTGGAGAGATCATTACAGATTTCATCAAACTTATGAGGCCTTACCTTCATGTCCAGAGTATATCCATTGTTTCTACCATGGATTCCTACCTTCACCTCTACCCTATCCCCCACCACTATGTCTGTCGGCCAAGAACTAAGTAAGATTAGACATCTGATTCTCAATCAACAACTGCCTAGATCTTCTACTGCTCCTACATTGGCTCCATCAGTCTTTGAAGGCCTTCCTTTACCCTCTTTATCGACCACATTCTACCTCGACCTCTAATCCTATGGATTCCTCTTCTTCTGTAGCTAAAGGAAAAGATAAGTCCAGTCTAGGATGAAGAACAATGATTACTCTTTTTTGATAGGAATGCTATTGCTTTTGTCTTGCTCTTTTACATTTGTAATGAACCTTATTTTCTATTAATGGAATGTAAACTTTTTTACTTCTCTTATTACATCTTTTTGATAATCCCAAAAGGGGGAGAAATTTATATATGTTATCCATTTATCTCTATAGTTGAATCCAACATACACTTTAACTTTACATGATTTGTGATCATCAAAAAGGGGGATATTGTTGGACTCCTCATGTATTATACATTTTAATGATCACAAATCCTATTCAGCCTAGTTAACTCCTATAAATTATATAAAATCATGTGTATTAATGTTTAAAGTATTCTCATAATTTTAGAAGATCCATTCAAGATCTTAATTGCTCAACATTAAGTTTAATTACTTTATACTATCTTTTGACTCACTTTATAATGATTTCTCTGACAAATGATTAAGTCTAATCCATTCCATGATCATCATTACTTAAGTCTGAATAAAGTTATCTTGAAAATTCTAAGACACCGTGAGTCTTCCATTGGTTATGTCTTTCTGACACCAGGATGCAGACACCATGAAACAAGACACCGTGAAGCAGGAACCATTAAGCAATCACCGTGAAGCAGACACCGAGAACAAGACACCGTGAACAAAACACCATGAACAAGACACCATGAACAGGACACCGTGAACAAGACACCATGAACAAGACACCATGACCGCGAGACACCGTGACTGTGAGACACCATGACCACAAGACACTGTGATCAATCTACACACCCTGTGAAGGAGACACTGTCTCCATGACTTACTGTGACACCATTTCTTAAAATATTTTTTTGTCTTTCAATTTAATCTCTAACGGTCATATTTGAAGATTTTAAATGCACTGAAATAATTAATGTTTCATTGTAGACATATCATCTGACAGTACAAGGTACGAGATGTCGTATCCATGAAACTTATCAGCTACAACACATGCATTTCAAGATAATAGTTATGTGTGGCCAAGAATAAAAGCAGCTCAATACTAAACTAAAAACAAGACTGTGAGCATGATAATGAAGAACACTAAGAGAATTTCAAAAGGAAGGATTGTCACATGCATGCTACCCAACTCTTCTGAAGAACATATGAAGTACACTGGAATCCAGAGAACATCTTTGTATTTTCAAAACTCACAAAGAACACAAGTTCAATCACGACAATCTGTTTTACTAACGAGGACTCAAGATCTACATCTACTTCATCTCAAGAAGTCCATAACTATAAAGACTAACACTTAGAGAACTTCTAAACCCATATCCATATTTCTGCTCTATTGTGTATCTGCTTATTACCTTTCAATCAGAGTGTGTACCCGTAGAAGAACACACTCTGTCTCCTGCATTAAATTAAAGGATACAAGATATCCTTACTCAACCATTATTTTACTCATGTGTATACCCGTTGATAAGCGTGGAAGAGGTCCCTATGTGGCCTGGTAGTTTGTACCCACGAAGAACTGTGGAAGAATTCCCTGTGTGGTCTAGACAGTCTGTGTACTGTTGTAAATCCCAATCCAGGGTGTGGATCAATATTTATTTATATAAACTGCTTGGTGGTAGGTGATCACCAAGTGGAGTGTATTAGGTCTCGGCTTAACATAGAACCACTTGTTTTATATCCACTATGCTGCTAAACTTATTCTTCACTATTTTATTGCTTTACTATACAATCTAGAAATCACTAATTTTACTTTGATAGTTAGTCTTGGAAAGAAGTTATAACTGGCTTGTCTTAGTAGAACAACTTCAAAAGTAATATTAATAACATAGATTAAGATTACTAAGAATTAATAAATCTTTCAATAATTTACAAAAATAGTCAAACTCTTATAACAGTATAACCTTGATTAACTAGGCTGTATTTAATCTTTTGGGAAACATTTTTAGAAATAATTTTTACATTAATTTTTATAGTTACTCAATTCACCCTCCCCTATTGAGTAATATACTCCGACCAATAATGTCCAATGGATAGGAAATACCAGGATGAAGAGTACCAAATAATTTAGAGATGCAAGGAATCGTGTTCTTCGGTTAAGAGAAAATTCTCATCCCCAATGATTTTATTTAGAATCTCAAAAGTATTCCATCTTATTCCCTTATATTTTTGATGTATATGTGTTATTAAATTTCAGTTAATTGAAGATTATGTTTATTATAAAAATGATAATTTAATGAACAATGTGGAGTACTACACATTGGACTCATTATTCTTGATTTGATTATTACTTGATGTGTTCCATAGTGGAAGACTATCAATACAAATATCTCAAAGATCATCTGATGATTATTTTCAACAACGAAAAATCAAAGGGAGTGTACACTTTGAGGAGGATTAAAAATAAAGGAGATAATATCAAAGATTATGTAAAGATAAACCTTTAAATTCATATCATCTCAAGATGTTGATGTTGAGGTATTCCAATCACACATTGATCCCTTTCTCTTAATTGCATTTATCTTGTCAATTAAGGGGGAGTACTTGATTGATGACAATATGGGATGAAAGGGGTATATTTATCTTTTCACATGAACTTTTAAATTTTTTAGTTGATGTATATGCGGAATTTAGCAATTCATTAATAAATTTGATAATTTTCATCCCCCTGTATAAAATTTTGAGCATGATCTCACATGAATCATTGTTTACGGACAACATTGAATACCTTGGTTATATCTCTCTTGTTTTCTACACTGGGTTATCCCATGTAGAAATAGTGGTTATTTACTAAAGGATATTTTCTAAGTGAATCATGTGACATCATCCCTCTCTCAAAAATATTCAAGAAGATATTATTCAAAGGGAGGAGAACATGTTTTGAACAGACCCCACTACACCTTTTCATTTGGTTTCCAATAAGAGGGAGCAATTATTGGCACACATATTGACCCATTCAATGTGTTATTAAGTAATATTGACAATAAAATACAAAGAGGGAGATTTTAGAGAATAATGTTGCATTTGGTGTTAATAAAGAGCCACGTTTCAAGAATTTTTCAATATGGGTCTTGAAAGGTGAAGATGGATGTTGTGCCAATGATTGGAGTGGCGATGCTTAATGTCATGTTTGTAATTCAGTGAAGATCCCACTTTGATTATGGAAGAAGATTGTGAACTAAATCTGATGATTGTTTAACTGGTCTTATGTTCCAAAACTTTTATGAAGGTGATACATTATTACAACACTTGAATAAGTCCAAGAAATACTCAATTACATGAATAATGAAATGAATATTCTTCCATAGTAACTAAGTGGATAAAGTGTAGACGATCCATCCTTTAAATATAACTTGATTATGTTCAAAAAATCAGAAATTTTTTTGAGCTAGTCCTCGAAGTCCATAGAATGTGTTTAAAGAGAATACATCATTCATTACAAAATTGAAGACCATGCATTATACTTTAATGCATGAGGAATGAAGAAATGTTCCATACATCATCTATTATTGAATCAACAGAGGAAGGGGTTACTGTGGAATCTACTATGTTCATTACCTATACATGGTCTTAGTAGAAAGAAGGTTGCCATGCACTCTTGTACACTTAGTTTTTAGTCATCTAGGCCCTTATATAAAAATATGGGCCAACAAAAGAGGCTAGTCGAGGTCCTCATCCTCATGGACAACCCCGCATGAGGGAGGAGCACGAGCTATGTATAAGCCCGTAGGAGCAAGCGCACCCACAGGGTGAACATGGTAAGAGGTGGTACCATGGTGGGAGGAGGAGATTTATGAGCTAATGTTATAGCAGCTTGTATTATAAGTGATCCATGTCCCATGTCTCCATTTCGATATAGGATGATTTTAAAAAATGCGGAGGTAATCCTAACCATGCATCTGAATCTGTGCAAGATCATGGATGCACATTTCATTAATCATCCAATAATCTAATCAACACTGTCTGTTTCTGATCCTTGCTGATCCAATGATCACCCATCCTTCACACCAACATCTTCAACCTCTAGCCATCTGACGCAAACCCATACTCCAGAGATGTTGTTGCACCTCATTGATCGACTCCTTTCCACTGTTAATGATCATATCCTCTCCATTATGATCATCTAGATGAAACGATATGATGCATTCATTAAAAGTTTCATGCATGAATCAAAATAATGATATCGTACATGGCCAAAGTAACCGAAGTTGCGAGGCCACGATATGAATCTCGATTTAACAAAGTGAATCCTTTTATGTGTTCTCAAACACATGCATGTGATTTAATTTTTATAAAGAACGAGTATACAGTTTAAAAAAACAACCACGATTTGTACATAGTCTCTATCCCTTGTTTGAATATTTAAAATCTGTAGAACTCAGACATTAAAAGATATGATCTCCACTGCATATTTCGAGGGATTTGAGCTCAGGGAAACATGTTGTTTCGATCCTATTAAAGGACGTGTTCCTTGACTGTTTTTTAAGAAAACATTCAGTGAAATCACCACATTCTGAAAAATAGATCACTACACAACATGGATTCCATGCAGCCTTACTATATGAATAAGAGAGTACTGCGTAGGATTGCTATGCGTATGAGTTCCATGCATACCTTGAAAAAAGGAGAAGAGATAACCAATTTGGTTTGAATAAGAAACAAAAATACACAATAGGTCTTTTTGAACCCTCGCCTTTGTTTCTTGAGGAGAAAACCGATGGTACACAATAGGAGCACTTTCACCCTTACTATACTTAGCAAAGAACAAAACCATGAGCCTTCTTTCTTCTGTAAAGGATACCCACTCGAACCGTTGGCATGATGGATAATAACTTTTTCCCTCCAATTTTCATGAAGAAGAAACACCCTTTTTATTTCACCTTTTATATGTACTATTTTTCAGGGGGTTGTTTTTGAAGAAGAATGTGATTTCATGAAGGATGATGTTTATGACTTATTTATTTAAAGAAGAAGAAACTTTAGGCTCCATGTTTTCATAGGTAAGAAAGGAGAATACATGCATTGTTCATATTTATGCATATGCATGAATTGAGACACCCAATTTTGCATGAAAAATCCATACATTGAACACACCCATTCAGTTTTGAAAAAGGAAACACATAAAGAAAGGATTGTGTGTGCACATTAGATGAAGGAGGAAGAAAAAGTAAGATCACACACATGAACAAAACCCATTCTGGTTTGAATAAAAACACACTTATATTGAACCTAAACTATATAATAAGTGTGTTTGTGCAAATAACCAAAGACATGATGTGTGTGTGATGTTAAACGATAAAAATAAAGAGAAAGTGTGTGTGGTCAAAATGTTATACCCAGTGGGAATTTCAAACTTGAAAGAGAGAAGAAAGTGATTTTTCATACATTCACATGCACATGTGAAGACACATAAATGGAAGAATCGATATTGTTAGTGTACATGTGTAAATAAGGGGAAGAAATTCCATTTAACTCATGCATGAAGAATAATCAATTCAGATGATGCCAAGTGAGCTGATCGTGAGTGTTGGAAAAGCCACATAAGTGTATATGATTCTTTCCAAGAAAACAATGAGAAGATTTAGTGCATTTAGTTATTACAATAATGAATGAAAATTGAGATATCCAAATACATTTGGTATTGGATCCTACACAATCCATGCACAAAGTAGATGAGATTTGAGAATGAAGCCAGAAAGAGTTAAAGAATATTTTATATCTAAGTTGACAGTGTTTGAGAATCCATGATGAGAGACAGTGCTAATATTGTGCAAGATCATTCTGGAATATCAATATTCATGAAGAATTTGTGTGCACCACTTTCACACTTCTTATTGAGGCCATGTCTTCATCATAAGAAGAAAGAATTTCCCGAGCATTGTGACACTGATGGTTGATTAGTAATAGTGATTAAAGTTATTGAGAAAAGCCAACAAAATCAACAAAAGGTTGTTGAAGATTATTAAAGAGATACACATGCAAGTGTGATTCAACAGGCCAGTGTGGAGAGAGTTGAAGATAAACTATATTGAATCAAAACAAAACATAAAGAAAAAAGCTTCTCGTGTGACTCGAGAGCTAAAACAACCTTGTGAGATGTAGGAAGAAGAAGAAGTAATCATGGGACTCTGAAGCAGGCCAGTGGACTCTGGAAACACTATGGGATATAATATAAAGACTCTCTTATGGGATTAATGAGAGATAATATGGGACTCTATATCAACCACTGTAATTGATAACAAGATTATAGTGGAGAGTCTATGTTGGGGGGGGGGGGGAATAACAAACACATCCCAGATTAGGTCATTGAACCTAACCTTGTAAATCCTTGTGTTCAGTGCCTTTAAATTTATTACACCATTCGAGGTATGGTTGAGATACAAAAGAATATTGTATTGAGGATTCATCAATCCATAGAGGTTTAATTGAAATAGCCAATTATTAAAAATATTTAATGGGACCACTGATTTACCCCTCCCCCTGTCAGTGATTCACACTGATATGGGCACTTCTACATGTAAAGGAAAATCCCATGATCACCCAATATCCATCATTATTTATTAAATAACTATTTTGAAGAAATACCCTACCATATTTCCAAATTGAAATACCTAAACAATCTTCATTTTTATTCATTTAACAGGTATATCCCCCAAAATCAATACATGTTACGAAAAGCACTAAAACTAAATATGATTTCCCTATAAAAAGAAACAAAAACTCTATACCTATTCCATATACATAGTGACACCACATGTTTATTAATCTAAATATAAGGAAACAATTCATTCCTTCCCCATTCACAATATTTATGGTATTACTATGAATATATCTATGATTTGGTATCACATCCCCCAAAATCAATATCAAACCCAATATATATTTTCATTCTTCCATACTATGGGAATTCCCATGTCTGGGAAAACCCTCAAATAGAATACCCTCATATATCTCAAATAATCCATATCACTCGGCTCACCTAACCTGAACCATATCCAAAAAAACACAATCCACCCATGCCTAACCAGTGGGATATAACTCACATATGTCATAACTCTTGGTTAACACCTCTTGGTTCACATTTTATGTATCAAATGACTTATGACATACCAAAATACCAACTCTAGGGTTAAAATATTTGTCTTAAGAATCATATAAATATTCAAAACTTTCATGGGCATATATTTTCACCGGGAATCTACACAAGAGAAAAATCCATTAGTAATCCATAGTCTTAATATGATCCTCAATATGCATCCTCAATAAGATGTCTTCCCCATAAGGGTCATGATTGAAACCGTCATCACATAACATATTCTCCCACCAATATATATTCTATTTTTCATTATAGTTTTATTGTTTGGTTGACTATAATTCCAAAATTATGATTTATAGAAAAAAATACATATATGCCTTTTTTTGTAATAAATAGCAGAGCCCAATTTTTTCTAAACCATTATCTAAATTACCAATAATGTTTCCATCACTATGATATCCAATTCATGCCCCAGATAATAAGGTCACCATAAATCTCATATAGATGTGATGGAATAATATTTATCATAGGTCATATAGATGTAGATCCACATGGACAATCATTTTAAAAGAATATATTTCAATTCTTATATTTAGAATTCACCCAAAAAATATATATTTACAAACACTATAAAAGATATTTTTGATACATTTAATAGATAAACGCTGTCATATATGTCATCAATAATTAGTTATCACATAATGTCCATGTGAATCCAACATGATGAATATGATAAATGAACAATACCACTTTCAATCAAACCAGGATCCAAAACAATATAAATTGTTAATTATAAATCCACATCATGTGACTGTCATGGTAGGTGATAAACATACAATCATAACATCATAATCATTGATCCCGAATCCCATGGTCTAGTATCCCAGACATCCCAATAGAAATTATGTCCTCGATGTATTGGTCCTATATCCACAAAATTCTCATACACATCCATAAGTTACCCGTATTCCATATCTCTAAATAATAATACAAAACAATTTACATGTTTTGTTATATTAGATACATAATCTATGATGCTACTTCGTAAAGTCCCAACCCCAGTTCACTATGAAAAGTAAAGAGAAAGGTTTTGAGTCCTCAGGTAAAAACATTCTATTCCAGAGGATAATAACTCATAGTAGGTATCTTTAGTAGTACCATGGGTAGAATATAACACAATATCAATGTGTGAAACCATAGTCTAATACTAGACATGAATCTTCCATGAAAATGTTGTTGAGAAACATAAGAAGTAATACATCTCAATCAATAAAAACATCAATACCGAAGCACACAATAATAAAAAAATCATCACCCATTAGGATCATCTCATATAAAAATTAATGAAATATAAAAGAAACAAGCAATACACTCAACAACATCAAGAAGACTCACCTCATCCTAATATTAAATATATTTATATAATCCCACTCAATTATGAAACATTGATCCTCTTCCTAGTTCTATACATCATCTAACAATGTGTTATTTGGTACTAATGTTCCTTGTCCACTCAAGTAGTGTCTGATTTCAACTCTCCAGAAAATCCCAGACATGGTCCCAAAAATAATTAGAAAATGATTGTATATGAATGAAATATTCTATGAAAATAAATAAATAAACTGGAAAGACTCATAAATAAATCACCATTGTAAATTCTCAAGTTATCATAAAAAACTAAAATTTACAAAAAATATGCTTCATCCAATGGCTGAGGGTCTTTAAGCATATCACATAACCATGCCAACCAATATCAAGACAAAAATCAATATTTCAGTAGGTGTGAAAAATGTACACTTTGTAGTTTTCAATGTAATCTAGATTGTATCTGGAAAAATTGCCAGATCCAAAGAGCATTTCCAAGGAATCCCATTGTAGGAGGCTATAAGATGATCACCTGGAGGTCATCCAATGTGACTAATAATCATCAGGATACATTTCTGAACCACATCATATTGTCTCGACCATTTTATAATCTTTATGCTCAAATGACGAATTCAAATAGGTTATCCAAAAACATTCTTAGTCGTCATTAATTTTCACCAAACCTTCAAAAATAATCCAAGCCATTCCGTAGTATAAATTTTATATAATACCAAATGTAAATATCCTAAGAATTACATATTCATAATGCACTACCATCGACCCCTGTGTAATATTTATATAAATCCATAATAGCATTCTTAATGGAAAGATATGAATATAAATACTAAGGAATATCTAGTATGTAAATACATATTCAAGGGAATTATGTCATTTCATAGACACATTATATCCTATTCTCATTAGGGATGTCCATTATCCCATGCCTATATCTCAAAATAAAGGTCACCCCCTTAAGAGCACAACATATAATTATCTCAAACAGAATGAACACAAATGTTAAAAACTGGATCTAATGTTACACACAAAGTCATCACTACCCATTCCAATATACACCCACTCACTTGGGTCAACATCTCATTATGTGTACCCATGAGTTCATATAAGTCTCTATTAGTTGTGGGTATAGCAGAAGCATGCAGTATACGGTGATATATTAAAATCTCTTAACAATTGTTTTCCAAAACCTATAGAAAGAATACTTCACACCATATATATCATTAATTTATTTAATATTCAAAGAAATAAATTCTATGTATTAGGAAATTACATTATTAATGAATATTAATCAACTAAAATGAACCATTTGTATTACCTTCATTATACCATGAGTATGCATGGATAAAATACCTCTAGTGGTTATCCAAAAGTTCTCTAATGTCCTCTGAGAAACATAACTCAATATCTGGGTGCTAGCATATAGATTCAAATGTATTGTATCATTCGTTATCGATCTTCCCATTCTTCGGTCCTAGAGAAATCCCTTGTCTGCTTCTCATTCTTTGTAGGGAGATATAAGGATGAGTCACGAGAGAATTCATTACCTGAAAAAATTATCTATTATCAATATTATATCATTATATATATATATGTCGATTTATAGAGAAAAAATATATATTAGAATATTATTTAATTTAATTCCAACCTTTAAATAACATTTATTACCTTTAATAAGCCCCATTACACTTAATAATATTACCTTTCCTTTTGTGGTGTTCCAACTTTCCAAAATTTATATATAATATTTACCATCTTGTAAATAATTATTTTACAACCGGAAAAGGTATTTCTCCATTTAAACTCTTATATATAAAATTAATATCTGAAAAAATATATTATTCATATATAATTTCTATTATTTAGATCCAAATGAATTAAAAATAATTAGAAATAAAAAAAATAAATTTTTTTCCTATTCAGTGAATAAATATTTATTTAATTTATGTTATCATTATAAAATAAATAAAATTAATCCTCGGTCATATGAATAATATTAATTCCATTAATTAAACTGAAATAACATTTAATTCATTTCAATATAAACACTCATTGTGAATCTATAGGATTCTTTATGATTGACATTCGACATGATTTTCTAAATTCCGAGATTATTGTCTATGAACTATTCATGGCACCCAATAGAAATAAATTAATGTCAAAAGTATGCTAATTAAAAAAATTCTAAATGTGTAATATAATCCCATTGAAATAATATCTCATGTACTAGGACTCAGGATGGTTTCATCCATATATTTAATTGATCTGTATTTATTTGATTATATGGAATAAACATATCCTTGCAACATGGACATGGAATTTAATGAGACAGTTTTATTTCAATCAATTGGTTGAGAAATTAACATCCATAAACATAGAAGGGAATAAACCTTCCCCAAAATATACATTAATGAAATGTTAATCAAGATACAATAAAGGAACCATACATCCTACAAAAATATGTAATTATGCTATTGGTTAGTAAATCTATGCTCAAGAGTCGTAAAATGAATTAATGATAATGTTAAATTCCAATGACCATTACACGTGCTCATATATCGGAATATTTGATGACAAAACAACATATAGAATTCTTTCTGGTGGGTATGCTTCCATAATCTCACATCATGGATATTAATACGTTTGGACTTCATGAAAATAAGCCTAATCCACAAACATGTACTCACATTTGATGGTCTAAATACAAAGTGTCCCATCATTTTACATTATGAAATAGTAGAACTATATTGTGAATATTTTCATAACACTTCAAGGTTCTCAACATAGTGGGAAATACTCTGACCTTATCAATGAAAAGCATACTATAAGACATTATTACATTAAATCCAAAAATAAACAATAAAAAATATGTAATTATATTTTTTATTTATATTAAATAAATCAAATATACATTTATTCAACATAAAATAAATGTGTTCCAGGATACCAACTATAACAATCATTTACATGGATTGGAGACTACTGCTTACAACCTTCTATCTATTACAACTCAAAATATAATCAGGTTTTTTCAAGTCAAATAAATATTCAAGGGGTTCTCCATGCTGTATTCCATGGAAATACATCACATTACAACCTTACCTATCTGATAGAAATACCTGAATAGGTGATACTTCTAAAGTATTTTTCTGTTTTCTTTTGATGTGAATGTTGATCTTTTATGATAGCCACTGGTGGATTATTACCAAAATATATTTTGATAGGATCATCAGTTATTGGTACCACATCAAGCTCATTGATGAATTTTCACATCCATATGTTTTCATTAGCTGAATGAGGAGCCGAAAAATACTCGGACTCAATAGTATAATATGTGGCCACTACATATTTTTATCTCTTCCATCTCACAAAAATGTTATTCAAAGTAATGATATAACCCATTTGGGACAATATAGAATCATTATTGGGTTATAAAATACTATATACATATCCTATTCTTACTATCTCCTCATAAAATCCATAGACCAAGAATAAATCCTTAATATGAATCAGATACTTCAGGATAGTCTTGACAAAAATCTAATAATGGTCACCTAGATCTGCTTGATATCTTCCAACCACAATCAATGCTTAGGAATCATATTGCCTAGTACATAGTATATTATTCATTAATGGACCAATCATCAATGCATGTAAAATAATTTCAATTATATTTATTTCCTCAAGTGTCTAAGGATGCTTTTTTTGGAAAGATGAATTCCATGTGACTCTAGCAACAATCCCCAATTAGATTGTTTTATACTCAGTCTTTTCAATATCTTGTAAATTTATGTAATTTGACTTAGGCTGGTCAGTCTATTGGATATATAATTATAGATATCGATCCTAGTAATATATCCTACTTCACCTATATCCATTATTGAGTTGCACTTATTCAACCACATCTTAATAGACTATAAGACCAGTATTACATTTCCAATGAGTAATATGTCATAAAAATATACTATTAAGAAAATTACTCAACAGATACTAAATAGTTTATAAATAAAAGGCTTGTATTAATTTTTTATGAAATTTAATAGTAATATGGATTCATGAAAATGAATGTTATATGACCTAAATATTTCTTTAATCCATAAATTGATTTTTGAAATTTTCATATCATATTGGAATCTTTTAGAGTTAATAATCCTTCATGTTGTGTCATATAGAAATCTTATTAATGGTTCCCATTAATGAAGGATATATTGAAATCTATTTTCCAAATATCATAGTCATGGTAAAACATAATTTAATGTTGAATTATTATGGTTTTTAGCATTGAAATTAGTGAAAATGTTTTTTCATATTTAATTATTTATCGTTGTTTAATAACCTTTGCAACCAATCACACCATATAGGCGATGAATTGTCATTCCATGTACATTTTCATCTTGAATACATATTTCAACCAATGGATTTTTCATCTAATTTACAGTCTACCAATATATAGACACTATATTTGGTACATTAAATCCATTTCAAAAATCATTGATTCTTTCCACATTGCAACTTCTGTACGACTTACTAATTCCTTGTAGGATAAATAATAATTATTATCATCTAATATCGTGTCACCATCATTGGTGACTATAAACACACAATGTTATGGTCTTATATCCACTCTTTTTCTCCTATGAAGTACTTGGGTCTCATGAATTGTTTCTTATTCTAGATGGCTTTGTGAAATAATTTCTTATACCAACTATTTTGTCCCTTTATCCTCAACATCATCGAAGTCGATATCGCTCCCACTATCTATTTTAGATATGCTCTCTCCCCAAGGAATATTGTGTGTATTTCCACCACAATCATTTTTATGAAGGGGTTTAATGGTAATATCATATTTCTTCCATGGGGTTTCCAATAAATTTATACGTGTGTCTTGGGGTGTTTGTTTATTACCTAATGAGGCTATAAAAAATATTTTATTCCCCACCCATGAAAACCCAATATCATGGTTTTTCTTCTACACAAAAATATTATATTATACCATTTATCGATTTAGTTGGTACATGGTTTTGAATATGTTATATCGTTTGTAATGTGTATCCCAAAAAGGATCATGGAAGACTCAAATAATTCTTCATTGTTCTAACAATGTCTTAGGAGGTGAAGTTCCTCCTTTCTATTAAATTGTTCCACTGTGGTTTATAAGGATGTGTCAATTGGGATAAGATCTCAAACATCCATATGTAATCAATGAATTATTAATTAGTATATTCTCTAACATAGTCATCGTAGGGCTTCTTAATATTTTTTCCAAGCTACATCTCAACATCATTATTTAATTACTTGATTGTATCAAATGAATATGACTGATAACTCATTAAGTAGACATATAAAAATCAACTAAAATTATTAATAAATTTCATTACTTATGAATGAGCACCCCTTTCTTTAAATGGTAATGGTCCAAACAAATCAATATGATCTAATTCAATAAGTTTTTTTTCCTTTTCACATTTATGACTAAATATTGATTTGGTCATATTTTCTTGTAAACATGCATGACTTACATGAAGGGGATTTTGTTCAAAATAATATAAATATCAATATTGATATTAATTATTCATGGGTTTTTAAATTACATGAGCTATACAGTGATTCCATATATTAGTGTGGTCTGAGTCTAGTGAAATACTATCATTGTTGGATTCCATCACGTGGATTGTGTAATACAACACATAAATACAATATTTTAAATTTTAGATAACATAACATATTCTATATTATTAAAAGAAGAAATATTTATTCCCAAATTTGAAAATACATCTATCATTATCATGTATCCATAACAATAAATCTTATTGTAATACATGGAATATAATAACAACCTTTCGAAACAATGATCATTTCAGTAGGAAATACAATTTTGTAGTCCACCATAGCAATATCAATGAGTTTAGATTCATTTTTTTCTCATATATCTAGCTCCCCTAAGTAAATGATTATTTATCAACATTGTTCCTATTTTAAAATATGTATGCTAGATACAAAATTTATATATAATAACCAATTTTTAGAAATATATAAATTAAACTTTTTAAAAAAATGCACCAGAAGCTTCCCCTATATTATTTTGTTATGGTGCAGTTTTTTTCTAAAGACCCTTACTTCCCTATATGAAATAGACAACATCAAGATCTATTGCACATCGCTTGATATTCAACTTATTAGTGGTTCTTGAAGAATATTTTTGGTAAAATATCTTCAATTTTACTTTTAGTTTATTTTCCATAAGAATTATAGGATTTTCATGCTTCATATCATTATCTGCATTGTAAACAAGGGTCAATAAAATTTGGAATAGCTTTCTCAACTATGTTCATGTTAAAATTTTAAAAAAACTACATATTATATTATATAGTGATTCAAATATAAAACTAGTTCCCATTTAATTATAGATTTTGATCCCTAGAATATGTAGGTTCTCAGTGTATACAATAAGCATGACTATATTAAGCACATCTAGGAAAAAATATCAATTATTAATTTTAAAGAATTCCTTGGAAATCTCAACCTATTCATGTCTAGATCTCTCATAGTAAATACCACATAGGTGATATAGTATTATATACACATCCTAGTTTTTGCGAGACTTCATAGTTCACTAAGAAATGATGAAAGAATAAATTATTGAACATTGAATGTGTCAATAATTTTTTTTGTAGATAAGGAAATCTTCATAACACACATCATTAGAAGGTTTATTACAAATTGAGGATCGTATCATGTAATATTTATATTTAGTGCATAAAACAATATTAATTCTTCTATATCATTAATGTATATTACTACATGATAGGTGGTTTCCGTTATCTAATATTGATCATAGGGATAATGAGGCTAACAAGAATGAAATATTATTCTATAATTAAAAAGATCATGTTATTAGTACTTTTATTGATTACAAATTATGTGATAAATAATATATTAATTGTTTTTATATAATCTCCCAATGTTTTTATTAAGTCCCAATATTCCTGAAAACTGAACTCAAAATGGTTATTTGATTTAACATTCTTGTGGGAAGGGCCTATTTTCCCCTTATCATAACCCCAAAAGGGTTGTTTAATATACATGAAGGTATTTAGGTTAGAAGGTCATAACCAACTATGTGTAGGAAGATCCAAGATCTATTGAGTTCATTCCAGAATCCTGATACCCTGACAAGGATTTCCTTAAAAATTTCCCCAAATTACACCATATATAAAAAGGGCTACACCTCTTGATGAAAAACTGTAACGTCAACCCAAAAGAATTATAAGAACTCCCCTAAAAAATTAAGTGTCCCAAAATGGTTTGGTAAAACACTTAGTTCTATTGATTTTTTATCCTTATTATGTAACAAAATTCATATTGTGACATAATATTAGGTAGAGGGATTTTAATTTATAATGCATAAATAATATATTGTTTTATCCTTTTCCAGTCTTGCTTATACATGTAATGTAGTTTGGCCATGTTAATATAGTGAATCCCCATAGGTATGACTCAGATAAATAGAAAAGGAGGTACATGAAATGTTGTAGGTCTGTCACATTGTGTAGTCTCCAGTTAAATGTTACAATTAATAATTACATTAAACTTAAAATAGTTTCATTAAAAAATTATTTTATTGATTAACATAGAAATTCGTGCTTGTAAATTTTATAATGGATTTAAATAATATAAAAGTTTCAATTTATTTATTTTAATTAATATGTCAATATTTTTTTATCTATTTATTTTCTATGACTAAAATAAATTATAGATATAAAAAAATTAACTTCAGATGAGCATTAATATTAAATTGAATAGATTAAATAATTAATTTATGAACGTGTTTTCATCTTAAATAATAAATAATAAATAAATAAATGAAATCTAACCCACTCATTTTTCATATTTTTTCAATGTAAGACCATTCAAAAGCTTCACCAAGACCTCTGTATTCATTTATATTTGAAATTTATTTATTTCATGAGTTTCCAATTATTTTGATTCAAATTAAATACTATGTCCCACATGTCTAACCTCTATCCATTTTTATGCAGGACATATGTGTCCTAATATTTTTTAAGCCCATTTTTAACTTGTCTTTTGGATCTATTTACATGTGTGGGATTTATAAATACATGTTTTTAATGAATTATCCCATGATGCATGGAGGAAGTTCATGATGGAACCATTATCATTCCTACTCAGGTGATACACTCGTGGAAAAGTAGAATACTATGAATAATCCCATTACTGATAAATAGAGCTATTTCTCAAAGATAATATGTTGATTTAGGTGATGTTTCATAATTAATTAACCATGATGGATATAAGATTTACACATAAATCACTTATTTAATTTATTATTCACAAATTTTATATTTTTTATCATTTATTTGTATTGTTAATATTAATAGGATGTTGATTTATTAATTAACCATTATGGATTATAAATTCACAAAAAAATAATTTTTTTAAATTGAAATTTTTTCCATTGATTCATTTAATTATGTGAGTGTGGCCTTGAATCCATAAAACGAATAATTTCATAGACATAAATTAATATATTTATTAATGGATTATTCATGAGTTTTATAAAATGATTCAGTTAATTAGTGAACATTAAATCAACATATTATCTTGCAAAAATAGCTCCATTTATCAGTAATGGGATTATTCATAGTATTCTAATTTTCCACATGTGTATCACCTGAGTAGGAATGATAATGGTTCCATCATGAACCGCCTCCATGCATCATGGGATAATTCATTAAAAACATGTATTTATAAATCCCACACATGTAAATGGATCCAAAAGACATGTTAAAAATGGGCTTAAAAAAATATTAGGACACATATGTCCTATATAACAATGGATAGAGGTTAGACATGTGGGCCATATTATTTAATTTGAAACAAAATAATTGGAAACTCATGAAATAAATAAATTTCAAATATACAATGAATACAGAGGTCTTAGTGAAGCTTTTGAATGGTCTTACATTGAAAAAATATGAAAAATGAGTGGGTTAGATTTCATTTATTTATTTATTATTTATTATTTAAGATGAACACACATTCATAAATTAATTATTTAATATATTCAATTTAATATTAATGCTCATCTGAAGTTAATTTTTTATATCTATAATTTAGTTTAGTCATAGAAAATAAATAGATAAAAAAATATTTACATATTAATTAAAATAAATAAATTTAAACTTTTATATTCTTTAAATCCGTTATTAAATTTACAAGCATGAATTTCTATGTTAATCAATAAAATAATTTTTTAATGAAACAATTTTAAGTTTAATGTAATTATTAATTGTAAAATTTAATTGGAGACTACACAATGTGACAGACCTACAACATTTCATGTACCTCCTTTTCTATTTATCTGAGTCATACCTATGGGGATTCACTATATTAACATGGCCAAACTATATTACATGTACATGAAAGATACACACCATGTATCCACTTAGTGTGTTCCATATTGGCCAAGTCTAGACATGGTGTGAAATAAATGCACCATGTGAAATTAATTTCATGGTGCATCCATGTACAATGTGAATGAGTGCTTAGTGTGTAATCCCGCTACATTCCATGTAACCCAGTTTTGGTGGAAAAAAATTTGGCACTTCCTAATGAAATCTAAATCTGTTTTCAGTTTTTCTCAAAACATTAAGAAAATGAAACACTAAAAAACATGATTACTAATTCAATAACATGATGAATAAAATCATTATAGTAAAGAATAAAATTAAATAAAAATATAACCACAATTAAACACATATCAAAAATCAAATAAATAATTAAAATATTAAAAACTAATGTTCTGATAACAATTGGTTGTTCACATCATAATGGAGTCATGTAGTAGTAGTATATACATTAAAATTTCTTTCAATAAAGGTTTCTCAGAACGAAGAGAAATAATCTTACATGTCAAATTTATAATTTATTTAATTAATATTTAATGAAATAAATACATGGGGATATAAGATTTATTCATTGTTAAATGTATATCATTGAAAATTATTCTTTTGTGTTACCTTCATTGAGTAGTGATGATTCAATGATCGAATCCCTCTAGCTGTAATCCATACAAGCTCCGATAATCTATAAGAAACAACACTCGATCTCTGAGTTCTACCATGATGAGTTTAATTTCCTACATTATTCATTACAAATTGAGCTGTATTTATTCTTGAAGATATCTCATTTGTGATTCTTTTTTATGATAGGGAGAGAGAAGGAAGAGTCGAGATATAATTTTTTTCATGCAAAAAATTTATATTCTCAAATTTTGATGAAAAATAGAGTTGAAATTTATATTTATTTAGAGAGTTATGATTTATGTCAAAATATTATTTAATTTCATGCCAATAATTAAATGTAATTATTAATTTTAGTAATACCCATGCATCATTATAATATTATTATTATTCAATGTGACAACTTGTGAAAATTTATAAATAACAATTACATTATTTTAAATAATTATTTGATTATCAGATGCGATCATGGTTAATTAAACTCCTCAGTGTTTATTGACTATCTCAATAAATGTAATTCAAATAGAATTTAATTGTGATCATCAAAAACACAATGTTTTTGGACCTCTTGGATTAATTCCCATTGGCATTACGGGGGCTTTCAAAATGTTCAAGAGTCCTTTCTCATAATGGGTTAAGGGAACCAATGGCACAAACTTAATGTCCCAATGACAAAAACATGATATGAATAATTTTTGTGTAACATTATCCCTTTGTAAAAATATCTCATCATACAGGTTGCACGATGGTGTCATTAACCTATTTACTCAATATGAATTTTTTTGATTATATGAAATAATCAAATAATTACACCAGAGATTGAATATTTAATGTGACAGTTACATTTCAATGAATTTTCCATCATATCATCTTCCATAAAACTAGATGGAAAAAATTCTTCTTTGAATTATACATCAATTAAATATCAATCATGACACACCCAATGCACCCAACATCCTGGTAACATATGGAATAAAAATTTGGGATAGTAAATATAAGTGAATGAGTAATGAAAGACATTTATGATAATAATATGTCAAAGGACCGTTACACATGCTCTCAGATAAGAATATACAATGACACAAAAACATACATAATTCCTTCTAGAAGGTATGTTATCATAACATGTCATCTTGTAGATTAAAAAGTTTGAACTTTAGGAGCAGAATCCTCATTCACTTAGGATAACCCATCACTTGTTGATTTAAATACTATGTGTCACATCATAGCACATTTTCCAACTGAATTATTATTTTATGAGCATTATCATGGAACTTAAGGACTATCATCATAGTGGTGAACTTCTATGACCTCATCAATGAAACAAATAATCTAAGACATTATTAAACTAAATACATGAAGAAACAACGAAAAATACATAATATGAAGTTAATTGAATATTAAATATGTAGAATATACATGTAACAAATGTAAAATCATTTAGTACTATGACCCTAACACGAAATGTATAATCATAACTGGAGAATCTTATAAAGGACATAATGTCTCAAAATCATCTCCCCAGTCAACACTAGCGACACTGATGTCATAATGATCCTTATTATCATCAAATGACCATGGAATTCTTATATACCACCTAGTAATGTCTCATAAGGTTGATGTCCCGAATCCCATTCCCCTTCCAAGTAAAATTATGTTGGTGTGAACACACAAACTATTCATCCATCAAATTTGGTTTACTCACCCAGGTATTCACATTTTAGTGAGGGAAGAAAACACACCCCATGTACATCTCACATAGCCTAAGTATATAACGAGTCGCAAGGGTTTCAAGAACCTAAATCTCCAATCCTTCTATATCTATTCTCATTATCTTCTACCAGGTTCTCTCTATGGATAAAATACAATGGGAAAATATGATTACAAAATCAACATACACCGTTAATGATTCTCGTAGTGGCTCAATGAATAATTATATAATAAAGGTCTATACGACCTGGTACTAAGAAAAACTAGCCAGTGCACAAGGGTCCAACTTGGCCTTCAACACATTGTTTAATTCAAGGAATTTAAAATAAATGAACTAATTTATTTAATAAAAATTTGGTACATTAATGATGGAGATACTAGATATATCACACCAATGTATAGATAAAACTCGTAATACTAGAGGTATTTATAGGGGACAACCCAGATCAATAAAAATAAATTACCTTTTTATGCAAGCCAATAAAAACTTCATTATAGATTATCCCAATCAATCCACCATTATATAATAAAAAAAGTCACTAAATATAATATAAATAAAAAAATTAATCATTTATACTAAAATTATAAAAAATTAATTTAATACCAATAATTTTATACAGTTGTAAAATATAATTTAAATATTCCTAAAACCTTAAAAAATGATTCCATGAAATACACCTCAATAAAAATTCAATGTGGTAGAATAAATACATTATATCAGGTCATCCTATATGAATTCAAAGTAAACAACCCAATTGAACAAGAATAATTACATCATGATCTATTAGAAATCCCAAAAAAACTCTAATTGAAATCACAATTAAATCCTATTATATCAATAAAATATAGTAATGGAGGATGAAATAGAGAACATACCTTAGATCAATCAATATGATGATCCAAAAATAGTTTCATGTCATGTCATATTTATAGATAATTATAAAGGTTAGGGATCTAGCCAAAATATACCTCATATTATCTCAAATATCCTAAAAATGAATAAGGATAAAACATATAAATTTTCACATCCCCATAGTCAATAAAATCTCATAGAATCATTTCACGACATTAATAAGAGGTTCACAATGTCTAATTTTGGGCGTTGGCCCTCTCATAGGGCCAATGATTTTTCCCTTGAACACACTTCATGAAATTCATTTATAGTGTGAATCATATTTCAAGGTTTAAAATGCATGCAACTCCTTATTTTCTGTAACCCATCAAGGAAACCCTTCTCTGACATCCTTTATAGCCCCCGTAACACGTATGAGTACCCAAACCACTTCCAAAAATAACATTTAATTATGGATGAACTTCCATTATCTACTATTGAGCCATAGTTCTGAAAATGACCCAAAAATAAAAATAAAAATTCTAATTCCCTTAGGATTTTAGAATCTATTTTTACATGTGTAATTATATAAATTTTTTTGGATGATTTTTTTGAGGATAATAAAACATGTGATTAATAAATGAAAAACCAATAATATTTTATATTACTTTTTCTGAAAAAATAAATCCATTAATATCTAAAATATATTATTTTTTATAAAGCTGGTAATAAAAAAGATAATGATCAATATATGTAAAATATATTTTGTTTTAGAATTTATAAAATCATTTTAAAAGGAAAAAGTATAGAGTTTTAAAGAAAATAGTATTTAAATAAGATGATACATATTATTTTAAAAATCATACTTTTAAATTAAATAACATAATCAAGGAAAAATGGATGAATTAAAAATTCCTTTTCCTCTAGTGAGAAAGAGAATTTTTAATATATGCATACAGGGGAATATACCAAACATATAATAATTATGTTCAATAAAAATTATTATAGGACAATGATTGGGATTTCAGTTAAAAAACAAAATGTTCTTTTTAACATTTGAATCTATAAGAATTTAAATAGAGAACATGAGATTGATGTGTAAATATATTAAATTCTATGACTTTAATGATAATATAAATCCAAAGGTAAGTATATACATGAAAAAATAGAAAATACATTCTGAATATAGATACTACCACATGGAAATAAAATTGATACGAAAAAAAACACATAAAATAACTCTTATAATCATTGAATATTATTTAAAATAAAATATAATAAAAACTTTACCATAATAAAAAATTCCATATCCCAAATGACATCTATTTCCTTTTATAAATAATATTTATAATAACTAATTATACATTTAGAAGTTTTTTAATTTTTATTTTCATAATTGGTTGATAGTGACATTTATTACATTAAACATTATTAATAACCTAATTATCAATCCTAATTCATTGGTACATAGTTTTTTATTCCATTATTTTTTGAGGTACTAGAATATATGATAAAATATTAATTATATAATTCTTAATTCATACCATGAGAGTCTCTATAACATTTTGTGATGAGGGAATTTTTGAAAAGCTAGTTTCAACTATTTTTTTAATGAAAAAAGATTGTATATTAAAAATGATTTCAATATTAATATTACTATTTAAATAATTAATCAAAACATTACATAAATATTAATATCATACTATTCTAGAAATTATGTTTCTATAATATTCTATAATAAAAATATATAAAATTCATCATTCATGAAGTGATTTAAAATGACCCAAATAAAAAAATATTTCTACAAAAGGATGAGTATGAAATTATTTTCAATATAATATCAGTTTAAAAAAAATTAATGGTAGTATTTAGATGTTATAAAATATATATATGAAAATCTGTAAGTGGTGTATGAATAATTTAGATAATCATCAATTAGTTATAAAGAATATTTTTTTCCTCTTGGTATTATTTTTTAGGTACATAAATTTACATTGACCATTTATTTATAATATTATTTATTGAATAAAAAATTTATCATTCTAGAAAAACAATCATGTCATTAATATCATATTTATAATTTAATTTTTTAAAAACATATCATTAATGGTTGTGATGAAAAATTAAATAGTTCTCTCTTGATTATAGTCATCCGCATGTAACATGATTGATGTTTTAAATTTTGAAATTGATGATATGAAATTCTAAAATGGTTATACAATTAATATATTAAAATTTAATTATATAATTTATACTTATGTAATTTTATTGTAATATTTGGAATAGTTTTGGAGGATTGTCGATACAAATAATATAAAATACCAGTTTTGGGAGAGTATAGTACTCATGTTGAGAGTTTAAGACTTATCTTGAACAACCTATTGGAATTAGAGGAATTGGGGATCATTCAAGTAACCATGGGATGAAAATAATGTAAAAAGAATTAAAGAGTTAATATGTGAAAGGAATTATGAATAATTCATAGGTTACATGGAAAATAATGTTGGTAGAATTGATCTAGATTTATATAAGAAAAGGAGAATTTTTTTCATTAATGTAAATGTTAGGTGAGGGTTAAAAATCAAATCCTTGGGGAATTTAGTGTCTTAGGTGATGAATGTTTTGTATGAAATGAGGCCATGTAATTAAAAACTATGAATGTTATTATTGATGTTATAAATGTCATGTAATAATGTGGGTGCTGGATAACACATCTATAAGATATTTAAAATGCTTCCATGCATGATCCAATAGTGTATCCCATTTCACAAGCATTGATTTGATTGGTCGTAGAGCCCAAATAGAGTTAAAAATTAGGATTTTTGGACATTCAAAGTTGGGATGGAAAACTGGTTCACTAAGCCCATTCACAAAGCTCCCTCCAGAATCATGGAGTAAAGGAACTTGATGGAAGCTTTTGTGAGCTTTGAAGAGGGAATAGAGTAGGCCTCTGTGTCATAGAGGGGATGATGTTTGAATCTGTGGTTATGATGAATATGATGGAACTAACTTCATTTGTAGGGCATGATTTCTATTGTGGTGTCATTTTCTCTCTATATTACACATTTTTTCTCCACTGTGAGCTCTACCGACCAACATTGCCTATAAATGGCCAGCTCACCACCATTTATAAGAACCATTACACTGCCCCTTATGTGGATGATATATCCCATTTCGTGTTTCATGTGAGAATCAAGAATTCCTCTTCCCTTGGAAAAGGAAAAAGCTCCCCAGATTTCTCAAGGCTCCACGAAACCGCCTGTTTCATGATAAACTGATCTCTATGAAGCCCCATGCTCTATGAGACCCCATGCTACGCGAAGACATATGCTCCATGTGGCCATTCTTTCCGAGCACCATTCCTTCATGAAGATTCACCCTAATACCCTGAGCTCCATGAGGCTTCATGCTCTACGAGACCCTCAACTCCATGAAGCTACTTCACGAAGCCCTATCCTTCACGATGCTCCATCCTTCATGCCCATAAGTCTACACTGGGGGGGATGCACCCCTGCACCCCCACTCAAGATCAATGTCAGGCTATGATCCCGACCATCTAGGATGGTCCCTTTTCTTAATCCACTAACCCAATGAAAAATGGAGACTCACAACGTGAATGTTTTTAGACAATACGTCAACAATATCCATTGTTCTCTTATGAACATACACCTCCAACCTATGGAATACTATGATTTGAGGTTCTCCTCCCCACTCCATGAAACACATTGACTTGAAATATTCCTCTTGGTTTGTTTTCCAAGTCATGAGTTGAGGATCTGATCATCAATTCCCCAAGTACCTTGAATCAGAAAATACCTCAAGAAACTCATTCAAACCCCATCACTGAACTCCTATGCCTGGTTGAACAAAAAATGGCCTCGCTTTTAAAAGTCCCAAAATCAACCATTTATCGGCACCTCATGCCTAATAGTCCACTTTACATGACTATAAAATGTAGTACAACCTAGATGACCAACATAGGATGCCTCTTGCTCCGAAGAATAGATGAATTATGCTCCAAGAATAAGATGCTAGTAGTCCTCTCTACATGACTATAAAAAAAATACACCATATACAATGAACATATGATGCCTGTTTTTCCAAATAAGATATTCCTTAGGCATAAATTATAAGATTCCAATTGTCCTCTCTATATGAGAATAAACTGTACTATACCCTATGTGACCAACATAGAGTGCCTCTTCATCCAAACAAGAGATACCTTATGCACCAAGCATAATATGGAAACAGTCCTCCCTACATGACTATAAACTAGAGTACATCATATAATAAATAAATAAGATGACCCTTGTTCCAATTTAGAGATTCCTTATGTGCCATGAAAAATATTACTACAATCATCTATATATGATTCAAAACTACCGTGCACCTTATTTTAAAAACATAGGATGCCTCTAGATCTAAATAAGAGTTTCCTTATATACCTATCAAAAGATCCCAACAGTCCTCACTACATGAATTTAAACTATGACATGACCTATCATTCAATAACAGGATGACTCTTGTTTCAAATAAGATATGTTATATGCGAGAAGTATAAGATACCTCGTTACATGATTACATGGGCATAATTTCAAGCGTGTTGGAAACCATTTGAGAATTCCTTCACTCCACGTCATACTTCATGTGTCTATCATTCAGATATTCATCTTCTTTCATGTATGAAGGGACCCCATAATGTTCCAGTCCCATGCCACCTCAGCTCAACTACCATTCTAGGCCAACACCTCAGAGGACATTGGACAACACATCAAGTTTGCCCCCCATGTTTCGAATACAGTCAAAAGTCGCCCCTCTTTGTTTGTTTCAATATTAGGCTATCTTAATGATGATTTTGTGTTTTGAATATGGTAAACTGTTATCTCCCTTCATCACGATGCTCCCATTTTGTTCTAAATGTTGGGCACATGATTCACACTTTTTCATATCCCTTTTTTGGGTCCAATTTTAATGCCCTTGGTGTTATCCCACTGGTGCACTAGCACATAAGTGTTTGCCGAAATTTAATTCCTCAACCCACTAGTGAGTTGAGATTCCCTAATGGCTAGAAAAGTGGAAGGCATTACCGATATCTTCCATGTTTAATCCCTATTGACCACTACCACTCCTTAACTTCACCCAGACTACTTCTATTTTTAAGGCCCAATCTTCATTTCCACTCCTTAGCAGTATCCAAGATGATTCATCATGTAAGCCCCATTTCCCATTTCCTCTCTTTAGCATCACCTAGGATACTTCCATGTGTATGCCCCATTCATTATTTATGCTCTTTAGACACATTTGGGAAGCTTCCTTCTGTATTCCCCATCCATCATTTCAACATCCTAGTGGCATACAAGAAACTTCCATGCATAATACCCGTTGACCATTGCTGCTCCTAAGCAGCACTCTGGATGCTTCCTTGCATAATTCCTATCAATCATTGCAACTTCTAAGTTTCACCTTGTCATAATCCATGGGTAAGACCCATCCATTGGTGCAGCTCTATAGTGGAACATGGGCTTCTTCCTTGCAAAACCTTATCCAACACTGCCACTTCATAGTGGCACCAGGACTACTTCCATGTGTATGCCCCATTAACTATTTCCTCTCTATAGTGGTATAATGGAAAATTTCATGCATAATCCCCATTCACCATTTCCACTCTTTAGTGTCATATAAGAAACTATCCTAGCGTAATACCCCCAGCCTTTCCTACAAGAGGTAGCATCCTTAACCCTCCTCTCTTCTTCCATTCACAAAGACAAGAAGAAATATGAGAACATGTGAATCTCGATACCCCGTCCCTCCCACTTTAGGTTTTATCACCATCAGGCCTCCATCCTAAAGTATGTCTCAATATCCATTTCACTTGTTCTCTAACCATGCATAATCCCCATTTCACTCTTTGTGGATGCAACTTTTGCAATGAGATCTTTAGGCCTTTGTTGCCTCTTATTTCCCACACCAAGCATGACTCATGCGAGCATCGAGTAAGCTTCAACAATGACACCTTTTTGGGATGACTTAGTGTGTGAGACCCAAGCCCCTCTTCACAAAACTATAAGGACTTTGATCCTTTCCCTTTCTATGCATGGTACATAGGAATCCTCCCTGAGATTCAAGAGAATCACCCATCCTTCCCAACCACATCAAGATGGTTCACCCTCATCCCACACAATGTTATGTTGTATGCCCCTTTCGACTGGAATAACGTTAAATTTAATTCTTTTGAACTACGTGAGTTTTGATCCCTATCTCCATGATATGGTAAGTAGGAAACCACCTTGAGGTTTAACCCCAAACATTGGAAAACCTATACGAAATACATGGGTTTTGATCCTTCTGTCCTAGGAATGGTATATAAGAAGCCTCCCTAAGGGCCAACCCCAAACATTGGTAAACACAATTGAACTATGTGGGTTTTGATCCATGTCTCTTAGGAAGGGTACACATGAATCCTCCCTTAGGTCCAAACCCAAACATTGGTAAACAGATTCAAACTATGTGGGTTCTGATCCCTATATTCTATGAAAGGTACATAGTAATCCTCCCTGAGATCCAACCCCAAACATTTGTAAACCTATTTGAGATATGTGGGGTTTGAACACTATCTACTTTTTAGGGTAATTAAGAATCCTCCATGAGGTTCACCTCAAAACACTGGTAATCTTCGGTGTCCCCTTCACTAAGAGCCAAATCCTTGGTCTGTCACTTAGTGATGTCAGACCAACTCTCAGGCCACTTACCAAGCATAACCCCCAACACGTTGATGGGTTTCTATCCTATGCATACACCCTAATTCCATGCCACATCCTTAACTACGTGGACTTTGATTCCCTTACATGGGATACATGAGAAGCCTCAATGGGGTTCAATCCAAGAACATGTGTCCCATACTAGTCTCTCCCTTTAGATTTTGTCTTTATGGATGGTCCTACCCAAACCCAGAGGGATTACTTCATTTGGGTCCCATAAATGCATCCATTCTCACGAGAAGCCTCCTTAGGTGTCCTATCATCCCACTGAACTAAATGGACTTTCCTTCCCTTCCACGTGGATGTATAGGAACAATCTTTGTGTTTCCATCCCAACATTTCCGCCGAACTACGTGGTATTTTATTCCCTGCCTTGTAGATATGTATGATGCCTTTCTATGTTTCAATCCCAATGCCTCCATCACCTACATGTCAGTTCCATCCCATTCATTTCATCCACATCATCCAAACATTCATCATACATCCTAATTCTTACTCGGGCTTCCACATCCCGGTGAGATCATGCCATGTATATAGTTGCTTCCCTTTGTGGAACCTAGGATGCTAACCATGCATAGGCCCCACACAATCCATAACCATCCAACCAAGAGTTCAACGCTTGAGATGGGCCTCTATCCATGCGTAATCCCCAGTATGACTCCAGGTCGTTGTCCTTTGTGTACACCCTGATTCATCACCCATTAGAACTACGTGGGTTTTGATCCTTTTCTTCTACACAAGGTATGTATGAAACTGCCCTAATTTTTAATCCCATCCAATAGAAAACTGTGGTATCCCTCTTTCTATGGGGGATATTCACTGATCCTTCCTCAGTAGTGTCCAGATCAACCTTCACGGTGTGAATCTTCCCTTACTGGGGAAAACCACCATGGGTCCACTCTCATTGGGCAATCTGATCTATCCATCTGGTTTTCCCCATTCTAGGGTCCACTCTACCAGATATGCCTTTTATGGTGTCTAAATCAATCCTACAATCTCTGCAAGTTGTTAAACTCATCGCTCACCTTGTGTTAAACATGATATTTTTGAGGAAAACCTTGGAAAACACACCTTTGGTGTTTCTGTCTCTTCTAGATGTTAAATCACATCATACCTTATGTTAAACATGGGAAGCTAAGGAAAACCTCAGAGAAATGCCTCTAGTATAAGTCACCCATCAATGGATGTGGGATGCCTCGAGTTCCACACCCTTGAGATTCCCTCTAATGAGGTTGAATGCTTGTCTTTCAATGTCCATGCATCTAGAGATATACCGACATGCATGATGTTACCATCTACTCTTACTGAAGGTTTTTTCCCTATCAAGACCCCTTCGAATGCCTAGAGAGATGCAGTGTAATTATCCAATGTCCACAAAGCTATGGAATCAGGAATGAGATTCATAAACAATAACTCAAATCTATAAGGGAGACCCATACTATGTGACAAATTCCAAGGAGGAATCCATAGAAGGAGAGATTGATATCCCATCATCTGGTTTCGATCAATGATAAAACATCATAGAATAAGCGACAGATGTCACTCAGCATTATAAATTAGGGACGTGGGGAAATATCCAGCACATCTGTATAGATGAATGCACACCCCGAAAAAATCATCCAAAAAAATAATTATAAAAATTATGCCACATTATGTTACTCATGTTTTTCTCTTATTATCCTTGATTAAATATTAACTTTTAGTTAATTATTTTTTTAATAAAAATATAAAATGAAACCTGTTGTTGAATTACAATGTGATGATTATATGGTTATACTTATTTTAGTCTAATTTAGTATCTAAATTGGATAAAATAAAAAATTGTATTGATATATACTATATGTATAGAAAAAAATGTAGAAAAATAAAATTGTATATATTCTGTTTGTCTATTATTATTTATTATCAATTAAAATTAAAAATTTCTTAATATATTATTTTTATATGATTAAATATTATATTTTAGAAATAATGTTAAATTGAAAATTTTAATTCACCTCTATTGAAAAAGAATCATGTCTATAAAAATTTCAATGAAAAACAACTTTTTTAACATGGTTAATAATAATTATAGTAGTAAAAAAATTTATACTGTTAAAAATAAAAAATAAATTCTTAAAAAATTATGATTTTTTGATTTAAAATTAGAGAATAATTTTATTAGATTCAATCATTATATTTCATTAAAATATAATTTTAATATTGGAATGAAAAAATATATAAATAATTTTAGGAAATATATTTCTAACAAATAAGAAGAATTTATTATTATTATTAAATTCCTATTAATAAATATTATATGCATTTAAATTTTCTATCATGTTTGTATTGTTAACTAAATTCGTTAAATTAATTTTCTAGTATCAATTAATTAAAAAATACAGAACACATAAAATAGGGTTCATTGAATAAATCCCTTTTATATTAAATAATCCAATTCCTAATAAAATTAAAATAATTTTTTATTATTCAAATAATTTTATTTCCTCATTCTATATATATTAAAATATTTATTTCAATATTATCATATCATTAAATAATAATTTTATATTAATCCATCTTTTTTAAAAAATTTATTGTAATTATATATTATTTATTTTTTGGAAATTATATTTAATAAAAAATATATTATGTAAAGTTACATTCTAAAAATATAATACTTCTGTATACATGTTTAATAAATGTATATAAAATGACCATATCTCCAATGACCTTATTTACAATGTTAATATTTATAAGAGTGATTTTTTCCTATTATGGGAATTATTTAAATTATTCAATAATTACATTCTCAATTGTCAGAGATCACCTATCATTATATATTATGGATTTAGTATAGTGATTTTTCAATTAAGTATTTTATTTCCCATAATAGTTTTAGATAATATCAATGTGATTCTTGATGGTTATTATGATCCAATGGATTTGATAATTGAGAAAATATGATCCTTTTATATTTATTATCCAATTTTAATTTATTCCATTTTATAGAATGTAAAATTACATTTTATATAATAAAACATGGTTTTTACATCATTGTTTCATGCACACTTGTTGAAATGATAAAATCAATAAAACATACCCTCGTTCAATTTATTTCAACATTTTTGATATACAATGTAATTAAAAATAAAATTTATTTGGTGGAATCCTTATACAATATCATAGGGTGTTCTAAGAATTTTTCATAGTCTTAGAATAAAACAATTTGGGAACTAATAATTGAAGATATAATTCATTAATTTAGTCCCCCATGGAAAATAATGCACAACAGTTTTAATATGATGATGGGGTGCCTCTCTGAGAAAATGTTGGTTTGTATCAGTGGTGTGAGAAGATAGGCATAATGAAACTGAACAAGTAAACATTGATGGGTTGTATGGGACCAAAAATATAGATGATGGGGAGCGTTGAGTTGTGCAAACCTAGGGGCGTCACATCACCCCAATGAAAAAAATGAAAAAAATGTTGTTTTCATAAGAATTGATTCCTTTGATTCCTCTTCAGAAACCATTCTGGTGGGGAGTTTTGGAATAGAAAATAGAATCTATGAAGGATATGGTGGAAATAATGCCTAATAAAATAAGATAATTTAATGCATACAGAAATTATTTATATGCGTTTAGAAGTTCACACAACTATTAATTATATAGACCAATGTTATATTGTTGAAAAACTAATAAATTGAATGAGCATTGACCAATTTAATGAAATAGCAGTGTTCTATGATTATGAAGAATAAAAAAAACTCATCCCACATTTTTTGTTGGACTTTGGGAATTTTGTATTTAGATTTCTCAATTAATGATTTACATAATTCCAAGAATAGTGTAACCCTAAAAACTCCCATAGATTTCAACATGTGATATAGTTATGTGAATTTAATCATGTAAGAAATTAAATGAATATTATCATTTTTAATATTTTTTTCACGCAACTGCCATCCATAAAAAACATATTTTGTTCTAGAGGCCAAACTCTCACAATACTCTATGCCTTTCACGACTTCCAAGTTGTGGGAAACCCATCCCATTGACATCCAATCCAACAATTATTTCTAGAGGGGGAAATATCCAAAAAATAATATATTTGAAAAAAACATGTGTCAACCCCATATCATGGTCCTCTATTTGATGCCTCTTTTCCCCAAATATAGTTTCATTAAATTTGATAGATCAAGGAAACAACAACCACCTGATCCATGAACAATCTTGATAATTACTTATATATATCTTGATTCATGGACTCCCACTACCCAGACCATTGAATCAATCATGGTTTGGGTGGTCTCATTGATCATTACACGAATTCATAGGTACTCTAACCCTTACATTATATCCATAAATCATTGTCTTGGGAGAACCCATTTGTGTTTCTCCTAAAAAAATACTCAGTAGAAAAAGTATTTAATTAATTCCTACTCAAGTGTACATATTCATGATGATCTCCTTGGTCCTCTTATTACGTGTAAGACCCAATTTATTCCTCATCATGGAAAACCAAAACTACCCACCCAATTATCAATGCTCCAAATGTGTATCCTGAAGCCTATTCACCACAATATTAATTATTTTGGCACCATTAATAACAAAATAGTACATATCTCATGACATTAAACATTATGGTATAGTCCTATCACATGACACTATTCTATTAACCTTGAACTATATGAGTTTTTTATTTCTGTTTTCTAGGAGGATACAAAGAATTCCACATTGAGGTTAAATCATGAAAATTTTACAACTTTTTATTCCACATGAATGGTTATAACTATAAAATACAGCCATCATTCAGGAATGTAACAAACCACTCACAAAACCCCCCAAAATTCTACATAAGACATAAAACATTATTATTATCCCAATAGATATAAAATATATTCCAAAACTATGTGATGATTTTTAGTGGATATATCAATACTAGATGATAACTTGTTCCTAACTAATATATGATGATCATATGTCAAAATATCAACAACAAAATTTAAAGTGTGAACATATATTGTCCAATGAGTTTGGGAGGACCTATTTATCAATCCTCTGACAAAACCTAACTTGATTAAAAATAAACCCTACACTTTTTGGTGAAACTATGGTATCATGAAGCATCCATAGTTGACTCAACCCATTACCAAATATATCCCACAATATGTCCTTATGAATGCCTCTGCATATTCCAAAGGTAGCCGACTAGTGATGTGGGCCTAAAGTAGTACATTTTGGAGACTAATCCTATTGATTAGCATGGGAAAATCATGGAAATAAACTAAACACACACATATCAAGGAACGTTGGAGAACACATAAAAATTTAAATAACTGGAATCAACTAATAATAAATGTAATTCATTATACAGACTCATTGAAAAATAAAACAAAATTTGGTTTCTGACTAAGATGAGCATATGATAAATAAAAATAATTATAAATAAATAAAAAAATGATCTACAAATAACACGAGATGAACCAACATACTCAATCTAAATGACTATTGGAAAACAACAATATGAACATCAAAAACAATATGATCCATCCAACTAAAATATGAAATACGTGTCCTCTACCCAATTTACTACATCATATTCATGATTATAAATCATACTTAAAGTATTTCGGTACACAGTGGTGGATGTGAAAGGGGTGAGAAAAAAATATTATTATGTTAATAAAAATGGTTTTCATAATATCTTATATCATAACATTTCCATGAAAGACCCATATTGTCCAACCTATCTGAACATGACAACTAGAATAAAAGAAAAAAAAGAAAAAAAGGAAAAAATTGAAAACAATGAACTTATAGTTTTATAATAACACCCACAGTTAAAATAACCCTCAGTCTATCCCCAATATGTTCAATTACAATGAATGGATCATGTATCCAAAACCTCAATTGTGTTCATCTTATCAATATTGGACATCCAAAGTCCAATGAATTAAAATTTATGAATGTGATACAGTATAATATCCTCCCATGAGTCAAACCACAAAATAACATCTATCTATTACAAAGACTCCATGGGAACAATCTGAGTGGGATCTTGGGAGTCCTTATTAGAAGATATTGACCTTTTATTGGGTTATCATGGGTGATATTTCAGGTAATATTTTTTATATATAAGAAATTTTTTTGATTTGTGAAATGGGGTGCGTTTGGGTAAAGTATATGAAAATTTTGGATATAAGAGGTTGTTCATAGTTCGTGCATGGTTTGTAAAACCCATGTGACATCCTAGGAGATATTGTACACTCCCTAAAATATTGATGAAGTATCCTCAACATGGTTGAAGAATGGTTTGAGAGTCCTCATGAGGTATCCATGTAAAGTGTCCCATTGAAGTAGTGACTAACACCTAACTGGAACATAGTTTGTCTAACCGTGCGACTAAACTTTTTGCGGGACAACTGCGAGATCTAATAATTATAGATCCCACTCATTTTCAACATTTACTAACCAATTTAACATCCTATGCATTCCTAAAATAGGATTCCACCAAAATAAGGGTAAATAAATGTCCTTCCATAAACCTAGTGGGATTTCAAGGCCCTACAAAAACCATTCATCAAGATCAAAAGACCAAATTTATGAACATATCTTCTTTCGGTATGATGATTTTACCCAAATTCTTTTCCCTTTCTTTCTTAAATACATCATCATTATTTCCATAGAATAAATCCTATGATTCATTGGATATAAACATATGTGGTGTGATCTAGATCATTGATTGTTGATATAGATCTATATTTTTGAGATCTTGATGATTTTGATCTTGATTTTTTGTTTAGGTATTTATAACCCAAACTTGTATTTACGTCTTTGTGATACTTAGGTTTTGGGGATTTATGTTTGGAAGACATCTATCAACGAATTGAGTTAGGTGGTCTAAATTAAATTATCATATTTGTGGATTATATATACATATGAAAAATTTAATAATTTATTGAATCCTTTAGAAAATTATTTTATTGAATTGGTTAAATTAGATTTACCAATTAATTTTTCAGAGCTTTGTTGAAATAAGTGATTAATTGAGAGATTGATCATGATATTAAGGGGTATCCCCATTAGATAATTAATTTGGGGATGTTGATTATATGAATTAGGGGTTTTAATATAGATAATTAATCAGGGGATAAATTATGATATATTTCAATGGATAAGTTGAGATAATTAAATATTGATTTATTGGGGAATTTTATAATATGATCTACAAAATTAATTGTGCGATTAATTATGGAATGTTTAGATTAGAATAAAATAATTAATTTTGAAATACTAATTATGGATTATGAATTATGATATCGATTAATTAATTGATGATTTAATTAATGGTTTGAAGCACTTAGTAAAATGTTGAGTTAACTAATGGAATTGAAGTCTGTAACTAATTATTTAATTAGTAATGGGATTGGGTTGGATATTTTTTTTGTAAATTAATTATGTGATAAATAATGAGAATATGGTGATACTAAATTGAAGAGTAAAAATGTTCACATAGTAATCATGCTTTTGAGTAAAGATAATGGGAACATGGTCATTCTAAATTGATCTATATACATGGTAACATGGTTATTGTACTTATGATTAAGGAGAATGTGAACATAGTAATTCTATTGGGGAGTAATCCTGGAATCATTGCCATATTACTTTTGTTTTTGATATTGGTAACTTTTGTAATGTGATTTAAAAAATGTTTTATTGATGAATGTAAATAATGGAACTCCATGTTATGGCCTCACATGAAAATATATAGACTCTAACATGAGTCAAATCAGGTATTGTAATATCATAGAACCTTTAATACTTTGAGTTTATCAAGATGAAAATTTTAAGATATGTTATTAAATAGATAACATGTATGAATCTTGAATGAGATAATTTAAGTATTGAGGTACAAGTAATCTTAGAAACCCTAGAGTAAATTTTTTATGACAAGAATTAATGATAACATAATAACTAGTTATTTATGCATTTTACTTATTTCATATAGTACCAAATAAACTTTTTTTTGACTAGAATTTTTTTAGACACCATACGTGGTGGCCAACTGAGTTGTACTCACACCCAATTCCACCTGACTAATTGGTACCCAAATAGATTATATTATTTCATGATTGGATAAGGGAAAAGTCCCTAATATAGGTGTCTAATTGGGGATGGTGATAAAAGGAGAGAACAAGACATCATTCAAAACCCACGTGGGGTGTTGTAGTGTCAATATTTTTAGTTTCATATTATACAATTGACACTTATATTGGAATAACATGTTCTCCATTTCATTTGATTATTGTTTTCCAATTAATTATCTTGTGACATGTGTATTTTTCTACTTATATATAGCTTCTACTTTTAATTATTTATTTATATTTGAATTTTACTATAACAAATAATGGTATATTCTCAACATGACTGACTTACCTGACCCTCGCTGCTAGTCATAAGACTCTAGCATATGGGTA
Source organism: Viscum album (assembly GCA_963277665.1). Lineage (NCBI taxonomy): Eukaryota > Viridiplantae > Streptophyta > Magnoliopsida > Santalales > Viscaceae > Viscum > Viscum album. Next base: position 1,302,043,915 of record OY728140.1, on the reverse strand, counting down.
GGGGCACTTGAGGTCATGTGGAAAACTAGCTTGGGGAACTATCAGGTGACACCTAGGTTAGGAGGTTACAAATATGTATTAGTTATGCAAGTATATTTCATCTTTTTTTCATACTATTTTGGGAATGGTAGGAATAAGAATAGGTTGACATGAGGCTTGGTAATGATCTTGTGCATGGTAGTAGAAAACAAATGTATGGGTGAAACCCATGTACTCAGTGTGGGATTGATTTTATTGTACCTTTTGTTACAGTTTAATATTATTTCACATTGGGAGATGCAGTTTATGTGTGATGTGATTATTTTTTCTAAGAAATTTCATTATTAATATGTGGAACATATTCTAATAAGAGTTGAGTCTTAATTCATCATTCTTGGCAATTAGGGTTATTGTGACATGCATTATTTTAAGCATTCATGGGACACCGGTTTTGTGGGTATGTTGTTGAACACGAACATTTTTCCTTATTATGAGATTAAAGTGAAAAATGGTGTCTAACATGAAATTATTTGTATTTTCATATGATGTGAAATGAGAATAATTGGGAGTATAAATGATAATATTGTTATGCAAGTGTGTTTACCCTTGTTAACCAAAACCTAGGAGTAGTATGGTTAAGGGTAATGATAGTGCCTTAGTTTTGACCATTTGGAAATGTGGGGAGAAAATAATTTTTGTGATTATTTCCTCTTAGATAAATGCTATAAGGTTGTGTTATGAGACCAAATACATGTTTTAGTCTTCATAGAGAGTTTTCATCCATGATTCTTTTTGAGGAGTTGACTAAGGATGATCTCTAAGAATGATTTTCCAATTAGGGAAATTGAGTCACCAACCATTCCAACTAAAAATAAATCAGAGAAGTTTCGAGATAACATCTCTCACTTCATGAAGTTCATCAATAGGGATATAGGGTGAGTTGTGAAAGGTTTGTCTATGTTGACAAGGGTGTTTTAGTTTCAACACCATCTAAATTTTACTAAGAGGATGGACATGAGGGATATAAATTTTTGGTTGAGTCCATATATGCAATAAATGACCATTTAGAGACTGTAGTAGAGAGGAGGGTCAATTTGGACTCTTATATGACACGATGATTAGCAAAAGTGATAGTGGGAAATTCATGCCTGAATTGGACAAAATGACAATATGTTATTAAAGGACTTCTTGGATAAGTTCTGGTATAACATTTATCCAGAGACCCTGTGACAAGAGAAAGATGATGAGTTCATGCATCTTACACAAGGGATCATGTCAGTGATGGACTATACTATATGCTACCCAAATCAAAAATTCTTTTCTCTAATGTTAGTAGAAGATTTGGCTGCTAGGACAAAATATTTTTAGGATGGATATAATTGTGATATTAAGACCCAATTGAACAACTTCAGGATAAATAAGTATTCAAAATAGGTGGATGATTCTACAATAGTTGAAAGGAATATGAGGGGGACTTCTATTGTTTGATAAGAAGTTGTTAATAGATGATCATAGGTGCAAATTTAGAGAGCCACAAGTGTTGTAATGACAACATTATCTAATGTAGTGGGAAGAAGAATATGTTGATATGTGGGTAGGTTATACGGGGCCTTGCTATGTTGATCTGTAATTAGGGTGGTAGGTCTGGTTACTATCATTAACATTATTCCTGACCACTAGTAGTGTATCGATCTTGAGGTAAGATGTGACATCAATATAAATTATTTAGGAAACTACAATAGAATATTACTCAAGGAGCATCTAAGAAGAGTTTGATTATGGGAAGATGATCTTCTACACAAAATCGGACTGCCACATGGAGTTCTACAAGACAAGGTGGTATAGGTAGTTTACAAGGTGCTTCTGGGCAGGAGTGCCCACATCATTAGTGTGGGGATACTCAAGGCAGTCAGATAGTGTAACCAAGAATAGGACAAGCATAGATATACGAATTATATCCTACAATTATGGATATTAAGGTTTGGCCATTAATAGTGAGTTGTACTATTCTGGTTCCATCTTCTGTATATGGTGCCTTGTTTAATACAAGTTCCTCTCATTGTTTTATAACTTCAAATTGTTTTGAGTTTGTGAGTTTGACAATGGAGTTTTTGAGCAAGTTAATGACTATTGATACACCATTGGGAGTGCGGTCTAGATATATCTATCTATATAAGGGATATTCACTAGAAATTAGGGAATATCATTTCCTATGGGATATCTATGTTCTTAATATGATGGGGTTCAACATAATTATGGGTATGGATTTTCTAGTAACTTATACAACCCACATAGATTGTTACCATGTATGAGTGACCTTTGTGTCTGCTAAGGGTGACAAGTATATTCATCATGGAGAGTGGGATATCTAGCCAAGCCAAGAAGGTCCAATTACTTAGAAACATAGAGGGATCATATCCCATGTTTTAGTATTTTTTTGATGATAGGGGTGCTAGGATAGATGTTCTTCCACTAGTAGTGTAACTATTTTAGAATGTCTTTCTCGAAGACTTCTCAGGGCTGTCTCTTAAGAGAGATGTCAAATTTTCTATTGATCTCCTGTTGGGGGTTAAGACAGTGTCTATTCCACTATATAGAATGAAACCTAATAATATTAAAGAGCATAAGACTCAGTTGTATGTGTTGGAGGAGAAGGGATTTATCCATCCAAGTACATCACCTTTGGGATCACATGTTTTGTTCCCAATGAAGTTTGACGAGAGGTTATGTTTGTGTAACGATTACCAAAGTTGAAAAAAGTGAAGAACCGATATACTCTTCCACATATCAATGAAATGTTAGAACAATTTAAGGTAGATTCTATATTCTCAAATTTATATTTGAGATCAGGGTATCATTAGTTGAGAGTACGAAATTATGATATACTAAGGACAACGTTCAGAAGAAGGAATAGCCTTTTATAGTTTTTCGTAATGCCATTTGGGTTGACAAATGGACCATAAATGTTTATAGATTTGATAAACATGATCTTTTATCTGTATCTAGATCAATTAGTTGTGGTGGATATGGATGACATCTTCTTGTACTCTAAGACACATTTTGATCATTCCAAACATCTTGATATCATCCTAGTGACCTAAGAGGGAATTGATCATTCATGAATGTATCTAGGTTTCAGTTTTGGATTGACCTGGTACAATTCTTAGGGAACATCATCTAAGAGGAAGGTGTGTTAGTCGACATAGAGAAGGTCCAGGTAGTGGTTCCATAGAACTAACCAAATAATTTTTTTTCATATACAATAATTTTAGGATTAACAGGATATTACAATAGATTCATCCAATATTTTTCTCATTTCCTAGTGCCACATTTGGTCTTGAATAAATATGAATTAATGATTCAATGGTTAGAGTCTTATGAGATAACATTTCATGAGTTGAATAATCTCTTAATATCAAAACCAATTTTGATTCAACCTAAGTTAGGTGAGGAGATTATGATTTATTGTGAAGCATCTGGGATCAGACATGAAGTTGTGATGATTCATGAAGATCGAGTTGTGGCATATCGGTCTTGGCTGATGAGGCCTCACTAATAGAATTTACCTACACAAAAACTAGAGTTGGCATCATTGGTTTAAGATCTACTGTTTTAGTGGAACTATATTTTGGGATATTGTTTTACATTATATATCGATCATAATATCATGAAGTATATATTTTCACAGTGTGGTTAGAACCTTCAAAAATAGATATCGATTGAGTGTATGCAGTATTTTGATTTTGAACTCACTCAGATGTCTGTAAAATGAAATAGTGTGACTGATTCCTTGAGGAAGGATACTAAAATCTTGATGGTTCAGGTGTTGACTGTAGAGTGGAATATGATGACCTTGCTAGCTAAAATGCATAGAGTGTTTCAAGTGATTTATGAGCCAATGATTTTGGTTTCAATTGTAGTGGAGTATACTATTTTAAGATGAATTAAGGATAGAAAGTGTGAGTAACTAGAGTGATTATCCTTGAGGGAAAGTATTGAAGGTCTTTAGACATCATCAGATTGGTCAATAGATGAGGATGCGATCATCTACATGATGAAACGAGTTGTTGTGATAATGAGAAAGTGAGAGGATCTCATGTGGGTATTTCATGCCTTGAAGTGGAAGGTGCATCCTAGAATGACCAGAATGTACCATAACCTACAATGATTGTTTTAGTGTCCAAGAATGAGAAGGGATATAGTAGAGTTTGTGACAATATGCTAAACATGTTAGGAGGTGGAGTCAGACCTACAATGACCTGCAGGTTTACTATAGTTGTTTCCCATTCCGGAACGAAAGTGGGATGACGTGACCATGGATTTTGTGGTGGGATTCCTGATGACACATAGAAATAATGATTCTATTTGCATCATTGTGCACCCACTGACAAAGTTAGAACATTTCCTACTTATAAGTTAACATTTATAGTAGAATATTTGAGAGACCTATACATTCGGAAGAAAGTCTGTCAATATAGAGTTAAAAAAACTATAGTTTCATATTTTGATTCATGTATTACATCAATATTCTAGATGGGCTTGCTGAAAGACCTTGTCACACAACTATTTTTGAGAATGACTTTCCACCCATAGACAGACGGTTAATAAAAATGCACTATATAGGTTCTTGAGGATATTCTATGGGCATGTGTTCTTGGCTTGGGTGGATCATGTGAAATGAACATAGATTTACTAGAGTTATCCTATTACAATGGCTATATAACAACTATATAGAAGAAACCATATGAGTCTAATTATGGTAATAAATGTAGATCACTACTATGAAGGATGGAGGCTAGTAAGTCAGAGTTTTCAGGACTGAGTGTCATGTATGAGACATTAGAGAAGGTATAGTTCATTAGAAAATGTATGGTTATGGTGAACTGTAGACAGAAGTCATATGATGAATGGCAAAGATCAACCCAAGATTTTTTAGATTGTGATTATTTGTTTCTTCTGTTTTGAACTAGGTTGGGTCATAATAGGATACCGAGGTGGGGAAATTGGTGCCAAGTTTTGTGGGACCTTTTGAGATTGTATAGAAAATTGGGTCAGTAGTGCACTGATTGAATCTTCCAGAAATATACAATTATACGCATGATGTTTTCAATGTATCAAATATTTTTATGTATCACCCTGACCCTTCTCATGTGATTGATGTGGATGAGGTTGTCATGAAGATAGATTCATCATTTGAGAAGAATCTGATACGTTTGTTGGACCTCAGTGAGAAAATGTTTCGGGGAAAGACTATACTGATTGTTCATGTGTTATGGAAACACAGATTTGTACAAGGTGAAGAATGAGAAAGAAAATAATTTATGAGGGCTCAATGGCCTGATATTTTTGGCTTTTAATCGTGGAAAGGAATTAGGTGCAACTTGAGGACATGTTGTCAGAAGGCGTGGATATTGAAAGATACTAACATTGTCTGGAGTTATCTCGAGTGTGATATCTGTTAATTTTTGTTTTAAATTAATTAACTTTGTTTGGATTTGTTCCTTGGGGTGTGTTTGAGTAAATCTAATGAAACTTTTAGAGAAAATAGATTCTGAATGGTTGGAACACAGTTTGTACAAACTGGGTGGTTTCCTAGGAGAAACTGTGTGCTCTTTATCATTTTGAGACAGTTTCTTCGACATGGTTAAAGAATAGTTTGAGGGGACATGTGAGGTAGTAATGTGATGCACCTCTTGAAGCATTGTCTAACACATGGTTTTCACATGTTTTTTCTAGGAGTGGGACTGAACCATGCTTGCGCTAACTGTGAGATCCTAAAATTATGGATCTCAATAATTTCTAAATTATAATGACATGTTTTATCTCCTATATAGCCCTAAATCCAGATTTTACTTTCCAAATGGTAAAAAAGGTTTTACCATTGACCTAGATGGATTCATAGGCCTTAAAAACACCATTCTTCAAGATCAAATGCCATAATTGATGATCCTCTCTTCTACCAGTAAGTGGATTTCATCCTAATGCTTTATCCATTTTTGTTCTATTTTTTTGTTATCTTTTCATTGACGATATCCATTATTTCCTTGGATCTGAACCTATGTGGTGATATCTAGATATATTATTGTTGATATATATCTAACTTTATGATATCTTGATTCCATTTATATTTATTTTGGTCTAGAGATTTATATCTGGAACTCGTATCCATGTCGTTGTTCTACTCATGTTTTGGGGATTTCCATTGGGCAAACATCCATAAAATATTGAGGTTGGTGGCCTAAATATAATTCCCATAATTTTTGATTTGATATATATATGATATACGGTCTAATTTCTATCATCCTTTAGAATTTTTTTCTTGAATTGGGTTAATTAGATTGAACAATTGATTTATCAAAGCTTTGTTTAAATAGGTGATTAATTGGGGAATTGATCATGAAATTATGGGTATGACTTATTAGATAATTAATCTAGTGAAATTTATTGTAATAAGTAGGGGTTGTAATCTAGTTAATTAATTTAAGGATTAATTATGAGATATTTAAATGGATTTGTTGAGATGATTATTTTTTGGATTAATTATGAGCCTTTAATTATATGATTTGGATAATTAATTGTGGGATTAATTATTGAATGTTGAGATTAGAATGAGATAATTAATTATGGAAAATTAATTGTGCAATATGAATTGTGATATTGATTAATTAATTTATGAATTAATTAATGGTTTGAAACACTTAGTTAATTGTTGAATTAACTAATCGAATTGATGTGTTTATCTAATTTTTGAATTAATAATGGAATTGGGGAGGATATTAAAATGGTAAAACTATTATGAGATAATTAATGGGAATATTTTCATTATAAATAGAGAAGTAAAAATAGAACCATGGTCATAATACATATGATTAATGAGAATGGGAACATGGTTATTGTATATTGAGAAGTATACATGGTAACATGGTCATTATACTTGTGATTAATGAGAATGGGAATATAGTTATTCTATTGAGGATTAAGCATGGTAACATGGTTTTATTACTTAAATATTTAATATTGGTAACATTAGAAATGTTACTGATAAATGTAAAATTAAATAATTGAAATAATGGTACTCTATGTTATGGCCTCACACGAAAATATTCAAACTGCAACATGAGTTTAATCTTGTACTGAGATATCATAGCACCCTAAATACCTCAACCATCAACAATAAGAATGTATTAAGATATTGTATAACCTAGGGAAAACATCATGCAATGATATGATAGGAAGTTAGTATTGAGGTACGAGTATCGTTGGGAACCCTGGAGTTAATGTAGTTAGAAAAGAATAAATGATAAAATAATAAATGATTTTTTTCATTGTACATATTTATTATTGAAGTACATATACTATATTTTTATTGTAATTTTTTTGACACCGCTGGTGGTGTCCTACTGAGTTGTACTCACACCCTATTTTTTCCGCCTGATCGGTACCCAAATATATTATATTGTTACAGGAATAGATAATGGGAAAGGCCCTGGGATAGGTGGCGAATTTGGGATGGAGCTTTGAGGAGTGAACCATATGTGGTTTGGAACTCACTTGTGGAGGTTTAGTGTCTTTATTTTCTATTTAATATTCGTCACCTGACACTTAAATTGGCATATCATGTTCTACCTTTCAGCTGGATATTTTTTTCCTATTGATTATCTTGAAACATGGGTATTTATCTAGTAATATATATAATTTTTGTTTTTTATTTATCTCTGATTGTCTTTAACACTAATAAATTAGGGTATAGTCTTCCCATGACTCACATACTAGACCCTCGCTGCTCATCGGTAGCCTCTAGCATATGGGGAGACGTGCTTGAGGGCAGGTGGAGAACCATCTTAGGGCACTGTCACATGGCACCCCGTTTGGGACATTACACTTATCAGCCAATGGAGTATACTACAAAGTTTAGATATCTTAGAGAACAATCATGGTGATAAATAACCCATCAACGCATCTTTGGGATTTAGGATTTGGACCGAAACTCAAATTAAACGGTCCTCAATTGCACTATAAATTTTATTCTAAATTTACAATATCAAGGGAGAAAAGCTAAACATTGGCATCTAAACTTATCTAAACCCTCCATTAGTTCCCTAACCCCACCTAAAAATAACCAAACAACTAGTAGATGAGAAGACCAAAATCCATATTAGGGAAAATTTCTAGTCTAATAATATACTAAAGCTCTTATCTGTCACCCATTAATAAAAATAATTATCTCAAATATTCAAAACTATAAGTTTAAACACTAGAGTTGGATAACATCCACACCCACCAAACAAAACCACTAAAATGAGCACCAATTATCTCATAGAACAACCCATCATAAGGAATCCTATAATGTTTTAGAAAGCCCCAACCAAAATAGTACACCCTTTAAGGGCAAGCATTAGAAAAATAAAGTTCATGTAGGACACCCTACAAGGGGATACTTGAAAAAAAAATGTTAGCATGCTAACTCGAAAGAACCATGGCTGGTCCCCCAGATCTGACCAAAATATCATCATTCCTTGAAGGGAGACCACAATAGAACATCACATATATTAGAATAAAAAAGAAACACCTAGAACTCATTGGAAATATTAAAATATCCCCCTCAAAACAATTTTAATCACTCCTCAATGGAACCTATCCATACATAAATTCCCATGATATTTATCCACTTCAATGTATCCCACTAGTCTTGACCTCATGTGACCAGGAGTATACATTAAAAAACTAAACTAAATATCTCATCCAATAAGACAATCAATTACTATTTTTGGAATGTATCTAATGAACCACAATCAAGATCACATGAAATCCTCAATCCAAGGTTATCAAAATTCACATGACTACACATTTCCTCACAATTCACAACCCAACCCTCATGAGGATTCTAGAAATACAATGACAAAAGAATATAACATCCAAATACTATTATTAAAAATAAATTTATATTTACTCTAAATTCTTAATGTTTTTCATCACTGCAATACATGTGAACAATTCATCATAATGGAAAACCCATGACTGAATTTCTGACATTTGGACACAAAAACACAAGATAATACTTGCTGTAAAAAGTATAGAGAATGTACTTCTAAGTACAAGTCATGTACCCTAATAGGTGAACATTTAGATGATTTTTCACATTGATAGGGAACTATCTGGGACTTCTTATATACTATTGTATGCGAACATCATCATCCCTTTTATTATTTCATGTCCATTCCCTATCACATGCATTGGCTGCCCAAGAACAAGACCACATATCCAAACCATCACACATTTGGTATTCCTAATACATTGTTTTTTTATACAACATATTTCAACCTTGTATAAGATTATTTTGCCAATAACCCCCATATGGGGTGTTCCCTAGTTAAGAAATATGTGAATTCCCAACATCGATTGCCCATGTACATGGACACTTGGTGAGGTAAATTGATTTGATCCACTACAAATTGTATACATAATCTTAATGGAGTGTAGTTATAAAAATTTCAACTTCCAAAAATAGGTATAGTAGATGAAAAATGTTCCTTAAACCATTCCCTATGTTTTCATGATTTCCAAGAAACCCTTTATACCTCCCAAAACCCCCTATTTTTATTAAAAACCCTAGATAAGATGATTAGGGGACACCAAAACCCATAAAAAATAATAAAATTAAAAAAAACTGATCAATAAGTTTATTTTGAAAAAATAGAGAAGGGACTACATATAGGTGGAAACAACTAAATCTTTAATCTGATTAATAATCTATAGTTGTCACATAGTGACCTGGTAAAAATCGAGCTTCACGAAGACACATCCTTATCCCTCTCTATTAGATCCATCTTTATCCTCTCCTTAACCTCTCTTTATCAATGTATTCCCCATGGGTAGGTTTCAAATGACACAACATGGTGGAAAGGCAGGAAAAGAAAAATTGAAAAATGAATGAAATAAATGAAAATGAAAAAAGGAGAGAGAATAAAAAGGTTCCCTTCCAAGCCTAGGTGTCCCACATAATGTTTTTTCATCTACAAGGAAAACCACTCTATTTTATACTCAACAGAGAATTTATAATTCCAATCTGATGCCCTGATAAGAAGATATCATTGAATGAACACGCACAAATAAATAATTTTTAATTAAATAAATATTAAATATTCAACCAAAATTTGAGTGGTTGGTAAATACACCAAACACCTATTCATAGGTAAACAAACTATTATTGGACTAATGAAGTGGATTAAAAAATTTCCAATATATACTAATACGAGTAATTCTTATTTTTCGACTCAAACCCCACCTGAGAAAAAATATTCAAATTTACCTTTCATTTCTAAACATTCATGTTGTGTTTTAGGAATATATCCCCAACATAAATTATTATCCCCCCCAAGAAGCCATAATGGTTAACTTGTTACCAAGATTCACTTCAAGCATTTGTTTTTCAAATTAATCCATGATCATCCCCTGACCAGCCTCAGAGCACCGATAAGTCCCAACATGATGGACATTCAACTGAGACCAATCATATACTCCCTATCTTTGGAATATCCTTATTATATCCCCTTATCCAAATACTAATTTCGTATCCCACAGTAGTCCAACAACCAAATTCAATGGAAAAACATGTACAAACAACTTACACTAAAGAACAATCGTCAAACACTAACTGTACCAATTCCTTGATCACCATGAATGACATCCCTACTCTAAATGCACCTCGTAAAATAAGGACCAACAACCCTGAAAACCTATGGTGAACTAGAGAACATAATGAATTCTTCATGGAAAACCCTTAATGTCAAACTCATAATGAAACTAACATTTCTATCAATTAGGATTCTTGTGCCTTATAAATGAATCTTTACTCCAAGATCCATTCCGTCCTCCACTTTCTACCAAATGTTTGAGTGATCATCCAAAAAATATATTACACACTCTTATACCCAAATAAGACATGACCTAGAAAACTAATCATAATGAACCTAATCCCCTAAAAAATATACAAAAAAAAGTTAGTTGAAATAAACCAAAAAACCACCAACCATAATCATAAAAAACCAGGAATCATTTTCATGATAATTTACACCAGAAGGCCACCCTCCACAAAAGAGTTGATCAAAAACCATGATATATCAATGGTGTTCCAAATGTGATATGAAAAGAACAACTAGAAATAAATTGGTTATTTAAATAACAAAACCAGTCCCCTTAAATGAGTCACAAAACCATAAACCTACCACAAAACATGATCAGCCTTATTAATCCAATTTACAAGTTTAATGATACCTATGAATCATCATAAAACATATCATGTCTATCAAAACCACATGGAATCTCAATCTTGATCCAATCATCTATTAGGAATCCTTTCATTCATCTCCCAACCACCCCACCAATAGTATGGATTCTAAAAGCCAACAAAACCCCATTAGGATTTTCACACACCCCTTTATGTAGGCAGTTCTTATCATCCTCTAGTGAACACATTGAAAAAAGATATAGATGATCGGTAATCAAAATAATTTTTAATGGTTCTGTTGAGTTGAATTCCCCCATGTACTTATATATGGAAACACTGTATAAGCTGTATGTGACACATTATACAATTGAGAATACATCATTATTGTACACCCAAATTGTAAGTAAAATGAATCATATATTCCTAAAATGAAGCATGAATATAAGCATATTTCTATCTTGAAAATTTAAAAATACACATAAGTTAGAAAACCGAAAAACATTGGTGAATAAATTAGGGTGAAAATCACACAACTCTAACAACACAAACCAGAAACAACAATCCCGTAAATTGAGTTACCATAACATCCAATCAAAATATTTTTTTATGATGTTGTATCCTGATATCCATTATAGGCCTCCACATAATCCTAGATTTCTAGTATACCAACTCCCAAAATTGTTTTAAAAGACAAATAATCCTTTAATAACATTTTTTCATGAATCATCTTCAGTCTACCATACCGGTCACTTGATCTATTCATTAATAAGTAACTATGAATTAATAATTTTATTTTAGAGGGTATGTTAATGAGAGGGACTAAATGTATATTGTTGTAAGAATATTTCCTCATATGAGAGTGAAACAACATAAAATATAATCTAATCATATACACATCCATGAATATCAGAGAGAGCACAAATAAATAAATAAATGGAATCAATAAATAATGAATGAAATGAAACATACATAATAAAATAAAAATAATATAGAAACTAGTCTCCCACTAAGTTGACCACATAGAAAATAAAAATAAATAAAAATAGGAATAAAAACCTATAATACTACACTAATCCGTACCAGATACCTAGTTTTCACATATTCCTAACATAACCAACTTGAATATCAAACTTCAAATGATCCATTTCGATTGAAAATAAATCTTGGGGCCTCCACTCTATTTAGAAAATCTTTTGATAAACCTGAATGAAGACCTAACGTCTACATGTCAATCATGGTGCACATTCACATGGTGAGAAACATATATGAGTAGGCCACCCTAATGTGGTCCTAATATCAATTGTCATATCATTTTCCTACACCACCCATCATATACATAATAGTTAGAGATTATTACTAGTATAAATGATAAAAAAATTATAGAAATGGGAAAAATAGACAAGAAAAATGGAAAATAAAAAACATTAGGCTATAGCCTGAAATAATAATGTAATACTATTCTCACTTTGGGCCTATCTTGAGTAACTAAAATTCTTGGATCACACAACTTCTTAATCAATTGTGAAATTATGATAATTAATGGTGCTCTAAATTCCAATGCAAGGTCAAATGAAAAATTTGGTAAACTATGATTTTATTATAAGATTCAAAATAATAATGAACTCCAATGAGGAATTAGGGATCAAATGGAACAATTTGATATAGAAGTAGGGAATCCCTATCAAAAGATATATTATACTACTGTGTTTAAAATTTATAATGAACTAACTGGATGAAAACAAACATTTCAGTGCATCTCTAAGATACTTTATTAGGCCCCAAACCCATATAAACAAGCCCTATGAGACTCATTTCCACCATGGTACACAAAACCTATCAAGGGTGAAATGATAAAGTAGTAAAGATCCACTATGAAAAAAACATTATCTCCCTTTCCTCACTTCACAACAACTGACTTAACAGAAGATGAGTGAATGAGAATCAATCTCAGGCCCTACCAATGGTCCTAAAATATCCCAATTATATCCTTTCTCAAATAGTCCTTAATAAGAACATCCCTTATCCTCCAAAAATATATGACCATGCACTTGGGTAGGCTAACACACACACACACATCAAGGAAGTCATTGTAAACTATAAATGACTATCTCACTAGCCATCTAAATAGAGGGGAACCACAATGGTTCTCAAATATCCAACACAAACAAAAACAACTAAAAGAGTGTCCACCAAAAAACCACATTTCAGGTTGAACATCCAACAAGTGAAACCTCTATTGAAAAAAATTCCTTTTCCATGACCACTCAGGTATTTGTGGATTTTTCACCATCTCAAAACCACATATCTCCATACACAGAACATGACCTCAACAACACCTCACCTTGAAATCAAACCTCATGAAACACCGAACCGATATGGGAATTATTCAAATAGGTCCTCATATCTATCAACAAATATTCTAAATATCACCCAACCAGAACCATCATACCATGATGTCGATTTACTCAAAAGGATCCTACTAGTCCGGACTTCAAGTGACCAGACCTATATCTCAAACAACTAAACTCTTGATCCCATACAACTAAATAATCTATTCAAAATTCTAGAATCCATCCAAAGAATAAAATTAAATCTCACCTCACTTCGCTATTCCCATTGATCATCCTGCACACACCCACACACATGCCTCCCAACTCACAACCCATCACCTTTGAAAATTATAGAAACAAAACCTCAATGTTAACCCCATTACAAACTGTCTCAGTTATAATAAACCACCCATATGGCCTCTAAATTCACAATGGATTCCTCAACTGTTATCTATTTTAAAAAATGCTTAGAAAAGTCTATATACAAGCCCAATTATGAATCCAGGACCCAAAATACCATACCCACTTTGTAGAAAATGTATTTGTATGACTCTTAGATTAAATGAAATGTGGACACTACAGTGTTCCAAGACATGTACTTCAACATTTCTAGGTAACAATTGAGGTATGCACATGTACTAGTGTACAAGATTGAAATCTCTCATGTATTATTATTCAACCATAACCCTACAAATAGGGTGTCATCCCAAGCACCAAACTACGTGGTAAATAATCCAAATTGCATGTACTCATATTACATGAAATATAATATCAAACATTCATCTACTAAAGTATGTGGTTACATGTACAAGAACCACCACATGAGGTGTCCCAAAGGGTAAAAAAATTTACATTATTGTCCCTTACTGCCCATGTACATGGCCACATGGCCAGGTACATGCCTTAGAAACACTACCTGGTGGGTATATAAAATACACAATGTGTAATTATAAATGAATAATCTTACCCAAATAGAAAGAATACACGACAAGTGATCAATAAAATAAACATTGTGTGATTAAAAATCACTCTAGACCACAAAAAACCCCATAATTCACATGAAAACCATAATATCAACCCAAAAGGGGTCCCCAACATCTCAAAAACGAGATTTAAAACTAAAAACCAATATAAAATGAGTATTTAAGAAAAATATATTAAAAATTAACTAAAATTTAGAGTAAAACAGAAATTAAAAGGATTGATTAATGACCCAGTACTATCACATGGTCATCCATCATGGCCCGAGCTCCTTGGGGGCACCTTTTTCTCTCTCCCCCTCTCTCTCTTTTCTATCTCTCCTCTCCCACTACTCTATTTCGACTAAATTAAACCATATATGAGGGTAAAACATAAAACAAAAGAGAGTAAATAGGAACAGAATAAAAAAAATAAGAAAAATGAAAATAAAAAAAATTAGTGGGAGAAGAAAAAGCAACCAGGCTCATGAATAGTTCTTAATGCAATGTTATGCCTTTTCTAGAAAAAAACACTGTATTATGGACTCAATGGCAATGCTTTAATTCCATTATGATGTTCTAATCTAATCATATCACTAGAAGAACATGCAAAAATAAATAATACTTAATTAATGAAATTTTAAATATTTGGCCAAAATTCAAATGGTTAAAAATTCGACCAAACACTAATTCTCAGGTAAAACCTCTATTATGTGACCAAAATTGTTCTTAGAAAAATAATACTAGAACTCATGATAGGAGAAATTTTTATATTCCCTTTAAACAACTCCTGATTTTTTTTAAAATTTCACCTATGTTTCTAAAACTATCATGATGTGCTTCATGAGTAGACCCTCACCATAAATGATGTTCTCCCCCCAAAAATACTCAGAGGCTAGGTATCTAAAAATATTAACCTTCAATAATGGAACATTGAAAGCAATCATGATCATACTCTAACTAGTCTCACAACTTTGATAACTCCTAACATGAGGAAAATTCCACCCTGAAAAATTTTATTCTCCCCATAATTGGAATATTCTTATCATCACCCCTCAACCAAAAAACAGCTTCACAACCCATGATCCATCCACTATTGAAAATAATTAGATGATATGGAAAAATAACTCGCACCAGAGTGCTAACACTGAACACATACCATATTCCATTATAGGATCACCATAAATTCCATCCCCAAACTCATCAAACCACTTAAAACAATGACCGCCACCCATAATATAGTATAGTTGAATCCCAAACATAAGTAATTATTCACACAACACATTGAATGCAGAACCCACTAACCAATAAAATCTAATTCTACCTTGACTTTACATTTTATATCAAGAAGGTTTTACAACAAGAGCCATGCCAAACACCACACTCCTTGTCAAGAAAGAGCGAACCTCCAAAACCCTCTTATTTTCTCCCATTCCCAAATAATCCCTAACCTAGATTACCTAGGATAATAGAGATTGATTCACTGACCATGCTCCTTACATGGGTCATTTCCCAAAAACCAGAGCACGCTCGACAATATTTTCAAAAAAAATTATCTCCCTCATTCAAAAATCAACCACAAGAACACCCGCCAAATGGGTGTCGATCCACAAAAAGGTGTGCTCAACAACTCTCAAACCAACTACCAAAATCACAGAAAGAAACAATTAAGGCCCTGAACCAACCAAAAATGTTCTATAAAACTTTTCACAAAACCACAAAACAAAGAGAAAACTTAGAACTCCACCTGACAAGACCAAAGAAACCATTACCTACACACATAACTTCTCAGCGCTACCACAAACATAGGTAACCTGAAGCCTAATCCAATAATATATTATTATTCTATTCCATTATCAATTCAACCACTCCACTAGTTCCATGGAATCACAAATCCGACACAAACTCACATGGGTTGAGAAGAATTCCTCGATAAAGGGAATTCATCTCCACCACTAGAGAACACATTGATAAATTATCCACATGATCTATCATTAGATGAAAAGGTACTCATAGTTTTTTATAGTAGAATGAAATTATGTAATTATATGAACGAGATAATTATACATAGTTACTAGAACATGAAACAACTAAACCAAAATTTCTTTTCCAAATATACTCATTGTGGGAAATTCATCCATTATTAGTAGAATGATTTGTGAATGTAGGATATATACCATAGGTCCCTGAAAAAAATCCTAAATCATAAAACACAAAAACACAAGTGCATAAATCAAGGTGAAAATCCTAAAACCATAATAATTAATACCAAGAACATCTATTTCATAACCCTGGTATCCTGGGTTTCCTATTAGAAAATGTTTTAATGATGGAAAAGATTAATCTGCATCATAGTCCCTAAAACAATCCTAGATATCATATCCACCCGCTCCAATAGTAGTAAAATAGGGAAAGAGAATCCTATGATAACATTTTGTCATGAACCAACACGGGTTAACCCGAAATATCATATGATCTGGACCACAACATGGAATCATTCACACCTCTCCATATCCTATAGGATGACTCTTAATAGTGAGGGAAGAAAGAATATTTTGGGGAGACTATTCCCTCAAATTTGTGGGTAGAAATATGTGAAATAAACTAATCATGTACACATCCAGGAACATAAGCGTGAACATAAATATATAAATAAAAAGAATCTTCTATCAAATAAAGATATTTAGTATATAGAGTCAAAGAATCATATAGATAATGGTGTAACGTCAAGACGACTGCATACCAAGTAAAAAAAGGAAAATATACACACAAGGCAGTACCAATACACCAGTACAAACCATATACTTGGTCTCCCCAACAAATGGCCAACTCCATCCTGAACCTCAGACCCAATAATAGCCACCCACATGAACATACAACACTCGACCACCACTTGATTCATTGCATATTTTTCTCAACTAGAATGTAGACCCAAGTTATAATTTTATATGTGGTGATCATGTAGAGGATAAGAAATTCATCATAGTAGACAACCACAAATAGTAGACCTGATATCTACATTCATAACCAATGCATGAAACACCTATAATGTCTATCCCAGAAGAATTAGATTATAAGTGAAAAAGTTTAAAAATAGAGAGGGAACAAAAAGTTATAAATTAAGTAGAAAAAAAACAAACATAAGGTTCTAGCATGACTCTCATAGGTCAAAAAATTTATTTTTTGGACCCATCCAAAGGAGTAAACTATAATCGATCAAGAAACCACATCATAAAGCATGTTTTAATGATCAATAAATGATCTATATATTCCATATCATGGATAGCCATGAATTATGGATACTAGGATCAAATCCAATTAATCAAATTACTAAGGGGGCTATATGGGGGACTTGGACTCTAATGTAATTTTTTGAATTTGTTTTAGGGACTCTTTAAAAACATCGAGAATATACTACCATGAATATATGTCATAAAGAACAATCTAGTCGATAATGACATGTCATAACATCACAAGGATACTATAGTAGGCCCATCTCATTTTAACCAGTACTTGAGAGTTTTGTAACCTCCACGGTCCATGAACCCAATCCAGGGTAAAATAATGAACTAGGGAAGTCACACTCTTGTAGATTATCCACCCCCCCTAGACCTACCTCACAACATCCAAAAAACTAGAATATGAGGGAAACATAATTAATCCTAGGGCATATTTTTTTGTTAAATATCATCCATATTTCATCATATCTCATCAAAACCTTAACATAAATAGCCTCAAACCTCAATGCCTACAATCACAAGCACTAGGGCCAACAAAAAACTATAAACATTCAAATAATCAAATGAACCATGCACTGAACGTCTCATCGAAATACCAATCACATGAAAACTATCATGGTTCCCACACATATATAGCTAATATAAGATAATGAATTAGGGTATCCACTATCAAATCCAATTCTCAGGCCATGATCACTTAATGAAACCTTTTGTGTTCACCCAGGTCAAACCCACAGAACACCATACATTGAAGGGAATTCCCAAAAGACCAACATCAAAATTGGAATCCTCTTGAAACACCCAACCAACATAGTTATTCTAAATTTTTTTCTCTAATACCAATCTCATTTTCTTATGTATGTAACCCATATCTACTGGATATACCAAGATGTCCATCCACATTGAAGGCTCCTACCAGACTCGAGCTCACACGACCACAACTAAACCTCAAAATGGGGTACTAAGAAAATCATTTAAAAAACAAATAATTCAACCTTTTATAATATATCCAAAAAACCTTAGTCAATATCACTTAGTATCCTCATGACATGGTGATCAAACTAAAACAAACCCAAAAACAAACCTCGTGACTCCCAAACCAACATCCTATAGGATTATAGAACAACAACCTCAATGGAATTATCCTTCCAAACTCTTTCAGTCCAATGAATCATTTAGAGTAACTCTAAATGATGAAATGATTTCAAATTAATTATTTTGATAATAAAAAACATTGAAAGGACTACTGGCATAACAATTCTGACTACCGTTCCCGAAGAATCCCAGTAACCCTTATTGTTAAAAGTACATAGTATATATATCCGATTATATGTATTGTAACCTCAGTGGTGCACCCATCAATAGAATTTCACATTTTCATGTACCAGCTAGGTTATGATAGTGTACTAGTACATATTCACAACATCTTCACATGTATTAACTCATGGATATTTCTATTCACACATAGGGTCTTCACAAGAACCCAATGTCATTGCCAATTCCCACAACATTACGTGTACTCTTAGTAAAGGGTGTATAGTCTCAAATCTATATAGATACATATACATAGTAAAATAGTAAATACACACCACATAGGGGGTACCCTAGGTACTCTGTGTCTATATTCCCAATCATGAATGTCTATGTACATGACCACATGGCCAACTACATGTCCAAAAACCACTATTAGAAGTTTACATACAGTAAATGTAACACCCCGAGATTTTATGAGATATTTTTTTTTCATATCTTCTGTTGTACGCTACACCAAGATTATCTTGTGCTATATGCAACACCGTATTAGCTTACAGTATACACAAAACTATTCTTGAATCATGTTACACACAATTTCAAGTTCATTTCATAGTAGTTGTTCTACGCAACATTGAGTGTATATATATATATATATTCAATGTATAAATGAAATATGGTTGGATTCTGTTATATGAAACAATGGAGGAGTCTTGCACAACACATAACCCTGACTTGGCTTGCATTACACGCAATCACGACGTTCCTCAATAACGTGTGTTGTAAGCAATACCAGGTTTCACTAAACAACTATATATGGTTATAATATTATTATGAACTATCTGTTATGAATAGTATCAACTAAATTTTGAATTTTATAACATTATTATTCATCTTAAACATTTTCTCAAACATGGTATGAGAACAAACTAAATTTTTCGGGTAAAATAAGTATTTTTAAAAAAATGCAGTTTTGCCGCCTTTTGACGGAGATCCCACTTTAAATCTAGTTTTTGACATGTTTATAAGTTCAATTTAACAACATAAAATTATTATTTGGAATCAGGATATAAAAATTTACTTTGGATAATTTTTTCATACTATTCTGATAACTTTCATATTTTAATGAATAGTAAAAACACGTTATATTTTAATTTAAAACAACCTTTTTCATTGCAATAATTTATATGGTTAGATTGTAATTTTAATTTTTTTTTAAAGTTTAATTAGAATATATTTTTACCATTTTATCCAATGTTGGTCATTGGAATTAAATTCACTTTGAAATTGGACATAAACAAGTGTCGATCTTTTGATAGTTATTGATTCTTAAAAACACGCTATTTGTTTTCATAACGGGAATTAATTTTAAAATTAATTAATGCCACTTATATGTTTTAAATTTGGAAAAATAGACATTATTTTTGAATATGGAATATCAAATATATCATAGGCTGAATTTTTGGCATTTTTATGAAAAACTTCAATTTTTGATGGATAGTGAAACCACTAAGTGGTAGTTAAAAAAAACTGACTCTTTCATTTAAATGAAAATTTTCCACTTCTGTGAATTGAATTTTAAAAATATGACATACATGTTTTTTATCAAGAAGTAAAATGTGGTTCAATAAGATGAAAATAATTTTTGGTGAATAGTAACTTTTTACTTTTATTTACCGCAGTTAAAGGTAAATAGGGTAATTCAAGGTTAAAAGGATTTTATAATAATTCAAAATTACCTCATCACTTGCCTTAACCTTATTGGATGAGTATTGGCCTACCATGGGAATTATTGGGTTGATGTTGGGACCCCATTTAGCCCCTTGGTAGTGATAATGACAATTTGGATTAATTAATTTAATGTAAAGACAAAATTGACAATAACAAAAATCTTTTAGTAATTAATTTTTATAAGGGGTTATATAAATTTTCTTTTCGACTATAAATATTCATTGGAAATCTAGAAGTATTTCCTACATGATGGTATATTTTTTATAATTTTTAGATATCAAATAAATTAAATTATTTATGACACAATAATGATGCAGTATTTACCTTATTAATAAATGATTTAAATAAACATGATTGCAATGAATAAAAATATTATCCAAAACATGTCCAATTATTGTTGGAAGATTTTATTTCGACCATGAGTCATATTATCTCCATCTTTAATGATTTTAGGACCTTTTTAAACCAAAGATATGTTTATAATAAAATAATATTTTCACTTTTCAAAGGTGCCCCTCTCGTCCCTTATAAAAGGGCACCTCCTCCCTCTCCTCTTTACACAACTTTAAGCCTTCAAGCTCGGCCAACCCCTTAAAATTTCCCTTATCAACATCTCTAAAAATATAGTTGAGGTTATGGTGTTCTCAAAAGGCCAACTGTAGTCCCTTAAGTGGAAGTTTAAAGGAGGCGCGTCAAAGAAGAGGTAATATCCTTTACTGATCCTTTCCAATTTATTTCTTCTTATACTTATTCTTATTTATATGTTTCATTATAAAGTAATAACATCAGTATCACTCATATACTTATATTTTATTATAAATATGAAACAACCTTATTTCACCTTCTATCCATCTTATGAAAAACAAAATCACCGCGTGTGCGTACATACGGAATACCGTCTCCACACTGTGGTGTAATCTATATTTTCAACACCACATTACATGGATGGGTATAATTGTTTAAATAATAACTATATATAGTTATTATAATATGATAATAATTCTGAGATATTATATCATCCACTCTAATTCCATTTAATAATTATGGGAATGATATCATCGCTCGTGCGTACGTACAGATTACCATCTCCACGACGTGACGAGATTCATTTTCCAAGTTAACCATTCATGAATGATTATAAAATATATATATTAAATAATCATGAAATATATGAAATATTAATGATAATGGACTTATGTTTATGTTATTTACTTACTTCCATTCAATTTAATAAGGAAACTAAAACAACGTTCATGCGTACGCACAACCTACCGTCTCCATGAACAGTGTATTTCGTTCCATTTATTGATCTATTATATATATGTATATTCTGAATATATATTATATATAAATCTTTTTTTACATTCTTGACGTAAGTAATCATGATCTAAGTAATCATATGAATAATTACAATTCAAAACACGGATGATTAATGAAACGATTTGACCCAAAACGCTACTTTAACATGAATTTACAAAAGAACAGGTAATATAAAGTCATAAGTGAACCATATATGATATCATAACAATGAATATGATTCTTTAATAATTCAATGACATTATTTGAATCATTATACATGAGTTTCGGATACATACGAAGCATATCAGACATAAGGTAAGGGATAACTTTTCCAATCTCGTTTTTATCCGAGATTGTTTATTCATAAGTATTTACTGGGGTTATTGTTATCAATCATGTCCATGTTTTCTAAAAATGTTTTCATGTATGTTTAAAGTCCTTTTTACCCATTTTTTACTTTTACCACAAGTTATGGAAGGAAACTTTTTTTACCATATGAGGAACCTTTTGACTTTTCTGGAAAAAGTACGAGAAGAATGTTTTTTTAACTTATACGGCATGAACAGATTTTTATAGTTTCATAAAGAATTATTTTCATGAATATTCCTACACAATATTTCAGGATTATTTTCAACAAAATCCTTTTCTTTTAAAATTTCATGGCATTTTGTGAAAAAAAAATTATTTTGAAGAAGAAAGGATATTTTCCTCAACAATTCATTTCAAGTGTTTTGTGAAAACTATTTTCCATCTAAGATGAAATTATTTAATATGTGTATGTTTCAAGTATAATGTCTCTATGATTTACATGGTTTCACTTTTTTATAATGAAATGATATCCATTTGTTTTATATGGATTATGTTATGATGGGATGGTGTTTATGAAACCCATTTTACTCTTTGGGTTATGATGAATGATTTATGTTTATGTTGTGGAAAACATAAGAATTATTTCATTATGAGACGGGTGGGACCTATATCTTTCACCAATTCATTGGGTAAAGACTTATATCTCATGAGATAGACATTGCTGGAATGCTATGTTAATCTGGTTCTGTGATACGATACTGGAATGATGAGTGAACTCGATTCAGAAAGGGACTTTGTCCACTAATATTTTCTTGGCAGCAATGCCTTGGATACTATGGAAATCATATCATGTGATTAATGATTTTCCACAATAAATTTTTTTATTCCCATTCTATTTTATCATGATTTATGTTCCTTTATGATATATACCTTACGTACTTCTAATATTTATGTCCTTGCTCAAGATTTTTATGTTTAGATTTTATGTTCAAGTTTTCTATGCATTCAAATGTTTATAGATTGTTTTATGTTCTCTATGTATACCCTTACAGAGATTTTGAGCTCACCCTTTTTATGTTTTCTTTTCCCTAGGATATAAAGAAAGGTTTTAGGTAAGAAAACAAAAGGGGAAGGTATTTATGGGAGATGTTGAAGATCTTTCACCATGATTAGAAGATTATTTTTCCTAGTTTCCAAAGATACTAAACTATTACGGTCCTTGAGTGTTGGTTTTTGTTATGTATTAAGTATTCCGCAAAAGTAATGTAATTTCCATGTACATCAGGTTTGGGGTCTCTACAGTTGGTATCAGAGTAATGGTTTAGTTAAACTTTGGAATCTAGGATGCAAAAACTTTAGTGAGATCCCTAGAGATATTTCAAAGGTATGTCTAGGGATGTCCCTAAGGTTAAGTATAAGTATAAGTTATAGTCCTAGAATTACGGTAATGATCAAAGAATTGAACCTAAGATCTTAGATATTTAAGGTACTCCCCCTTTATTATGTTTTTTTCCTATCATGATTTTTTCCTCTCACACTGTTCTTTTTGGGTTTTAGACGATGGCTGGATCACGAAGGAACCGTGTTGATCAATGTAATGGAAAATGCAATGATTTTCCTCCCAAACAACACAATGTGATGAGAGATGGAGTGAAAAATCTTATTGCTATACTTACACAAGCTATGAATCATTCTGGACTTCCAAATGAGTAGATAAAGGAACAATATTCTATTGAGTCCTCTATGAGGCAACATCCACCTTCTTTCTGTGGGTCTTCTGATCCACTTGTTGCGGAACAATGGATCAGTACCATTGAAAAGATATTTTCCATACTTCATTGTATAGAGGATGAAAAAGTCATTTTAGTTGTTCACCGTTTAGAAGGTGGAGCAGACCAGTGGTGGACTTTAATTAAGAATACAAGGCCCCAAGATGAAATCGAATACATGGAATGGAACAAGTTCAAGAACTTGTTTTTCAATAAGTACTTACCTCGTATTCTTCGAACAAAGATAGAGAAGGAGTTCCTTGAGATTAAGTAGAAGGATGATGAATCTTTTGGTATATACGAAGTGAATTTTACAAGGCTTGCAAGGTATGCATCTGGATTTATCATCCAACCTGAAAGTAAAGTTGATCAATTCTTCAGTGGATTAAAACCAAGTCTTCGTAGGGAATTAGCGATAAGAGACTTCAGTAGATATGAATAAATTGTGCGTTGTGCTATCAAGGTAGAACTGAAAGTTGGTGTTACATATCGATATCATGGTTTTAATAAGAAACGAAAGATGGAGTTCATGAAAAAATCTCAAAACAATGGTGAAAAGAAGGTGAATGTTTCTTTATGCTCAAAGTGTGTAAAGAAGCATGGTGGAGATTGTCTAAAAGGTACTAGAAAATGTTTCAAGTGTGGAAAAGAAGGTCATCGTGCAGCTGAGTGCTGAAGTAATGGAAAAAAGGTAGCTAATGGTGTGAATGGAGAAAATACTGTAGAAAATGCACCACCAACCCTTCAATGCTTAAAGTGAAAGGAAATGGGGAATTATGCTAACCAATGTCCTAATCCAAGGGTTAATAATGATCGACATCAACAACCACTTAAGGAAAAGGACAAAGGGAAGTCACATGCGATCACTATTGGTGATGTTGAGTATAACAACGATGTAGTGGAATGATTATGTGTTTATGTATTGCGATTCTGGAATAATGTTGTGGAATCTCAATGTATTGTGGAATATTGGAATATATATGTATTGGTTTATTGTGGTTTTCAATGATTATATGGTACCGGAAACCATGAAAAGTGAATAAAATATTTTTGGAAAGCAGATGATATGCGCATAATGAAGGTATAAGGAGAAAATAATATGTTTGATAGTATTAATTAGCTCATGACTGATATAATGAAAAAGTGATATCATGGTTTGAGTATATAGAAATTTTGGGATTTTGGTATGTGGAAAGAGTTAACTTTTGACAACATTCATGTTTTCACTAAGGTTCAATGGGTATTAATTTTTCAAGAGAATACACGATTAAGGTATATACATGTTTGGAATGTGACCAACAAGATATATCTTGTGATATGTGAGGGATAAATGATGGTATTCACGTTCTTGTTATGTGACCTTTCCGGTAATAATTTTCTTTATACTATGATATTGTACAGATGTATTTTGGATAAGTCTAAAGATTTGAATGGATTATGTTGGACATTAAATAGTATTGTTTAAGGATAGAATTTTTTCGATATTATTGATGGGATGTTATAATAATATAGTTTTAGAAAATGGAAATCCTCCAGGATGAGCAACAACCCGTCGCGTCGGACAAGGTTGTGTGGAATCGAACCCCCAACCAAAGTGTGACAGGCCGTTATCGCCTACCACTGGCTTATAGGAAGACCCTGGTTAGTAGAAACTAGTTTTATTTTAAGTGGTATAATAGATGAAGTATAAGTCCATTTTTGGAATCATATACGATTAACCTCACCATAGATGGACTTATGTATATTTGATAACTTTTACTAACCTTTTGCTTGAGACAGATGGAATGAACCATCATTCTATCACATGACCTGGTAACACTTCGTGAAAGACAAATTCAACTTCATTTCTTTAAGAGATGAAGTGGAAATTGTTCGAGGCACGAGAAACGTTGAGATTGTACCAAAATCAAGTAAGTATTTCTTTTAATTCAATAATTCTTCAACATTTGGGAAATGATCTTGAAAACCAAAAATGTTGTCCTAGTGCTCTCATATCTAATGAATCAGATGGTACCTTAGATCATCACAAATTTATGGCTTTGTGATTATTGGCTTTTTCATACCCATATTCTCTATCACTCTCCGTCAGAACATGATGGTTATATTTCTCTTCCATATCCATATTTTTCACTTATGATCTCCTATATGGGAACACAAGTGATGAGTTACTTTGGGTATCCATTTTGTTCCAAAAGTTCATTTTGAAAAGTAAGTTTCAGTATTCCTTTTTACTATGTGGGTTTCTATGAAAGAGACTTTCAAGTAATAAACCATTTATAACCCCGACAAATTTCGAGGGCAAAATTCATTTTAAGTGGGGTAGAATGTAACACCACGAGATTTTATGAGATATATTATTTTTTTCAAATCTCTTGTTGTACGCTACACCAAGATTACCTTGCGCTATATGCAACACCGTATTAGCTTGCAGTATCAGCAACAATATTCTTGGATCATGTTACACACAATTTCAAGTTCGTTTGATAATAGTTATTCTACGCAACATTGAGTGTATAAATATATATATATATTCAATGTATAAATGAAATATAGTTGGATTCTGTTATATGAAACAACGATGTAGTGTTGCACAACATGCAACCCTGACTTGTCTTGCATTACACGCAATCACGACCTTCCTCGATAGAGTGTGTTGTACGCAATACCATGATTCACTAAACAACGATATATGGTTATAGTATTATTATGAACTAGCTGTTATGAATAGTATCAACTAAATTTCTAATTTTATAACATTATTATTCATCTTACACATTTTCTGGAACACGGTATGAGAACAAACTAAATTTTTTTGGTAAAATAAGTATTTTTCAAAAAATGCAGTTTTGATGCCTTTTGATGGCGAACCCACTTTAAATCTAGTTTTTGAAATGTTTATAAATTCAATTTGACAAAATAAAATTATTATTTGGAATCAAGATATAAAAATTTACTGTGGATAAATTTTTCATATTATTCCGATAACTTTCATATTTTAATGAATAGTAAAAACACGCTATATTTTAATTAAAACAACCTTTTTTATCGGAATAATTTATATGGTTATATTATCTTTTTAAATGGGTTTAAAGTTTAATTAGAATATAGTTTTACTATTTATTCCAATTCTGGTCATCGGAATTAATTTCACTTTGAAATTGGACATAAACAAGTGTCGGTCTTTTGATAGTTATTGTTTCTTAAAAACACACTATTTGTTTTGATAACGAGAATTAATTTTAAAATTAATTAATGCCACTTTTATGTTTTGAATTTGAAAAAATAGACATAATTTTTGAATTCGGAATATAAAATATAGCTTAGGATGAATTTTTGGTATTTTTCTGAAAAACATCAATTTTTGATGAATAGTGAAACCTTTTAGTGGTAGTTAAAAAAACTGACTCTTTCATTTAAATGAAATTTTACAAGTTTTTTGAATTGAATTTCAAAAATCCAACATACATGGTTTTTATCAAGATGTAAAATTTTGTTCAATAAGATGAAAATAATTTTAGGTGAATAGTAACTTTTGACTTTTATTTACCGCCGTTAAAGGTAAATAGGGTAGTTCATGGTTAAAAGAATATTATAATAATTCAAAATTACCATAACGCTTGTTCTAACCTTATTGTATGAGTAGTGTCCGACCATGGGTATCCTGGGGTCGATTTTGGGACCCCCTGGAGCCACTTGGTAGTGATAATGACAATTTGGATTAATTAATTTAATGTAAAGACAAAATTGACATTAACAAAAATCTTTTAGTAGTTAATTTTTATAAGGGGTTATATAAATTATCATTTTGACTATAAATATTCATTAGAAATATAATGATATTTCCTACATGATGGTATTTTTTTTACAAATTTTAGACATCAAATAAATTAAATTATTTATGACACAATAATGATACAGTATTTACGTCATTAATAAATGATTTAAATAAAGAAGATTATAATGATTAAAATATTATCCAAAACATGTCCAATTCTGATTGGATGATTTTATTTCGACCATGAGTCATCTTATACTTATCTTTAAGGATTTTTTGACCTTTTGAATCCGAATATAAGCTTATAATAAAATAATATTTTCACTTTCCAAAGGTGCCCCTCTCCTCCCTTATAAAAGGGCACATCCTCCCTATCCTCTTTACACAACTTTGAGCCTTCAAGCTTGGTCAAAACCATGCCCATTTCCCTTCTAAACATCCCTAGAAACACAGTAGATGTTCTGGTCTTCTCAAAAGACCAACTCTAGTCCCTTAAGTAAAATTTTAAAGGAGGCGTGTCAAAGAAGAGGTAATATCCAGTACCGAAACTTTCCAATTTATTTCTTCTTCTACTTCTTATTCTTTATATGTTTCATTATAAAGTAATAACATCAGTATCAATAATATAATGATATTTTATTTTAAATATGAAACAACCCTATTTCACCTTCTATCCATCCTACGAAAAACAAAATCACCGCGCGTGCATACGTACAGAATGCCGTGTCCACGCTGTGGTGTAATGTGTTTTTCCAAAACCACCTTACATGGATGGGTATAATGGTGTAAGAAATAACCATATATAGTTATTATAACATGATAATAATTCTGAGATATTATATCATCCACTGTAATTCCATTAAATAATTATGAGAATGATATCATCGCTCGTGCGTACGTACGGATTACCGTCTCCACGACGCGATGATATTCATTCTCCAAGTTAACCATTCATGAATGATAATAATATATATATATATATATAAAATAATCATGAAATATATGACATATTAATGATACTGGACTTATGTATATGTTATTTACTTACTTCAATTCAATTTAATAAGGAAACGAAAAGGGCGTTCATGCGTACGTACAACCTACCGTCTCCATGAACGATGTATTTATTTCTATTTATAGATCTATTATATATATGTATATTCTGAATATATATTATATATAAATCATGCTTTACATTCTGTAAGTAAGTAATCATGATCTAAGTAATCATATGAATAATTACAAGTCAAAACACGGACAATAAATGAAACGATTTTACCCAAAACACTACTTTAACATGAATTTACAAAAGAACATGTAATATAAAGTCTTAAGTGAACCATATATGATATCATAACAATGAATATGATTTTGTAATAATTCAATGACATTATTTAAATTATTATACAGGAGTTTCGGACACATTCGAAGCATATCAGACATAAGGTAAGGGATAACTTTTCTAATCTCGTTTTTATCCGAGATTGTTTATTCATAAGTATTTACTAGGGTTACTATTATCATCCATGTAAATTTTTTCTAAAAATGTTTTCATGTATGTTTAAAGTCTTTTTTACCCATTTTTGACTTTTACCACATGTTATGGAAGGAATATTTCTTTTTTTACCATACGAGTAACTTTTTTACTTTTTCGGCAAAAGTACGGGAAGATGTTTTTTTAACTTATACAACATGAACAAATTTTTACGTTTTCATAAATAATTATTTTCATGAAGCTTCCTCTACTAGATTTCATGATTATTTTCAACAAAATCATTTTATTTTAAAATTTCATGGCATTTTTTGAAAAGAAAATGATTTTTGAAGAAGAAAGGATATTTTTCTCAAGAATTCATTTCAAGTGTTTTGTCAAAACAATTTTCCATCTAAGATGAAATTATTTCATATGTGAATGTTTCAAGTATAATGTCTCTATTATTTACATGGTTTCACTTTTCTTATGATGAAATTATATCCATTTGTTTTTTATGGATTATGTTATGATGGGATAATGTTTATGAAACCCATTTTATTTTTTGGGTAATGATGGATGATTTATGTTTATGTTGTGGAACACGTAAGAATGATTTTATTATGAGATGCGTGGGACCTATATCTCCCTCCAATGAATTGGGTAAAGATTTATATCTCATGATATAGACATGGCTGGAATGGTATGTTAATTCGGTTTAGTGATATAGGACTGTAACGAGGAGCGAACTCGATTCAGAAAGGGACTTTGTCCACTAAGATTGTCTTGGTAGCAATGCCTTGGCTACTATAAAAATCATATCATGTGATAAATGGTTTTCCACAATTACATGATTTATTCCCATTATATTTTATCATGAATGTTCCTTTATGATATATTCCTTACGTACATCCAATATTTATGTCTTTACTCAAGATTTTTATGTTTAGATTTTATGTTCATGTTTTCTCTGCATTCAAATGTTTATGGATTGTTTTATGTTCTCTATGTTTACCCTTACTGAGCATTTGAGCTCACCATTTTTATGTTTTCTTTTCCCTAGGATATAATGAAAGGTTTTAGGTAAGAAAATAAAAGGGGAATATCTTTATGGGACATGTTGATGATCTTTCACCATGATTAGAAGATTATTTATCCGAGTTTCCAAAGACACTAAACTATTACGGTCCTTGAGTGTTGGTTTTTGTTATGTAATAATTATTCCGCAAAAGTAATGTAATGTCCATGTACGTCAGGTTTGGGGTCTATACAGTAAACAACATGTAATTCTAAAAAGATCAACTTTCTTGCATAGTAATAACAAACAACACATGCTCATCACATAGAGAACCATGTGGTTGGTATTTCTCAAATAGATTTCCATCTAGATGTCATAAAATTAAATGAATCACTCGAAAACCACCATATTGACCCATGAGGTGTCCCAAAAATCTCAAAAAATATTAAAACATAAATAAAATAACCTATTAGGATTTATGGTGAACACATTAAAAATGGACCACCTCTAGGAGGAAATTGTTAATTCTTTAGTCTGATTTCCCATCTATAGCTACCTCATTATAATATAGTGTGACATGGTCTATATAGTGACACCACCTTCTACCAATATCCCCACCCTTTCTCAGTCACCCACTTATTTCCCTAACCTCTCATTATTATCTCTTATTTGGAAAATGAAACCCCAAGGGAGGGGAATACACATCACATCAGGGAGGAAATTATAAAATGAAAAAAATGAGAAACAAATGAATAAAAGACAAAAAATAAAATGAGGAGAAAGATGAAAAATGAACCCTATGGAGTCCCAGTGCATGATGAAAAGAAATATCTCACCCCGAAAAAAATGTTTATACCACAATATATGATGAATTCAAAATTGAAATTCGACACTATAAACAGATGATTATCTAAATGAATATTCACAAATAAATAATATTTTTCAAAAATAAATATTAAACATGCATATAAAATTCAAACAATTCAAAATTCCAAAAATACTCTATCGATGGGTAAACATAATGTTTAAGGAAAATTACATTTTTCAAAAATATTACCTAATTAATTTTTTGAGTATAAATTATCATTTTCTAATTAATCACCACCTAAGAGAGAAATGTGCAATTTGCCATGTTTTTTTTGAACTGCCATGATGAGGTTAGAGACATAGGTTTCCATTTATTACTAGACAAAATGAATTTTTTTAGGTGCATAAAAATCCAATTTGATGGGATTAAGATTTATCCAAGCATTCAAAATTTAATGTTTCTTTGATTCATTCCATTTTTTGATGATCCCATGATTCTTTATGAGATAAGAATTATAGTCCAATATGATATTAATAGGGTTAATTAAATCCCAATAGATGTGATGAGATTAGTATTATTCTATTTCTCATTGTAATGATCATAGTATTACTTATGTGGCAAGAATTTTAAGCCTCTAGTAATAAGAAAAGAATGTCTCAGGTGATGAGCCTATATTGTATTGTGTGATGAGAAAAATATGCCTCTTCTAATAACTATTAGTTTCTTTTAGTGAAAATTAATTGATGTCTTTTGAAATTATACTAACAAACATTATGGAATGAGGAGAAATTTGCCTCTTTGATAAGTTCAATACTCCTAAGATCATGAACCAATGATACCTTATTTGAAAAACGAATTACCCTATGATTTATCATTTTAATGATGGCATTTATTGATTCTAAATTTTCCCATCAATGGCCAATGGATCCTTCAATTAGAAGTTGTTCACCCTGGTAAAAAACATGTCATGTAAATGAATTATCTCAAAAATATGATGTCACTTTAGATGAGATTCAAGTGTGTGTATTAAATATTTGAGTGAGGATCATACATTGAAAAAAAATTCATGAATGAATCCATTTATGTAAAAGTTGGTATCTCAAAATTTTGTATATATTAATGAGATGACAACAAGAATGATATAGAAAGAAATATATTGAGAACAAATAATTAGTACCTTATATGGAATATTACAAAATGGTGGTCCTAGATGAAAACATAAAAAACAATTATGATGTGATTAATTAAAAGTTATGTGTTTTTTGTCCTTGGCGTATGACTTTTTTTATATATATTAACATATCTATATTTTTATTATCTACATTAATCATTATGAACTTATTTATAAAACTTATATATATTTTATTGAAATTTATTAAGTTTTATCACTTATTAAATTTATAAGTTCACCCTATTCATATGTTTTCCATTCCCCGTGTAATTTTTAAAAATATAACATTTTATGTACCTATAACAAATTATCGTTGATAATTTGTTTTCATAAAATATAAACTATTTTGTAAAATAATATGTTTATATTTTTAATCTACAATGACACAAAAAAATACCATAATGATGGAGTTGTTTATTTTATATTTGAAATGGATAAACTATAATAATGAATATATATATATATATATTGGCTTGGTTATTATAGTTTTTATTTGACTGGTGTTTTGTTAATATTTTTGATAGGGTTACGTAGAATATGTAGATAAACTTAAAGTGTCCTAGGGTTAACTTGATGACTCATAATATGAATATTTGGTGTGATAGGTAATTGTATATTTAGACTTATTTCTATATTCATATTAAATTTTCCATTGGATATTCTTAATAATTACTCACGCAAACCATTTTGTAATTATTCAATTATTATAACTAGTAATCATATAATAAATAAAAATAGTGATGGACAATGAAATGATTATCATAATAAAAACTAATTAATATGATAACACTTATTCAAAACATAATTTAAATGATTCCTGAATAAATTAAAATTTTTACCAATAATATGAGATATGTAAAAAACACAAATACACTTAATAGTAATAAATTTGACTGAGTCCTTATTTGATAATAACCACCGTCCATTATTTAATATTTTTATCTAATAAATATTGATAAATTGATGAAAAATATATATTTTCGATTCATTAGTTTTCATAAAATTAGAATGTGGTTTTATTTATTTATTGCTTATAAGGTAAATTAATTAAATGGTAGAAGCACATCATATACATGAGGCAAAGGGTTGAAATTGAATTCTTAGAATGAGAGGTGAATAAGAAATAAATCTTCAATAAATTTCCCCTTGGACACTTCCAATTAAATTAGAGAAGGAATTATTTGTGATAAATATGTAGGGATGAATTGATTAGTTCTTATAAATTAAAATAACTATGAGATTCATGACATCACAATGTTCATTAAATTGTCCAAGTATATAAAATCAGTTGATTTTTTAATGGATAGAAACTGACTCAATGAAAATTATTTGATGTAATGGAATTTTATAGCTATGGATATTTAATTCAATGTACTCTAAAGGTTGAAAATTGAATTTAATACCCCTATATTACATTTATAATTTAGTATAATAATATTTATATAGTGTTTCCTTGCATATAAATTTAGTAACCACATAGAAGAAAACAAGATTCAAATTCCTACATACCTAATATATGGGATGAATAATGGAAATGGCCTCAAATAATTATAAAATGAATCATTTGTCGAATGGATTTCTATAAATCATATGAGTTATGAAAATATATGAAGAGGATGATAAATAAAATAAAGGATAATAATTTTTAAAATGATATAGCACCCACACATCATTGTTTACATTATAATGATTTTTTACATTATACAAGCATGCATGCTAATGAAAGGTCTAATGAGGATAGTCAACATCTGTATACAATATATCATATGTTTAAAGGGAATACTTATATAAAAAATATTTCTATGGTGGAAAATGAAAATGATGTAATTAATTGTACTTTTACATCCACTTTACAATAACAAACATCTTATATGATTCTTATTAGAATCCATGGAAAATCGGCGTAACTATATGTTTGAAATTTTATCAATATTTACATTGTGATTTGGTGTCATTATATTTTTCATTCACTAGTTAAATATTATTTATTTTTTTCTATTGAATAACTCATTGGAGTTAAATATCAAGAAAACGTTATCATAATGGAGATTATGACTAATGATTGTTGATGTTTTAATGATTGAGGATGTGAATAGGGTAATCCAAAAGTATATTTCTAAAATAATAGTGAGAGATTATAACTGTAACGACTAGAAGTTTTTCAATGGAAATTTCCTTCTTATATTTATGTCATAAAATCACATGAAAACACAACATAATTAACTACTAAGTGATAAGTGACCTTTAAACACATGTTTGTCACTTATGTGTTTGGAATTTCAAAAATCCAGCATACACGGTTGTCTTTAAGATGTTTTTGGAGTCTAGTAAAAAAAAAAAAATTTTTGGTGAATAGTAACATACCCTAATGAATAGTAACATACACCTATGATTAGTTATATACCATATTGAATAGTAACCTCAACTATGGTGGTATAAAAATAATATTCATGTTGGAAGTACGATATACCTATATTTTAGAATGAGTTAATGAATGTTTTAAAACTGGTTTTGATAATAAATTATTATTTTATTTATATATTAAAATAATCATATTTATAAAACTATTTTTGAAAAATGGACTTCATTTTTGTCTTCGACACATCAAAAAATAGTTAGGGTGAATTTTTGGGTTTTTTCTGAAATACTTGAATTTTGGATGAATAATAGAATCTGATAATTCACAATAAATGCTAAATATTAGATTAATTGAGTCATCGATGATGTTATGTTGATGTAATCCCACTTGGTTCGGGATCACATGATAAAATCACTATTATTAGTCATGAAATACGTACTATTCCTTGTCTTAGGATTAAATAATAAATTAATGATTATTATATTATGAAATCCCTCCTCTCCTCCGCTATAAAAACCCCCTTCACTCCCTATTCTCTCTACTCCTCTCATGCTCTAATAATTATTTATATTCTACCCAAATCATTCCCCAAGGACCTCCCCCACGTCCAAAAGCTCTCATCCTCTTCAAAATACCAAAACCCTTACCCTTAAGAGGTTCTCAAAGGAGGAATTATCAAGAGGTAAATTCCTCTTCCCAAATTTCTTCTTTTATTTTAAGTTCTTTTCTTTTTTATTTTCTTTCCTCACCTACCTTCAACATAATAGTATGATAAATCCAGTAACATACATGTAATATAATGTATTAATTATAGTGGTATATTTCATTATATTCTCCCCTTTCCCAACTCTTTTATTTGAATGAAATGAAAGCACCGTTTGAGATGTGCTAATTTAGCACATTCAAGGACAACAGTTTGTCAATTTTTATTATTATTTTTAATTCTGGTCATGAAAACATTTGTGTTATGGTTGAACCAGGTTATTATATATGTAATATATCCTATTTTTGGTTCTGTAATCTTTTGGTACTAATGTAAATAAGTTATAAATCAAAACACATTCTTTGTAATCAAACCCACCAAATAACAAAAACGGTTATCACTAAGGTTATATATGTAATAATTTAACATCAATCTAAGTAACCTAATTAAAATTAAATCCATGTAATCTATTGGATATTAACTAAAGAATATAACTTCAATTCTGGACAATCACTTTCATCTATCATATAATCCAAACTTGAATATAAGTGAACCGATCTTTAAAGCAAAGTAAACAAATGAGCTTGAACAGTGAAATTGAACCCTATAACTAATAAAAAAGGATTTTAATGAACTAAAAAGGGTTATAATAAATAAATTACATATATATGAGGTTATGGAATTATGATTTAATAATCCTAATTTTTTTATTCAGGTCATTAATAACAAGTGGAGAACACCCCCAGATTTAATGTAAGGGATCCTCCCCTTTTCTCTCTTAATCAAGATTGTCCTCTATACTTTGACTTTTTATGTGTACTAGAAAATTATGGGGTATGTTTAAGGACCTCCCCAATACTTCCTTATGGATTTATAAGTGATGAGAAACCCCATTTCTCTCTCATAAATCCCTCTTGGTCACACCCGATACCATGCCGATAAAATCATAACGAATTCTTCCGGAACCTTCTTTGTTCTTTCAGGTTGACTTATATTTCTTTCAAAATGGTGTTATATTATCTTTATATGTGAGTATTATGAATTATGGTTAGTTGTAAAAGATTATTATATCAAGACCCTTTCATCACATTCTTTCGGGGATAAACATGATTTTGAAAGATTCTCTCCTTAGGACATTCTGATAAGAAAATCTGTTTTAAGGGGACTTCCCAAAAATTTTACCCAAATTTCAAGTGCACTCTATACTATGTTTTGAAACACAATGGTATTTATAGAATCAGTATTTTTATTGTAAAAACCTCCTTGGTTAAATTCTAGTTTTATATAAAAAACGTCCTCTTTTCTATATGAAAAGCTCTAGAGTGTTTTCCTTAAGACCACACAAAAATGTTTTAATGCTAATGTTTCTAAAATACATTTTTCATATGTTGTAACTTAAATTTGACATGACTTATCATGTTATATGCCTATATTAACCTATTAATGTCCATGTATGTTCTAATCCTTTTCTTTCAGGGGCACATTCGTGATACACCCATTGGATATGTTTTGGGTCATGATTGTGGTACCCAATTCATTCCATGTATACCCTTATGTTTATGTATGGTTGATTATGTATGATTATTTATGTGTCAAGAATATTCATGAATATGTTGAGATTGGTGTGCCCAGATAACGGTCCAATGCATTGGGTAAGGTTACGTCTCATGAGATGCGATGTGAAACGAGATTGGCAGTTAGCCTTGACCCGTACTAAAATGGGAAATGGGATTGGCGGTTAGCCTTGACCCGTACTAAAGATAATATTTATGATTCTTCCACATTTATATGATTCTATGTTTATATGATCCCATTATTATATTAAATGATTTCATAAGTTTCATGCTTTGGATACCAATATGTCATGCCTCTTAATTCATGTTCTTGAGGTGTATCCTTATGTTCATTCCCTTACTGGGCATTTTTAGCTCATCCCTTTGTTCACGTGTTCCCCAGGGTACCCTATGCAGGTGTAAAGGCTCAAAGGAAGTTAGGAGCTCATTATGGAGATTAAATAAAGAAGTGTTTTTTAGCCCCATGTTTTATGTTATATGTTCATAGTCTTCCAAGACACTAGACTTAATGATCCGTGGCTTGTACTCTGATGGTTATTTATGCATGAAATAATGAAATGTTTTATGTTAAAGTCTTGGGTCACTATAGTTGGTATCATTGGATGGTATAGTTATTTTTGGAGATTAGGAATAGAGCACATTAGTGAGAACCTTAAGGATGAGACCAAGTATAAAAAAACAGTCCTAAATTTTGGTGAGTATAGAGTAAGTGGTTTATCAAGAAAATACATCCCTGTCTGGATATGAGCAGGTATAGGTGGCTCCGGTACAGATGTATCTAGAGTTAAAACCCAAAAACACCACTTTGATCTAGGCTCAAATGGGAACTGGTGCATGAAAATGGGCTTTGCTGCACTCTTGGATACGACACTCCTGTGGGATATGATTTTGTAGATTCACGAGCTTAGTAAAAACCATTATTAAGGGACAAAAATAATCCCATGAGAATATATGTTAAGAAATT
Source organism: Viscum album (assembly GCA_963277665.1). Classification (NCBI taxonomy): domain Eukaryota; kingdom Viridiplantae; phylum Streptophyta; class Magnoliopsida; order Santalales; family Viscaceae; genus Viscum; species Viscum album. Next base: position 1,302,005,979 of record OY728140.1, on the reverse strand, counting down.
GATCGATGATAACCTAGATATAAACTAAAAGAATCACAAGTCAGGATATAATTTTTCTTTATAATTTCATACTTTTATGTTCAAATTTTTTTTATGCTCAATAGCTAGGTATTCAAGACCTCTAATTATACGTTCTTTTTCTTAGTTAATGGAGGGAAATAGAAGAACATGTTCCATCAACCAATGTGAGAGGCAATGTAATGATTTCCCTAATGACATGCCTAATGTGATAGAAGCGAGTGCTCAAAACTTCATGGAAGTACTTGCTCATCTGGATCGAGTTATGAATAATAACTTGAATCAGGTGGAACGTACCCCTCCTCTATGGAAAGAGCAAGTTGCCATAGAATCCTTCATGTGGAAAAGGCCTCCCATGTTTAGTGGGGATTTTGATCCCCTCCTCATAGAAAAATGGATTAACTCCATTGAAAAGATTTTATCTGTTCTCCAGTGCTCGGAATAAGAGAAAGTTGTACTGGCAGTCTATCGTTTTCATGGGGTAGCTGATCAGTGGTGGACACTAATCAAGAATATGAAGTCCCAAGAGGAAATTGATTCCATATATTGGGAGTAATTCAAGAGGATGTTTTTCAACGAATATTTTCCTCAAACCCTCCATCTCAAGATAGAAAGAGAGTTCTGTGTACTCAAGAAGAAGGAAGATGTGAGTCCATCGGGGCATATGAAGCGAACATTATAAGGATTGCAGGGTACGCCTCTAGCTTTTTCATGAACACTGAAATCAAGGTGGATCAATTCTTTAGCGAACTAAAGAAGAGTCTACGAAAAGTGTTTACAATTCGAGACTTTGACAGCTATGAGGAGATTGTCTGTTGTGCCCTAAAGGTTGAAATGGAGATTGGATACTCTCAGTGGTCTCATGGGCCTAGTGAAAAGAAGCAGAAAATGGAGAAAAACATGGGTGTTTAATCAAACAAATACCATGATGGAAAAAAGACTCACTTTCCCCTTTGTAAGAATTGTGGGAAGAAGCATCTTGGTAACTATCTCAAGGGAACCAGGAATTGATTGAAATGTGGAAAGTTTGGTCATCTGGCCAAGAACTGCTGAAGGGATATGAAAAATCCCACTAATGTTGAAGAAGAACGGAAGGTTCAGATCAACACTCAGCCTGCAGTGTAGTGTTTTAACTACAAGGAGCTTGGGAATTATGTGAACAATTTCACTAAGCCGAGGGTTGTCGGAGGCAATTAGTAACAACCTCCAAAGAAACAAGGAAGGGTTTATTCTATCACTACTGCTGAGGTGGAGCCATAAAATGATGTGGTGACAGGTACACTTGTTATTCATTCAAGAATAGAGAACATACTATTTGATTCCAGTTCTATGCATTCTTTCATATCATGCAAGTTTAGTAGAACTGTTCAAAAACCACCTCAAAATTTGGAAGAAATGTTATCTTTGAGAACAGTGAATGGGGAAATTAACGCATCCATGGTTTATAACTCCTCCCCAGTTAATTTTTGTGGACTGAACCTCCCAAAAAATCTTGTCATACTTTTTTTAGTGGAGTTTGATGCTATCTTGGGAATGGATTGGCTATCTTTGTACAAGGCCAATATCAATTATCGGGATAGGGAGATTACTCTTCATATCCTGAAGCATCCTCTGATTTTTTACAAGTGAAAGAAGGAAGATGAGTCTCCTTTAGAATCTTCATCTCATGTTTGGATATTTCTTCCTTATGAGAATACATACCTAGCTCAAATGATTGAGACAAAGGATAGAATCATGCTTGAAGACATGCCCATCATGAGGTATTACACTGATGTATTCCCCGAATAGTTGCTTGGTCTTCCACTTGACCGAGAGGTTGAGTTCTCAATTTAACTTATCCCTGGACCTCTTCCAATCTCAAAGACACCATACAGAATGGCCACCATAGAGCTAGAAGAGCTGAAGAAGTAGTTATAGGAGAATATTGAGAAGGGTTTTATACGCCCGAGTGCTTCACCGTGGGGTTCTCCAGTCCTCTTCATCAATAAGAAAGATGGATCAATGCGCCTCTGCATTGATTATCGTGAGCTCAATAAAATCACTATAAAGAACAAGTATCCCCTTCCACGGATAGATGACCAGTTCCATCAGCTTCATGGGGCCAGTTATTTCTCTAAGGTGGACATTCAGTCGTGATATCACCAACTAAAGGTAAAGAAGGAAGATATTCCCCAGACTGCCTTTCGAATGAGGTATGGAAACTATGAGTTCATAGCGACGCCCTTAGGACTCACTAATGCTCTAGCAATTTTCATGGATTTAATGAATAGAGATTTTAGAGATTACCTCGAAAAATTTGTGGTGGTCTTTATTGATGATATCCTGATATACTCCAAGTGCAAGGAGGAACATGAGGAGCATTTGGAAACTTTGTTAAAGACTTTGAGAAGGGAGAAGTTGTATGCAAAGTACAATAAATGTGAGTTTTTTATAGCAGAAGTATCATTCTTGGGGCATGTTATCACCAGGAAAGGGATATCTATGGACCCTTCCAAGATGAAGGCAATTGAAGAGTGGCTGAGGCCGACTTCTGTAACAGAGATCCGCAACTTTTTAGGTCGAGTTGGGTATTATCGACGATTTGTGAAGAACTTTTCATGATTTTCAAACCCAATGGACAAGATGAAATGGAAGGGAGTAAAGTTTGTCTGGACATAGGAATGTGAAGACTATTTCAAGGAGTTGAAAAAGAGGCTTATCACTGCACTGGTACTCAAACTCCCTTCAAGTGGAGAACTCTTTTTGGTGTGTATTGAATTTTCTAAGAAAGACTTAGGCTGTGTGCTAATGAAAAATGATAAAGTAATAGACTATGCCTCAAGGAAGCTGAAAATATATGAGCAAAACTATCCCACGCATGATCTGGAGATGGCGGATGTGATCTTTGCATTGAAAGTCTAGCATCATTATCTCTATGGGAAAATGTGAGATATATACTGACCACAAGAGTCTCAAATATATATTCACACAGAAAAAGATTAATATGCACCAATGAAGTTGGATAGAGCTCATCAAGGATTATGACTGCTCAATCCACTACCATCCTGGTAAGGTAAACAAGGTTGGAGATTCTCTAAGTAGAAAGGATCCCACTTCTTTATCAATGATGAGAATTGAAAAGGATCCGATCTTCTTGGATTTGCAAAAGATGGACATGGGAATCATTAAGGGAGGAACATCATCAATACTTTCTCAAATGATTGCTCAACCATCCCTCTTAGAGAAAAAAAATGTTTCTCAAATAAAGGATGTGGAAATTTAGAAAAGGGTGGAAGCTATTAAAAATGGGAAATCCTTTGATTTCAAAATTGATGAGGAAGGAGTTGTACGATTTGGGACACGATTATGTGTACCATCTGATCCAGAGATAAAGAAGGAGCTATTGAATGATGCAAATAGCTCAGCTTTCTCTATCCATCCTGAGAGTACCATAATGTACCGTGATCTCTGAGAACACTTCTGGTGGGATAACATGATGTAGGAGATTGCGGAATATATATCAAGGTGCTTGGTATGTCAGCAAGTTAAAGATGAGTGAAAAAAGTCCAACGGAATGATGAAGCCATTGCCTATACCCATGTGTAAATGGGAAAATGTTACTATAGACTTTGTCACGTGTCTCCCGAAGATGTCAAAGGGAAATAATGCAATATGGGTTGTGGATGACTGACTCACCAAGAAATCCCATTTCATCGCTATTCAGGAAAATATCTATCTTGAACAACTTGAAAAGTTATATGTGATGGAAGTGGTGATACTGCACGGTGTTCCACTATAAATTTTCTTTGACCATGATCCAAGGTCCACATCTAAATTCTGGAGAAGTCTTCAACATGCTTTGGGTACTGAATTGAGTTTCAGCACGTCTTATCACCCCCAAACTGATGGCCAATCTAAAAGGACTATTCAGACGCTTGAAGATATGATAAGATCAAAATCTATAGAATTCCAAGGTGGTTGGGATCAGCATCTCCCATTGGTTGAGTTCTCAAACAACAATAGATTCCACTCAAGTATTCAAATGGATCCATATGAAGCTCTGTATGGAAAGCGATGTAGAACTCCAACCTGTTGGGATGAAGTTGGAGAAAGAAAGCTTCTTGGAACCGATCTTGTTCAAGAGATGATAGAAAAGGTTCAAGTCATCCAGAAACACATCAAAGTTGCTAAAAGTTGGAAAAATAGCTATGCTGACAACCGTCAAAGGGACTTGGAGTTTTCCGTTGGAGATAAAGTCTTCCTTCGAATATCTCCATGGAAGATAGTCATGCGATTCAAGAAGAAAGGGAAGCTAATCCCAAGGTATATTGGCCCCTTTGAGATCCTTGAACTCATAGTAGACGTGGACTATTGTCTTGAAATTCCACCAAATATGGATCAACTTCATGATTTTTTCCACGTATCACTCTTGAGAAAGTACATACCTGATCCCTTACAAGTACTAAACACAGAGGTGGTGTAGCTGGAAGATGATCTCTCCAACGAGGACCAGCAAGTAATGATTCTAGATCGGAGAGATAAGGTTCTACGCTACAAGAAAACCCATCTTGTAAAAGTGTTGTGGAGGAACCATAAGTTTGAGGAAAAAACATGGGAATTGGAGGATGTAATGAAGGAAAATTACCCACACCTGTTTTTTTCTTAGTATGTAAAATGAAATTTCAAGGGTGAAATTTCATAAGGGGGGAAGAATGGAACGACCCAATGTTTTTCAATGGATATTCCCTTATTATATTTATGTCATAAAATCACATGAAAAAACAACATAATGAACTACTAAGTGATAAGTGAACTTTAAATATAATTTTTTCACTTATGTGTTTGGAATTTCGAAAATCCAGCATACACGGTTGTGTTCGAGATGTTTTTTAGAGTCTAGTAAAATAATTTTTTTGGTGAATAGTAACCTACCCTAATGAATAGTAACATAAACTTATGAATAGTGATATACCCTAATGAATAGTAACCTCACCTATGGTGGTATAAAAATAATATTCAAGTTGGAAGTATGATATACCAATATTTTAGAATGAGTTAATGAATGTTTTAAAACTGGTTTTGATAATAAATTATTATTTTAATTAAATTTTAAAATAATCATACTTATAATTTTTTTTGAAAAATTGACTTCATTTTTGGATTCTACACATTTAAAAATTGTTAGGGTGAATTTTAGGATTTTTTCTCAAATACTAGAATTTTTGATGAATAGTAGAATCCGGTAATTCACAATAAATGCTAAATATTGGATTAATTGACTCATCAATGATGTTCTACTGATGTAAGCCCACTTGGTTCGGCATCACATGATAAAATCACTATTTTTGGTCATGGAATACTTACTATTCCCTGTCTTGGGATGAAATGATAAATTAATGATTATTATATTATGAAATCCCTCCTCTCCTCCACTATAAAAACCCCCTTCACTCCTTCTTCTCTCCACTCCTCTGAAGCTCCAAGCCTTCTCTAAATTCTGCCCAAATCTCTCCCCAAGGTCTTCCCCCATGTCAAAAAGCTCTCAGCCTATTCAAAATACCAAAACCTCTCCCATTAAGAGGTTCCTAAAGGAGGAAGTCTCAAGAGGTAAATTCCTCTTCCCAAATTTCTTCTTTTCTTTTAGGTTCCTTTTTTTTATTTTCTTTCCTAACCAACCTTCACCATAATAGTATGATAAATCAAGTAACATAAATGTACTGGAATTTATTTTTCTTGTGGTATATTTCATTATCTTATACCCTTTTCTGACCCTTTTATTTGAAAGAAATGAAAACACTATTTGAGATGTGATAATTTAGTACATTCAAGGACAATGGTTTAGCAATTTCTATTATTATTTTTAATTCTGGTCATGAAAATTTTTGTGTTATGGTTGAACCAGATTATTATATATGTAATATATACTATTTTTGGTTCTTTAATCTTTTGATACAAATGGAATTAAGATATAAATCAAAACACATTCTTTGTAATCAAACCCACCGAATAACAAAAACGGTTATCACTAAGGTTATATATGTAATAATTCAAAAATAATTCTAAGTAACCAAATTAAAATTAAAACCATTTAATTTCATGGATATGAACTATATAATATAACATCAATTCTGGACAACCACTTTCATCTAGAATATAATCCAAACTTGAATATAAGTGAACAAATCTTTAAAGCCAAGTAAACAAATGAGCTCGAACAATGAAATTGAACCTTATAACTAATCAAAAATGATTTGAATGAACTAAAAAGGGTTATAATAAATAAAGTACATATAGAAGAGGTTCTGGAATTATGAATTAACAATCCTAATTTTTTTACTAAGGTCATTAATAACAAGTGGAGAACACCACCAGATTTAAGGTTAGGGATCCTCCCCTTTTCTCCCTTAATCAAGATTGTCCTCTATACTTTTCCTTTTTATGTGTACTAGAAAATGATGTGGTTTGTTTAAGGACCCCCTACTTCTTTATGGATTTATAAGTGATGAAAACCCCATTTATATCTCAAAAATCCCTCTTGGTCACACCCGACACCATGCCGATAAAATCATAATGAATTCTACCCGAACCTTCTTTGTTCTTTCGGGTTTCCTTATCTTTCTTTCAAAATAGTGTTATCTTATCTATCTATGTGAGTCTTATGAATTTTGGTTAGTTTTAGATGATTCATATATCAAGACCCTTTCATCACAATATTTCTTGGATATACATGATTTTGAAAGATTCTATCTTTAGGACTTTCTAATAAGCAAACCTATTTTAAGGGGACTTCCCAAAATTTTTAACCAAATTTCAGGTGCACTCTATCCTATGTTTTAAAACACCATTGTATTTATAAAATCAGTTTTTTTTATTTTAAAAACCTCCTTGGTTCAATTATGGGTTTATATAAAAGAACATCCTCTTTTCTATTTAAAAATCTCTAGCGTGCTTTCCTTAAGACCGCAGAAAAATGTTTTATTGCTAATGTTTCTAAAATACATTTTTTATATGTTGTCACTTATATTTGAAACCAATTACCATGTCATACGCCTATATTACCCTATTAATGTCCATGTATGTTATAATCCTTTCCTTTCACAGACACTTTCGTGATACACCCATTGGATATGTTTTGTGTCATGATTGTGGTACCCAATTCTTTCCATGTGTACCCTTATTTTTATGTATGGTTGATTATGTATGATTATTTATGTGGAAAGAATATTCATGAATATGTTGATATGGGTGTGACCAGATAGTGCTCCAATGCATTGGGTAATGTTAAGTATCATGAGATGCGATGTGAAACGGGATTGGCGGTTAGCCTTGACCCGTACTAAATTCGGAAACGAGATTGGCAGTTAGACTTGACCCGTAATAAAGATATGATTTAAGATTATACCACATTTATATGATTACAGGTTTATATGATCCCATGCTTATATTAAATGATTTCATAAGTTTCATACTTTGGATATCCTTATGTCACGACTCTTAATTCATGTGCATGAAGTGTATTTTTATGTTCATTCCCTTACAAGGAAATTTTAGCTCATCCCTTTGTTCATGTGTCCCCTAGGGTACCCTAAGAAGGTGTAAGGGCTCAAAGTAAGTTAGGAGATCATTATGGAGATTAAATAAAGAAGTTTTTTTCTTGCCCCATGTTTTATGTTTGATGTACCTAGTATTCCAAGACAATAGACTTAACGATCCTTGGCTTATACTTTGATGGTTATTTATGCTTGAAATAATGAAATGTTTTATGTAAAAGGATTAAGTCTGTATAATAACATCTATCTTTACTATTATATGTGTAATAGAGATGATGTTTTTTTAATAAGTATTTCATTGTAACAAACAGTAGGCATTGAATTATGTTGTGATTATGATCTTTTATTTGATAAATATTCAATCACTAATATATTTTATGTTCATTCCCATGATAGAAACCCACAGTGATATAAATAAACCCTAAAACGTACATGTAAAAGCACCGTGACTATGAATATGATGATATATTCATAAAAGAGTTATTTGAGAAGGGTTTGGAAGTGTTTAGGATGTTTTATGTTGAAACTCAGGGAAAGTGAGGCATTAAACAATGGTAATAATGGTCTTGCCAAAATTTAGAGTTCCAAGAGTTATATAAAATTTTAGATGAGGAAGAAAAATGTAAGCATGACATTCCATGAATCTCCTAGTGTCAATTACATGGATGTTTCACATGAAGGTGATATGTTCATAGAGATTTTTCATAAAGAAGAGTTGTGTAAAGGAAGTATTTTGTGAAACATGTTATTCAATATTTTGTCTATGAATATTCATGACCTCATGAAGAATGATAGAGAGTAATTTTCTTTTGATTATTCATTAGAGATCAAAACATTATGATTTCTTCAAAGATGATGTTTTGTACAAGGGATATGTGAAAAACGTTTTCCATTACTGAAATGTTTGAACCACTATTTTCTTTGAGCCTACAATTTTCATGAATCATTTAATATATAAGAATAGTCTTTCTATACTATATTATATTGAAATAGTTATTAAATATAAACATAAAATAAAATAATTATGAGGAAAAATGTTTAGATATTTATATTTTTTGAATTTTTTACTATGTTAATATTATAAAATGTGATTTTTCTCTCATTAATGATATTTACAATAGTATAAGTTATTATTTGGAGACAAAATATATCATTGGGTAAATGGAGCTATTATTATGATGACAATCACATTTTACGTGTGAAAGAGTTAAATGAAGTTCAATGAGAACCTAAATATTCTTACTAAATCATAATGGCAATGATGTCTAGCATTGTCATATATACTATAGTGTTATCCTATCATGAGTAAAGAGGAAAATATTAGCTAAAGTGATTAAACCAAGGATGGAGAGTGATTGAATACTTAATTGATTTTAGGAGTGATACCAAAGAAATTTATGTGAACATTCCTAAACCAACAACCCAAAAATTTGTTTATTGGATTAATTTTCTAATGTATGTTGTCATTGTATTCTCAATGATTTTATCTAGTGTAAGTGAACAATATAAAATACATATGGATTGTGTGAATGATTTACTGACTTTTAAAAATACATTAATGAAAATCTTGGAGTCAATCAATCATTGATTATGTTTATTAAAGTAAAATATATATTAATTATTAATTATACCATTATTGAAAAAAATACCATAATAGAGACCCTCCTGCCAATGGGTTCAATGCCATTTATGGTACAAAGATATTTTGGTTCGATTACCAAAATTGGAGTGTGTTTCATACATTTATTCACCCCCATGTCAAGGTTTATCTCTCTAATGAGCATTATGGATCAAATAATTGGTATCAATGAAATGGTTTTTTTGGTTTGTTTTCATTTGTACTAAATTGTTAATATCATGATTTGGAGTAATCTATTTATTCCATCAATATGTTCATTTAGTTAAATAGAAATGGAAATGAAATTGTTGTGGAAAAAATCCATGATAATTCATTATAATAGAGTATTTTTTTGAATTTTTTTATTAAATATATGATTCAAATATATTTTGAAAGAAATATAAGAATAATTATTATAATAAATCTATTTATTCATTGAATGGAGTTATAGGAATAGTGGTGGGGCTCAATATTAGACCTAAAAATGTTGAATACCCATTCAAAATTAAAATAATCTAAGTCTTACACATATGAGATGACATATATTTGGGGATACAAGATAAGGACACAATGCTAAGAGAAGGGAATAGGTCTTATGAGATCCATATTATTTTGATTAATGATATTTTTTTATAATTTAGAATCATAAATAAAATATTGATTGATGTTTCTACTAATATAAATAAGAGTAATGATTCTGAATCCAAAGATTGATAAGACATGAATTCAAAAAGTGAATAACTATAAAAATGATTTTATGGAGAATTTATTGACTCAATATAAATTTAGGATATAAATTCTAGGAAAGATGAACATGATTCATATATGATTGAATCTGTACTATAGAATCAATGGATTATGTAAGTAGGGACGGACCCAAGTCAAAAAGATATGATAATTGGTGTAAAAATAAATGTATAATGTGATTTACATGGGTAAAATCTTTATTATACAGAAAAATAATTTCAACATTGAAGGTGACTTAAAAAACAATTATTCCTCTAAAAAATAAATTTAAGGGATGATAATTTACATATAAGAATGTAGCTCAAGGATTAATGATATGGAAACCTTGTTCATTTAGAACAATGAGAAGTTCACGGATCCCATTGAATGGTTAAGATTACCAACCATGATAGCATGGAAATGTGGGGTACAACAATTTCCAAACTAAAATGATTGACAAAGTGTAGTATTCATACTACATCTCAAATAGAATAATTTCACAAGAATGTATATAAAAAGTGAAACTCTTTTGGAATTATTAGAAATACAAAGAGTGTTTATCTATAATTCCATGGGAACATAGAAAAAAACATTAGAAGAATCAACATATCAACCCAGACATGAAATTATGGGTTATGATTTCAATGAGAAATTTTTTATTTATGATATTTGTGGTTATATGGGTATAAATTAAATTTAGATAGGAACTATAATTTTCATGAGGAATTTTCCATTCATTGAAGAAATGATATGAATTTATCACAAAATAAAAAGCTACTGATCTAGAGACATTATAAACCACGCTTTTTTAAAATATAGGATATTAATGAGGGATTCAACAAGAGAAGAAAAATTTTATCTCATTGTATCCCACTTTTAAAAAATGTAAACAAAAAAAGTAAGCCGGAGGAAACCAATCAAATAATGAGAATTGTGTATTGAAATAAAAATAATGATATATCAAGGATTTAAAAGATCTATGTGGGTAGAATAAATGTTAAAGAGGATATAAGTAAAGGTGTCTTCAGTGGTTTCACAAAATCTATCAAAAGGTAAAAGGTTAAAAGAAATTGTTGACTTATCCTATCAAGAGAATATAAATAATTTAATGAAAACATAATCATGATGTTACCTATAAGTGGTAAGGAATAAAAGATGATTTTTTGGATAATTTTAGAAGGATGAATAATTAAAACCACAAATCGTTAAATGATGGGTATATTATTTTGAGAAATAGACATAATTTTTTGGATAAATAAAAATGAAATATTAAATGTGGCATAAAGAGAATATATAAATTTTTTATTGACCACATGTATTCTTAGAAAGAGAATAAGATTATATGGAAAAGTGTTTGGACACCAAAATCTACTCATATTAAAGAAGTGTACCAAATAGTGGAATTGGTTGTTAAGGATTATGAATTGTGTAGTGATAAAATATGGTGAAAAAATGTTTTTGAAAATAATGGAACAATCAGGGTTGAATCAAGATATCCTTATTTGTAAAATTACAGAAGTAGGAATAAATTGTGATTAGTGTTCTGAATAATTGAATAAGACCAAGTAAAATTAATTGGAAATATGGTCTAGAAAAACCATTTCAAATATAAATATGGGTTGGAATGTAACGTATAAAGGGAATGTGGTAAACTATAGTGACTCATTAACTTCATAAACATAGGGAAATAAGAAGCCCCCCATCTAATTTATTTAAATACTCTATCTTTTTTTAAGTGTTTTAGGTTTTGGGTTAGATATGATCCATGGAGGTATTTAATTGAACCATTCATCTGATATTTAAGAATGATAAAATGATAAAATTTATTATTCTAGTGACTCAAGGGGAATAACATTAAATATAGAATAAGAAAAACATGACTATGAAAAGAAGCATCAGAGAAATAGAAATTTTTATCACATTTACTATCATATGAATGTTTAGATGTGGTTTCTAATAAAAAAAATATTTTATAACTCACACATTATAATTTAAGGTTTATTCACTTATGGTCTTATGAAGGGTTGATTTAAATAACCTAAGGTGTTATTTAGTTTATTATAAAGTTAATTGGATAATAAGAATGTTTGTCTGTATGTGAATTAAATAGAGAATAATGGTTATATTGATAGAAATTTTTATTTTGAGTACAGAGTTCATGATCGGCAAGATTCTAGACATTATTAATTGTTATTTTCTTAGTGGTAAATATGAATATTGAAATAATTTCCGAATAAAAAAATAATATAAAGAACTTGTAGAGCATAGAAATTTTCGTCAATCCCGTAGGTAATGCAGTAGAAATTTCACCTGAGTAGAATGAAGTTTTTAGGCCTACAAAGTGGATGATTTTCAGGTGAATTACATTTTAGTGGATCATAGTAAATTTATTATATGAAAAGACTATTATTATAAATGTGGAGAAAATAATTTGTGAATATAACTATTAGCATCATTAATAAATTAAAAAGATTTTTTTTAAAATAATTAATGGTTCTAGTTATTTCAAATACATACAGGAGGTGAAATGATTAAAATTATTTGAATGGGGGAGAATAAATCATATGTAAAACCTTGTCTCCCAAAGAAATGGTTTTATAGGGATTAAATATTTATTACCTATGGTAAAAAATAATCATTTCATTTTATTTAAAAGTTTGAGATAAAATTATAATTAATATATTAGAGTTTGAAGAGGAAACATCATGATTCTTATAGGGTATGTATTTATTATCATGATGGGTGGATTGTTTTGGATTCAGGATTGTGTTCCATCAACTCCAATGGGGGATATTTTTTGCATATAATATTAATTGGTGCTATTGTGAGTTGGATTTTTTCATCCTTGAAATATTGATCAACAAGACAATGTATTTTTTATTAACCGTGTTATTATTATTTCATGATTTTATTTCCCATCAAAGAAAAAATTGTAGTTCCATATTGATGAACTCTTATTGTGAATGGTTTCATGGTATGTTTTAGTTAAAGCTATAATGATAGAGCATGCGAAAATATGAATTCAAATGGAAATTTCATAATGATTAGTGTGTTCTTTATATTCATACCATAATTATTAGTTTTGGAAGAGATATGGATCGACTTTAATGACTTTTGGTGAGTATCCAATAGCTAGTATTGGATTTTTACATGAAATATAGATTCCTAATGAAAAATGTTTCATTTTGACAGAATGTGATTATTTTCCCAACATATATTTGAATTACTATAGAGCATCACCATAACATGTTCATGTTATAGTTTTTTCATTGTTAGGACATTAATATATTCCAAAAAGAGTTGTTTTAGAGGGTACTGATGTTTTTGGGATGTATTCATTAAAAATAGATCCCAATAATGCATATTAATACAAAGGCATGATGGGAATCACATATTAGTTATGGTAAACTTGTTAGCTATTATTGGAAATGATAAGGTTTCATGAAACCATGTGTTTTTTTGACATATATTTCATTAGTTAAATTTAAGTTTTATGTAAATGATAGATGCATTATGTGTGGTTGCACGATGTAGTGACATGGAAATTTATAGCATTCCGATGTGTAAATGGTTAGTAATAGTCATAAAAATACTCAATTCTTTATGACGAATGAGTGACCAGAATTATCCATGGAAGAATCCTAAAATAAAAACATAGACACTAATTTATATAAAGTGTATATTTTTAATGGTTCACATCATCCATTGTGTTCTAAGAGTTAGTTTTGAGAACAACTATATTTTTCCATCAAAATGTTTCTAAAAACATATTTTTTTATATTGATAGTATTGTGTGAGAAGAAATTAATGAAATCGTTCCTTCTATGAACATAAGGGGACATATGTGTGAAATAAAAGTTACATAAAAATTATTATTGGAAATTAACACTAGGTGAATAGTATATAATGCTAGTTATCACTAATTGAAAAACATTCCAATCAAAGAAGTTATTCCTTGATTACGTAGAATATCAATAGGTAAGTGAAGTTTATATTATAATGGATTTCATATCATATGTGAGATAGATAAGTGTAAGGATCAACTAGAACCTTTTCATAAATTGTGATACATAAATAATATGATGTCATGTATAAGAATGCATGCTAAATTTTTATCTCTAATTTAATGAAGATCAAACAATATAATGAAGTGAGTGACTCTTGAGTGTGGATTTTCCAACTCAAAAATAAATTTATATAGAGTAACCAATTGTATTTGAGTGTTCATTCCTAATCCCACCATTGATTAATGATTATAGTTGATAGTGTAACATATGGACATTTCTACCATATTTACCATGAATTAGAGAAATGTAGGTGAACCAAATAAAATAAATTCTTATTTATAGAATTCATCATTTAAAATCTGAAATACATAAATATAGGTGTGGTAGTGAATAAATCATTAATAAAAATGACTAAATGCATGTATATCTGAAACTAATATATCATTTAAAGAAGAATAAAAGAGTTACCCTACATCCTGAATGGTTATGATCATTTAGTATATTGTGAGCTTGAGGTTTAATTGGGGAAATTATAATGAGTTTCATACTATGATTTTCTCCTAATCTCTACAGATTTTTCTATCAAAAGACATGTGGTTATAACTATATTGGGTCAAAATCCCCCTTTATAATATACTTGTTTTATAATACTATTGATTAACCACCTCAATGGTTATAGACTGAATTATCAATGATAAAACCTACTAGGGTGATGGATTCACCCCAAATATATATATATATGTTCCTAGAATAATATTTTTGGGATGATATATCTTCAAATTATAGTTTTTATCTATTAGGTTAAATTAAATTTGATATTGTTTATGGATTTTCTCTATCTATATATGCCACATATAGAATTTATGGATAAGGTAGTTACATTAATATATTAAATCTTCTCATTATATTATATTGATTCAAGTAGGATTATGAATATACTATGAAAACCACATACATTATATAGGCATTATTACTCATTAATGATGGGTATTTGGGACAAGTAGTTAGTGATAAACTCAAAATTGATGACATGTATTTTATGAGGGAATATGTAGATGATTTTTCTGAATAGTTTCATAGCTTTTCCCAAGATATTGAGTTTTAGTTATCAATTAAACACATATATTTTGTTTTTCCATTATCAAAAGTCCTTCATTAATTGACTTATTGAATTATACTAATTAAATATGAAAACATCAATAGAATTTGGAAGAGTGTTTTTACACCCTTGTGCTTTACCATTGGTACAACAGTCTAGTATCCTATGTAAAAACATGGGTAATGTGTCATTTCATTGAATATTTTGTTCATAACAAGACCAAAATATGGAAAACAAAATATCTAAAATATAATAATTAATTGATCAATAAATTTTTAATGGTAAAATACCTATTAATGTTGGTAGTTTTATGTCAATATCCTCTATTAATGGTGAAAATATATTTTATACTGAAGACAAACTTCTATATAGGATATGAGCTGTAACGAGCCCTAATTTCATCTATGAAATTTTTACCTTATTATTGTAATGTCATATACAATATAAATCACATACAATCACTTAGAGACCATAGAAAAAGATTTATAAATATTTAATTAATGAAATAATAAGTACTTCAATATTTTAAAGAACCAATACCGATGAAATAGTAACTTAACCTTCAAAATAGTAATATGTCCTTTATGAATAGTAAACTAATGAAATGATTAGAAGCCACACCCATGAATGTAAAAATAAATTTTATGGATCATATATGTGAAAATATGATATTGTTATATAATATTATATATATATGTTAATATTTTAAAAATTATTAATTAAGTGTCTGTATTTTTAAAAGTCATAAATATTTAATTACAATTTTATTAATAATTTATCAATTTAAAATAAAATTTAATCTCAAAAATGTATTCATAAATGAATAATTTTAATCCTTATGGTTTTATGATATTTTTTTGAGACCATAATTAATTTTTCAAACTGATATAAAATAAGTTAAAACATTAAAATCAATATTTTCGATGTAAATAGTGATTTTAATAAAAAAAATTAAATTAATCATATTTAAGGAAATATTTTAATAAAATGGTTGTTATTTTTTAATTATTCATTATGAATAATTTTTAGGATGAATTTTTGGGATTTTTCAGAAATACTTGATTTCTTGAGGAATAGTGAAATACAATAATTTTTTATAAATGCTAAATAAATGAATTTGTGAGTCATTATTGACGTAATAATGATATAATCACCATAATTCATTATTTTAATATATTTAGAGATAATTACCAATCTTTTAATTGTCTTAAGATAAAATAATTAACCAATGAATATATTTTTTAAAAATCACCCTTCTCCTCCAATTTAAATACCTCCCCTCATACCTTCTTCACCTCACACCTATAATTTTTTTTGACTTGTTGAAATTCATCCCATAAAAACATCCATATACCCTCTACCACTTATAAGATATATTGTTCACATTAATAGTCAATTCCTAGGTACCTTTTATAAGGATATTAAGGGGAGAATTAATGTTGGAAATCCACTATATTTTAATTTTAATTTTCTTTAAATATCATTTATTTTATTATTATATCATCACTTACCTTCATCCACATGGTATGATAACTCAAGAACACTATATATACTTTAATTTTAAAATTTTAATACAATTACCAACAAGAGACTACTTCCTTTACCTCTTTTGTAATTAAAATTAAATTGTCACCTATGATGTGCAAATTTACCGAAATATTCGATGAATCACTTCGATTATTATTAAAAATCATCAAGGATGATAATAGAACCATTAAATTTGTTGAAAAATATTTCAATTTTTATTTTAAAAACCTATTTTTGTTATATAAGTAAAATTCATATATGTCACTAATTTATAAAACAAAACGAGTTCGTTGTGATAAAAAAACCGCTAAAATTAACCTAAAACGATAATAAATAACTTTTATCTAATGATTCATCCTCATTATACATAAAATAATTCATCATAATATCATTTATAATTCTTTAATATCATTAATATCATATAATAATAGTTATGGATATTTATCCTCATTTTACATGAACATCCATTCATTAATACAAGTGAACCAATCGTGAAAACTATGGAAAGAAATGCTCCCAAACGACGAAATTAAACTCTATAGATCCCCAAAGGACCATAGTTGGACTTAATAAAAAAATAATGAATCATATTTAGGTATAATTGGTTATTTAATTGATAATTATTGAATATAATGTGATTATAAATGACATGAAAGTGACAAAATCGTCCCGACACAAGGTAAGGGGAATTCAATAATGCAACTCTATTTCTTTGGGTTTTCCCTATTTCACCCCATTTTTAGTATAGATAAACCTTATATATCATTTATTAATCATTGTATTACATATTATGTGATATATATGTTTAGTTTATAAATAACACAATGTTTCCCAAGAATAACTTTTCTTTCAAAATACACACCTTTTACCACTCAAGATTGTTTCTTCTTCACTCAAGGTAGATGGTTCAAGTATGATATTCCCTGGTTCATTTGGGAACCAAATTTTTATTTCTTTATGATTATGAAATGAAACCTATTACCTTCCATGGATTATTTTATGTCCAATATTAATATATGTTCAATGTGGAACATATCACAATGTAATTGTTATGATGTGACTATTGCTCCCAGAATTATATGGTGATTGAATGCAATCTATAATATGATTTATCTCATGAGAAAAGTGAAATATGTGTGAAAATGATTCTTTATTTTTTCAAACAATGCGTGGTAGTCTTCCACTAAAGCATTATGTCTCATTTTTTCATTGACACATTTTTAGCCTTATCACGGCCCGACCCAACAGGGCTCGAGCCGTGACTCCCCAAGCCCGCTGGCGACTAGCGCCGAGTAAGCTATCACACACATGGGAGGAATTAGCCTAAGGTACTTGTACACACGCACCCACATACACCTCCAAGAAACAGTGCATAGATATAAATAAAAACTGGAAAGAAATGCATGCATACATCTAACCCACAACCAGAGTGCAACAGAAGTACAAAAGGGAAAAACAAGTCCCACCAAAAGAAAACTACAAAAGCGACTAAACTGCTTAGAAGGAGGGAAAACACTTCCAAAAACACCCTCCGTTAAGCTCCTCAGCACATCTCCGGTAAACACCCAGGTCAGTCTCACTTACTATGCTCTCCCTGCTCCGGGTCCTCCTAGAGCTCCGTGGAAAGGCCTGTGGGCTGCACAAAACATAAACATGTGCGGGCAAAGCCTGTGTATGGGTGAGTATATAAAATACCCATTATGCACCCCAAAAAACCCCAAAATAAAAGGGAGAAAATGAAAGGAAATAGTAAGGTCATCCCAGCCAGAGGAAACCCAACCGAGACAGAAACTCCATCTCAAGACCATCCACGACTAAACACGACTAGTCAGCTCTGCTCAGGTGTATGCCCATACATACACCATGAACATCTGCTCAAGTATATGCACATTCATATTCCATGAGCAACCGGATATACTCAAAACACAAACCAAGCATCATGAAGTTCCAACCTCATAACCTGCGATAGGTACCTAACTAGACGAACAAACTCCATGAGCTCTGTTATCCCAGATGACACTCGTCCAAGAGATATATGCTCATCTAATATCATCACTGAGAGCCTAACGCTGAAAAAGTGGAAAATACCAAAATCCTCGGATAGGGGGTCACTCCTAGGGTCCGCTAGGGGATACAAAAATCCACTTCGGTAACTTGTAGATCTCATAGATAGGGGATCACTCCCTGGATCTGCTAGGGGACACCATAACTCGATCTAGTGCTCTACAGATCACATCATTCTGATATAGGATCACCTCCATTATAAAGGTGGTCACAACGATACCAGAACCCTATCTGGTATAACTCGCTATGTAGGGGATCGAACCGACAATGCACCAACCCTACTGAAACCATAAGCTAAGTAGGGTATCGTATAACAAATTATGTCGCAACCCTACTATGCATAGCCCAAAACATAGGGGATCATATTAATGATGTTGCCTCCAACCCTATGGGATTAAGCTTCTAGATAGGGGATCGTCACCCGTGGATAAGTGGTCACAACGATACCAAGAACCTGATCTAGGGAAGCGAAGCTAGAGGATCCTGCTCTGAACCCACCAGAGGGATGCCACAACTCTAATAGAATGAATCTCCCTATTGAGGAGATCACAAACCTAAACTAAGGTAGTAAAGCCACACGAACCATCATAGGAATGAACCAAGGAAGTACACTCAACCACTGCTGGTCCAAACATCGCTAACCCGAGCGACCGACATCATTGACAAATTACGCACCTCTTAGGACTATACCGAGGCCACCATCGCAATCTACGTGAAAAAACATGCATGGTGGGATATTCATTTTCCCCGAACGGACTTACAAAGCATAAGTCGTAAAAACACAGTATACGCCTAGTAGACACCTCTTGGGGACCACGCCTCAACCCCAAATTTATGTTGGAAGATTTCACCGTTGCAATCCTCTAAAAAACACACAGAAACAAGTGTTTAAACACTCCAAATGGATGTCGAGTGAAAAAGTGACATTTCATCGTAAAACATGCAAACTGGGCCCTATGGAACCCACACCTTGTCTTAAACCCAAACACTCAAAGGATCATCTCAAGAAGTTGGCACGAGAACTAGGATCATGCTTCCACCGAAAATGCATCAAACAGACGTCTGGTTTGCGAGGCATGTCCATCGGATGCTTGAATAATAATTTCATATTATTAAATTAAGGCTTTTTAGGTCACCCAACTTCGGGCCTAGAACCCAAAAACCACAAAAACCATTTCCAAAAGTTTGTCTCCAAGAGACGAACGCATAGCCAAAGACGTTGCATCAAACAGACGCGCCGTTTAGGAGTTCCGTCCCTTTGAACACAAGGGCCCCAACTTGGCCGGTCCACCGTGGTCGGCCCGGTCCGGACCGTCGGCCCCCAGCCCAGCCATGGGTATTGAACAGCTCACCGCGGTCTACTGGCTGCAGTTCATCCCAGCATCACTGGACCCCTCAGGTCTGGTTCTTCCAAACAGACCGGCCAAGCGGCCAGTCTTTGTCTGGGCGCCCCACATGCAGGACCCTCACACCGTGAGTCCTTGGCCATGGTACCCCCCCTGAGGTCAACGCCTTAGGGATTCCCTATGACCATAATGGGCCGACGCCATTTCCCCCTCCTTCGGAGCACACCACTATAAAACCGCCGCCCACACCGCCTCTCTGCTACTCCGCCTCCTAGACTCGCCAGTGCTACACCGCCCGCCACCACCGACCCTCTCGACTCCACCCAGTCCTTTGCTACACCATACCGCAACCACCGTCTGCCAGACCACACCCGAGCTCGCCACACCTGCCACGACAACGACACCGTCATCCGCCTCCAAATCCCCGGACACTCCTCACATGAGCGCCATGCTCCCGGTCATTCCTCATAACGCCAGAACACTTCCGGGTTCTGCACGTCCGTTGGTCGCCACACACTGGTCGAGTGCCGCCTTGCCAAGGCCTCACGCTGCCGGTGCAACCTCTGGCCGGTTCCCCCACTACACCATCCCGACCTCTGGCCACTGTCACTTTCCAGATCTGGGACTTCCGTTGGCCGCCACAACCACTCCAGCGGCCCAATTTTAAAACCGAAGTAGGATTTGGGATCCTCGGGACGAGGCCTTCTCAGCACCTTTCCCCGAACGATGATCCAAAGAAGTTTTGGTGCATCCGAATATTTGGACGAAGAATGATGAAGAAAGTGTTGAACACAAGAATTTAGAACGGGACTCGGATGGTGGTCATGTTTGTTTTTCCATCGTCCTAATAGTAAAATTATAGAATTTAAAAACTAACTTGATGAAAACTCACGAAATCGATGAAGGAGTGGAAAAACAACATAAAGCCTACCTCGATCTAGTCGTTCGTTGTTGGCGACACCCCCACTGCAATCCCACTTAGATCTGCCAGAGTTCACTCCTCAATCCGTTGAAGAATGGAGAATAACACCAAAGAACGCCGAAGAAATTTTGAGAGAGAGAGAGAGAGAGAAGGGAAAATGGGTTCTCTCCTTAATTCCAACACTTTAGTGGAATTTATTAACTATCTTAAACTCTGCCGATGGGCGCTGATTCTAAAACCTCCGCGCCCTCCTATTGTATATCATGAATAGGTAAAAAACCCTATTTCGAACTCAACAGAAGTCTCAGATTTCCATTCTGGGACTTTGATCGAATGTTATTTGAAAATAACTCTAGTGATAAAAATCACTAATTCATTATTTTAAAATGACGATTTTTCCCCCTGGGTGACATCTCTCACAGCAGGCCCACGCTCGCAACTTTTACACCTTTCATAAGGTAAACGACACGCTCCGGACACAACCATACCCTCGTATTTATGATCTGAGCTACCGTTAAAGAGATTCCTTGCTCTTGCCTCGAGCATAGTATAAAAATACTTAATATTTTTATAAAATTAATTTTGGGCACACCAAGTCTCAGAATCCCACACCGTTTTTGCATGTAGCTCTAGAAATATTCATTGGAATATTCCAATGTTTGATAGGGCCATAACCAGAGTCGATACATCCTCCCCACATTAGAACTTTTCGTCCCCGAAAAGCCATAATAAAATGGAATGCAACTGGACTCTCAACTGGGTCTCCCACGCCAGTGAGTTTGCCAACACACACCTCTGCTCGAACACATAAGTTAGAGGGACTCATCCAATGCACCTCAACACTATCCTCTTTGTGCGGCACTGACTCGCCATCACGGTTTCAATCACATAACAAAAACACATCTTGGTGGGGGAATGATCTCTCTTCCTCACACATTCGAAGCATGCCGAACTACACCCACATAGGGTCTTACCAATTCCCTAAAAAAACATGAGCAAGAAACAGAAAGGGAAGTATACCGCTAAAAAATTCCTATCCAACTACTGCAGAAAGTAGAAATGACATAAGATGTACCTATATCCATCCACAGAGTCTCTGGTTCAATGGCCTCCAGGGCATGTAGCTGTCCTCACCCTCACCCTCCAGCTCCCTGAGCTTGGTGTGGACCACCTGGGGGTGGTGGTGGTGGCATCTGATACCGCCTACCACCTCCCACTGGTGCTCTAGTTCCATCGCCACATCTGCCGCCCTACGGACCTCCAAACTCGAGACGTTGCCCCATCCAAGCCGACCTGTTGACCGACTCCCTCTCAATAGCATGACGGGTCGGACAATCTCTACAAGATGTCCCCAACCATTGCAAGAAAAACATTGCCTCAGTTGCGGCGAACCAAAACTGGCCTGCGAGCCCTAAGCCTTAGATCATCCATCCCTGGGTTGCCTCCTGAAACGTCTGCCACGTCCAGAACCTTTCACCTATCGCTGGCTACCAGTTTCCAATGTCTCCGTTGTCACACGCCCAACATTTGAAAAGCTAAATATGATCAGCTAGAAACCTCTCCACTACCAAGGTTCTCTCCAGTACTCCAGCATAGGTGGGTAGGCACAATGAAACCACACCTGCACAGATGTCTCTACCTAAGCCCTGATAGAAGGTCTGAGCCCTAAGGAACGGGTCTCGAAACATATCCAAGGAGTAGTGCGACATGAATATAAATCTCTCTGAGTACTCCAACACAGTCATGCCCTCCTGCCGAAGCTGCAGAAGCTCCTAAATCCGCACTCACCTCAACATCACTGGATAGAACTCTTTCCTAAAGAGATGCTCAAACTTAGCCAACATGAACATCTCCTCATTGTTGGACTGCATCACCAAACTCCACCACCGCCTGGAAGAACCATGCAGAAGGCTTTCCACTAGGACCACCATATGATCTGGGGGTGTCCTCACCAGGAAAAAAACTCAGGTCACTACTTTGAGCCAGTCATCAGCTGCCTGAGGGTCTGGATCACCCATGAACCTCAAAGGTCACTACCTCTGGAACTCGTGTAGTGCAATCAGCCTACGCACAACCTCATCCAGCACTACTGGCACAACTAGCTGTTCGACAAGTGGTGGATCAACTGGCGGACCACCAGGAGGTCCAATCTTAGAACCTTCACACTGGTCCATAGCCTCTGCACGGGGTGGATCGTCACCACATTCCCACTACGGAACCCTCACTGGCTGTCGTCGTGGAGGCATCCTAAAATAAAATCAAGAAACACCATAACCAATGAGTATATCTTGGGATAAGACTTAAGAAGAACAAGGGAAACCCAAAACACAGTCCTAGTTGATGCATGTACCATTATGTCCCTGCGACTAGTGTCCAAATGCCCCGAGTCAAAAGTTAGGTTATCAGAGTCCTGGTGAATGGATACGTCGGCTTCCGCACCAACACTGGAATCCCATGCCTGAAATCCGAACTCGAAACATCATAACACTGCCGCTATGAAACCCAAACCAAGATCACAGCTATACCAGCTATGCTATGAGATCCCAAAGGTGGAACCTGCTCTGATACCACTCTATCACGACCCGACCCAATAGGGCTCGAGCTGTGACTCCCTAATCCCGCCTTCAATAGTCCAGGGGCTGGTGACTAGCATAGAGTAGGCTATCACACACATGATAGGAATTATCCTAAGGTACCTGTACACACGCACCCACATACACCTCAATGAAACAGTGCAGATATATATATAAAAATTGAAAAAAAATTCATGCACACATCTAACCCACAACTAGAGTGCAGCAGAAGTACCAAAGGGAAAAATAGGGCCCACCAAAAGAAAACTAAAAAAGAAACCAACCTGCTCAAAATGAGGAAAAACACTGCCAATAACACCCACCGATAAGCTCCTCAGCACAACTCTGGTAGACACATGGGCTAGTCTCGATCACTAATCTCCACTAGCTCCGGGTCCTCCTAGAACTCAGTTGAAAGGCGTGTGGTCTGCACAAGACATGAACATGTGCGGGAAAAGACCATGCATGGGTGAGTATATAAAATACCCAGTAGGCACCCAAAAAACCCCAAAATAAAATCAAGAAACTGAAAAAAAAAACAGTTAGCTAATCATAGTTAGAGGAAACCCAAACGAGAGGGAAACTCCATCTCAAGACCATCCTCAGCTAAACATGACTAGTCATATCAGCTCAGGTGTATGCCCATATATACACCATGAACATCCGCTCAGGTTTATGCCCATACATATACCATGAGCAACCATATATACTCAAAACACGCACCAAGCCTCATGGGGTTCTGACCTCATAACCTGCGACAGGTACATAACTAGGAGAACAAACTCAACAAGATCTGTCATCCCAGATAACACTCGTCCGAGAGATATACGGTCATCGAATATCATCACTGATAACCTCACACTGAAACACCATAAAATACCAAACTCCTCGGATAGGGGATCACTCCTAGGGTCTTCTAGGGGATACAAAAACCCAATCCGGTAACTTGTAGATCTCATAGATAGGGGATCACTCCCAGGACTCATTAGGGGACACCACAACCCGATATGGTACTCCACATATCACGTTACTCAGATAGGGGATCGTCTCCCATTTAAAGGTGGTCACGACGTTACCAGAACCCTATCTGGTATAACTCACGATATAGGGGATCGAACCGATGATGCACCAACCCTACCGAAACCATAATCCATGTAGGGGATTTTATAACCAACAATGCTGCAACCCTACTATGCATGGCCCACAATGTATTGGATCATAATCCTGATGATGCCTCAAACCCTATGTGATTAACCTGCTAGATAGAGGTTCTCCACCCATGGATAAGCGGTCACAGAAATACCAAGAACCTGATCTAGGGAAGTGAAGCTAGAGGATCCTGCTCTGAACCTGCCGGAAGGATTCCACAACTATAATAGAAAAATTCATCCAATCAAGGGGATCAAAAACCTAAACTGAGGTAGTAAAGCCACACGAACCCTGATAGGAACGAACCAATGGAGTACACTCAACCATTGATGGTCCAAATTTCACTAACCTGAGAGATCGACATCGCCGCCACATTTCTCACCTTCTTGGCCTATACCGAGGCCATCATCACAATCTACGCGGACAAATACGCATGGTGGGCAATTCATTTTCCCCAAATGGACTTATGAAGCATAAGTTGTAAAAGCGAAGCATAATCTCGGTAGCCGCCTCATGGGGCCCATTCCTTGACCCCAAATATAAGTGGACATATTTCACCATTGCAATCCCCTCGAAGAAACACATAGAAATGAGTGTTCAAACACTCCAAACAGATATCGGGTGAAAATGTGACATTTTTCCAGAAAATGTGAAAACCAGGCCCTATGGGGCCCGCACCCTATCGTAAACCCAAAAACTCAAAGTAGGATCTCCAGAAGTCTACACAGAAACTAGGATCATGCTGCCCTTGACGGTGCATCAAACAGACGTCCGGTTCCCGAGGCACGTCCTTCGCAAGCTTTAATAATAATTTATTATTATTAAATTAAAGTCTTTCGGGTCACCTGCATTCATGTGCAGAACCCAAAAACCATGAAACCAATTTCAAATAGCCCGCGTCGAAGTGAAGAACCCATAACCGCATAAAATGCATCAAACAAATGATCTGTTTAGGAGTTGCGTCCCTTTGAACACAGGGGCCCCAACCGGCCCGGTCCACCCTGGCCGACCCGGTCCGGACCGCCGGCCCGTAGCCCAACCACAGGTCTGGACTAGCTCACCGCGACCCAATGGCCGTGGCCTGTCCCAGCATCAACAGACCCCATGGGTTCGATTCTTCCAAACAGACCGGCCAAGCGGTCAGTGTTTGTCTGCATGCCCCACCAGCAGGACCCGCATACCGCAAGTCCTTGTCTGCGGTTCCCCCCCCCAAGGTTAGTGCCTCGGGGCTTACCCCTGACCGCGATGGGCTGAAGCCATCACTCCCCTCTTACAGAGTGCACCGTCACAACATAAACTCCTACACCGCCTCTCCACCACTCTGTCGCCTGGACTCATTGGCGCTGCACCGCCCGACACCTTCGACCCTCTCGAGTCATCCCGGTCCTCTGCTACACCACATCGTCACCACCGTCTGCTCGGCTGCACCTGGGCTCACCCCGACAGCCACAAAATGATGTCGTTGTCCCCCTCAAAAGACCTAGCCGCTCCTCACCTAATTTTCGTTCTCCCGGCCACTCCACCTAACGCCCGAACCCCTCCAGACTCCATTCGTCCGCTGGTCGCCACACACTGGCCGAGTGCCGCCTCGCCAAGGCATCGCACTGCTTGTGCAACCTCTAGCTGGTTCCACTGCTACGCCACCCAGACCTCCAGCCACTACCCTTTACCGGAGCCAGGAATTCCGTCGGCTGCCACAACCACTACGAAATCCATAATTTAAAACCAAAAAAGGATTTGAGATCCTTAGGACGAGGCCTTCTCAGCACTTGCCCCCCCGATTGATGATCCAAAGGAGTTTTGGTGCATCTGAAAATTCGGACGAAGAACGATGAAGAACACGTCGAACACAGAATTTAGAATGGGACTTGGATGGTGGAATGTTTCATTTGTCCATTTTCCTAATTCTAAAATTATAGAATTTAAACATCCAACTTGACAAAAGCTCAAGAAATCAATGAAGGAGTAGAAAAAACTACAGAATGCCGACCACGATCATGTCGTTCGTTGTTGGTGACGTGCCCACTGCGATCCCACTTCAATCCAATGGATTTTATCCTCAATGCAGTAAATAATGTTTAAGAACACCAAATAACACCGAGGAACGTTCGAGAGAGAGAAAGAGAGAGAAGAGAAAATGGGTTCTCCCCTTAATTCCAACACTTAAGTGGAATTCATAAACTCTCTGAAACTCTGCCGACTAGTGCGGATTCCAAAACCTCCATGCCCACCTATTTTATGTCACACGAAGGCAAAACACCCCATTTCGAACTTAAAGAAAGTCTTGGATTTCCATTCTGAGACATACTTCAAAAGTTATTCAAAAAGAATTCCAGTGATAAAAATCATTGAGTCATTTCAAAATGATGATTTTTCCCCTGGGTGACATCTCTCATAGCAAGACCGCTCAAGAGACTTTTACACCCCGCCTAAGATAAATGGCATGCTCTAGACACAACGGTGCCTTCAGATTTCTGATCCGAGCTACCGTTTAAGAGATAATTCATTCTCTCCATGGACATAGTATAAAAATAGTTAATATTTTTATAAAATTACTTCCGGGCACAGCGTGACTCGGAATCACACGCCGTTTTCGCACCTAGCTCTGGAAATATTCGTAGGAATATTCCAAAGTCTAAAAGGGCCAAAACCGGAGTCTCTACAAGCCTTTTCTTAATGCTTTATCCCTTGATTATGATCTTAGTCCATAGTTGTGATGATAATGATTATTATAACCTAAATATATAGTGTTTTATGTACATATATATCCTCTTAATGTAATTTTATCTCACCCATTTTTATGCATTTCCCCATTTTATTATAGGAATTAAGGAGAATTAAAGCGCCAATAAGAATCAAGAGAAGAATAAATTAAATAAATTTTTATGCTTTTTTATGAAAATTATGTATTGTTTTAGTTTTCCAATGACGCTAAGCCTTTGGATCCTCATTGTCTAATTATTTTATGACATTTTTTACAATAATGACGTAATAATAATTTCACAAAATAAAGGGTAAAAATAGCTGGTTTCAAAAGTTGATTTATTTAATTTAGGAATTAGGATTATAGAATATTAGTGAAAACCATTAGTATGAGACTAAGTATAGGTGATCACACAATAAATTTTGTTTTAGAAAATTCTATGCATAACAATCCCATAAGATATTCCTTTAAAGTTAATTACACAATGGAATAAATTGTTTATTCCTGACTTGTTGACTTATGTGATTTTCACACCTTATCTATTTTAGAAAATGGTGGGAACTGGGAGAAAATATAAAAAAAATTGTGAGGTACATGCACTGATTTCTCTAATGACATTACCAATTCCCTGAGATGAAGAGTTAAAAATATCATGGTAATTCCTACCCAGCTATATCGTGATATGAAAAATATCCTGGATAATGTGTAACATCTTCCTTCACTAAAGAGGTAAAAACATGATATCATGTTTTTATGTAGAAATTACCATCGACGTTTAGTGTATCATATGAACCACTAGTTGTGTAAGAGTGGGTCAAAACAATGGAGAATATCTTTTATATTCTTCACTATTCTATGATGCATAAGGTGGATCTTGTTTTTTATCATCTAGATTGACAGGAAAATCAATGGTTGGATTTGATTACGAAGACCCAGACAAGGTTTGAAATTGAAGATATGTAGTGGTGATACATTAAGATTATGATTCTCAATAAGTATTTCTCTAAAAATCATCATACATTGATGGATTGAAAATTCATAGTAATTAATAAAAAGGAATTAGAATCAGTCCTGACCTACGAAGAAAATTTCACATGTCCTGAAAGGTACACTTTGGGTTTTGTTGTTAATAATGGTAGAAAATATGATAGATTATTTAGTGGTTTAGACCCACACCTTTGAAAGGATCTAGAAATTTGAGACATTGGATGTTATGAATACGTTGACCTGTGTGCTCTAAATTTCACGAGGGAGTTCGGGGAATGGTCCCATGTCTATGGTGATAAGAACTTAATGATGTATTTTCAAGCCAAAGGATTTAATGAGAAAGGTAGAAAGAAAATACATCCACCCATATGTAAAAAATTTGGGAAGTGGAATCATGGTAACTACCTTTATGGGAAGGGGAAATGCATAAATTGAGGGATATAAGGCCACCAAGCTCATGAATTTCGAAATACATGATGATGTATGAATCTATCATGGAGGAATGGAGAGAACCACACATGGTCAATTTCTATAACTGTAGGTAGAAAGGGAACTATGTAAAACAATTCACTAATCATTGAGTTCTCGAGGGTAATTAGGGTCATAAGCCACCAATTCCAAAAGACTGAGGGAAGAATTAAGAAATCACTATTTTGGATGTAGAGTAAGAGAATGAATTCATACAAGGTACACTTCCCAGTCACTCAATAATTGAAATATTCTTATTTGATTTGGGTTCAACACATTGATTTATATCATGATTGTTTTCCTAGAACAATTGAATCATAACCCTGAATCATTGAAGTAGATATATCCATAACAACACCATGTGGTGCCATCAATGAATCCCATGTGGTACAATCTTCTCTTATTACCATATATGGGAAAATTCCTCAAGAGAATCTTGTGATACTTCCCTTGTTAGAATTTGATTCTATAACAAAAATGTATTGGCTCTAGTTATATAGCGAACATATCACCTGTTGGGAAAAGAAAACATATTTTAATATTTTGAACTATATCATGATCCTATATTATTGAAATAAATATTATGAATCTCATTTTGAAAATATTTCATTTTGATGGGTGTTTAATACATTTGAAGAAGAATACCTCACTGAAATGGTTGATTTAAAGGAAGTTATCAAGATAAGGTAAATTCCTATCATGATGGAACACAATGATGTATTTCTTAAAGAGTTACCCATACTTCCCCTCAGATCATGAGTTAGTGTTCTTAGTAGATCCCATAACTGGAGATACTACTATCTCATAGTGTCCCTATAGGATGGCTCCTATCAAACTATAGTTGTTAAAGAATAATTTACAAGAGAATTTTCATAAAGGGTTCATACACCCTAATGCATCAACATGGGGTCCACCTATTCTCTTGGTTAATAAGATCAATCGATAAATGTGGCTGTGTATAGATTATCAGTAACTCAACAAGATTACCATAAAAAAATATGAGTCTTTTCAAAGAATTAAATACTTGTTGGATTAGTTATGAGGAGATAGGTAATTCTCAATGGTGGATATTCATTTTGTATATCATCAGCTAATGTTGAATAAGGAACATATTCAAAAGATTGACTTCCATAAATGGTATGGGAACTATGATTTTTTGGTGATGCCAATCAGATTTAATAAATCCCTATAAATAATTTTTTAATTGTTGAATAGTTTATTTAGAAATTACCAAGAAAATTTTGTGGTAGTGTTTATCAATGATAATCTTATCTACTACATGAGCAAGGAGGAACATGAAGAACATTTAAGGCATGTGTTTGAAACAATGATGAAGGATATTTTGTACACCATGTTTAGAAAATGTTAATTTTAGATGTAATAATTCACAATTTTGGGACATATTATCACAAGTGAGGGAATTTATATGGATTCTTAAAAAACAACGACAATTGGGGAATGTCCAAGACCCTCTAATGTCATAGAAATTAGTATTTTTCTTGTATTAGATGGCTACTATCAACACTTTCTGGGAAATTTATCATCATTATAAATATCTCTAACTATGTTATCAATGAAATGGTTAATGTATGTTGGGATGGTAGAATGTGAGTAAGTCTTCAAGAAGCTAATGAATTTTTTGATCAATGGACCTGTTCTCACATTATAAAAAATCAGAGAAGGTTTTGGGATATATATTGATGCTTCCTAGAAATGATAGTGTTGTGTTCTCATGAAAAATGAATATGTGACAACCTATACCTCAAAATAGTTGAGGATCCATGATCCTCTCTACCCAACAGATGATCTGTAGTTAGCATAAATTATTTTTTCCTTGAAAATCAGGCGACACAACCTCTATGGTGAGATTATTGACATATATACTGAAAAAAAAGTTTCTAATATAAATATTCAAATAAAATGAGCTCAGCATGTATCAAATGAAATGGTTAGAACTAATCAAAGACTATGATTTCTCTATTCATGATAATTATGGAATGGAAAATAATTTAACTGGTGATCTTAGAAAAAATGAACCTTCTGCTCTATCAATGTTATAAATTGAGAATGTCCCATCATCATGGATATTAAAAGATAGATTCAGAAATAATAAATACAAGGAAAAAATACCCCATAGAAATAATAGTTTCCCAAACATCTATAAAATATATGATTAAGGAGGCACATACGTATGATATATAGTTTGAAAATAAGGTTAACACATTAAAGGAATGGAATATTCAAGAGTTCTATAATGATGATGATGATGTGATTTGGGTGTTAAAGATGCTTGGCGTGACTTCATAACCTAGGAAAAATGAGGATCTTTTGGATAATAAACATATCTCACCTTTATCTATCCATCTTTGGAGTACCAATATGTATTGTGATCTTTGAGCATACTTCTGGTGGGAAAACATGAAGAATGATATTGCAGAGCACATCTCAAGGTGACAGACAA
The DNA here is from genome assembly GCA_963277665.1 of Viscum album. Taxonomy (NCBI): domain Eukaryota; kingdom Viridiplantae; phylum Streptophyta; class Magnoliopsida; order Santalales; family Viscaceae; genus Viscum; species Viscum album. The sequence goes on along the minus strand of OY728140.1, from coordinate 1,301,974,781 downwards.
GTCAGCAAGTTATAACTGAGAAATATAAGTCCAATGTAATGATGCATCCATGACCTATACGCATGTGGAAATTAGATAATGTCACTATTTACTTTTTATGGGTATTTCGAAGAAATCCAAAAGAAATAATGTGATCTGGGTTGCGGTGGACAAACTCACCAAGACTTTAAACTTTTTCACTATTCGGGAAGATCTCTAACGTGAACAACATGCTACGATATATGTGAAGGATGTGGTTAGACTACATGGGGTTCCACTCTCAATTATATATGATCATTATCCCAGGTTCATATAAAATTTATAGAGGATTCCTTAAACCTCATTGAGTACTAAAATAAAATTTAGAAGGACCTATCTCCCCCAAACTGATGGCCAATCTAAAAGAAATATTTAGACACATGAAGATATATTAACAGACTTACCATTTAAATTAAAAGGAGGTCGAGATAATTATCTCCCATTGTTTGAGTTCTCATATTTCTATTGCTTCTAATTGAGTGTTCAGATGGATCCATATGATGCTCTATGTGCAATGTGATGTAGAACTCCAACCTGTGGGGACAAAGTTGGTAAAAGAAAACTACTTGTATATGATGTTGTGAAAGATATAAAATCTAATGTAATTTGGAAAAATATCTATGATTACAACCATTTAAGGATCATGAAATTCTAAATTGGAGATAATTTCTTCCTTTGAATATGACCATGTAATAGAGTCATGCGTTTTGGAAAGAATTGGTAGCTAATCCAAAGGTACAATGACCCCCTTGAGAACCTTGATCACAAAGGAACCATGGAATAATGAATTTAATTTCATCAAAATATTGATTAGGCATGAATATGTGTTCCATGAATCACTCCTGATAAACCACATACCAGATGCCTCACATGTACTAAACACAGAGGTGGTACAACTAGAAGATGATATCTCTTATTAGTAGTAGCTGGTAAAGATTCTAGGATGGAGAGATAAGGTTCTACGCAACAAGACTACCCAACTATTAAATTTATGGTAGAGGAAACAAATGTATTAATGACAATCATGGGAATCTAAGGAGGTGACGTATGAGAAGTACCATAACCTATTTATCTAAAACAAAATTTTGAAGGGAAAATTTCAAAAGGGGAGAATGTAATGACCCAAAAATTTATCAATGGAATTTCTATGTTCTTATTATAATGTAAAATAAAGTATAAATCACATAAAATCACATAGAGACCATGGTAAAATAATTATAAAAGAGGAATTAATGAAATTATAAGTAACTCTTGAATTCAATGTACCGATACTGATGAAATATTAACTTGACCTTAAAAATAATAATATGAACTATTGAATTGTAAAGTATCCAAATAAATTATATCCATTCCCATGAAAGTAAAAATAATGTTTAATAATTTTAGAAGTGTAAATAAGATATAATTATATAATAGTATATGTATGTAAATATTTTAATTTTTTTTAATTAAGTGTTTGTATTTTTATTTTTCATAATAATTTAATTATGATTTTGTGAATAATATATTTTTTGGAAAGAAAAATTGTTTTTAATAAAATGTATTCATATATTAATATGTTTATGTATCATAATTTTAAGATAATTTTATGAGACCTTTAGAAAATTTTCAAAGTGTAATAAAATCATTTATAATTTTAAAATATATATTTTCTATGTATATAATGATTTTAATTAAAATTAAATTAATCATATTTAGAAAATTATTTTCATAAAATGGAGTTTAGTTTTGAATTTTAATCATCAAAAAAATAGGTTATGGGAAAATTTTGGATTTTTCTAAAATACATGAATTTTCTATGAATAATAAAATAAGATAATTTTTTATAAATGCTAAATACACGATTTTTTTACCATTTTTGATGTAAGGATGTTGTAAGGATGATGAAAGAACCTTAATATATAACCATAGTTCATTATTGTATTATATAGTAGAGGTAATTATCAAACTATTTATATTCTTGTGCCAACATAATAAACTAATGATTATTATATTGAGAAAACACCCCTCTCTTCCACTATACACACCACCACTCACACGCTCTTCTCCCCACACCTCTCAAGTTTTGATCATTTTCCAAATTCTTCTCAAAACTCTTAACTATAACCTTTAACCCCATTATATAGAACTTCATCTCATCAGAAGAAAAATCTTATGTGCCTTATGGGGGATTTCAAGAGGATAATTGAAGAGGTAAATCCTCTCTATTTTTTTTTAATTTCTTTTCAATTTTATTTTTTTCCTTATTATCTCCTCACCCCCATTATCCAAATGTAATTATAACCACATTATATTATATATAATATAATTATATAAGGTTAGTTTAATATAGAACATTAACTCCTAGCTCTAACACTTTTATTATAAAAATTAAACTGCCACCTATGAAGTGTCAGTTTACCGACATCGCGGGTGATCTCCATTAATTTTCCATTAAATACTTCCTGAATTTTAATAAAAACATTAAATAGATGAAATAATATTTTAATGTGTATGTTAATAACCTTCAATTTTGGATTTAATGTTTATAAATAATAGTAAATGATAAAAAAAATTAGTTCATTGTTATCCAAAAAATGGCCAAAATAAACCTAAAGTGATCATCATTAACTTATATCTAATGGTTCATCATCAATATATTTTAAAAAAATGTTTATATGATCATTTATAATTCAATAATATCATTATTTTCCTATAATAATAAATCAGGCTATTTATTCTATTTTTACATTAACTTTCCATCATGAATAGAAGTGAACCAATCGTGAAAATAGAAGAAAACAAATTCTCTCAAATGATGAAATTATAATCTATAACTCATCTAAAGCCCCAAAAATGAACTTAATAATTCCATAATTAATCATATTTATGAATTAATGGTTATGAAATTTTTAATTAATTATTATTTGTGACTATATATTTCATTAATGTGATGAATGAATTTAGAAACAAGGTAAAAAGAATTCATGAACCCAACTATCTTTCATTGAGAATTTTCTTCTTTCACCCAATTTTCAATATGAATATCCCTTAAATATTATTTATTAATCATTTTATTACCTAATAAGGTATATACATGTTTAATTTATGAAAAAATCATTATTTTTAAAAATAAATCATATTTTAAAAACCACACCCTTTACTTCTCGTTATTTTTTATTCTTCACTCATGGTTGATGATTCATTTATATTATTCCAAAATTGTTTTGGAAACCTAGTGTTTATGAATGTATTATTATGAAATGAATTTAATTCCTATATATAGATTAATTTATGTTCAATATTGATTAATATTCAATGTGGAACCCATGATAATGTAAATGTAATGATGTGACAGGCGTCACTAGAATTTTATAGTGCAATGTAATTGTTATGATGTGATGAGTGTGTCTGGAATTATATAACACTACAATGTATTGGGTAATTCAATATATATCATTTGAAAAGTGAAATATGTGTGAAAATGATTTTAACTTTGTTCAAAGCTATGTGTGTTAGTTTACCACTAAGACTTGATGTTTCATTTTTATGCATTGCCATGTTTCATTTCTTTTATTAATGTTTCCTCTAATGTTGATGACCCTATAAATATGTTATAATGATAATGACTATTATCATCCCATGTTATATTGTTTCATGTTCTTATCTCCTGAATTACTAGTATTTTTCTTTACCCCATATTGATGTATATCCTCAGGTGATTACTTATACTAAGGCGAATACAAGGGACAAAAAGAATATAGAAAAGAAGAAATTAAATAAATATAGATGTTTTATTTTTTAAATGTTTTGTATGGTCCAAGATTTCCCAAGAAACTAAACTTTTTGATCCTATTTTTGTAGTTATTTTATGTTTTCTAATATTTAAAAGAATTAGTGATGTAAGAAAAAGTCAGGTCATCATATGAGCACTATGGATTCTTAATGATGCCTTACCGAATAAAAAAGGACAATAAAAAACTAGTATTTTCATACATAAATGTAACATCTAGTTATATTAATATTTAATATATTACCCAAACAAAAAACTAAATGCCATAAAATTTTAGTCTATTTGAAGACAACGTAAAAAATATTTTAATTTTGTGAATGATCAAAAACAACTTCCTTAAAGATGTCCCCTGTTAGTAGTATTTGCAAACATACCCTACTTTAAACATTTCTTCATATCCTAGGTAATGGAATCATAAGAAATTGTGAGCTCACATGATCAGTAAGGAATGAAAAAGGCGATTCAAAATCATAAATTGAACATAACGGTATGAGAACATGAAAAGAACAATTGAAAACAATACCTTTTATATCAATTATCATAATCTTGAGTCATTGAATAAATATTTTTTGTTCATAAGTCCTAAATCATAGAAATAAATTTCTTAAAAACATCAACATATCATTAAAGTTTTATATTATACAATATTCATAATAATTACCTCATTTTATCATATAATTATTAGTGAAAAGGAGTGGGTTTCATATTAATTTCCCCATAGTATAACCCATTACAGAGAAATGGGTTATATTAAAATTATATCTCGGTATAATCCATTAAAAATAAGCATGTTTCATTATAATTTTATCCTAGTATAACCCATGGAAAATAATGGTTTCATTATAATTCTATCATGGTTCCCATTGAAACAGAAATGGATTCAAAAAATTAATGTCATCATAAAAATAAACCATCTATATAAAGAATAAGAATAGTATCATGGGAATATTTCACTTGTAATGTATTGGTAACCTAAATGTCTTTCTTCTTATGTGTAGAATGATTTTGAATGAAAAATCACATGGAATTTTTCTTGATGAATATAAACTTTATTTGAAAATAGATTTTTAAAACTCAACATTATAAAATATTTTTAAAATATTTTTATTCAAAAAAATATTTAATACATATTAAAAATGATTTATCAATCAACTAAAAATATCTTATTAAAATTAAATATTCCACATTGACAATAAATTTCAAAAAAAATTAAATAATCATTTTTTAGCATTGATATTATTTTTTTAAAATATAGTAAATTTAAAAAATATTAAAGATCAAATTTTCATTGAAAAGAACACTAAATATGTGTAATTAAATCTTCAAATCATTGAGGAATCATGAATTAGAGAAATAATGTTCATTCAATTCATGTTAAATACAATGATTATTTTAACATATTCAATACAATCCAAAAATAAATTGTGTGGGAAATGACATAAAAATTCCATGTTTTTTTGTAAAAACTAAAAACATGGGTAAAAAATTAGTCAATAATTATTTTGAATAGTCTAAATAAAATTTAACTGTTTTCAAAATCATTTTTTTTGAAGAAAAATTGTTTTCAGCTAAAGAGAGACATGAACAAGGTTTTTTCTTAAAAACATTATTTTGAACTCTTAAATAAATAAATATGGAAAATTAAGTTACAACATAAATCAAACAGAAATAAAAATAGGGAAATAAAATTCATGAATTTATAAATATATTGATCATATTATTTCATCATTGGAAACATAATAATGAGAAATTGTGGCAAAAGTGCAACATTAAACCCTTACCATATTGGTAACATTAAATCTCAATCCCCACAAAATAATAATGTTAAAGGAAATATACAATATAGTCAGAATAATTAAATTCATAATATTTCATGCCAAAAGGGGATTTATATATAGTTCAAGAAAGAATATAGTTTCATAATAAAACATATGTCTTAGGAATGTAAAATTGAGAAAAAACCCCTTACCAATTTAGTAATATTATGATTCAGATGCCCAAATAATGTATACAATCAAGTGAAACATTGAGTTTCATGAAAATATAGAGATTAATGATATAAAATTTCACTGGGATTTCATATATACCACACAAAAGAAGCTTTTCATGAATTTTCATATGTATCCATAGAATTAACGAGAGACCACAATTCCCTTACCGAATGTCACGTCTTTAATCGTACACATTCAAACTAAATTCAAAATAAAAATAATTTTCATATACATATAGTTAATAAACACACACACAAACATATATATATGTATATTTATATATTATACCATATAGTACTATATAATGATGTTTAAGGACTTGTTTATTATCCATTACATGTTTATGTTGCATTTAAGGCTATATCTGCTTTGTTTTTCATGTATGTGTTGATTTATTATTTTTGGTCCTATATGTTTTTTAATTTTTCCATAATTTCCAGAATAATAGTGTTGAAATTATTATTATATTTATAAATCAATTTTATTTTTATGAAAAACCATGAATGATGGTTTTGAGAAATTATGAATGTTATGATCATGGATATGGTAGACAATGCGCACAAATAAGTAACACTTCCATTATTCAATAACCATTATAGAAAAATGGTAAGTAATATTTTAAATGGTTAAAGTGAAAATATTATAAAAAAATATAAAATTATTAATTTAATTATACTTATAAATATCATACAAGTGGTTTTGTGATAAAAATATATAGTTGTATAGCTTAATGAAGGCAGTAGTCCACATTTACATGAATGACGTTATCGTCTCTCAGTGAGTCAAAAGGTAAGAAATAAAATAATATATTATAAATTTTATAATGATACATATTTATTCAATATAATAAATATTCATTTTATATAAGATATTTTTATTAAATTTATCATATTATCTTCCATATAAAGTGTTTTTTAAAATCAAATAAGATCGCTTCGCGAGGCTGTAATCCGTTGTACGCACAAGAATCATTATCATACACCTTTGGAATGTAAACTGAAAAATATATAATTTATATATGAATAATGAGGAATAATTATATTATAAATATCAAATATATATATTAGATCTGTCATCATACCCAACTAAGTGGTGTGGTAATGGAAAAAAGAAAGAAATCTGTTCCCAAAGTGGTAGTTCACTGTACTCACGAATGGTGATTCCATAACAAATTTGATGGATGTGGAGATTTTTTAAGGTTATGAACTTAACATATAAATATATAAATATATAAATGATACTGAGGTTATTATATTTTCATGATTTAATAATAATTTAATGAGATGTGGGAATAAATAAAATAAAAACACTCATTTATGAACGTTTCCACTTCTTTAGGAAACCGCTTTAGTTATTCAACAAAAGGCTGCTTAAGACGAATTTAGGAAAAAAATATGGATTATATGATTATAAGAGGGATTTTTTGATGTTATTATGTAAAATAATTACTAAACAAAAATTGAATAAATGTTTGAAGAGGAGAGGAGAGTTTGTGGAATTTTATAAGTGAGTTGAGTTGACAACCTATAATTTTTTGAATAGAAAAAGGTGTACCCATGTTTCTCAATTGATAAAATGAGTAAAAATAAATAATTATCATGAGATATAAATTATATTGCATAAATATTTCCATAAAATGTATTTTAGAAAATGTTTTTATGTAATTTTACCCTCATATTTTTAGTTTACCACCCAATAAAGTGATTTTTACCATAACTGATTTAATGGGTTTTTACTATTTTTACAATTAATTATGATAAAAAATATGCTAGTCATTTTATAATATATAATTTATTCTTGTTAAATATATGTAATCAATTTTACCAAATTAAATTTACAAATTTTGTAAATATTAATTTCAAAATTGTCTCCCAGACACGATGAGAATACAAGTTTTCAATGAAAAAATGTTTATAAGATTACAGTTTTTTTGATTAAAAATTAAAAATTAAAATAAATCCAATCACCTATATTTTATTATTTGATATTTAATGGAAAAATATTACTTTAAAATAAATTTTTAATAAAATTTAAATATATAAAAAAATTAAATGAAAAAGAAATCTTCAATTAAAAGTCAATATTTTTCACTATTAATAAAAAATAATTATTCATTTAAATAAATTCCCAAATATTCACCCAAATTCAATTTTAAATTTATATATAAGAAGATATTTTTATTGTTTCACATAAAGTTTCTAAAATTGATAAAATATTGTTTAAAATAATTGCATAAAGAATGAAAAAAAATTCCCTTTAGAAAAATACAATTTCGAGCATAAATTTTGATTTATCCATATCTATTATCTAGAAAACAAAAAATATGAATGTAAAATATTTTATTGATTAAATAATAAATAAATTGAATAATAATAATTATCCAAAAATGGTTTTTAAATTTATTGAGTTTAAAATTATTTTTTTTCTTAAAAATAGTTTTTTATAAATAATTTTCCTTTATTCTCAAATAGATATTATTTTAAATTTTAAAAAAATTATTTAAAGAAGATTTAATTTTATATAAATGTTAAAACAATTTATTTTAAAAAATTATTTAATACTATTCTTAACCTTCTTTCCAATGGTTAGTAGATAACTGTCATTTAGTATAATAATATTTTAATAGTATGGAACATTTCCTTTAAAAATAGTGTTGTGTGAAATGGAAGATAAAATCAATCATATGTGTAACAAAAAAATATAAAAAATATTATATTGATTGGAATTTATTATTATTAATAAAATGGGTGTAACATTCTTCTAAAATTTAAATATATTTCTCCCCGTAAATTCTTAAAGATCATCAGTGGTTTAACAATTGAAAACAACATCATAGAAACCAACATTTTAAAAATGTATAATAAAACATCCATTTTAAAAGGAATGTTTGAATATTAAAGGTCAGATAAATTAACTAATAATTTTTTTTTCATATACGAAAACAGACGTGGAATGTTAAATTCTAGACATTGAAGGTAAAAATAACCCCCTAATATGGATAAAGATTAATATAGAATAAGGTCACGAGAATGTTAAGGACCACAATGATAAATTTTAAAGATGCATGAAAAAGGTCATTGATATCAAAAAAATTATCATAATCGAAAAAACATTAATTCAATACATGTTTACCAATGTTGAGGAATTTTTTTTCCATCTAGACTGAGAACATACAAAAATGTACGTAGTGATAAGTTTTTATTTCATATGAAAAATATCATCCTTTAGTTGTTCCATGATCAAATTACATATACCCTCTTACTCCATGAAATGAAGATGATTTTTTATATCTGAAGAACAAATTGATTAAAACCACATTAACATAATGATATTTAAATCCTTATATCTATAGTTATTATAAAATGTTCTTCACTGATTATTCATTATGGATAAAACATAATACTATGAAGTAAAATATTACTCTATAAAACCTAATCAAATGATAAAAAATAACCATTTCATATATGGTAATCATTATTACCCATTTAGATTATTAAAATTTAATCATTTGAATGAAATTCAAAAAATTTAAAAATTGAACTTATCATTAAACCCCCTTACAACATGAAGTTTATATTAATATTTACATACCATAAATGTGTATACCATCATCATGTATTATTGTATATAAAAATAAAATCCATATGAAGTTGTAAAATCCATTAATGGTGGAATAAACTACCCTATCAAAAAATAATAAATTTGTTCCATGAAAATCTGTTCATTCCAATTTATATTATCCACATCAATGATCACATTATTCCAACCTGAGTATCTAAACATCATGAACATATTAAGGGATTATTTTCCCTTAATCATGTTTTCTCATGAATATTGATTTTCAAATAAATTACTTTTCAATGTCATCAATGCCATTCAATATAGTGTTGACAATATTTAACAAAAAACATATAATGAAAATCCACATATATTTATAAATGAATTAAGTAAAATATAGCCACACTTCAGTACATCTCCTTTATTTATAAACCATTAACTATAAATCCTCATATTTGTTATTAATACCAATATCATTTCATATGTTATTTAGAGTCTATTCATCATTAACAAAAAAACTGTTACCTATATAATAATGCTAATTCAATTCATGAGAATTTTTTTAGGTCTCCAATTCTCAAAATTCTTATATTCTACGCATATAAATAATTTAAAATTAAATGATACCTTTTGGAGACCATTATTTTAATCCATTGAATTAACTAATCTTTTTGTTTTTTTGTTGTAGATACATTATTTGTTCTCATCATTTCGACAGCCAAAACATCTTCTCATCCCTCTTATACATCACCTTGAGTTCTTATTTCCATATTATCAACATATAGAAAACTAAATTGTATTTATTATATGGTATCTACTACATAATTCCTCTAAAAAATATATACTTCACTTATTTTGTGTGTCTAAGAGTTGTTTGTGGCACATGTTGCTAACATTTTCAATGATATCTGACTAGGAATAAAAATAATATCCTTTAATTGAGCCATCATCCCATTTGGATTATCAAAAACATATTTTCTATCACATTTGATGATATTCTAGTTCTTTATGGTTTCATCCATTTACTAAAACCAAATATTATAGTGTGATAAATGATAATCATTGAGGGGAACCACATAATCCTAAGAAATAAATTATTGGATGTTTAAATCATGACACTTTAGTTCAAATATAAAAAACCATAGGTTTCTTATAGGTCTTTCACATTCATAAAATATTTATACATTTCATGAAGGTTTGTAAATATTTTGTGAATTTATAAATCATATCACAGAGGAATGTCAAACAAGGTGTGCACAAATGTATATTTTCATGAAATGTGTGATGACTGAGTCCACATTAATGCCTCATTTTTAGAGTTGTCACCAAAGTAATATATGTTCTATAACCAAATCCTAATGTTGTATCCATACATGGATGTAATTTCTTAGAAACCACTTTCTATATCATTTATGAGAATTCCATTATAATATCCTATAAATTGAATCATCCTTAGAGTTATCCTTAAATGTATCCATATAAATATCCTTATAAATCCCCACAGGGATCCAACAAATATTTTCTTATCCTATATTCCAATGGTTAATTATATCTTTCCACTGATAGAAACTATAATATCCCCTTAAATTTCATATATAGATATGATATCTTTCAAGTTTAATTTTCAATACATTACACGAACACATCATTGAATACTATAAGAGTTTTGATTCTTTAGACAATAGGTACACAATATTATAATTTAGAAAATATCATAAATATCTCCCATATATATCTTCCCAGTATGTAATCTTCATAAAGATACACTTCATAAAACCTATCTCTAAAACATGGGGGAATGATACATAAGAATGGGAGATCCCAGATGCTCTGTAAGGGTAAATAAGGGAGATACTTAAGAAAAACCAAAACATGAGGGTATGATAACCTGAGTATGAAATTTTAAAATCCAAAAATTTATATCGAGGTCATAACATTTACTCATTGAATAATATTTTTATGTTCAGAAGAAATAAATCATGAGGGGATCAACGAAAATGAGCCATGATATCATACTGTTGGCATATGAAATAAAAATGTTGAATTCCCATTAGAATATGAAATCATTTTCAAAGTAGTAATGTACCACTTACAAGTATATCATAGTGAAATTTTTTCACCCCTAAAACCATCATATAATTCAAGGATTACTCCCAATACCATCATAGTGTAAAAATATTTTTATTGAACTTTGTTCACACCCCATTCACGCCCTATCTATTTTATTAGATATAAATATTTACCCAATTAATTGGATGGATATATAAGTCCCACATATCACATAATGAAAATCATAAATATGTGTGAAAAAATATCATAAATCATTCATAATAAATATCCCATAAAATTAAATGGAAATTTTAAAAATTACCTTATATCATAACCTATGAAAATGTCACAATTTTTATAATTATATCATCAATTCATACTAGCCTCACTAATGAAAATAAGTAAGAATCATTATAATTTTTTTATAGTATAATATATGTAAGTTTAATTTGATTAATTAGAATACTATCATTGTATATCACATGGAAAAAAGAATCATATTTCATAATAATCAAATCATGTTATAATATGTTGAAAAGAAATGGGGTTTATAATAATTCTATCATAGTAAAAACCATGAAAATTGATACAGGTTTCATAAAATTAATTTCATCATAAAGAAAAATTATTCATATAATGAATCAAAATAATATCCTTTGATTATATCCCTAGTAAATATTAAGAAACCTAGAAGGATTACATCTTATTTGGATAATTATTTTTAAATAAAAATCACTCAAAACGTTTCTTGAGAAAAACAACCATTCCATGAAAATGTCTTTATAAAACTATTTTTTCTATTATATTTTAGATATATATAAATAAAAAAATAGAGACTAATAACATATTATGTAATATTTAGTAATGATTTAAACAATTTATTTCATAATACAACCCCTTCAACTTTGAAAAACTCTTTTAAAAATATTTTCAAAACCTTTTTTTAAAAAAATCAATTATTTAAAATATATAAAAATACCAAATATTAAAGAAAATATTTTAATTTAAGGTAACACTGAGAACATATATGTTAATATTGGACTCATTGATCAGTTACCAATGTGTGAAATACTATTCATGGTGTGAATGTTAAAAAAAATTCTTTACACCTTTTCAGTAAAATCCAACTTCGTATGGTTTTGAAATATGCTTGAAAATTCCTTTAAAAACATTTTCAAAAATGTAAAACATTGTTAAAATATTTATAAAATAGGTAATTGAATAATGATAAAAAAATATTGAAAAAACATTCATAATACATGATTTTAGAAGAAAAATGGTTTTTCCTAATTAGAGAAATAGAAAAGATTTTTTATAAAACATTGTTTTGATCTGTTGAGTATAAAATATGTATAAAATGAAAGGAATGTATTTATTATATTGAAATAATATGAGGATAATAAATGAAACTATTTTATCAATAGATAAATCATATAATTTCACTATTAATAGAATAACTATAGAAAATCTTGATATATGATAATAATGTAACATTAAACCCTTACCACATTGGTAACATTGAATAAAAATCCATATAAGGAAATATAATTAAAAACACTTCAAATAACCTGAGAAATGTAACTTCAATTTATTACATGTCAAATGGGCTATATATAAATCTCATTAAAGAATATATGTGCATAATATAACAAATGTCTCGATGAAGAAAAATAGAGAGAAAATTCCCTTATAGATTAAGTAATTTATGGAATTATAACCCCTCATAAATTAAAAATCAAATGAAATATTAAATTTAATGAAAATTAAGAGATTAATTATATAACATATCAAATGGGAAGTATATAATCCACAAAAATTAAACATGTTGTGAATTTATATATATCTCCAATAAATAAAGGAGAGAACGGACATCATATACCCTAAGTGCCAACTTCTGATGTACATGTTCAAACCTCATTAATAATAAATATAATTTTATTAAAAATATAATTTAGAACCATACATATATATATCAAAACATGTATTATTTTCTTATGAAATTTTATTATCAATTTATTATCTTTTTTTTATAATGGCACATTCCATGGAATAACAAATTTTCTTTTCTTGTATGATTTGATTTGTTATTTTTTGTCCTCATACATTTATCATGGTTACATAATTTATAGAATAAAAATAATGACTTTTTTTACAAATTTATACATAAATTATACATTTAATAATAATCATTAATCTTTTATTTGACAAATGATATATGTTGTGATCATTGAGAGTGTAGGCTTTACTTACGTATTAGTAATGTTTCCATTTTTCAACAATCATTATTGAAAAGTGGTATTTAAAATTTAATCTTAGGAATTATAATAATATAATAAATAAAATATTTTCCTTTTAAATATACATAAACATTTCATACATGTGGTGTGCTGAAGAAAAGAGAGAGTCACATCATTTCGTGAAGGTGGTTATCCACACATACATGAATGACATTTCCAACTTTCACTGAGTGAAAAGGTAATAAATTAAATGATATAACATATTTTCATAATTATAAATGTGTCACAAATATAAAAATTATTCAATTTATATCACATTTATTAATTAACTATATCATTATAATATTACATGTATTTTTTTTGTTAAAAACGAATCATATCACATCACATTGACGTTGTCCACCACACACATGAGAAATGTTGTCATATCCCCAATGGAATAAAAAATAAGAAAATATTATATATGATATAATGGATACATAGATTTAATCATTTTATAAATATCATATATATAATTTTTATCCATAATCATACCCAACCTTGAATGTTTATATTGGAAAAATGAATGGCATTGGTTTACAAGGCAGTAGACCACCACTGACATGAAGGATGATTTCATAAACTATTTTATGGAAGTATGAATGATTAAATGTTATTCCCATAACAAAAAAACACATAATTTTATTTATCATACTTAAGTATTTTATTGGATTGTTTTAATAAAATTTTAATAAGGTTATAGAAGAAATAAAAAAATACTTTCAAAAGAACATTGCATATTATTGAGGTAACCTCCAATGGATTTCATAAAAATCCTTTCTACAATATATTTAAGTGAAAACATATTGATTATTATATTAAGGTGGGATTTGGGAAAATATCATAGATTGTATTGGGATAACCAAAAGGATTTTAATGTATGATGAAGGGAGGAGAGAGGGTGAGCTTTTATCAGTGAGGTGAGTGGAAAACATGTAATTTTTTGAAATGAAAAAAATGTGTAACCTTGTTTTTATCATGAAATAGGAACAAAAATGGATTTTAATCAATCCATTTAAATTACAGTGTCAAAATATGGAAATAAAATATATTTTATAAATGTTTTTATCTAAATTTTTCCAATATATTTTTTGTTTAACTCAAGGTAATTTCATTTTTACCTTAACCATGGTAAATAATTCTTACTATTGTTACTAGAATATTGAGTCAAAAATTATGTTGTACATATTATAAAATTTAATTTTATCTTATTTTAAATTTTTATAACATTAAACCGAATTCAATCTATAGAATTGGAAAATTTTATTTTAATTTATTCCCATTAATGGGATTAAAATGTGTGTTTTTAATGATTAAATAATTATATGTCAATAAGTTTATAAAATATAAAAAAATATTTGAAAACATTCTCAATGAAAAAATTGATTTTATATATTTATATACAATTATAAAAATGATACTTTATATCCAAATTAAATTATATTTTATCTTTATATATAATTAAAATAAAAGGAGTTTTCAATTTATAATTCATTTATTTTCACCATTGATCAACAAAATAAATCATTTAAAAATTTATAAATAATTCACCCAAATATATTTTTTAAATTTTTTATTAAAAAAACAATATTATTTTCAAAAATAAATCTTCTAAAATTTAGAAAAATTAGTTTTAAAATTTGTGCACAAAAGGTAAAAAAAACATTTTAGAAAAAGACTGTTCTTAAGAATAATATTGGATTTACTTTTATCTATTACTAATGAAATATATAATGTGAAAGATAAATATTTTATTTAATATAATATATATATATCTTGTATCACCCTAAGCTTCCAGGGTACGTTACCCTTTGAATAATTCAATAGCTTTCATTATACGCAACTTTGAGATTCTAAAACACTACGACCAATCAAACTTGTCGTTATGTATATTAATACCCACTTTTTGAAATTTTATAAATTTTATTTTTTAAAATGGAATTAATTTTTGAATTCTGAATATCGAAATTAGCTTAGGGTTATTTTTTATGTATTTTTCTGAAAACATTCAATTTTTAATGAATAGTGAAAAACAATGCGTTATTGGTTAAAACCGAATTTTTATTTAATTAATTATTTGTTTTATTTAAATTTATTTTATGTCAAAATATATGAAAAATAACTATATATGTTCAATGTAATTCATTGGAATCATTTTAAAATATGTTTAGATATATTAAACTTTATTGAACTTTTTACCGTCTTTTACCCACCTCCTAGGAGAATTTGAATTTGATTAAAACTTAATTTTATTGCTTCAGTGATTTGAATTTTAAAACTCTGAGAGAAACGATAGATATTAGTAAGTAAAACGTGGTTCAATAAGATGAAAATAATTTTTGGTGAATAGTAACTTTTTACTTTTATTTAACACGGTTAAAAGTAAATAGGGTAATTAAGAATAAACACATGTCCTAATTCTATTGGATAAGTATAATTCGACCAAAAAAAATATTAGTAAAAAAAATATGATCCACTTTGGTGTAGTTGGATTAGATTAGAACATTTATTGTTATGTTATTTAAAGAAGAGTAAAAAGTGTTAAATTCAATATTGAATAATGAACCATTTTTAATATATGGTTACACACAATATAAATTAGACTATAAATATTAACTAGAAATATAAAGATATTTTCTACATAATGGTATTTTATTTATATTTTTTAGACATTAAATAATTTAATTTATTTACGACAGAATAGTGATGCAGTAATTAACTTATTAATGAAATATTAAAATAATTGATATTTTAAATCTCCAAATAAATGTAAATTCAGACTTCTGATAAATTAAACTGATTTTATTGGTTAATATTTAATGTTACGATTTTTAAAAAAAATGTCATTCTAAGTGATAATGTTTTTATGGCTTTCAAAAAATTTAAATACTAAATTGTGTCAAAATTGGCATAATTAAGTTTTTTTAAAATAATATATTATTAATTGTTATAATATTCCTAAAAATATATGGTTCAACAAAAGGACATAGATAAGGTTATATATATTGATAATGAACCACTTGGGGTTCTCTTGGAAGTTAATAGTAACTTTATTAACCATATAATATAAAAATACAAAGATACATGGTAAATGTCAAACTATTTAACTAAGAGTTAAATCTAAAAGATAAGGTTAATATAGCGAACTAGACCTGTATAAAACCTTTTGGTTGAGATGTTTCATACCAATCCTCACCTTAGCCTACAAATAATTCATTTTGAGCGATATTAAATGAAAATGATTTTATTATGAAATAATATTTCAAGTTATTACTAAAGTGGCCCTCACCTCTATTATAAAATGTCACTTACCCTTCTCTAAATTTCACACCTCCATAGGATTTTGGCTCAGACAAACCCTACCCAAATATCCTCCAATATTCCCTCAATTCATCCTATAGGACTTACTTTGATCATAAAGCCAACCTATGTATCCCTTTTGATCTACTCAAAAGGAAACACCTGAAATAGATGTACTAATTTCACCACCCTCTTTGAAGTTCTTTTCTTCATCTACTTCCCATTTATTTTTTGTTTCCATGCCAAAATAATAAATCTAGTACATTCTACATACAATTATGTTATTATAAATATGGTACAACCATACTCGTTGTTCAATCCATCATAGAAATGACAAAGTCACCATACGTGCGTACGCACGACTTACCATTTCCACGTCGTGGTGTATTTTGTTATTCAAACACTTAATTATTTGGATGGGTATAATAATGAGTATAAATGATTTCAATAATAAATATAAAATGTTAATTATTATGTATATATGATATACCCTCCAATTACATATGATTTTTCCATCAATATAATGAATTTGTTTCTCGTGCGTACGTACGGATTACCATCTCCACGAATGCAATGAGATTCATTTCCCCATCGTAACCATTCAAAAATAATTTTCATTTTATGATTAAAAATAATTTTTAAGAACATAATATCATTCTGGATATAAATCCAATACATCATACCCGTAAAAAACAAGGCTTACGTAACCAAGCATATAAAGGAAAACATGTCAGTTGTCACCCCAAATGATGATACTACTAAAATATTATTAACAAAGCAATATTTGAAGATCATATATGATATCATATTTATGTATATAGTTATTTTATAATTTAATAACAATTTTTTATCAATTATACAGGTGGTTAACATACCATTTACTAGGGAAAAGTACAAGTTAAGGGTTAATTTCACAATCTCTTTATTATCTGAGGTTGTTTTTACATAAGTATCTACTGGGAACTGTTTATCATCCACATCCTTGTTTTCTTAAAAATATATTTCAAAACATTTATAATATTTACTAGGCTATGGGTTAAAGTCATTTATACCATTATTTTAACTTATATGTTTTTAATGGAATCTTTCCGTCATTTTGTAAACAAGGTAATTTATGGCCTTTTCGACAAAATTAAGGTAAGAATATTTTTTTAACTTATACTGTGGGTGTGGCTATTTTCTACTGTTACAACGTCATTGAGGATTAGCTTATAATATTATATTAATATTTTCAAAAAAATATTTTCTTTTATAATATCGTGACTCTTAAATTATTTCAAAATAGAATGAGATATTTCTCTCAAATAGTTTTAATTTCATCTAGGTAAACATCCTTTATTAAATTTTACACTTATTTGAAGTTGATTTATTATGATACAAATATTATATATTGTAATTAATATTATTTTTATATGTTTGACTATGGATGTGTTATTTTTATACCATTCATGGTTTATGGTTAAAGTATTGACATTTCGTACGCTAGTTTTAATACGAATATTTATGTTCTGTTTCAACTTTTTCATATGAGGAATGTATTGGACGTAGTATGTGACAGGTGGAGCCCACTATAGCTCCTCGGTGCATCAGTTGGTCTCATGAGACAATTATATTTGAAATTGGCTGAGGACTTTCCAAATTTGATATATGGTTTTGGCCGAGGGCTAAATAAATTTTTAGACGTCTTGGCCGAGGCCATGACAAGATATTTCAGAATGTGCAACATTATACATTCCCTCATTAGGAAAATAATAATGATGGTTCATGTAGTTATTCTAATATTAGAATAACCATGACAATATATAATTATGGCATTATATACTCATCTCATATTCCAACCATAAAGGGTTCATATTTGTTCTTTGTAAAGGTATGTGTTTTTAATTATTCACTATGCCTAATATTTTTGTTATCTTTGGCTGTATTGCTTACCCTTACTGAGTGTTTGACCTCACCCCTATTGTAGGTTTCATTTTACCAGGATATGAAGAAGTTATTTATGAGTGAATTTTAGGTCTAATCAAGGAGGCTTGGATGTATCTAATAGAATATATTAGTTTTGTATTTCTTTTCAAGTTGTAATGTGGAACTTATCTATGTATCTTATTTCCAATAATACTAAACTGATCAGTCTTTCGAGACTTTATTCCTTGTATCATGCCAATGTTATGTAATAATGCACTGACACTGGATAACTGGGTTTGGGGCATTACAGTTGGTATCAGAGGAAGATTAGTTTAATCCTTGGAAACTAGATTTAGAAAAACTCTGATTTGAGAGCATTACACTAAGATAGAATTTGAGGATTAATAGAGAAGAACTTCCTAGAATTTTGGTACTGTAGAGATTTTGTGGGTTATCCATGCAATACATCCATGTATGGATATGAGCTGGTAGAGTCAGATCTAGTAAAGATGTACGTAAGGGTAAAACCCGAAAACACCGCTTTGAGATAGACTCAAACGGGAACTGGTGCAGGACAACAGGCCTTGCTGCACTCATGGTTACGACACTCCTGGGGATATTCTTTGGATAATTCTCATTTTCTTTACCAACCATTATGAATTATTTATGTGTATATACCTCCCCAAAGAAAACATTTTTATGATTATGGATTATATTCATAAACTATTCTATTTATAATTATTGTTTTACAAGTTTTGAATTATGTATTGTGATTCATAAACTAATATAGTGTATGCCATTATTTAGAAATGAAGGCTAGGGAAAGCGATGGAAACCATATCAATGCATGTAATACATATAAGGGTTTCCCTCCTACTAAAGATAATTACAGTGGAGCTAGTGATTCAACTAGTTTTGATCGGCTTATCACAATACTAGGACAACTCACACAGGTTATCAATAATAACCATACCCATATGGAGCACCCTATTCCACAACACAGATGATCACTATTATACCACTTAATGAGGTAACAACCAGAAACATTCAATGGGTCTACACATTCATTTGTATCTGAATTATAGTTACGTTCCTCAGAGAAAATATTTCATGCTTTGGGGAGTAGCTAAAGGGAAAAAGTTGTCATGGTAGTTTATCACTTCATGAGAGATGCAGATCAATGGTGGTCATTGATTCAACACACAAAGGATGACGAAGAAGTATTAAAAATGGAATGGAGGGAGTTTAAAGAGGTTTTCTTAGAAAAATACATTCCTCTTGACCATCGAGCAGATATGGAAAGACGATTTCTATGTTTGAGGAAAACAGAGGATGAGAATGTCGTTAAGTATGATGATAACTTTACAATGTTATCAAGGCATGATTTAGATTATAAATGTAACCCAATAAGTAAGATTGATAGTTTCTTTGATGGGTTAAAACCATTCCCACCATCGATAATTAGTCTCACAATCCTTCTCATCATATGTATATATAGTCTCATGTGCTATCAAGACAGAAAATTAATTCTCTATGTCTTAAAACATTAAAGAAAAGAAAGAGATGAAGAGATCTGTTGAACACAGTGGGAAAAGAAATAAGGAAACATGGAATAAGGGAAGAGTTAAATTTCCATACTGTGATTATTGTGGAAGGAAGCACACATGTGCTTGTCTAAAAGGAAAAAGAGTATGTAAAAAATGTGGAAAAAGTCCATCTTTCTAGTGATTGTAAGAGGAATAAAGAAGATACCAATGTTCAATGATACAATTAAACGGAGATGGGACATTATGAAAATAAATGTCCTAAGTGTGAGGGAAACATACCTCAGAAAAGTCCAAGGGATCAAGGCCAAGCTTTTGCGATCACTACTGCTGAGGATGAAGCTCCAAAAGACGAGGAGGCAGGTAATTTAATGGATTCATCATATTTAGACAGTGCTTTATTTGATTTTGGATCATTGGATTGTTTCATATCATCCCAGTTTTCTATGAAAATTAGATATTTAGAATATGATTTAATAAGGGAGTTTTCAATCAAAACTCCTAAGGGAAGTATCATCACAAAAATGTTTTGTGAATGAGTCCCCATTAATGATATTTATCTACTAATCTAATCATCATAACCATGATTGAATTTTACATAATACTTGGTATATATTGGCTTTCGGACCATGATGCAAAAATTTATTTTAAAAACAAGGAGGTTACAATTATCAATGATGATAAGAAGTACATTATCTTTAGAGGAGAAACATCACCATCTGATTCTTATCTTGATCCACCCCCAGTCACTCTACTAAATTCAATTATTGGGGAGGATGAGAATAAAATAATTATTGATGAGGAAAAAAATGTTAGAATTGAGGACATACCTATTTTGAAAGAATATGTTGATGTGTTTCTCAAGGATATAACTAGACATCCTCCAGAATGAAAAATTGAGTTTTCCATTGATTTAATTCCTTGTTCAAGGCCCATATCGAAGACCCTTTATTGAATAGACACTGTAAAATTAGTGGAACTAAAGAAACAACTATGTGAATTGAGTAATAAGGGATTTAATCTCCCTAGTGTTTCTCCATGGGGAGCCCCTGTCCTATTTTTTTAGATGAAAGATATATCTATAAGGATGTGCAATGAATATAGAGAGATCATTGCTATAACCATAATGAACATGTATCCCCTACCTCACATTGATGATTTATTTGACCAAATTCATGGAGCTCAGTATTTTTCCTTGATTGAACTTCTATTTGGATATCATCTGTTGTGTGTGAAGAAGGGAGACATCCCAAAATAGTATTCCGAACCAGGTATGGGCACAACGAGTTTATAGTAATGCCTTTGGGATTGACTAATGCACTATATGCCTTCATGGATCTAATGAATATAGTTTTCAAATAATATATTGATGACATTTTAGTGGTATTTATTGATGATATCTTGGTATACTCTAAAATCTACGAAGATTATGAAAATCACTTGCGCATTATTCAAACGAAACTTAGAAGAAATGAATTAAATGGGAGATTTAGCATGTGTTAATTCTAGCTTCAAGTGATTTCTTTTCTTGGCCATATTGTCTCTAAGGATGGAATATCTGTTGATTCTTCAAACACCATTGCAATCCAAGAATGGCCATAATCGTTGAGTATAACTGAGGTACGACGTTTTATAGGTTTAACATGTTATTATAGACGTTTCATCAAGAATGTTTCTCGGTTGGCTAACCCATTAACCAAGTTCAAAAGTAATGGTGTTACATTTATTTGTGAAAAAAGTGTGAAGAATGTTTTGAAAAAATAAAGAGAAGATTAGTTGATACACCAATCATGACTCTACCATTAAGTAATGATGGGGTTTTAATTTATAATGATGCTTCAAAGAAAATAATTGGTTGTGTCCTTATTCAAAATGATATAGTTATTGCCTATGCATTATGGTAGCTAAAAATTCATGAGAAAAACTATCCCACTCATGATCTTGAGTTAGTTGCTGTAATCTTCACTCTGACGATATGGAGACACTATCTCTATGGTGAAAAATGTGAGATTTATACTGATAATAAGATATTGAAGTATATTTTATCACAAAAATAACTAAACATGATGCAAAAGAGATGGCTTTAACTACTTAAGGATTATGATTTCACAATACACTACCACATGGGAAAAAAATAAGGTGGAAGATGATTTTAGCAGAAAGGATCATTAAGTTTTGAACAAAATTTGAGTTGAAAGGGATCCTATTTTCATGGATTTAGTAAAGATGGATATGGGAATAACCATGGAAGGTTAAACATCAATACTTTTTCAAATGGTTTCCAAACTATCTTTACTAGAAAGGATAAAACGTTCTCAAACTAATGATGAGGAGTTTAAAAAGAAAATTAAAGCTATAAATGATGGGAGATTGAGTGACTTAGTTTATAAAGATAGAATTTTAAAATTTGGGAAGAGATTTGGGTTCCAGATATACCTGATCTAAAAACGGAATTGTTGGATGATGATCAAAGCTCTAATTTCTCTATACACTTTGGGAGCACCAAGATGTATAGAGATTTGAAGGAACATTTTTGGTGGGACAACATGCAGAGGGAGATTGTTGATTTTGTGTCAAGATGTATGCTTTGTCAAAAATTGAAAGCTGGAAGGTAAGAGCCTGGAGTTGTCATTAAACCTCTTTCCATACCTGAGTGGAAATGAGATAATATTACGATGGGCTTTGTCATGGGGCTAACAAAGACTCCTAGAAAGAATGATGCAATATGGGTCATTGTTGATCGTCTTACCAAGTCAGCACATTTTATTTCTATAAGAGAAGATTTACCACTTGAACGTATAACAAGACTATATATTAATGAAGTTGTAGGACTCCACGGTGTACCCCTATCGATTGTTTCTGGTCATGATCCCCATTTTACATCAAGATTCTAGAAATGTCTTTAGAAGGTCCTGTATAATGAACTTCATTTGAGCACTGCCTACCACCCTCAAATAGATGGACAATCAGAACATACTATTCAAACCATAGAAGACAAGTTGAGATCTTGCTCACTTGACATTAAAGGTATGTGGTTTCAATATTTCTTCTGGTAGAATTTTCCTATAACAATTTATTTCATTCAAGTATTCAGATGGCACCATATGAAGCTTTATATGGAATGAGATGTCACACACCAACTTGTTGGGATGATGTTGGTGAAAGAAAACTCATAGGGCCAGAACATATTGAGGAAATGATGGAAAATGTGAAGGTTATCCAAACCCACCTCAAAGCAGCTCAATGTAGGCAGAAGAGCTATAACGATAATTGAAAGATGTATTTGGAATTTTATGTAGGTGATCGTGTTTTCTTGAAGGTATATCCATGGAAGGGAGTTATATGATTCAGTAAGAAGGGTAAATTAAGTCCCTGGTACATTGAACCTTTTGAAATTCTTGAACTAATTGGGGTTGTATCTTACCGTTTGACAATGCCGCCAAGTCTCTCCAATGTTCACGATGTGTTCCACGTTTCACTGTTGAGAAAATACATGCCTGACCCAATGAATGTACTTACTTATGAGAAAATTGAAGTGGAACCTAATCTGTCTTATTGTGAAGAGTCTTTAGAGATTATTGATACCAAAGAACAAGTTTTAAGAAACCATGAGACTCTTCTTATAAATGTTCTATAGAGAAACAATAAGATGGAAGAGGCAACTCGGGAACTAGAGAAACTAATAATGAAAAACCACCCAAATATATTGGTGTGGTAGTATTCTAGAAATTTCAAGGATGAAATTATTTCAAGGAGGGAATGATGTAACACCCCAATCTTCCACAATATGTCTCCCTTTTAATAATTCAATAGCTTGTATTGTACGCAGCTTTGAGATTCTAAAACACAGCGACCAATCAAATTAGCTGTTAAGAATAGTAATACCCAGTTTTTGAAATTTTATAAATTTTATTTTTGAAAATGGACTTCATTTTTAAATTTTTAATATCAAAATTATCTTAAGGTTAATTTT
The DNA here is from genome assembly GCA_963277665.1 of Viscum album. Classification (NCBI taxonomy): domain Eukaryota; kingdom Viridiplantae; phylum Streptophyta; class Magnoliopsida; order Santalales; family Viscaceae; genus Viscum; species Viscum album. The sequence goes on along the minus strand of OY728140.1, from coordinate 1,301,950,395 downwards.
TGGTATTTTTCTGAAAATTTTAATTTTTGATGAATAGTGAAAAACAAAACGTTATTGGTTAAAAGCAACTTTTTATTTGAATGATTATTTGTTTTATTTAAATTTATTTTAGTTCAAAAAAGATACATAATACCTATATATGTTCAATGTAATTCATTGGAGTAATTTTATAATATGTATAGATATATAAAATTTTTATTCAACTTTTTACTGTCTTTAATCCACCTCCTTGGAGCATTTGAAATTTGCATAAAAAGTAATTTTACTAAAATGAGTTGAATTTCCAAAATCCGAGAGACAAAATTAATATCTGTATGTTAAATTTTTTTCAATAAGGAGAAAATAATTTTTTGTAAATAGTAACTTTTGAATTTTATTTACCGTGGTTAAAAGTAAAAAGGGTAATTAAGGGTAAAAATTATATCATAGTTACCCTAACACATGCCCTAATTCTATTGGATAAGTTTAATTCGACCGAAAAAAACCTTTAGAATAAAATATGATCCTCTTTGGTCAACTTGGATTAGATTAGGAAATTTATTATTATTGTAATTATAGAAGAGTTAAAAGACTTAAATTCAATGTTTAATAAGTAAACCATTTTTAATATGAGGTTTCACACAATATAAATTCGACTATAAATATTCATTAGAAAGATAAAAATATTTTCTACATAATGGTATTTTATTTATAATTTTTATACATTAAATAAATTAATTTATTTAAGACACAATGATGATGGAGTAATTACCTTATTAATGAAATATTAAAATAATTGATATTAAAAATATCCAAATAAATGTAAATTTAGACATATGATATATTCCAATAATTTTATAGGTTAATACGAAATTTTAGGGTTGGTTAAATAAATTTTATTCGATGTGATAATTTATTTATGGCTTTCAAAAAAATCAAATATTAAATAGTGTCAAAATTGACATAATTGAGTTTTTAAAACAAATACTCTATTATTAATTGATATAATATTATTAAAAAAAATGTTCTGAAAAAAGACATAGATAAAGTTATATATATTAATAATGAATCAGTTGGGGTTAGCTAGGAAGTTTATTTTATGATTATTAACCAAATAATATAAAAATACAAAGAGACATGGTAAATGTCAATCTATTTAACTAAGAGTAAAATCTAAATGATAAGGTTAATATGGTGACCTAAACCTATCTAAAACCTACTGGTTGAGAGGTTTTTGACCCATCCCCATGTTATACTAGAAATAATTCAATTTGGTTCCATTATAAACCGAAAATTATTTTATTATAAAATAATATTTCACTCTTTTCCTAAAGTGACCCACACCTCTCTTATAAAAGGGAACTTACCCTTATCTTAATTTCACACCTCCAAAGCCTTTTGTCTCAGACAACCACTACCCTAACATCCTCCCAACATCACTATATTTAAACCAAATTCCATAATTTGAACAGAAATCAAACCTATGGATCCCTTTTGATCAACTCAAAAAGAAACACCCGAAATAGAGGTAATAATTTCAACACCCTCTTTCAGGTTCTTTTCTTCCTCCACTTATTCTTTCATTGTTGTATCCGTAAAAAAATAATAAATATAGTACCTTTTACATACTTTTATGTTATTATATATATGGTACAATCATATTTGTTATTCTATCCATCCTATAAATGACAAAGTCACAATACGTGCGTATGTACGACTTACCGTCTCCACGTCGTGGTGTAGTTTTTTTATTCAAACACTTCATTATCTGGATGGGTATAATAATGAGTATTACTGATTTAAATAATAAATATAACATCTTAATGATTCTGAATATATGATATAACATCCAATTACATACTATTTCTCCATTAATATAATAAATTTTTCGCTCATGCGTATGTACATATTACCGTCGCCATGAATGCGATGAGATTCATTTCCCCATCATAACAATTCAAGAATAATTTTCATTTCATGATTTAAAAAAATGTTTAAGAACTTAATATAATTCTGGATATGAATCAAATATGTCTTATCCATAACAAACATGACTTTCGTAACCAAGAATATAAAGGAAAACAAGGCAGTTAACACCCAAAATGATGATACTATTAAAATATTATTAAAAAGTAATATTAGAAGATCATATATAATATCATATATAGGTATATAGTTAGTTTATAATTTAATAACAATGTTTTAACTATTATACAGGAGTTTAAAATACAATAAACTAAGGAAAATTACAAGGTAAGGGTTAATTTCACAATCACTTTATTATTCGATGTTGTTTTTACGTAAGTATCTTCTCGGACTTCTTTATCATCCACATCCTTGTTTTCTTCAAAATGAATTTCAATTTTTTTTACTATTTACTAGACTGTGGTTTAAAGTAATTTATACCCTTATTTGAATTTATATGTTTTGAAAGGAATCTTTCTGCCGTTTTCCAAACAAGGTACTTTATAACCTTTTTGACAAAATTAAGGTAAGAGCGTTTTTTAACTTATACAACAGGAGTGGCTATTTTCTGCTGTTATAACATCATCGAAGATTCCATTATAATCATATAAGAGTATTTTCAAAATAAATATTTTCTTTTATAATTATGTGACTATTATATGATTTCAAAATATAATGAGATATTTCTCTCAAATTGTTTTGATTTCATCTATGTCAAAATCCTTTAATAAATTTTACACTTGTTTGATGTTGATTTATTATGATACAAATATTCCATATTTTATTTAAGGTTTTGTGATATGTTTTACTTTGGATGTTTTATTTTTATACCATTCATGGTTTATGGTTAAGGTATTGACATTTCATATACTAGTTGTAATATGAATGTTTTTGTTATGATTCAACCTTTTCATATGAGGAATGTATGAGACATAGTATATGACTGGTAGAGCCCGCTATAGCTCCTTGGTGAATTGGTAGGTCTCATGGAAAAATTAGACATGGAATTGGATGAGGCCTTTCCATATTTGATATATGGTTTTGGCCGAGGCCTAAATCATTTTTTGACGTCTTGGCCGAGGCCTTGAAAAAATGTTTCTGAATGTCCGGCATTATACATTCCCTCATTATGAAAATAATAATGATGGTTCATCTGCTTATTAGACTAGTAGAATACACATGACTATGTTTTATTATGACATTAATTACTCATATCATATTCCTTCCATAAAGGTTTCATGTTTATTCTTTGTAAAGGCATGTGTTTTTAATTATTCACTATGTCTATTGTTTATGTTATATTATACTGTATTTCTTACCATTACTGAGCATTTGAGCTCACCCATTTCTTATGTTTCATTTTCCTAGGATATGATGAAGTTAGTTATGAGTGACTTGCAGGCATAATATTGGCGACTCAGATGTTTCTAATAGAATAATTTTTTTTTGTATTTCTTTTCAAGTTGTAATGTTAAACTTATGAATGTTTCTTATTTCCAACAATATTAAACTGATCGGTCTTTCAAGACATGATTCCATGTGTCATGTCAATTTTATGTAATAAAGCACCAACTCTGGGTAACTTGAGTCAGGGCATTATATATATATATATAATTATAATCATTCACAAAAAGTGTTATTTATTTATTGAGGTAAATCCCGTTTGAATGCAAAAAATTAGTTTTTTTAAAACATTAAATAATTTATTTTCAAATGGATTTTATTTTAATTTTAAATTAAATAGTTAATAAATAAATCATTTTTTTTTTGTAATTTTTAAGCCATAAATTATTATTATTTCAATAATCCAATTCATAACATCTATTCTGACTACTAGAAGATAAATATAATTTTAAATAATAATAGTATGAAATGTTTTGTTTAAACACAGTATTGTTTGTAACCCCTGATAAACTAAATGATACGTGTAACTCAAAAGAAATATTACATTTATTTGAAAAAATATTTCACAAAATCTGATGGTGTTACAAATACACTAACAATCTGTATAGATTTTATGAATTGATTCTTTAGATATTATGATGAAAAATTTGTGGTAGTGTTTATTTTTGATATTCTCAAAAATTTTAAGATAATGGAAGATCATGAAAAACATTTGTTTATTTTTTTAATGAAATAAATAAAGTAGAATAAATATTAAAAATTTAAAACTATGAATTTTGGCTATATAATTTATAATTTTATGGCCATGTACTCATGAGAAAGTGTATATATTTGGATTTATTAGTTAATCATAAAATGGAAGAATGGAATTTATAAACAACAGTAACATATTTTCAATAATTTTTTGAATTATATGTTTTTTATTTATTTTTATTTTATATATTTATCAAAATTTTTAAATCCTCTAAACATGTTAACTAAAAATGAAGTAAATGTATTCATCCAAAAAATTAATATTTTTTCATGGAGATTAAGAGATGGCTTGCCACTGAACCTAAAATCTCACTACTAGATTGAAGAAAAAGGTTCTAGATATATATTATTTCATAAAATATCTCATGGGGTGATTTTTGGATATATATTAATGGTTCTACATATGAATCACATAAATTAATTATCTATATGAAAAATTACTCATAATTTTATCTCAAGATAGGAATGTTTTTGTATTATTTAATAATTTTGACTATTTATGTAATTATGTAGTAGTGTAATATATATACTAGTCATAATTGCCTATAATATATATTATCATAGACAGAGATGAAAATTTATAATTGGAGGTGTTTTGATTTAATTAAGGGTTATTATTGATTAGTACATTACAACCCTTGTAAATTAAACAAGAAATATGATACTCTTAGAATAAATAGCTATTCTATATTATCCATTATAGGATTGAAAGAGACACAATTCTAAAATATTTAAAATCATTGGAAAGAGAAATCATATGTTAATGGATAAATTAGAACCTTTACCAAAATAACTACCCAACCATCAAACCATGTGAGGATTTGGGAGTCACACTAGGATGATATGTAGGTATAAAAGAAGGGAAAAAATATTTTAGAGTAATACATTAATAGTGAAATAATTAAATTATTTGGAATATAAATTTATATTCCATATATAACATTAATAATTATAGATACTATTGATTATTCATAGATCTATTCATTATTTATTCATTGATGAACCAAAAGGAAGTGTCATGTTCTCTGGTAAATATTTTCTATGATAATTTAAAGAAGGATATTATAGAGTATATATCATAATTTTTTGTCATCATTCAAGAAAAGTAAAAATATTGGATATCTAATGGAATGATGAAATCATTACCCATACTAATATGGAAAAAATATGATACCTCTATGGTTTATATCATATATGCCAAACCTCTAAAGAAAATAATTATATTTGGGTTTTGTTTCATAAACTTATAATTTTTATACAGATCATTATAATTCAAGAGTATTTCCTTATTGACCTACAAAATATTATATATATAAAGGATGCATATGGTTTAATAGATAATCACATTCTATTTTATTATATAAATTTTCAGGTTTTATATTAATGATCTAGAGGTTCCATTAATAATATCTTGATATAGATATGAGATTTAACATTGCATACCAGAATCAATGTAATGGTCATTCATGGAGTAAAATTCAAAATTTGGAATATATATTGGGATCTAACACGATGGATTTAAATAATTTTGGCTATAAATTCCATCTAATAGATTAGTTATAGATAAAAATATCTTCCTCTCAATTAGTCATAATGAACCTATTATGTCTCATTATTGTTATAAAATGTAGAAAACAAACATGATTAAATGAAATCAAAGAGATAATTGATTGAGACTAAATTTTTTCCATTAAATTATATTGTATATTAAACACATTATTTATCATATTAAACAAATTTAAATAGAAAAAATATCTATTTTGATAACCAGAAATTATGGTTAGAGTTTTATATTGTAGATATGTGTTAATTTTGAATATCACTATATAATAGGGTTATGTGATTCCTGAAGAAGGTAATTTTTATCCCTAGATATATTAGTCCCTTTATGATTTTTATTGCTTTGGGACTATATATTATCTCATTAAACTCCAAATAAACATATCACCTGTGCACAATGTGTCTTATTTTCCACATTTGAATATTTATCTATTACATATATGTTATATACTAAACTCATAGGTTGTATCAATTGAAAAACGAAATATATTTTTAGGAATGGTAGTTGGATATCATGGATTATAGTGATAATGTTATTTAAAATTAAGACCAATTAATAAGTAAATTCTCTAGAGAGGAATAAAAATATATTATAAGAAATAAGGAAAAAAAGATTTAATAATAAATAAGTACCATTATATATTTTAATCCTTTTAATGGAAATTGGTGGTTGAAATTTTTAATGGGATATAATACTACCCCTTAATTTTTTTTCATGATTGTGTTGAATAAATGAATCCTTGAACTAAATTTATAAATAATTTTTTTCATTAGGTTAAAGTATTAAAATAAGAAATTTAATAACACCAATATTATAATAATGTTTAATGAAATATTATTAAGAAAATAAAAAATAGAAATATATCCATAATAATTTAAAAAGATAATCGATATGAGGTATTCAGCCACAATGTATCCAATGAATTTCATTCCATCAAGTTTACCAATATAAATAATGAAAATAAGTATAAATATGGTACCTATATTTATATAAAAATTAAGTAATAATATGAGTGAATATTGTAAAAGTATGAAAGGTTATATATAGTAATGAAAATGAAAATATGACCATTTTAATGTAATGGGATATATAGTTGTTGGAAATGTTTCTATTATGTATAAAAAATGGTTATTGAATTTTTTTTATAATATGTAAGAAAAAAATTTATGGAAAATTTACAATTTATTAGATTTTATATATTCAATATTTATAATAAATATTTATTATTCATTAAATAAATATGGAATGAAAAATTGTATAATATAATCATTCATTACATCATAAATTGTTTTTACTAATGAAATTTTATTTCCAAATATTTACGAATTTTATTTAATAGTGAAATTTCATTTCATTTTAGATTAAATTCAATAAAATGGATTTCATATAATTAATCATGATAATGAAATATAATAATATGGTCAATTTCGTTTTTCCTACAAAACATGTTGGATAATTTATTAAATATTTATTTTGACAAATTTAAATTTTGTAAAATATTGTAAAAATTAAAATGTTTTTTAATATTATATTATAAATATGAATTTTAATTATAGAGGTATTTTTGAAAATACATTATTTTTTCAAATTATGGGGCACTTTTTAGGTTTCGATATCCACTGTTAACCATTAATGAATGGATTTGTGAATAATATTCTATCCAAACTAATCTATAAAATAATTCATAATATACCAAATTTGAACAACACCATAAGGTTGATTTAATAATTAATGTGACATTGAATCCATCTTATGGTGATATATATTAATTTTAATATATTTTAGTCAAATGAAGGAGGCATTAACCCTTCATTGTGATGGATGTTTTTATGAGAAGTAGATATTTTATCAAAGTAGAACATTCTTCTAAATCTATATTATTTACCTTCTCATCATAAATATTCTTAAATCATTTCAAAAAATATAATAATATTTTAAGAACATCACGATTCTTATAAAAACATATATATTTATATCATATAGATTAATTTTATAAGTGAACGAAAATCACTAACAAAATAATTTTCCTTAAATTGTATATTTAAAACTCATATCAAGTGAATTTTCATTGGAATGTGTGTTGGAGAAAAAAAATTGATTTTAGGAATGGGTAAGGGTAAAAGGAGAAGTACCCATAGGGTCTGTAAACCATCTGGTACCTAGTGGAAAGGGCCATGGTACTTTATGGGGCCCCCAAGTTATCAGGCCCTCCAAATTATCCTAATATGAAGCTGGTACTTTGTAACAGTTACATGGTAGCCTCTTGGGTATAGAGGTTTCATTAATGTGAATTATTATCCTATCATTTAGTAATGTAATTGCATATTAGTTTTTGGTTCATGATATCACAACATAATCCTTCATTTTCACCCACTACATTGAGTACAATCTTATTCCAAGAGATATAAATGATAACCTTCTTGAAGAATGATTTTCGGACCTCTTATTTCATAGAGAAGTCAATTTATATGGAATTACAGATATGTATCCTTCTAAACACTATCCTTCTCTAGTACCATGTAATCATAGAATGCAATATCCCCCTTCTACCATCTTAGGTTCATATAATTATATAAATATCCACAATTAATTCATGGAATTTAGATTAAGAGGATCCACCTAGAAAAATATATTGTAACCATGTGGGTTCAATTTGAAAATTATTTTTGCATAAATCATAGATGATTTTTTAAACTCCTAATCAAATCCAATTTGGTTATTTTAAGTGTTTATGTTGTAATATATATAGTCTCTCCGACATTAATGGTATCATTGGCTATTTATTTCTCTTGGAATATATGTTATTTCCCTTGAATAAGAAAAGCCATAAAATGATTCAGGATCATGTGGACCCAATTGAGAATAATGTTCAAAAACAAGAAAATGTTTTCCATAAATATTTTACAAAAAAAATATTATTGCTTTTTAGTCTACACAACACATGCCTTGGTATCTTTTTTCACTTTGAGGATATTCTTCCAATGTTCTTCTTTTTTGGAAAACTTATTACTTATATTAAAATATATGACATAAGTTATAATTGAATTCATAAAAATTTTAGCTATTGTTTTTAATTTTAAAAAGTCATTGTTTGATTATATATTTGTCCATACTCTCTAAATATGATAAAGATGTATACAACATACTTTATTTGTTATGTTTTATAGTTAGTTGAGTACATTTTGTGATGTATAATAATTAATAAGTCCTTATGATTTTTTATAATCTATAAACATGGTATAGAACAGACTTTAACACTTTATACACATTCCCATATCCCATATAACAATATATAGTTTTCCTTGATATCATTTAACTCAAATATATAGTATTTATTGGTCAATAGTTTCCTATATTCTGTGTACACGTCAATCAATATGTGTTTTCTTATATCAGTTTATGTGTGAAAACATACATGGAAAATAATGGTCATCATGAATTACTAGAACATGCATAATGGTTTTCTTGACTATAATGTATCTGTTCATGAGTTCCTAGATTGAAGTAGATATGTATGTTTAGATACTTCCATTATATGGAGTTATAATCCTTATACTAAATTTTATGTATCAGTATATTGAGATGATAAATCTCTTTGTTTACATCTAAATGTGTATTTTTATTTATAGTAGAATACCATCTAGTATATGACATGATGTATGGGGTGGGTGTAGACAACCTAATAGGTTTTCATACTCACACCCTATACAGGCCCTCTCGTGTTGTGTGTTGACTCATTTACTTATGATATATGTATAATAATTACAAAAAAATAAGGGAGACATGCATAATCATGGATCTGGATCTTGAATGTGAATTTTTGGATACATTTCTATATAGATTGGTTGAAAGCAATACAGTTATTGTTTATTCACATTTTGAGAGGGTACACAAATGATTCAATAAATTAAGATATTTAGGACATGTTTCTACACCACTATATTTTTTTTGGTTTTTTATAATGGTTGTAGTTACATTGAATTGGGATTAATCCATTTTTATGAATTTTTGATGTGTTATTATATTTTTTAGACATTATGATATTTTCTACCTCGTTATATTATTATACTAGCTTCTAGTATAATGCATTTTCTCTTGTTATTGATGGAATCAATCAAAAATTCAATATGATTTCTCATACAGTAATTTATAATTTCATCACCTATAGTGGGAAAACTAGATTTCACATCCATATGCATGCCACCTAGAAATTATATTATGAACTGGTGATTAAAAGGAAGACCCAAGTATTTATAACAACATTTCACGTGTTCCATTAGGGTATTCAGTTCATAAGAATTACAAAGTTGTATCAGAACCCATTAATGTCTATAGGGTATGATATTTGATATCAAAACATATAATATGACCATAGGAACTTATAAAATTAAATAGAAATATGCCTACCAGTATAATTATAGTGGAGCCCTGAGTTTCTAAAGGAATTCCAATAATATATTTATCCATCGTATTTTCAATAGAGTATACTTTAGGTTATGAGTCTCACACATCATTGTAGGTGTCAATTGGTGAATACTAATATGAAGTCAAGTCATCTATCCGGGTTTCCACTGCATTGTTATGAAATATCAGGGATCAATTAAAGGTTATTATTTTTTAAAACATTAAAAATAAATAAAATATTGTTTTCTTATATATATATTTTGTTAATCAATAGGTTAAAATGGACTAATGGTTGATTCCATAAGTGTAACTTTTTCTTATTTCTCAATATAACATAATTAGATGTCTCTCTTATGGATATGGTCTATTTTTTATACATGTCATTTAACTATTACATAATCAAGATTTATCTCTTTTTATAGTATTCCTAGATTATGCCTATTATTTCATTCAAATATTTTGGTTCATTATTTTTTATTTCATATAGAATATTAATAAATATGTATTTATATACATATTTGATTACGTTAAATATTATTCATTTAAAATTTTAATGATTATAAGGATATGTTCGAATGGATGTGGATTTATGGAAAACTACTTCGAAAAGAAGATTGAATTTAATAAATTATGAATATGTGAGTGCGGGGGAATTGGGTATGGACAAAGAATTTTTATGTTATATGTACCTTCATTCATTTCAAAAGGTAAGTTAAATGATATATTTTTCTACAATATTATAAAATATGATACCTAGAAAAACACTTGTTATTGATTATTAATGTATAAGAGAGCATAACCGATTGACAAGAGTATGTATTAATATTAAAGATAGTTTGATTCCAATAAAAATTATATTTACTATGGGGTGTGGATTAACTAAATAGAAATAATTGGCTACAGAGGATCCACTAACCTATTTATATAAGGATCTGACCCTATTAATTTACATAATCTGGAATTTTAGTCAAGAACTCACTCCCTAAAATATTGAGGATCTTTTCATGTTTATAGTTTTAGAGATTTAGGATGTAAAACATACATAACATCCGACATTCATATAGATTAGATTCCACTGAAACTATATCCATTTCTCCCAAAATATAAAACCTTTCAGATAAAACATGCTTTTTTGGGAAAATCTTCATAGAATTTAACTTGGATTCCTAATTTTTCATACAAATACATATAACCTATTAAAATTATATAAAAACATGGTTTGATCAAAAAAATCATAGTAAGGTATATAAAAAATATTTAAAGAACAAATTGGTCTATTAATACTTGTAAACACATGAAATCATTTGAAAAAAGACATACTTGTCACCCATATATAATTACATTGTGAAAAAAAGATTACAAGAAAACATAATAAACATAAATAGAACTATAATGGTATATTTTGGAATTAATTACTTAATATGGTAACCCTCTCGACAACCTTATAAATTTTCACCCTCACGGCTACCTTACAATGTAACCCTCAGGGCTACCTTTTTGTGTAACCATCACAGTTACACTTGAAGTAACTATAAGACTGACCTACAACAGACACATTCCCATTTAATTGGATGGGGATATAGGTCCCTCCCTTCATCATAAATAATTCCCAATAACCATAACATAATTAAAAACATGAATAATTGCATAACAATATTGCTTTAGAATCTGTAAAATCAAATTTTAAAAGAGGATTTTAAAACAAATCCCGTTAAAAATATCATATAATTGATGTGAGAAATTAATAGAATGAATTTAAAATGTGTATAAACAATAAATACACGTAATTAAACATAATATAAACAAAATTAATGACAAATAAATTTTAATACGACATAAAAAATTATTTATAAGGTTAACCTAAAGAATGAAAATCAGGTTAAGAATTCGTTTACCGCAAGTTTTTTCTTACAGAAAGCTTGTTTAAACATCCCGTATAATGGTTAAAATAATTTTATTATTATCTTAAAAAAACATATTCATTTTTATAATACCTTATATGATAATTACAAAACATCATTTCACCTTTTAATTATTATTATTTTGTTTCTTCCACTATTTTGGGAGTATTCTATACACTATTTTCATTACCGGCTAGTATTTGATTTTACTGTCATATGGAAATAAAATTCTACAAGTGGAATTAAATGTTATTCATACGTTTCCATAATATATAATTATACCATAAATAATTTTTTATCTTATATGATTATGGATCATTAGATAATTCATTAATGATGTTTTTAGATCATTTTTTACGGTTCCTCGATAATTATTTTAAGAACCCGGTTCTTATTTTGAGGTACGAGTTTCTTATTTTCTCTTTTCCTTAAGTGTTTTTGAGAAAATATGGAAAATGGGGATGAATCCTAAATTTTGGAAGTACACGCCGTGTACGTTTTACCCATGTCGTGTACTTCTGGCCGTGTGGGATGAGTACACAGGGAGTGTGGCCATGCCGACGATGAAGGGTGTAGGAACCGACTACACGCCGTGTACTGGTCCTTTACACGCCGTGTAGTCAGTCAGTAGCCGAATAGTAAGGCGGCGGACAACTGTGTGGCAGCACACACCGTGTACTCTAGAAGACACGCCATGTAGTCATGTCGGCAGGTGAACAGTGCCGTGCTGGCGGGAAGCCGCCAGAGGAACAATTTAAAAATGGGAAGTACACGCCATGTACTTGGAAGTACACGCCGTGTACTTTGTTTATTTATGCTTAAAATGGTCAGTATCCTCCCCTGTTCACAGGGAAGGCTTAGAACATGAGGAAGGAGCGGGAGGGGACGACCGAACCTTTGAAGATCCACCGAGTGTTCGTCTGGAATCCGTTTCTACCTCAGATGATCTTGTTGGAACCGCACGGGTAAGCCCTCCGCTCTACGTAAGCTATTCTTACCAATTCTTCTCATAACGAGAGTTATTTACGTTTGAATGATTTATCTTTTACCTCAAATCTACATCATATTTGGGCATTTCTGGGATCGACGATCGTGTATAGCGCTCGTTGGCGTATAAGGTAGGTGGCTTGGTGTTAATTTTTCCAACTGTCATGTGTTTTGTGCGTTTTTGTGCCACGAACCCATTTTGGGTTGTTGTATGGATGATGCCATTGCTATATTAAACACCTAGAATTGAATAGGTGATTAATTATGATAATAAAATGTTTGTTTGGATCATTTCTTGGATCCAACAACCACCCCAGGGGTGTGTTCCACTGTTTAGCCATTTGGCTAGGATACCCGAGAGTATTCCTTTGAAGTAGTAATTGTAGAATTTCCTTGAGAGGAATTGCTTGTTTACTGCTTGTTTAAATGTTGGGAATGGCCCCGTTACTTATGCCTGAGGGCGGTGTTTTGCTATAGCCTGAGGGCGTGACTGTATTAGCCTGAGGGAAACATTCTGTTTCGCCTGAGGGAATCCTTTTGTGCCTGAGGGATTGACTTATGTACCTGAGGGAGACACTTCGTATTCCTAAGGGTGAGATTCTGATATGCCTGAGGGAAATTATTGAGGGCGAGATTTTTTATAGCCTGATGGCAAGGTTCTGGTTGGCCTGAGGGCTTGATGCTGTTGAGCACAGAATGTTACTAAATTGAATGGTTAAATGAATAATTAAATGGAAATATAACTAGTAAGTTAGTTTTTTTAAAAGGTTGGGTCTGAAGCCTCGTTTATTATTAAATCAAATCAAATACCCATTTAACTGGGTAGAGGGAGACCTATTACATAGCCCAAAGGCCCAGTGGGCATTTAGCCCATTACATGACCCGTAGGCCCATTTTTTTGGCCCAAAGCCCATTCTGTGAATAATAATGATACAGTACCTACGCTGCTATAGTACTGCACAGTACCCACTGCTGCTACAGTAATCTGCAGTCGCTATAGTGAGCTGTCGTCACTACAGTGCCCGCCGTTGCTACAGTTTGAAAAATGAGGTAATAGTTTCCCCACTATCAGACATGGTCCCTCGCTGCTAGTTGACAGCCTCTGGCGTTTGGGGAAATGCGCTTGAGGTCACGTGACGAACCGGGTTTGGGGAACCTGTTGAGTGGCACCCGGAACCTGGACGTTACAAAGTGGTATCAGAGGAGTTCTTTTCATTGACATACTATTCAGATCCGTAGTCAGGGATAGGATGAACGGTAGTTGGTAATAAGCTATGCCCGGGCGTAGCTAACCCATGTACAGGGAAAATGCAATTTACCTCGTATTTCAATTTTACTGGTTTTTCAATTTATGGTTGATTTGATTTCACTGTTGGGTGACGCACTTGTGCTTGTGCTGTTTATGTTTTATCACTGGGTTCTATTTAGTTGCAACCCGATGAGATGAGTGTATTCCATCTCATGCATCATTTAGGCACATGCTATAAATCATAGTTGTTGTGCTAGAAAAGCATGCTGTTGTGATAGCTGCTTGATAAATACCTGCTATGTGATAGGGTATGTTGTATGAGCCTATTTATAGAATGGACACCAAACTTTGGTTTTTGGGGAGTATGGGCCCCCATTTACCAGAATTTGGTGGATCATTGACTGTTAATTTATCATAACACAGATAAGATGTCAAACATTGATTCGTGGGGAGTATGAGCCCTCAAGGATCAGAATTTGACTCTTAGGTGTTGTTTTTCAGTGTTTTCTGGGTTTCAGAGAAGTTTCTGAGGCATACTATCTGGAAACCCAGTATACACACCATGCATATTCTTCTGTTCGGGAAGAAAAATAAACTTCTTGAGTACACGCCGTGTACCCATAGTACACGCCGTGCAGTCTCTACCCGTGTCACAAACCATGTGGGCGGCGACACGGGGAAGGTAAGAGCTTGGGAAAACACGTCGTGTACTTGATATACATGCAGTGTAGAGTTGAACCGGAGTCCGGCCGTGTAACTAAAAACACGGGTCGGAGAACTCCTGTATAGAACACGCCGTGTCAATGATGAACACGCCGTGTAGTGTGACCTAGGGACTCGGCCGTGTATCTAACAATATGGGTCGGAGTCACCTCTCCTTGAACACGCCGTGTACCTTTGGGACATGCCGTGAAGTCTTGTTCGAGGATAGTCCGTGTGGAGTTATCCGTGTGGCTGGGAGACGGGGTTGTGTACACGCCGTGTGCGGGTGTAACACGCCATGTGGTTTTGAAGTCGAGTAGTCGGCCGTTTCATAAACGACACAGGTAGTTGGAAAATAACACCATACACACCGTGTATCTGATATACATGCCATGTAGTTTTGTTCAAAGGAAGCCACATAGCTTAGCCATGCAGAAGGACCCGGGCAGGGGAAGGGAAGTCAAGCACACGCCGTGTAGTTAGAATACACGCTGTGTAGTCTTGTTTTGAAAATCTTGAAATTCCTTCTTCTTCTTGTTCCCCTTCTGGTTCCTTCACTTTCAGTTTTGATAAATCTTAATCTAAGGCGTGCTTTTGGCCTTGTAGTGTCATGACGCCTAGACGACCACGCATTGTTCTCCAGGAGAGCGGCAACGAGTATACTCCAGAAATGGTGGGCCATGGGCTACCAGTGGATCTTCTAGCAGAGATAGATGCGGTGCACACTATTATACCGGATACAGGCGCGGAGGCGCAGTTCCATGAAGACTTCATGCGGTTCATGAAAACCTTTCAGGGAGCACCGCAGGCTGCCACGTCTATGGATGAGATGATTCGTATCTTCCAGTAGCAGCATCTGCCTACTTTTTCAGGGGATGGCGGACCACAGGCTACAAAGTCTTGGATGTGGTCGATGCAGACTATTTTCAAGCATCTTGAGACGCCTCCAGGGTGGAGGGTCAAGCTCGCGACTTACATGCTGCGTGATTCCGCCAAGAGATAGTGGGATGTTACCACCTATTTAGATAATCACAGAGACAAGGCGTGGGAGGATTTTCAGGTAGTCTTTTATGACTTCTTTTTCCCAGAGACACTGAGGGCAGATAGACCGTGAGAGTTCATGAATCTGCAGTAGGGCGCTATGTCGGTGATGGACAATTATTCTCATTTCACCGAGCTTCAGCGCTTCGCACCCATGCTGGTGGGTGATGAGATGTTGAGATCCAGACATTTTGAAGATGGTCTTCATTATGACATCCGAGCACTGGTGAATGTTTTCAGGTTTCCTTCAGTACACACTATTGTTAACCAGGCGCTGATTTCAGAGAGGAACCTGCGGGAAGCTAGTGGTGTGGGCCAGGGTGGTTCAGCACCAGTTACTGGTACTATTTCCACTGACAAGAGGTAGAGACAGATGGATTTATATCATGGTGGCAGTACCAGCTAGACAGTTTCTTCGAGTGGCCCGATCAGGTGCTACCAGTGTGGTGGAGAGGGGCACAAGAGACCGCAGTGTCCACAAGACCCAGTAGAGTGCCGAGCTTATGGAAATATGGGTCATCTATAGCGCTTTTACAAGGCGTTTCCACCGATGGATAGTGAGAGGGGTTCAGTGCAGACTCCACGTGCGGGAGAAGGACCAATGGCTTCTTACCAGTCAAGGAACTGGAATACGTTAGGGCGTGCAGGCAGAGATGGTGGTTGGGGCTGTGGTAGCCAGACCCCAGGATCTCAGAGGAAGTAGGGTGGGGAAACTCAGTGTAGCCAGGCTGTGTCGTAGGGCCGTGGCACTGGGCAGGCATATGCAGTGCTACAAACCCATCAGGAGAAGGATCCCAGACCTTCTACAGTTAGAGGTACTATTCTAGTAGCTTCTGTCTTATCTTCAGTACTTTTTGATACGGGTGATACTCATTATTTCATATTTGTACCTGTTGTGGAGATCCTTGGGCTCTGTGTTTCTACTTCCTATTATATCATGACGCTAGACACTCCGTTGGGAACTAGAACGGCTGGTGTGCATCAATGCAAGGAGTTCCTCCTTGAGGTTGGTGGGTGTCACTTTCTTTGGGACCTCTATGTCCTAGAGATGACATCTTATGACGTCATTCTCAGGATGGACTGGTTGGTTCCCTTTCGAGTCTTTGTGGACTTCTATCGTCGCAGGGTGTGTTTCACATCACCTGAGGGCAGAGAGTTTCTATATAAGGGCGTATGTGATGTTCATGTGAGTCGAGCTGGACCAGAGCATCGTGGGTGAGGTGGAGTCACGGCCCAGATTGCGAGCTTATATCTGGATGATCAGGGGACTTTTCAGATGGATATCCCTCCAGTTTTTGATCGTTTTATGGATGTCTTCTCGGATGACATTTCGGGTCTACCTCCGAAGGGAGAGGTGGATTTCCTTATCGAGCTTGTGCTAGGAGGAGCACCAGTGTCCATTCCTCTTTATAGGATGGCTACACCTGAGTTGCAGGAGCTCAAGAGGCAGTTAGAGGAGTTACATGAAAATGGTTTTATCTTACCTAGTACTTCTACCTGGGGTTCTCCGGTCCTTTTTGTGAAGAAGGAGGACGGTACTATCAGAATCTATGTGGATTATTGGAAGCTAAACCAGTTGAAAGTTAAGAACCGATATCCCTTGTTGAGGATTGATGATCTTTTTGATCAGCTTCGTGGAGCACGAGTGTTCTCGAAGATTGAACTGAGGTCAGGATATCATCAGCTGTGCGTTAGACCATCAGATATACCTCTTACAACCTTCAGGAGTAGGTATGGTCTATACGAGTACTTGGTTATGCCGTTCAGACTCATGAACACACCAGTAATTTTCATGGATCTGATGAATCGTGTGTTCTATCCATATATTGATTATTTTGTGGTAGTATTCGTGGAATACATCTTGGTGTACTATCACACTCAACACGACCATGCCACCCATCTTGAGATCGTATTGAGTACACTGAGAGAGCATCGACTATATGCTAATCTCTCAAAGTGCCACTTTTGGATGAATCAGGTTCACTTCCTGGGTCACATTATCTCAGAGGCAGGAGTTGCAGTAGACCCAGAGAAGGTGAGAGCAGTAGTTTTTGGGAGTAGCCTAAGAACATGTTTGAGATAAAGAGTTTCTTAGGGATGTCTGGTTACTACAGATGCTTCATACAGGACTTCTCCCATTTAGCAGCACCATTGACAGGTTTGACTAAGAAGGGTGTGAAGTTTATTTGGTCATAAGCTTGTGAGACAGCCTTTCAGGACCTAAAAGGAAGGTTGACATCAGCACCAATCCTGATACCCCCAGAGCAGGGGAATGCTATAAAGTTTACTGTGATGCATCAGGTATTGGGCCGGGAGCAGTGTTGATGTAGGGCGATCGAGTTTTTGTGTACGGGTCTCGGTAGTTGAGGCCACATGAGAGGAATTACCCGACACATGATCTCAAGTTGGCTGCAGTTGTGCATGTGTTGCACTGTTGGAGAAATTATCTATTGGGAGTGAATTTTGTGGTCTTTACCGACCAAAAAAGCTTCAAGTATATCTTTACTCAGCGTGACCTTAATCTGAGGCAGAGAAGGTGGGTCGAGTACCAACAGTCCTTCGATTTTGAGATTTCCTATACACCTAGTAAAGGTAATGCTGTAGCAGATGCACTGATCAAGAAGACTCAGATACAGATAGTGCATGAAGCCAGAGGTGAGTGGAAGCTAATGGCTTTGTTCTCGGAGATGCATCTAGAGGTGCACGATAGTCAGGGGCAGACTTATCTTTCCTCATTACTTGTGACATCTACCCTCCTGGACAGAGTGAAGATGAGACAACTATCTGATTCAGAAGGCCTAGTTATACGGGAGTCGGTGGCAAGTGGGGACCTTTCTTCTGGGTGGACGATAGGTGATGATGAGGTTTTGTGTTTCCATGGACGAGTGTGGGTTCCAAGGGATACACGCGAGGAGCTTATGTAGGAGTTTCATGCTTCAGCTTGGGCAGTTCATCCAGGGGTTACCAAGATGTACCGTGACTTGAGACGTCAGTACTAGTGGACGAGTATGAAGAGAGATGTAGATGGTTATGTTAAGAGATGGTCCACCTATCAGTCGGTGAAGGCAGAGCATAATATACCAGCTGGACTGTTATAGAAGTTACCCATTTCAGAGTGGAAATGGGATAATGTCACGACGGATTTTGTGACTGGTTTTCCAAGGTCACCTTGAGGCAATGATGCCGTGTGGGTTGTTGTGGATAGAATCACAAAGGTAGCTCACTTTTTTCCGATCAAGGAGACCTTCGGTGTTGATGAGCTCAGAAGGCTGTATATCCAAGAGATTGTACGTCTTCATGGGGTCCCTTGTTATATCATTTCAGATAGGGACGCCCGCTTTAAATCTCGTTTCTGGCAGAGTTTTCAGAGGGAACTGGGTACACAGGTGCTTCTAAGCACATCATACCACCCTCAGACAGATGGCCAATCAGAGCGTACGATACAAGTGCTAGAGGACATGCTGCGTGCTTGCGTCCTAGACTTTGGGGGCTCTTGGGAGAAGCATATACCCTTAGTCGAGTTTGCCTATAATAATATATTTCAGGTGACTATTGAGATGGCACCATACGCGGCTTTATATGGTAGTCCATACCGGTCAACTTTGTGCTGGTTAGAGGTTGGTGAGGTAGCTTTACTGGGAACACATCTCGTGCAAGAGACTTCTGAGCAGGTCCAGTTGATTCAGAAGCAGATGGCTACCACGCAGTCTTGTCAGAAGTCTTATGCTGATCGTTGCAGACAACCTTTGGAGTTCACGGTCGGGGATCAGGTTTTCTTGCATGTTTCGCCGAGATAGGGTCACAATAGGATCAGAGGGTAGGGTAAACTCTCACCAAGGTATGTGGGGCCATTTGAGATTCTGGGGAGAGTCAGGCTGGTTGCCTATCGGTTGTAGATGCCGCAGAGGTACCACGCCATGTACAATGTCTTCCATGTATCTCAGTTGTGCCGCTATCATTAAGACCCATCTCACACCTTTCAGCCCGAGGAAGTTGAGCTTCATATGGATGCATCCTTTGAGGAGCATCCGATTTGTATCATTGACAGGAGCACGAAGGTTCTCTGAGGACGGTCAGTTCCTCTCGTACGGGTGCTATGGCAGCATGGCCGAGTTCAAGACGAAACCTGGGAGCGGGAGACCGACGTACGTGCTCAGTGGACAGAGTTTTTCTCATCTATATATTTTCCACCCTTGGAAGGGAAATTCAAGGACGAATTGCTTTAAGGGGGGATGTTTGTAAGAACCTGGATCTTATTTTGAGGTACATGTTTTTTCTTTTCTCTTTTCCTTAAGTGTTTTTGAGAAAATATGGAAAATGGGGATAAATACTAAATTTTGGAAGTACAGGCCGGGTACTTTTTACACACGCCATATACTTCTGGCCATGTGGGATGAGTACACAGGGCGTGTGGCCATGCCGGTGATGAAGGGTGTAGGAACTGACTACACGCCGTGTACTTGTCCTTTACACGCCGTGTAGTCATTCGGCATGCGAATTGTAAGACGGTGGCCAGCTGTGCGGCAGCACATGCCATGTACTCTAGAAGACACGCCGTGTAGTCATGTTGGCATGTGAACAGTGCCGCGCTGGTGGGAAGCTGCTTGAGGAATAATTTAAAAATGGGAAGTACATGCCGTATACTTGGAAGTACACGCTGTGTACTTTGTTTTTTTCACTTAAAATGGGCAGTAGCCTCCCCTGTTCATAGGGAAGGATTAGAACCGGAGTAAGGAGCAGGAGGGGATGACTGAAACTTTAAAGATCCATCGAGTGTTCGTTTGGAATCCGTTTCCGCCCCGGACGATCTCGTTGGAGCCGCACGGGTAAGCCCTCCTCTCTCCTTAATCCATTCTTACCAATTCTTCTCCTAAAGAGAGTTATTTACGTTTGAATTATTTATCTTTTGCCTCAGATCTACGCCATATTTAGGCATTTTTGGGATTGACGATCGTGTATAGCGCTCGTTGGCGTATAAGGTAGGTGGCTTGGTGTTAATTTTTCCAACTGTCATGTGTTTTGTGCATTTTTGTGCCACGATCCCATGTTTGGGTGTCGTGTGGATGAGTCCATTGCTATATTAAACACCTAGAATTGAGTAGGTGATTAATTATGATAATAAAATGTTGGTTGGGATCATTGCTTGGATCCAGGAACCACCCCGGGGGTGTGTTCCACTTTTTAGCCATTTGTCCAGGATACCTGAGGGTATGCCTTTGAAGTAGTAATTTTAGAATTTCCTCAAGATGAATTTATTGTTTACTGCTTGTTTAAATGTTGGGCATGGACCGGTTACTTATTCCAGAGGTCGGTGTTTTTCTATAGCCTGATGGCGTGACTATATTAGCCTGAGGGAAACGTTCTGTTTCGCCTGGGGGAAACCTTTCGTGCCTGAGGGCTTGAATTCTGTGCCTAAGGGTGACACTTCGTATGCCTGAGGGTGAGATTCTGATATGCCTGAGGGTAATGCCTGAGGGTGAGATTCTGTATAGCCTCAGGGCAAGGTTCTGGTTGGCCTAAGGGATTGGTTCCGTTGAGCACAAAATTTTACTAAATTGAATGGTTAAATGAATAATTAAATGGCAATATAACTGGTAAGTTAGTTACTTTTTAGTACCACTCAGTTATTTGAATTTTACTGCTGCACACTTGTTTCATGTTTTACACATAGTTGAGCACGAGCCTTTGGTGGGGGCCTACTGAGATATATTTCTCACACCCTATCTGGGTCATTCTTTTCGGCCCAAACAGATTATGTTTCTTCAGGTGTAGATAAAGGCAAGAGTCCTTATACAGGTACTTGAATGTTGCTGAGGAGTAGGGGAGCATGGGACCGAGATTAGGTTCGCGATGCTATTGACTATTTTTTTTTGATTTTTTTTACTTTGTATAGTATTGAACTGCTATGTTACATGTTCTGACTGCTTTCTTAGAACTTGTGGCATGTTTCATTGACATTTATATACTGGTTGGTTATAACTATTGCAGTTGTTTATTTCAGTTTTGTATGGTTAATTGCTTCCACTGTTTTTGTATGTTTTATTTCTTACTCTGCTGCGCTACACTTTGACAAATGAGGGCATAGTTTCCCCACTATCAGACTTGGGCCCTCACTGCTAGTCGACAGCCTCTAGCATTTGGGGAAATGCGCTTGAGGTCAGGTGGCAAACCAGGTTCAGAGCACCCGTTGAGTGGCACCCGGAACCGGGACGTTACAATTATAAACTTGTTTCATTAAATAATTTAATTTCATGCATATAAGGTCGTTAAAAACATAATATTGGTTAAAAAAATCAATATAAATTTTTATTCAACCATTAATAGGCTTTTATGATCATCATTTAATCATTTAATTGAAATTTTAAACTCATCGTCAACAATTTTGGTAAATCGGAACAAAATAGATGATGATTTTATTTTTAGAATAAGAGGGAAATGGGAGGAAGAATGATGATGAATATTTTACCTGAAATTGATAAAATTCATAATATAAAATATTTTGGATTTTATATACATATTTTATTCATTGAGAGGATGATAGTATAAGAAAATAAAGGAATTGGAATGAAAACACAGGGAAAAAGAAAAGGATTCTTACTCTGGATCTCTTCTTCTTGAGATCCTCCGTATGGCATTGGTTTTGGAATATTAGTGAGACCAGTAGGTCTTGGATATGGGGAAGATCCTTTGTAAGGGAATATTTCAAAACATAGACAATGCACAAGGATTTATAAGTGTGATTTGAAGAGGGGGTGGGTGAGGGTGGTATTTATAGTTGAGGAGAAGAGAGATTTTTCATTATTTTAATCATTACTTTAATATTATTTCTCAATCCTATGAATATTATTGATTCATGTTACCCCAAATAGTAATACATGCATGTGAGTTAGAACCATGATATCTCACATTATCCATGATGCCAAAAATAGTATATTTAACTGATAATTTGTATATACGATATTTTATGGTATTTCACTATTCATCCGATTGTAATGAATTTCATAACAGTACCAAAAAATCACTCTAACTGTTTTTCAAGGTGTATAATTAAAAACTGATCTCCATTTTTTCAGAGTATATTTTGAAATATTTTTAATTTAATTTTTAATAAAATCAAAATTTATTCAAAAATAACAGTTTTAAAACTATAACTCATTTCTAACACCTTGAAAAATTAATCAAGCTATCATTATCTTAAAACCTTAATAAAATAAATTATAATAGAATTTACTATTTCCTTGGGTCTTATTACTATTCATAATGGTATCTTACTACTCACTAAAAAAGTTGGTTTAATCAGACCCCAAATATCTTATTGATCAAAACTATAGATGAACAATTTTTTTAATTAAAAACATAAAAGCAGAAAAATAATATTTAAAGACTATTTTTAACTATGTAATTAAAGAATTTAATGAATATCAATTTAGTTTTAATATCATGGGGTGTTCCAATTGGGGTGTTATAAGCCAATTTCAATCCAAATGATGAATTTAATGGATCCAATTCCTTTGTGACAATACTTAATTACCATTATTAACCCATGAGTATATGGATATGTATATTTTTAAAAATAATGATTGATTCTTTTTGGATATTATGATAGTGGATGTGAATTATTTGGGGTTTGAGAACCAGAATACTCATCAAGGGGAAAAATAATTTAATAGCATCAATTTAAAAATGGATTATATGGGGGGTTTGAGAAAACTGATCAATTTTCCTATTATCCCATGAGTCCACAAGTGTGAGCAGTGGGAAGAGAACTCATGGGATGGACTATAAATAGAAGATCCTCTTCCCAAACAATGGTTGTTGATGCATTGGTCCCTCATCCCCTAGTTAAGGGAGGGACCCTTTCTTGGTCTCTAGGGACCTACCTACAGGTTCTCCCCTTTCCCCATCTCTGATTATCTTCCCTACTTTCCCAAAATAGTGATAATCTGTAAAGTTGTAGATTTTTTCATTGGTTCCCCACAACTCTAAATTTAGACAGAGGATTTCAAAGAGGCAACATCTCTCCTATAGTTGATATTGATCACTCAGTTCATGAAGTGATTTCTATTGGTGGATATATTTGATAGGTTAATAATTCAGTCCTACGATTTATATGATCATGAAACTATTAGTTTTCATAATAATCAAAAAATAATTAGTAAATTTTCCATAGATGAACATATTTTCAGGCCTTGGTCTAGTGCCTATCATAGCAATAATGGTTCCCATTTCATCCATTATATGAAGACATATGATTTCCATATGAAAAACGACACTTCAAAAGTAGATATTTGGGTTATAATTCCTCTTTATCCTCTACAATTTCAAATTCATGAAATTATCCAAATTCAAGGGAATTTATGTTGGATGTACATATTTTTTAAGTGTAAAACATGAGTAGAGTTTCACAAATACACTCTATGAATATGTGTGGAATTATATTCCTCAAGATTCAAATTGTGTGTGTTTAGATTTATATAAGTAAAGAGTTTCAATGCAAGATGCTTCGGATTTTGAATCATGGGTGGACTTATGCACTCCATGTATGAGATTGGGTCATTCCTTGACAACCTATAGGCATGGAATCAGTATAATTGATTAGTAGAAAATATTGTAAATAAGAGGTAGTGGAAATATATTAGAGTATGACTTTGATGAATATTTTATTGGCCATCGCCAATTTGGTGTTTTACCATCCAATGTATTGCGCTGGTGATACATGGAATGAAACATGAAACAAATTAGTTGGTGGCTAATATTTTTAGTCATTTTAAGAAGTAATAGATATATCCCATGACTTCTATTCATGGAACATTAGAACCAGTGGTTACTGGGGTGGTGTATGATACAGTTGATTTGGATTCTTCATCCAGTAAACCAGTCATAGTATCTCGTGGTGGGGAAACTGGTAGTCATCTCTACAATGTAGTAGAAAATCAAATTGATGTCAATGGGTGTGAAAAGTCTCCCACGGCCGCATCCAATGTGGATATAGTAATTTCATATGGCATCACTAAAAGAGGTGGATATGTGTATTCTAAGTCATTGAGGGACTGAGATGTTCTTAATGCGTTAAGGGAGGGTATTCCATCAGGTGGAATGTGGCCATGACTAAAGTTGGATCTTACAACTATTAAGATTCTTACCACTTTTAAGTATTTATGTGTGATTTTATGGTCCAATATGGATAAAATAGGAAATATTAATCCATAAATGAACATTTATTACATGGAGATGATTCCAGTGTTGACTCATATTTTCAGTTCTCAAGTGACAGTGTAGAATATTTCCAATGTAGTGGGTATTCTAGTCCAAAGAAGAAGGGATAGAGATGTAATAGGAATTTCTAAATCTACTATTTCTATTTACCCTACAAATAGAGAAAGGATACACCAAATATATAGAAATATATAAACATTGAAGGAGATCCATTAGTTTTTGGAAATCTTAACCAGAGAAAGGTTGCCTCTCATGGGGTACAAACCATTAAGGTAATTTTAACTAGAAAGAAGTCGTAGAATGATGAATTTCATGAAAACTGATGGAACTGATCATACATTCAGATGATCCTATAGCGGATGAGTCTATTGATATTACATCCACACAAATGGAAGAAGTTCAAAAGTTGGGAAGACTGATTCACGTGGAAACTAATCATGACAAGAGTGACTGGATTTACAAGGAAAAACATGTACTGATAATAGGATTCAATGAATGGAATATAATCAATGAGTTTTGCATGAAAAATTGGTACAAACCTGGGTGTCACTTTGATGACCTTATGACGGAAGATCCATATAAAAAGGTAAACACTATTTCTTATATATTATTTAGGGAGAATTCATATAGCAGTCTTAAGTTATCATTTAATAATAACGAGATTTATTTATGTGTTTTCCTCATGTGAGCTTTGTAGATTATGATTTTCCTTAAAAAACATTTATAATAAAAAAGATCATTTTCTGTCAACAGGTCCACAGGTTATAAACCTTTCCTGTGGTCAACTAAAAAACATTAACAATGGTTTCCCTTCCTGGAAAATTTCTTTTTTATTTTTGGTAGGGTAGGAAACCATTAGACATGATTCATATCTCTCTCTATCAGAACTAATAATCTAATCATAGGGATATTTTAGTCATACTAGGGGTACAATGGTCTTTAATAAGAACAATAAAAATTATAGTGAGGGATCATCTGTTATATAATTATAATTAATAATTTTATATCATCCTATATTTTACCCAATTCTTATGTAACATCTATAGTTTTTCTTAGAATCTTATAATTTTCATTAATTTGGAGTGAATTTGTTTTTAGTTTGGTAGTGTTCTAACATAAAATCATTATGTAACCATTATAAATGAAAATTATATAAATTTAAATTCCATCCGTACATCTTGGTAGTACTATATAGTAGAATCCCTGATATTATATTACTGAGTATGTAATAATTTTCAGTTATCCATAGAATTGACTGTTAAACTGGTTCCTCCCTTATATTGACTACTAAAATATGTGACACACTATTTCCTCTATAATAAGTTTCTAGTATACTCTCAACGGTATGTGAGGGCCTAGATAGTCTGATTAGGTCCTGATCTTGGATAGGTATGACAAATAATTTCTAGGACGGGTTGTATTATTATGGGTTTCATTTATTCAAAAGTAAAGTATATGTTTCATCCTATGGAAAAAATTTTAGAATATGTATTTTATACAGGAATATCCATAATTTCATCTATATGATAAATGGACTATACTATTTATTTAGTGTATCAAGAAGAACCAATATATAACAGTTATTTTAATATTGATCAATGAAAATAGAGATAATTAATGCTAGAACAACCAAATCCAAAATCTAAGGGTTCATACCAAGAATTTCACTAAGGTGTGTGTCAGTAAATTTTCCAGAAAATATATTAGAACTCCATGCTGACGTGTAGATTATAATAAAACAAATCATGTCTCAATTAAAACACATTAAAATTTCCCAAAATTGATAATCTATTTGATCAATAAAATGGGAATCATGGTGTTCAAAAAGTAACACTTAATTAGTTTACCACCATATTCAATTTAAGAGATATGAATTTCCATAAATAATCTATTTTTTCTAGTATAGGTCTCTCAAATTCATTATGATTTATTTTGGACTATAGAATTATTACGTGGGATCTATTAATCTAATGGACATAATTTTTAATGTATTTTGTAAAAATAATTATTTTATATATGGTTTTTATCAATGTTTCTTCAATATATCTCAATGTGTGTGGTTGGAATATTCCTATAAATTTAGATTACGTAAGTGAATATTTACATTATTAAAAAAAATCTATGATTCTTTTGGATTTAAAATTTTAAATTTAATGGGAATGTTATATAGAAATAAAATATTTTTTTAGATCATAATAAAGTGAATAACGTAGTTCCATATAATGTTCCAAACAAATCCTTATAAGCATAGAGTTATCGTGGGATTATAGGGTACAATAATTACTATGTTTTGAAATTATATATGATCACAATCACAATTATGGAGTTAATTAACAAAGGATAATAAATGATAAATTCAAATTTATGTGATGTAGTGTTTTAAGATTTATAATCTAGATTAATCACAACATCTTTTTATATTATACCTCATCCATGTGAATTCTTAAAGGTTTATTTTGATCCCGCCCCTATAATCCAATGATGTGTTCTTATATAGTATCAAAGAAAAGAGGACTAAAAAATTGTAGTGGTACACCAACACGCATTGAACTACCCTTCCCATGATATAGAATCATTTTATCTGTTTCATGACATTAACTACTGTATGAACTTTAAATAGAGTCAGTGTTTTTGGGATTGATTGTCCAAAATACTCTAAAATTTATTGCTTTAAATGTTATCAAAATCCTTTAATATTTCATTGGTTGGAATATAAAATAAAATTTTATTTTTACATGTAGTAATATTCTTTTATGTGAAACAATATTGTAGGTTTCTTTAGCTGAATAGTTTATCCTCAATAAGAAATGGAACCCAAATATGTGTTATGGTTGATATATATGAATGTTGTTATCCACCTATATGAGGTTATATGTCACTGTGGGATACACATATATCATTTCAAAATAAAATCTTCTCACATGGACTCGATCAAGGAAACTAAAATGATAGATTTAGATATATATCACTATGTGGGGGAGCCTCATTAGTAAGGATAACCATGATGATGATTTTTAAAATTAATTTCATGTTATCTAATTCCATTTATGACTAGTTGATCCAAATAGTATATAGGAAATAGTGTGGAAGGAAAACCATGCCTTCCCATGGGATATGAATCCTAGAATTAGGATAATGTTCCATGATGGTCTCTGCCAATACTAATATCCATGTATTAAAAGAAATATCACAAGTTTCGTTTCCAGATTCCGGACCTATAAATGTGTAAATAAGAAAAAGGAAAGTAGGAATTCATTAGCAACTCTTGTGGATGGAAAGGAAGAGGGGAATGATCACTAAAGAATTTATAACTAGTATACCAAGAAAAACAAGAATCTAATATATGATATCGGAGAATTTAGACCATATCAAAAAATTAAATCAGTTTTAATCATTCAAATAGGTCCCTTTAGTTGTTGATCTCTTGGATATATATATTATGGATATTGTACTGCTTTAGGATATAACTATAATAATTATCTCTTATAGAGATCATGATTTATTTTCATGATCATTTTATGAAAAATACAGAGTATTATACTACCAATTGAATTCGATCCATACATATCACATATGGACTAATGGTGAGTAGTTGCGATCTTTAAATACCGTAGAGGTAAATTTTTAGGTGTGTATATTAGATTTTGGCTGCACATGGTAAATTTTCATCTCTTTAGAATAATTCTCCTATACTAATAGTTACATTTGTTCTACTAATATAGTACCCTTCAAGAATTTCAATGGGAAACCATTCCACTTTAACTTTTTTCAGATATTGATAGGTGAATATATAATTTTTATAACTTGCATCAACCAATAGATTAAAAAGTAACTAAAAATTATGAAATAGTGGATCATAATTACTCATTGTAAGAACCCATCTTTTTCAATGTAGGTTACACTTAAATTATTTTGTAAATTCATTTTAGGGGTGAGATTTTCCTCCACTTTAAACATTGTTGGTTGTGTTTCGTCATTAATACCTATCATTTTAAAAGGAATATTCCTAAGATGTGAGAAAACATTAGATAAACAGAATGGATTGTTTTGAAAGGGTTCCATCAAACTACTGAATTATACAAACATCCGATTTGAAATACTTTTTGGTAACCATGAATATTAAGTGAATACTTGTTTTACAAAGGTAAAGGGACCATATGTTGATTTATTCATGATGAATGCGTTTTGGATTGGATGTAAGTCCAATTAATGATTCAGGAACTAGGATATTTGTTTCATTATTTGAGTCTTATATTCCTTAACTTTAATTTCTTCTATAATAAAAATCAGCTACATTACAACACTTCATTAAATTATAATTGTTATTTAATATTGAATTATTTAGTTAGATTTTATTGTTTGTTTCATCTATATTTATAGTATGATATCATTCATTATTATGTATTATTTCTATTGATTTGACACTTTATACAATGATTATACCCTCCCCATAATACATTTCAAACACCACTGTTATTTGGTAGCCTCTTGTAAATATTATGGCATGCTCTAGGTCTCTTAACCAATGGTTTTTTCCACTAGAGAGTCTGTCATATCAAGGTATGATACAATGTGGTATTAAGGGATAAATGTTTCACTCATTTTCTATTTATTTAATAATTTGTAATGGTATTAAAGATGCTAATATGTGTCAAGACATGGTAATGATATTTTACATGGGAGTAACTAACCAAAATACATGAAAATATCTTAGTGCCTAGGGATGAAATTTCTATTTATTATGTGTTATTATTGTAATTTATGTTATTTAATCATGGGTGATTCAAATGTTTTCTGATGATATTGTTTCATTATATTGCTAATTCTTCCAATTCGTACTCATGGCATCGTATGGTAACATATGAGAAAATATGCATATTAATAGTCACAAAAGAATATATAGTCACACATTTTTCTTGATGGGGAAATATTTATTCACATGTGACATATCTCTTCCTATTTAAAATTGATATAAGATATATTTTATACTTTATTAATGAAAAAAATTTCATTTGATAGTAAAACAATTCTAATCCATGTTTATATAGACCATGAGTTAGTGGTTCTCTATTGTAGTAACCTATATTTGTTGACACATTTGTTCCCAGTGTTTTAAGGTTTTCATTTTTATTTGGAATAAAATAACTCCTCATAATAAAAAAATTATTTATATGAGATTGGAAATATATTTTCTCCTAATTTTTTAAAACCAAATATTCCATTATTTCTTGATAACCAAATAGATGTTCATCTATGTGACATATTTTGGACTGTCATGTGATCAATGTGAAGGGAGAACCTTCATACCATACCATTGATGTATGATTTGACAAGAATGTCTCAAATATATCATCCACTTTTGTTTACAATGTAATTAGGACCCTATGTAGCCTAGTATTTGATTCAATCTATCTTGATGATCTTTAGAAATATTGATAAACCTTTAGATATGATGGTAATGTTCGATGCATATATGTTTTGTGGACCTAAAAGAAATGGTTTCATATTATAGAGGATGATTGGAAGAGAGATGAGATATCATAGAAGGAATTATATATGATGTTTTTGAACTATTTGTACACTAATATGTTGAGGTAGGAACTAACACTTGTGTTTATGCATCAGATAGGGGTGAGAATGTCTGTAATGCACACCAAATTTTTCACAATCCTATATAGATTTTTTCCTTATTTATTTTCTGATGAGATATCTATGGGGTGATATTTTTTAGGATTTTAATTTTCATGAGGACATGTATTCGGTGAACATATTTTTTTTGGGTTATTTTGAGGATGTGGTGAACCAGGAGGTAATCAATGAAGTGAATCTTATCCAAGATAGATGATCTCAAATCTATTCTTCAGGTAGTTTGGAGTAATGCTATGATTGTTTTCACAAAGGTATTAGGGGGAAGAGTAGTCACAATAGTGGAAATCCATCTCAGGACCATGTTACATTTCACTAATTTCAATGTGGTATACTAGTCTAAATGCGGCTGTAATGTCCTCACCATGCAGTTGAGTGTCCTCTGTGTGGAGGATTGGGAAATCTTTATAGGTTCTATGGGAAACATTTGTTGTAGAAAAGCAGTAGGGGTCATGATAGGCACAGAATATGGAATGTGACTCAACTAATACTCATTAGGCCGTTTTCTAGAGTTTTTTCTAGCTATTTAGGTTGAGGAAAGAGACATGGTCCCCAATGTGGGTCAACAGTACCAGGTACAGTATAATGACCCAGGATTTTTAGACATAGATATTACATCTCTTAAGATTAATATTCCTTTAAATTATAGGAACACATTTCAAAATACCATATTATTTTTTACCTTTGGAATGTGGGAAACATAAATAAGTTGTTCATAACACGTCTACTTATTTTCATTTCAATTTATTAATAATATGAATCATTTTTTATATATAAATTTTAATACCATTATTTTAATCCTGGGAAAAAGAAACAGAATAAAGGGTGCTAATAGTTGCTCCCTATGGGTGGAAGATTGAGATATATAGGTATAACATGAAAAAAGGGCATGAGGACAAAAAAACATTTGAAGATTATATGACTCATATCAATGATCATATACATGATTCATGACATAAATATTGGATTTTCAAATGACATTAATCCTTAGAGAGTCTCGAGAAAAATTCATTAAATTATAACATATACATAAGACATGTATGTAACAGCCCGAGATTTTATGAAAACTATTCTTTTTAATTTTATTAATGTCTTGTGTTGTACGCTACACCAAAAAGAGCTTGCACAACACGCATCCTTGACTTGCCTTGCATTACACGCAATCGCAACCTTCCTCGATAGCGTGTGTAGTATGTAATACTGAGTTTCACTAAACAACGATATGCTATTAAAATATTATTAAAACTAGCCGTTATGAATAGTTATAACCACCTTTTAAAATTTTATAAATTTTAGCTCTCAAAATGGACTTTATTTTTGGATTCGGAGTATCGAATTTAGCCTAAGGTGAAATTTTTGTGATTTTCGGATAACTTTCATATTTTGATGAATAGTGAAAATTACTAAATTATAATTAAAAACAACTTTTTTAATAGAAATAATTAATAGTGATAAATCATTAATTTGAGTGGTTTTAAAGTATATTTAGAATATATTTTTACAATTTAATACAATGTTGGTCATTGGATGTAATTTCACATTTAAACCAGACATAATCAAGTGTCAATCTTTTGATAGATATTGTTTCTTAAAAACACGCTATTTGTTTTAACAGCGGGATTTAATTATAAAATTAATTAATGCAACTTTTATGTTATGAATTTGGTAAAATAGACTTCATTTTTGAATTCGGAATATGAAATATAGCTTAGGATGAAATTTTGGCATTGTTCTGAAAAACATCAATTTTTGATGAATAGTGATACTACTAAGTGGTAGTTAAAAAAACTGAATTTTTCATAAAACTTAATTTTACCGCTTCTGTGAATGGAATTTCAAAAATCCGAGAGACACGGTTGATGTCAGTAAGTAAAATGTGGTTCAATGAGATGAAAATAATTTTTGGTGAATAGTAACTTTTTACTTTTATTTACCACGGTTAAAAGTAAATAGTGTAATTAAGGGTAAGAATGATATTAATATTACCCTAACACATGTCCTAATTCTATTGGACAAGTGTATCTCGACCAAAAAAAACCTTAAGTGTAAAATATTATCATTTAGGCCCACTTGGATTAGATTAGGACATTTATTATTATTTAATTCAAAGAAGGGTTAAAAGAGATAAAATAAAAGATTATTTACTAAAACATTTTTAATATAGGGTTATACATAAGATAAATTCGATTGTAAATATTCATTAGAAAGCTAAAAAGATTTCCCACATAATGGTATTTTATTTGTAATTTTTAGACATCAAATAATTTAATTTATTTATGACACAAAGATGATGCAGTAATTATCTTATTAATGAAATATTGACATAATTGATGTTATAAACACCAAACTAAATATAATTTGATACTTTTTATGAATTCCACTAATTTTATAGGTTACTATGATATATTAGTGTTGATTTAATCAACTTGGTTCGAACATATAATTCTGTTATGACTTTCAAAAAAATCATATATCAAATAGTGTCAAAATTGACACAAAATAGTTTTTAAATAAAATATTATATTATTAATTGTTATTTTATTCCTAAAAATATAAGGTTCGGCCAAATGACTTATATAAGGATATATATATTAATAATAAACAAATTGGGGTTCGTTTGGCATGTTATAGTAAGTGTATTAACCATATAGTGAAAGAAAACAAAAAGACACGGTAAAAGTTAAATTATTTAACTTAGAGTTAAATCTAATTGATAAGGTTAAAATAATACCCTAAACTTGTCTAAATCTTATTGGTTGATAGGATTTCGACCCAAACCCACTTTATCTTCGAAATAAGACCCTTTGGAACCATTATAAACCGATTTTGACATTAATATAAAATAATATTTTGAGGTATTCCTAAGGTGCCCCTCTCCTCCCTTATAAAAGGACACCTCCTCCCCCTCCTCCTCACACCAAATTGAGCACTCAAGCTCGGAAAACCCCTGCCAAAATATCTTCTCCACTTCCATAGCAACATCCTAGAGGTTCTGGTCTTCCTCAAAGACCAATTTTAGTTCCCTAAGAGGAGGTCTCCAAAGGGCGCTTCAAAGAAGAGGTAATTACCATTACCAATTCCTTCATCTTTATTTCTTCTTCCACTTCTTCTTCTTAGGTTGTTTCATTATGAAGAAATAACATCAGTATCACTCATATACTGATATGTTATTATAAGTATGAAACAACCCTATTTCACCATCTATCCATCCTACGGAAAAAGAAATCACCGCGCGTGCGTACGTACGGAATACCGTCTCCACGCCGTGGTGTAATCTATTTTCCACCACCACCTTACATGGATGGGTATAATGGTGTAAAGAATAAATATACATAGTTATTACAACATCATATTGATTCTGATATATTGTATAATCCACTCCAATTCAATTCAATATTTATGGAAATGATATCATCGCTCGTGCGTACGTACGGACTACCGTCTCCACGACGCGATGAGATTCATTCTCCATGTTAACCATTTAAGAATGATTATAAAGTATATATAAGAAATAATAATGAAATATATGACATTATAAAGCTACTGGATTTATGTATATATATATATGTATGTCATCTACTTACTTCCATTCAAGACAATAAGGAAAGGAAAACAGCGTTCATGCGTACGTACGGACTACCGTCTCCATGAACGGTGTTTTTCATTTCATTTATCTATCTATTATATATATATATACTGAATATATATGATATATAAATCATATTTTATATTCTGGAAGTAAGTAAATCATGATATAAGTAATAATAATGTCAAGAACAACAAGTCAAAACACCTACGATAAATGAAACGATTTTACCCAAAACGCTTCTTTAACATGGAATTTACAAAAGAACGGGTAATATAAAGTCATAAGTGAACCATATATTATATCATAACAATGAATATGATTCTGTAATAAGTCAATGACATTATTTAAATCATTATACAGGAGGTTCGGACACTTACGAAGCAAATCGGACCTAAGGTAAGGGAAATATCACAATCTCATTTTTTATCCGAGATTGTTTATTCGTAAGTATTTACTGGGGTGTATTTTATCATCCACATCCATGTTTCATCAATATGTAATATTATTTCCATCCACCTACAATTGTTTAAATCCATTTTTACCCTTCGGTGAGTTTTTAGTAAAAGAAATGAAAGGAATCTTTTGTCGTTTTTCGTACGAGGTACTTTTTGACTTTTCCGACAAAAGTACGAAGAATGTTTTTTTTAACTTATACGGCATGAATGTATTTTTAAAACATTATTTCCAAGAAAATTCCTTTACAAGTTTTCAAGTTTATTTTTAATCAACTTCTTTTATTTTAAAGTTGTATGACATGTTATGAAAGGAAAAATGTTTTTGAAGAAGAAAGGATATTTTCCTCAAGAATGGAGTTCAAGTGTTTTATCAAAATTATTTTCCATCTAAGATAATAAAGGGTTCTATTTTTATCCCTATTATTACATGGATTTGATTATGTTGTGATGGAAACATTTTTATGAAATCCTTTATCTTATATGAGTTGTTTTATGATGTCATGTTGTTTAAGAATCCCATTTTTATTACATGGGTTATGCAATGATGTATGATTTATGATTTTGTGGCACACATAAGAATGGTATCATTATAAGATGGGTGGGACCTATATCTCCCTCCAATGAATTGGGTAAAGATTTTATATCTCATGAGATAGACATGGCTGGAATGGTAGGTTATACCGGTTCAGTGAAACAGGACTGAAACGAGGGTTACTCGATTCAGAAAGGGACTTTGTCCACTAAGATAGTCTTGGCAATGAGTCTTGACTAACAAGAAATGATTCTCTATGATTATGTGTAAATTCCACAAAGTTTCATGTTTTAAGTTATGATTATTGTGATTAAATTTCACTACCATGATTTATCCCATGTTATGAAATTATGCTCTCTTTTGCAGGTTATGATTTCCAAAATGTTATGTTTTTATGAATACGATGTGATTGACATTTCTTTTGTTTACCCTTACTGAGAATTTGAGCTCACCCTTTTATGTTTTCTTTTCCCCAGGATATAAAGAAAGGTTTTAGGTAAAAAAAAGGGAAGATCTTTATGGGAGATGTTGAAGATCTTTCACCACGATTAGAAGATTTTATTCCAAGTTTCCAAAGAAACTAAACTATTACGATCCTTGTGTGTGTGTTTTTGTTATGTAATAAGTATTCTGCAAATGTAATGTAATGTCAATGTACGTCAGGCTTCGGGTCTCTACAGTTGGTATCAGAGGAAAGGTTTAGTCAACCTTTGGAAACTAGGATGCGAAAACGTTAGTGAGTTCCCTAGAGATATTTCTAAGGTTTGTCTAGGGATGTCCCTAAGGTTAAGTATACGTATAGGTTATAGTTCTAGAACTACGCTAACGATCATTGAATTAAACCTAAGATGTTAGATATTGAAGGTACTCCCCCTTTATTATGTTGTTTTCCCTAGCATGATTTTTG
Source organism: Viscum album (assembly GCA_963277665.1). Taxonomy (NCBI): domain Eukaryota; kingdom Viridiplantae; phylum Streptophyta; class Magnoliopsida; order Santalales; family Viscaceae; genus Viscum; species Viscum album. The sequence goes on along the minus strand of OY728140.1, from coordinate 1,301,914,104 downwards.
CCTCTCACACTATTTTTTTTGGGTTTTAGAAAATGGCTGGAAACAAGATGATTCACGATAATGGAGGATATGATGGACAATGGAATGATATTCTTCATAATGAAATGGGATTTGGAAGTCCAAACATCATTATTATGCCAAATCAGCAATCTCATAATATGATCAATAAAGTAAAATTTGGTATGTTTCCTGACTCGGCTAATAAGAGAAAGATGGAGTTTCATGATGATCATAGAGGAAAGAAAGTTCAATTTCCCATATGTAAATCATGTGGGAAGAGGCATCAATGAGAATGTTTCAAAGGAACTGGAAGATGCTTTGGGTGTGGAAAAGAAGGACACAAAGCAAGTAAATGCAAAGGAAAAGGTTCATTTAAAAACATGGATGAGGATAATGGTATTGCTACGACATCAACAATGGTTAAATGTTTTAAATGTGGAATGTGCGGGCATTATGCAAACCAATGTCCTAAGGGAAAGTCTCATGAAGATAATCAGTATGGTTGTATGGGAAGTATTTATGTGGATGATGATGAAGAGACTACAAATGATATGTGAGATGAAAGAATTGTTGAAGCTCGGTCAATGGTTTAAGAATGTAGTGGAATGATTACATGTTTATCATGTGTAATGTTGTATAAGTAATCTCATGGTACTGTAGAATAAAGAGACATGTAAGGATTGTTACACTCTTGTCTGATTAATGTTACCAGTATCCATGAAAGGTTATTTAGATATTTTTGGAATGTAGATGATATGCGCATAATGAAGGGATAAGGAGAAAATTAAATGTTTGATAGTATTCATGAGCTCATGATTGATATAAGGACTAAGTGATATCATGGTTTGAGTATATAGAATTTTGAGGATTTTGGTATGTGGAAAGAGTTAAATTTTAATAGAATTCATGTTTTCAATAAGGTTCAATGGGTATTCAAGAGAGTACAAGATTAAGGCCTTTGAATGTTTGGAATGTGACCAACAAGATATATCTTATGATATATAGGGATCAACGATGGTATTAAATCTCTGGTAATCGTTTTCACTATGTTATGAGAGTGGACTGCAGTATTATGGATAAGCCTAAAGATTGGAATGGATTATGTTGGACATAAGTTAGTATTGTTTAAGGATAGATGTTTTTTCGATACTATTGATGGGATGTTATAGTAATATAGTTTTAGAAAAAGGACAACCTGCAGGACGGGCGACAGCCCATCGCGTCGGACAAGGCTGTAGGAATCGAACCCACAACCAAAGTGCGACTGGCCTTTATCGCCTACCACTGGCCTACAAGAAGTCCCTGTTTAGTAGAAACTAGTTTTATTATATTAAGCAGTATGATATATGAAGTATAAGTCCATTTTAGGAACCATATGTGATTAATCTCACTATAGATCAACTTATGTATATAATTTTTGCTAACCTTTTGTTTGAGACAGATGGAATGACCCGTCATTCTATCACATAATCTGCTAACACTTCACGAATAACAAATTCAACTTCATTTATTTAAGAGATGAAGTGGAAATTGTTCAAGGCACGAACAACAATGAGATTGTTCCAAAATAAAGTAAGTAATTATTCTAATTCAAATTTTCAACTTTAGGGAAATGATCTTGAAAACCAAAAATGTTTTCCTAGTGATCTTATACCTGATGAATCAGATGGTACCTTAGATCGTCACAAATTTATGGCTTTGTGATTGTTGGCTTTTCCATAGCCATGTTCTCTGCCACTCTCCATCAGAACATGATGGTTAGATTTCTCTTCCATATCTGTATTTTCACCTATGTGGAAACCCAGTGATTAGTTTATTTGGGTAATCGTTACATTTAATACGTTAGTTTTTAAAGCCAAGTTTTGGTATTCCTTTTTACGATGTGGGTTTCTATTAAAGAAACTTTCGAATAGTAAACTATTTATAACCCCGACGAATTTCGAGGGCGAAATTCATTTTAAGGGGGGTAGAATGTAACAACCCGAGATTTTATGAAAACTATTCTTTTTAATTTTATTAATGTCTTGTGTTGTACGCTACACCAAAAAGAGCTTGCACAACACGCATCCTTGAATTGCCTTGCATTACACACAATCGCAACCTTCCTCGATAGCGTGTGTAGTATGTAATACTGAGTTTCACTAAACAACGATATGCTATTAAAATATTATTAAAACTAGCCGTTATGAATAGTAATAACCACATTTTAAAATTTTAGAAATTTTATCTCTCAAAATGGACTTTATTTTTGGATTCGGAGTATCGAATTTACCCTAAGGTGAAATTTTGGTGATTTTCGGATAACTTTCATATTTTGATGAATAGTGAAAATTACTAAATTATAATTAAAAACAACTTTTTTAATCGAAATAATTAATAGTGATAAATCATTAATTTTAGTGGTTTTAAAGTATATTTAGAATATATTTTTACAATTTAATACAATGTTGGTCATTGGATGTAATTTCACATTTAAACCAGACATAATCAAGTGTCAATCTTTTGATAGATATTGTTTCTTAAAAACACGCTATTTGTTTTAACAGCGGGATTTAATTATAAAATTAATTAATGCAACTTTTATGTTATGAATTTGGTAAAATAGACTTCATTTTTGAATTCGGAATATGAAATATAGCTTAGGATGAAATTTTGGCATTGTTCTGAAAAACATCAATTTTTGATGAATAGTGAAACTACTAAGTGGTAGTTAAAAAAACTGAATTTTTCATAAAACTTAATTTTACCGCTTCTGTGAATGGAATTTCAAAAATCCGAGAGACACGGTTGATGTCAGTAAGTAAAATGTGGTTCAATGAGATGAAAATAATTTTTGGTGAATAGTAACTTTTTACTTTTATTTACCACGGTTAAAAGTAAATAGGGTAATTAAGGGTAAGAATGATATTAATATTACCCTAACACATGTCCTAATTCTATTGGACAAGTGTATCTCGACCAAAAACAACCTTAAGTGTAAAATATTATCATTTAGGCCCACTTGGATTAGATTAGGACATTTATTATTATTTAATTCAAAGAAGGGTTAAAAGAGTTAAAATCAAAGTTTATTTACTAAAAAAATTTTAATATAGGTTTATACATAAGATAAATTCGATTGTAAATATTAATTAGAAAGATAAAAAGATTTCCCACATAATGGTATTTTATTTGTAATTTTTAGACATCAAATAATTTAATTTATTTATGACACAAATATGATGCAGTAATTATCTTATTAATGAAATATTGACATAATTGATGTTATAAACACCAAACTAAATATAATTTGAGACTTTTTATGAATTAAACTAATTTTATAGGTTACTATGATATATTAGTGTTGATTTAATCAACTTGGTTTGAACATATAATTCTGTTATGACTTTCAAAAAAATCATATATCAAATAGTGTCAAAATTGACACAAAATAGTTTTTAAATAAAATATTATATTATTAATTGTTATTTTATTCCTAAAAATCTAAGGTTCGGCCAAATGACTTATATAAGGATATATATATTAATAATAAACAATTTGGGGTTCGTTTGGAATGTTATAGTAAGTGTATTAACCATATAGTGAAAGAAAACAAAAAGACACGGTAAAAGTTAAATTATTTAACTTAGAGTTAAATCTAATTGATAAGGTTAAAATAATACCCTAAACTTGTCTAAATCTTATTGGTTGATAGGATTTCGACCCAAACCCACTTTAGCTTCGAAATAAGACCCTTTGGAACCATTATAAACCGATTTTGACATTAATATAAAATAATATTTTGAGGTATTCCTAAGGTGCCCCTCTCCTCCCTTATAAAAGGACACCTCCTCCCCCTCCTCCTCACACCAAATTGAGCACTCAAGCTCGGCCAAACCCTGCCAAAATCTCTTCTCCACTTCCCTAGCAACATCCTAGAGGTTCTGGTCTTCCTCAAAGACCAATTTTAGTTCCCTAAGAGGAGGTCTCCAAAGGGCGCTTCAAAGAAGAGGTAATTACCATTACCAATTCTTTCATCTTTATTTCTTCTTCCACTTCTTCTTCTTAGGTTGTTTCATTATGAAGTAATAACATCAGTATCACTCATATACTGATATGTTATTATAAGTATGAAACAACCCTATCTCACCATCTATCCATCCTACGGAAAAAGAAATCACCGCGCGTGCGTACGTACGGAATACCGTCTCCACGCCGTGGTGTAATCTATTTTCCACCACCACCTTACATGGATGGGTATAATGGTGTAAAGAATAACTATACATAGTTACTAAAACATCATATTGATTCTGATATATTGTATAATCCACTCCAATTCAATTCAATATTTATGGAAATGATATCATCGCTCGTGCGTACGTACGGACTACCGTCTCCACGACGCGATGAGATTCATTCTCCATGTTAACCATTTAAGAATGATTATAAAGTATATATAAGAAATAATAATGAAATATATGACATTATAAAGCTACTGGATTTATGTATATATATATATATGTATGTCATCTACTTACTTCCATTCAAGACAATAAGGAAAGGAAAACAGCGTTCATGCGTACGTACGGACTACCGTCTCCATGAACGGTGTTTTTCATTTCATTTATCTATCTATTATATATATATATATATACTGAATATATATGATATATAAATCATATTTTATATTCTGGAAGTAAGTAAATCATGATATAAGTAATAATAATGTCAAGAACAACAAGTCAAAACACCTACGATAAATGAAACGATTTTACCCAAAACGCTTCTTTAACATGGAATTTACAAAAGAACGGGTAATATAAAGTAATAAGTGAACCATATATGATATCATAACAATTAATATGATTCTGTAATAAGTCAATGACATTATTTAAATCATTATACAGGAGGTTCGGACACTTACGAAGCAAATCGGACCTAAGGTAAGGGAAATATCACAATCTCATTTTTTATCCGAGATTGTTTATTCGTAAGTATTTACTGGGGTGTATTTTATCATCCACATCCATGTTTCATCAATATGTAATATTATTTCCATCCACCTACAATTGTTTAAATCCATTTTTACCCTTCGGTGAGTTTTTAGTAAAAGAAATGAAAGGAATCTTTTGTCGTTTTTCGTACGAGGTACTTTTTGACTTTTCCGACAAAAGTACGAAGAATTTTTTTTAACTTATACGGCATGAATGGATTTTTAAAACATTATTTCCAAGAAACTTACTTTACAAGTTTTCAAGTTTATTATTAATCAACTTCTTTTATTTTAAAGTTGTATGACATGTTATGAAAGGAAAAATGTTTTTGAAGAAGAAAGGATATTTTCCTCAAGAATGGAGTTCAAGTGTTTTATCAAAATTATTTTCCATCTAAGATAATAAAGGGTTCTGTTTTTATCTCTATTATTACATAGATTTGATTATGTTGTGATGGAAACATTTTTATGAAATCCTTTATCTTATATGAGTTGTTTTATGATGTCATGTTGTTTAAGAATCCCATTTTTATTACATGGGTTATGCAATGATGTATGATTTATGATTTTGTGGCTCACATAAGAATGGTATCATTATAAGATGGGTGGGACCTATATCTCCCTCCAATTCATTGGGTAAAGATTTTATATCTCATGAGATAGACATGGCTGGAATGGTAGGTTATACCGGTTCAGTGAAACAGGACTGAAACGAGGGTTACTCGATTCAGAAAGGGACTTTGTCCACTAAGATAGTCTTGGCAATGAGTCTTGACTAACAAGAAATGATTCTCTATGATTATGTGTGAATGCCACAAAGTTTCATGTTTTAAGTTATGATTATTGTGATTAAATTTCACTACCATGATTTATCCCATGTTATGAAATTATGCTCTATTTTGCAGGTTATGATTTCCAAAATGTTATGTTTTTATGAATACGATGTGATTGACATTTCTTTTGTTTACCCTTACTGAGAATTTGAGCTCACCCTTTTATGTTTTCTTTTCCCCAGGATATAAAGAAAGGTTTTAGGTAAAAAAAAAGGGAAGATCTTTATGGGAGATGTTGAAGATCTTTCACCACGATTAGAATATTTTATTCCAAGTTTCCAAAGACACTAAACTATTACGATCCTTGTGTGTGTGTTTTTGTTATGTACTAAGTATTCCGCAAATGTAATGTAATATCAATGTACGTCAGGCTTCGGGTCTCTAAAATGTAATTGTTATAGAATATATATATATATATATATATATATATATAATGATTTACATCGTAGTCATGGATCATTCTCAAAGATACTTATTTGTATGGGTTCACTCCCAAGCCATCTTAATAGTCTAGGATCACACGCAATACAATATTAATAGTAAAGGTTCACTCCCAAGACCATATTAGTAGTCAAGGATCTCTCCCAATTCTATCTTAGTAGTGATTAGTCCCTCCCAAAACCATTTCAGGTGAAAAATTCCTTTAATGAACTAGTTTATCTCCCCATTCCATCCATTTCTATATCAATATATATTAATAATTAACCAATGCATGGGATGGGGATATATGTACAACCAATCTAATAATGAACATCATACATATATTTTCCACAAGAACATATATCATTCATAAAAATAAACTATCTATAGAACGAATAAGGATAGTATCGTTGACTCATAACCCTAGTAATGTATAAGTAAATCAAATAATGTAATTTAAAATGGAAAATTATTTTTTAAGTTTATTTGAATCATTTTCTAAAAATATTCTTTTACAATTTGAAAAAAACTTTATAAATCATAAAGAACATAGAAAAACTTTTTCATTAAAAATAATCATAAAAAAATATAAAGTAATATTTGAAAACCATAATAAACATTTTTAAAATACTATTCCTTTAATATTAATATAAGATCATTTATATTAATATTAAAACTTTTCTAGAAAACATTTTCTTCAAGGAACACATATTGCTGACCAATGAGAGAATAAAATTACCAGAAAAATATAATAACATGAGACGATATAGATTACCAATACAACACATCAAATGTTAGTATATGTAACTTGTAAAATATTATAGTTTCAAAACATATCATGTGTCTCAAAGAAGGAAATTTGAGACAAAATTCTATTACCAATTTGATAACTTTTGGACCGTTAATCCTATAAATTGAAGATCATCCTATGGATATAAAAATACCCATAAATTTATATAATATGACAACATATTACATTAATCCTCATTATATACACTACATAAAGGAAATGAGTTTTGAATATGGCATAAGTCTTGTATAAATAAAAATGATACATGAAACACCCTTACCTTATATCTTGCCTCTCATCGTAATCATTAAAACATGGTGTATGATAAATATATGTTTATTATAAATATATTAATGAACTGTATTTAATTATAGCATACCATATATTATTTATATATGGTCTTCAATTAACTATTGTTTAACAATTCCATGTTAATGTTATATTTCAGGTAGTAACCACTTTGTTTTTCGCAAGTATTTTGATTTGTTATATTTTTGGAACTATAACTTATATCATGATTTTATCATCTCAAAAGTTAATAAAATGATATAAATAAAATATATATTCAGTATAGATGAATTTATAAAAATATATAAAATTTAAAAAAAGAAAATTAAATACATCATTCATGTAGATGGTAAGCCATAGAAACGCATGAACATTGTCTCAATTTTCATATCATATTGAATTAATGAATGTAAATGGAATATGCGAACATATATAATATCATTAATGTATAATTTTTAGGTCATATATATCATATAAATTCACTAAACCCATCCTTAATACATTCCATGTAATGTGTGAACAAATCACATCTATTTGAGGAGACGGTAGTCCACACGTCCACAAATGATGTTATCGTATTTACACAAAATAGAATGAATGAAGTTATATGTTATATAAAAATTTTACAATCATAAAGAATTTATACATATAATATATATAATATAAAAATAGAAATTCCATCATTATTTGAAACCATGGAGGGTGGAAATGGAAGAACAAACGACATCGGTTCACGAGAGGACAACCTATCATACACATGAACAATGATTGCATATCCCATTTTATGGATGTGTGTGTCACTATAGGTAGAACCCTTAGGGTAACAAAATATTTGTGTATTTAGGATACCATTGTTATTATATAAAAATGTAATAAAAAAAATTGAAGGTTTTTATAGAATAAACTAAATAAAACATCTGCTGATGGACGACAACTATTCTTTTTGTATCGTTTTTTTATTTTCACAAATGGACTTCCTTGGTAAGATTTATAACTAAAGGAAATAATATAGAATTAATGGTGGGATATTTTTGGATATTCACATTTGGTTTTGTTGAACATTTTAGGTTCTGAAGTGTGAATAAACGAGAAGAAGTGAAACCCTTTTAATTAAAATTATATTTATTTTAATATTTTTTATATTACATAATTTATTTTTTCATTAACTGAATAATTATTGCATCCTCATTGTGAAATTATTTATGATAATTATTTATCGACTAAAAATTAAAAATAAAATTCTATGATATAGAATATAATTTTATATTTATGAATAATATATATAGTCTTGCATATATTTTATTTAGCAATACGTTAAATATATTATACTTATTAAAAGTAATAGTGTGACATTTGGTCAATGTCTTTGATTTTAATAAAATCCAAGACATTATATTGGAGAAGTGTCCATTAAATTATTCAAATTAAAACCTCATGTGTTAAGGATATAATTATATTCATCCAAAAACATTCTTGAAATTTTAAAGGTAATGTAGTAATTTTTTTAATATAATTTTTCCCGGAATTACCCATTTTCCCTCTAACCATCGTAATAATAATTATTAAATTTAATATTAAAATTGATTAAAAAAGGGAAAAAATTTACTAAATTTTTTACATAGTATTCTAATTATGGAATATATTTTTATTTATTAAAAATCTATATTTTCTATAATTAATTTATAATTAACCTCGTTAAAAGAATTATAAGATGGGATTTTAATGTGGACGTGTTGGAATGATTGAAATTATTTTAGATTAATATTCAATGCGAAATATTTAAAAATAACATAATAGGATTAAATGATAAAAAATTTATCTAATTAAACATTAAAAGAAAAACAATTTATAATTAAACTTTATAAATTTTTTAAATGAATTTTTTTTTGATTTAAAATTCAGTATTTTTAATTATTCATCAAATTAAGAAAGTTATTCCAAAAAACACAAAAAATAAAAACTATGAAAATTTTGATTATCCAAATTAAAGAGATAAGTTTAAATTATAAAAAAATTATAATATTTAAAAGAATGATTTTTTTCATGTGATCCCTCAAAAGGTGGAAAAATACCTTTTTAGAAAAATATTTATTTTATATATAAAATTGGATTTTGTTATTATATCATGTATAGAACAAAAAGAAGATTACTGTATAAAATTACATTAAATGTAATATAAAAGTATTTCATTATTATAATTTAATAAGTTTAATTTTTTTATTTAATTTTATAAAACTCACTTGTGAACATTTAAAGAGTTTCTCTAATAAACATTTACTTTTTTCAAAAAAAGGGTTTTTCATTCATTTAATAATAAATTAGTAAATGAATTATATATACTTTTGTAAACCATATTTCATAAATTATCTAATCATATTCATTTCCCCCCAGTATAAAGTCTATGTATTAATTTTATTATTTAAATTATTATAATAACAAAATGATGTTTCATAAATACTCAGTGTTGGTGGTAACCCAAACTAAGCTTGTGTTTCATGTAGCGCAAGACATTAAGAAATAAAAATATTAAAAATATATATGTCATAAATATCATGGGGTGTTATAAAGAGGTTATATTTCAGGGTAGTCATACTTGAACACATGGTAGAGGTACCGGTCATCTTTACCTTATGCACAGTACTCCGACTATCATTGATGAATGATTGTCTACCGTTAGAGTACGATTCTCATATCATCTACCATAAATTGTTTTTTTATGATATAAGATCATCATATTATTTATTACAAACTATTTTTTAAAATTATTTGGGATTTTTGGGAAAATTTTGGATGGTTATTTGGCCATCGACACACCATTGGTAGCATGAACAAAGAATATCTTACATTGAATGTTGTGTTTTGTAGAGATTTGTAGATAATATATCTTTTTGGAACTATTTCTGTAGTAAATGAAAGGATTAAACTTTATTCATAGTCTGGAATACATAGTTCAATTCTAGGTTCATATTGACAGTTACAGGAGGAGGGTTGCCTTGAAATCTCTAGAAGGAGGCAATTATTCTCACCAAGTTGTGTGGGATCTTCATTAGGGTCATGCAAGAAAAATGTAGTACATATTAATATTTTTCATGGATCAGATGGATGGTATTTCTCTATATAATGGTGGAATGTAGTAGGATTCTTTTCCTACAGTGGTAGACCATTTTCATGATGTTTTCCCTAATGATATCTATGAAGTTACGCCAGATTAGAGGACCAAGTTCCTAATTGAAATGGTTTCCAGAGCAGAAGAAATTTTCATCCCTCCTTATAGAATGAAACAATCATATATTAAGGATTTGAATGTTTAGTTGAAATATATATAATCTAAAGGTTTCAAACAATCTAATATATTTTTATGGGGTTCTCCAATTCACTTTTCCTAGAAGCATGGTGGGTCTTAGGGCTCAAGTGTGTATTATCAATGGTGGAACTGAGTGGAGGTCATGAATCAATATCATCTCCTATGTAATAGTTGTATTTTCTATTAGTAGATAGGTTAAATGATATTCTCCAAGAATGATTTGAGATAAAAATACCACATGTTATGGGGGATACAATTCGACATACTTCATAAATATTTTAGGAACAAGTACAGCTTGTATGAATTTATGCTGATTAAATTTTGGTTGACTAATGCACTGAATATATTCATGGCCATGATGAATATGATCACTCAACCATTTTTGGATAACATTGTGGTGGTTTACATAAATGATATATAAGTATACTCTTAGTTTGTATATTATCATGCCCAAAATCATGACATCATCCTGTGAACACTAAGAGAGTATCATCTTTATGACAAGATAACTAAATGCAGTTTTAGGATTGATAAGTTGAATTTTTTTTGGAGATTTCATATTAAAGGATTTAGTTTTAATGAACACAAATAAATTTATATATGTGTTATATTGAGAACATCCTAATAATTTTTTCATTGTTCATAGCCTACTAGGTTGAGATGTTTATTATCAGAGCTTTATCAAGGATTCCACTAGTTTGAAGAATCTAAGTATGGGATGAACATGAATAGGGTGATGTTTGTTTGGTATGATACTTTCGAGATAGATTTTGAGGATATGAATCATATTATGACCTTATCACATATCATCATATTATATATACATGGTAAAGCATATAATGTGTACTGTGACACATATAGTGTTGGACTTAGAGCAATTCTGTTGCTAGAGGATCAAGTGTTTTCTAATGGATCATGGAACCAGAGACCACATGAGAGGAATTACCCTACTCATGATATGTTTTTATATGAACTAGAACATTCCATAGGATGTTAGAGAGACTATATCGTAGATGTGCGGTTTTTGGTATACTGGGACCGTAAGATCCTTAGGTACATGTTTTCTTAGTGATACCTAAACTATCGGCTGAGGAGGTGGGTTGAGTATCTATAGTATTTCAAAATAGAGTTAGGTTATACACCAATCAATGTAAATTAAATTTAAAATGTATTGGTCTAATACACATAGACATAGGTAGTGTGGGAGACCTGAGATAATGATAGATAATTTTCCTCTTTATATACATTCATTTCAATGTTCAGGAGTCTTAAGGAAAAGTTGCCCCTACCACGAAATCTCTTCTGATTTTTCTATTAGAAAAGATCATGAAAAAGAATTTATATGATCGAGTGGGCGTGGTTCTGATAGAAAACATATATTCTTGGGATATGTCATCAAAATGGTCTCGTGGTGGTGTTACTTTTATTCCTTTCTGTGAATAGTATGGATTCTTATGGGCTTATATGAGGAGATGATGAGGGAGCATCATTCTTATATATGAGTAGTGAATCCTATTTTGAGAAAAAATTATCATGATATCCAAATATATTTATATTGTTCATGAATTTAGAATATTGAATCATGGTTTATGGCCACTTTCATCACCTTTTACCAGGTGAATGTCAATCATTAGTGGCCTATTGGGATTTTTTATCCTTCTCCCATTCAAAACTGAAAATGAAATGATGTCAGTATAGGCTTTTTGGTATGATAAAATAGGAAAACACATAATAATGATGCTATATGGGTGATTTCTGATTGAATGAATAAGGTAAAAAACATATTACCCATAAATTAGACATTCAATGATGAGGATCTGGGCAATCAATACCAGGGAGAGGTGTTTTGGTGTCCTTTAGGACTGAGGAGCATTGTATCCAATAAATATACTCATTTCAAATTGTGTTTCTATTTTAGTCTACAGAAAGATTTCAGATCATAAAGAATTTTTACCATAACTTATCATCTTTAGAATAATGGACAACTTGAGTGGAATATTCAGGCTCTATAAGATATGTTACGATCAAGTGTTTTGAATTTTGGTGGTTCATGGGAGAAATTTATTGCACTCAATGAGTTTTTGTATAATAATAGTTTATTGGAATCAATCAAAATGGTATGTTTTATGGATTTGTATGGTAGGTCATTTAGTTAACCTTTTTTGTTGTAATCGAATTTTTAAACACTTATTTTTCCTAGAATTGTGTTGGAGTCATCTGAGAAAAGTTCATTTAGCTGGAAAATGGTTGGTAACCATGATGAAATGAATAAAATAATATGATGACCATCAGAGATGACCTATGGAATTTGAGGTTGGTTATCATGTTTCCCTTATGTTTCCCCTCAATTAGAGAAATTCTATATCTGAAAACCTTTAAATAATTCACCTAGGACTGTCAGGATGTTTTAAATGATACATAGGATCGGTCTAGTGGTATACAATTTTTCCTATCAACAATTATACAGTATGATTCATGAAATATTTCACGTGTCATGGATTTTGGAGATATCTTCCATACACTTCCAATGTGATAGTCATTTCATAAATCGATCATTTTTCTAATGTTCTCTTTAAGAACCATTTAATAGGATTTGTTGATCATAGTGAGAAATATATTCAGGGTAGGACTATATCGTTGGTTCTAATGAAGTGGAATAATGACATAGTTTAGTAGGATACATGGGATAAGGTTTTTGATATGTGTAAACAATGGATATAATATTTTTTCTAAGATCTCACTACGATACTGGGAGCATCCTTGGAATGAGATATTATATGGTTAGGAGGTTATAAGAACCCTTCTTTTTCCAGGTATGTCCCCCTCTATGTTTTTCATTAATTTTTATTTCATGTGAGTTTTTCCACATCATTAAACCATGGTGTTAGTGTTTCATCAAGAATATTTTTCATTGGAATATACATAATATTGGGTTGTTAGGAAACATGAGAAAATTGAATAGGATCCATATGGAGATCCTTTTTGGGGAAAATGACTTAATGTCCTGAGATGTATGTTTTTTTGAATTAATTGTGTCAGAATATAAATGTGTCCAGTTTGATCATGGGTTCCTTTTATACCAAGAATATTTAAATGGGGTTTATGTTGTTTATAAGGATAATGGTTTGAAAAACCATTTTTATAACATTTACCCATTGTGTGAATGGATGACTCAAAATGTAATTTTCAAAAAAAAAATATTTCGTTGAGGTGATGCTTTTTTCAAAATACACAATTAAAAAAAGAACACGATGTGTAACTACAATACATGACATGTAATTATGAGAATTCCAATATTAAAGTATATTTTTTAGAAGATGTTTCTACTAATCATATTGTGGCTCTTCTAATTTTGACCTAGGTCAACCCTCTAAGGGATTTTTGAGAGCCAACCTTACTTCTAGAAATCTCGATAATGCGGAGGATCCATGTTAAGTGGTTTGGTTATACTTTTCCTTTCAGTCCATTATTTATCCAACCACTATTGTGTAATCCCTTGACTGTGTGTGTTTTTTGTTTTTATATTGATAAGTTAGATCTAGGATCCTCTTTGAGATCATCCACACCTTCATCCTCATGGGTTTTTTTCCATTATATGTGTAGATATCATTACTGGTTTTGTTATGGGGTCTAAATCTTATCCATATGGTTTGGAAATTTCTAATTATATGCAATATTGTGATTTCTACAATTTAATCTGTCATTAAATTAATAAACTAAATAATTTTATTATTCAATGGTGTACATTGACTTAAATAAGTTATTTCTATATCTTATGGATACTCGTTCGGTGAGGGAACCATTTATAAAATTAAATTGGATAATGTTGGGATGTGTGTTTAGCATGAAATTATTCCTTAGGAGATTAATTCATATCAAATACCTATGTTTTTTTCTTTCTACTTATTGATTTGAATTTTAATCAAATTTTATATAAATAAAGAGGTATTTGAAAGATAAATTCTAATCCTCATAATTAACTAATGAGTTTTATGATGTCATATTCTGATATCGATGCTATTATTGTATATCAACTAATCCTTGTTTAAATGCTTATATATTATTCATGTCCTTGAAACATTCAAAATTTTATGATATAATTAATATTTCTAGTGGGTTCAACCATGTACCATGTTGTAATTATTATGGGTATTTGACCTAAATGTTTTAATGATTATATTGAGTTGGCTCAGCCCAGTTCCATGTTGTAATGATTATAATGATTTGACCTATATGCTGTAATTTCTATACGTATTGGACCTAGATTTTTATTTTTTATAACATGATTATGGTTATGGTTTCCATGGTCCTAAGACATGGTCTGAAATATTCTATCATTACAAAAAATAGAGTTATTTTCAGTAAGAATGTATCATTGTTGTTGGCATGGTATTGAGACATGATCAGAGATATATAGGTATAGAGCCCATGAATGTTGTTGTTTTCTGTTATTAATTGTCGAATTAATTAATACACCAGTTAATTAATTAATGATATACAATTATAATCAGAATTTCCGATTAAAACATGGTAGTGTCAACCTAATGAGTTATACTCACACCCTATTTGGGCCACCATTTGTTAATTGAGTATATTATGTGGATGTATGCTTGTAAAAGGGAATAAGACCTTGCTGATGATAGTGTCTTGTAGGATGGTGTGGAGTTTGGAGGATGGATTTACATTGGATTTTTCGTTGGAGATATTAACAAATTTATTAGTTTATGACAGTATTTTGTTTTTGTTTTTTCCTGCTACTTATTTATGTACCTTCCATCATGTCCTTACATTATTCTTATTATTATTTATTGGATTATTCAGTTGGAATTTATTGTTAGTTTGTGATATGTTTAAACATGGATTTCATTCATTTATATGGATTATTACTACTCTTATGAGACAAAATACTAGGGTTACAATCTTCCCTATATACATTTCACAACCCTCATACTATTTGGTAGCCATTAAATTACTGAGAGGCGTACATGAGGTCTTGTAAACACATATTTTTAGCCACGTGATATAGTATCATCTCGAGGGCACGTTATCCATATAGTTTTGAAAAATTATTTGATTATATTTGGAGATGTCCCTTATAATTGTTTGTCATTGACCATGTAGTCCATTGAATAAACTATGGTTGGGTCAGCCATGTGGGGTTAATTTTTTAATTTGATCTAAGTTATTTCAGACTATTTGAGGTATTTTCCCTTATCGAGGAAGTGTATGATTGAATTATTATACCACCTATGGTCTATATTATTCAAAATATATTTCATGTGACCCTATAAAGGAAGAACTTCCTTAAACCTTCACACATGATATGGAATGATGACATTGAGATTTAGGCTATTTCATTCTATCTATAGAATATAATTTATGTCAACTACTTATGAACAAATTTATTATTGGTGTAAATAACTATGAAATTATAGGTAGTTAAAATCACGATATACTTGATTTCTTGATCCCATATATGGATAAGATTTGAAAATTGAGATTGAGATTTAGATTTATTGTGTTTTATCATCACTAGAAGGACTATTGGGATGTTTATAGAGGCCTTGAATATGCATAGGGTGGTTATGTGATTGTAGATGCATGGTCAATGTGTCGTAGTAATAGATTTCTATATGAGGTGGTTGGTCATGCCAAAAATAGTTGTTGTTTATACATGGTGTGTAGTGGATGTGATTAAATATTTTAATAAATAAAATTGGTCTGTTTATTGATTGATGAGAAACATGCCATGAAAATTTTTATAATAATATGAATTGTGAGTCGAGAAAGAATAATGCTACAAAATTAAGGAGGTGTTCCATGTTGATGAGAAATATATGATGAAGAAGATATAATGGTATCTCTAAAATATATAAGAGTCACTAATAGATATTTTATTATCACTCTATGTTATATAAGTATTCTTGTGTAATAAAAATGGGTAACACTAAAATATATATGGTTCACTCTATAATAGGTAAGGGTTACAAGATAATAAGTAAATGTAATAGTTATAATCATTGGTAAATATAGTATTTAAAAAAATGAGTGTGAGGAGTTGAACATCACATCCTGATGGTCCATGCATATATGTGTCTCTCAAGGGTGGAAGGATATTTAAATATTGGGTGATTTATACTATGGTGGGACCCTAGGATATAGGGTAATTTTAATGCTTTGGGTGGTTAGTTATGTTGGTAATGGAATGATCACAAAACAATTTGACCCCAGGATGTGAAGTAAGGGTTTTACTTCTGTTAATGGAAGATGAGTCACATTATAACAAAAGGTACAGACATTGAGGGGTTCTTGGTTGATGAATTTGATAATGAGTCCTAAGATAATATCTTCAATGTTATGGCTATCTATGTTTTTCTAATAAGTGTTGTATAATATGTTGGTATTTTTAAAAGAAAACACTATTGGGAATATTTATTTCTAGGATGTGAAAACATGTTGTGTATAAACTATTCAATCCATATTCTTCTCACTTTCAACCTCCATTAGTTTTGGGTATTAATGGTTTTTGGCCTCAACATTTAATGTATGATTATTTCTTTCTTATGTTGTTCTTCACCACATGTGTAACTTAGATTTGTTGTGATTCAGATAAGGGTTTTATTTCAGTTCAACTAGATCATGGTGGAATTTCACCTTATATGATGGGTTTTTCTATTTACATGTTTAAAGGGGATCCAAGGTAGATTAACAAACTAGTATTTGTGTATATTTATTATGGTATGTTTCTAATTTAAGTTATTTTTTGTTTTCTATTTGTTTGGGTGAAATTGATGGGTGTTTTGAAATGATATGATAGAGACTCTGTACTCTATAATTATTTGAGGATACATTTGTTGGTTCATACCTCATTACTTATTGATTATCCTTTGATGAACTCTTAGAGAATTTTTTTATTGATTATGTGCGATGTATGAATTTGGGAATTGATATTTTTTTTAATGTATAAATTTATCAAAATTCATTTAGAACATATTAAGTGGAATTTGACAGAGTTAGTGATTTTTATTGATATAACTAGATAATTTTTAGTTGGGTCGATGTTAAAATAATAGAAATTTTTTCAGTTTGATGTTAGTCACCCAAAATCATCTCTCTAAGGTTCATTCAATTTTTTATAGAAAGTGATTTTTTTCCAACCACTTTTGTGAAATCGACTGTGAATTAATATTTATTTTTTTCTTTTATATTCCCATGTTATGAGACGTTGTGTCATGATCCATGGTAGACCCTTGAATACTATGTTGATTCCGTAGTCAATGATGGACATTGGAATGACCATTTTTTTGTATTATATGATATGTCGAACTTATATTGTAATAAATTCAAACTATTTTTCATAATCGACATTGGGTTTTGTTTCTTTGTTCCATTCGAGTAGAAAATTTGATATGAATTGGTGTTTAGATTATTGGTGAGTTATATAGAGACCTCGCGTACAACCCTATAACTTCTTTATAGATAACCAAGACATGGGGTGATTATTCCCCTATAAATAGAATATATAAATATAAAAGAGTTCATTGGTGATGATAGTGGATCTATTTTCATAGTTTTGACCAATATATCCAGTCTCAAATTTTGATGGTAATTATGTATCTTTTATATAAAATTTACTAGCATGAGATGATTGACTAATTGTTAAGACATAAGAAAAATGTTTTCATGTGCCGAGAAATCATATTAATTTACATAGTGGGTTTATCCAAAAAAATATAACATGATTAAGGAATCCACAAAATATGTCTAATATTTATATGACTTAGGGAACCATTATGGGTGAAAACGTCTTATACAGAATCTAGAAAGGATTGGAAATTGGTGGATGACATTTTTCCCCTATTGTTAATGTTTTTATGGAAACATATTATGTCATTGAGATGAAAAACATAGAAATATATATATATATTACATATTAAAGGGTTTGTAACCCATGATACCCATATGATATATGACCATATCTTTGTTGGGAACCTATCCCCTTGTTTATTATGATATATGGTTATATCTTGGATGGGATCTTATCCCATTGATTATTATGATATATAGTGATATCTAAATAATGTCCTTATCTACATGGTGATTATGATGTATGTTGAAATCTAGTTTGGGTTATTATACCCATGTATATTATGATATCTGGTGATTTATAGGGTTGGTTCATATCATAATAATGATTATGATATATGGTGATATCTAGGGTAAGGGGTTATCCCATAGATAATTATGATATATCATGTTATTATGGATGATTACTTATCCCATTGAGTATAAATATATATATATATATATATTGATATCAAGTGTGGGAAATTATCCCCCTCATTATGGTGATATATGATTTTATCCAAGGTTTTCAACTATACTCCAATAATGATTATATATTATTGTATATGGAGTGTCTAGTCAACCCAAAATTAGTGATGATATATTATAGTATCTATGGTGACTTTTAATCTCCATGATGGTGCGGATATACATTATTATCTATAGAGGATTCTTATCCTTATAACGAGTATAAAATATGATGGTATATTGGGTTTTCTTCTATCCCCCATAAAGGTGATTCTATTATGGTTTCTAGGTCTTATTCTTATACTTCTAAGGACATATAATGGTATTTGATAATATGTTGTTGGGATCTATATCATGCATTGATACTTATTTGTAACTTGTTTAGATAAACTCTCATTTAGGCCATCAAATGTATGATCAACATGGATAATATCCATTTTAATGATAATTATTTTTTATATGTAGTTTTTTTCATTTCTATGTTTGTTGAATTTTACCTTAACTATATATAAAGTTTATGTGAGTGAAACCCTTGATATTCGCCTACTACGTTATACTGAAACAATACATAGGTGACACTGGCACACTAGTTCTTGAGAATACCTCATGATCATAGGAATTGTTCTATAAGTGGCCCATTGTAGGATGTTATATAGATAAAAAAATTACTGTATATTGGACTAAGTTAGGACTCTAAACTAGGTTGTTCTTTCCAGTTATGTTTTCTTATTGTTGGATAAATATTATCATCCCATAGGAAAACTAATAAGTTTCATCTTGACATGGGTAATAGTTTTTTATAGTTATTTCTATTATAGTTTATGGTATGTTTCATTTTTCTCACTACTTTTTCTATAATGTTTCTTTTCTTGGTTAGATATTATTTTTAATGATGGTATATTATTTTCATTTTTTTGTTCAACTCTAATAATATGTGACATTTCCACTATAGTATAACCAAATAACCTCACATCTAGTCAACAACCTATATCATATTGGGTGGTCTTCCTAAGATCTCATAGTTATCAAATATTTCTAATATAGAGTGATCTAATTTGAGATATTTCATAGTGTTAATAGAGCCCTATTTTTTTCTCCACAATATATATGATACGTTAGAATAGAGATTGGACTAGTAATAAATTAGGATATATAATATGTATTTTCCCTAGATTAGATATGCATGAGTTGATTTCCATGTTTTTGAGGAGTTGGGATTACTGTTCTTGGATTTCACTATTTTATATTTGTTTATTATTTAATAATATAGTCATTTTCATTATTTTTTTATTTATATATTTTCCTATTGGGATTTGTGGTAAAAGGATTTCATTTATGCATTACATTAGGCATGTAGGTTTATATGACATGTACAAACATATATGTGATTTTTTCACTAGTAATGGGAAAATATTCTTCTTTTTATTTGAAGTGATAATAAAAACATTTTTTGATGTATAAAATAACATGTAAATAGAATTTGACCTAATAGAAGTAGATGTGAATCCATTTCTTGGTAAATATCATCCTTGGGGGATTTCATGTTTATTAACAAAAAAAGTTACCTTACTCCTTGAGGGGGTATTAGAAGATGCATATTCCAGGTGAGCGTTAGTATCATAGAGTTGGTAGTTGACATTAGTATGATATTTTTAATATATGTGTATAATAACCCTAAGGTAGGGGCGTTGGATAGGGAGTTTCATAGTGTTATTTGAGATGGGAGCATGGATGATTCTCATTGAGTTTTGGATTATATGGAGTATGGTTATGGGTTAGGTAGGAGATCTTAGATACATGGGTATTGTGATTAGGATTGTACCACACTAAGAGATGTCTTTTAATAATACAATTTTTCTTCTCGAGATGTATTTTGATATAAAAGAGATACTAAACATAGGGGTTGTCCAATATTGGGATTTCAATAAGAGATGGGAGTCAATTGTAGAAGCAATTATTATTTGATTTATTAATTGGAGGTTTTATCAGGAATGTTGTATAGGAAAGGCAATTCATTAGTAAATGTGAATGTTCAACTATACTCTATTCTTTTGTTTTGATTATTATAACAATCATATATGGTGTTCTATATTGGTTATTTTGGAAAGCATTCCTATAATTAATTATATAAACATGTTTATAATGTGTGTTTAGATGGTGGATTATGTGCATATGTCTATTAGAAATGGGATATCAAATTATATGGCCTTAGTAGAATGACATATAGTAGTATCATTGGGGAATGTGATTTCTTCTATGGTCATTACATTGGTAATGCAGGATACTGATCACCATTTTGTGTTCAGTATAATAGAAACACATTTAAAATTGGTTTAGAGGGATAATACTTATTTTATCAATGTGGTAGGTAGATTAGTGAAACATAATATTATCCTATGGTGTGTATTATTAATTTTTATTGGCATGATTATCCTTCGATGACACGTTGGACAAGGAGATGGTTAAATTTTGGGAAATCTATTGTGTTTTTTTAGTCATGTGACCATTGAGGTGGGTTCATAAATATTGATGTAAACTAATTTTCCATAAACGTTAATCCTTCCTAGTGTAGTAATATGTTGCTTTAGGATGTATGTGTTGGGTCCATTGAGACACATATTAGTTAAAAGCTCTTTAGAACAATCAGTATATTAATATTGATTCATTAAATTTTATGTGTCATGACTACATGAAGTTAGGTTGGGGGTTTTTATGGTCTCATTGTATGGATTAATATTGATTAACATCAGATATAATAAGACAGTTTAACAGATGTATGGATCTTATTGTGATCAAATGTTGATAATGGGTTATTATTCCTGGATTCTAAAATCTCTGTTTCTCAATGTTGTGGGTGATATAGAGTATGTTAATGTGTGATTTAAAATATGTAATTTAGTTCTATCTAATATTATTAGTGAAAGTAACAAGTTCTCTATTAATTGATAAGTAACTAAAGAGTGATTTATGAGGTTCTATTTATGTAATGATGATCATTTCATGTTAGAGGCACGTTATGATTCATTTTAAATTGTGTAATATACTAAAAATAGAATTTCTCATTTTAAATCCCTAGGGGGTTCAGTGACACTTCATGATGTATATGAAAATTTTAGGGGTCATTATCTACAATGAATTTGGAACCATAATTATTTTGATCAGTTATTGGGGACTAAGTGGCATCATAGAGGGATAAAATATGATAGTTGCAGAATGGTGATAAATGTAATAGAACATGATTTAGCTCAATCATCATCAAGGGTAGAGTGATATATTCTTGGTAGTATCATAGAGATGTTCTATAAGGCACCATTATATCATTCCACTCTCATGAAGGGCTCGAGATGTGGACCAATTTGATGAAAATATGTAGATCTTGTGAGGTACAATGTTCAACTACTGATGGGTATTAGGAATGAGTATTCCAATGATCAATGATAAAAGAATTATTTTAGTGGGAAACACACCATATTTTATTTATGAACATGTTTCTAATTTAAAATAGTTTCCTAGGAATGTTGGGTGTGATCCTATAGTAGGAAAAACTCTGTACTAGTATCAACTTTTTAACAATTAATGGACTTACAAAACATGGATATGTGTGGTAAATAAAATATACCTAGTTATCGGAATTTATTTATAGGTATTGGGAAGTATAAATATGTTAAACAACTAATAGATTATAGATATAGCATAATGATAATGTTTAATGGGAAACTATTTTTTTAAGAAATATGCTAGAGGAGTGATGGGACTACGAAATTGTGGTTCTCATGCATTGCACAATGATATATACCATAAGGTGGGGAATTGTGTTAGGAAAATATTTTTGAATGTGAAAATATTGATTCTGATAAAAATGTTTGGGTGATGCTCATATGTGTTGGTTATAGAGTGATATTCTAGTGGAGGTAGTGACATAAATTTATGGTTTGTTACATTTTCTGTTTTATAATTCATGAATTCCATCAAGAGGGACACATTTTTGGGAGTTAATTAGTTTCATTATGTTACAGTGTGTTGGGGTAGAAAGTTATATTCTGGGATGTTGTACGTTTAATTGAAGGTGTTGGTTAATAGAGAGTAAAAATGTTTCATTCATGTATCATATGACATTATTAGTGGCTATAGATATAGGCTCATGTAGTTTTGAGTAGTGGAGTTAGATTGTGTTTTTCTGGTGACCTGACAATAACCTAAGTGAGACATTGAATTTAGGTCATGAATCAGGTCAAGGTGACCAAGATGTTTGTCATCAGATGCATTATGAGAGTTCTCATTGATGGGAATCATTATTCTAGGGTGTTTTCAAATTATATTCACATTTCGTGTTTGTCAAATACATATAAATATGAATTATTGGTACCCAAGAAGGGAATATTTTAAAATATGGGATTCAAATTGAGATTTTGTGAATTAGAAAATTTCTAAAAGGTGTATGAAAATGGTTTTAAAGACCCATGAGTTTCCTAGAGAGATCCGGTAATATTTTTGTAATTTATAGGGTGACCTTATCATATATTTCTACTATCACTGACATGTTACAACCAAAATAGTAGTCATTATGGCATAATGCGTGTCACATGTGATTAAATAGTTTAAATTTTAAATGAGTGTGGTTGTATTATTGGTATGTATCTCATCGTAAACACCTTCTTTTTATTATGATGTGGGTTTCATGGAGGTATCATGTTGTGGGAAAATGATATAGAATCATGGAAAGGTGCCACATTAGATGAATTTTTTCGGTGTATTTATTCGTCATGCTGCAACCGGTGGAGAGTACACTGTGTTCTGTGATATGTAATAGTTATCTTGAAATATGTAACTGTCACTCTACAATATGTGTGGATTAATCTATGATATATAATGGAAAATATAAACTATCATTTGGTTAGTATATGATATATAATGGTTACTAAGAGGTAAATAAGGAAAACCACAAAATATATATAGGTGAGTATGTGATATTTTAGTGTTACTCACTAATGGACCTTGTTTTATTCCATGGTAAATTTCTATATAATTTAACCTTCATAATTTATATGAAATGATGTTTTTAATACTCATCTTCATAAAAAAATTTAAAGAGTTGGAATAACATTATTCATTGTTTATTGACTTTTTTAAATTACCTAGTGGTCTCCCATGAGTCTCATTATGTTTAGAGAGTGTCAGACAATGAAAATCAATGATTTGGTGGGTCTTCATATAGTGGATGATTTTTTTGAAATCGTGCAGCCTTAAGCATAAAATCATGAAACTAATGAAAAGGTGTATAAATTCCCCACATGGGATGTTCATGGATTACCCAAACCATGCACCAAGACCTGAAGGTCAGTGAAGAATTTATATTATTCTCAAACTATTAATCGCACGGTTGAAATGGTCTTGTATAACTGTGAAACCCAAAATACATGTTGTGTTGTTTCATAGAAATCATTTTGATTAAATTAAAATTAAATAAATTAAATCTTAAAACCAAATCCACCTTGCCACCCTCCTTAATTGTATGATGAAACCACTCCCACTTCCTCTCCAGACATGTGTGACACAACCTCTATGACCTCCACTCTTCAGGCTGTTCTCATTGGATTTCTTCCTGACTCTCACTCAATCTATTGAGGAATTTTCTATGGATCAAACATATACCTTTTATGATAGTTTATATTTTCCCGATCATTTGATTTCCATTATCCCAAACCCTAGGGTTTATGCTGACAATAATATTGAATCTTTTTCAGATATTATGGTGTGAAATGCATCTCTTAGGAATCTTTGTGGTTGTTTTAGAATCAACCATCGAAGGGAAGGTGCATTGATCCATTTCAATTTATAATCACCACTTTAGTTTGGGTGTCTTTTGTTTTTTTTATCACATCTTCATTTTGGATCCATTAGAGATATTGGGTCCCAGGTTTCTATTATAGTGCATTTTTTTCATCCTTGAGGGTTATTCGATTTGCCAAAGTCAAACGCGACCTACCACGAATACACAAGTTGGAATATAAATATGTAAGTTCCCCATTTATATATATATTAAACCATTAAAGTGAATATATATATATGGGGCTCTGTTTGGTTAAGTATATATATAAAAAATTCATACGTGTGTAAGTGGAAATGGGTGTATGCATATAATCATATATATACCGATCACCACATATATATTCATGTCCTTGGGAATATGTACATAAGGGATAGGTTTCATTATTGATATGTGAATTTTCAAATTCTTAGTGGGGGGAAATATCATCATTGAGTGGTCTCTAATGAAGACAACAATTTTTAAAGTGTTCGTCTTGGTTACCTACCCTTTGAGGAAAGATCCCTTTACATATCCATTTTAATTTATGAATTCATAAATTGACAGGTTTTCACACATTAAATAGATTTCAATTTGTGTTGTATATTTTGAATATTACATCCCCTTTAAAATTAATTCATAATTATCTTGAAATGTCATTTAAATATTTTGAACGATTTTTAGAACAATTTCATGTTTTTATAGTAAAACCCCTTGATTGAGGAGTGTGATCTTCTAAAAATGTATGAATTCATGATATAAAGCATGAATAGATAGTTGTATTGTCTTTCCTGTTTTATTTTTTTGTATTTGGAACATAAATGGAATGTTTTGAGGTAGGGTATTCCTCTGTAAATGTTTTCCATTTTTTGGGCCCTTTGGTGATTTAGTATCCCTATTTATTTTGGTACCATGATTGTTTCATCAGTACGGTAGATTCGAGCCTCGAGAGTAAAAGAAGACTTACCACATATGAATATGTAGGAATACATATATATATATATGTAATATCCCCTATATAATGTATATACACCCATTGTAGTGAATATATATATATATATATATCAGTCTATGTGTTCTTATGTATATATATGAAAAATGTATATAGTTGTACATGGAAACATGTGTGTTAATATAAACATATATATAAGGTTCCCTTGTACATATTCATGGCCATTAAAATATGTAAATAAGGGCTAAATTTTTTTATGTATATTTGATGGTGCCTATTATCATAGGCGAGAAAGAGAAGCTTTGAGTGGTCTCTAATGAAAATTTCATGTTTTGAATTGTTCATTACAGTTCTCTCCCAATTGAGGTAGGATTTTATTCCACTTCCCATTAAATTTTAAAATATATTAATTGATTTTTATGAACCATAAATATAATTTAATTAGTGATGTATGGTTTTTAGATTAAATTCCCCTTTAACATGAATTTAGTATGACTTTTAAAATAAAGTATAATTATGTTAAATGGATTATTTGAATAATAATTTCATATTTATATAATAAAACCACTTAATGGAGGTTAACTGTATTTTAATATAATAAGTATGGATTTGTGATATAAATCATACCTAACTAGTCATATTGTTTTATTCCATGATTTTACATCTTTGGTACATAAATGAAATGTTTTCATACATGGACAACATTCATGGTAAAATAGATAAACCATCCATTAGTATAAGTTTTATGTAAAAAAGGCACAATCTAAGGGATTGGACCATCTTGTAATTGGAATTACTAATTTGGTATTTTTTACCTTCCAATGACACCTATTAACTGCTCATTTAAATTTATTTGTTGGTTTTACTTTCATTAGTAATTTAATTTTCATGTATTAATATTTTATCGTGTTTATGACTTCTTTTCATCATTCATAGATTTAAATGGTTAATTTTAAATGGGAATGAAATTGGTTGTATGACCATACCTCATTTTATAATTAAATGAGTACAAATTATATGAAATTTGATAATTAAAGGATGGGACTTTATATATTTTTTGAACATTATGATTCATGATAGTTATCATACCTAATTGAATCATAATGTGTGGTAAGGCCATACCAATTATAACATGCTTATTACATGGTATTGTCAATATTATTCCATTATATAGGATTAATAAATGTATAGAATGATGGTTATTTCCCCATGGAAATTTATTATATATATGATTAAATAATAAATAGGCTATGGAACAATGGTAAGGGATTGTTGATCATGGAGGATATACACCCTCACTTACATCGGGTGTTGAGTTCATGATGTCTCACACCAATGGTACCAGTGGGACATTGCGTTGAGAAACAACGCTCCATGTTTAGAGTGTTGGAATGGAAGAAAACTCACCATAGTGAGTGATAAGTTCAAGGAATCTCAAATTGTATTGGGTTGTAGGGAATGTACCATTTTCATGAGCTTATATGCTCGTTTAGACTAGTTATGAATGTCTGAGAAACGACTGGTCTGGTCAGAAAATAGTATTCCATGTATATGGAAATTAGGTGTCAATATAAACTTGGTTTATATAGATGGATACAATATATTAAAAAATATATTCATGTAATTTTTACTATGTATATAGTTTATGATCATAAATTATTTTTGATAGTGAGCTGAATCTGGTATAGTCGGACATGTGTCTAATTTGAACCTGAGCTAGCCTGTGTTATTATTGTATTACTGTTTAAAATTTCCTACACATTGGATAATTTATATTTCATTACATAGAATAGTCTATAAACCATGGGTGTTGGCCTACTATGATTTATATGTCACACCTTGATTGAGCCACAATTACATCGGGGTACGCTGTTAGACCTTATGTTTGCAGAACCATGTAGTATATCTAGAGTATCCTTGATTTTACCTACAATTAATGAGTAGAGGAATGTTCTTCTACCATATATGCTTGTGGATCTAGTAATTGGGAAATTATTAGTTTACTAAATTAATATTTTTATTATAATCCTTACTTATTGTACTTTTTGTATCATCTGTCATATATGAATTGATATAAATTTTGAATGGACACATTTAGATTTAGATGATATTACATTTATCTTTTGTATCTTATCTTTCATTTATTATATATTCTTCTATTCTGTTCAATTTAATTTCTGCTTTACCACTGTTATACAATGATCATGAGTGTATAGTCTCCCCACTATCACCTCTTTATACCCTTGTTTCTAATATGTAGGCTCTGGCATACAGGGAGGTGTCCTTGAAACCATGTGAGCCACAGGTCTAGATACCATAATTTTGGTCAACTGGTCTAGGAAGTATCATATTATATGAATCTTAAGGGAAAAATTTTCATATGTTTTGTAAATTTATGATATTTATGGATTACATGGTGACATATAATGGATTATTTAATTTGTATGTGTAAATGTAGAGTTTTCTAAAATTTTAGTGTGTTGGATTAGATGTTTCACCATGACTATCTTCCCAATGATGGTCTCTTAAATATATTGTATCACACCATAGTGGGAGAGGTGAGCTATAGGTGGTCTAAAAATGGAATTGTAATCACGAATCTCTAGGTGGTAGGATATTCTATGAAATCAAATGATATAGAAAAAAATGACCCTAGGTAGTGAATGTGAGTTTTATGTTCTAGACGGGAGGATTTTTTCCACATCATAACCAATGGGATATACCATGAGAGTTGTTTGGTAGATTAATTGAAATGTGATCCCTAATAGTTACACCAAATTGGTCCTATTATATTATTTTTTACTAAGGGAATCATGGATTTTGTGGGTTTTAAATTGAATATTGTTGTTAGAGTTCTTTATTTTTGATACATTTGAACATGAATATGTTTATATACACAACCCTTCATATTCTCATTTTAATTATCTTAGAATTATGTTTTTTGAAAAATTTGTCCCTTATAATTTAATGCATTTTTTATCATCATTTATTCCTCTATAAGGTTGGTTTCTTTTATTTATAATTTCACATTATGGATTCATTTCAGTTACACTAGAGAATGTGGGAATTGATATGAATATGATTTAAATATTCATTTTATGGATATATTTGATTTTTAAAGGATGTTATAACTATGATACATGTATATTTAATAAAATGTATCGCATATTTTAATTATTTATGGCATTCCTAAATTTGGGGTGAAATTTATGGATGTTGTGAAATTAGAAGATAGGCTTTCCTATGCTAGAGGCCCAAGTGAATAACAATGATGGTGCACATCTAGTTTCATAATGTTTATCCATTTAAAATCACTCAATGAGTCATAAATTGATTAATTAATAATTATTAATTATAAAATTAATATATTTTTAAGTTTTATATGTATCATAGAAGGATTATAATTGATTATGTGGTTATAGATGGATTTAGGTCCTTATGTTGTAGGATGATGACTGATTGAACTTAGTCAACTTTTGTGGTGATTTTTTTTCTTAATGGAATGGATTTTTTTGTGTGGTATGTGGTCCCTATAAATATCTTTATGTATTATTAATTATGTTATATAACATGTGATATATTTTATTTTCACTTGTATGTGAATGACCATGATCTAAAAAATTAATAGTTTATTTTAAATTCTAATTAGATGAATAATTTTTTATTTATTTATGATGGAACCTTGATCCAAAATTGGAATTCTATATTAACAAATGGTTATGATCTTGCTTATAATTTTTCATTCAATTTAATGTTGACCTCATTAGGTAATATATTCATTAAATCTAACATAGTGGCCATTGGATTTGGTTTCATTCTTCATTGTAGACATGGAACAAGTTATGTATGGTTTTATAAATTAAGGGTGTCTTATATAGAGACATTGGGTGATACATTATAATATATATTTATATAATATATTGAGTTTGTGTTACTCCACAATAGAAATATATGTTTTATGACATTACCTTGTTCATGACTACATTTATAGTTTGGTAATAAGTGCGACAACACAGATAGACTCAATGTAAGACAAACAATATGTCTAGATTCTTTAAATATGTCTTGAATGATGTGTTGTTCTATTAACAACCATTAGTAATAGTTTTATAATGTTATAATTATTTCTAGGACATTACATTGTGGGTTTGACCCTATATTTGTGAATTAGACAATGGAACCCAATGGGTGTTCCTTGATGATGATGTAACCAAGGGTACTATAGTAGATTCCCTAGTCTTTGTTGGAAATTGTAGAGGATTAGAAGAGGTGGATAAAATGGTTGTAGACTAGTGAGAATGTTATGATGAAAATAATTTGTCTTCATGGAAGGTGATCTAGATATATGTGTATTTGGTATGGGTGGGTTCCCATACCATGTGAAACATATAATATTTTGTGATATATGAGGTGGGAATTAATCCCCTAGATTATTATGATATTAAGGGATATCCATGGTGGGTGACTAACCCTCAAATGTTTATTCCATATGGTTATTTTTGAGGTGGATTGGGTATCCCCTCAATGAAAATGATATATAGTGATATCCAAGGAGATATCATATACCCAAGATGCATATGATTTATATATATATTATGGGTGGGTGTTTATACTCTAATGATTATGATATATGTTGATATTCATGGTATATAACTCTCATCTTTTATAATTATGATATATGATAATATATTTTGTGAGAACCTATCCCCCAGAGGATTTTGATATGTGGTTATATTTGTGGAGGGATATTAATCTTCCATTTCTAGTGATATATGATGTTATATGGGTAATATATTTATTCTTTAATGATATAGATATATGGTGGTATCTGAGGTAGGAATTTATCCCCTTGATTGAAATTATATATGGTGGAATCTAGTTTTAAAACATAACAACCAAATAATAGAAATAAATGATGTAATATTGGGAGGATACTTATCCAAATGATGATGATGATATATGATTGTATGGGAGGTGGAAAATTATTACCATAATGATGAAGATATTGTTTTATTTATCGTATACAATTATACCTTATAGATCATATGTTGGTATATAATATTATTTGGTTGGGTTCTATTTTGGCGCATTGTATTCATGTGCGACTTATTCAGAGACACCCTAGTACATTCCAAAGCTAGTATAGTTACACACTAGCAGCTCGAATAGTACACGTACTCATGAAAGATATTTTGTATGTTGTGGTTCATTATTGGATTATATATATATATCAAATTTTACTTCACATGTATATACTATTTTTATTTGTGGAAACCATTGGTGGTGGCCTAATGAGTTATACTCAAATATATATTTGGAGTCCAAACCACATTGGTACCCAATAAAAAATAACAAAAATGGTTTTGGGTTCACATGTGGTTTAATATTGGATGGATTTTATAGATATATTGGATACAGTTTAGATATTTGATTACATTAACATTGGAGATGATTTTCATTTATAGTTTAGAAAAATTTTGTATAGGTATTTATATGATCTACTAATGAGAAAATGTATTGGTGCCATGTAGAATAATTTTTCATTTTTTACTATATTTTTCTTATAACAAGTGCTGTATTTTATTCTATAAGTTTTTTTGTGTTTTTTCTTTTATTCAGTTAAATATTCTATTGTCTGATTCTATTTTAATTTTTAAATTTATTTTCTACTTTAATAGGTTTTTATATGATCCCCACTACTGGTCGGAGTCGAATCTCAAGAGGGGGTGAATTGAGTTCCAACATAAAATTTCTATTAAAAACATTATTTTAACGATCCACCAAATTTACAAATGACCCATTTAATTAAGGAAGTAGAGATATAGAAGTATAATTGGTCAATAGGTTTCTTAAAGGGTGATTAGTCCTTAGCTGAATTAGTGTAAAAAACTTCTTCAACTTCTGAAACAATTTTACTAAATTAAAAACATATACACACTCACCAAAACTAAGTATAAAAGTGAATGAAAAATAGTTTTGTTTTTTTTAAATTATAAGAAGTGGATAATAGCTAAAACAGAATACAAAAAAAAGAGAACATGGGAGTTAAACAAGAGATTCAGTCTCAAGACGGGACTTAATCCACTCCACTTGGTGATCACCTTCCACCAAGAAGTTTATATTCACAGTAAACATGATACAGATCCTGTAACAGGAATTACAATAGTTTTCACAATCTATCCAGGGTTCAAACCCTCTACAAAAGTTCTTCAGGGAAAAAACAAACAATATAGACCACACACGGTCTCTTACACAATTATACGTGGGAAATAATATGAAGTGAAGTTTCATGTGAGGATATTCAATATCTTCCAGTTCAAGTAAAGGAGACAATGTGTGAAATAGACAGGCACACAGTTCTCAGAAATGTAAAATGAAAGAGCACAATTTAGCTAAGATTATACATTTGAGTTTAGAAAGCTCTATTTGTTTTTAGTTCTTCTCTTGACTCCTTGGAGTGAAAAATTTGTTGTTCGAGTCTTTCTATAAAAGTTGTATACAAAACAGAGTGTCGCATCTCCAGGTTCTAGCATTTAGGAATTGAGTGTTATGCTTTTTGTGTTGGTCGATAGTTGATGTGAAACAGCAGGCACCCTTGAAATTTTTCTCCTGAAATAATCTTCTTGAATTTCTTGTGTTCACAGTGAAAGTTCTCGAATGGTTCTTCCTAATTCTCCAGTAAGTTATTTTTCATGCATTCCTCTTTCTTATCTTTTGTACTTTCTATTCTCATTCATCTTGCTTTTTTTCTTCCTCGGTCTTCTATTTTATATTTGAGGCCTGACAATAGGAATAAGTACATCATGTTCCATCTTTTTCATACCTCGTACTGTCCCCATATACAGTATCATGATTGTCTACAATAAACATTAATTATTTTCAGAAGCATATAATTTATCAAATATGATGATTAGAATAATCTTAATAATTTGAAAAAGTATGGAGTAGGAGAGTAAGGAAGGCTGGTAATGGTATCCTTCCCAACAACATGCTTCAACAGTAAGTGCACATCAACAACATTAATCGGTCACCCTTCCAATGGTAACCTTCCATCGATCACTCTCCATCGGTAACCTTCCATTGGTATCCCTCAGCAGTAACCATTCCAATATTAGTCTTGTATCGGTGACCTTTCAATGGTTATCGTGAAACAGTGACCTTGGCATCGATGATCTTGCGTTGGTGACCTTGAAATGTTGACCTTGCATCAGTGACCTTGAAACGGTGACCTTGCATCGTTAACCTTTTCATCGGTGACATTGCATCGATGACCTTGCAATGGTGAACCTGCATTGGTGACCTTCCATCGGTGACCATGCATTAGTGACCTTTGCATCGGTGGCCTTTTTACTTATAGAAATTTTGTGTTGTGTGGATAAACAAGAGAGCAGTGAGATTAAATGTACATAGTTATTACTTTGATATAAAATAATTTTCTCATAAATGATTATTTTGTAAGTCATAAAATATGATTTAAATAAATGAAACATGATTTTGGATTACCAAAATAGGTGAGTCCAATAATATCCCCATTTTCGATAATCAAAAATTAAGTTAGTA
This sequence comes from Viscum album, assembly GCA_963277665.1. NCBI lineage: Eukaryota > Viridiplantae > Streptophyta > Magnoliopsida > Santalales > Viscaceae > Viscum > Viscum album. The sequence goes on along the minus strand of OY728140.1, from coordinate 1,301,880,866 downwards.
TTTTCTGAATAAAGGTTAAGCACATTTTCTAATATCATCATAGGTGTGTATTCATAAAATTGTACCAAATTTATTGGGGAAAAGTAGATGGAATATATATGAAAACATTCCAATTAACTTAAATATGTCTCCCCCTTTGGGAAATATTGATATTCATGCTTAAATATGTCTCCCCCATTATGATTATCCAAAATAAATTAGGACAAAAAGAAACAACATAGGATATACCAATAATGAAGAAAAAATATAATATACAAACATGTTACAATGATCCCTATCAACTATGAAATCCCACATTCAATCCACATTAGAGATGACCAAGTGAGATTTGTCTTTGGGAGTTGAGGTGGTAGGTTTTGAAGATAGAGGGATAGGCTGAGGGATGGTAGTCAATAGGATTGGAGGAGTTTCAATAGCAGCATCAGTAGACTAGTAGTGAGTAGATATCTAAGGAATAATAGGGGTAAACTTTTGATGGCCTATGCAAGAGTCATCGTTGGTGCACAATGGTAGATCCTGAACCAGGAGAGGTTGAAGGAAAGATAGAAGGAATAATGATGGGAGTGCAGTCCCCATGGAGGAAGGTTAATAAAAGATTTCTGAAATCCATAATAATAATTCCTCCACTCTCAATTGCTAAGAAAAAATCATCCTTATTCTCAATGAATTTCTCCAAGGCAGGAGTCAACTATCTAATCCTACTTACCTGATACTTAAACACTTGAGTGATAGGGGGAATCCTCAAGTTCTCCAACAACTACTTGAAGTTACCATACCTCTAATTCTTAGTATATACCTTTTTTTAGTAGAAACTATCTTTCTCTTAGATGGCCTTATGATCTTGAGTAGCTTCCCTTATATAATTTCCCACAAGATTATGAATTTCTCTGGTAGTGGAAATAACCCGAGACATGGACTAAGAATACGAGGTACTGGTACTAGAGAACTACTCAACTTATTCACTAAGAACATACTACAAGGCCTCTAGATCAATAGGAGGAGAGGCTAAAGGTTAATTATATTCATATAGAGGTTACATAGTGAAATCCACTATCTCTATAAATCATTTAGTCAACCCACTAATCAGCCCCTTCACATCATCATCTTGGCCACTCATACGTGTCTGCATGGACTTCTTAAAGTCCTCAAACAAAATGACCATTTGCTGAACCACACTTTTAACGTATCGAAGATATTTTTCCACCTGAACCCTTGGAACCATATAGAAGTCTAATATGGAAATAGACAGCTTCACAGATTCTATAGAATATTCCAATGTTCTGATCTGATTCTGACAGTCCTTTACCTCCACTAGCATGATGGAGTGAGAGGAAAAAACTAGCATTTCCATTATAGAAGTGACAACTTCTTGATTATGAGTCATAACCCTATATAACCAAATAAATATCTCATAAATGTGGATATTCTGATATTATTTCTTTGATTCCAAATAATCCTTCATCATATAGTCCTGAGCCAAAAGAACCACTAGCTGCACAATAGTAGTTTCTGAATAAGTAGGAATTGGATGACTTCTGATAGGCTGGTCATCAACAGAGACTCCATAATCTAAGCATAAGACCATATATACAGGGTCATCTGACCAATCCTCTATTACATAAGCTACCGAAACTAAACATATGGAAATAGGATCCTCCCCCTCACTTGGAGAATTCTCTTGATCAACCTCATACAGCTCTGCCATACCTCCTTGAGCAGCTGCATCAACATAAGGGTCCACTTCCACTACCTACACCAAATATTCAACAACTTCTAAAAAAATTCTAGCTTCAACCGAATCATCATCTTCTTCATCTACACGTTCAACCATTTCTGTATTCCCTATCAAGGCAATGAGACTAAGACATTCCTCTTTATTTTTATAAGCAGCTGTCTCAAAGTCATCATGACTAGATTCAGTGTCCTCATCCTCAACCGAGGTCTCTCTAGTGTCTCTTAATACATTTTCTGACCCTTCTTCTTCACTGGTCACTTCATCGCCACTATTCCTTAGTACTGTCTCCCTTCTAGGTAATATCTTTGGTTGAATAGGCTTATGAAAGGATACAGTATTAGAACAAGTATTGGAGGGAAGGTGTGGATCACGCTATTCATCTATAAGGGAATCCTCGATTTCTGTCACAACAGCAGCTTCTCGTACTTCATATGAATATGCAGGTTCTACTTTACCAGTCTTTAGAATAGGATATCTCTAATCCTTATTCCTAGTAGTATGAGTGATATAGTTTAATTCCTCATAGATCTTAGCCTATAATATATACATATTTTTTTCTAGGGGTTCCTATTTATCTTCATCAATTTTCAAATTACCTTTGTAATCCAGAAATTGTCCACTACTACAATTGTTTTCTACATATCATTAGAAAATCCTTTCACCTTCAACTTCATTGATATAAATCTTTCATGAAATAAGGATTTGGATTTGGAACTAGGATCTTTCGTATCCTCTAATTTAATCATCAGCAGCCTAAACAAGTTTATCTTATTTCCATGCTTCTATATATATAAATGTAATACATCCTGAAATTTCAATGTGGCAAAGTCCCCTCTCTTGGGACTCAAGACACGATGGACAACCTCAAACAGTATGTTTTCTTCTCCTTCCATCTCTGTATAAATGAATTTCTTAGGGATCCCACTCCCTTTTAGTTCGGCTAAGGATTCATCATAACAGAAGGACTCAATTGTGGGAGGCACAACTCTTGAGTATTAATCATAAACCCCTCTATGTGGTACTCTCTGACACTCAACCTATTAAATAGAGGAAAAAATCATACTCATTCCATTTACCCTTGAAGACATTATGTTCTCATCCTTAATCTATTTAAATTTCAAAAACTCATAAATCTCTTTCAATAACTTTGGGTAGTAGGGTCCATTGTTGTTTACAAAGCATTCAACCCAGCCTTGAGCTTCAAGTGCCTTTAGCACTAAAGATCTGCTTGTGAGGTTCCTAACGGTGAGGTTTCTAATTATGAGGTTTCTAACAGTGAGGTTTATAATAGAGAGGTTTCTAATGGATAGGTCCAACAGTGAGGTTTCTAACAGTGAGTTTTATATAAGTGAGGTTTCTAATGGAGAGGTTACTAATGGTGAGGTTTCTAACCGTGAGTTCCAACAGTGAGGTTCCTAATAGTGAGGTTTCTATCAGTGAGGTTTCTAACTCTGAGGTTTCGAACTAAGAGGTTTCTAATGGTGAGGTTTCTAACATTGAGGTACAATAGCGAGGTTCTTAATGGTGAGGTTTCTATCAGTGAGGTTTCTAACCCTTAACAATTTATCATACCTAACTCATGTTTGATGTAATTTAACCTCTCAGAATTCAAATTCTTTGTGAATATATCATCCAATTGGTGTTAAGTACCAATGAATTCAAGAGTGATATCACCTCTTTGATAATGATCTCTCAATAAGTGAGGTCTCACAACAATGTGATTTGTCCTAGCATCAGATACTGGATTTGTAGAGATGTTAATATCACTTGTATTATCAAACTTTATAGAGACATGTTTGAATTTATTTCCATAGTCGAGTAAAGTGTGTTCATCCACATAATTTGAGAACAAAAACTCCCAGCATCTATATATTCAGGTTCGGTAGTATATAATGCAACGGAATTTTGATTCTTACTAAAAAATAATAGTAGTGACTTGCCTAAAATGTGACATGTTCCAGAGGTTCTATTTCTATCTAACTTGCAACTAGTAAAATCAGCATCTAAATAACATATTAAATCAAATGATTTTCCTCTTGTGTAAAATAGTCCTAAGTTTGTAGTATACATGGGATATTTAAAAATCCATTTAACATAAATTAAATGAGACTCGTTATGATTGGATTAAAGGAGAGAACACAACCATACACTGAGCATAATATCAGGTCTGCTAGTAGTAAGATAGAGAAGACTTCAAATCATACCTCTTTAATTGGATTGATCCACTAGCTTACAAGTTTCATGATCATCCAACTTATATTTGGTACTCATACGTGTATCAATACATTATTGTATCCCAAAAAAAATGTTTCAAAGATCATTGGTATATTTACTCTGATTTAAAACAATACCATTTTTATTTTGAAAAATTTGAAATCCAGGGAAAAATATAAGTCCCCCATTAAACTCATTTCAAAATCAACTTGCATCATTATTTAATAACCAGTACATAATGAATTTTTAGAGGATCCAAAAAAACTAGCATCTAAATAAATCTATAATATAAAAACATATTTGGAAATCCTTTTAATAAAATGAGTAGGATCCGCTATGCCTTTAGTAAAACATTTTGAAATAAGGGATGAACTAAGTCTATCATACCAAGATCTTGGAGGTTGTTTCAGACCATGTATGGCTTTTGAATGTTTGAAGACATGATTTGAAAAATGGGGATTTATAAAACTAGGGGGTTGTTTAAAAAATACATCCTCAACTATATACCAATTTAAAAGTTCACTTTTAATATACATTTGATAATGTTTGAAATTTTTATGAGCTACATAAGCAAGTTGTATCATAATGTCTTATTTCCTAGCTACAGGTGCAAAGTTTTCTTCATAGTCTATTGCTTCTTCTTGACTATACCCTTGTTCAACTAGTATAGCCTTGTTTCTAACTATGTTTCTAGATTCATCAACTATATTTATAAAAACTCATTTAGTGCCTTTGGTCAACGTGTCTTTAGGTATTTATACTAATTCCCAAATATTGTTTATTTCAAACTAAATTAATTATTCTTTCATAGCTATCACCCAGAGTTTATCATTTATTGCATCATCAATATTTTTAGTTTCAAGCTATGAAAGAAAGGCTTGTTGTTCAACCTAGTTTCTCAGAGAAGCTTTAATTTGTGTTCCTCTATTTAAATCACCCACTAAAACATCTAAATGGTGATTCTTGAGAGTTTTAATACCTATAGAATGAGTTGAACTAGACTCCTCTTGAATATCTATAGGTCCAGATTCACCAGGCATAGATTCTGAAAATTTTTCAAAACTGGTTGTTTTCAATAAGGGCTCACTATCTTTATCATTAAGATCCAGAATTGACTTATCTTCTTCTAGGAGTTCCACAATGATTTTGGGTTCATGTGGATTAGTCTCATCAATTTTGACATGAATTGATTCTTCCACACATTTTGTTCTCTTATTAAATATTCTATAAGCTTTAATAGTGATTGAGTAACCTAGGAAAATTTCTTCATCACTTTTGGAAGCAATCATTTCAATATTGTCCTTAGTGTCATGCATGAAGACTTTGCAACCAAAAACTCTAAAGTAAATAACCTTAGGCTTCCAATTATTCTAGAGCTCATAAGGGATCTTTTTAAGAACCGGTCTAATTAAGACTCTATTGATAGTGTAATAAGATGTATTAATATCTTTAGCGCAAAAATAGATAGTTAGATATTACTAATTTAGCATAGTTTAGGGAATCTCTTGAAGTGTCATATTTCCACTTTATACAAATCCATTTTTTTGAGGTGTTCTAAAAGTAGAGAAATAGTTAGTATAGCCATTTTTTGAGAAAAAATATTCAAATTCATGATTTTCAAACTCACAGCCATGATCAATTTTCAAGGTCGTAATTCTAAGTCCACTATGATTTTCTACAGAATTGGAATATTTGATGAAGTAATAACATGCTTAAATTTTGTGATCTAGAAGGTATACAAAAATACGTCTAGAAAAATCGTCGACATGAATATAAAAATAGTTCTTCCCATTTAAACTTGAAATTCTAGACGGTCCAAAAAAATCCATGTGAACCAACTCAAGTGGTTGAGAAGTATAAACTTATTTCTTTAGTTTGAATGAAACATTGTGTTGTTATACCTTTTGACTTAAATTACAGACTTTGTTATGTGGGAATTCTAATTTAGGTAAGTGTCTAACTAAACCATTCCTAGTTTGTTCTTAACTATGGGTAAATTGATGTGTCCTAATCTTCTGTTCCATAACCTTGATTACCTATGAAATGCATATAAACATGAAATGTTTTTCTTAGATAAAGTATTTAAATCAACAACATATACATTTTCATTTCTTATAGAAGTGAATATTAAATCATTTTTAGAATTAAAAACATTGCATGCATAATTTTCAAATTTAACAATAAAACCATCATCACATAACTGAGAGATACATTTTATATTGTACTTTAACCTATAAACAAAAATTACTTTTGAAATTAATACAGTATTATGGTATCGAATTTGGCCTAAGCTGATGATCTTTCCTTTTGCATTATCACCAAACATAACATGTCAACCATAAAATTTAATTAGTCTCTTGAAGCATGAGTAGTCTCCTATAATGGGTCCTTAACATCCACAATCCCATTACCATAGAGTTTTACAAGAACTCTTTAAATAGTTTTCCTTCAAAATAGATTATGTGTATGGTAACTTTGGTACCCAAATATTCTTGGGTCCAGAGTGGTTAGCAAGTGAATCATTGGGAACCCATAAATGTCTCATAGGTTTCCAATAATCAATAGATATATTTTGAGACATGGACACTTTGTTTGGCCTTTTAGAGAATTGTTTTTCAAATGATGGTCCAGAACATTAACTAGCAGTGAGCTATCCATATTATGGAAGAAATTTAGTTTTAATAATCTTTATCGGTCCTGGTTTATATCCTATACCAGTTGTGTATTTTGGAGAAATTTGTTTTCCTTGCAATAGAGTCATGGTATCTCTACATACAGTGAACTTCTGAGGATCTCTATTTAATTTCTCATTGTCTAATTTAAGTTCATTATTTTTTTAAAACCACTGAGCACTATTTTCTTTTTTAATATATAGATCAGACATATAATTGGAATTTAAAACATGTAGTCTTTTCAATCATTTATATTTATCCGTGAGTTCATTAATGGTGTCCTTAAGCATTAAAAAGTTTTCAAATAGTTCATCCATAGTCATATTTTCATCATTGATTAATTCACATTCATTCCGTGAATAGTAAGAATTATATACAGTAAAATTGGGAGTTACCTCGAATGTTTCTGTCTTGAAACACATGTTTGCATGTTTGTTCATTTCAATATCAGAAGTGTCTGATCCACTTAACCTATCTTATGAGGCACTATAAGTAGCATTCATAGACTTTTTATATCCCTTTCCCTTGTCTTCAAACTTCTTCTTAAATTTTATCTTGGGAATTAAACTTTCACATGACCTATTCATTTACACTCATAACAGACTATCTCATTTGTGTTACAATTCCATTTTTTATCCTTTTTACACTATCCTTTTTTATCATTGATTCCATTATAGTTTGAATTTCTAACGAACTTTTTCTTGTGGAAGAAATTATTGAATCTCCTAGAAAGATGATCCATCTCATCATCACAGTCAGAATCTGAGTCTTCACTAGTGGAAGTGTCTATAAAAGCTTGAGCTTTTTCATTATCTTTGTTCTTTGAGGTAGCAGTCTTGAATGATACAAGTTTCTTTCTTGGTTCGTCATCTGCTTCTTGATTTACCTTAAGCTCTTATTTGTACATTGTATTCCTTCCAACTAGTTCCTTCACTAGTAGGTTGCCTATGTCACATGATTCTCAGATTGAAACAGATGTTCCTCTCCATATGTCATGTTGGCATCGAAGCAATCTCATAATTTGATCCTTGCTATCTACACATTTCCCAAGAAGACTCATCGTATTCACTATTACATTGAACCTGATATACATTTTAGATATAGGTTCATCAGACTTTATTTTAAAATTATCATATTTAATAGTATAGGTATTTAATCTCATTTCATTAAAATTGGTTGTTACCTCATGAGAAATAGTTAATGTATCCCAAATTTCATATGCAGTTTTACAAGATGATAATCTATTGAATTATTAATCACCTATAGAACAGCAAAATACATTAGTTTCTTCACAGTTATTATTATATGTAAATCTAGTCAACAGAGATCATGTGTCCCTAGAAGTAGCAGGCAATTCATGTTGTTCTTCAATTGTGTCCCAGATTTCAGGTCCCATTCTCTCTAGATACATTTTCATTTTTAATTTCCCCTGAGATTAGTTTTTACCATTAAATAAAGGTGGCTTGTCTGTTGCATCACCCTTAACTCTATTATCCATTGATAATTAGAATCGTAAAGAACTGAAGATTTAGTTATGAAAGAAATTTTATGATCTTTAAGACCAAACTAAAATCACAGTTAATGTATTTGACAAATTTTACAGTAGTTCAAGAAGTAGTAAAAAAAAACTAAACTAAAGCCTCTAATACCAAGTTTTTATTGGAGTGGAATCTCAAGAGGGTGGTGAAGTGAGTTCCTTCTTAAAATTTCTATTAAAAAATTATATTAACGATCCATAAAATTTTTAAATGGCTTAGTTAATTAAGGCAGTAAAGATATAGATGTCTAATTGGTCAACATGTTTCTCAAAGGGTGATTAGTACTCAGTTGATTATGTGTAAAACACTTCATCAACATTTGAAATAAGTTTACTAAATTGAACACAAACACACACTCACCAAAACTAACTATCAAAGTGAATGAAAAACAGTTTTATGTTTACGAAATTATCAGTAGCATAAAATAGATAAAACAAAATTCAACAAAAAAATATAGAGCACAGTGGAGTTAAATTAGAGGCTCAGTCTCAAGTCAAGACTTAATCCTATCCACTTGGTGTTCACCTACCACTAAGCAGCTTATGTTAACAATAAACTTGATACAAATCCTGTATCGAACATTAAAATAGTTTTCACAAACTGTCTAGGGTTTACACCCTCTACCATAGTTCTTCTTGGAAAAAATAGAAAATACGGACCACACACGGTCTCTTCCACTATTATATGTTGGAAACTAGATGTAAGTTAACCTTGATGAGATGATATTCCATATCGTCTAGTTCAAGAACAAAAGACAATGTGTGTAACGGACATACACACACATCTTAGAAATATAAAATAAAGAAACACCATAGAGATAAGATTACATGTTTGAGATTAGAAAGCTCTATTTGTTTTCAGTTCAGATCTTGACTCCTTGGAGTGAAGAATTTTTTATTCGTGTCTTTCTCTAGAAGTTGTCTCCAGAACAGAGTGCCACAACTCTGAGTTATATCATTCAATAATTGAGTGTTCTTCTTCTTGTATTGATCAAGAGTTGATGAGTCACAGAAGTTAGCCTTGAATATTTTCTCCCAAAATGATCCTCTTGATGTTCTTGGGTTCACATTTAAAGTTATCGAAGGGTTCTTCCTTGTTCTCTAGTAAGTTCTTTCTCATGCATTCTTCTTTCTTAACTTCTGAACTTGCACTTTTGATTAATATTTCTTTTATTCTAAATCAATAATCTCTTTTATATTTGAGGTCTGACAATAAGAATAAGTACATCAAGTTCCATCAGTCTCATACCTCATACTGTCCACAGATACCATCTCTTATTATGTATACAATCAGCATGAATTAATGTCATAAGTATTTAATTTATCAAATATTACCTTTAGAATAATCGTAAGAATTTAACAAAGTATGTAGTAGAAGAATATGGTAGACTGGTAATGGTAGCCTTCACAACAGTAGGCTTCAACAGTAAGTGCACATTGGCATCATTCATCGGTAACCATTCCAATGGTAAATTTTGCATCGATAACTCTCCATTGGTCACCCTTTATTGGTAGCCTTCAGCGGTAACCTTTCCAATAGTAGTCTTGTATTGGTGACCTTGGAATGGTGACCTTGCAGCAGTAACCTTCAATAGTGACCTTTGCATCAATGACCTTTCATCGCAGACCTTTAAATAGTTACCTTGCATCAGTGACCTTGCAACGGTGACCTTTGCATCAGCGAACTTGCATTAGTGACCTTGCAACGGTGTCCATGAATTGGTGACCTCGCATCGGTGACCATGTATCAGTGACATTTGCATCAGTGACTTTTCACTTAGAGAAATATTTCACTATGAGCTTAAACAAGAGAGCAGTGAGATTAAAATTATAGTATTATTACTTTTATATAAACATTATTTTCTCATAAATGATTATCTTGTAAGAGAAACAATATTCTTCACATAAATGAAATATGATTTGGGATTATGAAAACCGGTGAGTACAACACCCACATTATCACCATTGAATCCATTTTCTTGTTAGAATCCTTTAGTATAGAAGAGGACCACCTGGGGTCACATCGTGATTTTATCTAGTTATTGAAGTGTGATATAGGTCCAGATGATATGTTAGGTTTACTTTATTCCTCTACTATGAGTAATTTCTAAAATGTAATGATCTAGTATGAGTCATAAGAGTGAGAGGTTAAAATAAAATATCATTGACTGTAGATGTTTCCACATGATTCTAGTTGAAGCTTCATGGGGATGGAATGTCTTATGGAAATGTTGATAAAATGATATTATCATCTATTACTAGGTAATTTTCTTTAGTATAAGTGTATACTTATTTGTTCAGATGAATTTTGTGTAAAAAAATGTATATTGGGGACACAGATCAGGTGCCTCGTGGGGATTCAATGTGTACAAACAATTTATTTTGGGTTAAGGGGAACCTGATGTTTTCAAGAATGGGCCCAATAAATGAAGAACATCATATTTTAGTAATGTTATAGACTATTTATGGCCTTAATGTTTAGACTATTAGGGCTTGTATGATATAGATACTATGTCAATATTAAAAAAACAGTTAAAATACAAATATTTTAAACATTTTCTTAAAAAATAAAAATATTTTACTTATTTTCTTTTTTCTAAAAAATATAATGGTTGCTACCATTTATTAATTTTTACAATATTATCATGGTAAGATTAATAAATGGTAATTGTTATTATCTTTTATAAGGATTTTAAATTTTAATATCATTTTTTTATAATTTAAATTATAAATAATTATAAATGGTTTCAAATTGTTAAAATTTATATAAATGTTTCAATGGTAATATTGTAAAATAATAAAATTGTATCAAATAACTAAGTTTTTTAGCAAATGGTAATAGGTAAAATATTTGTATTTTTTTATGAAAATATGTAAAATAATGGTATTTTGATAGATTTTTTATGATAATATTGTTAAATAGTCTATAACTTAAAGGCCTAAAATAGTATAAAACATCAAGACCTTAAAATGTCTACAACATTTATTAAAATATAATTTCATTCATTTTTTAGGTAAATCACTATTAAAAAAGTTAATTTTTCTACCTTTGTCACATAATTTGATTCTAAATAAGATAGAGGCTTGAGATTTCACATAGTAATCATTAATTCTCAACCACTACATGTACTTATATATTCACCATGATTTTATAGGTATTTCCTTCTTCATGTCTGGAATAAAGAGCTCTTCTCACCCATTAATGATTCTTTCTAGTGAGGGATTCATATATATAATTCTAAATTCACTTGTTCACTTTATATATAGTAGAAGTGAATGTAGTATTATCCTTCCACCATATAGAATTCATGGAATCATATAAAAATTTATTATTTCTTATTGGATATTATATATTGAGGACAATACTAGATGAATCTAATGTGATCTTTTGGTTTACATTGAATATTTGTTTTTCATAAATCATATTAGTGTGACTAAAATATTAATATTTTTCTAGGTAATTGGATTGTAATTTATGGAATCTTCTATCCTACATTTATTATAATAAAAGGAACATATACTATTAACATTAGTAGTCATATAGCCTACTTTTATCTTATATATAGAGAGTTCACTTGGATACTATTTGTTGCTGACTAAACCCTACCGAATTTTTATAAATAAACATGGTTTATAGTAAATTAGTCCAAAAAATTGGGTATTATAATTCTTTTATTAGAAATAACTCCCATTTTTTGGTTCCCTGTGATATTTCAATCGTATGCTTCACACGCCTTATGTTTTTTTAAATCATATTTCAAAAATTTGATTTTTATACATGTTTTATATAATTTCACAATTATGTGAGATTATTTTTAAATGATAAAATATGATATTTAATGATATATTTGGATATAATTGTAAAGAACCAAAAATTTCAGGGAATTTTTTTTCTTATTTTCTTTGGGATTTTACGAGTGCACAGTTTCAGACAGCACCTGATTCCGAGGCCCGGTGTTCCCGAAATCAATTTTTGAACGATAGCTTGAGTATGTTCAGTGAATGAACGAGAGGGTTTTTCTATCTTCTGAACCGGTGCTCGGAATAGAAACTTGAGGGAACCAATGAAACCGCAGCGCCGGTAATTGCTTAGGAACACCTTTTTCAAAGGTGCGTTTTCTCGGGAGGAGATGTTAAAAATGTGAGGAATAAAAATATAATTGTTTTACAAATTTATTTTTATTTCTTTACTTTGTTTTTTAACATCTATGAGAGGAAGTTGGGGTGGGACCCACTTAATCCTAACTCCTCTTGGGAGGATATTAGTTTGGTGGGGCCCACACGAGCCACAACTTTTTCAAATTCTCTAACCCCCTTAAACCTTCCATGCATTAATTGTTGTGGCTACCCTTTTCCACATTAATTCATGTCAACTATACTCACCATTAATTTAGTCATTTCAAATATAATTAATTAAGTGAGTTTAGGTTTTTGAATTTTAAATGGTTGGAAAAAGTAATAAAATAAGGAAAATCCCTTATTTTATTTCGGGGTTGCTTCTTTGTGTTGAGAGAGGGAGAGTTCTATTCTCCGAAGAACTTCATCTTCCTCATTGAAGAACACGAAGAATGCCAGAGCACCAAGGGGAGATGGCGTACCAATCTTTCCCTTCTCTGCAGTCAGTGTGAGATGTCATCCTCTTCTTTGACACCCACTAACACCATCATCGAAACCAACCTTGCGAAGCTGTTTCCCACGACGATCTTCATTCGACAACTACTTCGAGGTAGGGGATTATTTTTATGTTGTGATTATTTTTGGTGTTCTTCGTTAAATATTTAGCCGCCTGCTATCAAATTAACGGGAGGAGGCCAGATCATACAAACACGACCGACCCTCCTCCCCATTGAAGGTGTACTTCATCGTGGTTTGGAACAAAGGCGGCACGGTGAAACAGCATCACGCGAGAACGAGGAAAAGATGCGGCAAAGGAGCGCGGCGCCATCGCGTGGCGCCGTCGCGTGGCGCCGTTGAGGCTGAAAGAAGCCACGACCGGAGTCAGGCTGTGGCGGAGGGGCGCGGCGCTGTCGCACCACGCCGGAGTACCACGGAGGGCCGCGGTCGGGGCAAGCTGCGGTGGAGGGGCGCGACACCGTCGCACCGCGCCGGTCGGACAAGGGCCATGGCCTTAGGCCACAGATGTGCAGGTGAGGGCGGCCAGATGCGCCGGCCGCCAGTGTTCCAGGAAGGCGGGACCGCAGGGGTCCTGCGGCGGCACTGGCTGGCCACCAGGGTTGGTCGTTCCGAAAGTCCGGGGGGGGGGGGGGTCGTAACCCCCCCGGTAGGTGGAATAGGTAGGCATGCTAAAGGGGGACGTTTTCTTCAATCATGGGGGGAAGCACCCCCCTTCCACGCCACTTGGTCACAGACCGAGTGCCCAGCCGAGCCGGGCCGCTCGGACTGGGCCCTGCCGGCCTCGCTGGGCCGGGCCGCCCGTGCTGGGCCGGGCCACCCACACTAGGTCAAGCCACGACCACTAGGCCGGGCCACACCTAAGGGTGCCAGACCAAGACCTGGGTCAGGTCGACCCGATTCGGGCCGACCAAGGGGGTCTTGGGCCGGGTCGGTCCAGGCCCAAAATCCCCCTAAAATCAGACAACTACATTCAAAGGCCCATAACATGGGCTACGGACCTCCGATCGACGCACCGTCAGTTTCAATGTGATAATTGGATCCAGACGGTCGTTTTTGTATATTACACTCAAGGTTTCGGAGGACTTGGGTATGTTTAGGTTGGTTCGAACATGAAACCAACCGGGCCCTCGGAGCGGAAATGCTTATAACTTGAGCTCTGGACGTCCGATTGACGTGTCGTCGACTTTGTTGGATTACTCTTTGTAAGATAGTTCTTTTGGCTTAATCCGCTCGAGGTTTGAATGTAGTTTGAGTATGATCGGGTTGGTTTTGACTTAAAAACCAACTGGGCCCCTAGGACGAAAAAGCTAATAACTCTCAGACTGAGCATCCGATTGACGCGCCATCTGTCGCGTTGAGTTCCTTATGAAGAGACAAAACTTTGGGATAAATCAACTCTGGAATATGTGTCAATAGATGTATCAACCCCCTTGGCTCATGGAGCGGACCCTCCCAGAATCAAGCATGCTATGTGGGGGAACCCTAGACCTGGCTGCGACTGCGACGACGATGACGACTGTACTGGGATCCTCCATGGGTTCGGCAGCGATGAAGACCATACTAAAATCCTCTGCAGGTTCAATGGCGATGACTACTATTCTTGTATCCTATGTGGGTCTGGCAGTACTTGACTACTGTTCTTGTATCCATTGTGGTTCCGGAAGTATTTGACTCTGTACTTGTATCCTATGTGGGTCCGGAAGAGTAGCTGGTCTTGTATCCTTTGTTGGTCCGAGAGCTTAGCTGTTCTTGTATCCTATGTGGGTCCGGAAGTACTTGAATACTGTTCTTGTATCCTATGTGGGTATGATAGTATTTGACTCTATACTTGTATCTTATGTGGGTCCGGCAGAGTAGCTGGTCTTGTATCCTTTGTGGGTCTGACAGCTTAGCTGGTCTTGTATCCTATGTGGGTCCGACAGCTTAGATTAATCAGGGACTACATCTAATCAACTCCATCATCATATTAAGAAGTATACCTGTGTGAGATTAGTCTTTACTTTTAATCATTATCTTCGATATGATTGACTTTCTTTCCTATGTGGATTTGGTTGTGCTTTCCTTTTTGTAATGAGTTGTGCTATCCTGTGTGGACTAGATCGAACATGGGCTCGGATGTTTGAGCTGAACTGGAATTGATGACTTAGGTATATGTATGGGAATATACCTAAGTAAAATTGGTTGTTACTTCGTGATTGTATATTTCCTTTGTGGATTATCCTTCGTGGATTCTGGGAGACCTTCGGGGGTCTCGGGGACCCTACTGAGTAGCGTATACTCACCCCTGCATGGGCTATGCTCGCACTACGTTGTGTTGGATGCAGACGATGGAAAACGCTGATCGAGGTAGGATCTCGTGGAGCTGGATGGTACGTGGAGGTGGATCACTGGACGAGACGTACACAGAGCGGATGGCTGGAGTCGAGGAGCGGAGAAGACTATCTGTACCCACCCTTCAGGAGGGATTTCCAGAGGATGAATCGGTGTAGAAGCTTTACTTTTATAATACTGTACTCTCTTTTCAGTTGTACCTTACTTTCAGTTGGGTTTGTATACTGACCCATTTACTTTCCAGCACTTACTTTTGTACTCATTTTACTTAGAGTTTACTTATGCTTGCATACTCTGTGGTGTTTGTTTTCTTACATAAAGGAAATGATTTCCCTTATATAGAGATTTAAACCTTTGGTGCTAGTCTCCAGCCCCTGGCCTATGGAAGGCGGTCTTGGGGTAGTCATGGCATGGGTCCCGAGGATGGGTCGTGGCAAATTGGTATTAGAAGAGTTCGGTTCTACCACAGAACTCTGGACTCTGATCTTTATTCTTTGTGAAGCAATAATGTTAAGGGTATTGAGTGTGGTTATCAGTCGAGGGATTCCAGTGTTGGTGCAGCGGCCGATGTATCCATACACCAGGACCCTGACTTCTGATTTCCGACTCAGTGCATGAAAACATTGATTGGATGTGTGTTTCAAATGTTTTCTTTGTGATTACTTTGTGTCAGCTCACCAGGTATACTGTATTGACTATGGCGCACCTATCTCTTTTCAGGATGGCCCCACGATGACAGCCAGCTAGGGTTCCGAGCGTTGTGCGAGAAGACACCCCACCGAGTGACGAGGCCTCAGTGCAGGGCACTATTATAGTGGGGGCACTAGTGGTACTACCCTCCGAGCCACCGATGCCACCAGCCCCAGCCGCTGAGAGTGCACGTCGCCTTAGTGCACTGCACGAGTTTCAGCGTCAGAGACCACCCAGGTTCTGCGGGGAGACGAACCCTTAAGAAGATGAGGATTGGCTGGAGGATGTTGTTTGAGTTTTCATGTTAGTAGGGACACCAGCTGACCTCATGGTGATCATTTCAGCGAGTCTCCTGCACGCGACAACAGGCAGATGGTGGAGCCTGATGCTCCAGGTGCACGACGATGCATATCTTCTTTGGTCAGACTTCGAGAGCCTCTTTCTCTCAGAGTTCTTCCCAGCCACCCTCTTTGCAGTGCACATTCAGGAGCTACTATAGTTGTGGCAGTGCAATATGACGGTAGCCCATTACTCAACGATATTTACCGATCTCTCGTGTTATTCCATGGACATGGAATGGGACCCATTATTCTGGGCACGAACCTTCATGCAGGGACTGAGGCATGAGATCAGGGCATCGATGATCTCCCTAAGCATACCAACGCAGACAGGAGTACTGGAGCGAGCCCTTCTTATATAGAGATTTCTTGCTGAGCCTTCACCAACAACGAGACCAACCTCCGGGAAACATATAGCTGAGTCTTCTGCAACTGGTAGTCGGCGGATGTCACAGGGGTCCAAGCGGACCAGACCATCAGGAGAACGACCTCAGGACACTGGCTTAGAGGTGCGGGGCACACGATGCAAATCCTGTCTTACGAGGATCAGACAGTGCTATGCATGCGGCGGGTAGGGCCACATGGCTTGTGAATGCTCGACCCACCATGCATAGGAGCAATAGACGGTTGAGGGACCACCTAGGCAGAGGCAGAGGTTTGACCGTGGTGGTCCACAGGGAGCAGGTGGATGAGGCAGGGATCTGGCGGACAGAGGCAGGCTCAGCTTCAGGCAGCGAAGGCCTACGGCCACGGCGCACCAGAGATGATTCGAGGTACTATTTGTGCCTACTCCACCCTTGCTATAGTTATTATAGACATAGGAGTGAGTCATTCATTCATTGATGCTACCATTTTTCGGAGCTCGGAGATTTCGACGGAGCTATTGGCTCGATCCTTATGGCTAGAGACTCCTACGGGAGAAGACTCGACGACTATACACGGTTGCCAGCAGTTTGAGCTTACTCTTGGATGTGAGAGCTTCAGCTGATATCTTCTTGTACTGGCATTGAGGCCTTACGATGTCATCTTGGGAATGGATTTGTTATCTACAATTCATGCTCAGATAGACTATATTCGGCTCAAGATGCGGTGTGTTCGCACCGATGGGAGCAGGTTCACCTTCACTGGTGAGAAGGGAGCCTTTGCAGTGCAGGATGGACTCATGTAGAGGAGAGGACATCCGACCACTCATCAGTTGGCTAGCATCATCCTTGGAGCAGTGGAAGTGCAAAGTCCGAGTTTTCCTGTAGTGGTGGATCTGTATGCGGACGTTTTTCCTGACGATGTTCTAGGACTACCTCCTCACAGAGAGGTAGACTTCTATATTGACCTGTACCCCGGTATAGCCCCGATATCTAATCCAGCATATCGGATGGCTCCCGCTGAGCTTAAGGATCTACGGGTATAGTTGGAGGACTTGCAGGGCAAGGGATTCATCCAACCCAGTGTTTCACCCTGGGATTCCCCGATATTGTTTGCCAAGAAGGCGGACGGGAGCTTACGAATGTGTGTCGATTACCGTCGCCTAAACCAAGTGACTGTGAAGAACAAGTATCCACTACCGAGGATTGATGATCTCTTCGATCAGCTCAATGGAGCAAAGTGGTTCTCGAAGATAGACCTCAGGTCAGGCTATCATCAGCTCAGAGTTCGAGATGAGGATGTGCAGAAGATGACCTTCAGATGTCGGTACGACCACAATGAGTTCTTGGTTATGTCTTTTGGCGTAACCAACGCTCCAAAAGTGTTCATGAGTCTCATGAATAGGTTCTTTTAGCCTTACCTCGATCGATTTGTCGAAGTCTTCATTGAATACATATTAATATACTCGACCACTGAGGAGGAGCATGCCTACCACTTGCGGGATGTACTGGACACACTCCGAGAGAACCAGCTTTAGGGTATTCTCTCGAAGTGCCAGTTCTACATACGCGAGGTCCACTTCTTGGGACACGTCATCTCTGAGGCTTGAGTTGTGGTGTATCTTGCAAAGATCGAGGCAGTGCTATCTTGGGAGCCACCCAGGAGCATGATGGAGGTGCGAAGTTTCTTGGGTCTAGCTGGGTTCTACCAGAGATTTGATCCAGACTTCTCCAGAGTTGTGGCACCACTTTCAGCTTTGATGAAGAAAGGGAAACCCTTCGTGTGGTCAGATAGATGTTAGCAGAGCTTCCAGGAGCTAAGAAATAGATTGACCAGCGCACCTATCTTGAGGCTACCAGAAGAGGGAGTAGGGTACGTAGTCTACTGCGATGCATCAGAGACCAGAATTGGGTATTTCCTGATGCAGGAGCGGGCAGTGATCGCCTATAGATCACAATAGTTGATGCAGCATGAGCAGAACTACACTACCCATGACCTGGAGTTAGTAGCAGTGGTCTTCACCTGGAAGATGTGGTGGCACTATCTGTTGGGCGAGTGATTTACAGTCTATTCTGACCACCAGAGTCTTAGGTACAT
The DNA here is from genome assembly GCA_963277665.1 of Viscum album. Taxonomy (NCBI): domain Eukaryota; kingdom Viridiplantae; phylum Streptophyta; class Magnoliopsida; order Santalales; family Viscaceae; genus Viscum; species Viscum album. The sequence continues at coordinate 1,301,862,254 of OY728140.1, read as the reverse complement.
ATTCTCGGAGAAGGACCAGAACCTGAGACAATGACGATGGCTCGAGTTCCTCTAGGACTATGAATTTGAGATAGTCTATACTCCTGGAAAGTGGAACGTAGTAGCCGATGTTCTCAGCAGGAGGATGAACATCCAGCTACTTGGAGAGGTGAAAGAGTAGCTAGCCGCTTTGCAGATATCCTTAATGGATAGAGATGGAGAATCTTTTGTTCAATCACTCAAAGTCACACCTCCACTTCTTCAGCGGGCCAGAGAGGCACAACGTCGGGATGTTGACTGTGAGACGTGACTTGCACAGATTTCCACAAGACAGGCACCTGATGGATTCTCTATAGGAGGAGAGCATGTCGTCCTTTTCAGAGGATGTACCATGGTAATAACTGCTTTACAGGAGGAGGTGCTGAGAGAGTTTCACACTTCCCCTTTGGCGGTACATCCAAGGGCAGCGAAGATGTACCGGGATATCAGACGACAGCACTAGTGGCTAGGTATGAAGAAGGCTGTGGTAGAGTTCGTTTCTCTATGTCTCACCTACTAGTAGGTGAAGGCAGAGAACCAGGTACCAGCAGTCTTGGTACAACACTTAGAGGTACCGGTGTAGAAGTGGGATGGGATATCTATGGATTTCTTGACTGGACTTCCACGTACTTCTAGAGGCCACGACTCTATTTGGGTGATTTTCGACCGACTCGCCAAGTTGGACCACTTTTTACCCATCAGAGAGTAGGGCTCAGTAGAGAGCTTGTGATACCTCTACATTCAGGAGACAGTACGGCTTCATGGTGTGCCATCATCTATCATCTCTGATCGTGATTCTCTCTTTACTTCCCGGCTTTGGAAGGGGTTGTAGGAGGCATTTGGGACGCAACTACATATGAGCACCGCCTTTCACCCTCAGATGGATGGACATACGGAGAGGACCATTCAGACTCTCGAGGACATGCTCCGTGCATGTGTTCACGACATTGGTCACAACTGGGAGGATCACCTACCCTTGGTGGAGTTTGTGTACAACAACAGCTACTACTCCACCATCGGGATGACACCTTACGAGGCATTGTACTACTGACCTTGCTGGTCACCTTTGTGCTGGACAGACCCTGGGGAGTCCGCACTTGTGGGACTAGAGATGGTCCAGGCCACGAAAAAGAAGGTCCAGGTCATTCAGGAGCGGATGAGGATAGCTCAGAGGCGAGAGAAGTCTTATGCTGACTGGAGGCATAAACCACTATAGTTTGAGGATGGAGACCATGTTTTGTTGCGGGTCTCACCTTGACATGGATTACAAAGATTTTGCTGGGGCATCAAGTTATCTCTGTGCTTCATAGAACCATTCCAGGTTCTTAGTAGGATAGGTGAGGTGGCTTACCGCCTAGATCTAACACCTCAGTTACACCAGGTGCAAAACGTCTTCCACGTATCTCAGCTGAGGAGATACGTGCACGACCTGACGCATATCATTGACCATGGGGAGATGGACATTGATGACAAGGTGACTTTTATGGAGGTCCCGGTAGTGATCGAGGATCGAAAGGAGTGGGTCCTACATGGGTGGTCGATTCCTCTAGTGCGCATCAGGTGGTATCACGGGAACCTCCAGGAGAGCACGTGGGAGCAGGAGGCTCAGATGCGTGCTCAGTACCCTCATTTGTTCCCCTAGTTTGTGATGTATCTTTATGGGGACATAAAGACCTAAGGTGGGAGTAATGTAAAGACCCGTAAATTTCAAGGAAATGTTTTTCTTATTTTCTTTGGGATTTTATGAGTGAAAAGTTTCAGACGACACCTGATTCCGAGGCCCAGTGTTCCCAGAATCAGTTTATGAAGTTTAGCTCAGGTATATCCAGTGAACGAACAAGCGGGTTTTCCTAACTGCTGAACTGGTGCTTGGAATCAAAATCCGAGGGCACCGATGAAAATGCAGTGCCAATAATTTCTTAGGAACACCTTGTCTTAAGGTGCGTTTGCTCAGGAAGATATGTTAAAAATTTGAGGAATAAAAATATAATTGTTTTAAAAATTTATTTTTATTTCTTTACTTTGTGGTTCAACATCCATGAGAGGAAGTTGGGGTGGAACCCACTTAATCCTAACTCCTCTTGGGAGGATATTAGTTTGGTGGGGCCCGCACGAGCCCCCACCTTTTCAAATTCTCTAACCCCCCAAAACCTCCCATGCATTAATTATTGCGGCTACCCTTTTCCACGTTAATTCCTGTCAACTAAACTCACCATTAATTTAGACATTTCAAGGCTAATTAATTAAGCGAGTTTAGGTTTTTGAATTTTAAATGGTTGGAAAAAATAATAAAATATGGCAAAGCCCTTATTTTATTTGGGGGTTGCTTCATTGTGTTGAGAGAGGGAGAGTTCTATACTCCGAAGAACTTCATCTTCCTCGTTGAAGAATGCGAAGAACGCAGAAGCACCAAGGAGAAACGACGTACTAATCTTTCCCTTCTCTGCAGTCGGTGTGAGACGTCATCCTCTTCTTTGATGCCCACCAACTCCATCATCGGAACCACCCTCGCGACGTTGTTTCCCGCAATGATCTTCGTTCGACAACTACTTCGAAGTAGGGGATTATTTTTATGTTCGTGATTATTTTTGGCGTTCTTCATTAAATATTTATCCGCTTGCTAGCGAATTAACGGGAGGAGGCCGGACCGTAAAAACACAGCCGACTTTCCTCCCCATTGATGTTGTACTTAATCATGGTTTGGAACGAAGGAAGCACGGTGCAACGACACTGCACGAGAAGGAGGAGAATATGTGGGCAAGGAGCGCGGCGATGTCGCGCCATGCCGTTGAGGCCGAAAGAAGCTGCGGCCGGTGTCGGGCCACGGGGGAGGGGTGCAGCACCATCGCGCCGCGCCGGTCGGACAAGAGTTGCGGCCTTCGGCCGCATCAGTGAAAGCGAGGGCGACCAGATGGGCCAGCCACTAGTGTTCTTGGAAGGTGAGACTGCATGGGTCCCGTGGTGGCACCAGCCGGCCACCAGGGCCGGCCGTTCTGGAAGTCCGGGGGGGTGGGGGGTGGGGGGGTCGTAACCCGCCGGTAGGTGGCATTGGAGGGACCCCCAAAGGGAGGTTGTTTTCTCCAATAAAGGGGGGGGGGGGGAACGCCCCCCCTTCCGCGCCACTCGGTCATGGACCGAGCGCCCAGCTGAGTCGGGCCGCTCGCGCTGGGCTGGGCCAGCCTCGCTGGGCGGGGCCGCCCGCAATGGGTTGGGCCGCCTGCGCTGGGCGGGGCCGTGCCCGCTAGGTGGGGCCACGCCCTCTGGGTTGGCCCACACCAAAGGGGGCTGGACCTAGACCTTGGTCGGGTCGACCCGATTCGGTCCGACCCAGGGGGTCATGGGCCGGGTCGGTTCGGGCCCGAAACCCCCCTAAAATCGGACAGCTACGTTCAAAGGCCCATAACATGGGCTACGAACCTCCGATCGATGAACCATCAGTTGCGATGTGATCCTTGGATTTAGGCAGTCGTTACGGTATATTACACTCAAGGTTTCAGAGAACTTTGTGTATGGCCGGGTTGGTTCGAACACGAAACCAACCTGGCCCTCAGAGCGGAAACACTTATAACTTGAGCTTCGGACGTCTGATTGACATGCCGTCAACATTGTTGGATTCCTCTTAGTGAGAAGGTTATTTTTTTCATACTTCGCTCGAGGTTAGGATGTAGTTGGAGTATAGTCGGGTTGGTTTTGACTTAAAAACCAACCGGGCCCCTGGGACGAACAAACCAATAACTCTCAGACCGGGCGTCCGATTGACGCGTTGTCTATCGCATTGAGTTTCTTTTGAAGAGATGAAAATTTGGGATACATAAACTTTGGAATAAATGTCAATTAATGTATTGACCCCTTGGATCGTGGAGAGGACCCTCTTAGAATCAGGCATGCTGTGTGTGAGAACCCTAGAGATGGCTGTGACTGCGATGACGATGACGACTGTACTGGGACCCTCTGTGGGTTCGGCAGTGACGACGACTGTGCTAGAATCCTCCATGGGTTCGACGGCGATGACTACTGTTCTTATATCCTATGTGGGTCCAACATTACTTGACTATTGTTCTTGTATCCTATGTGGGTCCGGTAGTACTTGACTACTGTTCTTATATCCTATATGGGTCCGACAGTATTTGACTCTGTACTTGTATCCTATGCGGGTCCGGCAGAGTAGCTGGTCTTGTATCCTTTGTAGGTCCGACAGCTTAGCTGGTCTTGTATCCTATGTGGGTCTGATAGTTTAGATGAATCAGTGGAAACATCTGATCATCTCTATAATCTTATGTAGAAGTATACCCATGTGAGCCGAGTCTTGACTTTCAATCATTATCTTGGATATGATTGACTTTATTTCCTGTGTGGATTGGGTTGTGCTTTCCTTCGTGGAATGGGTTGTGCTATGTTATGTGGACTAGATCGAACATGGGATCGGATGTTGGAGCCGAACTGGAATTTATGACTTAGGTATATGTATGGGCATATACCTAAGTAGAATTGGTTGTAACTTCGTGATTGTATCTTTCCATTGTAGATTATTCTTCTTGGATTTTGGGAGACCATCAGCGGCCTTGGGGTCCTTACTGAGTAGCGTATACTCACCCCTGCATGGGCTATGCCTGCACTACGTTGTGTTGGATGCAGAAAACGGACAACGCTGATTGAGGTAGAATCTCATGGAGCTGGACGGTACCTGGATGTGGATCACTGGACGAGACGTACACGGAGCGGACGGCTGGAGCTGAGGAGCGTAGAAGACTATCTGTACCCACCCTTCAAGTGGAATTTCCAGAGGATGGCTTGGTGTTGCTGATTTACTTTTCTGCTGCTGTAATCTCTTTTCAGTTGTACTTTACTTTCAGTTGGGTCTGTATACTGGCCCATTACTTTCCAGCACTTACTTTTGTACTCAGTTTATATAGTGTTTACTTCTGCTTGCATACACTATGGTGTTTGTTTTCTTACATAAAGGAAATGCTTTCCCTTATATTGGGATTTACGCCTTTGGTGCTAATCGCCAGCTCCTGGCCTATGGAAGGCAGGCTTGGGGTAGTGATGACACGGGTCCCGAGGATGGGTCGTGACAATAATTTTTTAGAATGTTAAATATCTATATTTCTTTATTAATAAAAAAATATTATATTTTTTAGTTTTCTATATTTCATGATGTTAAAACTTTGGTAGGTACCTGTTTTGTGTACATATTCAAATCATGACATGGGGTTGGACCTGACTTATTATACCAAATCCACTATTCCCAGAGATGAGTTACAAGATTTTCATAAAATTAACTACCTTGATTACATAACACGGATGATTACATAGGATACTAACATATTTGAACACATCAATCCATATTTATTAGTTAATAATTTTTATCTGTATAAGACATTATAGGGACTATCATAGAATCATTGGATAATTGGAATAAGAAACATGATTTCACTGATCAGTTTTGAATTGAACCCAATAACATGGTTTGATGCTAGTAAAGTGGTTTTCATCCTCCCCATATAGGGAGTTATTTTACTTATGTAATGTATATATATTAGAAATTATGATATTATTTTTTTTAAAGTCCAATAGATTTATTTTCTTAGGAATACACAGTAGATTATAATATGTTATTTGGTGGGTGGTGGTGACTTCTTACTTAGTTTTCATATTAAGGTCATGAACATCTCCCTATTGAGACACATACAAACTCTATTACTCATTAACTATGTATGATAAAAGCATCCTAATGTGTGATGTATACATACACACAATTAATGGAGGTAGGGTGTTCATATTTAGAGCATTTTCTATATGGGAATTCTGAACAAACATGGGTTTACATTATTTTTTTCAAATAGGGTACTCACGTGGTGACATATTATTTCATTTTTTGGAATTTTTTTCCCCTAAATTTATATATAATTATGTTTTCATCCTAGATATAAATATCCCTAATATGGTTGGATCCTTTTTAGTCTTCTTGTGATGTTTTATACATGTTCATGACATTATGTTTGTTATTCCTCATTATATCACTATATCATCTTCAGTTGTGGGGTGTTTTTTTCATGACTACTAAGACTGATGGGTCTGTACCCTTGTAGGAACATACCATAGTCTGTAATTGGATTAATTAATGGGGAAAACACATCATAGTAGTGTATTATTTAACATCAAAACATTCTCTAACCACTATTTATTTGGAGATTTTTTTGGTTTTTTTATGTTTTAGAACATGCATTCTTTGGGTACATGGGTCATGAAAATTAGTTATTCTTTTACTTTTCAATTTCTATAAAATATTATTGTTTATATTATCGTAACAACAGACATGAATGATGATATTACATTATTTTAATTTTCATTATGGATGATTATATGAACAAAAATAAAATTAAATATACTATATTAATGTTTAATTTATCTAGCGATTATCATTCAGTAATATTGACACTAAAATAAATCAACACTATAATTTTACTAATTATTATCGGTTATTTTTCTAGATATAAACACTTTAAAAATTTCAACCACAAAAATCCAATTAGTACCTTTCATGAAAAAATGAGGCAATTTTAAAAATCATACTAAAATTTTGATTTTGATTCCTTTTCAATTATGGAAATGGTGAACAAATAAATTCAAAATGGGGATCAAAATCACCATATTAGAACATGACTGAAACAACCAGAAATATTAATCATTTGAGGATGTTAGTATGTTATGAAAATCTCATAGGAATGTAAAAAATTAATGTATTTAATTTAAATAATTGGTTATTTATGTTGAGATGATCTTAAAAAATGTGATTAGGAATTCTATGTTTATTTTATAGGGATGTAGAGAACGTTCAAATATTTCTAGGGTAATATTAAGAAGATTATATTATAATTTATTTTTTTATTTTATATTTTCAAATAATAAATTAAAATTTGAGAATTTATATATTCATTCAATATAAATTCTAATATTACACTCTTATGATTTTTTTTGTATTTGGGTGCCTTTTAGCATTATCAACTCATAGATTCAAATTTTATCGATTAAATGTTTTAAGTGAATTGAATTTATCTTTTATTTTAGTTAAAAAAATTTTATTACATTTCAATGTTTGTTATATTGTTTTATATATTGATGAAAATCCTTCCCTCTAATTATATGGATTCATAAGATAAATACAAAAAATATTTGATAAACATAGGAATATTGTACAAAATTATTTATATATATGTTCCATTAAATATATTTATATATCTCTTTCTTCTACCTCATTATGTTATCTTGTTATAAAATCCTTTAGTGAAATATGTAATATATATTGATTAATTAATCTAATTTTTATTTTCTCTATAATTCAAATTATAAAACAAATTATTGAAAATGCAATTATTTTAAATGATTAATTTTCAAATGAAAATAATCTGTCTACATTATTTTTAAACAATATCATATAATAAATTAATGGATTATTTTTCTATGTAAATACCAGTTTGATTGATACATGTTTGATGATTATTAAGTTTTTATTGGGGATATGAATTTATGAAATTTTCTAGTTTCTTCCTCGATCAGATTTGTCACTAAATCATGTGAAAATAAGTGTGTAGCCCAATTTATATTCATATTTAAATTATTCTATGATGGATTTATGTTTCTATTCAAGTTACTGTGGTTGAAGTATATATTTCTATTTCAATATGTGATGGGTAATATGAAAATTATATTTCCTTGAAATGTATTGGTAAACGCATACATCTCATGTTAATTTATTCTATAGGAAATGAGAGAATATCCCAAACCATTATATTATAGGAAAAAATTTTCAGCATTGTGCTGGTGGTCCTAGAAGATACCATTCTCTTATTTTATTATTTTTTATGATTATGTAGGTTTTATATTCTTATGTTATGACACAATAATATGTTGTAATTCCTGTAATTTTACATGTATCATATTTTCTTATGAATGATTATATAATTATTTTCTCATACTTATATGTACATTTTATTCCTACTCAATTATGAAAATATTTATAATCAAAAAAATTTATAAGATTATAATATATTTTATATAAACCCGAATTTTGTACCAGACCTCACCCTTTTCTTATGTTTTCCTATCCTAAGGAATAAATTATAATATTACATAAAATATATCACTAAGGGCTTCAACTATAGTGAATTTTAGAAGATTTATTTTATATAATATCATTTTTATGTTTCTAATCACTAATGGTAGTAACCCTATCAGGTCAAGGGTTATAATCAATTTCTGAATTGTAATATACAATATTTTATAATGAAATAATATGATTATATATGTTATGATAGAATTATCTCATTAGTGGATATAGGTTTTCACTTAAATTAATTCAATGTATCATAAATAAATTATTATACCAGTGTAATTCCTAGTGAATTTAACTTTTTATCCTAACTTTGTTGAGGATACATATTTAATGTAATGATGGTAATTTAAAAAAATTATTTCGATAATTTTACAAAATAAACACAATTATTCATGAATTTAATTGTTCTAAAGATAATAATATACATATAAATAGATATATATATTTAAATAGATGAAGTTAATAAAACCATATCATAGGATGTTGAGATAAAAATAAGTTTCAATATTCTGTTCAAAGATATGAACATGATGTTTGCGATTATTAGTATTGAAATTAATGAAACAATATTTATAAAACCATAATACTCCATTTTTGGTTTTTATTTGGGGGAATTAAAATATTTTTTCATTGAAATTTGGCAGAATTATATGGTTATATAATGGGTATACAAAAACCTTCAATAACTAAAAAGTAAATTTATATTAATAATTAAAAAAATTGTAAGACCATGAAATATCCAAGGTTTTTAAAAAATATGTTTCACTATGATATATGGAAAATATTAAATTTAAATTCATAATGAAGAGAGATGATATTAGAGATGATCTAAATACAATTTTCGGGTTATCCCATATCACAAATCTTTTTATCCACTATGATTCCTTCATGAATTGAATAGAGTAAATATATCTTCTTCTCCAAGAGCATACATTGTATCAGAATGATATATGTAATGTTATAATGATGGAAAGGGGGTTAAAACATGTACTTGAATAGTAAAATCTTGTTTTATATAATATTTATTAAACTGAATCACATGTCCTAATAGAGGGATATTATATCAAATGATTATTCATTCACATCCAAGATATAATTATATGCAACATATATATTACTAAAATCGAAAATCATAAGACCCTTTAAATCGTAAGTAATACAAACACCTTTCATACAACCACCATTTAATGAGATCTAACCAATCCATTATCCTCTATTCATAGGCTGCAATATTAGTGTAATGGACCTACATTGGTTTATACACATGATAAGTATACTCATACCACTAGAGTCTTTGATGATCGCATTTAGGGTGGTGACTGTGTTCAACTGATGGTGTAGTATCTCTATAGACCATTAAATAGAAATTTTTTATTTCTAAGAACCGATTAAGGTCTAATAACAATAAATAATAATTTCACATTACTGTATACCATTTGGTGATATTGAATTAATATTATAGAACTAAGAATTGTGGTAGTGAACATTGATGTCAGAGATATGTTTAATTTTAGTGTTCATGTTAAGAATGTTTTAAATGAATTTACCCCCTTACCATATAAAAAAATGTGGTCCAGTATTTAAACCAGTTAATTCCAAAACACTAGAATATCAAATATATAAAAATTGATCTATGTTAAACCATGGAATGTAATGGAATGAAATTATTTTGAGCTTGGGAGGTACATATTTTAGGAAACAATGGTTTTATAAAGACACTCATATCATAGATTTTCATCATTAAAAATGATTTAACTTGTGGAAATATTCGGTAATAAATGAATCAATGGATATTTTTGTTTTAATATAGAGATTTATCTCCTAAAATAGATATATTGTCTTATATATCTCATTCATATCAAAAATAAGAATTGTAGAGATGAAGCCGAGTTGTTGTGGAGCCTCCATGATGGTAATGTTTAGGGAATAATATAAAATAACGTAGATACATGAGCCTTCCTAGTGTTACTTATAGAATGAGATACATCCCCTTTCTATTTTCAATTATAAATAAATCAACAGTGGTTATAATTAGCTTATAAGATAATTCTAATATGGAGTGGCTGGGGGACCCATGATATTAAAATCATTTGTGGTGGTCCCCTACTCATACCTTGAGATATACAATAAATTGTAGTTCACAATGATAAACTAATATTCTAATTTAGTCAAAATTTCATGCATGATGTCTATTAGTAGATGTACATAATTTCTCCATTATTCAAGTGTTTCAAAATAATCTTCCTACCAACCTAGTGGAACTAGTGTTTTGAAAAGGCAACCTGAAGGATCTAAAATAATATACTATTTATTGACCCTAGAATAGTTTGGGATCTCTAATTATGGAAATGAATTGGATTTATTCAATTATTGGACACTATTGTTTTACCGAATCCTTCAACTAAAGGATAATAAGATGTTCATCTATAGAAAGATATGTACATAATTTTTTTTTCATGATTTTCAAAGTGGTTGATATTTTGAGATGCATAGGAATTTGGAACATTGAGATAGTCCACAGATATTATTTAGGAATATGATCCTCCCTTAAAAAATATTCATAATTTTATTTGAAGATGTATAGGATATAAAAATTATACTTTTTTGGATTTATATTTTTCTTATTTTAGAATTATTATCAGGAATTTATTATATTTATGGAATTGGTATAGATACAGCTATAACCTATTAGAATTACAATTTCATCTCAAAATAAGAGATTAGTGATACTTGGTTTAATATAAGGGTGTTTTAGGGTATCCCACATTATCACTTGGAATTCACTATTTTTTGGATTTCCAAACAGAAATCCCAAGAGAGAACAATGATATTCTGTGATATATGATCCCATCCACAACCCCTCAAACAATCATCACATATATATTACATCTAAAAAATAAGAAACATGATGAACTAAGGATAAGAATATCATTATATAATAAGTTTACCAAGACACTAATATGAACCATATTCCCTACATAATTATAAAAAGAAATCCCAACACTATTTTGAATAATGATTTTTAAATATCAACCATTACCATGATTTTACAAATTTGTGCCTTCCTATTGTAGTTAGTGATCATATCATACTTGGGGCATATGGTTTATTGGATACCCCTTCCATGTAATGATCCATCCCCCACCCCCAAAAAACTTATTTGGACAAGGGTGGAAGATATGAAAATAAAAACCATATATTGAATCATATATATCATATTGATATTATAATTGGGAAATATTAGTGGTAAGAGTGGGGATTAATGACCATCAGGCTGAGAATAATATATGTGGAAGATATAACTCATGGAATGTGACCATAACTAAAAAATATAAGTATTTTATCTTTCACGTATCTTTCTATTAAGTCCCGTGCTATAATATGAAACAATCCCAAGATAGAGTTGTTTCTAAGAGAATTTTTAGACCATAATATTTTGGTAACAAAATTATTTATTGTTTTTTCTAATATGGACTCCAAATATAAGACGAAATTATCATAGATAGGTAAACCAATGACTATAAATAATCTTACATCTTTATGTTTAAATACCTCATCCCCATTTTCTAAAATTTGGTGCCTTACAATAATACATTGGAATATATACACAACTCGAATCCCAAAGGATATATCATTTTAGTATATTGGGATTCCAGAATACATACATAAATGTTTCATTACAACATGATAAGAAAGAAACCTAATAATCCAATAAAAACTCTTATAAATCCAAGATTACCCCTACAAGTCATTCATACAATTCATCTTCACATATTGGGGACAAATAATACATAAGGAAGGGGAAGCATAGACGATCAATAAGGGTATGGAATACAACAGAAGCTCTAGTATACATAACTAATAAGGATGGTGAACAACTAAAAATAAATGTCATTAAAACATAACTTTGAGCATGAAATTAATGTAATAAAATATGATTAAATAATACAATAATAAAACATTACCATGGATGTTGTAACGCCCCGACCCCAGTTACCCAGAGTCGGTGCATTACTTCGTAACATTGACATGATCGCAAAAGATCAAGTCTCGAAAGACCGATTAGTTTAGTAGCCTTGGAACACTAGATACATTCATAAGTTTTACATTACATCATAAAGTAATACAAAACTACAAAAACATCTTGTCTTCATATCCCCTCATACTATCCCTACAGGTCATTCATAATATAATTCTTCACATCCTGGAAAAATTAAAACATTGGAAGGGGTGAGCTCAAGTGCTCAGTAAGGATAACAATATAGCGGAAGCTTTCATAAATAAACATAAACATTTAAGGAAATGTATAACTAAAACAAAAGCCTTTTAAACTTGATCTTCAACATAATATGGAAAAAGTAAAATGAGATAATGCCATTTACTTATTCACATGGATATTCTACTGGTTGAATAATCACATGAAATATCTATAACCACTTTCATAATGATGGAATGCATAATGCCAGACTATCATAACCACATAGTCATGGACTCGTTCCAAGACACTAGTTTGTCTCATGAGACCTACTGATGCATCAAGGAGCTATAGCGGGCTCCACCCGTCACTTTTTAAGTCCAATGCATTCCTCATATGAACAGGTTTAAACATATCATAAACCATAACATAATTGTATCACATAAAACATGCATAAAGGAAACATAAGATTCCCACACTTCAATCACAAGATATCAATACAACACATTGATGTAATAAAAACACTTTCTAAACCATTTCCAATACCAAAATTAAAGAAAATTAAAACGTTGTATTTATTTTTCATTTTAAAAAGTTTTGGCTTGTAAAGGAAGCCGAAACTCAAATAATGGTCATGACGGCGGAGAAGTTGTTGTCTCCGCATACGTACGACAAAAACATTCCATTTTGTAATTTATTAAAATTCTTCGTATAAAAAAGATTCCTTTTGGATAAACATAAAAGTAAAACGGGTTTATACACCGTATAAAAGAAGGTTTTGTATAAAACAAAATATGCCTCAATGAAAGGAGATTGAGACGAAGTCCCATACAAAGATAATTTTTAAAATAAAACAGATATATTATGTGTATTCACTATAAGTACACATAAATAAAGTACAAATACAAGATATGACATAATAATATAATGACATAATTTGAAAGTAGGAGATTAACCCAAAGAATGGAAATTGGGTTAAGAAATTCCCTTACCTCGTGTCTGACTTGACTCGATCGTTCTTTAACCTCATGAATAATAAAGTAGAGTTAATTTCTATTTACTTAAGAACCTTTTTCATGTTCATTATTCCTTTTATATCACTTATTACCATGTTATGAACATTATGTAATTATTTAAGTTAATAACGGTCATTTTGTCGATCTTTGGTACTTGAGTCAAAAATAAACTTCTTATAATTACAAGTTGTTCATGTGGGGAAATATCCATTATATCCAGAATTATATTCATTATTTAGATATCATATATATCATATATATCCAGTATATACATTCATTTATAATATTACATAACATTTAGAGGTAAGAAATGAAATGCACCGTTCATGGAGACGGTAAGCCGTACGTACGCATGAACGCTACATTCATTTCTATTTCGCATTTAATGGAATGAAATCATAATAGTATAAAGGTGTATTATAATTCCAGTATAATATCATATATAATATAATTTACTCCATCCTTTATACATCCCACATATGGCCTTAACGATTCAAATCACTTTGAGGGGGCTGTAGTCCGCACTTCCTTAAATGAAAATATCGCATTTACCCATAATGGAAATCATAAAGTATGCCATAAATGAGAAATACAGAAGAATAATTAAAACATAAACATAATATATATATCATATATGAAAATAGTGTCATCAAAATGGCCATAGTTATAGGTGTTAAAAGAATATTGAACAATCATCGTTTCGTGAGGCAGTATTTCGCCACCCACAGAAACAGTATGTTCTTTAACCATTAGACAAAGGTGTATGTAAGTGTAGCTTGAATACTTCTTATAAAAACATCCTAGTATATTTAGGATACTTGTGTTGTTACAAAATAAATGAATAAAAAGAGTTTAGGGGGTTGGAGAAGCAAAATAAAACAAAACAACATTAGAGAAGACATTACCTTAAAATCGGATAACTCTTTTTTGATTTGATCCAAAGGCTTCCTTGGGAAAAATTCTGCCCAAAGTGAGGCTTCTAGGAGTAAGGGAGGGAAGTTGGGAGAGTATTTGGGCAGAGGTTGGCCGAGCCAAATGGCTTGAAGGTGTGAATACGGTGGTAGTGGTGGGGGCCTTTTATAAGAGGAGAGGAGGGGCACTCTTGGAAAGTAATGAAATGTTACTTTATTATACAATGGTTTTAGTATTCTAAAGGTCCCACACTTATATAACTCGAGTCTAAGGTGATAAGGGTTCTAAATATACTCATACGATGGGCTTTGGACAAGTGTAATGATTAGATTTTACATTATCCTTCCATTTTATTAAAATCGTTAATTATAGAGGTAATCGCTGCATCATCATGGTGTCATAAATAATTTAATTTATTTAATGTATAAAAATTATAAAAAAAATATCATGATGTAGGAAATATTTTTACATTTCTAATGAATATTTATAGTCAAAAATATGACTTGTATAACCCCATTTAAAAATTGTTTTAGTAAAACAACTTATGTTTGTGACATTTTTATTTTAACTTTAAATAAAAGTTATTTATGTCATTTTCCTACCAAAGTGGCTCCATGGGTCCCCAAGTTGACCCATGGATTGTCTTGGTCGGCCATGACACATCCAATAGGGATAGGACAAGTGTAAAGGTATTTACATATTTTTATAATATCATTTTTACCTTAAATTTCACTAATTACCTTTAATCGTGATTAATTAAACTTAAAAGTTACTATTCACCAAAAAATTATTTTAATCCCATTGAACCACATTTTACTTCCTAATGAAAACCATGTATGTCGGATTTTTGAAAATCAAATCACAGAAGTGGTAATGTTTCATTTAAACGAAAAAATTAGTCTTTTAACTACCACTTAGTGGTTTCACTATTCATCAAAATTTGAAGTTTTTCAGAACAATGCCAAAATTTCACCCTAGGCTATAATTGATATTCAGAATTAAAAAATGATGTCTATTTTAAAAAATTCCAAACATATAAGTTGAATTAATTTATTTCATATTTAATTCCCGCTGTCACAACAAATAGCATGTTTTTAAGAAACAATATATATCAAAATATTTCCAATTGTTTATGTCCAATTTCAAAGTGAAATTCATTCTAATGAAAACCATTGGATAAAATGGTAAAAATATAATCTTATTATACATTAAAACCACTCAATATTATAATTTATCACTATAAATTATTTTGATTAAAAAAGTTGTTTTAAGTATTTATCAGTATTCATAAAAAAATGGAAGTTCTTAGAAAATTACAAAAAATTTAACTTAGGATAATTTCAATATTACAAATACAAAAATGAAGTCCATTTTGAAATATAAAATTTCTATAATTTTAAAAAGTGGGTATTATTATTCATAACGGCAACTTTGATTAGTTGCGGTGTGTTAGAACTCGAAGTTGCGTACAATGCAAGCTATTGCATTATTGAATGAGAAGCGTATCATGGAAGCTCGGGGTGTTACATTCTCCCCTCCTTCAATAAATTGAGTCCTCGCAATTTGAAATTTTTCTTTGAAAATAAAAGGTTGAAAATAGAAAATACCTTTGTGGAAACCCACATCCGAAATAGGGTTAATAAGAATATAACATTAAAAGAAAGAAAGGGAAGTACAAAGGTCACCCAAGATAGCCCATACTAGGATTCTATGAAAGTATGGATATGGAAGAAAAACAAACCATCAAGGTCTGATGGAGAGTTGTAGAAAACTGGATTAGGAGAAAGTTAACCATAAGAAAATCACAAACTTGTGATTGGTTAAACAGTCATTGAATCCCCAGTTGGAAAAGTTAACTGACAACGTTTTTGTTTTAAGTTACCTTTTATAAAGTTGAGGAATTTATTTAAGAGATTTTCTAAGAACGTAAGGTAATATACTTACTTGTCGTGTAGACTTTCATTCCTTAATAAATTTTTACCACAAACCCATCTTTCACTCCAAATGGTAACAGAACTCAAAAATATTCTATTTATCCTAATTATACAAGGTTATAAATATCACCACATACCATTTAGATTATGAAAAATATTTTGTAATAACCAGGGACCTTCTGTAGGCTAGTGGTAGGTAATAAAGGCCTGTCGCACTATGGTTGTGGGTTCGATTCCTACAGCATTGTCCGACGCGACGGGTTATGCCCCACCCTGCAGGTTGTCCTTTTCCTAAAACTATAGTATTATAATATTCCAAAAATAATCTTCAGAAATGTTTTAACCTTAAACAATACTATTGAAAGTCCAACTTAATCCATCCCAACCTTTATAGTTATCCAAAATACCTCTGTCCAGACTTTCTCTAAAAGGTCTCTTATTTCCAAAATCAATTTATCAGATTCCCAAACAACGTAATGTTTCTCTTATTTTCACATTATAAAAATATGATTACCTTCATCATATTAAATCCTTAATGAAAAAAAAAACAAGTACTGCAGTACAATCTTTATATATACCACATTATCCTTATAACCAGAATATAATCCTTGAGTCCAAAAGCACCAATACATTAATTATTCCACTTCTACTATAGTAATAGCATAAGATTTTCCTTGATCCCTTGGCCTTTTCTGAGGTAAGTTTCCCTGATGCTTAGGATATTCATTTTCATAATGCCCCATTTCCCTACAATTGTAGCATTCAACATTGATAGCCTATTTCTTTACCTTACAATCATGAGCCTGGTGACCTTTTTCTCCACATTTGTAACAAACTCCCATTCCCTTTAGGCAAGTACCAGGGTGATTCTTCCCACAATTATCGCATAATGGAAAATCCTTCTTTCCTTTTTTCCCTTTATCTGTCTCTTGTTCCACCATTCTCTTCCTCTCTTGCTTTACTTTGTTGTCATAAGACTTAGAGAATTCCTTTTCTGTCTTGATAGAACACGAGACTATATCTTCGTACGTTGGAAAATATTGTGATACTAATGCTCGTCGGAGAAACGGTTTTAACCCATCAAAGAAATGATCGATCTTACTTCTTGGGTTACATATATAATCTTCAGCATGCCTCGCTAACCATGTAAAGTTGGCCTCATACTTTGCGACATTCTCATCCTCCTTTTGTCTCAGACTCAAAAATTGTCTTTCCATATCTGCTCGATGGTCATGTGGAAAGTATTTTTCTAAGAAAAGATCTTTGAACTCTCTCCATTCCATATTTGATACTTCTTCATCTTCCTTTGTGTTTTGAATCAGCAATCACCATTGATCGACATCTCCAGTGAGGCGGTAGACTGCCATGAAAACCTTCTCCATTTCGCTACTCCCCAAGGCATGGGATATTTTTTCTAAGGAGTTTATCCATTGCTCAGCTAATAATGGATTTGTACCCCCATTAAATGTTGGTGGTTGTTGCCTCATGAAGCGGTCTAACATTGATCCTCCAAGTTGCGGATCAGGGTGCTCCAAACGAGTAAGGTTATTATTCATAACCTGAGTGAGCTGTCCCAGTATGGTAATAAGTTGATTAGCACTAGTTGTATCTCCAGCTCCACAATAATTATCTTGAGCAGGAGGGCAATCCCTACACGGAGTGCGTGTATTGATACAGTTTCCATTCCTTCCACTAGGTGCCATTTCCAAACAATCGAATAAACTAGATTAGTTTATGAATCAAAATACATAATTCCATACTTGTAAAACACTTAACACTAATTGAACTATTTATGTATATAATCCATAATCATAAAAAAAGTTTTCTTTGAGGAAGTATATACTCATAACCCTTCATAGTGGTTTGTAAAGAAAATGAGAATTATCTTAAGCATATCCCTCGGGAGTGTCGTAACCAAGAGTGCAGCAAGGCCCATTTTCGTGCACCAGTTCCTGTTCGAGTCTAGCTCAAAGCGGTGTTTTCAGGTTTTACCCCTAGGTACATCTGTGCTAGAGCCACCTCTACCTGCTCATATCCAGACATGGATGTATTGCTCAGAAAACTCACAAAATCTCTATAATACCAAAATTCTAGGAAGTTCTTCTATACTAATCCTCAATGTCTATCTTTGGGCTATGTGCTCTAATCAGAGTTTATCTAAATCTAACTTCCAATGTTAGTACTAAACTGCCTCTGATACCAACTGTAATTCCCCGACCCCAGTTACCCAGAGTCGGTGCATTACTTCGTAACATTGGCATGATCACAAAAGCTCAAGTCTCGAAAGACCGATTAGTTTAGTAGCCTTGGAACACTAGATACATTCATAAGTTTTACATTACATCATAAAGTAATACAAAACTAAAAAAATATCTTGTATTCATATCCCCTCATACTATCCCTTTAGGTCATTCATAATATACTTCTTCACATCCTGGAAAAATTAAAACATTGGAAGGGGTGAGCTCAGATGCTTAGTAAGGATAACAATATAGTAGAAGCTTTCATAAATAAACATTAACATTTAAGGCAATGTATAACTAAAACAAAAGCCTTTTAAACTTGATCTTCAACATAATATGGATAAAGTAAAATGAGATAATTCCATTTACTTATTCATATGGATATTCTACTGGTTGAATAATCACATGCAATATCAATAACCACTTTCATAATGATGGAATGCATAATGCCAGACTATCATAACCACATAGTCAAGGCCTCGTGCCAAGACCACAAATGAGATTTTGTCAAGGCCTCATGCCAAGACACTAGTTTGTCTCATGAGACCTACCGATGCATCGAGGAGCTATAGAGGGCTCCAACCGTAACTTATTAAGTCCAATGAATTCCTCATATGAACAGGTTTAAACATATCATAAACCATAACATAATTGTATCACATAAAACATGCTTAAAGGAAACATAAGATTCCCACACATCAATCACAAGATATCAATACAACACATTGATGTAATAAAAACACTTTCTAAACCATTTCCAATACCAAAATTAAAGAAAATTAAAACTTTGTATTTATTTTTCATTTTAAAAAGTTATGGCTTGTAAAGGAAGCCGAAACTCAAATAATGGTCACGACGGCAGAGAAGTTGTTGTCGCCGCATACGTACGACAAAAGCATTCCATTTTGTCGTTTAGTAAAATGCTTCGTATAAAAAATATTCCTTTTGGATAAACGTAAAAGTCAAAGGGGTTTATACACTATATAAAAGAAGGTTTTGTATAAAACAAAATATGCCTCAATGAAAGGAGATTGAGACGAAGTCCCATACAAAGATAATTTTTAAAATAAAATAGATATATTATGTGTATTCACTATAAGTAAACATAAATAAAGTACAAATACAAGATATGAAATAATAATATAATGACATAATTTGAAAGTAGGAGATTAACCCAAAGAATGGAAATTGGGTTAAGAAATTCCCTTACCTCGTGTCCGACTTGACTCGATCATTCTCTAACCTCCTGAATAATAAACTAGAGTTAATTTCTATTTAATTAAGAACAATTTTCATGTTCATTATTCCTTTTATATCACTTATTACCATGTTATGAACATTATGTAATTATTTAAGTTAATAACGGTCATTTTGTCGATCTTTGGTACTTGAGTCAAAAATAAACTTCTTATAATTACAAGTTGTTCATGTGGGGAAATATCCATTATATCCAGAATTATATTCATTATTTAGATATCATATATATCATATATATCCAGTATATACATTCATTTATAATATTACATAACATTTAGAGATAAGAAATGAAATGCACCGTTCATGGAGACGGTAAGCCGTACGTACGCATGAACGCTACTTTCATTTATATTTCCCATTTAATGGAATGAAATCATAATAGTATAAAGGTGTATTATAATTACAGTATAATATCATATATAATATCGTTTACTCCATCCTTTATACATCCCACATATGGCATTAACGATTCAAATCACTTTGAGGGGGCGGTAGTCCGCACTTCCTTAAATGAAAATATCACATTTACCCATAATGGAAATCATAAAGTATGCCATAAATGAGGAATAAAGAAGCATAATGAAAACATAAAAATAATATATATATCATATACGAAAATAGTTTCATCAAAATTGCCACCATTAGAGGTGTTAAAAGAATATTGAACAATCATCGTTTCGTGAGGCATTATTTCGCCACCCACAGAAATAGTATGTTCTTTAACCATTTGACAAAGGTGTGTGTATGTTTAGCTCGAATAATTCTTATAAAAACATCCTAGTAGATTGAGGATACTGGTTTTGTTACAAAAGAAATGAATAAAAAGAGTTTAGGGGGTTGGAGAAGCAAAATAAAACAAAACAACATTAGAGATGACATTACCTTAAAATCGGGTAACTCTTTTTTTAATTGAGCCAAAGGCTTCTTTGGGAAGAATTATGCCCAAAGTGATGCTTCTAGGAGTAAGGGAGGGAAGTTGGGAAAGTATTTGGGCAGAGGTTGGCCGAGCCAAATGGCTTGAAGGTGTGAATAAGGTGGTAGTGGTGGGGGCCTTTTATAAGAGGAGAGGAGGGGCACTCTTGGAAAGTAATGAAATGTTACTTTATTATACAATGGTTTTCGGATTCTAAAGGTCCCACACTTATAAAACTCCAGTATAAGGTGATAAGGGTTTGAAATCTACTCATCCAATAGGCTTTGTACAAGTGTAATGCTTAGATTTTACATTATCCTTCCATTTTATTAAAATCATTAATTCATGAGGTAATCGCTGCATCATCATGGTGTCATAAATAATTTAATTTATTTAATGTCTAAAAATTATAAAAAAAATATCATGATGTAGGAAATATTTTTATATTTATAATGAATATTTATAGTCAAAAATATGACTTGTATTACCCCATTTAAATATTGTTTTAGTAAAACAACTTATGTTTGTGACATTTTTATTTTAACTTTAAATAAAAGTTATTTATGTCATTTTCCTACCAAAGTGGCTCCATGGGGTCCCCAAGTTTACCCACAGATTGTCTTGTTCTGACATGACACATCCAATAGGGGTAGGACAAGTGTAAAGGTATTTACATATTTTAATAATATCATTTTTACCTTAAATTTCACTAATTACCTTTAATCGCGATTAATTAAACTTAAAAGTTACTATTCACCAAAAAATTATTTTAATCCCATTGAACCACATTTTACTTCCTAATGACAACCATGTATGTCTGATTTTTGAAAATAAAATTACAGAAGTGGTAATGTTTCATTTAAACAAAAAATCAGTCTTTTAACTACCACTTAGTGGTTTCAATATTCATCAAAAATTGATGTTTTTCAGAACAATGCCAAAATTTCACCCTAAGCTATAGTTGATATTCTGAATTAAAAAATGATGTCTATTTTAAAAAATTCCAAACATATAAGTTTCATTAATTAATTTCATAATTAATTCCCGCTGTCACAACAAATAGCGTGTTTTTAAGAAACAATATATATCAAAAGATTGCCAATTGTTTATGTCCAATTTCAAAGTGAAATTAATTCTAATGAAAACCATTGGATAAAATGGTAAAAATATATTCTCATTTTACTTTAAAACCACTAAATATTATAATTTATCACTATAAATTATTTTGATTAAAAAATTTGTTTTAAGTATTTATCACTATTCATAAAAAAATGGAAGTTCTCAGAAAATTACAAAAAATTTAACTTAGGATAATTTCGATATTACGAATAAAAAAATGAAGTCCATTTTGAAATATAAAATTTCTATAATTTTAAAAAGTGGGTATCACTATTCATAACGACTACTTTTATTAGTTTCGGTGTATTAGAACTCGAAGTTGCGTACAATGCAAGCTATTGTATTATTGAATGAGAAGCGTATAATGGAAGCTCGGGGTGTTATAGATGTTATACTAGTCAAACAATAAAATGAAAAATAATTTACTAGTTTCATAATGAGGGAATGTGTAATGTCTGATGTCATTAACATAGAATCAAGGCCGCATCCAATAAACCATATATAATGGGTAAAAACACAATATAGTTTCTCACATGAGACCTACCAATGCATTGAGGGGATATTGATGTCCCCACCCAAGACATAATAATTCATATTTATTCCTCATATGAAAAAATATAAATAGAAAATCATACTCATATGGAAATTAAATAACAATCCTAAATCTTGAAATATAATCACATACTATTATAATATTTATAGTGAATTTCATCAAGTAAATCCATCCAAAATAAATATTATCAAAAATAATTGAATCAAATATGTTAGATGATAATAATAATAGTTGAATATCTTGATAGGAAAAAAATTAAATAGAGGAGTTGAAATAATTGAAAACACTTTAATAAAATAATCAATAATGTCTTGAGATTAATACCCCTTTTACATTACAAATAATTGTTCTTTTAGAAAAATCATTTATATTTTTCATGATTATATTTATAAAATCAGCAATGATAAAATATAGTTTTCATGATTTTTTTTGAATTTATAAAAAAATAGTGTTTTGAAAAAGATTATTTATGGTGCATGAAAATAGATTAGATATTTAGATGTTCTCTTTAATATGGATAGTGGATTGTGGATAAATGAGAAGTGATCCTTGTAAAACATCTATTTTCCATAAAAGAAAGATGAAATAGTCTGAATACCTGATTTATAACCAAATAATAATAATTTATAATAATTATTTCAATAAAATAATAATTTTATTGTTGAATAGAGGAAGGTAGTGTGATCTAAATTAAAATATAGGTTTGTGGAAAAACCCTTACCATATGTTCGAATGTGTTCTACACTTTACCATAACGTTCTAGGTAATAAAATTAAATACATTAATTAATAAATTAATAAAATTATTTAAAATTTATTTTATTTAGTATACATTCATTATTTTCATTTATGGACTTTTTATTATGTAATATGATTCAATTTTATTTTGTAGGAGCGTTCGTTTACTTGGTTTTCACGATCGGTATAATTTTATGTTAGTATGAAAGTTAATGTGAATTGGTTAAATTTTACAAAATTAAATGTATATTATATTAATGAAAATTCAAAATATTAAGTGGTTATATAATTTATTTGGATATATTTTATGATTATTATTAATTAGATAAAATATTAGTGATAATCATTTGATTATTTTTGCAGGTTTTCTATCATTACAAACTAGTTTTTTCGGATGAATTAATATTATGTATATATATTGATTACTTATCATTTAATTAGTTTTAATACATATATTGAATTCTAGTTTTACCATAAAAAATTGTTACTTTACAAGACTAGTAATATTACATGAAGAGAGAAAACTTGTCAACCAAAAAGGTTATAAATCGACACCTCATTGAAGATGATGTCATTTTTAAAATAAAAGAGAGATACATAAATATATATATATATATATATATAAAGGGGTTTGAGGATGGATATAAAATTAACATTAAGTAATTAAAATATATATATATGATATTGGAGTTATCATAATCATATTGAAATAGAATGTCAAGAGGGAATAATAAAATAAACGAACGTGATAAGAAATTAAAAGGAAAATGAAATGGATTTTACACATTGAATACTCCTCCTTTAGAACCACCATAAGGGGGTTGGTTTTAGTATTTTGTATATAAAATCAGTTCATGGATGTTGGGGAGGTACATGGGAAGTTGAATGGGAACTTTTTTACCAGGCTATGTGTTTGGAAGGTCTAAGGAGAAAAGGCGGTTATGGGTGGTTTTTTATATTGGAGAAGATGGTGATTCTTGAATATTTTATTTTTTCGTTTATTATTTTGGATCAAGATGATGAATATATAGATCATTATGATCTCATATATTTAAATAATGAATGATATTTCTAAATTATGTGATTACATAATCCATATATCACTTATGACTCAATAAATTATGTATTTAGCATTTATTGTAAATTATTATATTTTACTATTTACAAAAATTCAATTATTTAGAAAAATATAAATAAATCACCATAAACATTTTTCGATGTGTAGAATTCAAAAATGGATTCCATTTAATAAAAAGTATTTTCTAAATATGAGATTTAATTTTTTTAATTAAAATGATCATTTTCTTGAAAAATATAGATTTTTAATTTATTACTTATATTATAACAATATATAATTTAACAATGGTTTCATAAAACTACTCAAAAATCATAATACCAAAAATTTAGTCTATCAATAAATTTTATAAAAATAAATTTTAAACTAAATCATTTTATTAATTATAAAATTAAAATTATATATCTATGACTTTCAAAAATACGAACACGTAATTATTAATTTATAAAATTTTAAATTACATATACTATTATATAATTATATCATAAATTCATTTATAATATTCCTAAATTATATTTTTACATTCATGGGTAAGGATTATATTCATTATGACAATTTACTATTTATAATGGTCATATAACTATTCTGAATGTCAAGTTACCATTTTATAGGTAAAGATTACTTACCTTTTAAAAATACTTCTTATTTAATTCATTGTTCATTTATGATGTTTTATCATGTTATATAATATATATTTTTTGATTTATAATATATGAAATAAAAAATAATATAGAAAGTATCACTAATTGAATTATGGGTTGTTACATTCTCACCCCCTACAAAATTGTTTTCCTCGGAATTTCCAGACTGTCACCACATAAAAAGATTTGGGTAGTTCATCATAATATTCTCTTCAATTTATATCACCACCTCTTTAATTTTATGATTTTTACAATGTATCTTTATCATCCAAGTCATTCAATTCCTCACAACCAATTATATAGTGTCCAAAATCCATATGGGCTCTTCACAGTATGATAAATCAGTTTACAATTCTAATTCATAGGAAGTGAGAAGATGTGTTGGGTATGAAATGTACTTCTTTAGAAGATATACATGAAAAAATTATGAAATTTTGAATGTTTATTTGTCATTGACAAAAGATAAGACACATCACGAATTTCCTCTATGAATTCAATATGACCAATGTACCAAGGGATCAGTTTTCATTTCATTCCAAATCATATAACATCTTTTCATGGAGATACATTTGAGAAAACATTATCTCCCTCTTGAAATTAAATATCAATCTTTCTATTATTGGAATAAATATTTTTTCTAAATTAAACTTCATTTATATGAGATTGAATTGTATTTACCATTGTTGTTGATTCCTCCACAAGCTCTGGTATTACATGTTTCTTTTCACCAACTTCATCTAAACATGATTGTGTATGACATATGTAATGACCCGACCTGGAATCCTCTAAACCGGTGCCCCGAGATGGTTCGCCACAAGGCCTCAAGAGCGCCTCCTAAGATGATAGAGGCAACCGACTACCAGAGAGGTCCAAGGTTGTTATAGTGGGAAAACTATTACCTCATAACAGAGTAAGAAAATGATAGAAATAACTATGTAGCATACACATCGGAATGTAAATAGAGTGCGTAAACAATAAACAACTGAAATAGAACATGTTGTAATAGTAAACTGTTGTAAAATCCCAAACAACTATTCAATTCAAAACAACACTGGTCATGCACCAGGCCGACCATACAAATAAAAATACAAAAAGAACTGAAAGTAAAAGTACAAGGCTCTGTTACTAAATCCAAGACAACTCATGTATTTGATCTCCAGACACTGTCAAATTGATTTAGTCAGTTAAGTTGAACCACTCATGCATCTCTTCTCGATCATGAAACACTGGGCCTCATCTCTATCCACCATGAAGCACATGATCAACTAGAAAAGCAGACATAAGGACTAAATATACATTGAGGTTCATGTGTAGGGGTGTGAAATAATCTTAGTAAGGCACCCGACAAGAAACGTATAACTGTGTTGGTAAGTGTATGAAACAAAAACGTGTTGAGCCTAGCTGGAACACAAAAAAGGAAGTAAACCAAACGTGCAACCATAGTCGAATGTAGGCCATGTAAACCCTGTCAACTGGCCAAGTGCCACCATGAATGTCCATATCTATATACGTACACATGTATAGTCCCATGCCTATACACATGGACATAAATATAAATATTCATGATTAGGTGATTCAAATAACAAGAACAACAATAGCAGTCGATATTTGGGATCATAAGCCCAATCTCTTAAACATCCTGTGTAAGGGAATCGAGCTGGACATTGTTCCACTCTAGTCGTATATCATTAATTCAATATCTAGGTCAGTAATCCCATCTACGTGTACCTTCTTCATCCAACACCATAAATATGTCTCTGAACAAGCAAAACAAAAACAAGTAACCCTCTTAGAAATACTCACAGCCTGTCCCAGCTGGTTCAACAAATCAAACACATGAAACACTCTAGGATGTACTCACAACCTAACCCCTCTAGTTCGACCAATCAAACACAAGAAAACATCTGGGAAGTACTCACAGTCTATTCCCTCTAGTTCAGCTTTAGAAAAGTCCTTCTAAAGAAGAACTCATCGCCAATTTCCCCTGTAGTCTCGTATCTATATCTAAAATGCACTCAGGGGAAGAACTTATATCACATTCCCCCTGTGGATCATGTTGAGGAACTAAAGACACTCTTAGGATGCACTTACATCGGTTCCCCCCATAGTCTCACATCGCAAGCATAACAAAAACTTTGGACAATCCCTTCCGTCCATTCTCCCTATGGTCTACTTCACTAGGTTCTCACATCCCTATGTAAGTAAATAAATCATAGTAGCATGTATCGGCCAATGTAAACCTAAATAACCACTTGGATATATAGTTAATAGCATAAAAACATGTTAAAACAATATTCACACCATCCTAAATAACTAGGCATGGGAAAAACATGGCATCCTAACAGGCTAAATGGTACCAAAAGGTCATAACCAAAACATGCATGGGAAAACACCTCCAAAGAGTAGAAATATAACATATTCACATTCAATTAACTTCTACTCAAGGACATAATCATGGTAGGAAATTAAAAGGGCTAAAACAGTAAACATACAATACCCCGTTCAAGGGTATTGGGAAAATTTGAACGTATAACTCAAATACATTAAACAGAAAGGCACAAACCACCTATATAGGAACACAAGGCATAGTAGTCTTCTCAAAAAACATGAATACACCTTGCGTCAGGCTCAATAGACACCAACAAATAAGTTACACTGGTAACCACTACTACATCAGAAAACCAAGTTTGATATAAACAAATGAGTGAGGGTGGCCCGAACACCCAACCCAATAATACATCCAAAGAACCCACTAGTTTGTCAAAGGTTATAGGTGACCGCCAATCATCATCTCTACCAAAACCCGATGTAACAACTCAGGGCCAGTCAAATAACGGGCACCCACATAGTTCCTCATGTAAAACACCAAGGAGGCATTATACTCAGGACCTTGTAGGTAAACACGAGCGAAGGAATCCTACACGGAATCCTCAGCAAAGAATAAGGGAGGAATCATACACAAGATACTCAAATGAAAAACAACATAAGAATTCAATAACATGGGTACTATCAAAGGAAAAACAATAGAGAGATCCTACAAGGGACTCCCTAGGTCAGCACACTAGTAAAGGTATCCCTCAGGGGATCCTTAGATGTTACCAGTCTCATGACCTCATAGGCCCGAAGGTAATATCTCACAAGAGGAACAATGATCAAAATCATATGTCACATGAGATATGTCAAAGCTTATCCCATCTCAAAATTATCTACTAGGTTGGTCCGAACACCCAACCTATCATCCCTGCCAATTCTCACTCTCAGGTGACAAAATAACTCAATAACGTGAGGAAGAACTTCTCCATTTAAATATAAAAACCCAAAACATCATTTATATGACCTCTAAATTTAACAAGGATTCCACCATTGAGATCTACGTGGATCAACACTCAGAATCAACAACACACATGCCCCATTCTGACTTCCAGGGCCCTAGATATCCCCTAATTACTAAGTTGAAGTATTACATGGTCAGAACACATGGCCAGACCCATGGGGTCTGCCTGTGTAATAGTACATGGCATGTATATTACTGTACATGTCATGTAATATTCCAAAAAAGTTACTCCATGTGTGTTTTCACCCGAACACATGCCCATGTTCCACTACAAAGCATGTACTTATAGTACACAATGTGTACTCCTTAAAAACCTATATTCCATGTTCTATTTCACACAACTGGTTAGATGGACACCCACTACACGTTGTGTACATAAAAAAAATTTCATCTTCCTTGAACAGGAAGAACACATGGCATGTTCCCCTAGAACACATGCCGTGTATTTTGGGTTTTCTGATGGGAAAACCCTAAAAACGCATGAAACACCCGTTTTCGCCCCCCGAAACAACAGATCGAGCCCCATGGGAATACAAGAAAGAAAAATAATGATTTAAAGACATAAAAAAACAGGTTTAAAGGGGATATATGGAGAAAACTTAAATATCCCTACCTTCAGGCAAAAACTACTGAAGCTTCGATTGATTTCAAGGCTCCCGGTTGCCGCATGCTGACTCAGCATGTCGAGAGCTTTGAATCGGTACCCCTATTTCCCCCAACTCTATCTCTTTCTCAAACTCCAAATACTCCCAAATGACACCTCTAAGGAGGAGCACAAATGGAGCATTCACAGGAATGAGGAAGGAAGAGAGAAGAAAAAAAGGAAAGAAGAAAAGAAAAGGAATAAAAAGGGGCACGAGCCGGCCTCGACACCTGACCTGAGTTTATGACTTCCCTAGGCTAAACTCCCCATTCCGGACTCAATGGAGCAGAAAAATCTCAATCGGATTTTCCGTTTAAATGATATTGTCAAACGAACTTGCACAAATAATTTAATATTTAATTTAATAATATTAAATATTAAATATTCTTCTAAAATTCAAAAAACTCAGATTGCCACCAAAATTCTGTCCTAGGGTAATCCCTCTATTCCAAGACCATTAGAATTGTAAGAAAAATCAACTGAGATCAGATGGTAGGAGAAAATGACCAATTTACCCCTCAAGACCATCAAAAAGAAAAAATTCAAATTTATGCTCAAAACGATAGTTCAAAAAAACATGAGTTCTTACTAACTCCCCACCATAAACCTTCTCGTTCCCAAGAAGCCCAGTGAAAGGACTAACAACCATACTCCCAACCTGAGAATCTGCACAACCATGCTATTGGGATCATCCAATGACCAGCCTTATAGCATTAACAACAACCTTCTACATAGAAGATATTCAACTATGGCCAAACTGGTACTCTTCACCATATGAATACCCTTGTCGTCATCTTAAATGAAAACTCTGAGCACAAAATCTCTTGTAAAACACCAAAGTTTAACCTAAACAAGGAAAACCACCCTCAAAGGGCCAATGATGCACTCCCCACCATATGTCTTTCCTTACGCCGCTCCGAGAGCACAACCAAAACATGTTCCATTCTCAAAAGGGATGAACTTTATGAAAGAAAAAGGAGCTCGATGTAGGGTCGAAGATCTCTCAGCATACTCAAGATGAATCAAGATAGCGCATGATCATCTCTTATAAGAGTACACTAAGATTTCACAAAAGGCATGTCCAGCTCCCTCTGAGCCACACTAACATCCTGCCAAAACCTATCCAAGATTCAAGCACGGGTGAACCATTACACAGTAATATGACATTTCACAATGTCACCTCTACAACATAAGGACATTACAACACAAATTACTGGATCTAAGTCCATATAATGTATTGAAACATTGGTCCTTGGCTCTCACCTAGTACCTCACCAATTTAGATTCAAATGATGCCACCCACAACAGCAACATCAGAAACACTGGTCGACCAGGCCAGGTACCCGAACAATCCTTCCCGTCAAAGGCAGTCGTAAAAAACAAGCACTGCCAAAAGGCATTGAAAAAACAATGGCCATCAATTTTCATGAAAGTTTCCCTAGAATGGAAGCAACATCAACCAACAAGGGTTCGATTCAAAACCAAGGGTCTCTATGTCTTCAACCTAGACCTACAGAAAAAGCCTCACAACTAGATCACATTGTCTAACAACCTATCGCAAAATATACAAAACCACTCAGAATACAGTAAAGATCACAACGACCAAAGAAAGTCAAAACCAAAACACAACCTACAAGGGTTTTGATCCTCACTGAGTATCCTCAGAAGGAATTACTCCTTGGAGTCCACAACCCATGTATAAGAGAAACTGAACTGACACCCATCGTGTATCCGTATACAGAAACACTATAAGGAGGTCTGGTTCATAAGTAATGCTTTCGTGTCTATCTAAATAATAATAATCGATTCGACTAGATAACCATAGACCTGAGAATCAACACCCAAAAGGGGTTAAACAGAAAGGCATCATGTGCCACACAGACCAACTGGGGTCACTGCACCACCTATGCATGAGGATTGAATCATCAGCCTAAAAAAAACACCTCAACGTAGATCCACGTAACCTTCCATCAGAGTAAAAAGTATGTGTAAGTAAACCAAAAGGTCACAGTCATCAGTAAAAACACACACTAGCAAGCTTATATGATGTGAATTCTATGTGCCTTGTATGATGCATGAGCTGCCTCTTACCATTTCCTTCCAAGAGTCCAAATCCATCCCTGGCATATTACCAGTGGCCAAGTTCTAGATATCCATAGTAAATATAAACACCAAACAACATGTTCGTCGCTCAAGGAAAAAATCATGTACAACTGTATCATTAAAAAATCAGAACAATAATCCCAAACCCTAGAAACCAGGACTTCTTACTAGAACAAGTGTTCTCAACGCGCCTATCTGATATCCATCATACATTCTGACACATTCGTAATACTCATGTCTACCATATCACAAGTAGTAAAAACCCTAAAAAGAAACCCCTCTAATAAAACTTTGTTACGACCCGACCCAAAATCCACTAAACTGGTGCTCCGAGCCGGTTTTCCACAAGGCCTCAAGCGCGCCTCCCCATATTCCGGAGGCAGCCAAATAGTAGTGAGGGCCTATGGTGTGATAGTGGGAAGACAATTCCCTCATACCAGAGTAAGAAAACAGAGGAAATAACTATGTCTCATACACAGCGGAAAGTATATATAGTGCGGTTGTAATAAACAACTGAAATAGAACATGTTGTAATAGTAAAATGTAGTAAAAGACCAAACAACTATGCAATACAATACAACACTGTTCACCCACTAGGCCGACCATACAAATAAAAATATAAAAGTAGATTAATGTAAAATTACATGGCTCTTCTACAAACTCCGAGCCAACTAAGGTACCCGATCTCCAGACACTATAAAACTGCATCAACCCGTTTAGTGGAACCACTCGAGCAGCTCCGCTCGATCATGAAACACTGGGCCTCATTCCTATCCACCATGAAACTCTTGATAACCCTGAAAAGATGACATAAGGTCTACACGTACACCAAGGTGCATGTGAATGGATGAGAAATAATCTTAGTTGGGCACCCCAACAAGAAACCTATAACTGTGATGCTAAGTATATGCAACAACAATGTGCTCAGCCTAGCTGGAACACAACAAAGGAAGTAAACCAAATGTGAAACCACAGTTGAACCTAGGGTATGTAATCCCTATCAACTGGGAAAGTGCCACCATGGATGTCCATATCTATATAAGTACACATGTATAGTATCATACCTATACACATGTACATAAATATGAATATTCATGATTAGGTGATTCAAATAATATGAACAACATCAGTAGTCGATCCATTGGATCATAAACCCGATATCGTCAACATTCTGTGCAAGTGCATCAAGCTGGACGTCATGCCACTCAAGCTGTGTAACATTTATTCAATCTTTGGGTCTGTAATCCCATCTATATGTACCTTCTTCATCCAACACCAGAAATATGTCTCTAAGTAAGCTAAAAAAACAAGTAACCCTATGGGAAATACTCACAGCCTGTCCCCTCTGGCTCAACAAATCAAACACAAGAAACCCTCTAGGAAGTACTGACAACCTAACCCCACTGGTTCAACCAATAAAACAAAAGCAACCCTCTGAGATGTACTCACAGTCTATCCCCTCTGGGCCAACATTAGAATATACTCTCTGAGGAAGCACTTTCTCATATTGGTATCTAAAAGGTGATCTAGGGAAGCACTTACATAACATTCCCCCTTTGTCCTGTGTCGAGAAACTATAGACACTATGGAGAAGAACATACATCAATTCCCCCTTTGGTCTCACATCGTAAGCATAAACAGATACTCTGGATAATCCCTTCCATCCATTTTCCCTATGGTCTACTACACCAGGTTCTCACTGCCATGTCTAAGTCAAGAACGAATAGCAGCGTGTATCGGCCAAAGAAAACCTCAAGAACTACTTGGCTAAATACTCTATATCATAACAGCATGTCAGAACAATAGTCACACCATTCTAAAAAACTAGGCATGGGAGAAACAATGTATCCTAACTCACTAAACAATTCAAAAAGTTCATACCAAAACATGCATGGGAAAACACCTCCCAAGCATATCAGTTTACCCTATTCAAATTCAATTAACCTCTACTCAAACACACAATCATGGAAGGAAATTAACAGGGCTAAAACAGTAAACACGCAATACCCCATTCAAGGGTATTGGACAAATATGCACATATAACTCAAAGACTTTCAACAGAAAGGCATAAAACCCTTAAATAATCACACAAGGCATATTAGGCATATCAACAAACAAGAATACGCCTTCCGTCAGGCTCAAAAACCACAAACCAAGAAGCACCTCTGGTAACCACTACTGCATCAGCAAACCAAGTCAGATATAAACAAACAAGTGAGGGTGGCCCAAACGCCCAACCCAATAATACATCCAATGACCCACGAGATTACCAGTTTGGCCCGGGTTCTAGGTGACACCCTGTAACACCCCAGGTAAATAAAGAGTATGACATTTTCATATTTATCCATATTTGTGAATATAATATTAATATTACTTTAAAGGGGACACTATGTGCGATGACGTACCTAATACGCAACAACGAGTTTCTTGGAAATCTTGCATTGCACTATAATAATAAAATAATATTATTTTAAATGGTAGTTAACGCCTAGCTGTTGTAATGGAGGGAATGAACAGAACTAACTACAAAATGATTATATATGTTTTTAAAATATTTTTACTCATTAAAATAAATTTTATAGGATTAAAAATGCGAATGAATCCAATTTTAAGCGTAAACATTCCAATATTCTTTAAAAGGTCGATTAACTGCCTTTTAATGGTGAACCTCTTTTAAATCCACTTTTTGACAATTTTATAAGCTCTATTTTTCAAAATAAACATATTATTTATTATTGGGACATTGAAATTTACCTTGGGTTAATTTTTTGTATTTTTCTGACAATGTTCATTTTTCAATGAATAGTGAAAAATACTGCATTTTACATCAAAACGGCTTTTTCATATAATTTAATTATATGGTTATATTATCTTTTTAATTTGTTTTAAAGTGTAATTAGAATATATTTTTACCATTTAATTCAATGATGGTCATTGGTATTAATTTCACTTTAAAATTAGGCATAAACAAGTGCCAAACTTTTCATAAATATTGTTTCTAAAAAACCCGCTATTTGTTTTGACAACGGGAAGTTTTTTAAAATTATTTTTTGCAATTTATGTGTTTGGAATTTGGTAAAATGGATTAAATATTTGGAATCAGAAGGTCCAAATTATGTAATTAAGACTCTTTTGTTTTTGGACATTATGAATAGTAACGACGGTAATTATCCTTAATTATCTTGATTAATGAGTAATCGGGTATTTAAAGATAATAAGATAATATCATAATAATAAAAAATGACCACAAAATGTGTCCTAGGGATACTGGTTGTTTCATGGCCGACCATGGGATGCCTTGTGCCAAACTTGGGGGGCCCATGGAATCACTTTTGTGAGAAAGTGACTTTTTATCTTTTTATTTTTAAAGAATGTTAAATGTAACAAAGAATGTATCACCTAAGTAAAATATTTTTCATTTTGTTTAATAAATGATATTTTAGACTATAAATATTCATTGGAAAGCTAAAAAGATTTCCTAAATCATAGTAGTTTTTTTATAATTTTTATACATTAAATAAATTAAATTATTTATAACATCATGATGATGCAGCGATGACCTCATTATTTAACGATTTAAATAAAATGGAAAGATAATGTAAAATATAAGAACTAAACATGTCCAAAACCTATTGGATGGGTGGATTTAGAACCCTTATCACCTTATCCACGAATTATATAAATGTGGTACCTTTTAAATCCTAAACGCATTTTCAAATAATGTAACATTTTCTTACTTTCCAAGAGTTCCTCTCCTCTCCTCTTATAAAAGGCCCCCACCTCTACCTCTTTACCCACACTTCAAAAGCCTTTGGATCCTCCAAACCCTTCCCATTTTGTCTCCCCACATCCCTATCTAACTCCTTGAAGCCTCACTTTGGGCATAATACTTTCCAAGGAAGCCTTTGAGATCAAATCAAAGAGAAGTTACCCGATTTAAAGGTAATGTCTTCACTTATGTCCTTTTGTTTTATTTTGCTTCTCCAACCTCCTAAACTCTTTTTATTCACTTATTTTGTAACAAATAAAGTATATAAAATATACTAGGATGTTTTTATAAGAAGTATTCTATCTACACTTATACACACCTACATCTAATGGTTAAAGAACATACTGTTTCCGTGGATGGCGAATTTCTGCCTCCCGAAACGATGATTGTTCAACATTCTTTTAACACATTAAAAGGTGGCCATTAATAAGTAACTATATTTATATATGATATATAATATGTTTATGTTTTACTTAAGATTATGTGTTTTTAATTTATGTCATACCTTTATGGTTTCCATTATGGGTAAACGCGATATCTTCATTTAAGGAAGTGCGGACTACCGCACCCTCAAAGTGATTTGATTCGTTAATACCATATGTGGAATGTATAAAGGATATATTTAATAATATTATATATGATAAAATAATGGAATTAAAATAAAATTATTTATCATTATGTTTTAATTCCATTAAATATGAAATAGAAATGGAAGTAGCGTTCATGCGTACGTACGACTTACCGTCTCCATGAACGGTACATTTCATTTCTTATCTCAAAATATTATGTACTATTATAAGTACATATATGTAATGGATATATATTTAATATATTAAATATAAATTATGGATATCATTCTGGAATTATAACATATATATATATATCTCTCATTTTGTTTTAAGTCCATTAATACGACCAAAAAATGAAAGTAGCGTTCATGCGTACGTACGACCTACCGTCTCCATGAATGGTGCTTTTAATTTATCTCCAAATGATATGGAATGGTATAAAATGAACATATAATGTATATATATGATATTTAAAACATCAATACAATTCTGGATATTATGTACCTATAACTACATGGAAAATTATTTTCCAACAAGTTCAATTTTTGACTCATGTACCAAACATCGACAAAAACGTCTGATACGAACTCACTTTATTAACCAATTATTATAACATTATAATATGTGATATGAAATGAATAATAATATTTAAAGGAGTTACTTAAGCAATTATAAATTGACCAAAGATTATTATTCAGGAATATAAAGAAACGAACAAGAAAAGTTGGACTTGAGGTAAGGGATCCTACTCGTCTCTTTCTTTTTACGTACACTCTTTTATGTCATTCCTTTTAAGCTCATATTTATTATGATTGAGATGTTATTTTATATTAATCCTACTTTACTTATTATTTTCATATGATGAGAGAACCAATTTTCTCTCATCAATCCATTTTGGAAGTTTTGAGTGGCGCCGTTAGGCTGCCGAATTTTCGTAAGAGATCTAACATCTCTCTTTCTTTTTAAGTACTCTCCTTTATGTCACTTCTTTTAAGCTCCCCTTTGTTATGTTGGGGGACGTTATTTTATATTCCTCTTTCTGCACATTTTATTGTAATATGATTAGAGACCCTATTTGATCTCATAAATCCATTTTTGAAAGTTTTAAGTGGCGCCGATAGGCTGCCGAGTTTTCGTAAGGGATTTTTCATCTCACTTTTATTCCCGTGAGATTTGTGCTACATTTGCCACCATTTCCTTTTAGTGGTATATGTACTGCCCATTATTCTACTCTTTGTGTAATATACTTTCGTTTATGAGTATTTACATCAATGTTGTATTGTCATTCTTTCATGGGGTGTATGTTTCGAAAGATACCCAAGTCCGTAAGGGAACCTTTCACCCTCCTCTTTTTAAAAGACTTCTTTTGTTTGGTCTTTTAATTTACATATTGTAATGTTGGGATATGTTGTTATATATCCTTATTGATGTAAATTTTATGTCCAAGTGATGAGATACCCTTTATCTCTCTCATCAACTCTTTTTCTAAAATTTTATGTGACGCCGTTAGGCTGTCGAATTTTACCAAGGGAACTTCTTAACCAAATTTCTATTTCTTTGGGTTCAACATGTAGTTATTGAATATGTCATCCTTTGAATATGTGTGAATGACCTTTGATTGTTTTACACTCAATATCCACTTATATTGGGTGTATTTATATTTGTCACACATAATTAGGAGATTCATTTATCCTTGATTTAAGGATACCTTCTTTATTATGGATTTCATCTCATTTTACATTTCTATTGAGACTTCATTGTTTTTATGCACCAGTTCACTCTTATATGGTGCATATACTGTCATTTGGAATATTATATCATGAATACCTCTATTCTCATGATATTATAAAGTTCTAATTAAATGTTATTCCTCAATTATTTTATTCAAGTGTCTCTCATTTTGTTAAAAACACTCTAACTAAAATATCGTTTTAAATGTTTTAATGATTTATTGTTATAAATATTTCTCATTAATATCCATGTTTTCAAAATGGTTATAAGGATTAATTTATATGGATATTACTGGGTTAAAATGTTAAAAGCTTCAAAGTGGTATGGGACACTTTGATTCAAAAAATCTCTTTATTAAATGTTTTATATGGTTTGGAAAATGGTTTTTAGAATGGATTCATTATTTCAATATCTTAAAATGTTATATTATTATTACAATTTGGGAATGTTATCTTTTTTTTGTGCTTAGGTTAGGTTATATGATTATGATATGGTTCTTGGGCATTGTTTATGAATATGGGTGGTTCCGTGATAAACTAAGGGCGGGTGAGCCCGATATTGCTCTCCAATGCATTGGGTAACCCGAAGGAGTGAAACGTTAAGGTTTCTCCTAAGAGATTTAGGGAATATACTGTGGTGGGTATTCCAAACATAACCAAGAGGGTTAATCCCTACGTAAGAATGTTATCAATACCTCAAGTTACCTTTTATGTCTTATGATTTCTATGATTTTATGAGGTATGTTAAAGTGCCTATGTTTTATGGGTAAAGTATGATTTAATTCTTATGTACATATGAACTCATGTTTCCTTTCCATATTTTTTTATATCCCTTACTGAGCTTTTTATGTTCATACCAAGTTTTTGAAATGTTTTTCACAGGTCAAGGGAAGGGTACATGATATGATGATAGTGTCAAGGAAGTGTCAAGAAAAAATCCATGTTTTATTTTAAATATGTTTCCGTTGAGGGGAAAAATGAATACTATCTTTTATGTAACCACTATGTGTAAATGTGGAATGTAATGCAAGTTTTATGATCTAATTCTCTAAAACACTAAACCTGAAAATATCCTCAATGTGTAATCTTGTAATAACTCAAGATTAAGTAAGGTTTAAGGCTGGGGACTTATAGTTGGTATCAGAGGTCGGTTTAGATAACTTTAGAGGTTAGGGTATTCTTTAAGCATAAGTGACATTACCATAATGGTTAGGATTTCAGAAAGAGTCCTAGTTTTAGATAAATTGAATGAGTAAGTATATCTTAGTGTTTATCTTCCTCATTAGTACATGATGGTTTTGTTGATATACTCACACTGACCTTTTTGGTTTAGTAAATGGATGGATCTAGCAGGAACCAAAGTAACAGTGGATGTGAAGGAAACTGTGACAGTTTTTTTGAGC
This sequence comes from Viscum album, assembly GCA_963277665.1. NCBI lineage: Eukaryota > Viridiplantae > Streptophyta > Magnoliopsida > Santalales > Viscaceae > Viscum > Viscum album. Next base: position 1,301,823,974 of record OY728140.1, on the reverse strand, counting down.
AAGCAACTGAATGATATGGGAGCTGCAATGATAACTCTTGTGATTATCCTCAACCAACTATTTGGAGTCATGATTGACCACCTAAACCTTGGTGATTTCCTTAAGGCATCATATATGCGAGAAACAAATCCCTACAGAACTACAGGTAATAATCATAAAGGTAACTGTGTTCAAAAACCTATGTGTCAAAGATGTGGAATGAAACACCTAGGAAAATGTTTCAAAGGGACAGAAATATTCTATAGATGTGGAAATGAAGGTCATAAAGCAAGAACCTGCCATGGAAAAAGGAAGCATCCAGTTGACTCGATGAAAGGGAAAGAAGTTCTTTCTGAGGGATCAATTGAATGTTTTAAATGTGGTGTGCATGGTCATTATGCAAACACATGTCCTATGAAGAAGTTTTGTGAATGGGATCACCAAGATCGTACAAATGTTCGTTTACCAATACCTAATGCCATTCCGATTGAGGATGAAGAAACTGAAAATGACCAATCAAAGGTATGGATTATTTCATGACTATTGTTTTCCTATTTTGGAATCTTAGGATATGATTCATGATTTTGTTTGTAGGAAAGAAGTATTTCAGAATAAGTTGGAAAGGAATGGTTAATGGATCATGAAAAATGATGAATGAGTAAGATGTCAACATATAAGGGCTTCAAGAGTTATGGTGAAATTCTTAAGAGTATTAAGTCTCTTTTGATGATGGGGTTACATTAGAAGACTTTTTATATTATGTGTAACCCTGATGTTTAATATATGAAAATTTTATTCATGGAATAGTTATCTGTTCTTTTGTGGACATAGTTATAAAGAACCATTTGGGTTTATATGATCCTTACTTTTGAGGTAATTATGGGTTACTATATTCTATACTGGAAAATGAAAGGCATGAGATAAACATGAGGTTAAAATATGTTATGATTATTTTTGAAGATTTTATCTCGTTTTGGGGAATGTTTTAAAATTATATAGTTTTGGAAAAAGGACAACACGCAGACCATGTGACAACCCGTCGCGTCGGACAAAGCTGTGGGAATCGAACCCACAACCAAAGTGCAACTGGTATTTATCGCCTACCACTGGACTACGTGAAGTCCCTGGTTAGTTTGACTGATTATTTTTACTTAGATGATTTTATGAATTAAGATTAAGTTGATTTTGGGTTATCTATGGAAATTTATTAACCTATCATGGAGGATATGTGATTAGGTTAAATACTTTTCAATACGAGACATTAAGAGCAACTGATGTTGTTTGGAGATAAATGTTATGATTTAACTTGGAAGACTATGTGACTAAATCCTTCAAATATTTGGGTTTCAATCTTAGTTTGGTTTACTTTGAAGAATTTTATGGAATTTTTTTTATCGAATGGTCCTCGTTGAACTTTGGATTTTGTTGGACAAAATTTGGAGATTAAGAATAGATTTTCTTTTTATAAAGGGTTATCCTTTTCTGGATTATATGATCTTGTACTAACCTTTTTGGTTTTGGTTTTGGTTAAAGTATAAAGACATGGGAAGTATATAGTTCTCTTTTGTGGATTAGGTGATTCTCTAGAATTTGATTATAGTACTCTTAATGTGAACAAGTCTTCTTAAATACTCGTCTTTTTGAGAAAATATGAGTTTTTGTAAGGAATCTAATAAAATTTGAAAGTCAACATGATAAGTGATTATGTTTCCTTATGAATAAATTCCTCAATAAAAAGTAACTAAAAACAAAAATGTTGTCTATTAAATTTTCCTACTGGGGAATCGAATACCGTTTAACCCATCACAAGTTTGTTATTTTCTTGTGGTTAACTTTCTCCTAAACATGTTTTCTATCACTCTCCATCAGAACATGAACCTTTGTTTTTTTCCTCCATGTCCATATTTTTATACTTGGAATCCTAGTATGGGTTAACTCGGGTGACATTTGTACTTATCTTTCTTTATTTTAAAGTGATTGTTTTACCGACTCTTGTTCCGATGTGGGACTTTCAAGGATGTTTCCAAGCTCAATTTTAAAATTGCGAGAACGCAATTCCCAAAAGGGGGGAAGGATGTAACACCCCAGGTAAATAAAGAATATGACATTTTCACATTTATCCATATTTGTGAATATAATATTAATATTACTTTAAAGGGGACACTATGTTCGAGGACATACCCAATACGCAACAATGAGTTTCTTGGAAATCTTGCATTGCACTCTAATAATAAAATAATATTATTTTAAATGGTATTTAACGCCTAGCCGTTGTAAAGGAGGGAATGAACAAAACTAACTAAAAAATGATTATATATGTTTGTAAAATATTTTTACTCTTTACAATAAATGTTAGAGGATTAAAAATGCGAATGAATCTAATTTTAAGCGTAAACATTCCAATATTCCTTAAAAGGTCGATTAATCGCCTTTTAATGGCGAACCTCTTTTAAATCCACATTTTGACAATTTAATAAGCTCTATTTTTCAAAATAAACATATTATTTATGATTGGGACATTGAAATTTACCTTGGGTTAATTTTTTATATTTTTCTGACAATGTTCATTTTTCAATGAATAGTAAAAAATACTGCATTTTACATCAAAACTGCTTTTTCAAATAATTTAATTATATGGTTATATTATCTTTCTAATTTGTTTTAAAGTGTAATTAGAATATATTTTTACCATTTAATTCAATGATGGTCATTGTTATTAATTTCACTTTTGAATTTGGCATAATCAAGTGCCAAACTTTTCATAAATATTGTTTCTAAAAAACCCGCTATTTGTTTTGACAACAAGAAGTTTTTTTAAATTAATTTTTGCAATTTATGGGTTTGTAATTTGGTAAAATGGATTATATATTTGGAATCAGAAGGTACAAATTATGTAATTAAGACTCTTTTGTTTTTGGACATTATGAATAGTAACGACGGTAATTATCTTTAATTATCATGATTAATGAGTAATCGGGTAGTTAAAGATAATAAGATAATATCATAATAATAAAGAATGAAAACAAAATGTGTCCTAAGGATACTATTTGTCTCATGGCCGACCATGGTTTCCTTGTTCCAAACTTGGGGGCCCCATGGAATCACTTTTGTGAGAAAGTGACTTTTTATCCTTTTATTTTTAAAGAATGTTAAATGTAACAAAGAATGTATCACCTAAGTAAAATATTTTTAATTTTGTCTACATAAATGATATTTTGGACTATAAATATTAACTGGAAAGATGAAAATATTTCCTACATCATATTAGTTTTTTATAATTTTTAGACATTAAATAAATTAAATTATTTATGACATCATGATGATGCAGTGATGACCTCATTATTTAACTATTTAAATAAAATGGAAAGATAATGTAAAATCTAAGAACTACACATGTCCAAAACCTATTGGATGGGTGGATTTAGAACCCTTATCATCTTATCCACTAATTATATCAATGTGGGACCTTTTAAATCCGAAACTCATTTTCAAATAAAGTAACATTTTCTTACATTCCAAGAGTGCCCCTCTTCTCCTCTTATAAAAGGCCCCCACCTCTACCTCTTTACCCATACTTCCAAAGCATTTTTCTCGGCCAAACCCTGACCATTTTGTCTCTCCACATCCCTCTCTAACTCCTTGGAGCCTCACTTTGGGCATAATACCATCCAAGGAAGCCTTTGAGATCAAATCAAAGGAAGTTACCCGATTTAAAGGTAATGTCTTCAATTGTGTCCTTTTGTTTTATTTTGCTTCTCCATCCCCCTAAACTCTTTTTATTCATTTATTTTGTAACAAATCCAGTATATTAAATATAATAGGATGTTTTTATAAGAAGTATTCGATCTACACTTAAACAAACCTACATATAATGGTTAAAGAACATACTATTTCCGTGGATGGCGAATTTCTGCCTCCCGAAACGATGATTGTTCAACATTCTTTTAACACCATCAAATGTGGCCATTAAGATTTCACTATATTTATATATGATATATAATATGTTTATGTTTTACTTAAGATTATGTATATTTAATTTACGGCATACCTTTATGGTTTCCATTATGGGTAAACGCGATATCTTCATTTATGGAAGTGCAGACTACCGCCCCCTCAAAGTGATTTGATTCGTTAATACCATATGTGGAATGTATAAAGGATATATTTAATGATATTATATATGATACCATACTGGAATTAAAATACAATTATTTATCATTATGTTTTAATTCCATTAATTTTGAAATATAAATGGAAGTAGCGATCATGCGTACTTACGGCTTACCGTCTCCATGAACGGTACATTTCATTTCTTATCTCAAAATGTTATGTACTATTATAAGTACATATATGTAATTGATATATATGTAATATATTACATCTAAATTATGGATATCATTCTGGAATTATAACATATATATATATATATCTCATTTTGTTTTAATTCCATTAATATGAAAAAAAAATGAAAGTAGCGTTCATGCGTACGTACAGCCTACCGTCTCCATGAATGGTGCTTTTTAATTTATCTCCAAATGATATGGAATGGTATAAAATGAACATATACTGGATATATATGATATTTAAGACATAAATACTATTCTGGATATTATTTACCTATAACTACATGGAAAATTATTTTCCAACAAGTTCAATTTTTGACTCATGTACCAAACATCGACAAAAACGTCTGATAGGAACTCATTTTATTAACCAATTATCATAACATTATAATATGTGATATGAACTGAATAATAATATTTAAAGGAGGTACTTAAGAAATTATAAATTGACCAACGTTTATTATTCATGAATATAAATAAACAAACAAGACAAGTTAGACTTGATGTAAGGGATCCTACTCCTCTCTTTCTTTTTAAGTACACTATTTTATGCCATTCCTTTTAAGATCATATTTCTTATGATTGAGATGTTCTTTTATATCAATAATACTTTAATTCTTATGTTCATATGATGAGAGACCCTATTTTCTCTCATCAATCCATTTTGGACGTTTTGAGTGGCGCCGTTAGGGTGCCGAATTTTCGTAAGAGATCTAACATCTCTCTTTCTTTTTAAGTACTCTCCTTTATGTAACTTCTTTTAAGATCCTATTTGTTATGTTGGGGGATGTTCTTTTATATTAATCTTGCTGTAAATTTTATTGTAATATGATGAGAGACCCTATTTGATCTCATCAATCCATTTTTGGAAGTTTTAAGTGGCGACGATAGGCTGCCGAGTTTTCGTAAGGGATTTTTCATCTCACTTTTATTCCCATGAGATTTGTGCTACATTTTCCACCATTTCCTTTGAGTGGTATATGTACTTCCCATTATTCTACTATTTGTGTAATATAATTTCGTTTATGAGTATTTACATCAATGTTGTATTGTCATTCTTTCATGGGGTGTATGTTTCGAAAGATACCCAAGTCGGTAAGGGAACCTTTCACCCTCCTCTTTTTAAAAGACTTCTTTTGTTGGGTCTTTTAATTTACATATTGTAATGTTGGGATATGTTATTCTATATCCTTATTGATGTAAATTTTACGTACAAGAGATGAGATACCCTTTATCTCTCTCATCAACTCTTTTTCTAAAATTTTATGTGACGCCGTTAGGCTGTCGAATTTTACCAAGGGAATTTCTTAACCCAATTTCGATTTCTTTGGGTTCAAAATGTAGTTATTGAATATGTCATCCTTTGAATATGTTTGAATGACCTTTTATTGTTTTACACTCAATATCCACTTATATTGGGTGTATTTATATTTTTCACACATAATTATGAGATTGATTTATCCTTGAATTAAGGATACCTTCTTTATTATGGATTTCATCTCATTTTACATTTCTATTGAGACTTCATTGTTTTTATGAACCAGTTCACCCTTATATGGTGTATATACTGTCCTTTGGAATATTATATCATGAATCCCTCTATTCTCATGATATTATAAAGTTCTAATTAAATGTTATTCCTCAATTATTGTATTCAAGTGTCTCTCATTTTTTTAAAAACACATTAACTAAAATATCGTTTTAAATGTTTTAATGATTTATCGTTATAAATATTTCTCATTAATATCCATGTTTTCAAAATGGTTTTGAGGATTTATTTATATGAATATTAATGGTTTAAAATGTTAAAAGCTTCAAAGTGGTATGGGACACTTTGATTCAAAAAATATCTTTATTAAATGTTTTATATGGGTTGGAAAATGGTTTTTAGAATGGATTCATTATTTCAATATCTTAAAATGTTATATTATTATTACAATGTGGGAATGTTATCTTTTTTCTGTGCTTAGGTTAGGTTATATGATTATGTTATGGTTCTTGGGCATTGTTTATGAATACGGGTGGTTCTATGATAAACTAAGGGCTGGTGAGCCCAATATAGCTCTCCAATGCATTGGGTAACGCGAAGGAGTGAAACGTTAAGGTTTCTCCGAAGAGATTTAGGGAATATACTGTGGTGGGTATTCCAAACATAACCAAGAGGGTAACTCCCTACGTAAGAATGTTATGAATTCCTCAAGTTACCTTTTATGTCTTATGATTTCTATGATTTGATGAGGTGTGTTAAAGTTCCTATGTTTTATGGGTAAAGTATGATTTCATTCTTATGTACATAGGAACTCATGTTTCCTTTCCATATTTTTTTATATCCCTTACTGAGATTTTTATGCTCATCCCAAGTTTTTGAAATGTTTTTCATAGGTCAGGGGAAGGGTACATGATATGATGATAGTGTCAAGGAAGTGTCAAGAAAAAATCCATGTTTTATTTTAAATATGTTTCCGTTGAGGGGAAAAATGAATACTATCTTTTATGTAACCACTTTGTGTAAATGTAGAATGTAATGCAAGTTTTATGATCTAATTCTATAAAACTCTAAACCTGAAAAGATCCTCAATGTGTAATCTTGTAATAACTCAAGATTAAGTAAGTTTTAAGGCTGGGCCCTTATACACCCGATCACCATCTCAACCCAAACCTGATGTAACAACTCAGTGTCGATCAAACAACGAGCACCCATTTGGCCCCTCAAGTTAAACACTGAGGAGGCATAATACTCCGGACCCTCTAGGGAAACACGAGTGAAGGCATCCTATAGGGGATCCTCAGCTAAGAGTTAGGGAGGAATCATACATGGGATCTTAAAATGAAGGACCACATAGTCATTCCATAACATGGGTACTATAGAATAAAGACACGAGATTGATCCTACAGGGGACTCCCTAGGCCAGCACACAAGTAAAGGAATCCCTTAGGGGATCCTTGGAAGTAACCGGTCTCACAGCCTCATAGGATAGAAGGGAATATCTCACGGGAGAAAAAATGATAAAAATCATATGTCAGAGGAGATATCTCATAGCTCATCTCATTTCCAAAGACTCAACTAGTTTGGTTCAAACACCCAACCAATCATGCCCTCCAAGTCTCACTCTCAAGTGACAAAAGAACTCGATAACTGGAGGAAGAACATACCCATTTATATAGAAACCCACAAAACCTCATTTAGATGACCTATAAATTTAAACAGGATTCCACCATTGTGATCTATGTGGGAAAATGATAAGAATCTATCACTTAGACACCCAATTCTGACTTCATGGGCCCAAGATATTCCCAAATTACTAAGTTGAAGTAGTACATGTCCAGAACACATGGCCAGACCCATGGGGTATAACTGTGTAATAGTACAGAGTGTGTACTTTACTATAATTGGTGTGTAATTTCCACAAAATATTACTCCTTGTGTGTTTTCACCCAAACACATTCCCATGTACCACTAAATGGCGTGTACTTATTGTACACAACGTGTACACCTTAAAAACCACTATTCCATGTTCTATTTCACATGGTCAGACACACGAACACCAACTACACGGAGTGTACTCGATGTACATGGAATGTAATTAAGAGAACTTCATCTTCCTCAAATGGTAAGAACACATAGAGTGTTCCCCTAGAACACACGCAGTGTATTCAGGGTTTTCCAATGGGAAAACCCTAAAAACGCCTAAAACGCCCGTTTTCTCCCATGAAACAACATATCGAGCCCCATGGGATTATAAGTAATAAAAAAAAGTCTTTAAATAAATAAATCAAAATTTTTAATGGGGATCTATGGAGAAAACATAAACAACCATACCTTTAGGGGGAAACCGCCGAAGCTTTGGTTGATTTCACGGCTCACGGTTGTTGCAAAAGGACTCGGCACGTCGAGAGATTCGAATCACTACCCCTCATGCCTCCGAACTCTTACTCTTTATAAAACTAAAAATACTCCCATAATATACAGCCAAGGAGGAGCACACATGGAGCGTGCACAAGAAGAAGGAAGGAAGAGAGAAGAAAGAAAATGAAAGAAGAAAAGAAAAGGAAGAAAAAGGGGCCCAGGCCAACCCCAACACTCGACATGAGTTTATGACTTCTCTAGGCTAAAATCCCCATTACAGACTCAGTGGCGCAAGAGGAATCTCAATCCGATTCTCTATTTAAATGTTATAGACAAATGAACCTGCATGAATAATTTAATATTTAATTTAATAATATTAAATATTAAATATTCCACTAAAATTTGAACAGCTCAAATTTCCACCAAACTTATGAACTATGGTATAGTCCCTATTCCTAGACCATAGGAGTTTTCAAAACAATTATCCAAGATCAGATGGTAAAAGAAAATGACCAATTTACCCCTCACAAGCATCCAACATCAAATCTTTAAATTTCTGCTCAAAATGAAAATCCGGAAAAACACGGGTTCTTACAACAGATGTATCAGTACTATAATTCATGTGGTTCTGTCTGAATAATATAATGGAAAGTATTTTTGAAGGAAAAATATACCAATCGAAAGTAATATCCCACATACCTTGATTTTAAAATTAGTAAGATCTAAACTAGTCTTCAAATGTTTGGATCATCCTTTCTAACTACTCATCAGCTCGAGGGTGATATGAAGTACCCAAATGAATCTTAGTACCAAAAGGTTTCTAAATACATTTCTATAATTTTGATATAAATCATATGTCATGATTAGACACAATTTATAAAGGTTCTTTATGAAGTCTTACAAGTTCCTTAATGTTTATCTGTTTAAGTCACTCCAATGAAGGTCCTCCTTTATGTTGGTGAAATGTGCATATTTGGTTAGTCGATCAACAATCACCCATATTGAATTATTCATTATTGAAGGTTTTTCTAATCAATTAAAAAAATAAATATTGATATCATCCAACTTCCATGAATGAATATGCAATGGTTACATGTCTCTTCTAGGATGATATCTTTCAACCTCCACCTATTCACAAACTAAACATCATGATACATAATCAGCAATTTCCAGCCTCATATTATCCAACTAGAAATGTTCCTCAAAATCTATTTAAATCATTATGAATCCAAGGTTTTTTGATTAATTCGAGCTATTGGTATCATCCAATAACTCCATTTTTAGATCGTCTACAGAGGTATCACATAGCCTACTCCAAAAATTTAGAATTCCAGGCAAATAAATGAAGTCTTCTATCATACCGTCATTCACATCATTAATTGTTTTAAGATAATCCCATCATTAAACTGAGAACATGTAATCCTTCTAATAAATATGGGTTAGATACCAATTGAAAAAGGGATAAGGTTACACCTTCTTTGATAATTCCAATATCTATTTTTCCTAGATCCATGTACTTAGTATCATTATCAATTGTCATTTTGTTTAGAAATCCATGATAGTTCATGTTCAATAGATATGCTACATTATTCACCATCTGCAGGTGGTAGTGTATTGAAAAATCATAATCCTTGAGCATCATGAGCCATTAAAATTTCCTCATGTTGAGTTTGTTCAATGGGAACATATATGTATAAAATTTGTAATCTAAACATATATAAAAACTTTCATTATATCGATTGTTTCTCTTTATCATTAGAGAAATGATTACAACCTCTAACTCGAGATTAGCAGTTAGATATTTTTATTAATGAATTTCAAGAAAAAAAGTAATGATAGGTAAAAACTCTTCCCTTCTATATATTGAAAAAACCATATCATTTATCTAATTCATCAATATAAATCTTTATCCAACTATTTCTCGATGGTAGGTTCATGATCATATCATTCATCAATATTGTCATTAATTCATCAAAATTTTATTCACATTATTTTTTCAATATCACATTAACCCCATTTAGAGTAATCTTGGTCATCATGGTATCTTATCAAGTGATGTTCTGAAAAAATGATGATAATAACCTTCTAAACAAATAGATCTATATACCTCAGTTTTGATCGTTGGTTTAGGACATTCCGAAAAATACTTTTTCCTCAATGGTTCAACCAATATTTAATCCTTGGAGATAATATAGAAATTAATAGAAATTGATTTATTCTAGAATCCACACATTCTAAAAATTCCATATAATTTATATCTTCTCTGAGTCATTAGAGAAATTATTATGTGATTCTCACAATATTCATAAATTTTGGAGTATACAAAGATATCTTTAATAAATACAAGAAAAATTTGTCAAGATATTCTTGGAAAATTAATTTCATTCAATCCATTAAAACATATGGTGCATTAGTCTATCCAAACGGAATTACTATAAACTCATTTTCTCTATACCTAGTTCAAAATGATGTATCCTGAATATCATCCTACCTCACACATAATCCTTGACAACCGGATTGAAGGTCAATCATTGAAAAGTGTTGATCTTCCTGAATTTGATTAAATAAATAGTCAATGTGAGGTAAGGGATACTTTATATTTATTATAATGGAATATTTTTCTACATTTTCAATTCACAACATCAATTATCCATATATATTCCTCAATAATAGAGAAGTGGATCCCCATGGAGAATCAATAGAGTGAATAAATCCATTGTCACTAAAATCACCTAGTGGTTTATTCAGTATTACTAATTCTATAGTGTAAATTTTACAAGGATTACTTTATTTATGTATTTCACCAAGAATTATATAAATAGAGAACTCAAAATCCCACTATGAAGGATGTCTATGTAAATATTCGGGATATATATCAATATATTCTTTCACAATAGGTACATCTTAAATTTGAATATTTATTCCCTCATACAAAGATGACTTTTTCTATTCATCCCCAAGTATTTCATTCAGAAGATCTATTGGGCTTCGGTCTAGATAAGTGTTAAATGATTAGGTTTCTAACCTAATGATAAGGGATTCTACATAATTGTCAAAAATTGTAACTTTATTTTTCTTTCTGTAGATATAAAAATCATAATTTGAAATCCAATCCATAACAATTATTATTTCAAATTAAACCATAGTTATGATGAATATTTTTGCATCTAAAGAACCTTTACGTGTCTGAAATGGGACTGAATGAATAATCATTATTCTAATGATACTTCCATTCGACGTTTTGACCAAAAACTAATTTATTAAATTCAAAGGGACGTATATAATTTTCATGGAAAAGTTGTAAGATTTAAAAGAGTTTGATTATCCAAAATAAAACAAAGCATTGGCTATGTATTAGGAAACAATTAATGTACTTACTGCCACATCATTCAGATCATCATCCTTAGTGGTTGTGACCGTATAATCTATACCACACTCCTTTAGCCTTATTTTGAAAATGTATCCATTACAAATAGGAAAATCATTTTAATAATGTACAATACATTTTCAATTGTATCATTGAATATTTTTATGTTCATTCATTCCCTTTAAATTATAGGTTTGGTGGAATTTTTATCAACACTTGTAATAAATACCCATTCCATTCAGGCCTGTACTGGGGTGTTTCTTACCAAAAATTATCACATGATTGAAAATAATGTCCTGTCTTATTCCCTTTGTCCTTATTTCCTTCTCTAAAGTGTCCAGAATACCACTTATTCACTTAAATTACTATGAATTCATATGATAGACAGAATTCATTTCATGTCATCATAACACAAGAGACTATATCTTCATATGATGAGAAATTAGGGGAGACCAGTGCCCTTCAATGGAACAATTTAAAACTATCAAAGAATCCATCAATATTTCTATGTGGATTATATATGTAGACTATGTAATGCCATGATGACCTTATAATGTTAACGTAATACTTCACAACATATTTATCCCCTTTCATTATGTGAATAATGAATTTCCTCTATATATATGGTCTATATTTTCATGGAAAATATTTTTTTAGGAAAATTTCATTAAAATTCAACCATTACATGTATTTAAGTTATTCCTCCATATTTCTATTTTTAATTAATGATTTCTATTAACCCATATATTTTAATATATGACCAATATCCATGAAATCATTCTCTATTTCCATACTTCAAAAATTGAGAAATATCAACTCTAAGGAACATGTCCACCGATCTGCTACCAAACTGATTTGCAGTACCATTTAATGATGGAGGTTATAGTCTAATAAAAAGGTCTAATAGATGTTTTAAATGTTGTGGATTTTAATGCTCCATACAAGTAAGGTTATTATTCATAACATGATTCAGTTTTTCCAGTATAGTTATATGTTACTCAACACCATTCTCAACTCCAATAACAATATCATTAGCTTCAATTGGGGGGAATTTCCTACTTAGGACATGCATGTTGATATGGTTTCCATTCATTCCAATATTTCCCATTTCTATATAATGGAATACACAAGATATGGTTATGAATAATAATGAATTATCATTAACGATAAAACACATAACATAAATTGAAATATTATGCATAGATAATCTCTTAATCATAAACATGGTTTCATTGTGGTTATATTTAATTTAAAATCCATATAATAGTTATTAAATAATATGTGACATATTCTAAGAATATTTTCAGGTAGTGTCAAATCAGGTGCATAGTACGACCTTTTTTCATGTACCATGTTACCCCAAGTTAGGCATGGGGGCCCACTTCTATGTTGTTACACTGAGGTACATCTATTCACGAACCACCTAAACTTTTAGTATCCAGATAGGGATGTATTGATATAATGAAACACAAAATCTCTAAATTACTATAATAATATTATTTCTTCTATTATTATACTCAATTTTTATCTTATCTATATGTTCCTTAATCTATTTTTTCTAAATCTAAATTCCATGGTTTCTACTAAACTTCCATTGATACAGACTGTAAAGACAATGAACCTAGTTTCCCAGAGATGGTACCTTACTTTATTAAATTTTCAAATATAGAACACTCAAATCCAAAAGTACCAATCTTTTTTGTAGTTTTGGTATCCACAATAAAGACATAAAATTTGAATTCAACATGAATGGAACAATTACATAAAAACTTCATTAGAAACACCCTTATCTCATAGATTATCATTGCATGTCTTTCATAATATAATCTTCACATCTTGTGGGAAAATAAATCATAAAGAAGGGGTAGAAAATATGCTAACTATCTATATGAAATGAAAAATAAGCTATAGAAAACATATATAATAAGGCATGGCGAATAACTCAAATGCACATGTCATTAAAACATAATCATGACCACGAAATAGATAAAAAATGATTATTAAATAATCCTATAATAAAACATAATCATATAGATTCTACTATTCAAAAAAAAGAAAATGGACTATCAATTACTAGTTTTTTAATGAGGGAAGGTATAATGCTAGAAATCATAAACTTACTTTCAAGTCCTTGTCCAATACATCATACATAATGGATAAAAATAAAGTATAGTTTTCCTAATGAGACCAATAAATACATCAATGGGATAAAATAGTCACCATATATCACTTACATTGTTTAGTGAATTTCTCATATTATCAAGGATTAACATAAAAACTATATACCTATGAAAATAAAATAATTTCCCCCAAGCTGTAAACATAATCACCAAAAATTCATAGTTGTATAGTTAATGGTATCGAGATAGCACATCCACAACCAAACTTATCATAAATCATTCTATGAAATATGGTGGATGATAAAAACAAGATATGAATGCCAATAAAGTGTAAAATTATACTGAGGAGTTGAAATAATGTAAAATACTATAATAAAATCATCGATAAAATTATCAAAGTAATTCCCCTTTTACTTTTCAAAGAAGAGTTATTTTTGAAAAATCCTTTAAATTTTTCATTATTTTTTGTATACATCCAGTAATTAAAAAATATATATTTTCATGAAAAAAATTGTTATTTTAAAAAATATCTTCAAATTTATTATGGATGGAACATTAGAATGGGTATGAAATTTAGATCTTCCCTTTAACCGGGCTTACATATCATTATGAACTGAGAATGTATAATTGTAAAATATTTTTTTTTCAGAAAAAAAAGATGATTCAATAAGAATACATGATTTTGCAACATATAATTGTAATATATAATAATTATTTAAATTAAATGAATAATTAAGTCGGTGTATAAATGAAAAAATTGTAATCTGAATGAAAATGGAGGTATACGAAGAAAACCCATTACATATATCCGAATGTGTTATGAGATTGACCTTAACATCCTGGATAAACAATGAAATTAATTAATTAATTAATTAATTAGGAACCTTCTACATAGGTATTTTATTTAATAAAATTTTATTATGTACATTTTTGGTGGTTTTTATCAGTTATAACATAAGATGTTATTAACCAAGAGTGTTCATTTCCTTGGTTTTTATGATAGGAATACTTGTATATATGTATGGAAGATCATGTGAAATTGATATAATTATACATAATGGAATTTATATTATATTAATGAACATAAATAATATTAAATGGTTATATAAATGAGTTATTTATATTGTATGAGGATGAGTCATCAGATAAAACATTAGTGATAATCATTTAGATTATTTTGGATGATTTTAAATCCTTGCGAACTATTTTGTTCATATGAATAAATTTAATGAATATATTATGGATATATAACATTAAATATGTCGTAACAAATATAATATATAATTTTTTACCATAAAAATAGTTTCATTACCATCCTTCAAGGGGAAATTGAAGAACAAATATCTTTTGTCCATGATGGTTATAAATCGCAGCCGCATGAATGAAGATTTCATTTTTGAAATAAAAGAAAGAGATAAAAGGGGATGAGAAAGGATATTGAATTAACATGAAATATTTAACTTATATATATGATATTGGAGTTATGATGACAATTTGGATTGGGGATTTTAGAAGAGAATAATAAAACAAAAGAACATGAAATGAAATTAAAAGGAAAAGGAGGAGGATTTTACCTCTTGAATACTCATCCATTAGAAGATAATTAAGGGGATATATTTTGGAGAATTGTTAAACCAATAGCTACTAGACATTTTGGAGAGACTTGGGAAGAGAAATGGGATTGAATTTGAAATGTCTAAATGGTTAGAAGGTGTGAGGATAAGAGATGGAGAGGGTTGGTATTTGTAGTGGGGAGAGGATATATTTTTGAACATTTTAAACATTTTTTTATTATATTTTCTCTAGAATAAGAATAATTTGTGAATAATCATCAAATATATTTAGATAATGATGTATAGTTATAAATTAAGGGATAACATTATAAATACATAACCTATGAATCAATCTGCCAGGTAGTTAGTGTTTATCACAAATTATTGTAATTAACTATTTCCCAAAAATTCATGTATTTTAGAATAGAAACACAAAAATTTGTTGTAACCATTTGTCAACATGTATACTTAAAAAATGAGCACAATTTAAAGAGAATATTTGCTAAACATTAGAAAATAAATTTTTAATAAAAAATATTATATATGCTAACAATACTGATTTTAAATATACAAATGATATTATAACACATTAAAAACATAACTAAGGTCTTATAAAATTATACTAAAATCATAAGACAAAAAAATGTTAATTTATGAATGCATTTAATGAAAATAATATTTCATTCAATTAATTTTTTAATTACAAAATTTTAATTAAACATTTATTAGTAACAAAAATTACAACACATAATTATTAAGTTTTAAAATATTCACTTACATATACTATGATATAATTTTATCATTCATTCATTTATAATGTGCCAAAATTTTATTTATACTTTTATTAGTGTGGTTACTATTTATTAGGCCAGTTTACTATTTATAGGGGTTATATTTCTATTTATATGGTCAAGTTACTATTTTATCTACATATGTTACTCGAATTCTAGAAATACCTCTTATTTCACTAGTAGTAAAGATATTTATTATGGAATAGTTTTCACATCATGTATTGATAAAGGACATGAAAATTTTGGATATTAATTTTTCAAATCAGTTTTTATAAAACTAACATGAAAATGGTTCATATCCCCCACTTTGACATATCTGTTCTACAATATATCTGATGTGAAAGAGTATGTTTTTATATTTGTTATACTATAACCATATTAACTAATTGTTACTACGCATTTTTCACATTGGTTCTAATATAACAAACATAAAAGGACTTATAAAAATTTATGTATCGATCGAGGGTTTCATTACACGATCTACCGGTTTCTTGATAGATCATTTGTTTCTATCTAACAGAAGCCCTAAAATTTTGGGTTATTCTATTTGGTCTTCCAAATTGTACCTTACAATCTTAATTTAACCACATGGTTTCATCATCCTTGGGATAAAAATTTGATGAAATCTTGAGATATTTTGGTTTCTCTCTTTGTAAGTAATAATTTGGATTCAAATCTATAAACAACTATTGTTCAACATGGTGTTTCTCATTATCACATTACCATATTCATACATTCTAGTTTTTTATTTTACTCATTGCATGTTTGATTATAGATCTACTCATCTCCAACTATCCTACCCGATGGTTTGAATTTTGAAATTGATATTCATTTTTCTAGGTTATTTATGTGTTTTTATTTGGATTTATGGTGTTTGATTTAAATTGGGTTATATAAAAAACACTGGAGTTTTCATGGGTTTTGGGATGAATATAGGAGATGAATTAGACTTTATTTTCAAGCTTACCAGGTACGATAACCCATATAAAGAACAAAAAAATAAATCTACAAATATTTCACTGGCTATAATTTGACTCACCATGATCCATCCAACAATATGAAAAATACATGATCATTTATTCATCCTTATTATTTTTTTATTATCCTCCTTTTACTTTCAAGTTGATCATAATGGTGTTAATACATAAATTAGGATAAATATATATTGGTTTCATAATGAGTTGATGATATTAGCTTGAATTTTGTTTGATATTTGATATATAGTTCATTATGTGGTCATTATCGAAAATGTTTTTTATTAAAACTGAATTTGTAAAATGTTAATGTATTTAGAAGTAGACCATAAGTTTTTTTTAAATAATGATATTAATATTGTGTTATGTTTTTGATTTCATATGTATGTATAGTTACTGATTTTAAATAATGTATTATCATTGATTTTAAAAACAAATTTGAGAGTTTTTACAGTCTGTTGAGTTGATTAAAAATGTTTTCCTATATTTTTACAATTTCATTTGGTGAATAAAATATGATAATCCATTGTAAATAAATATAAATAGAAAAACCTATCTTAGTTTAGAATCATAATATTTTGATTTTTAAAGGATTCAATGATTTATTATAATAGTTAATCACCAAAATTGTTAACAAAGTAATGTACTTATATTTTAATTTATAATTAATTTTTTTCCAATTTATTTTATTTAATTATAAGGAAGTAGCATTATAAGAAAGTTAAATAGTTAGAAAATCAAACATGGTATCTATTTTTTATGTTATCAGCTTTTTGGTAAAAGTTAACGTTGAATTCTTAAGCATGTGTCACATGATTGAGACTATATATTATACTTAGGATTTAATAATGTGTTAATTAGTTCCTTATTTTAATTAATGATACATTTTTTTAAACTAATTCTCAAATTTTGATTAGATTATATTTTTAATTAAAAAATAGAAAGAAATATATTTTTTATAAATTAAAAACTATAAATTATTTGTTCTCATTTTATATAGTATTTTATATTTGTTGTTTTTTGGATATCATTATAAATATTTTTTTAATAATTTCATAATGTTATATTCATTTATTTTTTTCTTGAGAAATTTATTTAAATGAATCTATTTTGTAATTCCAACAAGATGAATGAATTTTCTCATCATGATTTTATATTTTCCATAAAATGTTTCCATTATTGTTTTTTAATATTATTCGAAGTCATTTCTAATCTCAATATTTTATAAATTGATACCTTAATTTTTTTATTTTTATTTTTGATACTTGTTATAGATGATGAATCAAAGCTAGATTATGAAACCTCAAATAGGTGCTGAATATGAGGATGGTGTCGATGTTTTTTTTGGAATTTCCAACATGCCAAGTTCCAAATAGTGACATGTTTTTTTCCATTTCAAAAATATTTAATTTTCATGATGTTGAAAATCAAGGGGATAAAAATCAGTTAATTTTTCAGGGTAATATTTCGTGCTATAGTCCTTGGATTAGGAATGGTAAAACTAGGTATAATTCTAGATATATTGATGATTGTTCTTTACAAAATGATAAATCTAATAAACTTGATGAAATTAATAGAGATATTGAAGTAGATATAATTAGGAAATATCTAAAAATTGACCATTTATATGGTGATTCCAAGAAACCATTGTATCGAGGTTGTAAGGAATATATGGTTTTATTAACGATGTTATGATTGATAAGCCTAAAAATAATCATGGTTAGAGTGACAAGAGTTTTACAAAGCCGTTAAAATTGTTGAAAGACATTCCCCCTAAAGACAATGATCTTCCCTATTCACATTATATGGCCAGATAATATTATGCTAAATTAGATTGGGATAAAAGAAAATACATTCATTCCCAAATGATTGTGTTCTATATATTAATGATTAAAAATTCAAATCATAGTATTCTAAATGGGTTACATCATAGTATAAGTTGAAGGAAAATTCACAGGCTATTTTAGATGTTTTATAGACCCCTCCCAAAGTATTTTGGAATCTTCTTATCATTGTTCATTTGAGTCATTTATTTGATAATTCACATGATGTAAAAAATTTGAGATTGCATGATAATGAGATTATATATGATATAAAAATAGATCATCCACCTGATTTTCCACAATATAAATACATTGAATAGAATTTTCCTATATTCAGAATCGAGGCATGAAATCTTAGACTTGGACTATGTATAAATGGAATGAATCTATATTGAAGCCTTAGGACCACACATAGTTCATTACATATTGTTTTGGGAAATTTACAACTTATATCTAAAATTTAGTAGGAAGTGAAAATATATCATGCTGAGTTTAGTGATCAGTAGACCAAAATAGCATGGAAAATATATTGATGTTTTCTTGTCATCATTAATTGATGATTTGAAACTGTTATTGTAGGATTGTTTAAGGGTTTATGAATCTTATAAAATGGAATATTTTAAACTACCTGTAATGATTATGTTCACTATATATGAATTCCTAACATATAAAAATTTGTCTTGATACAATTTTAAGGTGCATAATTCTTGTCTAATTTTTTACAAGAGACTATATATTGTCAATTACATCATCGGAGAAAAATAGTATAAATGTGTCATTGAATGTTTTTTTCATATGGATTACTATAATAAAATATTTAAAAAGGATATTCATGGTTCACATGGATTTGATGTTGATTAAAAACCATCATCCACTGATCAGTATTTTTAGAGGGTGAAAACATTGATGTGACATTCATAATGACACATAAATATGGTACTCATATATATATTTGGAAAACATAGTCATTTTTTGAGCTACCATATCAGTGATATCATGATATGAAACATAACATTATTTTCATGCATATGGATAATAATATATATGATGATTTTGTTGGAACATTGTTAGATTTTAAAGGAATGACTAATTAAGGGTTGAATATAAGAATGGATTAACTCTTAATGGGAATAGATTTGGAGTTGGATCCCACTCCCTGTGGAAGGTAAAAATTCATACACTATACTTGTCATACATTATCCAATAGAGTGAAAACATTCTTTTTTCAATGTTTTAATGATATAAAAGTTCCACATGGTTCTTCTTCAAATTTTAAAAACATTTTTTCTTTAAAGGATTTAAATTTTATAGGTATGAAATCTCATGACTATTATAGAAATATGCAACATCTCATACATATTTTATTGTATAGAATATGTCACACTAGTGTCTGAATGAATATCATGAAGGTGTGTAATTTTTAAATTCAATTTTTAATAAGATTGTTTATTTTAATGATTTAATTTTTTTTGGAACAATGTGGTTTCTATACTCGTTCAATTGGAAATGTATTTTTCTCTATCATTTTTTGATTTCTTGGAGTATTTAATGCTTCATTCGGTGAGGGAAATAAAGATTTGAGGACCTATATATCTAAGATGGACGTATCCTTTTTCAATTTATATTATAATATTGAAGGGGTGTGTTAATAATACATATTGATCTAAAGCATGCATTGTTGAGAAGTATATATATGGGGAGGTTTTAAAGTTTTTCACATGCTATTTTTCTGACGTTGATAAAATTAGTTTTCCTACATCAATATATAAATGAGTTAATTTTAGAGGAAAAGGGATTTAGGATCTGGAATTAAAATCATTGATCAGTGAATAGATAATAAAGTTAATGTTATAAATTTTGAGTAACATTGATTATCCTGAACCATATATAACATTTAATAATAATGAGGTGAAGAAATGTTATACAGAGAATAATGATATGTGGATTTTGAATGTGTATAACATAACTTTTTTCCATTTTTTTAAAGAGACCGTGAAACCAGAAGCATCATAAATATTGATATGGTTAGTGGGAGGTCAATGTTTAAATTTTATATCATAGTCTGTTTATGAAATTGAAAGATATACATTCCATAGAAAATATCCAGACAATAGATGTGCAATTCAGAATAGCAGTGTGTCAGTGTTTCCATAAGTAATGCATTTTTCATTTTCTAAAGACCAAAACCAAATAACTATATCAACCACATGTTATGATGTAATTGAAAAAAATATGGGAATTTGATTACATTAATGTTCAATTTCAATGTTTAATTGTAAAAGGATTATCAGAAAAAATAGTGACCAACAAGATGGATTTCGAATGAAACTAGTCAATATGAATAAATTGTATTACAAAAATGAATCTTTTGTCATGGAAACACATGAAAAAAATATTCTTTAATGCCAATCAATTTGATATGCAATGTGCTATTTTTTTAAATGGGAAAACATTACTTTGGTAGAGATAAACTTGAAAAAGATGATGATTTATGTGAGATCCATATATCCATGGAATTATTTACAAATAATATTGATGAAAAAGTAGAATATATTGTTTGTTCCATACGGAATGATCAGGATGATGTAATTTTTGAAAAAAATATTTATTACATTCATAATATTATACGCAACATATGTTCAATTAGGTATTAATTTGTTAAATATCGTATGTTAGATATTATAATTCAATTTTATTTATTAAAACATGTGTTATATATCAAATTACTTTTATTATATTTGTCTATTTTTGTTTAGTTTTCTATTTTTACCATTACAAAACATATCTATTAATTTGTTTTTTTGAAAAAAAAAATATTTTAAATTTTAAATTTAAAATAAAAAAAATTATTTTATATTAGTATGTTATAAAAGAATTCTTTTTTTGTAAAATTGATTTATTGGGCTGGTGGACTTTTACATCGAAATTTATTCTCTCAAAAATATTTTGAGCATTTCATTCATTTGTAACAGTTAATCACTAATTAATACTGTTACCATTCTAGTTAGTTATAAAAAGTATGAATAAAAATGTGTTACATTGGGCTTACATTTTTTTGATTATTGTTAATTTTCTATTTACATTTTATATAATTTTTCGATTGGGATATTTTAATACTAATTTATGTTTCTTTTATTTGTAAGATAATGACAGATAACTCATTTGACCAACAACATATTTTTGTAGATGATGATACTCATACCTATGTAGACTAACATACAAATTCTCTTATTGGTAACCCTCCTAAACCTTATTTACATGAGACATATACTTTCATTGGAGAAAAAAGAGTTCGAGGGATGTTAAATGTGGAACCACAGGTTTTACAAAATTATATGTTTCCCGTAACATTGAATGATGTTTACTAATAGAAATTGATGAGAATGAAATTCCAATATGTCCAAATGAAAAGATGTTCAAGTCATCTTTAATAATATTGGCTAAAAGGAAATTTCATATTTTTTTTGAAAATTCAAAAAATGTTGACAAATAGACAGTACCACTACTATGGGAGTCAATTCTGGTAATATTTTTTTTATTATTGAACTTATCTTGAAATTGTTATAGTAATATACTTTTTACCCTTCTAATCAGAAGACATATGATATATCAGAAACTTGATGAGTCAAGAGGAAATGATTTTCATTCTCGGCGAAGAGATGGAGGGATTTTAAATCATCCCTCACACCATAGTTCATTTTTGAGAATAGAAAACATGAAAATCCATGTGATAAATATCTATTTATAGGTTGAAGTACTTATAATAAAATTGAAAAAAGTAGAAAATGACAATAATTTTTAGTAATTGAAAAGATAACTTTTTTATTTTTTTATATATGAATGAAAATTTTAAAGACGTAATTATTCTTAATTCATAATTTTCAGCAATCAATGATTTCTCTTAAAAATTTTCTTGCTATAAGTGTATACCATATTACATTATCTCTGGTAGGGTATATATTATTTGGGGAACACATGATAGAAGAAAAATTTCAAATTTTGGGAGCTGAGTAATCGGGATCTAGATTGGTTCCCCCTCATTCCTCCCCTATTAGGCATGAAAAATATACAAGGGATCTTATGGAATAATGGACAATATCTTACTGAAGAGTTAATATTTGTAGCTAATAATAGTTTAAGATAATTATTTAATTTCTAATTTCAAATAAAATATTTATATATTTTGATTAAATATATATTTTTTCAAATATTCCATATAGAATTTTGTTAGGAGCAGAACACATAGGGGGTCTTTATTGCTAAGGGTATACATGATATTTTAGCTACAATATTGGGAAATCCTGAACACCCGGGTCATGTATGAGGATACCTGATAAGATTATCAATAATAAATGTGCTCCGACATTCTGAATAATTTTGAAAGGAACATTTTCATAAAAAGGTAGAATCTTTGGATGCCAATGTAAATTTTATTCAATAAACGATAGATGATAGGATTAGATATTTATTATAGGCGATGTCTTCAAATGAGAAAGGAATGTTTCTAACTAATTATATGACTCCTCCACCTCCTCTAGTAGATCACCCTCCATCTTATCCTACTCACACATATGCTTTTCCAGACCCCACTCCATCTTATACTACCACAACACCCCTCCACCAAAGATTACAAGTTTCTATGAGTTATTTTTTGATGATATTCATCATATTATTACACATGGGATGATATATTATATCAAAGATACCATTCATAATATCTAGATTGATATAGTGATTCATTGTTTCACTTTAAATTATATTATTGATATATCAGCAAAAATAAAATGTCGTTCTTATAATGTGAGTACAATTATACAATGTATCAATCATTTTTCTGTTTGTCCATCATGACAACTTTTACAAATTACCATTGAGTTATATATACATTTTATAATTAATTTTATTTTTAGTTAATTTATTTTCTCATTATAATGGTTATATATTTCTCTAATATTTTTCAGAAAACATTAACAGTAAATAAATAAAATATATAAATCCAAAAATTCAATGTTCCATGACATAGTATAAAGATTATACCAGTCTTGATCAATATTCAACATACTCATATTAGATATTAGGAGTATATGAAATTCTATTTATTTCTACTATTTTTGGGAATTCAATGACTATGATCCTTTAAAAATTAATATCATGGCGCATGTAGCTAGAGATAAATAGGGAATCCACATGGTGCATGTTTTATCAATGTATGTCGATTAACAAAATTTATTTCATTCCATTAATTTATTAGAATTTTTTAATTATATCTTCATTGTATTAGTATCTATATAAAATTTTTATAGGTCATGAAAATACCAATGAATAAGTATTTATGGACCCACAATTTATTTCTCCTATAACATTGACAATAATCGATACTGAAAGAACAATTTATATAGATGAATGATTTCAAAATAAAGTCATTATTCAGCAATGAAATTTTCTATCTCTAGAACGGTCTGAAATATGTTTTTATCACAATGTTTTTTATATTACTTAACAGATTAAAAAATCATATTAAAATTTCTTTTATATCTGTGGTAATTGGATGTGGGGTGTTTTTTCCGGGAGGGAAGACATTGTAATTAATATACTATATCCATGGTGAAGTGAATAAAAATTTCAATAAAGTATTGGACACTTATTTTTTTTTAATTTAAATATTTTTTGATATAAAAATTAATAAAATTTGTTATATTCATATTTTTTTCAATTACATCATTGGATTTCTTTAGAGAGACAATATTAATGAAATGTAGTAAGAGGGAAAATATCAAATTTGTAAAAGATTCAGTGAATTTTCATTTACAATTACTAAATTTTCGATATATTATTTAAAATTATTGTTATTAAATAATATGATTTTGAAATAGTTTCATAAATGACATGGTCGAACCGAATGTGGATGTTATGTTTTGATATTCCTATATAAAATAATTGTAACTGGAAAAATTACAAATATTCATAAGGTTAGAGTTCATCATAAAGGTTTCATTAATATTTAATATGTTTTATTGTAAATTCATGTCAAATGATTTCTGTATTATGTTTTAGCTTTTTATGATTAATAGTGATATAATGGAGAAAATTTAGGGATTTTAAAATAATATGGCCAAATGGTTTTACTGGATTGATAGGTTTTTAGTTTACATGAAATATCAATGTTTTGTGTTTTGTGCTGTATTTTTGGATGCCTTTTCTATTGCATCTTTTTCTATTTTCTTGGTTTATTGGCGGAGGATATGAATTAATATACATTTCTATATTTTTTTGTAATCTAACGATTCTTTCTAATGGAAATTGTGTTTTTTCCATCTTGTATTTTTTGGTGGCTTCTAGCTGAGGGAATGATTGATTTTAAATTAAAAAACCAATTTTTCACATAAGTTATGGGATAACCGACATGTAAGAAAAGTTACATAGGGTTTTTCAGGATGATTATTCAATAAAAAACATGAGAATGCATTTATCACACATGTTATTTTAAATAAAATACATGAAAAAGGGTTCTTAATTGGTATTTCATGTTGATTATTTGATAACCAATGTGAAAAAGGACGCCAAACATTTTTATAATGTCAGTTTTAAGTAACTGACAAGAAAAAAATTATTTACTTGGTCCCTTATACGTACGTCGCCTATAAAAAAGCGTGAAAATTCATAAAAACTGACATAAAAAAACTATATACACTATTTATTCATTCATTCATCATTTATGATGTTTGTATCATGTTCTCTAAGTGATTTTATATGATTCATACTATATGAAAAACAAATAATATGGAAAATATCATCGGTAGAATTCTGGGACGTTACATCCACCACTCCTGTAAAGTCACATATAAATTATATATTATAATTAGTATGTAATAAATAGAAGATGTCAATATACATAAGATTAATTAAATTAATATAATATTTCATTTTACTATCTTCTTTCTTAATGTTGAGAATACGAAGGAATTAAAATACATTGATTTAATCAATGAAAAATTAATTGTTGTTATAACCTTAATTGATGCATCTTATCATATATTTTTCATGGTTGAGACTCTCCTTAAATATTTGGTTCAATTAAATTTTCTATTTATATATTATAATATTAAATATACTATCATTACAGACATTTTTAGTGTTTTACAAAAGTACTTATAACAACTATTACCCAACTATTACATATCCAGTAGTTAGTTTATTATATTGAAAATGTATATAAATGATTATTTCCTAAGGGGTATAATATTTTAGTAATCTTGAAAAACTAGATACATGTTTTTTTCTAATTAAATTGTTAAATAAAAAATACAATATTGTTTTTTCATTTATAACATTTTTATTCCCTCTTGAAAATTATCTCAAATCAATAATATCTGAATTCATGAAATTTTTGTTATTTGAAACAAAATATTATCAAGATCACATATTCTTGAAAAAGGTAATGCATACATGAAATATATCTATCGAATAAATATCGGATGAGTAATATGGATATTCAAAATAATGGTCATATAATTCCACATAAGAAATCAAATGAGATCAAAACTTATCCAAAAATAACAAAACTATTGTCATAATCATTTGGAAATCAATAACTAATTTCATAAGGATGTAATATGAAATTCTCTATATCATAAAAATTTAGTTCCGAACTTATGGTATAAAACAATAAATAAATGTGTAAGGAATATGCTTAAAAACACCCGGTTTATCACATTTAACTACTGGTGCATCAAGGGGATATGTAATTCTACACCTCAACCATCATTTAATATGTCAACTCACATAATCATATGAATAAATAATACAACTTAATCAACATGGCTTAAAAATAATTTTTTTATATATTGGAAGAACTAGAACAAGGAATGTCAATACATTACACTAAAATAAATGATCATAACCCATATATAGATATATGGTTTGTTTTATAATTAGACAATATCATTGTTAATTCATATGATCCCCAGAATGAATTTTTATGTAGACGAATATAATTTTAAGTGATCACTACAACATTTTATGATGATAAAAACCATTCTATTTTGAAATCACTTATTTTAAAATATAATAATTCCCAAAAAATATTATGAAAAAATTAACTTGACAAGGAACATGGATGTTTATAAGGGATTATTTTAAGAAAATTATATTAGTTATAGTTTTAAAATAGGTTCTATCAATAAATATTATGACCAAGACATTGTTCACAGTATTTAAAAATGGTGCTTGTTTAGAAACAGACAAGAAAATTCCATTGAGAATATATTATAAAAAATTAAAAAATGGGTGAAAATTTATTTAATCAACCAATTTATAATAATATATTCATTCTTAAAAGTATTTTATTTTAAATGTGTAAATAGATAAAAAATTTACCTGGCCGAATTGAAAAAAAACTCTGTTTTTCGTAATTTTTTTCCCAAAATTGTGAATATATAGAAAGAGATAAATGAATTAAAAAATTTAATTTCTTGAAATCTCAATTTTATAATAAAATATAAGGGGTTAAGAGAGAATGATCATACAATTCTTCTGAAAGAAATTTAAATAAAAATTTCCAAATAAGGATGAGATTGTGAAATAAATTATAACATCATCTATCCCATGCATTATAAGTCATTTTAGTAAAATTTATAATAAATTTAAATTTATTATGATTCTAAAATAGGTTGATATTCAAACTTATTATATCATATTTTATCCACATATAATAATTTAATAATTTTTATTAATATTTTTTCTTAATATCGTCATTTCAGAGTGTTAACAGTTTCATTTTTCATATAGGTTTTGATTTCGTTGTTGTTTTTTTCATTAAAATTAATCATGAAAACATCATATAAATAATTTTAATAATTAAATAAATTTCATATATATTCATCTTATATATATTTAAAATGGTAATTGAATTTAATATGTGAAAAATAAATCACATCGCTTAATGAATGGGGTAGTCCACATGGACCCATGAGCTATGTTACAAATATTTAATGGGTGGAAGGATTAGATGGAAAAGGATATATATTTTATAGAGTTATATTTATTTCATAAAAATCATATATATTCTTTATTTTCATCTTTATAACCATCAACTAAAGTGGTGATGAAAAATTAATTAGATTGCAACATGGAGATGGTAAGCCATACATACAAATTAACGATGATTTAATTTTACAAAGTAAATAATGTATTTATAATCCTATTATCTTGGGAAATATTTTATTCAAATATATTTAATCATTTTGATATTTTATTTTACATCAAACACCATGTATAAATGAAACATGTCATACAATTAAAATATTAATATTTATTGCGATTATTACCACCAAACCTTTAGAGTGTAGGTAATTAATAGGATTAAAAAATTGTACAAATATGTTCTAAAATATCATATATAATTAATTATTTGAGGAAAATACATTTATAAATAAAAATATTATCTATTTAAAGATAACAAAAACTCCATTCATACAACAATTTTTTATGAAAGCAAATGAGTTCTTACACAATAAAATAACAGTTCACAACATTGGTGACCTATTCTGATAAAATTAATATAATATATGTTAAATAAAATCTTTAACATTAATCTTATGGGTCTTATAGGTAAAATTTCTGAATAGATCCAATTATACGCTTAAAAATAATTTTATAATAATATGTTTATTATGTTTTTAGGAACACTTATTTAAAAAAAATTGAAATATTTGTAAAACAAATTTTAAAAAATAAACCATATTTTTGAAGTAGGAATATCAAAATAATCTTATGGTGAATGTTTTGGTTTTTTTTAAAAGTCCAATCGTTTAATAAAAAGTAAAAAGTACTAAATTTTAATTGAAAACTACCTTTTCCTTTAAATAATTTATAATTATAAATTGTATTTTTAATTATAATTATATTAATATTAATTTATTTATACATTAATTTATCCAATTTATGTCATTCAAATAAATTTAATATTGAATTTTGAAATAAACACTTTATATAATTTTAAATATTTTCTCATAAATAACCAATTTTCTCATCTTGTCTGGAGGATAAATTTTAAATTAACAATTTCTACTTCTTATAATGTAAGTTAGGGAAATTAAGTCCATATTTGGAACCATAATAATATATATTATCTAATAAAGTAAAGATAATTTATTTCCAAAATGAATATTGATATAGTACAAATTAATTACACTATTAAGGTAAAAATGGGAACACCAAAGGGTAAAAGTAAAATTATATAGGTAAAAAATGACTTAAAAACATTTTAAAAAACAATTTTATGTAAATATATGGACAATATCACCTATAATGTTTGATAACATACAATGTTTTTTCCTTTTTACCTAATAAAAAAGTTGGATCACTCAATTCATTTCAAGAATATCAAGTGTTTCCTCTGGCCCACCTATAGATGGTGACCCCTATCCTATATTATTCATTAATTCATGCCATCTTGGTTCAAAGAATATCAATTTAAATCACATTCCAACTTCCATAGTCATTTCCTTTAAGCCATATTTTGGATATAAATCCATCTAAGTTAGATCGTTCTACACTCCTAATGATAATAACTGAAGAAGTTGTAACATTCATCAATTAGAGTTTTTATTTTAAATCTTCCTCCACATCCTAAAATTATTATTATACCATAATGAAATTATAAAATAATTATCTTAAATATAATTATATTTTTTATGTTATGTTCATTACTCATAATTATCTATACACCCATCAAATGGGTAACAAAATCATCAATCATGTGTATGAAGGACTACCATCTCACGAACTGATGTCAATCCTTTCATCATTAACACCTATAAAGTCTAGAAATAAAAATATTTTTTTTAATATATTATGTTTATGATATTATTATGTTTATGTTATTATAATACAATATTTAATTTCATATTTTCTATTTTTATGAATACAATGACATTGTTCAAGTGTATGAATGACTACCTCATTTTGAGGTTATGTGATTCATTCATGATTTAAATGTAATGTACTAAGGATTATTTTAATGAATATATGGTATTTATATTAATTAAAAGTTATTATGGAATGACGATATATATCACTTGATTTTTATTATTAAATTCAATAAGAAAATGGTAATAATGTTCATGTATACGTACGACCTACACTATTTATGAATGGTGTATTTCATTTCCAATCACTATGTTATATATAATAATATAACTAATAATATTTTGAATATATATGATATTAATATCTTGGGTTACATTTTGGAGATGAATAAATTTTGATCTTAGTAGTATTACAAGAAAATACGATGTTAAAACATATGTGAAAAAATGTTGTTATTCCACAGAACATGACATTAACAAGAAATTGTTAATAAGTGTGTAATAAAAATGAATAAAAAAATAATAAATGTTTTGATGTGTATGAATATTATCCAAAATATATTTATAAAATACATACATTTATCAGATAATATGATTTAATTTGGATAATGAATGTCAAGACTAAAGGTAAGGGATTTAGGTATTACTTTTATTTTCTAGGAGACAAACACCATATGCACCCAATGTTTCTTTTATGTGGTGTATATAATGCACATAAAATTATTTTATTATTATAGTACCCTAAATCATAGTTATTTACATATCAATCCTAGAATCTATGTTTCATGGATTTGTAGTCCAAAAATTAACCAATCGACATGGAATGTTTGTCTCAATTTTTCTTTTTTTTGCAAATATGTAATGTTATCCAAATATATTACTTTAAAAGATATATATACAACAATAATAAAATGTAATATAATGAATTTATTTATCCAGATGATATTTTAGGTTTCATTTTATGTTGTTCCTTCATGTGGATTTCGATCTCATTATTACCAATCTGGTAATGGTTTTATCTCAAAATATCATTGTTTATTAGGATTGTTTATAGTTAAGAATATAATATTGAAATCATATGATACACCTATAAGAAATTATAAATCATTTTTATACTATTTATTCATAATATTTTATGGTAATAATACAATTCCACCACACATGGGTACTTAAAATTATTGAGAATTTGTTTTTTGGAAAACCTGACATTATTTTCTCTTTAGTCGGAAATATGTTTTATTCTGAAACAAGGTTTTCTAAAAATATTTTAAAAAACGTTTTATTATTACACTATTATTTTTAAAATGCATCTTATATCGGTTATAAATTTTTAAATTTTTTTAATAGAATATTCATGTCAGTTAAATAATAAACTCTCTTTTGGTTTTTACATAAAATCTGAAAATAATCTTTCTCTTTAACATGCACTACATTAAAAGTATTTATCAATATCATGAGTACATAATGATTTCAAGATTCCATTAAAATTGTTCAATTTAATCTTCAAATAATCCGTTTCCATTAATATTAAGTATTTTTTATTATAAAAATAGATTTGAATATTAAAATGAATTAAAAAATTCTTTATGTTAAAAAATATTTTATCAGAGTTGTATTGTAATTTTCCTAAATAATTATTTTAAATAATAAAAATAAATTTCCTTCTGATATTACATACATTCATGTTAAAAATTCCAAACTGGGTTAAAATATAAGGATATCATTCTTATTTACTATAAGAATGATTTTATATTTATGGCGACATGATGGTTATGAAGCAAAGTTCTCATAGATGGGTTATAATATGGAAATATTATTTTGAAACCAACTTATTTTAAAATGATATGATTTGATAAAATGATGTAATGATATTTAATCCTTTCTCATTTTCATAGGTTATGAGGTTATTTGATTTTTATAAAACAAATATCATTTAAAGCATTATGATATGATAAATGTTTTATGATATTATGGAACAAATGAATAGTGACTTCATTATGATAATATTGGGACATATTTATCCATATAATTCATTGGTTAATGATTTATATCTCATTAGATATACATAAATTAATAGGATAGTGAACTTGGTCTAGTAATGTATTTTTCCACTATGACGGTCTTAGGAGTGAACCTCTACTATTATGATTGTTCGGGGAAGGAACACATTCCATTATGGTATCCTTGGAAGTGAACCATGAATAATATATAAAAGGTTTTCTATAATAATTTATAATCCTAAAATTCAATATATTATAACATGGTTATGCACTCATGGTTTATTTTCAATGATTCCATTCTGATTCTTTCTTTATAAACCGTAAATATTTTTTTTCGTGAATATATTTAATGATGTTTGATATAAATGGTATGGTTTTATAATGTTATTATAATTTTATCATATACTTATTACCATTTTTTTCAAATAAATCTTACTTTTTTATGCTTATTGAGCTTTTGATCTCACTATTTATTATGTTTCATTTCCCATTGTTTTGAGGATTGAATTTAAGTTTGGTATGTTTTTTAATATTACAAAATGGTATGATCATTATGGGGAACATTAATTATAATTATCCAATAATTAATATGGTTTTCAATGTTTTCAGAGGTACCAAACTATTATTTTCCATTAGTTTTAACATTTTTAATGTATCGAATTAAATAAAAAATATTGTAATATTTGCATATGAAAATCGTTTATAATTATAGTTAGAATCAATATGTAGGTTTGGTCATCATATTAAAACTATTATTATAAAAATTCATTATGATCTATAGGGATATTTATACAGATATATAGTGATGTCCATAGGGATAAGTCTATATATGAGTCAATGTATTGGAAAATATACTCGAATTTATTTAAAGGTTTGAGAATGTGGAGTCTGAGAAATTAAATCATGTTATTAATACTATAGGTGGATTTTTCTTTAAAATAGAGGTACTTGAAGGTAATAAACCAAAAAAGATTTCATTGAGGTTGACTCATTCATCACATGGTTCTTAACAACATGACTTGTTACAAAACTAATTTGACACTCCTTTGTGATATGCTTTAGAAATTGAAAGAAACTTTAAAACCAACGTTGATGGATATAAATATAATATGACTATGCATGACATATGATAGTTCTTAGGTGTCATAGATTTAAATTGATTAATGATTTAAGCCTCAAATTATTTGAGAATATGTGGTTTTATACTGTGATTTGTGTTTCTCACCATATTATTTTTTTAGTTGTTGGAAAGATCCCAATAGAACCGTGTTAATGTTTAGAGTGATATAAAGTGCAATGATTTTACTTTTTACCTCCAAAAGTAATGTGATATGGAATGAAAAATCATTTCACTATTCTCACACATGTTTATGAATATATGAATCATTTTTAAAATCAAAACGAACTATATGGGGAACATCATTCTTGGAGAGTCCTTCATGTGAAAAAATGATCCTTCCTTTAGTTGAACTAGTGATCCAATAGTTACTACCAAATGGTTTGGTACCACTATTTTTTTCTATTATCTAGTGTTCAAAACATTAAAATTTCATTTTGGTTCTTTACCATTTGGAATGTGATGTAGATAAATTGTAGAATATTATCATGAATATACGTAAACTTGATTAAATTGGCTACATAGATCAGGAAAATTTGACAAAATTGTTTTTCTATAAGTACATTCCTCATATTCTATTCCTGAAGATAGATAATTATTTGATTGAGATATGTAAAAAGTATGATGAATTCATTTTAACTTATGAGGAAACATCTCCATACATTAAAGTTAAACTTCTATTAGTATCAACTAACCTAAAAGTAATTTCAACTGATTCACGAGGGGCTTAAAACAAAGTCTCTTAATAGAATTAACTGTTACAGAATTCAGTAGTTGTGATGATATTGTTTGAGGTGATATCATGGTTTAAATTGATGTTGGATTTACATACGAATCTCATGGTATTAACAATAAATGGAATATTGATTTAAACAGAAAATCTAAAAACCAAGGATATAATAATATTATTTTTTAATTATGCAAAAATCGAGGAATTAAACATGGTAGAAAATTTATTAAGGGAACTAATAAATGTTTTTAATATGTAAGGGTATGACATCAAGAAATTTATTTATGATGTGATTGGAAAATTTTAATCCATGTTGTGAATAGATATAATTTTATATAGAATACACCACCCATAATCCATTGTTTTATATTCTATGAGTACTATAATTAAGAAAATCAATTCCCCATTCCAAGGGCTATTGTGAATAATGAGCCACAAAAAACTCCAAAAAAGAACAAAGGGAATGATTATTTAATCATAATTGTTCAAGTGAATCCTGATTATTAAGAGAAAAAAAATCCTGACCTCAGTAGTGGAAATTTATTATTTGATTATAAATGAATTATCCCTACAAAAATATTATTGTTCCCACTTTAGTCATATTTAATGCGATTATCCCCATCTAAATAAATTATGGAATAGTGAAATCACATTTGAATTATATTATTAAAATTTTGAACTCAATGTTACAATAAAAATAATTTTATATCAAATAAGAGATTATATAGGGAATAACATGTGATTTAATATTTGAATGTGTATATTTATCTATTTAATATTAACATAAGAGTTATACCATCATATATTTATGAGTTTATGGTTGATCAAATGTTCAATGTCAATGACCCCCATTTTGAGGATTTATGTTATGGGAATTTTTAAATATTAATGATATATTAAGATACAAATAGGGAAATTCAACAAATTGGTTTTTATATAGTAAAAACATTATTTAGGGAGAAATAAATTTACACTTTTGAAAAATTAATTAATTGTCTTAGTAACCTTTAAGATTTATTTAATATTATATATCGGGATAATTATGGGATGTAATTGATAACTTAATGAAGATAATAACCATTATTTCTTTTAGAGGATATTTCCCTTTGTATCTTATTTCCATGATATAAATTAATGAATTTTTATAATTTTAAGGAGTGCCAAATTAAACTAAATGTTTTATAAAACAATAATTTACCTATATTTCTAGGGGAAATGTCTTCAGAAAGATATTTATACACAGTTGAGTTTAAGAATAATTTATCATCATCATATTGGTGGTTAGTTTTATAGAATAATTCACACCCTAGAGGTTATTCTATGTTATGGTTCTATGTATTTCAATAGGGGTTTTGATCAACACAATCCACATGTTTTTTCTTCAATTAGCAATTAATTGTAGTCATTCCTTTATAGTGATCCCTATATTCCCATTTATGGAATGATGTGTAGAACACCAACATAATGGAATATGGTTATAGAATCATAGCTATTGAGACTGGAGAACATAAAAAAGATAAAAGGGAAGGTTAGTTTAATTCAGAAACATATAAGGACAACATAAATATGATACAAATGTGATTTTGGGGATTATTGATAAGACTTGAATTTGATGTTTGGGTGTTGAATTTATATGAATTTATCCATATATTAATGATGTAAAAACTATTTAATATGTGAATGAGTCTCTTTGTAATGAATAATCATATTGGGTAATAATAATATATATTTCACTAAATCTCACCCAGGATCATGATGTGTTCCATGTATAAATCCTGAAGAAGTAAATATCTGAACCATCACAGCTACTTGACTCAGAGGTCACACCATAAGAGAATGATATTTATTATTAGTAATTTACAATGAATAATCTATATTAAATATAGAACACTAAATTAAATATGACCTCTCCCCGAATCAATGTTTTGAGGTGAAACCAAAAGTTTTAGAAACTATGTGGGAACCTGAGGATGTATTGAGGAAAATGTATACTCACTTTTGATATGAAAGTGATTATTATCAATAGATAAATTGTTTTTGAAGGGTTATAATGTTAAAACATTTATTCTTGTGAAAAATATTTTTTAAAATGTATTTAAACATATCAATATTTTACATTTGAGGCATAAGTGACTTATGCATTCAATAGATGCAACACTGAGTTTAAATTAAATGTCACATGTAGTTATAATATTATTACTTAACATGATAGTCATCACATATATATTTTAATGGTGGCTATAAATAATATTGATTTATTTAATAAAATATTTTTTACACAAGTACATATAATTAATTTGGTAGCAACAAATTAATTATATAGAAAAATATAAACAATTTGAAATTAATGGAAATCATATACTGAGGAAATATTTTTTAGGTAAAAATTATGTTATACACAAATAAAAATAAAAAACATTTGGGAAATGGTTTTATTAAAATATATATAATATATATTCAAAAAAGTATTTATCATTCATCATATATATTTTATAAGATATAAGAACCAATCCAATTTTATTCTTCAAAATTTTTTCAAAATTTTTTTTATCACCTTTTAATGTCTACTTATTTTGAAAATAAAATTCAAAAATTCGAAAACAATTATGAAATAAAATAGAAAGCAATTTTAAAATCCTAATATTAAAATATTCATATAGAGGATCTTTGTGATTTGCCTAAAAATTATAAATTTTTTGCTAAATAGTGATTTTTTTTGAATTCTAATATAAATATTAATTTTTGATTAAAAAAATATTATTTAAAATTATAATATGAAATGGTTTGTAATTAATATTATGATAAAATTAGATTAATTATTCAAATTTTGGTTATTTTAATCAATTTCATTATGAATTTTCAGATTAAAATTTAGTAATTTTGTGAACATTATCTCATTAAAAAACATCGTTCTCATCACGTTTTTGGGGTTAATTTTAAATTAATTTTTACCACTTATATGAATGAAAATTTGAGAAATTTATTTCATATTAATATTCATAATAATTTATTTTCCATATTTAAGAATAAAAAATTTTCTATCAATGTTTATAGTCAAGGTAGTAAAAATTAATTACCACGGTTAAGGTAAAAATGGTTTTATCGATGGTTAAACTAAACATATAAGGGTAATAATGACCTATATAAGTATTTAATGGATATTTTATTGACATATAAGGACCATGAAACCTATAAATTTTTATATTGGATCATCTTTTAATTTTTTGAAATTTGAGAAACATGGACGCACCCAATTCATTTCCAAAATACCAATTATGTACTCTCCATCACTTATAAATGGACACAACATATAATATCTTATTCACAACTTAAATATTATTTTAATTAAGAAATATATTCCAAAATAAATTCTTAACACCGTTAATCTAAACAAAAATGCCGCAGTTTTGATAGAATTGAATCCTAGAAGGTTTTGTTGCATTCATAAAGAGGAAACCTGAAAAGGATGTGACATTCATCAACAAGAATTTTGTTTTATTTCTTCCTCCAACTCCATCAAGTATTATTATAACATGATGATATAAAAACCATATTATATTTTATATTTTATGATGTTTATATGTTAAGGTAATTACCTAAAACTATCTCCACATCCATCAAATGGGATATAAAATCATTGCTCGTCTGTACTATGGACTACTACATCGCAAACCGATGACATTACTTTATCCATTACCCTATAAAAAGGATAAAAATGATTATATATTTATAACATATATATATATATATATATATATTATTTTATATTTTATTATAAATCATGACTAATTAGACCAAAAATTATTTCATATTTTCTTTTCTTGTGAATATGACAATGTCGTTAGTGTGTACGTTAGACTACAACTTCAAAAAGAAACATATTTATGAACACATTAAATTGATTATTTAAACATGGTATTAATGAAAATATGTGATGTTTATATATATAATATTTTGTAATGGTAAAATATATAACATACCTTTCTTTATTGCAATCCAATAGGAAAGTGAAAATAACATTCTGGCGTATGCATGGCCTAACATCTCCTGTACTGGTGTATTTTATTTAATATCACTAAATTTTGTAGAATACTATAAATAAATATATACTGAATATATATATAATATTTAAATCATGGTCTAAATTATGACTATTATGAAACTATGATATATTAAATAGAAGAAAGATATAATATGATAAAACAGAAAGGAAAAGTAATATTGTTATTTCAAGAAATAAGAATTTAACAAAAATTGCTAATAAACGATTAATAAATGGAAATTGGAAAGTCCAATATAGATTTATATATAATAATATGGTTATATAATATATGTATAATATAATTATATTTATTATACATTAGGTTATAATGTGAAATGTGGATTTCAATACATTTGGTACTGGATTTACGTCTAACATTTATTTTCGTGGGATAAATTCCATATCCACAAAATGTTTCATTTATGTGTATATACATCCCATGAATTTATTTTGTGTTTATTATATTGTACTGTATTTTTATTTACATATATGTTTTATTTTCTCTCTTTCATGTTTCATATCAATCAATGTTTTACAAATTGTTAATGGAATTTTAAATCAAATTTTCCTCTTTGAGATATTTTTTATATTATGAACTTATATACTCATATCAGATTCATTTATATACCCTTTCAAACTTAACATCATAAATATTTTTATCCTTAATATATTATGCGTTTCACTTTTTTTTCCTTCATGGGAATTATGATTTAAACATTACCAAAGTGTTAATTCTTTTACATCACAATGACTATGTTTTTCAGGATTGTTTATGGTTGAGTATCTAATGTTGAAATATTAACATCTTACAATGAATTAAACTGATAAAATTTTTTATCCTTTGTTTATTCTAGATATAATCTTGTAATAGTAAAATATTTCACTCTTTGGGACATAAAATATTTGAGATATATTTTCGAATAAAATTCAACTTTATTTAAATTATTTATCGTAAATATGCTTCCATCCAAAACCGTGATATATGAATTTTTTTTAAAAAAAATGTTTTATTATTATTATTGTATTTTGAAATAAAAGTGACGAATTATTGAAATTTTTCAATAAATTTTAAATGAAATAAAAATGCCCTTTTTAAAAAAATTATAATTCCGATTCATTTGAAAATATAGAATGCATATTTTTTTCAACATTCACATCTTGAAAATTATTTCACATTATCTTATCCTATTAATGATTCATGCATCCATTTAAAATTTTTAATGATCAATTAAATGAAATGTTTTTCCTTCATAATTTGAAAATTTTTAAAGTTTAAATAAAATATTTCAAAATGATAATGATTTTTGAAATTTTAAATGTTTTTAAAAACGTTTTTTAAAATAGGAAATGATAAATTTTTTACGTATTGTTTTAAATTATAAATATAATTTATCATATAATATTACATCAACAAATGAAATCTATGATAAAATGGTGTATATGATCATGGGATAAAATTAATAATTTTTCTCTAAATGGTGTTATGTTTATAAAAGATTCATGTTTATGAAACCTGCTGTTCTTTCATGGGTCATATAATAATAAAATTATTATGAATAATACATCATTCCTTGGGTTATTATATGATGGAATAATGAAATAATTATGAATCAAGTATCATTTTATTAGGTTATGATGTGATAACCTGTTTATTAATCACATTTCATTTAATGTGTGATGAGATGATGATTTTTTTATGATCTTTTGACACATATAAATATGGGTTTCATTATGAGACGTGTGTGACCTATATCTCACTCTAATTCAATATTGAGTAAATATTAATATCTAATGAGATAGTCAGTACTAGAATATAGAGTGAACCCGATTTAATAAAGGACTTTTTTCAGCTATGATGGCCTTGTGAGTAAACAATGACTACTATGACGATTTGGGGAGTGAACCCATTTCAATAAGATATCCATGTTATTGATCCTTGGATAATATGAAAATTATTTTCTATTATTTGGAGTGTGAAAAAAATTCCATGTATTAAGCCATTGTTACACTCTTATAGGTCATGTTAATTGATTCCAATATGATTAACACCTTATGAAATTCCAATATTTTTTTGATGAATCATGTTTATGATCATTGATATGTAGGGTATTGTTTAATGAGGTAATGATCCTGTTTATATACCCTTATTCTCATGTTGTGAAAATGTAACTACCTTGTATAGCATTAATAAGATTTTAATCTCTCACATACTTATGTCTCATTTTCCCTATGTTATATCTAATGGTTTTAGTTAGGCTATGAATTTTAAGAGTAATTAATATGAAGTTATTTATAGAATAAATTTAAGATATTTCATAAATTAAGATGATTATGTTCTATGATCTAAATGGAACTCAAATAATATGTTCCTCTAGAAAGTACTATGTAATGTATCAAATATAAACCTAAAAATACCATATATTTATGTATTCAAATTCCCAATCATTATAAATGTGATGTATAAAATTTATTCAATTAGTAAAAATAAAATTTAATTATCTAGATTATATTTAATTAATTAAATGATCATGGAAATTGTATATTTTAATGTTTTAAAATATGAAATAATATAAAGACACATGGATAAGATTTATACCTCTTCTTTAGAAAACAAAAATTTTCCTACACCGTACAACGTAAAGGATTGTACTTTGGTTAGACTACACACACTAGTTTATGTTGAAGATGGTGTGGAATGTATTTCAGAATATATTAGTAAATCTAAGTGTCTTATCATGTCTAAATAATATAGGGGAAGGGGTTTCATTTTATAATTTAGGGAAAAGATAATCAAGGAATTATTTAAAGTATTAAAATAACATAAATTTATTTTTCTACTGAAAGTGGATTCAATATTCCAAATATTCCAAGATATTATAGTTATTGTAAAAATATGAAAAAAATTGATTTTTAGATATGGTTTTGTGGAATTTTTACCATGGTCTATTAGTTTATCCCACATTAATCTAATTTTATCATGAACTACCGAAATAAAATTTAAATGTTTTACATTTCATTATGAAAATAATTATTTTTAGCAAATAAAATTATATTAATTATAATTATTCAAAATATAGAATCAATTTCCAAATATTAAACATTTATAATTTTTGTAAATTAAATTAAAAATTAGTGACCATAAAATAATGAAACTTTTTTAGATTTTTTTTGTTTTAGGAATAAAATTATTTTATAGATAAATAATGATGAATGTTTATTATAATGAAAATAATGGAGTTATTGTTAATAAAATTTAATTACTTTTTATTTAAACCAAACCCAAACTAAAAAATCCATGTAAATACTATATTAAGACAAAATAGTAAATAAGACATTTAATTTTGATAAAAGCATTACATATATTTTTAAAATCCTACGAATTTATTTATTATTTTAGAATTATATATTTATATAAACTGTATTACTTATTAAATATGTAATAACTATTGAAAAATTTTTTAATTGTAAAACACTGAAATATTGTTGAATATTTCTTTTAAATCAAATTTCCAGCAGTATATGAAACCCCGAGTATTTATGGACAACAATATGGTGTTTATATTTTTATTTTAATATGATTGTTACAATCTATCAGTTGAACATGGGGGTATTAATAGTTATAACAAAACTTTTGAAATTAAAAACAATGGTTTTATAAATAGAAAACATATTTATTACAATTAATTATTTTTCTTAAATCTTTTATATGCGTTGAAAATTTCATTTTCTAAAAATGTGTTTTTGTGCATTTTAAAAAAAATTAATATATGTAATTTTTCACGATTTTATAAAATTTTTCATATAGCTTAATATTAATTTTTAAATCAACACCACAAAATTATCATTCATTTATATTTTTTTAATAATTTAATAGAATGATTATTTTTTTGAAGAATAATAAAAAAGGATATATTTTTATTAAAATATTTTTTTTTAAATAATTTACAAGATAAATTTTTATTAACATGGTTATAAAAGAAAAATTAGTTTAAATATATATTTATTTATATAATTCATATAATTGGAAATAATTTTTATGCTAATTAGTGATATTAAAAACTTTTATACTTTTGAATGTTTTTTTTGGAAAACATTAAGTTCATCACCACTTCAGATTTAATTTTATATTAAATTATGAATCTTTAAAAAAATTTAATTTCTAAATATATTTAATTTGAATAATGTTTATCATATATTATGTTTAACTTAATTTCTTTACATAATTAATTTTAAAATAGTAAAACAAATTACTATGTCTAAGTTAAATAATGTTTTCATGGGGTTAATAAAAAATGATAATTTCTAAAATAACCCAAAAATCTTGTCCAATTTATATTTTATAACACTATTTATATCATAAAACATTGAAGTATTGAGAATTCATAATTTGGTTTCCTTACTCCATGTGACTAAAATAAGTATATCTTTCCCAATTCAAATATTCTAATTATCTCATCTCCCCACTTCTAAAAGAACACCCCTTCTCCTATTATATCTATAGATAAAAATCCACTTATTTTAAAGACATAAATCCAAAATATATACATTAACTACCTCCCTATATCATAGAGAGTATTTTTTTATTATTAAACACTTCAAATAATGATTTTGGTTATATCATAATGAGGGCTTCCAAAAATATGTGTTATTCTTAACCGAGTGTTTTTATTGTATTTCTTATCCAACTCATTAACGTCTTCTTAAAATATTTTAATATAATTACCTTAGTATATATCATATGATTATAATTTATAATGTTAACTTAACAAATCGTATCCATATCATGTACAATAAATTGGGAATTGAAATCATTGATCATGTGTTTGGGGGACTACTGCCTCACAAACCGATGTAATTATTTTTCAATAACTACCTCTAATATATAGATATAATTATGTATTTTTAATATGTAAAAGATATTTATAATAAAATTATAATTATTGAAATGTAATATCATTTCACCCTTACTATATTTTAATTTAATGGGAAAACAATTTCTCGTGTGTACGTGTAGATTACCACCACCACGATACGATGTGACACGTTTCTCATTTTATATAGTCTAACATGGTATTGAGGGTATATTTAATGAATATTTATTATATGAAAAATATTCTATGAAGGTGAATTAATATATACAATTATTTCATTTCATCTGTCAGGGAAATGGATATAACATTCATTTGGGTGTATAGCCTATAGTGACCATCAATTATTTAATTTATTTTGTGTCTCTAATTTTGTTTGGATTACTATAAATAAATAAATATGGAATAAATATGATATTTTTAAATATTGTTAAAATTTAGGGTGTTTTGAAAAGAACAAAAAAATAATATAAATTAAACTACCAAACAAAAACATATATTAAAAATAAAGCCATTATTACCCCAAACATGATTTTATCAAATAATTGTTGATAAACATGTGATAAAAAGATAAAAGTAACTAATATATTGTATGATATTTATGGAAATAATTTGTAAATATATGTCTAATAATATTATCTTTTATATAGTATCTTTTAACATGTCATAAAAAATTTGATACTTAAGGTATGAGATTTCTGGTTTGTCAATTAATTATGAGGAATATTTTCATATTCATCACTCTTTATTTTATGTGTAACATATACTGACCAATTGATATGTTATATCCTTGATATAATTA
The DNA here is from genome assembly GCA_963277665.1 of Viscum album. Taxonomy (NCBI): domain Eukaryota; kingdom Viridiplantae; phylum Streptophyta; class Magnoliopsida; order Santalales; family Viscaceae; genus Viscum; species Viscum album. Next base: position 1,301,780,750 of record OY728140.1, on the reverse strand, counting down.
GTTTAATTATATTTCATGTTTGTTTAATTTTATTCTTCATTAGGGCATACAATTCAAAATTATCTGAATTGGTAAGGGTTTTATAATAAAAAATCATTGTTTATCAAGAATGTTTAGGAATATTCATCTAATGATGAAATAAATGTATATATCTATCAAAAAAATAATAATATTTCTTATACTATGGTTATTTCATGAATATATAATTTTTAATTTTATTTTACTCGCATTATGTACTCAAAGAGTCCTAAATTATGTATCAGTATATATGAAATACACTGGTTAGGATTGCAAGAATGTATTCTAGATAGGTTAATATAGGAGGGGTGAGGTGAATTATTTGTTTTAAAAACATTATTTTTATCCTTAAAGAATTAGAGTTTAAAAATGATAAAAAATTATTCACAAAACCTCATAAGTATTTAAAGGGTAATCAGACATAGACTTTATGTCCGGTAATAAAAATATTTTAATCATGTAGATTATTATATGTAATTCCACTAGTGGTAATGAGATATTAATTTAATCATAATAGCTTCTTGAATCGTAATCAGTAAGTAGTGGTTATGTAATCATAGTTAAATAATATTCATAATATTGAATTATTTAATCGAAGTATACACAATAATATCCTAATTATAACCATTATGATATATTAGAGTAATATGAAATGCATCATAATCAAGATTCAGTATGATAACATAATTAAAACAAAAAAATGTTAATTTAATATTTATAACCTTTCTATTAAATTTAGAGTATAATATAAACATGTTGTATAAAATAAATAAAAAACATTACACTTCTTTAAAAAAAATGAGAATGCATACCATAGCTTATGATAAAGGTTCCATATTTTATACATATAATAATGTATATCTTTTCAATACCAGGGAACACCCTTGATACAATGATCGGTATGGATCACTATCCCCATGAGCCCTCAATAGGATGATCGGATTCTATCACACCATCCCCATGTTCCCTCGAAGCGAATATTGGTTGTGACATTTTATCCCTGCAAGCCCTTGATCAATAAGATGATCAGTGTCATGGTCTTCTTAACCTCAGAATCCCTCTATCGTATTCACACATTCGGAAATAATAATGTAATTACAAAAAAATTTCATAACGAGACAACCTGAAATGGTTTCCCTAAGATATACTATCTCTAATGAAATATAAGGGACTATGAACAAGCTATTCACACTTTGTAGACTATAGATATTTTAGAGAGAAATAAAGTAAGTTTTTTCAAAATCTTTAAAGGACCGGTTATTTTTAGTCATCTCTTCTGGAAGTTATATTTTATCCAATTGTTATATTTTATTTTTTCAATGAATTTAACATCTATATCTTCAATATTAATATTATAAGAGAATGTCTAACATTGATTTGTAAAACACTATCATAGTGAATTTTTTTTTGTAATATGATAAAATAATTATCTGTATCCAAAACATAAACATAAGTCAATCAAATATACTTACAAAGATATGTCATTACAAAGATTTTTATGAATGCCGATTTGAGGCTCATCAGCTCCAGTTATCAATCAAATTAAATGTCAGTCAGTAGAAAATAAATGAATGAGTGTATTATAATTGAACTGATAAAGATGAATCCGATTAATTTTAGTTCCATAATCATTACTATAATCATCATAAATAAATATAATTTTTGTCTTCAAATTTTTTTGAACTATTCATAACTATTATAAAAGTAATTTTTAAAAAAAATTATAAACACAATTTGGACATAAAAGTACCAGTAATCGTATATCTAATGAAAGAGTTTGGGATATGAAAAAAAATAGAAATGGAAAATTAATAATTAAACATATTAATTAAAAATATCTCCCTTTTTGAAAGAAAAAAATCATAATTCCTAAATAAAAAATAACATTTAATGAATTAAGTTAATTATCTATTAGATAGATAATAAAAAAAATTGTAAAATAATGACTTATCTCCCACTGAGTTTTAAGACATGTCAGAAAATGAATATGACTAACTCACACATAGGATATTAACGCAAAAAATGACCATATTCTATTATTTAAAATAATTTATATCCCTATTTCATAAAAATAACCCCCTTTCTAAAAAAATTCTCCTCTTTTTGATTTAAAAAAATAGTGGTGAAAAGTCCTCTAATACCTGAAAATTTTTATTGAGTCAAAAATATTAAATAAAAACAATGAAATATATATTCATTCAAAAAAATTTGAAAAAATTTGAAATAAATTATAATGGCGATAACATTTAGAATATCTTAATTGAATGAAATGAATAGTTAATTCATTTCATCGAATAAAATTAGTTTTCAAAAAGAAATTAGTTTAAGAGTTCAATGTGAAAAAGGATTCTTTTATTTCTTTTTCATTGTCTCACAATGGTCTTTAATATCCAAACTCATTAATTTCTACTTTGAGATTTAAAATTTAATCTTACAAAAATTGGTTTTACTTTTCTAGATATTGTTTCCTTTCCTCTTGTGTTCAATGATTTTAGTCTTGCATCCGAATCTATTATTCTAGGTTCTGAAGTCTTTGATAAAACACAATGTTCAGGGTACAAATTTCTTCATTATGATTTTTGAGTCTTCTTTTCTAATCCTATAAATACATCATATGTCCATTCATCTCATTTACTATCATAGTGTTATTGTCAGTTTGATCCTCGAAATACTGAACTAAAATTACTATTTCCAATACATCCTCTGTTAACTGGTAGAAATTGTCAGCAGATTCTTTTCATCCATTCCTCATATCAACTAAATAATCCTCAAAAGTTTTTACATTGATATTGACTTGTATATACCACTTATTCATTTTACTACATGATTTTATATGAATCTAAAGAAAATATTCTTGGTATTTGTACTCAGATTCTAGTTTAATTACTTCTATATCATAATATTATTCAAATATGATTTTTTATTAAGACTACACTAAATAATTTTACATTGAGTCTATAGATTTGAGAAATAATAATTTTTTCCATAAATCCTTTTTTAATTATTAAAAATAAAATTGATTATTTGCAAATAGGTTGTTCAAGAAGAGTCTGATTAATCATCTTTTTTATCCTTATAAAATCTGTTACAACTGGTTCTAATTTCATCTTAAACCCTTTCCCCTTTTTCTTTCGTTGAAAATAAATTTTTATTTATTTTTTCAACATTCATTCAATCATGAATTTAAATGGGATCACCATCAATACATTTAATACCTTATTTTTTTTGTTCTAATCATTTTTATCCATATTGGATGAAGATTTAGATTCCTAAAAAGACTGGGAATTTTTATTCTTTGGACATATAAATTCTTATATTTTATTTCCCAAGGAATAAAAACATATTTCGAAAGATTTTAATGTTCATAGATAATGATTATATTATGATATTTAATCATTATAAGAATTTTATTTTTGTCCTCTTCTTTTTTTTCTTATAGTTTTCTTCTTCTTTATACTCTAATATTTCATTGTAAACACCGTATTCAAATACACCTTCACATTGTTCTTCAAGAATATCCATTTCTACAAAAACATCACCCATTTATTGAACTAACTATTCATAAATATATTTAGTTTGCATATAATATTCTTCACAAGGGAAAAATGAATCATTATCAACTACAACATATCTTCCCTTATCTATAATATAGGGAACATAGACAGGAACAATAGTTGTTTCTTGAGAATATAAACTGGTATAATGTGGTAATGTAACATTTATGGATGCCATTTATACCCCTTTTATCAACAATTCATATAATTTTTATATGATAAATTATTTTATTCTATATTTTCTTTCACCTCTATTTCTTGAGTTACAGATCCATGCATATTTAATGTAGAGCCTCTGATGGATTGAGTTTGATATGAGTATCTCCAAATTTTCATTCATTCTTTAATCTCATCTATTACATATAGAAATCATCCAAGAAAATATTTTCTTAATATTCATTTGTTTGTGGAAGGGAGTTATAATTTATCTCCTTTTTATGAGCTCATTTATTATATTTATATTTAATTTTTACACCTTAATCACCTTTCAATGATTTTGATGAAGGTTTTGGTTTTGTTGGATTGGCCTGAGTGTTCATTAAAAAATTCTTTGATTCATTACCAAAGAATTATTTCACATGTTTTATTGTATCATCACTGTTAAGAATAATATTTTATCTAACACCATATTACATGTTTTATATGTTTTTGTTATTAGTACTAGTTTCGATCATCATGATTATCAATGATAGAAATATTATAATATGTTACCTTATTGATTAAGATTTTATATTCCCAATTGTAAAAAAACAAAACCATCTATATTGATCTTCCTTGTGTTAACAAGGTTTTTTCGTAATAAAAATATCACATATAAAAAATGTATCTCTATCTCCCTTTATAAGGATAATATTCCCTTGCTGTAAGGTGGTTAAAACCAAATAATCATGAATGAGCCAAGTAAACTATCTTGGTTCTTCATCTGAAATATTTTTAAATAATGAATTTTTGGATTATTATTTGTTAAAAATACTCATGGACTTAGGTTATTTGTGAGATGGATAAAAATCATCTCATTCTGCCAAAATAAATATAAAGACTACAAATTCCTTCTATGTGATCCTATTGTTATTCTCATATATTTGTAAAGAAAAAAAATATTTTTCCTTATTCTTCCAAGAACAATAGAGACATAGAAAAATATACCACCAGGGGTAATTAAAACAAATCCTAATCAGTATTTATTTGATCAACACATAATCACTACTAACCTTGGTATAAAATTATCCTACTTGGTAATAAATCATACATTTCATAAAAATATTTATCTAAAAACTTTTCCTGAAAGATATACCATTTTTTGTAATCATTAACATTGGCCTTCATATTGGGACTTACTACTAGGTGATTTGTAATGAATATATTTTCTGAATACAAGACTTAAATTCATCTACACAATGAGGGAATATATTTGGGAGAGATTATGTGGGAAAGAAGGGTGGTCCTTCTTATATTGATGTTTGAGGAGACAATTGGTCTTCCCAAAATATCTGATGAATATGATTCGATCCAATTTATTAGAGGGTTACCAAATTATCATCAGAATGAATTTTTCAAAAAATTGAACTCCTTAGGTTTTATAAAACATTTGGGTCAAATTGAGTTTACATGATAGAATTTATATTATAATAAAAACAATAATGTATAAAACTAATTATAATGTAATTGTGTTAAAGTATAAAATAAATATGAATAATATTTGGATTGGAATCATTAATATTATAATTATTTCATATTAGTTATTTAAAATAACATATTACGATAGTTTTCTAATTAATATAAAAATTTTAATAAATTGAATACATTTTTTTCAAATAAAATACGAATATAGAAAATTTTAAAATTTATTTGATGCAAACTCATGTCCAAGAAATTTTAAATATTTCGTTAGTCTAAAAAAATATTTACTCTGAAATGTCCTTTTAGGAAATTGATTCTCAATGTTTTTAAAGGAATTATTTGTTCATAAAAATCATTATGATAAAAAATTTAAGAAAACTAAAATTTTTAAAATCTAAAAGATTTGTATATATCATCAATATTTTGTATTCACATTATGAAATTGAGTATCTGAATGTTAGAGTATGGTTTAAAAAAGAATTTTATATTAATGAATATTTTACATTGATCATTACTATATTTTGTAAATTGTATTCAAATATATCATAAGCTAATGGATATGTAATAACATCGGCAAGTTTTTCATGACTTCCAATTAATTGTAAAATGATATCTCCATTTTCGGTCTAAACCATATGAATGTTATCCATAAAAACTGGTTGATTTTCATAACAGTGATGTTCATGGTTTGTGCATAATTAATTGGCAGTAGTGTTGTCAAATAATATTTGAGTTTTAGTAAAAAAAGTAATTCCTTAATCAGTGACTGTGTATTCCATCCATAACACATGAAAAAAAGAACATCCAACTATTACATATTTGAAATCATCATTGGAATTTTTTTACCATGTTTGGATTTTTATAAGACAAAGAAAAAAATGATTCTCCTAAAAAATGAAATGTTAGTAAGGTACTTTTTCTATCCATTCCACAACCTTTAATGTTTTAATCTGAAAAAAATAGTTCAAAAATATATCTAGAAGAATAGAAAAGTCCTAAATCAATAATTCCCTTACAAGAATGAAATTTTTTTTACATAAATACAATGAGATTACATCAGATTTTATTCATATCTTGCACACAAGAATACATAAAACATGTATCATGGTCTACTTGTAGTCATATATAGTAAACAACCTATCATATCTCAAAATTGTTTTTGACAAATAAGTCTCCCGACTTCAAAAAGATCTATTATATTGGGGATACCCAGGGGAGTACAATAGATTTTTCTTTTATAATATTCTTAATATAAAATTAAACACATAAATGACTTATACATATAATGTTATTTTTATTTCCTTTTAAAAAATATATAAATTAATGCATTACCAACATGAATAATATTTCTTATACTGAGAATTTCTCCTTGATCATCATCTATGAAGGTAACATTTTTCACCTTACATCTTCATAATATTTTCAACTAAATTACTGATACCAGAAAAATACTAGGAAAAACCAATATCCATGTACCATATGTTTTTTTGATGGTACGTCCTTTGTTTTCATGGAAACTAAACAATTAAAATTTTAGAACCCAAACCTTATTAGGTCTGAAAATATTAGAATTTTTTTAGGTATCATTTTTTTAAAAAAAAATTGGATTTGGGGAAATATATGAATAGAACATTACAAAAATATAATTTCTTTTCCAAATAACCTCAACTTTTACATTTTATAAAAAAGGATTTTTTAGGAAGAATGATTTTTTTTTGAATAACCGGTTTTCTATCTGTATATCCCATTCATGAACTAGTACCAGGTAGATGTATTAGTTTATTAATATTAGAAAACATTCCTTACATGTACTAAGGTTTGAAAAATGTTTATTTAGTTAATAAATTTCAAACATTTGTTTTATAAATATATTTTTATCCAAATCCTTGTTAGATATTTAATTGAGAATCTTAAAACTCATTTTCAAACTATCCTTTCTGAAATTACATTTTTTAAATCATTAAAAATAGTATATTTTTCGGAATTGTATTTGTCAGTATATTTTGATAAATTTGTATGTCATTCATTAAAGCATCTATTCATGAATCAAATTTTTAATGTTTTACATTATCCTTATTAGGTTTTTACCAACAAAACAAATTCCATTTTTTAAATTTTATTTAGTAGATATAATTTTTCAAAATAAGGAATATAATTATCATCAGTAATTGATTAAGAATATTCATACGATGATAAAGAATTATTTTCATTAGGATAATATAAATTTAAATCTATATAATTTAAGAATTCATGTGTGTATACCTTTTCTATAAAGAATTTATTTTCAATAGGTAATGTATCATAAAGAAAAATATTCCACTAACGTAGACATTCATTTGAAAAGGAATTTTTAGAGTAATCACCACCTATGTCACTCAACATGTTTTATCTTTTAGAAAATTAATTATTTGTGACATATAAATCATCATTTGAATCCAATTATAATTTATATCCTTCATGTATTCACTTTCCATCTTTGTACAATGAGGTCAAATATGTCCCACTCTTTTGCACGCATAAAAAGTGACTTCAGAATCGTTCATTTAATTTTTCCATTGTTATATTTATTATAATGATATTTAAAAATTAATTTGAACAAAAATCATATTAATTCTTCGAGAAATATTTGAATGTTATGATTCAAAATATTTATAATTACTAGAATCTGATTGAATGATAAATTTTATTTTATTTTTCAACATAAAGTTTTTCAAAATTTTGATATTTTTTCATTTTTAAAGTAGCAGTAAAAGAAACTCCACCATTTTTTTCATTTAATTTATCTTTTCATCTTTTTCACCTACCATCATATTTCATTTTTTTCCAAATAATTCATATATAGTTAAATTTTTTTGACTTCCTTGAATAATTAGAATCTATTCTATTATATTTCCATTCATTGTTCATTATTTAAATATTCTATTCAATATGGATTTCATCTTCTAATACCTTCTCTCCCATATATTGTTGAATATTTACAATATTTATAAACAATTATTGTACATTTTAAATAGGTTCACCAAAAAGAAATTTAAATTTTTGATAATTTGATATAAAAATTATCGTTCTGGATTCAAAAAAAATTGATGTTACAAAAGGTGTAACATCTAATTTCATACAAATATTATATTTAGATTCATAAGAAGAAATTTAATTTTAAATTAATCTTGCCATATAACATAATAAAGTGTTTCTAACTCTATAGTTTAATTGATATTCTTTATTTTCAGGATTTTTAAATACAGTAACATTTTGGTAATGTATATTATATTTTTTAGCCAGGATGTTGAAATTTTCAACTCTAGTATTTATAATGAATGTATTCATACTATCTATCTAATTCACATGAATAATTAGAAAAAAGAATTAGTATTATATTGGGGTTGATATTTTCAATGGATCAATCATTTAATACTACCATTTTTCAAAAAAATACAAAAAATATTTTCCACCATATATGTTAGTGTCAAGAATATTTATAACATAAATTATTATAATATAATAAAAACATACATGAAATAATAAATAATATAAAAGATAAGAATTTTTTGGAGAAGTGGGATCATATTCTGATATTTTTTTAGTTTATACAATTTATAGTGATTATTATTGAAAAAATTAATTCCAGATGGACTAATAAAATAGAGAGGGTAAATTTTAGGATTAAAAAAATTCATTGATGGTTGTTGGTTCCGATTATCAAAATGATTAAAAGAATGTTAGTATAAAAGAAAAGGAAAAATATCTTATATAAAAATTTATAAAGTTGAATTTGATTCTTTTCAGTTCCATACTCATTACAATAATCGTAAATAAAAATGTAAGTTAATGTTCTAAAATACATTAAAACTATTTCTATGTATTGTAAACATTTTTTCCACAAAAACATTACAAAAAAACTTGAGACAAAAAAGAAATAGTAATAAAATATTTAAATATAGTGATTTTGATTTCCAAGGAAAAAAGAATGAAAATGTTATAATGAAACGTTTGACACGACACCAATTAATGATTTTTGGGAAAACCATATTTATTTCCATCTTATGTGAAAAATAATTTTCATACATATCCATGTTTTTTAAGAAAATTTAATGAATTTTTTAACTATTTTCAATTAACCCAACAATTGTAACCAAACTCATGTTTATTATATATTTAAATTAGAATACGATACAAATACTCACACCACAAAGGACAAAATAGTTTAGTTGTTTTTTAAATAAGATACATTATTCCCATATTACATTTGAAAAAAAATTCAAAATATTTTTGTCCTAAATAAAATTACACTCTTTAGATTTCATGACCCCCTTCTCCCAAAGAATCCACTCCTGATCTTTTAATAATGGAAGAGAGATAATGACCCATATATCCCACCACAAGTAGGCCCTAAGGTGGCTGCCAACACCAAGGGTATTTAATCTTACAAAATGGGAGGCATTACCCATTTATTGGAAAACAATACCAGTTGATAAGATAGTTCATCCCAAATAAACAACATGAAATATATATATAATAACAAATACGAAAACATTCCACATGAATGTTTAATATATAACATCTATAAAATGGGAGTCTGTAACTCCCCGAACCCAGTTACCCAGATTCGGTGCATTATTACTTAACATTGGCATGATTACAAGAAAATCATGTCTCAAAAGACCGATCAGTTTAGTATTATTAGAAACAATATTCATACATAAGTTCAATATTACAACTTGAAAAGAAATACAACTCGAATTTATTCCATTGGAATCATCGAAGCCTCCTAAATAATTCCCGCAAGTCACTCATAACTAACTTCTTCACATCCTGGAAAAATGAAACATAAGAAAGTGGTGAGATCAAATGCACAGTAAGGGAAATAAATATAGCGGAGGATAACATAAATATTAAGCATTGTGAATAATTTAAACCACATGATTTTACTAATAATAAACATGAATACTTTTATGGTAGGAGTATGAGCTGATTAAATAATTCCATAATAAAAAAAATCTTTGGTATTATACAAGTCGAATGACCACATGAACCATCAATATTATTTTTAAAATGAGGAAATGTATAATTCCAGACATTCTGAAGTATTTTGTCAAGGCCTCGGCCAAGACATCTAAAAATGATTAAGGCCTCGTCCAAAACCGTATATCAAAATTGGGAAAGGGCCTTGTCCAATTCCACTTCTAGTTGTCTCATGAGACCTACTGATGCATCGAGGAGCTATAGAGGGCTCCACACGTCACTTACTAAGTCCAATACCTTCCGGATATAAAAAGGTTTAAACATATCATAAACATTCTCATTAAAACTAGCATACGAAATGTAAATACTTTAACCATAAAAAATGAATGGTATAAAAATATCACATCCATAGTCTAACATATCACAAAACCTTCAATACAATATGGATGTTTGATATCATAATAAATCAACTTCAAATAAACTTAAAATCCATCAAAGAATGTTGACATAGATGGAATCAAAACCCTCTTTAGAGAAATATCTGTTTCTATTTTGAAATCATTTAAGAGTCACATAATTATAAAGAAAACATTTATTTTGAAAATATTCTTATATTCTTATATGGTAAGCTTTGATGATGTAATAACGGCAGAAAATAGCCACACCCGCCGTATAAAAAACATTCTTACCTAAAATTTGTCAAAAATGTCAAAAAGTACCTTGTTTGGAAAACGGCAGAAAGATTAATTTCAAAACACATAAGGGTATAAATGAATTTAACCCATTTTCTAGTAAATATTAAAAATGTTTTGAAGTAAATTTTTAAGAAACATGGATGTGGATGATAAAGAGGTCCCAGTAGATGATTACGTATAAACAAACTCAGATAATATAGAGATTTTGAAATTAACCCTTAACTTGTACTTTTCCTTGGTCGAGGGTAGGATAACCTCCTGTATAATAGGTAAATCATTATTATTAAATTATAATAGAATCATATACATAAATATGATATCATATATGATCTTTTTATATTTCTTTGTTAATAATATATTAGTATTATCGTTGTTTCGAGTGTTCACTTACTCGTTTTCTTTTATTTGTTTTGTTACATAAGCCATGTTTATTATCCATATGTTGTATCTTATTCATATCCAGAATGATATCAAGTACTTAAACATTATTTTTAATCATCAAATGAAATTAGTCTTGAATGGATATGATGGGGAATGAATCTCATCGCGTTCGTGGAGACGGTAGTCCGTACGTACGCATGAACGCTACTTCCATTTCATTTTTCAGTTTAAAAGGAATCAAAACAAAATGATACATCAGAATATTATTATTCCAGTATAATATAATATCTTATATATGTTACTTAAGTTCAATTACACCATACTTTATACGTTCCATGTATGGTAAGAATGAGTCATATCACTTTGAGGGGGTGGTAGTCCGCACTTCCTCAAATGAAATTATCATATATATATATATAACATGAAAAAAATAATGGTATTCTATAAAATAGAATTATAGAAGCTTATATATATAATAAATATCATTAATATAATATTTAATTTTAGTTCCATCATAATGGCCACCATGAGAGGTTGTAGGAGATAATTGAACAATCATTATTTCATGAGGCGTTTGGTTGTCATCCACAAAAACATTATGTTCTTCACCCATTAGATGGAGGTGTCTATAAGTGTACTTCAAATACATATCATAACAATATCATATTATATTGAGTATACTGGTGTTGTTACAAAATAAAATAATAAGAAGATTTTAGGGGTTGGAGAAGTAAAATTAAAGAAGAGAAGCTAAGAGAAATCATTACCTTTAATTTGGGTAACTCCATTTGGTTTGAACCAAAAAGGACTCTTGAAGTGCCTTCTGCTTAAGGTAAGGCTTCTATAAGGAGAATAGGTATGTAGGGAGATTAATTGGGAAGAGGTTGGATGAGCCAACAGGCTTGATAGGTGTGATTAATTGGTTAGAAGTGGTGTCCTTTTATAAGGGGAGGATGGACTCTTTAGGAATGATTGAAAATATTATTTTATTATATAATGATATTCGGTTTAAAAAGGTCCAAAACTCATTAAAGTTGAAGATAAAATGAATCATGATTGAAATGAAATCATCCAATAATAATTGTACAGGTTTTAGATATTATTTTAGTCTTATTTATCTTATTTATTTAAATCATTTATTAATGAGGTAAACACTACATCATTATTGTGTCAAAAATACTTTAGTTTATTAGATGTATAAAAATTATAAAAAAATACCATGATATAGAAAATATTTTTATATTTCTAATGAATATTTATATTATAAAATATATCATATATAACCCTATGTAAAAATTGTTTTACTAAAAGATATATGCTTATATCATTTTTGTATTTACTTTAACTTAATTAATATAAAGTGTCATTATCACTTACAAGTGGCTCCATGGGGTCCCAAAATCGACACAACGATGCCCATGGTCGGACATGTATAAACCAATAGGGTTATAACAAGTTTTAGGGTAATTTATTATTATTATAATATTATTGTTTACCCTAATTTACCAGATTAACCCTTTAACCATGGTAAATAAAATATTTACCGAAGTAATTATTCAAAATGTATAAAAATAAAAGTTACCTATTTACACAATTTGTTCCTCATGAATATAAATATGGAATTCATTTTTCTAAATTCAATACAAAGAAGTGGTATAAATTAATTTAAAATTAATTCCCGTTGATAAAACAAAATGAGTGTTTTTAAGAGATAATAACTATCAAAAATTGACACTTGCTTATGTCCAGTTTAAATTTGAAATTATGTCCAATGACCAAAATTGGATTAAATAGTAAAAATATAATCTAATTATACTCTAAAATCACTCAAATTCATAATTTATCACTATTAATTATTTCGATTTAAAAAGTTGTTTTTAATTAAAATTTAGTAATTTTCACTGTTCATAAAAATATGAAAGTTATTTAAAAAGTACCAAAAATTCACCCTACGATAATTTAGATATTCAGAATCCAAAAATGAAGTCCATTTTGTATGATAAAATGTATTAAATTATAAAAAGTGGGTATTACTATTCATAACTGCTAGTTTGATTGGTTATGGTGTGTGTTAGAGCTCGAAGTTGTGTACAACACACACTACTATATTTTTCAAAGAAAAGCATACCGTGGAAGCTTGGGTTGTTACATTCTCCCCTAATTCAAATAATTTTATCCTCAAAATTTATAGAATATTACTGCATAAAATGACTCGGGTGGTTCTTCATCAGATGTTCCTCAGGTTCCCACGTTTCTTCTTCCATCTTATGGTTTCCTCATTTAACATTTACCAGATGAGTCATCCAGTTTCTTAGCACTTTTTCTCTCATATCAATAATCTTGATAGGCTCTTCACGATAAGATAGATCGGGTTCCAGTTCTAATTCCTCATAGGTGAGTACATGCGTTGGGTCAGGCATGTATTTTCTCAATAGTGATACGTGGAACACATCGTGAACTTTGGAGAGACTTTGCGGCATTGCCAAACGGTAAGCTACATCCCCAATTCGTTCAATAATTTCAAATGGTATGATGTACCTGTGACTCAATTTTCCCTTTCAACCAAAATGTATAACACCATTCCATGGAGATAACTTCAAGAAAACATGATCTCCTACCAGAAATTCCAAATCCTTCTTTCGGTTATCGCATAGCTCGTCTCCCTACTTTAAGTTGCTTTGATGTTTTTTTGGATTACCTTCACCTTTTGCATCATTTCCTCCACCATTTCTGGGCTTATGAGTTTTCTTTCACCAACATCATCCCACTAGGTTGGTGTGCGACATCTCTTTCCGTATAATGCTTTATACGGTGCCATCTGAATACTTGAATTGAAGCTATTGTTATAGGAAAATAATACCAGAGATAAATATTGATACCACATACCCTGAAAGTCAAGTGAGAAAGATCTCAACATGTATTCTATTTTTTGAATAGTCCGTTATGATTGTCATCTGTTTGAGGGTGGTAGGTAGTGCTCAAATGATGTTGAGTATCCATGGACTTCTGAAGACTCTACCAGAATCTTGATGTAAAACAGAGATCATGATCAGAAACAATCGATAGGGGTACTCCATGAAGTCTCACAAATTCATTAATATATATTCTTGTTGGATATTCAAGTGATAGAACTTCTCTTATATCATGAAAATATGCTGACTTGGTAAGACGACCAACAATGACCCATATTTCATCATTTCTTCTAAGATTCTTTGGTAGTCCCATGACAAAGTCCATCACAATATTATCCCATTTCCACTCAGGTATGGGAAGATGTTGCATGACTCCTCCAGGATGTTGCCTTCCATCTTTCACTTGTTGACAAACCATTCATCATGACATAAAATCAGCAATCACCCTCTTCATGTTGTCCCAAAAAAACTTTCCTTCAAATCTCTATACATTTTGGTTCTCCTAGGGTGCATAGAGAAATTGGAACTATAATAATCATCTAACAATTCCCTTTTTAGATCAGGTATATCGGGAACACAAAGTCTCTTCCCAAATTTTAAAATTCCATTTTCATACAAAAGTCAATTAATCTCCCATCATTCATAGCTTTAATCTTCTTTTGAAACTCATTTTTATTGGTCTGAGAACTCTTTATCCTTTCTTGTAAAGATGATTTGGCAACCATTTGAAAAAGTGTCGATGTTTCACCTTCCATGGTTATTCCTACATCCATCTTTACTAGATCCATGAAAATTGGATCCATTTCAACACTCATTTTGTTCAAAACTCCATGATCCTTTCTGCTCAAAGCATCTTCCACCTTATTTTCATTCCCTGGGTGGTAGTGTATCATTCAATAATAATCCTTGAGTAGTACAAGACATCACCTTTGCCTCATGTTGAGTTATTTCTGTGAGAAAATATACTACAAACTCTTGTGATCAGTATAAATCTCACATTTATCACCATATAGATAGTGTCTCAGAATCTTGAAAGAAATGATTACAGCTGCTAACTCAAGATCATGAGTAAGATAGTTTTGCTTATGAATTTTTAGTTTTTGTGATGCATATACAGTAACCCTATCATTCTGCATAAGGACACAACCATGTCCTTTCTTCTATGCATCACTATAAATAACGAACCCATCATCCCACTATGGTAGAGTCAATATCGGACATTGAATAATATTCTCTATAGTTCTTAAAAACATTATTCAAAATATTTTTTCCAAACATATTTAACCCCTTTTCTTGTGATCTTCATTAATGGGTTCGCCAATCAGGCAAAATTCTGGACGAAACGTCAATAATAACCTATTAAACCAATAAAACTGCGTACCTCAGTTATACTCGTTGGTGTTGGCCATTCTTGGATTGCCTTTGTCTTAGATGGATCAATGGAAATTCCATCCTTAGAGACAATATGGCCAAGAAAAGAAATCTCAGGAAGCCAGATTTCACATTTGCTATACTTCCCATATAATTCATGTCTTTTAAGAGTCTTGAGGATAATGTGCTAGTGATTATCATGATCTTTGTAGCTCTTGGAATATACCAAGATATAGTCAATAAATACTGCTACAAAATCATCGAGATATTCCTTGAAAACTCTATTCATTATATCCATGGAAACAGAGGGTGCATTAGTCAATCCAAAAGGCATTACTGTAAACTCATAAGGCCCATACCTGGTTCGAAATGTTGTCTTCAGAATGTCTTCCTTATTCACACACAACTGATGGTATCCAGATCGAAGGTCAATCATTGGAAAGTATTGAGCTCCATGTAGTTGGACAAATAAATCATCAATGCGAGGTAGGGGATACTTGTTATTTATTGTTATATCATTGATTTCCCTATTGTCAATACATAACCTCATAGATCCATCTTTCTTCTTAACAAAAAGGATAGGGGCTCCCCATGGAGAAACAATAGGTTTAATAAATCCCTTATTACTCAGTTACTATAGTTGTTTATTTAGTTCAACCAATTCAACAATGTCCATTCTATAAGGGTTCATCGATATAGGCCTTGAATCAGGAATTAAATCAATGGAAAACTCAATTTCTCGTTCTGGAGAATGTCCAGGAAAATATTCCTGAAAAACATCAACATATTCTTTCACAATAGGTACATCCTCTATTTGAACATTAATTTCCTCAAGCACAATTATTTTATTCTTTTCCTAGCCAATAATTTAATTTAGTTGAGCTACTGGGGGTGGATCTAGATAAGAATTAGGTGGTGGCGATTCTGCTCTAAAGATAAGTTGTTCCTTATCATCATCATCAAAAATTGAAACCACCTTCTTCTTACAATAAATCATTGAATCATTGTTCAAAATCCAATCCATACCGAGGATTATATCAAATTCAATCATAGGTATGAAGATGATATCAGCAGATAAATAACATTTATATGCTCTAATGTGAACAGATTCACAAAACATTGTTGCAATGATACATCCCTTAAGAGTTTTGACTGACAACTCCCTTGTTAATTAAAATTGGAAATATTTAATTTTCTTATCAAACTGGGAAGATATGAAACAAAGTGATGATCCAGAATCAAATCAATCATTTTCTAAACTTGAGGAAACCATTAAATTACCTGCCACAACGTCTTTCAGAGCTTCTACCTCAGCAATAGTGATAGCATAAGCTTGGCATTAATCCCTTGGCCTTTTCTGAGGTAAGCTACCCTGATTCTTAGAAAATTAATTTTAATAATGTACCATATCCCTGTAGTTGTAGCATTTAACATTGGTAGTGATTTTATTTCCCTTACAATCACCAGCAAGATGGCCTTTCTGTCCACATTTGTAGCATACTCCTTTTCCTTTTAGACAGGCACCATGGTGTTTCCTTCCACAATTATCACATGGTAGAAATTAATTTCTTGTCTTCCTCCATGTTTCCTTATTTCCTTTCCCAGAGTGTTCAGCAGATCTCTTCTTCTCTTGCTTTTCTTTAAAGTCGTAAGACTTAGAGAATTCATTTTTTCTCTTGACATCACGTGATACAATATCATCATATGAGGAGAAGTATTGTGATATTAAAGCTTTATGGAGAAATGGTTTTAACCTATCAAAGAAATGATCAATCTTACTTCCTAGGTTACGTATATAATCTGCATTATACCTTTCTAGCGTTGTAAAGTTAGCCTCATACTTTACAATATTCTCATCCTCCTTTTGCCTCAAACTATGAAATAACCTTTCCATATCTGCTCAATGGTCACGAGGAAAGTATTTCTCTAATAAAAGATCATTAAAATCCCTCCATTCTATATTTTATACTTCATTATCTTCTATTGTGTTTTGAATCAATGACCACCATTGATCAAAATCTCGAGTGAGGTGATAAACTACAAGGACAACTTTTTCCCTTTCACTACTTCCCAAAGCCTGAAATATTTTCTCTAGGGAACTTATCCATTTCTCAAATACCAATGTATTTGTATTCCCATTGAAGGTCGGTGGTTGTTTCCTCATGAAATGATCTAACATTGATCCCGTATGCTGTGGATTTGGGTGCTCCATATGGTTAATTTTATTATTCATAGCCTGACTGAGTTATCTTAGTATGATGATTAGCTGATCAGAACCAGTTGCATCACTAGATCCACTATAAATATCTTTAGAAGGAGGTAAATCCCTACATGGGGTACGTGTATTGATACAGTTTCCATTCCTTCAACTTGGCACCATTTCTAAACAATGGCATACAGTAGATTAGTTTATGAATCACAATACATAAATCCAAACTTGTAAAACACTTAACATAAGTTGAACAACTTATGGATATAATCAATAATCATAAAAATGTTTCCTTTGAAGAAATATATACTCACAAACCCTTAATAAAGGTTTTTAATTAAAATGAGAATTATCCTAAGCATATCCCCCAGGTGTGTCGTAACCAAGAGTGCAGTAAGGCCCGTTGTCATGCACCAGTTCCCGTTCGAGTCTATCTCAAAGTGGTTTTTTCGGGTTTTACCCCTAGGTACATCTCTGCTAGAGCCACCTCTACCTGATCATATCTAGATAGGGATGTATTTCTCGGAAAATCCACAAAATCTCTACCATAAAAAAATGTCAAGGAAGTTCTTTTATACTAGTCCTAAAAGTCTCTCTTATGGCTATGTGCTCTAATCAGAGTTTATCTAAATCTGGTTTCCAAGGTTTGTATTAATCTTACTCTGATACCAACTGTAATGCCCCAACCCCAGTTACCTAGAGTCGGTGCATTATTACATAACATTGGCATGACCACAAGGAAATCATGTCTCTAAAGACCGATCAAATTAGTATTATTGGAAACAAGATTCATACATAAGTTCAACATTAAAACTTGAAAAGAAATACAAAATGAATTTATTCCATTGGAAACATCCAAGCCTCCTAAATAATTCCTGCAAATCACTCATAACTAACTTCTTCATATCCTTTGAAAATGAAACATAAAAAATGGGTGAGGTCAAACACTCAGTAAGGGAAATAAATACAGTGGTAGATAACATAAATATTAATCATTGTGAATAATTGAAACCACTTGCCTTTACCAATAATAAACATGAATAATTTTATGGCAGGAGTATGAGATGAGTAAATAATTCCATAATAAAACATATTCATTGGTATTATACTAGTCGAATGACCACATGAACCATCAAAATTATTTTCATAATGAGGATATGTATAATGCCAGACATTCTGAAATATTTTGTCAAGGCCTCAGCCAAGACGTCTAAAAATGATTATTGCCTCGGCCAAAACCATATATCAAGTTTGGGAAAGGGCCTCGGGAAATTCCATATCTAGTTTTCTCATGATACCCATTGATGCATCGAGGAGCTATAGCGGGCTCCCCCCATCACTTACTAAGTCCAATACATTCCTCATATGAAAAAGTTTAAACATATCATAAACATTCATATTAAAACTAACATACGAAATGTCAATAATTAAACCATAAACAATGAATGGTATAAAAATAGAATATCCATAGTTAAACATATCAAAAAACCTACAATACAATATAGATGTTTTTTTATCATAATAAATTAACTTGAAATAAACTTAAAACCCATCAAAGGATGTTGACATAGATGGAATCAAACCCCTTTTTAGAGAAATATCTCTTTATATTTTGAAATAATTTTAGAGTCACATAATTATAAAGAAAACATTTATTTTGAAAATATTCTTATAAGATTGTAAGGGAAGCTTTGATGATGTTATAACGGCAGAAAATAGCCGCACCCACCGTATAAAAAACATTCTTACCTTAAATTTGTCGAAAAGGTCAAAAAGTACCTTGTATAGAAAATGACGGAAATATTCTTTTCGAAACACATAAGGGTATAAATGACTTTAACCCATTGTCTAGTAAATAGTAAAAATGTTTTGAAATACATTTTTAAGAAACATGGATGTGGCTGATAAAGAGGTCCCTGTAATGGCCTGCTACCCCCCTGGAAATTACTTTGTCAAAAATAAGGTTCCACCAAGACAGTGGCACTGTGACAGTGGCACCTATCACCGTGGAACCATGATGGTGACACCATGACGGTGGCACCGTGTCCTCACCCAGCCCTCCGTTTCTTTTCCCAGTCCCACTCCTTCAACATATTTTTTTGACGTAAATTAATTATTTTACACTCTCAGGGCCATTTAAAGCCCATAATTAATTCCTAAATATCCAGAGAAACCTCCCCGATGGGGGATATTAAATAAAAATTTAATGCCATTGTGCGTAACTGTTGAACCATGTAGGAAACCGCGATCTAGCTTTCCAAGCCTTCAAAATTACCATATCCTGTAACAACAGGATATTATCTATATATCGTATGGTAACTTCATTTTCCCCTTCTTCCTTAGGCCGAATTCATTCTTCCCCCTGGTTCACCAAGAGTCCCTTCTTCCCATGACCTTTGGTGCACCTCTGATGGAGCTTTCTACACCTCTTTTATTCCATGGAACTCCTCCCTTCCAAGCTGTGCATCCCCTGTCCTTGACACGTGGAGAAAAACATCGATCTTTGATCAATAAGGTTGGTATTTTTACTTCTCCTATCTTTTCTGTGTATCAAGCGGGGTGGGTACGCTTTATCTCTGTGTGAATTGACAAAACCAAACTTAATGAAGATAATGAACAGAACTTTAAAGAATGAAGGGGGGTGTGATCAATGTTCTGCTGTGCTCTTTTTAGTTTCTATATGTTGTGAACTGTATGAATTTATGCCTACTGAAAATCATGGTCGTTGGTGGTCTTTCTTTGTGCACTGATAAACTCTTTTCTCTTTTGATGATTAAATGGCTGTAACAAAGAAATTTGTTAATCACTTGAACTCGGTGGATTAAATGGATGCCCCGAAAACATATACCGAGGTGTGGTCACCCCGGTTAACTAACATAAAGTGGAAATAGATAAATTACGTGGTTTAACATGGATGTTTCTCTACTCAATTTTGGTAGTAGGTGAATTCTTATGTTTTTTTTCTTATGGGGCGATGTGGGTGAGGATGGGATCCTCTGATGTGGCACGGTTGCTGGTTGGGAATCTGGGGCTATGGTTTATCTACTTATTTCACGAATTGGGGTGGATTCCTCTATTGTTTAGAAATCATTGGATCCTGGTTTTGGGGACATGGGGTTATGTCTCAGGGTTTTCTTTGTTTCCAATACTTTGAGAGATCTCACAAATCCTTCTTTTTATTGATGCAACTCTACAAGAGAACCAGGTGTGAATGCTTAAATTGTTGTTTGGTTGTTTCTATTTTTTTCCTTGTGGTTGTGCCTGTTAGTTTCCCAGTAGTGTAAAATTCACCCAAATGGGATCACATGAACATGAAAACTAGAATGGATGAATGGGGATTTAGTTGGGAGTGAGTTGTGACTTGGTCGTGAGTTCCATGGTGTATTTTTGAATGAATATTAACAAGGGTGTTTGTGCTTAGGTTTTGGAGCCCCTAGGATGGGATGAGTGCCTGATACATATACATATTCTGTTTTTCTTATGTTTCTTATTCAATCCCAACCCATGTTGAGCACTTAGTGTCGAACACCCCATTTCTGGGGGGGGGGTATTTTTCCCAACACTCTTACGAGTTGATGGTTATTAGCTCCTTTTCTTCTCCCTTTCTGGAATAGCCCAAGACTCTTTGGGCAGGCTATGTTGGCCTGAAGTCCATTATTATCCCAAGAATCTTCGGGCTGGGTAGTGTGGTGGTTGGCCTAGGTGTTTGCGGGAAGGTTGTTTCCCATGTATCTTCGGGATGAGGCCCAGGTGTCTTTGGGCGTGATAGTGGTTGTTCTGGCCTAGGTGTTTGCGGGCATGGTTACATGTGGTTGTTATGGACCTGCTGTCTCTGGGCAGGGTAGTTGTTGTAGCCCTGGTGTTTTTGGGAGGGATGTGGTTGTGGCCTAGGTCTTTACGGATGGGATGTGCGGTTGTGGACCAGGTGTGTGCGGGTGGGTGTGGAAATAGGACTGCGATGAGAATAGCAGGATAGGTTCGATGCATAGGATGTCTTCAATAACCAGTGGGAAAGTGGCACGGGGTACCCAATCATAAATGTGATATTACTATACCTTACTTGATTTGCGTTATTTGGGGAGTGTTCCTTGGTGATGCTTGGGTGGATAGTTTTCCTTGCTAGGTGCTTTGGTTGTCTCTTTTCTCACAGGGCATTAGAATGCCTCCCCACTTGTGCATGAGAGTCTTTGGATTTCCCTACTGAGTGAACTTTTATGCTCACCCAATGTATATAAAACAGCTTTTAGGTTTCCAGGGGGACTTCAGGGATCGTCTGGGACTATACTAGCTTGGACCTTGGGGAAATATTTGTTGTCGTTTTCCTTTTTCTTGGTACCTTACCATTAGATATTTTGTGGCTTGTATCATTTACTGTTGAACATTCATATGGGAACAGTTTATTTTTGGCTTTCCCTTTACTTTCAGATTGGGTATTGTTGGGGTTTCTATCTTATCCCACGATCATATAAAAAAAAGCGTAATCCATTTATTTTTTTGTGAGATTCTATACTCTTGGTGATATTCACCACTCCGGGACCTACTGATGTTGGGTCTCGAGGGTCATTATCTCTCCTTCAACATAAAGAAGGAAAGGTCTGGCAATCTGTTATCCCTTCCCTCCTTTTGGTGAAGGTGGGTCATGACTAAATGGTATCAGAGGTGTGGTTGAGAGATAAGATGGAGTCTGAAGTTAGGCACAGTGATAATTTCAAGGGATGGTAGGGAAACAATGGTGGGTGATCTTGGTGAGTGAAATAGGCCAGGGAAGGCCGGGTAGGACAAGGGATTTTAGGGCCCCCCGTGATTCGACGCAAGGACCCTGGACCTACCGAACAACTAAATGAGGCTACACTTATTGTAGGATAGAGACCCTAGAAAATGTATATGCATCATAATTACTTGTGTTCTCGTGTTTCTGGGGTATTTTTGGAATTTTAAATGAATCAGAAGTCTAAAAAAATTAAGAGCGATATTCTGCAGTACTCGGGCTTAGGCATTCCCTGTTTACCTTGCAGCTATGGAACCTGGGAGACGACCACGAGTAGTGTGGGTGATCAAGGCCCAAGAGGTTGACTTGGCCGATGGACAGAGGACTGACCGAGAGGAGGAGAATGATCAGTGGAAGAAGAAACTTAGAGCCTTTCAATGACAGACCCTTGGGAAGTAGGAGGGCAGCACCTCAGATATGGAGACCGAAAGCTGGCTCGAGGAACTAGTGATTACTTTCGGCCTGATTCAGGATCCGATGGAGTACTGGGTTCCTTTGGTCGTCATCCATATGTGGGGAGCAGCGCGTCAGTGGTGGACGCATTATCTTGGAGAGAAGAAGGAGACTGAGGTTTCATGGGTTGACTTCGAGAAGAGTTTCGAGCAGAATTCCTCTCTTCCACGATGAAGGTTGAGAAGAGGCAAGAGCTAATTTACCTCCAGTAAGGGAGTATTTCAGTGAGAGAGTTGGGGAACAAGTTCAAGGATCTCTTTCGCTTCGCTCCAGACCTCTTTTCGGATAAAGAATCTTGGGCAAGACGTTTAGAGGAGGTACTCCGACCTTTTCTTCAGTACGCTATTACACCCTTCACCCTACCGACATACTTGGATGCATAGAATAAGGATGAAGTGGTGGAGAGGATGCACATGCTGTGAGGTGTGTCACGAGAGGGAATCTAGTTGGTCTCGTCAAAGGAGAAGGTTGTCAGCAGATGGCCTCCAGCATCAGGGCCCTCTAGGTTCCGACCAGCAGGGAGCAGACTGCAGCAGTTCCAGTTCCAATCTCCCGATCCTTGCCCTTTCCCTTTAGGCCTGTGACGGTGGTGCTTTATCTGTGGTAGCCATGGGAACCTTAGAAACCAGTGCCTGGATAGAGTATAGTATGATGGGGGTGGGTAGGTCCATCACCCACCTCAGCCGCAGTATTTCCCGGCTAGGCCCTTTCAGCAGCAGCATCAGGGGCAGCGGGCTCCCGCTCTGCCAAGGGATGACGTTGTAGGAGGATTCCAACCTCAGGGCTATACTCAGGTACCTTGACTCGGGCATGGTCGGGGAGGTGGCCGACAGCCGAGAGGCATAGGATCTGGGCGTGGGTAGTTGCACGCCGCAGAGGTATCATTTCCAGCAGAGCCAGAGGTCGCTCGAGGTACGATCAGCTTGTTTAGCACCCTTGCATATCCCTTATTTGATACAGGAACTTTGCACTCCTTTGTTACACCTAGTCTGGCCCATGCTATGGGTTTAGACACTGAGATACTTCCACTGCCTCTGATTCTAAGAACACAAGTCGGAGGTTAGACCGACTTGTTGTATGCTTGTCGAGGATACAGACTGATGATAGAGAAACATTAGTCCGTCAGGGATCTTCTACAGTTGCAGATACAACCATAAGATTTCATCCTAGGCATTTACTGGTTGTTATCTATATGTGATTTCATTGACTACTTTCGAGGAAGGGTTTTTTTTAGACTGGGGTGGCCGACGAGTGACTTTCCTCGGCGAATGGAGTTTCCAGGGGAGCAGTAAGTGAGGGGAACCCCTCCTCTCCTTGTTAGCTGAGCTATCAGTGGAGTCAGTGGATGCATAAATGGAGAAAGTCCCAGGAATCTTCAGTAAGTTTATGGACATCTTCCCTGAAGAGGTGGAAACTCTTCCCCCTCGACGTGATGTTGAGTTCGGGATATACTTGCAACCCGGTGCTCGTCCGATTTCGATGGCTCCCTATCGGATGGCACCTTTTGAGTTGTGGGAGTTGAGGATCCAGATTGATGATTTGATGAAGAAGGGTTTTGTTCAGCCAAGTGCGTCACCATGGGGTGCTCCAGTATTGTTAGTGAAGAAGGAAGATGGTGGTCTAAGGCTATGAATAGACTAGAAGAGGCTAAATCAGGCGACGATCAAGAATCTCTACCCTCTCCCAAGGATAGACGATCTCTTTTACCAGCTGAGGGGAGTGGGTTGGTTCTCGAAGATCTATCTATGGTCTAGATATCACCAAGTGAGGGTGAAGGAGGGCGACATATCAAAATGGCCTTCAGGTGAAGATATGGACACTTTGAGTTCATTGTCATGACTTTCGGCGTTACGAATGCTCCAGCTGTGTTTATGGGGCTCATGAACTCCATCTTACAGGAATATCTGGACCGATTTGTGGTCATGTTTATTGAATAAATCCTGATCTACACATGATCAAAGGAGGATCATGCTGAGCATCTGAGAATGGTTTTAGAGGTCCTCCGATAGCACCAATTCTATGGGAAGTTGTCCAAGTGCAAGTTCTGGACATGAGAAGTGAATTTCCTTGGGCACGTGGTTTCCGAGCAGGGGATAGCAGTGGACCCATCGAAGGTAGAGGTGGTTGTTTCTAGGGCAGCACTCAAGAACATGGAGGAGGATCATAGTTTCCCCAGGCTGGCAGGTTACTACCAGAGGTTCATGCCCAACTTCTCCCGAGTTGCAGCACCCTTGACACCATTGACCAAGAAGGACCAGGCTTTTATATGGTACGAGAAGTGCGAGGTAGCCATCAGTTATCTGAAGGAGAAGTTGGTTAGTTCCTCAGTTCTGTGGTTTCCTGAAGAAGGGGCAACATATGAGGTGTTATGTGATGCTTTAGGTCAAGGCCTCAGATGTGTGTTGATGCAGCGGCAAGGGGTGATCTCTTATGGGTTTAGACAGTTACGCCCTCATGAGCATAATTATGCCACCCATGATCTGGAGCTTGCAACGTTCGTGTACTCACTAAAGTTGTGGAAGAACTACCTCGTCGAGGAGTGCTTCGTGGTCTTCACCGATCCCAAGAGCTTGAAGTATGACTTATTCCAGTGGGACGTGAACTTACGGCAGCAAAGGTGGACGGAGTTCCTTCAGGACTACGACTTTGAGATTTCCGACACCTCAAGAAAAGGGAATGTGGTGGCCGATGCCGTAAGCAGGAAGTCATAGTGGGATGCAGTTCGAGAGTTGTCAGATACTTGGAAGGCGATGGAGGAGTTAGCTACCCTGCACCTGGATACTAGGATGGAAGGTGGTAGAGGATTCCTGTATCAGATGACAGTGCAATATTCACGGTTGCGGCAGGTAGAGGAGTCCCAATGGAGAGACTCAGAAAGAGAAGTGATACGTGACCGTGTTACACAAGGTGATGCACCGGAAGGATGGGTAAAGGATGGTCAGAACCAGATGATTTTCCAAGGAAATCTGTTTGTTCTAGAGGCAATGTGTAGAAATGTTTTTAGTGAGTTGCACAAATCACCCCTAGAAGTGCACCCATGAGTTTTCAAGATGTACTAGGGTCTAAGGAGATAGTTTTGGTGGCCTGGGATGAAACAAGAAGTTTTAGAGATCGTATCAAAGTGCCTCATGTGTCAGCAGTTGAAGGCCGAACACCGTTTTCCAGGTGGTCTACTGCAGTCTCTATATGTCTCTGAGTTGAAGTGGGAGGACATCTCGATGGATTTCGTCATGAGACTACCCAAGGTTCAAGGGGGCTGCAATGCAATCTGGGTAGTGGTGGACCAGTTGACAAAATCAGATCACTTTCTAGTGATCAAGGAGTCACGTGTAGTGGATTCTTAGCACGAAGGCACGTGGATGAGATGGTGCGGTTGCATGGAGTTCGGATATCCATAGTCTCAGATAGGGATGCATGGTTTACCTCACAAATCTAGAGAGGATTGAAACATGATTTAGGAACCCAGCTACGTCTTAGCACTGCTTTCCATCCCCAGACAGATGTACAGACAGAGCACACTATCCAAACCTTGGAGGATATGTTGCGGGCATGTGTTCTGGACTCAGGAGGATCATGGGTGCGACACTTGTGTCTGGTAGAGTTTCCCTACCATAATAGCTATCACTCTACCATTGGCATGGCGCTGTTCGAAGCCTTGTACGGGAGGCCGTGTCGCTCACCCGTGTGCTGGACTAAGGTTGGGGAAGCGAGTTTTCTTAGCTCGAAAGAAGTGCAGAGCACGACAGAGAAGGTTCAGCTTATACGGGAAAGGATGAAGGTGGCATAGGACCGACAGAAGTCATATACAAATAATAGGAGGAGACCCCTGGAGTTATAGGTTGGGGACCACTTGTTCTTGAAGGTCTCTCCTCGGCGTGGATAACAGAGGTTCAGTAGGGGGAGAAAGCTCTCTCCCAGATTCATCGGAACATTCGAAGTGTTGGCAGTCAGAGAAGTGGCTTATCAGCTAGAGTTACCACCACCTCAACTAAGGATACATGACGTCTTCCACGTGTCCCAGCTCCATCGGTATCTGCACGACGATTCACACGCCCTCGACTGGGGAGATCTTGATATCGAGGACGACGTGACCTTTGTGGAATGAACAGTGAGGGTTGAGGATAGTGAAGTGAAAGTGATTCATGGACGAACCATTCCTTTGGTTCGTGTGTTGTGGATGCATGGTGGTCTTGAAGAAAGTACCTGGGAACGAGAGGCGTAGATGTGTGCCCAGTACCTCGAGTTGTTTTGAGTTTTGTCCTGTTCTGTTTATACTGGGTTGATGGAACCCCTTTTTATTTGTTAAACTATGGAATGCATGGTTTTCCTTTTCTCTGAATGTGTGTGAAGTGTCCTGAAATGTGGGGATGGGATAACCTTATCCCAAATCAAGACGTATTAAGGTGGATGCGATTGAACCTGTGCGGGTGAGTCAGTGTCACCCAAAGCGGATAGTATCATGACATGGGTGAAGAGACTCCCCAACCCATATGACAAGGCAGTTTGACCCTTGTATGTTGCCTAGTTTCTTGAGGGAGAGGTGTTTCTAGATGACGACGAGGTTCACCCCTGAGAGGTATCTTTCGAGGTGATTGTTCGGACCCTCACTTTTCTTCTGGGTTGTATTGATTCTCAAGGGTGAGAATAGTTTGAGAGGTATCTAATATAATTGCTTGGAACCCCCCTGGACATTACTTTGCCAAAATTAAGGTTCCACCAAGACAGTGGCACCGTCATAGTGGCACCGGTCACAGTGGAACCGTGAAGGAGGAGCATGTCACGGTGGCACCGAGACGGTGGAACTGTAATGGTGACATCGTAATGGTGGAACCATGTCCTCACCTAGACCTCTGTTTCTTTTCCCAGTTCCTCTCCCGCTGTAACACCCCAAGTTTCCTCGGTATGTTTCTTTTCGAATAGTGCAATGGCGTGCATTGTACGCAACTTCGAGATTTTAACACACCATAACCAATCAAACTAGCCGTTATGAATAGTAATACCTACTTTTTGAAATTTATAAATTCTATCTCTCAAAATGGACTTCATTTTTGGATTCGTAATATCGGAATTATCCTAGGGTGAAATTTTGGTACTTTTTGGATAACTTTCATATTTTGATGAATAGTGAAAATTACTAAATTTTAATTAAAAACAACTTTTTTAATCAAAATAATTAAGAGTGATAAATTATGAATTTGAGTGGTTTTAGAGTATATTTATAATATATTTTTACCATGTAACACAATGTGGGTCATTGGACATAATTTTACAATTAAACCAAACATAAACAAGTGTCAATCTTTTGATAGTTATTATCTTTTAAAAACATGCTTTTTGTTTTGACAGCGGGAATTAATTTTAAATTAATTTCTGCCACTTCTGTGTTTTGAATTTAGGAAAATGGATTCCATATTTGGAATCAGGATGTTCAAATTGTGTAAATAGGTAACTTTTATTTTTAGACATTTTGAATAATTACTGCGGTAAATATTTTATTTACCATGGTTAAGGGTAAATCCGGTAAATAAGGGTTAAAAAATAATATTATAATAATACTAAATTACCCTAAAACGTGTCTTAACCCCATTGGTTGATACATGGTCGACCATGGGCATCTTTGGGTCGATTTTGGGACCCCATGGATCCAATTGTAAGTGATAATGACACTTTATTTTAATTAAGTTAAAATGAATACCAAAATGACACAAGCATATATCTTTTAGAAAAACAATTTTTACATAGGGTTATATATGTTAGATTTTCGATTATAAATATTCATTAGAAAGATAAAAATATTTCTTACATAATGATCTTTTATTTATAATTTTTAGACATTAAATAATTTTTTTTTATTTATGACACAATGATGATGCAGTAATTACTATAATAGTGAAAAATTAAAATAATTGATATTATAAATACCCAAATAAATATAATATGAAACTTTTAATGAATTAAAATAATTTTCTAGGATAATATGATATATTATGATTGATTTAATTGACTTTTTTCGAAGTAATCAATCTGTTATGAGTTTCACAAAAATCAACTATTGAATAGTGTCAAAATTGACATAAAAGAGTTCTTAAAACCAATATTATATTATTAATTGATATTAAATTCCTAAAAATCTAAGGTTCGGCCAAGAGAATTATATCATGATAGATTCATCATTAATGGACCACTTGGGGGTCGCTTGGATGTATATAGTAAGTTTATTAACCATATTATATAAAAATACAAAGAGACATTGTAAAAGAGAAACTAATTAACTTAGAGTTAATACTTACAGATAAGGTTAATATAAGTACCCAAACCTGTCTAAATTCTATTGGTTGAGTTGTTTTCGACCCATACCCACCTTAACCTTTGAATAGTAAACTTTGGAGCCATTGGAAACCGAATATGAATTTATTATAAACTAATATCTCTAGCTTTTCCAAAGGTGCCCCTCACCCCTCTTATAAAAGGGCACTCCTCCTTCTCATTTCTTCACACCTTCAAAGCCCTTTGGTTCGGCCAAACCCTGCCCAAATACTATCTCAACTTCCCTAAATAAATCCTAGAGGCCTTAGTTTGATCCTAAACCCAACCTAAGGAGCTCTTTTGATCAAATCAAAAGGAAGAACCCGAAGAAGAGGTAATGTTTTCACCACCCCTTTTTAAGTTCCTTTCTTCTTCCACTTCCTCTTTCTTTGTTGTTACCATTATAAAATAATAACTCCAGTATCATATATATACTGTAATTTTATTATAAATATGGTACAACCATATTCAGTATTCTATCCATCCTTTGAATAACATGTCACCATACGTGCGTACGTACAGCTTACCGTCTCCACGTCGTGGTGTAATTGTTATTCAATATATTATTATTTGGATGGGTATAATAATGATGTGTAACTCATGTAAATAATAAATATAACATGATAATTATTCTGTATATATGATATAAAATCCACTTATATATTATTTTAATATCAAAAGAATGATATTGTCGCTCGTGCATATGTACAGACTACCGTCTCCACGAACACGATGAGATTCATTGTCCATCATATCCATTCAAGTATAATTATAATTTTATGATTTAAAAATAGTATCTAAGGACTTGATATCATTCTGGATATGAATAATATACATCCCATTAATAACGAATATGGCTCACATAACAAAGAATATAAAGTAAAATGAACTCGTTAACACACGAAATAACAATAATTCTAAGATATTATTAACAAATCAATGTTAAAAGATCATATATGACATCATATTAAAGTAAATGATTCTTGTATTATTAAATAACAATTATTTCACCATTATACATGAGGTAAACCTACCATCAACCAAGGAAAAAGTACAAGTAAGGGATTTTCTTATCTCACTTTTAATTCCGTGAGAATTCCATTGATCACCACTTAATTATTGCATGTGGTGTATGTGTACTGCCCGTGATTATATTCATTGTGTTATATACTTTTTTTTATGGGTATTTACATCATCATGGTATGATACTTCTTTCATGGGTGTATGTTTCTTAAGTTACCTAATCAATAAGGGAATTTGAGATTTCAATTTCCACTCATTTGGCTTTACGTATATTTCATTGATTATATTACCCCAAGATTATGTGTGGAATCACTATTCATTTGATTATGTCATAATTTCCACTCCCCTTCCTGTGGATAT
Source organism: Viscum album (assembly GCA_963277665.1). Lineage (NCBI taxonomy): Eukaryota > Viridiplantae > Streptophyta > Magnoliopsida > Santalales > Viscaceae > Viscum > Viscum album. Next base: position 1,301,750,118 of record OY728140.1, on the reverse strand, counting down.
AAGTTTGATACACATAATCACTCCATTGATAATTCTCAAGTCATTGATATGAATTTGATAAGAACTCATTCTCCATTTGTTGAGTTAAACATCCAATTCGTTGGTATTGTTTTTACAAGAATATGTGTGAATATCCTTTGATTGATTTACACTGAATATCCAATCATATTTAGTGTATTTATATTTTTCACACATAATTATGTCGTTGATTTATCCTTAACCTAAGGATACAACCTTTATGAGAGATTTCATCTCAATTTACATTCCATTGAGACTTCTTTGATGATATACACCAAATCACTTTTATATGGTGTATATAATGTACTTTGACATAGTATATCATGAATTCATTTATTCTCATGATATTACAATGTTTTGATAACCTCAATTATTTGTATTCAAGTGTCTCTCTTTTGGTTAGAAACTCTAACCAAAATACCATTTTAAAATGTTTTAAAGAATTATTCTTCTAAATCATGCTAATTAATGTCCATATTTTAAAAATAGTTTTAAGGATTTATTTATATGGACATTAAAGTTTTAAAATCAAAACTCCTTTTAAAAGTTTCAAAGTGGTATGGGACACTTTGATTCAAAAATCTATTTTAAATGGATTCTTGACAAATATTGTTACTTTTAAATGATTTCAAGAAAAGGGGGATATTTCTCTCAAATTGTTTTGATGATTATTTTCATCTATGTCAACATCCTTCATTATTCTTGATTGAGGTTAATGTGATACAATAAAATATTCCATATTGTATCGAATGAGTTATGTTTGATTGTGGATGTGTTATTTTTATACCATTCATGGTTTGTGGTAGAAGTATTGACATTTCGTATGCTAGTTTTAATACGAATGTTTATGTTATGTTTAAACCTTTTAATATGGGAATGCATTGGACTTAATATGTGACGGGTGGAGCCCGCTATAGCTCCTCGATGCATCGGTAGGTCTAATGAGACAAACTAGTGTCTTGGCACAAGTCCTTGGCAAAATCTTATTTGTAGTCTTGGCACGAGGCCTTGGCTATGTGGTTATGATAGTCTGGCATTATGCATTCCATCATTATGAAAGTGGTTATTGATATTGCATGTGATCATTCGACTAGTAGAATATATCCATGTGAGTAAGTAAATGGTATTATTTCATTTTACCTTTGCCATTTTATGCTGAAGTTTGAGTTTAAAAGGCTTTTGTTTTAGTTATAAATTGCCTTAAGTGTTTATGATTATTTATGAAAGCTTCTGCTATAATGTTATCCTTACTGAGCATCCGAGCTCACCCCATTCAATGTTTTATTTTTCCCAGGATTATGAAGAAGTAATTTATGAATGAACTGTAGGGATAGTATGAGGGGATATGAAGAAAAGATTTTTTATTTATGATGTAATGTAAAAATTTATGGATGTGTCTAGTTATTCCAAGGATACTAAACTAATCGGTCTTTCGAGACTTGATCTTTCTCGTGATCATGCCAATGTTATGTAATAATGCACCGAATCTAGGTAATTAGGGTCGGGGCATTACAGTTGGTATCAGAGGAAGTTTAGTACAAACCTTGGTAACTAGATTTAGATAAACTCTGATTAGAGCACGTAGAACTAAGATGAACTTTGAGGATTAGTATAAAAGAACTTCCTAGAATTTTGGTATTGTGGAGATTTTGTGAGTTTTCCGAGCAATACATCCATGTCTGGATACGAGCAGGTAGAGGCGGCTCTAGCACAGATGTACCTAGGGGTAAAACCCGAAAACACATCTTTGAGCTAGACTCGAACAGGAACTGGTGCACGACAACGGGCCTTGCTGCACTCTTGGTTACGACACTCCCGGGGGATATTCTTAGGATAATTTACATTTTCTTTACAAACCGATTTAAGTAATATATACATAAGAATAGAGTAAATGACGTTGGTTAATCCTAATATGTTTCAAATTGAGAATATGGTGACATTTTAATCTCTAAATGATTTTACGACTACTATTACTCACACAATGCTTTCTGGTTTTAGTCAATGGCTGGATTCCAAGGAAGTCATAGTGACATTGAGAATGATGTACAAGGTGGGAATGGTGGTGGAAATGAGCAACAAAATGGAATATTGATAGGCGTAAAATATATCTTCTTTATGCCAAATCAGTTTTCGAAAAATATGATCAACAACATATATATTAACCAACTCCCAGACTCAACAAGGAAGACAAAGGTGATAAATGATAAGATATCCAGCAATGGAGACCATGGAGAAAAGAAACCTCAATTTTCATCATGCAGGAAATGTGGAAAGAGACACCCAGGAAAGTGTCTCAATGGGACAACGAAATGTTTTACGTGCGGGAAGGAAGGACATAAAGTGAATAATTGCCGAAGAAAAATGAAGAGTACTATGGAAGAAGATAAAAATGGTCCCAAGAGTCCATTTACAGTCATTTTCCGTAAATGTAGGGGACCTGGCCATTACCCAAGTGAATGTCCTATTCTATAGGATATTTTCTTGGTCAAAGAAGAAGATATGTGGAAATAAATGGTTGGAGAAAAACATAAAAAGTATTAGCACTCCTTGTTGATGGGTACTTTGGAATAATTTTCTCTTGTATTTGTAACCCCGCAGTTTTCCATGTGAGAATGATATTTGAGGAAGAATTGTCTCTTCTCTTGTGGATATAGGTATAAATAACCATTTGGTTTTATATGATCATTGGGGTTTGAGAAAATGATAAGTTATAATAATTTGGGAAGAAAATGCAAAGTATGATACAACATTTGTGGTTAAATTATGTTATTTTGAGGAATTTATCTCATTTTGGTAATATTATAAAATATAGTTTTTGAAAAAGTACACTACGTAGACCATGTGACAACTCGTCGCGTCGGACAAAGCTGTGGGAATCGAACCCACAACCAAAGTGCGATTGGGATTTATCGCCTACCACTGGACTACGTGAAGTGCCTGGTTAATGTGACTATTTTTTTTGTTAAATGATTTTATTGATCAATAATAAGATGATTTGTCTTCTTATGTCTTATCAAATGAATACCCTTGGTATAGGAAAATGATTTGGTGATTATGTGATAAATGTTATTTTGGAAGATGTTCGCTTTGTTGGGAACACTATATGCCCAAGGAAAATAGAATACAATGGGGTTTCATTTGTAGAGTAATGGTGGATTTTTATCTACGTTTTTATTGTTGATTTATAGTGATTTGGGTTATTTATGGAAATTATTAACCTATAACAGAGAATATGTGATGATGTTAATTACTTTTAAGCATGTGACTTTAAGAGTATTTGATGTCATTTGGAGATACAATGTAACATGGGAGACTACATAATCAAATTCTTCTATGATTTGGGTTTCAATATTAGTTTGGATTATATTAAAGGATTTTAAGGATAATTGGTTATTGAATGGTATCTATTTAACTTTGGGGTATTGTTGGTTTAATTTTAGAAATTAAGATTAGTGCATATTTATCTCAATGAATATCCTTTTGGGGGATCATTATATCATTCACTAACCATTTTGGTTTTGATTAATCTTCAAAGACAATGTAAATATATGGTTTATCCTGCATGGATCATGTGATTCTACAGAAGTTTATTCTAGCTCTTCCAGTGTGACCAAGTCTTCTTGAATACTCATCGTTTAAAAAAAATTGAGTTAGTGGTGGAAATTTATTAAAGAATGAAAATTTACTTAAAATGTAAGTATATCTCATAATTTTCTTAGTCAATATCATAAATGAATTCCTCTTCCTTATGTAATGTAACTTTAAAAAAAATGTTGTCCGTTTACTTTCCTACTAGGAGACTAATGGTCGTTTGTCACAACACAAGTTTGTGGTTTTCTCATTGTTAACTTTCTCTTGATCATGATTTCTATCCCTCTCCATCAGAACATGACACTTAGTTTATCATACATATCCATGTTTTCTTACATGGAATCCTAGTATGGGTTATCTTGGATGACCATTATACCTCTCTTTCTTTCTTTTAAAGTGATAGTTTTATTGACTCTTTTCCCGATGTGGGACATTCCATTATATTCCCAAGAAAAATTTTAAAAATTGCGAGGACGCAATTTATTGAAGGTGGGGAGAATGTAACACCCCAAGTTTCCTCGGTATGTTTCCTTTCGAATAGTGTAATGGCATGCATTGTAGGCAACTTCGAGATTTTAACACACCATAACCAATCAAACTAGCCGTTATGAATAGTAATACCTTCTTTTTGAAATTTATAAATTCTATCTCTCAAAATGGACTTCATTTTTGGATTCTTAATATCAAAATTAGCCTAGGGTAAAATTTTGGTACTTTTTGGATAACTTTCATATTTTGATGAATAGTGAAAATTACTAAATTTTAATTAAAAACAACTTTTTTAATCAAAATAATTAATAGTGATAAATTATGAATTTGAGTGGTTTTAAATTATATTTAGAATATATTTTTACCATGTAATACAATGTGGGCCATTGGACATAATTTTACAATTAAACCAAACATAAACAAGTGTCAATCTTTTGATAGTTATTATCTTTTAAAAACACGCTTTTTGTTTTGACAGCGGGAATTAATTTTAAATTAATTTCTGCCACTTCTGTGTTTTGAATTTAGGAAAATGGATTCCATATTGGGAATCAGGATGTTCAAATTGTGTAAATAGGTAACTTTTATTTTTAGAAATTTTGAATAATTACTGCGGTAAATATTTTATTTACCATGGTTAAGGGTAAATCCGGTAAATAAGGGTTAAAAAATAATATTATAATAATACTAAATTACCCTAAAACGTGTCTTAACCCTATTGGTTGATACATGGTCGACCATGGGCATCTTTGGGTCGATTTTGGGACCCCATGGATCCACTTGTAAGTGATAATGACACTTTATTTTAATTAAGTTAAAATGAATACAAAAATGACACAAGCATATATCTTTTAGAAAAACAATTTTTACATAGGGTTATATATGTTAGATTTTCGATTATAAATATTCATTAGAAAGATAAAACGATTTCCTACATAATGATATTTTATTTATAATTTTTAAACATTAAATAATTTATTTTATTTATGACACAATGATGATGCAGTAATTACTATAATAGTGAAAAATTAAAATAATTGATATTATAAATACCCAAATAAATATAATATGAATCTTTTAATGAATTAAACTAATTTTATAGGATAATATGATATATTAGTATTTATTTAATTGACTTTTTTAGAAGTAATCAATCTGTTATGAGTTTCACAAAAATCAACTATTGAATAGTGTCAAAATTGACATAAAAGAGTTCTTAAAACCAATATTATATTATAAATTGATATTAAATTCCAAAAAAACTAAGGTTCGGACATGGGACTTATATCATGATAGATTCATCATTAATAGACCACTTGGGGGTCTCTTGGATGTATATAGTAAGTTTATTAACCATATTATATAAAAATACAAAGAGACATTGTAAAAGAGAAACTAATTAACATAGGTTTAATACTTAAAGATAAGGTTAATATAAGTACCCAAACCTATCTAAATTCTTTTGGTGGAGTTTTTTTCGACCCATCCCCACCTTAACCTTTTAATAGTCAACTTTGGAGCCATTGGAAACCGAATATGAATTTATTATAAACTAATATCTCTAGCTTTTCCAAAGGTGCCCCTCACCCCTCTTATAAAAGGGCACTGCTCCTTCTCATTTCTTCACACCTTCAAAGCCCTTTGGTTCGGCAAAAACCTACCCCAATACTATCTAAACTTCCCTCACTACAACCTAGAGGCCTTAGTTTGATCCGAAAGCCAACCTAAGGAGCCCTTTTAATCAAATCAAAAGGAAGAACCCGAAGAAGAGGTAATGTTTTCACCACCCCTTTTTAAGTTCCTTTCTTCTTCCACTTCCTCTTTCTTTGTAATTACCATTATAAAATAATAACTCCAGTATCATATATATACTGTGATGTTATTATAAATATGGTACAACCATATTCAGTATTCTATCCATCCTTTGAATAACATGTCACCATACGTGCGTACGTACGGCTTACCGTCTCCACGTCGTGGTGTAATTGTTATTCAATATATTATTATTTGGATGGGTATAATAATGATGGGTAACTCATGTAAATAATAAATATAACATGATAATTATTCTGTATATATGATATAAAATCCAATTATATATTATTTTAATATCAAAAGAATGATATTGTCGCTCGTGCGTATGTACGGACTACCGTCTCCACGAACGCGATGAGATTCATTGTCCATCATATCCATTCAAGTATAATTATAATTTTATGATTTAAAAATAGTATCTAAGGACTTGATATCATTCTGGATATGAATAATATACATCCCATTAATAACAAATATGGATCACATAACATAGAATATAAAGTAAAATGAACCCGTTAACACCCGAAATAACGATAATTCTAAGATATTATTAACAAATCAATGTTAAAAGATCATATATGACATCATATTAAAGTAAATTATTCTTGTATTATTAAATAAAAATTATTTCACCATTATACAGGAGGTAAACCTACCATCGACCAAGGAAAAAGTACAAGTAAGGGATTTTCTTATCTCACTTTTAATTCCGTGAGAATTCCATTGATCACCACTTAATTATTGCATGTGGTGTATGTGTACTGCCCATGATTGTATTCATTGTGTTATATAATTTTATTTATGGGTATTTACATCATCATGGTATGATACTTCTTTCATGGGTGTATGTTTCTTATGTTACCTAATCAATAAGGGAATTTGAGATTTCAATTTCCACTCATTTGGCTTTACGCATATTTCATTGATTATATTACCCCAAGATTATGTGTGGAATCACTATTCATTTGATTATGTCATAATTTACACTCCCCTTCCTGTGGATATAAGTTTGATACACATAATCACTCCATTGATAATTCTCAAGTCATTGATATGAATTTGATAAGAACTCATTCTCCATTTGTTGAGTTAAACATCCAATTCGTTGGTATTGTTTTTACAAGAATATGTGTGAATATACTTTGATTGATTTACACTGAATATCCAATCATATTTAGTGTATTTATATTTGTCACACATAATTATGTCGTTGATTTATCCTTAACCTAAGGATACAACCTTTATGAGAGATTTCATCTCAATTTACATTCCATTGAGACTTCTTTGATGATATACACCAAATCACTTTTATATGGTGTATATAATGTACTTTGACATAGTATATCATGAATTCCTTTATTCTCATGATATTACAATGTTTTGATTACCTCAATTATTTGTATTCAAGTGTCTCTCTTTTGGTTAGAAACTCTAACCAAAATACCATTTTAAAATGTTTTAAAGAATTATTCTTCTAAATCATGCTCATTAATGTCCATATTTTAAAAATAGTTTTAAGGATTTATTTATATGGACATTAAAGTTTTAAAATAAAAACTCCTTTTAAAAGTTTCAAAGTGGTATGGGACACTTTGATTCAAAAATCTATTTTAAATGGATTCTTGACAAATATTGTGACTTTTAAATGATTTCAAGAAAAGGGGGATATTTCTCTCAAATTGTTTTGATGATTATTTTCATCTATGTCAACATCCTTCATTATTCTTGATTGAGATTAATGTGATACAATAAAATATTCCATATTGTATCGAATGAGTTATGTTTGACTGTGGATGTGTTATTTTTATACCATTCACGGTTTGTGGTAGAAGTATTGACATTTCGTATGCTAGTTTTAATACGAATGTTTATGTTATGTTTAAACCTTTTCATATGGGAATGCATTGGACTTAATATGTGACGGGTGGAGCTCGCTATAGCTCCTCGATGCATCGGTAGGTCTCATGAGAAAAACTAGTGTCTTGGCACAAGGCCTTGGAAAAATCTTATTTGTAGTCTTGGCACGAGGCCTTGGCTATGTGGTTATGATAGTCTGGCATTATGCATTCCATCATTATGAAAGTGGTTATTGATATTGCATGTGATCATTCGACTAGTAGAATATCCATGTGAGTAAGTAAATGGCATTATTTCATTTTACCTTTGCCATTTTATGCTGAAGTTCGAGTTTAAAAGGCTTTTGTTTTATTTATAAATTGCCTTAAGTGTTTATGATTATTTATGAAAGCTTCTGCTATAATGTTATCCTTACTGAGCATCCGAGCTCACCCCTTTCAATGTTTTATTTTTCCCAGGATTATGAAGAAGTAATTTATGAATGAACTGCAGGGATAGTATGAGGGGATATGAAGACAAGATGTTTTATTTATGATGTAATGTAAAAATTTATGGATGTGTCTAGTTATTCCAAGGATACTAAACTAATCGGTCTTTCGAGACTTGATCTTTCTCGTGATCATGACAATGTTATGTAATAATGCACCGACTCTAGGTAATTAGGGTCGGGGCGTTACAGTTGGTATCAGAGGAAGTTTAGTACAAACCTTGGTAGGTAGATTTAGATAAACTCTGATTAGAGCACGTAGACCTAAGATGAACTTTGAGGATTAGTATAAAAGAACTTCCTAGAATTTTGGTATTGTGGAGATTTTGTGAGTTTTCCGAGCAATACATCCTTGTCTGGATACGAGCAGGTAGAGGCGGCTCTGGCACAAATGTACCTAGGGGTAAAACCCGAAAACAACACTTTGAGCTAGAGTCGAACGGGAACTGGTGCACGACAACGGGCCTTGTTGCACTCTTGGTTACGACACTCCCGGGGGATATGCTTAGGATAATTTACATTTTCTATACAAACCGATTTAAGTAATATATACATAAGATGAGAGTAAATGACCTTGGTTAATCCTAATATGTTTCAAATTGAGAATATGGTGACATTTTAATCTCTAAATGATTTTACGACTACTATTACTCACACAATGCTTTCTGGTTTTAGTCAATGGCTGGATTCCAAGGAAGTCATAGTGACTTTGAGAATGATGTACAAGGTGGGAACGGTGGTGGAAATGAGTAACAAAATGGAATGTTGATAGGCGTAAAAGATATCGTCTTTATGCCAAATCAGTTTTCGAAAAATATGATCAACAACATATATATTAACCAACTCCCAGACTCAACAAGGAAGAGAAAGGTGATAAATGATAAGATATCCAGCAATGGAGACCATGGAGAAAAGAAACCTCAATTTTCATCATGCAGGAAATGTGGAAAGAGACACCCAGGAAAGTGTCTCAATGGGACAACGAAATGTTTTACGTGCGGGAAGGAAGGACATAAAGTGAATAATTGCCGAAGAAAAATGAAGAGTACTATGGAAGAAGATAAAAATGGTCGCAAGAGTCCATTTATAGTCATTTTCCGTAAATGTAGGGGACCTGGCCATTACCCGAGTGAATGTCCTATTCTATAGGATATTTTCTTGGTCAAAGAAGAAGATATGTGGAAATAAATGGTTGGAGAAAAACTTAAAAAGTATTAGCACTCCTTGTTGATGGGTACTTTGGAATAATTTTCTCTTGTATTTTTAACCCCGCAGTTTTCCATGTGAGAATGATATTTGAGGAAGAATTGTCTCTTCTCTTGTGGATATAGGTATAAATAACCATTTGGTTTTATATGATCATTGGGGTTTGAGAAAATGATAAGTTATTATAATTTGGGAAGAAAATGCAAAGTATGATACAACATTTTTTGTTAAATTATGTTATTTAGAGGAATTTATCTCATTTTGGTAATATTATAAAATATTGTTTTTGAAAAAGTACAACACGTAGACCGTGTGACAACCCGTCGTGTCGGACAAAGCTGTGGGAATCGAACCCACAACCAAAGTGCGATTGGGATTTATCGCCTACCACTGGACTACGTGAAGTCCCTGGTTAATGTGACTTTTTTTTTGTTAAATGATTTTATTGATCAATAATAAGATGATTTGGCTTCTTATGTCTTATCAAATGAATACCCTTGGTATAGGAAAATGATTTGGTGATTAAGTGATTAATTTTATTTTGGAAGATGTTCGCTTTGTTGGGAACACTATATGCCCAAGGAAAATAGAATACAATGGGGTTTCATTTGTACAGTAATGGTGGATTTTTATCTACGTTTTTATTGTTGGTTTATAGTGATTTGGGTTATTTATGGAAATTATTAACCTATAACAGAGAATATGTGATGATGTTAATTACTTTTAAGCATGTGACTTTAAGAGTATTTGATGTCATTTGGAGATACAATGTAACATGGGAGACTACATAATCAAATTCTTCTATGATTTGGGTTTCAATATTAGTTTGGATTATATTAAAGGATTTTAAGGATAATTGGTTATTGAATGGTATCTATTTAACTTTGGGGTATTGTTGGTTTAATTTTAGAAATTAAGATTAGTGCATATTTATCTCAACGAATATCCTTTTGGGGGATCATTATATCATTCACTAACCATTTTGGTTTTGATTAATCTTCAAAGACAATGTAAATATATGGTTTATCCTTCATGGATCATGTGATTCTACAGAAGTTTATTCTAGCTCTTCCAGTGTGACCAAGTCTTCTTGAATACTAATCGTTTAAAAAAAAATTGAGTTAGTGGTGGAAATTTATTAAAGAATAAAAATTTACTTAAAATGTAAGTATATCTCATAATGTTCTTAGTCAATATCATAAATGAATTCCTCTTCCTTATGTAATGTAACTTTAAAATAAATTTTGTCCGTTTACTTTCCTACTAGGAGACTAATGGTCGTTTGTCCCAACACAAGTTTGTGGTTTTCTCATTGTTAACTTTCTCTTGATCATGATTTCTATCCCTCTCCATCAGAACATGAAACTTAGTTTATCATCCATATCCATGTTTTCTTACATGGAATCCTAGTATGGGATATCTTGGATGACCCTTATACCTCTCTTTCTTTCTTTTAAAGTGATAGTTTTATTGACTCTTTTCCCAATGTGGGACTTTCCATTATATTCCCAAGCAAAATTTTAAAAATTGTGAGGACGCAATTTATTGAATGAGGGGAGAATGTAACACCCCATGTTTCCTTGGTATGTTTCCTTTCGAATAGTGCAATGTCATGCATTGTACGCAACTTCGAGATTTTAACACACCATAACCAATCAAACTAGCCGTTATGAATAGTAATACCTACTTTTTGAAATTTATAAATTCTATCTCTCAAAATGGACTTCATTTTTGGATTCGTAATATCGAAATTAGCCTAGGGTGAAATTTTGGTACTTTTTGGATAACTTTCATATTTTGATGAATAGTTAAAATTACTAAATTTTAATTAAAAACAACTTTTTTAATCAAAATAATTAATAGTGATAAATTATGAATTTGAGTAATTTTAAAGTATATTTAGAATATATTTTTACCATGTAATAAAATGTGGGTCATTGGACATAATTTTACAATTAAACCAAACATAACCAAGTGTCAATCTTTTGATAGTTATTATCTTTTAAAAACACGCTTTTTGTTTTGACAGCGGGAATTAATTTTAAATTAATTTCTGCCACTTCTGTGTTTTGAATTTAGGAAAATGGATTCCATATTTGGAATCAGGATGTTCAAATTGTGTAAATAGGTAACTTTTATTTTTAGTCATTTTGAATAATTACTGCGGTAAATATTTTATTTACCATGGTTAAGGGTAAATCCGGTAAATAAGGGTTAAAAAATAATATTATAATAATACTAAATTACCCTAAAATGTGTCTTAACCCTATTGGTTGATACATGGTCGACCATGGGCATCTTTGGGTCGATTTTGGGACCCCATGGATCCACTTTTAAGTGATAATGACACTTTATTTTAATTAAGTTAAAATGAATACAAAAATGACACAAGCATATATCTTTTAGCAAAACAATTTTTACATAGGGTTATATATGTTAGAATTTCTATTATAAATATTCATTAGAAAGATAAAAAGATTTCATACATAATGGTATTTTATTTATAATTTTTAGACATTAAATAATTTATTTTATTTATGACACAATGATGATGCAGTAATTACTATAATAGTGCAAAATTAAAATAATTGATATTATAAATACCCAAATAAATATAATATGAATCTTTTAATGAATTAAACTAATTTTCTAGGATAATATGATATATTAGGATTGATTTAATTGACTTTTTTCGAAGTAATAAATCTGTTATGAGTTTCACAAAAATCAACTATTGAATAGTGTCAAAATTGACATAAAAGAGTTCTTAAAACCAATATTATATTATTAATTGATATTAAATTCCTAAAAATCTAAGGTTCGGCCAAGAGACTTATATCATGATAGATTCATCATTAATGGGCGACTTGGGGGTCGCTTGGATGTATATAGTAAGTTTATTAACCATATTATATAAAAATACAAAGAGACATTGTAAAAGAGAAACTAATTAACTTAGAGTTAATACTTAAAGATGAGGTTAATATAAGTACCCAAACCTATCTAAATTATTTTGGTTGAGTTTTTTTCGACCCATCCCCACCTTAACCTTTGAATAGTCAACTTTGGAGCCATTGGAAACCGAATATGAATTTATTATAAACTAATATCTCTAGCTTTTCCAAAGGTGCCCCTCACCCCTCTTATAAAAGGGCACTCCTCCTTCTCATTTCTTCACACCTTCAAAGCCCTTTGGTTCGGCCAAACCCTGCCCAAATACTATCTAAACTTCCCTCACTACAACCTAGAGGCCTTAGTTTGATCCGAAAGCCAACCTAAGGAGCCCTTTTGATCAAATCAAAAGGAAGAACCCGAAGAAGAGATAATGTTTTCACCACCCCTTTTTAAGTTCATTTCTTCTTCCACTTCCTCTTTCTTTGTTATTACCATTATAAAATAATAACTCCAGTATCATATATATACTGTGATGTTATTATAAATATGGTACAACCATATTCAGTATTCTATCCATCCTTTGAATAACATGTCACCATACGTGCGTACGTACGGCTTACCGTCTCCACGTCGTGGTGTAATTGTTATTCAATATATTATTATTTGGATGGGTATAATAATGATGTGTAAATCATGTAAATAATAAATATAACATGATAATGATTCTGTATATATGATATAAAATCCAATTATATATTATTTTAATATCAAAAGAATGATATTGTCGCTCGTGCGTATGTACGGACTACCGTCTCCACGAACGCGATGAGATTCATTGTCCATCATATCCATTCAAGTATAATTATAATTTTATGATTTAAAAATAGTATCTAAGGACTTGATATCATTCTGGATATGAATAATATACATCCCATTAATAACGAATATGGCACACATAACAAAGAATATAAAGTAAAATGAACCCGTTAACACCCGAAATAACGATAATTCTAAGATATTATTAACAAATCAATGTTAAAAGATCATATATGACATCATATTAAAGTAAATGATTCTTGTATTATTAAATAAAAATTATTTCACCATTATACAGGAGGTAAACCTACCATCGACCAAGGAAAAAGTACAAGTAAGGGATTTTCTTATCTCACTTTTAACTCCGTGAGAATTCCATTGATCACCACTTAATTATTGCATGTGGTGTATGTGTACTGCCCATGAATGTATTCATTGTGTTATATACATTTATGGGTATTTACATCATCATGGTATGATACTTCTTTCATGGGTGTATGTTTCTTAAGTTACCTAATCAATAAGGGAATTTGAGATTTCAATTTCCACTCATTTGGCTTTACGCATATTTCATTGATTATATTACCCCAAGATTATGTGTGGAATCACTATTCATTTGATTATGTCATAATTTCCACTCCCCTTCCTGTGGATATAAGTTTGATACACATAATCACTCCGTTGATAATTCTCAAGTCATTGATATGAATTTGATAAGAACTCATTCTCCATTTGTTGAGTTAAACATCCAATTCGTTGGTATTGTTTTTACAAGAATATGTGTGAATATCCTTTGATTGATTTACACTGAATATCCAATCATATTTTGTGTATTTATATTTGTCACACATAATTATGTCGTTGATTTATCATTAACCTAAGGATACAACCTTTATGAGAGATTTCATCTCAATTTACATTCCATTGAGACTTCTTTGATGATATACACCAAATCACTTTTATATGGTGTATATAATGTACTTTGACATAGTATATCATGAATTCCTTTATTCTCATGATATTACAATGTTTTGATTACCTCAATTATTTGTATTCAAGTGTCTCTCTTTTGGTTAGAAACTCTAACCAAAATACCATTTTAAAATGTTTTAAAGAATTATTCTTCTAAATCATGCTCATTAATGTCCATATTTTAAAAATAGTTCTAAGGATTTATTTATATGGACATTAAAGTTTTAAAATCAAAACTCCTTTTAAAAGTTTCAAAGTGGTATGGGACACTTTGATTCAAAAATCTATTTTAATTGGATTCTTGACAAATATTGTGACTTTTAAATGATTTCAAGAAAAGGGGGATATTTCTCTCAAATTGTTTTGATGATTATTTTCATCTATGTCAACATCCTTCATTATTCGTGATTGTGGTTAATGTGATACAATAAAATATTCCATATTTTATCGAATGAGTTATGTTTGACTGTGGATGTGTTATTTTTATACCATTCATGGTTTGTGGTAGAAGTATTGACATTTCGTATGCTAGTTTTAATACGAATGTTTATGTTATGTTTAAACCTTTTCATATGGGAATGCATTGGACTTAATATGTGACGGGTGGAGCCCGCTATAGCTCCTCGATGCATCGGTAGGTCTCATGAGACAAACTAGTGTCTTGGCACAAGGCCTTGGCAAAATCTTATTTGTAGTCTTGGCACGAGGCCTTGGCTATGTGGTTATGAGAGTCTGGCATTATGCATTACATCATTATGAAAGTGGTTATTGATATTGCATGTGATCATTCGACTAGTAGAATATCCATGTGAGTAAGTAAATGGAATTATTTCATTTTACCTTTTCCATTTTATGCTGAAGTTTGAGTTTAAAAGGCTTTTGTTTTAGTTATAAATTGCCTTAAGTGTTTATGATTATTTATGAAAGCTTCTTCTATAATGTTATCCTTACTGAGCATCCGAGCTCACCCCTTTCAATGTTTTATTTTTCCCAGGATTATGAAGAAGTAATTTATGAATGACCTGCAGGGATAGTATGAGGGGATATGAAGACAAGATGTTTTTTTTTATGATGTAATGTAAAAATTTATGGATGTGTCTAGTTACTCCAAGGCTACTAAACTAATCGGTCTTTCGATACTTGATCTTTCTCGTGATCATGCCAATGTTATGTAATAATGCACCGACTCTAGGTAATTAGGGTCGGGGCGTTACACCCGCAACATCTTTTTTTGACGTAAATTAATTCTTTTACACTATCAATTCCATTTAAGCCCCATAATTTATTCTAAAAAATCCCGAGAAACCTCCCCGATGGAGGATATTAAATAAAAAATTAATTCCATTGTGCATAACTGCCGAACCGCATAGGAAACTGCGATCCGACATTCCAGGCATTTAAAATTCCCATATCCTGTAACAACGGGATCTTATCTATATATCGCATGGTATGTTCTTTTTCCTATTCTTCCTTGGTCTGACTTCGGTCCTCCCCTGGGTGAGCTTGGAGTCCATTCTTCCTGTGGCCTATGGTACGCCTCTGCTAGAGCTTTCTACACCCCTTGGAGTCCACGAAACTCCTCCCCTGCAAGCCGTGCATCCCCTATCCCTGGCGTATGGAGAAAAACGTCGATCCTTGATCAATTAGGTACAGATGTTTCCTTCACCTCTCCTTTCTATGTATCATGAAGGGTGGGTATGCTTTGTCTCTGTGGGAATATATGAAACCAAACATAATGAAGATAATGAATGGACCTTTAAAGAATGAAGGGGGGGGGGGTGTGATCGATGTTATGCTGTACTCTTTTTAATTTCTATATGTAGTGAACTGTATGAATTTATGCCTACAGAAAATCATGGTCGTTGGTTGTCTTTCTCTGTGCACTGATAAACTTTTGTCTCATGTGATGATTAAATGCCTGTAACATTGAAATTTGTTAATCACGTGAACTCGATGGATTAAATGGATTCCTTGCAAACATATACCCTTGTGTGGTCACCCCGGTTAACTAAAAGAAAGAGGAAATAGATAAATGACGTGCTTGAACCTACAAGTTTCCCTACTCTGTTTTGTTAGTAGGTTAATTTTTCTGTTTGTTATCCTATGGGGTGATGTGGGTGAGGATGTGATCCTATGATGTGGCACGGTTGCTAGTTGTGAATCTTGGGTTGTGGTTGCTCTACTTATATCACGAATTATGGTGGAATCCTCTATTGTTGAGAAATCCTTGGTTCCTGGTTTTGGGGACATGAGGCTATGTCTCAGGGTTTTGTTTGTTTCCAGCACTTTGAGGGATCTCACTAATCCTTATTTTTGTTGATGGATCTCTACAAGAGAACCAGGTGTGAATACTTAAATTACTATTTGGTTGTTTCTCTTTTCTGGCTTGTGGTTGTGCCTGTTAGTTTCCTAGTAGTGCATAATTCACCCAAATGGGATCACTTGAACATGAAAACACGAATGGTTGAATGGGGATTTAGTTGGGAGTGAGTTGTGACTTGGCCCTGAGTGTCGTGGCGACTTTTTCAATGAATAGTAACAAGGGTGTTTTTGCTTAGGTTTTGGATCCCCTAGGTTGGGATGAGTGCCTATTACCTATAAATATACGGTATTTCTTAAGATTTTTATTCGCGCCCCACCCAAGTTGAGCTCTTAGTGCGGAATACCCCATTTCATGGGGGGTGTTTTTCCCAACACTCCTATGAGGTGATGGTTATTAGCTCATTTTCTACTCCCTTTCCCAAATAGCCTAAGAATATTCGGGATGGATGTGATGGGTTGAAGTCCATTATTAGCTGAAGAATCTTCAGGCATGGTATTATGGTGGTTGGCCAAGGTGTTTGCGGGCAGGTTGTTTCCCATGTATCTTTTGGATGAGGCCCAGGTGTCTTTGGGTGTGGGAGTGGTTGTTCAGGCCTAGGTGTTTGCGGTCATGTTTACGTGTGGTTGTTATGACCCAAGTGTCTGTGGGAGGGGAATATGTTGTGGTCCAGGTATTTACGGGTGGGATGTGGTTGTGGCACAGGTGTTTGCGGGCAGGATGTGTGGTTGTAGCCTAGGTGTGTGCGGGTGGGTGTGCAGTGGGACTGCAATAAGAATGGCGGGATTCATTCGATGCATAGGATGTCTCCAATAACCAGTGGGAAAGTGTCACGGGGTACCCAAGAATCGATGTACTATTATTATACCTTACTTGATTTTCGTTATATGGGGAGTGTTCCTTGGTGAGGCTTGGGTAGATAGTTTTCCTTTCTAGGTGATTTAGTTGTCTCCTTTCTCACAGGGAATTAGAATGCCTCCCCTCTTGTGCACGAGAGTCTTTGGTTTTCCCTACTCAGTGTACTTGTATGCTCACCCTACATATATAAACATTTTTTTAGGTTTCTAGGAGGTCTTTAGGGCTCGTGTGGGACCGTACTAGCTCAGACCATGGGGCAGTTGCTGTTGTCATTTTCCTTTTTCTTGGTACCTTACCATTGGAGTTTTTGTGGCTTGTATCATTTACTATTGAACATGCATAAGGGAACATGTTATTTTTGGATTTCCCTTTACTTTCATCTTTGGTATTGTTGGGGTTTCTAGCTTATCTCTCGATCCTATAAAAACAAAAAGGATAATTCCTTCCATTTTGTGTGAGATTCTGTACCCTTGGTTCTAGTCGCCACTCTGGGACCTACTGAAGGCGGGTCTCGAGGGTCATTATCTCTCCTTCAACTTAAACAAGGAAAGGTCTGGAAATCTCCTGTCCTTTCCCTCCTTTTGGTGAAGGTGGTTCGTGACAGTCCCAGTACATGATTACGTATAAACAACCTCGGATAATATAGAGATTGTTAAATTAACCCTTACTTTGTACTTTTACACGGTCGAGGGTATGTTAACCTCATGTATAATAGTTGAATAATTGTTACTAAATTATACAAGAATAATATACAAAAAAATGATATCATATATAATCTTTTAATATTGCTCTGTTAATAATATTTTAGTATTATCGTCGTTTCAGGTGTTCACTTACTCGTTTTATTTTATATGTTTTGTTAAATAAGCCGTGTTATTTATCCATATGTAGTATCTTATTCATATTCAGAATGATATCAAGTCTTTGAAAATTATTTTTAATCATCAAATAAAATTATTCTTGAATGGATACTATGGGTAATGAATATCATCGCGTTCGTGGAGACGGTAGTCCGTACGTACGCACGAATGCTACTTTAATTTAATTTTTCATTATAAAAGGAATCAAAACCAAATGATAAACAAGTATATTATTATTCCAGTATAATATAATATCTTATATATGTTACTTAAGTTCATTGACACCATCCTTTATACATTCCATGTATGGTATGAACGAGTCATATCACTTTGAGGGGCGGTAGTCCGCACTTCTTCAAATGAAATTATCTTATATATATATAACATGAAAATAATAATGTTATGCTATAAAATGGAATTAAAAAAGCTTATATATTAAATAAATATCATTAATATCATATTTACTTATTGTACCATCATAATGGCCATGATGATATGTGGTAGGAGATAATTGAACAATCATCGTTTCGTGAGGCGTTTGGTTTCCATCCATAGAAACATTATGTTCTTCACCCATTAGATAGAGGTGTGTATAATTGTAGTTCTAATACTTATCATAAAAATATCCTTGTATATTGAGAATACTGGTGTTTTTACAGAAGAAAAGAATAAGAAGAGTTTATGGGTTGGAGAAGTAAAATAAAAGAAAAGAAGCTATGAAAAATCGTTACCTTTAATTTGGGTAACTCCCTTTGGTTTGAACCAAAAAAGACTCTAAAAGTGTACTCTTCCTAAGGTAAGGATTCTAGGAGGAGGAGAGGGATGTGGGGAGATTAATTGGGTAGAGTTTGGATGAGTCAAAAAGCTTTAGAGGTGTGAGGAATTGGTTATAAGTGGTGTCCTTTTATAAGGGGGATGAGGGGCTCTTTAAGAAAGATTGAAAATATTATTTTATTATATAATGATATTCGGTTTCTAAAGGTCCAAAACTCATTAAAGTTGAAGATAGGATGACACATGATCTAAATAAAATCATCCAATAAGAATTGGATAGGTTTTGGGTAATATTTTAGTCTTTATAATCTTATTTATTTTAATCATTTATTAATGAGGTAAACACTACATCATAATTGTGTCATAAATAATTTAGTTTATTCGATGTCTAAAAATTATAAAACAAATACCATGATGTAGGAAATCTTTTTATATTTCTAATGAATGATTATAGTCGAAAATATAACATATATAATTCTATGTAAAAATTGTTTTTCTAAAAGATATATGCTTATGTAATTTTTGTATTTACTTTAACTTAATTAATATAAAGTGTCATTATCACTTACAAGTGGCTTTATGAGGTCCCAAAATCGACCCACAGATGCCCATGGTCAGAAATGTATCAACCAATAGGGTTATTAAACGTTTTAGGGTAATTTATTATTATTATAATATTATTTTTAAACTTATTTACCGGATTTACCCTTTAACCATAGTAAATAAAATATTTACCGAAGTAATTATTCAAAATATTTAAAAATAAAAGTTACCTATTTACACAATTTGGAGCTCCTGATTCTAAATATGGAATCTATTTTTCTAAATTCAAAACACAGAAGTGGAAGAAATTAATTTAAAATTAATTTTTGTTGTTAAACCAAAAAGTGTGTTTTTAAGAGATAATAACTATCAAAAGATTGACACTTGCATATATACAGTTTAAATGTGAAATTATGTCCAATGACCAAAATTGGATTAAATGGTAAAAATATAATCTAATTATACTCTAAAATCACTCAAATTAAAAATTTATCACAATTAATTACTTCGATTAAAAAAGTTGTTTCTAATTAAAATTTAGTAATTTACACTATTCATCAAAATATGAAAGTTATTAGAAAAGTACCAAAAATTTACCCTAAGCTAATTTTGATATTACGAATCCAAAAATTAAGTCCATTTTGGAAGATAAAATGTATAAACTTTTAAAAAATGGTAATTTCTATTCATAACGGCTAGTTTGATTGGTTGTGGAGTGTGTTAGAACTCGAAGTTGTGTACAACACATGCTACTGTATTATTCAAAGAGAAGAATACCATGGATGCTTGGGGTGTTATAGAGTTCATAATGTAAATAAAAAAAACAAGGATAAGTATCGAAACAGTAACTATCCCAATGACGGAGCTAGTATTGCCCAATAGGGTCCACATAGTCCTTCAAGAATTTTGAAAGCAGTTTAATGTATGTAGGGTTATCTTACAAGTATATCCAGTAAAGAAAACCCAATGTCTCTTGTGAATAAGTGGCAGAAGCATACAAATTCCCCTGTGAAAAAAATGTAAAAACCAAGAACACCTAATAAAGAATACTAGTCATTCCAACCTCACCAAGGCACACTCACAAAATAATGAAAGCCAAGAACAGTAGTATAATAGGAACATCTATTTTTTGGTACCCTAAACCACCTCCCACTAGTTGACTTCTCATATTGTTAGAAACCAGTCCAGGTCTCCATCTAACCCAGTGCCCGACCCGGTCCACAACATGGCCCGAAGGGCGTTCGTGATCCCCACGGGCTGGCACAAGTGCCCGAGTACCAAAACCTTACATGGGAACGATTTACCCCAAAAAATTATATAAAATCAACTAACATGGTAAACAAAATGAAACTGGAAATAGACAACCAAACACACCTTTAAAATATGAACAGGTTTAAAGACCTAAAGAGCATGACAATAAAGATAGGGAACTAAAACTCTAATACCAACCTCCAAGCGGAGACCATCAGCAACCAGACCCACCATCACTAAGCATGATTCCTCAACATGGAATACACAAAAAACATGGTCTACATTCACCCAATGGTGTATTTAGGGTGTGATCCAAGAGACCAGTAGGATACCACCAAATAAAAGGTTCCATGTCACAACATCAAAAAGATAACTTAACAAGCTCAATTAAAATGATACTTTTAAAACGTTTTTAAGGAAAACATTTAAAAGATAAGAATGAAAAGAAAAGAACACTGAAAGTAAAACCATTTCAAAAATACTACTTTAATAATGAAAGAGGAAATTTATAAAGAACATGCACATACTCAAGTGGTCCTCTGTATGCCGATAGAAGGAACCACATCATGAATAGTAGAGCACTGCGGGTAAATCCCCTAAGGTTTATCTAGCTGGAGTGGGACCCTAGAACCTCATGTCACGGTGAAACATGACTTAGAAGACCACGAGCCTCAGAAAACATGGCTTAGAAGACCATGACCCTCATAAAACATGGCTTAGAGGACTACGACCATCAGTAATTCATATGATTAGTTAGTATTGCAATCATCAGTCCAACTAAGTGAAATAGGGACGATACCACTTCAGATCACTAGCATAATAGTTCATCTCCTCCTACCTAGATACTTGGGGTTTTCCCTTATGCTAAGTCAAGTTTCACATTCACATATTATATTGCTTCCTCATGTAATAGACCAAACATAACATTACATATAAAGGTCACCATTTTCATACCTAGACAACAATTCAAAAACTCACACACACCAAAATAACTTTCCAAAATATATTTTCCTTTACCTAATAATTTAGAAAATCCCCATTTGGAAACACTCAAAGATGAACATAAATAATTCTCTCAACTTTGAAAACATTATTTAAATAACACAACAAGGGCTGACAAAAATAAACACACCCAATTACAAATAGGAGATTCATTCAAAAAACTTGCTTAATAAATTTTCCTTAAAACTAGTTTTCCACCAAATACACAATTAACTGAACCATTTTCACCAATTATAAAACACCAGAAAGTGATGTGATGTGGGTTTAAAAAAACATCTCAATTTATAAAAAACATGCTACTTTAAATACAAACGCATATTAAAATTTTCCAAAATACTACTTTCACGCCATCTCAATGAAACAATAAATCATTTGAACTCTTTGATAAATCATTTCAACATAATCCAAGACAAAATTAAACCAAAAACCACTTTATCCCATATGGATACATCACGTTAAAACCAAATACTCAAGGTAACAATATCAAAACGCGTTTTACATTATTCAAACAATTTGGAGTTTAATTTCAAGTGTGCACAACAAGACCGCACACCCAAAATGACTTATTTTACTTTGAAAACCCCCATTTAAATACACACACACCTCAAAGAACATGAAAACACATTTCAAACCTACCAAAGAATTCCAAAAACCTTTCCAACCATGTTTCGAATCTCAAAAGCCACTTAAATAAACAATTAATCAATTAATTAAATATCACACATGCATACCACAGGGAATCAATTTAAAATACACAAATATTTTATACCAGAACCATTTGAAAATCAATTGCACATTCAAACCCTTCTAAAATCCCATTCACACCCCAAGGACATAGTCAAGGTTCATAATGAAAAACCAACATGACAAAATATTTTATCTTCTTAAAAAAACTCAATTTAATCACACATTCACCTCAAGAGATATAGAAAACACAATTTTCAAACATTAAACACCTAACTAAAACATGTATAAATATTTCAACAACACAATACGCATGAAATTAATTGGAATTTACTTTAAAAAAATTCAAATTCATCAAATATGCATATCGAAGCACATCTAAAATAAAATTCCAATCATGCAATTTATTATTAGAACACATTATATTTTAATTAAGAAGCATGTTAAATCATCTAAAGATGGTATGACATGGAACCACCTACAGGCATGTAGAAATCCTCATAATTGACATGAAATCTTCAAATTGGAGCTCGTAACTTCAATCGCGTGCCATTCGCACAACAGTAAACCCAACACGAACCCAAAAACAAGATATTGTAACACTCACATCGAAAACAAGACAAAACACACAAAACCCTAAAAAAAATCTACCAAAAGGAAGGAATCGACTACCAGTGAGAGGTGCGTGCGGTGGAAGAGCCACACGAGGGAGGCTAGGAGTTCACGGCTGCCGGAAGAGGGAGGCGCAGCTGGTTTGGAAGCTGACCGACAGAGGTCACTGATGGGGGTTTGTGCAGGTTCGAGCGAGGAACAGGGTGCGATGGGGAGGGGGGGTCTCGTCCAAGAGAAGATGTGTTCCGGTGGGGGTGCTCGGATGGGTGAAGTGGAAGCAGAGGAAAGCGCCTGCCAATGGGGAGGGTGGCGAGTGTGCAGCAGATAGGGGAGGGGAGATGTGACACGAAGGGGGGAGGGGATGACGCGATGCATATGGGGGGGGGGGGGGGTTCGAACCTTACCCAAAAAATACAATAAAACTAAACTAAATGTAAAACAAAAAACAAATAATAATAATAATAATAATTAACATAATAATAATAATAATTATTATTATTATAATAACAAAATAAATTGTAAACAATGCGACAATCATCTTAAGAAAATTCTAACAATAAAAATAATACTCTCAATTAAATTATTATCAAAGATAATAATGATAATTTTTTCAAGTGACAATAATAATAATATAATTATTAAAACCATCCTTAATTCATCTTATTTCGTTAATTGGACATCGACAAGGAATGCAGTGACTAGGCGGGGTTGCACAACGACCCAAGAAAGGCCGCACGAATTCGACCACGGTGTGTTGGACGTAGTCAAGTTCAATACACGCATTTTTAAATAAGAATTCAAAAAATTTATGTCAGGACTTGACCCGAACTACCCAATTCCCATAAAATTTATAAAATAATCAAATTAGAAATGACGGGTGTGACACATACCCTAATGGAAAATTTCATCATGCTTCCACAATATTCCACAAACCCCAAGTCATAGCCCAACCGCACACTACTAGGAAACAACCATACCACATCTTACCCACAAACAAATATTCTAAAACCACACCTCATCTTGAAGACACTTGGGAAGAACACCACATCTCATTTTGTAGACAATTGGGAAAGAATACATCTCCCACAACCACATGGGCCTAAAAAAAGCACCACAACCTTATAGAAGAATCTTGGGAAACCAATGCCTAAAAAAGTGATATAGGAATATTAAATAACTGGCCATCCATCATACAATAAAGATGTTTGGAAATTTCACCATCCCCTGTGATAATGGAGGTGTTCAGAACATAGTGCTCATATAGGGTGGGGTGTATATAGAAAACAAAATTATAATAAATGTATATATATTTAGTATCAAACACTAAAACCCAACCTATGGGTTCTTCCCGAACAATCAACCATCCCACAAAACTTCCTTCTCTAATACCTCTAAATGCATTTATTAATACTAACAATAGTCACTTAATAAGATGATAATATAAATATTCTTCACAATAAGTCGCAACTCAAAACATACCCCCATAAACGCATTTAACCAATTACCATTCTTTGTTACGAAAAAAATTTATTCATTCCATCCCTACCCGGGAAAATACCGACCACATAACTCAGGAAACCGCACAGCGTAAACCACACATATGGAAAAGAACAACAATAATGTAACTCACTTAATATTTTAACTCCATTTAACACACATACCAACCACTTCCATCTTCATTCTTCGACTTCATTCGACCCAATCCATCTTTCTAAATAGAACATATGACATCACATATCCATACCCATCAATACCTATCATAGTAACCAAACATGGCATCCCCACAACAAAAAAACACCACACCCATCACAAGTAGTAAAATAAACATTACAAAACCTAAACCTGCAACCCTTCTGCTCAAACACTACCCATCCATTCCACAATTAGTAAATCTCTCAAACGGATATTACATTACAACACATGTACTACCCCACCTTACTGCAAGGTTATCAACTCCACCACCACACTATCACAAAAGGAACAAGAAAAAACATGACCACACACAACACACACCAACACCAAACATGGAAGGGTGTATTCAAATTTAAAAAAAAACTCGTTCATTTATTCCACATTTATAATTCAGTTTTTTTCATAGAGAATATTTGTTCCCAGGGAATCCATTTATTTAACATGGCATATGTAACACCTGAGACTTTTATGTTATATAAATCATCAAAGTAATATTTTTATACACAACACTTTCTTGGCTTTCTTTACACGAAATCGCGCCCTTCCTCGATAGCTTGCATCGTACGCAATACCGAGTTTCACTAAACAACGATATGCTATTAAAATATTATTAAAACTAGCCGTTATGAATAGTAATAAACACTTTTTGAAAATTTATAAATTTTATTTTTCAAAATGGAATTCATTTTTGGATTCGGAATATCGAAATTAGCCTAGGGTGAAATTTTGGTATTTTTCTGAAAACTTTCAATTTTTGATGAATAGTGAAACCACTAAGTGGTAGTTAAAAAAACTGAATTTTTCATAAAACTTAATTTTACCGCTTCTGTGAGTGGAATTTCAAAAATTTGAGAGACACGGTTGATGTCAGTAAGTAAAATGTGGTTCAATGAGATGAAAATAATTTTTTGGTGAATAGTAACTTTTTACTTTTTTTTACCACGGTAAAAAGTAAATAGGGTAATTAAGGGTAAAGATGATATTATTATTACCCTAACACATGTCTTAATTCTGTTGGATAAGTGTAATTCGACCAAAAACAAACTTAGGAATAAAATATGACCATTTAGGCCCACTTGGATTAGATTAGGACATTTATTATTAATTTATTTAAAGAAGGGTTAAAATTGTTAAAATCAAAGTTTAATAAGTAAATAATTTTTAATATGGGGTTATAAATAAGATAAATTCGACTATAAATATTCATTAGTAATATAAAACTATTTCCTACATAATGGTATTTTATTTGTAATTTTTAGACATTAAGTAATTTAATTTATTTATGACACAATGATGATGCAGTAATTATCTTATTGATGAAATATTGACATAATTGATGTTATAAACACCAAAATAAATGTAATTTGAGACTTTTTATGAATCCAACTAATTTTCTAGGTTAATATGACATGTTAGTATTGATTTAATTAACTTGGTTTGAACTAATAATTCAGTTATGATTTTCACAAAAATCAATTACTAAATATCGTAAAAATTGACATAAAATAGTTTTTAAAACAAATATTATATTGGTAATTGTTATTTTATTCCTAAAAATCTAAGGCTCGTCCAAATGACTTATATAAGGTTAGATATATTAATAATAAACAACTTAGGGTTCTTTTGTCTGCTTATAGTATGTTTATTAACCTTATAGTATAAGAACACAAGAAGACATAGTAAAAGTAAAATTATTTAACTTAATGTTAAATCTAAATGATAAGGTTAAAATAGGAACCTAAACTTGTCTAAATTATATTGGATGAGAGGAATTCGACCCATCCCCACCTTAGCTTCGAAATATATCAATTTTTATCTATTTAAAACCGAACCTGACTTTATAATAAAATAATAGTTTTAGTTATTCCAAAGGTGCCCCTCTCCTCCCTTATAAAAGGACACCTCCTCCCCCTCTTCCTCACACCACTTTGAGCCTTCAAGATCGGCCAAACCCTGCCAATTTCTCCTATACACATCCCTAGAGACATCCTAGAGGTCCTGGTCTTCTTCAAAGGCCAATTTTAGTGCCCTAAAAGAAGGTCTCAAAGAAGCACATCAAAGAAGAGGTAATGTCTGTTACCGATTCTTTCATCTTTATTTTTTCTTACACTTCTTGTTCTTTAGTTGTTTAATTATGAAGTAATAACATAAGTATCACTCATATAATGATATGTTATTATAAGTATGAAACAACCCTATTTCACCATCAATCCATCCTACGGAAAAAGAAATCACCGCGCGTGCGTACGAACGGAATACCGTCTCCACGCCGTGGTGTAATCTATTTTCCACCACCACCTTACTTGGATGGGTATAATGGTGTAAATAATGACTATATATGACTATTATAAAGTGATATTGATTCTGAAATAGTATACATATACTCCAATACAATTCCACAATCATAGGAACGATATCATCACTCGTGCGTACGTACGGAATACCGTCTCCACGATGTGATGCGACTCGTTCTACATGATCTTCATTTCATAATTATTATATAAACGAATTGAATGAATGAATATGATATATAGGACAGTAATACCATTCTAGAAATGAGTTATCTATAACCTAAAGAAAATAATAAGAATTTATTCGACAAAACACGCATAAGAACAAAAAGTTATAAACACCCGAATAACAAGTAGCAATGAAATATTACTAATAAGAAGATAAGAATATGACCATATATGATATCATAAAAATAAGTATGATTCTGGAATAATTCAATAACATTATTTAAATCATTATAAAGGAGGTTTGGACACTTACAAAGCAAGTCGGACCTAAGGTAAGGGAAATATCACAATCTCATTTTTATCCGAGATTGTTTATACTTTGAAATTTACTGGGGTGTATTTTATCATCCACATCCATGTTTCCTCAATATGTAATATTATTTACATACACCTACAATTGTTTAAATCCAATTTTATACTTTGGTGAGTTTTTAGTAAAAGATATGAAAGGAATCTTTTGTCGTTTTTCGTATGAGGTACTTTTTGACTTTTCCGAAAAAAGTATGAGAAGAATGTTTTTTTTAACTTATGCGACATGAATGGATTTTTAAAACATTATTTCCAAGAAGCTTCCTTTAAAATTTTTCAAGCTTATTTTTAATCAACTTTTTTTAGATTAAAATTGTATGACATGTTAAGAAAGGAAAAATGTTTTTGAAGTAGAAAGGATATTTTTCTCAAGAATGAAGTTAATGTCTTTTATCAAAATTATTTTCCATCTAAGATAATAAAGGGTTATGTTTCTATCCCTATTTTTACATTTATTTTACTATGTTGTGATGGAATTATGTTTATGAATTCCTTTATCTTATATGAATGGTTTTATGATGTCTTGTTGTTTAAGAATCCCATTTTTATTACATGGGTTATGCAATGATGTATGATTTATGATTTTGTGGCACACATAAGAATGGTATAATTATGAGATGGGTGGGACCTATATACCCCTCCAATGCATTGGGTAAATATTTTATATCTCATGAGATAGACATGGCTGGATTAGTAGGTTATACCGGTTCAGTGAAACAGGACTGAAACGAGGGTGACTCGGTTCAGAAAGGGACTTTGTCCACTAAGATAGTCTTGGCAATGAGTCTTGACTAAGAAGAAATGATTTTCTATGATTATTTGTGTATTCCACAAAGTTTCATGTTTTAAGTTACGATTATTGTGATTACATTTCACTGCCATGATTTATCCCATGTTATGAAATTATGAACTCTTTTGCAGGTTAAGATTTCCAAAAGTTATGTGCTTGTGTATATGATGTGATTGATATTTCTTTTGTTTACCCTTACTGAGAATTTGAGCTCGCCCTCTTGTATGTTTTCTTTCCCCAGGTCAGGAAGAAGGTTATTAAGTAGGATATTCCAAAAAGGGACTCTAGATATGATGAAATAAGTGGGAGGCAAAGTTGATGCTTTATGAACCAGTTGTTTATGTTTCCCAGTTTCTAAAGACACTATACCTATACGGTCCTTTCGTGGTTTTGTTATATGTTGTAATAAGTATGCTTCAATTTTGAAGTATTAACAATGTATGTAAAGTATGGGTCGTTAAAGTTGGTATCAGAGGAAAGGTATAGTCAACCTTTGGAAACTAGGATGTGAAAGCCTTAGTAAGAACCCTAAGGATATGTCTAAGCATAGAACACAATATTATTGTTTTAGAAATGGCCATGAATAACCTAGGATAAGACCTTAAGTGTGAAATTTTATTCTTGATTATGCGGTTTTCCTATTATAATTAGTGTTGCTCACACTATTCTTCTTGGTTTTAGTCAATGGCTAGAACCCGAAGGAACCGTGTTAATGCGGAATGTGACGGGCAATGCAATGATTGTCCCCCTGAGCAACCAAACGTTATGGGAGCTGGAATGAAAAATCTTGTAGCCATGCTCACACAACTTTCTCAAGCTATGAATCATGCAGGAATTCCAAATGAGCAAAGGAAGGAGAAACGTTCTGTTGAATCCTTCATGAGGCAGCGTCCACCTTCTTTCAGCGGGTCTACTAATCCATTAGTTGCTGAACAATGGATTAGTACTACTGAAAAGATATTTTCAGTTCTTCAATGTTCTGAACATGATAAAGTCATCCTAGTAGTGTATCGTTTGGAAGGAGATCCTGATCAATGGTGGAATCTTATTAAGAATATGAGGAAAAGGGATGTAATTGAGTCCATGGAATGGGACGAGTTCAAGAACTTATTTTTCAATAAGTACTTCCCTCGTATTCTCCGAACAAAGATGGAGAAAGATTTTCTTGAACTAAAGAAAAATGATAATGAATCTGTTGGCACCTATGAAGCAAATTTTACAAGACTTGCAAGGTACGCTTATGGTATTATTATCCAACCTGAGAGTAAGATCGATCGATTCTTTAGTGGCTTAAAACCAAGTCTTCTAAAGGAGTTATCCATAAGGGACTTCAATAGCTACGAGGAAATCGTTCGATGAGCTCTCAAAGTCGAGATGGAGATTGGAGTAACCCATCAGTCATATGGGATTGATAAGAAGAGGAAAATGGGATTCAAAGGAAAATCTAAAGAGCACACTGAAAAGAAGATGAGCTTTCCCTTATGCTAAAAGTGTGGAAAGAAACACGGAGGGAGTTGTCTTAAAGGGACAAGTAAATGTTTCAAATGTGGAAAGGAAGGTCATCGGGCATTTGAATGCCGCGATAATGGGAAGAAGATGTCTAATGATGCAAACAAAGGAAGGGATACACAGAATGAACCTACTACACTTCAATGTTTCAAGTTCAAGGAGATGGGGCATTATGCCAATAAATTCCCTAATCCAAGGGTTGATGATGGTGGTCAATGTCAACAAACTCTTAAGGCTAAAGACAAAGGAAAGTCACATGCAATTTCTATCTGCGATGTGGAGTATGATAACGATGTGGTGAAAGGTAAACTTACCATCAACTCTAAAGTAGCAAATGTTTTATTTGATTCTGGATCCACCCACTCTTTTATTTCTGAAGAATTTTCTAAGGGTATCACCCTATTACCTCAACAATTAGATTTTGAGTTAGCTGTGACAACACCTAATGGCACAACAATCGCATCAAAAGTTTATAATTCTTCTTTGATCGATGTTTGTGGGAAAGTGCTTCCTGCAAATCTTGTGATCCTTCCTATAGTGGAATTTGATGTGATTCTTGGCATGGATTGGATTTCTTTATATGGAGCTCATATCAATTGCCAAATAATGGAAGTCACATTTCATATTCCAGATCAATCTATGATCGTCTATCAATGCAAGGATGAACATAACCTTCCAGTGGAAATTTCTTCCATTTTATGTGTATTGATTCCACTAAATAAAGGTTATTTATCTCAAATGGTTGGTGAGAAACTCACAATTAAGAATATTCCCATTGTACGGGATATTGATGATGTCTTTCTGGAGGAATTACCGGGTCTTCCACCAAATCGTGAAGTTGCGTTTTCAATAGAACTCGTACCGGGTGCTTTGCCTATTTCAAAGACACCTTATAGAATGGCCCCAATTGAGTTGCAGGAAATGAAGAAGCAACTCCAAGAGAATCTTGATAAGGGATTCATACGCCCTAGTGCATCACCTTGGGGAGCACCTGTTCTATTTGTTAAGAAGAAAGATGGATCAATGAGACTCTGTATTGATTATCGAGAACGTAACAAGATCACTATCAAGAACAAATATCCTCTCCCGCGCATTGATGACCTATTTGACCAACTACGCGGAGCTCAATAATTTTCCAAGATTGATCTTCGTTCAGTGTATCATCAATTAAGGGTCAAAAGGGAGGATATACCAAAGACGGCTTTCTGTACAAGGTATGGACACTATGAATTTATAGTTATGCCATTTGGTCTTACTAATTCCCCTGCTATCTTCATGGATCTGATGAATAGAGTCATTAGAGACTATCTTGATCAATTTGTGGTAGTGTTTATAGATGATATTCTTGTCTATTAAAAGAGCAAGGAAGAACATGAAGATCACTTGAGAATTATATTTAAGACCCTGAGAAAGGAGAAGCTTTATTACAAATTTACCAAGTGTCAATTTTGGCTTCAAAAAGTTGCATTTTTGGGTCACATAATCTCAAAAGAGGGGATATCTGTGGATCCAGCAAAAATAGAGGTTATTGAAAGATGGTCGAGACCAACAACAGTAACTGAGACCCAATGTTTTCTTGGTTTGGCTGGATATTATCGATGTTTTGTGAAATATTTTTCATGATTATCTAATCCACTCATCAAGTTGACTCGGAAAGGAGTTATGTTTGTCTGGACGGAAGAATGTGAAGAGAATTTCAAGGAGTTGAAAAGAAGGTTATCCAGTGCACCTGTGCTCACACTTCCTCGTAGTGGAGAAGGGTTTGTGATCTATAGTGATGCATCCAAGAAGGGATTAGGGTGTGTTCTTATGAAAAATGATATGGTGATAGCTTATGCCTCATGACTGTTGAAAATCCATGAGCAAAATTACCCAACACTTGATTTGGAGTTAGCTGCGGTAATCTTTGCATTAATGATTTGGAGGCATTACCTTTATGGTGAAAGGTGTGATATTTATACTGATCATAAAAGTTTAAAGTATATTTTCACACAAAAGGAGCTGAATATTCATCAAAGAAGATGGTTGGAGCTGATTAAGGATTATGACTGCTCAATCCATTACCACCGTGGGAAAGCCAACAAGGTGGCAGATGCATTAAGTCGACAAGACCATGCTAGTTTATCCATGAGGAGGATCACAAAAGATCCAATATTTATGGATTTACAAAGGATGGATCTTGGAATTATAATGGAAGGGGAAAAATCTTATCTTTCTCAAATGAATGTTCAACTATCTATACATGTGAAGATTAAAGAGGCACAGAAAGAAGATGTCGAGTTACAAAAGAAGGTGAGAAATGTTCCTGAGTTCAACCTTGATTGTGATTGGATAATAAAGTTCAGGAATCGGGTTTGTGTTCCTCCGGTAACATCCCGAGATTTTATGAAAAATAATCTTTTTAATTTTATTAATGTCTTGTGTTGTACGCTACACCAAAAGGATCTTTCACAACACGCATCCTTGACTTGCCTTGCATTACACGCAATCACAACCTTCCCCGATAGCGTGTGTAGTACGTAATACTGAGTTTCACGAAACAACGATGTGCTATTAAAATATTATTAAAACTAGCCGTTATGAATAGTAATAACCACTTTTTAAATTTTAGAAATTTTAGCTCTCAAAATGGCCTTCATTTTTGGATTCGGAGTATCGAATTTAGCCTAAGGTGAAATTTTGGTACTTTTCGGATAACTTTCATATTCTGATGAATAGTGAAAATTACTAAATTATAATTAAAAACAACTTTTTTAATAGAAATAATTAATAGTGATAAATCATTAATTTGAGTGGTATTAAAGTATATTTAGAATATATTTTTACAATTTAATACAATGTTGGTCATTGGATGTAATTTCACATTTAAACCAGACATAATCAAGTGTTAATCTTTTGATAGATATTGTTTCTTAAAAACACGCTATTTGTTTTAACAGCGGGATTTAATTATAAAATTAATTAATGCAATTTCTATGTTATGAATTTTGTAAAATAGACTTCATTTTTGAATTTGGAATATGAAATATAGCTTAGGATGAAATTTTGGCATTTTTCTGAAAACTTTCAATTTTTGATGAATAGCGAAACCACTAAGTGGTAGGTTAAAAACTGAATTTTGCATAAAACATAATTTTACCGCTTCTGTGAATGGAATTTCGAAAATCCGACAGACACGGTTAATATCAAGGACTAAAATGTGGTTCAATGAGATGAAAATAATTTTTTTGTGAATAGTAACTTTTTACTTTTTTACCACGGTTAAAAGTAAATAGGGTAATTAAGGGTAAAAATGATATTAATATTACCCTAACACATGTCCTAATACTATTGGACACGTGTATCTCGACCAAAAACAACCTTAAGTGTAAAATATTATCATTTAGGACCACTTGGATTAGATTAGGACATTTATTATTATTTAATTCAAAGAAGAGTTAAAAGAGTCAAAATCAATGTTTATTTACTAAAACATTTTTAATATAGGGTTATACATAAGATAAATTCGATTGTAAATATTCATTAGAAAGATAAAAAGATTTCCTACATAATGATAGTTTATTTATAATTTTTAGACTTTAAATAAATTAATTTATTTATGACACAACGATGATGCAGTAATTACCCTTTTAAGGAAATATTAACATAATTGATGTTATAAATGCTCAAATGAATGTAATTTGAGACTTTTTATGAATTCCACTAATTTTCAAGGTTACTATGATATCGTAGTGTTGATTTAATCAACTTGGTTTGAACATATAAGTCTGTTATGACTTTCACAAAAATCATATATCAAATAGTGTCAAAATTGACACAAAATAGTTTTTAAATCAAATATTATATTATTAATTGTTATTTTATTCCTAAAAATCTAAGGTTCGGCCAAATGAAATAGATAAGGATATATATATTAATAGTAAACAATTTGGGGTTCGTTTGGCATGTTATATTAAGTGTATTAACCATATAGTGAAAGAAAACAAAAAGACACGGTAAAAGTTAAATTATTTAACTTAGAGTTAAATCTAATTGATAAGGTTAAAATAATACCCTAAACTTGTCTATATCTTATTGGTTGATAGGATTTTGACCCATCCCCACTTTAGCTTTGAAATAAGACCCTTTGGAACCATTATGAACCGATTTTGACTTTAATATAAAATAATATTTTGAGATATTCCTAAAGTGCCCCTCTCCTCCCTTATAAAAGGACACCTCCTCCCCCTCCTCCTCACACCAATTTGAGCCCTCAAGCTCGGCCAAACCCTGCCAAAATCCCTTCTCCACTTCCCTAGAATAATCCTAGAGGCCCTGGTCTTCTTCAAAGACCAATCTTAGTTCCCTAAGTGGAGGATTCAAAGAGGCGTTTCAAAGAAGAGGTAATATCCATTACCGATCTTCTCAATTTCTTTCTTATTCAACTTCTTCTTCTTTAGTTGTTTCATGATAAAGTAATAAAATCAGTATTAATTACATACTTATATGTTATTATAAATATGAAACAACCCTAATTCACCTTCTATCCATCCTACGGAAAAATGAAATCACCGCGTGTGCGTACGTACGGAATACCGTCTCCACGCCGTGGTGTAATCTATTTTCCGCCACCACCTTACATGGATGGGTATAATGGTGTAAAGAATAAATATACATAGTTATTACAACATCATATTGATTCTGATATGTTGTATAATCCACTCCAATTCAATTCAATATTTATGGAAATGATATCATCGCTCGTGCGTACGTACGGACTACCGTCTCCACGGCGCGATGAGATTCATTCTACATGTTAACCATTTAAGAATGATTATAAAGTATATATAAGAAATAATAATGAAATATATGACATTATAAAGCTACTGGATTTATGTATATATATATATATGTGTATGTCATCTACTTACTCCCATTCAAGACAATAAGGAAAGGAAAACGACGTTCATGCGTACGTACGGACTACCGTCTCCATGAACGATGTTTTTCATTTCATTTATCTATCTATTATATATATATATACTGAATATATGATATATAAATCATATTTTGTATTTTGGAAGTAAGTAAATCATGATATAAGTAATAATAATGTCAAGAACAACAAGTCAAAACACCTACGATAAATGAAATGATTTTACCCAAAACGCTTCTTTAACATGGAATTTACAAAAGAACGGGTAATATAATGTCATAAGTGAAGCATATATGATATCATAAAAATTAATATGATTCTGTAATAAGTAAATTACATTATTTAAATCATTATACAGGAGGTTCGGACACATACGAAGAAAATCGGACCTAAGGTAAGGGAAATATCAAAATCTCATTTTTATCCGAGATTGTTTATTCGTAAGTATTTACTGGGGTGTATTTTATCATCCACATCCATGTTTCACCAATATGTAATATTATTTCCATCCACCTACAATTTTATAAATCCATTTTTACCCTTCGGTGAGTTTTTAGTAATATGTATGAAAGGAATCTTTTGTCGTTTTTCGTACGAGGTACTTTTTGACTTTTCCGACAAAAGTACGAAGAATGTTTTTTTTAACTTATACGGCATGAATGGATTTTTTAAAAACATTATTTCCAAGAAGCTTCCTTTACAAGTTTTCAAGTTTTTTTAATCAACTTATTTTAGTTTTAAATTGTAAGACATGTTAAGAATGGAAAATGTTTTTTAAGTAGAAAGGATATTTTCCTCAAGAATGGATTTCAAGTGTTTTATCAAAATTATTTTCCATCTAAGAAGATAAAGGGTTCTATTTTTATCCCTATTATTACATGGGTTTGATTATTTTGTGATGGAAATATTTTTATGAATTCCTTTATCTTATATGAATTGTTTTATGATGTCATGTTGTTTAAGAATTCCATTTTTATTACATGGGTTACGCTATGATGTATGGTTTATGATTATGTGGCACACATAAGAAATGATTAATTATAAGATGGGTGGGACCTATATCTCCCTCCAATGCATTGGGTAAAGATTTTATATCTCATGAGATAGACAGGGCTGGAACGGTAGGTTATACCGGTTCAGTGAAACAGGACTGAAACGAGGGTTACTCGATTCAGAAAGGGACTTTGTCCACTAAGATAGTCTTGGAAATGAGTCTTTACTAACAAGAAATGATTCTCTATGATTATGTGTGAATGCCACAAAGTTTAACGTTTTAAGTTATGATTATTGTGATTACATTTCACTACCATGATTTACCCCATGTTATGAAATTATGATCTCTTTTGCAGGTTAAGATTTTCCAAAAGTTATGTGCTTATGTATATGATGTGATTGATATTTCTTTTGTTTACCCTTAATGAGCATTTGAGCTCACCCTTTTATGTTTTCTTTTCCCCAGGATATAAAGAAAGGTTTTAGGTAAAAAAAGGGGAACATCTTTATAGGAGATGTTGAAGATCTTTCACCACGATTAGAAGATTACGTTCCGAGTTTCCAAAGACACTAAACTATTACGATCCTTGTGTGTGTGTTTTTGTTATGTACTAAGTATTCCGCAAATGTAATGTATTGTCCATGTACGTCAAGCTTTGGGTCTCTACACCTCCCATCCCCGAATTAAAGAAGGAGATGCTGGATGAGGCTCATAGTTCTTCATTCTCTATTCATCCTGGAAGCACGAAGATGTATAGGGAACTGAAAGAGTACTTCTGGTGGGATGGCATGAAAAGAGACGTTGCTGAATATGTCTCTCGATGATTCGTTTGTCAACAAGTTAAAGCTGAGAGACAGAAGTCTAAGTGGATGTTAAAACCATTACCCGTACCCGAATGGAAATGGGAAAACATTACTATGGACTTTGTCACAGGACTTCCTAAAACATCCAAAGGCAATAATGCTATCTGGGTCATAGTAGATCGTCTTACAAAGTTTGCACACTTCATTGCTATTAGAGAGGATTTCTCTCTGGATCAGCTTTCCAAGATATATGTAAAGGAAGTGGTAAGATTACATGGTGTACCACTTTCTATTATATCTGATCAGGATCCGAGATTTACCTCGAAGTTATGGCGAAGTCTTCAGCATACTCTGGATACAGAGTTGAGTTTCAGCACTGCTTATCATCCTCAGACAGACGGTCAGTCTGAGAGAACAATTCTAACCCTAGAAGATATGTTGAGAGCTTGCTCTATGGATTTCAAAGGAGGTTGGGATCAACACGTACCTTTGGTGGAATTTTCTTATAATAATAGCTTTCAATCCAGTATTCAGATGGATCCTTATGAAGCTCTCTATGGAAAGAAATGCAGGACTCCAACTTGCTGGGATGAAGTTGGGGAAAGAAAGCTATTAGGACCTGATCTTGTTGATGAAATGGAAGAAAAGGTCAGATCTATTCAACAACACATAAGAGCAGCTCAGAGTCGACAGAAAATTTATGCCGACAACCGAAGAAAAGACCTAGAGTTTGAAGTGGGTGGTAAAGTGTTGTTACGAATATCTCCCTGGAAGAGGGTTATGAGATTTGGAAAGAAGGAGAAGTTGAGCCCTAGATATATCGGTCCTTTCGAAATACTGGATCGTGTTGGGAAGGTAGCTTACCGATTGGCACTTCCACCGAATCTCTCTCAATTTCACGATGTGTTCCATGTATCTCTCCAGAGAAAGTACATACCTGATCCTTCACATGTACTCAGCTCAGAAGTTGTACTGCTAGAGAAAGATCTCTCTTATGAAGAACAACCGATGGAGATTCTGGATCGTAGTGAAAAAGTCCTACGAAACAAGACCACTCGATTGGTGAAAGTTTTATGGAGGAACCACTAATTAGAAGAAGCTACATGGGAGCATGAAAATATGATGAGGGAGAGGTATCCTCACCTGTTTGTTACAAAGTGACGAATTTCGAGGGGGAAATTCATTTTAAGGGGGGTTGAATGTAACACCCGAGACTTTTATGTTATATAAATCATCAATGGAATCTTTTTCTACACAACACTTGCTTGGCTTGCTTTACAGGAAATCACGAACTTCCTCGATAGCTTGCGTCGTACGCAATACCGAGTTTCACTAAACAACGATATGCTATTAAAATATTATTAAAACTAGCCGTTATGAATAGTAATAACCACTTTTTGAAATTTTATAAATTTTATTTTTCAAAATAGACTTTATTTTTGGATTCGGAATATCGAAATTAGCCTCGGGTGAAATTTTGGTCTTTTTCTGAAAACTTTCAATTTTTTATGAATAGTGAAACCACTAAGTGGTAGTTAAAAAAACTGAATTTTTCATAAAACATAATTTTACCGCTTATGTGAGTGGAATTTCAAAAATCCGAGAGACACAGTTGATGTCAGTAAGTATAATGTGGTTCAATGAGATGAAAATAATTTTTTGGTGAATAGTAACTTTTTACTTTTTTTTACCACGGTAAAAAGTAAGTAGGGTAATTAAGGGTAAAGATGATATTATTATTACCCTAACACATGTCCTAATTCTATTGGATAAGTGTAATTCGACCAAAAACAAACTTAGGAATAAAATATGACCATTTAGGCCAACTTGGATTAGATTAGGACATTTACTATTAATTTATTTAAAGAAGGGTTAAAATAGTTAAAATCAAAGTTTAATAAGTTAATAATTTTTAATATGGGGTTATTCAAAAGATAAATTAGACTATACATATTCATTAGAAAGATAAAAGGATTTCCTACATAATGGTACTTTATTTGTAATTTTTAGACATTAAATAATTTAATTTATTTATGACACAATGATGATGCAATAATTATCTTATTAATGAAATATTGATATAATTGATGTTATAAACACCAAAATAAATGTAATTTGAGACTTTTTATGAATCCCAGTAATTTTCTAGGCAAATATGACATGTTAGTATGGATTTAATTAACTTGGTTCGAACTAATAATTCTGTTATGATTTTCACAAAAATCAATTACTTAATAGTGTCAAAATTGACATAAAATAGTTTTTAAAAAAAATATTATATTGGTAATTGTTATTTTATTCCTAAAAATATATGGTTCGGCCAAATGACTTAGATAAGGTTATATATATTAATAATAAACAACTTGGGGTTCGTTTGGCTACTTATAGTATCTTTATTAACCTTATAGTATACGAACACAAGAAGACATGGTAAAAGTAAACTTATTTAACTTAATGTTAAATCTAAATGATAAGGTTAAAATAGGAACCTAAACTTGTCTAAATTCTATTGGATGAGAGGCTTTAGACCCATCCCCACCTTAGTTTCTAAATATATCAATTTGGAGCTATTTAAAACCAATCTTGACTTTATAATAAAATAATAGTTTTAGTTATTCCGAAGGTGCCCCTCTCCTCCCTTATAAAAGGACACCTCCTCCCCCTCTTCCTCACACCACTTTGAGCCTTCAAGCTCGGCCAACCCCTGCCAATTTCTCCTATCCAATTCCCTAGAGGCATCCTAGAGCTCCTGGTCTTCTTCAAAGGCCAATTTTAGTGCCCTAAAAGAAGGTCTCAAAGAAGCACTTCAAAGAGGAGGTAATGTCTGTTACCGATTATTTCATCTTTATTTCTTCTTCCACTTCTTCTTCTTTAGTTATTTCATTATGAAGTAATAACATTAGTATCACCCATATACTGATATTTTATTATAAGTATGAAAAAACCCTATTTTACCATCTATCCATCCTACGGAAAAAGAAATCAACGCGCATGCGTACGTACGGAATATCGTCTCCACGCCGTGGTGTAATCTATTTTCCACCACCACCTTACATGGATGGGTATAATGGTGTAAATAATGACTATATATGACTATTAAAAAGTAATATTGATTCTGAAATAGTATTAAAATACTCCAATACAATTCCACAATCATAGGAACGATATCATCACTCGTGCGTACGTACGGAATACCATCTCCACGATGTGATGCAACTCGTTCTACATGAACTTCATTTCATAATGATTATATAAATGAATTGAATGAATTAATATGATATATATGACACTAATACCATTCTGTAAATGTGGTATCTATAACCTAAAGAAAAGAATAAGAATTTATTCGACAAAACACGCATAAGAACAAAAAGTTATAAACACCCGAATAACAAGTAACAATGAAATATTACTACTAAGAAGCTACGATTATGACCATATATGATATCATAAAAATAAGTATGATTCTGGAATAAGTCAATAACATTATTTAAATCATTATACAGGAGGTTCAGACACTTACAAAGCAAGTCGGACCTAAGGTAAGGGAAATATCACAATCCCATTTTTATCCGAGATTGTTT
Organism: Viscum album; assembly: GCA_963277665.1. Classification (NCBI taxonomy): domain Eukaryota; kingdom Viridiplantae; phylum Streptophyta; class Magnoliopsida; order Santalales; family Viscaceae; genus Viscum; species Viscum album. Next base: position 1,301,709,953 of record OY728140.1, on the reverse strand, counting down.
ATACTTTGAAATTTACTGGGGTGTATTTTATCATCCACATACATGTTTCCTCAATATGTAATATTATTTCCATCCACCTACAATTGTTTAAATCCAATTTTACCCTTCGGTGAGTTTTTAGTAAAAGATATGAAAGGAATATTTTGTCGTTTTTCGTATGAGGTACTTTTTGACGTTTCCGACAAAAGTACGAGAAGAATGTTTTTTTTACTTACACGGCATGAATGGATTTTTAAAACATTATTTCCAAGAAGCTTCCTTTAAAAGTTTTCAAGCTTATTTTTAATCAACTTCTTTTTGATTAAAATTTTATGACATATTAAGAAAGGAAAAATGTTTTTGAAGTAGAAAGGATATTTTCCTCAGGAATGAAGTTCAAGTGTTTTATCAAAATTATTTTCCATATAAGATAATAAAGGGTTCTGTTTATATCCCTATTTTTACATTCATTTGACTATGTTGTGATGGAATTATGTTTATGAATTTCTTTATCTTATATGAATGGTTTTATGATGTCATTTTGTTTAAGAATCCCATTTTTATTACATGGGTTATGCAATGATGTATGATTTATGATTTTGTGACACACATAAGAATGGTATCATTATGAGATGGGTGGGACCTATATATCCCTCCAATGCATTGGGTAAAGATTTTATATCTCATGAGATAGACATGGCTGGAACGGTAGGTTATACAGGTTCAGTGAAACAGGACTGAAACGAGGGTGACTCGGTTCAAAAAGGGACTTTGTCCACTAAGATAGTCTTGGAAATGAGTCTTGACTAACAAGAAATTATTCTCTATGATTATGTGTGTATGCCAAAAAGTTTCATGGTTTAAGTTATGATTATTGTTATTACATTTCACTACCATGATTTATCCCATGTTATGAAATTATGATCTCTTTTGTAGGTTAAGATTTCCAAAAGTTATGTTCTTGTGTATACGATGTGATTGATATTTCTTTTGTTTACCCTTACTGAGCATTTGAGCTCACCCTTTTGTATATTTTCTTTCCCCAGGTGAGGAAGAAGGTTATTAAGTAGGATATGCCAAAAAGGGACTCTAGATATGATGAAATAAGTGGGAGGCAAAGTTGATGCTTTATGAACCAGTTGTTTATGTTTCCCAGTTTCTAAAGACACTATACCTATACGGTCCTTTCGTGGGTTTGTTATATGTTGTAATAAGTATGCTTCAATTTTGAAGTATTAACAATGTATGTAAAGTATGGGTCGTTATAGTTGGTATCAGAGGAAAGGTATAGTCAACCTTTGGAAACTAGGATGTGAAAGCCTTAGTAAGAACCCTAAGGATAAGTCTAAGCATAGAACACAATATTAGTGTTTTAGAAATGGCCATGAATAACCTAGGATAAGACCTTAAGTGTGAAATTTTATTCTTGATTATGTGGTTTTCCTATTATAATTAGTGTTGCTCACACTATTCTTCTTGGTTTTAGTCAATGGCCGGAACCCGAAGGAACCGTGTTAATGCGGAATGCGACGGGCAATGCAATGATTGTCCCCCTGAGCAACCAAACGTTATGGGAGCTGGATTGCAAAATCTTGTAGCCATTCTCACACAACATTCTCAAGCTATGAATCATGCAGGACTTCCAAACGAGCAAAGGAAGGAGAAACATTCTGTTGAATCCTTCATGAGGCAGCGTCGACCTTCTTTCAGCGGGTCTACTGATCCATTAGTTGCTGAAAAATGGATTAGTACTACTGAAAAGATATTTTCAGTTCTTCAATGTTCTGAACATGATAAAGTCATCCTAGAAGTGTATCGTTTGGAAGGAGATGCTGATCAATGGTGGAATATTATTAAGAATACGAGGTAAAGGGATGAAATTGAGTCTATGGAATGGGATGAGTTCAAGAACTTATTTTTCAATAAGTACTTCCCTCGTATTCTCCAAACTAAGATGGAGAAAGAGTTTCTTGAACTAAAGAAAAAGGATGATGAATCTTTTGGTACATATGAAGTAAATTTTACAAGACTTGCAAGGTACGCTTCTGGTATTATTATCCAACCTGAGAGTAAGATCGATCGATTCTTTAGTGGCTTAAAACCAAGTCTTCGAAGGGCGTTAGCCATAAGGGACTTCAATAGCTACGAGGAAATCGATCGATGTGCTCTCAAAGTCGAGATGAAGATTGGAGTAACCCATCAGTCATATGGGTTTGATAAGAAGAGGAAAATGGAATTCAAAGGAAAATCTAAAGAGTAAACTGAAAAGAAGATGAGATTTCCCTTATGCTCAAAGTGTGGAAAGAAACATGGAGGGAGTTGTCTTAAAGGGACAAGTAAATGTTTCAAATGTGGAAAGGAAGGTCATCGGGCATTTGAATTCCGCGATGATGGGAAGAAGATGTCTAATGATGCAAACAAAGGAAGGGATACACAGAATGAACCTACTACACTTCAATGTTTCAAGTGCAACGAGATGGGGAATTATGCCAATAAATGCCCTAATCCAAGGGTTGATGATGATGGTCGACGTCAACAAACTCTTAAGGCTAAAGACAAAGGAAAGTCACATGAAATTTCTATCAGCGATGTGGAGTACGATAACGATGTGGTGAAAGGTACACTTACCATCCACTCTAAAGTAGCAAATTTTTTATTTGATTATGGATCCACCCACTCTTTTATTTCTGAAGAATTTTCTAAGGGTATCACCCTATTACCTCAACAATTAGATGTTGAGTTAGCTGTGACAACACCTAATGGCACAACAGTCACATCAAAAGTTTATAATTCTTCTCCGATCGATGTTTGTGGGAAAGTGCTTCCTGAAAATCTTGTGATCCTTCCTATAGTGGAATTTTATGTGATTCTTGGCATGTATTGGCTTTCTTTATATGGAGCTCATATCAATTTCCAAAGAAGGGAAGTCACATTTCATATTCCAGATCAATCTATGATCGTCTATCAATGCAAGGATGAACATAACCTTCTAAAGGAAATTTCTTCCATTTTATGGGTATTGATTCCACTAAATGAAGGTTATTTATATCAAATGGTTGGTGAGAAACTCACGATTAAGAATATGCCCATTGTAAGGGAGTTTTATGATGTCTTTCCGGAGGAATTACCGAGTCTTCCACCAAATCGTGAAGTTGAGTTTTCAATAGAACTCGTATCGGGTGCTTTGCCTATTTCAAAGACACCTTATAGAATGGCCCCAATTGAGTTGCAGGAATTGAAGAAGCAACTCCAAGAGAATATTGATAAGGGATTCATACGCCCTAGTGCATCACCTTGGGGAGTACCTGTTCTATTTGTTAAGAAGAAATATGGATCAATGAGACTCTGCATTGATTATCGAGAACGTAACAAGATCACTATCAAGAAAAAATATCCTCTCCTGCGCATTGATGACCTATTTGACCAACTACGCGGAGCTCAATACTTTTCCAAGATTGATCTTCGTTCACTGTATCATCAATTAAGGGTCAAAAGAGAGGATATACCAAAGACGGCTTTCCGTACAAGGTATGGACACTATGAATTTTTAGTGATGCCATTTGGTCTTACTAATTCCCCTGCTATCTTCATGGATCTGATGAATCGAGTCTTTAGAGACTATCTTGATCAATTTGTGGTAGTCTTTATAGACGATATTCTTTTCTATTCAAAGAGCAAGTAAGAACATGAAGATCACTTGAGAATTATATTGAAGACCCTGAGAAAAGAGAATCTTTATGCCAAATTTACCAAGTGTGAATTTTGGCTTCAAAAAGTTGCATTTTTGGGTCACATAATCTCAAAAGAGGGGATATCTTTGGATCCAGCAAAAAGAGAGGTTATCGAAAGATGGTCGAGACCAACAACAGTAACTGAGATCCAAAGTTTTCTTGGTTTGGATGGATATTATCGACCTTTTGTGAAATATTTTTCATGATTATCTAATACACTCACCAAGTTGACTCGGAAAGGAGTTACGTTTGTCTGGATGGAAGAATGTGAAAAGAATTTCAAGGAGTTGAAAAGAAGGTTATCCAGTGCACCTGTGCTCACACTGCCTTGAAGTGGAGAAAGGTTTGTGATCTATAGTGATGTATCCAAGAAGGTATTAGGGTGTGTTCTTATGCAAAATGATATGGTGATAGCTTATGCCTCACGAAAGTTGAAAATCCATGAGAAAAATTACCCAACACATGATTTGGAGTTAGCTGCGGTAATCTTTGCATTAAAGATTTGGAGGCATTACCTTTATGGTGAAAGGTGTGATATTTATACTGATCATAAAAGTTTAAAGTATATTTTCACACAAAAGGAGCTGAATATGCATCAAAGAAGATGGTTGGTGCTGATTAAGGAGCACGACTGCTCAATCCATTACCACCGTGGGAAAGCAAACAAGGTGGAAGATGCATTAAGTCGACAAGACCATGCTAGTTTATCCATGATGATGATCACAAAAGATCCAATATTTATGGATTTACAAAGGATGGATCTTGGAATTATAATGGAAGGGGAAAAATCTTATCTTTCTCAAATGAATGTTCAACCATATATACATGTGAAGATTAAAGAGGCACAGAAAGAAGATGTCGAGTTACAAAAGAAGGTGAGAAATGTTCCTGAGTTCAACCTTGATTGTGATGGGATAATAAAGTTTAGGAATTGGGTTTGTGTTCCCCCCATCCCCGAATTAAATAAGGAGCTGCTGGATGGGGATCATAGTTCTTCATTCTCTATTCATCCTGGAAGCACGAAGATGTATAGGGACCTGAAAGAGTAGTTCTGGTGGGATGGCATGAAAAGAGATGTCGCTGAATATGTCTCTCGATGCTTGGTTTATCAACAAGTTAAAGATGAGAGACAGAAGTCTAAGGGGATGTTACAACCATTACCCATACCTGAATGGAAATGGGAAAACATTACTATGGAATTTGTCACAGGACTTCCTAAAACATCCAAAGGCAATAATGCTATCTGGGTCATAGTTGATCATCTTATAAAGTCTGCACACTTCATTGCAATTAGAGAGGATTTCTCTCTAGATCAGCTTGCCAGGATATATGTAAAGGAAGTGGTAAGATTGCATGGAGTACCAAGTTCTATTATATCTGATCGGGATCCGAGATTTACCTCGAAGTTCTGGCGAAGTCTTCAGCATACTCTGGATATAGAGTTGAGATTTAGCACTGCTTATCATCCTTAGACTGACGGTCAGTCTGAGAGAACAATTCAAACCCTAGAAGATATGTTGAGAGCTTGCTCTATGGATTTCAAAGGAGGTTGGGATCAACACCTACCTTTGGTGGAATTTTCTTATAATAATAGCTTTCAATCCAGTATTCAGATGGCTCCTTATAAAGCTCTCTATGGAAAGAAATGCAGGACTCCAACTTGCTGGGATGAAGCTGGGGAAAGAAAGCTATTAGGACCTGATCTCGTTGATGAAATGGTAGAAAAGGTCAGATCTATTCAACAACACATAAGAGCAACTCAGAGTCGACAGAAAAGTTATGCCGACAACCGAAGAAAAGACCTAGAGTTTGAAGTGGGTGATAAAGTGTTCTTAGGAATATCTCCCTGGAAGAGGGTTATGAGATTTGGAAAGAAGGGGAAGTTGAACCCTAGATATATCGGTCCTTTCGAAATACTGGATCGTGTTGGGAAGGTAGCTTACCGATTGGCGCTTCCACCGAATCTCTCTCAAGTTCACGATGTGTTCCATGTATCTCTCCTGAGAAAGTACATACCTGATCCTTCACATGTACTCGGCTCAGAAGTTGTACCGCTGGAGCAAGATCTTTCTTATGAAGAACAACCGATAGAGATTCTGGATCGTAGCGAAAAAGTTCTACGAAACAAGACCACTCGATTGGTGAAAGTTTTATGGAGGAACCACTAATTAGAAGAAGCTACATGGGATCTTGAGAATATGATGAGGGAGAGGTATCCTCATCTGTTTGTTACAAAGTGACGAATTTCGAGGGCGAAATTCATTTTAAGGGGGGTAGAATGTAACCCCTGAGACTTTTATGTTATATAAATCATCAAAGGAATCTTTTTCTACACAAAACATGCTTGGCTTTCTTTACACGAAATCACAACCTTTCTCGATAGCTTGCGTCGTACGCAATACCGAGTTTCACTAAACAACGATATGCTATTAAAATATTATTAAAACTAGCCGTTATGAATAGTAATAACCACTTTTTGAAATTTTATAAATTTTATTTTTCAAAATGGACTTCATTTTTGGATTCGGAATATCGAAATTAGCCTAGGGTGAAATATTGGTATTTTTCTGAAAACTTTCAATTTTTGTTGAATAGTGAAACCACTAAGTGGTAGTTAAAAAAACTGAATTTTTCATAAAACATAATTTTACCGCTTCTGTGAGTGGAATTTCAAAAATCCGAGAGACACGGTTGATGTCAGTAAATAAAATGTGGTTCAATGAGATGAAAATAATTTTTTGGTGAATAGTAACTTTTTACTTTGTTTTACCATGGTAAAAAGTAAATAGGGTAATTAAGGGTAAAGATGATATTATTATTACCCTAACACATGTCCTAATTCTATTGGATAAGTGTAATTCGACCAAAAACAAACTTAGGAATAAAATATGACCATTTAGGCCCACTTGGATTAGATTAGGACATTTATTATTAATTTATTTAAAGAAGGGTTAAAATAGTTAAAATCAAAGTCTAATAAATAAATAATTTTTAATATGGGGTTATACATAAGATAAATTCGACTATAAATATTCATTATAAAGCTAAATATATTTCCTACCTAATGGTATTTTATTTGTAATTTTTAGACATTAAATAAGTTAATTTATTTATGACACAATGATGATGCAGTAAGTATCTTATTAATGAAATATTCACATAATTGATGTTATAAACACCAAACTAAATGTAAATTGAGACTTTTTATAAATTCCAGTAATTTTTTAGGTTAATATGACATGTTAGTATTGATTTAATTCACTTGGTTCGAACTAATAATTCTGTTATGATTTTCAGAAAAATCAATTACTAAATAGTTTCAAAATTGCCATAAAATAGTTTTTAAAACAAATATTATATTGGTAATTGTTATTTTATTCCTAAAAATCTAAGGTTCGGCGAAATGACTTAGATAATGTTATATATACTAATAATAAACAACTTGGGGTTCGTTTGGCTGCTTATAGTAAGTTTATTAAACTTATAGTATAAGAACACAAGAAGACATGATAAAAGTAAAATTATTTAACTTAATGTTAAATCTAAATGATAAGGTTCAAATAGGAACCTAAACTTGTCTAAATTCTATTGGATGAGAGGATTTCGACCCATCCCCACCTTAGCTTCGAAATATATCAATTTGGAGCTATTTAAAACCAAAATTGACTTTATAATAAAATAATAGTTTTAGTTATTCCAAAGGTGCCCCTCTCCTCCCTTATAAAAGGACACCTCATCCCCCTCTTCCTCACACCACTTTGAGCCTTCAAGCTCGGCCAAACCCTGCCACTTTCTCCTATCCACTTCCCTAGAGACATCCTAGAGGTCCTGTTCTTCATCAATGGCCAATTTTAGTGCCCTAAAAGAAGGTCTCAAAGAAGCACTTCAAAGAAGAGGTAATGTCTGTTACCGATTCTTTCATCTTTATTTCTTCTTCCACTTCTTCTTCGTTAGTTGTTTAATTATGAAGTAATAACATCAGTATCACTCATATACTGATATGTTATTATAAGTATGAAACAAACCTATTTCACCATCTATCCATCCTACGGAAAAAGAAATCACCGCGCGTGCGTACGTACGGAATACCGTCTCCACGCCGTGGTGTAATCTATTTTCCACCACCACCATACTTGGATGGGTATAATGGTGTAAATAATGACTATATATGACTCTTATAAAGTGATATTGACTCTGAAATAGTATACATATACTCCAATACAATTCCACGATCATAGGAACGATATCATCACTCGTGCGTACGTACGGAATACCGTCTCCACGATGTGATGCGACTCGTTCTACATGATCTTCATTTCATAATGATTATATAAATGAATTGAATGAATTAATATGATATATATGACACTAATACCATTATTTAAATGATTTATCTTTAACCTAAAGAAAATAATAAGAGTTTATTCGACAAAACACGCATAAGAACAAAAAGTTATAAACACCCGAATAACAACTAGCAATGAAATATTACTACTAAGAAGATAAGAATATGACCATATATGATATCATAAAAATAATTATGATTCTGGAATAAGTCTATAACATTATTTAAATCATTATACAGGAGGTTATGACACTTACAAAGCAAGTCGGACATAAGGTAAGGGAAATATCACAATCTCATTTTTATCCGAGATTGTTTATACCTTGAAATTTACTGGGGTGTATTTTATCATCCACATCCATGTTTCCTCAATATGTAATATTATTTCCATCCAACTACAATTGTTTAAATCCAATTTTACCCTTCAGTGAGTTTTTAGTAAAAGATATGAAAGGAATCTTTTGTCGTTTTCTGTATGAGGTACTTTTTGACTTTTCCGACAAAAGTACGAGAAGAATGTTTTTTTAACTTATACGGCATGAATGGATTTTTAAAACATTATTTCCAAGAAAATTCCTTTAAAAGTTTTCAAGATTATTTTTAATCAACTTCTTTTAGACTAAAATTGTATGACATGTTAAGAAAGGAAACATGTTTTTGAAGTAGAAAGGATATTTTACTCAAGAATGAAGTTCAAGTGTTTTATCAAAATTATTTTCCATCTAATATAATAAAGGGTTCTGTTTATATCCCTATTTTTACATTGATTTGACTATGTTGTGATGGAATTATGTTTATGAATTCCTTTATCTTATATGAATGGTTTTATGATGTCATGTTGTTTGAGAATCCCATTTTTATTACATGGGTTATGCAACGATGTATGATTTATGATTTTGTGGCAAACATAAGAATGGTATCATTATGAGATGGGTGGGACCTATATATCCCTCCAATGCATTGGGTAAATATTTTATATCTCATGAGATAGACATGGCTGGAACGGTAGGTTATACTGGTTCAGTGAAACAGGACTGAAATGAGGGTGACTCGGTTCAGAAAGGGACTTTGCCCACTAAGATAGTCTTGGAAATGAGTCTTGACTAACAAGAAATGATTCTCTATGATTATGTGTGTATGCCACAGAGTTCCATATTTTAAGTTATGATTATTGTGATTACATTTCACTGCCATGATTTATCCCATGTTATGAAATTATGATCTCTTTTGCAGGATAAGATTTCCAAAATTTATGTGCTTGTGTATACGATGTGATTGATATTTCTTTTGTTTACCCTTACTGAGCATTTGAGCTCACCCTTTTGTATGTTTTCTTTCCCCAGGTCAGGAAGAAGGTTATTAAGTAGGATATTCCAAAAAGGGACTCTAGATATAATGAAATAAGTGGGAGGAAAAGTTGATGCTTTATGAACCAGTTGTTTATGTTTCCCAGTTTCTAAAGACACTATACCTATACGGTCCTTTCGTGGTTTTGTTATATGTTGTAATAAGTATGATTCAATTTTGAAGTATTAAAAATGTATGTAAAGTACGGGTCGTTATATTATACATGGTAAATCAATTTATATGTACATCTATTCCAATACATGATCAATAACAAGACATCACAAGTCATCCCTAGTGCACAAACAATGACGACCCAAGACTATGAATTTGAGTAGTCACATGTCCCATACAACTCCCAAAATCAACAACTAGAAAAAATAGAATTATCTTCCATTTTATACCATCCCCTATTAATTGGATTAAAGCCAATTAAATTTTAGTTGTTAAATTCTAATTCAACTACCTTCACAATTGAAACATTCAAATTCCCTCCCTGCATGATACACAAGTAACATGGATGAAGGGATCCTTACCTCAATAAAAAGATGATCAAAACCTCCTCCTTCTTTGAAATAGGGGGTGCACAAGGCTCTAAGGAAACCTAATCAAATGGTGGTGCACAAACACATGGTTCCTCTAGTATGAAAGGTTCTAAGGACTCATGGTTGTAATAGTAAAGGGAATCTTACTAGGAAGAAAGGTTCTCGACTTTAGGATGGTAATATCTTATATCAATGGAAAAAATGGTTTCACAGGACATTAATGTTGGATCATGATGATGAACACATGTTTTGACTCTATAAAGGCCTCCCAATAGTTGATAATTTAATGATATATTTTATATCCTCTTAGGATGATAAAAAAACACTTAAATACGGGTTAAAACTAAATTTAAATAACTTAAAATGATACAATTGTGAAAAAAATTGGGAAAAAATAAATTTGAAAAACTATGTAAATGAGTCACCGATGGAAGAACTCCCATTGGACAACCCACTGTTAGGTGAACTACCATTTTATGACTCATTGTAGGAAGAGTCACCGTCGGATGGCTCGCCATTGGATAACTCACCATTTGATGAGTCACCATTTAACAATTCACCATTAGAAAAATCACCATTGGATGGATCAACAATGAATGATTCACCATTGGATGGGTCACCCTCATGAGTCCCTATCGGGGACCTACCATTGTGAGTCATCATATGATGATTTACCATTCCGAGTCACCGTTAGATGATTCATCATCTCTAGTCACCACTAGACGTGCAACTGTCATGATTCAACACCGGTGGCCTACCATCAGCGACTCGCCATAATGAATCACCAATAATAACTAAATGTGTATAACTATCCATTATGAGTTAATTTTAAAACTCACCTCTGTGACCTACATTCACCACCTACCAGTCCTAACTCACAAATGGAAAACTAGAAAACTAGTAATCTCTTGAAATGAGCCACTATGACCTCCCAGAACTCCTCGAACACTATATTTTTACAATATAATTGACCAGGGAGTTCTAGGATATTGAATCAAATGCCTCTCAAACTATTCTAGCCACCTCGAATGAAAAACCAAAATTAGAAGGAAAGAGGAGACCGAACAACCACCCAATGAGATACGACTCAAGTATATTTCTACACTTGAAAAACTGTTACTCAAAAAACATACCACTGGTAAATGATAAACCACCCTATGTTTTTTGAATGAAGGAGTGAAATCTCAACATACATTAACTCAAAATTTCATATCTACTACCCCAACCGACCACAAAACACACCACACAAGAAGAAAAATAACATTGTCCGGACATATGAATAACGAAATTACTTCATCCATTTCAAGATACTATCCTCTTTGAATGTCACTAGCTCACCCACATACGTGTAATCCCTTCTCAATTAAATCCTATTGATTGGGAATCAATTCCCCCCCCCCCTTCTGCATGTCACGACATAACCCTACATTCCACCACAAACATCACAAGGTAGCCGGAATAGATCATCACATTAAAAAAGTTTTAAAAATTTCATTACAAGGAAAAACATAATAAGGAAGAAGAAAAAATAACTATGGGTACTTAGCATACATCTATGTATCCCTTACCTCTGTACTCTCTTCCAGGCCACCATGCCTCCACAACACACGAACCATGTGAATGGTCCATCCACTCAACACCTTATCCTAATGATAATGGATCCCTATAGGCTGCTCCATGAACCCCCCATCATCTTTCACATCCAACTATCCACATTAAATGACATGGTATTCATTAAGAAGATTCCAGAAAATAAGAGTGAGGTTAATTAATTCATGGAACTTCTCAAACTATGGTGAAAACTGATTGGAATTCCACCTTTCCAAATTTCCCCAACACATCAAAGGGCCCGATGAACCTGAGAAGAAGATTTATCCTATAAGCAATCCCTCCTACCTACATCGAGGGGAAACCATCAAGAACACATGGCCTAAAACCTTTAAATCCAAGGGTATCCTCCTATGATTGACATATGACTTCTTCTAAACTTGCACTACTTCCATCCTCTCATGGATAAAATGAACCTTCTCTATCTTTCTCTGCATGACCTCAGGACAATGAACAACTATCTCCACCACATTTGACCAACACAAAGATGAACTACATGGTCTTCCATTAAAAAATGAAATGGAGAAATACCTATGGAATAATGATAGATATTATTGAATGAATAATATACCAAGGGAATATGCCGCACCCATGATCCACCAAATGCCAAGACGCATGACCACAACATTTTCTCTCGTGTATTTTTGCTCTGATTTGTTTGCCCATCCATTTATGGGTGAAAAGAAGTGATGAGGCATAACTGAGTGCCAAAATCTTGCTGAAATACCTGCCAAAACCATGATGTAAAACATGTATTCTGATCCAAAACAATGTATCTCAGAATATGATGTAGCCACAACACCTCATCCATATACCACCTCACAAATTAATCCACTAAACTTGACTCCTTTATTTATATGAAGTGAGCTGATTTCATCAACTGATCAACTACTACTTAAATTGCATCACATGTATGAAACAAAATCGGTACACAATGCTTATCCTTTACCTGATGGAACACTAATAACACAACCACAAACTCTACCACTACCCGCTTAATCTTGAGCCTTCAAAAATACACCCTCAAGCCACTGTATATTTTTGAAATTCCAAGGAGTACCGTAAAAGGTTATCTATGAAACTCTGGGAGGAATCCCTTGCTCAATGCCACTAGAAAAAATAGACATCCAAAGAACATCACCTTATTCTAACCATCCTATGACCATTTTTTAAATAGAATCATCACAGTAAATGTGATCACACATCCCATCTTCCTATGAGTCTCCCCGTTGACACACCGCCACCTACCGCATCAGAGATGAATGTATTGTCATCTGAAATAGACAACCTCTACCACAATCCATTCTTATATCTAAGTCCAATGATTCCAACTTATCCAAAATCCTTCCAAGAGTTTCATAGATTCTTGAATTACTTCCTTCTATGACTTCATTATCAATGAATCTTCCACTAAAGTACCCTTTCCTAAGGTGTAATAGATATCAAAATCATAGTCATAAAGAAACTCCTTCCATATAAACTATCAAAAGTTTATATCTTCCTAGGAATATATATATATATATATATCTTGTGATCTATGATAAACAAAAACGGATCCCCAAATGAGATAATTCTTCCAAAACATTAGTGCAAATATGACCATTGCTTGAGCCAGATCATAAGGGGAATGATTACATTTATGGTGACATATATAGCTTAACCCAAAAAAGATCACTCTTTATTGTTGCATTAGTATTAATCCCATGCCTAGACCAGAAGCGTAGCAATAAACCATGAACATAACTACTTCCTCTAGCATGTGGAGCACTAAGAACTTTCAAACTTATATTTTAGATAGTCGATCATTATCTGGAAGTGCTCACTCAAAATATAATTATATTCCTCTTTGGTCATAGTTGTCAAAAGGGAAAAAAATTGAGAAGAATCATCTCCAAACCTCTATCAATAACCATCTAGACAAAGAAAACTGTAAAACTATTCCCCATTCTTTTCTTATTCCCAATATAAAACTTACACGAGCTTTGACATGACCAATACTATACCCTATTGCGACACAACATGTCCATGGAAATGCACCTCTCACATCTTGATCATACACATGAAAAGTATTCCGTACAGTTGGTGGTGTCGAAGGACCTATAATATAGTCCTCATATTCCTTGATTTATTAACATATAATATAGAGTAGATCTAAACTTCATCGATGAACACAAAGATGAGATGGTCTAGGAACTCATGGAATACAGAGTTCATGATCATTATAAACATGGATAGTGTGTTCGTAACACTTAACACCATAAACAGAAATATTTAGTTCTTATACCAGCACCTGAAAGAATTATTTGGGACATCACCCTACTTCACCCTCAGATGGTGATATTCAGACTACAAATCAATCTAATTGAACCAACATTTTCCCTTCTGTTGGTTGAAACAGTCTTCTATCCTCGGAAGAGGTTTACAGTTCTTGACTATTACATGATTGATCCTCTAGTAGTCTATGAACAACCTCATACAACAATATTAATTTTACAAAAACAAGACTGGAGCACCCCATGTTGCCACAATAGGCTGGAAAAAACCCTTCTCAATCAGATCATCTATCTGAATCCCCAAATCATGCATCTCTAATGGTGTCATATGATAAGGATCATTCCAAATAGGACACGAATGTGGTGTTAAGTCTTTATTGCACCCAACATCACATCAGGGGAGGAAGGGGGGGGGGGGGGTTGAGTCACAACCTCCTCGGTGAATTAATCCATGAAAACTTCAAAAATTATAGAAATCTCCCCCATCACACCTTCCACCAATTCTACTGATAGATTTTACCAACATGTAACGAATAAGCCTCACACACGGACTCCCAATCTAATAACTCCGCTCACCAATAAAATCCACACAGTGGACATCTTTTTTTGATAACAGGACTCTTCTTTGTAATAAATTGATAACATCTGGCACATAATACAAATACTCGAGGCCATGAATGATATCATATGACTTCATCTGTAGTAAGAAAATATCCTCATGGGACTGATGTGGTCCCATAATCATCCAACATCCCAAGCACACATCAATCATGATTTTCTAACCTTCTAATATAGTACAAGACCGAATGGGTGCACGAATAATATGTAAATCTAGTCCTAGAGAATGGGCTAGACCGGGTGCAACAAAAGAGTGTGATTCTCTTGAATCAAACAAACCACAAGAAAGAGTACTAAACCAACTGATTATACCTCAAACGATCTCTGGCCCGGGTGGGACAACTGCCTCTGCATCCTTCAACAGACGAAGCCCATGTCCTATACCCATCTACTGAACACCTCTTCATATACCACACCTAATTTGATGTCCTTGAGGAAAACACTAGGTTCCGCCTCAAAATGCTTCGTCTCCCCTCGGTGGAGTGTGATCCTGCTATCAATACTACTTGAACTTTTATATTGGGTGTTGTTGTTGATGTGGGTGCTAGACCCACCCACATCTACTATACAGATCTCTAATGACCATTGGAAGATGAATCTTAATATGTGCATGGGATCCATAGGTTAATACCTTCAGTCCCGTGTTCTTGGAAAATACCTGAGGACCAGAAGCACGAAATGAGAACTACTGATGTCAACTACCCGCTAGATGTAACATCAAAGGCCATAGCACCTGAGACATACTACTTCTAGACATACCTCATGAAGAACACTTCTATCTCCCATATAGTGATAGACATCATCATGAGTTATTCCTCTCTGTTAACTCCTAATTCTATTAGACCCCCATGTACATTTGAAAGGTAATGGGAGTAAGCATGAATAGAAGTGAAGGATGAAGTGACTCCATCAAGAATCTCACAATTTGAATCTTCATATGAAAATATATCTGGGAAAGAATATAGAAATCCCTAAAAATAATCTCCAGATCTCGTACAAACATAATCCCTTTCTAAAGGCAGAGTAACACCTTCCTTTTCTTAGTGTTCCTAGTGTAATAAAAAGAGCTATTCTCAGAACTCCTTCTCAAAATCGACCCAGAAAAGGTCAGCCTCTTTCCTCCCCCAGGGTACAATGTCTATCACTAATGCATAATTCCCCACATCTGGATAACTTATAGTGGAAACCAATACGATTTTTGAATCCTAGATAAAGTTGATGGCGATCAAATGATCCTTGTTCCAACTCTATGTCTTCATATCTGAAACACTTCCCTCATACATTCCTAGAGTCTACCACTGGAAATCACATAGCGTCTTCTACCATAAATCATCCTATTCCACTAGATCAACCCTCCACAGATCAACTAGATCATCATACTAAGCCACAACTTCTTCCATGACCCACAAATAAAGAACAAATGACACAAACGAAAAAGGAATATAAAGAACTCCTAAGTCTAAGTCATATGGAATTCTATTTAAGATTCATTTTAACTCATTTTAACTTATTACATATTTCAAATTTCCTTTAAACTCTGTTAAAGTTAAAATAAAGATCCATTATTATGCATGTTCCTTTATTAGTGTCTCTACCCTGAAAGTTGTGTAGCCTCACATGATCATTAGATAGATACAGATTCCATTCATCAAATAACTAGTGCACTAAAATAGCATGTCGTAGTCAGTCTTCCCTATCCTTTATCACATACTAAGATCACCAGACACTGTTTCCTTACCAACCCATGCAATCATCATTTTTTCTAACATTTAACTCCTTCATATATCTCAACCATGACATTTGATAACATTCTATAATGAACCCTCCCTGGAATGATACCCCTCCTAATATGGCAATTAAGGAAGATATATAATTACCATTGAGTCCCACCTACATTAGGCCCTAGGGTGGAGACCAACACCAAGGGTATAGAATCTCATGAAATGTGAGGCATTACCCAGTTTATATTAAGAAAATATCAGTAGATAAGATGGTTCATCACAAAAGAATCCAATAAACACACACACACACACATATATATATCTAAAATAAATCCAAGACAATCCCACATTCATATTTAAAATAGAACTACTACAAAACGAGATAATCCGAAGTAAATACCAAAAACAAGGCTATGTAATGACATGAAAGTCGTCCCAAAGTCTGAGCTAATAATTTCCATCACCGTCCATGTATTCCTCTTGAAAAACTAAATGATGTTTTATATATGTATGGTGAGAATACAAGTATATTAAGTTGGAAAAAACCAAATTATCTTATTTACAAGTTGGAGAAGCATAATATTTTCACTATCAATAGTAGAGACTAGAATCCCCTAACATGGAATACTAGAAATCAGAAACTGACAAGGGAATGCTCACCAAATAAATCAATTCATGTAAATTAGTATAATAAAAACATTAATGTTGGGTTCCACTCACCACATACCACTAGTAACCTGCTCAAACCCTAACATAGAATGTACTCACTACCCTCCAACACACACCTGAGCCTCAGAGGTTGTCATGCAGCTAAGGAATTCAAAGCTCACCACATCCTATACACACACACCTGGGCTACAACCATACCACATCTCACCCAAAAGCTCTTGGGCCAGAACCACACCTCATCCTGATGACAGATGGGAAGCACACCACATCACATATTGTATACAACTTGGACAATATACCTCACCCTTAATCAACTGGGCCTCACAACCACATCACGAACTTCCTGAGGAATCTTGAATACTATTTACTATAAGATTTGGTAGGGATGATCCCATAACCATTCATCCATCCTCCCACCAGGATGTTGGAAAAAGTCACCCTCCCCTCTGAAAAAGGGTTGTTTCACACATAGTGCTCGGCTAGGGTTCAGTGCATATAGAAAACACAAGAAAAATACATGTATATATATAGTATCAAACACTCATGTCCAAACTATGGGTTATTACTATAAAAAGAAAACCATACCATAATAAATCCTTTTCTTCTACCTCTAAATGGATTTATTAATACCTACAATTGTCACTTATGATGGTGAAAAATGAAATATAATTCACAAAAAGACAGAATTATAAACACTCCCTGACCAAATCAATTAACCAATTACAATTATTTATTCGGAAAACCATTTATTCAATCAATACCTACCCGAGAATCTACAAACCACAACACTCAACAATATACAGAACATATACCACATAGAGGAAAAAATAACCACATTAAAGTAACTCACATCATATTTCCACTCTATTTAACAGCCATATCATCCATTTCCATCATTATTATTCATATTCATTCAATCTAATCCATCCTAAAAAATAAATGAACCTCCATCTGAAACCCATAATCATCATTAATTTTCATCACAACCAAACCCATCATCCCAACTCCAAAACAACATTTCACCCATCACACCCAATAACATAAATATAACCCAACCAATATCTGCAGCCCAACTACTCAAAAACATACCATACATTCCACAATTAGTCAATCTATAAACTTGATATTCTATTATAACACTCATACCTCCCCACCTTATAGACATTCCCTCAACCCCATATTTACAAAACCACACATGAAATAAGATAATATAAAACCCTACACATCACACAACCACACCTAACCAGGAAAGGAGTATTAAGATTTAAAAAACACTTGTTCCTTAATTCCACATTGATAATTCCTGGGTTATCACAGGAAAAGTTAAATCCTGGGGCATCCTTTTATTTATCAAGAAATATGTGGTTAATAAATCATATATATACAGTCATTAAACACCTAATAAACACCAATACATCACAAGTATTCCCATGTTCCAAAACAAAACCACCAATGACTATGATTTTTTTGTATGCATACAACCCATATAACTCACTATATCAAAAAATATCAAATCATAAGCACGTATCACTATTTAACAGCCCCAGTTTATTGGATTAATGCTAATTAAATTATATTTATTAAATTCTGATTCAACATCCTTCACATTGGAAGCATTCATACAACAACCCAACATGATATAAAAAAACAAGCAACAAGGGATCAATTCCACACGAAACAGATGATCATCACCTCTTTAATGTGTCAAAGAAGGGGTATGAAAGGATCCATGGAAAAAAGATCTAATGGTGCATCATAGACATACAAATCCTAAGGAAAGAAAGGTTCCTAGGATTCTTGGTTATAGGAGTAAAGAGAAATATACATGAAAGAAAGGGTATCATATTTAGAAAGGCCTTATCTAGTATGAATGAAAGAAATTGTTTCAAAATCCATTAAACCCAAATCATGATCAATACCATTAATTTTGAATATATAAGGTCATTTCGAGCATTAAGAATTTAATAATATATTTTATATCATTTGAAAAAGATTCAAACAAATATAAATATGGATATAAACCCATTTTATGTCAACTAAACGTTGATGAGGTGAAACTACAAAAACTGGGAAAAAATGGAAATTTAACAAACTATAGAAAGTACTTACCTATGGATAACCTACCACTGGATGACTAACTGTTACATAACCAACCATTAAAAGACTCATAATTATTTACTTCTCCATTGGACATGTTACCATTGGATGAGTCATCATTGGACGATTCAGTATTGGGAAAGTCACCATTAGATTACTCACCATTGGACAAGTCAAATTTTATGGGTCACTTTTATGATCTTACCTCGATATATACTATTACAAGTCACTAATAGATTATTCAACATTGAGATTCACTGTAGTATGAGTCAAAGTTAAGATTCACCTCTAGATGTGACACTGTAGGCGACCTATCATCACCAAGTCATCATCTCAACTCACCGTTATGAGTTATTGGAGGAAGTATCACCGTTTTATGTCGCCATAGTGACCCACTATTGTGACCTACCATTTCCACATACCAGTCCGGACTCAACACTAGAAAACATGAAAACTAGAAAACCCTAGAAATGAGCCACCATGACCTCTCAAAACACCTCAAACACAATATTTTCACAAAGTAATGAACTAGAGAGGTCTGAGCCATTACAATATAATATCCCTGAATATCAATCATAATACACTTCAAGGAGCCCTCTTAAAAAAATAATAGAGATCATAAATTCTCTTTAACAGTTACATATAGTGTAATTAATCATTAGTAAATAAGAATAATACACATTGAATAGTAAATAACTAAACACAATTGACATTTAAATAACCTAATTATCATGATAAGATAAAAAATAATAAATAAATGAAGGAACATAACTGAAATCAAATTTCATATGATCAATAAACTGAGAATGAAATACATCAATGGATAATATAATTTCTGAAATATCATGGATAATATTAATAGTATTATTAATGAAACACATTATTAATTAATGGATAACATGTCTACAGAAAATGATACCCAAAATATTAATACCATTCACAAGAAAACTCATAACAAGATTGAAATCCCCGTTTAATTATTTGTTAATTATTTGTCTCACGTGACCTTCTAAATAATCAAGAGGGCTATATTTGATCAGAACCCACCAACTAGTACTTTTCCAAATAATTCATCATATATCAAATAATCAATTTAATTTCATAAAAATTTCCTTAACTTCAAATAATCATATTGTGTAAATAATATATTTTAAAAAAATATTTCACATATATAAATATATAAAATATAGAAAATTGAATGTATAAATGATCAAGGATTTAATCAATATACATATCAATGAAAATTAATATGGATATTAATGTGATAGTGTTCAATGATATCATAAATGATAACGGTTCCAAAATATGGTAATGACAACAAAAAATTTAACAAGAATGTAAATTTAAATACTATCCTTGGTAAAAATAATCATAATCTATCTAGAAGAAGAATAAATATGGTACCGGTAAAATATATCTCCATTTGAGTATGAATAAAGGGTCATTTTCATTGATAAATAAAAATATCATAGAAATATTTTTTAAATTTCATGAGTAAAATATAACATTTATAGTGAAAATATTTTTTAAGAAAAATATGTTAAAAAGTTCATTCTTTTGGACACAATATATGAAAAAAATATAAGAATCATTAAAACATTTAGTGTCAATAAAGACTATAAGAAACAGTTTTTTATGATTTATGAATCATTTATATTTAAATGAAATTAATTATAGAAGACATATTATAGATACCTAATGAGTAAATGCATTTTTTAGTTGTGTCTGGAGTTTTTTCAAAGATTATAACCTTATATAGTGGAATAATTATCTTTTCGGCATAGTTTGTAGAAACTATTCTGCCCAGACCACATAGTCTCTTCTAAATGTATGGGGGATTTTAGAGGGACAATATGGGTGTACAGACTAACATATCCATATTCCTAGGATCACCCTCCCATAATACATGTCAATAATTTTTATTAGAGGAAAATATAATGGTTGGTGAACAATTTCTCAAACCATGCTGAAAACCTGTCCAGGTTCCCTATTAAGGAAGAGCCTAATACACAATCGAGACATGATTTGAAAAAACATTGGGCCAATATACGAGGCCCATTATTTTTTAGTTAAAATATTAATTTTACAATAAATATTATTATTATCTCAACCTTCTTCCTATTTACTATTTTCATTATACATCAACCTAGATCTTCAACCATTGATGTATTTTCCTCATATATCCATGGATTTTTGTTAGAAATGTGATCTACTATCGGATTCCACCTTTGATTGTCTTAATAGATTCCTCATGGAACACCCTTCAATCCATGTAGTTAGTTCATCATTTATGTTTCTTTTTATGATTCTATTTTTTATGCCCACTCATATGCCTTATTTTCAAGGCATTTATCCCTTTATTTTTTCTTATAATACAAGTAAAAATAAGGGATAATACTGGAAAATGATATTTCTATAGGAATAAGTTTATTTTTTATAGATCATCCCTAAAATTATTATCATTTTTAAATTTCCATTGATTTGTGAATTCATGTTTCACCGGGGATTACTTTTTAAATTTATATTCCTTAATTTTAATCAATATAATCATATTTTTGATCCCTATTTATACATGTTATTCATGATGTTAGGAGTTGGGACCCCAATTCCATCCAACACAAGTACAATTATTTTCTCCTTTTCCCATATTTATAATTGTTTGAGACACTATATTAGTGTGGTTTCTTGACACATCTAATGATATTCACCTTTAAATTAAAATTAATTATTAATTGAAAATTTCTAGAACATGTATATTATATACAATTATAACTTAATCTTTCTAAGGTAATTGTTTTAGTTTAAAAATTGAATCTTATTTTGTTTAATGGAATGCGTATTTATATATTACATGACCAAGTTATATTTAATTGAATTATAATGGGTTCTGTGTATATATTCCCATTTTCATGAGTATTAAAAGTGAATAGGATGAACCTAATAAATAACCATGTGACTAAATTAAAGAAATATTTCATGTTGTTATTATACCATGTCATATTAATAAAAGATAATGTAATGCACCTAATTACATATTTAAAATTGATGTTATTAAATTTATTATGTTTATTAATGAGTAATTTATGAGGTGTCTATTTCATAAGGACATTTTTACCTTTAAAAGAGTGTAAAAATTTAAGAAAATCCTTGGATTCCTAAGTGAATCCCTTGAACACTTAGTTGATTCCATTCCAATTCATGGAACCTATAGCTAAGGTAAATAATAACCTTTGTACATGCCCATTATCTAATAGAAGATTCCCAGAATGATTCTATAGGGTCCCTTATTTTTTTTTTCAAATGTTAGGATTCCATGTATAAAATCCATATATCATGCATGATTTATTTGGACACATGGAATCATTGATTCACCATATTGTACCCATTCACGTATATCATATTCATACATTGTATTATATCATTTTACATTATTAGAATGTATTTTAGTTGAATGACTTGGGTGTTTCACCTTGTATTTCACTTAGACCACTTATATCCACACTACATGAGGTTCTTCAATGAGTTGGTTGTCCCCTAAGGACAATGATGGAATGGTTACACCTTGGATTATATGTTATTATTAGTATGATATATTCATGTATTAATGAAACCTTTACATGAAATATATATATACATATATATATATATATATTAATATATGAGATGAACTGAAATGAATTAATTAAATGATATCATGTTCAGAGACAATACCAGTTGAGGAAGATGTTTGTATGACTTATTATATTGGAATTTCATTAGTTTTAAATATAAATTCACCTTGTTCAGTTTATATTTATATATTGGATTATAAGGACACCATTTCTAATGGGCTGCTGATATTTATCTCAAACCCTATCTAGGAATCCTTTGGTATCTTAGAAGATTATATGTTTGCATGTATAGACAAGTGGAAGTTTCCTCCATGGAAACCATACTAGTAACAACCCGAACATTTTCATTGATAATTTTTTCTGGAAAATGTTTGTTATTTTATTTAATACATATAAAAACAATATCCCTTAAATAATGAAGTGGGTATATTTGAAATTTTACCATTGGGGTCAGATCGTTATATGAGCATTGGTCAATATGACCGTTGGTGTCACGACCCGTCCTCGAGGCCCGTGACGTGACTAACCCAAGCCCGCCTTCTATAGTCCAGGGGATGGAGACTAGAACCAAAGGCGTAATCCCGATAGTAAGGGATGTCATTGCCTTTAAAAAAGTAAACAAATACTACCGAGTACGCACCTGGAAGTAAACACTATGTAAAGCTATATACAAAAGAAAGTGCTGAAAGGAAATGGTCGAATATACAAGCCCAACAGTAAAGTACAAGGAAAGGAAAAACATGTACAACTAAAAAGGAAAACAGCTAGAAGATTCCTAACAGCTCCTCAATCATCCACCACATATCCTACTTGAAGGGTACGTACAAATAGCCTCCTCAGTGCTACATGTCTATCCATCTTCTCTGGGTACCGAATCATCGTGATGTCCACCTTCGGGTACCGTATAGTCCTCGTACACTCTGCCTCGGTCAGCGTTGTCCTTTGTCTGCATCCAACACTATGAGGTGTGGGCATAGCTCATGAAAGGGTGAGTATAACGATACTTAGTAGGGACCCCGAGACCCTCAAGGTCTCACAAAATCCACAAAGGATAAACCAAAGTAGAAAGATACAAAAACAAAGTATCAACCAACCCTACTTAGGTATGTGACCATACATATACATAAGTTTTCAATCACAGTCCGACTCCTACTCTCGAGCCTAAGCAAAAACCAAATCCACAAAGGATGTAATGTAAATAACCACGATGATAATGGTTGAAAAACATGACTCATCTCACATAGGTATGACACAATAGTATTGAGATATAGATGATCAGATGTAGCCACTGGATCATCTAAGCTATCGGACCCACACAGGATATAGGCCAGCTAAGCTGTCGGAGCCACACAGGATACAGCCCAGCTATCTCGTCTAAGCTTTCAGACCCACACTGGATACATTCCATCTATTCTAGAGTAATAGAGATGATCAGATGTAGTTAATGATTCATCTAAGTTGTTGGACCCACACAGGATATAGGGCTAGCTACTCTGTTAGAACAGTTTAACCCACATAGTATTCTGGTACATTTGCCATCATCATCGAACCCAAAACGGATTCCATTATGATACTCACCGTCGCAGTCGCAACTGGCTCTAGGGTTCCCGCAGAGAACATGATCGATTCCGGGAGGGTCCGCTCCTCGAGCAAAGGGGGGTCGATACATCAAATATCACGAAGTCCTGATTTGATTTATCCTGAAGTTATGTCTCATCAAAAGTAACCCAACGTGGCAGACAACGCGTTAATCGGACACCTGGTCTTAGAGTTATAGGCTTTTCCATTCCAGGGGCCCGGTTGGATTTGCGCTCGATCTAAACCAGTCTATTTTCCAAAGTAGTCCAAAAATTACTTCGAGTATCACAAAAGGACCACCTCTTCATGAAGATCCCAATGCCACTAATGGTGCGTCGATCAGACACGCGGTCTAAAAGTTATTTACATTTGAGTAAAAACAGGCCCTGCCTGTCAAGCCCAGTGGGTTGGCAGGTCGTCCCGACCCGGTTCGGTGTGTCCGACCCGCCTAGGGCTCAGCCTGGCTCGGTGGAGCATGGCCCACTTGCGGACCCAGACCGGTGGGTCCAACCCAGTTGTGGGGTCGGCCCGGCACGGTGGGGCGCGACCCACCCCCAGTCCCGGCCCAGGTTGTGGGCCAATTCGGCTCGCCCGACAGCGCCGAACGGTGGCACCCGTCCTTGCTGCCAGGCTAGCTGAAGCCGATCGGTTTTGACCGGTGCGAGTATCCCATAGTTGTGCGCCGCGGTTCCTCCGCAAGTGGCGCCAAGCTTTGCCACAGTTTTTCCTCAACCCGACCAGCAGGCGGTCGACCAGTTCGCCCATCAAGCGGCCCGCATAGCGGGCTACGGTATTCTTCACGGCGTGACACCAAGCAGCGTCGTGGTCTTCTGCCCGGTCGGCCATAGCCGACCGGTTCATCCAGCAAGTGGCCCGCGGTTTCGGGCCACCGTTCCCTCTGCCGTGTGGCACTTGCGGGTGATACGGTTCCTAGTGGACCATCTGATTTGGATGTCCAGTCTCTTCACGTGGCAGGCACGCAGATGCTGCTACCTCCGGTTGCCTCCACCTCCGGTCACCGCTGACTTCGGCCGCCATCGCCTCTTCCAACACCGCCTCTGTCTCCAATACAAACAAACAAACAAGAATCAACGGAGGGTCTTCGGTCCATGTTTGCTCGGCCCACACTCTCAACGTTAGGCAATAACAAAAGGACAAAGAACGGACCATAACATTCAACAAGAACAAGGGTATAATTTTATTGAATTGAAAATTATACAAAACTCGCTACATCGATTCAAGGTATATTGTCGTAGTCGCATAAAATGGCGTCGTGAAAGTTGGTGACGCGGTAGACGGTGTCGCGGAAGACGGTGTCATTCTTTCAACATCGGAGGGAGAGTCGTTGTCATTGGCGACACTCATCGTGGGCAGCGTCTTCTCCCTTGACACGGAAAAAGAAGAAAGAAGAAGACGTTCGATGGCCTTGTGTTCCTCGTCGAGAGAGTACGTTGTTCTTCTTGGGAAGAATGTTCTCCCTATTCTCCAAAGCTCCACCAAAATAAAAAGTGCCAACCCAAAAATAATAGCTTGGATATTATTTTTATTCCTGACATGAATTTAAAAATAATTCAAATTTGGTGAGACAATTAATTAATTGCTAATAAATTAAGTGAGTGTTGGCATCTTTAATGGAAGGTGGTGAAAGGTTTCAGAGTTAAAGGGGGTTCATGGGAGTTTAAAAGGGAGGTGAATAGTTTGAGTTCTTGTGGGCCACACCACACATTATCCTCTCATGATAGGTTATGTGGGGGTAGGCCCCACCACTAACCTCCCTGTGGAGATAATAACCACCAGCGAAGTAAAAATGTATACTCACACTTTTTTATTTAATTTTTAATTTTAACTAATAACCCCAAATTATAACATCAAACATGTAAAAAATGCAACTGAGGTAATGGTCCCCTTAAGAGAATATCGGTGCTACGAGTTCATCAGTTTCCTAGAATTTAAATTCCAAGAACTGGTTTAAAAGATAGAGAAACCCTCACGTACGTTTACTGAACGTACCCGAACAAAACCTCAAAAAATTATTCCAGGCACACTGGGCCTCAGAATCAGGTGTCTTCAGAAACTACAGACTCGTAAAATTTTCAAGAATTTATGAAAAAAATTTCCTTCAAATTTTCGAGTCATTACATTACACCCACCTTAAGGATTTACATCCCTGTAAAGCTACAACACACACTAGGGAAACAAATGAGGATACTAAGCATGGATCTGAGCCTCCTGCTCCCATGTGCTCTCTTGGTGGTTCTTGTGCTGCCAAAGAATGTGCTCTAGAGGAATCAACCATCCACGTAGGACCTACTCTGGTCGATCCTCAATCTCTACTGGGAATTCCGTGAAATTCGCCTGATCATCGATGTCCATCTCCCCGTGGTCGATGATGTGGGATGGGTCGTGCACGTATTTTCTTAGCTAAGATGCGTGGAAGACGTCATGCACCCAGTGCAACTAAGGTGGAAGGGCCTATCGGTAAGCCACCTTGCCTACCCTGCTGAGGACCTAAAAAGGTCCGATGAATCACAAAGATAACTTGTCGCCTAGGAAAAATCTCCGTAGACCTCGTTGAGGTGTGACCCATAGAAATACATGGTCGCCATCCGAAAACTCTATTGTTCTCTGTCTCCTATCAGCATATGACTTCTGCCTGCTCTATGCAGTCTTGATCTTCTCATGGATAATATAAACCTTCTCCGTCATATCCTACACCATCTCTAGTCTTACAAGTGATAACTCTCTTGGGCCAGTCCAGCACAGAGGTGATCTCCACTTCTTGCCATATAGTACCTTATAAGGTGCCATCCTGATGGGGGAGTGGTAGCTATTGTTGTACGCAAAATCAACCAAGGGTAAGTGATCCTCCCAGCTATGACCAAAGTCTTGGACACATGCATGGAGCATGTCCTCGAGAGTCTGAATAGTCCTCTCAGTCTAATCGTCCATCTAAGGATGGAAGGATGTGCTCAAGAAAATTTACATGCCAAAAGCCTCCTATAACCCCTTCCATATACTCAAAGTCAAACAAGCATCTCGATGAGAGACGATACTTGATGGCACACCATGAAGCTGCATGATCTCCTAAACATAGAGGCGTCCCAATCTCTCTACTGAGACCTGCTCTTTGATCGGTAAGAAGTGGGCCGACTTGGTGAGTCAGTCTATGATAACTCAGATAGATTCATGTCCTCTGGATGTACGTGGAAGTATCGTCATGAAATCCATGGATATTCCATCCCACTTCCACTCTGGAACCTCTAAGGGATAAACCAAGCCTACTAGAACCTAGTGATCTGCCTTCACATGCTGACCAGTGAGGCATCGATAGACAAACTCTGCTACTACTTTCTTCATACCTAGATACCAGTTCTATCGTATGAGGTCCTGATACATATTCACTATTACTGGATGTACCGCTAAAGGGGAAGTGTGTAACTCCATCAATAGCTCCTCCTATAGTGCAATTGGAACCATTGTACATCCTCTGAAGAGGATGACACGCTCCACACCTTCAAGAAATCCATCAGGTGCCTGCCCTAAGGATATCTGAGCATGTCGTGTCTCATAGTCAATGTCCCCAAGCTGTGCCTCCCTGACTCGCTGAAGGAGTGGAGGAGTGACTGTGAGAGACTGCAGAAAGTCAGCTCCATCTCTATCCACAAAAGATATCTGCAACGCGGCCAGCTGCTTCGTCGCCTCTCCTAGTAGCTGAATTCTCGATCTATTGCTATGACCATCTGCTACAAAGTTCTCCTCCCCAAGAGAATAGACTATATCGAAGTCATAGTTATGGAGGAACTCGATAAATCATCACTGTCTTAGGTTTAGGTCCTTCTGCGAGAAGATATACATGACACTCTAGTGGTCAGAGTAAACTGTAAAATGCTCGTCCACCGGATAGTGTTGCCACATCTTCATGGGGAAGACCACTATTGCTAACTCATGGTCATGGGTACCTTAGTTCTTCTCGTGATGTCTCAACTGCCATGAACCATACACGATCACTACTCATTCTTGCATCAAGACACACCCATGTCCTGTCCCTGATCTGTCACACTAAACTACATACCCTACTCCATCCTCTGGTATCCTCAATATGGGCACACTGGTAAACCTATTCCTCAGCTCCTGAAAGCTCCAATGGAACCTCTCTGACCAGATGAAGGGTTTCCCCTTCTTCATCAATGCTGAATGTGGTGACGCAACTCTAGAGATGTCCGGCAAAAATCTCCGATAGTACCCAGCCAGTCCCAAGAAACTCCGCACCTCCGTCAAAATCATAGGTGGTTCTCAAGCAAGTACTTCCTCGATCTTCACTGGATCCACTGCATCTAAAGCCTCTGAGATGACATTTCCAAAGAAATGAACCTCTCAAATCCAGAACTAGAACTTTGAGAGTTTACCATAAAGCTGGTGTTCTCAGAGTATATCCACTACTACCCGCAAATGGTAGGCATGTTCCTCCTCAGTAGTCGAGTAAATCAGTATGTCGTCGATGCAGACTACAAAAAATCGATCGCGGTAAGGCTTGAAGATCTAGTTCATGAGACTCATGAACACTGCTAGAGTGTTGGTTACACCGAAGGGCATAACCAAGAACTCGTATTAGTCATACCTACACCTGAAGGTCGTCTTCTTCACATCCACATCTCAAAATCTGAGCTGGTGATAGCCTGACCTAAGGTCTATCTTTGAGAACCATCGTGCTCCCTTGAGCTGATCAAAGAGGTTTTCAATCCTCAGGAGTGGGTACTTGTTCTTCACAGTCACCTGATTCAAGTGACAGTAGTCAAAACGCAGTCGCAAGATCCCATCCGCCTTTTTGGAACAAAATTGGTGATGCCCAGGGTGAAACACTGGGTCGGATAAATCCCTTCCCCTACAAGTCCTCTAGCTATACCCGTAGCTCACGAAACTCAGCGGGAGCCATCCGATATGCTGGAGTAGATATCGGTGTTGTCCTGGGGTACAAGTCAATGTAGAAATCAACCTATCTGCGAGGAGGTAGACCTAGAACGTTTTCAGGGAAAAAATCCACGTACTAATCCACCACAACAGGAAAACTCGGAATCCGCACATTAACTGCTCTGAGGATGAGACTAGACAACTGATGTGTGATCGTCTACCCACTCCTTTGTGCAAGTCCATTCTACACTGCAAAGGCTCCCTTCTTGTTGGTGAAGGTGACCTTGGTCCCATCCGTGTGGATACACCACACTTTGTGCCTAATACAGTCAATCTGAGCATGAACTGTGGATAACCAGTCCATACCCATGATGATGTCGTAAGGCCTCGACACCGCTATAAGAAAATCCTAGCTGAAGCTCTCGCCTCCAAGAGTAAGATCACACTACTAGAACTAGTATGTAATCATTGAGTCTGCTCCCGTAGGAGTCTCTAGCCATAAGGATCAAGCCAACAGATCCGTCGGAATATCCGAGCTCCGAACAAGGGTAGCAGCAATAAAAGAATGACTCGCACCTGTTTCTATAAGTACTGCAGCAAGGGTGGAGTAGACACAGATAGTATCTCGAATCCTCATAGGTGCGCCATGGTCTTAGGCCTCGACTACCTAGAGATGATCCCATCTCAGTCCACCAGCTCCATGTAGTTGTGGTGGACCTCTTGGTGGTGGTGGTAGTAGTGCCTCGAAATGTCGTCCACCACCCGCAACTCTACTATCTCCTCTTACATGTCTGTCTGCTCCCGACGAACCACCATGGTCGAACCTCTGCCTCTGCCTGGGAGGGCCCTCTACTGTCTTCTACTCATCTGCATGGTGGGTCAGATAGTCACAAGCCATGTGGAACTTCCTGCCGCATTCATAGCACTGCCTGATCCTCATATAGCTGAATCTGTCTCGTGTTCCCCGCACAACCAAACTCATATCCTGAGGTCTCCCACCTGATGGCCTGGTCCGCTTGGACCTCTACGTCAACTGTCTTCTGCCAACTACAAAAGACTCTGCTTAGTGTCGCCCTACGATGGGTCTCATAGCTGGTGACTTCTCAGCGAGAAAACCCTCCACTATAAGGGCTCACTCCAGCACCCCTGCCTACGTTAGGTTGCTGAGGGGAATTATTGAAGCCCTAATCTCATGCCTGAGTCCCTACTCGAAGGTCTGGGCCCTGAATAACGGGTCTCGTACCATATCTGTGGAGTACCACGATTGGTTGGTGAACCTCGATGAGTACTGAACTACTGTCATGCTGACCTGCTACAAATGTAGTAACTTCTGAATCCGCAACGCACGAAGGGTGGCTGGAACAATCTATGAGTGGAAGAGACTCTCGAAGTCTGTCCAGAGTAATGATTCCTCGACATGCACATGGAGCATCAGGCTCCACCATCTAACTACATCTACTTATAGGAGACTCGCGGATGGATCGCCTTGAGATCGGATGGTGTCCCTACCAATCAGAAAACTCTAACGATAGCCTCCAGCCAATCCTCAGCTACATGTGGGCCCATATCTTCTCGGAACCTAAGATTCCTCTAGCACTGGAACTCATTCAATGCACTCATGCGGTGTTCACTCTCTATTACTAGAGATGGTGGTATCGGTGGCCCAGCGGGTAGTGGTACCATTGGTTTCTCCGCTATGATGGGGCCCTACTCCAAGGCCTCATCGCTCGGTTGGATACCACTCATACGAAACTCAGAACCCTAGCTTGCTGCCTTCATGGGTCCATCAAGAAAATAAATAGGTGTTCCACAGTTAAAATAGTATACCTGGTGAGATGATACAAAGTAATCACAAAGAAAACATTTTCAAAGGAAACACAAATGCAATTAGTTTTTTCGTGCACTGAGTCAAGAATCAGAGGTCAGAGTCCTGGTGTATGGATACGTCAGCCGCCGCACAAACACTGGACTCCCTGGACTGAAAACCACACTCAATACTCTTCACATTATTTCTTCATAGAAAATAATGATCAGAGTCCTGAGTTATGTGGTAGAATTGACTCCTCTGATACCAATTTGTCACGACCCGTCCTTGGGGCCCATGTCGTGACTACCCCAAGCCCACCTTCCATAGGCCAGGGGTTGATGACTATCACCAAAGGTGTAATCCCGATAGTAAGGGAATGCACTGCCTTTAAAAAAGTAAAAAAAAAATAGAGTATGAAACTGGAAGTAAACACTAAGTAAAGCAGTATACAAAAGAAAGTGTTGAAAGGAAAGGAGCCGGAAATACAAGCCCAAAAATAAAGTACAAGGAAATGACAAAAATGTACAATTAAAAAGACAAATAGGTGGAAGATTCCAAATAGCTCCTGAATCGTCCACCATAGATCCTACATGAAGGGTTGGTACAGATAGCCTCCCTAGTGCTCCACGTCCGTCTGTCTCCTCTGGGTACCAACTCGTCATGAGGTCTACCTTCAGGTACCGTCAAGTCCTCATACCCTCTGTCTCGGTCAGTGCTGTCCGTCATCTGTATCCAACACAATGAGGTGCGGGCATAGCCCCTGTAGGGGTAAGTATAACGATACTCCGTAGGGACCCTGAGACCCTCAAGGTCTCATAAAATCCAAAAAAGATAAAACATAGTAGAAATACAGAAACAAGAAGTATCAACCAACCCTACTTAGATATATTCCCATACATATACCTAAGTTATCAATCACAGTCCGACTCTAACTCTCGAGCCCAAGCACAAACCAAATCCATAAAAGAGGTAAAGTCAATCACCCTGATGTTAACAGTTGAAAGACATGACTCAGCTCACACAGGTATGCAACTATAGAAGAGGGAGATAGATGATCAAATGTAGCCACTGGATCATCTAAGCTGTCGGACCCACACAAGATATAGGCCAGATAAGATTCATACCCACATAGGATACATGCTAGATATCTCGTCTAAGATGTCGGACCCACACAGGATACTGGCCAACTATCTCGTCTAAGCTTTTAGACCCACACAAGATACATGCCAGCTATTCTAGTGTAATAGAGATGATCATATGTAGTTACTGATTCATCTAAGTTGTCAGAACCACATAGGATACAACACCAGCTACTCTGCCAGAACTGCCTAACACACACAAGATTCCGGTACAGTTGTCGATGTCGTCGAACCCATGGAGGATTCTAGTTTGGTAGTCACCGTCGCAGTGGAAGCCAGCTCAAGGGTTCCCAAACACAGCACACTCGATTCAGGGAGGGTCCACTCCTTGAGAAAAGGGGATTCGATACATCAACTATCACAAAGTCTTGAGATGACGTATCCCGAAGTTCCGTCTCATAAAAATAAACCCATCGCGGCAGACGTCGCGTCAATCGGAAACCCGATCAGAGAGTTATAGTCTTTTCCGTTCAAGGGGTCTGGTTAGATTTACGCTCGATCCAAACCTGGATGCTTTCCAAAGTTATCCAAAAATCACATAGAGTATCGCAAGTGGACCGGCTTGTCGTGAGTATCCCAGTGCTGCTGGCGACGCGTCGATCAGACGTGCGATCTAGAAGTTATTTAGGTTTGAGTGAAAATGGGTCCGGCCCGTCAAGAACAGTGGGCTGGAAGGTCGGCCCAACCCGGTTTGGCAGGTCCGACTCGGCTGGGGGTTGGCCCGGCCTAGTGGAGCACAGCCCACCCGCAGACCCAGCCCGGCGGGTCCGACCCGGTTGGGGGGTCGGACCGACTCGGTGGGGCGCGACCCACCCATGGACCCAGCCTTGGTTGTGGGTCGATTTGGCTCACCCGGCGGCACCGCCCCTCATTGCTACCTGGCCGGCCAAAGTCGGCCGGTTTTGTCCGCTGCAAGCGGCCTGCGGTTACAAGCCAAATTTCATCCGCACGCTGATTTAAGCGGTTGCACTGTTTTTACTTAGCCAGACTGGTAGGCGGCTAGCCGGTTTGCCCACTGAGCGGCCCAAACAGTGGGCCACGGTCTTCTCCGTAGCATGGACCCAAGAGGCGCCGTGGTCTTCAGCCTGGCTGGCCGTAGCCGGCCGGTTCATCCAGCAAGCGGCCCTCGGTTGCGGGCCGTGGTTCCCTCCACCGTTCGACACCTGCGGGTGACGCGGTTCCCAGTGGATAGGCCGGTTTGGCCAGTCAGTCTCTTCACGCGGCCGGCGCGTGGACGCTGCTGCCTCCAGTTTCCGCCGCCTCCAGTCGCCGCCGACTTCAATCGCCATTGCCTCTTCCAACACCAGCTCTGTCACTAATACAAATAAAACAAACAGGAATCAACGGAGGGTCATCGGGCCGTGTTTTATCAGACCGCACCCTCCACATAAGGAGATAAAAAATGGACAATGAACGAACCATAACATTCAACATGAATGAGGGTATAATTTTTTTCAATTGAAAATTATACAAAAGTCCCTACCTCGATTCATGGTACGTTGTCGTAGTCATGGAAAACAGTGTCACGGAAGACGGTGTCATGGAAGATGGTGTCGTGGAAGACGGTTTCGTTCTGTCAACGTCGGAGGGAGAGTCTTTGTTGTGGGCAACGTTCTTCATGGGCGGTGTCTTCTCCCTTAGCGCGGAGGAATAAGAAAGAAGAAGACGTTCGAGGGCCTCATGTTCTTCGTCAAGAGAGTACATCGTTCTTCATGGGAAGAATGTTCTCCCTATTCTCCAAAGCTCCACCAAAACAAAAAGTGCCAACCCAAAAATAATAGCTTGGCTATTTTTTTATTCTTAACATGAATTTCAAAATAATTCAAATTTGGTGAGCCAATTAATTAATTGCTAATTTTTTAAGTGAGTGTTGGAATCTTTAATGGAATGAGGTGAAAGGTTTAAGTGTTAAAGGGGGTTCATGGGAGTTTAAAGGGGAGGCGAAGAGTTTGAGTTTGTGTGGGCCCCACCACACTTTTTCCTCTCATGAGAGGTTCTGTGGGGGTAGGCCCCACCACCAACCTCCTTTTGGAGATAATAACCACCAACTAAATAAAAATGTGTACTCACACATTTTTATTTATTTTTTAATTTTAAGTAGTAACCCCAAATTATAACTTCCATCATGTACAAAACGCAACTGCAGTAAAGGTCCCCTTAAGCGAATACCAGCAGTGTGAGTTCATCGGTGTCCTCAGATTTCAATTCCGAGCATCGTTTCCAAAGATAGAAAAACCTGCACGTATGTTTACTGAACGTACCCAATCAAAACCTCAGAAAATTATTCTGGGCACACCGGGCCTCAGAATCCGGTATCGTCAGAAACTGCAGACTCGGAAAATTACAAAGAATTCAAGAAAAAATTTTCCTTGGAATTTCCTAGTCTTTATATCTAGAAATAATAATCATAATAATAATTTTAGCCTTATAATTTTTATTATAAATAACAATGATATAAGTTAATTAATGTAGAAAGAAGAGTCGATTGCTGCACACAATAGAGTTAATTTGTACAAAGCCCATTTTTTAGAACATTTGAGGGAGGTAACATCTTTATTATTCACAATTGACCAATCCCCAGTCAAGCATCAACATATTAGGCTTGAATGAAATTTCATTCTGGAGAAGTTCATGTTAGTGAGGATTACCAATTGATTAATGTTAGCTGAGGCACCCCACGAGTCTATCACTATTGCACACCCCACCCATAGGTTTTATGAGGGTTTTATAAGGGGGTATGTTTCAAGGCCTCAGTTACATATTTTATAATCCAATTTTACAAATAAAAATTTCCTTCCTTCTTATCCATTTTGCCTTTAGTTTTTCTTTCAAAAATATGATGGATGTGATAAGTAGAATTTTTGGACATAAATTATACATTTAAGAAAAGGATTAAATTGTTATATTAAACTGATGATTTATTTAAAGTGTTCACTATAATGAAATTTAATTATAAAGACACTATTATTTAACTATAAGTTATAAAATAAATTTATTTTTTTCATCTGTTAGAAATTTTAATATGAATTTTACTATTTATTTATTATCCATTATTATTTTTATAAAATAAGTATTTTTATAGTCAAATATTAATTAAATAATATATATATATAATTATAATGATAAAATAAATTCATTTTGTTAATCACAATATATATGTTTTTTCAGTGTGAAATTATGAGAATATTATTAAATACTTTATTTTTCATGAATAGTAAAAATATTATTTTGAGTTTTCTGTATGTTTAATGACATAATAATAATATGTTAATTAATATAAAATTATGGTTTAATATTTTGGATTAATATATGATAATAGGTGTCCTAGTTGTCCAGTACCTTGGGAATATACCAAGGGAAAGACAATGTTTTTTAAAATAACACCATTAAGTGTCCAAATTAATAAATATTAAAAACACCCTCACTTTTTCTATAAACTCCCTCACATTTATTATTTTAAATTCAATAAAATTCATAATTAACGAATATAGGATATTATTAACTCACAAGGATTACTAAAAAGGAGACCCCAAGCCCCTAATATCCAAGTATTTGAGTTTTAGGAGTTACCCATCAAGGTTAGGGAAATCTCAACATCTATTTTCCATTCGTGTTTCATTTTTAAGTGGCTCATTATTTAAATTTCTATTTGATGTTTTTATATCCATCTTATTTTGTCCCATTACTATATTATGAGTATTTTATGAATGAGAGAACCTTTTCCCCTATCTTTTAATGATTTCTAAAACCATGGTTCATACCTGTTTTGTTGTTGATTGTTTTTCTCAAAATATCACGCGTTTTCTCAAGAAATTATTTTATTTTCTTTTGTGAATCCCAAACACACATTACTATCTAGTGTTATTAACATATAATTCAATATGATATGTTTTATTCTATGATTCATATACATTAATCCTTCTTCCCTTTGTCATGGGTTTTGAAAAGACAAAAAGAACATGTCTTTATGAACTTCTTAGAAACACCATGATTTTGATATGTAAACCATTTCATATATTCTACATTGGTTATTTATGAAATTTTTATTATGATTTATGTTTCCAAAATTAGTTATGAAATATTAAGGTTTCTGCCCGTTAGAGCTCTAATGCATTGGGTAATGAATTTAATCATTAGAGATGACATGTTTTACGATACCTTGGAGAATAAACTTTACAATTTATAAGACATCTCAGTGATAAAACCTGGTTATATTCAAATGAGCGACACAATTAAATGTTTATGCAACATTACCATGTTATTATTCAGTTTCTTATTATTATGATATGACTCGTTATCACTCCTTTATGAAATAAATTAAGTTCTTATAGATAAATCTCATGATCACATGTAAATTGATTCCCTTACTTTACCTTACTAGGCATTATGTGTACCCATCACATTGATGTATGACCCCATGTTATGATATTTAATATATATACATATTTTTAAACATTATGAAGTATTAAATGAATAATAAAATAATGTTTTAGGTTTTCATGATTTATGTAATTTATTTCCATGACACAAATATTTAAAATATCCCCTATTTTGTACAATGTAATGATATGGTCATATAACAAGAATGTGGAATTCTGTAGTTGGTATCAAATGATGCTTAAATGATTTTGGAAAATTTGGACTTGGAAACATTATGAATAACAATATATACAAGTTGAAACATGTAATAACATATTCGTATTTGGGGGAAATATTATGAAAGTGGGTTTTGAGCAAGGAAATCTCTGTCTGGATACAAACAGGTGGATGTGGATGTGGATCTGGAACAATTGTATAGAGTGTTAAATCCTGAAAATATCATTTTGAGATAGAATCAAATGGGAATAGGTGCATGACAACTGGCCTTGTTGAATTACTAGGATGAAACTCCCTGATGATTTTTTTGGATAATCAAATTGTTTTTATGAACTATTATCAATAATTTTTCAAAAATGTAATTATTGTTAAAGAATAACACATTTAGGCATGATGTTTGAAGACCTGAAATACATTTACAATTATAATATTATTAAATGAAACTTGTTTCTCAGTAAGGTTTTATTCATTATAAAAATATAATGAAATAATATAAATTGTTAAATGCTGAGTGCAATGAACCAAGCGCTGAAGAGCTTTCGTTGTAAAAAGGAATGAAAAACTTCTTCAGAATGATGAATCAACTAACTCGAGTAATGACAAATAACTTGAGTCAACCAGAAAGACAATATTCAACATGAATGAATAAAAAAAATCCTTTGAGACCATCATCCATCAACTAAAACCATATTTTAATGGATCTACAGACCTAATGATCACTGAATAGTGGATAAGCTCAATAGAATATATCTTTTATATACTTCATTTCTTAGAACAAGAGAATGTCACCCTGGCTGTGTACTTCATAGAGGGGGAAGCTGATCAATGGTGGACACTGGTTAAAAACAATAATAAAAGAGGTTATATTGAAGGTATGGAGTAATAAGAGTTTAGGATAACATTTTTCAAAAAATATTTCCACCATTGGATGAAAATGAATTTTGAGAAGGAATTACTAGAGTTGATGTAAAAGGAAAATGAATCTGTGGGGATCTTTGATATGAATATCACAATAATTCTCCATTAAACAAATATATTTTTCATGGTACTTAATGTAAAGTATGATAGATATTTTATTGGAAAAATACCTCATCTATTGAAGAATCATCCCAACCAAGA
Source organism: Viscum album (assembly GCA_963277665.1). NCBI lineage: Eukaryota > Viridiplantae > Streptophyta > Magnoliopsida > Santalales > Viscaceae > Viscum > Viscum album. The sequence goes on along the minus strand of OY728140.1, from coordinate 1,301,672,265 downwards.
CTATGAAAACTCTGAGGAGCTAGTTCTAAGAGATATGGATGTTGAGAAAGAGTTCTAAGAGACAAAATGGTCCGATATATCAAGATAAATGAAGAAATAATTGGATATAAATTTGGGAAGGATCATTGAATATGAAAGAGAAGGAAATAATTTGCAGCATTTGACATGCATTAAATGTGGGAACCATCATTTGGGGAACTGGTTGTTCAGGTGAACTAAATTTTGCATGCATGTAAGAGATAACCATATTTCTTTTGATTGTCTTATTGAGGTGAAACCTCAACTTCATTATACCAAGGGAAAATAGAATATTCTGTAGGTCCTAAAATAATTCCAAAACATTATTTGTGGAGAACTATAGAACTTTTCCAATCACTATAAAAATCTGATTATAATGGAGGGGAATCAACATCTAATATAGCGTTTGGAATGGGATAAATGTCGTGTTTTTTCTATCACGACAACTAATATTGACGGTCCGAATCTTGTGGTTTCATGTACTCTATTTTTTATATCATTAGAAGAAGGTAATTTTTTAATTTTGTTCAATTAATTAATTTATTTCTTTTATATTTTCAAAGAATATAGAATCAATTACTAGACTGAAAAATGTAGAGTGATCCATTCAAACTCCTGGAATGGATTATCCAAGAATAGATAGTGGATAGAAACTATAGTATTCACATTTTTTAGAACAATATATCCTAAATCTACTAGTTATGCCCATACTATAATTAAACATTATACTATGGATGGGATGAGTCTCAATGTATAATTCTATTATCAAATGCATAAGTAAGGAAATCTTAGTAGTATTGAATGGGAAACCTATAATTGTTTTCAAAGGAGAGAAATATCAACCTGATCGTTATCTAGAATAATGAGTTGTGGACTTATTTATGGAAATGATTTGTGAATATACAGAAGGAAATGAAAGTATATGATTAAAAATTTCCCCATCACTCAAGAATACATTGATTTATTTCCTAAGGAGGTACCTGGACCTCACCTACAAATAAAGGCAGAGTTCTCCATTGAATGTGTAAAGACCCGAATCCTAGTTTCCTAGAGTCACTGACTTATATTAATACATTGGTATGATTACAAGGATGTCCCATATATATGGAATTAATTGTTTATTTGTATTGGAAAACTAGATACAAACATATGATTTTTATGAAAACATGAATGAAAAAATAACAGTGCAACACCAATAGAAACACCCATAATCACATATATTGTTTCTTCAAGTCATTCAGAACAATAATAATATTCAAATCCAAAAAAAATAAAACATAATTAAGGAGGGAGATTGTATTATCAGTAAGGGTATGAAATATGACAAATGTTATCATAATAATAAATATTTGGCCTGGTGAATATCAATAAAACACATGCCTTTAAAAATAAACTTGAAACAAATATTGTAGGAATGAATACTGGTTACCTATATCCAAATAAATGATCATAGGAAAATGAATCATAACCAAAGATATTTTTCTAGTCGATAAAATAGAATTTTTATACATTATTACTATCATAATGAAGTAATGTATTATTCTAGACAACAAAACCATATTGTCAATGCCATGACCAAGATGTCTGAATGTACAAGTGAAATGCCTAAGCCAAAACCAAATTAATTTTTCTCTCATGAGACCTATAATGAATCAGGGGTATATAATGGGCTCCATCCATCAATTTATATGATAAATTAATTACCCATATTAACGGGGATAAACTTAAATATAATGAACATATCTCAATAACTTCCCCAATCAACAGACATAGTCACTATACATTTTGATTAGTATGGTAAATTGTATCATGATATCCCATACATAGTCAAACTAACAATAAAACATTTAATATAATATGGTATATTATAATCATAAGTGTTTAATACAATAAATAAAATTATTCAATAAGGAAGTTGAAATAGATTATAATGCTCTAAAAAATCATCGAATAATTCTTATGAGTAATACACTTTTTCTTTTAAAAGAAGAAATTGTTTGGAAAAATAATTACATAAAACTATAAATGAAGTAATATGGTTTTTTAAATGATAAAATGTGACTTTTCATAAAAATATTGTTTTATTAAAATTAATTATACAGGGTACATGAAAATAAGTATAAAGTCAAGAATTTGTCCTTAATCAGTCTTGATTATGGTGAAGAATTGAGAAGGGCCCCATTTAAAAGATTTATTTTCCAATAAATAAAGGTGAAATGATATTAATAATTGATTTTGGAACATATAAATAGAATTTGGATGAGTTATATACTATATATGAAGAATTACATTGGTTTATAGAGAAATAAAGCATAACCTAAATGAAAATGGAGGTTCGGGAACAAAACCAAAAACTTATGTCTGAATGTGTTTTCTACTTGAGGACCGGGATAATAAAATTAAATCCATTAATTAATTTGTGAATAATATTATCTACAAGGGAAAAAATATAAAAAGGCTAAAATCATGGATGGTGTGAAGAAAACTGGTGCTGATGGGTGGTTTTTATTATGGCGGAGAGGGGTAATTTCTTATTATTTTATTCATTATTATATAATTTTTAAAAAGTCAAGAAATAGAAATAATTCCCATGACTAAATATATTAATGGTTACATTTTATTTAAAATAAAAAATTATTAGATTATCAAATAATCTTCCATGAATATAATTCATGTATTTAGAATATGTTGTTAATTATCATATTTTACGATTAACCAAAAATCAAGTATTTTAGAAAAATACCCCAAACTAATAAAAACCATTTTTCAGTTTTAAGAATTAAAAAATGAACTCTATTTTATGAAAATAATTTTATAAATATGAAAAATTTAGTTTTTAAATAAAATCAACATTTAATCAAAAAAATATGTTTTTAAAAGTAAAACAGATTTTATTAAAACATTGAAAATTTTATTAATGAATTATTAAACTATACTAATATCATAATAAAAGAATATATTTTTTAGGGATACATTTTATGAAAATAAATTTTATTTTTAATCATGTTATTAGTTATAAAGAAGTAATTAAATATTAATTACTCAAAACAATACCAACAATTAATTATTACTTTCTCAAATATTCACCTACATATATCATGATATAATTACTTCACAATTTCATTTATAAGGTGAAAAAATTTTATTTATAATTTCATGTATGAGGTTAGTATTAACTAAAATTATTTACTAGTCAAAATGTTTATTTTACTATTCCTAAGGTCATGTTACTATTTCATCAGTATAGGTTCCTTAACATCTAGAAATACATTTTATTTCATTGATTCTTCATTTATGATATTTTTATTGGGTTCTATATGTAATTTTAAATTATCCATACTATATGAAATAAACCTAATAGGAGAAATTTAATTGATAGAGTTTTGTATTTTTACATCATCCCCTCAAACAAAAATTTCTCCCTCAAAATTTCTATATTTTCACCCTAAAAAATATCTGGGAAGTTCTTCATCATAATATCCAAAGGATTCCATGTCGCCTCTTCAATTTTATGATTCTACCTAATTACCTTTTCTATATGACTCATCTTATTCCAAAACACCTTTTCCTTAGTGTCCAGTATCTAGATAAGCTATTCACAGTAATATTTGTGAGGTTCAATTTCTATTCCATCAAAAGTGACGACATGTGTTGGGTCTGCTATATAATAACTTAATAAGGATACACGGAACCTAGTATGTCACTCAGAAAGTCTAGGAGGAATTTCCAAATGATAATCGACAACTCAAATTCTCTATATTATTTCAAAAAATTCAAATGTACATTTGACTCTGTTTCCATTTCATTTGAAATCTTATAACACCCTTCCATGGAGACAAATTCAAGAAACGATAATATCCAACTAGAAATTCCAGATCCTTCCTTTGATTATCTGCATATATCTTTTTCCTTATTTGAGAAACATTGATATTTGTTTCTATTTTCATTTTCTTTTCTATTTTCAACTCCACATGCTCTATGCCTAGAAGCTTCTTTTCAAAAATTTCATCCAAAAATGTTGTTGTACGATATCATTTTCCATAAAGTGATTCATATGGTTTCATTTGACTACTTTAATGGGAATTATTATTATATGAAAACTATACCAGAATTAAATACTAATCCAACATAACTTGATAGTCATTGGATAATGATCTCAACATACATTCTAATTTATGAATGTTCCTTTCATATTTCACGTTAGTTTGAGGGTGATATGAACAATATATTTAAGCTCAGTTTCCAAATACTTTTAAATAAATTTCTATAATTTTTATTTAAATTTTGGACCATGATCAAGCATAATTAATGGATTTATTCCATGAATTAATACAACAACATTAATATGGAGTCATGTAAGGGGTTATAGGGGAAAATCCACCCTTATAAGAAGGAAATGTACAAATTTGGAATGTTGGTCTACAATTGCAGACATTGCATTAAAATTTCATGTAGTATTGTTTAATTTAGTAACAAAATCCATAGTAGTTTCATTGAATTTACATGTATGAATAGTAATAGGTTTCAGGACTCCACTTTGATGTTATCTTTCATCCTTCAACTATTTATAGACTAAACATATTGATAAATAATCAGAAATTTCAGGATTATATTATCCAACCCGAAATGTTCATTAAAATATCTTTACATCTTAGTGATACAATGGTGTATGGATGAATTAATGATATAGGAATCATCCAATTAATCTATTATTATCTTGGGTAATGTGGGGAAAACCTATCCTCCTCTCAAATTTCATTATTCCATCTTCATACTAGAAGTCTATCATCTTCCCACCATTCGTAACAATAAATTTAATTTGATGATTATTTTTATCAGGATGAATTTTTTTAATAATTTATAATAAATATGGTTGGGAATCCAATTGAAAAAGTTATAATGTTTCACTTTCTTTTATAATTCCCATATACAGAATTACTAGATCCATTAACACAAGATCACTTTCCATCATTATTTTTTAATAACTCCAGGATCCTTACTATAAAATGCATATGACACCTTGTTTTCATTTACTGGGTTGTAGTGTTTGTGAAATCATAATACTTGAGTATCTTGATCCCCCACTTTTTCCACATGTTGAGTTATTTCTGAGAGAAGATATATATCAAGATCTTGTAATCTATATATATCTCACAAAATTCAGCAAAGAGATAATGTGTATACATCATCGTGACAATGATTATATGTTCAAAATAATGTTAATGATTTGGATATATTCATTTATGATTTTTTAACTACCTGAATGCGTAGATAATGATTGTATCATTTTTTATAAGTACACAATCTTGTCCTTTCATTTACGAATCACTATAAATCACAAATCCTTCATGTTATGATGGTAGAGTTAGGATCAAAGAATACAATAATATCTACATCAATTATTCAAAACATTCTTCACATTATTTAGTCCAAACAAATGTAACCCCTTTACAAGAATGATTTCTTATTGGTTTACCTAATCTTGTAAAAATGAAACACTAGCAATAACATACTAAACTAATAAAACTACATAACACAGTTTTTTTTCATTAGAGTAGGCCATTCTTAAATATTCTATTTCTATTAAGGGTTATCTAAGATTCTATCCCTAGAGACAATATTTCCATGAAAAAAATTGTTTGAATGTAGAATTCCCAATTTCTAAACATCCTATATAACTCGCTTCTTATAAGAGTCTTTAAAATTATTCAAATGTGATTACTACTATATTCATATATTTTAGAGTATACCAAGATATCATAAATAAATAACATGAATAATTTATCAATATGTTCCTCGAAAAATCTATTCATTAAATCTATCAAAATAAAGGGAGCATTAGTCAGTCCAAAAGGAATTACAGTAAACCCATAAAACCCATAACTGGTTCAAAATACTATCCTTGGAATATCTTCCTTCCTCACAGATAATTTTTTATATCTTTATTGAAGATAAATCATAGATAAATTTTGGGATCCATGATTCTGATCATATAAATCGTCAATATGAGGAAGGGGATACATGTTCTTTATTATAATAAAATCTATTTATCTATAGTCAATGTACAGCCTCATGAATCAATATTTCTCTTTGACAAAGAGAATAGGTTCTCCCCATGAAGAAACACTAGTGAAGATACATCATTTATCACTCAATCTCCTACTTGATTATTATTTTATACAAATTATACTATGGATACTCTCTATGGATTCTTTGATATCATCCTTTCACCAAGAATTTAATTAATAGAAAACCAAATTTCCCACTCTAGAGGATGTCTAGATAAGTGTTCAAGAAATAAATCAATGTATTCATTCATAATAGCTACATCATCAATTTGAATATTTATTTCCTTTCCCACTGATATTACTATGTCATCCTCCCCAATAATTGAAATAATTATAGATACTAGAGGTGGATTTAGATACGGACCTAATAGTGAATTTTCTGTTATAAAGATAAGGGATTCTGCACCTTCCTCCCAAATTATTATTTACTTCTTCATGTAATATATTTTCACATCATATTTTAAAATCAAATCCATACCAAGGATTATCTCATAGTCAATGATATGTATGATGATAAAATCAGTAGATAAAGCACATTTATAAAATCTAATGAGAACTTCTTAACACTGTTTTTTTTGTAACGAGACTTCCCCTAGGGGGTTTGAATGAAAATACCTTGTTAAAGATAATATTAAATATCTAGTTTCTAATGAAATATTGGAATATATAATGGAATTTGATCATCCAGAATCAAATAACATTTAATCTAAAATTTAGGATATTATTAATATACCTTCAAATACATCATTTTGAATTCAACCTCAATAGTCCGAATCACATAAGCTTGTCTTTTATCACATGGAATTTTATAAGGAAAGTTTCCTTGATGATTCAGACAATCATTTTCATAGTTTTCCATATCCCAACAGTCATATCATATATGTTTCATACCTTCATACATTCCATTACAATCACGGGCATACTGGCCTTTTTGTCCAAATTTTTAACAGACTAATTTTCTTTTTATGGAGGCTCCATGGTGATTCCCTTAACATGTATCACATGTTAAAAGCTCCATTTTTTATTATTCCTTTAATCCATTATTTCTTCTTCCATACTCTTCTTCACTCTTTTCACTATAATGTAGTTTCTGACGCTTTCATCGGGTCAAAAAATGGTCCATGGGGACACACTATGTTGTTTCCCTACATTCCCGCATTACCAAGGTGTACGGTATCTATCACTTATTCAGGGATGTTTGATATTTGATCGAAACAGGATAATGGGATGTCAGTTCCTCCTTCCATTGATTCCTCCTTGGAATTCGTTGCCCATCCCGGGACTCCCCAACATATTTTAGTCATTGTTCATGAATCTCATTCCCAGTCCCTTATCCTTGTGGACATCGATTAAACATGATACATCTATCTAGACATTCCAAGGGGTCTTGACAGTGAAACAACCATCGATCAGAATAGATGGTAACATTAGGAATGATAGAGCATCTCTGGATGCATGGACATTGGAAGAAAAGTATTCTTCTTTAATAGAGGGCATATCGAGGGTAAAGAACCTAAGGAATCCCACATTAGCCATAGGTTATCTTATGTTTGAGGCATGTCTCTGTAGTTTTCCTCACCTTCCAATGATTAACATGTGGTATTCCATGAGATTAATTTCATGGGATGATAGTTATGCCAACAACATGTTTTTAGATAATTTCTTTAGGAATCACTTGTTTAACACAAGGTAGGTCATGAGTTTCACATCATGTGGAGAATAAATGGCACTGATTAGAAAACCCCATGGAGTTAGATCATATTGGTACATTACTACGATAGAGAACCTATATGGTTTACCAGATTAATGGATCATAACACCAAATATGAGTAGACACATGATGGTGTACCCCATATAGGGAAGTTATCACACTGTGAATTCTTATCTTAACACCACTGAGGGCAGATCAGGGAATGTTTACCCCAGAAAGTGGAAAACTGAATAAATGGATCATAACCCTCAATGAGAGTGGACCTCGGGAGGTGGGTCTCTAAATAGGGATGATATCACTCCATGAAATCTAATCTGCACACCAACTGAGGGTGGATCGTGGAGAGTGTACCCAAAAAAGTGGGACCACAAGGTTTACCATATTGATTAGATTGAAACTGAGTAATTTTTCTTACATAACCTATTTAGAAGAAAGGTCTGAATCCCCATGTAGTTCGGATGGGTAAGGCTTGAAATCAGTGTTTACATAAAGGATAATGACTTGGAGAAATTATGGGGCTTATGTAGGGATAACAGACCAAATTAATAGGAACACTCTTGGCTGTATGATTATGGATTGTGTGAGAAATATGAATGGTTAGCTATTGAGGTACTGAAAATAGTGGTGTTTGGATGGATGATGTGATCTAAACAGGATATGGAGGACTATGTAAGAATTAGGATGGATAATGGATGGTTGGACAAAGTGGATGGGAGGAAGGAGGCGGAACTGACATGAAGATGATGATGCTTTTGTACTTGAACCTTAGGGAGGCTTCCTACGTATCCTCAGGGTGGTGAATAAAAGTCCTCATAGTTCGGTGGGGTGATGGGACACCTGAGGATGTGGACCAGAAGAATTGATGCATGTATGGGACCCAAAGAAAGTAGAACCTCTAGGTTGGGGAATGACTTTCCTGATACACAATGTCACAATAGAGAGACTAGGATGGGACATGGGTGATGTTATTGTTCCTCACGCAGGCTTCTTATGTATTCTTGTGGTTGGAAATTAATGTCCATGTAGTTCTGGATGGGGCATGGAATTGGTGTACAATGAGGACAATGGCCTCACGACAAAATGGGGCTTACACATCATTAAATGCCTGAGGGTTGGTTTGGCACCTCTACGGGAAGGACCAAGGATATGGGTCCCTACAAAGGGGACACCGAAGATTACTAGTGTTTGAAGTTTAATGTTAGGGATGCTTCATACGTAACCTACATTGGATATAGAGATTAAAACCCACATAGTTCGAATAGGTTTTCCAGGGTTTGTGGTTGAACCTTAGGGAGGCTTCCTAGGTACCCTACCCATGAGGAAGGGATCAAAACCCACATAGATCAAATACGCATACCTATGTTTGGGGTTGATCCTCATGTAGGATTCCTACATACCTTGACTTTGAGTCATGGATCAAAAAACATGTAGTTCAAATACTTATAGATTAATGTTGTGTGGGATAGGAGGGGAATATAGTTTAACATCTTGTGGGATGAGGGTGAACCGATGTGATGTTGTCGAGACCGATGGGTGTTGGGCTTGAACCTAAGAGAGGATTCATATTTACCATACTTTGAAAGGGAAAGGATCAAAGTACACATAGGTTGGTGTTATAGGGAATGGTGATTACACATTAAGGCATCCCAATGAGGATGTCATGGTTACTATTTACTCTAATCACATGTGAGTCTTGCTCGGTGTGAGAGACAAGAGGAAAAAACAGACCTGACGATTGTGGTGCAAAGGTGCGTCCATGAAGGGTGGTGAATGGGTATTGCACATGGAATAAACCCATGACCCAATAAAAATATTCTATTATGAATGGGGGATTACACATGGTTATCTTCCCGTGTACCAGTATGGGGTGGCAATAGTGAATGGGGATTACATAGAGGAGAAGCTCGTATGATTTTATAGAGTTGAAATGGTGGATTGGTCTTACGCATTGACGTTTCTCAGATTTATTCTTCATTTATGGCCTTGAGTGCATTCCAACTCACTAGTGGTTTGAGGCCTATAATTGAGCTCCACACCTATGCGCTAGTGCACAAGCGAGATAACTCCAAAGGTGTTGGAATCATTCCAAATAAATGGATATGAAATGTTTGAATCAAATGGATACCATTCAGAATGCAATGGGGGAGGCATGAAAAAGGGAGATAGCTTCTGACCATATCTTAATAACAGCAACTACGTCGTGTTATCCTGTGATGGAAATATAAAAAAGAAGGCCAACCGTTGACCATATTCAAAACACGAGACCAAAATCTACATGTCATCTAATGTCTTCTAGTGTATTGGCCTATAACTATTTTCATGCCAAGGAAGCATGGGACCATGTCGTTAAGGGGTCCCTCTAGACATAAAAGAGAACGATGACCCCAATTAATGACACACAACATGTTAGGTGGAGTGGTGGAATGCTCAAATGGTTTCCAACGCTTATGAAATTACTCCACTATAATCACAACATGAGGTATCTTATGCATGTCACACAATCCATCTTCTATTTATAACTAGAGTCATACTATTACTGAATTATAAGGAAGCTACAGATTAAAGTCTTGTAGTGAGGACTATTTGTATCTTGTGCATGGAGCATATGGAATCACTTTATTAGAGCAAGAGGCATCCTATATTTGTCACATAGGGTGTATGACATTTTGTAGTCATTTTAAGAGGACTGTTAGCATCTTATGCTTGGTTTATAAGAAATCTCTTATTCATTACCAAAGGCATCCTATATTTGTCATATAGGGTATGATAGAGTTTATAGACATGTAAATAGGACTATTGGGCATAATGATACTAGAAATGGCTGGTGTTGGAACTTATACAAAAGCTTCCCATTCTGGTTTAACCTGGAATTGGAGGCTGGTGATTGGGTGTGGATGAGTTAATTGAGGAATGATAGACTGAATGTACTTAGTAATTGATGATAATAATCTCAACTCACGACATGGGGAAATGACCAAGAGGAATATGCCAACTCAAGGTGTTTCTTGGAGAGTGGAGGAGTATCTCAAGTCATTGTATTCCATAGGTGGAAGGTTGATGTGCATAAGGGAGTAATGGAAAATGTTGACATCCCAGCCCAAAAATTTTGTAGTGAAAATCTCCATTTTTTATGGGGATTAGTGGCGGAAGTGAAGGGACGGGCTTGGAGGTCCTGGAGCATAATATGGAAGTGATTTGGAGGTGGTCAGTGGGGGTGCATCCCCTGCGATATGGACAAGTGGACACAAATGTAGGAGCTTTGTGAAGGACAGTTCTTTGAAAAACAAAAATGTTTGTAGAGAATAGGGTTTCTTAAAGAATGAAGCTTCATTGAGAAAGATGATTTTTAGAGCTTCAGGTCTCGCGGGGCATGGGGCTCATAGAGCATTGGGACTCATGGAGAAGCTTAATGAAATAATGTTGCTCACAGAGCATGGGCTTGCCTTAGCATTGGGAACATCATTAGGAGAGTTCTCCAAGAAGGCATAGAGCATTGTGAATCTGTGATCAACCCAAATGGGGATCCAACCATTACTAATGGAAGAGTCCTTTGTCAAGGGAATCACATCATGGTGCTCTGGAGTACTGAGAAATGGGAGATTAACTACTGATGGGTCTGCATAACAACCATTATGATGGTGGGTAAGATGACTATTTATAGGCGATGGAAGTCGGTTGAGTTCACTTTGATGAAAAAATATTCATCTTGGAGATAAATTTACATTGTGAAGGAAGTCACATTACACAACTGTAGGCCATTTACTCATGTTTCTCGTAGTTGTGGAGTCTACTATCACTTTGTTCGTTGTGCTCGGGGAGGCTCCTATCACATTTCATGGACTCATAGAGGCTATCTTCAGGACCTTTGCGGTGCTCGTGTAGGCTTTGGACATGTTCCTCAGAGTCGTAGAGACTTCTTTCATGACTTTCATGAAACTCTTAGAGGCTCTGATAATTTACATTTACTCTGTGAATGTAGAGGGAGCTCCTTGTTTGGGATCCAAGAAACAGTTTTCCAGCCCAAATTTGAATTTCCATAACTCTTAATCTGTAACTCCATTTTGGATCATCAACCAGTCAAATCAAAGCTTGAGAAACTTTATATGCTCATGGATCATGGATGAAAGAATTTGAAATGTTTTTTCGATGCATTTTATGGTGAAAACAAATTCCCCCATTAGAATGGGGTCCAAATCAGATGAAGTGGGTGTGGCGGACAAGGTTCTAAGGAAACAACTAAGGAAAATGCATACTTTGTAGTCCATAACATATCAATCGCATTTGGTAAACAACTAACTAAATCCATGATCCCATGTGATCCATACTAATTGTTGGGAGAGAGAGACAATAGAAGGTTATACATGTTTACGAGAGTTTTAGACAGTGGAATATGTGATGCGACTGGAATGTGACATCGATCAACATTGGGAGTATCATGAACTAGAGGGATTGTTACTAGATAACACGGCTCTATGAATAGCCGAATTGCTTCTACAAACATGATCTAGTGCATGAGCGGAGTAAACCCAGGGCCTGGAATAAATCCAAATGAGGTGAATGGAAGCTGTGAATCACGATTCCCAAAATTCAAACCACTATAGGGTTGGAAAGAAAATGAAGGATAACTGTTGACCATGTTCAAAACACTGTATCCCTATAGTGTTAGCTTGAAATGGGGAAAACATGTGGGGGCCGACTGCTGACCATGTTTGAAACAAGGGGTATAACTCAAAATGTTATCCATTTGTCTTCCAGAATGTTATACTAGGATTGTAGGCAAGCCAGAGGCCGATCCTTTATACCATTATGAGGTTTCATTAGACGTGAAAGAGGATGATTATACAAATAAAGGGAATGAAATGAAAGTACGTTTGTGTTATGGGATGTTCTAATGGATTCCAACACTCTTAAAATTATACCACCCCAACAAACCAGCATGTGGTGAGCATATTAGTCTGAATCAAGAACATACCTACTTTTGGGAAAGTCCTCTCAGGTGAGGGCCTAGTATGATCTATAGTTTTACGTCAAGTAAATGGAGACGATAAGAATGTAGTTTAGCATCATATGGTTAAGACGATGCATGGAGTTGTTTAAATTTGAATGATTAGGACGTTGCACATTGTTTAAGGCCGTACAACCTAGACCCCACTCAACAATTAAATGTCATGTTACTTGAACTGCACACTCCTAGATTAAGCTCATAGAGTTCGGACCATGATTAGGGAGAATAAACTAGTAATTTTAACTGTCATAGGGTTATGCCGTAGGTGAAATTCATGGGCGTCCCTACATATCCTACAAAAATAAGAATCAAGACAAACGTAGTTCTTGGGAATACTGTGGTCAGATACCAAAACATAAAGGGGAAATCCTTAATGGTGAGGAGTCTGTCACATCCCATAATTTTCATGGGGAATTCTAAAATAGTTTAGGGCAGGGTCATAATTTAAATACATGCATTGAGGATGTGGATAGACATAATGTAAATGTGTGTCACAGTATATATCCTAATGTGAATGATGACCAAGAAGACCATACAACACTATGTGTTCCCACTAGAATTCTTTATAACATCGACTATAGGTGGCCTAACATGGGGCTGGACCAGAGGAAAAGTGCTCTGGAATTCTTATGTATCCCATGAGGATGTGAATCAATCCATTCATAGTTATCAAATGGCAGTTTAACGTCATGTGGGATAAAAGTCTTGTGTGGTTCGATAGCACCGGTACACATCCTACCAAAACTACTAATCACACGTTAGTCATACCTGATGTGGTAAACAAATATTTTTAATGGGATTTTCCACATACAGTGAGGCACAATTTGTTGTAATGTAATGTTAGGTGATTTACATCCCAAAAATACTATCCTGCCTACGTAAGGCACAAAGATGTAAATAGGGGTAAAACTGAGTGTGTTGGAATTCACATGAACATAATGGAGTGGAATAATGTGAATCATGGCGCTTGAGATATGAATCGCAATGATGGTTTCATGATTGTAAAGGGTAAATGTTGACAATGTTTGAAACACATCATACATTTCACATTATCCTGGCATGGGGACAGAAAATTGAGGATCGACCACAGGCCATGTTTGAAACATAGGACATGTCACAAAAATATCATTTGTGGTCTTCCAGAGCATTGACCAATGTGGCATGGGATTAGGCCATAAAGGGGGATTTTTAGACGTGGAAGTGGATTGATTTACAAATAAATAGATTATGATACATGGACATGAGATGAAGGAATGTCCATGTGGAATCTAATACATTGGGCTCTCCACCACAATGCATTTGAGTATACCAATGAGACGTGCCAGACAGAGGGAGTCAAATACCTTTACAAGGATAAGGGTCCTAGGGAAACATGCTCCTAGTATAAGGTCATAGAGATGACCATTGATAGGGGACTTGGTTTAATGGAATGGACATAGCGTGGAGATATAGAAAAACCTGGCATGGGTGAAGACCAAAGAGGCCTCCCATATCATGACACATTCCTGGTGAACACCCACAAACAGTTTAAAGTCATGATTCTTGGAATAGGGTATGCATTTTAATGTCATGGGCATGGAAGAATGGGAGATTCAAATTATCTGGGGTTAAAACTGAAGACTAACCATCTGGGGATTCCTACGTATCCCATGAGGATGGGAATCAAGCAGTATGTAGTTCTTGCATGATCATAGTTTGTAGTCATAGATCTCAGACTAGGATGGGAAGAAACAAGGGAGGAACATGGTGCAGTAGTTGGAAAACTCATCGCACATGATGAACTAAGCCCACACCACAAGCTTCCAACTGAATTCAGGCCAAAGGTGGGGGAGGGTAGTATTTGTGATACCTTGGGGTATACCTATAAGAAGAAATGTCTTTTAGTTCATATATATCCCATAAGGATGGTAATAAAGCCAAAAAAAATTCCAAAATATGGCATGGTGGGGTAGCAATTCTTGGGGAAATACTATTGTGCAGGTCTGGCCCATGCACCCAAAATAGTGGCATTTGATAAATCTTGTTTGTTCATTATGGTGGATGTGTTTTTTTTGTGATGAAACAAACCTATGACCGATAATATGGGAATCAATAATGGAATAAATCCATATATGGGCCATGATAAATGGAATAGTGTATGGATGATACCAAATATTATGTCTCCTAGAGCAAGGGCATCACAATGGGGTGTCATTTTTTTTTTCATGAAACCAGGATGATATTGTCATATTTTAGGGTTTAATGATAGGACTATGCCACACATTTTAATGTCATGTGGAAAAGAAACAATTATTTTATGCCATGTGGGCCCAAGCATCATATTTTATGGTCATATGAATTAGAAGAATATAGAAGAATGAGGTTTTATATAGAATGCACAGGGTGTGATAAAGCATACCAGACCTGAATGAGGACAAGGTCCACACCACAACACACACAACTATAGAAAAGAAACATCAGGCCGATGGGCTGAAAATGATCAGAGAATATTGGTATACACTTGATGATAAAAAATATGGGTGTTCCTATGCATCCCATTATGATGGGAATCAAACCATACATAGGATTAGAAGATTCCCGCAGTTTAAAGTCATGCAATAAGGATAAGATAATATCTTAGTTTTTGGTCACATAGCTCAAACCGAAAGAAGTGGGTCTCTTACGAGTGGTCATAAACCTTGACCAAATCTCTTATCGCACATGATCCATGATCAAATTGGGAAATAAGGGTAGATTAGGTCATCACAGCACATAGAATATAGAGAATGGTAATGGTGTGGAGCCTCAAATAACCCCACACTATGGATTCATCCTCTTAATGAAAAAACACAAACGGAGGGATAACACCATGTGAGGTAGAAATTCCACATAGACATGATAGTGTGGAAAATTATTTGTATCACAAAACCAATACATTGTGCTAAATGGGGTGGAAAAACGAAAGAGGATAACCATTCACCCTGTTCGAAACACAACACCCATATCATGTTACCTGAAATGGGAACAAAAAAACAAGCGATGACAGCTGACCATATTCTTAATGTTGTACATGTGTCAAATTGTCATTCGTAATTCTCGAGGACATTGGACCAAGATGGTTTGAGAGAATTGAGGCCTATAACCCATGCTGTTTGGGGGTCCCTTTGAATGTTAATGATGATGAATGGTCAAATTAAGGGGAACATGAAGAATTGAAATAGGTGAAAACATGTCTATGTATAATCCAATAGTCTAGGTATTATACAAGAGTTCTCTAGGGCATGTTGGTGAATTGGAATGGAAGGTCAAGGGGCCCCATTTGAGAGAATATGACTAGAGAATATGAGTGTATGAAATGGGGAGGATATATCTTAGAAGAGGGGTAGCATGGTTGTTGCAAGCTCGACATGAATGAGGACATAATCCCACACCACACCATGTATTCTCACTAGAAGAAAATATGCCAAATAGGATATATGGAAAGTGGATTCTATAAAATAGTGCTGGGCCGAGAGAAGAAATGTCTGGGCATTCATATGCGTCCCATGAGTATGGTATTCAACCTATACATAGTTCTGAAAGGGCTACATAGTTTAACGTCATGCAGTGAGGATGTAGTGAATGGGAATCTCAATGAGGAATGTGCATGGGGTGTCAAATAACCCAACGTGAATTATAACATAATCTCACATATGTTACACCGTTAATAATTATAGGATAATAATCTAGCCATTTGGTTGATAGAAAGGATAGATGAACATAGGATAGACCCGAAAATGAAATCTTTGTGTGTTCCTACGTATCCCATGAGGATGGGAATCAATCCATACATAGTTATTATGATTTTTAGTAGTTTAATGTCATATGACCATGACATGATAGATCTTATTATATGGTAACAGATCACAGACTATATATGTCCAGTTTAATGTCATGTTCATTGGACATATGGTAGGAAAGGGTGACTCACCGTGTCCTTAATTTGGGATACCGGGGAAGAGAAATAATGATTTAGGATAACTACCTACCATGTTCACAACACATTATCCATCATGTGTGACCTGAAATAGGAACAATTAATTGATCATCGACCACTGACCATAATCACAATGCGGGACTTATATCAATTTGTTAATCAAAATCCTCAGGTAAATCGTCCTGATAATGTAGGGGAGCCCTAAGGCCTAGCATACATGATATTCGAGGGCCCTTTAGGATGCGAAAGATGATGGAAAACCAAATGAGGGGATTCATAACGTGTGGTGATACTTGTGCTTTTTAATGTCTTGAGGTATGGATGATGGTGATGGATGGGTGTCTATAGGGGATGTGTGTGGTGTGTCAAAAATAACCCAACATGAACAAGGACTTAGAGTCCATACCACAACGCACAATACTAAGTGAGAACTAGGTCCAGAGGGATAGAAAGGATGAGGGACCTATGGCTGGACCATATATGGAATGTCCTAGACAGTTTGCAGTTTATCATCATGTGAGAGGATTGATGAGTAGTTTTACGTCCTTCAGTTCAGATGGATCATGTAATTTAACATTGTGTGGTGAGGATGGTTGTGATCTTAGTTTAAGGTCATAGAGCTCAGATCGGGATTACATGAACCTTTATGCATGTATTTCTCTACCAATACATCTAATCCCATGTGAGAAATGCTCCGTGTGGGAATCAAGGAATGGGATTAGGTTCTCCCTAGCATATAAGGGCATGAAAATGAAGGAAAGTGATCAAGAAAGGTTGATTCTAACTAGACCAACATCCCTACTGGAGGCACACTGACATTCATAGGGATAGTAAGAAAAACTGAATCACTTCACCCAATATATGGAATATATATAGGTGGTGATAACGATGGAAGATGGTTATTGACCATGTTTGAAACACAACATCCATATCGTGTGACCTGAAATGGAAAAAAAATCAGCATCAACCACTAAAAATATTCACAAAGCAGGAATTGTATCAAATTTTCATCTGAAATCCCCTAGAATTTTGTCTAGAAATGGAAAGTAAGCCATAAGGACAAGCATCCGTACCATTCAGGGTTCCATTCATATGTGAATTTTCATAGAAACCCCAAATGAGGGGATTTGTAAATTGTGAATAGGCCTGTGCATTTTTTCATCATGCAGTAAGGATGAATGAAGTAGAGGTCTCCAAGGAGGGGATACATGGTGAGGACATGATAAACCAAATGTGAGTGAAAAAAACAAGGCACACACCACACAATGTGTTTTTAGAGATATCAAGACCAAGAGGCTGGGCCCAAGGGGTGTTCATGAAGTTTGGGGATGGGCCTATGGACAAAATGTATAGGTGTTCCTACGTATCATGCGAGGGTATGAATAAATCTATAGGTAGTTCTAAAAGCGCCATATAGTTTAACATCGAGTGGTGATGTTGTGGGATAATAGAAGAATGAGAGGGGCACATGGTGCATTCATGGTAATCCCTACATAAATGGGTTCCAAATAAGTCTATATTGTGTGTGATCCTTCAAGAGAACTATACCTAGGGGTAGTCAAAGAGAATAATTTTGGAGTCGGACTCTAAGAATAATTTTTTTGAGTGTTCCAATATACTCCATGAGAATGGAAATCAATCTATACAATGTTCTTGAGATGTTGTGCAGTTTAACATCATGTGGCAAGGACGTAGGGTGATCTTAGTTTAAGATCGTAGATCTTAGACCATTTTTCAGTTTATTGTCATGCGAGATGAGTTCTTGGTAGTTTAACATCTGTTATCCTCAACGGATTACACATTTTAAGGTCATGTGGTGAATATGGGACAATTTAGAGTTAGGTGCGACTTATCTGAGTATTTTAATGTTAGAGAGGATGATAATTATTAGTTTAACAGCATGAAGAATGATGATGAGTAGTTTAAAGTCATGTAGTACGATAATGAGAAGTTTAATGTCATGGAGGATAAAGATGAGTAGTTTAAAGTCATGCAGGATGATAATGACCAGTTAAACCTCATGAGGGATGATAATGGGCAGTTAAACATCATGACGGAAAAAGACGAGAAGTTTATATTTTTGTGGACAATAATGTAGTTTAACATCATGTGGGACAAAGACGATCATTTTATAATCATACAGGATGATAATGAGCAATTTAACGTCATTATTGATGAAGATGAGTAGTTTAATGTTGTGTCAGATGAAGACAAGAAGATTAATGCCATGTATGAAAATAATAAAATTTCACATCATGAGGGACAATAATGATGTTTCATGTCATACAGGATGAATATTTCTATGTCACTCAACCAATATCAAAACACATCTTACTAATACTACTAATCCCACATGAACCATGCTTGGTTTCGGGAACAAGGAGTAATGATGGGATTTTCCTCACACATGGAAGAACACATAATAGGGAATGGAGATGTCAGACCAAGAATTTTCACGTGGTACATGCCCACTCACTCAACGTGCATTGATAAACGGAAGGGTAACACCAAGGGTGTTGGAGTTCAACCTAAACAAAGAGATGTAAAAAAATGGGGTGAATCATGGCATACAATATCTTGATCAAAATTATGGTGGTGTAAAAATGGAGGATAAATATTGACCAGGTTCGAAACATAGCATCCATATCATGTTACTTGGAATGAGGATAGACAAATGAGGGTCGACCGCTGAACATATTAGAAACACATAACCTATCACATAATGTAATCTGAAGTCATCATAAGCATTGGACCAAGACGGTAGGTGGGCCAATGGGGCATGAGACCAGGCCATTAGGGGGTCACTTAAGACCAGAAATAAGGAATGGATCCAAATAAAGGTACTTTATAAAGTGTGGATATGGATTGGGATTATGTTCATTTGGAGTCTAACACTCTGGGTATTATACCACATCACATCAGAGCATGTTAGTGGGAATATGAGGCTGGACTTAGAGTAAAATACCCTGATGTTTCAAATAGTTTAAGGTCTTATTTCTTGCACCAATGGTTCTTAGTTCATGTTCATAGAGTTTGGACCTAGAACTGTTCAGCTCTTTTATGTGGGTACAAACTCTACCAAGACTCATAATTCCACTTGAGGTATACATAGTGTGGGAAGGCATGAGTGATTTTTGTATTTACCAATCACATGGAAGCACACCTCAAGTGTTAGGAAACATCTTTATGAAATGTCCCAATGGTACCAACCATTCCACTTAACATGTGGAAACTCACTATGGGGTAATACTGAAGGCGTTGGAATTCCACTATAATATAAATAAATGGAATCTGTGAATAAAATCACAAAATATTTGGAACATAGTTAATTTGGAATGATGATGAAGGGTAACTGAAGACTGTGTTTGAATCACAACACTTGTGTTAAGTTAACCAAAAATTTTTGCAACCAAATGAGGATCAACCGCTGACCATGTTAGAAAAATGTTTTGAATATTAAAATGTCATCTATAGTCATCTTGGGAATTGTCACAAGATGGTAGGTGATCCAAAGTGGCATGTGACCCAACTGTTAGGGGGTCTCTTCAGACAAGTAAGAGGGTGGGGTTCCAAATAAATAGTGATGTGAAACATGAAAATGAGATGAGAGTATGTCCATATAGAATCAAATAATAAATGTTCAATACCAGGGCACATCATAGCTTTCCAGTGGGAGGATTCTGTTAGATTAAAAGTAAAATGCCCTGGTGTTGAAAATAGTTTATGGACATATTTCTTGGACCAAAGGTTCTTTGATTAAGCTCATAGTGTTAAGACCTGGTTTATAGTTTAAGGTCATGTATCTAAGTTGAGGTATGGATGTGGTTTAATGTCAAATTTCTTTGAACATGGTTGTTATAGTTTTAGGTAGCATAAATTTGACCATGGTTGACATATGTTAGGTAACCTTGATTTGGAATTTTTTTTTTGCATTTTAGCATCATGTGACCAAGATGTTGTTCCACAGTTTAACATCATGTGACCAAGATGATGATTTTTAAGTGGTTTAACATCATGAAACTAGGAGGTTTTTGTTACACCATCTAACATCAAGCAACTAGGACGTTGTCCATATGTTTAACACGACACAATAATGATGATGGTTTTTGTGAAATTTAAAATCATGCAACCAGGATGTGAAACCATAAGGACTGTGTCTGTAGAGGGATGGTCATATATACCCCATTTTTATGGATTGAGATACTTGATGATGAGGAGGGACCCATATGATGGTATTACCCTAAAATTGCCCCATCATATGCATGGATTACCCCCATACTTATGCTGGGATACCTCACGGTAAACATTCCATAATCTAGTGTTGTGGAAGCATGGAGAACCTCTTATCATGATACAATAAAGCAGTTGGGATGATACAATGTGTCATAAGGGTGGTAGGGTTGATAGAATGGCCTCAGTTTACCAGGGAAACATAGCTCATATGAAATGTACACATGAATCATTAATATGACAAGGCAATGAAGATCATAAGGCATGGAAGCCTAGAATGTTGGAATGGTGGGGGAGAAGGGCCCCAAATGACATAGAATATTCCAACATAGGTATGATGAGGCTAAGGATCCCAGAAGGCGTTGTATCCTAGAATATCGATACGATAGAGATAATGATAATAGATTGTGTGGAATCCTATAATGTCTATACGATGGTACAAAGGATCCCAAAAGGCATGGAAGCCTGGAGTGTCCGCACGATGGAGTGACGGAGCCTAGAAGTCGTGGAAGCGTGGAGTGATGGTACAAATGGTCGATGGAGCCTATAATTAATGGATTCCTCGACCATTGGTACCCTGGGGCGAAGGATCCTGGAAGGAATGGAAGCCTATAATGTCAGTGCAGCGAGGAAAAGAATCCTAAAAGGTATTGAATCCGAATTTTTGTTGAGATGAGGCGATGGATCCTAGAAGGCATGGATGCCTAGAGAATCAGTTCAACTGGGTGATGGATCTTGGGAGGCATGGAATCCTTGAATGTTAGTATGATGGGGCGAAGGAGCCTAAAATGCATGTAATCCTGGTATGCCAGTATGATGGTGTGACAGAGACCAAAATGTGGGGAAAGAAGGCATATCGGTACGACGAGGTGAAGGATCCCGGAAGGTGTGGAATACTAGAGCATCGGTATGATGGGGAGATGAATCCTGGAAGTCATGGAAGCCTGGAATGTCAGAACTATGGGTTGAAGGAGCCCGGAAGGTGGGAAATCCTAGAACATACATACAATGGGGAAATGGATCCCAAAAAGCATGGAATCATGGAGGGTCGGTACGTTGATTCAATAGATCACAAAAGGCATGGAATCATAGAGGGTCACTACCATGGGCGATGGAGTATGGAAGGCGTGGAAGCCTAGAGTGCTGGTATGATAGGGAAATCGAGCATAGAAGGAGTGGATTCCTGGAGTGTCCGTATGATGGGGTGATAGAGCCTGGAAGGTGTGGAATCCTGAAGTGTCAGTACGACTGGTGAGGGATCGTAGAAGGCATGGAAGCCTAGAGGTTTGGTAAGTTGGGGGATGGAGCCCAAAAGGTGTGGAATCCTGGATAGTCAGTATGATGAGGCGATGGAGACTGAATGACATTGAAGCTTGGAACATCAGTAAGATGTGACGAAGGAGACCGAAAGGTTTGGAAGCCTGGAATATTGGTACGATGGGGAAAAAGAGCCCATAAGGCATAGAAGCCTATAGAGTTGATATGATGAGGTGATGTTTCCCAGAAGGCATTGAATCGGGGAGTGTTGATATGACAGGGCAATGAATCCTTGAAGGCGTGTAATCCTGGAATGTTTGTAGGACCGAGAGAAGGAGGCCAAACGGCGTCGAAGTCTAGATAATTGGTACGATGGGGGGACGAATCTCAGATGACATGGAATCCTAGAACATTGGTATTACAGAACCTAGAAGGCATGGAATATAGAAACATCGATATGATGGGGTGAAGGAGCACGGAGGGCATGGAAGCATGGAGCATCGGTGCGATGCGGAAATGGAGGATTGATGGAATTAAAGCCTGGAGGGTCAGTATGATAGTTTTATAGATACCTAAATGCATGGAATTATGGAGGGTATGTACCTTAGATAAATAAAGACTATAATGAAAGGAATCATGGAGTGTTGGTACAATGGAGTAAAGGATCCTAGAAGGCATGGAAGCCTAGAATGTCGGTAAAATGGGGTGAAGAATCCTGTAAAAACCAAGAGCGTCAGTATGACAAGGTGATGTATCCCAGAAGCTGCGGTATCCTAGAGAAACATCTCAAAATTTAGTGAAACAAATGCATGGATATGATTAACCTATTCCTAGTACTGGTACATCAGAGTAATGAATGAATTCGACATGAGGAAGTCCTCCGTGATGACTTGTGGTAACTACATGGGGAGGACCTCTATGATGGTTGATACTGATATAGGTAGGACCTCCACAGTGGCTGATAATGGCGATAGAGAGGACTCTTATGCCAGATGATAGAGGTGTGGGTAGGACCTCCGCATTGGCTATTGATGGAGATGAGGAGGACTTCTATGCCTGATCATAACAATGTTGGGAGGCCCTCCACAATGTAATCAGGTTCTGTTACCGATGCGTTGTTGGTTTGGGGGTGGTTTATCCCCTACAAGCCCTATGATGGCGGAGCCAACGAGAAACTGATGGATAGTTGGGATTATTCCCCCTACGTGGATTCTGAATGTAGCAGAGTCAGAGAGAATATGATGGATTCAAGGTGGGGATGATTACCTCACGTGTCTTGTGAAGGTGGCATGGTCAGCAATGATCCGGTGGTGGTGAGGGGATGATTACCTAAGAGAAACTTATGAAGGTGGCATTGTCAGTGAGAAGCTTATGGAGTCTGGTGCTGATTACCCTTTCACAGCCTCTTATGGTGGAAGAATCAGTGAGGACCTGATGGAGTCAGGGGGATGATTCCCCCAGAGCGAAATTTTAGGATGTGGAGTTAGAGAGGAGATCATGGAGTATAGGGTTTGATTCCCCCACCACGGCCATTGAAGTTAGTGGAGTCGGCGAGGAGTCGATGGAGTCATGGGGTATAATTCCCCCAGCTCGATCTATGAAGGTGGTCTGGTCGGTGAGGATCTGATGGAGTCGGGGGGGGGGAGGGTGATTCCATTGGCATGACCTTGGATGGTGGAGCGGTCAGTGAGGAGCCCATGGAGTCAGGGGGCTTATTCCCCTAGCGAGGCCAATGAATGTGGCAGTGTCAGTGAAGAGATATTAGAGTCAGGGAGATGATGCGACCGACATGACCGTTGAAGGCGGTAGTGTCTGAGATGATCCAATGGAGTCGTGGGGAAGATTACCCTAGTGCAGCCTTTGAAACCAGATGAGTCGGCATGGAATAGATGGAGTTGGGGGCATATTCCCCCTATGCACCCTATGAAGGTGGAAATGTCGGAAAGGAGTCGATAGAGTAGGGGGGGCAATACCCCCTGTGTAGCCTCTAAAGGTGCATGGGTTGGAGAGGAGCTGATGGACCATAGTCTACATGCAACCATTATTACTCCTCATTTCACACATGAAAAAGAGGGGATTCACATGGGTGAAGCCTCCATGTGGCCATGCCTAACATTTTTTATCTATTTACTGTCAAAGGAATGAGATTCACATCTGGTTCACCATTTATGTTTCCAACACTTTTTTTGGGGTGGACATCCATCTATGGGGATACGCTACGTTGTTGCCCTGCATTCCCACTTTCTAAATGCGGGAGACATCCATATCTTATTCAAGTACATTTCACTGTGATAAAAATATGATGATGGGATGTCAGTTCCTCCTTTCTTGGATTCTTCCTTGGAATTGATCACCTAGTCCGGGTCTCCCTCATAGATTTGAGTCATTGTTCGTGAATCTCATTCCATGTTCCAAACCATTGTGGACACCAGTTAATCATGTTGCTTCAGTCTAGACATTCGAAGTGGTATTGACAGGGTAGAAACCTTTGGTTGGAATAGATGGTAACATCAGGCATGTCAGAGAATCTATGGATTCCTGGGCATTGGAATAAATGTATACTTCCTCATAAGGGATCATCTCAAAGGTGCAAAACCCAAGGCATCCCACGTCAGTCATGGGGTATCATATGTTGGAGGTATGTCTATAAGGTTTTCCTCAACATATCACATTTAAGATGTGGATTGCCACGAAATTAACGTAATTTAGAGATAGTTATGCCGAATGCCTATCTTTCGAGGTTATCCTCATGCATATCATTTTTAACATGAGGTAGGCTGTTATTTTAATGTCTTGTGGAGAGGGAATGAGAATGATCATAATTTACCATGGAGGCATATAAAATTAGTACATCAATAGGAGGGATCATCTGGATGGTTTATTAGATAGATGGATCAGAACACCCAACATGAGAGGAGCCGAGATGTTGTGTCCCATAATGGGAAGGCATCACTCTGTGAAGTCTGATATAGAAATCACTGAGGTTGGGTAATGAATTGATTTCCCCAGAAATGGGATAACTAGATAGATGTATTAGAATTCTCAATGATAGCATACCAAGGGTGGTGTGCCGCCAAATTGGGATGATATCACACCGTGAAAGCTGATCTGAACACCATTGAGGTGGATATGTGAGTTTGTATTCTAGAAATTGGGACACCAGGTTTGACCATTGTATGTTATTAAATGTCATGGATTTTCCTACGTACCCTATCTATGAGATAGGAATCAAAATCCATTTATTTTCAATGGGTGAGTCATGAAATCAGGGTGTACACAAAGTACAATAACTGAGAAAAACATTCGGGCTTAGTCCTAGATAGCATCCCATAGTAAGGGGAACTCATTTGGATGGATGATTATGGATTGTGCAAGGCTTATTAATGGTTATCTACCAATGTTCCATGAAGGGAAATGATAAGATGGATGACATGATCTCTCCATGATATGACAACCTAAATAAGAATCATGACGGATTATGGATGGTTAGACATAATGGATGAGGGGAATGTGGTATAATGAACATGAAGATTTTTGTGGTGTTGATCATGAACCTTAGGGATGCTCTATACATATACCCATGGTATGAAATCAAAGTCCACATAGTTTTTTTGGGGTGATGGGACTCCTGAGGAGGTGACCTGTGAGAATAGATGCATGGATGGGACCTAAAGGAAGTAGAACCTCTAGGTTGGTGCATGACATTCCCAAAACACAAGGGCTCAAGGGAGATATGAGGATGGGACATGGTTGATGAGATTGAAAATTAGGGAGGCTTTCTACATATCCCCGTGGTAGGTAATAAATTTCCACGTTGTCTAGGATGGGGCATGGAATCGAGGTGTACACAAAGGACAAACCAAGGATGTGGGTCCTAGAAAAGGGGACATAAATGATTACCAGTATTTAGGGTTGATCCATTGGGAGGATTCCTACATGCCCTACCTATGAGACAGGTATCAAAACCCACCAATATCTAATAGGTTTACTAGTGTTTTGGGTTGAACCTCTAGGATGCGTCATACGTACCATTACTAGGAGGAAGGGATCAAAACCCACCATGTTCTAATAGGTTTAGAAGTGTGTGGGGTTGAACCTCAAGGAGGATTCTTACATACCCTACATAGGGGGAAAGGATCAAAACCCACATAGTTCAAATAATTACTGTTTAACATCGTGTGGGATGAGAGGGGCATATATTTTAACCCCATGCATGGTGAGGGTGAACTGACGTGAAGGGATCCTAACCGATGGGTGTTGGGCTTGAGCCTATGGGAGGGTTCCTACATACCCTAGATGGAAAAGGAAGGATGAATGTCCACATAGTTTGGTGGAAAAGGGGATGGGGATTACACATTAAAGTGGCCCAAATAGGATGTCATTGTCACTATTTAACTTAATCTAACATGAGTCATTATTTGTGTGAGAAACAAGAGGCAACAATAGATATGATGATCATGGTGAATAGGAGTGGCAACAAAGGGTGGTGAATGGGGCTTACACATGGAAGGATCCTAGTTTACACTATCAAGTGGAAATGATAAAGTGGTATTATGCATGGTTAGCTACTTAGGTACCACTAAGAGGTGATAATGGTGACTATGTATTACTCACGGAAGTATATTGGATGCTGTAATGGAGTAGCAACGGTGGATGGTTCTCACACATGGATGCTGCCAAGATGCCTTCCTCATGTATGGCCATAAGTGCATCCCAACTCACTGGTGGGTTGAGTCATATAATTGAGGTCTACAACTATGCACTATTTCACAAGAGAGATATCGCCAAGTTCATTGGAATCAGCCCGAACAAATAGATATGAAAAGTGTGAATAAAATTTCCATCATTCAGAATGAAATGGGGGTAACATGAAGAATGTAGATAACTACTAACCTTATTCGAATCACATCATCTGCATCGTGTTATAATGATATGGAAAAAAATATGGGCCAATCGTTAATCAAATTCTAAATATCGGGAAAATCCCATAGAGTCATCCAATGTCTTCTTAGGCATTTACCAATAATGGTAGGTGAGCTGAGGTGGGATGAGACCGGTCCATTAGGGAGTCCCTCCAGACAAGAAAGAGGTTGAAGATTTAATGAAGGTAATGAAAAATGTGTGGTGGATTGGTGGAATAATCGAACGGTTTCCAATGATCATGAAATTATTCCACTATAATCAGGTCAGGAAGTATCTTATGCATGTCACCTATGTCATCTATTATTTGGAACAAGAGGCACATTATTTTTGAATTATTAGGAAACTATTGTTTAATGTCATGTAGTGGGGACTATTTAAATCTTATTCTTTGAGCATACAACATCTCTTGTTTTGAGAAAGAGTCATCCTATATTTTTCACATATGGTGTACTATAGTTTATAGTCATGTTGATAGGACTATTATCATCTTATGCTTGGTGAAAAGACATCTCTTATTCAGAACAAGAGGAATGTTATATTTTTTTGTTTATTGTGTTCTAATGATTATAGTCATGTTGAGGGGATTCATGGGCATGTGGAGCCAAGAAATGGCTAATGTTGGGACTTATGGAAGAGCATCCCTCTCTGGTTTAACCTAGCATAGGATCTAGGTGATGGGGTTCGGATGAGTCACTTGATTAAGGTACTTAGGAATTAATGATGAGAATCTCAACTCATGATATGTGGAATTAACAGAGAGTAATATGACAACACAATTTGTTTCATGGAGTATGGAGAAGTATCTAAAATCATGGTATTCTATAGGTGGATGGTGGAAGCGAATAAGGGTGCAATGGAAAATGGAGACATCTAAACCTGATTTTTTTGAGGTGAAACTCTCTATTTTTCATGGGGCTTAGTGATGTAAAAGGAGGGACATAACCAGAGTGTTGGTTCCACTACTTAGAAGTGATCCGGAGTGGGGGTGCAGCCGCTAGGGTATGGAATGGTGGATGCGAATGTAGGAGAATCGTGAAGGATAGCTCTAAGAAAAGGAATAGAAATTTCATTGATTAGGGTCACTTGAGGAATGAATATTTATAGAGCTTGGGGATTTGTAGAGCTTTGAGTCTCACAGAGAGTGGGGCTTACAGAGCTTATGGTCTCTTATAGCAACTTTGCGAAAGAAAGGTGCTCACAGAGCATGGGTTCTTGTTAGCATAAGGCGAAATTTTAGAAGAGTGCTCTGAGAAGTCATAACACTTCATGGAGCCTCGACAAACCCAAATAGGGATCCCTCCCCCACAAAGGGAAGAGTCCATTGAGGAGGGAATCACTTCATGGTGATCGGGACCACTGTGAAATGATAGATCGGTCACCGAAGGGGCAGCATAACTGTTTTTATGAAGGGGGGCTAGCAGACTATTTATTTGTGATGGAAGTCAGTGGATCTCTCCACGATAAAAAAACTTGCACCATGAAATTAAAATGATCCCATGAATGTAATCGAGTTATGAAACCATAGGTAGTTCCCTCATGATTCTCATAGTCACGGAGGCTACCGTCCCTACCTTTACAGCGCACCCAAAGGTGCCAGTCATGTTTCTTGGACTTTTTGTGGCTTC
The DNA here is from genome assembly GCA_963277665.1 of Viscum album. NCBI lineage: Eukaryota > Viridiplantae > Streptophyta > Magnoliopsida > Santalales > Viscaceae > Viscum > Viscum album. The sequence continues at coordinate 1,301,643,473 of OY728140.1, read as the reverse complement.
TGTCATGGCCTTTGTAGTGATCGCAGTGGCTCAGTCAATTTTCTCAAACTCGTAGAGGCTTCTGTTATGGCCTTCACGGTGCTCATAGAGGCTTTGGTTAATTTCCACTACTCAACGATTGAAGAGGGATCTTTGCGAACATATTTTCTAGATGAACTTTAACGGTCCATAACTAATATTATTTATCTTTTTTTGGGCTCTAAAACTAGTCAAATCAATGATTGAGAAACTTGTTACACTCTTGTATCATGTATGGAAGAATATTAAATATTTTGTGGATGCATTTTCATGTTCCTACCAATGTCATATATCTTATATAAATCATTATTTTTCCTGATTTAACATTAAAATATATATTCATAGGATGAGATAGTTTGGGAATCCAGTTCCTATTAGATAAATTGTTTTAAATCATAATATAATCAATCAATACAAATATTTGTATTATGTTTTTAGTCCACAACATGCCTTGGTAGCCTTTTAATGATGGATTCGTTCTTGGAAATATTCTCATACTCTTTATTCCTTAGAATCATTAACTGACATTCCATAACAAAATATTTTCTGTGAGGAAATTTTTTTTCATAGAAAATTTCCATAAAATAACTCTATTCCATACATTCAAACTCTTCCTAATCATTTTTTTATTGAAAAACTACAACCATTGATCAGAATATCCCAATTGAGAATAAACTTCCATGAGAACCTTCTCACTTTTGTTACTTCCCAATGGGAGAAATATCTTCTCTGTGGAACTTATCCACTACTCTACAACGAATGGGTTTGTAGCACAATTAAATGATGGAAGGACATTGTTTCAAAAATAGGTATAACATTATTACTCCATGTTGTGGATCAGAATGTTCTATACGTGTAAGGTTATTATTAATAACCTGATCTAGTTGACTGTGTATAGTTATAATTTTCTCATCACCAGTCGTGGATTGAAAACAAACATCATTAACTTGCATATGATGGAAATATGGAAATCTGACACATGCATTCATGTGGTTTCAATTCCTCCAACTAGGATCATTTTATAAATAATATAATACACTAAATTATGCTAGGAGTCAATTTTTATAATTTCAATGTAGGAAAACACATAAAATAAATTGTAATTTTATGCATTTCTTATATCATAATCATATGAATGGATTCATTGGGTACATATTTACTATTAAATCCTTGATAACGGTTTGTAAAAAAAATGTGAATTGTCCTAAAAATACCCTCTAGGAGTGTCAAACCAAGTGTGTATTAAAGATCATTTTCATGCACAAGGTTACCTCAAGCTAGACCTGGAACACCTTTTCCAAGTTCTGACTCCTAGCTTCAGTTGTTCTAGAATAACATTAACTTGTAGTATCTAGACAGAGAAGTATTTTCTACAAATATTCACATAATCTACACCTTACCAAAATTATATTCTATTTTGGTATGCTTGTTCTTAATGTATATCTTTTGGTTTTTTCCCTAAATTACTTTTTCTAAATCATGTTTCCATGTTTTGTAAAAAAATCATCTAATACAAAATGTAAGGACCCCAACCCTAGTTTCTTAGAGCCGATTCCTTATATTTATACAATATTTATTTAAACATAATTTTCATAGTAAAATACCGAATTGATTATTAGTTTTGGAAAACCACCTAAAAACATAATATTTATATTACATCTTGAATGAAAAATCAATATTTCAACTACATTGGAAACACCCATAAAGTCATAGATTATTCATCGAGGCCATTCTTAATTATATTCATCTTCGCAATCTAGGGTAAAATAAAACATCATAAAGGGGTGATCTTGGATGCTTCTTAAGGTTATTTAATAAAATAGAAGCTATCATAAAAATAATAATTAGGCTTGGTGAATAGCTAAATAAACATGCCATTAAAGTTAAAGATCATCAAAATATGGAAGGTATTAAATATGATTACATAAATACAGATAAATGATTATAATTGAATGAAAAATAACCATGGAAATTCTATTTATAAATAAGTCACATGTTTTATCATTTTATATTATTATAGTGAGGGAATTTATAGTGCGGAACATATGATACATATTGTCATGGCTTTGACCTAGTCGCCTTAATTTACAAGGGTAATGCATCAACCAAAACAAAATACTATTTTTTTAATTAGATGTACAGATGCATCGAGGGTCTATAGGGTGAACCAACCATCGCATTCTATGTGCAATGAATTGATAACATGAATAAGCATAAACATAAACATCATGAAAATGTGAAATAAATTTCCCCAATCCATAGACATAGTCACCAACCATTATGAGTTGTATGGTGAATGGTATCAATATAGAACATCCATATTCAAACTGATCATAAAAAATATAATAAAATATGGTTGATTATAATCATAGTAGGATAATCCTAATAAAAAAAATATTCAATATGAGTGTTTAAATAGATGAAAATTCTATAATAAAATCATTGAAGAATTCTTGGTTGTAATACTCTTTTACTTTTAAAAGAATATTTTTTTAGAAAAATAACAGTACATAAAACCAAAAATGAACTAAGATAGTTTCTATATGAAAAAATCAGTGGATTTATAAGAACAATGGTTAATTAAAAAAATTATATTGTGCACTTAAAAATAGTTCAAAATCAAGATGTTCTCTTTAATCGAGCTCTCTTATCGTGAAGAATTTTGAAGGGGGCCCTTATAAAAAATGTACTTTGCACAAAAGATACTTGAAAGGATAAAAATAAATTATTTTTGGAACATATAAATAGAATATATAAGAATTTCATAAATTAAATGAAGAATAAAAGTGTTTTACAGAGGAAGAAAGCATAACCCGAAAGAAAACAGTGGTTCAGGGAGAAAACCCATACATTTTGTCTGAATATGTTCTTCACATGACCATAAACTTCCTTGATAATAAAACTAAATCCATTAATAAATTAATTAAGATAATTTTATGCACATATTTTATTTATTATAAATTTATTAATCTCATTTATAGTTTTTTTATGCGATATAGGATAAAATTTTAATGATTGGGAGTGTTCGTTTCATTGGTATTCACAATTCCTATACTTATATATGAGTATGAAAGTTCATGTGGAATGGGTATAATTCTCCATAATTTATTTTATATGCAATTAATGAAAATATATAATTGTAAATATATATATATATATCATTTGGTAATATTTTATGATTATTGGTCATTAATGATTGCATTTAGTGATAGTCATTTAGATTAATATAGAGGTATTTTGATCCCCATGATCTAGTTTTGTCATATGAATTATTATTATTTATATATACTAGTAACAGAATATTAAATAGGTTATAATACATATATTATATACTTTTTCATTTTATAAATTCTATCAAGAACATTATTGAATATGAAATTGTAGTACAGAAGTTCATCATCCATAAATGTTTTAAATACGCACCTCCTTGATGATGATTTGGTTTTTTAAATACTAGATAGAGAGTTTGGAGATTGATTGTAACACCCCAAGATTCCAAGGTAAGTTTCCCATTAAATAATGCAGTATCTAGCATTGTACGCAACATGGAGTTTTAACATACCAAGACCAATCAAATTAGCTGTTAAGAATTGTAATACAAATTTTTTGAAATTTTATAAATTATATTTTTCAAAATGGACTTGATTTTTGGATTGGGAATATCAAAATTAGCTTAGGATGCATTTTTGGTATTTTTTTGAGAACATTCAATTTTCGATAAATTGTGAAATACAATGCGTTATTGTTTAAAATTGACTTTTATTTAAATAATTATTAATATTAATTACATTATGTTGAAATAGATACATAACACCTATATTAGTTCAATTTAATTTATTTGAGTCATTTTTATAATAAAATTAGATGTATAAATTTTTATTGAACTTTTTATCGCCTTTTACCCACCTTCAAGGAGCATTTGAAAATCTGCATAAAACATAATTTTACTACTTCTGTGAGTTGAATTTCAAAACCCTAGGAGATATGATTGACACCAGTATGTAATACGTTATTCAAGAAGCTGAAAATAATTTATGGTGAAATGTAACGTTTGACTTTTATTTACCATGATTAAAACTAAATAGGTTAATTAAAGGTAAAAATGATATTATAATTACCCTAACACTTGTCCTAATTCTATTGGATATGTTTATTTCGAAAAAAAACTACCATTGGAATATAATAGGATCTTTTAGGTTCAGTTGGATTAGATTATGACATTTATTATTATTTTATTTAAAGAATAGTTAAAAGTGTTAAATTCAAATTTTAATAACTAATCCATTTTTAATATAGGGTTACACAAATGATAAATTCGATTATAAATATTAATTAGATAGATAAAATGATTTCCTATATAATGGTATTTTATTTATAATTTTTAGACATTAAATAATTAAATTTATTTATGACACAATGATGATGGAGTAATTACCTTATTAATAAAAAATTAAATTAATTGTAATTATAAATATATAAATAAATGTAAATTGAGACTTATGATGAATTATAAGATTTTTATCAGTTAATATAACATTTTATGGTTCATTAAATGAATTTTTTTAATTAATCTTGTTTTTAGGACTTTAAAAAAAATCTGATACTAAAAATTTTCAAAATTGACAAAAATGAGTTTTTAAATCAAATACTATATTATAAAATGATATAATAGTCCTAAAGATTTATGGTTCATCCAGAGGACTTATATAATAATATTTTTGTCATTAATGAACCACTTTGGTTTTTTTTCATTTTATAGTATTTTTACTAACCATTTAATATAAAAATACAATGAGAAATGGTAAATGATAAACTATTTAACCAAGATTTAAATGTAATGGACAAGGTTAATTTGGTGACCTAAACCAATTTAAAAGATATTTGTGGAGATTTTTTCATCCCATAACCACCTTATACTCAAAATAAATCATTTTGGAGCAATTATAAACTGAATATTATTTTGTAATAAAATAATATTTTAAGATTTCCTAAAGTGACCCTCACCTCTCTTATAAAAGGGTACTTCGCCTTCTCTCAAAGTCACACCTACCATGCCATTTGTCTCGGCCAAAATCTGATCAAATATCATCCCAAATACCCTCAATTCAACTTATTGTCCATACTTCCATCTGAAATCCAGCCTATGGATCCCTTTTGATCATATCAAAAGAAAACACCCGAAGAAGAGGTAATAATTTCACCCCCATTCAACTTCTTTTCTTCTTCCACTAATTATTTCATTTTTTCTTATATAAAAAAATAATAACTCAAGTAGTTTCTAAATACTATGATGTTATTATAAATTTGGTACACCAATATTCATTATTTTATCAAAATTATAAAGGACAAAGTCACCATACGTGTGTACGTACGGCATACCGTCTACATGTCATTGTGTAGTTTGTTATTCAAACACTTCATTATTTGGATGGGTATAGTAATGAGTTTAATTGATGTAAATAATAAATATAACAAGTCCATTATTATCTATATATGATATACCAACCAATTAAATACTATTTCACCATCAATATAATGATATTGTCACTTGTACGTATGTATAGATTACCCTCTCAACGAATTTGACGAGATTAATTCCCCATCATAATCATTCAAGAATAATTTTATTTTTTTGATTAAATATAATATTTTAAAACATAATATCATTATGGATATTAATGAAATACATCCTATCCATAAAAAACATGGCTTACAAAACCAAGAATATAAAGTAAAACTAACCAGTTAACACCTAAAATGATGATACTACTAAAATAATATTAACAAATAAATATTAGAGGATCATATATGATATAATATTGTTGTATATTGATCGTGTATAATGTAATAACAATGCTTTAAGTATTATACAGAAGGTTAACATACCATAAACTATGGAAAAATACAAGGTAAGGTATAATTTAACAATCTCTTTACTTATCCGAGGTTGTTAATAAGAAAGTATCTACTGGGATATCTTTGTCATCCACATATGTTTTTTCATAAAAATGTATTTGAAAACATTTTTTACTATTTAATATACTATGGGTTAAAGTCATTTAAACACTAATTTCACCATATATGTTTTGAATGGAATCTTTCTGTCGATTTCCAAACAAGGTACATTATGACCTTTTCAACAAAATTAAGGTAAGAATTATTCTTAACTTATACGGTGGGAGAAACTATTTTCTGTCATTATAACATCACTGAAGCTTCCCTTACAAGCTTATAAAAATATTTTCAAAATAAATGTTTTATTTTAAAATAATGTGACTCTTATATGATTTAAATATAGAATGATATATTTATCTCAAATTGTTTTTATTTCATCCATGTCAACATCCATTGATTAATTTTACACATGTTTGAATTTGATTTATTAAGATACAAATATTCTATATTGTATTTAAGGTTTTGAGATATGTATGACTGTACAAATTTAATTTTTATACCATTTATAGTTTATTGTTAAAGTATTCACATTTTGTATGATGGTTTTAAAACAATTTTTTATGTAATGTTTAAACCTTTTCATATGAAGAATGTATTGGACTTTGTAAGTGATGGGTGGATCCCACTATAGATCCCCAGTGCATCAGAAGGTCTCATGAGACAATTAGACATGTAATTGGCTAAGGCCTTTCCCAATTATATATACGGTTTTGGCTGAGGCCATAATGTTTTTAGACGTCTTGGCTGAGGCCTTGAAAAAATGTTTTAGAATGTCCCGAATTATACATTCCTACATTATAAAAATAATATTGATGGTTCATGTGGTTATTCATCTATTAGAATACACATGACTATGTTTTATTATGGCATTACATACTTAGGCCATATTTCTACCATAAATTGTTAATGTTTAATATTTTTAAAGGCATGTGTTTTTAATTATTCACCTTTACTAATGATTATGTTATCTTCCACCGTATTGCTTACTCTTACTGAGTGTTTGACCTCACACTTTTCTTATGTATAATTTTTCCAGGATATGAAAAAGTTAGTTCTGGGTGACTTACAGGCATAATCTAGGAGGCTTCAATGTTACTAATGGAATAAATTAGTGTTTTAATTCCTTTGAAATTGTAATGTTGAACTTATGTATGTATCTTGTTACCAATAACACTAAAATGATCGGTCTATTGGTACATGACTCCTTGTATCATGCCAATGTTATGTAATAATGCACTGACTATCGATAACTAAAGTTGGGGCATTAAATTGATGATGGTTTCTTCAATTAAAATGATTTAATTATGAAAATAAATGATACTATTTAATTTATTCTCACTTGGATAGATGAGGAAAAAATAGAATAATAATATAAAGAGCAAGAAAATAATAAAAGGAAATTGAAGATGATTTTAGCGTTAGAATACCCTTCCTTGAGAATCTCTCTAAGTGGATTGAATTTGGTGTTTTGATGAGACCGGGAGATTCTAGATGTCGAGGTTGATCTTAGGATATGTATCAAATATAAATATTACAAGGATTTAATCTTGGATGGTATGAGTAGAAATATGGGTGATGGGTGGTTTTTATAGTGGTGGAGCATGTTAATTTTTCATTATTTTATAAATTATTTAATAATTCTTCACAAGATAAAAAATATTATTGATTATTTATACTAAATATAGTAATTAGTGCATGTGATTTCAAACCAATTGTTCATACATCATTAAAACATCATCCATGCCTATATAATTCACTTATTTAGCATTTATTGTAAATTATCATATTTTTCTATTCACAAAAAATTCAAGTACATTATAAAAATACATCAAATTCAACCTAACCATTTGATGATTCGTATAATTATAAAATGATTTAAATATATTGAAAATAAATTTGAAAAATGATAAATATAATTTTTAATTTAAATCAACATTTACTTGAGAAAACAGTTATCAAAATTGAAACTGAATTTATAATACTTTGAAAAATGAACATATGTCTTATTAAATCATCCAAAAATGATACAATAAGAAAATATTGACTTCTAGATTAATTTTATGAAAATATATTTTCTTTTTAATCAACTAATTAGTTATAAAATTATAACTAAATATTTATTACTCACAAAATTAACAACACTTAATTGTTTATTTATAAAATATTCACTTACTTATACCATGATATAATTATAACATACATTCATTTATAAGTTCCATAAATTTATCTATACATTAATGGAAGAGGATACTATTCATTAGGCCGTATTAATTTTCACAAGGGTCTTATGACCATTCATATGGTCAAGATACTATTTCATTAGTATAGGTTTCTTAACTTCTATATTTTCCACTTATTTCAATCATTCTTCATTTTTTATGTTTTTATTGAGTTACTGAAATGGTATTGTGTGATATATACTATTTGATAAAAGGGAAATATCATTTTAAGAGTTATAGGTCATTATATAACATATTCCTAGATCAAAGATGATATCAAAGACCCTATATAAAAGGGAAAACGTGGAGCTAGAGGTATTAAAGAAATAACTCCAAGATATATTAAAGAAGCAGTTTATATGAAGAAGTGTATTTACATTGGGAGAAAATTTTCTTTTTGTGATGAATATGGATGTATCAATTATTTTACACATTAATTATAGAAAATTTAATTGGATCATAGTAAATAATATGTACACTTTTCCAATGATTGATGATTTATTTGACCAGCGTTGTAGGGTTAAATTCTTCTCAAATATTGATATTTGTTGTGGTTATCATAAATTTAGGGTGAATGAAGAATATATTCTAATTCATTCCTTTCAATCATGATATGGGATATATGAGGTCTATGTTATTTCTTTAAGCATGAATAATGCCTCAAATATATTTATGGATTTCATTAATAGTGTTTTTAGTGACTACCTTAATATTATTGGAGTAGTTTATATTGATGATATTTTACTATATTAAAAAATTCATGATTATCCAATGGATCATCTATAGTTTACTTTGAAAATAATGAGAAAGGAGATGGTATTTTAAAAGATTACAAAATTATAATTTTTTTTCAGCATAAGATTCATTATTGGGGAACATTTAGACTAATGAAGGAATGTCAGTTGAACTTGTCAGGAAAAAAGGTTTGGAGGAGTGGCCTCATCCAACAAAATTAACTGAAATTCATAGTTTCTATTTTCTAGTAGTATATTATAGGATGAATGTGAAAAAATTTCAAAAATTTCTAATCAAATAACAAAGATAAATAAAAAATGGGTGAAGATTATACAGACAAAGTCATGTAATGAATGTTTCTAAAAGTTGATGAAAAGATTGGTTACTTCACCCATGTTATCTATAACATATATTAGAGAAGGATTCAATATTTTTATCCTTTAATATCTGAAATGGGTGGAGTGCATCCTCACGAAAAATGAAAATTTGATGGATTATTTCTATCGATAGTTAAAGCCTCATGTGGATAACCTTCCTATGCATGAATTGAAGTGTGATTTTGTTTTTTATATGAAGATATAGAGGATCTATCATTTTTGGTAGAAATGTGATATATAAATAGAACATAAAAGGTTGAATTATATTTTCATGAAAACAAAATTGAACATGAGAAAATGGATATGGTTTGAACTTCATAAAGACTTTGAGTTTTCAATTAATTATCACAACTGAAGAGAATAAAAAGTCTTAATTGCATTGTATAGGAATGAACCTACTGTGTGGGAAATGATTAGGATTCAAGGATATAATTTGATCAAAGATAATTTAAAACTGGACATGGTAATTATTAGGGAAGGAAAATTATCAATCCTACGAAAAAAGATCCTTTAACCATCATTACTATAGAAGATCAAGAAATATCAAAGAGAGGATCCATTGTTACAGAATAAGATAGAGGTTGCGATGAATGATATTTTTATTTGTTAAATATTGAACAAGAAGGTGTACTAAAATTTTATACCAGGATTTGTGTTCCATCAATTTCTTAAAATAAAAACAGAGAATATGGATGATGGTTATAGCTCTACTTACTCTATACATCCCAGAATCAAGAAAATTTAAGAGGACCATAAAGACTGTTATTGGTGGGATAACATGAAAAGAGGGATTTCCGACTACACTATAAGGTTCCTGGTGTTTCATCTAGTTAAGGAATAGAGAAAACATACTAAATGGGAATTATAACCACTACCCATAAAAACATGGAAGTGGGAAAAAATTCAATATGGGAATTGTAACTGGTCTACTGAAAATAGAAAAAGGAAACAATGTGATATGTTTTATAGAAGAGAGTCTCACCAAGGATGCCAGTTTTATATTTATTTTGGAATATTTCTCTATTGATCATATTTTTAGAATTTATGTGATGTAACTATTGTGGCTACATGGGGTACCAGTTTCGATAAATTCATATCATGATCCAAGGGTCAAAAAACTTTATGGAGAAATATTTCACATTCTTTGAATACTAAATTCAATTTCAATACGTCCAATCACCCAAAAACTTATGGCCAATTAGAAAGAACTGTACATACCCTCATTTTCATTTTGAGAACACAATAAATGTAATTTAAAGGTTGATGGGATTATCATATCCCATTAGTTTAGTTCTCAAACATCAATAGATTATATTAGAGTATTCAAATGGAACCCTATATAGTTCTATATAAAAACTGGTGTGGGACTCCAATTTGTTAGGATGAACCTCATGAGAGGACTCTTCTTGGACCAATTATCATGCAATATATGAAAGAAATGGTTCCTACCATTTAGGAACACAATAATAATACTTAGAGTTTTAATATGATCTATTATGACAACTATTGATGGTACTTATAGTTTGATGTTTGAGAAAAAGTCTCACTTAGAGTTTTACCTTAGAATAGACTCTGTTTTTTGGGAAGAAATGGAATGTCATCCCTATGTGAATTGGGCCCTATGAAATACTTGATCACATAAGAGCAGTTTCTTATCATCCAGTACATTTTATAAATTTAGATCATGTTCTTTATTTCCTCCACTTATCTAACTTGAGGAAGTGTATACCAGAGCCTTCACATGTATTGAATCTAGAGGTGGTACAACTGGAACATCAAATTTCTTATGATGAGTAGCAGGTGGATATCATGGACTATATAGAAAAGGTTCTATGCAACATGACAACCCACCATGTCTCAGTGTTAGGGAGGCACAAAAAATATAGTGTAGTGACGTGGGAAAAAAGGAAACTAATAGGAAGATGTACCCTCGTCATTTATCAACTGAGGGTATGAGATTAAATTTTAGGGATAAAATATCTTATAGGGTGATGAATGTAGCTTCCCACAAATTTGGAATTATAATTGTTTCGTGAAAATTTGTGTTATTAAATTTTGAAATCAACATATTTATATCCCTTTAATAATGTAGTGAGTATAATTGAAAGGTGACTGTTGGGTTTTGACTGTTATATGACTATTGGTCAATCATAAATATTAATAAATATAAATATTGTAAAAAAATACTCTTAATAATAATTTAAATGTTAAATTTTGTTTTATAAATAGAAATTATAATGGTTAATTAATAGAGAAAGAAGATCATGGCCTCATCTAGTTGAGTCTTTCCATACGAAGTGAATTATTCTTAATATGAGATGGAGGTAGTATCTTTGGGATTCTATTTTTACCCAAACCAAGATAAGCCTAAACATGTAAAGCTATAATTCAATCAAATATGATAGAATTCCATGTTATTTGAGATTACCAATATGATGATGTCATCTGAGCTTCCCCATGAGTCTATCACTATCACACTCCTCACCCTTTGGTCATATATGGGTATTATAAGGTCTTATGTGTAATGTATTTTGTTTCTAATTATATAATCCATTTTTATAAATACATTTTCTTCTATATTTTCCACATTGAGTTTAGTTTTTTATTATATAATTTGATAAATTAATTTTTTGGACAAAATTTGTACATTTAAATAAGTTATAAATAATTATTTAAACTATTAGTTTTTTAATAATGTTAATTATATTGAAATAGTATTATAATTACACACTTATTTAAATGCAAATGATTATATGATTTTATTTCTTGCATGTGTCAAAAACATTACTATGCATTTTACCATGAATTTTCTATCCACATTTTTTTAAAAAACAAATTTTTTCTAGTAAAAAATTAAATTTATCATATTTTGGAAATAGTTATTTTAATATAAATTCAATTTGAAACATATAATGTTAATATAAGGTTATGGTTAATTTATGGGTTTTTTATAAAATAATATAGTTTTTCGTGAATAGTGAAAATATAGTATTGACTTTTTGGTTTGTTTGATGACATCATCATGATGTAATAATTTATATAAAAATATTGTCAACTATTTTGGATTAAAATATTATAATAGGGGTCCCATGTGGCCAATAACATTGAAAAATTCCATGGGAAGTCCCATGGTTTTACAAATAACACTACTGAGCGGTATAAAGAAATTTATAAAAAACTCACTCATTTTTCTATAAATACAGACATATTTATTTATTTCTATTTAGTCCAAATTGATCCTCCAAGAAGCACTAAAATTATTACATCCCACAGATTATTCCTAAGGATTAATCAATACCCCATGGTCCCAATCATGAAGTTTTAGATTTTACTGTTCAAGATAACAGAAATCTCAAAAAAAAATTCTTTAAAGTTTCCATTTTTTTGGTGTGTCTTCCAAATTTCAACAAAATATTATTCTATCCATTTTATTATATATTGTAAGAATATTAAAATTCTTTTATTAATGGTATAACCTTCATCCCACTATTTTTAACATTTTCTAAAACTAGGTTTCATACCCAATATACTACCAAATTTACATTTCAAAACCACTATCTTTTATATATATATAATTTTATTTTAATTTTTGAATACCCAACTGTATTTATTATCCTCTTGTATTTTCCTAGATTTCAAAATGACATATTTTATTGTTATACTAACATACTTTAAACCCTCTATTTTTTATTGGGTCATAAAAATAAATAATGATCTTTTCATTAATAACTTCTTAAATACACAATGATAACGATATGAGACATGTTTCTTTTATCCTCCATGGATTATTAATTAAATTTTTATTATGATTTATGTGGAAATAAATAGTTATAAAATATAACGATTGATCCCTAATATCACTCCAATGAATTGGGTAAATAATTTAATCCCTATAAATAAAATGTTTTACGATACCTTAGTGAATAAACCTTTTCATTTTTATCACATAAGACTGATAAACCTTGGTGATTTTCTTAAGAATGAATCACCAAAATTTTTTAGCCACATTTTTTTATTTTGATTCATGTTATTATTATTATTATTATTATATTACTCCTTATCATTCTAGTATGATATTCATTAATTTCATATCAATAATTCTCATGATCACAAGTAAATTGTTCTTGTAGACCTCTCTTAATGGGCCTTATTCCCTCCATTTCCTTTGATTAATGTCCCCAAGTTATGAGATAAAATAAATTTACATATGAATAAACTTGATGAATCATATAAAGTAGAATAACAAAATATTCATGTTTTTTTATTATGTGCCTTATTTCCAAGACACTAAATATTAAAAGATACTCTGTTTTGTATAATGTAATGAAGTTTTTATGTTATAAAAATATAGGATTCTAAATTACTCACTTGCATGCTTTGAATATAGCTTGGTAGAAGATGACACACCAAGACCATGAGATTCTTGGATAGTTTCTGGGTTTTTTTATTTTATATTTTGTGTTGTATCTACAACATGTGAAACTGTATACATATTTTTCATCTTTTTGGAGTCATTTCATGAAATAATCTTTTATATATGGAACAGTTAAACTTTTGAGTTGATTATTATTAGTTTATTTTTACCCTTATGTTCCGCTTCTGATTTATTTATATAGTATTTTTCAACCACTATTATTATATATATGTTATATATCCCTATATCAACTATTCTATACACTTACCTAAGTTCATAGTCTCTCCACCAAAAAAATCCTAGGTCCTTTTTGATAGTAAGTAGCCTCTAGTATATGGGGAGGAGTGATTAATGACATATGGTTCACCAGCATGGGCTACCTTTGAGTGGATCATGATTTGATATGTTAGAATGTGGTATCATATATGTTTTCTATTTCATTTTCCTTACTGTTTTCTTATATAGAAAATAGATTGAGAACATGTTTTAACTTGGTTGTTATACATTAATGGATGTAGATAACCCATTCTCAGAGTAAATAACAAGTTTACTACGAATGAGAAATTGTTGTTATGATTTTATCTTATTATATTTGATATAATTTTATTGTGGGGCGATTCACATGAATTGTGGTATTTGATATTACTTATGGATATTTTTCCATGTCCTTTTATTTAAATGATCATTGATACATGCCCCATCATAGGCACATATAATTAACACACCATGCATATTCCATACCATATATTTTTATTTTACTACTTTCATTTCTTATGCTTCCTATGATTTATGAGAAAACTATGGTTGTTTTATATTAGAGATATTTTAACACCTTCTTCTGTGTAAGAAAACTGGTTATTTAATGTTTAGTCCTTAGTACAATAAATGATTTCTTTTATAAATTAATAATGTAATTATAAACTGCTAGTTTTTACCCATGCAAGCTATTTACCTCTAGATAAATGATCCATGATTGGCCATGATTGATTTATTACTAGAATCAATAAATAAGTTGAATAGACCAATATATGTTTGAATAAGTAATTAACAAAGATTATCAATAATATATTAATCATAAAATTCTAATAAATGATTCTACATGGAATAAATAAAATTATGTGAGATTCAATTTAAGTTATAAAGTATATTTGGACTTTATAAGTTGTGAATGATGATCTAGTGAATCGAACCTTCATATAGGTATATAAGAAAATAAATACATTAAATGTAAATCTTTACATATAAAAATAAAATTATATGTAATAAATGAAGAGGTAAGGTGTAATCAATTTTCACCTACTATAACCCTTATAAATATAATTTGGACACTTACCTATACCCCTAACTTATAAGTGGGCAGTTGGGGAAATACCTAAGGTGTTGATTCCTTTTACATATGTTTTTTGTCTCTATAGTTCTTATATATTCTTAAAAATCATTATTTAGGCCGTGTTTTTTGAATTTTTAGAGAAATGAAACCATTATATCCTAGAGTCATGCACTAAGCGGGTGGTGATGACCACATACCAGATATGGTGGACCCTGATCCACTAGTCTATCTAATATGTGTGCCACATAAGGGAACGCATCTTATATGATAAGTGGTAACTGACACTTAGCTTCAATATTTTTTTATATAACATATGTTGTCCATGTAGGTGGAATATAGACTATACCCATGATTGATGATCTAACACCTATTTTCCAGCAACAACACCCTCGCATATTTTTGGTGGATGGAGTTCGGAAGGGTTTTGAGTCATGAATAAAGAATATTATATCTATTGTTGTGTATTTAGAGACTCATTTAAGGAGGATGGTCATTATTTCCACCTACATGCTGCATGATTATTCTAAATTATGGTGGTGTGTGATTACTCATTACGTTCATTACTAGGGAATATGTTTTGGTTCTGGAGAAAATTTGTTCCTTCCAATTTCACCTTGGAAGAGAGTCATGTAGTTTGGGAAGAAAGGTATCATCATATTTAAGTACATTGGCCCCCTATGAAATCCTTGAACTTATAGGAGTTGTCACCTATCAGCTTGCCCATCCACTAAATCTATATCAATTTAATGATTTATTCAACGTATCTCTCTTAAGGAAGTACATAAATGTCCCCTAACATGTATTGAATTCTGAGGTTGTATAAATGGAACATGACATGTCATATGAGGAGAAGCCAATGAAGATATTGGTCAATAGAGACAATGTTCTACGCAACAGGACTACCTACCATATTAAATTGGTGTGGAGGAACCAAAATTATGAAGAAACCATGTCCGAACCACAGTAAAAAATAAGGTATAAATACCCAAAAATTTTCTCAACCAAGGGAATGAGTTGAAATTTCGGGATTAAATTTTTTACGAGGGAAAAAATTTAATGATCATAACATCTTGAATGATAATAATTTCTCAAAAATGTGTGTTATATTATAATCAACAAAAATATATCTCTTTAATAATTATGTGAGTATAAATTAGAATGTGATCATAATATCTTCACGGTTATATGACATTTTTTGTATGACAATTAGTAATAATACTCTTATTAATACTTTTTATGCTTATAATTATTTTTATAAATCGAAAGGATAATAGTTAGTAAATGTTGAAATGAGAAATAATGACCTCAACTAGTAGAATAATGCCCTATAAATTCCATTTGTTAGATTTTGGTAGGTATGTAGAATCATTGGGACATTCTCTTAACCAAGCCCAAAATGAGTTTCAACATGTTAAGCATGAACGAAATCTTTTATGGGAGAAGTTCAAGTTAGTGTATATTACCACTCAGGCGATATTAGCTAAACTACCCTATGAGTCAATCACCATTATACACCACACCATTTGGTCATATGAAAGTGTTATAATTGGTTATATGTTAAGGCCTTATTTAATTCATTCTCAATACCATTTTATGTATGAAGTTCTTATTCCTTTAGTTCCATTTTCAAAATAGTTTTTCTTATAAATATGATGAATTTGATAAATAGAATTTTTTGGAAGAAACTTTTCTTTTCCTAAATGATATAATTTTTGTAATAAATTAATTTATTATTAATAGTGATTATTTTAGTGAATTATAATGATTAAAATCGACATTTTTAAATATATTATATAAAATAATTTCATTTATCATGTGTCGGTAATTTTACAATGTAATTTAACTATTCCTTTTCAATCCACAACGATTTTTAATAACTAAGTATTTTATCATTTCGTAGATAAATATCTCATACATATATTGTAATTATGTTAATATAAATTCCATTTTTGTAATAATCATATTGTAATTAGCTTAGGGTAAATTTATGAAAATTTCCTAAAATATTTTGAATTCGGTGAATAGTGAAAATAAAGATTTGAGTTCTCAGTAAGTTTAATGACTTCATAATGGTGTATTCTATAATATAAAATTATGGTCGAGTCTTCCGGATTATGATAACATAAATTTTTTCCCATTTGGACAATACCGTGGACAAATTCCTTGGGAAAGCTGATGGTTTGGTAAATACCAATACTAAGGTGTCCAAGGAAATCAATAAAAAAAATCCATCACTTTTTCTATAAATACCCCTTAATTTCTAGATTATCATTCACTAAAAATCAATCCTTTTACATTTTATGATATTTTATCCTCCCAATGATTCCTCCCAAGGTTTCGTCAATCCCCTAAGGACCCAATCTTTGAGTTTTAGGACTCACTCTTCATAGTGTGTGAAATATCACATTCTCTTTTCCATTCAAGTACCATTAAATGTGTTATGTCGATAAAATTTCCATAATATTTAATTATCTAAATTTTATTCTATCCATTTACTGTATTAAAAGACTTTTATTAATGCGATACCCTTTCCCCAATATTTTTTCTATTTTGAAAAACTATTTTTCTTACACATTATACTTCCAAATTTTCTTCTCGAAATTTCTGTCATTTTCTCAACAAATTATCTTATTTTATTTTGAAAATAACCAACCTTTTTTTATGTGTACTAAAATTTCTGTCAAAATTATCAATTTTATTAGGGGATTAATATAAATAAACGCTGAATTCCTTTTTGGGGGGTTAATAGAAACATTAAGATATTTTCAATAATAATTTATTTTAAAGGTCATAATTTTTATATGAAACATGTTTATTTAAATATACACATGTTATTTAAATTTTTTATTATTATTTATCTGACTTGAATTAATTAATAAATATGAAGGGATCACCCTGATTGAACTCTAATTCATTGAGTATGTAATTTAATCTCAACATATGATTTGTTTAATGATACCTTTGTGAATAAACACTTTAATTTTTATGACACCTCCATGATAAACCATGGTGATATAATTGTGAATGACTAAATTAAATGATGAGGAAACTTATGAAATTTATTATTCATTTTCATATTATTATTATTTGGCTTTTTTCCATTCCATTTTGATATTCCTCGTGTTATTATTGATAATACTCACGATGTCATGTAAACATTTTCATTGGCTTTAGATAATTAGGCCTTATGATCACCATTTCCTTTGATATATGTCCCTAGGTTATGAGATTCATAAATTTCAATTAGAATGAAAACTTGATGAATCCATTCCAGTGAAAAAGAAAAATGTTTTAATTTTTCATGTCCTATGAACCCTTTTTTTCATAAAACTATAATTTAAAATATTATATGTCTTGTACAATGAAATTAGTAGTTTATGTATTAAAAAGGTAGGATGACATAATATCAAATACAAAATCTAAATTATTTTAATCAAAAGGAACGATAATGGAATTGAGAGTCCATAATATTAGTTTCTCTTTTATTGTTCTTATGAAATGTGTAACTCAAATCAAACTATTTAAAAAAAAGTTTGAAGTTCATTGAGTGATGGTCATAATCATTCTATAATTGACTAATATTATGTTATCCATGTTTATTTATATTCTATATAAAGATAAAATTTACTTACCATGGTAAAATCATTCTTTTAACCATCATTGTCTTCTTTTTGTAGATATTAGTGACATTTATGCTACTTAATAGTTTTATTATACTACTATTATAGATGTTCCACTTAAACTACATTCTCATTCACAATGTATATATGTTCAAATATATCCTATGAATAATTAATATCATTATAAAGTTATTTATTTGACAGATAGAAGAAATCCATGGTATACTTCATCCAAAAATGGTGTTTATGTGATACATTCACCAATTCCTATTGTCAAACCATCTCCTTCAATAAATGGTTCATCAATAATAATAATTTCTAGAAAAGATATTCATGAAGAATATCAAATTAATATTCTCTAATTTACCCAAAAACTAATCAAATAGAATTTTATTAAATAGTTCGTAAATAATTTTCATTACTCATGGTTACTTCCTTTTCATGAATGTTAGTTCTTCCAAAACTGAGCTAGTATAAATAACCAA
The DNA here is from genome assembly GCA_963277665.1 of Viscum album. Lineage (NCBI taxonomy): Eukaryota > Viridiplantae > Streptophyta > Magnoliopsida > Santalales > Viscaceae > Viscum > Viscum album. The sequence goes on along the minus strand of OY728140.1, from coordinate 1,301,624,320 downwards.
GAATAGGTACCTTTGTTAGGATCAGAAACTATGTAAGAGATTTTAATAGTAAATCATGATGGTTTTGATAGAAATACAACTTATTACACAACATCCTCCAATATTTGAGACATTGGTGAAATGATACATCTGTCTCCCTATCTTTTTAGAAGGGTTGAAAACATTCACATCCAATGATATATCATTTAATATATATAATGAAATCAATCCAATAATAAATGGCTCGAACATGCACTCTAATATTAGTGAGGAACACTCACAACAAGGCCTCCCTGCTATGAGGCACAAAAACAATGATGAATAAAGATACATGTATTTTAATAGAATAAACTTATGAAATGTTCTAATATAGATGACACACTGACATCAGGTTGGTTGAATATAGGATAAATTTACATAACAATTTCAATAAATTTTTCACCAATTAGATATGATACTAGCACATTCCAATTGAGTACTAAAATATTTCTCAATTATTCTTTAACCATAATGACCTCATTAGATGTAGCTTTTGGGGGTTTCAATTCCTCGCCTGATTTAGAGGCATATAGTCATGAAACTGATCAACTAAAATCGAAAAAAGAGAAAATTATTTATTGATGAGTTTTAAGGAATAAAAATTAATTTTCAATAAAAAATATATGAAATATTTATATTTAAGTCCTTAAAAATTTCATTTCTTATTTATTCATCTTGTTATCCCCAATGGATTACCTAAGAGGTTGTTCCAATGATGTAATTACTAGTTAAGTAAATGAAATATGAATTGAAAATAATTGCCAACATATTATCCTCCACACATAATCTAAAATAATCCATAGTAACAAAATGAGAAAATGAGATGATGGTTGTTCATTAATCATCACATATTAGTGATTCAATAAGAGATATCGAACCTAGAAACCCCTAGATATGTCTAATAAATATTTAATATATTAATGGATGAATATAAAATGGTATAATTACCTTGTGTGGAAATTTTTAAAGGTAATCCAAAATGGAATGTGGATAATCAGCATCATCCCCACTACACTATTCTAGCCCCATCATTTTTTATAATTATATTGTGTGAAAAGTATCATCCTTCAATGAGAAAATTATAGTCATCACATTAATGAGGTAATCCTAATCATCTCAAGGATAGTATAATTGTGAGATGCTTAAAAGGGGTATATTTTCCAACACCTAATAGAATAATCTCTACTAATTTATGTTCTCTTATAGAATCATTCCTATAAAATATCACCATCTAAGAGTCGCATTCCCTCTAGGCCTCATGGAATTTAGCTATTGCTGGGATGGAGGATAATGAGGTAATTATTATTATATAATGAATAACATATGATGGACCTCTCATATATTATTCATCTCTAATATGATGCTTCCACAATATGAGAAACCTTTTTAGTCTTCTCTACATTGAATAGATTTTGGGAAAACCAATTCCTGTCTATTTTATCTTTGCTTGAAAAATTTATTCCTCCTCACAAACATCGATTAGAGAAACTTTAAACATGGGTATTGGACTAACCAACTTCCTATTTGGGTATGGAGAGATCCATGACATAACATAGAGTCATTTTGATCAATAAAACAATTATATGGTGTAAATTTCACATGAACTCTACTTTATACCCTATCCAATATCTACCAATATCTTCCAAAATCGACAATTCACCATTGGGCACTTCTCCATGTGAGCATCTTATAATGGGTAGAATATTAGATTGTTATGTAACAAAAATAGTTTATGAATAAAAAATGCTTTCACCCCTTAAAAAAGAACACACCACCAACTCTTTCCCCATGGATTTATTCTGTAATTTTAATTAGACAACATCAACCTTCATAGATTTCTATATTATTTTTGTGATGGTTATTAAGAGAGGTGTTAATGATCATTAGACAAATTATTCTATATGATTCAACTAGTTTTTTATATTATGATCATTTAATGTGTGTTCCATAAAACAAATTATACTCTAGTGGAATAGACTAAATTTGGTACTAAGGATCCATAGAGAATTGATGATTTAATATACACCCATGTTAGCTAATATCCATCATAATAATATTTGAAATGGACTACTACCCTAAATGGTACCTTTACATTGGAAATCTGTTCACAATTACTTGTATAACATAGCTAAGTCCAAAAAATAAAAATTTATTCCCTTTCCAAATTCCAATTGATCCATCATTATCAAGGACATGGTTCTCACCCCTCCATGTTCTCATTAATATAGAATGATCTCACTCAAGTAAATCACTATGGATCCATATAGGATCACATATCTATTCAAATCATTAGAAAATTCTGAACCCAATTTGCGTAAACTCATATTATATAATGTAGTATTATGTTTTATGGAGCCCTAAAATTGTGAAAATTGGGGTTGATTGAGGGCTTATACCTTTAGATATTATTTTTTCATCTTGAATGACTATTCTTCCTATTCCTTAAATGGAACTTTTACAATTCGTTTAATGTCATCTCAAATAACACACCATTCCATAGTGTAAAATTTCTTAACGATCTGTGGTGTCCTATAAAAATTATCATAAGTAATTTTTTTTCTAGATAAACAAATCATACATTTACCCATGAATTGGTTCCCCACTAATCATCACTAGGTAATTTATGATTATTCCAACCTCTCTATAGACTAAGTGGATGGTGCTTGAATGTGGACTACATTTACTAGTGAAATATTGAATTATTTACATTCCCCAATGATAATGGGTTTGAGAGTCCCAAATTTCATTGACTAGTATGAAAAATATATTTTTTACCTCAAAATCATTAAAACTCGATTGTTACCCAAAAAAGGAATCCCTAGTTAACACCAAATGCTTCCTTGAATCATATGTATCAGTTTGAAATATTACAATGCCACTAGATGCCTCCAAAAATTCTCTTTATGGATATATATAAGTGAATTTTAGGCTCTAATACATGATGATCATATTCCATAGAGAGTGTGAGATACATCATTATGTAAATGTCATAGAAATCACTTTAATTGATGATACCACTTGATGTCAATATATTTTAATTCAGAACCCTTTTTTGTTTCATGATCCATCAATGATGATGGTTGTACTGTAGTGTAGAGAGAATGATAGAATCAATCATTATATCGAACCCAAATAATGGTAACTCATTTGATATAGGATAGCCTCAAAGGATGGCTCCGATATACTTCAATAGTATCTGATGTTTGGAGATGACACACTGCCACCTGTAAGACTCATCACTTTCAATCCTATCTATTCTCCCCATAAATTCCTATAGGGAGGGATGAAATTTCATTGGGGTCCTCTTGTGACAAAATACTATTCAATTAATTAATAATCCAAAAATATTCTACATATATTCATCTTTCAAGACCATATTACAATCAATGGACCCCTATGAGAATATTCATAAAAATAGTTGAAGCCTAAAAATGCATACCTTTAAGTACACAATACAACCTAAATCCATTTATGTCGATCGATAAATACATAGACTCCCTAAATCATATTATTAAAATGATTATATTTGTGGAATATTATTTGTAGGATTACTTTTGTGATCTAAAAAAATAAAATGTTGTCTGGTGATGTAGTTTCTGTGAAAAGCTCTATAGGTGTTCGACATATGACGGAGGAGAAAGTTCACCAATCATATATAAATTGTTCGAACAGTTCCATTTAATTTTGGTAAGGGAAAACATATTACCTTTTTATAAAATAAGATATGTACCCATGAACCAATAATAACCTCAAAACTGATTACACACCCTCCCGAGCTGAGTCGGTTCTGATGGGGAGGGGGTTATTTAACTCCCAATACATGTTGACCAACATAAAGTTTCAACAGTATAGAAAAGTGAATTTATATAAAGCATGATAAGATATAAAAGAACTATTTAACTATCATCAAACATGGATATTTAAGTCACACTTAGTGTTGATGGACCATTTCAGGTTGAAACTGGATGAGCCACAAGGTCTGCTAACCACACCAACACCCTCATCATCCCCTAAATCATTGAGTGATTTTGTACTAGATATATAAATGATACGCCCCAGGGTAGATTATATATTGGTGGTTCATCCTGGGATAAACTAGATCTATCATGTGTTCTACCTATAACAAGAATCACATCATCATCTATCAAGGTAAAGGGAGGTATTTAAAAATCAATTTGTTCAATAGATTAATGAAGCCTTCCATAAGAGAGATGTTTTTACACCTACCTTTTTTCCGAAAATCATGACATGACAGAAAACTAATTATCATATAATACCTAGGATAAAAATCATTCCTAAGAGTCTATATAACCCAACTCATTCATGTAAACTCTTGGACTACTCCTCAAACACATATGCGTATAGACAATTCAAGGAGACAAATCCTTTTTGAGACATCGAGATTGATTCAAAGGTAATCTCTATTATGAAAACAACATCACATGAATTGAAACAAGTAACCTTCATCACTAAAAAATATTTGGGGAATTACATTATGGGGGATACCCTATGTTTATTTAATCAATTCCAAGGAAACTTATTTATCTTTCCTAAACTCCTACTACTTTATAAAGGGTCACATATTCATAATCCCCACACCAAGAATTCCTTGGAACCTTTCACAAAATTCTCATGTCTATGTAATGTTATACTATATAGAATGGTCGTTTTTAGATGATTCAAGGCTATATAGATCAAATTATGTTGTTTTTTTATTGAAACTCTTATAGGATTGATAGGAAAACTCTTCAAGGATCAATTTCATATCCATAATATATTATGTCATCCCATACATTAATAAACTACAAGCACCCAATTAATTAAACTTAGACCAGGGATTTTTGAATATGAACATTTCATCTAAACTATAAATGATGAAGAAACTATATTATATATAATAATTGAAAGCAATGTATAATATAAATCCATATATATAAATGAATCAACTGTTCCATAATAAGAATTTGGTAAATATTCCAAAATATTAAATAAATTAATAAGATATTCCCGAGAAGGTAATAATTCTAGTGTAATGGGTGTAATGAGATTGAGCTCACATCTTCTCACGTAATGTGTAATCTGAATCATCATATATGAAAACCATAGTGACCAATTTACTTTAGAAAGAATATCCAGAATTATATCTACTATCAATAATATGAGGGTTTTTGGTTATTTTCAATTCCAAATTAATCCCCATTACAAACTAACAAACACAAATTACTTATTAGCATCAACCATGTGTTATGGAGAGAAAAAAAAATTATGTGGCATTCCTCTTGAATTTATGTCATGAAAGACATATTTGAATGTTTTATGGAACACAATATTATATTTTCTTACTACATCAAATGAATAAATATTAAATATTTATTATTTTTTCATGTATATTAAAATTTATACGCATTACAACTATTAAAACACCTTCCCGCATTCGTTTATGTAATTGTATAACTCATTCAATGCTTAAATTATCATTAATTAAAAATCTATATATGTAATTAAAAACTAATGGTGACTTAAATAACAATGGGATAATTAAATATAAATAACTAAACAATATACCACATCAATGACTTAACATGAACATCATGGCCATAACTTTTCTTTTAATGCTATAACTCATAATGTGGGAAAAAAAGTCACCACATAAATAAAAAAATTGTGATTTAGTAAATATTTTTTAGATAGAGTGACTGACACTTTAAAACATTATCTTATTTATATGTTTTTATATTATTATTTATAATATTTTTATTTAAATTATGTTTTACCTTAGGTTATATCCTTTATCACTTACTCGCACCAAATATAATTTTTTCCCTAGGTAATGATGTATTTTTAAAGTAGGTTCATTTTTTTAAATAGTATTTTTCCATGTAAAAAAATTTAAGGTGAACATATTCTTATTTACTATGAATTTACATGTGTATTTGAGAGTGGTAATCATTAATTTGTTTTACCATGATCCATATTGATATTGTTTTTTTCCATGTATTTGATGAATGGGGAACAAGAATGCCAAATTTCATAATACTTTTTAAATTATAAATAATTATTTTGAAAATATGTTTTAAAATATTGGAAGATTCATATCATATATTCATAAAGTATTATTTCAATAATATTATTTCTTGATAGATATATGGTCTAGAATTTTATAGTTCCAATAATCTATGAGTTTAAGATGAATTAAAAACATTTTTTATAATTTTTCTTGTATAATTACATATAAATTATTATTATTTGTACTTTTTAGTAGTATTTTAATATCTTCTATTTCATAAAAATATGGTACAATAATATCTTTTGTAGAACGTAGAAATAATTTTTGGATTTTCCTTTTTATAATTAAAAAAATCTTTTTATTAGTTTATTAATAAATTTGACATCCAAAATTCTAAATTTTATATATATTATATGTAAATATGTGATATTTTTTTAGTCTAGGAATACAAAAAAATCAATGATATTAGATTTTATATCTATAAATTTCAATCTAATATAAAAGAAGTAATTTTTTTACAACATGGCCTTTTTATTATTTTTAAATATTTTATTTATAGTATTCCATACATATTTCTATACTTTTTGAGAAATTCAATACAAATAATATATTATTTAAATTTATACTTTATTTTAAAATGATAATTTGGTTATATTTCACTTTTAGAAATGAGAAACAATCAAATTTGTTGCTCATTATGAATGCAAAATTAAAACACATAAAAATCTCCATACGGAGACAAAGTAAAAAAATGTAATCTTGGATGACATAAACTAAAAACATTTAAGATATAAATTACACTACAATAGTCCATGATTAATATTTTACTTTTATGATATAAAAATAAAAAACTAAGACACCTCGTCCATTTACTATGAAAAAAAGTTAATCAGTTAAATCATTTGATTGATGTTTGAAAAATAACAAAACAAAAATCTCAAAAGAACTGTTGTACCCATAAAACTGAAACACAAAAATAACATTTTAATCTATGACCTAAAATAACTAAATTATCATGAATTTAATCCTTGAGTCACACATTACTATAATATATGTCAAAGAAGAAAACAAGAACATTCCAAAAAATTTAAAAAAATTGTAATGAAAAAGGATTAAAAATTAAATAACTAAAATATTCCACTATTATGTTACAATAGATCTGTATTTTATTTTCAACTTTTAGAAATGAAAAATCTATGAATTTTTTACAATAAACTCATTTTAATGAAAAAAATTAAATTATTTTGCACTTTTATTTGAAACTGTTTAGTTAAGTTGTTATGATATGTTTAACATGAGTGAAATTAATTCAATTTTTCTCCTTGGATAATTTATTATTTATTGATATGTGAATATGATCAATGTTTGAATAGGAAAATAGAGATATTTTAAATATTACATATCACAATCTCTAAACTATTTATAGTAATGTTCATTGAATTCAAAAAACTACAGAAACATGATAGTGTTATCAAATTGTTTCAAATTTATAAATGATATATTTTTATTCATAATAATGAGTTTTATAGGAATATATATTATTATAAATGACTAATTTTTTTCATCATTAATTAAAATAGGAATAAAATTATCTAATTTTTATTTATTATTTATTTAAAAAAACATTTGCATAGTGTATCTCCTGTTTGAGGTCAAATCCACAGAGTTACTTAATTTGATAGAGTTCCCCAAATAATTAATTTAGCTAAAGAAATTACGAATAACTAAAATCTAAATTTAGAACAAAACTTAATGATCTGTGAATTATTAAAGCCCCATATTTCTTTTTAAAATAATTGATTGTGATATATCAATGCATGAAATTTCTAATAGTATATCCATTACACTTTTATAATTTGAAAAAAGAAAATGAATGGTCAATAAGCACACTGTATTTATAAAAAAAATTTATAATAAAGAATAACCCCATGGTCAAATCAATGGAGACATAGATCCCAATAATGAAACTTTAATTAAATTATAATAATGAAAAAATTAATTAAATTAAATATAAATATATGAAGAAAAGTCTGATTGGCATGTAAAATAATGTTTTTTTCTAAATATAGGATAATGAGACATTGATGAATGAAAACTATTAATGAATAGTAAAAACATAATACGAATTGGGTTTATGAAAATATATGATTAGTCATTCCGTATTTAGATACTAAATTTCCATTTTATTATTTTTAATATCTTACGTGTTTTAAAAAATTTGGTGATAGAGAACAAAATTTAACAAAATCATGAAAACACAATCAATTACCAGGAATAAATTTAAGATAAATTATATTCATTAATTAAATAGATAATGACCATTCTAATGTAAAGAAGTTGATATATAGAATAATTATTAAATTTAAAAAACTAAAATCGAAAATTCTTAAGAATATATTATACTTCATTACACATTCAATTATTATTTAAATGAACATCACAAATTGTTTTAACATTAATGAATTTATTAGAATCAAGGAATTGATCCATGTTTGGAATCATTGATTTATTATATAAAATAAAATAAAAATATCTCAAAACCCTTCAATCCTAGGGAACCTCTTGCCGATGTCCTCTTTATATTTTCTTGTGTGAACTGATGAATGCATTCCATTTGGTGTTACATAAATCATTATTTATAGGGTCAACCACTCTTTGCATCAACATTATTTTGAAATATCATTTCTTTATTATTTCATTCTCAAAATCCTTATATATTCTGACTAAAATTCATGGAATAATCCTCTTATATCAGTATGAAATCACCCATTCTGTACTAAAAATATAGGATCTCGTGGTATTCTTATCTACATAGATAAACTTATCATGGTGTCAGGGTATATTTCAAATTCAACAGGATGTATTTTTCATATTTCATTTTCTTTAAATTTCATGGACATGAAAAAAATAACACCACACCAATCATTCCTATGAACACCACTATCTCATATACCTTAACCAAACAAGGTCAAAATGCAATTTCATTCATTTGAATAATAACAGAAAAATTCTGGTAACTCATTCATTATCATCATTTTAGATGAAGAAAACTCACATTATGAAAAATAATTTTCTTCATGGTACAATGAATATATTAATTTCTAATGAATTTAATTTATATTATGGCTTCCCATTAATTATAGTGAAAATCATATGCATCATAGAAATATATATAGTATAATTTGATTTATGTATATTATCACAACATGTGGATCATAAGTTTTAGAATAAGACTCTTCTTCCTCTGCAATATCTAAATTAAATTAGGCTCACATGGGGAAATCATAGAGTTATTCATAGTTGTGATGATAATTAATGTTATAAAACATTGGTACATGGGAGTTTGTCAAATTTTAATTCTCATGTGATGTGGAGAAAAAGTATTTGGTCTCTATTAATATTACATTTATGTATATAATATTTTCATAAAAATAATCTACTCATTTAATTTTATTTATTATTAAGAAATATATAAATAAAAATAAAAATATATTCTATCTATAGAATTTAAAAAAAACCCAAATAAGGAATGATTTTCTATTATGTAATTTAATTTTTACAAAACTTAATATATATAATTATACATTAATATCCCCCATACATTTTAAAACATTATAGTTTACATGAAAAAATCTCCATATCATCAAAAATATAAAACATCTTAGACATGGTTTATACAACATGACCAAAAAAACCAAAAACCATGAATGATGTATGAATATTTAATAAATATATAATTAGGTGGTAGTTTTCATTAAAACTAATCTACCATTAATTTTAAATTTAATCATGTGTTAATGATAGTTTTTATTAAAATACATTTAAACTATTCAACATATTTTAAATATTAATTAACATTTGTAATCTACCTTTTGGGAAAAACTATTTCCCTCATTATTTAGTGATAATTTAATTAAAGTTATGAAAAAGCCAAGATTACTCACATCCTAACCATCAAATTGAAATGTACCTAAATATAAACTCTAAAAAAATCCATAATCACGATGGAATTCAACAACTGTTTATATGAATCTATTGATAAGGGTTGGTGGATAATTAGTTTGAAAAATTAAAAGGAAATATGGGAAGATAATATTATAAATTACAACGATTAATATAAAATATAAGGCTAAATGAAAAAAATAACATTAAAAAATAAGCTTCAAATTGATTACAACCAATTACACATATTCTTCAATTAAATACCCACTAATCATAACAAATATTATAATTGAATATTTAAATTGTTTTAAAAATAATAATATTTTCTTCCATTTGGTTATATAATACCCATTTTAGAGGTTATCAAATAGATAATAACGAAATATAATTAATTAACCATCCCCTCTAAAGAAATAATAAGTCCTCATGTCTTTTAATTTTTAAATACATATCATACACTTAATCCCATGAAATTATATCATCCCCCTAAATTATTCCATTTTAGATAATGCAAAATATGAAGACATTTTTAGGAAATATTACAAGGGTTAAAATGTTTTCTCCAATAAAGAACATTTATTCCTCAATGTGATTTATAGAAACATAAAATTAATTGTGAGTCAAAAGGTATAAAATGATCACATAAAAAATCATTAAGAATCAAATTTAGACTATGAAATTATATTGATTCAAAAATCAATCAGTGAACATTCTAGAATTATTCATTCCCTAATTATCTCCCATGAATTTGGGTATAATAAACAACATGAGAAAATAGTTTTGAAGCCTTTCAGGAATGGGAAATATAATATTCGATAATCACTCAACACTTGAATAATAATAACAAATAAATATACATAAATATAATGAAATAAAAGCCAAAAATTTTATGAGGAATTTCTTATACATACATCAATCAATATTCAAAATTCATGATCCATCAAATCAAAATTATCAGGATTAAATTTATCCATCCTTTCCTCAACAAACTCATTTAATTCAATAAAAAATGAGAAATGAAATATTATATGATGTTCTTAATAAAAAACTACCTTACTACTAATAAATAATATAATAATTAATATAAGTGTTGTGTGGAAATATTCTAAATTAAAAAATAATGTGATTGGATTACTTAATTTAAAACATATATATTGAAATTAAATAAATACTTCCTTTACAAAGGAATATATTTCCATGTTTTTAATTATAATTGTATCATTATCTTTCAAACATGGTCATCATCAGTCTACAAAATCATACTTCCAATATGAAAGTAAATGATCTATCTGAACAAATGTAAAAAATATATAGGGATTTTGAAGAAATATACAATCTAATACCTAGAAACTAATTCCAAAGAAAATAAATAAAAACCTTAGTTTCTTTAGGAAATTTATTTTTATTTATTAAATCCAGAATGAATATAAAAATGTAATGTAATATGCATTTTAGAATAAGATATCAAATCATGATAAATGAATGTTTGATGATGAAATTTCTCCAAATAGATTGGACATATTCATTTTAATGAAATCAAAATTACACTTCCTTGAGATAGTAAACTTTATATATCCAAGTTACTAGTAAAAAAATTATTTATTTAATAAAAAATGTTATTTCATAGTATAACCAAACCTGATGGACCACTTTGAACTACTTTTTCATTGAATAATTTCAAACATCTTCCATCCTTATAAAAAAACGTTTCTAGTTATTTTAACCAATTAATCCTTTTAAATTAATTAGTAACTATTAATACATCGTTCCTTTCATCAATAGAAACAATATCCTCTAATTTAAAAATACAATCATAACTCAAATACAAATTAATTTCTTAAATATTTATCATATACCAATACATGATTAAATTAATATTATCATATTCCACATTTAATGATTTCTACCCACTTTGAATGTATGTTATGGCCATTCCATTATAAAAAACGCATTTTAAGAAGAAGGGGTGTTTTTTGTTTGGCCTTTTTAATTAAAATAAGGTATAAAAAATTATATTTTTCCAGTGTATGTAAAATATCATCAAGAAAACACCATTGATATCTTAGTGTTGTATAATCAAATTGAACTGAAATATTGATGGGATTCATCACTTACATTCCAATTTTTTATAATATTGAGTAAAAAATTATATTCATAGTGTCACATATATCATAGAAATAAGTTCAATAAAAATAAGATAAAGAATTTATTGTAATTTTAAATAACAAAATTACTAGATGATATTAATTAAACAAAAATTCATAGCTAAACTTTATCCAATAACTGGTATTTTTCCAATATCCTCATCAATTCACGTATTTGAAATGAATTCATTTGGGATCATTGAATATTCTATAATGTCACTATGTATTTTGTATAATCAATATAAAATTCAATTTATTTTAAATATTCAAGAAAATTATTAATTTTGTAACAAAAATATTTTTAATTAATAATTTATCAGAATGGTAGTAGTGGTTTTTATAGTGGTGGAACTTCTTCATAGACAACTTTTTCTCCTTATGTTTCATTTTAAATCCAACCTACCCTATATTAATTTATTTTTATCTTGTAACTTATATTTTATTCTTCATATATAAACACTTTTTTTTTGTCGTTTCACAACACCTCATGTCTATAACCTTTAATTATAAACATTAGATGACCTTTTTTACACAGAAATTATTATCATGGTCTCTACATGTGTGAATTTTCCAAATTTTATTATCATAGTACATATGATACAAGATATAATACATTTTATCTATGGAAGTAACTTTCAACTCACCAATAGATTCCCCATTGGTAGTCATAAATTTCATCAAGGATTATTATAATTAATTAATTGTTCGTTGAATAAATTTCCCTTGTTATTTTTTATTGAAATTTTGATTCTATTATTTTAAATTTTTTATTACATATAGATTCATTATTTGAAAAAATCATTTAAAATATGTGTAATTCACTTCTTTAGTATATGAATCATGTCATTGATGAATAACTGACATAACTTTAATAATGATAGTAGGTTTATTAGTGTATCCTAAACTACTTTTCATCATGTGAAATCATTGGAATTTTATATCTTATTGATATTTCCATTAAAATCTTCCATGAGATATATTGTAACAAGTAAAAATCTAATCCTTTATCTTTAACACTAAATATACACTTTTGGTTGTGTCTATGACTATCCTATCACCTTGATAAAAGAAATTATAAAAAAATTTCCTGATAAAACATTTTCCATGATGATAATAGTGTTTTTTACAATTCACTAACTCCATCCCATGAAATATTAATTGATTTTAAATCACATTTTTTACCTTTATATTGTTTAATCATAGATTAATAATTTTTAGGATATGAATGAATCATGATGAGAGGATTTTTTCTATTTAAAAAATATAGTATTGGTATGGGGTTCCAAGTATTGGATCAATACATTATCCTTATCTCTATGTGAATTCTTGAAAATTAATATTCTTTTCATTTTTATGTAAATATTATAAATCACGGATGTTTTATAGAGTTAATGTGAAATTAAAAATTCTTCATTCTAATCATTATGGGGTAACTTGTTTAATTTCTACACATTTAAAAAAATTGAAATGATCATTGAAATGATCATGAATTTATTATCCTTTACCATAGGTAATAAGATTATTTGTTATACCCCCAAACATTCAGGTCATTTACACAACATTTGTTTAATTTTCCTTAGTTGTTCTTTTCACAGCATTTCACTGATCTCTTGATCTTGCTCGCCTAGCCATTTTAGATCATTTTTTAGATTCCCTATTATTTTCCCCCACCCAATGTAATGTTTCAATTTCCCCTTTCAATTTAAACAAGTTTAGTAATAATTTTGATAAAATATAAAAAATGAAAAATATATCATGAATACAATAAGTGTAACTACAAATAAATGGTTAAAAAGACCATGTAACAAAAATAATTTTCTTAATATATTGAATTCATGATTTAATATAATTAAATTTCATGAGAATGTCTCAAAATAATTTTCTATCCATTGTATGTCATTACCTTCAATATGTTATCATGTTTAGAAATTAATTTAATTCTTCCATGAAACTTAAATAACAAAGGTGAACTGAATATCATATTTTATGTTGAACCAAGTGATATTGATTCCTAAAAAAACCATAATTATGAATTAATGAGATATTTAAATTATTAAATGTATATATTGGACGAAAATTTTATGTTTCTATAGTATAATAAAATTTTATAATTTCATGGAGTTGAGATATTAAGGAATAAAAATATATAAATAGGTAGCCATGTAATTAATGAAATTGAATCTAATAAAAAAAATTATTAAGATTTCATAATGGTATTACAAAAATACCCATATATATATATAATTTAAATCTTATTACTAAAAAAATTTTATCCAAATGTATTCTTAAACAAAGCTCATAAACACAATCCATTGTCATAAAAGAAACTTTGAGCTCATTAATACATTAAAAATAAATTTCCCAACAAACATGAAAATGGTCATTTTCAAGGGAATAATATGTGATATAAAAAAATGATTAAATGCATTCCCCACCACCACAAATACAATTAAAAATATAACAAACATTAATACATAATCATCCTTCTTTAAAAACTCAGTATAAAGTGTTTACCCCTTCTTTCTATCACATGAAGCATTGAATCGATCTAGGTTAGAAATGATAGAGTAAAATAAAAATTTAATATAAAATCTAATGATGACCCTAAATATAATAGAACACTAAGCTGAATTCCACTATATTAATATTTGTTTGACTTGATTAATAAATTTCTTGAACCACTAGATGATCCATAATTTATTTCACAACCCCTTACTTGCATCGCATATCTATCAATTTATTTTTCCCACTATATCGATATCTGAAACTACTTATATACATATTTCAATATTGAAATCAATTCCCCCATTATCACTTGAAAATATATCTCTTTTAATGATTAGAAAATATAGATGTCTTGGAATTCATTTCTTCCACAGATATAATAATTAAAGTTCTTGTGTATCTTTATTATATAAAAAATATATTTATCCATCATCTATTTTGAATATTTCATGATAAGTACTCAATACAGTATATAACATCACAAAAAAACATAAAATGCACAATAAAATATAATCTTATTCAAACTAACATTGTAAAAACCTATTTAAAATATGGTCTGGAATAACAGTGAAAGACTCGTCAATTATTCAATGTCATAATAATGGTGTAACAAATATCTTGTGACAAAACAATTTTGTCATCAATATAAAACTAACCCTCATTCATTTTATGTTTTCAACTACCCATCAATGATTACACTTGATTATGAAATAACACAAAATAATCATAAGAAAATATCCTTAATACAATTAAATCTATGCCATCAATCTTGACACAATGGTTTTAGGTCATAGTGAATTACTCATCTTCCTTTTTGAAAACCATATTGAATAAATATCATTAGATAGTATGTATCAGTTAATTTTATATGTTATACTTATTTATGTTACAAAGCATCAATATTTTGTAGTTTATATGATGATACATATAATTTATTGATGTGTAGTGATCCAGGATATCCATTCCTATTTATTTTTACTCTTATAAAACTAGTCTCACACTCAATTTAATAAAATTAAATACTCTAAATATATTAGATTTACTATAACGTATCATTCCAACAAGACTTATTATATTTACATAACTATAATATCTAATATTTATAATTGATCACTCCACTGATGGAGGTCCTTTCTAGAACTAATCATATATAACTGGCCTCACTTAACATTACATTTATATAGACATGGTTTTCTTCAAAATAAAATTTTCATTTATTTTCCTTTTTTATATAAAATTTACATGATCCAAATAAAAATAAATCTCATCCCTAAATCATTATAAAAACATTAAATTATGTAAAAAATATAATTTTATTTAATATAATCATTACTGAAATTTACAACTGAAATTGAACTATCCAAAACATTTTAATGAAATACATACATTTCACATGAAACATGAGTATAAAATTAACCACATATGGTCAAATAAAAATAAAACTATGATGAATTATTCAAACAGTATGAAAAAATATTTTTTATATGACTAATACATATTCTTCATCTTATTTAAATTATTGGAACCAATATGTGTATTTTTTTGATAATTGGAAGGATATTAATATTTGATTTATAGAGAACCATTTATGATAAATAATTGTTTTAAAATATCAATGTCACTAAATGTGTTAAAAATATAATTAAAGGTAAGTTATATATTTATAAAGAAAAAATTAACTTGTTTGAATTTGAAAATTTTGAACCCATGCACAAGGAACCATAAATCATAAAAACCCAATTAAAGTCACCATTTTACATATAAGTTATTTTAGAACAAAACATTCGCTATTATATTGGGATTATAGTGAAATTGTATTGATATTATACATGTATTATATTTTAAATTTATTAATTTGAAATAATGTATTTTTTATTGAGACACATTTTAACAAAATACATACATTTTTGGGGAATTTCAATCTTATAACTAAGCAAATAATGTCCAATGATAATGAATTACTACCAAGTACCAAAATATTTTACTATTATAATTTTAAAATATTATATGGTAATTCTGGTTATATAGAACTATATTTAAACTGAATTATATTTACATAAGATAATCAAATTCAAAAATATATTTATATTAAATACTATTTTAGTTAAAAGTCCATTGGATATATTATACAATGCCATCAATGATTCTCAAAATCTGGTGATATTTGTTCACAATGATTCATGGGTCATTTATTTCATGTATAAACATATGTAATGAATATATAATGACCAGGATGATTATAATTACAAATAATAGTGTTATTTCACCATTTTATTAATGATAATGAAATATAAAAACTTCTTAAATAGTTTATAGTGAATATAAACATTTAAAAAACCATATAATTATATCTAACATATAGAAATGATAGTTTCCAAAATATAGTTCTTGATAAATAAATTAAAACAATAAATCATTTTTAGAGGAAATAGAAATTGAATATTTGATCAATATAATTTAGAAAATCAAAATGACTAATTAGAAAAAAAAATACCACTATAGTTTTTTAAATGATATATACGTAATTTGTGAATCATATAATTTATTGTAACATTAATATGGAATATATGAAATATATAAATAAAATAATTTTTTTTCCAAGAACTATGTAGTTTACAAATATTTTTTATTAATGGTTCAAATAAATTTATTTGTTTCTTAATCACATTTTTTGTTAATAATGATATTTGAGTTATATATGACTTCATAAAATAATTGGAAAACAAAACTGACATTAATGATTTTAAAAATCATTAAAATTTGTATATTTCACCATATTTATTTACATTAATTAAAAAATACATAATTTTATTTTTGAATAAATGAAAAATTATTTGTGGTAAATATTTGGTACCTATGAATTATTAACAAAATAATCTAAATATTTCAATACATATTTAGAATGAATAAATTTTTATGTTCTAAATTAAGTTTAAGATTTAATAAAAAATTAAAATAATAGTGAAAGAACCTGATGGGAATAAAAAACCATCATCCCTAGTATTAAAAATCACCATTTTATAATTTCGGTCCTATAAAAAATAATAGTATGCAAATATTTCTAATATTGTGCCACATTAGACCAAAAATCATGGAATTTAATGAAAATGAAAACATATATTACATATCTTATTGATTCCAAATGATGTTCCCCAAACTGAAAAATAATAATTATTTCTATATAAAAAATAAATATTGAGTCACTCTGACAAAAAGTATCATTTAGGTTTATATCATTAGAGTGTTTGGTAAACCGTTTAACTATAAATACCCATATAATTAAAAAATAATAGACTTTTTTCTACTATAATAAGTTAACTTATATTAATGTATACATTCAAAATATACCATAAAATTGTCAACAACTATTATTCATCTAGGAATATCATGAGTAATTCTTTTATTCACATCCTAGTCAAATGAAAATAGAAAATGTTTGAGTTCAAATGAACTGTAAGGGAAACTGTACACTGATATATCTCTTCAAATAAATTAGGAATGCATAATACTGGAAGAAGAAATGATAATAAAATAATTCTATATAAATAATATCATAACAATTAATTTTATCCATTAATAGAAAAATAATATATAACATTGAAAATAATGACTGATTTCATAAGGAATAGATACATAATGAATGGAATTAAAAATCATAATATCAATTTAAAGAACTAATGTTTTATCATTGGAATTCTCTTTAAATAATTACTTCCTAGAGTATAATAAAATTAGAAAGCACGATGACATATCATGATACTAAAAAATCTCTGATCATTAAACATTAATTTTCCACTTCTGTTTTGCATTTCGAAAATTTGACACACACAATTGTGTTCAGGGTGATTTTTGGAGTTTAATAGAACCAAAAGGTTTTATGAATATTAACCTAAAATTATGAATATTAACCTACCATTGTGAATATTAATATGACCCTTATGAATAATAAATAATCAAATATATTAGTAACCTCACCCATGAGTGATTAAATAAAATTTAGGCATCATATAGGTGGTAATATGACCATAGTAAAAGTATTGGTAATTTTATAACTAATAAATATATAAAAAATTTATTTAAAAGAAAATTTATTTTCCAAAAATGTTTTTCTAAATAAATAATTTTATGACTTATGGTTTTATGATAATTTTATAAGAACTTATGTAATTTTTTAAAGCATCATGAAATCAATATTAATTTTAAAATCTATATTTTTGAAGTAAATTATGATTTTATTTAAAAATTAAATTGATCATATTTATATTTTTTTTTGAAAATAGAGTTAATTTTTTGATTCTACATATCAAAAAATTGTTATGGTTAATTTTTGGGATTTTTCTGGACTACATGTTGTTAAATGAATAGTGAAATGCTATAATTTACAAAATAAGATAAATAAATTATTTATTGAGTCATATATGATGTTATGATGATTTAAGATCAATTGGTTTAAAATAACATGAACATATTTCTATTATTGGTCAAGGAATCATCACAATTACCTATCTTTTGGAGAAAAAATAATTTAATGAGTATAATATTGAGAAAACCCCTCTTCCCTCCACAATAAATACAAACATACACACTCTCATTTCCTCACATCTATCAAGATTCAAGAATTGTCTAAAATCTATCAAAAAATATTTCATATCCAATCCCCAATGTCCATATATCACCAGGACTCATCAAAAGATCAATCCAAGGCACCTTATGGAGGATTCAAGAGGTAATTCCTCTCTCTCTCTCCCCCCCCTTTATTTCCTTTAATTTCTATTCAATTTCAAGATATTTTCTTAATATCTCACCACATATCCTCTTCCACATGGTATTAAAACTCTAGTATATTAAATATACTATAATTTTATTATAAAAATAGTATAATATATCATTCACCCCCCTTCTCCCCCTTTTTTATTTTATAGAGGAAAATGTTGTTCGTGGGGTATTAATTTATCACCATCAAGAATGAAATGTTTTAATTTTCCAATATAACCTTAAAATATGTTCTTGAAAAAAAATTCATTGAAATAGATTATTTTATATGTATTAAATCCTATTTACTGTTTTTTAACTAAAATATGTACATATTTATAAATGATTAAACAAAACATGTTTTTTGTGGTCGAAAAACTCTATGAATCAACCCAAATGATCACCCACAAATTATATTTTAATGATTAATTACATGGTATAAAAAATTATTTAAATGATCATTTAATCCTTTATTACCTCATTAATAAACTTAATATCAGTTCTTGATGTTTATCCATGTTCTACATGAACTTCCATTCACACTCTTCATGAAAACTATGAAAAAGAACATTCTAGAACAAGGATGTTAACCACTATAACTCATCCAAAGGCCCATAAAAGATCTTAAATAAACCATAATTAACCTTATTAATGTATTAAAGGTTCTTTAATTTCTAATTAATTAATATAATGTCATTATACATGAAATTAATGTGAAAAAAATAGATCGGATACAAGGTAAGTGGAAACTCTCAAACCCAACTCTCTTTATTTGGGTTATCCCTCTTTAACCCATTTTCAGTATGGATATGCCTTATAAATCATTTATTCATCACTATATTACATTTTTTGGGATATAAATTTTCTCTAATTGATTATATTAAAAACCCTATGTATTCCAAATGAACTCTTCTCTCAAATAAACCCATCCTTTTTACTCCTCGATGATTGTTTAACTCATTACTCTAGGTTAACAGTTCTATGTAAATAATGATATTCCCTATTTATTTTTGGGGAAAAATGATTACGAATGTATGTTTTAGATGGTGAAACAAATTCCTTTCCATGGGTTATTTTTATGTTCATATTTGATGTATTTATAATGTTTCATTCTAGATTATGTACATTTTATGATGTGATGGTTGCACTAGGAAATATATAGCTCAATATAAATGTTTGAATAAGATGGGTGCACCCAAGAATTATATAGATATCCAATTAATTGGGAAAAGTGATAAATATAATCATTTACAGTGAAATTGTGTGTAAAAATTATACTGGATTTGTTCACAACTATGTTTAATAGTTGACTACTAAGACATGATTTTTTTATACACTTCCACATTTCACGATTTTTAGTAGTACTTCCTCTCATGTTCATGATACTATGCCAATGTTATGATTATGTTAACACATTCTTATATTTTTCATATCTATCCTCTTACTGGGCCTTTATCTCACACCTTTTGGATATATATCTACAGGTTGATTTTTGTAATAAGGAGTTTTCAAGGGACAATGAGTACCTAGTGAAGAATGAATTAAAATAATTTTTATGTTTGATTTTTTAAATGTTATGTTTGGTCCTTGTTTCCTAATACACGAAAACTTTGTATCCTCATGGTGTAATAATATTATGTTTATCTTTAAAATGATGTAATAGTAATGTACTAAAATGAAGGTTCTCCATATATGGAATCAGAGGAATGGTTTTGTTAATTTTAGAATTATGATTAGTGAATACTAGATAAAAATCTAGTATGAGACTATGTAAAAATATGAGAACAAAAATAATTATATAGCGATCCAATAAGTTATGATTTTAGTGAAAATTTTACAAATGAATAAGTTATTTAATCACAAATTGTTGGATTATGCTATGTTCTCACCTTTTCTATTTTAGAAAATTATGGGAACTCAGAGAAACCAAGAAAACAACATGTGTGAGGGACAATGCAACGACTGCATGAAAGACATCACCAATGCTTTGGGAGGTGGAGTCCAATACTTTATAGAGATTCTTACACAGCTATAGAAGGTTATGAATAATATCTTGATTAATGGGGAAGATCCTCCTTCACCCAAGATGGAGCAACATGTTGTCAAGTGTTTTATACCACAACGACCACTGACGTTTAGTGGGTCTTATGATCCAAAAGTTGTGGAACAGTGATTCAAATCCATGGAGTAGATCTATTCTATGCTTCACTATTCTGATACGAAGAAGGTGACACTGGAATTTATCATCTAGATGGAGTGGCATATCAATTGTTGGCATTGATTAAGAACACCAAGCTAAGTGACTAAATTGAAGAGATGGAATGGGAAGACATTAAGATCTTATTTCTTAACATTTATTTCCCAATAACTCATTCAAAAAATTCGGAGAGAGACTTCATAGAGTTCAAGGAAAAGGAAGGAGAATATTTTATGACCAATGAAGTGAATATAACAAGGATTTCCAAGTACACTTCAGGTTTCATAATCAATAATAACAGAAAAATTGGTAGATTCTTTTGTGGATTAAAACCACACATTCAAAAGGATCTTGTAAATCGATATTTTGGGAGTTATTAAGATGTTTTATGGTGTTACCTATGCACGAATATGGAGATTATAGAATGGTCCCATGGATATGGTGATATGAAACTAAAGATGAGGATTCATGTCGGAGGATCTAATGAAAATGGTGGGAAGATAATTCAATGACCCATAAGCAAAAAATTTAGGATTTTGCATCATGGGAACTACCAGAAAGGGACATGGAATTGATTATAGTGTGGGAAATAATGAGATCATGCATCTTAGTGTCAAAAATACATGATATGTATGGATAATATAGTTAAAGAAATGGGATCCCCGCCATGGTTCAATTATTCAACCATAGGGAGAATTGAAACTATGCAAGAAAGTGAACTAAACCTTGAGTCCTTGAGGGTAATCAGTTTCAACAACCACCATATCCATAGGAACAAGAAAAGGATTATTCCCTCAATACTATGGAAGTGGAGCTTGATAATGTAATCATAAATGGTACACTTCTTATTCAATTAATATTGACAAAAGCCTTATTTGATTATGGTTCCATGTAAACCTTTATATCATGCTAGTTTACTAGAACTATATAATTGAAGCCTAGAAACCTGGATGTGGAGATATCTATAAAAAACACAAAGTGGTGATATTATTTCATCTTATGTTTTTAAATCTTCTCATATTTTAATATGTTGGAATATTTTTCCACTGAATCTTGTAATACTTTCCTTGGTAGAATTCGAATCTATAATGGGAATGGATTGTCTCTCGTTATATAGTGTACATATCAATTGTTCTGAAAAGGAAATAACTTTTCAAATTTGAAACCATCCAAAGATCCTCTAAAAATGAAATGAATATAATGAATTTATTTTGAAAAATCCTTCAACGGTGTGGGTGTTGATACCATATAAAGAAGAATACCTTTTCCAAATGGTTGATTCAATTGAAAGATCCAACCATGCAGAAATTCACATCCTGAGGGAATATGATGATGTATTTTCTAAAGAGTTACATGAACTTCACTTGGATCATGAGGTAGGGTTCTCAATAGAACTCATACCCGGAGCTAATCCTATCTTACAGTGTCCCTATAGGATAGATCCAATATAACTAGAGGAGTTAATGAAGCAGTTGAAAAAGAATTTTTACAAAGGGGTCGTACTCCCTAGTGCATCACAATGGGGTGGTATAGTTCTCATTTTAAGGAAGAAAAAAGGATCAATGAAGATATGTATCAATTATCACGAACTAAAAAATATCACAATAAGAACAATTATCATATTACAACGATAAATTACTTGTTCGATCAGCTAGAAGGAGATCAATACTTGTCAAAGGTGGATCTTTGTACTAGATATCATCAGCTGGATGTGAAGAATGAAGATATTCAGAAGACTGCCATTCGTATAAAGTATGTGAACTGTGAGTTTCTTGTGATGCCCTTCGGACATAATAATTCAATTGCAATCTTCATGGATTTCATGATTTGAGTATTTCGACAATACCTCGACTAGTTTGTGGTAGTTATAATTGAAGATATTCTCATCTACTCAAAGATAATAAAGGACACGAAGAATATCTAAGACTTGTGTTGGAGACATTGAGAAAGGAGAATTTGAACACAATGATCTGAAAGTGTGACTATTGTATGAATCCAGTCATATTCTTGGGACATCTGATCAAAAGTGATGGAATTATTACGAAATCTTCTGAAACAATGGTGATGGAGGAATGGCCCAGACCCTCTAGTGTCATAGAAATCTATATTTTTTTATGGAATAGTTGGGTAATTCAAAGGTTTTGTGGGAAATTTCTCATGATTGTCTAGCACCCTAACTAATTTTAGAAGGAAAAAAGGTAAATTATGTTTGTACGAAAGAATACAAGAGAAGCTTCAAGGAGCTAAAGATAATGCTGATCACTTCACCTATACTAACTATACCAAAATGTGGATAATGTTTTGTGATATAAATAACGCTTCAAATAATGTTTTTCATTGCGTACTCATGAAAAATGACAACGTTATTGCATAAGTCTCACGATAGTTGATAATAATTTAGCATAACTACTGATGCTTGATCTAGAGTTAGCAACCATGATTTTTCCTTGAAAATTTAAAAACACTACCATTATAGTGACAAGTGTGACATTTACTCCAACCAAAAGGGCCTAATGTATATATTAACACAAAAGGAGATCAATATCATCAATGAAGATGGTTAGATCTAATCATGGACTATGATGGATCTATTCACTACTATCCAGGAAAGGAGAACAAGGTAGCTGATGCTCTAAGTAGAAAATAACCGACTACTCTACCCATGTTAGAAATTGAGATAAAACCTATCTTTATAGCTATTAAATTGATGGATTTGGAAATAATAAGGTAAGTGGATACATCATACCCTTCCTAAATGATTCCACAACCATCTATCCAAGAGATGATTAAAGTTCCACAAAGGGATGATCAAGAGTTAAAAAATAAAGTTAATTCGATACAGGATAGGATGATTTATGAGTTACAAATCAAAGATGATGATTTGATTTGGTTTGGAACATGGCTTTGTGTGCCTTAATCACCTAGGATATAGAAGGATCTATTGTACAATGCACATAGCTCAAAATTATCTATCCATCCAGGTAGCACCAAGATGTACCTAGATCTCTGAGAACACTTCTGGTGGGATAACTTGAAGAAGAAGAATGTTGAATATTTCTCATGGTCATGGATATGTCAGCATGTTAAAGGAGAGTGACAAAAGTCCAAAGGCGTGATGCAACCATTACCTATACCCATGTGGAAATTTGAGAATGTCACTATGGACTTTGTCACAAGTTTCCCAAAGATATCCACGGGATATAATGCGATATGGGTTGTGTTTGACTGACTCACTAATACATCCCATTTTATCGCTATTCAAGAAGATCTATAGCTTGAACAACATAGAATGATATATGTGAACGGAGTGGTGAGACTACATAGTGTTCCACACTAAATTATCTCTAACCATGATCTAAGGCTCACATAGAAATTCTAGAGGAGTCTTTAACATTCTTTGAGTAATAAATTAAATTTCAGCATGGCCTATCTCTCACAATATGATGGACAATAAGAAAGGATTATTTAAACAACTAATGATATGCTAAGATAATTCTCTTTTGAATTAATAGTTGTATGGGATCAACATCTCCCATTAGTTGAGTTCTCATACAACAATTGCATCCAATCAAGTATTCAGATGACTCCATATGATGCTTTCTATGGAAATACTTGTAGAACTCCAACCTGTTGGGTTAAAGATTGATAAATAAAGCTTCTTGGACCCGATCTTGTGCAAGAGATGAAATAGAAGGTTCATGTTATATAGAAACATATCAAATGAGCTCAGAATAAGAAAAATGTTATGATGAGAACTGTTGAATAGACTTGTAGTTTGACATTGGAGATAAAAGATTCTTTTGAATATAACCATGGAAGAGAGTCGTGTGTTTTGGAACGAAAGGGAGTATAAGCCTAATGTACCATAAGCCCTTTGATATATTTTACTGCACCGTAGTTGTGGTCTCTTAGAATTCACTTCAACTGAACATGGCTCTAGTTTATGATGGGTTACACATATCACTGATGATGAAGTATATACCAGATACCTCACATTTACTGAACTCAGAGGTGGTACAGCTGGACAATAATCTATCTTATGAGGAGTAGCTAGTAAAGATGTTGAACATGAGAGACAAGGTCCTACACAATAAGAAAATACATCATACCGATGTTTTGTTGAGGAACTATTATTTGGAAGAAGCTACTTGGGAACCGAAAGAGGATGTGTAGGAGAAGTACCCACACCTGTCTGTATAAAATGAAAGTTTGGGGGGTGAAATTTCATTTGGGTGCAAGAAGTAATGAACCAATGTTTTCTCAATGGAATTAACTTATTTTAATTCTTCATTATAGTATAATCACATATGGAATCAAAATTACATATCACTATACAAAATAATATGTGATCATTAAACATATATTCTCCACTTTTATATCTTGAATTGTGAAAATATGACATACTCGATTGCGTTCAGAGTGATTTTTGGAGTCTAATAGAACAAATATAATTTTTGATAAATATTAACCTACAATTATCAATAGTAACCAAGCATTATTAATATTAATATGACCATTATTAATAGTACATCATTCAAAATAATAGTAACCTCATCCATGAATGAATTAATAAAATTTTCGCATCTTATAAGTGATAATTTTACCATTGTCAATGTATTGGTAATCTTGTAAGTCATAATTAATTAATTAATTAATTTAAAATAAAATGTATTTTCCTAATTTTTTTAAAAAATTTAAAAACTTATGTATTTTGGTTTAAAGATAATTTTATAAGAACATATGTAATTTTTGAAAGCATTATAAAATCAGTTATAATTTTAAAATCTGTATTTTTCATGTAAATTATGATTTTAATTAAAAATTCAATAAATTATATTTAAAAAACAATTTTTGAAAAATGGAATTAATTTTTGGAGAATACACATCAAAAATTGTTTAGGGTGAATTTATGGGATTTTTCTGAAATACTTTAATTTTTTGATGAATAGTGAAATGCTATAATTTACAAAATAAGGTAAATACGTTAATCATAGGGTCATCTATGATTTTATACTGATGTAAGCCCAATTGGTTTAAACTCATACACACTTTTTACTATTCCTGGTCATGGATTCATCACTATTACTTGTCTTCTGGAAGAATAATTAATTATTGAGTATAATATTGAGAAAACTGCTCCTCCTCCACTATAAATACCACCCTTCACACCCTCATTTATTTACAACTATCAAGCTACATTACTTGTCTAATATCTATCCAAATACCTTCCCTAGACCCCCCCTCATCTCCATATATCTTCTACTCTCATCAATAGACAAATAAAAAGAGCTTTTTGGAGGATTCAAGAGGTAAGTGCTCCCTCCCTCTCCCCCTTTTCCATTGATTTCTTTTCAATTTCAAGTTATTTTTTTAATCTATCCCCCAACTATTATCATACACGTTTTATAGTAACCCTATTATCATACATATTCTTTAATATCATTATAATAATGGAATAATATACCATCCATCCTCTTTCTCCTCTTATAATTATTTTATAAAGGAAAACGTTGTTCGTGGGGTGTTAATTTATCACCATCAAGAATGATATGTTGTAATTTTCATTATCACCTTCATATTTGGACATGAAACCATTTTTATGGTTGAAAAATATTATTTTTAAATTATTATATTATATTTAATTTTCCCGAACTAACTTATGTTCATATTTCTAAATTATTAAATAAAACAAGTTCATTATGGTTGAAAAAATGCCTGAATAAACTCAACTAATCATCCTTAAATTCTTTTCTAAGGATTAATTTTCATTGTATACAAAATAGTTATTTATAATATCATTTAAATTTTTGTAACATCATTAATATCATGTAATATCAGTTCTGGATGTTTATCCATGTTCTACATGAACATCCCTTGAAATCATTCATGAAGAATATGAAAAAGAACACTCCCAAACATTGAATTTAAAATCTAAAACTCATCCAAAGGCCCATAAATTAAGTTAATGAAACCATAATAAACAATATAAATGTATAAAAGGTTGTTTAATTTCTAATTAATGTATATAATGTAAGTATACAACACATTAATGTGGTGAAAGAATTCAGAAACAATGCAAGATGGAACTCTCAAACCCAACTCTCTTTCGTTGGCTTTTCACACTTCAACCAATTTCCAGTAAGGATATTCCTTATAAATCATATATTCTTCAATATATTAAATTTTCTGGGATATAAATTTTCTTTAAGTTATTTTATTAAATCCCAATGTTTTCCAAAATAACACTTCTCTCAATTATACACACCCTTTTTAATCCTCTTATATTGTTTCACTCTTTACTCAGGGTTAATAGTTCGATGTAAAGAATGATATTACATCTTTATTTTTGGTTCTGAATTTTTAAGAATGTATGTTTTATGATTGTAAAACCATTTTTTTTCATGTGTTATTTTTATGTTCATGTTTGACATATTTAGAATGTGTCTTTCATGATAACATAAATGTTATGATTTGACGGATGCACCTAGTATTATATAGAAAAACATTAATGTTTGAATATGACAGGTGTGCGAAAAATTATAAATTGATTCAATGCATTGGGTATAGTAATAAATCTCATGAGTGAATGTGAAATGATGTGTGATGATATGGATATCCTTGTTCACAACTATGTGTGTTAGTTGACCACTAAGACATGATGTTTCATTATTTATGCATTGCCACATTTCGAGTATTTTTTTTTGGATTCATCTCTTGTTTATGACCCTTTTCCAATGTTATGATTGTGCTCAACCATTATTATAATGTTTATATCTATCTTCTTATTGGGTGTTTTGCTCACCCTATTTTGATGTATATTCTCTTGCGATTATGTGTAATAAAGAGTTTTCAAGGGAAAATAAGAAGATCGTCAAGAAGGAATTAAATAAATGATTATGATTGATGTTATAAATTTTATGTTGGGTCCGAGTTTTCCAAAGACATTAAACCTCTAAGTCTTCGTGGGGGTAATACTATAATTTTTATCTTTATTATGAGGTAATATAATTGTAAAAAAGGCTAGGTCACTATAATAAATGCCTCATTCCAAGAAATTGTAAACATATTATAAAGGCCTCATTCCAAGCCATCAAAAATAATTGGGTAGTCATAAAATAAAAAATAGTAATAGTCTGTCTCATAATACTTACTAATAAATAGAGGGGATATTGTGGAAACCATAGATTAAATAATAGTTCGAATATATTCATTATATTAAAGAATTTAAAAATAGTACAATACATAATCAACATTAAATAGAAAAACATAGAAATATTTTTTGTAAATAATAATAATATGGGACTTCAATAAGTTTCTCATTCAATAATTTTTATAATAAGATCTTAATCCATTAAAATAAAGCAGGTGGATGGTTGAAAAACAATTATCTTAATGTCTTTCAGGGAACCATATACAAAATCATGGATATGCAATCTATATTTATCTATGTTGAATGACAAGATATATAAATAGAAAATATTATAATATTTAGTTGAATTATAGTTTTTTGTAGGTGAATTTCATAAAATATTACTATTCAAAATGTAAGGGGTGTACCATTATCAATATAATGATAACAAGGTTGTATTAAGGATTATATTCATTGGGCAAGGATATCAATAAGAAAAAATCCCTCAAAAATGAGTTCCTGAGGATGAAATTAAAATTAGTGTAAAAGGATTTTTATGTTTAATATAGATCAATAATTTTTGTTTTGTATACCTAACTTATAAGTATAATTATTTAGAATATATACCAAAACTCAATGAAATAAAATTCACCTAGAATGACTCTTTCAACATTGGTATCATTTATATCAAAATCCTAACAAATATAAAACATTAGAAGGATTTAACATCTATTTAATTATATGAAATGTATGAAAAAACATTCATATGTAACTATATACGCCACACAATACAATGAATCTACTAAATATTAAATAGGTATCAAATAATAGAACGTGAGATGAGAAAACCACTTCTAATTTGGTAATTAATTAATCAAAAGAATTTGAGGGGTGGATTATTATACAGAATTTAAATAATAATAAATTATATTTTTTAATATTCCATAAGAACATGGGGAAGTATGTAAACCAAATAAAATAAGAAATATGCACATAACATGGAAACATGCCTTTGTGAAGGGGAATTGAGATTATAACTCTTTTGGATTGGACACCAAATATATCCAAAAAAAATTTAAGGTGGTATTCATGATTTTTTTATAAATTATCAATAATTAAATATTGATAACAATAGAATAATTTAATTAGGATATATTTATACAATATAAAGGAATATTTTGTTCATAATATCAAATCATTCTTTGATAAAAGAGACGTGATAAAAAATACCTAGTGAATTATGACAATAATTGAAGCAATAATCGATCCAAAAGGAGTTAACGAATAATAATATTAAATAAAAATAAATTAATGTATAAATATAATTTTATATTGTCATAGGAAAAACTAATTCATCTTATATTAATGGCATTCAAGAATTTTCATTATAACATAATGAATTGAATTTGAGTTTTGAAAAACACTTAAGGATGTCACATTATTCAGACAAATATTCTATTAGGAAGGAATTCAGGAGAATGAATTTTAATTCAACATAAATTTATCTTTATATAATATTTTATATAATTATAGGATAAAATATTGTAACTAATAATAATGGGGATGATGAATAATCATTATAACTAATTTTAAAGTAAATTTAGTTATGAAAAAGTATAACTATAATTATGAGCTTCTGTGAATGTAATTCAACATAATTTAAAATAATAATAATATATAATTTAATAACATTATCTATTTATATAATCAATTTTAAACTTTTATTATAATCATATATTATAAGATATTAAATTTTGTAATGACCTGCTAATTATTACTATCTTGAGATTACAATGAGTCATTACATGGCATTAACAGGAATCCCCAAGATTCCAAAGGATGGAAATAAATGTTTAAGGGTTCAAATGAAAGTGGGAAATGATTTATCTATAAAGAAATAAAACACATAAACAAGAAACCATTGGAAAACTACCAAATTATAAGGGGTGATATAAACAAGACAACTCAACCAATATCTTTATACCTATCATTCAAAATTGTACTATAGTGGAAGATAAATAAACTAATGATGTATGTAGTGAAAGAACAAATAAAGACTCCATGATGACCACAATAAACCATTCTCTACAATCTCTATGCTCCATAATCAACAGATAACCAAAATATCAGGATTTGTTTCTAAAAACATGTGATACATTACCTTTTTCAATGTATATGAAGACAGAATCTGCATAAGCACTAATGTGACAATGCCTGGGTGAGTATAACACTTTGGATGTTTTCCCCCAATGACATCCCTACTCACTCTATCAGGATAGAAGAGTGAAAAAATTATATTGGAATATTTATGTATATAATTTTTCTAAAATAGTTTATAACTAAATATAAATAGGTTTCAATACCATCTGTAAGAATATGCACAAAAGTAAAATTGAATCCCAATTTCCAGAAAATCTTTTTTTCTATAAAATAACTGACAAATCCTTTAAAACCATTTTGTAGTGTCCCTTTGTCATACCAAATCAATTACACACATTAATATAACCAACCATGCATGCTCTTCAATGACAGTTCCATACTCATGTGCGGTTTCTCATCGATCCACAGTGTCATCACATGTAATTATATCATGGGTGGCATATAGACCTTTTCACTCAGCACAAGGTCATATATCATCAAATCCCCAAATATGTAATAAGAACTCATACACAAATATTCCTAAGGGTCATTCCGAAACACCTTTTTAATAAAACCTTATTTTCTTGATAACCCATTTTTCCATAAATTATTTTTAAAGATAAACCATTTCAATAAAATTCCCTTTGTTGTTAAAAAACCCATTCCCAAAAACCCATATAGAAATTCTAAAATAATCGTCAATTTAAAATAAACATTTTAAATTAAGGAAACTAATATGATTTTCACAATAATTTACTGATATTAAACAATATCACAAATACAAAAAATCATCACTAATTAAAAGAGTACAAGGTATTTGATAAACATGGGTGTATAAGGTCTCTGATAAAATATCCTTAAAAACACTACATCAAGGGTAAGGGTAGAATAGATGCCCGAAGCCATAGGATTATTCCTCACCTATCTGATTCCACTGGGTGCCATCTAGTCCCTGACCTATAAGTTCTCTATCAAAATGTAGGTCTTCTTTACTAGACACAACACGTCTGGGTGAGGCCAGTGCAAGGGTGAGTCACACAATACTCATAAAGAACCCCAAACCACAAAAGGAAAATCTCACACTATGAATTTTCAGCTCACACAGGTATTACCTAAAGTATAAGAATAATGATTATCATTCATAAAGATGAACATATTGTACTAATGAGTCACTAAGTTCCATAAGGATACATAGGTCTGCTTGTATTCCAAGCCACTATGGTCTACATGGTATTCATGCCACTAAATTACACTCTTTTGTCGGGCCATCGATGTCCATTTGGCTACGAGGCCATTGAGGTCCACTTGTTTATCGATCCATTGAGGTTTGATCATCTACTGGACCACTATTCTCTACTTGTCACTTCCATCACATCAAAACCAACCATAGAATTCCACTCAAAGTGTTATTAATTTTGGTAGAATCTACTTATCAATCCATTTATCCTAACAAATCCTCCATGGAATCTAACTTGGATTACGTCAAAAGGACCGCCTCATCACGAGTGTACCAACACCATAAACAGCTAATCAATCAGACGTAAAAATTGATAGTCAAGGCTATTTTACTGAAAATTGGCAGGTTGGGTCCAGGTCTGGATGGACGTAGTAGGAATGACCCGACCCGACCCAGTCTGGCATCCACTGCTCCGACCCGGTTCCACTGACCCAACCCGGATTTGACCTAGTCTAGGTTCGACATGGCCTACTGAGCTGCATGTCCAGCCTGCTTGGTTGCTGGGGTGTCCCACCTCCTCATAGTCAGCTGAGATGCAGAAGGCATGCCATGTCTCCCTCAACCCCATGGGTCACCACGAGATCTACCACCATAGTCCAGGAGGACAGTGTCCCCCTAGACATGTGACGAGGTAGGGCTCACCGTATCCCCTCACTCCACCACCAGCTTCCCAATCCACCATCTATGACCGATGTCCCGAGCTACCTCACCTCCATGGCATGCTTCCATCTCACACAACCATGGATGTCGAGCCACGTCATATGTGTGCCACCACCAGCCCTCTGTTGCGGGATTTGTCTCCCACCACCCTGTGGCGTCGGCCCACACACTCGGTCTCCTCTATGAACCATCGAGTCCACTCAGGGTGTCCATTTTTTGGTTTATCTGGGTATTTAGGAACCTTTGATCATCTCTATCATTGCAACAAGATAAAGGTTGTCATTCCATCAATCTGAGGGTTCAGTCATGAAGAACACAATAATGAAAAAATCAAAGGTATCCGAGAATTGTTTGTGTTTTCTTGATCCCTCTGTGTAAGAGTTTAAAACATACTGGGAGAGTTTTTAAGATTCTATCAAGTATCACCCTAAAAAACCCCAAGATCATGTAACCATACCGAAAGAACAAATTACCCATGGATTACCCTATTAGTGTGTTGATCACTGTTAATTGTTTATAAAGAAATAATCGGGAAACAATTTAATTAAGAAAAAATCCCTACCTTGATGTGGGATCGTTCATTAGTGAAGATCACACCGCTACATTAATCGTTTAACAATCTGACGTCGGTGACTGTTCACCGATCATCCCTCAGAAACACCAAATCTCCAAGGGTACATTGTGGCCCCCGATCATGCCCACAATTTGTCCTAGGCTAAACCATTCACAGAATAAGACACAATTCATATTTTATATTACATTGTGTGGAAGCATCGTTACATAGTTTCATTTATGAAACAAAATTTATGTCACACTTTGGTTGTAATGTTGTTACATTGCAATGAAATTTGAATTTCATATAAAATAAACATTATGGAGTATTTTATTTTCCTTATAAAAAATATTCAATTTTTTTCTCATAAATTCAAAAAACTAACTTTTTTCCTCAACACACGTCGGTCGAGGTTATGTCCTTTAATAGGTAATGTATCCTTTCTAGAAGTAATCATTCCCTCCTATTTTTAATCCAAAAACCAATTTAGATTTTGCAAAAAACTGTGCACATGTGCTATTTTAAATAAAAATAATAGACATTCAATCATTTTTTCCAATTTCCCTGGATTTGAAATCAAATTCCTTCTAATTGAGTTTCCATGATAAAATCCCATATAATTTAAAAAAATTACATGGATCTCTTGAAAATTTCATTACCCCCACCTTTAGGTATTTACGTCTGCTTAAGCATAAAATGGTCTAAACACACAAATGGGAATACAAAGCATGAACCTGAGCCTCCAACTCCCATGTTCTCAAATAGAGATTATCGTGTTTCAACCAAACATGCAACAGAGAAATCAACCATCCACAAAGGATCCACTCCTGTAGATCATAAATCTCTATTAAAGACTCCAACTATTAGAGATACAGACATTAGAGATCACCATTGGGGGTCACTAAAAGGATTTATAGACCGCCTTGAGACCTCCAATCATGGTCATAGTTGTCCCGTCGGTGGTGGTTATTGGTGACTACCATTGGTGGTCTTTATAGACATTCTATCGCGCAACATTTTTAGAGGCCTCTATTTCCTAGACCTATAGAGACCGCCTTTAGTTTTCATTATAGTTATCATGAAAAGGCCAAATATGTACCTCTATAAGGGGTCACTAAAACCTCAAAAAATGAAAAACTAGTTGCAACAACCATACATGGTTACTAACCTAGAATTTTATTTTAAAAAAATTTATAGTTATGCTTCCAAAATAGCAGAAATAGAGAAAACATCACAAAAAAGGAGTGAAATCAAACTAGTAAAAACAACAACAAAAAGAATGACCCCCGCAAAAAAATGAAAAACATACATACTATCATATCCAAAAATCCAATTAGATCAAATCCATTCCAATCTTATTTTTCAATAAAACTATAATAAGATAAAAATTAAACAACTAAACAAAGAAAATACAAATTGGACATACTTATTGATTTAGTATATATATATAATCAACATAGTTTATATTTTATTATATTTATAAATGAGTCCAAAGATAATTGAAAATATATTTTTATAGCAGTAATAGTTTAACAGTGACTTTTAAAGGTAAATCAAGTTAACTTATACCACTAAATTCGAGCCAAATAGGTTTTTTATCCACATATCAATTCTTACTGCAGAATATAAATTTTCTAAATATTGTTCTCCTGATATTTCATGTTAATAATTTCATGTTTGGTTTAGGTTGACCCTTACACACATGATAAGGGCATTATTGGAATAGTGACAGAAAACATGGAAATGATCTTTTAATTGTACTGATCAATCCATGCATCAGGTTGATGCAAGATTTATTTCAATAGATAACCAATTATTTTAGAAATGTTCTCCTAACATTTTCACGTTAAATAGAAGTTTTTTTTTCATATTTTGACCCCTTCACAGAAGATGTGTCATTTTAATAACAATATACGTCAATAAATATTACATTAATTCATACTGAGTGACATGAGAATATGATTGATACTACAATGATTCATATATATGTGAACTGTCATGTTGATTTCTCTCACAGGATTTCATTTCAACCCAAGTGCACAAGGTTTCAATTAACTTCATTTATGTGATTTATCAGTTAACTCCTAATATGAGGGGCCAACACCACATTTGATCATACAAATATATTCAGGTATCTGATCCATGTAACAATTCTTCCTATAGAATATAAATGTCTTAAATATCATTATCCTAAGATTTCATGTTAATCAGTGCTTGTTTTGTTCAATTTGACCCATACACACATGATTTATTCATTATTAAAACATTGATAATAAATATGAAAATGAACTTTTAATTGTACCCATAAATCTGTGCATCAGATTGATGCACAGTTGATTATAATAGACCACAAATGCATTAAGAAATGTTCTCTTAACATTTCACGTCAAATAGAAGTTATTTTTATGTTTTGACCCCTTTATGGTAGAAGTGTCATTTTATTAAGACTAAGTAATGTTATTATTGTTTTTATTCATACCAAGCGACATGGGTGTGGTTTTGATGAAATGTGTTGATCAATGTTGTACTAGTTCTATTTTTATTCATATTATAGATTTCATGATCACACTATTGCTTATATTACATGCCTAAGAGGAGATATTGAAGAAATAAAATCTAGTAGCATGAAGTTTATAGACATTTGAAATAAAATTAGATTCCACACAAACATTATACTGAATGAATAGAAAATCATGATTCCAAAGAAGAATTCATGCTATAAAATTTATAAAGAAGGCAAGAAGAGAAGTGAAGAACCATAAATTTCAAGGAATTTTTTTTATTCTTTTTCTTTGGGATTTTACGAGTATACATTTTCTGACGGCACCTGATTCCGAGGCTCGGTGTTCCCGGAATCAATTTCCTAAGTTTAGCTCAGGTACGTTCAGTGAACGAATGAGCGAGTTTTTCTAACTTTTGAACCAGTGCTCAGAATCGAAATCTGAGGGCACCGATGGAACCTCAGCGCCAATAATTTCTCAGGAACTCTTTCTCTGGAGTTGCATTTTCTCCAGAGGTGGTGTTAAAAATGAAGTGGTTTAATTAAAGAGTGAAATAAAATATGTACTGCAATTTTATTTCTACTCTGTGTAATTATAACCAACGTATGGAAGTTGAGGTGGGACCCACTAAATCCTAACTCCTCTTGATAGGATATTAGTGAGGTGGGCCCCACATGAACCCCACCTTTTCAATTTCCTCAAACCTCCCATTAAGTTGTCAAACCCCCCATTAATTTGCAACTCATCCACACCCCAATTTTAATGGCAAGTCAACCCTCAAAATACATTTGATTATTAAACGCTCTTCAATTAAGTCAATTAATTGAATGAGATCTTTTGATTTTCAAATTAATGTTGGCATGTGTGTGTGTGTGAATAAAATAATACAAGGTCTTATTTTATTGTGGGAATGCGTTGTGTGGAAAGAAAGAGAGAACTCTGGCCTTGGAGAACTTCATCTCCTTCGCGAAAAACGCCGAGTCTACGAGGAAAAACTCCATCACCGTAAGGTAATTGCCGTGCAATCTCCTCTCCTCTCTGTAGACGGTGAGAGACGCCTTCTTCGGAGAATGATGACACAATGCATCCTTAATCGGGTGGATACTGAAGATTCTTACGAAGCCTCATTCCGCGATGCCGTCTTCCACGACGTCTTCTTCCCACGATGATCCTCGTTCGACGACTTCTTTGAGGTAGGGGTTTGGTTCTGTTTGTGAATATTACTTTGCGTTATTCATTAAATATTTGGACTTCCTGTTATCAATTTAATGGGAGGAGTTTGGACTTCCCAAAAACGGCCGATCCTCCTCCCCCTTTGTTGTTGAATCCGTTACGACTCGAACGAAGGTGGCGCGATACAATGGCACCGCACGAAAACCAGGAGGAATGCGGAGAAGAAGCGTGGTGCCATCGCGCCGCGTCGTTGAGGCCGAAGAAAGCTGTGGCTGGAGTCGGGCTGCGGCGGAGGGGCGTGGCGCCGTCGCGCCGCACTAGTCAGACAAGGCCCCAGCTTAAGGCCGTGGCGGTGTAGGAAGAGGGGGCCGGAACCACCGACTGCTGGTGCTTGGAAGGTGGGACCCGCATGGGTCCCGCTATGGCACACCGGCCGACCTACTCGGCCGGCCGTTTCAGAAGAACCGGGGGTCATAAACCCCGGCTGGAAAAGGAGCGGGCCCCCACGTGGGGGGGCCTTACAAACAAGGGGGAAGCGCCCCCGCCCCTCCTCCCCCCCCCTTGCGCGTCTGCTCGACAACGTTGAGCCGCCCCGCTCGGCCAGCGCCGAGCCGCCTAGGCCTGACTGACCGCACTGGGACAGGCCACCCGCGTCGGGTTAGGCCGCCGGCGCCGGTTGGGCCGGGCCATGCCCTAGTGGTCCAGACCTGGGTCGGGTCGACCTGGTTTGAGCCGACCGAGGGGGTCTCGGGCCGGGTCGGTTCGGGCCCAAAACCCCCTAAAAACGGACAGGTTCATTCAAACGCCCGTAACTTGGGCTACAGACGTCTGATTGACACACCTTCAGTTGTGATGAGATCTTTGGATTGAGATGGTCGTTTTGGTATATTACACTCAAGGTTTTGGAGAACATTGTGTATGGCTGGGTTGGTTCGAACAAAAAACCAACCGGGCCCTCGAACGGAAACTCCTATAACTTGATCTCTGGGCTTCCGATTGACGTGTCGTCATCTTTGATGGATCTCTCGTAGTGATACGGACCTTTTGTCTTACTCCACTTGAGGTTTAGATGCTGTTGGAGTGCGTTTGGGTTGGTTTTGACTTAAAAACCAACTGGGCCCCTAGAACGAAAAAGCCAATAACTCTCAGACCAGGAGTCTGATTGACACGTCGTCGGTCATGTTGAGTTCCTTTTGTCGAGATGGAACATTGGGATACATCAACTTTGGACTACGTGTTAGTTGACATATCGACCCCCTTGGCTCATGGAGCAGACCCTCCCAGAATCTAGCATGCTGTGTGTGGGAACCCTAGAGATGGATGCGACTGCGACGATGATGACGACTGCACTGAAATCCTCCATGGGTTAGGCAGCGATGACGACTGCACTGAAATCCTCCATGGGTTCGGCAGCGATGATGACCGTACTGAAATCCTCTGTGGGTTCGATGACAATGACTATT
The DNA here is from genome assembly GCA_963277665.1 of Viscum album. Taxonomy (NCBI): domain Eukaryota; kingdom Viridiplantae; phylum Streptophyta; class Magnoliopsida; order Santalales; family Viscaceae; genus Viscum; species Viscum album. The sequence goes on along the minus strand of OY728140.1, from coordinate 1,301,585,900 downwards.
GTTCTTGTATCTTATGTGGGTCCGGCAGTACTAGTGTTCTTGTATCCTACGTGGGTCCAGCATTGTTTGACTCTATACTTGTATCCTACATGGGTCCGACAGAGTATCTTGTCTTGTATCCTTTGTGGGTCCGACAACTTAGCTGGTCTTGTATCCTACGTGGGTCCAACATCTTATATGAATCAGTGGCTACATCTGATCATCTCTATCGTCTTACGAAGAAGTATACCTATGTGAGTTGTGTCTTGACTTTCAATCATTATCTTCGATATTATTGACTTGCTATCCTAAGTGGTTTGGGTTGTGTTATCCTGTGTGGATTGTTTGTGCTATACTGTGTGGACTAGACCATACATGGGCTCAGATGTTGGAGATAAACTAGAATAGATGACTTAGGTATATGTATGGGAATATACCTAAGTAGTGTTTCTTATTACTTTGTGACTGTATTTTTTCTTTGTGGATTATCCTTTGTGGATTCATGGAGACCTTTGGGGTCTCGGGGTCCCTACTGAGTAGCGTATACTCACCTCGGCACGGGCTATGCCCGCACTACATTGTGTTCGATGCAGAAGACAGACATCGCTGATCGTGGTTGAGGCTTGTGGAGAAAGTTGGTACCTGGAGGTGGACCACTGTGTGGGACGTACATGGAGCAGACGGCTGGACCAGAGGAGCTGAGGAGGCTATATGTACCCACCCTTCAGGTGGGATTTCTAGTGGACGGCTCAGTGTTTCTTCTTTACTTTTCAGTTGTTGTACTTTCTTTTCAGTTGTACTTTAGTTTAGTTGGGTTTGTATTCTGGACCATTTACTTTCCAGCACTTACAGTTTTACCCATTTTACATAGTGTTTACTTCAGCTTGCTTTCTCTATGGTGGTTGATTACTTCATAAAGGCAATGCCTTCCATTTTATTGGGATATACGCCTTGGGTTCTAGTCGCCAGCCACTGGCCTATGGAAGGAGGGCTTGGGGTAGTCACGGGACGGGCCCTGAGGATGGTTCGTGACAAATTGGTATCAGGGGAGTTCGGTTTTACTGCAGAACTCAGGACTCTGATATTTCTTCTATGTGAAGCAATAATGTTAAGGGTATTGAGTGTGGTTATCAGACCAGGGAGTCCAGTGTTGGTGTGGCGGACGACGTATCCATACACTAGGACCCTGACTTCTGATTTCCGACTCAGTGTAGGAAAACATTTATTGCATGTGTCTTTCAAAAGTTTTCTTTGTGATTACTTTGTGTCAGCTCACCAAGTATACTGTTTTGACCATGGCACACCTGTCTATTTTCACGATGGCCCCACGACGGCCGCCAACTAGGGTACCGAGATTTGTGCGTGACGACAGCCCACCGAGCGACGAGGCCTCTGTGTAGGGCCCTGTTACAGTGGGGGCACTGGTGGTACCTCTACCTATCGAGCCACCGATGCCACCAGCCCCAGCCACTGAGAGTGCACGTCACCTTAGTGCACTGCACAGGTTTCAGCATCAGAGATCGCCCAGGTTCTGCGGGGAGACGGACCCTCAGGTAGCCGAGGATTGGCTGGAGGCTGTTGTACAAGTTTTCAGTTTAGTGGGGACACCAGCTGACCCCATGGTGATCCTTGCAGTGAGTCTCCTGCAAACGGCAGTAGGCGGATGGTGGAGCCTGATGCTCTAGGTGCATGACAAGGCATCTATCCTCTGGACGGACATTGAGAGCTTCTTCTTCTCAGAGTTCATCCCAGCCACCCTACGTGTGGTGCACATTCAGGAGCTACTACAGCTGTGGCAGGGTAGCATGACGATATCCCAGTACATGACGAGATTTACCGATCTCTCGCACTATTCGACGGACATGGAACGAGACCCATTATTTCGGGCCTGGACCATTGAGCAGGGACAGAGGCATGAGATCAGGGCATTGATGATCTCCCTCAGTATTCAGAGGTAGGCAAGAGTACTGGAGATAGCCTTTCTCATAGAGAGATTTCTTGCTGAGCCTACACCAGCAGCGAGACCTACCGCACGGCGGCACGTAGCAGAGTCTTCTGCAGCTGGTAGTCGACGGACATCACAGGGGTCCAGGAGCACTAGAACAGCAGGCGGACGACCTCAGGACACAGGCTTAGAGGTGCAGGGCACACGACGCAGAGCCAACCTTCCGAGGAGCAGGCAGTGCTACGCATGCGGCAGGTAGGGCCACATGGCTCATGACTGCCCGACCTGCCATGCAGAGGAGCAACAGACGGTTGAGGAACCACCTAGGTAGAGGTAGAGGGTCGATCGTGGCGGTCCGTAGGGAGCAGGCAGATGAGGAAGAGGAGCTAGCCGAGCAGCAGGTGGTGAGCGACTCTATGAGGCTTTACCACTACTAACACCAAGAGTTCCACCCCAACCATAGGGTGCTGGCGGGCAGAGGCAGGCTCAACTTCAGTCAGCAGAGGCCTACGACCACAGCGCTCTAGAGATGAATCGAGGTACTATCTGTGTCTATTCCACTCCTACTGCAATTCTTATAGACATAAGAGCAAGTCATTCTTTCATTGCCACTGCCCCTGTTCGGAGCTCGGAGATTCGGACAGAGCCGTTGGCTCGATCCCTGTGGCTAGAGACTCTTACGGGAGCAGAATCGATGATTACGCACTGGTTCCAGCAGTGTGAGCTTACTCTAGGAGGAAAGAGCATTAGCTGGGATCTTCTTGTAGCAGCGTCGAGGCCTTACAACGTCATCTTGGACATGGATTGTTTATCTACAGTCCATGCTCCGATCAACTGTATTAGGTGCAAGGTGCGGTGTGTCCGCACCGACGAGAGAAGGTTCACCTTCACCAGCGAGAAGAGAGCCTTTTCAGTGCAGGATGGAATCATGCAGAGGAGAGGACAGCCGATCACTCAACAGTTGGCTACCCTCATCCTAGTAGTAGTTGACATGCGGAGTCTGAGTTTTCCTGTAGTGGTGGATTAGTATGCAGACGTTTTTCCTGACAACAATCCAGGACTACCTCCTCGCAGAGAGGTAGACTTTTATATTGACATGTACCCCGAGATAGTCCCGATATCCACTCCAGCATATCGGATAGGTCCCGCTGAGCTTCAAGAGCTACGGGTACAGCTGGAGGACTTGTAGGGAAAGGGATTCATCCGACCCACTGTTTCACCCTGGGCTTCCCCGATTTTGTTCGCCAAGAAGGAGGACGGATCTTGTGACTGTGTGTCAACTATCATCACCTAAACCAGGTGAACATGAGGATCAAGTATCTGCTACTGAGGATTGAAGACCTCTCCGATCATCTCAAGGGATCACGGTGGTTCTCAAAGATAGACCTCTGGCCAGGATATCATCAGCATAGAGTTCGGGACAAGGACGTGCAGAAGACGGACATCAAATATCGGTATGGCCACTATGAGTTCTTGGTTATGCCTTTCGGCACAACCAACGCTCCAGCATTATTCATGAGTCTCGTGAATAGGACCTTTCAGCCTTACCTCGATCGATTTTTCATGTCCTTCATCGACGACATATTGATATACTCGACCACTGAGGAGGAGCATGCCTACCACTTGCAGGTTGTACTGGACACACTCTGAGAGCACCAGATTTATGGTAAGCTCTCAAAGTGTCTGTTCTAGTTACGTGAGGTCCACTTCTTGGGACATGTTATCTCTGAGGTGAGAGTTGTGTTGGATCTTGCAATGACCGAGGCGGTGCTGGCTTGGGATCCACCCAGGAGCGTGATGGAGGTGCAGAGTTTCTTGGGGCTAGCTGGGTACTACCAGAGATTTGTTCTAGACATCTACAGAGTCGCAGAACCACTTTCAGCTTTGAAGAAGAAGGGGAAACCCTTCGTGTGGTCAGATAGATGTCAGTAGAGCTTCCAGGCAATGAGCCCGAGATTTACTAGCGCACCTATCTTTAGGCTACCAGAGCAGGGATGGGGTACGTAGTCTACTACGATGCATCAGGGACCGGACTCGGATGTGTCCTGATGCAGGAGTGTGCAGTGATCACTTATGAATCACGTCAGTTGAGGTAGCATGAGAAAAGATACGCTACCCATGACTTGGAGTTAGTAGCAGTGGTATTTTCTCTGAAGATGGGGCGACACTATCTGATTGGTGAGCGCTTTACAGTCTCCTATGACCACCAGAGTCTCAGGTACATCTTCTCATAGAAGGAAATGAACCTGAGACAACGAAGATGGCTTGAGCTCCTCCAGGACTATGAATTTGTGGTAGTCTATACTTCTGGAGAGGGGAATGTAGTATCCGATGCTCTCAGCTGGAGGATGGGCATTCAGCTACTTAGGGAGGTGACGGAGAAGCTAGCCACTTTGCAGATATCCTTCATGGATAGAGATGGAACAACCTTTCTTCTGTCACTCACTATCACTCCTCCACTACTGAAGTGGGTCAGAGAGGCACAACGTGGGGATACTGACTGTGAGACGCGATGTGCACAAATTTCCACGGGATAGGCACCTGATGGTTTTTCTATGGGAGGAGAGCACGTCATCCTTTTCAAAGGACGTACCATGGTACCAGCTACTTTTTAGAATGAGGTTGTGAGAGATTTCCACACTTCCCCTTTATTGGTACATCCAGGAGTGGCGAAGATGTAACAGGATCTCAGATGACAGCACTGGTGGCCGGGTATGAAGAAGGCTGTGGCAGAGTTCATTTCTCGATGCCTCACCTGCCAGCAGGTGAAGGCAGAGCACCAGGAACCAGTAGGTTTGGTACAACACTTGGAGGTCCTGGAGTGGAAGTGGGATGGGATATATATGGATTTCTTAACTGGACTTCCACGTACATCAAGAGGTCACGACTCCATTTGGGTGATTGTTGACCGACTCACCATGTCAGCCCACTTCTTACCCATCAGAGAGCAGGGCCTAGTAGTGAGCTTGGGACATCTCTACGTTCAGGAGACTGTACAACTTCATGGTGTGCCATCATCTATCATCTCCGGTCGAGATGCTCGCTTTACTTCCCAGCTTTGGAAGGGGTTGCAGGAGGCATTCGGGATACAGCTACGTCTAAGCACCGCCTTTTACCCTCAGACGGATGGTCAGATGGAGAGAACCATTCAGACTCTCGAGGACATGCTCCGTGCATGTGTTCTCGACTTTGGTCATAGTTGGGAGGATCACCTACTCTTGGTGGAGTTTGAGTACAACAACAGCTACCACTCCACCATCGGGATGACACCATATGAGGCGTTGTACGACCAACCTTGCAGATCACCTCTGTGATGGACAAACCCTGGGGAGTCAACACTTGTGGGACTATAGATGGTTCAGGCCATGACAAAGAAGGTCCAGGTCATCCAGGAGCGGAGGAGGACAGCTCAGAGTTGACAGAAGTCTTATGCTGACAGGAGCCAGAGACTACTAGAGTTTGAGGATGGCGACCACATCTTCTTGCGGGTCTCACCTCGATGTGGATTACGGAGATTTGGACGGGGTAGAAAGTTATCTCCACGCTTCATCAGACCATTCTAGGTTCTCTGAAGGATAGGCGTGGTGGCTTATCACCTGGCTCTACCACCTCAGTTGCATCGGGTGCATGACATCTTCCACGTATCTCAGTTGAGGAGATACATGCATGACCCAATGCATATCATCGACCATGGGGAGCTGGACATTGACGACGAGACGACTTTTTCGGAGGTCCCAGTTGAGATCGAGGATCGATAGGAGCAGGTCCTAAGTGGGTGGTTTATTCCTCTAGTGCACATCAGATGGCAGCATAGGAACCTCTAGGAGAGCACTTGGGAGCGGGAGGCTTAGATGCATACTCAGTACCCTCATTTGTTCCCCTAGTTTGTGTTGTATCTTTATGGGGACGTAAAGCCCTGAGGTGGGATTAATGTAAAGACCCGTAAATTTCAAGAATTTTTTTTCTTATTTTTCTTTGGGAATTTACGAGTACGCAGTTTCTTGACGACACCTGATTCCGAGGCCCGGTGTGCCCAAAATCAATTTTCGAAGTTTAGCTCAGGTACATTCAGTGAACGAACGAGCGGGTATTTTTAACTTTTGAACCGCTGCTCGAAATCGAAATCTGAGGGCACTGATGGAACCGCAGTGCCGGTAATTTCTTAGGCACACTTTCTCTGGAGTTGCATTTGCTCAGGAGGTGATGTTAAAAATGATTTGGTTTAATTAAAGAGTGAAATAAAATACGTGCTGCAATTTTATTTGTACTCTGTGTAATTATAACCTACGTATGGTAGTTTAGGTGGGACCCACTAATTCCTAACTCCTCTTGATAGGATATTAGTGATGTGGGACCCACACGAACCCCACCTTTTCAATTTCCTCAAACCTCCCATTATGTTGGCAAACCCCCCCATTAATTTGTAACTCACCCACACCCCAATTTTAATGGCAAGTCAACCCTCAAAATTAATTTGATTATTAAACGCTCTTCAATTAAGTCAATTAATTGAATGAGAACTTTTGATTTTCAAATTAATGTTGGCATGTGTGTGTGTGTTTGAATAAAATAAGAAAAGGTCTTATTTTATTAGGGGAATGCGGTGTGTGGAAAGGTGGAGAAAACACTGGTCTTGGAGAACTTCATCTCCTTCACGAAGAACGTCGAGTCTTCAACGAAGAACTCCATCCCCGCAAGGGAATCATCGTGTCGTCTCCTCTCCTCTCCACATCCGGTGAGAGATTCCTTCTTCGGAGAATGACGACGGACCACATCCTCCATCGGGCGAACACCGATGATGCTTACGGAGCCTCGTTCCGCGACGCCGTCTTCTGCGTTGTCTTTTTCCCGCGACGATCCTTGTTTGACGACTTCTTCGAGGTAGGGGTTTGGTTTTTTTCGTGATTATTCCTTTGCATTCTTTGTTAAATATTTGGGATGCCTGTTATGAATTTAACGGGAGGAGGCCGGACCGCCCGAACACGGCCGATCCTCCTCCGCCTTTGTTGTTGAATCCGTTGCGGCTCGAACGAAGGCGGCGTAGTGCAACAGCACCACGCAGAAACAAGGAGGAACGCAGCGAAGAAGCGCGGTGTAGTCGCGCTACACCGTTGAGGCCGAAGGAATCCACGACCGGAGTCGGGCCTCGGAAGAGGGGCACGACACCGTCGCACCGTGCCGGAGAACCACGAAGAGGCCGCAGCCAGAGCAGGGCCGTGGCGGGGGGTGCGGAGCCGCCGCGCCGCACCGGTCGGACAATGCCGTGTCTTAAGGCCGCGGCAGTGCAGGGAGCGGCGGCCGGAACCGCCGACCGCCGACGCTTGGAAGGCGGGACCCGCGGGGGTCCTGCGGTGGCACACCGGCCGGCCGTTTTGGAAGAACCGGGGGTTGTAACCCCCGGATGGCAAAGGAGCGGGCCCCCAAGTGGGGGGGGGGGATGGGGGCGTCGTTAGAAACAAGAGGGCAGTGCCCCCCCCCCCTTGCGCATCCGCTCGGCCATCGCCGACCCTCCAAGGCCGGACTGGCCGCACCGGGCCGGGCCGGGCCGCCCGCCCACGCTGGGCCAGGCCGCGCCCGCTGGGCTGGGTCGTGCCCTAGTGGGCCGGACCCGGACTAGGGTCGGGTCGACCAGGTTCAGGCCGACCTAGGGGGTCTCGGGCCGGGTTGGTCCGGGCCCAAAACCCCCCTGAAAACGAACAAGTTCGTTCAAATGCCAGTATCCTGGCCTACAGACCTCCGATCAATGCACCATCAGTTGTGATGTGATCCATGGATCGAGACGGTCGTTTCGGTATATAACACTCAAGGTTTTGGAGAACATTGGGTATAGCCAGGTTGGTTTGAACATGAAACCAACCGGGCCCTCAGAGCAGAAACACCTATAACTTGAGCTCCGAGCATCCGATTGACATGTCGTCGACATTGTTGGATTCTCATTAGTGAGACAGACCTTTTGTCTTACTCCGCTCGAGGTTTGGATGCAGTTGGAGTGCGGTCATGTTGGTTTTGACTTACCAACCGGGCTCCTGGAACGAAAAAGCCAATAACTCTCAGACTGGGTGTCCGATTGATGCGCCATCTGTCACGTTGAGTTCCTTTCGTCAAGATGGAACTTTGAGATACATATACTATAGACTACGTGTCAGTTGATGTATCGACCCCCTTTGCTCGTGGAGCAGACCCTCCTAGAATGGAGCATGTTGTGTGCGGGAACCTTAGAGCTGGCTGCGATTGCGACGACAATGACGACTGCACTGCAATCCTTCGTGGGTTCACCAGTGATGACGACTGCACTGAAATCCTCTGTGGGTTTGACAGCGATGATGACCGTACTGAAATCCTCCATGGGTTCGACGGCGATGACTACTGTTCTTGTATCCTATGTGTGTCTGGCAGTACTACAGTTCTTGTATCCTACGTGGGTCCGGTAGTGTTTGACTCTGTACTTTTATCCTACGTGGGTCCAGCAGAGTAGCTGGTCTTGTATCCTTTGTGGGTCCAACAACTTAGCTGGTCTTGTATCATACGTGTGTTTGACAACTTAGATGAATCAATGGCTACATCTGATCATCTCTATCATCTTATGAAAAAGTATACATGTGTGAGATGAGTCTTGAATTTCAATCATTATCTTCGATAGGATTGACATGCTATCCTAAGTGGTTTGGGTTGTGTTATCCTGTGTGTATTGGTTGTACTATCCTTTGCGGACTAGACCAAACTTGGGCTCGGATGTTGGAGCCGAACTGGAACAGATGACTTAGGTAAATGTATGGTCATATACCTAAGTAGTGTTGCTTGTTACTTCATGATTTTATTTTTATTTTGTGGATTATCCTTTGTGGATTCTGGGAGATCATAGGGGTCTCGGGGTCCCTACTGAGTAGTGTATACTCACCCCTACACGGGCTATGCCCGTACTATGTTGTGTTGGATACAGACGATGGACAACGCTGATCGTGGTTGAGGCTTGTGGAGCATGTCGGTACCTGGAGGTGGACCACTGAGCGGGACATACACAGAGTAGACGGCTGGACCCGAGGAGATGAGAAGGCTATCTGTACCCACCCTTCAGGTGGGATTTCCAGTGGACGGCTCGGCGTTGCTGCTTTGCTTTTCAGTTGTTGTACTTTCTTTTCAGTTGTACTTTACTTAAGTTGGGTTTGTATTTTGGACCATTTACATTCTAGCACTTACAGTTGTACCCAGTTTACTTAGTGTTTACTTCAGCTTACTTACTCTGTGGTGTTTGATTACTTCATAAAGGCAATTCCTTCTCTTTTTACTGGGATTTACGCCTTGGGTGCTAGTCGCCAACCCCTGGCCTATGGAAGGCGGGCTTGGGGTAGTCACGGTATGGGCCCCGAGGACAGCCCGTGACAAGAGAACTCTCAAAATAAGAGATAAAAATAGTGTAGTATCCTGGTTGAAAAGTAACTATTAAACTTACTTCTCTATCTAGGGAGTTCTAGAAACTTTAACTTATGCCAGGTCTTATTTTTTAACTTTCATTGATGTTAATTCAAGGATTTGTATGTTTTTAATGGGAGAAATAAAAAGATGGAAAGGTTTTTTGATTAAAATATTAGATACGAAGTTTCTATTATAGAGTGATTTAATATTTGGTATCTTAATGACTAATAAATTAAACAACCCAACCCAACTTGAATCCCCCAAACCCCCCTACCCCCTAGACAACCCCCCTAACTCACCCTCTACACTTTAATCCCTGCAACCCTACCACCACCACCCATGAACTTTCCCCACACATAAATCCCCCAACCAATCCCCCTTGGACAACCCCCACTACCAAACACATACTGCCCTCACCTCTACCTAGAACACCCCCCCCCAACTCCCTCCATACGACCCCCTAGATAACCCCCACCCCACATGAATCTCCCAACCCCTTGGAATGCACCCCCTATAGCCCCCACCTCCCACAACCACCCTCCACCTTGGACAACCCCCACTCCCAACACCTTGCCATACCCTCCCACACCCTGAACATCCCCAAACCCATCCCCCTTGGACAACCCCCTTCAAATCCCCTACATCCCCCACACTCTCCCTAGATAGGTCCATACCAAATCACCTTGAACATCCCCCCTCATACTTAATCCCTTGATCCCCTCAACAGCACATCCCCTTTGGATAGAACCCCTGGAAAGTTCCACCCCTGGATCCCCCACCACCCACCTCTACTACCCCCCATAGATAGCCCCCACTCACAACCCCCTGCACCTACAACTCCACCCTAAACACCCCTCCCCCAAACTCCACCAGACAGCCACCTTGGTAACCCCCACCCAACCTTAATTTCCCCAACACCCAGGAAAGAACCCCCTATAACCCACACCTCTCACCTCCCCTCCCCCCTTAGAAATCCCCCACTCCCATCCTCCTAGATCCCCTTAACATCTCCCCCCAAACAACCCACCCCCACTATAGTCCCCACAGATGTTGAGTCAATAAGGTTTTCCTTATGACTTTTCCATTCCTTCTTGTTTTGAAAATCACAAACACCTTATATTTAAGGAAAATTGCTTTTATAAGGAAAATCGCATTTATAAGGAAGATCGCTTTTGTAAGAAAAATTATCCTTATCATATTTTCATCCATATATTTTTTAAGTACTAGATTCGGATTCATTTCTATATTTTCAAAATCGTTTGAATCTTTGATATAAAGCATTCTGTTTTAGGTTCCGAATTCTGGATGAGAACTGTAATGAAGTTTCATTCTGAATTCCGGATACGAACTCTGATAAAGTTCTACTCTAAATTCTAGATACGAATTCTCATGAAGTTCGACATCGAATTCTCATTACGAATTCTAATGAAGAATTCTCAGTATGAATTCTGATGACATATTCTCATTCCGAATACTGATGATGAATTCTCATTTTGAATTCTGATGACGAATTCTCATTCCGAATTCTCATTCCAAATTCACCTATTAAACAGAATCTGATCATCTTTGTTTTATACACTCCGAATTTATTTAGACACCGAATATTTTTTTGTTACACTCTGAACATTCATTTGGTTACACCTTTATAATTTTTCTACTCTTTGACATTTTGTTTACACTCCGAACCTTCACTCCAAACTTTTGAGTTAGACTTAAAATGATGTCGCACTTTCTGTTTCACTTGTTTTGTTATAAAATGATGTCTTATATTCTGTTATAAACTAACCGTTGGTTAAGTTACACGTGTACAGGTCCCTACGACTTTTTAGGAAAATATGACCATTGGAAAGGAGGCCGACCTTTCCTATAAATAATAGTTCATTTGAAAGAGCTCATAACAACATAGAAGTTGATCGATCTAGATACCACACGCTGCTAAGGTGATTTCTAGAGAGAGAAAGATTTTCATTCCTTGTGCGTACTGAACCGCTCGTTCAGTTTTTGCTTCGTGCAACTCCGAATGTTGGTGATTACATTCGAGGACTTCCAGGGATAGGAAGACAGAGGTGCCGACTACCTTGAAGTTCGAGGGCTTCCTTGCTGAGGAAGACAGAGGTTGCCAACTACCTTGAAGTTGAGGGCTTGCGGGGATAACAAGACAGAGACTCCGATCTTCGTATCGAGGTCTTACCCTGGTGTGGGTAAGACAAACTTGCTTGAAAGTATAAATCAAGGGACCTTTATCCAAGGTTTTTGGATACCCTTCTCTTTGGGTTAAAAGAATTATATCTTGTTACTTTTAGTTTTACTACTTGTTTGTTTCTGCTGCATATTGTTTTGTAAGGAATGTATAACTTTAATATACATCCTTGCTTGTACTCTGTTTCATTTAGATTCTATACGCTTTAAGGTAGAATCTCTCTTTGTAATATTTGGTTAAGTTTCAACTTCCAGAACCATATTTCCGGAACATTCTATCATAATCTCTTTCCAGTTTTAAGCAAGTTCATAGGACTAGAAGTTTATAACTTCATTCCCTATTCCAAGTTTTCATTTTGTGTTAGAGGTGTTGTGAATTTTCTTAGTTTAACTTTGTTAGACTTAGCTATTTTCTTTTTTTAAATAAATTTTTAAAGTGTACAATTCACCCCCCTCTTTTATATTGAGCATCTACATCATTATTTCGATCCTACAATTGGTATCAGAGAAGGTCTCTGAAATAATTATACTCACGTATAAGTTTTTCTTGCTCACTTTATTATTCTGAACTTTCTCATTCCGAATGTTGTCATTCTGAACTTTATTATTCCGAAATTTGTCATTTCGAACATTGTTATTACAAACTTTTTCTACTAACAAGTTTGTGTGCCAAAGGTTATTTTAAGTATGGCAGGGATTAATGTTGGTTCCATTGATAATCTAACTCTTATAAAACCACCAATCTTTAATGGTAATGACTATTAGTACTGGAGAGATCGAATGAAGACTTTTGTTATCAATACTGGAGTGGACAACTTTGTTATGCTTACTGGATATTATAAAATTACTTATAAGGAAGTTAAAACTTTTTCTAATCAGGAAAAGCAAGAGTATCAACTCAATTATAAGGTATGCAATACCTTACTTTGTTCAATGACTAGAAATATATATAGCCAAATTTATTCCTGTGAAGCAGCTAATTGTATCTCGAAGAAGTTAGAGGTTACACACTTTGGAACATCTAATGTGATTGAGACTAGGAGAGCTATGCTTAGAGCCGAATACCATGGATTCAATTTTCTTTATGGTGAACCAATATGTAATGTTCAACAGAGGTTTATGACTATTGTCAACAGTTTAAAGTCTATGGGAGAGAAATGGTTAGATGATGAAGCACTTGTGGATAAGATAATTGATATTATGCCCAATGAGTGGGAATCCAAGAGAACTGCTATAGATGAGAACAGAAATGTTACTCAAATTTCTCTTGATGAGTTATTCGGAACTCTTCTCCAACATGAAACCAGAATGAAGAGAGATGCTGACAACATCAAGAAGAAAAATGGAAATGGTACTGTTGATTTTACAATAACATCAAATCAAATGAAATCTAAGACTCCTAAGAGAGTAACCAAATCCAAGTCTAAGAAATCATTTTCCAATCCGAATCTAGTGAGAGTGAAGTCTCTGAAAATGAGTTAGCAAATATTGCTCAAAGGATGAACAAGATAGCCGGCCAAAGAAATTTCCAATCCAAGTATAAGAAAAAGGAATGGAAAGATAGGAAATATGGAGAAGTCACATGTTATGAATGCAAGAGAGCTGGACATATTAGACAAGATTGCCCTTTGCTCAAAAAGAAAGAAAGGGAAGAAAGGCATTCAGACAGGAACAAAAAGAAGTATTATAAAGCCCAAGCTAAGAAAGTCTTGAAAGCAAATGATACCTGGAGTACCAGTGGTGGTGACTCTTCAGATGAATCTTCTGATTATGAATCATCAGGACAGAAGAATCTTGGTCTTACAGCCAGAATACCTATTGGTAATCAATATTTTATGGATAAGGTATGAAATGCTGAATCAATGACCAATTTTTCTTTAAATTATAATGATATAGAGTATTATAACTCTTCTGATGAAGATTCCTCTTCTGATGAAGAAAATACTTCACCTACTTATGAAGAAGTTTCTAGGTTTGCTGAACTTCTTGAGATTGTGAATTCCAAACTCAATAAAAAACTTGATAAGGCAAACTCTAGGAATTCTATTATCACAAAAGAAATATCAGATCTTTCTAAAGATATTGATAAGAAAAATTCTGATTTTGAAAGCATTTCAAAAAATCTTGAGGAAGTATGTTCTGAGAAGAACAAACTTTCTAAAGAGTTAGAAAAAGTAATTTCTAAGAAAATTGTTTTCGAGCATAGCTTTAGTTCTAAATCTAATGATTTTGAGGATAAAAAAATGGTTATAAAACTCAAGTCCGAAACTTTTTCCTTAAAGAAGTGTTTATCAAACTTTACCCATGGTATGGAAAATTTTGATAAAATGTATTCCCAAATACGGCCTTTAAGAAATAAATCCAGATTTGGTTATACCCATGAAAAACCAGTTTTTAGTGACAATTATTTTGTTCCTCAATGTACCCCATTTTGTACTAAGTGTCAATGTGGTGGTCAGTGGGTAAAGAATTGTTCCTTAAACAAAACCCAATCTTTAGGATTTCACAAAGCTTACTTTTCTAAGAAGATATGGGTACCTAAAATTTTCTTATCTGGAAATCTCGGATCCAAACAAGTTTGGATTCCGAAAGTCTAATTCTCTTCTGAATTTCTGGAAAATAAAGAGAGTACCAGAAGTAACACATGGTACATGGATAGTGGATGTTCCCAACACATGACTGGTAACAAAATATATTTTAAGACGATTATCAAAACGAAAGGAGGAAAGGTAATTTTCGGAGATAATGCTAAGGGAGAGATTGTTGGTATTGGTAATATTGTTCTTCTAGGTAAAACTTTGATTTAAAATGTTCTTTTTGTTAAGGGTCTTAGGCACAACCTCATTAGCATAAGTCAGTTATGTGATGAAGGCTACCTTGTGGATTTTAGTAATGATAAGTGAATAGTTCACAATTCCAAGGAAGAATTTATTCTCTCAGCCAATAGGAATGAGAATGTTTCCACCTAAAATTTAGAAGACCTCAGGAGCCAAGATTTACCTTGCCTAAGTGCAATGGAAGATCATTCCTGGTTATGGAATAGAAGACTAGGTCACTATAACCTTAGAAACTTATGTAAACTCTCTAAGAAGAAACTAGTTAAGGATCTACCAGAGCATATATTTGATTCTTCTAAAGTTCGTGATCCTTGTCAATATGGAAATAAACATAAATCTAGTTCTAAATCAATCGGTGAAGTCTCAAAAACTGATGCATTATAGTTAGTGAACATAGATATTTTTGGTCCAACACAAACTGGAAGTATTGGAGGCAAATACTATGTGTTTGTTCTAGTTGATGATTACACTAGATTTAATTGGGTTTATTTTCTAGAAAAGAAGTCTGAAGATTTTTTTTATTTCAAAAGTTTTAGAGATCATGTTAAAAATGAGAAAAATCTTCCATTGAAAACTATTCATAGTGATCATGGAGGAGAATTTCAAAATTATGATTTTGAAACTTTTTGTAGTTGAAAAGGTATTACTCACAATTTTTCAGCACCTAGAACTCCTCAGAAGAATGGTGTAGTTGAGAGAAGAAATAAAATTTTTCAAGAGATAACTAGAACCATGTTGAGTGAATATTCTATATCTAGAAATTTCTGGGCTGAAGCTGTAAGTACTTCCTGCTATACTATAAATCGAGTTTTGATTATAACTTTTCTAAATAAAAATCCTTATGAGTTATAGAATGGTAGAAAACCAAGACTATCCTACTTCAAGGTTTTTGGTTGCAAATTATTCATTTTGAATACTAAATATAACTTACATAAATTCGCACCAAAATCTGATGAAGGAATTTTCTTAGGTTATTCCACAACTTCTAAGGCTTATAGAGTATTTAATAACAATACTTATACTGTTGAAGAAACAGTACATGTAAAATTTGATGAGTCTGATCCTTTTTTTAAACCATCCCAGCCTACATCCTCAGATTTGTTTTCAGAAACTGATTATCAACCTTTGATAGAATATCCTTCTGATAAGGAAAATGTTCAAGAAGATACTTCCGAAACATTTACCCCAGAAAATTTTCTACCCTATGTTGATGAACAGGTTTTTCAAAAGCCAAATCAGGTTTTTCTTAAGAATCATCCTAGTGATAGTATCATTGGTGATGTAAATCAACCAGTAAGGACTAGAAGTTCCTTAAGAAATGAAGTATAACTTACAACATTTCTTTCCCAATTAGAACCAGAAAGCACTGATGAAGCTTTAGGTGAGGATGATTGGATCAAAGCTATGAAAGATGAACTAAATGAATTTGAAAGGAATAAAGTATAGACTTTGTTTGAAAGACCTAAGGAAACTTCTGTGATTGGAGTAAAGTGGGTCTTCAAAAACAAATGTGATGAAAATGGATTTATAGTAAGAAATAAAGCTAGACTTGTTGCTAAAGGCTATAATCAACAAGAAGGAATATACTATGAAGAAACCTATGCTCCAGTAGCTAGACTTGAATCTATCCGTATTCTACTTGCCTTTGCAGATTTCTTTAATTTTAAACATTTACAAATGGATATAAAATGTGCTTTTCTTAACGGTTATGTTCAAGAGGAAGTTTTTGTTGAACAACCTCCTGGTTTTGAAGATACAAAACCTCCTGATCTTGTTTTTAGACTTACCAAAGCTCTGTATGGTCTTAAAAAAGTCCCACGAGCATGGTATGATAGACTCACTAGATTTTTGCATCAAAATAACTATGTTAAGGGAAATGAATATCCAACCCTTTTTATAAATAAAGATAAGAAAAATGTTTTGATTTTTCACATTTATGTTGATGACATTATATTTGGTTCAACTCAGCAATCTTTAACCAACTCTTTTGCAAGTATAATGAAATCTGAGTTTGAAATGATTATGATGGGAGTGTTAAATTTTTTTCTTGGTTTTCAAATTTCTAAAAAACCAGAAGGAATCTATATATCTCAACATAAGTATATTAAATATCGTCTCAAAAAGTATGGTTATGACAACACAAATAGTATAAGTACTCTTATTGGTACCTCAAACTCTTTTGATCTTGATGAAGCTGCGAAACCATGAGATCAAACATCCTTTAGATGTATGATAGAAAGTTTACTTTACCTAATAGCTAGTCGACCAGACTTAATGTTCTCAGTATGATTATGTGCAATATCAATCCAATCCTAATGAATCCCACTTAAAGGTAGTTAAAAGAATTTTTCACTACCTTAAGGGAACCATGGATCTAGGATTATTCTATACTTCTGGAAATGATTTTATTCTAAAAAGATTTTCTGATGCTGACTTTGGTGGGTGTAGAATGGATATAAATAGTACATATGAAACTTGTCATTTCATAGTAGATTTATTAGTTTCTTGGTCCGGAAAGAAGCAACATTCTATATCACTTTCCACTACTGAAGCCGAATATGTAGCAGCTGGATGTTGTTGTGCTCAAGTGTTGTGGATGCAACACACACTCACAGACTATGTCTTGAGTTTTACTAAAACTCATATTTTGTGCGATAACACAAGTTCCATTTCCATAAGTAAGAACCCTGCACATCACTCACGTGAAAAACACATAGATATTAGGCATCAATTTCTTAGGGATCACACACAAAAAGGAGATATTATTCTTTAATATATCGGAACGCAAGATCAACTTTCTGATATTTTCACAAAATCTTTACCTTCTGATAGATTTGAATACATTAAACAGAAGTTAGGAATGACAACCGTAAGGTAATATTTCTTAAATAACTTTCTGTTGAAAAAGTCTCCTTACAGTAATAAACTCCTTTTCATAGGGGGAGTACATTTTATTATTAGAGTAACTATGTTTTTTCAAAGTTTTTTTCAAACTTTTCAGAACTAAAATTCCAGAATGGGGATTTCTGGAACTGAAATTTTCCAGAATGGATATTTTCGTATAGAAAACTTCTGGAATAGAAATTTTTGTATTGAAAACTTCCGGAATGGAAAATTTTATACTGGTGTTTCCATAACGAGATTTTCATACCAAGTATTTCACAATGAGCTTTTCGTATTCAAACTCTTGTAATGATCTTTTGTTTTCTTTGGTGAGTTTTTCGTAGTGAGGTTTGTGAACTATGTAAATATTTTTCATAGTCTATTTTTTTAAGAAAAATATTACCCATTATGAATAATCCTCCTAAGCCAATCCAAAAGGCATGATTTCCTTACTCAAGTTTTTGTAATCATACTTTACTTGCTGGTGTTTTATTATATTTTGTTTTTGGATTATAGTTTTCTTAAATCTTTGTTTTAATAAAAACCTCAAAAGATCGGATTCAAGTTTTCTTGAGAATTGGTTTTCAACCGTCAGATCTGATCTCATCTTGTTACAACCGTTTGATCAACTGAGGAAGATGAACCGTTATATCGTTGCCTATATAAAGGGGACCCCAAATACTCGTCCCATATCAGTTTTTCAAGCTCCAGCGTCCCGAAGCTCTGCCTCTCTGTTTTAAGGCCGTTCTGATCTTCAGTTAACTCCGTTCTGAACTTCTCAGAGGTCTTCAGATCCAAATGTTTGTGGAAGCAGCTTCTCAAGACATGTCAACCACTAATCGGACCTCCAAGTGGTTAGTATATAGAGAAAGGTTGGTTCATCCTGATTTCCTCAACAAATATGATGCTCTTATATCCAAGAATATTAAGCTTAACGGATGGTAAGATGTTGCTGTGTCCCAGCCCAGAAATCAAGATGAAGTATATTCGGATTTTCATATAGAATTCTGTGAGATAGTTTCCTTCTATAAGGAAGATGGCAGGGAGAAATTATAGTTTAAGTCTTATGGCAAGACTTATAAGCTTTCTTATGCCAAGGCAGCCAGCTTGGTAGGGCTAAACAATGAAGGAGAAGCTGAGTTCATTTCTCATGTTTTTCCAGACTCAATGAGAAGCTTCGACAAGGAAAACGCTTTGGAAACTCTTGGATTGGCAGATGACAAGGCTCCGAATATTGATTCTCTGTCTACGAATTTTTGGATTCTAGAATTATGGGTACAAGGTCTTATCGTACCGAGGAAGGGTGACAAAGATATTCTGAAGAAAGGAAAGATCTACCTCCTAGATTTTTTGATAAATCTAAGGAAGTTTAATCTGATGAAACACTTTCTTATTACCCTTGAGAATGTTATGAAAGAGAATCTGCGAGATCAGATCATAATGTATCCAGCAATCATATCGAAATTGATAGTTCGGTGCCTTGAGTCTTTCAAGGAGGCTTGAAAGTCTAAGCCAAGAGTTTGCAAGATTATGTTGGTGAGTGATGGTACTTTCAAAAGTATGGATGTTGCTTTCGACAAGAAGAATGGTCAGTTTTTTGATTTACCTACTCAAGAAGAAGCGGTTCCGAAAGTTGGTGAACCTGAATCCTCTAAGCCAGTGAAGAAGAGAAAGTTGAAAGAAGTTGAAGTTGAAGCAGAGAATCCTAAATATAAGGAAGTTCATTCCGCACCTCCAAAACCGAAGAAGAAGAAATCTTACCCTGATGAGGTAGTTGCTAAGTGGAGAGAGATCAAAGAGAAGAGAGTGCAAGGGGAGCCTCAGTTTTGCTTGGATCCTGCGGAGGCTAAGGCCTTGAAGGAAAGAACAACAGATGAGCTAGAAAAACAAGTGAAAGAAAAGAAGCTCATGAAGAAGATGTCTAAAGCTGAGGTGGTTCAGACTTTATTAAAGTTTACTGAGATGGCCTCTGAAAAAATTCCTGTTCTGAGATATTTTTCTTTGGAATCTCTACCTGAGACTCCTGGAAGAAACTTTGCCACTCCGGAAGAGGCAGTTGCTAATCATGTTGATGAAGTTGAGCAGTTTGAGAAAGTAGAAGAGGTAGAAGCAGTTGCTAAAGGTAGTGGTGAGACCGGAGATGTTTTGAAGCAAGTAAGTGATTATAAGGGGACACCTTCAGAACATTTGTCGCTCCGAACATCAGAAGTTGAATCATCTAAGTTAGTCACTCCAGGGAAGGATGAGGAGAAAGGAGAAGAAGAAGTAGATTATCATGAAGAGGAAGAACAAATTCTACATGATATTGATCAAATGGAAAATGTAGAGGATGGTGCTCAAAAAGTTGTTGATGATGAAGAAAATATCGTTCAAGTGTCTGATAGTGAAAAGAGAACCCCGAGACAGGAATCCATTCCAAAAAATTACAAGGGAAAACAACTTGTTGTTGATAGCCCAAGATCAGTGGTTGTAAAGAGAAGGGAAGTTGGTGATTCTTCTAAGAAGAAGAATGAGCAAATTGAAGAAGGAAATTCTCCAAGAAAAGTCTCGGATTCAGAGTCATCTTCGTTGGGGCATGACTTTGTTGTTCAGTCGTTAATGAAGTTGGTAGGTACTATTCCGACTTTCTCAAGTATTGATTCAAGATGCCAGATGCTCCAACATGCTTTGAATCTGAAAACAGACTCCATATCCATGGTTATGGAAAAATGTGTTGAAATAGAGGCTCAGTTCAAAACATTATTTGTCGGCTATGAAGACCACAAAAGACCATGCAAGAGGATGACTAGTTGGTCGAGGAAGACTGTAGAAGAGATGAGAATCTTTGATGAATTCCAAGATAATGTGAAGGATGCCTTTGAGACAGAAGACAGGAAGATAAATGAACTTACTTCATCCTTTGAAGAAAAGATGACAGATGAAAAGAATTTCCTGATTCAAGAAGGTAGAGATCTGAATGGGAAGCTGAATTCTGTTTCTCAAAACTGGAAGTATGAAAGGGATCATCAGATTAAGTTTGAAGATAATTTGTTAAAGCAAGAACATATCTTGAAGGCTCAAGAAGAAAAGATTCAAGCTCAGGAAAAAAAGCTTCAAGATCAGGAAGAAAAGATTCAAGCCCAGGAAGAAAAGATTGAAGCTCAAAGTGCATGAATAGTTGTATTAGAGAAGAAAGCTGAGGAAGACCATAAAGACCTGATGAAGATAAAGACTATTCTTAAGGGTCTCATGGCGAAGGAAAAAGATACAAAATATAAAAATCCGATCTTTTGCTGTATCTTAACTTCCTTGTTGTTGAACATATAAACTTAATGAAAATTTGTGCTTGCTCGTCTCTTTTGTTGTTGCTACTAATTTTTTAGGTACTT
This sequence comes from Viscum album, assembly GCA_963277665.1. Lineage (NCBI taxonomy): Eukaryota > Viridiplantae > Streptophyta > Magnoliopsida > Santalales > Viscaceae > Viscum > Viscum album. The sequence goes on along the minus strand of OY728140.1, from coordinate 1,301,565,276 downwards.
TGTTATATTTTTCATTCCCTCGAATTCTTTTTGAAAATCACAAAGGGGGAGAAGGAAAAGAACCCTAATAAAGGGGGAAAAGGAAAAATAATCTTAACAAAGGGGTGAGAAAGAAAAAGAACTCCAATAGAGTTTATCTAAGGGGGAGTTTTTCATTAAAGAAGACTTTCTTATTCGTAATGAAATATCATTCCGGAAATCTAGAATACGATCCATAGAGTTTCAAAGCCTAAGGGGGAGTTAGTCATATTCATCAATATCCATAAGCAAAGGGAGATAAGGCTTAATGTTTTCTTTCTTTTTTAGACTTTCTTTTTCGTAAGGATGTTTGTGCTTTCCCAAAAGTGGGAGATTATTGATTCAATAAGGTCTTCCTTATGACTTTTCCATTCCTTCTTGTTTTGAAAATAACAAACACCTTATATTTAAGGAAAATTGATTTTATAAGGAATGTCTCTTTTATAAGGAAGATCACTTTTGAAAGAAAAATTATCCTTAGCATATTTTCATCCATATATTTTTTTAAGTACAATATTCAGATTCATTTCTCTATCCTCGGAATCGTTTGAAACTTTGATATGAAGCATTCTGTTTTAGGTTCCGAATTCTGGATGAGAACTGTAATGAAGTTTCATTTCGAATTCCGAATAAGAACTCTGATAAAGTTCTACTCCGAATTCTGGATACGAATTCTCATGAAGTTCGACATCGAATTCTCATTACGAGTTCCGATGACGAATTCTCAGTACGAATTATGATGATGGATTCTCATTATGAATTTTGATGACGAATTCTCATTACGAATTCTGATGATGAATTATCATTCTGAATTCACCTATTAAACAGTATCTGATCATCTTTGCTTTATACACTCCGAATTTATTTAGACACTGAATATTTTTTTTGTTAGACTCCGAACATTCATTTTGCATACACTTTTATAATTTTTCTACTCTTTGACATTTTGTTTACACTCCGAACCATTACTCCAAACTTTTGAGTTAGAATGAATACAATGTTGCATTTTCTGTTTCACTTGTTTTGTTATAAAACTATGTCGTCTATTCTGTTATAAACTAACCGTTGGTTAAGTTACATGTGTACAGGTCCCTCCAAAATTTTAGGAAAATATGACCGTTGGAAAGGAGGCCGGCCGTGCCTATAAATAGGAGCTCATTTGAAAGATCTCATAACAATATAGAAGTTGATCGATCTAGAGACCACACGCTGCTAAGGTGATTTCTAGAGAGAGAAATCTTTTCATGCCTTGTGTATACTGAACCGCTCGTTGAGTTTTTGCTTCGTGCGACTCCGAATGTTGGTGGTTACATTCGAGGACTTCCGGGGATAGGAAGATAGAGGTGCTGACTACCTTGAAGTTCGAGTGCTTCCTTTCTAAGGAAGACAGAGGTTTCCAACTACCTTGAAGTTGAGGGATTGCGGGGATAGCAAGACAGAGACTCCGATCTTCGTATCGAGGGCTTACCCTGGTGTGGGTAAGACATACTTTCTTGAAAGTATAAATCAAGTTACCTTTATCTAAGGTTGTTGGATACCCTTCTCTTTGGGTTAAAAGACTTATATCTTGTTACTTGTAGTTTTACTACTTGTTTGTTTCCGCTGAATATTGTATTGTAAGGAATGTATAACTTTCTTATACTTCCTTGCTTGTACTCTGTTTCATTCAGATTCTATATGCTTTAAGGTAGAATCTCTCTTTGTAATATTTGGTTAAGTTTCAACTTCCGGAACCATATTTCTGGAACCTTATTTCGGAATATCTTTCCAGTTTTCAGCAAGTTCATAGGACTTAAAGTTTATAACTTCATTCCCTATTCCAAGTTTTCATTTTGTGTTATAGGTGTTGTGAATTTTCTTAGTTTAACTTTGTAAAACTTAGCTCTTTTCTTTGTTTAAAGAAAATTTTAAAGTGTACAATTCATCCCCCCTCTTGTATATTGAGCATCTACATCATTATTTCGATCCTACAACACTCCCACCCCCCAGACAGCCCCCCCCCCCAAATCCCCCCCGAATAGAACCCCACCCTCCCCACCTGAATCCCCCAACCTACACCCCCACCTCTACCCTGCACTCCACTCCCCCTAGACATCCCCCAACCTGAATCCCCCAACCCCCTAGCAAATACCCCCTACACTCCCACCTCCAACCTCCCAATTGGAAAAACCACACTCCCAACCCCTTCTAGCCCCCACCAACCCAGAACACCCCCACCCCTCCCCTTGGATATCCCCCTAGCACCCGCTACAACCCAAACACTCCACCCTACACCCCCACTCCCCTTGGACAGCCCCCAAACCCACTTGAATCCCCTAAACCCTCTTGACAACATCCCCTACAACCCCTACCTCACACCTCCACCCATCCCCCTTTGAAAAACCCATCTTCTTACCACCTGCAGCCCCCACCCCCACCTTGAACAGACCCCAAACCCCTCTCTATTGGACGACCAACTTTTAACTCCTTGCTGCCCCCACACCCCCATACATCCCTTCCCACAGACTCCCCTGGATAGCCCCCCACCTAAACCCTTCCTACAACCCCACCTCAAACTACACCCCCACACCCCCTAGACAACCCACCCAACCTGAATCCCCCCAACACCCCTGGACAACACCCCCTGCATCCCCCTCCTCCCTCCTCCACCCTCCCCCTTCGGCAACCCCCTCTCCCAACCCCATACTTCCCCCACTCCCACCTGAACACCCCCAACCCCTCTCCCATGGACACAACTCCTCCCAACACTAGGCATCCCCCACACTCCCCCCAGATATCCCCCCACTTCATCCCCCACCTCCACCATGAAAAACCCCCACCCCCACCCCACTCCCCCTAGACAGCCCCCCCCACATGAATCCCACAACCCCCTGAAAATCACCCCTAGAGGTATTTCTTCTATATTTACAGCCAAAAATTGGAATATCAGTAAAGATATTTCAAAAATTGTTCACAAAAAAAATTAATTACCTCTGCTGAACCCTTTGTGTGATAATTATTTTAATAATCACAATTCATTGTTTTGGTTTTTTATAAGTCAATTTAGTAAATTATTCAATCTATTCTAAATGTGTTTATATATGTTTAAATCATGTTTACATATGTTTATCTATGATTATTTATGGTTTACTATTGACCCGGATGAATTCCGGATAAAACAGAAACTTTGTGTGTATTTTATGTTTTTGACTCACCGTTAGTTATATTCTTGAGTCACCAATAGTGAATGGAATGTCACACTACTGACAATGGTCGCACGGATGACAACAATCGCACCGCTTACAACAGTGACACCAATGACAATGGTCTCACCGATGACAACAGTCGCACTGATGACAACAGTCACACCGATGACAACGGTCGCACCGATGACAACGGTAGAACCGATGAAAATGGTCGCACCGATGACAATAGTCACACCAATGATACAACTGTCAAGGCGATGCTGATCAAATGACTTACCAAAGCTTATTCTGATCAAATGACCTACTGAAGCCGATGCTGATCAAATGACCTACCAAAATCGATGCAGATCAATTGACCTACTGAAGCCGATGCTGATCAAATGACCTACTGAAACTAATGCTGATAAAATGACCTACCAATTCTGATGATGATAAAATGACCTACTGAAGCTGATGTTGATCAGATGATATACTGATACCGATGAAAATTCAAATGACATACCGATCTCATTACTCATTAATAGTCATGAAAACTATTTGAATTTTTGTTAAATCTTATTTAATTCCTAAAGTCATATTTGATTAATTTAATGCACCTGATATCAATTAATGTTGGTTGTTTGATGTTAGGGAACCATAAATCGTACCTTCCAAAAAGTAATCAATCATTTTACCAGATCTCAAGGAGTAAAATGGAAGATATATATTTAGTGAAAGATGAGAAAAAAAAGATATATACACATATAGAGACACACAAGAAGATGAGAGCATATGTGTGTGGAGGCTCACGAAACAAAAGAAGAACTTGATGAACACCTGTGAAAACCAGAGAGCTTCAAGAAGATCATTCACCTGGAATAAACACTAAATCCAAGTTGTTGTGCCTTACTGAACATCATATGCACATGGCTGAGTAACTATACCTGGGAAGAACAATGACTCTCTATTTTCTATCATCTTCACCAGAAAGGACTCGAATAACATCTACAACATCCAAAAAAGTCCAGAGCACATCTTCAATCACTCGGAGCATTTTAAACTCATTATCCATTTATTTCTTCTATAGTATACCTTTGTTTATCATTTGGAGCAGTGTGTGTGCATATGTCTATTTAGACACACATAGACTCATGGGCTGAACTGGAGGATACTAAATCTTCACGCTAAACTATTTACACCTTATTGTATCCCGCTATGAATTATGGAAGAGGACAAGTGTGACCTGGAAAACCTGAGTACTATTGTTTCTGTTTACCCAAGAAGAACCGTTCTAAAGGTATGAGGACCTGAAAAGTCTGAGTACTATTGTAAAACCTCGATCCAGGGTGTGGATCATAGTTTATATAAACTGTTTGAGAGGACTAAGTCTCATCTTGAGACTGAACCTATTGTTTTTAAACTGCTCTGCATTTTTCCTTTCTAGAAACTATTTATAATATTCCGCTGCTATGTACTTTAAATACAAATCTGTTATAAATTAACTCTGATAATTTAACTAGCAAGTGTTTGTAATTATTGTGAACCAGTATGTTCGTTTCAAAAGCTAAAATAATCTTCAGATTAAGTTAAATGATAAATAATCAATCTTTGGGAAACTAATCGAGCATTTACAATCTTCATAAATTCACTACAGTTTAACTTGTTTTATGAATTGTGAGATTTTAATACAAATATTTTAAATAGAAATTTTTTATTGGAACTCAATTAACCCCCTCTTTAGTATCCACTCCAACCAACATTTTTTATCAAAGGATTTGTTAAAAGGATTTGAAAACACTCTATTTGGGAAAATATTTCAACTGTGATTTTAGTTGTATCTTAAAGATCTTAAAATTTCTGTTAATTCTGTATTTTTATATCTTTATATAACTTATGTATTATTGATAACCGATTAGAAGGGGTAGCTACCAACATGCCACCCTTCTTTAATGGTGTTAATTATTCCCAATGGGAATTCAATATGAAAATTCATCTAAAAAGTATGGGATTTTAAATTTGGACTTCCATAGAGACTCTGAAAAATATTCCAGAAACTCTTAGAACTACTTGGGATGAACCTAATAATGTTGATTACAATAATAATTTTAAAGAAATGAATTCCCTATATTGTTCTTTAAGAGATGAAGAATTTAATTGAATATCTTCTTGTAAAACTACATTGAAATTTGGGATACTCTGGCTATTTCCCATGAGGGAACAACCAATGTTAAAGAAATGAGACCAAACACATACACTATTAAGTATGATGATTTTAAAATGAAGTCTGATGAACCTATTTCTGACATGTATACCAGGTTTAACGAAATTGTAAATACAATGAACTCACTTGGAAAGGTTGTTCCAGCAGAGGACAAAGTAATGAGAATACTCAGAGGCTTTCCAGATAGATGGAGAGGCACATCAGTTTCAATTAGAGACTCATGTGATATTAGTGATTTTCCTGTCAAGGAACTCATTGGTAAGTTAATGATGTATGAGGAAGAACTGAAAGTAAACAAGGTAGAAAATGATGAAACGAGGAAGAAGTTTGTAGCTTTCAAGACTTCTACTTAAAAAATTAAGGACAAAGGGAAAATTCAAAGTGAGAGTGATAGCTCAAGAATGGAAGAAAGTGAATTAGGCAGCGATGTTGAGATGTCTCAGATATCCATAAGATTTATGAAATTTTATAGGAAGAAGTGGTTTTTTAGAAAATCAAACTATATGAGAAAGTATGACAACAAAGTTAATTGGAAGAAATATTGGAAAAGGGATGATAAAAGTGCTGACATAGTTTGCTAAAAATTCTAGAGGAAAGGACATGGGAAAGCAGATTTTCCAAAATTAATGTTCAATAATAAATATGACTATAGGGACAAAAAATAAAAAAAATCTAGGAAGGAAACCTGGAGTGATTAATAAGATAGTTCAAGTGATTCTAATTTCACTCAGGATAAAAAATATCAAAATTCTATTATGTGTTTCATGACAAACACATCTAAGGTATAATTGCATACTCTTGCTTTAAACTCTTATTATTCTGAAGATAATTATAATTCTGAAAACATGTCTAGTGAAGATTTATTTGAATACTGTAATATGCTAGAGGATACCTGCAATGAGCTGAAATATATGTATAAAGCCTTAAAGAAACAACATGCTTTAACTAGCACTATCAAATCTGCACTAGAAGTATAAAAATAATAGAATGCTCAACTACACAAATAGAATAATGAACTAAAATTTTTAAATGAGAAAATCAGAAAAGATTTGGAAGAATACACTAATGGAAAGGAGAAACATACACAAATTATAGGAAAAATAGTGGAACCAAATTATAATACTCATTTAGGTTATCAGTCTGAAAAAAGATAGATTACAAAAAATAAATTTATTCCTAAATCTAGACAGTATGCTGCTGGTTCTAGTTCTGAACATTCCTATGCCTCAACTAGCTATTCACATGGTTATAGGTCAATGAAGGTTTATCTACCAAAATCTCTTGATTCTTTTAAGTATATGAGACCAATTAAGAATATATGGGTACCAAAAATTTTTCTTGCTAACATGTCTAAACACAAGAAAATATGGGTACCAAAATCATCTTCTATCTAAAATTGTTTTGTAGGAAACTTGCTTGAAAAGTTCCTATAGGAAGACTTGGTATTTGGACAGTGGATGTTCAAAACACATTATAGGATACTTTTCATGCTTCAAAATCATAATCATGGTTGATGGAGAATATGTCACCTTTGGTGATAACTCTAAAGGGAAAATTATCAACCTAGGTCAAATTGGTAACATTGATTCAATTTTAATTTCTAATGTTTTATTTGTTGATGTACTAAAGTATAATCTGTTAAGCATTTCACAATGGTGTGATGATGGTTTTAATGTTAAATTTGAAAATGATTCTTGTAATGTTTTTAATTTTAAAAACGTTTTAGTATTTTTTTTCATTTAGAAATTAAAATTTATATGCTCTAGATTTGAATTCTTTAGCTAAGCCGAATATTACTTGTTTAAATTATTTTTATAAAAAATATTGTCTTTGGCACAGAATATTAGGACACCACAATATACATTAACATAGAAAACTGACTAGGAAGAACTTTGTTAGAGACCTACCTAAACTTGAATTCCAAGGTGATAAAGTTTTTAATCCCTATCAAAAGAGAATGAAACATAAAGTTTCTTTTAAATCAAAGAAAGAAGTTTCAACTTCTCAACCTCTTGAGTTGGTTCACATGGACTTTTTTGGACCTTCTAGAGTTTATAGTTTAAATGAGAAGCACTATGTTTATGTTCTAGTATATGAATTTCCTAGATATACTCGAGTATACTTTTTAGCTCAAAAAAGTGATGCTTTCTCTCAATTTATTTATTACTCCCTGTTTTTAGAAAACCTTAGTGGACTTAATATCAAAACCATGAGAAGTGATCATGGTCGTAAGTTTAAAAATCATGAATTTGAATCTTACTACTCCCATAATTCCTATAATAACAAATTTTCTTCCCCTAGGACACCTCAACAGAATGGTGTAGTAGAAAGAAGAAATAGAACCCTTCAAGAAAATACAAGAACCATGCTAAAGGAACATGATTTACCTATTTATTTTTGGGATGAAGCTATCAATACATCTTTTTATATTATAAATAAAGTCATGATTATACCTATTCTTAAGAAAACCCCTTATGAGGTTTGGAACAACAGGAAGCCTAAGGTTAACTGATTTTGTGTTTTTGGTTTCAAAGTCTTTATACTTAATACTAAAGATAACTTTGACAAGTTTTTATCCAAGAGTGATTAAGGAATCATTTTAGATTATTCAATTACTAGAAAATCCTATAGTCTTTTTAATAAGAGAACCAAATGTGTGGAAGAATCTCTTCACATCAAATTTGATGAAACTGATGCACATGAACCTAAACATGTTGGTGAAAATACTAAAGAAGACTTGTATATTCAGAATCTTAATGATAAAGATTGTGGAACTATTGTAAAGACAACCAGCTCTGGAAATACAACAGAACCTGCTTCTGTTGAATCCGAACCTAGAGAAGAACCTGAAATCTCTTGTACTACTTTTACTAGATCAACTAGGATTATAAAGACCCATCCAATACATATAGTTTTAGGTAAACTGGATAGAGGAACACAAACTAGAGCTTCCATGAGAAATCAGGTTGAACATCTTACCTTTCATTAACTGATAGAACCTAAAAATATCTATGATGAAATAAATGATGAATTTTTGGTAATGGCTATGCAAGAAGAGTTAAGTAAATTTTAGAGAAACAAAGACTGGGAATTAGTAGAAAGACCTAAGGACACCATGACTATAGGTACTAAATGAGATTTTTAGAAATAAGATTGATGAATCTAGAAACATTATTAGAAACAAATCTAGATTAGTTTCACAAGGTTACAATCAATAATAAGTAATTGATTTTGAAGGAAACTTTTCACCTGTAGATAGATTAGATGCCATTAGGATCATTCTTTCTTATGAATATCATCTTAATTTCAACTTATATCAAATGGATGTCAAAAGTGCATTTCTAAATGGTTTTATAATTGAATATGTTTTTGTTGAACAACCACTGGGATTTACAAACCCCCATTTCAAAAATCATGTTTTTAAACTTTCTAAAGCCTTATATGGTTAAAAATAGGCTCCAAGATCATGGTATGGTAGACTTATGAATTTTATTATTTCTAATGGTTTTACTAAAGAAATTGCATATCCCCCTCTTTTTATTAAAAAATCTTCTAAAGATATCTTGATTGTACAAATCAATGATGATGATATTATCATTGGATCTTCAAAAAATTCTTTATGTACTTATTTTTCAATGATTATGTAAAATGAATTTGAAATGAGTTTAATGGGATAAATCAAGTATTTTCTTGGATTTCAAATTTTTCATAAGAAAGATGGTATTATTTTAAATCAATGTAACTATACAAAGGATATTTTAAAACGTTTTTATTTGTATAGTGATAAGGGAAGTGATACACCTACGAGTACCACCTATAAGTTGGATGATGATGAAACTGAGAAACTAGCTGATCAAACCAATTATAAAGGTATGATTGGAAGCATAATTTACCTTACTACTAGTTGACCAGATATCATGTTTAGTGTATGCATGTGTGCAAGATTTCAAGCTAATACTATAGAATATCATTTTCTTGATGTTAAATCAATATTCAAATATCTTAAACATAATACCAATTTAGGATTGTTTTATCCAAAAGGAAAAACTTTTGACATAATAAGTTATTCAGATGTTGACTTTTCTAGTTTCAAGATAGATTGAAAGAGAACATCTGTAGCATTTCATCTATTGGGATAGTCCCTGATATCTTGGTGTAGTAAGAAACAGAACTCTGTTGCATTGTCTACTGCTGAAGCATGATACATTGCTTCTGGTAGTTGTTGTGCACAAATTCTGTGGATGAAACATAATTTATTTGACTATTGATATCAATTTAGACTTGTGTCTATAAATTATGATAACACTAGTGCAATTAAAATCCTTATGAATCCTATGTATCACTCTAGAACTAAATAACATTGATGTCAGACATCACTTTTTGAGAGATCATTATCAAAAGGGTAATATTTCTCTAGAATTTATTGAAACTTAACATCAATTGGCTGATATTTTCACCAAGCCTTTAAGAACTGAAAGTTTAGATTTTATTAAACAATATATAGGTATGATCGATCAGTGAAACTGATTAGTGAAACCGATCAGTGAAACCAATCAGTGAAACCAATTAGTGAAACTGATCTATACTATCGATTGAATAATACAGTATATGAAACCGTTAGTGTTTTTCAAAATGAAGTTGTTTTATTTAATCTATATTATATTTAATATTGTATCCCTAAATTATAAAATTAATGACCCAAATATATTTCAATTCCTAAGGAATGTTGACCTTCTATCTCCCGCCGAACTCCACATCTATTGAATCCTAAACTTTCAAACCTCTACAACATCTGAAACCACTAAAACCTCTCGAACCTCCAAATGGAAAAGAAAAAGAGGCAAGAAAAGGATTCTGAAATATCCTAAAATATGAAATTCTCTCAACGAGAATCGAGCAGCACGACTCAAAAGTATGTGAACCTGAAATTGGAGAATCGGCTGGTCACCGCAGAAAAGGAAGTAAGTTCCGAATGGGTGTTATCTAGTAAGTATTATTTTATAAATGTTTTTGAGATTAAAGGATGGAAAGAATTGTTCTGTAATAATAACTGAGTCTACTACCCAAATCTAGTGCATTAGTTTTATTTGAATTTGAGTATTACATTGGATGGAGCAGAAGCTACAAGATGATCTTCAGTGATCAAAGGCAAAAAGATAAATTTTTCATTGAAACAATGGGATTAATGTCTGGGGGTACCTCATAATGGTAGATATGAGAATTATACTGGTAATATTACTCCTACCCCTGAATTGTTTTGTATTATTATGCTCTGGGGATGTTGACTGGAAAATTTGAATCCAGAAGAATAATAGATACTGAGTTAGATAGAGAAATTAGAATCTTGTTTAAATTTATTCAACACCAAATCTATCCCAGAAATGGTGATTTTGCTTTTGTGAAGTATCAAGATGTTTTCTTTTTTTTTAATTGGTATATGATGAGATGATCTACTTATGTAGATACATTACTGTTCCTAATACGGAGATGGTAAAGCCGTCCAAGAAGGCTACAACCTTGTTCTATTATAAGAATGTCTCTACCATGATAATGTTTTTGGGCTCTCTTGAATATGGAGATGTGTGTATCACATCAAGTAGTAGATTTTTTATTTTCATGATATCAGAAAAAGAATTAAAATTAACTGGAATCCATGGAAGAAGACATGGGTTGCTGATGAAGATAGGTTGTATGAATCCTTTAATACTTTGGACCACTCTATGATACCAAAGGGGATGAGAGATCCCAGTTTAAAACCTGATGAGGATGTTGTCTATTATGATGAGGAAGAAGAGAAATAAGATCTTAAGGAAAATGTAGAGTCCAAAAGGAAGGAAATAGGGGAAGCTAAAGCTGATAATGATGTTGACACTGAAGAGGAACCTGAGTCACCTCATGATGATAGGAGTGACCCTGATATATTAAGTCCATAGAAAAGAATGGAATTTGGACCATAAATTCCACACATTAAGTTACCTGAGTCAGAACCCCATCTAGGTGATGAAGAAGAAGTTGACACAGAAGTATGAAATTCTGACCAGTATGAATCTAGTAACAAAGACAGTTCCAATGATACTTCAGTAAACAAAAATGGAAATGGTAATGTTGATAATGATGATGATGATGTAAGTACTGAACCAATGGATGGTCACGATATGATTCAAGCTAATACTCAACCACAATCTCCTGATAAAGAAACTATTCCTAAGACAGAAAAGACATTGCAGACTGTGATTGATGTAGATGGGGAAGAATCTCTTAAAAATTCTGGAATAGCTGATTTTGAAAACCCTAAGTATACCTCTTGTAAAGATAAATGGGAAGACCACCCAAGTTTTGTGGTTCTAGGATTAGATTATTTAGAGGAAGAGGAAGAATAAGAAGTGAATATCCCAATATTAAGACATCCAATTGAGGTTGGACCAGTTGGTGAGGAAATACAAGGGACTGTAGAAAGAACTGGTTCCTCTATTTCTCAATCTGATTTTTCCAAGTTCAAATATGAGTTGCACCATGCAGTCAGAGAAAAAATAAAAGAGGAATTATCAAATGCACTTGATATTGCTCCTGTGAATCTATATGAGGCTGATGTGGATGCTATAACTCAAAGAGTGGTAAATATTATTAATCCAGACTAGTGAAATACTGGTGAGATGATTGGCAGACATATTTCCTCTCTGAATCAAGCGCTCGAGGATTTGAGCAGTGATTTGGTATCTTTGTCAGGAGAATATAGATCAACCATCACCTGTATAATGGAGGTTTTGAGAAATTTGATTCAACACCTGAAGAAATTTGATTTATGAAGATTGATGGATGAGATAACTCAGATTGCTGCCCATGATAGAACCTCCAAAGTGACCAAGATAACTAGACATGAGATTAATGCCTTAAAAGATGTTATAAAAGAAGAGTTAGCATCCCTTGGACAGATTCTGGACTTGTATTCATTGAAAAAGATGAAATAAACTAGTGATTATATTCACAAGATGGTGAAACTATATTCAGATGATGCTACTAAAGCTCAAAAAGAGATCAATGAAAAAGTGTATCACTATTTTTCTAAAATCTATACCAAGCATGAGTTGAACCATCAGTTTAAAGTCTTGGATGAGAATTTGAAGCTCCCTCTAGTCACTCAAACCTTTAAGGATCATGTCCAATAGTTAAAGGATTTTACTCCCACTCTAGAGAGTTTCATTCAGAACAAGTATGATTTTGAAAAGGCCATGAAATATGGTGGTGAAGTAATTCAAGGTTTTATCCATATGCTCCAACCATATCTTCATGTGCAAGAAAAGTCCATTGTTCTTCCTACTGTTGAGCCTCTCAATCCATCAAGTGTTGCTCCTGGTTAGATATCAGTTTCTCAAGCATTATCAGATATTTGTCCAGTTATTCATTAGCAACCTTCAAGAGGATCGTATCGCCAATGGAATGTAACCTTAGCACCCAGTGTGCTTCCAGCGAGAGTTGTCTTACCTCCTCACTCAATCCATTCAGATCAATCTTCCACAAAGCCACCTTATGGCCCATGCATTCCTCCCTTTGATAAAGAGAAATCACCTTTGCACCCCCAAAAATAGTTGTGTGTCATTTTTGATAGGGTGCCTTTTCCTTGTAACCTTTCAGATGTTATTTCAATGCAATTTTCTTCTTTTTCTCTCTCTCCTTTCTCTTTCTTTTTGATAATCCCAAAGGGGGATATAAGTTATATAATGGGGAGAATCTAAATATATATCTAAGGGGGAGAATCATTTAGATACACTCATCTCATGGGGAGAACAATATATATATATATATATAAGCAAGGGGAGAACAATATATAAGCTCTAAATAAGCTTTAAGCTCTAATTCCATGATATAGATTATATAAGCTCCAATATGCATATAGATCTGATTTATTCGTAGATCTGATTATCTGATGACATGTTCTCCATTAGAAATATATTATTTTTACATAGGGGGAGCATACTTAATGTTATATCATATTCTCTGTTCATTTATGCCATAGATTTGTGGTTATAATAAATTGGAAGATTGTTGAACCCTCTGTTCGATAATTATTTTAATAATAAAAAATCATTGTTTTTTTATATTTTATGTCAATTTAGTCAATTATTCAATCTATTCTAAATGTTTTTATATCTGTTCAAATCTTGTGTAAATGTGTTTATCTATGATTATTTATGTTTTACTATTGACCTGGATGTATTCCAGATTAAATAGACACTTTGTAAGTATTTTATGTTTTTGATTCACCATTAGTTATATTCTTGAGTCACTGATAGTTAAAGTAATGTCGCACCGATGACAACGGTCACAATGATGACAACAGTCGTACCCATGAAAACGGTCGCACCAATGATACAACTGTCAAGTCGGTGCTGATCAAATGACCTACTGAAGTCGATGCTAATCAAATGACCTATTGAAGCCGATGCGGATCAAATGACCTACTGAAACTGATATTGATCAAATAACCTACCAAGCTAATGCTGATCAAATGACCTACTGAAACTGATGTGGATCAAATGACCTACTGAAACTGATGCTGATCAAATGACCTACCGAAGCCGATGCTGATCACATGATCTATATATACCGATGCAAATTCAAATGACCTACCGATCTCATGACACACCGATAGTCATGAAAAATATTTGAATTTTTATTAACTCTTATTTAATTCCAACAATCATATTTTTTTTAATTTAATGCACCTAATACTAACAAATTTTGGTTGTTGGATGTCAGGGAACCGTACCTTGTACCTGTCAAAAAGTAATCATTCTTTTTACCAGATCTCAAGGAATAAAAAGGAATATCTATCTGTAGTGAAAGTTGACAAAAAAGAGATATATACACAGACATAGACACATAAGAATATTATAACATATGTGTGTGGAGGCTCATGAAACAAAAAAAGAACTTGAAGAACACCTGTGAAAACAATATTGCTTCAGGAATATCATTCACCTAGAAACGAAACTAAAGGCAAGATGCTATGCCTTACTGAACATCATATGCACAAGGCAGAGTAACTATAGCTGGGAAGAAAAATGACACTCTGTTTTGTATCATCTTCACCAAAATGGTTCTAATAACATATGCAACATCGAAACGAGTCCAGAGCTCATCTACAATTACTCAGAGCATTCTAAACTCATTATCCATTTATTTCCTACGTACTATACTTATGTTTAACATTTTGAGCAGTGTGTGGGAATCTGTCTATTTAGACACACACTGACTCCCAGGATGAACTAGAGGATACTAAATCATCACACCAAACTGTTTACACCTTATTGTATCCCACTGTGAATTGTGGAAGAGGTCAAGTGTGACCTGGACAACCTGAGTGCTGTTGTTGTTGTTTAACCATGAGGAATTGTGGTAAAATTCTGAGGACCTGAACAGTCTGAGTACTATTTTAAAACCTAAATCCAGTGTGTGAATCATAGTTTATATAAAATCTTTGTGAGGACTATTTCTTAGCATGAGACTGAACCTCTTGTTTTAAAACTGTTGTACATTTTCCTTTGTTAGAAACTATTTTAAATATTTCGCTGCTATGTAATTTAAATATAAATCTATTTTAAAGTCACTCTGATAGTTGAACTAGCAAGTGTTTGTAATTATTGTGAACTAGAAACTTAGTTTAAAAAGATAACTTAATATTCATATTAAGTTAACTGAGAAATAATCAATCTTTGAGAAACTAATATATAATTTACAATATTTATAAATTCACTAAAATTTAACTTGTTTTATGAATTGGGGGATTGTAATTCTAATATTTTAAATAGAAATTATTAATTGGAACTCGATTCACACCCTTCTGGAGTATCCACATCGACCAAAATTTGGTATCAAAGGGTTTGTTAAAAGGATTTCAAAACACTCTGTTTGTGAAAAGCTTTAAACTGTGATTTTAGTTGTATATTAAAGATCTTAAAATTTCTATTAATTATAAATTTTTATATATTTATATAACTTAGGTATTATTAATAACCGATTAAAAGGGCTAGCTACAAATAGGCCACCCTTCTTTAATTGTGTTAATTATTCCCAATGGAAAATCAATATGAAAATTCATCTAGAAATTATGGGATTTGAAATTTGGACTTCCATAGATACTCGGTATAAGATTCTAGAAACAGTTATAACTACTTGGGATAAACCTACTAAATCTTATTACAATAATAATTGTAAAGAAATGAATTCCTTGTATTTTTCTTTAGGAGATGAAGAATTTAATTTAATATCTTCTTGTAAAACTGCTTTTGAAATTTGGGATACTCTGGCCATTTCCCATGAGGGAAAACACAATGTTAAAGAAATGAGGCTAAACACATACACTATTAAGTATGAAAATTTTAAAATGAAGTCTGATGAACCTATTTCTGACATGTATCTCAGCTTCAAAGAAATTGTAAATACAATGAACTCACTTGGAATTGTTGTTCCAGCTAAGGAGAAAATTTTGAGAATACTCAGCTGCTTTCCAGAAAGATGTAGAGGCACAAAGTTTCAATTATAGAATCTTGTGACATTAGTTCTTTGCCTTTCAAGGAACTCATTGGAAAGTTAATTAAGTATAAGGAAGAACTAAATGTATACAAGGAAGAAGATAATGAACCAAGGAAGAATTCTGTAGCTTTTAAGACTTCTACTTCAAAAATTAAGGATCAAGGTAAATTCAATGTGAGAGTGATAGCTCAAGCTATGAAGAAAGTGCATCAGACAGCGATACTAAGATGGCTCAGATAGCCATAAGATTTAATAAATTTTATTGGAAGAATAGGTTTTTCAAAAAATCAAACTATAAGGGAATGTATGACATCAAAGGTCATTGGAAGAAAGATTGGAAAAAGACTGATAAAAGTGCTGACATAGTCTACTACAAATGCAAGAGGAAAGGACATGTGAAAGTAGATTGTCCAAAAAAAGTTCAAGAAGAAATATGGCTATAAGGATAGAAAACAAAAAAAATATATGAAATCAACATTGAGTGTTTCAGAAGATAGTTCAATTGATTTTGATTCCACTCAGGATGAAAAATATCAAAAATCTAATATGTGTTTCATGAAAAACACATATAAGGTACCATTAGATAATCCTTCTTTAAACTCTTATTATTCTGGAGATAATTCTGATTCTTAAAACAAGTCTAGTGAAGATTTATTTGAATACTATAATATTCTAGAGGATACCTACAATGAGATGAAAGATAAGTATAAATACTTAAAGAAAAAATATGTTTTAACTAGAACTGTCCAATATGCACTAGAAGTAGAAAAGGAAAAGAATCCTCAACTACTCAAAGAGAATAATGAACAGACATTTTTAAATTAGCAACTCTGAAAAGATTTGGAAAAATATACTAATGTAAATGAGACACTTACACAAATTCTAGGAAAAAAAGTGGAACCAAAGTATACTACTAGTTTAGGTTATCAGCCTGGATAAATACATATTATAAAAAATAGATTTCTTCATAAATCTGGACTGTATGATTCTGGTTCTAGATATGAACATTCCTATACCTCAACTAGTTATTCACATGGTTATAGGTCAATCAAGGTGTATCTTCCAAAATCTATTGACTCTGTTAAGTATATGAGAGCCATTAGGCAAATATGGATACCAAAAGTTTTTCTTGCTAACCTGTCTGAACCCAAGAAAATCTGGTTACAAAAATCATTTTCTATCTAAAATTATTTTGTAGGAAACTTGCTTGAAAATTTCCTATAGGAAGACTTTTTATTTGGACAGTGGATGTTCAAGACACATGACATGAGACTTTTCATGCTTGAAAAGCATAATCAAGGTTGATGGAGGATATGTCACCTTTGGTGATAACTCTAAAGGCAAACTTATCATCCAAGGACAAATTGGTAACACTGATTCAATTTTAATTTCTAATGTTCTATTTGTTGATGGACTAAAGTATAATCTGTTAAGAATTTATCAATGGTGTTATGATGGTTTTAATTTTATATTTGAAAATTATTCTTTTAATGTTTTTAATTCTAAAAATGTTTTAGTATTTTTCTCCTTCAGAAATGAAAATGTATATGCTCTAGATTTGAATTCTTTAGAAAAGTAGAATATTACTTGTTTAAATGATTTTTATAAAAAATCATGGCTTTGGCACAAAATATTAGGACACTAAAATATACATTAACATTGAAAACTGACTAGGAAGAAAATATTTAGAGATGTACCTAAACTTGAATTCCCAGCTGATAATGTTTATAATCCCTATAAAAATAGGAAAAAATAAAGTTTCTTTTAAATCAAAGAAAGAAGTTTCAACTTCTCAACCTCTTGAGTTGGTTCACATGGACTTATTTGGACCTTCTATAGTTTCTAGTTTAAATGAGGAGCACTATGTTTATGTTCTAGTAGATGAATTTTCTATATATACTTATGTATACTTTTTATCTCACAAAAGTGAAGCTTTCTCTTAATTTATTAAATACTCCATGTTTGTAGAAAACCTTAGTGGACATAATATCAAAACCTTGAGATGTGATCATGGTCATAAGTTTGAAAATCATGAGTTTGAATTTTACTACTCACATAATGGCTACAATCACAAATTTTCTTCAACTATAACGCCTCAAAAGAATGGTGTAGTAGAAAGAAGAAATAAAACCTTTCAAGAAATTTCAAGAACCATGATCAATGAATATGTTTTACCTGTTTATTTTTGGGCTGAAGCTGTCAATATAACTTGTTATATTATAAATAGAGTCCTGATTATACCTGTTCTTAAGAAAACCCCTTATGAGGTTTGGAACAATAGGAATCCTAAGGTTAACTAATTTAGGGTTTTTGGTTACAAAGTCATTATACTTAATACTAAAGATAATCTTGACAAGTTTGCATCCAACAGTGATGAAGGAATAATTGTAGGATATTCAACTACCAGAAAAGCCTATAGTGTTTTTAATATGAGAAACAAATGTGTGGAAGAATCTATTCACATCAAATTTGATGAAACTGATCCACATAATCCTAAACCTGTTGTTGAAAATTATAAAGATGAGTTGTCTATTCATAATCATAATGATAAAGATAGTAGTCCAGTTGTAAAGAAAACTTGCTCAAGAAATACACCAGAACCTGCTTCTATTGAACCCTAACCTAGAGAAGAACCTGAAATTTATAGTCCTACCTTTACTAGATCAAATAGGATTATAAAGAGCTATCATCCCGATGCAGTTTTAGGTAACAAGGATTGAGGAACACAAACTAGAGATTTTTTGAGAAATATGTTTGAACTTTAAGGCTTTCATTCCCAGCTAGAACCTAAAAATATCTATGATGCAATCCATGATGAATTTTGGGTAATGTCTATGCAAGAAGTGTCAAATCGATTTGATAGAAACAAAGTCTGGGAATTAGTAGAAAGACCCAAGGACACCTTGACCATAGGTATTACATGAGTTTTTATAAATAATATTGATGAATATGGAAACATCATTAGAAACAAAGATAGATTTGTTGCATAAGGTTACAATCATGAAGAAGGAATTGACTATGAAGAAACTTTTGCACCAATAGCTAGATTAAAAGCCATTATGATCTTTCTTACTTATTTATATTATCTAAATTTCTTGTTATATCAAATGGATGTCAAAAGTGTGTTTCTGAATGGTTTTATAATTGAATATGTTTTTTTGAACAACCAACTGGATTTACAAACCCCCATTTTCAAACTCATATTTTTAAACTATCTAAAGCCTTATATTGTTTAAAACAGGCTCTAAGATCATGGTATGATAGAATTAGAAATTTTATTATTTCTTAAGGTTTTACTAAAGGAATTGCAGATCCCCCTCTTTTTATTAAAATAATTTCTAAAGATATCTTGACTGTATAAATCTTTGATGATGATATTATCTTTGGATCTTCTATAATTTCTTTATGTACTATTTTTTCAAATATTATGCAAAATGAATTTGAAATGAGTTTAAAGGGAGAAATCAAGTACTTTCATGGATTTCAGGTTTTTTAAAAGAAATATGGTATTATTTTAAATCAATGTAAATTTACAAAGGATATTTTAAAACATTTTTATTTGGATAGTAATAAAGGAAGTGATACACCTATGAGTACCACCTGAAAGTTGGATGATGGTGAATCTGGGAAACCAGCTGATCAAACCTATTATACAGTTATGATCAGAATCTTACTTTACCATACTTCTAGTCTACCAGATATCATGTTTAGTGTATGCATGTGTGCAAGATTTCAGGTTAATCATAAAGAATCCCATTTTCGTGCTATAAAAAATTTTCAAATATATTTAACACACTACCAATTTAGGATTATTTTATCCAAAAGGATAAACTTTTGACTTAATAAGTTATTCAGAAGAATTCTTTTCTGGATGCAAGTTAGATATAAAGAGCACATCTGGAACATGACATCTATTGGGAATGTCCCTGATATCTTGGTGTAGTAAAAAATAGGAATCTGTTGCATTTTATACTGTTGAATCAGAATATATTGTTGTTGGTAGTTGTTGTGGAAAGATTCTATTGATGAAACACACTTTATTGGACTATGAATATCAATTTAGACATGTGACTATAAATTCTGATAACACCAATTCAATTAACATCCTTATGAATTCTATGTCTCACTATAGGACTAAGCACATTGATGTCACACATCACTTTATGAGAGATCATTATCAAAAGGGAGATATTTCTCTAGAATTTATTGACTCTGAACATCAATTGGATGATATTTTCACAAAGCCTTTAAGCTCTGAAAGGATAGATTTTATTAAACAAGAGATATGTATGATCTATCAGTGAAACCAATCAGTGAAACCGATTAGTGAAATCGATCAGTAAAACTAATCAGTGAAACTGATCTACACTATCGATTGAATTATAAATTATATGAAACCGTTAGTGTTTTTCAAAATGAAGTTGTTTTAATTAATCAATATTAAATTTAATATTTTAACCCTAAATGATAAAATTAAGGACCTATGGCTATTTCAATTCTTAACGACTATTGACCTTCCATCTCCTTCCAAAATCCACATCTTCTGAATCCCGAACTTTTGAACCTCTGAAACCTCTGAAACCTCGCAAACGTATGAAATATCCAAATGGAAAAGCAAAAGAAGAAAGACAAAGGATCTGAAATCTTCTCACCTACGAAACACACTTGAGGAGAATCGAGCAGCACGACTCAAAAGTGTGTGAACCCGAAATTGGAGACTCGGGTGGTCACCACAGAAAAGGAAGTAAGTTATGAATGGGTGTTATCTAGTATGTATTCTCTTATAAAATTGTTGGAGATGAAAGGATGTAAAGAGTGGTTCTGTAATAATAACTGAGTCTACTACCCAAATATAGTTCATGAGTTTTATTTGAATTTGAGTATTGCATTGGATGGAGCAGAAGCTGCAAGATTATCATCAGTGATCAATGGAAAAAAGATAACTTTTTCTTCGAAGAAATGGGCAGAAGGTTTGGGGGTACCACATAATGGTAGATATGAGGATTATACTGGTAATATTACTCTTACCACTAATATTTTTCATATGAGTATGCTCTGGGGATGTTGACTGGAAAATATAAACCCAGAATAATAACAGTTGCTGAGTTAGATAAAGAATGTAGAATCCTGTCTAAGTTTATTCTACACCAAATCTGTCCCAGAAAGGGTGATTTTTCTTCTGTGAAGTATCAATATGACATCATGTTGTTTTTATTGCCAAATTATGAGAATATAAACTTATGAGGATACATTAATGTTCATATTTCTAAGATGTTAAAGCCATCCAAGATGGCTACAACCTTGTTCAATTCTAAGAAAGTCTCTTCCATGAAAATGTTTTTGGTCTATGTTGATGATGAAGATGAGTGTATCCCATATAGTATTATATTTTTTATTAGCAAGGATATATGCAAAAGAATGAAAGTTAACTAGAATCAATGGAAGAAGACAAGGGTTGTTGATGAAGATAGGTTGTATGAATCCTTTAATCCGTCAGAGCACTCTATGAGACCAAAGGGGATGAGAGACCCTGGTTTAAAACCTGATAAGGAAGTTGTCTATTATTATGGGGAAGAAGAGACAGAATCAATTAAGGACAATGGAGAGTCCAGAAGGAAGGAAACATGGGAAGTTGAAGCTGATGATGATGCCAATATTGAAAAGGAACCTGAGTCACCTCCTGATGACGGGAGTGACCCTGATATAGTAATTCCTAAGAAAAGAATGGAATCTGGACCAGCAATTCCACCCCTTAAGTTACCTGAGTCAGAACCCCATCTAGGTGATGAAGAAGAAGTTTACACTAAAGTATCAAATTCTTGACCAGAATGAATCCAGTAACAAAGACAGTTCCAATAAGACTTCGGTAAACAATAATCAAAATGGTAATGGTGATGATGATGATGATGGTGATGATTCAAGTACTCGACCAATGGATGGTCACAATATGATTTAAGGTGATCCTCAACCACAATCAACTGATCCAGAAACTATTCCTGAGGCTGAAAGGACATTGCAGACTGTGATTGATTTAGATGGGGAAGACTCTCTTGAAAATTCTGGAAAATATGATTTTGTAATGCCTAAGTATACCCTTCGTAAAGCTGAATGGGAAGACTACCTAGGTTTTGCGGTTCAAGGTTTGGATTATTCAGAGGAAGAGGAAGAAGAAGAAGTGAATATCCCAAGAGTAAGCCATCCAGTTGAGGATGGACCAGTTGCCGAGGAAATACAATTGACTGTAGAAATAACTGGTTATTCTGTTTCTCAATCTGATTTTCCATGTTAAAAGTTGAGTTGCTCCATGCAGTCAGAGAAACAATGAAAGAGGAATTATCTAACAATCTTGATCCGACTTATGTGAATCTATCTGTGGATACTATGGGTTATATAACTCAATGTTTGGTTAATATTATTAATCTAGACCTGTGAAATACTTGTGAGATGAATGGAATGCACATTTACTCTCTGAATCAAGCACACAAGGATTTTAAACGTGACTTAGTATCTCCCTCAAGAGAATTTAGATCAACCATCACTAGTATAATTTATGTTTTGAGAAATTTGATTGAACACTTGAAGAAATCTTATTTAAGATGATTGAAGGTTGAGATAACTCAGATTGTTTCTCAGGATAACACCTCCAAAGATACAAGGATCACAAGACATGAGATTAATGCCTTAATAGATGTTATAAAAGAAGAGTTAGTAGCCTTTGGCCAGATTCTAGACTTGGATTCTTTGAAAAAGTTGAATGAAAATAGTGATGATATTCACAAGATGGTGAAGCTTTATTCGGATGATGCTACTAAAGCTCGGAAAGAGATCAATGAAAAAGTGGATCACTATTTTTCTAAAATCTATACCAAGCATTAGTTAAAACATCAGTTTAAAGTCCTAGATGAGAATTTGAATCTACGTCCAGTCACTCAAGCCTTTAAGGCTCATGTCCAATAGTTAAAGTATTTTACTCCCACTCTAGAGAGTTTCATGCAGAACAAGGATGATATTGAGACGTCCATGTAATATGGTGGTGATGTAATTTAGGATTTTTTCCATATGCTCCAACCATATCTTCTTGTGAAAGTAAAGGCCATTTTTCTTCCTACTGATGAGTCTCTCAGTACATCTAGTGCTGCTCCTGGTCAGATATCAGTTTCTCAAGCTTTATCCAATATTTGGCCGGTCATTCAGCAGCCACCTTCATGAGGGTATTCTATCCAATGGCAAATAACCTTAGCACCCAGTGTGCTTCTAGCCAGAGTAGTCTTACCTCCTCTCTCTATCCGGCCAGATCAATTTCCACCAAGCCACCTTCTGGACCATCCATTCCTCCCCCTGCTAAATGGAAAACACCTCTCCACCCCCAGAAATAGCTGTGTGTCATTTGTGATAGGTTTTCTTTTTCTTGTAAACTTTTAGATGTTATTTCAATGCAACTTTCTTCTTTTTCTCTCTATGCTTTCTCTTTCTCTTTTTGATAATCCCAAAGGTTTAGAAAAGTTATCTAACATGGAGTATCTAAATATATATATAGGGGGAGGATCATTTAGACATACTCATCTCAGGAGGATAATAGTATATATATATATAAACAAGGGGGAATAATATACAAGCTCTAAATAAGCTTTAAGCTCTAATGCCATGAAATAGATTATATAAGATCAAATAGGCATATAGCTCCGATTTATTCGTAGCTCTGATGCTCTGATGACATGTTTTCGATTAGAAAAATATTACTTTTAAATAGGGGGATCATATTAAATGTTATATCATCTTCTTTATTCATTTATGCCATAGATTTGTGATTATAAAAAAGGAGGAGATTATTGAACCCTCTGTAAGATAATTGTTTTTGTAATCAGAAATCATAGTTGTTTTATTTTATAATTCAATTAATTCAATTATTCAATCTATCCTAAATGTGTTTATATAAGTTTAAATCATGTCTACATATGTTTATGTATGATTATTTATGGTTTACTATTGACCTGAATGTATTCTGGATTAAATAGACACTTTATGAGTATTTTATGTTTTTGATTCACCGTTAGTTATATTATTGAGTCACCGATAGTTAAAGGAATGTCACACTAATGACAATGGTCGCACTGATGAAAACGGTCGCACCAATGACAATGGTCACACTAATGATACAACTATCAATCTGGTGCTGATCAAATGACCTACTGAAGCTGATGCTGATCAAATGACCTACAGAAGACGATGCTGATTAAATGACCTACTAAAACTGATGCTGATCAAATGACCTACCAAAGTCAATGCTGATCAAATGACCTACCAAAACCGATGTTGATGAAATGACCTACCAAAAATGATGCTGATCAAATGACCTACTGAAGACGATTCTGATCAAATGATCTACTAATACCGATGCAAATTAAAATGACCTACCGATCTCAAGAAAGACCGATAGTCAGGAAAACTTTTTGAATTTTTATTGACTCTTATTTAATTATAACGGTCATATTTTCTTAATTTAATGCAATTTCTATTAACTAATTCTGGTTGTTGGATGTTAAGGAACCGTACCTCGTACCTGTCAAAAATTAATCCTTCTTTTTACCAGATCTCAAGGAATAAAAAGGAAGATCTATCTGCAGTGAAAGATGAAAATATATATATATACACAGACATAGACAAACAATAAGATTACAACATACGTGTGTGGAGGCTCACGAAACAAAAAAAAAACTTTAAGAACTCCTTTGAAAACCAGAGAACTTCAAGAAGATCATTCACCTATAAAAAAAATTGAATCCAAGTAGTTGTGCCTTACTGAACTTCATATGCACAAGGCTGAGTAACTGTAGCTGGGAAGAACACCGACACTCTGTTTTGTATCATCTTTACTAGAAAGGACTCAAATAACATCTGCAACATCCAAATGAGTCCAGAGCTCATCTACAATCACTCATAGCATTCTAAACTCATTATAGATTCATTTCATATCTAGTATACCTTTGATTAAAATTTTGTGTAGTGTGTGTGAATCTATATATTTAGACACACAAAAACTCCATGGATGAATTGTAGGATACTAAATCCACGCACCAAACGGTTTACACATTATTGTATCCCACTGTGAATTATAGAAGAGGTCAAGTGTGACCTGGACAGCCTGAGTGTTGTTGTTGTTGTTTACCCATGAAAAATTGCGGTAGAGGTCTGAGGACCTGAACAATCTGAGTACTATGGTAAAACCTTAATCCAGTGTGTGGATCATAGTTTATAGAAACTTTTTTAGAGGACTATGTATCAGCTTGACACTGAACCTCATGTTTTAAAACTGATGTGCATTTTTCCTTTGTTAAAATCTATTTTGAATATTTCGTTGCTAAGTACGTTAAATATTAATCTATTTTAAAGTCACTCTAATAGATTAACTAGAAAGTTTTTTTAATTATTGTGAACCATAAAGTTAGTTTCAAAAGCTAACTTAATCTTCAGATTATGTTTACTGAGAAATAATGAATATTTGAGAAACTAATCAAAAAAATACAATCATTATAAATTCACTACAGTTTAACTTGTTTTATGAAGTGGGGAATTTTAATTAAAATATTTTAAATATAAATTTTTAATTGGAACTCAATTCACCCCCCTCTTGAGTATCCACTCTGACCAACATTTGGTATCAAAGGTTTTGTTAAAATGATTTGAAAACACTTTTATTCTAAAAATCTTTCAACTGTGATTTTAGTTGTATCTTAAAGATCTTAAAATTGCTGTTAATTCTAAATTTTTATATATTTATATAACTTAGGTATTATTGATAACCGATTAGAAGGGGTATCTACCAACATGCCACCCTTCTTTAATGATATTAATTTTTCCCAATGGAAAATCAATATGAAAATTCTTCTTGAAAGTATGGGATTTGAAATTTTGACTGCCATAGTAACTTAGTATAAGATTCCAGAAACTGTTAGAAATACTTGGGATTAACCTACTAAAGTCTCTTATAATAATTATTGTAAAGAAATGAATTCCTTGTATTTTTTTAAGGAGGTGAAGAATTTAAATGAATATCTTCTTGTAAAACTGCTTTTGAAATTTGGGATACTCTGGTTATTTCCCCAAGGGAAAAACCAATGTCAAAGAAATGAGACTAAACACATGCACTATTAAGTATGATAATTTTAAAATAAAGTCTGTTGAACCTATTTTTCACATGTATCTCAGGTTCAACGAAATTGTAAATACAATGAACTCACTTGGAATGGTTGTTCCAGCTAAGGATAAAATTATGATAATACTCCGATGCTTTCTAGAAATATGGAGAGGCACATTAGTTTCAATTAGAGTATCTTGTGACATTAGTGTTTTGCCAGTCAGGGAACTCATTGGTAAGTTAATGCTGAATGAGGAAGAACTGAAAGTAAACAAAGAAGATGATGATGAACTGAGGATGAATTTTGTAGCTTTCATGATTTATACTTCAAAAATTAAGGACAAAGGGAAAATTAAAAGTGACCATGATAGCTCAAGTGGTGAAGAAAGTGTATCAGACATCAATGATGAGATGGCTCAGATAGCCAGATTGTTGTACCTCTCGTACCCCTCGTGGTTTAATTTTCATAATCACAATCACTCTGTTACTTATCTAATATTGTTTTAAGTGTTTTTGGATGATAGGTTGCCAAGGAATTGGGCCAAGAAAGAAAGAAGGAAAAAGTGGACTGATTTTCAGTCCACCGGCCAACCGGTGGATGCCCACCGGCCAGCCGATGGATCCTGGACAGAAGGCATCACCTCTGTCCAGACCACCGGCCAACCGGTGTTCCACCACCGGACAGCCGGTGGAACCCAGACAAATAGTGTCATCCACTGCCTCAGCACCGGCCAACCGGTGGCCTCCTCACCGGCCAGCTGGTGGTGCTTGAGCCCGAGCCCTCTCCCTTTTTCAAAGCACCGGCCAACCGGTGGCCAAGCACCGGTCATCCGGTGGAGCCAGTCAAACTAGCCATTAGGATTTGACCAGACTTGTCCACTTGCCTCCCAACGGCTCCGAAGGCCTCTCCAACGGCTCCGAAGACCCCCTAAGGCCATTTGAGGGTTCCCCCTCTATAAATAAAGGACTAGCAAGCCCCAGAAATGTACGGAAGCCCACGAGAACATTTTTGATCATTTGGCGAACCTCCGGCGCATTCCTCCAAGGAACCCCCAATTGCTCCAACACATTTTCACATCCAAGGAGCACCACCATAGAAGCTTGGGAGCGCCCTTCATCAACTCCAATCAATCCATTGGTGCCAAAGGCTTCTCCTCTTTACGGTTTTTCATTGTTTTATTCTTTTTGAGCATCAATTTGGGTTTGTGCCTAAAAACCCCCATCTCTTTCTCTCATCCTCTCTTTTGGGTTTTCACACCACCTTCAAGGTGTGAAGAGGTTAGTCAAGACTTCCCTTTAAAAGGCTTGAGACATAGGTGAGCTAGCCTTCACCTGTAAGAAGGCTAGTGGGTTCTTGCTCAACCATTGAAAGCAAGTGGGTTCTTACATAACCATTAAAAGCAAGCTGTAATAGGTTCTAGACTACCTTAAAGTCTAGTGGGTTTCTTGATAAAACCATTAAAAAGCAAGCGGTAGTAAATCTCTCAACGGTTGAGTTGGTAGCAGAGACGTAGGCTTTGGTTTAAGCCGAACTCCATTATCAAGTTTTGTGTCTTGCCTCTTTTATTTCCGCTGCACTTTTAACTTTGATTTTAAATTGTTAATTATTTTTAAAAGGCAATTCACCCCCCCCCCTCTTGCCATCATTCTCTGACCAACAATTGGTATCAGAGGAAAATTTGAGTAATACCCTAACCGGTTTAAAATTCAAGATCCATTGTGATGGCTTCATCTTCTTTCTCCCCCTAAGGTTATTCTTTGGGTCGGGCTCCATTCTTTGATGGAACCGACTACACTTATTGGAAAACCCACATGACCACTTTTCTTAGAAGTATTGGTTATCCTATTTATATAATTATCATGCATGGTTACTCTCTCTCTTCTCCCGATGAATCCAAATGGACTCAAGCCGATATTAAAAATTCTGAGCATGATGGGAAAGCCATGAACGCTCTTCATTGCGGCCTTGATCGTAATGAATTCAATCGAGTTTCCACATGCACCTCATCACATGAAATCTGGAAACTTTTGGAAGTTACCCATGAGGGGACCAACAAAGTCAAGGATACTCGATTGGATATGTTCCGTCACGATTTTGAGTCTTTCACCATGCACCCACATGAATCAATTTCTGAAATGTTTACTCATTTTACTGACGTTTGCAATGGAAGAAAATCTCTTGGAGATGATGTGTCTGCAGAAACAATGGTCAAGAAGATCCTTTGGATCCTACCAAGCACATGGGCACCGAAAGTCATGACAATCCAAGAAGCAAAAGACATAAAGAACATGACGGTCGAAGATCTCATCGGATCCCTCATGACCTACGAGATCACCATGAGGAGGCAAGCTGAAAAGGAAGGCAAACCGATCAAAATTCCAAAGAACATCGCCTTCAAAGCTCAAAAATAAGAAAGCTCCTCCTCCTCATCTTCTTCCTCTTCAAGCGGCGATTCAGAAATGGAGAATCTTGCCCGAAAAATGCACAAATTCATGAAGAAGAACAAGAATAAGAAATCTCACAAGGCTCGCAAGGCTCAACCCAATGAAAAATTTGAGCCCGAGGTAACATGTTACGGGTGTGGCAAGAAAGGCCATTTCAAGACCGATTGTCCACTCAACAAGAAAAAGGCCAAGAAAAAGGAAAAGAAGAAGGCATTCAAGGCCACATGGATTGATAGCTCCACATCCTCCTCCTCCTCCTCCTCAAGTGACAACGGTAAAAAATGCCTAATGGCATTTCATGCGATAACCTCTTCCGACTCCTCATCCTCTAGTTATTCAAATTCTTTTAATCATTTATCTTACGAGGATCTCTAATATGCAAGAGATCAATTGGAGGAAGGTTTTCACGAACTTTCTTCCAAATTTGTTGCTTTAAAAAAGAATTTCAAAAAACTTTCTTCCGAAAAGGAACAACTTCTCAAAGAAAAGGAGGAGTTGTCCCTCAAGATCCAAAACCTTCCCGATGTTGATTCTATGGAATCAACAATCAAGGATTTAAAGTAATCCCTTGCCAAATTCACCCAAGGTGAACAAAATTTAACCAAATTACTTGGTTCCCAATGCATATGTAGAACCACCGAAGGGCTTGGCTATTCCAAGCAAGCTTCCTCTTCCCATGCTCCAACTATTTTTGTAAGGGGGAGCTCCCAATATAAATTTTGCAATTATTGTAAAAAACCCGGATAATTAAATTATGAGTGAGATTGCAAAAATGCCCGGTATGGAATGCCCAAAACCATTTATTTTAATGATGAATTTTTTAGGAGAAGACCCGCCAAAAGGCAAGTATGGATTGAAAATACCTTTTAGCGAGTCTCTCTGGGACAAAATTTGTCTCGGTTTCAAAAACCTCTCCCCGGTGATTTGTTGTTTTTATTTAGGGGGAGTTAGGATTGTTTAAGCCTTTTTGATTTATATTAAAAACTTTCAATTTCAAAAATTTCAATTTCAAAACTTTCATTTCAAAACATTCAATTCAAAACTTTCAATTCAAAACTTTCAATTCAAAACTTTCAATTCAAAAACTTCAATTCAAATTTCAAAAATTTCAATTGGTTTAAAATCTCTATCTTGTTTTTCTATCCTTTCCCTCAATCAAGTTTTATGCCCCGTGCTATTTTGATAATCAAAAAGGGGGAGAAATTATTGGTTGATTGGGGGAGAAATCTTTCTCTCATGATTTGCTTTACATTAAAATTTATCCTTTAAAGCATGCCTCTCATTTCATCTTTTACATTGCTTGTTTTGGTGATTGTGATCATCAAAATAGGGGGAGATTGTTGTACCTCTCGTACCCCTCGTGGTTTAATTTTCATGATCACAATCACTCTCTTACTTATCTAATATTGTTTTAAGTGTTTTTGGATGATAGGTTGCCAAGGAATTGGGCCATGAAAGAAAGAAGGCAAAAGTGGACTGATTTTCAGTCCACCGGCCAACCGGTGGATGCCCACCGGCCAGCCGTTGGAGCCTGGAGAGAAGGCATCACCTCTGTCCAGACCACCGACCAACCGGTGTCCCACCACCGGCCAGCCGGTGGAACCCAGACAAATAGTGTCAGACACTGCCTTAGCACCGGCCAACCGGTGGCCTCCTCACCGGCCAGCCGGTGGTGCCTGAGCCCGAGCCCTCTCCCTTTTTCAAAGCACCAGCCAACTGGTGGCCAAGCACCGGTCAGCCGGTGGAGCCAGTCAAACTAGCCGTTGGGATTTGACCAGACTTGTCCACTTGCCTCCCAACGGCTCCAAAGGCCTCTCCAACGGCTCCGAAGACCCCCTAAGGCCATTTGAGGGTTACCCCTCTATAAATAAAGGACTAGGAAGCCCTGGAAATGTACGGAAGCCCACGGGAACATTTTTGATCATTTGGCGAACCTCCGGGGCATTCCTCCAAGGAACCCCCAATTGCTCCAACTCATTTCCACATCCAAGGAGCACCACCATAGAAGCTTGGGAGCGCCCTTCATCAACTCCAATCAATCCATTGGCGCCCAAGGCTTCCCCTCTTTACGGTTTTTCATTGTTTTATTCTTTTTGAGCATCAATTTGGGTTTGTGCCTACAAACCCCCATCTCTTTCTCTCATCCTCTCTTTTGGGTTTTCACACCACCTTCAAGGTGTGAAGAGGTTATTCAAGCCTTCCCTTTAAAAGGATTGAGACATAGGTGAGCTAGCCTTCACCTGTAAGAAGGCTAGTGGGTTCTTGCTCAACCATTGAATGCAAGTGGGTTCTTGCATAACCATTAAAAGAAAGCTGTAATAGGTTCTAGACTACCTTAAAGTCTAGTGGGTTTCTTGCTAAAACCATTAAAAAGCAAGCGGTAGTAAATCTCTCAACGGTTGAGTTGGGAGCGGAGACGTAGGCTTTGGTTTAAGCCAAACTCCGTTATCAAGTTTTGTGTCTTGCCTCTTTTATTTCCGCTGCACTTTTAACTTTGATTTTAAATTGATAATTATTTTTAAAAGGCAATTCACCCCACCCTCTTGCCATCATTCTCTGACCAACACAGATGATTTATGAAATTTTATAGGAAGAAGGCGTTTTTCAGAAAATCAAACTATAAGGGAATGTATAGCCATAAAGGTCATTGGAAGAAAGATTGGAAAAGGACTGATAAAAGTGATTACATAGTCTGCTACGAATGCAAGAGGAAAGGGCATGGGAAATCAGATTGTCAAAAATTAATGTTCAATAAGAAATATGTCTATATGGAAAGAAAATAAAAAAAAGGTATGAAAGCAACCTGGAGTGCTTCATAAGATAGTTCAAGTGATTCTAATTCCACTTTGGATGAAAAATATCAAAAATATAATATGTGATTCATGAAAAACACATCTAAGGTAACATTGGATACTACTGTTTTAAACTCTTATTATTATCGAGATAATTAGGATTCTAAAAACATGTCTAGTGAAGATTTATTTGAATACTGTAATATTCTATAGGATACCTGCAATGAGCTGAAAGATAAGTATAAAGCCTTAAAGATACAACATGCTTTAACTAGAACTATCAAATCTGAACTAGAAGTAGAAAAAGAAAATAATTCTCAACTACTCAAAGAGAATACTGTATTGAAATTTTCAAATGAGAAACTCAAAAATTATTTGGAAAAATTTACTAATGGAAAGGAGACACTTACACAAATGCTAGGAAAAAAAGTGGCACCAAATTATACTACTAGTTTAGGTTATCATCCTGGACAAAGAAAAATTACAAAAAATAAATTTATTCCTAAACATGGATAGTATATTGCTGGTTCTAGTTCTGAACATTCCTTTTCCTCAACTAGATTTTCACATGGTTATAGATAAAACAAGGTTTATCTATCAAAATATCATGATTCTGATAATTATATGAGACACATTAGGAAAATATGGGTACCAAATGTTTTTCTTGCTAACCTGTCTGAACCCAAGAAAATATGGGTACCAAAATAATTTTCTATGTAAAATTGTTTTGTAGGAATCTTTCTTGAAAAGTTCTTATAAGAAGACTTGGTATTTGGATTGTGGATGTTCAAGACACATGACAACATAATTTTCATGATTCAAAAGCTTAATCAAGTATGATAGAGGATATGTCACCTTTAGTGATAGCTCTAAAGGGAAACTTATCAGCCTAGGTCAAATTGGTAACACTGATTCAGTTTTAATTTATAATTTTTTAGTTGCTGATAGACTAAAGTGTGATCTATTAAGCATTTATCAATTGTGTTATGATGGTTTTAATGTTAAATAAGAAAATGATTCTTGTAAAGTTTTTAGTTCTAAAAATGTTTTAGTATTTTCTACCTTAAGAAATGAAAATGTATATGCTGTAGATTTGAATTCTTTAGCTAAGATGAATATTACATGTTTAAATGATTTTCATAAATAATCTTGGCTTCACCACCGAAGATTAGAGCACTATAATATACATTAACATAGAAAACCGACTAGGAAGAAGCAAGTTAGAGACCTACCTAAACTTTAATTCCTAGAAGATAAATATTATAATCCCGGTCAAAAGGAAAAGAAACATAAAGTTTATTTTAAATCAAAGAAATGATTTTCAACTTCTCAACCTCTCGATTTGGATCACATGGACTTGTTTGGACGTTATAGAGTTTCTAGTTTAATTGAGAATCACTATGTTTATGTTCTAGTAAATGAAATTTCTAGATATACATGGGTATATTTTTTAGCTCACAAAAGTGAAGCATGCTCTTAATTTATTAAATAATCCATGTCTGTATAAAACATTATTGGGATTAAGATCAAAACCTTGATAAGTGATCATAGTCATGAGTTTAAAAATCATGAGTTTGAATCATAATATTCACATAATGGATATAATCACAACTTTTATGCCCCTAGGACACTTCAACAGAATGGTGTAGTAGAAAGAACAAATAGAACCCTCAATGAAATTACAAGAACCATGCTCAATGAATATGATTTACCTATTTATTTTTGGGATGAATCTATCAATACATCTTGTTATATTATAAATAGAGTCATGATTATAAATGTTTTTAAGAAAACCCCTTAAGATGTTTGGAACAATAGGAAGCCTAAGGTTAACTACTTTAGAGTTTTGGGTTTCAGTGTCTTTATACTTAATACTAAAGATAATCTTGACAAGTTGGCATCCAAGAGTGATGAATGAATCATTTTAGGATATTCAATTACTAGAAAAGCCTATAGTGTTTTTAATAAGAGAACCATATTTGTGGAAGAATCTGTTCACATCAGATTTTATAAAACTGATCCACATGAACCTAAACCTATTGTTGAAAATACTAAAGAGGACTTGTCTATTAAAAATCATAATGATAATGATAGTGGACCTGTTGTAAAGACAACCAGCTCTAGAAATACATCAGAACCTTATTCTATTGAACTCGAACCTAGAGAAGAATATGAAATTTCTAGTCCTACCTTTACTAGATCAACTAGGATTATAAAGAAAAATCCACTAGATGTAGTTGTAAGTAACCTAGATAGAGGAACAAAAAGTAGATATTCTTTGAGAAATCAGGTTGAACATCAAGCCTTTCATTCATAGCTATAACCTAAAAATATGTATGATGTAATCAACGATGAATTTTTTTAATGGCTGTGCAAGAAGAGATAAATTAATTTGGAAGAAACAAAGTCTGGGAATTAGTATAAAGACCCAAGGAAACCTTTACTATAGGTACTAAATGGGTTTTTAGAAATAAGATTGATGAATCTGGAAACATCATTAAAAAAATATAGATTATTTTCACAAGATTACAATCAAGAAGAAGAAATTGACTATGAAGAAACCTTTGCTCCTGTAGCTAGATTAGAAGCCATTAAGATCTTTCTTTCTTATGCATCTCATCTAAATTTTTTGTTATATCAAATGGATTTCAAAAGTGCATTTCTAGATGGTTTTATAATTGAAGATGTTTTTTTCGAACAACCACCTGGATTTACAAACCCCCATTTTAAAAATCATTTTTTTAAAATATCTAAATCCTTATGTGGTTTAAAAAGGCTCCAAGAGCTTGGTATGACAGACTTATCAATTTTCTTATTTCTAATGGTTTTACTAAAGGAATTGCAGATCCCAATCTTTTTATTAAAATAATTTCTAAAGATATCTTGATTGTAAAAATCTATGTTGATGATATTATATTTTGATCTTCTAAAAATTCATTATGTACTAATTTTTCAAATATAATGCAAAATGAATTTGAAATGAGTTGAATGGGAAAAATCAAATATTTTCTTGGATTTCAAATTTTTCATAAGAAATATGGTATTATTTTAAATCAAAGAAAATATAAAAAGAATCTTTTAAATTTTTTTGGTTTGGATAGTAATAAGGGAAGTGATACACCCATGAGTACCACCAGTAAGTTGGATGATGATGAAACTGGGAAACCAACTGATCAAACCAATTATAGAGGTATGATTGGAAGCTTACTTTACCTTACTACTAGTCGACTAGATATCATGATTAGTGTATGCATGTGTGCAAGATCTCAAGCTAATACTAAATAATCTCATTTGATTTCTATATAAAGAATATTCCAATATCTTAAACATACTACCAATTTAGGATTGTTTTATCCAAAAAGAAAAACTTTTGACTTAATAAGTTATATAGATAATGACTTTTCTAGTTTCAAGTTAGATAGAAAGAGCACATCTGGAACATGTCGTCTATTGAAAACATCCCTGGTATCTTAGTGTAGTCAGAAACAAAATTTTGTTGCATTGTCTAATGATGAAGCAGAATACATTTCTGGTGTAGTTGTTGTGAAAATATTATGTGGATTAAACACACTTTATTGATCTATGTATATCAATTTATACATGTTTCTATAAATTCTTAGAACACCAGTGCAATTAAAATCTCTAATAATCCTATGTCTCACTCTAGGACTAAGAACATTGATATCAGACATCACTTTTTGAGAGATCATTAACAAAAGGATGATATTTATCTATAATTTATTGACTTTGAACATCAAATGGATGATATTTTCACTAATACTTCAAGATATGAAAGGATAGATTTTATTAAGAAAAGATAGTTATTATCAATCAGTGAAACCGATTAGTGAAACTGATTAGTGAAACCGATCAGTGAAACCGACCAGTGAAACCAATCCATGAAACCAATCAGTGAAACCGATCTATACTATCGATTGAATTATACAGTATATGAAACGGTTAGTGTATGTAAAAATGATGTTGTTTTACCTAATCGATATTATATTTAATAGTTTACCCTACATGATAAAATTAATGACCTACGACTATTTCAATTCCTAAGGACAGTTGACCTTCCATCTCCCGCCGAACTCCACATCTTCTGAATCCCAAACTTTCGAACCTCAGA
The DNA here is from genome assembly GCA_963277665.1 of Viscum album. Taxonomy (NCBI): domain Eukaryota; kingdom Viridiplantae; phylum Streptophyta; class Magnoliopsida; order Santalales; family Viscaceae; genus Viscum; species Viscum album. The sequence goes on along the minus strand of OY728140.1, from coordinate 1,301,529,839 downwards.
AACCTCTAGAACCTCTGAAACCTTTCGAACCCCAAAATAGTGAAGAAAAAGTGGAAAGACAAGGAATCTGAAAGCTTCTCACCTATGAAACATGCTCGAGGAGAATCAAGAAGCATGACTAAATGTCTATGAACTTGAAATTTGAGACTTGGGTGGTCACTGCTGAAAAGTAAGTAAGTTACGAATGGGTGTTATCTAGTAAGTATTCTATTATAAAAGCGTTGGAGATTAAAGCATGGAAGTACTGGTTTGTAATAATAACCGAGTCTACCACCCAAATCTAGTGCATGAGTTTTATTTGAATTTTAGTATTGCATTGGATGGAGCAGAAGCTGATTGATTATCTTCAGTGATCAAAGGAAAAAAGATAACTTTTTCATCGAAGCAATGGGCAGAATGTTTGGGGGTACCACATAATGGAAGATATGAAAATTATACTGGTAATATTACTCCCACCACTGACTATTTTTCGTATGAGTATTCTCTGGGGTTGTTGACTGGAAAATATAAATCCAGAAGAATAACAGCTGTTGAGTTAAATAGAGAAAGTAGAATTTTTTTAAGTTTATTCCGCACCAAATCTTTCCCAGAAAGGGTGGTTTTTATTTTTTTGAAGTATCAAGATTTTTTCTTGTTTTTTCATTACTAAATGGTGATAAGATCAACTTATATAGATACATTACTGTTCATATTGCTGAGATGGTAAAGCCATCTAAGAAGGATACAACCAAGTTCTATTCTAAAAACGTTTGTGTCATGCTAATGTTTTTTTGGCTATGTTGAAGATGGAGATGAGTGTATCTAATATAGTAGTAGATTTTTTATTAGCAAGTATATCTGCAAAATAATGAAAATTAACTGGAATCCATAGAAGAAGACATGGGTTACTGATGAAGATAGGTTTTATGAATCCTTTAATCCTTCTGACCACTCTATGAGACCAAAGGCGATGAGAGATATTAGTTTAAAACTTGATGATAAAGTTGTCTATTCTAATGAGGAAGAAGAGACAGAAGCTCTTAAGGACAATGGAGGGTCTAGTTGGAAGGATACTGGGGAAGCTGAAGCTGGTGATGATTTCGATACTGAAAAGGAACCCAAGTCACCTCCTGATGACAGGAGTGACCCTGATACAGTAAGTCCTAATAAAAGAATGTAATTTGGACCAAAAAGTCCACCCCTTATATTACATGAGTCAGAACCCCTTCTAGGTGATGAAGAATAAGTTGACACTGAAGTATCAAATTCTTACCAGAATGAATCTAGTAACAAAGACAGTTCCAATGAGACTTCGGTAAACAATAATGGAAATGGTAATGGTGATGATGATGACGATGATTCAATTACTCAACCAATGGATGGTGATGATATGATTCAAGCTGACCCTCAACCACAATCAGCTGATCAAGAAACTATTCATGAGGCTGAAAGGATAGTTCAGACTGTGATTGATGTAGATGGGGAAGACACTCTTTAAAATTTTGGAAAATTGATTTTGTAAAGCCTATGTATACCTCTTGTAAAGATGAATGGGAAGACCATCCAGGTTTTTCAGTTCTAGGTTTGGATTATTCAGAGGAAGAGGAAGAAGAAGAAGTGAATATCCCAAGAGTAAGCCATCCAGTTGAGGATGGACCAGTTGATGAGGAAATATAAGTGACTGTAGAAAGAACTGGTTCTTCTGTTTCTCAATCTGATTTTTCAAAGTCCAAAGATGAGTTTCTCCATGTAGTCAAAGAAACAATGAATGAGGAATTATCATATGCTCCTACTCCTGCTCATGTGAATCTATCTGAGGCTGCTATGGATTCTATAACTCAATGAGTGGTAAATATTATTAAGCCTCACCTATGAAATACTAGTGAGATGATTACAAGACACATTTCCACTCTGAATCAAGCGCTCAAGGATTTGACCAATGAATTAGAATCTCTGTCTGGAGAATTTAGATCAACCATCACTAGTATAATAGACATTTTGAGAAATTTGATTGAACACCTGAAGAAATATGATTTAAGAAGATTGAAGGATGAGATAAAATAGATTATTGCTTAGGCAAGAACCTCCAAAGTGACCAAGATCACTAGACATGATATTAATGACTTAAAAGATGTTATAAAAGAAGAGTTAGCAACCCTAAGAAAGATTTTGGAATTAGATTCTTTGAAAAAGATGAAATAAAATAATATCATATTCACCAGACGGAGAAACTGTATTTGGTTGATGCTACTAAAGCTCAAAAAGATATCAAAGAAAAATTAGATCACTATATTTCAAAAATCTATACCAAGCATGAGTTAAACCATCAGTTTAATGTCCTGGCTAAGAATTTGAAGCTACCTCTAGTCACTCAAGATTTTAAGACTCAAGTCCAACAGTTAAAAGATTTTACTCCCACTCTATAGAGTTTCATGCAGAACATGGATGATTTTGAGAAGGCCATGAAATATGGTGGTGAAGTAATTCAGGATTTTATCAATATGCTCCATAAATATCTTCATTGCAAGCAAAGGCCGTAGTTCTTCCTACTACTGAGCCTCTAAATCCATCCAATGTTGCTCCTGGTCAGATATCCGTTTCTAAAACCATATCCAATATTCCACCAGTCATTCAGCATCCACACTCAAGAGGATCTTCTAGCCAACATCTGGTAACCATAGCACCCAGTGTTCTTCCATCCAGAGTTGTCTTACCTCCTCTCTCTATCCGGACAGATCAATCTTCCACCAAGGCACCTTTTGGACCATCCATTCCTACCTCTTCTAAATGGAAAACACCTTTGCACCCCTAGAAATTGATGTGTGTCATTTTTGATAGGGTGTCTTTTTCATGTAACCTTTTAGATGTTATTTCAGTGCAACTTTCTTCTTTTTCTCTTTCTACTTTATCTTTCTCTTTTTGATAATCCCAATGGGGGAGAAAAGTTATCTAATAGGGAGAATCTAAATATATATCTAAGGGGGAGAATCATTCAGATATAGGCTTCTCAGGGGGAGAACAATATATATATGTATAAGCATGGGGAGAACAATATATAAGCTCTAAATAAGTGTTAAGCTCTAATGCCATGATATAGATATATAAGCTCCAATAGTAATATAGCTTTTATTTATTCTTAGCTCTAAGGCTCTAATGACATGTTTTCCATTAGAAATATATTCTTTTTTCATAGGGGGAGCATACTAAATGTTATATCATCTTCTCTCTTCATTTATGAAATAGATTTGTGATTATAAAAAAGGGGGAGATTGTTCAACCCTCTGTGTGATAATTATTTTAATAATCACAAATCATTGTTGTTTTATTTTATAAGTGAATTTATTCAATTATTCAATCTGTTCTAAATGTGTTTATATATGTTTAAATCATGTCTACATATGTTTATCTATGATTATTTATGGTTTACTATTGACTTGGATGTATTCCGGATTAAACAGACACTTTGTGAGTATTTTGTGTTCTTGATTCAACGTTAGTTATATCATTGAGTCACCGATAGTTAAAGGAAAGTCGCACCGATGAAAACGGTCGCACCGATGAAAATAGTCACATCGATTACAACGGTCGCACCGATGACAACAGTCACACCAATGATCAAACCTTCAAGCTGGTGCTAATCAAATGACCTACCAAAGCCGATGCTGATCAAATGACCTACTAAAGCCGATGTTAATCAAATGACCTACCGAAACCGATGCTGATCAAATGACCTACCTAAGCCAATGCGGATCAAATGACCTACCAAAACAAATACTGATCAAATGACCTACCGAAACTCATGCAGATCAAATGACCTACCAAAGCCGATGCTGAACAAATGATCTACCAATATTGATGCAAATTAAAATGACCAACCGATCTCATGACACACCGATAGTAATGAAAGATGTTTGAATTTTTATTAACTCTTATTTAATTACAACGGTCATATTTGCTTAATTTAATGGACCTGCTATTAAATTATGTTGGTTGTTGGATGTCAGGAAACCGTACCACAACCTGTCAAAAAGTAACCATTTTTTTACCAGATATCAAGGAATAAAAAGGACAATCTATGTGTAGTGAAATATGACAAAAAAAAGATATATACACAGACATAAACACACAAGAAGATTAGAGCATATGTGTGTGGTGTCTCATGAAACAAAATAAGAACTTGAAGAACACCTGTGAAAACCAGATAGCTTGAAGAAGATCATTCACTTTGAACAAACACTGAAGGAATGTTTTTGAGCCTTCTTGAACATCATATGCACAAGGCTGAGTAACTGTAGTAGTGAAGAACAACGACACTCTGTTTTATATAATTTTCACCAGAAAGTACTCGAATAACATCTACAACATCCAAATGAGTCAAGATCTCATCTGTAATCACCCATAGCATTCTAAACTCATTATCCATTTTTTTATTGTATACCTTTGTTTAACATTTTGATCAGTGTGTGTGCATCTATCTATTTAGACAAAAACTAACTCCAAGGATGAACTAGAGGATACTTAATCCTCACACCAAACTATTTACACCTTAGTGTATCCCACTGTGAATTGCGGAAGAGGTCAAGTGTGACCCGGACATCCTGAGTGTGGTTGTTGTTGTTTACCCACGACGAATTGTGGTAGATGTCTGAGAACATGAATAGTCTGTTTACTGTTGTAAAACCTCAATACAGTGTGTGGATCATAGTTTCTATAGACTGTTTGAGAGGATTAATTCTCAACTTGAGACTGAACCTCTTGTTTTAAAACTGATGTGCATTTTTCCTTTGTTAGAAACTATTTTGAAAATTTCGCTACTAAGTACTTTAAATATAAATATATTTTAAAGTCACTCTGATAGTTGAACTAGAAATTCTTTTTAATTATTATAAACCAGCAAGTTAGATTCAAAATCTATCTAAATATTCAGATTAAGTTAACTGAGAAATAATCAATCTTTGAGAAAATAAACGAACATTTACAATATTTATAAATTCACTAGAGTTCAACTTGTTTTATGAATTGGGGGATTTTAATTAAAATCTTTTAAACATACATTTTTAATTAGAACTTAATTCACCCCGTCTTGAGTATCCTCTCGGACCAATAACCTCCAATGTGGGATGACCTCTATGAATATAGTGGTAGGTAAGGAGGTAATGGGGATATGGAATAAAATAATAAAATAATGGAAAATGATAAATACCAAATTACTTATAATAATTAACTTGTTCATCCAACCATCCAATAAACTCAATGTGTTTTTAGTTAAATTCTGTTATAATGGGTAATAATTTTTAACTGTCAAAGGGAGAATAATGGTGTATCATATATTAGGTGAGATTTCTAGATCCACATAAGTAATATTCTTAGGAATCTATAATTTTCTTTCACACATTAAATTCCCATGAATTATAGACTCCTGCAACTCTCTACAACATCAGCTCTTCCTCCATAAAGCAGCATTCACATGAATCGATGCTATTTTGCATCTACTCCATGTTCTGCAAAGGATCCCAAATCAAATAACATACAACATATTGTCCTTTATGAAACCAAATTACAACCCCCACTTCAATAAAAACAGCCTTCATGAAAAATTATTTTATTTGGAGTCAATCAGCAGTAAACACACATTAGGTATCACCCACCAATAACATCAGCATTTGATCCTTATTAACCTTTATCGATCTATTTCTTTAAATAGTTCATTATATATATGTTCCTATCAATATTTTACTAGTTTTTAATTCATATATTACACTCAAAAAAATGAGTGACTAGAAGTGATGGAATGATTCATGGGAAGGTCTCGTGTTTCAATAAATGATGTCTATAAACTAGTAAGGTTTTGTATGGATTTTTTGATAGGTTTATATGATGAAGGCTATTTTGATGAGTGAGATAGCTTTTCATCTCATGGTTAGCCTTATTTTTCCATATCTATTCAACATGGTTTCTTTACACGGCTTCCCCTCATTGTTTTGTAGTTTATGTATGTTTTGGATCCCAATACTTTTCCAATGGGGATTATAAGAAATTAGACATCACAATAAAGTATCAAATTACTAATCATAATCGTAAAACTAAAAAACATTAGATTTTTTAAAAACCTAAATTGTTCTAATCTCAAAAAAATTATACACTTAATTTCTAAATAAATATATAACATTATTTCAATTATAAATACAAATGAAACTCACCTCATTAATATGATGCATCATGTGGGATCATAGCTTCTACATCCATCCGATGAGGCAGAGCCCTACACAAATAAAAATCATAAAAAATAAAATAATTAAAATAATAGAACGTAAATAATAAAATTTTGTATAAACTTGTGTCGTATGATCCTCTTCACCATCACCTAGATGAACGTATTATGACTGTGTTCTAAGATCAGTGGTTAGTTACGCATTTACCTCATCGGAAGCACACAACCATGACTCAAAATCTATATGTTATTGGGTCATACTAGAATAAATTGGACCAAAAATATTCATGTGTTATAATATAGATTGAGGAATCCCTGTTTCATTGGTCAAACTACATCCCTACCCATCACAACCAATAATGCGATGGAATATATCATCCCTTCACCTGGGAAGCAGTCACTTTTCCTCTGGAACATGTGCTAACTCATCTTCAAATTGGGCATATGTAATATTTATGTATATATATATATATAGACACACACACACACAAATGCATGTAATTGTTAGTAATGAGTACCAGAAATTACTATAAGAGAAGAAAACTCTGCATCATTTCGATCACATGTCCTCATCCTCACCGACATTTTATCAGTTACTGCACCTTGCTCTAATAACTGTATACTAGTAAAATAAAAAAAATATCCCAAAAAATATTTAATTATAAATTAAAAAATGAGTATTAATTACATCATGTTAGATCTGAGACACATGATGAGTCCTGAGCCAGTGAGGTTGTCCCTGTAATGTTCAATTCAATGAATGGTTTGCTGACACCTCCCACATTCAATTAATTAAAATTTCAAAAAATAAAATGTCACGCATTCATTTAAAAATATATATATAAATAAATATACTAATCACAATGGTTTATAAAGGCCAATATGAAACATTACACCACTAAGATGGTAGAACATCTCTCAGGACATTTCTGGAATGTCTAGGGCAACCATATTTAGTACCCAATGCTCTCTCATGACTCTTACATTATGATATTTTAACATCATATGACATTTTTCCATACACACAGGCTGAAAATCATTGGGTAACACTTTAATATTATTCTATTTAAGAAAAAAATAACACATATTATTATTTTTTAAACATAGGGAAGAAACTGAAATGGTCCTCTTACCAGAACTTCCATCCAAAGATGATCTAATGTATCCTATGGGAATGAATCCATGTTATGTGCAGTCAATTGATATTGATGTGGTTAATATAATATATGACCTAGATAATGAATAAATTAAGGGTAATTTATTCCCCCAAGATAAAATCACTCACCAAATAAAACATCTAAGGTCATGTGGAAATTCTATAATGAAATTCCAAAACTACGGCCTCTCTTACGAGATGAAGAAGCAGTAAAGTCTTATCATCTTGAAAATAATGTTTTACAAAATTAGATAGATTTTCATATATATATATATATATGTATATATATATATATGTGTGTGTGTGTGTGTGTGTTTAGTAATAATGTAAAAATAAACACAGTTACATTCAAACATACCTCAACCCTGACATGTAGATGGCTCTGAAGAATGATGTGGATTGGATTCCTTTTCCCCTAACATTCCAGCATTCATAGAAAATAGTATTAAGGGAAGAACATATAAATATGTATGAACATATATCATAATATAGCACATTCTCATATAAAAACACATATAAATATGTAAGAATATATGATTGTAACTATTATATGGAATAAGGTGATGAAACACATCTCTGAAATAAATATATAAATATGTGTTGTTTTACATATAAATGATGAATAAAAAAAAACTCAAAAATTCCATTTACTACTGATAATCACATATAAGTATTTATGGAATAAAATCACATATAAATAATTTAAAACATCACATCACACATAGTTTCAGGTGTATATTAAAAAGTTAAATGTTTTTATCATCCCTATATCTGAACCTCAAACATTTTAAAACATATTTTAAATAATTATGTGTATGTAAAGTTAAATAACATGTAAAACAACCCATCACTTGTTTTTATAAATTATTTCTATTAAAAAAATGTAAATCCACAAATCGCAAACACATCACAATTTATTATTTTGATGTACACATATAGTACATACCTTGTATAGGATTTCATATTTTGTTTGTGTGATGTTTCACATCAATAATATTTAATAAACATCAAAATATAATATAATAATTTTGAATCAGAGTATTGTTGGGTGGTTAAAAAAACGGTTTAATGAGTATTCCTACCCACATTTTGGTAGATTATTGTTGTTTTCACATTCAAATTCAACAATTTTTGTTTAAATAGAGTATATTTACATAATTATTTTTCATTCACACAATGTGGGATGCACTATTTTACATTATTTACATTAATTTTTGTGAAATTTAGAAACAAAAATTCACAAACATGTCTATAAAATTGTGAAATAGAAATAAATACACATTTATGTTTTTATAGAGTATTGATGTGCTATTTTTCAATGTTGGGTTGTTCATAAATAGTAAAAATGTGGAACAGTTTGAAAAAAAATCTATTACAACACATCACATTCTTATAGAGTATTATTGATCAGAGATATTATATTATTTATTATTTGTCATGTGTTGTTTCACATTACACATTTTAAAATTTATGTGAAATAGCATATCATATTGTGTGGTGTTGTTTAAAATTTGTGATGTGTAGTATAAATTTAAGAGTACACAGCATTATATATATATATATATATATATATATATATTAATTTTTCCAAATGTGATTTTGTACATATTTGTTTCCAATAATATTTTTTTAAAATAGTGCATCACAAAAATAGTAAGAATTTGATATCTTGAAAATACTTTCAAATCTATTACAGTTGCATATTTAATATACTCAACCAACTTGATTGATGAAACCAAAAAACCCAATCATTTAAATTTGATGAGATTACATCCAATGTTCTGTAAAACTAGAAATTAAAACTTATCAAAAATAAATTTATTTCTTCAAACAAGAATCATGATGTATTCTTGTGAAAAAAATATTATCCTTGACATATAAGCATATTTTTAATTTTTATCTCTGTATATTTCATTCATTCTATATTAATAGTCTTTATAGTAAGATTCGTATGTGAAGAACTACAACCATTCAATTTTTTGGATGAACTAAATATTACTTCACATGAGCACATAGAGTTTCCCTTGGTAGACAAGTTATTTCGAGGATAAGAGACAAATGAAGGGGTAGTGGTAACATTTTGTATTCTCGGGGAATATATATATATATATATACATATATATATATATGGAAGGAGAATGGGTTGAGTTCCAAATAGAAATTTGGTCACAGACCTGAAAATTATAAAATTATTATATAACAGACTAGTTATGGGTTGATTTTGACTAATAATATGTAAAAAATACTTTTGTTTCAAAATAGTTTTGCATTGTTGTATTGAAAATTATCCATATAAAATATGGTTGCTTCTCTAACTAGACCATCATGAATCTGATAGGGGTTCTTTGATTTTTTTTCCAACATCCATAAGTTATTCAACAGAAAAAGTAGTACACTCATCCTTTAAATTTCCATTAGCTATTGATGCCTCCATACGAGATTTGTTGAATACAAATAATTTCAATGTATTTAGATACCACTAAATATGATACATGCACCAGAATTTCACTAGACCAGCAACCATTACATCATCAATTATGTGTATTGTCAAGTGAACCATAACATAGAAAAATTAGGGGGGAAATAGTTTTTCTAATTTATAAAGCATAAGTAAAATTCATTCCTGCAAAATTTTTAAATCCATCATTATTTTATTTCTTAAACAATGTTGTTTAAAAGAAATTACTAATCTCAATCAAAGGTTGAACAACACTGGGGTATAAACAACAAATTTTTTTATTGGAATCAACTGTTGAAGTAGTATTTGATTGTCATGACTTTTCAACCCTTTCAATGTCTTTCTTCTCAGAGTCACACACATGGAAATATTATAAGAGTAACCATCAATACCTATGAATAACTTTAAAATTGAAAGAAATGTATCTTTATACTTTTTAGTCATTGAATACTATTAAGCAGGCTTATATGCCTTATTTCCCTCATCCAACTGTAAAATAAACTATTTCCGTAATCTCATTAATTCCAAATCACAAATTGCATTAATTTTTGAGTCAATAAGGTCTTCCTTATGACTTTTCCATTCCTTCTTGTTTTGAAAATCACAAACACCTTATCTTTAAGCAAATATGTCTACCCATGTTTTACTTCTATAAGGAAATTTACCTCTTTCTTGTTTTCATTGTTCATATCATCATTTTTCTTAAGTATAAAAATCGAATTCGAATATATATTCTCAGAATCATATAATACTTAGATATGAATAATTATATTACAGGATCAGAAATATCATTCCAAATTTTTGATGAATTCTCATTAGGAATTCTATGATGAATTCTCATTATGAATTCTGTAATGAATTATCATTATGAATTCTGATGATGAATTCCCGTTACGAAGTCTAATGCAGAATACTCATTATGAATTCTAATGACGAATTACCATTACAAATTCCGTGATGAATTCTCATTACAAATTCTATGATGAATTCTCATTATGAATTCTGTGATGAATTCTCATTACGAATTCTGTGATGAATTCTCATTAAGAATTCTATAATGAATTCTCATTACAAATTATGTGATGAATTTTCATTAAGAATTCTATGATGAATTCTCATTACGAATTCTGTGATGAATTCTCATTATGAATTTTGTGGGGAATTCTCATTACGAATTCTGTGATGAATTTTCATTACGAATTCTCTGACGAATTCTCATTATGAATTTCAGTGCATAATTTTCATTATGAATTCTGGTTGAGAATTCTGAGTATGAATTACGGATACGAACATTTATGAAATTCTACTCTGAATTATTCTGATAAACAAAATCTGAATATCCTTGTAATATAGACTCCAAATATAATTTTTGGTTAGAGTCCAAACTTTTTACTTACACTCTGATTTGTTTAGTTTGTTATAAAACAATGTCATTATTTCAGTTACACATGTTTTGTTATAAAATGATGTCGTCCATTCTATTTTTAACTAACCGTTGGTTTAGTGACACGTGTATAGGTCCCACCGAAATTTAAGGAAAATATGACCGTTGGAGGAGGGAGCCGACCATTGCTAGCGAGCCTATAAATAAGAGCTCATTTGAAAGAGCTCTACAAGATGTTGATCACTCTAGAGACCACATGATGTCAAGGTGATTTATAAAGAGAGAATATTTTCATGCCTTGTGCATACTGAACTGCTCGTTTAGATTTATTCGTGCGACTATGAATGTTGGTGATTAGATTTGAGGGCTTCCAGGTATAGGAAGACAGAGGTGCTGACTACCTTGAAGTTCGAGGGCTTCCTTGCTGAGGAAGACAGAGGTTTCAACTACCTTGAAATTGAGGGATTACGGGGATAACAAGATAGAGACTCCGATCTTCATATCAATGGATTACCTGAGTGAGGGTAAGATAGACTTTCTTGAAAGTATAAATCAAGGGACCTTTATCCAATATTGTTGGATACCCTTCTCTTGGGGTCATAATATTTATATCTTGTTACTTGTTTTTGTTGCAAGTTTATCTTTTCCATTGAATTTTGTATGATTAAGAATGTATAATCATCTTATACTTCCTTACACTTGTGTAATCTTATTCTGTTAAATTCTATACGCTTTAAGGTAGAATCTCATATTGTAGACTTTGGTTATGTTTCATTTTCCGGATCTATATTTCTGGAACTGGTTTTTCGGAATCACTTTCAAGATTTAAGCAAGAGCATAGAACTAGAAGTTATTAACTTCATACTTTGTCCCAATATTTCAATTGGTGTTAGAGGTGTTTTGAATTTTCTTAGTATATCTTTGTTAAACTTAGATCTTTCATTTTTTTAAGGAAAATTTTAAAGTGTACAATTCACCCCCTCTTGTATATTGAGTATCTACATCATTATTTCAATCCTACAATTGGTATCAGAGGAGGTCTCTGAAATTCTTATATTTACATATAAGTTTTTCTTGCTTAGTTTTTCATTGTACTATATTTTTCTTGATTAGGAATATTTACCTAGAAGCCTAACTTTTGTTATTAACAAGTTTTTTGTGTAGAAATATTTTTATGATGGCAGGAATCAATGTTGGTTCCATCGACAACTTAAATCCTACAAGACCACCAATTTTTTATGGCAATGATTATGAGTATTAGAGAGATTGAATGAAGACTTTTGTTATCAATACTGGAGTAGAAAATTTTTTTATGCTTACTGGAGGTTATCAAATTCCTGATAAGGAAGTTATTACTTTCACAAACCAAGAGAAGCATGATTATCAATTAAACTATAAGGTACACAATACTCTACTATGTTCAATGAAAAGGAATATATATAGCCAAATTCCTCCATGTAAAGTAGCTAACTGTATATGGAAGAATCTCGAAGTTTCAAATTTTGGTACATCCAAAGTGATTGAGACCAGAAGAGCTATGCTTAGAGCTGAGTATCATGGTTTTAACTTTCCTTATAGAGAACCCATTTGTAAGGTGAAGCAAAGATTTATGACTATCGTGAATAGCTTACAATATATTGGTGAGAAAGGTCAGGATGATGAATCTCTTACTGACAAGATCATTGATATTATGTCCAATGAGTGGGAATCAAAGAGAAAAACTATTGTTGAGAACAAGATGGTTACTCAAATTTCCTTACATGAACTGCTTGGAACTCTTCTCCAACATGGAAAAAGGATGAAGAGATATGGTGACAACATCAAAAAGAAGAATGGGAATGGTACTGTTGCTTTTAATACAACATCAAATCATATGAAAGATAAGACTCTTGAGAGAGTAACTAGATCCAACTCTAATAAGGTTACTATCCAATCCAAATCTATTGAGAGTGAAGTCTCAGAGAATGTGTTAGCAAAGATTTCTTGAAGAATGAACAAGACAGCTGGTCAAAGAAATTTCCAATCCAAGTATAAGAAGAAGGAAAGGAATGATAAGAAGGATTCATAGGTCACATTCTATGAATGAAAGAGAAGTGGACATATAAGACCTGAATTCCCTATGCTTAAAAAGAATGAAAGAAAAGAGAGGCATTCTGAAAGGAACATGAAAAAGTTTTACAAAGATAAAGCTAAGAAAAGTTTGAAAGCTAATACTACTTGGAGTGATAGCTTTGGAGACTCTTCAGAAAGAAAATCTTCGGAATATGATTCATCAGCTCAAAAGAATATGGGATTCATTTATAATACTTCTTTTCCACATACATGTCTTATGGACAAGGTACGCTCTTCTGAGGGTTTAACAAATTTATCTATTGATAATAATTACTATTCCAGAAATAGTACTTCTAATGAAGATACTTTATCCTCAGAATATGAAAACCCTTCATATGAAGATGTATCTAGATTTTCCATGTTACATGAAGCGAAAAATTGTAAAATTTATAAGAAATTAGACAAGGAAAATACTAGGGAAGAAATTTTTACAAAAGAGATTTCAGATCTTACTAAAAATCTTAGAGATAAAGAATAGTTTTTAGAATAAATTTCTAAATACCTTGAAAAAGAAAATTATGATAAGTAAGAACTTTCAAAAGATCTTATGAATGCTATTTTAGAGATGAAAATTTTTGAGGAGAAATCTAACTCTAAGGAAATGATTCATGACGATAAGAATTTAGGCATTAGACTGAAATCTGAAATATTTTATTTTAAGAAGCATCTTGAAAAATTTACCTTTGGGAAGGAAAATTTTGACAAGATGTATTCTCAAATTGAACCTCAAGGAAACACTACTGGAGTAGGTTATACTCACAAAAAGCCAGTTTTCAAAAACAACTATTTTGTTCCTTCTAGAGCCCCTTTTTGCACTAAGTGTCAAAGTGGTGGGCATTGGAAGAAAAACTACTCTTTGAATAGAGTTCAATCTCTTGGGTTTCATAAAGCATATTTTTCTAAACAAATTTGGATACCCAAAATTTTGTTGTCTAACAATTCCGGATCCAAGCATGTCTGGATTCCAAAAACCTAACTTGATTCTCATTTTTAGGAAAATAGGGAAATTACCAACAACATTACTTGGTACATGGATAGTGGATGTTCCCAGCATATGACTAGTAACAAAATCTATTTCGAAAGGATTATCAAGTTGATAGGAGGAAAATTAACTTTCAGATATAATGCTCAGGGAGAAATTATTAGTATAGGTAACATTTTTCTTCTTGAAAAAACCCTGATTTAAAAGGTTTTTTTTGTTAATGGTCTTAAGCACAACCTCATCAACATAATTCAATTATGTGATGAAGGATACCTTGTGAATTTTAGGAATGATATGTGCTTAGTATACAATTCCAAGGAAGAGTTTCTTGTCTCTTCCCATAGGTAGGAGAATGTTTACACTTTGAAATTAGAAGACCTTAGGAGGCAAGACATACCTTGCCTAAGTGAAATGGAAGATCATTCACGGTTATGGCATAGAAGACTAGGTCACTGTAACCTTAGAAACTTATGTAAAATATCTAAGAAGAAACTAGTTAAGGATCCACCAGAGTGTATATTTGATTATTCTAATGTATATGATCTTTGTCAATATAGAAAGCAACATAAATCTACTTTTAAATCTATCAGTGAAGTCTCAACAACTGATGCGTTACTGTTGGTGCACATGGATATTTTTGGTCCAACAGAAACTGGAAGCGTCGGAGGCAAATACTATGTGTTTGTTCTAGTTGATGATTACACTAGATTTACATGGGTCTATTTTCTAGAAAAGATGTCTAAATATTTGTCATATTTTAAAAGTTTTAGATCCCAAGATAAAAATGAGAAAATCCTTCAATTGAAAACTATTCATAATGATCATGGAGGAGAATTTCAAAATTATGATTTTGAAACTTTTTGTAGTAGAAAAGGTATTACTCACAACTTTTAACCACCTAGAACTCCACAAAAAATGGTGTAGATGAAAGAACAAATATAATTCTTCAAGAGATAACTAGAACCATGTTGAGTGAATATTTTATAGCTAGACATTTTTGGGCTGAAGCTGTAAGTACTGCTAGTTATACTATAAATCGAGTTTTGATTAGACCTTTTCTTAATAAAACTCTTTATGAGTTATTTAATGGTAGAAAACCTAGACTTTCCTACTTTAAGGTTTCTGGATGCAAAGTCTTCATTCTGAATACTAAAGATAATATAAACAAATTCACCCCAAAATCTAATGAAGGAATTTTCTTAGGTTACTCCACAACTTCTAAGGCTTATAGAGTTTTCAACAAAAACACTTGCACTGTTGAAGAAACAGTACATGTCAAATTTGATGAGACTGATCCTTTTGTTTTCAAATAACCCCAACCTACATCTTCAGATGTGTTTTCAAAAACTGATTATCAACCTTTGATAGAAATTCCTTCTGGTAAGAAAAATATTTAAGAATATACTTCTGAGACATTTACCCCAGAATATTTCCTACCCTATGTTGATGAAAAGGTTTTACAAAACCCAAACTAGGTTTTTCATAAGAATCATCCTAGTTATAGTATCATTGGTGATGTAAATCAACCTGTAAGGACTAGAAGTTCCTTGAGGAATGAAGTAAAACATCTATCATTTCTTTCCCAATTAGAACTAAAAAGCACTGATGATGCTTTAGGTGATGATGATTGGATCAAAGCCATGCAAGATGAGCTAAATGAATTCGAAAGGAATAAAGTCTGTAACTTGTTTGAAAGAACTTAGGAAACTTCTATTATTGTAGTAAAGTGTGTCATCAGAAATAAGTGTTATGAAAATGGAGTCATTGTTAGAAATAACGCTAGACTAGTTGTTAAAGGCTATAACCAGTAAGAGCGAATAGACTATGAAGAAACCTATGCTCTTGAAGCTATACTTGAATATATTCCTATCTTACTTGCCTTTGCAGCATTCTTCAATTTTAAAATTTTTCAAATGGATGTGAAATGTGCTTTTCTTAATGGTTATGTCCAAGAGGAAGTTTTTGTAGAACAACCACCTGGCTTTGAATCCACAAAATATCATGATCTTGTTTTTAGACTTACCAAAGCTTTGTATGGACTTGAACAAGCCCCTCGAGCCTGGTATGATAGACTAATACGATTTTTTCTTCAAAATAACTATGTTAAGGGAAATGAAGATCGAACCCTTTTTATTAAGAAAGATAAGAAATATGTTTTGATTGTTCAAATATATGTTGATGACATCATATTTGTTTCAACTCAGAAATCTTTAACTGATTATTTTGAAAATATAATGAAATATGAGTTTTAAATGAGTATGATGGGTGAGTTAACATTTTTCCTTGGTTTTCAAATTTCTCAAAAACCAGAAAGAACCTATATATCTCAAAATAAGTATATTAAAGATCTTCTTAAAAATTATTGATATGATGACACTAAAAGTATGAGTATTCTCATTGGTACCTCAAACACAGTTGATATTGATGAAGCCGGGAAACCAGTGGATCAAACATCTTTTAGGGGTATGATAGGAAGCATACTATACTTGACAGTTAGTCATCCAGACTTGTTGTTTTCAGTATTCTTATGTTCCAGATATCAATAAAGTCATAAGGAATCTCATTTAAAGGTAGTGAAATGAATTTTTCACTACTTAAAGGGAACCGTGGATCAAGGATTATTTTATAATTCTGGAAATTATTTTATCTTAATGAGTTTTTAAGATTCTGACTTTGGTGGGTGTAGAATGGATAGAAAAAGTACATTAGGAACTTGTCATTTCTTAGGTGATTTTTTATTTTCTTGTTCATGCAAGAAGCAAAACTCAGTAGCACTTCTAACTACTGAAGATGAATATATAGCAGCTGGAAGTTGTTGTGCTCAAGTTTTGTGGATGCAACACACACTCATAGATTATGGCTTGAGTTTTACTAAGACTCAAATTTTGTGTTATAACACAAGTGCCATTTCCCTTAGTAAAAACCCTGCACATCACTCCCGTGTAAAGCTCATAGATATTAGGCATCACTTTCTTAGAGAACACACACAAAAAATAGATATCATTCTTCAGTTTATTGGAATGCAAGATCAACTTGCTGATATTTTCACAAAATCTTTACCTTCCGATAGATTTAAATAAATTAAACAGAAGATAGGAATGATAACCATAAGGTAATTATTCTTCATTAAATTCTTGTTGAAAAAATCTCCTTACAGTAATAATCTCCTTTTTATAGGGGGAGTACATTTGTTTAGTAGCTTTTCAAAAATGTTCTTAGTTATCTTTTCAAAAAAAAATCATAGTGAGCTTTCCGTAAAAAATTTCATGTTGTGTTTTTGAAAATTTTTCGGAGTTAAATTTAAAAAAAAATTCATAATGAGATTTCGAAAATTTTTCGTAATGAAATTTTCATACTGAAACTTTCGTAATGAAATTTTCATGATGGAACTTTCGTAATGAAATTTTTGTACTGAAACTTTCGTAATGAAATTTTTATACTGGAACTTTCTTAATGAAATTTTCGTACTGGAACTTTGGTAATGAATTTTTCATACTGGAACTTTTGTAATGAAATTTTCTTACTGGAAATTTTGTAATGAAATTTTCGTACTGGATCTTTCGTAATGAAATTTTCATACTGAAAATTTCGTATTGAAATTTTCATACTCAAACATTCGTAATGAAATTTTCATACTGAATCTTTCATAATGAAATTTTCATACTTATTTTTTTCGTAATGAAATTTTTCATACTCAAGTTTTTTTTACTGATTTTTTCGTTGTAAGATTTTTGTAGTCAAATTCTCATCAAGAAGAAAATCACCTATTAGGAACAATCTTTCTAGCCAATATGAAAGGTATGATTTCCATACTTAAGTCTTTGTTGTCATATTTTACTTGCTAGTATTTTATTACGTGTTTTTAAATTTTCTGGATTTAAGTTTTCATAAATACTAATACTTTTCTTAAAACCTCAAAAGATCAGAGTCATGTTTTTCTTGTGGATTGTTTCTCAACCGTCACATCAAATCTCAATGTTTCTCAACCATTCGATCATCCATGGAAGTTGGACTGTCAGCTCAACACCTATATAAAGGGGACCCTCTAGGGTTGTCCCACATCAGATATCACGATTTTGCGTCTCGATGCTCTGTCCTTCTTACTTAAGGCCGCTACGATCTTTCCCAAGTCCGTTTCGATTTCTTTAGAACCGTTCAGTTCTGGATGTCTGTAAAAGAAACTTCTCAAGATATGAAAACTGTAAAGACTATTTCTATGTGGTTAATTTACAGGGAGATGATGGTACATCCGAATTTATACACGTATGATTCTCGTATATCTAAGAACATAAAACTCAATGGCTGGGAGGATGTATGTTTATCAAAGCTAGCGAATCAGGATTTAGTTTTTACATATTTTCTTCAAGAATTCTATGAGTCTGTTTCCTTCTATGAAGAAGATGGCAGAGACAAATTTTCCTTCAAGTCTTATGGGAAGACTTACAAATTATCTTACACTAAGGCTGCAAGCTTGGTGGGTCTATCATATGAAGGTGATGCTGTGTTTTGCTCACACAAGTTACCAGATGAGCAAGGAAGTTTCAATAAAGTCAAGGCTATGGAATGACTTGGACTTAAAGATTTCATGACCGGTAAGATTGCTCATCTCCCTTCAAATAATCTGATTCTAGAGTTGTGGGAACAAGTTTTTTTCATACCAAGAAGGGGTGATAAGGATAATCTCAAGAAGATTGATATATACATCCTAGATTTCTTGGTAAATCTAAGGAAGTTAAATTTGATGAGGAATGTTTTTATTATAGTTAATAATATTAAAGAAGGGAATATGAAAGCTCAGATTATAATGTATCCGGCCTTGCTTGCCAAGCTTATTATCAGGTGTCTTGATTCATTTAATGTTTCTTGCACTTCGAAGCCAAGGAATTTCAAGGTAATGCTTGTTAGTGATGATACGCTAAAGAGAATAAATATGGCCTTTTCTGTTGAATCCAAAGAAGTCTATTCTTTACCAGAAGAAGAGGTTGAGGAAGCTCAGAAAGATCAACAAACTCCAGAACAATCAAAGAATGCTGGGAAGAAAATGAAATTGAAGTAAGTGGAAGTTGCTGAGAAAACCCCTATGTCCAAGGAAACTCAATCCCCACCCCTAAAAGAAAGAAACAAAAGGCATTTCCAGATGAGGTAGTTGCCAAGTGGAGGCAATATAAAGAAAAAAGAAAAGAAGGGGAGCCTCAATTCGGATTGGACCCTACTGAGGATAAAGACTTTAAAGTGAACATGACTGATGAATTAGAAAAGCAAGGCAAAGAGAAGAAGTTGAAAAAGAATATGCTAGAGGAAGAGATTGTTCAATCTCTTCTTAAGTCCACTGAAGTAGCATCTGAAAATTTACCCATTCTGAAATCCTTTTTGGTTGAAGGTGTTTCCTGAAACTCCGGGTGAGAAGACTCCAGAAATTTATAAGAAGAAGATGTTCAGAAAGATAATAAGGGCAAGAAAGTGGTTGTTGACACTCCAACGAATGATATTATAAGAAGGAAAGAAGTTGTAGGATCATCCAAAAGGAAGCTGATACAGTCATAGGAAGAACCATATCTAACCAAAATATCAGATTCAAAGTCATCTGTCTTTGGGCAAGACATTGTTGAACAATCCCTAAAGAAGCTGGGGGACATCATTCTGATTTTTCCAGTAATAGAATCCAGATGCCAGATGATTCAGCATTTCATAAATTAAAATTCAGACTCTGTATCCATGGTGATGGATAAGTGTACTAAGCTTGAGGATGATCGTAAAAACTTTCTTATCAATTAGGATGCTCATATATTTTCTTGTAAGAAGATAACCAAGTGGTCTATGAAATTTTTTCAAGAGATGGCAGACCTTGATCAATTCCATGTAGATTTTGAAGATGCTTTTGATACTGAAGACTCTAAAATCAAGGATCTTACAAATTCTTTTGAGAAGAAGTTAATTCTTGGGCAGGATGTTTTGATGCAGGAGGTCAAAGATATGAATGGTAAGCTAAGTTCTCTTGTCTAGTACTACAGGGAAGAAAAGGATCTCCAGACTCAGTTGGACGGAAAGGTTGTAAAGCAAGATGAAGCTCTTAAAGATCAGGAAATGGCTATAGAGTCTCAAGATGCAAGAATCATTGCTTTAGAAAAGCAAGTGGAGAAGGACCACAATGAAATGAAGAAGATGAAGACAATTGTCAAAATTCTTATTCCCAAGGAAAAAGAAACAAAATAGACCACTCCGATCTTTTGTTGTACTGTTTTCCTTGTACTAGTTCTTTCCAATAGTAGTAACATTTTGGTTACTTGTCTTTTGGTTGGTTGCATGAACTAATATTTCAAGAACTTCATTATATTTTAAATTCCCTCAATTCTTTTTGAAATCACAAAGGGGTAGAAGGAAAAATAATTTCTCAAAAAGGGGATAAAAAAGAATCTAAAATGGAGAATAAAAATTTCTAAGTAAATAAGAACTATACCTAAGGGGGAGATTATCTAAGGGGGAGCTTATCTAAGGGGGAGGTTCTCATTATGAAGTTTTTCATTATTATGATAATGAAAATTCCATTTCCGGAAATATTCAATATGATCCTTAGAGTTCTGAAGCCTACGGGGGAGTTAGTCGTATTCACTATCATTCATTAACAAGGGGAGATAAGATTTATTTTAAAAGTCTAGAAATTTATTCTAAGATCTTATATTCTTTCTCGTAAGGATGTTTTTTCCTTCAAAAAAGGGGGAGATTGTTGAGTCAATAAGGTTTTACTTACGATTCCATTTTTTCTTGTTTTAAAAATCACAAACACCTTATCTTTAAGCAAATATGTCTACCCCTGTTTTACTTCTATAAAAGAATTTACCCCTTTCATGTTTTCATTGTTCATATCAAAATTTTTCTACGTATAAAAATAATATTCATATCTATATTCTCAGAATAGTATAATACTTAGATATGAAGAATTCTGTTACTTGATCCGAATTCTTATTCCGAATTTTATTATGAATTCTCATTACGAATTCTATGATGAATTCTCATTATGAATTCTGTAATGAATTCTCATTACAAATTCTGATGATAAATTCCCATTATGAATTCTAATGCAGAATACTATTTATGAATTCTGATGACGAATTCTCATTACGAATTCTGTGATGAATTCTCATTACGATTTCTGTGATGAATTCTCATTACGAATTCTGTGATGAGTTCTCAATACGAATTCTGTGATGAATTCTCATTACGAATTCTGTGATGAATTCCCATTACTAATTCTCTGATGAATTCTCATTACGAATTCTGTGATGAATTCTCATTAAGAATTCTGTGATCAATTCTCATTACGATTTTTTTGAGGAATTCTCATTCTGAATTTTGTGAGGAATTATCATTACGAATTATCTGACGAATTCTCATTACGAATTTCAGTGCAGAATTCTCATTATGAATTCTGGTTGAGAATTATGATTACAAATTACAGATATGAACTTTTATGAAATTCGACTCCGAATTCTTTTGATAAACAGAATCCGAATATCCTTGTAATATAGACTCTGAATATAATTTTTTTAGACTCTGAACATTTTAATTACAATTCGATTTGTTAAGTTTGTTATAAAATGATGTCGTGCTATCAGCTACACATGTTTTGTTATACAATGATGTCATCCATTAGGTTTTTAACTAACCATTGGTTGAGTGACATGTGTATAGGTCAATCCAAAATTTAAGGAAAATATGACTGTTGGAGGAGAGAGGTGGCCGTTGCTACCAAGCCTATAAATAGGATATCATTTGAAAGAGCTCCACAATAAGTTGATCACTCTAGAGACCACACGCAGTCAAGGTGATTTCTAGAGAGAGAATCTTATCATGCCTTGTGCGTACTGAACTACTCGTTCATATTGCTTCGTGCGACTCTGAATGTTGGTGATTACATTTAAGGGCTTCTAGAAATAGGAAGACAGAGGTGATGACTACCTTGAAGTTTGAGGGATACCTTACTGAGGAAGACAGAGGTTCTAACTACCTTGAAGTAGAGGGCTTGCGGGGATAGCAAGACAGAGACTCTGATCTTCGTATCGAGAGCTTGACCAGGTGAGGGTATGACAGACTTTCTTGAAAGTATAAATCAAGGGAACTGTATCCAAGGTTGTTGGATACCCTTCTTTTTTGGTTAAAAGATTTATATCTTGTTAGTTGTTTTTGTTACAAGTATATCTTTTCCGATTCATTTTTTATGTTTAAGAAAATATAATAATCTTATACTTCCTTACGCTTGTGTACTCTCATTCAGTTAGATTATATATGCTTTAAGGTACAATCTCACATTGTAGACTTTGGTTAAGTTTCATTTTCATGATCCATATTTCTGGAACTGGTTTTTTGGAATCACTTTCCAGATTTAAGCAAGTGCATAGAACTAGATGTTTGTAACTTCATAATTTGTCCCAATATTTCAATTGGTGTTATAGGTGTTGTAAATTAGCTTAGTTTAACTTTCTTAGACATTGATCTTTCCTTGTTTAAGGAAATTTTTAAAGTTTACAATTCACCCCCCTCTTGTATATTGAGTATCTACATCATTATTTCGATCCTACATAAATATGGTCCATTGATTTTCCACTGACTCCAAAAATGGTCCCCAATATATTCTCACAAGTATTTTCTTCAATGTGAATGACATCCACATTATGTCTTAACATGTTAGTTTTCCAAGATGAGATATTGTAAAAAATACTTTTCTTTTTACAATTATGAATGTGCTATATTCCCGCACCATGAATATTTGGTAATGAATGAACCACTAAATCCTGAATTTCATATTCCAGGGAGGCATTTTCTTCCCCAATCTGCAATAAAATTTCTAATCTTGTCTTCATCTTCGGTTCTGAGTTGTCATCTCAAGAACCATAAAATGTCACTCTGTCCATTATATATCTGTGATTCAGGGGGTGAAAACATGTATGACCCATGTATGCCCATTTTCTAGAATGTTTATTCCATATTGAATATTTACTTTTATTAAAAAAATTGAAAGAAAATTATCCTATCATACTCCAGCAAGATAAATTTAAATAATCTAGGAAGTCATTGATTATCCCCAATAAAGTATCCTCCAGTTTGAACAATTCATGCATTTCACAATGATAAGTCATAAATACATCTCCCCAAAAACAAATCCACTCATAAATCAATGGTTGATGGTAAACATAAATTGTATCCCTCTGATATCTATATCAATAAATAAGAGTGGAAAGTAATATAAATTGTTGTTCCATACAAATCCATGGAGTAAGATTTTACAAAACCCAAACTGTGGGCCATGTGATATGAGTTGCACCAACCATAGAATTGAATGGACTGAAACCATCTGCTTCCTCACCCAATCAAACATTACATCCATATTTAACAATTTTGGGGTCTCCTTGATCAAAATACATCCATGAATTAGATACTTTCAAGTAGGTTAGAATATCACATTCTTAAATTCATTCCATACGCCATTAAATTAATTTAAAATATTTAAAATACAAAAAAACTTCTCAAACCTGGACTCAAGAGAATGTAACACATTTTTATTATGGTAAGAAGTTTTCTCTGTTTTTCAATCTAACTTTGATGAGTTTGATTTCCCTATTAACTTTCCACCAGGAAGTGCGACAGACTATAAAAATGACCAAATGGATAGTTTCCTTTCTAAACAACATACTATTCTTTGAACACGAATCCATGCTCAAATATGAAAATCCGATGTTATTTCTAAACTTTGGAGAATGGTAATATGAATCAGAAATATTAGCATTGACATGAAGTTCCTTTTTCAATAACACCAACAACATGTTGAATGATTTTTCTAACCACTGATTCAAAGTCTTCAAATAAAACAACTCCATGATAAATGACAATTTATTGTAAGAAGTAATACCAGATATAATTCAGTTTATGCATCATAAAAAATTTCATAAAACCTCCTCGGATGTAATCTTCCCCAGATCACAAATTTATCTCACTTTTCTCAACATTATGGATTTCCATTAATTTAGGATTCAAAACAGGTACCATTTGATTAAGAATTTCATGCCTTGGATCATTCATCCACGCATCAACATCCATATGAACTTTATCTATATTATGATAATGAATACATTCGACCCTATGGAGAGTCCAAATCTTATAATTTTTTAGAAATTTTTTCAATAATAGGTTCTTCCTCACGGTATCTTCTGTGTGTTCATATATTTTTTATCATTTTCTTTATGGAAAACTAATATAGACACTTTGAAATCCTCTTGTGAACCCAAAAAATACATAATTCCCTTGAAATATGCTCTAGAATTTCGATTTTGAAGATCCACACAGATATTACCTATATTAATATATGTATAACAAGTAGTAACATTTTCATAATGCTTCATATTACAAGAATTTTTAATATCAAAAAATTCATAAAAAATAACAACTTACCAACTACAAGTTGACCGTTAATAAAATAAGAATTTTATATCTCTGAATAATAAACAAGAGAATTGATAATGGAATACAAGTGAAAGCCGGGGAACATACCAAAACCAACCTCATGCACTTACAAATCTGTTATTGGAGAATCTATCACCACCACTACATGTCATAAAAAAATGGATTATAGCATTATAGCATAAGAAAAAAGAGTAGAGAATGATGGAAGGTAAGATTTAATAGAGTAATTAATGGAAAATTATCTATCATAAAAAAATCAAAAAAATTATCACGGAAACCTAAATAGAACCACCATCACATTCCCAATCAACGAAAAACAAGATTTCTCATGAAAAAAGTGTGGTCAACCATGTTGCGTCTATATAAAATTTATTTACTATCACTATAGAATGCGAGGATTGAGTGATTTGTTGATTATGAAATATTTCATCCCTTTTTATTATTTATATGTTTATGTATATCTAAATTCTATATTTTTATGTGTAATTTAAGATGTGATTTTGTAACACCCATTGCTTTCATATTACATTATTTCATCAAAGTAATTCACTAATTTTCACTACACGCAACACCGAGTTCAAGCGCACCACGACGTTCCAAAATAGCCATTCAAAAGTGGTTTTGAATAGTATCAATTAAATTTTGAACATTATATAATACTTATAATTTTAGAATCCATATTATGATTTTCTTAGATATAATGTAAGGACAAAATCATTTTTTTCAGATAAAAGAAGTATTTTTCAAAAAACGAATTTTGCTGCCTTTTAATGGCGAACCCTTTTTAAATCCAATATTTGAAACTTATATATATTTAATTTGAAAAAATAAAATTCTTCTTTAGAATCAGGACATACAAATTTATATTCGATAAATTTTTGTTTTTTTTCTAATAACTTTCATATTTTGGTGAATGGTGAAAAATACTAAATTTTAACTGAAAACAACATTTTTAATCAAAATAATTTATTTTGTTAATTTATATATTTTAATGGTTTGTAAGTATACTTAGATTATATTTTTACAGTTTAATCCAATGTTGGTCATTATATGTAATATCACTTTGAAATTGGACATAAACTAGTGTCAATCTTTTGATAGTTATTATTTCTTAAAAATACGTTTTTTGGTTTTGACTACGGGAATTAATTTTAAATTAATTAATGAAACTTCTAGGTTTTTAAATTGGTATCATGGACTTAATTTTTGTTTTCTGAATATCAAAATTAGCTTAGGGTGAATTTTTGGTACTTTTATGAAAACATTCAATTTTTGATGAATAGTGAAAAACACTCCCTTATTGTTCAAAACTGACTTTTTATTTAAATAATTAATTATATTATTTTAATTTATTTTAGGTCAAAATAGATACATAATATCTATATATGTTTAATTTAATTCATTGGAGTCATTTTATAATAATATTAGATATATAAAATATTATTGAACTTTTTACCGTGTTTTACCCACCTTCTATGAGGATTTGAAAATTTGCATTAAACGTAATTTTACCGCTTCTGTGAGTTGAATTTCAAAAAATATGAGAGACATGGTTAACCTCAGTACCTAAAATGGATTTCAATAACATGAAAATAATATTTGTTGAACAATAACTTTTGACATTTATTTACCACGATGAAAAGTAAATAGGGTAATTAAGGGTCAAAATGATAGTATAATTACACTAACACATGTCCTAATTCTATTGGATAAGTGTAATTCAACCAAAAACAACCTTAGGAATAAAATATTATCCTTTAAGTACATGTGGATTATATTAGGACATTTATTATTATTTAATTTAAAGAATAGTTAAAGGTGTTAAATTCAAAGTTAATAAACTAAACCATTTTTAATATATGGTTTTACATAAGAAAAATTCGACTATAAATATTAATTAGAATGATAAGAATATTTACTACATCATGGTATTTTATTTGTAATTTTATACATTATATAATTAAATTTATTTATGACACAATGATGATTCAGTAATTACCTTATTAATTAATGAATCAAATAAATTTATTATAACTATTAAAATAAATATAATTTAAAAGTATTTATGACATCCACAGATTTTATAGGTGAATATGACATGTTAGGGATGATTCAATGTATCTTTTTCGAATTAATCAAGTTGTGATGACTTTCTAAAAAAATACCAAATAGTGTCAAAATTGAGATAAATTAATATCTAAAACAACTACTATAATATTGGTTGATATAATATTCTTAAAAATTTAAGGTTCAGACAAAGGGATTAAATAATATTATATAATTCATTAATGAGCCAATTTATATTCTCTTGTAAGTTTATAGTATGTTTATTAACCATATAGAGTAAGCATACAAGAAGACACGGTAAAAGTTAAACTAATTAACTAAGAGTTAAATCTAAATGATAAGGTTAAAATGGAAACCTAAACTTGTCTAAAACCTGTTATTTGAGATTATTTAGACCCATAACCATATAAGGATATAAATAAAATCATTTGGAACCATTATAAGCCTAATATTATTTTATTATAAATTGATACTTTTCCTAAAGTTACCCTCACCCCTCTTATAAAAGGGCACTACCCCTTCTCTCAAAATCACACCTCCAAAGCCATTTGGCTCGGCCAACACCTACCCAAATATCCTCCCAACATCCCTAAAATTAACCTAGAGGCCAATTTTTGATCATAAATCAAACCTAGGGAGCCCTTTTGATCAAATCAAAACGATGAACCTGAAGGAGAGGTAAATATCTCATCACCTCATTCAAGTTCTTTTCTTCTTCCACTTTTTATTTCTTTGTTATTTCAATTCTAAAACAATAACTTCAGTATGTTCTATATATGGTGATTTAATTATAAATATCATACATCCATATTCATTATTTTATCCATCCTATAAATGACATGTCACTATACGTGCGTACGTACGGATTACCGTCTCCACGTCATGGTGTAGTTGTTATTCAATACATTATTATTTGGATTGGTATAATAATGATTTATAATTGATGTAAATAATAAATATAACATGTTAATTATTCTGTATTTATGATATAACATCTATTTAAAAACTATTTTAAATCAAAACAATGATATTTTTGCTCGTGCGTATGTACGGATTACCGTCTCCACGACGCGATGAGAGTCATTTCCATGTTCACCATTCAACGATGATTATAAAAATATATATTATTAATAAGTATGTAATATATGACATAATAATGCTTCTGGATATATATATATATATATTTATCTTTATATTTATGTATGTATGTACTTACATAAATCTTATTCACTTCCTTCCGTTCAATACTATGTGAAAATAGAAACCACGTTTATGCGTACGTACGACCTACCATCTCCATAAACGGTTCCTTCCATGTCATATATACATCTGTTAAAAATATTTATATTCTAAATATATATGATATATAAATCATGTTTTTTATTCTAGAATCACTTAAATAATAATCTAAATGATACGTTAAGAATAACAAGTTAAAACACATATGATAAAGAAAGCGATTATAACCCAAAATGATAATTTTACATAGAAATAATTATTAAATGGGAAGTAGAAAGTCTTAAATGAATCATGTATGATGTAATAAATATGAATATGGTTCAGTTATAATTCAATAACATACTATGGTCATTATATAGGAGGTTAAACATACCCTCGACCAAAGGAAAGTGCAAGGTAGGGGTTATTTCCTCAATCTCATTATGATCCGAAATTGTTCATGTGTAAATATTTTCTGGGACATAATTATCATAAATACCCATATTTCATAAAAATGTTTTCAAAAGGAATCTTAAAAGGTTTTATGGGAGGGTCTATTTAACTATATCATCATTTTAAATGTTTTAAATATTTATCTTTCTAAACCCTTTTAATTAATGTCCAGATTTTCAAAACGATAATAAGGATTTATTTATATGGAGATGAATATATTGAAATGATAAAAATTTTCAAATGTTTTGATGTGTTTTGGGAAACTTTAATTCAAAAAAATATTTTAAATGACATCCTTTATAAATTGTGATACTTACAAATGATTTCATGAAGAAATGGGTATTTCTCACAAATCATTTTACAGATCATTTTCATCTATGTCAACATCCTTTGAAAGATTCTAAACTTGTTTGAAATTAATTTATTATGATACAAATCTTCCATAGTGTATTGAAGATTTTGTAATATGTTTGACAATGGATGTGATATTTGTATACCATTCACGGTTTGTGGTTAAAGTATTGACATTTCATATGCTAGTTTTAATAAGGATGTTTATGTTATATTTCAACCTTTTCATATACGGAATGTATTGGAATTAGTAAGTGACAGGAGAATCCTACTATAGCTCCTCGATGCATCGGTAGGTCTCATGAGACAACTAGAAGTGGAATTGACTGAGGCCTTTCCCTATTGAATATATGGTTTATGCCGAGGCGTTAATCATTTTTAGATATCTTGGTTGAGGCCTTGAAAAAATGGTTCAGAATGTCTGACATTATACATTACCTCATTATGAAAATAATATTGATGATTCATGTTGTTATTCAACTAGTAGAATACCCATTATTATGTTTTATTATGTAATTTTTTACTCAGATCATATTTCTTCCATAAAGTGTTCATGTTTATTATTTGTAAAGGCATTTGTTTTAAATTATTAACCATGAATATTGTTTATGTTATCTTCTGCTAAATTATTTACCTTTATTGAGAATCTGAGCTCACCCCTTTCTTATGTTTTATTTTCCCAAGACCCCAAGAAGTGTTTTATGTTTGAGATACAGGGTTATGCTAGGGGAACAACAGTGTTTTCAAAAGATTTTTTTTTGTATGCTAGAAAGTGTTATGTAACATTCATGTATGTAATATATTCTCCAAGACTGTTAAACTGATCGGGCTTTCTGGACATGATTCCTTGTAATCTATCCAATGTATTAAAATAATGCACCGACTCTGGGAATCTAGGGTCGGGGCGTTACAGTTGGTATCATAGGAAGTTTTGCAATAACCTTGGAAATAGATTTAGATAAACTCTGTTTAGATAACATTACCCTAAGAAAAACATTGATGATTAGTATCAAATAACTTCCTAGAATTTTGGTAATTTAGAGATTTTGTGAGATTTCCAATAAATACATCCCTGTCTAGATATGAGCAAGTAGAGGAGGCTCTGACACAGATGTACCTAGTGGTAAAACCCAAAAACACCACTTTGAGCTAGACTCGAACAGGAACTGGTGCACAACAACGACCTTGTTTCACTCTTGGCTACAACACTCCTAGGGGATATGCTTTGGAAAATTCACATTTTCATTACAAGACACTATGAAGGATTTAGGAGTAAATACATCCTGAAAGATATTTATTATTATTATGGATTATATCCATAAACTGTTCAATTTACATTAGTTATTTTACAAGTTTGGAATTATTCATTGTCATTCATAAACTGACCTAGTGTATGCCATTGTTTAGAAATGACACCCAGTTGAATGAATGAGAACTCCAACAATATGTATGATCCAATGAGTATGAATGATCATATCATTCATGGTATTAAGCCCGCATTTAGAATGAAAATAGTCTCCCATTGATTCTCAATATATGAAGAAATAATATAATGTGTTAATAAGATATGTAAATAATTATCTAAGACCTATGGCATTGAAGGGAAGTAAGAAAACAAATGGATGGTAGAGAGAAAGATGGATGAAGATATGAGGAGAAAGAAGGATTTTCCCATATGTGATAAATGTGGAAAGAATCACCTTGGTAAGTGTTTGAAGGGAATGAGAGTTTGTTATAAGTTTGGAGAAAAAAACACGAAGTATGTGATTTCAAGGGTAAGAAAAAGGTTCTCAATGTAAAATGCTTCATCTACAAGGCATTGGGACACTACGCGAATAAATGTCCCAGTTATCAGAGTACACCGCAAATGATGCTATTGATAATAATCATGTTATTATACTACCTCAGATGAATAGGAATGACTACTGTTCTTATGTTGTTATTCAAGAATTATTTAATTTTATTGTTGTATCAACAATATACTGGTTATATGAATTATGGAGATAAATAAGGAATGTACTGCAGTACTATTTTATTGAGGATTTGAGATTATATGGTTCTAATAAAAGTGACTTAATAGTATGCTACACTTTTCGGAAAATATATGGTTGAAGGATATGTAATCCTTAACATGGTCATCATAATGAGGTAGTTATTTTCGAATAAGAGATGGTTGATTTGGATAAATTATATTAGATATTCTTGATTTCCTTGGAATTGGTTAATAGTTTTTTTATTTCATCATGGTTGAAATATACAAAAAATTTGGATATAACGAATATATCAAGTATTCTATAAAGTATAAGGGAACATGAATGTAATCAATAAAGTTTTATAGTAATTCCGGGTGATACCATGTTTTAAAAGAATACACGATGAAGGTGTTCACATGTTATTACGTGGAAAAATGTATCTTCATTTTGTTTAACTTCCTTATAAATTTTGGTCTGTGAGTTTGGATAGAAGTATTTTGGATAAGTATAAAGGATGGAATAGATTATGTTAGAAATTGGATATAATTGTTATGGTTATTTTTGGATTGTCATAAAAAGGACAACCCATAGGTCGGGCGAAAACCAGTCGCATCCAGCAAGGCCATGAGACTTGAACCCGCAACCGAAGGACGACAATAGTGCATCACCTACCATTGACCTACGTGATGTCCCCGATTTTATAATGTAGTTTTTTAAAAGTTCTAATAGTTTAATTATAAATTCATTATTTTTTAACCGTATATGATTAGGATAAATAAAATATTTTTTTGAAATCTTTTGGAGTAAAAGATGAGTTTGTGGTAGGAATTAGTTAAAGGATGTGACTATACATGTCAAGTAAATATATATATATATCCCTCTGATTCTATGAATAAAGTAATTCTTAATCTGTAGTTAAGGGACATCATCATAATCTTCTTTCATTGAGGTATCATTTGATTTCCAAATGACTTCTCTTTTATATGGTGTATAAAACCATTTTACTTTTCATTTCAAGGGGAATATTTTTCTATGAAGTGTTTTACTAAACAAAAAAAAAGGAATGTGTTTTTAACGTAAGTGGTGACAATGACCTTTCCGTTGCCGTAATTTTTATTTGATCTTTGGATTTCTTATGAAGCCGAAATGTATTTTTAAAATAAAATAAATACTATATACTCTTTTTTAGTATTTTTTATTGAAAATGGTTTTGATAATGGATTTGTTAAGTCAATGTATTTATATGATATATTTTTATTTATTACCCTAATCACTCTCTATAAATATTTAATTTTTTCCTCCAATTATTTTTCTATAATTCTTACCAATGTTCTCTAAATCGAGATCATAATTTGGTGGTAACTTTTTCATTTCCATTTCCCTCATATTAAGACTAAATTTTATTAACCCAATTTTTTATGTGGGTTTTCCATAAAGGTATTTCACTATTTTCAAACTTTTATTTTCAAATTTTTTTTTTCAAATTCTGAGGGTGAAATTTATTGAAGGAGGGGATATTGTAACACCACAACACTTCATAGTACATTATTTCTTCAAAGTAATTCAATAAATTTCACTACACACAACACCGAGTTCAAGCGCACCATGACATACCAAAATAGCCGTTCAAAAGCATTTATGAATAGTATTAACTGAATTTTTAAATTTATATAATCCTTATAATTTTAGAATCCATATTATGAGTTTCTTAGACATAATGTAAGAACAAATTCATTTTTTCAGATAAAAGAAGTATTTTTCAAAAAATGAAATTCTACCGCCTTTTAATGGGGAACCCTTTTTAAATCCAATATTTGAAACTTATATATATTCAATTTGACAAAATAAACATCTTCTTTAGTATCCTAACAAAAAAATTTAGTTTTGATAAATTTTTTGTTTTTTTTTCTGAAAACATTCATATTTTGCTGAATAGTGAAAATAGTAAATTTTAACTAGAAACAAGTTTTTTAATCAAAAAAATTTATAGTGTTTAATTATAAATTTGAATGAGTTTTAAGTATAATTAGATTATATTTTTACCATTTAATCCAATTTTGGTCATTATATGTAATTTCACTTTGAAATTGGACATAAACAAGTGTCAATCTTTTGATAGTTATTATTTCTTAAAAATACGCTTTTTGGTTTTGACAATGGGAATTAATTTTTAATTAATTAATGAAAATTATAGGTTTCCAAATTATTAAAATGAACTTCATTTTTTTGGAATATCAAATTTAGTTTAGGGTTAATTTTTTGTACTTTTATGAAAACTTTCAATTTTTGACAAAAAGTGAAAAAACAATGCGTTATTGTTTAAAACTGATGTTTTATTTAAATAAATAATTATTTTATTTAAATTTATATTAGTTAAAAATAGATACATAATATCTATATATGTTCAGTTTAATTCATTATAGTCATTTTATAATAATATTAGATATATAAATTTTTTTTGAATTTTTTCCGTCTTTTACCCACCTTCTAGGAGCATTTGAAAATTTACAGAAAACATAATTTTACCTCTTCTGTGAGTTTAATTTAAAAAATAATAATGAAACATTTAACCTCAGTAATTAAAATTTGGTTCAATAATATTAAAATAATGTTTGGTTAATAATAACTTTTGACTTTTATTTACCACAGTTAAAAGTTAATTGGGTAATTAAGGGTAAAATTGATATTATAATTACCCTAACACATGTCCTAATTCTGTTGGATAAGTTTAATTCGACAAAAAATAACCTTAGGAATAAAATATGATCCTTTTAGTCTACTTGGATTAGATTAGGACATTTATTATTATTTTATTTAAAGAAGAGTTAAAAGTGTTAAATTCAATGTTAATTAACTAAACCATTTTTAATATAGGGTTTTACATAAGCTAAATTCTACTATAAATATTAATTAGAATGATAAAAATATTTACTACATCATGGTATTTTATTTATAATTTTTAGACATTAAATAATTAAATTTATT
Organism: Viscum album; assembly: GCA_963277665.1. Classification (NCBI taxonomy): domain Eukaryota; kingdom Viridiplantae; phylum Streptophyta; class Magnoliopsida; order Santalales; family Viscaceae; genus Viscum; species Viscum album. Next base: position 1,301,496,055 of record OY728140.1, on the reverse strand, counting down.
TACAACACAATGATGATGAAGTAATTACCATATTAATGATAGAATCAAAGAAATGATATTATAAATATTAAAATTAATATATTTTTAAAGTTTTTATGACATACATGAATTTTCCAGGTGAATATGAAATTTAATTTCCGATTCAATGTATCTTGTTCGATGTAATCAAATTATGATGACTTTAAAAAAAACAAAATACCAAATAGTGTCAAATTTGACATAAACTAATATTTAAAACAAATACTGTATTATTGGTTGATATAATATTCCTAAAAATGTATGGTTCGGTAAAAGGGCTTAAATAATATTATATATGTCATTAATGAGCCACTTGAGGTTCTCTTGTAATTTTAGAGTAAATTTATTAACCATATAGAGTAAGAATTCAAGAAGACACGGTAAAAGTTAAACTATTTAACTAAGAGTTAAATCTAAAAGATAAGGTTAAAATGGTATCCTAAACATGTATAAAACCTATTGGTTGAGAGAATTTAGACCCATAACCACCTAAATCTAGAAATAAATTCATTGGTAACAATTATAATCCAAATTTAATTGTATAATAATTTAATACATTAATCTTTTCCTAAAGTGACCCTCACCCCTCTTATAAAAGGGAAATTCCCCTTCTCTCAAAATCACACCTCCATTTCCATTTGGATCGGTCAAAACCTGCCCAAATATACTCCCAACTTCCTTTACTTGATCTTAGTGGCCTTAGTATAAATCTAACCTAGGGATCCCTTTTGATCAAATCAAAAGGAAGAACTCGAAGAAGAGGTAAATATTTCATCACCTATTTCAAGTTCTTCTTCTTCCACTTCATCTTTCGTTGTCGTTTCCATTATAAAACAATGACTCTAGTATCTTCTATATAATGTTATGTTATTATAAATATGTTACAACTATATTCATTATTTTATCCATCCTATGAATGACATGTCAACATACTTGTGTACGTACCGCTTACCGTCTCCACGACATGGTGCAATTGTTATTCAATACATTATTATTTGGATTGTAAAATAATAATGTATAATTGTTGTAAATAATAAATATAACAAGTTAATGTTTATTTATTTATGATATATCATCTATTTACATAATATTTTAAATCAAAAGAATGATATTGTCACTCGTACATACGTACAGATTACCGTCTCCACGACGCGATGAGAGTCATTTCCATGTTCACCATTCAATGATGATTATAAAAATATATATTATTAATAAGAACTTAATATATGACATAATAATGATACTTAAGATATATATATATAAATATATATATATATATATATGTATGTATGTATGTATGTACTTACGCAAATCTTATTCACTTACTTTTTTTCAATACAATGTTAAAATAGAAACAACATTTATGTGTACATACGGCCTACCTTTTCCATAAACGGTGCCTTCCACATCATATATACATCTATTATAAATATTTATATTCTAAATATATATGATATATAAATAATGGATTATATTATAGAATTATTTAAATCATAATCTAAATGATACGTCAAGAATAACAAGTTAAAACACATATGATAAAGAAAGCGATTATTACCCAAGATGTTAATTTTACATGGAAATCATTATTAAATGGGTAGTATAAAGTCATAAACGAATCATGTATGATGTAAAAAATATGAATATGGTTCTTTTATAATCTAATAACAAACTATGTTCATTATATTGGAGGTTAAACGTACCCTCGACCAAAGGAAAGTGCAAGGTAAGGGTTATTTCCTCAATCTCGTTATTATTCGAGAATGTTCATGTGTAAGTATTTTACGGGTCATTCTTATCATAAATACCCATATTTCATAAAACAAAATTCAAAAAGGAATCTTTTATGTTTTTATGGGAGGGTCTATTTAACTAGATCCTTATTTTAAATGTTTTAAATATTTATCTTTTTAAACCCTTTTAATTAATGTCCATATTTTCAAAATGATTTTAAGAATTTATTTATATGGAAATGAATGTTTTGAAATGATAATTATTTTAAAATATTATAAAGTGGTATGGGAATCTTTGATTCAAAAATATATTTTAAATTAATTCATTTATAAATTGTGAGACTTACAAACTATTTCATGAAAAGGGGATATTTCTCACAAAGTATTTTATTGATCATTTTCATCTATGTAAACATCCTTTGTTGGATTTTAAACATGTTTGAAATTGATTTATTATGATACAAATCATCCATATTGTATTTATGGTTTTGTGATATTTTTTTTCAGTGGATGTGATATTTTTATACAATTCATAATTTATGGTTAAAGTATTGACATTTTATATGCTAGTTTTAATACGAATGTTTATGTTATATATCAACCTTTTCATATGAGGAATGTATTGAACTTAGTAAGTGATGGGTGGAGCCCTCTATAGATCGTTGATATATCGATAGGTCTCACGAGACAATTATACATGGAATTGGCTAAGCCCTTTCCCTATTTGATATATGGTTTTGGCTGAGGTATTAATCGTTTTTAGACTTCTTGGCCAAGGCCTTGAAAAAATGTTTCAGAATGTCTGGCATTATACATTCCCCCATTATGAAAATAATATTGATGGTTCATGTGGTTATTCGACTAGTAGAATACCCAAGACTATGTTTTATTACGACATTATTTACTCTTTTCATATTTCTGCAATAATTTTTTCATGTTTATTATTTGTAAAGGCACGTGTTTTCAATTATTCACCATGCATATTGTTTATGTTATATTATGCTAAATTATTAACCATTACCGTGCATCTGAGCTCACCCCTTTCTTATGTTTTATTTTCCCAGGATCCCAAGAAGTGTTTTATGTTTGAGATACAGGTCTAATCTAGGGGAACAATGGCATTCTCAACGGATTATTTTTTATGCTGTATGTTATAAAATGTAATATAATGTTCATGTATATATTACATTTTCCAAGACTACTAAACTGGTCAGTTTTTTGGGACTTCATTCCTTGTAATCATTACAATGTATTAAAATAATGCGCCGACTCTGGGAATCTAGGGTCGGGGCATTATAGATTTGGGGATGGATGTATTTATAAGGGTAGTGTGTGAGGAAGGAAGGCCATGAGTTTTATGTTAGTATTTGGGATTATTAATTATCATTTATTAATACTTGATTATAACATGGATCACATTCATTATTAATTCCATGAAAAATCCAAATGTACTATCATATAAGTTATGTGATGCTCCTAGGATACTTAAAATTATGTAATAACTAGTCACCCATTAGTGTACATATTCATGGGTAAGGGGACTTTCATTGATTATGTTTGGTTTAGGGTGATTAGGGTTGTGAATGTGTAACCAATAACTAATTATAAATAAGTCAAAATTTCATCTCCCATACTATTCTAACTATTTCGCAGGTGTTGAATCATGATATGTATTTTATTTTTTGACATACATATTATATATTGAGCATTTAAAATTTTTATATGTTATATTATTCATGTGTTTCTATGTTAGTGATTTAATTAATTATCTACAACATTATGAGGTTTTCATTAAGATTTTATTAATGCTCATTATGAAATGTGTGGAATTAAATTGTTTTTTTCTTTGTCATACATTCAAATATGTAATTTTAAATATTTTTGCAATGAATTTTTTGAATGAAATAAATTTTGTTTTTCAAATAGTGTTTAAGGTAATGGGTTTTATAAAAAAAATTATTTATGAAAATATATTTCCTTAACATGTTGGAACAAGTGGTGAATGTTTTACGGTTTCATACCCATTTTATATAATTAATTTAATAGTTAAAATTTCCTAGATTTAAATTTATATGAATTGTGTTTTATTGGAAGTGGTTTTGTGGTTTTGTTTATTAATCATGTAAAAAAATATTTGTATTTTTATGTTCAATCTATAATGTTTATAAATTTTATTAAAAAGGTAATTCCATAGTTCTGGGTGGTCGTGATCCCCTACTGAGTTCTTATTTATTTCATCCCTATATTATCATATTTATAGGTCCCATGTTTATCTATATGGTTTATTTTGATTGAATTGATCATCATAAAGTTTCTGTTTTTTTATTACTCTAATATGTCTATGTTGATTACTTGATTTTGGTTGACCAACAACTAATTTCATAGATTATCCAGAATGATTCCCCATAAATAAATTTCTTTGGAAAAATTGTATTTTTTTTATATTTTTTATGTATACAGTGTATATATATCCATTTTTAGGGAAATCAAATTCATTGGGTGGGAATATTTTCCAGGTATAAGAGGGATTCTAGGTGGTGAGAATGGTTTTTAGTGATCATGTTATTCATTAATTTTATTATTATCTATTTTGTTTATTTCATAATTTTTGTTTTAGAGTCTATTTATAATTTATTGAGGGATTTTTTTATTATATAATTATTATCAAATTAACTTTTATTATTGGAATAAACTATTTCCAAGTATGTCCATGTGATGCCCATAAACATGCTTTAAACTCACGGGAAATGAAAATTCTCTTCGGGTGTTTGGAGGGCTGGTTCAAGAAACTGTAGAAGGTACTACCAATACTAGTTCATTATAAATGGTATCATATAATTGGTTTCTACTATTATATAAGAACACATGCACATTGAGCTCCCTTTGTTTTATTGTGTTTAATGGTATGATCAAGTAAGAATTTTTCATTGGAACTCAAGAGTTAGGATCAACGGGAGTAAAGATTCAACTTTTCATCCCCAAGCCATGAGTTTTTGTTCTAGGTGTGATTTAATTTTCAATATGAGATCATTGTTATTTATGGTGCATCACTCACAACATTGAACAGGGCACCCTACAGAAAAGGGAACGACGAGATGCTTAATGTGTGGAAATATTAACTTGTGGTGCATAACATGTATGTACACATATATCAATAATATCCAATAATAAATTATACAATAATTACATTAATATAAAATATTTTGGTTCAATAATTCATATTTCTTCCACCACACACACAAAATATGAATGTAAAAAAAGATTAAATCATACAATCTTTAAGGAGTGAGGTTCTCTCATATTGAAATAAATAACAATTTCTCAGATATTTAAAACAAACTATTAAATATTTTGAACCATATGTCTAAAAAACAATAGATAAAAAAAATAGAACATATACTAAAAAAAAGTGAAGTACCCTGCTCTGCCCTTGATCGATAGAGGGGTTGGCATCATTAACTGAGAAAAAAGCATAAATACAATTGAAAAAAAAACTCTTCTTTGGAATCAATTCACAATCAAGGTGTACCGCATGCGTATTCCTTCCTTAAACATGGTAATAAGGGTTGTTGTGGTTAGTGTTTCTCGGTCAAGAAGTTGTGTTCGAGGGAGATGTCTCGCACTGCTCGACACGGTCGAGTAGTGGCCGAGTCACGTTTGTCCTGAGTAGAGGATAGGGGTGCGCCGTAGGGGATGTCGGGCACGAGTTATATTTGAGGTATTTTTAATCGTTATTGGGATATGATTCGGATGAGACATGCTAAAAATAAAAGAAAAAAACAAAACAAGTTGGCGTAGTGGCATGTTCCATGCTACTATGGGCCATTTTGCACCATATCATGTGATTCTATGAGGCTTTCCAGATATGCCGGGGAATAGCCATGGCTTGGATCTCAATTTCCAGTTGTGTTCCATGGCTCTTTCCATTAATAAAAATGATTGAGATTTATTTGGATTTTGGTTTTATTCTCACATCAATTGTGTGTTGATCGTCAATGAAATATTGTATGTATCCTTGGAGATCATATAGGATTTTTTTGGATAGTAACATCACTTGAATAAATGATTTACGGTCAGATTGTATGCTCATATAATCATTTTGGATTGGGAATCCTATTAAAAAATCTATTTACAACAATATTATTAGGATCTAGAACAACCATCTCAAAACAATAAATGTGAATCCACTTCCATGTGATATATTTTTTCACATTAAGGAGATTCAAAATCATGTTACAATCATGATTTCATAAAATTAAAGGCTTTTAATTATCAAACCAGAACCCACATACCTTGTATGAGTGTCATAGAAGTGATTTTGTTTGTTTTTCTCATTCCCCAAGGATTTCAAATAGCAATTTTTAAAACCCAAACATTATAAAATTTATTCATTGGAAAAGGAAATTCATTCTATAATAGTCTGATTGTATAGCCAAGTGTGAAATTATTGAGTTCTTAAATTCAATGACATTATCATAGATAATTATTTATCTTGATTTATCATATTCCATCACTCAACTCCAAAATTTTTTTACTCAACAAATAGATGTTTTGAAAACCAATTTGGTATATAAAGTGCCCATAATCAAAGTAGAAATTAAAAAATACCTGATAGCATGACAAATCTGGAACCCAGTAAACACAGAGATGATGTCGGAGGAACATAGTTTTCCATGGGAGATGTAGCAGTGAGGGTAGATGGGTGGAACATAGATCTGGTCGGTTTCAGGGACTGGTGAGGTGAGACCAGAGGGAGCCCAGGAGAGGGAGGTAGAGGTGGGGAGGAGATTCAGGGAGGGAGAGGGAGCGAGAGCATGCAACGAGGGAGAGGATGGGGGTAGAGGTTATCCAGACACATGGAGGGTTCCAGTGAAGGAGAGGACGAGGGGAGGAGGTGTGAAATAGGTGGAGGTGGTGAAAATAGGGAGAGGATGGGTGGAGTAGATGAGATGGAGGTGGAGGAAGGAGTGACAAGGCAGATGAGAGGCAGTAGAGGTGAGCCAGAGGTAGTTTAGCAGAGGCGGTGCTATAGAGGCAGGGCAACAGTGGAGGGGATGGGAGGTAGAGTTTGGTTTTAAAGGGAGATAGAAAGAGGAAGAGGGGGTGGGGTGGGAGTGCAAGAATGATTTTCTTTATTTATTCTTTTAAACCTCCATATATTTTCACCTGAATTAAGGGGTGAAATTTCCTATATATCAAGTAGTTTCCACAAATTTTGCCCCATCATATGTGTCTAACCAGCCCCAGTCGATGATGAGTGATAGATCATGCACGTACCTCTTCAGCTGTGATACATTGATGAAATTATGCACCATGTTAATAATTGGGGGAAGATCTAGGTGGTACACCAAATTACTAACTCTACTCAATATCTGGAATGGGCCGATCAATCACAGAGACAACTTCCCACCCCTCCCAACTTTTTGCAATCCCCGTTAGGGTGAGACCTGGAAGGACACACGGTCTGCCTCCTTGAAATCCAAGGGACCATGTCTCCTGTTAGAAAAATATTTTTGTCTATTATATTCAGTCCTCATCCACTCTTGGATGACCTATACCTTCTCGGTGGTTGACTGTACCAACTTTTGACCCACGATTGCTGAGTCCCCAAGGCCATTCCAACATAATGGTGATCTTTATGGTCACCCATACAATGACTCCACTTGTGACATACCAAATGGTGGGGTGTTATCTGTTGGTGTACGCGATCTCCACTAGTTGTATTTGATCCTCCCAACTATGACTGAACTCCATGTTGAAACCACACAGTATGTCTTCTAAAACATGAATAGTTCTCTCTATCTGACCATCTATCTGATGGTAGATTGCTGGGCTCAATATAATCTCTATCCCAAACACCACCTACAATTCCTTACACCATAAGGATATAAAGTATGTGTCTTGATCCAAGACTATTGTCGATTGGATCCCATGGCGAAGAACTATCTACTGCTTATAGAGGCATCACAGACTCTTTGTTGAAATCTTCTACCGAATGGGTAGAAAGTGGTACGACTTAGTGAGCCGATCAACAATCATTTATATGGGATAATACCTTCTGGATGTGTAGGGTAAGATCATCACAAGGTCCATCGAGATACCATCCCATTTCCACATCGACACCTCATGTGGCTGAGTCAAGCCTGCTGGAACCTAATGCTCTTCCTTCACATGATGACAAGTGTGTCACCATGAATGGAACTATACCGATGCCTTATTCATCCTAAGCCACCGGTATTGATGTCAATGATACTGGTATATATTTTACCCTTCTATATGTACCACCAAAGGGTAGGTGTTGAAATGTATTTGATCCTCCTCACACGACACCACTAGAAAAATAGTGTGCCCTTGGAAAAGGATGATGTTATCCCAACCTATAAAATACCCATTAGGAGCTTGGGATGAGGATAACTAAACATGACAGGCCATGCAATAAACATCCACAAGCTGGGCCTTAGTAACTTGATGTTAGAGTGGGTGAGTGACTTCCCACAACTGCATATGAGGTCATCCATCCCTATCCATGTAGGTTATTTTGCATTGAGAATAACTGCTCTTACCCCTTACATAGAAACTGCAATCTAGATCTCATATTGAGTGCATCCACTACCAGGATCCGCATTCCATGATTATAGACTATCTCAAAGAAATATTCCTAGAGAAACAATATCCACCACCATTACCTCATGTTAAGGTCCTTTTGGGAGAAGATATACCTGAAACATTTCTGGTCTATGTAGATGGTATACTTCTCCTTTCAACTAGTGCCTAAAAATCTTCAAAGCTATGACCACTATGTCTAGCTCCCAATCATGGGTTGCATAGCTCTGCTCGTTCTTCCTCAACATTCCTGAACTGTCGGTGATCACTACTATCCATGACATTAGGACGCAACCCAATACGGTCCATGATACATTTCAAAATACTATATACCCAACTCCATTATCTAGTAGACTTAAAATGGGGGAACTCCTCAGTCTCTACCTCAGCTCCTTGAAATTATATTGGAACATCACTATCTACACGGAGGGTTTTAACATCAATGTCAAAGGTGATAATGGTGTTTCTAATCAAGAAAAAGATTACATGAATGTTTGTTAGTACCTAGCCAACCCCCAAAAGCAGCGTACCATAGTCATGATCTGGGGTGGCTCTCAAGAAAGCAATAATATATCATTCTCGGTTCCACTGTGACTCCAGCCTTTGAAATGAAATTTCCCAAAAAATGGACTTCCTAAATTCATAAGGGACACTTTGAGTGAATCCCATAATGTTTTTTCTCTCTGAGTATATCCAAAAAAATCTGTAGGTGTGTCGTGTGCTCCTCCTCAGAACACTAGGATGTTATCAATGAAGACCACAATGAATCATTCAAGGTAGGGATGGAAGATACTGTTCATGAGTCCCATGAACACTTCTTGGTAATTGTTTATGCCAAACGACATCAACAAGAACACATAGTGTCCATACCGACATCCGAAGGATGTCTTCAGTACATCCCCATCAAATAGAAAAGGATTATGATAGCCTATGATATGGTCTATCTTCGAGAACCATCTCGCTCCCTTAAGCTGATCGATGGAGTAATGAATCCTTTGCATTGGATAAATGTTCTTCATGTTAACATATTTCAAGTGTCGAATGTCCACACACAACCTCAAACTCTCGTCTACCTTCTTGGAAAACAATAATATGGTTCCCACTGTCAAAAACTGGGCCTTACAAATCCCTTCCTCTTCCAATCCTCCACATATACCGAAAAGTCATGAAGATCTGTGGAAGCCAACTAGTATGATGGTGTGGATATTAGTGTTTTTCCGTTGTACTATTCAATAGATAATTAAATCTCCCGGTGAGTGGGTAGTCCCATAACATCATCAAGAAAGATACATTTGTATTCGTCCACCACTATGGGAAAGTGAGGACTCTTCTCATCCACCCCACCGAGGATGAGGATAGACAACTAGTGTGTGAAAGCTAATCCATCCTCCAAGAATGTCCATCCTGCACAGTAAAGGATATCATCTTTTTGGTGAAAGAATACATGGTCTCATCCCCATCGACACATAGAACTCTATTCCTAACATTGTTGATCTCATAATGAACTATTGACAACCAGTCCATACCAAATAAGACATCATAAGTCCTTGAACCCTCTACATGGAGATCATAGCCAAAGATCATGCCTCCTGGTGTAATATCACACTACCAGTAGTAGTGTGTTATCATCAAATCCCATCCTATAAGTGTCCTTATTCATAAGGATTGAGCCACTGAATCCACAGGATTCTCGGAGCTGTGAACAATGTCCCTGGTATTGAAAACGTGAATGGCACATGTGTCTATTAGAACTGAAACTAAGGTGAAGAGGACACATATCCGACCTATAATTATCACGGGAGCTCCATGGAAGTTGGCCTCCATTGCATATAGTTGGACTCACCCCTTTCTACCTACTCTCGGAGCCAATGGTAGACCACCTGGGCGGGGGGTGGTTGTAGCACATCGATCCTCCACCCACCACCTGATGCTCCGCCGGCTTCCCTGACATGTTATCCACCCTGGGGACCACCTCACTCGAACCTCTGCCTCTACCTCAGTAGATCATAAATAGTATTACAGTATTCTACATGGGTATATGGGTAATCACAAACCATGTTCCCCTATATACAACATGAGTAGTACACGATTCCCCTCTAATTACTCCCTCCACCCTGGGGGTCTTGAATCGCTAATCCTTCATCATGGGCCTATCCACCAAAATTCTTAACCCACATGTTCCCTTGTGTCTTCTTCCTACTACACAAAAATGAAGACTCCTCCACCTGGGTTCTACTGGTAGACTATGCTGCTTGCACCCACTCTCTGAGGAACCTCAACATGAGAAGGGATTACTCCAAGAACCCCATCCTGAGTAGGTATGCGAAGAGATACCGTGAATTCCTTGATCTCCGGGTGTAGTCCCCGCTCAAAAGATCAAGTACTGAAGAATGGGTCTTGCACCATGCCCATTTATTAGTGATAATGATAAGTGAATCTCTCTATTTACTCAGCTACTATCATGCCACCCTGTTGTAGGTGAGGTATCTCCTGTATGCGCACAAAGGAGAAAGTATTTGGAGAGAAATCTTCTGTAAAAAGGCACTCAATGTCTATTTATGTGAGGGCCACCACATCTTGTGTCTAGATCATCAATAATAAACATCTACACATCATGCTTTGAAGAAGGCTCATGACTAATACTGCTATCTGGTTTAGAGGCATCCTCACTAGAAGAAAGATTTGCAAAACAGCCTCAAGACAATCCTCTTCTACCTAGGGGAAGATTCACCCCTAAACCTGGGAGGTCACTGCCTCTGTAGGTCATGTACAGAACTGAGCATATGTGTGTCCTATACCTATAGCACCGGTTTTAGCTACGGAATAACTGGTGGTGGAAATGCTGGAGAAACTCCTAGTGGGACGATCTTCATTTATGGTCCATGTCCGGATGCCGCATCACTGGGCATACCATTCTTATGGTCACACACGAGAATCCTCCCTATACGTCTAAATGGTGGAATCTTGGAATAGATAAATATGAACCATGGTCAATATGTTATACCGGGTGAGATGACCCAAGAAGGACATGAGAAACACTCAAAAATCATATATGATTCCTGGAACCTGTTGATTCATGTATCAAGTAGAAAAGCAGAATTTAGGGTCCTGGTGGATGGATACATCAGCTGCTGCACGAAAATGGGGTTCTCAAGCTTGAAATTGAAACTTGAAATATCCAACATTGTTTCCCCCAAACAAAACAATAGACCTTTGGTCATTATAGTTGAACCAACATCCCTCTAATTATAATTTTTTTACTACCCGTTCTCTGAGGCCCGTGTTACGACTACCCCATGCCCACCTCATAAAGGCCAGGGGGTGGAGACTAGAACTGAAGGATTTATCCAGCAAGTGGGAGGCATTTACTGAGTACCTATGCACTCACACACTCACAACCCAGCAAGATGTTCTAAAAAGGAAAACATGCATTCCACTAAGACAACTACTGAATATATAAGTACAAGTTGCAATTAAAATATGCTAGAATACAAACCCATCAAATGACAAGTTGTAATTAAGAGAGTTCAGGGTTTCTGATAATACTTACAAATACACCATACATAATATGTATGCATAGAGTAGTTGTTGGAATCTGTAAGAGTATTCCCCCTATCCAGTCTCACCAGGCACTGCTTGGTCCTAGACAACCAATGTCTCTTTCAAACTGTCGGTTGACTATAAAAGACACAAATGGTATAGGAAATGACCGTGCAAGGGCGAGTAACATAATACACAATAGGGACTCCAAACCACAAAAACGTAACACAATTTAAATGTTCACACTAATAATAATCAGATCACACAGGTAGAACAAAATGTATTGAAAGAACGAATATCCATTATAAAGATGAAATCTTCTACTACTGATGGAATCATCCTCATTGAGTCCCCGAGGTCTACACATCTGCCATGACACTAAGGTCATCTCAGATAATGGGCCATTGATGTCCAATAACATGCCCGACCATAGAGGTATTCTTGGAAACTCTGCCTCTATGGTTCACTCGTCCATTGGGCCACTAAGGTCCACTCGGCTACTGGGCAACTAAGATCCACTTGTCTATCAAGACACTGAGGTCTACTCGACTACTCGACCACTGAGGTCTTATCATATACTAGTTCACTAATGTCCACATGGATATTATTCCACTAAGATCATATCGTCACTTCCATCTCATCAGAACCAACCACAAGACATTCACTCGAAGTGTTCTTATTTTTTAGAGAATCTAATACTTAAGACATTTGTCCTAACTCACACTCTAATGAAACTCACTTGGAGTAATTTAAATTAACCTAATCATCATGAGGGTACCAATTCCACAAAAATATTGTCTTTCAAACATATGTTTTGGATGTTATGTCTGTTTTACTAAAATGGTGTCGGTCCAGTAAGGGTCCGGTCCGGCCCAGTCATACCCATAGGAACTAGATCTACCAACACAACCCGGGTTGTCCCTGACTTGATCTAGGTTCGAACCAACCTACTATCCCTAGACCGGATTATCTAGGTCTTAGGTATGGGCTTCTAGGCCGTGTTTGTGGCCCACTGGGCCACCCGGTGTGCCCCGACTCCTCCTGCTCATCCCACTATGTGCGAGTCAGCCTCCTCCTTCTGAAATGTTGCAGGCCCACCATATCTCCCACAACCACATGGGTTTCCATGGGGTCCACATCCATGGTCCAGTTGGACCGTAGCCCTCCATCTGTATGAATTGTCATGGCTCACCATGTCCACTCACGTCACTGCAGCCGACCATCGATGGTGGCCCAATCCACTACCACTAGTAAATGCCATGATCCACCTAATCGTCGCGTTGCACCACCTTTATGAACCTTCGAGGCCCCTGTGCCCTGGAGGTCACTCCCGTGGGAAACCAGGTTCACTTTGCGGGTCTGTTTTTCTATCTATGAGCATATTCAAGATCCTCGGCTCTTCATCGTCACTACAACAAGATCAAAGTTCTATTTCCATAAATCTGGGGATTAATCATAAACTACAAAAGAACGACCCTAATGGAGGGATCCAGACCTTGTTTAGGTCAGCTCGATCCCTCGGTGTTAGATTTCAAAACAAGTTGTGGCAGATTTAAGATTCAATCATTTATAAACCTGAATAAAAAACCTCATGATCAAGTAACCCTTCCACAAGAACAAACGACATAAAGATCAACCTAATAGTGGACTGATCATCATTTTTTGTTTACAAAGAATGAACGGGGAACGAATTTCATCAATAACAAACCCATACCTCGATGTTGGATCATACATTGGTTAATATCACACCACTAAATTCCTGGGATCCACAATCCGTCATTGGAATCCCATCGTTGATCATCGATCACTAATGCCGAATCATTAATGGTTCATAGAAGTCATATATTGTGCCAACGATCCGTCCACAACTAAACCATTAAAAGATGAAAATGTGTTTCAACATTTCTGTATCATTGTATTTCATTGTAGTTACGATATTTCATTTATGAAAAATCGTTTCTGTTATGCTCGGGTTGCACCTCCAGTACATTGAATCAAAAATTCAAAATTAAAATAAATTAAAATTTAAGGTTTATTTTATTTTCCTTAAGATAAATATTTTATTTTATTTTTCATAAAAATATCAAAAAACTAATATTTTTCCTTGTCCCAATCTAGTCGAGGTTAACTACTTTCCTTCGTAAAGTCATTATTACAGATCAAACAGTGCTCCCAGATTCATAATCAGGGCACCTGTTTATATTTTGCAAGAAACTGCAAACATGTGCTATTTTAAATAAACCAAAAATTTTTCAAACACTTATTCTATGATCACTGATCCTTGAAACCATGTTCATTCTAAGAACATGACCTCAAAATAATCCCATATAATTTAAAAAAAATTACATGGAATTCCCAGACATTACATACATTCTCCCCCCATTCATCTTTCAGTCCCCTAATGTAGAAAACCATACATACCATGAACGAGTTCTAGCCATAGCTCTTCCATTTCCTTCCCACATTCCCATGTATCTTCTTTAATATTACCATGATTCTATAATACATACACTAGACTAATTCTCTTTCCCTGAAATAAATTCTCTTTCCTATCCAGAATCTAAAATGAGATATGTACCAACAAAGATTCCAGTTCTAGGTCAACGTGAACCCATCTGATCACATGTTCAAGGTTTGGCTAATATTTTTCAACTAAGACATGTGGAAAACATTATGAACCATACGGAACCATGATGGAAATTCCAATCAACATTCCACCTCCACAAAACATTCTAGTATCTCAAAAGGTCATATATACCGAGCATATAACATTATCTTTATACCAAATGATGATGTCTATGCCTTTGAGATATCATCAAGAACATATGACCAGTCCCTGAAAACAAAATTTTTTGTCGCTGATGATCCACATATGATTTATGGAGATTATGAGCTGTGTTATCCTATTTTTGATCAACTAATTATTCACTATTGTTTCTTGGACAAGACTAGTCGCGACTATTGATGTCTCCCCTATTTCAACATAACACTGTGGGAATGATAACGAAGCCCATACAATGCTTCAATATAAAGTTATATGTACCAAGGCTTGATAACAGTTATTATATGATTACCCCATAAGGGGTTTATGATCCTCTAATGAGCCACCAAAACACATTACCCATGTCTGCAATATGTCTTCCAATATCTTTATAATCCTTTTGTATTACACATCCATATGAGGATGATAAAACATACTCATAGTAAACTAATTCCTAATGGTGTTCTATAAGGATTTCTAGAAATGAGATGTGATCCTCATATCTCTACCTAACATGATTGAAACTCGTATGTCATGTCTCTTTAAGAATTCATTGATTTTTAATTTTTATTGATCCTCCATTATAAGAGATTCATGAATATTTATGAAATGGGATGACATGTTAAAAGGATCCAATATTAATAATATTGAATAATGTCTTCATATAGTTCATGGGAGACCATTAACAAAATCCATAGATATTTTCTCCCATTTCCACACAGGAATAAGTAATGACTGCAACATACCCACCAGACTATAGTGCACTTCTTTGTCATACTGAAAAGTTAAGTACTGAGAGACTAACTTATCAACATTATTTTTCATGCTTCTCCCCCAAAACTACACCTTCAATAACTTAGACACCTTTTGTATCCCCAGCTGAACAATCCATCTCCAATGGTGTTATACATGAAGGATTTTTCCCTGAAAACCCATTGGAACCACCATTTGATCATCGAAACAGCAAACTGAACTCCAATCAAGTTTACAGCCGTGAAAAGTCTTCCCATAGTTGATTTTGTAACTCATAACTAGAAATGTTTCATAAAAAATTTGTGTGTACTTGACCATCTTAACCAATTCCTGAATAAGTATATAATAAAAGAAAACTACAACATCACATCAGTCTTCACATTACACATGCATGTTGGCTAGGACATGCATTAACTGCCATTCATCTAAAGCTTAATTTTCTAATGGAGCATATGACTTTATGCTCAATGCATCTTCCACTAAATTATGAATTCTAATGTATACATCAAGTAAAATTCAAATCTCTAGAGATACATCCTTCATATCTGTTTCCTCAAATTCAGATCTTGCTATTGGAAATTGTGTTTCATGTTCTTATAATGTATGAACAAAATAAATTTATCAAAAAATATATAGTGACGTATGGTCTTCTTATCATATACCACTGCCGCTAATTCCAATTCATGTGCTAGGTAATTTTTCTCATGAACTCTCAAATGACTTCAACCTTTAGCCACAACATGGTATCCTTGTATGATAATATATCCCAAACATGATCTTGAAGCATTATAGTACACCACATACCCATGTCTTTATTCTAGAAAAATTGAGATTGGGGCAGATGTAAGATGAACACTCAACTGCTAGAAGGACTTATTGAATTCTTCAATCTGTTTTAATGGATAATTCTTCTTTTCACAACCATCATTGGAAAGGATAGTCATGATAAGTCAAACACAATGAATTGGTAGTATCCATTTAGACCATGAAGACATCATATCTAAAAGGAATTATTCAGTTGTTTCCATGAGATAAGGGAATCTATATTCTAAAGATCAAATGAAACACCTTTTTAATAAATCACATGGCCTAGAAAGCATAACTATAGTATAAAAAATTAACACTTTGATAATTTGTCATAAAAGTAGTGATCTATAATGGTTCACAACATTGTTTCCATGTATAGATCATTTTCATATCATGTCTTTGAATAGATCAAAATTTCATCCACAAACCCCATAAAAACGAGTCTAGATATCTCCAAAATATCCAATTGAACAAATCTATAAAAACCAACAGTGCATTCATTAGACCAAAAGCCATGAAAAAATATTCATAGTGGTCATATCTACTTTTGAATGTGGTCATTAGGGTGTCTTCTATTTGAACTAACAATTAGTGATATCCTAATCATAATTAAATTTCTATGAACCACTTATCTCCCCTAAATTGATTGAATTAGTCATCAATGTGTGGAAGTGGATACCTTTTAAATATCAAAATATAGATAAACTTATGATAATGAACAGACAACATCATAGTTCAATCTTCATTCTACATGAATAAGACCAATTATTCCCACGAATACATGCTCATGAAAATGAAAACATTTCATTACTTAACCTCTAACTACACATTCAATTCCCCTAAATCTATTTGTTCGATCCTATATGATGGAAGGAAGATGTGATTGGTCCCTAGAATGAGATCATTTGTAAACATCACTTCACTAAATGGTGGTTACCCAGATATGTTCTATGGAAATACATTTATAAATTGAACCCCAACTGCTGGAAAACTACCTTCCTTGATCTCTTCCTGTAATGTCAATGTCAATGCCACTAACAGATTAGAGATCCATCCAACCATTGGTGCCAACAATCTTGTTACACCATTATTTAATACCCTCTCTCCTATGTAGAGATACTCAGTGCCTTCTTCAGTCGTGAAACTAACCTTTATCCTATAATAGTTTATTTGAGATGAGAACATAGTTGACCAATCCATACCCTGGATTACATCAAATACATCCATATCGAAAATCGATAAGTCTCATTTCATCTGTACTCCATAAATAGAGATAGAACATGCTCTACAAAAAATATAATTACACTCTATTTCGCTAGAAGGAGTCTAATGATTTAACATAGAAGGAATCCTTTCTAATTTTAAGAATAAGATGTCGATAGCATGAGAAGAAACGAAGGAATGAGACGCAATAGTATCAAACCACTATTGAAAAAATGTCAAATTCAAATGAATTGTAACTATCGCCCTAGATGGTCCAACCCGATCATTGACAATAATCTGCAAAACTCTATACAATTGATTCATAGAAGCACTCTCATATTTATTCCCTTTTTGTTATTTCCAATATTGCGGAGTCATAGAATCCCAAGAATCACCATGGAATAATCTTCTCTATTGAAAATATGATTCTGCTGTCATCTCTTATCGAAGCATGTGATTCTTGTGACACTTGAGATGTGTCTCGAGCACCCTACTGAAGAGATCTACAAAAAAAACACTTTTGATTTTCCATCTTGTTTTAAATATATAATGATATTTGTAGTTCTATAAAATACGACTTTATGTTGTCAAAGGAATCAAATTGGTAGAATCCCTCACGCCTATTTGGTCCTGGATGAAGATTTACTGATCCAACTATCTTATTCTGATTCCCACCATGACAATGGAAATAGGTGTCTCTCTTTTTCTTTCTCCCAGTATTAGAGTTTCCAAAATTTCCAATACGGATCATCATACATCCTCCTACCATTTCTCATTATATATTTCACTCATCCACTATTTCTCTATTCACCCTCTCCTTGTAATTCGTAATACAGAGCACCGCGATCTTCAAACAAATTTCTTACCATAACACTAATTCAAAGATACATACCTTCAAGGATGCACTTTCCAAAAATTCGAGCTCAAGATGCACTAAATAAATGAATTTAGCCTCATAATTTGTGATAGAAAGATTATATAGATTTGGGATAAATTATTATTCCATCCTATAGATCATGAATGTATGTGGATGTAATTTTTTATTAAAAAAATTCTCAAAATCCACGAATGTAAGTCTGTGTTCCTCTTTAGAAGACAAGACTAGTTTCCACTCCTAGTGTACACAAACCTTGAGAATATACATGGTCAACTTGTATTTAATCATTGATGGTGTGCTGCAGAAATAAAAAATATGATTCATCATATTTAACCACAACTCAACATTTTATTGTTCAAAATCAACCCACATGTTGGGTGAATTTTTCATCATGGATAGGATAGAATGATCCACGTGCCTTCGATCATCCCTTTGGTTCCCTATGTCTATGGATCGAAATGCATGAATGATACTCTAAACCAGGTCTTGGTTCACCTGTGGCATAGGGTAAACCAAATTCTACACATGTTCTTTTGGTTGTTTCATACAACACCGAATGAGTGCCATTTTCTAATCAAACAAAAAATAGGGTATATCTCATTCCCTTTCAATTGTTGGCATGGAATTTTAAATTATATTATATCAACAGTCACAAAATTGTTTCCAAAAACACCATTTTTCATTTTCAACATATTTTTAAAAACCAATCATGCATTTTAAAATCAAACCATTCTCAAAACTCACCCTGTATCTTCATTTTAAAATCATTCATTTGAAAACATATTTTTTTTATAAATAAATATGCATTTTTACAAATTCATTAATCATTACTCTAAATAAAATATGCAATCCAAGTTGAAATTTATTCCCATACAATGCATGCGATACTCTTCTAATTGTATAAACCCTTGAAAATGGAATTCCAAGATCTTATAAGTGTTTCCAAAACACTTATTCACCCAATACCTTGGTAACATGAAGATAAGAAAAAACAATTTAGTTACATCCTTTTATTTTAAACATTTCAATTTCTGAAAATCATACTCCATTCTAAAATTCCATCCCATTTAATAGAAAATAAAGAATTCAAATCCAAGACAAAAAAAATACTACATGTTAATCAAGGACTGAACAAGATAAGAACATATATAACATCCCTCTAATTATCATTTTCATCAGAGTAAAAGTGGTCATTTCTTGTCGATAAGTGACATCCCCAAGATGAAAAATGATGTAAATAAATGATGAAGGGTTAAAAAGTAAGTGGGGTACGATTTAACCATTAAAAAATAATCAGCTAACCAAGAAACCATAACCAAACAACTACTTAAGATGTGTGATAAAGAAATACAACTCCACCGTCATCTTTATATAAACCATACCAATAATCACTACAACGGAAGACAAAATAATCAAGAGATGTAATCAGTGGACGAACAAAATAACACTCCATGAAGACCACAAGACTCCATGTTCTACAAGATCCAAATCCCATCATTAAAAAATATACCAAATATCACAAGGTAGTGACAAAAACATGTTATACTTTACCTTTTCCAATGAATCAAAAGACAACATCGACAAAAGCAAAAAAAATTCAAATAAGTGGTGATTATTGCAATCAATAAGTCTTACCAATGAATTCATTTCTCACCCCACTACGATAAGAGTGTTATGAACATTAATAAATAATATTTTATATAAAAAAATTTCCAAAAAAATATTATTACTAAATAAAAATAGGTTCCAAAATCCTCTGTAACCAAAAGTATAAAAGTTTAATTGAAACCAAATTTCTAGAAAGTCATTTTTCCATTAAAATAATTAAAAAATTCATTAAAATCGTTTATCAATATCCCTTTGTAATACATAACCCAGTATATACAATCACATAACCATCGATTCATGCTCCATTGTGACAATTCCAAACTCATGAGTGGTTTCTCATCGATCTATGAAGTCATCACAATGTAATTATATCCCATATTCCCTTTGACCTTTGTCACTAAGAACAATTTCACATTTCAACAAAGCCCTAAAAATGAAACATGAACTCACACAATAATATTCCCAAGGATCATGCCAAATGTCCTTTTCAATAAAACCCCCTTTTTATTGAAAATTGATCTTGCATGAAAACCATTTTGAAGAAAAACCATTTTAATAAAAATCCCTTTTTTATTGAAAACCCCATCCCCATACACCCATTAAAAAACTCCTGAAAATCCAAAATTGAAAATCACCATTTTAAATTCATGAAACTAAAATAACTTTCACAACAATTCACTGAAATTAAACAATATAAAAAATACTATAAATCGTCACTGAATAAGATTTATTCTATGAATTGTACTGAAATTTCTCAATCAATTTAATTCAATTTAAATAATTTGAAATGATTCCAATGAATTATATCTATAGTAGATGAGATTGAATCCAACTACCTGGCTGGTTATAATGAAACTTGAAACCAAATGAAGAACACAATAAAAACTTGGTCAAATCTCTAGGAAATCACCAAAGAACCCTTTTCCTACCAACAAGAAGGAATAATCTATTAATATTTGGCATCCCCAATCAGATATCTACCAATAAAATGAATAGATATTATAACTAAGAAGATAGGATAAGTAGATCTCTGTAGATCATAGAAAATGACCAAGAATGATGAAGAACATCACTTACTACAGTATTCCGACTTCAGATCACTGATGGAAGCCTCTATATAACCTCTCATTCAATGTGATAAACTTATTTGGCCTTATGAGAATAAAAATAACGAGTTAAGGGTGTTTTGGGAAAAAATTGAGATAAAGTCTTGGATGACATAAATCCACTAGTTTAGGATCCTGTTTCAACCTTATGTAAGGATAGTTCACATGGTTTGACAAACTGTGTGCTAACCATTTGTTAGCGACTGCCTTCTAAAGAGCCTCACACAACCTCCTTGAATGTTCTCATTAACTGTAACGACCCAAAGTTTAATTAATGGAAATCACTCTTGATCTAATTAAATTATCTTTATGTCACATTTTTATATAAAATTTCAACTTCTTTGGTTTTATGTTAAGAATTCTGACCGTTGCTAATATAGTCGTTGAACAGTGATCACATGATTAGAATAAATTTAGGGCTTTAACAAATCAAATTTTCTCAGAAAAAGGAAGCTATGGCCTCATCCAGTAGAATTTCTCTATACGAAGACCATTTTTCAGAGCACAGAAAAGAGGTGGTGTCCTTGGGTTTTTCTCTTGACCAAGCCCAATATGAGCTTCATCATGTCAAGCTCGAACTGGACCGTATACGGGAAAAGTGGAAGTTGATAGATATTACCACTCGGGTGATGTTATCTGAGCCACCCCAAAGAGTCTATAACCATCACACACCTTACCCTTAGGTCTTATGCTGCTATTTTAAGGGGTTATGTTACAAATCACTAGAATGACTCTGGAATCAATAGGTTTTACGGGTTTTAGTTTGGCTCTCCTTAATTCGAATCATATTATCATTCGATTTATCTAAGAAGAAGATTACTATAGGCTGTGGATGAAGAGATCATGGTATTTTGGAGGATGTTATATGAAAATTTTGAAATGGACCCCTACTTTTGACCCGTTTGTTGAATCCCCAATTGTGCCTATATGGGTTAATTTCCCTGAATTGCCTTTGCACTTGTTTAAGAAAGAAGCTTTATTTCCAATAGCTAGTTTGATTGGATGTCCTCTGAAGTTAGACTCAGCCACAAAGCTCTTATCTAGACCCTCTATAGCGAGAATCTGTATTGAAATAGATGTTTCCCAGCATCTGCCAGACCAAATTTGGATTTAGAATGGAGATTTCGGTTTTAAACAAGATGTTCTCTATGAAAGACTACCTGATTACTGTTATTGTTGTTTTAGACTCGGACATTCAATGAAAAACTGTGTAAAGGATTCTACTAACTCTAAAATCAGGAAAAATGTTTGGGTTGAAAAAGAGATGCAAGGTCATAAGGCTATTGCTGGTTCTTCTGGCTATAAGAATCAGGCAGAACCTAGTCTGAATACTGAATTGAATAATTTACAAGTTGAAGATAATCTAATTTCCGATTATGTTAACTCTGTTCTTGAAGTCACTGCCCACCCTCCTATTTTCATGGGTGAACCGCATTCATTGTGGATAGAAAAGGATAAAGGAAAGCAAATAGTTGTGTCTGAGCCCTCTAAAGATGTTTGCAAGGATGGAGAGGATGTAGATAAAATGGGTTTGAAGTTGCAAGAACCTGAATGTCAGCCTTCAGAATTCGTTCAGGATGGTCTTGATGTCTCCAAACAGCAAGAGAACCCTGTTCCTGACAAGATTGTGATTGCACATACAATCACAAAAGAGTTTCACTTTCTGAAAATCAGTTTATTAGCAATGGTAAGAAGGTGAATATTGAAATTCCTCAACAGGATGTTGATGAATCCTCCCATGTGAATTGTATTAAGATCCCCATTGTGTGGAAATCTTTGATTTGGAAGGACCAAAAAGGGGAAAAAACAATCGTGGACCCTGATCATTTCGTCACTCCAATTCCTAGGAAGAATAGGAAGAAAAGGGGGAGTGCTGGCCATGAGAGAACCATCACCACAAGATCATTTGCGGCTAAGAGCTCTATTTTTGAGGTTCCTCCTCAGCCTTTACCCTCTGAACCTCTACCTGATTACTCCCAATCCTCTGATTTCTCTGATGAAGATGTTCATGAAGGAGGCTGAAAGTTTCTATAAAGATGCATTTTCTGATTTCATGAACTTTGATTGATTAATTCTGGGATATTCTGGGTTCTTGTTTGAATCTTGAAGCTCTCCCTAGCTGTTTGATATGTTTTATTCCAGTTTGATGCATTGATTCTCTTCTGAAGTTTTCATTGCGATTCTGCTTGAACTGTTTCATTTCTTTCTTGCATCTGTTCATGACCTGTTAAGACCCCTTTTAAAGGATTTGAATGGTTGCAGCCCTTGGCTATGAGAATCCAGCTACATTTCTCTTATCTTGAAGTTGGATCATCTATATTTCTTGAAGGATTCAACTGTTTTCATTGAAATGTCTTATAATGAAGGATACTGCATGTCTGGACTGTACACTGTGATGCTTCTGCAGTAGAGGTCATGGACTCTCGTTGGATCTTATTCAGGCCTGTTTGAAGCCTCGATTCTCCAGTATACCTGGATAAAGATGGCATGCTTTTTCTGTTGCTGCAACCAAGAATGCTGCAAGCCCAGAGTGAATTTTTATGTGAGTTTTTGTTGCTGTTTACCCATGTTGTCAAAGCTGTTTTCTGTTGGTCGGGTTCTTGTTTTCAGGTGGTGTAAACACATTACACCTCGTGTACTCGATGTAAACTTACTTTTTTTTAATAAATTTATTTCGGCATGGATTGGGAAACCAATCCATGTCACTTTCTTCAAAAAAAAATTAAATTAAATTTTATTAAATATAAATTATCTTATAATTTTATCAATGTAATTGTAATTTTTATTAAGGTTTGAAAGCCATTTTTGTCAAAACCCATGAATTTTCGATAAATGTTGTTTTTTATATTAAAAGTGAAAATTAACATATTTATAGAATTATTTAGATATAATAAATGTAATTTCTAGAATCAGGACGTCGAAATTATCCAATGGTGAAATTTTCATAAATTTCTGAGACAGTCAAATTTTTGGGTAAAAAATAAAATACTGTTTAAATATATAATGTGTTTTATGACATCATAATGAACAAATAGTGATGTAATAAAATACTATAAGATTTATGTTTGGACAATATATGTTTTACCATTATAATAATTTGATTTTGGGTCTGTTTGACTTATTTTACAAAGCATTAATGGACCCCTCAAGACATATTAAACATCTTTCCTTTTTAAATTATTTTCCATGGAAGTGTGACTCACCTATACATAAGAAACCCCACTATTTTAAGAAGTTCGGACATTGGCCTTATATAATATTTTTTTCCTCTCCCACTTTCCAAAACTATGGTAAAAAACCATGAACCTATTTGTGGTTTGGATTAGTTTAATGTAAGGGGTCCCAAACCTAAATAATAAAGAATTCACTCACATTTCCTATATATACCCACCCAAGCTCCCACTTACTCATCAATAAAAGACTTTTGAGTTAATCCAACCTCTTCTCTAATCTCTTTAAAATCCTCCCAAGTTTCTCCAAGCTCCCATGATGCCTCTCTCAAGCCTCTCTCAAGTCTTTGGAAGCACACTTCTAAGTAAGGGGTTTTCTTCCTTTCAGTTTTTCGTCCAATTTTCTTAATATTGTTATGCCCTTTTAATTTCAATTATAAATGCTCGGGTATGGTTTCTCACCTCCCCAGTACTTCCCTCTTGTGGTTTAAATGATCATATTCCCCTTTATCTCTCATTAAATACCTCCCATGTACACCCGTTACTATGCCGACATTCCGAAAGGAACTTCTCTCTCATCATTTACATTTAAGCAATACTTTTGTATCATGAATCTAAATTCCATTAAAATTGTTGGGAGATGTCTCTATATGACCCCCTTACTATCCATTTCTTGTATATATTATAAGGAACTAATTTCTCTCTCATCAACCATTTTTTATGAATTCATATATCATGTCGTTACGCTGCCAAAATTACACTGATTTTCTAAGATAATGCCATTGTGTAGTGAATATCATGCCCATTTCTCCATCAAGGGTAGTCACCTTCATGAACATTTACTTATTTATTATAAATTTTCATTCCAAATTCCTTTTTCATGGAATAAATTATTATGGTTTACGAATCCATGTTTTATGATTCGATGTGTCACACTTATGCATGAAATTAATTGTTTAAGAAGGGTGTTCCCTTAGAGCGCTCCAATGCATTTGGTAAAGTATAGTATCATGTTACATCAAGTGAAATGAGTTTTGAATCATGCTAATTCAAGTGCAATGAGGGTTTACTCATGGTTCATGTGCAATAATGATTTACTCATGATCCAAGTGCAATGAGCCTTGCCTAATGCTAATTCTATGTTAAGTGTGGTTGCCACATTTCCATGTTATGATTATCATTATTTATCATTACTTTATGTTCATGTTTCTCTTATTCTCTATCGATATGACTTTTGTCTAATATGTATTGTACTCCTCATGTATTCCTTGTTTATTCCCTTACTGGGCTTTATAGCTCACTCCTTTTCTTATGCATGTCATCAGGTTATCCCATGAAATGATATGTATGAGGAAATGTAGTGGTCATGTAAAGGATGTTTTCAATAAAGATGTATTATTTAATGTTTTAAGTTGTTATGTAATGATCCAAAGCCCCAAAGACACTAGACCTCACAATCATCTATGTTTAATCAAGTGAATAGTTTATGTAATGAATCATGTTTAAGTTTGTAATAAAAGCATGATTGTCATATTTGGTATCAAAGGATAGGTTTAGTTATTTTTGGGATTAGGACTAGAAAACCCTAGTAAATCCTTAGATACAAGACTATGGGTAATAAAAACAACCCTATGTTTTGGTAAGTACTGAGTAAGTGGTTTATCAAACAAATACATCCCTATCTGGATACGAGCAGGTAGTGGGGGCTCTGACACAAATGTATCATAGGGGTAAAACCCAAAAACACTACTTTCAGCTAGACTCGAATAGGAACTAGTACACGACAACATGCCTTACTGCACTCTTGGATACAACACTCCCGTGGGATATTATTTTTGATAAATTCACAGTCTTAGTATGAACCATTATTAAGGAAATTAAAAAAATGCCCTTAAGAATATATGTTAGAGAGTAGATCATGAAAAGCCTAGGTTAAAGCCTATTGAATCATGAGTTAAGGAAATAAAAGTTTATTTATAAGTCATCAACTTTTTTCTTTGGATTACCCTTTATGTGTTACCCCCTAAATTTCCTTTTATTCTAGCCAATGGCCGGTAATAGGAGGACTCGAGCTAACAACCGGTGTGAAGATCAGTGTGATGACTGTACTCATGAGATGCCCAATACAATGGGTGCGGGAATCGCGAACTTTGTCCCACTTCTCTCTCAGCTAACTCAATCTTTGAATAGAAACATGGGTCAAGAGGAATTTCCAAACCCCCCTAAGAAGGAAAAAGTCGCTATCGAGAGCTTCATGAGATAAAGGCCTCTTACTTTTAGTGGATCATCTGATCCCACGATTGCTGAAAAATGGATCAACTCCATTAAAAAGATCTTCCCCATCCTTCAATGTTCTAAACAAGAGAAGGTTCTCCTGGAAGCTTATCATATTGAGGGTGAAGCTGATCAATGGTGAACTTTGATCAAAAATACAATGTCTGAGGAGGAGATCAAGGCGTTGGAATGGAAGGATTTCCAGAAGATGTTTTTTGATAAATATTTTCGACGCACCCTCCAGCTTATTATGGAAAGGGACTTCCTTTACCTCAAGAAAAAAGAATAATAATCTATTGGGGTGTATGAGGAAAACATCCCAAGGCTTTCACGATACGCTTCCAGCTCTATCGTTACAACCGAATGCAAGGTTGACTGCTTCTTTGGTGGGCTGAATCCAAGCCTGCAGAAAGAATTAGCGACCCGTGACTTTGACAGCTATGAAAAAATTGTCTGATGTTCCCTCAAGGTCAAAATGGAGATCGGGGAATCACATGGGTCTAATGGGGACAAGAAGCATAAGGTGGACTTCAATTCTGGTGGTCCAATGGATAATTCCAATGGTTCTAAGAAGATCCATCACCCCACTTTCCAAAAGTACAGAAAGAAGCACCCTGGAAATTGCCTCAAGGGTACGAGGAAATGCTTTAGGTGTGGAAGAGAAGGGCACCTAACTATTAACTATTGGCAAGAAAGACCCACACCTTCGATAGAGGAGAGGAACGCTCCATTCGAACCTCAATGCAAAGTTCATTGCTACATCTTCAATGAACTTGGGCATCTTGCAAATCAGTGCCCTAATCCAAAGGTTTTTAGAGAAAACCAACAACCTCCAAGGCATCAAGGAAGAGATATTTCCATCACTTCTACCGAAGTGAACAACGAAAGCGAAGTGGTGATAGGTTTTCTAGTCATTCATTCAATAATAGCGAACATACTTTTTGATTCAGGTTCTATACATTCTTTTATATCTCGAATGTCTAGTAGAACAATCCTAGCACCACCAAAAATTCAAGAAGTGAAGATGTCGGTGAGTACGAAAAATAGGGAAATCATTGCATCCCATGAATATAACTCCTCCCCTATCATAATCTATGGATTGACTTTCCCAGAGAACCTCGTCATACTCCCTCTAGTGGAATTTGATGCAATTCTTGGCATGGATTGGCTTTCCTTATATAGAGCCAACATAAATTTTCGGGAGAGGGAAATCACACTCTATATGGAGAATAGACCCCCGATTCTTTACAAGTGTAAGGTGGAAAATTAATCTCCTTTATCTCCATCATCTCAAGAATGGATATTACTGCCCTTTGAGCACGTGTATCTGGCTTAGATGATTGAGTCCAAGGAAGAATCCATCCTTGATGAAATACCTATTGTGGGGGAATTCGCTGAAGTGTTTCCTGAGGAACTGCCATGTCTTCCTCCTAGAAGAGATGTTGAATTCTCAATTGAACTTATACAAGGGGTGCTACCAATATCCAAGACTCCATATAGAATGGCTATCATGGAGCTTGAAGATCTGAAGAAACAACAACAAGAGAATCTGGATAAAGGGTTTATACACCCAAGTGCTTCACCATGAGGTGCACCAGTCCTCTTCGTCAAGAAGAAGGATGGGTCAATACGGCTTTGCATCTATTATCGTGAACATAACAAAATCACGATAAAGAACAAGTATCCTCTTCCACGGATCGATGACTTGTTTGATCAGATGTGTGGAGCACAATAATTCTCCAAGGTAGATTTGCAGTCTGGATATTATCAAGTAAGGGTGAAGAAGGAAGATGTCACCAAGACTGCTTTTCATAGAAGATATGGGCACTATGAATTCATATTAATGCCTTTCGGACTCACTAATGATCAAGAAATCTTCATGGACTTGATGAATATAGTCATTATAGATTACCTCGACAAATTTTTGGTAGTCATTATAGATGATATTCTAATATACTACAAAACTAAGGAGGATCATGAGGAGCATTTAAGAACTGTTCTGGAGACTTTGCGTAAGGAGAAGCTCTATTCCATGTATAAAAAGTGTGAGTTCTCATTTAAAGAGGTCTCATTCAAGGGCCATATCATCAAAAGAAATGGGATATCTGTGGATCCCTCTAAAATAGATGCAATTGAGGGATGGCCAAGGCCAAAATTGATAACGAATATTTGTAGCTTCTTAGGGTTAGTGGGATATTATCGATGATTTGTGAGAATTTTTTCACAATTATCCAACCCTCTTACCAAGATAACTCGAAAGGGAGTAAAGATTTCATGGAGTGATGAATGCAAAGATATCATCAAGGATTTGAAAAAGGAGTATTATCACTGTGTCCGTGCTCACTTTACCCACAAGTGGGGAAATTTTGGTGGTATTCAGTGATGCTTTGAAGAAGGACATAGGCTGGGTGCTGATGTAGAATGATAAAGTGATATCCTATGCCTCAAGGTAGTTAAAAATCCATAATTAAAACTATCCAAAGCATGATATGGAGTTGGCAGTGTTGATCATTGACTTGAAAATCTAGCGGCATTGTCTCTATGGGAAGAAATTAAGGATCTATACTGACCACAAGAGTCTTAAATATATATTGACACAGAAGGATCTTAATATGCACCAGAGAATATGGATTGAGCTCATAATGTATTATGACTATTCAATACATTACCACCCTGGGAAAGTGAACAAGGTGGCAGATTCCATAATTAAAAAGGACCCAGTGACTCTATCAATGATGAAAATTTAGAAGGATCCAATCTTCATAGACTTGATGAAGATGGACATGGGAATCATAAAAAAGGGAACATCATCAATCCTTTCACAAATGATTTCTCAACCGTCTCTTTTGGAAATGTTAAAGGATTCTAAAAAGGATGATGTGGGAATTCAAGAAAAAGTAGAAGCTATCGAAAATGAGAAATCCTCGGAGTTTAATGTTAATGAAGAAGGAATTGTGTGATTTGGGAAAATACTATGTGTTCCATCAATTCCCGAGCTGAAGAAGGAAATTTTGGATGATGCACATAGTTCAAATTTCTATATTCACCCAGGGAACAGAAAGATGTATCGAGATCTCCGAGAAAAATTTTGGTGG
The DNA here is from genome assembly GCA_963277665.1 of Viscum album. Classification (NCBI taxonomy): domain Eukaryota; kingdom Viridiplantae; phylum Streptophyta; class Magnoliopsida; order Santalales; family Viscaceae; genus Viscum; species Viscum album. The sequence continues at coordinate 1,301,466,507 of OY728140.1, read as the reverse complement.
GATAATATGAAGAAGGAGATCGCTGAATATACATCAAAGTGCTTGGTGTGCCAGCATGTGAAGGTAGAGAGACAGAAGTATAAGGGGATGATGCAACCATTTCCCATACCAGAATGGAAATGGGAGATCATCACCATGGACTTTGTCACCGTACTTCTGAGGACATCCAAAGGTGACAAGGCAATCTGGGTTGTTGTGGATCATCTTACAAAGACTGCACACTTCATTTCTATTTGGGAAGATTTCTCATTGAATCAACTAGCACATACATATATCAGGGAAGTGGTAAGGATGCATGGAGTACCACTATCTTTTCTGTCTGACTGAGATCCAAGATTCACCACTATGTTTTGGTAAAATCTTCAACATGATCTGAATACTGAACTGAACTTCAGAATGGACTATCATCCTCAAACTGATGGAAAATCCGAGCGGACTATCCAAACACTTGATGAAATGTTGAGAGCATTCTCAATGGACTTTAAAGGAGGATGGGATCAACATCTTCCTTTGGTTGAGTTCTTTTATAATAACAGTTTCCCCTCGAGCATCCCAATGGAACCATATGAAGCCCTGTGTGGGAAAAGGCACAGAACACCGACATGTTGGGATGAGGTCAGTGAACGTAGGTTGCTTGGACCAGAAACAGTTGAAGAAATGGCGGAGAAGGTGAAAACCATTCAACAACATATCAAGGAAGCCCAATGTCAACAGAAAAGTTATGCAGATAACTGTCGATGAGACCTTAAGTTTAAAGTTAGAGACATGGTTTTTCTATGCATATCTCTATGGAAGAAGGTCATGAGGTTTATAAAGAAAGGTAAGTAATGTACAAGGTACATCGGCCCCTTCGAGATTCTTGATTTTGTCAGGGCTGTGGCCTATCGAATAGCACTTCCACCTACCATGTCCAAAGTACATGATGTATTTCATGTATCCCTCTTAAGGAAGTACATACCAGACCCTTCATATGTACTCTCTTCTGATGTGGTACGGTAGGAGGATGATCTTTCTTATGAGGAGAAACCAGTGAAGATATTGGATCGTAGAGAAAAAGTTCTACAAAATAAGATAATTACCCTCATCAAGGTGTTGTGGTGAAACCACATGTTTGATGAAGTGTCTTGGGAATCAGAGGAAATGATGGAGCTGAGTTTCCCACATCTATTTTAGTGTGGGAAAAGGAAATTTCTGGGGCTAAATTTCTTAAGGGGGGAATATTATAAGGAACCAAAGTTTCATTAATTGAAATCCCTATTGATGTAATTAAGTATCTCTTTATATAAAATGTTTATATAAAATTTCATCTTCTTTGGTTTTTTGTTAATAATTTTGACCATTTCTAATATAGTCGTTGAACAGTGATCAGATGATTAGTATAAATATAGGGCTTTAACCAATCCAATTTACTTAGACAAAAGAAGCGATGGCCACATCCAGTAGAATTGATCCATATGAAGCCCATTTGTCAGAGATCAGAAAAAAGGAGGAGTCATTGGGTTTTACTCTTGACCAAGCCCAAGCTGAGCATCATCATGTCAAGCTCGAACGAGATCATCTATGGGAAAAGTGGAAGTTGATAGAGATTACCACTCGAGTGATGTTATCTGAGCCACCCCATGAGTGTGTCACCATCACACACCCTACCCTTAGGTCTTATGTGGCTGTTTTAAGGGGTTATGTAACAAATCTCTAGTACTATGTTCATGCACATTATTTTTGTATATAATAATGAATATACTTTCTTATCATTATTAATACATTGTAAATTGTTTTTAAAGTATAAATAGTGTTTTTAGTTATTATTTAACTAAGAATTATATTTTATTAAATTAAGGGATTTTTGAATTAAATAATATTTTAATAAATTAATATTAATATTATTAAATTAATTTTCATTAAATTTAAATTCTCTTATAATTTTATGAATGCAATTGTAATTTTTTTTAAGGGTTGAAAGACATTTTTGCCAAAACCCGTGAATTTTGGATAAATGACGTTTTTTATTTTAAAAGTGAAAATGAACATATTTAGAAAATTATTTAGATGAAATAAATGTTATTTCTAGAATCAGGATGTCGAAATTATCCAACACTGATTTTTTCATAATTTTCTGAGACAGTCAAATTTTTGGGGAAAAAATTAAATACCGTTTAAATATATAATGTGCTTTTTGACATCATAATGACCCAATAGTGATTTAATAAAATACAATAAGCTTTATTTTTGGAAAATATATGTTTTACCATTAAAATAATGTGATTTTTGGTCTCTTTGACTTATTTTATAAAGCATTAATGGACCCCTCCAGACTTATTAAACATCCTTTTCTTTTTAAGTTATTTTCCATAGGAGTGTGACTCACCTCCACATAATCAACCCCATTACTTTAAGAATTTCGGAATTTGGCCTTATAAAATATTTTTTTCCTCTCCCCTTCTCCAAAAACCATGGGCAAAAACCAAGAGCTGATTTGTGGTTTGGATTAGTTTAATTTAAGGGGTCCCAAACCAAAATAATAAAGAATTCACCCACCTTTCCTATATAACCCACCCATGCTACAACTTCCTCCACACTCAAAGACTTTGGAGTTCTTCAAACCTCTACCTTACTCTCTATAGAATCCTCCCAAGGTTCCCCAAGCTCCCAATAAGCCTCTCTCAAGCCTCTATCAAGCCTTTGGAAGCACACTTCCAAGTAAGTGTTTTTCTTCCTTTCACTTTTTTGTCCAATTTTATTAATATTGTTATGACCTTTTAATTTAAATTATAAATGTTGGGGTATAGTTTTGAACCTCCCCCATACTGACCTATTATTGTTTGAGTGATGGGAGACCCCTTTATCTCTCATTTAATGCCTCCCATATACACCTGTTACTATGCCAAAATTCTGAATGGAACTTCTCTCTCCTCATTTACATTCAAGCAATACTTTTGTATCATGAATCTAAATTACATTACAATTTTTGGGACATGTATCTATATGACCCCCTTACTGTACATTTCATGTAGATATGATGAGGCACCACTTTCTCTCTCATTAACCATTTTTATGAATTCTTATATCACGTCTTTACCTTACCAAAATTACACGGATTTTCTAAGCCAATGCCATTGTGTAGTGAATACCATGCCCATTTCTCCATCAAGGGTATTCACCTTCATGAAAATTTACTTATTGATTATAAAGTTTCATTACACATTCATTTTTTGTGTAATAAATGATTATGTTTTATGAATCCATTTTTTATTATCCATGTGGCACACTTATGCATGAAATGAAATGTTTAATAAGGGTGCGCCCTTATAGTGCTCCAATGCATTGAGTAAAGTATAGTATCATGATACATCATGTTCAATATAGCGACCCAAAATTTTCTTACATTACTATTAACTCATTTCAAAGATAAAGAACATAATAGTATTACACAAAGAGGATCGAAAGGCTTAATTTCTTGGGAAAACTATGACCACACATAAAAAATACAACATCTAGCATAAACATTTATTTAATTTCTTCTTCTCTAGATTTTTATTTTCACTTGTCCTCTCCTTAGTACATTTATCCACCTATGGATACACATTAAAAGGGGTGAGTTAAAATCCTAGTAAGAGGATATATTAGAACAACATATCATGGGGTGAGCATAATCATAACATAGGCAAAAGATCATGAACATGAGATGATCATAAATAAAAGACTTGAAATGTGGAAAAGCATAAAAATGAAACATCGCGTCTTAGTGATTAATTAAAACACATACATGTGAACCAAGTTAGAAAATTTTTCAAACATAATTTCACATTTACTCATGAGATTCATCACTTTACCCAATGCATTGAAGCACTTTATAATTCTGTGTGCACCTGTCACATACATTCATATTGCGCTATATAATTCCAGGCTCACCTGTCACATCATAACATTATCATTTCTCATGCATGAAACAATGAACATATAACATAAATGAACATAACTAACCCCTGAAAAGTAATGGGATTCATCTCATAAGAACATATTCATAAAGTTTGGGTTCCCAAAAGAAATAGGGATCAACATACATGATATAATAACTATCAACCTCTAATGAGAGGTAAAAGTTGTGTTCTTATGAGAAGAGTTCTTTCGGAAAACATTTGGATTGAAATAAACTTCATTAGAAACCATTTGTATCCTAGAAAAGGAAATACAATGTTGAAAAAATGATGTTTATGGAGTGACTATATCAAAAATGGAGTGAAATAGGTAGAACCAGAAGGATGAATGTTGGGTTCGAGAATTTCCCCTTACCTTGTACCCGATTGCTTCCTTCTCTTTAATGTCCAGTACAATGACATTATATTAATTAATTAGATATCCAGAACCAGTTTTACATTAATAGGGTTCATTATGGTTTCATTATGTCATTTTATGTTGCTTTGGATGACTTATATAGTTTAAAAACATGGTTCGGGGATGTTCGTTTTTATGGTTTTTCTTGGGTTATTCTCTTGTATTCATAATTTGATGTTCGGGTAGAACATGGGTAAACATACAGAAATGATATTAAATGTCATTAATGATGTTAAAGGATTTTTAATTATATTATAATGAATTATATTAGTTCCATGTGTATGAATCATTAGATAAGAATTAAATGATGGTTATTTGGGTAAATTTGGTCGGTTTTTGGATCACAAAAAACTTGTTTTAACTTATCACTTAGTAATATGTCCATAGGTTATTTACAGAACATTAAATAGGAAATAAAAAATATAATATATTCTGTTTCAACCATAAAAATGGTTTCATGACCATATCTGAAGGTAGAAAGGGAAGAAAAAAGCATGTCGTTCTTGAATGAGATAAATTACAACCTCAAGAACAACGTTCTCTTTAATAAAATAAAAGGAAGAGGGAAAGGGGGTTGGATGATATAATATCCAATTAGAATAAATAAATTACATAATTTTTATAATACTGGAGTTACAATACAATTTTTATGAATATAGGTGCGGAGAGATCAAGAAATGAACGTGAACTTGAAAGGAAATTAAAGGAGAAGAGGGAGGAAAATTACCTCTTGAATCCATCTCTTGAGAACCTCCTTAAGGTCCTATGCTTGGTCTTTTAATGAGACCATAAGCTCTTGGACGTGGGGGAGAGGATAGGGAAGGTTTTTGGGCAGATTTTATTGCAGGATTAGAGCTTGAGAGGTGTGAGGAAATGAGGGTGTGAAGGGTGGCTTTTATAGTGGAGGGGAGAGTGGTTTCCTTAATATAAAATTCATTAGTTTATTATTTCCCCACAAGACAAGGAATAGTGAGTCTTGAACAGCCAAGAATATTAATTTTATAATGTAACCCCGAGACAAGTGGGCTTACATCAGCAAAACCTCATTCATGACCCTATAATTAGCTTATTTAGCTTATTTTGTAAATTACAGTATTTCACTATTCATCAAAATTCAAGTATCTCAGAAAAATATCAAAAATTTAACCCAACCATTTTTCGACGTGTAGAATCCAAAAATGAAGTCCTTTTTTCAAATATTATTTTCAAAATATTATTAATTTAAAATTTAATTAAAATCATAATTTACTTAAAAACAGTTTTTAAGTTTAAAACTGATTTTTATAGTGCTTTCAAAAATTTCGTAGGGTCTTATAAAATTATTTAAAAACTATAAGAAATTGATTAAATAATTTATGAATAGATTTTAAGGAAGTAAATATAAATTAATTAATTATAATTATTTATTTATGACTTACAAAATACCAAAATGTTTACTAAGGTCAAATTGTCACTTTCTAAGATGTCTGAATTTTATTTAATTATTCATAGGTAATGTTACTCTTATGTTGGATGATTTAATATTCATAAGGGTCATATTAATATTCATAAGGGTATGTTACTATTCATAAGGGTAGGTCACTATTCACCAATAATTATTTTTGTTTCATTAGGCTCCAACAATAATCTTGAACACAACCAGGTATGTCAGATTTTCGAAATTCAAAACCTAGAAGTGACAAAATTATATTTAAATGTCACTTATCACTTAGTAGTTCATTATGTCGTGTTTTCATGTTATCTTATGACATAATTATAAGATAGGAATTTCCATTGAAAAACTTTGGTCCGTTACATTCTTCCCCCTTAAGTAATTTTGCCCCCGAAATTTCACATTACACAAATAGGTGAGGGCACTTCTCCTTCATTGCCTCTTATAGTTCCCATGTTTCTTACTCAAAATTATGGTTCCTTGACAAAAATTTGACAAGATGGGTTGTCTTGTTGCATATAACCTTATCTCTCCGATCCATGAATCTTTACTGGCTGCTCCACATAGGAGAGATCATCTTCCAACTGCACCACCTCTGATTTTAGTACATGTGAGGGGTCTGGTATGTACTTCCTCAGTAGAGATACATGAAAGATATCATAAACTTGAGCCATATTCGATGGAAGTTCTAGATGATAGGCCACGACTCCTATGTGGTTAAGGATCTCAAAAGGGCCAATATACCTTGGGCTTAGCTTCCTTTTCTTCCTGAATCGCATGACTCTCTTCCATGGAGATATTTGAAGGAAGACTTTTTCTCCAATGTCGAACTCCAAGTCCCTTAGACAGTTGTCAGCACAGAACTTTTCCCCACTTTTAGAAACTTTGATGTGTTTTTGGATGACTTGAACCCTCTTTGTCATCTCTTGAACAAGATCAGGTCCATGTAGCTTTCTTCCTCCAACTTCATCCCAACAGGTTGGAGTTCTACATCGCTTTCCGTATAGAGCTTCATATGGAGCCATCTGGATACTCGAGTGGAAGCTATTGTTCTATGAGAACTCAACCAATGGGAGATTATGATCCCAACCACCTTTGAATTCAAGAGAGCAGGCTCTCTGCATATCTTCAAGCGTCTGAATAGTCCTTTCCGAATGACCATCGATTTGGGGGTGATAGGCCATGCTGAAATTTAATTCAGTACTAAAAGCATGTTGATGGCTCTTCCAGAATTTAGATGTGAACCTTGGATCATGGTCAGAGACAATTGGGATTGGAACACCGTGCAGTCTCACCACTTCTTTTACATATATCTTTTCAAGTTGTTTAAGCAAGAGGTATTCCCGAATAGCTATAAAAATGGAAGTCTTGGTGAGTCGGTCAACCACAACCCATATCACATTATTTCCCTTTGACATCTCCGTGAAATTTGTGACAATGTCCACAGTAACATTTTCCCATTTCCACATGGGTATAGGCAATGACTGCATCATACCTTTATACTTTTGTTGCTCAGCTTTAACTTGTTGACATACCAAGCACCTTGATATATATTCTGCAATATCCTTCTTCATGTTATCCCACTAGAAGTGTTCTTGGAGATCACGATACATCTTTGAACTCTCGGAATGGATAGAGAAAGATGAGCTATGTTCATTATCAAATAGATCATTCTTTATCCCAAGTGATTAAGGCACACAAAGCCGCGTTCCAAACCGAATCACACCATCATCGTCGATATGGGACTCTTGTAGCTTCCCTTCCTTTACTGTATTCACCCTCTTTTGTATCACCACATCATCCCTTTGTGCTTCCTTAATATTCTCTTGGATGGATGGTTGCACGATCATTTGGGAAAGGTAGGATGTATCCCCTGCCATTATGATTTCTAAATCCATTCTTTGCATATCCATGAAGATAGGGTCTTTCTCTATCTACAACATGGATAGAGTTGCAAGGGTTCTTATGCTTAGAGCATCAGCTACCCTGTTCGGATTTCCAGGATGATAGTGAATAGAGAAATATTAATCCTTGATTAAATCTATCCATCTCCTTTGAGGCATGTTGAGCTCCTTTTGTGTGAATATATACTTTAGGCTCTTGTGGTCGGTGTATATGTCACACTTCTCTCCATAAAGGTAGTGCCGCTAGATTTTCAAGGAAAAATCATGACTTCTGGCTCTAGATCATGCGTCGGGTAGTTCTGCTCAGGGATCTTCAACTCTCGTGAGCGATAGGCTATCACATTATCATTTTTCATGAGCACACAACCCAATACCTTCTTTGAAGCATCACTGTATATGACAAATCATTCTCCACATTTCTGTAGTGTGAGTACAGGTGCAGTGATCAGCCTTCCCTTTAGCTCCTTGATGCTTCCCTCACATTATTCCGTCTAGACATACTTTACCCCTTTCCTTGTTAACTTAGTTAGCGGGCGTGACAATCATGAGAAGATTCTCACAAAACGTTGGTACTACCCAACTAATCCAAGAAAACTACGAATTTATGTGACACTAGAGGGCCTGGTCCATTCCTCAATCGCCTTTCTATTTGAAGGATCCACAAAAATTCCCTCACTTGTGATCACATGTCCCAAGAACATGACTTGATTCTTCGAATAGTCACACTTGTTGAACTTGGCATACAACTTCTCCTTTCTCAATGTCACCAACACACATCTTAGATGTTATTAATGTTCCTCCTTTCTCTTGGAGTAGATGAGAATATCGTCGATAAAAACTACAACAAATTTGCTGAGGTAATGTCTAAAGACTCTATTCATAGAATCCATGATGATTTCAGGGGAATTAGTAAGTCCAATGGGCATCACCAAAAACTCATATTACCCATACCTTGTACAGAAGGTAGTCTTCTAAATATCTTCCTTCTTCACCTTTACCTAATGATATCCAGAACAAAGATCCACCTTTGAGAAGTATTGAGCTCTTCTTAACTGGTTGAACAAGTCATCAATCTTTGGGAGAGGATACTTGTTATTTATGGTGATCTTGTTGAGTTACTGATAATCGATACACAACAGCATGGTTCCATCCTTCTTCTTCACAAAGAGCACTGGAGAACCCCAAGGTGATGCACTAGGGCATATAAACCCTTTGCATAGATTCTCTTGTAGCTGCTTCTTTAACTCCTCCAGTTCGATAGGAGCCATCCTATAGGGTCACTTTGAGATAGGAGTATCTCTGGGTTTGAGTTCAATTGAGAACTCTACCTCATGATATAAGGGAATTCTGGGTAACTCTTCAGGAAATACATCGTTGTATTCCCTCATGAGGGGCATTTGTTCAAGGTTGGAACTTCCCTTCGACTCAACCATTTGGGAGAGGTATTCTTCTTCATATGGAATCAACACCCACACCATTGAAGGATTTTTCAAAGGAGATTCATGATCTTTCATTAATTTGTAGAGGATCATGGGATGGTTCCTAATGTGATAAGATATTTCCTTTTCCTGAAAGTTGATATGCGCTCTATAAAATGAGATCATGTCCATTCCTATTATAGCGTCGAATTCCACCAAGGGAACTATTACGAGATTTTCTAGAAGAATATTCCCACATACCCCAATAGGCGAAGAGTCAAACACTTGGGTTTCAATGATTGCAACACATAGTGTTTTTACATATATCTCTAATTCATGGTTTCGGGGCATCGATTCTGTAGTTCTAGCAAACATTCAAGATATAAAGGAATGCGTAGAACCAAAATCAAATAAGACCTTTTCCATTCTTGATTGAATAGGTAGTGTACGTTGTACGACTTCATTATCATGCTCCACCTCTGCGGTAGTGATGGAATAAGCCTTCCCTTGATCCTTTGTCTTTGGTGTCTGCAGACACCGATTACCCTCGAGAACTCGAGGTTTAGTGCACTGGTTTGTATAGTTCCCTAGATACTTACAGTTGTAGCATTGAACCATGAGTGGTTCTATCCTTTCATCGGCTAAATTTTCCTTCCTTTTCATCTCTTTTCGACACTCTTGAGCATGGTGTCATTCTTTCCCACACTTGAAGCATTTCCCTATCACTTTGAGGCAGTTCCCATGGTGAAACATCCCACATTTTTGGCATGTGGGTCATTGAATTTTCATCCCACCTTTGTCACTAGATCCACCATCTTGAAACTCTATCTTTCGTTTCTTATCCCCATAGCCATGGGACCATTCTACAAACTCCATAACCACTTTGAGAGCTCACCGAACAACTTCTTCATATCTCCTAAAGCATTGAATTGCAAGATCCTTTTGAAGGTGTGGTTTTAATCCACTAAAGAATATATCAATTTTTCTATCATTTTTGATAACAAAACCCGAAGCATATCTTGTGAGCCTTGTGAGATTTGCTTCATAGCTTGTGAAAGATTCTCCTTCTTTTCTCATGAGCTCTATGAATTCTCTCTCCATATTCGTCCGAAGAGTTCGTGGGAAATAATTATTAAGAAACATTATTTTAAAGTCTTACCATTCTATCTCTTCAATTTCCTCCCTTGGCTTGGTGTTCCTAATCAAATCTCACCATTGATCAAATTCTCCATCCGGACAATAAACGGCTAGAGTAACTTTCTCCATCTCAGAATAGTGAAGCATAGAAAAGATCTTCTCCATGGTGTTGACCCACTGTTCCTAAACTAGTGGATTGAAAGATACACAAAACTTCGGTGGTCTTTGCCGCATAAAACATTCAATAGCCAGTTTCTCCCTCTTTGGCGAAGGAGGACGTTACCCATTATCACGGTTATTATTCATAACCTTAGATAATTGGATAATCTTCGCCATGAAGTTTTTAACACCACCTCACAAATAATTAGGGATGTTGTTCAGACTATTGTTGCATTGACCCTCGCATGAGTTGTTGGACGTATTTCTCTCAGATCCCACCATTTTCTAAAATAGAAAACGGTAGAACGAAACATTACTAAACAAGTCATGAATAACTTATTCATTTAGAAAATTATACCAAAACATAACATATTGGATCCCTAGGTAAATATTCTTGTGTTCATATTTCAACTTAATCTCATACTAGAGGTTTTCTCTAGGGTTTACTAATCCTAATTCCCAAATTAACTAAACCTTGCCTTTGATACCAACTATAGAGACTCGTCCTTTTATTAAATTACAATTACATCATTTAAAAGATAAAAAACATAATATTATTACACAAAGAGGATCCAAAGGCTTAGTGTCTTGGGAAAACTTGGACAACAAATAACAAAAACAACATCAAGCATAAACATTTATTTAATTTCTTCTTCTCTAGCTTCTTATTGGTACTTGTCCTCTCCTTAGTACATGTAGCCACCTGAGGATATACATAGAAAATGGTGATATAGAATCCCAGTAAGAGGATATATAAGAACAATATATCATGGGATGAGTATAATCATAACTTAGGCAAAAGATCATGAACATGAGAGGAGCATAAATAAAAGACTTGAAATGTGGGAAAGCATAAAAAATGAAACATCATGTCTTAGTGGTTAACTACTACACATACTTGTGAAACAATCTATCATCTTTTTAACACAAAATTTAACATTTACTCATGATACTCATCACATTACCCAATGCATTGGAGTGTTATATAATTCTAGGCACACCCGTCACATTTAAACATTCATATTGCGATATATAATTCCTGCTGCACCCATCACATCCTAAAATTATCTCTTATCATGCATGCCACAAGGAACATATATCATAAATGAAAATAACTAACCCATGAAAAGGAATGGTTTTCATCTCATAAGAGAAAATTCATAAACTTTGGGTTCCCAAAATAAAGAGGGAACAACATACTTGATACAAGAACCATCAACCTTGAATTAGAGGTAAAAGTTGAGTTCTTAAGAGAAGAGTTCTTTTAGAAAACATTTTCATTTACATAAACTTCATTAGAAAACATGTATATCCCAGAAAAGAAAATGAAATGATGAGCAAATGATCTTTAATGAGTGACCATATCAAAAATGGAGTGAAAGAGGTAGAACCCAAATGATGAAAGTGGGATTCGAGAATTTCTCCTTCCCTTGTACCCGAATGCTTCCTTCTATTTAATGTCCTGTATAATGACATTATATTAATTAATTAGAAATCCAGAACCATGTGTACACTAATAGGGTTCATTATGGTTTCATTATGTCATTTTATGTTCCTTTCGATGACTTATAGAGTATAAAAACATTGTTCGGGGATGTTTGTTTTTATGGTTTCTCTTGGGTTGTTCACTTGTATTCATAAATTGAAGTTCGGGTAGAACATGGGTAAACATAAAGAAATTATATTACATGTAATTAATGATATTAAAATAGTTTTAATGATCTTATAATGAATTATATTAGATCCATGTGGATGAATCATTAGATAAGAATTAAATGATGGTTATTTGGGTAAATTTGGGCAGTTTTTGGATCACAACGAACATGTTTTAACTTATCACTTAGTAATATGGCCATAGGTTATTTACAGAACTTTAAATAGGAAATAAAACATATAAAATATTCTGGTTCAACCATAAAAATGGTTTCATGACCAGATCTGAAGGTTGAAATGGAAGAAGAAATCATGTCATTCTTGAAGGTGATAAATTAACATCTCACGAACAACCTTCTCTTTAATAAAATAAAAGGTAGAGGGAAAGGGGTTTCGATGATATAATATCCTATTAGAATAAAAAAATTAAATTATATATATAATAATGGAGTTACAATACAATTTGGATGAAGATAGGTGGGGAGAGATCAAGAAATGAACTTGAACTTGAACGGAAATTAAAGGAGAAGAGGGAGGGAAATTAACTCTTGAATCCTTCTCTTGAGAACCTCCTTAAGGGCCTAAGCTTGGACTTTTTATGAGACTAGAAGATCTTGGACGTGGGGGAGGTGATAGGGAAGGTTTTTGGTAAGAGTATATAGAAGTCTTGGAGCTTGAGAGGTGTGAGGAAATGAGTGTGTGAAGGGTGGCTTATATAGTGGAGGGGAGAGTGGTTTCCTTCATATAAAATTCATTAGAATATTATTTCCCACAAGACAAGGAATAGTGAGTCTCGAACAACCAATAAATGTAATTCTATAAGATAATACCGAGCCAAGTGTGCTTACATCAGCAGAACATCACACATGACCCTATAATTAGCTTATTTAGCTTATTTTGTAAATTATGGTATTTCACTATTAATAAATTTCAAGTATCTCAGAAAAATCTAAAAAATTTACCCCAATCATTTTTTGATGTGTAGAATCCAAAAATGAATTCCATTTATCAAAAATAATTCTCTAATTATTATTAATTTAATATTTAATTAAAATCATAATTTATTTAAAATAACAGTTTTTAAGATTAAAATTGATTTTTATAGTGCATTAAAAAATTATGTAGGGTCTTATAAAATTTTCTAAGAATTATAAGACATTGATTCAATAATTTATGAATAAATTTTGAGGAAATAATATTAATTAATTAATTATAATAAATTATTTATTACTTACAAAATACCAAAACATTTACTAAGTATAAATTGTCACTTTCTAAGATGTCTAAATTTTATTTAATTATTCATAGGTAATGTTACTCTTATGGTGGGTGATTCACTATTCATAAGGATCATATTACTATTTATAAGGGTATGTTACTATTCATAAGGGTAGGTCACTATTCACAAAAAATTATTTTTGTTTCATTAGACTCAAAAATCATCTTGAACACAACAGTGTATGTCATATTTTCGAAATTCAAAACATAGAAGTAACAAACCTATGTTTAAAGGTCACTAATCACTTAGTAGTTCAATATATTGTGTTTTCAGGTGATTTTCTGACATAATTATATGAAGTGAATTTGCATTGAAAAACTTTGGGTAGTTACATGCAATGAGTGTTTACTCATGCTAATACAAGTACAACGAGGGTTTACTCGTGCTTCATGTGCAATGAGGATTTACTCATGCTCCATGTGAAATGAGACTTGGCTCATGCTAATTCCAAGTTATGTGTTGTTGCCACATTTCCATGTTATGATTATCATGCTTTATCATGTCTTTATGTTCATGTTTCTCTTATGCTATATTGATATGCCTATTGTCTTACATGTATTGTAATCCTCATGTGTTCCATATTTATTCCCTTACTGGGCTTTATAGCCCACCCCTTTTCTTATGCATGTCCTCAGGTTATCCCATGAAATGCATAGTACGAGGGAATATAGTGGTCATGTAACCGAAGTTTTCAATAAAGATGTTGTATTTCATGTTTTAAGTTGTTATGTAATGATCCAAAGCCCCAAAGACACTAGACCTCTCGATCTTCCATGTTGTATAAAGTGAATAGTTTATGTAATAAATCATGTTTAAGTTTGAAATAAAATCATGGTTTTTATATTAATTGTGTGGAAACTATGCCCAATCTCTCTACCTCAAATATGCTAATGCGCATGGTTTCTCTTAGTATATCCACACGGTTTGGACAAACCATACGTAGACTATGTGCGTCTTTTTTTGCCCCTCAGACTTATTAAATGTCCACCAAACTCTTTCATAATTCACCCATATAATTTTTATCCATTAAAAGATAAATAATGGGTTAAATACCATCAAATAGGCGTACACCATGTTAGTTGAAACATATTTCTATTTATTGATATTGTAATTATGAGTATTCAATAATTATTTCATAATAATGAAGTTAAACACTATATATCTTTACTATCATCATCATTAAAAGATTATAAAATTTACATAAATAAATAATTTTCAATAATTTATACATCAACTCTTTCATTTTATGGGATCTATTTGAATTTTTTGAGATAACTAGATCCCTAGAGGGATTGATAGGATATTTCACGTATAAAAACAAAATAGATGATAATGATCATAATGGTTAGATTCATACATTCACAACCATATTAATGATTTATAGAAATACTTGACATCTTATATATTTATCAAATGTGTTTTTAAATCACACTGTAATTCTATGATAAAAAATATAACACATTGTTCATGGTCGTGGTAGTCCACACATATGCATGAAGGATGTGTTTGATTCCCATAGAAATAAAGAAGGTAGAAAATGATTTTAATTTTTGGAATAGTAATAATATAATAAATTCAATAAATTTTCAGTAAAACCCCATTTTAACACCCTTTGAAAATAGGGATTTAAAATGATACACATCACCTTGTGTTGTTGATAGTATACACGTACACATAAAATATATACTCATTTTTCTAAAAAAAATAATAAATATGGATAACGTGTATTTCGTCAACATAAAAAATACAATTATTTAAAAAATACTAATTTTATTTTTTAAATCGGTTTGATAAGATTGAAGGATAATTATAGATAAGGAATAATATTGGGTTTGATTTGTTTTTTCAAAGAGAATATGAACATTCCCTTGATGCACTTTTAGAAAATAGAGTATCTAGGCCAAATTCTTGTGGTAAATGTCCTAGGGGTGTGGAAAATGATTATTAGAGATGTTAATAGAGAATATGTTTATAGGAAATATAATTTTTACAATGGAGATTAATTCGTGGGGAATTACACATTTTATAGGTGAATAGAAATGAATTTTTTAAAATGTAATCACTTCATCTAAAAAATCAAATTTTTTACATTAAAGGAACTATAAAATGTGAAAAAAATAGAGTGTAATTTTCATTCAACCCACACCTCAACCAATAATATTGTGGCATGTTTTTGATACGATCATGCAGTTTTACAGCTGTTTAAATTATTTTTACCTTAATATTTTTTTGGGAAACTTCAATTTGGATCCATTTAACTAATTTTGATTACTAAAAATGAAAATTAAATTATTAAATAATTTTTAAATTATAAATTGAAATATGAAATCCATTTTTTCAGAGATAAATTTTGTGGGATAGAAAACTTATTTTCAATATTATCACGCATTATGTTCAAAAACATATTTATATAAAAAATGAATATTTGATAAAAATTTATGATGATGACAAATTTATCAGTGAAGTATATTTTAATGAAATGATATTATTTATTATTAAAAACATATTATTTATGTGGCATTAAATGTTATCCAAATCTAAATTTCATCTGAGGATAAATTAATTAATGATAGAGTGCGAAAATATTTTATCTAAGGATAAAAGACTAAAAACGTTTATAGAATTAAAAACCTGAGTTCTAAAAATTCAAATTATTATTTTTGAATGAATCAATTTAATTATTAAATAAATAATTTTTCATAAAAAATATTTTCTATTATTTTACATGATACTTATATTATGATAAATTCATGAATGATAAACTATAAGAATAAACTGTATGTTTAATAATTCACATAAAAATCAATTATTTTACAAAAATAAAAAAAATTAATCATAATTGAATATTATCATTCAAAAAAATAATGTTATTATTTTTAAAGTAATATATATAATTTTAAATTTATCTTTTATATGAGAATATAAAATATAATGATATAATATTTTTATTTGAAAATCCCTTCTCAAATATAAAAATAGATATTAATATTTTTTTCACATTAATTAAGAATTGAATTAGTTAAAATATATAATTCTAAAAAATAAAGATTTTATAATCATTATACTATACTATTTTTAGTTTCCTAAAATTAAAATACACAGTGACAAAGAAGAAATTTTAATAAAAATGACTTGTTAAGTATAAAATGATCTAATTAGTTATTTAGATATACTTATTTAGTTGATGAAAATAATTGATATTAAAAATTTATTTTATATTACATTCCACAATGATTAGAAAAATATTGCTCTTACTTTTATGTACTTTTTAAAATTCAATATTATAATGGACAAAAATAATTTTTAATATGATTTTAAATTAATATAATATATCACAATTTTACTTATGATGGGTGTTATATTATTCAATACCTTTCAAACATATTTGGTTTTATAGGAAAATGGAATATAATATAATATACTTTTACATTATAAATACATAAATAAATTCATTCCTTAAAATTTGAAATCATCTCATTAAAATAATATTAACTAAGGGAATCCATAAGAGTGACATAGTTCATGATATTTTTTTAGAAAATCGATATTAATATCTAAAGTTTGAATAGGAAAAACATATTTTCATATCATCAACATAACTGATTGATTAACTTTTCTATAAAAAAATATTGGTATATGTTGTACTATTCCTCACAAAATCCCTATTCATATTCAAATGAGACATTACCCAATATACTTATTCACATATTTTAAATTAATATGAAGTTTAATCTTTTTCCCTAGATTGTATTTATCAATTAGACATATTGGAAACATAATAATTCTATTCTTTTTGTGAATTTGGGATTTTTTATGGTTTAGGTTGTTAATCATCATTTTAGATAGTTGGCTAGGCCTGATCACATTAATTTTCCCTCCATCTATTTTCCTATTGGGTTTCTTGTTAGAAAAAGCACATAATTATCCATTTCACCCATTGTTAACAAAATTCGAATATGTTTTATCAATTACATAAATAAAGGATATTTTAGGTCATAGAATATTTATATTAGTAAATTTATGATATTTATAAATAAAAAAACAAAATAAAAATATGTATACTCTAAAATATAGATCTAAATGTTTCAATCTCAATTATCTATGTAAAAACTATTATTATGTTATGTAAACAATATATTTCCTGGGAGCAGGATGTAGCTGGGAGGGCATGGCTTGGGCTCGCTGGGCAGTTAAAACATCTCAAGGTGGACATTTCACATTGGTTCTCTAGTAATCCCATCGTGGATAACTCTGTGGAGGGTCTCCAGGTTGATATTGATAGTTTGGAAGAGCATCTTCAGCAAATGTGGGATGAGAGTGTTTTCCTAGTGTCATGTGATAAACATGATGTCTTGGCTGATAGGTTGTTGGACATTTAAAGAGGATATATGCAGCGTTCTTGGATCAAATGGATTAAATAGGGGGATTGGAATACCACCTTTTTCATTCCTATTTGAAGGAGTACCAAAAAATTAAAATCAACATCAAACTCGAGAATGGATTGTACACTTCTGATATTAAGGTTGCTGGAAGGTTGGAATTGGATCACTTTTAGTGGTTGCTGGAAGACGTTATACAAGATAACTTATTGAATGGTGTTTCTAAGGGGGTGAAGGAATTCTTCAAGGGTTGTATTCCCAACAAGATTGTTACCGAGGACAACAATAGCCTCATTGTAGTTCCGGAGGGATTAGAGGTTTGGGACACTGTCCCTAGCATGCCTCTAGACAGCGCTCTGAGACCGAATAGTTTTCCGGGGAGTTTCTACATGGAAGCTTGGGAGTTTGTGGGGGTTCATGTGATTGATGCTATCAAATAATATTTCAGGGGAGGATCCATTTTCAGGATTACATGCTCCTCTGGAGTTACTCTGCTTCCTAAAATCACATATCCTTCACCTATTAATCATTTTAGTCCCATCAGTCTGTGTAATGTGTCTTAAAAAATACTGGAAACTTTTTTTGTTAGGAGGTTAAACACAATGATTCTAAAGGTAACATTCCTGAAGCATCATGGATTTATCAAGGGGAGGGGTATCCAAGGTGCGATTGGTATTGGAATTGATTTTTTGGAATATAGTAATAAAAGGGTGATTGTTTCCAATCTTATTGTTCAAGTGGAAACGAATAAAGTACATGATAAGCTCAATTAGAGCATTATTATTCGGGTCATGAGGAAACTCAGCTTTAACGAATGGGTTTGCGATCATTGAGTTTGGTTTTATTCTTCACCATGGTGATCCATCTCTATGTTGGGTAAAGGCTTTGGTTATTTCAAAAGTAAGCAGGGGGTGAGCCCAAGAGATCCGATATCACCCACCATGTTTATCATAGCCCAATATGATCTCTCAAAGAATATTCACCATGGAATTTAGGAAGGAAGGATATGGTCGTATCACTCCAATGCCTCAGATGGTCCCTTTCCACATTTCATGTTTGCGAATGATATTCTTGTATTCTTAAATGGAAGGAGATTATCTATTCTCATCTTCGCGAAGACTGGGGAGGTTTATGTTAACTTTAGCGGTCAACATATCAATGTTGGTAAGACCGGGGTCTTCCTTTCTAATAGATATTCAAGAAGGAGGTCCCAGACCATTCAAGATATTCTTGGAATTTAGTGGAGACTATTTCCAATGAACTACTTCAGAGCACCTATTTCTAATGGTCAGGTCAAAACGATATTTTTCGACAAGCCCAACAAAAAATTACTCGGGAGGATACTTAGGTAGAAAAATAGGTTCCTTTCATTTGGGAGAATCATTTAGCTCATCAAAAATGTCCTTTTCTCAATATTGATGCATTTATTATCCATTAAAACTCCCCCAAAATGAGTTATATCATTAATGGAAGAGAACATGAACTCGTTTCATTGGAATGCCAATCTTATGGGCAAGGCTCATTGGGTTACATGGATCCATCTGGAGAAACTAGTCAAGGGGGGAGGATTCGACCTTATAGATGTGTCTTTATTAATGCATGCCATGAAAGACCATATGGAAGGGTGGTCTTGGAAGGGAAGTCTCTCTGGGCCAAAATCTTCCGAACAAAATATGGCCAGCACAGAGAGGAGTATGATAGATGGAAACTAACCAGTTTGGCGAAAACCATACTGGGCCATTTAGAGATTCATCATGACGTGTCATGTTGGGTGATAGGGGGGATATCAGATTTTGGAGGGAAAACTAGATCAGTGAGAATCTATTTTTCCTATGCTATCCTGTTTTGGGGATGATATTGAAGGAGGCGAGATGGTTCCCCATATTGCTTGAGAATATTTTATGTACGGAGTAGTTGTCCACCTTTAAAGAGATGGTGTTTGCAGAGGATCGTAACCGGTGGTGTTTCACAGGCTCACCTTCAAGTCACTTCAATGGGCACGACAACTGGGTGATGTTATAACTAGGGGGAGAGGGAGACATATGGGCCACATGACATTGGTGCAGGGAGGTACCTACAAAGATGAAATTTCTTGTCTGGAGGGTGTGCAATCATGGTTACCAAAATGGGATAACATCTAGAGGAAGTGGATTTCCATGGCATCTCATTGCATTTTCTTTTCCAATCCCTAGGTGGAGTCTATCATTCATGTATTTATTAAAAGTTAATGGGAAAATAGTATTGGGTCTTCCATGGGCACTTTGGGGCATTTCAACACTACATGCACCACCATGCATGATTTTAACATGAGATGGTTTCTAGGTTTGGAACGACTCGAACTGAATGTCACGATTCATAACATCATCATCAGTGCATTGTTTTGGACGTTGTGGGAAACAAGGAACAAAGAGAGGAACAATATGTGCCCTTCTTACGCATTTCTTCATGTGAGGATGAAGTCGCTAATCCATATGTTGGGTTCCTGGATCATAGGAGGAATACAGTCTCCTATTTTTTGCAGACTGCTCAACAAGCCTTTGGACCAAAACAGTCCCCATGGTCACTAGATCAAATGGAGTCTGCCTTTGTCTAGTTTCAATCTGAATGTTTATGGCCATTTATGCATGGTCAGATGCATGGGGGTGGTTTTCTGAGGGATAGGATTGGTTTGGTTCTATTCCCTCTCTGTATCTTTTATGGCCTAGGTAGTTCTTCGAGTGTATAAATGAAAGCAATTCACACTAGTGTCACCCTTTGCGGGATTTTTATATGTTTTTTAGAAGTTAAATCGGATTCTGAGACTATTATTTGTGTGTTAAATGGGAAGTTGGAGGCCCCTTGACACCTAACATACCATTTTCGAAGTTGCTCCTTGGAAATAAGACATGGCTGCTCAGTTTGCCACACCCTTAGAGAGGCTAACTTCACTGCGGACTCCCTGTCACGGGGGAGTAGTTTGGATGATCCTTTTTTCGTGTTTTATAGTTTGGGATCACTGCCCAATGAATGTAGTAATTTTGTGAAAGGGGACATCCTTGGGCTGCACCTATTTAAGCCATCGTGACTCCTCTTGTTTTCTGGGTACCACACCAATATTTGAAAAAAAAGTAATTTTTATCAATAAATATATAACATAAACATGAATACTCCTAGGATATATTATAATTTTTTTTGAAATAACATTAATGTAATCTATTTCATGATATTTTACTTTTATTAACCTATAATGTTATCTAAAAATTCTAATTTATAAAAAATGTGTAATCTGGGATCCACAATCTATGAATTTATTCTTAGTAGAAAGACACCAAACATACCATCTTGATTGAAATTGAAGATACCCAAACAAACCCATTGATTAATGTAAATAGTAAATATTGAGTCACTTGTCCACTATGAATTTCTTAGTATTAGATCATTAGAGATTCAAGAAAAAAATTTATATAAAAAACCCACGTATTTAGACTATAATGAATATTTTATGACATAAAAAATGTTTAATTTATATTAATGTATATCTCCAACATTTTTCATAAAAATATACACATATGATATGATTCAACACAAATCATGTGTAATAATATTTTTTGTATCTCGAGTAAATTCAACCATAAGAAGGGTGGCCTCTAATTCATAGAATGGGGAAGAGTACATAACTATATTTCATAGATTAATAAATTAATGGAAATAATTATAATAATATATGATAATAAAATAATCCCACATAAACAATCAAATTATATTGAACTATATCCATGAAGATAAATTTAATTTTTTTTTGTGGAGAATAGAACTAATTTCACAATGAATGAAAGAAAGATTTTGGACATCCTAAATAATACCACCAAAGACACAACCCACAACATTATAAACATATTTTAAATGAAATTTTAAAAACATTTATCAATGAAATTTATCCCATCATACAAAATTTTCAAATAGTATAAATCATATAGAAACATAATAGAAACTATATAAATGATTAATTAATGAAATAAGAATTAGTTGTAGAAGCAAAGGAACCTATACAAATGAAATAGTAACTTGACCCTTGGAATAGTAATATGACCCTTATGATTACTAAACTAGCCAAATGAATAGTAACCTCACCATTAAAGTATAAATAAAATATATGCAACTTATAAATGTATATATGATATAATTATAACATTGTATAAGTCAAAAAATGTTTTAACTGTTAATAAATTAGTGTTGGTGTCTGTATTAGTCATAAATATTTAATTTAGATTTTATGTATAATTTAATTCTTTTTAATAATTTGTTATTATAAATAGAAGTCATAAATTAATATATTTTTTGTGTTTGGATTATAAGTTAATTTTATGATACCATATGTTATTTTTCACGGTGTTATTAATTTAGTTATTATTTCAATATCATTATGTTTCTATAATGTAATGATGAAATTATAAAATAAATTCATAATATATAGAATATTATTTTCATCCAATTAATTTCATTTATTAATTTTACTCATTGAAAAATGGTTTTAGTGATTTTATTTGGAATTTTCTAAAATACATTATTTTTTTTATAAATTGTAAAATATGATAATTATTTACAAATGGTAAATACAACGAGGTTTGAGTCATTATTAATATAAGGTTGAGGTAAAAAACTCAATATCCTACCATGCATCATTATCTTAATATATATAGTGATAATTCTCAAACTACTCAAAGTATTGAGCTAAAATAACAAAATAATGATTAGAATATTGATTAAACACCTCAATCATATACTATAAGTACCAACCCTCACCACATCTTCTCCCAACACCTTCCAAAATTCTAGCCTTTTAAAAACATTTTCCTAATCATTTTCAAAATCCTTCCCTATACATATCTTATCCCTTGGTATAATAAAAATACCAAAATATTTTCCCTATTAAGGTTCCCAATCATATACTGTAAATATTTTCTATGTTATTTAATTAACATATATTCATAATACTAAATTATAAAACAAAACTAATTCATTGTGATCGAAAACCCCATAAGTTAAAACATAAAACAATCATCATTAACTTTTATCTAATGATTCATCCACATAACATATAACCAAATTCAATATAAGATCAAATTAATGTCTATAAGATCACTTATAATATATAATAACAATTTTGTACTTTTATCCTCATATTACATGAAATTTCGATCATTAATACTAGTGAGCCGATCATGAAAACTATGAAAACAAACACTATTGAATTATAAAATTAAACTCTATAACTAATAAAAAAACCATTAAAAAACTTAGTAAAAAATAATGAATCAAAATATCATATAAGAGATTATTTATTTTTTAATTTCTTAATTCAATTGTATTACCCTTGATTCTAATGAGAATATATAATTTTAAAATAAGGTAAGAGGATTCTAAAACACAACTCACTTCTTTTGGGTTTTCCATAATTCATTCCATTTTTTGTATTGATGTACCATTAATGTTCTATAAATATAATATTATTACATTTCAAAATTTTATTCTAGATAAATATTTCTCCATTTATGTTATATGAAAAATAGAAATATATTTCCCAAATAAACTCATTCTAAAAAATGCATCCTTTACACCTCGTGAGATTGTTTCTTCTTTATAAAATAATAATGATTTATATGCCATGTCTGTTATTCAATCATTAATTTGGGAACCCCAAAACTTATTAATCTATAATATGTGAAAGGAAAATCATTCACTTACATGGGTTATTTTTTGGGGAAGATTTACATACGTTCTATGTGGAAAGCATGATAATTTAATTGTTATGATGTGATGGGTGCACCGTGAATTATATAGGGTATGTATATGTTTTGATGTGAAGAGTGTGACCATAATTATATAGTGCTACAATAAATTGTGTAATTTGATAAATCTCATTATATATTGTTAAATATTCCTGAACATGATGTTATCTTTGTTATAAATTATGTGAGGTATTTGACCATTTAGACATGATGTATCATATTTATGCATTGTCACACTCGATGAATTTATCTATAGCTTCCTCTATTTGTTATCATAAATATCCTATGATTATGTTATGATGATAATGATTATTATTACTCATGTTATATTGTTTCATGTTCATAACTATCCTCTTCTTATGATTTTATATCACCCATTTATATGATGTATATCTTCATACGTGTATTTGTCCTATGGAGAACTAATTGGCCAATAAGAATCCATATAAGATATAATTATGAAATTTTTTTATGTTTTATTATATAAATTTTATGTATGTTTCTAATTTTCCCAAGATTCTAAAACATTGGATCCTGGTTTTGTAACATTATAATGTTGTTTAACATTAGAATGATGTAATAGTAATGTATCTAAATGAAGGGATGATATAGTAATGGTCCTGGGACATGATTAATAATTTATTGTGAATACATACACCAAATATGTAGACTAGGTTTCTCACAAATAAATACCACAATGATCCATCCATGACTAACCCATTCCCAACTCCAATGTGTTAAGGGTTGGTGTGCATTGCTTAGTAGTAACATCACACATGTCGGATACCTTTTCCTATGGTACTTGTATACATTCACCCATGAAAATATTAATGATATAGTGAATAGATGATAATACTAAATCAAAAATTGATGTATACAAGTATGTGACAATCAATGAATATTTTAAGTTCAAAACTAAAGAAATAAAAAAAATATTACCCCACTAAAAACTATAAAATCGCCCAACTTACACAGATGGGGAAGAACCCTGTCAAATGAAACCAATATAATACACTATAATAAATATTTGCTAAACACCCCATCCTATCAAGTTCACTATGATCCACCAAATATCGATCCCTCTAGGACTCTAGTTAAATGCATATTGTCTGCACATGACACAACCATGCTGTAAAATCTCGTGCTTGTGTGATTATATAAATACCAATTAGAAACCCTAAAAAAAATTAAATTTAATTGAACAAATCATCTCTGTATATCTAGAGGTCAAAACCCAAATGAGAGATAAAATCCATCCCAATTATTCCTTTACTATACGTGTATTGTAATATCATAACACATGGTGTGTTAACATGATAGTTGGGATCACCGCATGGAATCCCAAAATCACACCAAGATATACATGTCTCATATTTTACGTCTCATGAGGTCCCATAATCATATCTATCAATATTATTTTTCTCAAGGTGCAAAGGTAATTCGTGCCCTAGAGATCCCACTCCATGATCCATGTTATAGCATATGAGACTTACCTCAAAGGTACACTACATTGGAAATTGTTATCAAGGTTCCACTCTCGTTCGCAACATAAGAGTTCCTATCCAAGAATTATTGCACCCCAAACAAGATCATTTGTACTTGAGAATAGAGTCCCATCCCACTTATTTGATGATGGTATTGGGAGAACTTCTCTAGAGGATGAAATACATGAATACATTCCAAAAAATAAAGGAGGGACATGAATAACACTAATTCTATTCATTTATGGGATTACTAACTCTTAGACAACACATAAAATCTATAGAGTACATGTAGGGTGATGACCATACCTTACCTTTTCAATAGAGATATAACTCATTACAAGGTATAACATATAACTAGGGGAGGGGTCCGCTACTCAAATATGTACTCTACAACTGGGAGAGATCTTACTTATTTTGGGTGACACTCTCCCCACCACTACTTGATGATTGGGGAGTACCACTCTATAGATATATGACCAGAACCATGTTTATTACAGAGTTTATCCCTACCTATATTATCTCCATGGGGAAACCACACTATGAAACAATAAGGGAGTACCAACTCTATAGATAGAGTACCCTCACCTAGATATGATAGTGGTGTTCTGAATCTATTCATAGACTGCACACACCCTGTAATTATAGGGTTGTACTAACTATATTTCCATAATGATTACATAGGGAACATGACTTGGTATGATAGGGGAGCTCCATATCTATCTTCACAAATAATACAAGGACTTGCACCATGATACGACATGGGAGTATCATCCTGATAAGAATTAATTAGTGGTCTAATGATCTACAAGAACTATAGGAGATTCTAATTCACACTAGTATGAGAGTTATGGGAAATGAGATCATAGGTAAAAAGGGGAGTACCCATACCAATGTTTCTTTGGTAAACCCAAATTATCCCCATCATCGGTAAAGCATCACTAAACCCAAATTTTCAACATCCTCCCAACCTTAATAAATTTCAACCCTAAAAAGAAAAATCCTATATTAAATGGGGAAACATTTCTCTCAATATGACCTCTAATGCATTTGAGCTCACCATAGGGTTTCCAAGCTCATGAAAAACAGTCACTCGGGGAAACCAAAAATGCCATTCCTTACACAATGGTACAACTCATGCTGGGTTTAAATTCTTCACCACAAAAAAACATGTATTCTAATCAGTGAAAGGTGTAAAACACCAATCCCTTAGTCAAAATACAGTCACATGACCTAATGATACAACACCTTTCTACCATGGAAATGATATGGATGTAACCCAACAGTTTGAATCTACCCTTAGATAAACTAAACCTTTCCATTCTCATGTCTCTCTTTCCCAAATATGATGGTGAGAATAGATGGGTAACAATAAACAACAAAAGGCTACGAAAGTTACCACACTAGGATTTATAAGGCCCTTTATATGTAAACCCTATACTACACCAAAGCTCATGAAGCTTCTTTGTCATCATAAAATCCAGATGCAAAAATGATTACATATCTACCAATATATGACCTCATCCCTGTAACCATGTGATCAATCCTCATGGGGAAAAACTCTATTCCATCTGCTAGAAAAAATACCACACCCACTACTATAAATCCATCTATGCAGAGAAAGAAGGAACCCAATCGATCACTACTAGAAAAACGACCTATACCCACGGTTCAAAACCGTGTGTATAGCCCCCAAAACCACGTGTATAGGTTATACACACAGTTTTGGGAACTGTGGGCTAGAACGACATCGGTATAGGGTTCTTGACCTATACCCACGGTTTTTTAGAACCGTGGGTATAGGTGTTTCACACACCAACATGCTGGTGTACAACGTGGAAGGGAACTAACCCCATGGTTTGAAAATTTTGGGAAATTTAAAATTCTAAAAAATCGCGAGCAATGGGAATCGAACCCGCGCCATACGCAGGACTCAGCACCGCAACAAAACACATGACCAACCGAGCTGACATATTTTCATGTATATTAAGATAGTTTTATTACAATATATTAATACCTATGTTGTTATCTAAAAAAATGTGACCCGCGGGTTTTGAACGCGTGACCTGGAGGGACGGAGTTGAGCAGTGAACCAACTATGCTACGCGGATTTTGTTTATATAATCATACAATTTTATAAATATTTTAATATTGTCAGAATATTTTAAAATTTTTGCTGATGAGATTCAAACACCGCACTTCAGAGAACTGAACGGAGAACTAAACCAATGAATCTACCAAATTTATATTAATAAATATTGGAATCTGTATAATTATATTATTTAAGACGTTGTTCCGACATAAAATTTATTTCAACATGCCCAGTTTTTTCCCTTTTCCCCTGGAAGCACGCGGGAAACCTATACCCACAGTTTTTAAAAATTGTGGGTATAGGTCTTTGAAAAAAAGTCCCCCTATACCCATGGTTTTTAAAAACCGTGGGTATAGGTCTTCACAAAAAACCTATGCCCATAGTTTTGGAAAAACCGTGGGTATAGGTCTTCAAAAAAACCTATGCCCATGGTTTTTTCAAAAACCATTGGTATAGGTTCCCATACTATCTTATACCCACGGTTTTGGAAAACCGTGGGTATAGGGGGACCTATACCCACGGTTTTTCACAAAACCGTGGGTACAGGCCCAATTTCCAGTAGTGCATGCTGAGGAAACCACCATTAGGACTCTCACTTCCTCTATGGAAAAGTTATATTGAGGCACCCCTCCACCAATGCCACCAATAATATCGATATAAATAAAAGGTTATATTGGTATCAAGAAGGCCTGCTTTGACAAAGTAGCATTCAACCACACCCAATGAACACAAGTCAAAGGAACTAGTCCACCACATCTAAACACTATCCACATTTGGTGGGATTGACTTATCCAAAAGTGTTCTAATCATGAAATAAGAACACATTTTAGTGGGAGAATATTTAATCATCCTCATGAGCCTAAATATATGTCAATCAATATAATTTATAGGTTCTACTAATACCCCACATCACCCTGGATAAGCCTCATGTAATACATGTCATGAAAGAAGTATCTAAAAAGATTGTCTACCAGTACCATTGAAAAAATAAGAATGATATATAGAATTACACTAGTATAACTCTGAAAATCTAGATCATAGTCCACTATGACATGTATCTTTTTTGGTTCCCATTATCTAACTCCCTGTTCTAGGAATGGAACAACAAGGGGTTTTGGGGGAGGACATCTCAAACCTCATTTGAACTACTACTACTCTCCCCAATCCTCATCCATGACCTCCATCACGCATAACCTCATGATCATGATGTTTCCTCTTCTTGGGTAGTGCATAGACCATATCCCTCTTAGCAGTATGACATGTTGGAAGATTTAATGAAATATTTCTTTTTTCATCACAAGAATAGAATATCCTCTTTTATGGAAGATAAGAAACATAGTATAATTCCCACCCTGTAGTCCCACGTATATATATCATATAATGAGTATGAATCATAAACTATGATCCCATTGATAAGCTTCTTCTATCTTCTACTGAAAACTCCGTGTTGTGATGACCACTACTGATTGCATCCT
The DNA here is from genome assembly GCA_963277665.1 of Viscum album. NCBI lineage: Eukaryota > Viridiplantae > Streptophyta > Magnoliopsida > Santalales > Viscaceae > Viscum > Viscum album. The sequence continues at coordinate 1,301,437,998 of OY728140.1, read as the reverse complement.
CCCACCCCTCTCCTATGAACCTCTCTATTAGAATATCCCAATTTACCAAACCTACCTAAGGGGGGGGGGGGGGATATAGAACAAACTGATCAGATGTATTTTCATATACCCTTCATAAAGGTCTCTTCTCTAAAAATATATCTAATATCATATACATGGAGTCACTACTGGAAATGGGGTCTATCCCCACGCACCTATTCCCACGGTTCTTTAAACCGTGGGGATAGTATGTTTTTTTGATGTTTATACCCACGGTTTTATTAAAACCGTGGGTATTAATTTTTTTTTCGAGCCCTTCTATCGGGCTCCTCCTCATTCTCTCCTCAAATCCGCGACGCATCGCTCTACCCTACCTCCCCAAGCCGCGACGCCGCTCCCCGACCACTGACTCCCGACCCTCCCCTCTCCTCTCCGACTCCCCTCCCCGGCCTCCGACTCCCCTCCCCGGCCTCCAACCCCGGGCTCCGACTCCCGGCTCCGCCTCCCGGCTCCCGACTCGCGGCTCCCGACTCGCGGCTCCCGACTCGCGGCTCCCGACTCGCGGCTCCCGACTCGCGGCTCCCGACTCGCGGCTCCCGACTCGCGGCTCCCGATTCGCGGCTCCCGGCTCCCGACTCCCGGCTCCCGACTCCCGGCTCGGCCTCCCGGCTCACGACCTGGACCTCCCGGCCTTCTCAGTAGTGATTTTTTTATGCTGGAGTCCCAGATTTCCTGGTAATTTCTTAGTCTTGGCTGATTTCTCATAATTTCATCATATTACCTCTTGATAATCAATTAGTGTTGTAGTCAAAGGTAGCAGTTGATGCATTCATAGGTTAATGGAGTGGTTTGATTCTAAATTTTTTTAAGCAATTTCATTTTTTTATGATGGAATACTAAAAGATGAATGATATAAATATCCTGATTATCAAACCCAGTGAGAATATTTCCCCAAATTAATTTAGCATTGATAATCCTAAGATGCAATATTTTGGCCTTAAAATAGTATATATGAAGGTATGTACATACACATGTTGAGCAGTTCCGGGTGGTTGTTTATAAATCTATCAAGTTTCAGGTGTTGGCTTGGTTCCTCTTTAAGGAAGGGTACCCTTCCAATTCCTCAAATTTATTAATGCATTAATTAGTTTCTTACTACACGTTTTCTTTGTTTTTAGTTAATGCAGTGAATACATTAGATTAAATTCCTCTTAATCTTGAATTTAGTATGTTTCATGATTTAAGAGTTAAAGGTAATAAATGATTGTTTCATAAGAAATATCATGTTTATATATTAAAACCCCTCCAACGGAGGTGCGCTGTCTTCAAGTTAAAAAACATTTATTAGACTTTTAGGATTTATTGTCTTGTTGTACTGATATTTCTTTATGAATTGATGTTATGTTTGAATTATGTCATATATGACCCCTAATGGAATTAAAAAAACTAAGTTTTCCTTTTTAAATGATTAAATAACCAAGGAACCGTTTAAGTTCTTTGACCGGTTTTTATATTGGAATTACCCATGTAGAATTGTTTCCCATAATTTTCATTTTAGTATGTTGACATGTTTGAGCCACCATTCGGTGAGCCTTAGATTTAAATTTCTAAGGGTATGATTTTCTATATTAAATGGCTTGAATTATCTTTTGAATTTCAGAATGGAAATTACCCTGTATGCACAACATTTAACCCGCCTAATGTAAGTGCTTCAATGTAATAATAAACTGTGAAATAGAAATTGTAAAGTATACTAAGTACATGAATTAGCCGTATTAGATGTAATTGAAAAATATGTTGCGTATTCATAGAACCCCTTACCATGTTAATGGAAGGTACCAGAGTGAACCTTGATTATTGAAAATGCCTTAAATGGATTAAATGAGTGGTTTCAAGCTACATGGCCTTGTCACACTAATGAAAGGCTAGGGTTGAACAAAATTGACTTATTGATTAATTATTACTTGATTAAAGGGTTTCATGCTACTTGGCCTTGTCACACTAATCAAAGGAAAGGCTTGAACCAAATGGAATATTATATGAATTCAATATCAAAGTAGGTGTGGCCTGACTCAAGCTCACCTTGGATACTTGAGAGAAAGCCTTGAGCACTCAAGGACCCTATTCCGAATTCAAGGATACAACTTTCTTAGGTTGAGACCTACATAGAACCTGATCCTTGTCTATCTTTAGATGCCTGGTATGACACCATATAATCCCTCATGTATTACAACAAGATTCCTTAGATACACTCCTTGGTTCCAGAATTGACAAGTAGGTGCCATGGTTAAATCCTAGCCCAATCTTTTCTTAGACCCATTTTACCTTGGATGAACTTCTTAGACTAGATAGTCCTCTTATTGTGGAATTAGTTGGACGGTTATCCTTGGATTACACTCTTACCCCATGTGAGGCTATAGTTATTACTAAGTTGTTGACACTTGAGGTCTATGTTTCCTTGGTTATAACCTTGGAACTTCATTATTAAATATCATTACATGTTTTCTTCTCACATCTTAGAACCTCAATATCTTTATCATATAAATTATATTTAAACTGGATAAAATTGATTAATGAAATGGTTACACATTCTGACACCAGTCAAAGGCTAAAGAAGGTATAACTGCTATGTGTCCCATAGGAACCTGTACGGGTGATGTTTATTTATCTCTCTATTATTATTCTATATACCAGTGAAATATATATTTTATACTGCACTATCTAGATTGGGCTGGACATCAGTGGTTCCATCCTATTATTATTTATATCTCACACCCTACTCAGGCCGCTATTACATTGGGATACTCGAGTATACTTTCATTTTCTCAGGACCTTGGACCTTGCTTTTCAATGTATGCTTGTAACTAGAGTTAGGAGAAAAGGACTGAGTTGGATCTCGGGATGCTCAAGGAGATCGCCCATGGGGTTTTGATGTGACTTTATTATTTTTTTATTTTATTGAAAATAATGATGTAATGTTTACTACTTTTAGATATGTATCATTACCATGTCATGCATTCATCTGTTGTTTAAACTACCATTGACCACTTTAATTCAGTTATAATAATATTTATCTTATGCTGCTTTGTCATTTATTTACTACCTCTTTCATTGTTGATTGTTATTTATTCAATTTTACCACTGTGTATATGTGATAAGAGGGTATAGTCCCCACTATCACCTCTCGAGACCCTCACTACAAGTCAAAAACCTCTAACGTATGGGGAGACTCACCAGCCCCCCTGCCCTACACAACCTCTCCCCCTCCCTCTACTGCACCAGTCCCTCCCCCTCCCCCTTCCCTTGCACCAGCCCCTCCCTTAACCCCCTGCTGCAACATCCCCTCCCCCTGCACCAGCCCCTCCCCCTCCCCCCTCTTGCACCAGCCCCTCCCCCTACCATGCACCAGCCCATCCCCCCCACCAGCCCCTACCCCCCCCCACTACACCAGCCAGCCCCTCCCCCTCCCCCCTTCCCTTACATCAGCCCCTCCCCCCCCACACTGCACCCCCACCAGCCCCTTACCCCATGCTTCCCCAGCCCCACCACCAGCCCCTCCCCCTCCCACTTTCCCTGCTGCACTGGCCCCTCCCCCTTTCCCTGCTGCACCAACCAACCCTCTCCCTCCCCCCTGCACTACTTTCCATGTGGAGTGTCTTTTTTACTTTTTTCTTTAGTTTACATCTCAAGGAAGACCTTTTTCTCTTTTTCCCTACTTATTCAATCATGAACTCTTGTCATTAAATACTTGTCATTAAATATGTTTTGCTAGCTACTAATATGCTTTAATTGATTTAATAATAAAATTGATTGTAATGATTTTTTTAAATATGATTTACATTGTTGATTGAATGATAATTTTTTTTCTTGTTATAGAATGGATAGAAGCTGGATGTATCGTACCGATCGGATTTCAACCGAGTTTCAAAATAATTTGGAGAATTTTTTAGATTTTGCATTTAGCAATGCGTCAGATGGAGGTTGTATACAGTGTCCCTGCTATAATTGTGTTGGAAGACCATGGTTAAGACGAGAAGAAGTTAGTTACCATTTAACGAAATTTGGATTTCAAGCAAACTATAATGTTTGGTTTCACCATGGAGAGACGAGTCAATCTTCGACTGTTCATAAACGAAATGAACGAAGTGACATGGAGAATTTGATATTTGATCGGTTTCCATATGTGCATCATTCCGAGAGAGATAGCATGCCGGTGCAAGAAGACAATGATATCAGTACACATGAGGAAAATGCTGAAAATGATGATGTTGACATAGTGAAAAATTTATTGGATGATGCCAGAACTCCAGTATATCAAGAATGTACTAGAATGACCAAGTTGGAATTTTTAATGCGGTTATATCATGGGAAAACTATGTATGGGATTTCTAATACTGCCATTGATTATATTCTTACATTTTTGAAGGACTTGCTTCCTGATGGTGCAGATATTCCCTCAAATCATTACATGGCATGGAAGTTAATTAAGCAGCTTGGATTTGCTACTAATAAAGTCCATGCTTGTCCAAAAGATTGCAGTTTATTTTTGGAGGAAACAGCTGACCGTAATGACTGTAAAGACTGTGGTACATCTCGATGGAAGACAAATGCAGATGGAACACCGTCTCGTGTGCCACAGAAAGTCATGTGGCACTTTCCATTGATTCCCAGACTTCAAAATCTATTCATGTCTCCAGAAATCTCAGCCAATATGCGATGGCACGATGTTGAGAGAATTAAAGGAAATGATGAGCTGGTCCATCCAGCAGATGGATTAGCATGGCGGACATTTGACGCACAACATCCTGATTTTGCAGCTGAGGTGCGTAATGTCAGATTGGGCCTATCATGTGATGGTTTTAATCCGTTTGGTCAGATGCTTACTGCTCATAGCACGTGGCCGGTTTTTATTCATGTTTATAATCTTCCTCCGTGGATGTGTATGAAAAAACCTTTCACTTTCTTGAGTATACTGATATCTGGACCTTCGGATCCTGGTAATGACATAGATGTATACTTGCAGCCTTTAATAAAAGAGTTGAAACAACTTTGGGATTTAGGTGTGCAGACATTTGATGCTTCTTCAAAGAATACGTTTCAGATGCGTGCTGCCCTTCTATGGACCATAAATGATTTCCCTGCCTATGCAATGATGTCTGGGTGGAGCACGAAGGGAAAACTTTCATGTCCCGTTTGTATGAAGAATACACGATCGAGAAGGCTTAAATATCGTCGTAGTTTCAGTTTCATGGGGCATCGCCGATTCTTGCCAATGGATCATCAATACAGGAAGAATCGTCGGAGGTTTGATAATAATGTTGACACTAAAGAACCACCTCAACGTATGTCAGGAAGTGATGTGCTTGATGAATTGAAAGATTTCAGCTTTTCATTAGGAAAAGGTCATTTGACATCTCGAAAGAGGAAGAATGCTGATACTGAAGTCATTTACAATTGGAAAAAGAGAAGTATTTTTTTTTGTGTTGCCATATTGGTCTACTAATTTGTTACATCATTGTTTAGACGTAATGCATATTGAGAAAAATATATGTGAAATGTTGCTTGCAATTCTTTTGAATATTAATGGGAAGACCAAAGACGACTTCCGATCTCGTCGGGATTTATTGGATTGGGGTATTCGACCAGAACTACATCCTGTTTGTATCGGTGAAAACAAATGGAAAGTTCCCTGTGCTTCTTATGTGATGACACAGGCAGAGAAAGATCAATTTCTGGCAGTATTGGAGAATATTAAGGTTCCAGACGGCTATTCCAGCAACATATCTAAACGAGTCAACAGAAGACATTTGAAATTGAAATCCCTAAAAACTCATGATTACCACATCCTTCTTCATGAATTGATTCCAATAGCAATTCGACATTTGCTATCCAATAATGTAAGGGTGGCAGTGATTCGGTTGTGTCATTTATTTAGAGACCTTTGTGCTAAAAGGTTATCCAAATCATTGTTGATAAAAATGCAGCAAGAGGCAGCATTAATTCTGTGTGAGTTGGAAAAATTTTTTCCTCCATCCTTTTTCACTTGCATGCTGCATTTAACAGTTCATCTTCCAACTGAGACACTTCTTGGGGGACCAGTTTCTTTTCGGTGGATGTATCCCACTGAAAGAAATATGTGCACAATGAAATCATATGTCCGAAATAAAAATTATCCTGAAGGTTCCATTGTGAGGAGTTATCTGGCCCAAGAATGTATGGATTTTTGTTCAATGTATTTGTCTGATGTGAGCACAAGACATAATTGACCAATGAGAAATGAAGATGAGCAGTATGAGGAAATTCAACCCTCGTTTCCATCTCTTCCCCAAACAGGTGGAATTGTCGGGTCATATACATTGGTTACATTGAGCTCTGAAGAGCGGAATATGGCACATCGTACAGTCTTGTTTAATTGTGGTTTGTTCGATGCCTATATCAAGTAAGTAATTTGAATATATATATGTTATCTCATATGATATCATATCACATATACCTTATACTTTTATTGTCATTTTCTGTAGAGAACATAAACAAATTATAAGTAGAGTTCATCGGTCTTTGCCGTTGAGAAGGAGAGAGGCTATGCATAGCCAAGAGTTCCCAGCTTGGTTGAAATCTAAGGTATGACCATTACATTAAATACCTTAAAATATAGATATATATTTAATTATATTACTCATGTATTCCAGGTATTGAGTTTACCTGCTGACTTCATTTCTCAAGAATTAAGAGCGTTGGCTTTTGGTCCCAATTCTTTGGTTCGTGACTGCAAATCTTTAATAATCAATGGATACAAATTTGTTACAACTGATAAAGCGGTGAAAATGAGAACACAGCATGATGGCGTTATGTTAATTGCTAGAACGGATTGTTATGCCAGTGCATCTGATAGTCGACCTCGATATGAAGATGTGTATTATTATGGACTGGTTGAGAAAATATTGTTATTGGATTACTACTCTCGAGGTCGAGTCACTATGATGCAATGTAAATGGTTTGATTCAATGACGCGCCATGGTACATTTATTGATGATTGCGGATTTAGAGTTATTGACATGAGTCGATTCCTGCATACCGATGAACCATACATTTTGGCATCAATGGCAAAACAAGTGTTTTATGTGAAAGATCATCTGAACCCTGATTACGGTGTCATTAATGAAGTAATCCCAAGACATATTTTTCATGATGCTGGGGATGAAATTGTCACCATTGACGCCCCCATCGGTGATAGCCAAAATATTGCATTTGATGACACAAATTGTCCCATTGTGAGGGATGATGTTGAACCTGAGGTAGTGGAGGGTAATATATAAAAGCAACCATATATATTCAGAGTTCATTCAGTTTACCTTGACGTGAGTTTCTCAGGTTGGTACTAATTTAATTACTTTAATTTACTTTTAGTTTGAAATGATATGTCTGTTTTAGTAATGTTTGGTTTCGTTTCATTTAATTCTATTTCTTTCAATTCAGAAAAGTGGTTTTAAAATGTGGTTTTAAAAATTGTATAACTTGGTTGTAAATTATCATTACTGAAAGATGTTATGACATTTTTTAAGTAGTATCTATGATTTGTAAAAATTGTTGCTAAAAAATATTTATTTCATTCTTATGCAGATTATGAAGAAAACTACAGAAGCTCGCAGGAAGAGATTATTTGATGCTGATCCTGTTAGACGTGAGCGCGAGTTGTCTTCAGTGAGTATATTAATTTAAATATTTATCTTCTACATTACAAATAATATTAAGTTCATATTTTTGATCCAATTATTTAGGGACATGTAACTCCAGAGAATCCTCTTCCCAGTATGGGACCGAGTAGGGATCCTCCTAGACCTAGGCGGAGCTCCCGTCTTACCACTCCCCACACTGACCCATTAGTGGACATCCCATCTACCACACATGTCCGCCCTCCGCTTGAGACCCCTGGGATGTTCCCATACATGCCGCCATCATCATCCCGTTTACCCTCTTTTTCCCATTCCATGTCCACGCCGACTCGACCGATGTTCTCACCTGCACAGTTTTCATATCCATTCATGTATCCCCAGACCTACTATGCATATTCTGACATGTCTACGCCACATCCTTTTCCTACCATCCATCCTACACATATTGAGTCTGTTCCTTCAGTTTCCACTCCTGTTCATGAAGATCAGCCGGAGCATGCTGTGGAACAGATACTTCCTTCGGAGGATGCTGATCCAGCACAGTCTACGGATGCCTCACAGCCTATTCAGGAGCCTGCATCAGGTTTTTTTATTATAAATGTTTCAAATTATAGCATTTCACTTTTTTTCTATTGTATTGTCACCTAACTCTTCTCTTGTCACCTCTTATCTTATTTAGTGGGATCTTCTAGTAGGCGACGTGGGTGCACTCGAATGAGGGATGCTTGGAATCGTGAAACTCAGATTATGGTGGATTACAATTCTCAAAATCAAATGGTAGGTAAAAATGCTAAGGAGTGTAGAAGTTTCATGGATACTTTAGCCAAATATCATGATATCGTTCCGGTGGAACCGGTCTCATGGAGACATATCATTGCCGACATCAAGGATAGGGCATGGGCGCAGATATGGGTACGAAAATTTTATAAATTTATATTGATATTAGTAATGTATTTATATGACTTAACATGTTTGTTGCAGAGTCGATTTAACTTTCCTAACGGTGAAGCTGCCAAAGCTGCTAGGTTGAGTGATCTTGGAGAGTATTGGCGGTCATACAAGTATGAGTTACATATTGGTTGGAGGAGCAGAGTGGGTACTGAGTTAGAGGGTGTACCCACAAACCCTGACTGTCCAAAAAGTCAATATCAAAAAATGACCGCACATTGGAATACTGAACAGTATAAGGTACTACCCATCTTTACTGTTTTTTATATAAAATTTAATTTTTATTACTTGTATTGTTTTTTTGTTTCTTAGGAAGTGTCAGCGAAAAACAAAAAAAACAAAGATGAAATGACATATCTACACACATTGGGGCGCACTACAATGCCCGATAAAGAGAAGCGGCTGGTACGTTCATCTGAATTAAAATAATGTCCTTATTTATAACATGTCATCATAACTTATTCATGCTTTCCCTTGGTTAGTCCATGTCTTTACCTCAATGTTTGTGGGTCTTTGTTGCAACTCACTTCAATCCAATATTTTGCATTTATCATATATGGTTGTAATTCAAATTTGTGCACTTCTTATATGCAGCAAGCTGATTTGGGCATTGAAGGTCCTGTACCTCGTGCCAAATTATTCTGCTTCAGTAGGAAAAAAAAAGATGGAACTGCAGTTAATTCACAAACACAAGATAAAATTGTAAGTTTTGTTTATTTATATTTCAAACATTTATATGAAATTCATAATTTAATATGTTTATAATTTCAACAGTCTGCCTTGGAGGCCATGGATGAGAAGGAAGCTGACAACTTAGGGCCAAATGATCATTTCAGTCAGGTGTTAGGTGTGGAGCATCCAGGAAGAGTCCGTTGTAGACCAGGCAAAAACATTGTCCCCTCTAGGTATTGGTCATCATCAGACTCCTCTAAGGCCTCTGAGTTGGAAAGTGCGCGTGCTGAATTAGCTGCGACAAAGAAAATAGTATCAGAGGAGCGTGAAAAAAGTAAGCTGATGAATGAACATTTCATGAAAGCTCTGTCAGTTTTGAGTCAGTCACTACCATCAGAGGTTGCTGCCACTTTTCATTCATGTATGACATCAATGCGCTCTTTAAATAATGCCTCGGGTGATTCCCATGAGGGTCCTAGTGGCGATAACGGTGGTGGCGATAGAGCTGACGAGGATGTTGCTGATGATGTTGTTGGTGATGAGATTGCTGATGATGATGCTGACGGTGCGGTTGGTGATGATGTTGCTGTCGATGTTGCTGCTGATGATGATGATGCTGGACATGAGGATGATAGTGATGGCGATGGGGGGGGATATTAATCCCCTCCATTTTTGACTTAGCAGAGAGACGTGTGTTGGAGTTTAATGTTTTTTTTGTATTGGTGGACTGCTTGTATGTGAATTTCTTTATGCAATGAAATGCATTTTGGATTAAGTTTTCATCAGGGGTGTTATTTTTCAGTTATTTAGGTAATTTTCACATGCCATTCTGTTTACTCCTTGTTTTTTCATGAACTTTCTGCAGGGGGAGGTGGGGGGGGGGGTGGGCAGGGGGGGAGGGGGAGGGGGGCTGGGCAGTGGGAGGGCTGGGCAGGGGGGGAGGGGAGGGGGAGGGGGAGGGGGGAGGGGCAGTGGGGGGCTGGGCAGTGGGGGGCTGGGCAGTGGGGGGGAGGGCTGGGCAGGAGGGGGAGGGGGAGGGGGAGGGGGGAGGGGGTGGCTGGCAGGGGGTGGGGGAGGGGGGGTGCTGGGCAGTGGGGAGGGGAGGGGGGTGGCTGGGCAAGGGGGGAGGGGGGGGGGGGGGGGGGGGGGGGGGGGGGCTGGGCAGGGGGGAGGGGGTGGCTGGGCAGTGGGGGGGGGGTGGCTGGGCAGTGGGGGGGGGGTGGCTGGGCAGTGGGGGGGGGGGGGGGGGCTGGGCAGTGGGGGGGGGGGGGGGGCTGGGCAGTGGGGGGGGGGGGGGGGGGCTGGGCAGTGGGGGGGGGGGGGGGGCTGGGCAGTGGGGGGGGGGGGCTGGGCAGTGGGGGGGGGGGGGGGGGGGCTGGGCAGTGGGGGGGGGGGGGGGGCTGGGCAGTGGGGAGGGCAGTATGGAGGGGGGGGAGGGGCTGGGCTGTGGGAATCCTGCACTAATAAGTGCGAGATCTCTACAACAGGTATGTTTTCCTAAAATTGTGGAATAAACCTCCCTACCATGCATCATTTTTCATTTGCATTTACACACTATATGAATGCAGGTTATTGGTCGTAAAATCATGGAGTTGACCCCCTTTTCATCCAACATATGAATGCAGGTGATATGTTTTAACTATTGACTCCACTGTATATTGATTTTTGTGGGTCATGTCTAAGAGTTGCTAGACATACTTTGATTGTTCTCATCCCAGCATAGCAATGAACCAAAATATTGGTGAATGTGCATGGGCTGATGGAATGAATGCCTTCAATTTACAAGCATGGAGAAGAAACTGACTGGTATTTCTTATCATCATATTCAGGCTTTTTATTCTGCATTTTAATCTGCACTTTAGTATTTTATTGTCATGTAGTAATAACAAAATTTCTATATGACATTTCATTGCTTATGAGTCTTATATATTCATTAATAATAATTCATGGTTTTTTTGTTGCATGTACAGACTGTAGCAAATTAAAGTATGATTACCAATCAGTGGTTTGCCATTCGATCTTTATCAAGGTGAGCTGACAAATCTATGTGCCAATCTAACACGTCATTTGAGCTTATTCATGCATGACTCATCTATGTGAATTCTTCTTTGAGTTAAGAGTCTAGCTGAAACACACTTTAGATATTGGAATCATTGAACACACATGCATTCTGAATGTCCAATTTTTTTTTTCCTGCTCGTTGGTTATTGGTTTTAATCTAGCTTCTTTCATTTGGTTGGCATTTCCGATCACTTTTGTGCTGAATATGTTTTCCATCTGTTGCTGGCAGGGGGACAAGCAGGACGACACCTTGCGGCGGTTACTCCTCCTTAGAGAAACATTGAATGGTTAGCTCTATAATTTGTCGTATTTCCTCATTCCTAAACTATATCTCCTCTCAGCGCTGCCTCTCATCCATCTTTCCACAAAACGTGCATAGCAGGTGGTACAAAAGCTCAATTCAACTGAAAACATTGGTTTGGAATTGTCTGGCATATTTTATTCCTCTAGGTATTCCTACACATTTCTAGATCTCCAAACCTCACCGAATTAGGTATATCAGGGGTCATCCAATCCTCTATTCATCACAGATTACCATTCATTTCTTTAAATCTTCTGAGAAAACATCCTCTCATGTTGTCCATATCATCCTATTTGAAACTAAGTGGAAGATGTTGCCCCGCGGATGTCGCTGGACCGGGCCAACACGCTGCGGTCACACTGCGGTCACGCCGCGGTCACGCCGCGGTCACGCCGCGGTCACGCCGCGGTCACGCCGCGGTCACGCCGCGGTCACGCCGCGGTCACGCCGCGATTTGGCCCTGCTCCAGGACGACACCCTGCGGCGGTTACTCCTCCTTAGAGAAACATTGAATGGTTAGCTCTATAATTTTTCGTATTTCCTCATTCCTAAAATATATCTCCTCTCAGCGCTGCCTCTCATCCATCTTTCCACAAAACGTGCATAGCAGGTGGTACAAAAGCTCAATTCAACTGAAAACATTGGTTTGGAATTGTCTGGCATATTTTATTCCTCTAGGTATTCCTACACATTTCTAGATCTCCAAACCTCACCGAATTAGGTATATCAGGGGTCATCCAATCCTCTATTCATCACAGATTACCATTCATTTCTTTAAATCTTCTGAGAAAACATCCTCTCATGTTGTCCATATCATCCTATTTGAAACTAAGTGGAAGATGTTGCCCCGCGGATGTCGCTGGACCAGGCCAACACGCTGCGGTCACACTGCGGTCACGCCGCGGTCACGCCGCGGTCACGCCGCGGTCACGCCGCGGTCACGCCGCGGTCACGCCGCGGTCACGCCGCGGTCACGCCGCGGTCACGCCGCGGTCACGCCGCGGTCACGCCGCGGTCACGCCGCGGTCACGCCGCGATTTGGCCCTTCTCCAGGACGACACCCTGCGGCGGTTACTCCTCCTTAGAGAAACATTGAATGGTTAGCTCTATAATTTTTCGTATTTCCTCATTCCTAAAATATATCTCCTCTCAGCGCTGCCTCTCATCCATCTTTCCACAAAACGTGCATAGCAGGTGGTACAAAAGCTCAATTCAACTGAAAACATTGGTTTGGAATTGTCTGGCATATTTTATTCCTCTAGGCATTCCTACACATTTCTAGATCTCCAAACCTCACCGAATTAGGTATATCAGGGGTCATCCAATCCTCTATTCATCACAGATTACCATTCATTTCTTTAAATCTTCTGAGAAAACATCCTCTCATGTTGTCCATATCGTCCTATTTGAAACTAAGTGGAAGATGTTGCCCCGCGGATGTCGCTGGACCGGGCCAACACGCTGCGGTCACACTGCGGTCACGCCGCGGACACGCCGCGGTCACGCCGCGGTCACGCCGCGGTCACGCCGCGGTCACGCCGCGGTCACGCCGTGGTCACGCCGCGGTCACGCCGCGGTCACGCCGCGGTCACGCCGCGATTTGGCCCTGCTCCAGGACGACACCCTGCGGCGGTTACACCTCCTTAGAGAAACATTGAATGGTTAGCTCTATAATTTTTCGTATTTCCTCATTCCTAAAATATATCTCCTCTCAGCGCTGCCTCTCATCCATCTTTCCACAAAACGTGCATAGCAGGTGGTACAAAAGCTCAATTCAACTGAAAACATTGGTTTGGAATTGTCTGGCATATTTTATTCCTCTAGGTATTCCTACACATTTCTAGATCTCCAAACCTCACCGAATTAGGTATATCAGGGGTCATCCAATCCTCTATTCATCACAGATTACCATTCATTTCTTTAAATCTTCTGAGAAAACATCCTTTCATGTTGTCCGAACCAGATCATCCTCATCCTCTGCACATGTCGTCTGAACCGGATCAGCCTGTTGTGATAGAAATTCAATGTCTGCTTTTGACTGAATTTCACACCAAACCAAGAGATAATAAATGAGTCAAACAATCAGACAAATGGTTTAGGTTCTTTTTCCTCTGCTCACTACACCTATGACTCTAAAACTCTGGATGCCACTGGCACTGCTATAAAAACCAGAAAACTCTCCACTAATCTAAACGTCATTCATACCACTGGTTGTCCTATAAAAAATAGGAATCCTCATATTAGTCTAAAGTCTCTTTAGGCTAAGGCACAAACAAAACACACTAACATCGATAAACAAGGTACCTTGACACTGGAACCTATAAAACATACAAAAGGAAGCAGGGGGAAGGGGGGGGGGGCTGGCAGGGGCAGGGGCAGGGGGGGCTGGTAGGGGGCTGGCAGGGGGACAAGCAGGGGGAAGGGGGGGGGCTGGCAGGGGCAGGGGCAGGGGGGGGGGGGGGGCTGGTAGGGGGCTGGCAGGGGGACAAGCAGGGGGAAGGGGGGGGGGGGCTGGCAGGGGCAGGGGCAGGGGGGGGGCTGGTAGGGGGCTGGCAGGGGGACAAGCAGGGGGAAGGGGGGGGGGGGGGCTGGCAGGGGCAGGGGCAGGGGGGGGGGGGCTGGTAGGGGGCTGGCAGGGGGACAAGCAGGGGGAAGGGGGGGGGGGGCTGGCAGGGGCGGGGGGGGGGGGGGGCTGGTAGGGGGACAAGCAGGGGGAAGGGGGGGGGCTGGCAGGGGGACAAGCAGGGGGGAGTGGGGGGGCTGGCAGGGGGACAAGCAGGGGGGAGGGGGGGGCTGGCAGGGGGAAGGGGGGGGGGGGGCTGGGCAGTGGGGCGGGGGGGGGGGGGGGGGCTGGGCAGTGGGGAGGGGGGGGTGCTGGGGAGGGGGGGGGGGTGCTGGGCAGTGGGGAGGGGTGCTGGGTAGTGGGGAGGGGGGGTGCTGGCAGGGGGACAAGCAGGACGACACCTTGCGGCGGTCACGCCGCGGTCACGCCTCGGTCACGCCGCGGTCACGCCGCGGTCACGCCGCGGTCACGCCGCGGTCACGCCGCGGTCACGCCGCGGTCACGCCGCGGTCACGCCGCGGTCACGCCGCGATTTGGCCCTGCTCCAGGACGACACCCTGCGGCGGTTACTCCTCCTTAGAGAAACATTGAATGGTTAGCTCTATAATTTTTCGTATTTCCTCATTCCTAAAATATATCTCCTCTCAGCGCTGCCTCTCATCCATCTTTCCACAAAACGTGCATAGCAGGTGGTACAAAAGCTCAATTCAACTGAAAACATTGGTTTGGAATTGTCTGGCATATTTTATTCCTCTAGGTATTCCTACACATTTCTAGATCTCCAAACCTCACCGAATTAGGTATATCAGGGGTCATCCAATCCTCTATTCATCACAGATTACCATTCATTTCTTTAAATCTTTTGAGAAAACATCCTTTCATGTTGTCCGAACCAGATCATCCTCATCCTCTGCACATGTCGTCTGAACCGGATCAGCCTGTTGTGACAGAAATTCAATGTCTGCTTTTGACTGAATTTCACACCAAACCAAGAGATAATAAATGAGTCAAACAATCAGACAAATGGTTTAGGTTCTTTTTCCTCTTCTCACTACACCTATGACTCTAAAACTCTGGATGCCACTGGCACTGCTATAAAAACCAGAAAACTCTCCACTAATCTAAACGTCATTCATACCACTGGTTGTCCTATAAAAAATAGGAATCCTCATATTAGTCTAAAGTCTCTTTAGGCTAAGGCACAAACAAAACACACTAACATGGATAAACAAGGTACCTTGACACTGGAACCTATAAAACATACAAAAGGAAGCAGGGGGAAGGGGGGGGGGGGGCTGGCAGGGGCAGGGGCAGGGGGGGGGGGCTGGTAGGGGGCTGGCAGGGGGACAAGTAGGGGGAAGGGGGGGGGGGGGGGGCTGGCAGGGGCAGGGGCAGGGGGGGGGGGCTGGTAGGGGGCTGGCAGGGGGACAAGCAGGGGGAAGGGGGGGGGGGGGGGGCTGGTAGGGGGACAAGCAGGGGGAAGGGGGGGGGGGCCGGCAGGGGGACAAGCAGGGGGAAGGGGGGGGGGGGCTGGCAGGGGCAGGGGGGGCTGGTAGGGGGACAAGCAGGGGGAAGGGGGGGGGGGCTGGCAGGGGGACAAGCAGGGGGGAGTGGGGGGGCTGGCAAGGGGACAAGCAGGGGGGAGGGGGGGGGCTGGCAGGGGCAGGGGGGGGGGGGCTGGTAGGGGGACAAGCAGGGGGAAGGGGGGGGGCTGGCAGGGGGACAAGCAGGGGGGAGTGGGGGGGCTGGCAGGGGGACAAGCAGGGGGGAGGGGGGGGGGCTGGCAGGGGGAAGGGGGGGGGGCTGGGCAGTGGGGAGGGGGGGGGGGCTGGGCAGTGGGGAGGGGGGGGGGGCTGGGCAGTGGGGAGGGGGGGGGGGTGCTGGGGAGGGGGGGGTGCTGGGCAGTGGGGAGGGGTGCTGGGGAGGGGGGGGGGTGCTGGGCAGTGGGGAGGGGTGCTGGGCAGTGGGGAGGGGGGGGGGTGCTGGCAGGGGAACAAGCAGGACGACACCTTGCGGCGGTCACGCCGCGGTCACGCCGCGGTCACGCCGCGGTCACGCCGCGGTCACGCCGCGGTCACGCCGCGGTCACGCCGCGATTTGGCCCTGCTCCAGGACGACACCCTGCGGCGGTTACTCCTCCTTAGAGAAACATTGAATGGTTAGCTCTATAATTTTTCGTATTTCCTCATTCCTAAAATATATCTCCTCTCAGCGCTGCCTCTCATCCATCTTTCCACAAAACGTGCATAGCAGGTGGTACAAAAGCTCAATTCAACTGAAAACATTGGTTTGGAATTGTCTGGCATATTTTATTCCTCTAGGTATTCCTACACATTTCTAGATCTCCAAACCTCACCGAATTTGGTATATCAGGGGTCATCCAATCCTCTATTCATCACAGATTACCATTCATTTCTTTAAATCTTCTGAGAAAACATCCTTTCATGTTGTCCGAACCAGATCATCCTCATCCTCTACACATGTCGTCTGAACCGGATCAGCCTGTTGTGATAGAAATTCAATGTCTGCTTTTGACTGAATTTCACACCAAACCAAGAGATAATAAATGAGTCAAACAATCAGACAAATGGTTTAGGTTCTTTTTCCTCTGCTCACTACACCTATGACTCTAAAACTCTGGATGCCACTGGCACTGCTATAAAAACCCGAAAACTCTCCACTAATCTAAACGTCATTCATACCACTGGTTGTCCTATAAAAAATAGGAATCCTCATATTAGTCTAAAGTCTCTTTAGGCTAAGGCACAAACAAAACACACTAACATGGATAAACAAGGTACCTTGACACTGGAACCTATAAAACATACAAAAGGAAGCAGGGGGAAGGGGGGGGGGGCTGGCAGGGGCAGGGGGGGGCTGGTAGGGGGCTGGCAGGGGGACAAGCAGGGGGAAGGGGGGGGGGGGCTGGCAGGGGCAGGGGCAGGGGGGGGGGCTGGTAGGGGGCTGGCAGGGGGACAGGCAGGGGGAAGGGGGGGGGGGGGCTGGTAGGGGGACAAGCAGGGGGAAGGGGGGGGGGGGGGGGCTGGCAGGGGCAGGGGGGGGCTGGTAGGGGGCTGGCAGGGGGAAGGGGGGGGGGGGCTGGCAGGGGCAGGGGCAGGGGGGGGGGGCTGGTAGGGGGCTGGCAGGGGGACATGCAGGGGGAAGGGGGGGGGGGGCTGGAGGGGGACAAGCAGGGGGAAGGGGGGGGGGGGGGGGCTGGTAGGGGGACAAGCAGGGGGAGGGGGGGGGGGCTGGCAGGGGTAGGGGGGGGGGGGGCTGGTAGGGGGACAAGCAGGGGGAAGGGGGGGGGGGGGGGCTGGCAGGGGGACAAGCAGGGGGGAGTGGGGGGGCTGGCAGGGGGACAAGCAGGGGGGAGGGGGGGGCTGGCTGGGGGAAGGGGGGCTGGCAGGGGGGCAGGGGGGGCTGGCAGGGGGAAGGGGGGGGGGGGGCTGGCAGGGGGGCAGGGGGGGGCTGGCAGGGGCAAGGGGGGGCTGGCAGGGGCAGGGGGGGCTGGCAAGGGCTGGCAGGGGCAGGGGGACAAGCAGGGGGGGGGTGGCAGGGGGACAAGCGGGGGGGGGGGGGGGGGGGGCTGGCAGGGGGACAAGCAAGGGGCAGGGGGGGGGGGGCTGGCAGGGGGACAAGCAAGGGGCAGGGGGGGGATGGCAGGGGGACAAGCAAGGGGCAGGGGGGGGATGGCAGGGGGACAAGCAGGTGGCAGGGGGGGGGGGCTGGCAGGGGGACAAGCAGGGGGGGCTGGCAGGGGGGGGGGGCTGGCACAAATTTTTGCTAGATGTTTTTATTTCCATGGCTTTTATTGATGTTTTAATGCATTTTAATTTATGTTGTGCAGCTTGAAAGTTTCTTTTATTATTAAATTCCGGTCTCCAAATCACTATTCTTGTTGAACATCTTTAATGCAATATCCATTATTCCCATTGTGCTGGTAGTATCTGTATTGCTTCATTTTTTCCCTGCGGTTTCAAGCTATAGCCATGTAATGTTTTCAATGCCTATAATTAGACTTATTTTTAACTTGCACATTGTTCCATGTAGGATGATCAGAAATTTGTTAAGCGGAAAACAGAACTTGGCGGAACTTTCTCAATTGCAAGCTGCATACTTTTTGTTCTTATATTTTGTTCTTATATTTTGTCTTCAGGTAGAATTGTAGAGCCTGCTGCCAGGCCTGTGTTGATGCAGGGGACATTGCAAATACCCCCGGTTCATTTGAACCGTGGAAATATCCTGGCGCTGGAAACATCTGTACCCACGGTTCACTTGAACCGTGGGTATATTCTGCAGCTGCAAAAAAGTATACCCACTGTTATAAAACCGTGGGAATACATATATACCCACGGTTCAAGTAAACCGTGGGTATATTCTAGAGCTGCAAAAACTATACCCACGGTTTTATAACCGTGGGTATACATATATACCGGAGCTGCAAACTATACCCACGGTTATAAAACCGTGGGTATACATATATACCTACGGTTTAATGAACCGTAGGTAATATAAAAATTTCTGGGTCTATACCCACGGTTTTTTAAAAACCGTGGGTATAGGGCTATTGCGACGGCATTCCAGCCCGCGGTTGGCGAAACCGTGGGTATACCCTATACCCACGGTTTCAAGGGCTATACCCACGATTTCAAACCGTGGGTATAGGTGCAATTTCCAGTAGTGAGTATCGTGATAGGTTTGTAAACCTCACCAAATATTCATCAATATACATGTTATCCTAACTAATATGTAGAAAAACATTAATTCACACTAACTTCAATGAGTCTATATTAAATTCTTCCACCAAGAGACGCTCCAACTATAGCTATGTTACAGTCATTTAATCGCGAGTCTACATCAGTAGATCCCACCATCATCTACATGAGCCTTATAAAATAATCTCCATTAGGACCATCATATTGTTAGTATATTTCCTTACTAGGTGTAAACCATGCATGTATTCCCCAATCCAGTTATCGTCTTCCTACAGATCTCAGTCACACTGATACCAGGGTTTTGTATACCTCTAAAACACATATAGTACACTCATGCTAGGAATATAATTGGACTGAAATTCTAGAGGATGTTGCTTCTTGACAAGTTTTGGTATCTTTGGTAGTCTATCCAAAGAAATAATTTCAAAACTAGATAAATGTATTTAATTTCTGTGACTAGGAAGATCAGAATTACAATCCATACAAGTATACCTATCAGTATTTTCATGTAGTTGCATCTTGAAATAAAACCGAGAAGTTCCATGGTCAAAAGTGTATATCTGGGGTGCTGACTCATAATGGACCAGGAAATATCATCTTAGTATTATATGATTCAGGTAACATCGTTTCCCTACAACCAGTTCCTACGTGAATCGAGTCCCAAAGTTGGTTATTAGAGTCATGGGGAATTGATACACTATCCTACAAACCAACACAACAGTCCTCGGACAGAAATATGAACTCGTTAAACATCAAATTTATCTCCATACAACCCAATCCAAACTCACAAATAAAAAAAATAGTAACTCTAGTCTTCGAGTTGGACCTACACTAATAGAACATTTTCATGACCTAGAAAAATGAGGTTCAATCCATGAATACCTCAAGCTAGCCTTTAAGTGGATATGGGCTGTTTTTCCCCAGTAGTCATATCATACATATGGGAGGAGTTATCCTATGGTACTAACACACACACACACACACACACACTGATATACATCTATGTAAATTAGTGATGATATAATAAAAATGAAGCTAAAATTCATTTATAACCCTATCCAACAATCATATTAAAATAAAACTTCTAAAGGAACAAAAAAGATAAAAAAATCCCAAAAAATATATAAAATCATCCAACCTACTCATATAGTGTGGTATACTATCAAATGATACCACCATAACACACCTAGGTGAAGATCTGGTAACCACAATTGTCTATCTATCTCACTAAGGTCCTCATAATGTAGGTCCTCATAATTTAGGTCCTCATAGGACTCCCTCTAATGGAATGTCATCTTTACAAGACAAAACATTGGTGGGAGAAGTCAATGAATGGATGAGTAAAAAAATAAATATTTGGCTCCCCAAAATATCCAAATTAAAATAGAGGAACTAAAAAGGGACAACATAGTAGACCCAACCGATGAAGGAAACCCAAACGCGACTGAAACACTATAAAGACAAATCCCCAAATATTAACATCAGGTTAGCTCATACAATAATCTGTGCCCATATCACGCATGGTCTCACCATGTAGAATCCTACAATGACACCCACATATATATGTCTCTGAATACAATTATCATGATGTCCTAACATCACTTATAGGTACATGATTCTAGTATAGGTTCAATGAAAACACAGACCATAGAGATCCCACATTTTGATAATTTCTCTCCCATATGGTACTCATCTAAATGATATGATCCATCAAGAACAACTGTCATAGTCCAACTCTAATTACTGAGACTATAGGTCCCATAACTATAGTCTTATGTCCCATTCATGCTAATAATTACTCGATTGGAGAGGCCTACCCCTTTCATCTAAATATATTCTTGGTAGAATTTTTCTATAGCCTGAAAAATGTTCGTCCTATTAAATGAAATAAATGAGGGGCCCACAGCTCACACCTAGTTTGATATGGGAGATCTATCTCCATATTCATAGAAAATATAGTTACCCACACCCTGGTCTGACAGGGGATGTTAGACCCATGAATAACTACTTCATGGTGAAATAATTGGCTCCCACATTGGGGGGGGGGGGTCATGTATCCATTTTTCAGATACGTATGTAAAATATACACCGTGGTACAACATGGGAGTACCGGTCCATACATATCACTATTAAACCAATAATATCTCCACTGTTGAGTAAGAGTTTTATAATGGATCATATATCCCTTAAATCCTTAGGCCTCTACACTAGTATGGGAAGGGGAACCACTCCTTGATGGTTGGGTATCACAACCCTACTCTCTTAATGACTCTAAGGGGAGCTACATCATGATGTAATGGGAATGGATACCGACTCTGATATCGCTCTAGTGAACCAAACATATAATAACCCATGGAAATGGACTTCAAGTGTAGTGACATGCTTTAATAACACCACATAGATTTTCATAGACAACCATAAATGCTTTTATAAAATTCTAAAAAATTTATTCATGACACACTATGTTTATGCCTAAATCATAGCTCCAAAGGGGAATACATTAGTAATAATTCTCTAGTATAAATATATGACGTGTACTGGGGTCCAATGTGTGTGTGACCCAACTCCAACACCTAGTGGTTTCCCAAACTGAATTGTTTGTAATTCCTTGTGAGTTTACACATTGTGTTTATGGTGTGAAAAACATGTCTCACCACACATAATCTATGTCCAAGTAATTCAACCAATAGATTGGATAATATTGTACACAAAATGGTTTGTACCTATAGTACACTATGTGTCCTGTATAGTCAAGAACCTAGACATGTCTTCAGCCCGTACCCATGTATGTGCCCTTGTGTTATTATACTACAACACAACCATGTCCCTTGACATGTACTGTCTGCGCAAGTCTCCACCTAGATTGAATGGGTATACTATAAGGGGTGTTCTAGACTGTACATGGCATGATGTCCACTAAATTCATCTTCTCTAAAAGGGATGATAACAAAGTGTCTTCTCATGTACCATACTCTCTATTTTCAGAAATGCTGAATGGTAATTCCCTAATAGCCAACTGAAACAGATAAGATTCCATTGAATCCCATATAATGACCATCATAGGGCCCCTAGTAGTTTTTAAGGTCTCTAAAAACTAAATACCAGAAATATATAGGGGATAAAAAATTGAAACACGTATATTACTACCCCTAGAAAAATGAAGAATCTTTGAGTTCAAAATGATGTTCAAAACCTACTACAACATGATCTTATAAATATAATCTTACAAAAATTGGGGACAATATAACCTCCTCAGTTATTCTTATCATCAAGACATCTATTTATCTTGGGGGATCTCCAAATCTCCCTTTTTAACTAATGATAATTGGGTGTGGTAGGATATTAGTTTATTTTAATAAACTAATAACATCAACTCTCCTAATAATCACCCATCAATTTATCACCAGACACTGTAAATATTTATGTCGTACCTAGGTTAATAATGATGTTCCAAACACAATTTTATTCATATATTTCCAATCCAAGGATCTATTTCTGAGTTATTAGTAATTTTAAAAGAAACAATTCTCATGTGATAAAATATATTTATTTTTTTTATCACACTAAAAAGAATCTCTGGTACCTGAAATCCCACATCAATTTAGTGATTCAATTGAAAAATAATACAAGAAATATTCAAGTGTATTACATGATAAAACCTAAGTTTCTATATTTTTGTCCCATGACACCTAATGACTTACTGAAACAATATTGTTGTCCTCTCCAATAATGTTATAAGTAGAAATATTTCACTCTATGAAATAAAAATATAAAAATTAAATGCATAACCAACATTCCATTTTAGTAAATAAAAATTCATGATGGAAATAAAAAAAATAATGGATTTCAATACATTCCCCATTCAATAATTGGAATAATATGATCATAAATAATTAAGTGCATGAAGGTGGATGTTTTAGAAGTAAATATTTTAATTTTCCCTCTAGATACTCATACATAATCATATATACATACTCAATAGTATTCCGTATATAAATAATAAATATATTGATTATCAATATTCTCCCATTCGTTGAAATAATGTGGTCAGCAATTTGAATGTACAATAATAGTAATATTATAAATGTAATGAAATTTATTCTTCTAAATGGAATTATAAAATGTTATTATTGAGGCATAATTTCATGGAGTAGGGATATAAAAAGGAAATGATCATTCAAAAAAAAATTTAGAAGGTTGATATATAAATCAATATAAGATTAAGGGAATGCAACATATAATTACATAATAATTAATAATTTACCTAATATATATGAATTAATATTTATAATAATTATCATAAAATATTGAATTGATGCTTATTCAGCAAAATACTTTCCCCATTGGTATATTTTTAATTGAAAGACCATGAAATATTAAACTACAGATCAATTTTATGTAATTTAATTGAATGAAACATAGGATAAAAACATGTATAGATATGTTTATACACCATAGAAAATATAAAAAATTTAGAATATAACATATTTATCAATGAATGAAAAAAGGTATGATAAACACCTTATGAATTTTGTTACAAACGAATCAAAACAATATGAAGAAGGATTAATTCATCAAAATACATTAATAACTAATTAAAAAATGATTAATAATAATCATAGTAGTCCATGGGGTATTATTAAATCAATATACGAGGATAATTTTTGTATAACATCGAAAAACATGTTAATTATGGTGAATTGACTTGAATATCCTTGTTGATAGTGTAGAAAATTAATCAATAGAATATGGAAGAAGGATTCATGAAAATTCATGTAAATTCAATATAATTAAAAAATTTATAACATTTAAATTATCATATGTTTCATATGTTACACCATATAAATGAATAATTCATGCATTATATTGAATCAGGCCTCAATAAAAGGGAATTGAGATATAATGCATATTTATTTTCCAAAATTATTGAAGAAAAATTCATCAGAAATGAGTTCATGTTAATTTTAGTAATTAAAAAGAAATAATGGGAAATAAAATATTAAACCATTATAGAAAAAAATAATATATCTTAGAAGAATGTGTTCTATGAATAATCATTAAAACTCAAAGATAGGAATCTATATTATGAAAACACATTATAAATATCAAAATATTTTATATAACAGTAAATCAAAAAGGGGTTTACAATAAATAATTTTATATCAAAAAAATTATATTATAAGTAAATTTTTTTATAATAATTTGATAATATAATTAAACACATAAGAATAAGTTTCATAACAATCAATATTACTCAATAAAAAATAATTGGGTTATGAAAAACCATTAATTTAATTATATAAATCCATGAAGGAAATTTAACATATAGAATAATATAAATAACCAATGTAATAACTCATTTCCGGAATTTGTTCTTATCTTTTTCCCTATTTACCCTTTTTATTAACAAATATAATAACTTCATTATTTAGTTATAACTTCTTTCCATTATACAATTTTGTAATAATGACTATTTTTCACATGTTTCGTATTTAAAATATCAAATTTCTATGATAATACATTCATTATTTAGTAATTATAAAATATATTGAAATAATTATTTTCTAATGATTAATACTAGCTCGCATATATTTATTGTGCTTTAGGAGTTGTTTTAGGGAACAAGAACCCTCAACAACATATTTATTGATCTATAAAAATAACCATATATTATTTCATAATGGAAACCAATTTTTGATTCATTAATTAAAATATATATTTTTAGTTTATATTTTAATACATGGTATATTATATATTTATAAAATATTTTTTATAACTATCCGTATTAGTAGACTCGAAATAGTAAAACATTTTTCTCTTGGAGGTGGTAATCCGTATGTACAGAAGGATGATGATTTTGTTTCTCAAGGAACAAAAGTAAAGAATAAATTCAAATATGTTTTGAAAATATTAATAATTTTAAAAATGTAATATTAAATTTGGAAATAAAAATTTCAAACCACATATGTATGGTAGTAATGTAAAATGAAACTCATCACTTTATAAAGGTGGTAGTCTACACGAATGCATAGATAAAATTTTAATTTTTCATAGTGAAATTGAATTTTTGAATTATTTATATTCCAAAAAATAAATATAAAAATATCACTTTAAAAATAATAATAATTTAACAATGTTTTAATGGTTATTAATATAGTTGATGTGTAGGAAAAATAACTATAATATAAATAGAGTGATTAATTAATATATGGATAATTTGAATTCTGACTGATTTAGTTCTAGGAAAAAAGTATTTAGGGAATATTCTTTTGAAAAAAGGATTATTTTTTAGGATTAATTAATAAGGTAAGTAATTTTGGAAGAGTATAAATGTAACATTAAATTTTTAATAATTACTTTGAAGTGGTGGGTGAAGGAACCTTATATAAGCGAATGAAATGAATTTTTTAAAATATAACATCTTGTTATAAAATAAACATATTTGTCACATGTAAAATGGAATTAAAAATGGAAAATGGATGATAATATATATGGTTTAGTCAATTAAATACTCAAACACTCATTTAGGAAAATTTAATTGACATGCTTTAGTTCTTTTAGAATTTGTTAAACAATTTTTACCTTAATACACAATTATAATGGTTACTATATATCTATTCTTGATGAGAAATTTTTATAGCAAAACATAAAAATACTATTCTAAATTAAACTTGAAATTATAATTTCAGATAATTATTTTTTTAAATTCAAATATTATATTGTAGGGAAAAATAATTAAAAAATATGTGCACATTAAATGTAAGAAAAGAGCTTCTAAACCAATTTTAAGCATAAGAAATATTATTTGGATAACATTTTGAATTTTTTTATTTACATAACATATATAGTATATAATTAGATATATAAGATTAATATTTAGTAAAAATCATAGGAAAATAGATTTCCATCTAGAGAAAAGATAGTTTGAAGATGAATATAATGAGTAATGCTTCTAAAAAATTAAATATTATCATTTCTTAGAAAAAAAAGTATTTTTTATAATTAAAATATTACAATTAAATGTATAATTTTAATCCATGAATTATTTTTCCATGTATTTTTTATCTCTCTATGTGATATATAGTTTATGATAATTTTCTAAAATGAATTGGATAAGTAAAAACTATATTTTTTTAACTTCCCATAAAATGTTATAGTTTTTGAAAAATATAAAAAATTCTTCCTATGATAAAAATATCACTTTTAATAAAAAAATGAACTTTATTTTTTTAATATTCAATATAAAAAATTTAGATAATTAAACATTAACTAGCAATATAAAATATAATGATAATAAATTTTTATGTATAAATAAATATTTTTCAAATACTATTAGTGGTTATAATTATACTATATAAATTAATAATTAAATTATTTATAATATTATATTCTTATAAACTATATATTTTCTAAAAATTAAACCACATATAATTTTTGTTCATAAATCAAATTAAATATCGCCTAAAATGCATTTGTTGAAAAATTCATTTTTAAGCATACAATGATCTATTAGTTTTATTAAATAAACTAATTTTATTTTTGGAACAATTAATATTAAAAATAACCATTATTTTTCATACAATATTGAATTAATAATTTTTTTTACTTTTTCCCCCATACTCTATTATTATGTTATAATAGTCATATTTAATTTTTATTCTTTATTTAATCATATCAAATTATATTATGGATTTTGTTTTCATGCATCACAATATATAAAAAATATTATTATTTAATGGTAAATATATTTTAAAATCACATGGTGGTATACAAATTTCACACATAAAAAAAACAAAACAATTTTACTATGCACCATTTTTTATCAAATTTTGGACATGAAAACATATGGGCATTGAATTTTATCCTAATATAATAATATTTTATATAATAATAATAATTTTTTATAAATTTTTTATGAAAAGGGATATTTAAATTTGATTCCTAATGTTCCAAAAATTACAATAAATCAATTCAATTCAAATTTTTTTTCTAATGTGGATCAAATATCCAAAATGTATAAAGCATCATATTGTTCTAATAAAATTACAGAACTATGATATGTGGTTCAATTTTATTACATATAAAAATATATGATGACTAAATTGTGAAAATTATAATCATTGTAAAGTGAATCATATATTTTTGGTTAATCTCATACTATTATTTCCATAATGATGTTCATCGATAATAAAACAATTAATCCCCCACCAAATATCCATACAAAAACCAATTATGATTATAGTGAGTTGAATTAATAATTGATTAAATGTGGGGTTAATGAAATATATTCCAAAATGGATATAAAATTGAAATTATATTTATTATTAATTATTTTATTATAATACTTTTTGAATAATTACATAATATTTTGAAATGTGTTACAAATAAATATTTTGTTTGGAACAATGATTCCCCTAAAATATCGCACCCATGAAGCTTTTGAAAGGAATTTTAATAGTTGATTTTATAATACAATAATTTTAGTAGAATTTGGTTCAAATATGGATGTTTTATGAGTTTTTATATGCATGAATAAAGTCTCATGGTCACCCTACACATGCCCCCTACACATGCAACAAGGTGGAATTATGAATTTTTTTTTAATTTTTAATGAGGATTATCCTAGAATCCACAATAACTTTAATTTACACACTACTAGGTATCTAAAATAATAACTCCACCTTATGGATTAACTAATTATATCATCCCTAAATGTGTATTATGTTGGATTACATCTTCAAATACATTGATCTCACTATGTGACTGCACTTATCATCTACTTCCTTGACCCTACCTCTTCCCTTTCATCTATCTTCTCCCAATTCCAAGGTAGCCTAGTGATAATAAATTATTTGATTATAAATGTTTTTATAGAAATTTTAATAATCCTAATGGATGATTAAATGTATCGTTTTATATCCTATTGTTGATTCACCACATCGCTCTCCATTTACATAAAATACTATTAGTAGATCTATGTGTTTTGTTGAAAATTTTGAACGTTGAGGTTTTTGCATTACTCTTATACTTAATCTTTTTTGGAAGAGGGATAAAAATATATTTTTTCAGTTAAATATTGGTAAATAATTTTATTTTACATTATTTTAACCAACCTATCCTACTATATTTAAAACCCAAATATAAGACTTGAGAGAAATAATGCATTCCATGATTTTGAATAAATTCATTTCCTAGAACATAATAATTAATAAAATTTTAATTTATTTAAATTTTATTGTGATTTAAAATGATTTTTCATAATTTTCCAAAAACTATTTTTAAAAATGAACAACAAATTTGGTCATTTCAATGTTTACTTATTTCGTCAGTCTAAACCCTAATATTCATAATTTTATTATTTTTTATAAAATATTTGAAAACTCTTTTATCCATTTAATATAATAATATTGAAAATTTATTCCACTCATTGAATACATATAAAGTATGAATTTGAAAATATTTTTGTCTCTTAGTATTTGTTATAACCCATGAAGTAATTCCACATATTGATTCACAATCATGATGTTTGAATGGAATTGTGTTGAAAAAATGATTATTTAAAAAGAAATTCATAGTTATGATATTAATTTCATAAATTAAATAGGATACTTCTTTGAGGATTTTCATATTTAAGATATGAATTGATATATTTTTTGATATATATTACATGTCATGTTACCCTAATGTTTATTTATTGGTAACTTATATTAATGTTCAAGGATACACTGGGTAGTCTATATGGGGATCTAGGTTCATGACCTACACTAATGTGTTATGAATCTCGGTAAAGTGGCCCTAAATTGGGAATCTATTATTCTAGGTGGGCTCTTTCTCTTTGAAGCTCAAAATAGTATAAATGAGTGTTAAATAGTTGGATAATCACACATAATAATTTGACATGGTTTATTATTGTATTGTTTTATATCCTCTATAATTATCATATGTGTTTTCATGTGGTTTATTATTATTATTATTTATGGTATCATAATTTTTATTAGTTGAGAATATTTATTCCATGTGTATGTTATTACCTATGATTAATTTATATTAATTCACGAATGTGTGGGTATTTACTTTCTTTTATTCTTTTGATTGGTGATGAGGTAAGAATAATATTTACATAAATTTCTACCATTTATTCATAAGTTAATTTGTTTTTTAATTATCCTATAAAATTATTGATTAAAGATCATAGTGGTTTATATTTTTTAATTTTAAATAATTATTAATCTTATCATTGGAGAATGTGAAGGATTATCAATGTAATGTATTAATTGGTTTTACGTATTCAATTTTTTATATTCATTTTATTTATCCAGATTTTTTATGATGATTTTTTTATTCAATTTATTCTTTTTATTTTTTATTCTCCAAGAAACTCATTTTATATCAATATAATAATGAGTTTTGAGAATATCTCAATGATGAATATTTCACCTCATTTTTAAAATATGAGGGATTGTATATTATAATCCAATGTAGTTTTCTTCTAGGATATTATAAGAATAATATTATATCTCTAGTTATAATTGTAAAATAATCAATAAATCATTAAATATTGTAGATGGGATGTATATAAAATAACTATTTGAAATGTTTTATTATGAGTACAATAAAATATAGAAACAATAGAGTCAAAACATTTATATTGCTTCTTGGAATTGGTTACTAGTTAAGGTTTTTTGGAAATAAAGATTAATTATATTAACTTGAAACATGGGTTTCAGAAATGTTGTCTTATTTATTTGGAATCATTTCATGTTATGAACTTTTTTTGATCTCATTTATCACACTTTTAAGCTCTTGTTCTATTGTTTCTTCAAACTCTTATTCGTAATTTTTGAATTTTATAAATTTAATTATATTGGGATGAGATTGTTTATATTCATTTCATATGTATATTTATATTTATTCATATATACTTGTTTGGTTTCATATAAATTCAAAAAATATTATTTTCAGGTGGCATGTTCCCAAAATTAAAGAGCAATCATGCTAGGATTTTTAGTGGAATTATACACTCTGATAATCAGTATATAAGGTGAAATCCTTCCAACTTGTATATTTTTTATACCATGAACCTAGTTTCCTTCCCATTTCGATTTAGGATAAGTGTTATTATTTTTCACTTGTTATCTCTAGTGATATTAATGGTAGACCTGGGAGGGTTCATTAAAAAATAGCACAGTGAAAAATTTGTTTTATATTATATTGGCAGTAATGGTTATTAGAGACATTATCATCGAAACTAAAGAATCATATATAATGATTTTTATTTCCACAACTATTCATACTAATTTAAGAGTTGGTATAGGATGTCAGGAATGATATTTATTACATTTTGGATTGATTTTTAATTCCATTGTTTGTGTAATTCAACCTTTGAAGGGTGTTATAAATGATATAAGTGAGTTTCATAAGTTGTGTTCACTTGAAGAAAACCATGAACAAGGGATGTGCATATTGTAAGAGGTGTTTTTTTGTGTATTTAGTTTCATAATGATTCATAATGTATCAAATTAATCTTATATACCATTTTTTACTAATATTTATTCCCTATATGTGATATGACATATTTTCATTAAATAAAAATAAATTTTAAGTGAATTTAATTTTTTTGTTAGTCTAATTTATTAATTTATTTTCTTTCTGTACTCACATATAATGTTAGGTCCCTTAGTATTAAAATTCATAAATTCAAATTTCAGATGAGTGACTGGGTTTTATAAAATTTCTTTATATTGTATCAAAAATAAAAATTGGTTCTATGAATGAATCATTATAAAAATACTCATTATTTTAGTTAAATAATTATAGTATAATATTAATATTTACATTAATAACATATTTAATCAATTCCATTATTAATTATTTTATTAAGATTAAGAGAAATTTAATTTTTAGTAAAGTATATTAAAAATAATTTTGGATAACATATAAAAATATCTTTCCACGTTTATTTATTAAATGAATTTCAAATGAAGAAAACCAATTTTTATGTTGAATGTGGTTTTTGGTTTCAAGGTTTTACAATTTAATATATTTATTTGTTAAATAAATTATTTAATTATAAAACAATTATAATTCTTTTTGTGAATAGAAATTAATATCCATAATTGATGAAATTATTACGATGTAATAATGATTTTAATCGTTTTTAATGAGAAGATATATATAAATATATATGGTGAAACTATAGATTACAATTATTATGATGGTATTGTTTTATGATAAAATATTTTCAAAAGGTTGGTGAAGTTGTTTTAATAATTTATATTTTCATAATGTAAATGTATTTTTGTTATTTAATGGTTTTGGGTAACAACCATTATTAGATGTGATGAAATTTTTTTATGTTCTGTTGGAGAAGTTTTTTTTATAACTTGAGATCAAAATACGATGATGTTTTTATAGTCATTTGATTAAAATTTGTGTACATGTTATATTAAATTAATCTTAAATACATATGTTACATAGCATTAGATAAATGATTATTTTAATGGGAATGTAATTAGTAATGGTAAAATAGTTTATTTTAATGATTTATGTACATAAATTTGTCTTCTGATATGTTTCTCACATTAATATTATTTTACATATTTGGTATTATTATTTATTATAAACATATTCTTTAAATAAATGAATATAAATATGTATCGAATATTTTATATAAAATTTTCAAATGATACAATTTATAAAATAATTTTTGTTTTTTTACAAATAAATAATAATAATAATGAGAATGTGAATTTTTTATTTTGGTTTATGTTTTGGAGTAAATTTTTCTTGAGAATTTATATGTATTTTAGTACTATTATTATTGGTGTGTCTCATAAAATTATTTATTTTTACTAAATAATGATACTTCACCTTCAGTTTATTTTTAAACGTATTTCAAAATTTTCAAAAAATTTTGTTTAATGTCCCAAAATAATATGTGACTTGTATATTTAAACTAAATTTTATCTAAGGGATTTATAATTATAAATTTTATAAAATATTTAATTAATGCTTTTAGTTGCAAAATTTTATTTTAAACAATTTAAATGTTATATTTATTTGAATTCATGGTCATGTGTTTTTTAAAAAAATATTGGCATTTTTATATATCAATGTTTCTAAATGTATTCTTTTATTACATAATTTGTATGATATGCTAAATTTAATTAACATAGATTTTTAATTTGCCTACATTTTTGGGGTGACAAAATTTAAATGATCAGTCTAAGTTTAAAATGTATTTAAATGACAATATATTTTGTCTATGTTGTAATTTTTATTATTTAAGTATTCTATTTATGTTGATAATAATTCTAAAATAATGAATATTAAGATTTATAATATTGAATTTATTTAACGATGATATATTTTTATTTGAATATGATTTTACAATTATTTTCAAGTTTAATTTAAATTTTATACAGTCAATGTCATGGTTTCATGTTTTTTATTTCATATTATTCAATGTTTAGTTTTAATGTGAGGAAATTCATTAATTTTATGAATATTATTTTTGTTTAATTAAATATAATATGTTGTAAAATCTATATTTTTGTATATTTTCTTTAAATTTAATCTTTTTCATCTGTTATATCTGATTTTTAATTTCAACTAGTAACTTATTTTTTAAAGCATGTTATGGTGATTCGGAAATAATTAAAATGAATCATTATATGTATTGAATTAATTTTTTGATAAATTTAGTTTTTAATCTGAATAAATTATTTGGATTCTAATTTGGGTAATATATAGTTTTTAATTGTAAGTAAAACTATATGTTATTTAGATCACCCAACATTCATATATATTTTATATTAATGGTTATCGATTTGAAGGTAATGCTTCTATGTATATGAGTTAATTTCTTGTTGTTTATTCTTTTATCTCCAATAATAATCCCTTAGTATTTCCCAGGTGGAATGGTTTTTGTGGAAGGGAAAATTTCCACACACGAGAACACATTTAAATTTATTATAATTAGTTATTTATTTTTCATAAACATGAATATGATTTTAGGAAAAATAATTATTAATTTATATAGGAATTAAAATTTTTTCATATGTTTCTTAAATGGTATATGTACCCATTTACACCACTCATCTAATAATATAGAATTAATGAAAATTATACATTTTAATGTGGCTTCTCATACATACCTCTCTCATTTAATTTTCTCTATTTTTAGAGGCCCACACCCGACAACCATTTAGGATGGCCCCACTCTCCTCTCCTCATCGATCATGAATAAAATGTGATTCATTCCTTAAATCCCAAAATATCACAATGTATGTGTCTGATCTTCATTTTTTATTCATTATTATTCAATTCTCAATTTTAATTCAATTATCCAATGTAAAAGGTGATGATTTGATAATAATTTCAGTGACATAATTTTTTTCTTATTTTTATGGTTCTTAGGGAATGATTAATCTTCTATCTTATTATCTTATTGATGAAAAACATCATCACACATCATTTAAAATGAATATTATAGGTGGTTTATGGAATTTAATTAAAATTTTGGAAATCAATTCCAAATATTTTTGAATAGAAATCTATTTATCAATTTTTTATGTTTTGAAAAATTATTATTTTATTAAATATTTTCAAATTATTTAAAGTGATATTACTCATGTTTTTATTATGGTTTTCGTGAAATTTAGGCATGTGTGGTCATTTAAAAATCTACGTAATTGATAATGAGAAAATATATTGATGTTAATTATCATAATTAATTATAATTCATGTTATTATGATTTTAAATATAATTTAATCTTATATAATATTTCCATAAATATTTTAATCCCTGTAAGTAAATATTTTGGAATATTATTTTATTTTATTTAGAAATTTTCAAATTATTCCTTGTAAATTGGATGAGGGGAACCAATATAAATATCCATTTCTGTGTATGATAGAAACCAATGTCCAAAACAATTTTGATGGGATGGGGGAGTAATCAAGAACACAAAAAACCAATCAATCTAAACATAACATTAAATTATAAAATGAGGATAATGGGAAAGTAGGATAACGAGTCACCACCTCATGTTTATTTATCAATAAACATTTTCTAAAGGGGTTTGTTAATTGATTCCACTTAACTAAACACATATAGGTGATCGCATATAATATATTGGTGACACTACATGTACATGTATCCCTCATTAAAAATAATTTCAGGGACATCAAACCACATTGAATCTATATTCACTAACACCTTAATTAATTGTCGAGAGCCATCAAAAATTAAAAAATAAATATGACTTAATCAACATTATGTTTTCACCATCACTCCCACACTCAAATCCTGCCCTATGTAACTGATAATTAATAACCAATTAATCTCGAAACATTAATGTAATAGAAACAAGCATAAATAAGAGATTTTCGAACATTGAACAAACCAAAAAAGAATAAACATCAATAGACTAGGTTTCTGCACCCCACAAGACAACAAAACATCAACAACAATAATTAATACAATTGAATATTTTATAGATAGGATTATAAATGTTGTATTAGGGGGAAAAGTTAAAAATATAACCAAGGAAAGTAGATACCAACTAAGGAAAACACAACATGAAGTATAATATAATCAAGTAGGTCACCTAAGGGAAAGAAACCATGATTGAAACTAGGTATAAGATGAGTATTGGAAAATTGATAAAATTTAAAATATTTTGACTCATGATTAACAATATAAATGGGTCTTGAATTAATTCTATATTAGGGTAATAAGAACTCTTGGGTAGAAAACATCTAAATCATGGATAAAATACTATAAAGTGTATGATCATACTCCAACTAGTGGCCACACATTTTGTATATTTATTTCAATCAAGATTTTTTCTCTTGTTTATTCAATGAAGTGTAATGTATAGTCTTGGAATGTTGGATTATCATAGATGAATCTTATGAGAGTACCCCTATAATTTTTTCATATATCAACCCCATGGATGTTATTAAACAAAATGAAAGTTAAAAATTTTAGTTATGGATACAAAATAATTATTCATTACTATTATTGATTTCATGGATGTTAACTTAAAAATGTTTTATTTATGTTATGGAATGAAATTATTATTATTTCACATAATTATTTTTATTTGTAACAAGGTTTATTTATTACTTATTAAAATTTCTTCCTTATATTATTATGTTCGATATTTATAAATTTTTATATTATAAATCATAATACCCATCAATATGTTTCTTAAGATTGAAATATTTAAACTAAACTAACACCTTTATACTTTTGGGAATTGAGGAAAAATCTCGTAAAAGATAAACTCACACTGGGTTATATGTTCCCAAACCTAGATAATATACTCACGCGCCATATAGATGAGTAACCCATTCTCTATATATTTTTTATGTTCCCCTATATCTGACCCAACATGAAGGATCTGTGATTCAACATTAGTAGTCAGTTGTTACCCCTGATGATATCTACAATTTCATATATATAAACCCTCTATCCCCCAAATTTGAATCAAATAAACATATGATATTACAAAGAGTAATATATGATTGTGAAAATCTAACTATATTCCATTCCATATTCATAAAAAAATACCTTAATGTGAGTTTCATCTTTTAATAAAGGGATATAATAGGGTAATTTAACTTGTTAATAAATATAAATATTAAAATGTCACTTTTTCTGAGTTATATCCAAATACATGGTATTGAATCCTCCTCAAAGTGGGTTTTTAAATAACTATTGTGAATCACCTCAAATAATATTTCCCAAAAATGTGTACCCACCACATTTTAATATTGAAATAAGAAACATGTTCTCAAAGGATACATAATTGTAAAGCTATTAATTCATGCCTGTATGGATAAAATGAAACTCTATATATGAACTATTGATCACATAATTGCAGTGTTCCATTATAGGAAGCTACACATAGGTCCTTTTAAGGGTTATATTCCTAGGTGATGTACCCCAGGAACTGATTCACCCAATCATATACCTTGAGATGCCTTACCAAGTTACTATAGTCTTCTATTAATTAAATATTTATTCTCCATAAATAAATAGTAAATAAAATTCCATATTTCCAAAAATATACCATAATCAAATAAAAAACCATGATATAATTTAAGTATTTAATATGAATATTAATGTGCAACCATTAATTTAAATTTAATAAATTAATGTTAAAATATCACATAATCAATTATGTCTCTATGATGACTTGGAATCATAAATAATAATTATTATTTATTATTCAAATTTTTTGAGCTCAGAATGGAGGTAGATTCCCTAGGGTTGTATCTAGTACATAAAAATCCAAAATCACAAAATTAAGGTTTGATAAAATCGATATACTGGGGATGTTTGTCCTCATTTATATTTCCACAATCTACAACCTTTGTGAACAACCAACAAAATGAAACTAGATATTGTATAATGATAAGTTATTACATAGTTATCAAAATAGGTTATGCATGCTGAAATTAGTATTGTTTCACTAAGAGAGAAAATATTTATTTCTGTAGATATATCAACACTTTTTTTTACTTTTCAAATAAAAATTTGATCTCAATTCAAGGTATGCATAAGTATTTATTTTTAGAAATTGGAATTATTTTTTTTGTAATTGAATAATAAAAATATATTTCTAATTTTACTGATAAGTTTACACTATTTTATTTATGATTTTTTTGGAAATAATATTTAATATAAAATAAATTCCTCCAATAAAATAGATTTTATAATACTATATATCTTAAAAACCAAAAAATTTCCAATGTAACATTTTAGAAAATATCTTTATTTTTGGATTTATCATTAAAATTATTGAATATGAAACATTTCTTAGAATTTATATAAAAATTTATATTTAGTAAATCAATTCAATATATTATAATTATAACTTCTATATGATTTATCAAATTATTAGTTTATAATAATATTTGGGAAATTTATAAAAAAAATTTCTAGAAAAACATTTAATTTTATATGTCATATTATATATTTAAAAATATTGATTTGAATTTAGATAAAAACTTATTGTTTTAGAACATTGGTAATATTTTTCAATGAAATACTTTTCAATGTTTTATTTTTATATTATTTTGAATATAATTATTATAAATTTTATAAATTTAATAAAATCAACTTGATTACAATTTTTTTGTAATTTTCTCCAAATTAAATTTTAAGGTATATTTTATTTTTGAAATCATTAATTATAAAGGATAAAATGATAAACGTAACAAAAATCAAGGGTAATAACCTATGATTTGTTTAAAAATACATGGTAATTTATTATTTACATCTTTATAAAACTTATAATGCATCCTCACCATTATTCTTAACATTGGATAAAAATTCATTTAGTGTAGATTAATATTATAAAGATGTTAAGTGTATTTACAAAAATGCCATCTGTTTTTACTTATAAAAGAGGATCTACTCTCCTTACATACTATTTCAAAAAAACCCATAATATTGGTGAAAAAACTACCCATACACTAAGCGACACTCATAGACATGTTAATATGTTATTATCCTTCTCAAGAATCCTTCCCAAAAATTTAATCACTCTCCACAAAGGAGATAATCTATGTAGTTTTGAAATATTCTCTAACCACAAATTTATCTTTCAAATATTCGTATATTTTTTTCAATAAAATTCATATGCATAATATTAAACCGGAAATATAATTATCAGTAGAATACTAGTATTTTTCATAATAATAGTTATTGTATTAACTAATATTCTCTTTTCCATTTAGAAAAATGAAAATGTTATACTTCTGCATATGTGGACTACCCCTCCATGTGTAAACCAGTTTTTACTTTAGTTCGCTAAATTGATGGTAAGAAATATTATTTTATGGAATTAATATTATTTTTATGATATTAACAAGGTTTTTATAATAGAAATTAAATATCATATTACTGATATGAATGATAAATTATCTTTATAAATTTTACCATCACAAATAAGACTATTAAGAAATTTTTGTTATTAAAAATAGGAAATTGTTTAATAAATATAACTTATTATCCTAATTAATAATAATTTTTATAAAAAATCTAAATAATTTGTAATGAAAAATATATAAAAATGGAATATTTGTATTACCACCAAACAACCTCATAATCATCTATTAAGCATGATATGTTCATATTTGGGTTTTCTCGACCACCTACTTGAACAATGATACAAATGTTACCATATATTCCATTGAAAACATAATTAACCCTATAATATGATACAAGAATTAAAATAATTTGTTTTTTATGGAAATAAAATATCAATATTTTACACAATATTATAAAAAACACCTATTGATTGGGATGAAAATCATTGAATCTTGTTTATTGTTGATTTCATCATCATGTACAAAAAATGAATCAATCTTTAAAGGATATCAAAAGATTATACATATTTATAATTTTTTCATTATATTAAATATAATTATATTTGATATAATACGTTTATATGAATAAATAATACCGATAATGATCATACAAAACTGCTACAAACGTTTAAAACGTTAAACACATAGTGATTGAATATAACTAAAAATTAAATATTATACATGTAGATAGTAGTTGTAAATGTATATTTTTATAGTTATAGAAATGAATATAGTTTAAATCATTGTTATTATGATTTTTTTGTTATATATGTGGTTCTTTTCCATCTGTATAAGTCAAGATAAAAGGTAAGTGTCACATGCCTCAATTTTAAATATCATGAGACATACATCTTATTATTTCCCCTTTTATCATTGTAATTGTGTGTTCAGTACCCTGTAAATTTCATATGGTGTAATAATCTTACATTTCATGAGATATTATGCATATTATATTTAACTCCCACTAACATTCTTTTTATTCAAATATTCACTAATTCTTAAGGGACTTTGGTAACAAAAATCTATTTCTTTGAGACACGTAGTTTCTATTGATCATTCATAATCCTTGTATTGTTTATATAATTATATGAATTTAAATAAATATAAAATATTATCACTTTATGAAAAATGGATTCTTAATTTAATTCCCTTTCTATGATTGAATTTTGTTTCTATAATATATTAATACATTTACAATACTTCTAATCATTTCTGTAATGAATTCTCTTAAATCAATCACTCTCTCAAGTACAAGTCTCTATATAATGACAATTTTACATTTCAATGTTTGAAATCCAATTATGTACAAATTCATGTGATCATTATAATTTCCTTTTGAATAAAATATTTGTTACATACTTTTATGATTGGGTCTGTATTTTCCTCTTTATCTAAAAGTGGAATTATTTTCCATGATGCTATGTTTTTTTTCAATCACCTATTAAATGATTTTATTATGTTTTTATTTCGGGTGATTGAATTTGATATAAATTTATATGATTTATGTATTTTTTAGATCATAAATTTAAAAATTTAATATTAATTCCATTCAATTTTAATAGATTTAATTATTTGATGATTATATGTTTTTCTATTGAAAAAATGTGGATGGTACAAATTAATGTTATGGGTGCTCCCTATATATCCTAGAAATTCATTGAGTGAAGCATTATATATCTTGAGATCATGAATAAATCACAAGTTATGATTCATATATATTTGAAAATAGGCTGTGATGTCTAATGTTTTATTGGAGACATGTTTTAATTCAAATATGAAATGGTAATCATGTTGTGATGCATTAAAAGTAATGGAAAATAAATTATTATACTTTATCCAGTATGGGTAGTGGTTCCTGATACACAGTTTTTTATTTTCATACTTATATTAGTGCCACACTCATTGATAAGTGACAATATTATTCTATCTGAATCATGATTTAAGTGAAAAAAATAAATGTCCAATATTTGTCAAATGCTATATAATTTATCATATTAGATTAATTGTTTTCCTATCATGTTATATGAATAATTTTTTTTGGTTCCATTTTGTTTTAATTAGTGATGTATCTAATTCACATGTTTTATCATATTCCTTTAATCACACGCTATATAACCTATTGATATATTTAATTCAACCTTAATGGGTGTTTGAGATAAAACATTATTATATTTCCATTTCCCTTGGAATGAGGATGCGTTTAAAAAAGATTCATTTTTAAGAAGTTAATTTTTTATGAAACTATAGAGAATTTTTAAATATAATTATAATATAAGTGGATTTTTTAGATAATCAAAAAGGACAACAAACCTCTAGATTCTCAATATTTTGAGTTTATTTTCAATTATAATGTTTGAATTATGGAAATAATGTAGGATATTTTTCCATTTTTAATTTGGGTTACTTTGGTCACCTAAATGGGATCTTTATACTTCCTTGTCCCCTATTTGGATGAATTTATACACATGTATCCTCCATATCCTCTTAAAATACATGACATGTTTGTGGTTTCTAGATTTAATCCATTAAATAATATATTCCCATGATAGTGGAATATTAAAGGGTTTGTATCCTAAACATATATTTCCTTTATAGTTATAATGACAATAGATTCCCAACGAAACAAGGGTCTTTGTAATGAGGTAACATGGAAACATGTACTAGGACATCTTGTTTTTTTTTGAAGTACCCATATCAGTATTCATATTATTTATAGAATGTAATGGGTGTCCTTTATCAATTCATTGATATAGTGATTCATACATAGGATTTATACTATATGTAATCACTAAAACATTCTGTCACTCAACCCACCTTTTAGGCTAAATGCATCTAGTAAGGATTTCTATAATCCCTGCACACATATTTCCTACTCTTATAAAATTCCATGGAATTGTAATATTATTATTCCATAAATACTCCATCATAAATTCATATTCCCTAAGATTATATTCATGCATCCTCATTGGACTATATTCCTTTTAATCATCCATACCTCATTGGACTACATCCATGTTGAGCAAGTGTTGTTTTTAACAATACGTAATATTGTTATTTAAAGGGGGAGTTTATATTAATTCTCTATCTCTTTATGACAATTTTGATGATCACAAATACCCTTAATTATTTTCTAATGATTTTATTTGTAAATTATTTTTCAGAAATTTATTATTTTATTTTACTCTTGAAATAACGGGAATTTATTACTATAGTATTCGTATCTAGCGTGTTCTGCAAACACTGTTCATGTACTACTTATTCAAAATCTTCTTGAGCATGTTCTAGAAACACTGTTCATACTCTACCTGGATAAACGTAGTGTATGGATGAAAAGCGTGTATACTTTTTGAGATAAGGAAAAAGTATGGTTAATCAACCATACGTTATTGACAAAGTATGGAAGAAGAACCTTATGTTAGGAAGGAACCCTACGTTTGGGATATCAGAAAATTATGGAAGGATAACTGTACGTAAATATTAAAGGATAAGTTTATTTATAAAATGTAGGGATAATGATCCTTACTTTTGTAATCAACCATACATTCTTGGAAAATTATTGATCAAGTAAAAGTATGGATCTTTTATTGTACGTTTGAAAGTTGAAGAGAAAAGTATGGATTACCAACCCTACATTTGGAATGAACCTTACGTTTGTTGTCATGTTTACATGGTCAACTTTATGTTTTCAACCTTACATTTTTAACCTTAAATGTGAAGACCACGTCATCAACCTTAAGTTCAGAGGATGCATACAGTTCAACTCAACCTTACATTTAGGGTCGGAGAATTTAAAGTCGATATTTTTATGCAACGGTTAGTACGTTGATTATTAGGCGGATTTCAAGACAGATTTAAAGTTGATTTTAAAGTACGATTTTGACTGATTGAAAACCGTTTTATCAATGTTTTGATCGAATTAAAAGGTTCTTTTTATAACGAGTCTTCGGGGAAGTTAAGACTACTCTGTAAATTCAAATATTTTAATATCACGAGTAAAAAAGGCGACTTTTGTGGATCTAATTTTACAGGAAAAGTTCTTATCATACTTTTATTTATATGGGCTTTTGGAAACTGCATCGACAATTATTGATCATGTGTGATCTTTTTATTATTCTGAAAAAAATGAAAACAGAGAATACTGAAACATACCGATCTTCTATTTCAAAAGGAGTGTCGATGCTCTGTTTGTTAAAGAGGAAAGAACATGACAGAAGATTCACATGTTCTATATCGAAGATATACTATGGATTTATCTCTACTAAATTTGTGAATTATTTTTTCTATATTTAATTCAATGGGATAGACTCAGAATGTCTCTTATGTGAAGATTATTATTTTTGAAGGCGACAATATACCTATTATCAATTGCATGCAGTTGCAATTGTGAAGAATATCTGGAAAGTATTTTCAAAATACGAAAATCCTTTTTTTCTATTGTTATGTGATCAGATTCCTATACAAAGCTGTATGGGTTCTGTAAGTGAACTAGAAGGCTTTGTTTTTCCTTGGATTGTAATGGTGTAAACAGCCTATACTTAGTTGTGTTCCGGATTGTTGAAACGAGGACCAGATAGTGAAAATCACCAAACTCGTCGGGTAGAGTGTTGGTGGAGTAGACTAGGGGCCATATGTTCCCCGAACCACTATAGATCTTGTGTTTCTGCTATTTAAATTTCCGCTTCATCATTTTATCTGATTATAGTTAAAAGGTAGAACACAATCTCGTAATGCTTTTTGAAAAGTCACAATTCACCCCCTCTTGTGTATATTTGGTGTAATCTGATCCAACAATTATTATCAAAGGTTGAGCTTTCTAACAAAGCTTTAACAAGATGAAAGTGATTATACATAGTGCAATATGACTGATACAAGAGAGGGAATGTCTATGGTCATAGCACCTTACATAAATGGAGAAAACTATGGATGCTGGAAGTCGCGGATGATTATCTATCTGAAGAACCTTGGATACATAGTATATTCCAAGATTCTGACTCCATATAAAATACCAGAAAA
Source organism: Viscum album (assembly GCA_963277665.1). NCBI lineage: Eukaryota > Viridiplantae > Streptophyta > Magnoliopsida > Santalales > Viscaceae > Viscum > Viscum album. The sequence continues at coordinate 1,301,395,185 of OY728140.1, read as the reverse complement.
ACATGAAACATGGAGTGCAGCTATTGAAGCAGATTATGACATGAAATAGAAGGCAATGAATGCAATTATATGTGTTCTAGGACCTGATGAGTTTAATAGAGTATCTCAATGCCCAACAACATATGAAATGTGGCAAACTATTGCTGTTTCTTATGAAAGAACTAACAATATCAGGGAAATGAGATATGCAACTGCTAAGAATATATTTGATATATTTGGAATGGTTGAAGGTGAGAGTATAGTCAAATGAATGGAAGATTGACCAAGATTTTCAATAACATAGCAGTCTTGGGAGATACCATTAAACAAGATGATCAAGCTTTAAAAGTATTGAGAGTACTGCCTATAAAATGGAATGGAATCTCTGCAGTAATCAGACAATCGACACCTGTCAATGATTTATCCATGAGATAACTTATTGGAACATTAATGATAGATGTAGATGAGATAGAAGAAGAAGATAATGAACATAAATTTCTTATCAAAAGAGATGATACTTCCTTGAAATCATCATCACAGAGAAAAAACAGAAAGATGCATAAAAATGTAAGAGAGAAGTCAGAGAGTTCTGATTTATCTAATTCTGATATAGAATTGGATCAGATAGCCCTAAGATTCAAAAAATTCTATAGAAATAAGAAGGGATTTATAAAATCTTTCAAAAAGGATGACAAGGACGTCAGATGCTATGAATGCAAGAAAATGGGGCATATCAGACCTGACTGTCCTCAGCTAAAAAAAGACAAGAGAAATAAATTTTTCAAAATAAATGACTATGAGCATAAGGACAATAAAGCCATGAAATCTACATGAAGTGTATCTAAATACTCCAGTATTACTTTTCAATCAGACTCATAGAAGGTGGAAGAAAATCTGAAAGCCAACATGTGTTTTATGGCAGAAACAGATGAGGTAAAATCATACAACTCTTCTGATTCTAGTTCTGAATCTAATTACTCTAATGAAAAAGTTACAGCCTACTGCAATATGATTGAAGAAAAATATGACTCTTTATTTAAGAATAATATGTCTTTAAATAATGTTTCTAAGGCCATTTCTGATAAAAGAGAAACAATGCTGAAACAATATAAAGAGTTAACTGAAAAATTTGATTCAATTAATTTAACAATACAGATTATGAATCAAAGATAAAATCACTGGAAATTGAAGTAGAAACCTATAAAACTGTAGCCCTTGTTTTTCACAAAGGATAAAATACTTTTAATTAAATCCTTCGAAGTAATTTCATTAAAAAAGAAATCTTTGGAATTTGCAGTAAAGGTAAAAAACCCAAGCTGTACAAAAACTGTTGTATTCCAAGTGTAAAAAGACTAAATCGTAATTACTGTGGAATAAGGGGACATATTTCTATAAAATATTTCTTAAGGAAACCTAGAAATTAGTGGCATTAAGAAAGCTTTTATATCAAATTATTTATTTGACTCATGTGAAATTAGAAAAGAAAATCAAGTCTGGATTCCTAGATCCTTGCTAGCTAACACCACTGGACACCACAAAATATGGGTACCAAAGAAATCGGTGTAAATGTCTTTGCAAGGAGCATGTCACAAGAGGAGAAAGAACATGTGGTATATGGACAGTGGCTACTCAAGACCTATGAGTGGAAACTCATTGAATTTCTTTACACTTACTCAAAAAGATGGTGGAAGTGTCACCTTTGGTGATAGTGCCAAAGGAAATGTCATTGGTATTGGAACAGTTAGAGATCTAGAAGATGTCTCAATTTATAAAGTACTTTATGTATAAGGATTGAAACACAATCTGATAAGTATCTATCAACTATGTGATGATGGTTATGCAGTTGATTTTCCTAACAAGTGTTTTTCTGTTTTCAAAAATAAATTTCTTAAATTTAGAGCACCAAGAACTGATAATGTGTATACCCTGGATTTAAATTCCTTGTGTAAAAAACTTGTAAATTTCTTAACTTCTAAAATGAATGAATCATGGATATGGAATAGGTGAATTGGACATTGTAATGTATATGTTTTAAATAAGTTATCTAAAAAACATTTCGTTTTTGATTTGCCTAGTCTCAAATTTGAATGTGACAGATTCTGTGATGCGTGTCAACTTGGCATGTAACACAAATCAAACTTCAAATCTGTTAACACAATTGCTACATCTTAACCTCTAGAACTTATCCACATATATTTTGTTGGACCTTCATGAGTAGGAAGCTTGGATGATAAATTATATGTATTTTTTTAGTTGATTACTATTCTATATTTACATGGAATTTCTTTTTGAAATTTAAAAATGAAGCTTTTACTTTATTTGAATGTTTTTGTAAAGCTGTTCCAAATGAAAAAGTTTTTTAAATAATTTAACTAAGAAGTGATCATGGTAAAGAATTTGAGAATAAATAATTTAATTCCTTCTTCTCAAATATGGGTATTAAACACACCTTCTCTACACCAAGAACACCACAAAAAATGGAATTGTTGAAAGAAGAAATATGACTATTCAGGAAATGTCTAGGACTATGCGAAATGAATACAGTCTTCCTACCTACTTTGGGGAAGAATCTATAACCACAACCTGCAATATAATGAATAAAGTTTTAATTAGACCTCTTTTAAAAAATTCACCCTATGAACATTGGAATAATAGAAAACCTAAAGTTTACTAGTTTAATGAATTTGGATGCCAGGTTTACATCTGGAATACCAAGGATAATCTTGGTATGTTCGATCCAAAATCTGATGAAGGAATATTCTTAGGATATTCAGCTACCTCCAAAGCTTATAGAATTTATAATAAGAAGTCAATGATTGTTCATGAATCAGTTCATGTGAAATTTGATGAATCTGATCCCTTTGAGAAAAGGACAGATAAAATGGATGAATCTGACTCTAATAATAGCATGAGGCTTGAGAACATGAAATGTAGATACCCGAATCCTAACGTACATGGACATTACATTACTTTTGCGGAATACTTAGTACATTACAAAAACACACACACGAGGACTGTAATAGTTTAGTGTCTTTGGAAACTCGGAATATAATCTTCTAATCGTGGTGAAAGATCTTCCACATCTCCCATAAAGATATTACCTTTCTTCTTCTTACCTAAAAACTTTATTTATATCTTAGGGAAAAGAAAACATAAAAGGGTGATCTCAAATGCCCAGTAAGGGTAAAAAAAAAGGAATATCAATCACATCATATTCATAAGAACATAACATTTTGGAAATCTTAACCTGCAAAAGAGATCATATTAACATGGGATAAATCTTAGTAGTGAAATGTAATCCCAATAATCATAACTTAAAACAAGAAACTTTGTGTCATACACACATAATCATAGAGAATCATTTCTTATTAGTCAAGACTCATTGCCAAGACTATCTTAGTGGAAAAAGTCCATTTCTGAACCGAGTTCACTCCTCGTTTCAGTCCTGTTTCACTAAACCGGTTTAACCTGTCATTCCAGCCATGTCCATCTCATGAGATATAAAATCTTTACCCAATGCATTGGAGGGAGATATAGGTCCCACCAATCTCATAATGATACCATTCTTATGTGTGCCACAAAATCAGAAACCATACATCATAGCATAACCCATGTAATAAAAATGGGAATCTTAAACATCGTGACGTCATAAAACAATTCATATAAGATAAAGGAATACATAAAAATATAATTCCATCACAAAATAATCAAATCAATGTAATAATAGGGATAGAAACAGAACCCTTTATTATCTTAGATGGAAAATAATTTTGATAAAACACTTGAACTCCATTCTTGAGGAAAATATCCTTTCTGCTTCAAAAACACTTTTCCTTTCTTAACATGTCGTACAATTCTAAACTAAAAGAAGTTGATTAAAAATAAACTTGAAAACTTGTAAAGGAAGATTTTTGGAAATAATGTTTTAAAAATCAATTCATGTCCTATAAGTTAAAAAAAATTCTTCGTACTTTTGTCGGAAAAGTCAAAAAGTACCTCGTACGAAAAATGACAAAATATTTCTTTCATATCCTTTACTGAATACTCACTGAAGAGTAAAATTTGATTTAAAAAATTGTAGGTGGATGAAAATAATATTACATATTGAGGAAACATGGATGTGGATGATAAAATACACCCCAGTAAATACTAAAGTATAAACAATCTCGGATAAAAATTAGATTGTGATATTTCTGTTACCTTAGGTCCAATTTGCTTCGTAAGAGTCCGAACCTACTGTATAATGATTTAAATAATGTCATTGACTTATTAAAGAATCATATTAATTTTTATGATATCATATATGGTTCACTTATGACTTTATATTACCCATTCTTATGTAAATTAATGTTAAAGTAGTGTTTTGGGTAAAATCATCTTATTTATCATACGTGTTTGGACTTGTTGTTCTTGATTTTTTTATTACTTATATCATGATTCAATTACCTCAAAAATGTAAATCATGATTTATATATCATATAAATTCATTATATATCCAGAATATACAATCATTAATAATAGTACATAACATATGGAGGTAAGAAATGAAATGCACCGTTAATGGAGACGGTAAGTCGTACGTACGCATGAACGCTACTTTCATTTCTATTTCTTATTTTAATGGAATTAAAACATAATGATACCTAGGTATATTATAATTCCAGTATAATATCATATATAATATCATTAACCACATCATTTATACATCTCACATAAGGTATTAACGAATCACATCACATTGAGGGGGCGGTAGTCCGCACTTCCTCAAATGAGATTATCATATTTACCGACTATGTAAACCGTAAAGGCTTGATATAATTGGGAATTAAAAAAGCATAAATAAATAATAAACATAATATATATTATATATAAATACAGTTCCATCATAATAGCCACCATGAGAGGCGGTAGTGGAAAATCGAACAATCATCGTTTCGTGAGGTGTTAGTTTGCCATCACAGAAACATTATGTTCTTCATCCATTAGATGGATGTGTGTGTAAGTGTAGTTCTAATACTTCTCATAAAAACATCCTAGAATTTTTATTATACTGGTGTTGTCACAAAATAAAGGATTAAAAAGATTTTAGGGGTTGGAGAAGTAGAATAAAAGAAAACAACTTAAGAGAAACTGTTACCTTTAATTTTGGTAACTTTCTTTGGTTTGAACCAAAAGGACTTCTTGGAGAGTCTTCTGCCTAATGTAAGGCTTCAAGGAGAAGGATAGGGATGTAGAGAGCTTATTTGGGAAGAGTTTGGACGAGCCAAAAGGCTTGATAGGTGTGAGGAATTGCATAGAAGTGGTCTCCTTTTATAAGGGAGGGGAGGAGCTCTTTAGGAAAGTGTGAAAACATTATTTTATTATAAACATATCTTCGGTTTCAAGAGTTCCAAAACACATTAATGTCGAAGGTAAGATGACTCATATTCGAAATAAAATCATCAAATTGGAATTGGACAGGTTTTGGATGATATTTTAATAATTATAATCTTATTTATTTAAATCATTTATTAATGAGGTAAACACTACATCATTATTGTGTCATAAATAATTTAATTAATTTGATGTCTAAAAATTATGAAAAAAATACCATGATTTGTGGAATCTTTTTATCTTTCCAAAGAATATTTATATTTGAAAATATAACTTAATAAACCCTTATAAAAATTAATTACTAAAAGGGTTTTGTTAAAGTCAATTTTGTCTTTACATTAAATTAATTAATCCAAATTGTCATTTTCACTACCAAGTGGCTCATTGGGGTCCCAAAATCGGCCCAAGGATGACCATGGTCGGCCAATACTCATCCAATAAGGTTAGTAAAAGTTTCAAGGTAATTTGGAATTATTATAATATTATTTTAACCTTGAATTACCCTATTTACCTTTAACCGCAGTAAAAAAAAATTACCATAGTTACTATTCATAATGCCCAAAAATAAAAAGTAGCTTATTAACATAATTTGGACTCACTGATTCCAAATATGGAATCCATTTTTTCAAATTCAATACACAAAAGTTTCATAAATTAAATTATAATTAATCTCGTTGTCGAAAGAAAATGAGTTTTTGTTTAAAACATTGCAAAAGATTTAATTGGTTTAACCTACGAATTCAAGGTAAAATAAATGCTAATGACATAAATTATATTAAATGGAAAAAAGATATTATATTTATACTTTAAAACCAATCAATATTATAATTTAACCACATAATTGTTTTTGATGGAAAAAGTTGTTTTTAATTAAAAAATAGCATGTTTTTAATATTCATTAAAATATGAAAGTTATCAGAAAAATATCAAAACTTTATCCAATGTAAATTTTTATATATTGATTCAAAATAAGAATTTTATTCTATCAAATTGAAATTATAAACATGTCAAAAACTATATTTAATGTGGGTGCACCATCAAAAGGCGGAAAAACTGCATTTTTTGAAAAATAATTATTTTACCCGAAAAATTTATTTTGTTCTCATACCATGTTCTAGAAAATATGTAAGATTAATAATAATTTTATAAAATTCAAAATTTAGTTAATACTATTTATAATGGCTAGTTCATAATAATATTATAATAATATATCATTGTTTAGTAAAACTCAGTATTGTGTACAACACACACTATCGAGGAAGGTCGCGATTGCGTGGAATGCAAGCGAAGTCAGGGTTGCGTGTTATGCAAGAATCCTTCATTTTTTCGTATAACAGAATCCAACCATATTTTATTTATACATTGAATATATATATATATATATATATATATATATATATAAACACACTCATTGTTGCGTAGAATGACTATTATAAAATGAACTTGAAATTGTGTGTAACATGATCCAAGAATAGCATTGCCTATACTGCAAGCTAATGTGGTGTTGGGTATAGTACAAGCTAAACATGGTGTGGTGTATAATAGATGATATCCATGAAATTAAAAGAATATTTTTCATAAAATCACGGGGTGTTACATTCTATCCCCCTTAAAATGATTTTCTCCCTGGAAATTTTTCGGGGTTATAAATGGTTTACTACATGAAAATTTCTTTAATAGAAATCCACATCATAAAAAGGAATACCAAAACTTGTCCTTAAAAACTAAAGTATGAAACGTAACGGTTACCCAAATTAACTCATCACTGGGTTTCCACGTAGGAGAACATAGGTGAAAATATGGATATGGAAGAAAAATCTAACCATCACGTTCTGATGGAGAGTGGTAGAGAACATGGCTATGAAAAATACGACAATCACAAAGCCATAAATTTGTGATGATCTAGGGTACCATCTGGTTCATCGGATATAAGAGCACTAGGACAACATTTTTGGTTTTCAAGATCATTTCCCTAAAGTTGATGAATTAAAAGAAATACTTACATGATTTTGGTACAATCTCACTGTTGTTCGTGAATTGAACAATTTACACTTCATATCTTAAAGAAATGAAGTTGAATTTGTTATTCGTGAATAATTAGCAGATCATGGGATAGAATGATGGGTCATTCCATCTATTTCAAAAAAAATGTTAGCAAAAGTTATAAGTCCATCTTATGGTGAGATTAATCGTATATGGTTCCAAAAATGGACTTATACTTTATTTATCATACCTCTTAATAAAATAAAACTACTTTCCACTAACCAAGGACTTCCTGTAGGCCAGTGGTAGGTGATAAAGGCATGTCGCACTTCAGTTGTGGGTTTGATTCCCACAGCCTTGACTGATGCGATGGGCTGTCACCTATCCTACAGATGGTCCTTTTTTCTAAAAATACATTACTATAAAATCCCATCTATAATATCGAAAAAAAAATTTATCCTTAAACAATACTAACTTATGTCCAACATAATCCATTCCAATCATTATCTAAAATACTTCGGTCCAAACTCATAGTATAAAGAAAATGATTATTGAAATGTCACATAACAATCACATGAATGCCCTCATTTATCCCCCATATATCATAAGATAAATCTTATTGAATACCTTAATCATGTATTCTCTTGAAGAATGAATACCCATTGAACCTTAGTGAAAATATGACTGTAGTTAAAAGTTTACACTTTCCTCATACCAAAATCCTCAAAATTCTATATACTCAATCCATGATATCACTTAGTCCTTATATCAATCATGAGCTCATGAATACTGTCAAACATTTCATTTTTTCCTTATCCCTTCATTATGTACATATCATCTTTTTTACAAAAATATCTCAATCACTTTCCATGGTTACGAGTACCATAATTATTGAAAACCACAATAGACCAATACCTAAATATTCCAATATTCCACGACACTATATACAACATTATTTTGGATTCCCAATACATAAACACTTAATCATTCCACCAAATCATTGTCATATTAAACATCTCCAATGGTGATGGCATGCGAATTCCCTTTGCCCTCTGCCTTAATTGGTTTCTCATGTCGATCATCACTAACCCTTGGATTAGGGAATTTATTAGCATAATGCCCCATTTCCTTGCACTTGAAGCATTGAAGTGTAGTAGGTTCATTCTGTGTATCCCTTCCTTTGTTTTCATCATTAGACATCTTCTTCTCATCATTGCGGCATTCAAATTCTCGATGACCTTCCGTTCCACATTTGAAACATTTACTTGTCCCTTTAAGACAATCTCCACAATGCTTCTTTCCACACTTTGAGCATAAGGAATCATTCATCTTCTTTTCACCATTATTCTGAGATTTCTCCTTGAACACCATCTTTCGTTTCTTGTCAAAACTATGAGATGGATAAGTAACACCAACTTCAATTTCTACCTTGATAGCACAATGCACAATTTCTTCAAATCTACTAAAGTCTCTTATAGCTAATGCCCTTCGAAGATTTGGTTTTAAGCCACTGAAGAATCGATCAACTTTACTTTCAGGTTGGATGATAAATCCAGATGCATACCTTGAAAGTCTTGTAATATTCGCATCGTATATACCAACAGATTCATCAACCTCTTTCTTTAGTTCAAGAAACTCCTTCTCCATCTTTGTTCGAAGAATACGATTGAAGTACTCATTGAAAAATAAGTTCTTGAACTTGTCCCATTCTATGGACTCAATTTCATCTCATGGCATCGTATTCTTGATAATATTCCACCATTGATCAGCATCAGCTTCCAAGCGATACACTGCTAAGATGACTTTATCATGTTCAGAACATTGAAGAACTGAAAATATCTTTTCAGTAGTACTAATCCACTGTTCAGCAACAAGTAGATCAGAAGACCCACTAAAAGAAGGTGGACGTTGCCTCATGAATGACTCAATAGAATATTGTTCCCTTCACTACTCATTTGGAAGTCCAGAATGATTCATAGCTTGTGTAAGTACACCAATAAGATTTTTCACTCCATCTCCCATAACATTTGTTTGTTCAGGAGGACAATCATTGCATTGTCCATTACATTGATCAACACGGTTCCTTTGGGTTCCAGCCATCGTCTAAAACCCAAAAAGAATAGTGTGAGAAGAAAAAATCATTCTAGGGAAAACAACACAATAAAGGAGGAGTACCTTCAATATCTAACATCTTGGGTTACCGTAATTCTAGTACTATAACCTATACTTATACTTAACCTTAGGGACATCCCTAGACATACCTTAGAAATATCTCTAGGGATCTCACTAAAGTTCTCGCATCCTAGTTTCCAAAGGTTGACTAAACCTTTACTCTGATACCAACTATAGAGACCTGAAGCTTGACATACATGGACATTACATTACTTTTGCGGAATACTTAGTACATTACAAAAACACACACACCAGGACCGTAATAGTTTAGTGTCTTTGGAAACTCGGAATATAATCTTCTAATCGTGGTGAAAGATCTTCAACATCTCCCATAAAGATCATCCATTTTATTTCTTACCTAAAACCTTTATTTATATCATGGGGAAAAGAAAACATAAAAGGGTGAGCTCAAATGCTCAGTAAGGGTAAACAAAAGAAATATCAATCACATCATATTCATAAGAACATAACATTTTGGAAATCTTAACCTGCAAAAGAGATCATATTAACTTGGGATAAATCATAGTAGTGAAATGTAATCCCAATAATCATAACTTAAAACATGAAATATTTTTTCATACACACATAATCATAGAGAATCATTTATTATTAGTCAAGACTCATTTCCAAGACTATCTTAGTAGACAAAGTCCATTTTTGAACCGAGTTCACTCCTCGTTTCAGTCCTATTTCACTGAACCGGTTTAACCTGCCGTTCGAGCCATGTCTATCTCATGAGATATAAAATCTTTACCCAATTTATTGGAGGGAGGTATAGGTCCCACCCATCTCATAATGATACCATTCTTATGTGTTCCACAAAACCAGAAACCATACATCATAGAATAACCCATGTAATAAAAATGGGAATCTTAAACATCATGACATCATAAAACAATTCATATAAGATAAAGGAATTCATAAAAATCTAATTCCATCACAACATAATCAAATAAATGCAATAATAGGGATAGAAACAGAACCCTTTATTATCTTAGATGGAAAATAATTTTGATATAACACTTGAACTCCATTCTTGAGGAAAATATCCTTTCTGCTTCAAAAACACTTTTCCTTTCTTAACATGTCGTACAATTCTAAATTAAATGAAGTTGATTAAAAATAAACATTAAAACTTGTAAAGGAATATTCTTCGAAATAATGTTTTAAAAATCCATTCATTCCGTATACGTTAAAAAAACATTCTTCGTACTTTTGTCGGAAAAGTCAAAAAGTACCTCGTACGAAAAACGACAAAAGATTCCTTTCATATCCTTTACTAAAAACTCAACGAAGGGTAAAATTTGATTTAAAAAATTGTAGGTGGATGGAAATAATATTATATATTGAGGAAACATGGATGTGGATGATAAAATACACCCCATTAAATACTAAAGTATAAACAATCTCGGATAAAAATGAGATTGTGATATTTCCCTAACCTTAGGTCCAATTTGCTTCGTAAGAGTCCGAAACTCCTGTATAATGATTTAAATAATGTCATTGACTTATTAAAAAATCATATTCATTGTTATGGTATCATATATGGTTCACTTATTACTCTATATTACCCATTCTTATGTAAATTAATGTTAAATTAGTGTTTTGGGTATAATCATCTTATTTATCGTACGTGTTTTGACTTGTTGTTCTTGATATTATTATTACTTATATCATGATTTACTTACATCAAAAATGTAAATCATGATTTATATATCACATAAATTCATTATATATCCTGAATATACAATCATTTATAATAGTACATAACATATGGAGGTAAGAAATGAAACGCACCGTTCATGGAGACGATAAGCCGTACATACGCATGAACGCTGCTTTCATTTCTATTTCTTATTTTAATGGTATTAAAACATAATTATAAATAGGTATATTATAATTCCAGTATAATATCATATATAATATCATTAACCACATCCTTTATACATCCCACATAAGGTATTAACGAATCACATCACTTTGAGGAGATGGTAGTCCACACTTCCTCAAATGAGATTATCATATTTATCGACTATGGAAACCGTAAAGTACTGATATAATTGGGAATTAAAGAAGAACAAATAAATAATAAACATAATATATATTATATATAAATACAGTGCCATCATAATGGCCACCATGACAGGCGGTAGGGGAAAATCGAACAATCATCGTTTCGTGTGGCGTTAGTTTGCCATCACAGAAACATTATGTTCTTCATCCATTAGATGAAGGTGTGTGTAAGTGTAGTTCTAATCCATCTCAAAAAAACATACTAGTACTTTCAGGATACTTTTGTATCACAAAATAAAGTATTAAAATGATTTTAGGGGTTGGAGAAGTACAGTAAAAGAAGACCTCTTAAGAGAAACTGTTACCTTTAATTTTGGTAACTTTCTTTGGTTTGAACCAAACGGACTTCTTGGAGAGTCTTAATCCTAATGTAAGGATTCAAGGGGAAGGAGAGGGATGTAGGGAGCTTAGTTGGGCAGAGTTTGGATGATTCAAAAGGCTTGAGAGGTGTTAGGAATTGCATAGAAGTGGTCTCCTTTTATAAGGGAGAGGAGGGTCTCTTTAGGAAAGTGTAGAAACATTATTTTATTATAAACATATCATCGGTTTCAAGAGGTCCAAAACACATTAAAGTCGAAGGTAAGATGACTCATATTTGAAATAAAATCATCCAATTGGAATTGGACAGGTTTTGGAAGATATTTAAATCATTAGAATCTTATTTATTTAAATCATTTATTAATGAGGTAAACACTACATCATTATTGTGTCATAAATACTTTAATTCATATGATGTCTAAAAATTATGAAAAAATACCATGATGTATGGAATCGTTTTAGCTTTCCAAATAATATTTATAGTCGAGCATATAACATATATAACCTCTTATAAAAATTAATTACTAAACGTGTTTTGTTAAAGTCAATTTTGTCTTTACATTAAATTAATTAATCCAAATTGTCATTTTCACTACCAAGAGGATCATTGGGGTCCGAAAATTGGCCCAAGGATGCCCATGGTCGGCCACTACTCATCCAATAAGGGTAGGACAAGTTTTAAGGTAATCGTGAATTATTATAATATTATTTTAACATTGAATTACCCTATTTACCTTTAACTGCAGTAAAAAAAATTACTGTAGTTAATATTCATAATGCCCAAAAATAAAAAGTAGCTTATTAACATAATTTGGACCCAATGATTCCAAATATTGAATCCATTTTTCCAAATTCAATACACAAAAGTTGCAGAAATTAAATTAAAATTAATCCCGTTGTCGAATGAAAATGGGTTTTTGTTTAAAACAGTGCAAAAGATTGAATTGATTTGACCTACGAATTCAAGGTAAAATAAATGCTAATGAAATACATTATATTAAATGGTACAAATATATTCTATTTATACTTTAAAACCATTAATTATTATAATTTAACCACATAAATTATTATGATGGAAAAAGTTGTTTTTAATTAAAATATAACGTGTTTTTACTATTTATTAAAATATGAAAGTTATCAGAAAAATATCAAAACTTTATCCAATGTAAATTTTTATATCCTGATTCAAAAGAAGAATTTTATTCTGTCAAATTTAACTTATAAACATGTCAAAAACTAGATTTAATGTGGGTGCTCCATCAAAAGGCGGCAAAACTGCATTTTTTGAAAAATACTTATTTTACCCGAAAAATTTATTTTGTTCTCATACCATGTTATAGAAAATATGTAAGATTAATAATAAAGTTATAAAATAAAAAATTTAGTTAATACTATTAATAACATCTAGTTCATAATAATATTATAATAATATATCGTTGTTTAGTAAAACTCAGTATTGTGTACAACACACGCTATCGAGGAAGGTCGTGATTGCGTGGAATGCAAGCCAAGTCAGGGTTGCGTATTGTGCAAGAATCTTTCATTGTTTCTTATAACAGAATCCAACCATATTTTATTTATACACTGAATATATATATATATATATATATATATATATATATATATATATATATATATGAACACACTCAATGTTGCGTAGAATGACTATTATAAAACGAACTTGAAATTGTGTGTAACATGATCCAAGAATAGCGTTGCGTATACTGCAAGCTAATGGGGTGTTGCGTATAGTACAATATAAACTTGGTGTGGTGTATAATAGAATACATCCATGAAATTAAAAGAATATTTTTCATAAAATCTCGGGGTGTTACATGAAAAGTGATTTTGAAAAATATATAAATGAAATTCAGTCTAGTTTAGAAGAACATGATACTAAAGAAACTATAAGTGTGTTTCCTAGACAGAATATAATAATAAAGAATCACCCTTTAGAAACTACAATAGGAGACTTAGATACATGAATAAAAACTACAAAAAATATAGGAAATCTTATAGAATTCTCTGCCTTTCTTTCCCAATTAGAACCCAAGACTATAAAAAAATATTTATATGATGAAAGATGGATAATATCAATGCAAGAAGAATTAAACTAGTTCAAATGAAATGATGTCTAGATATTAGTTGAAATACCACGGAACTATCCATTGATAGGAACCCAATGGGTCTTTATAAATAAGCAAGATGATCAAGCAATAATAACTAGAAATAAATCTAGAATTGTAACTAAAGGTTATAATCGGGAAGAATGTATATATTATGGTGGTACCTTTGCACCTGTAGCTTGACTAGATGCCATTAGAATCCTCTTTGCCTATGTATCTCAAATGAACTTTAAATTATTTTAGATGGATGTTAAGTTTTCCTTTTTAAATGTTTATTTAATGGTGGATGTTTATGTTGAGCAACCTCCTACTTTTGAAAATTCTCAAAAACCAGATTCTGTTTTTTAACTTACAAAAGCTCTCTATGGAATTAAACAAGCACCTAGATCTTTGTGTGAATGATTAAGCTCTTTTCAATTGAAAAATTAATTTTAATTTGGAATAGAAGATCCAACACTGTTTAAGAAAATTGTGACTTATAATATTTTATTAGTTCACATTTATGTTGATGATGTAATTTTTGGATCAACTAATAAAACCCTTTGTCATGAGTTTTCAAAGTTAATGCAGAAAAAATTTGAAATGAGTATGATGGGAGAACTAAATTTCATTTTAGGACTTCAAATTTATCAAAAAGATTTTGGAAATTTTTTGAATCAAAGAAAATACATTAATAATTTATTGAAGAAATTTGGACTTGAAAATAGAAAGACATATTAAACACCTATGTGCAGTAATATAAAACTTGATTTGGATGAAACTGGAAAAGAAGTTGACAAAAAGTTATGCAGTGGTTTTATTGATAGTTGATTATATCTTACTGCTAGCAAGACATATATAATGTATTCAGTATGCCTTTGTGCAATATTTCAATCAAATCATAAAGAATCTCATTTAACTGTTGTTAAATGAATTTTTATCTATTTAAAAGGAACCTTTTTTCAATATCTTCTTTATCGCAAAACATATGATTTTAATTTGATTTCATATTTAGATGAAGACTTTGGGAGTTGTAGATTAGATAAGAAAATCACTTCAGGAACTTGTCACTTTATAAGAAAATCTTTAGTGTCATGGTCAAGTAAGAAAACACATTCAGTTGCCCTGTCAACAACTGAGGCAGAGTATGTTTCTGCTGGCAGTTGATGTGCACATGTGTTGTGGGTGAAAAACACTCTGATGGAATTTGGACTATATGTTAATAATACACCTATTTTTTGTGATAATACTAGTTCTATAAATATTGTAAAAAATCATATTAATCATTCTATAACCAATAATATTTATATTAGACATCATTTTCTAAGAGATCATGTTCTTAAAAAGAATATATCTTTGGAATTTGTAAGTACTAAAATTAAATTAGTTGTTATTTTTACTAAACCACTTCCCACTACAAGGTTTGATTTTATTAATGGGGAGCTGTGTTTTTTTTGATTTTAAATAAAATTTTATTTTACAATAGGAGTTCTTTATTTTAATTCTGCATAATTTTTTTTTCTATTTTGTATTTCAAACAGAATAAGTTTCTTTTCCCAGAGTAATATATTTTATTTATTTTTAGATATAGGTAATGATTATTGATAACACATGAATCACGGTTGTCAAAAAATCTTTCGACTTATAAACCATTTCATTTCTACCAAAACCGTTTCGAACCCGTAAACTGCACCTCTGCTCATTAACCATAATCTTAGAATCCTTGAAACCCTAACCATAAAACCATCAGAGATTCTCACAAATATGGAAAAGACTAAAAGATATGATAAAGCTGAAAACAGCAGTGCCATGAAACAATGTAAAAAAGGACGAAAAATCTTACAAGGTAAGGCGATTGATCTCGAATGGATTTATCAGACAAATCTACTATTGAAATAAGCACTGTTTTTTCAGAATCTCGAACAACCTTTTAACTGTGAGAATACATAATTTATATATGAGGTAGAGCTTCGATACTTCTTCAAATCTGTACAGATTAGTTTGGGAGATACTGAGGATAGTATGATGGCTAAGATAGAGGAAAGGGATTTCTCAATCTCGTCAGTAGAAATTGGTCATATTATCAACTGCCCTCATGAGGGAGTTTTTCATTTCAATAAAAAAATATTGGAGATTCTGTGCATAAATCAGAGGACATAATGTCGTTTCTCTTTGGTATTAAGACTACAAAGAAAATATTTTTCAAGGATTTGAAGCCTGATCAGAAAATTTGGGTCTAATTTTTGCAAACAGGGATTGCACCGAGGATGTCTGAAATGGAACAGATTTTATATCTCGATATGTATATAATGTATCTCATGCACAGTGATGTTAAAATCAATTTTCCTAGGTATATGGTTAGATACCTAAGATATTTTTGTCAGTGTGATGCCCGAATGAACTTTTATCCTTTTGGTCGATTCAACTCCAAGCTGTTGTTTACGATGGACATGGTGAGACTAGTGGATGCCAGAGTACGTTGTCACCAAAGTAACGTTTTTAATGCTGGAACATTAAAAAAGATTGGATATTTAAGGAGTACTATCAATGGAAAACCTTTGGTAGTAGGAGAAGATGATTAATCAGAGAGTTATCAAGCTCAATCTGCAACATCCAAGGAGGGACAAGCTGAATCGAGAGTCAGCACTACGACAAGGAGGATCAGATTTGAAGTGGAAGAAACTGAGGAAGAAAGAAGTCAAAAGGGACTTCAGACTTAGAGGAGAATACCTATGATTGAGGAATATACTTCCCCTAACTAAACTACATGACAATTACTCTCTTAAATCTTTTTCAGAGAAAATGTTGTTGACCAACCTCAAGAACAGAATGTCACTATTACAGATCCTAACCCTGAATGAATTGTAGTTGAAAGATCAGAACAACAAGATTTTGCTGATGTTTCCGTTTTACTTCAACATGAAAAGGAGGCAGAGCCTGGTGAGGAAGTGGCCAGACCTCAGGAAACACCAGTGGATATCATTTTAGATATTTCATTGGATGAACAAATTGCTGATGTTTGTGATGAGAATGCTTCTGAAGCTCAGACAGAAGTTCTTCTAGAGGATTTTTCTATGGAAGAATCTGAAAAGGAATATGAGGAAAAATCTATGGACCAACCTACTCATGACAAGGAGAAGGAAAAATCTGATGCTGAATCATTACCTTTAGTACTTCTACATCACACAGATCCTGAGAATGCGAATCAAGCACCGGGTGCATCTGATTCAAGGAAAAGGAAAGTTAAAGACTTGTACAAAAAGTTATCTCAACTGCCATGTGAGAATAATTCTCTGAGAAGCACCTTAGCATCAGAAAAGTTGAAATTTCAAAATCTTAAGAACAGTTCTATTTCAATGTAAGAAGTTGAAATTTTTAAAGAGGATACGCTAAATGCTGTTGCCAAATTGAAATCTGAAATGGTTAGGAAATCAGATTTACCAAATCTTAAGTTGTTTATAGAGTCACAATTTGCATCAGTTGGGAATAGTGTGGCTAGTGGATTAGGTACTTCACCTGATTTAATCAGAAGATTTCAATCTATCACAGCCGTAATGAGAAACATGAATGACTGGTTAAAAGATCTTTAGTGAAACAATGCTCTATTCTTTGTTCTATTAGATAATCAAAAATTCTTGGTTGATCAGTTGACATCCAGTGAGCCAGGAATCCGCTCTGTCTTAGATAAATTCACAGAGAAGCTGCCTTTGTTTATGGAGAAAGAAGAACATCTTCACCAGTTTTTCGTAGCCAATCTCATTGAAGATATTCATATAACTCAAGAGGCCATAGATCTTATTATTCAGCTCGGTGTTGGATTAATGAAAATGTTGAGAGAACAGTTAGTAGAAATCACGTCTACAGTCCATAGAAGATAAACCCTACCTGTTAATTTCCAAAAGAATGATTCTTGTATTTATTATTTTTATACATTTAATGAAAATCTACTTCATTATATTTACTTTTTTTACTGTTATTATTTCGATATGCCAGTAATCGAGATTGAATTATTACTAAACAGTTAATAATAGCATTTACTTCTCTTCAGTACTACATTAAATTGTGTTCTATTCCATATTCTATCATTCTTTTTGATATCACAAAAGGTGTAGAAAGTTGGATAAATAGAAACATATTTTCGTTTTGGGGAGTAATTCATTTTATTGGGGGAGAAATTAAAACTTGGATAAATTAAAGGGAGATATTTATCTTTTCCAAATTCAAAACTTATTTTTTCAAAATTTCAAAACAATATGCAATTAATAATAGGTAAAGTTAATTTCATTAATTATTTTATGGGTTTTGTTATCATCAAAAAAGGAGAGATTGTTGAGCATGTTTTTTTTTCAACAATACATAATATTGTTATTTAAAGGGGGAGTTTATATTAATACTCTATCTCTTTATGAAACTTTTGATTCTCACAAATACCTTTAATTATATTCTAATGAATTTATTTGTTAATTATTTTTCAAGAATTTAATATTTTATTTTAATCTTGAAATAACAGGAATTTATTACTAAAGTATTCATATGTAGTGTGTTCTGGAAACACTGTTCATGCACTACTTATTCGGAATCTGCTTGAGCTTGTTTTGGAAACACTGTACATACTCTAGATGGATAAACGTATTGTAAGGATGAAAATCATGTATACTTTTTGAGATAAGGAGAAAATATGGTTAATTAACCATAAGTTATCGGAAAATTATAGAAGAAGAACCCTATGTTAGGAAGGAACCGTACGTTTGGGATATTAGAAAAGTATGGAAGGAGAACCATATGTAAATATTAAAGGTTACTTTTATTTCTAAAAAGTATGGTTCATGAACCTTACTTTTCTAAAAAACCATACATTCTTGGAAATGTATGGATCAAGTAAAAGTATAGATCTTTTATTGTACGTTTGAATGTTGAAGTGAAAAGTATGGATGACCAACCCTACATTTGGAATGAACCTTACATTTGTTGTCAAGTTTACATGGTCAACTTTACATTGTCAAACTTACGTTGTGAAACATAAATTTGAAGACTACATCATCAACAATACATTCAGAGGATGCATACAGTTCAACTCAACATTACATTTGGCGTCAGATAATTTAAAGTCGATATGTTTATGCAACGGTCAGTACGCTGATTATTAGGCGAATTTCAAGCCAAATTTAAGGCTGATTTTAAAGTACGATTTTGACTGATTCAAAACCGTTTTATCAATGTTTTGATCAAATTAAAATGGTCTTTTTATGACGAGTCTTCAAGGAAGTTAATACTACTCTATAAATTCAAATATTTTAATATTGCGAGTAAAAAAGGTGACTTTTGTGGATCTAATTTTACATTAGAAGTTATTATCGTTCTTTTATTTATATGGGCTTTTTGAAACTACATCGACCATTATTGATCATGTGTGATCTTTTGATTATTCTGAAAAAAAAATGAAAACAGAGACTACTGAAACATACCGATATGCTATTTCAAAAGGAGCGTTGAAGCTCTGTTTGTTAAAGAGGAAGGAACATGATAAAATATTCAATTGTTCTATATCGAAGATCTACTATGGATTTGTCTCTGCTAAAGTTGTGAATTATTTTTTCTATATTTACTACAATAGAATAGACTCAGAACATCTCTTATGTGCATATTATTATTTCTGAAGGCGACGATCCACCTACTGTCAATTTCATGCAGTTGCAATTGTGAAGAACATCTGGAAAGTATTTTCTGAATATGAAAATCATTCTTTTCTATTCATGTATGATCACATTCTTGTACTAACCCGTATATGTTCTTTAAGTGAACCCTAAGACTTTGTTTTACCTTGGAATGTAAAGGTGTCAACTACCTGTACTCAGTTGTGATCCAGTTTGTTGAAACGAGGAACAGATAGTGAAAATCACCAAGCTCGTGGGGTAGAGTATTAGTGGAGTGGACTAGGGGCCTCTTGTTCCCTGAACCACTATACATCTTTTGTTTCTGCTATTTAAATTTCCACTGCATCATTTTATCTGATTAATGTTAAAAGGTAGAACCCAATCTCCTAAATCTTTTTGAAAAGTCACAATTCACCCCCCTCTTGTTTATATTTGGTGTAATCTGATACAACAACTTGTATCAAATGTTGAGCTTTCTGACAAAGCATTAACAAGCTGAAAGTGATTATACACAGATCAAGATGACTGGTACAAGAGATGAAATGTCTATGGTTAGAGAAACGTACTTAAATGGAGAAAACTATGGATGCTAGAAGTCGCGAATGATTGTTTATATGAAGAACCTTGGATACAGAGTATATTCCAAGATTCTGACTCCACATGAAATACCAGAAAAACCTGAAACATGGAGTGCAGCTACTGAAGGAGATTATGACATGAACTTGAAGGCAATGAATGACATTATATGTGGACTAGGACCTAATGAGTTTAACTGAGTATCTCAATGTCCAACATCATATGAAATGTGGCAAACTATTTCTGTTTCTTATGAAAGAACTAACAATATCAGGGAAATGAGATATGAAACTGCTAAGCATAAATTTGATACATTCAGAATGGTTGAAGGTGATAGTATTACTCAAATGAATGGAATATTGACCTAGATTTTCAATAACATAATATTCTTGGGAGATCCCATTAAACAAGCTGATCAAGCTTTAAAAGTATTGAGAGTACTGCCTACAAAATGGAATGGAATCTCTGTAGTAATCAGACAGTCGACACCTGTCAAATTTTTATCCATGAGAGAACTGATTGGAACATTAATGATGTATGAAGATGAGATGGAAGAAGAAGGTAATGAACATAAAGTTCTTATCAAAAGAGATAATACTTCCTTGAAATAATCATCATAGAACAAAAACAAGAAAGTTGAAAATATGTAAAAGAGAAGTCAGAGAGTTCTGATTTATCTAATTATGATGTAGAATTGGCTCAGATAGCCCGAAGATTCACAAAATTCTATAGAAAGGAAAAGGGATTCAGAAAATCTTTAAAAAAGGATGATATGGAAGTCAGATTCTATGAATGAAAGAAAATGAGTCATATTAGACCTGACTGTCCTCATCTAAAAGAAGACAAGAGAAAGAAATTTTTCAAAAGAAACGTTTATGAGTATAAGGACAAGAAAGCCATGAAATCTACATGAACTGTATATAAAGACTTCAGTAGTAATTTTCAATCAGACTCAGATAAGGTGGAAGAAAATATGAAAGCCAACATGTTTTTTATAGCAGAAACAGATGAGGTACAATAATACTACTCTTCTGATTCTTGTTCTGAATCTAATTACTCTAATTAAAAACATGCAGCCTACTTCAATACGATTGAAGAAAAATATGACTCTCTATTTAAGAAGAATATGTCTTTAAATAATATTTCTAAGGCCATTTCTGATAAAATATATACAATGCTGAAACAATATAAGGTGTTAACTGAAAAATTTGAATCAATTAATTCTAACAATACAGATTATGAATCAAAGATAAAATAACTTCAAACTGAAGTAGAAACTTATAAAACTGAAGCCCTTTTTTTTAATAAAGGATAAAATTCATTTAATTAAATCCTTGGAAAAAATATCATTAAAAAGGAAATATTTGGAATTGGCAGTAATGGTAAAAAACCCAAGCTGTACAAAAACTTTTTTATTCCAAGTGAAAAAAGACTAAATTGTAATTACTGTGGAATAAGGGGACATATTTCTAAAATTTTTTTCTTAAGGAAACCCCAAATAAGTGGCATTAAGAATGATTTTTTATCAAATGATTTATTTGACTCATGTGAAATTAGAAAAGCAAAGCAAGTCTAGCTTCCTAGATCCTTTATAGCTAACACCACTGGACCCCACAAAATATGGGTACCAAAGAAATTTGTCTAAATGTTTTTGCAAGGAGCAGGTCACAAGAGAAAAAAGGACATATGGTATATGGACAGTGGCTGCTCAAGACATATGAGTGGAAACTCATTGAATTTCTCTACACTCACTCAAAAAGATGGTGGACTAGTCACCTTTGGTGACAATGCAAAAGGAAAAATCATTGGTATTACAGCAGTTGGAGATCTAGAATATGTCTCAATTAATAATGTACTTTATGTATAAGGATTGAAACACAATCTGATAAGTATCTCTCAACTATGTGATGATGGTTATGCTGTTGATTTTTCTAACAATTGTTGTTCTGTTTTCAAAAATGAATTGCTAAAATTTAGAGCACCAAGAACTGATAATTTGTATACTCTAGATTTAAATTCCTTGTTTAAAAAACAAGTAAATTGATTAACTGCTAAAATGAATGAACCTTGGATCTGGAATAGTTGAATTGGATATTGTAATGTATATGTTTTAAATAAGTTATCTAAGAAACATTTAGTTTCTGATTTTCCTAGTCTCAAATTTGAAAGTTACAAATTCTGTGATGTGTGTCAATTGGTCAAGCAACACAAATCATCCTTCAAATCTGTTAACAATATTTCTACATCTAATCCTCTAGAACATATCCATATGGATTTTTTTAGACCTTCAGGAGTAGAAATCTTGTCTGGTAAATTATGTGTATTTGTTTTAGTCGATGACTATTCTAGATTTACATGGAATTTATTTTTGAAATTTAAAAATGAAGCTTTTACATTATTTGAATGTTTTTGTAAAGCTGTTCAAAATGAAAATGTTTTTTAAATAATTTCATTAAGAAGTGATCATGGTAAAGAATTTTAGAATCATGAATTTAATTCCTTCTGCTCAAATGTGGGTATTAAACACACCTTCTCTGCACCTAGAACACCACAAAAAATAGAATTATTGAAAGAAGAAATATGACTATTTAGGAAATGTCTAGGACTATGCTAAATGAGTACAGTATTCCTACCTACTTTTGGGGAAAAGCTGTAAGCATAGCCTGCTATATAATTAATAGAGTTTTTATTATACCTCTTTTAAAATATTCACCCTATGAACATTGTAATAAAAGAAAATCTAAAGTTAAATACTTTAATTTTTTTGGATGAAAGGTTTACATCTTGAACACCAAGGATAATCTTGTTAAGTTCGATCCAAAATATGGTGAAGGAATCTTCTTAGGATATTCAGCTACCTCCAAAGCTTATAGAATGTATAATAAGAAGTCAATGATTATTCAATAATTAGTTCATGTGAAATTTGATGAATATGATCCCTTTGAGAAAAGGACAGATCAAATGGATGAATCTGACTATAATAATAGCATGAGGCTTGAGAACATGAAAAATGATTTTGAAAAAGACATAAATGAAATTCAATCAAGTTTAGAAGAACATGATACTGAAGAAACTATAAGTGTGTTTCCTAGATAGACTATAATCCTAAAGAATCTACCTTTCGAAACTATAATAGAAGACTTAGATACATGAATAAAAAGTAGAATAATTATATGAAATATTGTAGAAATCTCTTCCTTTTGTTTCCTAATAAGTACCCAATACTATAGAAGAAGCTTTAGAAAATGAATGATGGATGATAGAAATGCAAGAAGAATTAAACCAGTTCAAATGAAATGATGTCTGGTAATTAGTTGAAAGACCACAGAACCATCCAGTGATAGGAACCCAATGGGTATTTAGAAATAAGCAAGATGATCAAGGAATAATAACTAGAAATAAATCTAGACTTGTAGCTAATGTTTATAATCATGAAGAATTTAGAGATTATGATGAGACCTTTGCACCTGTATCTAGACTAGAAGCCATTAGAATCCTCTTTGCCTATGCATATCATATGAACTTTAAATTATTTTAGATGGATGTTAATTCTGCCTTTTAAAATGGTTATTTAATGGAGGAAGTTTATGTTGAGAAACCCCCTAGTTTTGAAAATTCTCAAAAACCAAATTATGTTTTTAAACTTACTAAAGATCTCTATGGCCTTAAACAAGCACCTAGATCTTGGTATGAATGATTAAGCTCTTTTCTTTTGAAAAATGATTTTTACTATGGAATAGAAGATCCAACACTGTTTAAGAAAATTGTGAATTATAATATTTTATTAGTTCACATTTATGTTGATGATGTAATTTTTGGATCATCTAATAAAACCCTTTGTCATGAGTTTTCAAAGTTAATGAAAACATAATTTGAACTGAGTATGATGGGAGAACTAAATTTCATTTTAGGACCTCAAATTTATAAAAAATATTTTGGAAATATTTTGAATCAAAGAAAATACATTACTCATTTATTGAAAAAATATGGACTTGAAAATAGCAAGACATATACCACTCCTATGTGCACTAATATAAATCTTGATTTGGATGAAAACAGAAAAGCAGTTGACAACAAGTTATGTAGAGGTATGATTGATAGTTTATTATATCTTACTGCAAGCATGCCATATATAATGTATTCAGTATGTCTTTGTGCAGGATTTCAATCAAATCATAAAGAATCTCATTTAACTGCTGTTAAAAGAATTTTTATCTATTTAAAAGGAACTGTTTTTCAATATCTTCTTTAGCGAAAAACATATGAATTTAATTTGATATCATATTAAGATGAAGACTTTGGGAGTGGTATATTAGATAAGGAAAGCACTTCCGGAACTTCTCACTTCTTAGGAAAATCTTTAGTGTCATCATCAAGTAAGAAACAACATTCAGTTTCCCTGTCAACACCTGATGAAGAGTATGTTTCTGCTGGCAGTTG
Organism: Viscum album; assembly: GCA_963277665.1. NCBI lineage: Eukaryota > Viridiplantae > Streptophyta > Magnoliopsida > Santalales > Viscaceae > Viscum > Viscum album. The sequence continues at coordinate 1,301,370,512 of OY728140.1, read as the reverse complement.
TTGTGCACATGTGTTGTGGATGAAAAACAATATTATGGACTTTGGACTAAATTTTAATAATACGCCTATTTTATGTGATAATTCTAGTGCTATAAATATTTCAAAAAATCTTATTAATCATTCTAGAACCAAGAATATTGACATCAGACATCATTTTATAAGAGATCATGTTCTTAAAAAGGATTTATCTTTGGAATTTTGAAGTACAGAAATTCAATTAGCTGATATTTTTACTAAACCACTTCCCACAGCAAGGTTTGATATTATTAAGGGGGAGATAGGTTTATTTGATTTTAAATAAAATATTATTTTACTATAGTTGTTCATTATTTTAATTCTCCTTAAAATAATTTATCTATTTTATTTTTAAAACAGAATATGTTTATTTTCCCTGTGTAATATATTTTATTTATTTTTAAATATATGTAATGATTATTAAAAACACGTGAATCAAGGTTTTAAGAACCCCTTTCGAATTCTAAACCATTTCATTTATACCAAAACCTTTTCGAACACGCAAACTGCACCTCTGCTCATTAACCCTAATCCTCGAATCTCTGAAACCCTAACCTTCAAACCTTTAGAGATTCTTGCAAATATGGAAAATACTAAAAGAGACAATAAATCCAAAACTAGCAGTGTGAAGAAACAATGTTAAAATGGAAGGAAAATCTTACAGGGCAAGGCGATTGATCTCGAATGGATATATCAGACAAATCTTCTGTTGAAACAAGAAATGTCATTTCAGAATCTCAAACAGCCTTTTAACAGTGAGAATACATAATTTCTATATGAGGTAGAGCTTCGATACATCTTCAAATTTTTATAGTTTAGTTTGGGAGATACTGAGGACAGTATTATGGCTAATATAGAGGATATAGATTTCTCAATCTTGTCAGTAGAAATTGGTCAGATTCTCAACTACCCTCATAAGGGAGATTTTCATTTCGATTTAAAAATATTGGAGATTATATATATAAATAAGAGGACATAATGTCGTTTCTCTTTGGTATTAAGACTGTAAAGAAAATATTTTTCAAGGATTTGGAGCCTGATCAGAAAATTTTGGACAAATTTGTGCAAACAGGGATTGCACCTAGGATGCATGAAATGGAAAAGATTTTATATCCTGATATGTATATAATGTATATCTTACTCAGTGATGTTAAACTCAATGTTACTAGGTATATGGTTAGATACCTATGATATTGTTTTCAGAATGATGACCAAATGAACTTTTATCCTTTTGGTCGATTCAACTCCAAGCTGTTGTTTACGATGGACAGGTTGAGACTAGTGGATGCTAGAGTACGCTGTCATCAATGTAATATGTTTATTGCTAGAATATTAAGAATGATTGGCTATTTCTAGAGTACTATCAAAGGAAAACTTTTGGTAGTAGGAGAAAATGATGAATCAGAGAGTGCTCAAGCTCAATCTACAACATCCAAGGAGGGACAAGCTAAATCGAGAGTCAGTACTGCGACAAGGAGGATCAGATTTTAAGTGGAAGAAACTGAGGAAGAAAGAAGTCAGAAGGGATATCAGACTCAGAGTAGAATACCTGTGATTGAGGAACTTACATTCCCTAACATAACTACATGAGATTTACTCTCTTACATATTTGTTAGTGAAAAGATTGTTGACCAACCTCAAGAATAGAATGTCACTGTTACATATCCTGACCCTGAAAGAATTGTAGTTGAAAGATCAGAACAACAGGTTGTAGCTGATGTTACCATTTTACGTCAACAAGAATAGGAGGTAGAGCCTGGTGAGGACGTGGCCAGACCTCAAGAACCACTAGAGGATATCATTTTAGATATTTCATTGGAAGAAAAAATTGCAGATGTTCATGATGAGCATGCTTCTGAAGCTCACACAGAAGTCCTTCTAGAGGATTTTTCTATGAAAGAGTCTGAAAATGACTCTGAGGAAAAAATTTTGGACCAACATAATCAGGACAAGGAGAAATAAAAATCTGATGCTGAATCATTACCTTTAGTACTGCTACATCACACAGATCCTGAAAATGAGAATAAAGCACCAGGTGCATCTGATTCAAGGAAAAGGGAAGTTGAAGAGTTGTACAAAAAGTTATCTCAACTTCAATGTGATAATGATTCTATGCGAAGCACCTTAGCATCAGAACAATTGAAATTTCAAAATCTTAAGGACAGTTCTATTTCAAGGCAAGAAGATGAAATTTTTATAGAGGATATGCTAAATGTTGTTTCCAAATTGAAATCTGAAATGGTTATGAAATCATATTTCTCAGATCATAAGTTGTTTATAGAGACACCATTTGCATCAGTCGGGAATAGTGCTGCTAGTGGATCTGGTACTTCACCTAATTTAATCAGAAGATTTCAAGCTATCACGGCCGCAATGAGTAAATGAATGATAGTTTGCCTGATCTTCAGGGAAAAAGTTCTCCATTATCTGTTCAATTAGATAATCAGAAATTCTTGGTTGATCAGTTGACATCTAGTGAGCCAGGAATCTGCTCTGTCTTAGATAAATTCACAGAGGAGCTGACTTTGTTTATGGAGAAAGAAGAACAGATTCATGAGTTTTTTAGATCCAATCTCATTGAAGATATTCATATGACTCAAGAGGCCATAGATATTATTATTCTTCTTTGTGATGGATTAATTAAAATGTTAAGAGAACAGTTAGTAGAAATCACGTCTACAGTCCATAGAAGATAAACCCTACCTGTTAACTACCAAAACCTTGATTCCTGTATTTTTTTTACTTTTAATGAAAATCTAATGCATTATATTTACGTGTTTTTACTGTTCTTATTTCGATTTTCAAGTAATCCAGATTGAATTATTACTAAACAGTTAATAATAGCATTTACTTATCTTCAGTGATACATTAAATTGTGTTTTATTCCATATTCTATCATTCTTATTGATATCACAAAAGGTTGAGAAGTTTGGATAAACACAAACATCTTTTTGTTTTGGGGAGTAATTCATTTTATTGGTGAAGAAATTAAAACATGGATAAATTAAAGGGAGATATTTATCTTTTCCAAATTCAAAACTAATATTTTAAAACATTCAAAACTATATGCAATTAATATTAAGTTATGTTAATTTCATTAATTATTTTATGGGTTTTGTGATAATCAAAAAGGGAGAGATTGTGGAGGATGTTTTCTTTTCAACAATACATAATATTGTTATTTAAAGGGGGAGTTTATATTAATACTCTATCTCTTTATGAAAATTATGATGCTCACAAATACCCTTAATTATTTTCTAATTATTTAATTTGTTAAGTATTTTTCATGAATTTAATATTTTATTTTACTCTTGAAATAACGGGAATTTTTTACTAAAATATTCGTATCTTGCGTATTCTGGAAACACTGATCATGTGCTACTTATTCAGAATCTTCTTGAGCGTGTTCTAGAAACATTGTACATACTATACGTTGATAAACGTAGTGTATGTATGAAAAGCGTGTATACTTTTTGAGATAAGGAAAATTTATGGTTAATCAACCATACGTTATCAGAAAATTATGGAAGAAGAACCCTATGTTAGGAAGGAACACTATGTTTGGGATATCAGAAAAGTATGGAAGGAGAACCATACGTAAATATTAAAACATAAGTTTATTTCTCAAAAGTATGGTTCATCAACCTTACATTGGTAAACAATCATAAATTCTTAGAAAAGTATGGATCTATTAAAAGTATGGATCATTTATCGTATATTTGAACGTTGAAGGGAAAATTATGGATGACCAACCCTATTTTTGGAATGAACCTTACGTTTGTTGTCAAGTTTACATTGTCAACATTACATTGTCAACCTTAAGTTGCGAACCTTACGTTTGAAGACTACATCATCAAACTTAAGTTCAATGGATGCATACAGTTCAACTCAAACTTATGTTTGGCATCAGATAATTTAAAGTTGATATTTTTATGCAACGGTCAGAATGCTGATTATTAGGTAGATTTCAAGTCAGATTTAAAGCTGATTTTGAAGTACTATTTTAACTAATTCAAAACCTTTTTATCAATGTTTTTATCAAATTAAAAGGTTTTTTTTATGCCGAGTCTTCAGGGAAGTTACGACTACTCTGTAAATTCAAATGTTTGAATATTGCGAGTAAAAAGGCAAATTTTTTGGATCTAATTTTACAAGAGACATTCTTATCGTTGTTTTATTTATATGTGTTTTTTCAAACTGCATCGAAAATTATTGATCATGTGTGATATTTTTATTATTCTAAAAAAAAGGAAAATAGAGACTACTAAAACATACCGATCTGCTGTTTCAAAAGGAGTGTCAAAGCTCTGTTTGTTAAAGAGGAAGGAACACGATAGAAGATTCACTTGTTCTATATCGAAGATCTACTATGGATCTATCTATGCTAAAGTTGTGAATTATTTTTTCTATAGTTACTACAACGGGATCGACTCAGAACGTCTCTTATGTGATGATTATTACTTCGGAAGGTGATGATCTACCTACTGTCAATTGCATGCTGTTGCAATTGTGAAGAACACCTAGAAAGTAATTTCATAATACCAAAATCTTTCTTTTCTATTCATTAGTGATCAACTTATCTTACTAAGCTATATAGGTTCTTTAAGTGAACCATGAGTCTTTATTTTTCCTTGGATTGTAAAGGTGTCAACTACCTATAATCAGTGGTGAGGCAGTCTGTTGAAATGAGGACAAGATAGTGAAATTCACTAAACACATGGAGTAGAGTGTTGGTGGAGTGGACTAGGGGCCTTCTGTTCCTCGAACCACTATACATCTTGTGTTTCTACTGCTATTTAAATTTTTGGTGCATCATTTTATCTGATTAAATTTAAAAGGAAGAACACAATCTCGTAAATATTTTTGAAAAGTCACAATTCAACCCCCTTTTGTTTATATTTGGTGTAATCTGATCCAGCAATCCATATCATAACACCTTACCATAATGGTCCATATTTCCAAATTTTATACCAAAAACAATGTTAAATATTTTCTATGAGTGTACCCCACATCAATGAGATGTATTCCCAATAAAAAATCATTAAATAATGGGATTTATTTATTATATTAAATTATATTGTAATGGTCAGTATTCCCTCCTTTTCCAAATATAGACTCAATTATTTAGTTACCAAGAAATGAGATGAAATAGAATGGTCCATCCATGCATACATTCCTAGTCAAAATCTGATGCGTATATTTTCTGGAGTATTACAATATATATAAAATTTATATGATATATCCATTTCATAAGATGTTAATACATTATAGACTAATCCAATCACATGAACATAAATTATGAATAATGAAATATTTTTTTTGATTCTTATAAACTACGATATTTTAGAATACACTATATCATTCATTATAAATTCATAAAAGGTATTTGATGCACGAACATAAAAGGATCGTCACTATGTCCTTTACATACAACAACAAAATAAACATCTATTGATCGTCGATTTACATGATTATAATTAATAACATTGGTTCTCATCACTTGCCATTAAATAGTACAACATATCAACTTAAGTATAATTGACCTTCATGCATGAAAATTATCCTTATTTGAACTCATTGGAATTGTCTTTCATGTTAGTTATCCCAACACCACAACATGTACCAATTCCCTTGATTAATATTAATTCTATAGTTCCTCTCATTGTTACCGGAATGAATATTGTAGCCACAAAAAAAAATGTGGAGAACCTATGATATATCAATATGGTCATATGACATCATTTCATCAAAAAAGGACATTATCAATGAAACAAATTTGTGGTATTATTAATGGTATGGAATCATGAATATGTTTTAATGTTATAGATAGTATTGGAGTATGAAATACTCCCAAACAGCGAGGTATAAAATCCTGATCTCACATCATCTAAACTAATGTGAAAACCAAATAATCATTGGTAATGTCATAGTGACCAAATGAATTTAGAAGGATGATATGGAATGACTCAAAAAACATTGTTATTTTGTCCTATCATAAGTATAATGGAAAAATTATATGAATCCTCTACATTTAAGAGCGATCTATTTACCATTCTCTTCCATGAAATGTTACAATGATGTGTATCTGGTTTTTTTATGATCAGTTCAAGATATTCATAAAATATCCCTGAGACCCCATCCATAAAAAATGGAATTATCTAACACACATTCTTATGTAATTAATCTTGTATATTATATTAAATTTAATGGGGAATTCAATTAATTTTTAGCACCAAATTATGTGATTGACGTACACATTTCCTATAATGAATTCTATTGTAATGACACAGCAATGTCTACTATCAAATACTCAATGAATACAATCTAGGTGGTGAACATTTTTTGTGGTAATATTATCTCAAAAAATCCATATTTTTCATTGTGTAAGATCATGATATTCAACAAGAGATAAAGCCTTATATATCATACTATTAATGAAGGGTTATGGATATTTATATGGATTATAAAACCTTGTTAAACTACATTTGGAGTCTCTCCCTAAAGAATAACAATAATTGGATACTTACCATAGGGAACTATTTGAATAAATATAAATCCCCTGTATAATATAGGAGATGCATAGTAGGGATTCTGATAGCCACATATATCACCATTGTTATGTGGCCTCATCCCATTTAAGATATGGTGTGGATGCTGCAATAGATATCTCACCCTAAAACATTCAAAACTATGTCACCTAGGAAGAGAAATCAATATGGGGTGGTTAAATTTTGAATAAGGGGATAATGTTCATATTCTTACATACACTATGAAATACTATCAAAATAATATAATGGATGTCAAATATTAGGCCAATATACCTTCTTTTACCCAGTAATGTTTCCAACATTATTTTCTTATAACAGAAGATTTTTGTTATATTCCAAGGGTAGATTAGGAGAAGGCTTATACACCTACTCCCTACAATTTTTTTCATCCCATTATTGTTGGTACATAAAAGTAATCATTCATCCAAGTCACTGTCAACATTATAAATCATATTCATTATATAATTACCAATATTAAATATCATGACAATTCTTATTTCCATATTCCATCAATAAATTTGAATAGAATGTTATGGAAAAATTCAATGAACCTTATTGGAATATATCATTAGTGATAGAGACATAGGTTCATAGTTCTCTAAAATATATGGTATATTTTTGAAAAAATTGTTATAAATCAACAGGATGATATATATCATTTACCTAACATATGATGGTCATCGATATATTCTAGAATTGTTATAAAAACATTCTCATATCTATTCACCCAATATGACCTAGAAATATCATTAACATATTTATTAAGTTAAAAATTTATCAAATATTTTTTTTGTTTAATGTTTCAATCCCAAAGTTTTCATATTTTAATTTTAAATGTAATATATTTTTGTTATAATTATAATATGAGCTTTATTGTAGAAATTCTCTAATTTTGATATTTAAATATATAGTTGTTAGATTTTTATTTATGAAAGAAAATTTTATACACTAATAAGAATTGTGAAATTATATTTTTTTCATATATATATATATATATATATATATTTGTTTTCAGTGCATTAATCAAGACCCCAAAATAAATCATACATCCTGATGCCCAAACCAGCTCATAATCTAGGCATTGGAATTTATGAAAATAATGGTTGACTTTTTATGATTGGAATATACAACCTATATTACCAACCCAAAATAAATAAAATTAGATATGGATATAGGGAAATTATTTTTTTCAAAATATTCATTACCATAGAATTTATAGAATTTGGAGTATTTAAATCAATTATTTCATTAGAACTCGGTGCATTGGAAGTTGGAAATGTATCCAAATAGAATAAATTTAATAATTATTCATAATAAACTCCTTAATTTATTGTCCAATGAGGATAAAAAATATGTGGTTAAACAAAAAATAGATTAATTTTTTTTCCAGAAGGTGAAATTTAATAAATAATCCATTTAATGTTTTAACTATTCTCAATCATTCCTAGATCTAACATGGAGTGAAATACTTCCACTATTATATTTATAAATATGTCTATTTTCTTCCCTTACAATTGATATCAATTATTTTGGGGTATATGGTGGAGTCTTGACATTTCAATAGTCGGATACATTTTTTATTTTTAATATTTTATAAATATTATTCATTATTTATTATCTTTCAATTTTCAATTTTTTATTCCCCCACTTTTTACCATTTAATGACCACGAAAATGGATAACTAACACTATTCATCACTTGAGGGGGATGGGACTATGATGGTTGGAGTTAATAGTGATTCAATGATTTAGTATATATATATATTTTAATAATTTTATTTGTTGTGAAAATAGTATTGATATATGGTTCAACCCACTTTCACTAAAATTATATTCATAGTCCCATAGATTTTTGTTCATCTATTATTTCTCTATAATTATTCATACTGGGTGGAGTAGTATTTTTGTGATGAGGTGAGGGTGTATCAGTCCAACTGATGAGGGTCGGTGTGGGATAATAAAAATAACATTGGAAGTTGGTTTAATGATAGGTTTGATGTCATCATTTTTAAGAATATAAAAATATTTGAAAAAATAACGATTACATATTTTTAAACTCCAGAGGATGAAATATTTTCTTTCACTAATAACTTAACGATATCACTTCATTAAAGTTTAATTTTTTTAATTTTCAATTAAATATATAAATATATATATATATATATCACATGATTTTCAAATCATCCACCCCTTATAATAGTAGTTTATTATAGTTCTATATTTGTGTTTTAAATATTAAAAATATGAGAGTAGTGAGTGTGAGAATCCTTTTTCAACAGATTGACCATTGGGCATGAATTATGACAATTTTATAAGTATAAAAAATTTATTGTTAATGGATACACAATAAATCCCTCTCAACTAATTAAACTATAATATGATTTTTTGATAATTCACCATTATCTTCATTTAGTGGAAACATTGAAATATTTATAATACATGTCTGTTGTGGTTTTGTGTCTTATAAAGAGATATTAAATGAGAAAATAAAGGAACTAAAGTATGATATTGAACAAATAAAATATTCTTATCCATATTTAATGAGATCAAAAATTTTATAAATGAATTTTAGAGTTCCATTAAGGGGATATCTATGCAAAAAATATATTATCATTACAACTATTGAAGAAGACATAAATGATTTTGAAACCAAACTATAAAACCCTTCATTATGATTTTTTTATAATCCCACTAAATACTTTATAAGAAAATGAAAAAACATTAATATGAATACTTGATGGTAGTGAACATATCCCTGGATTCTATTTTTATAAATTTAAATCTTTTTACAAAGGCAATTCACAACCCATATTTTTATTTTGAAAATTTAGAACCGATTGTTTCTGTAAATAGTGATGATATTGAGGATGAAGTGCAAAACAATAAGAAGAATATGGTGTGGGAATTTTATGATGAATTAGATGAAACTATTTATTTTAATATAGTGATTATTTTACCTTATATTCATCAAAACTCATATAAAAAATCTGAAGACAAAATGATATTTGATAGGGTGCACCCCAACATTCTTTTCTCTCATTCTATGCGTATCAAATTTTTTCTTTTTATCTTCACATAAATGGGAATTTTTTTCCACATATCTCTTCACACATTGCATAAAATTTTGGATATTATGAGAAATAGCATGTGGTTGTACCTAATCAAGAAACACAATACAAAATATGATTGGGGTTAAAGTGCATAAATTTCACAACATTATGTATTAAAAACCTAGCCCCATCATGGAGGATCAAAACATATTGTGTAAAATTTGAAAATTTCTCTTTATATATTATTATTATTTTTATTAATGATTTCTCATAATTCTCAGTATATGTTGTAGCATCTAGGATCTTATCTAAATAGTTCCAGTAAAAAATATATTCAGATCATACCATTCATTATCATTGGTTCTTCTACCATTACTATTTTATAAATCATAATTATAGTGTAGTGAAATTTAAAAGTTAGTGGTGAATTTTATTAAGATTATATGTTTTTTTCATTTTTTAAAACATTTAGATTCAATGAAAATCAGGTTCCATTTTTTTCAAACGAATTTATTAATTGATATTTTTCTACATTAATGATTAATTGTGTTTTAAATGAGTTTTGATGTGGAAACTTTTTATTGTATTTTTTAATTTTAAAAAACATTATAAATTTCACCAATTTATTAAAATAAATAGCCTTGAAACACAAAATTAAATTTATTTTCCTATCCTATGAGTTATTATGACCCCTTTTGATATATTCCCCTTAATACCCATGCTTCCATAAGAGAGACATAGATTTATTTTACGAAAACCAAAATTTAATATAAATCTTATTGAACGGATTTGAGTTCACAAATAGTATTTTAGGTGATTGAGTTTTTTTCTCAAAAATATATATTTTATAATTATACTCACATTTACATTTACCCATTAATATCCATTATAACATGTGATATTTTTAATACGTTTATGCCATATCATAAGCCAAATTTTCTTTTCCAACCTATAATTTTAAATTTTTTTAATAAATATTTGTTGTTTGATTGTGGTGGAAATAGATTTTTGTGTGTATTAATTTGGATTCATCTAATTGTTTCATAGATGAATTAATTAGAATTAATTTCAGTAAATAAATGAAAAGTAATTACTCAATTTTATTCATTGTACTTTCTTTTTTGTCATTAGTTTCTTCATAAAAATAATGAAAAATTATTAAAAAATTATTAAATGAATGAGATAGAGATAATATTGAATTATTCATTATTATTAATATTTTACCTCATGAACCTAAAAATTTAAATATAATTAGTTTCCAATTATTAGTTTAAAATAAATTTTATCTCATCCTAAATGAAAATATTAAGAATAAGAAAAAAAGAACAAAGGAAAAAAATAAAAAAGAAGAAGAAAAATGGATGAAGTATGATGAATCATTCAGGGAAGTTAATATTTAACTCATGGATCATGTTAAAGGGGTTTTTGTTTTTATCATTTGTTTGGGAATTATGGGATTTATTTTTCCTAGGATTTCATATGAATAGTCATGAATTGTCAATTAAGAGTTTAACCACCAATATTTATCAATTAATTTTTATATAATTTTCCATAAAATTCATACATATTGATGTCAAAATTAAAATTCATCATTATTGAATATAAAATCATGTAACATGATCTGTACTGATGATCATTTTTCAAAGCCTAGGATGACGCATCACATTCTATTTGTGATCATAAATCCATATTTCATTTCACCTGAGTTAAGAGTGACCAAAATTTCAATTTTTTGTGTGTAAGATTGGGTCATGAATGAAATTTTGAAATTTAATGAATAAAATAATGATATGTGAATATGAAAGGGAGATTTTATATATATATGAAGAAATATGAAATTCTATTTTGCAAATAATATATTAAAATATTTTTACTTTTCATTTCTCTAATGATTTAGATTTAGTTATTTGATGAGTGCTTATGAGTGAAATTTATTATTGTATGGGATTGATGAACCTAAAATTTTAATATTGTATATTGTGTAATTAAATGTTTTAATTACACTAAATTTTAATTTTTATGTTTAATGGATCAATTTAAGGTGTTATTAAAAATTTGATCATAATTGTGAAAAGTGAATAAATTTGGAATTTAATTATTTTTTGTGTCAGATTTATATTTTAATGATAAAATATTCAAAAATAAAAAATGTAAAATTTTAGTTTATAAAATTTCCTAAATGTTGGGATTAATTTAATTTAATTAGATAGAATTTTCCATATAAAATTTTGAGGCCCAAAAATCACTGAAAATATGGGAAATAAAATCATTACTTGAATGGAATACTTGTGATGTTGGTCAAATATCTCGAAAATTATAGAAACAAATGAAGAAATGATTACCTGGAGATAGATGTAATGATTATGACCATATTTTATAACTATTATAATTCTATATTCTAGCATTTTAATTCCATTAATGCATGTGAACTCATGGTATTGGTTTTTGTATTGTCCACAATTCGTAAATGTTTTCATTAATTATTTTCTCATAAATGCTTAATTATCTATCCAATGATACTAAAATGTTCTTCTTGATTGAAAATGACTATAGGGAATAAATTTTCGAAAGTAAAATTTCCCAATTTCATTTTTTAAGGATTAAACTATTCTCAATCATTTGATGGTGTAATTTGGAGAGAAATTTATCCATACTTATCCTTAAAAATATATAAATCCTACTCAATCCCATATGATTTCCATTATTTATTTTTAAAATCCCATATTTTGATGATGTTTCAATAATTTATATTAAAATTTCATATCAGTTTTCCTATAAAATTATTCCTTTATTCTATTATCATTTTATATATTTTTATATTTTTTTCCACATTTCTACATTAAATATTCTTGGAAATGGATAACAAAAACACATTGTCATTTAAGGGGACATGATTTTTTAGTTTCTTATGAATCAATTTGTATCTATATTTTATTATTCTAATTTAATATGAGTTGAAACTAGTTTTTGTTTCTATTCATTCACTATTATTATAATCCTCATGTTGTTCATTTTATTCATCTCTATCATTGTCATAACACTAAATACAGAGTGGAGTAAAATTAGGGTGATGATATGAGAGATTATTTTCCCAAATGTAGAGGGTCTATGTCTTATTATAAAAATTCAATTGGAAGGTATTTATTGATTGGTTTGATCTCAAAATTAGATATGTTAGGGAAAATATTTTAATAATCATGGAATTTATCATTGGGAACTCCCCAAGATGACATATTTTCTGTCTCTAACATATTTTATTCTTCACATTATCATGTTTTTCAGATCTTTTTCATTTTTTATAAAAATATATTTCATATTATTTTCATTACCCATATTAAATTAGAAAATCATTAAAGAAGGATAATTTAGTTTTAAATAGGGATAATATTATAAAAGTGTGTGTGAGTGGACTCCTTGAGGGATCCAACCTAGTGTGTATACTACAAATCATTCTTATATAATTAAAATTTATTGGTTAAGGATCCATGAAAAATAAATATTATAATCTTGGTACCATTTATAGGGAGTCCATATAAGGAACATATTTTTTCATAAAAATCCTAATAAGAAAATTAAATTAGATGTGTTGAGGAATTTTAGAGTAAGCGGCAGCCACTGCTCTGATGCTTCCTCGATGAAACCCTAGCGTCAATGACGGCTGCGGTGGCCCCTCCCCGCCGGGGGAGGGGTCTCGTCCTCATGGTTCTTATCAGTAAGGGTCTCAGGATAGAGGTTGGTTTTCGATCTTGTTACCGTCATCTAAGGAACAATCATTCATTCCTAGCATTTTCGTCTCCACAAAGGTACCAGAGGTTCTTAATGAACAACCTGTGGTCCCAATTTCTATGCAAGAGTTCAACGCAATGTCTATGCTTCTCTCTCCGTCTCTGGTGGATCGGTCTATTCAGTGTCTCACCCGGTTGAGTTGTTTGGTAGGATTTTGAATGAGGAATGGGAAATATCTCAGTAAGCGGTTTCCGAGTTTCTTGGGCCTCGACGGATTCTTCATATCTTCTCAAGTGAGGAAGACATTGTGCGGGCATGGTCTCGACCTGGAAGATCAGTTAGAGGCTTCCATTATCATCTGCTTCACTGGTTGTTCGACCTCTATATGCAGTGGGATCCTTCTACCACAGTGATTTGGATTCATCTTCCTAACCTTCCGCTTCCTTTACAAAATCCAGTGTTTTTCTCGTCGATAGGTAACTCCATATGAAGCTTTGTTTGTGCTGATCAGCGGACTTCTTCCCTGAAACATCTGATTGTGGCAGTGCTATGTGTTGAAATGGATCTCTCTCGGCCTCCTACCTATGTCATGTGGATTGTGATTTAGTAGGAGTATAGGTAATGCCAACCGATTTTCTATGAATCTTGGACTAAGTTTTACTACTGCTGTAATCGACAGGGTGATAGTTTTCTTGAATGTAGGATGGAGGCTACAGGTTCTGATTTGGCTGAACTCTCTTGTCGGTCTGCTGGGCCTGGTTCCCAAGTGAATGCTTCAGGGGATGCTCATAAGGAGGGTTATCTGGATATATAGGATAAGGGGGATCATATCCTTTTGGGTGAGGACCACTTGATGAAGGTTCCTTTGGGAACAGGCTAGGGGTATTCTTCAGGTGAAGCCAAGAAAGGTGGTCCAGAGTTTTTGGGGCCACTTGTTTCAGTGGTTTTTGATCGGCTGTGTCGTGATCTAGGTACAAGCAGCTTGGGCGACGACATGAAAGGGTGCATGGTAGTGCATGAGAAGGTTCCATTTCCTACAGCTGCGGATCAGTTCAGTCAAAGGGCGGAGCAGACCATGTGGGAAACCCCCTGGGAATCTACACAGGACTTCCAGGAGGTTGCTCATAAAACATCTAATGATGCCATACTAAAGTTTTATAGCGAGGGTCATGGTTCCAAGGAGGCATCTCATGCCTGGATTTGGAATAAAGTCCGAACCTTTTCTAATATATGGTACGTGGTTGTGAGAATATTGGAGTCTCGGTCAAGACTAAGAGGTCTTCATAGTCCTCCTCTTATGCGGAGAAACTCTATAACATGGGGGGTCAATCAGGACCTCCCAGAACCAGTATTCAGTGCTTGGTGAAGATCAGTGCCTCAATTGTGAGGAGGTTGCAGGGGTGGATCATGGTCAGGACTTTGTAGGTGATGTAGAAACATCCCAACAGGAAATAGTCGAGGCCTCAGACATTGAGAAGCCCATGTAACTTGTTATAGAGGAGGACTATTTTAGATCCTCTGTGTGAAAATGCATGAACAAAGTCATGGATTCTGATGGCATTATCATGAACAACCCGAGGGCGTGCAGAAGGAAGGAATACTCCAACCTACCTATCCCTCATATTACCAGATCTGTTGGAAAGGGAATGTTGACCCTGAAGGCCTCTTCAAAGGCTTGGAGATCAACCCTAAACAAGTCCAAATAACTTTTCCAACAAAATGTGGCCGCCATCTCCAAGGACCCAATTCTGGTATGTTATAATGTTGCTTGTCTTGAGTCTTCTTCGCATGGTGTGGAGCTGAGGGGCTAGGGGCAGCAGCGTGAAGAGGTTTCTAAAGCTGACCCATTATGCCAAATGGTATCTGTGTTTTAACATAGGGATCTACTCATGAATTTGGACGGATAACTGTTGGAGGAAACATTGGATATCAATGCTTTGAAGAAGAATAGACTGATCCTGGTGGCTCCTACAAAAAAGCAAGGTGAGTGGGCTAACAAGCAGGTGCATTTTTTCGTAGAGGCTACAACTTGGAGAAGATTAGCAAAGATGAGTTCAAGATATCTTGGGAAAACACGGCTCTTCTTTTCGGGGGCACCTTGAAGGACATCCCTGGAAAAAAGGTACACGATACTCCCTGGGTTGTGTTCATGAAAAACGCTTAAAAAAACTCACTATTTTCTTTAATAGATCTGTCGTATCATTTGGCTATGAAACTATCTAGTTGTGAGAGTTCCAACTTTCCCCTTAAAAGTTTATTTTTTTTAATAAAAAATAAATGTTGGATAAAAAGAATTAAGATGTGTTGATGACGATCCTTCAACGTCTTTGAGTGAAACAATTTGAATTTTTTCAATGCAAGTAAATGTTGCTTTATTTCTCTTAGAGGGGTATTCAATTATAAAATATAGGAACTAAATTATTTTCATGATAATCCAATTTTAGAGGCTATGGGAAATTATCTTAATTAAATCGCACACTACAATATAGAGTTCCATCATGTGGATCCCTATGATTTGAAAAATATTAAATTTCCAAATTTTTATAACCCATCATGAAGGTGTGAAACAATATGAATAACCCATAATTACCAAAACATTCTAAAATAATCCTAGAATCTAGGAATGAAAATCGAACACATGGAGCAGATCCATTTATGGTTTCAGTCTTAATACTAGATTATCTTGTTTTTTAACTAAAATTAAATCCAATCCACACCTATAAATTTTTATTGAATTTTAAATAATAAATTCTATAAATTCTGATGATAATAAGGATGAAATAGACACCATTATGTATAATCTAGTGTTGATATTTTTTGGAGAATAAGAAGAAAAAATTTATAATCTTTTGGTGATGATACCACCTCCTCTATATCAACATTCTAATCACAATGTTTAAAGAAGAATAATATTTAATATTTTCCACCCCTACACTATCCCCTATAAACCTCTGAATCAATATTTTATTATTTCTATGCAGGGATATTTATTTCTATTATATAGGGATTCCCATTATTTTCTTTAAATATTGGTCATGTTAAAAATGAACATGTGTTCGTTCCTAATCGAGAAATGGAAACCTCATTTATATTAGTGAAAAATAGACACAATCTCTCTAAAAGGGGTAGTAAAATCCAAAGTAACATTAGGTGGGGGAGGGGGTTAATATGATCTATCCTATATAATTTTTCTTTTTATTATCAACATTTTTCTTATTTCATTGTTTCTTCTCTCATTATCTTACTAGTTATAGCTATTATCATAACAATAGTCTAAATTATGGTTGTATCATTCCATATATTTGGTTTTTCCACCATTATTATTTTTATGATGAATTAAGGGAAGTGAAATATCAATCACTGTAGAGTTTCAATCCATTTAAGTCCTTTTTTTACTTTTTATTTTTCATTATCATTATTAAAAACATTGAGATTCTAATAATATCACATCAAATATTTCATAGTTGGAATTATTTTGCAATAATTTTCAAAGTAATGGATAAAATAATATTTATATGATTTTTATGTGGATCTTATATATTGTATTTTTATTTTTAAGCAATTAAATATGTTTTTACATTATTTAAAATCCTTTCCCATGAAAAAGACTTCAAAATATTTTTCATTTTTGATAATGTATTCTAAACCTTTTTCAAACAT
This sequence comes from Viscum album, assembly GCA_963277665.1. NCBI lineage: Eukaryota > Viridiplantae > Streptophyta > Magnoliopsida > Santalales > Viscaceae > Viscum > Viscum album. The sequence goes on along the minus strand of OY728140.1, from coordinate 1,301,353,514 downwards.
TCATCTTTATACCCATAAATTATAGAGATAAATATATATATTTGTGTGAACTATAAGATGTGATTACTCTTATTCGATATTTTATTGTTAATATGTTTTTTATTATGATTGAGGAATTTTTAGAAAAAACAAATTCACATAATTCCCAATAATTATTTTTATTTTAATATATATTAGAATCCATGAATTTCCAAATAGGTTTAATCGACATCAAATTTTAAATTTACATTTCCAACCATCAATCGAAACATCTTTGACTGAATATTTCATGTTTTAGTGAGGGTGAAAGGATTTTCAAGGTTATTCTATAGGATGCTGCTTGTTTTAGAATATGCGATGTCTATATAATTATTATGGGAATTTTAACATTAGGAATGAGTCAATTTCATTCATTGTGCTTCACTTTTATCAACAAAATCACCACAAAATAATTAATACAATGGAAATAAAATAAAATAATGAAATAAAAAACGAGGTAAGTCAGAATTATTTATTACACATACTATTGTGATTCATTTCCCTCTAAAAATGATCATAATGAATTGTAATTTTTTCTTTTTATTAAATTTTTATTTCATTATTAATTTTAAAACTGATAAATTGAAGAAAAAAAATATGAAAAAAAGAGAAAATGAGAGAATTTGGATGATCTCATACATTGTAATCACATAATGACTGATGGATCATGCCAAAGGGGTTCCAATGTTTCACATATAATGGGATTTAGGTGAGGTATTTGTCATTGGAAATCACTTGAATATTAATACATTTTTATTTAACAGTTCAAATTCATCTTTTCATCCATAAATATTTAAATATTTTCCCTTGTACCATATACATGGAATTCATGATGAAAACATAAACATGAATTAAAATAGAATTATGCATCACAATTTTGAGAGATAATAATTTCACAATACTATAATCAAAGATTCATTATCAAAGTATAAGAATAACTCCAGATATCATATAAAATGTGTGAAGCATGACTATAATTTCATTTTTGGGTAGTTTTAGTAAGGAAATAGGTTAATTTTTGTGGTTTAATGAATATATATTTTAGTGTTTAAAATGAAATTTAATTATTTATTAGTGATTATATATTAATAAATTCATTTTGGGAAAATAAATTTTATATTTTCACATATTTGATTTTGGTGCACATTTCTATTTGGATATTTGATGATTTCCCATGAGTGAAATGTTTATGTATGGTGGATTGATGAATCTGATAATTTAACAATTATAATTGAATAATTAAAATTATTAATCATTCATATTTTATAATTTAATGGAAATTTTCAATATACATTCAATTATTAATAATTATAGCTTATAATTGATATTAAGAAATTTTTGTAATTTACATATATTTGTGTATGATTGGAAATTCAAACTTATAGTTTTATAATATAATATAAATTTTTAAATAAACATTTTATGAATAAATAAATGTTGGTATTAATTTTACCCAACTAGATCCAAATCCCTATCTAACAACTCGATGTCCAATACTTTCTCATAATTAGGGTTTTGAAATCTATGAATAAAATGGATGATTTTTTATGATGGTAAAATATCTCAAAAATTACTATCCCAAAATAGATACATTATAAAAATAGATAAAAAACCTATTTTTCCAAATTTTTCTTAACTATTAAAATTTGTCGTTATTGAATTTTCCAATCCATAAATGCATGTGAATATTGTTCATTTGATGTAAAATATCCCCATATCAGAAAATGTTTTATTAAAGATTCTTATATAACTCCATAATTTATGGTAATATTAGGTTAAAAATCAGAGGGTGAACACAATAGAATTTAGAACAACTCTTTAGAAGTAAACATTTAAAAAATCATCCATTTAATGTGACAACCATGCTCACAGTTTTTGTTGTATTATTTTGAATGTAATTTTTCTAAAGTTTTCCTTATAAATATTATCATCCACATCTAATTAAATTGATTGAAAATTTTTAGGGGATAAGGTGGAGTCATTATATTTTGGTAATTTATTATATTTTCAATATACATTAATTAATTTATCTTTGTATTCATTTTTATTTTTTCATTTTATAATTTCTGCTTCGCTAATTCTTGTCCTTATAATATCAATTGAAATGATAAAAACCCACATATCCATTGGGGGGGTGATATTTTTAGTTCATTGTTCTAATAATGATAATTTTATTAGTGGTTAAACTATTTATATTGTAATGTTTAATCAACTTTTAAAAATATTGTATACATCTCATCGTTAACATTTATTCATCTCAATATTTTTCAAAATGCACTATATGGGGTGGTGTACCATTCTTATGATGATATAAGGGATTATTTCCCCATATGAAGATGTATAATGGTTGGTAAAAACAATTTGATGTTGAAGTATTTAATTATAGGGTTGATATCATCTTTTTAAATAATAGTGATAATATTTTAAACAATAATGATCACATCACTGTGAACTCCCTAAGAAAAAGACATTCTCCCACTAACATCATTGTGTTATCACCTCATTAGGTTTCATATTTTTTTATCATATTAATTTTAATTTTTATGTTTCATAGCTTCTATAAACCACCACCATTGTAATAGTTTTTTATTATTGTATATTATATTTTTAAATAGTGAAAATAGATGAGCAGTGAGTGTGAGTGGACTCCTCAAGTTATCAATCCTAGGGTGTGTAATATGCGTTGTTTTGAGGAAATAATAATTTATTAGTGTGGGATACATGGATAATACAACTCTTATCATGTTGTAAATCCTATAGATCAGAAGACTATATCTCTAATTCTATCATCATATAGTAGTTTTCTTAAAATATTTTAGAAATTTTATAGATGCATGTCTATATTCCTACCATACCCAACATCTAGGAAGTTGGTGATCATATTTTGACATCATCTCAACAAATGTATTATTGGATTTTTATTACCTATATTTATTAAATCCATCATTATATTCTACAAGAAACCATAGTGTAGGAAAAAATACATTGAACTAAAATATTTCATCTACCTATGTTTACGACATCTTATCTATAGGTCCATCTTCCTAATATTATAAAAAATGATCACAATATTATTCTTGTAAAAAAATTGAGTAATCAAAATTATCCCCCAATCATGAAGGAAATTTTAAAAACTATGTTACCCCAATGAAGATATAGGTCCCAACTCTGGTTTCCTAATCTAGGTGTTCTTGATGGAATTATTTCCATGTGAAATCTATAATACAAAATCAGTCTTATATAACTTCCCATATCAACACATACAATCTTGAGGCTCTTAAACATATATTGATATAATAACAATAATAAATAGTATTCATATGTATCTGATATATATGTCATATCTATAGATATTATTCCCACATTATATATTTTTACAACTCTAGTGTTTCTCCCTATAGTACATTCAAAAAATGTCCTCCCTATGGAACTATGTATATCACCCAAGGTGGTCATCCCAATGGTACACACTACATAGGTTATACTTGTAACATGAAGATAAACAATAAAATAGGTCATCCAATTATAAAAACATCATCAATTGGAAACTATAAATCCCCTCATAAAAAAATAAAATACAATAAAATTAGTTTCCTCTCAAATATGAATGTTTCAAGTATCCTCAATATGAAAAACAATCAATTTATTTGAAGTTCCTTTACATGATGAAAAATAAAATATGAACTTTGGAGGTTCACTCCACATTTTTCTTTGTAATATCACTCCCTAGAATAATTCACCTTCTCAAATAGAAGGGCTTCAACATTTAATAAATTGTATATGTTTTTCCTCATATTGAAATGAAATATTATAATAATATACATCCATTCCAATAACCTCATCATTGACCTATGAAATATAATTTAATAAAAACATGATCTGGTGAAATAATGTACATTTACCCCCTAAGATAACTTTACCTCTTATAAAAATGAATGGACTCTAAATAATCCCACTCACTTTGATAATGAAATGAGGAAGTGCTCTTTATAGTAAGATCACGTCGAGGAACTCCTCAGTAAGAATGAGGAGATGTCTATGATGATGTGGAATGAATTAGGTAAAATATGAATATCAAGTTTGTTTTGACCCATGGCTATACCATAGTCTGGAATTCTAAATTTAAAAAAATATTAAATAACACTTCATATAACCCATTTTTTTGTGAAAATCTATAAAATCAAATTACAGAGTGGGTTTATTATGTGATGTACACTGAGAAGGTTGAGATAATTAGCATTCTATGTAAAAAATTTATCAATGTTTTCCTACTAGTTTCTCAGAAACCAGCTATATAAATTGTTCCATTGTGGTTTACTTTGTAGTATAAAGGAACTATACTAGATAATTCTATATCCCTTAATCAAATTACATATCAATAGATGGGTGTTTAACTAGTTGTATACATTACCCAACCCACCATCCAATATAATGCATTTGGCCCTAAATATGACAATATTCTTACATAAGACAAGGGATACTAACATTTTTTTGAGTTTGTTAGTTTGTGTTTCAAATGAATCTCAATCATTCCAAAAGATGTTATGTTTCATAATTTTTGTGGGTGACGCTTTCACAAACTGTTGAATTAGGAATCCATGAAGCCTAGACACACATCACTTTTGAGTAATATTAATTCTATTATGGTATATAATCCATCAAATGTGATTAAATCGCACCTTGAACCTGTGTTTCTTCTCGATCATCCCATAATGGAAGTCTAAAATCCAAAAAATGTCAATGTATAAGTTTCTTCAATAGTATTATAGGAACGAATAAAGCCTGTGGTCTTGTAGGTATTATTCTTATATCTATCATCCCTAGAATTAGAAAAGTCTTATTGAACTGAGAATATATTGGTGTAATAACCTATTAAACATAATATTCATGTGTTTATGAAATATTTACTCCTTAAACCTCTAAATTATTAATTATTGTATAGGTTCGGAGACTCATCCTAGGAGGAACAATCATAATTAATTGAATTCTATTATCTAGTGTCTATATTGAGGATGTATCAATTTAATCTTTCTGAAAAATCCTTCAAGATCACCCTCCATAAACCACTTCTAGTGGATCATTAAGTAGAAAAGGCAAATCATCCAAATGTTCATATTCCATGTTGGTCCTCTAATAAAAGAGACCATGGATAATTACAATTTTTTCATTATAAGTTATTCAATGGAGGGAAAATCATTCGATTAAACTGGTAAGATTAATATTTATTCTATATAGTTTCTATTAATAAAGATAATTACTATTTCCCTTATACATAACATAGAGAATGAAATTGATACAAAAGAACATTATGAGAAGGATTTCATTTATAATGTAGTCCACACTAAAATATTTAATGAAGATATGTGTGATGAGAACCAATTAAAAAATGGAAACATGTTGTGATATCCACAGCCTATCCACCACTCAACAATGTTGAACCCCCATTCCGAATAGGAGAAACTATCTTGATATGATACCATGGTTTTTATGTAATATTACTCAACAGGTTGTACGACTCACTAAAATTGACCACATCAACTAGAAATGTGGAATCCAAACTCATCTAATCATTCCACATAGCAGATACCATTCATTGACATCCTATGTTTTATTTCAACTCCCCCCTTGCAAAATCTTAGAAACCAATGTATAATGGACCTATAGATATAATTATGAGTACACTTAATCCACCAACTTCATGATATATCTAATGCTCCTAGATGAACTATAATTCTACTAGTCCAAAGTTCTAGTTATGGTTGATGAAGAATAAAACCCTATATGGAAAGCAATTGTACCAACCACCTGGATATTTGAGATATTCTATGCCATAAATATTTAATGCTGAAGTGGAAGAATTCATTATGTTTTATAATCTACCAATGATCATTAGTTGACTCAATAGAATTTTAATCCAAGGAAATATTCATGATGGGTAAAAATATAAAAAATACTACAATGGTTCTAATATTGTACACATATAAATATAAGAAGTTTAGTAACCTATATTAAAAGACCCTAGATATCAGATTATATTGGGGTTCAGAACACTAGTTTTTCAAAATCAAATAGTCAAAAATAAAGTCAAAATTTTCCCGCTAGGCTAGTGACGAAAAAAATATCAAGAGAGCTACACTAGATCAAATCACAGTGGATATTAATAGTAGATATAACTTAGATTGCCATATTTTGTTGTTCCGATAGACTCCACATAATAATCATATATGATGATGGTCCCACCATTTCTTATGATCCCATTTACTCTCTTACCTATCAAATTAGTGTCATGTAACAAAATTTTGCACAATAGTATCTTGTAAGGAAACCCTATCCACAGTGTGTAAAATTTATTCCAATACTACATAAAATAAGAAAAATACAACATTATTAATATTCTAGAACATAGGTTATATGAAATAACATTTTAGGTATGTTTCAACCTTGTATAGAACCATTTCAAGAACACCTGAATAGATGTAGGTATAAATACTCAAATATTTTGATAAAAAAACTATATGCATTATATATTTTTCCAAAAAAAATCTCTACATCAAATTCCATGTATAATTAGGAATATATTTAATTTTATTTATAATATTCATTTTTTATATAATAATTTAGATATTTATTATCACCCAATTACACTGTAAATGACATGATAATGATAGGCTCTACAGAAATATCACCAAGTAGAAGTGACTAACATTCAATTTTGATTTCAAACATCCTTAAAAAATGATATTATAAATTTTTATATCATTTATATATATATGATTATATTTAGGAATAACTAATACAATTGAAACATCCATGTGTATTTTGAGAGTTTTAAATGGTTTACCAACAACTACCAGATTCCATCTATGGTTGTAAAGAAATTTGCTGGTTGATTCCAACCACCATGGGAATAAACCAAGTAGAGTGGATTCTATGTTGAAGTATTCAAATAAGAACAAATTATATCTCTATATACTATTCATATTAAATATCACTTATTTCTTCCCCTTGAACCCCAATAATGGTAAAAGAGCCCAAATATTGATATTATAGAGGAGTAATGTCATCCGAAATTTAATGATTAGAGGAATGATGTTTATTACTTATTAAGAGAGTAGGTTCTGGGTGATTTCATTATTTATATAGAGAAACCCTTGTAAAACTAAATATTATTGTGATACCTAATAAAAGTTTTAATAATTATTATCCAAACTATTTCTCCAATAAGTATATATTATAATAGAATATATTAGTAAATATTTTCATCATTGATATACTCTAGATGATTTTTGACCTTAGGTTGTCTATGTTGGAAACCCTCTTGGAATAGTTTGAATTCAAATATTATACATCAAAAGAGGATGAATAATAAAGGTAAAAATTTCTATATGGTAATGTATATAAATCTCATGATAAGATGACTAAGAAATCGGCCATCCTGACGCACAAAATACTCGGGGTTCAATTGAACAAACTATATGTGTACCCAATTATCTCAATGAAGAAATAGTAAACATATTAAACACAATAATAAACATAATTTTAAATAAATTTGTGTTTTTAAAGATGAATACAAGAGTTTAATGTCTTATAAATAAAAAGTTGATATAAACTCATATAATTTTTTTACCATCATTATGTCGGGGATGAGAACATTAAAAAAAAGATTCCTCCCCACCAAATGTTAATCTCAATAGAGTAAGAGTCATCATAATTATTGTTCAATGTAATTAAATTTTAATACCTCTTTATAGATGTTTTAGACTCATATCAACATGTGTTCCCCCTCTAAAATTAGGGAGGATGTCATACTGACCGTTGTGGCCACGCAATATTTTGTTCGAATGGACCTAAATTCTCATGAGTTTGTTTCTATTGAAAAGTAAAATAAAAATAAAAAATAAAACTCCAATGAGTTTAATAGGAATGCTTATATAATATTTAATCATCATGGGATAGTTCCATCGTAATCACACTATATTACCAACTACAATATAATTCCTTTTTTAACTGATATCGAGGCATGAAAAGGATTGCTCATTCCAAACCCAGTGACTAAAAATATATTCCCTAACTTCTGAATGAGATTAGAAGTCTTGAAACTATCAATATTATACCCTATGAATCATTATCGTGAAATCGCAAAGATATGAACTATGGATCATTGATCAAAAAATATGATACCCTAAAAAATACAATGGTCATTAAATGCATGATTTATGTCTTGGATAAAAATCATATTTTTTAATGACTAAATGAACATTTCTTCAAGGCCTATTTAATTCATCCAGATTTTGAGGAAAAAGTTTCTAAAAACCAACCATATATTGTAGATGCCATCTATGTTTGATTTCATACAATAATTTTCATCATCGAATATCACTACGAATATACCGTACTTGAGAAATTCAAACATTGCTATATATCCAGGAAGCATTAATATATCTGAATTCAATGAAACTAAATATAAATTTTCTCCACAATTTGTCTCATATTAATCAATACCAAAAACTTATTGTGAAATTTTGAAGATTACTTGTTACCTAGCAACATGAAAATCCTAGGTATGATAGAGGTGACCAGAAAATTCTCAAGAGAATAAACATCATAACATAGACTCATGATCTATTTTTTGTATCCCAATACATGATGGTCTAAAAAGAAGTTGATTTCAAAATCATGAAATTTAAACCATTTCCTTATATGCACAACATAGTTCCTTTAGCATACCATCAATTATTCAATTACTCTTTTAAAAAGTTGTCGGAGTTTTATATTGTGATAAACCCCCTTTACATCATATTAATCTCTGTATATATATGCATGATTATAAAAAATCATGTGAAATTCGATTCCGGTATACAACACTTTTCTAATTACTTCCTCCAGTTTCATGGAAGATAATATTATCAATCCATATAGTGAACTAGATAATGGATATTTTAATCCCATCAAATAATGCGGGGTGAAATGTTTTTATCTGGTTAGTTATCTCATCATTCAGATTCCATTAATCCATAATCCAAAGAATCAAATAAATTTTTGTCATATGGTGGTGAACCATATGTATCAATCAATAATCATCCATAATGTAATGTAAATAACTATTCATATCCATTCATTTCATCATCTACCCAAGATATTTGATTACTATTCATTCTAGGCCATTCTTGCATTGGAATTGTTGAGAACACTATAAAAACTGGATATGAAACATTGAACAAAAATATAACAATGAGGTTTAGGAATATTGTTTCTTGTTATCATATAATCAACTTCCTAAAATAATCCAAACCATTCAGATGGTGTATTTCAACCCCATTGGAATAAAATTCCCCCATATAAACTATCACATCTCAAAATTCCCATCCACACTCAATGTATAGTAATAGTGAGGTTAAATAAGAAGAGAATTAAAATATATAGCATACACATGATGTATAATAGGAAAATAGTTTAACTATATTTTATAAATATAGATATGTAAATATTTTTATCGAGGATGATACATGACTTATATTGTTTAGAAACACCATAGATCTCTAATAATTGTTGAAAAGAATTTCTTTCCCTAAAAAACATTGTGATTTGTTCACATGGAACTACAAAAAATCCAAATGTTCCATATTCAGGAGAATACTGGTCACATGGGTTTTTAGATGACAATTATGGTTATAGAAAATTGTCACCAAGAATATATATTATTAATTTTTTTGGTGGTTGTTTATGCTGATAATTTAATAAAATAAAACATCATTAGGGTTGTTTAATAACAAAAAGTGATCCCAAAAATTTTTCGCTTAAGAAAAATAATGAGTAAAAATATGTGTGTATTCATAGAAGTTATGTCAAATAGAATTACACAAATTATGATATCATAATCCAAATAAATATTATACTAATGAAAATGATGACTAACATACAATACCTTTACATCATGGATGAATATTTGGGATTTAATAATTCAGAATGGTAGATGATGATTAAAATACCACAACATTCAGGCCACCAAAATGATTATATATGTATGTAGTGATTCAACATTCTTTAAAAATTTCACTACCAAATATACATTTCACATGAACCAAATGTAATTGAAATTTCATGGGAACACCGTAGAGTCATTTGTACATAATCATTTAGTAAAATCACTATAACACTTTGATCTTCTTTTAAATCATGATAATTTCTAAAAAATATATATATTTATTAATTGAAATTTAATACCTTGAAATGTTTTTTGAGTTATCATCTAAAAAATTCCATGAATTTATATCATTTTATGGAGTCATAAAATTAGATTCTAAAATAGAAATGTGACACATGAAATTCTATACCATTGAAACATAAATGACTTGACCTGATTCTATAAAAGGATCACATAAATCAGAACTATCATTTCCCATCTCATTGATTTTTTTTCACTTCAAAATTTTTGTGAAAAAATTGTTTATATATCTATAGGAGTAATAAATATATAATTACCTCTAAAATATCAATAATTATCACATTCATTTTTTGGTCTTGGTCCATGTATAGATGGGGATCCACTAATCCTGTATTCAGTATGCGTATCACAATTCCCTAGATGCCTAATTAATCAAAATAATAAAATAAGAATGGACTTTTTTACAATATATCCTATGGAGGATACTAGATAATGATACATCATGTCACAAAAATGTAGTGGTACAATGGTAACTTGATTACTAAATCGGTTCTCAAATGGGAAAAAATTTATTTTGATCCCCAAGATTTTCACACAATTACCTAGAATCATAAAAAATTAATGTGGAATATAATTTTTCACAAACACAATGTAAGAAAGATAAAAAAGTCAGTAATTATACAAGAAACACTACGTAGTGAGAAGTTTACAAGAATCCAAACAAGTATAAAAAACCAAAATCACATAAAAAGGTACAATAAATGGAAAGAAAACCCCATTTTCCAATTGAAACAACACTCTATGTCCACATATCAATAGCTAGAACCACCATGATGTGGTATATTACTCATGCTCCATCCTAGAAGTAGATAATCAACAAACACCTAAAATCACGAGTAGGGTGTTAGCTAGAATCATATTATGGTCTCCCGTTGCTTTCAATAGAAAAATTATAAAATATAATTTTCCAAAAAAGAGATTTTAATTTTAAAATAAATTGTTTTTTCATTACATAATAATATTTAGTCAAATCATTCCTACATATAAAAAGATGGAAATATTTTAAAAATAATTATTCTCATTTTCAATGACTAAATATTTCTAATCAAAATAAATAGTAGTTTATTTAAATAAAATACAATATATAAATATTAAATGTAGAAAATTAGATAAAAATAGTAGATTAGATTTATATATCATATATAAATTAGTGAGCAATATGGTCACGTGCAAAGAGGTATGATTGGTGTAGGTTATGGGGTCCTCACACAATCATATGATCATAACATCAATTTCTGTACATGTCCCATGGCACTAGAAAGGGACTGCTCTTCTATGTCTTACAAAATAAAAATATTTTCTAAAAGGATGTCTTTTAGTTCCTTAAAGCATCAATCTGATGAAACAAAATTCTCTTTAAATTATGTTTTTTTAAAAAACTCACTAACATCCTAGGATTTCATATTCTCTAGAAAAATTCGATGGTGGTAATTGTTTTTTAAAAAACCATAAAAATTGAAATCAAATTATTACATTACAAAATTTCCAATTTTTCATTTAAAACCCAACTAAGGTTTTAATCAAACAAATAATTTTACAATGATAAAACGAAAAGGTTTATATCAAACCCATTTTGAGACAATTTTTTTAAAAAAATAATAACTTGAAATTAATTAACAATTAAATTTAAAAATTAAATTTAAATAGTAAAATCAAACAATTTTTTTTTGTAACAATATAAATTAATATCATTATTTAAATTTAAAATTTTAATTTTCATTGTTTTTACATCAATTTCACTAACACACCGCAATTCATTAGAATTGGAGATTTTCCAAATTTCATGAAATAATTAAATTTCCAAAAAATCAAAATCATTAGAATAGCTTATTTAATCTATCAATTGAAATACATTTCATTTATAATAATAAATTAATTTCATACAATAATCAAGAAAGTAATGGTTATTAATATTTGGGCATCATTTTGGAACAACTAACATTGGGATAAATTGATCTAAAAACACCGTACCCTAAATAGGATTCGCCAATGAATAAAATCATGAATATGAATCCTATATTAAAACATATGATTAGATAAAATATAGTGGGTATTTCATCCCAAAATCAACATGGGGATCTAAAAAATTCTTTGGATGAAGAGATAGATTGATGGTGGAAGCTAATAAGAAGAGTAAACCTACTAGGTGGTGATTAAATATTATTCTCCAAGCACTGATAAACGTCAAAGAGGGTGTAGAGAGAAAAAATCATCTCATCCATAAGACAAGGAACATTTTGAACATGCTTGCTGCTAATCATTTCTCTTCTTTCATTGGCACTTGTAATTTGGTTGAGGATCCAATGATGGGACCTTATTTTACTTGGAGAAGATACACTTTAAATGGGATTCAAGAAAGCATACTTGACAGGTGCTTTTTTCATATGGATGATGGAAGTTAAAAATTTTCCCTATCTGGTATCACTCTTCGAAGAGTTTATTCTGATCACAATCCTCTCTTAGTGGATTTGTGTTCTGACATAGTAAGATCATTTCCCTTGCCTTTTAAGTTTAATAATGTCTGGTTATCTATCCCATGTAGTAGGAAGCTTGTTATTGAAGAATGTGATACTACTTTCATTGGATGTGATTTCTACATAATGATTATGAATCTTAAGGCTATGAAGGCTAAGCCTAAATCATGGATTAAATAGTCTTTCTCAGGCCCTGATCAGGATATTCAAAGTGCAGAGGCTATTCTACTGTAGTGTCAAAGACATAATGAGGTTCAAGATGTTATCTATTGGGATGAGCCCATTGCCCTTTCAAAATTTAATGATCTTCTGGCCTTAATCGAAAACCTCTCTCGGACACAATTTAATGTCAAGTGGTTGAAATATGGTGATAGAAACACAAGATTCTTTCATTTCTTTCACATATAAAATAAGTTGAAAAGTGTAATGAACTCCCTCATGGTGGAAGGAGTTCTTTTTAGCTAAAATAATGATATTTCTGGTGCTGTTTTCAAATACATTGAAAATATCTACAAGGATTCAGATACTAATAATACTCATAAAATGTTTGGAAATATTCCTTCTATGGTTCAGGCCTCTCAGAATGACATGATCACTAGTATCCCCACTAAGGAGTAAGTCAGGAATGCTTTCTTTTCAATGAATGCTGATAGTGTTGCTAGGCCGGATGGTTTCTGCAATATGTTTTTCATGTTCTATTGGGATATTAATCATACTGAGTTTGTTAAGGTTGTTAGATATTTCTTCTATCATGTTTACTTTCCTTTTGGTTCCAATTCTAGATTTATTGCTTTGATTCCAATGTAGAGGAATGTTCTTGATATTTGTGATTTAAGGCCTCTGGAAATTAGGAATAATCTTAAAAATGATATAATAAAATTTTGGCTAACATATTGGGAACCATTTCTAAATATCTTATCTCCACCAATCAATTTCTACACGTGCCTAGAAGAAACATTCAAAACTGCTAGTTTATGACTTATGAATGTGTTAATATAATGAGGAAGAGATGTATGTATGGTAATATGACACTTAAAGTTTATATTTTTAAGGATTTTGATACAATGAATTGGGATTTCATTTTTTCTCCTTCGCATCTTTTTTATGCTGAGGATATTCTATTCTTTGGGAAGGCTGATAGGATCACCATTTGATATATTAAGAAATCTTTTGAGAATTATGATGAGGTCTCTGGTAAAGTAATCATATGGGGGGAATCCTCTGTGTTTTTTGGGGAGGGTGTGATCATTTACAAGAAAAACATAACTGCTTAGAGGCTTTGGGTTAAGAGGGGATCTCTACCTTTTAATTATCTTGGGGTTACTCTTTTTTGGGGTGCTATTAAAAGATGCTACATTGACAATATTTATATTAGAATTCATAATCAGTTGGATACATGGAAGGGAAAATCTATTTCATATGCAGGGCATGTATGTTTGGTCAACTCTGTGATTACCTCCATGTGTCTATGTCTTTTCTCTCTATAGATGGCCTATAAATATTCTTAAAGAATTGCAGAGAATGAATCGAAATTTCATTTGGACTGGCTCTGTTTATGAATGAAATCTTGTTATAGTTGCTTGGAGTGATTGTATTAGACATGTTAACAGGGGAGGTATGGGGCTCAAATATCTTAATCTTTTTAATGAATCTCTCATTAAGAAGTTTAACTGGTCCCTTTTGAATTCTATTGATTTATCTTTAGAATTCCTGTGCAATAAACATCGGTCCATGATTTTAAATGGGTATTCTCTTTTTTTCCCTTCTTTTATTTGGTCTTCCATCAATCATGATTATCTCAGCCTTTCCCATTCATCCCAATAGGTGGTTTGTAGAAATTACACCTTGAATTGCTGGCAGACTGTCTGGCTATCATCTGCTATTGCTGATGTCATTGAAATTACCCCTTTGTTAAATGATCTCTCTATTTCTGAGTTTCTACATACTGGCAATACACAGGAGCTTCTTCCAGGCTCGTTGAAGATTCAATTGGACTGTTATCATTACCCTTCTTTGGATACTATGATTTGGCTGCCTAATTTCTTGGCTCCTTTAGCACTGAGGAGGATTATAGATCTATGCGTGCTACTCCATTGCTAGTCCCTTCTTGGTTGTTGATGCTTCACACTGCCTCTATTCCATCAGCCCATTATTTTCTCATATATAGGATTTGGAAGTGCAGGCGTCCTTTACAGTCGACTTTGCAGAAGGATGGGTTTTCTCTGGCACCTATTTTACTATTTTGTCTCACTTCAGATGAAACTGATGATCATTAATTCATCTCTTGTAAATTTTAATCTTTCCGAGGGAGATATTTGCAGGGAATTTTTGAATATCAATTTCACATGGAAGGTTTTGGCCAACTTATGGCGTCTGTGTATTAGGTTGATTGTAGTACTCAGGTAAATCCTTTGATTCTATCTTCTGTTTCAGCGCTTCTCTATTTTATTTGGAGAGTTCATAATACTCTTTTTTTTAGAAAACAAGTATCCCAACTTCTTTTGACATTTGAAAGCTTCATATGGGTTTTATGTTGACTACATGGGCTGACATTAGTGTTATGCAGAATGATGTTTCTGATCTGGTGATCTTGAGGTCTCTTTGGATTTCTCATAGATGTCAAAAACCTTGTGTTACGATATATATTTTGTGGATACCCCTTATTTCTCAGTGTCTAAAAATAAATGTTGTTGGGGTGCCTCGGGTGCTCTTGGACATTCGGGATATGGTGGAATCTTCTTCATGTACAAATGTCTTGTTAAAGGCTATTTCTATCATTTTCAAGGATATGGTTTGGAAATTGAGGCTGAGTTATGGGCTATGATTTAGGCTGTCTAGTATGATTCTTTTCATGGCAAGACAGTTTTATGGCTGGAATCTGACTACACATTGGTAGTTGACAACATTAAAAAATGAGAAATGAATGTTCCATGAAAAATGATTTCGGATTAGGATAATTGTCTCAAGCATGTTGAGAAGTTCTGTTTGGTTGTCACTCATGTTTATAGGGAGGCAAATCGGGTTGTTGATTCTCTTTCTAAACGTTCCATTTAGGAGGTTATCTCATTTTGGTGCTTTGTCACACCAACATTATGTTGTGAGTTGGTGTAAGAAGATGCGCGTGGTGATGTGTACATGAGGTTTTGTTAACCCCTCATGTTTCTCCACTCTTGCAGAGTTTATTAACTTTTAATTAATGTTTTAGGGAACATGAATTTTGCCTGTTTCTGAGCATTCTAGTATATGGGGTCATGCATGGTTTTCCAAGTACTTAAATGGGAGGTTTCGTGATTTTAAAATATACTTTTATGATTAATTACGAATCAGAGATAGCTTCCTAGGAAGAGGCACATGTTTAGACCAAACATTATTCCTTGGTCATGCACATATATTAAATAGTATTAATAGTTTTTTCTCTGTGGATATATGGTTTTATTAACAATCCCTAATTTGTGAAAAATTCATACCATATAGGTTTTCATCATTTTTTGTGAGAGGGTGCACATTTTGGAAAAATCATTAACCAATTGTGCACTGGCCCATGAATTTTCAAAATTTTAGAAATTACACTCGATTCACCCTTAAAAGAATACCAACAAAACAACAGTAAAAATATGGGTTTAGGATTAACTAAAACTAGTAATTGGATGATACAACTTTGCCACCAAAGAATTTTTTTGTCCCCATAATTCTTTTTTATAAGATTCTGTTCCAAAAAGATGAGTTCATTTTTCTCTGATCAGTTCGACCCTCTCACGCATCACAAGATTATCAAAACTGTATTACCATAGCACATGAAACTGATATATAATTTACTCAATAAGTAACTTGGTTTTAGAATCAAATA
Organism: Viscum album; assembly: GCA_963277665.1. Classification (NCBI taxonomy): domain Eukaryota; kingdom Viridiplantae; phylum Streptophyta; class Magnoliopsida; order Santalales; family Viscaceae; genus Viscum; species Viscum album. The sequence continues at coordinate 1,301,336,950 of OY728140.1, read as the reverse complement.
ACCCAATTGGCTTTCTAGTCACAGAAACATTTGGTCTAAATTCACTATCACTCCATCTTTGAACATGAGATTGATCTTGTAGATACATTCATTAATGAGAGACATGGAATATGGTATGTATCAATGTCAGATATTATGGATTTTTTAATTGATATGAATATTTCCCCACCTGGTCAAAAACCCCAAAATGTCCCATAATTTTAGGAGAATGCTTCCATTTCCACCCAATCCACTAATGACTGAACTTGGGTGAAACTTTCAAGAACACCTGATCACCAACTAAAACCTATAATAGTAACTGATGATGATCATTATAAGACTTATATCAGATCTATGAAATCAAAACTCTCAGATAAATCAACTAAATTTTTCCTATTATCTCTTGAACCATGCTTGTCCCATCCAAGGAACATTCACCAATCTCCATCCAACTTAAAAATAAACTACAAAGATATTCTGAAAGTTCCTCAAAAAGATAAATTCTGATCACAGAGTAGTATCAGTTATTATAAGGAATCTAAAACAACCCTAATGAACATTCCATTCCCCACCAATGTTGATGACACAAGTGCATATCACATCTTAATGAATTAATATTTTTTTCTGTAGAAATATGAATACGGATGGAATGTTATGCTCCAACAGACCTGAGATCCTAGTGCCTCCAAAATTCCTATCAAAAAATTAGAAGTGAACCAATGATCTATATCAGAGACTCTATCACATGGAATTCCCTACAAACCAACAATCTCTTTCACATAGTGATTTCTTGACACTTCAACATTGGTTGTATCATTAATGGGTATACGGTGATTTAATTTTTTTCACCATACTGATCACAAACCATTTACATTCCTCTCTCTCTGTCTATGTTGAATCCCATCCCCATAATCCAGGATGATCTCTTCCCACATCCATGTTAGTACTAGATGTGGCTGATGTGAACCCAAAGGTTTCTGGTGCTGGGCACTGACCTATTGGAATGAATAACAATGACAAAAAAAATCAGCATTATGAGGTATCGTTCTTAGCCACCAGAACTCTAGCCTCATGTTGTAGAATAACATTGTGGTTCATGGGTTCACATCCCAATAGAAAAAAATGTCTAGCCTCCATATTGAATTTTTTCAATTATAATAGATCAAAAAATAATTTATAATATTATATAATGGACACTTGGGAGAATGATGATTCATCAATGGAATCCCCACCAAAATGGGAGTCCCTACTACTAGGAAACTCATAATACATATCATTCACTAGAAGATTCAACTCATGAATACTGGATTTCAACTAAACATTGGTTAAAGCCAACTCCACTACTGATTCCTAGACCCTAATATGTTACTGTTCAATGTGATTCATCATGTACCATTCTTCTGAAGATTCTCTAATGACACGTGTCATAATATCCCTTCATAAATAATCTACAATGACATTGACTTTATAAATTGTATATGTGATTTCTAGAACAAAATATTACAGGTATTCGACCCAAAATATTTTATGGAGATTGAAATAATTTTGAGAAAATAAATAACATGATACCATATTGTGTGAGAACCGGGTAATAATTTCTCTATAAATGCAATGCTTCCAAATATTATGTGAATACATTAAAGCTGCATGTTCAAAGTCATTATGTCGATAATGATTCTCTTGTAGCCTAATCTAACAAGTTCTATAGACAATTACATGATCACCCTACATAATAATGCAACCCAAACCTAAACTAGATGCATCATAGAATACCACATACCCCGTACTGACCTCTGGAAAAGTTAACACTGAATTATAAGTAAAAGGAAATTTCAACTCAACATCTATGTTAGAGAAGTTATATGAGAATCCAGCAATGAAAATTCCAATGTGATCTAATGATAATATGATTATAACCCCATGATTTTTTCAATCTCGAAATCATTATGTGGGTTTTCACATGTCATATAAGAATTTATTTTTTATGATCAAAAGAAACACCTTTTTCTGAAACAACGTGTCCAAAAAAAATCACTTCCCTTACCTAAAATCACATTTTGAAAAAAGTTTATATCATCATTGATTTCTTATCAATTCTATAACTTCTATCAGGTGATGTTTATGTTCCTTCTTAAACATGGAGAAAAAATAATTCCATCTAAAAATACTTTCACAATGGATTCGCGATAATTCAGGAAAATCATATTCATTAAATACTTATGGGAATTAATATAATTTTTTATAACAAATAGAAAAATAGGTACTCTTAATTTACATAACATCTCTTATAGTCGGTAATCAGAACACTGGATTCATTTATCCTCAAAGGAGGGTTACAAAATCGAAGGAAAATCATCAATAACCAATTTTCAGCATATAAATAATCAAATAATATCATCAATATTTTGATACAGATATTTTTACCTTATTGTAACTCAATTGGGTTTTCTATAATGAGCATAATGGTGAAGGGAACCCTCCGCATTCTTCTAAAAGGGAATTAACAGCACCTAGGGGGAACCACTCATGCGTATAAATATTTTATCTAGAATAACATCCGACAATTTATTCAAATCATTGATTTCATATAGTTCCCTATGGTAATAGGTAATATAAACTTATTTAGTATGAGAAACTAAATCTATAGAAAAAACCACCTCTCTTATCAGCGTCAAAAAAAGAGTAATCAGAAGGGAACACATCAAGAAACTATTAAAAATGGAGGGAGATCATCACTCAAATCTTACTCCCCTATATCAATTTTAAATACCTATATTATTTTCCAAAACTATTGATAATAAGGTATAACCTTGAATTACCATGGGTACCAATCTCTTTGAATGATTGGAATGCACCTTTGGGTGTAGTGATGGATACCCATCGAATATAAAAACCAAAATATTATTTATTAGAGATGATAAAATCTATCCTAAATATGATTTCATTTGGTTTCATGATATGAAATGGAATACTATAAAAATATTAACATCTGATAGAGATAATACACAAGTTGGACTATAGAGAACCTTATCTCCCTATTATTACTAAGAGGAGTAGTAATATTAACTACATTAGACAAATGATATATAATAAGATTTATAGTATTAATAATATGGGTTTAAATAAATGAATTAGATGCAACCATATCCCATGAAGTAGTCAATAATGTTGATGTTATAGTGATGGTACCTCTCACATTCACTAGAACCATATCCACATTCATTAGACATTGTTTCACCACGTGAATAAACATTGTTCTAGGTACTTAGGGTTGAAACCCCTTTCCCTTAACACATCGAATTTCCCCACTTATTTAGAAGGTGAGTATTGTAATTTTACACTTCAAGGGGTTGAAAAAACATGGAATAATTTCATTAGGTGACCAAATAATATGTAGGATCCAAATATAATGGTTTCCTCAATGATAACCCTCTTTGAATACCATAGCTTTGTACACTAGAAAAAAATCAACGGGCCTATGGCAAGCACTGAAGGAGGTAAAAAATTATATTTCTGTTGAGAAACAACATTAAAATAATCACTCATATTATTTCCACTGATGGAAATTTTGCTGCCACTAAGAGAAAATGACACTATCGAGAACCCTTACATTCCATCCTTGTCCTTTTCGACCATTACTTCTTTTTGTTTCACATCTGTGTATGATGTATGCTTTAGTAAGAAAAACTAATACGGAATGTCATGTAGAAGTACCAACTTGAACCATCGAAAATTTATTCCCTCATTAATTAATATATCTTATGTGACCTTCATGATCTCATAAAAATGGTTTTCATCCTCTTTCACAATCCTGTCATCCTTCTCATGTTTGAAAAACTCGACATCCTTTTCTGACAGGATTGATTATAGATATATCTAGTCTGTTATAATTACTTGTTATTCATTTAACTATATTTCCAAATGATTATTCTACTTCACTATAGTGTCCCACCATATTTGGCTCAATCCATCCAAAATGATGGTTTCCCAATTCACATTGATTTCCTCAAGTTTCTTCATAAAATCAAACAAATGATTAATCCTTCTGAAACGTTACACACACTCATGATGATAATTTGGTCCAATGAATTCTTGTCTTATAATGATGGAAATATTGAGAATAATCATAATGAACAAGATATTGAGGTTCCATAGCTAGAAACATAATTGGATCTAGTGGTGGTTCATGTACTAGAGCTTGGATACTAAGAACAATCACCTCAACGCAACTCGGGAATGAAAGAGGAATAACTCACTATGGTTAATAAACTACTTCATCCTTGATCTGATCCACACATATTATTGGGGGAATTATTATAAAAAAAATTAAATCATATTAACAATAAAATAGAGTATTGAGGGAAATTAACCCCTACAGATAGACAAAAATGAGTTGGATTTCAATATATACCAATAAAAGATAGGGGAAAGAATATTAAAAATCGAAGAGATTTATTTCCAAAACCATGTCTTGTGACATGAGGTACATTATGGTTAGATATGTATAGGAATAAAATCAAAACCACATTCCATGTCCACACAAGAATAACAAACTATATTATGACATCATGGAAAAAGAATAAAATGACAAATTCATCACACGATGTTGATATTCTCCACATTGGGTATATCCCCAATGGTTTTACAATCCCTAGGAACAATCTCCAAGTATCCCCTAGGAAAATTCTTAATGATGGGAGACATATCCAAACTACCTTACAAAGGGGTTCTTCATTATTTTCCTTCTTTTATGTGTGATTTCCATAAACCCTCCCCCCAGAAGGTCCCAAAATCATCATTGGAACATAGAATGGAAAGTAGCATTGATACCATTTTCAATGACCCAATATAACCCATGATCATGATATTTTCCCCTCTTGACCTAGCCCATATGGTTTTTATTTCCCTGAGCTCTAGAAATCAGGAATTCTCTAGGAAATGACGTCATGATGAGAGTGGTATCCGCACCACTTTATAAAGGGGTGTTTTTTGATCCTCCTCCTTCAATGTGAGACATAAAAAAATTGTAACATCCTACTTGTGTTTTTAGGTATTCCTAATCATTTATTTTCACTATTATTTGTTTGGTTTTTATTTATTTTTTAATTAGGTGAAATTTTGAAAATTTTGAACATTTCAAGGCAAATTCATGGTTGGAGAATTGTTTTCCCAAATTGTGTTCCATCATTGGGGAAAACCATGAAATTCTTGAATGTTTGTTTTTTCACAACTTCGGAACGGTTTAAAAATAATTCATTGACTTGAGAGAAATAGTGAAACCCATTTAATTTATGTACATGTCCAGGGCATAGAGTTTTAACTAACGATGTGGCATTACACATGAAACCATGTGGGGATATTACTTAATTCAAAAATGTGATTTCGGTCTTCATCATAGATATCCCACCCCATTTCATTTTATATCATATACATTATGATAGTGATTATATCATTTCAATTAACTAAAAACATGTGTTGTGTAATAATAGATATTGATCCTCATTTGGGGATTCTGTTTAATAATACTCATCCTCATTCCAAGAGCTAGAAACATTAACTACAAAACCTTATCTATTGGATCATTTATAGTAGTATCGACATATTCATTTTCATATGGTTTATGACACACTCCACAGATTAATTCTCTAACCCTTTGGTCAAAACACTCTAACCATAAACATGAACACAATTTTTTCAAAGTGTTATTACCTTAACCTACATACACTATTCCATTTGGCTATTTACATGTGTAGAATATGACTTTTATTCACCCTACATCATCCATGGCATTATTTCTAGGTAGAATAAATTATATATAGGTCAAATATATTTGACCATAAAGATCATCAATTATTAAGAAAGATTACATAATTGTAAACATTATATATTAATTATAATAATTACATTAATTATAAAACGAGTATGAAACAGGAATACATAATGTTAGGTTGAAAAAATGTATCTGTGGTCAATAATGTGTTCCCTTTAATAGATTATGAAAATCTATACACCAAAAAAATAGAAAACACATTTTTTTTGAAAAAATATATGGCCTTATAAATAATCAATAAATTCTTATGAGACATATTGGTTTTTGGAAAATATAGAGTAAAAATTATTTTATTCAACTCCTCATATGCTTTAGAAATTTAATTTTATATCACTTTAACCAAAAGGTTTGTTCAGTACATGATGTTTTAACCTATAGGGTTCTAAAACACTTCTTGAATATTGTGTTATCTATAAAATTAGACCATATATTTGATTATTATTTCATTAAAAACCCAAATACATGTATCATGTTTCTAAAAATGGCCACATATATACATGGAAAAATTATCACAGTATTCCCATTAATGAAATTTAGTTACAGTTTGATTGAAGAAACAAAATTTAAATCACTAGATATATGTAAAATAACATTATTTCATTTGATACTTATTCATATCCCTAAAAGATAATTTTTTCATGGATGAGGGGCATCCCTTATCTAAATGTGTGATTTATTGATGGTGTGATGCTAGTATCAATATTAATAATGCAACAATTATATTCATCCATCCACATTCCTCAATTACTTAGAAATTATTATTTAATGATTTACCCTTTCCATAATAAAAATATTTGAGTGGATTCAAATAATTTTGATAATAGAAAATCTAAAAAATATTCATAGAAAAAACATATGAATTGTTATTCCTATAAATTTCATGATCTTTGTCAAATGAAACTACAATACAAAACATAAATGTATAGGAACAATGAAAATAATATGAAAAACCCATAATATGAGATAGGCTCCATTATTGTGCTTCATTAAATTCTTGTTTTTTTACCTTCCATTTCTATATAGTCTATCCCACAAATTGGTAAGATCATCATGACCAAAAATTTTTTTACACGTGGTTATATTAAATTAAATTAAAAAGGTATAAAATTTTTCTTAATTATGTCAATCCTAACACATCACCATTCTTTTTCCTAGCATTAATGACATTAATTTTCTCAATCAATGACACATAATACTCACCCATTTGAAATATCATAATTAAAACCAGGGGAAAATATATTCTCTCTACTCTTTATGGATGCACCTCATAATTTTAATGTATAATTTGAGTTGTTCATGTTGAAAAATTTATATAAATAAACACATCATTACCCCATAAAATTCATAATAAAAAAAATTAAAATTTCATTTCCACTAGGCCTGAATCATTAAAGGCATAAGAAAACATTGGGGAGTAAAATAAAGAGACCAAAATATTTTGGGGGATAACATAAAACCTAGAAAAAAAATCATACCATGATCACCAAGACCCTGAACGTATGTAAAAATCATGTTACCATTATTTTCCACACATATAGATTCATATGTTTTATGTGAAATGTGTTAATGTGTAATTTCAGAGTACATGAACTCTTTTTAGAATTTATATCCTCATTCCAAAACCCCTTTTCTTATTTTCAACATATTGAGTTATTTAACTTTCCTATATTCAAATTGTATAACCATAACAAATTCTAATGGTGTATATAGTTATATATACAGAAAGTTAATAGAAATTTTGAAGAACACATATTAGCATAAAAAAAATATGATATCTAAGTTAGATAACCTTAACATTAAGAGTTCTGGATTTCTATAGCTATAAATTTCCTACCCATATCTCTATAAGTGTATGTGCTCGTGAAGAAACAAAATTCAATATTTCCCTATCTTATAAAATCATCTTGCCCTATTATGATGGTGGGGTTTCCACTATATCAAACGTTACAGTATCAATATGATGGAGAATTTGAAAAATTGAAGGAATTGATTTATAAGAATTATTAAGGTGTCCTAAATTTAAAGAATATGTTTCTCACAATAAATAATAATAATAAGTTAAAGGATTTATTTATCATGATATTACAATTTTCAAATTCCATAGATTAATAGAGATTGACTATCTAGGTAAAAAGGTATCCTATGGATTTAAATTTTTATTTGATAAATATATACTGAGTCATTAATAAAACAGGAATGATGAACATATATAATGAGAATTCATACATAATATTATATATCATGAAATGAATACATAGCATAGGATGAATAAAATATTTACTATTTAGAAAGATTAAATTCAACCAATTTATGGTGGGATTCATTTTTCTTATTTCTGGAGTACAACCAACCTAGTATTTTTAGGATTTATTAAAGAACCCTAATTCAATGTTTCATAAGAACATTCATGTTTCCTAACTTTTTTATTCACAATTATAACTACCCCATTTTACAAGTGAAAACATATCATTAATTTGAGAGGATCATATTTTTTTGTGGTTTTAGAATTTATCTAGTTGTTAATACACACATCCTTATTATTTTTCCACATTAATTACAATTATTCCCCTTCTATAAATTATTCATAATGATTTATAATATCAATTTCCCGGCAGTACTTATCCTTGAATTTTAGTTACATCCCACTAGGAAATGATTCATATAAAGAATAAATGAAATTTTGAGTAATCAAACACTCCAAACCTAGAATCATAATGAGTTAGAGATAAATTTTCATTACTTTTCATCTTTTTTAGAGGAGTATGGCTTATCATATAATGAATTATTTTTTATTACACCATATTTCTCATTCTATTCGTAGATTGATATTCATCACTAGGGACCACCTCATCTTACGAAATATTAATATACTCTAGTACACGGTTGATTGTTTCATTTGATAAATATATTACAAGATATTAAGGTATAATCTATTTTTTGCAGAGGGTATTACTCCAATGATTTTTTCCCAAAATAGATTCCATAATCATAAAAGGCCATGGATAAATAATTCAATGAAAAGTATGTCTCTAATTATGTCTTCTCATATACCACTATTTGTCACTCAAATTTATAGCATTAAACATCATCATATTTAAAACATAGATCAATTATTTCTTGTTGGATTATTTCTTGTTCTCTAACATACACTTTTCCTGGAATGGTTGGTTTATCATTCTTGCGGTAACCCATCCCTCCAACATACCTACATAGAGATCGTTCCATGATTGGATATATTCAAATTATTAGTTAATAGGAAAATTTTCCTATTCTAAATAGATTTGAAAAACAGTTTAGATATGAATAAACATAAACATTACTTAAAACAAAATCTCTGGGTGCATATCACTACCTTCTACTTGATAAATAGGAATTCTCACATCAGATGATTTTTTTATATAAATCGATGTAATACTGGTCTTGTAGATACAGACCACAAGACCCATTTCTAATAACTCCATCTTATAGTTATATTCAATATGAGTGGTCATCCTCTAAAAATGTGGATTCTATAAATAGTGTTTATAATGATGCTAATAAAGGATAATCATGAAAAATGATTGAATGCCATGGTGATTTTCATGAGTTTAGATATATACATTCACTAGTTTAATGCCTAAAATTTTCAATAACATGATAATGTCATTGATTTGGTGGGATTTCATAGTCTTCCTTGGACATGCATCCATGTCCAAAAATATAAAAACTCAACTGAACTATCAGTCATATCTGGATTTTCACCCCATTTAACATAACTGAGAACATATTAGAAAGTACTTATCTAATAACAACGAGATGAATTGTTTATGAATCATATCCTTAATCTCCCTAACCATTGTATTGGACCAAAAGAAAATTAATATCCACTAGTTTTGGAACATTTCTTGGAAGTATGCCTAATAAAACTAATGAATTAGCTCATGCCAAATTTTATAATCCCACAAAATTTGTTGACCAACATCATGGATGTTCTCTTAGGTGTATGATGACCCAGTTCTATTTTCAATTGTGTTGTTCCGTGAACTTTTTCTTTGATAATAAATGTATATGGATTATAATATATTATGTTTTACGCACTAAAATTGATGTTGAAGGACCAATAAACATCCAAATTATGTTTTTTGTTACCATCATTAAAAAATATCCACAATAATGGAAGTAAACTCAAAATTATCCTAATATATATGATTATGATGATACTAATTACCTATATCACTAATGATAATGATATTTATGATTTTTTGGTTTACCTATAGTCTTTTAACAACTTTTCAAAAATGGTATTTGAAGGTTTTTCTTCGAGGTATTTCCAGATTGCCTGATGTGATAATTTTTTTGGGTGGTGGTATATTAAGAAATATAAATTCTTAACAGAATCGTACAACCAAATGTATATGATGAGAACCTCAAATTCAATTCAAGTCTAGTTTACCAAAAATATCTATGATCATTCATCAAGGATGATTCCCCCCTAGCAGAGTTCCTGTTAAAATCTACATGATTTCTATTCATTCTTGATATAAGACTATGAGTTTGTTAGTTTAGAATATTTTTTTGTTAAATTTATTTTCTATAAAGTTACTCATTTCGATATTGAGAGAACTTATTAACATAATCATATATTCTATACAATAAACCACACAAGATAAAAATATTCATATAGTGTGAATATCAATATATAGTGTTTGGAGTGGAACATCAGCGGAAATTAAAAACCAGTATAATGTAATATTTATTAGTAATGGTCGGGTTAATTGGGATCAAAAAATAATACATGAATGTACTATATGAAACATTATGATGGGGTGTCTTGAACCAAGATCAATATCATCAATAATTTCATTTATTTTAGTATCCACTACATTAGTATAAATATAATTCTATTGAATATCGAATTATGATAATATAATTCAAATAAATATGATTCATTATAAAAGAAAAATAAAATAAGTAGGATTCAATAATAATAGTGTGAGACAACGAAAATTATATAGATGGAAATTTTTTCACAAATATGAAATTTCAAACTAATCCATTCACAATAATAATTATAGTCAGATCATAGTAAAAAGGTGATCAATCTTAGGGAAATAATCCCAGTCTATCAGACCATCCAAATATTACAACCATTTCTTATTTTTGGGTCATAATTTTTATATGTATTTTTAAATTTATCTCAAGAGTATTTATCCATTTGAGTGATTTGATTTATATCAGAAATAAAAGTGTTGTAACTTCTCATGGATATGAATTCAAATGTGGATTGAGGACCAAGAGACATTTTGGTCTCTGATAATTTTAGTGAATATCATTTTGGAAATTGGAAATTATTTCCTTCAGATTAACATATAAATCATATGATATGATGCATCATTTTCTTGGCATTAATAGATTAATTTTTCAGAATATGAAAACATGATTATTCTCTCTATTTTCCTTGAGTTTTATAATCTGATGTATTTTAATTTTATTTTTCCCATAATATCTGAAATTGAATATGGAGAGTTGATATGTGTTGATTATTTTACATGGATTATGACGAGGATCTAGTTTGGAGTTTAACGCATCCTATAACACAAAAATTTTATATGGGGTTAATGGTAAGTAATAAAGTATTTATTTTTTAAGATTTTGATTTAAATTTAAAACAAACTATAAATTTTGATAAATAATTGCATATGATGTTATGGATTGAGATAAGAGATTGGGTGAGGATATGAACATGGATGATATTAAGAGATAATTTTCATTCTTTTCATTATTAATAATGGATTCAACTATTGTAGGTGTTCCACTAAGAAAACCCCTTTAGTTTATGATTTTGATAAGATGTAGTTGAAATGAATCAGGGTGTTCACAATTTTACTCAAATGAAAGAATTCATTAAAAAAATTCCATTTGGATATATTCATGAATCTAGAGATACAACAGATCCCAGAAACCAATATATAAATTCTATTATATTAAATAACTCCCATGTTTTACATGAGAGACAACACTAAAATTATAGGAATTGACATAGGGTCATTATATACATTAGTGGGATGCAGTGATGGATAATTCATTGGTATACATTAAATAAACCTCAGGATAAAAGGGTAGGACAAAATAGACTTGACATGACTTTGAGCCTTAAGAGATATGATTAGGGATTGAGAGAGTTTTCTCTACCACTATCATTTGAGAAGTTGAGTCATATTCTTGGGGTTGATTTTTATTATGCTGGTTGAGAGAAAAAACTATAACATGGGATGTGGTGTAGTAATTATGATCTCTCTAAACATTATTTCATTATTGGATTATCTAATTATTCCATCTAGGTCATTTTATGATCTTAATAATGTTTATTGATACTGTACCCTCTGATTGATGGGTTGGGACCGACATTTGGAATTCATTTAGTGGAGACCAGGTTCGGTGTTCAGACATTGAGGACACCTAGGGGACCTTAGTGGGTTCCCCTATGTTATGTAATCCCTCATGAGGGTATGTATGGGAATGAGTATCAAAGATTTTAGTTTTGGAATTAGATTATGAATCAATGATTTCAACTTCATATGGATATATTCATAGGGATGGTTCCTGAAAATGATAGTTGGAAACATGTTATATGTGATGGGTTGAGAAGACTAAAACCCCATGTGATTATTATATATGATATTTTATCAGTGATGTATTTCCCTTGAGATTCAATGAATGAGATGACATGTAGTTGTCCCATGTTCTATTGTATATAATTGATGCTACATGAAATTATGTTGTGATTACATTGGATTCATCTTTATTATATGGAATTCCTTGGAGATGATACCTATTATTCAAGATTCATTATTATTTTTAATAACTAGGTTACTACCTATACATTGGACTCAATGACCTTATAGAATATCCATGATGTTATATCGAATTTGACCATTACACCAATATAGAACTCCTAGGTTTTTACATGTGATTCAGGGTTTAAGTATTATATAATATGGGATAAATAGGATACATTCTATGATCTCATTATTTATCATTCTAATATATAATTGATATGACTTATCCAATATGGGATGATTATGAATGGTGATGAGATACACTCCAACAATGGTGAAATAATGTATGGTTGATCTTATGAGTCATTTTAGTACTCATGGATTGATGTAGGAATATGAAATTATATACTATGTTTTATTTACTTATATTATAATATAAAATTATTATGAAATATATTTACAGGTTATCTTAGGGACCCCATTTTTTTACCGTACTCAGTTATACTCACAAATTTCATAACCGGCTATGGCACATTAGTACCTGAGAAGTCATCACTATTCACATTTGTAGGTGGGGTAGAGGCCCAATGTTGAATTATTATTTGAGATCACATAGATCTTATTTCTAGGGGAGGAAAAATGTGATTTTTACATATTATATTAGATCCCCATGTGTAATTAAATTCTTTTATTAATATAGTATATGTGATCATCCCTTTAGGTGATTTATTTTGGGATATATTATTATGTAACAATTTATTAGAGATTTGATTTTTTTCATACCCTAACTATATACCATCTTTGATATTTGGTTATTTTTCTAAAATTTAACAACTCTAATATAAGGGAATAGTCAACATTTAGAAATATATATTTCAACCAATGTGGAAGAATACTTTGATGGTAAAAAAACTCTGGGATTAGTCAGAATTTATGTATAAATATTACAACACATGATTAAAATGGATCTTCCACTGAAAAACATAAATTACATAAAACGAATAAAATAATAAAAACATATATGAAGGATTGTCAAAGGTAATTTATAAATGCATTATGATATGTTATAGATCATTCTCAATATTAAACTATACTTTTTGATAAATTAGTTTCAATGATCATGTCATATTATCATTTCACTATAGGTTCTATGTGAAATATCCCTCTAGAAGTGTTCCACATGTTCTCCAAAATAACTGAACATCATTGTGGAATATGTAAGATCTCTAACAATCAATACTGAATGATTATATTATTCAAGGTCAATTTAATCAGAAATCTACTCTAATGAGGAATAATTTTTTTATTAATGGATAGAGATAGAGAGGAATAAAAGTCTATGTGATCAAGATATATTGATATCTCCCTAGGGTTTGATAGAGTCTCTCTCAGTCCACTGTGTGTACCCAATAATGATTTAGTAAAGGGTTATCATTGGATTATTATTATTTAATGTTTAACATTGGAAAATGACAAAAAATACCCTTATGAAACCTATAATTCATGGTTTATCCCATGTTTAATAATGATAATAATAATAATAATAATAATAATAATCTCTTGACATGTACAATACAATAAGAATATAATTATATATCATATCTAAAATTTTTAATTATACTATTAAGCTCATTCATATTTACTTTATCTACATTTATTGATCCTTGGTTAATAACTATTTTTTAGATAAGTGTTACTATATTATTTTACAATATATATAATAAATATTATATTTAAAGAACTTGCCTATATATATTTATCATTTTTTAATCACTTATTTTTATAATAATTTTTTTAAAATTTTTGTCATCAACCAAATCTATATAAATATTATTTATTATATAATTTAAATTAAACATGTGAATTTAAATAAGATTGTGTATACACATAGAGTGTGACCCTCAATTCTTATTTGTGAGTGTCATTATGAATAACTACCTAAATTCAAAGTTTACAATTTAACAACATTCCAAGGAACCAATATAGAATTAATTTTATGTCACAATGATACCCAAACTCCCTTGAGTATTTAAATTCTAATAAACCCCATTTATAATGATATAATAAATAAAGATAGTTTTATGCTGATGTCATAAACCTACCTACTCGATGACTCGTTCTTTAACATTCCACCGATGAAGCCATCCACAAAACATCTTGTCCATGGATTTGTGTTGGTAGTTTTATTATTAAAATTGGATTTAATATAAACATTTATCATGGGATAGAAGAGATGAATTCTTTCTCACATATCCATTAATGCAATATCAATCAAGATGCACCTATCATATTATACTTCATCTAAAAAATATGACATCATAGTTTTCATCAGTATATCAAACTGAACATGTCCTAATATATAATAATGATCATATTAATTTATATGGATATATATATAAATCCAAATATAAGAATATTTAATGAAAATGGAAATACTGATATCTTATTAACGTGACTTTTCTAATAACCTCCAATCTTGGATATTACTTATGGTGAAATCCATGAGAAAGTGAATCAATATATTTTTATCCTCTTACAGCATGTAGCCAATATTTTATGTGTCCCATTTTAAAATATCATCAGTCCATAAAAACTATAATAAGGAATAGTGTTGTGGCACCTCTATGTTCTCATCATAGGGAGGAACTACTATGACTATTCAATGAAACATAAATTAATCAGACAATATCACATAAAAATTTCCTAAAAGGTATCAGTAATGATGAGATAATAAATTTAATTAATAATGAAAAAAATTATCATCTACTATGAAATACTATTATAGGGAATGAACTCTAACAGGATTCAAAATTATCTAGATCTAATTGGAAACAACACTAATTCCACTGGCCCTCACCAAAAACTTATGCACCTACTAGGATAGATCTTTCATAAAGGAGATATGTAAATTTTATTTTATACATAATCATCTCCACTAAACATTACATATATTACAAAAATCACTTCAGAATTTAAATCTGGCATTTATGTTCTTATTCATTTTATGTGACTTCAGTTCTTTGGAGAGGTCCATCACTATAGTGTTATCACAGTAAACAATGATAGGGTGTTTATTATAAGGAACCACATTATGTTTTAAAAAATTGTTTTATTTTAAAATAAAAAATTTGATTTATTGGAAGACATTATAAACCTATACTCGACCTTATAGTCGATGAAAAATCACAGCATTGAACTCCTCCATCTCACAATTCCTCTGGTGAGATGAATAATATATTTTTACTGAGACATTAGTTCATTTTATTATGTCTGAATACTAGTTTCTGTATAATAGCTGATGTGTATCATTTTATCTCTTTCTTACACTAGGAATGCCACCTTTATTCTAAGATATTGAAATATATCCTTAACAGTAGTTCAATGATTTTACCTTGTATCTACATGATATCTTTTTAACATGGTCATTGTATTGGTAATATCAATCCTCATACATAACATAAAATACATGATAGATTAGATCATGGAAGCTTATTAGAACATACTAATTTATTTTTTATCCTCTTATTTATGAGGAAATGTTTTTAAGGAAAGGTGTATTCCATTAGAAAATGGAAGAAATCCTACCTTTTATTGTTCCATATATAAATTACTCACTAATTAGTCAATGTATTTACATTTACTTTTTCCAAGTAGCCTCTTGTGCATCATGATCATGAACTCCATCAATGATAATATTTCTCCCATTATCCGTCTGGATGATGTACTCTCTATCAAGAAAAACTGTTTGTATTAAGATAACATCTTTTTTTTTCTAAAGGGTTTTATAGATAGATTCCCCTTGTTTCATGGATATATCATATAGTTATAAACTTAAATCCTTGGTTTTATAGTTTGTTTAAATTTTATACCTAAAAAATTGATAGATAAATCATGCATAAACCAATGAAAAATATTTTTTCTTTCCACTACATAACATGATGGGAATAATATTTTTCACATTATTTGGTACTCAAATCGGTATGTATGATGTTATATGTAATGAATATCACCAAAATGATTATGGTTGTCTTAGATTACTCAACATTGACCACACTAATTCTAGTAGTGTATTGGTCTTTGTTTTAGTTACAACAGTGCATTGTTCTGTATCATGTTGGGTGATTTGAGATGAAATTTTAAACTCCAATTTAAATTAGATAAAACCATGGTTATGATATTCATCACAATTATATGATTGATTTTTATTGATCTCTATATGAAGATAATTATCATTATAATTCATAAACTCTTTGATCTTCTAAAATGATTCATACTTATACCTCATCATGTATATATGACCTAACATACACATGTAATCAGTATGATTAATAAAGTATGCCAATAAACCTCTATTCTCTACATGAAAATATGAACACACATTTCTGTGTTCCAAATATAGAACCTTGGTAGACCTTTCACATTAACCATGTAGGGTTGGCCATCATATGATGTAAACAAGCACGATATATGTCAAGTGGAATAAGTGTAAAAGTTTATTTCTAACTATCATGACTGATTATTTTAAAATTATTATTGTTTACATGATTATTATCATGATTACATAACTAAGCATTCAGTAAGTCGTGAATATTTGTTTCTTTATCAATTGATGTTTTTTTAAAAATTCAATATATTGAGATATTATTTAATTCTCCCATAGTGTAAAATATGATAACATTATAAATTTATCAAGCCATATTTTAAAATAATAAAAGAGATTCACCAATGTCTTCAAGAGAAATGGAATGAATATATTGGAAACTATGTGAATGGAAAAAATTCTTTTAGAACTCAAATAAATATTGTTAGAAATGTGGTACGGTATTCCCCAATGGCTATTGGGGCCACACATACATTATTGATAGACTATAGATGAAAATCTGCTGAAAACCCCATTTGGATTCTAATTGGTTTCTATATTGGTTCAAATGTGATCTGTACATGACATATCAAATACCCAACATAATGATATGTTGTAATTAAAAAATATTATGATCTGAACTAATGATTCCTTCAACTTCATTGGATTGGTGTAATTACTCATATAGTGGTCCTATTTGACACATGAAATACTTAACATTTTTTCCTTTCACATGTATTTATAAACATGGATAATAAGATATAAAATTTATTAATTTTACCCACAATATTTTTCAAATAAAAATTAATAATAAATCATGATATGTTATTTGGTGGTGGGGATAGAATGAAATATGTGGAAAACTCACTAGGGATTATAAAACCGAAGATGTCGTGTTGCTCAATGTAACCCATTATCATTACAAAATGTTCCCCAACTAGAAATGACTCTACACACTGGCAAAAAAATAGTGAATTTCAGCTCTATTATCTATCGAGACTCACCCACTCTTCCAATAGATGCAAAGTTGTGAAATTATTATATAAAAATCCATATCATCATATTGCTATAGAAGTACATTAAACATATATGATAGCATGAAACATTAGATATCTATTGTTTTGTCCACAAGCCTCAAATAGTAGATGTTTCTTCAGAACTATCCTATTTTAAATTGAACTAAGTATTCTGTCCTTCCATCACATATAACTTCTATATGTGGTGTACTATAACGCACATGTACTTATACTATTACTAGAAATTTTCATCATTGATACGATTATCCTTCTCCACTATGGATTATAGTGGTATATTCAAAGTTGTTTTATATTCCATTTTGATATATTAATTGAAGATAAATTTTACTTATTTTGTTTAAAAATATAGATTAATAAATTTATTTAAAATTGAATTATTCTACAACAATTTTTGAATCCTAATTTCTCAAACCTTTAGTTTTTTAATATTATTTATCTTAGTAATTAATGTGTAAATAATCTATATTAATGTTTTTATAAACCATGCATTAATCTGGAAGGTTATTTAAAGCGCTTTATATTGGAAAAACCTTCCATATTCTCTAACCCATAGTTCCTTTATCTATTTAGTGGGCTACCCAAGCCTAAAATTCAGGATAATGATTTCATCACCACCTTTATCTTAGTTAAACAATGTCCTTATTGAGAATTAATTCTAGATGTTAACTATGTTAATTCTGTACAAAATATAAACCTAAAAGCAATATGGTAATTGAAATTACCCCAATAGGGATTTTTTAAGCACGACAAACTATGTAGTCATTTTGATCCACTATAGTGGAATTATTTTGGTTGACTGATTTTTATCTTCACCAAGAAAAAAAAATTATCATTTCACATTCCTTGAAAATATTAAGAATTCTTTATTTATGTGATTCTCTACGTCTGAAAAAACAATAATTATATATATATATGTTATTAAAATTTTCAATCTTGTTAATTCACTAATTATTTCATCACACAACATTGAAAAAAAATAAATTATTAACTATTAAAATCATAAAAATAATATATAATTAGCATGATCATGATATTCTCTATAAGGTAGTTTACCTAGAAAATGATAAACATACTCTCTACCAATTATAAAACAACATGAAACATATCTTGGTTCATGTTAAAATATTACACCATGGATCTTATATATCACCATAATTATTTTTACCTCGTATTTCTAGAGTAAACAACCATAAATAAAGTTTTAACAGAAATGTATGTGATGTGATATAATGGATTCGATTAATGGGTTTACATATAAAAAACAACGGGCACACATTCTCTTACTAAATAAAGATTTGGGGTGATATAAATATTTTAAATTTCAACATAAAAATAAATTGAAGATAACTAATATCATACAAAGGTTGGGCCTAATCTCATTATCATCCACACAACATCCATTGAGTGTAAATTTTCACTCTTGTTATGAATTATATTGAATATTTAATGATGTAAAATTATTTTCAGGGAATTAATCAATTTAAATAAACTCATCTAACATAAATCTAGGAATACATTTGTCTCCATCATATATATTAAAAAATGGTTAACTTAAATTAACATTACTGAATTTCATAACAGTTCTTGGCTGAAATTGGTGTGTTTATCTAATGTTTTAATATGAAAATAGATATAATAGATATAATTATAAATCCATTATCATGGAATATACTAAATACATAATAACACACAGAAAACATGTGGGTAGGTTCAAATATATATTTAGTTATTCTTTATGAAAAAATGGACATACTATCTACATCATACTATACGACATATAGATTAACACTAGGGATATACTTCTACATCACATGGATGTATCACACATCTTCAAACTGGATTTGTTTCTTTTGGTGGATAAGTACGAGGTACATGATGTAAACTCAAAATACATGGTTTATGTCCTAGTATATCCATATAAACTTGGTTTCCATGTCTTGTATTTGATACATGGATAACTAGGATGCTTTATGTTATCACACATGAGAATCCTGGTACTATATATCTAGTAATGTGGTTACATGAGATGTAGTTTTTCATGTCCTATGCAATGATAGCATGATCTAAAAATAGATAATATTTTATCAGATCCTATGTCTAGTTATTTTAGATCTATTTAGAATCAAGGGATATATATTTTAAAACAATAATATACATTTTGAAAATAAGTATTACAAGCTATGTACTCTAGTTTATCCCAGGAAGATCCATTGGATCCTACCTATGGTATTCTTTTAACGACTTATCCATTTTAAACGTTAAATAATTAATAGTTAAGTTAGTGAGAATGAAAATATATAAAATATAAAATAATGATAAATGAAACATGTGTCCAATCTTATACAACTTGTTAATTTTGACTGTAGTAGAATAATCCTTGATTGTTTGAAAATCATGTATTTTATTCTTTATAAAAGTGTAACTATTTTTCAACATATTAAAATGACATGTCAAATGAAAATAATAGATTAAATAACTATATTTCAAAGATGAAAATAGAAGTGAAGGATCTCCAAAAGTAATTTGAAGTTAATTTATTAGTAGGAATATAATTACATAAACATGTAATTCTGATTTCATTGATGTTCCATTTGAGTTGATCATGTCTCACTATAATTACACTACATGAACCATGTATAGATTCTCTCTAGCAGTGATCCACTCATGAACCATAGTATTTGAAAATCATTGGGGAATTATCATGTTATATCATAGGTTATCCTCAATTCTTGTTTTTATCATGGTTGATCACAACTAAAATCTTCTTAAAGGATGATTAAATATTGATCATCTCTTAATGGTTTGATAAATGAGAAAGAAAGGGAATAATATAGATCTCTATATATCTCTATATTTTCTGAGAGGGTCTCTCTTAATTTGTTGCAAAACACCAACAATTATTTTTTTAATTCACATCTCTCCAAACACAATAATTCTTATTTGACCCCATTTATAATAATAAAAATAATTTTATTAGTATTAATTTTGTTACAAGTATAAGACATTAAGAATATAAATTTATTTAATTTATTCTATTTCCAATAAGAACTAATTTGTTTCCTATTTCCTTCATCGACATTTGAATATCCATGAATAATGACTACTTAATAAATAAATATCAATGAATTCCTATACATTAAACAAAAAAATTACTATAATCACTAAATATAATAAAATTATTATTTTCATCTAATAAATTATTATTTCTTATATAATGTGATAAAATATAGATAACAAATAAAACAAAAATAAATATTAGTTACTATGACTTTTTAAATTAAATACAATAATTTACCAGAGTTTGTACTCAAACGTATTGCCTGACATTGTATGCCTCATTCGTAGTGGCATTAGGAATACTCTCATAATGATCTAGTAAATCTTCTATAAATATTAAAAGGAATATAAATAAAAATATGGTAATGTTTCTATGATATTTAAAACCTATTAATGCTTACCATGTAATATAATCCCTTTATCATGATATCATAAATAATGCATGTTGAATACAATTTACATAAACATTTTTTTCACATTTCCACATTCCCTGACTTCTAAAAAAATAAATCAGCCTCTAAAATCTATGGTTATTGATTTATGTAAGAGATTAAATTCCCATAAAAGTGTATGAGATGTCATCTTATATGAAGGGATGGATATGATAAATCCTCTTTCACTTTACCCATGAATACAATATCACTCTGACACAGACATCATATCCTAAATATCCAAGGGAATATAACCAGATAGTTTTAATCAATAAAACTTTATGCATGAGTCATGATATACATTAACGATAGTATTAACATATAATGATCCACACACATATCTGCATATTGGGGCATCAAATGGAACATGGAAATATCAATTCCTAATTTATCGAGTTTTTTCGGAGAATCAACATTCCTCATTATTACTATGTGAATATTCAATGAAAAGGTTTCACAATGTCTTATGAGCCTCCTTACCATGATATACTTTATTAAATGAGTCTTATTAGAATATATAATCTATCCATACAACATATATGAAATAATGATTTTATAGAGCCTCTATGATCACATCATAAAGGGGAGTTGTTATGAACATTCAATGTGACATACATTTTTAAGAATGTTTCATATAAAAGTTTAATGAAATGGAATTATCATGATGCTATAAGAAACATCATTATTAATGAAAACAAGTATTCATGTTCTATAAAAGTTAGTTCCAGGTCACCAACTTTAATAGGTAACACCATAGAACCTCACTACTAGTTAATAAACCCTATTGTGCCTGAAGTAATACATAATAGTCTATACATAGAATGAGTCATTTCACTTTTAATTGATCCATGTTAGTGTGGAATTATAAGGTTATATCAAAGAATATTTTTAATAAAATTTATTTACATAATAAAAAGGGAATGATATTTTTTGAGTACCTGTGATAGAGTTCAAACTAGTGCATCCCAAAAACCTTTTCAATGAAAACATGTGGTTACCACGGAAATGGTACTATTATTCATGGTATTTTTTACATTTTTCTGAATTAATATAGTGTTATGGAAATTATTTATGGATTTATGGTTTATTTGTCCTTGTATCTCAGACCATTGGAAAATGGAATGTGCATATGCATCATTTTTTGTATTTAGGATTTACATTGAATATTTATGATAGTTTGTGATTGATATAACTAATGATTTGAGTTTATATGATTAATGTGTAAAAAAATACTTATTTTTTTCACATAATACTATTTGGGGGAATTATACTAATCTAAAAACAATATATTTTCTTCTAATAATACATCATATGAATCTTATGATGAGATTTATATAGATAATTACTCTATATTACTTATTTGTACGGGATGTTTAGTGACCCAATGATGGGTACATAATGTTATTATATACCTCCATCACAAATATCTAGGGTTTAATTATAATATGTGTTTCCCTTTTAAACTGGATTACAGTTTCATTATGTTCAATAATAACATTTTATTTTTCCCCATATATCATCTTTATGAAATTCAACATAACAGAACTACAGGAATGTCGTATACTTGTCATAGTTCACAATAGAATTATGTTACTATATACTAAGAAAAGATATTGTGTTCCTAAAAGTGTATTTTTATCAATATATTCCCAATGATGATGTTTTTTTAATAGGATAATGAATATTCACGTGATACATGATGTGTGTGAGTGTATAGATGTATGTATATGAAAAACCTAGATTAGAATTTTTTATAATGTGTGTTTTTTCTGATATCATTGTTTAGAGACTATATTTTACTGCATGAGTTACAACATATTTGATAGTTATTATTTACAGGATAGGTGGGATAGTATAGAGCCTTTAAGACACATGCTTCAGATATGGGAGGGATAAGTGATTTTTTTAGGGAAACATGGAAGTGGGGTTTCCATGGGTTGGGGAGTTCCTTTCGGATTGGAATCATGTATAGATTCTATATAATATGATATTGGTGCACCTAAGGTGTTAAAAAGTATGTTTTTTATGAATGGATACTCCTTATACCTTAGTAATGTTAATTAAATGATGTATTTGTTTTATGAAGGATGTACATATATGGGTGAATTAGATGGGTTCCTAACCATATTGATTTTGAGTATTATTTTACTACTATAATTGGGGTGTGGTTAGACAAATCTGAAATGGGATGGTCATTTGATAGGTTGGTGTACTTGTGATTTTACTCGACATGGGTGATATGTTTGTCAAATTATAATGTAATCACAATGGTTCTCTAGGATATTTGAGATTGTTATATTATTTTTCATTGACAGATGTTTAGGTGTGGGATCCTACATTCGATAAGGAGCATCTAATTGGATCGTGAGTGATGTTTTGTATTAGTGAGTGAAAACTTGTGGAGTGAGAACCAATTTTTTGGGATAAAATTATGGTCATGATGACTGATGGTGTTTGTTAAAAATAGGAGGTGTTACTTTTTATATTATATATATGTAGTGTATTAATGATTGCATGGGTTTATATGATTTGTTCACATGTCTCGCGAGAAGTGAAAAAAATTTAATATTTGAATCTATCAATGTTATTCTTGATGAGTTGTATAAGGAGACACATATCATGGGGAAGTGAACCGATGCATTTTAAGGGTGTGACCAAGAATTTTGATGGAAATTTTACTGTCATTCATGATAACATATCTAATGGGCTTGGTATAAGTGGCATATATTTTTTTAGTTCTCAATTTAGTTTGAGTGAGATGGAAAAACAATGTCAATACATGTGGTGATGGATAGAATATCCTCCGTAGAGAAATTCCCCCACATTGTTACAATGCGTGTTTTGAATGGACACATCAATTGACAGTCTATGAGAAATTTGGATATCAGTGTGAAAGATTAACGAATTTTATTCCATTCTTTAGAAAATACCATTTTTAGGATTATATTATCAAAGAATGAAGTATATAAAAATATATTGTTCTTGATAGGATTCTGGTTGTGGTCTGAGGATGTGTCATATTAATGACATTCCCATGCTTGCAGGGAGAACATGATGATTTTTGTGGTCGGTTTATCATTAAAAATTAAATTAAATTGAGTTTTAGTTTTTTAACATCATTATTTTGGTGTCATGATACTGGTATTTCATTTAAGTTTTAGGCCTTATAATCATGTGAGAAGTTAACATGATATTGGATGTAGTTGTGGATTTTCTCGGAATGTTGGATATAGGGGGATTAATATATTTGGTGTGTTAAATTATTTGTGGTGGAATGGAGGCTACATAGAAAATTTCATTGATGCATTAATATTGGGTACTCATTATAAAATATTAATTTTGGGGAGATTTATGTCTAGGAATAATCCCTAATGAGTTGAGTAATAAGGTGTGGAGAGAAGTAATATAGTGGTTGAATTGGTCATGGAAATTTGTGTATCCCTAGATAAACATATAACACCGATTTTTGTCTTAGTGTTGGCAACGACGACATATGGGGTTCTCTAGTTTGGATCAAATTTTCACCTATTGATAAGAGTATTATAGAAAAATCTTAATTGAAGAATAATGATTTTACTTGGAGAACTGAGAATGTATTGGAGAATATGATATGTATAAATTATTTTTTAATGGAATCTATTACATATTCTCGATTTAAATTGATATATTAAGTTTTTTTTAAAATCTAATATCGATTCTGGGTTATAAATATTGATCAGAACAATAATTTTAGCACTGTTGATGGGATTTTCATAGAATTGAGATCAGAATTGAAAATTAAATAAATATAAAATCTCAAGGAAAATTTATCAGATATGGATTGAGGTTTGAAAGGTGATTATAGTGCTTAGGTTAATGATAGAGTTTATTTATAATAATCAACATACTAAATTTTAGTGTCTTTAAAAGGATGAGTCATGGAATATATGTTACACCGCTAGCATACTATATATGGTCATGGAAAATTATCCATAAAGAGTTTTTGTGTTGTGTTAATTGGATTTATATGCAATGAATTATGTGAATTTTTGAAAAATGGTGGGATTGTTACATAATAATTAGGCCATGAAGACTGTGTCATGTGGAAATGATTACAACCCCACAATTGTAACTGGCCCGAATGAGTTCATCTATTTTTTATAACTTATTCCATCCTAAAACTGTGTTTGTCCTATTGGTTGATCCCTCAAAATAGGGATCATCATTCCACAACCAATGGGTTCATCATGATCCTTGTTTGGTTCATGAGATTTTAATGTGATGGATCAATTCATGCATTGAACCCTATGGGAATTCCCTGATTTAAGACTGGGTAGTGTACTTAATAACGTTTGATTAAAAATGTAGTACTCAATTTTCTACCACTATTATATTGTGATGTGACAATGATTGGTCCATTTTTTCTAGATCCCTCCACCTCTCACCATTCTCGATTCCACATAGTGACAATCATGTATATCTATTCATGGAAAATTAATGTGACTTATTACCTTATAATAATCTATTATTTGTATCATATTATTTTAATGATATTGAGTTAGGAATTTGGTATCTGTTTCCATAAGATTATGTTTGAAAATTTCCAATAGGATTAGAGTTTTTCTTATCATAGATAAATGATATACCTACTGAATAAAAACATGAATTTTTAAATTTTATTGAAAAATATACATCATTAATCTGAACTTGATAAGGATTTTCCTAAAATAACTAAAATGGAAATAAATTCATTGAAAGTCATTGTGGATTTTATGTCGACTAGATCCTAGTTCCAATCAGTACTATACCATACCATATTTCTCATGGTTTTGAATAGTGGTTGATACTCAGTTTAATTTTAAAAATATATTAATATATAAAATAACAAAGAAAATTATTTATATCTTTTTATATTTTACTAAATTAGAAGTTATTGATTGATATAGGATCTGAGGTGATGAGATGATCATGGAAATGACATGTTCTAGTTGGGGTGAGAATGGTCAATCAATTCTTAATGAAAAATGGATTCAGTTAGGGTAGGTGGTGTCTTGGGAACACCAATTTGGTTAATGATATTAACATCTATCATGAGATATTTTTAATTTCATAATGTTATTCTAAACATTTCTATTTAAATGAATTAATTTATTATGACAAACATAATTATGATAGGTGGATGAATCAATAGTCGCAACCAACCTATGAGTACTATAATGATTCCTCATTCTATGATGGTTGTGTTCTTTAATATAGATATGTTCAATTTGATAAATATATCATCTATGGGAAATCATTCTATGAAAATTACATAGATAGACTGGATATATGGTCTTTTAATTTACATAGAATTGATATGTTAATGACCTTTCATTGTTAAAATTTAATTCCATATTAAAACTACTATGTATGTCATGATAGTATTGATATTCTATAGAGATAAGTATGGATGATTAGATAGTGGAGAGAGTGTCCCTTAACAAATATTATATTAACACCAATGTTGTTATACAATGATACATTTATGTTATGTTCGGTACGAGGAAAAATTATTGACTTGGGATGTGGGGTGGTAATTAAGTAGTCTATTATGAGTAATGTCAGTGTGTCTTACTAGTTGAGGGTAGTGTAATTCTGGTATAATCATTATGATATTGAGAGTCTCTATTACATTTATATTAAATGCTCATAATGGGAGTTTTGTTTGAGTTAGTAGAGACCTTGTTTTTTAAATTTTGTAATGAGTCCATGGGGACCTCAGTGGGAGCCCCATGATTGGTTAATCATTGAGATGGTTTGTGTGGAAATGGGAGTCGATTATCTCATGTGTCACCTTAAAACACAAATCGATGGTATGATCCTTCTATAGATATATTGAATGTGATATTTTATTTAATGTATAGGGTTTAATTTATTATTTCAAATAGATTTGGTTGGTTTCCAAACCATGTGCTTATTATATAATATATTATTGGATGGTAACATTCCACCTTTTAATATGAATGAGATATGGAAGATACTTCATAGGGTCTTTAAATTATTAATTTTTATACACCTTTTGATGTATTGTTTTCATGTAATAATATCGAGTAAATGTAGACCTACTTTTCAAAGTCAGTCTGTCACCAAGACATTACGAGCGACATCTTAGAAAATGTGTTGGTTGAAGAGGTGAGTTCTTTAACTAACCACACCAATTTAGGGGGGTTATTTTATACCATGATACTCTATTAAAATTTTACAATATGTTCTGGAATCCTTTCAAATCTAATTACAGTACTAGTTACCACATTTTCATTAACCGAATCAATACTATATATTTATGGGAGAATCCTCATGTTTTATAGGTTGTACAATATTCTTTTACTAATTAATTATGCATTGGTTTATAGTCACATTTGTAAAATATGTTGACTAATAACATTCATGGAGTTTGTTGGTGTTTTGGAGTTGGGATTCACTGTTACAAGGGAATCTTATGTATCCTTTGAGAAAATGGATCAAAACCCTCATTTTCAGATGAATGTGTTAGTCAGAAAGGTCACTAGTTATATCATGTGATGAGGAAACCAATGTATACAACATAGATCATGAATAAGATCCCACAAAGATCAATTAAATAGTTGGGGATTACACCTAAAAAATGTTCCCATGATAGAGCGACCTCCATCATGATGTTTGACCTGAAAATTCAAGTTACAATTATCATTTGAGTCATGGTTAATATTATAAACAAGATATTTAATAGGTTCAATAACAATTCAAGATCTCATAACGTTAGATATTAACGAGGCATACACACTGATTTAGCCTTGTGGAGATTTCTTTGTGGTGGATGCAATGAAAAAAATGATAACACACGTCTTACACATGAGATTCTATGAGATGACAAACATTGTATATGGGTAAGGAGAAATAATTTTTTGGGGTATATGAGTACAATGATTCCTATAAATTGGTAGGAATATTTGTATATCAACTTGAGGTATATTAAGGAATTTTCGAGGCTTACATGTCAGTGGATTTCTCTACAAGATTATTAATAAAAAGTATTAAATCATGTTAAATTAAGAAATATGGGGAAGATATCAAAATAAAGTGAGTAATAAAATCCGATAGTAGAATATCAAAGGAAAGTAACTATGATTTTATTACATACAAGTGTTGGGTAAATATTACTGACCCAATCAATGACTATGTTTGGCCTAATATATTACATGTTAAACCTAGTAGGATTCTAAATTAGGATTAACATAATGGTGGAATCTAAGTTTATGCTGCATATGCATAATGTTATAATTGATGTAATCTTTTCTAAATGGATAAAAGGGATTATGTGTATAGAGATATCAGCAAAATAGAATATGATAACCATGGTGTGTGGTGGAATCATAACTAAAGGAATGATGATAAAAACTAAAGGAGACATATTAAATAATGTTTTTAAAGTTACAATATGAGCATAAAGATAGTATGTGTTCAATGTATTGATCTACTCCACATCCAACGTTGGATGAGGACTGTTCATCAAACTCATGGAATAATTAGGATAAATGAGCCAAAAAAGGTAGGGATTACACCAATATATATTCCCATGTCATGTATTGATTCTTTCCAAACATATTGATGTTGAAATAAATCCATGAAATGATTTTATGTTATTATATATCATGGTGGATTTTAGAGGGAATATCGTAGAGAACACTTCATTTAAACAAGAGGGTTATAAAATCATAGGACAAAGTAGGGGTCATATTTTTAAATTACCACGATGGGTCATGGATTCATTATTGGGTGAATTTACATGGTCGTGTTACCAAGGTATTCATAACGAATCCATAGGGGTAGTGATGGAATGAATATGGTTGAAATATAGAGTTACATGGATGTGTATAATAAACAAATGGATAGACTTTGTATCTTGAGACCATCACATGACCGTGTGTTTATATAACATTCTATATGAATACATTGTTTTAATGTATAGCCAACATTACTAGGCATCATTTACATGGTCATTGTAATTCGTCGAATAACTAATGGTTTACATGACCTTGGGTGAATGAAGGAATCACATAATTGATGGTTCACATGATCCAGATAATAAACATGAACATCCATTCATATAATGCCTTTTCAAACCATTATTATGACCATGGACATATAATACTTACTGAATGAGGAGGGTGCGTAAGGGAATCATGTGAAGCCACTTCTTCTAAATGCACAATGTGGGGATTTTTTTCCTAATCTCGCTACATGAGTTATTCAGTCTACTAAGGAATCATGTGATCAGAGATATATATTCAAAAATAAATTTATGATTATATCATCAACAATAATTGTTTGAATCCATTGAATGACTGATTTCCCTTTAATGATTGTCTGAGAATATAGGCACATGATCTAAATATCATGAGGACCTCCCGTGACTAGGGTCACATAATTTGTGGTAGCGTATCTACGAGTTTCTATCTGTGGAATTATAGAGGAACTACATGATTCATATAATGTTAAAAATATTATATAGGATAGTAGGGAATATTATAATATGGTTACATGGGGGTTTCATCAAGAGTGGATTCCTAGATGATATCCCTCAGCTCCCTTGTTCTGGTTTCTGTTGTTTTTCATCTCTCTTTGTATACATATAAATCAGTCTTTATAAATGGGATACTTGGTGATTTTTATTATCAACGAGTTCCATAGTAATCTGTACATTACAAGGTATATGAGTAGCTTGAAATTGATTGAGTTGGTGGCATTCTAGCAAACAAGTTGGGTGCATCACATGTCACTGTATGATCACTATATTGGATAACCTGAATAGTATCCTGTGATTTATTATCCCCTATATGATTTATTTTTTTATACCTAATTCGTTACATGATTATCAACTATCACAATGTAATTCTATTTCAAATATCAATTCAAAATAGTAGCATGATTAGGGATCACCCATATTATAGAGAGATCATGAATCCCAAGCATCATAAATATACTTTTCGAGGTCTATCATGTGATCCGGGTAACATTTTATGATCACATAACTGGGTATTTCATAATTATGAGGTGTTACAATGAGAACCATATGTCATTGATAGTCTCAAATCAAATTATATCATATTATGTTTTTGTGGTATCACAAACAAATATCTCCATAGGATAGGTTAAAATTATATATTTAAATTTATAAAATATTAATATTGGCAAAAAAATTAAAAATCATGTATATATTTTATTATAGGGGGATTAACCATCAATCACGACATACATATCAGAATGTATAGATGATGTGGTTGGATTAATGGGTTTTAATCATTGAAGGTGAAAACCATTGGAAACCCTCATCAGGAGCTTCAGATTGTTGATTATATGATACATAGGGGTTTTATTGGAGGAAATTTTTTGTTCACTATATTCAAATGTCTACGAATAATGTTGGAGCTAAGGTGAGTCCCTCGTCGAAGCATTGATCGATATTAATATGGTTTAATAACCAAGGTGCTGAGAATGGAATCTGTAAGAGAGTTAGTTGGTTCATGTAGATATATCAATGGAACCATCCTATGGTGACACCTCTTCCACTCTATTGAACCACGACATGGATCTTTATTCTATAAACATGTGCATGTGAAAAATCATACATATCCGACATGGTGAGATACCTATGCTGGTTGGACTCCATGGTTGAGGTGACTCCCATATGTTGTGTTGAGCTAGCTCAATAGAAATATTGAATGGATAATTTTGGGAATTAATAACATCACTCCTAATACACGTAGAAAATATTCTATGTAATGAAATTAAATTTTCAATTTCAAATATTATTTTATAAAATTTTAAATCCTTCATGCCGATATAAATTAAAAAAATCTCATCGTATTATTTAAAATTATTCAAAAACACTCTAAAAATACTCCATGAATAAAATTATTTTGTTCATGGGATTATAAATTCTCCACTTATCCTTGAAAATATATATAGAACACATTTTGTGGGACAAAAAAATCCCCGATAGAATTATATTAATTCATAACTAAAGGAATTATATTCAAATGTAAAAAGCAAGCTCATTTCCACATACATAAATATGTAATGGTCTTTTGAAATGGATTTAATTATTTTCCCTGATAAGTGTGTTGATAAGTGGATTTTGGGTATCATAAATCGAAAATATTAACCCAAGTTGTTTGGATTTCCATATAGAATAATCTTATCAGGGTATTTGTTTTCAAAAGGTTATATCTCTTCATGGATATTAGAAAAAATAAATTATAAATGTTATATATTACATAATGTACAATGGATGTGGATGGAATGTAAATTTTGGAAAGATCCATGAAAAGTGTTATGGACATCGCTATATATCCTAACATAATGGGAATCTATCCACACACAGTTCTGATCATTGAATTCCAATACAGATATAGGTTAAAAATATTGGATGAATTTTGGACATATGTTCATCAATGAGGAGTTATATATTGAAATAACATATCTATATCTAGATCATATGTAATAGAGTGGATATCATCATTCCACAATAAAATCATGGGTAGGAAATCATGTTTCTCTAGGTATATTTCATGGATCGACCTGTCATTCAAAAATTTCAATCCATGAAGGACAATATGATCTACACAGTTTAAGGTCTAGTATAATAGACCATATTATAGATATGTTGTTTCATTTTTTATATCAATAGGTACAGTTAGAAGGTTCTTCGGGAATAGATATGTGCTCTAATGTTTTTCCAAATTAAATAACCATACGAGAACAGATAGATATTTTATTATGCCCATATATTTGTCCCAATTAAATTTGTATCATTTATTTCAACCCTAAATTTATCATAATCCATTGAGGGAGAGGGTTAGGTCCATAAATCATTTTTCTACTTGAGCCACATTTTACGGGGCATCATCCTAAAAACTTTTCCCTTTTTTATTTTTTAATCACTAAATTTTTTATCTACCCTACACATAGTGATTCACTGGATAGAGGAGAAATGACTCTTTCATTGGA
The DNA here is from genome assembly GCA_963277665.1 of Viscum album. Lineage (NCBI taxonomy): Eukaryota > Viridiplantae > Streptophyta > Magnoliopsida > Santalales > Viscaceae > Viscum > Viscum album. The sequence continues at coordinate 1,301,304,491 of OY728140.1, read as the reverse complement.
TTCCATTTATGGATTTTCAAAAAGGTTAGTGTGGTGTGTATTTTAATTTTAATATTAATATATTGTATGTTAGATCATTTAGTTGAATATGTTTTTTGTCAAATATCATTGAGCTAGAATTTCTATCAGTTGTGTTTGTATAGATCAGAATATGTATTCATATATTTTAATGTTGAATAAGATAGACCATATTTTCATGAAAAAAGAATCGTGTATTAAATTTTTGTCTTATTGAAATTGTATACCATTCCCCAATGAGTTAGAATCAAGAATTATGGGATGAACTAGACTTGTCTTGGACAAACACCAGTTACACATGGTTGATTAGTTCTATTGAAATGGTTCTCAGGATCACAGGGATCTGTTAACTCCATTACAAGATTAATACACCCTTATTTTATTTAATAATGGTCCAAATATTGAAAACAACAAAGGGATTACATGAGTAATCTATAAAATGGTTCACTAAAACAAGATAAAAATTATTTCGTGGTCTATGACTGGTTTGGAGGGATTCATGTACTCATGTGATGAATGGGGTAGTGGGAAATGTGTATTCATGAAGAGTTCTAAATACCAACATGATATTGAACCCACACAATTAGCATGATTATGGTCTATGTAAATAATAGTATAAATATTTTAAATCAGGGATATTTATATTGGGTATAAATTTCCAGGATTCAAACAAATCACCCTAGGGTGTAATGATCCATTGTGACGTTGGGGGGGGGGGTTACATGGTTCAGATAACCTTTTACCGTATTAAACGGCCTCTAGTTGATTTTATAGGGGATTTTAAGATAGAGAAAATGTTATAATTCCATGAATATTTATGAATTCTACCTCTGGTATCTATACACTTCCAACACACAAGGGTTTTTAACATTGTTTTTTATTCATATGAATTTTTAAATTTGCAGGTCATGAGTAATGGTATTCCTAATGAAGATTTTGGATCCATATAGATAGATCATACTATAACGTGTGAGTACAACCTACCATGAATATATGGTATATTGAAGGTATATGATACCTAATAAGAAGAGATGAATTTAATTTATTTCCCTGATGCATAGAGCATGTATCATATTCATTAAGATCACTATATGGGGACCGTAAAAAGGATAATTAATGATGTATTACATTCTTCCATCAAGAACAACAAAATAATATGACAACGTAACGTTTAATTTATTCAATCAACTTGAATTTTTTTATTATGGCTAGGAGAATCATTCTCTAAAGAGTTTGAACCAGATAATATGATATGGTAAAAACATGAATGGGAATATATATAATCACATTAGGGATAATAGTTCTACAGTGACATTTATATGGATCAGAAATATAATTGTAACTTTTTTCATGGAAAATATGCCTCCAATGGATATGTTAGGGGCTTGTATATATGATCCAATGTAAGGATTCCAATCATAGTAAAGTAGAGATCCACTTTTACATGGTTATTCTACTTTCAAAGGTTGTGAGAGGTTTTTATAGGTTCAATTTATTAGGAAAGGATGTTGATTATGAAGAGGTGTCTATACATAGAGGATTATGTCACCAGAAATGTTTTTACCATATACTGAACACATTTTCAAATATAAAGATTGTGATAATTTTTATCAAACTTTTTCTTGTATGAAATGGTCCAGAAGTACTGAATCATCATTTACGAAGATCGTGGGGTATACCATATAATATTTGTGACTTTTTTGTTTACACACTAAAATTTTCATATTCTCCCCAAAAAAAATTTATAGTGAGTAGAGACATGAGTTTTACATAGACCGATATTTTTTTAACCATAAAATATTTATTTCTATTTCACTATTAGTAAAAGTATATTTAATTTATACCATTATGGTCTTGGTTTTAATGTTTTATTACTTATTCTAAAGTGAAAATAGTATTTTGTCATGATGTACAGATAAATGAATAATTGGAAGTGTGACACAATATACCATCATGGATTCCTATGGTAGATAATACCCTACAACAAATTTTTAATGGTGATATTGATTTGTTATACCAGAGATCATGAGTCTTAAATCATGAGTGGTATTTTTTTATTGAAACATAGGGGATTATCGAAAATCACTCTTTGGTGAAGGACTCTGTAATTTTGTTTTTAGGGAACACTTGTATCATAATAAATTTTTATGCTAGGACAATTCCATATGAATAATTGCTGAAAGGCTTGATTAAATGATACAATGTGGGTTATACATGTGTAGTTTAGTAAACTATCCCATTAAGTGGGTCACAATCATAGATAAAAGACATGTGTAGTTCTTGGTTTCCCAATAGACTCAATACGGGATATGCGGTTTGGGGACTATGGTGTTCATGAATTTTAATTGATGAATCTTGAGCCTCATAGTCCCTAGGATAAATATTTTAGTTTTGTGATAAGGATTGGTAATTGATGATAGTTAGTGTATTTTATGTCATTTACGACAGTCCAAACTATCATGAAGTATAACATGTTTTGATGAAGAATCATGTTTTTTTCAATTATCAGTCATGTAATGATTTCTATATTCAATGTAGTTTAATGTTATACAAATATGATGATATGTGAGGGTGGTCTTTATTCTATTGTATACATATGTATAAATTCACTCATGATGGGAACCCCTATATAGATCTAGCTCACATGTATGTAAAGTGGTCCTTTAGTGATTGAAAATTATTTATTATCATATTTTCCTTCATGGAATTCTATTTATGTCAGCCATAATCTGTAATAATTCCGATTGTTTTTCCCAATGAAGTGATCTCCTAGGACGTAGTTCAGATGATTCATACATAGTAAAAAACATATGTGGAGATTATAGGATATCATCAAACAATGATTTCTAGGGATGCATGATTAATAAGGAACAAGAATTATGGGGATGATTTTATGATTTAATATGTCTACAAATGATGCAAATATTATCAATGGATCCAATATATGAGGGTAATTTCCTGGTTTATGTAATTATGCCGATTTGATTCATGCATTATGAGGTTGAAACTCATATTATAGCTAAGAATTTATGAGATTTGTTAAGAATGATGGGTGTCATTATCTTTCACTATGACAAGTTTGGGACATTACTAACATCAATGTCTAGGCCTATTTGGGTTTCACTTTTTATCCTTTAATGAAAGGGATAAATCTTTATGCATCACCAAAATTTAAATCGAACCCCCATATATAGATACTGATAAAAAAGGGGAATTTTAAAATTTATAAAAGTTATGGATGGGCCTAGAATAACTCATATTAGTGTCTCTACATGTGTTTTGATAATGTGAATTGAGAAACTATTTGTTCTAATATTGAATATTTACATATATTGAATTCATATATTGGTAGATGGGATTTATTATCAATATTTTAATATTATTTTGGATTATGAATCTATAAATATCCATATAATGTACATGGAAAAATAATTGAATCATTTTTTAGTGAAATACAATCATGGGAGTGGAGTATCACTATATTGGTCCAAACACAATGGTATATTGGTATTTTTTAAATTTATCACTAGGCATGGAATAAGAGATCTGAGCATCACTAAAATATCCTAAAATAATCTTCTATAGTCCAATACATTGTTCATTAAGAGAGTGTCCCCTGAATAGATCGAGGATAGATGTAGTGTGAAATGAAATGTGGTTTCAACTTAATATATAACCATTTAGTGAAGAATGTTTTGTCAAAGAACCATGGTGTAAGTGAGTATTATCATTCCGTTATTTTTTATTATGATAACCTTGTTACTTTGTATCATTAAAATAGATTTGAGAATCCATACATATCATTTACCAAAAACAATAAATCCACATGTAGTTCATAATCAAATGTCCACTATAAATATTTTCCTAATATAAAAGGAAGAAAGGGAATATTATTATTTATACATTGTCGATGGGACCAAGAAGGGGGAATAAAGATTCAACAAATATTATATAAAAATTGTAATAAAACAAAAAATAATTCTTGGAAATGTAACCCCTGTATATATAAGGATTATATGTAGAATAGAGGGACATTTGTTTCCCAAATTGGAGGTCTCCCAATATAATTAGGTGAGTTGGGAGTGAAATTTATAGCTGGTATTAGTGAAAAAGACTATAGAATCACTAAATATCAAATAATATATAGGAATAAAGTCACATGAGTACTTTTAATATGTCCTTGGTGTATGGTCTATAATTATTTATTTTATTGTGAATGTGATGGGTTCCTATATTGGGATATAGTTTTACTTGTGGTTGGATAATATATAGTATGTACCAAAGAGGGTATAAAAAAAATGAACATATAAGTGGGCCTAAGATAACATTCTTGGGAATCAATACATGTCATAAATTATGAAGAATAAATCGACACATAGTTCCTTTATAATGATGAATTACATTTTTAGAACTGGAACATTTTCAAGGGAAAAGAACATTTTATGACATTTCGGTTGGGGCCATGAACATAGATCTATGTGTCACTATGTACCTTATATTAGCAAGAATCATTATCCATGTATTTATACTCAATTTTTGAGGTAGCTTACACTTATCACACTCATATTCAATGGAGCTGGCATTATTTCAATGCATATGTCCACAAACAGTAGAACCAATGTAAGAAACCACCTACTAAAATATGGATCATGAATAGGATGAGGGAATGATAATTTTTTTGATTAATATGGTAATGAATAGGACCAATGTCGATTATCTAAATTTCAATACATATCCCATAGTTATGGAAATAAAAATATAATACAGATCATATAAAGATAATTATTTAAATAGATATAGCTCATATGTGATTAATATGGGGAAACCAAACACTTTGGAACATTAAGAATAGGTTTCAAATACTTCTATAGGGATCACACTCTAATAGGCGAGATAGTGGAATTAGGGAATTAGAAACATTGATAATGATATATTCATACAGGATAGACATTGATCCAAAAGTTTTATGTCATGTGTTTAAAAGGGCGCCTACACATTTTAATATAATTTGATAAGGACATTGATGTAATACAGTTTTAGTATTGAAAATTGTATTTTAATGGTTTGAAATTTAATTCTACGTCTCTAGGACTTGGGGAACATTTAAATACCTAGGAATACATTTTTTTAATTCATATATGGTTCCCCTTCATTGATCAATCCCATATAAATAGATAGATGATTTCATGGTTTTTAATTTTAATCCATTAAATTATGGTTCACTAGATTATACATTACCATTAAATTTCATGAAAAAAAATGTCCCCAATTTAGATAAATATCTTACATTGGGGTATTTTTGTATTCCATGCCAATATAGGGATGGAACCATCATAATTACTATTGTTTCCAACAGTAGTGGGTTATAATCAATTCACAATTATATGAATATAAATATCATATGGGTAATTCATCCCATAAGATGTCCCATTCTATGATTTCTAAGGTCATATATGATGGAATATTTTTTTTAATCATAAAATTATTTGACAAGAACCTATATGATGTTCATATTAATTTCTTACGACTAGGACATTAATGCAATATAATTTAAATTAATGATTCTATAACATAGCTAGTATGTTTTTCAGAGTCCTTCCCCCATTAATAATTATTAATTTGAATTTTTTCTCATCCACATGTGATGTGAAAGAAACATTTCTATATTTAATTAAATGAAAAGTCACAACACCAATGATTGAGGGGTAAGTCGGTGAGACAAGGTTATGGTATTACAATTTTTTATGGGGAAATTTTATGAATCCAAAGCATTAATATATATAACATTAATATATGAATTATTGTATACATAATTCATAATATTTTCACTTAAGACATCCTCAAAAAATTCACTATATGAACAAATGTGGATCAAAAACTAATGAGGGCTGACATTTTCTAGTAATAGATCAATACATGAACATATTCCATAGGATCATATATATATCATTCTCATATATAATGAAGGGAAATTATCATTAGGATACAAGACATTATTTTTAGGTCTCTAATTTTAAGGATTAATCATAGATACATGGAGTTGGGTTACTGTATAATTATGGGCCACAATGAAAGTTTAACCATGATGGGATGCCAAAACTATAGGGTGGAAAAGGGAACTTCTTTATACTTGAAAAGTCAGTAAGAGGTAGACACCTGACTATTTCTATAATATTTATGGAATATAAGGATTTCTCTAGAGTATAATATATATGAATATCTAATTATACTAGATGAATGAGAATCATTCCATATACATATTTTAAGGAAATGTAAATATACTTATCGATCACATATACGAGGGATGAAATATTTAGTTTTGGACCATGTAGAATAATTCCAGAAAAATAATTTTAGTTCATAATAGATAGACCAAATATAATATTTTGGTTAATATCCTACAACTTGGACTTTATTCCATTCATTTTAAGATCATATGATCAGGACTATGTTTCATGTCAATAAATAAAATAGGACTCAATCATGTTATTAATAATGAATTTCTAGGTCCCCCAATCTCACGTCAGTCATGATTGGCATGAGAATAAAGTGACAACAGAAAAATAATTGGCACCACAAGAGAGTGAATAAAAAGTATCATGCTGTGGAATTTAATTTTTAGGTGAAAAATATTTTCAACATGGATTTGACTCTCAATGAGATAAATTATTTAAAATGGTGAAAATTCATATCCATTGATAAAATAGTAGATCTATGAATCACTACATGTTCCATGGTAAGAGAACTAAGGAAAATAATGTCCTTATGGATGGTACCTATGCATATCATAGTGTTCCAATTGGATGTGGTAATATCATTTACTATATAGATATGTATTAATAATAATAAATTTTTATTGAAGAGTTTGCTAGACTAATAAAGATGGTTACTTGACATTCAAGAGGGCTAAGTGCACAGATTATGATAGATAACACTATCTTAGAGTATGATATTTGGATAAAACATAGTAACAGTAGGTAAAAAATACAATGTAAGATTTCTATGATGATCTAAGTCATCCACAAAAGGAAAAAATGGTCACATATTCTCACCTCATGTCATTTAGTTTAACAGCACAAGATGATGAAAAAAATTTATGTTGTTTTAGGATAAATTACCTAGAAACAAATTTGGTATGGTTTTGTGTCTAATGAAAATGACAATTACTATATTTTTTAATATATTTTATTGATGATATTCAGATATATAGTTTAAATTCATATAGGGATGTTTAAGATATCATATGGTTTACCTAATGTTTTCAGGAGTTTTACAGTCTAGTATAACCTCATTCGATAATTACATAATTCTCAGACAACATATTATGATGGAGTATTTTTTGGTTGTGTAATGATGACTTGAAAGAATGTCATATGGGTATCACGATTCTTTAACTACATTAATTGTTCACTGACATGATTTTGGAGTTAAAAATTTAATGGGAATAATTATTTATTTATATTCCCTAATAAATGATGATGTGGACAATAATAATGATTTTGAATAATGGAATCCACTTTTGGTCTCTTGATCCTTGGGATATTGAGAATATTATTCTCTGATAAACATGATATGTATGTTGATTCATTCCCAGACTTAAATGAGTTTACTTTATCAGATCAATTTTTAAGAGATGGGTGGCGCAGATTCATTATCATAGATAGTGTGTTATATTTACCGTTTTTTCAATGACTAAATTAGTGATTTCTGAGTAAATGGGTCCAATATCACCTTAATAATCTCATTTTTTTATTGATCCTAAAGTTTAAAGGAACTCCTAATTGTATGTCCAATAAATCTATGGTAGGGATAATATGTGAGTTTTCATCTCTTTTATTACTCATACAATTAATATATTCAATAGAGCCCAATCAAATAATTATCTAATGCATATCAATGATAATTCAAGACATGATATGGTGTGAATGAATTCACCATTATTAATTTTTCATTAATATATAGATTAAATAATTTCTTCCCTATACTATCAAATTCACCGCTCTCCTCATGGGTAAATAGATGAATTTGGGATTAGGGATGAGGTTTGTTGACCTTGATAAATTCATAGGATATGTGAAATCAATGTCGGACATATACACTAATCATGTATTCTAATGAATGGAGGACTATAATTTTCATGAAAATATTATGAAAACATATATGGTTCTTAAATATCTAGATTCAAGTTATATAGTTGGTGGAAAATAATAAAATTCCATTTGTCCTTTGGTCTGGGGGACAAAAAAATAAAAAAGTTCTCCCATCCATTTGGCCTGGTGTGGGGAATAATTATGTCCAGAAATCACAGGATCAAGAGTTGATGATAATAAATATTTTAAAGCCCATGTGTTCTATAACACATCACTTCAACAAGGGCATCTATAGCAGGGTGTGTCTTGTCATTGGGGAAGGATCACTAAGCTATTCCCCATATTATTGCTCATATATCCACATTATCTCTTTAGAGTAGTGAATTTATTTTTCTCTAAGAATTTCATTGACATTATCTCGGGGAAAACTAGTACAAATCAATATTAAAATGTATAATTAATTAATGTTAGTACTAGTGGAGGTTTATTAGATTCTTACTGATGAACATGGAGACACGAGAAAATTTATACATTTGATGTATCCGCTATCAAGATTGTACACTAAGATAACAAAATGATTGATAATTCCTTCTATAATGCCTTGAAAGTGTGTAAATAAAAATCCCTTTTATCCAAAAGTCAAACATTTTAATCATTGAATAAAACTTAACCCCCTCAATTTCACCGCCCCATGTCTTAGATGATCTTCATGTTCGTCCTTTATCTTGGAGTAGATGATAATATCATCAATAAAAACATAAAAAAAATCGAGGTAATGTCTAAAGACTCTATTAATCAAAATTATATAGATTTTAGAGGAATTAAAAAATCCAAAGGGAATCACCTGAAAATCATAGTTTCCATACCTTGTATTAAAGTCATTATTCTTAATAACTTACTTCATCACCTCTAGTTGAGGATATCTAGAGAGAAGATCCACCTTTGAGATGTATTGACATCTTCTTAGCTAATTTAACATGTCATAAATCCCTAGGAGATGATTATTGTTCATTGTGGTAATCTTATTGAGTTCCCTATTATTTAAACACATCTACATTGTTTTTTCCTTCTTTTTCAAAAATACCAATGGTCCACCCCATGGTGATGCACTAGGAAATATGAACACTTTGGGGAAAATCACTTGCAACTGCTTCTTTAACTCCTCCAGTTTGATATGAGGCATCCTATATGGAAATTTCAAGATACGAGTGGCTCCTGGTATGAGTTATATGTAGAAATATACCTCACGATCTGGGGGATGTTCGGGTAACTCTTTATGAAATATATCACTGTATTCCCTCATGATGGGAGTTTACACAAGGTTGTCACTTTCCTTTGACTCAACCATTTTGGAGACATTTGAATATTTATAGGGAATAAACACCCAAACCATTAATATATTTTTCAAAGTAGATTCGTGATCTTTCTTTTGTTTATAGAGAAGCATGGGATGGTTCAAAATATGAAATGATTTTTCCTTTTCCCGACAGTTTATATGTTCTCTATATAACGAGAGCCAATCCATTCCCATTATAGCATCGAATTCCACCAAGGGAAGTATTACGTAGTTTAGTGGAATAATCATCCCACATACGCCAATAGGAGAAGACTCAAAATCAATCGATGTAATGATTTCACCACTTGGTGTTTTTACATATATCCCTACTTCAAGGTTTTGGGGTATCGATTCTATAGTTTTAAAAAACATGCAATATATAATGGATGCATCGAACCATAATAAATAAATACTTCATCCATTATGGAGTGAGTAAGAACTTTACCTTGTAAAACATCATTATATATCTCCACATACTTAGTAATAGTGGAATAATCTTTCCCTTCTTCATTTGAATTTGTTAGCTGATGGTGCTGATTACCCTCGAGGACTTGATGTTTAGTGCACTGGTCTTCATAGTTCCCTTGTTCCATATAGTTGTAGCATTAGATAATGGGTGGTTATCTTTTTTATTCCACTACATTCTCATTCATTTTCAATAATTTTCAACACTATTGATCAATGTGGACTTCATTCCCACAGTTTAAGAATTTTCCCAACACTTTTATCTAGTTATGATGATTCTTCTTCCGACATTTTTTTCATGTGGTTCATAGATTTTTCTTTCAACCTTTATCATTAAGTCATCTGGCTCAAAACACCATATTTTGTTTCATATCACCATATCCATTGGTTCATTCTCCAATATCCACATCCACTTTTATGGATCACAAAACAAAATCGTCATATCTCCCTAGGTCACTAATTTCAAGAGCCTTTCTAAGACATGGTTTTAATCCACTAAACAATGTATCAATTTTATAATCATTGTTAATAAAAAAACCTAAAACATACCTTGAAGCCTTATGGAATTCACATTTTCAGTTATGAATTATTCTACTTTCATTTTCTAGAGCACTATGAATTCTCTCTCACTCTTCATAGGAAAGGATCTAGGGAAATACATATTAAGAAACATGATCTTAATGTCTCTCTATTATATATCTTCAACTTCATCTCCTAGCTTGGTGTTCTTAATCAATTTGAAGCATTGATCGACCTATCCATCAAGATGAAAAATGACTAGTGTCACCTTTTCTATCTGAGAATAGTAAACTACCAAAAATATCTTCTTCATGGTGTTAATCCACTATTATGTAACTAGTTGTTAAGTATATCTACTAAACATTAGCGATTATTGACGCATAAAAAACTTGATAGCCACTTTCTATCTCTATGGTGAAGGAGTAAGTTCCTCATTATTTAGGTGATTATTCATTAAATGAGATAGTTGGGTAAAAATGTCTATAATTGTTTGAACACCAACTCTCAAGGAATTGGGAATGTCATTCAAGAAATCATTGCATTGTCCCTTGCAAGGTTTTTTAGCATGGTTTCTCTTGGTTCCTACCATTTTCTAAAATGGTATAGGCTAAAATTAAACATAGGTCAATGATTCCAGAATAATGAAGTTATTAATTTATGAAATGTACACAAAAATCATATCTTGAGGGATCACTATGTCTATAAAAGAATCATGTGTACATATTTTCACTTAGTCTCATATAAGAGGTTTTCTCTTGGATTCAATAATCCTAATTCCAAAATTTACTAAAAAATTAGCACCGCAAGCTTCCATGGTACACTTTCTTTTGAATAATACAGCAGCGTGTGTTATACGCAACTTCGAGTTCTAACACACACCACAACCAATCAAACTAGCCATTATGAATAGTAACACCTACTTTTTGAAATTTTATAAATTTTATCTCTCAAAATGGGATTCATTTTTGGATTCATAATATCAAATTTAGCACATGGCGATATTTTGGAACTTTTCAGATAACATTTATATTTTTATGAATAGTGAAAATAACTAAATTTTAATTAAAAACATCTTTTTTAATCAAAATAATCATTATTGATAAATTAGGAATTTGAGTGGTTTTAAATTATATTTTGAATATATTTTTACCATTTAATACAATGTTGTTCATTGTACATAATTTCACAATTGAACTGGATATAAACAAGTGTCATTCTTTTGATAGTGATTATCTCTTAAAAACACACTTTGTTTTAACAACTGGAATTAATTTTAAATTAATTTCTTCAACTTATGTGTTTTGAATTTGGAAAAATGGATTCCGTATTTTTAATTAGGATGTTAAAATTGTGTAAATAGGTAAATTTTATTTTTAATCATTTTGAATAATTACTTCGGTAAATATTTTATTTACAATGGTTAAAGTGTAAATCTAGTAAATAATGGTTAAACAATAATATTATAATAATAAAAAATTACCCTAAAACGTGACCTAACCTTATTTGTGGATACCTTTCCAACCATGGGAATATTTGGGTCGATTTTGGGGCCCCATGGAGCCACTTTTAGGTGATAGGGACACTTTATTTTAATTAAGTTAAAATAAATACAAAAATGACATAAGCATATATCGTTTAGAAAAAAAACATTTACATAGGGTTATATATGTTGTATTTTAGACTATAAATACTAATTAGAAAGATAAAGAGATTTCCTTAATAATGGTATTTTATTTATAATTTTTAGACATTATATAATTTAATTTATTTATGACACAATGGTGATGCAGTAATTACCTAATTAATAAAAAAATTAGAATAATTGATATTATAGATACCCAAATAAATGTAATTTGAGACTTATTATAAATAAAAATAATTTTATAGGTTAATATGACATGTTATTATTTATTTAATTAAGTTTTTTAGAAGTAATCATTCTGTTATTTGTTTTTACAAAAATCAATTATTTAATAGTTTCAAAATTGACATAAAAGATATTTTAAAACAAATATTATATTATTAATTGATATTAAATTCCTAAAAATCTAAGGTTCGGCCAAAAGGCTTATATCATGATAGGTGTATCATTAATGGACCACTTGGGGGTCTCTTGGATTTTTATAGAATGTTTATTAACCATATAATATAAAAATACAATAGACATTGTAAAAGTGAAACAAATTAACTAAGAATTAATACTTAAAGATAAGGTTAATATAGTAACTAAAACCTATCTAAATCCTTTTTTTGAGTGGTTTTCGACCCATAACCTCCTTAAAATTTATATAATCCAATTTTGAACCATTAGAAACTGAATATGAATGTATTATAATATAATATTTATAGATTTTCCAAAGGTTCCCCGCACCCCTCTTATAAAAGGGCACTCCCCCTTCTCACTATTTCACATATTCAAAGCCTTTTGACTAGGCCAAAACTGCCCAAATACTCTCTCAACTTCCCTCACTTCATCCTAGAGGCCTTAGTTTGATCGGAAAGCCATCCTAAAGAGCGTTTTTTATCAAATCAAAATGAAGAACCTGAAGAAGAGGTAATGTTTTCACCAACCTCTTTCAAGTTCCTTTCTTCTTCAACTTCTTCTTTCATTGTTATTAACATTATAACATAATAAATCCACTAACTTATATATACTGTGATGTTATTATAAATATGGTACAACCATATTCAGTATTCAATCCATCCTTTGAATGACATGTCACCATACGTGCGTACGTACAGCTTACCATCTCCATGTCGTGGTGTAATTGTTATTCAATAAATTATTATTTGGATGTGTATAATAATTATGTGTAATTAACGTAAATAATAAATATAACATGATAATGATTCTTTATATATGATATAAAATCCAATTATATATTATTTTAATATCAAAAGAATGATATTGTCGCTCGTACGTACGGACGGACTACCGTCTCCACGAAAGCGATGAGATTCATTCTCCATCGTATCCATTCAAGTATAATTCTCATTTGATGATTAAAAATAATTTTTAAGGACTTTATATAATTATGTATATGAATAAGATACAACCTATCCATAACAAACATGACTTATGTAACAAAACATATAAAAGAAAACTAGTAAGGTAACACCCGAAACCACGATAATTCTAAGATATTATTAACAAAAAAATGTTAAAAGATCATATATGATATCATTTTAATGTATATGCTTCTTGTATAATTTAAAAACAATTATTTAACCATTATAAAGGAGGTTAACCTTCCCTCAACCAAGGAAAAGTACAAGGTAAGGGTTATTTCACAATCTTATCATTATCCACGGTTGTTTGTATTTAATTATCTACTCAGACCTCTTTATCATCCACATCCATGTTTCTTAAAAATGTATTTCAAAACATTCTTACTATTTTACAGAATATGGGTTAATGTCATTTATACCGTTGTTTGACTTTTTAAAATAATCTTATAAAGGAATGTTTACGTTGTTTTCAAAACAAGGTTCTTTTTAACCTTTTCGACAGAATTAAGGTAAGAATGTCTTTTTTAACTTATACGGCAGGTGCATCTATTTTCCGCCGTTATAAGATCTTAGAAGTTTCCCTTACAAGCTTATAAGAAAATTTTCATAGTAAATGTTTTATTTTATAATTATGTGACTTTCAAATTATTTAAAAAAAGATATATTTCTCTCAAATTGTTTTGATTTCATCTATGTCAACATCCTTTGATGGATTTTAAGCTTATTTGAAGTTTATTTATTTTTATACAAAACTTCCATATTGTATTGAAGGTTTTGTGATATGTTTGACTATGAATGTGTTTTTTTATATCATTCATGGTTTATGGAGAAAGTATTGACATTTCGTATGCTAGTTTTAATACGAATGTTTATGTTATGTTTAAACATGTTCATAAGCGGAATTCATTGGAAATAATATGTAAAGGGTGGAGCCCGCTATAGCTCCTCGATGCATCGGTAGGTCCCATGAGACAAACTAGTGTCTTGGCACAAGGACTTCACAAAATCTTATTTGTAGTCTTGGCATGAGGCCTTGGATATGTGGTTATGATAGTATGGCATTTTGAATTCCATCATTATGAAAGTGGTTATTGATATTGCATGTGATTATTCGATTAGTATAATATCCATGTGAATAAGTAAATGACATCATTTCTTTTTATTTCTACCATATTATGTTGAAGTTCAAGTTTAAATGGATTTTGTTTTAGTTATCTATTGACTTAAATGTTTATTCTTATTTACGAAAGTTTCTGCTATTTTGTAATCCTTACAGGGCATTTGATCTCACCCCTTTCAATGTTTTATTTTTCCCAGGATGTGAAGAAGTAATTTATGAATGACATGTTGGGATAGTATATGGGGATATGAGTGTGGACTATGGAGACTATATTGTTGTTGTTTTCATTTTATGATGTAATATAAACTTTATTAATTTATCTAGTTATTCCAAGGCTACTAAACTAATTGGTCTTTCGAGACTTGATCTTTATTGTGATCATGCCAATGTTATATAATAATGCTTTGACTCTGGATAACTGGGGTTGGGGTGTTACAAAAACATTCCTCTAATACCTACTATAGAAACCCTACATTTTTTCAATTAAATTTTCATAATTTAATTTATAAACAAAATAAAAACAATACACATCAATGATTAAAAGGTTTAGTATATTGGAAAAAATAAGACCATACATAACATTTACCAAAACAAATTATTTAATTCCTTCTTTTTTATATTCTTATTGGTTATTGACCTCTCTTTAGTACATGTAGTCACCATAGGATATACATCAAAAAGGGGTGATCTAAAATTCAAGTGAGAGTATATATAATAACATTAAAAAACGTAACATGGTATGATCATAGACATCATCATCATATCATGGTAATATGATAATAACCCTGAGAGGAAAATTAGAAAAGTCTTGGAATGTGGTAATGCAAAAAAATTGAAATATACTTTCATAGTGATTTACTACAAAATAGAATTTTGATAAAAACTATTATCATGTTCACACATCATTTACCATTAACGCATCAGTCTAATCAATTTACCCAATGTATTGGAGTGCTATATAATTCTTGGTGCACACATCACATTCAGACAATCATATTACACTATATAATTTTGGGCGCACCCATCGCATCATAATATTTTCATTTTTATGTGTACCACATAGAACATATATCAATAAAAAAATAACCCATTTAAAGGAATGGGTTTCATATATTTAGAACACATTAATAAACATTGGGATCCAAATTATAGAGATAATCACACTTGATACAAGGACTATCATTCTTGAGTGAGAATTAAAATATGTGTTTTTGAACGAAGAGTTATTTTAAAAAACATTGCTTTTTAAGAAAATTCCATTTTAATACATTTTTATCCTAGAAAAGGTTACATAACATTGAAAAAATTGATTTTATATGAGTAACCACACTGAAAACTGAGTGAAAGGGGGAGAACCCGATGAAAGAAAGTTGGTTTCAAGAATTTCCCCTTATATTTTATTCAAACGCTTGTTTTACATTGTTCTCATGTATAATGACATTATATTCATTAATTAAAAATTAAATAACCCTTTATATATCAATATGGTTCATTATGGTTTGATTAAGATTTTTTATGGTCCTTTTTATGAGTTATTGAGTTTATATTTATTGTTCGGGAGTGTTCTTTTTCTTTGTTTTCATAAACGGTTCACTTGTACTCAAGAATATAAGTTCATGTAGAACATGAAAAAACTTCTAGAACTGATATTAAATTTTATTAACGATATTGAAGGAGTTTAAATGATCTTATATGGAATTCTGTTATTTTCCTTGTGGATGAATCATTAGTTAAAATTTTACGACGATCGTTTTAGGTTAATTCGTGTGGTTTTAGGATAACAACAAACATGTTATGTTTTATAAATTTTAATTATTAATAAATGTTGTCTCAAAAACATAAAAGGGGATTAAAAAAACCGAATAATATCTGGTTTAAACAATTTTATAGTTTCATTTATAGCCTTGAAGGAGTTGAATTAAAATGGAAGTGCAGCCCTAAATATTAACAAACCACGGGTGATGATTTCATTTTTAAAATAAAAGAGACTGAGATTTGAGTTTAATGATGAATATTCAATTAAAAGGATATCATACGATTATATAATACATAATTGAGTCTTAATTCTATTATGATGTAATTATGTGAGTAGGTAACAATAAAAGAAAAAAACATGAATGGAAATTGAAAGGAAAAAAGAGAGAGGATTAACCTCCGGAATCCTCTGTTGGAGATCCTCCTTAAAAAACCTATGGGTGGTCTTGTGATGAGGCCAAGATCTCATGGACGTGGGGGCGGATATAGGGAAGTGATTTGGTGAGAAATTCTACATGTCTTGATGCTTGATAAGTTTGAAGTACTGAGGGTGTGAGGGTTTGTATTACAGAGGGGGAGATGGGTTTTCTCAATATTATAATCCTTAATTTATTATTTATACACAGTACATGTAAAGTGATGATTCTATGACCAAGAATAATAATATGTTCACGTGTGTTCTTTATTTTAGTTCTCACATCATTCATGATGTCTAAAATAGTGGATTTAAATTACAACGTGTTTATATAGTAAATTAATTCATTTTACAATCCACTAAAAATTCATGTATTTTAGAAAAATCACAAAAAATTACCAAAAACATTTTTCTATTTGTAAAATCTAAAAATGAAATCAATTTTTCTAAAATAATATTCTAAATAATAATATTTTACTTTTTTAATTGAAATACTAATTTACCTGAAAATACATGTTTAATGGTAAAACTAATTTCATAATGCTTTATGAAATTAGATAAGATCATAAAAAATTATTTTAAAACCAGAAGGCATAGAATTTTTAATTTTTTTAAAAATTTTATGACAATAGTTTTTTTAAAAAATTATTACTTAATTAAAATTAATTATTTAGGTCTTTCACGAATAAAAATATGTTTACTATGGTCATATTGTCACATATAAGATACCTAAATTTTATTTAATCATTCATGGGTAAGTTTACTATTATTTTGTATGATTTAATAATCATAAGGGTCATATGACAATTCATATGGGTATGATAATATTCATAAAGGTAAGTTAATTTGCACCAAAAATTAGGTTTTTCCTATGGGAATCGAAACATCTTACTGATATCAACAATGTAAGCATATTTTCGAAATTCAAAACCTAGAGGTGGTAACTTTTTGTTTAAATGTCACATAGTATTTCATTTAAGAATGATGTGGAAATGTTTTTCCTAATGTTATTGTTAATTACACTAATAAAAGAATAGAAGAAATTTCATTGATAAATGATTGGTTTGTTACAATCTCAGGCTCACCCATCCTCAGTTTACCACATAACCACCCGTATACTAAAACAATTACTGATAACCACAACACAATCATAAAACATAAAACAAAATAAAAAATAAAAAATCACATTTCCCCATTTAAATAAAAAGATATCATTTCAATATATTTACATAATAAATCATTTCAAAAAAACATATTAAATACCAAAATACATGAAAATTTAATACGATATTTATTTTTCATTTAAAAACATTAAGACTTATAGAGGAAAAAAATATGAAATAATGGTCACGACGGTGGAAATGTCATTGCCTCCGTGTATATTAAAAAACATTTCCATTGTTTATATTTAAAATTTTATATAAAAAAATATTCTTATTGAACACATTTGAATTAAATTAAATTTAAAATGTGATTATTATACACTGTATAAATTATGTTGGTGTATATTACCAATATAGCCCTCAATTAAAGAATATTGAGATAACGTACCTTCAATAGAGTCTTAATCATCATGTACAATTGTTATATTCCTAAATAATAATATTTTGTTAATTTATAGTTTCATTAGAACCATTTAGTATAATAATTTCTTTTATATCACATATTTCCATGTTATAAATATTACATAATTATTTATGTTCACATGGAACATTTTCTCAATATTCAGAAGTTGAGTCGAAATTGAAAATGTCTGGATGTAAATTTTCCATGATTTCGAAAGTAAATTATCTCCATTATAATTACCATGAAATTATTATAACTATTAAAAATTAATTACACTTTTAAATCAAATATTTTATTTATGGTCTGAAAAATGAACAGTGTTTGAATCACGGAGACGATAAGTCGTACATATGCAAGACTAACATTTACATTTTCATTGATCATTATGTAAATAAGGTAAATATTATTTCAAATTTAAATAATGACCTCAACACATTAAATGTAATAATAATAATTAAAATATAGTTATATATATTATGCAAGTGACACGGTGAATAAAAACAATACACATCGCTGCGTGGAGGTGATAACTTACACGTACACACAAACAATGTTATCATTTATGAGATCATAGAAATTAAAAATATAACTGATATATTATTATATTATACTGATAAATATGTCATTAAAGTCATAAATATTTAATTCTATCATTATGAAATTTATTGAGAGAGATCTATGGGAAAATAATTATATCGTTTCGTGTAGGTGATAGTTCACATATACACACAAACGATTAATACCTTTCCCATTTGAAGGAATTATAGTTGGATTTAGGATATGATATTAACATAATTAATTAACAATATATTTACGATACTATATTTTTTATTTCATTATGTAGGAAGAATTTTTTAAGGAAGTGGAAGAAGAAATAAAAAAATTATTAAAGAAAAAAATGAATCTTTGTTCAGTGAAAGCCTTTGAAGAAAACATTAAGACATCTAAGAAGGATGCTAATCCTACAATAAATACTCAATAATGTAGATAAGGATTCTAGGATGGGGTTTGGGAAGATTTTGGATGATATAAATGGTTATTTATGTGTGAGTTGTAGACAAGACTGGGTACATTTTATAGGATAGGGGAGGGGCACCATTGGAGACTCTTAAAATATAAAATTATTATAAATTATGTTTTTAATCCAATTGAATCAAAAATTAGTTATACATAATATAATATGAGCATATTTATAAATATTCTCATGCAATTATTTTTATACTTCTTTTTTTAATTTTAAACATTATCATTTCAGTTTACCATTAAATTTTAAATTTAAATTTTAATTGTGGTATCAACCATTAAAAAATTAAGATGATATAAATTTTAAATATATAAGGTAAATTACTAATAATAAAAAACATTTTTAATATTTAGAACTGATTATATATAATTTTAAATTTTAAATTATTTAAAAAAATTTATATTATTTAATAATGTTTTATTCTTATAGAAAAACAATTTTGTCAATTTAGACACTATTAAGTTTATTGAATAAACATAAAATCCAAATAGGATGAGAACTTCACAAAACCAAATTCAATATACATGTAAAATTCAATGTCACCTAGAATATTCTTTAATGTTATCAGATATTTTAATTATAATTTTTTTAATATTATTAGAATCAGTTATTTGATTCTTTATTTAATAAATCTATAATTACATCATCATTGTGTCATAAATAAATTTAATTATTTTTTCCATAACATTTTAAAGAAATTACCATTATGTTGGTAATATTTTTATATTTTTAAATAATATTTATATTTTAGGATATCACTTATTTGACATCATATTAAGATTTTATGAGTAATAAGAGACATCTTTATGATATTTTTTATATTTAAAATAAATTCTTATTATTGTCATAATCACAGCCAAGTGGATTACAAAGGCCACAATTTCAACCAAATTATTTTATGAGTCATATATTACTAATAGAAAAAAATTAGTACAATTTTTAGTGCAGTTTTATATTATAATAATGTTATTTTTACCCATAGTTACCAAATTTATCCTTTAGCCGTGGTCAGAAACAATAATGTTTCTGTTAAAAAATAATAATTTTGATCATATTAGCCCACATTTTCCATTTTTATTAAAACTATTTATGTTGTTTTTTAATATTAAATTCATAGAAGTGGATATTTTAAATTTTGTATTAATTTCATTATCGAAATGAAAAGTTGTGTTTTTTAAGTAAAACATTCAAAACTTCACATAGTTTTTCTATTCAATTTTTATATGCAATTACTTCCAAAGAACTAAATATGAATGCATGAAAAAAAATTAATCTAAATTTTTTAAATCTAACTAAAAGTATCACTTATCTATATAAATAAATGAGCAAAAAAATAACTTTGGAATTAAAATGCAGTGCTTTCACTATTCATTAAAACAAGTTATTTTTTTATTAAAATACAATAATTATTCCGATGTAAATAGAAGCAGTTTATTTTATCAATTATAACATATAATTTATTAAAAACAAATATTTAAAATGGGTTATCCATTAAAAGGTGGTAAAACCACATTTTTAGAAAAACACTCATTTTATTTATAAAATTGTATTTTTACTTATATAATGTTTAGAAAAGATATAATAAAATTTTTAAATATGAAATTAAATTAATATTTCATTAATATAATCCAAAAGGGAGATTTTATTAATATAAAACCACAATTATGAACATCCAAATATTTATTCATAAAAATATAATTTTATATTCAATTGGTTTTTATTTAAATTTATTATTAATTTTCTAACCAATTAATAATTATATAAACATGTTTAAACCCTTTTTTCATAATATAGGTATTATCATTCATTACCACCATTCTAATATATTTGTGATAACTACAACTTGAAATAGTAATATTAACAATTTATTATATTTTGTATATCATAGTCATTTATGCAACATATGATTTTTGAGAATCCCACGGTTTCCTATTGGGTATGATATCATACATAACATCTAATGTAATGTAAAATTAATATATAATTAATAAATATTAACATATATGAAAATTATAATTCTATAATTACTTAGGGTGTTACATCATTCCACAATTTTGGAAATTTTATCCTTGTAGTTTCAAATTTGGAATCGGTAATTAGGGATTCACATTTCAAAATAAATTCATTGAAATCCCCCAACTTAAAAAGATTAAATAAAACTACCACATTAAAATATATAAATTGATGTAAAACATGTCACACAATATAACAAATTGTATGATTCTATTTTGGTGAAATTGGATATTGAACACAAACTAACCATCACATTCTGGTAGAGAATGATCGAGAACATGATCAAGATAATGTTAACAATTTTAAAACCACAATCATGTGATAGAATAATTGTTCAGGATTTTGTAGTAGGGAAACTAAATATAAAATGTTTTTTTAAGATTTTTTTCAGAAGGTTGTATATTTCATTTACATCATATACTATGATCATAAAAAAAACATTCTTGACAGGTGGAGTTTCATCCTTTAATTAAATTCCACCAAACCCATCTTTTTTCCCAGAATTTTAGTATTTGAGAGAAAATTATTCACACATGAAACAGTAGAATCAATTTCTAGAGAATGAATTAATCCAAAAATAATTAATTTTCTATTCTAAAATAACATTTATCATATAATCCCCATATCATTTTCCTATTCCTATGATATCCATGTGAAAAAACATATCTTCCCAAATTCAACTTATTCTTATTCCATATACTTGTTTAACTAAAAATAAAATCACATACTGACCAGGGGAATCCTGTAGTATTGTTGTAAGTGATAAAGAATTATCACAATTTGTTTGTGGGTTTTATTTTCTCAACCTTATCTAACGCGGTGGGTTATAACCCTTCATGTCAGTTATCCATTTCCCAAAATTAAATTATTTTATAACATTCCCATAATGAAATAAAATTATCAAAAAAACCATAACATGTTTTTTCCTCAGAGTTCATCTCATAAAATTCATTTTGAAACCAAAAATGTAATAAATTATAATTTTCTCAAAATCAATGATCATATAAACCCTAAATGTTTATCCATAATTTTGTAATTTTGATCAAAAATGGAAATAAAATTATTCATAAAGTAAAAAATTCATAGAACAGCCTTCATGGTTACACATACTAGAAATAATGTATTTTAATGTAATCCCATTATTAAAAGAGAATTCATATTTTCAAACATTTCATCATCCATAGATCTTACATAACACTCATATCACTTTTATGTAGACAACATAATCATTTATTATTATTTATGTTCCATTAAACCCATTTTTCCATATTATTCCATTACACTAGATTCGTAAAAAAAAAGAATCATTACCTAATATTCAATATTGTCATAACTTGAGTGAAGAAATAACACATACCTTTACTCGAGTATTTCTAATTTTTCCTTATCTTTAATTGTATTGGGATTAGGTATCTCTAAAAATATATATGAATGATCCTCTTCATCCCATTATGGAGACTTTTTTATAGGCCAGTGATTTTTATAATATATATACACCCCAAATTTTAAAATTCAATTGGCAACTCAAAAATAACTTCATTCCCATTCCTAGAGTCACCTAAATGAATCCTTCTTTCATTGGATGGTTTTTTCTTTATGACCTTCATTATGACATATATAACATCTTCATATTTAAAAAATTTTCCTGATCTTTATTGTTATATCCTTGACATATATTTCATTGAATATACTTACCTTGTTTATAACTATCTGAACATCCACTGAGATTTATTTCACTCAGATATGATGAATAAGAAAACTCACCATCGTTTCAGTGGTTAGTCAAGAATCTTGAAAGTTGTTTTATAATAACCAGGAGTGTTCTCATTGCATCTCTAATTTAATTTGGTTTCTCATTTAGAGAGCCAACATTTTATCCTTCACATCCATTTTTTACATTGATTATTTCTTTATACAACCACTTACTAAAAAATTGTTAGTGTCAGTATATCAATAAAATCATAATAAATTTTCTTATGAAGAAGATAAGCACTGGGATATACTTATTCATGTATTATAAAAATCATTAAAATTATCTATACTAATAATGATTTTTTATTTTGTTCATATATAATTTGTATCTTATATGTAAATATCACCCAAATATATAAAGTTATCTAAACCAATATTTGATACCATCTATAAGTAAATAGATGTAAAAATTAAATAATCATGTGTTAAATCAATAATCCACATTTTATATCATTGTAGGATTAGTGTTTTATAGAATCACGACATAGAAATGGCATCTATGCATAAATATTACAATGTATCAACTTCTATGGACTATCAATTTTATTTCACAAAACTAAACTCTTTAATCTATAAAATTATTTCTTTTTCATGAAGTTTTTTTATAACATTTATCGTTAAATCTTCATTTCTTTTAACCATCCTTATGCCCAATGATAGTCATTACAAATACTACGTATGAGTATGAAAATCTCAGTAAGGGAATATAAAATAATAAAAGAAAATGTAATTCCATGAATACTTATGAACCCATGAAATCATAATTTTCACACATAAAAAAGAAGCTCTTTATAATACCCCATGAAATCATAATATTCTTGAAAAACTCATAGAAATTATAAATCCTAAAGGTATCTTGTGGAATCCATATCATGCGTACACTATATCTTTCACCGCTAGATAGGGGGAATCCATCATGGATACATTTAAAATACCTATCATAGTATATTCACGGAATATATTGAGAGAATCATTATAATTTAACATATTCTCATTTCCCAATGACTGAGAGAGATATCATAGGCTCACTTACCATAACTTTATCATGAATCCACCTTTATACATATAGAATTCCCATGAACAATAACATAATCATTACATATACAACAATAATGAATGAAAAATTGCATTTTAACATTTTAATCACTATATATAATTTCATGATATTGAAATAATAATTACACCATAAAAACCATTTCCAATAGCAAAAAATTCAAAAAAAAATATGGTATTTTTTCCCTTCTGAAATTAATACGGCTTGAATAGGAAGCGAAATATCAAATAATGGTCATATCATCAACCATTTTGTTATCACTAAATATGTTTAAAAAACAAAAACTTCCATTTAGTAAAACTATTCATAGAAAATGATACCTTTTGAAACCCATTGAATGAAATTAAATTTCAAATGGGTTTATTGTAAACCATATACCATTGTTTAGTGTATATTATCAAAATCTGCATCAATGAAAGGAGATTAAGATGAAGTACATTACCTTGAGTCCGACTCATATTGTACAAAAATTATATAACTGAATAATAAAGGTTTGTTAATTTATACATTCATGATAACCAATTTAAATTTTATTATTCCTTTTATTTCACTTATTACGCTATTAGAAACGTACATAATTACCTAATTTTAGATCGGATGTTTTGTGGATATTATGTACTTGAGTCAAAAATGAACTTATTATGATGTAAATTTTCCATGTGTCCATAATGAAATCTTATCTAAGATAATATTAATTAAATAATAATCAGTTTTATATATCAATTATAATTTTTAATGAATCCATTTATTTGTGGTATGAAAATTGAATAACATTATAACCACAGAGACAGTAGGTAATATGTACGCATGAGTAATGGTTCCATTTTTCATTAATCCTTATGGAAATAAGGTAATAATTATATTATCCTTAAATAATGATCATAATATATTTAAAATCTTATTAATTATTAAAATATAACTATATATATAATATAAATAATGTGTTGTGTAAAAATGATTCCCATCACATTACTGAGGTGATAGTTCAGACATACACATGAATTGCATTATGAATTTAATGTGCCTAGAAAGTAAATAAAATAATTGATATATTATTCTCTTTTAATGATAAATATGTCATGAACATCAAATATAAACATTAATACCATCATTATGACAATCCTTGAGAGGCGTTTATGAAAAATGATTTACATCGGTCCGTGGAGGTGATAGATCACATTTTTGTATAGACGATTAATTCCATTCCCCATTAATGGGAGTGGAGATGTATTTAAGTGATTATATAAACTTAGTTAAATCTGGGTATATTGATTATACTAGGGTTATTGTTTCATCTAGGAAGAATAATATTTTTATAAAGTGGAAGATGAAATTAAATACAATTACATAAAGAAAATGATAACTCTTCTTCAGTTGATCTCCATTGAAAAACAACATAACAGTTATAATAAGTGTTTTATGCATAAAATATGGCCTCAATCATGAGTATTGGGATTCTAGGAAGTGTTTTGGGAGGATTAAGGTGTATAATAATTGTTATTGAAGTGATAGTATTATAGAAGAGTTGTTACCTTTTTATAAGGGATGGGCAGGAAACCCTTGGAAACTCATAAAATATTAAATTAATAAAAAATAATTCTTTATTTTAAATGAATAAATTTATTTATGTATAAAATAATATGATTATAGTTCTAAATCCTTCCACTAAATATTATTTAGGCATTTTTAACTTTATTTTATACATTATCTTGTTTGTTAACACTGTAATTTTTATTTTTAATTTTATTTGTGGTAATTTTTTTAAAAATTATAAGGATATACAATTTAATAATATAGAGTCAATTCCATATAATTAAAAACATTATGAAATTATAGACTTTGTTATATCCACTTTGAATTTTTAATATTTTTTAATTTTTTTAAATAATTTAATTATTTATTATTTTTATAAAATATCAATTATTTCAATTTTGACACTATAAATATTATTGAATTTAAATAAAATAAAAAAAAGAGGGTTGACATAAAAAATATTTAATAGTCTAAAAAAATATCATAGTCCATAATAAAATTTATAGATGGCATAAAATATTTTAAATTATAATTTATTATTGTTATTAGAATTATTTATTTGATTCATCCTTTAATAAACCTATTATTGCATCATCATTAGGTAATAAATAATTTCCATCATCCATTTCCTATAAACAATAAATAAATTATCATTATGTAGGTAATCATTTTAGATTTATAATTACTTTTTATAGTAAAATAAATCACTTATATAACATCATATTAAAAATTATTTAGTAATATGAAACTTGTTTATTATATTTTTTTTACTTTTAAAAAATTTTATTTGTGTCAAAATCAAGCTCATGTGACTTCCAATGGCTTCAATTTTGGAACAATTGTTGTCTTTATCTACTATAACCCATCGAATAAGAATAGTACATGTGTTAGGTTAGTTTGATATAATTATAATATTAATTTTACCCTTATTTGTCTAATTTAACATTTAATTATGGTAAAATAATAATAAAGTTACTATGCACCTAAAAATTATTTTGATCCAATTGGACAACATTTTTCATAATTATTACAACCATTTATGTTGGTTTTTTAATACTAAATATATATAAATTTAAAAATTAAATTTAAAATTATCTCCCGTTTCAGAATGAGAAAATAAATTTTTTATGTAAATCATTCAAATGTTCACATAGTATTTCTATTCATATTCAATATGAAATTTATTCTGACATTAATGACCCAAACCATACCGAGGAACAACCTAAAAATACATTAAGCCCATATCAATAGGCCAACTTCTTTACTTTTTCTCTTATTGATTGGTTGTGGTACTTTTTTGGGTTGGGTGTATATTTCTTCCCTTTCGCTTCCATCTTTACTTTTCTGTACTTTTACTATTAAGGGGACGATGTGTGTTTGGGTTTTATTTATAGTTGTATTTTATATTTTTTTTTCTCCCTATACACTATTTTTATTGAGTTGGATTTGTGTGTTTGTAGGTTCCTTGGCAAAGGCTTCATCGAGATTGTTGTGCCTTCAACGCTTATGGCCAGGCCACGACCTCTATAGATGGGCTTGGGGTATTTGTGGCTTGAGCGCTACTGTGGTTCGGGTAAGGAAATAAATTAACTAAGTTGGATTAAATTATAAAATCTTGATCTAATTACAATTTAAAACATGTTAAACATAAAATCACAAATTTTAAATAAATTAATTTAAAAAACACTTTTAAATTAAAATAAAGTGTTTTTAACTCTTTATTAAGAAAAAGAATTTATTAGAAAAATACCAAAATTATACCAAATTATATATTGGTTTCCAAAAACTAATTAATAATTTATTTGTTTCAAATAGAAACTATAAAACTTTTAAATCTTAATTTAAATTGGATTCTCTATCAAAAGCGATAAAACTGCATTGAAACACTCATTTTATCTGTAAAATTGTTTTTATTCTTATATGACATCAATAAAACACATAAGATGAATTTTAAATATTATATTTAGTTAATAATTCATTAATATAATTCAATAAGGGTGAAGTTACTATTTTATAAACACAATTATTCTCACATAAATAAGTTTTTCATAAAAACACATCCTTTAATTTCAATTTTCTTTTATATACATTTATAATTAATTATATGACCAATGAATAATTATATAAACATGTGTAATCCCTATATTCATAATTTAGTTAATATCATTCATTCCCACCATTCTAATAGTTATTATATAACTACAAATTAAAATAATATTATTAATAATGTATTATTTTTCACTATGTCATAGTATTGTGTGAAATAGATGATTTCAGAGAATACCTTTATTGTGAGTTGGGTATGCTATCTTGAATAGAGTACACATTAATGTAATATTAATATCTAATTCATTAATATTAATGGCAATGAAAATGTCTCATTCAATAATTATCTAGGATGTTAAAGACCAAGCATCTATGCTCACCATTATTTTTTTTCCATTCCCCCACATTTTAATGATTGAGGTCAAACAATTAATGAATAAAATGGTTTTCACAAGGATTATTTTGATTCCCTAATGTGAAATAACAAAATATAGGTTATGTGGGATATTTTTTCATCTATATTCATCTGAATTTATTATTAAGTAATTTTCTGTAACTCCCAAAATCTATATTCCTTAATGGTCCCCCAAAATTGATGTGGTCTATGTTTTTATTTCTATATTGTCTGTTTTTTATATATAAAGAATGGTTCTAACTTATGATAATTATAGTTTGAAGATTAATTCTATTTATTTTAGCAAATGAGACAAGAGTTTGGGTACATGGTCATTATATTCATGTACCCAAGATATGTTGATGAAATGATCCTTGTATTTTTCATTCCCAACTGCTATTTAGTAAATATCCATCCGCATTTCCACTAAATGGTATTAGCTTTGATGTATATATACATCAATTATTGGGGACATACATGTATTTCTCCCATATTATTTATTAGTGGGATTTAATTTTATAAAAATTGATTATTTTTAATTATATATTTCGAACACTAATTCATGTACATATTTTGAATGGGTTGGTAGGCCCAAACATATATATAGCCATCAAATAAATTTGATAATTTTTTTACCCCATTTGATGCCATGAATTGTTCAAGGGAGATTATCCTAAGAATGAAATCTTATTAAGTCTCCCAAATTAGATAGGAATTATGTTTATGTTGTTATATTTTATGATTTCCCCACCTTATTATTTTTCCAATATGTTATAATGTTTTATCATGCCTCATTATTGAAAATTAGGATTTCCACCCCTTTTATATCATCATGATATGCCTCACAAATCAAATTTATTTATTTACATTATACCATTCACAAATTCTTCACATATTGGGAGTTATATCTCTCCCCTTTATTATTTTTGATCACTAGTTAAACCATATTTTTTTAGGAGATCCATGAATTTAAATGTCATGTTCTAGGGTTTTTAAATAACATCATTTTATTTATTTTTTATGTTGTTATTTCATGTACCTAATGACTGAGTGAAAATATTTATCCATATCATTTGGGTAATTATTAGGTTAATACTTTTCTAATAAATCATAATTTTTTAATAAAGGATATAGTTTTTAAACACTTATATAGAGGTAAGCATGTTTAAATTGAGACCTTCTTCACCAATTATTATTGGAGAGGATGCCACAACCTGATGGGGATATATTGATTTTATGTGTCAATCTATCCTTATCAAGAGTGGACTTATTAAAACTAGGTGTATGTTATTTTGAATTTATTGATATCATGTTCAAGGAAACATAGGTGAATTGGTTCTTCTCTTTTTTGAGTAGGTCATTTAGGAGGTCATCCACCAAGGTAATATTTAGTGGAAATAATCCCGTTTTCAGATTATATTAATCTATATGAGAATAACTCACCCTTATATTCTACATAGGTGGATTCACCATTGTATGGTGGTGGATAAGTGGGTAATTTGGTCACACCCAAAACAAAATTAATTAATATCATTGTCATATCATCAGCTTGTTTGAGATTTATAGACTTTATTGCTCTCAATCATCTGAAAACAAGTTAAAATTACTGTGGAGGGTAATCCATAATAAGGTTTATTTCATTATCATTTAATTATTTAACATTTTATCATGTTGAGTTAATGTGTTCAAGAAAGATAATTGCAATAATGTAAGGTTTATATAATTATTTATGACATGAGATCGACCTCATAGAACTAATAGGATACACTGAAGGGACCTAGAGGTGTTCTAATTAGTTGGGACAAGAACCTGATCTAGTATTAAAAAAGTCGGATTCACCCAATTGTCTCTCCCATTGGATTCCCTGGTTTAGATGAATGGGGTAGACATAACATTTTATGATCCTTAATAAATAACAGAGGTCACATGATGTATTCAATGACTGTATTGGATAGGAACCATACAAGGAATATAATGTGATGTTAAGGTTAATTATTGATTATCCACTTCCACCACTCTATAATGTTGATGCGATGTTAATATTTTCTATAGTTATAATCTATTAATATGTTAGTATTATCTATCAAGGGAAACCATTTTCTCCATGACTTTTCATGGGTAAGACATCCTCCAGGGATTCATTATATGGATGATTTTGTGAGATGCCCCCAATGTATGTATGGATCCATTGAGATGGTACTCATGGACTAGAACATTGAACAATGAACATTTGATTTTTTGGGTTGGTGAATATTTGTTAGTGGATTAAGGTCACAGTTTCCCTAGTGCAAGAGGTGTATGATAATTTTGTCAACTAGATGTGTAAAATAGCCTGATGTGTTCAATCAAATCAATCATGTCTAATTGTTTTTTAATTTATTTGGAAATTTAATAATATAATTTAGGTGATGAGGAATAATAAATATTCTAAAGAGGAAAACATATTATACACTAATTGGTGCATCATCATTTATAATAGTGAATGTTCAATAAATCACATTAACAATTATTGGATTGGTAATTGTGTCATTATATATATATATATATAAAAGAATGAATTGAAATAGTTAAAGGATTCTTGTATGGTTCACTAGTTTTTTTCTAAAATATTATGTTGTCATTCTATTTTTGAGTTTTAGGAGACAAGATTTCCAAAGGTAGGTGTTCACTAAAAATTTACCTGTGATATAATAACAAATTAATTAGAATTGTGAATGGTAGTTTTGTTTCCCTACACACTTTTGAGTTTAATATCTTCAATCTTCGAGACTCTCTTATAAATTTTTGATATGTTTGTAAATCCTTCCTAAATCCTTGTATAGGAATAGTAACACATATTCCAATGTACTAGTAGAAGAATAGATGTTATTGTTGATATGGGGTGGAACGTCACCATGGTTTCATACGTACCATGTGTTGATTTTTTTTTTAAAAATTCACAGTTTAGTTTAATATTTAAGTGAAATTGACATTCAATTCTGAAAATATTGAAAAATCATTTGTACTGTAAAATAGAGATGGAATCGAAGCCTATGTAAATTGGTTGAATGGTCCACACATATATCTAATTCTGCATGTTTCATTCTATGTATTGAAAAAAAGAAACAATATATATTAGATTTTTAGGGGTAAAATAACAATTAAACACACACTCACCACACTCACAGGCCAAAAAGACAGGCCATAGCTCCCTCAAGGGGATGGCCCACCAATCAAGCCTTATCTATTCAATTCAAGGCCCTTAGACCTAGTGATCATAAAGTCCCTTACATAGCCCGTAGCCCGAGGGGGCATGAAATCCCATTACATGGACTATATGCTTGTAAATTTGACCCAAAGGTCCATTGGTGAATAGTGATTCTATAGTACCTGGGTTGCAATAGTACAAACTATACTGATTTTGCAACTACAATTACTTATATAGTTCCCAACACCACTACAATTCTGTCATTCCTACAGTCATTCCATTGCTATAGTAATGCTACAATGATGCTACAGTACCTATGCTTTATGAGTTTGGAACCCATAACTATATTATAGTATTACATGGTGCATACCACAAATTAAAACCCCATTTACAAAACATGAAACAATATAAGATCAGTAGCTTTTAATGATAGTGTATCTTTAGAGTTGAAAGGGGATTGTTCTATGTGGTCATTTTATAGAGAATCTTGTACAATGAAATTTATCGAAGAATTATATAATATGAGTAATGTAAATGATATGGTGTGAAAATTCCTAAAATAGTAAGTAGGTCAAGTGAGATCATGCATTGGGGTGTAATCATTCATATATTCCAAATAATTGGGTCCAAATGGATTTTGTTGATTCTTTTTATATTCTGCAAATTTCATGAATTACAAATAGATTGATAAAACCACATAATATCAAATATAAATTTATCACCTCAAGGTAAAATAGAAAATTGGGTAGAATATATCAAATTAATGTAACAAATGATGTCCAAATCAGTATATTATTACAAGGTAAATGTTTGGTGCTAACGTGTTGGTGCCTCTCACACATTCTTGACATATTCAATGACTCAAGTGAGGAAAAAAAATTCATACACCTAATTGGATTCCAAATTAGGTTTAATAATATTGTATAAAATAATCAACCAATATGTTAATTTCCTTCTAAAATTAATACAAAATTAAATATTTCATATAACACGCAACATCAAACACAAACAAACTGTTAAATAATATGATATATATACAACCATTAAACATAGAAATGGATTAAGAAGGTATGAATAAAAGTAATATAATTGATAAATATAAGTAAAATTGTTCAACTAAATTAAAATTTATTTGCTTCTTGTTCTGAAATATGCCCAAAATATTTAGTAAATCCATCTTATGCTTAAAATATACACATTTACTCAAAAAATTTATTATTATTTTCATGATAAATATTATAATAAACCTATAACATGTCTATAGAATTTAACTAAAAAACTAAATTTTCCAATTACTCTTTTTTAAATTATACGTGAACAATTGTTTTAGATTTTTTTGAATAGTGTGATTTTTCAAATGAATTGTAAAAAAAATTATTTATTGAAATCTGTATTTTATTTCTTTAAATTAATTTTATTCTTTTTTAAATATATTAAATTTAAAATTAGATTACTTATACTATTAGTATGTTAATTATGTTCATTGAAACCAATTTTATACTATATTTTATTGTAAATTATTTTTAAAATTACCAAAATAAATTTTATATAATACCACTTTTTCATCTTGTTGAAAATGTTTATTTTAAAATAAAATCATAAAAAATAGTGGAATTTATTTTGATAAAATGGATTAAAAGTTTATTATATGGTAGTCTAAATTTGATAAAATGTCCTATATTAATTTTGGTCCTTATGATTACTATCCATATTAAATATTTATAACCATGGTCAATACAAAACAAGTTAATTATAGTTAAAACTACTATAATAAGTCTCAAAATTCATTCAAAAACATTTTTTTTCATTTGATCAGTATTTTTTGTTCATGATCATCAAAAATTCAAAAATATTACTATTGTGTCAATTTATGATTTGTTATCACCTATATATTATTTTAGGTACATAATAAATAAAAATTGTTCATCTCATTAAATTAAAATATAAAATATATTGTCACAAGGATAAAAATTGTCAATTTATGATTTTAACTATTTATTTGAAAGAAAAATAAACTAATTTTTATGGATACTTTATTTTTATACTTTTTTACTAAATAATTACCATCAATACATATGAACCCCCATCATATTGTTTGTGGAAGCTTTTGAGAAATCTAGTAAATAATTATAAAATATTAAAAGCTTCTTAATTATGATAATCATTTGAGTTACAAAAAATTATTAGACAAGTATAACGTATTATTAGGGATTTAATATATTATATTCAATTTCTTCACTATATTCATGAATCTAATGTCAAATTAATTTACTTGTGTCAAAAAATGGAGATATTTTTGGAAAATAGATTTTTTTAAATTTATTTTAAAATAAAAAATATTAATGAAGAGAAAAATTGGTATTTATAGAAGACTAAAATATCATCCCTGGTTCATTTTGAGACATTTTTCACCTTATATTTGAATTTATTTCCATTTAACATTCAATAGGTTTTTACTACGATTGAGGGAAAAAATTATTAACGGCGAGTTAATCCAAAATATAAGGTCTAAAATGATAGTTTTTAATATATAAATTTGATTTCATGATTATATTATCAAAAAATACTAAATATACTATAATAAATTTCATTTCATAATAATGTAAAATTATTTAGAAGCATTTTTTTATAATAATTCTTATATTACCAAAACTATTATTGCACTCCCTCACT
Source organism: Viscum album (assembly GCA_963277665.1). Taxonomy (NCBI): domain Eukaryota; kingdom Viridiplantae; phylum Streptophyta; class Magnoliopsida; order Santalales; family Viscaceae; genus Viscum; species Viscum album. Next base: position 1,301,270,522 of record OY728140.1, on the reverse strand, counting down.
AATGGAAACCACATTGACACTACTCACCACCCTTCATGAGAGAGTAATATCAAAAATCACATTATAATATTCTTTATAATGTTCTATATAAAAATAATATATGTGTTTTTCTACTCAAAATTTCATCCCTAGTTTCCTAATGAAGAGATCCAAAGGGCGTTTCACAAACAGAAGTTAATTATCTTAACAAATTTTAATTTTTCTTCTTCGTCTATTACAAAAATCAATTATGTCCTATAAATTAAAAAATAATAATCCAGTAAATTCAAATATACTAATATTTTATTATTTTTAGTTTATAAAATTGACTTATATCTGTCTTGATGAAATGGAAAGAAAATTGATCATTTCTACGATGAACTGACACCCCAAGAACGAATGTAATTTGTTTTCCATCACTACCTAACTAATATTGTCTTAATGGTGGATATTATTAATATATAATATACCTGTGAAATTTTTATAATTTTATTAAATTCAGTATATCAAATACTTCTTTACCCTTACACCCAATAAAAAGATGATAACATCACTCATGCGTACGTGTGAACTACCACAACCACAAAGAGATGTGCTTTATTTTTGGTATCCTATTGTGATGGATGAATATAAATATATATATAATGATTATTTTTTATTTATATATCAGTATAAATAATTTTACAATTATAGATCCTCAATAAATATAAAATTACCAAAACTGAAAAATCAAAATATACATGACAAACGAAGTAGATAACAGACCAAACATTGATAATAATGAAATATTATTGAAACACATGTTATTAAATGTTATAATATTATAATATAATATATTATAAATTTTAATATGTTTATTTTATATAATTATAATAAATATCAATTTAATATAAATAATTATAAATTATTTTTCCAATAAGTGGAAGCATGTGTTACGGGGTTTCTTAATTAAAATTCTTTTCATTGAGATATAAATATACTTATTTGAATTTATAATTCCTATAGTAATTGTGAAATGACATAGGATTGTAAGAAATTTTTTTCCTTGTTTTGGATTTAAAATATTTAAACAAAATAAATTCATTGATTTCATATCACATCAATGATAATATTTTTTTATCAGATTTCATCTTCATTTCAACATCATTGAGACATATTTGGATATATTTCCATCTTTTCAATTATATGGTGTATATAATACCCATTGGATGCATTTTATATGAATATATTGTTATTTATAGTTATTAATGGTTAAGTTAATGTTTACATAATCGATGGATTACAATTTATATGTGGCCAAGGCAGTGATAAATTTTTGTAAACTCATTTTTTGTGATTTATTATATGTTTCAATGGGGGAATCCTATAATCTATCAAACATAGACTCCATATATTTACTTATAATATGAATATTTATGATTTTTCAATGATTTCTTCCAGTTTTTCACGAAATTAAAACATGAATCAAGTAATTTAATGTTTGAAAGGGACTCAAATCATATACCTCTTTTTAATCTGGAATATTATTTTATATAAATATTTTTTAAAATTTATTTTGAAAATCCAAATTTATATTGAAAAATAATTTACTATGGAATTATTATATTATTCCTGGTATTTTACAAGGATTTATAGAAATATTTCTAATATTTCACTAAAGGGTTATATTTTACATTATTTATGAAAATACCAAATGGTTTTTTTTATGAAATTCAAAATTTTTATTTATGTATGTTTTAATACCCATTTTAGGCAATTTAATTCATTTAATAAATTTTTGATGGATTTTTAGAGAATATTTTTTAATATTTTTTTATTATTACCTTCCATTTTCTATTATTCTTTAAAAGACATGATTTTGATAGAAAATATCATTTTCTAATGAATTGATGGTAATAATATATCTCTTATTAATTTGGATGTCATTATAATTTTAATAAAACAATAACTTTCTTAATATCAATATTCATTGTAGTGTACATTTCTATTCCAAATCAATATTATTTATATTATTGATATGTTTATTTCATAAAACATAAAATATATATATATATGGTGTTTTACAATGTATGTTATTTTATTAACAAGGGAAATTATTATATTTTTTATTTATTAAAAAAATACACAAATACATTAATAATGAATGTTGATTATAAATTAAAGAATTTATTCAACATATAATGAATGTAGTAGACAAGCAGTTACTTTTCAGAACAAAATAACATATATCCTCCATGAATCAACATGTATCAATAGAAAGTGATGCTACACAACCTTATTATATGGGATTTTAGTATATAACCCCCAATTAGTGAAACATTCAAGGAACAATTCCATGATATTAATGAAATTATCACGCCTATGTTCATGAAAACCAATATTATGAATTTCATTCATTGAGAATGTAGTTATGTTTACTAATGAAATAATTGAATTAATTTTACACATTCATTCATTTAGTTATAAATTTTTTTATTATATAAGTTCTATTTCTAGTTAATTACCTTTTCTTACTGATTTTTCAGTATTAAGTCATTGTAGCATCAGCTTTACGTAACCCCTACTAGAAATTTGGTATCACCTTGTTTTTTTCCCCTTTCCCATGATTTGATGATGAAATATTTGAATGAGATTTATTAATTAAAAAACAGATATAATTATGTTCAATATTTTTTATATAATGTAAAATCTGACTCATTAATGCATCTAGTTCGTCTATAACAATATATTGATCGATACATGGAGACATGATCCCTGTTACCTAAATGTAATGTAATAATGTAGACACTAGTTAATGGTTTCTTGAGATGGCGTTTTTATAAGTTTTTGTTGTGGATTCGTAATTTATGATGAATCCAAAATGAATAAACATCAATAAGAAAATATTACAGAATATATAGAGAGATTTTTATTCCTGATGTAATATTGTTATAAATATGGAACTAGTAGTCCATATATGGAGAAAAATGATAAAATAAATATTATAGATCATTAATTATGTCTTATTAATGAATTTTTGGGGCATATACCAAGAAGGATCCATATTTATAGATCAATTCCATATATTCTTTTGAAGAGGTTGGATGATATAGCTCATGGGAAACAATTTCAATCCAATATTGAACAATTAGGTGCATACCCAAAAGTGGAGTTTGATGTCATATAATAATTCATTTTCATCTAATAGACGATGAAATATGACAATAAATGGTTTGATGAATTTACTAATAAAGAATATATAAATTTAGAGTGTATTACATGGATAACCCCCATTTATCCACATTAGTTAGGTAATCTCATTAAAAATTCATGGTCAATAGATTTTGTTACCTTGAGGGGTCATTGAAACATAACTAGGAACATGAACATAGGAGCGTGAATAAGGGTCATATAACACAGCTTCATAGACAACTTCTGTATTACTGAGGTCCCTAAATAGCGTTAAATTATTTTATAAAACTGAAACTGCATGTTCATGATAAAAAAACCCACCACATGACCAATGGTCCACATAAATTTATTTAAAAATATTTATCTATATGGAATATGATACATGTCCAATGGTTCATGAAAAGGGCACATGAACCTTTTCATCTAGAAATATTTGTCAATGATAGGTTTCCTAACCATAGTTTTATAAGGGAATTTCAAAATCACGTGTTCACCTGATCAATATTGATATATTTAATGTCCTGTCATTGAAATAATTTTCGAACCCATGGTATGAGTATTATCCCCTTGAACATATCACATGAAGATAGAACATTATGGGAAAACATGAAGATAGATCACCTGAATATAATGAGGATGAATTCTATGCTTATGTGTAATATATGCATCATAAGTTTAATGGAGCTGTCCCATGAATGGGGCCCCATGATTACGAGGGAATCGATGATTTTTTTGTCATTGAAAACTTTTTACAATCCATAGGTTGACTATGGAAACCTAAAATAATGTTCATCAATGTGTTTTAAAGATATATTACACATAATGAATGTTCAATGAGGTAATTGTGTGAATCAAAGTTTCTATTTCGATGATTCATTATTGTGGATTCTAGAAATAGGCTACATGAATGTATCCCATGATGGATAAGATGAAATTTAATTTAATAAGAGATATGATGTCAAAAAATTTTGTGATTACTTGGAGGTATTTTTAAAGATAATAAAAATTTCTCCCCATAAACTCTTATCATTGGGAGTATTCTACTTATCATATCTCAGTTTATCTATTTGTTTATTATCTTTATGATTGAGAGAGAAGGTTTTTTTATAACCAAATGACTATGAGATAATCACATATTTAGACTCTTAGTGAGCCACATGTACTGGAATGAGGTGGGTAAGTGCTATAAAAAAAGTTGATCCTATTTTATTTCAATTATAGATCACCTGATTGCATAACAACGATTGTGTGATGGGACTAAATATCACCTCAATTATAAATCAATTATACATTATGGAGCGCATGATCTACAATGAGAAAAAAGTGTTCCACCATCAATTACCTTTCCACAGAAGTCACATAATTAGGTATAATCTCATACTAAAAAAAGTTTGCGATCCCATTTCGCTGAAAACACCAATTTTGATGTTTATTAAATGATCAAATTAACATTTTTTGATTCAATAACTTGGTAGTATCATTTGACGAAGCGAGTCCCTAAGATCGTTCCATCATGTATATTTTTACCCTATACTATATCACTTGAAGGATTATAGGTCTCACAATAATGTATCCTCATGGAAATATTTTAATTTTTACATCCCTTGGTCCATAAATGTAGATACAATGTTTTCCCCTTATAATACTATGAAATATATATATAAATATATTCATGCGTAGGTGCTAAGACATTGTGTAATTATGAAATCCAACATGCCAAGAAATAAATTAAAATAATACTGAATATATTTTAATAACATGAACTATTTTTTTGAAATAAATGAATAACTCATAAATAGTGTCCTGAATCATAAATATGATTTTACGTTGGATTTTGGAATTTGAGGATTAACCAACCTATGATGTAATGTTTTTCTCTATTGGGTTCAATGATAGAGAGACCAAAGGTGATCTTGTTTATATTAAACTTATTAAACAATTTAAAATTTTAAATTAAATGACATAATTTTTAAACCCCTATAAATATTCCACTATAAAAAATCTCAAGGGTTATAAACATAACCATGTGATTATAGAGAGGAGAGTTCTACCACCTTTCATTAAAGAATTGTGATCGATTGATGATGATCCTCTGGATGCCAGCGTATCAAGGTGTAGTGAATGAAAAGACCTCTATTCATTGTTAGTGAGCATGTTCTTGGATAATGAATGATTTGGATTGGTTATGGACTTATCATATGTGTATTTCAACAATTATGATTATAGGACTGAACAAAATCAAATCTATTTCTTTGAAATTATTTCGTTTTTATCCTCAGTTTTCTCCCAGTAATCAGCTTCAATTATTTATTTCATTTTCACAATTGTTATATATATTATTAACATGGATATACCCATTCTAAATAATTGGGAAATAATTCATGGAAAATAAATTTTCACCATTTTTATAGGTGGTTTCCTCATGTATTTCCTCATGATCTACATTTCTGGACCATTGGGTCACACTTTTTCGTTTCTGGGTTAGGTTGAGTGTAATTAGACCCTCATATTATAAAAGGATTCTGGTGTGATTAATGGTTTTAAATGATCAGTTATGGATTGTGAAATATTGCAGGGTAACTTGACAAGAATCAACTGAGGTGATGGGTGATGGTTGTATATATGGCAGTGTGAGGAGAGTGTGTATGTGACTCAAAAAATGGATTGAAATCCATTTTTTTTACACCTACTGATCCAAAAAATATATTTATAAATGAGATTAAAATAAATATCCTTTGGTGAAATGGTTTATTTTGAAGACGAAGGAAGTGATCATGAACACACATGGAAGATCTATAATTTTATTGAAAATTCTAACTGTAAATAATGAAATAGGATCAAAAAATGTCATATTGTACACATATAGTTTAGGTTTAATGCTTTTGTAAATTTTTTAAAAGATACTCCATGTTTCTAGGAGACACACCGTGTGACCCTCATCTGGTAGGGGTGCCAAGTGGCAGAAGAAATAATAGGACATCATAATACATGGACGTGTGCAGGGTTACATAGCATGACCAGAAGCACATGGGTAGAACCGAGTGGGAGAGACATGCCTTGTTATAATTTTACATGTTGTGTACATATACATATATAGAAAGTGGCCTTTTTAGAAATAGAATGACTAGGAAGTAGAGTGAGACCAAACTCCATGTTGGTCCATATACACATTGTGTTCCCCCTTTTTAGGAAACATGTACTTATCATATATCTTCCATTTTTATTAATATTTTTTCATATGATTGTAATTTATTAATTTCTTTTAAAGGTAAAATTATAGTTTAGAGTTCATTTTTTTTATGATAGAAAATATGATATGTTTTTAGTTTGACACTTTTATATGAGGAACTTGAGAATGTAGCGATTAGACAAGATCATTAGAGTGTAACCATCCTACCGAGTTGGGGTATGGGTCCTCTATCTATACAATAGATCCCAATCAAAAATTCAGGGTATGGGTACTCTATCTATGTTCTTTTAAAGGGGATCCCTCCTATAGATTCAAATTATGGGTACACTACTATTAGAGTGGAATCCTCTTATCGAGTTACATCATGGGTCCTTTGCAATTAAAATGGAACCCTCTTGAGATTTCAAGCCCTTGGTCCTCTTCTATTTGAGTGGAACCCTCCTATAGAGTCAAAACTATGTTATTGTACCATTAGATAATAACCAACTTTCAGAATTAGGGTATGGTTCCTCTACTATTAGTGTGGAAACTTCAGGTAGAGTCAATGCATGTTTCGTCAACCATTATAGTAGAACCCAACTATGTTGTAAGGGAATTGGTACTCAAAAATAGAATTGATCTACCAAATAAAATATACTAAATATTCCTCAAGAATTAGAGTGGGAACCTCCATTATAGTATGGGCATGAGTCCTCAACCATTATAGTGGCTCCTCTTACTGAGCAAGGGAATGGTTCTGCAACCATCAGAGTAGAACTCTACTCTAGGAACATAGCATGGTTATTGTGTCTATCTATATGGTAAAACTATTTTCTATCCATAGAACTGGTTCTTATAGATAGATACCATTCCCACCACCTGTGTGTAATAGTGGTGATGTGTGGTTTAGCAAGGATGTTTCTTTAGTCATCTATTGAATATAAAAGGTATCATTGACTGATATCTTGGTTCTTATGCTAGAATCATCATCTTAGATGGTATGTGAGATAATGACCCCCATAATCACTTGAATTGAATTCTTATTTGACGACATATACCTATTTTTTTCATTTTTCTTTTCCTATGTTCTGACCTATCCAATTATACCATATTTCACATTTATTCCATTTATCGTTAGAGGGAATCCTACTAGGAACATATATAATCACCATTTTATGATCTTTTCCTACAAATATATTTCCTTTTAATGATTAAATATAGTTCGGTGGTGAATTTAGTGGAACATAGGGATGCTAGGTTTATTTTGAATATGTATGGCGGTTTGGGCTTGGAGTTCCAGAGATAGTCACTATTAGTAATTTTATTTTTCAATGATTTTATAGTTGGAATATCATTACGGTTATAGGTATATTTTTTTCCTCTATATTTCATATGAAATTGTCACACTATTTTTTATTATAATGTTATTTTGAATAAATGGATATTACTCTAGATGTAATTTTATTTTCTATTATTCCATTATACCTTTTATTTAATATGGTAATGTGTGTTCGTAAAAGTAAATTAGGAAATCGTCTCTCATATTAGTTATTAATTTCATCAATTGTCACCAAAATAAGACCAATAGTGGGATTTTTAATGTAGTTTCACCTAGATACACATTGGGTTAGGTCATAAATAATTGGAATTACAGTAGTTAATTTATTAAGAGGGGTGTTTTGATTTGTACCCCTGTGATGATTTGGTTTGGACAGAGTGGAATTTTTTCAATGAGTATCAAGTGTTCCTTTCAGGCCAGAGATCCTAGTGAGGGTACAATGTTCGAAATATCCAATCAAATTGACTATGCCTACTATCTTCTCATCTTGGAATATTTAGACATTGCTTTTAGGGAACTTTTCTACATGAATCGTACAAGATTGTGTCTTTGAATGTACTTTTTGAGTTATCAACCTGTAGATATATCCTCATCTGAGAATGATACATCTTGATTTAATTTTATGATGCCTCCCATATTATATTTGTAATTTTTAGTGATTCCAGTTTGTGATGATGATCCAATGGGTGATTATGCCTCAGTTCAGGGATCGTCATGTGAGATCCATCCTTTTAGAAGACTAGTAGTAGCACCTAATCCTTTAAAGAATTATTCATTACAAGATAATCATGATGATGATGAACATAAGCTAATTGATCATCAAGCATTCTATATCTAGAGGTTTTCGATATTACATATTGACCATATCCATAGGTTGAAGAGTATTGGGGGGAGGAAGTGATATATATTTTCATGATTATCTGGACATCGTTTAATCATGTTGCTGCATTGGAATCCAATACTTTTTGTTGACTAGTTGGGTGGTTGGGGATGTGAGTTACACATATGCATTACATGTCAACACACTCATGGTATAACTTCCATCAATTGATTCATGAGTACTACACATCAAGATTGTGCTCATTTCGGATTCAAGATATTTTGGAGATGCCATAGAGAGGGATGATAGTGTCTATGTTTACCACTGTGTTCACCGAACATACATTTTACTCCCTCAATAAGACTCAAGTTTTTTTTGGGTTCGTATGTTTTTGCAGGGTCTCTAGAGAGGAATTCATTCTACTGTGTTACTCATATATACTCCATATTATGATTGATCATGGAAGATAGAACTAGTGAGAGAGAGCTTCATGTTTGAGGGACTCCCTATAGCTTGATCTAGATGTGGTTGTCAGGGGGTCTTGTCATTTTTAGTAAATACCAAGCACCATTTGATAATGTCTCGATGCATGAGAAATTTTCGTGGCCAGAATTAGGTATATGGTGATGCAAAACACATATATAATATGGGTCTTGGGAATTTCAGAGAGGCATGGTGCGACACATGTGATTGGAAAGGACACATGGAATGTGATTTGATAACCCAACATGTTGAGTAGTGAACTACTGTAGTAGAAAATATTCAATGAAAAATGATGCACTGAGATCAAGGATTTCACTAGAAAGGTCATGGTCATCCACAAAGAGGTGGAGCATGATATAGAGCTCATAGGGATAGAGGAGGATGATCATTGAGTTGTGGATGAAGTTATGATCTCATTTCACCACAACATCCAAGAATCCAATGTCAGGTTATTAGAGCTCATGTTTGGGGATTTGGATAGTTACAGGCTATTGATGCATATGCGTAAGAATAAAAACAGATGATTAAGGATTTGATATTTGTTTTTTTAACTCATTTTTTTGTAATAGTAAAAAAATCAGGAAATTACATCATATCATTACTCTTGGTTTGATATCTAGAGCTACAGGATGAGGATTTATCCTAGTAGGGTTTCTCTAAGGATTTTCCTAGGAACAATACTTCAATATATTTTATTTGGTGGTAGTGTGAGTTATCACGGGGAATAAAGAGGATCTTGGGGGTTGTTTTTTTATCATCGAGAGGAGAAATTATGAGTAAATCTTGTTAATAGATTGGTAGAACATTTTTCAATATGATATTAACTATCACAATAGATTATTCAAGTTCCTTTGGAATTATGGGATGGTATTATCCATTATTGATGAGAGATATTTCATGGAGGATTGAATGAGTCATCTAGGTAAGTGGCTAAATTCCCATAACCCATATATTTTTTGTGGTAGAATTTGGTCCAGTAGTCTCTTCCTGTATCTAATTTTCTTCAGTTTTAGATTATTTTTTGGATGTATTTATCGACGATATTCTGATAAAACCATTGATTTAGAGAATTAATTTTTTCATTGAATTGTTCTCCATGACTGCTATAATGTATTCAGAAGTATATTAGATGTATTCTACCATGAGTAAAGAGTTATTTTTTTAGTTTAAGGACCTTTGAGAGAATAGTTTTATCAATCCTGATTTTCCTTCTAGTCAGTTCTACTATTTTTCATGTAAACATCATAGGTGATCATGAATCATTGTGTAGATTATTGTCACTTCAACTATACCATGGTAAAGAATATGTATCAGTTTTAAAGGGATAATGACCACATTGATAAATTTTTTCTTGTGAGATGGTTCCCAAACACTGATCATAGATATAGAGACCTCCAATCAAGAGTTCCTAATAGTGATATTTAGAATCTCTCATTCTATTATCCCTGTAAACAATATGACATCACGGTGATTCCTTTTAGTGTGACGAATTCTTGTATTATGATTGTTGATTTGATGAAATAGATCCTATAACAATTCATGGATGGATTTGTGGAAGGGTTTTGATTTATTGAAACCCCTTATACTTCCTAGATGATGAGAGGGAAGTAGTTTCCCTTGAATGAAAAGTTATAGATAGCCATCATATAGTTGGTTCTAAGGACAATGATTTCACTTATTTTTTGGCTAATAGATAAGTGTGTGGAGAATTTATTATATTGTGATCCCCCTAGAGCTGGGATCAACTACGTGTTGATGTAGAGGTAGACAGTGATTGCATATGGGTCAATGATGTTGATACCCTAGGAGAAGAACTGTGTGGCTCACAACATGGAGATGAAAGTTGAATTCATTTCTCTATGGATGTGGAGGCACAAAATTCTAGGACTGATTATTCATTTCATATACCATTAGATTCTTAAGAAAATATATATGAAGAGATACATCAACCAATGCATGTAGAAATGGTTAATATTCCTAAATGACTATGAATTTGAGATTATATATACAATTCATAAGGGATACATGGTGGAAGATTCCTTTAGTTTAAATTTCCATTATTTTTTATCGTAGGATGTGTCAAAACTATTTGAATAGTTTTTAATTACCATGATTTAGTTGGACAATGAATGTTTTCAGTAATAAATGGTTTTGAATACCTTGATCTTCCTGTATGTGAGGGGGTCCATGTTCTGATGATTCAACTGTGAGGTCTTACGAGACCATATATTCCCAGTAGATTCACCAAATGAATTTTATAAATGGGGGATTAAATTCATCAATTTCAAGTGATTGATGGTGGTCAATAAAATTATGTGGTAGTAGATGATGATATAGATTCACACATCTCAATTTTGTGTGTATACTGATGTGTGGAATATGAACAAAAACAATCAATTATAGTTTTAGAGGGTCGGCATGATATAGAACATGGTTGGGTTCATCTATCCATTTATAACATATTAACAGGGGAAGGATGACCACTAGGTTCCATTTATTTTGTTTTAGCCTATTGAGATCCATAAGTGGAAATGATATTTAATATCCATTACATTTTTACCGTGATTCCGATGATTTCAAGATTCCATGATTCAATTTAAGTTATTGTTGAATGAATATTAATTTAATAAACTTTCTCACTATCAAGGAATGGAGGTCAGTGGACTATTTGGGGGAAGATATAAATTTCAAAGATATTATTCATTCATTGGGTGCCCTGAAATATTGTCACTAAATGTGATGCACTTATTATCTAATAGTTTTGTAGAGTCCTAGAAGTGGAATTCATAAACTAGGTTAGGACGAGTACATCCTTTCACCACCACATAGATGGGAATATGTAGTTATATTTCCCTGTGATGGAGGATATGTTTAGGAATTTCATGTGATACATTTAGGGGATATATGAGTATTACTTTACATTAATAGAGTTTGTGTATAAAAATTACTACCACTATACTAGAACATTGGCAGTCATTGAGGACTTGTAAAGGATAACCTATAGGTCACCCTTATGATCACTGAGATTGGTGGGGAATCACTTGTTAGGATAGATATGAAACATTAAATTATGGATAAGGCAATGGTCAACCATGAAATGATAAGGATAGCTCATAACCAAAAAAATATTAAGAAGAATGACATTATACCCTTATATTTTGAAATAGGAGATGTGATTTTCCAAGAGTCTCCCCAAGAATGGTATTGATGTGATTCGTTCATGGAGGAAAGAAATCAATAAGGTACATTTGTCTATTCAAGATCATACAGAGTGTTGGAAGGTATCTTACCACCTTACCCTACCCCTACAGTTGGATCGAGGGAACACAGTTTTCCATGTGTCACAATAGAGGAGATACAATCCCAATCCTACAAACAATATTGTCTAGGGAGATATGGATATCTAGGATGGATCCACATTCATAGATCACTCATCTACATTATGTATTGGAAAATGTGGATACTATATTGATGGACCATTCCATTGGTTCTTGTTTTGTGGGTGCACGAGATCATGCAATAGTGGTGTTGAGATAATGAGATCCCAGTCCAGGTTTAGTATCATGAGATTTTTTTCTTATCATTTTCTTTTTGTGGAAGAAAATTATAATTGTGTGAATAATTTTGAGACCATTTTTTCCTTTTTAAGACATTAGAACATATCAACCAATATTTTTGGAGGTTGGATCTGATACGAATAACAATTCAAAGGCCCAATGTTCAATTAATTAATTAAATAAAAATATTGAATATAATTTATATGACACAAACATGGTTTTTTAGAAATAGATTGAAATGTATTATATGGAGTTTCAGATCTAATATCCGAGGCAATATTTGAATCAGGAATGTGTGTTTTAACATAGGAATAAAATTAATTTTGACGGCATGCGAAGTTAAGATGGAGTGACCATTGGCAAGTGAAATTAAATTAAATTAAATTATTAATTGAATAATTCCTTTTTTGTAACATAATATTGAAACCTCCTAAAATATTATACTATTAAATTCCCTTTTCATAGCCTTTCAAGCATGATATATTTTAGAGGATTGTACTACCACACATTATTGATGAATTGAGACCGATCGATAATGAGAATCAGGATCTATAAATATCAATGTTCATCGAAAACTACATCCTCTATTCATATTTTGAGAGAACGTTCTTCACTAATGAATAATTCTAATTGGGTTTGGACTCTTAATATATTTTATACCATACATATGATGAAAATATTGAACATGATCAAATTTATTTCTTTATCTTTTATTTTTTGTTCCTTTTTAGGTTCCCACATATCATATTGAAGTATTTATTCAATTATAACAGTTGTTCCGAATTATATCACCACAAATATCCCCAATATAATTGTTTATCTATGAATTGGTAATGAATGATAGTTTCAAATTTGGTTTATGGTATTTTCCCCCAACAATCATCACGTTCTTCATCAGTTGACAACATGATCATGATTGGACTTTGAAAGGTAGGATTTCTTGTGATCAACCCCCATATCCATGGTGGGCATGTGTGTAATGACCTGTATGAAAAATTTGGTATAGATTCTGAATGATTTTTGTATGGGGTGATTCCATACAAAACATGGAATCTAGGGATTCGACTAGTGATATCTCGAGATGTAGTGGCGGATGATAGGTTCTTATAGGCCTCGTGAAACAGATCCGAATCCAATTTTCATTCATAAAAGGGAAAATTTGATGAAATAATGTAATTACCACTGATTTTATGTTTTAAAAAGGTGGGATTCATGGTATATGAAGATGATATAGAAATTTGAGATAATGTAAAATCATTCTAGGAAAATCATGGCCTCACCGTGTTTATATAATGATCAAATTTCATGAAGTATCATAATGGACATTAGGATACAGTTTTATAAAATTTAAGGATGATGTGTCATATGGATGTGATAGATACTATGTTTCCATAATGAGGAAGATTATTCATTTGAATGAATCACTTGGGAAAGACCTCGTGTAAGTGGAAATTCCATGTATCATAGTACACATGTACATGCAATGTTACATAGTATGGGCAAGACCAAATTAGAATGACTCGGGTGGTCAAGACATGCCAGTTGACACTTTTTCATTTCATTTACATCTTCATGGACATATAACTAGTTATTTGAAATGGAATATCCTCGTATTAGAGAAGAACCACATGCTCTGTGGGTACCCTTTACACATCAGGTCGGTTCCCCTATACATTGTGTATCCTCTATTACGAAGAAATGTGTTTCTCTTGTATATTAACTGTTTGGAGTCAAAATTTTACATGTTTTTATCATATTATATGTATTTTTTCTCATAGAAAATTATTTTATACTTTTTGTGTATTTGAGATATGGTGTGATATGTTCTGAATGTGATGCTTCATTATGTTGCACTTGATGACGATGGTGACCACATAAGATCATCAAAGTAGAACATTATGATGGATACAAGGAATTAGTCCTGTTTTTATAAAGTGGAACCCTCATACAGAGTCATGGAATGGGTCCTCTATATATCTTCTATTAGAGTGGATCCCTCTTTATATGTCAAGGAATGGGTACTCTACCATTAGTGTAGAACCGTCATACATATTCATGGAATTGGTCGTCTAACATTACGGTGGACCCTAATTCAGATACAAGGAATGGTTCCTTAACCATTTGAGTAGAAATATATTATATTTCATAAAAAGGGTCCATATACTAGTAAAGTGATACCTTCCAATTGCTTCAAGGAATGGTTCCTCTAAAAATAGAGTGGAGCCGTCATAAAAATTAATAAAATGGATCCACTACAAATAAAGTGTAAACCTCTAATATAGTTATGTCATTGGTCACTACCATTTGAGTAGAAAATCATATAGTATTTTTTTTATGGGCACTCTATCATTATAGAGTAACCCTACTATGTATTTAGGGTATGGGTCCTCTAAAATAATAGTGTTATCCTTTTATCGAGTCAAACAATGGTTTCACTATTATCAGAATGTAACAATACAAATAGATTGTGTAAAATTTACTCTATTTATCTACGTAGGTGAGCCCTTCTAATGTATAGGGTAATATTTCCTCTACTAGGAGATTATTCCACCTCGACTATGTGGCATAGTGGTGAGGTGTGGATATATATGGATGTTTCTTCAAAAAGACGTGAAAGATCATTCACATCATTGATATAACTCTTCAAAATAAGGGAAGAATATTTTCTTAGGATTGGTTTTGAGTTAAATATCCCCTTTATCTCGTGTATGGGTTTCATTTGTGATCATATATCAGTATTGTTATTTTTTTATCTCTTAGAATGTGATGATATGTTTACTTTTAACTTATATCATATTTTATCCCTTCAAATTTTAAGGTATCCAAATTGATATATATATACTCTCACATGCATGGACATTCCCATAACATTTTTTTATTATATAAACACTAGACTTTTTTATAGATAATATAGAAGATAATAGGCACACCTTGGTGAATTTGACTGTATAAGGTGATTAGGGATTTGAGAACCAGATCTGATCTATCTTTTCAATATATTTTTTCAATTATATTTATGTTCATCTATCTTTTCTGGTTGGACATTTATTTTTCCCATTAACATTTTAGATTAGACTACAATATTTTTTGTACTCCCATGTGATTTTTAATGATTTTTTATTAATCTATATGTATTAGTATTTTTTTAATCATCCCCAGTTTAAAATTGAGAGGGTTAGTTTTGTTCAGACATCTTTTCTGATTGGAAATGGTTCATGGATCATATGGATCCCATAACAATTAAGCTTACTTTTTATGATTGTTTATTAACTAAGGTGAATAGTAGGATGTCCAAAATTGAGTAACATGTCCTGATCCAAGATCATTATGGCACTATCTCATGTTATCACCTCATCCACAAATACCGACCTACGGTGTGACTCATCTTCCCTTCTTCATGCAGGTGTGTATATACCCACTTGTCCACACTAACACACTAGATATATTGATAACCCAACATGGTTAAGGTAAATTATACATGTAGGTTTCATCATGTGGTTGGAATTCATCGTTAGATGCGTTTTTTTGAAATATCACACACAATGAAACATGAAAATATTCTATATAATACTCTCAAAATATCTACTTATAATACTCTTTAAATATTCTCAATATTCTTCATGAAAAAATAAATTATTAATCTCATTTACACCTTTAAAATTATTCAAAAACCATCTCAAAATACTCATGTAATAAATTTTTTCCCAGGGTATTTAATTATGGAATCATCCATAAAAAATTTCATTGTATACATTATTAGTGGAAACATTTAAATGAAATTTAGTGGTATTTACCCATTATTATGATATTATTAGAATATGGTACTAGAAGGTCCAATTATAGAGAAAATAAATTGTATAAAAATATTGAATGCCTAGATTATTACATAGGATTCATTTGTGGTGCCTGTATGAATTATACATGATGTTAACTAGGATTCAGCTACTATGAATACCTGGAATTCCTTTGTTGTTACCTCATTATTGTTTTTTACACTCGATATGATGTGGGATTCCTATGATACTTCTTAGGATTTTCTTCTTTTATATAGTTCGATATGGATAATATAATTGACTATGTTTTTGTTGATTATTCTATGTTATCAATGAAAAATATGAACATAAAAGTGTAGTAAAGGTCAATATCGATTGACACATTAGAAACAAAGGAATGATAAGTGATTAGATAGTTATATTATTCATTTAATTAGTTCATTAGATCAGATCATATGAATATCCACTAAATTTATTGGTAATTTTAGCGACCCATTAGTGATTTAGTACTAATTAGAATACCCATCCTACTCTAGAACCCATTTCGCTTATATTATACAACTAATTTACTTCATGTGGCGTATATAAATCCCATGTTAATAGTTTTATCATAAAACTACTTTATTCATTATTTTTTAAATACAATTTAATCCCAATATTCCAAATGTATTTTATTATATTACTACTCAAGAAATAATTTTGTGTGTGGGGGGGGGGGGGTGGTTCCATATTAATTTTCAATCTTTTTACTCATGTTATATGAACCAAATATTTCCTTTTATGTGGTTCATAAATTTCTATGAGGATTTTTAATATATTAATAAATAAACATAATGGATTTAGAAAAATATATTTCCCCCTATTATAGTAGTTTGATTCATGAGTTACCAAAACAAATATATCAAATCATATTTTTCCATGGTGTAAAGACATCCTATATTTTTGGTAATGTAATTTTATGTGTGGTTTAATAGAAAATACATCCATGTTTGGATATTGGAGATTTGATGAATTTTTTGGAATAGATTCACCTATAAGAAATCACCTTGAAAATGGTTGGTTGAATATTGATTAATCATCACTATAATTCATGATGAATGGTTCTAATACCTTATGTTATGATAGAAACTATTGAACCATATGATTTGGAATATTATAATTCACTTTATGAGCCAAGATGATGGATAATTTATACCATTACCGCGACCTTTCATCAATACAAGTAATTCAATACAATTAATGTATTGGACGGATAACCAAAAAAAATTTATGTACCCTCATCACTATATCCCTTTTATAGGGGTATTTCATGTAACATCAATGATACCCAACAATTTCTATGTTGATTAATGGATGTTCTCATAGCTATACACAGTACTCTATTAAATGGGTAGGTATATGAATTATATATTTCTCATTATATAGATATTGATGTTTTATTTTGTAGGATGTTCCTCATGGAATGGTATGAAAGGTCATTATCAATAATCTTGTGAATGCATTGGACATAATCAGGAGATGGATGGGGATGATAATTATGAATCCCCTCTATGAATAGAATGTTTATCATAAAAGAAAACAAGTTGGGTTTTGAGGTATACCTCTTATAATAACATTGTATTATCTTATAAAAAACTTCATAAATATTTTTTGTAAAAAAACTATAAATTCAATTATATAATATAAATTTTTATTTTTATCCTTTTTTCAATTACTATTTCAGATATTACATATTGTTGATTTTGCATGATTATTGATATATGTTCATTTATTAATAACATAACACATATTCCATGATTGTTTTGTGCATTACGTCATTGTATTAAATTTCATAATGAGAATTGAAATCACATTTATTTTTTTACTTACCCATGGAATCATATAGGATGACTATATTTCATTTTCATGGAGAGGATGGGAGGGATAACCATGTTCTCACAATATTCTCATCTTGTGTCATATGTTTTTAAATGTATTATATATATATATATATTATCATCCAATACTATTAAAATATTCTATAATTTGGTAAATCTATTATTTTATACCAATAATGTAGTACCTCTATCATATATGGGATTCTCATTTTATAGACGTTGCATTTAGTTTACATAAGTCCTTCATTTGCAATGTGTTTTATAACAGAAAGCCCATGCTTCCAACATGATTATTATATCCCTATACTTATTTATTTTACTATAAACCTTTCCAAATGACATAAAACATATTACTATAAAGTAATATGTATCTTTATAATTTAGATATTTCCTAATATTAATTGAAAAAAATATTCATTATTTTATGTACAATAATAGATACTCAAACATCGATCGTTTATACATGAAGACAAACACCTCAATGACATGAAATAGTAAAATGTCACTTCCAACGATGGAATGTATCATGGTAAAATGTGATGAATAATAAAATTTTATATGAAAAAAATAAAATTCAAAAGATTTATGTTTCTATATTCCATCAATCAATACATTCATTGAGAAATTTGATTGTTAATCACGCGTATGTGGGAACTACAACTTCCATGAGCAACTAAATCCATTTTCCAACACCACCCATCATTTCTGTCTCAAATAAAAGATTTAATGAGGATATATGATTTTTATAACATTATTATTCTTATATATATGCCAGAAAATCATTTTAACAATACATCCCCTTACTCATTATGTCATTATAACATGTTACTATTATAGTCAATTTAACAACCTATGTAAAAAATTATATAATGATTATGTCATAATTGATTATAATATGTAATATAACAGTATTATGATTTAGTAATGAAATAATTTGGAATTTTTAATGAATTTTTAATGATTTTTTATATTATATATTTTAATCAACCTATTTCCTTTTAATCATTTGACACATAGAAATCTAGTCCATTATAATTTCTATTTTCACATAAAGTATTCATGTATATCACCAAATGAATATTATCACAATGTAACTAGTTAAAAAATTATTATTATTATATATTCAATGCATTGGGAATGATTAATAATATACTACATAAAGATAAGCATTCCCGTCATCATGAAAATTGTATGGAAATAGAAAAATTATATAATTAAATAAAATAAAAATAAAAAATAATTAGTAAATATATATTTTATTTTTTTTAAAATATGTATAACAATATTAGTATGTTTATATTAAATTTATTTGATACCTAACTATGGTATTCATACTTAATATATAATATATTTTAATATAGTTGATTAAGATGGTATAGAAGTACATGGTTTTCATTATATCAATTGTGATTATTTGAGAAATGTTACATGTTATGTTGCATGATTATTTATCATGGTATAAGATTTCATTACTATCCCAAAAATATTAAATATTTTTATTCATATAATTCATTGGTTTTACTGATAAAAAACATGTTTTTTTCTTTCAATTTCATTATATTAAAGTGTTAACACATAACTAAGATTTTTTATAACTCAATTATTATTCATTGTGTTAAGATTATTCTAATGAAAATATTTCATATAACTAGGGTACATTATTCCATTTTATTTTCAATTTTTTTTCAATAACTATTTACATTTTGACCAAATATAACTCGTTTCACATATTTCTTGATTCTTGGAGCATGGATAACATAAGGGATATTGATAACTCAAATCTTCATTTTTAGAGTTGTAATATCTAACATCTCAATTCCAAGCTTGTATTTTCCAACCATAATATTATATTTTTATTAATATTTATTTAATGAAATTATAAAATATTGGAGGTTTTATTAAAATCATTGTATAATTTATGCTTTAAAAAATTAAAATATTAATTTAATGATAAGGGGTTTACTTTCACATTCATATGTTTTGTCGTCCTCTTTATATATCACCAAGATAAACACTGTTTATTTTTAAGGAATTGTTATTGATGGTTTTTTTGAAAATTAAATAATTTTAATTTATTTTCTACACCACAGTTTTAAACATATTAATTGATATAACCTGTATCTTCATCTTTTACGTCAATGTTATAATTGTTTTCTATAAATAATTTAAGGTATCCATTTCTATTTTTACATTCCATAATTAATGGATTTACACCCATAAGAATAATGATTAAAGGTTTCATAGAAAATATATATTTATATTTTGGGCATATGAACTCAAGGTATTAGAAAATATGATTTTTGAACCCTTATTTCACAATAACATTTAAATCATACTTTTTAAATGATGTATTTCATCTATGTTAACATCCATTTTAAATATAATTTCTTACACTGGGGATACAGACATTTTAAACTATCTACCTTATTTATTATTATATATTATGATCTGGTTATTAAAAAATTGAATTAATATTATAATAATTTCACTAAGTTGTGCTAGATTCATATTTTACATAATTCATATTGAAATACAATCACCTAAAAGATTGTTTTCAGTTATATTAACGTGGGGAAAATTATCAAACATCCATATCTTTTTATAATAATTTTCATTATTAGTAGCTGGGTCATTATATATAATTTTACCAACCAACTTCTTAATCTAGATGAGTTGTGATAATATTATTCCTTTTATTAGGATATGGAAAAGTATTTATTTTCTGTAAGTCATTATCCCAATATGGATAGTTATTGGTATATCCAAAATATATTGTTTATCTATCTAACTTATTTACTTTCATTGTTTATGATTAGGTTATTTTAATGCCCTGAACCTAGATAACCAGAGTCGGTGCATTATTACATTACATTGGCATGATCACAAGAAATATCAAGTCTCGAAAGACCGATTAGTTTAGTAGCCTTGGAATAGCTAGATACATTAATAAAGTTTACATTACATCATAAAATAAAAAATACAAAAATATAGTCTCCATAGTCCACACTCTTATCCCCTCATACTATCCATGCAGGTCATTCATAAATTACTTCTTCACATCCTGGAAAAAATAAAACATAGAAAAGGGGTGAGCTCAAATGACCAGTAAGGATAACAATATAGCGGAAACTTTCATAATTAATAATAAACATTTAATCAATGTATAACTAAAACAAAATCCTTTTAAACTTGAACTTCAACATAGTATGGAAAAAATAAAATTAAATAAGGCCATTTACTTATTCACATGGCTATTCTACTAATCGAGTACTCACATGCAATATCAATAACCACTTTCATAATGATGGAATGCATAATGCCAGACTATTATAACCACAAAGCCAAGGCCTCGTGCCAAGACTAAAAATAAGAGTTTGTCAAGGCCTTATGCCAAGACACTAGTTTTCCTCATGAGACCTACCGATGCATCGAGGAGCTATAGCGGGCTCCACCCGTCACTTATTAAGTCCAATGCATTCCTCATATGAACATGTTTAAACATAACATAAACATTCGTATTAAAAGTATCATACGAAATGTCAATATTTTATTCATAAACCATGAATGGAATAAAAATAACACATCCACAGTCAAACATATCACAAAACCATCAATACAATATGGATGTTTTGTATCATAATAAATCAACTCCAAATAAACTTAAAATCTATCAAAAGATGTTGACATAGATGAAATCAAAACTATTTTTAGAGAAATATCTCTTCTTATTTTGAAATCATTTAAGAGTCACATAATTATAAAATAAAACATTTACATTGAATTTTTTTTATAAGCTTGTAAGGGAATCTTCGAAGATTTTATAACGGCAAAAAATAGCCGCACCCGCAATATAAGTTAAAAAAGACATTCTTACTTTAATTCTGTCGATAAGGATAAAAAGCACCTTGTTTGGAAAATGACGGAAAGATTCCTTTATAAACATCTTATAAAAAGTCAAAAAAGGTATAAATGAATTTAAACCATATTCTTGTAAATAGTATAAATGTTTTTAAATACATTTTTAAGAAACATGGATGCGGATGATAAAGAAATCCCAGTAGATTATTACGTATAAACAACATCGGATAATGAAGAGATTGCGAAATAAACCCTTACCTTGTACTTTTACTTGGTTGAGGGTAGGTTAACCTCATGTATAATGGTGAAATAATGTTTATTAAATTATAGAAGAATCATATACATTAATATGATATCATATATGATCTTTTAACATTTCACTACTCAAAATAGCACCTATACCCACAGTTTTAAACCGTGGGTATATCCCTTTAAACCGTGGGTATATGATATACCCATGGTTTCAAGAACCGCCGGCTGTAGTGCCGTCGCAATATGGCTATACCCACGATTTTCATAGAACCGTGGGTATAGATGCAGAAAAATTCAAATTACCCACGGTTTAACAGACCATAGGTATAGACATCTATACCCACGGGTTTGAAACCGTGGGTATACTGATTTAAATCACCCCATATGTTCCCACAGTTTGCAAACCGTCAGTATACTGATTTAAATATCCCCATAAGTACCCACAGTTTGCAAACGGTGGGTATACTGAATTAAACTCCCGAAATGTACCCACGGTTTGGCAAACCATGGGTATAGACTTGTTCCTGAGGGCGAGCAGCTACAACTCCACCTCCATACCATTCTTCACCTACATACATATCAATCATTCCATTCAGATATATCAGAAATCAACAACAATATGAAAATACCTACTCAGGTATATCAATACCAACATGAAAATACAATGGAAATTAGAGGACGTCATCAAAGCATCTTGACTAAAAAACAGAAGAAAACTCACATTCTTACCCTAACTGTAGAATGGGTGTATATTCCCATTCCCTACAAAGATGTTTCTTAGCAGATCCTAGAAATGATGGAATCTAGGACATCAATTCCTAAACATATCAAACAAACCTTCCAAAATGTGATCGCATCAGTGGAAATAGCTTGGAGTTAGGTCTAGTTCAGTTCAAGGATATGGTATGTGATGATCTGATAATATTTCAAGTGTTGAGTCCTTCATTTCATCCACTTGTCATCCATCCTCAAAACATCCTATTTCATTTCATTCAATAAATTAAGTGGAACCAAATAGGGACTTATGGGAATACCAATTTAGTGTCTTCAAGAAAACCAGTATAGTTGAAATAAAAGACGTTCACCTTATTGGGAATCAAAAAATGAGGTAGGGTATCAGATGATAAAGAGCTTGGAAAATTTTGGGAAGATCCCTTTCCTAGATTCATAGGGATAAAACTAGGAATTGGACATGATAATTCAGTATGATATGAAAATCAACCCCCCCCCCCCACCAGAAATAAATTCCAAATTTTTGACCCCATTTGGTGAAGGAATCCTTTATAAAATTATCATATCACATATATATAGAGTTTAAAATCATCAGTGAAACTTACTACATTGGTGTGTACAGCACCAGGTGAAACACAAACTACACTGATACTAGACTCAGTAGGAAGCCGCTTGTGGAGGACACTGCTAAACAAGATTTTGAATGAAACAGTGACACTATTTGAATTTCATTTTTCAAAAAAAAACCAAATATCATGAAGATTGAAAAAATAATTTCCCATCCCATTAAAACACTATTCCTACTTTTTCTAAATGTTTAGAGTGAATTTGAGGGTTTATAAGGCCTTTAAATCATTGGACAACCAAACACCATACAGCTACATGTGCACCTCTGCAAGCTTGCTGCTGGAGTATCCCACTAAACTGGTGAACTTTTGTTCACCAGAAGTAACATTCATATCTTCATAGTCGACAAATCCAACATGATGTATCTATTAAAAGGAAGATAAAAACTTATCTCAAACCCATAATTGTGGTTAAAGAAAGTAGTAATGAAATGAAACACTGTCAAAAATCAGCTAATAAATCATGTAGATGTAACGAGTAAACGAGCAAAGCACTGAGACTGGACATGCTCATAAAGTTTTTCACTTTCAATTTAAGAAGTAATATGTAAAAGAAAATGAATTCTTTAGACAAAAGAACATACAGCAGAATTCATGATAACAATTCGACTTGGAGAAGCTCTAATAAGAGATGGTAAGAGAAAAAATGTAATTAATGCTAGAGCCAAATTATTTACTTGCATATGTTGCTCGTATCCATCCTCTGAAAACTTATGTTGTTCTAATTATAATAAAATTTTATCTCATGTTGAGTTATTTGTGTAAGATTCCTCAACCCTATCACAACCTAAACAACTTTATGTCTTAACCAAACCATTTTTATCTCATGTCATGTCCAGATATCATGTCATGGTAAAAATTGTCACCTCTAATTGAGGAAAATAGAAAATAATTTTAAAAAATCTAATACAGAAATCAGATGCCCCCATCAAACAGTATTGGCCTCCTACAATGAACATTAATCACCTATGATCAAAGCACATGAATGAATAATAAGTCATTTACCATTGGAATTCCCAAAGCCTTAAGATCCACATCACCCATGTGTAACAGGGCTGCCATGTCAACCTAGAATACATGAAAACATTAAAACATGAAAATAGAAAAGAATGAATGTGTAGACATGATATGAATTCAAAAGCTAACATAAATAACCTTCACTTATGGTTAACAATTAATAATCAAAATATTAACAACATATTAATGTTCTTTTGTTAGTTTATTTCTCCGACCATGAGAACTAGATTAACCTAGGCAGAATCAATGGACTTGACAATAGAAAAGTTCGTGACTTTAGAACGATATTGCAGCCAATTTATTCAACTCATTCATGAATGAATGAGGTAGAAATCTCTTGTTAAACATCCTTTGAAATTGATATCTCGCTTCTATGTTTATTAATTGTCTTTAAATATCATTTAAATTCTTTTTTTAAAATTCTATTTGAACTGATTCTTGCTTACAAATCACCATGTTAACAATTAAGTAATGTCAGGCTCTTGCAGATCACTCGTGTTCCTTATGGGATCGACCTTGGACTCTCGTTGTTCTACACCTTAGTAGTATATTGAAGGATCAAGTATATTCATAAATTCTAAACATGATAGTCAATTTAAATTAAAGAACTCGGTCGTCGTGTCATGTAACTTCACCCATTTCAATTATAGAAATACCATTTTATCCTTCAATCAATACTTATACATCTCTTCCAGTTTCAAAATCATAGGTCTCATATGGGTACAAAAATATGTACATGAAAATGAAGGCATTGTACTAGAAGTTCCATAGAATCATCATTTGCTTTTTTTAGTGTTTTAAAATATTTATTCTAGAGGGACTGGGATGAGACCCTTGCTTATATCACCAGGCCTAGTGATCCAAGAGCTTCCAAGAGGAACCTAACCCATTTAAAAGATAGTTCTCTAATTTAAATTTTTTGATGGTTAAATACATGATCCTCCCCCTCCGCCCTATCTAGCTGCTCCCTATCCCTCCCCACTACCCAGCCCTAACCCTCCCCCCTGCCCAGCCCTCCCCCTACCCAGCCCTCCCCCCTCCCCCTTGCCCAGCCTTCCACTTTCCCAGCCCTCCCCCTCCCCCCTGCTCATCCCCTCCCCCTCCCTTTCCACTGCCCGACCCTCCCCCTACCCATCCCTCCCCATGCCCAGCCCCCTCCCCCTCCCCCCCCCCCTCCCCCCTGCCCAGCCCCTCCCCTCCCTCCCCACTGCCCAGCCCTCCCCCCTGCCCAGCCCTCCCCATGCCAGCCCCCCTCCCCCTCCCCCTCCCCCCTCCCCCCTGCCCAGCCCTTTCCCTGCCCAGCCCCCCTCCCACTCCCCCTGCCCAGCCCCTCACCCTCCCTCCCCACTGCCCAGCCCTCCCCCTGAATCTCCCTGCATGAAATATGTAGATGCATGACAAGTTTTATTTGGATTCGAACCCAGCCAGGTAAGGTACTGCAACTGTTAGAAAACATCCTAAAATTTTGATAAGGTACTACAACTCACTGTATTACAGAACAGATTATAACAGAAAAAAAAAATCTAAAATCGAGTTTCCAACTAAATATGTTCCCTTAAGGTATGTTTATTTAACGTAATACAACTCACTGTAATACAAAACATATTATAACACAAGAAATACAAGTCAAACTCATGAAGAATGTGATTATCACTGTATCATTTACTGCTTGAGTTGTAAACAATATAATCTGCCATACATACTATCCTGTTGAAGATTTATTTGGGAAAAAATACTTTCATCAATCCTCGCTGAGAAACAAATGATACACATCTTTTAATTTTCTTCTCCATGCTTGTAAATCGAAGGCATTCATTCCATCATCCCATGCACATTCACCAATATTTCGGTTCATCGCTATGATGTGATGAGAACAATCAAAGTATATCTAGAAACTCTTATACATGACCCACAAAAATCAATATACAGTGGAGTGAATAGTGAAAACATATCACCTGCATTCATATGTTGGATGAAAGGGAGGTTAACTCCATGATTTTATGACCAATAACCTGAATTCATATAGTGTGTAAAATGCAAATGAAAAATGATGCATGGTAGGGAGGTTAATTCCAAAATATTAGGAAAACATACATGTTGTGGAGATCTGGAACTTATTAGTGCAAGATTCCCTTGATCTCTTCATGTGCAGAGTGAGTCACCTGTAATATATAAATAAAAATAATCAATACTCGTCTTAAAAGATGATGTCGTAATAACGTATGAGAAAGTATTATGCGAAGGGAAATACTGCAAATTTTCTAGGAGATTATTTCAATGATATTACGAGAACATACTTATTGCGGGGTGAGAAACACATCGTAAAGATTCGATTGACATGGCTGCAGTGGGCGGTTTTTTTAACATCCACCTCACCCATGCACTTGCTTTGTGTTTCCAGCGCACCCTTCAAGAACACTTTCAGCTTCCATTATTTTGATTCACATTGAATCCCACATACCAATTATGGCCAGAAACAGAGAAGAAACAGAGAATTTATGATGCAATGAATAGTCAGAAATGTCAGGTTTAATGATACCAACCAGAAGTGTCTACATTAACTGGAAGACAGTGCCCCATTGATGATTCTATAGAAGGCGCTGAAGAAAGGTGATGTCCTGGGAAGTGGTCGATCCTCTAATTCACCATGGTAATCAACTAAATCAGCTGCAAATTCATTTATGGTAGCACTTGAAGTCCTACTGCATCATATTATGAAAATACGAGTCTGGGGTTAAATTTGATATTTGAGGATGCAGTTGAGTAAAAAGAAAACTTGTCATGATGTAAAAAATGGTGTTGTAAAACCATACCTTTAGCAATGGTGGATAAGTCGTCACCGTGTCCATCTCCTCCCCAGCCCCTCCCCCTCGCCACCTCCCCTCCCCCTCCTTCCCCACTGCCCAGCCCCTCCCCCTCCGTCCCCACTGCCCAGCCCCCCTGCCCAGCCCCTCCCCAGCCCCCACTTCCCAGCCCCTCCCCCTCCCTCCCCACTGCCCAGCCCCCCTGCTCAACCCCTCCCCCCCTCCCTCCCCCACTGCCCAACCCCCTAGCCTAGCCCCTCCCCACTGCCCAACCCCTCCCTACTACCCAACCCTCCCCCTCCCCACCTGCCCAG
The DNA here is from genome assembly GCA_963277665.1 of Viscum album. Lineage (NCBI taxonomy): Eukaryota > Viridiplantae > Streptophyta > Magnoliopsida > Santalales > Viscaceae > Viscum > Viscum album. The sequence continues at coordinate 1,301,242,751 of OY728140.1, read as the reverse complement.
CCCCTCCCCCTCCCTCTCCACTGCCCAGCCCCCCTGCCAGCCCCTCCCCCTCCCTCCCCACTGCACAACCCCCCTTCCCAGCCCATCCCCCTCCCTGCCCATTGCCCATCCCCCCTGCCCAGCCCCTCCCCCTCCCTCCCCACTACCCAGCCCCCCTGCCCACCCCCTCCCCACCTGCCCAGCCCCTTCCCCTCCCCCCACTAGCCAGCCCCCCCTGCCCAGCCCCTCCCCCCTGCCCAGCCACTCCCCCTCCCCACCTTCCCATCCCCTCCCCCTCCCTCCCCACTAAACAGGATGTTTCTTTTGTGTTTGGAGTCTTCATAAAAGACACAAAACTACATTAAAAAATTAGAGAAAGGAAAGCTGAAAACCACAAACAACATATGAATCATATAAATCAGTTAGTCAGGTCTGAATATTCATATAACTGTCAGATCAAATACCAATCAGTGCCTTTACGTTTAAAGATAAAGATCAGAAGCAACTAACCTTCTCAATGCCTTCAATAGATGATCTATTCTACTTAAAAGTGGAGGACACAGTCATACTCTCCTGATGAACATCCTCTGCATGTCGAGTATATGAAAAAGAGATTACGTGAAGGCAGCCCCCCCCCCTCCCAGCCCTCCACTGCACCCCCCTCCCAACCATCCCATCCCAGCCCCCCAACCCTTCACTACAGCCCCCCATCGCATGCCTACCCTCCACTGCTAAGGCCAAGATTAGATTGAGAGATAATAAGTAACACACTAAACCATAAAAACAAAAATGGCATGTGAATATTACCTAAAGAATGGTCAAATAATACCCCCGATGAAAACCTAATCCAAAATGCATTTCATTGCATAAAGAAAATCACATACAAGCAGTACACCAATAAAAAAATTAAAACTCCAACACAAGTCTCTCTGCTAAGTCAAAACTGGAGGGGATTAATATCCCCCCCATCACCATCATCGTCATCCCCTTGTCCAGCATCACCATCATCAACAGCAACATCATCAGCATCATCACCAGTAGCAACATCATCATCATCATCATCATCAATCTCATCACCAACAACAGCATCAACAACATCCTCGCTAGCTATATCACCACCACCATCATCGCCACTAGGAGCCTCATGGGAATCACCTGAGGCATTATGTAAAGAGTGCATTGATTCCATACATGAATCAAAAGTGGCAGCAACCTCTGGTGGTAGTTACTGACTCAACATTGACATAGCTTTCATGAAATGTCCATTCATTAGCTTACTTTTTTCACGCTCCTCTAATACTATTTTCTTTGTTGCAGCTAATTGATCACGTGTACTTTCCAAATCAGAGGCCTTAGAGGAATTATAGGAGTCCAATGATGACCAATACCTAGAGGGGAAAATGTTTTTTTCCTGGTCTATAACGGACTCTTCCTGGATGCTCCACACCTAACACCTGACTCCAATGATCATTTGCCCCTAAGTTGTCATCTTCCACGTCCATGGCCTCCAAGGTAGACTATTGAAATTATACACATATTAAACTATGAATTTTATATAAATGTTTGAAATATATATATAAAAACTTAAAATTTTTCTTGTGTTTGTGAATTAACTACAGTTTCATATTTTCTTTTCCCACTGAAGAAGAATAATTTGGCACGAGGTACAGGACGTTCAATGCCCCATTCAGCTTGATGCATATGAGAAATTCACAAATTTGGATTACAACCATATATGATAAATGCAATAAATTGGATTGAACATACCAGCCGCTTCTCATGACTGGGCATTGTAGTGAGCCCCAATGTGTGTAGATCTATCATTTCATCTTTGTTTTTTTGTTTTTCGCTGACACTTCCTAAGAAAAAAAAAAACAATTCAAGTAATAAAAATTAAATTTTATATAATAACCATTAATGATGGGTAGTACCTTATACAGTTCAATCTTCCAATGTGCGATAATTTTTTGATATTGACTTTTTGGACAGTCAGGGTTTGTGGGTACACCCTCTAACTCAGTACCCACTCTACTCCTCCAACCAATATGTAACTCATACATGTATGACCACCAATACTCTCGAAGATCACTCAACCTAGCAGCTTTGGCAGCTTCACAATTAGGAATGTTAAATTGACTCTGCAACGAAAATGTTAAGTCATATAAATACATTACTAATATAAATATAAATTTATAAAATTCCCATACCCATATCTGCACCCATGCCCTATCCTTGATGTCAGCACTGATATGTCTCCATGAGACCGGTTCCACCGGAACGATATCATGATATTTGGCTAAAGTAGCCATGAAACTTCTACACTCCTTAGCATTTTTACCTACCATTTGATTTTGAGGATTGTAATCCACCATCATCTGAGTTTCACGATTCCAGGAATCCCGCATTTGAGTGTGCCCACGTCTCCTACTAGAAGATCCCACTAAATAACATAAGAGTTGAAAAGAGAAGAGTTAATTGACAATACAATAAGACAAATAAGAAATGATATAATTTGAACATTTATAATAAAAACTCCTGATTAGACTGTGAGGCATCCATGGACTGTGCTGGATCAGCATCCTCCGAAGGAAGTATCTGTTCCACAGCATGCTCCTGCTGATCTTCATGAACAGGAGTGGAAACTGAAGGAACAGACTCAATATCTGTATAATGGATGGTAGGAAAAGGAGGTGGTGTATAAATGTCATAATATTCATAGTATGTCTGGGGATACATGAATGGATATGGAAATTGTGGAGGTGAGAACATCGGTCGAGTCGGCGTGGACATGGAATGGGAAAAAGAGGGTAAATGGGATGATGATGACAGCATGTATGGGATCATCCCAGGGGTCTCAAGAGGAGGGAATACATCTGTGGTAGATGGGATGTCCACTGATGGGTTAGTGTGGTGAGTGGTAAGACGGGAGCTCCACCTAGGTCTAGGAGGATCCCTGCTTGGCCCCATACTAGGAAGAGGAATCTCTGAAGTTATATATCCCTAAAATAAATTTGATCAAAAATATGAACTTCATATTATATGTAATGCGGAAGATAAATATTAGAATTATTATACTCACTGATGACAAATAATGCTCGCGTCCAACAGGATCAACATCAAACAATCTTTTCTTGCGAGCTTTTGTAGTTTTCTTCACTATCTTTATCAGAATGAAATAAATATTTTTTAGCAAAATTTTTTACAAATCATACATACAACTAAGAAGCCAAAGAAGACAAAAAAATGTCATAACATATTTCAATAATGATAATTTACAACCAAGTTATACAATTTTTAAAACCACATTTTAAACCCAGTTTTCTGAATTGAAATAAATATAATTAAATGAAACGAAACCAAAAAAATACTAAAATAGACATATCATTCCAAACTAAAACTAAATTAAAGTAATTACATTCGTACCAACCTAAGAAACTCACATCAAGGTAAACTGAATGAACTCTGAATATATATGGTTGCTTTTATATATTACCCTCCACTACCTCAGGTTCAACATCATCTCTCACAATGGGAAAATTTGTGTCATCAAATACAATACTTTGGATAACACTGATGGGGGCATCAATGGTGATAATTTCATCCCCAGCATCATGAAAAATATGTCTTGGGATTACTTCATTAATGACACCATAACCAGGTTTCAGATGATCTTTCACATAAAACACTTGTTTTTCCATTGATGCCAGAATATATGGATCATTGGTATACAGGAATCGACTCATTTCAATAACTCTAAATCCGCAATCATCAATAAATGTACCATGACACATCCTTGAATCAAACCATTTACATTTCATCATAGTGACTCGAACTTGAGAGTAGTAATCCAATAACAATATTTTCTCAACCAGTCCATAATAATACACATCTTCATATCGAGGTCGATATCTGATGCACTGGCATAACAATCTGTTCTAGTAGTTAACTTAACTCCATCATGCTGTGTTCTCATTTTCACCACTTTATCAGTTGTAACAAATTTATATCCATTGATTATTAAAGATTTGCAGTCACGAACCAAAGAATTGGGACCAAAATCCAACGCTCTTAATTCTTGATAAATGAAGTCAGCAGGTAAAATCAATACCTGAAATACATATGAGTAATATAATTAAATATATATATATATTTTAAGGTATATAATGTAATGGTCATACCTTTGATTTCAACCAAGCTGGGAATTCTTGGCTATGCATAGTCTCTCTCCTTCTCAATGGCAAAGACCGATGAACTCTACTTATATTTTTTTTATGTTCTCTACATAAAATGAAAATAAAATTATAAGGTATATGTGATATGATATCATATGAGATATCATATATATATATATTCAAATTACTTACTTGATATAGGCATCAAAAAAACCACAATTAAACAAGACTGTACGATGTGCCATATTCCGCTCTTCAAAACTCAATGTTACCAATGTATATAACCCGACAATTCCACCTATTTGGGGAAGAGATAGAAACGTGGGCTGAATTTCCTCATACTTCTCATCTTCATTTCTCATTGGTCGATTATGTCTTGTGCTCACATTAGAAAAATACATTGAACAAAATTCCATACATTCTTGGGCCAGATAACTCCTAAAAATGGATCCTTTAGGATAATTCTTATTTCGGACATATGATTTCAAAGTGCGCATATTTCTTTCAGTGGGATACATCCACCGAAATGTGGCTGGTCCTCCAAGAAGTGTCTTAGTTGGAAGATGAACTGTTAAATGCAACATGCAAGTGAAAAGGGATGGAAGAAATTTTTTTTCCAACTCACACTGAATTAACGGAGCGTTGTACTGCATTTTTATCAACAATGATTTGGATAACATTTTTGCAAAAAGGTCTCTAAAAAATGACACAACCAAATCACTACCACTATTACATTATTGGATAGAAAATGCCTAATTGATATTGGAATCAATTCATGAATCATGATGTGATAATCATGAGTTTTTAGGGATTTCAATTTCAAATGTTTTCTGTTGACTCGTTTAGATACATTGCTAGAATAGCCATCAGGAACCTTGATATTCTTCAATATTGCCAGAAATCGATCTTTCTCTGTCGGTGTCATCAAATAAGAATCACGGGGAACTTTCCATTTGTTTTCACTGATACAAACAGGATGTAGTTCTGGTCGAATACCCCAATCCAATAAATCCCGACAAGATCGGAGGTCATATTTGGTCTTCCCCTAAATATTCAAAAGAATTGAAAGCAACATTTCACATATATTTTTATCAATATGAATTACTTCTAAACAATGACGTAAAAAATTAGTAGACCAATATGGAAACACAAAAAAAGACTTCTCTTTTTCCAATTTTAAGTGACTTCAGTATCATTATTCTTCCTCTTTCGAGATTTTAACTGACCTTTCCCTAATGAAAAGTTAAAATCTTTCAATTCATCAAGCACATCACTTCCTCACATATGTTGAGGTGGTTCTTCAGTGTCAAAATTTTTATCAAACCTCCGACGATTCTTCATATATTGATGATCCATTGGCAAGAATCGGCGATGCCCCATGAAACTAATACTACAACGATATTTAAGCCTTCTAGATCATGTATTCTTCATACCAAAAGGACATGATAGTTTTCCCTTCATGCTCCACCCAGACATCATTGCATAGGCAGGGAAATCATTTATGGTCCATTGAAGGGAAACACGCATCTGAAACATATTATTTGAAGAAGCTTCAAATGTCTACACACCTAAATCCAAAAGTTGTTTCAAATCTTTTATTAAAGGCTGCAAGTAGACATCTATATCATTACCAGGATCCAAAGGTCCATATATCAGTATACTCAAGAAAGTGAATGGTTTTTTCATACACATCCATGGAGAAAGATTATAAACATTAATAAAAACTGGCCACGTGCTATGATCAGTAAGCATCTGACCAAACAAATTAAAACCATCACATGATAGGCCCAATCTGAAATTATGCACCTTAGGTGCAAAATTAGGATGTTGTGCATCAAATGTCCGCCATGCTAATACATCTGTAGGATGGACCAACTCATCGTTACCTTTAATTATCTCAATATCATGCCATCGCATATTGACTGAGATTTCTGGATACATGAATAGATTTTGAAGTCTGGGAATCAATGGAAAGTACCACATGAATTTCTGTGGGACACGAGATGGTGTTCCATCTGCATTTGTCTTCCATCGAGATGTACCACATTCTTTAAAGTCATTACGGTCAACTATTTCAACCAAATATAAACATGCATGGACTTTATTAGTAGCAAATTCAAGCTGCTTAATTAACTTCCATTCGATGTAATGATTGGAGGGAATATCTTCACCATTAGGAAGAAAGTCCTTCAAAAATTTAAGAATATAATAAATGGCAGTATTAAAAATCCCTTACATGGTTTTTCCATGATATAACCTCATTAAAAATTCCAACTTGGTCATTTTAGTACATTCTTGATATACTGGAGTTCTGGCATCATCCAAATAATTTTTCACTCTCTCAACATCATCGTCTTCAACATTTTCCTCATGTGTACTGATATCATTGTCTTCTTGCACCGACATGTTATCTCTCTCAGAATGATGCACATATGGAAACCGATCAAATATCAAATTCTCCATGTCACTTCGTTCATTTCTTTTATGAACAGTCGAAGATTGACTCATCCTTCTATGGTGAAACCAAACATTATAGTTTGCTTGAAATCCAAATTTTGTTAAATGGTAACTAACTTCTTCTCATCTTAACTATGGTCTTCCAACACAATTATAGCAGGGACACTGTATACATCCTCCATCTAACACATTGTTAAATGAAAAATCTAAAAAATTCTCCAATTTACTTTGAAACTCTGTTGAAATCTGATCGGTACGATACATCCAGCTTCTATCCATTCTATAACAAGAAAAAAAATTATCATTCAATCAACAATGTAAATAATATTTAAATAATTCATTACAATCTAGTTTATTGTTAAATTAATCAATGCATATTAGTAGCTAGAAAAACATATTTAATGACAAGAGGAGTCCATTATTGAATAAGTAGAAATAATAAGATTGATCAGGATAAACCATCTTTCCATATTTATTTTCCATGTAAATCTAGAAAGGATCACATTGGATATCTTTGTAAATCCTAAACCTTGATAAGAAATCTGAGATCTATTTCCTTTACAAGGATAATAAATAATATCTAGAAATAATAAGAATAACAACAAAAAAATGAAAAATTATATTTAAATCTCAAGGACTGATTAAATTCTATTTAAATGCTTTGGTTTCTTGGCATATAAAATCATGCTCTAACCATGGGAATTTCACTACCTATTTAAGTCACCTATGTGGTTTGGAGACATAGTTTTGTAAACCTTATGACAACCATGATGTTGAATATCTTTAGCGTTACATAGTTACCATGAAATTGTTTCCATGTTAGCTCTAAAAGTACCCCTACTATATATCACCCACTACTCCTCTCCAATAGGCTTAATAGTTATGTTGGGGGACTACCCTATTCCCTCTAACCATTATCACCATTAAATTATTCAACCCCCCCCCCCCCAATCTCCCAAAATCTACCCAATACATCACCCAATAATTGTAATAACTCAAATAAACTCTTAATAAAGGCTAAAAATAAGGCATAATGCACATAGAAAGTGAGTGGTTGTTCCATTATCCCCCTCTAATGACTTGTTGACCGTAATATGTGTCTCTAGAGGACTAAATCTAACAAGTAGGTCTAGTAATACTAAACATATGATTCCTTATCACATTTATCTTCTTTAATATGTATGTTCTTCCATAAAACCTTAACAAGAGGCTTCATCTTCCTTCATAGTTCCTTTATTCATCGATCAACAATCCATATTGGACCTTTCTCAAACAAATCATTTACCCCCAACACAACATTCTCAATGTCAATTACATTTTAAGGATAATTATTGAAATTTATAAGTAGGAACGCATGTGAAACATCATATATAATAGATAACTAATGAATCTGATGATAACCGGAGGAGAGGGAGCCAAGAGGGGGGAGCAGGGGCGTCGCCTGAGGTGGGGGCAGTAGGCGAAGGCCTGAATGCTGAGGTAGAGGTGAAGTCCAGGAGGTCCAGGTGGAGAGCGGAGGTAGAGGATGGGAGGCAGAGCCAGGAAGTGGAGCCCAGAGGCAGAGCCAGGAGGCAAAAAAGTATCTGATGAACCTAGACAAATGTCTCCCTCTATACACATCATGGAAATATCAAATGAAATGATATTTCTCCCCTTTATACAATAAACATAACACTATTTTTTGAGTTTTTGAAGTGTAAACATTTCATGGATAGTTTCTTAACTTTACATTGCACAATATAATTAATGGGAATAATACGATTCTATGCTTACCATACATGTTTGGTATAACTTCACACCATAACATTTTGTCCAGAAATCATTGTTTTACTCTGCATAGATGGGCCTATGGAAGTCAAACACATTGAATAAGTCATACTTTATGGGAAACAATATTGTATTTGGGATATTATACTATTTAAATTCTATAGTAAAGTGTTTTCATTTCAGCATTAAGGACAACATTGATGATCCTTGGGTGTTCACATGTCATTTTTAAGGCTATATCTAGTGTCAAACATCTTTTAAAGAATATAATATGCCCAAACTAGTTGTCATTTCTATAGTATATGTCACCATTCCCCATGATTGAGTGAGAATGAATGATTAGGGTTTGAAAGGACCCTTTAAGAGAAAATCCCACAACCACTTCATATACATTTATTACTTGTATAGATTTCATGGTCTTATCAAGCCTTATTAAATTAATCACACCATCTATAATATTTATCCATGTAATACCATCACTCCTAGTGATATTTTCCATCATTTTGGGAGTCCCACATGGAGATATAGATGATTGTTTTTATGCCCGCGATGAATGTTTTTGGGAACCTGATGGCTAAAGGATTATGTATAGTAATAGAGGATAACATGGTGCTAATCAGGGAGATCTTGTATCATAAGGATAATAACTATTGTTTTAATTAGTTTTCTGACCAGTAATAATATTTGTTAAATAATAAAATCGATAAATACAAATCTTACATGATGAAAATAATGAACCCAAGAAATCCATAGGAAAATCATTCATAGAGATTCTATGTGAACATTTAAGGAATTTTGAACATTTGGACAAGAAGTTATCAGAAATTTACACACTACAGTTAGCTGGGTTGATTTATTTCCCACTTTATCGACCATAATAAGTCAAAAATAATTTTGAATATTTGAATAAATTTGTCTATACCCTAAGAAGAATGTCATCTACAAAAAAACATACAAGAAATTCTAGAAAAATGAGGGAAATTGAAGTGAAATGACTAGGGGAAACAAACATCAGCCACTTATTCAATGAAAATCAACTAGCAGAAATTGTGCAGTCAACATACTAAGGCATTTGATATAAGAATCGATGATTAGTTTAATATGAATAAAAAATCAAGGATAAAAAATTACAAACCTAAATGGAATGAATTGGAGGGGACGTTGCCGGAGGAGAGGGATCCGACAGGGGGAAGGGGAACATCGCTGGAGCTGGAGGAAGGGATGTAGAGGCCGAGACGTTGAGGTGGAGATGAAGGTCGGGAGGTCGAGGTCAGGAGCGGAGATGGAGGCCAGATAGGGGATGAGATGGATGGGAACCAGTGGTCGGATGGACGAGAGGCGGAGGTCAGAGTGGGGAGTAGAGGACTGGGAGGCAGAGGTTAGATAGCCGGGAGGCAATGGTCGGGGAGGGGAGGAGAGGGCCGGAGGTGGAGGTCGGGAACCTAGGGGAGGAGGAGAAACGATCATGGAGCACGAGGGTGAGGTGGAAATCCAAATTGTGGATTGAATTCCCACGGTTTTAATAAAATAGTGGGTATTGATAAAAAATGCCTATTCCCACGGTTTGGTAAGAAAATCTCACAACCAACAGTGACTAATTCTCATAGTAACTTGATATGCTGCACACTTGTCACAGTAACTCAACCTAACACACATCATCTTCACCTCATGGTCAGTTGACACCGACACTTTTGAACAAAAAACTCAAACATGAGAAATAATATGCAATGGAAACTTAAGAAACAATGGTTTACCAACACAAATAGACACATGACCTATCAAAAAGAATTTATTTAAGCAAAAAATTAAAGAGAAAAAGTGGAAAATATTTGGATTCCTACCATAAAACATTGTCTTTAAAGTATTATGCCAAAATCAAACCCTTAAAACTTTCCAACTGTGATCATTCAAGGTTTAAGATTCATTGGTGGTTTCACATTAATATTGTCTAAGGAATCAACAATAGGACCACTCAAGACATTTCCAAATTGAGAAGTAAAAAATGTTCAGCAAAATTAATCTAAATCAGAGTAGGTAAAATGTTTTGTAGCTCAACAAGACCCTCAAACCCTCTCTCTTAGCTCTAAAACTGGATATCAGAAGCCCGATAGTATCACTTATTTGATAAAAAAATTCTCCCAAATCTCCCCACACTTAGAGGATTGCAGAAACTAAGAAACAACATTCAAACTAGCTACAACGTCCTCAAAATTTCCAGAAAACATTCTTAAAACTACTTGTAAATTAAAGAGAACTGAAGAAACACATTTGAAAGATTTGAACTCAACTTCCAAATTTTTAATTTCCAATGTCCACAAAAGAATTAAATTTTTTGACCCTTTGATATTACGGCTGTAAATCATCACACACAACAACAAACTCACCATGAAATTAGTTTTCATGGAATTACACTTGTTCAAAATGAACATGTTCTTGTTTCTTAGCTGTGTATAAACCAAAAAACTCTATAACGTTATAGATTTTTAGAAATTCATCCTAAGATGGGAAAATATCATAAAGAATCTCATAAATTCTAGTAAAAATAATTTACAAAATAGCCTATAAATTGGGATTTATAGAAGTAAATCCATCATTAGATGCCTGAGAGTGAGTAACATCTTCTTGAGTAATACATTCAATGGGCTATGGAATTATAATCTATGCAACCTCTAGAGGAAAAGAACAACAATCAGATATGAACTCAATTTTAATGAACTCATTCACAGCAACATCAATTAGGTTAAAAATTAACTCCTGTTTTTGCTTTTTAAAAACCATAATCTCCTCCGCATCATCAACATCATAGAGGGTTTTTTTCCTTTGGACACATCAATTATATCACCTCCAGTATAAAGGAATAACCTACATAGGATGATTGAATAAAACCCTAAAAGTTCAATCATTGATTGAAAAATTTCCAGAACTTATTCCAGAACATATTTCCAAAAGGATGAACTAGCTGGGAGATTACATACTTATTCTCAGTAAGATGTACAATATTACATTGTTTAAGAGATGTCGAGGTGGGGGCGAAGGCCAGGATGTCCAGGTCGGGAGCTGGGATGCAGAGCCGGGATGTGGAGCCGGGATGTGGAGCCGGGACGCGGAGCTGGGACGCGGAGCCGGGAGGCGGAGGCGTGGGAGGGGAGTCAGAGAGGGGAGGAGAGGGTCGGGAGTTGGTGGTCGGGGAGGGGAGGACAGGGCCGGGGGTTAAGGGTCGGGGAGGTAGGGTTGAATGGGGGGAGCGCCGAGTGAGGAGGAGCCCAATACTTCGGGCATGATGGATGTTTTAATACCCACAGTTTTAAGAAAACCGCGGGTAAAGATAAATAAAAACAACATATTACCACAGTTTATAAAACCGTAGGAATATATGTGTGGGGATAAACCCCAATCCCAGTAGGGTTTCTTGGTTAATAATATATTAGAATTATCGTCGTTTCAGGAGTTAACTTACTCAATTTATTTTATATGTTTTGTTACATAAGCCGTGTTTGTTATGGATAGGTTGTATCTTATTCTTATCCAGAATTATATCAAGTCCTTAAAAATTAGTTTTAATCATCAAATGAGAATTATACTTGAATGGATACGATGGAGAATGAATCTTATCGCATTCGTGGAGACGGTAGTCCGTACGGACGCACGAGAGACAATATCATTCTTTTGATATTAAAATAATATATAATTGAATGGTATATCATATATACAGAAACATTATCATGTTAAATTTATTATTTACATGGATTACACATCATTATTATACCCATCCAAAAAATAATTTCTTGATTAACAATTACACCACGACGTGGAGACGGTAAGTCGTACGTACGCACGTATGGTTACATGTCATTCAAAGGGTGGATAAAATACTGAATATGGTGGTACCATATTTATAATAACTTCACATTATATATAATATACTGGAGTTATTAGTTTATAATGGGAATAATAAAGAAATTAGAAGTTGAGGAAGAAAGGAACTTGAAGAAGGGTGGTTAAAACATTACCTCTTCTTCGGGTTCTTCCTTTTGATTTGATCAAAATGGATCCTTATGATGAATTTCTGATCAAAATAATGCCTCTATGTTGTAGTGAGGGAAGTTGAGAGATTATTTGGGTAGGGTTTGGCCGACCCAAAAGGCTTTGAATGTGTGAATTAGTGAGAAGGGGGAGTGCTCTTTTATAAGAGGGGTGAGGGAACCTTTGGAAAAGCTAGAAATATTATTTTATAATAAATTCATATTCGGTTTCTAATGGCTCCAAAGTGGATTATTTAAAGTTTAAGGTGGGGATGGGTCGAAAGCCACTCAACCAATAGAATTTAGACAGGTTTGGGTCGTTATATTAACCTTATCTTTTAGTTTTAACTCTTAGTTAATTAGTTTGACACTTACCATGCCACTTTCTATTTTTATATTATATAGTTAATAAACTAAATATATACCTCCATGAGACCCCCAAGTGGTCCATTAATGATACACATATCATTATATATGTCTCTTGGCAGAACCGCAGATTTGTAGGAATTGAATATCAATTAATAATATAATATTTTTTTAAAAAACTCTTTTATGTCAATTTTGACATTATTTGGAAAATTAATTTTTGTGAAAATCATAACAGAATGATTACTTCTAAAAAATTTAATAAAAACAATCCTAACATGTCATAATAACCTATAAAATAAGTGTAATTCATAAAAAGTCTCAAATAATATTTATTTGGGTATTTATAATATCAATTATTTTAATTTTTCACTATTATGGTAATTACTGCATCATCATTGTGTTATAAATAAATTAAATTATTTAATGTCTAAAAATTATAAATAAAATACCATTTTGTATTAAATATTTTTAGGTTTCTAATGGATATTTATAATCTAATTTATCTTATGTGTAACCCTATATTAAAAATTTTTTAGTTGTAAAACATTGATTTTACCTCTTTTAACTCTTCTTTGAATTAAATAATAACAAATGTCCTAATCTAATCCAAGTGGAAAAAAGAGGTTCATATTTTATTACTAAGGTTTTGTTGGTCGAATTAAGCATATCCAATAGAATTAGGACATGTGTCAGAGTAATATTAATTTCATTTTTACCCATAATTATCCTATTTACTTTTAACCGTGGTAAATAAAAGTAAAAAGTAACTATTCACCGAAAATTATTTTCATCTCATTGAACCACATGTTACTCCTTGATATTAACTGTGTCTCTCGAATTTTCTAAATTCCACTCACAGAAGCGGTAAAATTTTGTTTTATGAAAAAATCAGCTTTTTAACTACCACTTAGTGATTTAACTATTCATAAAAAATGATGTTTTTTAGAAAAATACCAAAAATTCACCCTACGCTAATTTCTATATTCAAAATCCAAAAATGAAGTCCATTTTGAAAAATAAAATTTATAAATTTCAAACAGTGGATATTACTATTCATAACGGCTAGTTTGATTGGTTGTGGTGTGTTAGAACTCGATGTTGCGTACAACACACGCAATTGCATTATTCAAAGAGAAGTGTACCGTAGATGTTTGGGGTGTTAAATTCCCCCCTCCTTCAAATACTTTCATCCTCACCATTTATAGAATACTACCACATGAAAGGACTCGGGTGCTTCTTCATCATAAGTTCCTCGGGTTCCCACGTTGCCTCTTCCATCTTATGGTTTCTCCACAAGACCATTACCAGAAGAGTCATCCGGTTTCTCAGTACTTGTTCTCTCGTATCAAGAATCTTGACGGGCTCTTTGCAATAAGAATGATCAGGTTCTAGTTCTAATTCCTCATAGGTGAGTACATGCGTTGGGTTAGACATATATTTCCTCAATAGAGATACACAGAACACATTGTGATCTTTGGAGGGACTTGGAGGCATTGCCAATTGATAAGCTACAGACCCAATTCATTCTAGAATTTCAAAAGGTCCGATGTACTTGGGAATCAATTTACCTTTATTACCAAAATGTATGACTCCCTTACATAGAGATACCTTCAGGAAAACATGATCACCGACTTGAAATTCAAAATCCTTCCTTTGATTATTGGCATAGCTCTTCTGCCTACTTTGAGCTACTTTGATATGGTTTTGGATTTGTCATGACCCGACCCTACCCGGGCTCGATCCGCGACTACCCCAAGCCCGCCTCTGTAGGCCAGGGGCTGGGGACCAGCGCCGAAGGCACAATAACTCAGGGAGGCCATTGCCTAAGTACCTGTACACACACACGCAACACACTCAATGCAAAAGTACAGAGTAAAAGAAAGAACAAGAAGAGTAAAAAGAACAACTGCTATATATATACCACAAATGTGCATCGACCTATAAACAGTACAAGTAAAGTGCTGAAAAGGAAAAAGTGGAAAACACGCACCCAACCAGAAAAGCGCCACAACCCGGAAAAAGTAAACAAAAAGAAAGAGCTGATGGGTATCCCACCTGGAAGCTGTCTACGACCACCACACGCGGTCCAAGCTCCCGAACTCCTATGATCCATTGGGGTCACGACCAACCTATCCATCATCTGCAAGGGCACACCAAGTGCAGGAAAAGCCCAAGCAGGGGTGTGTATAAAAATACTCAGTAGGATACACTGAATGCTTGAGAGAGCAACAAAGAAGGTACCAAAGGGTGAGTAGTAGAGCAAACATGAAAAGTAAAGGAGTACAACAGAGAGTGTAGTAAAGAGTCTTGCTCAACCCAACAAGAGGAAAGAATGTAGACTCGTCCAGGCATATGGAGTTGGAAATAGTGAGAAGATGAACTTCCCATCGAGTCTTCGCTACCTATAGCAGGAGAGTAGACTCGTCCAACCACGAGAAGCTAGACATGGAAAGCATGTGGCATACCTCGCGCGTCTTCACCCCTCCTGCAAGGAGAGTAACCAAACCAAGAAGTGGGTACCGAAAACAAGGTATATACATATCTATATGCTCAACAAGAAACAAGAACAAGCCCGTAAGGGGATATCCATCCCATAGCTCATCCCAAGAAAAGAGAGTTGCCAACAGTCCTAGAAGTAACATCATTGATGCCCAATATCACACATGTTTGCCTGGAACTACAAGTCAAGGGCTTAAACCACCACACCTCGACACTATCCACTTTGGGCGGCACTGACTCGCCCGCACGGTTTTAGTTCGCGCCACAAGGACTCATCTCGGTGGGGGAAAAGGTCATCGTACTTGAGAGTTCTGGGGTAACGTCAACCACAACTCGCCACTGCCCCGCAGTTGAGAGGTCTACTCAAAGTCGACAGATGACCCCCTGCCCAGCCCCGCTGGAGGGTGCTTGGAAGTCAACATGTTCCCACTACAGGGAGACCTGGAAAGAGTTGACAGGTGCCTCACTGCCCAGTCCTATAACATGGTAATCTACTGGAGGGCGACCCGGCTAAAGTCGGCGACAGGACCACTGCCCTGCCCAGCTGGAGGTAACCCAACATCAGGGACCACTGCCCAGTCCAGCTGGAGGAAACCCCGGCATCGGGGACCACTACCCAACCTCGCTGGAGGTAAGCCCGGCATCAGGGACCACTGCCCAGCCCCACTCGAGGTAAGCCCGACATCGGGGATCACTGCCCAGCCCTGATGGAGGTAAACCTGGAATTTCTCTGGCCATCCCTGCTGGATGGTACTGCTCGGTGAACACCGATGTACTGGCCATCCCTGCTGGATGGTAACCCACTGGTTAGCCCTGCTGGAAACAACCTCAGCCCTGCTAGAAACAACCTCAGTGCTGCTAGAAAAAACCTGAGCCCTACTGGTAACCTCAGACCTACTGGAAACAACCTCAACCTTGCTGGAAACAACCTCAGCCTTGCAGGTAAAAACCTCAGCCCTGCTGGAAAAAACCTCAGCCCTGCTGGTAACAACCTCAGCCCTCCTGGTTACAACCTCCTAGGTAGTGGATCGGTGCCTCCTTAAACTGTTGGTCACACCGAAACCACAATAACTCTACCAGGGAACAAGGAGCAATGAGAGAAACTCCCTAGGCCTCACAAGGCGATCCCTCTCCAATCTGCTGAGTCACTATCGAAGCGGACAGAGACATCTCATCCTAGAAAGTGGGGAAAACACCCACACTGTACGAACACCCGTAGTCGCAAATGGTTTCGCAGTCCAGTGAAATGGCACGGTACTAAAACCCCTCACAGCTGAGGAAACAGAGGAACCAAAGCATCTCTATTGGCCAAACCATCGAGAACAAGACCAGGGGGAGACCACTCAACCCTGCTGGTCAGACAAAAGAGCACCAGGATAGGGGAAACTCCACCCTTCTGGTCAAACAAACGAGCGCAGAGGGACCCTCTACGTCGCGAGAGGTCAATTACGTAAAGCATAACACGACACGCACCTGGGGCCCACACGACGTGTGGCCCCATGTCAACCCCAACCGAGCTCACAAACGTTCTCAGGTACAAAAAACCACATGTAACTCCTAGCTTTCTCATATACTCCCAAAGTATACCTCGCTCTAGCCCAAAGGCCATCGTGCACATGGCACCCAGCGTCAACGCGAAGGCATGATGTAACAACTCCAACCTGCCACCACAACGGCTGAGGAACAGCCATCCACATCTCTTCACTCAGATGGCATTGCACACGATCACACACCAAGGGTTCTCTGCAAACACGGCGGGAAGAACCGCCATCAGGGCACCTTTCACATTTCCACATTTAATAAGATCGCGCAAGAGGCTCCGCACAACCAAATGGGTCACAAAGATTTAATACTCACAGAAAACCATGTGAGATCAACTACTTACTCGCCTCCAATGGATATCCGACGGAAAAGCCACCAACACCGCCTCACGCCTGAACATCGTCCCGTGATCCTGAGCCTCAGCCCCGAAAATAGTTGGGCGCATTGCACCATGGCGATCCCCTCGGGAAAACACGTTAAAAGAACTAGTAACATGAGTTCAATGGATATCAGGAGAAAAAGGTGCATTCTGGCACACCGCACACGAGCGGTGCTTCGTGGGACCCGCAACCCAGTCCCAAAACACAACGAATAGATCGCACCATTGTGACACTCTCAAAAAAGTACACAAGTTCAACTAATCACTTGTCCGAAACGGTCACCCGGTGATAAATATGGAGATCACCGTCAACACCCGAAATGGAAATCGTGGGGCCTGAACCGCCGTGCTGAATTAGAGCGGGCAGATTGTACCGTTGCAATCCACTCGGAAAAACATCCAGAAACGATTGCCCGCACGCCCTGAACGGACGTCCGATGAAAAAGTCATGAAACGCTACACGCATCTCAAAAGACGGGCCATGGGGCCCATGACTCAACTTCGTCCTCAATGCCTGAAAACAAACTGGAAATATCCGCCTTGGTGCTAGGGTCCCAACGCCATTGACGGCGCTTAAATCGGATGTCGGATGCGTCTGCGCCGTCCAAAACAAGATCCCCCGAAGGAAACGTCAATTCACTTAAAGACATGCCACGCCTCCGAGGTCCATCATTTTGTGAATTAAAAATATCCAAAACCATCTCAAAGCGTTCCCCTGGACACGAGGTCCGCGCTGCCGCCGACGACACACAAAATAGAGGCCTGTAACGAATGTTACGGGCGTCGGAAAACTGAGGGGCAAAGCCCCTTGGGCTGGATCGGCCCGGACCGGCTGGTCCGCCCGGCCTGGGCCGGCCCGCGCCGGCCGGCCCGGCTCACAGCGCCTGGCCCGCGGCTTGGATGTGTGGGCCTGTGGTAGACTCGGTCCACCGCGTGGCCGACCGGATGAAGTTGTTCGCCGCATGACGACCCGCACGACGCGGGTCGTTGTCTACGCACGGGGGTCGCGTGCCGCGACCCCGCCTCGTCGTCGCGCCAGCCAACGCTAATGGCACCTCGCCCCCGCTAGCCCCTGGCCGCTCGCCATTTCCCCCAGTTTCCACGCTCGGCCGGTCCTCCACCTAAAACCCGCGCCGCTGACCGCTTGAGCCACCCGCGCGCCACCGCGTTCGTCGAGCCGCGCCGCCGCTCGTACCCGCTGGAACCCGAAAAACCACGAACTTCGGTAGACGATTTCGGACGCCACAGAGCTCTGAATTCAAATACGAAATATGCACTGGAAAGGGAATAAACTCTACTATGCAATAATGGGATTTTTTCTAAAATCCAACAGCAATTATATAGGATTAAACAGGCTCAAAGTAGGTGCGGGAAAACAAAATGAAAATGACAAATCCTACCTCGTGGGGCTTCGCCCGAAGCTTTGCAACGATCCGTCAGATGCCACGCCTTGGAGAGGATAGATATGGGAGGAGGACCTTGAGGGGGAGCTCCTTGGGTTGATTCCTTCCACTAGAGGATGCAGGGGGTGGAGGAGGGAGAGGGGTGTTTGGGCTTTAAGTAGAAAAATTAATTAAAACACTTAATTAATTTAAAACTCCCAAATTCACCCGTATCTGAAACACTGGACATGGTCGAGCTTAATCCTCCCCTAGGATAAAAACCACCTCCCGAGCACAACTGAGGTCTCAGAATTTGATTCCGAGCTTCCGTTCAAAAGTTATAAGACTGAATGCCAAAAGCCGCTAAATTACGAAAACGCCCCTAGGGACATTTTTCACAGACGGGCCACGCCCGTGAAACTTACACCCCTCCTAGGGTAAACGGCATGCTACAAACTCAACGGTGCCCTCAAGATTCCAATCCGAGCCACCGTTTAAGAGATACCTGATTTTAACCATTAAACGAATTAATTAATTAATTAATTAATCCGTTTAGCGTTCCAAAAGTGAGAGAGGGGTCCAAACGTCCCGTGCCGACATGTTTTATGTCATTCATAGAGTAAAAACCCCATTACGGATCCATCCGTACACTCAGTTCTCGGATCTGAAGCACCGTTTAGGAGTTATCGCATTTATTTGGCGTTTCCAGTGTGAACGCACTGAAAATTTAATTCCGGCCACTCTAGGGCTCGGAATTGCACGAAGTCTAAGGGCGCTGCTCTGGAATAACATCAAGGATATTCCAAATTCTTTCATAGAAAAAAAACGGGTTCTTACAACATTACCTCCTTCAAGATTTCCGTCCCCGAAAAGAAAAACTAGGGAGTAACACAGGGAACTAAGCCCACACCTGGTTTTCCCATACCCATAAGAACCCACGCACAGCTCTGCGTCACCGCACTCAGACCAAAGGATTGATCCGTTCACGCGTGGTCATCCCTTGCCAATGTCGTTCACCCACTCCAGACTTTGGGGTTAGGGAAAGGCGGTAGGGTACCTCGCCATCCCTTTGCACGGTCTCAAACTGCCCGAAGGCCCTCGGGGGCATCTCACCTCCCCGACCGAACCCTTACGTCGCACCTCGTGACTGGAATCATTGCCCACACCTAGAACAAGGCCTGGTGATTCCCTCCTTCAGAATATCCCTATGGTGAAACACCCAAGGATATATAGTAACACGAGGTTTCAAAACCGAGGCTCTCTTACACGCTCGAATGGCGAAGGAGTCGACACCATCGACTAGAGAAAAAGGTCCCACGCCTTTTACCTTACCAACACAGGGTTACACCTGGTGCCCTGCATCACCCTGGTAACACATCAAACAAAGATAAGGGAGGAAATAAGTTCACACAAAGAGTCTAAAAATTCTAAAACAAAAAGGTAGAAGAGCTGTAGGGCATACCTCTTATCATCTCATGCTCTGCAGTATATTAGACATCCAAAGCTCGCGGCTGTCGGTGGTCCCAATTGTCAGCTCCTGGAGCCTGACATGGACTGCCTAGTGGTGGTGGGAAGATCACGTAATGTCATCCCCTACTACAAGATCCTCCCGATCCTCTGCTAGAACCACCTCTCTGGGTACTACTCTGATCACGGTGCTACCTCTGTCGTGCTGGCACACATGCTGCCTGCCCAAAACTCTCAGCAACTCGGGTCGGGCAGTCTCGTGCCAAGTGACCTTGCCTATGACAAGCATAACAATGACTCTCTCTGGGATGCACTGGTTCCCTCCTATGCTACTGTGGTGTATGACCACACCCTAGAGTCCGGTTTTCAGAAAGCCACCTGCGTCGAGGTTCTGGTTGCAGACGCCCACTAGTTGCGGCAGACGTCTCGGCTCCAACGTGTTTGCTCCCACCACCAACTCTAAAACATGACAGGAAGCCCTCTGTCACCAGTACCTTCTCTATTACCCCGACATATTTGGAAATTCACAAGGGTACTATGATAGCAGAAATATCTCGACAGAGACCCTGCTCAAAATTTCACGCTCGGAATTTGTCGTCATGGACCAAGTCTGGGTAAAAGCGTGCACGGTCTGCGAAACTAGCCGCGTACTCAGCGACCGTCATCCCTTTCTGCTGAAACTGCAGGATCTCCTGAATATGAATGTAGTGAAATTAGGAGGGTAGAAACTCCTCACGGATCAATAACTATAATTCACCCCAAGAAAGTGACGACTCGTCAAGAAACTGATTCACCGGACTCCACAAACGCCAAACTGATCCACGAAAAAGGCTGGCTACCAAAGCCACTCTTTGATTTTTCAGCATCTTCACAAGCCTGAAAAGGTGAACCACTACCTCAATCCAAGCCTCTGCTGCCTGAGGGTCTGTCTCACCACTGAACCTCAGCGGTCTCTGCCGCTGGAACTCATGGAGCACGCTCAACCTACTCTCAAGTCCCATTTTCTCTACTAATGTTGTCTGCTTCTCAACAGGTGGGGGTGCTGCTACCGGCCCATCCGGAGAAAGGGGCTCGCATGATGGGTCCTGGACTATGGCCTCGTAGCTCACAGGGTCATCATCACGTACCAAAGCTGGTATGCTGGATGGCTGTCCTCGCGGAGACATCCGGAAAATTATCAAGGAGTGTCACAGTCAGATAAGCATATATGTATATACCAATAGCAATGATGGGGAGCTGACTCAAGAAGGATAGTCAAAGACTCAATCCTATGTGATGCACAAACCAATTTTCCCTACAACAAGTGTCTAAGCATGCTGAGTCGACAAGCGGGTTATCAGGGTCCTCGTAAATGGATACGTCAGCCACCACACCATCACTGGACTCCCTGGCCTGAGAGCCGCTCTCGAGACACGTTAACACTGTTTCCATAAATCCCAACAAATTCCTTTTATTTTAGGGACATCCGAACAGCGTCCCAAGGAATGAACCACCACTGATACCACTTTTTCACGACCCGACGCTACCTGGGCTCGAGCCACAACTACCCCAAGCCCGCCTCCATAGGCCAGGGGCTAGCGACCAGCGCCGAAGGCACAATAACTAGGGGAGGCCTTTGCCTAAGTACATGTACACACACACACACACACGCAACACACTCATTGCAAAAGTGCAGAGTAAAAGAAAGAAGAAGCAGAGTAAAAAAGAACAACTGCTATATATATACCACAAATGTGCATCGACCTCTAAATGGTACAAGTAAAGTGCTGAAAAGGAAAAAGGGGGAAAACGCGCCCAACCAGAAAAGTGCCCCAACCCGGCATAGGTAAACAAAACGAAACAGCTGATGGGTCTCTCACCTGGAACCCGGCTACGACCATCGCACGCGGTCCAAGCTCCCAAACTCCTATGCTCCAATGGGGTCATGACCCACCTGTCCGTCTTCTGCATGGGCACACCAAGTGAGGGCAAAGCCCAAGCAGGGGTGAGTATAAAAATACTCAGTAGGATACCCCAAAGGCTTTAGGGAGAAACAAAGGAGGTACCTAAGGGTGAGCAGTAGAGCGAACAAGAAAAGTAAAGGAGTACAAAAAAAAGTGTAGTAAAGAGTCCAGCTCAACCCAACAAGAGGAAAGAAGGTAGACTCGTCCAAGAACAAGGAGCTGGAAACGGTGAGAAGATGAACTTCCTGTTGAGTCTTTTCTACCTATAGCAGGAGAGTAGACTCGTCCAACCACGAGAATCTAGACACAGAAAGCATGTGGCTTACCCCGCGCGTCTTCGCATGTCCTGGAAAGAGAGTAACAAATCCCAAGAAGTGGGTACCAGAAACAAGGTATATACATATCTGTATTCTCAACTAGAAACCTGAACAAGCTCGTAAGGGGATCTCCATCCCATAGGTCAGCCCAGGAAAAGTGAGTCGCCAACAGTCCTAGAAGTAACAACATTGATGCCCAGCATTCCACACATCTTCCCCGAACTACAAGTCAAGGTATTAAACAACTGCACCTCGACACTATCCTCTTTGGGCGGCACTGAGTCGCCCGCATGGTTTTAGTTCACGTCACAAGGACGCATCTCAGTAGGGGAAAAGCTCCTTGTACTTGAGAGTTCTAGGGGAACATCAACCACAACTCATCACTGCCCCGCAGTCAAGAGGTCTGCTCAAAGTCGACAGGCGACCCCCTACCCAGCCCTGCTGGAGGGTCCCTGGAAGTAAACAGGTTCCCACTACAGGGAGACCCAGCAAGAGTTGACATGTGCCTCACAGCCCAGTCCCGTAACAGGGTAATCCACTAGAGGGTGACCCAGCTAAAGTTGGCGACTGGACCACTTCCTAGCCTAGTTGGAGGTAACCCAACATCGGGGACCACTGCCCAGTCCAGCTAAAGGTAAGACCGACATCGGGGACCACTGACTAGCCCCGCTAGAGGTAAGCCCAGCAACGGGGACCACTACCCAGCCCACCTGGAAGTAAACCCAGAACTACTATGGCCATCCCTGCTGGATGGTACTGCTTGGTGAACACCGCTGTACTGGCCATCCCTGCGGGATGGTAACCCACTGGCGAGCCCTACTCAAAACAATCTCAGCCCTGCTGGAAACAACCTCAACCCTGCTGGGAACAACCACAGCCCTACTGGTAACCTTATCCCTACTGGAAACAACCTCAGCCCTACAAGAAACAACCTCAGCCCTGTTGGTAACAACCTCAGCCCTACTGGAAACTACCTCAGCCCTGCTGGTAACAACCTTAGCCCTGCTGGTAACAACCTCCGAGGTAAAGGATTGGTGCCTACGTTAAGTGTTGGTCACACCGAAACCACAAGAACTCTACCAGGGAACAAAGATCAATGAGAGAAACTCCTCATGCCTCACAAGGTGATCCCGCTCCAATCCGCTGAGTCACTGTCGTAGCGGACTGAGACATCTCATCCCAGAAAGTGGGGAAAACACCCACACTGTTCGAACACCCGTAGTCGCAAATGATGTCGCAGTCTGATGAAAGGGTACGTTACTGAAACACCTCACAGTTGAGGAAGCAGAGGAACCAAACCATCTCTACTGGCCAAACCATCGAGAACAAGACCAGGGGGAGACCACTCAACCCTACTGGTCAGACAAAAGAGCACCAGGCCAGGGGAATCTCCACCCTACTGGTCAAAAAAATGAGCGTAGAGGGACCCTCTACGTCGCGATAGGTCAAGTACGTAAAGAAAAACACGACACAAACATGGACCCACATGACGTGTGGCCCCATGTCAACCCCAACTGAGGACACAAATGTTCTCAGGTACAAACAACCACATGTACCTCCAAGAATTCTCATATACTCCCAGAGTATACCTCACTCCAGCACAAAGGCTATCGTGCAAACAACACCCAGCGTCAACGCGAAGGCATGACGTAACAACTCCAACCTTCCACCACAACGGATGAGGCACAACCAAACTCATCTCTTCACTCACACAGGAGTGCACGCGATCACACGCCAAGGGTTCTCTGCAAACACGGTGGGAAGAACAGCCATCAGGGCACCTTTCACATTTCCACATTTAATAATATCGTGCAAGAGGCTCCGCACATCCAAACGGATCGAACCGTTGTAATCCTGGAAGAAAAACATGCGAGATCGACTACTTACTCACCTCCAACGGATATCTGACGGAAAAGTCACCAACATCGCCTCACGCCCGAACGACGTCCTGTGATTCCGAGCCTCAGCCCTGAAAATAGTTGGGCGCCTCACACCATTGCGATCCCCTCGGGAAAACACGTCAGAAGCACTACTCACATGAGTGCAACAGATATCCGGAGAATAAGGTGCATTCTGGCGCATCACACATGAGTGGTGCTTCGTGGGACTCGCAACCCGGTCCCAAAACACAACGAACAGATCCCACTGTTGCGATCCTCTCAAAAAAGTACACAAGTTCAGCTAATCACTTGTCCGAAACGATCACCCAGTGATAAAGTTGGAAATAACCGTCAACTCCCGAAATGAACCTCGCGGGGCCCCCACAGTCATGCCGAATTAGAGCAGGCAGATTGCACCATTGCAATCCCCTCGGAAAAATATCCAGAAACGACTGCTCGCATGACCCGAACGGACATCCGATGAAAAATTCATGAAACACTGCACGCAGCTCAAAAGACGGGCCGTGGGGCCCAAGCCTCAACTTCAAACTAAATGCCTGAAACCACCCTGGAAAGCTCGGCCTCGGTGTCAGGGTCCCAACGCCATTGACAGTGCTTAAATCAGACGTCGGACACGTCCGCGCCGTCAAAAACAAGATCCCCCAAAGGAAACATCAATTCGCTTAAAGATGTGCCACGCCTCCGAGGCCCCTCGTTTCAGGAATTAAAAATTCTAGAGACCATCTCAAAGCGTTCCCCTAGATGCGAGGTCTGCGCTGCCACTGACGACATGCAAAATAGATGCACGTAGAGAATGTTACGGGCGTCAAAAAACTGAGGGGCAAAGCCCCTTTGGGTGGACAGGCCTGGACCGGCCGGTCCGCCCGGCCTGGGCCGGCCCGCGGCTGTCGGCCTGGCTCGCAGTGCCTGGCCCGCGGCTTGGCTGTGTGGTCTGGCGGTGGATTCGGTCCACCGCGTGGCCGACTGGCTGAAGCAAGTCGTTGTCTCCGCACGGGGGTCACGCGCCGTGACCCCGCCTCGCCGTCATGCCCACCGCCACTGACGGCGCCTCATGCCCACTCTCCTGAGGTCGCTCGCCATTGCCCCCAGCACCCGCCCTCAACCGGTTCCCCGCCGACCACCCGCGTTGCCGACCGCTGGAGCCACCTGCACGCCGCCGCCTTCGCCGAGCTGCGCCGCCGCTCGAACACGCAGGAACCCGAAAACCCGCGAACTTCGGCGGATGATTGCGGATGCCATGGAGCTCGGAATTCAAATCCAAAATATGCTATGGAAAGGGAATAAACTCTACAAAGAAATCATTGGAGTTTTTCAAAAATCCAACATCAACTCGACAAGATTAAATAGGCTCAATGTAGGTGGGGGAAAACAAAATGAAAATGACAAATCCTACCTCGTGGGGCTTCGCCCGAAGCTTCGCGACGATCTGTCAGCCGCCACGCCTTGGAGAGGATCGAGATGGGAGGAGGAGCTTGAAGGGTGGTCCTTCGGCTGCTTCCTTCTGCCAGATGATGGGGGGGGGGGAGGAGGGAGATGGGTGTTTGGGCTTTAAGTAGAAAAATTAATTAAAACACTTAATTAATTTAAAACTCCCAAATTCACCCATATCCGAAACGCTCGACAGCGTCAAGGTTAAGCCTCCCCTAGGGTAAAAACCACCTCCCGAGCACAACAGAGGTCTCGGAATTTGATTTTGAGCTTCCGTTCAAAAGTGATAAGACTAAACTCCCAAATCTGCCAAATTACGAAAACGCTCCTGGGGCCATTTTTCACAGACGTGTCGTGCCCACGAAAACTACACCCCTCCTAGGGTAAACGGAAAGCTCCAAACTCAACGGTGCCCTCAGTTTTCCAATATTAGCAACCGTTTATGAGATACTCGAGTTTAACCATTAAACGAATTAATTAATTAATTAATTAATTAATCCGTTTAGCGTTCCGAAAGCGAGCGAGGGGTACAAAAATCATGCGCCAACAAGTTTTATGTCGTTCGTAGGGTAAACTCACCATTCCAGACCCATCTGTACACATGGATCTCTGATCTAAATCACCTTTTAAGAGTTATCACATTTATTTGGCATTTCAAAGGTGAACGCATTGAAAATTTAATTCCGGCCACTATGGAGCTCGGAATCACACGCCGTCTTAGGGCGTTACTCTGGAATAACATCAAGGATTTTACAAAGTCTTTCATAGAAAGAACCGGGTTCTTATAGGATTACCTCACTTTTTCCATCATTTCCTCCACCAGTTCTGGGCTACAAGTTTTCTTTCACCAACATCATCCCAACATGTTGGTGTGCGACATCTCTTTCCGTATAACGCTTCATATGGTGCAATCTGAATACTCGAATGGAAGCTATTGTTATAGGACAATTCTACCCGAGGTAAATATTGATCCCACATACCCTAAAAGTCACGTGATCAGGATCTCAACTGTCTTTTATGGTTTCAATAGTTCGTTCTAATTGTCCATCTGTTTGACGGTGGTAGGCAGTGCTCTAATGAAGTTCAGTATCCAAAGCTTTCTGAAGGCTTTTCCAGAATCTTAAAATAAAAAGGGTATCATGATTAGAAACAATTGATAGGGGTACTCCATGAAGTTTCACAACTTCATCAATATAGAGTCTTTCTAGACATTCCAGTGGTAGATCTTCTCTTATAGCTAGAAAATGTACTGACTTGGTAAGACGATCAACAATAACCCATATTGCATCATTCCTTCTAGGAGTCTTTGGTAGTCCCATGAAAAAGTCCATCATGATATTATCCCATTTCCACTCAGGTATGGGATGAGGTTGAAATACTCTACTATGTTGCTTCCTTCCAGCTTTCACTTGTTGAAAAACCATACATCTTGACACAAAATCAGCAATCTCCCTCTTCATGTTGTCCCGCCAAAAATGTTCCTTCAAATATCTATACATTTTGGTGATCCCAGGGTGTATAGAGAAATTGAAAAAATGAGCATCATCCATCAATTCTCTTTTTAGATCAGGTATATCGGGAACACAAAGCCTCTTCCCAAATTTCAAAATTCCTTCTTCATACACAATGTCTCTCAATCTCCCATCATTCACAGCTTTAATCTTCATTTGAAATTCTTCATCATCAGTCGAAGAACTCTTAATCCTTTCTAGTAGAGATGGTTTGGCAACCATTTGAAAAATAATTGATGTTTCACCTTCCCTGGTTATTCCCATGTCTATCTTAACTAGATCCATGAAAATTGGATCCCTTTAAATTCTCATATTGTTCAAAACTCCATGATCTTTTCTGCTCAAAGCATATTCCACCTTGTTTTATTTCCCCAGGTGGTAGTGTATCGTAAAATCATAATCCTTGAGTAATTAAAGCCATCTCATTTTCCTCATGTTGAGTTCTTTTTGTGAGAAAATATACTTCAAACTCTTGTGATCAGTAAAAATCTGACATTTTTCACTATAGAGGTTGTGCCTCCATATCTTCAATGAAAAGATCACGTCTACTAACTCGAGATCATGAGTATGATAGTTTTGTTCATGAATTTTCAACTGTCATGATGCATTGGCAATAACCCTATCATTCTTCATAAGGACACAACCATGTCCTTTCATCGATGCATCACTATAAATAATGAACCCATCATTCCCTGATGGTAGAGTGAATATAAGAGCATTGACTAATCTTCTCTTTGGTTCTTAGAAACATTCCTCACACTCCTTTGTACAGACAAATTTAACCCCTTTACGTGTTAGCTTTGTTAATGGGTTAGCCAACTGGGAAAATTTCTAGACGAAACGTCAATAATAACCTGCTAAACCAATAAAAATGCGTAGCTCAGTTATACTCATCAGAGTTGGCCATTCTTGGATTTGCTTTATAATAGAAGGATCAATAGAGATTATTTCTTTAGAGACAATATGGCCAAGAAAAGAAATCTACTAAAGCCAGAATTCACACATGCTAAACATCCCATATAATTCATGTCTTCTCAGAGTCTTCAGGATAATGCGCAAGTGATTTTCATGATCTTTGTAGATTTTGGATTATACCAAGATATTATCAATAAATACCACAAAAAATTCATCGATATATTCCTAGAAAACTCTATTCATCAGATCCATGAATAAAGAGGGTGCATTAGTCAATCCAAAAGGCATTACTGTAAACTCGTAATGCCCATACCTAGTTCGAAATACTGTCTTCGAAATGTCTCCCTTCTTCACACACAACTGATGGTATCCAAATCGAAGTTCAATCTTTGAAAAGTATTGATCTCCATGCAGTTGGTCATATAAATCATCAATGCGAGGTAGGGGATACTTGTTCTTTATTGTTATAGCATTGATCTCCCTGTAGTTGATACAAAAACTCATAGATCCTTCTTTCTTTTTAACAAAAAGAACAGGGGATCCCCATGGAGAAACACTAGGGTGAATAAATACCTTATTACTCAATTCCTCCAGTTGATTCTTTAGTTCAACTAATTCTACAGTGGCCATTCAATAAGGGGTATTCGATATAGGCCTTGATCCAGGAATTAAATCTATGGAAAACTCAACTTCTTGTTCTGGAGGATGTCCAGGTAAATCTTTCGGAAACACATATACATATTCTTTCACAATAGGTACATCCTCTATTTGAACATTCCTTTCATTACCCACTGTAATTTCATTCTCTCCCTCCCCAATAATTGAATTTAGTTGAGCTACTAGGGGTGGATATAGATAAGAATTAGGTGGTGATGATTCTGCTCTAACGATAAGGTGTTCCTTATCATAATCATCAAAAATCGTAACCTATTTCTTCTTACAATAAATCTTCGCATCATGGTCTGAATGACAATCCATACTAAGGATTATATCAATGTCAATCAGAGGTATGATGATGAGATCAGTAGATAAAGAACATTTATGTGCTCTAATGGGGACTGATTCACAAAACATTGTTGCAATGATACTTCCCTTAGGAGATTTAACTAACAACTCCCTCGTTAAATCAGATTAGAAATATCTAATTTTCATAGAAAACTAGAAAGACGTGAAATAATGAAATGATATATAATCAAATAATGAATTTTTTAAACATGAGGAAACCATTAAATTACGTGCCACCACGTCTATCAGAGCTTATACCTTAGCAGTAGTGATAGCATAAACTTGGCCTTGATCCCTTGGCCTTTTCTGAGGTAAGTTCCACTGACGCTTAGGAAATTCATTTGCATAATATCCCATCTCACTGCAATTGTAGTGTTGGACATCAATAGCTTCTTTCTTCCCCTTGCAATCACGAGCTAGGTGGCCTTTTTCACCACACTTGTCATAGACTCCCATTCCATTTAAGCCAGTACAAGGGTGTTTCTTCCCACATTGACTACAGGTTGGATATTCAAATTTTCCCTTCTTCACCTTATTTCCATTCCGAGATTGATCATCACATCTATTCTTCTCTTTCTTTACTTTAAAGTCATAAGACTTAGAGAATTACTTTTCTATCTTGATAGCACATGAGACAATGTCTTCGTACGACGAGAAGGATTGTGAGGCTAATACTCGATGGAGAAATGGTTTTAAGCAATCAACGAAATGATCAATCTTACTTCTTGGGTTACGTATATAATCTCCAGCATACCTTGATATCCTTGTAAAGTTAGCCTCTTACTTTGCAACATTCTCATCCTCCTTTTGTCTCAAACATTGAAATTGACTTTCCATATCTGCTCGATGGTCATGAGGAAAGTATTTTTCTAAAAATAGATCTTTGAACTCCCTCCATTCCATATTAGATACTTCATCATCTTCCTTCTTGTTTTTAATCAATGACTACCATTGTTCAGCATCTCTAGTGAGCCTGTAAACTGCCATGATAACTTTTTCTCTTTAACTACTTCCCAAAGCCTAAAATATTTTCTCCAGGGAACTTATCCATTGCTCAGCTACCAATGGATTTGTAATCCCATTGAATGTTGGTGTTTATTGCCTCATGAAGCAATCTAACATTTATCCTCCACGCTGTGGATCAGTGTGCTCCATACGGGTAAGGTTATTATTCATAACCTGAGTGAGTTGTCCCAGTATGGTGATAAGTTGATCAGCACCAGTTTCATCACCAGCTCCACTATAATTATCTTGAGTAGGAGGAAAATCCCTACATGGAGTGTGCACATTGATATGGTTTCCATTTCTTCCACTATGCGGTATTTCTAAACAGTGGCATAAACTAGATCAGTTTATAAATCAAAATACATAATTCCATACTTATAAAACAATTAACATAAATTGAACTATTTATGGATATAATCCATAATCATAAAAATGTTTTCTTTGAGGAAGTATATACTCATAAACCCTTCATAATGATTTGTAAAGAAAATTAGAGTTATCCGAAGTATATCCCCCAGGAGTGGTGTAACCAAGAGTGCAGCAAGGCCCGTTGTCGTGCACCAGTTCCCGTTCGAGTCTAGATCAAAGTGGTGTTTTTGGGTTTTACCCCTAGGTACATCTGTTCCAGAGCCGCCTCTACCTACTTGTATCTAAACAGGGATGTATTGCTTAGAAAACTAAAAAACTCTCTACAATACCAAAATTCTTGGATGTTCTTTTATACTAATCGTCAATGTCCATCTTAAATCTATGTACCCTAATCAGAGTTTATCTAAATATATCTTCCAAGGTTTGTACTAAACTTCCTATGATACCAACTGTAATGCCCCAATACTAGATACCCAGATTCAATGCATTATTACATAACATTGGCATGATCACAAGAAAGATCAAGTCCTAAAATACCGATTAATTTAGTAGCCTTGGAATAACAAGATACATTAATAAAGTTTAAATTACATCATAAAATGAAAACTACAACAATATAGTCTCCATATTCCACAATCTTATCCCCTCATAATATCCCTATAGGTCATTTATAAATTACTTTTTCACATCCTGGGAAAAATAAAACATAGAAAAGGGGTGAGCTCAAATTCCTAGTAAGGATAACAATATAGCTGAAACTTTCATAAATAAGAATAAACATTTAAGGCAATGTATAACTAAAACAAAATCCTTTTAAACTTGAAATTCAACATAGTATGGAAAAAATGAAATATTTCCATTTACTTATTCACATGGATATTCTACTAATCGAATAATCACATGAAATATGAATAACCACTTTCATAATGATGGAATGAATAATGCCAAACTATCATAACCACATAGCCAATGCCTCATGCCAAGACTTCAAATAAGATTTTTTCAAGGCCTTGTACCAAGACACTAGTTTGTCACACGAGACATACCAATGAATTGAGGATCTATTGCGGGCTCCACCCTTTACATATTAAGTCTAATGCATTCCTCATATGAACATGTTTAAACATAACATAAACATTCGTATTAAAACTAGCATACTAAATGTCAATAATTTTTCATAAAACATGAATGGTATAAAAATAACACATCCACATTCAAACATATCACAAAACCATAAATACAATATGGAAGTTTTTTATCATAATAAATCAACTCCAAATAAACTTAAAATCCATCAAAGGATTTTGACATAGATGAAATCAAAACTCTTCTTAGAGAAATATATTTTCTGATTTTGAAATCATTTAAGGGTCTCATAATTATAAAATAAAACATTTACTTTGAAAATTTTCTTATAAGATTATAAGGGAAGCTTCGAAGAATTTATATTGGAGGAATGTAGCCACACCCGCAGTATAAGTTAAAAAAGACATTCTTACCTTAATTCTGTCGAAAAAGTTAAAAAACACCTTGTTTGGAAAATGACAGAAAGATTCCTTTATAAACAACTTATAAAAAGTCAAACAAGGGTATAAATGACTTTAAAACATATTCATGTAAAAAGTAAAAATTCTTTGAAATATATTTTTAAGAAACATGGATGTGGATGATAAAGAAATCCTAGTAGATTATTACGTATAAACAACCTCAGATAATGAAGAGATTGCGAAATAAACCCTTACCTTGTACATTTCCTTGGTTTAGGGTAGGTTAACTTCCAGTATAATGGTGAAATAATTGTTATTAAATTATAAAATAATCATATACATTAATAAGATATCATATATGATCTTTTAACATTGCTTTGTTAATAATATCTTAGAATTATCGTCTTTCGGGTGTTAACTTACTCGTTTTCTTTTATATGTTTTGTTACATAAGCTGTGTTTGTTATGGATAGGTTGTATCTTATTCATATCCAGAATTATATCATGTCCTTAAACATTATTTTTAATCATCAAATGAGAATTATACTTGAATGGATACAATGGAGAATGAATCTCATCGCGTTCGTGGAGACGGTAGTCCGTACGTACGCACGAGCGACAATATCATTCTTTTGATATTAATTTAATATATAATTGAATGGTATATCATATATATAGAATAATTATCATGTTATATTTATTATTTACATGAATTAAACATCATTATTATACCCATCCAAATAATAATTTATTGAATAACAATTACACCACGACGTGGAGACGGTAAGCCGTACGTACGCACGTATGGTGACATGTCATTCAAAGGATGGATAGAATACTGAATATGGTTGTACCATATTTATAATAACATCATAGTATATATAAGATACTGGAGTTATTATTTTAGAATGGGAATAACAAATAAATAAAATGTTTAAGATGAAAGGAACTTGAAAAAGTCTGGTGAAAACATTACCTCTTCTTCGGGTTCTTCCTTTTGATTTGATCAAAATGGATCCATAGGTTGGATTTCTGATCAAACTAAGGCTCCTAGTTTGTAGTGAGGGAAGTTGAGAGTGTATTTGGGCAGGATTTGTCCGATACAAAAGGATTTGAATGTGTGAATTAGTGAGAAATGGGAGTTGTCTTGTATAAGAGGTGTGAGGGGCACCTTTGGAAAAGCTTGAAATATTATTTTATAATAAATTCAAAATCGGTTTCTAATGGCTCCAAAGTGGATTATTTAATTTTTAAGGTGGATATGGGTTGAAAACAACTCAAACAATAGAATTTATAGAGGTTTGGGTCATATTATTAACCTTATCCTTTAGTTTTAACTCTTAGTTAATTAGTTTGACACTTACCATGTCACTTTGTATTTTTATATTATATAGTTAATAAACTTACTATATACCTCCAAGAGACACCCAAGTGGTCCATTAATGACACAACTATCATGATATAAGTATCTTGGCCGAAAAATAGATTTTTATAAATTGACTATCAATTAATAATATAATATTTGTTTTAAAAATACTTTTATGACAATTTTGACACTATTTTGAAAATTGATTTTTGTGAAAGTCATAACAGAATGATTACTTCGAAAAAAGTTAAATAAATCAATACTAACATGTAATATTAACCTATAAAATCAGTGTAAATCATAAAAAGACTCAAATTATATTTATTTGGATATTTATAATATCAATTATTTTAATTTTTCACTATTATGGTAATTACTGCATCATGATTGTGTCATAAATAAATTAAATTATTTAATGTCTAAAAATTATAAATAAAATATCATCATGTAGTAAATATTTTTTACCATTCTAATAGATATTTATAATCTAATTTATCATATGTGTAACAATGTATTAAAAAAATTTAGTTGTAAAATATTGATTTTACCTCTTTTAACTCTTCTTTGAAATAAATAATAATAAATGTCCTAATCTAATCCAAGTGGAAAAAAGAGGTTCATATTTTATTCTGAAGGTTTTTTTGGTCGAATTAAGCTTATAAAAAAGAATTTGGACATGTTTCATGGTAATATTAATATCATTTTTACCCTTAATTATCCTATTTACTTTTAACCGTGGTAAATAAAAGTAAAAAGTTACTATTCAACAAAAAATATTTTAATCTAATTGAACAAAATTTTACTCCTTGATATTAATCGTGTCTCTCGGATTTTCTAAATTCCACTCACAGAAGTGGTAAAATTAAGTTTTATAAAAATTACAGTTTTTTAAATACCACTAAGTGGTTTCACTATTCATCAAAAAATGATGTTTTTCAGGAAAATGCCAAAGATCCACGCTAGACTAATTTTTATATTCCAAATCCAAAAATGAAGTCCATTTTGAAAAATAAAATTTATAAATGTCAAAAAGTGGGTATTACTATTCATAACAGCTAGTTTGATTGGTAGTGGTGTGTTAGAACTCGATGTTGCGTACAACACACACAATTGCATTATTCAAAGAGAAGCGTATCGTAGAAGCTAGGGGTGTTATAGTTATACCTTTTATTGACCTCTAGAATTGTATTTCCATTATGTATTTTTTATAAAACAAATATAATTATTGAATAAATTAATAATTTGTTATTTACTCAATATATCATAAGATTAATTAATTAGACATAAACAAGTGAACGGTGGGGAATGATATGATATAACCCATAGATGAATTAGTATATTTCAAGACACATACATTTTTTTTATTTTGGTGATTTCCTATAATGAATAATACATTTACATAATAGTAAGATCATGATGTCATTGATCATGATACCTTGTCTTATTTGATGTAATTATCTACCCGACAAGATAAATTTCATCATTAAGGGGTAATTTTTATATATGTATGTTATATTTTTATTTTTATTTTCTATCCAAGATATATTATGATTTTTATTTCATTTGAATGTGGAATTTATAATGATTACTAATTGCATTCATACCATTTATGCAATGTTTATGACCTAATTACCTTAGTGATATATATTAGAAAAATGATAATTTTATCTGAACCCTTATTTTACATCTAATTCCTAAGTTTATAAATAAAATTACTACACAATATATGTCTAAAAATATATAACATTTATTTATTAATTAAATTTTATTGAATCAATAGTTTCTTATATAGTAAATTATCCGTCGATTATGAATAATAAGTGTTTCTCCAGATGATGTTATTTTCAAAATCTCTAAATTGATAAGCTTGAATTTTATTTGAAATGTATGTAATTAATTTTTTTTGTTTCAGTCGTATAATTATGGGAATGTTATCTATCAGAATGTAATGATTGTACAGAATCTCGTATGTAACATAGGTAATTAAATTACCACATATTGAATCATAAGTTAGAGAAATTACACATTATGAACCCCATTGAATATTTTTTTTACCATTTGATATGTCATCATATTCATAACATAGGCACAATTTCATGATCCCACAAAATGGGGATCACATATATGACAGAATGAAAAGCTACAACTACTCCAATCCAACCTCCACAAGCTAGGGGTTGGTGAACAATATTGAAAGGCATAACTAATATGTGTTTCCTTTTCCTAATGTAGATGTATGCACAGACCCAACAATATTTATAGAAAAATAAAATTATATCAATATAAATAATAGTAATATCCATAGTAGAAACCATTGATGTAACAATATAGAGAGAATACATGAGTACAACGACATAATCAGAAAAATAATAAGGATAATCATGTTTCAAGCTAGAAAAAAGTTCTAACCATAAAATAACTAGATTTATTAATATTGAGAAGAACTGATGATGTCTCTCTATGTAACAACAAATGTATGTAGTATAGTTCCCCTAAGTATCCTAAATTAAAAATTTTAATCACCACTTACTATTACAACATCTTCATCGGAAATAAAATGTGTGGGAAAGGCCCACTCAAGGGTGATTATATACAAACACTATAAGAGGAACCACAATTCAATGGGATTGAAATAGGATGAATGATGGAAGTAGAGATAATGACCAATTTAATGGACTGAAATCAAAGAATAATGATTTATATATATTTTCTAGGAAAATAATCTCAAAAGGGAGAAATGGGATCTCCGTCTCATATTCCAGTCCATGAAAAGTGCTATAATCAGTTCTACGAGGTCGAACATCAATTCATAACATCTTATTGGCTCATGATATGATTTACCAATGTGAATTGACATAACTAAACTATAATGAACTATTTAGGGGAGAGAATATATATGTAGAGGATCAATAACTAGGTATAATATGAGGGTCCCACTGTATGGATAAATGATTTTTCCCAACATAAAACCCAAGGGTTTGACCCTATTCAGTGTGCTCATGTTCCCTTTCATTGTAGGAGGGTTCAAATATATAGATAGAAGAATCATTACATTTCAAAACATTAGGTTACCACTCTTGAAATAGAGGAACGATGCCCAATAAAAATAGGAGGGTCCTACTATATTTATAGAGGATCTATAGCCTAACCGAGTAGGAGGGTTCCACTCTATGTATAGAGGACATGTTCCCTATCAAAAACAAAGAGTTAAATTCTGTGGTTACCCATTAATTTATATAGTATGAGGGTTCTAATCTCTTGATAGAGTTCATGTTCCCTATCACTAAAGTAGGGTTCCACTCTATGATAGAGGAATCAATCCATATTGCACTAGGACACTTCTAATCAGATTATCATGTGTGGTCTCTTCGATATTTGAGCACCACATAAATATGTATCATTTCATTATCATCTCATATAATTTATCAAAGCCCAATACAAAAGACAAAATTGAGTTCTATCGGAGAAATAGTTGGGATAGGTTACTCAGGGATGAAATTTCATTCTAAATGATGAAGATATAAGAAGTAGAAGCTTACTAAAAAATGAATCACATGATATGTAAGGGTCCCACACTACATGTGGCCCCTCTCTACTTCATGGACATGACCTTTATAGCACATGGATCACTAGAAATGGTGTACTATATATTTCATAATGGTACTAAATAACATCTTTCATCCCCCCAGGGTCGAGTCATGATCGATTGTCCATGTAATTAATTAATTATCATGATAATGTACGCATACAATTATTTTTCGTGGTTGTGTACCTATCTGTGTACTCATGGAGTGTATGAAGAACCTCTGAAATCAAGTCAGAGGGTGTGAAGGGGCCCCACATGTTGAGTATTATGTTTTTCACCAGAAAATCATATCGAAAACTACAGATTACTACACAAAATGTATTATTTATACTACACAATGAGTAGTTTTGTTTTACATAGATCCCATGGAATCAACATGTATTAGTCACAATTTATATATTTTTTTAAAAATTTCACATTTAACAAAATATAACCATAGGTATTCACCTT
The DNA here is from genome assembly GCA_963277665.1 of Viscum album. Lineage (NCBI taxonomy): Eukaryota > Viridiplantae > Streptophyta > Magnoliopsida > Santalales > Viscaceae > Viscum > Viscum album. The sequence goes on along the minus strand of OY728140.1, from coordinate 1,301,205,433 downwards.
CATGATTAATTTCATCCCTCGGTTGAAAGAAATCAAATTTCTATTCATTCATATGAATACAGCATGAACCTACAACAAAAAGGGAGATTCCCAATACCTAACAAGATTCCCAATCCATTATTAAATCACCCACATCCACTAAACCACCAAGTTCTATCATATAATCATTGATCCTATAATATCTTGTGAATGTTTTATGAATCCATGGTTTTTATCGTGCTATATCCCTCTAGAAATGTTGAATTGTGTCCCAAGAGAAAATTAGTGAATATTGGGAAGAATGATATTGAAAATGAAAAGATACAAAGGTGAAATAACCCTTTTCTAAGAATTCTTGGACAATGAAAATATATTTGTAATAAATGGGTTGATAAACATGGTAAAATGAGGATAAATTGAATAAAATATTTTATTTGAAATGGGGCTCATTCAATAGTTCATTTTAATAAAATATCAATAAGAATATAGATAATATATGATAAAATAGTTTAATCGAAGACGAAAAAAAGACGAGTCATACCATGATAGTAGTTTTTTTGATAACTAACATCAAATAAAATGATTGTAAATATCCATTTCATTTACTATGTATGGATTATCTCGGATTTGGAAACTCACCACCATCCAATATAAATTCTCCAATGATGGTAAGTAGAACCGCCTCTAAATGATATCATGGATATAAGACTAACATTATATAGTATAGATTACATTTTATTTATATATATTTTTTATGTTTAGGTCTTTAATGATTTATTTAAATAAATATAATAATAATCAAAATATACCCACCTATGAAATCTTTATATAGACATCATATATAAGACAACATCTGTTCGGACCAAGGGTACACATTATTCTCAGGATTCATATCTGGTGTCATATATATATATTCTAAAAATACATTTAAAAAATATAAAATAATTTTTGAAAAAACTTGGGTTCAAAATATAAAATATATTTTATATTTTCATAAAAATAATTTTGGTAAGACTCAGCCTCAAAATTGAGATCTGAACATGCACCTCGGTCTGAAAAATATATGTGATATTTTTAAAAATTATACACTGAAAACATAGAAATTCTACATTTTTCCTCCTTCAATTTGATCATTCCAAAAAACTGATAAAAATGTGGGGATTTTAAGAGAACATTTGTCTATCAATCATATAAGTTATTTCCTAAATTCTCTCATGCCTCCACAACACATGAACTGTGGAAATGGTCTATCCACATAGGAACCTCTACTAATGTTCCTAAACCTAGAATAGGTGGTCTGTGAAGGTAGATCCACCCTCGATGTCCAACTTTCCCAAATCAACAATCTTAATGGAATCATGCACATATCTCCTATCTTGTGACAAAAGGAATACTTTATGAGCCCAATACAACTATGGGGTTAAAGAGATGATGTAGGAAACCACTTACACCCTATGTAAATTATCAAATTTTCTGATCAACGTCAGGGATAGATTTACACCTCATAAATATATCTACAAACCAATTCATGGTTATAGTGTATAGAAAACATGGTTTTCCTACTCGAATTCAATGACCTATGATGCCTATCTACATAATATTTCATCCTACACTAAGATATCCTCATCCACCAATAGATCTCATGGACCATCTGTTTCATCACATTTACTATCTCTATACCAGTATTATATGCCTAACGAGTCTGAATCTAGCATAACTTTTACCTCAATCGTCTCTCATACTGGGTATCAAAAAATTGCATGATCATATTAGATTAATATATATCATTATAAGAAACTTTTACCAATCTTATGTGATCATCCCTTATCTAATAAAATTGTTACATGCAATCCCTCTACATATCCTCCATCACCAAGATGGTTCACTTAGTGATTTCATATATATGGGGGAGAAAGGATGTTCAAATCATCACATGGATCTCGAATAGCATCTTAATGCCTCTCTAGAACCAAGATGTAATATTCCCTCATGGTCATACAAAATAATAAATTGTCCGACAAGAAGGTGTACCATATCCTACACATAAATAGTCTCTAAATTCTCCACCAAACTCTTCTGCATGTTAGAATTGAAGTGTTCCAAACTCATTAATCAGTCACCCATGACTCATATTACATCCTGGATTCACAATATACTTGGAATACATATCCCAACATACATTGATATTCCATCACATTTCTACAATAGGATATAAATTGTCTACATAAAACCATCCATAACCTAGTTATCACTATTCACCACATGAAATATTAGGCACTGAGGAATTAATATGGGAAATCCCTACCTCATACATGTCCACCAAAACTCGAACATAAATTATCTATAAATATTACCTACACCAGGATGTATTTCCAAAGGAGATATGAAAAATATCCATCATCACCTACTATCACATTGTGATCAGGACCGCTTTTCGTCCCTGGAAATGGGTAACCTGATTACCTCCTTTAGAAAGTCCATTTGGAAAATCTTATATGGATATATAGTCTCATGTGTGTTTAATGTATATTTCTAGAATTTGATTACCCAAAAAATGTTATATATGTGTAGTAGTCAGTACCGTCAATGGATGAAAATTTGAACCCACCTATACAAGATGGGTCATCTTTATCAAAGCTAACCACCAGAACAACACCTCTACCATGTGATAATGATAAATCCTATTAAGGGAATAGTCCACTATTTTTACATTCCTAACAGTATATTCCTCTTCAAAGTCAATGTCCTATATAAAATCACACTCGCATTACTATATCATGTTCATTCCCCATTGGATGAAGAAACCCCTAATACTATAATTTTCTGGGTAAATAAGAGAGAAGACACCCATATGATAGTACATCCACATCTTCAGAGAGGAAACTAAACCAGAAAAAATATGTGTCATCACTTTCTTCATTATAATTTGTGGGTCTAAATGTCATCGAACTATATGTGACCACTTCCTATATATACTTCAATACAAAGTTGATCAACACATCATAGGATTCATAGTACACTACCTACTCCACATCCTCCTCTTGTAGTTTCATAATAGTATCAGTTTTCAACTTCATCCTCAACTCATCAAAGTATCTATAGAAATACATAGTATATGTAAAAGGAAACCCTTCCACATAAATGATATATAAGGTGTTTCAATCTGAGATATTTCATCTATAAACATCCTTTTGTACCATACCATTTGATGAAAATTATCCAAAACTAAAATTATTTTGAGTTAATCCAGAGAATTCACATCATAAATATTAAATGGGACAAAATATAATTCATGATTAGAGATGAAATGATCTATAAGGTGAATATAATTAATATATAACATGCACTTTTCAATATTACCATAAATATGGTGCTCAAGAAGTATGTCTAGAACAATCCTTAGTCTCTCACCAATTTTCATCCCTAACACATATTATATGAGTATTTCATCAATGAATACCACAATGAAATAGTACATGTATGGGTGGAAGAACCACATCTTTAAAGAACTAATCACTACAGATGAATTTTTAACACAAGAAAAAATATCTATGTATGTAATGTTTATAGAAACAAAAATATTCAAGAAATGGAAAATCTACATTGATAACTATCAACTAGTAGTATTTGGAATGAAGAAAAATCTTTGTAAACCATCGGGTTCCCAGAAACCGGTCAAATCGATCATCATTTAGTGGAAAGAGGTAATTGTTCTTCATCATGGACTATTTTAGGTGATGATAGTCCACATAATGCTACAATATTCCTTACTCCATTTCTATGTAAGAAACTTGAGCTGCCTAGGGAGACACACTAGGTATGACGATGAACTTCTAATTAATGTCCTAAAACTACAACCACAATTCCCAATGCCCATTATCAGAAATATGATATAAAACATATGATTTTAGAATGATCCAATGATACATGTGGATGAGAATATCCACCTCCCACATAAAAGTTATTATTAGAACACCCTTCGGGAAGATATCCAAATAAAAATATATGTCTGATGGAATCAATATTATTGAATGAACAAATACAGTAAGGGATAAATTAAACAACATAGGTTCGATGGGATGCAACCTCATTCTCTCAAAAACCAATCACTCCCCTTTTATATCTATCTTTCCCAAAATGTATTATCTCTTCCCATGATTATATAGGAGTCTAACTCATCCTTGGTGAATATCTACCTAAGATTAGACCATGGGAAACATGTCTATACCAAAGATAATGTCATATGGTTTCATAGTGATAACAAATATATTTCATGGGAAACTCTTCTCACAAATTTTTTTCTCTCATTATTGGAAGATAAATGATAAAAAATAAGCATTACTTGTAATAACATCAAGTTAATGATATACGGAAAAAGTCTGAACTACGAAATCTGGTTATCACACCCAGTGTGAAAATATAATGGAATGAATTATACATATTTATTGTAGTAAAATAGAACAAGTATAATATAAATAGATCCAAAATCTATTTATTTCAACATAATATAACACCAGAGCCTAAAAATTCCATGGACCGTAACATCCAGATCCCTGAGGCAGTCATGGGAAAATAGGTTGTGGTTGTAGAAGGATATCATAATCTCATCCAACATCCATATCACCACATCCTTGAGTCCCACCTAAACCTTTTCCATCTTATCCTTATAGAAGGCCAACCTTCCCTCACCTAGGAGGTCCTTTATTATAGAAATATAACTACAATGATGGTACATCCCCAATCTTATATCCCTCTTCATCACATTATTTCAGGAAATATCATTCCATGTGACCTCACAAGTCACATTCATAATATCAAAAATCTACATAATTCCTCGGTCCTCTATGATATAAGTTTTTCACATGACCATATGTCTATGTCTATTTATGATAAGATATAATATTTTGATCTCATATCTACCCATTTTGGGTAGCTTCTACAGAAGAATTATCTCTATTCCATCCACTAAAACCTCCAACAACATGGTATATGTCACATAGTAATAACTCTATCACCAGTGTCGTATATTAATTTAAAATATATGTGATAATGCATAGTGAAACAAAATTAAAACAAATATATATGTACATACCCTGGTAAGAAAATTAATCTAGAATTAGAGACCTAATATCATGTCGAGGTAGTACATTATGAAGTTAGGTAAGCTTGCAGAATAACATGAAACCATAATACCTACCTCATATGACTCCAAAATCTATTGTATCTAGATTGGGCATAAGAATATGATGTAATACTACTCATGAAGTTGTTTCATCAAGTCAATCGATGAGAGTGATGACTTATTATGTCTCTTCCTAACTATGATACACTAACATCAAGATTATCCATGGAAAATCTTTTATTCTATAAGAACCAACAAATAATTTCTCTATAGAATATACTTAAATAAAATATCATATACTCACGTTAATACTTTAATACATGGGGATCTTACTCACTATGGAACCTCCATGGCCTTTGGTGATGGATCATGTGGACTATGTTAAGCATGTGTGTATCCTCAACTTACAATGATGGTACAACATGATAAACATTAGGTGGATACTGCTAACTGTCAAGTTGGAGGATAGGTATCTTGTGATGCCCCCTGATTGGAGGCATCATCAATTATAAGATTATTATTATAATCTTAAATCAGTAACATAGATGTGATTTTTCTTAGGGAAATACTGGATAATTTTTGGATACATACCATGGCCTGATGAGAAGATGCACCCACACACACACACACACAAACACACAAAGAGAGAGATATACATATGGGGATCTGACTCAATAAGGACATCTGAAACACTCATTCCTATATGATGCATATACCAATTTTCCATTCATCCAATGTATTAGTAATCCATGTCCATAAGAATATGGTCATTGTACTAATATATGGATACATCTACTGCCGAACAAACATTGGGTTCCCTATCCTGAAATCCACACTTGATGTACTTTGAAACTCTTTCCATAAGTCCCAAAAATCATTGTAAGGGGAAAAATCATAACATTTTCCCAATGAGTGAAACCCTTTGATACTAATCAATCATAACCCAATAAACTAAGGCCCACCAGGCCCCTAAAAAGCTTAGAAAAAACTACCTATTGACCAACTATATATGCTAGTGGTTGACATCCATTGAATAATTGGAAAAATAATATTTGAGGAATTATTCTAATGTACCTACATGTTTCACCCAACAATCTCTATGCAAATGCACTTTGAAATATAAAAAGATACATTATAAAATATACTAATGGCCATTCCTAAAACAACTTTATTGGATGAAAAGAGTATGATAGCTTAATCTTATATGAAATGTGGAAAATTTATTCTCAAATAGAAATACATCTAAAACATAAAATAACAATAATTATAAATGGTGACTGATATCAGATCATGATATCCCATCCCTAACCAATATACATGGACTAATTCACATGGGAATCACATATATATTCTTATAATCATTGAAAAGATGTATTCTATATTCATATGAAAAATAATGTGGGGAAAAATTACATATAGGGGTGACTATATTGATACATAGTAATAAACCCATTAATATATTGGGGGAAGAAATAAGAATCATGATTGAAGTAGATTGTTGAACCCATTGCAAGAAGAAAAATACAAAAACAAGGATGTAAATATATATTCAGAAATTAATGCCATATTATAGAGAAATAGAATGTGAATCATATAAGATATCCTGGAAGATAATTATGCCATCGGTTCAAATAGCTCCATTTTCGTTACCTAACATCTCACATGTATAACCAATGAATTGTCGAATTTATGACGAACCATTCCACTATTTTATATATTCAAGGGAACAAAATATCTAGCAAAGGGACTCATAAACATATAAAAAATTATGGATCCAATATTTGACAGAAGAACTATAATGTAATATAGCACTAGGGTTCCACACTATTGATAGAGTACGCCTTCCAGATCACTATAAGAGGGTACTACTCTTTAGAATACAGACCTATACCCTATCCAATCAAGATGGTTTGAATATTTTGATAGATACCACATTCCTTATCATAGTAGTAGTGCTCCACTCTATAGATAAAGGACCCATGCCCTGTCACTATGGGATAGTTCCACTATGCAGATAGAGGACCCTTTTCCCATCATATTAGGAAGGTTCCACTCTATGGATAAATGAACCATTCCCTTTAAAAATGTGAGGATTATACTTCTTTGATATAGCACTCATTCCCTATCATTGATATATGGTTCCAATCCATGGATATTTTAATAATTACTTATCTTGGAAGGACATATCTAATATGTGGTTAGAAATATAATTCTCATTCCTAGAAGGAGGATTCTACTATATGAATTGATGACTCATGCCATGTACCAGTTGGTGGGTTCAATCTAATGACCTTGTATTACCACTGAATTCATCGATGACAGCCTAATGTAGGATCACACTCATAACAACATTCATCATTTCTCAATATACACCCTTATTCAACAATAATTTTCTAAATGGAAAACAACTCAGGTTATGCGACCCGTGGTCCAAAATTTGAGTTCAAATGAAAGATATTTGAGAAGTATAATTTTCCTCAAAAGGAAGAACACCATGTGTAAAAGTACCACATGGAATGTGATCTTGATCTAACAGCTGGACGGGTGCTTTATATCACATGGATCATTGTCCATGCAATACTATGTGGCATGTATGTGTACTATAAATAGTTTTTCAGCCACTGAGGACTAAGTCGTGTTCTCTTTGATGTGTCATGTAATCATGTTAGTTATTTTTCCCACATGCATGGTGTTTTCATTGAATTTTCCATGTCCTTGTAATCTTAGAGTATACATTAGTCTGATAGCACTGAGTCAGTTGTTGTACGGGTGGGGGGTCCACATAGAATGTCATATTTTTCTCTCCTAGAAACCATAACCCCCAAGATGGGTCCCAACACATCATGTTTTCTTTATCCAACATGGTGTTTTGTTGGGACATTCAGAGATCTTATTTATTACAAACATGTATCTCAAAACATTCACATACCACCACATATTTTACCTATTAACCACCATGAATCTGATGTTTTAACCTTTTTTCATTGATTTTCCCCCTTCAGTTGACATAAATTGAATTCAAAATCTCCTTTTTGAAGCCCACTTGTTCCACTATCACTCGAGGAAACTATCATTATACCCCGATTTTCTTGATCCATGGTTATATAATCCATATCCCATAAATTATCATAATCCAATCTCTGGTTTCTGGTACATTCATTACACATTAATCAACCATGAATTTGTGGGTTAGATCATTCAATATCTCAAACAAAAATTTCAAACTGTGGCCCAAAGGCCAATTTAAATGATCATGAAAAATAGTGGTGTAAATCACATAAATAATTCTACAATAATCATTGGAAAATAATTTATTTTGAAACATTATTTATTTGGTATAATTGTGATGTGAAACATGTCACAATGAAGAAAAAGTGAATAAAAAATTAGATTTTCACTTGGATTACGTAAGAGCTTTATTAAATCATGGATGAATTAGTTGAAAGATAATCCAGGATATAATATATTAATGAACATGGTGAAAACAAAAAATTATTAGTCTTACATAAAAATAAGATAAATTATTGATGATGGCAAATACTATAATGTTGGTGATGAATTGATTCCATTATTTTCACCAAATTTTTCCATGATTTTGAAGCCCTTAATCATCTGATCAATATTCTCCAATGTTGGGGGGTAAAATCTCCTCTAAATGATCCCATGGTTATGTGGATAACCCTATAGATTCTTTTTAATTGAATATTTATATAGGTCATATATTTTTTTAAATATATTATATAAACATAATTAATTTATTAATTTATCCATTGAATGTACCTTCCAATGACTATTTTATATGATCTTCCTGTGTAGATGAATATTATGTGTTGTGTAGGGTAAACCTCACGAATTTGGATTAAACTATGTTATAAAACACAATGAGGCATGGAATCAGGTTCTATCTCAGTGCTTAAATCTAAAATATTTCTTGATATATTTCAATGCCCCACAATGAAAAAATGGTGTCTCTACATTCCCTAATTCTATTGTATCTCCTACTTCTCTAGGGATGTTAGATGGATCAGATAGATTTTGTGGGGAGTAGTTATTGATGATTTCATGGCACTATGGTTACCTTCATGGGATTACTATATGTTGATAATTATTTGAAAGTAATTTTTAATTTTTATTAATACTTATTTACAATAGTATAATAGTTTTTTTATATTCCAATAAAAATTATTTAGATATTAACAATACAAACAAAAACATTAATTTGTAATTGTTTTTCAAATTTGGAAATTAAAAAAATATTTATTCAATTTTAATTTATGGGGAGTCTATAGAAGATACTACGGTTGTATATGGGCATATCATGAGGTAGTTAGAATGTGAGAATATGTATATTCCCATAGCACATCAAAATTAGTGGTATATTCCTATCAATTAGAATAATTATGTTTGCGAAAAAATTGAATTTATGTTAAGATAAATATGTATAGTTTTTCTTATCAAATTGCCCTGAAATATTTATGCATAATTATTACAGAATTTATGAAGATGACTGAGAATATTCTAATATATTTTTTATCCTTGATATAGAAAAAATACCGTGGTTCAAATTTTTATAATATTTATACTAAAATTTCTATATTATTATGATAATTATTTAAAATATATATTCCATAAACTATCAAATTGGCACAAATTGAAATTCAGAATGTAATTTAGTGTGGATTGTAGATACATCACAGGCTAGTGGATGATAAGAAAATCTAATCCATGAGTCATACATGGATATAAATCCAATCATTTGACAGTATGGTTGATAATATATTAATCATTTTATGTTTTTTATTTTTAATGAAAACTTATATATAATGTTTTTAATTTTATTTTAATTCTATTTTGCATAGAAGTATTGGGATATAATGTAGATAAATATTATATATTTTATATTTTATGACTTTATTACATAAATTTTATAATTCAATTTTTCTTTTAATATATTTTTTATTATTATTTTTATGGTGTTAGAATACTCCTAAGGCTATCTTATGCTATTAGATTTTTTAATTAGGGATATCCTCAAAACCACTTAAAAAATTAACAATCACTATATATACAGTAGTCATTTTAAATATCTCATGTCATTGAAATATCATAACTATATCCTCTTAAACCACCATTAATTTGGTTATTGGAGTAACAACAACTTCTAGATCATAGAGAAATTTTAAAATTGATTAAACCATCATGAATACATTATTATAAGTTGTAACCAGAACCATATTTAAATAAACAAAAAAAATAAAATGAATATATTCATTTTACAATTGGGTAGTTTTTTGGGATAGTTTTTAATTAATGATAATATATCCTCTAACATCACTTTTTTACCTTTTAATTTCATTTTTCTGAGTTGTTATATTTTGATGTGATGTTATAAGTATATTTTTAATGATTTTTTTATATTCAATGTCAAATTTATATTATAGAATTGATTATTTGAGAAAAATAATATAAAATACAATATTTTATGACTTCTTATAGTATTTTTTAAGAAAACCTACGTACAAATTGGTCATTCACATCAGTTATTCAAATAAATGATTTGAATGACTATTTTCTCATTTTTTTAAAAACAAATATTGTAATTAATTTTTTTTAAATATTGAAAGATAATTAAGACCCCTACACATTTTTTTACATTTTCAATTATAGAATATATTATTAAAAATATTAGATTCAATGATAAATTACTATTTCTAATGAAAATATAAATTATTTTTCAATACAATCACTAAATTAAATAAAACACCTAAATATATTAATATAGTTATAAAATATAATATAAATGATAAAAGAAAATCAAAAAAATTATTTTTTTTGAATGTTACCACAATAGAATATTATTGATGACAACCATTTCATTCACTAGAGAAACAACTTCACTAACTCAATCAGTTTTATAATCTATTAAAGGGAAATAATGTGGGACATAAATCATGTTTTAGAAGTAATATAATCTTGATAAGTCCTGATATTGGTAATGAAAATAATGTTTTATGGAAATTAGAAAAGGGTGATGGGGGAAATTGGTTTCTCGATGTAAAGATAAAACATTTATATGTGATCTAAAAAAATAATATATTCATATGTTGGAAGATATAATTATTTACATTAATGTAAATTTTTGTGATAGTTTGTGGAAAAAATTTCATGATCTATATTTGATAATAATTCATAATATCAGTTATTGAAAAAACCTATGTCCAAACCATTTAGGATTGTATTTGACATTGGTTACTAAAGATTCATTCTTTAAATCATGTTTATCAACTGTTTTTATATAACCAATATCAAAACTATGACACAAAACTATATTTTCTACTTGTGTGTCCACCAAGATGAATGATTATACACATTTTACATCATTAATAATTATTAAAATAAATAATCTTGAAATATAATGTAATATTTATGAAATTATGATAGGTTTGTTATTCGATATTGGTAATATGTATTTGTATATTAAAAAATAAATAATTTCTTTTGATTGAATTGAAATTCATAAAAAATATATTTTTAACATTCATTAGGATCAATCACAAAGGGTTCCATTAAATGAATGCCGGAATCCATAAATAAATCAAAAAAATATATTTATTCATTAATAATATTTAATACGGTATGAACTCAATATCATATTGTATGGAAAATTGAACAAAAATCACAGAAATATTAATTCCAACAGTAATTATTACTAAATAATTAATAAGAAATTATAAATTAAAGGGTAAAAAAATTAAATATAAATACATATTTTAATGATTTATAATATTTATAAATTTTTTATCATGGGTATTAGAGAATATGTTATTGAGAAAGAATCCAAGTAAGGGGATTATTTCTTAACCTCATATTGAAATAAACAAAATTATAGGCATAGATTTTTATTTAGTGAAAAATTGTAGTTTTTTAACACTAAAAAAATTATTTCATTCCCATATTGTTATTATTTGGTTTTAAATTTATTATGTCTATTCAAGTCCTTTTTTACAAATCAAACTAATTATTTTTATTATTTGAGAAAACCATATTTCATCTTTTTGGTGCTAATTATTTTTTCAAATATTTTTATATTTTATATATTGTTTTATAGATCCCAATCCTTATAATTTAATATATTCATAAGTAAATTTTTTTTATTTTTTATTTTCATTAAATTATTTTTAATACGATACTTTAAAAACTTTCGGTATAGTTCATTTTATATTGATTGTGTTTATAAATTTTTAAAAATAATATACATTTATATTATTTTCAACAGGAAAAAATTTTCCAACCTTTATATACAATTTTATTATTGATGATTATCTTCAATGTTTTCTTTTTTTCAAAATTAATTCTTATTAAATTTATGTAAAATATTTAAATTTATATAAGTCTTATAAAAAATTAAAAGATACATCATCTTATTTTTTAAAGATTCATTTCATTGATGTTATAAAATAATTTTATACTATGTAAAAATCCATTAATCTACCACATTGTTCACAAAAAATATTCTATAATGAAACCATACATCTTATTCTTGTATGAAAAATATAATCATGTATTCTATACATGATCAAGAATTCCATTTCATTGGAAATGTTACATAATATATAGTGGAATTAGTAATGTTTTCAAATTCCTATAGCAAACATATATATGATATATCATTAGGTGATATGTGGATCCATTATATACCTATAATTAATTAGGTAATATTTCATATCTCCCATGATATGTAATGAGTCACATGTTGTCATACCAAGTACATTATGTTAAAATATATAAGATGTTAGACAAAATCCACTATATTTTAGGGAATGGGTGGTTTCCCCAAGTACACATTTTTATTGATTAATGATTATCCTAGTCAATTTAAATATGAATTTCATGGGTTTTAGACTTATTATTGACATGATTTAAATGATTATGTTAGTGTTATAGTGATATGTCATCCAACATACATGTGTTATGATGAAACAAGATTATTGACTAATGTTTTCACACTCCAATATAATATGTATTATATTATTCTAAAAAAAATATTTCATGATTATTGGATTTATAATATATCATAATATTTATTATTTAATTATTTAATGTTCATGTATCATGATTACCCTCTCATACCCAACTGTTTATCATATTATCATTATGGTATCCAAATGATTAATGTTATGTTCAATATTACTGTGAAACTGAGATAACCAATTCTTATATTTTCATATCCCATTGGAATATATTTGAGTAATATGTATTAAATGTTTATAAAAGTAATATTTGTAAGGAAGAGATGTGGGATTTTACTTCCTATAGTAGAAGGGCCTGTGCCATGACTACCCCATGCCTTCCTCCATAAGGATATGGGCTTGTGGGTAGCACAACATAGGCATATCACAAAATGGGTTACATTATCCTATGTACTTTTACAAAGTCACACATATCCAAGCCACGTAACTATTTAATGTATAAGCACGATGTAAAAAATCTATGAATTCTTATATGATCTCATAGTAGAGTATGACAGTAAAAGTAATGTAATGTAAATATGGATAGAATACAAGACCTCCAATAATATTAGGTAACTCCATGTCCAACTTGTATGAAAATATTTACTCAGACTACTACATGAAGTTGTAGGAACACACCATGTTATATTTAGTCACTCTAAGTACCTTATGTTCAATGTCATCCTAGGATTCCCTGAAAATGACGATCTTCTACACAAGACATGACATTTGTGGGAAATCTTGTGTAGGGGTGATTATATCAAAACCCAGTAGGACATGCCAAATCCGAAAAGTAAAACAATAATGTAGTACCGAAATAGAAACTGTAACGACCCAAAGTTTCATTAATAGAAATCCCTCTTGATCTAATTAAATGTCTCTTTATGTTTATATAAAATGTCAACTTCTTTGGTTTTATGTTTGGAATTGTGACCGTTGCTAATATAGCCATTGAATAGTGATCACATGATTAGTATAAATATAGGGCTTTAACAAATGCAATTTACTCAGATAAAAGAAGTGATGGCCTCATCCAGTAGAATTGCTCCATACTAAGTCCATTTGTCGGAGCTCGCAAAATAGGTGGCTTCCTGGGGCTTCGCTCTTGACCAAGCCCACGGTGAGCTTCATCATGTCAAGCTCGAATGGAACCGTCTACGGGAGAAGTGGAAGTTGATAGAAATTACGACACGAGCGATGTTATCTGAGCCACCCCAAGAGTCTATCACCATCGCACACCTTACCCTTAGGTCTTATGCGGCTATTTTAAGGGGTTATGTATCAAATCTCTAGTAATATGTTCATGTATATTTTTTTTGTATACAATAATGAATATAACTCTCTGTCTTTTTTTGATACATTGTAAATAGTTTTTAAAAGTACAAATAGTGTTTTTAGTTATTATTTAATTAAGAATTAAATTTTATTAAATTAAGTGAATTTTGAATTAAATAATATTGTAATAAAATAATATTATTATTATTAAATTAATTTTTATTAAATATATATGATCTTATAATTTTATGAATGCAATTATTATTTTTATTAAAGTTTGAAAGGCATTCTGTCACAACCTGTGAATTTTGGATAAATGCCAGTTTTTATTTTAAAAGTGAAAATTAACATATTTAGAAAATTATTTAGATAAAGTAAATGTTATTTATGGAGTCAGGACGTCGTAATTATCCAACGGTGAATTTTCATATTTTTCTGAGATAGTCAAATTTTTCGGTAAAAATTAAATACAGTTTAAATATATAATGTGTTTTATGACATCATAATGACCCAATAGTGATGTAAGAAAAAACTATAATATTTATATTCGGCAAATATATTTTTTAGTATTTAAATAATGTGATTTTGGGTTTGTTTGAATTACTTTTCAAAGCATTAATGGACCCCTCAAGACTTATTAAACATCTTGTCTTTTTAAATTATTTTCCATGGGAATGTGACTCACCTCCACATACGAAACCTCGTTATTTTAATAATTTCGGACTATGGCCTTATAAAATATTGTTTTACTATTCCCTTATCCAAAAATCATGGGCAAAAACCATGGGATGGTTTTTGGTTTGGATTAATTTAATGTAAGGGGACCCAAACCTAAATAATAAATAATTCACACACCATTCCTATATAAACCCACCAAAGATCCTACTTCCTCCCCACTCAAAGAATTTTAAGATCGTCCAAACTCTTCCCTACTCTCTCTATAATCCTCCCAAGGTTCCCCAAGCTCCCAAGAAGCCTCTCACAAGCCTCTCTCTAGCCTTTGGAAGCACACTTCCGAGTAAGGGTTTTTCTTCCTTTCTCATTTTTGTCCAATTTTCTTCATATTGTTATGCCCTTTTAAATTCAATTATAAATGCTGGGTTATGGTTTAGAACCTCCCCCATACTTCCCTATTATTGTTTGAATGATTGGAGACCACTTTCTCTCTCATTAAATGCCTCCCATGTACACCTGTTACTATGCTAAAGTTCTGAAATTAACATCTCTCTCCTCTTTTATATTCAAGCAATACTTTTGTATCATGAATCTAAATTCCATTAAAATTGTTTGGAAATGTATCTATATGAACCCCTTACTGTCCATTTCATGTAAATATGATGAGACACCCCTTTCTCTCTCATCAACCATTTTTATGAATTCTTATGTCACGGAGTTACGCTGCCGAAATTGCACCGATTTTCTAAGTCAATGCCATTGTGTAGTGAATACCATTCCCATTTATCCATCAAGGGTATTCACCTTTATGTAAATTTACTTATTTATTATAAAGTTTCATGTATTAATTCCACACTCATTTATCGTGGAATAAATTATTATGTTTTATGAATCAATGTTTTATGATCCACATAGCACACTTATGAATGAAATGAAATGTTTAAGAAGGGTGTGCCCTTATAGCGCTCCAATGCACTGGGTAAAGTGTAGTATCATGATACGTAATGTGAAATGAGTGTTGATTCATGCTAATTCGAGTTCAATGACTGTTTACTCATGGTCCATGTGCAATGAGGGTTTACTCATGCTCCATGTGCAATGAGCCTTGGCTCATGCTTATTCCATGTTTAGTGTTGTTGCCACATTTCCATGTTAGGATTATCATGCTTTATCATGCCTTTATGTTCATGTTTCTCTTGTTCTATATTGATATTCCTAATTTCTAACATGTATTTCACTCCTCATGTTATTCCATGTGTATTCCTTTACTGGTATTTATAGCTCACCCTTTTCTTATGCATGTCCTCAGGTTATCCCATGCAATGCTAAGTACAAGGGAATTTAGTGGTCATGTAAATGAATTTTTCAATAAAGATGTTGTATTTCATGTTTTATTTTTTATGTAATGATCCTAATCCCCAAAGACACTAAACCTCTAGATCTTCTTTGTTGTATCAAGTGATTTTTTATGTAATAAATCATGTTTAAGTTTGTAATAAAAGTAGGGTTGTCATAGAAACCCAAAATGGAATACCACAAAGGAATACCACACCAGATTACCATGAAGAAATATCACATAGTATTAACAAAAAATATTACTATAAATGAATACCATACAATATTAACACAAAGGAATACCACATAGGATTACCAAAAGGAATACGACTCAGGATTTCCAAAAGGGATTACCAAAAAATAATTCTACAAAAAAATACGACAAATGAATACCATATATGATTTCGATAAAGGAATACCGTAATGGAACTACTACATGATTAACACAGTGTAATACCACACATGATTACCACACATGAATACCACAAATGATTACCAAAAAGGATGAACTCCCAAGACTACCACACATGAATACCATATAAGAATAACACATAGGATTTCCGCATAAGAATACCACATAGGGTTGCCACGAAGGATTAAAACACTAGATTACCACACATGAATACCACATAGGATTACCACACATGGTTACCACACAGGAATTCTACACAGGATTACCACAAAGGATTTCCACACACTATTACCCCACAAGAATAACATGGAGGAATACCACAATGTATTACCACAAAGTAATACCTAATAAGATTACTTACAAGGATTTCCACAAAGGATTACCATAGAGAAATACCACACATGAATACAACACATGATTACCACAATGGATTCCCACACAGTATCCCCACATAGTAATCCCACACCGGAATACGACAAAGGATTAGCACATAGAAATACTATAAAATATTACACAATTTTTTACCATGTAAGAACCCAGTTTTTTCTGTGAAAGACTTTGGAATATTCTTGATGATATTCCAGAGCAGCGCCTTCAGACGGCGTGCGATTTCGAGCCCCGGAGTGGCCGGAATTAAATTTCCAGTGCGTTCACACTAGAAACGCCAATTAAATGGGATAAATCCTAAACGGTGATCCGGATCAGGGATCCGAGTGTATGGATGGGTCCTGAATGGGGTTTTTACCCTAGGAGCGACATAAAATATGTCAGTGCGGGATGTTTGGACCCCTCGCCCTCTTCTGGAACGTTAAACAGATTAATTAATTAATTAATTAATTCGTTTAATGGAGAAACGCTAGTATCTCATAAACAGTGGCTCAGATCGGATAACCGAGATCACCGTTGAGTTCGGAGCGTTCCGCTTACCCTAGGAGGGGTGTAAGTTTCGCGGGCGCGGGCCTTTTGTGAAAAATTTCCCCAGGGGCGTTTTCGTAATTTAGCGACTTCAGACGTTAAATTTTATAACTTTTGAACGGAGTCTCGGCTTAAAAATCCGAGACCGCCGTTGTGCTCGGGAGGTGGTGTTCTCCCCAGCGAAGGCTCAACCTCGACCCCGTCGAGAGTTTCGGGCACGAGATAAATTGGGGGTTAGATTAATTAAATTTTAATTAATTTATTACTTATTCAAACCCTAACCCCACCCCTCTCCTTCCCCTTCCCCCTGGCAGCCCCTCCTCTCCATCTTCCCCCTCCTCCTCCAGCAAGACAACTCCGGCAAGGCGCGGCTCCGATGGATCACAGCGAAGCTCCGGGCGAAGCCCAGCGACGTAGGAGGTTTTGAGTGTCTTAAATTCCCGAACCATATTTCAACCTCAATTATATGTGTGAATTTGTTGTTGTATCTTCAAAAAATCCCATAGTTGCGTAGTAGTTTTTCTATCCTTCCAGTCGCTGGTCTCGGATCGAAAATTTGAGCTCAGAAGTGACCGCAACACTCCGCCGAAGATCAACGGGTTTGCTGTCCGTCCGACGGTTTTTTGGGCGTCCCGGTGAGGTATCACGACGGTCCGGCGAACCAGCGCGGCGGCGCGGCGTTTCCGGTGCAGCGGAGGCGGCGGCGCAGTGGTGATCTAGGCGGTTGTTGGCCCGGCTTCAGGTGGCAGGCGGCGAACGCGGCTGCAGGGCGTCAGCGCGAGCGGCGGTCGGCGGCCGGGGTTGTGAGGCGCGGGCGGTCGGGGCTGGCTCGAGCGGAGGAGGCCGGCGAGCCTGCGGAGGCGATGCGCGAGGGCCGTGAGCCGCTGGGGGCGCCGAGCGGGAGCACCGGCCGGCTGTGCCGGCCGGTTGACGCAGCAGCAAGGGTCGCAGCGCGCGACCCTGCTCGGGAAATAAAGACCCGGTAGCGGCGGGTCTCTGCGGGGAAGAAGGCCGACCGGCCAGCAGCCGGTCGGTGGAAATAATAAAAAAGGGGAAAAATATATAAATAAGTTAATAATAATAATAATAATAATAATAATATTATTATTATTATTATTATTATGGAAATGATTTATGGTAATTAATCATAAACCAGGGGTCGGTTCCGCGTGCCGCCAGCGACGACGCATTCCTTAACAAGGGGGAAATATTTTGAGATGGTTTCATAAATTTTTAATTCCCGAAATGAGGGGATCAGGGGCACGACATGACTGTTAAGTGGATGAGTGTTTATTCGGGATTCTTGTTTTGGATGGTGTGGGCGCGTCCGACATCCGTTTTGAGCGCTGTCAGCGGCGTTGTGACCCTAGCACTGAGGCGGAGGTTTCCAGTGCGGTTCCAGGCATTGAGGCTGGAGTTGAGGCATGGGCCCCACGACCATTCTCTTGAGCTGCGTGCAGCGTTTCACAACTTTTTCCTCGGACGTTCATTCGGGGTGTGAGAGCAGTCGATGTTGGGTGTTTTTCCGAGGGCATCGCGTTGGCGCAGTCTGCCCGCTGTAATTCCACACGACGGTGCGTGCCCCGCGAGGGCCGTTTCGGGAGTTGACGGTGATTTCCAGCTTTATCACCGGGCGACCGTATTGGACAAGTGAATAGTCCATTTCGTGTACTTTTTCGAGAGGATTGCAACAGTGAGATCCATTCGTTGAGTTTTGGGACAGGGATGCAGGTCCCACGTGGCACCACTCGTGTACGGTGCGCCGGAATGCATCTTTTTCTCCGGATATCTGTTTCACTCATGTGAGTAGTGCTTTTGATGTGTTTTACCGAGGGGAACACAATGGTCCGATGCGCTCGACTATTTTCGGGGCTGAGGCTCGGGATCACGGGACGCCGTTCGGGTGTGAGGCGGTGTTGGTGACCTTTTTCGTCAGATATCCGTTTGAGGCGAGAAAGTAGTCGATTTCGCGTGTTTTTCCGCAAGGATTACAAAAGTGTGATCCATTTGGTTGAGTGGAGCCTTATACGTGATCTTATTAAATGTGGATGCATGAAAGGTGCTATGGTGGTGGTTCGCCCTACCTTGTTTGTAGCGGGCCCTTGGCGTGTGATCGCGCACTCTTGGGAGAGCGATGTAAGTGGTTCATGAGATGTGGTTGGCCGTGCATGGGCCTTTGAGTTAGAAATATTATGTCACGCCTTCACGTTGATGTTGGGTGCTGTGTGCACGATGGCCCTTTGGCTGAGACCGTGGTATACTCTGGGATTATACGGAAATTATTGGAGGTACATGTGGTTGTTCGTACTTGAGGACGTTGGTGAGTTCAGTTGGGGTTGAGATGGGGCCACACGTTTTGTGGGACCCACGTGCATGTCGGGTTCTGCTTTGCGTACTTTGACCTCTCGCTACGTAGAGGGTCCTTTAGTGCTCGTTTGGTCGACCAGCAGGGTGGATTTTTTCCCCTGGCTCTATGCTCGTTCATTTGACTAGTAGGGTTGAGTGGTCTCCCCCTGGTTTTGTCCTCGATGGATTGGCCGGTAGCGGTGCTAGTGACAGCCAGTGCTGGAGCAGACGCTACGCCTCTATTGGGAGAGTTATTCTGGAGTTGGGTGGTTGCGTGACACCCAATCCATGTTCGGTTGGCCAGTGTTGTACCCTCCTGTAGAGATGACCAGAGCCGTTCTGAGTTTTACCCTCTAGCAGGGCTGGGCAGTGGGTTACTCATCGACTTCCTCAGGCTTACCCTCCAGCAGGGCTGAACAGTGGGTTGCTCACTGACATCCACGGTTTACCCTCCAGCAGAGACTGGCCAGTGGGTCAATCGATGCTATTAGGGTCTACCCTCCAACAGAGACTGGGCAGTGGGTCACCCGACGACCTCTTAGGGTCTACCCTCCAGCAGGACTGGGCAGTGGGTCGCCCGTCGTCTAGCTCCAGGTCTACCCTCCAGCAAGGCTAGGCAGTGGGTCGCATGTCGACTTATTCCAGGTCTACCCTCCAGCGGGGCTGGGCAGTGGGTCGCCAGATGATGTGTTATGGTTTACCCTCCAACAGGGCTGGGCAGTGGGTCACCCGATACCATATTATGAATTACCCTCTAGCATGGCTGGGCAGTGGGGACACTTGTTGGAATTCCAGACTCAGTCCTTCCTACTAGGCTAGTCTGTGGCTTTCCTCTGTGGTTACCGGAGCGGGACCCTTGGTTGTACGGGTCGGTGATGGAACGACTTGACTTTGAGGAGACCTCTCGACTGCAGGGCAGTGACGAGTTGTGGATTGACGTTCCCCCAGAACTCTCAAGAACGAGGGGCGCTTTACCCACCGAGACGCGTTCTTATGACGCGATCTAAAACCGTGCGGGCGAGTCAGTGTCACCCAAAGCGGATACTGTCGAAGTGCGTTGATTGAGCCCTTGGCTTGTAGTTCGGGGTAGACGTGCGGGATGCTAGGCATCGATGGTTTACTTCTGGGACTGTAGGAAACTCACTTTTCTTGGGCTGAGCTACGGGACAGAGATCCCCTTACAACCTTATCGGGATTCTTGTTGAGCATATGGATTTGTATATACCATGTTCTGGTACCCCCTACATGGGTTTGGTTACCCTCCTTCCAGGAGAGGCAAAGACACGCGGGGTATGCCACGTGCTTTCCGCGTCTAGCATCTCAGGGTTGGACGAGTCCACTCTCCTACTATAGGTAGAGAAGACTCGACGGAAAGTTCATCTTCTCACCGTTTCCAGCTCCTTGTGCCTAGACGAGTCTACTTCCTTTCTCTTGTTGGGTTGAGCTGGACTCTTTACTGCAATTTCAGTTGTACTCCTCTACATTTCATGTTTTCTCTACTGCTCACCCTTCGGTACCTCCTTTGTTGCTCCCTCCATCCTTCGGGGTATCCTACTGAGTATTTTTATACTCACCCCTGCTTGGGATTTTCTCGCACTTGGTGTACCCTTGCAGACGACGGACAGGTGGAACGTGGCTTCAGTGGAGAATATGAGCATAAGAGCATGGGAGCATGGACCACGTGCGGTGTTCATGGCTGGGTTCCAGGCGGGAGAACCGACAGCTGTTTCCTTTTTGTTTACCTGTTTTCCGGTTGTGGCACTTTTTGGTTGGGCGCGTGTTTTGCCCATTTTATTTTCAGTTTGTACTTTGTACATGTAGAGGTCGATGCACTATATGTTTTTTTATATAGTAGCTGTTCTTTTTTACTCTGCTTGTTCTTACTTTTACTCTACACTTTTTCATTGAGTGTGTTGCGTGTGTGTGTACAGGTACTTAGGCAAAGGCCTCCCCGAGTTGTTGTGCCTTCGGCGCTGTTCGCCAGCTCCTGGCCTATGGAGGCGGGCCTGGGGTAGTTGTGGCTCGAGCCTGGGTCGGGCCGGGTCATGACAAAGTGGTATCAGAGCTGGTTCATTCCTTGGGATGTTGTGCGGATGTCCCTAAAAGAGGAACTGGTTGGGATATAGGGAAACAGTGTTGATGTGTCTCGAGAGCGGCTCTCAGGCCAGGGAGTCCAGTGATGGTGCGGTGGACGATGTATCCATTCACCAGGACCTTGATAACCAGCTTGTCGACTCGACATGATGAGACACTTGTTGCAGGGAAAATTGGTTTGTGCATCACATAGGACCGAGTCTTTGACTGTCCTTCTGGAGTCATCTCCCCATCATTTTTGTTGTGGTATATACATATATGCTCATCTGACCGCGACACTCCTTGATAATATTCAGGATGTCTTCGCGAGGACAGCCAGCCAGGATACCAGCTTTGGTTCGTGATGACAACCCTATGAGCTACGAGGCCACAGTCCAGGACCCATCATGTGAGCCCCTTTCTCCGGGTGGGCTGGTAGCAGCACCCCCACCTGTTGAGCAGCAGGCAGTTTCAGCAGAGCAGGCTGAGCTTGAGTGTAGGTTAAGCGTGCTCCGCAAGTTCCAGCGGCAGAGACCGCTGAGGTTCAGTGGTGAGCTAGACCCTCAGGTAGCAGAGGTTTGGATCGAGGCAGTGGTTCGCCTTTTCAGGCTTGTGCAGACGCCGACAGATCAGAGAGCGGCTTTGGCAGCCACCCCATTTTGTGGATCAGCATGGCGTTGGTGGAGTCTGGTGAATCGGTTTCTTGACGAGTCGTCGCTTTCATTGGACGACTTTCAGTTGTTGCTCCGTGAAGAGTTTTTCCCCTCCTGCTTGCGCTCCTTTCAGATTCAGGAGCTCCTGCAGTTTTAGCGGGGAGGGATGACTGTGGCTGAGTACGCGACTAGTTTTGCAAACCGTGCACACTTTTACCCGGACTTGGTCCATGACGACAACCTCTGAGCGCGGAAGTTTGAGCAGGGTCTTCGCCGAGAGAATCATGTTGTTATAGTGCCCTTGGGTATTTCCACATATGCCGGGGTGCTAGAGCAGACGCTGGTGACAAAGGGCTTCCTGTCGCATTCTAGTGTTCGTGGTGGCAGCAGACACGTTGGAGTCGAGACGTCTGCCGGAACTAGTGGGTGTCAGCAAGCAGGACCTCGACGCAGGTGGCTTTCTGACAACCGGACTCAGGGGAGTGGTCGTACACCACAGTGGCGCCGGAGGGCACCAGTGCTGCCCAGAGAGAGTCGGTGCTATGCTTGTGACGGGCGAGGTCACCTGGCACGAGACTACCCGACCCGAGTTGCTGAGAGCTTTGGGCATGCAGCAGGTGCACCACCACGACAGAGGCAACACCGTGATCGAAGTAGTACCCAGGGAGGTGGTGCTAGCAGAGGAGAGGGTGGAGATGGTAGTTGGGGATGACTTTATGAGGTCTTCCCATCACCACTAGGTGGTCCACGTCAGGCTTCGTGAGCTGACAGTTGGGACCGAGGACAAGTGCGAGCATTGGATGTCTACGATCCTGCAACACATGGGATGGTGAGAGGAACCCCTTGTGACTATTCTAATTTTTGTAGTAGATTTTTTAGGCTCTGCATGTGAAAGGCTTTCTTCCTACGCCTTGTTTGAGGTGTTACCAGGGTGACGCAGGGCGTCGGGTGTAACCCTGTGTTGGTAAGGAAAAAGGCGTGTGACCTTTTCCTTTAGTCGATGGTGTTGGCTCCTTCACCTGTTGAGCGTGTAAGAGAGCATCGAATGTGGAACCTTGCATGACCAGATATCCTTGGGTGTTTCACCATATGGATATTCTGAATAAGGGAATCACCAGGCCTTGTTTCAGGTGCGGGCAGTGATTTCAGTCGTGGCATGCAACGTAGAGGTTTGGCCGGGGAGGTGAGCTACCCTCGAGGTCCTTCGGGCCGTTTGAGACGGTGCAAAGGGATGGCGAGGTACCATAGCACCTTGCCCTAACCCCAAAGTCTGTAGTGGGTGTGCGACGTCGGAAAGAGCCGACCTTGCATGAACAAATCAATCCTTTGGTCTGTGTGCGGAGGCACAGAGCTGTGCGTGGGTTCTTCTGGGTACGGGAAAGCCAGGTGTGGGCTTAGTACCCTGTTTTGCTCCCTAGTTTTGCTTTTCGGGGATGAAAAGCTTGAAGGAGGGGATGATATAAGAACCCAGTTTTTTCTGCGAAATACTTTGGAATATTCTTGATGATATTCCAGAGCAGCGCCTTCAGATAGCGTGCGATTCCGAGCCCCGGAGTGGCCGAAATTAAATTTTCAGTGCGTTCACACTAGAAACGCCAAATAAATGGGATAAATCCTAAACGGTGATCCGGATTAGGGATCCGAGTGTACAGATGGGTCCGGAATGGGGTGTTTACCCTAGGAGCGACATAAAACTTGTTGGCGCGGGATGTTTGGACCCCTCACCCACTTCTGGAACGTTAAACAGATTAATTAATTAATTAATTCGTTTAATGGTGAAATGCTAGTATCTCTTAAACGGTGGCTAGGATCAGAAAACTTAGAGCACCGTTGAGTTCGAAGCATGTCGTTTACCCTAGGAGGGGTGTAAGTTTCACGGGCACGGGCCGTTTGTGAAAAATGGCCCCAGGGGCATTTTTGTAATTTAGTGACTTCAGACGTTAAATTTTATAACATTTGAATGGGGTCTCAGATTAAAATTCCGAGACCGCCGTTGTGCTCGGGAGGTGGTGTTCTCCCTAGGGGAGGCTCAACCTCGACCCTGTCGAGAGTTTCGGGCGCGGGATAAATTGGGAGTTAGATTAATTAAATTTTAATTAATTTATTCCTTATTTATACCCTAACCCCACCCCTCTCCTTCCCCTTCCCCCTGGCAGCCCCTCCTCTCCATCTTCCCCCTCCTCCTCCGGCAAGACAACTCCGACAAGGCCCAGCTTCGACGGATCGCGGCGAAGCTCCGGGCGATGCCCAGCGAGGTAGGAGGTTTTGAGCGTTTTAAATTCCCGAACCATATTTCAACCTCAATTATATGCGTCAATTTGTTGTTTGGTCTTCGAAAAAATCCGGTAGATGCGTAGTAATTTTTCTAAGCTTCCCGTCGCCGGTATCGGATCGAAAATTCAAGCTCCGAGGTGACCGCAACACTCCGCCGAAGATCAACGGGTTTGCTGTTTGTCCGACGGTTATTGGGGCGTTCCGGCAAGGTATCACGGTGGTCCGGAGAACCAGGGCGGCGGCGCTTCTTTTCCGGGGCAGCGGAGGCGGCGGCGCAACGGTGCTCCAGGCGGTTGTTGGCCGGGCTTCATGCGGCAGGCGGCGAACGCGGCTGTAGGGCGTCGGCGTGAGCGGCGGTCGGCGGCTGGGGTTGTGATGCGCGGGCGGTCGGCACCGGCTCGAGCGGAGGAGGCCGGCGAGCCTGCGGAGGCGATGCGCCAGGGCCGTGAGCCACTGGGGGCGCCGAGCGGGAGCACCGGCCGGCCCAGCCGGCCGGTTTACGCAGCAGCAAGGGTCGCAGCGGGCGACCCTGCTCGGGAAACAGAGACCCGCCAGCGGCGGGTCTCCGCGGGGAAGAAGGCCACCGACCAGCGGCCGGTCGGTGGAAATAAGAAAAATAATGGGGGAAAAAAGAAAATATATAAATAAGTTAATAATAATAATAATAATAATATTATTATTATTATTATTATTATGGAAATGATTTATGGTAATAAATCATAAACTAGGGGTCGGTTCTGCGTGCCGTCAGCGGAGACACATTCCTTAACTTGGGGGAAATATTTTGAGATGGTTTTGGGAATTTTTAATTCCCGAAATGAGGGGCTCGGGGGCGCGAAATGACCATTAAGTGGACGGGAGTTTATTCCGAATTCTTGTTTTGGACGGCGCGGGCGCGTCCGATGTCCGTTTTGAGCGCCGTCAGCGGCGTTGTGACCCTGGCACTAAGGCGGAGGTTTCCAGTGCAGTTCCAGGCATTGAGGCTGGAGTTGAGGCATGGGCCCCACGACATGTCTCTTGAGCTGCGTGTAGCGTTTCATGACATTTTCCTCGGACGTCCGTTCGGGGTGTGCGAGCAGTCGATTTTGGGTGTTTTTCCGAGGGCATCGCGTTGGCGCAGTCTGCCCGCTGTAATTCCGCACGATGGTGCGGGCCCTGCGAGGTCCGTTTCAGGTGTTGACGGTGATTTCCATCTTTATCATCAGGTGACCTTTTTGGACAAGTGAATAGTCCATTTCATGTACTTTTTCGAGAGGATCCCAATGGTGAGATCCGTTCGTTGAGTTTCGGGACCGGGATGCGGGTCCCACGTGGAACCGCTCGTGTGCGGTGTGCCGAAATGCATCTTTTTCTCCGGATATCCGTTGCACTCATGTGAGTAGTGATTTTGACGTGTTTTCCCGAGGGGATCGCAATGGTGCGATGCGCTCGACTGTTTTCGGGGCCGAGGCTCGGGATCACGGGTCGCCGTTCGGGCATGAGGTGGTGTTGGTGACCTTTTTTGTCGGATATCCGTTGGAGGCGAGTAAGTAGTCGATTTCGCGTGTTTTTCCGTGAGGATTACAACGGTGTGATCCGTTTGGTTGAGCGGAGACTTATACGTGATCTTATTAAATGTGGAAGCATGAAAGGTGCTCCGGTGGTGGTTCTCCCTACCTTGTTTGTAGCGGCCCCTTGGCGTGTGATCGCGCACTCTTGGGAGAGTGATGTAAGTGGTTCATGAGATGTGGTTGGCCGTGCTTGGGCCTTTGAGTTGGAGATGTTACGTCACGCCTTCACATTGATGTTGGGTGCTGTATGCACGATGGCCCTTGGGCTGAGACCGTGGTATACTCTGGCAGTATACGGAAATTCTTGGAGGTACATGTGGTTGTTCGTACCTGAGGACGTTGGTGTGTTCAGTTGGGGTTGAGATGGGGCCACACGTTGTGTGGGCCCCACGTGTGTGTCGGGTTCTACTTTGTGTACTTTGATCTCTCGCTACGTAGAGGGTCCTTCAGTGCTCGTTTGCTCGACCAGAAGGGTGGAGTTTTCCCCTGGCTCTATGCTCGTTCGTTTGACCAGCAGGGTTGAGTGGTCTCCCCCTGGTTTTGTCCTCGATGGATTGGCCGGTAGCGGTTCTAGTGAAACCCAGTGCTGGAGAAGACGTTGCACCTCTGTTGGGAGAGTCGTTCTGGAGTTGGGTGGTTGTGCGACACCCAATCCGTGTTCGGTTGGCCAGTGTTGTACCCTCCTGTAGAGATGACCAGAGCCATTCTGAGTTTTACCCTCCAGCGGGGCTGGGCAGTGGGTTACTCATCGACTTCCTAGGGTTTACCCTCCAGCAGGGCTGGGCAGTGGGTTGCTCACTGACTTCTAGGGTTTACCATCCAGTAGAGACTGAGCAGTGGGTCACCCGACGCTATTAGGGTCTACCCTCTAGCAGAGACTGGGCAGTGGGTCACCCGATGACCTCTTAGGGTCTACCCTCCAGTAGGGCTGGGCAGTGGGTCGCCCATCGTCTAGCTCCAGGTCTACCCTCTAGCAAGGCTGGGCAGTGGGTTGCCGGATGATGTGTTATGGTTTACCCTCCAGTAGGGCTGGGCAGTGGGTCACCCAGTATCTTAATATGGTTTACCGTCCAGCGGGGCTCGGCAGGGGGTCACTTGAAGATGTGTTATGGTTTACCCTCCAGCAGGGCTGGGCAGTGGGTCACCCGATACCATATTATTAATTACCCTCCAGCATGTCTAGGCAGTGGGGACACCTGTTGGCATTCCAGACTCAGTCTTTCCTACTAGGATAGTCTGTGTCTTTCCTCCCTGGTTACCAGAGCGGGACCCTTGGTTGTACGGGTCGGTGATGGAACGACTTGACTCTGAGGAGACCTCTCGATTGTGGGGTAGTGACGAGTTGTGGTTTGACGTTCCCCCAGAACTCTCAAGTATGAGGGGCGATTTCCCCACCGAGACGCGTTCTTGTGACCCGATCTAAAACCGTGCGGGCGAGTCTGTGCCACCCAAAGTGGATAGTGTCGAAGTGCGGTGATTGAGCCCCTTGGCTTGTAGTTCGTGGAAGATGTGCAAGATACTAGGCATCGATGGTTTACTTCTGGGACTGTAGGAAACTCAATTTTCTTGGGCTGAACTACAGGACAAAGATCCTCTTACGACCTTATCAGGATTTTTGTTGAGCATATGGATTTGTATATACCATTTTCCGGTACCCCCTACTTGGGTTTGGTTACCCTCCTTCCAGGAGAGGCGAAGAAAGGCAGGGTATTCCACGTGCTTTCCGCGTCTAGCTTCTCATGGTTGGACGAGTCTACTCTCCTACTATAGGTAGAAAAGACTCGACAAGATGTTCATCTTCTCATTGTTTCCATCTCCTTGTGCCTGGACGAGTCTACTTCCTTTCTCTTGTTGGGTTGAGCTGGACTCTTTACAACACTTTCAGTTGTACTCCTCTACTTTTCATGTTTGCTCTACTGCTCACCCTTTGGTACCTCCTTTGTTGCTCCCTCGAGCCTTCGGGGTATCCTACTGAGAATTTTTATTCTCACCCCTTCTTGGGCTTTGCCCGTACTTGGTGTGCCCTTACAGACGACAGAGAGGTGGAGTGTGGCTTCAGTAGAGCGTAGGAGCGTAGGAGCTTGGGAGCTTGGACCACATGCGATGGTCGTGGCTGGGATCCAGGTGGGAGACCCAATAGCTGTTTCTTTTTTGTTTACCTTTTTCCGGGTTGTGGAACTTTTTTGTTGGGTGCGTGTTTTGCCCATTTTCTTTGCAGTTTGTACTTTGTACTTGCAGAGGTCGATGCACTCTGTGTTTTTTTATATACCAGTTGTTCTTTTTTACTCTGCTTGTTCTTTCTTTTACAATGCACTTTTTCATTGAGTGTGTTGCGTGTGTGTACAGGTACTTAGGCTAAGGGCTCCCCGAGTTGTTGTTCCTTCGGCGCTGGTCGCCAGCCCCTGGCCTATGGAGGCAGGCCTGGGGTAGTTGCGGCTCGAGCCCGGGTCTGGTCGGGTCGTGACATACCACACTAGATTATCATAGAGGAATACCACACTATAATACCACACATGATTACCATAGATAAATATACTATCAAATCTACAAAATTATTTGTCTAAAGAACATATATTAACAAAATAATAATATATTCAATCAAAGGCACATATTATATATGAAAATCATAACCAATTACCAGCCCCCTGATTTTGTTTGAAGCACACTCATTTCGAGAGAACCCACTCATCACTCCCTGACATCATTAGAGACAATCACAAAAAGGTATAGTTCATTTGGGCCCTCCCAAATGAGAAATCAATGTTCAAGGAATACTATGATATAGAAAGAGGGTATCACATTCATACACATTTAGGGATACCATGTTCCAAATATGCATCAACCTGTAATGTAGAGGATCCTACCTAGACACATTAAGGAAAACCACTAACAGTACTGATATAACTCCGAAAATGGAGGGCCAAAATCTTACACTCCATGGATACATTAATTTAAGAAAACTCCACTAAGGGTGATAAAAAATAGTACTACAATACCATAAAGGGATACTGTACTCTAGATTGGAATCTTCCACTAGAAGGGATTACAATTTGTATATGTGGACATAATTTCGTTTTTAGTCCTCATGAAGAAAGAAAAAAATTCTCTCAACAAATAATATTCCAAGGTAAAACTAACTACCTATCTCAAAAAATTTTCTCATCGCTACGATCCCATTTCCATAAAAAACTTATCAAATGGGCATACTGATTGATGGTTATAGAAGTTCAAAATTTCAAAGGGGGGTCACTTGGTCTATAGAGCAATCGCATGGTTGACTGCTCCTACCTATTATGGATGCTTGACAGCTAGATCTACCGCAACTCATGTTCAATCATTGTGGTCAACCTAGGCCAAGGTCTAGCTCGGTCACCCATGGTCTAACCCTAATCTAACCGACTTGGACCAGCATAGATGCCCCAGCCCATGCCACCTATCTCGATTCATCTCCCTGGCATGTACTACCTAGATGCTTATGTATCATATGATTCATGTAGTGACCAGCTACATCTCACACGACAGATTTTGTCGTATGATCCCACTGGCTTTGCCATCTCCCATGCGGTCAACCTCAATGCTTCATACTACTACCTCCAATCACCACTCCCACATCTAATCTCCACCTCCACGAGCTATGGGGATTACCACCTCACCACGCATGACCAGCATGCTGAACCCACACCAAGGTCCCATATTTATACCACCGAGCCTCCTCCATTACCTAGAATTTAAAATAGACAAAAATACACACTCCTCCTGTCCAAATCTACACAGATGCTCCCAATTTTGTCTATTTTCCTCCAATCTAAGATAGGGCTGTCCAATCGCATTTGGAGCCACCCAGAATGTTCATCAATGAGAATAACAATCAAAAGTAACTGAACAAAAACAATATGGGATAGAAAACCCAAGAAAAACCCTAAGGAATTACCTATAAATTTTTTTATCTTCATTAATTCATTCTAATTATAAAAGAATAACGAAGAAAAAAATCATGAAAAAATCCCAAAATAAATATCACAATTATAAACCATCCCAAAATGATCAAACCATGGATTAATCTACTCATGGATTAACCCACAATCAAAATAGAAATCAATAACGGGTAATAAACAGAGAAACAACCTACATACATCAGTTATGATCAATCACTTACAATAAAAGTCCTCGTATAGTCGTCAGTCATATATTTTTCGAATTTTAGGGGCATTGTTTGACCGATATGTTTTCATTATCCAAAGGGTTATCAACAGGTTCATTATCTGTATCCCAAAAATAATTATAGGGCTATGTTGATAACACTATGTTATTGAAAAATATTAATTAAAAATTAATGTTTTTGCATCAACTATATAATTTTTATTAAATTATTTTATTCTTATTTCGTACCATGATTGATTTTTGAAAAATGACCCACATCGAATAAAGTTATGTCAGGACTAGGGAAAATCACATTAAGAACTCAATGGTGGTATCATATTTTCAGTAAGAATAATAGTTCATGAGTTATTAGGATTTAAAAATTAAATAATTTTATTTAATAATATTATTTATGGTTATGTCCTTTGGGACATTTTCTTCAGATGGACCGCATCGACCAAGGTTAGGTCACACTAGGGTAAATACACCATTTGGAGCTCAATAGTTCCCAATGTTTTTTTATACAGGAAAAATGTTATGATTTACTCTAATTTATAATAAAAACTAAATGCACGTGATATTAAAATGATTAAATATTTTCAATAAATTTTTCCAGGAATATTGTGCCTCAAATTCATACTCCGTCTTAGCTCATAGACTAAAAATAAATCTACATACAATTTAGAAGTAGTAAATGTAATATATAAGATATTAAATTCTCCCCAACATGGATATTTACATCTGTGAATGCTAAAAAAAGGGATACAAAAAGAGATAATTGTACTGGGTAAGAATCTGAGCCACCAATTCCTAAATTATTTAATGGAGATTCTCATTCTACAACCGAGCATGAACCAAGGGAATTGAGTTCCCTCAAAAGATCCTATTTGGATGATCTTCAATCTTTATTAGTTACATAGAAAAATTCACACCATTATCAATGTCTACCTCTCTCTAGTGGATGTGTTGGGATGGGTCCAACACATATCTCCTTATTTATGCTATGTGGACGGTGTTATATACATGATCTAGCTCCGTTGGTAGAGAAAAGTAATATGCCCCCTCTCCAACTCTATAATGAATCATGGAAGGGCTGATGACTATCAAAGATAGCTAAAAAGTGATCTGACTTGGTAATTTGCTCAATGATCACTCAGATGGAATCGTGTCCCTAGGATGATGTAGTAACCCTATCATGAAGTCCATTGATATCCTATCCCACTACCATTCCATCACCTTAAGGGGTTGATAAAATCTCATGGTAACCTGGAAGTCATCCTTCATCAACTGATAAGTAATGCATCGAGAGACATATTATACCACCCTTGTATTTATCCAAGGACACTAATATAGACATCAGAGGTCATGGTATATCTACACCACACCTGGATGTACTGCCAATGTGGATGTATGAGTCTACCTTAAAATCTCATCCAGTATCTCCACCGGCAGCACTATGCATCCTCTGAAAGGAATGACATGCTCCCCACTTTTCTAATATACATCATGAACATACCTTGTGGAGTTTCAAGAATTTAGGGAGTCACATTTAGCAC
This sequence comes from Viscum album, assembly GCA_963277665.1. Lineage (NCBI taxonomy): Eukaryota > Viridiplantae > Streptophyta > Magnoliopsida > Santalales > Viscaceae > Viscum > Viscum album. Next base: position 1,301,173,119 of record OY728140.1, on the reverse strand, counting down.
ACCAATGATATTCCTCCTCAACACGTTTTACAAGTGGAGTGGTGACAACTACTGACTTGAGATAAATATCTACATCTCCATCCATAAAGGATAACTGCAATGAGGACAATTACTCTGACACATTTTTTTTGTAACAACAATACAAATATTCTATTAAAAGAATATTCCACCACGTTTTCCTCACTAGGAGTATAGAGAATCTCATTGTCATAGTCTCGGAGGAAATCTAGACAACACCTCTATCTAAACCTTTGTCGAATCAACTACATCTCTGCCGCCACAACAAAATTATATGTATAAGTAACATCTAATGCACTAAGGGTTATCCAAATCAATGAATGTATATTTTGAAGAACCCTACTATGTGTGAGTCCATCCTCTGAACATGAGTTTCCTCTTCCCCAATAAGTAGTACCTTCTTCCACCACTCTAGACACACCACACTCATCCCCTAAAATATTAAATCAAACTTTGAAACAGAAAACTATCCCAGTCAATGAAAGATGTTATAAGGCCTCAATGTCAATACCATGAGATCTCAACTGAAATTCCATCCTCCTCGAGTTAGGTCACTCTGTCGGCACCAATCGGTGATCATTTAGTGTCCTCTAATAAGAGTGTCAATGAATGAGGGTCAATTCAATGATTCAACCAAAATCTATGTGCCTCGAACATGATCCATGGTATGAATAGAATGTCCACCACATATTTATATCAATACCGAATCCAAAGTATAAATGACATAGATCGTACCTCAAATTAGTCACAGTACCCTTAGGTCATATTCCTTGATAGCTTGCAGATTACACATATCCTTCAGATCCATATGCTTAGTGTGGACCCCATGTGGGTGATGGTGGTTACATGTCGATATACCAACCACCACTTTCTACCCTCCCAGCTCCTCTACCATGTCTTCTATCCTATGGATATGTCTAATACTATCATTGTATCTTCATAGGTGGTCCATCTAAAGTCTTCCTCTAAATCGTACGATGGGTTGGAAAATATCAGTCATGATGTCCCCTACCGTCAAATGAATAGAACCATCTCTCTCTAGGCTGACTGGACCCAACTTGTGATCCCTTAACCAAAACTACTCTATCCTAGGACCTCATGATGAAATTTCTCACACATATATGTTTATGAGACTAATGATAGATCCCACCTACCATGGTATCTAATCATACGACACTACTACTGACAATCCCTGGATATATCCACTTAACCAATCAAAATTCAACTACAAAATCTTTATTTAGAATGCCATCATAAGTAGGAATTATCAGAGAGATAATACATTCTCAGATATCTATATGCAGATATCATTTGAAGGTATGATCTCTATGGTATGGATCAAATATTATATCAATCGAGTACTTGGAGAGGTTGGTATGCATTAATGAATTCTTAGATACCAACATATAATTCTACCGGATCAATAGAAGCTTCTCGATACGCATATGCCTTAGATTATGTGGTGAGAACTCCTCTCTAAAATGGTTCTCAATCTCTATCCATGGAAAAGTGTCCTCATCATAATATCAGGTAATCAAACCCCACTATCTTCTAATTGATATGTGAAGAAGATCACCTCTAAGTCCTCCATCTAATATGATGGTGTTTCGACTTGATGGAATACTCATGTCACCACCTCAAGAGAGTCCTCAGCTTCATATGTTTATGACTCTCCTCAGAAGCCCAGGGGAATCTACTACTAAAAATCATGGAGTGCACTAATTTGTGCACCACATCTGTTGGTACTATGGGTACCATGTGCTACTCTAAAAGTGGTTGTATGGATGGTGCACCACCATGAGGTTCTATAATTAGTAAAAATCCATGTATCAATGCCTCATTACCTAGAGGATCATCCTTGCGATCATGCCGTTGAATTACAACTGGCTATCTATGTGGAGACATCCTAAAATAAAACATGATGTTCCACTATCACCATTGTATATATGATGATCTGGATCGTGAAGGATTGAAAAACACAAACATTCCAATATTATTCATGTACCTTTGTTTCACCTACAGCCAACGTATTCATGTAGTGAGTAGAAAATTAGGTAATGAGAGTCATAGTGTCTGGATATGTTGACCGCTACACCTCATTGGAGTCCCTGGCCTAAAAACTAAACTCGAAGAACAAAACATTGTTTTCCCAAACCAATACAAAAGACTCCCTGTCCTAAATTAGAAATTAAATCCATTGATATGACTCTATTAAGGTGCGTCCATTAGGGGATTGTGACAAGACTACCCCAAGATCGCTTCCAATAGGCCCGTGGATAGTGACTTGCACCGAGTAAACAGATCCAAAAAATAGGATGCATTAGTCAATGTACCTATACACTCATACACATGTCCTATCTACAAAATTATTAAATATAAAAAAACGAAGTAAAAAAAATGCATGAATACCCCTATGATCTCACCAAAAAAGTATGATATTAAATGTACAGTAAAGTAAACAGGACCAGAATACAAACACACACAAAAGTGTTTGTAACCACAAGTTCAACCTGTATGAAAAGAGGTAATTGGAATGATTATTGATATTGTAGGAACAAAACATGGTTTGCCTAATCTTGATAGGCACCCTCACGCCCTGGTCCTCCTAGGATTCTATAAAAAGGTCGATCATCATCGTAATGTATGAAAATTGTCGAAAAAACATGTTTAGAGGTGAATACAAAAATACCAAGTAGTACACCTGAAAACCACAATGGAAAACCACAAAGTAATACCAAAATGGAATACTAGAAAAGAAAACCCCAAAAGAATACCACAATTTAATACCTGGCAGATGTACCATAATAGAATACCACATAAGATTACCAAAAAAGATTACCACAAAAGAATACTAAACAGGATTACCATAAAGGAATACTACACCATATTACTAGAAAGGACTACCAAAAAGGAATACCACATAGGATTACCACAATGTAATACCACATTGAATTACCATAATGGAATACGAAAAATGTATAACACACAGGATTACCACAAAGGAATACAACACAGGACTACCACATTGGAATACCACATAGGATTACCAAAATTGATTACCAGATATGATTACTATACTGGAATACCACACAAGAATACGCCATAAGATTACCATAAAGGATTACCATGTAGGAATACCACATAAGAATACCACACTAGTTTACCAAATTTGAATACCACAAAATAATTCCACACCAGATTACAACACAAGATTACCACATTGGAATGCAAAACATGATTACTACACAGGATTACCACATAGTAGTACCATACAATATTACCATTTACGATTACAACATAGGACTACCATAGATGAATATAATTAAAAAATACCACATAGGATTACCCAAATGGATTACAATCATTATTTCAACACATGAAGACCAAATATGATTTGAAATAGGAATACCACATAGGATTTGAAAAATGGATTACCACACATGATTACAATAAAAAAATTCCACACTTGAATACCATGCAGGATTACCATAACAAAATGTAAATTAATCTCTACAAATGTATATTACTAAATAAATTTTAATAACGATATCCATATATACTCAATCCATAAAACATGTTTCTGGTGTAATTAACAACCAATCACCAGCTACATAATTCTTCTTTAATAATTCTTATTCTAGTAGAACTCACTCCGTGAGCCACTATATTGTTAAAGACAATCACAAATAGAACCAGCTCATTTTGGACTGATCCAATTGAGAACTCATTGGTCAAAGAAGTATATATTACATAGAGAGGGGATCACACCCATATTCACTATGGGATAACATGGATGTCACCTAGTTACATTGGGGTATACCACATACCCAATCTAAATCATCCCCAAACCAAGAAGATCCATCACAAAAACACAAGGGAATTCCATGATACCAAATGATGTGGTTCTTTAGAAGGATTACCAATGAACTAATTTGGTGGTTATGTTGATTCCAAATAACCCTAATAGGAGTGATTGTTGATGGCACTACAAAACAATATAGGGATACCATACTCTATATAGCACTCGATGACTAGAGGGGATTATAATCGACTGATGTTGATGTAATTTCATATCAAATCCTCAGGGAAATGACAATGAAAACACTGTAAACATATACATGTACAAAAAAACCAACTAATTTTCCAAAAAAGTTCATCTCCATCTAATGGTCCAAACACCTTATATATGTCGTCAAACAAACATACTATTTGATAGTTTTGTATGTTAAAAATTTCAACGGCATTGTAACTGGGCCTATAGACCGATCAAGCAGGTCGACCACCATAGTGGGATACCTAGACAGGCCAGCCCATGGTTATCATGGCTCATGGCCTAATGCCACGGTCGATTGTAGATCAAATCCAGTTCGGTCGCCCTGGGTCAAACCCATGATTGAGGCCTAGCCCGCCTGGTCTCGGACCACTCCACATGGCCCATAATGCTTATGTGTTGGAATCCCAGGTCATAATTTGCGGTCCCCAAGCCGTGTCTCCTACGGCCACCACTAGGTTCTTCTCTCACTAAATCCACCTACTCCTACATAGCTACCCTTCACACTCTACATCATCGAGGTCGCCACCTCTAATCACGATTGTCTTCAGTTTCTGCCACCTTGCATTGTCAGACCACTGTGCCAGACCCACACAGGTGGTCTCATACGTAGACCCTCGATTATGATGCCCTTAATTCGAAATGGCCAATGATTCATGCTCCATTGGTCCTGATATACTAATACGAATCCTCCTTTGTCAGTTTTCATCAAATTTGAGGGGTCCAATCACGTTTGGATCCACTAGAAAATTCTATCAGTGATAGTAAGGTTCCCACGGTGAAGAACGCAGAGAATGGTGTGGGGAAAAATTGATAAAAACCCTTGAGGAATGAACCTCAGCCTTTTGTTTAGGTCAGAATCAATTTTTTCTCATTATAATTAATAATGTAGAATCATATCAAGAAATACTCCCAAAATAAAACCTTTAATTTTAAACCATCTTATAATTATCAATCTAAGGATAAATTTATTCTTGGATAGACCATAGTTCATCACGAATGTTGAGAATGGGGATACCAAAATAAAACAACCACCCATCCTCGATTTGGATTAGTCACTAATGAAGAAAGGTTATCGCGTCATCAATGATCCTTGATTGTATGAATTTGAGGGGTGTCATTCGATCAATCATTCATCATTCAAGAATAATTTTCTAGAGTTTCAGTATCTATGTCTTTATATGAACTCTAGGTTTACGGTTATAGTCTTTAATTTATACAAAATAAAAAATAAAAATAAATTTTTCTTCATTAACGAAATAATTTTTATAAAAATATTTTATTATTATTACATCCCCGAACATCTTTTTAACAAATAACCTATAGCAACTAAAGTTAGATCACACCTAGGGAAAACACAAAAATACAAACTCAATGGTTGTCTCGAATTTCTATTCTGAGTAAACTATTCATGATTTATTAGGATTTAATAATAAAATAAAATAATTTAATTATTTTATTTATAGATACATCATTGGTTTGTTTTTCTACAAATCGATCACATCGACCAAGATTAGGCCGCACCTTTAGTAATGCCTCAAATATAAATTCATCGGTTCCCTCAAATTTCTGATCTAAGAACCTGTTAATTTGTTATTCCAATTTTTCATGAAATCCAAGCTCCTGTGTTATTGAAAACATAAAGTATTTTTCAAACAATTTATCAGGTCACATTAAGCCTTATAATCCCACAATTTCACAGTGCTAGTTTTTAAAACAATCCATGTAATATCAAAAAATTATATATGGAAAATCTAAGATGTTACATGTGAAATATTAAAGCATTTTTTCTCAAAATGGACACTATATATATATAACAAGCAATGAAATGAAACCTATAAGATATAGGCTATGATTTTATTGATCTATAATGAAAATTTATGATATTTGATGTTAAATATAACTATGATAATGTATGATTATATAATTAATTATTATTGAATTTCCAAATTTATTGTGAAGTCACACTTTAAGGAGGTGAATTCATCATGAAATATTATATACTATTTAACATTCCTTAACTTTTATACCCCTATGAATATGATATTATACACCTATTATGATTAATAAATACGTATAGTCACTACTAAATTCAAACCACCTATATGATAGATAGTAAATTTGTAATATATGATATTATGTTTACCAGGAATAATCCTAGTGAAGTTATCTTCTAATTGTAGTGTTAGATTTAAATTTGGAAAAAATATTTTATGACTATTATATTGTAGTTACCAAAAAAGTTGAGATGGTCTTATTCATTAATTAACACTTATTATTGGTGTAAAATTTTAATCATTACCACTTCATATGGTATCTCTCTTATCGTAATGATATCCCTTAATATTATTTACTTTTCAATGATTATATTGGATCCCTTCGGTATCTATTAATACTCATATAAAATAAATAATATATGGGATTTAATTGGAAGTATTTATTTCTATTAGATATTCAGAATTTTGTTGAATATTTTTCTATTAAGTGATATATGAAGAGGATAATAATGATGATTAAAATTATGCAAAAATATAAATGTTTAAACGTAATTGTTAGTCATCTTAGAGGACATATATATTAAAAATCATAGAAATGTTTCAAAACATGATGGTGGTACAGATATATACTAAATAATTAATATAATTTATTTATGAGAGATTAATATAATTAAATTATTAATGTAATGATAAATATTCATGAATGAAGATGAAAAATATCCCCCCAAAACATCTTTCAAATCTCAAACCAAGGAACAATAATTTTTTACATAGGTTGGAAGGTGTACAAAAAACCCTAACTAGATTACGTAACTTGGATTCTACTATATCAGGTGAATAATATAAATTATATGTGGTTTTATATCCTTTTAGTTGAATTAATTTGAATTTATATTGTCTGATTAATGGACGTAATAAATTTTTTTGTTATAGGATGTAATGATTTGATAATTCCTAATGTTATTATGATTTTATAGGGTTCACATTATGTGTTTGTAAAATTATTGATGATACCAAAAGTGATGGTTATAAATATTCATGAGATTTATTAATTTTAATGACAATATTCATAAGATCCATTTATCTATTCATATGTTTATGTTGTAGGAATTTATAATGGTCATCATAAATTCAATAAAGGTCATTAATCCTTACAATGTGATTACGATCATAAATATGTCAAAAGGAAGATACCTAATAGTAATGGTAATGGAAATTATAAGTTTAATAATAGGTATTTGAACATTGTGTAAGATTGACTGGATATAATTTTACCATAAATATATGAATCATATATATAGAATAATAAAATACGGAAATGGATAAGGATTGTATAAATCGTTATTTTGTTTCAAGAGTTGTAATATTTAATTGGTAGTGTTTACTAAGACCCATCACATGAGTCATATATTAATTTTTATGTTAAAAAAATACCATATAAAAAATAATGTGGACATGTAATGGAATTTGAGATCCATTTACTCTTATAAGATGATTTATCGAGTAAATTTAATGAACTGAGAAATTTTCTAATAGTCATCAATGCTTATGATATTATCACTAGGTATAATTTTAAAAAACTCGATGACTCATGATGCTTTGTATGAGTAAAAAACTTTTATAAAAAAATTAAAAATGGAAAAGCTTTATTATATCAGTTCGTCAAATTTTTGGTAATGAATAATATATAAAATACACCTTCTTATGTTAAATCCAAATATCATTATAAGGTGGATTCATGAAATAAACTACAAAAATATTCAAAAATAATATTGTATATTAAAAATAGATCTATAAGAGATGTTATTTCACTATAATAATAGATTTCACATAATAAGGATCTATTTTAGAATACATTCATGACACCCAATATTAAAAGTTATGTTGATTTTGTAGAATATTTCATGTTCAAGAATAACTCATTTTATATAAAAAATAAAATGGTTAATTATTTTAATAAGATTAATTATGAATAAATAGATACTATGTTATTGTGAATCATTTGATATTTTATATATTGTGATTATTGAAATAATTATTCATTAAATTATTTTGGTTGAAAATGTAGATAATGAAAATGAAATTATATAATGACATTGAGAATGTCATATTCCATTCTCAAAAAACATTTTTTGATCAAATGGGTAGATGCTAATCTGATATACGATAAATTTAAATTATGAATTAATTAAAATTAATAATGAGTATAGCTATGTTATTCTTGTTATCCTCTAATTTTTGTGATGAATAATTTGATATCGAGTGCAGTAAAATTCAGTGGCCTTGTTTATAATAAGTTTGAGAGAAAAATATGACATGGTCAATGATTATATTTTGTTGATAATTATAATAGAATATTAAAATAACTTTGTATTTAGAAGGAATATTTGATTATTATGAAGAATTTTTATCTATATCAAATGTTTATTTATTTTTCATGATTATCAGGAGGACCATAAATAAAATAGGGGCTACTAATATAGTAAAATCCCATTATAGTATATATATTGATGATATTATAGGACAAAAATATATTATTATGATGTTTATAATACATTCCCAAATGTCATTTATGATACTATGAGACTCTTAATTTTGGGGAAAACCCAGACACAATCCAGTATTACCTAAACTATCACTTCTGTGAATTATAGAGTATATAAAACATTTACAAGAAATTTTAATCACTATAAATATAGTTATGATAATTTTTGTTTTGGAGACAATATAACACAATAGGGAGTATATTTCTACACTATGGTCGAAACATTTAAAACCCATATATACTGACTATTTCTTGCACATTATCTTAATTATAAGTCAGTGTATGTGTTATCTGTCTATTAAATCATACATACATTGTAACAATGATAATGGTGAAAGTTAAACTCAAAAAATTAGGAATAATGATTGACCTGTTCCGTGTATCCTAACACAATCTGAAAGTGAAAATAATTGGTATTAAAGATAACTATGTTCAGTTTAGTTGCACATAGTTTTTTAGTCCATATAATTTATATATAGAATATATTATTTGATTAAAATAATGAAAATTATAATATATTTAGATAGAGAACTCTATATTTATTCCTATCATAGCTGAAATTAGGGTCTTTTATAAGACACTAATGAATTAGAGGAAAATAAGGGTAATAATATTTTAAAGTATCTCAAAATGAGTGTAGAAATCACCACCAGTAGAAGGTAATCCGTGTAAAAATTTATCTAGTAATTTTATTCTTTATTATCCTTTACAAAAGTAAATATATACCAATAGAGAGTATAAAGTAGAAAATTCCAATAAAATGGTAAAGCCTACTCTTAAAATGTAAAGGATTACCTAAAAAAATATTCCATTGATATTTTCACATACATATTTGGTGTTTTATTTTTAATATAAAAAAGAAACATTTATAATTCATGAATAAAATGATACCGAGAAAGAGTTTAATATAATATTTCAAAATTGAAAAATTATAAGCCAATTAGTTCCTCCAATGCAACATTCTATAGTATTCTATTTTTTATATTAGTACCTTGATAATGAAGCATTAAAATAAAAATTGAGTATGGAAATTAATATTATTAAAATTTTCGAATTGAATGTAAATCCATTGGATGATTTCTGAAATAAAATTATGAATTTCAAAATTGTCGGTTTGTAGTTAAATTGAGAATAATAATGTTAGATAAATATTCATAACACGAATAATGTAAGGTTTATGAGGATATAATTGAAAATATTAATAATTAATGCAACATATATAACAAATCATATTATAATGAGAAAATTGTCCTTAATAATAATTCTATGGATTTTTAAAAAATGAAAAATGTGGAGGTGAAACATGGTGAGACTTCGTAAAATTATATTAGAAAAAAATTATATAAAATGAAATTATGATTATATTCATGTATCAAAAAAATAAAAATTCATAGAATTTTGATATTGGGATCATTTAGGGAATCATACAATCTATAATATTTAGAAATATTTATATTTCATTAATGAATTCTATTTATACAATAAATTTTTAATCCGATGGTACATGTGTGAAGAAATATTTTGTGGAAATATTAGTGAATAATGATAATAATCAATCTAAAATTTATTTTTTGGATTGGTTAATGTATAAAAGATAAAAATAAACATGAATATATAAAAATGATGGAGTTTTTACTCAAAATAAAAAGTTATAATTGCTAAATAACTATCTAACCATAACCTATATAAAAAGAAAACGATTGTTTGTCCATTGTTGGTGTTATTGGATGTTTTCTAGTATAGAAATATAATTATCATGAAATTTTATTATATAATGAATATATAATTCTTGGTTTGATGTATATCCATTATAAATGATAAATAAATACCGTAGTCACAAAATAAAAAATCACAGAGAATGATAAAACAATTAACTTTGAACAAGATTTATTTTTGTGAGAACTTTTATGGAAATTTCATGAATATTTTTCACTATGATGATATTTATCAGTAAAAATATTTAATGAAATATCTATATGATGATGAAAATAAAAAAATAGAAATAAAAGGTCAAAAAAAATAAAGGAATGTGTACCGTAGATTCAAAAAAAAGTTAATCATAAAAATGTATACCTAATTAAAAACTTTTAAAGGATGTAAAACCTAAGTGAATATACTTCACTTGTGTTAGAAAAGGTAGCATAGTAGAATATTATAAATAATACCTTGTAATTTTAATAATAAGGAACAATATGGAATAATTAAATGAATTAATTTATAAGGTTAGATATTTCATTTATTTGGTACAAAACATACAAGGATTCGAAAAAGAGGAATATGGTAAAAATTAAAACATAAATATATATTAGAAAAAAGCTTGGAAATAATATAAATATGACAATGTTTAATGGTAATAATAAAGAAGCTAACAATATCAATAAATATTTTGGCATAAAAGGAACATGAATTGGAATTTTCTAAATATGAATAGGTTATTCCCCATAAGTAATTAATAAAATTTATTGATATCATATTTAAAAGTGATAACCCAATAGTTCATGAATAATTTTATGGGAGTTTAAATGAAGATGTTATGGTCTCAATGATATTTATGATTATACTTCCATCTTTGGAAGAAATTGTAAATAAAGATATGATATCTACCATTAGTGAATTGTCAATTATGAATGATGTTATGAAAATAATCAATGGCATGAATATTATTAAGAAATGAGGGAATCCCTACAACAGATTGAGATTCACCTCCATAAAATCAAATGGAATTTAATTATAAATATCTTATATCAACTAGAGGTAAACTGTAAAAGGTTTATATGTCCATAAGTATATCTCCACCTTGATTCAAACTAAAAAATGATATGAAGATCTACCATATTCCAATAACAACTTGTATTTATATCTATATGTAATGAATTAGTAGTTATGAATTAAAAGAGAGAATATTGATGTTGTTGAATCGATACCTATATCAAAAATAATTTTATGGATATTCTTGTAAGATATTTTCAAAGGAAATCAACGATAATTAAGATCAATGGGGCGAGTCCCTTTAGTTTTAAAATATGATGAATGATATTTCTAATAAACTTTATTTTATATTTATCACTTAAATAATGATAAATGATGAGATTTTAAAACTTAATTCCTGTTTTGATTAAATTTTTAAAAAATTGATACATTAATGGGGAGTTATTATTATCTGTGAAAAAGTAAGAGTGATATATATTGAGCATGAATGTTTTGAGGTGCTGGTTGAGTTTTTTTGGAAATATTAATTTTTAGATATGCATAAAAATCCATTGAGAAAATAATTTTTTGGTATCACATGATAGATAAATTAATTATTAGGTTTGTTATCTGCATTTCTAAATATTGTTTTCAAAAATAATAAATTATCCTTTATAGATTGAAGTAAATAATTGAGATGTCCTTACTACGTAAATGAAATTCCACTCTCCTGTAAAATTTATTAGGATGAATCATCAATGAAGATAGTAAAAATAAAGAGTGAAAAGAATAACGTTAAAAAGATTGGATGGGATATCATTCCCACTAGAATTATGGTTTTTATTTTCAATAATCAAGAGTTAATTTAATATATTCAATATATAGATGGAATATAATCTAATAAATGTGTATAAAGGTATTAACATCCAAAATAAATGGGTATAATTATTAATATAAGTTATTATATTGGATTTAATTTTTTTCAAATGAGCTATTCAATTTTCAAGGTGTTATATTATTGTAATTGATATGAGAGGATCACCATAATGTAAATTTAGATAATACTTATTCATAAACAAGAAAATGATTTTTGAGTCATATAATCTTAATTAATTAGTGGTGACTCCTATGAATATATTCAACAATACATTTCTCTTGAATAATAATCCAATTTATAAGATAATTTACAAGTTATACTATAATGAATCAATGCCATGTGCCGATATAATATGAATGAATTGACATTTATGAACATTCCATAAATTTTTTTTGAAAGAAAAGGGAATAGTTGGATTGAAAGAGTCTATAACAGTTGCGATTAAATAACAAAAACTCTGTAAAAATGTTTGATGGATAGTTGATAAAAACTAATGGAGTACTAAATATTATTACTAATTTATTAGGAGAATAATTTTCAGTATTTTATGTTTTTAATAAATTTGTGATTCATTAAGATAAATTAGATATTTTTATTTCATAATTTCATCAAATATTAAAATCATATGTTTGAGATGGAAATGGATCGATTTTGATTTTTATTAGATTAATTAATTGTAAATATTTGAATTCCTAATAGTATTAAGGATAATTATAGTAATACATTGAAATAGATGAAGATTTTATAAGAGTAATCTTGATATTTATATGACTAATATCACTTTTCAATGATATTGAAATTAAAATTTCATAAGGAGAAACATATATTTTTTATAGTCTATTAAACCTTATGATGACATTTCTAATTGAATGCTGAATATTTAAAGAGTTAGATTCATAATATATTGGATAAGTATAGATTATATAATATTCTTCACTATAACATGTTGTTTTTTAATCTATATATAGTAAAAATAAGAATATGTTATATAGGCAAAAAAAATTATGACAAAAAATGATCATTATAATAATATATAGGATTTGTATGAGTTATTATAGTGACATCATATGAGGCATTCTATATCAGACTAAGAGTCATCTAAAGATTCATAAGGGTAACTCGAAGCAGAAGAAAACTAATTATACTATTGATGAAATGTACGATCTCTTTAAAAGTATGATATTTTTGTTTAATAAATTTTGGGAATTTCATGATCTCTCAAGAGAAACATATGAGTCATAACCTCTTAATAATTTATTTCTAAAATAAATTGTAAAAATAATGAAGACCTACATTTTTTTTAAGAGTGTAATACTCTTTTGAAATAGGTAAACCATGAAATATTTGAGTATATTTGGTATTATAATTTGAGGATATGATGCTATAGGGATGATACTACAAGTTTTCAATTCATGTGTATATAGTGATGTTCATTTATGAAATAAACATCACAATTATAAAAACCAATCTACGATTCATCTAGAGTGATTTAAATGAGTTGTTTTTCCAAAAAAATTAGATATGTCACACTACAACTATTTTTTAATGTAGTTAATTATCCAAAATTGAGTTAATTATAATATATATATATATATTTATATAATGTAAAATTTAAATAATAAAAATATTCCAACAATAATTGTAATTTTAATTGTTATTTATTTGACCTAGATGAAATGGGTATCATGGGTAATTAAATTACTGAGAAATAAGATAAAATCATTATATTTTTAATGTGATAATACCATTCATATAAAATGTATGAATAAATGTATAAAATAAGTAGATAAGTTTGATTTATTGGTTCAAGAATAGGATATTGTTTTTTGATTGAAAATCATTATATCAATAGTGATGAAACTAACGATATATAAAAAAAGATGAACGTGTTATTCGGTCGATAAAGGAAGGCTTAGTCGAATGATATTCATGTGTTATTGATAAAGAATGTTTAATACTGTGGAATTGATTATAAATAAATCTATATATGTTATAATTGTGATATTTACAGATGAATAAAAGAGGTTTGATGTCCGTACATTGTCATTGATTATATCCTAGATGTCAAAGATCTATTTATTGAGTGGGTTGATCATATTATTGGGATGTTTTGATTTTCATCGTAGATTGAACGAACTTTTATGGAGTTAAAAGAGAAGTAATCTTTAATTGGATGCTACCAATATAATCTATGAACACTCTTATCGATAAAATAGAGAGATTTTGTAACACCCCATTCTTCTAAAGTATGTTACTCTATAATGATACAATATCATGCACTGTACACAACTTTAAGTTCTAGCACAACACGACAAATAAAAATTTCCATTTTAAAATCTGTTATGAATAGTAATACCCACTTTTTGAAATTTCTTAAATTTTATTTTTCAAAATTGAATTAATTTTTTTATTAAGAATATAAAAATTATCTTTGGGTGAATTTTTTGTATTTTTATGAAAACATTAAATTTTTAATGAATAGGGAAAAACACTACGTTATTTTTTAAAACCAAAATTTATTTTACTAATAATTATTTTATTTATTTTAAGTCAAAATAGATATATAATAGCTATATTAGTTTAATATAATTTATTAGAGTCATTTTTATAATAAAATCAGATGTATAAAATTTTATTGAAGTTTTTATCGTCTTTTACACACCTTCTAAGAGAATTTGCAAATTTGCATAAAACATAATTTTACCGCTTCTGTGAGTTGAATTTCAAATATCCAAGATACATTGTTGACATTAGTAAGTAAAATATGGTTCAATAAGATGAAAAGAAGTTCTGTTGAACAGTAACTTTTGACTTTTATTTTATCACGGATAAAGGTAAATAAGGTAGTTGAAGGTAAAAATGATATTATAATTACCCTAAAACATGTCCTAATTCTATTGGATAAGTGTAATTCGACAAAATACAACCTTAGGAATAAAATATGATCTTTTTTGGTCCAAATGGATTATATTAGAACAATTTTTATTATTTTATTTAAAGAAGTGTGAAGAGTGTTAAATTAAATGATTAATATCTAAACCAATTTTAATATAGGGTTGCACATAATATAAATTCAAGTATAAATAATCATCAGAAATTTAGAATGATTTCCTATATAATGGTGTTTTATTAATAATTTTTAGACATTAATTAATAAAATTTATTTATGACACAATGATGAAGCAATAATTACTATTTTAATGAAAAATGAAAATAATTTATATTATAAATATCCAAATAAATGTAAATTTAGACTTTTGATGAATTATAAGAATTTTATATGTTAATATAAAATTTTAGGGATGATTAAATAAATTTTTGCAGATATAATATTGTTTTTAGGAGTTTAACAAAAATCAAATACTAAATAGTGTCAAAATTAAAATAAATATGTTTTAAAAAATACTGTATTATTAAATGATTTCATAGTCCAAAAAATATAATGTTCGTCCAAAATACTTATATAATAATAGATGTGTAATTACGGAGTCTCTTGGGATTTTATTGTCATTTTATAGTATTTTTATTAACTATATAATATAAAAATACAAGGAGACATGGTAAATGATAAACTATTAAACCAAGAGTTAAATCTAAAAGATATCGTTAATATGGTGACCTAAACCAAAATAAAACCTATTGTTTGAGAGGTTTTTGACCCATACCCACCTTATCCATAAAATAAATAATTTTAGATCCCTTATAAACCTAATATGACTGTATAATAAAATAATATTTCAAGAATTTTTAATGTGACCATCACATCTCTTATAAAAGGTTACTTCCTCTTCTCTGAAAATCACATCTCCAAAGCCATTTGGCCTGGCCAGCCCAGGCTCAAATATCTTTCCAAATACCCTCTTATAAGTTTTAATCTTTTTCCACTTCCTATTTCATTGTTGTTTCCATACAAAAATAATAACTCCAATTGCATATACACACTATAATGTTATTATAAATCTGGTACACCTATATTTGTTATTCTACCGATATTATAAATAACAAATTCACATTACGTGCATACATACGGCTTACCGTGTCAATGTCATGGTGTAGTTTTTTATTCAAACACTTAATTATTTAAATGGGTATAATAATTATTATAACATAATAAAATAATAACTAAAACATTTTATTGATTTTTTATATATGATATAACATCCAATTTGATATGATTTCACCATTAATATAATGATATTGTCGCTCGTGCGTACGTCTGGATTACCGTCTCCACGAACGCAATGAGATTCATTCCCCATAAAAATAATTCAAGAATAATTTTCATGTTATGATTAAAAATAATGTTTAAGAACTTAATATCATTCTAGATATGAATCAAATACATCCTATGCATAACAAACATGGCTCACGTATCCAAGAATATAAAGGAATACACATCTTTTAACACCCCAAACGATGATACTACTGAAATATTTTTAAAAAAACCAATATTAGAGGATCATATATGATATCATATTTATGTATATAGTAATTTTATAATATAATTGCAATGTATTAACTATTATATAATATTTTAACATATCATCGACTACGGATAAGTACAAGATGAGGGTTAATTTTAAAATCTCTTTACTTATCTTAGGTTGTTAATACGTATGTATATACTGGGAACTCATTATCTTCCACATGTATGCTTTCTTAAAAATGTATTTCAAGACATTTTTACTTTTTACAAGACTATGGGATAAAGTCATTTATACACTTATTTGACCTTATATTTTTCTAAAAGAATCTTTCTGTAATCTTCCAAATAAGGTTATTTATGACCTTTTCAAAAAAATTAATGTATGAATGTCTTTTCTTAAATTATACTGCAGGTGAAACTATATTTTGACATTATACCACTGTCCATGCATCCCTTACATTCATAAAAAATAATTTCAAAATATATTTTTTCTTTTATAATTATGAGACACTTAAATGATTTCAACCTAGAAAGTGATATTTCTCTCAAACAGTACTGATTTCATCAATATCAAAATACTCTCATAAATTTTAAAATTTTTTAAGTTTATTTATTATGATACATATATTCCATATTGTAAATATTGTTTTGTGATATTTTGACTGTGGATATGTTATTTCTATTCAATTCACGGTTTATTGTAAAAGTATTGACATTTCATATGCCAGTTTTAATACGAATGATTATTTTATGTTTCACTCTTTTCATATGAGAAATTTATTGGACAAAGTAAGTGGTGGATGGAGTCCACTATAGCTCATCGGTGAATCGGTTAGTCTCTAGAGACAATTAGACGTGGAATATTGTGACGTCTTTTCCAATTTGATATATATGATTCTGGCAGAGGCCTTAAACATTTATAGAAGTCTTGGACGAGGCCTTGAAAAAATGTTTCAGAATGTCCATCATTATAAATTCCCTTATTATGAAAATAATATTTATAGATCATGTGGGTATTTGAGTAGTATAATACCCAGGACTATGTTTTATTGTGGAATAATTTACTCCTTTCATATTCTTGTGATAAAGTGTTAATTTTTACTATTCGTAAAGGCATGTGTTTTCAATTATTCGACATGCCTAATGTTTATGATATCTTCTAGTGTATTGCTTAATCTTATTGATAGTTTGTGCTTAAAAGTGTGACCGATTCAATCCTATCGACCGGTCATGGTTTTGGTGCTCTTCTAGTGTTTATTACAACACTAGGGTCGAATACTCAACAATGATACTTTTTGATAGTTGATTATTTTTAGATGATTATTTTCTGATTGGGGGGTTTGTTTGCAGATCTTATGAAATAATTTATGGATGATTCTTGATTTAATAAATTTATAATTTTTGGTCTGAGTTCACCATTAGGTATTTAAACTTGTTATATCATTGATCAATTCTTTATATTGTATTAAATTAACACCCATGTTGAAAGATGACATTGATTGGAATTCACAAGTGTTAAGGACTTAATCCAAGACTTGACATAACATAGGGTACTAATCGTAATAATATATTTTTTATAGAAGTGTATTTATGGTTCCAATAATCAATGGAAACCATTCGTTAAACAATAAATTCATTAATCATTGACATGTTAAGTCCAACACACACAATGTTAAATTATAGAATACTCATCGCGCAAAAGTTTTCAATTTCTTAACATCTCTAAATAATGATTAACCCCTAGAAGAAGTTTACTCAGCCAATAATATGATTAGTAATATGGTTAATTATATTTAAGATGATGAATTATAAAAATAAGGAATAGAAATGGATAAGAAAAGTGTTCTGCATCGAACACACACACACGAACAATGATGAGATTAAAAAGCAAACATTAGATTGAACAATAAAACACAATAAGAGAATTTGAATCAACTATATTTAAACTATTTTAAGAAAACTAGTATGAAAATATATAAGATGGATGAGAATAAGAGATATTAAAGAAGAAACTTTCATTTGAAATAAAATACCAAAAACAATCACTTACACGATTATAAAATAAGAACAACACAAAATAAATGAATGGATGAAATGAGGAATGTTTTCTCAAGTAAAACAGGATTATAGATAATCCCCAAAATCTTTTAGCAGAGCCTTGGTTGTTCCAACCTATACATCTTTTCTCAGAAATGCCAAACGTTTTTAAAGTAGAGGAGGGGCTGTATTTATAGCCTACGGTAGTGGACTATATTCATTCCAAAACTTCCCCTCCACTTGGCCCGATGATTTGGACATTCAGATAGCTTAATCTCAATATATATCTTTCTTCAATGTTGTGGATGATAATTATTTCTGATTAATAGAAAAATTCGTGAGTCATTAAGACTTATGGAGACAATGTTATGTCTATTTGATTAAAAAATTTGAATATGTCCATTTAAATAAATAATTTCTAGAAGGATGGAATGTGAATGGGATTATCAATAGGGTGATGCCTTCAATTATGAACAAAATATTAAAAAATGTTGGCTTCCATTATCTACTCTTTCACACTAAAAAATCTTAGCCTGATTTGATTTTTACATCATGAGCTATATCATGAATAGTTTCAAGATTTTATTTCCCATCCAAAATTGTGGGCTGCGATTAAATGAATCAGTTGGGCATCATTTCTATGGAGTTGGGCATTAAAATATTTATCCACGAGTCCTTATATTGGTTGTTGAATGTTTTAGGGGAATGAATGATTTTGAATATCTTTATTGAGCCCATTAATTTGATCTTTAAGGATGGTCCAGTTTCTTTAATGATTCTGTGGGCCTTCTTGTATGATCCATATGACTCATAAAATGGATTATTAGGACAAATATAACATCTAATAAAATTTTGTATACTGAAAATAGAATCATACAAACAAGAACCATGCAATTTGCATCAGTACGGTGATAAAAATAAATAAAATATTAAACATTCTCAATTGGACTACTTCTAAATATGATGAAAAATTATATTTAGTATTTAAAAATTAATATTTCACACAAATTATACACATTTATTATAAAATTAATAAAGAGAGTATATAATTATTCATCAAAATATTAATAACATAAACTCCCCCACACTATTCCTTTTTCATGTCCTGAAGTACACCAAATATAAAAAACATAACAAAATCATTTTTTCTCACCAATAATTATTAAAATTTTATTTTTTCCAATTATGGGATTTTTAGATAATTTTACTCATCTATATTGAATTCCACCACAAGTTTTTACAGAAAAAAGGTTCAAAAAATAATTTTTTCCATTCTCAATTTTAAAAATGAAAATTTGTGGCACACAAAACATACTCTTTTCAAGATGATAAAATTAATTCATGAAGTTTCAGTCATCCACCAACCAAAATTTAAAATCATAGAGTTTGTAATAACTTTTAGCTTCCACCTTCTATCCTAAAGTGCTCAAAAATGAAGAGGTCTTTTTAGGGGTTTTTCTATGGAAATGGGATGGTAGGAAAAGGATATAAAAAAGATAAGAAAAAGGGCATAAAACACAAGCATGAAAAATTAATGAAGAATTTTTGTTCAAATGAATCATGGAAGGAAATGGAAAATCATATTTAGAAGGAAACAAGAATGTGAAATAAGACACAAAAGTGGAAATAAATTTGAATTGGTTGAGATGATAAAATATTTACAAACCACGAAACTTCTTCCAATAGCAAAAGTGTTCATTATATTTGTATTTTTTTGAAATTTGAACTTGAAACATATCTCGCACTCATCTCCCAACCCATAGTTGATCTTCTCATGAAACTAATTGTAATTATTATATCATAATAAAAGGTTCTGTAAGAATGATTTGAAACCCACCCAAGACATAACCCATTATGATTTACATTTTTTTATTTTAATTTATTTTTGATTTTTTATATTTTATTCAGTATTTTTAAATATCATTTGTACAAGATAATCATATATACATTCCCAAACCCCACTAAAAGAAATCCTCTTCCCCACACTTAAATTGTTTCATGCCCTTCAAGCGTATGATAAAATTATTAAAATCCACAAAAGGGTAACCAAAATGAAATCCACCCCCACTTAAATTTCAAAAATTTACACAATGAAAATCCATGTTTATATTGGGTGGGATAAGGTATTGGGATTGTAATGTGGATAAAAAAGAAAAGGTTTTCATTGGATTGAAGGGGATTTCAAAAGGAGGATTAATGTATGAAAAATTAGAGGCTATTTGTATATTTTGATTCCCATATGGTTTAGAAAATGAATCTACCATATTAATACACAACAAATATTGAAATTCAGCTCGAAGGCCCACAAACTCTATATTCAGAAATGTGGATGAAAAATAGAATTTAGAATAGATGGCCATAGGTGGCCTTGGCATGAGAGAAAATTTTATTCCTCACGGGTGGAGAGAATCATTTTCCAAATGAAAAATTGAGAATTCAAAATTTGTTTGTTTTGACACAATATTCATTATCCAAATTTATGAAGACAACACATAATTTTTGAGATGAAACCATGCCTTTTGATTGACCAAAATGGTTGGACAAAATTAAAAAATTGGAAGGGGAATAATCTTGAATGTTGATTTTAAATATATTTTTTTTAGTTTTTTAGGATTTTTTTTGTTTTTTATAAAGACACTCCCACACAAGAGAGGTTGAGTAAATAAAAAAAATATGTTTAGGAAAGTGAAAAAAAAATAAAAAGTATGGAGGAAGAAGGATAAAGATTGATAGATTGATAGATAGAGAGAGAAGAGGACTTTAAGGGAAAGAGTTTCCCCCATGTTTGGATTTGGTGGGATTCCATCATCATCCAATGGTGGGCCAACTACAAAAGTTGGGGATTCAATGGAAGTCAATGTGGTTCCAGTATAGTGTTTCCTCTCATGGTGATGTTTTAACCGATGTCCATTAACTATGAATGTTCTTTTTGAAGAGGGGTCCACGACTTGTACTACACCAAATGGGTAAACATAAGAAATAATAAAATGACCTTCCCAATGGGAATTAAGAATTCTTGGGAAAAGACAAAATCTAGAGTTGAAAAGAAATACCTTTTCACCTTCATGGACTACCTTTATCAGGATGTGTTATTCATGCAGTGCCTTAGTCCTTTCTTTGTACATATTGGAATTATCATAGGATTCAAGTCAAATATCTACCATTTCAGCCAATTGCAACAATCTTTTTTACTCGATTTTTCACAATCAAAATTACAGGTTTTCACAGTCCAAAAAGCCTTATATTGGATTTCAACTAGTAAATGTCACTCTTTAGAAAATACTAGCCTAATTGGAGACATCATAATGTTTTTTTATAGGTAGTTCGATAAGACCAAAGTGCTCCACAAATTCTTTCAGGCTAGTACATTCTTATGGGATTAACAATTCTCTCAAACACTCTTTTGACATCTCTATTAGCAGGTTCCTCCATTCCATTTGTTTGGGGGGGGGGGGTATTTGTAGTTGATGTTTTATAAACAGCACCATTCTTTTTAAAAATTTATTCCAATATTTGTTTTTAAAAAAAATGGGTTCCCAAGTCGCTTATTATGGTACGTGGTGTGCCAAGTCTGTGGAAGATGTGTGTCTTTAGGAACTCGGTAAAAGTATGTGAATCATCCTTTCTGGTGGATTTTACCTCAACCCACCTAGAAACATAATCAACCACTAGAATAATGTATGAGAATCCATTTAGAGGGAGGAATGGTTCCATGAAATCGATTCCACAAAAATTGAATACCTCATAGAAAATTAAAGGCATTTGGGACATTTCATTTCTTGATGAATTTGTGCCAAATTATTGGCAAGTTTGACATAATTGACAGAACTCATGTGTGTCCTTGATGAGTGATGGATCGAAGAATATAGAGTCTAGGACCTCATGGTAGGTCCTTTATGGTCCACAATTTCCACCATTAGGCATTGAGTGACCTACTTCTATGATGTAGTGATGTTCATCTTCATAGACACATCTCTTTATTACCATGTTAACCCCAGTTTTACAATTTTTATTTTCTTCTCAAAATAGTATTTTGAATCACTTTTCAGATTCATTTTTTGTTCTTTTGAAATGTGTTGAGTTAAAATACCATCAACAATGTAAATTTCAATTGGGGAATACCATGGTATTTTTGGAGTGGGAGATGAAATGTGCTCAGTGGGAAATTTAGAATCAATGATTTCTGAATGAGAATAATTAGAAATTCTACTTAGGTGATCAGACATAGGGATTTATTTTCCTAGTATATCATTGATTTAAAGGTCAAACTCTTGGAGTATTAGGTTCCATATTATTATCCTCTATTTGGAATATGTTATCTTGAGTAAGAACATTATAGTATAATAGTCTATGAAGATGATGATTTTGCACCTAAGAGATAGGGTCAGAATTTATCTAAGCCAAAAATCACTACTAAAAGTACCTTTTCAGTCATATTGCATGAGATTGAGTTTCATCCATTCTGTTTGAGGCATAATAGATGACATGAGGAATATTTTATCTTCATTGATCAAGAAAATCCCCAACGGCTCTATCCGAAGCATCACATATCAACTCAAAAGGTAAGGACCAATCTGGGTGTTGGATTATCACGAAATATGTCAGAGCATTTTTTATTTCAATGAAGGATATGTTTCAAGAGTCATCAAAATGGAATTACATATCATTTTGGAGTGGATGAGTTAGTGGGAGGAAAGTCATACTAATGTTATTGATGAACCATCAATAAAAAATGGTATAACCGAAGAATGTACGGATCTCTCGAATAGAGGTGGGTTTATGAATTGATTGGATCACTTCAATTTTAGTAGGACAAACTTTAATAACATATTATGAAACTATGTGCCCAATTAGAATCCCATTTTGAACCATGAAGTGATTTTTTTTAAAATTTAACACAAGTTTACACTTGGCACCCTTTTTAAGGACAAGAGAGAACAAATTCAAGAATGAATCTAATGACTCATAATAAATGGTATATTTATCCATGATGACTTTCATACGGTGATTAATAAATTTTGAAAAGATACTCATCATACACCTCTGAAATGTTGAAGGAGCATTGAATAGGCCAAAAGGCATTCTCTTATATGCATATATTCCATAGGGGCAAGTGAATGTAGTCTTCTTTTAGTCCTGAGTTGCGATTGTAATTTGGAAGTAGCCGGTGTATCAATCATGAAATAAATAGTGTGACTTTTTGGCTAATCAGTCTAGCATCTAATCAAGGAATGAAATAGGGCAGTGATATTTTCTTGTTTCAACAATCAATTTTCTATAGTCAATGCACACACACCATTTTTTCTACACTCGAGTTGTGACTACCTCTCGATGTTTATTTCTGACAACAACGATCTCACCATTCATAGGTGTAACATGAATTTGACTAACCCATACACTATCAGAAATCGGGTATATAAAACTAGATTGAATAAGCTTGGTGATCTATTCCCTAACTGCCTCAAGTATGACTGAATTGAGTCTTCTATGTGGTTGTCTAATTGGATTGGATGAATCCTCAAGATGGATGTGATGCATGCAAAAAGTGGGGTTGATTCTGGTTATGTGATATGGGGTCCAACCTAAGGCCTTTTTGTATTCCTCTAACACATGAACATGTTTGGACTGCTTATTTTAGGTATGTGAAGCGTAGATAATGATAAGATAAGAGTGATCATGGAAATGGAATTCATATTTCAGGTGTTATCGAAGATGTTTCAGATCAGTATCATCTCTCATTTGTGGGTTAGACATCTCCGGAATCGGTGAAGGGATTTCAGTTGCATTAAATGCATTTTCCATAAACCTGTCCATGGTGGAGTAGTAGAGATCAGTGTTTATGGGGTATTCAAGAGTGTTTTCAAGTTATTCTAGAATTATGGAGTCTATGAATGAATGTTCCTCATCAACTTCACAATTTATGTCTTGGTTAACCATAGTGAAGATCTCACAAGATCCTTTATTATTAGAACATAATGAACATGATGGAATGGGGTTCAATTGACTCCCAAAAGTGTCCGGAGAAGAATGGATTGATAATGAAGAGTGATCCTCAGATTGGTATCACATGGCCTAGAAAAAGTAGAACATGACTATTTGGTCACCAAATTCCATGGATAAGATGCCTAAATGGGCATCAATCTAGGTTCTCACTATCATTATGAACTATATTCCTATAATTGGGGGAGATCAAGAAGAGGATGTCTCAACATCCATGTAATGTATATAGAAATCAGCAAGGAAGATAAGATCATTGACACAAAAAGAAAATCCTAAATTATTCCATCAAGACTGGTTGGGCTTCGATTGGATAACTGAATGAAACACCCATTGGATGTAAGGGACCAAGACAAAGTATGGAGGCGATGGATTTGGGAATTACAAAAATTAGGGCTATTTGGTCAATGAGTGCATCATCGAAGTTGGAACATCCAATATGGCATGGAACTGTAAAGGTAACTAGATATTTTCACTTTATGGGAATTGACTGCTGGGTGGAAACATTTTCAAAGGTCCTATGTTTCCTCTTATGGGTGAATAATTCCTTAATAAACTTGGCATACTAAGGGATTTTTTTTATGGAATCGTAGAGGGGAATGTATATATCAACATATCTAAACATGTCGATCATTTCAGGATAAGTTTCAAAGGACTTCTTTGGCTTATAAATGGATTGAAGAATAGTAATTGGGTTCGTATGTGTAATGGAAGAAGGAGATAGAAAGGATTCAGATTCCTTTTCAATTTTATTTTTATTTTCTTTTTCTAGGAAAACATTCAAAGGAGGTTAAAGGGATTATCTTGAGTCAAATCAATTTTATTCCCTGATGTAAGTGAAATTTCCCTTACATTACACTTGGGGTTGGGTAATGGTTAAGCAGGGAGTTATTAAGAATTTTATTATTGTATCTGGCTTATGTGGGATTCATGTTTTCCAATTTGTGTTTCAATGTTTTTAAGGCTGGAACGGGTGAAGAAGGAATGATCATCCACTGTACATTCCCATGGTTTTTAGGAATTATAGGCTTGTCCAAGATTGGGATTACCTTGATTTTGGTTCACTGGAAAGCGATTGTATTGGTTTTGGAATTGGGAAGCCTAACTAGCTTAGTGGAAACCAGGAGGAGAAGAAGGAGGATTTCTCCTTTGTTTTTGAAGAACTAATGGATAATGTTGTTGGAAGTTACCAACACCTTGACCATATTGTAATTGGTTTGGGTTTTGATGAGTTTACTGAGGGGGATGAGAATTGTGAATCCTGTATCTCATGTTAGAGGTATATATAGAAGAGAATGACTCAAAATGGGGTTGGTTGATGTTTCTAACGAATTTCCGGATAGTTGAGTGTTGGTGTTTTGCAGATCATAGACGGATTTGAGATCCATTTGTCTAAATGAATTGGATTTATCTTCTTGAAGTTGTGAACACGTGTTATTTGGATGAGATGGGGAGAAACAAATTCCATAGTTCTTGATTGGTCCATGGAACATCGATTGTGGATAATATGCCGTTGAGTCTTTGGAAGCCATAGGTAGTTGTCTCACAAGAAATGTAAGTTCACTCATCCACTTAGTAATCTTTTTTATCTATGGATTGATTATAATGGACTTGTTTGACCTAATAATGTTCTCAAATATGGAATTGTTGGGTGTTTGTATCCATGTTACTTAGGAGATCCCTTGTGACTACAAGATTTTTATCCACCAGAGCACCACCACTTGTAGCATCAATGAGAGTTCTCTCCATGGCCAATAAACCCTCATAGAAGTATTAGATCAATAGTTTGTATGGGATTTAGTGGTGTCAAGAAGGTTGCAATAAGATTTTAGAACATTTTCTAGTAATCATGGATTGATTCATTAGGGAATTGACGGATACCACTGATTTCCCTTCTGATGAAAGTAGTATGAGAAGAAGGAATGAAATTCTATATGAAGAGTCACTTAATGACATTCCATGTCTTTATGGAACTAGCAGGATGGTAGTAGGGACATGACATAATAGTGTCATCTAGAGAGATAGGGAATGCTCTGAGTTTGATTTGTTACTCAAAAACCCCTTGAGGCATCGTTGTAGAGAAACCCACTTGGAACTCATTAGGATTAAGATGTGGATCTACACCAGCTAGCCCATGAAAAGGTGGAAGAAGATAATTCATACCTAATACGATTTAAAATTCAGCCTATATGTTTAGATATTGAATACCAAGGGGTTGGTAATTCATATCAAGGGCATCAAGTTCATTAAGTGTTTGTTCCATAGAATTGGCCATTTCTAATTCAACTGGTTGGACAAGGACCGGTTCTTGAATTATTTGATTATCTTTTATGTTCCACCTATGTTAGTGAAGTGTTCACTCAATTTTTTGATCAAACAAATCTTAGGGATTGTTTTAGAGGCAACGGAGCATTCAATGTTATTTTTGGAAGAAATAGGAAGACACGTTTTCATTTTGTTTTCCCCATTTATGATTTTTATAAGAAGGTGGTTATTTCATTGTGTTTTTTCTTCATTTTTTTAATTTTTTGTTTTTTTACAATAAACAGAAACTGACGACTACTAATTTTCACCATCATAAAAAATGAAGCCATTATAAAACATTTTTGATTGTCTTTTATCGACCGATAAAGGTTTCGGTTCTCTTCTAATGTGTATAGCAGTACTCGGGTCAATTCCTCAATGATGAAACTTTTTAATATTTGATTATTTTTAGTTGATTTTATTTTTATTGGGGGGGGGGTTGGTTGCCAAGATTATAAAATAATTTATGGATGTTGATTGATTTAACATATTGATAAAGATTGGGGTGAGTTCATCATTAGTTAGTTAAGCTTGTGATATCTTTGATCTTTGCTTTATATTGCATTTAATTTTCACCCATGTCACAAGTTGTCAATGATTTGAAATCACAAGTGTTAATGCTTTAATCCAAGCCTTGTCAAAACTTTGGGTTCTAATTTTAATCATATCTCTTTTTATGGTAGTGTATTTAGGGTTCAAAAAATCTAGGGAAACCACTCGTTATGAAAAACTATTAATTAATCTATGACATGTTAAGTCCAACATACACAATGTTAAATTGAAGAATACTCATCGAGAAAGAGCTCTCAATCTCTTAACATCACTAAATAATGACAAACACAAATGTGAGATTTACTCAGCCATTAATATTATTATTAATATAGTTTATTATATTTTAGATTATTAAATATAAAAATTAGGAAATGAAATGGCTAAGAATAGAGTTGTGCATTGAACACACACACACGAACAATGATGATAATGAAAAACAAACATTAGATTGAAATAGAAAGCACTATAAGGGAAGAGGATTAAATTGTATATAAAATATTTTAAGAAAATTAATATTATACTTCACAAGGTGGATAAGAATAAGAGATATTGAAGAAGAAACATTCATTAAAACAAAATTACAAAAAAACTTACACGCTTACAAACGAAAAACAACACAAAAATAAATGAAATGAAGAAAGGAGGAATGGTTTCTCAAGTAAATAATATGAGTATGAAGGATCCTCCAAATCCTTTGGAAGAGACTTGGTATTTACAAACTAAAAATTTTTTCTTTAAAATGACAGCCCTTTTGAAAGGAGAGGATGGGATGTATTTATAGCTCAAGGTGGTGGGCTGTTTATATTCCAAAACTAACAGTTCACTTGGATCAATGATTTAGACATCTAGAAACTTAATCTCAAGATATCTTATGCTTCAAATATATAGATAATAATGCTGTCAGAATAATCTCAAAATGCAGAGTAATTTGGACTTATAGAGTCAATGTTTTGTTTCCTTTATTAAACAATGTTTATCTTCCCATTTCAATCAATACTTTTTAGAAGGCAGAAAAATGTGAATGGGTTTATCTATAAAAATATTCCATTAAATACAAACACATTCTTAAATAAATGAGGCCACCTAAATATCAACATTCACACTAAAAAATATCATATTTATTTCAATAATATATCAGTATCTATGTCAGAAATAGTGTTCGGATTTTGTTTCTCATCCAGAATGGTGGACGAGGGTAAATTAATTAGTTGGACAACATTTCATTGGAGTATGGCCATGAAGTTTTTATCCAAGACTCCTTAAATTATCCCATGAATATATGAGGAGAGTGAATGAATTTTAATTTTTTAATTTATCCCATTAATTAAATCATTAGGGATGGTCTAGTTTCTTCATAGATTCTATGGGTCTTCTTGTGTGATACATATGACCCTTCAAATGGAATAATTGGCCCAAGATTCATTCTAATGAAATGATTTATATTTAATATATAATATTAAAAAACAAGAAACATTCAATTTGTATCATTAGGGTGAAATCTATTAACAAATTAGTACACTTACTCGATTGGACTACTTCTATGAATCCTCAAAATTTATATTTAGTATTGAAACATTAATATTTCACACACATTATGAACATTTCATATAAAATTAGTAAAGGGAGTAAAAAATAATTCATGAAAATATTAATAACAACAATTATCACACCTTTCTTATGTTTCATTTTCCTATGATTTGAAGAAGTTTGTTATGAGTGATTTACAGGCATAATCTAGGAGGCATACATGTTTCAAATAAAATAAATTAATATTTAATTTCATTTCAAGTTGTAATGTTGAACATATATATATATCTAGTACTTAGAAGGCTACTAAACATGTCAGTCTTTCAGGATTTGATCCCTGTTTATCATGCTAATGTTATGTAATAATGATCTGACTCTGCGAAACTAGGGTTAGGGCATTAGAGTTGGTATCAGAGGTAGTTCAATACAATCATTAGAAACTAGATTTAGAAAACACTAATTATAGAACACAATCGTCTGATAGAAATTGAGGATTAGTATAGAAGAACATCCAAGAATATTGGTAATGTAGAGTATTTGTATGTTTTTAAAACAAATGATCCCTGTCTAAATACGAGCAAGAAGAAGCAGCTCTGGCATAGAAGTACCTAGGGGTAAAACCAAAAAACACAGCATTGAGATGGACTCAAATGGGAACTCGTGCAGGACAATGGGCCTTGTAGCACTCATGGTTATGACACTCTTGGGAGATATTGTTAAGATAATTTTCATTTATATTACAAACCATTATGAGGGATTTATGAATATATAATTCCTCAAATAAATCATTTTTATGTTTATGGATTACATCAATAAAATGTTCAATTTATGTATGTGATTTACTAGTTTTG
Source organism: Viscum album (assembly GCA_963277665.1). NCBI lineage: Eukaryota > Viridiplantae > Streptophyta > Magnoliopsida > Santalales > Viscaceae > Viscum > Viscum album. The sequence continues at coordinate 1,301,143,249 of OY728140.1, read as the reverse complement.
AATTATGTATTGAAATTCATCATTCTAGATATGATTCCTTATATCAATACATTGTTATATAATAATTAACCGACTCTAGGTAACTAGGGTCGGGGATTGCAGTTGGTATCAGGGGAAGTTTAGTACAATCCATGGATACTTGATTTACAAAAACTCTAATTAGAGAACACTACCCTAAGATCGACATTGAGGATTAGTATAGAAGAAAATCCTTGAATTTTGGTAATGTAGTGATTTAGTGTGTTTTCCATGAAATACATCCCAATCTGGATACAAGTAGGTATAGGCAGCTCTGGCACATAGGTACCTTGGGGTAAAACATGAGAACCCTACGTTGAGCTAGACTAGAATGAGAAATAGTGCACAACAACGGGCCAGGCTGCACTCTAGGTTGCGTCATTCCTGGGGGATATGATTAGGATAATTCACATTTACATTATAAACCATTTTCAAAATTATCAGTATATACTTCTCAAATAAAATATTTTTATGATTATGGATTATATCCATAAACTGTTCAATTAATGTTAACTGTTTCACAGTATTGGAATTACGTATTTCGATTCATAAACTAATATAGTGAATGTCATTATTTAGAAATGGAACCTAGTGGAAGGAATGGAAACTATATCAATGCATGTATTGTATATAGGGATTACCCTCATAAACATGATAAATTTAGTCTATATGGTGAGGCAATTGATGCTTATCAGCTTATCACCACACTGGGTCAACTCACTCATGTTATGAATAATAATCTTACCCAAATGAAGCTCTCTATTCCAAAATGATTAGGATCAATGTTAGACTGCTTCATGATGTTAAAAACACAATAATTCAATGGATATACTGATCCATTTGTATCTGAGAAATTGATTAGTTCCTTATAGAAAATATTTCATGCTTTGGGGGTAGTGAAATGGAAAAAGTTGACATGGAAGTTTATCGCCTCACGGGAGATACACATCAATGGTGGCGAATATTTAAAAACACAATGTAGGATGAAGAATTATCATGTATTGAATGGAGATAGTTTAAAAATATTTTTTTTAGAGAAATACATTCCTCCTTTCCATCGAGCAAATATGGAAAGGTAATTTCTGAGTCTTAGGAAAAAAGAATATGAAAATGTCGCAAATTAGGAAGCTAACTATACAAGGTTTGAAAGGCATGAGGAAGATTACATATGTATCCCAAGAAGTAATATTGATCATTTATTTGATGTGTTAAAACAATTTATCCATCAATAATTAGTCTCACAATACTTATCATTGTATGAAGATATTGTCTCATGTTCTATCAATACAGAAAAAGAATTCTCTAATTCTTATAACTTTAATTAAAATCAATACAAGAATAGATCTACTAAACTCTCTTGGAATTGAAATAATGGAATAGGGAAGAAGGGATGAGTTGAATTTCCCCCTGTGATAATTGTGGAAGGAAGCACCCTGGTGCCTGTCTAAATGGAAAAGGAGTATTCTACAAATGTGTACATAAAGGCCATATTGCTGGTGATTATAAGGGGTAGAACTATGCTAAAATTATCAATGCTACAATTTCTGAGATATGGGACATTATTCACATGAATTTCCTAATCTCCAAGGAAACATACCTTTGAAAAGGACAAGGGAGAAAGGCAAAGCTTATGTGATCATTACTATTGAGGTTAAAGCTCCAAATGACTTGGTGATTGGTAATTTAATGTTTTACTCAAATTTATCCCATCCTTTATTTAATTCTGGATTATCACATTGTTTCATATCTTTTCAGTTTGCTAAGAAAATTATATATTTCCAATTTAATTTAACATGAGAGTTATTAGTCAAAACTCTTAAGAGAAGTATCATTGCAATTAAGTATTTTGAATCAGTTCCCATGAGGAAACATAAATGTGATTTGTTTTCTAATCAAATCGTCATACCCATGATTGAATATGATATAATCCTTATTATGTATTGTCTTTCAAACCATGATGAGAAAATTTATTATAAGAAGAAGGAGGATAAAAATTTTTTGATTACAAGGAGTACCTTATATTTAGAGAAGAAACATTAACATCAAAATCTTATCTAGATCCACCCTTATTAGATCTATTAAATTCAATAATTAAGGAGGAATATAATGAAATTAACTATTAGTGAGGAATGGGATGTTCAAATATAGGATATACCTATTGTGTAGGAATATGTTGATGTGTTTCTGAAGGATTTACCTAGACATCCTATAGAATAAGAAATTGAGTTTTCCATTGACATAATTCTTGGTTCAAGGCCAATATCGAAGACCCATAGTAGAATGGACACTGTGTTATTAGTGGAACAAAGGAAACAACAAGAGGAATTTATTAATAAGGTATTTATTTTCACTATTGTTTCTCTATGGGGATCCCATGTCTTTTTGTTAAGAAGAAAGATGGATCTCTGAGGTTGTGCATTGACTACATGGATATCAATGCTTTAACAATAAAGAAAAATTATCCTCTACCTCACATTGACGATTTATTTGATCAAAATCATGGAGATAAATATTTTTCAAATATTGACCATTGATCTGGATACAGTCAGTTGTGCGTTAAGAAGGAATACATTTTAATGATCGCATTTCAAACCATGTACGAGCATTAAAAGTTTACTGTAATTCCTATTGGGATGACTAATGCACCCATTGTCATCTGGGATCTAATGAATTGAGTTTTCAAGGAATATCATGATGAATTTGTAGTGGTATTTATTGATGATATATTGGTATACTCTAAAATCTACAAAGATCAAGAAAATCACTTGCACGCATTTCTGAAAACACATAGAATAAATGAATTATATGGGAAGATTATAATGTGTGAATTTGGGCTTCAAGAGATTTATTTTTTTAACCATATTTCCTTTAAGGATAGAATCTCTATTTGACCTTCAAAGACAAGGGTAATCCAATAATGGCTAGAACCAACGAGTTTAATTGAGGGACACAATTTTGTTGGTTTAGCAGGTTATTATCGGCATTTTGGGTAGAATTTTTCCCATTTGGATAACCCATTAACCAAGATCAATCATAAAGGTGTTAAATTTGTTTTGACAAAAGAGAGTGGAGAATGATTTGTTGAGTTGAAGAGAATATTATTCAATGGTCCAATGTTGAATCTACCATCATAGAATGATTGATTTGTTATTTATTTTGATGCTTCAAAGAAATGACTTGGTTGTGTCCATATGCAACATGATAGTGTTATTTATTATGTGTCATGATAGCTAAAAATTCAAAAGTAAAACTATCACACTCATGATCTTGAGTTAGAAGCTATAATAATTGATTTAAAGATATGGAGACACTATCTTTATGGTGAAAAAGTTTAGATATATACCAGTCACTAGATTTTGATGTATATTTTCTCTAAAAAAGAACTCAACACGAGGCAAAAGCGGTGGATTGAACTGCTCAAGGATTATGATGGCACAATAAACTACCACCCGGGGAAGGCAACTATGGTGGCCGAGGCTTTTAGAAGAATGTATCATTGAGTTTTGAACAAGATGAGAGTTGAAAGGGACACTATTTAATGGATCTTGTAAAGATAGGTATGGGAATAACTGATGAAGGTGAAACATCAGTACTTTTTCAAATGGTTTCCAAACCATCTTTATTAGAAAGGATAATGAGTTCTCAAATTGATGATGAGGGGTTTCAAAAGAAAATTATTGATGTGAACTATGGGAGATTGATTGACATTATATATGAAGATTGAATTTTGAAATTTGGGAAGAGACATTGTCTTCTTAACAGACCTAATCTAAAAAGGGAATTCTTTGATGATTCTAATTGATCCAATTTCTCTATACACCATGGTATCACTAAGATGTATAGTGATTTGAAGGAACATTTTTTTGTAAGACAACAGAAAAAGTGTGATTTTTAATTACTTTTCAAGATGTATATTTGGTCAACAAGTGAAAGCTGGAAGACAACATCCTGGAGGAGTCATAAAACCCATTACCATACCTGAGTGGAAATGGGATGATATTATGATGGAATTTATCCTGGCAATATCAAATACTCCTAAAACAATGATGCAATATTGGTCATTATTGATCTTCTAAACATGTCATCACATTTTCGTGCTATAAGAGATGATTTACCACTTGAACTTATACAATGAATATATATTAATGATTTTTTAAGACTTCATGGTGTACACCTATTGATTTATTCTGATCATGATCCTTGTTTTACATCATGATTCTGGAAAAGACTTCAGATGGCCTCAGATACTGAACTTTTTCTGGGCACTACCTACCACCCTCTTACTAATGGACAATCAGAACAGACTATTCAAACCTTAGAAGATAGGTTGAGATCTTTCTCACATGACATTCATAGTAAGTTGAATCAATATTTACCTCTGGTATAATTTTCCTATAAAAATGTCTTCCATTCAAGTATTCAGATTGGAAAATATAAAGCGTTATATGGAAAGAGATGTCGCACACTAACTTGTTGGTATGATGTTGGTGAAAGAAAAATCGTAGTCCCAAAACATGTTGATAGAACAATGGAAAGGGTAAAGGTTATCCAAACCCACATCAATGTATCTTAGAGTAGGAAAACGTTCTATGCCAATAACCGAAGGAAGGATTTTGAATTTCAAGTAAGAGATCATGTTTTATTGAAGGTATGTTCATTGAAAGGTGTTATACATTTCAGTAAGAATGGTAAATTGAGTCCCATGTACATCAGACCTTTGGAAATTATAAAAAAAATTGGAGTTGTAGATTATCATTTAGCAAAGCAGCCATGTCACTCCAATGTTCATGATGTGTTTTATGTATCACTGTTTAGAAAATACATTCCAGACCCAATGCATGTACTCACCTATGAAGAAATTGAACTAGACCAGCCCTGTTTAATTACGAAGAGCCTATCATAATTCATGATACCAGCGAATAGGTGTAGAGAAATTGGATGACTTTTCTTTTAAAATTCCTATAGAGAAACCATTAGATGAAAGAGGTTACGTGGGAACCCAAGGAAATTATGATGAAGTACCACCCAAATCATTTTATGAACTAGTGTTCCATAAATTTTGAGGCTGAAATTATTTGAAGGAGTAGGTAATGTAACACCCTAAGCTTCCACGGTACATTTCACTTTGAATGATACAATATCCTACACTGTACACAACTTCGAGTTCTATCACACCTCGATAAATCAAACTAGCCATTTTAAAAGTAGTTATGAATAGTAATATCGATTTTTTTAAAATTTAATCTATTTAATTTATCAAAATGGACATCATTTTTGGATTCGGAATTTCAAAATTAGCTTAGGGTGAATTTTTCGTATTTTTCTGAAAACATTCAATTATTTATTAAGAGTTAAAAACACTACATTAATGTTTAAAATTGAATTTTATTTAAATAATAATTTATTTTATTTATTTTATACCAAAATAAATACATAATACTTATATTATTTCTATTTAATTTGAATGAGTCGTTTTTATAATAAAATTAAATGTATAAAATTTTATTGATATTTTTACCGTCTTTTACCAACCTTCTAGGAAAAATTTCCAATTTGAATAAAACATAATTTTACAGATTCTGTGAGTTGAATTTACAAAATCCGAGAGACATGGTTGACATCAGTATTTAAAATTCTATTCAATAAAATTATTTTTTAGTGAATAATAATTTTTGACATTTTTTTACCACGATTAAAAGTAAATAGGGTATTAAAAGGTAAAAAAGGTATTATAATTACCATAACACATGTCTTAATTTAATTGGATAAGTGTTATCCTACATCAACTACCTTAAGAATAAAATAGGATCCTTTTGATCCCCAAAGATTATATTAGATCCTTTATTATTATATTATTTAAAGAAGAGTTAAATGTCTTAAATTCAATGTTTAATAATTAATGTATTTTTAATATAGGGATACACTTATGATAAATTTTACTATAAAAATTCATTATAAATATAAAAATACTTCTTAAATAATTGGTTTTTATTTATAATTTTTAGACATTAAATAACATAATTTATTTATGACATAATGATGATATAGAAATTACATTTTTAATGAAAAATTAAAATATTTGATATTATAAATATCCAAATAAATGTGAATGGAGACTTTTGATAAATTCCAAGAATTATATAGGTTAATATGACATGTTAGGGTTGATTAAATGATTTTTTTTCAAAGTAATATAGTTTTTCAGTCTTTAACAAAAATTAGATACAAAATAGTGTCAAAATCTGCATAATTGAAATTTAAAAAAAATACTATATTATTAAATGATATAATAGTACTAAATATATACGGTTCGGCCAAAAGGATTATATAATAATATATATGACATTAATGACCCACTTTTTGTAGACTTGTCATTTAATAGTATTTTTATTAACCTGATAATATGAAAATACAAGGAGACCTAGTAAATGTTAACTAATTAACGAAGAGTTAAATATAATATATAATGTTAATATGGATATCTACACCTATCTAAAACCCATTGGGTGAGAGTTTTTCGACCCATACCCTCCTTAGCCTCAATATAAATCAATTTTGATCCATTATAAACCGAATATGATTGTATAATAAAATAATATATCAAGCTTTCCTATAGTGACACTTACCTCACTTATAAGAGGGTACTTCTTCTACTCTCACAATCACACCTCCAAATCTTTTTGAATTGGCCAATACCTGCTCAAATATCCCCCCAACTACAATAAATTATACATATATTCCATAAATTGATCATAAATATGATCTATGTATCCCTTTTGATCAACTTAAAAGGAAATACCTGACGAAGAGGTAATAATTTCACAACCCTCTTTCAAATTAATTTTTTCTTCCACTTCATCATTCATTATTTTTTCCATACCAAAATAATAAATAAAGTAACTTATACATACTATGATGTTATTATAAATATGGTAAAACTATATTAATTTTTCAATCCATCCTATAAATTACAATGTCACCATATGCGCGTACGTACAACTTTCCATCTTCGCGTCGTGGTGTAGTTGGTTATTTAAACACTTCATTATTTGGATGGGTATAATAATGTGTATAAAATAAGTAAATAATAAATATAAAACTTTAATAATTATATATATATTATATACCATCCATTTTCATATGATTTCACTATCAATAAAATGATTTTGTAGCTCGTGCGTACGTAAGGATTACCGTCTCCACGAACGCGGTGAGATTCATTCCTCATGGTAGTCATTCAAGAACAATTTTAATTTTATGATTAAAAATACCATTTAAGAACTTAATATAATTCTATATATGAATAAAATACATTTTATCCATAACCAAAATGGATTTTGTAACCAATCATATAAATGAAAATGAATCAATTATCACCCGAAAAGATGATACTATGGAATTTTATTAACATAGCAATATTAGTGGATCACAAATGATATCATATTTATGTATATATTTTTTTAATAATTTAATAACAAAAATTAACTATTATACACGAGGTTTACATACCATTTACTAAGTTAAATTACTAGATATGTGTTAATTTTACAATCTCTTTACTTATCAGAGGTTGTTAATACATAAGTTTCTACTAGGACCTCCTTATCATCCACATCCTTGTCTTCATAAAAACAAATTCAATTTTTTTTACTATTTAGTAGTCTATGGGTTAAATTAAATTATACCCTTATTTGACCTTATATTTTTTTAAAGGATCCTTTTCGTCTTTTTCCAAATAAGGTACTTTATGATATTTTCAACAGAATTAATATATGAATGTCTTTTTTAACTTATACGGCAGGTGCAGCTATTTCCAACCATTATAACATCATAGAAGAATCATCTACATGTTTATAAGAGTATTTTCAAAATAAATGTTTTCTTCTATAATTATGCGACTCTTAAATAATTTCTAAATAGAAAGAGATATGTCTCTCAAATTGTATAGATTTCATCTATGTCAAATTCAATTGATAAATTTTTCACATGTTAGATGTTGATTAATTATGATTCAAATATTCAATGTTGTATTTGTTTTTTTGTGATATTTTTGACTATGTATGTGTTATTTTTAACCATTCATTGTTTATGTTAAATGTAATGACCTTTTGTATGTTAGTTTTAATATGAATGTTTCTGTTATGTGTCAACATTTTCATACGAGGAATTCATTGGACTTAGTAATTGACAGGTGGAGCCCGCTATAGCTCCTTGGTAAATGGGTAGGTCTCATGAGACAATTATACGTGTAATTGGCCGAAGCCTTTCCCAATTTTATATATGGGTTAGGGTGAGGCCTTAATCATTTTTTGAGATCTTTTCCAAGGGCATGAAAAAAATGTTTTAGAATGTCCCACATATTACATTCCATCATTATGAAAATAATAATGATGGTTTATGTGGTTATTCAACTTGTTGAATACCCATGACTTTGTTTTATTATAGAATTATCTACTCATCTAACATTCCCGCCATAAAGTGTTCATATTTATTATTTTTAATGTCACATATTTTCAATTATTCACCATGTATAATGTTTATGTTATCTTCCACTGTATTGATTACTCTTAATGAGCATTTGAGCTCACCCCGTTCTAATGTTTTATTTTCCTAGTATATTATGATTTTATTTATGAGTGGCATGTAGGCATAATCTAGGTGGATTGGATGTTTCTAATGGAATAAATTATTGTTGTATTTCTTTTCAAACTGTAATGTTGAACTTCTGTAGATATGTTGTTTCCAATAATACTAAATAGATCGGTCTTTCGGGACAAGATTCCTTTTATAATGAAAACGTTATGTAATAATTCACTAACTCTAAGTAACCTATGTCGGGGCATTACAGACTAATAGTAGAATCTATGAAATTAGTTTTTTAATGATACATGTCCAAATATCATGAATTATACATAGCAATAATGTATTAAAAAAATACTTATTAAATTTAATGAACCTTATTAAAACAATGAAAGTATTATAGAGTAGATAATAACATTTCCAACACTTTTAATTATTATAATATTAAAATTCATAATTTGTATCTGGGTAAGATATGGAAGTAGAATGAAATATATTATAATATTGTGGTTGAAATTTATAAAAACCCATCGTGATGTTTTTTACTTAGCTAATTGTAGCATTTTATATTGAAGATAATGTTGAATACATATTTTTTTATCAAAAAATCATAAATAATATAGTGGTTAGATGACTACGAATGGATAAATAGTTGTGAATAAAATACTATGTAATGTATGGGAATAATTATTCTCCCACATTAGTATCCGTGAATGATCTTGTGAGAACATGACATTAAAATAAACAACATAAGTGGAATCATTTTTGATTTATCACCATAAAATTTATATATACTGGTCCTAAAAAATAAAAATTTTACATTTAATGAATTAAAAAAATCATCCACGTGATCATCGTCAATTCTCCTATAATTATTTATAATGAAAAATATTATCATGGGAATATTAAAACACACATTTTTTTCTCCTTCATCAATTCAATCATATTTTGTAAATAGATCATCATATTAGAAATTTTCCATATATCATCATGAAGTCTTTTTTATGGATGTTTTAACTATAATATAATGATATGTTTTCATCCTCATGAACATTAAATATTTCAATATCCCAATTCAATTTATATTTGAATTTTAATGATTCAAATTTCAGTACATGAACTTATTTTTCATTATGTAAAATTATAATTTTCGTGAAATACATTCACACTCCCTTAATGTACTCTCATACCAATGTCTCATTGTGTAATATTTGAATGATATATCATTTATTTATATGCAGTGATTGAAACTGAAAACTTTAGTAGTTATGTGACTGTTTGATCCAAATGTTTATCAAATACTATTTTATTACCACTCTAAATTCAAGAATCCTTAAAATTAATTCATTTTCAACATCCAAAAGTACTGATTGAAACCAACTTTATTGATTCAATAACACTCATTTTCAATCCTATTCAATTACTATGAAAATATAACATATAATAATGACTCCAAATTCAGGATATATGTATATTTGGAAATACAAGTCAGCATCATCATATTTATATTTAAAACATTTCCATATTTTTTCTCCATATCATTATTAATCGTTACATCATTATAATATTATCTCTTGGCTAATATTTGATATTATGGTTATTATACTCTAATTATTGCTTCATTATATCAATAATATACTCATACGAAATCACCATGAGATTTTAGGTTTGTTTTCCCATTTGTTCTAGAGTAATTATTCAAACATAAATTCAATATTTTTTCAAGAATTTTTCTCATTCTATTATTTTGTAATAACTTTTACAAATTCAACTCTATTTCTCATCGTATTAATAAATTAATTATACATTCATATTGACAATATTAAAAGTTATCATTATTATTTACTTCATAATCATAAGGCCTCACCGTCCATTATAATAGGTTTCTACAGAATTCATGTTTCTAATGTAATGCCTACTATTTAGGTGAAATATTTATTTTATCTACTTATTGAACATTCAACATTCCATAATTTTTTAGGAAATAATATTATGAAAGTCAACTAAAGTTGATTACCTGAATTTATAAAATGTTTATATTTAGGTTGGGTCCTATAATTTAATTCAAATTATGAATATTATTCCATCTTAGGGAACATCCTTCTAATAGTTTCAGAGTTAGCTCTCATCTTCTAACATAATTTGATTTGACCATAAATAATTCAACTATTTTAGAAGGTAATCATCTGTCTCAAAATTTATAGAACTACCTCATGGATAATCAGAACCATTTTAAAATCATAGCATTATAAATAATTTTTTTATATGATCTAATAAGATATAATTTACAAGGAATGATTATATTGGAAATATTGGATTTTATTTTTCTTAATTTCCCATAAAAACATATATTATCTTCCATCAAAGAGATAACCATCAATAACATGTACATAAAATGTTTTTAGAGGTATTATACCAGATCGTAGATATTATATCGAAAATGATACTGGAATATGTAAATAGTTATTATAGATATAAAATTCAATATCTCATTATATTCATGTCATCTTTTTCACTACATATTATATATTTCAGGACATCAACCCATGATACACCAGCCCATTGAAACTCACTATATTAACAGGTTTCATACATACATCATGATATGTATCTATTGACATAGTCATTCTTCTTCAATAAACATTTACAAACATACAACTATTGTATCCATGATCTACACGGTCTTTTGAAGTTTTCTTCATTTAGAATCTAGCTTTCACATCCCCTTATTAAAAATAATCTTCTTTCTTATTTAATATCCTTTATTTTTCCAATGTACAATAAATCTCATTATAAAATACATGTTCTGAATTTATTTTATATTTGGATTCAATATCAACAATTATTAAAAATTATTATTTCTCTCTATTTAACTTTGTTCACCGAAGAAATCAAGAAATATTTTTGACACATTTGTGCATTGTGAAATCAAATATTGTAAAAAAAATATAAACTACTGGTATTGTATACTCTATATAACAGTAAAATAATAATTTTTTGGAAATACATAATTAATGAAAAATTTCATTATAGACCATTGTAAACTCTATATCCACATTTAATACACCATTACATTCTCATTCAGTATATCAACTATTGACACCAATATAACACTCCATATCAAAATCTATTTCACAGTTAAGGTTTACTATTTCGAATAAACCATTTAAATTTAATGTATTATATTATTAATTAATCCTATAAATTTAATACGACTAAATATTGTATATTTTATGACTCACATAAATTTAAAATGATAAAGGACAATCAAATACATATTTTTAATGTCTATATTGACATACATTTCTTGTTCTATCAAGATCAATATGAAGAAATTTTTTTAAATAACAATTGTTTTGAGATCATAATATAAATTTAATTATAGAAAATATCATTTTTTAGAAAAAAATATTTAAATGTTGTATTTTTTATTTGGGAGATAAATTATATGGATTTTAATTTTATTTTGTAATTATATGTTTTTTAATTTTTTTTGTATCAAACACTAATCAAATTTTTAATATCATTGAAATGAATTGTAAATAACCCTATAATATTAAAATTAATATTTTTCAAGTTAAATTAATATTCATTATTTATATTTTACACATTTATATTTGTAATAAGAATAGCAGTTAAATTATTTACAAAAAAGAAAAACCAATTTTTCTTACCAAATTTTATTTTCAAGAATTATATGGTTTTATTTAAAAGCATCATTTCAAAATCATAAAATTAATTTTTTTAAATTTATCTTATTTAATAAATTTATGTAGTCAAAATAATAATTGGATGAATTTTTTAACATTTTATAAATAGTTTCATTTTTAATGAATATTAATACATACTTATTTAGTGTACATTTATTTCACTTTTCATTTTATTAAAAATACACATTCAATATTGGATTGGTTCTAAAGTTATAATATAAATTTATTATTAAAAAGAATAAAAATAAGTTTTATTATAATAAATATAGTAATTATATTTTGTATAAAAATATTTTTTAAAAAAAAATATGTTTTTTTGAATATTTTTTTGTCGTTGTATTTTTTTCATATAAATTCAAAATAAATTATTCCATTATGTAAATTTATTTTGATAAAACAAATTAAAACATTTTAATAATAATTATTAATATATTTTAATACCCTTGAATAATGTTTTTTCATAATGAGTAGTAAAAATAAAAGAAATATTTTCCTACGGTCTATCTTAAAAGAGTTTTACCAGGGATTGATGTTAATTGATAAGGGATATATTAACCAGAAAAATTTCATAAATTTTATTTTATTACGATACTTGGATACTATATTATTTAATATACATAAATGGTTTATTTTGTAACTAATTGTATGTTGTAGAAAATTTATATATTTTATTATATTTGAAAATTTAAAAGGAGTCATAACCCCCAATTATAAATATATACACACTATACTATTTTCTCTACTCAGAAAATTAATTTTTTTCCTACCATTACCCTCCTAAATTTACTCCATACCTCCCTCTAAATTTAATGCATTAATTTTCTTGGTCATAAAATCAACACATTTAGGCTTTAGGTAGACACCTAAAGCGGTTGTCTTAATTAGTTATAGAGTTATCAACCTAGTATTTTTGTTTTATTTATTCCTATGAAACCTTCACCAAAATATCCAAATAGTTTAGAAATAATAATAATAATATATTTAACTTACTAATATATTTTTATGTCTATGTAATAACTTATATCCCACTCACTCTTCCATTAAATATAAAACTAAATCATCATTCATCTGTAGGACATGCTACTTCCCCATGAACATATATAATTTTTTTTGAATCATTTCATGTCATGGGAAGTTTTATTATTGAATTATATATATATATATATATGGTATAAATTATAAATTTATTATTATTTAATTATATTATATAATAAAATTTTCACACAATTCTATGCATTTAAAATGATAACTTTGTTCCTCCATCCATGTCGATTACCGCCTCTAAGGCATGATGTGATTAATTTTTCAGGACAATGAAATTATTATATATATATATATGTGTGTGTGTGTGTGTTTTTTGAAATGTAGAATATTGTATTTAGGATATAATAAATATTATTTATTAATAAAATAGTACATACATTCGTTGCATATTTTTTTCAATTGAAACATCACTCATGCGTACGTATGTCCAACAATTCTATCATTATAATGTAATAAATTATTCATAATCATATATCTTGTTTTATTTTAAATATATATTCAATTTATATATATGTAAATTATTTAATAATAATTATTCTAGAGGTTTTGTAATACTTAACAATTTTACCATAGTAAACCTATCAATTCTATTTTGGACATGTAATAAGGATATCATTAATACTTCTAATGTGAACATTACTAATTAAGTAAATTTATATAATAATATAGTAGTTAAAATAAAATTAATAATAAAATATGAGGTGGTTCATTAGAAAGAAAATATTTATAATATATTATTTAGAAATAATGACAATGAGTGTAGGTAATGAGTCAGAATCATTGAATGTGACAATTTACCTTAATAACCCCATTTATATATTTTTATCAATCTATTTGATAAATATTTTTCATCCATATCAATATTATTATAATTACTTATAGATATATTATAGGGGAATTATTGAATTGTATTGTACATTTTGTGTCTCTTTTTTTATTATTTTTATGTTAGTTAAAATTTATCTTTTAATTCACTTTATATTTAATGTTCATACAAAAGGAAAAAAACAATGTTCTATTTTTTCATATAAAATTTCACTTTTTTCCACTTAAATAAATGTTTTCTGATGTTTGGATTCCTACACAATATTTCATGTTTTCTTCAACAAAAAATCACATTCCATTTTTATGGTTTTTTGATATTATTTTTAAAGGGAATAGATGTTTTGATATAGGAAAATAATTTTCTAATATCTGGAATGAAATATTTTAAGACTACGATGATGAAATGAAATATTTAATGTATAATTTTAAAGTTATTGTTCTTGAGAATTATTGTTATTATGAATGATCATGGTATAGATCATGATGATTTTTGGGCCTGATATAATTTATATTTATTATACATGTTGATAAATAACATAGGTTATGAGTCAGACTCATGGTAAGGGACACATTAAATTAAAAACCACGTCTTTACTTTTTATAAAAATATATTTTTATATATTTTTCATCCTTGTTTATATTAATAAAATAAATTAATATACGATTGTATAAGTACATAATGGAATTATAAATGTCATTTTTATCTTTTTTACCTTTCATTCAATTCTTTTCAAAATACATATTTTTGTGTAAATTTTATAGAACACTTTTACAAAAGGAAAAATAAATTTTTTATTTTAACATATAAAATTTCCATTGTTAATCTTAATTCAAATAAAATTATTTGATTTTTGTATTTCTTCGAAAAAAGTCATGTTTTATTCAATGAAAAACTCACCTTACAATTGTTATGGGTATTTTATAAATTATTTTGAAATGGAATTGATATTTTTATATTGAATAAATGTTTACATATTTTTGGAATTTATATTATTATGAGTATGTTGATGAAAATGATTGATGTAATATATTATGTGCATTTTATTATTCATTATCATTTTTTACGATTAATGGTGAGAATGATACTACTCATGATCATGGGTGTTCTCAACATACCTCTTCATTGTAGTGGGTAAAAAATGAATTTAATGAGGTTTCTTCCCCCTATGTGGTTATTTGAATTTACTAGATAGTTTATTATGTTTATATGTTTTATTTTAAGAGTGATATGATAATGTTTTTCCAAGTTGCCTATATTACATTTCAATTATATATGTGGGTTTTCCTAGATTATTATAATTTCAAAAGGTAAGATATTGAGTTTATATTTAAATAGATGTTTATTCTACGTCAATATAGGTAAAATTTTGCACTTTATGAAAACATTTTCAAGTGTTTCTCTTGATTTCAATAAAATCATTATGTTTTCAAATTTTTTTAATTAAGTATTATTATCAAATGTTTTATGATAATATTAAAGAAAATTTTTTTTTCTTAGGTGATAAAACCATTATTTTGAGCTTAATTTTTATTTTCAAAAAGTTAAATTCTTATGATTAATAATTGAATAACACATTTCCTTTATTATTTTTAAATATCCAATAACATTTATTTCATTCTGAGCAAATGTGTTTTAAAAAACAGACATTGTTTTAGGGATGTGTATGGTAAACGATGAGGTCCAATTGAAAATTGTGATGATATGACTTGAGAAGAAGACCTAAAATATTTTATATGTTTTTATTGTTAGAATACAGATATAGAGTTAAAGTTCCCACTTTATGATTTTATTTTTAGTTATGTATTGGTGATGACCTAATATCCTTCTAGTATAATCCTAAAAAGTATCAATGAATACCAAAAAAAATTTAAACAGTCTATTTTACTAAGTGTTTTTAGTCGGTTTAATATAGTTAGTATCACATCACGGTTTTGGTAATTTTATTCGTTAGGATAATAGAAATAAATACCCTTGGAGATTATAATTTTTTCATATCATGATATTTAATTTTATGATTACCTTGTTTATTTATCTAAACAAAGTATATTTAAAAACATTTCCACAAAACTACATATGGATGCCGAAGAAAGAATGATCCAAAATGAAAATATGTTTACATATATAAAACATATATTGGTTTTAATTGGACCTTAACTTATGGTTATTGTGATTGATCAGTTGACACATAATATAGAAGGTGGTGAAATATATTCTATAGAGAAAACAAATATACCATTGAATAATAGGTTTATAATTGAATATTTTGTGAATAATTATATATTTATTTACATTGATGATATATTTGATCAGCTATTTTAAGACATGCATTTTTGTTTCAGCTATATGTACCATCATCTGTTGTTAAAGGATTGCAACATCTTCTTTATAAAATTTATCATTTCAAATAGCAATTATGACTATTAAGTTAGTCACATTAGATGGGTAAAGGATCCAACTATATTCATGCATATTATGAATTGATATTCCATGAATATTTGGATATGTTTATTTTTGTAATTATTGATAATATGTGGTTTATTAAAAAATAATGATATATTATGTATGGAATCTTTGTATTATATTGAACCCCTAAAATAAAATATGTTAAATTGAAATATATTCAAAAAAATTATAGAAGAACCAATTCCTTGGAAGTATCATAAATAATGATTTCATAAATGTTATTCCTAATAAAAATAATTGTGTGATTAATGAAAAAGTCTTAAAAATGGTTGTTATATTCATTGTTTTAACAGACTATACATTTACTTGAATATTTCCTTTAAAAAAAGTTCATTGTTATCTTGACCACTAACTATATTAATATGGAATGGGGGTTGTATTATACTAAAAATGGAAATTAATAAACGTTTCCATGAATTTAAAATAATATTAGTGACTACACAAGTTTCATCCTAGAAATTCAGAAATGATGACTTTGTTATCAAAATAGACACTTTGTTGAAGGTATTGAGTTGTATTTTAAGGATGAATTATTGGGTAGTTCATTATTCATAATACATATTAAAGAATTATTTGAATTATTATCCTACACATGACCATCAATAATCACAAATTGTATTAACTTTAAAAATATGGATAAATATTTTTTATAGAGTAACATGTAAAATATATATTGATCATAAAATATTAAAGTATGTATTTACATATAAATAAATTAACATGAGATAGAGGAGATTGGGATAATTTATAATGAATTATGTCTACAAAATTTCTTACTATCTAGGTAAGGAAAATATAGTAGCTAATGATATGAGTGAAAAATATTGTTATATATAGACTAAAATATATGAAGAAAATGATTTTCTGTTTAATGAATTAATCATTATGGCCATGTTGCTTTTCTAATAGAAAATACATATATATGACCATCATTAAATACTATTTTCTTTTTCTGATGGTAATAAGAATGTTTAAGAGGAGGACTATTTTTTATGGGAAAAGGTATAATATTTCAATTTGTGTATGTTTCCAATGAATAATTTTTATGAATATGTTTTTATCATGTATTTAAATATTTTGGGTATCTGAAATTATTTCAATTTTAAGAAATAACTATTTAGTTGCACTCATATGTCTAAATATTATATTAATCCTTCAGAAAAAAATAGATATTAGTAGTAACATTAATAATGTTATGAAATGAAAAAAACAGTTATGATTATACTCTAAAATGCTCCACCTATAAACTGTTTAAATAAAAAAACAATTATAATAGCGTATTATCAGCCTTTACTAATTAAAAAATTTAAATATGACATTATATTCATGGATTTAGTTTTATTATTAATAAATAGATATGAAATAATATTATTGCTTGCATAATTGATGATCAATTTAGTGAATTTAATCATTTAATTCTAATTTGATTCAATATTAATTTAGATAATCTTAATTGAAATGATTTTAATGATATAATTACAATTCATGGAGTCCTTCATTTCATTGTGTCTAACCATGTTCCTAGGTTAACTTACATTTCTCAAAAAATTATTCAAAAATGTATTTGGTGCTATAGTAAATTTTCATTATACTTTTCATCCTCAATATAATGGTTTGTTAGAGAGAACGATTGATTAATTTGATTATTAAATTTTAGTTTTTTAAAGGACTATTCAAAAATTTAAGACCAATAAATGAATTTGGTTTTTTTCATAGAATAATATTTTTCATTCTATTTTATAGATCATGCATTTTGTGGAATTAAATGGACTGTATTGTCAGGGTCTAACATGAAGGGATAAAGAATATGAATGAAATTTTTGAACCAATAATTTGTAGATGAATTGAATGAGAATGGGAATATGATTCTGTATCACATATCAATGGATATGAACTGATATTAATGTTATGTAGGTAATAATAGGAAATATATTTCTTTCAAAGTATGGTATAGTGATTTTCTTATAGTATCTCTGTCACATCCCCCCCACCAATGATGCCCCTCCTGAGTTGGCAATGGTGAAAGGAAGATAATGACCCCCCGAGTCCCGCCTCCAGTAGGCCCCGGGGTGGCGACTAGCACCAAGGGTATGAGTTTTTCACAAATATGGGAGGCATTACCCTTTTTATTATTTAGGATCAAGAGATAGGACAAGTTAACCACCAAAAAGGGAAAAGAAAAAGTGTATATAAATAAACCAAAACCAAGACCACATGCATGTTTAAACAATTTTATAACACGGTACAAGTACAAGAAAAAAAGTACAATACCAAAAGAAAACAAGAGAACAACAACTACAACAACTCCAAACGCCTGACTAGTAGGGCCCCGCACGGCCCTGGTATTCCTCCTGGAATCCTGAAAGTAAACGTAGGGTGATCATACAAGTATACTCAGTAGGGAATCCTAAAGCTCTCATGCAGAAGTTAGGAGACATCCTAATGTCCCGTGAGAACAATAGAAGAAACCTAACAAAGAAATCTATCCACCCAACCTCACCAGCCACACTCACAAAAACACAATGACAACAGCTAGTAGTAGTATAAGAACAAGAGTATTGGGTACCCCGCACCATTTCCCATTAGTTAGTTAAACGTCCTGACGCTGTCACACTCTCCCCGCCCGCACAAACCTGGGCCTCACATCGATGAATCCCGCCCGCACACACCTGGGCCTCACCACCAAGTATCCCGCCCGCACACACCTGGGCCTCACCACCACGTATTCCACCCACACACACCTGGGCATCACAACCACAACCATATCCCCGCCCGAAGACACATTACCCACATCCTGAAGATTCTTGGGAACAGATAGTAATATAACTCTCGCCCGAAAATACCTGGGCCTAAAATCGAAACCTACCTGAAGAGTCTTAGGTGTAAGGTCACCTCAAGCCATTATAGCCTATAAGCCTACGTGAAGAGTCTTGGGCCTAATCACCCCAAACAAAACCTACACGAAGAGTCTTGGGTGTAAGGTCACCTCAAGCCATCACATCCTAGGGGAGAAGGAGTAGGAAGGAGCTAGTAACTATGAGAAAACACCCTCTCCCATGAAATGGGAGTGTTCGACACTAAGTGATCAACATGGGTGCGGTGCAATAAAAAAAAAGATACAGATATATATATATAGCAACCACTTAGCCAAACCTATGGATCTTAAAATAGAAACTGAGCATGTGCCTCAGCACTGCTACCACGAATCATACACCCAAAAAACAACTCCAACCCCATTAAGTTTTTCACGTTTCAGTAGAAATTAGCTTATTTAGTTCCTTAACTACTGGGCAACTATCCACAACCAACCACTTCAATCGTTCGTAAAACATATCCCTTCCATCCACAAAACAAGTTAGGGAAACAATCACAGCAAAACAACAAGTTCCATCTTATTAACCAACCAACCCATTGATTTCCATTTCATTACCAAGCCCCATCATTCATTAACTCTTCCATTTATTATTCATTAAACACAACCCAAATTTCGTTCACATTCAAACCCATCCCTGCAGCCCCACAGCCAACCACCATAACCACAACCACACCGAACATCATTATCCCTTTAAATACCATTTATTCCAGCCCCACAGTCTGTTACCAACACAACATTCACACCAACCCACAACCAAGATAACTGCAGCCCCGCTGCTCACCCATTCCACAAGAACACACAAAACACCCCCATCACATACCACGTAACCATGCCAACACCCACATGTTCATTATTCCATTTTGGTTCAACCAGGGTGATCACACAAGGGTTCCAAATTTTCATTTAAACAGCCAACTTTACGTGATTAACCAATGTCCACATTCAACAAAGTTCCATTCACAAAAACGGTCTAGAAAGATAGCGCAACATTTAATTGCACAAGCAAAGGCCCCCAATGACGGTGATTTTCAGTAGGCATAAGCATATTCATTTCACAACATAATAGCACAGGATATAGAAGTTAAAGTAACAGTAATCACAACTTCCCATCCCCGATATTTAACCAGTTATTATCTTTATTTAAAGGTTAAACCATTTCTCATGAATACAAAAGGACACCCACCCCGCATGATGCAAAAATTAGAGAGACAAAGGTAAAAACCCTACCTCAATAGGTTCTTGATCGCAATGCTCCTCCGGATCAACTTTATAAGATATTTGTCAATTTCCCGGAAAAACCTCTTCGGGTGGAAATGAAGAGTCGAAGGAAAGACAACAGATCCAAGATCGAAAGTTCCGCCTCGTCGTTACGATCCCAGGGTCGCTGATGTATCCTAAATCGGAGCTCAGACGAAAAAGTTATTGAAGAAAGAGCCTTCGAGTCTCTTGAGAGAGCTATGCTTAGAGGAGAGGGGAGGAGATCTGTGAGTTGAAAGGAGGAGGGGACCCCTCCTTTTATAGGCGTGAAAAGAAAAAGTACACGGAGTGTACTTATGGTACACTGCGTGTACTCGGCCGTTTTCACATGGTCTCCACGCGGCCTCCAACACGGTTCCGCGGCCGTTGACTGGTCAACACACGGTTTGAAGGTAACGCATACACGTTGAAGGAATAGACGGCGTGTACTCATTTATGGCACTTGGTAGGGACACGGGTCCAACGTGGCACACAACTGACGACTGGTCAACACACGGTAACACGTACGCGGGGAAGGACTACATGGTGTGTAGTACTAGACACATGGTGTATACCCATTTTCATCAAGCGGCAAAGACACGACCATCCACACGGGGTATACCTGGCAAGAGGGTACACATCGTGTACTCCAACTACAAGGCGTGTAATTTCAAAATTCTGGAATGTGTGGGAAAAGTCCATTATACCCTCCAGAACACTTGTAGCCCTCTTTTTGAAAAAGGAATGGGCCGGAGATGTCCGGGCCATTACATTAGATACCTATTAAAACATTCTTGTCCCCAAGAATTCAAAAACCAACTCAGGGGAACCCAACAAGATACCTCTTAGGGCCCTTGTTATAATAGGAACCCAACCAACAATCCTAATCATGGGTGATAGGAATTCCTTCTCCTATGACGAGATATTATCCGCTTTAGTCGGCACTGACTCGCCTGCACGGGTTCAATCACATCCTCATTAATGCATCTTTATTAAGGATTAAGTCTTCCCACTTCCAAACAATAATATTTTCAACTCAAACTTCCCCCAACACCACACAACCAACACACTTCCCGAACACGTGGTTTTGGGAAAATCCTTCTCCTATGATGAGATATTATCCACTTTAGGCGGCACTGACTCACCCGCATGGGTTCAATCGCATCCGCATTAATGCGTCTTGATTAAGGGTCATGTTTTTTCCCTTCCCACACATCCGGACAAGTTACACATTACTAGGGAACAAGGAAACAAAAGGTCTCACTACTGACAAGCCAAGAATTCCATATATCAAAGGTACAAAGTACTACATGAACACAGAGCTCAGAAGAACAAGGGAAAACACAAGTCAAAACAACTCTGGGTACTGAGTGTGCATCTGGGTCTCCCGCTAACAAGTGCTCTCCTCGAGACTGCCATTCCTCCACAACACACGAACCAAGTGAATGGTTTGTCCACAGAGAACCTTCTCTTTACAATCATTGATTCTGACTGTTTGTTCCTCGTAGGTCGTGTCGTCTCCCATATCCAACTCTCCCCAGTCGATAACGTGAGAGTCATCGTGTAAGTACCGATGAAGCTGGGAGACAAGGAAGACGTCATGGACTTTCTCCATCTGAGGTGGTAGGGGAAGCTGATATGCCACCTCGCTGACTCGCCTCATCACTTCAAAAGGTCTGATGAACCTGGGTGGGAGCTTTCTCCCTTTCCCAAACCTCAGCTGCCCCCGTCGAGGGGAAACCTTCAAGAACACATGGTCTCCCACCTCAAACTCCAAGGGCCTCCTCCGACGATCAGCATAAGACTTCTATCGGTCCTAAGCCGCCTTCATCCTCTCACGTACAAGCTGGACTTCTTCCGTGGTGCTCTGCACTACCTCTGGGGCAAGAGCACCTATCTCACCAACCTCTGCCCATCAAATGGATGAACGACATGGCCCTCCGTACAAAGCCTCAAACGGTGCCATACCAATAGTAGAGTGGAAGCTTTTGTTATAGGAAAACTCTACTAGAGGCAAGTGTCGTAACCATGATCCTCCGAAATCTAGAACGCATGCTCGAAGCATGTCCTCCAGCGTCTGGATAGTCCGTTCTTTCTGGCCATAGTCTGGGGGTGGAAAGTAGTGCTAAAGCGTAGCTAGGTGCCAACAGCATGCTGTAACCCCCTCCAGACTCGCGAGGTAAACCGAGTATCCTGGTCTGAGACGATAGTCCTCGGAACTCCATGCAAACGCACCACCTTGTCTACGTACCTCTGTGCTAAGGTACTCATGGGGCCCGACTCCTTGATTGCTAATAAGTGAGCTGATTTCGTCTAAAGATCCACCACTACCTAGATAGCATCATAACCTCCCTGATCCCTGGGTAGTCCTGTGATGAAGTCCATTGATATGTCATCCCACTTCTACTCCAGGACGTCTAAAGGATGCAACAAACCACCAGGAACACAGTGTTCAGCCTTCACTTGATGACACACTAGGCATTTAGCCCCAAACTTTGCCACTGTCCGTTTCACTACGGGCCACCAAAACTGATCCCTCATTCCTCGGTACATTTTTGAAACTCCTGGATGTACTTCCAAGGCTATTCTATGGAACTCATGGAGAACTCCCTCATGCATCGCCTCTAGGACAAACAACCTTCCATGGAAAATCATCTGATGTCGGTTGTCCTCTGACCATCCCTCTGGAGCATTCCACAGATCGACACGATCCCGCATCACCTCTGCCTCAGAGTCCCCCACTGAGACTGTTCCACCTACAGTGACAAGGAGGATTGCACCATCATCTGAAACAAACAGCCTCTAACACCTTCTTCCCTTGCATCTAAGTACAGGGTAGCCAACTCTCCCATTTCCTTCCAAGCATCAGAAGACTCACAAACCACTTCCTGATGCGACTTCCTGCTCAGGGCATCAGCCACAACGTTTCCCTTACCATCAGTGTAAGAGATCCCAAAGTCATAGTCTTGGAGAAACTCGACCCATCTCCGCTACCGTAAGTTCAGGTCACGCTGTGAGAAGATATAACACAGGCTCTTATGATCTGAGAAGAAAAAAAAGAGCTCCCCATAGAGGTAATGTCACCACAACTTCAATGCGAACACTACTGCTGGAAGCTCCAGGTCATGGGTGGCATAGTTACGCTCATGAGGGCACAACTGCCAAGACCCATAACAAATCACGCCATTCTTCTGCATCAGCACGCACCCCAGACCAAGGCCAGAAGCATCACAAAACACATCATACAACAACCCTTCCTCTGGAGACCTAAGCACGGGAGAACTAACCAACTTCTCCTTCAGGTAGTCGAAAGCTTTCTAGAACTGATCGCTCCATAGAAAGACCTGATTCTTCCTAGTCAATGCTTTCAATGGATAAGCAACTCGGGAGAAGTCCGAAACGAACCTCCGATAGTAACCTGCTAACCCCAGGAAACTACGAACTTCAGCCACGCTCTTGGGTGCTTCCCAAGAAACAACTGGATCCACCTTCGACGGGTCCACCGAT
This sequence comes from Viscum album, assembly GCA_963277665.1. NCBI lineage: Eukaryota > Viridiplantae > Streptophyta > Magnoliopsida > Santalales > Viscaceae > Viscum > Viscum album. Next base: position 1,301,118,990 of record OY728140.1, on the reverse strand, counting down.
ACTCCATGATGAGACACCACATGCCCAAGGATGTGTACTTCTTATGTCAAGAACATACACTTCGACAATTTCTCATAAAGCTGGTGGTGTCAAAGGACTTCCAAGACTGCCCTGAGATACTCAACGTGCTCCTACTCTGATCTTGAGTAGATCAAGATATCATCGATAAACACAACGACGAACCAGTCCAGAAACTCTCGGAAGACAAAGTTCATAAGTACCATGAACACAGCCGGTGCATTCGTAACTCCAAATGGCATCACTACAATCTCGAAGTGACCATACCTGCACCTGAAAGCTGTCTTCAAGATGTCACTTTCCTTCACCCTCAGCTGATGATATCCCGAGCGTAGATCAATCTTAGAAAACCAACCTGCTCCCCTCAGCTGGTCGAAGAGATCATCTATCCTTGGAAGTGGGTAACGGTTCTTGACTGTTACCTGGTTCAGCATTCGGTAGTCTATTCATAGCCTAAGACCACCATCTGCCTTTTTCACGAACAAAACTGAAGCACCCCATGGCGACACGCTGGGTCGAACAAAACCCTTCTCCATCAGATCGTCAATCTAAATTCGCAACTCCCGCAACTCCGAAGGTGCCATCTGATAAGGGGCCATCGAAATCGAACGGGCACCAAGCTGTAAGTCTATCCCGAACTCAACACCATGTCAGGGGGGTAGAGTTACAAACACATTAGGAAAAACCTCGAGGAGCTCCCCAATATCTTCTGGGACATCCATCATCTATGTATCAGCTGGAACCACTGATAACCCGCCTAACAAAGAAAGGAGAGGCTCCACACGTCGGCCTACCACCTGATAGCTCCTCTCACCGATAAAAGATACGCGCTACCCATCCACGTCAGAGAACATTACTCTTCTCCGAAAGCAGTCGATAACGGCACCAATAGAAAACAACCAGTCGATGCCTAGGATGACATCATATGGCTACATTTGTAACAGAATAAGGTCCCCACTAGATCGATGTGGTCCCAACGTCACCCCACATCCCCGGAAAACAAAAGATACGCTGGTCTGGCCTCCAACTGGGGTACTCACCACCAGTATTATGGAAAGTCTCTCTACGTCTAGTCCCAATGCATGGGCTAGACTAGGCAGAAACAAGAGTGTTGAATAAACAAATCATACCTCACACCACCTCTGGTCCTGTTGGAGGTGCCAACTCTGCTGCGTGCAACTATCCATGCCCAGATCCTATGCCTCTCTGATGTCATCCACTTCCCCGACCATGCCCTGGTCGAGGTACTTGAGGAGTACCCTGAGGTCATCCTCCTCCCGCAAAGTCTGCCATCGAAGGAGCATGGTCCTGCTGCTGTTGGAAGGGCCTCGCCGACAACTGGTGCTGCTGCAGTGGGCGATGAACCTGCCCACCTCCACCGTACGGAGCTCGGGTCAGGCACCGACTCTGAACGTGCCCGAAACCCCCACAAGAAAAACACCTCAGTCCTGGGCTGGTGGAAAAGGGGCGAGGACCCAAAGATCTGAACTAGAACTACTGGGGCCTGCTCCCCACTGGCCTGAACCTGGGAGGTCCTGTCGCAGGAGACCTGCTGCTAACTACCTTCCCCTTCAAAGAACCTGGTTGGAACCCCTCTCATGGTGCACCTCCCAGTGAGTTCATCCTCTCTACGACCTATACCTTCTTCTGCACTGCCACGTACATCGGAAGGGTGAAGGGGGTCACATCATACTGGAGAGAAGGACGAAGCGCCTCTTCTAAACATCTCACCCGAGATTCCTCATCCGGAAAGAGATCCGGTGCAAAGCGCATGAGATCCTTGAACTTGATCCCCAACTCTCGTACCGACATACTTCCATATTGAAGTGAGAGTAACTCCTGCCGCTTCTCCTCCTTGATCATGGAAGAAATGAATTCCTCTCGGAATTCCTTCTCAATGTCTGCCCATGGAACCTCTGCCTCTATCCTCTCTCCGAGGAAGAGCATGCACCACTGTCGCGCCACACCTCTTAGCTGACTGACTACTAACGGAACCCAGTACTCCCTCGGAGCACGGATCAAGGTAAAAGAAATCCCTAGCTCCTCAAGACACACCTCCGTCTCTGTATCCGAAGTACTACCCTCGTACTTCTTGAGGTTCTGCCGCTAGAAAGAACGGAGTGTCTTCTGCCACTGGCTATCTTCCTCCTCTCGGTCAATGCTCAACTGATCGACCATCTGGATCTGCTGGGCCTCGTCCGTCTGAGCCACCCGGGGACAAATTCTAGGTGCCATAGATGTACCGTAAACAAGGATCGCCTAATCCCAAGTAGTAAGGAATTTTCTCAATGTTTTAATTATCATTTTATTTCAATTTCTCTCCCAGAACACCCAAATCAAGTAAAAACACAATCATGATGATGCATGTACCTTTCCTAGGGTGTCTACCCTGAAATCAACGTAGTCTCACTTGGTTGTTCGGTAGGCTCAGAGTCTTTGCATTGGATCACGGGGGGCCCTAAAATCCCGTGTCCTAGCTGGTCTTCCATGGCCTATGTCACGTACCAAGATTAACTAACATTGTTTTCCTACCATCCCATGCGATCCTCACTATGCCTAACTCCAGACTCCATGCTATCTCTCAACCATCACCTCTGATACCATTCTGTCCTGACCCCCTCCCACCAAAGATGCCCCTCCTGAGCTTGCAATGGTGAAAGGGAGATAATGACCCCCAAGTCCCGCCTCGAGTAGGCCCCGGGGTGGCGACAAGCACCAAGGGTATGAGTTTTTCACAAATATGGGAGGCATTACCCTTTTTATTATTTAGGATCAGAAAATAGGACAAGTCAACCACCAAAAAAGGAAAAGAACAAGTGTATATAAATAAACCCAAACCAAGCCCACATGCATGTTTAAACAATTTTATAACAAGGTACAAGTACAAGGAAAAAAAGTACAATACCAAAATAAAACAATAGAAAAACAACTGTAACAACTCCAAATGCCTTACTAGTAGGGTCCCGCATGGCCCTGGTAGTCCTGCTAGAAACCTGAAAGTAAACATAGGGTGAGAATACAAGTATACTCAGTAGGGAAACATAAAGCTCTTGTGCACAAGTGAGGAGACATCCTAATGTCCCATGAGAAAAGTAGAAGAAACCTAACAAGGAAATCTATCCACCCAACCTCACCAGCCAAACTCACCAAAACACAATCACAACAGGTAGTAGTAGTATAAGGACAAGTGTATTGGGTACCCCACACCATTTCCCATAAGTTAGATGACCGTCCTGATGCTGTCACACTCTCCCTACCCACACACACTTGGGCCTCACATCCACGCATCCCGCCCGCACACACCTGGGCCTCACCACCACGTATCCTGCCCGCACATACCTGGGCCTCACCACCACGTTTCTCGCATGCACACACCTGGGCCTCACAACCACAACCACAACCCGGGCCGAAGACACCTGAACCTCATCCCGAAGATTCTTGGGAATAGATAGTAATAGAACTCTCGCCCGAAGACACGTGGGCCTGAAATCAAAACCTACCTAAAGAGTCTTAGGTGTAAGGTTGCCTCAAGCCATTATAGCCTATATGGGTGCCCGAAGAGTCTTGGGCCTAATCACCCCAATCGAAACCTACCCGAAGAGTCTTGGGTGTAAGGTCGACTCAAGCCGTCACATCCAAGGGGAGAAGGAGCAGGAAAGAGCTAGTAACCATGGGAAAACACCCTCTCCCATGAAATGGGAGTGTTCAGCACTAAGTGCTCAACATGGATGTGGTGCGATAAAACAAAAAAGAGATATATATATATATATATATATATATATATATATATATATATATATATATATAGCAACCACTCAGCCCAACCTATGGATATAAAAAGAGAAACTGAGCACGTGCCTCGGCACTGCTACCACGAAGCATGCACCCAACAAACAACCCCAAACCCATTAATGTTTTCACATTTCAGCAGAAATTATCTTATTTAGTTCCTTAACTGCTGGTCAACTATCCACAACCAACCACTTCAATCGTTCATAAAACATATCCCTGCCATCCACAAAACAAGTTAGGGAAACAAACACACTAACACGCCAAGTTACTTCTTATTAACCCACCAACCCATTGATTTCCATTTCATTACCAAGCCCCACCATTCATTAACTCTTCCATTTATTATTTATTAAACACAACCCATAGTTCGTTCACATTCAAACCCATCCCTGCAGCCCCGCTGCCAACCACCATAACCACAACCACCCCGAACATCATTATCCCTTTAAATACCATTTATTCCATCCCCACAGTCCGTTACCAACACGACATTCACACCAACCCACAACCAAGCTAACCGCATCCCCGCTGCTCACGCATTCCACAACAACCCACAAAACACCCCCATCACATACCACGTAACCAAGCCAACACCAACATGTTCATTATTCCATTTTGGTTCAACCGGGGTGATCACACAAGGGTTTTAGATTTTCATTTAAACAGCCAACTTTATGTGATTAACCAATTTTCACATTCAACAAAGTTCCATTCACAAAAACGGTCTAGAAAGATAGGGAAACATTTAATTGCGCAAGAAAAGGCCGCCAACGACTGTGATTTTCAGTCTGTATAAGACTATTCATTTCACTACATAATATTATTGGATATAAAAGGTAATGTAACATCAATCACAAATTCCCATCCCCGATCTTTAACCAGTTATTTTCTTTAATTAAAGGTTCAACCATTTCTCATTAAAACAAACGGATACCCACCCCGCATGATGTACAAATTAGAGAGACGAAGGTAAAAACCCTACCTCAACAGGTTCTTGATTGCAATGCTCCTCCAGATCAACCTTAGAAGACGTTTGTCAATGTCCCGGAAAAACCTCCTCGGGTGGAAGGGAAGAGCCGAAGGAAAGACAACAGATCCAATCTCGGATGTTCCGCCTCATCGTTACGATCCCGGGGCCACTGACGGATCGTAAATCAGAGCTCGGATGACAATGTTAAGGAATAAAGAGCCTTCGAGTCTCTTGAGAGAGCTCTGCTCAGAGGAGAGGGGAGGAGAGGTGTGAGTTGAAAGGAGGAGGGGACCCCTCCTTTTATAGGCGTGAAAAGAAAAAGTACACGGTGTGTACTTATGGTACACGGCGTGTACTAAGCCGTTTTCACACGGTCTCCACGTGGCCTCCAACACGGTTCCACGACTGTTGACTGGTCAACACAGGGTTTGAAGGTAACGCATACGCAGTGAAGGACTACAAGACGTGTAGATTGGACACACAACGTGTAGATTGGACACACAACGTGTACTCATTTATGGCACTCGGTAGGGACACGGCTCTAACGCGGCACACGATTGACGACTGGTCAACACATGGTAACGCGTACGTGGGGGGGGACTACATGGTGTGTAGTACTGGACACACGATGTATACCCATTTTCTTCACGCGGCAAAGACACGGCCGTCCACACGGGGTATACCTGGAAAGATGGTACACGGCGTGTACTCAAACTACACGGCGTGTACTTTCAAAATTCTGGAAAGTGTGGGAAAAGTCCATTTTACCCTCCAGAACACTTGTAGCCTTCTTTTTGACAGAGGAATGGGCCAGAGAGGTCTGGGCCATTACAATCTCATTGAAAATGTGTTGGGAATTTTGTTAATAAGGGACTGCTATGTGAATTGTTCATTAGAATGTATAAAACTATTAAAAATATTATATCATCAACATACTGATTGGCCTTTATTTGGGTTTATCATAGGAATATGACACATTTAATGTTTTATTATTAAGAAAATATGTCATATATGCATATCATGTATTGGGCCTTTATGTAGTTTGTTAGGAAGAAAAACCTTATTATATTGAAAAACCATAATTTATATTTGATCATAGATTGATAGTGTTATGGAATTACATGATTAACTAGGTTATGTTTTTTTAAAAATACAATATGATTTAATAAAAAAGATAATAATTATAAAATTCAACAATGGAAAAGTTTCCCACTTTATTTAAGTAATGAATAAAATTATAAGGACAAAATTTCAAAAAGTGGGAATAATGTAACAACCCATGAGATGGTATGAGATTTTTTTTATTTTTTATTATTAATCATTAGTTATATTTTATAATGTTATATTCATTATAAGTATATTATATTAGTTTCATTTATAATGAAAATTAATTGTTTCAAACCAAATTTGGGTTTCATGAATTATATACTTTTTATAAAATGCATGATTTCGAAATTATTGATTTTATATTTGAAAAGAAAAAATTATATTTTAAATTCATCAATTCGAAAATATAATTTGATGAATTTTTTAAAAATGTGAAAATTTTTAAGTTTGGTAATGAATAGAGAAAAATATTCATTTTTATTGAAAACTAACATTTTATTAAAAGAATTTACAAAGAAACGTTATATTTTGTATTAGTCATAATATTTCCTTAATTTATTTTTATTACAAATAATACAGAATTTCTAATATAATAAATACTATACACAAATCCTTTATAGAAACATATTTATATATAAAAATTAATTTTTTTAAAAATGAATTTTTTGTCATATTTTGTGGGATTAATTTGAAATTAAATATAGAAAATTATATGAATTTAAATTGTTAAATTTTATTTAATATATTAAATCATAATGATTAATAATTTTTATTAATCTCAATTCAATAATTTATCCTAATAAATATCAAAAATATTATAAAAAGTATCGTAGTGAATGTTAAAACTGGTTTACTGGCAGTTGAACATAAATGATTTGGGTTAAAATGACATAAAATTTTATTAAAATTTTTTTGACCATGATTTTAAATGTTGTCTTATATTGTTTATATATTTTACAAGATGGAGCATTTTTTCATGGTTGAGACATTAGTATATTATAATATTTTTAAAAATATAATGTGTTTCCTCTCCTCCACTTATAAAAGGATTCCCGATCTTTTCTTTTCCACATGTATACGAATATTTTTTATAGTAAAATATATAACCATATATACTCGGTATATTCATAGACATAATATACATTAAAATTTTTAATCATAAAACAAAACTAGGATTAGAATTAGGTATAAACATAAAGTTATTTTTTGAAGACGTTATTTTGTTCTCAACTGTGCGTTTTCAATTTATTTATTTTGATAACTCCATAAAATCATATCAAAACATGATAAAAAATAAAAAATTATTTTACTTATAAATTTATGTTTTAATATTAATTGAACAAACCTATATTCAATTCATTTATACATAAAATGGAGAACAAAACAATCATTTAAGTGTATAGTGGACTAGTTCCCCACGAAGTAGTTTAATTAATTTTACATCACCCTCTCTAAATACCCTTAATAAAGAATATATATATATATATTATTAATTGAATATATAATATTCATGATGTATAATATATCATCAATTTTTTCCTTCACATTCAATGAAAAATGATAACTTTATTCATGTTTATTGTTGGAATACCACCTCCTTGAATCAATGTGATATTTTTACATGAACACGTCATAAGGATTATATATATATATAATTATATTAAAATATAATTTATGATATGTATGAAATTATAAAAAAAATATAATTTTAACATTATACTAACTTATTTCTATTGAGTTAATTGAAAATTGATACACTACTCATGTGTACGTATGACCTATCATACCCATGATTGTAATATAAATCATTTTCATAATCATTTTTCATGGATGATTTTAAAAGTATAATTTATATTTACAAATGATCATTATATAATAATAATTATTTTTTATATGATGTAATAATTAACTATTAGACCATATCTAACATAACAATGTCATATCTATCAAATTAGGATAATATCACCAAAACATCTAACAAGTACACAATTGATTATAAAATTTAATATAACATTGTAATTAAAAAAAATTGTTGGAAAAATCATTAGATTTTATTTATGAAAATAATTAATTGACAAATGTTTATAGTTTTGTGATATAATGAATGTATGTGAATATTCATACACAAGTTTTGGGGCACATTATCTTGAAACAGTCATTTTAAATAAATAAAATATATTTTTTCTAAATTATTTTAATACATGTAAATATTCTTAAAATGATATTATGGGTATATTTATATGGACATAAATTAATTATAAATATAATTTTATTTCTAATTTTTCTCACTGTCAACGTTTTTAAAAGGGAATCATTGTACATATTTTATATGAATAGTTTTGAGAAACGGAAAAAGGATTATTTTAGTTTAACGTATATAGAATTAATAGTTTTTCCCACAATGATAACTTTTAGTTGAGGTATATTTTAAATTAAAAGATTTTATATTTCCTTCAAAGGAAATCCATTATTACCTTTTCATTATTCTTATGAAAACATGTTTTCAATGGCATGGATATTTTTATATCCAATATATTTCTAGAAATAATAATTTTTTTTCAAGTTAGATGATAGAAATACATGTGTTCAGGCATTAAGAAAATGTTACGGTTTTTTGGAGATGATTATGATGGTTATTAACCCTGATATATCTTCATATTTTGGGTGATATTAACGTATCCCATGATATTGGGTGATTTTGATATATCTCTCCATTGCATTGGGTATCGGAAGACAATTATCTAGTGAGGTTTATCATAAGAGATTATTGGAATTTAACTGTTTGTTATTACACATGTAATACTAATTGTATGTTTTATTTCAAATGGCCAAACCAAGTTATCTACATGATTTATCTATTCTTTTTTACGAGCAATCATGTCGTATTTGATTGATTTTATAGGGTATGATAATGCGGATAAATTTAAAGCAATATTTATTACAAAAGAATATGGATGAAATATATAACATTTTATAAAAAATTCTTTGCGAAATTTATAGATTTAAATTAATTATTTTTCATTTAAACTATGAATTTAATGTTTCATATGAAATATTTTATGAAAATACTTGGGTAGCAATGTTGCTCTTATGGGTAATAAAATTTTAATATGGATCTTAATGATTATTTTGAAACATGACAAAATTTTTGAATATTAATGTACTAAAAGTTTTCTTTATATAATTTTTATATCCTTTTTGATATTTTTATGCACAACCCCTTTATTAAAATAGTTTTCAATGGGCTCTAAGTGTTATTAAAGAGATGTATTATGTCAAGATAAAAATATTGGAGATATTTCCTAAAGTAAACACCTTTAATATATATAATGTTATATATTAGTGTAAAAATGGATATAGGGTTGTAGTGTCCACTTTGTGATGTAATATTTAATTTTATAATATAAATGACCAAATTTTAAATAATTATTATCATAAAATATATTTGATAATTTATGAAAATTATATTATTTTAATGAATGAGTTTTTTGGAATTATTATGGTTTGGTCTATATATGGATGTTCAACTAAAACCATGTATTTTTTTCATACTCCACTATGTTTCATCCATAAAAAATCCATCAAATATCACATTTCTCTTTATCTATAATTTTATTTATGAATTTTTAAAAAAAGAAATTCAGTTAAGTGAGACAATATTATTTGGAGAATTTTTGTGGATATTTATTTACATATGATATTAGAAAGTTGATTTCAAAATAATAATCTTGAATATATATAGATCTATCATAATTGTTTTTGAGAAATGGGAAAATGAAACCAAAGCCACACGCAAAAACATTGTTTTTACCAAAAGGAGGAAAACGTCTCTTCCAGTTGATAATTGATTACTGGTTGTGGAAAATACTTGGTGAACATTATTGTTGCGTTGGAAAAGTTGATTTCAAAATTTATAAATAATATCACAAAAATTGAACAAAAAATTTCATAAAATTTCATTTCACCATGATTTTTATTAATTGTTCTTCTCTAAAAACCATACCACATTCCATTAGTAATCTCATTCAACCACCTCCTATGCATATCCATTTCACTTCCTTAAATCACCCCGACTATCAAAAAAATTATAACCCCACCCACTCCGGCTCTCAATTCCACCATGTCACCTCTCTATTGTACCATGTTTCTTACGCAAAATAAGTATGTCAATATCACATACAGATTAGAGTTAATACATCCTAGAGCGCCCCGTGATATTATTGGATCCTACTACATCACTATAATAACTACATTCAGTCCCCCAATAATTTTATCACATTGTATTTCCTATATTTCCATTATTTCCTCTCCCACCCTCTACTATTATATACACTTAAACATCCATGTACATTCAATGTAACAATTACCATAATGAATTCATATATGACCACCCTTAACCACTATCTAGTGTTTCCCATCCCATTCATCACCAGTTCCTTACACACCTCTATATATAATGAAAACTCATCTATTCATTATCATTGGTTCCATTCTGCACACCCTAATTTTTTATAATTCATCAAACACTATGGATTCTCTATGATTTCACTGGTCTATCAATATCTCCTTACAATCCATGCAACATTGTCTTTCCCATACAATAATTATATCACCCCGCAACTATTGTTGTTGTCTAATTTGCTCACCAATATCATAGAAATCATGATAAAACCATCATGACTTCCCCCACCAAGGATACACAGTCAAATTTTAATCATAATAAATTATTTAATATCAATTTTTAACCAATGAAGAATTAGATTTATGAACACAATATATCATGGCCTATATAAAAAATTTAAGAAACCAAAATTTTGGAAAACAAAATTTTATTTATTGTAACATGAAAATTTCCAAATATTTATCACCCATATGAGATGAAACGTAGGGTCTAATTAACAGTAGTTAAATTAAAAGAATATAAAGAAACCAATTCATATGTTTTATAAATTTTTTATTCCTCCTGGAACACTATTATCATCGAAACAACATCACTACAATATTATTTATAGTGTAAATAGTTGCATATACAATCATATCAATGAATAACGTAATAAATCAAATTAAAAAAATATTAGATCTTATTTTATTAATATAAATAAATTATAATGAATCTATGTCAGTAAAAAATCAATTTTGAATAATTTATTCAGTACACCATATTCAATGTATGAATATTGATAGATATATTTAATAAATAAAACAATTTCCAAGAGAGTGATTAAGGATCCATTGATAACTCTTAGATAAATGTAAATTATACCACTATAATTAAATGATAATATTTTACCCATTATTTGTCAATTAATATTTAACTTAATTGAAGAATGTTATGGTTGAATATTTGAAAGATACTTTTATGTGACTCTATTATTTTTAATTTCCATTAAAAATGTATTCAAATAATTATTATATAAATTTATTTTTCTATTGTTATTATTCATACATTATTTTATAAATGAATATTCATATGAATAAAAAAAATTCACCCATTGAGATAAAGGTTTTTTCTAATATCATCTTATCATAATGATTTTGAGATAAAAAAATAAACTATCACATTCTGAACCTACTCTATACAATAAAAAAATATTATTTTGAAAAAATTATTTAAGAAATATTTCTCGTTGAATTTATTGATTCCATGGAAACATTTTAATTATAAATTTACTATAATAATGAATATTCCATTTATTTAGGTTTATTTATTTCATAATATTGTGTTTGTTTATTATTTTCCATAAAAATCTAGTTTTTCTTGAATTAAAAAATATTTAATGTGTTTAATCATCGAATAAATTTGAAATCAAATAATTTTCATCATGTTCACTATACGGTAGGTTAAAAAGTGGGATAATTTAAAATTAAAAAATCCAAATGAGATTACTTATATGTATTATAAGCATGATGTGATCCTTTATTTCATAACCATTTAATTTCTATGTTACGATTGATAAATAAAATCATTCCACATTTATTATTCTATTCATGATGTCTGTATGAAAATAATTTTTTTTATATGTTATTTCATAGCAGTATCAATGGAACCATATATGGAGGATCCCCTTTATAAATAGGAACAATTTATTTTGATGATTAATCGAAAGGAATTATAGTATATCTAAAGATCATTTGTTATTTGATATATGCAAATAAATATTAGTGTTATCATATTATATTACCTTAAACATATTATTATCACCTTTTGTATAAAAACATTATTCTAACACAATCTTCTTTTTTAGAATTGAATAGTAATTATCTTAGAGTTTATCCATCATATATTCACTCGAATAATAGACAATCATTTTATTATCCATGAAGAAAATATTTTTCTTTCATTTTCTATAGAATATTATTATTTTCATGAATAAAAAGATAATTTTGAATTAGTATATTTGAATAATGGATATTCATTTCTATCTATATTATTTAAGAATTTTAATGGAAAAATTTTTTTTTAAAGGAGAACCATTATGATTTAAAAACAAGAAACAAATATAGTAAAGATAAAATACAAGTATGTAGTCAAACAGATGTGAAATTATAAAATAAAATGTATTGATGTTATTATATAAGTAAAATCACTTTTTATCACAGGTTTTTATAAATTTATAATAAATTCATTATACACTAATGAGTGTTCATTGAACCCATGTGGTGTAATTTTATTTTTATTAAAAAAATCTATTTTTTGGTGTTCTATATTTCACACAATACAATTTATATGACATAACAAATATTGGTAATCAGATAATATTTTACCACATATTTGATTCATTCTAATAATTTGAAAAAAATAATATATTGTTAAATTTATAGAATTCTTATATTATTCATTATTTAATTGAAATTTTTTCCATCAGTATTTTTTCATGTTTTATTTCCCATAAATGTTTTAATTTTTATCATTGTACATAAAAATTATCTAAAAAATATAAAACAAAACAAATATTATAAATTAAACGGAAAGTGTAATTAAAAAACGGTAAAACTAATTTTCTCATGCATTCATAATTTTATAAAAAATTAAATTTAGTAACTTGTATTTATTATCCAAACATGTGCTTTGTGATATGAGTGTTATATTTATATGATACAAGAGGTTTCCATATTTGTAGCATCTTGGATCCAGGTGCCACACAATGGGTGCCCCAAACCCAAATGGTCACATGACCTCAAGTGCATTTCCCCAAATTCCAGAGGGTACCGACTACCAGCGAGGGCCTTAGACGGATAGTGGGGAAACTATTCCATCATTTGTCAATGTGTAGCACAGTGGAAATTAATATAAACATACAAAATCTAAAGTAGAAAACAATATAGAACTGAAATGGACAACAAATCTGAAGTAAAAGACAACCAATAGTCATATATAAGATGATGGAATACGTCTCTAATTCTAAGAATGAAGATAAAACAGGATACACTGCAATCTGATAAAATACAGAAAAATGTACAAGTAGAACAAAACAAAACCAAAGAAGTGAAACAAGAGTGTAGCAGCATCTCAAGCCTAAGCTTGGTCCCATGCTCTCCTACTTATCCGCAACAATTATATACCTGTGTAGGGACCCGTGGACTTATCAACACCTACAGTAATATAATCTTTTTGGGCCCAAAACATGACCCAAATAGGGTGTGAGAAATAAATTCCAGTAGGTAACCACCAAAGGCCCGTGGCCAATTGTCAGTGAAAATGTGCAACAACAAGGTTCAATACTGAAATACCGTAAACTAGGAAGTACAGAAAAGTAACAATTCCTACCAATTACATTACCATTTTCATAATTTTTTAACAATTCAATACAATTGAATTATGGGTTTCCTGAGACTCATCCTCAACCGATAATCTCCTATACCATTTCCACAATAGAAACCAAAACGGGATAATCCACAAGTAGAAGATAACAATAATACCAATCATGTTCTTTAGATTGGCAGGTACAACAGAAGAAATCAACAAAATGAACATTCAAAGTAAAAATTGTCCTGATACATATAAGTCCTTACCCTCAGGAAAGTCAGAACGAACCCCTCAGGTGGCTTTCCTCATGCATAATGAATATTTCCCTCAGGTATACGAAATATAGCCCTCAGGCACAGAAGCTACTACCAATAGGCATAATAAATGATTCCCTCATGCTAAACGAACACAAACCATTGGCTAAACAAAACACAACCCTCAGATATTCCATAGGAAAAGCAAGAAACTTGGCCAAGCCCAATGCATAAAAAATAAATTTATATATGTTTCCTCTCATTAAAACTGAAAACATGTTATCATCACGGCATACCCATGGATATCTTGGCCAAACAGCTAAACAAGGGAAACGAACCATCGGGGTGGCCCAAGATCAATGCAACGATCCCAAACTATAGTTTATACTCATTCAGTAGATTACCTATGCAATTATAGGTATTTTAATGGAAAAATTCTCAACCATACGACACCCCAATCATGGAAGTGGGGAACAACGGTACAAAAAATCAACTCGACAGTTGGAAATTAAACACCAGACCACCTACCTTTATCTCCTATGATTAATATACATGAAAGGCGCCTCCCGAAATGACCAATAACGACATAGATCTACGATAACTGTTTACCCATTCAAATCCAAATAACATCCCTTGGGGAAACACTTGGAAGGAGAGGTTCAAGAAGAGAGAATATTTCACCCATGTGGTTCAAATGAGATCAATGATGGATGAATCAGAGTCCCAGTGAGCGATCAGTATCTCCTCCAAGTCTCAACCACCTCTCTCATAGATCCTCCTGCGTTTTATGCCTCCTATACCAAATTAGTAGGATACTACCTATTTCCAACAGAAAAAACCTAACTACACGATGTTTACACTCAAGTACACAACATGTACTTTCTTTTTAACTGTTCATTAGAGGCTGTCTACACTGACTTACTGTTCATCTGACAATTGATTTTGCGGTGTGTATTACTATGTACATAGCATGTACCATGATTCCTATGGAGGATACTTCCACCACCTTAATGTTCACCTGCCGACTGATTACACGACGTATATTACTAAGTAAACGACATGTAGTGAGTTTCTACACCCTTAATCACCAACATGACTACACGCCATGTATATTAATCCCACAAGGCCAAAGTAAACTATGTGTAGAAAAAAGTACATGGAGTGTACCCATAAATATGCGATTTTCCCCACATTTCCCTTGTTCTCGCAAAAAAACATAAGGAAAAAGGATAATAAGAAACTCGTACCACAAAAATAAGGACCAGGTTCTTAAAAATATACCCCATTAAATCAATTTTCCCCAAATTGACCTTCCAAGGGTGGTTAAGATAATGGTGAGAACAACTCCAGCCACTGAGCATGTACATCAGTCTCCCTCTCCTAGGTTTCGTTCTGTACTCTTCCATGTTTCCATAGCACTAGTACGAGAGGAACTAATTGGCCTTGGATAACCTTCATGCCCCTATCAACAATATGAATCAGATTCTCCTCAAGGATGCATCATCTTGAAGTTCAACCTCCTATTTCTGAAAAATGTGAGATGGGTCTGAGTGATAACAGCTTAGATGAGATATGTGGAAGACATCGTGCATGGCCTGGTACCTCTATGGTAACTACAACCGATAGGCAACCGGCCTGACTCTCTCTAGAATCTCAAATGACCAGACATACCTCGATGAATGTTTACCATGTCTTCTGATTATTTTATGTCCCAACCTCAGTGAAACATGCAAGAAAACCTAATCCCCGACCATGAACTCCAAGGGTCATCTATGGAGATCAACATATGATTTCTAACAAGACTGTGCAGTAGCCATCCACTTCTAAATCAACTGATCCTACTCTAAATTCTCCTCCATGAGAAGTGGTCTTATTAAAGCTATGTCTCCTGCCTCTAACCAGCATAAGGGTGATCGGTATTTCCTACCATATAAATCCTCGTAATGTGCCATCTCAATAGTTCCATGAAAACTATTATTGTAGAAAAAATAGACTAGGGGTATGTGCTTATCCCATGAGACCCCAATGTTTAGGACACATGCACGCAACATGTCCTCCTACACATGTATTGTACGCTCCATCTGGCCATCGATCTGAGGGTGGTGAGTTTTTCTCATAAGCACCTATGTACCCCGTGCCCTCTGAAAACTCTAAAAGAAACGAGACATAAATTGGAATCCCTATATTAAATGATAGAACGAGGGACCCCATGAAGACGTACAACATCTCAGATATAGAAATTATTGATCTCGTCAACACTGAAGGTCTCTTTGATTGGGAAAAAGAGAGATACCTTCATAAGTATATCCACAACTACCTATACAACATCATTGCCTCGAGGTGATCTGGAAAACCGGTCACGATGTCCATCAAAACATCATCCCATTTCCACTCCAGAATGTGTAACTGCTTTAATAGTCCAGCTGGCCTCTGTTGCTCTGCCTTCACCTTCTGATAGGTTGAACATCTTGTAACAAAACCAGCTACCTATCTTTTCATACCTGGACACCAATACTGACATCTCATGTCATGGTACATATTGGTAACTCCATGATGTACTTCCCAAGCTGAAGCATGAAATTCCCACATCAACTCCTCACGTGTATCCCTTGAAACCCACACTCATCCATGGATACAAAGTACCTCGTCATCACCTATCATTCAATTAGGAGGATGGTCTTCACTTGCTACAGACTCCCGTAGAACAAGGCCTTCTAAATCGTATTGTTGTCTCATTCTCACTCTATCCATGAGGGTAGAAGTCACATCAAATGATGAAAGATAGGCTCATACCTGACTATCATGCACCTTAAAATGAATCTCATTGAACAAATCCATACACTTCCACTCACCATTGACCTCTTTCACTGCCAGTATCTGAGTACTCCAACTCTGTGCATCAGCCACTACATTACCCTTACCAGGTGTATAAGAAATCTCAATGTCGAAGGACTGAAGATATTAAAACCACCTTCGCTATCTCAAATTCATATCATGCTGGGTAAAGATGTATTTAAGACTTTTGGGGTCCAAAAACATCACAAAATATTCTCCCAAGAGATAATGTCTCCAACAGTGTAACTCATGAACAACTGTAGCCAATTCTCGATCATTCGTTGGGAAATTCCTCTCATGTGGCCACAACTACCGAGACCTGTATGCAACTACTCGATTTCCCTGCATCAACACTACTCCCAGCCCATTACCTGATGTGTCATAGTAAACTTTATAGATCTTCCCTTAATCTGGATGTATCAGGACTGGTGATGAAGTCATCTTTAACTTCATCTCCTAAAAGGATGTCTTCCATGATTTTGACCAAACGAACTTCGTACCCTTCTTCGTCAAACCCATCAACATCACTGCCACGTGGGAGAAGTCTTTTATAATGAACATATAGAAACCATACTTCCCCAAGAAACTCTGTATTTCTAACATGATCTTAGGATGATTCTAGGAAACTATTTCTCTCACCTTCTCTGGGTCTACTTCAACTTCTGCCTCTGAGATAATATGACCCAGGAAGTGAATCTGGTCCATCCAAAGGTGGAACATTGAGATTATATCATATAAATTATGCTCTCTCAGTGTACTCAGTATGATCAAAATATGGGTGGAATGGTCATTTTGAATGAGAGAGTACATAAAGATATTATCCACAAAGACTACCACAAAAGAATCCAGATATGGATGGAACACATGATTCATCAGAGCCATGAAGACTGCTATCACATTTGTCAGTTTGAACAGCATGAACAAGTACTCGTATAGACAATATCTTCTCTGAATGGTTGTAAGCGGTATGTCCTATGGTATAATGCAAAAATTATGATATCTGTATCTCAATTCAATTATCGAGAACACTCGTGATCCTCAAAGTTGATCAAAAATATCATCAATCATCAGTAAGGGATATCAGTTCTTAAATTTTAACTAGTTCAGTTTCTGATAATCCACACAAATTATGAGGGTATCATCCACCTTTTTCGAAAATAGGACAAGAGAACCCCAAGGAGAAGTACAAGGTTAGATTAAACACTTTTCCTGTAAGTCCTCCAACTACTTCATCAGCTATTTTAATTCTGACTTATCCATCCTATACGGAGGAATGGACACCAGTTCCACTCTTGGAACAAGCTCAATAGAGAATTCCACCTCTCTCTCCAGAGGTAGACCTAAAAAGGCGTCAAGGAGGACATCCCTAAAATGATCAACCACTGGTGGCAAATCCTTCTTACATTTTCCCTAGTTATCCAGATATAAACTTGAAATTTAGGCTATCGCTCAACCTCGCCCACGATACTCGGGTCTTGCTAGGATCTCCTAGACATCCCATTCTCCCTTGTATAGAAACTCTCATCCCTCTAGTGATGTGAAACTCACCCTGTGACGATAGCAATCTATAAAGGTTCGAAAGGGTTCCAAAGACTCCTTCCCGAGAATGATGTCATAGCCCGTCATCTCTATGAAATACATGTCCCATAGAAAGTGACACCCACCAAACTCTATGGGGAACTCCTTTCACTATCGAACACCTGATATTATAATTACTAATGGTGTGTCTAGTGTCATGTAATCAAGGGAATAAGAAACAATAAGCCCAAGGATGTCCACAACGGGCACAAGTATAAATCTATGTGTAGAACCATTATCGAAATGTACTTAAATAAAAAAGAAGAAACTAGAATAGTACCTATGATAGTGGAAGGTTTGGGATCCTACTCCTATTGGGTATATTGCACTGCAAATTTCTGCCCAATGTCTTGGCCCTACGACACATCCTGGCTACCCTGAGCTGACCTACCCTACTGTCTCTGAGATCCTAGTGTCTGGCTACCACAGCCATGACCACCACCTTGGCCCAAACATCTTGACGTATTCCAATTCCCTAACTGGTAAGAAGATTCTATCCAGGCTTCTGCATGCATTGTATGCATAGAACCCCTCTCACTAATCACTAGTGGAAATTCCCTACAATATCACTGCAGATGACCCATCCTTCCGCAAGCTCAGCAGTCCACTGGGTCACATGGACACTGAGGTCTCTTGTGCCCCTCTTTAACACACTGTTAGCACATTACCTGGCTACCTGTAGAATTCTTCTGGCTAGCACATCCACCTTGATAGAAATCCATCTGCCTCTTCCTCTTGCCTGTAGAAATAGTACCAGAGATTGGTGCCGAACTGCCTTGGTCCGTACCACCAGCTTCCCGTAGGTTCCTCTTAGTAATAAACCCCTGGTTCATAATTTCATGCACTATAAGCCACCTGAAAACATTCACCAGTGCTCGAATTCCATATCCTCAAATAGTCTATCCCTCAATGTCTCATCACCCACCATAATAGGTGAAAAATGTTGTATCTCGTTGAAGTGGGCAGGATAATCCATCACTAACATGGCGCCCTGCTGAATATTCATGAAATCTCGAGCTCGATCTACCCTTAGTGTCTCTGGAAATAAAAATTCACAGCAGACTGCTAGAAAATATTCCCACGACATGTCTCGATGATGCTCAGTTTGGGGGTAACATACCACCATCTCTTGGTGGAATCACGCAGCATGTATGTAGCAAGCTTGAAACTTCTCCCTGAAGTTGTCTTCGAATGCTCGAAGATCATCTCCATAGAATCCAGCCATGACTCCACAGCCCGTGGTCCTCTATCCACTCAAAATATAGGCGGATGCTGCTGTTGAAATATACGTGTCATCTCTTCCATAGATGTTGCAACTGATAGTGCTCCCTGGAAGGTATGCATGAACTGCATGAAGCATTCATGCACCTGTGCATCCGCGCCTGTGTTCGGTATAATGGTTGGCGCCGCATCTGGCACTACTGGAGGATTCATCGGTAGCCTATAGCCCACCATGTATGGAGTATAATAGTCACCACTATCTTGGAAAACCACTCATGGTGGTCTCGACAGCATGACTCTTCTTGGTTAAACACATGCCTTAGTTTAATTTACTACTGAGGATTATTTTTTCCGGTTAAGAGTGTCAACGAAAAGAAAAAAAATCAATTAGAAGAGGAAGAAAAGAGACTACATGGCATGTATAATTTCTACACTGTGTTTACCCTTAAGAACATACATGGTCATGTTCTGATGTCAGCCTGAGAGTGTCTCAACCCCAGGAACACGGCTTTTTACACATGCACATGGTGTGTAAACCACCCCGTCTCCCCAGTCACACAACCAAGTCCACACGATCTCTCATTGGTCAAGACTACAAGGCGTGTCCCACAAGTATGTGGTGCGTACTCGACGAGCACCACCGGCCCGTGTTGTCCGAGACATGGCCGGATTTAAGTCTCGCACTACACAACGTGTTCCACATAGACACGACATGTACGAGAAATGATAACATAGACCCTTATTGTTAGCTACACGGCCAGATCACAATATTAAACTACATGCCATGTGCGTGATTGACACTATGTGTATAAGCTAAGAATTATCCGTCTGTGTTGTTAGTAACTAGGGAGACATAGTGTCAAGACAACACGGCGTGTACAAATAGTACACGATGTGTTCCCATAAGAACATACATATCCTATGTCTCTGCACACATGTCCAAGGACGTGGTTAGAGACTACATGGCCTGTACATAAGGTATATGGTGTGTACTTAATTTTTTCCATTCCTTACCAAACAGAAGGGTACATGTCATGTAGTCAGAACTATATGGCATGTATACTATGTTTTTATAGATAGTATGCCTCAGAAACTACTCAGGAGCACCTTTCTCTTTAATTTCAAGTGTCAGTATGCCTATTTTAAATCCATGGGGGCCCATACTCCCTGTGAACCAAAGCTTAGCACCCGACCATTCACATTATAGTACAAAACACAACCAAAGTCTAGATCATGATCCACTAAATTCCTGTCCATGGGAGATCATACTTCTCAGGAACCAATTTTTAGCATCATGAAACCCATCTATAACATGTACCATTACCCAATCAACAGTAGGATTATCTAACCAGGTTCCTATCACAACAACTTTCATTTCAAGCACAAAATCTATCAAAACAACAAGAAATTTCTATTGCACCTACATGGAATGAAAACTATGCATGAAATGTGATTCTAACACGTCCCTAAATGATGCATGATATTTCATACCAACATCTCAACAGGTTACAAATAAATAGAAACCAATTATAAAAATATAAACCACACACCACAAGTGCATCACCCAACGGTGAACATAAAATCAACTATAAAAGTACAAAACTAGAAAAATTGAAATTAAATGAGGTACAATGGATTTTCCCTATACACGGGTTAGCTACTTCTGGCCATGACTTTTTACCAAGTACCTATTCCAACCTATCCCAAGTTATAGGATCCAAAAAGAAAGTCAAGACGAATAGAAACTCCTCTAATACCACTTTGTAATGTCATGGATCCCTGTGCCACACAACAGGTGCCCCAGAACTGGTTGATAACATGACCTCAAGTGTAATTCCCCAAACGCCAGAGGAAACTAACTAGCAGCGATGTCCTTAGACTAATAGTGGGGAAACCATTCCATCATTTCTCAATGTATATCACAACGGAAAAAAATATAAACATAAAAAAGTAGATGTAGTAATCAATATAGACCAGAAATGGAGAACAAATTTGAAGTAAAAGACAACCAGAATTCATATATAAGATGTTACAATATGTCTAGAATTCTAAGAAACCAGCCAAAACAAGATATAACTTAATTTGATAAAATATAACAGAAGGTAAAAGTACAAAAAAACAAACCAAAGCATTGCAACAGGAGATCAGTAGCATCACAAGCCTAAGATCGGTCCAATTCTCTCCTACTCCTCTGTAAAAATCATGTACATGTGTAGGGAACCTTGACCTTATCAACACATGAAACAATATAATCTGTTTGGGCCTATGACATGAGCCAAATAGGGTGTGGGAAATAAATCACAGTAAGCAACCACCATAGGCATATGCCCAACTTTCCGTGAAAATGTGTAACAGTAGTGTGCAATAATGACATACAATAAACTATGAAGTAATCAAAAGAAACCATTCCTCCCAGTTACTTTACCAATTTAATAATTAATTAACAATTCAATATAATTGAATTATGAGTTTCTCGAGACTCGGCCTCGACCGACAATCTCTAATACTAGTGCCACATCAAAAACCACAACATGCTATCCAACAAGTAAAAGATTACAATAATACGAAGCATTTTCTTTAACAAAGAAGGTACTACATAAGAAATCACCATAGGGAACATTCAATGTAAACATTTTCCTCAGACATTCAAGTCCTTACCCTCAGACTAGAAGGAATGAATCCCTCTGTTGATTTCCCTCAAGCATAACAGATATTGACCTCAGGCATACGAGATATCTTCCTTAGGAACAAAAGCTACTGCCAAAAGGCATAAGAAAGGTTGCCCTCAAGATAAATGAACACTAACTCCAGGTAAAACAAAACACCATGCTCAAACATTCCATAGGAAAATAAAGTAACTGGTCCGAGCCCAATGCATAAGCAAGTAATTTATATATGTTTCTTCTCAAGAAAACTCAAAACATGATATCATCACGACATAACCACAGGTATCCTAGCCAAACATCTAAACAAGATAAATGCACCCTCAGGGTGGCCCTAGGTCAATGAAATGATCCCAAACAGTAGTTTATACTTATTCATTAGATTACATATGCAATTCTAGGCATTTAAACGGTCAGAGTCACAACCATACGACACACCGAACATGGGTGTGTGGCATAATGGTATAAAAAATCAACTCGACAGTTGGAATTAAACACAAGAACACCTACCTCAATCTCCTCTGATCAATATACATGAATGTTGCCTCCTAAAATGACCAAGAATGACATGGATCTGAGATAAAAGATTACCCATTCAAACACAAATAACTTCCCTTAGGGAGTGAATTGGAAAGAGAGGTTCAGAAATAGAGAAGATCTCCCTCATGCTGTTCAAATGAGAACGAAGACGGATGAATCAAAGTCTCGGTGACCGATCGTGAACTCCTCTATGACTTAGCCTCATCTCCCGCGGCTCTGGGGGCGTTCTATGCCTCCTCTATCGAATGAGGAGGTTATTGCCTGTTTTTAATGAAAAAAACATAACTACATGGAATGTACTCTCAAGTACACGACACATACTTTCTTTTTAACTATTCCCTGGCAACTACTCTCCACTGCCTTACTATTCATCTTCCAACTAATTACATGCTGTGTGTTACAATGTACATGGTGTGTACCATCATTCTTCTGGTGGATACTTCCACTACCTTGCTGTTCACATACTGACTGATTACATGACGTGTATTACTATGTACACAGTGTATAGTTACTTTTTACACTCTAAATCGCTGACATGCCTACTCGCCCTGTATAATCATCCCACCTGGCCAAAGTACATGGCTTGTAGAAAAAGTACATGGTGTGAACCCATAAATTTGGGATATTGCCAACATTTCCCTTGTTTTCTTAGAAACACTTAATGAAAAAGGAAAAGAAGAAACCCGTACCCCAAAAATAAAAAAAGGGTTCTTAAAATTTTAATATATAAATATTAAAAAGATACACCTCTTTCCTTCAATAATGATATGAAAAAATGGGACAGAAGAAAATAATGCTATATATATTTCTTGGAACTTTTATACAGGATGACATAACCAAGAAAAATTTCACCACATTTTTTGTATCCACTTATATAGACATCCTAGTATGAAACAGTTATAAACCATTTATTAACAATATAATAATTTATTAAAAATTATAATAAATATATCAATGTCATGTTTTAATTTTATTGCACATATGTACCTTTTTTAGTATGATGACCAAAAAGTTAGATTTGTTGGATAAAAAAATCACGACACTTCCTAGATAGGACATCCCTTGATATACCAAATTATTTGGATTTGTAACCCCCAATATGAAACAATAATTTTCTATTGTATAATATATTGAACCAAGAGTTTATTATCACATATATATTTAACAAATTTATAATTTTTAATAAAACATGATATCTCTAATAATATTATCAATGAAATATTCTCAATCATTGATAGATGAATAATGTATAAAAAATTAATTTATATCATAAAATTTAAGAAATATTCAAATCATTTGCATCCCTTAAATCACAATAAATATTAATCCTATATACCTATAGGATGAAATAGATAATAACAACTTCCCCATGAAATAATACTATTTTATATACAGAGTCACTTGATTACACAACTACAATTATTAATAATATTCAGAAAATAGTACACAGTAGGTAAGGGTGAGAATATAGATATTGATTCTGTCCAACCCTAGAAATCTAATGAGACCATGATAATTATGGATAATAATTAAACCCATAATGATATAAATAAAATAATATAATCAGAAATAACCATTCAATAAATATTTTTAAACCACATCGATTTCAGAAATGAAATAAAAATAATATCATCAGAAAATAATATTCATAGATTATTTTATTTCATCGCACAATATTTTATATTATTAACTCTGTATAAATGTGTATAATATCCTAGGGTGTTATGTGTAAATAACATTGGTTGGGACAATTTCTACCCACACATACTCACAATGTTTCTAAAAATCTACTAGTAGCATCTCCTTACAAAATAATTGGCCTCATAAAAAAAATAAACATTTTCATATAATAGATAAGAATATATCATCCTTATTTGGTTATAATTATTATTGGACTCCCACCTTTAGTGGCTCTAGAGACCTCAATCCATCTTCATGATAATGGAATTCTCAAAAATCATCCCAAAAACTGAGACTCTCACGATGATATGGCGTCTGTATATAAGAATTGTCCATGCCTCAATCTAAAACATAAAAAATACATGTCACATACTACCATATCATAAAAAATATCATAATAATATAATATATCTACTAATTTATAATAAGAAATTCCAAAAAATCTATCATTAATAATTAATATAATTCGATTTCAGTTTTGAATGTTCATTTTTTATCCCAATTAACAAAATAGTACATAAATCTCTAAATAACTCCATATAAGTGAAAAAACTCAGTAAGAAATTTTATTTTACATCCATAAAAATATAAAATTATTTATATATCAAAATTTTAATCATAACATCTATATGATTTATTTTATCCTATGTATAAATAAGATTAAATATATAATCCCTTGATTTCTCATATTGGGAAACCCAATTTTCACATATTATCATTTTCCACCATATCCTCTCTTCTTCAGCATGATCCTATGACATAATTGTGAAATTAATATAATAAATTAATATTAACCCATATTGATTTATCATAATGTAGTTCTTACAATGTCTAAACCATGTAAGAATAGAACTTCCATAATTTTACTCATAAATTGATCATCTACCATTACCTTCACGTGTTAAATCCCTACACAACCATGTACGTCCGTCATGTACCTCATTTCATATTTCTCAAATAATAATCCACTATCTAATGATGATTTATAGAATATTACATGTGACCTTGAATTTTATGTAGGCCGTGGAACCAATTTGACATTATCCTATAAGAACCTAAAATATGTAGCAAAACATGATTAAACATAATTACAGAAAATTAAATATTCCCATATTTAATTAGAATATCCTTCTACAAATTTTTAAAAAATGTAATTCTGACTATATTATGAAATTTTACCATCATGATAAAATTTCATACTCCAAATAATAATTTATAATTAATAAAAATTAAAATTACTCTCAATTGAATTTCAACACAAATTTAGTCATAACAAAATATCATCCAAATATATTTTTATGTATTTTTTTTCATTTCACAATGAATATGTAATATTCTACCGTTATTATTTTTTATTACTTAGAAAATCATTATTTAAAATCTTATAGTAACTATTCCAACATATTCTATGTCATATATCAACCATTTCAATTTCAATCTTCCCTTTAGTCATCCATATATCAATTAAGAACTAATTTAAATATCTGTATCAACACATTGACATAAAATTTGTATAAAAAATTTTAATATATAATATTTATCTTAGATTTTCATGAATTTATCAAGAATCCTAGAAAAAAATTTCAATAATTGTTTGGTATAGATTAATAAAATATTAAAATAGCAATCCACCTACCACAGTTATCGGACAACTAGTGACCCATAATCACTACCAATCATTCATCATATTTTCACATTGTACACTTATTTATCATCATCAATCATCATGCATGATACATTTTAGAATATATTTCAAGTGGGAATAAAAATAATATCGAAACAATGATAACACTGTATAAATATAAAATTATAGTGTCCACATTATATTCTTTCTTAAAAACATAAAATAATATTCCAATAAATTTTACAAAACCACAATTGACTATTATATTTTAAAACATGACATAAATCATATATATTGATAAATAGTTATATTATAGAGTTAATAAAATATAGGACCAATAAATATTTTCTTATAAAAGAATTATATAACTAAAAACATTTCTAATAAATATATATTGTAAATAAATAATTGTAATTAATTATAAAAAACTGAGTAATTAAATTTCATTACATTCTATAATTTAATACAACATTCCCTTAAAATTTAAAATTACAAAAAAATATATTATAAAAAATCATAACCAATACTAACTATGCACACAAAATTTCAACCTCATACTATTAAAAATAAAATTTCAGCCTTTAAAGTCAGACTGACTAAAATAAACCAAAAAATATAAAAAATACTTAAACAATTAATTTCTAGATCCCTCTATAAGAAACATCACTGAGAAAATATTATATCTAATCAATTTATAATCGATATAGATAAATGGAAATATTATTTTATTAATTAAAAACATTAAAATATTAATTATTAATATATCGCCACTTAACAATATTAAATTTAGAATAATAAATATAATTTATGATATTATACATGTATATGTGATTAAAATATTATAGGGGCACAAGATTCCCTGAAATACAATTAGATAGTTTGTGTTCAGTTAGAGTGTGTGCAAAACTAATCCTTTTAAAAAAATCCTTCTATTCTATACACTATAATATTTTTTCCCATAGGAATAAATAGACCATTTTTTTCTTTTGTAATTAATAAAACCAAGACACAAATACAAATATTGAAATTTAAATGAAACGTTCATACATATTTTACATCGTACACCTATATATAGAAAATATAAGGGGTATGAAAACATCATTTTTTCTATAGAATACACTATAAATCACATTGGGTGTGGATACAGTATCCTGGTAATGCCACCCCTGACAAAGTCTCACAACCTCTTCCTCTCTACCACTAGATACATTGAATATGTGTACATCTTTTTTTCATATAACAGTACTTCCCAATGTCCACTCCCTCTTTTTCATCTCAATGAACTATTTTTTTATACTTATTAGTTTATAGAAATATAGTTCACAACTCAGTTTAAGGACATGAAGGCCCCCTAAGTAATATTAAAGATAATATTCATACTAAATTTTGAGGTTAATGGTCAATTTTATTATGAATATTATTCTTAATGTTATCATAAGGATATAAACAACTCTTATTAGTAGTATTGAGTGTATGATAATCAATGTAGAATAACCTGAAACTAATTATCAGGATAGTAATTCTATAAATGTAATTATAATTTAGTCTATGGACATTCATTGCTAAAATATACCATATGTATCAATAATATGATCAAGAAATAATCATACTTTGATATCATTTTATATACATCTAGGTATTCCTTTATCCACGTCTGCTTATATTATCCTTACATATGCACACATCTCCCATGTTCATTTATATCCTATTTTATTTTGAATGTAATGCAATCGTTCATATACACTAATTTAATCAAATGTAGATCATAAATGTATTCCATGTTTTTGTATTCTTAATATTAGATTAAATTGTTACACACCCACTCATTAGGATCATTGTAACACTTTTTATCTTAAATAACGTAGTTCATACTATCTCCTACCTATAAATATTCATATCTTGAAATCTATTTAAATATTTACAATATTATTTCATATCTACCAATATGTTATTAATTTAAAATTAAAAATAAAAAATATATAAATTACCTAATTCAATATCACCATTTTTATCATACACTATTTTTTATAGGGAATTTATATTGGATATTTTAATTTTTTTTAAATTAAATAGTAAACATAAAATTATAGAGTGAAATATAGGAAAACAATGATGTTAAAATAACATCATTCTAATTCTTTTCAATTTGATACATGTCTTATGACATAACCCATTTTTTCCAAGAATTTATATATTATATTATTTCTATATTATGGTGTCAAAAATATATTATGGTGTCAGGTCATGAGTCTTTTATGGCTTATAAAACACAATTGAAATTTCTTTATTGTGTGGAATTCCTCCATTTGGTAATTTTCATCAATACATCAAAATATCCTTAGTGTAATAACTTTTTTGGTGTAGAATCATGAATCCACTTAAAATCAACCCTATTCATGATTGTAACTCATTAAGTTAACTATACATGCTAAACATTTTAGTTCCCTTATATTAAGTAGATTACTATTCTAAATCCTAAATATGACATAGTCTTTGATTATGAAATGAAAAAAAATATATGGTGACTAAAAACATATTGGATATTTCCTCCTAGGAATAATATCCACTTATGGTGAGGGTATCATTAATTATCCATTGATTTAAATTGTCATACACTACCATATGACATCAGTTTTATTTTTGTTCCATATAAATTTCTTTTTACCTTAATATTGGACATTAATTATTTCAATCGTTCTAGATTGATCTCAAATGATCCACCAATCCATGCTATGACTATACACATTTTTTAGAACACAAGTGAATGTTTATTTAAAAAATGTCACCATAATCACATCATTTACATGGAATATAGGCATTAATACATCAAACATTCCATTAAATATTAATATAATCATTATATAATTAATTAATTTGATATGATTGTTGGTCCATGCACCCTTACATTAAACAACATTATTCAAATAAAAATTTCATTCATGACATTAAAAAAATTATAGAAACAAAAATATTAACCATAATCCTTCCATGATGAATCATAAATAGTTTGATACCCTATACATCAACATCTATACTATAATAAATCACTCAAAACAATTCAATAGATCTCAATTCCTGATATCCAGTAATTATATATAACGATATATAGTCAAAAAAACTATGAAATAAGTTTTTAAACTTCTTCACATAAATGATGGAAAACTACATTAAATTCCCTAATAAATATTTTGAACAAATAAAACATAACCTTATGGATACTACAATCCCATACATTGGATTTATGTTGACAATATTTCATACCTCTATCTTTCTACCTCGTTACCAAAAAAATATAATTGTTTCTTATTATATTTATAATTCCACAAAACTACATAGGGATATCTATATATGATCTTACAGCCCATTTTTAAATATAATTTTCATAATATTTTCAAGATAAATCTTATACCATCATGAGGACTGGATATTGATGGATCTTTCCACCCATTAGTATAAATTCCCTTTCATCTATTTTTACAAAACATGTAGATTTATAAATCACCAATATTATAAATAGCTTCAATAATTTTATGATATATCAGATAGTTAGTTTATCACATTGAAATGGATCATTAAAAAATACTCACTCTCTAATGAGTGAATCATAGAGAAGTGGACAAGGGTCCTTAATGAAACAAATATTGTCCATATCTGTTATGAATTCTCGTAAAATATATTACCCAAGAGATATAAAACATTCAATGATTTCATGGGATCTATATAATATTATATAAAAATTTCATAATGATTTAACATATATATTTTTAGAAATAGAATATGTTGAATCAACAGATAAAACTTTTAAATGATTGATATAACTTGATATATGTTATCACCATTATTTATTAGGACACTATTTCATATATAGCTAAATATCCTTTAAATGACCATTGTAAATATAAAATACCAATTTATTTATATTTAGAATCATATAAATGTAGAATCAATGTCTAGTATAGGTAAAATAGTTATTGATTATAATTATTTCATCCACAATGTCTTTTTTTTTGAATATTGATAAAAAATCAAATAATATTATGTTTTCTATAATAAATATTTATTGAAATTAAACTTCATCTATTTAATCTACTAATTAAATTGGTTTTCAATTAAATGTTTCATTTACTACCATCACTATATAACACCTAATACCATATATAGAAGTAAAGAAATGTATTGATTCCATTTTGAATCCATCATATATTACTAAGATAAATATATCTCTATTAATAATCATGACATATCCTAACATCAAATATAATTTTTGAATTTAAAATTTACTTGTATATTTACCAGATTTCTTCATTCATTTACTCAAACAATATATAAGATGAAAAATTTCCAACAATATCAATAATTAATCATTTGTATATATTATAACTTATATGAACTTATTTATAATTTGGCATACAACAATAACCATATTCTAATCCACACATAGTGCTTGATCACCTTCATTAGATGTTCATGAAGTATAAAAATACTTTTATAATAAATAAATCATTTTTGAATGCATATACCACATGGATTATGTCTCCCCCTTAAACATTATTCAAAGAATAGAATATAATCCTCTTGGAGATGGATTACATCAAAGTACCTCATTTTGAGGATTATGGATGTCCATTATAAAATATCTATTTTATTCCATCACTTTTTCAATCCATCATAGTGATATTCAATTTAATAAAACCATTAACTCATTTCGCAACATGAAAACATTCTTCGTCAAACTATATCACATTTTCATTTGTTCTATTTGATGATGAAAAATAATTCTCATTGACTCCCCTTTTGAGAGATTATTTTTCAAAGCACAAACTATACATTCACAATCAAACATATTTCTCCATGTAGGTAATGTTCGAAAAATCATATAATCATCCTTTGTAGTGAAATGCATGAAATCAAGAATTTATGCTTACTTCTAATATTCCACGTCTTCTAAGATAAAACTATATTATTTATTATTAGTTATATATATGTCTTAAAATACTTTCACATATGTTTTTGAATCACTACATCAATTGAGTAATCATATAAATTCCAATGATAATACACTTCTTCTTGAATTCCTTATTTTCTCCATATTATAACACCTCCAAATATATCCTTCTTTATAACAAATTTAATATCCTAAGCTCTGATAAATATTTTAATGATTTCTCTGTGACACATTCCGAGTTTCATTACATGATTATAAATTAATAAAAGCTATTAAAAAATTTAGGAACTTTTCATTTCATTTCAATATAAAAACCATCAAATTCCAAATAGTTTGTTTTGGCCAAAACTGATTTAAATTAATTATTTTCATAACTGATTTTTCACATATAAGAATATTATATCATATCTACACATCGATAATATTGATGTATGTAATAAATTTCCATGGTAATAGGTTAAGAAAAAATATGAAATCTCTAGTTGAATTTGTTATACAATTCAATATTCTTATTGTGATGCGATTCACCACCATATATTATTAATTTCACATCGTAGATTTATTTTTTAAAATAACAATTTCGTTATCTATGATCCTTTTTGAAAAATTATTCATTAAAAAAGATGGTATGATGATTTTAATTAATGATATAATATCCAAAATCATTTTCACTAAGGATTAATATTTTATCCCTTCTTTACATTTATGTATTATTTCATGGGAGAATATTTAGTGTTTAATATATACATATCTTGTTGTTCTCTATCATTCATCTCAAAATTCAAATTGTTTTTATAGAGAAATTCATAGTTTTTACCAAGGTGATAATTATCTTCATCATGGGTAGACGTCATTTTCTATTCATACTATCTCTAGGAAGATATTGATGTTTCATGGAATTACTATTTTTCAAAACATATGATAATATAATGAAAATGTTCAAAAATAAAATCACTATGTTACTATATATACTTTTTCATTTTTTTAACATCAATTGATTATTTTTCTCCCTACACTAATAAATTTTAACTATGTCTAAATATGATAAACATAAATTGTTATTTACACATTCATCCATATTGATTTTTAAATCACCTCTCTACAATTAAATATCCAATTTATGGCATAAAAATATCCATATTTACCATAATATGTCATTCCCACTTCATTATCAATTTATTATAACTAACCAAATTATTTGAGGCACACATAATATGATTTAAAATGACATATTTTCAGTGTTAGATTCAAATATATATATTCCATCATTTTTATAATAAAACATGGGGATATAGAATATTGTGTCTTATTTATACTTATTAATCGTATTAATATATGTATCTTAAAAAATCAAACAGTGAGCTAACGTAGATTAAGAAAACTAGAAATATGAGGATTTTTTTCTCATTTGAGTATCCTTTTATATGTAATCCATGTAAAATATCATTATGAAATTAATTTACATTTCAATATCTATCAATATTTTATTATTAAATTATAATAGAAATAAAAAAATTCTATTTATGTTATATACTGTAAGAAATAAATATCAGTATTTATAGATAAGAAAAGGTGTGTGTGTGTCTAAATGTCTTTTAATTGTTCTCACATAGAAATATGAGGATTTTTCCATTATAGTGTCACTATGAATTACATAAAAATGGATCCTCATCAATGAATTCGATGTCTGAAAATAAAGACACAACATCCCAAAGAACACATCAATATATTACCCAATGGATTATGAACATACTTCTCCTTCGAGAGTTGAATTATATTTTCTCAGACTTGGAAGAAGAAAATGTATACAATCTCTATGAAAAAGGATTGTTGTGGGACAAAAATTCCATTATGGTGTCACTATGTTTTGCGTAAAAAATATCATGAAAAACCAAATCACTCTTTTCAGTTTAAGTAATGTAAATATTGAATATATAATTTAATTTTTAATACAGAAAATGAAATTAATTTCATAATGATGGAAAAACATTTTTGTCATGGCTTATCTAAAAATTAGATATAAAATAGTTTAAATAAATCATGTTGCATGAATAATGAGGTTTCACGGTCAATGAAATTTATAATAAGGATTGTAACAATAGGAAGCATGGTTATATATCCTATGGTATGATAGATTCATGTAATAAGAACCTCACACATCACATATCAGTGATCAAGGAATATGTTTACACATGTCCCTTAGGTTTAGATTGAATATAACTCATCAATATTCCATAATGAATAAGATATCATTAAAAATATTTCTTTTGGTTTCCATTGTTAAACTATTGATAGTGAATTGAATCCTTGTGTTCTTATCCTAAATGACCCACTTAATACACAAGATCACATTTTCTAAATCAATCAGTCAATATTTGGATAAACATATCATATCATTTCAAGACCTCATATATAATTTAATTTGAAAATTTCATATTTCAATATTCTAAAAAAATTTATACCAAGAAATGTGGTTTTCATCATTTCATATAATTTAAAATTAAACCAATAATATTTTCTCATCAATTATATTTAATACATTTTCCCATTATCAATTTAAAAAACCCTCAATTTTAAAATACACCCATATTATAAATTCCACTATACTGGGGTGCAGTTTTCCATTGTACATAAAAATTCAATTTCATATTCCAATTCAAATACAATTGATTTTTCAAAATTAAGTTAAATAGAAATTATATAAAATCAATAAATTTAATTTTTATTTATAATGTAGAAAAAAATGGATCCACCTATCTTTTATCATGGTATCACATATCAACAGTACTCGAAATATGATTTTCCACTGAAAAACTAAGAGGATAGGAATCGTGAAATCAAAACTATGTCCATGATTCCATAAAGAGATGTTAGATCCATCAATATTGTGATGATCTATAAACCTTATAGAAGAAAAAGATAGATATCGAAATAATAAGAATAAGTGGAGAATAACTTACTATTAATATACCGAATGAGTTCTTCCACACTTCGATCTAATAATGAATGGGTTTTTAGGATCCAAAATGGTATCATGGGAGACTCTTGAATATATGAAACTAGTATATGTTTAGTTAGGGTTGAGTTATTGGAAAAGTTTTGGTTCAATTATTTTTGAAATATTTAAAAAAAAATGTCAGAAAGGTTAGCTGGGTTGGGCTGCTTGGTTAGAAAAACTACGCACCCAAACCACTTGCACCTCTATTGGGGTTTAATATTTATACTAATTAGGTTCATTGTTTCAAAAAACATACTTTGACCATGTAAACCCCCAAAATCCATGTTTTCACAGAGTTCAATATGTAGTTTCATGATTTGGTATAATCGTCACCAACCCTTCATATCCAATGATTATCTAAAATTTCCTAATTTGCACCAGAAAAATCCTGATATATACACCATAAAACATGGTAAAAAGATGGTTTAACATTTTTAAATAGTAGTAATAGCATGTTACAAACATAATAATTACCCAAGGTAACTCCCTCTTGTTCTTCAATTCATGATTCTTCGGTGATTTTATCAGCCTGTATAATCTTGGATCTATTATAAATTTATGTATTTAATGTCACTTTCCTGAAATTTCCATTAGATAAACTCCATAAATTCCATATATTGAAGATGAAATATATTCAAAATTCATTGTTATAGATAATTTCATATGTATAACCAACATCTATTTGTAGAGTTGATCGTTATACATTTAATATGACTTTAAAAAAACAATTATCAAGATATTAATTATAAAAATTGGATTATATTTAAAAGTGTTAATTATTCTAAACCAAAACAGGAACGAAAAATAAATAATATCTAAAAAAATATATTACATCATATGACGTAAAATATTCTACAATGAATTTATTTATCTTATTCTTATTATATTCTCCCAAGATATGCATGAAAGGCACATCTTTATCTTTTTTTAATTGTATATTTTACTTAATACCAACTAACATGAACACATGTTTCTTATAGTTAACACATTAAATTTACTGTATGATTCTATATTATTATTTTTCATACGCAGTACTTCATAACTTCTCTTGGAACAAATAAATACTTTTTTACATGGACTACTTATTTCTTATTTTTTCTCTCTATTTTATTTACTTATACTCTGTTAGAATATATTGAGCAATATTATATATGTACAGTAAAATTTTTAATTCAAATTTTAAATTATAAAATTAAATAACATATCTCACTTCAAACTCAACCTTTTTATCTTGTGTAATTTATTTTAGTACATTATTATAAAAATTGATTGCATGTAAAATATAGAATAAATATAAAATTATTTATATAAGGGAGTGTAATAATTAAAATTTGAATGTCTTAGTTCTCATGATTGTTGGTTTCATACTTGTTCTATAGAGAATTCTGTTTGTTTTTAGTAGTTGACATCAAATTGTTTTTTGATTTACATCACAGTAAATGAACATTATCCTGAGGCTCCTTCATTTTATAGGTCCTATAAAACTCAAATAATAATACTTTGTGATGTTTCAATCATTCATTTTTAAGCCTTCACTGATCAATCATAATCAACATGATGTAATAGTTTTTTTGTGCTTAATACTCTTGTAGGCTTATAAAATCAACCCCATTCCGAATTTTCTGTCATTATATTATATTCAAAACTCAATTGTGTACTTATAATATTCAATGTAAAAGTATGTAGGTATTTATAACTATAGAATAACAATTTTCAATGGCATGGGAACTTCCAAATTTCTAGGATTTCTAAATAAGTCAGGGATAACAAATTTGTTGAATAATACACTCTTGTGGTATGGGAATAACTACTTCTCTAGTGCCCGAAATTATCCACAAATTTAGCACATGATAACCTTTAGTGTGGTAGTGTATAACATATCATCTTATTTGAAATATAACTTAAATCACCTCAAAACATCAATAATGATCTATAATGATCATCACATTCATGTTATATGTACAAACACAACAAATTTATATCACTATGAAATGATACAGAATCGTGAGATTTTAGTATGTATTTCCCTCAAATAAATAATATATTGATAGAATTTTCTACAAACAAGTAATATACTAAAACAAAACCTTGATATGATATAATATAAATTAACTGTTATAATATAGATATTTAAATAGAAGGTATAAAAATAAGTAATAATATTTATGAATTCTATAAATGATAGAAACAAAAACAACTAGAAAAAATCAACAACATGAACCTCATTATTTCATTATTAGAATTGATGTAAAATAACTAGGGTTATTTCTAGGAATATCACATGTTTAACATGAAAATTACAATATAAGAGAAATCATATGAAAGATACATTCATGCGTATGGAAATTTCATGATATTTATGCTTTCCAAATGACCACCCATGACTGTCACAATAACATAACATATTCATAGATAGTATGTTGAGATATTAATTTTCTAGGAAAATAGAATCTTGGTTCATCACAAATTTATTTATTAATTAAATATTTTATTTATAACACATATTATATATAATATTAATTTTCTATATTAAATAAAAAATATATATTTTAATATTGGAATATTTTTCTATATATTTCATATTAAAAATAGAAATTTATTAGTTTTAATATAATAATTAGATAAATCAAATATCAAATTTGGATATGTTATGTTAAAATTAATGTTTTATTAACTTTTTTTATTTTAATTAATGAATTTGATTTTACATGAATAATGAAGAATTATGATATTTCTAAAACTATCACTTTTATGAAATTATCATAATTAAATAAAAAAATAACATTTCAAAATAATCAATAAAACAATTAGTAAAAAGACAATTCTTTTAAAATTAATATGATATATTTCCAAAAATATTATACATAATTTTGATTACAATTGAAAAAATTTAATCTAAAAAGAAACCTAATCGAATATATTCAAATTTTTGTAGTTTTAAATATTTGAAATTAAATATAAATAAATGTATTTCATATTTTACATGAATATAAATATATTAATTTATGCTGTTAATTTCATTTTATACAATAAAATTATGTTTACTATGATTTATATTAATGACTATGATAATGAAAAACTACTATTTTCCACATTTAATTTTTAATCATTGTTATATTTTTATATAATAAAATATATTAATCACTTCTAAAATAATTCTAATAAAATTTTAACCCATATATAAATATACTATTAGTTATTCATTTAGTAATAAATTTTAATATGAGTTTGAATAATTATTTGTGTATAATAACGTTATAGAAAAATCATTCTTAATTTACAAAATTATTAAATATAAAAAATAAAATTTCACATAAATATAAATTGAATTACATTAAATGTGAACTGGTTATTATGTTAAAGACCAGAAATTGTAAAATATTAAATTATAATGGTAAAAAGCAAATTCTTTTAAAACACGACATATAATTATTTATTTTTTGAATTATAATAAAAATTATCCCACACAATTCAATAATTTTGAACATTGAATAATGGATTGGAAACATTAAAAATTAAATCGTATTCCCAAAAGCATATTTTTCAAGACATATAAAATAAGACACCAACACCCATTCATTCCACTCCCATTATATCAAATTACTTCTACATCCTCTATCATTATTTGAATGAAAGGATTATATATAATTTCTATTGATATATAATAACAAATATTTTCCATTAT
Organism: Viscum album; assembly: GCA_963277665.1. Classification (NCBI taxonomy): domain Eukaryota; kingdom Viridiplantae; phylum Streptophyta; class Magnoliopsida; order Santalales; family Viscaceae; genus Viscum; species Viscum album. The sequence continues at coordinate 1,301,081,333 of OY728140.1, read as the reverse complement.
CATTTAATTTTGTAAGATAAATTCAAAATAATGTTTACTGTACCTAGGGAGGATCACCTACTCCTTACATTTTCTTTTTGACAATTATATTATAAATCTCTCAGAAAAATAGTAATACAATATCCTCCTTGTAATAAGAATATATAATTGTAATTATATTAATGTAACATAAAATATTTTTTCATTACCATATTCATATAAAAATGAGTCCCTAGTAACCATTCATTTTGTAGATTACCACCACCATGAAGTAACATTTGTCAATTTTTTTATTGATTTAACTTAATTATCTAGACCAATTAAAATATGGTATCGAAAATGAAACAATTATAAATATTATTTGAATTTTTATTATATTATAATGATCTTATAATCTCTTTTATCTATACTCATCTATAGAGATATAGTGTGTTTAAGATTTGGTTTGATAACAACCTTATTAAATAATGATATACAACTATATCCTGGATGAGTATGGTAAATTAAATACTAATATTATTACAATTTGACAATAAATTAAAATTTTTATTTATATTAAAGATTTATTATAGAGTGTATTTAAATTATTATCAAAATATAATCATTGACATCTAAAATTTGTGAAATAAAAAAACAATGATTAATTTTATAGTCAAAAATAATAATAAACTAATGAAAAAATTAAATTTCAATTTAAAATTAAATATGAAATAATACTTGGCTCCAAAAGATATACAATAATCATAATTTTATTATTTATTACGTTATGAACATTCCCATAATTAATATGGATAAATGTATGTATTTATGTTAAATCAATTTTCTTCCATTAACTTACAAACATTATTATTAATCTATATAATCAAAATATGGATTTATTATACATATTGATATTTTTAGTTTTATTTATTCCTTTTTTTCGTTTTTTATGTTCTCAGAAATAATTTATTTATCTTATTATTATCTCTTAGGGATTATGATAGTTGTAAGTTCTCTTGTCCGAAATTTTATCCCATATGAAAAAATAATGATTACACACCATGTTATATTTTTCCACAAAACCTATAATATTTAACATTATCATTAATTTATATTTCTTGATGTTTATTTTTATATTCCATTTTAATTTCCTCCAGGGAATTTGTATAAAAAATTATAAAACAATTTAGGGTTTTTTGATCTCAATTTATGTTAATTAGGATATGAATCATGAAGACCACATAATATATTTTTTGATGAATGAATTGGAAATGAGTTACTTTTTTTTATAAATTTCACGAAATTAATTTTATTTAATAATCCAACTAATGTAATACATTACATTTCATTTGAATTTAAATGGATTTTATATTTTATCTATTTATATCTTCAACCCACATTCCTCGAGTTACTATGTTTCATCATGATCTTCATATTTATATTGCATGATTCAAAATAGAAATAAATTTATACAATGTTCCCTTATATACCTCTAAATATATAATTTCATCAAAATAATTTAGTTTTCCTTAATGAATTACTTTCTCAAAATTTATTTCGTTGTTAAGAATAATTTTTATCCTATTTAAAAATGGTTTCTCTTCCATGACCATAATTACCAATCCCACCAATTTTATCTAATTTAAATTTAATCAAAATAACATGATAACTCAATTGGCCTTCATGTTACCCATATCCACTATTCAAAAGAATTTTATATTTTCCCCAGTATGATTTTGATTTATAGAAAAGGATTCTTGAAACCAAAAATGGATCTATCAAAATCATTGTTGTTATATTTTTTATGTAATATTTTAATTTTTATCTCATTCTCTCTATAGTATTCTAATTTTTTATTCGTTATATATTATATTTGTTCCATACATATATACATAGTTTTAACTATCTTCCTTTGTATGTATTAATACATGTTTTATATTTCCTAAAAAGTTCCCAAATATTTGAAAACATTTATTAAAATAACCTAACGATTTAGAATTTACAAAATATTTTCATGTTCATTATAAATTTTTTCATTTATAGAATTATAAAAAACATATACATATTATGTAAAATCATCATTGTTAATTTTTTTCTATTTTAATTAAAAATAAATTTTCTTTATTATATAATTCAATTATACTTTAAAAATTAATTACCTGTGTGGTTAATTTTTATTCATACGTCCCCATGGCCTATATCTTGAATTTTTTTATTGGAGATTCATATTTATGAACAATTTATCTTTATTAAAATATGAAAATCTAAAAAATTTAATTCCATTTTTATGAATTCTATATGACATTGTCTTCGATTAAGAATTGAGATACCATTATGTAACCCACATCATTAACATGGATTTTATCATTCTTATTCTTGGTTAAGGGTTTCTTATTCTCATATAGATCATTTATAGAATAATAAATAAATATTTTCATTATATGATCCATGGAACTAGAGTTATATATCCCTAAAATTAATTAACGTTCTAATGACATGAGATACCATATTTAGTTCATGTGTGGTTAGCTTACGCATACGATTTCATGTGATGGGTGATGAAGAAATTATATATCCCTCAAATTCTTTGGGTAAATATTTTTATATCATGAGGTGTTATATATGAGATTATTGAGTAAAAATAAGTGAATATGATAGTTTATCAACTATTTCCATTGGAATGGGTAGCGAACCTAATCCAATGGGGGACTACATCCAATATGTTTAGTGGAATGGATTGTCAATCCAATCTATTACAAGGCTATGTCCACTAGGGTAGTATAACTATTAATCCCTGTATCATACTAATGATGTTAGTTATTATGTATTTCCAACATATTTATGATTCTATAAACATATTATATCATTTACTTAGAAAATTTTTATAGGATTCTCCCATGATATTATATAATGGTACATATTTTTTTTATTGTGATTACCTATTTTTTATTATAATTAATTTTAAATTTATTCATGTCCCATTTTTTATTAATAAAACTTTTATCAATTTTCATTGTTTTCTCAAATTATTATTAAATAACCTGTAATGAAATTTTGATAGTTTTTCCCTGTATGGTTGTTCGATCTCACAAAATTAATATGTTTGACATATCAAAATTATAAATAATGAGAATGTGAAAATAGATCAATTATAATGAAACTACCACATGTTTTTAAAATAATGTTTCTTTTGTCACTAGCCATCAAATTCACTAATAAAAGTCGTTATTTGTGCCGTGTGAGATTATTTAGAGATGTAATGTTCAATTTATTGAAATAATGTAAATTAAAGATTTAAATAGATAAATTTGTCATTAATTTTCAAAAAAAAATAAAAAGATGAAAAATAATTTCATGGAATCTATTTTATTTTACATCAAATACTCCATGATATTGCATCATAATTATTATAATATTTGAAATTTTATCAATAATATTGATCTCCCATGTCTTCTTACATCAATAAAAAATCATCATAATGATAATTTACCCATGTGATTTCAATCACAGAATAAATCTTCTTCTAACATCTAGTTGTCAATATTTAATAGTATGAAACACTATAACTCCCTAAGACCGCACTACCAAATTCTTTTCTAAAACATACTGTGTAATTTCTATTAAATAAATAATATGAATAACTAAATAAAATAATAAAAAATTGAGGGGTATTACTGGTCTAGGATTTAGAGAACATTGAAACATTACATTTATTTCATATATTTACAAAACTATTCGAGAAAACACATATAATATAATTTTTGAACATTATCCAGTTATCAAATATGCACAAATAAAACTTTATAGTGACATGTGAAAATATTGTTTGAAATAAAGGGTGGCCATTTTATATGCCCGAAATGGGGTTTTTAAAACGTCAATAAAAACATTTAAAACATTTTATTTTTATAATCATAAATATGTATATATACTTTAATGCATATTTTTAAATAAATATAATATATAGAAATTAATATCATTTTATAATTATATTTGAAATGATCATTTGGAATTCTCCATAAAAAAATTATAATTTTATAGTGGGTCATTTATGTTATAGAGAAAACCATTATAAAAACACAAGGTGACTTGTCATAAGTCATGTGGAACAAATTCTCCTAAATTTTTAACGTTTCACTCCCCATAGCATCACTTAACATTCTTTATTCTAGTTCCAAATTTTTGAAAAATACTTTCAATTGATATGAATTTCTCAATCATTACTGATAACATTTTAAAATGCATATATATAAAAATAATAATCTTTAAAATAAAATTTCCATCCTTATAACATAAAAAATTAATTTTCTAAAGAATATCTAAAACTGTTTCTTGGAGAATACCATGCCTGAATATAGATATAATTATTTTAATTTATAAAATAAACTGAATAATAAAATATGTAGAAAAATTATTTACAATTCATGGAAAGTACATATATATATAGTTTTAAATTCATGAAACAATTACATGAAAAACAATATAAATCCTTAACATGTAAATTTTATGAAGAACCACATGTCACACAAGAAAAATTAAAAGAGAATCCAATCATAAAATTCAATTAATTATTGCTTAATACTAAATTAGGTAATATTGGTATTTTAAATGGTTTAACTATTATGTTCAAATCAACCAATGATTTCCATATATATATATATATATGAAATTATAAGTTATAAACTATAAATAAGAATATGCTTGAAATAAATACATGTATTGATATTCCGGAATATAATATATACACATACACTTGGAAAACCTAAAATACAATTATGTAACAACAAATTCAAAAAATAAAAATAAATCAATTAAGTATTCATAATGTGACATAATTTTTATAAAATTAATTATTTTTGGGGAATATTTCAAAATGAAAATAACTTCATTAATTCTTACCCCTTACTAATATATAAAAACATTGAATTATAGTTTCGAATTAAATAAATTTAATACCACTCCTTTAAAATAATCATAAAATATATGTCATCATAAAAATAAATGAATAAGTAAATTTGTCCCTTAACATTATAGTAAAAATAAAATACTTTAGTACAAAAAAAATTCACTTAAAAATTCATTACAAATAAGTAAAATATTTGATTCACCAATCTAAAAAATAGTAATCTTGGGGTAATATACAATTATTCCAAAATAAATTTAATTTAAAAAAAATTTGGAAAAGAAAATATACACCCTTAGTAGATTAATTTTTTTACAATCATAAAATAATAAAATAGAACCCTTACATGAGGTTCATCATTCATCAGGCACCCTTTCTCGCAAGAAAAAAAAGATTTATAATAGAATTATCACACCCATATGTGGATGTTATAACCATATTAACTATTTTTTATATAAAGACAAAAAAAATATCTAAAAGTAACCAAAAGACAATAATATAATAATCAGAGATCTAAATGGTGACAAATTCTATCATTTTGTGTATGTTGTGTTTATAGATGCAATTAGAAAGAGGAAAAAATATTCATACACTCATGAGGAGCATTCTTGTTCATAAAAGATTATGATATTAATTTAGATTCTAAATATATTAGTTATATAATTTCAAATTCTACTGTAACATATTAAACAAAATTATAATTAATAAAAAATTAACAATCCTTAAAATAGGCAAACAATAATAGCTGGTAGACAACAAATGAATATGAAAAATAAATAATATGAATTGTTTAACTGAGATTGTAAAACGTTTGGCACAAAAAAACACCAAAAAAATAAAAACCTACCTCACAAATCCGTGATAAACAAAAATATTGGAACTATAATAGTGTGTGATCTCATTGACACCGCTCACACTCCTCACTGGATATCGATTCACCTCCATCGAAACCCACAATATGAATTGACCCCATAATTCCCAACTTCATCAAATATCTTATCTGTACGAATCTCTTGATTAGTTTCCTTTCTGCATGACTTGACCACCATGTTCCTTCATTAATGATTTCCCCTATGCTCTTCCTGATGTGAAAGAGTTGAAACTCAGCCCAAAATATGTGGATCCCCAAACTAATACCATAAAAAACTCTTACATAGAATTTTCCAATTTTTTTATTATATAATTATAACTATTTATTTAATTTAATTAATAAAAATTATTTATATAGATTTTTTAATATTATATGTTTACAGTTATATGTATAACTTCAACATTAAAATATATATAACTTCTTATTTATAAAAAATGAACTTTTTATAATATAATAATATTTTATAATATGAAACATATAATTATAATTTCATAAATATATGTATGTAATATTTATTTATATCATATTTTAAACAATAAAATTTTATGAAACAAAATTAAGTATATTTCTCATTGAATATAATTTTCTCAAATGAAATAATTACCATTATATGAATAATTATATTGAATATAAATAACATAATTTTGTATTTTTAATATATCTAAAATTATTATATTTATTCAAATTCATTTTTTATTTTATATATAATAATAAAAAAATTAAAATATTAATATTAACATGTATATATAATTTTTTAATCAAAATAATTCCATAAAATTATATTTGATTCTTAAATATTAAATAAAAAATAAATATGTAAACTATAAAAAATTATCATATTTAATTATTAGTAATATAATTTACATAATTAAAATAATTAATTTAAAACATCATTTTTTCAAGGAAAATCATCTCTAAATTTTTTTTAATTAGTTTTAATTATAAAAAATCTATAAAATATTATTATAGTAAAACTAGGTTTGGTATTTCTGGGATTTCACAAGCACTCTCAACCAATATCCATACTTCATTCAATCATTTATATAACTTCCATGATTATACAAGACTGAAATCTGATTTTTATCAATAAATACATATAATAAATTAATCTGTTTAACAAAACATTCAAATTATTCCCTTTAAATGACTGAAAATCCATTAAATTCCATAATATATATTGATAAAAATCCAACACCACCATATTGTTTCAAAACATTCCAATGATAATTACTCCCCAAAAATAAGTTTTTATACAAAATCTACCCTTGGAATAATTCTAGCATGTTTAAGCTGATCTTTTAGATAGATACATTCCAATAGTTACCTAATAAAATCAACACACGTTCTAATTTCAATATCACTTAAATCAATCACATTTAATTTATTATAATATAACATGAAAAAGTATGAAACAAAAAAATCATGGATTATCATTAACTATAATATAAGAAACAAACTATATGATTCCTCTCTAACTCACTCAGAATTTTGAAAAAAAATATAGCAGATATTTCGACTCCGTTACTAAACAATTGAAATCTACACAAAGGGGAAATTATTAAAAATGAATTTTATTATATAGAAAACCCAAAATAACAACTCCATAAATATAAATATATTTTTTTACGCCATGAAGTTAACATGTCATTGAAAATATCCTCCAAATATTCTATAATATTATATATTATATCTAGATTATTTATTAATGCCTTACTAAAATAAACCTAACTATGTAAATAAATGCTCATGGTCATTCATTAAAATTTAAATTAAATATTTTAGTTCATAACTGGAAAAATAATTTTTTAGGATCAAGATACTAGAAACGTTATTGGAAATTACATTACATTGGAATTATATAGTACATCTCCAAAAAACATGATAAAATATTATTCCTCCATGATTAAACATTGATCCTATGGAGTTTTATTTATCATTTCCTAGATAAATGGGATATAAATATATATAAAGATATCATATTCCATTAACATATAAACAAAAAACATTTGATAACATTTTATTAGAATATCATATATAATATTACGAGAGTAAAAATTCAAGTATATCCAAAAAAATTATAATGTGAGTATAAATATATCAATTGACAATATGACAATGGAAATAAAGAATAAAAATGATAAAAATATTAGATATCTTAATGAGGGAATATAGAATTTGTAACGCTTTATCATACAATCATGTAATTGTACTAGGTAATCATTAATAATGTGTAAATATATTCTAATTACTTGATAATAGTTTTCTCCATAGGGAAAACTGATTCATTTTTTGTCTATATAAATTTAAGACCCTTAATAAGACCAATTTATTCCCCATTTTAAATTATTAGAAAAATAATATAACACATAATTTTTGATAAAGAAAATATAATAATTAATTATATTCGTGGTCAATAATTATAAATTATATTAATGTTTTTCAATATACTTGTTGATGGATTTTTCCTCACAATAAAGGAATGATTATCATTATCACAATGCATTGTAAAATACAAAATTGATATGATAGAAGGTATTATTATCCCTATTTGATGTTTAATATCTAGTATAGGACTCTCATATTTATTTAAATGGTGGTTGTGAAATATTTCAATGTAGAAATACAAATTCATTTAAATAAAATTGTACCTTATCTTGATAAAATTTTTTGATGAAAGAGATAGATTGAGTTCAGTGAATTTAAGAGAGATTTGCATTAAATTTTTTGAATCCTGTGATAAATGGAATGGGGTACCTCATTCTAATATCAAATGTATATATGTGTGTTATAACCCATAGTTTAATATTATAAAGTAAATTATTCTAATATTTAATTCATTCTAAAATTACAGGGAATGGAATGCATAGGAGTTTATAGCTGGATGGGAAGGAAAGACGAGTTATGCTAGAGGTTAAAGTCATCCATGAAGAAAAAATGGTTCACAAAATATAAAATTGAAAAAAATATAACTAGAAAAAAATATAATTATTAATCGTCCCTAATGGGCTCTTAACATCTTTTGAGCTCCTACATATTCGTAGGATAAACCAGTGAATACATAGAGGAAATGGATGTGATATATAGACTATAATGGATTATGATTACTCCCTAATCCCATACATGATGTCTCATTAGATTAAAAATTAAAAATTAAATTATATTTCATATCTAGGAACACCCATAATAATATTTTCATGCATATGTGTGCAACACAAAGAATCAAACATAATGAATAAACATAAGGGTATCCCATGTAAAGAAAAGTGTAACATAATCATATTATAAGGACTAAATAAAGAGATTGTGACAATGATAACCATGAGAGAACATGTTAAATCGTTTTTCAACAATCATAGATATTATATATCGAATAATGATGTCTAATTGATTGGAATTTATGAAAAAGTGATTTTAAAAAGCATTAGAATGATTCACTTTAGTGAGGAATAAGGGAATTTATTATTGAGCATTTAAAAAATAATATTTCTTATAAATTTTTTTAAATAAAATAGTTTTTCATGAAAAAATTAGTTATTTAAGGAAAATAATGGTGTATTAGAAAAATTATAGAGTGTACATTTGATTTGGTATGTAATTGAAATATTCCTAGTAATTGTGTTTTCTTATTAAAAGGAATTTAGTGGGGTCCTATATAAACTTTTAAAAACACATGTGTGAATGTAAAATTGATAAAATAATATATTATTGGAACATAATAACATAATATACTATATGTAAATAAAATGGATAAATAAATACATTGTGAATACTGATAGAAACCGTCAGACAAATGTATCTTGGAGGTTCGAAGATATCTCTATCCTTATTTATTAATGTGTTTCTCACTTGTGGATAATGGACCCAATAATAAAATTTAATACATTACATACCTAGTTATGACCATCTTAAATATTTATTTGATTTATTATAATTTAAGGATGTTTATTTATGACCATTTTAATGATTTCTTGAGTTTAATTTTGTTGTTTAGGGAGATTTCATTTCATTGTTTCATTGTCGGCTAGCTTATGTAAATCATGAATGTTCATATAAAATGGTCAAAATACTCAATAAGTGAAATTATATGGTGTTGATAAACTTAAAAAAATCAACATCCCCATATATCGTTTGGTTTTATAATATATGTATGATCTGTTTGATAAAACATTAGTGAAAATTAGTTTGTTTATTTCGACTATTTTAACCATCATAACTACGTTGTTTCAATTTATTTAATATAACTCCATATATTAGATATAAAAATGGAACTGTTTATGACATAAATATTTTAGAAAATAACCATATTTATTGTTTTATGGCCATCCTATAATGTATGGATGGAAAATAAATATTCATCATTCATGAATGAGGTGAATTATTTTATCATTGATGATGTTTTCATTTTTTGAATAAATTGAGTAGATAATAGATTTGATTATAGATATTATATTTCAAAAAATTAAATTTCCACATATATATTATAATGGATTTACAATGATTATTTTAATTGGTGAGGTGAGGAGAGGATAAAAAAATAAATGAAATTAAAAGTGAAGGATTGAGGATTTTACCCCTAGAATGTCTTCTCCCTAAGAACCACCATAAGGAACTTGGGTTTTTTCATTCATTAAAAAAAATATCTCTAAAACTTGAGGATGATTCATGGGAAGGTATCTTGAATGAATTATGAAATTATACAAGGCATATAATGATTGAGTATAAGGGGTGTTATGGGGTGGTTTAGGGTGGAGTGGGGTGGTATTTATAGGGGTTGAGGGGTGTTTTGATAATAATATTCATTAGATTATTATTTTCCCTCAATAATATAAAAAATATTTTATCCATAATACTAAATAATGTAAATTTATTAGCAAATTAAGATAAAATAGGTTGTTACATCATGCATACATCCTCTATAACTCTAATAGTTTCATAATGTTAATTACCAAAAAGATTATGTATTTCACTATTCACCAAAAATTCAACTATATTAAATAAATCCTAAAAATTTACCCTTAACATTTTTTATGTGTAGATTTTAAAAATGGATTATATTTTAAGAATAAAATTATCTATATATGATAAATTTGAAATTTATTTAAAATCATCTTTTATTAGAAAAATCCCAATTTTAAAATTATAATATTTTTCTGACCATTTCATATATTACATAAGATCAAATAAACTATTATTAAAAATATAAAAAAAATAACTATACTTATATATTTATTATAAAAATAAATTTACTTTTAAATATTTTTATTTATTATAAAATTGTAATTAAAAATATAAATTTGAAAAAAAATCAAAATGCATAGTCAATCATTTTAAAATCGTTTATTTACTTATTCCATGGTATAAATATATCATAGTTCCACTAAAATGATAAATGAATTTTTTTATACTTTCATATAATAAGATAATATTATAGCAGTTTGATTACTATTCCTGGTAGTCATATTAATAATCTGACAACCATATTTCTATTTAAATAGTATAGGTTCCTTAGTTTATATAAATACCTCTTATTTCATTAATTATTAGTTAACACATATTTTATTTTAATGATATATATAATTTCATATTTAAAATGAATATAATACTATTAATATTATTTTTTATTTCGATATCTTTGTTCATGAGTATGGTAATAATAGTCGATTAAGATGATCCCAATTTTCCAATTCTTGTTATCATATTTTCGATTTATTTATAATATTTGGAATTATTATTTGTTTTTGTACTAACTAATCTATCATTAATTACATATTATAATTATGTTTTTATCGTTTTCTCTATGTGATCTATGTGTTTTATGGAAATAGATGGGATATTATATTGTCAAAATTTAGGGTCATTGCATTTTCCCCCCTTATGAAATTTCTCCCCCAAAATTTCATTTTAAAGGAAATTGTTAAAACAGGGGAGGATATGTCCGCTTCACCATTTCTCAAGGATCCCATTTATCGTATTCTTATTTATTTTTACTCCGTATAAGTTTTATTATGAGGCTATATTTATTTGACAGAATATTATCTATAATGTTTATGATATTTAAAATATTCTCCTCCTAAGAAAGATCATTTTTAATATGTACCAACTCTAAATTCAATACATGTTTTGGATCTAAAATATAATTCCATTAGAGGGATCTGGGAAATGAATTATATAGTTAATAAAACATATCTATTAGTGATATTCTAATACCATAAATCAATCATGATCAAGAAACATGAAGGTGACAATTTACATAGGATAGATATTTCTTTAGTTCACAAAAAATCATTACCCTTTTCCCTTGAGATATGTGGATGAATAACTTTTCTTAAAACTCAAAAACTATGTCCCATTGATAGTTATTTTCATATATCCTATATCTTGATTTGGAATCCCATATATTCAATTGGATGGTCTTCACATTTTTCTCATTTCATCAGCTATTTCTTGCACTAGCTTCTAATGTTCACCAACTTCCTAACAACATGAATTTGTTCTACATCTTCTCCCATAAATGGATTCTTATAGATATATTTGGATTCATGTGTAGAAAATATTTTTATATTAGAACACAAAATGTGTAATATGTTGGTCTCATCCTCTTTTGACCTCAATTTTGTAGGTTCTCAACATTATTTATAGTGTTTAAACAGTCTGTTCAGTTTGGAAATCATTTTGGGTGTGATAAGTAGTAATGAAGTTCAACTTAATGTTTAGGGAATATTGGATACAATTATATAACATGGAGGTAAATATCATAACACTATTTGATATAATAAATAATTGGTCTTTATGGATCCTTACTACTTAAATGATGTAAATGAAGGCATGTTGGTTGGGTGATAAGTCTTATCTAATACTACTAATGTGAGAAATCATTATAAGATGAACCATAATAAATAATATAATTATTTCCCATAAATTTCATTTGAATTCTATTGAAATTATCCATGGTAATTTATTCACACTTCCATGTAGTTATGGGTATTGATATCATTATTTACATAGAATTGTTTATTTGAACATTCATTTGTTGCCATTCCAAACACATTGATGTCTATTCAATGACATTCTTCGGAATATTATTACACCAATTGTGCTCCTAGAGAACTCAAGGAATACTTCTTCTCTTTGGGTGAATGGGGAAGGGTAATATATTTAAATCTTTAAAAACTATTTCTTTTTTTTGAATTTTATGGTACATATAGGAATAAACCAAATCATAAAACTCATTCATCGCCAATTTTGAACTCCAAGGTTTTCCTATTTATGATATCTTCCACCTTCACCTGAGATTACTCATCATCTCATTTTGAATCCTATATCTTCTAATAATGGGACTGTTGGTAAATAATTTTTGGAAGGAATGATGATGTACCTTCTTTTAGATTCCCATTTACATCCATTGAATTTATATTAATATTATTACCATCTAAAATCATATCATTTTTAATGTATCGTGATATTCTCTAAATAGATCATCTCCCAGTTTAGTCTCTCTACATGGATTGTAGTGGATTGAGCAGTAAAATACATGATCATATTTAACCATCTTTAAATGTTCTTATTAATATTATTCTATGTGAACATATATTTGAGGCTCATATTTCCAATATATATCTTAAACAACTCCTCATAGAGATTATGGTATGAAATTTTCAATGTAAAGATGTCAGTTACTAACTCAATATCATGTGTGGGACCGTTTGACTCAAGAAAAAATATATTCCATGAGGGGAAGTGTTTTACATTATCATTTTCCATCATTATAAATACAAATAAATTTTTTAGTGAAATTATATATTGAATAATGATTTCCCCACTTATCAGTAGGGGTGGGAACTTGTGTGGCGATAATAATATTTTCATCTTTTTAAATACATCTTTGAATTCACTCATAAAGATCAAATTCACCCCCATATAATTCAACATTGTTGGTGGGTTTGATAATTGTTAAAAATTAGTAAAAAATTATCAGTAATAATCATATAGATTATAAGAACTACATATCTCTGTATAGATGATGGTATGGGTCACTTATCAATTGCAATTATTTTAAATGCATCAATAGGTATCATATTTATGGATATATGAGGCCCCAATAATGATATTACCTATAACCATAACAAAAATTTAGTGTTAATTTCATATAGTTTCTTCCTTCTCAATAACAATAGCACAATACTCAAATACTCCTCATGTTGCTCTGTTCCCTTTGAGAATATCAGAATATCATATTTAATCAAAACTAGAAGTTTTCAAGGTAATATATAAATACTATATACATATATTCCATGAAAATTAATGTATTATTATCTATTCTAAATGGAATCACTATGAACTCATATTTTTCATATCATTTTTAAAACGTGGACTTGGGAGTATTTTTCTTCATCAACATTATTTGATGATATCTTAATGGAAGATCGTCCTTATAGAAACACTTTTCCCCAAATAGTTTACTTAAAAAAATACATTTATTCATAGGTGGATAAAATTTCTATTTATGACCATTTTATTAAGATCATGGTATCCAATTAATAGGCTCACTAATCCATCATAATTCTTGAAAAATTGGTTTGGAGTACCCCATGGTGAAGCACTCATGAGTAAAAAACCTTTTGCGATATTCTCTTGAAACTTCTTCTCTAGTTCTTTCTACATAATTATTTTGATTATCTATTAATTATTTGATATAGGATAATATCCAATAATAATTATAATTGAGAAATAATCCTCTCATTATAGATTAATACTATAAAATTATTCAAGGAAGACAGATGTGTAGTCACTCACATTGGGCATGTCTTAGAGATAATCATCTACTTTGTCTCAATGATTATATATATATATATTCATTCTCAATTGAAATTTAAATATTAAATTGAGATAGTTATTCTGATGGAGATTCCACCTCCTCCAAATATATATACATATTTGAGTATGAATCATAATGTGAAGAGTATCACAAAATTTGATGTTGGCACACTATAAATAAGTCTAATACATTAATAATATATTAACAGACTTCACAATTGGAACTATGAAATTATTTTCAAGGAATTTTAAAAAATAATAATTAATTGGGGAGTAGTTATATACATTATATTTTGTAATATTCTTATTCCATATTCTCACAAATAACTGAGCCTTCATATTTTTAGGTGTTGTTTGAATAGTTCTACAAATCTTACAACATATGAAGGAATGCATGAAACATGAATAAAACTAAAAATGATATATTATTGAATGAATAAAAATTATAATTATCACAACATAATTATAATGACCCTCCTCTATAGTACTGGTAAAATATTCCCTTCATTCATTCCTTTCTGGTTATTGTTTTTCTTCTCTAAAAACACAAGATGTAGGGAATTGGATCTCATAATGCCCTAGTTTCTTAAAGTTGAAATATTACACTAGATGATGTGTATTTATTTGAACTTCATATAATTTTCCACATTAGTGGTATTCTTCAAATAAATTTTTAAAATAATTCCAACTCTACTCTCCTATATATTCTTAGCATCTATTGGTTTCTGTTAGACATTTCTATAAACTACTATTTTTTATAATTTTGACATTTGGTATTTTGTGTTTCTTACATAAATTTATTTTACTATCTGTTCTCTAATGTTAAAATCCATTTTAATATTTTTATATTTACTCCCATGATACAAATGAGAGTTAACAATACCTATATTAACATTTACTGAATACAAGATAATCACCTTAAAACTATCAAAGCCTTCAATCGAGAATGCTTTTCATTGAATCATATTTACTAAAAAATAACAAATCCACCTTAATTTGGGTGTTTATGAAAAAATATGATGTGTGTCATGATAGACTTGTAATATTTTCCTTGTATACCCTGATAGATTCATCTTATTTTTTATTCTATCTGATGAAAACCCCTCCAAAATAAGATGAGGAGTTCATGTAAAATATTTATTGAAAAATATTTTTAAAGAATACTTTCCTATTAATATCATAAAATTCAAATTATACATTGTTTTTTAATACTTTTCAACACTGATCAATTTATTAAGAAAAATTATGTACTTCTTGTAAAATATTATCTTCTCCTGAGCATTGATGAATAGAGAATATCATCTTAATAGAGTTAATCTATTGTTCTATGATGAGTCTATACAATAACTCAATGATGATAAAGGGTATTTATTACAATAAAATATATGATGGAAATTCATTATTTTTTAGTATCATGATGATGTTTAATATGATTCATATTATTTTTCATAATGTTATATGGTTAATAATTTTTTTAGAAGTTCTAGTCTCCCATTTTCATTATGTTTAGCATAGGGTTTTGGAAATCACCAAATTTCATGTCACATTGATTTTCATCACAAGATCACATATCTTCAAAAATCATATAATGAAAATAAATAATATAAAATTTTGGAGCGTGAATACTTATTGTATATAAAAAATATTTAACATCTATGCATAAATATATAAAGGAAAATTATAACCTATCATGTGATTTCATAGGTTTTGACATAAGTTATATAAGGTGACATATTTATCCCTCTATATTTTGATGGTTTCTAGTCCTAATCCACATAAATAACTATACCATGATCTGATCGAAACTATAATTACATAATAATTTATATTTACTATTACATGAAATTAATTATAATAATCCATGAAATACAAATAAATGATCAGAAAGGCTACTCTCATTGGATGTTAAGGTACATAAAATTGAAAACATGAAACAAGAATAAAATAACTCATTATTAATTTTCTCTAATGAGATCCTATGTTACTTTGATTAAAAAAATATGATTAGGATAAGCTTGGTAATATATATACAAAATGTATAAGAATGAAAGTGTAGTAAGGGAAAAATAATTTAAAAGAAGGATATCACATGGGTAAAATAAATAACATGGTAACATAATATGAATGTAATAAGAATAAACATGTATTGAACTATCATAAAAAACATGGAATTTTTTTATCATAGAAATATGTAAATGTTTCTATAACACATTACATGGAAATAACATGAGATAAGGCTGAGATCCAAAACAGTATCACAAGATAGACAATGCTTCATAACAAATTAGATTTACTACCTAATCCCATACACAACACCTAAAAATATAAAAACAACCCAATTAATTGGATTGATATTTATGTGCACCCATTATAAGATGTTAATGTATATTTTTTCTACAAATAAAATAAAACATATGGAATAATCTTAAGGGTTACACATGGAAATAAATGGGTATCACAATCATAAAATAATGCATAACAAATGGTAATATACATATAATAACCATAGAATAAGGGAATAAATAATTTCTAGATAGTCATAAAATAAAAATTAGAATACATCATGAGTTATTATGTCCAACTGATGAAAATACATGTAAAATAATATTAATTAATCTTTTGAAATGTGACAGATGACTATGGTATATTAGAAATTACAAAAAATTATTTAATTAGAAAAAACTAATAATTATTCTTTCAAAACCTGAAATAAAATACATTAGTTTTTCTTTATTTAAGGATTGATTTTATAAAAAAATGTGTATTAATATATATTATTTAGTGTACATGATAATAGGAAAGAAAGTGAACTGTTCCCTTTATTCAGGTTTTCCTATTGAGTTTAATTAAAAAGGTAACGTTTTAAAACATACAAATAGGAATGAAAAAATGATAAATTTATATACATAAATATTTTGTTTACATAAACATAAAATATAGGATAATTATATATTAATAATGAATAAATTAATTGGATAAATTTTCGTGAATTTTTAACCAACAAGTATTATAGAGGTTAATAGAGATCCCATACCCAATTTTTGAATGCATTCTATTTTTGTGATTAATGTCATTGATAAAAATATTATATTAATTAATTAGCTTACTCATAACATATTATATAATTTATTTTCAATTATTTAAATTCTACTATGTTCATTTATGACCATTTCAATGAGTTATTAAGTTAAATATCTCCGTTTTGGGAAAATTCATTTCATTATATCTTGTACGATTCATTTTCGTAAAATTATAGGAGTTATTTTTAAAGAGAAATAGTACTATAGAAGAAAAAGTATATTTTATAGATAAAAATACATATTTTTATATGTCCCAATATATCATTTTGGTTTCAATTATAATGATGATTCATTTGATTATATATTAATGATAATTTTTTTTATTCATTTTGGTTGTTTTTTCATTCATCAAGAAATAGTTTCATTTTATTTTGTATTATATATATATATTGGATCTAGAACAAGGAAGATGTTATAATATATATATATATATATATATATATTAAAACATAATGTGACCATAATAATGGTTTTATAACTAACCTTGAAAAATTAATGGAAAATAAAAACACATAATCCAGAATGGTAGTTAATCGACATTTAAAAAATAATGTTTTTATTTTTAGAAAAAAGAGAATTTGAAATATTTGATGAAGGATATTACATTAAGAAAATAATATTATAATATATATATATATATAATACACTAGAGTTATCATGCATCTTTTTATTGTTGAGGTGGGGAGAGGATAAGAGAATATAATAAATTAAAAGAGAATGATTGAGGATTTTACCTGTTGAATTTTGTCTCTTTGAGAACCTCTTTACAGAAGACGGGTTTGTTATTTTATTGAGAACAGTAGATCCTATGAATTTAGATGATACATTAGATGTGAATTTTAAAAAATATTTACAATATATATGTCTTAGAAGGTGTATGTAGAAGAGGTTGTGTGGGGTTGTATTATAGGGGGAGGAGAGGGTTGTTTTATTATAATAATCATTAGATATTTATTTTTTCCAGAGAATATATATAGTGTTTTTTTATAATGAATAAATACCATAATTGGATTAGTGTGTTCTGAACTAATTGGTTCATATATTATTCTAACATCATCCATTACTAAAAAATTATCATAATATTAATTACCAAAAATTTCAGTATTTCATTATTCAAAAATAATAAACTATTTTAGAAAAATAAAAATAATAAAAATAACCATTTTAGTTTAATAGTTTCTATAAAAGGACTCAATTTTATGAAAATAATCTCATTAATATGAAAAATTTATGTTTTAAATAAGATCATCATTTATTCAAAAAATAATTATTTTTTTATTATAATCGATTTTTAAAACAATCAATAATTAATTAATGTCACATAAATTTGTCTTATTGTTATTACAAAACATAATATTAATTTAGGAATTCATTATAGTAATATAACCATTATTATAAATAAATAATTTTAATATAAAATTTTAAATATTCATTCTCATTCTACAAAAACACATACACATTGTTATTCATTACTAAAATAATTATTTACTTATACCATAATATAAATATATCATATTTTCTTCAATAATACACCAAAAAATTATTTATACAAGCACATGAGAGGTTACAATTATAAATATTAAGTTACTATTTCTAATGGTCCGATTCCTATTTAAATGTTTTGGTTACTATTTCAATGTTAGAAGTTCCATAATTTCAATAAATTCCTCTTATTTTGTTTTATTCTTTAATCAGTTATATTTTCACTTAAAGTGATTTATAATATCAAAATCACAATTAATGTTATATTATTATCAATATTAATTATTTATACACATTTCTTCATTAGTGTGATCATTATAGTGGATTGAGCATATTTAAAATATATCATTCTTGATGTCTTATTTTATTTATATTATCTGACATTAATATTTGAAAATATTATTGGATTATTATCACACTAATGTATCATCAATAATTTTTGAAAATTATGTTTTTTATTTTTTTATGTATGTGATGTCTGTGTTTTATTACATAATAATGTAAATTTAATTGATAAAATTATGGGTGGTTATATTCTCCCCCTTATGAAATTCCACCCTCAATATTTTTTTACACACTCTAGTGAAAATGTCAATGGTATTTCTCCTTCATCTCTTATTCATTTTCTTATTTCACTTCATTATATTTATATTTCCACCGTATTAATTTTTGATGATTAGTAGTTTTGTTTCATAAAAATTTCTCTACATTCCCAGACTATCATAGACAACACCTCAAATGACAGATCATTTTACACTAATACAAAATCTGAATTTAGCATCTATGATGGTATAAATATGTACTTACTCAAGAGGAATACATGAAAACAATTATTATACTTGATTCATGGTTGTTATAAGTTATAGAATATAGGATATTGTTCTAAGATGATCATCAATCATGAAGGGGTAGTGTACCTGGGACTTAGCTTTCACTTTTAACCAAATCTCATGATTTTTTTCTAGGAGATATGTGAAATAATACAATTCCTAAATCCTCAAGCACTATTTCTCAATGAAAATATCTACATAGATCTTTTATCTACATTGGGTTTCTTGAATATGTTTTTGGATGGTCTTAACCTTTTCCCCCATTTACATATTCATTTTAGGTCCTGGAATATTACATATACATACTTCTACCAAGCATTAATTCATTCTAAAACTATTCCCAATAAGGGAATCTTATAGAGTAATTTTTTTGATATTATAGATACTATTTCATTAATAGAATGAAACATGATTAATTTATTGATCAAATCAAGCATTGAAGTCCATTGGTCACACTCTCCTCATATCCTCCAGGTTCTAAATTTTCTATTCAAATGGTCTATCAATTTTGGGGTAATAATTGATAATAAATTTCTACATTATATTAAGATCATGTTGTGCAATTTTCCATGACATGGATTTAAATATCATATCATGATCAGATATAATATAAAATAATACTACAAGTATACTCACTAATTTTATAATGTAAATCCATTTATGTAGGTCGAGTGAGAATCCCTCTCAAATCTTACCAAAGTGAGCAGTCATTGTATAATGTTCCACATGACCCATATTGAAGTATTTCCCATAGATTTCATCATAAGTATATTGAAAAATACTTTTCTGATGTATTCCCATTTCCATTTAGGTATGCTTAATGGTTGAATCATTGATTTGGTCATTTTTCATTCTATATTCAGTTTCTCACATATCAAACTCATTGATGTACATTTGTTGAGTTCCTTCTTCATATTGTCCCATCAATAGTTCTCTCAGAGATCATGATACATATTTCATCTCATTGGGGTGATGTAGAAGGTCACATTATATGTTTCATTATAAATATCATTCTTTATATAATGATATGATAGTACATAGTCATAACCAACATATTTCAAATCTTTCCTCATCAATTTTTAACTCTAAGGGCATACAATTTATTATAACTTTATCATTTTTCTGAAATCCCAATTCAACCATCTGATTAACCTTTATCTTCTGTAAAATGGATTTTTAGGTAATAATTTCTGAAATAAATAATGATGTGCCTTATTTATTATTCCCATAGCAATCATATTCAAATATACGAAGATTGTAGACTAGTCAATTCTCATCAATAAAAATGTGGCATGATTTTTTCTATATAGATCATCCACTAGTTTATTCACATTAATAGGATGGAAGTGTATCATGAAGTCATACTATATAATAATATATAACCGTTATTAATATATCATATTAATATCTGTATATATTTTTATATTTCTTATTATCTTATGATAAATATATATCTCACACTTCTCCCCATAGTGATAATGAGGCAAAATTTTAAATCCAAAGATCATAGCTGCCGTCTATAAATCTGGTCTGAGGAATAATTTTCCATCAACATTCATCTTTCATGAGGCATAATGTATTAAATTATTATTTTGAAATATTTAATAAAACAATATATTGATTAATTCATCATTTTAACCTTAGATAGATACACACATCTCACTATTGTATGTAAATATATAGTGATAAGCCAATTTTTCATCACATTAATGTTGTCATAAAATTCTTTGCTCTGGTAAAACATTACTCCATTCCAATTTATTGTAATTATTTGGATTGAAAATCATGAATGGTAATAAAAATAATTGGTAATACCCATCAAGACTATGTATATAATGGATCTCTGTTAGATATATTGGTTTGGGATACTCCTCAATTTCTTCTAATTTAGATGTTTCTATAGATATCTCTTTAATATTGATAACGTGAACCATGAATAATATTTTCTCAATCCAAAACTAATATTTGATATATAATACATATAGTTTATCTCTCAAAAATTTATTTAACATCATATTTAAATACTTTTCATGTCCCTCCTTTCTCTTGGGATATATCATAACATAATTTATAATGGTTAATATAAATTTTTCATGGTAATATCCATAGACACTATTCATTAATTCAATGAAAATTAATAGAGCATTAGAGTATCAGAATGTTATCACTATGAACTCATAGTGTCAATACCTCATTCAAAAGGTATTTTGGGGAATATCATTCTTCCTTACCTTTAATTAGTGATATCAGAACTGAATATCCTGCTCAGTGAAAAACTTGGACCCATGTAGTTGATTGAAAATGTACTCTATTTTTTTGTACGAGGTCATTTTTTTCATTATTTTTAAGATAATTATAATCAATGAAGTCGAACATTAATCTATAATTATTGATGAAAAATCAGATTGGCACACCCAATGTTGAAGACATCATGCATGTAAAACCCTTTGTTAAATTATCATATAATCTTTTCCTAACTAATCTAACAAAATAGTGAAATTCTGAAAGGAATCATCAAAATGGCCTGAAATCCTATATATGATCAATAGAGAAGTCATATTTTTATTTATGTGTAATACTATGAAATTAATTTGGGAGCACATCAGTGAAGTCCGTCATAATGGAAATTTCTTTAAGCAAGATCCTCTACACTACCTCAATAGATTTTTTCAAGATATACTTTATCAATGCAACATAATATATAAAATTTTGATGTTGATTCGGAAGAATAATCATCCTCTTATATACACATATATAGATTTGGAGGATGCCTTAGGATGCGAAGATGATCTATCGCAAAAATTTATGTTATTTATATAAAGGTAGAAAATGTATTTGATATATATCATTAAACAACAAAAATAGTAGTACAAAAAAATTATGGTAGGACTAATACACAAAAAAATATAGTTGATGAGTTATATAAATCATATGTAGTAATATACACACTAATAGTTCTCAAAGATAACTCATCCTTCATATTCTGAGGTGGTGTTTGAATAATTCTACTAATCATACATGATATGAAAGAATGCATAGAATAAGAATAAAATAGAATCATCTATATTTCTCAGGGAATTACCATCATACCAATAACAACATCATTTTCAAGATCAACCATTGTTGCAGTGACAGAATATTATCATCCTCACTACCATGGTTGTTGTTTCTGTTGATAGCCTCTGAAAACCCTTAGCATAGGGAATTGGATCATATAATTTCCTTGTTCCTTGAAGATGAAAAAAATGATCTATAGGCTGAGTGTTGATCTGATCCATCATTTCATCTTCATAAATATTGAGCTTCTTTATATCTTATTAGAAAAAATTAACATTATTCCTATGCCTTCAACATTTGAATCATCTCATGCATCCCTTTAAACAATTTTTAAGATTCTCTTTCCCACCCCATTGATATATAAGATTTGGTTTTTTTCATTTCATCAGGGGATTTAATTACTATTACACCCATATTAAATTATAATTTTCAATATTTTCTCAAGGTCTATGAAACAATTGAGATTCACCAATCTCCATATAAGCCATTAGGGTTCGTTGGACAATATCCTAATAGATGTCAAAATCTCGAATCAACATGGATTTTCATAGTAACATATTCAATAAAAATTGTACAGATCCATCTTATAGTAAATATTCAAGAAAAATATAGTGAAATAACATGCATTCCTTGTAATTGTTTCATTATAAGAACATAAATATTAATCTCCCTTTTTCCTTAGTGCAAGAAACCCCCGTTCTATATTAAGACAGAGTGTTCACGGAAAATAATAATTAGAAAATATTTTCTTGTATCCTTCCTAATTATCTATTAAATAAATTTCATATTTATAATTTTTGTTCATGATCAGTGATACCATTGATCAGCCTCACTCTAAAAATAATATACCACAACTATTAAAATGATTTTTTCTGAGAAATGATTGAAAAATAAAATCTTTTTGATGGAGGCAATTCATTTTTCTATGTAGAGTGAAAAAATTGAACCACTAATGATATGTGTCCTTTTTCACATACAATAATTGACTGAAAATTTCCATTTATTTTTATAACGATAGAGTCATGAATGATTCATGTTATTATTCATAACATTACCATGTTATGCATGAAATATCATAATAACATGGGCACCCATTTCTATCTGGTTTGGAATCTAATTTGAGATATCATCACATTGACTATGACATTGATTTTTGGAATATCCATTTATAATTTATGACATTATCAATGTTAAAAATTAAAAGAATATTATGGGGATTTTATAACAACAATAAAAAAAGTAAACATTGAATATATAAATATAAATATATAATTGAAAATAATTTCGTAACATCTAACTCCATATGTTTCAACATTGGTTATCCATGGTGATAGAGTTATTCCTTGGGTTTTAATAACTTTTTCTAGTCAAAGTACTAAAAATAACTAAACCATGCAACGATTCCAATTATAGATACTCTAAAAATTTAAACATTATATAGATTATTTTTATCATATTTATCTATCAAATAAAAATCAATGATCATAATGTCTAGAGTCTTTGGAATACAAGGTACATAGAACCGAAAATATTGAATTGGAATCAAAAATATATTTATTAATATTCTATAGTGATTTACTA
Organism: Viscum album; assembly: GCA_963277665.1. Classification (NCBI taxonomy): domain Eukaryota; kingdom Viridiplantae; phylum Streptophyta; class Magnoliopsida; order Santalales; family Viscaceae; genus Viscum; species Viscum album. The sequence continues at coordinate 1,301,056,757 of OY728140.1, read as the reverse complement.
TATTCCATTGATATCCTATATATATGAAAGATAACATAGGGATTACATAGACATAAGGGATGAGTTAAAAATCAATGTAAGGAAAAAATAAATGAAAAAATTATAGCACATGTGTTAATTTCATAACATGAAAACATAATGGGAGTGTAAAATTATTAAACATATTGATTAGTGTCATAAATATAATGCAATTATATAATCATGTAAATATAATAATTTTGCAGTGACACACAACACATCATAATGAAGATATATGGCCAACCACCAAGATATATAAAATGGTGGAAGAACACCCATAATATATTATTTGTAAACCATAATCCTGTATATGAAATCTCTATAAAAGTAAAATTACCTAATTCATTAGATTAATATAATGTTTCAAGGATCATAAAATGTTCATTAAGATCTATTCCACAAAAAAAATCAATAATAAATAATAATTATAAGGTTTTCCCATGATAAAAACTGTTATGATAATCATATCATAAGGTATAACCAAACAGAATATAATAATGGTAACCATTAATGAATGGATTAAATCATTTAATTGAAATAAATAATTATATATTATATAAATCCATGAATAATGACCACCAACATAAGTGAATACTATAGTGATATTGTTTAATAAACAATAGACTCCAATTTAGTGTAGTTGAAAGGAAATTATTTTAGTTTTTAAAGTGAACAATGGAATAACTATTTGTATAAAATGAGAACTAAAAAAATTAAATTTTATCCTGATAAAACGAGTTATTTTTTAAAAATGATGGCCTCTTAAAATAGATTATGGAGTTTTATTTGTAATGGTTAACAAATAGAAAAGATCCCAAAAATTGTGTTTTCTTATAGAATAGAATTGAGAACGAATCTTATAAAAAATGAAATTTCCCATAAAAATAAAATTAATTGAAATATATACATTAATTAAGAACCTAAAACATAATCTAAGAGTTTTATATAATAATAATGAAGAATAATATTGGTTAATATAGTGATAAAGTGTAACCCAAATGGAATTTGCTTGTTTGGAGAGATCCCTAACCTTAAGTTTGAATGTGTTTTTCATGTGTGCTTAATGTGACATAAAATTAAAATTGACTCATTAATTATAAAATTAATAGCCTATTATAAATTTTTATTATAAAAAAATTTATTTTTTTATATTTATAACAATTTCAATGATTTAATGAGTTCAATTTCTTTATTCTCGAGGTGATCATTTCATGGTTTCATGATCAGTTCACTACTGTAAAATTATGAATGTTCTTGTCAAATGGGAATACTACTCTAGAAGTGAAATTATTTGGTATTGATAAACATATTTAAGTTTCAGTATCCCATATATAATTTTTTTGTTATTATAATTATTAATTTGATAAAATATTAATAATAATTTTTGAGTTTATTTTCACGGTTTTTATGATCATTATGAACATGTTATGTTCTATTTAATATTATGTCTATATATTAGTTCAAGAACATTGAAAAAAGATATAATATAAATATATAAAATGTTTTTTTACAATAATAAGTTTTTAATGTCCATCTATATAGGTGTAATGTAAATAATTTTTCCTTCCAAGTATGTGGTGAACAGACGTATCACATACAAAATTTTCATTTATTGATTAAGAGGAGAAGATAAGATATTTGATAAGGGATATTCAACTAACATGATAATATTCTAGTATATATTTGATACAATATTCTTTTAATGATACTATATACAGGGGAGGTGTGTATATGATATGAAATGATAAGAAATTAAAAGGTATGGAATGATTAATTACATTTTGAATGTTGTCTCTTTGAGAAGATCCTAAAGGCTTGTCAATTTGGTTTCTTATCCAGAACAATATAAGTTAGAAATGGTAAATAGATATAGGAAGTGGCATGATAGGGGTTCATTTCTAAAATATTCATTATATTATTATTTTGACTCAATATTTTCAATTTTGTTTATTACATGGAATGAATAAAGACAATGGTTTAGGGGAGTTTCCAAAAACATTTCTTCTTACATCATGCATATATCATTAATTAATGAAAAAAATTCAATAATATTATCAACCAAAAATTATCTTATTTACCTATTCAGCAAATACACACCAATTTAAGAAAAAAAATTCACCATTACCATTCTCTATTGTCTATATTCAGAAATGGATTTAATTTTTTGAAAATAGTTTTCTTATTATGTGAAAATTTTAATTTAATTAAAATCATCATATATTCAAAAAAATACAAAATTTAGTAGTATAATTGATTTTATTACTATTTTTAAAATTATTTTATGTCTCATATTATTATAATATAATTATAATATAACATAATATAAATTTATTAATATATTTTATTAATGTAATTATTATTTAGAAAAATTATATTACATATAAAATTATAAATAAAAAAATATGTATGATAAAAATACCAACACATAGTTTATCATTTTAGATGCACATATTTACGTGAATACAAGTACAGAAATATTATATTTTCATTTATAAGAAACCAATATTTTATTTATACTTTCAAAGCTGAGGTTACTATTCTAATGGACATATTACTTTTCCTAATGGTCATATTACTATTCTAATGGTCAATTAACTATTATAATAGTATATTTTTATTAATGTATAAAAATACCGTTTATTTCATTAAATCATAATTCAATTCAATATTCTCTTAAATATAAAAATAATGTCCCTTATAAATGAATATTATATTATTATCAATATGTTTTATTTCTATTATATTGTTTATGATTGTTGTCATTTTAATGGATTGAGCAGATCCAAAATATCACATTCTTGTTATCTTATTTTCTTCCCATTGTCCCGCAACAATATTTTAAGTTATTATTGATCTATTTATTGAATAATGCATCATTCTTCATTTTTTTAATAATTTTATTATTGTGTTCTCTATGTTTTTTATGTTTTTTATGAAATAATAAAGGAAATTCCATTGATAAAATTCTGGGTCGTTACATTGTTCTTGTTATTTTGTATTATACTACATTATCATATCATGATATTGTGATTCATATTATATAATAACAATAATATCATATGATTACCATGGTATTATATATTGAATATTTTATTACTCTGCATCTTCCAAAAATTAAATATTATTATTATTATAATTTTATAAGATGAAATATATGGAAGAGATTATGGATGAGAATCAAATATTTTATAATCATAAAATATTAACTTGTATGTTAAATATCTCTTAGTAAATGCATGGAAGATCAGTACGTTTTCAATGTGACCTATATAATAAATCCAAGCCTTTGAGATGGACATAGTGGGATATTCGATTTAATTTTGTGTGATTCTTATATTATCCTAGATATCTTAATCCATTCATCTACATTCAACTAGGATATTGAATACCATTGGATTTGATAAGAATTATTCCAAATAATTGGGTTATTAAAATTTAGATTCCAGAGGCTCTATTAAAGTATAAGTCTATTGGATTTATCACATGGACCATCATTATAAATATTAAAGATGAAATAATTAGTATCCATAAATTATTGAGTTTGAAAATATTTATAATTTATAGGATTTATGTTGTTTTAGTTTCAAACACACTAATCCGTAAAATGTGATTTATAGGGTCTTTTGCTACCTTGATAAATTGTTATCTAATCACATTAAACCCATTAAATTGTGTTAGATCTGCACGATCCACCTTGATTCCTGAAATCATGTTTAAAATGAAGAAATTAAATAGTTGTTATATGATATCATAGGCTGCAATATAAAATTTCTAATAAAAATAGATATCATGGATTATTTATTTACCTATGAAATAATTTTTATCATATAGAATGTCTTGTGTTATTTGACATTGTTATATATGATATGATCTTATTATATGATATGTGAAATAATAATCTATGAACCTGAAAAAATGATTGATTTTTGATAGGTTGTAATGTAAAAAGTGGGTAATCACAATGGATTATGGAAATGAACATTATTATAAAAATACATATTCATATTTATATTATGATATGTCTTATGTACTATGAATTTCATACTAAATATCAATGGTATACCATTTCACTGGTCACCAATTGGATAGTTGTATAATAACATAGGATGTTATATCCTTGGATATATATATATATCATATATTTTGATTGACAATACTAGATTATCAATCGTAGGAATAAGACACCCATTGTAATATGAGGCCTCTAATTTTAATAAAAATGAATGTAATGACTTGTCTTATATAATGAAACAAAAAATATTTATATGATTTATCTTTTACTATTTTTCAATTACAAAACATTTTATATTTTTTATGATATGTTTATAAATAATATTATAGGTCATTTTTAAATATTTATATAATTTTTTAATTATTAACAATATAATTTATTATGAAATTCATATAATTAATTATAATGTATTTATGATTATTATTTTAAATAAATATTATATAATATTAAATCATAAAAATAAACACATTTTAAAATTTCATGGACTGACTTATAGCTTATATAGAAAATTTTCATATAAAACTTGAAAATGAATTTTATCAAATGTTCAATAAATCATAATTTAAATGTCCTAATATATAATATTATATATTAAATAAAACATGTAGCATTAGTTGATTAATGGAAATGGAATATTTTAGAAACTTATTTAAATCATTTCAAATGTGTGTTGATATTTAATTTGATCACGTTTAAATAATATTAAATGTGTGAAATTTATATTTGTTAAAATTTTTATAACAATTGGATTAAAATATAAAATGTTTAAATTTGTTTTCTAATAAAATATTGTAGTGAAATTAAATATAAAAAGATAATATAATGATGTTTATATTTGAATAAATATGAAATCTTTATATTTTTGTATTTGGCAATGTCTGTAATGTTTTCCTATCTTATAAAGCGCATACAATTGCTCCATTTTTGTATTGTTCATAAATATTTTATATCATGTTTTAAATATATTAATTATTCATTTTAATCATATATCCAATATTATTCATGAATATAACTAATATAATATAAATATATGTATTTATTAATTTAAATTGTTAGATTTCATTTATACAATGACATATAAGCATATTTGTAGTTGAAAATTATGCATTATAATTGATTTTTACCATGTTATACCTTAATAATGGCATATAGTAGGTTATGAGATTAAATATAATGGAAAATACTATTTATACAAATTATAAATACGATTTATGATGGAATTTAAATCTATCTGGTGTAAAGAAAAATTCGGTAGAGGGGATTTGGGCCAGACATCTCATGCTCATAGAGGCCAATTAATTATATAAGAAATTTAGGGTTCTACATTCATCAGTCTAAGATATCCCTTGTATAGATTTTTTCCACCTTAATATTCTAAACCAATACCTACGAATCCTTGTAAATTCAAATGGATTATAATTTCAGTCAATAAAATAATTTACGAATTGTGTAATTTGATACCCATGAATTTGGGTTGATATTATTGATAATGTGGATGGGATAAAATTCAAAAATAAATTATTAGAACTTTGAAAACATTTAAATGAAATCAATTTTATAATATGGTGATGTTAAATCCCAATTAGATTACATATTTTCAAATTCTTTTTAAAGTAAAAATATTTCCAAGAACAAAACCATGATACAAATGTCCCTAGTCCCTGAAATAATCATTGATTAATCCTGAAGGGAATTCCTAATCCTCATATAAAGGAAACTAATTAATTGTATCAACCATAATTCAATGGGTATCATTTTTCCAAATTAATCAATAATAACTAAATTGTTCCTCCTAGAAATCATGTATGACTATTTCATGCCTTAAAATTCCACACAACAAAATATTGAGTTTCAAATAATTTGAAATGGATAAATGATACATAAGATGAAATATAAAACATCAATAAATTACCAAAACCAAAAATCATATCTAACATATAATCTAGTAAAATAATTCTCTAACAGAAAAAGGCCTTTATAAAATAAAGATAATAGGAGAAGGTGTATTTTCTATGTTGGGTGTGTATATGAAAATTATAACAATAAAATATAATGAGAATACTCTACCCAAATATCTCTATTTGTTTCACTAATGTCTCTATTTGTTGGGGCCACCACTTCCCATTAACTAAAAATATTACAAAAAGTCTTGGAATATTAGTGGAAGTCGTACAAATCTTGAAATGTAATATGTGTTGGAAAAATATTCTTCTTTTCAATCTAATGGACATCCCTTCCATAAAATATAATTGTACACCTAATTAATTATATAATGTAGATAAATTTATATTTTAGGTTTTTAATCATCAAATATAATACTTAATTTATAGTATTTCTTTATAAATATGATTTAACAGTTTATACAAAGATCATTTCCAAATGAAACAACTATTATAAATTTAATTAAAATCGTCATTTTTTGTTATTGTGAAATGAATTTTCAAACCATATATAGGGATTACCATGAAGAACAAAGATAAATGTAAAATAAATATATTATAATATTAGATAAAAATGTGGGATTAATGGTAAGTATAACGAATCAAAAAATTCAATGAAATAATGGGTATCATCATCATTAGAAACTAGGATACCTAGAGAATATGTAGGCTTAAGGTAACACAAAACAAGAAGTTTAGGATACTATATTAAAAAATATTCCCACAAACTTCTAACTACCCTATAAAGATTGAATGAGGGGAAAATTAACCACAAAAGATGAATCCTACATGGGGCCACAAGAAATAGTTTTATAAAAATACATTTATATTATTTATGTCATGATTTCAATTTAAGTTACTGATGGTTTTCAATGAAATATAAATGGAGTCTAATAAACATGGGCACATTGAAAAAGAATCATAACTATATAAAAATAAATAGATCCTCACCATGAATTTCCATTCTATTATATAGATATCTTCATCTTGGAAAATTATAAAAAATATATAATTTCCATTAGGGATAAAATATCCAACCCCATTTTAACAACACAATTTCAAAAACAATTATATTACACAATGGGACATGTTTTAATCGTATATCCTTTCAAAAAATTATATTTGATGGTACTGACCTAGTAATTAAATACCAACTTAAAATTGGGGTTATATGAACTTCATATGAATCAAAATCAATTAAATCTAAATAATTAATATGAATTATGAAAACACATCTTGTTAAAATTGAAAATTAGTACGTGATCAATATTGTATTTAGATAGAATCATATTTTAGGATACAACAAAGGAACCATTCTTATGTTAGAAACAAAATCCAAAAGATCCAATCAGACACATAAAACAATACTCTATGGGAATGAAAATTATAATTTAAATTCAAACCTCCAATCCATAAATAAATACATTTTCCATTGTATAATACCACATTATAATCTAATTTCTAATAGAAAAATTCAGTGGATATATGGGGTAGAATAAATAAAAAATTAAATTCATTTGTCAAAAACTATTAATAAATAAAAAATCCTTATCATAAAGTCTCAAGAATAGATAAATCTACCTCAATCTCATATCTTCCATTATTATTGGTGTTAATCCACTAAAAAGGTGGGAATATTATTTATAAGATACACATTGAACCTTAAAAAAATCCCAAAATCAATTTTGTGAAGACATGAATCTTATTCCAATGGGACCTTCATTGGGTAAAACAACAAAATAAGAACGATGAAGTTAAATAAAGGGTTGTAAAAGGATAAGATAACCATGAATCATTAGACTAAAATATTTAATAAATCCTTGTAAATGCAAAGGTAAATAATTAGAATGAGAGGGAGTCACAGATGGATGAATGTAGGTTGAATGGAAGTATGGGGAGACAAATAAAATATTAAACTTATAGATTGAAATTTCTATAATATAATATAAATACTAATTTTTATCGGATAAATCTATAGATTGGATTATCTTCCATGGAATAGTACCCCTCTATAAGGGTCATTATGGTGTGGACATTAAGCTTGTAATGTGGAGGACCTCATAATGGTAGAAACATTTTCATGTATACACGATCTTCTATAGAGAAACAATGAGATCTAAAATTTATCTACCCTCTACACATTTTATTATAGTTTTCCCTAGGATATATTGAATAATGGTTTGTAAATTTATAGAGGATGATATCTTCATCCTCCATACCCCCATGAATCATTGATTACTAGAATGACACTTCCTTTCTTATATCATGACTACTCAATTCATATACCATAATGTAGAGTAGTTTAATACTTGTAGGAACCATCAAAACAAAAAAAACACTATGTCCATGGTGTGTTCTGTTACATTTGAATATGTAGTTCTATAGAAAAGGGTAAAAAATAAAAAAAGTTAATATAATCATGATATATAACTTATATAAATATGAAAACATAATAATAATATATTAATATTAGTTGTGTGTTAGTTCCATATACTATATCATCGTAGACTTCAAAATATTCATTTAATGATTTTTTAATTGAAGAAGAAACACATATTAAATCTATAAATTAAACCATATTTACAAAATTGATGATAAAATTTAATAACTTAAGTTATCCAAAAATTTTAGATATCTCACTAATGGGAAAATTTAGTATACAATAAAAATTCAATCTGCATTTAATCAATGTACCCCAAATGAACATGAAAAAGTTTATTAATACATTTAAACATTATTGACATGAAAATTCATAATATATGAAGGCTTCTGTCACATGATATGTTATTTAAAATTATTTAAATCCTTATCTCAACATATAATAATACTTGAAAAAAATTCAGATTATAACATATCATTGAATATGAATTTTTATTACACAAGAAGGGTAGAGTTAGGGTTATTTTGATCACTTGAAATATGATCAAACTATACAATATTTTCATGATATTTAAAAATAGACACATTTCTCTCAATATCAAATTCATCTACATTCATGGGAAGACATAATTTTATCACATGAGTTTCATCTATGGTGTCACATATAAATTATTTTGAACAATCATCATATCAAAATATCAAAAATATAAAAAACAATTATTCAAAAGGACATGGTAATTCTCGACCGTCATCATCAAAATTCAGAGTCAGCCATAATGAAATGTCGTTGTTAACATTCTAATACATTAGGAATATTTATGTTGAAATGATCTTCATATCATTGAATCATCATATCATTAAAAATAAAATTCAATGAAGGATTCCTTAAATAGTTTATATATCGATAGATGGTTCATTGGATGGATGATTAGGGTCATTCAATGTTGTGGAACTTACTTGACCACTCTTATAGATAAAAAATTTAAGAAACCACTACTGGTTACCCAAAAAACTATATTTATGATATGATATAGTAGATTATAATAATGAAGGATTATTATTTGTTGAATTTTTACCATGAAATTTTGTAAAAATAATACTCTTAGATGAAGTTTATGTGATTAAGTAAGATATAATTTTAATACTAGAACTCATTTGATCATACATAGCCTAATTTCATCATTTGTTACTAGAGATTACATTATGGAATCCTAGAATGAGGATTACATCAATCATCCCTCATAGTGTATCCTTTACTCCCTCAAATGTAGAAGCCTATTTCACCACTTCATCATAGGTTTCAAGAAAAAATTAAATCCTTTACCAACTAATATCAGACTAAAGACACATTTCTAAATACCAAGCATTCATGGAATCAAAAACAACCTCATTGAGATGGTATGGATACACTACTTTTTTGAAAAAAAAAATCCAATAGGAATTTATGAAAATTTATGAGGAATTGAAATTTTTTTCCTCATTGTAATTGTAATTTATATAATGTATAACTTGAAATATAATTCTCTAAAACCATCATATGAATGTTCCTTCTAGTGTTCAATTCTGATAATAGACTTCCACTAAGTTTGGCTAAATACTTTTACTGTAGGGGTTTCAATATTGTGTTTAATTTACTAATTAATATAATTATTGATTAAAATGAACACAATTTTCAACATCCATGATTCCACAACATGATAACCCTTCTACTGAAATAAACAATGGGGAATTATGTTATTTATTTCTCCATAAAACACATATGTTTTTTAGAAGTAGAGGATCTATATTCATTGTTAAACAAGGAAAATATATAATAAATTGTATTCATATGTATTAGTAAGTATTATATATATATATATATTAATTATAAAAATTTATTATGTTTTAAATAAAAAGTAAAAAGATTTATTTTATTATTTTCATATAATAAATCAATTAAAGGTGTATTTTTCTAATTATTAGATTTTATTTTTAGATAAAAAACTTAATTTTTGAATTTACCATGTAAAAAATATTCCAACATGATTTTTTTGAATTTCTTGATAATTTTAAATTTTTAGTGATATTAAAAATAAATTATTTTATAATGTACTGTAGTTTTTAAAATATTTTTAATGTCAAAATCATTTTTGGAGAATTTTAACATTTTAATTAGACTAATTTTACTTTTTATAATCCAGTAATTTCATATCAATTGAACATTACAATTATATTTATTATAAAAATAGTTTTTACATAAAAAATAATTTTCTAAAAACGATTTATCATGTTCTATCAGGTTTTATTTTAAATAATTTTATTCCTCTTGTATGTTCTGAATCAGGTATAAATAATTCCATATTTGATTTAATGATATAGAAAAAATAAATATGTTTACATTTTAGTTTTAAAAATTTTGAATAATAATCATTGTAAAGTATTTCACCATGGTAAAAGAAAAATGGTTTTATTAAGTGTAAGAATATTATGATGAGTACTACAAAGAAGAAAAAATAGTTGACATATTTTATTTCAAGATTCTGTTTTTTCAAAATCACCAAAAAATTACAATATATAAACCTTTTATATCTTATGTAGAAGGTAATTACATTTATAATTATTTTCGTAAAGGAATGTCCAAAATATCATTCTATTTATTTCATTAAAATAAATTTTTAGACATAGGGATAAAATCAATGTATGATTGTTTATAATTATAAATTTTAAATAAATATTAGTTTTAATTTTCATGTTATTTTAATTATATTTTTTATTCATGAAATAATTACCCTAAATTGATACGAAATACAAATATAGTATTTATTTAATTAATAGAAAAAATAAGATAATTTATTTTAAAAAATATTATATGTAATATGATTTGAATGGTTTTTTAAAAAATTGTTTATTAAAATATATTCTTAATATTATAGGGGTTTTAATTCATTGGATTCTAATATCTTGGTTTTCATTAAGTTTTAAATATAGATTTTGATGAAAAAGAAAAATTAATGATTTTTATAATAAATGATTTTTAAATGATTTATTAATTCATAAAATCATATTTTCAAACCAATTAATTTAATATGGTTTTTAATATCATCCATAGTTCATTAATCAAACAATTTCCCATTTTTAGTTACTTTTTGACACTTTATCTGAAAAATATTTAAGACCATGGTAATTTTATAACATAATAAAGGAGGGTTAAAAAAAGATAATATTAAAAGTTTAATATAATCATGTAAAATTTTGGTGGATGAAATTATTTATACTCCCCAATATAAGTTATTTTAATAACACTAATCTAGAAAATTTTAAATAATAAATTTTGTTTTTATTCATTTATTATTTAAGAAATTACAAGTGTTCCCCCATATCTTATAAATGGGAACCTCATATAGTATTTTAATAAGACATAAAATGTATTTTTTATTTTGAAAAACATATGAAATTTTATTCCTAAAATCTTTTACAACATCATAGATTCATTTTTCTGATCTTAAAATGACCCTATCAAGGATTTTAATTAAAATATTTAGATGTTTTCCAAATATTAGTTAAAAATATTATCCAAGATATTTCATTTCATTTATTATTCTACATCCTTAAAAGAATCATAAAAAATATATAATAATAATTCCAATTGCTTATATATAATTATATTATATTATATAAATGGAATCACAAAAATCTACCTCATCTTCAATCAAATGATAAATGAAATAGTCATTTTTGTGTATGGTGGACAACCCCCACACAAACTGATGATATATGTTTTTTATAACCCAATATCATGGAAGATTGTAGTAATGGATTAAATATATGTATATATATCCTTTTAATTATAGATGTTTCATTATTAAATAATAATATGTCATTTAATTTTCTACCATTCAATTCATTGAAAATGATAACATCGTATTTGAGTACGTGCAGACTACAACCTCCTGGAAATGATGTGAATCATTTTTCATCACCAAATCACATGAAAAATAAAATAAAATTATATTTAATGGAAAAATATGATATTTTATGATAAAATGATAATTTTTAATTATAAAATAATACCTACATTCATCGCAAAATGATCACTAAAATGTTAAATTTTAATGATGTGTATATATGATCAACAATCTCAATGATTGTAACATATATCATTTTTTATAACTATATTTCAGTATTGGTTTTAGTGAATAATTTATATCTAAAATTGATAATTATAAAATTATTATTATTTTTGAGATGATTTAATAATTTCACATTTCAGCATAGTAAACATACATATTTCATTTTGGAAATATTAAATAAATAGCATAAAAAAGTGCATCATAAACATAATTTATTAATAAATTTAGTATAAAAAATAAAAACTAAAAAATAAACATGAAAAATGTTCTTATGAATGTCGATAATAACTAATTTTATAAACTCAGGATGATAATGAATGCTTGGTATAAGTATAATGAAAGGTGTAAGACATTATTCAAAAAACAAGCTTTAAATAATTCCCTTCCATGTAATTTTTATATCTCTATATTTGTAAAATAAATATAATAATCATTTATTTTTATAGAATTAAAAGGATTTTAAATTACTGTTTATTTCACTTTTTTATTTATTGTAATTGGTTTCAATAAGACTATTTAAATGGAATGGTTTTTTTTAATTTACAAGTGTCAAAAGTTATGTTTTATTTTAATGTATATAATGGAAAAAATATCCATCCACCATAATTGTAGTATTATTTTTTGATTACATTAAAATGTTTCATTTTTTATTCATGAAAAAATAGTATTTCCCTATTTATATGTATTTTATTTTTCAATATTTTTATTTTAAAGGAATATATATTTCAATATCTTCATGTGTAATTTACAAGCATTCTAATTATTTTTTTAATGATTTTATAATGATGATGAGAAATAATTAAAACTATTTATTCAAGATATAGTATTTGAGAATGATATATGATCAATGGGATACCCCAATACAACTTATATTTATGGTTGACCACAATAAAAACTCAAGAAGATTTGTGAGATTGATATAGCTTATATGAATGATGGTCCCAATTATAGATCTCCAATGCATTGGTTCTTCTTCCTTTTCATCGTAGGCGATATAAAGGGAGTGAACTAGTATAGTTTTCTTAAAGGATATAACAATGAACATATTATTTTAGACACGAGGTTAAAATGGTGTATGAAAATGATTCTCAATGATTCTTAATTTTTTTATATTTTAATTATAGGAGTTTTAATGTTTTATATTACCATAAAAATTGAATTTTTTTTCTTGTGGAAATGATTTATTTAATAATATAAAAGAATTGGGTGATAATGTGACATATATTTTTGGTTTTAATGTTCATTTTAAAACTGAAATATATATTATTTTATTCTTCATACTGATCATTTCTCGATCACCCAATAATTTTTTTAAAAAAATTCATAGGTTCAATATATGGGTATTGAAAAATTATATATCATGTTAAATGTCATGTAGATCTCTCATTAAAAGATAACGTTGTTCATTAGAAAAAATATATTGTGGAATAAATTGATATTGAATATAAGTGTCCAATTCTAATGTGTGAGTATATTATTTATGAATTATAACATAATTTACTAATACACAATACCATAACATACAATGGGAATATTAGAAAAATAAGTATTGATAAAGAACTGATGATCATGTAATGTTTAATGTCATGTCCTTATATTTTTACCATCTTTAGAGTAGTTAAATTAATTTTCTCAATTATGACTTGACAAATTCCAAGGAATGATGGAAATGATTCATCAAAAAATCAGCGACAAGAATTAAATATTCATGGTTAGTGCATTTTCTAAAAATTTATAATTTTGAACCATAATCAAAAACATTTCAGAATAAAGAAATTCATAAACGTAACTGTAAATGAGTAAAAAAATAAATTATCAAGATAGTAAAATCACTTCAATGCTAGAAGACTCTTCAAAAAATTTATTCTTAATAAAATTTAATTACCTTAAACAAACTATTAACATATATAAGAATTTTTAATGGAAAACACTTTTGAAAACATTAGTATTTAAAATTATTATAATAAATCTCACAAAATATCCTTCTCACTAAAATAAATATGAAAGTATTCTAGTATTTCATATAAATAATATTTTATTAAATATATATTTTTTCCCATTATGAAATATTATAATAAATAAAAAAAATTATAAACATTTTCCTCTAAATTTTATTCAAACTAAATTACAATAAAAATAAAATTAATCATTTAATTAACCATAAGATTTTAATTTGTCAAAAATAGAAAAATTAAATGATAATATATGTCTCAATATTCATTAACCCAACAATAGGGAAGGGAAAATTAAGGCAAACTCTTAATATAATAAAAAATTTAAATTATATAATACTTTCAATGATGCATTGTTAAGACACATTCTTTCAAAAACCATGCACTATCATTCTCATTCAATAAGAATTTTTAGACAATAGTTCAAAAGCTCTAACTATATATTTCCATACATCACTCAAAAACTAAATGACACCATGAACTTTTTAAAATTTTCCCCTCAAATCATGTAATTTTAAAATAACATATAAATCATCCAAACCAATTGAAATCGATAAAATAAAACTAGAAATATCAAATAGAACCAAGAAAAAATTTTAATTTATAAGACACACACATTTTGAACATACATGGTATCCTATGATTCATCATTAATTATAGTGATCATCTATCTACACCTATACTACTTCATTATTACAAAAACATATATCCCCTATATAAAATAAATCAAAAATTAACAACATGGGTCTAAAAACATTTCAACATGGCGAATTTAGTTATACCACTTACATGTGCTCCCAAACCATCCATTAATCTATTATGAAGGGAATTTTTGATCCCCAAAGCCTGTAAACAACTTCCATGCAACAATTATACTCTATTGTGAATGTTTTTCCTGATAAATTTATAAAAATAATGGACTTGTAGATTGTAATGTTGATTGAACATTCATTAAATTTGTAGGTTTAAAGAAAAAAATAAGAGGTTTCACACAATTAAAAATTTCTAATAATTCCATAAAAATTCAATCTACCATATAACTAAAAAATAAAAATTTAATTAGGAATATTACATATAATCACCAAAAAATGTTATAACTATATAGAAGAGTGAAATAAAATAATGATGATTGGAGAAATAAGAATTCTAAATTGGTTGAGTACATGAAAGGTACAATTATCATGTAGACCTACAAATTAGACCCTACCATCTCTATGTGTTTTGAAAATATATCCCTTTTTGGAGGCTAATATAAACATTGATCAATATTTGTGATGAACATAAACCACACCTCAATTGAAATAGTGATAATATTGATTTAAAATTATTGTAAAAAATATATATTTTGTTTTCATCCTCCCCAAACCCCTTGAATAAATGTTGAAATTATATCCAACTCATTCATAATTAAAAATAAATTGAGAATTTTATTTTGTTTTCTTCACATAAATCAAAGTCCATATTTGTATCGAAATGTAATTATGTCTAAAACTGAAAATATTTTGATTATAAAATTTCAATACAATTAATTATTTTAACAAAAGAAAACATTTTACGTATTGGAAATATTATATGGAATACAAATTATATACAAACATGTCAAAAATGGTTATTTCAAAATAAATATTTAAAACACTAAATAATAAAATTTTGATGGAATGTAAAATATCCTAAATAAAAAAACATAAAATGAAACCATGCTCATCATCATTGGAACCTGTGATACATGCTGGAAATATGGGATATATATGAAATGAAACTAAAATTATATGAGATAGATATGGAACAAAAAACCATGACATTTAGTATTTTTTTACCTAGACAGTATGAGGGGTGAATCCTCCAACAAGAAGGAAATATAACAAGGGGACACTATAAATATCATGAGAATAAAATATTATAATACCTGTAAACTGATTTCAAACAAGCCTACCAATGTGTTCCCATGACATATAAATGTTGACGAGTCATTGACTTATTAAATATTACTCTAATCATGTAAATATAAAATTTTCATTATCCAAAACTTTGAACAACCTACACTTAAACAACCATTTTTCATAAAGAACAATATATTATATATATACTTCACATTAATGGGGTAAAAATCCATCATTTTTTTGACATTTCAATTTCCATCAATATTCAAAAATGATAATGTGGAATTTTTCATCTATATCACATTTTGAGGAACAATTTAGAAGGTTCTAATTGGTCCTTTGAATAAAATTTGGGTAAGAATGTATTTAAAATTTACATTGAATGAAAATAATATAAATCATACTAGTATAGGTGAATTTTCATAACAAATATCAACAAAATTTCAAATTACTCCATCGACAACAATTTCAATAGAAATTTCACCGTTACTTAAGTTTAGAAAGAAAAATTCCTTTCATAATTTATAAAACTATTCATAAATATATATATTATGGTATTTAAATATATTTTATCTATCCTTGATATTAATATAATAGAATAAACATTTATAGAAAATGTAAATAAATTTTTTGTTCAATTAAATCAAATGAGAAAATAATTTACTTAAAAAAATAGATATACTTAATTATGTTCATAGCATACCCAAATAATCATCCGACCTAAAAATTCTCTTGTTTTATCAATTCACAGAGAGATTATAGATTTAATTAATTATTTAATGGTGATATAGTGAATATTTTTTGTATGAGATTCAACATTTTAATGGGTTATTATTCTCAGTTTCATGCTATGATAGCATTCATAGATTATTGGTTAAATGGTGCGGAGAAAAACCATCACTAAATGAATTCGACGTTCTTATTGCTATATTAGGGTGTTGGTGAATTTGGCTATCCATGGACTAGGAACATCATGAGATTATAACCAGATCAAATCTTACATTAGTTTACAATTACATATGACTATTGATCAATCATTCTCTTCTTAAAAAATATTGTTTTAAGGACCCATTCATTATGTTTATACCAACTACCAGATCTCATCTATCCCTTATCAGTGGTTTTCAAGGGAATATGAAAATTGGCTACCTTAAAATATAGGGTACAATTTTAATACTGATGTCTTGTGTGTCTCAAGAGAAATTTGGTGAGGAGGTATAACTTGTGATTTTTTACGGCTCAATCATAGTGGATTTATCAACATTCAACTGCACTATTTCTTCTCTATAGGCCAAGGTAAGGGTGATGTTTAATGGACATGATCATTATAAGCATAACACCATTGATATATGTTCTATTGCAATGGATCCTACCACTATTTAAAAATTTTCTAGAACCACTAAATACACACCGTAGTTGATATCCATTCTCTTTCTAAAGTGAGAAAGTATCATAAATAACAATATAGAAGAGTGTCCATAATTATTGTAAGGGGGGAAAAGTGTCAAATTTTCTTGATTCAATGGAAACACATGATATATCATTCACAAGTTTTTCATTAATTGCTTTTTTATCACGAGAAGGTAGGAACAAAGCCATAGATTATTCCATTTTGTTACATTACATTAGACCACCTTGATATGATAGACCTTTATCTTACACTTATGTTTGAATTTCCATAATAAAATAAAATATATTTGTTGTAAGAACCAATAGGTAATCATAATTTTAATTTAAAAGGCTCAAGCAGGGTTTTACCATCCTCAATATTGTCTATTAAACTGTTATTTTTATGAATCCCCCACATATAAGTCTTACAATGCATTATTGATTAAACAATATCCCTACATTACAATAATAAATCATGTGGATATAACCCCAAGGGCACTGATACATCATAAGTTAATGAAAAATAAGAGAAACTTAATAATTGATGGAGTTGATATTCGTATGCTGATAATTAATTAAAAAATATCAATATATGATTGAAGGAAACCATAGAGATTAAAAGATGAATATAAGAATGAGTGGGATGTATTTCTTAGGGTCATTTGACTATATGTGAGGATAATGATATTTTCTTAAAATCTTAATAATCGAGAGGGGAAAATATCAAATTTAAAAAAAAATATAGATTGGTTGATAACTCTAAGGTGTGTCTATATGGACCACAATATAGATATCCACAATAGGGGGCCCTATGTTGTGGCCACCAAACTAGTGATTTGGTGGACCTCCTTTGGGTAGAACAAAGGTTCGAAATCCCTAGGCCTCTATAAAATAACACCCCTCTAAAGGATTCCTTAGGGAATATCACCCCATTTAATGAAATGAATGTTCCAAAGTTGGTATGTGTGGGATTCCCAATATCCAAGGCCTCCATGTTCTAATAAAGAACACCATTAAATAGCCTCTCCCACTACACCTCACTAATATATAACACCACCCCCTAGTCCATAATGGTCCTATCCATTATAGTATGAATCAAACATATCCAGTATAATTAATAATAATTAAAATGATATGATAAGAAAAAATGGTTGTAACACAAATATCAGGAAATATTTTTTCATATCAAGTAGGTCCATGAAAATGTATGGAATCATTATATTATCTTATGTACAGAATGAATGTAATTATGTAAACATATAAGTTATATGTCTTGTTTTTTTAAATTTTCATTCGGTTAAACATGATGGGGAAAGCATCACAATTGTTTTTGGATTGGAATGATATAGAGTTTTCACATTTGATGAATTATACATAGAGTTTTCAACTTATTCATCCATGATTCATGTCTAATATGATTAACATGAATTTTTAACAAAATTACATACATGATTTGGTTCACAACAAAGGGGAGTTAATTTTTACTAAAACGTGGATCTTAGCCCATTAATGGATTTAATGAATTAAAAAGGTCCTTGTGTAGATTCAGAGAACATTGAATAATAATCCTCATTAACTGAATGTAAATCATTATCATCATCTGATAGATGATTTTGTCTTATATATTGGTATCATCATCATCATAAATTACATTTATATAATTCCTATAAAAATGTGAATATTTATTTAATAAAATACTTAGATTAGAATTGAATATTAGGAAGAAATATAAATTATGATGAAGAAATCTATATGTTATGGTACACTAACATGAGTAATCAACTATTAATGTTATTTAAAATGTGAATATATAAAATTATGCACAAAAAATGGATTCAAATTATGTATAAATGGAATTAAATGTACCTTTAATGGAGGAAATTTATTTATCCTCATTTATTTAATATAATTTCAAAAATAAAATATAATGGTAAGACTAAAGGATTTTATTATGGATTTTTCTAGTTGGGGAATTATTTTTTCAAAAACTATTGGAAATGTTCCAAACAATATGAATGAACATTGATGAATGTTTACCAAGTTTTAAAAACTTTGTATGGATAAATGACTTGGTAATTGGGATGTAATAGATTATAAGTTTGTGATAATAGTAAATATTAAAAATAATTCAAATTATAAGAAAAAAAATTTGTTTGAATTTTTTATAGTGTTTCTTCATATACAGATTAAATATAATGGACACAAAAAGATAGTTTTGGTGTGGAATTTGTTTAATTACAAAATATTTATTTATCTATGATAATTTATGTTTTTTAGAAACATTATAAAATTTAAATTTCATGTATTGTTGATTAAGATACAAACTCAATGATTTTGATAGGTATAATATGCAATATTTACATTTTACCACTGATTTAAATATTAATGAACTGAAAATAAAATTTTTAATTAATAAATATTTTATTTTAAATTAAAATTTCCGAGAAAGGAGTTACAACATTAAAGTGTAAAATTAAATATAATATTTCATGATTAGTTATAACTAAATGAAGGATTCTAGTTTTATCATATTACAATTATATGATTATAAATTTTTTATGTTAACAAATAGTTTTTATCAATAGTATGTTTTGATTTATTTTAATAGAGAGTATGTTCGATGAATTAGATTTAATAAAATGTTCCATAATAATTTTGGGATTAGAATGTTTATCATTAATAAATGATTTTGTGATGATGTTTTTTAAAATATGAGGGATATGATCCCACCACCCACTTGTTTAATATTATAATAAATAAAATCTATTATATTGTATGGTTACTATTTTCATGTAAATTTAATCCCTTTTTATTGGTATTTTTTGTGTTTCTATTGGTGAGGACTCAAGTTAATATTTTATGAATTTTTCATATTCTCAACAAGTTCATAGTTGGCACACATGTTTCCCAAACTATACACCCTATTAGAAAGAACCATGAAACCAAAAGCATTTAGACCATTCATGGTTGGCACATATTTAGTCTATATATATATGATAATATGAGGAAATGAGGACGCTATTTATAATAGGTAAACATCTTGAAAATGATATGTCTAAACAGTCCTAATCTTCATAGGAAATCATGCTTACGTGATTTTATGTGATCCAAATTTTTATTAATAAATTCCAAACCCTATATTTAGGTCCCTAATGTACCTCCCTCAAACCAATTTGGTTTTACTCATCCTATTAGCTCTCAATAATGATTTTGGAACAAATTATCCCTCTCAGAAGTGATATGAAGCTAATAGAATGCCATTCGATCTTTATAGAGTTAGTTTCCTTGTCATGATCACATTCTCCCACAGTAAATTTTCTTTTCTATAGGTTAATGTTGATTATATAAAATATTTTTAGGTCTAATGCATTATTTTTTGGTTAATAAAGTAGTTTTTTATCTTTATATCATGTATTACATTATCATCTTTCTTCATTAATGAATCCCAATTACGGTTTCACATTTCGAGATCCATTGATCCAGAGGTATGTGGTACCACTATGACACCCAAGTAATCTTCATACTAAATTTGGGTTATAAATTCAATAGATCATTTTAATTTAATTGTTATATTTTTATTAAATTTTATAAAATTGTTCTATTAAAACCCAATTCCATTGAATATGGTTTTCTAGGAAATATGTTTTTTTTAAATTGGAAAACACAAAATTACATTTAACTGTGATATTTATATTGAAATTTTTTTGATTTAAATTGTTTAATTTAAATATTAGTTTTGATGGAAATTGATTCAACTAATTTTGGAGGTTTTAATTGTGGAAGTGTGTTTTCTTGGAGACATTGTAAAACCCCACCTCCATTATACTAGGGGTATGCTTTGAAATTGATGAAATTTAAATTTAAGTTAAATTGGGGAATTTAATTGAAAAATTGAATTTGGGAATTTTATGCTAAACTGGTTTCAAATCCTTTTTTCTAAAAAATGGTATAAAAATTGTTTAGATAGAAACTGAGTGGTTGGATATTTGTAAAAAAGAATATTTTTGATAAAAAACTGGTTATGGGTTTTTAAGGGAAATTTTATTATTTGAAATGGTTAATGGGATTTAATTATATTTTGATAGTTTTTAAATAAAATTTCTCATCCATGTCTTTTATTGGAGATCATGAAATATTTATGTAGTTATTGAGTTATTTTTTGTAGCACTTTAGGATTTACATCATCCAAAAATCTTATATCAGCACATATCATTCCATAAGTGATGGTGATGAGTCCACATTTCAATATTCCCAAATGGGATTATGTACATTCCTAATGTTCAATTGTGTTCAGTCCATGTATCTGGGAACTATCATTATTATTTGTAATATGAACATTCTTTAGGATTGTTTTATTTTAGATGTGTTTATATTCATTTTTTTGTAAAATTTATTACATAACAGGTAAAATTTATAAATACTATTTTATAAGAAAGTGATTATTTAAGTCATTTTGTGAATGTTCTATTTGTGTAAAGTGCCCTATTATTAAAGGTAATTCCATCATTTTAAATATATTTCTATCATTTGAAATTTGAATCATGTTTTATGAAATGTATTTACATCCTTTCAATAATAATGATTTTTTAAATATGATTTTTGAAATTAAAAAAACGTGTTTTTTTAGAAATTAGAAGAACATTATTAGTTTATTTGATATTGGAACCCTATTATTGAATTTTTAGTTAATTACTACAAGGATTTGGCTCACACCTTACTCGAACCTTTTTGTTTTTGTAGATTTTATCCTTTCATGTTCGAGAAGGGGAAAAGATTCTCTTAGAGGTGGATCCAATGATTGAACATTGAAAAAGGTGAGTATCCACAATGATGGGTATTGGGTTATTTTATCTATTTTTTACAATGGATGTATCACATTGAGAATTATTTCATGTTTCAATTAAAATAAATTATTCGTAGTGGTGTTTCATTTAATATTAATGTTTTCTTATTTCTTTTACATCCACATTTTTAGTTGAAAATAGTTCCCACATCCATTTAATATTATTTCAGTTGATTGTCACCAAACTATTGAGAATGGGAATGAAATTCCGGATATGCCATAGTATGATACTCAACCTAGTTCAGGGATATAAAGTGTCAATGTTCTAGGTAAATCTTCTAGTCTTGATGTAATAATGAAATTTTCATATATTTCCAAGACATGGTAGGAAGTTTTTATTGAGTTCCGGTCCATCTTTCACTATAATGAACCTTATGATTCCATGGGTGGTTTGGGAAACTTGTCTTATGGAATAGTTATTATTTTTCTCTATTCAAATTTGGATTGATTGAAATCAAAATCTTGTTTTTCATATATTATTGGAATAACTTCTTGTGTTTTCTGATTCATTATAAATCAATTTGGTTTATTATTGTCTTCTAATATTTTATAGATCCATGCCTCTAATAAGTTGTGTTAATTGGATCGAGGATGAAGTTTCTGTTGATCCATTGTGATAGAATACATTAATAGGCCTGATTTTGGTTGAGGTGATCATGGTAATTGTCCATGATTTGGGACAGACACCACCTACAATCCCCATTAAGGATCCACCTATGGAATATTAGATATACATTCACAATATTTGATCTCTATAGTTCCTTTGATAGAATATATAACTATTCCAATTCCTAAACGATCTTCAAGATGCATAGGAAAGGTTCTATAGAATGTAGAGATTTATGTGTTCTTGGACGCACTTGAAGAAATCAAAGTAATGTGTTCAAAATTTATGCTAGAAGAATTGAGTTGAGGATGGATGGAAACTATGTAAATTAAGAATAATAATAAGGGATTATTGTGGAAATACGTCAAGGTTTTTTTCACCGACTAGTTCTATCAAAAAATTGATGATGCTAGACACGGTTATAGGGTTTTTTCAATTTTCATCAGTATGAAAGGACTATGATGGATTATGTAAAATATTTTTAGAGATTTTTCATTTCATAACAGAGATTATGTAGAATGATAAGATGAAGGCATGATGTTTGGAGTTGGGAATTCATCAATATATTTATTATGAGGTTTTCTTGTTGAACATCCTCTTTTATGATGAGGTTCTAGATAGAGGGATTATTGCTGAAATGGACTTGGGTGGAATATTTGGATTATCAAGAGTTTCTTTCATTCCATGGGTACTATTAGTTTCTTCAATGGAATGTATAAGTGTGATGATTTTTCAGTTATTTCATGATATCATGTTTATTATAGACCCCCTTCATTACCTAGAAAATGTTATCTAGGTTTCTACGAGTGTGTAAAGGTAGCACATTCATAGAAGTTTGTCACTGAGGAACTAAAGAAATATGGATCCCACAAAGATTCATGGAACATTGAGTGATTCTTCCATATTTACCTCACTATTATAGGGGAAAAATATAATCACATAATCATAAAATTTCCATGTAATTGGATTTTTCTAGAATAAATGTTTTCCATTAATAGGAATGCAGAATGATGCTTCTTCATGTAGTGGAAGAGTCTCCAGAGAAATTGGATACATGCCTGGTGATCGGGAGAGGATCCATTTCAATAGATTCATCTTTATTAAAGGCTCAATTTGATATGGGTACATCTCATTTCATTATTTTATCCCATATTGTTAGTCTACATAACATTTCAATATATTTTTTATACACTCCAATGGATATTACAAGACCCTTGGTATGAAGGGAGATAAGGGTCTTTATGGTCCCACTTTTTTCACTCTGTTGGCTATTGAGATTCAATTTACATTTCTAGTTTTTTGAAATGAAACCTCATTAAATCATATTTGGGATGAATTTTCTCATTGGAAATAATTATTGGATTGATTTTTATATTCGATGGGTCACTTTTATTACTACAAATAGTGTGTGTCGTGTCTTTACGGTAGAACATGAACCAAGGTCGAGTAGAGCAGGACCATTGTATCTGGATTTGGGGAAAGTTATATATTTAATTTCCATTGATATCCAGTGTAAATCATTTAGTAATGATCTACCTGATGTTGTCATCGGGATTCCAAACATGTTTTTTATTGACTTATCTTGTTTTCCATCAGAAGGGAGGTTGTGTTTTCCATTCAATTTATGTATGGTACTTTTCCCATTTCAATAACTACATACCATATTGAACCAGAAAAGATGAGAGACATGAATTCTCAATTAGATGTTCTTTTTGAAAAAGGATTTATACGTCTGAGGGTGTCAACATGGGTAGCATTAGACATTTTTTCCATATAAATAATGGTTCACTTCTCCTTTGTGTTGATCATTGAAAGTTCAATGGTGTGAAGTTAAATGAAAAGTATGCCCTACCAAGGATTGATTATTTGTTTGATTATTTTAAGGGATCGAAATGGTTTAAATGATTGATATACTCTCATGTTTCCATCATAGAATGAAAAAATAATCTAATATTGAGGAAACTCTCTTATAGAGTATGTACAATAATTATGAATACCTTGACATGACCATTGGTATAACCAATTTTGTAGAAGTATTTATGGATTTGATGAACAAGTTTTTCCACAAGTATCTTGATACATTCATGGTATTCTTTATCCATGAAATCATCACTTTCTCTATGTTAGAAAAGTACCATGTATATCATGTGAGAATAGTTTTGAAACTACTAAGAAATCATGGACTTCATTCCACGAATTCGAGAAGTGAATTCTAGATTCAATAATTGATGAAATTTAGACACATTTTGACGGAACAATGAACACAAGTTGATCATGAGAATGTTAAGGATGGTATGAAAATAGATAATAAATAAAATGTCATCACGATTTAGAGAATCATTCTCATAGCTAGATATTTTCATCTATATTGAAGGACATATCAAATTTGGCTTCTCCAATGACATCACTAACATTAAAGGTAGTAACGATTTATTGGGATGAGAAATTTCTGAATAATGTTTTTGAAATTAAACACATTTTGACTAATCTATTTTTGTTTAATATTAGGCTATGTTGGGCTTTGTGGTATTTTTTTATGCATCATGATATGATTTGGGCTTTTTTTATTGAAGGTGATAGTTTCATTCCTTATGAATCCCATTATCTTAGGCCACGTAAGTAGAATTTCAAAACACATGATGTTAAATGTTCAAATATGAAGCACACTGTAAATATTTGGTGACATTAACTTTAAAGAGAATGAATAACCATGTATACTCACCATAAGAGCATGAGTTATATATTCAATTTTTTTAATATCCTCAAGAGGTATTCAGTGGAATACATATAGTCATTCAATATTGACATTGCCTATACATGAGTGTAAGAGAATGTCATTATATATTATTTTAGTTTGAAACCTATAACACATGCAGTGAAATAATCATTAGAATATTATAATTTCATGGATCTCTTTAAACAGCTGAATATTGGATTGTAGGAGATTGGGGTTGTTGATTCCTTGGCTATTGTACAGTTTCGTTCTCTTTTATAATTTATTCTTCATGATCTATCGATTTGATAGTGATTTCAGAAGTATTATATACTCTCTTCATGGTTGGTTGATAGTTTCCCAATGGTTCTTCTTTAAAGAGGGAATTCTATTCTATTCGAATCATTTTGTGGTACTCTCTTTGTTAACCAAAGCAGTGATTGGGAATTTCCAAATTTACCAATGGAAAATTCATCAAGGAACCATGGATATGATCTATGACTTGTAGTGGTATTTATGGTTTCCAGGTATGAGATGGGGGATTGATCAGTTTATCATACATTATTATACATTAAAAAGGTTATGGTTGACAACCAGAAACCATTGAGTTTTCATCAGCCTATTCTAGTCCCTACCAAGTAGTGAAATGTGATTTCTATTGACTTTTTGGTTGGGTTTCAATGTATAAAGAGAAATATGAATTTAAAAGGGGTTTCTGTCAATCAGCCGAAGAAATTGGATCACTTTATTCAAATTTACGATATAACCATAGTTTAGGAGTGGGAAAATCTATATGTGAATGTGATTTTTTATTTTCGTGGAGTTTTATATTTTATAATCATTGATTTGAATCCTCAGATCACACTTATTTTTTTGGGAGGCCATTAGATGGCCCTGGAATATGAAGACTATTTGAGTATGGCATACAATTTATTGTCAGATGGCTTGAAAGATATGGCTATTTAGAATATCGAGGATATGTTTTGTTCTTGTGTTTTCGACATTGGTATAGATTGGGATGATCAATTGGGGCTGGATTATTTTCCATATGAAAAAAAATCAACATTCCCTCTTATGGATGGATCCCTATGAGTCCTTGTATAATCAAACTTTCCATGACCGATCCCGATGGGGCCCATGTCACGACTCCCCTAGCTCATCTCCAATAGGTGCGGGTGACTAGCACCGAGTAGGAATATCACTAACATGAGAGGCATTGCCTATGTAAATGTATTCACACACACATCTCCTGGACCACAAAATGATTAAATATTAAAAAACCTCTACAAACAAAAAATTCATTCATAAAACTATATCTCAACCAATAGAGTATGATAGGAATGTAATGTTTAGTAAAGTAAACTGGGCTAGAGAACAAACCCACTAAAAAGAATATTGTAACCATAATTCCAACCTATAAAAAGTGGTACATGTACTGCTATCTATAATCATAGGAGCACTATGGCCAACCTAATCTCACTAGGATATTTCTTGTCCTGGTCTACCTAGGACTCTAACAAAAGGTCACTAATATGCGCAATGTGGGGAACACTATTTGTATTTGTTGTATTTGTTGCCAACAAGTGTTAATAATTGTAAAAATAAAGAAGGAAATCCATAGTTAAGGGATATTGGTTGAAGTAACGTTTCCTTGAGAATAATTATGGATTTATATTATTGGATTTCATGCTTGTTAAATTCACCACGTTGTTACAAATCATACGATTGAGGCATTGTTTATAAAGTTCAAATAACGTTTATTAAAATGTGATTAAAAGTTTACATCATTTTTAGGCTAATTGAAGATTGAAATTTTGATCATTAAATATGTATAAGAATTATGTTCATTAAATGAAGTTGAGAACATGAGAGAATGAAGAGGATAAGAAGTTTGAAATGGGTCTTGTGCAATGAGGTGTCCACGCACATATTTTAACATGGCCATGAATTTCACTTAGAATGTTTATTTTTTGCATTACCAAAATTTGGGCCAACTCATGACCTAGCTAGCCAGCATTCAAACCAAGTCATGTGCTAGACCACTGGGGGTTAACTACACCCCTGGTGAATCTAAGCCGAGGCTAGGCCTAAGAGAGGCTGTGGACACACAGTGCACACCACCGTGTGGGGAGGCACAGAGGCACGAGGGAATAGTGGGTGCTTGGTGCACTCCCTAGTATGCATAGTTGGATCTAGGTGTGCACATGATGAGGAAGAGTGGCCACTAAGAGTGCGTTCATAGAGAACCAGTGTGGGGAGGCACCAGATAGGTGAGACGACAATTATGAGTAATTGGATAGTGGAGTAGATTGATAAACCACATGAAAATCACATCTCTGTTTTGATGAGGGAAAATTTTTTTAAAACGTAGATGTCATCTCCACCATCCATCCAATCTTCTGTCTCACCGTAACATTTGATTAATCCATGACAGATGGATCTAATCACCACTGTCCATCAATCATGCACTGCGCCTGTATGAACCCGAGTTGTCTGATCCTCCTGCAGTATTTGAAGAACCATGCCATCATCATCTTCCCATCACTTCATGTCTCCACCAATGCATCTCATCGGAGATGAATACCTAACTCCACGGATGATCCATTGACATCGAAGAAGAGTCTCAGGATTGAACTAGTACAATGCATGCAATCTACATCTGGCATGAATGTGAATATCTCAAAGGTGGATAAAGCAAACAGAGTTGCGAGGCATTAAAATTTATTTAGGAACCATGAATGATTCATGCATTCCAATATTTCATATGATATTTACTCCATGAAAAAATATAAGAGCCCAAATTCAGAAAAAGGAAACATGCAACATGAATCAGCATATCTTCACCCCTGTGTTTCAATATTTCAAGAAACTGGAAATCCCAAGCATTAAAATCAGTGATCTCCAAGTCATATAATGAAAGAATTAAACACTGAAAATATCTCATCCTCTCATATAATAGGAGTTTCACCCAATACGAGGGAGGTTGCTACTACCACATACATTAGAGATCCAATTTTCAAAAAATAGATCATCTCTCTATGCATCACTTCATGAAGAGAAAGTAGAGCATCAAAAGTCATCAAGGCTTCACGAAGAAGAGATCCTGCAAGCCTTCCATAGGTTCTAAACACCCATAAATAAAATCATGAAAAACCAGAACCCAAACAGGTTATAGGTTTTGTAATACCTTTTTTGGGCTTCATGAATTCAACACCATTGTGACCTAGTGATTGAGGCTTTGTCTCTCAATAATCTTTGCGAAGAGGAAGATCTATGCACCATATGAAATAATAAGAACAGTGAATCCCCTATGTGATGAACACAACCTGTGGACTCTCTGGTTTCATGAGGTAAAAGAAGAACTATCTGAGGTATGCATGTTTACATTATGTAGTGTACAAGGGTTTGAGTTTAGTTTAAGATGGAGATTGATAGATAAGGTATGTATGTGTTTCATGCACCCATTTTCATGGTTTAAAGAAATCTTGAAGCCTAGAAAGCTCGAGACCTATAGTTTTTGTTTGAAGAAGAAGCTCACACAAATAAAGGGTTCACCTATTCTTGTTTGATGAATCTCATATATAAACCTAAAAACATAGTAAAAAAGTACAAGAAAATAAAAGAATATAATGATAAGAATAGGTTGTGAGTGTGTTTTTTCCCAATTAAGGTTTTAACATAAGAAGATGAATATGTGATTTCATGCTTACATTCATGGACATGCACACGTGAAGTCAATTAAATAAAGAACCAAAAAAATGAGTTCATATTTGTAAATAAGAAGAAGAAAGGTTCATCTTAAAGGTAATATGCAGGATTGCATGCATTGATGAATAATTGGGAGAAGAAATGATTCTGATGTTTCCAAGTAAGTTGATCTTCATTTCTTGAATAAGCACATTGGATTATGTGACTCTGGAAAAATAAATTAAAAGACTAGTGTAGTTTGTTTTTAACTAGATAAGAAGTGAATGAAATAAATGAATTACTTTCCTACTGTATTTCACATAATCAAGTGAAAAGCACAAAAGAAGACCACGTACAGAACCTTTCTTTTGAAGAATGAAGATGACTGTCTCCATGGGTATTATAACGAACTATATAGAGGATACATGTTAGAATAGGCTACCACCAGTCTCGGGAAGTGGATTGTTTCCCACCACCTTCAAATGTAGGGACTCACACTGGCTAAAGGATTTCTTTCCTAGACAGTACATTGAAACACCATATCGCATTATAGTGGATAATCCATGCACTAGTCATTCCCAAGCATGGAATGGAAATAGATTCTCTTATTGAGTGGTGTACCTTATAAAAATATTGTGTGAATATTTTTACTGATTTCTAATAATGCACGCGACAAGGAAAATAGAATAAGATAATCACGATCCTAATTAGTCAAGAGGTACATGGATTAAAATATTGATTTTTAAAAAAAAATTCCCAACCCTGATTCACCCCCATCTAAGTGTTAGTTATATCCAAAACGGGATCATTAAATTGGTATCAGAGGGACAGGTTCACCTATGTTAGATTCTCTACAGTGAAGTTATTCTATTTTGAGGATTTTGGGTTTATTACTAAGTATTAAATGAAGTGAACATTAAATGATGATTCAGTTATCTCTGAGTATATGGTTATATATTCCAATGCCATGATGAATAGAAAAATGAAGTAGAAGATAAAGCTGAAGAAAAATTCTCTCTTATCTAAAGAAGAGGAAGCATATGGTTGTCCATATCTAGATGGCATTGGAGAGACACCAGACATGTATGGTTATAAGAAGGGGGCTCATGTCCCCATCAAGAAGATTGAAAACCTTCCTACCTCAATATACTAGGAGGTATATGTTAGAACAATGCATAATTATTCTCGTGATGAAAATGTTGGCCCAAGTTGTGATGATCAACATAAAACATCTCAAGGAATATCAGATGATAGATTTATAATGTTCCTGCATGGTATTCCAGAAGAAATTACATCACTGGTTTGTGGAGTATTTAAATGCATGCCAGAATATATCACACAACTGGAAGAAGAAATTGATCTTTTGGATAAAGGCTAACAAAAATATTTTTGAATGATTAAATAACTACAGAGGGGTTGGATCCTTTAAAGAAACAATGAGGGGATTTTATGTAATTTCATCAATGTGGATCAATGATATTGAGGAAAAATCGGGGGTCAACAGGACTCTAGAAGATAAGATCAATGCACTTGAAAAGGAAATGAAAATATGCAATGAATTCAAGGGGGGTATATTTGGAAGAAGACCAGAAGAAGATCAAACAACATGACTCATTGTTACAAAATAATGTAAAGATTCATGTAGATGAAGTTGAAATATTAAATAAGGATTGTGAGGAGAAGATGACTATGATTGAAGACCAAGAAGTCATCCCCTATATGTTATCTCTAGAATTGGAAGCTGAATTGACCAATTTGAAGAAGACACATATTGAGTCTCTACAAATGAAGGAAATTGTTTCCGCCAATACTCAATGCTCATTGGATGATCTGACTATCAAAATACCTTACACATGTGATAATAAGATCATTGAATCACACATTGATCTATCACAAGGGGCTAATAATGTAAAGTCACCATCAATACTAACTTATACTGATGTTTCTAAAATTTCTTCTACAAAAAGTGCAGGTTAAAAGAATAATTATAAACATGTATGGAAGAAGATGAATGAGAAGACACCTACCACAATGGCTAGGGTTGATGGGGAATATAGTGTGGAAGATAGCTCCTCATAGAAATCACAAATTACCAAGAAGACAATTCAACAACCTTAAAAAGAAGATGCCATGAAGTCATGGTTTGTTGGTAAACGGTGGTGCTGTAATATATTTAGGCATTGTGCACTAGATTTTTGGTAAAATCCATTAAATGTAAAAGCACAGAGAGAACACTTCTCCTAGTTAAGAAATCCAGAAATGAAAAAGAAACATCCCAAGATCTAGAAGTTTCTATATACTACAAACAAATTTCGAATATAAGATAACATATGTGATTTATATAATAATAGAGGTCACATGACTTGTGCATGTTCATTTAAATAGTTACCCAAATATAATATAAAAAGAAGATCACATGATCTAGCATAGAAAGAAGAAGAATTATTGGGAATTTGTAAGAATAATTTTGAAAAAGAAAGCACTCCCCTGATTACTCTATGGAATATTGTTTAGGAAACCATGGACTATAAATCATAAAATTTTGATAATATTTCATCAAAAAGAACTACTAAAAATGTTGCCACGCAAAATAATACTTATAGATGATCTAATCATGAGGTTGTAGATTCTAATGACTTATTAGTGGTTTGACCAAATAATTGGAAGGAATGATAAAGATAGAAGATTCAAAGACTTAGGATAGTACTAAAAGTAAAAAATTAAGATTCTATATAAAGAGAAATAATTTTTTTGTGTAAGGTGCAACAAGTCTGGTCACAATGTTAGAAGATTCGTTGAAATTATTATAACCCAACAAGAATTCCTCAAGATGATAATTGTTGTACCCGGAGATTATAGTTCTTTGGAAGCACATTATGAAAAAAGAGTCACACACAAAGAGATGTAAAAATAGTAATGTCCAAAAAATAACAATCATCAATGATGATCAGTTGAGAAAGTGTAAAGAATGAAGTATCTGGGTTTAGAAAAAAGTCTCAATCTTATTGTACACATTGATGGAGCAAGGATGATCAACATTTTTCCCACAATGCTTTGTGTATATTATTTGTTCTTATCATACATGGAATTGAATGTGAGGAAATTTCTCAGGGGGATAAACAAAGATTCAACTGTGAGGAGTCTTCCCATTAGGGGGAGACACATAAATAAGCTTCCATAGTCATTATTTCAATCAGTATCAATATTAGTTGGTATAAATATCAATTACTTCGATGATTATCTAAAGATAATGTAATTGGAAAAGTTATATTATTTTATAATATCACATCATTGGTATCTCAAAATAATGATCATTCTACAAATGGGTTGTAACAAAATTTATCAGTAACATCATAAGAGTGGATGATTTCAAATATCATAAGATATCAGGATTAATTTGATAATGTAAAACAATGTTTTCTAAATAAAATCATTTAGTTTTTACACTGATCAATTCTTATGTAGACTTAGAGTGAAATGAGTGATCACACGTTGCTTAATAAAGGACCGATACACGCTCGTCCATGAAATGTGTATTTCTTGTCAATAAGTGGGAGAGAAAATGAAAATAATGCGTAAAAGTGAGAGAAAAAATGTTAGGGTAAAATAAAAGATTAAATTTTTTCCATTGACACATTCATTTCAGGATAATTTTTAAGGTATTGACAACAAAACAAAAAGGGGGATTGTTGGGACCACATAATGTATAAGTTGTACTTGTTGTCAACAGGTGTCAATAATTTTCAAAAATGATAAAGGATCACAAAAGTGTATGGAGATTTTGTTAATGTGAAGATGCATGGGGAATTATTAAGGATTCATAGAATTTTATTCCATGGTAGGGAAATTTTTACGTAGTTACAACTCAAGCGATTGAGGCACTACTCATAAATTTCAAAGAACATGTATCAAAATTTGATACGTGGTTTACAACATTTTGAGGAAAATTAACGATTGAAATTGTGATATTGTAAAATGTATAAAAATTATGTAATTTTCAAGAAGTAAAGAATATGAGAGAATGAAGATGATTATAAGGTTGAAAAGAGGCTTGGACTTTGAGGTCTCCATGTACATATTTTAATATGGCCATGTATTTCACTTAAAAAGTTTATTTTTGGATTAATAAAATTAGGGCCAACTATTGAGCTAACCATCCAACATTCAACCCAAGGAAAGTGCAGGACCACTAGGGGTCAACCACGCCCATAGGGAAGCCAGGCCAAGGCTAGGACTGAGAGCAGCAATGGGTGCACAGTGCACGCCACAGTGCGGGGTAGCATGGAGGCAGGAGGGAATATTAGGTGCTAGGTGTGCGCCAAAGTATTCATTGTGGGCATTATGTGAATGCCCGAGGAGGTAGAGTGGTAACTAAGAGCGCACTTGTAAAGAACCATTGTGGGGAAGCACCGAATGACAGATAAGATAATTATGAGTCGTTGGTAGAAGGAGTTGATTAAAAAACAACAGGAAATCCACATATCATTTTCGATGTAGGAAAACATTTTAAAAATGCTGATGTAATCTCTATTGTCCATCCAATCCCCGGTCCCACATTATAGTTTAATCAATCTGTGACAAACAGATATAATATATGCCTTCTATCAATACCATGTCACGTGAGTATAATCTCAATTCATTTGATCCTCCCTTAGTATTTGAAGAACTGTGTCGTCGTCTACTTCCCACCACTGCATGCCACAGATGCTGCATCTCACTAGAGATAAATAAAAACCACCATGGTTGATCCCGTGACATTGATGAAGATTCTCATGATTGAACTGAGACCATTCTTGCAATCTACGTCTTGAATTCATGAGAATATCTCAAAGAAGGTTGAAGAAAATGGATTTGAGAGGCTTTAAAATTCATTCGAGATACGTGGAAGATGCAGGAAAAATTCATGCTTGAAAATCATTAATACAATCTTGACTCAGTGCATGAATATAGCCACCCGATTTCAAAAAAAGGAAACATGCCATAAGACTCTGCATATATTCACCCGTAGGTTTGCAAATTTCAATACACCAGAAATCCAAAGCATTCAAATCTATGATTTCCACAGAATATCATGATGATTTTTTATGTGGATAAGATCATATCATCATCTATAAAAAGTGTTACACCCATGCCGATAGAGGTAGATACTTGCACATACCTGAGATCTCCTATTTTTGAATAATATAGAATCTCCAAATGCATCACTTCATGAATAGAAAGCATAAAACAACGAGTCTTCAAGGCTCATGAAAATAGATATCATTCAATCATTAGATAGGTGCTATGCCCCCTCGAATGGATTCATGTCGAACCAACACCAAAAAAAGTAAAATGTTTTTTTAAAACCTTTCTCAACTTCACGAAGGCCACACCATTGTGAACCAGTGATTGAGCATTTATCTCTCACTGAACTTTGCGAAGAGGCAGATATGTGCATATTATGAAAAAATAAGAACAGTGCATCCACTACATGAAGAAAAAAACCCATGGAAACCATATATTAACATGGTAAATGAAAAAAAATATAAGGAACACCTGTTTTCACTCTATTGTTTACAGTGGTGTGTGTTTTGGAGAAGAAGGAGAGTGAAATATAAGGGAAGTACCTGTTTCATGCACCCATGTGCGTGGTTTTAAGAAAGCCCAAGCCCTTGAGTGATTTGTTGAAGAACAAGCTCACCCAAATAAAGGGTTCAAGCATTAGGGTTTGATAAATCCCTTATATAAAACTAGATAAACACCCTATATATCTGCAAGAGGAGAAAATAAGATAAAGAGAATAAGAGGTCGTTTTACCCATTTGGGTTATCACACATGAAGAAAAATATGTGAGTTCATGGATATATGCATGAACATGAACACATAAAGTTACATAAATAAAGAAAAAAAGTGTTTTCACACGTGTAAGGAATAAGAAGAAATGATCAACCTAAATTTAATATGAATGATCACATGCATTCATGAAAAAGAGAGATAAAATTTTATTTTGAAGATTCCAAGTAATATGGTATTCATTGCATGAATAACCACATTTTCTTATGTGCTTCTAGCTAATGAAGAAATAAAACTAATGTAGTTTCTTTTCCACTAGAGAATTAGAGAATGAAAGAAGAGAATTACTTGCCTACTTATTTTCATGTAATCAAGTGAATAGCAGTAAAGAAAAATAAGAGAAGAACCATTGTTTTGGAGAATGAAGAAGTATGTCTCCATAGGAAGTATAAAGAACCATCTAGAGGCTAAAATTTGGACTAGGATATCCCATGTCAAGGGATGATGATTGTTTCTCACCCCCTCCAATGTGCTGGGACTCACACTGGCTAAAGGATTGTTTTCATAGCCACTCCATTTTAACAATATATCATATTATAGTACAGAATTCATTAAGTATTCATTAACATACGTGGATAGGACATAGCTTCTCTAATAGAGTGGTGAAACATTTAAAAATATCATGTGCATATATTTACATCTATTTATGATTTCATTCTATGGGGAAAAGAGAATAAGAAACTCAATATCCTAACAGGTCAAGAGGTAATTGGATAAAATGTTGGAATTGGTATAAAAATTCCCCAACACTGATTAACCCCTATTAGTGTTTGGTTTATCCCAAATGGGTCCTTTAACATATGACATGACACATGTGGGGAAAGACTCTGCATGGGTGAGTATTAAAATACTCAGTAGGACACCCTAAAACCACAAGGTAATACACAAACAAAAGTACCGTCAGATCTATATAGTATAATTCTACAAATAACATGAATATTTAGATATTATCAATCCATATCACATAGTATAAGGTATTTCATAACCAATACATAACAATTCAAGGGATTCTAATTGAATATTCCATGAAGAACACTTTCGAGAGACCACACACATCATTCTGATTGCACTAATTTCATCAGTTTGGGAAGTACTATTCATCATGAACTATCATGAGAGAGAGATACATTGAATGATTTAAAGATAAAGAAACGATACAAAATTGAGAATCATAGATATGGTGTGTGGTGATACCAAAAACACCATCTTGATTTACCTTCTCAGTTGAGGATTGACACTCAATGAATTTTGTCACGTCAATACTGAAGAATCTACCTAGGGAACAAATAGAGAATAAAGGATAAAAATCAAGGCTTATTCAGGGATTCCAACAAATATATAAATTATCTCTTTCTAACCAGATCATACATCAAAGAGTAGGAAATGATTTGTAGTGAGGTTTATTGAAACGATCATGTGAATTAACCCTAATAAAACATTATCAAGATATGGAGGACAAGAGAATCACTCCATGTAAAAAGGGATTTGTTGTGTGTATTTGTGTCAAACTCCATGTCCCTTGACCTTAATTACTGGTCATGTACAATGGTCCTTCTAATTCCACATTATGTTGTGTAGAAGAAGTGTACATGATCTGTAGAATAAGAAACATGTCGTGCCCTTGTATCTGGGTTCCACCCATGTACTCTTCCCATGTGCTAGTACACAATGTCAACATGTGGGTCTCTACATGTGTAACAATACATGTGGTAGTCTTTGTACATTGTCCAAGACTATTTGGGAGGTGGGGTACATTCCTTATAGGAAGCCCACGTACTCTAGATCATGTCATTGTATATCCTAAGATACACACTGATCCTCTAGAAAATGCCTATATGTTGTGTGATAGTTTCACAAGCCATGTTCCCTTTAACAATAACTTGAATCCCTAGTTTTCGTCTATAGGGGGGCACATGTCATGTAACCTTAGGATAAATATTGTGTTTATTAGAATTTTCCATAATCCCTCATTTTTCCTCCACATGCATCAGTGGTTGATCTGGATTTTGTTTTGAATATACTTTTTCCTCAAAAATCTAGATCATATCTCGTTTCATCACACTAACAATAAAAAGGAGTGATTCGGGTCTTCAATAGGAATAGAAAACACATTCAATACTTATGAAGAAAAACACCCAATGAACGATATCTCACCAACATTTTTTATTCAGCAAAATCAATCATCATCATACCTCTTCTATGTCATCCCTTTGTGGGATCTTCAATTTTGGATTATTTTTCCATGAAATGATGGTGAAACAATAATTTGTTCATAACCCCTCAATGAAAAGAGAACCCACAAAAAAGTGAGATAATTTCACATTGAACAAACCCAATGAAAGAACCTAAAATATTGTTAGTTCTATCGTTGATCCATTCATGTAAGAGTATTGAAAAATCAATTCAAAATAATAATCCACCCCACAAGTCCTGCAATTAAAACCCATCCCGGAAGAATGACTGAACGATGGATCAACTTATTTGTCAGTTGGTCCATGTTCGTCATTCAACCTAATCATGGAGAAAAAAGTATAAAAACAACACACCCTACCTAATAATTGGATCTATCATTGATAATGGCCAATTTTATCTGGAAAGATCCCACAATAATTTTTCTCATTGATCATTGATCCGGAATTATGTCATCACATACTTGGAGAAATCATAGGAGATTCTATTCAGAGCATGAAGGTAGTTTCTTATGTTATGAGGATAACAAAAAATCCCTTTATAAAGGCATAAATATAATATTATGGATTTATGTGTCACTGCATCAGTGAAATAGGGAAGACCAAATAATTATTCAATTTATTTTATTTATTTAAATGGACTGAAACTACTTTTCAAATCCAACCCATACAGTCTGATGTTTGGCCTCACCAAAGGGTAAATCCCCAACATATAACTCAATGATAACATCATATTTATAATCTAGGTACCCATTTAGATTTTATTCACCTTTATAAAGATAATTGGAATTCATTCTATTTAGTATATTAATATTTATCAAACATTTATTACGAGAACAAAGTGCCTCGAAAATACATGATGTCCCGTCGATTAGTATTTAAATGAATCCATATAATATCTAAATTTAATACATATAAAATCTAAGACACTAAATTCTCCCCACCTTGGATCTTTACATCCATGAGAAGCTTAATCAAAGGCTACTAAAAATGATGAGGTTACTGGGAATGAATCTAAGCCTCCCACTACCATGTGATATCATGGAGTTTCATAAGCTTCCATCAGACCCAAACCAAAAGAATCACTCACCCATTAAGGATTCTCTCATCCCGATCCTTGATTTTAATGGGTACACTATAAAATTAACTCTATCTTTGATGTTTAACTCACCCTAGTCAATGTCATATGATGGGTCAGGCACATACCTCAACTCCTACAACACATAGAAGACATAATGTACAAGTTCTAACTATGGAGGTAGGTCAATGAGGTACTACACCATTACAACTCAACATAGAATTTAAAAAGGGACGATGATCCTCAAAGATAAATTGGAACCCGGGTCGAATCATCATAATTCCCACCGAGGATAAACCCATAGAAATACCAGTTCTCCTTCCTCAAAATCAAATGTTCTATGTTACGTATGATCATAAGACTTTTGATGGATCTTGGTAGTCTTCATCTACTCCAATATTATATGCACCACCTCTTTAGTAGCTCTCACCAAATCGGGGCCCATGAGGGAAGACTCACATAACTGATTCCAATAATGTGGTGACCTACAGGGTTCCTCTTACAAAGCCTTGAATGGTTTCATTATAATGATGGAATGATTGTTTTAGTTGTATGTGAACTCCCACAGTGATAGATTATCCACTCAACTGGTACTTAAATCCAACATGCATGCTCACATCATGTCCTTCAGAACCTGATTGTTCCTCT
The DNA here is from genome assembly GCA_963277665.1 of Viscum album. Classification (NCBI taxonomy): domain Eukaryota; kingdom Viridiplantae; phylum Streptophyta; class Magnoliopsida; order Santalales; family Viscaceae; genus Viscum; species Viscum album. The sequence goes on along the minus strand of OY728140.1, from coordinate 1,301,017,481 downwards.
CCATATGGCCATTCGACTGAAAGTGAAACGATGTGCTCAAGGATAACTGGGTTCCAAAAGCCTCTTTAAATCCCTTATACAACCGAGATGTAAAATAACCATCATGATCAAAAAAATCATCAATGGAACTCCATGGAGTCAAACTATATCCTAAATGTAGATGCATCCCACGTTGTCTACTAAACTCTGATATCAAGTAGCTAGGAAGTTGGTTGACTTTGATAGTTGTTCGAATATCACCTATATAGTGTTCTTTGTCCCATGTATTTATGTGGTAAAACATTCATGATGTCTACTAATATCCCATCCGACTACCTTTTTGGTACTTTAAGGGGTTGAGCTGAACCCGTTGGAACCTAGTTCTCAGCCTTCAATTAATGACAAGTATGGCCCCATGAAATAGTATTGGCCACAACATTATTCATTCCTGGTAACAGAAACTGTCATTAGAGGTCTTGTAATATATTTACCTCACATAGATGCACCAAAAAATTGGATATATGAAACTCCCTCCAAAAATCCTCCCAAAATTCCACTAGTACTACTACGAGTCCTCTAAATAGAACAACATATCCACCGCCTTCTGAATATCCATCATGAGCATTCCCTCTGGATATCTAATAATGTAGTGTCTCAATGTTAGTATCCAAAATTGATTCCTCCCTAACACACTATAATAGGGGAGGGGTTACATCCATAGACTATAGATATAATGCTTCATCTATATCCACTTAGGATAACTATAAAAAGGCCAACTGCTCTGATGCCTCATTCAACAACTGAAAAATTCATCTCCAACTAATAGAACCTACCACCATGTTCCTATTACCATGAGTATAGACAATGACAAAGTAATTGTACTAAAGGAACACTTATAGTTAGCTCCATATCATGTTCAAATCATTCTGAGTGAAGATAATCTTGAGAGATTTTTTATCAGAGTAGATGATAAACTGCTTGACCATCAGCTCATGTCACCACATTGTCCACATAATGATTACTTTTTCTAACCCAAGATCATGGGTCACATAGTTTTCTCTATGTGATCTCAATTGGTGTGAACTGTATTCAATCACATGTTGCCTTAACATCACGACACAACCAAGCCTGGTCCCTAATGGATCATAGAACACTACGTACTTGACACCCTCCTTCATCAATATCAATATTAGAGGGAACATTTAACACTATCTCAACTATAGAATTTCATTATGGGAACTTCTCTATCCACATGAAAGGAATCCCATTTTGACTGAATGTAGTAATCGGTGCTGATATACAGAAGATATTTTGTTTGAATCCCTAGTTATAGCTTGATGTACTAAGGAATATCCACACCTATATCCATCACATTTAAGGATCCCATGCTAACACTAGCTCAAACTTCATCATCTCCACAACCACTCCATCTTTAAGATCTATTTCCCAAAACATGGAATACATGTATCTATAATTGGAACATTGAGTGTTTCCATAGTGATTTTTGTCTCAAAGTATGACCAGAACCATCATTAAGTGTATCGTGTGATCCTACATAGATGATGGGTATATCATTAATGAATACTACCACAAATTGTTCTATGTAAGGGTGAAAGATCCCATTCATGAGTCCCATGAACTCTACCGGGGAATTCGTTATTCCTCACATGGACCACTTAGGGGTGATGGTGGTAATATGTCAATACATCAAACAAATATTGTTTCCCTCCCATCTCCTCTACCACATTTTCCACCATATAGATATTCCTTCTCCTATTGTTGTATTTACCACAGAAATTTGTCCCTTGTCTCTTTAGTAGGTGCACAACATCTTGAATAATATTGAACGAGATATCCCCTCCCATTATGTTAATAGTATTGTAACGACCCATTGTTTTTCAATGGAAATTACCTTCGTATAATAATGTCATTAAATAACAAGAAAACACAATATAATGAACTACTATGTGATAATTGACCTTTAAACATAATTTTTTCACTTATGTGTCTGGAATTTTGAAAACATGACAAATGTGGTTGTGTTCAAGATGATTTTTGGAGTCTAATAGAACAAAAATAATTTTTATTGAATAATAACCTACCCTTATGAACAGTAACATACCCTTATGAATTGTGATATACCCTAATTAATATTGAACTTACCTATGATATTATAAAAAAACATTCATGTGAAATTATGATGTACATATATTTTATACTTAGTAAATGAATGTTTTAAAAGTATTTTTAGTAATAAACCTTGATTTTAGTTAAATGTTAAATTAATCATATTTATAAAATCATATTTAAAAAATGGACTTCATTTTTGGATTCTACATGTCAAAAAATTTTTGGGGTAATTTTTTTAGATTTTTCTGAAATACATGAATTTTTTATCAATATTGAAATACAGTAATTTACAAAAATAAGCTAAATAAGCTAATTATTGTGTCACTTGTGATGTTATGATGATGAAAGCCCACTTGTTTTGGAATCACATGATAAAATTAATATTCTTGGTCATTCAACACTCACTATTCCTTGTCGTAGGAGAAATTAATAACCTAATGAATTTTATATTAAGGAAACCCCTCTCCCCACCACTATAAAAACCACACTTCACACCCTCATTTTGTCACACCTATCAAGCTCCAAGCCTTCTATAAACTACCCCCAAACATCTTTTTTATCCCCTATCCGTCATTAAATAGATACATTTCTCATCAAAAAGACCAATCATAGCTTCCTTAAGGAGAATCTCAAGAGGAAAATTTAAGTGGTAATTTCTCTCCCACTTCTCCTTTAATTTCCTTTCAATTTGAAGTTCATTTCTTGATCTCTCCCTACCTATCACCATCCAAATGATATTGTAACTCCAGTATTATAAATTTACTGAAATTATATAATGAAAATGGGATATTATATCATCAAACCTCTTTTCCCTATACTTTTTATTTTATAAAGGGAATGTTGTTTGTGAGGTGTTAATTTATCACCTTCAAGAACAACAAGCTTTATTCTACCATTTCTACCTTCAGATGTGGTCATGAAACCATTTTTATGGTTGAAAGAGAATATGTTATATGTATTATGTCATATTTAATTTTCTATAAATAACTTATGTCCATATTATTAAGTGATAAATTAAAACAATTTCGTTGTGATTGAAAAACTGCTCAAATTAACCCAAATAATCATCATTTAATTCTTATCGATTGATTCATCCACATGGATATAATATGATTCATTATAGCATAATTAAAACTCTTTTAATATCATTAATAACATGTAATATCATTTCTGGATGTTTACCCATGTTCTACCTGAACTTAATTTTAAGAATATATGTGAACCACTCAAGAAAATCATAAAAATAAACGTTCTCGAACAATGTTTTAAAACTCTATAACTCATAAAAAGGCACATAAAATCACTTAATGAAACCATAATGAACCATATTAATTTTAAAAAGGTTCTAGACTTCTAATTAATGAATATAATGTCATTATACCAGACATTAAATAGAAGGAAGCATTGAGATACAAGGTAAGGGGAAAATCACGAACCCAATTTTCTTTCTTCGGGTTCTCCCTCTTTCACTCTAATTTGGTATATTCATTTCTTAAAAATAATTTTTTCATAACTATCTTACCTTTTCTAGGATATAAATGTTTCCTAATGATTTTTATGGTAAACCAAATGTTTTCCAAAACAACCCTTCTTTTAAGAACTCAACCTTTACCTCTCATTCATGGTTGATGTTTCTTGTATCAAGTATGTTGTTACATATTTATTTTGGGAACCCAAATATTATGAATGTATTCCTAAGAGATGAAACCCTTTCCTTACCATGGTTATTTATTTTCTTTCTTGATATATGTTCTATGGGCAATTCATGATAACTATAATATTATGAGGTGACAGGTGAACCCAGAATTATATAGCGCAATATTAATGTTTGAATGTGATGGGTGGGCCCAGAATTATACAGCACTCCAATTTATTGGGTAAAGTGATTAATCTCATGATTAAATGTTCAATGATATGTGAACAATATGATATCTTGGTTCAAAAGTATGTGTGGTAGTTAAACACTAAGACATGATTTTTCATTTTTATACATTACATCATTTCTAGTCTTATATTTATGCTTCCTCTCATGTTCATGATCTTTTTCCCATGTTATGATTACGCTCATCCCATGCTATATTGTTCTTATATATCCTCTTACTGGTATTTTAGATCACCCCCTTGTATGTATATTTTCATGAGGCTCCATGTACTAAAGAGAGGTCAAGTACTAATAAGAAGCTAGAGAAGATGTAATTAAATAAATTTTTATGCTTGATGTTGTAATTGGTATGTAAGGTCCTAGTTTTCCCAAAAAACTAAACTGTTGGATCCTCTATGTGTAATACTATCATATTTTTTACCTTTAAAATGATGTAATAGTAATGTTAGAAAAGGTAGGGTTGTTATAGTTGCTATCAGAGGAAAGGTTTAGTTAATTTGGGAATTAGGATTATTGAACCCTAGAGAAATCATCTAGCATGAGACTAAGTACATATATTCACACAAGAATATTTACATAGAGATACCATATGTTTTGTTTCTGGTATGAATTTTTTAAATGAATATGTTCTTCATGACTTTTTTACTTATGTTTTGCTTTAAAAATTTCTATTTTAGAAATTGGTGGGAACCAGGAGAAATATGGCCAACAACTCGTGCGAGGGCAAATGTAACGATTTCCCGGACAAAATCCCCAATTATTTGGAAGGTGGAGTTCAAATCATCATGGAAATTATTACCAAATAATCCCAGTTTATGATCAATATCCATAATAATGTGTAACGTCCTCCTTCACCAATGAGAGAGCAACCGACTATCAAATACTTTATGTGGAAACGACCACTAATGTTTAGTGGATCTCCTGATCCACTAGTTGCAGAACAGTAGGTCAACTCCGTGGAGAAGATCTTTTTCATTCTTAAATGTTTTGAGACAGAGAAGGACACTCTATCCATTTATCATCTTTATGGAGAGGCTGATAAATGGCGGGATTTGATTTAGAACACCAAGCCAAGGGAGGAAATTCAAGTGATGGAATGGGAAGACATTAAGATAATGTTTCTTAATATGTATCTCCCACTAACTATTCACACAATGATAGAGATAGAATTCATAGAACATAACAAAAAAGCAGTAGAATTGCCACAGTATTTGATGCAAATTTCACAAGTCTTTCAAGGCACGTTTTGTGATTTGTAATAAAAACGATAGCAAAATTGATAGATTCTTTAGTGGATTAAAACTGCACCTTTGAAAGGCTCTTGAAATTAGAGACTTTGGGAGTTATGAAGAGGTTTTTTGATGTGCTCTCAAAGTGGTGATGGAATTTGGAGAATGGTCCCATGGATATGGGGATAAGAAATGAAATATAGATTTTCAAGCTTGAGGATCTAATGAAAAAAGTGTGAAGAAAACTCAATTACCCACATGCCAAAAATGTGGGATGTTACACCCTGGGAACTGACAAAAAGAGACGGGGAAGTGCTTCATGTGTGGGAAAGAATAAGACTATACTAATGATTGTTGAAAAGACATGAAAAGTAATGATAATGTGGTAGAATAAAGGAGATAACCACTCATGGGTCAATTATACAACTGTAGGGAGATAAGGCACTATGATTGTCAGTGCACTAAACCTCGAGTTGTTGAGGGTAATCAATGTCAGCAAACACCAAAGCCAAAGTAACAAGTGAAGTCTTATGCCATCACTAATCTATATGTGGAGCATGATAATGAATTTGTACAAGGTACACTTCATATTCACTCAAGAATGGAAAAATAATTATTTGATAATGGTTCTATGTATTCCTTTATATATTGCAAGTTCGCTAGACCTATTGAATTTATATCCCAAAAACATGAAGTAGAGATATCTGTAAAAACCCCAAGTGGTGCAATCATTTAAAACCTTGTGTTTGAATCTTCTTGTGTTGGCGTATGAGGGAAGATTCTTCATGTAAATCTTGTTATACTTCCCTAAGTATAATTCCATGCTATAATGGGAATGGATTGGATCTCGTTATATAGAGAAAATATCAACTGTCAGTAAATGGAAATATATTTTCCTATTCCGAACCATCCCATTCTCCTCTACAAATGAAATAAAGATCATGAATCTCCTTTGTAAAATCATTCCATTGTGTGGGTTTACATTCTTTATGAAGAATCATACCTCTCCTAAATGGTTGAGTTAAAGAAAAGTTCCAACCTTGAGGAAATGCCCATCGTGATGGAATATAGCGATGTATTTCTTGAAGAGTTACAGAGAATTCCCCCGGATCGTGAGGTAGAGTTCTCAATTGAACTCATACCTAGAGCTACTATTATCTCGAAGTGTCCCTATAGGATGGCTCCTATTAAATTGGATGAGTTAAAGAAACACTTGCAAGAGCATCTGCACAAAGGGTTCATACACCCTAGTGTATCACTTTGGGGTGCACCAGTGCTCTTTGTGAGGAAGAAGGATGGAACAATGAAGATGTGTATCAATTATTGGGAACTCAACAAGATCACCGTAAAGAACAATTATCCTCTTCCAATGATTGATGACTTGTTCAACCAATTAAGAGGAGCTCAATACTTCTCAATGGTGGATCATCGTTCTGGATATCATCAGGCAAAGGTGATGAAGGAAGATATTTAGAAGACTGCCATCCAAACCAGGTATGGGCACTATGAGTTTTTGGTGATGCCCTTCGGACTTACTAATGCCCATGTAATCTTCATGGATTTAATGAATATAGTATTTATAAATTACCTTGACAACTTTTTGGTAGTTTTTATTGATGATATTCTCATCTACTTCAAGATCAAGGAAGAACATGAAGAACATCTAAGACTTGTGTTGGCGACTTTGAGAAAGGGAAGTTTTACGCCATGTTCAGAAAGTGTGACGTTTGGATGAAACAAGTCACATTCATGGGACATGTGATCACATGTGCGGAAATTTCTACGGATCATTAAAAAAAAGGCGATTGAGGAATGGACCATTCCCTCTAGTGGCACATAAATCCATAGTTTTCTTGGATTAGCTGGGTAGTACCGACATTTTGTGAGAAACTTCTTACGATTGTCAATCCCGCAATCTACGTTAACAAGAAAAAGGGTAATGTAGGTCTGGAAAGAAGAATGTGAGGGAAGATTCAAAGAGCTAAAGAGAAGTTTGATCACTATGCCAGTACTCACACTATTGAAAAGTGGAGAATGTTTTGTGATATATAATGACGCTTCAAAGAACGTCTTGTGTTTTGTACTCATGAAAAATAAAAATGTGATAGGCTACGCCTCACGTAAGTTGATGATCCATGACCAGTACTACCCAACGCAAGATCTAGAGATGGAAGTCGTAATTTTTGCCTTGATAATCTGGCAGCACAACATTTATGGTGAGAAGTGTGACATATACACCGAACACACGTGACTAATGTATATATTCACACAAAAGGACCTCAACATGCATCAAAAGTTATGGTTAGATATAATCAAGGATTACAATTTCTCTATTCACTACTATCATGGAAAGGCGAACAATGTAGCTGATGCTCTAAGCAGAAAAGAACGTGCTACTCTATTCTTGTTATGGATTGAGAAGGACCCCATCTTCTTAGATATGCAATGAATAGATTTGGAAATCATAAGCAAAGGGGATACATACTACCTTTCCAAAATGATTGTGCAACCATCCATACAGGAGAAGATTAAGGAATCATTAATGGATTATGTGGACTTACAAAAGAGGGTGAATGCTGTAAAGGAAGGGATGTTGCCAGAGTTCCATATCGACGATGATGGTGTGATTCGGTTTGGAATGCCTCTTTGTGTACCTTCATCACCCGGGATAAAGAAGGAGATATTGGATAATGCACATATCTCAACATTCACTATTCATCCTGGGAGGACCATGATGTTTCGTGATCTTAGAGAACACTTCTGGTGGGATAACATGAAAAATGAGATTGGAGAATATATATCATGGTGCTTGCTATGTCGGCAAGTTAAAGCTGAGCAACAAAGTCCAAAGGTATGATGTATCCATTTCCTATACCCATGTAGAAATGGGAAAATGTTACTATAGACTTTGTCACGGGTCTCCCAAAGATGTCGAAGAAAAATAATACAATATGGTTTGTGGTTGAACGACTCACCAAGAATACCCATTTAATAAATATTCGGGAAGGTCTCAAACTTGGAAAACTTCCAAAGATATATGGGAATGAAGTGGTGAGACTACATGGTGTTACACTCTCAATTTTCTCTGACTATGATCCAAGTTTCACATCTCAATTCTGGAGGAGCCTTCAACATGCATTGAGTACTGAAATAAATTTCAGAATTACCTATCATCCCCAAACACATGGAAATTATGAAAGAACTATTCAAATGCTTAAAGATATTCTAAGAGCCTACTCTCATGAATTCAACGGTTGTTGGGATCAGCATCCCCCATTGGTTGAGTTCTCATACAACAACAGCTTCCACATTAGTACTCAGATGGATCTATATGAAGCTCTGTATGGAAGGTGATGTAGAACTCCAAACTGTTTTTATAAAGTTAGAGAAAGAATGCTACATGGGTCCGATCATGGTCAAGAGATGAGAGAGAAGGTTCAAGTCATCTAGAAACAAATCAAAGCTGCTCAAATTCAGAAAAAGAGATATGTTTACAACCATCGAAGGGACTTTGAGTTCGACGTTGGAGGTAAAGTATCCCTTCGAATATCTCTATGGGAGAGAGTCATGCAATGTGGGAAGAAAGCGAAGAGAATCCCAAGGTACATTGGACCCTTTGAGATACATGACCGCTTACGAGTCGTGGACTATCAGCTTGCACTTCCACTGAATATGGTTTGAGTTCATGATGTTTTTCACATATCACTCCTGTGGAAGTACATAGGTTATCCTTCACATGTACTAAACTCAGTGGTGGTGCTGCTGGAAGATGATATCTCATATGAGGAGCAGCCAGTAAAGATTATAGATCAGAGAGATATTGTTCTACGCAACAAGACAACCCATTTTGTCAAAGTGTTGTGGAGGAACCATATGTTTTAGGAAGCAACTTTGGAACCAGAAGAGGAAATGAAGGAGAAACACCCTAACCTGTTTGTGTAAATTGATATTTCTGGGGTGAAATTTCTTAAAGGGAGGAAGAATGTAACGTCCCAAATTTTATATATGGAAATTCCTTTCTTATAATTATGTCATAAAATAACATGAAAACACAATATAATGTACTACTACATGATAAGTGACCTTTAATTATTATATTTTCACTTTTGTGTTTGGAATTTATAAAATTTGACATACGCGGTTGTGTTCAAAATGATTTTTGGAGTCTAATAGATCAAAAATAATTTTTGGTGAATAGTAACATACTCTTATGAATAGTAACACACCCTTATGAATAGTGATATACCCTAATTAATACTAACCTTAACTATGATTGTATAAAAATCATATTCATGTGAATGTATGATGTACCTATATTTTAGAATAAGTAAATGAATGTTTTAAAACTGTTTTTTAGTAATAAACCGTGATTTTAATTAAATATTAAATTAATAATATTTATAAAATTATTCTTTAATAATGGACTCCATTTTTGGATTCTACACATAGAAAAATGATTGGGGTAAATTTTTTGGATTTTTTCGAAATACATGAATTTTTGATGAATAGTGAAATACTGTAATTTACAAAAATAAGCTAATTATAGTGTCATGTGTGATGTTCATATGATGTAATCCCACATGGATCGGGATCACATGATAAAATTACTATTATTTGTAATTCAAGACTCAATATTCATTGTCTTAGGGGAAATTAATAAACTAATAAATTTTATATAAAGGAAACCCCTCTCCCCTCCACTATAAAAACCACCCTTCACACCAACATTTCCTCAAACCTCTCAAGCTCAAATACATCTCTAAACTCTGAAAAAAAATATTCCCTAGCTCTTCTTCCATGATCAAGAGATGATGGTTTCATCAAAAGGCCAATACTAGCTTCTTTATGGAGAATCTCAAGAGGAGGATTTAAGAGGTAATTTCTCTCCCTCTTATCCTTTAATTTCCTTTCAATTTAAATTTCATTTCTTGATATTTCCCCACATATCGATATCCAAATGGTATTGTAACTATAGTATTATACATGTACTTTAATGTTATTTTTATAATGGGATATTATATCATCCAACCCATTTTCCCTCTTCCTTTTAATTAATTAAAGAGAACGTTGTTTGTGAGGTGTTAATTTATCACCTTCAAGAAGGACATGATTTATTCTTCCATTTCTACCTTCAGATCAAGACATGAAACCATTTTTATGGTTGATCCAGAATATTTTATACATATTATTTCCTATTTAAAGTTCTAGAAATAACTTATGCCCATATTACTATGTGATAAATTACTACAAGTTCGTTGTGATCGAAAAACCGCCCAAATTAACCCAAATAATCATCATTTCATTTTTACCTAATGATTCATACACATGGATATAATATGATTCATTATAAAATCAGTAAAAATATAGTAATAACATCAATAAAATGTAATATAATTTCGTGATGTTTACCCATGTTCTACCTGAAATTCAATTTAAAATTACAAGTGAACCACTCAAGAAAACCATAAAAACAAACATTCTCGAACAATGTTTTAAAACAATATAACTCATCCAATGGCACCTAAAATTACATAATGAAACCATAATGAACCATATTATTGTACACAATGTTCTTTATTTCTAATTAGTGAATATAATTTCATTATACAAGAAAATAAAGAGAACAAATCATTTGGATACATGGTAGGGGGAAAATCTGGAACACAATGTTGTTTCTTAGAGTTGTCCCTCTTTCCCTCCAATTTGGTATAGTCACATCTTAAAAATAAATTGATCAACATTATTTTAATTTTTATTAGATATACATGTTTCTTAATGATGTTTATGTCAATCCAAATGTTTTTTAAAATAACTCTTCTTTTAAGAACCCAACCATTACCTCTCATTAGTGGTTGATGGTTCTTGTATCAATTATGTTGTTCCCTCTTTCATTTAGGAACCCAATGATTATTAATGTATTCTTGTGAGTTGAAACCCATTCCTTGCCATGGTTTAGTTATGTTCTTTATTGATATATATTCTATGTGGCATGCTTGATAATGATAATATTATGAGGTGACGGGTGTGCCCAGAATTATATAGTGCAATATGATTGTTTGAATGTGATGGGTGCGCCTGGAATTATATAGTTCTTCAATGAATTTGGTAGACTGATGAATCTCATGAGTACATGTGAAATGATGTGTGAACAGGATGCTAGCTTGGTTCACAAGTATGTGTGGTAGTTAACCACTAAGTCATTATGTTTCATTTTTATGCATTGCCACATTTCAAGTCTTATAGTTATGCTTCCTCTCTTGTTCATGATCTTTTTTACATGTTATGATTATGCTCACCCCATGATATATTGTTCTTATATGTCCTGTTAATGGGATTTTATATCACCCCTTTTTATGTATATCCTCAAGTGGCTACTTGTACTAAGGAGAGGTCAAGTGATAATAAGATGCTAGAGAAGAGGAAATTAAATAAATGTTTATGCTTGATGTTCTAATTGCTATATATGGTCCTAGTTTTCCAAAGAAACTAAACAACCAAATCCTCTATGTGTTATACTATTATGTTTTTTACCTTTAAAATGATTTAATAGGAATGTATGAAAAGGAAGGGTTTTTATAAGTACATCCTCTCTCGATGATTTATGGACCCAACCTGTGAGCATTGTAATATAGATCCTATACCATGGAAAATTATTTGATCGTCTCCCACATCTAGGTCCCTAGGACCAATGTCATCTCCCTGATTTTTTGGTGTCTACTCCTACTCATCCACTACTGTAATTATCTATTTGTAACTATTCATAAAATAATATTTCTACCAATAAATCTCCCCCAAGAACACCATCATACGTCAGAAAGAATAGAAGGGTAAATACTTTCTCAAATGTCACTACAAAGACCTCGCTTTATGATCTGAGACCCATAGTACTGATCTTTAACCATATGCATTGAGTATCTAGAAAGGTGGGTGAGCCTAGATGAATACTCCTCCACTGTCATTCTTCCCCAATAGTGCAGAAGAAGATCTTGTATACACACATATCTTAGCATAACTTGTGGTAACACCTCTCCGAAGAGACAACCTAACTCTATCCATTATTGAGTCACTATTTCATGAGTCTTCATATCCAAACTCCAACATCTCCCTTCTGATACAATTTGAATTCTCGCTGCCAGGGCCACCATCTAACCTATTAGTGCCTAGAGTCAGCCGAAAACTAGAGTCAACACATCAAGCTATTCCTCTACCTTATGAGGGTCAGGCTCAACTCCGAACCTAAGACGTATCAATCTCTAAAACTCAGGGATCATGCTAAGCCTTGACTCTTAATCTGTGAGTACTTCGGGTTCCACATGCTTCTCTATTGGTGGTGGAATATATGGTGCACCACCTAGAGGTGAAATTTGGGGTACTTGTCCCAGTATTGAATCCTCATCACTGAAGGTGTCATCTTCGGGATCGAGCAACTGAATCCTAGATGGTATGCATATCAGAGTCATACTATAGGAAAAAAATATGTTCCACGATTAATGAGTATATCTAGAGAGATGACTCATGGTAGACATGGAACCATATCCCATTCATATATGATTCATGTACCATTATTTTCTCCACAACTAATGTTCTCATGCATCGTGTTAAAAAGAAGGTTATCAGAGTTCTAGTGGGTGGATACGTTGACCTGATGCCCCAACACATGAGTCCCTATCCAGAAATCCAAACTAAAAATACATTACATTATTTCCCCAAACCCATCTCCTAGACTCATAGTACTCATGTCTAAACATCCTGCTCCGATACCACACTTTTAGGGCTCGTCCCAGTGGGGACAATGTCATGACTCCCCAAGACTACCTTCAATAGGCCAAGGGTTACTGACTATCACTAAGTAGGCATGTCTCTAACATTTGAGGCATTGGCTATGTAATTCTATGCACACACATATATACAATCCCACAAAATTATGAAATGAAAGAACCAATAAGAACCAAAAATTCATGCATACCACTACATCCCGTCAATCATAGTGCAACAAGAATGTATAGTGTTGTAATGTAACATATTCTAGAGTAAAATATCAAAAAAAAAGTCTGAAACCACATTTGAAACATATAAGAAGATTTACAGTGACTGATTTCTATAGTCATATGATTACCTCGACCTACCTGATCTCACAAGGAACATTCAAGTCGTAGTCCAATTTGGACTCCATGAGATGATTGTTTTCGGAACAATATATTAGACATGTCGACAAAGACCATGTAGATGTGATTATAATATTATTTATTAGGACCCCTCAAAGCCATAATTAAATACACAATGGAATGTATAGTAATCTCAACATAATATAAGTCTATATAGTACAAGAATTTCCAGATATACTAAATCCATTCCACACTATCGGGGGTAAGTCATAACCACAATATACCATTGATAGGGATTCATATCAATGATTCCTCAATGCACTCATCCAGTACAACACTCTATTGATTTTGATAACACAGATTACATCCATCCAACATGTAATGTTCACCAGTAATCATAATGAGAAAGAGATATGCTGACAGATTTGAAGAGAAAAATAGTGTACATAGATAAGGATCATAGCCAGGGCCATAGGGAGATTCTACCAACTCCATCGGTATTAACATACTAAGTAGAGGATCAATTCCAGATGATAGAGGTCTTTACAATACAGAAGAGACTACCTAGGGCCTAGGGAATGAGTATATGGTCATGCTCTGAGAATCTCAATGGATTCCATCAATTGTTCCCAATAAGTCTTGCTAATGGGGTTATGCTCTTATGTATAGGAATCAATACACACCAACCATCAACGAAATGATAATTTTATTAAACTATAATGAAAAGTATCAATAATATGAATGAAAATAGAATCAAGTGATATATAATGGGATACATAACATCTAGTATGGTCACACACCATTTCCCTTGACCCTTGGTAATTCCCATGTACATCAGCCTATGTCATTCTAATTTCTGTGGTGTAGAAGATGGGTACATGATGTATAGAAGAAGTCACATTCTATGTACTTCCACTCAAGGTCCACCTATGTACTCTATACTTGTTCCAGTATATGGTTTCAACCCATGTGTCTCTTCCAATGTACCAATATATGGGGTAGTCCCTGTACTTGGTCCAGTCCATGTCATGGTGTGGGGTACACACCATGTAGCCAATATGTGTACTCCATCCCATGTCTATGTATCTCCATTAATAAATGAAAAGTTGTTTAGAGAGGAATACACATCATGTTATAGTCTCACACAAAGTGTGACATTTAAATACCTCTTTAAACCTTAGTCACAACTCAGTGGGTTCCACACCATGTTTAATAACACGTAATATGTGGTGCTCATCTGAATTTTTGAGAATCTAATAGTCATCATCCATGAACCTAGTATGATGATCTAGATCTCGATTTGGTGATCTATTCACATTGAAACTCCATATAATGTTCATTTCATCACCCTAACACTCAATGGAGGTGTTTTGGGCCATTAATCAGCTTAGAAAACAACATTAAATCCATCTAAAAAACCTTCCAATGAACAATATCTCCCAAGTCACATTGATTCCTCTATATTAGTCATGGTATCACCTCCTCTAGGTCATCCCAGTGTAGGATCCTAAATTCCAGATTATTAGACCACGAAATGATTCCCGATTGATTATTTGGTCATAACCCCAAGATGAACGAAGAAATCACATTGAAAACAGGAAATGAAATTTCACATCAAAAAAACCAGAGGAAACAACCTCGACAATTGTTCATTATGACCTTGATAAATTTTCAATATAATGAAAAAAAACAAATAAATATAATAATCAACATCCTAAATCCCACATTTAAAATCGAACCTGCAAGAATGAACGAGTTGTGAATCAACCAAATCATTGGTTGGATTTCATTTTTTATGGAATCATAGAATGGGGGAATTATTATCAAAAAACATTCCATACATGGGTGTTGGATCACTCTCTGATGACGATCAATTTCTACTAGAGAGATCTGTCAATAATGGCTGTCGTCAATCTTCGATCCATAATTCTAGAATTTTCCATGAAGATAAATCTCTAGGGTTTCTCTCTAGAGACTTGAAGGTATTTTCATGCTTATAAACATAACCCTATATCCATGTCTAGAGACTTAAATTAAATTGAAAGCATCTCTACATCATTGAGTCGAAAAATAGACATAATTAAATAAAAATTCAATTAATTTTATTAATTAAAAATGACTGAATCTACTATTCACTACCGATCATGGATCAATGATGTTAAGACAAACTATGGATAACGTCACTGATTTGAACGCAATAGACACCTTATATTTCTCATAAAGGCACATGAATATATGATATTCACCTTTTTCAAGAAAACTGTGTGCGCGTGATATTTAATATTATTATATATTTCAATCATTTTTTATGGGCACACAAGGAAATGGAATTTCATGACACATTAACACTTCATCTAATGATTAATAAATATTATATTTAAAAATAATACACAAAAAATTAGGGACATTACAAGGCTTGTAAATATCTATTATGTTGGTTTGAGATTGGTGAATGTTCATTGGTCAGATTGGGCTTTGTCCAATTGAGAAAATCAAATATTCAGCTGACTAGTAAGAGAATGATGATAGTATATAGTCAATATATGTATTATAATGATCATTTCCATAATTCTTTGGTGTTTTTTTGGGTGACAGGGTGTTCTTAAATGTTTCACCCCGGTTGGGTCATTGATGGATTGGGGTGAAAGGGATTCTTGCTCGTTGTTTTGTGGGACATTTATAGGTTACTGAGAAGGTGGTATATATTAATTATCATTTAGAACATCCATCATAGTTGATATATATGCATAATATTTTTAATTTATCAATAATCTAAAAATATCTATATGATCTATCTCATGTTCCAAGCTCAAGTGATCTTGAAGTCAATCATGAATTTTCCATGACTGAACATCCAATCATGAATGTTTTTTCTAAAACCATGTTACTTTATGGGATCAGGACACATATGTTCAATTGATATGGTAGAATGGTTCTGACAATCTTGAGGGATGTGAGAGGGAGGTACAGATGAAATATTAGTGACCTCATCTTTCTTTCTTCAAATCCTCATGTAGGATTTGTAGGGACATAATATTTTTATAATGTAAATGTTCTAGAATTATGTTATTGTTTTCAATAATTCATAAACCACCTTATTTATTGATAATTGGTTTGATTTCATTTGGGGGTGTCTCTAGTTGACATTTTAGGAATTTTAGTTTTTCTGTTGTAGTTTACTGTTGTGGCATAGTTTTCCCAAATTGTGCACCTTATGAGAGAAAAATGTGCAACCCAAGGAAATGGGATTAATCATGGTTGGAATACAATTAGTAATGGAATTCTACCTATAAATAGAATACATTAATCCTGTTTATAACTACTACATGACATACACACATTTTTTATAAATTCTCTTCCTTTTCCCAGGAAACAATGTGTATTGGATTTTAAGTCATCTAAATTGTTATTAAAAAATTTTAATTCCTCAATTTTGGACCCCGACCGAACTCTTTCAACCGAAACTAATTTATCATCCCATTGGGGCTCTCAATATAGATTTTTGGCCCCTCCTGACCTTTCTGAAATTGACCTGAAGCTAGAGGAACTCCCTTTGATATTCCCATGGTTAGTTTCCTCATCTCGATCTCATTCTATTATGGAAACTCTTAGTTTCTATATGGTTATTTGAATTCACAAAATATTTAGAGATCAAATACACTCTTTATGGGTCATTAAAACAAAGGTTGATTATCATCTCTTATATTCTTGTATTATTTTTCTTCATTGATTAATACCGGATAGGGTTTCATGTTTTGAGATCCATTGATTATGAGATAGGTTGTTTCATTATTATAACCAATTTATCAAAAAAACTAAATTTTTGTTTAACATTTAATTTATTATTTAAACGAAAAATATTGAACGATATTAAATTTCTTTCAATGGTTTTATTAAAAACAAATTCCATTGAATTTGGGTTTGTAGAAAAAAATTGATATTTTGACTAAAATTGGAAAACCACTATTCCATTGAATTTCGGATTCTTTCTTGACATGTTAAAAATTTATGCTGATTAATTTAAATTTTGGGGTTAATGAATATTGATTCGATTATATAAGTGGTCTGTAATTGTTTAAATGGGGTTTGATGGAAAATTATGAAAAATCACATTTTTCATAATTTGGTGGTTTGTTATAAAATAGATTGAATTTGACTAAAAATTATATTATTGAAATAGATTTTAAAAATGGATTTTGAAATACCATGGTGAATTTATTTCAAATCCCAATTTGTGAAAATTTTAATGAAAATAGTTTTCATAGTATCATTATGGATTCATATTTCTTGAAAATGTTTTTTTACTAACCCATTATGGATTTAGAGAAAATGTTGAAATATTTTAAATGTCGAATATGATTTAATATTAATTTAAGTAGTCTTAAAATAAATTTCTCATAATTGGTTTGTATTAGATCATATGAAGTCCTTAGGTATTGAGCATGTCATTTTTTTCTTCACTTTATGATTTAAATTGTTCTAAAACCTCATATCAGCACATCAAATTCTTTAAGGGAAGGTGATGTCTCCCAATTACCATATGTCACAAGGGTAAATTGTACATAGATGTAGTTTTATAGCGTTGGATCCTTATATCCTACAACTATAATACCTATTTGTTATAAGAACATGTTACTTGCCTATTTTATTTCAAATGTATATATATTCCATTGTTGTAAACTATTGTCTAGGTCTTATGAATTTTATTTAAACTATTTTATATAAATGAGTTTATATTAAAAAAGTTTTGCAATGTTTCCTATGTGTAATGATCCTTTTTTAATGTAATTCCATCATTTCATATATATTTTTACAATATTTCATGTGAACCATGAATTTCAAAATATAGTTAAATATTTTATATTTTAAAGCCTGATTGGATTAAATATTCTTTTTAAATTCCAAACCTATTTTTTTTATAAATTTGAAGACCTTTTTGGTTAATTTGATATTATAATAAATTAATTAATATATGGTGATATCGTAATGGGATTTACCTCACACCATTATTGGGACATCAGATATTTTTATTTTATATACATCCATGATCTTTAAAAGGAAAATGATCTCCTGAAGGTGGATCTTTATATTTAACCATGGACTTAGTGAGTTGTGTTATAGTAAGGTTTTGGAATATTTTCACTGTTTTAGTAGTTTTATTCTAGTAATTTAGGGTTTTTTTTTCCTATTTTACTTATTCTACATTACTCACTGTGGAGTTTCTTTTGATATTCTTACTATCTTGTTTCTTTTACATCATCATTATAGGTGTCAAAATCGTTCCCATTTCCAGTTTGTATGATGTCAGGTGCTAGTCAAAGACATGTAGAGTTTAAGAAATACCATCAGGATATTTTTGGGATGGAAAAATTATCAGGTCAATATGTTACCCAATCTGGATCCTAATATATATTTTTAGGAATTATTCTTCAATAACATAGAATATCATATAAAAATGGCAGGTAACAGTTTATTTGTAAATTTTAAATTGAAATGAAGTAAAATTTATTTATTACCAAAAACTAGTTACAATTTTAATGAATTTTATTATAAATAAATCATAAGGTTTGGGTTTTTAGTGGGACTATGTTATATATAAAATATTTATAAATAGTAAATCAAAAGTTTTTTAGTAGTCAAAATATAATTAAAAAGTAATAGGATGTGATATTGTTATATGATAATTTGAAAATGGAAAATTTTATGACATACAATTATTTACCATAAAAAAATTTAATACTTTTTTTATATCCTACATAATATTAGAATATATTGGTAAATAAAAATATAATGATTTTTATATTATAACAAAAATGATCAATGGGAATTTTTTAATCAGAAAGGGTTCTGTGATTGATAGTTATGTTTAAAATAGAATGATATCTTAGTATAAAAAAAGTTATTACCATAATTAAATGTGATTAAATGAAGTATAGTAATTTTAATATTATGGCGATAGTGTTCATGTGACATTCATCTTTCAATTATAATAGTTAACATTTTCTTTTTAGAGAAACATGATCATAACCCATATTTATTTTTTTCTTGAATGTTTCATAATCCAAAATAAAAATATTTTATAAATTTATATTTATTAAATAATATAAAATTAATAATTTATTAGTTCAAATGTATATTAGATGAAATTTTTATGATTAAAAAAATAGTGTATTTGTTGGTGAATAGTGACAAAATACGGATTTTTCATTCACTTCTATGACATTATCATGATATAAAAATGTCCTAAAAATCAATGAAAACGTTTTCCATGAATTTTTTTATCTAAATACTAATCTAATGATTATAAAGATATAATTCTGATCATAAAAATTTATGTTTATCATTTTTGAAATCTATGCAATGTTTTTTTTCTCAAATAAAAAAATATTTTTTGTTCTTCATTTTTAATAAATTATTCCAAAATGATAATTTTGGTTTTCTAATTATTTTTATTTCAAATAATTATTAATATAACTTAAATAATATAATTAATTTCAAGGGATTTAATTTTATATTAATTATTATTTAAAATCATTTTTTCAAAAAGTTATATTTTTCAAAAAAACATTCTTCACAATAATTTAGGAACTTATAATTAAATAAATTTCTTCAAGATACAAGAATTAAATATATAAAATGGATTAAATATTTTTAATAATTATTTGGATTATTATTAAGTATGATTAAATTAATATTTTTTCATAATGAATTTTAAAAATTGTAAATTTTTAACACCTCAGTTAAAGGTAAAAGAAGGATTAAGGGACAAAATTGTAGGATAAGGGATCAATATTACAAAATAATATTAAATAAATATATATGGTCGTATTTATTTGGATATTAAACTTTTAATATTATAAACTATGTTTTCATGTATCCACATTTATTGTTTTATATATATAATTAAAAAAATGTTTCAATAATTTATAAATTTGTCACCAACAACTCTTATGAAAGAGAACCTCCTTTACCGAATTCAAAAAACAATGTTGTCCACATATCCTAAAAATTTAGAGAAAAATACAGGACTAGCATTATTTTTCCTGATCTAATGATCATGAAATTTATAAAAGGCCAATTCCAAAATGCTTCAGTTGTAAGACCATGAGGATTACAGTGAGAACATATAGTTAATCTGCAATGACCAAATGTTTCCTTAATTGAAATGCTTCTTGATCTAATTAAATGTCTAACTATGTAAAATGTTTATGTAAAATGTCAACTTCTATGGTTTTATGTTAAGAATTTTGACCATTGCTTTTATAGCCGTTGAACAGTGATCAGATGATTAGTATAAATATAGGGCTTTAACAAATCCAATTTACTCAGAAAAAAGATGCGATGGCCTCATCCAGGAGAATTTCTCCATACGTAGTACATTTTCCGGCGCTTAGAAAAGATTTGGCATCCTTGGGATTCGCTCTTGACCAACCCCAAGCTAAGCTTCATCATGTCAAGATCGAACGAGACCGT
This sequence comes from Viscum album, assembly GCA_963277665.1. NCBI lineage: Eukaryota > Viridiplantae > Streptophyta > Magnoliopsida > Santalales > Viscaceae > Viscum > Viscum album. The sequence goes on along the minus strand of OY728140.1, from coordinate 1,300,996,683 downwards.
CTATGGGAAAAGTGGAAGTTGATAGAGATTACCACACGAGCGATGTTACCTGAGCCACCCCAAGAGTATGTCACCAACACACACCTTACCCTACGGTCTTATGTGGCTGTTTTAATGGATTATGTAACAAATCGCTAGTAACATGTTCATGTATATACATATATATTTTATTTAATAATGAATATACCTTCTTGTCATTATTCATACATTGTAAATAGTTTTTAAAGTATAAATATTGTTTTTATTTATTATTTAATTAAGAAATTTATTTTATTAAATTAAGGGATATTTTAATTAAATAATATTTTAATAAAATATTATTATTATTATTAAATTAGTTTTATTATATATAAATGATCATATAATTTTATGAATGCAATTGTAATTTTTATTAATGTTTGAAAGCCATTTTTGTCAAAACCCATGAATTTTTGATAAATGATGGTTTTTATTTTAAAATTGAAAAATAACATATTTAGGAAATTATTCCGATAAAAAAATTTATTTCTAGAATCAGGACGTTGAAAATATCCAATTGATATTTTTTCATAATTTTCTGAGACAGTCAATTTTTTGGATTAAAATTAAATACTGTTTAAATATATAATGTGTTTTCTGACATCATAATGACCCAATAGTGATGTAATAAAATACTAAAAACTTTATGTTCGGCCAATATATGTTTTAACATTAAAATAATGTGTTTTTGGGTCTGTTTGAATTACTTTTGAAAGCATTAATGGGCCCTTCAAGACTTATTAAACACCTTGTCTTTTTAAATTGTTTTCCATGGGAGTGTGAATCACCTCTACATAAGCAACCCCATTATTTTAAGAAGTTCCGACATTGGCCTTATAAAATATTGTTTTTCTATTACCTTTTTGAAAAAACATGGGCAAAAACAATTAGCTAATTTGTGGTTTGGATTAGTTTAATGTAAGGGGTCCCAAACATAAATAATAATGAATTCACTCACCTTTTCTATATAAACTCACCCAAGCTTCCACTTCCTCCTCACTAAAAGCCTTTTGAGTTCGTCCAACCTCTTCCCTACTCTCTTAGAATTCTACAATGGTGCCCCAAGCTCCCAATAAGCCTCCCTCAAGCCTCTCTCAAACCTTTGGAAGCACACTTCCAAGCAAAGGATTTTTTTCTTTTTTTCTCATTATTGTATAATTTTCTTTAAGATGTTTTGCCCATTTAATTTCAATTATGAATGATGTGGTATGGTTTTACACCTATATCATACTGCCATATTTATGTTTCAATGATGGGATACCCCTTTATTTTTCATTAAATTCCTCCCATGTACACCCATTACTATGCCAAAATTCAAAAAGGAACTCCTCTCTCCTCGTTTACATTCCAGAAATACTTTTGTATAATGAATCTAAATTCCATTACAATTGTTGGGACATGTATTTATATGAACACTTTACTTTCCATTACATCTAAATATGTTGAATAACCCCTTTCTCCTCATAAACCATTTTTATGAATTTTTATGTCATGCAGTTACGCTGCCGAAATCGAATCGATTTTCTAAGCCAATGCCATTGTGTAGTGAATACCATGCCCATTTATGTAATGACCCAATGATTCATTAATGTAAATCCATATTGATCTAATTAAGTGTATCTTTATTTAAAATGTTTATATAAAATGTCAACATATTTGGTTTTATGTTAAGAATTGTGAATGTTTCTTTTATAGACGTTGAACAGTGATCACATGATTAGTATAAATATAGGGCTTTAACAAACCCAATTTACTCAGACAAAGGAAGCGACAACCTCATCCAGTAGAATTGCTACATACAAAGCCCATTTGTCGGAGCTCGGAAAAGAGGTGGTGTCTTTGGGCTTTGCTCTTGACCATGCCCAAGCTGAGCTTCATCATGTCAAGCTTGAACGTGACCGTCTACGGGAAAAGTGGAAGTGGATAGAAATTACCACTTGAGCGATGTTATCCGAGCCACCCCAAGAGTCATTCAGGATCACACACCATACCCTTATGTCTTATGCGGCAATTTTAAGGGTTTATATAAAAAATCACTAGTACTATGTTCATGTACATTATTTTTTGTATATAATAAAAAATATACTTTTTTTGTCATTATTGATACATTGTAAATAGTTTTTAAAGTGAAAATAGTGTTTTTAGTTATTATTTATTAAAAATTGTATTTTATTAAATTAGTGGATTTTTGAATTAAATAATGTTTTAATAAAATATTATTATTATTAGTATTAAATTAATTTTATTATATATAAATGATCATATAATTTTATTAATGCAATTGTCAATTATATTAAGGTTTGAAAAGCCATTTTTCTCAAAACACGTGAATTTTCGACAAATATCGGTTTTTATTTATAAAGGGAAAATTAACATATTTAGAAAATTATTTAGATAAAATAAATGTTATTTCTATAATCAGGACGTCGAAATTATCCAACTATGAATTTTTCATAATTCTCTGAGACAGTCAATTTTTTGGGGAAAAATTAAATACTGTATAAATATATAACGTGTTTTGTTACACAATAATGACCCAATAGTGATTTAATAAAATACTATAATATTTATGTTCTTCAAATAAATGTAGTAACATTATAATAATGTGATTTTGGGTTTGTTTGACTTACTTTTCAAAGCATTAATGGACCCTTCAAGACTTATTAAACACCTTGTCTTTTTAAATTGTTTTCCATGGGAGTGTGACTCACTTCCATAAAAGCAACCCTATTATTTTAAGATGTTATGAATTTGGCCTCATAAAATATTGTTTTCCTCTTCCCATTTCCAAAAACCTTGTGCAAAAATCATGGTATGGTTTGTGGTTTCGATTAATTTAATATAAGGGGTCCCAAACCTAAATAACAAAGAATTCCCTCACATTTCCTATATAAACCCACCCAAGCTCCCACTTCCTCCTCATTCAAAGCCTTTGGAGTTCGTCCAACCTCTGACCTACTCTCTTTAGAATCCTATCAAGGTTCCCCAAGCTTACAAGAAGCTTCTCTCAAGTCTCTCTCAAGCCTTTGGAAGCACACTTCCAAGTAAGGGTTTTTTCTTCATTTCTCATTTTTGTCCAATTTAATTTAAGTTGTTTTTACCTATTAATTTCAATAATGAATGTTGGGGTATAGTTTGAAAGGAACCTCATAATTCCCTGTTTAAGTTTGAATGATGGGAGACCCCTTTATCTCTCATTAAATTCCTCCCATGTATACCCGTTACTATGCCGAAATTCTGATATGAACTTCTCCCTCGTCATTTACATTCAAGAAATACTTTTATATCATGAACCTAAATTCCATTACAATTTTTGGGATATGAATATATATGACCCCCTTACTGTCCATTACATTTAAATATTATGAGGAACCCCTTTCTCTCTCATCAAGATTTTTTTCTTAATTCTTACGTCACGTCGTTACGCTGCCGAAATCGCACCGATTTTCTAATCCAATGCCATTGTGTAGTGAATACCATGCCCATTTCTCCATCAAGGGTATTCATCTTTATGAACATTTAACTATTGATTATAATGTTTCATGTATTATTTCCAAATTCCTTTATCATGGAATAAATGATTATATTTTATGAATCCATGTTTTATGATCCATTTTGCACACTTATGCATGAAACGAAATGTTTAAAATGGTGCATCTTTATAGCGCTCCAATGAATTGGGTAAAGTATAGAATCATGATACATCATGTGAAATGAGTGTTGAATCATGATAATTCAAGTGCAACTAGGGTTTACTCATGCTACATGTGCAATGAGTATTAGATATGATCTAGGTGCAACGAACCTTGATTCATGCTAATTCAATGTTAAGTGTTGTTGCAACATTTCCATGTTATGATTATCATGATTTATCATGCCTTTATGTTCATGTTTCTATTGTTCTCTATTGATATACCTATTGTCTAACATGTATTGTACTCCTCATGTATTCCATGTTTATTCCCTTACTGGGCTTTATAGCTCACCCCTTTTCTTATGCATGTCCTAATGTTATCCCATGAAATGCTAGGTATGGGGGAATTTAGTGGTCATGTAATGGATGTTTTCAATAAATAAGTTGTATTTTATGTTTTAAGTTGTTATGTAATGATCCTAATCCCCAAAGACACTATAAATCTCGATCATACTTGTTGTATCTAGTGAATGGTTTATGTAATAAATCATGTTTAAGTTTGTATTAAAAGAAGGGTTGTCATAGTTGGTATCAGAGGATAGGTTTAGTTATTTTTGGGATTAGGATTAGAAAACCCAAGTAAATCCTTAGAGACAAGATTAGGTATAATAAAAACATCCTTAAGTTTTTGTAAGTACTGAGTAAGTGGTTTATCAAACAAATACATCCATGTCTGGATACGAGCAGGTAGAGGCGGCTCTAACACAGATGTATCCTAGGGGTAAAACCTGAAAACACCGCTTTGAGCTAGAATCGAATGGGAACTGGTGCATGTCAATGGGACTTAAATCACTCTTCGTTACGACACTCCCAAGGTATATGTTTTGATAAATTAACAAGCATAGTATGATCCCTTATTAAATGAATTAAAAAAATGCCCCTAATAATATATGTTAGAGAGTAGATCATGAAAATCGTAGATTGAAGCCTATAGACTCATTAGTTAAGGAAATAAAATTTTATTTATAAGTCATCAACTTTTTCCTTTGGATTAAACTTTATGTGTTACACCCCACACTTTCCTTTTTTTCCAGCCAATGGCCGGTAATATGATGATTCAGGCTAACAACCGATGTGAAGATCAGTGTGATGACTGTACTAATGAGATGCCCAATCCAATGGGAGCGGGAATCGTGAACATTATCATGCTTCTCTCTCATCTAACCCATGATTTGAATAGAAAAACATGTGTCAAGAGAAACGTCCAAAACCCCCTATGAAAGAACAAGTTGATATCGATTTATTCATGAGACAAAGGCCTCCTACTTTTAGTGGATCATCCTATCCCACGATCGCTGACCAATGGATCAACTCCATTGAAAATATATTCTCCATAATTCAATGTTCTGAACAAGAGAAGGTTCTCCTGACAGCTTATCTTATGGAGGGTGAATCTGATCAATAGTGGATGTTGATCAAAATTACGAAGCCTGAGGAGGAGATTGAGGCGTTGGAATAGAAGGATTTCCAGAAGATGTTTTTTAATAAATATTTTCCGCACACCCTCCAACTTAAGATGGAAAGGGACTTATTTTCCCTTAGGTGAAATGTAGAAGAATCTGTTGGAGCGTACGAGGAAAACTTCACAAGGCCTGCACGATACACTTCTGGCTTGGTCGTTACCATCGAATGCATGGTTGACTGCTTCTTTGGTGGGCTGAAGCCTAGCCTGAGAAAAGAATTAGAGATCTATGACATAAAAAGCTATGAGGAAATTGTACGATGTGACCTCAAGGTCGAGATGGAGATCGAGGAATCACATGGGTATCATGGGGACAAGAAGCGTAAGGTGGAATTCAATGCTGGTGGTCCAATGGATAAATCCAATAGTGCTATAAAGATCTAGCACCCCACTTTCCTATAGTGTGGAATGAATCACGCTGGAAATTGCATCAAGGGGACGATGAAATGCGTTAGGTGTGGAAGAGAAGGACACCTAGCTGTCAACTGTCGGTAAGAAAGACCCACAACTGTGACAGAGTAGAGGAACACTCCGTTCAAACCTCAACGTGTTGTTCATTGCTACAAATGCAAAGAACCAGGGCATCTTGCAAATCAGTGCCCTAATCCAAAGGATTTCAGAGGCAACCAACAACCTCCAAGGCAGAAAGGAAGATATTTTAACATCACTTTTGCTGATGTGAACCCCGATAATGAAGTGGTGACAGGTATGCTAGTTATTAATTCAAGAATAGCGTACATAGTTTTTGATTCAGGTTCTATGCTATCCTATTATATATCTCGAAAGTTTAGTAGAACTATAGAAGCACCACCACAAACCATGGAAGTAAAGATGACGGTGAGTACAAAAAATAGGGCAATCATTGCATCCCATGAATATAAGGCCTCCCCTATTATAATCTGTGGATTGAATTTCCTACCAAACCTTGTCATACTCCCTCTGGTGGAATTTAATGCAATTATTGGCATGGATTGGCTTTCCTTATACAGAGCCAACATAAACTTTCGGGAGAGGGAAATCACACTCCATATGGAGAATCGACCCCCAATGTTTTACAAGTGTAAGGAGGAAGATGAATCTCTTTTAGCATCATCATCTCTAGCATGGATATTACTGCCCTATGAGCATGCATATCTGGCATAGATGATTGAGTCCATGGAAGAAACCATCCTTGATGAAATGCCTATTGTGAGGGAATTTGCTGAATTGTTTCCCGAGGAACTACCTGATCTTCCTCATAGAAGAGATGTTGAATTTTCAATTGAACTTATACCAGGGGCGCTACCAATATCCAAGACTCCATATAGAATGGATGTCATGGATCTTGAAGAGCTGAAGAAACAACTACAGGAGAATCTATATAAAGGGTTTATACATCCAAGTGCTTCACCATGTGGTGTACCAATCCTCTTTGTCAAGAAGAAGGATGGGTCAATGCAGATTTTCATCGATTATCGTGAACTTAACAAAATCATGATAAAGAACAAGTATCCTCTGCCACAGATCGATAAATTGTTTGATCAGCTATGTGCAGCACAAGACTTCCCCAAGGTAGATTTGCGGTCGGGATATTATCATGTAAGGGTGAAGAAGGAAGATGTCCAAAAGACTGCTTTCCGTATAAGATACATGCACTATTAATTCATTGTAATTCCTTTTAGAATCACCAAAGCTCCATAAATCTTCATGGACTTGATGAATAGAGTCTTTAGATATTACCTACAAAAATATTTTGTAGTCTTTATTGATGATATTCTAATATACTCTGAAACCATGGAGGATCATGAGGAGCATTCAAGAATTGTACTGGAGACTTTACGCAAGGAAAAGCTCTATGAAAAGTACAACAAGTGTGAGTTCTAGTTGAAGGAAGTCTCATTCTTGGGCTATATCATCACAAGCAATGGGATATCTGTGTATCCCTCCAAAACAGATGCAATCAAGGGATGGCCAAGGTCAACATCGGTAACAGATATCTTTAGATTATTGGGGTTAGTTGGATATTGTCTACAACTTGTGAGAAATTTCCCCTATTTTCCAACCCTCTTACCAAGCTAACTCCAAAGGGAGTAAAGTTTTCTTGGAGTGATGAATGTGAAGAAAGCTTCAAGGAGTTGAAAAGGAGGCTTATCACTATGCACATTATCACTTTACCCACAAGTGGGGAAATATTTGTGGTATTCAGTGACGCTTAGAAGAAGATCATAGGCTGTGTGCTGATGCAGAATGATAAAGTGATATCCTATGCCTCAAGGTAGTTGAAAATTCAAGAGCGAAACTATCCAACGCATGATCTAGAGTTGGCAACAGTGATCTTTGCCTTCAAAATATGGCGGCATTATCTCTATGGGGAGAAATGTGAGATATATACCGACCACAAGAGTCTTAAATATATATTAACACAGAAAGAGCATAATATGCACCAGAGAAGATGGATAGAGCTCACAGGGATTATGATTGTTCAATACATTACCACCCTAGGAATGCGAAAAAGGTGGAAGATAACCTAAGTAGAGAGGACCTAAGAATTATATAAATGATGAGAATTGAGGAGGATCCAATCTTATTAGACTTGATGAAGATGGAAATGGGAATCATAAAGAATGGAACATCAACAATCTTTTCATAAATTATTGTTCGACCGTCTCTTTTGGAAAGGTTAATGTATGCTCAAAAGGATGATGTGGGAAATCGGGAAAAAGTGGAATCTATCAAAAAATGGAATTCCTCAGAGTTTAATGTTAATGAAGAAGGAATTATGCAATTTGGGAAAAGACTATGCGTTATATCATGTCCAGAGATGAATAAGGAACTTTTGGATGATGCACATAGTTCAAATTTCTTTATTCACCTAGAGAGAAAAAATATGTATCAAGATATCTGAGAAAACTTTTGGAGGGATAATATGAAGAAAGAGATCGCGGAATATACATCAAAGTCCCTGGTGTGCCAGCAAGTGAAGGCATAGAAGAAGAAGTCTAAGGGGATGATGCCACCATTTCCCATACTAGAATAGAAATGGGATAACATCATAATGGACTTTGTCACCGGACTTCCGAGGGCATCCAAAGGCAACAATGCAATCTGGGCTGTTGGGGATCGTCTTACAAAGACTGCACACTACATTGTTATTTGGGAGGATTTCTCTTTGGATTAAATGGCACCAATATATATCAGGGAAGTGGTAAGGCTACATAGAGTGCCACTATCTATTGTGTCTGATAGAGATCCATGATTCACCTCTAAGTTTTGGAAGAGTCTTCAAAAAGCTCTGAATACTGAACTAAACATTAGTAAGTCCTCTCATCCTCAAACTGATGGACAATCCGAGTGGACTATCCAAACTCTTGAGGATATGTTGAGAGAATTCTCAATAGACATTAAAGGAGGATAAGATCAACATCTTCTTCTGGTTGAGTTCTCTTATAATAATTGTTTCCACATGAGCATCCAAATGGAACCATATGAAGCCCTTTATGGGTAAAGGTGCAGAACACCGACATGATGGGATGAGGTCGTTTAACGTAAGCTGTGTGGAACAGAAATTGTTGAGGAAATGGTGGATAAGGTGAAAACCATTCAGCATATTATCAAGGCAGCCCAGTGTTGACAAAAGAGTTATGCAGATAATCATCGATGAGACATTGAGTTTACAGTTGGAGACATGGTTTTTCTAGGAATATCTCCATGGAAGAAGGTCATGAGGTTTGGAAAGAATGGGATGTTATGTCCAAGGTACATCAGCCCCTTCGAGATTCTTGATCGTTTCAGGTCTGTGGCCTATCGACTAGCACTTCCACCTACCATGGACAAAGTACATGATGTCTATCATATATCCCTCTTACGTAAGTACATACAGGACCCTTCACATGTGCTCTCTTCTGAGGTGGTACAGTTGGAGGACGATATTTCTTATGAGAAGAAACCATTGAAGATCATAGATCATAGAGAAGAAGTTCTAAAAAATAAGAAAATTCCCTTTGTCAAGGTGTTGTGGACAAAACAGAAGTTGGATGAAGCGATTTGGGAATCAAAGGAAATGATAAAGCTGAGTTACCCATATCTGTTTTAGTGTGGGAAAAGAAAATTTTGAGTGTGAAATTTCTTAAGGGGTGAATATTGTAACGACCCAAAGATTCATGAATGGAAATACCAATTGATCTAACTAAATGTATCTTTATGTAAAATGTTTAAATAATATTTCTTCTTTGGTTTTATGTTAAGAATAGTGACCTTTTCTTTTATAGTCATTGAACAGGGATCACATGATTAGTATAAATATAGGGCTTTAACAAACCCAATTTACTCAGACAAAGGAAGGGATGGCCTCATCCAGTAGAACGGCTCCATACAAAGCCCATTTTTTGAAGCTCAGAAAAGAGGTGTTGTCTTTAGGCATCGCTCTTGACCAAGCCCAAGCTGAGCTTCATCATGTCAAGCTCGAACATGACCGTCTACAGAAAAAGTTTATGTTGATAGAAATTACCACTCCAGCGATGATATCCAAGACACCCCAAGAGTCTGTCACCATCGCACACCCTACCCTTAGGTCTTATGCGGCTGTTTTAAGGGGTTATGTAAAAAATTTCTATTTCTATGTTCATGTACATTATTTCTTGTATATAATAATGAATATACTTTCTTGTCATTAATGATACATTGTAAATAGTTTTTAAATTGCAAATAGTGTTTTTAGTTATTATTTAATTAAGAATTCCATTTTATTAAATTAAAGGATTTTTGAATTAAATAATATTTTAATAAAATATTATTATTATTATTATATTAATTCTATTATATATAAATTATCATATAATTTTATGAATTCAATTATAATTTTTATTAAGGTTTGTAAAGCCATTTTTGTCAAAACACGTGAATTTTCGATAAATGTCAGTTTTTATTTTAAAAGTGAAAATTAATAGATATATAAAATTATTTAGATAAAATAAATGTTATTTCTGGAATCAGGATATCAAAATTATCCAACTATGAATTTCTCATAGTTTTCTGAGACAGTCAAATTTTTGGGTAAAAATTATATACTGTTTAAATATATAATGTGTTTTATGACTTCATAATGACCCAGTAGTGATGTAATAAAATATTATAAGATTTATGTTCGGCCAATATATGTTTTAAAATTGAAATAATTTAATTGTGGGTTTGTTTGATTTACTTTTCAAAGCATTAATGGAGCCTTCACGACTTATTAAACACCTTGTATTTTTAAATTGTTTTCCATGGGAGTGTGACCCACCTCCAAATAAGCAATCCTATTATTTTAAGAAGTTCAGACCATGTCCATATAAAAATATTTTTTCCTCTTCCCTTTGCCAAAAACCATGGGAAAAAACCATGTGATGGTTTGTGGTTTGGATTAATTTAATATATGGGGTCCCAAACCAATATAATATAGAATTCCCTCACCTTTCCTATATAAACCCACCCAAGTTCCCACTTCCTCCTCACTCAAAGCCTTTGAAGTTCTTAAAAACTCTTCCCTAATATCTCTATAATACTCTGAAGGTGCCCCAAACTCCCAAGAAGCCTCTCTCAAGCCTCTCTCAAGCCTTTGGAAGCACAATTCCAAGTAATGGTTTTTCTTGCTTTCTCATTTTTGTCCAATTTTATTTAAAATGTTCTGCCCTTTTAGTTTCAATTATGAATTTTGGGGTATTATTTCGCACCTCCCTCATACTGCCCTATTTATGTTTGAATGATGGGAGACCCCTTTCTCTCTCATTAAATGCCTCCCATGTACACCCTTTACTTTGTCGAAATTCCGAAAGGAACTTTTCCCTCGTCATTTATATTGAAGCAATACTTTTGTATCATGAACCTAAATTCCATTAAACTTTTTGGGACCCATATCTATATGACCCCCTTACTGTACATTACTTATAAATATGATGAGGAACCATTTTATCTCTCATTAACCTTTTTTATGAATTCATAAGTCAGGCTGTTATGCTGCCGAAATCGCACTGATTTTCTAAGCCAATGACATTATGTAGTGAATACCATTCCCATTTCTCCGTCATAGGTATTAACCATTATGAACATTTAATTATTGATTATAAAGTTTCATTTATTACTTCCAAACTCTTTTATCATGGATTAAATGATTATGTTTTAAGAATCCATGTTTTATTATTCATGTGGCACACTTATGCATGAAATGAAATGTTTAAGAAGGGTACGCCCTTATAGTGCTCCAATGCATTTGGTAAAGTATAGTATCATGATAAGTTATGTGCAATGAGGGTTTACTCATGCTAATTCAAGTAAAACTAGGGTTTACTCATGCTTCATGATCAATTGGGATTTACTCATGCTCTATGTGCAATGAGCCTTGGCACATGCAGATTCCATGTTAAGTGTTGTTGCCACATTTCCATGTTATGATTATCATGCTTTATCATGCCTTTATGTTCATGTTTCTCTTGTGATATATTGATATTCCTATTTTCTAACATGTATTTTGATACTCATGTATTCCATGTTTATTCCTTTACTGGGCATTATAGCTCACCCCTTTTCTTTTGCATGTCCTCAGGTTATCCCATGCAATGCTAGGTACGAGGGAATGTAGTGGTCATGTAAAAGAAGTTTTCAATAAATATGTTTTATTTCATGTTTTAATTTGTTATGTAATGATCCTAAGCCCCAAAGAAACTAGACCTCTCGATAATACTTGTTTTATCAAGTGAATGGTTTATGTAATAAATCATGTTTATGTTTGTATTAAAAGCAGGGTTTTCATAATTTCTCCATCAAGGGTATTCGCCTTTATGCACATTTACTTATTGATTATAAAGTTTCATGTATGAATTCCACATTACATTATCATGGAATAAATGATTATGTTTTATGAATCCATGTTTTATGATCCATGTGGCACACTTATGCATGAAATGAAATGTTTAAGAAGGTTTCTCCCTTATATTGCTCCAATACATTGGGTAAAGTATAGTATCATGATACGTAATGTTCAATGAGTATTGACTCATGATAATTCATGTGACACAAGTGTTTACTTGTGATTCATGTGAAATGAAGATTTACTCATGGTCCATGCGCTCATGCAAATTTCATATTAAGTGTTGCTGCCACATTTCCATGTTATGATTATCATGCTTTATCATGCCTTAATGTTAATGTTTCTCCTGTGCTATATTGATATGCTTATTGTCTAACATGTATTGTACTCCTCATGTATTCTATTTTTATTCCCTTACTGGGATTTATAGATCTCCCCTTTTCTTATGGATGTCCTCAGGTTATCCCATGCAATGCTATTTACGAGGGAATATAGTGGTCATGTAAAGGAAGTTTTCAATAAAGATGTTGTATTTTATGTTTTAAGTTGTTATTTAATGATCCTAAGCCCCAAGGACACTAGACCACTTGATCATCCATGTTGTATCAATTGAATAGTTTATGTAATAAGTCATGTTTATGTTTGTAATAAAATCAGGGTTGTCATGGTTTATATCAGATGATAGGTTTAGTTATTTTTGGGATTATGATTAGAAAGCCCTAGTAAAGCCTTAGATACAAGACTAAGTACAATAAAAACGTCCCCAAGTTTTGATGAGTATTTATTAAGTGGGTAATCAAGAAAATTCATCCCTGTCTAGATACGAGCAGGTAGAGGCGGCTCTCGCACAGATGTATCCAAGAGGTAAAACCCGAAAACACCGCTTTAAGCTAGAATAGAACGAGAACTGGTGCACGACAACGGGGCTTGCATCACTCTTGGTTAGGAAACTCCTAGGGGATATGATTTGGTAAATTCAAAAGCTTAGTATGAACCCTTATTAAAGGAATAAAAAATCCCTAAGAATATATTTTAGAAAGTAGATCACAAAAATCCAAGATTGAAACCTATAGATTCATATGTTAAGGAAATAAAATTTAATTTATAAGTCATCAACTTTTGTCTTTGGATTACACTTTATGTGTTACCCCTACCTTTTCTTTTATTCCAGACAATGGCTGGTAATAGGAGGACTCGGGCTAACAACCGGTGTGAAGATCAGTGTGATGACTGTACTAATGAGATGCCCAATCCAATGGGAGCGGGAATCATGAAATTTGTCACACTTCTCTCTTAGCTTACTCAAGATTTGAATAGAAACACTGGTCTAGAGAAATGTCCAATCCCCTCTAAGAAGGAACAAGTCACTATCAAGAGATTCATTAGAAAAAGGCCTCCTACTTTTAGTGGATCATCTAATCCCACGATCGCTGAACAATGGTTCAACTCCATTGAAAAGATCTTCTCCATCCTTCAATGTTCTGAACAAGAGAAGGTTCTCCTGGTGTCTTATCATATGGAGGGTGAATCTGATCAATGGTGGACGTTGATAAAAAATACAAACCCTGAGGAGGAGATCGAGGCGTTGGAATGGAGGGATTTCCAGAAGATGTTTTTCAGTAAATAATTTCCACACACCCTCCGACTTATGATAGAAAGGGACTTCATTTCCATCAGGAAAAAAGAATAAGAATCTGTTGGATCATATGAGGAAAACTTCAAAAGGCTTGCACGATATGCTTTTGGCTTTGTCATTACCCATGAATGAAAGGTTGACCTCTTCTTTGGTGGCTTGAATCCTAGCCTGCGGAATGAAATATCGATCCGTGACTTCGACAGCTATGAGGAAATTGTCTGATGTGCCCTCAAGGTCGAAATGGAGATCGGGTAATCACATGGGTATCATGGGGAAAAGAAGTATAAGGTGGACATTAAAGTTGGGGGTCCGATGGATAAATCCAACGATGCTAAGAAGATCCAGAACCCCACTTACCAAAAGTGCAGAAAGAAGCACACTGGAAACTGCCTCATGGGGATGAGGAAATGCTTTAGGTGTGGTAGAGAAGAGAACCTAGCTATTAACTATTGGCAAGAAAGACCCACATCTGAGATAGAGGATAGGAATGCTTCGGTCAAACCCCAACACGTTGTCCATTGCTACAAATGCAAATAAATGTGGCATCTTGCAAATCAGTTCCCTAATCCAATGGTTTTCGGAGGCAACCAACAACCTCCAAGGCAGCAAAGAAGATCTTAGGCCATCACTGCTGCCAAAATGAACCCCGACAACGAAGTGGTGACAGGTACGCTATTTATTCATTCAAGAATAGCGAACGTACTTTTTGATTTCGATTCAATGCATTCTTTTATATCTCGAATGTTTAGTATAATAATCCCATCACCACCACGAATCATATAAGTGAAGATGTTGGTGAGTACAGAAAATGGGGCAATCATTGCATTAAATGAATATAAGTCCCCCCAATTATAATATGTGGATTGAATTTCCCGAAAAACCTCGTCATACTCCCTCTAGTGGAATTTGATGCAATTCTTGGCATGTATTGGATTTTCTTATATAGAGCCATCATAAATTTTCGGGAGAGGGAAAACACACTCCATATGGAGAATCGACCCCAATTCCTTACTATTGTAAGGAGTAATATTAATCTCTTTTAAATCCATTATCCCAATAATGGATATTAATGCCCTATGAGAATGCGTATATGGCTCAGATGATTGAGTCCAAGGACGAAACCATCCTTGAAGAAATTTTTATTGTGAGGGAATTCACTGATGGGATTCCTGAGAAAATACTTGTTCTAAATCCTAGAAGAGATGTTGAATTCTCAATTGAACTTATACCAGGGGCACTACCAATATCCAAGACTCCATATGGAATGGCTGTCATGGAATTTGAAGATCTGAAGAAACAACTACAAGAGAATCTGGATAAAGGGTTTATACGCCCAAGTGCTTCACCATGGGGTGCACCAGTCCTCTTAGTTAAGAAGAAGGGTGGGGAAATGTGGCTTTATATCGATTATCATGAACATAACAAAATCAAAATAAAGAAAAAGTATCCTCTTCCATTGATCGATGACTTGTTCTATCAGCTGCGTGGAGGACTATACTTCTCCAAGGTAGATTTTTGGTTGGGATATTATCATGTAAGGGTGAAGATGGATGATTTCCCCTAGACTGCTTTTCATAAAAGATACGAGCACTATGAATTCATAGTAAATCGTTGAGGACTCACCAATGCTCCAGAAATCATCATTGACTTGATGAATAGAGTCTTTAGAGATTACCAAGAAATTTTTTTGGTAGTCTTTATAGATGATAGTCTAATATACTCCAAAACCAAGGAGGATCATGAGGAGTATTTAAGAACTGTACTAGAGACTTTTTGCAAGGAGAAGCTCTATGAAAAGTATAGAAAGTGTGAGTTCTGGTTGAAGGAAGTCTCATTCATGGGCTATATCATCACAAACAATGGGATATCTATGGATCCCTCCAAAATAGATGCAATCGAGGGATGACCGAGGCCAACATCGGTAACAGATATCCGTAGCTTCATAGGGTTAGGTGGATATTATCGACGATTTGTGAGAAATTTATGATGATTTTCCAACCTTTTAACCAAGCTAATACGAAAGGGAGTAAAGTTTTCATGGAGTGATGAATGCGTAGAAAGCTTCAAGGAGTTGAAATGGAGGCTTATCACTATGCCCGTGCTCACTTTACCCACAAGTGGGGAAATTTTTGTGGTATTAAGTGATGCTTTGAAGAAGGGCTTATGTTCTGTGCTGATGCAGAATGATAATGTGATATACTATGCCTCAAGGCAGTTGAAAATCCATGAGAGAATCTATCCAACGCATGATCTAGTGTTGGCGGTGGTGATCTTTTCCTTGAAAATCTGGTGACACTATCTCTATGGGGAGAAATGTGAGATATATATTTACCACAAGAGTATTAAATATACATTAACATAGAAAGAGCTCAATATGTGCTAGTGAAGATGGATAGAGCTCATAAAGGATTACGACTGTTCAATAAATTACCACCCTGGGAAAGCGAACAAGGTGGCAAATTCCCTAAGTAGAAAGGACCCAGCGATTCTATCAATGATGAGAATTGAGAAGGTCCCAATATTTTTAGACTTGATGAAGATAGACATGGGAATCATAAAGAATGGGACATCATCAATACTTTCACAAATGAATGCTCAATCGTCTCTTTTGGAAAGGTTAAAGGATTCTCAAAATGATGATGTAGGAATTCAGGAAAAAATGGAATATATCAATAAAGGGAAATCCTCAGAGTTTAATGTTAATGAAGAAAGAAATGTGAAATTTGGGAAAAGTCTATGTGTTCCATCACGTCCAGAGCTGAAAAAGGAACTTTTGGATGATGCCCATAATTCAAATTTCTCTACTCACCCAGGGAGCACAAATATGTATCGAGATCTCTGAGAAAACTTTTGGTGGGATAATATGAAAATGGATATCGCTAAATATAGATCAAAGGGGTTGGTGTTCCAGCAAGTGAAGGTAAAGAGGCAGAAGTCTAAGGGGATGATTCAACCTTTTCTCATAACAAAATGGAAATGGGAAAACATCACCATTGACTTTGTCACCGGACTTCCGAGGACATCCAAGGGAAAAACTGGAATCCAGGTTGTTGTGGATTGTCTTACAAAGACTGCACACTTCATTGCTATTCGAGAGGATTTCTCATTGGATCAACTGGCACAAATATATATCAGGGAAGTGGTAAGGCTTCTTGGAGTGCCACAATCTATAGTGTCTGATCGAGATCCATGATTCACCTCTATGTTTTGAAAGTGTCTTCAACATGATCTGAATACTGAACAGAACTTCAGTATAGCCAATCATCCCTAAACTAATGGCCAATCTGAGCAGAGCATCCAAACACTTGATGACATTATGAGAGCGTGCTCAATATACTTTAAAGGAGTATGGGATCTACATATTCCTCTGGTTGAGTTCTCTTATAATAACAGTTTCGACTCGAGAATCCAAATGGCACCATATGAATCCCTTTATGGGAAAAGGTGAAGAACACCGGCGTGTTGGGATGAGGTCGGTGAACGTAATCTGCTTGGACCGGAAATGGTCGAGAAAATGGTGGAGAAGGTAAAAACCATTTAACAGTATATCAAGGTAGCCAAGAGTCGACAGAAGAGTTATGCAGATAATTGTGGATGAGACCTTGAGTTTAAAGTTGGAGACGTGGTTTTTCTACACATATTGCTATGGAAGAAGGTCATGTGGTTTGGAAAGAAATGTAGGTTACGTCCAAGGTACATTGGCCCCTTCGAGATTCTTGAACTTTTCGGGGTTGTGTACTATCGACTATCACTTCCACCTACCATGGCCAAAGTACATGATATCTCTCATGTATCCCTCTTAAGGAAGTACATACTGGACCCGTCACATGTACTCTCTTTTGTGGTGGTACTGTTGGGGGATAAACTTTCATATTAGGAGCAACCAGTGAAGATCATAGATCGTAGAGAAAAAGTTCTACAAAATAAGACAATGCCCCTTGTCAATTTGTTGTGGGAAAACCCCATGTTGGAAGAAGCGACTTGGGAATCAGAGGAAATGATGATGCTGAGTTACCCACATCTGTTTTAGTGTTGGGAAAAGAAATTTCATGTGTGAAATTTCATAAGGGGGGAATATTGTAACAACCTAATGTTTCATTAATAGAAATCCCTCTCCACCTAATTAAATGTCTCATTATGTAAAATGTTTATAAAAATGTCATCTTCTTTTGTTTTATGTTAAGAATAGTTACTGTTTCTTTTATAGTCATTGAACAATGATCATATGATTAGTATAAATATAGGGCTTTAACAAATCCAATTTACTCCGACAAAAGAAGTGATGGCCTCAACGATTATAATTGCTCTATACGAAGACCATTTGTCAGAGACTAGAAATGAGGTGGCATCCATGGGCTTCACTCTTGACCAAGGCCAATCTGAGCTTCATCATGTCAAGCATGAACGAGACCGTCTATGCGAAAATTGGAAGTTGATAGAGATTACCACTCAAGCGATATTATCTGAGCCCCCGCCAGAGTCCGTCACCATCGCACACCTTACCCTTAGGTCTTATGCGGCTGTTTTAAGGGGTTATGTAAAAAATTTCTAGTAACATGTTCATGTATATATATTTTTTGTATATAATAATGAATATACTTTCTTGTCATTATTGATACATTGTAAATAGTTTTTAAAGTACAAATAGTGTATTTAGTTATTTTTTAATTAAGAAATATATTTTATTAAATTAAGTGATTTTTTAATTAAATAATATTTTAATAAAATAATAATAATATTATTAAATGAATTATATTATATATAAATGACAATATAATTTTGTGAATGCAATTGTAATTTTTATTAAGGTTTGAAATCCATTTTTGTCAAAAACCCGTGAATTTTGGATAAATGTCAGTTTTTATTCAAAAATTGAAAATTAACATATTTAAAAAATTATTTATATAAAATAAATTTTATTTCTGGAATCAGGACATCGAAATTATCCAACGGTGATTTTTTCATAATTTTCTGAGACAATAATTTTTTTTGGGTAAAAATTAAATACTGTTTAAATATATAATCTATTTTATGACATCATAATGACCCAATAGTGATGTAATAAAATAATAAAATAATTATTTTCGGAAAATATATGTTTTAAAATTAAAATAATGTGATTTTAGGTTTTTTACTTACTTTTCGAAGCATTAATGGACCCTTCAAAACTGATTAAACACCTTGTCTTTTTAAATTTTTTTCCATGGAAGTGTGACTGACCTCCACATAAGCAACCCCATTATTTTAAGAAGTTCAGCCTATGGAATTAGAAAATATTGATTTACTATTATTTTTTCCAAAATCCATGGGAAAAAACCATAATCTGATTTGTGGTTTGGAATAGTTTAATGTAAGGGGTCCCAAACCAAAATAATAAAGAATTCACTCACCCTTCCTATATAAACCCACCCAAGATACCACATCCTCCTGACTCAAAGACTTTTAAGTTCATCCATCATCTGCCCTAATCTCTCTAGAATCCCCCCAAGGGGCCCCAAGATCTCATGAATCCTCTCTCAAGCCTCTCTCAAGCCTTTGGAAGCATATTTCCAAGTAAGGGTTTTTTTCTTTCTTTCTCATTTTTTGTCTAGTTTTCTTTAAGTTGTTTTCCCCATTTAATTTCAATTATGAATGTTGGGGTATGGTTTCTCACATCCCTCATACTGCCCTCTTTATTTTTGAATGACAGGAGAACAATTTCTCTCTCATTAAATGTCTCCCATGTACACCCATTACTATGCCGAAATTCCGAAAGAAACTTCTCTCTCCTCGATTACATTCAACAAATACTTTTTAATCATGAATCTAAATTCCATTACAATTGTTGGTACATGTATCTATATGACATCCTTACTGTCCATTACATGTAAATATGATTAGGGACCCCTTTATCTCTCATCAAACATTTTTATGAATTCTTATGTCACGGCGTTACGCTACCGAAATCGCACCGATTTTCTAACCCAATGCCATTGTGTAGTGAATACCATGCCCATTTATCCATCAAGGGTATTCACCTTAATGCACATTTACTTATTGATTATAAATTTTCATGTAAAAATTCTACATTACTTTGTTGTGGAATAAATTATTATGTTTTATGAATCCATGTTTTATAATCCATGTGGCACACTTATGCGTGAAATGAAATGTTTAAGAAGGGTGTGCCCTTATAGCGCTCCAATGCATTGGGTAAAATATAGTATCATGATACGTCATGTGCAATGAGTATTGAATCATGATAATTAAATTGAAATGAGGGTTTACTCGTGATTCATGTGTAATGAGGATTTACTCATGCTTTATGTTAAATGAGCCTTGGATCTTGCTAATTCAATGTTATGTGTTGCCGCCACATTGCCTTGTTATGATTATCAAGATTTATCATGCTTTTATGTTCATGTTTCTCTTGTTCTATATTGATATTCCTACTGTCTAACATGTATTTTACTCCTCATGTATTCCATGTTTATTCCCTTACTGGGATTTATAGCTCACCCCTTTTCTTATGCATGTCCTCAGGTTATGCCATGCAATGCTATGTACGAGGGAATGTAGTTGTCATGTAAATGAAGTTTTAGGTAAAGATGTTGTATTTCATGTTTTAAGTTCTTATGTAATGATCTTAAGCCCCAGATACACTAGAAATCTCGATCATCCATGTTGTATCAAGTAAATAGATTATGTAATAAATCATTTTTATGTTTGTAATAAAAGGAGGGTTGTCATATAAACATTCTGCCTGTTGTCATATTTAATTATTCTAAAACATACCCCAAATCATACATAACCACATTACCATAATTTAATATTTACATTAGTTTTAAATAGAGGTTTTCTTTATTGAATATCTATATTCATTTTTATTTCTACTATATGGAAAATAAAATCATTTTTCATGCCTATATGTGCACTACAACTTCCACGAAACATTTTTTATATTTATTCATCATAGAATCACATGGAATGTAATAAGGTTGTAATTTAGATATATATATATATATATCTATATATAATATTTATGATATAAATTTAAATAATCAAATATTATATATCATTTTTCTTCTTAACCTATTATTCATTGAAATTTGATATCATCACATGGGCATATGTGTAGACTACCACCCCTATGAAGAGCTGAAATTAATGTTTAATTTATGTATATGAGTGATGGTTTAATATTTTATGTAATTAATATAAATTATATTAATTAAAATATAAAAATTACATATTTTATTTAAACTTCTCAAAAGACAAAAAATTGTAAATATACATATGTAATTTTGTGAGAAATTTACCGAATAACCTTTAGTTTGTCATATAAGACAAAAATATTCAATTATAGAACGAAAATGATAATAAAATGTCATTAAAAATTAAAAATATATGAATATTTTTCTTAATAAATTATTTAATATATTTAAATTTCTTATTCATGATGATAGTAATTGTCTGGAAGAGAAGGTATCAATGTCATAGGTTCTTTTTCACAATTCCACTCCATGAAGACATAATTTATATTATATTGTTTATTTAGATAATACAGTATATATGGAAAAAATTCACATTTAAATGCTTAATTTATATTTAATCTTGTTTTTTTATTGTTTCGATTATTCTATTCAATTTTATTAGGTTTTTCTTCCAAAACATTCAAATTTGTATTTTTTTTATACGCAAACAAACTCTTTTTCAATATTATAAAGGATGAAAATTACATTAGAATGAATAATATTATCTTTATCTACTTAAACCTCATATTATTTTATTATCATATATTTATTTTTGTTCTTCCGTTTTTAAATCCAGATTATTTTATCTATGGAACTAAAATGAAAAATTATTATTTTTAAATAAAATTATTTATTCTTTTAGGGTCAAGATATATTTTTTCAATCTGAATATATATGAAAATTATTTTAGGTAAGTTATTTTTAATATATAAATTATTTTTTATCGTATTTTTTTACATATCTTTTCTTTGATTACAATTCTATTTAATGAAATATTATTAAATTATTTGAACCATTCGTTTTTATCTTTTTACAATAATATAAAAGGAACAATGATTTATATATATATATATATATATTCTAACTGAGTATTCTGACATCCATAACCATTATATATATATATATATTATTTTTTATATTTATAATATTTTTGACTGATACATTTTTCCATGATTTTATGAATTATTATTTTTTATATTAAAAAATTAATATCTTCTAATATGTTGAACAATTAGAAATTATTGTGAAATTTGTTTGTTAACAAGATAAAAAAGCTCTACAAGATGTTATTTTTAATCATCTACATAATTTTTGAAATATAATTATAAACTGTGATGAATTTTTTATAAAACACCATTTTAAATAAATCTATAGTGATATAAAATACTTTAATTGATTTGGGATTATAACAAATTTTAAAATTACTCACAATTATGTGGTAATGTTATCTATCAAAAACCATTATTCATTGGAAATTATCTTCCTCCTTCATGCCAATATTTTTATTATCATGGATATATCTACTAATATTTCTTCTAATTTTATAATATATTTAATAAATAAAATATCAATATATAGTTTAAGTTGAATGAATCATATTAAAAATATTATTTCATTTATTGATAAAATATTAATATTTTATTTTATTGATTAATTATGGATATTTATTGATGGATAATGAATATTAAATATATATTATATTTTTAATTCAATATGTGACGAATGCATTTGATATATATAAGGGAATAGTGGGAATCAATTAATGATATCACCTCGTTATAAAGAAATGTATCATGAGTCCAATATTTATCAAAATTATTTGTGTGTTTGGTGTATAACATGCATTCATAGAAATGAAATATCATTTGGAATTGATGTTAAGATTCAACATGTCATGGAATGAGGCCTATGAAAAAAGATCATGAAATCCAAAAATATTAACTTCTTTATTTAATATTTGTGTAATTATAATCCATGTGATTGTTATGTTAATAATTTCCATAGGTATAATATAAAGATTATTATTTTATTAAATCAATTATTTTTTGGTTAACCACTCTCCAATAATATTAATTCTCTTTTTTACTTATGATATATTCCATAATATGAATTCAATTAAAGAAAAATATAGCTCAAAATATATTATTTTTCCTTAACCAGGATTTGAAGAAGGACTCATTGAGTTAACATTAAGGATAGAATAATGTATATTTTTAAAATGTAATATTGAAATCATATATGTAACTAGTCTCAAATGGTAGCTCAATAGATTGATTCCTCATATTGTTATCCTTTTTATCATATACAAATGTACCAATGTTGAAAATGAATAAAACAAATATATTACGATATATATTTTTTGTATAATAGATATTATGTTTGTTAGATTTCGATACACTCGAAGTAAAATGAAAATAATACATGATACATTTATTGAAAAAATATATTACAATGATAGATAAAAACATGCACATTTTGTGGTTGTAATATCAAAAAAAAACATGAAGAGAATATTAAACATAGTAAATGAAAATATATACAAAAATATGATATAAATAAAATATTTATCATCATGGATCACCATAATGATTTTCCCCTAGTGGAATATATGTTATCAATGGGAAATAATGCAATAGAAGATAAATAATTATTTAGAATAAAATGAATAAATTTTAGTGAATCACAAAAGATTATATATAGAAATATAATATGTTTAATATATATATATATACAATGGAAACACACATATTGGAATCATATTGATTATATATATATCCATTTGATAAATTTTATTCAATTATAAATAAATAATTATACAAAATTCTTAATATTAAGATGATATTTTATATAAAACAAATTTTATTTGTGTAATATATTATAATCTTATTAGATTAAATTAATCAATATTTATAAATTATTATAATCAAATAATTAGATTACATATTCAATTCAACAAATTATTATTTATTTAAATTGTGTTTTTAAGGATTGAATAAGAATTATGTGAATTTATGATTCAGAAATATGTTTTATCTGAAAATAAATATTATTAATTTTTGTGTATAAATGTTATAATATATTTGGAAATTCCCAATCCAGAAGCAATATTTCTACATTACAGAGCCATATTAAATCATACATTTTTTCATGTATGCAATAGGTGGTCGACTATTAGCAATATTTTTTCTATTAGCAGGGAGACTCAACCATTAGTATCTAATACTTTCATAAAGAATATTAATAAATAGAATAAAAAATCAATGTAAAAAATAGGAATAAAATAATAACAATGACAACACTGGTCATACAAAAAATAAATTGGATCCCTGAGTGGAGTGATGAGATTATGTATATAATAAGGAAGGTAAAAAATAGTAGAATACATTATAGTATATCATATTATTTCTCTAAGGTCAATGATCTTCATATCAACTATCTTATATAATTCCCTAACACTTACCAGAATCCCATTAAATTACATTTACAAACACATTGAAATTCATTAAATTGGCGTGATAAATGAAAACTATAATGGAATCATCACACTATCCTCTATAAATATATATAATTATAATTGGTTTATTCCATGACAATAATAAATGTGAAAAAATCAAGAAAAAATAACATACCAATGACCTATGTCTTATTCCAAGCTCCACATGAACCAACTATTCCATCTTCACAAATCCATTAATATGTTCATGGTTTACTGTATAATATCTTGAACCGGCCACAAGGTATGAAATATGTCAATTTGAATCCTATATGAATCTAGTTGATCATGCTACTTGGAATCATCATGGAATCATGTTTCAACTCATTACTCGTCAACCTTGGGGAATCAAGTTTTCTTGAGGAAAAAGTTTTTCATGCTCCCACCCCAAGTACTTCTGCATTTCATCATAATCATATGTTATGATCACCCTCCAAAAACAAATGGTATTCATACCATGATGGTATATATGTCTAAGATACTATGAACTGAGCTCCAATGGTATAATACAATACAATATTGGAGATAATGGTAAGAAATATTTATCTTTGAATCATAAGAAATATAATAACATCATATAACAACATTTGATCAACAAAATGCTTGGATACAAGAAACAGAATAAGTTCTTATAGAAATAAGGATCATATAATGGTATAAAGGCAATGGAAACCCAGATAATATGTCATGATCAATCAAGAGAAAAAATCCATCCAAACAAAAGAAAAACCTTATGTCAAAAAGTGTATAATATATCCTTAAATAGAATGTAACATCTGACCTCATGGATTATAATGAATAACCCTAAGGTTTTTCAATGGATAAAATACCAAACAACATGAAAACCCACTGGAGAATGAGCTCATACATCATGGATTCTTATACTAGGTTATTACTTTTCATGAAAGTGGTATAAAATATATGCTCAAGGAGAAAGAATTCATATATGTTGTTCTTATAATAACATAATCGTTAGTGTCTATCAAATGATGAAATTATTATACATTTCGATGGAAGTGAAACCAATTCCTCATATATATAGTCTATCAAAAAATTAATATAGTAGTTATATTACTATCTAAAATAATGCTTCATTCTATCCAATGAACTTTGATCCAATAACTATATATCAACCAAAATTATATTAATTAGGAACAAGGATTCTCAATGATCCATATCAAAGTAAATAACCATAACTATCACCATTCATGGGAGTTCCATATATAGTCACTAAGCATTGTTTTTTATATGTAGAATTCTCCACTAATCACACAATTAATCCCTACCGGATTATTATTTCATCATCTATCTTCCTCCAGGATGATCCATAAGTAAATTATTCATCAATAATTTCATATATAATATCTATTTATAGATGGATGATCATGATTCGATAATGAAAATCAATTAACACTCTAGATATTTCACTGATAGATGAATATATGGTGAACCATTCACTATATATTTATAGAATTTACACGTCCTTATAGTCCCATTCTCTTCTCATAAAGATGAATAACGATTGGACAATGACATATGAAAACATGAAATTATGGCATCGTTAGTTCAACTACATGAGGAAGGAGAAAAAGGATATTATGGGGAGCATAGAATAATCAAGAGAGTAGATATAAAATTAGGAATAGGTCTATCAGGTTCTGAACTATGTGTTAAATTTGGTAAAAACTACATTGGATTAAAATCCCATAGGGTGTAATAATTGCACCCTAAAACTATATGAACCAGCATTTGAGGGGGCCTAACTGTAAATACAATGAATCCATCGATATAACCATGTTCCTAGAAGAAGAAATGGTTCATATAACTACCATAGATAGGGTTGTGAAGTTATTAAAATGATGATGACCTACTATAAATCCATTGGATGATAAGTTTGTTCCATCGTGGATTAAGTGGTTATTTTCCATCCACCCTATGGTTAAAACCTTCATTAAAACACCATTGAAATGTTACCAAACATTAACTAAATAACCATCCTATTACTTACCCATATTAGAGAATATAAAATATGGGACTGAATTTTTTTAAACCTGTAATATATCATACATTGTAATAAAAAATGTGGTTACAATTCTCCACCACTAACGATGTCTCCTATGTGAAAAGTAACATTAAATATTGTTGACAATAAAATCAAGCCATGGAGATTGAAAATTTTCTTCCAAGTCCCATGTCTCCTCCATCATCATTCCATGACACCATATAATATATAGTCATTTTACCCTATTACTCGGATGGTATTTCTCCCTCGATTTTACAATCTACACCAACATCTATACATAAGATGAATCAAGACCTAACTCAACATCCTCATCACCAATGATATGTGAAAGACCAGTGATATTTTTTTGATTAAAACAGAATGAATTAATGATGAGTATCAACAGATGTACATGTTCAAATCCAATAAGGGAAATTGTCTAACCAGAGATGGATGAAGTTGAAAGGGCCTAAGGTAGCTAACTGATGGGCCGCATTGTTTCCTTCTATTTTTGTAAAGGAGAAGGTGCAAGAAGAAAAGCAATTGAAGAGTGAGAAAGGACTAAAATTCTATAGCACTAGAATCCCAAATTCTACAAATTTGGTGTCCTAACATAGGATTTACCAATAGGAAAACATGATCTCTTAATGAAAACTACATTTCAATCATTAAAATATTTTCAAAATAATTATTCCTACTCTAAGATGTGACCAACAATGTATATATAATATAAAAACTTTCATGGTTCCCTAGTACAATATTGGGCCCCAAAACTACTACTTCACATGATTGATTCCATCAAAGAGATGATAGAAATGTATATTATTAAATATAATAATAAAGATAAATCTAAATCAAATCATGGTTACTTATGAATTATGTAATTTCATTTTAAGGATAAGAGATCAACCTGGGATCTACTGATTTCTAGGTAACAAGACAGAATCATTTCATTTAAAATTCTAATCATCACATCCCTCTAGGTATGGTATGATACTCTCTTCCTTAATATATTCCCTATGTTAATTTCCAAGACATAGAAGAAATAAAAAATAAAATGAAAATATTTTTCTAATATTATTGATACAATATGACAATGAAATTTTATTTTCATATGGTCATATATCATCCCCCTTTATCTAATCAGGAGCCTTTAATAATTAGTAAGTGATGATAAACCTTCCATAACTGATCCAAAATTAACTAGAGTGAGCTATGTATCCTATAGGTGCATTGTAAACCCACATAGATGATCATATTGATGTCCTCAAACATATATATGGGAACATGTAGTTTCTACGAAATCCTTAAGGATTCTAGTACTCAACCATAATCATCTACCATGTATAGAATTTCAAAAAAATCAAAAAAGTTCCACTTTGTCCCAAGTCTTGATAACTGTGAAATGAAGTCATGATAAAAAATTTCAGTCTAGGATATTCCAACAACATAATGGTATGAACATATCTCATCATCTCTTTCCTGAATAAAATATAAAATGAAACTGTTCCATGTTGAAGGTTCTCATTTTCTTTATGCAACAACCACATTTGTATTAGGTAACCACTTGCGAGACATTCCCGCATCAGTCGAAAATCAATGTTGGTTTTATATTCAGATTTTAACTAGTCCACCAGAAAGGATGTGATCACTGAATTATAAAACGTAATCAATACCTACATATAAATTGTAACCATCCTTTAATCATCCATCAATCTCATTAGAAAACTCGAATCCTCTTAATAATTCTCACCTATCTCATGATCTAAAATTTTCATTCATCTAATATCATTTTCAATGATGTTACATTATCTTTCTGCATAATCCTTCTCAATGTGAATCATCTATAAAAAATATACCCATATCCTCTATATTAGTTTAAATTCATGTTATTTAATGTTATATAATATGATCTTTTATATTTTTTATAAAATGAAACTCATTCCAAGGAGATAATGTTGACAAAAAATGAATGCATTGTCCACTTCTTCTTGCATCATGTCATTGTATGGATAGTTCTTATTTAAGGGTTGAAACTAATGGGACCCATAAGCTTCTAACCTCTCTATATGAATCATTAATCCTCACAAAACCAACACCTAATGAATTATATAAAATTGCATAACCGATCCCTTGATTTGGATGCATCAATACTGAGTTTGTGTAAACATCTTCTTCATCTCATGAAATGAAAATTTACACTAGGTTAGCCACTTGAAAATTACTCCCATATTTGTCTACATAGTCATGGGAGTTGATAAATGGTAGAGGTACTTGATAAAATATTTGTATTATTAGGGTAGTACCATAATGATCATGATCGTGATTATTATATAAGGATGTGTACTAGGTGTCACCACATAATCCTTAAATGGGTCCACAAATATACTTCTTTCAAACAATGCCTTCCTTATGAATTTCAAATCATGAATATAATGATAGATACTGATTTCATTGAGTAATGGAAATGTTCTAAAAGAATACTTTGAAATTTGTTGATATTTATAATATTATACTATGAGGTCAGTGAGTGGATAAGGATATAATAAATGAACACCCAAATAAATGAATCAATATATGGGTGGAGCATCTTGTTCAAGAGATCCCTGAACATTATTGGTGAATTTGGTAGTCTAAATGGAATCAATATGTACTCGCATTTCTTTGACCTAGTTTGATATAAATATTTAGTATTTCCTCTAAAATAACCCATAACTGGTATGTTTTTAATTAATTATCATTCTTGGAGAATAACTTGACTCCCCATTATTGATCGAATGGATCGTTGATCGCTTGAAATGGATATGTATCCTACATAATCATCAAATTCATCATTAAGTAACCTTTATAGAAATTTTTTAATACCACATACCATATATGTGATCAAAAATAGTGCACCACATGGTGAATTATTTAGATTAATAAATTTTCACTACACAAATTACTAGAGATTTACCTCGGGAACATTCAATATAGTAGGATCCATATTATAATCATTTTTTTAATGGGATACAAAACTAAAAGGATATATATATAAAATTCGACTCGTATACAATTTGAATTCCTATGAATTCATCCATAAATACATTAACATAGAGATCCTAAATTAGTGGGAAAATGTGGGGGTTGATATTGATCATTCTAGAAGGGCCAGACATGTAATATTCACAATCACTATCTTGAGTTAAATCCAATATCAATCAACATGACTTTATCCTATTTCAATTTCTCCATTCATCATGTAATTATCTGGGATTGGATATATTAATGAAACCCATATCTTATTACAATCAATGCGATTTTGGATTCTAGTAAACCATTCCATACTGAGAAGGACATCGAAGCTTATCATCTCTAGAGTTATAAATCAATATATATGTCCCAATCTAAAAACAACTACAAGACAAATTGGGGATCACATAGGTTAATAAACTATCAACCCCAACAATGGGTCAATGAAAATGAAATTAAAAAGAAAATATATATGAAAGTCAAGTACGACAACATCTTATGAATATATGATTGAACACGATTCACATGTATCAATAAAATATGTTTAAAATAATGAGGAGATCGATATCATAAATTGAACAATAGATATGTAATGCATAAAAAATTAATAAATAAAATAAATTTTTTGATTTAATGTTATTCAATGATATATAATGTGGTTACAGAAAACACAAGAACTTATATGGTTATATACTTTCAGATTTAATTTTACAGAAAGCATCATGAATATTTATAATGTAGATACGGAACAATGATCATATGTTTAGTTGATATTTAATGTTATCATAATTGTGATAGAAATAGATAAAATAATCATTTTCCACGAAGAGTCAGAACATTTCATATGAAGTGCATTTATTAGATCATTCAAGGGATATAAAATCTATGGAATTTTCGTATCAGTAATCCCATTCTAAGGTTGAATAACTATTGCAGGAGAAAAAAGTTTATTGTATAATTTCATGTTCTTCAAGATCATGGAAAAATCCATGTTTGTATAACCACCCTAATAAAATACAACCATCACAAACCATTCCATTAGATAATATTTTAATGTAATAAAAGACTATATATAGTGATACTAGTAATATGTATATTTTAATTTCAATTAAATAATTATTATATTAATTATTTATTTATATTTCATTAAAAATGGTGAACTAAATTATTTTGATAAAAAATTTATTATGATATGATAACAAAATTATATTGGGAAATATATAGTTTTAATCAAGTCACTAATTTAATTTGTTCATGATTTAGAAAAATTAAATTGTAATAAAATATTTTTATATAATAGTATGTAATAAATATAAAGGATAATATAATTTTTAGAAGTTACAATTTAATTTTATAATGGTTAGAAACGTGTTATCGTCCTCAAAAAATTTTATTCATTAACTTAGATTTCAAATTAAAAGTGAAAATTTTCAAATATAGAAAATTATTTTTAAGTCATAAATATTATTTTATGAATCGTCATGTTGAAATTTTCAAACAATTAAATTTTCAAAATATTTTAAAATAATTGAGATTTTATGTAAAAAATCAATATGTTATAAATATACTGTTTGAATTATGTCATCATTGTGACCCAAAAGTGAGACAATATGTGTCATAAATGGTATTTATGACAAAAAATATATAAAATCATTAAAATAATTTATTATTATGTTATTTTCATTAACATTAAAAATATATTTTTAATTCTCCAAAGCATATATTATATTTTATGGTCATAAAAACTATTATTAGTTAACATGAATCACATACACATTAACAAGGGATTTATTTTATTTTAATGGTTCAGAGGTTAATAAAATATTTACAACCAATTTTATTTTGTAGAAACCATGTGTAAACCACTTGGGATGTGTTTTGGGTTTCACTAATTTATTGTAAGGTGTTCAAACTATTAATTTTTAAATTAATAATGAACTCCATGTATTGTTTCAATATAAATCCACACATGATCTTATTAGAAATAAATAAAAATGAATTGATAATGACTATACTATAAAAATAAATTTTTAGATGAATGTAATGGTTCCAACAAGATATGAAGTATCTCATAGAATTATTTTAGAAAGAACCTCCCATGGAAAGGGATCCTATCCTTCCCATTTTTATTCAAGGAACTTCTTTTGGTAAAGCATTTTATAATCCAATTAATATTAATGGGATCTTATGTTCGACATTTCTCATAGTGATATTTTGATATTCATGTTATAGTATACCCCTTTATATTTCATTAATCACATACATGATTCATTTTCTACCACCCATTATGTGGGAGTAATTATACTGAGATATTTCCATTCCAATAATTTTTTACATCGAATAATATCTATATTTCCTCTCAAGGGTACTCATTATATCCTTAAAATAATTTTTTGGGTACATCCATTCAAATAATATACACTCATTAATCATTTTATCCTATTTTATGAATTATGAATATTTTTGAATAATCAATGTATTAAACCAAGGCATGTATGAGATATAAAAGTGGAAAGTGTGTTGTTAATTATATTCTAGACCAACACATTGGGACATGTTATAGAACAATTTTTCTTCATGTATAGGTGTAGGGTGTAAAATAAAACTATTATAAAACTTTTTCCAATATGTTATAATATATTGGTTTTTATCCTTGATCAATGTTTATAATGTCATGGTAAAATTTATTTCCACATACCAATGTTTCCTTTAGGTGATCTTATTTTATAATGAATCTATGATCATTTTAATCATCCTCACCCTCTTATTTCACATTGATATACCTATTTTCTAACATGGAATATTTTTAACTTATTATTTTTTTCATTAACATAAAAGGATTCATATCTCACCCAATTCATATATATGTCACTAGGTTAATTTGTATAGTATTGAAACCAATGAACTATTTTATAAAGTTTTGAAATATATCAACACAGTTTTTGTATCCATGTATCATGTTGATGTTCTATGTACCAAATTTTCCAATGAAACAGGATTTCATGACCTTCTAGATTTTATTAACCTTAGTGTTATTTAATAAATAATGGTATAATTTATATCTATGGTATTAGATGTCATAGATGGTTTCAATGGAATATTTTGTTAATTTTTTGATTGATATTACAA
Organism: Viscum album; assembly: GCA_963277665.1. Taxonomy (NCBI): domain Eukaryota; kingdom Viridiplantae; phylum Streptophyta; class Magnoliopsida; order Santalales; family Viscaceae; genus Viscum; species Viscum album. The sequence continues at coordinate 1,300,964,401 of OY728140.1, read as the reverse complement.
TACACTAGAGAAATAATTACAGTTAATACTAAACATAGGAAAACATCCAAAGGTTTCGGTAATGTACAGAGTATTTGTTTTCTCAGAAAATTCATTCCTGTATAGATACTACAAGAGGATGCGGCTCTGGAACATATTTACCTTGGGGTAATATAATGATCTATACATTGCTTATGTTAATATTACATAAATATTAATGTATAATACATAAAAATTATAATAAATCCTTGAAATGACCATATTTTATTTGTGTCTTTACAAACAAGAAACCTAATAATTTGTTTATAAAACATATACTTTGTCTTCAACTTATTTCATTATAACTATATCCCTTTTGGAAATATCTTTGGTAATACTCTTCTTCCAGGACTAGGAAAAGTAAATATTATAAATGGTGATATCAGATGCTTAGTAGTGGTAAAAAGGTGATATATTAATCATATAATATTAATAATACATAAGAACATAAAATTTGAGAATCTTATTCTGCATAAGAAAGAACCTGATATCATGCCATGAGATAAATCTTACATGTTCATAATAATCAATGAATGTAATCCCCAAAATCATAAAAAAATAAATGAAATTATTTGGAATAAACATAATAATATACAATAATTTCATATTAGTCAATGTTCATTACCACGACCATTGTAACATTCAAATTCCATAATTTAACCAAACTCACTCCTCATTCTAGCCCTATATTACCGAACCAAGATCATTTCCAATTTCATCCCTATCTATATAATGAGGTATAAATAATTATTCAATGCATTGGATGATTCTATAGGTCCCACCCATCTCATAATTAAATTATTTTTACATGTTCCACAAAAACATATATCATTCATCATAGCTTAACCCAAGGAATAAAATGGGTATCTTAAACATCATTCCATCATAACATAATCCATGTAAAACAAAAAGATTTCATAAAATATAATTCAATAATAATCACAATCATAATATATAAATTTTATGGAGAGTATTATCAAAACATCACCATATTAAATCATTTCATCTAAGATGGAAAATAATTTTGATTTATCACATGAAATTAATTCTGGAAGAAAACATCTTTTCTTTTTCAAAGAAAATTCCTCTAGTCAAAATGAAATATAGTTTTAAAATATAATATTTCCTTTGAAAACAACCTTGATATTACAAAAAATATTATTTATGGAAACAGAGTGTTATGAAAACATAAATAACCTTCATGTCTTATAAGTTAAAAGAAAAAATTCTTCTCTTACTTTTTTGAAATAAGTAAAAATGTTCTGTGTATAAAAAATGATAAACAATTACATTAATATCATTTACCAAAAATTGATCAATTGGGTAAAACTGAATTTAAACAATTTTAGAAGTATACAAAGAATATTTTGAAGTTAGTATTTAGGAAATTTAGACAAAGATGAAAAAATACCCCAATATATATATAGGGATAAACAATATCAGATAATAATGAGAGAAGTAAATTATCCATTAAATTATAACATATATCATTTGTTAATATCCGAAACTCCTATATAATTATTTAAATTAAGTCATTTAATTATTCAAGAAAAATATTAATTTTTATAATGTCATATATTATCATATAAACATATGATTAATATCATTTCACTTTTACTCGTTATTTAGGTATAAACAAATTCATTTTATTATGCATATTTTATTGAAGAAGTTATAATTATTATTAAAAACATATAGTTATATTATTTCTATAATTAATATAGAATAATATATACCATATTGACTCATTCTATACTATTATGCTTTAATGGATACCCTGTAGAATAAATTACATCATATCATGGAGATAGTAGGTTGTACGTACACATGAGAGATGATTACATTCCTTTAATTATGAAATGGTATGGAAGTGGATGGTATATATATTATTAATGAATAAATATGTTATTATAATATTTATCTTTAGTTATTGTTTCAATCATTATACACATCCACATAAATATTTGGGTAAATAATTAAACCATGACATGGAGACAGTAAGCCATATTTACGCACGCGTGGGGATTATGTTTTTTATAGGATGGATAGAAGGTAGAATAAAGTTTTTCTTTAACTTTAGTAACATCTCATTATATATTTGACACTTCAATTATTAATTAATAATATATAAAACAATGTAATAGTATGTAGAAGAATAAATTATCATTAGAGACTCAGTAAAAGATATTTTCTTTTATCTGGTGAGCTCCATGTAGATCACTCCATAAGGGCACCAATAAATGGTCATTTGAGCAAACCAAAACAAAAAGAATATGACTATATTAGTTTATAATGTAAAATGGAAGTGGATTGATGAACATTAAGGATAAATGAGTTGTGAAGAAATAATGCATGTGGTTCCCTTTTATAGTTTGGTTGGGGAAACCATTGGATTATCCAAAAGTATAAATTTATAACTAATAAAAACCACATTCACAAACAACAAATATGTATTAGTTTCAATGAAGAGATGTGATACAGTTTTAATATCAGAATCTAATATTTTTTATTCATGTTATTATTCTTATTTAAACAATATAATTTTCAATTATCATTTAGTTATTCTATTTTATTTTAACTATGGTAACAAATATTTCAATACTAAAATGGTAAAATATTTACTGATTTGATGTCTATTAGACCATAGATGTGTAAATTAAAACATTTTAAAACATTTCATTAGTATTTTATATTTACAAAAAATTGGAATTTTAAAAAGTTAATAGTAAATTATTTTCATAAATTTTCAACAGTGTCAATTTTGATACTATACATATAATTAATTATTAAAAACATAAAGATAATATATTTACTTTGATAAAAATGTTTTTTATATTCATAAAAGGTCATGTTCATATATAAAATTCATTTTTTATATTAATTATTCCAAATTGAATTTGTTGTTTTATTATTTGTAACATTCATCTATTATTTCCATTAATAATATAATTACCACATCAGTTTTTTTTAATTATTTAAAATACATAATTATTTAGTGAAAAATAAAAATAAAATACCATGATTAATATAAATCCTCTATTTTTAATATGAATACTTATAGTTAAAAATACAATCTGAAAAACAATACATAAAAAATGTAATATTTTTTAAAACACGAATGGGGCAAAATTAACATCACATTACATAAAATATTATAAGTTTCATTAACATTTCCATATGGCTCTAAACGATCAACAAATATACTCTTGTTTGAATAATGATTATATATATTCAACTAATAAAATTTGGTCAAGATTTATTGTCTTGTAAGAGTTATTTTCATTTTAATAAAAAATATTTTATTGAATTCCCATCAATTAAATAATTTCAACATCATTACTGTATAATATATTAATGAAATTATTTATTTACAGAAAATCACAAATAAAACATCTCCATAAATATAAACACATTAGATTTAAAATGACTATTTGTCATTAAATTTTCATCTGTATAACCTTATATTAAAAAAAATATAGTCATTAAAACATATACTTTTTCCATATTAAAACCAAGAATGTTTTAGGTAAAAACACACTCATCCAATGATACTGGTAAATAGGTTAGTGTAATTTTATAACTATTTTTGACAGTTAATTACCAAACATAGTCTTTTGCCATATTAAAAAAATAATGTTAATTTTAATAATTACAAAAAATAAAAAATTCTAATTACACTATTTGGTCATATTTATTCAAAATATGGAATCTAATTTTAAATATTAATAACACAGAGGTTAAAATAATTAATTTAAATTTAATCTGGTCGTAGAAATTAAAAAATAGGGTTTTAAGAGTTAAAAGTTTGCAATATATTGAATTGTGTTTACATCCGAATTCAATGAAAAATTAATTCCTATGAACTAAATTATATTAAAAAATCTAATAATATTTTACAACCATTCAATAACATAATTCATGCATAACAAATTTTTCAATGAATTTTTTTTTTCAATTAAAATTTAGTATATTTTTACTATTCCTTAATAATAGAAAGTTATCAGAAAAATATATACAAAATAATATAATGTAAATTATTATATCAAAAATTAAATGAATATGATTATGTTGACACTGAAAAATTATATATATGTAAAAAATTTAATTTAAAAATGTTTCTCTATTAAAAAGAGATAAAATTACCCTTATAAAAAATATGTTTTTATATATAACATATGACTTATTAATATCCCATGTCTTAAATATATATAAAATTAGTATAACTAATATTTTATTAAATATATTACTTATATATTTTGTAATTTTAATTTAATAATAAAAATTCTCATAATTTATTAAAAAATAAAAATATTTCCTTTACATTTAATTAGTTTATATTATTCATTAATAATTATTTGAGAAATGATTCAACCTACATTTTCATAAGATAGTTTTTTATTCACACTAACCTAATGGTTAGTTTATAATAGTCAAATTATAAATTGGTCATCTAAATATTTTTGGTACTCATGGTTACATTCATGTAAAGGTATTGAAAAATTAAAATTCTTTAATGATAATATTTCACAAGAACATCTTGGTTTTACATTATACCACCTTAAACTGAATTTTTCCATTATAATTCATCACTAATTGGAAACCTGATGAGGATAACTTTTCTTAATCTCATCCTCAAGTTACCACAAAGAATTAAAAGTGCATGGTAACTCATTAAAAATTTAATTTTGTGAGTGATCTATTTTGGCAAAACATTTTCACTATAATCATTAATCTCAATCTAATTTTTTTCATTGTAATAGTATTTCCCAGACAGTATGCTTCTGAGTTCCGTACATATGAAGGATCGTGCATGTACATTCCCTAGTTAGATACATGGAACATATCATGAATGTGAGAAAGATTCAGTGGATGTTCCAATCCATTAGACACCTTCCCATCATGATCTACAATTTCAAAATGCCTGATATACCTAGGGATTTTCTTTCCCATAATTCCAAATATCATTACCCTATTCCAAGGAGATATTCATAAAAACATCTTTTCAACAACTTCAAACTCCAGGTATTTTCGGTGGAATCAAAGATAATGTTTTTACCAACTTTGAGCTTATCTTATGTGTTATTGAATAGAAATGACCATCTATTCTATTTATTCATTGAAATATGGTCTTAAAATAGTCCTCTCCCCATCTTCATCCCATCATGTTGGAGTTTAGAACCTCTTTCTGTAGAGAGATTCATAATGAGACATCTGAATACTGGACTAAGAACTTCATTTGTAAGAAAATTCCACAAAATGTTGGTGTTGATCTTAACCTCCTATTAAATCCACATAGATTTCTCTCAACACCACTTTTAGATGTTTAACATTCATCTAAGAATTACTGTATGTCGGAGGATGATAAGAACTGTCAAAAGATAAAAATTTATCTATAGAATACATAAGAAGTAGCTATAACATCCCATTAAAACATGGATCCCGATCATATATAATGAAAAGTTGTAATCCATGCATTCTTACTACATACTTTATATATTTCATGGCAAGAAGATTAGGGTAAAAATATTATCTGATATCAATGAAGTGTGATAACATTGTAAGTCCATCAACTATAACCGTAATTGAATTATTGACTTTAGATATCCTGTTTTGTCCAAATATAATAATGAGGTTGATGTTTTCCCATTTCTGTTCAGGTATGGGAAATGGTTATAAAAAACCATTAGACTTATGCCTCTCATCCATAACTTACTGATAATCCAAGCCTTCAGAGGCATATTTAGTAACATAACTTTTTATTAAATATCACAAAAAATACACTTTTATGTTCTTGTAGTTATTAATTCATGTATTTTGAATATAGAATTATATCCTATGAGACTTATCCGATAAAACCTTCTTTAATTTTGGTATGGTGGAAAAAAAACTTGGTTCTTGAACCATATTATTCTAGAAAAATCAAGATTTAATTCTGGATCATTTCTCACATACTTATGTAGCTCTACATGTTCCTTATATGAATCCTTAGTCTTTCCTGGTTAGATGGTTGAACATTCATTTGAGAAATATAATATTTCTTCCCTTAAATTAAAATTTCTTAATCCATCAAACACAAATCCATAAATATAATATCTTTAGTAATCCTCATCATAGATAGGATAGCATGGTCCATTCGACCCAATGCATCTTTCTCTTTTCCCTCATTCTCAGGGTGTTAATAAAATGATTCATTATAACCAGTAAACAAATAAAACCATCTAATTTGGCACGTATTGTACTCCTTTTGAGTGAAAATATATATTAATATTTTTATCAGTATAAATTTCAAACCATTTAATATAATGTTAATTCCTCTATATAATTAAATCAAATATTAACAAATATATCTCTAAATGATGACTTGGGTAATTTTTATCAAGGATCTTCTTTTCTCGTGAGGCATATTCTATCACCATTTTATTTTTCAAGAGATAACATCTCATCCACTTCTTCAATTAATCACTATAAATTACTAAAATTTCTCCACTACAAGGAATTGTGAACATAGGTGCACTGGATAATCTTCATTTTAACATTTTAAAATTGTCTTCAATTTTCTCTATCTATATAAACATAACTCATTACTAAGTCATCATGGTGAGTGGATTTAATAGTCATAAAAATTTCATTCAGAATACATCGATTATATGGATCCAAACAAAGAAAAATCATGATCTTAGTTATTACTATCTCTCTAGGAAACATTTAAAACATCTATTTTTATATATCTAATGATATCCACTTTATTGAGATTATTTGATCAAAAAATAAAACTTTTTAATCACTAAATTCAATGTTGATAATTTTTTCATAATGCTTCTCTTTTATCAGGGTCTTCAGTACAATTCTCAGGTTATATTAATGTTCTTTTATTCTCTTTGAATAAATAAAATATCTTCAATAAAGACTACAATAATTTGATAATGTTAGTCTCTGAAGAATATATAAATAATATCCATAATGATATAGGGTTATCTAATATAACCAAAATGCATCACTATAAACTCATTTTGTCCATACCATGTAGGTAATGTCATCTTTTGTATATCCTCCTTATTAAATAGTAATTAATGATATCCTGAATTAAGATCAATCATGTAAAATTATTGAGCTCTACATAGTTTGTCTAATAATTCATCAATTCATTTAAGTTGATATTTTTTCTTTATATTTATCATGTTAGGTTCTCAATAATCAATGAAGAGTCTATTTGATCTATCTATCTTCTTAAATAACATAATAGGTTCACCCCAATGGGATGTACATGGGTGTACAAATCCATTTTCATGATTCATATAGTGATGCTTCCTCTATTCCAAAAATGAAATTGGGTCTAATAGAAAAGGTGCATTTGAAATATGCATATAACCTAGTATGGGTTGTATTGAGAACTAAAAATTAAAATTCGGTGGGAGGCTTTGAATTATACCAGAAAGACATCATCAAAACCCCAAAAAATATGTGTATTCTTAATGATAAGTCTCTCCACAACCATTTCAGATATATGAAATTCATTTATTAGAATCAAGAACCATCAGATTGATGAAATTTCCACTGGAAGGTCATACTGATCATTTCATTGATAGGAGATAATAGATTGATCCAAAATATAAAATATAACATCCCTTTCATGGAAATTGATACGAGATAAAAATAGATAATGAAAATCCATTACAATAATCCCATAAAATTCTACTATACGACGGACAAAAATATTTATAGTAAGAAAATTCCCACATATTTCTTATGGGGAACAATTACAATTTTTTGATTCAATTTTTGTACCATTAAAAGTTTTCACAACCTATTCAACGTATTATTGTTGAGGTAACATAATGATTATCAAGGAATTTTTTTCATAAATAATTGAAAGAGTGGATCAAAAATCAAATAATAAATTATATACATTAGAGTGGATGGTAAGTTTACCATTTAGAACTTCAATATCATACTCAACATCTTTGATTGTGATCACTTGTTATTTGACTATTTCATTATATTTAATAGATTTCTTACATCAATCATCATAAAAATCACATGGATTAGGATATTTGTTGGAATAATTCCCAATTTCATTGGATTTTTATCAATAAAGTTAAAGATTCACAATATATATATCCTTTTTTCTATTCTATTCATTAGACATATGTTTGCAATCACATCAGTATTAAAATACTCGATTTCATTCTTTACAACAGTTAAAAAAATTTCATGTCCCTTTAAATAAATTTAATCGATGTATTTTAAACACATTTTGAATAAGGGAAAAATCATCTTCTATTTAGTGGGGTCATTAGATTTTCCCTTGAATTCGATTTTCTGTTCTTATCAAATGCATAAGAAATATTAGTTACTGTAATTTTTATGTCAACCTTAAAAGGAAATAGATAAATTTCTCTATAGATATTGAATCCCCCATTGGATAATGAACATATGAGACTTGGTTGTATGCCGTTAAAGAAACATTCAATTTTACTCTTGGGTTGGATAATAATTCCATAAGTGTACCTTGCATGTCTTGCAAAATTTAATCATTAATAAGTTTCCACCATTTATCATATTTACCTTCCAAATGATAGACTTCCAATATGACTTTATCTTGTTCTAAAAATTTGGGAACATAAAATATCTTATTTGTGGTAATAATTCTTTATTCGAAAATTAGTGGATCAGAAAACGCCTTGAAGACAGGTGGGCACTGCCTGATGAAGGACTCAAAAAAATTATTTCCTTGTTTTTATGTTTCAAACTCATACATGATTCATAGCTTGAGAAATTTATTGGATAACAGAATCTAGGTATTTCATTAAATATCTCAAAACATTTGGATGATTATGGGGATAGTCATTACATTTCCCTTCACATTCACCATTAACGTGGTTCCTTCAGTTTCCACCCATTGACTAAAACCGAGAATCATAGTATGAACAACAATAATCATAATGGAAAAACCAGAAAATAAAGATTAAAATATTAATTTATAGAATTTTAGTTTGTCTCATACGTTACTCTTTATCATTTCTAAAACACTAGGATTTTAACTTATACGTTGACATGTCCTTTGGGTTCTTACTATGGTTTTCTTATCCTAATTTCAATTGGTTATCTATAAATATCTACTTATACTAACTATAACAACACGTACTTTAAATAAATGGATATTACATCAAAATGAAAGCATATTCATTATAAATTATAACCAAACCATGATATAACTGAATAAGTTTAAGGTCATTATAAATTAGAAAACATTAGAAACTTGTTCAGAAGACATCTAAATTGTATCTCACATATTTATTCATAACTAGACCCCTTTTTTATTATCATACATTATACCCTTATTCACAAACTAGGAAAAAAGAATCCAAAGAATGGGTGAGATTAGATGACCTGTAAGGTTTAAAAAGGTATATATAAATCATATAATAATCATAAGAAATATGAACATAACACTGTGAAAACATTATCCTTCATATAAAAGATCATGATATCTTACCCTAGAATAAATGATAACATTTCATAGGAATCAATAAACATAATCTCAAAAGTTAAAAAATTAGAATTTTTTTTTGGAATAATCATAATAATATAAAATCATTTCAATTTATTCATGATTCATTTCCAAGACCATTATAGTGGACCAATTCCATTACTGAAATGAGCTCTCTCCTCATTCCAGTAATGTATTACTTAACTGATATCTTTTCCCATTTTATCCATGTCTATCTCATGTGATTTAAATATTTACCCAATAAATAACTGTGAGATATACATCTCACCCTTCTCATAATGAAATTATTTATATGTCTGAAAAAAAATTCATTCATCATAGCATATCCAGAAAAAAATAAATGGTTTTCTTAAACATCATACAATCAAAGAAACACCCATATAAAAAAATGGATTTCATATATAGAATTCCATCATAAACAAAATAAAACAATATGAGAAATAGGTATAGTATAATTCAAACATAATCCAAATAATTATTTTTATCTTTGATGGAAATTAATTTTTATTGAAAACATGAAATTAATTAATGAGAAAAATATCAATTCTTCTTCTAAAATATTTTTTTTCTTAAAACGACACAACATTTTAAATGAATGTAATTTTATAATTTTTTTTGAAATATTATAAATAAATATTGAAGGAAGTATGGTGTTAGAAAAATGTAATAACATAACATTCCATAAAAGTTAAAACAAAACATTACTCTCATATTATTGTCAGATATGATAAAAAGTACTGTTGTATCGAAAATTGATAAAATATATCATTAATACCATTTAATAAATAATTACCAATTGTTTAATTTTTAATGACAAAATATATGGAATGATAGAAATAATAGTTTGTAATACCAATTTTGCAATCAATTAGATGGATGGTAAATATACCTCGTATATACTTGAATATTAACAATCTATAAAAATAAAAAAATTGAAACATTACTCCTTACCTTAGGTATGATATCCATTATATGTATATAAACCTCATCTAGAATGATTTAAATAATGTAATTGACTTATTTCGTAATAATATTTATTTTTTTTATTTCATATATGATCATTTTATCATTCGTTTAATAGCATCTCATTATTACTCGTTATTCGGGTATAAACAAACTCATTTTATTATGAATGTTTTGTTAAATAAGGTCTTTGCCTTATTTATTGGTAATAGGTAAATAACATCCATAATTATATTAATAAAATAAATATCATATTTAGTCCTTCTTTTCAAATATGCTTTAGGGGATATATTGTATAATGAATCAGATCCCATATTTGAGATAGTAGGCCATACATACACACAAGCGATTATATAATTCCTTTAATTATTAAATGTTTTGGAAGTAGATGGTAAATATACAATTCCATAAAAAAAATATTTTTTTCTAAAATAATAAAATATTGTTATTATTTTATTCATTATACCCATCTAAGAAAACTAGTGGTGGGCAACAGATTACACCGCAGTGTGGATACAGTAAACTGTACGTACACACGATTAGTGATTTTTTTTTTCACAGGATTGATAGAAGGTGGAATAAGGTTGTTTGAAAACTATAGTAAAATATCAATATATTGGTTAAACTAGTTTTTTGAAATAATAATTGAAACAAAAATGGAATAGATAGTGTATGATGAAATGATCTTTATACTGTGGTTAAAGGAGATTACCTTTTCTTCCGCAAGCTCCCCTAGATTTCCTCATTAAGGAACTAAATATGGACATTTGAGAATACAAGAACCTATATATTGTGACTCTGGGTTTTTAAATGGTGAATGGGTAGGGTATGGACTAAGGTGAAGGCTCAATTAGTTATAAATAAATGAGGGAGTAGGTGCCTTTTGATAATTAAGGTAGGTGATACTTTGAAATTTAAAAAACTATTATTTTATAACAAATTCAAACCACAACCAAGTACCTTGAAAATTTATAACATTAAAATATTATATGAGATATGGATTTAGTATCATTATCCAATAATGTTTAGACATGTTTTTATGTTCATTTAATCCATATAATTTTTATTTACACATAGTTATTTTATTTACTTTTAATAATCATTATATATTTGTATGGAATGTTTTATCAGCCTTATATAATTTAATAATAATAAATTATTTTGATAAACCAATCAAAATTTCAATTTTGATACTATACTACTAATTGATTATTAAAAATATATAGCTAATAATTTAAATTCTGACCAAATATTTTATTATATTCATATGTGGCCAAGGTCATAAGTAAAATTATTTTGATATATTTATTATCGCAAAATTATATTTAGTTTAATGTTTTTAATAGAATTTATTTATTATCTCGATTAATAAAATAATTACAACATCATTTTTTTGTAATTATTTAATATAGATGATTATCGAATAAAAATTTAAAAAATACTATAATGAAAAAAAATAAAATATATTTCATTATAATACTTATATTTTTATATATTTTTTGAAAAATCCCTCTTTAAAAATGTTATATTTATTAATACATGAATGTGATAACATTGATATCACACTAAATAAAATAATCTATGTCTCATAATATTATCTATATGGATTCAATTTGTTAGTAACTCGACCTGTGGATGGAAGTGGTAGAGATATACTTGACTTATATGATTGTTTCATGTTTTATTGTCTTTTAATTGTTATTTTTATTTGATGAAAAATTATTTTACTTATTTCTCCTAAATAACATAATTTCTACATCATTAATGTCAATGTTATTAATGAAATTATGTATTTCCCAAAAATTACAAATAAATTTACATATTAAAGAAAACATATTATATTTCAAAAGAGTATTTATAGGTGAATTTATATTATTCATAAACTTATATTAAAAATGATATAGTTATTAAAATTTAAGTAAGACAGATTTAATATTACATTTAATAAAATAAATTTAATTTATTAAAATCATACAACAATATTTCAAAAGATAATATTTAGTCCCAAATATGATTTATATAGAAACAAATCATCCCATTATCTTTGTATATGTGTATGGGTAGTTTTATGACATTATAATTTCTTCTAACTACCCGATTTACCATTTCACCATTTTAATAAAAATGTCTGAAGTTATGATTGATAATGTCAAAAAATAAATGAAACATATTTACATAAATTTGAACATCTGATTCCAAAAATGGAATCTATTTTTAAAATTTCAAAATGCATAATATATAGTAGTTAATTTAAAATTATTATCATTTTTTATATTAGAAAAAAAAATTTTAGGGTTAAATTAGTGCAAAAGATTGAAATGTTTTCATAACTGAATTCATTGTAAAATTAATGCTAATAAATTAAATTATATTAAATGATAAATATTTCATCTATTTATACATTAAACCCATTAAATAATATAATTTTACCATCAACATTATTTTGATCAAAAAAATTTACATTTAAAATTTCGAATATTATTTACTATACATCAAAAAATTTATGTTTCCAGAAAAATATCAAATATTAATACAAAGTAAATTTTTAAATCCTACATCAATTGAATAAGATTATTTTTAATTTAAATATTATTAATATTTAAAAATTATAAATTTAAAATGTTTCACCATTAAAAGGTGGTAAAATTATCTTCTTGAAAAATGTATTGGTTTATATATATATAATACAGTTTATAAAAAAATATGAGTAAAATATATATAGAGAATTATAAAAAATATTTTATTAAATATATTACGTATATATTAAACTAATATCATTAATTAATTTATAAAAGAAATTGAATATTTTTTGTAAAGTTAATTGGTGTACATTCTTCATATGTAATTGGTAGAAAAATACTTCACACAACATTTTCATAGGTTTGTTTTTTATTTATTCTAACATCATAGTTAGGTTATAATGGTAATTTTATACCTATGGTGTCTCTTGGTTAGTTTAAAATCATGATTATGGGAATTGAATGCTATTGAAGTGATAATTTTTCATAAATAAAATATTTTATAGATACATTTGGGTGTTATATGTAGTATCACTGAAAATAGAATATTGTGGTTGACATGATCATGAACATTTGTAAACAATCCCTTCATTCACACAGAGTTTGAAAATCCATGGGGAAATGATTTTTTAAAATAATAAAAACCTTATGAACCATTATTAAGTGAAAAACTCCTATAATATATTATAATAGGAAATTGATCATGTGAAACATAGAATGTGGGGTAAAAATTAGTATTTTGAGGAATATAGGTTATTTATGACTTATAAATTCAATTTTCAGAGTAAACAATTTACGTGTTTAATAATTATAAAAATATTAGGAAAAAGATTCCCATTACTGTAGATAATGTCTAGAAATTGGAGGTACCATGTCAAAAATGAAAAATTATGGGTAATATGACATGTTACCAACTGAGATACCCAGCCCAATAGTTGCTGGAACCAAAAACATAATGACCACACTCACTAAATTTAATAATTTTTGGAACTGAAACCAAAATTTATGGAACTCCCAAATCCACCATATAAATATAATACTTCAATTGAGACCTTTATGAGATAAAAACATATTACTTGTAGTTTATATTAAAATCCCTTAATTTTGAAATAGGGGATTTGATCCATTGACCATAACTACATTTTCCTTCAATGTTATATCAATGTTGGCATCATACTTGCTATTTATCATAATTCATGATAAGTTAATCAATAGTGGACATATTTTAATAGTAATAACCACTAGGTATATATCAAAATGATGGATTGGAACGAATTATGTGAAAAAATTGATAAATATTTTCCTCACACTCTGTAAATCAAAATGGAGAGATAATTTATTTCCCAAAAAAACGAGAAAAAATCAACCAGATAAAATGAATAAAACATTACAAGATATCAATGATACCCCTGTTACATTATAATTATCCATGAATGTAAATTTGAATAGTTTTGGGTGGATTTGGGTTGATTCAATGACAGGAATTATCAATTCATTACATTGAATGTTATTAAGAAATTTTTAGATGTTCCCTCAAAGATAAAATGAAGAACAACAAATCTCAAGGGTCTCAAAGTGATATGAATCGTAATGATGAGTTTAATTATTTCTAGGATAAGGATAAATGAAATGGTTTTATTAATGTTCAACATTACACATTCCAATTGTGTGGATAGAAGTAACATGATATTTTTTTCAATGGGGGGTTAAAATGCTATAGGTGATGGAATAAAGAGAACATATCGATAAATTACCCAAAATAGAGACCCAAAAATGGGTTTAATTAATGGAATTCATAATTCAACCTCCAATATGTGGTTTATTTTTTAAACTACACTGAATGAAGATGCTATGTGATTCAATTCATAGTGACAAGGGATTTCAATAACAATCTACAATTGAAACCCCCAAAGGCATAGACAACAAGCTAGATCTTATACAATCCCAACTACTAAGGTTTACCACAACAATGTTATGGAGATAGTTACACCTATTATTAATTCCTGAATTTTGAAACTACTTTTTTATTATGGTTCCATCCATCATTTCATATCTTGTTAGTTTTGTAGAACTATTAAAACAACTGTTAATGCATGGAAATAGAAATATCCCTGAATAAGAAAAATTGGTTAATTATATCATCCTAGAAATATAAATCCTCTGTAAATGATATTTGTGGGATCATCTTCATTGTGATCCTTTTTGTACTCCCTTTACTGGAATTTGATTATATTCATGGTTTGGATATTATTTCCTTACATAAAGACAAATATATTTTTAGTGAATGAAATCACCCACTATATAATGAATAGTCCTCTAATCGTATAGATTTAAAAACAGGTGGATGGATCTCACCTGGATAAACCATATAAATCATGCATATTAATTTCATAAAAGAAAGGAAACCTTACCAAAATGATTGAATATAAACAAAAGATTATCCTCGATGATAATGTAAGATCCTTGGATTTCATATGAGGTTTGAATATATTTGTTTCAATTTTAAATGTTCTATGGCCTAATGTCAATACCCTTTGATGATATGGGGTATTAGGGTTTTATGAGCCTCTTTTGGATCTTCGAACCTGACTTTTTAAAAAAAACATGCAGGCCACATGATTAGTGGAAACCATATAGGTCATGTTGCATAGTTACAACTATCCTTGTGAGGGGGGACATTTGGGACCAAAAAGAAACATATTTATAAAAATTTTTGTGGATCGATGCTCACAACCATATGAGGAATAAAAAAATATTTAATTAATGTGATAGTATTTTCACAATGTTTTTTAAACCGTTCCCAGTGACAGTGTTGTTTTTCCCTCCTAATATCAGATGGTGCATAGTTTTTTCAACTGTGCGACCAAACCATGAAACCCAGTTTTAATGTATAATTACATATTTTTACATATTTTATTAAAAGTATTAAAACCTATTAATTAATCATCTATTGGATTAAATTGGAATTTTATAGATCCTTTGCTTCAAAAAAATGGATTTAGAATATCTTCTCCATCCGAGCATTGAATCAAGAATCTTTACTTGTTGTTGGATCCATGTTGATGAGAGATCAAATTAATTTGTTTTTTTCTATTTTATTTTTTTGTATCATTTATGTTTTTATGTGAAATATAAAATTACATATATCTAGGATCTTTGTTCATTCGAGTTTTTTCTTCTAATCATAGTTAAATCAATATCTGATACAAGATAAACACTATACTACCAACCTACTATATGTGGCCTATAGTTTTTAAATGTGTTTTAGTGATTTATGGATAGAGATTCCACTATTCTGCCCACAAAATTTTCTTGCATGAACCCAAACTTTAATTGAATATTTTGAATAATTTAAATGTAAGATGATAGGGATTCCCTATAGTTCCTTTGAAATTCATTATAGGTTGTTTGTATAATTAATGGCACCCATGGTTTGTGCCTCCATGTTTTTCTTTGATAATCCATCCATGGGGATAATGTTTGTGAATACCTATTTATAGGAAGCCTATAATGAACTAAATTAAATGTAATTTGTTGATAGAAGAAGGATTGTATAATTTTTCATTATGATAAAATGTTATTGTATTCATGAATTCATTAAATGGTTTATATAGAAATATTATATGAGTTGGTAAACTCATTGATTTTATAATAACATGAATTTTATAAGATTGTTTATACCCTTGGAGTTTAATGTTTTTGAATGAAAAAATTGAAGAAATGATGAATGATTCCATTAGAAGTATTGTAGATTATTACAGATATATTTATATATGTATATATATATGGTATTATATTCATTAGATGACACTTATCATTCGATTTTGATTCCATTGGATGGATTGGGATTTAGTACCACTTGGATATGTTGTTTTGGGATTCTAATGGACATGGTATTTTTATATGATCCCTCGACCCCAATTACAGGCTAACTATGTTTCTTTTGAAATACCCCTAAGACATGGAGAGGATTCCATGGTCCACTAGACCATTGAATTGTTCTTACTTTGTATGACATTTCTATATATATGGGTGGTTCATGGATTTTACGAAAGTTATGGATATATGGTGTTTCCATGGATGATTGGATTTGAGATTCTAATTCAAGGTTGTGTGTGATATTATATGTTGTGTATACAGAATTGATATAGTATTTAGTTATTTTTTAATTACTTCTACCATGACATTGAAGTAAGACACTTTTTATGTAGAGATACATGCATTGATATAGAATTTTACATGTTGATCAGTTATTAAATGAATATTTTACATTCAACAGTTTCATATATATTTTATATGCACTCTACATTAGAATATATTTCACATCCTAAATTTTTTTAAGTTATTTGGAATGTAAACTACTTGTATTTTATCTCACATCATGTTTGGACTATAGTTGGGTACCTAGAAATACTATTCAGGTGTAAGTAGGGACCTGGGAAAGTTCCTACAATTAGATTATTGACATTGTGCCAAACCTAGGAATATGGGAGCATGTGACCCAAGTGGGGATAACAGAGCTATGGATAGCTAGTTCTTTTTTTCATTAAAATTTTTGATACACGTATATAAAAATTCCATATTTACCAGTTTTGGATTCTTTATAGAGACCATACATGTTAATCAATATATATGAGATTGCATTTGGCATTCATTGTTTATATCTGTCAAAAATATGTTTATCTATTGTATAATTGATTTATTTTATCCAATATTTTATCTGTATTATTTATAATCATGTGTTAAAATAGGGTAAGAGTTCATAGTATCCCCAAATACACACCCTAGGACCTCATGATTCGTTAGCATCCACTGGTATTTCGGGAGATGGGATTGAGGCCATGTGACCAATTGGGAACAGGGAACTGTTAATTGTCATCCAGATATGGGAAGTTACAAAGTGTTATTAGAGAAACTTATTTTTTTGGTTTCTTAAATATTTTGGAGACAATTTACATAGATAATAAGATAATGCAATTTGGTAATGATTTGTGCATAGGGATAGTCATCCCATGTACAAGACAAATCATAACTTCCTTAAATGTAAATTATTGTTTTTGGGATTTTGACTGTTACAGTTATTTTGATTTCCACATTGGGTGAACACATGAATTGTGATTGTTTAATATATTGTTTTCCACCTGATGATATGAGGGTATTCCAATAGATGAATCATATTATGAATTTTTCAGAAATCACATTCCATGAATTATTTCATGCTATATAGGATACAATATCAATTGAATGAAGGTCAAATAGGTTCCATGATATAGATACATTATTTTTTGACATAATTTTCAGGAAAAAAATGAGTAAAATGGATTTTATTATGACAAAAGACAATTTTATAGAATATTTTATTGATAATAAATAATATTTTCCCTCACATTATGCTAAATATGTTCAAATATGAAATATTTGTGATTAGATCATTCATTTTCAAATTTAATGAAAAATCCAGTTTTACCCTTTTAAAATTCACTGTATCATTTCAAGAATAAATATTGTTATATAAAAAATTTTGACTTTCTATTTTGTAACATGGTTCCTGAATTAATGGGATTCAAACTATATCAAGGAAATTCGAGCTGGATCCTGCATTTCGGTGCAGTAAATGGGTCATGAAGTCAGACATGGACAGAACCATCCATATTGGACACCACTTCACTATTTGGGTCGTATATTCTTCATACGGACCCTAATTGAACCCAAATATGGAGGTAATATCTGGAACATAATTAGAAACAAATAATCCTTTTATAAGGGCGGAAAATTATCACGTTTTAGAGGTCAACAATGAGGTGAAACATCGAATGAAATATTTGGATGAGTTCTCATTTCACAGTTGAAAAAGTAATGTAATTCTATCCCTAAAAAAATATATTTAAAGGTGGTTTTCATTGCTTGGGAGGTCTGTTAGAGTGTTTGGGAAGGTTTGGATGAAAGGGTATCTTTTCAAGACCCTCAAAAGTCTTGTAAGAAGAATGTCTTTCTGCAAACATGTCTTCCGAAAAGGCTTTCCACTCCCACCTCATCTTTGTAATTATTTTCGTTCATGTTTGTATCTTGAATTTTTTTCAATTATTCTTATTTGTTTTTATATCTTATTCTTATATTAATCATTTTAATTGAGTTGGAATCAGGATTGGAGATGATATTGGGTTCTACCCTTTCAATCCTCACTCAAGCAAAATGTCTCCACGATGAGCACACCGCCCATGGAAGAGTAGTTTTCATAATGATCGATCTATCTTCTAACCTCCTTATTTAACTATTTTGAATCATTGAGATAATTTAATTAACTTAATATGATCCATTAATTTTTTTTTAAATTGTAAGAATCTAATAATGAAATTGAACAATTAACACAAAAGCACACGAGGTCACGATTTTGTGTAAATTGTGAGAGCACGACCATAATCGGGAATCTAAGAAAACATGGGAAAAATATGTAATGTTCAAATATAATCCCTAAACATAATTAATCCTCATTTCCATAATGGATAGGTGCTCTAATTAACCACTGACCATAAGCTAACCTTAGAACAACAATCATATCAAGGTGCTGTGATTACGTGTTTCGAAGAAAGCCTAGGGTTTATGTAATTCATATTTATGGTTTAGTTAACTCTAGTAGGGTTCAAGGGTTAAAAAATTAGGGGATAATAATTAAGTGGATATTTATTTAAATGATAATGATTAATAAGTAAATTAATAGGTAGAGTTAGATCGATTATTCATTTTAAAATATTTTCAAAAACCATCATCATCTTGTTGCGTCTTTTTTAATCAAACATCATTTAAAAATAAAAAATAAAAAATGAAATGTTCTTCCAGAAAACTTCTTCATATTTAATAAATGATTAAAAACCCCATACATTCACGTATTATTCTAATTATATTCTATTTTAAATTTATAATACCTTTAAGATGTTTCTTTAACTTACTTCCTATTTTGAGAGATGACCTAGGTCAGCCACTCTGCTGCACCTATGTTCCCAAAAACCAGTAATCATTTGAGGGTACCCACGAAAACACCTTTCAAATTGGCGCCATTTCCAGGGAGGCAATTAATTATTTCAACCAATTAGAGGTATTTATTTTATTTTATATTTTATTCTCTTCCTATTTTCTTTATTCCTTCTTTAGAAAATTTGATTATTTTCTTCTTCATTTATTTTATTCTACTTCTTTTTGGACCATCAACTCAAACATCAAATTTTTATTTTACCATGGTCCACTTTCCTTATTTTCATTTTTATTTGATTTATTACACAAACTACTCCTGAAGATCTCCTAGATCCTAACCTTGGGAATGAACGCCGCCTTAGGGCTTGGATAAGACATTCTTAGTCTACGGAAAGATTTAACATTCAAACTATTGGAGAATATCTCCACTCCATGAAAATTGAAATTGGAAAAACTTCTAATTCATACATAAAAAAATGACCAATTGATAAAAATAATGGAAATGAAATTAATATAACTATTCGAGAATTGGCTGCATAAGATAATCACTGTCAACCAAATTGTATTACATACCTGAATCAGGAATCATACTTTGAACTGAAATATGGGTTAATTAATCTATTACGGATGTTTCATCGATTATCTGGTGAGGATAAAAAAAAAATTTAAATAATTTAATGTGGTTTTCCTAACCCATAACCCTAGAAATGTTTATGATGATGAAATCATATGGAGATAATTCCCATTATCAGTTTATGGAGATGCGAAAGACTAGATGTATTATTCAAAACATAAAGATTTAACTTTTTGGAACGATTTGAAACGTCTTTTCATGAAAATACTTTTTCCAGTATCAAGTACAACTTCCATTCATAAGAAGATATCAGGGATAAAGAATGCCAAAGTTGAGTCTATATATGAGTACTGGGAGCAATTAATGAATTTGTGTGCAATCTTCACACATCACAAAATCAGTGAGAAACTCCTCATCCAATACTTCTATGAAGGACTCACACCTATGGATAGGAGCATTTTTGATGCCACCGCTATAGGATCATTGGTGGACAAGACACCGGTATCTACACGTGCGTTGATCAACAGAATGGCCCAAAACTCCAAAAAATTTGGTAATCGAGGTACACTACATGTCAGAGGAGTACATCTGGTAAATCCCTATTATCTTGGAATTAATTTTACTGATACCAAGTTATATGAAATGAATACTTTGGTGAGGAATATTGATTTTTCACAAAAGACATCACAACCCCCTCTTTCAAGGCCTTATGGAATTTTTACTCAGACAAGCCACCCAACTAGATATTTCCCACAACTATAAGAGACAGAGGATTGCGCAGAACTATTTCCTAGGAAACCATATCAGCAACAACAACAGACATACCCCCAAAAAAACATTGATTCATTTTCTTCAACATACAACCAAGGGTGGAAGGATAAATCAGACATGATGTATGGATCTAGACAAAAACAAAGGCCCTCTTTTCAACAAATCAATTAGTAGCCTCCACCTTACCAACTGGGTTTCCAACAACCCCAAAGGATATTTGAAGCCCAAGCATCAACAAGCAAGCAAAAAGGGAATCCCTCACCAAGGTATATTCTATCACTAATGAACTTTTGAAGAGAATTGTTCTTAATCAACAGAATGAGATGAAGAGTCAAGGTTAAGAGATGAGGGATTTGAAGACTCAAATGAGCCAGATTTCTATTCCCCTCTATGAACTAGTGAGTAATAATTATGGAAATCTACTATCCTAACCTACTCTAAATCCCAGGGGTAATTTTAGTGCCATCATATAGAAAATTTTGAAGAAAGAAACTGATACATCTTCACCTATTGTTGTCCCTAGATTCACCTCAAATATGGGGATGTGACATTCTATACCAACAGATGAGAAATACCAGGAGGAAGATAAAGGTATGAAAATTATTAATGATGTTTCTCCTAAACCCCTTCCATTTCCAAATAGAGTCATAAAAATCAAGAATATGGCTAAATAGGTGATGCAGAAAGAATTTTTGGATACATTCAAGCATGTAAAGATTAAAACCCCTTTTCATGAAGCAATCAAGAAAATCCCAAGGAATACGAAATTCTTAAATGAACATCATACCAATTGAAGAGGGATTAAGGGAAATTAGAGTATCAATCTTTGAAGGAATGTGTCAACACTCATTACACCAACTTTAGAAATGTAGAGAAAGTGCAAGGATCCAGGGACATCTACCATCCCATGCACTATAGGGGAGTTTCACTTTTCTAGTGCACTTTGGGATTTGGGAGATTCCATAAATGTGATGCCTCATGATTTATTCCCTTCATTTAAGGTTGGTGAGCTGAAACCGACAATAGTATTGGTGTAGTTGGAAAATAGAGCTACAACATATCCAATGGGAGTCTTTGGGGATGTACTTGTCTGGGTAAGAGACATAATCATTCCATAATATGTCTATATGCTTAACATGGAGGATGATCAGGTAAGTTCTCAAGCTCCCATTTTCATTGGTAGACCCTTCCTTAAAACAACAAAAACTACCATAGATGCCAATTAGGGTACACTTACTATGGAATTTGGGGATCAAGTTGTGATATTTAATGTTATGAATTCCATGAAGTACCCCTCAGTGGATCATTCTGCATTTTTTATCTCCCATTTTGAACCACCAAATAAAAACCCCATGGAATTTTATTGTCCAACGCTTAGGGAGATTACGAGTATTTGTTCTAGTTTCATGTCTAAGAGTACTTCAACACCTATTTCTAATTCACATGACTCTCTTATATTTGATATTGAAATGGAATCAAATTCTGATTTTGATCATGTGAACTCTAATTATAACATGGCTGTTGAGTATACTGATGGATTTGACGCTTTATTATCTGATTTTAATTATGTATATTCTGATACTAATGCTATTTGTGCACATATTTCAGTTCCTTCTATATCTGCATCCATACACCACCCCCCTACACTGGAACTCTAGACATTGCCACAAAATCTCAAATACTCATACTTGTTAAGTGGTGAGAAATTACCTATTATCATTGACAACAATCTACCTTTTTAACATGAAGAAAAACATTTGAATCTTTTGACGGATAACTTCAGGGAAATTGGGTTGGCCTTGGCTAGTATATCTAGCATTAGCCCCTCCATTTTAATTCATGGTATTCTTTTGGATGATGAGGCTAAATCAGTTAGGCAGCCAAAAATGATACTCAATCAATCACTTTTAGAGGTTCTTAAAAAAGTTGTTGAAAAATTGCGTGAGGAAGGTACAATCAATCCAATTTTAGATTCCATAAGGTTGATTCTAATTTAGGTTGTTCCTAATAAAAGTGATGTTACGGTTTATATAAATGAGAAAGATGACTTAGTTCCAATGATGGTGAAAAATAGTTGGCGTGTGTGTTCTAATTATAGGAAACTAAACCATTCCACTTGAAAAGACCATTTCCCCCTCCCATTTATTGATCAGATGATTGAGAGACTAGCTGGGAAGCCACACTATTGTTTCATGGATGGATTTTCTAGATATATTCAGCTTATTATTGCTTCGGATGATCAGGAGAAGAATACATTCACCTATCCCTTTGGCATGTTTGCCTACTGATGGATGCCATTTACACTTTGCAATGCCATAGGTACCTTCCCGAGATGCATGGTGAGTATTTTTTCCGTTTCTGTTGAGACCAGCATGAAAGTATTCATGGATGATTTAACAGTGTATGAGTCTTCATTTGATGAATGTCTATGTAGTTTGGGAAAGGTGATGAATCGTTGTATTGGGAAGAATCTGGTCTTTAACTTTTGAACGTTTTATTTCATAGTAGAGTATGGAATTGTCTTAGGTAATGTAGTGTCAAAACATGGGATAGAGGTTGATAGATCAATGGTAGATATTATTTCATCCTTACCATATCCTTCATGTGTGTGTGATGTTAAATCTTTCCTGGGGAATGCAGGAATTTATCGGCGCATCATCAAAGATTGTAGTAAGATTGCACTTCATATGTCATGATTACTTCTAATGGATTATGATTTTGTGATTGATGATTCTTACAGGATATCCTATGATGAGATAATGAATTCTTTGACTACTCTACTGATCAAAAAGCCTCATGGTGGCATATTCCATTTGAACTTTTGTGTGAAACCTCCATCTTCTCTGTTGGAGTTTTCTTATCATAGTGGGTGGAGGGACATTCACAAGTTATTACCTTTGCATCGAGGACTCTTTTTTGAACCCAATCGAACCACAAATCCACTGAAAAAAGTTTACTGATATTATATTCTCTTTATATAAATTCCATTAAAATTTATTGGGATATAAAGTAGTTGTTTTTTCTGACCATGCAGCTCTGAGGTACCTCCTGAAGAAGCCAGATAAAAAGCCCAAGCTAATCCGATGGATTCTCCATCTTCAAGAATTTGAAATTGAGATAAAGGAACAATAGGGGTAATAAAACATGGTGGAGGACTACATGAGTAGGCTTACTCACACAATATAGGATGACACTATGGACCAGGTAACACTTCCAGACACTTTCCCTAATGAGCATATTTATTCCATCTCAAGTACCATCCTTGGTATGTAGACTTAGTTAACTACCTTGTCGCCTCTGAAATTTCTGCAAATTTAAAGAAACATCATGTTAATAAATTAAATAGTGAGTCATGATATTATGTTTGGGATTATCCAAACTTATGGAACATCTGTAGTGACCATGTAATTAGGAGGTTTGTTCCTAGTCAAGAGTTTAAGTCTGTTTTGAAATTCTGTCACAAACATTCATATGTTTGAAACATTGGAGCCCAATGGACAACTATGAATGTTTTGCACTCCGAATTATATTTTCCAAGCTTATTCCATCATTCCTATCTATTTGGTAATATTTTCACACATTTCCAACACATAGGAAACATTTCCAGGAGACATGAGATTCCCCAACAACCCACAATATAATATGAAATTTTTATTGTATGGGGCATCAATTTTATGGGTCTTTTTCCTAGTTCATTTGGATTCCAATATATTTTTCTTTCCAATGATTATTTGAGAAAATGGGTGGAGGATAAGGCCAGCAGGATAGATAATTCTCATGTTTTTGTGGACTTTATCAAAGCATAGAATTTTTTTAGGTTTACAGAATCGAAGTCCATCATCAGTGACCAAGGAAAACACTTCTGCAATCTTAATTTGGCTACCCTCTTTTATATGTACGGGTTATCACAAAAAAAAAATCAGCACCATACCACCCCCAAAAAAATGGCCAGACTGAGGTTCCAAATCGTGAGTCGAAATAGATTTTGGAGAAAACTATGCATCTAAATGAGAAGGATTGGAGAAAGCGCTTGGATGATGCGCTATGGGAATATAGGACATCATAGAAAACTCTAATCTATATGTCCCCATTTCGGATTGTTTTTGGGAACGTGTTCCAACACCATGTGGAAGTTGAGCATCAATCATATTGGGCTATAAGGAAATGCAACTTGGATTTCGACCAAGGTAGAATCCAAAGGAAGATGCAAATTCAAGAGAATGAGGAGATTTAATTGTCTTCATATGAGAAATCAAGGCTCTACAATAAAAGATAAAAATAATACCATGACAAAATAATCCAGAAAAGAGAATTTTATATTAGATAGAATGTATTGATCTATAGTTCATGACTGAAGCCGATGCTTGGTAATTTGCATTCTAGGTTGTTAGGTCCATATTTTGTGACTAATGTTTTTTCTTATGGTGTAGTTTAGATCACACAATAGGACCTTGAAAGAAGATTTACAATAAATGAGCAACTTTTGAATAAATGCATTGAGGGACTTCCTACTGATGCAATGGATTTCATCACATTGCATGGCCCCATCATCACTTAATCATATCAAGCTATTCCTAACCCTTTAACTTTTTATTATTTGTCCTATTTGAAATTCTACTTTTCAATTGCATATATCATCCCATTGGTTCACATTGAGGACAATTCCATATTTTATGTGTGGGGGAGGGAACCTTTTAGTTTAATAATTTCAATTATTTTTCTGTATTAAAAAAAAACAAACAGAAAAATTTGTGTGTTTTTCAAATTTTGTGTGTTTATTATTCAATTTTTGTGTGTTTCTGAATGTTTTGAGCAGAAATGATTCTCATCACCATTTTAAGATTCATATCAATATGTGAAACAATTTTTCCCCTGAAATCAAGATTAAATGAATGCTGAAAATAACTTTGTTTCAAGTTCAAAAATTTACTAATTACATGAAAAGTACACTGAATTTTGAATCTCATGACACATCTCCCTATCTTTATATTTGAAATCACTTTATTGTGAGGATTATGAACCATTCATTTCATATAATTTACATTTCCATCACTTATTGAAAGAACCAAACAATGCTTGCTTTAACCTGAATTTGTTTTATTCCTGTCAAAACATGAGGGTTTGAGTTACGAATGTTTAAATGATTGGGGAATTTTATTGGTATTAATGCCCCTATTTAAAAGAATCATTTTTAATAATGTCCTACCTTGAACATTTAATCCTTTTATCCCTTATAATCCATGAACAACCTATTAGGTTATCCACATTACAAACCAATTTTCCATATCCAACCAACTATTGAAGTGAAATTGCATAATATAGTTGAACTTCAGTGTGGCAGAAGTTGTCTTGTGTTGTGCTACAACATTTTGTGATAATTTGGGTGGAAGAAGTGTTGTGTTTACTGATAATGAAAATCATCATATTGAATTCTTTTATTTTTCAATATCATTCATGATATGTGATGTTGTGCCTTTCTGGAGCTTCTAATAGATAGATAATGTTGTTCTTATATGGAGATTTCAAGAAAATAATGTTTGAGATGATTGACATTTTTACTACTGAAATATTGAATGGTGTGCACATACTTTTATTTTTCATGATGATGAACATGAATAGATGCTATGGGGATTGAGGAGGATACCATATTAATGTGAAAAATATATTAATGCAATTTGTCTTCAAAATGATTCAAACCGCCTCATTCATCCTTAGAATGTTTCACATCTTAATCCTAGAAACCAGATGCCAAAGAACAACCTGCAATAGTCCTCATGATAAACATATGTCCTTGACTCACATTGGTGGATATGTGTGAATTTATCAATCCTATGGTGACCCTTCTATGAGTTTGGATGAGAAAGACATTGGTAAAAATTGTCATTTGTGTGATAAGATAAAATTCAATTGAGGTAAGTGTTTTTTTCATTATAGGATAAATAAATTGTAAATATATTGAATCATATAAATTGAGAACATTAAACATTGTTTTTTTATAAGGCATGATATCTTTTGTTTCTTCGAGTGGAATTGTTGGATCTCAAGGATATGTGTTTTAAAATTTGTTTTGATATGATATTGATGTTTACTTGATATGAGGTTTCACCCAAGAGTGCAAAAGGGTAATTATGGGGGAGTTGATAAAACAAAATTTTATGGAATATTTTATTGATATTAAATGATATAATTTCCTAAAATTATGATAAATATGATCAACTATGATATATTTGGGATTAGATCATTCAATTTCAAATTTGTGGAAAAAATCCAGTTTTTCCCTTTTAAAATTCACATTAGTATTTTAGGAATAAATATTGTTATGTAAATTATTTTTACATAAATGTTTGTAACATGGGTTCCTGACTTAATGGGATACAAATTCCTATATGGACATGGGAGCTAGATCATGCATTTGTGTGGTGTAAATGGCCATGAATACAAAGTTGGATAGAACCATACAGATTGGACACGACTTCACTATTTGGGTTGTAACATTTTCATCCGGACATTGATTGAACCGAAATTTTGATGGATTCACAGGGAAATAATTCAGAAAAATTAATTCTGCTATAAGGTCGGCCCATTCATGTGTTTTGCAGGTCAACATTGTGGTGCAACGTGGAATAAAATATTTGGCTGAGTTTTCATTTCCCACATAAAAACATTATGTAACCCTAGTCATTATGAACTATTTTTAATGGGGATTTTCACTCTTTGTGGGGGATTTTAATGTCTTTGGGAAGGAGTGGCCTAATTGGTGTCTCTTTTGGGCCCCTCAAATCTCTTGTAAAAGGTAAGGATTTGTGCAAACATCTCTTCCAAAAAGGCTCTCATCTCCCACCTCGTCTATGTAATTCTTTTCTTTCATATTTTTATCTTGAATATTTCTTCAATTAGTCTTCTATGTTCTTCCCTTTTCTTAATCTATTAATCTTCTTAATTTTGTTGGAAGCAAGAGTAACGATGTGATTAGGCTCTACCCTTTCAGTCATTTCTCATGCAAAATGTCTCAACGATGACCACACCGCCCATAGAAGAGTAGTTTTTTAATTGATTGATCTATCTTCTACCCTCCTTATTTAGTTAGTTTTAATCATTGAGCTACTGAAATTAAATTAATATGAACCATGAATTGTGTTGTTTAAATTATAAGTAACTAATCAAGAAATTGAACTATTAACATGAAAACAAGCGAGGTCGATAGTTTTTGTCAATTGTGAGAGCGTGATCTTAATCAGAAATATAAGACCACACGATAAAAATTTGTAGAGATAAACTATAATACCAAAACACAATTGATCTTTATTTTCAGTATGTATATGTGCTCTAATTAACCACTGACCATAATCTAACCTTATAACAACAATCAAAGATGGGTTCTGGGATTGCATGTTCTGAAGATGGCCTAGGGTTTAAGTAATACATCTTTCTGGTAATGTTCACTCTCATAGGGTTCGAGGGTTAAAAAAGTAGGGGATCATAATTAAGTGGATATTTATTTAAATTATAATTATTAATAATTAAATTAAGTGGTATAGTTATATTGATTATACATGTTAAAATATTTTTTTAAACAAACATCTTTTTGTAGCGTCTTTTTTAATCAAACTTCATTTCAAATTTAAAACCAAAAAAATACAATTATCATCCAAAAAACATCTTAATGATTTATAAACTATATCAACCCTCGCCATCCTTTTAAGTAGTATTTTAATTCTATGATATTTTAATTTTAGCATACCATTATGAAGTTGTTTAAATTTACATCCTCCTTTGAGATATAACCATGGTCAACCACTCTACTACACCTAAGTACCCAAAAACCACTAATTATTTAAGGGAACCCACGATAGAGCCTTTCATTCCTAGAGTACCTTCTATTACATATTTAATGTTTTTCTACATCAGATAAAACAGACTCATGGAATATTAAATTGTGTCACCTTGAGCCACAGACAATGAGTCTCACAGACTGGAACATGATATGGTGTGCATTCGGTGGGTGAAATATTTTGGTTCATGAGGAGAATGTAGCATTTTGGATTGGGAGTGAAATACCAATTTTGTAATATTTATAATATTTTGTGAAATTAATATGAAATTTCAATGAAAAATTTAATAAAAGATAAAAGACATGACCTAGGTCCATATTTTGAGTTGGAAAGAGAAAATGTCTCTAGTTACATTTGGTATTGTTTTCTTTTTCCAGTCATGGATTTAATAGCTTCTAGTGTGGTAGGACCTGGTTTTAGGAAGGGATTGGCCAGTCCTATTCTTTTGAGTTGGGAAAACGATATTCTTCTTTTCTGACATGTTTGGTTGGAGTTCTAGAGACTTCAACCATGAAAACCATTATTTAGGTTGTGTTTGGGTGGTGATGACCACACATCAGAGGAGGAGGGACATGGGAAACTGGTGAATCCAATTATATTTGTAGATGAAGTACTAGTTTCTGTTATATACAAAGTATCATTTGAAGAGTTCCACAATGGTTTATATCACTTTTTTCGGACACTTCAAGGAGAACCGCATCCTAACCTATCTATGGATGATTTAACTCGTGTGTTCCTTTAGTAGTATCATCCCAAATCATAAATAAATTATAGTGCACAAGAAGATTTGATGTGTCTAGAAAATACACTAAATATATATTCAATCATCTGGAGACACCTACAGACGAATGACTGAAGCTCGAAACATATATTCTACAAGAGTATCAAATTAATAGTGGATAGTTTTGAACCATGTTGAAGCATTACGAGGCATGGGTTTGGTTTATTTTCAAACCTGATTCTATGACTATTTTTCAACATGACTCAAACAGTAGAGAATTATAATGAGTTCATTAATCTTTAGAAAATGACTATAAAGGTTGAAGAGTACTTGACATGATTTAATGTTCTAAAGTTTTTTCCACTAAAATATCTTCTGGTTGAGTTATTGAGTGTGAGACGCTTCAAGTGTGTTATCCCAATTTGATTCATTATAATTTTTTTGATGTTCATATTTTCAAAAATTAGAGATGTTATTAATCTTTCAACAATTGCATTGATCAAAATAAGTGAATCATGGGTGTATATAAATGCAGTCCAGTCTCTCAGCCCAGTAGTTCAACATCTAGTGGGAGGAAGAGATGTTTTTAAGATTTCAATGGGATGAATAGAATCCATGTTAAATGTTCAAAAAGATTAGTTTTCTATAATTAGTGTAGTAGAAGGAAAATGTTATGAATTTTTGTGATCACATCCTAGTCATGAACTAAGACTGTGGATGGATGGTACATGTGCAATGTGTCTGTTGGAGCGCATATCATGTAATGATTGGTCGGGGTAAGATTTGAATCTTGGTTTGGGAGAATGTTTCAAGGATCCACATTGGGAAAGGAAATAGAGCAGTACCAGCTGTTTAGGATGAGGTTGTGGTGAGCATTGTTGAGGTTCTTAGGCACTAGTTTTATGTATATTGTAGAGCAGGTGTAACATCTTATTTATTTGAACAGGTATATTTTCCCTTTTGATATATTCTCTTTTGGATTTATGAGAAATCACATTATGTCATTTTATCAGTTTAATGATTACTGCATATAAATATCACAATGTGTACCTAAATTTCAGGTCATGTTCTTGGTGTTGGTTTCAATTCATGGACCATGAGATCATGTCGTGAATGGGGAGATCATTCCATGGTTTGGTACACATCATATACATGAGGAAAGTATTGTAGAGTGGTGAAATAGAGGATTTTTAAACCGAGCAGATGGTTTTTTAGAGTAACATATCCAGTGTGGACTAAATTTTGTGACCAAGGGGTACACGTCAATACCCGACACACACCTTGGGTTAAGTCACACTTTTTTTTTATTTTTCTTGGATTTTTTCATCACAATCATCTAAGAACTAAACTATAAAAAATTCATAAGAGTGTTTTAGAGGTGTATTACCTTTTGGACTGATTGAATCATCATCAGTGTATATTTTCTTCTATTGTACATCTCCTCTTATCCTTCATGATATCATGTTCTTAAGGTCGTACCTTGGCTTTCTGTGGTGTGGAAGACATCTATTAATGAGATATGTGGGCTTTAATCTATCCAAAATACCATTTTCTACAATTTTGAATCAATCCTTTGAGGTGGAGGTTTCATCATAGGGCCATAATTGCTGGTTTTATTGGGTTTTGTTTCTTTTTGGGTTCTATTGTGGGCCTGTACGACCTGAACGTTAAGGTCAGTGGTTCTGTCTCTTTCTTACAATAATGAACATACTTGTTTTGCTTTGAAAATTTCTTTTTAAATTTATTACTGAAACTGTCATGATTTTTGTGTTTGTTGAAAAATAGTTCTGAATAATAAATGGGTTTTACCCAGATATTTATAAATTGATTATAAATTATTCTGAATGGATTTCATAGAATTAAATGGGTTTGTGAAAAATACTTCATTGGTTACCTTGGGTACATAGGTGGATGGATTTTGTTGAGGCCGTCATCCATTACATTGCAATTATCAAGGATGATTATCTTGGGGATTAATTTTGTTTCCTAGGAATATAGTTCTAGGGGTGAGATATTGATATTTTGGAGGGTTTAATCAGGGGGTATTCCTCTCCTTTTTTGGAAAATTATTCGAGGATCGGTTTTTTTCACTTTATTATTATGGTACAGGTAGTCTGCTACATAGACCAACAGTATTTCTTAGTGTGTGATTCCATTGATTATATTTTTTATTTCATTGTTTTCTGAGTTAGGCTTCATATTCAGGTTTTTTTTTGTTGAAAATGATATGTAGAAATATTTTTTTAAACTATTATACCAAAAAAATTTAGAACAATTGGAAAGGGGAATGGTTTCCATTATTTCAATAAAACTGATTTACTACTTATCTGGTCATGTTTTATTTTAAAAATTATCATACATTATTTTTATATAGGAACATATAATGGAACTACTGGGTGGGATCCCACTAAGCCTATTAGCTCACACCCAGTATTCTTCTTTGGTGGTGTGTAGTCCTTTGTTTGTCTTCTCGTGCAGTTTAAGGCAAGGCGCTATAGTTAGGGGGTTAGGTTCATGTCATCATGGATGGGTAACTGGTGGTGTGATGGTTAGAGTTCATCCATGCCATCATTGGAGTAGCTGTTTGGTTTATGTCCATTGAAGTAGGACTTGTCCTTTTGAGTTTTTAGCTAGTATTTTATATGTTCAGTTTCCATGGTTTTTGGTAATTTTTTGGAATATATATTTTGTAGTATTTCATTTTTTCATACCTTAACATTATATAAGTGGTGTGGTCTTTCAGGTTGGGAAAATCATCCCATAAGTTGTTTCATTTGAAGCATGGGTGCTTGTTGCCTGCCGCGGGGATCGAAAATTCCCTTCGAGTTTTTAATGGATCTGTTTGGGTGTTTGGTTTCAGGGAAACCAGGGTAAGATTATTATAGTTTGGAATCAGATATTGGTATGTCCTCATGAATATTTTCTTGGAAATGACTATTAAACTGGAGATAATATTTTCATGAATTGAGAGTTATGTTGCGACGAGTGTAATGCCAACTCTTTTAGTAACGAGACTAAAGTTACCATGGGATGTTTAGATACGTGTTTCTAGTTTTGGGTTTTATTTTAAAAATCTCAGTTTCTTCTTTTGGGTTTTCAATTTTGATATAAGATTTGTTTTTTTTTGTCTGATTTGTATGATTTTTTGGTATACAGAAGTATGTGTTTGAGACATCTTCTCCAGATTCCATAGGAAAGGGTAACTGATTCCCCTCAATGAAATACACCTATGGATCAGAATATCTTCCAAACTATCGCACAATTAGACTATGTTGTTTATCATGATGTCACACGAGTTTAGAAAGCATTGTTTGATGTATAAATAGGATGTTGAGGATAAATAGATTGATTTTGAGAGTTTTTTCACTTGAATCCACTATCCTTTAAAGGGAATACTGATCCTTAATATGTGGTGTATTGGATGAATAGTATCGATCACATCATAAAAATCTTGGAAAAATATGAGAATATCATGGTGAAGTTCACATAGTTCAGACATGAGGGTTCCAACAAGATTTGATGAGACTATATGGTCCAGGCATAAAAACATGTGAGATTGGATTGGAAGGGTTTCAGAACCTTGTTCATTCAGTATATTATTCTGCGGTCTTTGATGTTGGAAAAATATATAGAGCTCAAATATTTTTAGTAGGGAGAGCCTTCGGTGTCATCCTACAAACACCAGTTTACTACGCTTTTCTGTTTTCTCCAGATGTGGTAAGGAATGATTAGGTGAAGAGGAAGAATAAAAAATGTCGTTTGTGATTTTATATTTGTTCACAAGTTCATAAAGATTCATTCTACCTATACAGAGGAAGTGTATATATAAATTATGGAAGATATTCACATGGTAAGTAATGTTTTCTTTGCCACCTATTCTCTTCCTATGGGTGGTACCTTCAGTGGCGTGCATGGGAAGAAGACGAAGTTATGGGACCATCACATGAGTGGTTGAGGTGGGTCTCTGTAGTAATCATTCTCCGCACCATCCATTGGAGTTGTGTGTGTGTATTGGAATTTCTACCAGTGTGGCAAGGAGGTTCACACAAGACATTCATGTCATATGCCTAGGAAGATGTGCAATAGATGTGGACGTGTTCATCACCTATTTCATTTTTTTCAAGATTTGAATATTCCCTAATATGGTTAGGGTTAATCAGATCTAAAGGCTACTATGGTGGATTTAGAAGCATGAAAAGCTATAGGGATCCTGCCACTGACCTCAAGAGTGAAGAATTTACACACTGTAGAGGAGTGTCAAATGGATGTTGATGTAGGTCTAGAAACTATGGGAGGTAAAATATTTATTACTCCTATATTAGCAACTAATTAGTTTGACACTGGTGCCTACCACTTGTTTATGTTTGTAAGTTTTGTTAATATGAATAAGGATCCAAAATAACTTATTCCTTTTAAAATGGATTTAGTGAAACCTCATAGAAAGTGGAAAGATCAGGGGATTTAGTTTCATTATGGTTTGTTTATGAAAGTTGACATGGAGATGGTCTGGGTTTTTCTCATTTTTGATCTGGATCTATTTAATGTCATCATCATTATTTATTGTGTTGTAACTCGTTGGGATGAGTTTGATTGTTTTCATCAGTGTTTTTTTCTTATTCAGGTCAATGGAAGCTCTATTGTGATTCTGGTATAATTGGACATGAGGTCAGGTTGGCTAGGACAATCCCACTAGGATCTTAGGTGTTTTCTAGTTGTTTTTTCTTTTGAACTTGATGACATTTCCTCTATTGAGGGTCTTCTTATAGTTGTCTGAGACATTTCTTGTGTATTCTAAGAATACTTCTCCAGTCTCCCTCCAGAGATTGAGGTAGATTTCATGATTAACTTGGTTCTAGGTATGCACCCGATATCAATTCCTGTTAAACATATGGAACCAACGGAGTTGAAATAACATGTGATTTAGTTGGATGACCTGTTAGAGAATTCTTCTATTTTCCCTAGTGTTTTTCCTTGGGAATTCCCTTTTCTCATTTCCAAGAAAGTGGATGTTTCACTTTAGTTTTTTCTGGAATATCAGAAGATGACCGAGGTAACGATTAATAACTAATACCCTTTTCAACATGTGGATGTTTTTTCAGATTATTTGATGGGAGAAAAGTATTTTTCATAGATCGATATTAAAAAGAGTTATCCTAAGATCATTCTCAATGAGTTTGATATACCAATGATGGCCTCTTAGAGTTGGTATGCCCATTACGAATATCTCGTGATGTCGTTTGGGTTGACTAACATTCTTGTATTTTTTATGGATATGATGAATCAGATATTCCACCAATAAATTGACACATTTGTGGTATTATTTTTGGATGACATTCTAGTTTATGAAAATTTTTATCATGAGTATGAGAACTATATATGTATGGTTTTGGAGTTTTTACGAAATAACCACCTATATGGAAATGGTTCAAAATTCAGTTGCTGGATTCGAGGAGTGATGTTCTTGGGGAAACGAATTTCTGTGCATGGCTTTTCGGTTGATCTAGAAAATGTAAAAAAAATTGGAATGATCCATGACATGTATTTGAGATACAAAAATTCATTGGTCTTTCTGGATATAATAGATAGTTCATCAAGGATTTCACAACGTTTTTTAAACATTGACCGCGCTTACCAAATATGTGGAGAAATTATCATGCGATGAAAAGTGTTAGTTTTCCTTTGATGAATGAAATGAATTCTGACATTCAAACCTATTATGATCTATCCTGATCCTGGTTAGGGGTATGTGGGGTCTGCTGATTCATTGGGTGCATGTCTGGGTTGTGTTCTTATTCATGATGTTCATGTGGTATCTTATCGATCTTTTTAGCTCAGACTTCTTGAGAAGTGCTACCCCCTCATGTCTTAATGGATTCTTTAGTGATTTGTGATCTTAATGGATGGTGACACTCTCTCTTTGGGGAGAAGTTCATAGTTTTCTCTGATCATAAGAGTATGAGCTATATCTTTTCCAAAACGGACTTTAATCTCAGATAGAGATGAAAGGTATAATTCCATCATATTCATGACTTTGACATCACATACACTCTAGGGAAAGGGAATGTAGCTGCAAATGCTTTAAGCCGGAAGGATCCATCACATGATTTTTTGGATTTGAAGAAGAAGTTGATTTTTATGGTGTTTTTTGTTCAATTTCCATTTGATGATCAAGATGATGTGTTAGGTATGGTTCAGACCAGTGATTAGTTTTCATCATCTCTCCAAGATACTGTCATTCAAAGTCAACAAAAATATGATGAGTTTCAGTAGATTCGGGAAAAACATTATGGTGGGAAGATAATTCCTAGTTTTTTAGTTTCATTGGATGGAATACTCCACTTTGAGAAGTGAGTTTTCATTCAAACACCTTGGAGAATTTCATCCGAGTTTTATTATCAATGCATTTCAAGGGTTTTTCATCCATTATCTATAGTGATGTATTATAACATGACAAGATGGTTTCGGTGGCTAGGTAAGAAGCATGTCATTGCAGATTATGTGTCCCACTATTACACCTACGAATAAGTAAAGGCATAACACTTGAGACCTTCTGGATTGCTTCATGCTCTTCTAGTTCTACTTTGTATCTAGGGTGAGGTGTCCCTTGGGTTTTCTTGTTGGGTTATGAGGGACACCATGAGGGAAAATTGCTATCTGGGTGGTTGTGTATCTGCTGAAGAAGTCTTCTCATTTTATTCCAATTAATGGAACAAATAATGCAAATGATTTGGTTAAGCAGCATGAGTGAGATACCATGATTTTAAATAATATTCCCTATACTATTATTTCAAATAGGGATTATGGTTTTCCGCATGATTCTGGAGAAGTATTCAAGAGTTAATGGGGACTCGGGTCATATTGAGAATAACATACCATCCAAAGTCATATGTCCAGATAGAGCATTTAATTCATATCCTAGATGATGTGACTCGTACATGTGTCTGGGATTTCAGTGTATATAGGGATAGCCATCTAGGACTAGTTGAGTTTTTTTTACCAAAATAGTTACTATTCATCGATCAAAATGTTTAATTTTGTGGCATTGTATGGTCTCCCATGATGATGACCTCATTTTTTGGAATAGTTGGGATGTGTAGCATTGGTTGGATGAAGTCTTGTTTAATAGACATCAATAATGATTCTGGAGGTGCGATGATGTCTCGTTACATCACAGAGTTGACATAAATTATATGCAGATCAGTGGCATCATCCTTTGTATTTTTCTATTGGTGACTAGGTTTTCTAGAATTCATTCCATGTCTAGATAATCAACAACTTGGAATATTGTAAATCATGTCTCTGATATATGTAGTACCATTTGAGATCACTAAACGACTTGGAAATTCTTATTGGTCGATTAGCATTGCTTGCTTTGTTGATAGGAATTCATGATGTTTATATCATATCTCACCTCTAGTTGTTTCTCCCTAAACTCATTCATGTTATGTGTAGGGATAAAATTGAGTAAGAACCAGAAGCTTTTTTTTGGAGACACTAGTAGAGATCATTGACTCTCAAGAGATTGTTTGGAATGGGAAATCAATTCCTTATTATCAGAGTTCCATCGAAACACAGATTATATTCTCACGAGAATTGGGAACAAGAGTAATTGATGGGGGAGAAGAGGCCTTATTTTTATAGTGATTAAATCTTCAACATGAATTCCTAGTGATGGAATTTCCTTATGGTGTGGAGTTTTTAACATATTGTTACCTTTATCAGATATTTTTTCTATTTTTCTATGTTCCCTTTTGGTTCTATAAAAAATCCTTCTATGTGACTTTTATATGATAACTAGAAACCACAGGATAGGCTAACATCATGTACTTAGTGCTGGTTAGATGTCAAGGACTGGGAGATCAAGTTGTGAGTTGGTACACATCATGTACCCAAGTTATACATTTTGTATCTGTTAAATAGATGAATTTTAACATTATTTGAAGGGTTTTCCGGCATAACATATCCTATATAAACAACACATCGTGAGGATGGAGTACACGTCATGACCCGTACCTCACCATGGATTATGTCACACGTTTTTCTATTTTACTCCACCATTTTCCTCCCAAATGTACCAGATCATAACTATAAACTGCTCTGAAGAGTTTTTTCAATATGTCTCACCTTTCGAATCAATCTGATCAATGCTAGGTCAACATTTCTTCTATGGATCTTAACTCTCGATCACTTGTGGTATATTTTTATGAGGGCCATTCTTTGGCTGATTTTGTTGCATGAAACATACACTATTGAGGTACATGGGAATTCTTCTATCTTCCAACTCATTTTCTTCTTTTTTTAATCAATATTTTTATTGTAGGATTGATTCTAGGGCCATCATTGAAGGCGTTGTCGGGTATCATTGCTTTTGGGTTCTATTGTGTATTTGTGCAACCAAAAAATTGATGTAGGTGGTTCCGCCTCTCACATATGATAATGAACCTACTTTTTACATTAATAATTTCATTAGAAATTAATTTATAAAATTGGAATGATTGTTGAGTGTGTTGGAAAATGGTTTTGAATGAAAAATGGTTTTCTCAAGATTTTGATAAATGGATTATAACTGGTTTGGAATGGTTTTCAAGGCATTGAAATGGTTTTTTGAAATAGTTTTCAAGGGTTACCATGTGTACTTAGGCGGAAGGTTTAGCATGATTCCATCGTACAATTCATTGTGATTATCAAGGATGATTGTCTGGGAGCATACTTTTGTTTCCTAGTCCTATTTTTTAGGAGGAATCATATAGATATTTTGGGTGGGGGTTTAGCCATTGGTATTCCTCTTCATCCTAGGATCATTTTTCTAGGATCAGTTTTTTTTCTCCTAATTATTTTGGTGTGAGTAGACTTATTCCAATAGATTTTTTATTCATTGGTGTGTGATACTTGTGATTATTTATCGTATTTCTGGGATTTTTGAGTTTACCTTGATATGCCTATTCATGGTTGGGGTAAATTTTCTGATAAATTATTCTTTGAAACTATTATACCTGCTATTGTATAGAACTATGGAAAAGATAAATGTTTACAATGTTTTATATAAAAATTCGTTACGTATTATCATTCCATGTTTTAATTTAAAAATTTACATACATGACTTTTTATATGGATTATAGATAAGGACCAACTTGGTGAGATCCTATAATGCATATTAGATCACACATTGCAAACTGCTTTGGTGGTGTGTCGACATTTGTTTTTATTCTAGTGTAGGAAAAGGTAATGTGTAACAGTAGGGAAGAGTGGTTCATGTCAGCTGGGATGGGTAGCAAGTAAGGCTATTATTGGAGTTCATCTATGCCATCATTGTAGTAGTTTTTTTGTTATTGAGTCTCTTGAAGTCAGACTTGTCATTTGGTTTTTTACCTACTGTACCAATTGTCCATTTTCCATTATTTTCCATATATTTATGGAATATATATTTCTTACCCATCCATTATTTCTTATTTTCTATTTATATATGTTCTTTGGTAATTCAGGATGTGATAAATCATTCCCTTGGGTTTGTCATTCGATACCTGGGTGCTTGTCTCCATCATGTGGGGAGTTATAACGCCATTCAAGAATGTGACAAATCATGTTGGGTGTTTTGTTTTAGGGAAACCAGTATCAGTTCATTACTGCAGGCCTACTCTATGCACTGAGGTTATTCCATAATGTTGTAGTTCAGGCCAGAAATATTTTTTTTATTTCACCCCAAGGATTATAATTATAGACTCTCTATAGTGAGAGATACAATATTTGTATCCTATACTCTTTTATCATTCAATTTTTTAATACAGGTGCATTACATAACAATATATCTATGATTTAAGTGTATATTAATTGACTCGTAATAATATTATATAAGGAATCTATGGTGGATGACACTCTGTTGAGGATTATAATGGGGGTTTTATGTCAGTTTAAGGAGTCCCCCCTTGATATTAGTGGGTGTCGCTTCAGAAGGAATTTTATTCCTTGAGATGAATGTGTTTGATGTCATACTCAGTATGGATTACCATGTGTCCTATCAATCATATATTGACTGGTATATCCTCAGCATGAATTTTACATCAGAAGGGTGTGAAATTTAACCTCATAATGGTGAATGTGATTTCCATGCAATTAGAGCTCGACTAGAGACTAATAAACTAGGAAAAATCACTGTTCAAACGGATTGTTTGTATTTGGATGATCTGAGATCATGTCTGGTAGATTTCCATCTAGTGGTTTATCATTTTAGGTATTCTTTCCACATATGAAAATTTTCAATTACATATGGGGAGAGAGGTTGAGTTCACCATGAACCTTGTTTCATGGGTTTCACCAGTATAAATTCATCATTATAATATAGCTACAATAGAGTTTCATAATCAAAAGAGTCAACTAGAGGACTTGGAGGGAAGGGGGTTTATATGACCTTGAACATATCCATGGGTTTATATTGTCATTTTTGTGAAAAAGAAGGATGATAAACTTTCTATATCTGTTGATTAGCTCAAGATGGACCATCTAATTGTTAAGAACTAGTATCCATTTCCACTGATATATGACATTTTTGATCCACATCAAGTAGAATTGGTGTTCATGATAATTTATTTTATAGTGGGATTTAACTTATTATTTCTTCATCCTATATAAATTCCCTATAAAATATTTTCTATTAGTTATATATATGTATGAGTTAATGGTTATTGAATTCAATCTCATGAATGTGCTAGCAGTTTTTATTGCAATAATGAAATGAGTTTTCCATCCTTATCAATATTTTTTGAGGTGGTTTTCATGGAAAATATATATTTTTATTATATTAATTTATGAAATGATACAAAAAAATTGAGATATTTTTTGGATACACAATGGAAGAGTTTGTTGTATGCTAATATAAAAAAGATCCAGTTCTGGATTGATAAAATTCACTTCCACAGTCATATTCTTTCAGAGATAAGAGTATTAGTTAAACCAGAGAAAGTGAAAACATTATTTTACTAGGAGAATCCAAAGAAAACTATTGATATATAGTGATTCATGGGGATATCTGGGTGTTATAAGCATTTCAAACATGACTAATCACATTATTAATTTCTACTATTGTGCTTAATTATAAATTCTGTGAATATTGTAGTTTTCGATAATTTTGAGATAACTTTTAAGGATTTGAAATGGATACTAAAATTGACACCCATCTTAATTCTACCTGAGTATGGAAGGAGATACATTTTGTATGGTGAAGCTTCGTTTATCATGATTGGAGCAGTTATGATGCATGGGGAATATTGTGGCGCAAATGTCTCATCAGTTGAGGCCACACAAGAGAAACTGAATGATACATGATCTCATGTTTTTTTGTTGTAATTCATACTATATATTTTTGGATAAATTACTAATAGGGAGATAATTTTTATTTTTACATAGACTAAAAATTCCAAAAGTATATATTTACCCATCCAGATCTGAATCATAGGTAGTAATGGTGTGTTGAGTTCCAAAAATCCTTCGACTTTGAGATTATTTTTACTCCTAGAAATTGAAATATCGTGGCTAATGAACAAAGCTAGACA
This sequence comes from Viscum album, assembly GCA_963277665.1. Lineage (NCBI taxonomy): Eukaryota > Viridiplantae > Streptophyta > Magnoliopsida > Santalales > Viscaceae > Viscum > Viscum album. The sequence goes on along the minus strand of OY728140.1, from coordinate 1,300,922,977 downwards.
GATCCTATACCTTCGGTTTAGAAGTAATTTTTTAAGTTTAATATTATTCTTTAGTTAATTGATATAAACATGGAATTTTAAGACATACAATGGATGAATTTTATATCATCATTATATATAGGATCTAACCTATGGGATAGTGTAAGGATGAGGAAATTATCAAATTCATAGGGCCAAGCCCAATGTGAGAGAGTGGTGGCTGACACAAACCCTCTTTATTGCATAATTTGTGAGGATGAGATCATGGGTATCCATGTTTGCATTTGGGTTCTCATTTAAATATGTGATGATATGGATTAGGTGTTTCATGACTTAGTTTGGGTTGTGCATCCAAGATTCCCCAAGATGAATTATGACAAACACAATTGATACTAGTGGTCGAGTACGAAACATGATGTAAAAGTTTTTATCATGAGATATTCTACATGTCTTCATGTGAAATTGGAACATCAGAAACGACTCATACCTTTAATGATGTGACCTATTAGCGAATGGAATTGATATGATGTTGCGATGAATTTCATGATAATATTTTTGAGGTCACATTATGGTAGAGCTTTTATTTGGGTTATCACTGATAGGTGAAAAAAGGTTCCAATGTGGCTACTCAGTTCCTCTAGTATTGGTGATATTGAAAAAAAAAGTCATTTATTTGATGATACTCTGTAGAAGGTGGATGACATACATGCTTAATGAGTTGAGTTATTCCTAGATTAATCTTAACCAACCATGAGAGAAAAATTAGTGGATGATTTGGTTTAATTGTTGAATATTATAGAATCCATTATTTTCTTAGGTCGTATAGATGCATTTGATTTTGTTTTAAATGAGTGTTTATGGCCCTATGTGAATTACATTTGATGTTATAGTGGTATAGATGGTGTGTGAGTCGTGTTCGGAGCATTAAATGAATCTTTTTAGAAAAAACAGGAAGGCCGAACATTTAATTGAAACCATAGAGGGTATGTCACACTATTACTAATAATCATGTAATTCTAGATTGCAGGGTGTATATAGAAAAATTGTTTTAGGAAGACATGTGGATGGCAGCACACATCAATGTGGGATACTGGTAATTTATAGGAGAGATAAATAGTATAGTTTTCACATGGTGATTCAAACCATGCACAGTGCATTGAGATGTCCCCTCATTACAGTAGTGGGTTAACGACTATAACACAGTTTTTCCAATGATGCGACCAGACCATACGACCTGTTTTGGGGTAAAATTTCATAATTTCACTAAAATAGTTTTTAAAAACTAAAACTCCTTCTTTTTTTCATCTATTGAATGTTGTGGAAATTTTAGAGCTACATTGACACCTAAACTAGGATTCTAGATACCTTCTCTATCCAAGCTTCAAAATAGGATATTTTCAACTAATTGGATCCATTTTATTGGTTATTTAATTCTACATTTGTTGTTATTATTTTTATTGTATTGATGAGGTTATTTAGGATCGAGTTAACATATAAAATTTATTGGTTCTTCATTCCTTTCATCATTTTACTTCATCTCGGTGTTGAATTAGATGTCGAGACATGATAAGAACTCAACTACGAACTTAGATTAGGTGGTATATAATTTTTCTTGAGTGCCTCGGTGATTTATAGAGATATGAAATGCTATGCCGCCTGACGAAAATTTCATATTGTCCAACAAATTAAAGTGAGTAATTATATTAAATGAAATTGAACCTATTATAGATTCCATTTATTTATTTTGAGATGCATTGGTTGGTTTTCACCAACCAAGTTCACCCATTGGATGTGCCATTTTGTTTTATAGTGTTAAACATCCCATGAGGTGAGTGTTTTTCCACTATTAGTTATAGAATGATTGTAATGACAGAAAAGAAATGGAATTGTCTGATATTTGAAGTGTTTTACCCCTTTTCTTGGTTTTGATATGCTCTTCCTTAATTTAATTGATTACATTGATTATATTGAAATATTATATGTGTGGGTAAGATCATTTATTTTTTTTGAAATTTAATTGTATATGAATGATTAAACTCTTGTAGTTGAATGATTCTGAAATGATAAATAGAATGAATGATGATTGATTCCATTTGATTCCATTGACGTATAACTATGGATATTGAGAGTGGTAGTAGATTTCTAGTATGAGATTTATCTTTGGGTGTGAATTTTGTTGGATTCCTTCGGATTTTTTACCCCATGGATACTGATCATTTTTTATAAGGACTTGACCTCAATACATTACTCTAACTAGTGTGATGTTGAAAATTTAATTTCATTCACATTAAAGATCCTCTCAGGTTTATAGTTTTCGATAATTATACTGTCATTCATTCATTAAATCCTAAAATTATAAAAAGTTGATACTAATAAAATCATATCCACATTGTAAAAATTATAAATCTTATAAAATGTATCATGATTTATTTTTCTGAAAAATATTCATAGAATCAATGTTGACTTCCAGTTTACCCATCCTTATTCACGATGAAAAAACATTAAACCCTAGGATGAACAAAAAAGAACATTAAGGGACATAAAACATGTATGGAAACCATAATTACATTACCATTTTTTATATTTTAAAACCTTATAACAAAATAATACATTCATTCATAAATCATAAGAACTTTATCATACCTCATAAAATAATAATATTCAATTAAAATGACATAGAAAACATAAAACATAAAGGTAACATATGGAATATATTCTATATCAATATTAAATCTACTATAATTGTTATGGCTATATATGGTTTAACCATGATGGTTATATTTTTAATACTTATCACAATATATTTCCTTAATCTCTTGGGACAAACCATTTCGATTAACTATGTCTCTTTATCCAATGTAGTTGATATATATAATAAGATCATCCACATTTGTTTAATCACAAAACCATATGTATGCATATAAATTTCCAAATAACCATTATATAATCAAAATAATAAATAAAGCATAAAATAAAAAATAAACTTTCCTCTTTTAAATAAAATTTCATTTTTGTAAAGCCACACACTCATAAATTAAAAAAATATATTTGAAAATAATTTTTAAAATTGTGAATTAAAAATCAAAAAACTATATCCTCATACAATTAATAATACCCCTTCATTAATTACATGTAAAAAAATAATTTTTCTTGGATTTTATAAAAATATTTGAAAGAGTAAATTTTTAATAATTTTTTTCACAATGCCTCTTTTCTTGATTATAACTCATCAGGTATAATAATTACGATCCTATATAATAAAAAATATTATTTACATACATGATAACATTTTTAAAGTTTACAATTCCTTTTAGTTGTCTTATTATTATGTTATATCAACAACATAAATATTAAGCATCGTGTGAGATGTTTTGTCAATATTCGACATGTGAGTCCAAAATGAATTTGGTAAGATGTCAACAGTAAAATTGTTCATTATTCAAGAATGAAAATTATAATAAACAGAAAATAAATATCACATTTATACATCACTTATAATTTTATATTAAACAATTCATGATTGAAAAATATAAGATGTTTTACTCATGGAGATTGTAGGTTATACGTACACCAGAGTAACGTTTCCATTTTCCAATAATCATTATAGAAAAAATGTATTTAAAGGTTTATCTATCCAGAATGATCAAAATATATTTAATGTTACAATAATAATTTAAATATACTTATAAGTATAATCCTTATTAATTGATGAGGGAAAACAAATCGCTTCGTGGAGGGGATAGTTCACACTTACCAATGAGAGACATTATCACTTCTATGTTCATTGAATGGTGATAAAACATATGATATATTATTTTATTACAATTAATTATAATTACTCAATATAATATTTAATAATTAATTCCATAATTAGGACCAGTTTGGAGAGAAAGTGATGGAAAACAAATTATATCAGTTCACAATTTGGTAGTCCACCGTAAACATGAAAATATAATTTGCATCTAATTTGGTGGAATTTGAGATGGATTTGGGAGATGATATTAACATAAAAACATCTAATTATACTGATGAAAATTCAGTTATTATTTAATCATGAAAAAAGTATATTTGAATTATGATGAAGAAGAAACAAAATAAAAAATCTTATTTCAAAACGAAGCCTTTCCTTTGAATAATCTTATTTTATAAAAATAATAACACCTATAATTTGACTCTTATGACAAAAATAAAAGATCCTGATTGAGGGGAGGGATTTTATTATGGTATATGTTAAAATCATGGCTGATTCAAAATAGATTTTATGTGTATTAATATGAGAATAATGGGTTTACTTTTATAAGAGAGGGATGGTGCACACTTGGAATTCATAAAAATATTAAATTAATATAAATTTATATTATATAGAAAATGTTTAAAAGTTATTTATTTCTAAAATATGATTATTTTGGGTCTAAATGAATTAATACAATGAAAATTAAAAATGATTTTATTTTTAGAAATTATTTTTTTGTTTAAACCCATTTAACAATTTCCATTATATATTATAATTTACAAATTGAGGGTAAACATAACTAAAATAAAATGAAAATGACAAATTTATGTTATATAGATGAAATTTAATTACATATACAAGTTATGGAGAAAAAATTTATAATTTTAAAATTTTTATATCATTTAATAAAATATTATTTATTTTAACATAATATTATTGATAATTTTGACACTACTCATTATTTGTCTTTTTAAAAATATAATTAAACCTAGATATTTTTAGAAAACTCTATTAAATAATTTATAGTATTGAAACACAATCCTATAAATTCGTGGATAAAATCAATTTTGTAAAATTATATTTATTTTAATATTTCTAATAACATTTATTTGATTTTTAAATTAATTAAAAAATTATTACATCATCATTGTTTCCCCATTTAATTTAATTATTTGTTTTGTAAAAATCATAAATAAATTAACATGTCTCTGGTAATACTTTTATAATTCTTAATAATATTTATAGTGGAAGATGTATTTTATATAACCCCCCATATTAAAAATATTTTTCTTTTTAAAAACAAGGGTGTTCAAAAATGTTTTCTATTTGAATAATTTTATAAATTTAATACTCTCACCCATGTGATATCCAAAGGTTATTATATCTACCAAAGGATGATTTTGGTAAAAAATAACTCATCTAATTAAGTTAGGACAAGTTTTAGGGTAATTTTATAATATTATAATATTGTTTAAAATTTATTAACATAATTTACCCTTAGCCATGATAAAAAAATATATTACTCATGTTAATATTTGTAATGCAAAAAAGGAAATATATTGAAATAATATTTACCCCCTAATTGAAATTATTAAATCAATTTTTATACTATCAAAACATATAATTGGTGGATGTTAATTAAAAATCATTCCTGTTGATGGAATAAGAAAACATGTTTTTAATGTTAAAAAGAAAAAATGTTGACAATGTTATTATATTCAATGTCAATGTGAAGTTGTTTCCAATGATCTATGTATGATACTTAATCCTCCATATTTTTTTTAATTTCAGTTTGTGTAAATAATTTTGGTAAAAAAAATTGTTTCCAAAAGTTCACGTGAAGACTTGGGGGTTTTTCGGGGGTTCATGAAATGAAATATAATGAAAAAGGAATTTTAGGGAATGTCGCATGGATTTTTCACCGTTAATGAAAACATTGAAGATCATCCTATGTAACCTTGCTGTCGTGAACAAAGGATTTGTCACAGTTACCACCCTGTTAGGAAAACCGCACATAATCTCCAGAAAATTGTTCGAAGGGTAATTTTAGGACAGTGGTATGCACCCAGTTTGCACACAAATTTGGAAACCATGCGGGAAAATCGTGCTACCCATTAGATTTCAAAATTTTTAAAACATATTCACTGTAGGATATTAAACCATAAATCAAGGTTTTCCACTATTATTTCCCTCTTAAACCGAGTGATGAACCAAGTCCTCCAAGGGCTTCCATGGATAGACATCTCAAGTTTATATGCTATTTTGGACAACGTTCATTATGAATCGAATCACTAGGAGAGTATAACCCTCTCCATCCTTCTATTTTCCAAATTAGGGGTTTTTTGATATCTCCTTTTGAATCTATAAACCGCTCTTTTTCTAGTGAGATATAGGTTTTGGATTCAAGGGGTGTGTAAATTTGGATCCATTTCCATGTTTAAGAGTTCTTTCATCATCCCATTAAAGGTAGGTGGTCTACAAGTATTATCCCATAATTATATTTTAGATTTTTTCATGGATAATTCTGTTATTTATTTAAATATTTTTGTTCTTGGTCCAGTTGGATGGAATGCTAAAAAGTGGTGCTTAATTGACCAATTAAAACCATCACCATTCCCCATGGGATGCATAACGGAGGACATGACCATTTTAGGGCCTACCATGGGGTGTTCCGACAATCCAAGAACTACAGAGTGATATGGATAATTGAACGATTGATGACTAATAATTTTAATCCGATGTATATCATGTTTTAATGGATTATTATGTTTTAAATTCAATGATGGTATATATTCTTAGGTTGATAAGGTCATAAGTGCTTATTTGTCCTGGCATAAAAATGGTTAATTGGGTAAAATGTGATTATGTTTATTGTTTATTGAATTCTGGTTAGAAATGTCCAAGGGGATTAGTGAATATTAAATATAGAACTTGTAATTGGGAATTGATTAGGAAATTGGAAATATGTTATGGGATGTAATATGTGAATGGATGAATGTGTTTAATTGGTTAATACATGGGAATTATATGGTACACATAAATGTTTGAATGTAATAAAGTAATAGTGTTTTGTGATATGAGAATTGTACTTTGGTGCATTAGGGTTATATGCTTGTCAAATGGTCAGTGGAAAAATGGGTTAAAATATATGTTAATTGATTAATAATATCAATAGTATCGGGTTTTTGAATACACAAAATTGGTCAGGGCATGGGAATTAAAATTTAGGCAAATTGATAAGAATTTTTATTGGTAATTGTGTTAAAGGGTTCTGTAATTGAATTAAACCCCATGTTTTGGTTATGTTTTGTGATTTTCCTATGGCATTGGTTATTCATGGATGTTATAGTAAGTTTGTAGTGATTGAATAAATAAGAATGTGCACATGGATTATTAGAGGTTGGTACTATCATGAGGCTCTACACCCACGGGTCGAGTTACTTTGAGGCACTAAAATCCACCACAAAAATGCACAACTTAGGGAAGGGGATAGAGGATCTATCCCTAAAATGGTTTCATTCCTAACATACTGAGTCTTTAAGGTTTGTATTATGTGTTGATGTGATATGTGTATCCATAGTAAGATATGGACCAGACTTATTTCCCCAATGCATAGTGATTGATTTCCTTAGACCCATTGGTAAACAATGTGTATTCCTAACCGATGGTACATATGATAAAATGGATTGAGTAATGAAGGTGGTATAATAATTGGAATTGGGTAAAATTATAGGAATGAATTAATTGAACCGTGGATTCTTAGTGGAGATATGTCCCATGTATACTCACAATATATTCTTAACATTCATGAAATATGTATTTGAATGAATATTTTGTAGACACTATTGGCGGTGGCCTATTGTATTATGTAGTCACACCCTTCTCAGTCTGTAGTTAGGTACCTAAATAAATTTCATGGTTACATGTTAGGATCAGGGAAACGACTCTACACAAGGATGATGATTTGTTCTCGAGATGCACATAGAGAAAGATACATTCATATATTCAATAAGCATTTTGATATTTTTCCATTTTTTATTAGGTGTTTTATTCACCCCGAACATCTAGTGTGTCATGACATTAATAATGAAGAATTAGGTTTTGTATCGAGTTCGAAGATGTTATTCTTCTATGTTTATTTTTTGTTTTATATATTTTCCTCTATTTATTTTCTTATATTATGGATTACTCTGGTTTATAAGGTATATTATCCCCATATGACTCATTATACCCTCATTACTAGTCAGAAACCTCTAGCATACGGGCGAAAAACCAAGTCACCAATGGTGGGAATTATAGTTTTTGATATCTGTTTTTCTTGTTGAAGGATATTTCACTGTTGGGTGATTCACATTTTGTGTGATTTGACAGATTTATGATATTTTTTCATTTACCAAATTGAATGATGTTGTTTATTCATGCATCATTTTTAGCACCTCTGGAAATAGGTCTCATGCATCATTATAGGCATGCATGCAGGTTGGGTGTGCAGTGAATAGAGAGTATAATTTATTTTACATCTTTGATAAATTTGAACAAAATGATGCCTAATAATGGTAATGAAAGTAGTTGAATGAAAAAAATGAAAAATAATTGTTATTTAATATCATGTTTAATTAAATTTTTTGGTCGGGAAAAGATTTTGGTTGTGATATGTTATAAAGGGTGATTTTGTGTCTAAAAGAAATACATTGTGTAATTATAGTTAAATGGATAATGAATATTGCATAATTGAAGGTGTAAATGAGTTAAAATAATTATTGCAACAAGTTTTCAAATGGAAATTTTTTTAGGAGTAAGTGGATTGAAGAGGTGATGAAAAAAGACTTGTGATTATGTATGAAATTTTTTACTACATGTCGTCCATGACCCATGGTAGGTTTGGTTTAGGGTAGTTTTCTATGTGTGATGATGGCCATGGGGATATAGTACGGATAATTTTTTTAAGGTTGATATCATGGGATGTTTTCCATATGTGGTTAAATTCCATCGTTTATTGTTTGAAGCTACGAGTGAATGATAAATATAAAATGATATTTATTGAGTTTAATAGTTTGCATCCACTATGTTAACAGTTTGACCCTTCTGTGTGTGGTTTGGGGAAGTGATGTTAACAAAGTCTGAGACTATGGATTTGGAATTATAAGGCCAATATGGTATTAATATGTCAGGGGTGATGTGTTTTGGGAACCCTTGGTGGGGTTTAGGATTTTTTGTTGCGAGTCGTTTCTCAAAAATGCAAGTGTGGAATCTCTCATCTTTCATGACCATACTGAGTGCATGTTGGACCATATGGATGGTTCTTGTGTCATGGTGAACTTGTGAGTATAGACCTTACGTGTTTTGTTTTGGACCCTAGAGAGAATTTTGGGTTCTTAATGTTGAAGACTGAGTATTGCATTGATACAAAACCTAGAGTAAATTATTGTTTGTTGATCTAGGAATATTCGACATCGAAATTGTGGTGAGAGTTCCATTCATGAGAATTATTTTATTCTTGTCTTGATATAAATGATTTGGATGGAGAACCAATGTATTATCTTATTGGTGACTCACATCTAGGGAATATGTATAACTAAACCTTCCAGGTGTCTAGTGAGAGAGGTTGGACAAGGATACTATTTCTTTTTGATGTGTGTCACACATGTAGACGTTTTGGACTATGATGGTGGGACTAAGAGTGTTGCATGATGATGGTTTGGCCTAGATAACTATGTGGGATTGTTGGTGGTGCCTCTTGGGTAGTGGTTACATGATGATAGTTTCAGAAAATTAAAGTTGACAACATGGGAGATTATCCCAGTGGTGCAGGCGCCTTGGAATATAAATAATTGGATACACTTATGAGGTGATTTCAAGGCATACTGAGTACCACCATGTTTTAGTAATTGGTATTGTTTTACCATTTTCTTACATAAGATCACCCATGTGTTTTTTGATAAGAGATAAAGTTTAATTTCGAGGGTTTCATCATTTGTATTACCCACTAACATGTTTGAATGATGATTTATGGAGGAATCAATGTCGTTTTCAAGCGGAAGAGACAAGGGCGAATCATGTTTAGTCATATGATATTTCTTGATGGTGACACCCAAGGTAGAGGTTGTCACAATGGTGACCTTGTATGTACGAATGGATTGGCTATTGGGTGAGATATAGAGGCCAGTACATGGTAAATAATGTTAATTAACCAAGATATATGGTCATGTAAGCGTTAGATGGGCTATACATACGTATGGTTTGATAGTAGAAGACAATTGGATTGGATGGTGTGGTGGATCGTTCTTCTTCAGTTTCTAGCTATATGAGAATCATATAATGATCTCAAGTAGTGTAGTGTATATAGATCCACAGGAAATTATGGTTTAAAACAACATTTTGATATGGTCATAGAGAAATGGTGAAACTTGGTTGGTATTCACATGTGAGAACTGGTGGATGGGTCTTGATGAGACGTGTTGGGAATGGGAGTCTGAGATCCTTGGCATGTCATGATGTCCCATAGTTTGACATTAGAAATGGATAATTTTATGGTGGTGTGCTTCGAAAACTTCTTAGCATACCTTAACTAGTGAAAATAATGTTAAACATCTTAACATCGTCCCAGGTACATTGAGGATCTTTGGCTTTATTCCAAGAGTCATGAATGTGTTTGGTTGGGTGAAGAAAATCACAGAGATTTCACTCATGGAAACGATAGATGTGGATATTGGTGATGGGATGTGCACCCATGATGGCCATTTCTGAGGTCCTTTGTATGGAACGAATGATGAAAAATTTCATGGGTTCCATTCAGAGAATCCTAGAAAGGGCACGGGGTGATGTTTTATTTCCCTTTTTTGTAAAAAATCTAGATGGACATGTTTGTGTTTTTGGGTTTGTCTTGTGATTGAGTGCAACACCGGGTGAGTTGAATCCCTAAAGGAGAGAAATGATAACTACACACCTATGGTGGTAGGTGATAAGTTGGTCCTGGATATGAAGAGGAAAACATTGAGTAGATATAGTGGCACCAAGATGCCAATATGTAACCAATGTGGTTTAAGTATGGTTCCTTAGAGAGGCCATGTGGGCCTTGTATGTGGTTACTAATGAGCTGAGTTTTGGATTCAATTTCAAGGTGGTTCTATGTGAAGCTTATGAATTATATACGGATGTCGAAGAAAAGTGTGGTTAGATATGTTAATAGGTTGTGAAAATCATTGTTTTTCATTATAACTTCAATGAAGAATGGAGTTTGACTCGAGTAATATTCCAAGGGAGGTTTTTGATCATCATGATATTGAGGGTACTTCATCCATGTGTTGTGGTGTCATTCCATGGTTGAATCTAGATGACTGTTTAAGGAAAGTAACAACATGATGATGATATTCTACACACATTTAGGGAATTAACTTTGTGGGTTCATAGTATGATAACAATACACTTCATCTAGGTAAACACATTATGAAGGTGATAAGGGGTTAGTGTTCCCTTAGTAGAAGGTGGGTGCTCTAGGACAAGCTAGTTCAGACAGGGTGACCAGAGATGTTAATCTAGAATGGGTGTGCTGAAAGTGACCTGACTCTTGCATGATGTTGTGGCGGAACGTGCCATTTTGAAATAATGTTTTACATGGGTGAGGTCATGTTGGTCTTAGTCCGTGAATGGATAATGTAGGAATGTCCTTCATAATGGTTTCTATAGTGTAGATAGATGCCAATGCAGGTTAGAAACCCATTGAATTTTTTGGCACTGTGTGTTGGAACATGCTCGGTGATTTGAAAGTTGAGTTGAGTTTCTTTTGGTCCTTCGTCGATAGGGGAGTTTCCCTGTAAACAATAATTATTGGATATGACCATACCATATTAATGATTATTTTAAAATGTGATCAGAGTTTTGGATTTGAGGACTCAAGTTGTCACCATTCAGGGGAGTTGGCCATAGTAGAGAGCTTTAGAGTGAGTTTACATGGTCAAGAACCCGAGAGTTTTGGGTTGTGTTTGGATACATAGTTATGGAATGAAATCATTTTGAAATGTTGTTTGAAGGATCATGTGTCTTACTCCTAGTGATATCAGGTTTGATCATCATTATTGTTTGTTAAAAAGTGTAAAATTATTCCAAGTGATTTGGGTCAGGAGTTGTGTATTTGATCGGGCTGCTAGGGTTTCGATTGTTTCTTACTCGATGGTAATACTATGTGTAATGTTTCCATATTTTGTGAGTTAGGTGTTTTTTCCATTGATATCTCTATAATGTTCTCATGGATGGGTATGGTTGATGTTGACACATCATTGATGAGTATCTTTTTCGTGTTGTGTGTTGTGGTGGGGATGTATTGCAAGTCAAGACCATGCCTTCGTTCACTTTTTAATTGTGGACTTATAGTTTTCGATGGGATACCTAACAAAATGGGAAAGGATATGTTGGTCTAAATTCATGATATCTTATGGTGAAACCATAATGATTCTCAAAAAGAGTGACTCAAGGATGAGCCGTTATAATGTGGGGACGATGTAAGACCTATTATTCTCTATAAGGTGTGTTTTTTCATATATTTCTGTTTATGTCCCATATTTTTGATAAATATGTGTTTCTAAAAGTTCTTGTGAATACATGGGGGTGTTCTGAGTATTTGAGACACAAAATATATTGACAAGTGAATTTCTGGGCAAGTTGCATAGTTTGTGCATTGTTAGTGAAAACAATGTGGTTCATCATAGGTAACCAAGCTTCCTTAATTAGAGGCTTTCACACGGTTATCAAACAGTTAGGAAAATCATGTTGAATCTCTAGGAAATAGTGTGACTGGTTAATTTTGGGATATTGTAAGGTGCATTATTTCACACGGTTTAGAAAATTGTAATGGGAAAACAATGAAGCCTAGAAATGTTGGTAAATTTTAAAACATTACACACTGGGATATTAAACCCCAACTTTAGATTTTTTTTCATTATTCCCCTATCAACCCCAGTTACAAACTCAGTCCTCCATGGGCCTCCAACTATTGATCTATCATGTTTCTTGTATTTTTGGGAAGCCATTTATTGCTAATCGAATCTCCACGTATGTATAACTCTCTCAATTATTCTATTTTATATATTAGAGTCTATATTTTGGGAGATCTCATTCAAAAGAAGTAAAACCATATTTTTTAAAGTGAGATCTAGGATTAAGATTCATGACATGTTAGGATCTGTATCCATGGACATGGTTAAGAGTGTGATCATCATTTGAATCATGGTAGGTAGTCACCATGTATTATCCCATTGTTTAATTTTATGTTTATTCATGGATGCTTGTGTTCTTGTTTTTCATTATATTTTTTCATTTTCATGTTTGACAATTTTGTAAAAAAGATTTCTGTATATAAAATGGGAACCATCATGATTCCTTGTGGAATGCATAGAGGTGGACTTGACTATTTAAAGTCCACCCATGGGGTGCCCTGGTAATCCTGGACATAGATAGTGGTAGCGTTAACTATATGATTTCCTGTTAAAAATATGAAGACAATATAGAACATTTTTTAATGGTTTATTAGGTTGTAAATGGAATGATGATAGATATTTCATGGTTTAAAAGTCAAAAAGGGTTTGTTTATAATAGTATTAAAATATTCAATTAGGTTTAATGAGATTATGTCAATTTTTTAATGAATTTTGTTTAGACATTCCATCAGGTATTAGTTCATTTTAAATGGTGAACTTTTAGTTGTTTAAGGGAATGGGAAATGGGGAATATATTAATGTTATTATATAAGGGTATGGATGAATTTGTTGAATGGGTTGATACATGGTAATTATGTGGTAAGACTAATTGTTTAAATTTAGTAAATTGGTTGTGTTACATGATATTAGAATTTTAATCTGGTACGTAAGGGGTAAATACATGTGAAATAGTAAATAGGATCAGTGGGTTAACATATATGGTAATTTATGAATATTATATAATTTATAGGTTTTTTGGATTAACATATTATGTTAGGGATAAGAATCCTATTTTTGCTAAATTTATAGGAATCATAATTAGAAATTTTGGTAATTGGTAAGGACATTATATTAATCCCTATGTTGTTGTTATGCATTGTGATTTCCCAATAGAATTGATTATGAATGGTTTTTATGGTATGTTTTTCTTGATTGAATAAAAAATTATGTGCACATGGCTTGGTAGAGTAGGGTATTGACCTGAGGATATATGACCATGGGTTGAGTTAGACTGAGGCTTTAAACTCCCCCCAAATAATACACGGGTTATGGAAGGGGAAAGAGGCTCTATTCCCTTAATGAATCACATTCCAGAATAATTGTTGATTTTTTGTGATGATAAAGTGTGGATGTGATATGTGTATCCCCAGTGGTATATGGAATTGAATTATTTCCCCTATGCATAGGGATTGTTTTCTCTAGTCCCATGTGAAAACAGTGTATGCGAACCCCTTGGAAATTTTGATAAAATGGATAATGTAATGAAGGTGGATTAAGAATTGGAATTGGGTTAAATTCTAGGAATGAATTAATTGAACCTTTGATACGTAATTCACCAAACATGTCCTTTTTTCTAACCATTTATTTTGTACTTTCTTGCACAATCTATTTGACTAGATTTTTTATAATCACCATTGGTGGTGGGAAAATGAGTTTTGTACTCTCACCCTATATAGGACATCATTGAGTACCTGATAAGATTTCATGGTAGTAGGTCAGGATCAGATAAAAGGCCATGCACTATGATTTTTATTTGTGATTGGGATGTACACAGATAAGGTTCCAAACTCAGTGTCTGTTCCTGTTTTGAGATTTTTCCATTTTCCTTTTTTGTGTTTTTATTCACCATTCACTTCTTGTATGTCATGTCACAGTTAATGTTTAAATATAGTTCGTACCCTATTGGAAGATGTTTGGTTCACATTTTTATTAGTCATTCCATATTGTTTCCAATATTCATAGTGTGCTATATTGTGTCTTAATTTGGTAAAGTTGGTATAGTCTCCCCACATGACTCATTATACCCTCACTGCAAGTCGGCAACCTCTGGCGTACAAGGTGGCATGCTTGAGGTCATGTGATGACTCGACATGGGGAACCGGTTTAGTTTCTCCAGATCCCGGGACACTAAAATTTAAATTGGATTAATATATAAATATTCAATGTAGTTATACTTTTAAAGCGTTCAAATATAATTTAAAACTATAAATAATTTTTTTGACAAATTAGTTTTCAATTAAAATGATGTATTGTTTTTATATTCATCAAAACGTGAAACTCATAAAAAAACAAAAACAAATCATCAAATGTAAATTTTGATATTACACAAAAAATTTAGAAGTTTATTTTGTCAAATTTAATTTATAAAAGAGAAAAAATTGTCATAAAAATTATCACCATCAAACGGTGACCAAACATCCATTTTAGATAATTTATGATTTTATTCATAAAACAAGATTTATCCTATACACTCTTTAATAGAGTGTATATTTTAATTTATATATATTTAATAAATATTAATGAATATGAAAATTATGTTTTCTGCTATGACCTAGGTTTTTACATTTTTTACCCATTTTGGAAATTGTGTCCTCAAATTTTTATTCACATATTTTATAAGTTGTGAAATATTTCCCACAAACATTAAAAAATTTCAACATTGACTCTAAATACATTTTGTTTTTTTATAAAACCATAATGTGGTTAATAAACATTTTTTGTAATACCTACTACTAATGGTCAAAAACTTTAACTGGTTATTCCTGATTAGAATGTTATTCATCCAACTGAACTAATTATGGTATCAAAACAAGAGATGGATCTGAAATATACATTCCTAACATTGATCCACAAATAAAATTGTGTAAAAACAATTAAGCGGAAAATCGAATAAATAAGAATACAATACAATATTCTGCAATATTTCATTGGGTCCAATGAGTCATGGACCGAGTTTCCCATCCATACCAAAATACATCACACTTATACATATAGAATGTTTTGAGAAATCCAGGATAAAATACCACGACAGAATGATACTCCCTCTTTTTATCCATAAAACATTTCATCCTATATTGGGGTTTCCTCTAATTTCCCTAAATCAACTGAAATTTTTTCTACCATTTACTCTGTTAACTCTCATCCAATCAACTTTCATTCACCCACTTCATCCAAAAGTATTGTTGTATGACACCCCTTCCCAAATAATGGATCAAATGGTTCAATTTTTTATAATAGAATAAAACATTTTATAATAGGAAAACACAACTAAATAAATATTTTTATCTGATCATCCATGGTAATGAATTAAAAAATAATGGTATCATGTATTATTGGTGTTGAATAGTCTATTATCACTATTCCTTAGATTGAAGATGAAATGTTTTTTTTGAAATTTAATTATGTATCCATCATATTCAAAAATCATTTCCAAAAGATAGAAGTGAGAATGAGATCATCATCTAATAAAAAAGAAATAGGAACTCCATGTAACCATACAATAAATTTAATATAGAACCTATAATTACGATCTAAATATAATTTGTATTGAATAGGAAGAAAAAATGTATACTTTCCAATCAATCATCAATTAGACATATTTATTTTTTACCTTGAAAAGCCTTCGGTAATCCCATTATGGAATCCATGGAAATATTTTCTAATTTTCAAAGAGAATGTGGAAAAGGAAGAAGCATCCCCATAATTATTTGTCTTTATTCTATAGCCTACTCACATGTCCAAACCTAAATGGTATTGTTAAAAAAATATCTTTTCATTCCATCCCACCGGTAAAGGACATGATGGTATTTCTGCATCTAAGTACTACTTGGATGAACATAAAATAAAGAACCATGATCTTCATGAAATAACTTTTTCTTTAACTATGAATCACAACTCACACATAGTCTCCTCCTAATTCTAAAAAAATATTTTTTATGAATAAAAAATATAAGAAAAATTCTCTTTTGAAAAAATTCAACCATTTACTACTAGACTAGGCCTACTTTATGCACTTTCATAATTCTGTATGACATTTATGATTTCACTAACACCTAAATAATAATCGATTATTTTACTACATATAAAACATCCAAGCCAAAATTCATCAAATTACTAACCAATGATTAGAATTTCAAATGTATCATGGTTAATGTAGTATTAAATTTACGACTCAATGAATCTTCTAATTTTATCCAAAGATGATAATTAATTATGAAATAATAATTGTTGGTTAGTTTTATCTGTCTTCTATGTCTCATGTTAAATTCTATACGATTGAATATATACATCAAATATTTATGATCAATATATATTTCAATTTTTACTCCATATAAAAGATGCTTCAAAATTTTTAATCCAAAAAATCAAGATCTCATTCAAAATAATGGTTTGGGTAATTAAACAAATTAGGATTCAACTAATGTGACATATAAGTAATTACCTAACCATTCTATATAATGAAACAAGCAAGCCCATTCAACGAATAATCAATGCAGAAGAACAATTCCCCAATTCTATATGATAGGGAAAAAATAGTTCATTCAAACATATTCTATTTAATTACTGAATACAATATTCATATGGTTTTTTCTAAATAATCAAAATATCTTATTGAGTATAAATTTTAAATGGTCTATATTATAATATATTTTTTTTTTGAAAAAACCTCCATTAATATCCTGATAAAAAAAATATAAAAAAAGAGCCTCATTTATATTTCTTGGTCATGTCCATTCATTAACAGCTGTTCTTTTAATAGAATCAACTGTAATCGCTTATTTAGAAACTACATGACCAAGGAATGAAATTCGTTGCAACCCAAATTCCCACATAATGAATTACCCGTTCATTTTAATTTCTTTTATGGTTTGAGAAAAAACCATTAAATTTCGATTGTGTTAATATTATCTTAAAAATTATACCAGCATTTGATCAATAAACCCAACCAAAAACATATCAAAGATCTAATGAAATATTATATTTATAAGATCCATGAATAAAACAACAATCTTCCTTTACCCAAACAACATAACTACCAATTCATAATTACAATATCCAGTCTAAAACACATTTTTCGATTTTTTTTAATTTATATTCAACTAATGGAACCCCGACCTCAGATGAACCTTTAAAAAATATTTTTCTACCTATACCTAATAAAATAAAGAAATTATACAGTGAAAATGATAATTTTTGTTAAAATTTATGTTATTCAATGATATATAATGAATTTAAAGTCGCATTGAACTGTCTTTCATTTTTACAAACACTCTAAGAGTACCCCATAGTGAATGACTTGGTAGGATGAAATAACTATATAAAATCTCATTTAAATTATTTTTCATCCTTAAATATTCTACATCATCCATTCAGTAATGGGTTTATGAAAATTTCATAGCTTGGAGAACTAATTCAATAGAAATTTAAACTTCCTGATGAGAAATAATACAAGTGAACTCATAAAAGAAAGAATAAATATACTCATTTACCACCAGAACATCATTAATCTGAACAGTTCCTTTATTTTCAACAATATGTAGAAGATGACATTCAAATCCATCTTTTAAATGTTTTCCAACATCCTGTTATGTTATTAATGGAATGGGTTCATTATTTTATAAAAATTGAAACTATTTATAAAAATAAATATCATTAGCAATAGAGACTCTCTTAGAATGGTAATCAGAAATCCAATTCATAGTTATAATAATATCAAACTATACTAAAGGAAAAACAAATGGCCTTCCATGTAAATTATTTCCACAAACAATGACAAGAGTATCATTATTATTGAGTTTTTCCTAGATATTTCTCCCATGTGATTTCACCATAATTTATGGAATCATTTATTATGGTGGGAATTTTAATTTACAACCCAGAGGGGATCATCTAGGGTAGGTAGTCATGGTTTTCCATTCTGGTGGAACTCCTCTATTGTGTTTTCTAAGTCTTCCAGCCCTATGTAGCACTGACCTGACAACTCACATCTTGGAGCTCCTTCCCATTCTAGTTTCGTGTCGATGCGGAGACGAAAGGTCGGTGTGGGATCATTGTGGTAGGGATTTTTCTGGTGGTCAGGCCGCCAAGATGCGATCATCGATGGTTATTTGTTTTATAATGGGGATAATGGGATGATGGTGAATGGTTTTAGGGTGTTTGAACTTGTTTTTACTCGACTACATAGATAATATCCCAGAAGTGGTTTTACGGCTGGTGTCTCAGCTTTGCAGTTGTGAAAGGATTTGGATATTTGAGAGGGTATTCTGTCAACCATCGGATTGGGCAAGTGCTTTGACACGTGAAACTTGATTGCAGAAGAGCCTTGCAATGGTAGAGAGTAAGATCACTATGAGGAATACTGATGAATATAACATTTCATCATCTCTTACTTATGTTTCTACAAAGTATATAAATATTCATGGTAACTACAAAAAACTATAATGATGTGGGTGGTCTAGATTAGCAGAACATTTTCACTATAATCATTAATCTCTATCGATTTTTCTTCATTATAATTTTATTCCTCTGACGGTATGACTTCTGAGTTTCATACATGTGAAGGATCATTCTTTTACATTATTGGGTTAGATACATGGAATATATCATGAACGTGAGAATGATTCAGTGGAAGTTCCAATCGATTAGACACCTTACCAACATGATCTAAAATTTCAAAATGATTTATATACCTAGGGCTTAGAATTACTATCATTACATATATCATTACCCTCATCCAAAGAGATATTCCAAGAAACCCCTTGTTACTAAATCAAACTCCATGTATTTTCAGTGGAACCAAGGATAACCTTTTTACCAACTCTGAGATTCTCTTATGTGTTATTGAAAAGATATAACCTTCTCCTCCATTTCTTCATTGAAATATGGTCTTAAAATTTTCCTCTCCCCATCTTCATTCAAATATATAGGAGTTTTCACATCTTTCTATATAGAGATTCATAAAGAGACTTATGAATATTGGATTAAAATGTATTTTTGTAAGAAAATTACACAAAAGATAGGGGTTGATCCCAACCTCCTATAAAATCCACAGAGATTACTCTCAGCATCACTTTGAGAGGTTTAACTTTCCTCTTATACTGAACATATGTATGAGGATGATAAGTAGTCTTGAAAAATAAAAATATATCTATTGAAATATAAATAATTTTATAGAACATTGAGGAAAACCGCGGACCCCGAACGGATATAATGAAAAGTGGTAATCCATGCCTTCTTACTACTTAAATTATATATATCCTGGAAAGCGGATCAAGGTAGAAAACATATCTAATATCAATGAAGTGGGATGACATTTCTAGTTGATAAAATATAACCCTAACAGTATTATGGACTTTCAATATCCTTTTTTTCAAAATAAAATATCAAGGTTGATGTTTTCCCATTTCTGTTCTGGTATGGGAAATGTGTATAACATCCCATTAGACATCTACCACTCAGCCTTAACTTACTGAAAATCCTAGCCTAGAGAGACATATTCTAAAACATCAAAATTTTTTAATTCCCACAAAAAATTATCTTTTATGTCCCTGTACTTATTTATGCTTTTAATATAAATACAGAATGAAGAACTATGAGCCTTATCCAACAACAACTTCTTTAATTCTGGAATGGGAGAAGTGAAAACATGGTTACCGAACATTATTTTTTTCAGAAAATTAAAGATCGATTCATGTATCATTTCTCACATACTTTTGTAGGTATATATATTACTTCTATCCCTCCTTAATCATCACTTGTATAGATGTATGCACATTCATTTGAAAAAGATGATATTTTCTCCCTTCCTTTAAAATTTCCTGATCCATCCACAGAAAATCCATGAATATTTGATCTTTGGTGATCCTCATCATAGATAGGCTAGCATGGTCCTTTCGACTGAATGCATCTTCCACCTTTCCCACATTCCTAGGGTGTTAATATAATGATCCATTGTAATCTGTAATCAAATAAAACCATATTATTTGGTAGATATTCATATCCTTTTGATGGAAAATATACTTAATAGTTTTTTATTAGTATAAATTTCACACCATTAAATTTAATGTTAATTCATCTATATCTTTAATGTAAATAGTAACAAAAATATCTCAAAATAATGATGTGGGTAATTTTTCTCAAGTATTATTAGTTCTCATGAGGCATGCGCTATCAACATGTCATTTTACATGAGAAAACATCCAATCAACTTCTTCAATAAATCACTATATATTTCCAAAAGATCTCCACTACAAGGAAGTTTGAGCATAGGTTCATTGAATAATATTCTTTTTAACACTTTGAAATTATCTTCAAATTCTACTATCTATGAAAACAGGACTCATTACATAGTCATCTTGTTGAGTGGAATGGATAGTCATGAAAAACCCATTCATAATACAGCAATTATATCCATCCAAACAACGAAAAATTCATATCTCAGTTACCATTTTTTATCTAGGAATCTTTTAAAAACTTCTATTTTTAGGGATCCAAAGATATCCCCTCTATTGAGATTAGTTGGTCAAAAAAGGAAACTTTTTGAATCCAAAATTCAATGTCGATAAATTTTTCTTAATTCTTCTCCTTTATCAGGTTCTTCAATATGATTGTCAGGTTATATTCATGTTCTTCCTTTCTCATTGAATAAAATAGAATATTATCTATAATGACTAAAATAATTTTATAATGTTAGTCTCAATATAATATATTAATTAGATCCATAATGATATAAGGGTATCTAATAAGAACAAAATGCAACACTAGAAAATCATTGTGTCCATATCATGTACGTAATGTAATAATTGGTATATCCTTTCTATTAAACATTAATTGATGATATCTTGAATGAAGATCAATAATAGAAATGAATTGAGATCCACATAGTTGGTCTAATAAGCCATGAATGCATTGATGCTGATATTTGTTTGATGTTTATCTTGTTATGTTCTTGATAATCAATGAAGAGTTTAATTGAACCATCTTTCTTATTATCTAGCATAGTAGGCGCACCCCAATGTGATGTAATAGGGTGTAAAAATCCGTTTTTATTATTCACATGGTGATGCTCCCTCAATTCCTGAAATGCAATCGGGTCAAATAAACAAGGTGCATTTAAAATAGGCATATAACCTAGTATGAGTTCTATTGAATACTCAACTTCACAATTTGGTGGGAGGCCAAGAATTCTACTAGGAAGACATCAACAATCTCTTATAAAATATGTCTATTATTAAGGATGAGTTTCTCCCCAACCATTTGGGATAGTTAAAATTAATTTAGTAGAATCAAGACCCAGAAGATGGTAGAAATTTCCACTGGAAGGTCATACTCATCTTTTCTTCGATAGGTGATCATAGATTAATCAAAAATATAAAATGTAACATCCCTTCCATGGAAACTTATATGAGATCAAAATAGAGAAAGAAAATCCATTACAAAAATCATGTAAAATTCCACTAAACATCAGAGAAAAATATTTATAGGAAGAACATTCCCACATATTTAATCATGATAAAAATTATAATTTATTGATGAAATTGTTGTACCATTAAAAGTTGTCACAAACTAATAAAAATATAATTTTTTATGTAATATAAATATAACCGTGGAATTTTTTTCTTAAATAATTGACTGGGTGGATCAAGAATCAAATAATAATTTTTTTAAATTAGAGTGGATGGTATGTATACCATTTATAACTTCAATACCATACTCATCATCATTGATAGTGATAACTTTTAATTTGACTATATCATTAGATTTAATAGCTTTATTACATCAATCCTAATCGAAAACACTTGGATTAGGATATTTTTTGTAATAATTCCCCCATTTCCTTGAATTTTTATCCTTGAATTGAAAGACTCATAATCTATGTACCTTCTCTCTAGTGAAATCATTAAAAATTTGTTCCCAATCAGTTCAACATTCAAATAATCGATTCCCATATCTAAAAAACATAAAAAAATTCATGTCCCTATAAAATAATATAATCTATGTCTTTTATACTCATTGTTCATAAAGGGAAAAATCATCTTCTTTTCAGTGTGATCATTTGTTTTTCCCTAGAATTCCATTTTATATTCTTATCAAAACCATAAGAAAGATGAGTTATTACAATTTTTATGTTAAACATGAATATAAATAGTTAAATTTTACAATAATTATTAAATCCTCTAATGGATATTTCAATTAGGGGGCTTGGTTTAATGCCACTGAAGAAACATTCAATATTACTCTCACGTTGGATAATAATTTCATAAGTGTACCCTGCAAGTCTTGTAAAATTTACTTATTAATAAGCTTCCACCATTGATCATATTTACCTTCCAAATGATATACTTAAAATATGACTTTATCTTGTTCTGAACAATAGGGAACTGAAAATACATTTTCAGTGGTAATAATTTTTTATTCCAAAATTAGTGGTTAAGAAGACCCCTTGATGTATGGTTGGTGTTTCCTCATGAGGGACTCAAATACAATTTATTTCTTTGTTTTTCAGTTTCTAACTCATACACGATTCATATATAGAGAAATTTATGTGATCATATCAACAATGTATTTTATTAAATCTCCCAAAACATTTGGTTTCTTAGGGGTAATATCATTGAATATCCATTCACATTCAGCAATAATGTAGTTCCTTCAGTTTCCACCCATTGACTATAACCAAGAATCATAGTATGGACATTAATAATCATAATGGAAAAACCAGAAAATGAAGAATAAAATTTTAATTTAATGAATTATAGGTTTTCTCATACGTTACACTTTAACATTTCTAAAATACTAGGAATATAACTAATACAATGACATAACCTTTGGCTTCATATTGTGGTTTTGTAATCCTAATTTCAAAAGGTTATCTATAACTATCATCTTATACTAATTATAACAACCCATACTTTACATACATTTTTTTTAAATAAAAATGAAAGTATATTCATTATAATTATAACAAAACTAATATAGGACCAAATATGTTTAGTTTCATTATAAATTAAAAAACATTAAAACCTATTCATAAGACATATAAAATGTATCTCACTTATTTATTCATAACTAGACCCTTTTTTTCCAATCATGCATAATACAATTCTTCACGACCAAGGAAAAAATAAATAGAAGAAAGGTGAGCTGAGATTCTCAACAATATTGAAAAAGGTAGATATCAATCATATAATAATCAAAATAAATATGATCATAACACTGTGAAAACATTATCCTTAATACAAAAGACTGTGATATCAGTCCTTGGGATAAATTATAAAAGTTCATATGAATCAATGAATGTAATACCAAAAGTAAAAAAAATAAGACAGATATTTTTTTGGAATAATCATAAGAATATAAAATCATTTCATATTATTTAGGATTCATTTTTGAGATCATTATAGTGGACCAATTCCATTACTATACCGAGGTCACAACTTTCTCTAGTCCTGTATTACTTAACTGAGATCTTTTCCCATTCTAGCCATGTCTATTTCATGTGATATAATTATTTACCTAATATATTACTGTGAGATATAGGAACCACCCTTCTCATAATGAAATCATTTATATGTGTGAAAAAAACCAAAATCATTCATCATAGCATATCCATATGAATAATAGGTCTCTCTTAAACATCATACAATCATCACACATAAAAAAATGAATTTATATATAGAATTCCATCATAAAAAAATAAATCAATATGAATAATATGTAAATTATAATTTAAACAAAATAATATTAATGATTTTCATCTTGGATGGAAATTAATTTTTATTGAACACTCGAAATTAATTCAAGAGAAAAATATTCATTCTTCTTCTAAAAAAAACTTTTCATAAAATGCCACAAAATTTTAAGAGAAAATAATTTTTTTAATTTTTTTTTTGAAATATGGTAAATCAATATTTGAGGAAGTATGATGTTATGAAATCATAAACACCTATCATGCATTAAAATTTTAAAAAAACATTCTTCTTATATTATTCTTGGATATGATAAAAAGTACCTTGTATCGAAATATGATAAAATATTTCATTAATAATATTTTATGAAAAATTTCCAATTATGTAATATTAAATGAAAAACATATATAGTGGAAAATAATATTTTGGAATACCATTTTTGGAATCAAGTAAATGGTTGATAGATATACTATAGTATATACTTTTGTATAAACAATCTCTAACAATATGAAGATTTAAGAATTTTCCATTACCTTAGGTATGATATCCATTATGTGTATATAAAACTCATGTATAATGACTTAAATAATGTAATAGATTTATTCTAGAATCATATTAAATTATTTATTTCAAATAAGATCATGTTTTCATCCTTTTAATAACATTTAATTATAACTCAGTATTCAAGTATAAACAGACTCATTTTAATATGCGTATTTCTTTGAAAAACGTATGAGTCTTATTTAATTGTTATTGTAAAATTAATTCCAAAATTATATTAATAAAATAAATATCATATATATTCCTTTTATTAATATATGCATTATTGGATATATTGTAGAATGAGTAACATCCCATTGAGTATATTGTTGGTCGTACGTACACACAAGCGATGATATCATTCTTATAATTATGAAATGGTTTGGATATTGATGGTAAATATAAAATTCCATAAACAAATCATTTTTATAATAATAAAATATAGTAATTATTTTAATCATTATACCCATTAAAGAAAACTGGAGGTGGAAAATAGATTACACTGCTGCATGGATACAATAATTCATACGTACGCACGATTAGTGATTTGGTTTTTCATACATGGATAGAAGGTGGAATAAGGTTGTTAGAAAAATATAATAAAATATAAGTATATAAGTTAAACTAGTTTTATTACATAGTAATTGAAACAAAAATGGAAGAGATAGTATATGATGAAATTATCTTTATAGTGTCGGTAAAGGAGACTACCTCTTCTTCGGAAAGCTCCCCTAGATCTACTCTTAAAGGAACTAAAGATGAACTTTTGAGTAGACAAGAACCTATAGAATGTGACTATGGATTTTTAAAACCTAAATGTCTAGGTTATGGACTAAAATTTAGGCTTCATGAGTTATAAATAAATGAGGGGGTAGGTTCCCATTGATAGTTGAGGCCAGGGGATACTTTGAAATTTCTTAAACTATTAATTTATAACAAATTCAAACCACTTCCAAATATCTCCTAAATGTATTAGTTTAAAAGATTATATGAGATATGTTTTTAGTATCATTAGACAAAAAGTTGTAGACTTGTATTTATGTCCATTTAAAACATATAATTTTCATTTAACACTTAGTTATTCTATTTATTTTTAACTAAGGAAACATATATTTTAGTATTAAAATTATTCAATATATACATATTTGATGTGAATTAGACCTTAAAGAAATAATATAGAAAATTTTAAATATTTTAGTAATTATTATATATTTTTATAAAATGATTTATCTATCTTATAATATTTAATAATAGTAAATTATTTTGATGAACAATCAAAAGTTTCAATTTTGATACTATACTTCTTATTGATTATTAAAAATATATAGATAACATGTTAACTTATAACCAAATGTTTTATTATATTTATAAGTGGTCAAGGTCATCCATAATATTATTTTTATATATTTATTATCCCAAAAATATATTCACTCTAATATTTTTAATAGAATTATATTTTTATATACATTAATAAAATAATTACAACATCAGTTTTGTGTAATTATTTAACATACATATTTGTTGAATAAAAATTTAAAAAATACTTTGATGAAGATAAATACATTATATTTCATAACAATAACTATAGTATTGTATAACTTATGAAAAATCCTACATTAAAAATGTTAGATTTATTAATACATGAACCAGAAATCATTGACGACACACTAAATAAAACATTATATGTCTCATAATCTTATCCATATGGTTACAATTTTTCAGTAACATGACCTTTGGCTGAAATTCATAGATATATACTCAACCAATAAGTCTTTTTCATGTTTTATTATCTTTTAATTATTATTTTAATTTATAATAAAAATTAGATTATTTATTTCTCATAAATTAGATAATTTCAGTATCATTAATGTCAATGTTATTAATGTAATTACGTATTTCCTAAAAATCAAAAATAAATATTCATATTAAATAAAAAATATTATATTTCAAATGAGATTATTTAGTTTAATTTCTATTATGTACATACTTATATTAAAAAATGATATTGTTATTAACATTTGAGTAAGACATATTTAACATTACATTAAATAAAATAAATATAATTTCCTAATATCATACAATTATAAATCAAAGGATAAAATTTACTCCCAAAGATGATTTAGTTTGAAAAACCTCATCCAATAATCTTATTATATGTGTATGGGGAATTTTATGACATTATAATTTCCTATAACTACTAGATTTACCCGTTTACTGTATTAATAATAATTACTGAACTTATGATTCATAATTACAAAAAATAAAAGAAATATATTTACATAATTTGGAACTGATGATTCCAAATATGGAATACATATTTAAAAATTCAATTTAACTAATATATAGTAGTTAATTTAAAATTATTCTAATTTTCTATATTAGAAAAAATGATTTTAAGAGTTAAAATAGTGCAAAATATTGAAATGGTTTCATTTATGAATTCATTTTAAAATTAATCAAAATGAATTAATTATATTAAATGATAAAAATTTATTCTATTTATATGTTAAAACCATTAAATAATATAATTTAAACATCAAAATTATTTTGTTCAATAAATTTGTTTTCATTTAAAATTTAGTATATTGTTTTCTATTCATCAAGCCATTTATGTTTTTAGAAAAATATCAAAAATTAATCCAAAGTAAATTTTTATATCCTACATAAATTGAATAAGTTTATTTTTTATATAAAAATTATTAAAATGTAAAAAATAAAAAATAAAAAGTGTTCACCATTAAAAGGCGGTAAAATTATCCTTTTGAAAAATATATAACTTTTTATACAAAAAATACAATTTAATTATTAAAAAGACTATAATATCTATGGATAAGTATAAAAAATATTTTATATAATATATTAACTATATATTCAATTAATATCATTATTTAATTTTAATTCTATTAATTTAAAAAAATATTTATTGTACATTTAATTGTTAACATTTTTCATAAATAATTGGTAGCCAAAGAATTCAGCCAACATTTTCTTAAGTTCATTTTTTATTTCTGCTTCCTTAATATGTAGGTTATAATGTTAATTTTATTCCAATGGGGTCTCTTTGTTCATTTAAAATCATGATTATGTGCATTGAATGCTATTGAAGAGTTAAATTTATATAAGTAAAATGTTTCATAAAACCACTCGGGTGTTATAGGGAATATCACTGAAAATAGAATAGTGCAGTTGACACGATCATGAACATGTGTAAAAAATACCTTGATTCACAATGTGTTTAAAATTCCATGGGGAAATGATTTGTTAAATTAATAAAAATATTATGAACCTTTATTAAGTAAAAAATTCATATAATATATTATATTTGGAAATTGATCATGTGAAACATAGTATGAGGTTTAAAAATTCATATTTTGTTGAATATATGTTATTTAGGCCTTATAAAATTAATTTTCATAGTAACCCTATTTTGAGTTTAATAATTAAAAACTTATTAGGAAAATTATTCCCATTACTCTAGATAATGTCTAGAAATTGAAGGAACCATGTCAAAAACGAAAAATGGGGGGCAATATTATGAGTTCCAAAATGTGATTCCCAACCCAATAGTTGCCTGAAAAAAATAATAATTACCAAACTCTCTAAATTGAATAATTTTTGGAACAGAAAACAAAATATAATGAACCCCCAATCCACCATGTAATGATAATGTTTCAATTGAGTACTTTATGAGATAAATTGTTTTACTTGTAGTTGATATTCAAATCCCGTAATTGTGAAATTGTGGATTTGATCCATTTAAAATAACTACATTGTACTTCAAAGCTATATCTAAGTTAGCGGCATAGTCTCTATTTATCATAATTCATGAGAATTTGATCAATGGTGGCATTGGTCAAAAATTATAACCACGAGGTATAGACCAAAGTGATGGAGTGGAACAAATTATGTCAAAAAAATCGATAAATATTTTCCTCACACTCTCTAAATGAAAATGTAGATAGAATTAATTTTCCAAAAAATGAAAACAAATTAATTGGAAATTATGAAGAAAACATCACAAGACTCCATGATACACCTCTTACATTATTATTCTCCATGAATTTAAATTGGAATAGTTTTGGGTGGAGTTTGGTTTATTCAATGAAAGGAATTTTCAATTCATTACATTGAATTTTATAATGAAATTTTAAGATGTTCCCTCAAAGTTAAAATAGAGACCATAATATCTAAAGGGTCTCAAAGTGATATGAATTGGAAGGAGGATTTTGATTGTTTCTAGGATAAGGATAAATCTAATGGTATCAGTAATGTTCAACATACCACATGCCAATTGTTTTGATAGATGTAATATGATATTTTATTGAAGGGGTGAAGAAATGCATTAGGTGATGGAATTAAGGGAACCTGTCTATAAATTACAAAAAATAGAAACCAAAAAATGACTTTAATTAATCAAATTATTATGTAAACCCTCAATATATGGTCTATTTTTAAAAAGCAGTGAACAACAACATTATGTGATTCAATTCACAGTTTCTATTGGTTTCAATAACAACTGACAATAGGAACCCCCAAAGCATAGACAACAAGCTAGATCATATACCATCACAACTAATTAGGTTGATCACAACAATTATATAGAGATATTTACACCAATAATTCATTCAGGAATTGTGAACACACTTTTTTATTATTTCTCCAGGCATCATTTCATATCATGTTAGTTTAGTTCATTTGTTCAAACAGAACATTAAAATAATGGATGTAGAGATATCTGGGTAAAAGAAAAACAGGGTATTTATATCATCCAAGGAATATAAATCCTTCCTAAGAGATATTTTTGGGATCAAATTCATAGTGATCATTTTTGTACTCCCTTTAGTAGCATTTGATGAAATTCATGGTTATGATTTTATTTCCATATATAAAGACAACAATATTTGTAAAGAGAATTGCATCACCCACCATATCACCAAACGTCCTCTGATCCTATAGATATGAAAATTGGTGGATGGATATCAACTGGAATCACTATATAAATTATGCATATTAATTCTGTATAAGAAAGAACATATTAACAAAATGATTCCCTCTAAAGAAAAGATTATCCTCGATGATATTGTAAGATCCTTGGATTTCATATGAGGTATGAATATGATTGTTTCTTGTTTAAATGTTTTTATGGCCTAATGTGAATATCCTTTGACGATATGGGATATTAGGGTTTTATGAGGCTCTTTTGGATCTAGGAACCCTGCAGTTTAGAAAAAACATACATGCCACACGATTAGTAGAAACCATATAGGGCATCTTGCATGGGTACTAATATACTTATGAGGGGGGAAAATTGGGACCTAAAAGGAACATATATATATGATTTTTTGTAGATGGAGGATCACAACCATATGAGAAATATTATATTTTTAGTTAATCCATGTGATAGGATTTGTGCAATGTTTTCCAAACCATGCCCTATGATAGTGTGAGGTGCCTCTCCTTACATTAGTGGGTGCACAGATTGGCCAACTCTATGGTCAAACCATGAAACCCAATTTTATGGTATAATTAAAAAAATTGACATAATTTTTTTAAAAGTACTAATATCTTTTCATTAGTCAACTGTTGGATTAAATTGGAATTTGATATATCCTTTGATTAAAAAAAGTGATTTGGGATATCTTCTCCATTAGAGCATAAAATAAAGATTCATTTTTCATGTTGGATCCAGGTTGATGGGAGAAATTTTTTTTTATTTTTTATTTTTGGTACCATATATGTTTTTAGGTGAAATATAATATTACCTCTATCTAGGTTCTTTGTTCGTTCATTTTTTTTTCTTCTAATCGAAGTCAAATCAATATCCGATAGAAGATAATCACTATACTCCCAACCTACTATATGTGGCCTATAGTTTTGACATATGTTTTAGTGCTTTATAGATATATTTTCCGCTACTCTTCCCACCAGAATTTCTTTCATGAACCCAAAATTGAATTGAATATTTTTAATAATTTTAATGTAAGATGTTAGGGATTTCAGATAGTTCTTTTGATATATGTTGGAGGTAGTTTATCAAATCAATGACACTCATGGTTTGTGGATGCTTGTTTTTCTTAGTTAATCCATCCATGGGGAGAGTGTTTTTTATTACCTGTTAAATGGAATCCTATAACAAATTAAATTATATATAATTTGTTGATAGGAGAAGGATTGTGACATTTTTATTTATGATGACATGTTATTGTTTTAATGAATTTATTAAATGGATTATATAGAAATATCATATGTGTGGGTAATCTCATTGACTACATATGAACATGAATTGTATATAATTGGGTATACCCATGGAGTTGAATGTTTGTGAATGAAAAAATGGATGAAATGAGGAATTATTCCATTAGATGCATTTTATGTTATTACATATATATATATATATATATATATGGGATTATATGCATTAGATGATATTTCTCATTAGTTGTTGATTCCGTGGGATGGATTAGGATTTACTACAATATGGATATGTTTTTTTTGGGATTTCAATGGACATTGTATATTTATATGATCCTTCAAACCCAATTCCAAGCTAACTAAGATTACATTGAGGTGCTCCAGAGACATGAAGAGGACTCCATGGTCCACTATACCATTTAAATTTCTTTACCGGGGTTGAGATTTATATTTATATGGGTTTTACGGGAAATTTTTGTAAGTTCTGGATATATGGTGTTGCAATGGATGATTGATTGGCATCGGAGTGGCTTCTCCTCTCCAAATCGTGGCGGTTAGGGTTTCGCTTCATTCTCGTTTTCCCTTCCCCTCCGGTCTCGCTCAGTCTCCTCTTGGACTCCATTCGTTCGGCTCGGCATCGGTCTGCGTGCAGTTGTTGTGGCGCGGGGGGGATCTGGCGCGGTTCGGTCTGTGTTTGCTGTTTGGTGGATCTGGCGCGGTTCAACGTCCCTTTCGTGGCGACGATGTCCCTCGGTGTAGATCTGGCCTCTCAGATTGGCCCGGCGTGCCTAGGTGGCGTCTCTGGCGAGCTGTCGGTGTGAGTTTGCGACGGTTCCAGTTTGGCATGGAGGGGGGAGGATCTGGGTTACGGGATTTATTTCAGGCGTCCGACGGTCTTCCTAGTAAGGAGTTCTGGGTTATTTATTTTCTTCGCGCGATGGTGTTTCTTCGGTGTTGTCATTGTCCTAGGTTGTGCTCCTGGCTTCGGTTCCAGTGGTTATGTTGTGAGAGAGTTCACTTTGGCTCTACCCCTTAAGATGAGGTGCTTATGGATTTGGCTCCAGCGTTGATTGCTGAGGGTTGTGAACCCTTTTCAGTTGTTTTGTGATGGTCAAATGGTGATATGGTAATAGTGAAGTGATTGTGAAATAGTGATGTGGTGATCTCCCTTGATGGTGAAGTCTATGTTGGTGAATCTGTTGAAATGTTGACAATGGTGGATCTCTATAGTTGTGATATTTCAAGTGTTTGATGCTGTTGTTTTGACTTCATATGTAATTTGGTACCGACAACCCTTAAACCGGCCATTTGAAAAGAAAAAAAATGATTTGCAGTCAGGAAATGGATGATTGGATTTTAGATTCTATTGTAAGGATGTGGGTGATATTATATGTGTGTATAAATAATTGATATAGTCTTTAGTTATATTTTAATTACATATACCATGACACTAGAGCAAGAAACTTGTATTGTAGGGATCCTTGCATGGCAATACAAGATCACATGATGTATACTTATTAAATGAATATTTTATATTCAACCATTTCATACATATTTTATATGCACACTACTTTAGAATATATTTCACCTTATAGATTTTTCTAAATTGTCTGGAATGTAACCTACATGTATTTTATCTCACATCATGTTTGGACTACAGTTGGGTACCAAGAAATACTATTTTGATGTATGTAGGGACCTGGGAAATAGCCCATTATTCAATGATTGGAATTGTGCCATGCCTAGGAAAATGGGATCATGGGACCAAACTGGGTATAATGAATCTATTGATAGATCGTTCTTTTTGTTCATTTATAATTTCGATACATGTATTATACATATTCAACGTTTACAAATTTTGGATTCATTATGGACACCATACATGTTAATAACTGTATATGATATTATAATTGGAAATAATTTTATATATCTGTTAATAATATGTTAATATATTATGTAATTTACTTATTGTTTCCACTATTTTACATGTATTAATTATACTCATCAGTTAAACTATGGTAATAGGTCACAATATCCCCAATTACTGACCATAGGACCTCACGATTGGTTATCATACACTTGTATTTGGTGTGATCTACTTGAGTCTATGAAACAAATTTGGAACAGGGAACGATGAAGTGGCATCTGGATATGGGATGTTACAATGTGTTATTAGAGAAACTTCTTTTTTTGGTTTCATTAATTTTTTGGACACAATTTACATTGATATTAAGGTAATGGAATTTGATAATGAGTTTTTCATATGTATAGCGATCCTGTGTATAGGACAAATCTAATCTTCCTTAAATGGGAATTTTCATTTTTGGGATTTTGACTACTACAGTTAATTTGATTCCACGATTGGGTGAACACAAGAATTTTCATTTTTTAATTTATTTTTTCTACCTTATGAGGCTAGGGTATTCCAATAGATTCATCATATTATGAACATCTCAGAAATCAAATTCCATGAATTATTCCATGACATATAGTATGCAATGTATATTTGAAAGATTTTCAAAATGGTTCCATGATTGAGTTACATTATTTTATGACATAATTTTCTATGAAAAATGAGATAAATTAGTTTGTACTCATAGTACCTTCTATAACCAATTTATGGTTTTCCTAATTTAGATAAAATAGACTCATGACATAGTCAATTGTGTCACATTGACCCAAAGACCATGAGTCTCATAGACTAGAACATGTTATGTTGTGGATTATGTGGGTGACATATTTTGGTTCATGGGGAGAATGAACCATTTTGGATGGGGAGTGAAATACAATTTTTTGGAAAATTTAAAATAGAATGTAAAATTAATATGAAATTTCACTATAAAATTGAATTATAGATAGAAAACATGACATAGTCCCAGGTTTTGAGTTGGAAAGAGGAAATGTATCTAGTTACATTGGTGATTGTTTTTTAATAGACATGGATTTAAGATAATCCATTGTGGTAGGACCTTGTTATAGGGTGGGTTTGACCAATCCTATTTTTTAGTGGTGAATATGATGTTATTCTTTTCTGAGGATTTATTTTGGAATTTTATACTCTTTCAACCATGATAACCTTTATTCATATTTCAGTTGGGTAGTGATGACCACACATCAATGGAGGTTGGACATGGGATACTGGTGAATCCTATTATAGTTCTAGATGATGTACTAGTTTGTGTCCTATACAAAGGATCATAGGAATATTTCCACCATTGTTTATATCACTTTTTTAATACACTTCATGGAGAACCACATCCTAACCTATCTATATATGATCTTACTCGTGTGTTCCTTTAGTAGTATCCGCCCACATCTTGAAGGAATTATAGTGCACAAGAATATTTGATGTGTCATGAAAATACACTATCAATATATTCATGCATCTGGAGACACCGAAAAACGAATTATTGAAGCTTGAAACATATATTCTACAAGAGTATCAAATCACTAGTGGCTTTTTTGAACCATGCAAATAGGTTACAAGGTATGGGTTTTGTTTATTTTCAAACCAGATTCTATGATGAATTTTCAACATGACTCAAATTGTATAGAATTTTAGTGAGTTCATTCATCTTTATCAGAGCACTATGACGATTGCAGTGTTCTGAACATGATTTACAGTGCTATAGTGTTTTCTACCAAATTATCTTCTGGTTGAGTAATCAAGTTTGAGATGCTTCAAGTGAGTTCTCCCAATTTCATTCGCTATATATTTTTTACTGTTCATATTGTCCAATATTAGAGATGTTATTAATCATTCTATAATTACATAGATGAACATAAGGGAATAAAAGGTTTTGAGAAGTGTAGTACAGTCTCCCAGGCCAGTAGTTTGACTTCTAGTTGGAGGAAGAGACGTTTTTAGGATTCCGGTGAGATGAGTAGCATCCATGATACTAGTTCAAAACGATTCATTTTATATCATTAGTATAATAGAGGAGACATGTAATGAATTTGTGTGATCTCATCCTAGTCATGAAATATGATTGTGGATGTATGGGACATGTGCAATGTATCTGTTGTAGATCACATCATTTAATGATTGGTTGGGGTCAGATTGAGTCTTGGTTTGGGAGAATGTTTCAAGGATCCACATTGGAGAAGGAAATAGAGTAGTATTGGTTGTTCAGGATGAGGATGTGCTGAACATTGTCAAGGTTCCTATGCAGCAGATATATGGATACGGTAGAGCGGCTGTAACATATTTTATATTTGATCAGGTAAGTTATCCCTTTTGATAAGTTCCTTTTTGGTTTTATAAAAAATCAATTTATGTGATTTTTATTGGTTTGCAGATGACTAAAGAATAGTTGCACACTGTGTACCTGAAGCACATGTAGTGTAATTGGGGTTGGTTGCATTTCATGGAATGCGAGATCATGTCTTGAATAGAGAGATCATTCCATGAGCGGGTACACATCATGTACTTGAGGTAAACATAATGGAGGGGTCAAATATAAAAATTTTACCTGAGTAGATGGTTTTTTCAGAGTAACTTATCTAGTGTGGACTAAAGGCCATGACCAAGGGGTACCCATTGTTACCTAGCACATACCTTGGCATAAGTCACACATTTTTGTATTTCTCTTTTACCTTTTCATCACAATCCTCTTAGAAGTCGACCTTAAACAAATCATATGAGCTTTTTAGAGGTTTCCCACCTTTTGGATCATTCTAATTATCTCAAGTTAATTTTTTCTTCTATTGTTCATCTCTTTATATCTGTCATGAGAACATGTTCAGAAAGACATTCCTTGGATTTTTTTGGTGAAAAAGACATCTATTCATGAGATATGTGGGCTTTCATATATCCAAAACATCCTTGTCAACTATTTTGAATCAATCCTTTAAGGTGGGGGTTTTATTTTATGGCCTTCATTCCTGGTGTTATTGGGTATTGTTTCATTTGGGATCCATTATGGGCATGTGTGACTCAAACGCTGATGTTAGTGGATCCGTCTCTTGCTTACGATATTGAACATACATGTTTTGATTTTAAAATTTCATTATAAATAGATTACAGAATAAGTCATGAATGTTGTGTTTGATGAAAAAGAGTGCTGAAAGAATAATGGGTTTTCCTTTGATATTTATAAATTGATTATAAATTGTTTTGAATGGTTTTCATAGAATTGAAATGGGTTTGTGAAAATGATCCCAGGGGTTACCTTGGGTACATAGGTGGATTGATTAGGTTGAGTTCTTCATCCATTTCTTTTCGATTATTATGGAGGATTGTCTTGGGGCTTAATTATGTTTCCTAGGAATACTTTCTTGGGGGCTGATATTGATATTTTGGTGGTTTACACATTGGGTTTTCCTCTTCATCATAGGACCATTATTATAGGATCAGATTTTTTCTCTTTATTATTATGGTATGGTTAGTCTACTTCATAGACCTATTGTATTTCACAGTGCATACTGCCCTTGGTTATATTTTGTATTTCTATGTTTTCTGAGTTAGCCTTGATATGCATGTTTATTCTGGTGGAAAATGTTATGAATAAATATTCTTCAAAACTATTATACCTTCTTTTTTAGAAAAATTTATAAGGGTAATGGTTACCATGATTTCTATAAAACTTATTTACAACTTATTAGGAAATTTTTAATTTTAAAAATTATCATACATGATCTTTTATATAGAGACATTTTATGGAACACCTAGGTGGGATCCTACTAAGCCTGATATCACTCACCCAGCATTCCGCTTAGGTGGTGACCCATACATTGTTTGTCATCTAGTGTATAGAAAGGCAAGGCGCCACAGTGAGGGTTTTAGGTTCATGTAATCTAGGATGGTTAGCTGGTGGTGAGATGGTTGGAGTTCATCCATTCCATCATTGGAGTAGTTGTTTCGTTTCCAGTCCCCTGATGTTGGACTTGTTGTTTAGATTTTTTAGCTACTATTTTAGTTGTTTAGTTTCCATGGTTTTTGTTGAAGTTATAGAATATATATCTTTTAGTTTTCAATTGTTTCTTCATTTCTCATTATATATGAGGTGTGGTCCTTCAGGATGGGAAAAAGCATCACATCAGTTTTTTTGTTCGATGCCTGGGTGATTGTCGCCTTCCCGTGGGGATTGGGAATTCCCTTCGAGTATGTTAGAGTTCAGTTCAGGTGTTGGGTTTCAAGGAAATCTGGGTAGGTTTATTATAGATTGGAATCAGAGGTAGGTTTTTCCTCAAGAATATTTTCTCGGGATGTCGGTTAGACTGGAGAT
This sequence comes from Viscum album, assembly GCA_963277665.1. Taxonomy (NCBI): domain Eukaryota; kingdom Viridiplantae; phylum Streptophyta; class Magnoliopsida; order Santalales; family Viscaceae; genus Viscum; species Viscum album. The sequence continues at coordinate 1,300,885,650 of OY728140.1, read as the reverse complement.
AATATTCTCGATACTGAGAGGTATGTTGCGACAAGTGCATAGCCAAACCTTTTATTATCGGGGATGAAGTTACCATGGGATGTTGAGATATGTGTATCTATGGTTGTTTTTTCCTTTTAAAAATCTTAGTATGTTCTTATGGGTTTTCCAGTTTGATCTAATATTTTTTGTGTGTCTGATCAGTGTTATTTTTCAGTAAATAGCAGTGTGAATCTGAGACATCTTCTACAGGTTACTTTGTAAAGTGCATCTGATTCCCCTCAATGAAATACACCTCTGGATTAGAATCTCATTGAGACTGTCGTACAAGTTGTCTATGCTGTTGATCAATATTTCATACGAGTTTATAATGCATCGGTTGAGGTATATCTAGGAGATTGAGGAGAAATATATTTATTGTGAGTGTTGTTTCATGAGAATCCACCATCCCTTAAAGAGACTAATGGGCCTCAATACGTGAGGTATTGGATGGATAGGTTCAATCAAATCATCAAAATCCTGAAAAAACATGAGAATATTAGGGTGAAGTTCACATCGTTCAGACTCTAGGGTTCTGGAAATCATTGGTGGGACAATATGGTCCAGGAATTAAAACATGCGAGATAGGATTAGTAGGGTTTTAGAACCTTGTTCATTAAAAATTTCTTTCTAAAGTCTTTTATGTTTGAAAAATATCATGAGATCCAATATTTGCTTCTGGGATAGAGTTTAGTGTCATCCTCCACCAACGAGTTTATTGATTATGTTTGTTTTTCTCTAGACAGGGTATGGAATGATCAGGTGAAGAGGTTCAATAACCTATGTTGTTTAAAATTGGATAATTTATAGCAAGATCATGTTGAATCATTCTACCTATGCTAAGAAAGTGGATATAGAAATTATGGATGTTCTTCACATGGTATGTAATGTTGTCTTCACCACATATTCTATTCCAACTGGTGATAGATTCAGTGGCGTGCATGGAACGAAGATGATGTTTCAGGACCATAACATGAGTTGTTGAGGTGGGACTCAGTAGTAAGCCTCCTCCGTACCATCCATTGGAGATGGGTGTGTGTATCTAACTTTCTACCAGTGTGTCAAGGAGGTTCACACAAGACATTCAAGTCATAAGCCTATGAATACGTGAAACAGTTGTGGATGTGTTCGTCATTTATAACATTTCTGTTAGGATATGAATATTCCTCATTATGGTTAGAGATTGTTGGCTCTAAAGTGTATTGTACTGGATTCATAGGAATCAAAAGGTATATGGATCTTGCCACAAGCCTTAGGAGTGAAGCATTTACACACTGTAGGTGTCTGTCGAAAGGAAGTTAATGCTAGTCTGGAAACTATGAGAGGTACACTTTTTATTACAGCTTCTTTATCTACTACATTGTTTGATAGTGGTGCCTACCACTCATTTATATCTTCTTGTTTTGTTAATATGATTACAAATAAAAAATAACTTATGTCATTTACAATGGATTCAGTGACACCTCATGTAAAGAGGAAAGAGCAAGGTATCTAGTTTATTTCTTGTATGTTTATGAAAGTTGACTTGGATATGGTCTAGATTTTTCTCATTCATGATTTGGATCTATTTAACATTATCATCATTATAGACCGGATTTTCACTCCCCAGATGAGTTTGATTGTCATAATTGGTGTGTTTTACATCTTGAGTTCAATGAGAGATCTCATGTCCTTTAGGAAGAATGTTACCTGAGGTCAGGTCACGATGGACCATCACACTAAGAGCATAGTAGTTTTTTGGTTGTCGGTGCCTTTGAGATCGATGACAGTTCTTCTATTGAGGCTATTTCTATTATTGTTCGAGACACACTTACTGTATTCCCAGAATACTTCTCTAGTATTCCTCTAGATATAAAGGTAGATTTACTAATTAACCTGGTTCTATTTATGCAACTGATATCAATGCCTTCTTACCATATGGAACCAACAGAGTTAAAAGAACTCTTGATTTAGTTGGATGACATGTTAGTGAATTTTTCTATATTCTATAGTGTTTTTTCTTGGGAATTCCCTTTTCTCCTTTCCCAAAATGTGTACAGTTCACTTCGGTTATGTGTAGACTATCAGAAGATGAATGGGGTAACTATTAATAACTGATACCCTTTGCAACATATGGATGTTTTGGTAGATCAGTTGAAGGGAGAGAAGTGTTTTTAAAAGATTAATATTCAATCGAGTTATCATAAGATCATATTCAAGTAGTTTGATATAAAAAAAGATGGTTCTGGGAGTTTGTATGGCCATTAAGAATATCTCTTCATGTTGTTTGGTTTGACTAACACTCCTGTAGTCTTTTTGTTCATGATGAATCAGATTTTCCACCAATATATTGACACAATTGTAGTAGTTTTCATGGATGGTATTTTGGTTTATTCAAATTCTACGAATGAGTATGAGAACCATATAAGTTTGGTTTTGGAGTTTCTATGAAATCCCTGTATATATGGAAATAGTTCAAAATTTATTTTATGGATTAAAGAAGTGATGTTCTTGGGGAATATAATTTCTGATCATGTCTTGTTAGTTGATCTAGATAAGGTAAACAAATTATTATGTAATGATTTGTGACATGACTATGAGATTCATAACTACATTGGTATTTCTAGATACTACAGATGGTTAATCAAGGATTTATCTATGTTGGTGTCACTTTGATTTCCATTAACAAAAAAGCAGAGAAATTATCATGCGATGAAAAGTGTGAGCTCTACTTTGATGAAATGAAATGACTTCTCACATTTGCACCTATTCTTATCTAACCTGGTCCTAGAATGGGGTACATAGTGTCCAGTAAGGCATTAGGTGCTTTTATGTGTTTTGTGATTATTCTTGATGACTATGTAGTATCTTATGGATCTTTTCAGCTCTAGCCACATGATAATAGCTACCCACTCATGCTTTAATGGTTTTCACAGTGATTCAAGATCATAATTGTTGGTGACACCCTCTCTTTGGGTAGAAGTTCAAATTTTTATCTAATCATAGGAGTCTGAACTATATATTTTCCAAAATGGACTCCAATATCAGATAGATATGATAGGTATAATTCCATCAGATGAATGACTTTGACATCGCCTATACTCTTGGGAAAGGGAATGTAGTTGTAGATGCTTTAAGCAGGAAGGTTCCATCACATGATTTTCTGGATTTGATGAAGAAGTGGTGTTTTAGGGGGATTTTTGATTAGTTGTTCTTTTATGATCCGGATGATGTATTAGGTATGGTCGAGACCAGTTATTAGTTACCATCATCTATCTGAGATACTGTCATTCAAAGTCAACAAAATGATGATAAGTTTTAGTACATTCGAGAAAAACATTATGGTTGGGAGATAATTCATAGTTTGTATCATTCTTTTGATGGAATACTTCTCTTTGGGAAGTTATTTTTCAACCCAACACCTCTGAGAATTTCAGCCTTTTTATAGTCAATGATTCTAAAGGGGTTTTCATCAATTCTCTATAATGATGTATTATAGCCTAACATGATTGTTATGGTGGCCGACTATGAATCATGAAATTACAGATTATGGGTCCCACTATTACTCATACCAATAGTTAAGGACAGAGCACTTTAATCCTTCTGGATTTCTTTATGCTCTTGTAGTTCTAGTTTTTAAGTGAGGTGAGGTTTCCCTGGATTTTGTTGTTGGGTAACACGGGACACCCTGAGGTAAAAATGCTATCTGGGTGGTTGTTAAATGGTTGAATAATTATTCTCATTTCATTCCAATTAATTAAACCAATAATATAAATTATTAAGGTAAGATGCATGTGCGAGAGATCATGATATAAAATAATAATCCTTCTACTATTGTTTCAAATAAGGATCATAGGATTTCCACAAGGTTCAGGAGGAGTATTCAAGAGGCAATGGGAACTAATGTCATGATGAGTATAGCCTACCATCCATAGACATATTCCAAGATGAAGCATTTAATTCAGATCCTAGAGGATATGCTTCATTCAAGTGTCTTGGATTTTGGTGGACCAAGGTAGACCCATCAAGGACCTGTTGTGTTTTTTTACCAAAATAGTTACAATTCATCGATCAGAATGTATCAATTTGAGTTTTTCTATGGTCTCCCATGAAGATCACCTCATTATGGGGAATAGGTGGGAGAAGTAGCTTTTTATGGACGAATTCTTGTTCAAAAGACATCAACAATGATTCTTGTGTAGCTATGATGTCTAGATACATCATAGAGTCGAAAAAAATTTATGCTTATTGGTGGCATCATCTGTTGTATTTTTCTATTTGTTTCTAGGTTTTCTAGAATTGTCTTCCACATTTGGGTCATCATCGACTTGGAAAATAGGTAATGTGGGCTTCGATATATGTAGGACCATTTGAGATCACTAAAAGGATTGGGAATGTTTATTTTTCAGATAGCATTCCAGGCTCAGTTGATAGGAATTCATAACGTTTTACATATATCTTAGCTCATGATGTTTCTCCGAGAACCCACTCATGTTATGAGTTTGGATAAAATTTAGTCAGAACCAGATGATTTTATATTGGAGAAACCAGTGGAGATAATTGACTCTCAAGATAATGTTTTGCTTGGGAATTCAATACCTTTTTTCAGAGTTATATAGAAACACGGATAAGATTCTCATGATAATTGGGAACCCGAGACATTGATGATGGAGCAGAGGCCTCATCCTTTTCTAGGGATTAAATCTTCTACATGACTTCCTTGTGATGGAATTTCCTTTTGTTTTATAGTTTGTGACATCATGTTACCGTTATTGGGTATTTTCCCCCTTTTTCTATGTTCTCTTTTAGTTTTATAAAAAATCCTTTTATGTGATTTTTCTAGGATAACTACAAACTACAGAACACGTAGACATCATGTACTTGGTGCTATTTGGATGTCATGGATTGGGAGATCATGTTTTGAGTTGGTACACAATGTTTACATAAAGTACACATTGTGTAGGTGTTAAATAGATGAATATTAACATGAGGTGAAGGGTTTTTCGGCCTAACATATACAATGTGGACTACACATCGTGAAGATGGGGTACACTTCATAAATGGACCTCACCAAAGAATATGTCACAAGTTTTTCTATTTCACTCTACCATTTTCCATTCGAACTTATTGGTTCTTGACCCTGAACTTCTCCAAATCATTTTATTCTATCCGTCTGATCTTTCGGATAGATCTGATTAGATCCTAGTCAACATTGATTCTATGGATCTTATCTCAGGATATGTTTTCATATAATTTTATGAAGGTCATTCTTTGGAATGTTTTGGTGCACCAGATATACGTTATTAAGGTACGTGGGTGCTCTTTTATCCACCAATCAATTTCCTTCTATTGTTAATAAATATTTTGAGATAAGGATTGATTCTTGGGGTCTTATTGGTGGTGTTGTTGGGTACCATTTCTTTTGGGTTCCCTTGTGGGCATGTGCCACCTAGACATTGATTTAGATTGAACCATCTCTAGAAAATGATAATGAACCTAATTTTTTTCCTGATCAAATTTCATTATAAATTAATATATAAAATTGGCATTATTGTTTAGTGTGTTGGAAAAGGGTTTTGAAAGAAGAATTGTCTTCCCTTGATTTTGATAAATGGATTATAACTTCTTTGGAATGGTTTTAAAGGAATTAAAATGGGGTTTTAAATAGTTCACATGGGTTACCTTCTGTACGTAGATGGAAGGATTGTCTAGAGGCCTTCATCCATTGCATTGTGATTATGAAGGATGATTATATTCGGGATTAATTTTTTTTCCTTGTCCTCCTGTTCTAGGGGACTAATATTAATATTTGGGGGGGGGGGTTACTAATGGGGTATTCCTCTGCATCCTAGTCTCATTGTTCTAGGATTAGTTTTTGTGCTCTTGATTATTTTGGTATGAGTATTATATTTCCTAAGGAATTAGTATTCTTTAGTGTGTGATACCTGTGATTCATTATTGTATTGCTTGGATTTTTGAGTTTTCCTAGATATGCCTATTTTAGGATTTCGAAAATGTTATGAAAATATATTCTTTGAAACTATTATACCTACCTATGTATTGAACTATGGAAAAGGGAAATGTTTTCCATGTTTTCTATATAAATTCATTTCTTATTATCAAGCCATGTTTTATTTTCAAAATAGACATACATTATTTTTTATACAGATTCTTGTTACGGTACACATGGGTGAGATCATACAACCCATATTAGATCACATCATGCGCACTACTTCAGTGGTGTGTAGACATTTGTTTTTTTTGTAGTACTGTAAAAAGAATGGTTTCACTATAAGGTGGAGAGTATCATGTCAACTGGGATGGGTATCTAGTAGTTATATGATTGGAGTTCATTTATGCCATCGTTGGAGTAGTTTTTCGGTTTCGATTTTCTTGATGTTGGACTTGTTGTTTGGTTTTTAGCTACTCTTTTAGTTGTTCAGTTTCCATTGTTTTACAAATAGTTAGGGAATATATATTTCTTAATCATCAGTTGTTTCTTCTTTTCTATTTATATATGTTGTGCGGTCATTCATGATGGGATAAACCATTCCCTCGGTTTTCCCGTTGGATGAATGGGTTCTTGTCTCCATCCTGTGGGGATCTATAACGCCATTCAAGAATGTGAAATACCCAGTTGGGTGGTTCATTTTAGGGCGACCTAGATTAGTTTGTTATAACAGGCATACTCTGTTCACTAAGGTTGTACCATAGGGTCGCAGTTCAGGCTAGAACTATTATGTTTATCCTACCCCAAGGAGTATAATGATAGACTCTCTATGGAGATATGTACAATATTTGTAGCCTATACTCCTTTATCTTCCATTTTTTAATATAGGTGCATTAAATAACAACATATAATTGAATTTATTGTAAATTCATAGGCTCATTATTTAATTTTAAAAGGAATTTATGGTGCATGAAACTCTGTTGGGGATAATAATGGGGGTTTTATATCAGTTTAGGGAGTCCCCCTTGATATAAGTGGGTGTTACTTCATATGGAATTTTTAACCATGATATAAATGGGTTTGATGTCATACTCAGGAAGAATTTTCTTGTGTCATATCAATCATACATTGATTGTTATTTCCACATTGTGATTTTTACATAAGAAGGGGGTCAAAATTTAAGCTCTCAAAGGTGAATGTGATTTCCATGCGATCAGAGCTAGACTAGAGAATCATGAATGAGGAAAAAGCACTGCTCAAACTAGTTGTTTTTATGTCAATGATCAAGGATCATGTCTTATAGATTTTCATATAGTTGTTTATCATTTAAGGTATTTTTCCCAGATGACATTTTTCAATTACATCTTTAGAGAGAGGCTGAGTTCTCCATCTATCTTTTTTAATGGGTTTCACTAGTATACATTCATCATTATAGGGTATCTATGATGGTGTTACAAAAGCTCAAGAGGCAACTAGAGGATTTGGAGGGAAGGGGATTTATATGACCTAGTACATTTCCATATGTTTATAATGTCAATTTTGTGCAAATGGGGGATGGTAAACTTTTTATAGGTGTTTATTAGGAAAATATGGACAATTTTATGGTTAAGAAATAGTATCCATTTCCACTAATATATGAAATTTTGGATCCACTTCTAAAAGAATCAGTGTTCATGAAAATTGATTTTATAGTGGTATTTCACAAACTATTTCGTTGACCTACATACATGCCATACAAAATATTTTCTATTAGTTATATATCTATATGATTTTTTGGTTTTTCCATTCAATCTCACGAATGCACTCGAAGAATTCATTCTACTAATGAAATGAGTTTTCCATACTTATCTATATTTGTTTGAGGTGGTTTTCATGAACAATATTTTATTTATTTTCTTAATTTATGAAATGATACAAAAAATATTGAGATACTTTTTGGATACACAACGGAAGAGTCAGTTATCTGATTAGCTCCCAAAGATCCACTTTTGGATGGATAAAATTCACTTCCACTGTCATATTACATCATATATAATAATATAAGTAAAACTAGAGAAGGTGAAAACATTAGTTTACTAGGATAATCCCATGAAAATATTTGATATATAATGTTTCCTGGGGATATATGGATATTATCTGCATTTCAATCATGACATATCACATTAAAAATTTCTACCTATGGGCTTAATTATAAATTTTGTGATTATTGTAATTTTATATAATTTTGAGACAAAAATTCAGGATCTAGAATGGAGACTGAAATTGACACTTCTCTTAATTCTACCAGAGTATGGAAGGAGATACATTGTGTTTTGTGAAGCATATATTATCAGGACTGGATTACTTACGATGCATGTGGAATATTGTGGTGTAAAAGTCACATATGTTGAGGCCACACAAGATGAACTACATGACACATTATCTCAGGTTTTCTATTGTTATTCACACTATGAATTATTGGATAAATTATTTATTGGGAGACAATTTTTTGTTCTACACTAAACAAAAAATCTACAAGTATATATTTACCTAGTGGGATCTAAATCAGAGGCAGAAAGGGTCTATTGATTTCCTACAGTCCTTCATCTTCGCAATTACCTACACTCCGTGAAATTGTAATATTGTGGATAATGATCTAAGATAGAAAAATTGTATATATTCAATTTAGAATGAATGAATTAAATGGAATCTAATGCTTTAGTTCATTGATATAAAAATGGATTTGTATGGCATACATGGGAAGAATTTTCTATCATCATTATATATGGCCTCCAATATAGGGGATAGTGTAAGGATGAGGCAACTATCGGATTTTTAGGGACTATCCCTATGTGAGAGTGTCGTGGGTAAATAACACCTTCTTTATTGCACATTATGAGAAGATGATATCACATGAATCTAGGGTTTCATTTGGGATCTCATGTAAATATGTGATGATATCAATTATGTGTTTCATGACTTAGTTTGGGTAGTTCATCCAAGATTCCCCCAGATGCACTATGACAAATACTATTGATACTAGTATTTGAGTATAAAACATGATATAGAAGTTTTTATCATGAGATATTCTACTTGTCTTCATGTGAAATTGGAACCTCAAAAACCACTCATACATTTAATGATGTGACCTATTAGCAAGTGGAAATGATAAGATGTTGCGATAGATTTTGTGATAAATTTTCTGAGGTCACCATGAAGTCAATTTTTTAGGTTATCATTGATAGGGGAACAATGGATCCCATGCTGCTAGTCAGTTACTCTTGTATTGGTGATATGGAAGCAAAGTCGTTTATTTGATGAGACTTGGTAGAAGGAGGATGATATAAATGCTTAGTGGGTAGAGTTTTTCCTAGATGAATCTTGAACACCCTTGAGAGAAATATTTGTGGATAAATTGGTTTATGGGTTGAATATTATATGATCCAGTGTTTTTTATGTGGTATATATGCTTTTTATTATTTTATATTAGTTTTTATGGCCCTATGTGAATTCCATTTGATGATATGGGGGGTATAGATGGTGTGTGAGGCCTTTGTAGAGCATGAAAACATCTTTTTGGCAAAAACATGTGGTCCAGACAATTAATAGAAACCATAGAAACCATAGAGGGTATGTCACACTATTACTAATAATCATGCTATACAGGATTATGGGTTCTATGTGGCAACATTGTTTTTGGAAGACATATATATGGAGGAACACACCCTTGTGGGCTACTTATAATTTCTAGGAGAGATGAATTGTATAGTTTTCACATGATGAGTCAAACTATGTACAGTGCCCATGGGATTTCCCCTCATTATAGTTGTGGGTTCACAACTAGAACACGACTAATCCAATGATGAGACATGACCATACGACCTAGTATAGGGGTAAAATTACATACTTTCACTAATTTTATTTATAACCTAATACTCTTTTTTTCATCATTTGAATGTTAAGGAAATTTTCGAGATCCATTGACACCTAAATAATGATTTGGTAGACCTTCTATATCTGAGCTCAAAAACAAAACATTTTACACTTATTGGATCTAGGTGATTGGGTATTTAATTCCACATTTTTCATTCTATTTCTTATTGTATTGATGAGTATATATATGATCATGTTAATATAAAAAATATGTAAGATATTCTTTCCTTTCATCATTTAACGTTGGCTCTATGTTGAATTAGAAGGTGAGACCAGATGAGAACTCATCTACCAACATAAGTTAGGTGGTCTATAAATTTTCTTTAGTGCCTTGGTGATTTATAGAGATATCCAACGTTGCGCTTCCAAACAAACATTTGGGATTGACCAATACATTGAAGCGAGTAATTCGACTAAATGAAATTGAAACTGTTATATATAAACTTTATTTATTTTGAGAGGAATTGGTGGTTTTTCCCCTACCATGGTAACCCATGGGATTTTCCTTTTTTTCCTTTGTCAAACCTCCCTTGGGGTCCGTGTTAGTCCATTATTAGTTTGAGAATGACCATAATGACAGAAAATAAATGGAATTGTCTAATATTATAAGGGTTTTACTCCTTTTATTGTGTTGAAATGTTATGTTTTTCTTGAATTTATTACAGTGATTATATATAAATGTTATATGTGTGGCTAAAATCATTTATTTTTTGTGGAATAGAATTATATATGAATGATTATACTTTTTCATTAAATGATTTTGAAATGATAAATATAATGAATGATGATAGATTCCATTTAATGCCTTTTATGTATAACAATGGATCCTGATAGTGGTAGTGGATTCCTAGTATGATAATTATCTTTGGGTCTAGATTCTATAGGAATTCTTGGGGATTACTCCCCCATGGATCTGGATCTTTTTTATAAGGACCTGGCCTCAAAAAATTACAATATCTAGTGTGAAGTGACAAATTTATTTTCTTTCAAATTAAGGATCCTTTCGGGCTTATAGTTTCAGATAATTATACTATCATTCAAACATAACATCCAAAAATTATACAAAGTTAATACTAATAAAATCGTATCCACTTTGTAAAAATTATAAAACATACAATATAAATCCGTCTTTATTTGTCTAAAAAATATTAATATCATCAAAGTTGAATTCCTCTTTACACATCCTCATAAACTAAGAAAAAATTTTAAACCCTAGAATGAGCATAATAAGATCATTATGGGACATAAAACATGGAAAAAACACAAATTTAGATTACAATTTTAAACATGTGAAAAAATTATAACAAAATAATACATTCATCCATAAAACAAAAGATCTTTATCCTACCTCATAAAATCATAACATTACAATAAAAATAAATAGAAAACATAAACCATAAACGTAACATGTGGAATATATTCTATATCAATCTTACATCTTCTATAGTTTTTATGACTATATATGGTTTAACCATGATGGTTACATTTTGAATATTGATCACAGTATATTCCCTTAATATCTTGGGACAAAACATTTGGATTAACTATCTCTCCTTATCCAATGAATTGGATAGTTATCACAAGATCAACCACATTTGTTTAATCAAAAAACCACCTATACACATATAATTTTTAAAAGACCCAATACATAATCAAAATAATAAATCAAGCATAAATGAAAAAATAAAATTGCCACTTTTAAATAAAATTTCATTTTGGTAAATCGACACACTCACAAATTAAAACACTCTATTTGAAAATAAATTTTATAATTGTGAATTAATAATAAAAAATCTAAATCATCATACAATTAATAATTTTCGTTCATTCATTACATTTTAAAAAAATATTTTTTTAGGATTTTATAAAAAAATAGAAAGAGTAAATTTTAATATTTTTTACAAATTACTTTTTCCTTGATTCTAACTCATCAAGTATAATAAATATCATCCTATATAATAAACAAATTTTAATTATTTACCTACATGATAACCTTTTTTGATTTTTACTATTTCTTTTATGTATCTTATTATCATTTTATTTCAATAACATAATAATTAAGCTTCATGTTAGAATTTTTTTCAATATTCGATACATGAGTCCAAAATGAATTTGGTAAGATGAAAATATTAAAAGTTTCATTATTCAAGAATCAAAATTATAGTAAACCTAAAATAATAATAACATTTATACATAAATTATAATTTTAAATAAAACAATTTATGTATGAAATATATATGATGTTTTCATCGTGGAGATGGTTGGCTATAAATACAATGGATTAACGTTTCCATTTTAAACTAATAATTATTGAAATAATTTATTTAAGATTTTATATTTCCAGAATGATCCAAATACAGTAAAATTTACAATAATAATTTAAATATACTTCAAAATATTATCCTTCTTATTTGGTGAGGTAAAACACATCACTTTATAGAGGGGATAGTTCTCACGCACCGATGAGTGACATTATAACTTCTATGTTCCTAGAATGGTGATAAAAAATATGATATATTATTATGTAATAATGATAAATATTTCTTCAATATAATATTTAATCATTAGATCCATAATTAGGACCATTTTGGAGGGATTATGATGGAAAAAAAATTATATCAGTTCACAATTAGGTAGTCCACCATAGACTTGAAAATATAATTCACATCCAATTTGGGGGAATTTGAGATGGATTTAGGTGATGATGGTAACATAAAAACATAAAATTATAATGATTATACTTGATTTATTATTTAATTATCGAGGATGTATATTGGAAGGGTGATGAAGAAGAATAAAAACAAAAACTATTATTTCAAAACGATTCCTTTCCTTTGAATAATATTCTTTGATTAAAATATTAACACCTATAATTTCAGTGTTATGACTAAAATAAAAGATCTAGATTATGAGGAGGGATTTAATTATGGTACATGTTTATATCATGGATGATCCAAAATGTGTTTAATTTTTATTAATATGAGAATAATGGGTTCACTTTTATAGGAGAGGGATGATGCACTCTAGGAATTCATAAAAATATTAAATTAATATAATTTTATTTTCTATTAAATTTTTTTAAAATTTATTTATTTCTAAAATATGATGATTTTTGGGTATAAATGTATTCATGCAATGAAAATTATAAATGTTTTTATTTTTTAGTCGTTATTTTTTGGCTAAACCCATTTAAAAATTTCAATGATATCTTGGAATTTAAATTTTGATGGTAAAAAAATTAAAATGAAATTAAAAATGACCAATTAATGAGACATTGATGAAATTTAATTACTTATACCAATTATAGAGAAAAAATTTATAGTTTTATAATTTTTATATCATTTAATAAAATATTTATTATTTTAGCATAACATTATTGCCAGTTTTGATAGTAGTCATTATTTATCTTTTTAAAAACTTCATAACATCTTTATATCTTCAAAAAAATCTATTAAATAATTTATAAAATTTCAAAATAATCCTGTAAACTCAGGGATAAAATCAATTTTTTAAAAATATATTTATTTTAATATTTATAATTACATTTATTTGTCTTTTTAATAAATTACAAAATTACTACATCATCATTTTGTCACCATTTAATTTAATTATTTGTTTTTTAAAAATCATAAATAAATTAACATGATTTTGGTAATAATTTTATATTTCATAATAATATTTATAGCGGAAGATATATTTTATATAACCTCCATATTAAAATTATTATACTTGTTAAAAACAAGGGTGTTCCAAAATTGTCTTCTCTTTGAATAATATTATAAAAATCATACTCTCACCCATGTTCCATCAAAATGTTATAATAGCTACCCAATAATGATTTTGGTAAAAAATAACTCATCTAATTAAATTAGGATATGTTTTATGGGTATTTTTACTATATTATAATACTATTTTGACATTAAATTACATAATTTACCCTTAACAGTGATAAAAAAAATACTACTAATGTTACTATTCGTAATACAAATAAGGAACTATACTGAAATAATATTTACCCCATAATTGAAATTATAAAATGAATTTTTATATTCTCAAATCATATAATTGGTGGATGTTAATTAAAAATCATACTTGTTTAAGGAATAAGAAAATGAGTTTTTAATGTAAAAAAGATAAAAAGATTACAATGTTTTTATATTCCTTCTCAATGGGAAGTTATTTCCAATGATCTATGTATGATCCTAAATCCACAATAAGTTTTTTACATGTTGGTTTATGTACCTTGTTTTTGTTAAATAATTTTTTTACAAAAGTTCATGTGATTACTTTGGGGTGTTCTAGGGGTTCGAGACATGAAATATAATGAAAAATGAATTTCAGGGAATGTCACAAGTTTTGTGCTCAGTTAATGAAAACCTTGCGAATCATCCTAGGAAACCTTACTGTCTTAGAAAAAGGCTATTTCACAGATACCAGACTGTTAGGAAAAATTCATGGAATCCCTAGAAAACTGTGTGAAGGGTGATTTTGGGACAGTGGAATTCACACGGTTTGCGCACAGATTGGTAAATTGTGCAGGAAAATCATGTTCCCCATTAGAGTTGGAAAATTTGAAAACATTTCCACTCTAGGATATTAAACAATAACTCAATATTTTCCACCATTCAACCCCTCTCAAATAGTGTGATTAACAAAGACCTCCATGGGCTTCCATGCATCGATATCTCACATTTCTAAGTTATTTTTGATGTCGTTGGTTACAAATCAAATCATTAGGAGAGTATAACCCTCTCCATCCATTCATTTTCTAGATTAGGGTTTTTATTTTTTTATACCTCCTTCTGAATCTGTAAACCCCTCCTTTTCCAGTGAGATATAGGTTTTGGATTTAAGGGGTTTTTGAATTTGGATCCATTTCCATGATTAAGAGTTCTTTGATGATCCCATTTAAGGTAGGTGGTCTACAAGTTTTATCCCGTAATTATATTTTAGATTTTCTCATGGATAAATTGTGTTTTTGTGTTTTGTTATTTGTGTTCATGGTCCTGTTGGATAGAATGGAAAAATTTGGTGTTTAATTTAAATATTAAAACCATCACGATTCCCCATGGGATGCATAGCGGAGGACATGACCATTTTCGGGCCACCCATGAGGTGCGCCAACATTACTGAACCTAGAGAGTGGTAGTGATAATTGAAGGATTTCTATGTAATAATTTTAAGCCGATGTATAACATGTTTTCATGATTTATTATACTGTAAATTCAATGATGATATATATTCCTAGGGTGATAAGTTCAAAAGGGGTAGATTGGAATGGCATGAAATTCAGTAATTGTATCTAATGAGATTATATTGATTGTTTAATCAATTATGGATAGAAATGTCCAAGGGGATTAGTGCATATTAAATGGAGTACTTGTAATTTGGAATTGATGAGGAAATTGGAAATTTGTTAATGGGATGTAATATTTGAATGGATAAATGTGTTGAATTGGTAAATACATTTGAATTATGTGGTACACATAAATGGTTGAATGTAGTAAAGTAGTAGTGTTTTGTGATATGAGAATTGTACTTTTGTGCATAAGGGTTAAATGCTTGTGAAATAGTCCATGGGAAAATGGGTTAATATATATGTTAATTGATAAATATTATCTATAGTATGGGCTTTTTGAATACGCATAATTGGTCAGGGCTTGAGAATTGGAATTTAGACAAATGGATTTGAATTGTTATTGGTAAATGTGTTAATGGGTTGTGGAATTGTATTAAACCCCATGTTATTGTTGTGTTTCTTTATTTTCGAATGGGAATGTTAATGCATGGTTTTTATGGTATGTTTTCGGTGACTGAATAAGTAAGAATGTTCACATGGCTTAGTAGAGGTGGGTACTGGCCTGAGGCTATACTCCGACGAGTTGTGTTACATTGAGGTAGTAAACTCCACCGCAAAAATGAACATGTCATGGAAAGGGACAGAGTATCTATCCCCATAATGGTCTCATTCCAATTAAATTGATGATTCATGGTTATGATAATGTTATGATGTGATATGTGTATCCATAGTGAGATATGGACTAGAATTATTTTCCTAATGCATAATGATTGATTTCCTTGGCCCAAGGTTAAACAATTTTTTCTCATATCCCATGGATAATCTGATAAAAAGGATTGAGTATTCAAAGTGGTATAAGAATTAGAATTGGGTAAGATTATATGAATGAATTAAGTGAACCTTGGATACCTAATGGCGACATGTGCCTGGTTTACTCACAATTTATTTTTTACATTCAATAAATATCTTCTTGAATGGATATTTTGTTGACATAGTTGGTGGTGGCCTATTGTGTTTCATAGTTACACCCTTCTCAGGCCGTAGTTGGGTACCTGGGAAAATTTTGTGGTTACAGGTTTGGATCAGGGAAAAGTCTCTACAATAGGATGTTGAGTTGTTCTCAATATGTACATGGATAAGGATCCATGAATAGATTCAGGACCCATTTGGATATTTGACCATTTATCTTATTTTTGGTTTTATTCACCCTACTCATCTAGTATGTCAGGATATTGTCAATAATGAATTATGGTTTGTATCGAGTTCGGAGATGTTATGCTTGCATGTTTACTAGCTGTTTCATATAGTTTCCTCTATTCATTTTGTTTTCTATTATGGATTACTCTGGTAAATAAGGTATATTTTCCCCACATGACTCATTATACCTTCACAGATAGTATAAAACCTCTATTATATGAATGAATACTCACGTCACCAAGGGAGGGAACTGTTGTTTTTTGTTGTTGTTCCAGTTGATGGATATTTGACCATTGGTTGATGCACATATTTTGTGATTTGACTAATTGAGGATATTTTTTTATATACCAAATTGCATGATGTTTTTCATTTATGCATCATTTTGGGCACCTATAGAAATATGTGTCATGCATCGTTATAGGCACACATGTTGGATGGGTGTGCGGTGAATAGAGAGTATAATGTATTTTACATATTTGATAAATTTGAACAAATTTTTTCCTAATAATGGTATTTCAAGTGCATGAATGGAAATAATGAAAAATAATAGTTATTTAATATCATGTTTAATGAAATATTTCTGTCGGGATAATATTTTAGTTGTGATAAATTATAAAGGGTGATTTTGTTTATAAAAAAAGATTGTGTAATAACAGAAAAATGGATAATGAATATAGCATAGTGGAAGGTGTAAATGAGTTTAAATGATCATTTTAACAATGTTTGAAATGGGAAATGTTCTTAAGAGTAATTGGATTAAAGAGGTATTAAAAAACGACAAGTAATTAAGAATGAAATTTGTTACCACATGTCTACCATGTCCCCGGGTATATATGATTTAGGGTAGTGTTATAAGTGTGATGACGACCATGGGGATATTCTATGGGGAAGTTTTTGTTTAAGGTTTATATCATGGGATTTTTTTCATAAGTGGTTAAATTACATTGGTTGTTGTTTGATTCTAGGGGTGAATGATAAATTTAAAATGATATTGATTGAGTTCAAAGGTGTGTCTCTATGGTGTTGTCAGTTGGACCCTTCTGTGTGTGGTTTGGGGCTGTGATATTAACCAAGATTGAGACTTTAAATTGGGAATTATAAGGCCATTATGGTTATAATATGTTTTGGGTGATGTGTTTTGGGACACCTTGGTGGGGTTTTGGACTTTTGGTTGTGAGGCGTTGCCCGGAAATGCGATTGTGGAAACTCTCATCATTCGTGACCATACCGAGTGCATGTTTGACCCAATGGATGGTTCCTATTTCATGGTGACCATGTGAGTGGAGACCTTATGTGTTGTTTTTGGTACCTGGAGATGATGTTTGGTTCATAATACTGATGAATGTGTACTTCATTGATATGAAACCTGGACTAAATGATTGTTTGGTGCTCTAGGAATAGTCTACATCGAAATTGGGGTGAGATCTCCATTCATGAGAATTACTTTATTCATGTCTTGATATGTATGGTTTGGAGGGTGAACAAATGTATTTTGTTAGTGGTGACTATAGTCTAGAGAATAGGTATCACTAAACCTTTATGGTATTATGTGAGATAGGTTGGACAAGGATATTAGTGATTTTGGGTGTGTGTCCAACATGTAGATGTTTTGTACATTAGCGGTGGGACTAAGAGAGTTTCATGGTGATGGTTTGGCCTAGATGGCTAGGTGGGATGGTTGATGGTTGGTGGGGCCTCTCAAGTAGTGGTTACATGATGATTGTTTTGAAAAATCAAGGTTTACCTCATGGAAGATTATACCTAGGTTACATGCACCTTGCACTATAAAGCATGGGAGACACTTCCGAGGTGATGTCAATGCACACTGAGTACCACTGTGTTTTAGTAAATGGTATTGTTCTACTTGTTGCATTCATAGGAAAACCCTAGTGTTTGTGATAGGAGGTAATTTTTGTTTCTAAGGATTTTATCATAATGATTATTCAATCACACATTTGTATGATGATTAACAGAGGAATCAATGTCGTTTTTGACTGGAGGAGATAAGGGTGACTGATGTTCAGTCAGATGTTTCTTCATAATTGTTACACCTAAGGTAAGGGTTGTCATAAGGGTGACCTTGTATCTATGAATGGTTTGGCTGTTGGGTGAGATATAGAGGCCACAACATGGTAAATATGTCTAACTAACCAATATATTTGGTCATGTAAGTGTGTGATGGGCTATACATAGGTATTGATTGATTGTAGAAGACTGTTGGTTTTGATGGTGTGTTGTACCATTGTGCTTCTATTTTTACCCATATGGTAATCATCGAATTTACTCAAGAAGTTTGGTTTAAGATGATCCACATGAAACGATGGTTCTAGACTGCTTGGCGATATGGTCATAGAGAAATGGTGAAACATGGTTGGGAGTCACATGTGAGAACAGTTGGATGGGTCTTGATGGGATGTGTTGGGAATGGGAGTCTATGATCCATAACATGTCATGATGTCCCTTATTTCGACATCAGAAATGGATAATTTGACGGTGGTCTTCTTTGAAAAAGTTTCTAGCATCTCATTGCTAGTGATGATCATTTTAATCCTCTTGACATCATCCCAGGTATGTTGTTAATCTCTGGCTTTATTCCAAGAGTCATGAATGTTTTTGTTTGGGTGAGGAACATCAAAAAGTTTACACTCATGGAAACAGTATATGTGGTTCTTAATGATAGGATGTGCACCCACAATGAAAATGGGTGAGGTCCTAGGGATAGAAAAAATGTTGACAAATTTCATGGGTGCCATTAAGAGAATCATAGAAAGGGCACAATGTGATGGTTCTTTTTCTTTTTTTGGGAAATATCTAGATGGCCATATTTGTGTGTTTGGGTTTGTCTTGTGATTGAGTGTAACACATGGTGAGTTGAATCCCTCCTAGAGACCAATGATAACTACACACTTAAGCTGGGATGTGATAAGTTATTCTTGGATTTGGAGAGGAGAACATTGAGTTGATGTAGTGGAACCAAGATGCTAATAAGTATCCAATGAGGTGAATGTATGGTTCCTCTGAGAGGCCATGTGGGACTTGGGTGTGGTGACTAATCAGACCAGTTTCGTCTTCGAGCTCATGGTGGATCTATGTGATTGTTATGATTTATGAACAGATGACATATAAGGGTGTGGTTGGATATGAAAATAGGTTGTGGAAATAATTGTTTTTTTATAACTCTAATGAATAATGGGGTTAAACTCTGGTAATTTCCCTTGGGTAGGTTTGTATTATCTTGATGTTGAAGGTACCTTGTCCATGTGTTGTTGTGTCACGCCATGGTTGAAGCTACATGAATGTATAGAGGGAAGTAATGCAATGATGATGAAATTATACCCAAATTTAGGGAATCACCTCTGTGGGTTTATAGTATGATAATGGTACACTTCATCTTAGTAAAAAAATTATGAACATGGGAAGGAGTTAGTTTACCCTCAGTAGAAGGTGGGTGCTCTAGGACAAGCTAGTTGGGATGGGTTGACCGGTGATGTTAATCCGGAATGGGTGTGTTGAGAGTGACCCGACTATTGGGTGAAGTTGTGGTGAAAAGTTCCATTTTGAAATAATGTTTTACTTGGTTGAGGTCATGTGGATCTTATTCCATGAATGGATAATGTAGTAATGTCCTTCAGAATTGTTTCTACAGTGTAGATGTATGCCAATGCAGGTTAGTACCCCTGTGAATTTTTAGCCATTGTTAGTTGGAACATGATCGGTGATGTGAAATTTGAGTTGAGTTTCTTTTGGTCATTCGTCGATAAGGGAGTTTCCTTATAAACAATAATTGGTGGAGATTACCATAACATATGAATGATTGGTTGAAAATGTGATCATTGTTTTGGATTTGAAGGATTCAGGTGGTCATCATTCGGGGGAGTTAGCCATTGTTGAGAAACTTAGAGTTAGTATAATTGATCAAGTACCCTAGAGTTTTTGGTAGTGTTTTTGTGAATAGTTTTCTAATGAAATCCTCAGGAATTTTTTTTTGAAGAAGTATGCATCGTCCTCCTGGTGATATTAGGTTTGGTCACCATTATAGTTTGTTAAATAGTGTAAAATGATTCTATGTTATTTGGGTCATGTGTTATGTAGTTGATTGGGCTGTTGTGGATTCGATTGGTTCTTTCCTAATGATAATACCATGTAGAATGCTTCCATATGATGTGAGTTTGGTTTTGATTTGTATTATTTCTCTATGATGTTCTCATGGATGAGTATGGTTTATGTTGACACATCCTTGAGGAGTATCTAGTTCGTGTTTTTTGTTGTTGTGAGGGTGTCTTGCAAGTCAAGACCATGCCTTGGTTGAATTTTTCATTGAGGCCTTATAATGTTAAATGGGATACTTATGAAAATGGGAAAGGATACATTTGTCTAAATTCTTGATATCATGTTGTGAAACCATTGTGATTCTCAGGAATAGGGACTCGAGGATGAGCTGTTATAATTTGGGGAGGATGTCAGACCTCTAAAACTCTATAAGGTGTGTTTTTTTCTTATATTTCAGTTTATGTCCCTTATTTTGGATAAATATGTGTTTCCAAAAGTTCATGTAAAGACTTTGGGGTGTTCCGAGTGTTCGAGACACAAAATAAGAATAAAAAGGAATTTCTAGCCATGTGGCATAGTTTGTGCATTGTTAGTGAAAACAATGTGTTTCATCGTAGGTAACAATGATTTCATGAATATAGGCTTTCACATGGATTTCAAATGGTTAGGAAAACCATGCAGAATCCCCAGAAAACCATGTGACAAGATGATTTTGACAGTGTAATGCGCACGATTTGCACACAGTTTTGAAAACTCTATGGGTAAACTATGCAGCTCAGTAAAGTTAAAAAATTTAAAAACATTACACACTAGGATTTTAAAACCCAGCATGGGATTTTCCTCCATTCTTTCCATCTCAACCCTAGTTACAAACCAAGACCTCCAGGGGCCTCCATGGATTGATCTATCACGTTTCTAGGCTATTTCGGACGTCGTTTGTTGCTAATCGAATCTCCATGAAAGTATAAATATCTTCATCCATCTATTTTTGGGATTAGAGTATATATCTTGGGTGATCTCCTTACAATGAAGTAAAACCCTCCTTTTAAAGTGAGATCTAGGTTTAAAATTAAAGACATGTTAGAATCTGCATCCATGTCCATGATTAAGAGTTAGATCATCATCCGAATCTGCTAGGTGGTCAACATGTATTATCCCATATTTTAATTTTAGATTTTTTCTTGGAATATTGTGTTCTAGTTTTTCATTAGTTTTATTCATGTTCATGTTAGATGGTTTGTTAAAATGGGTGTCTATTTGAACAATGCAAACACTCACAATTCCCCGTGGGATGCTTAGAGGAGGGAATTTCAATTTTAGGTCTACCCAAGGGCTACCCCGACAATCCCGGACCTAGATAGAGGTAGGGTTAAAGGAAGGATTTGCCGTTAAAAAATGTGAATCCAATATAGAACATGTTTTAATGTTTTAATAGATTGTAAATTAAATGATGAATGATATTTGAAGGTTGATAACTGAAAAAGGGGTTGTTTCAGAAAACCTTTATATGGTCAGATGGGTTAAATAAGATTATTTCAGTTGTTTAATGAATTCCAGTTATAAATGCCTATGGGGATTAGTTCATTTTACATGGTGAACATGTAGTAGTGTAATGGAATGGGAAATGACAGAATATGTTAATGTGATTTTATAATGGAATGGATGAATTTTTTGTATGGTTTGATACATGGGAATTATTTGGTAAACCTAATTGATTGAATGTTGTTAATAGGTTGTGTTACATGATATGAGAATTTTAATTGGGTGCGTAAGGGGTAAATTCAGGTGAAATGGTAAATGTTATAAATAGGTTAATATATATGGTAATTTATGAATATTATCTGATGTATAGGGATTTTGAATACACATAATAGGTTAGGGATGAGAATGGTAATTCGGCTAAATGTATAGGAATTGTAATTTGTAAATCTTTTAATGGGTAATGGAATTATATTAATCCCTATGTTGTTGTTATGCATTGTTAATTCCTAGTGGAAATGATTAGGGATGGTTTTTATAGTAAGGGTGACATGATTGACTAAATTATCACGTGCACATGGCTTGGTAGAGTGGGGTATTGACATGTGGATCTACGCCCACTGGTCAAGTTAGACTGAATCTTTAGTCTCCACCCCAAAAAATGCATGGGTTATGGAAGGGGAAAGAGCCTTTATTCCCCTAATGATTGCATTCCACCCTAACTGAGGATTTGAGATGATGATAATGTGTTGATGTGATATGCGTATCCCATGTGATATAAGTAATTTAATTATTTCCCCTATGCATAGGGATTATTTTTTATAGACCCATGTAAAAAATGTGTATGTGTACCCTGTAACATCCCCAAATGATAAAGGGTTAAATGACTAATTGATATGACTCATGTCAACAAGGCGCACCATCCTTTTTGGGATCCTGCCTGATTAGAACTCCACAGTTAAGCGTGCTTGGCCTGGAGTAGTGATCAGGAGGGGTGACCTTCTGGGATTTTTTCCAGGGTGTGTGTGAGTGATGACAAAGCACACTGGAAAGGACAAGTGTTGGAATGTGGGGACAATCATTAGTCAGATGACCCATTCAGGAATGTGGGTGGACCCTAGGGTGGGCCCCACGTGTCTGCGGGGCAACTGGTTGCACCTAGTGGGCCAGGCCCGACGACGATGTTAAGGCGGGGTGGTTGTGCTGTCACTGGGACCCGGTTGTCACATACCCCATGGAAGATGTGATAAACCGGATAAGTAATGAAGGTGGATTATGAATTGACATTGGGTAAAATTATAGGAATAGATTAAGTGAATCTGGAATACCCATTGATCACATGTCTATTTTTTCTCACTATTTATTTTTTAGTAGATGCTACAATCAATTTGAATAGATTTTTTGAAACACCATTGGTAGTGGACTAGAGAGTTTCTTACTCTCACCCTGAATTGGTTTCTATTGAGTATCTGAGGGGATTTCATGGTTGTAGGTCATAATCAGATAAAACACCATTCAATGTGATTTTTATTGGTGCCCGAGATGTACAAGGAGAAGGGTCCATACTAAGAGTTTTTACCTATTTTTAGAATTTTTCATTTTTCTTTTTTGTGTTTTTATTGAGCTTGCACTCCTTGTATCTCACAGCATTGTTTGAAATATGGTTCGTACCCCATTGGGAGATGTTTGGATCGCATGTTTATTAGTCATTCCATATTGTTTCGACTATCAATATTGTTGTATATTGTGTCTTACTTTGGTATAGAGGGTACAGCCTCCCCACATGACTCATTATACCCTTGATACAAGTCAGAAACCTCCAGCATATGGGGTGTCACGCTTGAGTTCATGTGATGAATCATCTTGGGGAACCACATTAGTTTCTACTGAGTCGGAGACATTAAGATCAAAATTGAATTAATTTTGAAATATTTGATGTAGTTATAATATTAAAGCATTCAAATATAATTTAAAACTATAAATAAATTTTATGAAAACATAGTTTTCAATTAAAGTGATGCATTTTTAACTATTAATCAAAATTTGAAACTCATCAAAATAATCATCAAATGTAAAATTTGATATTATGCCAAAAAATAAGATGATTATTTAGTGAAATTTAATTTATAAAAGTGAAAAAATAGTCATAAAAATTTCACCATCAAACAGCGACCAAACTTCCTTTTTAGAAGATTAATGATTTCAAACATAAAACAAGATTTATCCTATACTCTATTGAACATAGTGTATGTTTTAATGTATATATAATGAGTAAATATTAATGAATATGTAAATTATGTATTCTACCATTTACTAGGTTGTTACATTTCTGACCCCTTTTGGAAATTATGTCCTCAACTTTTTATTCACATATTAAATAAGTGGTGATATATTTTCCTCAGAACATTTTAAAATTGCCACATTGACTCCAAATACATATAGTTTTTCATAAAACCATTAAATGATTAATCAACTGATTTATTAATAACTACTCTCAATTGTCAAAAACCTGAAGTAGTTTTTGGAATTATAATGATATTCATTCAACTGAACAAATTATGGTCTCTAAACAAGAGGTGGATATGAAATATACATTCATAAACCTGAGTCATGAATGAAATTGTGTAAACGGGAAAATTTAAGAGGAAAATTAAATAAAATAGAAATAATACAATATTCCACAATATTTCATAGGGTCCAATGAATCATGGACTCATCTTTCCTTTAATACCAAAATGAATCACACTTAACCATTGAGAATGCTCGAGAAATCCAATATAAAATACCAAGAAATAATGATAGATTATATAGTCATCCACAAAACATTTCATCTTACATTGGGGTTTCTTCTAATTTCTGTAAATAAACTGAAATTTATCTTCCATTTCCTCTGTGAAGACTGGTCCTATCAACTTTCTTTCAACCACTTCACCCAAAAGTTTTCTGTATGACACCCCTTCCCAAATAATGGATCAAATGGGGACATTTATATACTAGAATATAAAATTTTATTATAGGAAAACACAACAAAATAAATGATTTGATCTGATCATCCATGGTAATGAATTAAAAAATAATTGTATCATGTATTATTGGTGGTGAATTTTTCATTATCATTGTTCATCAGATTGAAGATAAAAAGTTTTTCTGAAATTAAATTATGTACCCATCATATTCTATACTCATTTCCAAAATATTGAAGTGAAAATGGGATCATGATCTAATAAAATAGAGAGAGGAACTCTATGTAACCTTATAATATATTTAATATAAAACCTATAATGTTGATCTAGAAATAGAGTGTCTCGAATATGAATGAAAAAATGTATACTTGTCAATCAATCAACAATAACCCATATTCTGATTTTACCTTGTGAAGTCTTTGGTAATCCCACTATGAAATCCATTGAAATATTATATAATTTTTAAACAAAATGTGGAAAAGGATGAAGCATCCCTATAAGTTGATTTCTTTCTAATTTATCCTACTCACATGTCAAACACTACATGGTATAGTTAAAAATATGTCTTTTCATTACATCCCACCAGTAAAAGACATGATGGCCTTTGTGCATATATGTATTGCTTGTAAGAACATAAAATAGAGAACTATGATAAACATATTACAACTTTTTCTTCAATTATGAATCACAAGTCACACATAGTCTCTTCCTAATTATAAGAAAATATTTTTCTAGGTCATGTCCACTCAGTAACCACTATTGTCATACTAGGATCAACTATCATCCCAAATTTAGAAACAATATGACCATAGAATTAATTCATTGCAACCAAAATTCATACATACTGAATTTCCCTTAATTTTTAATTATATTTACGGTTTCAAAAAAAAACCATTAAATATCATTTGTGTTAATATTATCTAAAATATATAACAGAATTTGATCAATAAACCCGATAGAAAACATATCCAAGAACTCATGAAATATTCTATTCATAACATCCATGAATAAAACATCTGTGTTCGTTTACCCAAAAGACATAACTACATATTCATAATTACCATATCCTGTCTGAAACACATTTTCTGAAATTTATTCTTACTTTACATTAAACTGATGGTACCCTGATCCCAGATCAACATTGGAAAAATATTGTGTCACCTATAGATAATAAAAAAATCATCCATACAATAAAAATTATAATTTTTCTTAAAATATATGTTATTCAAAAATATATAATAAATTAAAAGTCACACTGAACTATATTTAAATTTTACAAACACAGAAAGAGTACCACATTGTGAACAACTATGTCGGATGAAATCATTATATAAAAAAACATGCAATTGATTTTTCATCCATAAATATTCTACATCATCCATTCAGTAAAGGGGTTTAAGAAATTATTTTAGCAGGAAAAACTAATTCAATAGAAATTTCAACTTCTTAATGATGAATAATACAAGGGAACTCATCAGTGAAAGAATAAAGATACTCTTTTACCAACATCACATCACTAAACGGAATAGTTCCTTTATTTTCAACAATATGCAGAAGCTGACATTCAATTCCTTCTTTTAATAGTTCCCCAACATCTTGATATATTATTAATGAAAATTGTTCTTTCTTTAATAAAATTTAAAACACTTTCTAAAAGGATACATCATTATAAATAAAGACTTTCTTAGAATGTTTATCAGAAAGCTATCCCATATTTAGGATAACATCAAACTATACTATAGGAAAAAAAGGCTTTTCATGTAAATTATTTTCACAAACAATGAAAAGTGTATCATTATTATTTATTTCTTCCATGATATTTCACCCATGTTCTGTCACCATAATTTATGGATTCATTTCTTATGGTGGGAATTTCAATTTACAGAAAAAATTCTCATAAATGAGTGAATGTATTGACCCTAAAACCAAGAATATACTAGAATAATATGAATAAAAAATAATGTACCAGATTCTAATTCATTTGATGGCCTAACATCTATTAAGGTAATTGCAAATGATTTCACCACACCATTCCCTATATTGATTTTCGACTTCCCCAATTTTAGGTTCCTCTTCTGACACTCATTTCCATAATGACCCATCTATTTAAACATAAATCCTTTTAATTAGTATATAATATTTTTTTCCGTTCCACTACATTGATATTTTCATTTAAATTCTGATAATTATGCTCTCTTTTAACACATCAGATGCACTTAAAAAAATAAAAAAGGAGTTCCCTGGTGTGTTTTTAGAATAATTCACCGAAACTATAAACTTACTTTTCTTACCATTAGACTTCTTTGATGAATTCTTCCAATTTTTTCAATCCTGACCTCTTTTTCAGTCATTTCTTAAAAAAACAGTTGATCATTAGAAAACTATATTTCCACCATCTCTCCACATCATGGATTATCTTCATAAATATTGATTTCACAAGAACCCAATACTGTTCAATATATTTTATTTCATCACAATTTAAAATTATTTATTTTAGTATCATTGTCCTAGATTAAATTTGGAGCATACCTTTCCAGTTGAGTGAATTGTTTTCTATATATAGCAACTTAAAATGTCCCCATTGTTAATTCAATGAATATTATGTTGAACTTCCATAAAAAAATCTTGAATAATATTTTTGAATTCACCCCACTCAAAAGAATAAATATTCTTGTGGACCCTAATATTATAAACCATCAACTACAACATACTAATATCACCATAAAAATCATAAAAAAGATGACTAACTCTTTATTTTATAAACACCCCATATCATATATATTATTTTACAGCGCATTGATCCATACATCAGCAACCATCATGACAAATGATCCCCTGAATAATGGTGGATATTTCCTCATGAAATTTTACACAAAATAAAATTCTCATTTTGGTAGATCAGGTTCATGACTATCCTGGATACCTATACCATTTTCCCCTAAGTCAACTGAGGAATCACTACAACAATCAGTTCAGTGTTAATTATGTCCATCTATGGTTTTTTATTTTGAATAATGAATTGATGACATGGAATTTCTTCTATATCATCCATGTTTCCTTAGTGGGAAACCATTCTTAACAGACATATCATTGAAAAATAAACATGGTATCCTTAAAATTATATATCACTTCAAATAAAAAATAAATTTAAAAAACAATTACATTTAATCTATTAATAGTACCTTTACCCCTAATTTTATCTAAATATAACATCGATACAACCTATAAGGACCAATCCTTATAACATTACATAATATTGAGTGAAGTGATAAATTTTATTTCTTTAAAATTGAGGATATATTTAGGATTATATTTTTCAAGAATTTTTCCATCAGTCAAACATAACATCCCAAAATCATAAAAACAATATACTACTAAAAAAGTATTAACATTTTGAATATTATATCAATTATGAAATAAATCACTATTTTTTTAGGAAAAATATTTATAACATCAACGTTTATTTCCTCTATAAAAAAATTTGTACCCAATGAAAAATATTTTAAAACTTTTGATGTGAACAAAAGGTGCATTGCAAGACATAAAATACTGAATGAAATTGTTATTTTGTAAAACATAAAACCCCATAAAACATTTTCACAAAATTATACTTTTCATACATAAAACATAATTTATTTTCCTTACCCCATTAAATTATAAGATTCCATTAAAATTGGATATAAAAAATAAAACATTAATGGTAACTTGTGTCATATATTCCATATCACAAATAAAATTTCAATATGTATTATACATACATAGTGAATAATATTTATGGTTACCTTTTGAATTCCCACATCAATAAATTACCTTAATATATTAGGATAAACCCAACTGATTAACTCTATATCATTACAAAATTAATCATACAGATATCACTAGATCATAGGAAAAAAGTATATCAAGAATCCATATATACTCTTAAATCATTCTGAATAACCATAACATAATCATAACGTAGAAAACATGAATAATGTAAAAATAAAATTTTCACATTCAAATAACTTTACAATTTTACTAATATGTACAATTAAAAATGAAAAAATCATGTTGGAAAATAAAATTGTAATCATACAGAGGAAGTATAAAAACATTAATGTAAAATGAATATAGGATAATACTTCTATGCCATATAATCTAAAAAATGTAACTTTTATATTTTTCAAAAATATATGAATGAGTAACTTTGAGTGAAATTTTTAAATGATTTTCCTTTACCTTGATTCTGAGTTGTCACATAAAAAATTGTCTTCCAGAATGAAAAATATTTATTTATTAATTAATTTCCTGAGAACCATTTTAATTTGTGCTGTAAATTTTATGTAACTTATTTTCATGTTATAATAATTACATAATTAATAAAGTTCATGTTAGAGGTTATGTCGATTTTTGGTAAATGATTCTAAAATTACTTTGGTAAGATGTCAACAGTCAAATTGATCATTATTCCATCACCAAATGAATAATATTCATGAAATAATAATATCATTTATGCATAAATTATATTATTATATAAAAATATTTATTAATGGTTATGAAAAATGGACAACATTTTAATCAGGAAGATAGTAGGTGGTCCGTATGAATGAGTAATGTTTCCATTATTCAGTTATTTTTATATAAGAAATATTATTTTAATATTATTTTTCCAAAATGAAAATAATATACTTAATATAATATTAAATATTTAAGTATAGTTCTATATATCATCTATGTGTGGTGGTAAAAAATGTATCACATCAATTTGTGTATATGATAATTTACCCAAACACACGAACGACATTATCATTTATATGTACATAGATATGTAAAAATATCAATGTTATATTTTTATTTAATAATATTAAATATTTCATTAAAATAAAATATTAAAAGTAAATGAACAGTTATGATCCGTCTTGAGGTATGGTGATAGAAATTGAACTATATTTGTTCCCAAGGGGGTAATATACCATATACATGAATGAATAATTCAATTTTAATTTGATGGAATTATAAATTTATTTATGTGATGATAATAAAATAATAATAACTATTTACTTTGAGTATTACAAATATTATTTTATCATGATAAAATAATACTTGAAGGAATTGGAAAAAACATAAAATAAAAAAATAATTAATTAAAATGATACCTTTCTATCAGATAATATCA
This sequence comes from Viscum album, assembly GCA_963277665.1. Lineage (NCBI taxonomy): Eukaryota > Viridiplantae > Streptophyta > Magnoliopsida > Santalales > Viscaceae > Viscum > Viscum album. The sequence continues at coordinate 1,300,855,648 of OY728140.1, read as the reverse complement.
TTTGATAAACACTTTAAAACAAATATGGTGAGTGTTATGCTGAGAATAAAAGCACTATAATGATAGGAGGAACACTAATAAGATATATGGTCAGATCATTGCCAATCCAAAATGGTTTTAAAATATACATAAGTGAGAAAAATGGGTTCCCTTTTATAGAAGAGGGGTGGGTCATTCATGGAATTCTTCAAAACATTAAATTAATTTAAATTAAGTTTCAATTTTAAATGATTGTAAAGTGATAGTTTTCATATATCGAATGAATTTGTGTTGAAATATCAAATGAAAATTTGAAAATATTTTATTTTTTTTCATAATCTGTTTTAACCTAATTAGCTATTAAGAGCATATGAGCATACAAACAAACTAAGGCTCCTCGTGCTACTGAGAGATAGTGATTTATTCTATTGGTATTTTGATATTTGAATTTTAACGATGCAATGTGAAATATCCTGATCATTTATATAGATTTATCCAGATCATTGGGAGGTATTATTTTAAATTAATTTGGGTATATCTAGTTTTGGACTTAATATGGGTGAGTTTGGGAGAATGTTAGAGAATTTTGGAAGGAAATAATTGACTTCATGTTTGGTACATGGTTTTACCAAACCATGTGCCCAACTCAACTAACCATATAAATTCATATAGAGGGGATTCCCATAGATGGAACATGTTTTGGAAAATTATGAACCCTAATAATAGAAACCAAGCACCCCCTAGAAGAGGAACTCCATTAAGGTGCACAGTTTGAATAAACATTGCTACCCTTCCCAAAAAACAATGCATTTTTTTTAAATATCACCATTTTTATTCGAACCCCACACCCCCCCCCAATGCATCCCATTTTGAACCCCATTTGACCCAATTTATTTTTTTCATTGTTTGTATGTTTTGTAAATGAATTACTTACACTAAAAACTCCATTATTCATGATTCAAAGCATGGGATTGATGATATGCTCCTCTCCTATGAAGTGAATCATATACTAGTTCTTTTCTCTTTGTTATCCCAATCATTTGGATATCATTAAGTGACGTAATCCCCTTTTTTTAAAATATATAAATATATTTTATGTTACCTAGATGTATGATTCTAGATCTAAATCTTCACATACAAGATATTGATATTTATTAATCATGATTTAGGGTTTTATGATATGGATCTCATTCTATATCATTGTGCTTATTGTTTTTTGGATATTTTTGGTCGAGTGATTGTCCATTGATGAAATGAGGTTGAAAATATATAATTAAAATCACAAAGTCTTAATTAAAAATATTTATATGTATTTATATAATTTCTACTAGATATTTAGCAACTTCATACTTGACTGAATTTATTAATTTGGTGAATAAATTAATTAACAGAGATGTTCAAAGTTGGGATATTATGATTATAGATTATGAATAATTAATTTTGAAATAAATTATGAGGTATTTACTGTTAATAAATTATATAATTAATTTGTAAAATAAATATGAAAAATAGAATTTTCAATTGGGGATATTGAGTTAAGAGATTTACAATAACTAATTGATGAATTAAATTTGTTTCTATTTAAATGAATAATCTGGAATAAATAAATAATGAATGAATTAATGAATGAAATGTGATTATTTGTTATCGAATTAAATAATTTATTAAATAGAATAATTAATTGTGGAATTAATTAATGCGAGTAATGTGTTTATTTATTATTTAATTAAATAATATGATTAAATAAATAGTGAATTAATTGATGTAACTAATTATTTTGTTTATTTTTCGAATGAAATAATGTGATTAATGTGATTAATGGCATTAATTGACCAGTTAATTAATAAATGGTAGTACAATGATACTTTATTTGTTAAATAAAATAATGATATCGATGGGATTAGTTAATTGAAGACTTAATTAGTTTTAGTAATGAGATTAATTAATTTTGAATTATATAATATAAATTTCCTGGAAAATAAATTGGATAATCAATTTAAAGGATTATATGTGTGTAATTAATTCATAATTAATTTATATAATTTAGATATTCAAGTAATTGAATAATTAATTGGAGAAAATTGAATGTGATTAATTTATTGTTAGATGAATTCATATATTTGACATAATAAATTAATTACATAAATAATTCGATTATATAATTGTGTTATTATAATTTAATGACATTAATTAATAAATTGGAGAATTAAATAATTAGGATTATAATGTAAATTAAATTGAATTCAATTGATAATGTAATTGGTGAATAAATAAATGTGGATTGTTTTGTTAATGAAATTGAATGAGTGAGATTAATTAATTATTGAATTAATTAATGGTGTTTTTTTTAAAATTGAATAAGTTAAATAAATAAATTTTTGAATTAATTGATGGGGATTATTCTATTAGTGAAATTTAATGAGTTATATTAATTAATTGGGGAATTAATTAATGGAAATTTTTTCATTCATGAAATTGAATGAGTTGGATTAATTAATGGGTGAATTAATTAATGGAGATTGTTGTGTAGATGATATTGTGTGAATTAGATAATTAATTTTTGAATTAATTTTTAGATATTTATATTATTTAATTGAAATAATTAATTGACGACTTAATTATGATATATTGATATTTGGGGATTGAGAAAATAAAATTTTCAATTAATTATTAAATATTGAGAGTAAAAATGAGATAAATAATTTTGGAATAAATTTTAGTATTTCTAGATGTTGGTTTTGATAAATTAATTGATTAATTAATAAATTAAATAGACATACATAATGATTTAAGGAATTAATTTTGTGAATTTATGTGATAAAATAACTATTGAATAAGTAATGAAATTGGTGTGATTAGTTGATTGATGAATTCACTAATAGAATTGATGGTATTAATTTATTCTTGAAATAATTAATTAATTATATGTGATTAATTGAGTGTTAAATTAATTAATATTATTTATGTTATTAGTTAGTTGTTGAATTAACAAGTGTAATTTATTTTATTAGTTAAATTGTTAATTAATTATAGAAATTGATGCGATTAATTAATTGTTGAAATGATTTTTTTTATGTGATTAGTTAATTATTTAATTAATTAGTGTAATTTATGAGGTTAATGAATTTTTAAGTAAATTAATATTTATGATGTGATTAATTAATTTTTGAATTATCTAGGGTAATTTATGTGATTAGTTAATTGTGTAATTAACTAATGTAATTATTTTGACTAATTAAATAACAAATTAATTAATTTTATTGATTTTATTAGCTAATTGTTGAATTTACTAGAGGAATTGATGTGTTTAACTAATTTTATTATTAATTTATATTGTTGATATGATTATTTAATTGTTGAAATATATTGATAAATGTATTTGATAAATTAATTGATGAATTAATTATGTTTTGATTAAAGGAATGTTGTTCATTAAATTTTGAAGTTATGAATGGTAATAAGGTCATTCTGTTTTGAAGTAAATAATGGTAATATGATCATTCTATTATGTGTTAATATTGGTAAATGGTCATTTAATTGTGGGAATAAAATGTTAACATGAATACTATAATGTCAGAATTATGATTCGCATTATGGGAATTCATGTCTGAATTAAAGAATGGTAAGACAAAAATTATATTGTATGAAGTAAGAAAGTAAACATGGCAATTAAAGTGTGTATTAATGAATGATAACAAAGGAATTGTGAGATAAAGCCACACATAAGAATACATCGGCCTCTGGAAACAGCGGAATTTCGTATTTAGAAATGATATCCCCAAAACATACATCAGACTTTTTCATGATCCTAAGTTGGTATTGATATTTGATATAACCTAGGAATACATAATTCTCCATCATTAGTGAAAGTAGTTGATGTTGTATCGGTGTTTAAGGGAACCCAAGTGTTTATGTGCTTAAATAAATATTAATTTCAAATATTATAATAGTTTAAATATGAATTTTATTTGTTACCTTAAAAACATCATATATATTTTTTTGACTCAATATTGACATAGACACCATTGCTGGTGGCATACTAAGTTATAATCAGACCCTACATGTGCTACTTGATCGATACCTGAATTAACTATTACTTTTAAAGACTGATAATAGGAAAATACCTATGTTATAAGGGTGATATGGGGGTGGAGCATCGACGATGGAAATGAACATGGTTTGGGACCTGCTTTGGTGTTTCCAATTTCTTCACTATTGAGTTTTTATATAAAATCATAGAACATTAATTAGCATGACATATTTATTTTTCAGTTTTGCTGTAGTACTTTAGGATTAGGTTATCATGAGATATTGGTATTATTCTGGTTTTTCTGTTAATTACTATTATTTATATTAATGGGTGTACTTCTATAATTACAAAAGAAGTGTAATGTATCCCTTTGGATGATATTAGACTCGTGTTTCTAGTGATCATTGTTTGTAGAGACCCGAAGTCTGACGTACATTGACATTACATTACTTTTGCGGAATACTTAGTACATAACAAAAACACACACACAAGGATCGTAATAGTTTAGTGTCTTTGGAAACTCCCAATAAAATCTTCTAATCGTGGTGAAAGATCTTCAACATCTCCTATAAAGATCTTCCTTTTTTTACCTAAAACATTTCTTTATATCCTGGGGAAAAGAAAACATAAAAGGGTGAGCTCAAATGCTCAGTAAGGGTAAAGAAAAGAAATATCAATCACATCGTATTCATAAGAACATAACATTTTGGAAATCATAACCTGCAAAAGAGAGCATAATTTCATAACATGGGATAAATCATGGTAGTGAAATGTAATCACAATAATCATAACTTAAAACATGAAACTTTGTGGAATTCACACATAATCATAGAGAATCATTTCTTGTTAGTCAAGACTCATTGCCAAGACTATCTTAGTGGACAAAGTCCCTTTCTGAATCGAGTAACCCTCGTTTCAGTCTAGTTTCACTGAACCGGTATAACCTACCGTTCCAGCCATGTCTATCTCATGAGATATAAAATCTTTACCCAATGCATTGGAGGAAGATATAGGTCCCACCCATCTTATAATGAATCCTTTCTTATGTGTTCCACATAATCATAAATCATAAATCATAGCGTAACCCATGTAATAAAAATGGGATTCTTAAACAACATGACATCATAAAACAATTCATATAAGATAAAATAATTCATAAAAATAATTACATCTCAACATAATCAAATCCATGTAATAATAGGGATAGAAACAGAACCCTTTATTATCTTAGATGGAAAATAATTTTGATAAAACACTTGTACTCCATTCTTGAGGAAAATATCCTTTCAAATTAAAAAAAATTTTCCTTTCTTAACATGTCATACAATTTTAAACTAAAAGAAGTTGATTAAAAATAAACTTGAAAACTTGTAAAGGAATCTTCTTGGAAATAATTTTTTTAAAAATCCATTTATGTCATATAAGTTAAAAAAACATTCTTCGTACTTTTGTCGGAAAAGTCAAAAAGTACCTCGTACGAAAAACGACAAAAGATTCCTTTCATATATTTTACTAAAAACTCACTGAAGGGTAAAATTGGATTTAAAAAGTTTTAGGTGGATGGAAATAATATTACATATTGAGGAAACATGGATGTGGATGATAAAATACACCCCAGTAAATACCAAAGTATAATCAATCTCGGATAAAAATGAGATTGTGATATTTCCCTTACCTTAGGTTCGACTTGCTTTGTAAGTGTCCAAACCTCCTGTATAATGATTTAAATAATGATATTGACTTATTCCAGAATCATATTCATTTTTATTATATCATATATGGTCCACTTATGACTTTATATTACCCGTTCTATTGTAAATTCATGTTAAAGAAGCGTTTTGGGTAAAATCGTTTCATTTATCGTAGGTGTTTTTAACTTGTAATAATTAATATGATTACTTGGATCATGATTACTTATATCCAGAATGTAAAAAATTATTTATATATCATATATATTCAGAATATACATATATGTAATATATTGATAAATGGAATGAAATACACCATTCATGGAGACGGTAGTCCGTACGTACGCATGAACGTTGTTTTCGTTTCCTTATTGAATTGAATAGAATTAAGTAGATGACATAAATATAAACATACATAAATACAGTATAATTATTATGTCATATATTTTATTAGTACTTATTATATATACTTTATAATCATTCATGAATGGTTAATCATTGAGAATGAATCTCATCGCGTCGTGGAGACGGTAGTCCGTACGTACGCACGAGCGATGATATCATTCTCATGGTTGTGGAATTGTGTTGAAGTGTATGTATACTATTTCAGTATCAATATCACTTTATAATAATTATATATAGTTATTCATTACACCATTATACCCATCCAATTAAGGTGGTGACGGAAAATAAATTACACCACGGCGTGGAGACGGTATTCCGTACGTACGCACGCGCGGTGATTTCCTTTCTCCGTAAGATGGATAGAAGGTTAATTAGAGTTGTTTTATATTTATAATAACATATCAGTATGTAAGTAATACTGATGTTATTACTTTATAATGAAACAACTAAAGAAGGAGAAGTTGAAGAAGAAAGAAATTGAAAAGATCGGTAATGGATATTACCTCTTTTTGACGCGCCTTCACTTATCCTCCACTTAAAGAACTAAGGATGGTATTTCAAAAAGACCAGGACCTCTAGGATGATACTAGGGAAGTGGAGAAGAGATTTTGGCAGGGTTTGGCCGAGATTGAGTGCTCAAATTGGTGTGAGGAGAAGGGGGAGGAGGAGTCCTTTTATAAGGGAGGAGAGGGGCACCTTAGAAATATCTCAAATTATTATTTTATATTAAAGTCAAAATCGGTTTATAATGGTTCCAAAGGGTCTTATTTCGAAGCTAAAGTGGGGATGGGTCAAAATACTATCAACCAATAGGATTTAGACAAGTTCAGGTTATTATTTTAACCTTATAAATTAGATTTAACTCTAAGTTAAATAATTTAACTTTTACCGTGTCTTTTTTTTCTTACACTATATGCTTAATACACTTAATATATCATGCCAAACGAACTCCAAATTGTTTATTATTAATATATATATCCTTATCTAAGTAATTTGGCCGAACCTTAGATTTTTAGGAATAAAATAACAATTTATAATATAATATTTGATTTAAAAACTATTTTGTGTCAATTTTGACACTATTTGATATATGATTTTTGTGAAAGTCATAACATAATTATATGTTCTAAAAAAGTTGACTAAATAAATACTAATATATCATAGTAACCTATAAAATTAGTTGAATTCATAAAAAGTCAAAATTAAATTTATTTTGGTGTTTATAACATCAATTATGTCAATATTTCATTAATAAGATAATTACTGCATCATCATTGTGTCATAAATAAATTAAATTATATAATGTCTAAAAATTAAAAATAAAATACCATTATATAGGAAATCTTTTTATCTTTCTAATGAATATTTATAGTCGAATTTATATTATTTATAACCCCATATTAAAAATAATTTTCTTATTAAACTTTGATTTTAACTATTTTAACTATTCATTAAATAAAATAATATTAAATGTCATAATCTAATCCAAGTGTACCTAAATGGTCATATTATATTCATAAGGTTGTTTTTGGTCGAAGTACACTTATCAAATAGAATTAGGACATGTGTTAGGGTAATAGTAATATCATATTTACCCTTAGTTACCCTATTAACTATTAACGACGGTAAAAAAAAGTAAAAAGTTACTATTCACCAAAAATTATTTTCATCTCATTGAACCAAATTTTTCTTACTGACATCGACCGTGTCTCTCGGATTTTTGAAATTCCATTCACAGAAGCGGTAAAATTACGTTTTATGAAAAATTCAGTTTTTTAACTACCACTTAGTAGTTTCACTATTAAACAAAAATTGATGTTTTTCAGAACAATGCCAAAATTTCATCCTAAGCTATATTTCATATTCCGAATTCAAAAATGAAGTCTATTTTAGAAAATTCATAACATATAAGTTGCATTAATTAATTTTATAATTAAATCCAGCTGTTAAAACAAATAATGTGTTTTTAAGAAACAATATCTATCAAAAGATTGACACTTGATTATGTCTGGTTTAAATGTGAAATTACAACCAATGACCAAAATTGTATTAAATTGTAAAAACATATTCTAAATATACTTTAAAACCACTAAAATTAATAATTTATCACTATTAATTATTTCGATTAAAAAAGTTGTTTTTAATTATAATTTAGTAATTTTCACTATTCATCAGAATATGAAAGTTATCCGAAAAGTACAAAAATTTCACCTTAGGCTAAATTCGATACTCCGAATCTAAAAATGAATTCCATTTTGAAAAATAAAATTTACAAAATTTTAAAAAGTGGTTATTACTATTCATATCGGCTAGTTTTAATAATATTTTAATAGCATATCGTTGTTTCGTGAAACTCAGTATTGCGTACTACACACGCTATCGAGGATGGTTGCGATTGCGTGTAATGCAAGGAAAGTCAAGGATGCGTGTTGTGAAAGCTCCTTTTGGTGTAGCGTACAACACAAAACATTAATAAAATTAAAAAGAATATTTTTCATAAAATCTCGGGCTGTTACATTCTACCACCCTTAAAATGAATTTCGCCCTCGAAATTCATCGGGGTTATAAATGGTTTACTATTCGAAAGTTTATTTAATAGAAACCAACATCGTAAAAAGGAATATCAAAACCAATCTTTAAAAAAAAAATTTGAAACGTAACGGTTACCCAAATAATCTAATCACTGGGTTTCCACATAGGTGAAAATATGGATATGGAAGAGAAATCTAACCATCATGTTCTGATGGAGAGTGGTAGACAACATGGCTATGGAAAATCCCGCAATCACAAAGCCATAAATTTGTGACGATCTAAGGTACCATCTGATTCATCAGATATAAGATCACTAGGACAACATTTTTGGTTTTCAAGATCATTTCCTTAATGTTGAAGAATTTGAATTAGAATAAATACTTACTTTATTTTGGTACAATCTCACTGTTGTTCGTGCCTTGAACAATTTCAACTTCATCTCTTAAATAAATGAAGTTGAATTTGTTATTTGTGAAGTGTTAGCAGATCATGTGATAGAATGACGGGTCATTCTATCTGTCTCAAACAAATGGTTAGCAAAAATTATATACATAATCGATCTATATTGAGATTAATCATATATGGTTCCTAAAATGGACTTTATACTTCATATATCATACTGCTTAATATAATAAAACTAGTTTCTACTAAACAGGGACTTCCTGTAGGCCAGTGGTAGGCGATAAAGGCCAGTCGCACTTCGGTTGTGGGTTCGATTTCCACAGCCTTGTCCGATGCGATGGGCTGTCGCCCGTCCTGCAGGTTGTCCTTTTTCTAAAACTATATTACTATAACATCCCGTCAATAATATCGAGAAAACATTTATCCTTAAACAATACTAACTAATGTCCAACATAATCCATTCCAATCTTTAGCCTTATCCATAATACTGCAGTCCACTCTTATAACATAGTGAAAACGATTACCAGAGAATTAACACCATAGTCGATCCCCATATATCATAAGATATGTTTTGTTGGTCACATTCCAAACATTCAAAGTTTTTAAACATGTATTCTCTGAATACCTTAGTGAAAACATGAATGCAGTTAAAATTTTACACTTTCCACATACCAAAATCCTCAAAATTCTATATACTTAAACAATGATATCACTTAGTCCTTATATAAATCATGAGCTCATGAATACTGTTAAACATTTCATTTTCTCGTTTTCCCTTCATTATGTGCATAATATCTCAATCAATTTGAATACCACATTAGACCAATACATAAATATTCCAATATTCCATGATACAAAATTATTTTGGAATCCCATTACATAAACACTTAATCATTCCACCACATAGTTTTCATATTCAACATTGCCAATTGTGATCACATGTGACTTCCCTTTGTCCTTTGCCTTAAGCGGTTGCTCATGTCGATCATCACTAACCCTTGGATTAGGGCATTTATTATCATAATGCCCCATTTCCTTGCACTAGAAGCATTGAAGTGTTGGTTGTGCATTCTCTGCAGTGTTTGCTTTATTCATATCATTAGAATCCCTTTTTCTATTACTTCGACACTCAGCTGCTCGATGACCTTCTTTTCCACACTTAAAACATTTTCTAGTCCCTTTAAGACAATCTCCACTATGCTTCTTTCCACAATTTGTGCATAAGGAAACATTCATCTTCTTTTCACCATTATTCTGAGATTTCTCCTTGAACTCCATCTTTCGTTTCTTGTCAAAACCATGAGATGGAAATGTAACACCAACTTCCATTTCTACCTTGATAGCACAACACACAATTTCTTCATAGCTACTGAAGTCTCTTATAGCTAATTCCCTTCGAAGACTTGGTTTTAAGCCACTGAAAAATCGATCAACTTTACTTTCAGGTTGGATGATAATGCCAGATGCATACCTTGCAAGTCTTGTAAAATTTGCTTCGTATATACCAACAGATTCATCATCCTTTTTCTTTAGTTCAAGAAACTCCTTCTCCATCTTTGTTCGAAGAATACGAGGGAAGTACTTATTGAAAAATAAATTCTTGAACTCGTCCCATTCCATGGACTCAATTTCATATCTTTACCTTGTATTCTTGATAAGATTCCACCATTGATCAGCTTCACCTTCCAAACGATATACTGCTAAGGGACTTTATCATGTTCAGAAAATTGAAGAACTGAAAATATCTTTTCAGTGGTACTGATCCATTGTTCTGCAACAAGTGGATCGGAAGTCCCACTGAAAGAAGGTGGACGTTGCCTCATGAAGGACTCAATAGAATACTGTTCCTTTATCTGCTCATTTGGAAGTACAGAATGATTCATAGCTTGTGTAAGTATAGCAATAAGATTTTGCACTCCATCTCCCATAACATTTGTTTGTTCAGGAGGGTAATCATTGCATTGTCCATTGCATTGATCAACATGGTTCCTTCGGGTTCCAGCCATCGTCTAAAACCCAAAAAGAATAGTGTGAGAGGCAAAAATCATGCTAGTGAAAACAACATAATAAAGGGGGAGTACCCTTAATATCTAACATCTTAGGTTAAATTATAAGATCGTTATCATAGTTCTAGGATTATATCCTATACGTATACTTATCCTTAGGGACATCCCTGGACATACCTTAGAAATATCTCTATGGTTCTTACTAACGTTTTCGCATCCTAGTTTCCAAAGGATGACTAAACCTTTCCTCTGATACCAACTGTAGAGACCCGAAGTATGACGTACATTGACATTACATTACATTTGCGGAATACTTAGTACATAACAAAAACACACACACAAGGATCGTAATAGTTTAGTGTCTTTGGAAACTCGGAATAAAATCTTCTTATCGTGGTGAAAGATCTTCAACATCTCCCATAAAGATCTTCCTTTTTTTTACCTAAAACCTTTCTTTATATCCTGGGGAAAAGAAAACATAAATGGGTGAGGTCAAATGCTCAGTAAGGGTAAACAAAAGAAATATCAATCACATCGTATTCATAAGAACATAACATTTTGGAAATCATAACCTGCAAAAGAGAGCATAATTTCATAACATGGGATAAATCATGGTAGTGAAATGTAATCACTATAATCATAACTTAAAACATGAAACTTTGTGGAATTCACACATAATCATAGAGAATCATTTCTTGTTTGTCAAGACTCATTGCCAAGACTATCTTAGTGGACAAAGTCCCTTTCTGAATCGAGTAACCCTCATTTCAGTCCTGTTTCACTGAACCTGTATAACCTACCGTTCCAGCCATGTCTATCTCATGAGATATAAAATCTTTACCCAATGCATTGGAGGGAGATATAGGTCCCACCCATCTTATAATGAATCCTTTCTTATGTGTGCCACATAATCATAAATCATAAATCATAGCGTAACCCATGTAATAAAAATGGGATTCTTAAACAACATGACATCATAAAACAATTCATATAAGATAAAGGAATTCATAAAAATAATTCCATCTCAACATAATCAAATCCATGTAATAATAGGGATAGAAACAGAACCCTTTAATATCTTAGATGGAAAATAATTTTGATAAAACACTTGAACTCCATTCTTGAGGAAAATATCCTTTCAAATTCAAAAACATTTTCCTTTCTTAACATGTCATACAATTTTAAACTAATAGAAGTTGATTAAAAATAAACTTGAAAACTTGTAAAGGAAGCTTCTTGGAAATAATTTTTTAAAAAATCCATTTATGTCGTATAGTTAAAAACAACCTTCTTCATACTTTTTTCGGAAAAGTAAAAAAGTACCTCGTATGAAAAACGACAAAAGATTCTTTTCATATATTTTACTAAAAACTCACCGAAGGGTAAAATTGGATTTAAAAAGTTGTAGGTGGATGGAAATAATATTACATATTGAGGAAACATGGATGTGGATGATAAAATACACCCCAGTAAATACCGAAGTATAAACAATCTCGGATAAAAATGAGATTGTGATATTTAACTTACCTTAGGTTCGACTTGCTTTGTAAGTGTCCGAACCTCATGTATAATGATTTAAATAATGTTATTGACTTATTCCAGAATCATATTAATTTTTATTATATCATATATGGTCCACTTATGACTTTATATTACCTGTTCTTTTGTAAATTCATGTTAAAGAAGCGTTTTGGGTAAAATCGTTTCATTTATCGTAGGTGTTTTTAACTTGTAATTATTAATATGATTACTTGGATCATTATTACTTATTTCCAGAATGTAAAACATGATTTATATATCATATATATTTAGAATATACATATATGTAATATATTGATGAATGGAATGAAATACACCATTCATGGAGACGGTAGTCCGTATGTACGCATGAACGCTGTTTTCGTTTCCTTATTGAATTGAATAGAATTAAGTAGATGACAAAAATATAAACATACATAAATACAGTATCATTATTATGTCATATATTTCATTAGTACTTATTATATATACTTTATAATCATTCATGAATGGTTAATCATTGAGAATGAATCTCATCGCGTCGTGGAGACGGTAGTCCGTACGTACGCACGAGCGATGATATCATTCTCATGGTTGTGGAATTGTGTTGAAGTGTATGTATACTATTTCAGTATCAATATCACTTTATAATAATCATATATAGTTACTCATAACACCATTATACCCATCCAATTAAGGTGGTGACGGAAAGAGATTACACCACGGCGTGGAGACGGTATTCCGTACGTACGCACGCGCGGTGATTTCCTTTCTCCGTAGGATGGATAGAAGGTTAATTAGAGTTGTTTAATATTTATAATAACATATCAGTATGTAAGTAATACTTATGTTATTACTTTATAATTAAACAACTAAAGAAGAAGAAGTTGAAGAAGAAAGAAATTGAAAAGATCGGTAATGGATATTACCTGTTTTTGACGCGCCTTCACTTATCCTCCACTTAAAGAACTAAGGATGGTCTTTGAAGAAGACCAGGAATTCAAAGATGATACTAGGGAAGTGGAGAAGAGATTTTGGCAGGGGTTGGCAGAGCTTGAGTGCTCAAATTGGTGTGAGGAGAAGGGGGAGGAGGTGTCCTTTTATAAGGGAGGACAGGGGCACCTTAGGAATATCTTAAAATATTATTTTATATTAAAGTAAAAATCGGTTTATAATGGTTCCAAACGGCCTTATTTCGAATCTAAAGTGGGGATGTGTCGAAATCCTATCAACCAATAGGATTTAGACAAGTTCAGGTTATTATTTTAACCTTATAAATTAGATTTAACTCTAAGTTAAATAATTTAACTTTTACCGTGTCTTTTTGTTTTCTTACACTATATGGTTAATACACTACTATATCATGCCAAAAGAACCCCAAATTGTTTATTATTAATATATATATCCTTATCTAAGTCATTTGGCCGAACGTTAGATTTTTAGGAATAAAATAACAATTAATAATATAATATTTGATTTAAAAACTATTTTGTGTCAATTTCGACACTATTTGATATATGATTTTTGTGAAAGTCATAACAGAATTATATGTTCTAAAAAAGTTGATTAAATAAATACTAATATATCATAGTAACCTAGAAAATTTGTTGAATTCATAAAAAGTCTCAAAATTACATTTATTTTTGTGTTTATAAAATCAATTATGTCAATATTTCATTAATAAGATAATTACTGCATCATCATTGTGTCATAAATTAATTAAATTATATAATGTCTAAAAATTAAAAATAAAATACCATTATATAGGAAATATTTCTAACTTTATAATGAATATTTATAGTCGAATTTATCTTATGTATAACCCCATATTAAAAATGATTTTCTTATTAAACTTTGATTTTAACTATTTTAACTATTCATTAAATAAAATAATATTAAATGTCATAATCTAATCCAAGTGGACCTAAATGGTCATATTATATTCATAAGGTTGTTTTTGGTCGAATTACACTTATCAAATAGAATTAGGACATGTGTTAGGGTAATAGTAATTTCATATTTACCCTTAGTTACCCTATTTACTATTAACCGCGGTAAAAAAAAGTAAAAAGTTACTATTCACCAAAAATTATTTTCATCTCATTGAACCAAAGTTTACTTACTAACATCGACCGTGTCTCTTGGATTTTTGAAATTCCATTCACAGAAGCGGTAAAATTATGTTTTACGAAAAATTCTGTTTTTTAACTACCACTTAGTAGTTTCACTATTAATCAAAAATTGATGTTTTTCAGAACAATGCCAAAATTTCATCCTAAGCTATATTTCATATTCCGAATTCAAAAATGAAGTCTATTTTAGAAAATTCATAACATATAAGTTGCATTAATTAATTTTATAATTAAATCCCGCTGTTAAAACAAATAGTGTGTTTTTAAGAAACAATATCTATCAAAAGATTGACACTTGATTATGTCTGGTTTAAATGTGAAATTACAACCAATGACCAAAATTGTATTAAATTGTAAAAACATATTCTAAATATACTTTAAAACCACTAAAATTAATAATTTATCACTATTAATTATTTCGATTAAAAAAGTTGTTTTTAATTATAATTTAGTAATTTTCACTATTCATCAGAATATGAAAGTTATCCGAAAAGTACCAAAATTTCACCTTAGGCTAAATTCGATACTCTGAATCTAAAAATGAATTCCATTTTGAAAAATAAAATTTACAAAATTTCAAAAAGTGGTTATTACTATTCATATCGGCTAGTTTTAATAATATTTTAATAGCATATCGTTGTTTCGTGAAACTCAGTATTGCGTACTACACACGCTATCGAGGAAGGTTGCGATTGCGTGTAATGCAAGGCAAGTCAAGGATGCGTGTTGTGAAAGCTCCTTTTGGTGTAGCGTACAACACAAAACATTAATAAAATTAAAAAGAATATTTTTCATAAAATCTCGGGCTGTTACATTCTACCCCCCTTAAAATGAATTTCGCCCTCGAAATTCGTCGGGGTTATAAATGGTTTACTATTCGAAAGTTTATTTAATAGAAACCCACATCGTAAAAAGGAATATCAAAACCAATCTTTAAAAACAAAAATATGAAACGTAACGGTTACCCAAATAAACTAATCACTGGCTTTCCACATAGGTGAAAATATGGATATGGAAGAGAAATCTAACCATCATGTTCTGATGGAGAGTGGTAGAGAACATGGCTATGGAAAATCCCGTAATCACAAAGCCATAAATTTGTGACGATCTAAGGTACCATCTGATTCATCAGATATAAGATCACTAGGACAACATTTTTGGTTTTCAAGATCATTTCCCTAATGTTGAAGAATTTGAATTAGAATAAATACTTACTTTATTTTGGTACAATCTCACTGTTTTTCGTGCCTTGAACAATTTCCACTTCATCTCTTAAATAAATGAAGTTGAATTTGTTATTCGTGAAGTGTTAGCAGATCATGTGATAGAATGACGGGTCATTCTATCTGTCTCAAACAAAAGGTTAGCAAAAATTATATACATAAGTCGATCTATATTGAGATTAATCATATATGGTTCCTAAAATGGACTTTATACTTCATATATCATACTGCTTAATATAATAAAACTAGTTTCTACTAAACAGGGACTTCCTGTAGGCCAGTGGTAGGCGATAAAGGCCAGTCGCACTTCGGTTGTGGGTTCGATTTCCACAGCCTTGTCCGACGCGATGGGCTGTCGCCCGTCCTGCAGGTTGTCCTTTTTCTAAAACTATATTACTATAACATCCCATCAATAATATAGAGAAAACATTTATCCTTAAACAATACTAACTAATGTCCAACATAATCCATTCCAATCTTTAGCCTTATCCATAATACTGCAGTCCACTCTTATAACGTAGTGAAAACGATTACCAGAGATTTAACACCATAGTCGATCCCCATATATCATAAGATATGTTTTGTTGGTCACAATCCAAACATTCAAAGTTTTTAAACATGTATTCTCTGAATACCTTAGTGAAAACATGAATGCAGTTAAAATTTTACACTTTCCACATACCAAAATCCTCAAAATTCTATATACTTAAACAATGACATCACTTAGTCCTTATATCAATCATGAGCTCATGAATACTGTTAAACATTTCATTTTCTCGTTTTCCCTTCATTATGCGCATAATATCCCAATCAATTTGAATACCACATTAGACCAATACATAAATATTCCAATATTCCATGATACAACATTATTTTGGAATCCCATTACATAAACACTTAATCATTCCACCAAATAGTTTTCATATTCAACATTGCCAATTGTGATCACATGTGACTTCCCTTTGTCCTTTGCCTTAAGCGGTTTCTCATGTCGATCATCACTAACCCTTGGATTAGGTCATTTATTAGCATAATGCCCCATTTCCTTGCACTTGAAGCATTGAAGTGTTGGTTGTGCATTCTCTGCAGTGTTTGCTTTATTCACATCATTAGAATCCCTTTTTTCATTACATCGACACTCAGCTGCTCGATGACCTTCTTTTCCACACTTAAAACATTTTCTAGTCCCTTTAAGACAATCTCCACTATGCTTCTTTCCACAATTTGTGCATAAGGAAACATTCATCTTCTTTTCACCATTATTCTGAGATTTCTCCTTGAACTCCATCTTTCGTTTCTTATCAAAACCATGAGATGGAAATGTAACACCAACTTCCATTTCTACCTTGATAGCACAACACACAATTTCTTCATAGCTACTAAAGTCTCTTATATCTAATGCCCTTCGAAGACTTGGTTTTAAGCCACTGAAAAATCGATCAACTTTACTTTCAGGTTGGATGATAATGCCAGATGCATACCTTGCAAGTCTTGTAAAATTTGCTTCGTATATACCAACAGATTCATCATCCTTTTTCTTTAGTTCAAGAAACTCCTTCTCCATCTTTGATCGAAGAATACGAGGGAAGTACTTATTGAAAAATAAATTCTTGAACTCGTCCCATTCCATGGACTCAATTTCATATCTTTACCTTGTATTCTTGATAAGATTCCACCATTGATCAGCTTCACCTTCCAAACGATATACTGCTAAGGGACTTTATAATGTTCAGAACATTGAAGAACTGAAAATATCTTTTCAGTGGTACTGATCCATTGTTCTGCAACAAGTGGATCGGAAGTCCCACTGAAAGAAGGTGGACGTTGCCTCATGAAGGACTCAATAGAATACTGTTCCTTTCTCTGATCATTTGGAAGTCCAGAATGATTCATAGCTTGTGTAAGTATAGCAATAAGATTTTTCACTCTATCTCCCATAACATTTGTTTGTTCAGGAGGGCAATCATTGCATTGTCCATTGCATTGATCAACACGGTTCCTTCGGGTTCCAGCCATCGTCTAAAACCCAAAAAGAATAGTGTGAGAGGCAAAAATCATGCTAGTGAAAACAACATAATAAAGGGGGAGTACACTTAATATCTATCATCTTAGGAAAAATTATAAGATCGTTATCGTAGTTCTAGGATTATATCCTATACGTATACTTATCCTTAGGGACATCCCTGGACATACCTTAGAAATATCTCTAGGGTTCTTACTAACGTTTTCGCATCCTAGTTTCCAAAGGTTGACTAAACCTTTCCTCTGATACCAACTGTAGAGACCCGATGTCTGACGTACATTGACATTACATTACATTTTCGGAATACTTAATACATAACAAAAACACACACACAAGGATCGTAATAGTTTAGTGTCTTTGGAAACTCGGAATAAAATCATCTAATCGTGGTGAAATATCTTCAACATCTCCCATAAAGATCTTCCTTGTTTTTACCTAAAACCTTTCTTTATATCCTGGGGAAAAGAAAACATAAAAGGGTGAGCTCAAATGCTCAGTAAGGGTAAACAAAAGAAATATCAATCACATCGTATTCATAAGAACATAACATTTTGGAAATCATAACCTGCAAAAGAGAGAATAATTTCATAACATGGGATAAATCATGGTAGTGAAATGTAATCACTATAATCATAACATAAAACATGAAACTTTGTGGCATTCACACATAATCATAGAGAATCATTTCTTGTTAGTCAAGACTCATTTCCAAGACTATCTTAGTGGACAAAGTCCCTTTCTGAATCGAGTAACCCTCGTTTCAGTCCTGTTTCACTGAACCTGTATAACCTACCGTTCCAGCCATGTCTATCTCATGAGATATAGAATCTTTACCCAATGCATTGGAGGGAGATATAGGTCCCACCCATCTTATAATGAATCCTTTCTTATGTGTGCCACATAATCATAAATCATAAATCATAGCGTAACCCATGTAATAAAAATGGGATTCTTAAACAACATGACATCATAAAACAATTCATATAAGATAAAGGAATTCATAAAAATAATTCCATCTCAACATAATCAAATCCATGTAATAATAGGGATAGAAACAGAACCCTTTAATATCTTATATGGAAAATAATTTTGATAAAACACTTGAACTCCATTCTTGAGGAAAATATCCTTTCAAATTCAAAAACATTTTCCTTTCTTAACATGTCATACAATTTTAAACTAAAAGAAGTTGATTAAAAATAAACTTGAAAACTTGTAAAGGAAGCTTCTTGGAAATAATTTTTTAAAAAATCCATTTATGTCGTATAAGTTAAAAACAACATTCTTCATACTTTTGTCAGAAAAGTAAAAAAGTACCTCGTATGAAAAACGACAAAAGATTCCTTTCATATATTTTACTAAAAACTCACCGAAGGGTAAAATTGGATTTAAAAAGTTGTAGGTGGATGGAAATAATATTACATATTGAGGAAACATGGATGTGGATGATAAAATACACCCCAGTAAATACCAAAGTATAAACAATCTCGGATAAAAATGAGATTGTGATATTTCCCTTACCTTAGGTTCGACTTGCTTTGTAAGTGTCCGAACCTCCTGTATAATGATTTAAATAATGTGATTGACTTATTCCAGAATCATATTCATTTTTATTATATCATATATGGTCCACTTATGACTTTATATTACCTGTTCTTTTGTAAATTCATGTTAAAGAAGCGTTTTGGGTAAAATCGTTTCATTTATCGTAGGTGTTTTTAACTTGTAATTATTAATATGATTACTTGGATCATGATTACTTATATCCAGAATGTAAAACATGATTTATATATCATATATAATCAGAATATACATATATGTAATATATTGATAAATGGAATGAAATACACCATTCATGGAGACGATAGTCCGTATGTACGCATGAACGCTGTTTTCGTTTCCTTATTGAATTGAATAGAATTAAGTAGATGACATAAATATAAACATACATAAATACAGTATCATTATTATGTCATATATTTCATTAGTATCTATTATATATACTTTATAATCATTCATGAATGGTTAATCATTGAGAATGAATCTCATCGCGTCGTGGAGACGGTAGTCCGTACGTACGCACGAGCGATGATATCATTCTCATGGTTGAGGAATTGTGTTGAAGTGTATGTATACTATTTCAGTATCAATATCACTTTATAATAATCATATATAGTTACTCATAACACCATTATACCCTTCCAATTAAGGTGGTGACGGAAAGAGATTACACCACGGCGTGGAGATGGTATTCCGTACGTACGCACGCGAGGTGATTTCCTTTCTCCGTAGGATGGATAGAAGGTTAATTAGAGTTGTTTCATATTTATAATAACATATCAATATGTAAGTAATACT
The DNA here is from genome assembly GCA_963277665.1 of Viscum album. NCBI lineage: Eukaryota > Viridiplantae > Streptophyta > Magnoliopsida > Santalales > Viscaceae > Viscum > Viscum album. The sequence continues at coordinate 1,300,835,352 of OY728140.1, read as the reverse complement.
TATGTTATTACTTTATTATTAAACAACTAAAGAAGAAGAAGTTGAAGAAGAAAGAAATTGAAAAGATCGGTAATGGATATTACCTGTTTTTGACGCGCCTTCACTTATCCTCCACATAAAGTACTAAGGATGGTCTTTGAAGAAGAACAGGACCACTAGGATGATACTAGGAAAGTGGAGAAGAGATTTTGGCAGGGGTTGGCAGAGCTTGAGTGCTCAAATTGGTGTGAGGAGAAGGGGGAGGAGGTGTCCTTTTATAAGGGAGGAGAGGGGCACCTTAGGAATATCTTAAAATATTATTTTATATTAATGTCAAAATTGGTTTATAATGGTTCCAAACGGTCTTATTTCGAAGCTAAAGTGGGGATGTGTCTAAATACTATCAACCAATAGGATTTAGACAAGTTCAGGTTATTATTTTATCCTTATAAATTAGATTTAACTCTAAGTTAAATAATTTAACTTTTACCGTGTCTTTTTGTTTTCTTACACTATATGGTTAATACACTACTATATCATGCCAAACGAACCCCAAATTGTTTATTATTAATATATATATCCTTATCTAAGTCATTTGGCCGAACGTTAGATTTTTAGGATTAAAATAACAATTAATAATATAATATTTGATTTAAAAACTATTTTGTGTTAATTTCGACACTATTTGATATATGATTTTTGTGAAAGTCATAACAGAATTATATGTTCTAAAAAAGTTGATTAAATAAATACTAATATATCATAGTAACCTAGAAAATTAGTTGAATTCATAAAAAGTCTCAAAATTACATTTATTTTGGTGTTTATAAAATCAATTATGTCAATATTTCATTAATAAGATAATTACCGCATCATCATTGTGTCATAAATTAATTAAATTATATAATGTCTAAAAATTAAAAATAAAATACCATTATATAGGAAATCTTTTTAACTTTCTAATGAATATTTATAGTCGAATTTATCTTATGTATAACCCCATATTAAAAATGATTTTCTTATTAAACGTTGATTTTAACTATTTTAACTATTCATTAAATAAAATAATATTAAATGTCATAATCTAATCCAAGTGGACCTAAATGGTCATATTATATTCATAAGATTGTTTTTGGTCGAATTAAACTTATCCAATAGAATTAGGACATGTGTTAGGGTAATAGTAATATCATATTTACCCTTAGTTACCCTATTTACTATTAACCGCGGTAAAAAAAAGTAAAAAGTTACTATTCACCAAAAATAATTTTCATCTCATTGAACCACATTTTACTTACTGACATCGACCGTGTCTCTTGGATTTTTGAAATTCCATTCACAGAAGCGGTAAAATTAAGTTTTATGAAAAATTCAGTTTTTTAACTACCACTTAGTAGTTTCACTATTCATCAAAAATTGATGTTTTTCATAACAATGCCAAAATTTCATCCTAAGCTATATTTCATATTCCAAATTCAAAAATGAAATATATTTTATAAAATTCATAACATAGAAGTTGCATTAATTAATTTTATAATTAAATCCCGCTGTAAAACAAATAGCGTGTTTTTAAGAAACAATATCTATCAAAAGATTGACACTTGATTATGTCTGGTTTAAAAGTGAAATTACAACCAATTACCAAAATTGTATTAAATTGTAAAAACATATTCTAAATATACTTTAAAACCACTAAAATTAATAATTTATCACTATTAATTATTTCGATTAAAAAAGTTGTTTTTAATTATAATTTAGTAATTTTCACTATTCATCAGAATATGAAAGTTATCCGAAAAGTACCAAAATTTCACCTTAGGCTAAATTCGATACTCAGAATCTAAAAATGAATTCAATTTTGAAAAATAAAATTTACAAAATTTCAAAAAGTGGTTATTACTATTCATAGCGGCTAGTTTTAATAATATTTTAATAGCATATCGTTGTTTCGTGAAACTCAGTATTGCGTACTACACACGCTATCGAGGAAGGTTGTGATTGCGTGTAATGCAAGGCAAGTCAAGGATGCGTGTTGTACAAGCACCTTTTGGTGTAGCGTACGACACAAAACATTAATAAAATTAAAAAGAATATTTTTCATAAAATCTCGGGCTGTTACATTCTACCCCCCTTAAAATGAATTTCTCCCTCGAAATTCATCCGGGTTATAAATGGTTTACTATTCGAAAGTTTATTTAATAGAAACCCACATCGTAAAAAGGAATATCAAAACCAATCTTTAAAAACAAAAATATGAAACGTAACGGTTACCCAAATAAACTAATCACTGGGTTTCCACATAGGTGAAAATATGGATATGGAAGAGAAATCTAACCATCATGTTCTGATGGAGAGTGGTAGAGAACATGGCTATGGAAAATCCAGCAATCACAAAGCCATAAATTTGTGACGATCTAAGGTACCATCTGATTCATCAGATATAAGATCACTAGGACAACATTTTTGGTTTTCAAGATCATTTCCCTAATGTTGAAGAATTTGAATTAGAATAAATACTTACTTTATTTTGGTACAATCTCACTGTTGTTCGTACCTTGAACAATTTCCACTTCATCTTTTAAATAAATGAAGTTGAATTTGTTATTCGTGAAGTGTTAGCAGATCATGTGATAGAATGACGGGTCATTCTATCTGTCTCAAACAAAAGGTTAGCAAAAATTATATACATAAGTCGATTTATAGTGAGATTAATCATATATGGTTCCTAAAATGGACTGTATACTTCATATATCATACTGCTTAATATAATAAAACTAGTCTCTACTAAACAGGGACTTCCAGTAGGCCAGTGGTAGGCGATAAAGGCCAGTCGCACTTCGGTTGTGGGTTCGATTTCCACAGCCTTGTCCAACGCGATGGGTTGTCGCCCGTCCTGCAGGTTGTCCTTTTTCTAAAACTATATTACTATAACATCCCATCAATAATATCGAGAAAAAATTTATCCTTAAACAATACTAACTTATGTCCAACATAATCCATTCCAATCTTTATCCTTATCCATAATACTGCAGTCCACTCTCATAACATAGTGAAAACGATTACCAGAGATTTAACACCATCGTCGATCCCCATATATCATAAGATATGTTTTGTTGGTCACATTCCAAACATTCAAAGTCCTTAAACATGTATTCTCTTGAATACCTTAGTGAAAACATGAATGCAGTTAAAATTTAACACTTTCCACATACCAAAATCCTCAAAATTCTATATACTTAATCAATGATATCACTTAGTCCTTATATCAATCATGAGCTCATGAATACTGTTAAACATTTCATTTTCTCGTTTTCCCTTCATTATGCGCATAATATCTCAATCACTTTGAATAGCACATTAGACCAATACATAAATATTCCAATATTCCATGATACAACATTATTTTGGAATCCCATTACATAAACACTTAATCATTCCACCACATCGTTTTCATATTCACCATTGCCAATTGTGATCGCATGTGACTTCCCTTTGTCCTTTGCCTTAAGAGGTTGCTCATGTCGATCATCACCAACCCTTGGATTAGGGCATTTATTAGCATAATGCCCCATTTTCTTGCACTTGAAGCATTGAAGTGTTGGTTGTGCGTTCTCTGCAGTGTTTGCTTTATTCACATCATTAGAATCCCTTTTTCCATTACTTCGACACTCAGCTGCTCGATGACCTTCTTTTCCACACTGAAAACATTTTCTAGTCCATTTAAGACAATCTCCACTATGCTTCTTTCCACACTTTGTGCATAAGGAAACATTCATCTTCTTTTCACCATTATTCTGAGATTTCTCCTTGAACTCCATCTTTAGATTCATGTCAAAACCATGAGATGGATATGTAACACCAACTTCCATTTCTACCTTGATAGCACAACGCACAATTTCTTCATAGCTACTGAAATCTCTTATAGCTAATGCCCTTCGAAGACTTGGTTTTAAGCCACTGAAAAATAGATCAAATTTACTTTCAGGTTGGATGATAATGCCAGATGCATACCTTGCAAGTCTTGTAAAATTTGCTTCGTATATACCAACAGATTCATCATCCTTTTGCTTTAGTTCAAGAAACTCCTTCTCCATATTTGTTCGAAGAATACGAGGGAAGTACTTATTGAAAAATAAATTCATGAACTCGTCCCATTCCATGGACTCAATTTCATCTCTTTGCCTTGTATTCTTGATAAGATTCCACCATTGATCAGCTTCACCTTCCAAACGATATACTGCTAAGACGACTTTATCATGTTCAGAACATTGAAGAACTGAAAATATCTTTTCAGTGGTCCTGATCCATTGTTCAGCAACAAGTGGATCGGAAGTCCCACTGAAAGAAGGTGGACGTTGCCTCATGAAGGACTCAATAGAATACTATTCGTTTCTCTGCTCATTTGGAAGTCCAGAATGATTCATAGCTTGTGTAAGTATAGCAATAAGATTTTGCACTCCATCTCCCAAAACATTTGTTTGTTCAGGAGGGCAATCATTGCATTGTCCATTGCATTGATCAACACGGTTCCTTCGGGTTCCAGCCATCGTCTAAAACCCAAAAATAATAGTGTGAGAGGCAAAAATCATGCTAGTGAAAACAACATAATAAAGGGGGAGTACCCTAAATATCTAACATCTTAGGTTAAATTATATGATCGTTATCGTAGTTCTAGGATTATATCCTATACGTATACTTATCCTTAGGGACATCCCTGGACATACCTTAGAAATATCTCTAGGGATCTTACTAACGTTTTCGCATCCTAGTTTCCAAAGTTTGACTAAACCTTTCCTCTGATACCAACTGTAGAGACCCGAAGTCTGACGTACATTGACATTACATTACTTTTTCGGAATACTTAGTACATAACAAAAACACACACACAAGGATCTTAATAGTTTAGTATCTTTGGAAACTCGGAATAAAATCTTCTAATCGTGGTGAAAGATCTTCAACATCTCCCATAAAGATCTTCCTTTTTTAACCTAAAACCATTCATTATATCCTGGGGAAAAGTAAACATAAAAGGGTGAGCTCAAATGCTCAGTAAGGGTAAACAAAAGAAATATCAATCACATCGTATTCATAAGAACATAACATTTTGGAAATCATAACTTGCAAAAGAGAGCATAATTTCATAACATGGGATAAATCATGGTAGTGAAATGTAATCACAATAATCATAACATAAAACATGAAACTTTATGGCATTCACACATAATCATAGAGAATCATTTCTTGTTAGTCAAGACTCATTGCCAAGACTATCTTAGTGGACAAAGTCCCTTTCTGAATCGAGTAACCCTCGTTTCAGTCCTGTTTCACTGAACCGGTATAACCTACCGTTCCAGCCATGTCTATCTCATGAGATATAAAATCTTTACCCAATGCATTGGAGGGAGATATAGGTCCCACCCATCTTATAATGAATCCTTTCTTATGTGTGCCACATAATCATAAATCATAAATCATAGCGTAACCCATGTAATAAAAATGGGATTCTTAAACAACATGACATCATAAAACAATTCATATAAGATAAATGAATTCATAAAAATAATTCCATCTAAACATAATCAAATCCATGTAATAATAGGGATAGAAACAGAAACCATTATTATCTTAGATGGAAAATAATTTTGATAAAACACTTGAACTCCATTCTTGAGGAAAATATCCATTCAAATTCAAAAACATTTTCCTTTCTTAACATGTCATACAATTTTAAACTAAAAGAAGTTGATTAAAAATAAACTTGAAAACTTGTAAAGGAAGCTTCTTGGAAATAATTTTTAAAAAAATCAATTTATGTCGTATAAGTTAAAAAAAACATTCTTCGTACTTTTGTCGGAAAAGTAAAAAAGTACCTCGTACGAAAAACGACAAAATATTTCTTTCATATATTTTACTAAGAACTCACCGAAGGGTAAAATTGGATTTAAAAAGTTGTAGGTGGATGGAAATAATATTACATATTGAGGAAACATGGATGTGGATGATAAAATACACCCCAGTAAATACCAAAGTATAAACAATCTAGGATAAAAATGAGATTGTGATATTTCACTTACCTTAGGTTCGACTTGCTTTGTAAGTGTCCGAACCTCATGTATAATGATTTAAATAATGTGATTGACTTATTCCAGAATCATATTCATTTTTATTATATCATATATGGTCCACTTATGACTTTATATTACCCGTTCTTTTGTAAATTCAAGTTAAAGAAGCGTTTTGGGTAAAATCCTTTCATTTATCGTAGGTGTTTTTAACTTGTAATTATTAATATGATTACTTGGATCATGATTTCTTATATCCAGAATGTAAAACATGATTTATATATCATATATATTCATAATATATATATATGTAATATATTGATAAATGCAATGAAATACACCATTCATGGAGACAGTAGTCCGTACGTACGCATGAACGCTGTTTTCGTTTCCTTATTGAATTGAATAGAATTAAGTAGATGACATACATATAAACATACATAAATACAGTATCATTATTATGTCATATATTTCATTAGTACTTATTATATATACTTTATAATCATTCATGAATGGTAAATCATTGAGAATGAATCTCATCGCGTCGTGGAGACGGTAGTCCGTACGTACGCACGAGCGATGATATCGTTCTCATGGTTGTGGAATTGTGTTGAAGTGTATGTATACTATTTAAGTATCAATATCACTTTATAATAATCATATATAGTTACTCATTACACCATTATACCCATCAAATTAAGGTGGTGACGGAAAATAGATTACACCACGGCGTGGAGACGGTATTCCGTACGTACGCACGCGCGGTGATTTCCTTTCTCCGTAGGATGGATAGAAGGTTAATTAGAGTTGTTTCATATTTATAATAACATATAAGTATGTAAGTAATACTTATGTTATTACTTTATAATGAAACAACTAAAGAAGAAGAAGTTGAAGAAGAAATAAATTGAAAAGATCGGTAATGGATATTACCTCTTTTTGACGCGCCTTCACTTATCCTCCACTTAAAGAACTAAGGATGGTCTTTGAAGAAGACCAGGACCTCTAGGATGATTCAAGGGAAGTGGAGAAGAGATTTTGGCAGGGGTTGGCCGAGCTTGAGTGCTCAAAGTGGTGTGAGGAGAAGGGGGAGGAGGTGTCCTTTTATAAGGGAGGAGAGGGGCACCTTAGGAATATCTCAAAATATTATTTTATATTAAAGTCAAAATCGGTTTATAATGGTTCCAAAGGGTCTTATTTCGAAGATAATGTGGGTATGGGTAGAAATCCTATCAACCAATAGGATTTAGACAAGTTTAGGTTATTATTTTTACGTTATCAATTAGATTTAACTCTAAGTTAAATAATTCAACTTTTACCGTGTCTTTTTGTTTTCTTAAACTATATGGTTAGTACACTTACTATATCATGCCAAACGAACCCCAAATTGTTTATTATTAATATATATATCCTTATCTAAGTCATTTGGCCGAACCTTAGATTTTTAGGAATAAAATAACAATTAATAATATAATATTTTATTTAAAAACTATTTTGTGTCAATTTTGACACTATTTGATATATGATTTTTGTGAAAGTCATAACAGAATTATATGTTCTACAAAAGTTGATTAAATAAATACTAATATATCATAGTAACCTATAAAATTATTTGAATTCATAAAAAGTCAAAATTACATTTATTTTGGTGTTTATAACATCAATTATGTCAATATTTCATTAATAAGATAATTACTGCATCATCATTGTGTCATAAATAAATTAAATTATATAATGTCTAAAAATTAAAAATAAAATACGATTATATAGGAAATATTTTTATCTTTCTAATGAATATTTATAGTTGAATGTATCTTATGTATAACCCCATATTAAAAATGATTTTCTTATTAAACATTGATTTTAACTATTTTAACTATTCATTAAATAAAATAATATTAAATGTCATAATCTAATCCAAGTGGACCTAAATGGTCATATTATATTCATAAGGTTGTTTTTGGTCGAATTACATTTATCCAATAGAATTAGGACATGTGTTAGGGTAATAGTAATATCATATTTACCCTTAGTTACCCTATTTACTATTAACCGCGGAAAAAAGTAAAAAGTTACTATTCCCCAAAAATTATTTTCATCTCATTGAACAAAATTTTACTTAATGAAATCAACCGTGTCTCTCGGTTTTTTGAAATTCCATTCACAGAAGAGGTAAAATTAGGTTTTATGAAAAATTCAGTTTTTTAACTACTACTTAGTAGTTTCACTATTCATCAAAAATTGATGTTTTTCAGAACAATGCCAAAATTTCATCCTAAGCTATATTTCATATTCCGAATTCAAAAATGAAGTCTATTTTACCAAATTCATAACATTGAAGTTGCATTAATTAATTTTATAATTAAATCCCGCTGTTAAAACAAATAGCGTGTTTTTATGAAACAATATCTATCAAAAGATTGACACTTGATTATGTCTGGTTTAAATGTGAAATTACAACCAATGACCAAAATTGTATTAAATTGTAAAAACATATTCTAAATATACTTTAAAACCACTAAAATTAATAATTTATCACTATTAATTATTTCGATTAAAAAAGTTGTTTTTAATTATAATTTAGTAATTTTCACTATTCATCAGAATATGAAAGTTATCCGAAAAGTACCAAAATTTCACCTTAGGCTAAATTCAATACTCCGAATCTAAAAATGAATTCCATTTTGAAAAATAAAATTTACAAAATTTCAAAAAGTGGTTATTACTATTCATAGCGGCTAGTTTTAATAATATTATAATAGCATATCGTTGTTTCGTGAAACTCAGTATTGCGTACTACACACGCTATCGAGGAAGGTTGCGATTGCGTGTAATGAAAGGCAAGTCAAGGATGCGAGTTGTGCAAGCTCCTTTTGGTGTAGCGTACAACACAAAACATTAATAAAATTAAAAAGAATATTTTTCATAAAATCTCGAGCAGTTACATTGTTACTGTCACGACCCGTCCTCGGGGCCCGTGCCGTGACTACCCCAAGCCCGCCTTCCATAGGCCAGGGGCTGGTGACTAGCACCAAAGGCGTAAATCCCGATAACAGGGAAGGCATTGCCTTTTAAAAATAGAAAACAAGCACCATAGAGTAAGCAAGTGGAAAAAGTAAACACTAAGTACAAGAGAAGTGCTGAAAAGTAAATGGGCCAGAATACAAACCCAAAAGAAAGTACAACTACAACTAAACAAATACAACAGAAAAGATAACAGCTGGAAGGACGGAAGCGGCTCCGGGGTCGTCCTCCTCGGATCCTATAGGAAGGGTAGGCACAGATGGCGCAGCTCCTGGTCGTCCACCACGGATCCTACCTGAAGGGTAGGTACAGATAGCCTCCTCCACGCTCTCTCCCTTTAACATCCTCTGTTTGTCGTCTCGTCGTGTAGTCCACCTCCGGGTACTGACTTGTCGTATAGTCCACCTCCGGGTACCGTCCAGTCCTCGAACACTCGGCCTCCGTCAGCACTGCCCATCGTCTCCGACCAACAAAACGAGGTGCGGGCGTAGCCCGTGCAGGGGTGAGTATAACGATACTCAGCAGGGACCCCGAGACCCTCAAGGTCTCACTAAACCAACAAGGATAACCCCAATGAAGATCTCAACAGATAACCTCTACTTAGGTATATTCCCATACATATACCTAAGTTATCAAGTAACCCATCTCAATCATGAGGAAACACAAGGATTGTGAAATCAACGGATAACCACTACCCCGGGTATATGCCCATACATATACCTATGTTAGCAAGTGACCCATCTCAATCATGAGGAAACACAAGGATTGTGAAATCAACGGATAACCACTACCCCTTGTATATGACCATACATATACCTATGTTAGCAAGTGACCCATCTCAATCATGAGGTAAACACAAGGTCAAAAGTCTCAGCTCAAACCAGGAATTTCATTATCGAAACCGTAACCGCTGAAGAGCTCCGTCTCTGGAGTGTACAGTGGTCCTGTCATGACTCCGAGGTACTACTCACTAACCTAAGACTGCTGAGGTACTCCTCCTATCGAGTACCGCGGGTCTGCGGCCAACTACCGGGCGCTCTGTCCGCTGACGGTCTGTCGCCAAATACCGGGCGCTCTCCCTAATAGCCTACAGAGGTATTTCTCCGGTCGAGTACCGCGGGTCTGCGGCCAACTACCAGTCGCTCCGTCCGCCGTGGGTCTGCCGCCAAATACCGGGCGCTCCGTCCACCGGGCTAGTCGACTCACTCCAAGTCGAGTCGGTCAAGCAGTCGTCAGGTCTCAGTCATCTACACGGTCTCCGTACTCCACTCTCTCATCTCTAGGAGGGTCCGCTCCACGAGCTATAGGTCGATACTCCAAGTATCTCAATGTCCCACAAAGAAGTATCTCAAGGGACCGTCTCGTCACAGGGGTCTCAACGCAACAGACGGCGTGTCAAACAGACACCCGGTCTGTGAGTTATTATCCTTTTCGTCCCAAGGGCCCCGTTGGTTTTGTAAGCGAACCAACCTGGCCGTATCTCAACTGTACCCCGAAATCTCATAGGGTATACTCATAGGGACCGTTTCTCAACGTGATCACCAACACCGCTAACGGTTCGTCAAACGGACGTCTGGTCTCAAAGATTTCATCTTTTTCCGTTCTAGGGGCCGGGTTGGATTTCGGGTACAATCCAAGCCGGCTATAACCCAACTGCATCCAAAACTCGGGCGGAGGATGTCAAAAGTTCCGTATCGTCAATAGGAACGCAACGCAATAGACGGTGCATCAATCGGACGCCCGGTCTGGAAGTTATTGGCTTTTTCGTCCCGGGGGTCCGGTTTTTTTTTAAGTAAAATCCAACCCGACCATACTTCAACTGTGTCCAAACCTCAAGCGGAGTAAGCCAAAAGATCCGTCTCACTTAGAGGAATCCACCAAAGTCGACGGCACATCAATCGGACGTCCGGAGATCATGATATGAGCGTTTCCGCTCTGAGGGCCCGATTGGTTTCATGAACGAACCAACCCGGGCGAACCCAAAGTTTTCCGAAACCTTGAGTGCGTTATACCGAAACGACCGTCTCAATCCAAGGATCGCATCGCCGCTGAAGGCGCGTCGTTCGGAGGCCCGTAGCTCATGTTACAGGAAAAATACCGAAAACGGTTCGAAGATGGGGGAGTCTGGGCCCGGGCCGACCCGGCCAGACCCCCCTGGGTCGGCCGAACCGGGTCGAACCGACTCGGTCCGACCTGGATGGACCTGATCCGGTCCGTCCAGGGCGCGGCCCGGCCGGTCGGACCGGCCTACCTTGGCTCGGCCGAGCGACCGAGCGCGGCAGAAGCCGCGGTGCGCTGCCCCCACGGGTTGGAGGTGTCGTGGCCCCGCGCGGGGCCGCTATGGATCAACAGACGTGGCATGTCGCCGCGTCCCGTGCATGCGAGCCGGACCCGCGCGGCCGCGGGTCCGTTGTCCGCCTCCGCCGCGGCTGAAGCAGTGGCGGCCCTGTCCGGCGGCGCGCCGGGGCACCGCCGCCTCCGGCCGCCAGCGCCGCCGCGCCAGCGACCCGCTCCGCCGGTAGCTTCCGCAGGCCACCAGAGTTGCTCCGGTGGTCCGTTTTCTTTCAGGTCTGCGCCGCTGTTCCGCCCGGGTTCCGTTCTTCACTGCGGGATTATCAAATCGCACTTGTGTCACGTTTTTCCATCGCCCGCCAAATCCGTTCAACCACGAAGAACGACAGAGGGTTGTCCAGCCGTGTTCGTTTGGCCCGCACCCTCCGCGTTAGATAATAACAGTCCGGAGAATTTATTCAACACATGAAACATCAATTTTAATAAATTAAAATTGTTCTTATGAAACAGGTTATTTAATTTAAAGGAGAAGTTCAAGGGAAAAAATAAAATATTCACAATAACCCCTACCTCATCAAGTCGTCGCACACGGGTTCTTCGTGGATTTGATCGTCGCGGAAGGAGGCGATCGTCGTGTCACGGAAGGCGTCGCGTCATCGTGGAAGGGTGTCACGTCATCGCGGAATATGGTGCGCGTCAACAAACTCAAACAAAAGATCTAAGATTTCGTTGCGGACGAAGGAACGTCGTAGAAGAACGTCGCGGAAGAGGAAACGTCGTTTATGCGGCACATGGCGTAGCGTCGTCGATTTCCGCGGTTTCAGCGTTCTTCGTCGGAGGCCGGCGTTCTTCACGTTCTTCGCGTTCTTCGCGTTCTTCGCGTTCTTCGCGTTCTTCACGAAGAAGGATGACGGCACAATAATTCTGTCAAAATCCTCCCAACGTGTAATCCTCAAGATGTGGCGTTGGTCTTATTTTATTACTACGCCAACGAATTTCAAACCGGTTATGAAATGAAAAAGAGATAAGTAACGACCCATTAATTCATAGAATAAATTCAACGAAATAAACCACACAATTAATTCAACGAAGAAAACCGCCCAATTAATTGGTGCGTTAAAAAATTAAGAAAACACGTCAGTTGACATTCATCATGACGAGTTTTCGCGGGTGCGTTACTTATTGGAAAAGAAACGGCAGGGCTCGTGCGGGCCCCACCCCACAAATATCCTACCAAGAGGGTAGGATATTTTTGGATACCACCCTATCCGGATCAACTCAGCTTAATCCTCTTTAAGTGGCTTCAGGTGGCTTCCAAGTGGATTAAGTGAAATAAAATAAAGTTTGTCGTACAATTATTTTTTTTCTTAACTTTAAGCCCGAAAATTAAAAACCACACCCGAGAAAACGCAACTCCAGAAGAGGCGTTTCTAAGCAAGTATCGGCACTGCGATTCCATCGGTGCCCTCAGAATTCGATTCCGAGCACCGGTTCAGAATTTAGAAAAACCCGCTCGTCCGTTCACTGAACATACCCGAGCCAAACTTCGGAAAATGATTCCAGGCACACCGGGCCTCGGAATCAGGTGCCGTCAGAAACCGCGTTCTTGTAAAATTCCAAATAAAATTAGGAAAAAGATTTCCTTGGAATTTATGGGTCTTTACATTACTCCCACCACAGGGCTTTACGTCCCCATAAAGCTTGACGATAAACTTAGGGATACAAAGGCGGTACTGAGCACGCATCTGAGCATTTCTCTCCCATGTGCTCACCTGGAGGTTCCCGTGATGCAAAAAAAGTGCACAAGTGGAATCGAAAGTTCTCCTAGGATCCGGTCCTGTCGATCCTCGATCTCCACTGGGACCTCTGCAAAAGTCTCCCCATCATCAACGTCCAGCTCCCCATAGTCAATGATATGCGGAGGGTCGAGCATGTATCTCCTCAGTTGAGATGTGTGGAAAACGTCGTGCACCTAGTGCAACTGAAGTGGATGGGTCAAGCGGTAAACCACCTCGCCTACCCAGCTGAGGACCTAGAAAGGTCCATTGAACCTCAGAGATAACTTGCCTCCCTGGCCACATCTCTATAAACCTCGTCGAGGTGAGACTCATATAAGGACGTGATGGTCATCCTCGAACTCTAGAGGCCTCCAAGTCCTATCATCATAAGGCTTCTGTCGGCCCTTTTCCGTCTTCATCCGCTCTTGGATGACCTAGGCCTTCTCTAGTCTCACAAGAGCTGCTATGATTTATTCTTTTCCGATAAGATAAATCCGATCTCATCCCCTGGATGAACCACATTCGTTGCCTAATACAGTCAATCCTGACATGAATGATGCATTCAAGCCATGGATGACGTCGTAAGGCCTCGACATAACTACCAATAGATCCAACTGTCACTCTCGCCTCCAAGGGTCGAGTCACAATGTCGGCATCAGTGTGTTGTCACTAGGTCTCCTTCAGTAGAAAACACGAAAGTGAGGGTCAAGTCAACAGTCTTATCCGGGACCACTCAGTATCAACCAATCAAAAAGGGCAGGAAAGAAAACTTTACAAAGATAAGTGTCTTTTCATTATTGTAGCTCATAGTACAAAGACACAAAGAAACTATAACAGAAATCAACAAAACTAGAAGAAACAGGATTAATAGCCTCCAGGTCGGAAGGTAGTCCCGCTCCTGTCCATCTGCTTCCGGAGCTCCATGACCATAGGCATCAGCTACCTGAAGATAATCTCTCCCACGTCCTCATGTCCCCTGCGGTCGGGATGGGACTCCTGCTGGTGGTGGTGGCAACATCCCGAAGCGTCTTCCACCTCAAGCTGCACGACCAGCTCCTCTGCCATGGCCGCCTACTCATTAAGGTCCGCCCTGATTGAACCTCCGCCTCTACCTCGGAGGTTCTTCATTTAACTGCTGGTCATCTGCATGGCGGGTCGGATAGTCACGTTCCATGTGACCAATTCCGCCGCATGAGTAACACTGTCCACTCTCGGCACGTCTGGCTCTGACTCCACCCCGGTTTCCCCGCACAACTGAACCTGAGTCGTGCAGTTGGCCATCGGTAGGTCTGGTCCTCTTGGACCTCTACGTCATATGTCTACTACCTACTGTAGAAGACTCTGCCGCGAGCCGGCTAGTGGTGGGTCCTGCTACTGGAGACTGCTCAGTAAGGAAACTCTCCACTAAGAGGGCTCTCTCTAACACCCCTGTCTGCGTCGGAATGTTGTGAGAAACAACAGAAGATCTAATGTCTCGCCTGAGCCCCTGCTCGAAGGTTCGGGCCCTGAAGAACGGGTCCCATACCATATCTGTGGAGTAGCGCGAGAGCTCTGTGAATCTCGCTGAGTACTGCGCCACTGACATGATTCCCTACCGCAGCTGAAGTAGCTCCTGTATACGCACCGCTCGAAGGGTGGCTGGTACAAACTCTACCAGAAACATGCCCTCGAAGTCTGCCCATAGAAGTGTCACCTCGTCATGCATCTGAAGCATCAGGCTCCACCATCTGCCTACTGCTTCCTGAAGAAGGCTGGCAGCAAGGATCGCCATGAAATCTGTCGGCGTCCCCACTAGCCTGAAGACTCTCACCACAGCCTCCAGCCAATCCTCAACCGCCTGCGGGTCCGTCCCTCCCTGGAATCTGGGTGTCCTATGTCGCTGGAACTCATGCAGTGCGCTCAAGCGACGTGTATCCTCTACTACTGGGGCTAGTGGCATCGGTGGCCCAACGGGTAGTAGTACCGCTGGTGCCTCCGCTGGTGCCTCAACTGGGATAGGGACCTATACTGAGGCCTCGTCGCTCGGCAGGATGTCAGTACATACCACTCTCGGGGCTCTAGCTGGTCGTCCACGGGGAGGCATCCTGAAAGAAACAACGTGACAAGGTTAAAAGATTATCCCTGGTGAGCTGACCTGGTTTGAGCTGACATTTAAATAAAACTTTTGGGAAACACCCACTCAATCAGTCTTTTCGTGCACAAAGCCGGAAATCAGTTGTCAGGGTCCTGGTGTATGGATACGTCGGCCGCCCGCACCAACACTGGACTCCCTGAACTGAAAACCACACTCGGTAATCGTAACACTATTGGTACACAGAAATAAACATCAGAGTTATAAGTTCTGCCATAGAACCGAACTCCTCTGATACCAATTTTTCCCGACCTGTCCTCGGGGCCCATGCCGTGACTACCCCAAGCCCGCCTTCCATTCTCCAGGGGCTGGAGACTAGCACCAAAGGCGTAAATCCCGATAACTGGGAAGGAATTTCCTTTAAAAAAAATAAAACAAGCACCACAGAGTAAGCAAGCGGAAAAAGTAAACACTAAGTACAAGAGAAGTGCTGAAACTTAAATGGTCCAGAATACGAACCCAAAAGAAATTACAACTACAACTGAACAATTACAATAGAAAAGATAACAGCTGGAAGGATGGAAGCGGCTCCGGGGTCGTCCTCCTCAGATCCTACCTGAAGGGTAGGCACAGATGGCGCAGCTCCTGGTCGTCCTCCACGGATCCTACCTGAAGGGTAGGTACAGATAGCCTCCTCCACACTCTCGCCCGTCAACCTCCTCTGTGTGTCGTCTCGTCGTGTAGTCCACCTCCAGGTACTGACTCGTCATGTAGTCCACCTCTGGGTACTGTCCAGTCCTCGAACACTCGGCCTCCGTCAGCACTGCCCGTCGTCTGCAACAAACACAACGAGGTGCGGGCATAGCCCGTGCAGGGGTGAGTATAACAATACTCACTAGGGACCCCGATACCCTCAAGGTCTCACTAAACCAACAAGGATAACCACAAAGAAGATCTCAACAGATAACCTCTACTTAGTTATATGCCATACATATACCTAAGTTATCAAGTAACCCATCTCAATCATGAGGAAACACAAGGATTGTGAAATCAATGGATAACCACTACCCCGGGTATATGCCCATACATATACCTATGTTAGCAAGTGACCCATCTCAATCATGAGGAAACACAATGATTGTGAAATCAATGGACAACCACGACCCTGGGTATATGCCCATACATATACCTATGTTAGCAAGTGACCCATCTCAGTCATGAGGTAAACACAAGGTCAAAAGTCTCAGCTCAAACCAGGATTTTCATTATCGAAACCATAACTGCTGAAGATCTCCGTATCTGGAGTGTACAGTGGTCCTGTCACGACTCTGAGGTACTGCTCACTAACCAAAGACTGTTGAGGTACTCCTCCTGTCGAGTACCGCGGGTCTGCGGCCAACTACCGGGCGCTCCGTCTGCTGAGGGTCTGTCGCCAAATACTGGGCGCTCTCCCTAATATCCTACATAGGTACTCCTCCGGTCGAGTACCGTGGGTCTGCGGCCAACTACCAGGCGCTCCGTCCGCCGTGGGTCTGCCGCCAAATACCGGGCGCTCCGTCCACTGGGCTGGTCGACTCACTCCAAGTCGAGTCGGTCAAGTAGTCGTCAAGTCTCAGTCATCTACACAGTCTCCGTACTCCACTCGCTCATCTCTGGGAGGGTCCGCTCCAGGAGCTACAGGTCGATACTCCATGTATCTCAAAGTCCCACGAAGAATTATCTCAAGGGACCACCTCGTCACAGGGGTCTCAACGCAAGAGACGGCGTGTCAAACAGACACCCGGTCTGTGAGTTATTATCCTTTTCATCCCAGGGGCCCGGTTCGTTTCGTAAGCGAACCAACCCGGTCGTATCTCAACTATACCCCGAACTCTCATAGGGTATACTCATAGGGACCGTTTCTCAACGTGATCAACAACACCGCTGACGGTTCGTCAAACAGACATCTGGTCTGAAAGATATCATCTTTTTCCGTTCCAGGGGCCTGGTTGGATTTCGGGTACAATCCAACCGGGCTATAATCCAACCGCATCCAAAACTTGGGCGGAGGATGCCAAAAGTTCCGTATCGTCAACAAGAACGCAATGCAACAGACGGCGTGTCAATCGGACGCCCGGTCTGGAAGTTATTGGCTTTTTCGTCCCGGGGCCCCGGTTGGTTTTTATGTCAAAACAAACCCGACCGTACTCCAACTTCGTCCAAACCTCGAGAGGAGTAAGCCAAAAGATCCGTCTCACTTAGAGGAATCCACCAAAGTCAACGACACGACAATCGGACGTCCGGACCTCAAGATATGATCATTTCCGCTCCAAGGGCCTGGTTGGTGTCCTGTACGAACCAACCCATCCGAACCCAATGTTTTCTGAAACCTTGAGTGCAATATACCGGAATGACCGTCTCGATCCAAGGATCGCATCGCCGCTGACGGTTCGTCGTTCGGAGGCCCGTAGCTCATGTTACGCCCAAAAGACCGAAAACGGTTCGATGACAGGGGAGTCTGGGCCCGGGCCGACCCGGCCGACCCCCCCTGGGTCGGCCGAACCAGGTCGCCCCGACCCGGTCCGACCCGGCTGGACCCGATCCGGTCCGGCCAGGGCACGGCCCGCCGGTCGGACCGGCCTGGCTCGGCTCGGCCGAGGGACCGAGCACGGCAGAAGCCGTGGGGCGCTGCCCCCGCGGGTTGGAGGTGCTGCGGCCTCGTGTGGGGCCGCGATGGATCAACGGACGCGGCATGTCGCCACGCCCCGTGCGGGTGAGCCGGACCCACGCGGCCGTGGGTCTGTTGGTCGCTGCCACCGCGCCAGCAACCCGCGCCGCCGATAGCTTCCGCGGGACACCAGAGTTGCTCTGGTGGACCGTTTTCCTTCCCATCTGCGCCGCTGTTCCTCCCGGGTTCCGTTCTTCACTGCGGGATCATCAAATCCCCCGTGCGTCACGTTTTCCCATCGCCCGCCAAATCCGTACAACCACGAAGAATGGCAGAGGGTTGTCAGGCCGTGTTCGTTTGGCCCGCACCCTCCGCGTTAGATAATAACAGTCGGGAGAATTTATTCAACACCTGAAACATCAATTTTAATAAATTAAAATTGTTCTTATGAAACCGGTTCATTAATTTAAAAGAAACGTTCATGAGAAAAAATAAAATATTCACAATAACCCCTACCTCGTCAAGTTGTCGCACGCTGGTTCTTCGCAGACTTGATCGCCGCGGAAGGAGGCGATCGTCGCGTCGCGGAAGGCGTCGCGTCGTCGCAGAAGGGCATCGCGTCGTCGCAGAATACGGTGCACGTCGACAAAATCAAACATAAGATCGAAGATTTCATTTCGGATGACAGAATGTCGCAGAAGAACGTCGTGGAAGAGGAAATGTCGTCGTTGCAGCACACGACGTCGCGTCTTCGATTTCCGCGGTTTCGGCGTTCTTCGTCGGAGGCCGGCGTTCCTCGCGTTCTTCGCGTTCTTCGTGTTCTTCACGAAGAAGGATAAAGGCACAAGAATTCTGTCAAAAGCCTCCCAACATGTAATCCTCAATATGTGGCGTTGGTCTTATTTTATTACTACACCAACAAATTTCAAACCGGTTAAGAAACGAAAAAGAGATAAGTAACGACCCATTAATTCGTAGACCTAATTCAACGAAATAAACAGCCCAATTAATTCAACGAAGAAAACCGCCCAATTAATTGGTGCGTTAAGAAATTAAGAAAACATGTCAGTTGACTTTCATAATGATGGGTTTTCGCGGGTGCGTTACATAGTGGAAAAGAAACGGCGGGGCTCGTGCGGACCCCACCCCACAAATATCCTTCCAATAGGGTAGGATATTTTTGGATACCACCCTATCCGGATCAACTCAGCATAAGCCACTTTAAGTGTATTCAAGTGGCTTCCAAGTGGCTTAAGTGAAATAAAATAAAGTTTTTTGTACAATTATTTTATTTCTTAACTTTATGCCCGAAAATTAAAAACCACACCCGAGAAAACACAACTCCGGAAGAGGCGCTTCTAAGCAAGTACCGGAGCATCGATTCCATCGGTGCCCTCAGAATTCGATTCCGAGCACCAGTTCAAAAGATCGAAAAACCCGCTCGTCCGTTCACTGAACGTACCCGATCCAAACTTCGGAAAATGATTCTGGGCAGACCGGGCCTCGGAATCAGGTGACGTCAGAAACCGCGTTCTTATAAAATTCCAAAGAAAATTAAGAAAAAAATTCCCTTGGAATTTACGGGTATTTACAGTTACACATATGAGGAGGTGCATCAGTGGTGATGTGACCGATAGGCTCAGGTAAATGATGAGTGGAAACCAATACAATAGGTTACAAAGTGGTATCACAATATTTTTTTTCTATTTTCTTTTTTATTACTATTTGTGAAAGGTAGATAGTATAATAGGAAGATTCATGTCTTCATTATGAGCTGGTGAATGGGAGTAGCTTAACCATGTATGAGAGAGAACTAAAGAAATCAATGTGGGATTGTTTTTATTGTTTTTTTGTAAGAGGTGAATAATATTTCACCTAATATGATGCCCTTTTTGTGCGCTGTTATTATTGTTGTTTTATATTTTTTGATATTGGACATGCATCTTGGTATGGAATGAGACATGAGTGTGTAAGAATAATTTTATGAACAATGGGTTATTTTGTGACATATATATTTTTATGAAGACATTGAAAACTTGTTCTAGGTATGTTATTGACCCTGAAAATTTTTTCCTTTCTTTTGAAATTGAAATTGTCTATAATGTGAATTGATAAAAATTATAAAATTAAGATAAATTAGAAAAAATTGAATTCTTACGAGAAACATGAATTGAAAACCTTATTACCTTTTTTTATCCTTGACATATATGTAGGATGGTTAAGGCTGGTGATTACACCTTAGTTTTGACCGTGTGGCTGGAAAATAGGGAAAATAAGGTAATGGTTTTGTATAAATTCCACTTGTTAAATTTTTAAATATTAGAAATTACAATCCTTTTTGGTTTTTAATTGGCCATTGATGTGTGTTTTTTTAGTAGTGAGATTTTGGTTATTAAAAAATTGGTCATATGTTGTATAAGGGACCATCAAGATTTGGAACATATGGTTAGGGGATGGTAGGTAGGGAAGCATGATACGTGTGATAGGTTAATGTATTTCTATAGTGGAATGTATCATTAGTGAAATATTATTTATGGTGGTGTTCACTGACAACTTGTTAGCATAATTTTAATTAGTGATGACCATATCCTCTACCTTGAAATCATCTAAGGTATGGTAAGAAATAGATAGCTTTACTCCTAGATATATTCCCAGTTTTCGTTCGATATAGGGCCCCTTAGAGGTTGTTCTTATTATATAAATCTATTTAATAAAATATATGTATAAAGTAAATGATAAAACTTATACAAGTTTAGTATTTATAAAACCAACATATAATTTGTATAGTTTAGAAAATAGGTGTAATAAAAATCATTTTATTTGATAATTAATTATATTATTGTTACGTCCACAAACATAAATATAAGTAAAAATAATAATTATCATGGGGACTGCGCTTGGGGGGGGGGGTGTCTTCGGGGTGTCATTGGGGGTATCAAGGGTGTCATGTGGGGCATCGATGGGTGTCTATAGGGAATTGAAATGGGGGTGTACATGGGTCCATGGATGGCTATAAGGGTCATCTAGGGATGTGACCTATGGGGAATTTAAAGGTGTGTCATTGAGGAATTCGTGACGTGTCATTGGTGGAAATTTCTATAAAAATATAGTCCCTGTTTGGAGTTATTTAAGAATCCCACCCCTAAAAATGGAATCTGGGGCTCAATTGTAGGAAGTTATAACCACCTTTAATCTAGTAATATAATCCCTATATAGAGGCAGTTTTGAACCCCACCTGTAAAATTAGACTTTGACACAAATTTAGAGGTTGTTATTACCACATCTAATCTAGTGTTTACATTTAATTGTAGAGAAATTTTCATGGGATATAATTGCATCTAATCTAATCGTCAATATATTTAATCCTATTTTATCAGTGCATAACAAAAACCACCTCTAATCAGAGTATATTTAAATATTAGTGGCAGTAATGGATAACTTCCACGAATGTGTTTAGTTGGGGTTATAACCCCCTTTAAATGAAAAATAAACCCAATATTATCACTTAGTTTTTTATTATGGAAACACATTAGGTATGTTGAAAATGTTTATCTTGATACTAATGCATCCATTGATCAGAACCGATTTCCTCTGTTGGATCATAATGAGAATGTGATGTGGGGACACAAAGTGTTGAGAGGTCATGGGTTGGGAAACATAGGCTTGTTCATGGTGAATCAAGGTATATAGAAGCATATACGATCGCATAGTGGCCCAATATTTTTTACCCATAATCATAGGGATCCATGAGAGTGTAGATCGAGGAATGTCTACTATAAGGTGTAATGATTGTAAGATCCCAACATATTCTATTGATTCCTCGGTCTTGTTTAGAGGTAATCAATTCCCTTGTTTTGGTTATAAATAGTTTTGTTTTTAATGGTGGTGCTTTTGAGATAGTGTTGGATAATTTTTGAAGGAAATGCACAAGTGTACAGTTTCTCACAGTTTTCCAATATCATGTGCCGCATCCCAACTAATCGTGTGACCCTCGAAAGAGGGGATTCACACAGATGTCTCAAGGAATTGACCTCTAAGAGAACACATGTGAAAGAGAGAGATAAGACACACACCAACCAACTCCAAATCATATTGAAATATAAATGAAATCTTAATTACACAAACGTAATGTTATGTCAATGCTACTACAACTGAAATGGATAACATCATGTACCAAAATAATGTAGAAATTACATGAACCACGAAGCCTGAACAACTCCTGCATCCCCAAGCTATTAGTAAACAGCCTGACCTCCTACCTTCCCTAACTAGCCTAAAAACTATATATATATATATACATGGGGTGAGTATAATAGTATACTTAGAACGATACTCCCCAGAGCATCACATGAAAAAGTTATGAAAGCTTTCTAAAGCGCAGTGACCAACAAGTTCAACTAACTCACCACCTAAAAAAGAATACTATGTTCGTAGTGTCACAATGGATACTCTCACCAAATACCGAATACGATAGTATATAATATAATAATGAATATTAAGTGTACCCTACAACCACTTCCCTACTAGTTAATTGATTTTTTCCCAAAGTCTCCCACCCTAAGCATCTTTCTCCAAAAGGATTACCATCAGACACCTGAGCAAAGAACCTCAACATACACCTTGTGAAACAATACCACTACCTACATGTTACCAAAGTAACCAGGTAGATTTCAGGATCCACCACAACTCACATAACATGTATCATACGTCTTGAATTATATCTCAAGCCATTACAACACATACACTATGTAACGATCCCCATGTCATCACAACCATTACACGTTACACCTATAGTATTCCATAAAAAACCTTATCCTAAATAAATGTGTGTGAATAATCAGAATCCATTACATCCCTCTACGCATATATATGAAGAAAACTGAATATTGTGCCTACCAGGAATAGAAACTACTGAGAGAAGAGATATGGGCCAAATGGGGTAGTCAGTCACCCATCCTCCCACTAGAATGTAAGGGAAACGACCCCCATGGATCAGAATCCCTTGGGTTTTAGTTTCCTTATCTGATGGGGTGGAGTAATGTATAGAATCAAAAATCATACAGATTATACTATAGCTCACAACCACAGAATGGGAATAACCTAATATTACTCTCAAATATAGCTAATGTCTCGTGGACTCCCGAATGCCACTACTAAGACTATGTATTGCATTAGCACACAACCATTTATTGTTATACATATTATTACTTTATCCCTTTTTATCAATTTCATATTACGTTAAATAATGGTTTAAAAATTAATTATGAATTATTTATCGCGCATTATTTTTCTTCAAAATCACACCTAAAGTCCTCTATTCCTTAAAATTGTGACCTTAGCATTGCATCCCAACAGGTTCCATCCCCATCGTTTAACATCAATTATTCAACCATTTATTGACCACATAATTAATTTCCATAATTCTAGATATTCTAGATAATATAAACTAAGACACCAACCACAAGGGGGGCCAAAACATTGGGTAGATGGGCTACCCATTGAGTCTTCTCCAACTGTAACAAAAGCATATAACCATTAATCCTTGATAATATAATCATAGAGATCTAGTGGCTTTCCCAGTGTGTCTTAAACTATTTTGGATGGAGCATAAGCAAGTCCATCTACCTCAAGTAATTAGGATATTAATGAAGATAAATAAACCATATATTAAACAAGAAACCACATTCCAAGCAGTATGTAATCCCATATTGAACCCCTTTCATAACCTCTGATGTCCTCCCCAACAACCACTGGCATAAACCAATGAAATTGGGCACTCGAGGAAGTATCCCGAGGAACAACTATTGGGCCTCATTTCCCCCACATATCACATCTTCCATCCAGTCTCACATCACATCACATGCGGTGGTATATAACAAGGAAATTAGGATTTTGGCCCTAAAAAATCCATTCCGCCTTCCCAAAAAACGAGTTCTCTTAAATACATGGATAAGGCTCTTTGGCCATTACTGGAAGGAGGGTAACTTATAACCCTACTAGGAATTATATTTTATCAACAATTGGTTTTTTAATCCATATTGAATTAACAGATTCATTATTAGTATGTTCTAACTAGGGAAAACCTAAACTTCATTCCATCATAGCTACCACAAATTAATTAAACAATTAATTTAAAATTATTTAAAAAACATGAACCAACATGCTTCAGTTTAACTACCAACTATAATAGGCATGCACATCTTCATCAATTTGATTAACATCTAATAACAACAACAACAGCCAAATTCATTTACAAACATCTTTTTCTTTAACCATTTAACTATGAAATAATTTTTGCTTTATGTTTTTACCCATTTCATAATGAAAATTATGGTAAAAAGAAAATATTAGATAATACACTATCTAGAAAAACAAGAGGAAAAACATTATCATGGTGCATAACAACAACATTCGATCAAAACAATTCATTTCATCTGGTTCAAGTAGTTAATTTCAAAAATTCCATTGAGATCCAATGGGATAAATCATTATAACTAAATTGTTGCAGGTAAAAGAATATTGAAGAAAAAATTCCCCCATCTTGAAAGGCTTCTGATGTTCTTATATTGATAATTGATCAAAGCAATAGATCACGATCTCCTTCTCTACAACATCTATAACCACGCAAGGATGTCACGCCCCAATCGCGTAAAAAATTTCCAAAAGACTTTCCCTTAGAACCATGGATATAAAATTCCATATATGGTAAATGATAAATGGGAGAAACAAGATCGAAAAAATTAAATTAATGGTGTAAGATATTACCCCTAATTGAAGATAGATCAAAAAAGGAACTGGGAAATCCATATAGGACAAATTAATCCCAAAATGTTAAAGCGGGATGTGTTCGAGTAATCTGGGTTAAAGAGGGGGTGCGCTCAAGCCATAGTGTTTGGTTAAACCAAGCGGTTGGGTGTCGTTAAAACACCTAACAAGGGGGAAGTATACAGTGTGTACCTCCTCGCCATGCCGTGTACCACCTCGAGGTGACTTATACTGAAAAACACAGTGCCTTAGCAAATTGTTTTTTTATAAATCCTAAAAACTACACATCGTATTCCCCTTGGTCACATTGTATGGACCCTATATTTAGAGATTCTCACAACTGTACTCCACCAGAAAAACTCTGATCCTTCATTGAGCACCTTAGGCATAGAAAAAAATTCAAATGGTCGATCCACACAGATCCATGATCGTATATCAGATACCGCTCAAAACATTCTCATCCTTGAGAGTACAAAACCATACTAGAGTGGAAATAAAAAAGGGGTTGACTACAAAAAACCTAGGGAGAAACCTCCCAACGTTCTCACCACCATAGGAGCTCAACCACATCAAAATAACAATGTGACACCTCACAACAACCACAACCGTCTCCTACATTCTCTCCCATGGGGAGACACCTCTCAAATAGAGTAAACCACAAATAGAAACAAAATAAATCCATCTCCTAGAAAGGAAATGTCTAAAACTACAAAACTAACACAATTACAAGGAATGAGCTAAACATCAAACATATTTGGATATTGAATTTGTATCTGTGATTTATGTTCCCATGTTCTCTCCTCCATTACACAGTTTTTCCAGAAGACATGGACTGAGGGGAAAGAATGAACTCACAACAACTATTACTTGTGGTCCAACATCCCAACATGCCACTCCTTGAAGGTAACATCATCGTTAACGTTATTCTCTCCTGAATCGATGATATTAGAGTCTTCATAAAAACAAAGATGGAGCTGTGACACATGAAAAACATTATGTACATTTCATATCTATAGGGGAAATTGTACTCGATACACTATAGATCTGACAATAGTCGACACCACGAAAGTCCCAAAAAATATAGATAATGGTTAATCCTATGACCAAACATTATCTTCCCAATATAACAATTCACATTCCAAAACACATGATCCCAAATATCAAACTCAAAAGGTTTCCTCCTATGATTGTAATATAATTTCTGATGATCATGTGTGACCCTCTTCCACTCACGAATCACCTGTACCATATTTTTCATATTCTGTAGCATTTTTAGTCTGAGAATTAGTGACTCTATGACCCTAGTCCATCACAATGTTGAATAGAATGTTCAGCCATAAAATAAATTAAATGGTTCCATACCGATGGTGGAGTTAAAACTATTGTTGTATGCGAACTTCACCATTGTTAAGTGCCTCGTCCACCAACCTCCGAAATCTAGGACATAATAACATAACATTTTCTCAAGAGTATTGATGGTTTTCTCTGTCTGACCATCCGTCTACGGATAAAAAAGAATGCCTATGAATAATTGAGAACTGAATGGCTTCTGGAGACCCCTCCACTCCATATAGGTAAAATGAGGATCTAGCTCATAAATGTTCTTCCATAGTACTCTGTGGAGTCCCACCACCACCTCTAGATACTTCCTTGAAAGAACATCTATAGAAGTCGATTATCTGATTCCTATTATGTGGTATTATTTTTTTAAACGATCAAAAACCACCAAAATAGCATCATGGAATCCCTAGGATCGAGGTAAACTAGTAATAAAGTCAACTGACATGTCCCCCCACTTCCACTGAGAAATGTCTAACGGCTGGAGCAATCCACCAGGGACACGATGCTCACCCTTCACCGTCTGGTAGACTAAACATTGAGATACAAAATTGGAAATTTCAGGATTTAGTCCAGGACACCTAAAATAACTCTTCAAATCTCAATACATATTTTTCATTCAAGGATACACCACTAAAGGTGGTCTATTGATCCCTATGTGAACTATATAATGCACTGGAAAAGCAATGAAAATTCTTCCCTGATATGACACACAGTAGTGTTACTCCATTAATCAACCATAATGAGCCTCACCACAAAAAATGTAGTCTCTCCAGACCACCACCTATTGATCCCCCAACAAAGACTCTTACACTAACTGCACTAGAGATGACCACACCATCACCTAAAAAATACTATCTCTACCCCATAATTCTCCAATATCAAAATGAATTTCTGAATGCTATTACATTACTCTCCATGATTTTCCATATTCGTGAACTACATCACTACCTGACATCATACACTGTGCACTAGTTACAACATTCACCTTTCTAGGGGTATACATGATTTTGATTTCATATTCCATTAATAAATCCATCAACAAATGTGGCCTCATGTTCAATTCATGATGGGAAAAAACATACCTCAGGATCTTATTATTCGTGAAAACCACCAAGCACTCTACAAAGAGGTCATGTCCCCAAAATATTAGAGAAAACACGATGAACACCAACTCAAGATCATGGGGGATAATTTACATTCATGGGGACACAAATTCCAAGACTCATAAGAAATTACTGATCTCTACAGCATCAGAACACAACCAAACCCTAGATGTGAAGCATCACAGAAAACAGAAAACTAAACTACCTCTACTGGAAGAAAATGAACTAGAGAACTTACAACCATTCCATTGAGTACTCAATATCATTATTATGTTGACGAGTACACCTAAACACTAGATCCTTCCTGGCCAATTCTGTCATAGGAGTAACAAACTGGGATAAATCAGCTATGAGCCTCCTGTAGTTCCCTGGGAATCCAAGGGAACTTTGACCTCTTCCACTGTCTTGGGGGATTCCCAAGACACAATATCTTTTAACATCAATGGATGCATAGCTAATCCATTCTAGGACACCACAAGCCTCATGAAAATAACCCCTCGATCCAAAAAACTCACACATTAACAGCTTCCCAAATAGCTATTGTTGACAAAGAAATCCCAAAATGGCGTGAAAATTATCTACATGATTCTACATAGAACTAGATTAAACAAGGATTTCATCAATGAAAACCAATATGAAACTATCCAAGAACTCACACAACACAATGTTCATCAACCCCAAGAACATAGTTGGATCATTAATCAAACTGAACAACTTTACCACAAACACATAACGCCCATAACGATAACATAATATAGTCTTCGGGATATCCACATCATTAACAAAAATATGATGATATCCTGGCCGCATATAGATCTTGGATAACCAACTTTCACCCTTCAGTTGATTTAAAAAATCATTAATATATGGAAGGAGATAGTTATTCTTTACTATCACATTGTTTATGTGATGCTAATTAACATAATACTAAAAATTTCTATCAAAAATATTCACGAAAAAATAGGTCCACCCTACAGTGACACACTCTTATAAACAAACCCACATTGTAATAGACTGTTGATCTGTATACACAACTCTTTTAACTCAAAAGGGGACATCATATATAGAGAAATTGAAATAAGAGATTCTCCTGGTTCTATCTCGATCCCAAAATCGATATCTCGTTGAGGGGGAAATGATACACCCTCTTTTATAAAGACATCAGGGTACTATTTTGTGCCCCTAAAAAAAACACTGTTGAAAGTCCTAAAAACATAGAATTAGCTCATCCATTAATAATGAAAATGATGGAACATTCCTCTGACCCATCTGAGCTCCTCACTCACCAATAAACACTGCGGGCTCCCAATAAGCATTAAATAACAACACCATCCTCCTGAATCATTCCACGATAGATTTAAATGAATACATCCAATACATGCCAAGGATGAAATCATATGGTTGTATCCTTAAACATATGAAATATCTCCAATAGTGGTGACAACAAAACACTAGATTATAGTCTCTACAAACTTCAAACAAGTTAGCATGACATCCAACTGGCGTAGTCAAAGCCAAGGGAACTAGAATCCTCTCTACCCTTAGTACCTAAAAATGGAAAATGGAACATGATATGATGAAGTTTGTTACTCCATAATCATACAAGTCATACACCCAAGTAGTAAAAATACAATGGCTTCCTCGAACAACATATTTCTTTCCTAAAGCTGGCAATGCTAAAGATCATAGCTGACCATTACCTAATCAATGACCTCTCTTAACCAAATTATGAGTACCAAAAAAGGCCACAATATGCTCTCTAAGGAAGAGGAGCATCACAGGGCATTCCTTTGCCGACCCCATCTGCACTCTACTGATCCCCAGGTAGTGAATCCTACTGCTACTACCTCAGCTGGAAGTACCTCAATAGAGGTACCTAAATCCAAACACCTTGTGCATGTGAACCACTCTAAACGCACTGGTACTCTCGCTATTGATTACCACATCCTCCACATAAAAAAAAGAACATGATCCCTTGGCATAGGAATGAGAGCCACTACTCCTAGATAAATGGGATACTAAGGGTTGGGACCAACCACAGACTGAATGAAAACTCTACTACCCAAAAGCCCATGAACCCCGGACCACAAGTCTTATTCATGGGGAATAATGATTATTACATCTCGTAATGATCTGGTTGTGAATCACATTCTATCAATGACGTCTTCTGATGACAAAACCCCATGAAATGTCTCCAGTATAAATGTGATGACCTGACAATAGTTCTCTCGACGTAAATCCTCCTCCAACTGCCTCTCTATGGACTCCTCCTTTGGAAACATGTCTGAATCATATCATAAATGGTTCCTATAATGGATTCAAAACTCTCACGCGCCAAAGTTCCCCATACGAAGGGTAATTAGTTTTTGGTGACTGGACGCCTTCAATGTCGAAGAAAAAATCTCATCCTTGAACATGTCTTGAAACTCCTTCCACAATATAGCCAACTCCTCACGATCCCTAAGGAACAAAAACCACCACTGCCTCACTTCCTCATGTAGCGTCGTCACAACCAAAGTCACCCAATGATCTCTCTGAGCATGGATTGAACTGAATGGTATCTCAACCTCATCCAACTAATCTTTTGTGACTACATCTGAAATGGACTCCTCATACTTTAATAGTCCCTAGTGCTTAAACACTTGGAGTGCCCCCTTCCAAGAATCTTCATCCTCATCCTCTAACCTATGGCGATCTCGTGGTGTAGCGTACTGGATATCTACTTCGCAAAAAAATGAGGATGTTATCCTGAAGCTATACCTACAAATTTAAAAACAGTTCATGATCTAAACCTAGAATATGGAATGGTCAACATTAATTAATTAATTGAATTATTTTACTCAATTTAAGTTATCAAATTTTACTGTCTACCCATTCAAACATAGTCACAATGAAGGATGATGGATAATCCTTTACTAGTATTCTACCCTGAAACTAGTATAACCACATTTTGTAGCCACAGAAAATATAAAAGTTCGTACATTAGATCCCATTGGGCCCTAAATACCTTTGCCTTTATCAGCCTCCTAATCTCATTTCTCTTGCTAAACATAACTGATAGTGTTTCCGTAAAAACCCATGAAACCACACCTATTCCAAACACCATACTCTATCATATCCATCTACCTGACATCTAATACCACTTTTCACACCCCCACCCCACAAGATGTACCCCTCATGAGAAGAAAATATAGGAAGTGAGATAGTGACCCCCCAAGTCATGCCTCTAGTAGGACCTGGGATGGAGACTAGCACCGAGGGTATAGTAAACACACAAATGGGTGGAATTACCCTTAAGAGAACACATGTGAAAAAAAGAAATAAGATAGACACCAACCAACTATAACTCAGAATGAAATATAAAATAAATCATGTCTGCACATATGTAATGTCTGGAAAAAACTACTAAAATTAAAATGCGAACATGTAACTACCAATAGAAAGTACAAAAATGACAGCAACGATGAATCCCAAACATCTCATGCAACCCCAATCATGTAGTAACGGGCCTAATCTCCCACCATCTTCAAACTAACCTAAAAAATGATTTATTTATTTATATATGGTGACAATGACCGAATACTCAAAAGGATCCTCCCTAGATCCTCTCGTGAAAAAGTAATGAATGTATTCTAAATCACAGTGAACAAAAAGTACAACTAACTTGCCTCCTAAAAAGATATACTATGTTCCCAACTTCGCCCGCACTACACTCACAATGTATTTCATACAAGGGTATATAATATAATAAATAATATCTTGGGTACCCCTCTACTAAATCCCCACTAGTTTTCTTCTTTTTCCCATCATCACACTTCCTAAGCATATCTCTCCAAAAGGCTTTCCCTCAAACACCTGGGTGAATCAACAGAACATGCACCTAATGCGACACAACCACTATGTCCATGTAACTAATGTAATGATTATATTTTATGGAACCACCATATCTCACACAACCTGTATAATATTTCAAGCACTATTCCTCAATCCATTACATCACATACACCGAGTAAGGATCCTTAATCCAACACAACCTATAAACATTACGGTTATGGTAGTCCATATGAAGCTATATAAAGAATATATGTGTGAATAAATACATCCCATTATATACAAATACATACATATTTGGGGAAAACTAACCATTGTGCCTACCATCAAAAGAAACTACCAAGAGAAGAGTGTGGGGCTAATGTGGGTAGTCATCCATCCATCATCCCTCAAGAATATTAGGGAAACCCCCCAGGGCTAATAATCCCCGGGGTGTTAGTTTCCTTGACTAATGGGGTGGAGTAGCAAAGAGAAACACAAAAAGTACCTAATATACTCTAGCACACAACCACACTATGGGAATAACCTAGTCTTAGGCTCAAATGTAGCTAATGTATCTCAGACTCCCAATAACCATTGTGAAGACTGGGTATCCAATAAGCAAACAAATATTTAAGGAGCTACATTTTATTACATTATCACTTTTTATCATATTCACATTACATTAATTAATTATTTAAAAGTTATTTAAACATTATCAATTACACATTATATTTCATTAGAATAACCCCCAAAGTCCAATGTTCCTTTAAATTGTGACCTTATAATTTTGTCCCAACAAGTTCCAACTATATGGGTTAACATCATTTATTTAACCATTCATTACCATCACTATTACATTAAATAATTCATTGAATCCTAGAAAATCCAAACTACATGGCCAACCACAAGGGGCTCAACACAGTGAGTTGATGTGATACCATTTGAGTATTTTCTACCTTTTACAAGAGCATAGAACCATCCATACATGATATGATAAACATGGAAATCATATGGAATACCCCACACATCTTCACCTATTTTGAATGGTGGGTAAGAAAGAACAACTTCCTCTAGTTTTCAAGAAGGTAATGACGATAAAAAACAATAGATTCAACATATAACCACATTCATAGTAGAGTTTTAGCATAGCTTCAACCCATTTAATGATATTCGGTGTCCTCCTAGAAACCCACATGCATTAACTGAGGAATCTCATCACTCTAGGCATCAACTACTGCCACAACCCATGGGCCTCCCCACCCCCACATATCGTAATATCCATCAAGGCTCACATTACAACATATGCAGTTGGAAACAACAAAGAAACATGGATCTTGTACCTAAACATGGCATTCTGAGTTCATAAGCAATGAGCTCCCTCAGCTCCATAGATAAGGCTCTTTGGTCATCGCATGAATGAGGGTCACTCAGAACCCTACCAAGCATTATCATTTATTAAAAACCAGTTCAATAATCCATCTTGAATTAACTGATTCATTCTTTATAGGTTCAAAATATGGGTAAACTATAATACATGGTATCATAGATACAAATAACTAATTAAAAATTAATTTGACATGTCTTTAAACAACAAACAGCAATACCCTTCAGGTCTAACAACTAACTGAAGAAGGAATCCACCCCTGTATCTATTTTATTAACACCAAACCAAAAAAATGGATTCATTTACTTGAATCTTTAATTTATTCCTTTAAATTATAAATTAATTTTGATTTTATGTTCTTTACCAATTTCATCATGAACTACATACAAACAAGAATATAATTGATATCACACTATCTAGAAAACGAGGAGGCAATATTTTATCATGGGGAAAAGAAGAAACATGTGATCAACCCAATTCATTTAATATATTTAAACAATTTACCTAGGTCAATTCCATTGTTATCTAATGGGCTAAAACATGGTTACAGTACACTTTCATGAAAAATAATAATAGAGCAATGAATCACATACCTTGAATAGTTTTCAGTGTTCGTTGATAGAGAATAGGTAAAAGTAATGGATCATGATCTTTTTTCCCAAAAAAACTGCATCCAACCAAGGATGTGATGACCCAAACACATCAAAAACAACCACATACATGTCCATTACATCAATGGAGATAAAGAGCCATAGAATGGAACAGATAAATAGGAGAAAACCGATAAAAAAAATTAATGAATAGAGTTAAATCTCACATAATATTATAAATGGATCAATTAAGGAACTGGGGAAATGATACAATAAGAATTAATCCCCAAAACATGAAGATGGAGGCATCAAAATCATCTGGGGTCGTGAGGGGGTGTGCTCTAGCAATAGGGTATGAAAACCCCAAGAACGGGGTGTATTAAAACCCTTGGTGGTTGGGCATTATGTGACATATAACTCATCATCACGTCTTGTAGTGGCTTGAGGTGACATACACAGAAAAATACGATGCCTTAAAACATTATTTTAATTTATAAAACTAGAATGGTACAAATCATATACCCCATGGTCATGTCATTTGGCCCCCTGTTTCATGATTATCATGCCTGAACTCCTCAAGACATCCTATGATCCTTCTCTCAGTGCACAGTTCATCAAAAACACAAAAAGTGTCAATCCACTTGGATCTGGTCCCTTACACATACACCATAATAGGAGAAAATATTTATCCACACCCAATAAGAGGTGCATGGTTTGGGTAAATTCTGCTCCATGGCCTAATAAACAATACGTCAAATTAAATGTCACCCAATTTTATAATTTTAAAAACCTTAAAACCCTATAAACATACCCATTTAAACCTCCATTCGACCCCAGGAGGCCTTTCACTATTTGGAGCTCTCAAGAAAAATTCAAATCCATCCCGAACACCATTATTCATGACTTGAATCCCAAATCGAAGATCATAACCTCTCCCAATATGTGAGTCATATCATGATTATTTTCTCATTCTTCTCTCATTATTCTCTCTTTATTTTTCTAAAGTAATCCCTTATTTGGGTTTGATTTAAATATATTTTCTCATATCCATATCTATGATTCTATATCTAGATGAATATTTACAAGAACCTAATTTTTATTAATTTTGATTTAGGGTTTTATGTTATGGAACATAATAAACATGGTTGTATTGTTCATGTTTTGAGAATTTTCTTTTGATGTATTATTTCTCAATGAATTGAGGTATGTATTTTATAATTCAAATACCAAAGTATTGTTTTTAATTATGTGAATGTAATTATATAATTTATGTTATATTTTTATTATTTGAGTTTTTGGTTGAATTAGTTACTTAGGATAAATAATTAATTAAGGGAGTTTTTAAAATTTGGGATATTGGGATTATATATTATGAATAATTAATTATTTTAATTAATTATTATGGAATTGTGATTATTTAATTAAATGAAATATTTTAAAATTAATTTTCAAATATTTAATTGGATATTGGTGATATATAGTTGAGTGAGTTGGAAAATCTAATTAAGGAATTAATTATGGGGTTACTGAAATGATTGAATGAGAGTAATTAATTAATGCATTAATTATTAAAATAAATGTAATAATTAAATTATTTAAAAAAATAATGGGATTTATGAGATTAATAAAGTTTGTAATTAATTAATGTGAGTAATGAAATTATTTAATTATTGAATTAAAAAATAGGATTAATTATTTGATGAATAAATTGATAGAAGTAATGTGATTATATAATTATTGAATTAAATAATGGGATTACTAGGATTATTTAGTTTCCTAAATAAGTAATGGAATTGATGTAATAATTTAATTTTTTTATTAAATAATGGTATTGATGGGATTAATTAATTAATGAATTAACTAAGGCGAGTTATGTGAGTAGTTATTTTTGACCGAATTAATGGAGTTAAAAAAGAAAATTAATTGGTTATTTAATTGAATTGATTGTATGTGATTAATTAAATCAGAATTTAAAAATTTAATTGCAATGGAAAATTAATTTAAGAAATAAGTGAATGTAATTTTATATGATTAATTAATTGTGGGATTAATTAATGCATTTGTTGTCATTAATTAATTGAAGAATTAATTAGTAGGGACTATTGTGCTAATGAAATTGAATGGAATTCATTAATTAATTGGTGAACTAATTAATGTGGATTGTTATGTTAGTAAAATTTAATTAGATATATTAATTAATTAGAAAATAAATTAATGGGGATTGTTGTGTTAATGAAATTGAATGAGTTATATAAATAATTCGGGAATTAATTAATGTCGATTTGTTATTTAATACAATTGATTGAGATATATTAACCATTTGGTGAATTATTTAATGGGAGTAGTTCGGTTAGTGTAATTAAATAATTTAGATGAATTAATTGATGAAATAATTTGTGGGGATTGTTTATTTTTTAAAATTCAATAAGTTATATTAATTAATGGGTCAAGAAATTAATATTGATTTTTGTGTATTGGCTATTGGGTGATCTGGATAATAAATTATGGAATTAATTACAAGATATTGATATTATTGAAATGAGATAATTAATTATTGAATTAATTATAATATATTTATACTCTATGATTGACCTTAATAACAGTTTTATTAAATATGAAATATTAATATTTTGAATAAGATAAAAATTTAAAGAGTTAATTATTGGATTTTGATATTGGGATATTGGTTAATTAATTATTGAATTAATTAATTTTATTGACATACATAATTAATTAGAGAATTGATTAAGAGGATTTATGGTGTAATTTAAATGTTGAATTAGTAAATAATATTTTTTATGATTAGTTAATTGTTCAGATCACTAATATAATTTAAGCGATTAATTAATTAAAAATTCAACAAAAAATTTTATGTTATTAATTGATGGTTTAAATAATTAAAAATATTTATGTGATTAGATAATTGTTGAATTATATATATTAATTATTGTGATTAGTTTATTTTGAAATTATCTAGTGTAATTTATGTGATAAATTAATTCTTCAATTAATTAATGTTATCATTGAATTGTTTAATTTATAAGAGGAATTGATGTGATTAATGAGTTGCTGATTTAATTAATCATAATGATGATATTAAAAAATTGTTTAATTAAAAATAGTAATTAATGTGATAAGATAATTATTGAAATCGCTAGTTTACTTGATGAGATTAATTAATTGAAAAATTAAATAATTTAATTAATATGATTATTTAATTGTCATACATGATAGAGGAATTCATGTGGTCAATTAACTGTCAAATTAATTAATAATATTGATGTTATTAGATAATTTTTGAATTAACAAGAGAAATTTATTTGATATATTAATTTCTAAATTAATTATTTATTGATTAAAGGTAACATGTCCATTCAATTCTAATGTCATGGTTATTCAATTTTAAAATAACGTATTCTAAAATAATCATTCAATTGTGTGTTAAGAATGGTACCATGGACTTTGTACTGCGTGTTAAGAATGTGAACATTGTTATTATAATGTAAACGTTATGAATTGTAATGTGTGGATTTTTATATAAATTAAACTATGTAAAAATCCTTATTCCATTATGGGATTTAGGAATATTTACATGGGAATTATTGTATCAACTAAATAATGGAAACAATGGTATTCTGACATATAACTTTTGTATGGAATGCATTAGGCTTCACCCTGAGCCAAATCATGTAATCAGATATGAAATCACTTGGGAATAGTTTGGGCTCTGGTAAGAGAGGAAGCTGGTTTTGAGATACGATATCACATAAGAATACATAAATCTCATGCATGATAAATTTAGGTTTTGATGTATGATATTATGAGGGAACCTGAATGTTTATTTGGATAAATATCAATTAATTTAGAATGTGATAATTTTTTATTTATGTTTTGAAATTATTTATTTATTTGACTGCATGAAATTTTATTTCAGCTGATATTATTTTTTACACCATTGGTTATGGAATATAGAGTTGTACTCACACCGTATTTTGGATGGATGGTTAGTACCCAAATAAAATTTGTGTTTTTTGGATAGGTTCAGAAAAAATTCCATATGAATGATGGTTGAGTTGGAAGGGTGGAACATGAATATGGTAACAAGACATGGATTAGGACTTGTGGGGGTACCATTGGATTCTTTACCTTATAATATTTATATGGACACTTGGAACATACATTAGAAAGTAATATTTGTTATTTAATTTTCTCCTTGTAATTCTTGCTTGGGTTATCATGCGATATTGTTATTGTTTTGGTTATTAATTTTATTATTGTTATTTATTTTTTCTATTGTATTATTATGATGAAAAACACAGATATAATATCCCCTTACTATTATTAGACCCTCATTGCAAGTTGGAAGCCTCTAGTGTATGGGGAGGCAAGCCAGTTCCCTTGTGACTGACTAGCTTGGGGAACAAGTGAGTGGCACCCTGTTGGTATTTTACACCATGTATATCATTTCTGGACACTTTTTAGACACTAGAAATGATCATCACTGTATGAGTGAATTGTACCCTTAAAAACACTACCTAGACCATTTCTACTTGTCCAAAACCTTTAGCATTATGTATATTTGGTTAGGGCCATGTTACCAACTGGGCTTCAGGTACTCTTTAATGGCATCTATGTTTTAGAAGTGACACACATAGACATAGTGGGAAAATATGTTGATATGTTTCATAAATAATTTACTGGTTTTCCATCAAAACCAAATACTGATATTTCAATTGAAAATATGATATCTATATTCTAATAAATAAGACACCATATTTAATAGTCATTGTTTCACTCCATGAGCTAATGAAGAAACTACTAGACAATATGGGTAAAGGGGTAATATAAAATCCTGAGTTTTTTGGAATTATTTTTTAAGAATAAATTAAATTTTTTGATGTCTTGAAATGAACAATACAAAAAATTATGATTACATTATAATATAAAACATTTATTCTATCATTACACAGAACACATAACCTAGATTCACATATACACAAAACTATATGAGGATTTTTTCAACAAATGTGGAGTTCCATCGATAGCTTTAATTACACACACGAACAAGATATAATGAACCAGAATTATATATTAATTTTATTAAAATATTATTTTTGTTATAACATTTTACATCTAAGGTAATACATGAATAAAACTAAAAAACATATTAAACAATGATATATGCATATTTATTTGGTTATCAATTAATGATAACTGGAAAAAAAATTAATATAATGAACATGTGTTTAAAAAATAACTCCTTTTATTCAAAACAATTGTGTTTTATCTTAAAATTATAATTAATAACTATTTTTGTGATATAATAATGAAATCTATATATTATTAATTCAATAAAATGTTTATAAATTGATCTAAAATGTTTGATTGGAATAAAATAATAATAAATTTCATTTTATGTATAAAATGTTGTATTATTCTAAAAATGATGTTTGTTGTCTTTTAATTGAAAACTTTTGTTAACTATTTTTCACATATTTATAATTTTTACATTAAGAAATAAAATATAATTTTTAAAGGGGATATTTTACATTTGGTAATTTTTTTAAAATTTCATGAGAAGTTTTATATTTTAATGAATAGTGAGATATAATAAACTATAATTGACAGTTGAATTTTTCATATAAGATTATTAAATATTTAAATTATATTTTTATTCTACTCAATTCCTATGGATACTAATCAACTCTAATTTAGATGATTTTTCAATCCATGTTTCATATTTATTTACAAACAAAAATAAAGATATACTTATTACTTGTGCTACTAAGTATGGACTAGAATTAAGGCAATAAATCATTAAAATTTAAAGAATTATAATTGAGGGTCACTATAGATTAAATTCTTAGTTTTCAGACTAAAAACTATACTGGAAGCCCACTAATGGATATAATTGACCCTAATTATCATGAAATTAAATACAGAACATCTATCAAAAAACAAATGAAAAATATAATAATTTTTCCATTTGAGATCCTACAAAACATTCCAAGTAATCACCTTGTAGTTTAAGATGACATGCATATTTGGGAATTGTATATAGATAGAAAACTCATTTCAAAGTATTTCTACAAGAATCTTACACAGGGTACTCAAAAATGGATTGCAGATGTTAACATAAAATGGATCTTCCCCTCCAGGTTTACAATACATTGGGTATTTTCCTTCAAAAAAATCCATTTGGAAGTTAATCTTCATAGAGTTGTTTTTTTAATTCCTCTAAATGTTTTATCTACTAAAGGCACCATAAAGATGTGTACCACCTCTTTATTTGTTTTTCAAATTGATTCCATGCACTGGAAAACCATCGTTGACATCTTTGATGATTGTTCCCCATAGACTAATAGAATTAATTACTTCATTGTTTCTCTTCTTTGCATCCCTATGTTATACCATATTACCATACTTTTTTAGGTGGTCTGGTAGAAATTGGTTCATGTCATATAGAGAGGGCTAAATAATTACTTGCATTATCAGGACCTCCTTATCATCAAAGCTACTATTTCAAAAATAATGATTTCATTTCAACATGCCAATTCACTACACTCTGTTTACTACATCGACTCGAGGAAATATTTATCTATAATGTGGTGCCTCATGGTATGTGGATATTTTTTTCCTCCACACTACATGATAGAGGTATTATTTAACCCTCCATTCATAATATGGAATATATGTAATACTTATGGGGCCTTGAAATTGAACCAAGACCAGCACACTATGGATTCATTTTCTTTGAATATGTTTGGGATTTTAGCGAACATCAATATGTTTTTTGGTACTTATTCGACATTAGATCCGAAGATTATGGTGATGATAAATTTTGTTGGATTTTCACACCAATGGAACATGAATAAAATATTTTTTAATTGTGACTACAAAGTAAATATCAAAAGTATTAGTACTGAAAATGTTCATCTCTTTTAGAAGACGTCTATTTAATGCCTCAAATTCATTGATTTGATTTATTAAATGAATTAAATCATTACAAATGTTTATCATGAAGCCAACATTATTCCATAAGTGGTTTCAAACAAAATTGGTCATGATATGGTTTTAATCTTCTAGAAGCAATCCTAATTATCAATTATCATTGGTGCAAAAGGAAAAATGTAATGATTCTAATTTCAGACTAATTTATCCTTTTTTATATATCAGTATAAGATCCCTTTCCTCACATTTTTTTTAAAAAAACAAGGTATTTCTTCCATTTTATGTGATTAATTTAAAATTAATTTACGAATCATATGTTTTTATAATTTGAAAAAATTGATTCAATATTTTGAATACAAATAATTTTTAATTTCTTATATGTTGAGCTTAATTATTTACTAAAATAATTAGTGAGTGTAATTGTATAATATTATGACGATTAAGGTAAAAACGAGTTTACATTATAAAAAAAACATTAACTTAAGTGGTCAAATAACCCAAAAACATGTAAAATAGACATTTTATTAAAATATATTTACCATAAACTACATTTTATAGAATTTTATTTATTATTGGGGTCACATTATGCAAGAAAGTCCTATAAATAATTATTATATTTTTATATTTAAAATAATGAAACTCAAATAGCATTTTAAAATAGAATTAACCCCTAACATATTCAACCCCATAAAGACTTTTGGGTAATAAAAAAATAGTAAAAAAATCTCCAAAAATCTATCCTATCAACATAGGAACCTGAAATAGGGTATAAGGAAACACCTATCAGTCTTTTGGTGCAATCTATATTTAATTTCCAAAAGAAGAGGTACCATCCTTCCACAAGAACTGTTGTGTTAGATATTTTTAAAACCCCTAAATTATTTTTATTCCTTGAAAACTTAATTAACATGATTTTTTAAATATACTAATATTTTTTTATGTTACAGATTTTATTTACAAACCCACACACTTAAATTAATTTCAATACACAATCATCATTTGTGTGTATGATAGAGTACCACATAATGAAGTAATGTTGTTTCTTCTTCGGTAACCAGATTTCATGGATTGGATTAACGATGTAATCAATGTTTTTATATGATATATATGATGTTTTCTATATAATGTTTTTAAATGGAATATTATTTAAAACCAAATTTCATGTTACAATTTTTTTAGAATATAATATCATCGTTTGAAGATGTGTGGACTACCAACTTCTCAATGTGGTGTGATTCTTTCTTGCTTTACATTTAATAAATTAATGATGTGTTTGATAGAAATATGTGATATATACGAAATAATTATGTTACTGAAAATATAATTTATCTATATATATCATTTCATATGTTTTCATTAAAAATATGACAATAAATGGAAACATCGTTCTTACATACATACAACCTATTTTTTCCACGAATAGTGTATTTATTTTAATATTTATATGATTTATATATTATAATAATTAATTATAAACTTAATATATTTGACAAATAATTAGTTTTTTAAATTTTTTAAATAAGTAAATAATATTAATGTATGATGATCAATAATTACACATCCAATGAATACAAAAGAAGTTGTTATTTCATGAAACGTATAATTAATACGAAATATTGAATAAATGGGTAATATAAAGTAATAATAAAATAATATATTGTATGATATATAACGAATTGTTTTTTTGATGATGTATAATTTACTTGTATTTATTATGTATTATCTGTCAACATGTTTTAAGATGGACAATACATATGTTAATGTTTTTATAATATATCATTTATTTATGTGTGATATGTGATATATTCCCCACTAATTTTACTTATTTGGTGAATATAATTATAAATGACATGGTATATCAGTAATTAAATTTATTTAATTATTTTAATATATTCAAATAATGTTAATATTTAATAGATATCACAATTCAATAGTTACATAGGTAGTTATGGGATTCTTTGTCTGACTATTTTTTTGTGTGATTATCATGCCATATTCACTGCACTATTCTATTGTGTGCATTATATAATTCCCATGATATTATTTTATAATATATATCCCTAAATTTGTAATTATTTACATAACCATTTGATGATATCTATTTCATTGGGTTTTAAAGAACAAATGTTACCAAATAGGTAAGGTATTTTTGTCTCAATTTTCATTCTATGAGACACATATTTTGTAAGGAACATATATATTTTTTAGTATAATTTAATTAATATTCAAATTTTATCTTATTAATATATTTATTTTCCATATATTTAAATATTATTTTACTTTTATGCCGTCATTGTGACATTGATTCAAATTTACCAACATGGTAAGAGTTTATTTCAACAATCTCATCAATTATTGGGATTATTTATGTTAATGATTCCATTGATATGATATAATGAACTAAATCTACATAAATACATATATTTTTAATCTATTATGTTTATTAATTATATATTATGTATTGACACCATTTATCACTAAATTCCTCTTAGGATAATAAATAATGTGATTTTAATAAAATTAGATCTTATTTTTCTCTTCAGTTTAAAATATATTTAAAAAAAGTCCAAAAATGTTTTCCAAAATGATTTATAAAAGGATATTTTAATTTCATATTCAATGAAAAATGAATTTATACAAAATTATACTTCATAAAAAGTTGTTTTAAATAGTTCTTAATGCTTCATTTATATGTTTTCATTGTTGTTTTCAAATAAAAATGTTTTCAAACCATTTTAAGTTTTCAGAAGTGTTTATCAAATTGGAAAGGGTATTTTGTTAAAAAATGTTTAAAATTACCCTTAAAAACTTTTTTAACTTCTATGATTTCATAGGTTGTTGAAAATTATGACTTATAGAGGATATGATTCAAGGATACCAATCAACTTTTTTATGTGAATTGTCTATTTTGTGAGGATATGATATTTATGGAACCAATTTCCATTCAACGGTTGAATTTGGATGATAGGAGATTATTATAAGATACATGTTCAACCATAGTTTAATAGTATTTCAAATTTATTATCAAAATACATATTTCATTTCAATTCATTGATAATATTATGAATGAATTATTTTTTAATGAGTTTCTATGTTGATATGAAACATTTTTGTACTACATTCATTTTTTGGATCACAGAAATTGCATATTAAATAGGGTGTCCCATATAAAAATAATAATTCCCATTACTACTTGTATTATTTGGTTTTCCTGATACAACGAGTTAATCTTGTTAAATCTTATATGATGATGTATCCTATATTGCACTGGGTAAGCATGTCATAGAATATATGGCGGGGTGGCTAAGAAAATGTCATGTAATCCCATTATAGATTATATAGTGGGGTTTCCCATATTGAACGTATTGATACTGTTATATATTATATGATGATCTGGCCAAAATAATTTTCCACGTCATTGGGAAATGATTTACATATCATAAGATAATGATGGTAAAAAGATAATGGGCTTTCTCCTATAAGTTTTGACGTTATAACCCAATCTACTATAAAGAAAGGGTTGTGATTGGGTTAGGGGTATGTAATGACCAGAAAAAGTATCCTCCCTGAATTTCAATGAACAATTTTGGAAATGATCTATGGATTATAGGTAATGAAATTATATTCATACCTGTATTCTATAAATTCTATGCATTTCTCATATGTTATTATATCATTAATTAAACTGTTGATTCCTATAGTATTTTTTTATTATGAACTACCAATCATTATTCAATGACTAATTTATATGAACACAATTTGAAATATATAATCTCTAAATGTTATTCTTGTGTTATCATTCACTTATTCTCATGTTATTCTTATGTATCTCGTTTATTTACCGATAATGATCATATGATCTCATCCTTTCTTTTGTATCCTTTCCCTAGGTATTGAAGAGAGGTTTTATGCATAAGTGATAATGGGGAATACATTTATGGGAAAAAAGAAATATAAATCACCAATTTATAACATATTGTTCGATGTATCAAAACACACTAAACTATAATAGTCCTAATTCATGTACTTTGGTTATGTGCTGAGTATTAGTCTAAAATGATGTAATGTCCATGTAAATTAAGCCTATGTTACTATAGTTTGTATCAAAATAATGTATAAGAATATTTTTTAATATAGGATGAAATTGATTTAGTTATATCCATAGGGATATTTTGGAGGAAATGATTAGGGATATATCAAAGGATAGGCCTATGATGTCGTATATTTGAAATAAGGGTTCATTATATTTGAATAATCTATATAATATTTCATGATTATGTGGTTTTATAACTTGATATGTGTAGATAACACTATGAATCCTGTTCTTATTCAATAGCATGAACTATAAAGATCTTGG
The DNA here is from genome assembly GCA_963277665.1 of Viscum album. Classification (NCBI taxonomy): domain Eukaryota; kingdom Viridiplantae; phylum Streptophyta; class Magnoliopsida; order Santalales; family Viscaceae; genus Viscum; species Viscum album. Next base: position 1,300,791,195 of record OY728140.1, on the reverse strand, counting down.
TTAACATTGAATGTTTCATATGTTTAAATTATGAGAATTATAGAAATAGATGTCCTAATTGGAAAAATCATAAATATAATTTGGATTATGGAAATAGCATTGGATATAAATATCAAGATAAAGAGGCAACACATGATATGTTAATGGTATTGGAGAGAATGTAGTGTTTGTTTGGATGTAAGGCATAGATCCAAGAGAGGTATGGGGTCTCGATGGCAAGGATTCAGATCGATGGCTAGCGAGTGATAGTGTCTGGATGTGAAGGGTGACGACGCCGAGGTGTGTGACATGAAGTGGCTGCTAGAGACTAATCATAGCCAAGAGACCACTTGATGAGGGGGATGAAGATTATGTTTGGGTTGTGATGAATATAATTCTGATTGTGTGTAAAAGATAGATGAATTGGGTTTCATGTCGAACTACATAGATAGTTGTGATGATGTGGAGTACAATAGAAGATGTTATTAGTGGGACATGGGATAAAAGACAAATAGAAATGTGATCAGCGATGAAATTAGTGTGTGAAGAGAGAAAATTCAAGATGCATGGTGGATTCAATGACTTCATGATTAGTGGGAGAAGTTTGGAGCCGGGTTGGAGAAGCAACTTCCATGAGATGATGCAAATGTCTCATTCCACATTCAATTATTCATTTATTTTTAGCTTGGGCCTAATTTATTTGGATACTATTATTGGGATAACTAGTATTTTATTATCATTTTATAATTAGGTCCCTTTTAATCATTCTATAATATTTTTATGGGTTTAAAATCATGCGGGAATTTATCCTTGTTTATAGACAGTCTAATAGCTGTTGTCATAGAGGGATTAGGATGATTTTGTGGGCCTATGGACCATTTCCTCTTCTACATCCACGAACATTTTTTTATTTGTTTTAAATAAATTTTTAGAAACATTTTCTAAAACTAATGGTTTTCCCTGATTGGATTATAATAAAATTGGATTAATAAAATGTATATGTATAATAAAAAATTATTTTGATTTAAGATACACGATGTATATATTTTCCATTAATGGTTTGGATATGTATATTGAAAGGTTCTCATGAACTAAAAAAAGGGATTAAATAGAAGAATGATATTTTTATTTAAGGGTGATCACTATTAATGTGCTCACGATCAAGATAATATTATATTTATCTTGGATAAACATATGATTGTTATAAATAATATAAATTTTATAGTATTTATGACCTCATAACTGATAATGTATTTTTTGAAAAAGTACTTTATGCTATCATGGATATATTTATTATATTTTTTAGATTTATGAAATATATTAAATAATATTTGGAATAATATTTTTTTCAATAATTATTTTGGGTAATTCATTTTATTAATATGATTCAAGAGAACCCAATATGAACAAATTCACATATTTGGTATGTGGGAAACAAGAGCTACATTATGATATATGAGGGTCAATGCTATTCTAATTTTTATATTTTTTTAACCATCAATGTAAATTTTGAATTATCATATTTTGGAAGGGTTATAAGGCTAAGAATTTATATAATGGTTTAAGTTAAACACCCAATGGGGTTTTATATATTAATGTACAATCCATCAATATATTGATTAATTCATATTTGATATCCTATGAAAAGTATTTTTTTATGATAAAAAACGAAAGATGTAATTAATTGTGTTTTTATATTTAGATCATATGATCCATTAGTGCTTCAAAAATAAAATATTCAAAACTATTTTTGGATTAAGAGATGTTGTTTAAATTGTACAAGACAAAAAATTGATATTTTTAAATGAAATAGAATTAAACCAATTAAGAATATCTGATTGTGAAAATTAATCAACTTGAGGAAAATAGACTCAATATTTTTATTTCATGATTACATCATTTTTTATGAAATTAATATTATTTTGGAATCCTCTTTAGTTTATGGACTTTTGGTCATTATCATTATACTGGCCATGTTCTCTATGAATCACCATCAGAATATGATTGCGATACATCACTTCCTAGTTTGGGTTTTCACATTCCACATATATTCTCCTATGTGGAAATGTAGTTTTGAGCATTGTTGGGAAACCGTTATGTTTCTAACATTAAATTTTTAATATTTGTTTTAGTATTAATTTAAAATTCTATTTTTCCCATCAAATGAAATTTCAGGTATTAAACCATTGATAGACTAGATGAATTACAGGGGATAAATTCATTTTATTGGGGGTATAATGTGACTCCCTAATTTTTTTGGATTATTTTTATTAAATAAATTAAAACTCATTAATAGAGTTTATTGCACACTACACCAATTTATGATTTATTTATTGAGAAATTAAATTATTATTTTTTAAATAAAACACATTATTTATATATTGATACACAAAACACTATGTTTTTATTTTCTTACACATAATTTCATGTTCCTTCGATAACATGTGTTATATATATGACTTAATTTAAATGATCCACATTATACGATAAAAAATATTATGAAAATGTATTTATAGTTATCACCTAGAAACTAGAATGGATGTTCTTAATAAGAATTAATAAATTATGAGACTATGGTTCACACATGCTTATTTGGAAATCAATTAATTAGAAATGAAAATAAAATCAAATTGAATATATTTGATATGTTTTATTAAAAAAATTCCTATAATCATAAAGGGTTTTTATCATAAAAATTTATATTAATCAATATTAGTGACATATATCAATGAAATTTATACATTATAAATTCAACCCCATTTTTTAAATAAATTATATAATATTTATACATATAAAATAACAACAAATAAATATTTAGGAATAAAATAATGTATTAGTTTAAAAGATTAAATTTACAGACATGTAATCAATGTCTTGTTTTAAATTTATTTTTTGAAATTGTTATAATTTTTAGTTGAAAATATAAATTTTATTCTTGAAATATTTATATCACAGTTTACATTGGGATATTTTTTTTAATTTTTATAAGATTTTTGGTTTTATGATGAATAGTTTTAATATGAAATTATAATAGAAAACATACATTTCCTATAATATATTTATATAGATATATTATATTTTTATTTAGATATGATTTATATGTACATCAATAATACATATATTACTTCCATTTTTGAAATTTGAATCAATTTCTAAATGAAATGGGATAAATAACGTTTCAAACATTTGATTATTTTCACTTTACAAGATCGTTGTCTCTTCCCATCTAGGGGAATAATTTAAAATTATTATATGCCAATATGTTTCTTTAATTTAGAAAATTCAATTTCATATTTTTAATTAGAAATTTTTTTAATATCTATTATGGTCAACATAGTTTTTTTCCGTATATATCAGTGAAAATAATTAAAATTTATTACAATGATTAATGTAATACCAAGTATAATTAGTGGTCAAGATTTATCTTATGTAGCCAAATAACCTAGAAATATGTTAAAATCAAAATTATGGACATATTTAGACCGGATACACCAAATTATAAAATAAATTTCATTATTGGTGTAAACAAATGACAATAAGACCTTCTAATTGTGTTTACATATTAATATTTAAATTAATACAACTCCACGTACCTTTTGGAAGTTACCAAATTCCATAATTTTTTCAAACTTATAAATCCTTTTTTATTTTCCAATACTAGAAAATTTAACTCCCAAAAATATTCATATCATCATATAGTCCTTAATTCATGATGAAAGAAAATCATGTTAGTCATTTAGTCCAATCCAATAAGAATTACCACAAGAATAGACAATGTCATTCAATAAATACTTTTTTATTTCTTTTTCGACAAAAAAAATAAACCATATACCATGATTATATAATAACATCATAATAAATATTCTATGATTTTTTATTTTATTATTAAAACCTATATTCACACACTACCATCAAATGTGGTAAACATTCAACGTTCGTGTGTATAGTAGACTACCAACACATGAACCATTGTCATTTTTTCTATTATTACTACCTCTCAATGATTATAATAATGAGGTAATTATAATATTTATATGATATATATATATATATATGATATTATAGAATTATTTATAAATTTTGTATTATTATATTACAAAAATATTCATGATTTCAATTTTTTAGAATATGATAACTCTGATAGTGGACATGTGGACTACCAACACCTCAAAGTATTGAGATTTATTCTCATATTACATGAAAGGTAATATGTATGGGTTTACTAATAAAAAAATATACATATATTATATAATAATTCTAATGTAAAGTTAATATGTATAATTTACATTTGTTTCATTAAAAATATGACATGAAAATGAAAACATCATTCTTTTATATGTACGACCCACCATGTCCATGAGTGGTGGGTATAATTTCATATATATAACATTTAAATATTATTATTATTAAATATAATATAAATAAATATATATATATATATATAATATTTAAATAAGTTTTTAAATTTTAACAATATTTAAAATATGATCTATGTATGAGTATCTAGAATAAAAAGGCAGAACATTTATGAAAAACAATGTCGGTAATACCAGAAACATAACTTTAAAATATAATTATATATAAACATGTAATATAAATTCAAACTGAAATAATATATGGTATTATATATATGAATATGGTTTTTAGGTAGATGTATAATAAAAATTTATTTTTTATACATGATTTTTTGTCATGTTTTATGAATGTCAAGAATTAAGGTATGGGTTTTATCATCTCACATTTATTTCCATGGGATATATTTTATATTCAACACTTATTATGGATGTGTGGTTAATATATTGATTTATGAATTTTCATATGAAGAATTGTATTTATTTATTTATATAATATTTTTTCAATTGATGTTATTATTTCAAGAATCTCATTATTTAATGACATTCAAGTGTTAAGGAGACTCATAGTCTCAATTTTATTTATATGAGGGTTATCCCATATTCAACACACATTTTAAGGGTGTGGTGAATATACTATCTATGAATTTATTCTCTTATACTTATACATATTTTTATTTATATTTAAAAATAGAATTTTGTTTCACTATTTCATGGGGTTTTACAGTACAATACTTACGAAATTCTTAAGCTATTTTTTTTATCAAATTTCATTCTCTGAAAACCATTTTTTTGAACATATATTTATAAAAAAGGAGTATATTCTACTATATGGAATTTTACATAAGGAATATATTTCATTCATGATATTTTATGCTTAATGTAATTTTATGCTTCATGTGATTTTATTCTATCATGGGTACATTGATTTAATGTTTCCATATTTTCATGATTTTATCAGTGTAACCTCATCAATTATCGAGGTTATTTATGATTTTGATTCCATTGATGAAATATTATGATTGTATCTCAATAAGAATAATGTTTTATCATCTCATGTGGTTTTTCAGGATATCATATTGTAATGCTACCTCTTTCTCACTCTATGGTAATTAAAATATTTAATAATTTATTTTTAATAAAATCTAACCATTTTTCTCTCTTCGACCAGAAATCAATTTTACTCAAAAACCATGTTTTATAATGTTTTTTAAAAAATTCATTTTAAAATTATATTTTATTAAACATTTTAGGGAAAAATGATCCAATTTTTTTAGAAAATAATTATGGTGTTTTGATTTGTTTTCAATGATTCCTTTATAAATTTTTAATATTCATTTCATATAAAATGGTTACCAATGTTTTTAGTGTTTCAATATGTATTTTTCAATGGGGGAAAGATGTTTTATTTAAATTGTTTTTAAATAATTATTTAAATTTTTTTATCTAAGACAATATATGTTGGTTTTACTTATCTATTATGCAGGATATTATCTAGAGATAAAATTCGTACTCTTTCTCTCGATAGTTTATGTTTTTAAGGTATCATATTTATGGAACATAATTCTTTTAAATGAATCAAAAATTCTTCAAAGATATTATTATGTAACACATTTTGTTTCCATTAGTCCATAATGTCGCAATGATATTGACATGAAAACCATTTCTTTTCCATATGTTAATCTGGTTATGAAATAATAATTATATTTTGAGTTTTTATGACTAAATGAAATATCATTATGAAATATTCATGATGTTTATTAGGGACATTTCTTATAAAATGGGTGGTCTATATTTCCTCGGGTTAGAGCATCTAAAATTATAAAATGTGATGGCTCATTAATAATTAGTATTCCTGTTATATATTATATAATCGGGTGACTTATATAGTGCCAGGAAAGTCTATAATAGATTATATGTTTGGGTGGCCAAGATATCAATAATTATACCCATTATATATTATAAGATCTATTGGAAAAAATGTTTTGCGTAAGCAAGTCTTAGATTATACGATACATAGTAAAAGAAATCATGGGCTAGGATTGTTATAACATATAAAATAGGTGGCCTAGATAGCTCTATAATGAATTGGGTAAATATTTACATCTCATAAGATAATTACTGGAACAATTTGACCTTATTTATAAAATATGGGAGGAAGGTATAACATAATCCAAAATAAGGAAAGGGATATGACTACGGATGGTGGTGTATCCAGAGCAGTAGTTGTGTCACCCATTAACTGACACGATTGGTTTAAGAAATGGGCCTTTACTTAGGATGTATAGTTTTATATTCTTGTGTGTAATAAAAAATATCCATGTCATATTAGTATGTTAGGATCTTATATATTATTCCCTTTATCCACATATTATCTATATCTCATGAACTACTAATCAATCTTAAATAACTTATGTATATGATGTTTGATATATATGGTATTGTCTACAAATAATATTTTCATTCTCTCATAAACTTATTCTCATGTTAGTCTTATATATCTATTTTATTTACCAATAATTATCATTTGTACTCAACCATTCCTATGTTTTATTATTCCATGTCATTAATATTGTTTTTAATTAGATGTTTTAAAAGGGATGATAATTGTGGAAACAATATATGATCTTTCATCATGTTTGATGATTCTGAACCATGATTCCAATGAAACTAAACTATTATAGTCCTTGTGTAATTACTTTTATAATGTTTTTAATATCAATATATAATGATGTAATATCAATGTATGTTTATCCTGGTTATCTATAGTTTATATGCCCTTGTGATGCACTATGGGGTAAACCTGTACTCTTCCATAAGAATAATAACATGTCAATTCACCTCTACATTGGTTATCGTGAGCACAAGAAGATCATGATAAAGAAAAATAATAATTCCCAAGGACTGATTTCTTATTGAATCAGATATATGGAATCTATAATTTCTCTAAGATACAACATTGGTATAGATATTATCCCATAATAGTGAATTAGGACGATATACCCAAGTAAAAATTCTATTCATGATATGGGAACTAAAAGTACATCATGATTCCATTTAAACTCTCTATTATCCACCAATAATCATGGATTTTTTTAGAATAATGTATTAATGGATTGCATATAAATTTTTCTAGTAGTATTTATTAATGATATTAAAATATAATAAAAAATTAATGAGGTAAATAAGGATAATTTGAATACAATACTATAGAAATTTTAGAAAAAATATATTTTTTAAATGTATAGTAAATATAATTTATAGTTTAACCATACAACATTCAGGGGGGATAGTATCTATTGAAAAGTCATATATGTGTATTATTTTAAAAATAGTGATGATTGAAGGGTTTCCTATTCAAATATATGAAATGAAAATTTGAGGGATTCATCAATTTTATAATCTTATTAAATAATTGAAAAAAATCATGATTTCTATTTCCTCTACACAATATAACTCAAAATATATTCATAGATATTAGTAATGATGAATATGAAGAATGTATTCATGATCTGATTTAGTGTATATGTAATTCACATATAAAAACATTACCCACCAGTGGGGAAGGATTTTTTATCTATAGTGATTCATCTAAAATGGACACAGTTTGTGTACTCAGGAAAAATGAGAATGTGATAGCCATTTTCTGCATCAAACGAAATATCCATGAGTTGATATATCCAACTCATGATAAAGAATTAGTGATAATGTTTTTTAAATAAAAATTTTTTAGACAACATTTATATGGGGATTAGTGAGATATATTTATATATTACCCATAAAGATTCATGTTTATATTCAATCAAAAGGTGATTAATATGATCCAATGAAGGATATTAGTGGTGATCAATGATTATGATTTTTTATTCCCATACCATATGGGGAATGAAAAAAGTGGTAGATGCACTTAGTAAATTGAATACCATTACTTAATCCATTATTAGTATTGTAAGGAACCCATTATTTATTGACATACAATGTATGAATATATGAAAAATGATCTTCATCCTATATAGATAATTTTTTTCAGCCATCCATTATTAAGAAAATCGAGGAGGCTCCAAAAGAGCATGAGTTTACATAGATAAAGGTAGAGAATAATAAAAAGATAAAAATTGTTAAATATCTAGTTATATATTTTTTAAATCAAATAATAGTACCATAAAAACTATATCTACACGTGGAACTTCTATATGATGAAAACAAACAATATTTCTCTATTCATCTGGGCTCTTTTATGATGGAAAGAGTTCAAAAGCAAAATTTATTGTTTAATAACATAAAGATATATATTATAGATCTTGTCTCTTGATGATCAGTATGGGAAAGTCAAATTAGAATGAATTATTTATATTTTTATCATAAAATCATTTCACACACAAATATAGTAATGGAATAATATCTATTTATTACATCGTAGGAGTCCCTCGAACTCGTAATGAAAATAACTCTATCTGGGAAGTATTTAATTGACATACCAAGACAACACATTTTATTTCATCCAAGTAATAATTATCTCTTGACCAAATCATAATGATATATACAATATAGTTGTTAAGACTGCATGCGGTCCAAGTATATATTGTACATAAACTATATTTTAGGTTTACCTTGAGGTTTTGCATAATCCTTCAACATTATTTGGATAAAAAACTGGGTTTCCACACATCTTACCACACATATATGGATAGACATTATAAAAGGTCCATTGCATCTATTGAATATATGTTGAGATAATGTTAATGAAATTTCCAATGGTGGTGTGATCAACACATTCCAGTACACGATTTCTCATTTAATACGAGTTTCCTTTCATTCATTTGAATCATTCGTTATATAGATCTATATGGGAAGTGGTCTTAAACAGAATCTTTTTGAGTAGATGTTGGAGAGTTTATGATTATGAGCCCTAATGTTATCTAATATATAAATGTAATGGCTAAAGCCATTTAGATTCAAATTAAATCTATATTAATTAATCATAGTATCTGTAATGTGTTTTTTAAATAAGATATAATGATTATGATTTTTGATAAGGCATTTCATTTTATATGACCAAGAAATATGTTCATGCATTTTGGTAATAATTTTAATATTTTTCATAGATACATCAGCCACTTTGAGATCATCGATAACATTATTGTGGTTTCTTATCAACAATTAATATCACCTATGCTATTTCAACAACATGATGTGGTCTTTGTATCAATTTTGAGAAAGTAAATATCAGACATCTCAAATTTACTTTATCAAAAGGTGGTATCATTGGAGAAGGATATTTCATATGAAGAGTATCTATAATAAATAATTGGTCCTAGAGATAATATTATAAAGAAAATCAAAAATACATGTTCAATGTGTTGTAGAGAAACAATAATATTGAGGAAGAGACATGGGAACTTGATGATTTGATGAATTAAAACTACCCAAATCAATTTATTGTACGAATGAAAATTCAAATTGTTGAAATCTATGAATGGGGAAATAGATTATTGAAATAGGCATTTATAAATATTATTCCATTTTTTATTGAATTAAAACACCTATTATGTAATGTTGTTACACATAATAGAGATATTTATTTTGTACTATCATATTATATTTAAAATATATTTTGGAAACATCACCATTGATAATATATCCCTTGATAAATATTCATATGATTGTTATATATTATGGGTTATTATAAATTCCTATTCACATAGACAAATAAAATAGTGGCCTTGACCATCATTATCAAACCCTACGAAGACCATTTATTAGAGCTTCAAAGGGAAATAAAATATCACATATTTCACTTTAGTAACCCCAAGATTAAATTCCACATATAAAAAATGATTAAAACTATTTATGATAAAATTTCATCCTTTTTTAGATGATAGTCGAAACCGAGTTCATTTTACCACCCAATGAAAATCTATCCTTTACACAGCTTACTCATAATGAATTTACAGGTATAATAAGGGGATATGTATCTCAACCCTATCATTAAGATAATTTTAATATTATTTTCACTATTATATATATTTCTTATTTTTATTACCATATAAATGATAAATTAAATAATTATTGATAAAAATTACATTTTTATGTGATAAAGTGAAACTTTCATTATAGATAATTTATAGATTAAATTAAGATACACTTTTTATTTAGTAATGACTTTTTAATATAAATAGTAATTTAATATATTATAGATATTTTATATATTATAAATATATTAATAAATAATAAAATTATATAAAATGGTAATGTAATTATAATAATGTTCATAAAACAATTATTGTCAAAAACTAATTTTTTCAACAATTTGGATTTTATTTGAAAAAAGTTATTTACCAATTTTGGGTATTTATTTTGAAAAATAAATATAATTTTTTTGAATCACCATGTAAAAATTATCCAATGTTAAATTTTTTAAAATATTATGTGGTAGTCGAATCTTGGTGTAATAATTAAATATTATATAAATATTCATCTTATATTATGACAACATAATGACATAAAAGTTGTTTAATATGTTTTATAAAAGGAGTCCATGACAATATATATATTTTAAATTTCGGATAATGTGTTTTCAAGTTTATATTGTTAATTATATAAACCATTTTATAAATCATCAAAAACATATATTGTGTTTTAAGGTTTCGAATTGATTCATCGTAAACATGACTTATATCCACTTTAACTAGGGTATTATTTTAACAGGATCACTTCATAGAAATATAAAATAAATAAAACCACTCTAATACGGTATAATCCAAAGTAAGAATCCTTGATAATGTTTTTGGTTTTATTATTATTAACATATCCATTAAAACTCATGGGTAGTAACCTATAAATTAATATTCATATTAGGTTTTTTATATCCTTGTGATTAATACAAATTTTAAAATCATGGTATTAAATGTGATGAAATACTATCTAGTTATGAAGGATATATACAAAACACTTATGAATATAAATGATATGAATATGATGGATGTGTCCATAAATATATTTCCCTCCAATATAGTGGATAATGTTTTAGTCTTGTGATATGTCATGTCTGACATTATAGAGTTCAAAATATACATTATGGGAGATTATCTAAATTTTTATGATGTCTTAGAAGTTATAATTTTCAAATGTTTATTATGTCATGTTTGATTTCATGATACATTCTACTTTTTTTATATTTGATATTATATTATATCTTACTTTGATGTTCTTCTTTACGATTCTGAAAAATATAATGTCTCATTAAATTCTATATTGAAAAACATTTAATTAATTGATTATGATATTATATTTTTTTATTACTAAGATTTATATATTGAACCTATAATATTTATGTTCATAGGTTATCATATTTAGTTTTAAAATCTATGGAATCTGATAATCATGTTAAGGATGTTTTTAATAATGTTGTTGCAAAATTTTGTCTAGTTGATGTAATATGTGCTTAATTTCCCATAGATAGTAGGCTTCATGATCTAATGGGTTGTATCAAGTTAAAAATTATGTTATAATTCATGAAATAAAGTTTATTAATGATATATAATATCATAATATAGTCAATCACCACAATATTCTAGAGATTGATACAATAAATGGAATCACCCAATCATTGCTCCTAGACATTGTCCTAGAGATGAATGACTATTTCAAATCATAATCATGTAGTACAGTTGTTTAGTAGGATGGATGAATTCTATTATTATAGATCATAACTATCCTCTACTACAATAAATATGTGTTCATGAAGCTATATAATAATGAAATGGAAGAATCCTTCTATTTTCAAACTGAAAACACAAGCATTGTAGGGCAGTAAAGAACATCTGAATGTGTCTGAACCTACCATATTTTAAATAATATACAAATACTCTATAGGGGTATGTAGACGTCGTACTCTAATTCATATTATTAATAAGTCCATGATGCATGTCTCTTGTTATAATATTCATGTATCAATAAGTAAAAATAAAAATATTATTAATAGTAGTTCTGCATAAACGAATACAAAAAGAAGAATATAGAAAAAATCTTGTTACAAAACATTTTAGATAATTAATGCATGGTAAAAACCCTTTGGGTATGTTTTCATATAAAAACATCAAACATGCCACACAATTTTAGGAAAAATACTGAACTCAAAAATTATATCCTTCTATTACTCATTTCATGAAAATATATAGGAAATGACGAGTATCTTAGTGAAACAACAATATTAAATTGATATACTCAAAAAACACTACATAAAATCGACAGAATACTTCAAATTGCCTATATTTATACGATTTAAAATGTATTACTCAATTAACAAGTCCGAAAAATCCCTCCACATGAGACCATTAGGATTTAAATCCTATCCCATCATTCCCCACTATCTCTTACTAGGTCCCTACTACATGTACACCAAAATTTTATTCTCCATATATTATGGGGTCTCACTAAGATCAAAGAAACATTTAGGATTTTAATCTACTCCATTGTATCACGCAACCCTCTAATTCCCTAAAAATTCCAATTTATGTTTCATCTCTAAGTCATTGTAATAGTTGACCATATTCCTTGGAACCCATACAAAAATAGAATGAATAATATGGAAGACTCCCAATTGATGTGAGTATACTTCCTATACCATTGGTTTAGGATTGAGATTATTCATTCGTACATCCCTCTGCATAATAGGTGGTAGAACATAGACATTTTCTTTAATGAGATAATCTCATCCAAGTTCAACATAGGGACTCTTAAGTATTTTTCAAGAAGACTAATTCATAAACATAAAGGAAAATTTATAACATTTAAATGATATATTAACCATACCATGAGATCACATAGTGGATTCCTTGTTATTCACACCATAAAACAAGGTATATCCCTCATATATGTAACCAAGGTTATCTATCAGAACATGAAAGTCACATTATTTTATATAAAAAATTCCAGCTTAACCTATTAATTCAATCATAGATGTTTAAAAACAATAATGAAAACACATATATCACTCAATCATAAGTAAAACACTATCTCTAACCGATATAACACATCCATGCATTAAATATATAATCTAGTATGTAGTAGTCCAAAGTTATATATTTTTAATTTTATAATACATGTCTAGTTATGATGTATTAACTCACTAAAATCCTATAAAATATTATTTCTAGTCCTTTAAAATGTAAAATAAATGTGTTTTATAATTGATTTATCTAATAAAAAGGAAATTAATATACCATAGCCCAACATAACCTATAAAATTTCAACTATTACTCATGTTAATTAATAGATTAGGTGAATCATTTACTCTAATACCATTTTGTAATTCCATCACATGATACATTGTGTTGGAGTCAGAGATCTACAATACCTCGTGTAGGCCTCCCCATAAAAAATAGATAGACAACTAGAAGTGAGGGTTTGATGTACATCAGTTGGGAGAGTTTACACTTAGAATCACATTCTTACCCAGATAATATTTATAAACAAAATAATTAATCATATTAATAATATTTAATATAAATATAACAAATAGAACACATCTCATAAAAACACAAATTATCTCCCAATTTTGAAATCCAAACCAATATAAATGTATAAAATTGTAAATAAAAAATAAAAATAAACATCCTCTAGAGTAAATATTAATACCACTCCCATAACTATTTTCATTTCCTAAAAAATATTCCATTTTCCCCTTTCCCTTGACTAGATCCCTTTTCATAATTTAATAACTTGAAACAAAATACACATACATTATGTGAGTAATAAGACCCAATAAAGAACTACAAATCCATCCTTAACATATATTCTCATGTAAAATAGGATCATTTAATGGTGATAAAAAATTCAAAAAGCTTTAAATATTCAAATGTGTTCCATTTTTGTTCATACCATGCCACTAATGGACATATCTATGCAAACATTTTGAAATATCCAATAAGATGATCAAAGACATTAGGAATGATAGAAAAAATATCCAGAATACTGGTGATATGTCAATTAGTTTCCTCATGGAATCATGATGGTCATGAATCTTGGTATCCCCAAGGAATTCAAATTTGTAACGTTACATATTATCCATAAGGAATAAAATTTTAAATGAGATAAAAGGGTATCATGTTGTTGTAAAAATTTTTATTCCATCGACATTATTAATACACACTGTATGCACACCCCTTCTATGGGTAAACACAGAATGACGGTCCAATAATAAAAAAACATTGAACCAACCTCCAATGGTAATATAAATAAAATACTGAAGGAAAAGGTAATAATATAATATAATAGAATAATATGAAATATAGTATCTTTATATAAAAACATGTGATCAACAACATGAATTATATTTAGCTACATTAGAAGTTGTTGTAGAATCAGAAATCATAAATTGTAATCTGAACAATGTACACACCCATAAGTAATTGACATCAATGAAGTTAAAAATGACATGATAACATATGAATCATACCATTTTGAAAAGTGTATAAAGGATCCCTAAATATTAAAGAACTACCTACCTTAGGGTCATTGATAATGAAATACATGGTTCAAAAAAGGTCAAAAACCATATAACATCGCACACCATTAGAAAATTATCTTATACCTTAAGGATTCTTAATATATGTTTTTTTTTCAACAAAGATGTTTTTAATTATACTTAATGTAAAAAACATTTCAATAATGTGATTCTATAATCACATACCCTACACTATTAGTCAGTGTATCCAATTTTGATATTTATCAAAATAAGGGGCACCAATTAAGATGATATATTATCGGGCAAAGAAAATATTGTGAGTTCTACATCACTTCTAAAAGAAAACTAAGGTTCTTCTAATGACTAACAAACCATCAAAATCCATCATTGAAAATTAAATTTAAAAATAATATAGTTATTGAATTATGAACCAATACCATCTTACCCAGAAATGTCACCATTCATGGGAGTTGTATTTCTTGTTAATAGGAGTTATTATTTAAATTTTTTTGTCCTAAAAAAATATATCATTTAATAAAAATTTACTTTTTTATTTTATCACAATTTTAACATAAGGAATAGGCTTAAAATAATGATTCCAAGACACTTAACCACATATCTTTTGTTGTCAATAGTATATCCAAATTCAATCTTGAAGTGTTTCAAACAAGAATTATAAGTCATTAATAACTTAATAATGATATAAAATCGTATCGTATCATATTGGAATTCTCAGATCATGTATAGATATAAACTAATATCTTAAAGATAAATAAGGGTTTGACATATATTTAAGGAATGAAATAATATTATAGTATCACTGTATTAACCCAACATTGAATTATTAAGGTTAGAATAATGGGATTGGTCAAGAATAAATAGGTGAGATCTACAATTCATAATCTGTACATTGAGTTTATAATTTGGTGTTAATGAATATTAAAAACAAAAGATATTAAAATATCATGGATTATATTAATTGAACCATCAGTAGAAGAGTACCAATGACAAATAGGTATCAGATGATAGTTAGATATGAGACAACGATGGACCAATGAACATGGTATAACAAAATAGGTTTGTCATTCCCCACTAGAGAGCATGTAGAATGGTACTAGCTGTCCAGTGGTGTTTGAAGATTTCTGAAAACCTACTGAAACTCCAACAGATGGCCAGTGGGTTCTATTTTTATGTCGATTCATGTTTTTCCAAAACTCAACGGTTGAGCCCTTCCTCATAACTGTAAAAACCAATTATGAACCCTATATAACAAAAAAACATCATCTCACTAACCTATATCATAGAAGAACAAAATAGGAATGAAATATTTATAAACGTGTAATATCTTGTACATCCAAATAAAATGAATATATCAAAAAATAACAACAATTTTATTTATATTATTTGATAAAAATTATATAAAGTTTGAAATTTTCATTATTAATATATCTTTAAAAAAATTTAATATTAATCTAAAAATAAAAAATTATCTGTTAATTGTTAGAGATATTCATTTTCAATTAAAAAGATATTTATTTTCATTTATTAAAAACACCATTCATGAATTAATTTAAAATTAATTTCATCTATTTTTATATAAACAATAAAAATAATTTCTTTTTAATATATATTATAATTAATTTTTGAAATAAAAAAATATTATATTCAAAATAAATTTATATGGAAAAATGTTTTCCATCATGTTTTGTGGTTTTATATTTGAATTATTTTCTTCCACATAAATGAATTTAATTTTATAAAATTATTTCCATATTTTTAATATTCATGTCAAATTATGGTAAATAGTTTAAATTTATTTTCATCAATTATGAATAGTAACAGTAATAAATATTTTTCACCTCATTGTGGTTAAATATAATAATTAAGGATAAATATATTAGGATAACACATTAAAAATATTTCTATCATTGTCATCATCTATATTGAAATGGCCCGATCAACCATTGCCATTTTTTATTTGATGATATGTAAATGTGGTGGCATTTCACTATGATAATAGCCATAATTTTATTTTAAGTAATGAATAAATACATAATTTTATAATCTTTATTTAAAAATCAAGAATATTTTATCATAGGGATAAAAAAAATGTTTGAACATTAATAATGGTAAATTTGAATATATATCATTTTTATATTGGAAATTTATTTATAAATTTTTAGTGATAATATAATTTCCATTAATTCTTGCACAATTGTGACACAATACAGGTACCTACAATATTCAAATCAAGAAATTAATTTAAATTCATATAAAGTACTATTGTTTTAAAAAAATTGTATGTCTTATAAATTTTTTAGAGATATATCTTATATTTTAAATGACTTAAACATTTATATTAAAACCCAAAATAATATCTTGATATTTTTTATTATCAAATTATATATATATATTCCTAAAAATAACAATACTAATATTTTATTTTAAATAATATTATATTAAAGTATTTATAATTAATAAGAGTATTATATTGGGTCTATTTAATTTAATATTGTTGATAATAACAACTATTTTCCATTTATAAGAAATGTTTCATTCATAGTAATATTGTCTAAGTATAAAGAGTAAAAATCATTGTTATCTCGAAAATTGTTCAAAGAGTTATCGAGAGGATAAAAATGATAAGGATAAAAAAATAATACTTTTTGAAACAATTTATTATATTATATTATTTAAACTTATATACATATATAATTCTAATTATATAATTTTTTAGAAACATCAAAAAAATTTAAAAAAATATAATATTTTAATACATTATTTAATTCAAAGTGTTTCCCTCAATCCTCTTAATATGGACACAATCTATCATATATTAATGAAATTTAACAACCATATTATCAAGTATTATAAATGGAAATACCATTTCTAACATCTATACCCATTTTAGTGGTTATGGTCTCATATAATTACTAACCTATACATCTTATTGTATATGTAGATGGGGGTCTTCAATAGTTATGTTTATCATCATAACAAAGAGTTTAAATATTACATATTCTACATCCATAATTCTTTTTCAAAAAATAATATATATTATAAGAAATTTATCACCCATATACAATGATTTTTCAATGTAAAAATGTAATCATGACTTTTTTTAATCAAATGGGGAATAAAAACAATCAATGTGTGTAAGTATGTATTACAACCTCTATTAAGTGACATGTTTCATTTTCCATCATTTACTCTTATGTATGATTATAATAATTTATTTCAGATATCTATATTAAATTCAAGAAATAATTATAATAATGTAATGATAATTTATCATAAATTTCATTACACTTCCTTCTGATGGACATTAATAACAACATTTTCTAATATGTTTGGTTTACCTCATCTATGAACTGATGCGATTCATTTGTCATGTATGAATTTCATTGGTTGTAATAGAATCATATTTAATAAATAAAAAATGATACATATTTATGACTAACTGTTTATATATGATGGAACATTTAACCATTAGACCATGATCAAACTGCCTTGTTTATTTTTCATTTAGTAAGTGAAAAAATTAAGCACAAAAGTGTGGAGTAAATTGATTATGTAATTATGTATATATTTGAAATAAAGTAAATTAATTGTTTATTTATAAGATAATAAGCCTTTAAAATGATATAAAACTATTAAATAGTTAACATAATCTTATTATATATAATTTAAATTGTTTTTTCTTGTGAGTTGATACTAAAGGTGAATGGTTTAGTAACATAATTTTCATTTAATGGGTTAAATGACTTATTTAGTTACTATGTTATGACAATATTATGTAAGAATTAGCATTTAGTATATTTTTATGTGTTTACAATCATTTTTTTAATATTTTAAACATATTAAAATATTTTATTTATTCCAACATTAATGATATTTTCTTTGTAAGGATTATTAATCTCAATACTCATTCATTAGGATATGTCATTTAATATAAACATACAAAATTTTATAATGTTTACATGATACGAAATGAAATATATTTTAATTAATAATTTTTTTTCATGATAATTAATTTTTATTTATATTTGACTCTTTCATGTTATATTGATTTAAATGTTTTAATATTTTCTAGTGTTATCAGGGTCTCAATATTAGTTCATTGATAAATAATTCATATTATGTAAAACTTTTTATTTTTTATACTATTATTAAAGTATCATGGACCTGAATACACATATTATCTTATGGATGTCGTAGGATGTTTAATGTTATCTTATGTACCATCATATAATAGATTTTTTATTCCACAATAACATTAGATACAATGGGTTTTCCTCTCAAACATACATCTTTGAGATGTATTTTTATTGACGGAAAAATACTAATTTATATTTTGTATGCTCTAGCTCTTCAAATATAATATAATTTTTCTATTTTAGACTCATGTTATGTTATGTTCCATCATATGTTCATGTTTTCATGTGGTTATTCATTTTAAATGGAGGTAAAGGGTGTTATCATTAAAAAGGTTGTTCTAATGTTTTTAAAAACAGTTTTCTAAAATAATACTCAATATTATGTTTCTTAGTTCAATAAGGTTTTATTATAAACATACATTATTTTTTAAATATAGTTATCATCATTTTATTCGTTCCATTGAAATAAAATAATGATATTTATTAATAATTTATATAAGGGGTTTGTTTGACTATCATTATAAAATTTTAAAAAGTTTTTTTATTTTTATTATATATGGAATAAACATATTTATTTACCATTATAACTATTCCATGATTTAAATATATATTTTAAATTTTAAATTTTTATTTCGATAAAATTAAATTTCTCAAAATTTTTTAATTTTTTTTAATACTTGCAAATTAAATGTTTATTTCTAACAATTTTCCACAAAATGTTATAAATGATGACGTATTGATATTCTAATATATGTAAATATCAATTATGTATTCATCTACATCACTAGAAATATGATTGTTTGATTCCCTTTATCTTATTTACCGTTTTGGTATTTTGATTATTGTATTAAAATCTTATTATTGATCCTTTTTCATCTACACAGTTAAATCATGAAATAAATTAATGTAAGTTATTTATAAATGATTGATAATTAATAAGAATGATACCATGTTTTATTTTGTTTTTATTACATGGTTAATATTGATGATCGTGGATGATCTAAATATTTCTCATAATTTTGGGTGAGCCTAATATAACTTATATGAGGGGTGATCCAAATATCTCTCTCTAATAGATTGGATAATGTTCAAATTATTTAAATCAAATAATTATGGAGTTAATCAATATAGATTATTTTATATATTATAATGGGATATATTAAATCTTTAAATGCCTGAGGATGGGTGGCTAAGAAATTGTTCAATGATACTGACACATATTCTATGTATTTTTTAACGAGTGGCAATGGGTCTAATGATCCAGATTGACCTTATATGTCTAATAATTATGATTCTTTCTCATTTCAAATTTTTAAAATATTAATACCATGTCTCCTGTATAATTATAATTTTTTATTGGTATGAATTATCTTATGTAATTCTCTTCCATGTTGAATATTGTTTCCAACTAATACACTCATGTTATGATCACTAAATATAATTAATTTTTAAATAACAGCACATTCCCTTAGTGATCATTTTCAATCACCATTTTTATAGTTCATTTAAATATTTTTTTAATAAAGGGGTTAGATAATATATTCCACGAATAGTTTCATGTGTGTTATAACAAATAAATTGTATAAAATTTGAAAAATAAGTATTTTAGAAAAAATACATACATAAAGACACATGTAATATAATTTAAATGGTTTTCATAAATTTATAATATTATAAACCCAAAAAGGTCCTTATGTATTTATGTGACTCAATATTTTTATTGATTTCATATGTTATGGAAATCTAAAATTTGATCACATTTAAAATTTTCAATTGAAAAAAGTTAATTATTTTTTTACCACCAGATACATGAGTCAATTCAAGGCTATTATAAAATGGTTATTGATTACCAAATATTACATATAATTGATCTCTAAAAATGTTTATTAGGCCCTTAAAAACAACATATAAAAAACATAACCACATGATCATTAATATAAAAACATAAATTTGTTAATCACATTTATGTATGATAATGTTGTGGTTAAATATTCATGATCTTATGTGATAATTGATTTTGGTCCACTGTATAAATTTTGAACCTAGGATAAAAAGTGGTATCAAACCAACACACTTAATCATGTTAGAAATTTTACTTATTTTAAAGATAATAAGGTGGGGTTTTGATCATAGTAAATAATTTCTACGATGGGGTAAATTACCTAGGTTATGATGAATATCTTTCCCGCATGAATAAACTTATATTTACATAGAATAGTAGAAGTATATTTGACTACATTATAAAACATAAGACATCATCTATTCATTGAAAACTATGATATTGGTATATCAGAAATGTATCAAATACCTTGAGAATATATTCTTTGTTTTGGGAGTACTGAAAGGAAAATAGTTATTCTTGAATAATATTATATATAGAAAGATGTTTATCAGTAGTGGTCATTGATCCTGAACACTGAAAGAAGATAATTATATAGATATTATGGAATGAAAAAAAATTAAAAGTGATATTTTTAGAGAAATATTTTTTCACAACATGAACTGGACAAAATATGGAAATTTTTCAACAATTAAAATATAATATTGACTGTATTTGATCTTGAATATGATGTTAGATTCATAAGATTAACAAGAAATTATATTAACTGAATACTTAATTCAGATATTAGGATTGTTTATTTCTATAATGGGATTAATAATTAATTTTAAAGAGAATGAAAATCCTAAAATTATTCATAATTTAATTATATTTTATATGATTTTATCTAGAGAGAGAATGATTTTTTAAATCTTATATACTTAATTTATGTCAGTGAATGAAGTGGTCACATGATAATAATAGAGAATAATAAATAAATATAGAATAAAGGATTGACGGTATTTCATAAAATATAATTATAATGGATATATACATCAAGGTAAATTATAATTGGGGTATTATTTTATTATAACTATTCTGAAAATGTCAAACTCACTCATGAATTTGTGTAAAATAAATAACTTGATAAAATATATTTCTTCAACTATAGGTTATGTTTGAATTATTGAAAAAAAATACAGAATTAAATTGGGAATCTACCATAGAAGTGGTCAGGGGGAGGCCAACTCTGTATGACTAAAAAAAAATTTGTCGTCTTTAATTTTTTTTGTTTGATAATTGTTTTCCCATATTATATATTTGATTCATAATACTATCATTAGTATATATCATCAATGACTAATATACAAATTTGTACATTATACAGAACCATATGAATGACATTTTTTATTAACACACCTATATTAAATATTTTTATGACATATATATTTTAACCAATACATATAATTATTTATTTGTATCCGATATTTGTAATCAAAGAAATTTTATCTATTGTAGTAATTGATTTAATAAATGTTGAGGAATGTATTCCAATTTATAGTATTACAATTTATTTTTAACAATATGAGATTATAATTAATGAAATATTTATGGATTATCATGCTTTAAAAGTTGAAAATTCATCATCTTCATCTTGTATAAATCCACCTATAATAAATATCATTAATAAAATTATAAGTGATGAAGTGTTGACATAGAACATGGTTGAAAATGGTAACCATAAATGGAATATGTACTTATTTTTCATGATGTATTAATATGATTCATGAAGAGTTACATGTAACTACAACTATTCATAATGTTCCCTTTTCTATAAAACATCTCACTAACATATAATTAATATATACGAATCCCTTTATAATAAAGATAACTAAATTATTGTAAATGAAGAAAAAAATACTAGGGATGTGTAATAGTTGATTAATTATCAATATTGTTTCATTATGGGTATCCCACATACTTTATTTATGATGAATGATGGGATATTGAAGTTGTGAATCCAACACTAGGAAATAAATTCCAAAAATATAATGATAAAATATCAACGTACTGTAATTTATGACCCTTTTGATCAACTACACATTGCTTAATATTTATAAATTATTTATCATTGTTATGGGTGTAATGAATTATGAATAATGGAGGAAGATATTCAAATGTAGAAATATTTCATAATTTATGTTCATTATTTATTAACACGAATAAACTTTTCCTTTACTAATGAAAGCATTATTTGTTTTCTATGAAGAAAAATCAGTATTCAAAAGTTGCCTTAATAATTAGTTTTGTCTATTTATCACTTTTACCATGGTATAAATGAGAGTTTATAGATACAACAAAGGCCTATTGAGACTATTTCTTTAAATACTCAGTGTGAAGGAGTTATACAAAAAAATCTGACAACATTAAATTCTAGATTCAAGAACATTATGTTATTTCCATATTTTCTCAACATATGAAATCTTAGTTTATCATTTAAAGTCAAAAATATCAGAATAATTTCTTACTATGATTAATATAAAGATGACATTTTATTGATTTAATAGTTACTATCATTTATTTTTTCAAAATATTTCCATATTTTCTAACCAATTAAACTTTTATATTTCTAAGAGGGATGAGTTAATACTTTAAAAATAATGTAATTGATGTTTTGAATTAATAACGAGGAGTTTGTTCCATGAAATTATTTTGATAAATCCATCTGATAGTGAAGGAATTATTATATAGAATAATTTATAAAATAAAGGTCTCATATACAACCTTTTATAGAATGATAGAGTTATTTCTTATATATCATAAGGGATAATGAATCATGAAATGAATTATCAAACACATTTTATTTATTTGGTTTCCATAATACATTTATATATTATATGAATATACTATATCTTTAGATTAATATGTAAGAAATAGACTGAAAAAATGTAATAAATTAAATATTTTAATAAAAACTGATCAAATAGGGAAATAATAAATGTATAGCTTTACTCATGGATTGTGATTTATCTGTACACAACAACCTTGGTAAGATAAATAGGGTTGTTGAGGCATTGAGTAGAAAAAATGGTAGTGTTATGGTTAAAATATAGAATTAAACAACATATATTCATCCATTTAGTAAATATATAAATGGAAATCATTAGGGATGTGCAAAGATATCTTATTTTTTTAATTATTTACATTACATCTTTACCCGATATGATAAAAAGGTCTCATCTTGTTGAATGATGATAAACAAATAGATATAATGTAGTGAATGATTGGAATTTGTTAATATAGTTATAATATGTTGTGGTGTAAATATTTAGAAAAGGATTTGTGTTCCATAAATATATAAGCATAAGAGTGAGTTATTTAATGTATCAAAATTTGAAAATATCTCTAGACACCCTATTAGTAGAATAATGTATTTGAATTTGAGAAAACATTTTTTAGGGGATACAATGAAGACTAAAATTGAGAAAAAAATTTAAAAATGATTTTTTGGTAAATATGTAATGGTCATGAGGATAAAATTATAAAAAAAGGAAGGGATTTCAGTCATTCAAGGTAGAAAAAATTAATTTAATGTTTGATGAAGGGAGAATAGTAGGTGGAATTTTATATGTTTGTGAGAGGAACATTATTAATTATTGAATGGAAAAATTGTGTACAAACAATTTTCACACTCCACAATTGTGTAAAATATAGTTTTTTTGTGAAATATACTTGATTGGTGAAAATAAAGCATGAATATATTTAATAATACTAATTAAATAATCTTAACCCTAATATTTATTAACTACCTGGTAGACAAATTTTTACCTTAGTGTTGTTATTTATTTAATTCTATTTTAATAATCATTTTGGTCAGAAATTATTTTGAGAATATAAGAATTTATAATTTATGATGAATCTAAATACATAATAAATTTTAGTAAATTCACAACACAAAAGTGGGAAACTATAATTTAGAACAAAACCCATAGATAAGATGAAAAATCAGATAATCAAGAAGTGTTTATTCAAGAAAAATAAGATTTTATATTTAATCAATATTTGATAATTATCATTGAACTAATATCAATTAATATTTATGTATATATAATCTACCAATTTAATTTATATAATTTCACATTAGTGATTACCTTGATAGATTAATATGGAGAAGCATTATCCAGTTTTAAAAAGTTTATATAAAAAAACAATTTTTAGACCCAAAAAATAAATAAAAAACAATTTTATAATTGTTAAAACGAAATTAAATGTATTAAATATCAATAAATCTAAAATATATTTCATAAAATAATATTCAAAAAAATTTGGAAATTTAAATAAATGAAATTATTAAAACCACATAGTTTTTTATATAAAAATATGTATTTATACTATCAACTGATAAATCAATATACTCTGAAAAATAAAAACTATTAAACAAATAAAAATTTTTATATAGTGATTTATAAAATGATATTTTTATAAAATTTAAATTTTAATATATATAAATTAATCATATAAGTAAAGCCTTTTAGTAAAAGAGATTATTGATAAAAATTTCCTTTTATATTTAAATAATTAAATAATTATTTGAAGAAATAAAAATTAATGTGATTTAAGATATCATTTCATGGATCATCAAATTAAACCTCCCACCAATTTAATAATTTCCATCCATGATGTTTTATTCACATATTAAAAAATTGTGTAAATGATTACCTCATAGAATTTTTCTATTCCCCCGTAGCCACTTCCATGATGTGGGTTTTCAATAAAACCTTACCTTGGTGAATTACCTTATTCGATAATATATTTTCCCCTTGATCAAGAGTATCAAATAGATTTTCCAAGTAAGAAATATTATATTCCAACCAAAATCCTTCTATAATCAAACCAATAATTTAATCTAAAACATATTTCCTTGTAATTATAAAATGAAACATATTATGTATATAAGATAAATTCTATATAATACATTAATTGAGGCCATATTTATACATGAATGAATACTATTTTTATTTGAAAACTAAAAAATGAAAAATAATTATCCCAAATTATCTCAAAATTCATTTAAAAAATAATAATCATATATTCCATGGTCTAAATAATCCACTTTGATTACCCATCAGCTTGAGGATGAAAATCTATAATGATATTTAATTCAAATCTGTAATATTTCCAATGCCCATTCTAAAATAAGATGTAAATACAGAATCATTAAAAGAGATAATAGATTGGTACACCATATAACATGAATTTATCCTTGATATACAGTGTGGAAATATTATGTAGGGAAATTTTATACTGAATGGGAATAAAATTTAATGATTTAGTAAATATATCTAAATAGACCCAACGTTAAACATTACCAAATCTAGTTAATTGAATATGAATTTACATTCATACATTACCACAATACATTTCAGTTTAGTGTTTCAGATATTTATGAAATATTTCAAAAATATCAACCCAAATGTTTACAAATTTGTTTCTATTAAAACACTATCAATTTATCCTAATGTACAATGGTTTTTAATGACACATAGAATGTTTTTTTGGAAAATTAATCAAAATAATCTGACTGGATTTTCATTTTCTGTTACCAATCATTTAAACTTATGAATTATTTTTAAAATGTGGTATTAGAAAAAAAATATCAATAAGGGACATAAACAATAATCAATTGTCTATTATTACTTATAAACAGAAGGAATTATTTTTACAATGACAAACTTCTCACCCATAAAGTATCAAATAAATGTTTTTAAAAACAATATATTTTCCATAAGAAATAGAAAAAATCAACAAAACAATGAATTTGAATTAGGGAATTACATATATTTTATTGTAACCCATGGGGATTCCGTATGATTTTTAACCCTCAACTCTACCTTACAATGAATCCTTCATAACTACCTTATGGTTGAATAATTGCAGTTACACAAGGAGTTACCATAGGATAAACCACCAATATAAAAAACTAATGAATTGGAGAGAAAGATATTATTCCCCAACATCGACATAAAAAATCCCCAATAACCATAACATGTAATAAAAAAATAATACTTACATCATAAAAACCTTCAATTTACTTTTATTAAAAAATAAAAACTTAAAATAAAAATTCGAATGAAAAGTCTCAAACCATGGGTTCATCTTATGTAAAATGAGTTTACAACTCCTATATATTTATTTATTGAGTGATATTAAATTATTAAATAACTATAATCTTATTTATACTACCTTATATGATCATATTTTAACAATATTATACTAATTTATTAATAATATTTTGTTATTTGTATTTTTTCATGTGTGTTCTTTTCATGGATTCCATGGTTGGTTCACTGTGGATTTTCGTGTCGAATAGATGCAACAATCTATATGTGGAATGAAATGGTGGAAATATGTTTCCATAATTTTACATTATACCATTTATAATTTCTTTCATATGTGTGGATGAAACATTAGATTAATCAGTAATGAAAATGGATAAAGTTATTCTGGCATTCTTTACGGCCATCATGAACTTATATCATTTTATTTAATATAATATTTATATATTTCTTCCAAAACATTATATATGTATAATAAAATTTGATTTAACCATAATAGATATATTACGATTATCCTTGAAATTTGTAATGGAAAATGAATGTGTATTGTCCATGATGCTGGTAAATTGACACAACAATCACGATATTCATATTTTTAGAATAAAAATGGAGATAAAGAGTTTGAGGATGAATTTTTATATAAGCATGATAAAACTGTATTATATATATCATTGTAGGTTTTTAATTCCCCTGGTATAAGGGGGTTAGGAGAGAGTAAGAAAATAAAATAATAGAAATATAAAATAAAAGAAAATAAAATTAAAGAGGATTTTACTTCATGAATTATTCTCCTTAAGAACCACCTTATAGAATGCGGTATTGGATTATTGGTGAGACTAGTAGATCATGGAGGTTTGGAATAGGCCTCTGAAAGTAATTGGGAAGAAATTTATAAGCTAAATTTCATTATGGTGTGAGAACAAGGGTTGGTGAAGGGAGGTATTTATATTGTAGGAGAGAAGTGTTTGTAGATTATTTAATTCATTATTAAATTGTTTTCCCTCAAGACAATTAATAGTTATAGAAATATGAAAAATATATTAAAATAATGAAAGAGTGTTTGTGATTATGGTTTTATATAATCCTTACATAATTAATGACTCAATAATTCATGTATTTGGCTTCTATTGTAAATTACAATATATAACTATTCACCAAAATTAAGGTAATTTAATAATATCTCAAAATTTTACCCCAAAATATTTTCTGTATATAATTGGAAAAATGAATTCCATTTTATGAATGTAATTATGTAAATAAGAAAAATTTAATATTAAATTAAAATAATAAGTTATTAAAAAAATACCACTTTTTAATTAGAGATTCAATAAGAGTTTTAAAATTAATTAAGGCCTCATAAATTAATTTTGTAATCATAATGAAATTAAATATTAATTTATGGTTCTATTTTATGAAAATAAATTTATTTTAAATCCTTAAATTAATTAACAATTTATAGTTAAATATTTATGTTTTGAAAGACTACCAATAGTTAATTTATCATTTTTAAAACATTTAATTTCATTTTATTTGATATAATTATCTCATCTTTTCATATATATGTTACACAAATTTTATTCATAATTTCATAGTTGATGTTACTATTATATTTGAATGAAATCATTATTTTCTAAAAATTAAACTTATTTCATTATAAAATTATAATTAATGTAGATATTTAATTATGGAATGGGAGAAAATTAATTTATAAGTACCTGTATAGTGACATTATTAATAATAACACAAATCAAGTAGTTTTTCTTATATTTCTATGTTAATCCCCCCACAAAACCCATAGAATGTTTTTCCATGTTTCCTCTCCAGCAATAGAAATGGTTGATGCATTCCCACTACTAATTGTGCCTCTAATTTAACCTAAGTAAAACTAAAATATATCATCTTAAATTATTAAATATATCTATTTTTTTGGTCCCAACAATAATTATACCAAATATATCTATACATCTAATTGTATTCTGGGTTAATGAAAAATGAATAACTATGATCTTCACTAAACAAATCTTTCGTCAATTGGGAATTACAGGAGCCACACTACATTTTTTCTAAATAGAAAAATAACTTATTCATCAAAACTAGAATCAGCTTGCTTACCCTTATTAATAGATTCATCCTTTTAAATTAAATATTGATCCTTGTTTTAAGCATTCTTGGTTCTCTATGATAAATTCAACTACACTGAAACCTGAAAACGGTATTTCTTTATATCCACAACTTCTAAGAAAATATTAATTAAATCATTTACCAAAGGGTTGTATTAAAAATGTAACATGATTAAGGAATATTTATATTATTGACTTAATTATTCAACCAATTTTTTTTCCTATTCTATGTTAGAAAAGAATTATTGAATAATAATTCATAATTATTTAAAACTATATTATCTATCACATGTTTAAATATTTTTCAGTTAATGTATACTTCATAATGTTTTTACCAATATATATTTGAAACCATAATCAACACAGATGATTCTTCAAAAAAATTAATCTAAATATCATACAAATTAATTTACAAACATGGGTAAAATATTTTTACATGTGATGATACATCTGATGTAAAGAAGAATTAATTACATAATATTTTTGAATTAGGTAAAAATAAAGTACATTCATGGATGCATCCCTATATGTGAAACATTATCTATTTTTGATAGGCAAGGCCAAAACTATATTATTTACCAATATTCTTTTAATTTCCAAAAAAATCATCACATTATTTTCACTATATGGATTTTAATCCTTTTATTGTAACATTATTATAAGGGATAGATAGTCAAGCCATGATTTTTTTAAAAACCACATATTGTAACTTGTTAGTCAAAACATAATATGATTATATTTGAAATTTTCATGACATAACCACTTATCAACAATTATGTTTTAGCATGGTCAATAAAAAATAATTACTTATAAAAATACATCCATGTAAAAAATTAACCAAAAATAATACTATACGTTTTTCCCTTATAGTTTTTTTTTATTTTTTAAAATAAAATCCTTAGTTTTCATTCATGTTCCCTTTAAATTTTAGAATACAGCGAAATGACCTACATAAACAAAAAACAATCTTTTATACAAACACAAGAAATTATCTATTCATAATTTTTATGAGTATAACAGCTAAATTGGGAAACCCAAAATGCATAATAAAACTTATAATTAAAGTATATTGTCTGAAATATACTATAATTATTTTCATACACCTTCACTATAAGTTGATGATTCAAAAAACTCATGTAATTCTATGAAAATAATTAGCTCCCAAAATATCATCAAAAAAATAATCATTATATGGTAGGGGATAATTTTTCTTAACAATTAATCTATTCAACTATCTATTACCCATTCATCTAATCATTTAACGATAATTATTTAAAAAATATGGGCACTCATTAATGGTTTTATAGGGTGAATAAAAACATTATATTAAAAAAGCATGCAGTTTTTTTTAATTCTAAATATTCAATTTGACCATCTGATAAGGTGTTTTATAAATATGATTAGCAGAAAGAACTAATTCAACATTAAAATAAATATCACAATTAGAAATAACACCATAGAAATCATATGAAAATACATTCATGTATTAAATTATTAGTTCTACGTAACACATTTTATTATGCTCTTTATTAACCAAAAACTTATCTTGGTAACATTCATTTCCATCTTAAATAAATTTCTTAATTTCTGGAATGTTATAAAAGACATGGAATAATTTATAAAAGAAATCTTCCCCCTATAATCAATTAATGAATTTCAAAATGAAATATAAACCATACAAATGATTATATCAATCACTACTATTGACAACTAAACATGATTTTCAGGATGTACTGTACCACTGATAATAATGGAAAGATTCATAAAAACATTGTTTCCTTTCCACCTTGAAATTTCATAATTATTTATATTTTCTTTTCCTATGGTTATATTTCAATTTCATATTTCAATTTATTAGAAATAAAGTATCGTTTTGATCGAGAGTCAAATATTGTATTAACATAATTTGAATAAACATGTAATATTCACATATTCACATCATTTAATGGGTTAACATGAACCGTTTTATTGAAAAAATAAATATTCATTTTCATTAGATTTATGTAATTAGTGATTTTTATAGAGAGTAGTTAAATTAGATAGACACTGAAATAATTCTCATACTCAATGAAATTAAAATTTATTATGAACAAATATTAAATATGTGAAAGAACATTTTCCATGCATTCCTAAGTCATATAACCAAACATTTCATATCAAAATATGTTCCAAATTTTCATATTAAAATATATATAATTATTTTTTGAATACTTCTCAAAAGATTGGAACTTCATTTTATTAATTGCATACTTCATTGGTGAATTATTCTCCATTTCCTTCCAACTAGACATCTTATTCTTCTTATTGCATTTGAATATAATATAATCAATGAATTACATTTCAACCTACTCAGAACATCAAAAAAAAATTTAATTAATTTTCATTTCATGAGAATCCAATACCATTTGATATCATTCTTTAAACACTTTATAAATAAAATTAATCATTCTATCATGATCCTAGATAAAATTTGGGATGTAATATGCAAATTCGATGATGATTTATTAATATAAAGCTACACATATTTCCACTTTTTTTCCCTATTCCATGAAATTTTTTATCATAATACGTTTAATAGACATTGAAAAATATTTATCAAATAGAATATTCATCAATTAATATCATTCCATAATATTACTTTCTTTCTATTATCTAACATTTTCAATCATTGACCACCACTACTCAACATAACATTCATAACAACAAATATCATGACTCACCTTGTGATGATTTGAACAAAACATAACATAAAATATCTTTTATAAATATTTAATCTATACTTTAGCTATCATGGAGTCATATGATCCAATGAATGATTGAAGATGATTCCTTATGAAATACTCCAAAATATTCTTTTTCGTTCATGGTTGATCTGTTTACTGATAGGAATGCATGTAAATACAATTTAAAAATTTATTCAACTATGAGATTACTATAAAACTGTAATATTTTAATTTCATCCATCTATACGTGCTGATTTAAAAGGATATTTTTCCCTCGTTTCCTTCCTACTATATTGTTCTTTGTTTTCCCTATGGAAAATTATGTTGAAATGTTATTACCTTGATAAAGAAACAAGGTAATATTTAAATTATATATCATTCCAACTTAATAATAACTTAAAATCATTCAATTCCATTATATTATTATGTCTTAGTGTATTATTATATATAAATCGTCTTTTGATTCTGACTATAAGGACTTTTAAAAAAATACATTACATAATATTATGTTCTAGGTCAATAATACATTATCCTTAATTTGAGATATTATTAGGAATTGTTTTTTTGATAATTAGTCCATAACTCATATGTAGTAGAAATATATAATTAAAATTTAACACAATTGAACATAATCCATTTTTTTACAATATGAAACATTGATGAATAATCTTGATTTCCATTACTGAAAAATAATCATGACAATCTTTTTGACTTCAACCTTTTCCTTATACATCAATAAAACCTATAAAAAAATCATATGAATTTTTTTATTAGAAGAATATCTATATGGGATATAAAAATAATGTAAAATTTTTTTCCAGAGAAAACATAAAAACTCATAATATTGTAACCACTACATCGATAATCATTCAAAAAATACTTATTTTTCTCATGGAAAAAAGACAATGTATTTTCTCAAAAAAATCATTAAATACATTATAATTCATTAATAAATCATATACGTATATTGGGAAATAATTGCCCATATCAATCATACAAATGTAATCAAGATGTCATTGTCATCCATGCCCAATACATTAGAGGGATTTTAGATACTGACCCAACCTCGGTTTATAACATGACAACCCATATTTTTTTATATTGTAACCACCCATCCATGGTTTAAAACATTACCACCCATTAAAATATATAATTTCAATGTACCATAATATAATCATGAATCATAAATTCTTGAAATTATTAACATCACATTCCTAATATATTATCTTAACCCACAAGAAAAGTTTTTCTAATGTTTAAATTTCTATCACTTTTAAAATAAAAAACTTCAATAGTAAATCACCAAATAAATTAAAATTAGGAATTTATATTTATAAAAAATATATTATTTTATTGCATTCAAAACAATAAATAGGGATTAGAGTAGAAGGACATTCGTTGTTGTAGTATATGTTATGATAAAACATACTTTTTTCATTTGTAAAAATTTTATAATTTTCATTCAATGATTCCATTTTTATGGAAATTGAATGAAATATAAAATATAAAGGTATGAAACTCAATTTTCTATAGTAATTTTTTTAATATACATGAACATTGATGAATAGAGAGATAAAAGTGAAACGTTAAAAGGTATTTTTTTAAATGATAAGTCCCTATCAGTTTAAACATATTTAAATTATAATACATATGAATGAATAACCTGAAACCAACAAATTAAATATTATGATAATTTATAATTTCATTTTATAACATGTCAATGGGAATGTATATACACATCATAAAATAAAACATGTGCATATATTCATAATATACCCCAATTAATAGTGTTTGAGTTGATGTCTCGTAAATTGAGTCTGAATTTTCATGTGTGACTTTATCTTCATAAATTGTTAAAATATATTAATTAATTAATTTCATGATAATAATATTAATGTGTAATATTCAATTAATTTTTGTTATTTCAATTTCATATAAAAATAGTTTTTTTCAATTATGTTTATAACTGTTGTTATGACGATATTATTCTTATTTATCAAAAATTACATTGGTAAGTCGAATATGGTAAAAGAAGTAATTTTTTGAACATAGGTGATATAATTATAATGAAATAATTATTATATTTATTGAGAAATTACACATTTATGTCCCATTAGGAATGACGAAATTGGGAAATGAAGTATGTTTCAATCATTGAGAGCATTGGTTGTATGTATACATGAGTACCATTTTCACTTTTCAACGATCATTATGGATAGGTTGTTAGTATAATTTTATCATTAAATATTGATAATATTATAATATATAATAATTTATTTATATAAATATTATTATATATATACTATCCATGTTGTGTGGTGATTAAAAGTGAGTCACATCACTTCGTGAAGTCTATAATCCACAAATAAAAAAATGATGTTTTCGATTTTTTGTGAGTGTAAAGGTAAGAAAAAAAATTATCTATAATAATTTTAGAATTATTAATGTATAATTGATATCATAGATATTAAATTAATATCAGTAATATTTAGTAGATGTTTATTCATTTACCTAAATGTAAATAATTTTTGTAAAACAAATCACATCGCTTCATAAGGCGGTAATCTATCATACAAATTAGTGATGTGATAATGTCCCCTATAGAATGGAATTTAAAAACCAATATATTCTATAATGACGAAATATGCATAAAATTTCATGTATATCATATATATAATTTATATCCATTATTATTTCCAACCATGATAAGTGTTGATAGAAACCATGTCACGTTAATTAATGATGAAGTAACCCATCATACACACAAGTTCCATTATCATTCTCATTGGATAGATTTGGATAAGGTTACATTTAAATAACATAACATACTAAAATATCCTTATATCGTAGATAAATTTTTTATATAATAATAAATGAGTATGATTATAATTTTTTGGACGAATAAATAAAACCAAAATGCATTGTTATGAGCCTTAAATCTTCTCAGACCACCACATTAAAGTTATACTTAAAGTATTCTTAGACTATATTTAAAAAAATCTATTTTGTAATAATATTTTAATGGTTTATTTAAGTGATTTGTTATGGTACTGTCCAATACTATTTTTTTTAATTTGTAATAATATGGGGTTCGGGTGGCCTTTTAAAAGTGATGTGACTTGTATACCTCTATTTTTCTATGATAAATAGCTCAAAAAAGAGTATATTTGATAAATAAATATTATATTTTTGAAATATGGGTATAAAATAAATTTTACATATATTATAGGTCATTTAAACTCCCATCATTATAGTTTGTCACCCAATAAACCAATTTTTCAATTAACCATGGTAAATAATTATTAATAAGTTCACTGTTAATTTTTCACAAAAAATTTATTAGAAGATATAAATTATTAATATTAAATATATTTAATAAATATTTAAAAATTAAATTTAAATATATTTTCAATTTCATTTTAAAAAAATACCCTAAGGGCGATGGAAAACCATGTTTTCAAGAGATATATTTATTTAGAGTAAAATTATTTAATATTTTATGATTAAAAGTAATAATAATTGTATGAATATTAATTAATATTTATTGTTATCTTATTAGTAAATAAATAAATATATATATATATATATCAGTTATAAATTTTCTCATTATTGATTATATCAAATAAATATAATGGAGAAACATTATTCACATTAAAATATTTTTGAGAAAAATATTATTTTTGAACTCCAAAAACCGTTATATTAAAACAAATATTAATATGCTTCAAAATTAATAATGTGTATTAAATAAAAAATATAATTAGTATTTTACTTTATATCATATTCAATACAAATGTGTTATTTTAAATGAATTATATTATTGGAAAGAAATGACATTTTAAAAAAAATGTAATTTCCACTAATGTATGAAAAACATTATATTCAGGAAAACCAATTTATTTCCACATTAATAATTTTTTTATTTAAAAAAACACATTTATTTTTTCTATTTCAATTTCTAATATTTTTAAATTAATCCTTTAAACAAAACCTCATGAGAAGAGAGTTTAATAAAAACTCATATCTTTTGGAATTAATAAATTATGTAATATTTTAATGACTAAAAACCCATGAATTTGATTTATTATATCAGTGCATAAATTTAAACATTAAATAAAAAATTGATTGGTTCTTATATAAATTGAACTAAAACTATTTAGAAGTTGGTGGTTTGTCTTACACACGACCAATAGTTTTGTTTTCTATATCAATGACGTGATGAAATAAATAGGTTATGACATTAAGATAAAAAATATCAGTACCTAATATATAATAATTTTATAATTTTTAAATTATTCTAATATATTAGAAGGTGTCATAATAAGATGTCAAATGAAAATATTTAGTTAAAAACGTTAACACTTCTTTGAGAAATATCGTTAGGTTTCAGTTAATGTATTTTTAGATTATCTTTGTTATCTAAAAAAGGCCTCTATGTTGTGGAAAGGGATGCAAAGAAGATATTTGGGTAGGTGTTGGCTTAACAAATGAGAATTGGTAAAGTGAATACAAGAGGATATATTGTTCTATTATATAAAATAGGGAGAAGACACAATAGTAATTTTTGAAAATAATTAATTATAGAAACATTTTTTTCATGTCACCAACCCCAAAATGGGTCATTATTTAACTATTGATATTATATGTTAGAAATAAGGCCATAAAATTATTGTTTCAACATATTTTAGGTAAATTTGACCCATAATTTTCAACTTAACCTCCCTATAATACAATTTTAATTTAATCATGGAATATAATTTTTAATGTTTTAACTATTGAAAATGGTAACAAATTATTTTGAACTAATTAGATAATATAATTTATTCCAAATCCAAAAATTATATAAATTTTTTGAATTTCAATTCCAAAAGTGGCATAATATAGTTCAAAATTAAATTCATTGACATAAAGAAAAATCAGGTTTGTAATGATAAAATACACAATCGTATAAAATGTTTTAATATCAATGTTAAAAATTAAATTGCTTCCCATGACTGAATTTGATATCATAGTTTTGTTGTTGATCAAATTTTAATTTAAATAAATTAATATAAAATTATATTTGAATATAATCTAGACAAGAATTGTGTTTTCAAATAAATTTCATTATTTTTCACTATTCATTAATAAATTAATCTTTTTCAATCAATCTCAAATAATACACTAAATTAATATATTGAATAAATATTTTAAAAATGAAGATATTTTTTAAAATAAATTGTTTTAATTTTGTAAAAATTAATTATAAATTTTGTTTCAAAACATGAATAATAAAAAACGTAGAAAAATAAATATTATTAAAAAAATATCTATTATTGAAATGGTTGCAATATTATATATAATTAATATATAGACATTGATTTTATTTTAATAAGCTTTAAAAAAGATAATTTCTATAATTTGGTTAATCAAAATTGATATCCTCCATCATAACAAGTTTTTTATAGTTGTCTTTCTTGAAGTATAGTATTATAATTGAGTGTCGTGTTTTATTTAAAACCAATGATGTGTGGACTGAAGACTATAAAAAATTCATTTTATTAAATAATATATATCATAATGTATCAGGGTGTTATATTTTTTTATTATCTTATTTTTGTGTATCACACACTCGGTCGAAAATGATTTTCATACATTACAAACTTAGGGTCATAAATTAAAGTTCAAAGTAGTATGACCTTAGACTAAAGCTGAAAACATTACAAATTTCATGAAAAAAACCATGAAAGATGCAGAAATAAAAAACTGTAGGATGAAAACCAATTGATGGAAGTTTATGAAAAAAGATATATCTACCTCCAATATGATTCCCAATTTGAATAATTATAATATATATATATGTAAATAGAAAAAATATTGTGGCACCCAAAATATAGCCATTGAAAAATACGACCCATTCGTATTGAAATCATATGTTCCTAAAATATTATAATTATTACTTACTATGTCTCTTTTCCATGTTTGTGTTTTTATTACACAATTTTTTTGACATTTAATGTACGAAATATTAACATGAATAATATTTTTTCATGAACCCACTTCATTTAATAAATAAGTAAATCCCCAAAAACCTTCATTGATTATTGGTAATGAGTGAATTTGGTTTAATGAGATGGCTCTATTTTGTCTATATAAGCTTGCAAAAAAAATTTATTTATTTCCAAAATATTTTCAACTAAACGGTGGAATTTTTTGATCCTGGAATGGTCTTCTTTTCTTCATATGCCTAGAAACCATTTTATTGGATCCCTTTATTTCAATAATGTTAGTGGTCATTCTTAGATTTTTTTTAACAAACCTAGATTTTGAATATATTTTTCCTTAATAAATTTAATATTTTCGGAAGCCTGTGATGAATATAACACAAATAATAAGAGAATAATTATTTATTGAGTAATAAAAACATATGTATTAATATATAGATTAATTAATTTTATTAAATAAATGATTATTTTAAAAAAATAAAAAACACATAATGTCCTTAATAAAATGTTTTGAATACTATTTTTTTAAAATAGTATTTTTTATGTTATATACATATTAGGAATGTAAGAAATAATATTTATTTATAAATTGGATAAATATATAATAATATAAGTAATAATTTCCATGAAATGGTTATGTAATATTATATAATGTTTTATAATTATTATTGGTCAATGATAAATATTTTCTTGTCAAGCATATTTTTATATTATATATTTTAAGTAAATTGTATTTTAAATTATTAATATTCTTAATAATTATAAAAATTAATATTTTTTACATGTATAAATAATTATTTTTTATGCTATTATATTAAATCTGATGATTTATTATGGGTGATTATACAATCATATGAGTGATTTTTATCCATTGAGAAATCCTTAAACAGTGACTCATGATTTCTAGTTGATGACTTAATTTTTATTATTATTCATAAGTTATGATCATTTTATAGTAACTATATTTCTATCTTTTATTTACTTATTATCTTAAATTTTTGTCTCGAGTGTTTACTATAACTAAGAATCAAAGATCACCCTTTTTTATAGCCAGATTTCCCCAAGTCATAAAGAATGATATTATTTATAATAAGTATAAAATGGTATTATATTAGGATTTTTTTGTGAGATGCTGAATATAAATTATAAGATAAATTAATTGTGTATTTATTCTCTAGTGAAACTATACAATTATAGATTTGAGGTGTTTATTATTGGGATATGTTTTCATTTTTTAAAATAAGTATATATATATATAGGTTATTGATTGGATTCCTTCAGTTGTAATCAAAGTGGGGCTTGTTATATTTGGATATTAATTTATGAATAAATAAGTGTTTAATATAAATAACATTTGTTGAACATGAAGTTGGATGAACCAATTTATTGTGATAAATTATGGGGTCATAATTTATGAAATCTTATAAATGATTGCATTATAAAAATATTATTTATTATAAATAATGATCACGAATAGTCACACTAACATTTTAAATCCATGGATATAATGTGAAATATATTTATATGGAGAGATGTATTCCAATTATGAAATCATGAACATTAAATGTATTTTATATAAATTGTTCTACTGAATCTGTAATATCACATATATTTTTTAATTGTTCAATATAACAACCACATATGATATATATTGAATTGTTTTTGAATGAAATGAATGGTTTCATGATTTCATCTATGTTCTATAAAACACCTATGATAAAATATTTTGGTATTGTTTCTCCATAATATCTTGTTACTCTATATATAATTAGATTTGATGTGATTTATACTATGATATGGGACTTTTAATTTGGATCATTTATTTAATTCCAAGAAAGGGATTTCATTTATAATATTTTTAATCAACCTTTGTTCATTTATTAGTATATGTATGTAATAGAACATCTAATGGAAATTAATTTAATTATACGGATATTAAGATATTAATATGTGTGGAATCTAGAAAAATGTATTGGTGCATTTAAATTAATGATATTTTTGTGTGTGAATATTTTAATGTATTTCATGAAGTGTTTCCTAGAATTCAAATGAAGTCCGATTTTATAGTTTTAAATAGAAATAACGCTTGATGATTCACTTATTTTAAGTAATAATAATTGAGTGGACCCAATTATGTTCCTTGAATTTTAGAGTAGATTCTATTATAACCTAGAATAGTGATTCATATAGCATATTGATCCCCTATGAGGTACACTTATTGATGTTATTAAGAAGAAAGATCAATAAATGATTTTATGTATTGATTAGTTGGAACTCAGGAAAAACAATGTCAAGAATATATATAATGTACCCATTATATATGACATGTATAATCAATACAGGGGATATAAATAATTTAAAAACATTTTTTTAAATTTTGATATACTCAGTTAAGGATCATAAAGTAGGATATTCCAAAAATGAACTTCCATATGGTGTATGTGAACAATTATTATATAATGATTCCATTTTGACATACTAATACACTAATATCATCATGTATATATTAATTAGATCTTTATCGATAACCATTATCATTTTTGAATGTTTTTATGGATGATATTTTAATATATAACATGACAATGGTAGATAACAATAAACATGATAGGATTGTGTTAATGACCTTGAGGGTGGATGAGCTCCACGAAATTTTTTCAAAAGTTATTTTTATCATTAAAAACATTCATTCATTGGTATTGTAATTTCAAATGATTCTATATCTAGAAAATATTTGATGATAGAGGATTTAGATCAATGACCCAAAAAATAGAGTGATTAAGATTCATAAATTTCTATGATTCATTAGATGATAAAAATTCTTTACATGATATCTTCCCCAGCTATCTAATCGACTGAACACAATTTTTTGTGAGAGAGTTTAATTTGATTGAAAATTGAATATAAATAATATATCAAGGGGATAAAGGGAATGATATTCAATGCACATAATGTTGCGCTATAATTTAGAGCACAAAATATTGTGATATTCATTGATTAATCAATTATGGTTTTGGGATGTCTTCATATGAAAGAAAGACATGATGGTATTGTATGCCTCATTCTAGATGAATATTTGAGGGAAAAATTACAATAATCATTATTTGGATCTACCCTTGATAATTTGTATAGTATTAATTTATAGGAATTGTATTTACTGTGAATGGTGTGATATATATATATATATAAATATCCTGATAATAAAAATTGATGTAAAAAATAACATTGAATGAGTGAAATATGAATTAATTAGGATAGTTAGATATTATTATAGATAATTATTTTTGCATTAATTTCCACCATCAGATGAGCGAGAAGTTCTCTAATGAGTTTATTTTTAAGGATCGTGTATCTTGTCTATTATACTTATTTTTAGAGATGCAATAAATATGAAATTTTATATGATAATGGGTGAAATCATAAGTGAAATTGTGAAATCATATATCTCTCTATTTAATTTTCATCCAACCATTTATGTGAATATTAATGTCACACAAAGGGAGTATTTATAGTTATAAGAATAAAATAAGGAATGTTAGAGAGTTTGAACATGTCCATGCTAGAATAATAATATTCACAAACTGCATATGATTCTATTAAACTCCAAAATCGATAAAATGGAACAACTAGATGAAGATCGTAACATATCATTCTTCTAACACCCCATGGATTGAAAAATAAATTGAAATGAATGATTATTTTTTAATATTTATTACTATAACTAGATTATAAACCATATTTTTCAATTTAATTTTTGTAATTTCGAGGAAGAGTCATAAAAAATTGTGGTAAATATGTTATTTGGAGTCTGATGGAACCAACTTGATTTTTAGTGAATAGTTACAAACCCTTATGAATATTAATATTAATATTAATATGACTATAATAAATATTAATTGTTTTATTTGTTAATTTTCAAATTTCTTTATGATAATGACATCATTTTAAATTTTCAAGGTGATATAAAATGAGTTATAGATTTAAAATTGATACTTTTTTAATAAAGTATAATTTTATTTAAAACATTAATTAATCATATTTTTAAAATTATTTTTAATAAATTGAGTTCATTTTTTTAATTTAGAACTCAATAAATGGTTATGTTGGATTTTTCATATTTTTCTGAAATTTTTTAATTTTAAAAGAATAGTAAAATATAATAAATTATGATAACTACTAAATACTTGTTTTTCTTCATTATAGGTGATGAATGGCTGATATAATCTGACATAGTTAGAACTCATAATAAATTATTACTATTTGGGTCACATAAATCTAGATTATTCATAGACCGAAGAAATATAATATTAAAATATTGTTTAAAATAAAGTAAAATCAATAATCTCCTCCACTATAAATACCACCCTCTTTCCCTTCTTCCTCTCACACCTCTCATGCCATGATCATTTTCTATGATCTGCTCAATCCTATCCCCAAGGCTATTACCCACTTCTATGGCCTACTATTCTCACCAAAAGGCCAAAAACAAATTCCATATACAGTATCTCAAGGAGAAGAGATCAACAAGTAAGAATCCTCTTCAATATTCTTGTGTTTTCATTTCAATTCCCTTTTTATTATACTCCATAACCATCCCCTTATACAAGGAGTATTAAATCTACATAATCATATATATTCATTATGTTATCATGTTCATGTAAAATATTTATCGTCTTCTTCCTCTATACTCCCTCTTATTCCAAAAAATAAAAAAACCTTCCCTGATGTGCCGAATTACATAAACCATGGATTATGTGTTTTTAATTTCAAATACATACATCAAATTTGACCATTAACCACTTTTTATGGTTGAAAAACCATTTAATGTGTTTTATGTATACTATTTTATGTTCTGGAATGATCTTCTATTCATTTCATTAAATTATAAAATGAACTAATTTCATGATTTTCGAGGAACCCCCAAAAATGATTTGAACAAATACCCCTAATGTTTTATTTTTACAATTCATCATCATATATGATAAAAAAATTATCTATGGTATCATTATATATTCTAGAAAAATTTGAATACCATTTTATTCCTCTTCTAAAATTTAATTTCTTTACGTTATGAAAAATAAATACAAAATGTCCCTTGAAATCATTAAAGAACACACCAAAAACAATAGAAATAACAAAATACCAATAATTAAATGGTGAAATGATGTTCTTAAATGATCAAATATGCTATTATAAACATTAATAATTAAATAAAAATCTTTTTACCATTATATATAAGGATTAAATATGTTTTAAGTAAGACCAC
Source organism: Viscum album (assembly GCA_963277665.1). NCBI lineage: Eukaryota > Viridiplantae > Streptophyta > Magnoliopsida > Santalales > Viscaceae > Viscum > Viscum album. The sequence goes on along the minus strand of OY728140.1, from coordinate 1,300,748,214 downwards.
CCTGAGGTAAGGGAATTCTTAAATCGGTTTTTGTTCATCTGGTTAACCTTATATTTCATTTATTGTGAGGATTTAAGATAATTTATATGATGAATTTTTGTTTATATTATATTTTATTATGTCTATTTAGAATGTATTCACATATTTCAATCCTTATAATTATTCTGATATCAAATATATGATACTTGTATGGGGCATTTCTTATAAAATAATTTCATAAATTTATGTTTTACAAATTCTAAAAGAAATGTTTTTATGAAATTATTCATGTTCTATAATTGTGTTCATATTCTTGGGAAATTTATTTGTAAGGATTGGGTTTTATATCTCACTCTAATGATTTGGGTATTTGTATGTCGGAGGGTTGATGTTTTTTACTCCTAGTGCAACTGTGATGGTTACACAATAAGGTAGTCGTGAGGGTTAAATTGTATGGTAGCTGTGTGGGTTACAAATTTTAAGGTAGCTAATAGTTTTAAATGATTGGGTAAGTAATGTACCAAGAATCAATTATCGTTCAATTTACTTTTATATATGTTTTTTAAATATCGTGGAAGCCTCAAGTTTCAAAATGTATGTTTATATGGGTGACAAGACTGTATTTTTTAAAATAATTTCATACATTACAAATATTCATGGAATAACGTATCATTTCTTTATTTTTATAACCATTACTGATCATTTGTATTCGAATCCTATATTTTTAAATGATTTCTCATTAGTTATAATCATGTGTATGACCAATTTAGAAGCCACGTAAAATGTTATGAAGTATTGTAAAAGAGAACAAGTTTTATATTGAATGTTTTATATTTTGAGAGAAATATTCTATTTGTTAATGTATCCACTCTTTATGATTACGGATTGTTATGTATATGTTATATCCAAAATCATTATAACTCTAAACTCGACAATTTACTCAATGTAAGAGGAAGTGATTTCATGACTAAAATTCACGATTATGTTATATAATAAAGATGATAAATTATATTTATTATTTGAGGATGGTTTAGATAACATTAGGGCTAGGAAAATGGTGGTGTAATCCACGAAAAAAACTATATGTATCACCATGAAACATAGTGATAGTTGAAGAATTTCTGAGACAACAACATTCCTATTTCAATAGATCTTCTAACCCTGTAACAGGTGAATAATGGATTAAATCCCATTAATAGATATTCGATGTTATGTGATGTTTTTATAATCAAATGCTAAGCCTGTAGATTTATGTTTTTAATGTAGTGTTTAATTAGTAGTGGTCAATAATAATGAATATCAAGGATAGATTGAATATTGATGCCTAATAGTGGGATGAAGATAAAAGAAATTTTCTGGATATATATTTTCTGATGGTGGTTCGGTAGAGTATGGAGAAGAAATTCCTTGAATTAAAACTGACAGAGGAATACCGAATTTCCATGTATGAAGAAAAATTCAACCAACTGGTGAGGAATTCTCAAAATTGTATTCTGGATCTTCATAGAAATTTCAACTTATTTTACTCAGTATTAAAACCAACGTATCGAAGGACGTTGGCCTCCCGTGAATTCAAAAGTAATGAGAAATGTTTCTGATGTGCATGGTGGGAAAATATCGAGTTTTCTTATGATCACTTGCACTTTGACTACATAAAGAAGAAGTGGTCCATATGGAAAGGGATGGGTCAGAATCATTAAATGAAATCTCATGGTAAGAAATTCATATTTCTGGTTTTTGGTAAGTGTTGTAAGAAACATCCTCTGGAAAGCCTTACCAAAACATGGAATTTTTTTGATGTTGTAATATTGGAAATATAAAGCATGATAGTGATAAAAAATGATCCTATAACTAATTCATATATGGAAATTTTTAAAAAAATTAATGTATTATGATGTGTCATTATGGAAATTCTTTCCCAAAAAGAGATTTTAATGATGCAAAGAATCCAGAATATAAGTATAAAAGTGTAATGAGATTCTTCAAGACTAATTTATCATATTTAATCCAATCTAATGATTTATTTAGGTACTTTATTTTTTTACTCATATTTTTCTATAGTTTTGTTCGTTACAGGGTCTACACATTCCTTTATTTCTGATAAATTTTTGGAAAATTTGTATCACCACCTCAAAAAATGAGACAAGATCTTATTTCTAAAATAGGGGGGAAATATTTTAGCATATATCACTTATAAGAATCATGAAATTTTGCTATGTGGGAATAATTTAGCTTAAAACCGTCATTTTTACCATTTATAGATTTTTATATCCATCTAGGAATGGATTCTATTTGTGTTTATCATGCTAAGATTGACAGTAGAGCTAAATAATTTGTTTTCCATAAAGTGTTTTTGTTTTTATATAGAAAACAATAAAATTAATAACATGTCATAATTTTAAGAAACTAATGAATGATTTAAATTAAAGTTATCATGCTCATATTCTTGAAAACAAGGGAACTATTCAGATTATTTATGTTATAATGGTAAAAGAAAAACTTGGTGTTTTTCTTGATGAGTTACCTAGTGTCATACCTGATCAAGAAGTGGAATTCACAATTGGAATTGTTTCTGATGAAAAGATGGTTTTAATATCCCATTACTGAATGTATCAAATAACACATTTATATTTTTGAAATCAGTTGTATAATTTTCTTGATTAAGGCTTCCTTTGTCCCTGTACTTCACCATGGGGTTTTTCAATTTTGTTCCCAAAAATATATGGTTCCATGATACTTTTCACTGATTATAGTTCCTTGAATAACATCACTCTTAAAAAATATATCCTTTCCCACATAACAATGAGTTTTTTGATCATCTATAGGAATCTCAGTACTTCTCCAAGATTGACAGGTGAGCGAGATATCATCAGCTGAAGGTTAAGGAGGATTACATCCTGAAAATAGATTTTTGTACTAGATATGGGCATTATGATTTTTTTGATTCCATATGGGTTAACTTATTCACATATTATATAAATGGATCCTATGAATATAATATTTATTGAGTTATTGGATATGTTTTTGGCTGTATTCAGTGATGACATTCTTGTGTTTTCTAAAATTAAATAGGAGCATGAAAAATACATGGGGTTGTTTTGTAAACATTAATGGAATAGAAACTGTATGAAAATAATGTAAGTGTGATATTTGGTTTCAAAAAATTTCATATCATTGGAACATTGTATATAAGGACAGAATAATTTTTGATCATTCCCAAACAAATGTTTTTAATGAATTTCCATGACCATCAAATGTTAATGAGAATCATTGTTTTATTAGATTTAATTTTTATTTTAAAAGGTTTGTTAAAAACATATTACATGGTTATCTATCCCGATAAAATGTTAACATGAATAGGGGATATATTTATTTAGACATGAGATATGATTTTTGTTTTCAGTAACTCAATAAGAGATAGGCTAATGCTCCAATTTTGTCCATGCCTTCCTAAAAAGGTTTGTTTGTCATCTACAATGATTCTTTTTTGAAGTGACATGGTTTTGTTCTGATGAAAAACGATCATGTAATTACATATAATTTAAGAAAACTAAAAACTAATGAGTTAAATTATCCCACACAATATTTTGAATATGAATTTTTGGATATTGTTATGATAATTATGAGGCATCATTTTTATAGATACAAATGTCTAATATATACTGACTATAAATTTCTAATGTATATATTAAATTGGAAGGAGTTAAACAAACAAGGAAATGAAGATTCCATTAATTTATAAAATTTTATAATTTAATGATCAATTACAATCTTGGAATGAGGTGGTCTAAGGGGGGAGCTCGCGACATCGTTCCCATTTCCTGATAGTGAAGTCTACCACGCCGGTCCCTCCCCCATCCACAGGGGAGGGACCATCGTCGTTCTCCAAGGGAAAATCGTCTTCCTTTTTCCCCCTTTCCAAACCTAAGATTCTACCTACGTTTCTAGAATTCTATCTACACCCGAAGGTCCTCGATTTGTGTAAAGGAAACCCAAACCTACCATTTTCCCTTAAGGATTTCTACGAAGCTTTGGCATTTCCCAACTGGAAATCGATTTCTCATTTTTCACAGAGAATGCCATTAGTGGATTCATTCAATAGATGTGTATTCAGTTCGTGGAAATCGCTAGGAAAGTGCTACTTTGGGTTTACTCGACAACAAAAACCTAATGGTGCACTTCGTGTCAGAGGAAGACTTGATCAAGGCATGGTCATGTCTGCCTCGCAGCTGTAATGGGTCCATATTTTACGAAAACAGATGGACTTATGACTATCACATGAAACATGACATCCCTTTGGCAGAAATTTGGCGGATTCTTCCAAATATTCATCTACCATTTCAGAATCCATCGACTATTATGATGATGGGTAATCTCGTTGGAAGGTTTCTATGTCTTGAAAGCCATACCAAAGCTGTGTGCCATCCGGTCAATCCAAGGGTGTGTTTTGATGTCGATGTTTCTCGAAAGCCTCCAGATTTCATTTGGATCACTATTGGAGAGGAATACTGTTATAGAATGTATGTTGTGTATGAGTCTTGGGTGGATTTTTTCTCTTCTTGCAAGCGGTTAGGACACTCGGTGGAGGACTGTAGACGTGGGTCGAGGAAGCATGGGGCTGGGGCTAGTGGTGTGGATGGGTCATTGAGTTAGGGGAATGTGGGCATGCAGATTGATGAAGCAGTGCATGGTGAAACTCTAGCTATGTGGAACCCAATAAAAATGCTAGACAGGAATTTGGTTGGCAAGGGTAATGGTCCCGACAGATGACCAATGCATGGTCTAGATGCTCGAATTAATGAACCTGCACAGGGATGTGTCACTTATAATCACAGCCAGAAGTTGGGGAGAATTTCTTTGGGTTCACAGGAGTGAAAGGGGTTATCAGGCACTAGGTCAACTATTAATGAAGGAGAGGGTCTACCCTCTTATTCATCCAAGAGCACAGGCAATGGAACTTCGGGTCCTTCTAAGGATGTAGTGGAGGTGACCAATCCAGAGGGGGAATTGGAGTATCACCATGTTTCTGAGGGCCAAAACAGAAGGGTTTCTACCTCTATTGAATGAAATAAGCGCTGGGTGAAGGAATCAGGAAGAGTGAGTTTGTAAAATTCCTACAACCTATGTACAAGTATTCAACAGTTTTCAGTGTCTTGAAGTTGATGACACACGACTTGATTTTGAGGGGGTAGAACGTCGGAATGTGATGTTAAGGATGTTTTGGACTTATAGCCTATGGAATTGAAGTTGAAGGAGGTTCTTGATGAGCTTATCGATGAGGAGGGAATGTTGAAAGATTCTAACAATGCGGTTCATGAGATGTATGGTGTTCGGGTCAGGACATCCATGGAAGGGAAGAAGGGAAGTCATAAGGGGAAGAAGGATTGCTCCTACTTAACTATTCCTATGGAGACATGGTCAACAATACAATTGAAAGACAAACAATTGGAAAAACACCAAAATACATGTTTTATCGATGGACACTCCATGGATTTTCTCTTGTACTCGGATGAAGAACCGGTGGAACATGTTTTGTATGTAAATGCAACTGTAGAAGAAGCGTCTAAATTTATGGGGAGAGAGCTAGGGATTTCCTTTAATGAGGAACAATATGTTTGGATAGACTGGCATGACTCGATATTAGTTGGGGAATTCAATATTTGGAAGATAAATCTTGAAGAGTATATTCAGATCTAGGATAAGTTGACCATCCGAGTGGAGGATCTTCTTAACGATGCGCCTACAACTCATATTTCCTTAATTTCTTGGAAATTGTTTAGGGAGACGAACTCAGGTAAAATCAAGTAAATCTTTAATGAATTTTGATAAGTTTGTGGTATTGGTTAGATTGAATGAGATAATTTTTTTATGTGTTCTGCCTTCTTCAGGATTCCTTTTTCTCGGTGCTGTTGCGGTGTTTAGTTCCTTTTTTCCACCTATCTACTTGGATCTGCTTTAGAAGGGGATCAGAGCATAAATTCTTCACCGGGGAGGGCCTTTTGGATATGGATGATTGAGAGTGTATGGCATGACATCAGATTCATGACTGTGAATTTTTGCAGAGGATTTCTTGCTAAAGGTACCATCTTGGTTATGTAACACCCCAATCTTCCACGGTACGCTTTCCTTTGAATAATATAGTAGCGTGTGTTATACAGAACTTCGAGTTCTAACACACACGACAACCAATCAAACTAGTCGTTTTGAATAGTAATACCTAATTTTTTAAATTTTATAAATTTTATCTCTCAAAAAGGACTTCATTTTTGGATTTTGAATATCGAATTTAGCCTAGGGTGAATTTTTGGAAGTTTTCGGATAACATGTATATTTTGATGAATACGGAAAATTACTAAATTTTAGTTAAAAACAACTTTTATAATCAAAATAATTTATGTTGATAAATTATGAATTTGAGTCGTTTTAAAGTATATTTAGAATTTATTTTTACCATTTAATAAAATTTTGGTCATTTTACATAATTTTACAATTAAACTGGACATAAACAAGTGTCAATCTTTTGTTAGTTATTATCTCTTAAAAACACGCTTTTTGTTTTAACAACAGGAATTAATATTAAATTAATTTCTGCCACTTCTGTGTTATGAATTTGGAAAAATGGATTCCATATTTGGAATCAGGATGTTCAAATTGTGTAAATAGTTAGCTTTTATTTTTAGACATTTTGAATAATTACTTCAGTAAATATTTTATTTACAATGGTTAAAGGGTAAATCCTGTAAATAAGGGTATAAAAATAATCATATAATAATAAAAAATTACCCTAAAACGTGTCATAACATTATTGGTGGATACATTTCTGACCATGCGCATCTTCGGAAAGATTTTGGGACCCCATGCAGGCACTTGTAGGTGACAGGGACACATTATTTTAATTAAGATAAAATAAATAAAAAAATGAATTAATCATATATGTTTTAGTAAAAAAAATTTACATAGGGTTATATATGTTTTATTTTCTACTATAAATACTCATTAGAAAGATAAAATGATTTCCTACATAATTTTATTTTATTTATTATTTTTACACATTAAATAATTTAATTTATTTATGACACAATGGTGATGGAGTAATTACCTAATTAATGAAAAATTAGAATAATTGATATTATATATACCCAAATAAATGTAATTTGAGACTTTTTATAAATAAAAATTATCTTCTAGATTAATATTACATTTTGGGATTGATTTAATCAATTTTTTCTAAGTAATCATTCTGTTATGATTTTTACAAAAATCAATTATTGAATAGTGTCAAAATTGACATAAAAGAGTTTAAAAAATATATATTATTATTAATTGATATTAAATTCATAAAAATCTAAGGATCAGACAAGTGACTTATATCATGATAGGTGTATCTTTAAAGGACCATTTTGGGGTCTCTTGGATGTATATAGTATGTTTATTAACCATATAATATAAAAATACAATAGACATTGTAAAAGTGAAACTAATTAACTAAGAATTAATACTTAATGATAAGGTAAATATAGTAACCCAAACCTGTCTAAATCCTATTGGTTGAGTGTTTTTAGACTCATCCCCACCTTAACATTTAAATAATACACTTTTGAGCCATTATAAACCGAATATGAATTTATTATAAAATAATATTTCTAGCCTTTCCAAAGGTGCCCCACATCCCTCTTATAAAAGGGCTCACCCCCTTCTCACTACTTCATACATTCAAAGCCTTTTGGCTCAGAAAAACCCTGCCAAAATACTCTCTAAACTTTCCTAAATTCATCCTAGAGGACTTACTTTAATCAGAAAGCCAACATATGGAGCCCTATTGATCAAATCAAAAGGAAGAACTGGAAAAAGAGGTAATGTTTTTACCACCCTCTTTCAAGTTCCTTTCTGTTTCAACTTCTTCTTTATTTGTTATTCCCATTATAAAATAATAAATCCAGTAACTTATATATACTGTGATGTTATTATAAATATGGTACAACCATATTCAGTATTTTATCCATCCTTTGAATGACATGTCACCATACGTGTGTACGTACGGCTTACCATCTCCACGTCATGGTGTAATTGTTATTCAATAAATTATTATTTGGAAGAGTATAATAATGATGTGTAATTCATTTAAATAATAAATATAACATGATAATGATTCTTTATATATGATATACCATCCAATTATATATTATTTTAATATCAAAAGAATGATATTGTCGCTCGTGCGTACGTACGTACTACCATCTCCACGAACGCGATGAGATTCATTTTTCATCGTATCCATTCAAGTATAATTCTCATTTGATTATTTAAAATAATGTCTAAGGACTTGATATAATTTTAGATATGAATAAGGTACAATATATCCATAACACACACAGATTATGTAACAAAACATATAAAATAAAATGAGTAAGTTAACACCCGAAATGACGATAATTCTAAGATATTATTAACAAAGCAATGTTAAAAGATCATATATGATATCATATTAATGTATATTATTATTGTATAATTTAATAACAATTATTTCACCATTATACATGAGTTTAACCTACCCTCAACCAAGGAAAAGTGCAAGGTAAGGGTTATTTCACAATCTCTTCATTATTCGAGGTTGTTTGTACGTAATTATCTATAGGGACCTCTTTATCATCCACATCCATGTTTCTTAAAAATTTATTTCAAAACATTCTTAAAATTTTATAAAATATGGGTTAAAGTCATTTATACGCTTGTTTTAATTTTTATAATACATTTATAAAGGAATCTTTACGTTGTTTTTAAAACGAGGTTCTTTTTAACCTTTTCGACAGAATTAAGGTAAGAATGTCTTTTTTAACTTATACGGAGGGTACGACTATTTTACGCTATTATAAAATCATCGAAGCGTCCCTTACAAGCTTATAAGAAAATTTTAAAAGTAAATGTTTTATTTTATAATTATTTTCCTTTCAAATGATTTAAAAAAAAGATATATTTCTGTCAAATAGTTTTGATTTCATCTATGTCAGCATCCTTTGATGGATTTTAATCTTATTTGAAGTTTATTTATTTTGATACAAAAAATCCATATTTTATTGAAGGTTTTGTGATATGTTTGACTATGGATGTGTTATTTTTATACCATTCATGGTTTATAGAGATATTATTGACATTTCATATGCTATTTTTAATACAAATGTGTATGTTATGTTTAAACCTGTTCATATGAGGAATGCATTGGACTTAATATGTGATGGGTGGAGCCCGAAATAGATCCTAGATGCATCGGTAGGTCTCATGAGACAAACTAGTGTCTTGGCACAAGGCATTGACAAAAGCTTATTTGTAGACTTGGCACAAGGCCATGGCTATGTGATTATGATAGTTTGTCATCATTCATTCCATCAATATGAAAGTGGTTATTGATATTTCATGTGATTATTAGATTCATAGAATATCAATGGGAATAAGTAAATGGAATTATTTCATTTTATTTCTGCCATATTATGTTGAAGTTCAAGATTAATAGGTTTTTGTTTTAGTTATACATTGCCTTAAATGTTTATTCTTATTTATGAAAGTTTCTGCTATATTTTTATCCTTACTTGGCATTTGAGCTCAACCCTTTCAATGTTTTCTTTTTCCTGGGATGTGTAGAAGTAATTTATGAATGACCTGCTGGGATAGTATGTGGGGATATGAGTGTGAATTATGGAGACTATATTGTTGGATTTTTCATTTTATGATGTAATGTAAACTTTATTAATGTATCTAGATATTCCAAGGCAACTAAACTAATCGGTCATTCGAGACTTCATCTTTCTTGTGATCATGCCAATGTTATGTAATAATTCACCAACTCTGGGTAACTGGGGTTGGGGAATTACAGTTAGTATTAGAGGAATATTAGTACAAACCTTAGAAGTTAGATTTAGATAAACTCTAATTAGAGCACATAGACCTAAGATGGACATTAAGGATTAGTATAGAAGAACTTCCTAGAATTTTTTTATTGTAGATATTTTATGAGTTTTCTGATAAATACATCCCTGTTTGTATAAGAGTAGGTAGAGGTGGCTCTGGCACAGATGTACCTAGGGTTAAAACCTGAAAACACCTCTTTGAGCTAGACTCGAACGAGAATTGGTGCACGACAACGGGCCTTGATTCTCTCTTGGTTATGACACTCCTGAGGGATATTCTCTGGATAACTCTCAATTTCATTAAAAATCATTATGAAGGGTTTATGAGTATATAATTTCTTAAAGAATTTTTTTTTATGATTATGGATTATATACATAAATAGTTCAATTTATGTTAAGTGTTTTACAAGTATATAATTATGTATTTGGATTCATAAACTGATCTAGTTTATTACATTATTTAGAAAAATAAACTACTGGATGAAATGGAAACCGTATCAATGCATGCACTCCATGTAGGGATTGCCCGCCTGCTCAAGATAATTATAGTGGAGCTGGTGATAAAACTGGTGTTGATCAGCTAATCACCATACTGTGAAAACTCACTCAGGTTATGAATAATAACCTTACCCGTATGGAGCACCCTGATCCACAACGTTTAGGATCAACATTAGATCGCTTCATGAGGCAGCAACCACCAACATTCAATGGTAGTACAAATCCATTAGTATCGGAGAAATGGATAAGTTCCCTAGAGAAAATATTTCAGGCTTTGGGGAGTAGTGAATGGGAAAAAGTTGTCATGGCAGTTTATCGCCTCACTGGAGATGCTGATCAATGGTAGTCATTGATTCAAAACATTAAGTAAGATGATGAAGTATCAAATATGGAATGAAGGGAGTTCAAAGATCTGTTTTTAGAAAAATACTTTTCCCGCGACCATCGAGCAGATATGAAAAGGCAATTTTTGAGTCTGAGACAAAAGAAGGATGAGAATGTCACAAATTATGATGCTAACTTTACAAGGTTAGCATGGTATTCTAGAGATTATATACGTAACCAAAGAATTAAGATTTATCGTTTCTTTTATGGGTTAAAACCGTTTTTCTATCAAGCATTAGTCTTACAATCCTTTTCATCGTACAAAGACATTGTCTCATGTTCTATCATGACATAAATGGAATTCTCTAAGTCTTATGACTTTAAAGCAAAGAAAGTGAAGAAGAGATCTGCTTATCAATCAAGGAATGGAAATAAGGGAACGAAGGGAAAGGTTGAATATCCATCCTAAAGTAAATGTGGGAAGAAACACCCTGATACTTGCTTAAAAGGAATGTGAGTCTGTTACAAGTGTGGTGAAAAAGGCCACCAAGCTCGTGATTTCAAGGGGAAGAAGGATTCTATAGATGTCCAATGCTATAATTGCATAGAGATGCGACATTATTCAAATGATTGTCCTAAGCGTTAGGGGAACTTACCTTAGAAAAGGCCAAGAGATCAAGGACAAGCTTATGCTATCACTACTGCTGAGGTAGAAGCACTAAAGGACGTGGTGGCAGGTAATTTAATGGTTTCCTCAAGTTTAGAAAATGCATTATTTGATTCTGGATCATCACATTGTTTCACATCTTACTAGTTTGATATGAAAATTATATATTTCTAATTTGATTTAACAAGGGAGTTTTCAGTTAAAACTCCTAAAGAAAGTATCATTGCAACAATGTTTTGTGAATCAGTTCCCATTAGAGCACATAAATGTTCTTTATCTGCCGATATCATTTTCATAACTATGATTGAGTTTGATATAATCCTCGGTATTGATTGGATTTCAGACCATGATGTGACTATTTTTTGTAAGAAGAAGGAGGTTACAATTTTTGATGCTGATGATAAGGAACACCTTATCTTTAGAGCAGAATCATCACTACCTAATTCTTATCTAGATCCACCCCTAGTTGCTCAACTAAATTCAATTATTGTGGAGGAAGAGAATGAAATTACTATGGGTGAGGAAACTAATGTTCAAATAGAGGATGTACCTATTGTGAAGGAATATTTAGATGTGTTCCGGATGATTTACCTGGACATCCTCTAGAACGAGAAGTTGAGTTTTCCATTGATTTAATTCTTGGATCAAGGCCTATATCGAAGACCCCTTATAGAATGGCAACTGTAGAATTAGTTGTAATAAAGAAACAACTAGAGTAATTGAGTAATAAGGGATTTATTCGCCCTAATGTTTCTCCATCGGGATCCCCTGTTCTTTTTTTAAAAGAAAGATGGATCTATGAGGTTATGTATCGACTACAGGGAGATCAATGCTATAACAATAAAGAACAAGTATCCCCTACATCACATTGATGATTTATTTGACCAACTACATGGAGCTCAATACTTTTCAAAGATTGACCTTTGATCTGGATAGCATCAGTTGTGTGTGAAGAAGGAAGACATTCCGAAGACATCATTTCAAACTAGGTACGAGCATTACGAGTTTACAATAATGCCTTTTGGGATGACTAATGCACCTTCTGCATTCATGGATTTGATTAGTAGAGTTTTCATGGAATATCTCTATGAATTTGTGGTGGTATTTATTGATGATATCTTGGTATACTCTAAAAGCTACGAAGATCATGAAAATCACTTGCGCATTATCCTGAAGACTCTGAGAAGACATGAATTATATGGTATGTTTAGAAAGTGTGAATACTGGATTCAAGAGATTTCTTTTCGTGGACATATTTTCTGTAATGATGGAATCTCTATTGATCCTTCTATGATCAAGGAAATCCAAGAATGGACTGCACTGACGAGTATAACTGAGGTACGTAGTTTTATTGGTTTAGCATGTTATTATCGACATTTCGTCCAGAATTTTTCCATGTTGGCTAACCCATTAAAATGCTCACACGTAAAGGGGTTAAATTTGTTTTGACAAAAGAGTGTGAATAATGTTTAGAAGAACTGAAGAGAAGATTATTCAATGCTCTTATATTGACTATACCATCAGGGAATGATTGGTTCGTTATTTATAGTGATGCATCAATGAAAGGACTTGGTTGTGTCCTTATGCAGAATGATAGGGTTATTGCCTAAGCATCATGACAGTTGAAAATTCAGGATAAAAACTATCCTACTAATGATCTCGAGTTAGCAGCTGTGATCTTTGCTTTGAAGATATGGAGACACTACCTCTATGGTGAAAAATGTGAGATTTATACTGATCACAAGAGTTTGAAGTATATTTTCTCACAAAAAGAACTCAACATGAGGCAAAAGAGATGGCTATAATTACTCAAGGATTATGATTGCATGATACAATAGAAATTGGGGAAAGCAAACAAGGTGGAAGATGCTTTGAGCAGAAAAGATCATGAAGTTTTGAACAATATGAGAATTGAAAGGGATGCAATTTTCATGGATCTCTTTAAGATGGACATGGGAATAACTAGGGAAGGTGAAACATCAATTCTTTTTCAAATGGTTTCCAAACCATCTTTACTAGAAATGATAAATAGTTCTCCAACTGGTGATGAAGAATTTAAAAAGAAGATTAAATCTATGAATGATGGGATATTGGGAGACTTTGTGTATGAATATGGAATTTTGAAATTTCGGAAGATGCTTTGTGTTCCCGATATACCTGATCTAAAAAGGGAATTTCTGGATGATTCTCATAGTTCCAATTTCTCAATACAACATGGGAGCACCAAAATGTATAGATATTTGAAGGAACATTTTTGGTGGGACAACATGAAGAGGGAGATTTTTTATTTTTTGTCATGATGTATGGTTTGTCAACAAGTTAAAGATGGAAGGCATCAGCCTGGTGGAGTATTGAAACCTCTTCCCATACATGAGTGGAAATGGGATAATATCACGATGTACTTTGTCATGGGACTACCAAAGACTCCTAGATGGAACGATATAATATTATTTATTGTTGATCGTCTTACCAAGTCAACACATTTTCTTGGTATAAGAGAAGATCTACCACTAGAACATCTAGAAAGACTATTTATTGATGAAGTTGTGAGACTTCATGGAGTACCCCTATCAATTTTTTTTAATCGTGATCCCCATTTTACTTCTAGATTCTGGAAGAGTCTTCTGAAATCTTTGGATAATGAACTTCAATTGAGCACTGCCTTCCACTCTCAAATAGATAGACAATCAGAACGATCTATTAAAACCGTAAAAGACATGTTGAGATCCTGCTCACTTGACTTTCAGGGTATGTGGGATCAATATTTACCTCTGATAGAATTTTATTATAACAATAGCTTTCATTCGAGTATTCAGATGGCACCATATGAAGCGTTATACAGAAAGAGATATCACACACCAACCTGTTGGGATGACGTTGGTGAAAGAAAACTTGTAAGACCAGAACTTGTGGAGGAAACGATGGAAAAAGTGAAGGTAATCCAAAACCATATCAAAGCAGCTTAAAGTAGGCAGAAGAGCTATGCCGATAATCGAAGGATTTGGAATTTCAAGTCGGTGATCATGTTTTTTTGAAGGTATCTCCATTGAAAAGAGTCATTCATTTTGGTAAGAAAGGTAAATTGTGTCCCAGGTACATCAGACCTTTCGAAATTCTACAATGAATTGGGGTTGTAGCTTACCGTTTGGCAATGCCACCAAGTCTCTATAATGTTCAAGATGTGTTCCATGTATCAGTGTTGAGGAAATACATGCCTAACCCAATGCTTGTACTCACCTATGAGGAATTAGAACTGGAACCTGATCTATCTTATTACAAAGAGCCTGTCAGGATTCTTGATACGAGAGAACAAGTACTGAGAAACTGGATGACTCGTCTGGTAAAAGTTTTGTGGAGAAACCGTAAGATGGAAGAGGCAATGTGGGAACCCGAGGAACTTGTGATGAAGAACCACCCAAGTCTTTTCATGTGGTAGTATTCTAGAAATTTCGAGGAAGAAATTATTTGAATGAGGGGAGAATGTAACATACCAATCTTCCATGGTACGCTTTCCTTTGAATAATACAGTAGCGTGTGTTATACGCAATTTCGAGTTCTAACACACACCACAACCAATCAAACTAGCCGTTATGAATAGTAATATCTACTTTTTGAAATTTTATAAATTTTATCTCTCAAAATGGACTTCATTTTTGGATTTGGAATATTGATTTTAGCCTAGGATGATGTTTTGGAACTTTTCAGATAACATTTATATTTTGATGAATAGTGAAAATTGCTAAATTTTAATTAAAAACTACTTTTTTAATCGAAATAATTTATATTGATAAATTATGAATTTGAGTTGTTTTAAAATATGTTTACAATATATTTTTACCATTTAATACAATGTTGGACATCGTACATAATTTTCCAATTAAACCGGACATAAACAAGTGTCAATCTTTTGATAGTTATTATCTTTTAAAAACATGCTTTTTGTTTTAACAACGGGAATTAATTTTAAATTATTTTCTTCCACTTATATGTTTTGAATTTGGAAAAATGGATTCCATATTTGGAATCTGGATGTTCAAATTGTGTAAATTTCTAACTTTTATTTTTAGAAATTTTGAATGATTACTTCGGTAAATATTTTATTTACAATGGTTAAAGGGTAAATCTGGTAAATAAGGGTTAAAAAATAGTTTTATAATAATAAATAATTACCCTAAAACGTGTCCTAACCTTATCGGTGGATACATGTCCGACCATGGGCATGGGTCGATTTTGGGACACCATTGAGCCACTTGTAGGTGATAGGGACACTTTATTTTAATTAGGTTAAAATAAATTCAAAAATGACATAAGCATATATCGTTTAGAAAATTTTTTTACATAGGATTATATATGTTAGATTTTCAAATATAAATACAAATTAAAATGCTAAGACAATTTCCTACATAATTTTATTTTATTTATAATTTTTATAAATTTAATTATTTTATTTATATATGACACAATGGTGATGTAGTAATTACCTAATTAATAAAAAATTAGAATATATTGATATTATAAATATTCAAATAAATATAATTTGAGACTTTTGATAAATAAAAATAATTTTATCGGTTAATATGCCATGTTAGGATTGACTTTATCAACTTTTTTCGAAGTAATAATTCTGTTATGATTTTTACAAAAATCATTTATTGAATAGTGTCAAATTTGACATTAAAGAGTTTTTAAAAAATATATTATATTATTAATTGATATTAAATTCGTAAAAATCTAATGATCAGCCAAGAGACTTATATAATGATAGGTGTATCATTAATGGACCACTTGGGGGACTCTTGGTTGTATATAGTATGTTTATTAGCTATATGATATAAAAATACAATAGACATTGTAAAAGTGAAACTAATTAACTAAGAATTAATACTTAAATATATGGTTAATAAAGTAACCCAAACCTATATAAATCTTATTGGTTGAGTGTTTTTCGACCTATACCCACCATAAAATTTAAATAATACATTTTTAATTCATTAGAAACCGAATATGAATTTATTATAAAATAATATTTCTAGCTTTTCCAAAGGTGCCCCTCACCTCTCTTATAAAAGGGAACTCCCCCTTCTCACTAATTCACACACTCAAAGCCTTTTGGCACAGACAATCCCTGCCAAAATACTCTCTCAAATTCCCTCACTTCAACCTATAGGACTAATTTTGATCATAAATCTAACCTATGGATCCCTTCTGATCAAATCAATAGGAAAAACCCGAAGAAGAGGTAATGTTTTCACCACCCTCTTTCACGTTCCATTCTTATTCAACTTATTATTTCATTGTTATTCCCATTATAAAATAATAACTCTAGTAAATTATATATACTGTGATGTTATTATAAATTTGGTACAACCATATTCAGTATTCTATCCATCCTTTGAATGACATGTCACCATACGTGCGTACGTACGGCTTACCGTCTCCACGTCGTGGTGTAATTGTTATTAAATAAATTATTATTTGGATGGGTATAATAATGATGTGTAATTCATGTAAATAATAAATATATCATGCTAATGATTCTGTATATATATGATATACCATATAATTATATATTATTTTAATATCAAAAGAATGAAATTGTCGCTCGTGCGTACGTACGGACTACCGTCTCCACGAACGCGATGAGATTCATTCTCCATCATATCCATTCAAGTATAATTCTCTTTTTATGATTACAAATAATGTATAAGGACTTGATATAATTATGGATATGAATAAGATACAACCTATCCATAACAAACATGGCTTATTTAAAAACATATAAAAGAAAATGAGTAAGTTAACAGCCAAAACGATGATAATTCTACGATATTATTAACAAAGCAATGTTAAAAGATCATATATGAAATCATATTAATGTATATGATTCCTGTATAATTTAATAACAATTCTTTCACCATTATAAATAAGGTTATCCTACCCTTAACCAAGGAAAATTATAAGGTAATGGTTATTTCACAATTTCTTCATTATCTGAGGTTGTTTGTACGTAATTATCCAATGAGGCCTCTTTATCATCCACATCCATGTTTCTTAAAAATGTATTTCAAGACATTCTTACTATGTTATAGAATATGGGTTAAAGTCATTTATACGCTTTTTTGACTTTTTATAAGAAGTTTATAAAGGAATCTTTATGTCATTTTCAAAACAAGGTCCTTTTTAACCTTTTCAACAGAATTAAGTTAAGAATGTCTTTTTTAACTTATACGGAGGGTGCGGCAATTTTCGACTATTATAAAATCTTCAAAGCTTCCCTTACAAGCTTATAAGAAAATATTCAAAGTAAATTTTTTATTTTATAATTATGTTACTTTCAAATGATTTAAAAAAAAGAGATATTTCCCTCAAATAGTTTTGATTTCATCTATGTCAATATCCTTTGATGGATTTTAAGCTTATTTGATGTTTATTTATTTTGATACAAAACATCAAGATTGTATTGAAGGTTTTGTGATATGTTTGACTATGGATGTGTTATTTTTATACCATTCATGGTTTATGGAGAAAGTATTGACATTTCTTATGCTAGTTTTAATACGAATGTTTATGTTGTGTTTAAACCTGTTCATATGAGGAATGAATTGGACTTAATATGTGATGAGTAGAGCCCGCTATAGCTCCCCGATGCATCAGTAGTTCTCACGGGACAAACTAGTGTCCTGCAATAAGGCCTTGACAAAATCCTATTTGTAGACTTAGAACGAGGCCTTGGATATGTGGTTATGATAGTCTATCATTATACATTCCATCATTATGAAAGTGGTTATTGATATTGCATGTGATTATTCGATTAGTAGAATATCCATGTCAATATGTAAATGGAATTATTTCATTTTATTTCTGCCATATTATGTTGATGTTCAGGTTTAAAAGGCTTTTTTTAGTTATACATTTCCTTAAATGTTTATTCTTATTTATGAGAGTTTCTGCTATATTGTTATCCTTACATGACATTTGAGCTCACCCCTTTCAATGTTTTATTTTTCCCAGGATGTGAAAAAGTAATTTATGAATGACCTGCTAGGATTGTATGTGTGGATATGAGTGTGGAATATGGAGACTATATTGTTGTAGTTTTCATTTTATGATGTAATGTAAACATTATTAATGTATCTAGTTATTCCAAGGCTACTAAAATAATCAGTCTTTCGAGACATGTTCTTTTTTGTGATAATGACAATGTTATGTAATAATGCACTGACTCTAGGTAACTGGGGTCGGGGCGTTACAGGTTATGTCTTGTAGTCGAGGAGTAACTACTAGGGAGGGGTAGAGCCTGTAGTTTGTTCTGGGTTATCTCTGCATGGGGTGTTTTGTTTCATTCTTTTGGGACTTCTTGGTTTCTCATATTTCTCTTAAAAGTGTTTTATAATAAAAAGAAGCAATTTTCAGTCAAATTAAAATATTGGAAAAGAAATCAATGTGGAAAATAACTTGAGTCAAAAACATCACATATCATTAACCTTGATATGTTAGTTACATTATCCCTTGATTAATAATATGATGATTTTTTGCTTTAAATTTATTGGTGTATGAACAGAATCTATTTTGTTTCAGGATTCAGTATAGTACTCATTATCAGAGAGAATTAATCAAGGATAGATGGAAGATCATGAGCTATACAAAAAACTAGAATTGATTAAATTGGGTAAGATTCGAGAAATTAACCATAATAAACATTGTACTTTAATATTTAGAAAAAGGTTGTATCTTCCTTTTGAATCCCAGTTGTTAAATGAATTTTTCTATGAAGCACATAGTTCTACATTTATAGTTCATCCTGGAATTACTATGATGTATAGTGAAATTTGGGAGTATTATTGGTGGGACAGAATGAAAACATATATTGCATATTTTACTATGAAATGGTTGAAAATTCAATAGGTTAATGAAATGTGGTAGTTACCGAAGGGGATGCTTTAGCCACTAGTAGTCATAGAGTAGAAATAAGAGAATATATCCTTGGACATAGTGGTGGGAATACCTAATAATTTTGTGGGTAGCAATGCAATTTGGTTTTTTGTTAATCATCTGACTAATTATTCACATTTTCTATCTATTCGAGATAAAAGGTCTTTAGATCACCATTATAAATTATACCTCAACAAGATTGTAATGTTACATAGAGTTCATCATTCCATTTTAACTAATCTGAATCATAGGTTCACTTATAATTTTTTTTAAGGACCTTCAGAATTCATTTGGCATAGAATGAAACTTCAATAGAGCTCTTCATCCTCTACCATATATCCAGTCAGAACAAACGATTCAGACATTAAAGGATATGATTTTTGATTGTTCAATGGACTACCATGGAAGTTGGGATCACCATATATCTCTAGTTGTGTTCTCATATAATAATATTTTTCCTTATAGTATATAAAAAGAACCTTTTGAGACATTTTATGGGAAGAAATGTTGAATCCTAGCTTTTTGGGATGATGTAGGGGAAAAGAAATTAAGGGGAACAAAATTTGTAGATTCAGTGGTTGAGAAAGTGAACGTGATCCAGAAACACTTGGGGACAACTCAGAGATAGCAGAAAGGGTTTGCAGACAACAGGTGGAAAAACATTTCTATTGAGGTTGGTGATCATGTTTTTACTAAAATCTCACCATGGTAAAGAGTTATGAATTTTGGTACCAATGAAAAGATAAGTCTGTAGTTTATTGGACCATATGAAATTATGTATAAATTTACACCAGTACCCTAAAATATGGTTTTCCTCCACGTACATCTTATGTAATTTTTTTTCCTGTATCGATGTTAAGAATGTATGTGCCAGATTCAACCCATGTCTTGAGCACAGAAGCAGTTCAACTAGGATAGAACATCTTATATAAAGAGAAACCAGTTCATATTATTTATCAAATGGAATATGTATTTCATATTAAGGAAATCCACGTGTTAAAGGAAATTTGGATACACCACATGGTTGATGAAGTAACATGGGAGTACAAAAATGATATGATGGAATGGTAAGCACATTTTTTCAATAAGTAAATGAAATTGTGAGGATACACAATCCAAAATGTGGGGATAATGTAACACCCCAAGGATTTAAAAATAAATTGAAATCATGAATCATTGTTTTCAATAGTTAGTATTAACTATCCTGTAAACATTATTTTTTCACATCTATGTTTTAAATTAAGAAAAATGGCCATATCCAATTTTGACTTGTATGTTATTTGGAGTCTGATGGAACAAACATAATTTTTAGGTGAATAAAAAAATAACTTTATAAATACTTATATGAATAGTAATATGACTCTAATCAATAGTAAATTGTATTATTTTCTGTTTTATTAAGGATATAAGATAATTACATCATGATTAATTTTTCGAGATGATATAAAATGCCTTATAGTTTTAAAATTGTTAAATTTTTAATAAAGTAGGATTTTATTTACAAATAAATAAACACTATTTTAAAAATTATTTTTATAGAATGGAGTTCATTGTTTTAATTATACATGTTTCTAAAAAGTTAGGTTGAATTTTTAGGATTTCTCTGAATTTTTTTATTTTTTTATGAATAATAAAATTCGATAAATGGTAAATACTTGATTTAATACTTTTAAGGTGATGCAAGGATGTTGTAAACCCACTTCGTTCTAACATAAAAAAAAATTATTAATATTTGGGGTCACATGAATCAATACAATTCATAGTAATGAGAAAAAAATATTATGATAATTATAAAATTAATGTAAAATCCCTCTTCTCCTCAACTATAAATACCTCCCACATTCCCCACTTCATCAAAAACATCTCAAGCCATTAGCATTTTCAATGTTCTTACAAATCCCATATTGATGTATCTTCCCCACATCCAATACCTGATTGTATCACCATATGGCCAAAACCAAAGGCCTTAAAGAGGATCTCAAGGAGAGGAGATCATAGGTATGGATCCTCTTCCTTTTCCATGTGTTTTCATTTCAATTTCTTTCATTTCTTATACTCTCTTCCCCTACCCTCATCCATGAGGTATGAAATATATAGATCATATATATTCTGTAATTATCATTAACTTGTAAAGGATTTATCATCATTCTTCTTCTCCAATCCCACTTATTCAAAAAAATCAAAACATCATCTTCCATGTTCTGACGTACCAAAATAGTGGATGATGTGTTTTCAATTTCCATAACATCATTTAAAATTGTTCATAAAAACCATTTAATACTTGAAATATAATTTAAATTCTATGATGTAAACTATTTTATTTTCTGGAATGTTCTTATATACATAACATTAAATTATAAAATTACACAATTTCATGATTATCGTGGAACTGTGAAAACATTATATAAACAAATATCATTATGGTTTTATATATTGATTCATCATCATATATTATAAAAAAATTATTTACTGTATCATCCTATATTTTGAAAACATATGACTATCATTTCATTCCACATCTATAATTTCATTTCTCTATGGCCTGAAAATCAAATACAAACCAGCCATGGAAATCATGTAAAGAACACACCCAAAAAATGGAAGAAACAAAATAACAATAATAAAATGGTGAAATTATTATATTAACTGATCATATCAGGTATTAAATACATTAATATTTTAATAAAATTATTATAACCATTATACATGAGGTTTAAAAATGTTTTAAAGAATAAAAACCCAAGCCACGAGAATTCATAAATGGACTTCTATTCATTAGGGTAACCTTATAGTTCATTTATTTGATGTTATAAGATCATTTATGTAATGAATTTTATATTATTTTATATTGTATTATTTATATTAAAAGTTTAAACACATATTCTTTTAGTTTGTATGATTATAATGTAAATTATATGATATTAATATGTTTTTTTTCTTTTAAAATCTATTTCCTAAATTCCATTTAAATAAAATCAAAAACATTGTTTTTAAAAAATTATTCATGTTGTATGATGGTGTTCTGGTCCTTGGGAATTGTTTGTTATGAAAGGTGCGACCTATATCTCTCTCTAATATATAGGGTATGTGTATGTTAGAGGTCAGACAAATGGTTACTCCATCTGTAACAGTAATGGTTTCACAATATGGTAGTGATGAGGGTTATATATTAAGTTAGCTATGAGGGTTTCAAATAATAAATTATCCAAGTGGTTAACATGATGTTTTATGTAAGGAAAAAGATTCTATTATGGTTCTATTGATGTTATATATGTTTTATAGAGATCTGGTGTAAGTCTGAAATTTTATAAAGTACAATTAAATGGGTGAAAAATTTTCTTATTTAATAATTATTTCATACATTACATGTATTCTTTGACTAATGTTTTCTTTTGATATTTTCATATACCATACTATGATTTTGTGCTCATCCCATGTTTTGGAATTATTTTCAATGGATATAAGGTTTTGTAAGAAAAATAAGTAACCCAATTTAAATTTTATGATGAATTCTCAAAGAAAACATGTTTTATTTGAAAAGTTTTTTAATTTAGAAGAAATTGGTATTGTTTTTTTTGGAATCTACTATATATAAATTTTAATTAATATGTATATGTTGTATCCAAATTCTCTAAAATTCTAATGTTGAAATGATCCTCAATTTAAAAGCAAGTAAATTAAAGACTAAAATTCTTGATTACGTAATGCGATATGGATGGTTTTTAATAATTATGTATCCATCTTTGATGAAGAATGATATATAGTGATGTGAAGGGTAATTTCAAGGTTGATAAAATTAAAAAGTGATATCATGACGTTTTCATCTCAATACATGGTTTGTAAAATTGTTAATGTTAGACATCATTTATTTATGTGGTCGATTCTACCATTAACCATAACTATATGAGAAAGATAAAAAACACCAGGGATTTCAAACAAGACTCCCCAATACATATAAATTATAAAAAACCATTTGGGTTTTATTCTCAATCCATTAGAATTGATTTAATTTTATTTCTATTAGTGTGTATATATCATTTGAAAAACAAGAGAATATAATAATTAACAAACAAGAATGGTTTAATAATATAGAAAACTCAATTATATGTGAACTACATCCATGGTTTACAATAATGTTTTAGAGAATTGTTCAGTAAGAATTTAATATAGTGTTGAGATTTAGTTCAAAATATCATTATTGTATGATTGATTAGTATTAGAGGGGAATTGAAACCCTATGATATATTTTCAATGATTTATTAGTCGATTCTAAAGGGTTTTTGCATGAAAACATTATTTGGTTATGTTTTTTATAATAATGGATTTATCTATAGAAAACATATGGAATCTCATGAAGACCACTGTGAAAAGAAGTGAATAACTCAAACAATATGGAATGATGTTTGAGAAATCATGTTATTGTAGCCTTCAATATCAGTTGAAATGGACGAGAAATTTGGATCAATTTAATATCAAATCAAGGTAGCTCAGAATCTATAGAAACATTATGTTAAAAAATTTTAGTGAGATTTATTGATCACCATTGGTGAAAAAGGTATTACATTTAATATCTTCTAGAAAGGATATAATGATAGCTTGGATGAAAGTCAATTCTAACCTATATATATATCCCTTTTAGATTTTTGATCATATTAGGAAGGTATGTTACTAGTTAGTATTTTCAATTATTGTCTCTCAAGTTCATGATATGATCCATGAATCTATTTTGATTAAGTACACACATGATACTTCACATATATTGAACATGGACGCAATACAATAGGAACATAATATTTATTATGAGGTTCAGAAAGTGATGATTCTAGATAAGATAGTCATGTTGATGTGGAACACATAACACCTTGAGATTTTGTGAAATTTTTATTTCAATAATATTTAATCTTTTTATATTTTCACTTCACATAACACTGAATATATATATATATATATATATATTATAGTATCATTATATTTGTATTTGGTTTTACAAAACACAAAGAGATTCATTCACTACATGGAACACTGACTTTGATTGTGATACTCACAACACCATGTTTTTGTGAAAAAAAACATTACTATTGTAATTATATAAATAAATTAATTATATCCTAGTCATTAAACATGTAATGTGATTACTTATAACTAAAATTTCGATATTATTCATACTTTTTTTATAATTAAAAAAACTCAGTTTTTTGTAATGTTTTTATATGTTTAAAACTATTCTTTTCTCAAATGAACTTCTTTTCATACAAAATAATAAAATTAATTTTAAATGCACATAAAAATTAATTTCGGTAAAATAAAAATTATTTCATTTTTTTTTTGTCAAAATCATCCTTGGGATAATTTTATTTATTTTTTTGAAGAGATTCAATATTTTTAAGAATTATGGAAATACAACATTACAAATAAAAACTATCATTTTAATTTAAATTATATTTTACATTAAATTTATTTTAAATTAATAATAGATAAATAATACATATTAATCCCAATTTTGGTAATTGGAATAATTTTTATAATAGGATTACGAATAAAAAATGTTGATCTTTTGAACATCACTTTTACCCGCTATCTACAAACATTTACGGGATTAGCATTAAATGTAATTTTCCACTTATGATAATTGAATTTATAAAAATTGACATTCATGGATTTAATAATAATGAATTTTTTTGACTAATTTGATCATAATACTTTTTCTGAAATAGTAACTTTTGAATTTTATTTACAACAGTTAATGGTATATAGGGAAATTAAAAGTAAAAAAATATTATAATATTATAAAATTACCCAAAAAGTGGTCCTAATTTCATTGTTAACGTTTCCTTCCACCAAAATAATCTTTTTTTATAAAATATGATCATTTTTAAGTCAATTTTATTATATTAAGACATTTATTATATTTTTTTTCAAGAATAGAGAAAATTTTATATTCAAATTTTTGTAACTAAATAATTAATAATATATGAATATAAATATGAAAAATTCAACTATAAATACTAATTACAAATATGGTAATTTTATATACATGAAGATAATTTATTTATAATTTTTATATATTATTTAATTTTATTTTATTGTGACATAATCATGATGTTGTAATAAATTTATTAAAGGAAGAATCAAATAAATGATATTAATAATATTAAAGTAAATATCATTTGAGTTATTTTATCACATAGAATAATTTTTCTAATGACTACGACAATTTATAGATGAGTTAACATAGTTTCTTTGATGTAATCATGATTTCATGATTTTATAAAAATTCATGTAAGAAATTTTCAAAACTGACACAAATGAGATTTTAAAATAAATAATATTTTATTAAATGATATAGAATTCATAGAAATATATAAATCTTCCAACTAACATATATAATGTTATGTAATTAATAAATGATCCAATTAGGTTTATTTTCTCATTTTATAGTAATAAGAAAAACCCTATTGTGAAAAATGGCATGATGTCACGTTAAGTGAGAAATTGTTTAACTAAGGTTAATATCAAAATATTAGTTTAATTTTATGACCTTAACATGTATGAAACTAATTGGTTGTGGTTATTTATGATCATACTCATCTAAAAGTAGAAATAAATCATTGTTTATATATTTCAAATATAAAATCATTTTATAATTAATTAATTGTTTTTGAGTTTCCTTAAGTTCCCTCCCCCATATTATAAAAGCGTACCTATCCTTCTCTTTTATTCACACCTCTATATCATTTTGGATCCACCAAAACCTGAATATTTATTCTAAAAACTTCTCTGACATTCTCCTATAATCCTTCCAATAGGAAGAGTGAAATTTAAGGAAGACGTTTGGCATAAAACAAAATGATTTACCCTATTTATATGTAACATGTAATTAAAAACTCCAATCCTTTATTTTATTTCTCCACCACCTACACTCTCATTATTTCATAATTTTATGAAAACACCAATATAATCAATATACTGGGGTTTTGTATGAAATGTGTTTAAAAAAAATACACACACCACCATCAAATGGATGTCAAACATACTGTTTCTATTTATTGGAACTACTTCATAATGAGAAGATGATTGTTCATTTTTCCTTTACAGGCAATCATATTAGCCATTATGATTGAAACTCTAACTATATATGTTATATATAAAATTTATTTTTTATGTAATGTTTTATATTAATTTTTACAATACATAACTTTTATAAATTCTATTTGGAGGTAATAAGATAATCTCATTGGTAGAAGTGTGGACTACCTCCCCTTTATAGTGATGTGATTCGTTGACACATTACATGGAATGTATTAATGATGGGTTTAGTAAGATTATATGATAAACTTGATATAATAATTGTAATTGAATAATTATATATACATTTAAATATATACATACATATCTATACATATTTCATTTACATGTTTTCTTTGAATATTACAATTAAATTCGAAACAACGTTCATACGTACGTACGACATTACATATCAATGAAAAATGTATTAAATTTATTACTTTCATATGGTATAGATAATTATAATATACATATACTGGATATAAAAGTTATTTATATAATTATTTAAATTCTATAAGTAATAAAGATTCAACACATTAAGACACATGTAAAGTACAAAGAAAATATTACCTGAAGTGAAATCATAAGAGAGGATCATTATCAACCAGGAAATATAAGAACATAATCAAACCATATGTTGAATTATATATACGAATATTTATCGTTATTATATGTATAACAATCTTATATTTATAATATTGGATTCTTGTTCGAGTATGAAGAGAGTCAAGACACAAGGTAATGGTATTTTTTCTCACCTTTATTTCTATGAGACACATGAGATAGACTCATAAGGTCATTAGAATGAAACATTACTACTAAGATGGCCATGGGAGTGGAACTTGATATCCAAGACTGTATGAGGAGTGAAATAATACTACTAATATATCAATTTGAGTGAACCATTAGTACCAATATGGTATGATGATTGTACTCATTCTACTAAGATGTCCACATAAGTGAACCATGACTACTAAGATGATATTGGTAGTGAACCCATAGTACCATAATGGTCTTGGAAAAAATTCCATGGAAACTACTGAAATCATATTATATAATTATTTTCCTTCCATAATTATTTTTCTTATTCATATTAAATGCTTCCTTGACCTATGATCATTATTTCTTTATGATTCATTTCTTATTAACTACCGTTATTTATTCCATGATTCATGTATATAATCTTGATATAAAGGGTATAATAATCTATATTCAGGATTATGTTATCATATATTTTTGTTCCTGACTATTCATACATATCTCTCTTGTTTATCATTACTGATCTTTTAACTCAGCCATTTTTGTATGTTTCATTTCCAAAAATTATGTAGAAATATTTTTGGTAGATGTACTTAAGGTGCATATAATTGTGGGAGATGTAGAATATCTTTCTTCGGAATTGAATAGTTTGATTCCATGTTCCCAATGATACTAAAATATCATGTTCCTTTGCCGTGTATTATTTTATTGTACTGAATATTCATCTTAAATGATGTAATATCCATATTTTCTAAGCCTGAGTAGATATAGTTGGTATCAATGGAATGGATTTGTGTAAATTTGGAAACTATGTTGTGAAAACCTTAGTGATATTCTTAATGAAATTTTTGAAGGATATGTATATGGATATTATAAGGATAAATCTCATTTTAGGATACAAATAAAGTGTTTTTTTATTATCAATAATATTCTGTGATTAAAAATAAGATATCAAAAATTGAAATATTATAAGTAATTTACATTAGTTGTGTGTTTTTAATCTCTGGCATATATATCTCACAGTTTTATTTATGTCATTAGTCAACATCCTAATCTACATATATCATAGTTGAAATTTAATGATTTATATGTTAAATGTATTGGAATTTTGAAAATAAATTTCCCAAAGGGAAATAACTCTATGAGAATCACTAATGTGGAACAAGTTCCGGTAATACTTATATAGAGAAAGAGACTTGAAATGGAATGTGAAAAGTATGAGATGTCCATGAATTATTGTATACATAAAAAATAACAAGATAGGTTAGATTAAGGATAAGGAATATTAATACATTATTTATAATTTAGAAAAGACTATAAAGAGATCTTATGACTAATGAATTAAGAATTAATTTATATTATTGATGTGTATATTTTTTAGAATTCAATGATTATAAAAATCATGATACATGTATGTGTTTTTAGTATTTTTTTCATTAAGGATTGAAATGGATATGTTTAATACATCTCAATACATATAAAAGTTATTTAAGGGCATGATAAATTATTTATAGAAAACATGATTAAGGGAATTATAACCAGTTATATTTACATTATGTAAAGATAATATTGTTTCGATAATGATGTGTTAGACATGAATAAGGATATTTGATTATACTAGTTTATTGGGAAATAATTATGGATTTCATTTCAATAGGGTTATGATATCATGGATGAAGTATAATTTTTTTTTGGTATTTAGGGAATATATACAATAATCATTTGAATAATGACACATGTATTTTTTCAATAAAGATATTTTGTAATTTATGTTATTTCCATAACTGAAGAAAATACATAATGTTGGTGTTCACATGTTTGGAATGTGACCAAAAAGAGATATCTTATGATATATAGGGGATAAATATTTAGTTGACTTAGTGATCCTTTTTCAAATGGTTTTTATTTTTATCTTTCATAATGATTATATTCTTATAAATTTATTAATTTTGATTAAGTTAATCATCAATTTAGTGTGTGATATTAATGTAATATCTCACCATAGGTTGTTTTCTAAATATTTTATAACTTCTGTTAAACATTTTATTGAAGATAGATGGAATGAAATATAAATCTTCCAATGATTTACATACAATTATGGAATGAAAAATTAAACATCATTTCTTAGAATATGTAATGATGTGGAAATGGATGATGGAACAAAAAATGGTGAAGTTATTCTAAAATCCAGTATGTCTAACTTCTCCTAAAAATTAATATATATTTAGAAGATGGATCATGATGTAAAATGTTTTCTTGTAATCATAATTTTTATTATATCCATCAACACTCTCACATTTTATTAGTTTTTGGTTTTTTGAATTTTATTATTCTTTTAATCACCATATTTCATATGATCAATGATTTTTTTCAACATCTATTTACAGTTTTCCCCCATTCACAAATCATAATATATGGTATCTTATGTAAAGAATATGTTATGATTTACACTGGTTAATTTTTTTTTTTGAGTTTTCATTTTTAAAATGATGATAAGAAGTCATTTTTATGATTTGGTTAATAGGAAAGAAACATTCAATTATAAAACTTTTGGTAACCCCAATGAATTTGAAGGGTGAAATTTATTTTAAGGGCCATAAAATATAACACCCCGATATTTTATGAATTTATTTTTCTTCAAATTAATTTAAATTTAAGACATTTTCACTTCATGTGACATTGAATATATATATTTTTATTATAAAATATCTCTTTTTGTTGGATTATGTTATACAAAATGAAAATAGACGCTTACACTACATGTAACTGATATTTCTTGTGTTATATGCACCACCGGTTCTTGGTGAACCAAAACTTTAATATTATAATTATGTAAATTAAATATTTATAAACTAGTGTTTATATTTTAATACGGATTTTTATACTTACTTTTTAGATACTAGTTATAATGTATTTTGTTATGGAAAATTTTAATTTTTTGTAATGTCTTAATATGTTTAAAACTACTATTTCTTAAATTGAACAGATTTTCCTAAAAAATAAAAATAAAATTAGACAGTCATTGATATTTAAATTTGACAAAATAAAAAATATAATTTATTTAATATTATAAAAATTATCTTTGGGTGAATGTTTTGTATTTTTTTGAAAAGTATTAATTTTTAAGGAATAATGAAATATAATAATTTGTACTTAATTTTTTTTTTAATTTAATTAATTATTTAAAATTTAATTTATTTTAGTGTCATAATAAATAAATACTTCATATATTAACCTAATATATATCATTGGAATATTTTTTATAGTATAATTAGATAAACAAAAATTAGTAAACTAGTGAATGTCTCTTTTACTGGCCTTTTAGTCGCATTTACATGATTATAGGTAAACATAATTTTACCTGTTATGTGAATTGAATTTGAAAAAATTGATTGATATATTTGTAATCAATAAGTAAAATGTTGACTAATTGGATCAGAATAAAAAAAATTGAATAGAAAATTTTGAATTTTATTTACCATAGTTAATGTATTAAAAGATAATTAATGGTAATAATAATATAATAATAATATAAATTTACCCTAACGCATGTAATAATTTCATTGGATAAATTTTTTCCGACCCAAATAAACATTAATTCAAAAATATGATCCTTTTTTAAAAAACTTATTTTATATTATGACATTTATTTTATTTTGTATAATAAAATGTAAAAAATGTCATTTTCAAATATTAATAAGTAAATAATTTTTATTATTGTTGTATTCATTAGATAAAATAGATTATAAATATTAATTAGTAATATTAGAAATTTTTATACATCATGATATTTTATTTATAATTTTTAGATATTTAATATTTTTATTTAATTGTGACACAATGATGATGTATTAATATATTTATTTAAAAAAGTATCAGATAAATGATATTAATAATATGAATCAAAATATAATGTGATAACTTTATTTCTATCCTTTTTTTTGAATTATTATGACATGTTATGGATGATTTAAGGATTTTTTGATGAAATAATGCTTCTATGATTTCGTAAAAATCAGATAATAATTAGTATCAAAATTGATGTTAATGAGATATTAAAATAAAAAATATTGTATTAAATGATAGAAAATTAATAAAAATAAATAATTCCTAAATATTATTAGGGTAATATTTTATATGAAATAAATGACCATATTTTAGAACTTTTGGCATTTTATAGTAACTATATTAACCCTATAGTGTTGAAATATAGGTTGGCACGGTAATATTTGAATAGTTTAACTATGGGATAATGCCAAAAGATATGGTTAATTTTGTGTCCTAAACATGTCATAAATTCATTGGTTTAGGGGAGATGTACCCATCCTATTATCATAGTCTAAATAACTCACTTGGTATCTTACGCCCCGAGCCCAGTTACCCAGAGTCAGTGCATTATTGTGTTACATTGGCATGATCACAAAAGATCAAGTCTCGAAAGGCCGATTAGTTTAGTAGCTTTGGAAACACTAGATACATTCATAAATGTTACATTACATCATAAAGTGAAAAACTACAATAACATAGTCTCCATTTTCACACTCATATACCCTTCAGACTGTCCCTGCAAGTCATTCCTATAATACTTCATCACATCCTGGAAAAATTAAAACATTGAAAGGGGTGAGCTCAGATGCTCAGTAAGGATAACAATATAGCGGAGGCTTTCATGAATAAAAATAAACATTTAAGGCAATGTATGACTAAAACAAAATCATTTTAAACTTTAACTTCAACATAATATGGAAAAAGTAAAATGAGATAATTCCATTTACTTATTCACATGGATATTCTACTGGTTGAATAATCACATGCAATATCAATAACCACTTTCATAATGATGGAATTCATAATGCCAGACTATCATAACCACGTAGCCAAGGCCTCGTGCTAAGACTACAAATAAGATTTTGTCAAGGCCTCGTGCCAAGACACTAGTTTGTCTCATTAGACCTACCGATGCATCGAGAAGCTATAGCAGGCTCCACCCGTCACTTATTAAGTCCAATGCATTCTTCATATGAATAGGTTTAAACATATCATAAACCATAACATAATCGTATCACATAAAACATGCATAAAGGAAACATAACATTTCCACATTTCAATCAAAAGATATAAATACAACACATTGATTTAATAAAAACACTTTCAAAACCATTTTCAATACCAATATAAAAGAAAAGTAAAACATGGTATTTTTTTAAAGGTATGGATTGTAGAGGAATCCGAAACTCAAATAATGGTCACGGTGGCGGAGACGTCATTGTCGCCACATACGTATGAAAAAAAAATTCCATTGTGTCGTTTCGTAAATGATTCGTATAAAAAAGATTCCTTTTGAATAGATGTAAAAGTCAAAGGGGTTTATACACCGTATAAAAGAAGGTTATGTATACAACTAAATATGCCTTAATGAAAGGAGATTGAGATGAAGTCCCATACAAAGATCATTTTTTTAAAAATAAAATAGATCTATTATGTGTATTCACTATAATTTCATATAAATAAAGTAAAAATACATGATAGGACATAATAATATCATGACATAATTTTAAAGTAGGAGATTAACCCGATGAATAGAAATTTGGTTAAGCAGTTCCCTTACCTTGCGTCATGTTTTGACTTGACCGTTCTTTAACCTCTTGAATAATAAACTAGAGTTAATTTATAATTGCTTAAGAACCTTTTTCAAGTTTTCTATTCCTTTTATATCACTTATTACCATGTTATGAACATTATGTAATTATTTATGTTAATAACGGTCATTTTGTAGATCTTTGGTACTTGAGTCAAAAATAAAATTCTTATAATTACAAGTTGATCATGTGGTGATATATCCATTATATCCAAATTTTATTCACGACATAGATATCATATATATCATATATATCCAATATATATATGCATTTATAATATTCCATAACGTTTAGAGGTAAGAAATGAAATACACTGTTCATGGAGACGGTAAGCCGTACGTACACATGAATGCTACTTTCATTTCTATTTCGTATTTAATGAAATCATAATGATATAAAGGTATATTATAATTCCAGTTTAATATCATATATAATATCATTTACTCCATCCTTTATACATCCCACATATGGTATTAACGATTCAAATCACTTTGAGGGGGCGGTAGTCCGCACTTCCTAAAATGAAAATATCGCGTTTACCCATAATGGAAACAATAAAGGAATGCCAGAAATGAAAAATACAGAACCTTAAGTAATACATAAACATATTATATATCATGTATAAATAGAGTGACATCTTAATGGCCACCTTTGAAGGTGTTATATGAGTGTTGAACAATCATCGTTTCGTGAGGCAGAAATTCACCATCCACAGAAACAGTATATTTTTTAACCATTAGATGTAGGTGTGTGTAATTGTAGCTCGAATAATTATTATAAAAACATCCTAGTATATTGAGGATACTGTTTTTGTTACAAAATAAATGAATAAAAATATTTTTTGGGGTTGGATAAGCAAAGTAAAACAAAATAACATAAGAAAAGACATTAACTTAAAATCGGGTAACTCTTTTGATTTGAGCCAAAGGCTTCCTTGGGAAGATGTCTGCCCAAAGTGAGGCTTCTAGGATTAAGGTAGGGATGTTGGGAGAGTATTTGGGCAGAGATTTGAAGATCCAAAAGGCTTCTAAAGTGTGAGTAACGTGGTAGAGGTGGGGGCCTTTTATAATTGGAGAGGAGGGGAACTCTTGGAAAGTAATGAAATGTTACTTTATTATACAATTATTTTCGGATTATAAAGGTCCCACACTTATATAATTCGAGGCTATGGTGATAAGGGTTCTAAATCCACTCATCCAATAGGCTTTGGACAAGTTTAATTCTTATATTTTACATTATCATTCAATTTTATTAAAATCGTTAATTAATGAGGTAATCGCTGCATCATCATGGTGTCATAAATAATTTAATTTATTTAATGACTAAAAATTATATAAAAAATATCATGATTTAGGAAATATTTTTATCTATCTAATAATATTTATAGTCAAAAATATGTTTTGTATAACCCCATTTAAAATTTTTTTTAGTAAAACAACTTATGTTTTTGACATTTTTATTTTAACTTTAAATAAAAGTTATTTATGTCATTTTCCTAGACAAGTGGCTCCATGGGGTCCCCAAGTTGACCCATGGATTTTCGTTGTCGTCCATGACACATCCAATAGGCGTAGGACAAGTTTCAAGGTCATTTCATATTTTTATAATATCATTTTTACCTTAAATTTCACTAATTACTTTTAATTGTGATTAATTAAACTTAAAAGTTACTATTCACCAAAAAATTATTTTAATCCCATTGAACAAAATTTTACTTCTAATGAAAACCATGTATGTCGGATTTTTGAAAATCAAATCACAGATGTGGTAATATTTCATTTAAATGAAAAAATCTATTATTTAACTACCACTTAGTGGTTTCACTATTCATAAAAAAATTGAAGTTTTTCAGAATAGTGCCAAAATATCACCCTAAGCTATAATTGATATTCCAAATTCAAAAATGATGTCTATTTTACAAAATTCAAAGAATATAAGTTTCATTAATTAATTTTATAATTAATTTCCGATGTCACAACAAATAGCGTGTTTTTAAGAAACAATATATATCAAATGATTGACAATTTTTTATGTCCAATTTTAAAGTGAAATTAATTCGAATGAACCCCATTGGATAAAATGGTAAAAATATATTCTAATTATACTTTAAAACCACTCAATAGTATAATTTATCACTATAAATTATTTTGATTAAAAAAGTTGTTTTAAGTACTTTTCACTATTCATGAAAATTTGGAAGTTCTCAGAAAATTACAAAAAATTTCTCATAGGCTAATTTAGACATTACAAATCAAAAAATGAAGTCCATTTTGAAATATTAAATATATATAATTTCAAAAAGTGGGTATTACTATTCATAAGGGCTATTTTGATTAGTCGCGGTGTGTTAGAATCTCGAACTTGCGTACAATGCATGCTGTTGTATTATTGAAAGAGAAGCGTATCGTGGAAGCTCAGGGTGTAACATTCTCCCCTCCTTTAATAAATTTCGGCCTCACAATTTTAAATTTTTCTTTAAAAATAAAAGTTTGAAAATATAAAATACCTTTGTGGAAAACCCTCATCGGAAATAAGGTTAATAAAATTTAGGCTTAATAAGAGGAAAATAGAAATGAAAAACTCACCACCAAATTATGATCTCGATAAGGAGAACATTGGTGGAAATTAGAGACATATGATTGGAGGAAAAATGTAAATATTTGTAGGGAGTGATTGAGGTCTTCAATCACAAACAAAGGTAAAATTGAGGGCCACAAATCCTTCAATCTATGTTGATTTAAAATATCATCAGTTCAACAAGACATAAGGTATTTGGATAACACATTTTTTGTTTTAATATCCCTTTACTAAAGTTTAAGAATTAATTTATTCATATAATAAGATATAGGTATATATATATATTTATGCTTGACAAGTAGAGTTTCAACCTTCAACTAATTTCTACCAAAAACTCATCTTTCACTCAAAAGATAATAGAACTCAAAAATATTATATTTATCCGAATCGTACAAGGTTCAAAATATTAACACATACCATTTAGATTACGAAAAGTATTTTGTAATAACCAGGGACTTCCTGTAGGATAGTTGTAGGTCATAAAGGCCTATCGCAATATGGTTGTGGGTTCGATTCATGCAGCTTTGTCCGAAGTGACGGGTTATCGCCCAACCCTGCAGGTTATGCTTTTCCTAATACTATAGTATTATAATATTCCAAAAATAATCTTCAGAAATGTTTTAACATTAAACAATATTATCCAAAGATCAACTTAATCCATTCCAACCTTTATAGTTATCCAAAATACTTCTTCCCAACTCAGAGTCCAAATTTTAAAAGGAAGGTAAACATAATGAAGACCCTTTTTTCCACGTAACAACATGTGAACACCTTCATCATGTGTTATTTTAAAACACTGAAACATACTGAATTACCATAAATCCTTATTTATTACATTCATGATCCCTTATTCCTTATATAATACTAGATATACTCTTTCTATCCAACAATGCATAAAAATCATTAATCAGTTTCAAGGAAGTTAAGAATATCCATCATAATTTATCCAAATCAATCACGTATTATTCCAAAATCACTATCTCGGTATTAGATCCATATTATGGTTTATCTTTCTCTCAACCATATATTTTCCAAAAATTTAACCTGATGTGGAGTCACTTTTATTGGTTTCACACAATCTCAAATCCTTGATGAAATAGTACTGAAATACAATCCTTATATACTCCATAATTATTATAACCAGTACATCATTGAAACAACACTCAAATGACAAAATTATTTAATAACAACATAAGAACTCTAATAATTCCTCCTCATCTGTGGTAGTTTCATAACATGATTATTATCCAATAACATCATTTGGGGCATACTCTGATGATTTAGACATTGGTTTGCATAGTGTCCCCACTCCTTGCAGATGAATCATTGTACATTTGAAACATTTTTCTTACCCTTGAAGTCACGCACTTGGTGTCCTTTTTCTCCACACTTATAACAAACTCTCATTCCCTTCAGGCAAGTTCCAAGGTGTTTCTTCCCATACTGGATAATTCTTCTTTTCCCACGTGCCTTTTTCCATCATTCTCTCTTCCATCCTTTTCTTCTCTTTCTTCCCTTCAAATAAATAAGACTCAGATAATTCTTTACTTATCTTATTAACACATGATACTATTTCTTCATATGTTGAGAACACATGGGAGATTATTTCCCTTCTAAATGTTGGCTTAATACCGTGAAATATATGATCCTTCTTAAGCTTTGGATCATACGTATTCCTGAAGTTCACATTCCTTCAACTGGGCACCATTTCTATACAATGGCATTAACTAGGTTAGTTTATGAATTGAAATGAATAATTCCAAACTTGTAAAATTCTTAATGTAAATTGAACGGTTTATGGATATAATCCATAATCATAAAAATGTTTTCATTGAGGATGTATATACTCATAACCCTTCATAGTGGTTTGTAAAGTAAACAAGAATTATCCTAAGCATATCCCCCGGGAGTGTCGGAACCAAGAGGGCAGAAAGGCCCGTTTTCGTGCACCAGTTCCCGTTCGAGTCTAGCTCAAAGCGTTGTTTTCAGGTTTTACCACTAGGTACATCTATGCCTGAGCCACCCCTACCTACTCGTATCCAGACAGGTATGTATTGCTCGAAAAACTCAAAAAAACTCTATAATACCAAAATTCAAGGAAGTTCTTCTATACTAATCCTCAAAGTCTATCTTTGGGCTATGTTCTCTAATCAGAGTTTATCTAAATATAGCTTCCAATGTTAGTACTAAACATTTTCTGATACCAACTGTAATGCCCCGACCCTAGTTACCCAGAGTCGGTGCATTATTGCGTAACATTGGCATGATCACAAAAGATCAAGTATCGAAAGACCGATTAGTTTAGTAGCCTTGGAAACACTAGATACATTCATAAATGTTACATTACATCATAAAGTGAAAAACTATAATAACATAGTATCCATTTTCCACACTCATATTCCCTTCAGACTGTCCCTGCAAGTCATTCCTATAATACTTCATCACATCCAGGAAAAATTAAAACATTGAAAGGGGTGAGCTCAGATTCTCAGTAAGGATAACAATATAGCAGATGCTTTCATAAATAAACATAAACATTTAAGGCAATGTACGACTAAAACAAAAGACTTTTAAACTTGAACATCAACATAATATGGCAAAAGTAAAATGAGATAATTCCATTTAATTATTCACATGTATATTCTACTGGTCGAATATTCACATGAAATATCAATAACCACTTTCATAATGATGGAATGCAAAATGCCAGACTATCATAACCACGTATCCAAGGCATCGTTCCAAGACTACAAAAAATATTTTTTCAAGGCCTCGTGCCAAGACACTAGTTTGTCTCATGATACCTACCGATGCATCGAGGAGCTATAGAGGGCTCTACCCGTCACTTATTATGTCAAATGCATTCCTCATATGAACAGGCTTAAACATATCATAAACCATAACATAATTGTATCACATAAAACATGCATAAAGGAAACATAACATTTCCACATTTCAATCACAAGATTTCAATACAACACATTTATATAATAAAAACACTTTCAAAACCATTTTCAATACCAAAATAAAAGAAAAGTAAAACATGGTATTTATTTTACTTTAAAAAAAGGTATGGCTTGTAGAGGTTGCCGAAACTCAAATAATGGTCCCGGCGGCGGAGAAGTCGTTTTTGCCGCATACATATGACAAAAACATTCCATTTTTTTGTTTAGTGAACACTTCTTATAAAAAAGATTTCTTTTGAATATATGTAAAAGTCAAAGGGGTTTATACACCATATAAAAGAAGGTTATGTATAAAACAAAATATGCCTCAATGAAAGGAGATTGAGATGAAGTCCCATAAAAAGATCATTTTTTTTAAAATAAAAAATATATATTATATGTATTCACTATAATTACACATAACGAATGTAAAAATACAATATATGACATTATAATATCATGACATAATTTTAAAGTAGGAGATTAACCCAAAGAATGGAAATTGGGTTAAGAAGTTCCCTTACCTTGCGTCCTTTCTTGAATCGACCGTTCTATAACCTCCTGAATAATAAAATAGAGTTAATTTATAATTTCTTAAGAACCTTTTTCATGTTTTTTATTCCTTTTATATCACTTATTACCATGTTATGAACATTCTGTAATTATTTACGTTAATAACGGTCGTTTTGTCGATCTTTGGAACTTGAGTCAAAAATAAAATACTTATAATTACAAGTTGTTCATGTGGTGATATATCCATTATATCCATAATTATATTCATGATATAGATATCATATATCTCATATATATCTAGTATATACATGCATTTATAATATTTCATAACGTTTAGAGGTAAGAAATGAAATGCACCGTTCATGGAGACGGTAAGCCGTACGTACACATGAACACTACTATCATTTCTATTTCGTTTATAATGAAATAATAATGATATAAAGGTATATTATAATTCCAGTATAATATCATATATAATATCATTTTCTACATCCTTTATACATCCCACAAATGGTATTAATGATTCAAATCACTTTGAGGGGGCGGTAGTCCGCATTTCCTAAAATGAAAATATCGCGTTTACCCATAATGGAAACAATAAAGGTATTACACAAATTAAAAATACAGAACCATAAGTAAAAGATAAAAATATTATATATCATGTATAAATAGAGTGACATATTAATGTCCACCTTTGAAGGTGTTATATGAGTGTTGAACAATCATCGTTTCGTGAGGCAGAAATTTGCCATCCACAGAAACAGTATGTTCTTTAACCATTAGATGTAGGTGTGTAAAAGTGTAGCTCTAATACTTCTTATAACAACATCATAGTATATTGAGGATACTGGTGTTGTTACAAAATAAATGAATAAAAATATTTTAGGGCGTTGGATAAGAAAAATAATACAAAATAACATAAGCAAAGACATTACCTTAAAATCGGGTAACTCTTTTGATTTTAGCCAAAGGCTTCCTTGGGAAGAATTCTGCCCAATGTGAGGCTTCTAGGATTAAGGGAGGGATGTTGGGAGAGTATTTGGGTAGAGGTTGGACTTGACAAAAGGCTTTGAAAGTGTGAGTAAGGTGGTAGAGTTGGGGGCCTTTTATAAGTGGAGAGGAGGGGCACTCTTGGAAAGTAATGAAATGTTAATCTATTTTACAATTCTTTTCGGATTCTAAAGGTCCCACACTTATATAATTAGAGGCTAAGATGATAAGGGTTCGAAATAAACTCATCCAATAGGATTTGGAAAAGTTTAATGCTTATATTTTACAGTATCCTTCGATTTTATTAAAATCATTAATTAATGAGGTAATCGCTGCATCATCATGGTGTCATTAATAATTTAATTTATTTAATGTATAAAAATTATAAAAAAATTATCATGATGTAGGTACTATTTTTATATTTCTAATGAATATTTATAGTCAAAAATATGACCTGTATAAGCCCATTTAAAAATTGTTTTAGTAAGACAACATATGTTTTTGGCATTTTTATTTTAACTTTAAATAAAAGTTATTTATGTCATTTTCCTAGAAAAGTGGCTCCATGGGGTCCCCAAGTTGACCCATGGATTTTCATGGTCTGCCATGACACATCCAATAGGGGTAGGACAAGTTTCAAGGTCATTTCATATTTTTATAATATCATATTTACCTTAAATTTCACTAATTACCTTTAATCGTGATTAATTAATCTTAAAAGTAACTATTCACCAAAAAATTATTTTAATCCCATTGAACCACATTTTACTTCCTAATGACAACCATGTATGTTGGATTTTTGAAAATAAAATCACAGAAGTGGTAATATTTCATTTAATTGAAAAATCAATAATTTAACTACCACTTAGGGGTTTCACTATTCATCCAAAATTGATGTTTTTCAGAATAGTGCCAAAGTTTCACCCTAAGCTATAATTGATATTCAAAATTCAAAAAAGATGCCTATTTTACAAAATTCAAAACATATAAGTTGCATTAATTAATTTTATAATTAATTCCCACTGTCACAACAAATAGCACATTTTTAAGAAACAATAAATATCAAAAGATTGACAATTGTTTTTGTCCAATTTTAAAGTGAAATTAATTATAATGAACACCATTGGATAAAATGGTAAAAATATATTCTAATTATACTTTAAAACCACTCAATAGTATAATTTATCACTATAAATTATTTTTATTAAAAAATTTGTTTTATGTATTTTTCACTATTCATAAAAATTTGGAAGTTCTCAGAATATTACAAAAAATTCAACATAGACTAATTTAGACATTCTGAATCCAAAAATGAAGTCCATTTTGAAATATAAAATATATATAATTTTAAAAAGTGGGTATTACTATTCATAAGGGCTATTTTGATTAGTCGCGGTGTGTTAGAATCTCGAACATGCAAACAATGCAAGCTATTGCATTATTGAAAGAGAAGTGTATCGTGGAAGCTCGGGGTGTTACATGGTAGCTTTTGGAATTCAAATATAAATTTATAATAAATTAATAGTTTTGGAGTTTCCAAAAGTACCCTCCCCACTTTTAAAAGGGAACCTCTACTTCTCTTTTATTCACACCTCTAAAGCCTTTTGGCTCAGCCAAACCCTATCCATTTCTTTCACCAACATCCCTAAATTCCTCCTATATTTAATCCCTTGTGCAAAAGTCCACTCAAAGAAGCCCTTTGGAATGAACCAAAAAGAGTTACCTGATTTAGAGGTAACAACATTTCCCAAACCCCTTTCATTTATTTTCCTTCTCTGTCCCCTATAATTTATTTATTCCATTATTTCAGGAAAAAAATTGTATTCTAAATAAACTAGGACTTTATTATGCTGATTTTTTGACCTATAATTAGACACAAATCTATCGAATGTATATCGAACATATTGATTCAGTGTTGGACAAACTACTACCTCACATAATGAAGATTGTTCATTTTTTCTTCACAACCCTTCACGGTGTCCATTATTATTTAAACTCTCTTAATATATATATATATATATATATTATATATAATATTTATTAACTATGTATTTTTATTTATTTATTTGTAAAAAAAATTCATATTTTCACATTCCATTTTGTGTTAATAGGATAATCTTGTTTGAGGAAATGTGGACTACCATCCCTCAAAGTGGTGTGATTCGTTCACACACTAGGTTGAATGATTAAGGGATGGGTTAAGTGAAATAATATGATATATTTGATATAATCATGGTATTGGAATAATTATTTGTATATAAATATATATTGATATTTCATTGAAATATTTTCTTTTAATGTGACAATTAAAACAAAAACAACGTTCATGAATTCGTATTGCTTGCCCTTTCCATTAACAGTTTATTCCATTGAAAACTTTTGTACAATAAAAATTATTATAATATAAATATAATGGATATATGTGATATTTATATCATCATTTATATTAATGAATCGTGATATATTAATAAGGGATGACGATATAACAAATGAATACATAATCAATGAACAATGAAAATATTACCCGAATTAAAACCATGACATAAGATCGTCAACATAAAAGTAACATAAGCTGATAATTAAAACATATGTGGTATTAGATATAAGAAATTGACTCTATAAAATATTTTTTAATAAACTTATATATTTTTATACAATAACATGTTCAAGTACAAAGAGTGTCAAGACACATGGTAAGAGGATTTTGGTCTCACCTATATTTCATTGTGACACATGCCTTATTCACTACTTATTTCTTATAAACGGTTTATATACTACCCATAAATACATTTGATTACTATTATCCAAATGGTTTTGATATTTCTTTATTTCTATAAATTATTTACATGTGGAATATGATTCTCTTGATTATAAAGTGATCAGGGTTGATATCAAAATCTCTTATATATTTTGTATTGTTTTATTTTAAGTGTACGTTGGGTAATATTTATCATCTTTTTCCATGATTTATAAAAATGTATTCATAATTTTATTATTATTATTATAATATGGGTGTTTAATGTAATTTGTATCAATTTTTTAATTTTAACTACAATGTTTGAATTGAATATTTCTTTCATTTTTTAAAAGTTGTACTTATTTACTTTTCTATAAAATGTATTAGAATATTTTATTTTATTCTAAAAAACATGAATGGCATTTTACATTTTCATGAATCCTTATTACCTTAAATAATCTCCTACAAGCATACAAGATTATTTTAAAGTTAAATTTTTTCTTTTAAAATTTCATTGTATTTTAGGAAAAGATAATTATTTCTATGAATAACACATATCATCAATAAGATCAATTTTTAATGTTTTTTCAGGATTCAATGATATGTTTTCAATGAATTTTCAATGAAAAGAGTTTAATTTTTTTTTAAGATATGATTTTCATGTTTCAATGACAACTTAATATCCTTTCCCATCTATTATAAAATATTTTGTTATAGTTTAGAAATACCATTAATATTTTGACTCTTAATTGTTAATGTTTTTATAGAATTATTTTATAGAAACTCTCTTCTTTTCATGGGTTATTATTTATATGAAATGATTATGAAACCCATATCTTTTCCATCGGGTGTGATATGATATCATTTTTAGAGTTTGTATTTAATTTCATGTGTTATGATATGTTTATATTTTCTCTTGTGGAACATGTATATAAGATTTTATTATGAGATGGGTTGGACATATATCTCCTTCTTATGCATTTGGTAAAGATTTATTCTTATGAGATAGAATAATACTGTCCTTGGAATGAAACATGACATCTAATATGAAAATGGTAGTGAACCATCATTTCCAAGATGGTA
The DNA here is from genome assembly GCA_963277665.1 of Viscum album. Taxonomy (NCBI): domain Eukaryota; kingdom Viridiplantae; phylum Streptophyta; class Magnoliopsida; order Santalales; family Viscaceae; genus Viscum; species Viscum album. The sequence goes on along the minus strand of OY728140.1, from coordinate 1,300,704,604 downwards.
TGAGGAGTGAAATCATGCTATTATGATGTCCAATGGTGTGACCCATGACTATCAAGATGGTTTGATGAGTGAAATCATACAAATAAGATGGCCATGGGAGTAAACAATGACTTCCAAGATGGAAGGCGGAGTGAACCTATACTAAAATTATGTTCATGGTAGAGTTGAATTGGTTACTATGGAAATCATATTAAATTAGTATATATCTTCCAAACAATATATTTTATTCCATTGTTATGATTTCATGGCCTGTTTTCATTATTTACATATGATTTATTTCTTATGAACTAATATTATTTAGTCTATAAACCATATATATGATCTTTGATATATAGGGTATGATAATATACTTTTAAGATCATGTTCGCATACATTTATGCTTATGATTATGTATAATTTTCAACATTGTTTAACCTTACCGATCATTTCATATCAACCAATTTTTTTTCCTTTCCACATGCTACAAATAATGGTTTCAGGTATTTGTATGCTAGGTGGAGATTCTTATGGGATATTTTTATGATCATTCACTAGGATAGAAGATTTTGTTTCCATATTTCCAAAGACACTAAACAATTATGGATTGTAAGAATGTAATATTATAATAAACTAAATATTCAACTAAAATGATATAATATCAATGTATGTTAACATGGGTCGTTATAAAACAAGACAAGTCCCCTTGTATAAATATTACTATGAAATCATATGTCTATGTAATTCATGTGTGATATGGGGGATATAATAGGGCATCAATATTTTCATATATTTCTATTATAATAATCGAATTTATAGGGCTTAATAGAAGGTATAATATTACACTATTAAATTTTATAATATTTTTTTTATCAAACAATTTTAGGGTTTTTATATCTTGAAATGAATGTAGCGCCAATTAAACAACAATAATGATTTATTTAAATAAAATTTATAAAAGTTATTATAATGTAGAAATAAATTTTAAAAATAAATTCCATTCCATATTAGATCAATTTCACATAAAGGTCATTAGAATATATTTTAAACAGTTTCTTTGACTTATGATTTATTTTAAGTATAATATATTTATGGAAAAATGCTTAGAAAACATGTTTCAAAATAATAATTAGTTATTATTAATAACAGATATGATCATCAATGAAATGATTAATTTTTCATATATAATATTAGTCTAAATATTTCTTATTGAATTTAAATGTTTTGTTTGCAAAAAATTATTTAATATATTATGTTATATTTATAACATAATTTTTTTATTTATCATGTTTAATTTAATAAAATTAATTACTATACAAGTACAAACATAAATTTATATTTTAATTTTTATTATGATTTGGATTAAAATAGTTATAAAATTATTTGATGGAGAAAAATATATATTTTTCATAATATAGTTATATAAAAGTGATTGGTGTATTTAATCTTAATAACATAATGTAATCAATATTTATAATTTTTTAATGTAATTTTATGGAAAATATATTTGTGAAATAAAATTATTATCTATTTAATGGTTTTCACTTTGAATGGATTTGGAATAAGATATATTTTTTCCTTAAATATATAAATATTTATATAAAAATGTGTCTTCTCTGTTTTTAGGGGAATATTAAAAATAATTTTTTGCACGTTTATATTTGAATATAAAAATATATATTCCATATTTATAATAAAATTATTAATATCTTGATATATTGTTTGTTTTAATTTTTGGCATAATGAATACTTTTCATTATATAATATGTGATGTAATGTTGATGGTTAAAATACTCTAAAAAGTTAAATCACTGTTATTAGTCTTCTAATGATATAAAAATTAAAAAAAATTAGGATTGGATGATATATTTTATACATAAATCAACATTTTTATTAAAAGTTTGCATAATTTTTTCCACAATTTTATGAAAATGTCTTTAAATTTTTATAATGTTAAGGGTGTATATAAGTGTAGCACTACTCACATTTATGAGGTGAACACCCTCTCCCTATATATAAATACTCTTTGAAAACATTATATTCAATAATATATTTCCTAATAACTTTAAAAATATATTTATGACATTATATAAGATACATTATCAATGAAAAAAATCCTAACAAAATATTAACTTATAATCTATATGAGGATATACATATAATATGTTATTATCTTAACCGTGTTGGTCCATATATATTTCTTATTAAAAATTCCCCAAATATATTATTCATGTACCGATATGATTAAATAAGTATCATATATAAAAATTTATGGTATTATATTTATATAATATCTATTGACTTCCTCTTTTCCATTTAAAAGAAAATTAGAGCATAACGTCCAAACTACTGCCTTCATAAAGTGATGTATATAATTTTTCTTCAACACAAATCATGTATAGTTATTTAGATGGATATAATTAATAAATATTATATTTATATCATAATTATGATTTTTAATATGTAAATTAATATTTTTACACCTTTATAACCTCTTATTTAATAATAAAAACATTTACCATATGTGCATAAGAAATTCCAACTCCATGGAGCTACATATCTTTTTTTCCTTACCATTTTACATGGATTGGCATAGATATGAATATAATTTTTAAATATGATATATATTACCGGATTATGATTTGAGAACCATTAACAAGGTTCACGGACTAAAACAATATAATAAAAACATGCACTGAAAATTGTGGATTTACATAACAAAAAAATGAACATATGACCGTCTTTAAAAGCTATGGTATAATGCCAAAAAAATATGGTAATATGCTTTTAAAATTTTATTCATGTACATTAATAATAAATCCAATATAGTATTGTATTATAAATAGATATTTCTATAATAATGAAATATACTATTTATTCGCATGGTTTAATTCATGGAATTTTAGGTCTACAACGATGATTATAACCATTGTAATTGAAATCTATATCAATTTTAATACCTTGTGTAGTATAAAATTTATACCCATAATTCAGAAAATTAATTTTCATATGGATAAACATGAGAAACCCATGTTTATTTTCTTCTTAATTCATAATTTAAATACTTGAAATAAATAATGTTAGATCAGATTCAAGATTTATCCGAAAGAATCGACTTTTTAAAATAATTCAAAAAAACTAACAATAAATAGAAAAAAATATAACATCACATGTGTAAAATCATAATTTTTTTAAATAAATGAAAATGTAAATGTGGACATTTAAAAAACCTTACTATTACTAATTCCACTTAAATGTTAAGATTTAATCCTCAGAATCAATATCAATATTAGCCTTTTTATCAAAAATATTTAAATTTGTATTGTCATGCGTGCCACTAAAACATTGTCATCACCACAAGCACCACCTCCATGTCCACTAACATCCTCTCAGTAATAATTATTATTACCACTTACATTATTATAATAAACATAATAATAATCACTATTCTATTATGTTATGCTCAAATTGGATAAACATCCATCTACTGTCATTGCACCCTGTGGAAGAAGTGAAGAGAAATAGATAATATAATTTTGAACCACATTTCATTTGGGTTGTTTTCTTTTTTTGAGACTCTTTTTTTTTGCTTCTATCTTAATTGATGAATTTATATATTCCTAGGGAATTATACATATAATGTAATTACCCACACATTTATCAATGTAATTTATCCCTTCTTATAGTATTATAATATTGTATAAATAAACAAAAGGCACATATTTTACAAAATAAAAAACTGTATAAACAACTAATTAAGGAAATAAGAAAAATTTCTAGAGGATAAGGGACCAAGAGAAATAAAATAATCACATGATCTTCGTAATAGTAATATAACCCTTATGAATAGTAACATAGTTAAATAAATAGTAACTATAACAATTCATGTATAAATAAAATTTAGGAATACTATGAAAAAATGTATTGTAAAATTATATGACACTCTAAGAGAATAAATGTATTAAAAATTATTATTTATGTGTTGATATTTTTTTAATCTATAAATATTCAATTAAAAATTTATTAGTAATTTAATTATTTAAAATTGAATAAATTTTCATAAAATTTATTAAAAAATTATTATATTTATTTTTCTCTTTTTGAGGAAAATTGTATGTGACATTATGTAATTCCTCAAAGTGTTATGAAAATAGTTATAATTCTCAAATATGAAATTTCAATGTAAATGATGATTTTTATTAAAAATATAATTTAATCATATTTTTAAAATAATTTTGATAAACTAGACTCTATTTTTTAAAATAAAAATATATAAATGGTAAAGGTTTATTATTTTGATATTATTTAAAATAAAATATTTTTTATGAATTTATAAATATGGTAATTTACTATATATATAAATTATAAGCTATCTAAAATATTAATGGTGTAATGGATGATGTAAGAACCTTAATAATGAAATCCCCATAATTAAGTAAATATATGTATTGATAATTATAAAACAATTCATACGCTTAAGAAAGAAATAATAAACTGCTGAATAAAATAATGAGAAAACATCCCTCTACTCCATAATAAATACCACCCCATGCCATCTCTTTTTCATGACCCTATAAAGAATTGATCCTTTTAGATCTTCTTCTAAATAATATTCCATATCCTATTATCCACATCTAGTAATTTTTTTCGATTCAAATGATTAAATCCTTTTCACTCTAGAGGTTCTCACAGAGGATAAATCCAATAGGTAAAATCCTTTTTCATTTTTTTAGTTTCAATTCAATTGCATTAAAATTATTCACTTATAATAAGATCATCTTATCTAAATGATAATGAAATCTCCATAGTGTATTATATAAAACAATTATATCATGTTAATTGTATATCCATCATTTAAATGCTCTCCTTATATATGTTATTCTAAAAATGAACTTCTTGCCCGTGATGTGTCTAATTACCAACATCGTGGGAGATGCACTATCCTTCATCATTAGAACATTCATGGATGATAATAAAACCATTAAATGTTTGGTAAAACTTTTTATGTGTATTTTATCAAAATAATTCTTTTCTGTAACTAAATTCGTTACAAAATACTAGGTGATTGATTAAAACAAGTGTGTTGTGGTCGAAAAACCACCCGAAATCACTTATATTTATCATAATTATCATATATATAATGATTTGTCTTCTAAATATATATCAAAATTCTTTATAAGGACATTTGAACATCCAAAATATAATTAATAACTTATGATAACAATTATATATGTTTATCTTCACCATACAGGAACATCAATTCATGAATAAAAGTAAACTGATTATGAAAATCAAGAAAGAGAACAATCCAGAATGATGAAATTAAACTCTTTAACTCCTTGAAATTATAATAATTGTACTTAATAAAACCCAAATTAATACAATTCTTGTATAAATTTTTTTTATTTGTAATATAATAAATCTAATGTGATTATACCTGATATTTATGTGAATAAATCATTCAGACATAATGTAAGGAGAATTCTCAAACCCAACACTCTTACATAGTGTTTTCCCTCTTTCAATTTTTTTAGTATTGATATTCTTTTATTGTTCCTTATTTATAAATTTTTTTTCATTACACTTTATTTTTTAGAATGTACTAGTTACAAATATGTTTTTTTGAAAAATTCTATAATATAACAAAAATAATAGTTTCTTCAAAAAACACATCTTTTACTTTGGAAATTGATTTATCTTCACTCAATAATGATTATTTATAAATTAGGTATAATATTCCCTCATTAATTTGGAAAACCAACGTTTATGAATTTATTCTTTTTGAAATGAAATCTATTAATATACATGGGTTATTTTTTGTAAAATATTGATATATGTTCTATGTGGCTTGCATAATAATGTAAATGTTATCACAGGATGGGTGAACCAAGATATATATTAAATACTGTAAATGTTATGATGTGATAGGTTCAACCAAAATTATATGTTTCTCCAGTTCACTGTTTAATGTGATTTATATCATTAGAAAATTGAAATATTTATAAACATGTTGTTATCTTTTTTCAAAAAGATATGTGGTAGATGACCACTATGACAAGATGTTTCATTTTAATGCATTGAAAAATTTATGTCTTTTTTATATGATACCAAAAATGACTATGATACTATATATTTTTAATGTTGACGATGATTATGACCACCCTTTTTACAATTACTAATGTTATTATATATCCCATTACCAAGATTTTAGCTCAACCCTTTATTTAATGTATGTCATCAGGATATTAATTATACTAATGGGAATTTTGGGACCACTAAGATGGTAGCTACGAAGGAAATAAATAAATATTTATGAAATATATTCTAAATGTAAGGTACTGTCATTATTTTTCCATGACACTAAACCATTTGATCTTGGAGGTGATTTATTTCATGTATTTATTTTTAAAATATGTAATATTAATGTAAGAAAAGTTAGGGTCACTATAGTTGGTATTAGAGAACATATTAGTTAATTTGGAAATTTGGATTAGAGAACATAGGTGAAAACCCTTAGCATGAGACTACGTATAAGTGATCACCCGTGATGTTTTTAATATAATTTTAAACATTGAGATCCCACAATACAAGACCTTAGACAAGGCTATATAATGGAATATATTATTTATTACATGTTGAAATTTGATTATTTCTATCCTTTTATATTTTAAAAAATAGTGGGAACTCTGTGAAACAATACCAACAACCAATGTGAGGGACAACATAGTGATTTCCCGAATAAAATCCCCAATTCAATAGGATGTGGTCCTCAATATACCATGGTGATTCTTACCCTGTTGTCTCGGGTTATGATCAATAAAAATGACTATTTTGGAATGGCCACCTTCACCTATAAGTGAAAAAATAACTATCAATTTTTTTATATGGAAACACCCAACAATGTTTAGTTTTTATTCAAACCAACTAATCATGGAAAATTGGTCAGCAAAATGGAAAATATATTTTCCTTACATTTCTATTGTGAGATACGAAATTCCACTCTTTATGTTTTTCATTTATATAGAATGGAAAACAAATGGTGGGAATTGATTATGAACACCTAGGGGACTGATGATATTTAAGAGATGTAGAAGAAATATTATAATATAATGCTTCATATAATGTAATTCACTCTAACTTTTCAAAGAATGATGGATAGATAATTCATAGAGGCAAATCAAGTAAAATGTGAACATATTAGTGAATACAAAGAACATTTCACAAGGATTACAGGGTACTCTTCTGGTTTTGGCATAAACACTGATAGTGTGTTTTTTAGAATCCATAGTGGTTTAAATCTACTCAATAAAAAGGATCTAGAAATTAGATACATTGGGTGTTATGAATATTTTGTTCTATGTTATCTCCAAGTTTATTTCTATTTTTAGAATAATCCCATGGGTATGTTGATAAAAAAAGACAATGTTTCGAGAAGGATGATTTAATATAAATGGTAGAATGAAAACTCATGTACAAACCTATGAAAAAGGTGGGAAGGGGATTGAAGGGAACATAATCAAAGGGTTGGTAAGATTCATTATGTGTGGGTGAGAAGGATACCATATTCAAATTTTTTGAAAAGAAATGATGAAGAAGGAAAATGTGGTAGAGGAAAAGAGAGCACCACCAATGGTATAATTCTCAAACAATAGGTATTAAGGTAATTATATAATATCGTGGGGTAAACCACATGTACATAAGGGTAATTATGGTAAGTAACCACTAAAACCCAAATATAATGGCATGGTTTATGCAATAAAAATTCACAAGTGAAACTCCAATAGGATGTTGTAAAAGCTATACTTCATATTATCTCTTGAATGAAAGTGTATTATTAGATTTAGGTTCGATGCATTCCCTTATATCATATATGTTTTCTAGAACATTTAAATTGATTACCTAATTCATTAAAGTATATATATCTATAAAACTTCATATTATGAAATCATTTTAACCAAATTTTTGAACTCTTATCCTATTGGAATATTTGGGTTGATTCCAAGAGTTAATCTTGTGATAATACCTTGTTTGTAATTTGATTCTATAATTGACATATATTATCTCTCGTTATATAGATAAAATTTAAAATTTAATGAAAAATATATTTTTTTTCATTTTTGGATTCATCTCATGCTTTTATAAAAATCGAAAGAAGATCACAAATCTCTTTTGGAAAATCCTTCAATGATGTGTGTGTTGATTCCCTATGATGAAGCAAATCATGCTTAAATGGTTGAGTTAAAGTAGTGTTTCAACCTATGGGAAATTAAAATGGATGGGGAATACAATGATTTATTTCCCAAATAGAGACCTATAAGAACCTCAGATCCTGAGGTAGAGATCTCAACAAAACATATACCCAAATCCACTCATATCTCAATGTGTCACAATAGGATGACTCCTATTTAACTGGAGGAGTTAAATAAGTAAATATAAGAGCATCTGTACAAAGGGTTCATAAACCCTATTGCATCACTCTGGAGTTCAGTAGTGCTCATCTTCATGTAGATGGATAGATATATGTGGTAGTGTGTAGATTATGAAGAACTAAAAAAGATCAACATAATGGACTAGTATCATTTTCCAATAATTAATGACTTGATCGATTAGTTTAATATAGTATAGTAATTGTCCATGGTGGATCTTATATTCTCGATATCGTTAGTTATAGGTGAATAATTAAGACATTCAGAAGTAATCCTTTAATAAATGGTTTGATAAATTTGTGTTTCTAGTAATTATGTTGAGATTATCAAATTCCCTTGTAATCATCATGGATTTTATGTCTATATTATTTAGACATTAACTAAAAAAGTTGAAATAATTATCAATGATATTATCATCTACTTCCATATAATGGAGGAACATTAGGAATATACATGGATTGTGTTGGTGAATTTTTGGAAGAAGTTGTACTCCAATTTCAGCAAGTGTTACTTTTGGATCTAGAATTTCACAATTTTGGGACACGTTTTCATAAGTGAGGGAGTTTCTATGGACCCATAAAAAACTATATTGAGAAATGTCCTGGACCCTCATGTATCATGGAAATCCATATTTTTCATGGATTAGTTGGATACTACCGATGTTTTATGAGAAATTCTTCATTATTTTCTAGTTCTCTCTCTATGTTGAGAATAAAGGGGTAATGTATGTATTAATAGAATAATGTTAGGAATGATTGAAGGAGAAAAAAATAGGCTGATCACTGAACCCATACACACATTACAAAATAATGAAGAATGATTTGTGATATATAGTGATTATTCAATAAAAATATTAGGTATTTTACACATGAAAATCAATAATGTTATTTACTATGCCTCACAATAGTTTATGATCCATGCGTAGAACTACTCGACATATCATTTAGTGTTACCATATAGGATTTTTTAATTTATATCTAGAGACACAACCTGACTGGAGAGAAGTGTTACATATATAATAATAATAAGAGCCTAAATTATATATTCACCCAAATGTATCTCCATATACACCAAAGGTGATGAATTGTGGTAATTAAGTATAAATATTGCTTTATTAACCATCATCCTGGAAAGGAAAAGAAGCTAGTTGATCCTATTTGAAGAAATAAACCTTCTAGCCTTTCTATGATTCGAATTATGAAGGAACATATCATCATTGATACATGAAGGATTGATTTGGAAATCATAATCAAATGAATGCCATCCATCTTTTCCCAAATTTTTTCCCAATAAAATTTATAAGGGAAGATAAATGTTGCACAAAAGGATTATATAGTGTTATAAAATACATAGAATGTAGTAAAATAATGGATTATATAAGAGATCAATATTAAGGATGTTTTTGTGACTTAGATTGGAATGAAGATTTGTGTGCCTTAATCACCTAGGATAATGATGTAGTTATTTGATAACTCACATAGGTCAAATTTCTATATTCATTGTTGATGTACCAAGATGTACAGTGATATCTAAGAACCCTTCATGTGGGACATTATGTAGAAGGAAATTGCTCAGTATATATCAATATGCTTGATGTTCTAGGATGTAAATATAAAATGATAGAAGTCTAAAGGGGTGATGAAACCATTTTCTATACCCATGTATAAAAGGGATAATGTCACCATGTAATTTTCAAGAGTCATTTGAATACATCCAAAATAATTCAATATGGGTTGTGATGGACCGACAGACGATTAATGAACAATTTCTCATAATTTTGGAGGATATCTTACATGAACAATTTTGAGGATATATCTAATGGAAGTGGTTAGACTATATGGGGTTCCACACATTATTTTCTTTAATTGAAATAGAATGTTCACATATATATTTTGGAGGATTATTCAATATGATTTGACCAATGAATTAAATTTTAGCGAGACATATCACCCCCAAACTGATGGCCAGTCAGAAATAACTAATAATATGCTCGAAGACATGGTAAGATCCTTCTCTTCAGAATTAAAATGTTGATGGGATAAAAATCTCACAATGGTCAAGTTCACATACAACAATATATTTAAATAAAGTATTCAGATGGATTCATATGAAGCTATGTATACACAAACACGTAGAACTTTTTCCTATTGAGATGAATTTGGGGAATGAAGGCAACATGGACGTGATCTTATAAAAGATATGATAAAGAATGTTCAGGATATTTAGTAAAATATCAATGCTGCTCCGAGTATGTAAAATATATATATTGACATCCATTGATGGGAGTAAGTGTTTGATTTTGGAGATAGTGTCTTCCTTAGAATGTCACTATCTAATATAGTCATGTAGTTTCAAATAAAAGGGATACGAAGCCCAAGGTTCATTTCCCTATTGAGATCCTTGATCAATTTGGGGATACAAAATATTGGAATGGAAAACCACTAAATAAGCCTAATTTTGATGATGTTTTCCACATGTCACTCTTGGATAAGAACATACCAGATACATCACAATTAATAAACTCATATTTGGAAAAATTGGAGGATGCTCTTTCATTCTTGGAACAACTCGTAATATTCTGGATTTAAGAGATACGGATCCACACAACCAGAAAACAAACCATGTAAAAGGGTTATGGGTGCACCACAAGTATGAAATAGTGACTTTGGGACTATAGGATGTGATGAACAATAAGTACCCAGACCAATTTATGTAATAAAAAAATTTGAGGGAGATATTTTAGATGGGGGAAGCGTGTAACGATAGAAACATTTATCAATGAAAAGTAAACCTTCTTATAGTAATAGCATATTGTATAAATAATAAAACTATCACTTATATACCATAATAGAAACATTATTAATGTCAAACTAATGAAAAAATAAGTATTTCATGATATTAAAAACCCAATACCAATGCAATAGTAACATTTCCTTAGAAATGGTAACATTTCCCTTATGAATAGTAAATAAAAAAACAGAATATTAACCCCAAACATTAATGAATAAATAAAATTTAGGAATATTATAAATGAATTTCTGGTATATTTATATCATAGTCTATGAGAATAAATGTTTTAAAATTTATTAATTAAATTACGGTATTTTTTGTAAGCCATAAACAATTAACTACAAACTTATCTTGAATTTAATAAAGAAAATTAAAATTAATTTCTTAAAGTTTTTTAAAAAATTAATATTTTTGAGTATTATGATATCAATATAATTTTATGGGACCTTAATTAATTTTTCAAGGTGTAATAAAATAAATTATAAATTTAAAATCTGTAATTTACATATAAATGATGATTTTAATTAAAAATTAAATTAGTTATACATAGAAAATTATTTTTACAAAATAGATTTAATTTATGAATTATACATGTCAAAAAAAATTCGGTGTAATTTTTTGTATTTTTCAAAAATAATTGAATTTTATATGAACAGTATAAAATAGTAATTTATGGTATATATACATTATAATATAAATAAACTATTATTGTAGCCTTTTCTAATGTAATCACCATAATCTATAACTACACTTACTAATTTTAAAATATATATTAATAATTATCAATCTATTCATATTCATGAGGAAAAATATTAAACCAATGTATAGAAAAGATTAAACACATATCTCTTTCAATAAAAATACAACCCCTGACCATGTATCTTCTTTAAGAATATCAAGCATTGAGCCTTGTAAAAATTATTCTCAATACTCTTTCCTAGCCCCTCCACCATTTCTATTGACTCTTGTCCTAATAATCAAACCAAATCCTATTCCCAAAGAAGATAATTAAGGAGTATAAAACAAAGCGGAAAAATTATCTTCTTTTTCATTTACATTATTTTAAATTTAATTTATTTTAAGCACTTCTCCTCACCTAATCTTACACATATGTTAATGATATCTCTAGTATCTACCATGTATTCTTATTATATAATGATAATGGATTATCCATTTATAAAATAATCTTTCTCCCTCTCTCTAATTCCAAACATGTAATCGTCGCATGTGAGGTGTCAATTTACCGAAATCTTGCAAAATGAGCATTCATCTTGAATTAAAACCATCAAGAATATTAATAAAAACATTAAATGGACGGGAAAAAAAATTTAATTTGTATTTTATAATCCATTTTATGTTCTAGAAATATTTTATATAAAATATTGCAAATGATAAAACAAAATGAGTTCATTATGATCGATGAATCCACATAAGTAACATAAAACGATCATCAATAACTTCTATAAAATTATTAAACCTCATATAATATAACCAAATTATTTATGATCATTAATGGAATATGATAAAAATTCTATATAATTTTTCTACATTTTACATGAACATCAATTAATTTATAAAAATAAATCGATCATGAAAATCAAGAAAATTAAAACTCCCGAATAATGAAATTATACTATATAAAAAACAATAAATATCATAAATCAACTTACGAAAATCATATTAAATCATGTTATTGTATAAGATTTTCTTTATTTTTCAATAAATGATTCTTAAATTGATTGAATAGGATTTTAATGTTAGGAAATCTTTCAGATATAATATAATGGGAATTCTCAAACCCAACTATCTTTATGTGGGGTTTTAATCCTTGAACACATTTTCATTATGGATATTACTTTATTGATCCATATATATCATTTTCTCACAATTTTTTACCATTTTATTGATATAAATTTTACCAATCTTCTTCATTGAGAAGGGAAATGATTTTCCCAGAAGAACTATTCATTAAAAAACACACCTTTTATTTCTTGGGATTTATTCATCTTCAATCATGAACGATGATTCATATATAATGATATTTATTAAATATTTCATTTCAGAACCCAAATTTTTATAATTTATATAGTATGAAATTAAATTGAATACTTTCCATGGGTTATTTTTTGTCCATGATTGATATACATTCATTGTTGCACGAATGATAATGTAAATGTTATGATGTTATAGGTGCACCTAGATTTATATATCATGATGTAAATATTATGATTTCATGGGTGCACAAGGGATTATATTGTGCTCTTTTAAGATGGTTAATATGATGTATCTTATGATAAAAATTGAAATATGTGGGAACATGATGCTAAATTTGTTCACAACTATGCATGGTAGTTTACCACCAAGGCATGATGTTTCATTTTTTTGTATTGCCAAATTCCAATTTTTTTATATGATTACTCTTATTATTATGATCCTATAATTATGTTATGATGATAATATTTATGCTCACCCCCAGGTTATAATTATTCATGTTCATATCTATCCTCTTACTAAGATTTTAGCCCACCCCATTATTTTTTGTATATCATTAGGTTATTACTTGAACTAAAGAGAATTCACGGTACAATATGAATCTATAGAAGAAGGAATTAAATTAATTATTTTGTATTATCTTGTAAACCTTATGTAATGTATAATTATAGCATGACACGATGTTGTTTGATCCTGGTTGTGTAATTAATTTATGTTATCATGAAATGATGTTATAATAATATTTAAGAAATAATGGTTTCTATATGTAGTTTTTCTAAAAGATTCAATACCCAATGACCAATTTCGTGATGACATGATTTTTATTATAGTTTTATTAAAAAATTATTCCATAGTTATCCTCACATAACTATAGATATAAATAACAATTTCATCAAAATATATTCTCTATCATCTCCATAAGAGTGTATAAAAATTCCTATGAATGACTGTTACGAATTTATTGGACAATGAAAATATAAATTATATATAACCATAAATAAAATTTAAAATAAAAAACAATATATATATATAATCAATTTTTTAATTTTTCCTGTGTTTCCTGATTCAATATTTTTCTATCATTATTTTTTTTTGGAAAAAAATAACTTTGATCAAGGAACACATATATCAATATTTTATGCCATTTACGAAATTAAATTTCAAATTATTTAAATGAAGAAAATAAATACATATATAATATGAAATTAAATATTACATTTTATAGTTCATGATTATTCATGAATGTTTACCCCAATGTATAAATACAGTTCCTGGAGTTATTGTTTTTTGTGATCCATTCATATGGTTCCAAATATTAATAACAATTACAATTTAATTTCAACAAATCAAAAGTTATAATAAATAAAACATTCAACATAATAATTCAATGTGTATGATAAATAGCTTAGATAAGTTTAAAAAAACATATATAGCCTAAAACTCTCATAAGAATAGAATTTATATTCAATTAAAATAGAAAATAATTATTTCTAATATACTATATGGTAACATCATATATTACAATAAATAAATAAATTATAGATCATCCAATGGAAAAAAATAACCAAACTATTCTATTTATACAACCAATAATCAATAATTTAACAAATATTAAGAGTCAATTATAAATTTAAAAGTGTTTAAGTGATCTATATATCGGTACATCTAAGTCATATAAATCAAGTTCTATAAATTATTTTTTTAACTATTCAATTTGGATTGATTTAAATATAACATATATTATTATGAGTTTTATGTATTATGATATATTACCAATGTTTTTTTCCAAAATAGTGATATTATTTTTTAAAATATAAGAGATTTTATATTAAAGAGTATGTGGTTTTTATTTTTAAATATGTTAATTATTTTTTATTTATTTAATATTTTTAAAGTTATTTGGTGTAGTACCTACTGTAATTTAATGTTTACAATAAGAAGATTTTTTAGAAATAATATTAAATATTTTTTAAAATAATTTCATTAATTTTTATTCGTTATTTATATCAAAATTCAAATTTATTTTTAATTCATATAATTTTTTTACAATAACATTATCCCATTCAGAATCTATCAAAAATCAATTATGACGTGTATATAATTTTCCTATCATATGGTTCCAATCACCCAATATAGTTTGAAATGAGCATTAACATGTCATAAAAAATAGAATAAAATCTTCATGAGTTGTAATTACTAAAAAATATCAAGTCACAATTGGATAGAATGTATGTGATTTTATTCCTCATCTCAATTGCACAACTATTTTCTTGGTTCTTATATTTTATTGTTTTATCCTAATTATTACAACATTTCTTCAATCAATATCACATCACCAAATTGTTTCAACATTTTCTTCCCCTTTTTTATTCACAACATCCCCTTACAATTTCTATTACTATTCAAAAAAATATAAATTCTCCATGAATTTATCTACTGTTTTTGGAAAGTTGTTTCATTCAAATTTCCAAAAAAAAAATAAACACAATTCATTTTATTCATTCATACATTCATATAATTAAATTATGGCCAGAATATTCTCATCATAGTGAAGTAAAATTTTATATAGATTAAATACAAATCATGAGCCACAAATTCATAATAAAAGTTGTGTTATATTAAAATGATTTACAAAAATCAAAACATCGTCTAAATTATTGATCATAATTCACCATGAAGAAAATTTTAATCTTACGTCACCATCATAGGTAACGTATATATACTTTAAAGAATATATTTTTGTTAATCATAATAATTTTTTTACTCTTATATGAGACTAATAAAAATCGAGTATCTCTGGTGTATCATAATATTCTCTTATAAATCCTTCAATGAATAATTTTTATAAATAAATAATATTCATATTACACAAACATATAAATAATATACTTCCATTTTATTGGATATATTCTATATTGTAATTTTTTATACAACAGTTGTTTCATTATATTTATCTCAATTTTGGTTTTATAAATTCTACATAGATGACTTTTTTTCATATATTTAAATATTCTTCACTATAAATACATTAAATGATAGAGTTTTATTAATTTTATTGATATATGAAACTCCAAGATCTCCAAAAATCTTCTTTAACCTTAAATAATAATTTTAAACAAATTAATCCATTAAAATTTACGTACAAACAGTTCATGTAACATTAAAAAAAATGCCATACCTAGATAAAAAATCATTATTTTTTATAATCCAATTAAAACACCAATAAATTTATCCCCTTTTTAAATAGACATAAAATATTTAAAAACACAATTTAAAATGAAACTATTTTTTGGGATTTCACTATCAACCATATCCATTTCTTTTTTGAGGATAAATTATTTGATATAATTATTAAGTTTCTAATATTAGTGTTAGAGTTTATAAAGTTATTCAAGTTGTTTAAAATAATATGAAATAAATATATTGTCAACTAATGTATTTATCCAATTGTAGGTGGTGGATTATGAGGTTTAAGGATCTAGATTCAATAATCATGAATGATACTTTAACTCTTGGATTTGAGGGGCTTTCATGTTAAGTAATGTTATTTACATGATTTATGTGAACCATAGAAATTTTGAAGAAGATGAAGAAGAAGGAATATTATTTATCTTATCGAAAATAATATTTCTGGATTTATTTTTTCATTTATCTATCTATAATAAAAAATTATATTCAAAAATATAATAATGTTCTTCATTGGTATGTCATCAAGTCAACCCCCAATACATCTTATGTATAGAATGTAGTTTGTTTTTGATATTACATGGGATAAAATATTCCACTAGATAATGTCTTTTGGGATCCCGGGTTCCTTCAAGATGAGTCTCGGAAAATACCCTAATGATTAGAAAATGTCTATTCAGTATATTTTATTTGATAAAAATGAAAAATGTTCCTATTTTACATTAAAAGGAAAATACCCTAATGATTAGAAAATGTATATCCAGTATGAATATTTTACATGAATCAACTCACTGTAGATTCATGGATTGTGATGGAATTACAATAGCATTAAGCAATAATGATATGGTCATGTATCAAAAAAGAAATAAAAAATTTTATAGGGGCTTTTAGGGATTATGTTCTTCAACCAGAAGGGGATACGTGGTAACATGTTGTTGCATAACATAATACAGTCTTTTATAATCACCTTTATCTTAGAACGATCATTATAAATTAGGGGACAATGTGTTTTTTATTCTTCTCACATATATGAGGAATTTTAACTGATTTCTGTTTATATCAAAAGAATAACTTCTTAATACTTATAGTCTCACCAACTATTTAGATGAAGAATATGAATAGGGTTACATCTAGAGTTTTTTAGAATGTGAAACACCATAAAGATAAGAATTTTTTGATGACTTCAAATGCGGCTTAGGAAGAGAAAAAATTTTAGTTTTATTTTTATTCGATTGGATCCCTCTGATAAGGTATCTCATGTTTAAAAAATAGAAAATAGTTTTCTCCACTACTAGAAACATATCACATTCCCATGGTTTTAAATATTTGTTACAACACATAATACTATGGGTATAGGTTATACCCACATCTTTATAATCCACGGATGATGGAGAGTATAATATAGATAAATACGCATCGTTTTTATTGAAACCTTGGGTATATAATTGTATATTTAATAATACCCATTATTTTGGTCAAAATATAGGAATATCATAATAATTACGGTTCATATAACCATGGGTATAGATTTTCCAAGAAGAAACCGTATACCCATGGTACAATTAATAGTGGCTATACCTCCATGTCCTCATTTATAAGATTCATCCCTTTCATACCATCTTGAACCTATAAATTAAAAAAATATATACATTCAATTAAAAACATATGTTGTATATTTATCATTGAAAAAATTCTTGTAACAATTTTGTAAACATTTACAATAGAATTATTAACATATAAATCCATACAACCAATCAATACAAATTATTAAACTACATCAACATACCTATTTACTGTTATGTCAAAAATGATGGAAATCAATATTTTCCTTATAAAAACACCATCATCCTACACACCAGAAATAACATCCTATCCACCATCGACATCATATGGAGATACACTAGAATCATCATCCTCATCACCACAAACACCACCACCACAACTATGGCCACCATCATCTCGACTGAAACTAGGAACAACATTGACATCACATGGGGAATAATATAAATATCTCATCAATACCATATATGAATAAAAAATATTATTAGAATATATTAAATGATATGGACTTATAATTGACATTGAATTAAATATGTTTTTGGTGACCAGGTTCCATCATTCATGCTATTTTAAAGCTATTTTTTCTCTACTCCATTTGAACAAGAGTTTTGCATCTTGGTGGTCCGATAGGTTTGATAGGTTCACAATGATGGCCAATACATAGTGGGCACAATATCCTCATTAATTTGATATGGAAATATCCCTTAGTTATCCTCACATGATTCTTGACTCAAATGAACTTATGGCCTAAATTTTGCATCTTTTTTCCATCAAGGCCCTCTCAGGCACGCATTTTCAAATATAAATAATATATTAAATTATGAGTTAAGAATAATCATTTGAAATATAGAATCAAAAAATTACATCATTTTCTTCTATTATTACATTTACATCACTTCCATCCTATTCCATACTAATCGAGCAAAAATATTTTTTCATAGGGAACATGAACTTCGAAAACAAAAGCTTTTTTCTAAAAATGACATTAATTATAATAATGCTACATTATTAAATATTATAAATGTTTTAATGTTTTAATGAATTTAAATTTCATATATTGATTAAATACATAAAATTAATATGGATCTAAATGTTCATTTAATTAGAAATTTAATTCATGTTACATAACAATAACAATATATAATAATTAGCTTGCTTAATAAATATATGATATGGAATCCTCATGTTTGTTCATTTTAGTCTTATTTTATATTTGATACTTTATCTAGTTTTTTGATCATATGGTGATTTTGATAATTTTGACATTATGTTAAATTTTTTTTTGGTAAATTTACCAATTATAGATTTGGCCATTTTTTCATTTGTTTATTTTTTCAGTTAGGCTAATTATCACATTTATTCAATTTGTCCCAATTAGACTATATAGGGAAATTATGATATTTAGGAAAATTAAGAGATATATACCAATTAGAAAATTTATACTTATTTTTCAAACTATTCCATTTTGAATTGATATAAAAATTGGTCCATTTAGGATATTTAGGCAACATTTTTCAATTTCAGATTTATGACAATTTATGCCTATTAGTTCAACTAATCTGTTTATTTGGAAAATTTTAGCAAAGAATTCACAAAATGCCAAATTATTCAAATTTGTCCTTTTATCCCATTGAGTCAATTTATCCCCTTTATGCCAATTTTTCCATTTAGTATATTGTTTATTCGAATTTGTGGTAATTTATGCCAATTAAAGGGTTTTCATGCCAATTCCAGGAAATTTAGGCAATTTAGGCCTATTATTCAATATAGGAAAAAATTTTCATTCATTCAAATTATTTCATTTAGTAAAAGTAGTCCATATAGTCGGTTTAGATCAATTTTTCCAATGTAGCTACTTTATTCATTTGAGCCAATAAGGCCAATTAAACCATTTAGGACATTTAGGCCGTTTAGGACAAACAAAACATTACTATATCTGAAAAGGCTATTAGACAATTAGTCTATAAAGACATTACACCATAAGGTCAATAAGCCAATATTCATTTATTCCATTAGTCCAATTGGCTATTAGCACATTAAGGAAATGGTCCATTCAGTATTTAAGACATTAGCTCATTGTTTCATTTCAAAAAATATTTTCATTAGGTCAATTGGAAGTTAATGTTTTTGCGAAATTGACCATTATGAAATTCTCCCACATTCATAGTATTTCCTTAGGCCCACTATATAGTATATCGTTATGCTAATTGGAAATTCAGCCACTATTTGTTTATTTTATTTGGCCAATTAGGCCATTGTGACAATTTTTCATTAGAATATTTTTATATCAAGACATTGGTTTATTAGGATAGATTTCAATAAGGATGATTATGCTTGTAGGTCATTTGGACATTTTTCTTTTTGGCCAATTTTAAATTTTCCCAGATAGCCAATTTGTCATTATGCCATTTGAACATTATACAACTAGTCCAATTGAACATTATGCCAATTGTATAATAGGACATTAAGATGTTATCCCTTGAGTCCAATTGTGCATTAGACCGTTGTGTGGTTAGGTTAATTGTCCCATTTGGAAATTAATACAAATTAAAATTAGGCCATTGGGTCATTCATCCAATTATAAAATTTTGATTTAAGACATTAGGGAATTAGGTCACTAGGCCCATTATACAGTTAGGCGAGTGGGATATTAATCCAATATCCCGATTAGTCCATTAGGATAATTATTCATCAATCCATTAAGAAACATTTCCCATTAGTCTATTAAGAAATTAGGCTAATATTCCATTATTCCATTAAGCCATTAGAACAAATTTTAATTAGTCTATTAATTTATTAGGCTAACTGGGTCATTATTACAATTTATTCATTTGGCCAGTTTCCCAATGGTCTATTTGGCATTTAGGACATTAGGCAAACTAGTCACATAGTCCATTAAGATGAATGTCCATTAGGACATTAAGACAATTGGACATTATTCCTTTGGGAAAATTTTATAATTTTCCCATAAAAAAATATTCCAATTGTCCAAATAGATATTTTATAATAAGGATAATTGAAAAATAGGCCTTAATTCATTTCTTCAATTTTAAATTGTCAATTAGACCACCATGAGAATTTGAAATTAGTCCATTAGAAAAATAAGAAAATTTTCATATAGTCTAATTGGACATTATTCCAATAGTCCATTAGTTATATTTTTTGTTATAATATTAAGCCATTACGCTGATTAGCCGATTGTTCAATATTCCATTAAGATAATTGGCCATTAGGAAATTCATCCATTAGTCTATTAGTAAACATGTACATTATAAAATTATGCCATTAGGCCAAATGACCATTATGAATTAGGTTATTAGGCCATTAGTAAATTACAAAAATATTCCATTAGGCCAAAATTCCTTTAGGCCAATAGGGCATTAGGACAATTGGCCATTTGGGAAGTAGTCTATTCAACCATTATTCTAATTGCTCAATTTCCCATTTGGACATTAGGCTATTAATCCAATGAGAATATAAGTTCATGAAGCCATTTAGAAATCAGGCCATTATTCCACATTGGCCATTAGGAAATTAGGCCATTAGTACAACATGACACTAGGCCAGCTGGTGTTTAGTCCATTATGTCAATTAGCTAATTGATCAGTGATATTAAACCATTATTCTATTAAGAAAATATACAAATTATATAATTATACCAATTATATATAAGGCCATTAGAGAATTAAGAAATCTTTTCCATTGGGCCTACTAGTCAATTAGTGCAATAAGCCAATTGGAAATTTAGAAATTATCTAATTATCCATTATTATATTAGGAAAATTAGTCTATTAGACCATTTTTTCAATTAGACATTAAGAAATTATGATTTTTGGATATTTTTACAATTGTTTAATTGAAATTTAAACAATTTTAATGTGGTATTTTTAGTATTATATTAAAGTGATTAATTAAAATAAAACATTAATTTCATCATGGAAATATATCTAAGTAAAAATATAAATCTAGATATAATTTATATTCATTTTAATATACCTGGTGCTTATCATGATCATGGATTGTAGTTCCCCAAATGGGTAAAGGCAAGTCATTGAAACTTTTTTTCACAATTTATACTAAAAAATTAAATATAAGTAAGAAGATGTATATTTTATATGGAAACCATTAATGATTAGGAATAAATTAAAATCATTAGCATTAATATAGGAAATTATTTAATGATTATGTGTCATTGGAATGTTTAGGAAGATTGGTATACATTGTATATAAGAATAGAGTCGACTCTTCCAACCAAAACATAAAACATTGTTATATTATATCTATAACTCCTCATGATCCATTAACCTTATAACCACAACTACTTCACATTCTAAGAAGTTGAACCAAAGTTGAAAAAAATAATTTAATTTTTATAAATACATAAATTATATAGATATAAATTTTAAAATTTTTGTCACTATGTCTATTCTCATTCACTCTTTGGGAATTCATTAACAATATAACTCCATGAGAATGGTTTCTCTAAAATAATATCATTGTACATGGATAATGCTATAAAGAAAATTTTACATTTCTTAAAATTTTTAACTATCATCTCATTTTACTCATTGTAATCATTCATTATATGTATTTTGATGTTCCATGATTCACCAAATAGTTGTTCCCTTGTCACCTACTATAAAATCAAACTGAATAATATAAAAGGATGAAAATAATGGAGTCAAAAAATAATAGTAAAAAATTATGCCATATAATTTGAAGAAGATATGATAAAAAACAAGATGTATGCTGCTCATTTGGATCATATGGATCTATGGGATGTCTTAAATCATTGTCTTATAACGGATGTTCCTATTTCAGTACGTGCTCTCTATGATCAGTATGCATTGGAGTGGAAGATAAAGGAACCAATTCATCATTTCCTTAATGGATACTATGAAATATAAGAAGCCTATACATAGACAGATATGAGTAACAGGGTTGGGGATTCATCAAAGGATGTGGATATAGTAAAGATGGGGAGATACATGTATATAACTTAGGAATGGAATACGAATATGAAGAGAAACGATATGATGATGTAGGAATGGATGGGAACATTCTTAGAGGCTCGTGTAAATGATGAAAAATTGACATAGATGGGTTTTCTTCTTGTGGGTCAATATAAGAATAGGTATGAAGGGGGTTCTATTTTGATATATGTGAGAATTTTATTTGAAATAAATCATATATAATATTATATATATTTTATAAACATTAATTTAAAACAAATTTATATTTTCTTATACCCCATTTTAAACCCGATTAGATTGATTTGAATTATATGAATTAAAAATAACACACAAACTAATAAAAATTATCTTATCATTACATAGTGATGCTCATTTAAAATAATTATATTAATACTATCCTAAGAAAACCCATATAAAAATAAACGGAATTAACTATTAGAATATATGTTTTTTATATATATTACATACCACAATATCAGGTTCAACATAATCTCTCACAATGGGGCAATTGGTGCCATTGAATGAATTATTTTTTTCAACACCATTGGTGAATCAATGGATTAAATTTCTTCTTTGAAAATACGGAAATTAATACATTGGATAACTTCATTAATGAAACTATAAGACAATATCTGATGATCATTCACATAAAACACATGTTTTGAAATTGGAAGAAAAATATTTAGTTCATTGGTAGATTGTAATTGATTCATGTAAATAACTTTGAATCTAATATCATTAATAAATATACATTTCATGTCATTGAATCAAAAAATTTACATTTCATCCAAGTGAATTAGCCAGGAGAGTAGTAATACAAAGAAAAATATTTTTTTAACAAGTCTATAATAAGATATTTTTTCATATCTAGGCCTTTTAGATGAGTCATTGGCATAACAATTCATTGTAGTTGTCAACATAAATCCATCATGTTGTGTTCTCAGTATCACATCTCGATTATTTGTAACAAAATTTATACCAATTGATTATTAATTATTTAAATTCATGAACTATATAATTGGGAACCAAAGACATTGTTCATAATTTTTAATAAAAAGAATCAACTTGTAAATGAAATATATGAAATATATTTGAATATATAAATTAAGAGATTATATATATTTTAGTTTAAATAATGTAATGTTTATAATATTGTTTTCTAAAAAATGGTAAAATATTTTCTATGAAAAGCCTCTCTCTTTATCAATGTAAATGATCAATGATGTATACATATAATTTGTTTATATTACCACAATAAAATTATATTAAATGATTAAGGTATATGTTAAATGAAATTTGATGGTAAACCATAAAAATATTTAAATTACATACTTATCATAGTCAATAAAAAAAATTTATAAGGCTGTGTGATGTTCAATATCCTCCTCTTCATGATTCAATGTATCCAACATATGTGAATCAAATACAACTCATTTGTAGAGAATACATTCATATGAGGGGTCAATTTACATATAATTAATTTTGAAATTTTTCATTGGTTAGTTATGGCTAGTGCCCAAATCAGAAAAATGCATTTAATAATGATCTGTACATTCTTTATCAAGATAACCTCTCTTAATGGAACCTTAAAGATGAGTCCATTTTAAGTTATAAGATTTCATTGTGAACATAATTATTTTAGTAGAATAAATTTATAATAAGAAATGGTTCCCCTAAGAAGTTTTCCCATTTGATTATTATATTTAAAACACAACATCCATGTGAAAATGATGGAAGAATTTTTTTTCAATCTCAAACAAAATAAATGGTTCCTTTGGTACATTTGTTTTCAATAAATACTTGGATAGAAATTTACAATAAATTAATATAAAAAATAGATGAAGAAAATATCCTTCATTATTTCATTATTTGATAGAAAATACTATTTTTCTATTAGAATCAATTCATGCATAAGGATGTGATAATGATGATTTTTTCATTTTAATTTCAAGTCCTTTATGATGACTCATTTAGATATGTTGTTGGTATTACCATAAGGAACCTTCTATAATCTTCAATACGTCTGAAAATTGATTTTGATATAAATGTTTCATCACATAAGAAGAACAATAAATGTTCTTATTTTTTTCACTAATACACACCAAAAACTTTTCTATTCAGAAACCCCAATCCAACGAGTTCTAGTGAGACTAGAAGTCATAATTGTTATTCCACATGTTATTTTGAAGAATATTAAGAAAACGTTGATATATATTTTTCACAATTTCAATTACCTATGAACAATAACATAACAAATTATTAGAGAAATATGGAAAAAATACTCCCATTTACAATTATAAGAGGTTTCAATGTCAATATTTTTCATCTTTTTAGATTTGATCTGATGTTTCCCAAAAATAATTGAAATCTATTAATTCGTTAAGAAAATATGTTTTAAAATATGTTTAGGTGGATGTTAAACATCAAAATTTATATAAAATCTATGGTGATTCTATATGTATTGATGATTATCTGAATGTATCATATATTACCAATGAAAATAACTCTAAAATGATATATAAGGCTTGTAAAACATGTATTCTTTAAAAAATAGGATATGATAGTTCTCCCTTCCTTCTATGAAATGAAATAATTACCTAATAAGGGAAATCATGACTATCTATTGAAGTAGAACATGTATGATTTTTTTAATTACATGTCAAATGTGTAAACACCCATATCCCAAAGCTACTTTCACTCAATTTTTAATGGTTGCAAGTAAAATTATATACAATTAATATGATATAAAGGTCCTAATATTAGTATTTTAAATAATGTAATTTTTTCAAATATGCATCCTTGGAAGAGGATTCTAGAAAATAATAAAATATATAAATATATTACAAGAGGTTAGAATCAAACGAAATAGAATAAAACCGTTATAAGATACACCCAAATCGACAAAACACACATTATCCTCAAAATTGGGATGTTTTGAATAAAATTTTAACCATGGAAATATATATGTAGGATGAAAAAACTTGTCATTTTGGTTAATTATATTAGCATTATCCCATTACAAATTGGATGAGATTTTTTAAAGATGAATATAATTTGATGATTGGGAATAAATGGATAGTTCTACATGAATTTATGGGGCATACAAAATGGTGTTACATAAAATTTTACATCCTTTAAGATGTAATACATCTTTATAATCACTAATATTAACTAGTTAGTCTTAAAATAAATTGAAAACCAATTTATAAACATGAATTTTAGTAGTAGTAAATCCAATCATAATATTTTTCTTCCATACCTTATAATTATCTAATAAAATATATGCACCATATGGAAGAATTTACTTCAAAAATGTAATAATACAGTCACCTTTGGTATTATAAATTCCATACATGGTTTTTCAATGAAATTGCCCCATTAAAATTTTCCACCTCTTAATTTTATTACATTAATGATATACAAGAGACCTATAATCATGCATTAAAATTTTCACACTCTCATAATCATCATATTCAGTATTTTCCTCAAGTGTATTGATATTGTGGCCTTATTACACTAGAATATTATACATCTCGTAATGTTGAAAAAATGGAAACCAATAAAATATCAAATTACTTATAAAACTAATTTCATTCCACTCATGAACACAAAAATATTGTATCAGTTCTATATTGTGTTTCCAAACATAATAATTTTTTTTGAAATCAATCATTCATTATATGGTTGGTAACTTAATCCTGACTTAACAATTGACTTACAACAAAATTAAAACATGTAAAAATTATATGAACACTATGTTAATCATTATTGAATTGACAATCTAAAAAAATATCCATCTTATTTAGAAACTCAGTAAAAATTTAACATGTATGATTCATCTATTTAATAATAATTATATTACAAGGATCACTTGTAATGTTCCAATCAAAAATGTAATCCATAATTTTGATGATATCAAAATTCTGTTCAAAATTAATAGTATAGTGTAGGGGAAATTAAAGTGAAGTAGTAGAAAACTATATTCTATACAATGCCTATTGCAATTGACTGTTATATAATACTATTATCAATACAAACAGTAATAAAGGAATATCATAAGAAAAAACCAAGGAAAACATCAATAAATCTAAACAAGTTGCATGTATTTATATAAATAACAACTAAAAAATACTATCATATAATTTTATTTTTCTTATCCACATATGTTTTCTCATATTAAAACATAATTATGGACAACATTTTGTCATGGAAGGATTTCATTTAAGGTTTTAATGGCTTATATTATTACGAAAAGGAAAATATATTTTACATGATGTTCTATTTAAATTTTTAATGTCCTTAATATGGAATGATACATCAAGAGTAAATAGTTAATCCATTCTAGTTTACATTATGAAACCTAAAAATTACTTCACAACTGATCAAACCTCTTAATTAAGGTATTGTGTGGTTAAATGGTTTTTTGTAAGTTAAACATGTAGTATAATTAAATGGATTATTACTCAATACATAAATAATGAACTAAGGATTAACTAATTACAAAGATGTGAGTTATAATATATAGTTAATCACAAAAAGGTGAAACTATGGTTCACGCCATTAAATATTTTATAATAAACTAAATTATTATTCATAAAATTACTAATTGGATCAATTTTTCACAAAAAAAAATATGATCCAACCATCATTCCAAT
This sequence comes from Viscum album, assembly GCA_963277665.1. NCBI lineage: Eukaryota > Viridiplantae > Streptophyta > Magnoliopsida > Santalales > Viscaceae > Viscum > Viscum album. The sequence continues at coordinate 1,300,677,046 of OY728140.1, read as the reverse complement.
ATATCTTATATAATTATTTTATGTTATTTAACAAATTATTATAAAAATATTTATCCATTATAAAGGTTTCAAAAAACCTAAATATTTCAAATATAAATATTTAATTTGTTGAAATAGTAATTTTTCATTCATTCACTTACTGTTTATAATAATTAATTATAAGAAACATGCTTAAAAATAATATAAATAAAATAGTGAATTATTAAATAAAAACCCATAAATGATAAAAAATTATTCCATATTTACTGATAATAGTTTAATCATTTACATCATTATAAAACTATTTCTCTTTACGTCAAATGAATATAATAAATATTTTATCAATGGATCAATATATAAAAAATTAAATTCTGATAACTATATCCCACAACTATAAAATAATAAAAACCGAAATTCACCAATATAGTTAACATATATATGTTTCCCATCACTAATGGTATCTAAATCCCTATAATATTTTAAAAAACGAATCTCAAATTTTAGGTGAATTAAAGAGAATCCCTAGGATAGATTTAAATATATATATATTATAATTCAAATATTAATTTATTAAATTTAATAGAATATATTAAATCTCTATTATATTTTAAATATAACAAATAAATGATATAAGTGATTCCAACACCCTCCATTATAATCACATGCATAGAAAGAAATTAAAATAAATGACAATATAAGAGAAGCAGGATTCTAAAATCACTAATATTATTTCTAATAAGAACATAATCAATGAATAAGTCAGTTATATAGGAATTATAGTGAATAAAATTTTATATCACTCTGGTGATGGGAGAAGAATGGAGATGAGGAATATAAATCTTACCTTTCCAATATCACAACAGAAAATGCTTTAAATGGAGGTTGAATGCCTGGATGATTGGTGAAATGGCACCTAAAGAGGGGAGGGGTGATGATGAGTATCATATTAGTGGAGAAGATTACGTATTTGAATGATGGAGTGTGGGGTAACTCAAGGGAAGATCGAAATTATATTGGGAGATAATAAATTTTTTTAAAAAAAATCAATTTTATAGATCCTCTAATACCAACAGTATATTTCTCACAATGGTTATAACTTTGGGACGAATTTCTATGCCAATAGTTTCAATACATTGTTAGTATTTAGGCATGGGGATTGACCTAGTCTCTAGTATTGTTCAAATATAGCATTGTGCAAGATGGTGTCGTTATACCAATTGTCTAGGGCATGGTACATACACAAATATTGAATAAACCCTTTAAAGATGATCAAATTATCCCCCTAATTAGTAGAGAGGTTGATACATGGAAAATCAAAGTGTTTATAAAAACTATACATCTAAACAAATATGTGATGATTTTATTATAATGATTAATTCTTAGCTATATGTTCCAATATTTTTTATTAATATATAGTTTTTTGTTCTTGTGCCTTTTTTCACTAAATCGTAATCCCATTTATGTTTTTTTTTCAGTTTAATGGTTCAAATAAATTCCTTGAATATTCTATTTTTATTTCCAAATACTAGGTATATATATTTTTGTTTATAAAAAGGTCCAAATATAATTGAATTCTTATTTTAAGACAATATTTTCAATTAAGAAATTAATTTTGTATAAATATTTAATTAATCACAATAAAAACTATAGTAAATGTACATTTCATTCATTATGATAAATTATGAACTACTCGAGTATTCAAGTTGGAATTTTTAAATATGTAAGTGGGTATTAATTGATTATCGGTTTATTTTACAGATCATTTCTTGTTCAGTTTTCCCTTATGAAATACCATTCATTCCTTTTGGACATATAAATCTAGCCCATATATAATAATGTAGGTTTCTTTGCTTATATGACATCATAGATTTTATATCAGGTCATAATAATTAAAAGATGAATAATAAATTATAAATTACCATTAAATTAAATTCAGAATATAGTTTACTCATATTTCATCCAAGTGATTATATTTTATTTCTTCTTATATTTTCTATACTTGACAACATGAACAATACAAATAATTCTAAGTTTGCAATGTTTCCCCATGAAACATCAATTTTTTTTGAAATTATCCAATTATTTCCATATCCATATTATACTCAACATAAATATGTGTTTTCTTAATTCATATATCTAAATTTTATATATGAATAATAATTTTACAACAATAAATTTTAGAAGAATGAAATTAATATTTAGGATAATAATAAATTTAAATTAAATAAAAAATTACAAAATTCATTAATTTTTAAACATTTACAGGAAGCAATAATTGTTACTATCGTATCTTATACACATTGTTATATGGGTACGACTAGAGGGTTGTCCTATGTTTTTTTAAGAATTGTAATTCTGGTGAGGTGGTTACATAGATAATTGATGAATAAAGTTTATAGAAGTAATATATTTTTATAATCGTTTATAAGGGATAAAGTAGGACCAAAAGAAGGAGTTGGAATATATAACATCCCAAGTAAATAAAGAAAATGACATTTTTTCAAATTTATTGATAATTTTAAATAAAATATAAAATATACATTAAATTTTATTCTACATTTGATGGAGTACCCGATACGGAACAATGGGTTTCATTGAAATCTTACGTTGCACACAATGTGGAGTTATATGGAAAAATAAAATAATAAATTAATATTATTTTAAATGGTGGATAAATCATAGCCATTGTATTTATGGGAATGAATAAAAATGACTAAAATATGATTATACATGTTTTCTAAATATTTTTACATTAATCCCAAAAACATAGAGGCTTCATATAATAAAAAATCTAATTTAAAGCATAAATACTCTAATATTCATAAAATTGTCGATTTTAACACCTTTTGATGAATAATCCTTTTAAAATCTAGTTTTCATAGCTTTTATATGTTCTATTTAAAAAAAATAAAATTTTTTATTTGAATCGGGACATCAAAATTTACATGGGGTAAATATTTAGTATTTTTCGGAAAAAGTTCATTTTTTAATTAATTGTGAAATATACAGTAATTTAATTCAACACTGCCTTGTAATATAATTTATATATATTTTTATATTATCTTTCTAATTAGTTTTAAAGTACAATTAGATTATATTTTTACCATTTATTCCAATTTTAGTCATTGGAAGTAATTTCACTTTGAAAATGGACACAAATAAATGTCAATCTTTTGATAGTTATTATTTTTTAAAAACACGCTTTTTTTCTATGATAACAGAACTGGATTTTTAATTAATTATTTCAACCAAAATGTTTTCTATATGGAAAATAGATATATATTTTTTTATTTTGGAATATCAAATATATCTTAGGCTGATTTTTGGGTATTTTCTTGAAAACATCAATTTTTTATGAATAGTGAAAACAATAAGTAGTAGTTAAAAAGAAGAATTTTTTATTTAAATTAAATTTTACCACTTCTGTGAATTGAATTTTTAAAAATTTGACAAACATTGTTGTTATTAGTGAGTAAAATTTGGTTCAGTAAGATGAAAATATTTTTTGGTGAATAGAAACATTTGACTTTTATTTACCACATTTAATGGTAAATAGGGTAATTCAACTTAAAAAAAATATTATAATAATTTAAAATTACCATAACCCTTGTCCTAACCTTATTAGATGAGTAATGGATGACCAGGACAATCCTTTGGTCAGACATTTGGAATTTTAAATCCACTTGGGTGAGATAATGATATTAATAAATTTTAATATAAAGTATAAAATTAAAATATCATAAACATGTATTGTTTTCCTAAATTAATTTTTATCTGGGGTAATATAATTGATATTTTTGACTATAAATATTCATTACAAAGAATAAAATATTTCCTACATCATGGTAGTTTTTTTATAATTATTAGAAATCAAATAAATTAAATTAGTTATGAAACAGTAATGATACAGTGTTTACCTGTTTAATCAATGATTTGAATAAATAAGATTACAAAGATTAAAACAACATACAAAACCAGTTCAATTCCTAAAGGATGATTTTGTTTTGAACATGAGTCATCTTATCATATACATTAATGAGTTTTCAACTTTTATAAACTGAAAATCATTATATAATAAAATAATATTTATAAACATTCATAACAAGCCCTCCTCCCCCTTATAAAAAGTCATCACCTCTAACCCATTACTCACACCTTGAAAACCCCATTTCATATCCAAAATATTTCCAATTAATCTCCCTACATCACTCCCCTCCAACTATATGCCTTACCTTAGGTAGATGGAACTTCAACGAAGCCTTTTAGTTAAAACCAATGAACGTTAACCGATTAAAAGGCAACGTCTTCTCTTAAGTTTTTTTTATTTTATTTTATATATCAAACCTCTTAAAAACATTTTATTCATTTATTTTTTTAAAAAAACATTATCTTAAATATACTAGGCTTTTCATAGGAGATTTATTCGAACTACATTTACACACACCTCCATCTAATGGGTTAAGAACATATTTTTTCTATGGATGGATAACTACTACCTCATGAAACGATGATTATTAAATATTCTACTATAACCTCTTATAGAGGCCATTAGGATTTCAATTTATTTACATGGGATATATATTATATTTATATTTAATCTATACTTCTGTATTATTTATTTATATCATACCATTATGGTTTCCATAATGGGGAAATATGATAATTTCATTTAAGGATGTGCAGAATACCACCCCCTCCAAGTGATATGACTCGTTCAAACCATACATGGAATGAATGAATGATGTTATTAAGGAAAATATGTAATTTATATAATATACGATATTATAATGGAATAATAATATACCTCTATATCATTTAGTTTTCATTCCAATTAAAATTAAATGGAAGTAGCATTCAAGCGTATGTACAACATACTATTTTCAAGAAAAGTGCATTTCATTTTCATATATCCAAATGATATAGACTATTATAAATACATATATACGAGAAATATATTATATATATGATATATAAATCCTGAATATATTTCTAGTGATAATGTAATTTCCACCACATGGTGAATTTGTAATTATAACAAGTTCTTTTTTAACTCATGTTTTGAACATCGACAAAATGTCTGATATGAACTCAAATAATTAATTAATTGTAATAGAAGGGTAATAATGAGATATAAAAGGAATAATAAACATGATAAATGTTCTCATGAAATTATAAATTAACTTATGTTTATTATTTCAAAAATTAAATAACAAACGGGTGAATTCGAACATGGGGTAAGGGGGTTTCATATCTCACATTTAATTCTATGATATTTCCAGAGTTCCCCACTTATTTCATGGATGTGGTGTATTATTTAATTCCATTATATATATACAATACTTATTCTTTTTAACACTCATGGTTTTTTTATTAATTTTTTGGTTATTAATTTTTATTCATACGACTCGATTGATTACAAAGAGGTAAGGGGTTTTAATCTCACTTTCTATTCCTATGAGATTCATGCTATATTTACAAATATTTCCGTTGTGTGGTGTACGAAATAACTATGATTGTATTATTTGTTTAATATAATTTAATTTATGGGTATTTATATCTTCATTTTATGATCTATCATTCATGGGGTGTATGTTTCATAAGTTACCAAATCAATAAGGGAACCATTCAGCCTCCAATTTTTAAAAGACTTATTTTTTTATGTATTTTATTTTACATATTCTTATGCAGGGATATGTTATTTAATATCCTTATTGTTTTAAATTTTAGGTCCACATGATTAAATATCCTTTTCTCTCTCATAAAATCATTTTATGAATGTTAATGTGACGGCGTTAGGATGTCGAGTTTCTCTAAGAGAACTTCTAAACTGAATTTTAATTCTTTGGGGTTAAAATTATACTTTGTGATTATGTTGTGATATGACTATGTGTGAATAACACATGATTTTTTATTCTTAACTTCAAATCATATTGGTTGTATTCTTATTTTTCACACATAATTATGTCATTGATTTATCCTTAATCTAAGGATATAATCTTTGCAAGGTACATTGTCTTAATTTACATTCCATTGAATCTAATTTGTATTTTCTACCCCAATTAACATTTATAGGTTTTATATACTACCCTTGGACATATTATATCACGAATCACTATTTATAATGATATTATAAGCTTTGATTGAAGTTATTTCTTAGTTATTTATATTCATATGTCTCCCATTTTGTTAGGAACTCTTTTACTAAAATATTATTTTAAATGTTTTAATGATTTAATAATCTAAATATTTTTTCCATAATGACAGTGTTATCAAAATGGTTTTATGGATTTATTTATATGGTCATTAATGTTCAAACAATTTAATTACTTTAAAATATCTGATGTTGTAAGGGAATCATTGACTCAAAAATCTCTTTATTAATGGTTTTAAATGGTTATGAAAATGGTTTGATAAAGCATTTCTTTTTTAAATATCTTGAAAAGATTTTGAGTGATTAAAAAAGAAATGTTTTTAGTGAAATGTTTATATTTGAAATATTTTATGGGTTATGATTTTATAATGGTACTTGAACATTTGACAAGTGGTTAAGTGATAAACCAAATAATGGACGGTGTTTTGATAATCTATGATGGGTGGTTACATTATAACTTCCAATGATTTTGGTATGGAAGTCGGCCGTATGGGTAATCCATTTAGTGATATGTGTGGAAGTTTACCATATATTAACCCAATTTAATTATGTTTATGTCCCATATTATCATTAAAGGTTATGTGTGATTTCAATTGGTTTTATGGTAATATTATGTTTACAAAAGGGTAAGTAGTGATATTTTATTAAGTGAAGAGTATTTACTACTTAATAATGGTGAAAAGTATTATGTATGTTAAAGCATTCATGGTATTCTTGTTGTTTTGAAATCTACCAGTTTTAATTATTTGTTTATCCCTTACAGAGCTTTATTTCTCATCCAATGTTTTTGAAATGTTTTAGAAATGTTATATATTGTAATGGGGTCAATGATGAGATCAAGGAAAAGTCAGGCTGTCTAAACCATGAAACTAGATATGTTTCTGTTTAAGAGTTTTTTATTTTATGAAAAAATATATACTAATTAGTAGTGTCTGTATGTAATATTCATGTTGATATGTAATAGTTATGGAATAATTTTCTAATACTCTAAACGTGAAAATATCCTCAATGTGAATTATTTACTTAATTCAAGATTGTGTAATGTTTAAGGCCTGTTCTTTATAGTAGGTATCAGAGGACGGTTTAGATAACATTTTATGTTAGGGTGTTATGTAAGTGCATGTGACAAAACAATAATTGATAACATATTAGAATGATTCATAGTAATTTTAGAGGTGATAAATGGTTAAACATTTAGGGGTGAAAAATGATTGGTATTAGATAACCATTGAGGATAAAATATGTTATAGTTATTTTTGAAGAATTTATCTCATTTTTTGCAATGTTAAAAAATAATATAGTTTTAGAAAATTGACAACAAGCAGACCGAGTGACATCTCATCACGTTGGACAAAGCTGTGGGAATTGAAACCCCAACAAATGTGCGATTGGGATTTATCATCTACCACTGGACTATGTGAAGACCATGGTTAATATGAATAATTATTTTTAGTTAAATGATTTTATGGATCATGAATAAGTTGATTTTGATTATTATGTTTTATCCAATGGACATTGTTAGTATAAGGAAATGATCTGGGGATTATATGATAATGGTTATTTTGGATGATGTTCGTTATTTTGGGGAAACACTCTATGCTTAAGAAAAATAGAATAATATTGAATTTGATTTGTGGAGTAATGGTTGAAATTTTATTTTGGAAGAATATATATTTTTATTATGGACGTAAGGTGATTTGGGTTATTTATGGAAATGATTATCCTATAATAGAGAATATGTGATCGGGTTAATTACCCATCAGTAAGAGTCTTTAAGAGTGGTTGATGATTTTTGAGATAAATGTTAAGATTATTTGTGCATGAATATGTGATTAAATCCATCTGGTTTATGGGTTTCAATCATAGTTCTTATTATTTTGAGTAATTTTATAGATAATTTTATATTGAATGGTCTTTATTGAAATTTGGGAACTTTTTGTTGAATTTTGGATATTAAGAATAGTATTTCTTTTTATAAAGGATTCTTCTTTTTGGGGATTATCTGATCTTGTATGAAACATTTTTGTTTTTGTTTGATGTCTAAAGATAGGGGAAATATATTTTCATATTTTTTGGAATATGTGATACTAAGTAAGTTGATTATAATTCTTTTAATGTGACCAAGTAGTTTGAATACTCATCGTTTGGAGAAAATATGAGTTTGAGGTAGAAATTAAGTAATGGATGAATGACTACATGACATGTAAGTATGTTTCCTTATGTATTTATTTAATCTCATAAATAAATTCCTAAACACTATGAAAATTAAATTAAAAAAAATTCGGTTATATTTTCCTATTGGTGAATCAAAGATCCTTTAACCCACTTCATGTTACTGATTATATTGTGGTTAAATTTCTCATAATCATGTTTTCTATCACTCTCCATCAGAACTTGACACCTATATTTTCCACCATATACATTTTTTTATGAAATCCAAGAATGTGTTATCTTGGGTGACCTTTGTACATATCTTTATCTCATTTAACTTGATTGTTTTATTTAAACTTTATCCGGCGTGGGACATTAAATGAAGGTTCCAATTCCAGTTTTAAAATTACGAGGACACAATTTCTAAAAGGGGAAATGATGTAACATCCCAGGTAAATAAAGAATATGTCATTATTTATTATTTATTAATATTTTTAAATTAAATATTAATTTTACATTAAATTGAATGCTACGTTCGATGACTTAACTGATACACAACAATGAGTTTCTTTTAAATCATATGTTGCACACAACGCGGAGTTATACTGAAAAAAAAATATTATTTTAATTGGTAGTTAATTCCTAGCCATTGTATTGGCTGAAATAAACAAAACTAACTAAAATATGATTATACATGTTTGTTAAATGTTTTAATATTTCTAAAATAACTTTTAGAGGCATAAAATAAGATAGAATATGATTTTAAGCCTAAATACTCTAAAATTCATTAAAAGGTTGATTTACCACCATTTGATGGAGAACCCTTTTTTGATCTATATTTTTTCACTTTTATATTTTTATATGAATAAATAAAATAAATCTTTATAATCAGTCCCCCAAATTTACTTGGGGTAAATTTTTTGTATTTTTTTGATAAAGTTCATTTTTTAATGAATAGTGAAAATACATTATTTTAGTTAAAAACTACCTTTTAATATAATTTATTTATATGGATATATTATAATTTTAATTGTTTTTAAAATATAATTAGATTAATTTTTTACCATTTAATCCTATTTTGGTCATTGGAAATAATTTAACTTCGAAATTGGACATAATCTAGTGTCAATCATTTGATAATTATTATTTCTTTAAAACCAAATATTTGTTTTGACAAAGGTAATTAATTATTAATTAATTAATCCAAAAACAATTTTTTTTTAATTTTTGAAATAGATATTGTATTTTAATTTGGAATATCAATTATAACTAAGGCTAAATTTTTTGTACTTTTCTGAAAAACATAAATTTTTGATGAATAGTGAAAACACTAAGTAGTGGTTAAAATGATGAATTTTATATTTAAAAGAAAATTTTATACTTATGTGAATTGAAATTTCGAAAATCCGACATACATGGTTGTTATTAGTAAGTAAAATATGGTTAAAAAATGAAAATAATTTTTGGTGAATAGTAACTTTTTACTTTTATTTACTACTGTTAAAGGAAAATAGGGTAATTTAGGTAAAAAATATTATAATAATATAAAATTACTTTAATATGTGTCCAAACCTTATTTCACGAGTAATGGTCAACCCAAAAAATCTTTGGGTGGTACTTTTGGCTTTTTCAAGCCACTTGGTTAAGATAATGATATTAATAACTTTTTATTTAATGTAAAATAAAAAATATCATAAACACATATTTTTTTACTAAATAAATATTAATGTGGGTTTATATAATATATATTTTGACTATATATATATTTTAGAAATCAAAAAATATTTCCTATATAATGGTATTTTTTTATAATTTTTAGACATCAAATAAATAATATTATTTATTACACAATAACGATGAATTGTTTAGCTCATTAATGAATGATTTAAATAAATAATTTTATAAATATTAACACCATATAAGAAACCTATAAAATTCACATTGGATGATTTTATTTTGATCATGAGTCATAGAATCTTTAATTTTAATGTGTTTTGGACCATTAGAAATATAAATTGATCATATATTAAAAATAATATTTTTAATCATTCTTAATGGGCCCCTCCTCCCACTTATAAAAAGTCATCACCCCTAAACCATTACAAAGACCTCCCAAAAACCTTTTTTTATCCACCCTCTACCCAATTAAGCTCCCTAAGTCCCTCTATTAAACATTGAAGACTTATCTTAGGCAGAAGAATCTTCAAGGAAGCCTTTTTGTTCAATCCAAAGGGAGTTACCTGATATAAAGGTAATGAATTCTCTTTAATTCATTTCTTTTATTTTACTTGTCTAACCCCAAAAGAACTATTTATTCCTTTATTGAATATCAAAATAAGTATCCTCTATATACTAGTTTGTTGATATGACAAGGATTCTAACTACACTTACAAACACCTCTGTCTAATCGGTAAAGAATATACTGTTTCTGTGGATGACGAACTGCTGCCTCACGAAGAAATGATTGTTCAATCTTCTCATACAACCTCTTATGGTGGCCATTAATATGTAACTGTATTTATTTATGATATTTATTATATTTATATTTCTTCTAGACTCCTGTATTTTTTATTTATATCACACCTTTATGAATTCTGAAATGGGTAAATACGATAATTTAAATTATGGAAGTGGGGACTACTACCCCCTCAATGTTGTATGACTCGTTCAAACCATACATGGAATGTATAAAAAATGGTGTTTTTTGGTCAGAGTGGATACTCAAGAGGGGGGTTAATTGAGTTCAAATTAAAATATCTGTTAAAGATAATTTCTATTAAAATCCCCCAATTTATAAAACAAGTTAAAACATAGTGAATTTTTAAAACTATAAAGGTTCAATTTGGTTCTCAAAGATTTATTAGGTCTCAGTCAAAGTAATCAGAAGATTAAATTGTCTTTTGAAACTAATCTACTGATTTACAATATTTACAAACACTTTCTATATTAACTATCAAAGTAACTTTAAAATAGTTTTGTATTTTAAAGTATCAACATCAGAATATAAAAGATAAAAGTATAATACAGTAAAACACAATCTAAAATGGACATAAGATATAACCAAGAGGTTCAGTCTCATGCCGATACTTATTCCTCTCAATTTTATATATAAATTTTATCCACACCCTGGATCGGGGTTAACAATAGTTTACAAACTATCCAGGTACTCAAACCTCTACCACAGTTATTCGTGGAAAAAACAACTCAACAGAACACAAGCTGTTCAAGTCTTACTTGACCTCTACTACTATCCTCAGTGGGGAACACAAGAGATAAAACAGATGTGATTGGGGATTTAGAGATCCTCTAGTTTAGCACAATAAATAGTGTGTGTGTAAAATAAACAGGGTAAACATACCGCTCAAATGTAAATAAAGAAATCACTTAGAGAGAAAATAATAATGTATATAATGCTCTAGTGATTAGCATTGCAGATTGAGACTCGTTGGATTCATCAGAAATGATTCAGAGTCCTTTTTATTATTTTTTTTGAAAAAAACTGAGGGTCATGGTTCAACTATGTGTTCTTCATGAGTGATAATGTTCTCTTTATTTCAGTTCCTCCAGTAGTGTCGGATTGCATGCAAGAGAGTTCTTGAATGATTTTTCAAATCTCTTCTTCGTGCTCGGGATTTTTCTTCTATTCAGTACACAGCCCGTGTGTATTGTCTATAGCTTCTCGTATGTTTTGGTATGTGTATTTGTGTGTCACATCCTATATTTCAGCTCAATACTCCATAAATTCCTCAACATACGACAATAGGAATGATTTCCTTTCCATTGGTACGAGGTACGGTTTCCAGACATGCAACAACTATCATTAAATAACATTAATTGCATTAAAAACATCAAATATGACCGTTAGCATTATTTAAATAATATTGACAAAAAGGTTAAGAAACGGTCTCACAGTAGTTGTGAAAATGGTGCCTCCTTGAACCTGTGTCTCTTACACGGTATGTGTTTCACGGTGTGTGGCTCATGGTGTGTCCTTCACATTATGTCTATGTCATGGTGTCTGAGTCATGGGGTCTGAGTCACAGTGTGTCTAAGTCATGGTGTCTGACTCACGGTGTGTCTGAGTCACAGTGTCTGACTCACGGTGTGTTTGAGTCGCGGTGTCTGAGTCACTGTGTGTTATTCATGGTGTATGGGTCACGGTGTCTGACTTATAGTTTCTGGCTTCTGGTACCTTGGTCATAGTACACTGCTTCATGGTTTCAGGATTTCTTTCACGGTGTGTAGAGGTCACGGTGTCTCACTGGTCACGGTGTCTGTGTCTTGCACATAATCTGTCTTACCGTGTCAGACTTGACAGTGTCTAGATACTTAGAAAAATAATTGAATTCAAACATAAACAGTAATATTCCTAATATGAATTATGCTTAACCTGTATAAGGTAAGAGAATATGAAACATAAATACAGAGGTTTGATAATATAAGTAATATTTGTGATCATGCATAAGATTTTTAAAAAATAATGAAATTAATTAGCAGTAATAGGATTTTTGATCATTAAAAAATGATTAATACTTGAGGATTCCATGAATCCCCCCCTTTTTGATGATCTTAAATCATGTATAGAGAAAGTATAAAATGAATGCAAATGAAGAGGAAAATAAATTATAATAACATATAATTTTGGATGAGTTAACTTATGTTTTGTTCTGATGGTTTTCATCTGATGTTTTTCTCCCCCTTTTAGGATCATCAAAAAGTAGAGAAAAAGGAGTGAAACAATTCATTTTTCATTAAAAATGTTCAGAATACATCATACAATAGAAATACAAAAACAAAGACTTCCCATTCAAAATTAAGAATCATTGGTTGGCATCACGGAAAGGATTTCTCTTTTCTTTTATCACCAGTAGGGCATGGAGATGATGTTGAAGAAGGCATGAAGGTAGTAGACAAAGATAGTAAAGGTAGACCATAAAATATGAAGGGAGAAAAAGTAGGAACTGTAGAAGATCTAGTCTGTGGTTGGCCAAGAATGACTGGTCGGATCTGAGATAGAGCTTGGTTGACAGACCCGACAGTTGTGGCTTGGGTAGGTAGAACAGGTCTAAGGGGTGCAGTAGCTGGAGCAACTATATTTGTAATGTGCACATGAAGATATAACTTCAAAAGATTAAAGAAATCAGAAATTATTTCTCCACCATATTGCATATCCTTTTCAAAATCATCCTTATTCTCCATTAAATTGTACAATAGTGTGGTGAACTCTGTATGATTCTGAACATGAGCATTAAAATCGTGAGTTACTAGAGGGATTTTCAAATTCTCCACAAGATGCTTAAAGTGAATGGTCATGTAACTTTTAGAGAAAATATGGGTGAGATAAAAGTCTATCTTCTTGGTGATCTCCTATTGAGCATCATTGGAAATCTTAGAATGAATGAAAATGAAGTCAAGTGATCTATAAATGTTCTTCACAACTTTAGATAAAGAAGATAATTCTAAACCACTAAGGGAATTCTGAATTTCTTCCTTGATTATGGATCTGAGTAGAGAATCATCCATAGAAGGTGTGGCGGTCTGACCAGATGGAGGAGAAGCCTTGATAGATATGGTTAGTGCTTTGATCTGTCTCAAAACCTTTTGAAGGCATCCATTGTACTCATCTGTAAGCTTATTCAGATTATCTACAAGCTCTATCATGTGTTGTAGAATATTTTTGTGCCTTTATCCAATATTCTCATCAAAAGATAATAGATATGGATGAACTTGAGATACAATCTCTCTTGAAATGTTGGAAACATTTGGTTCTGGAGAAGTAGTAGAATGTGCAGGAGTAGCTACAACAGGAGTAGGATCTGATCTTGAAGACAATTCTTTTTGATGTTTTTCCACAATATCATTCAATATTGTTACATCAGCACTAAGCAGTTTGTTTTCAACCCTTACTTCCTGAATTTCATGGATCATCCTTGGTTGAATATGTAGAATAATATTCTCCAAATGAATCGAGGCATCTTACTGACTTAGTTGAGTCACAGGGCAAGGTTGAGAGGATATAATCTTCTCAAATCCAGCTAAGATAGTCTCTCCAAAGACATTCAAATATTCTTTACTTACAAAGGACTGTTTCTCAGGTAAGAGTCTAGGTTAAGGTAGTGGAACGGGTTCTGGTGCAGATTCTGGTTGAGGATCAGGTTAAGATGTAGGTTTAGGGTGAGTGACTGACTTCAATTGAAACAAGGAAGAGAGATCCATTCCAGTTCTAGTCACTTACTGTGATTCATTTACATCATAAAAGCTAGGGAATTCATACCAAGTGTGCTCAAAGTATTAATTAGTGGAAAGAGGTGCATCACCAAGTTCATATTCAGATTCATCAGACTTAGTTGCACAAGGTTCAAGGTGCTGAGGTTACTCCCCCTCAAACTGTGCTTCTATTTCAGAAACTATAGCCTCAGCAGCATGATTAAGATCCACAGGATCAACTCTATTCTCCTCATCCATTTAATGTATTTCCAACTGAAAGGAAATATCAATCCTCTCTTCAGCTGAGGGTATGTACTCATGAACCGACTGTTCTATAGGCTGTGCTTCTAGAGTTTCTTCTTCCACAGAGGTGAGATCTTCTATATTTTCTTCTTGCATTCCAGAGAGTTTTTCTGCACCAACAGACTCTTCAATGGCTTGCTGCTTTAAAATAGGGATAATCAAATCTTTTTCAGCCTCAGGTTGGGTTTCCAGATCAACATCGTCTCTAGAAGCATGAGTTTCTTCCTCTCCAAGAACAACAGGAGACTCTTCTCCAATAAACACAACAAAAGGTTATTCTTCTCTGAGAACAACAAAAATTCCTCTCTAAGAGGAATTTTAGCAGGAACATCAACAGGGACCACAGTCCTTTACTTCTCAACAGGAGCTGCTTTCTTTTGTGGCACTTCAGCCTCTTCTCTAGGTGGTACTTCAACTGCCACTTCCTCTTCTTCTACCTCTTCTAGACACTCAGTCACTCCATCTAGTTCCAAACCAGGATCAGTAATATTTTTCGGCCTTCATGGATAATCAACATGATTATAATTCTTATACAATTGATCATTATCCTCGACCCATTGCTTCTTCTAAGGGTTCAAATTAATTTTCATTTTTCTAATGGTAGTCTTGGAAGAACAAAAATCAAAATCCATGAGCTTTTCATCATTCATCCCAACAACTCCTTTGGAAACTATCATAGCCAAAATCATCCTTGAGTAAAGAAATGATGTGGATTTGAAAGTGACCTTAATCATTTCACACATATAGTGAATGATATATTTGAAAATATTGATCTTATGGCCATTTTTTATTAGATGAATCAGGAACACATCCTGAAACTTTAAAATAGAAGAATATCCTTTCCATGGGCTAATTAAATTATGAAAAATTTTAAAAAGGATCCTTCCCTCCCCATCCAACTCTGCAGCTATGGCCCTTCACTTAGTGCCATTTCCAGTTAATATTTCCAAGCAATTCTCTAGGTTAAAGATGTTGGTTGAAAGAGGAGGGTATCTTTGGTAATCATCACAAATACCTTCATGAGGGATCCTTAGGAATACAACCCATAGCCTTGAAGAGAATGAGCATTTATTTCCTTGATCCATCTTGTCACCATTAATCTTTCTCCAGCATCAATGGAAAACATTAGATACTAATTGAATTGCGCAACCAGCCTTGGGTAGTTAGGTCTATCTTGTCTAGAGAACCATTCAAACCATCCTTGTTCTCTTAAGATTTTTAGAACCAAAGACTTGCTAGAAAACAGCCACTCAAGGAAAATCTATTTCTCAGGAACTAATGTACGGCTTACTAGGTTAGGATTCAGGGGACTATCAGGATATATCTTCGGTGCTCTTTTATGTTTTTTCGTGAGGCACTTCTCAGATGAGGGTGAACATGGACGTTTCATCTTGGGCATCCACTGAAGATTCAGGAGAGAGAGAAGGAGAGAAGGTATGAAACGTAAAGAGGGTTTGAGAGAGTGAGTAGGAGATAGCTCAAGTAAGGAATCAAGTGAAAACCCTTATGTTTTATCAATTGGTATTGTTAAACGTCATAAAAACAAAAACATGAGAAATCAAAGAGAGATGAAATAAAAATTACCGCGATACGGGTTAAAGTAAAAGTATAAACAATCTTCACGGTGAGACCGTGAGTAGTCATTACGGTGCGATGAAAAATAGTCGTCATGGTGAGACAGTGACTATTCTATGTAGTCACAGTGAGACCGTTATGTGGCTAACTATGAACACAAGGTGTTAACTGTGAGACCGTAAGCATGAAATAGTAAATCAAAAACAGTGAGCATGAAACCATAATGTAAAATATAGCATAATATTAAATAGTAAGACCGGTAATATATCTATTTATGATTAATCATACCAAGATCATATATTATGTAGTATAATCTCTCATAATTTAATGGTTTAGTAAATATATCAGCAAGTTGATATTTAGTACCAATGAATTCTAAAGTGATATCACCCTTTTGATAATGATCCCTCAAAAAGTGATGTCTTACATCAATATGTTTTTTCTTATAATGTGAAACCGGATTCTTTGAAATGTTAATAGCACTTCTGTTGTGACAATTTATTGGTACATGTCTGAATTGATCTCCATAATCTAGTAATGTGTGTTTCATCCACAAAATTTGCTCACTACATCTTCCAGCAGCTATTTATTCAGCTTCTGAAGTAGATAACACAATAGAATTTTGTTTCTTACTACACCATGATACTAGTGACTTGCCTAAATGGTGACATGTTCCAGAGGTGCTTTTTCTATCTAACATACCTCCAACAAAATCAGCATCAGAATAACTAACTAATTCAAATTATTTTCCATTTGGACAGAACAGTCCTAGATTGGGAGTATGCATAAGGTATTTAAAAATTCACATTACAGCATTTAAATGTGATTCTTTAGGGTTTTCTTTAAAACGAGCACACATACACACACTAAACATAATATCAGGACGGCTAGAATTTAAGTGGAGTATACTTCCAATCATTCCTCTATAAGTGGTTTGATCAACAGATTTTCCATCTTCATCAAGGTCCAACATACAGGTGGTACTCATGGGAGTGTCACTACTTTTAGTGCTATCCAATCCAAAAAGTTTTAAAATATCTCTAGTGTATTTACTTTGACTTAAAATAATTCCATCATTGTTTTGAAAGATTTGAAATCCAAGAAAAAATTTTAGTTCACCCATTAAAATCATTTCAAATTTTTTTTGCTTCATTTTAGATCAATCAGTTCATATAAAAGTTTTTGAAGATCCAAATATAATATCATCTACATATATTTGAACAACTAAAACATCTCTAGAAATTTGTTTTATAAAAAGTTTACGATCAGCTTTACCTTCTGTAAAACCATTAGAAAAATGAAGAGTACTTAATATGTCATATCAGGCTCTAGGAGCTTGTTTTAAACCATATAAAGATTTTGATAATTTGAAAATATGATTTGGAAAAAGAGGGTTTGTAAATCTAGGTGGTTGTTCAAAAAAAACATCCTCAGCTATATACCCATTTATGAATTCACTCTTGACATCCATTTGATATAGTTTGAAATTTAGATGTGCAGCATAAGAAAGTAACATCCTAATGGATTCTAGTCTGGGTACTGGAGAAAAAGTCTCCTCATAGAAAATTACTTTCTCTTGAATATAGCCTTGTGAAACTAACCTAGCATAGTTTCTAACTATGTTTCTAGCTTCGTCTACTTTATTTATAAACACCCATTTAGTGCCTATGGTGAAAGTGTCCTTAGGTCTTTCAACAGGTTTCAAAAAATTATTTCTTTCAAACCGATTTAGTTCTTATTTCATAGAAATTACCCAACATTTCTCATTAATAGCATCATTAATGTTTTTAGGTTCAAGCTATGATAAGAAGGCTTGTTGTTCAACCTGATTTCTAAGAGAAGCCCCAGTTTGTGTTCCTCTATCAAGATTTCCAACAACAACATCTAATGGATGATTCTTTATAATCCTAGTTGATCTAGTAAAGGTAGGACTAGAAATTTTAGGTTCATCTATAGGTTCAGGTTCATTTGGAACAGATTCTAAAATATTTCCGGAACTCGTTGTCTTTACAATAGGTTCATTGATTTTATCATTAAGGGTTAGAACCGATAAATCTTCTTCATTATTTTCAAGAGATGACTTAGGTTTATGTGGATCATTTTCATCAAATTTTATGTAAACAGATTCTTTCACACACTTGGTTCTCTTATTGAAATCTCTATAGGCTTTTCTAGTTATAGAATATCCTAAAAATATTCTATCATCACTCTTAGAAGAAAACGTGTAAATATTATCCTTGGTATTTAGAATAAATACATTGCAACTAAAGACTCTAAAGTAATTAAATTTAGGATTCCTATTGTTCCACAACTCATAAGGGGTCTTTTTGAGAACAGGTCTCACTAAGACAGTATTGATGATTTAACAAGTTGTATTTACAGCTTCAGCCCAAAATTAAATTGGTTGATCATACTCATTAAGCATTGTCCTTGAAATTTCTTGAAGGGTTCTATTTCTTCTTTCTTCTACACCATTCTGCTAAGGTGTCCTAGGGGTAGAGAAATTGTGAGTAAATCCATATTGTGAGAAAAATGAGTCAAACTCCTGATTTTCAAACTCATGGCCATGATCACTTCTTAGGGTCTTAATATTAATTCCATTAATGTTTTCTACAGACATAGAGTATTTAATAAAGTAAGAACAAGCTTCACTTTTGTGAGCTAAGAAGTATACCCAAGTATAACTAGAAAATTCATCTACTACAACATAGGCATAGTGCTTCCCATTTAATCTAGAAACTCTATAAGGTCCAAACAAGTCCATGTGAACCAACTCGAGAGGTTGAGAAGTAGAGACTTCTTTCTTTGTTTTGAAAAAGATTTTGTGTTACATTACCTTTTGATTGGGATTAAAAACTTTGTAATTGGGAAACTCAAGTTTGGGAAAGTCTCTAAATATGTTCTTCCAAGTCAGTTTTCTAAGTGAATGTATATTAGAGTGTCCTAGTCTTCTATTCCAACACCAATATTCTTTATGAAAAGCATTTAAACAAGTAATGTTTTTCTTAGCTAAAGAATTCAAATCAAATGCATAAAAATTTTCATTTTTCAAAGCAAAAAATACTAAAACATTATTAGAATTAAAAATATTACAAGAATCATTTTCAAACATAACATTATTTCCATCATCACAATATTGAGATATACTTAATAGGTTATATTTATGTCCATCAACAAACAGAACATTATAAATTAAAACAGAGTTATTGTTACCAATTTGGCCTTGGCCGATGATCATTCCTTTAGAATTATCTCCAAAGGTGACATGGCCTCCATCATTATTAATTAAGTTCTTGAATCATGAATAATCTCTAGACATTTTCCTTGAACATCCACTATCCAAGTATCATATCTTTTTATAGGAATTCTTCAAGCAGGTTTCATACAAAATAGTTTTAAACATAGAATGATTTTGGTAGCCAGATTCTCTTGGGTCCAGATAGGTTTGTAATCAATGATTTTGGTACCCAAATTTTCCTTATGGGTCTCATATATTTTATAGAATCAAAATATTTTGAAAGATAAACTCTATTTCATCTATAACTATGTGAATAACTAGTTCAATCATATGAATTTCTAGAACATGAACTAGCAGTATTCTGTCAGGATTTAGGAATAAATCTAGTTTTAGTGAACTGTCTTTTTACAGGTTGGTAACCTATTCCAGTAGTGTACATTGGTGAAACTTGTTTACCTAACATTTGGGTAAGTGTTTATTTTCCATTTGTGATCATTTCTAAGTCTTTTCTTAGTTTCTCATTAGACATTTTCATTGCAGTATTTTCCTTTAACAGTTGAGCATTCTTTTCCTTTTCTATATCCAATGCAAATTTAACATTATCAGTGAGAGAATGTTGTTTCTTTAATGACTTATATTTGTCCTTAATTTCATTACATGTTTATTCAATAATGTTACAATATTCAAATAGTTCCTTACTATACATGTTTTCAGATTCAGAATCAGAATTAGTTCCAGAATAATAATCATTCAGCATAGGGGAAACAGGTACCTCAGATGTATTGGTCATGAAACACATGTTGGCATGATTCTTTTCAGAGTCAGATGATTCAGATTCACTTGTGTTGTATTCTAAAGCACTCCAAGAAGCTTTCATTTCCCTGTTATACTTATTGTCCTTGAAGTCATGTTTCTTCTTGAACTTCAATTTTGGACAGTCAACTTTTATGTGTCCTTTCCTTTTGAATTCATAGCAAACAACCTCATCACTCTTATCAGCTTTATTCCAGTCCTTTTTTCAATTACCTTTGTTCTCATACTTTCCTTCGTAGTTTGATTTTCTGAAGAATTTCTTCTTACTCTAGAATTTATTAAATCTCCTGGCCATTGAGCCATTTTTGCATCACGGTCAGATTCTGAACATTCACTTGTTGATATTTTAGTCAGTATGTGAACTTTTTCTTTGTCCTTTCTCTTTGAAGAAGTAGACTTAAATTCCACGAATTTTCTCTTGGGTTCATCATCATCTTCTTTGTTCACCTTTATTTCTTCCTCATACATCATAAGCTTACCAATAAGCTCCTTGACAGGCACAATAGCAATATAACTAGATTCGCTAATTGAAACATATGTGCCTCTCCATCTATCTGGAAAACATCACAGTATCCTCATGAATTTTTCCTTTGATGAAATAGATTTTCTAAGGGAGTTCATAGTATTGACAATCTCATTGAACCTGATTTACATGTCAGAAATATGTTCATCAGTTTTCATTTTAAAATTTTCATATTTAATAGTATATGTGTTCAATCTAATTTATTTGACATTACTTGTTCCCTCATGAGAAACACCCAAAGTATCCCATATTTCATAAAATATTTTAGAAGAAGATATTATATTGAATTATTAATCTCCAAAATCACAATACATGGCATTCATAGATTTACAATTATTATTTTGAGCTGTCTTAGTTGGTTCATCCCATGTTGTTCTTTCAGTTTCTGGAATTTTATATTCAGATTCTATAGCAGTCCAGATATCAAAACCCATACTTTCTAAATGTATTTTCATTTTAATTTTCCACTGAGCATAGTTGGTACCATTGACGAAAGGTGGCCGGTTAGTAGCATCACCTTCCACTCTATTTTCCATAGCAATATTTTAGAAGATAAATATTTAAAGAGATAAAATTTAGAACTAACAGAAATTTAAGATCATTAAAGATACAACTAAAATCACAGTTTAAAAACAGAGTATTTCGAAAATTATGAACAACAAAAAAAATTCCTCTGATAGCAAATGATGGTCTAAGTGGATACTCAATAGGGGGGTGTATTGAGATCCAATTAAAATTTCCGTTAAAGATAATTTCTATTAATATTCCCCAATTTATAAAACAAGTTAAACTATAGTGAATTTGTAAAACTATAAAGGTTCAATTAGGTTCTCCAATATTGATTAGGTCCCAGTCAAAGTAATCAGAAGATTAAATTTGATTTTGAAACTAATCTAATAATTTACAATAGTTACAAACACTTGCAATATTAACTATCAAAGTAACTATAAAATTGTTTTGTATTTTAATGTATAATCAGTGGAATATAAATGATAAAATTAGTATACTTTAAAAATTTAACTAAAAATGCACAGAAGATATAACCAAGAGGTTCAGTCTCAAGTCGATACCTAGTCCTCTCAAATTTATATATAAATTTGATCCACACCCAGGATCGAGGTTAACAACAGTTTACAAACTGTCCAGGTACTCAGACCTCTACCACAGTTATTCATGGGAAAAACAACTCAACATCACATAGGTTGTCTTGTCCTACTTGACCTCTACCACTATACTCAGTGGGAAATACAAGAGATAAAATAGATGTGAGTGAGGATTTAGAGATCATACAGTTCAGCACAAGAGACAATTTTTGTGTAAAATAAATAGGTTATACATACTAATCAAAATTAAATATTGAAGTCACTTAGAGAGAGTATATGATAGTTTAAAAAGCTGATGTGATTAGCAGTGCAGCTCTAGACTCGTAGGATTCATCAGAAATGCTTTTGAGTCCTTTTCTGATTTTTGTTGAAAAAACAGAGTGTCGTGGTTCAACTTTGTGTTCTTCACGAGTGATAATGTTCTCTTGATTTCAGTTCGTCCAGTTGTGTCGTATTGCATGCATGTGCGTTCTTGATAGATCTTGTAATCTCTTTTTCGTGCTCAGGATTGTTCTTCTATTCAGTACAGAGCTCACATGTATTGCCTGTAGCTTCGTGTATGTTCTGGTATGTCTACTTGTGTGTCACATCCTCTATTGCAGCTCAATCCTCCTTAAATCCCTCAAGCTCCAGCAATAGGAATGATTTCCTTTCCACAGGTACAAGGTACGATTTCCTGACATGCAACAACTATCATTAAATAATATTAATTGCATTGAAAACATCAAATATGACCGTTAGCATTATTTAAATAATATTGACAAAAAGGTTAAGAAATGGTGTCACAATGGTTATGCCAATGGTGTCTCCTTGAACCGGTGTCTCCTTCATGGTATGTGCCTCACAGTGTGTGGCTCACAATTTTCCCTTCATGGTATGTCAATGTCACGGTGTCTGAGTCGCGGTGTCTGAGTCACGGTGTGTCTGAGTCAAGGTGTCTGACTGATGTTGTGTCTGAGTCATGGTGACTGACGGACGGTGTGTCTGAGTCATGGTGTCTAACTCACAGTGTGACCTTCACAGTGTCTGGGTTATGCTATCTGACATATAGTTTCTGGCTTCTGGTGCCTTGCTCAAATTATTTTTCTTCATGGTGTCAGGCTTTCTGTCGTGGTGTGTTGAGGTCACAGTGTCTCACTGGTCACGATGTATGTTTCTTGCACAAAGTCTTTCTTACTCTGTCAGACTTCACGGTGTCTTGATACTTAGACAAATAACTGTATTCAAACTTAGAAAGTAATATGCATAATATGAATTAAACTTAACCATTATAAGGTAGGATAACATGAAACATAAATACATAGGTTTGATAAGATAAGTAATATTTGTTATCATGCATTAGATTTGTAAATAATAATGAGATTAAATAAAAGTAATATGATTTGTGATCATTAAAACATGATTAATACATGAGGAGTGAAAATGTGTTAATTAAAATAAATAATGTATACAATATAATATAATATACTCTAATAATAATACACCAATGTATCATTTGTTTTTCATTCCATTTAAAATAAAATGCATGTAGCGTTCGTGCATACGTACAGCTTACAGTCTCCATGAAGGGTGCATTTCATTTTCATATATCCAAATGATATTGTCTATTATAAATACATATATAATAAATATATATTATAAATATGATATATATATATATATATCATTAATATTATTCTATAGATAATTTTATTTCAACCACATTGTCTATTAATAATTATAACATGTTCCTTTTTTACTCAAGTTCTGACCATCGACAAAATGTCTGATATGAACTCGAATAATTAACTAATTATTATAGCACAGTAATAAGTTAAATAAAATGAATAATAAACATAAAAAATGGCTTTATGCCTGTATATATTTACTTAAGATTAATATTCGTGAAATTAAAGAACAAATGGGTCATGTCGGAAATGCGGTTATGGGTTTCATATCTAACTTTTAATTCTATGAGATTTTTACTATACACCACTTTTTTATGGCATGTGGTGTATTATTTATTGACATTTGAAATATATTACCATGATTATCTTTATATTCATGGTATTATGTGATTCATTTGGGTTTTATTAACTTTTGGTCACACGACTCAATTGATTACAATGAGGTAGGGGGTTTTCATCTCACTTTTTATTCCTATGAAATTCATGCTATATTTACCACTATATCCTTATGTGTTTTTTATGTACTATCCATGAGTGTATTATTTATTTAATATACTTTGATTTATGGGTGATTAATGTTTCATTGTATGATTATTCTTTCATGGTGTTTATGTTTTTTATGTTGCCAAATCGATAAGGGAACTTTTCACCCTCGTATTTTTAAAAGACTTCTTTTTGTTATATATTTTAATTTAAATAATCTTATGTTGGGATATGTTATTATATATCTTTATTGCTATAAATATTATGTACAAGTGATTAAATAACCTTTTCCCTATCATAAACTCAATTTATTAATTTTACTATGACGTTGTTAGGCTGTCACATTTCTATTAGATAACTTCTTAAGCCAAATTCATTTCATTAAGGTTCAACTTATACTTCTTGATTATGATGTTCGATGAATAGGTTTGAATGAACTATCATTTTTTTACACATAATATCCACATATATTTGGCATATTATTATTTTTCACACTTAATTATGTCATGGATTTATCCTTAATCTATGGATATCATATTTACAATAGACTTTGTTTCAATTTAAATTCCATTCAAACTTTTTTATTTATTAAAAACCAATTCACTTTTATATGGTGTATATATTTCCCTTTGACATATTATAGAATGAGTCTCTTTATTAACATTATATTTTATCTTTTATTGATTTTATTACTAAATTATTTGTATTCAAGCGTCTCCAATTTAGCTAGGAACTCTTTAAAAAAATATCATTTTAATTGTTTAAAAGATTTATTTTTCTAAATATTTTCCATTAATGATCATGTTTTCAAAATGTTTTTATGAATTTATTTATATGGTCATTAATGTTCAAAAGCTAATTCCATTAAAACGTTAAAAGTGGTATGGGACACTTCAATTCCAAATTCTCTTTATTAAATGTTTTAAATGGTTTTGAAAATGGTTTGATAAAGTATTTATTTTTTCAATATATTAAAATGATTTATTGTGATTTAAAATGATGTTTTATTAGGTAAATTTTTATATTTGCAATATTTTATGTGTTTTGAGTTTATAATGGTACTTGGACATTTGACGGGTGTTTATGTGATAAACCAAATGATGGGTGGTGTCATGATAAACCAGTGCAGTTGGTTATGTTATAACCTAAAATTTATTGGGTATGGAAGTCAGATGTATGGATATTCCATTTAGTTATATGTGTGGAAGTCAACTATATTGTTATTTTATTTAAGTATTTTTAGGTCCCATGTTTCATTTATATGTTATGTGTACTGTCTATAGATTTTATGAGAACTTTTTTGTTAAAAAAGGGTAAGTAGTGATCTTTTATTCAGTGAAGAGTATTTACTTCTTCATAAAGGTGAAAATTATTACTATGATAATGTATTCGTTGTTTAGTTATTGTTTTGAAAAACTATCATTTTTCTTTCTTTGGGTATCCGTTAATGAGCTTTTTTTCTCATCCAAAGTTTTTGAAATTATTTTAATAGGACATAAAGTAGAATAGGATCATGGATGGTATCATTGAAAAGTCATGATGTCAAAAACATGGAACTAGACATGTTTCTTTTTAAGAGTTTTTATTTTATGAAATAAATGGATATTGAGTAGTAGTGTCTCTATGTAATATTCAAGTTGATATGTAATAGTTATGCCCTAATTATAGAAAACATTAAACCTGGAAATATCTTCTATATAAAGTATTCACATAATTAAAGATTATATAATATTTATGGTAGGGTCCATAATGAATATCTTGCATGATACTGTGAAGAAATTTATAGAATGGATTTTCACTCATTTTTAGGAAAAGTATCTAATCACGAGGCATATTCCATGGAAATTTTCCTATTTTCTACAGAGCCATGTGGAATTAGGCACTTAATATAAGTGGACTAAAAGTAGGGGTAATACATATATGTTAATTCCTATAATATGGACTACAACAACTATCTGATGTGAAAGAAAGTTAATTCCATGATGATTTATTTTAATATTAAAAATTATTTGTTCAATACAAGGCATAGTGAAAAAATATATAAGGTAAAAATAGAGGAATTATATATTTTAACCATAATTCTCAAAATTTTTGATATTCTTATACATTAGTTTTTTATTAACCTTATCATAAGACATAATAACCAAGAAAATTCAATAATTGATGTAAAAATTTTAAAAACATTAAAAATTTATAATTATATAAAAATGAATTTAATATAAATTTTTTTTCAAATAACATAAATCATTCATCAATTATTATTTTATATATCTTGTTTACCAAGAAAAATAAATAATTATGCAAAATTATATGATGTTTCTTGAAATTATAATCTAAGCTATATAATTGTTTAAAATTACGACTAATTTATTTATTTTCAAATATTATATAAATATTAATTGTATTATGGAATTTTTGACCACTAATATTTATTAGATAAAAACATTTATAAAATGAACTTGAATCAATAAAAATTCTTTAGTTTTACAAATTTTATATTTTCTGAATGTTTCTATGAAAATGTTTACTAATTTTTGAGTTATGTATGTTCATTAATGAAAAATTTAGTGTCCTATGCTGATTCAATTATTAATTATTCATAAAAAATCATTATATTATATTTTAATAATTTAATGAAAAATCAAAAAACATTTCCACTACTTTTCAAAACTCATCAAAAATCCATTCAATGAAATCCATATAAATTTTATCTATTATAATATGAATAAATAATTTTGTAGGAAAATTATAAATTTTCAATAATGGAATCTCAACACATTCATTCCTAAAACATTTTAAATGAATATTAATTAATTAATTAATTTAATTATTAATGAGAATAGAAGTATGAAAAATTTAAAATGAAAAAGTTAAATTTATTTTTATTTTCTTATTTAACAATTCAAAAGATATTTAATTCATTAAAATTAAAAAAAAAATACAAAAACACAAATATGATCAAACAGTTACCTGGAATGACTATAATCCATTACCGCATAAACAATTTAAAATCATATCAATTAAATGGAATCAAACTCATGTGGTTTACCAATTCCATAATTAGTATATTTTTCCTTATAAAATATATATCATCGATAATATAATTCTAATATTACATTATTAAATCAAATTCATCCATCACAAATAATTAAAAAAATTAAATTAAAACCAAATAGATTTAAAATTTCCATTTTTAAAAAATTATTGATATGAAATCGTCCAAACAAATTAATTTAAAAATTATGTTAATAAAACATTAATAAATAAACCACATTAAAAGAATAAAATACCCCAAATGTAGATTAACAATTCTCAAAAAGATAAATAGAGATTAATCCACCAAGAAATAATATAGTTCATGTTATGTCATGCATTGTTCATTGAGTTTATTATAATAATTGGATTACTAATACCATGACAAACTTATATTTATTGATCAAAAGTATAATAACATGATTTCCTAATAGTAATTTAGTTAATTTTTATCTATGGTATTGTCCATATACATTTAATAGTTAATATTAAAAAAATATTTACTTGTGTGATGAAAAAATATTAATTAATACGTAATGTTAAAATTTTTTCCTCTCTAAAAATATGTATCTCATAATTAATAATTCATTTTTGAAAAAAAATAACATTAAAAAAAACATTAATTATTATGGAATATTTTTTAAATAACTCCTTTACTTTTTCCAATGAATTAATGTATGTTTACATTGGAACTAATAAATTGGTTAAACATAGTAAATTCCAGATGGATTCGTCAGAATAGATTCAATCCCATTTAACATACTATATATACATACTCCCTTTATGAGTTGTTTATTTGTTAGAGGGTGTAGATTCATTGTTCCACCACCACATGTGGTTTCTTATGATCATCTCTTCCTTATATCTAGAAGATATTATTACTTAAAAAATTGTACACACAAGAACAAATGCACAACCTATTAATAAGGTGAATTTTCATGATATATTCATAATGGATAAAAGAAAAAAAACATTAAAAAAAATATAAAACATGAAAATAAAATGAATTCTTGAGTAAAATATAAAATCATTTATTTTATATTGAATAAAATCATAGATTAACCAGTCAATTTATTTTCACCTAGATAACTTCATATTTTCAATTTTATTAAAATAAGTTAAATGAAAAACCGAGAAACATTATTTAATCAATTGATTTTAATTGTGATGATAATCTATTTAAAAAATATGAGTCATAATTGAGTTTTTATTGTGAGATAGGAATTTCAATTTTCATAGTCCCTGGTTTGGATATTCACTCCAAGAGGGGATGTGAGGGGAAATTTGTAAATGGGAGGATCAATGATTAGTTGACTATTAGAGGAATAATGGTGAATGTTGAGTTTTGGAGAGGATGTGTATTTCAATCACGGGTAGTAGGAAATCATTGAAGATAATATTTATTTATTTTTTTAATTTTGTCATGTGAGGGTTATGAGTGGATTTGGTGATGTTATAGGTCGATCACACATAATGAAATAATTAATTTAAAAATTTATTACATTAGTCGAGTATGAGGAGGGAAAATATTGGGAGGTGGAGGAAATTTTAGTTACTTGTATATCCGTGGTTTTAATAAACAATAAATTAATATGACATTATTCCATGGATTTTAAAATAATGGTAAAAGATTCAGGGAAATATTCCTGTTTATAACTTGAGGTAACATATTAATATTGACTTTAAAAAATAAATATTAATTATTAGAATGAAATTATGTCAGATGGGAATGATAAATAGTAATAAAACTATGAATCTTATTCCATTATAGATATATATTAAATATAATATTTTATCTTTTGGATTATAGTGTCAGTTCAAAGAAAACCCATTATTCATATCGGTGTTATATACTAATATATCCTAATATCCTGATTTTTTATCTTTCAATTTCATTTACTGAATTTTTTTTTATTTTTATCTTAATATGAATCCTTTTTTTACTCTAGTTATTTTTGACGGATTCATGCATTCTTTTGATTTTCCCTCATTGGTAGACAAAACTGATAAGAAAATATAATTTCTCATATAAGATGGGAATATTTATCACATTTGATTAGGAATATTCATAGAATTTATCCATGATCTTAACTAATTTTTTTTATTTTTTCATAAAATTTTGAATTAATTATAAATAAATTTTCAACTATAATTTATTTTATTTAAAAATGTTTCTTTAAAAAACATTTTTTTCATGAAGGATCATACTTTAATTTTTTAAAAAAAATTAGAGAAAATAGTGTTTTTAATGTCTATGGAATGAGTATATTTGAAATGAATATGATCACTATTCCTTTACAATCTCAATTTACATATTTCAATGTTTTATTAATGTTTAAAATAATTCCAATGTTATTATAATTATTTCATTTTGTTATAGTTACCAAATTAATATGTTATTTTTCTTATATTTTTTCAATCAACATTGTAATTTAATTAAAAAAACATTTTTCATCTATTTCAACATCCTTTATAGAATTTATGCATCAATTAGGTAATTATATTATGATATAATCAATTTCTATTTATGGATATATTATCAATATGTTTTGAAATTTTTTTTATTTATTAAGATTCATTAAATAGGTTAGTTAATCTATGAATATTTGATGATTTTTTATGATATTATGGAAATAAAATGCATTGTATTAATTGTATCATTGGTGGTTCCATAATTATATATCGCTAAAATGAATTGGGAAAGTCTAGATATCATATTAGATAATATACATGGGTATGGAGCACCATCCAATTCCCTTTGAGACTCTCCTTACCAATTTTTAAAATGGTCTATTAAGTGAACCAAATTACTATAGGAATCTATCCACTGTGTGATGATAGTATAGAGATTAACCGATGATGATAGAAATTAATTAA
Organism: Viscum album; assembly: GCA_963277665.1. Classification (NCBI taxonomy): domain Eukaryota; kingdom Viridiplantae; phylum Streptophyta; class Magnoliopsida; order Santalales; family Viscaceae; genus Viscum; species Viscum album. The sequence continues at coordinate 1,300,646,943 of OY728140.1, read as the reverse complement.
TATATTATTATTATATTCAAAAAATAAACTTTATATTCTTATGATCAATTTTTTCTCTTAGGGTTAATGAATAATTATTAACGATTCCACATTTTTTTGACGCATGTATTTTTCATGACAATATATTTTTTCAAGACTCATTATTTATGGTATATGAATTATTTGATTTTTTTTAAATGATATGACCATTTTCTCAAACCCATATTCCATATATGTTTTCATTTATTATCAGTAATGTTTATTATAATTCATAAACTTATTGAACATCTATGATCAAATTTGCATGAGTTTCTATTCCCATTTGTTTTATTAGAAAGTTATGAAATATGAGATGTTTAGTTGAGTAATATGTTATAGGAACATTTTAGGAAATGTGGAATATATTTCAAGAAATTTGGTTAATTTTTATCTATTCCTTATGGAAATCAATTATATATTGTATTGTGACATGTTTTTTTTGATATGTATTATGTTTTATTATATTATGATGAAATATATATGATTATTAATCTTGGATCACCATAGTTTGTATCAAAATAATAATATTTTTAGATTTGATTATGAAGAAAAATATACTCGAACATAAAAAACCTATGGATAAAGAGATACTAAAAATACCTTGAATGTAGTGTTTTGATTGAATTTATCAAAATTTAGGAAATTTTATAATTGATTTTCATTATCATTTTATTTATTTTATAGATGGTGTTAATTGATATTTATAAAAACCTTTTAAATGTATGATATTTATGACAACATGAATCAAATGTAGAAAGTTATTTTTATTAGGCATTTATTACAATAAAATGTCATATTGTTTAATGTTTTACCTACTCATTTATATCGGATTGGGTCTCTATGAGTATCACATTACCACATAAATAATGAGATATCTAATTTTTAATGAAACTATGAAATGTTATATTATTACAACTATATTATAATGATAAAATCATATTGAATTTTATAATAATGCGCTTCATATAAATATTTTCATACTTCGTATAGTCAACAATTGATGACATTTTTAGCATTAAATTTTCCTTTAAATGTAGATACCATTTAAATTTTGAGGAAAAAATTCACATTTGATATTCTCAATCAACACATGAACAAAAATATGTGTGATATTTAGAATTAATTTCCAAAGGATAACAGTTCTTTAATTCCCAAACTTTCTACAATAGTACCGACCATTTTTTAGTTTACAATATCAATTATGGACTTAATAAGGATGCTTAATGGAGTCAAATATTTCATAGAGGTGTATTAGGATTTTACAGATCCAAGGGCTCAAAATTTTTATTTAACAAACTAATCTCCCACATAGAATAAATTATGAATCCCGAAACACATGGTCTCTCTAATGATATAGCTTCAGAAAGTTCGGTGTTGTGGGCCTCATGGTTTTTCTACAATCTTCTGACCCCAGGCACATGGGTTTTTGGTAGATTCATACCTCTTGTATAGTTTCCTTATACAAGGCTGGGGATAACAGGTCCCACCATGTGGCCAAAACCGATTCCCCTACAAATTTTCATGAATTTATATTTCTACTCGTGAAATGTTCTTAACCATAAACCATTATTCCTACTCCATCCTCTAATAGACACTGTATTTTTATTCTCCCTTGAATTTTCCTTATACTTATTCCTTTCAAAGTTGATAACTACTCTATATGACATATAAATCTCACTTCTCCGAATCCATTAGAAAACTATATGTATTCTTTACACCCCTAAAATGTTTTTTTATAATATTCCACATATTTTGCACTATTTTGGTTCAATATAATTTTCCCTATTTCTAGGTAATTTGAAAAATTATTATATATCATAAATTCTAGGTGAAATCAATTATTGATGTTGGATCAGGAAATACCAATAGGGATAATAAATTTGTTCTCCATTATTTTTGAATGTTTCATCACATTTTATATATTCTGTTGTGGTTTTGTGCACTAGAACTACCCTATAATGCCTCCAAAACATTAAATAAATCAGTATAAATTACTTTTTCCAAGTATTATGATCTAATATTTGGAAATGTTACCCTTAGAGAGTCCACATTTTTTATTACACCTTATCTAGTGTGACCTCCCATTTAGGTCTAATTATATTTGTCTTCATTGTCTAAAAATCCCATTAGTGGAGTAGAATTATAATCGATTATTTTAACTAATTAGATGAATATATTAGTTGAATAATAATTAATGGGGTCCCTAAAATTAATGCAAAAAAATTAATTTATTAACCAAATGGATTGGTAAAATATAATGCCATATTCCTTTACCCTCAATCCATAAAATAAATTCTTAATTGAATGGAATTTCCTTCAAACCTATGATAAATAATTTTTTATGGTATGGCTTTTCAAACCAGTTCATATCTTCACCATAATGTTTTGGGTGATACAAGGGGTTCATACATAGATACCCTTTGGATGATATCATCATAATTAATTGTATGTATTATTAATTAATATAAATATAATGGATGTGACAGTAGCTATGATTGGGATTTGATCACCGTGAATTTGTGATTTTCACCACTAGATGATTGACAACAGTTTCGTTGGGGAGATTGTGTGAATTGGATTGGTGGTGAAGAGGTTGTACCATGATAGGAGAGAGTCTCAGTCCCTTATGAGGGATAAATGGTAAAGAATATGAGGATAGATAAAAATGATATTATATCAAGTCTGGACTGAATCATGGGATCTCATATATGGGTCACCTCAAATTAAATTCTATGCATATATGAAAACAATGATCACCTAGACAAATACATTGGGTCACACAGGGACTTCCATGGATGGGCTCATGGTGGATTTTCTCAAATTCCAAAAATGAATTAAATTATGAAATTCCTCTAAATATTAGAACATCAAGGATTTTTTCCTCAATTCAAATCACAACCTTGAGGGTAGTCTACCTTCTATTATATTATACTACTTACTTTACTTGTGCAGGATCCCTTAGTTTAGACACATAGACCCAGGCCAATGTAGGTAGAATAGTATGATTATCCCAAGTGGAACCCAATCTAATTTATTTATTTATTTATTAATATCATATATTAACTCATTATAGAAGATTACTCATTTTATATTTCTTGCGATAAAATAATATAAACATCATTGATGGTGGCTTACTGAGTATATATCACACCCTATATGGCCCCCCTTTGTACCCATGAAAACATCATAATTTCCAATATGGATAGATGTAATAAGTCAATATCTAATTACTTATTACAAGTAAAATTATGGAGCACCATAGTGATGGACTGATCCAATGCTAACTATATTATTAGAACCTACTTTTAGATTTTTCTTTATACTTGTACATTAATTAAATGTATCATATTCTAGTATCACATGATCCCCATGAAACCTTTGGTAAAACCACATTATCATGATCTTAATAATATTGTGCCAACACATTATTAGATACCCACATTTATTTATTTATATTTCACGTTTTTTTATTGTTCCACTATTATATGAATTTTGATACTACATCTACAATGGTGGGTTACTGGTCTAGTCATATAATATATTCTTCAATGTTTTCTTATCTCTTGAATATTAAAATATAATATTTGCTGGACTCTGATCAATGATGGAATGGTCACCCCTAGGTACTTCCTGGGACCCGACTTCTAGCTAGTAGCATATAAAATTTGGGAAATTTCTATCAGATATTTTTTACATTTTTCATACAGTTGGGTTATTATAGAATACAATATCAAATTTAAATTTAGTAATGATCCTTTTATTTAGTATAACTAACACATATTCAAGGGAATCACAAATTTATGAAAAATTGGTAAATGTTGTTATTGGTTGAATTGTTATGGTTTCATGAATTTTCCCATTGGGTGATGCAGTGGTTCTATGTTTCTATTTATTTTGACAGCATTATTAAAGAGGTTTCACTTGGTATGATGATATTATGGTCTATAAATTTATTCATCAAACTAGGAACCTTAGTATTAAAATGGCATCCATTATTCCTTTCAATATCTATATCCTGTATGTATTTTCAATATCACATGTTCTATTTGAGGTGATTTTTCATATGAATCGTATTGATTTAATTATTATATAAACAAATTTTAATAAAACCCTATATTTTATTATTATAAAATAATTTACATTGAATGTTCATGAAATAACCTAATAGTGTTTTCAAGAATAGGTTAATGTAGACACATTAAGTAGTCAGTTAAATGACGTTGAGCCATAGACCATTGGATATATTAGAAAAAATGTATTATGGTTTTTATTATGTGGATTTCACATTAAATTTATAAGTTCCTGGGAAATTAGAAATACTAAATGGTGATATATCTAATTCATCCATTTAATGGGATCAAAATAGTTTAATGAAAAAAATTTAAAGGGGTTAATCATTAACAAAATGTTAATCTTTTATATGTGATGTAATACCTGGACCTAGACCTGAACATTGTATTTTGTAGTATTCCACATCTACTATGATCCTTCTATGACATTTGATAATCACCTTGACCTATATCATAGAGTAGGATAAGGGTTTTAATGTTCATTTAGTTAGTTTTATAACCATACTTCCCGTATCATATTTCTTATTTAATATAAATCATATATAAGGAATGTGTTTGGAAATATTATTACTGTTAGTCAATGATGAGTACATAATGTATCACAGTAGAGTGGAAAGGAGAATACTGTTATGTTGGTGGGCCTAAGCCACCTGTGGTGCCTCAAGAAGTACCAGTTGAAGAATGTCCTCAGATCATCCACATGGTGATAATGCTCTGTTCCGAGATAGTTTCTTTTGAATAACACATTCTATTCAGGGTTCTCCATCACTAGACAGAACTATGGAAGGGCTGACCAGGGAGTTCTAGTAGCTGAATCCTCTCACATTTCTTAGGCGGTGGTGGACCATTGGATAGTGAATCATGGATATAGGCCATGATCTATATATTCTAACAAATCAAGATGCCTTCATAGTATATGGTCATGCTTTTCAGCTATATTCTTTCTCTCTCTACCAAGAATATGTTTTATATCTTTACCTTGGTATGTTATCATTTGGGTATGTTAAAGGTACAATTCCAAACAATTTTATTTGACTATTTAATTCTAATGGCATTGAGAAAAGATATTTCATGGGAATTCATTAAACTTCAGTTAAGAGATATGTATGTGATGGGATATTTAGAATGATTAAATAAATCACTATTATTTTATCCACCCTCGTATGGAGATGAGCTAATAAATAAAATGATATTCGAGGGTGGGATTTTACAAAAAAATATGATTGTAGGTGATGATCATTCGATTGACCACCATTTCAGATTTAGTGGACTGGGATTTTTTTCATTGAAATTAACCTGAGGGAATCTAACAATTTGAGCTTGGTTTTTTCATCTTTTACCAAGAGAATTGGTTTATCAATTGGCGTGAAATGTTGACATGAGGGTAAACATAGAAGATGTACCTTCCATGTGTCATGCTCCAAAATCTTTGTTTTTTTCAGTAGTGTGGAAGTCTAGTTCATAACAATTACCATTATACGAGGAATCCAATCGAGTGTTGCATGTGAGACATAATGGGTTACCTCCCGCATATCTAATGATTTATTGATCTTCTTCCATCTTAATAGGGCTCATTTCAAGAAATTCACATCATTGTAGGATCAGAAAATCCAAGTTAGTCATGGAGTAGGTCTTATACATGATGTTTGGCCTGAGTAGGAGGTCATGGTCGAGGCAGCCAATCACCATAGTTTTAGCATAAGTAGTGTGGACCTACAAAGGCTATTTAAGTAGAATATTACAGAAACATATTACTATATATCTATGTAGTACATTATACACCATAAGAGTAGAGTCAAAGAACATCATTAGTTATAAGTACTATTATGTAATCATGTAATTTTGTATCTACCTTTATTATACAATTGAATCACACACTTTTCTATGTGCTAAAAATATGATAATACTGGTCCTTGTAAAAGAATATCACTATATTTTTATGACTCATGAAAACATTTTCAGGGTCCTATCAAATAATATATTCCAATGAAAAGATTTTTCACTTAAGATAGGTGTGTACCATTATAATTGGAGTTTCTTATTCCTCGAGGTCACCAATATTGATGCCATTCAATTAATGGTATTTCTTGTGCCTTATTGAGATAATGTGGTTTTCTATCACCATTACATGACATTTACATCACCTAATAGTATAACTTATATCCATAAGTTATAAGTTGATGTCCATTAAATTCAAGATGGATATATGAATTTTGGGCTAAGAGGAGTGATATCCCATATAGCCTATCTCTTTATGTGCGATTAAGGAAATCAACTTGTGTGATTCCCTCTTTTGGTGGATTATTTCTAATATTTCATCCTTGATGATTTTACCATCTTATCTACTTAGAGGGAGGTTGACTTTACTATCGATTAAGATATAGGTGCAGAACTGGCGCCCATTTCTCTTTATAGGAAGAAGCCTATAGAGCACCAAGAACTCAAGAAGAAACTTGAAGATATAGTGGAAATGTGGGTTTTCAAACCTATAACATAAACCATGTGTACTACCAATCCATTTCACTGTGAATATGGATTGTATCCATATATATTTTTTAGATTACCACCAATTGAACGATCTTATGGGAAAGAACTAGGATCCAATTCCTTTTATATATGGCATCTTCAAATAGATATGAGGAGAAATAGTTTTTTATAGGATAAAATTGTGTTCGGGACACCATAAGGTGCATTTGAGTCCAAACAAAATACCATATAAAGTGGCTCAAAGAATATATGACTTTTACAAGTATCTGGTTATGCGGTTCAGACTGAATAACACATCGATAATTATTATTTCTTTAATGACGTTGTCTGTCCACCTATATCATGATTGCATTGTGGTAGTCATTATTTAATACATTTTTGTGTATTCTTATGCTAGATAATACCATGAAAATCAACATGAGATGATGATGAATACAATTAGAGAGAATAAGCTATATGCGAATCATAGAAAATTCCACATTTGGATTCATAGGGTTCAATTATTCTGTCATTCTATTTTCTAGGTAGTTGTGTATTCCAACCCTGAGATGGTGAGCATAATGGTTTTATGGTAGTATCCAAAGAAAGTGTCTGATACACAATGCTTCTTGGGGTGGTTGGCTATTACATGTGATTCATTTGGGATTTATCATGCATGGAAGTGACACATTTGGCCTTGACTATGAATGGAGTGAATTTATATTGGACTGAATATCATGATTTAGATTTTTAAGAGTTGAAGAGAAGAATAAATTCAGTATCTATCTAATTCTTTCTCATCATGGTAGAAGCTACACATTTTCTATGATGCTTTAGGAATTGGGAAAGGTGCAACTTAATTGAATATAAACTCAGCTGTAGAATTTGGTTCCCTCTAATTGAAGCCTCATGGGTAGAATCACACTACACACGACCATTGTTTTACATTCATGGTATAAGGTTTACTATTTTTTGTGGAAATAATTATTTTATGAGTGGTTCATGGTTTATATACACCAAAAATGTCAAAATTAAATCAAAACACATTTATACATGAATAGAAGGAAACTAATGTGGTTTGAATAGCTACTACATATAGGATTAGAACTTTCTTACAGACCAGGAAAGAGTTATGTCATAGCTGATGACTTATGGTTCAAGATGTAGACACATTGCTACATGGAGAACAATAGTTTCTGATTGTTGATTGATATATTTTGTGAGATGTAGAATGAGTTTGTAGAACAACATGGTCATCCAATCATAGTAGATTTGTCTATGAAATCATCCCTTTTAGAGTTGGTTCAGATGAGGTTGTTATATAATTATAAGGGAATTTTCTTGGGGGAGTGTTTCACACTTGATAACCAACCTCCTTGGTTGCTGGTTTATGTGAATGAGATCTAACTATATTGTGGGAATGTTTAGGTGACTTATCATATACAAAAGTTTTTATGTGGTAAAATAATGCATCTTATTGGGATGTCCATCGATGAATTACAAAGATGTACCAAGACATGCTTCATCAGTATGGTGGTCAAGTAGGATGAGACATATTTTTCGGTTTATCACTCAGTGATCCACCTTTTTGTACGTTGGTGTAGGGAACCAGTGACCTATTAAAATTCAACATCTACTCTTCATTCCGATTTGTAAATGGAATGATGGGAACATGGGTTTTATATGGAATTTCTAAGATCTTTTTAAGGATGTAAAGAAATACGGTTGATCATCAACAGGTTGACTGAGGTCAGACAATTCCTATCAATCTTGGAGTTCTTATATGTCTATGAGATATGTTGGATTTATATCTAGTAGATAGTGAACCATTTATATGTTACCATTTCCAAATTTTAAAAGACAATTCAATCATTACATCAATGTAGTATAATGATTTTCAAAAGGGACTATGTTCATATGTTCTATTTTTTCATCATATCAGACTCACACTAGTAGGTCCCACATTAAAATATTTTTTCATGAAGATATTTTTATTAGTTTTAATATATGATTGTTCTCATGTTCTTTCATCGATGGTGTGTTTTATTTTTAAATCCAGAGGGTGTTATTTTTTAAAAGAATTACGTTAAATGAATGAAATTTTATAGAAAATTACTTATCATTCACTTTAAATTACATTGTATTGTTTAAAAAATAGTCTTATCCATATTTTAGTAAAATTTTATTTAATTTTTTAACAATATATAACTTTTTTGAAAATTTAAAAATTGAATCTTGTTATCTATTGTATTCTTGGAAATCAATTTACATTATTAATAAAGGTATGAGAAGAATATTATTTCAATCCCAACCCACATTATTTAATTTTACTAAAATATTATTTGTTATTTGATATTAATAATTCATTCCATTTTTTATTGTGTTTTCAAATTAATTACAATTCACATTGTCCTATGAATTATTTATTTTGTAGTAGTTAGAAAAATAAACGTATATTACTTATTATTTTCCAACTAATATTTCCAATTCATTAATAATATAAATTTCTTTTTTAAACCATAATTAATGATTGTCAGGCTATACTATATATATTCTTAAATTTTACCATCTGAAATCATAATTTAATTATCTTATGATGATATATAAATGATTTTTTACTGATACACATTTTTCAACGATTTTGTTAAGATATGAAGATATGATTATTTTTTCCAAACTATTGTGGCCCAGATATATATGATATATCATTATATAATGAGTGGGGCTTATATAGCCTAAAAATGCATTGCAAAAATATTTTTTATCCATTAATTTAGTTTTTTCATGTGTATAGAAAATTGTAGGTATCTATGTTCGCATGTGAGAACAAAGGGGTACATTATTCAGGTGTCCAAGAAAAAGTGTACATATAACATTAATAGAATCCCAAAATGGTACACATACGGTTATAACAATACTATTCTGACATGGAATAGTGGTATTCATAAACAATTATATGATGAATGTATTCCAGGATAGCCACAAAAATAGTTATTTTAATTATTTCATTTTTTATACTAAACTTTTATACAATTTTCTAATGCAAATATATCACTCTTAAAGCTCATGGTTACTGATAATATATTGAATAATATCTTATTTTATTCCAAAATTGATTTCAAGAATTAGGGTTTTTCTCATTTCATTGTAGAGCCCCATACTCCACGAGACCTCGAACATATGCGCCACCCCATGCTCCATAAGACCTCGACGCTCTGTGAAGCCACAATATCTATGAGACCCTACGCTCTGTGAATTAATATGATCAGTGAGGCCATGATTTGCGAACACCTCTCCCCCATGAATCTACTTCGAGAGACACTAAGATCTGGAAGGGTCCAGGATCCGTGAGACTCCTAGCTCCATGAACCCTATTCCATAGCGAAGCTCTGTCCTTCGCAAATCCTCTACCATCACGCCCACAAGTTCATACTGTGGGTGAGTAACCCACCCCCCTATTCGGGAATAGTGCCTTCCTACACTCCCATCCCTTCAGGTTGGTCCCTTAACTTCTATCACTAAACCTTATGAAAAATGGAGAGTCTTAATACGAACTTTTGAAGCTCGGACATCGGCATTTTCCATTACGACCTTATGAGAATCCACCTTACACCTATGGAATAATATGATTTGAGACACTCCACTTCACTCCATTGAAATCCGACAGTTTAAATATTCCTCTTGGTTTATTTCTCATGGAATGAGTGGTGGTTCTCATCATTAATTCCCCAAGTACCTTGATTCGAACCATTCCTCAAGTATCTCATCAAAACCCCAACACATGACTCCTTTATCAGGTTGAATCAGAAAGGGACACTATTGCATAAGTCCCAACGCCAGCCATTGTTGGGATACTTATATCTAATAATCCTATATATATGACTATAAACTGTACTAGACCCTATAATAAAAATATAGGATGCCTCTTGATCCAGACAAGATATTCCTTATGTGCCAAGAATATGATGCCAATAGTCATCTCTACATGACTATAAACATCTGTACACCTATTATGAAAAATATAGTATGCCTCTAGCACCAAATAAGATATTCCATATGGGATAATAATACAATTCAAATAGTCCAATATATATGATTAGAAACTGTATTACACCCTATATGAAAAATATAGGATTCACCTTGTTCTAAATACGAGGTTTCTTATGTGGAAAGCATAAGATACCGACATTCCTCACTACATAACTATAAACTACAGTGCACCCTAAACGAAAAATATGGTATGCGTATTGGTATGAATAAGAGATTCATTATGTGCCAATAATAAGATGCAAATATTCCTCTCTATATGACTATAAACTTTAGTATGCGCTTTGTAAAAAATACAAGATGCATTTTTCACCAAACAGGAGAGGCCTTATGCACCAATCATAAGATGCCAAATGTCCTCACTACATGTATTTAAACTATAGAATTTCCTATTATTCAATTATATGATGCCTCTTTTTCTAAATAAGGTATTTCATATGTGATTGGAATAAGATACCTTATTCCATGATTATAGTGGCATAATTTCCAGAGTTTTGGATTCCGTTCGAGCATTCCACCACTCCACCTCATGATTTTTGTGTCCTTTATTCAGATCCTCATCCTCTTTAATGTCTAAAGGGACACCCTAATGGCCTTGTCCCATGCTTCATTGTCTCACCAACTGTTATATGCCAAAACCCCATAAGAATTTGGAAGACACTTCGAGTTGGGCCCCATGTTTCGAATACGGTCAACTGTTGGCCCTCATTTATTTGTTTCCATATCAGGATAACATATATTGGATGATGTGATTCAAATATGGTTAGTAATTATCTCCCTTTATCATACTACAACAATTTCCATACAAATTATGGGCATGTTATTCACACATATCATCTCTCTTTGTTCGGATATTTTCAAATTATCCCTCTTGTGAATTAGTACACATGTGTAAACCACAATTACTTAGTTCAATACACCAGCGTATTTGGATGAAATCGAGGATATACATGAAGTTTATATTTGGGAAACATCCATGTGTAATCCCCATTCACCATTACTACTTTTCAGTAGAACCTAGTCTTCTAACATGCATAATCCCCATTCACCACTCTTCATGGCCACAACATTGCAACACAATCATCATGTCTGTTGTTTCCTCATGTTCCTCAAACTGGGTCAGTCATAAGGGATATAAGAGTAAAAAAATGACCATGATATCCACTTTTGGCTGCCTTAGTCTATAATCCACAAGTCCCTCATACATAACTACGTAGACTTTGATACTTTTCCCTTTCCATGTAAGGTGCCTCAGAAGCCTCCCTATGGATCAACCCCATCACCCATTGGTCCTGACCACTTCACATTGGTTCAACCTCATCTCGTATCACATGAAACTGTATGACCCTTTTATCCTACATGATTCCAAACCTTATCCATTCAAACTACGTGGATTTTTATCTCTATATCCTAGACATGGTATGTATGAAGCCTCTCTAAGGCCCAATCCCACACACAGGAAAACCCATTCAAACTACATGGTTTTTGATCTACGTCTCCATGGAAGGATATGTAAGAAGCCTCCCCAAGGTCCAACCCGATTAATTGGTAAACTTATTTAATCTACATTGGTTTTGATCCCTATCTCCTAAGCAGGGTATGTAGGAAGACCCCCTAATGTTCAACCCCAAATATCATTAAACCCATTAAAACTACGTGGGTTTTGATCCCTTTCTCTGTGGTAGGGTATAAAAGAAGTCTCCCTGAGGATCAACACCAAAAACTAGTAAATTGATTTGAACTGTGTGGGTTTTCATCCCAATCTCTTAGGTAGAGTATGTCGGAAGCCTCCATGAGGTTAAACCCTAAACACTGGTAATCCAATAAGACGAATGTTGTTTTTGATCCCAATATCATAGGCATGGTACGTAGGAATCCTCAATGCGATTTGACCCCAAACACTGGTAAGTATCAGCTCCCCATTTTCTGGGACCCACATCCTTGGTCCTCCCCTTTGTGGCATTAGACTGACTCTTGAGCCGCTAACCAAGTGTAACCACCATCATGTTGTCAGGTCACTTTCCTCAGCACAAACCCCGATTCCATGCCCCATCAAGAACTACGTGGACATTGATTCCCCATCAACGAGAAACGTACGAAGTCTATTATATGTTCATTTCCAACACTCCATAATCTTCATGCCAATCCCATATCATTTACCACCCACTTCATTCAACCTTATAGCATCCATCATGATTCTTACCTAGACATCCAAATCCCAGTGATATCATGTCATTCCTCCCATCACCGCTCCTTGTGGTACCCAGGTAACGAACCACTCAAAATCTCCACAGAATCCATAATAATCCATCCAAGAGAATCTCTCTTATGACGATACAATAACCAAGTGTAATCATGAGCATTTATTTGGGTTATTTTCTATTGTGTACACCCTGGTCCCATCATTCACCCCTCAAACTACATGGGTTTTGATCCCTATCATCTACACAAGGTACATTGAAATCCTCTATGAGGTTCAATACCAAACTATGGTAAACCATGGTGTCCTCATTATGTGGAGTAATTTCCATGATCAAACATCAGTGGTGTCCAGATCAACATTCACAATGTGATATTATTCCCTTTATGTGTCACACCATACTAGACCCACTCATATTGGGCATTCTAATCCATCCATCTGGTAAACCTTAAACATTCTCCCTCTTAAGGATGTATAAATCCGATCCGACTCTATGTGGAATTCCAATCACTATCATTCATTCTTTTCAAGACATTAAACATGCGCGCTAACCTGTGTTAAACATGATATGCGAGAGAAAAACCTCGAAAGACACACCTTTGGAGTAACTTCCTCTGCAAGACATTAAACTCGTTGCATACCTCATCTTAAACATCTCAAGCTGAGAAAACTCATAGAGAAATTCCTCCGTCATAACATATGCCATGAACGATATGGGACACCTCGGGTTCTGTGACCTTGAGATGCTCTCATATGAGGAAGAATACAATTGACTAATTTCCACACATCCAGTGATACCCCAACAAGCCTGATGTTATCATCTATTCTAACTAAATGTTTCTACCCTATCAAGACAATTTGGAATGTCCAGAAAAATGTAGCATAGTTAAACAGTGTCCATAAAGATATGGCACCCGAAATGTGATTCACAAACAACATCTTAATCATTAAGAGAGACCAAAACTAGGCTATGAGTTTCGAGGAGGAATTATCGGATGTAGGAACTAAAATCCCATCATCCCAATTCGATCAAGAAATAAACTTCCATGAACAAGATACAATGCAACCCACCATTTGTTGTGGGAATGCGGGGCCACAGGTAGTGCATCCCCACAGTCAGATGCACCCCCTGAAGAAATCATCCAAAACAATCATGATGATATATTCAAAAATGTAATTTACAGGGAAAAAATTTCAGCTGACAAGGACAACTATAAAGGTTCAACACTTCCATCTTTTATTATAGAATTTGGGTATACCGCCACTATGCTTGGATTATATTTTCAAATAAGGGAGATGTTGAAAATAAAATTTTGATGTTATATTCTAAATCTATATTATTTTGGGAATAATTTGATGATGAAGTTAGGAGAGTGCTCAATTTATGATGGAGAGAATATATATCACTTTACCAAATTATTATCTAAACAAAGGGATGTAATTCTATCAAAATAAAAATTATACATTATTGGGTTGTTATGATTATCTTCTTTGAGAATGGATAGGATTTGGGTTTTTCATTTTTATATTTGTGTATGTTGAAAATTATATAAATGGGGAGATTGAATAATTAAATTAAAATATTGATGAAGGTTTTTTCAAGTAATTATTGTAGTCAAATAAATGATATTGAGGATTTTGTAGATGGTATATTATTATTTTTAGATATTTTATGTTTATATAGATATTTTAATAAGGTTTTGAGGTAATTAATTTTATTATTCCTACAAAATGAAAAAAATAGATAATTAATTCTCCATAATTATCATTCAACTACATAAGAGACATTTTAACTATATTAATTCCATATCTAGAGTAGTAAACCTTTAATGGAATTAAATTTTAATGTCGATGTCACACATTTTGTAATAGTCATTTCAATATCAGAATATTTGTTATTGACTATATAATAATAATCATTTCATGGTTAAAGAGAAATTTTAGCTAATCATAATTGCTAATTTACTTTTATGATATATCGTAATGTATGAGAACGTGGATAATGAATGGAATAATTGATGACTATATAATATTAGAGTCAAAATATAGTAAATGTAATTTTTATTTCCTTAGGTTTCATATCTCTATTATGAAATAAATTGAGTATATGAAAATAGTAATGGTTCAGGGATGCAAATAACATCATAACTATCATATTACCGTTACGATATAAAAATAATTAGGGTATTTGTATGATTATTAACCTATTTGAAATATGGAGTTTTTTATTGTTATGTTTCATAGAATAAAATACCACATATCATACTAAGAAGTATGTTTAAAAATTCTTATGATTCTTACATAGAATTCAAATAAAAAAACTGAAAGTTTTATTACAAAGTCATGCTCCAACATACGATAAATTAATGATTGAATATTTTTTAAATGATATCATCATGTGACCATATTAATGGGAACATAAAATTAAAATAAATGAAATTAATATAACTTGTCAAAGACTAAATTTTTCTGGAATGTAATCTCTCAAAATTTTCACATTATATAAAATCAAGGAATGTATCTACAAACATGAATGTAAATAATATTTACCTAGTTATTTGAATGTAAATGAAGAATACATAAAAATACAAAATATTGGTTGTCTGATAATTGAATAATTGATACAATGAAATGACATAAAAATACATTATCAATTAAATTGCAATTAAAATAGTTAGAAATTGATCTATATTCTTTGATTGTTATTCCGTGGAAAGAGTTACTATTTCTGATTTTGTAGGTGCATTATTTAAGGAGTAATTAGACAATGTTGTGTGTTTGGGTCTGCACTAATGCAGACTTTGATCCTTATATAGGCATTATGTAGAGGTCTGACATGTATCTTATGTCGTTCAAATTAATACGGCAGAATGAGACCTCATTTTAATGAAAAAAATCATATTTTTAGATATCGTGACTTCCAAAAAGATCATAAAATGTAATAAAATAAAAACAAATATTTTAATTTCCTATATATAATAATAATTCTTATTAAATAATTTGTTAATATGTTATAATACTTATTAATTAATTTAACTATATTTTTTTTATATAAATAATGAATTGGTTGTTATAAAAAAAATTTAATAAAATAAAATATTTTTCATAGAATTATTCTCAACATTGTTTATAGATTTTGTTCTCACAGAGAGGATTATTCTAATTACATATTGAACATACAAAAAATATATTAAGAATCATATTATTATAAATAAATCTAAAATATGATTATAAACACTATATGTATAAAGATCAATTTCTTATAAATTTTGTAATATATCATATATAAATTTCACCATCCCAAATATTAGAATTTAATTTTCATAAGTTGAATTTTGTTAATTGAACCAATCAAAATTAGTTTGGGTTTTATTTTCAATGATTTTTCGAAAATGGTATAAATTTAGTTCTATAATCACAATAACATTTTTACAAATACTGTAATTTTTATGACATTGTGACTATTTATGTATAAAATTAAAATTTATAAATCATATTTCATTGATTTATTTTCATATTATTAGTAACATAAGGAAACAAAATATTTTATTTTGAATTTAGAATCATATTTTTCATTTTTTGGAATCCAAGTGAAATCTTATTTTTATCAAATATATTTGAAACTTTTATATTAGTTACGTATTCAAAATATAAAACTCAATTTTTGAATAAAATTATATTCCCACTATTCAAGACTGATTAATTGTATTTCAAAAAATATAATTTGGAATAAATATTTTAATATTGTTATTTTGAAATAATTTATGTACATAAAAATATAATTTTTCAAAAATAGTACATGTTATATTATTCAATCAATTATTAATATTAACATTTAAGACATTAAGAAATTAAATACTAAAAAAATTGTATTAATGTTTAGAATCGTGATGTTAAAATTATCTTATATGTACCTTTTAATTTACATTACTAAATTTTAGTTAAAATATTAATATTTAATCATCATATGGTTGAAATAGATAAGAGTTGTTAAAATTATATATAATTCCACAAATATCATGAAATATAATTTATAATATATTTTAAATGTGCATTATAGGCCTCCAATATATGATATTTTAAAATTTTAAAATTTGGCTAAAATTTTCATGAGAATCAATTTTCTATTTAACTAAAAATCTATTTAAGAAAATACCACTAATCATAGTTATAAATGGATTCCCCACTCCAACCATTAAAATTTTTAGAAAAAAAAAATCAAACTCTCCCCTCTAGAAATATAAATCTCATACCTTACTTACCATCTACAACATTTTTGAGATTCATTACTCAATAATAATTCAAAATCCAATCATTTTTAGAGGAAAATGAACAAGAGAATCAAGATCATAGGGTATGTAATGTATTATTTAATATATATTCATAAACCTATACTCATATTATATTTTTCACACACATTCTTTAGACAATTATTATTTTCTAAATTTTTTTCATCATTTTATGTTAACTAGTTACTACTCATTCGATCATTATAACATGTTCTTGTTTTTATCTATTTTACCAACTACTTTATCTTAAGTATATGTTTTATTTGATTAATGATAATGAACAAAAAATAGTGGTTAATTTGTGTGATAAATATGAATTATATATTTTCTCATAATTCATTATAAGTAAAATTCAAATGTACGTTAGCCAATAAATTAAATTAAATTCGAAATTCTTCTTTCACATAAAAATTAATATATTAGAATAATGTGTGAAACATCATCATAAGTTACATGAAATGAATAGGGGTGTCCAAATAAATATCAAAAATAGAAAATAAATTATAATTATTATTATAGAGGTTCATTAAAACTATGAAAAAGACTTAAGGAAAATATGTTTCAAACCAATGTATTTGAAAGAATCTGAATAGTTAACACCCAAGTATTAATTTTACTAATAAAAAATTATAATGTGGGTGAAAGGAAATTATAAATGGATAGTATCATATAAAATTAATATGTATAATCTTATTAATAATGTTAATAAAAATATAAATATATATTACAAGGATTTAAGGAAGCCTCCAACTAAATAAAAATCTCAGATGAGGGTTTCTTGGTCTCAATTTAAATTCAATTAAGACATGTTACCTTTTTCTCTGAATGATATCATTTCTATTGTGTTGTATGATTCCACATGTTTTTATCATATAAGATTTTATTTTTAATCATAATCGATGTATCTACAGAACAAAATTATGATTATCCATTGAATGAATTATTATTTAACTATTATAAATGACTAGTGGGTTATTTGACACACATACATTTATTGAGACATATTACTAATATTAAACTTATTCGTTAATGAATTAATATCTATTCATTTCATTTACTTCATCAATATTAAATCAAAAAAATTTATGTGATTTTAATTTTTATTTCTTACTTTTTTCCCCTTTCTTTTGATTCACTACCAACACAATAAGGATATTTTTAACTCTTGTTACAATCCTTATGTTATTTAGTTCTTTCATTTATTATGTTAGTCAATACTTTCTGTACTATTAGTATTTTTATTTGTTTTTTTAATATAGTATTACATGGTTATAATTTTCTTTCATGTAATCATTTTGTGGATATATTAGTAAATTTCATGTTACACACTTTTTATGCATTTATCATTCCTAATTTCATTCATCAATACTTGATTCGAAAACTGAATAATTTTATTTTACATAGTTTACCAACTGCATTGTTTACATTTTATATAATTATTGTTTCATTATTAATTTTATTTAATATTTCATTTCATGTTATCTTTACCATGGGGTTTTCATTCAAAGGATAACAATGCCATTATTGTTTTTCATTAAAATTTCACTCTAATAGGACATGTCTCATGTTAGGAACATATTTTCATTATTATTGTTTTTGTACCCCCACATTAAAATAAAATATCCTGAAGCTATTTTTAATAATTTTATTTTATGTTCGTTCTCACGCTCTTTCATCGATTGGTGTTTTATTTTAAAATCTAAAAGGTGTATTTATTTAAAATAATCATGTTAAATGAATGATATATTATACCCATTTACTTATCATCCATTTCAATATGCATTATATTGATTAATGAATGGTCTTATCTACACTGTAATGAAATTTTATTATATTTTTCAACAATATAAAACTTCTATAATAATTTAAAAAATTAATATTTTGAAACTATTTATTGTAAGAAATTATTTTTATATTATTTAAAATGTTATGAGATGAATATTGTTTAAATAAAACAGAAAATTATTTAATTTACCTTAAATTTTTTTTTATTGATTTTAATTCTCCATTTCAATATTCATTGTTTTTTCAAATAAATTAAAATCTACATTGGTCGCTGAATTTTTCATTTATTATTAGTTAGAAAAATAAATGTATATTACCTATTATTTATAAAAATATTATTCCAATTATTTAGTAAATCAATATTTCATTTTTTTAAAATCCATTAATGATTATCATGCATTACTATAGATATTCTAAAAATAAACCACATGACATTTTAATTTAATTTTCTTATGATGATATTGAAATTATTTTTTTTGGAAACATATTTCATTCAATGATTTCATAAATATATGATGAAATGATTATTTTTTCCAAATTATTGTGGCACACATATATATGATATAACTTTATATAAAGAGTGTGATTCATATAGTCTAAAAATGCCTTGGATAAATGTTTTATATCCATTAATTTAATGATTACGTGTGTATAGAATATTTTATGTATCTATGTTCACATGTGGGATCAAAGTGGTACATAAGTGGGTATTCCAACATAAATAGTTCAAGGGACATTAGTAGAATCTAAAAATGGATCAAATATAGTTATAAAAGTCATATTATTTTTATAAATGGTTGTATTCATAAAAAATTATTTGAGGAATGTTTTCATGGATAGCCATGTACTATGTTATGATCGTTATTTCATAATTTATACAATACTTTTATACAATATTTTTATGATTATATTACACTCTTAAAGCTTATGGTTACTGATCATAATTTTATTTATATATTATATTATTCAAAAAAAATTACTCTAGGAATTATGATTTTGTACAAGGCTATACAGATCCCTATGCTCCCCAACACCTTGAAGCTTTGTGCAGCCCCATGCTTTGTGAGGCATTGAAGCTCTGTGAAGCCACATGCTCTGCGAGACACTATTCTCTATGAATACATTTGCTCTACGATGCCATACTCCACGAGAAAATTTCTTATATAAAGATATATAGTGAGACCCTAATCTTAGTGAGGCTCCATGTTCAGTGAGGCACTTTGCTCTATGAACCATATTCCTTTACAAAGGCATATCCTTCTAGAAGCTCCTACCATAACTCCCACCGGTCCATACTATAGGGGTTGTGCCCTGCTCCCCTGTTCGAGATTTGTGTGGGCCTAAAATCCCATCCCTTTGGGCATGTCCCATCGCATCTGACACCGAACTTCATGGAAAATGGAGAGTCTCACTATGAACATTTCATGCTTGGATATCATCATTTTTCATTGTGCCCTTATGTGAATCCACCTTCCACCTATAGAATACCTTTATTTCAGATACTCTTCTACATTCCATGAAAAAACTCAATTTGAAATTGACGAGACCCAAACTTGACATACATGGAAATTACATTACATTTGCAGAATACTTAATACATAATAAAAACAAACACACAATGACTGTAATAGTTTACTGTCTTTGGAAACTTGGAAAAATAATCTTCTAATCATGGTGAATGATCTTCAACATCTATCATAATGATATTCCCCATTTGTTTTCTTACAGAAATTATTTCATTATATCCTGGGTAAAAGAAAACATAAAAAGGGTGAGCTCAAATGCTCAGTAAGGGTAAACATTGAGAACATAAAACAATCCATAAACATTTTAATGAAAAAACATGAACATAAAATATAAACGTCAAAATCATGAGCAAAGACATAAATCTTGGAAGCACGTAAGGCATATATCACAAAGGAACATCAATCATGATAAAATTTCATGGGAATAAAACATGTAATTTTGGAAAATAATTAAGCACATGATTTTATTTCCATAGTAGCCAAGGCAATGCTTCCAAGACCATCTTAGTGGACAAAGTTCCTTTCTGAATCGAGTTCACTCCTCGTTCCAGTCCTGTATCACTGAACCGGAATAACTTATCATTCTAGCCATGTCTATATCATGAGATATAAATATTTACCCAATTAATTGGAGGGAGATATAGGTCCCACCCATCTCATAATGAAATCATTTTTACTTGTGCCACAAAATAAACATAAATCATTCATCATAACCCAAAGAATAAAATGGGTTTCATAAACATCATCCCATCATAACACAATCTATATAAAACAAATGGATATCATTTCACCATAAGAAAAGAAAAAACAATTAAATAATAGAGACATTAAACATGAAACATACACATAAGAAAATAATGACATCTTAGATGGAAAATGGTTTTGATAAAACTCTAGAAATGAATTCTTGAGGAAAATAACCTCTCTTCTTCAAAATAATTTTCATTTCACAAAATGATATGCAATTTTAAAAGAAGAGGTTTTTTTTTAAAATAGTCATGAAATCTCATAGAGTAAGCTTCATGAAAATAAGGCATTATATACCCGTAAAAATCCGTTCATGCCGTATAAGTTAAAAAAAATTCTTCTCGTACTTTTTCCATAAATGTCAAAAGTACCTCGTATGGTAAACAAAAGAAATATTCCTTACATAAAATGTATTAAAAGTAAAAAATGGGTAAAAATGACATTAAATATACATGAAACCATTTTTAGAAAACATGAAAATGGATTATAAATATAGCCCTAGTAAATACTTATGAATAAACAATATCGGATAAAAACGAGATTGGAAAAGTTATCCCTTAACTTAGGTCTGATATGCTTCATACATATCTGAACATCCTGTATAATGATTTAAATAATTTCTTTGACTTATTACAGAATCTTATTTATTGTTTTAATATCATATATGGTTTACTTATAACTTTATATTACACGTTCATTTGTATATTCTATATTAAAGTAGCGTTTTGGGTAAAACCGTTTTATTTATCGTACGTGTTTGGACTTATTGTTCTTGATATTATTATTATGTATATCATGATTTAATTTCTTAGAGAATTTAAATAATGATTTATATATTGTATATATTCATTATATATATAATAGATAGATAAATGAAATTAATTACACCGCTCATGGAGACGGAAGGCCGTACGTACACATGAACGTTGTTTTCCTTTTATTATTGACATGAAAAAAAGTAAGTAGATGGAATATATATATATATATAAATCCTGTAGCTTTATAATGTCACATATTTCATTATTATTCATTATATATACATCATAATCATTCTTCAATAGTTAACATGGAGAATGAATCTCATCGCGTCGTCGAGACGGTAATCCGTACGTACGCCCGAGCGATGATATCGTTCCCATATTTATTGAATTGAATTGGAGTGGATAATATAATATCTCATAATGACTATGATTTTATAATAATCATATAAATAGTAATTATTTTAACCATTGTACCCATAAAAGTAAGGTGGTGGTGGAAAACAGATTACACCACGGTGTGGAGACGGTATTTCGTACGTACTCACGCACGATTATTTCCATTTCCGTAGGGTGGATAGAAGGTGAAATAGGGTTGTTTAGTATTTATAATAATGTATCATTATATTAGTTATTCTTATGTTATTACTTTATAATTAAACCACTAAATAAGAATAAGTTTAAGAATAAACAAACTTGAAAGAATTGGTATAAGAGATTACGTCTTCTTCGACGCACCTCTTTTAAGCTTCCTCTTAAGGAACTAGAGTTGGTCTTTAGAGGAGACCAGAACCTCTATAATGGTTATACGGAACTTGATAAGGGAAATGGGAAGGGGTTGGTAGAGCTTGAAGGCTTAAAATAGTGTAAAGAGAAGAGGGAGGAGGTTCCCTTTTATAATGGAGTAGAGGGGAACCTTAGGAAACACTAAAAATATTATCTTATATCAAAGTTATATTTGGTTAATAATAGATCCAAATTTAATTATTTCTAAGATAATGTAGGGATGGGTCGTTATACTCTGAACAAATAAGTTTTAGACAAGTTTAGGTTACTATTTTAACAATATCTTTTAGATTTAACTCTAAGTTAATTAATTTAACCTTTACTGTGTCTTCTTGTTTTCTTACAATATATGTTTAATAAACATACAATAACAAGACAAAAAACCCCAAGTGGTTCATTATTAATATATATAACCTTATCTATGTCATTTGGCAGAACCCTATATTTTTATGAATATAATAACAATTAATAATATACTATTTTTTTAAAAACTATTTAATGACAATTTTGACCATACTTGGTAATTGATTTTTGTGAAAATCATAACAGCATGATTATTTATAAAAATGATTATTTAATCAATACTAACATTTCATATTAACCTATAAAATTCATGGATGTCATATAAATTGTAAAATTACATTAATTTAGGTATTTATAACATCAATTATGTTAATATTTTATTAATAATGTTATTACTACATCATCTTTGTGTCATAAATAAATTAAATTATTTAAGGTTTAAATATAACAAATAAAATACCATTATTTAGGAAATATCTTTTTCTTTCTTAATAATATTTATATTCGAATTTATCTTATGTATAACTCTTTATAAAAAATGTTTTAGTTATTAATCTTTGATTTGAACTCCTTTATCTATTCTTTAAATAAAATAATAATAAGTGTCCTAATCTAATCCATGTGGACCTAAAGGGTTATATTTTATTCCTAAGGTTGTTTTTGGTTGAATTTCACTTATCTAATAGAATTAGAACATGTTTTAGGGTAATAATAGTATCATTTTTACCGTTAGTTACTCTATTTACGTTTAACCGTGGTAAATAAAAGTAAAAAGCTACTATTTACCGAAAAACAATTATCTTATTGAACCACATTTTACTCCTTCATATTAACCGTTTTCCTCAGATTTTTGAAATTACACTCACAGAAGCAGTAAAATTTAGATTTATGTAAATTTGAAAATTCTCCTAGGAGGTGGGTAAAAGACGGTAAAAATTCAATAAAATTTTTATATATCTAAAACTATTATACAATGACTCCAATGAATTACGTGGAACTTATATATTTATTATGTATCTATTTTTAACTTGAATATATTTAAATAAAATAAATTATTTTTTAAATAAAAATTCTGTTTTAACCAATTACTCAGTGTTTTTCATTATTCATCAAAAATTTAATGTTTTTAGAAAAATACAAAAAAACTCACCCTAGGCTAATTTCAATATTCTGAATCCAAAAATGAAGTCCATTTTGAAAAATAAAATTTATAAAATTTCAAAAGGTGGGCATTACTATTATAATGGCTAGTTCATAATAATATTATAATAATATCTCATTTAGTGAAACTCGGTATTGCGTACAAGACGCGCTATCGAGGATTGTTTCTATGGCGTGCAACACAAGCCCAGAATAATGTTTGTGTATATTGCAAGCTAATACAGTGTTGCGTATAACGCAAGACAATATTGGTGTAGTTTACAACACAATACATCAACGAAATTAAAAAGAAAATTTCTCATAAAATCTCGGGGTGTTATATTCTACCCCCCCTTAAAATGAATTTCGCCCTCGAAATTCGTCGGGGTAATAAATCGTTTACTGCTAGAAAGTTTCATTCATCGAATGCCACATCATAAAAAGGAATACTAAAAATTAATTTTAAAAACTAATGAATGAAACATAATGGTTATCCAAATTAACTTATCCCTTGGTTTCCACATATGAGAACATAGGTGAAAATATGGAAATGGAAGAGAAATCTAACCATTATGTTTTCATAGAGAGTGGTAGAGAACATGGCTATGAAAAATCCAAAAATCACAAATCCATAAATCTGTGATGATCTAAGGTAACATCTGATTCATCAGATTTGAGATTTCTAGGACTACATTTTTGGTTTTCAAGATCATTACCCTAACGTTGATGAATGTTTACATAAGTAGAAATACTTACTTGATTTCAATGTAATATCATCGTTGGTCATTCCCTAAACATTTTCCAGTTCGTATCTATTTAAATAAATAAAGATGAATTTTTCATTCATGAAGTGTAAGAAGATAATGCGATAGAATGATAAGTCATCCCATCTATTTCTATCACAAAAATTTTAGCATATGTTATTAAATATACATAAGTCCAACTATGGTGAGATTAATTGTATATGATTCCAACAATGGACTTATACTTAATCTATCATAATTCATAATAAAATAAAACTAGTTTCTACTAACCATGGACTTCTTGTAGGCCAGTGGTAGGCAATAAAGGCCGGTTGCACTTCGGTTGTGGGTTCGATTCCTGCAACCTTTTCCGACGCGGCGGGTTTTTTCCCGTCCTACAGGTTGTCACTTTTTCTAAAACTACACTATTATTAAATTCTAGAAATAATATCGGAAAACAAGTTCTATCCTTAAAAAATACTATCAGATGTGCAATATAATCCATTCCAATCATTAGGATTATCTAAAATACATATGTCCAATCTCATAGTATAAAGAAAACGATTACTTGAAAGGTTAAATAACAAGTACATGAATACCATCATTTATCCCCCATATATCATAAGATATATCTTGTCGGTCACCGTCCCAACATGTGAATACCTTAAACTTGTATTCTTTTGAAACATGATTTACCAAAGAACCTTATTGAAAACATGAGTGTTGTCAATAGATAACTCTTTCCACATACCAAAATCCCAAAAATTCTATATTCTCAAACCATGATATCACTTAGTCCTTATATCGATCATGATCTCATGAATACAATCAAACATATTATTTTCTCCTTATCGACTCATTATGCGCTTATCATCTACTTTCCAAAAATATTTGAATCACTTTTCATGTTTACCTGTACCATATAATTATCAAAAACAACAATAAACCATTACATTGATATTCCAATGTTCCACAATACTATAAATGAGATCCCAAAACATTACTTTGGGATCCCTTTAAATAAAAAAATAATCATTACACCACATAGTATTCATACTCAACATTGCTAATAGGGATTGCATGTGACTTACCTTTGTCCTTTTCCTTAAGAGGTGGTTTATGTCGATCATTATTAACCCTTGGATTAGGGCATTGGTAAGAATAATCCCCATTTCGATACAATTGTAGCATTGAAGTGTTGGTAGAGCGTTCTCTGTAACATTTTCTCTATTCAAATCATTATCCACCTTTCTCACATTGCTTCTACACTCAACTGCTCAATGACCTTATTTTCCACACTTAAAACTTTTTATAGTACCTTTTAGACAATCTCCACCATGATTATTTCCACACGTTGAGCATAAAGAAACATTCATCTTTTTTCACCATTGTTCTGAGATTTCTCCTTGAACTCCATCTTCTGTTTGTTGAAAAAAGCATGTGATAGATATGTAACACAAACTTCTAGTTCTACCATGATAGCACAATGCACAATTTATTCATAGATACTAAAGTCTATTATCGCAAATTACCTTCGAAGACATGGTTTTAAGCCACAGAAAAATTGATCAACATTACATTTAGGTTGGATGATAAATCCAGATACATACCTTGCAAGCCTTCTAAAATTCACTTCGTATATTCCAACAGATTCATTATCCTTTCACTTAAACTGAAATAACTCTTTTTCTAACTTTGTTTGGAGAATATGAGGGAAGTACTTATTGAAAAATAAGTTCTTGAACTCATCCCATTCCATGGACTCAATTTCATCTCTTTGCCTCACATACTTGATAAGATTCCACCATTGATCAGATTCACCTTCAAAACGATATACTAATAAGATGACATTATCATGTTCAGAACATCATAGAACTAAAAATATCTTTTTAGTGGTATTGATCCATTGTTCAGCCACTAATGGATCCGAAGACCCGCTGAATGAAGGTGGACGCTGCCTCATGAATGATTCAACAGATGTTGCTCCTTCCTTTGCTCATTTGGAATGCCTGTATGATTCATAGCTTGGGAAAGTTGTCTGAGCATGGCTACATGATTTTTTATTCCAGCTCCCAAAACATTTGGTTGTTGAAGGGGACAATCATTTCATTTCTCATTGCATTCAGCATTGACACAGTTCCTTAGGGTTCCAACCATTTACTAAGACAAAGAAGTATAGTGTGAGAAACACTAATCATAACAGTAAAACCACATAATCAAGAATAAAATTTCACACATTATGTCTTATCATAGGTTATTCCTGGCCCTTTCTAAAACACTAATATTTTGTCCTATGCTTAGACATATCCTTAGGGTTCTTACTAAGGATTTCATATCCTAGCTTCCAAAGGTTAACTATACCTTTCCTCTGATATCAACTATAGAGACCAAATATCAACATAAATGGACACTTTAACACCCCAAACTTTCATGATACACTTCTCATTTAATAATGCAATAGCTTGCATTGTACGCAACTTCGAGTTCTAACACACCATAACCAATCAAAGTAGCCGTTATGAATAGTAATACCTAATTTTTGAAATTTTATAAATTTTAATTTTCCAAATGGACTTCGTTTTTGTATTCGTAATATCGAAATTATCCTATGTTGAATTTTTTGTAACTTTCTGAGAACTTATAATTTTTTATGAATAGTGAAAAATACATAAAACAACATTTTTAAACAAAATAATTTATTGTGATAAATTATACTATTTAGTGGATTTAAAGTATAATTAGATTATATTTTTACCATTTTATCCAATTGTGGTCATTAGAGTTAATTTAACATTGAAATTGGGCATTAACAATTGTCAATCTTTTGATATAAATATTTTCTTAAAAACACGCTATTTGTTGTGACAGCAGGAATTAACTATAAAATTAATTAATGCAACATATATTATTGTAATTCTGTAAAATAGACATCGTTTTTGAAATCGGAATATCAAATATAGCTTAGGGTGAATTTTTGGGATTTTTCTAAAAAACTTCAATTTTTGATGAATAGTGAAACCACTAAGTGGTATTTATAAAAACTGATTTTTCGTTTAAATGATATTTTACCACATCTGTGTTTTGAATTTCAAAAATCCGACTTACATGGTTTTCATTAAGTTGTAAAATGTGGTACAATAAGATTAAAATAATTTTTTGGTGAATAGTAACTTTTAAGTTCTTAATCGCGATTAGAGGTAATTAGTGTAGTTTAAAGTAATAATAATGTTTTAATAATATGAGATTATCTTGAAACATGTACTACCCTCATTTTATGTTCCATGGCCGACCAATACAATCCATGGGTCAACTTGGGGACCCCATGGAGCCACTTTAGTGGTAAAATGTCATAAATACCTTTTATTTAATGTTAAAGTAAAAAATGACACAAACGTGAAATGTTTTACAAAAACAATTTTTACATGGGGTTATACAAGTCATATTTTTTACTATAAATAGTAATTGGAAATCTAAAAAGATTTCCTACATCATAGTACTTTTTTATAATTTTTGGACATTAAATAAGTTAAATTATTTATGACACCATGATGATGCAGCGATTACCTCATTAATTAACGATTTAAATAAAATGAAAAGATAATGTAAAATACAAGGATTACACTTGTCAAAAACCTATTGGATGAGTATATTTAGAAACCTTATCACCGTATCCTCGAATTATATAAGTGTGGGACATCTGGAATCCGAAAAGCATTGTATAATAATATAACATTTCCTTACTTTCCAAGAGTGCCCCTCCAATCCTCTTATAAAAGGCCCCCACCTCTACCACATCATTCACACTTTCAAGCCATTTGGCTCGGCCAACCTCTGCCCAAATACTCTCCCAACATCCCTCCCTTACTCTTTGAAGCCTGACCTTGGTCAGAACTCTTCCCAAGGAAGCCTTTGGCTCAAATCAAAAAGAGTTACCCGATTTTAAGGCAATGTATTCTCTAATGTTGTTTTGTTTTATTTTTCTTCTCCAACCCCTTAAAATCTTTTTATTACTTTATTTTGTAACAACACCAGTATCTACAATATACTAGGATGTTGTTATGATAAGTATTTGGTTTACACTTACACACACCTTCGTCTAATGGTTAAAGAACATACTGTTTCTGTGGGTGGCGAAATACTGCCTCACGAAACGATGATTGTTCAACAATCATAGAACACCTTCAAAGGTGGACATTAAGATTTCACTATATTTATATATGATATATAATATGTTTATGTTTTCTTTATGCTTCTGTATTTTTCATTTATGGCATACTTTATGATTTCCATTATGGGTAAACGCGATAATTTCATTTTAGGAAGTGCGGACTACTGCCCCCTCAAAGTGATGTGAATCGTTAATGCCATATGTGGAATGTATAAAGGATGGAGTAAATGATATTATACTGGAACTATATTATACCTTTATATAATTATGATTTCATTCCATTAAATATGAAATAGAAATGAGAGTAGCGTTCATGCGTACGTACGGCTTACCGTCTCCATGAACAGTGCATTTCATTTCTTACCTATAAATGTTACGTAATATTATGAATGAATGTATATACTTGATATATATGATATATAAGAAATCTAAATCATGAATATAATTCTAGAGATAATGTATATTCTACCACATAAACAACTTGTAATTATAAGAAGTTTATTGTTGACTCAAGTACCAAAGATCGACAAAACGACCGTTATTAACTTAAATAATTACATAATGTTCATAACATTGTAATAAGCAATATAAATAGGATAATGAAATTGAAAATGGTTCTTAATAAAGTATATATTAACTCTAGTTTATTATTCAGGAGGTTAAAGAACGGTCGAATCAAGTCGGACACAAGGTAAGGGAATTTCTTAACCCAACTTCCATTCTTTGGGTTAATCTCCTAATTTCAAATTATGTCATGATATTATTATGTCTTATTTTTTATTTTTACTTTCTTTATGTGTACCTATAGTGAATACACATAATAGATCTATTTTATTTTAAAAATGATCTTTTTATGGACTTCGTCTCAATCTCCTTTCATTGAGGCATATTTGGTTTTATACACAACTTTCTTTTATACGGTGTATAAACCCCTTTGACTTTAATGTTTATTCAAAAGGAATCTTTTTTATATGAAGCGTTTTACTAAACGACAAAAAGGGAATGTTTTTCTTTCCGTACATATGCGGCAACAACGACTTCTCCACCGCCGTGACCATTATTTGAGTTTCGGATTCCTCTACAATCCATCATTTTTTTAATGAAAAATAAATACAAAGTTTTAACTTTCTTCTATTTTGGTATTGAAAATGGTTTTGGAAGTGTTTTTATTATATCAATGTGTTGTATTGATATATTGTTATTCAAATGTGGAAATGTTATGTTTCCTTTATGCATGTTTTATGTTATACGATTATTTTATGGATTATGATATGTTTAAACCTGTTCATATGAGGAATGCATTGGACTTAATAAGTGACAGGTGGAGCCCGCTATAGCTCCTCGATGCATCGGTAGGTCTCATGTGACAAACTAGTGTCTTGGCATGAGGCCTTGACAAAATCTTATATGTGGCCTTGGCACGAGGCCTTGGCTACATGGTTATGATAGTCTAGCATTATGCATTCCGTCATTATGAAAGTGGTTATTGATATTTCATGTGATTATTCGACTAGTAGAATATCCATGTTATTAAGTAAATGGAATTATTTAATTTTATTTTTTCAATATTATGCTGAATTTCAAGTTTAAAAAGGCTTTTGTTTTAGTATACATCGCCTTAAATGTAAATGTTTATTTATGAAAGCTTCCGCAATATTGTTATCCTTACTGAGCATCTGAGCTCACCCCTTTCAATGTTTTAATATTTTCCAGGATGTGTAGAAGTATTTTATGAATGACCTGCAGGGATAGTCATAAGAGGATATGAGTGTGGACTATGGAGAATTTTTTATTGTAGTTTTTCACTTTATGATGTATTGTAAGACTTATGAATGTATCTAGTGTTTCCAAGGATACTAAACTAATCGGTCTTTCGAGACATGATCTTTTGTGATCATGGAAATGTTACGAAGTAATGCACCGACTCTGGGTAGCTGGGGTTGGGGCGTTACAGTTGGTATCAAAGGCAGTTTAGTAATAACCTTGGAAGCTATATTTAGATAAACTCTGATTAGAGCACATATCCCAAAGATAGACTTTGAGGATTATTATAGAAGAACTTCTTAGAATTTTTTTATTGTAGATATTTTGTGAGTTTTCCGAGCAATACTTCCCTGTCTGGATACGAGCAGGTAGAGGCTGCTCCGGCACAGATGTACCTAGGGGTAAAACCCAAAAACACCGCTTTGAGATAGACTTGAATGGGAACTGGTGCACGACAACGGGCCTTACTGCACTCTTGTTTACGACACTCCCGGGGTATATGCTTAGGATAATTCTCGTTTTCTTTCCAAACCACTATAAATGATTATGAGTATATACTTCCTCAAAGAAAAACTTTTTATTATTATGGATTATATCCATAAATAGTTCAATTTATGTTATGTATTTTATAAGTATGGCATTATGTATTTTAATTCATAAAGTAATCTAGTTTATGCCATTGTTTAGAAATGGAGCCTAGTGGAAGGAATGGAAACCGTATCAATGCACACACTCCATATAGGGATTTCCCTCCTACTCAAGATAATTATTGTGGAGTTGGAGATAAAACTGGTGCTGATAAACTTATTACCATACTGGGACAACTCACTCAGGTTATGAATAATAACCTTACTCGTATGGATCACCCTGATCCACAACGTGGGGGATCAATGTTAGAATGCTTCTTGAGGCAACAACTGCCAACATTTAATGGGGGTACAAATCCATTAGTAGCTGAGCAATGGATAAACTCCTTAGAGAAAATATTCTACGCCTTGGGGAGTAGCGAAAGAGAGAAGGTTGTCATGGCAGTTTACCGCCTCACTGGAGATGCCGATCAGTGGTGGTCGCTGATTCTAAACACAAAGGAAGATGATGACGTATCGAATATGGAATGGAGGGAGTTCAAAGAGATTTTCTTATAAAAATACCTTCCTCATGACCATCGAGCAGATATGGAAAGGCAATTTCTGAGTCTGAGACAAAAGGAGGATGAGAATGTTGCAAAGTATGAGGATAAATTTACAAGGTTAGCAAGGCATGCAACAGATTATATACGTAACCCAAGAAGTAAGATTGATCGTTTCTTTGATGGGTTGAAACCATTTATCTGTCGAGCTTTAGTATCACAATCTTTCTCAACATACGAGGATATAGTCTCGTGTGCTATCAAGACAGAAAATGAATTATCTAAGTCTTATGACAACAAAGTAAAGAAAGAGAAGAAGATAACGATGGAACAAGAGACAGATAAAGGGAAAAAGGGAATGAAGGATTTTCCATTATGTGATAATTGTGGAAAGAATCACCCTGGTACATGCCTAAAAGGAATGGTAGTTTGTTATAAATGTTGAGAAAAAGGTCACCAGGTGCGTGATTGTAAGGGAAAGAAAGAGACTATCAATGTTGAATGTTACAATTGTAGAGAAATGGGGCATTATTCAAATGAATTTCCTAAGTGTCCGGGAAAATTACCTCAGAAAAGGCCAAGGGATTAAGGAAAATCTTATGCTGTTACTACAGTTGAAGCGGAATAATTAATGTATTTGTGCTTTTGGACTCATGGATTATATTCTGGTTATTAGAATAATTTGATATATATATATAAGGATTGTACTGCAGTACTTGTTGTTTCAGTAAGGTTTTAATATGATGAAGGTAATCATATTTTTAGTATGTGACAATAAGAGAAACATTAATTTGTTTGGGGAATATGATGATACAATTGATTTTGGAATTTAAGGACCCTTTAGAGAAAGTCTGGACGGAGGTATTTTGGATAACTATAAAGGTTGGAATGGATTAAGTTGATCTTTGTATATTATTGTTTAAGGTTAAAACATTTCTGAAGATTATTGGAATATTATAATACTATAGTTTTAGGAAAAGGACAACCTGCAGGGTGGGGCATAACCCATCGCGTTGGAAAAAGCTGCAGGAATCGAACCCACAACCATAGTGCGACAAGACTTTATTACCTACCACTAGCCTACAAGAAGTCACTGGTTATTACAAAATAGTTTTACTAATCTAAATGGTATGTGTTGATATTTGGAACCTTATACAATTAGGATAAATAGAATATTTTTGAGTTCTATTACCTTTAGGAGTAAAAGATGGGTTTGTGGTAAAAATTTATTAAAGAATGAAAGTATACATAACAAGTATGTATATTCCCTTAAGTTTTTAGTAAATCTTCTAAATAAATTCCTCAACTTTATAAAAGGTAACTTAAAACAAAAACGTTGTCGGTTAACTTTTTCTACTGGGGAATCGATGATTGTTTAACAAATCACAAGTTTTTGATTTTATTGTAGTTAAACTTTCTCCTAATCCTATTTTCTACAACTCTCCATCAGACCTTAATGGTTTGTTTCTCCTCCATATCCATATTTTCATAGAATCCTTGTATGGTCTATCTCGGGTGACCTTTGTACTTATCTTTCCTTCTTTTAATGTTATATTTTTATTAACCTTATTTTGGATGTGGGTTTTCCCCAAAGGTACTTTCTATTTTCAACCTTTTATTTTCAAATAAAAATATCAAATTGCGGGGACGCAATTTATTGACGGAGGGGAGAATGTAACACCCCGAGCTTCCATGATACACTTCTCATTTAATAATGCAATAGCTTGAATTGTACGCAACTTCGAGTTCTAACACACCACAACCAATCAAAGTAGCCATTATGAATAGTAATACCTAATTTTTGAAATTTTATAAATATTATTTTTCCAAATGTACTTCGTTTTTGTATTTTTATTATCAAAATTATCCTTTGTTGAATTTTTTGTAACTTTCTTAGAACTTACAATTTTTTATGAATAGTCAAAAATACATAAAACAACTTTTTTAAACAAAATAATTTATTGTGATAAATTATACTATTTAGTGTTTTTAAAGTATAATTAGAGTATATTTTTACCATTTTATCCAATGGTGGTCATTAGAGTTAATTTAACATTGAAATTGTGCATGATCAATTGTCAATCTTTTGATATAAATTATTTCATAAAAACACGATATTTGTTGTGACAGCGGGAATTAATTATAAAATTAATTAATGCAACTTATATGTTTGGAGTTCTGTAAAATAGACATCATTTTTGAAATCAGAATATCAAATATAGCTTAGGGTGAATTTTTGGTATTTTTCTGAAAAACATCAATTTTTGATGAATAGTGAAACCACTAAGTGGTATTTATAAAAACTGATTTTTTGTTTAAATGAAATTTTACCACTTCTGTGTTTTGAATTTCAAAAATCCTACATACATGGTTTTCATTAAGAATTAAAATGTGGTTCAATGATATTAAAATAATTTTTTTGGTGAATAGTAACTTTTAAGTTCTTAATCGCGATTAGAGGTAATTAGTGTAGTTTAAGTAATAATAATGTTTTAATAATATGATATGATCTTGACGCATGTCCTACCCTAATTGGATGTTCCATGGCCGACCAAGACAATCCATGGGTCAACTTGGGGACCCCATGGAGCCACTTTTGTTGGAAAATGACATAAATACCTTTTATTTAAAGTTAAAGTAAAAAACGGACACAAACATGAAATGTTTTACTAAAAAAATTGTTACATGGGGTTATAAAAGTCATATTTTTTTTACTATAAATAGTAATTGGAAAGCTAAAAAGATTTCCTACATCATAGTATTTTTTTATAATTTTTGGAAATTAAATAAATTAAATTATTTATGACACCATGATGATGCAGCGATTACCTCATTAATTAACGAATTAAATAAAAGGAAAAGATAATGTAAAACCCAAGGCTTACACTTGTAAAAAGCCTATTGGATGAGTATATTTCGAAACCTTATCACCTTTTCCTGGAATTATATAAGTGTGGGACCTTTGGAATCTGAAAAGCATTGTATAATAATGTAACATTTCCTTACTTTCCAAGAGTGCCCCTCCTCTCCTCTTATAAAAGGACCCCACCTCTACCACATCATTCACACTTTCAATCCATTTGGCTTGGCCAACCTCTGCCCAAATACTCTCCCACCTTCCCTACCTTACTCTTAGAAGCATCACCTTGGGCAGAACTCTTCCCAAGGAAGCCTTTGGATCAAATCAAAAAGAGTTACCCGATTTTAAGGTAATGTCTTCTCTAATGTTGTTTTGTTTTATTTTTCTTCTCCAACCCCTTAAACTCTTTTTATTCCTTTTTTTGTAACAACAAAAGTATCTACAATATACTAGGATGTTGTTATGATAATGATTTGGTTTACACTTACACACACCTTCGTCTAATGGTTAAAGAACATACTGTTTCTGTGGGTGGCGAAATACTGCCTCACGAAACGATGATTGTTCAACACTCATATAACACCTTTAAAGGAGGACATTAAGATGACACTATATTTATATATGATATATAATATGTTTATGTTTTCTTTATTCTTCTGTATTTCTCATTTATGGCATACATTATGATTTCCATTATGGGTAAATGCGATAATTTCATTTTAGGAAGTGCGGACTACCGCCCCCTCAAAGTGATGTGAATCGTTAATGCCATATGTGGAATGTATAAAGGATGGAGTAAATGATATTATATATGATATTATACTGGAACTATATTATACCTTTATATAATTATGATTTCATTCCATTAAATATGAAATAGAAATGAGAGTAGCGTTCATGCGTACGTACGGCTTACCGTCTCCATGAACGGTGCATTTCTTTTCTTACCTCTAAATGTTACGTAATATTATGAATGAATGTATATACTGGATATATATGATATATAAGACATATAAATCATCAATATAATTATGGAGATAATGGATATTCTACCACATAAACAACTTGTAATTATAAGAAGTTTATTGTTGACTCAAGTACCAAAGACCGACAAAACGACCGTTATTAACTTAAATAATTACATAATGTTCATAACATTGTAATAAGTGATATAAATAAAAATAATGAAATTGAAAATGGTTCTCAATAAAGTAGATATTAACTCTAGTTTATTATTCAGGAGGTTAAAGAATGGTCGAATCCAGTCCGACACAGGGTAAGGGAATTTCTTAACCCAACTTCCATTCTTTGGGTTAATCTCCTACTTTCAAATTATTTCATGATATTATTATGTCTTATTTTGTATTTTTACTTTATTTATGTGTACCTATAGTGAATACACATAATATATCTATTTTATTTTAAAAATGATCTTTTTAAGGACTTCGTCTCAGTCTCCTTTCGTTGAGGCATATTTGGTTTTATACACAACTTTCTTTTATATGGTGTATACACCCCTTTGACTTTAACGTTTATTCAAAATTAATCTTTTTTATACGAAGCGTTTTACTAAACGAAAAAAAGGGAATGTTTTTCTTTCCTTACATATGCGGTGACAACGACTTCTCCACCGTCGTGACCATTATTTGAGTTTCATCTTCCTCTACGAGCCATCACTTTTTTTAAATGAAAAATAAATACAAAGTTTTAACTATCTTCTATTTTGGTATTGAAAATTGTTTTGAAAGAGTTTTTATTATATCAATGTGTTGTATTGATATATTTTCTTTGAAATGTGGAAATGTTATGTTTCCTTTATGCATGTTTTATGTGATACGATTATGTTATGGTTTATGATATGTTTAGACCTCTTCATACGAGGAATGCATTGGACTTAATAAGTGACAGGTGGAGCCCGCTATAGCTCCTCGATGCATCGGTAGATCTCATGAGACAAACTAGTGTCTTGGCACGAGGCCTTGACAAAATCTTATTTGAGGTCTTGGCACGAGGCCTTGGATACGTGGTTATGATAGTCTGGAATTATGCATTCCATCATTATGAAAGTGGTTATTGATATTTCATTGATTATTCGACTAGTAGGATATCCATGTGAGTAAGTAAATGGAATTATTTAATTTTATTTTTTCCATATTATGCTGATGTTCAAGTTTAAAAAGGCTTGTGTTTTAGTTATACATTGCCTTAAATGTCAATGTTTATTTATGAAAGATTCTGTAATATTGTTATCCTTACTGAGCATCTGAGCTCACCCCTTAAATGTTTTAATATTTTCCAGGATGTGAAGAAGTATTTTATGAATGACCTACAGGGATAGTCAGAAGAGGATATGAGTGTGGACTATGGAG
The DNA here is from genome assembly GCA_963277665.1 of Viscum album. Classification (NCBI taxonomy): domain Eukaryota; kingdom Viridiplantae; phylum Streptophyta; class Magnoliopsida; order Santalales; family Viscaceae; genus Viscum; species Viscum album. Next base: position 1,300,609,775 of record OY728140.1, on the reverse strand, counting down.
ACTTTGTTATTGTAGTTTTTCACTTTATGATTTAATGTAAGACTTATGAATGTATCTAGTGTTTCCAAGGCTACTAAACTAATCGGTCTTTCGAAAATTGATCTTTTGTGATCATGCCAATGTTACGAAGTAATGCATCGACCCTGGGTAGATGGGGTCGGGGCGTTACAGACACTACATTACTTATGCAGAATTCTTAATACATAACAAAAACAAACACACAAGGACAGTAATAGTTTACTGTCTTTGGAAACTCTGAAAAATAATCTTCTAATAATTGTAAAAGATCTTCAACATCTCCCATAAAGATCTTCCCCTTATGTTTTATTACCTAAAACATTTCTTTAAATCATGGGGAAAATAAAACATTAAAAAGCGAGCTCAAATAAATAGTAAGGTCAAACATAGAGAACATAAAACAATCCATAAACAGTTGAATGCAAAAAACATGAACATAAAATCTAAACATCAAAATCATGATCAAATATATAAATCAAAGATGTACATAACGAATATATCATAAAGGAACATAAATCATGATAAAATAATATGAGAATAAAACTTGTAATTTTGTAAAACCATTAAGCACATGATATGATTTCCAGAGTAGCCAAGGAATTGCTTCCAATAATATCTTAGTGGACAAAGTCCCTTTCTGAATCGAGTTCACTCCCCATTCTAGTCTTGTATCACTAAACCAGATTAACTTACTATTCCATCCATGTCTATCTCATGATATATAAATATTTACCCAATTCATTGGAGGGATATATAGGTATCACCCATCTCATAAAGAAATCATTCAAACTTTTTCCACAAAATAAACATTAATCATTCATCATAACTCAAAGAATAAAATGGGTTTCATAAACATAATCCCATCATAACACAATCCATATAAAACAAATGGATATCATTTCATCATATGAAAAGTGAAAACATGTAAATCATAGAGACATTATACTTGAAAATATCCAATATGAAAATAATGGCATATTAGATGGAAAATGTTTTTGATAAAACACTTGAAATGAATTCTTGAGGAAAATATCCTTTCTCCATCAAAATCATTTTATTTTCAAAAACTTCCATGAAATTTAAAATGAAAATGATTTTTCTGAGAATATTCATGAAATATTGTAGAGTAATCTTCATGAAAATAATGAATTACAAAACCATAAAAATCAATTCATGCCGTATAAGTTAAAAAACATTCTTCTCGTACTTTTCCCAGAAAAGTCAAATGTACCTCATATGGTAAAGAAAAGAAATATTTCATACATAAAATGTAGTAAAAGTCAAAATGGGTTAAAAGTAAATTAATCATACATGATCCAATTTTTAGAAAACGTGGACATGGATGATAAATATAACCCCAGTAACTACTTACGAATAAACAATATACGATAAAAAACGAGATTGGAAAAGTTATCTCTTACCTTAGGTCCGATATGCTTCGTACATATATGAACCTCCAATATAGTGATTTAAATAATTTCATTGACTTATTACAGAATCATATTTATTTTTATGATATGATATATGGTTCATTTATGAATTTATATTACCCGTTCTTTTGTAAATTCTATGTTAAAGCAGTGTTTTGGGTAAAATCGTTTTATTTATCCTATGTGTTTGGACATGTTGTTCTTGATATTATTATTACACATATCTTTTTTACTTATAGAATGTAAATAATTATTTATATATAATATATATTCTATATATATATATATAATAGATCGATAAATGATATGAATTACACCATTCATGGAGACGGTAGGCTGTACGTACGCCTGAACGTTGTTTTCCTTTTCTTATTGACCTGAACTGAAGTAAGAAGATGGAATATATATATATACATAAATCCTGTAGATTTATCATGTCATATATTTCATTATTATTCATTATATATACTTCATAATCATTCTTGAATAGTTAACATGGAGAATTAATCTCATCGCGTCATGGAGACTGTAATCTGTACGTACACACGAGCGATGATATCGTTCCCATAATTATTGAATTGAATTGGAGTGGATGATATATTATATCAGAATTAGTATTATGCTATAATATTTATATACATAGTTATTATTTTCATTATTATACCAATCCAAGTTAGGTGGTGGTGGAAAACAGATTACACCACGGCGTTGATATGGTATTCCGTACGTACGAACGCACAGTGATTTCATTTTCCGTAGAATGGTTATAAGGTGAAATAGGGTTGTTTCATATTTGTAATAACATATCAGTATATTATTTATTCTAATTTTATTACTTTATAATGAAACCACTAAATAAGAAAATGTTGAAGAATAAAGAAACTTGAAAGAATTGGTAGAAGAAATTACCTCTTCTTCGACGCACCTCTTTTAAGCTTCCTCTTAAGGCACTAGAGTTGGTCTTTTGAGGAGACCAGAACCTCTATAATGGTTATAGGTAAGTTTAAAAGGTAAATGGGTAGGTTTTGGCTGAGCTTGAAGGATAAAAATTGTGTAAAGTGAAGAGGGAGGAGGTTTCCTTTAATAATGGAGGAGACGAGAACCTTTGGAAAAATATAAAATATTATTTTATAATAAAGTCATATTCGGTTTATAATAGCTCCAAATTGATTTATTTAGAAGATAAAGTGTGGATGGGTCAAAATTCTCACAATAAATATGTTTTAGGCAAGTTTAGGTTACTATTTTAACATTATCATTTAGATTTAACTCTAAGTTAAATAATTCAACCTTTACCGTGTCTTCTTGTTTTCTTAAACTATATTGTTAATAAACTTACTATAACAATCCAAATGAACCCCATTTGTTTCATTATTAATATATATAATCATATTTTAGTCATTTGGCTGAACCTTATATTTTTAGGAATACAATTACAATTAATAATATAATATTTGTTTTAAAAACAATTTTATGTCAATTTTGACACAACTTGGTAATTGATTTTTTTGAATATCATAACAGCATGATTAGTTAGAAAAAAGTTAAATTAATCAATAATAACATGTCATATTAATGTATAAAATTAGTTTAATTTATAAAAAGTCTCATATTACTTCTATTTTGGTATATATAACATAAATTATGTTAATATTTCATGAATAAGGTAATTACTGCATCACCATTGTGTTATGAATAAATTAAATTATTTAATGTCTAAAAATTACAAATAAAGTAACATTATGTTGGAAATATTTTTATATTTATAATTAATATTTATTGTTGAATTTATCTTATGCATAACCCTATATGAAAAATTATTTAGTTACTAATCTTTGATTTTAACTGTTTTAACTCTTATTTAAATAAAATAATAATAAGTGTCATAATCTAATCCAAGTGGACCTAAAGGGCAATATTTTATTCTTAAGGTTGTTTTTGGTCGAATTAAACTTATCCAATAGAATTAGGACATGTTTTAGGATAATAATAATATAATTTTTACCCTTAATTTCCCTATTTAATTTTAACTGTGGCAACTAAAAGTAAAAAGTTACTATTCACCAAAAATTATTATTATCTTATTGAACCTCATTTTACTACTTAATATTAACCGTGTCTCTCATAATTTCTAAATTACACTCACATATTTGGTAAAATTATGATTTATGTAAATTTTTAAATGCTCCTAAGAGGTGGGTAAAAGACGGTAAAAATTCAATAAAATTTTTATATATCTAAAATTATTATAAAATGACTCCAATGATTTACATTAAACTTATATATCTATAATGTATCTATTTTGACCTAAAATAAATTTAAATAAAATAAATTATTATTTAAATAAAAATTCGGTCTTTACCAATAACTCGGTGTTTTTCACTATTCATCAAAAATTGAAATTTTCAGAAAAATACAAACAATTCACCCTATGATAATTTCAATTTTCCGAATCCAAAAATGAAGTATATTTTGAAAAACTATATTTATAAAATTTCAAAAAGTGGGTATTTCTATTCATAACGGCTAGTTCATAATAATAATATAAAAATATCTCACATAGTGAAACTTGGTATTGCGTACAACACACGCTATCGAGAAATGTTGCTCTGTTGTGAAACACATGCCCAAAATAGTGTTTTCATATACTTCATGATAATATAGTGTTTCTTATAGCGCAATCCAATCTTGGTGTAGCGTACAAAACAAGACATCAAAGAAATGAAAAAGAATATTTCTCATAAAATCTCGGGGTGTTGCAGAAACATTCCCCTTAGTTCATTTCCCATACAGTGATTTGGGGTTCTAATCATTAATTTCCCATCTACCTTGATTTGGGTCATTCCTTGAGTAACTCATCCAAACCCCATCACCTGACTCCTTTGTCAAGTTGAATCAAAAGGGACACTATTGCGTGAGTCCCAATTCCATCAATTTCTAGGATACTTATGCCCAATAGTTATATCTATAAGACTATCAATTGTAGTACAACCTATAATAAAAATATAGTATGCCTCTATATCAAAACAAGATATGCCTTATGCGCCAAGAATAAGATGCCAACATTCCTCTTTACATGACTATATACTATTGTACACCCTTTATGATAAATATAGGATACCTCTTGCACCAAAAAAGATATTCCTTCTATGCTAAAAATTATAGTCCAACAATACTATCTATATGACTATAAACAATAGTACACCCTATAAGATAAATATAGGATTCCTATTATTCCAAATAGGATATACCTTATGTGCCAAGCATAAGACGCCAATAGTCCTCACTACATGACTATAAACTATAGCACATCCAATATAAAAAATATAGGATTTGTCTTGTTCTGAAAGGGATATTCCTTATTCCCAAAGAATAAGATGCTACCTGTCCACTATACATGATAATAATCAGTAGTATGACCTTTGTGACAAATACAAGATGCCTTTTTCTCCAAAAAAGATATGCCTTATGCACCTCGCATATGATTCCAAAAGTCCTCACTACATGACTTTAAACTATAACATTCCATATAATTCAATAATATGATGTCTATTGTTCCCAATATATGATGCCTAATGTGACATGAATATGATGCCTCATGCCATGATTACAATGGAAAAATTTCAAGAGCATTGGAAGCCGTTCGAGCATTCCAACACTCCACCTCACGCTTTGTGTTTCTTTAATTCAGATCTTCACCCTCTTTCATGTCTAAAGGGACCCCATAATGGATTTATCCGATGTATCCTCGGCTCACCTAACGTTCTACGCCAACACCCTAGAAGAATATTGATGATATGTTGTGTTTGGACTTGTGTTTTGAATACGGTCAATGGTTGGACCTTGTTTATTTGTTTCCATCTCAGGCTAACATGTTTTGGATGTTGTGATTTGAATATGTTTAGGATTTATCTTCCTTAATCATGCTACCTCCATTTCGTTTTGAATGTTGTTCATCTGATTCACACTTTTCATCTCCCTTTTTTTGGAAAAATTCTAACACCCATGGAATTATCTATCTTATGATCTAGTTCATAGTTTTCGACCTCAATTATATGCATCAATCCACTAGTGAGTTGGGATGCAATCTTGGACAGACATGAGGAAGACCTGCAGGTAGCATCCTTTTGTATGACCCTTTAACCATTACTGTTTTTCAGCAGCACCTGGTCTTCTTCTATGCATAATCCCCATTCACCACCCTTCATGTCCTCACCTTTTCACCATGATCATCATGTATGTTATTGCCTCTTGTTTCTTAAGCTGATACGGACTTACATGAGCATAGTGTAAAACAATGTCCATGATATCCTTTTTTGGCCATGTTAGCTTGTAAGAACCATGCCCCTCATACCGAACTACATAGACATTGATCCTTTCCCATTTCCAAGCAAGGTACATATGAATCCTCCATGAAGTTCAACCCCCTCACCATTTTTTCCCGACCACATCACATTAGTTCACAGTCAACCCACATCATGTGAAACTATATGCCCATTTCATCATGCTGGATGCTAAACTGTAGCCTTTTGAACTATGTGGATTTTGATCTTTGTCTCCTAGATACGGTATGTAGGAATCCTCCCTATGGTTCCCCCCAAACACAGGTAAAAGTATTCGAACTACTTCAGTGTTGATCCTTGCCTCTTAGGTAGGGTATGTAGGCTGCCTTCCCGAGGTCAAACCCCAAACATTGGTAAACCTATTTGAAAAACATTTTTTTGATCCTTGTCTCCTTATTAGGGTATGTAGGAATCCTCCCTGAGGGTCAACCCCAAATACTTGTGAACCCATTCAAAATATGTGGGTTTGATCCCTTTATCCTACGTAGGGTACATTAGAAGCCTCTCGGAGGTTCAACCCCATTCACTTGTAAACCCATTCAAACTACATGCGTCTTCATCACTGTCTCCTAGGTTATGTACATAGAAATCCTCCCTTTGTTTCAACCCCAAACACCGGTAATCTAATTAGAAATATATGGGTTTTGATCCCTATCTCCGAGGTAGTTTACGTAGGATTCCTCTATGAGATTCATCCCCAAGCACTGGTAAGCATCTGCATCCCCTTTACTGGTACCCACATCCTTGGTCCGCCCCTTTCTGGAATTATTCCAACTCTTGAGCCACTAACCACGGGTAACCATCAGCATGTCGTCGGGTTTCGGTCCTCTACGGACACCACGGTTCCATGCCCCATCCTAAACTATGTGGTATTTGATTACCCACCACAGGGTTATGTTGGAAGACTATTAGAGGGTCAATCCCAACACTACCATCATCATCATGTTGACCACATCTCATTCACTATCCACATCATCCAACCTTCCAGCATCCATCCCGATTCTTATCCAAGCCTCCAAATCCTAGTGACATCATGCCAATCCTCCCATCGCTGCTTCTTGCAGAACCCAGGTAGCTAACCACCCATAATCCTCACCCATTCCACAATAATCCTACCATGAGTGTCCCACTTTTAGTGGCCCACTAACCCCATTTAAGACCCAACATTTCATCTACATGTTTCCCATTGTGTGCACCCCGATCCCATCATTCACCCCCTCGAACTACACGAGTTTTTATCCCGGTCATCTACATAGGGTAAATAGGATACCTCACTGAGGTTCAATCTCATAAAATGGTAAACTTTGGTTAAGTTTTTCTTGGAAAATTTCCCTAATACACCCTCAGTGGTTTCCAGAACAATATTCATGGTGTGATTTTATCCCATTTATGGGACACACCATACATGGTCCACTCATATTAGGTATCCTAATCAACCAATTTCGAAAAACATCATGTTCTCCATCCTAGGGTTTTACAAATTTGATCCTCCAAAATAGATCATTTTGATCACCCTCATTCTATATCCACAAGATGTTAAACACATTGAATTCCTCATTTCAAACAAGGGATTCTTGAGTAAAACATCCCAAGACACGCCTTTGGTGTAACAGTCACCGCATGATGTTAAACTCGTGACATAACTCATCTAAATCATTGGAAGATGAGGAAAACATTAGATGCTTGCTACCTTTATACGATAACCCATGACCGATGTGGGATTCCTCGAGTTCTGGGCCCTTGAGATTCCCTCTTATGGGGAAGAATACAATTGACCAATTTCCATAGATCCAGAGATGCCCCAACATGCTTGATTCTATCATCTACTCCGACTGAAGGATGTTGCCCTATCAAGACCCCATGGAATGTACAGATAGAAGTATCATAATTAACCAGTGTCTACAGTGATATGGAACCATGAATGTGATTCATGAACAACATCATATTTTTTAAGGGAGACCCTAATAAGGCTACAGGTCTCAAATAGGAATCCAAAGAAGGATGAACTGAAATCCCATCATCCCAATCGATCTAGGAACAAACATCCCTAAAAAGAGATGGATGCCACCCACATTTCGAATGTAGTAATGTGGGGCCCTAAGTAGAACATCCCCACATATTGATGCACATCCTGAAGAAAGCGTCAAAAATAATCATGCTGATATATTCAATAATGTAATTCATAAGTAAAATTTTTTTATGTGATAAGGACCACTATGAAGGTTCATCACTTCCATATTTCATGATGAACATTGGGTATATCCACACTAATAATGGATTATATTTTAAAATTTTGGAATGTTAAAAAGAAAAGTATAGATATTATATTCTAAATCTTGATTTTTTGGTGAATAATTTGATGATGAAGTTGGTAGATTGGTCAAATTATGACAGAGAGAATTTATAACACATTACCAAAATATTCTCGATACAAAGGGATGTAATTATATAAAAAAATATATAATAGTATATTGTTATGTTTATTCTCTTTTAGAATGGATATGATTTGCTTTTTTTCTATTAAATTTGTGTGTAGAAAAATGAATAAATCAGGATATTGAGGAATGCAATGAAATTAATGAATATGATTTTTATTTATCTATAATATTTGTTGTTAAATTTATGATTTTGAGGTTTTTATATAGTATATTAATTATTCTAGAATATTTTATGTTCATATAGATGTTTTAAATTGGTTTTGAAATAATTTAATTTTGTAATTTTGTAAAATGAAAATATAAATGGATAATTAATTATCTATAATAGTTTTTCCATAACGTAAAAGTCATTTTAATAATATAAAATCCATCTATAGAGTAGTAAATCTACAGTGGAATTAATTTTTTATATAGATGAAACATATTCTTTAAAAGTTATTTCAATAGTATATTATTCTTTATTGACAACATAAGAATAATTGTCTCATGGTAAATGTCAAATATCATATCATCATAAGAGTCAACATAATTTTATGATATATCATTAAGGATGATACTGTAGATAATGAATGGAATAATTAATGACATTATTGGATTAATGTTAAAATATTATTATAGTAATTTATATTTCTCTAGGTGTCTTATTACTCTAATAAAATATCATAAGTAGATGAAAAAACAATGGTTCAGGGATGAAATGAACATCGTAAGTGTCATATTTACATTATGATATGTAATTTATTAGTGTAACTATATGAGTCTTCACCTATTTGAAATATTGTGTTTTTTATTATTAGGTATCATAGAAAAAATACCCCAGATCCTACTAAGAAGTTTTTAAAAAAATATTATGATTCTTACATTGACTTCAAATAATAAAATGGTATGTTTCTTTACAAAGTTATTCTCCTACATATGATTAATTGAAGATTGAATATTGAATAAATGATATGATCATGCTTCTATATTCATGATAACTTCAAATTAAAATTAATAAAATTAATATAACTTATCAAATATGATATTTTTCTAGAATATAATCAGCCGCAAATATCACATTTCTTAAAATGAAGTTATGTTTCTATAAAAAATTATGGAAATAATATTAACATAATTTTTTGAATATAAATGCAAAAAATAGAGAAATAAAAAATATTGAATGTTTAATAATTGATGGGATGATACAATGAAAATAGTTATAAATACCAGGAAAGTCTGAACCAAGCGTAATCCTGGTACCTCAAATTTATTAAAGGAAAAGTGCAAGCAAAGTCAGTAGAAAATAAAATGCTACATTACATCCAAACCATATTCATCCTTCTCCCCATCATCAGATAACTCATCACCATGATCAGCTGACTCCCATTCAGAAGATTCGTATTTGCACATCATCTCAAGGTACATATTTTTCTTCCGAAGAATTTCCTCAATAAACTTATCTTTGACCGGCTGTTTCCCACTGAATCCTTTATCCCTCTTAGGGGACCCTCCTCTTCGTTTCCCACTGTACCCATTTGCAATGACATTTTCTTGTGACCCTACAATCTTGTGTGCAGACCTTGTCGCCATTGGTTTGGGTAGATCCGTGTAGTCCTTCCTTGGCCTCTTCTTTGGTGTCGTAGTCATGACACCTTCACTTTCAGACATCTTCATTCGATCACCTTGAAAAATATCATTATATAATGGTCTGGCTGTTCTGCCACCATTCTCTTTCTCACTATCAGATATATTCCCCAATTTATCAGTGATATTCATAGAAACCAAACTCTTGCTGCCATCATCTTTCTTTCCCAAGACATCATCTGAGGTTTTAAGAGCCTCGTCTCCGGTCTGAGAGAGCCTGTTATGATCAAGCACAACAAGGCAATGAGGGTTCATTTCACCAACAACACCACGTTCCGGATTATTAGGAACCTCAAAATCCTACCGATCAGCCATCCCAGTGGGTGGCTCCTCCTACTCCAGCCCTGGAAATCTATTACCAGAAGAGGCCCAACCAGCTAGGGTAATATTTTCCTTATCAAGTCCACCTCCTTCATCCCTCACATTGTCAGAAATCGGCTGCACTTGGCATGAATTAACATCAACATCCATCAAAGGTGGACCTCCAGCACTAAGATAACTTTTGAGACGGTCAAAAACCTGCTTCACTGTTGGATTTAAGGGCACCCGAACCTCTTTCACAGCACAAGCACACTTATTCACCTCGATGCATGTATCTTGCCATTCCCCCTGCTCCATGTTTGCAACAATTAGTGCAACATCAATGCAGGGACTCCCCATGTGATTACCCCGATCAACAATATTGCCAGCACCAACATGTTCCACATCCCTGTCCTCAGCCACACCCCCTCACGCACTCAAATGATCTGTCGTAACACCCGTAGTAGGATTGGGAGTCGATCCAGAAGGATCCCCACTAAGAACTCCTCACGCCTTCATCACCTAGGAGAACCCATCCTTTCCTCCGCAGCGGCAAACCAAATCAAGATGACCAAGTCTACATCATTTCACACAGTACTGCATCCAAGACTCAAAGAGGACTTCTTGATGCCAACGAAATTCCTCGCTATCTGTGATCCAGAGACGGTTCACCGGTGATCTTGCGACATCAACTTCCACGCAGATCTGAGGATAGATCGGGTGACACACAGACTCGTTCGGCGTTCAGAACATAAATATCGGCCAATCATGTTCCCAATTACACATAGAATAGATGGATTTTGGAAGTACAGAGGTAATCCAGGGAGACTTACCCACATCACGATTGTCGATGGATCCCGCCGCATATGGAAGTCGAAGCTCCAACGAAACAGGTAGAAGGAGAAACCCTTACATCTTTGAGGGGCCCTGGACCAGGCACAAATCAAATCCTCCTCTGACCAAAATCGTATCATGATATGTCGCCGATCAAGCAGACCGACAACTACGTGATCCTGAAGCTCCCAAGAATCAGAGACAAACTGCTCGAACTCATCAACTGATGGTCGCTAAGGATGAAAATGGGCGACAAGGGTAAGCTTGCACAGGTCCGCGGCCCCATTAATCTCCATCGAGAGAAGGGAGAGTTGCGGTGCCTCTTGGAAAAAGTCTGGAACCTTTGGGGAAAGATGGATCCTTGGGAAAGGGAGATGCGCACCAGAACGAGAACATGGCAAGAGAGTCCTACCCTGCTCGTGCAGAAATGATCACGCAACTCCTCCCTCCGATTGAGAGGGGGGAGCAGAATTATATAAGCATTAAGTATATGTCATTCATGTATCTTTTGTAATTAATATTAATATGGTAGACTAAGACCTGATTTAGATTAAGAATTCTTATTTTTTATACCAAGATATCAAACAAATCATAAAATGCAATATTATAAAACCAAATATATTAATTTCATACATATAATAATTATTAGTATTAAATAGAATTTTAATATGTTATAATACTAATTAATTAATTATATATATATATTTTATTTATAAATAATTATATTATTTTTATAAAAATATTATTAAAATAAAATCTTTTTATAGAATTATATTTTAAGATTGTTTATAATTTTTGGTCTCATTGAGAATTATAATAACATTTTTAACTTACAAAAAAATATACTAATAATCATATAATCATAAATTAATCTGAAATTTTTTTATGAACACAATTTGTATAAAAATAAATTTCTTATAAATTTATTGATATATCATATATAAATGTTACATTCAAAAATTTTAGAATATCATTTCAAGGAAGCATTTTTTTTATTTAAACCAATCTGGATTATTTTGGGTTTAATTTTCTGGTTGTTTTCTGAAATGGTATAAATTTACTTATATAATGAAATTACCCCTTTAATGAATAATATAAATTTTATGACATTGTGACTATTTAAGTATAAAATAAAAATTTATAAAACATATCATATTAATTTATTTTCATATAATTAGTGATATAAGAAAATAAAATATATTATCTAGAATTTAAAATCATAATTTTCATTTTTTGGAACCAATGTGAAATTTCATTTATAACAAATATATTCGGCACTTTTAACTTAATTATGTATTCACAAGATGATACTCAATTCTAGCTGTAATTTAAATTTACACTACTCAACATTGATTAATCGTATACCAAAAAATATCATTGGAATAACTAATATAAAATATTTTATTTGAAATTAATTTATGTACTTAAAAATATAATTTTTCAAAAATAGTTCATGTTATTTTATTAGATAATTTTTTAATATTAACATTTACCACACTAAGAAATTAAATATTAAAAAATGGTATTAATTCTTAGAATTATAATGTTAAAATTATCTTATATGTCACATTTTATTTTTATTATAAAAAAATTGTTAAAATAATTAAATTTAATCATTTTATTAGTGGTTAAAATAATGAAAAGTCATTAAATTAATATATAATTCCACAAATATCATGAAAAATTATATATAATAGATTTTATGTTTTTATTATAGGGCTCTAATATATGATATATAAATTTTTGATAATTTTGATAAAATTTATTTGGAAATCAATTATCTTTTTATCGAAAAATGTATATATGAAAATACCTCTCATCTTAGTTATAAATGTATTTCCCCTCCAAAAATTTAAATATACAGAAAAAAAAATTCTATTTATCCCCTCTAAATATATATATCTCATAACATAATTACTGTCTCCCACATTTTTGAGATTCTCTCCTCAATAATTATTATTAATTTTATACTTTTCAAAATGACCATGAAGAAGAGATTAAAGATCACAGGAAGTAACATATTATTTAATATATATTCATCAACCTATAGTCAAATATTTTTCTTAAATTTTTTTTATACCATTAATATTTTGTGAAAATTATTTCATCACTATACATTAACATGTTCTTACGCAATCAATTATTATAACATTTTCTTGTTTTTATCAGTTTTACCACAAACATGATCATTATTATATGTTTTATTTAATGAATTATTATGAAAACATAAATAGTGGATATCAAGTGTGATTATTATGAGTTCAATATTTTCTCATAATTCAATATAAGTAAAAATCAAATGTATATTTTCTAAAAAAATCAATTATTTTTATAGTTCTCCATTCACATAAAAATTAATTATTATAACTACATTTGAAACATCAACATAAGTTATACTAAATGAATATGGGAGTCCATAAATATATCAAATATATAAAATAAATTATCATTATAATTGTGGAGGTGATTTAACACTAGAAATAAGACTCAAAGGGAAATAACATTCAAACCAATGTATGTAAGGGAATCTAAGGAGATAACACCTGAGTTTTAATTTTACTAATAATAAACTATAATGTGTGTGAAAAGTAATTATAAATGGATGGTATATTGTAAAATTAACATTTATAAGGTTCATAAATATATAAATAATAACATAAATATATGTTATAGTGATGAGAGGGTGCGTCCCACTAAAAAGTAATCTTAGATGTGGTTTTCTTGGTCTTAATTTAAATTTAATTATGACATGTTACATTTTTCAACCAATGATCAATTTTATATTTTGTTGTTTAACTCCAAAAACTATGAACATATTATAATTTTTTTATGTAAATCGATGTATATAAAGAACAAAATCATGTTTATTCTTTGAATAAATTTTTATTTAACTATTAGAAAATTTTTCTGGGTTCTTCGACACATTTAAATTTATTGAGACATATTACAAATCTTGAACCTATTATTAAATTAATTAATCTATATACATTTAATTTTTTTCATTAATCATAAATCAAAATTATAAAGTGATTTTTAATTTTATTTCATGTTGTTTTCTCTTTTCATTTAATTCACTACCAAATCTATAAGGATATTTTTAACACCATTTACATTCATTATGTTACTTAATTACATCATGTATTATATTAGTAAATGTTCTTAGGTACTATTACAATTGATTTTTATGTTTTTCTTTCCAAAGTATTATCTGGATGTAATTTTCATTCATTTAATATTTCTTTTGATATATTACTACATTAATTGTTACTCTTTTTTATAATTTTATAATTTATAATTTCATTATTCGATACATGTTTTGAAATATAAATCATTTTATTTTACTTAGTTCTCAAAATATATATTTTTTACATTATCAATAATAATTTTTTCATTATTCATTAAATTTAATAATATATTTCATGTCATCTTCACTATGGAGTTTTGATTAAATGGATAATAATGTCGTATGTGTTTTCATCAAAATTTCACTCCATTAAAACATGTCTCATATTATCTACATATTTTCATTAATATTTTTTTTATACTCCCATATTAAAATATAAATTCATGATTCTATTTTTAATAATTGTATTTTATGTTCCTTCTCATGTTATTTCTTCAATGGGGTGTTTTATTTTAATATCCACAATGGGTTTTAATCTAATATCATTACAATAAATGAGTGACATATTATACTCAAAAAATTATCATACAATTAAATATTCATTATATTGTTTAATGAATGGTCTTATCTATACAGTAATGAAATTTTATTATATTTTTCAGCATTATAAAACATTTTATAAAAATTTATGAAAGAATATTTTTATCATTTTTCTTATAGGAAATATTTTTACATTATTGATAATGTTATGAGAAGAACATTTTTTCAATCACATGTCAAATTATTTAATTTTCCTACTATCTTCTTTTTTCATTGATAATTATTCTTCTTTGAATGTTTCAGTTTTGTCAAATATAATCTAATTCATATTGGTATATGAATATTTCAATTTTCAGTAGCTAGAAAAATAAAGGTATATTTATTATTTTTTTATAAATAATATTTCCAAGTCTTTAATAAAATAAAATTTATTTTTTTACAATCAATTAATGATTATCATGCTTTACTATAAATAATGTAACCATAAACCACCAAACATCTAAATATTATTGTCTTATGATGATATTTAAATGATTTTTTCCAAAAACCTGTTTTTTCAGCTATTTAATATAGCTATGTTGAAATGATGATTTTTTATAAATTTTAAGGCGCGCACACACACACACACATATATATATATATATGATATATCATTATATGATGAGTGGGATATATATAGCCTAAAAATGAATTGGAAAAATATTATTTTTTCATTAGTATATGGTTTTCATGTGTATATAAAATTATAGGCATATATGTTCATATTTGGGCTCAAAGGGGTACATAAGTGGGTAGTCCAAGAAAAAGAGAACATGGGTCATTCGTAGACGCCCAAAAAGGTACACATACAGTTATAACAATCCTGTTATGATTTTTAATGGTGGTATTCATTATCAATTATTTGATGAATGTATTCATGGATAACCATTGAATAAGTTATGTTTATTATTTAAATTTTTTTACAAAACATTTATACAAAATTATAACGAATTTATAACACTCTTATAGCTCATGGTTACAGATCATAATATGATTTATATATTATCTTATTCCAAATAATTATTCCATGAATTAGGGATAGATATATGTTTTTTTGCTTGAATAACTTATTTTTGTGTAAATACATATTGATTTTCTTATAATACTAATTTTATAAACATATGATAATTTACGATCTTCAATTTTAATCACTTATTTTTATCCTTGTTATGTATTTTAGCTCATTTTTTTTATGATTCTATTTTCCTATGTTATGAATAATTATTCTATTTGAGGTTTTTTATAGGGGTATCACGTGTGGATAATATTTCTAGATATTTTTAACACATATATTGCAATAAACACATCATTACATAATTAGAAGTAAATTCTATTGCATAAGATTGTTATTAGTTTCATTAGTTCAATTTTTTTCCCATTTTCTTAAAACTCCTAAAATTAATAATCCTCATTATGTGAGTGATAAGAATTTTTTTATTGATAATTAAATAATGCTTCGATCAGTTGATTTTAATTGATTTTTTATCAATTAGTATAGGTAATGAATAATATTTTAACACTAGTTTCAATTATATATGTATAAGGTGTCTCATTTAGTGGTATATCATTGTTTAGATAACCATATAAGTTTACTTTTTATCATATGAGGATTATTTATTAATTTTGGATAAAATTATAAAGTAATAAATAAAATGATTATTGTCATATTAAGGACTAAATTAAAAATTTGTAGGTATTAGGTGATTTTATTCTGAGGTCATTAATGAATATTTGGGAGCTTTTTTGGTCTTTGGAAGTAAAATTGTTTAGGTTTAGATTTCCATTTCATATTGAATGTGATTTTAAGAAAAAATAATGTTCTTTAATTGGGAAAATGGGTTACTTTTTTGAGAAAATATTTTCACCATTACAAAACCCCAATGTGTATGATAATAATTTATTATCGTGGAATTTAATGTTTTGAGTAAATATGAGTAATGCAATGTATAATGGTATAGAAATATTTTTTTAGATTATTTTATTAATATTAATAGGATGAAACATATAGAAATTTTTTTAAAACTAAAAGAGTAATTTCTTGAATCAGTAGTTAAATAAAATATATCATGTATTAAAATCAAGTCAAATGATAAGAGACATTTGATTAATTTTTATGTGTTTATTTATTATTATAAAAAAACGGTTAGAGTATTTTTATTGAGAACATGATCAATAAAATGAATATTGGAGTTGTATGTTTCTATAACTCATTATTCTTATAACCATAGAAGTATATATAGATGAAGTGGATGTTACAAATGAAAATCATGAAAGATGTCAATTATTTGATAAATATTAATTTCAGAGTGTTAACCATAATATTATCGTAGATAAGTCTTTGGAAATAATCTCATAATATTCGAATATACTACAAATAAATTCATATATTTGTCAATAATTCTAGATATTAAAATGAAAATAATTAAATTTATTTAGTATGGGAGAATGTAACAAAAAAATATTTAAGAATCTATTTGAATACAATGCTGGAAAGATTATATCACCCCCAACACCAAATAATGAAACACCTTGGCATATTTTATTTAAATTCAATGATAATTAATAAATTATGAAAATTAAATTTAAATAGACATTAGAAAACATAAAAAATAATACAATATCCACTAAAAATAAAGATAATATAAAAAATTATTATAAAAACATATAATTGGATACCGTATATATTATTTTATGTATTATTAAATAATAATGTTATATATTATAATACCATAAATTTGTTTAAACAATAATGGTTATAATATAAAATATTTGTAGGAAAATATTAGTATTAACATGTAATGTTAATCAAAGTACTATTTTTACAGTGTCATGTAGTTTAATTCATCACTAATTAATGATTATTCTAATTAAGTGACCCAATTTTATTAAAATTTATACTATTAATAAATTGAAAATTAATATGAAATATAATAAATTATAGATGATGAAAAAATATTGATTTCAATTAATAAAAATATTTCAACCTAATTTTTAAAGGGTTAATTAAATTAAATTTATAATTTAAATTTTATTAACTTATGGTAATTTTTTAATTATTAATATCAAATTTATATTGCGAGAATTTTTTTTGATTTTTCTAAAATGGTTGTTTTTATGGAATAATTGAAAAATCTATTTATATAAATTTTTGAGATTTTTTGACATTATTACGATTTTACAATGTCATAATAATTTATTAAATATGTTTGATAAAAAAATTGTATTTTAGAAGTAAATTAATTATTCTAAATTTGATATTTCAAATGGTGAACACTATGATTGATCTTTTGATGAATAAGTGTTATTTTATTCTAATGAGAATTTATTTTTAATACTTCCCTTTTTATTAATTATTCTCAATGTTCTATCAAGTTATGGATTGACATAAATATTTCAAAAATAGTATTTTTTTAATTAAAAAATAATAAATATCATGGGAATTTATACTATGGAAAAATTTTATGTAAAATAATTTTTATTATTATGTTTTTTTAATCCAGTTCAATATGTGGTAAGGGTATATTTAATAATATTAAATTTCACGACCCATCAAAATTAAATATGATAAAATTTATATTTATTTTTTGTTCTTCTAGTTAATATTACAAAATGTGGTTCAATTTTATATATATAAAATTTTCTTTTTGTATTAAAATAACATCACCATCGTTGAATTCTAAATTGTTAATAATGGGATAATTAATGTTCAGGTAAATAATACTTGAAATAATTTATATCATCTATGGGATAAGGGTATCTTCTACATCCCAAATCATATATTTTTAAATTTTCAAATTTCAAGCCACATTCATTGAAAATGACATTCTTTTTTCTAATGAAAAATAACTTTTAAAAAATAACACTCCCCCATAGTAATAAAAGGACCCATCGTCCAAAATATAATATCTAAACAAAAAATTTGTTTTATAAATGGTAATAAATTTTATTTTCTTCCCTAGTAAGACTATAGAATGTAATTAAGATTTTGATATATAAATAATGTCAAAACCACTTTATTTCCCTAATGTCCTTCAGTACGAAATTGAATCTATCATCATAACTGGTTCGTTTTTATTTCTTAGACTTCATATATTCTTAATACACTAAATTTCATATTATATATATAATTTAAAAATATTTCCACCTTTATTAATCTAAAAATGATATATTATCATTATATATATATGTCTTTATATCCCATTATATCATTATTATTGGTATTTGTTCTTGTTCAGATCTACCACCTACAAGGACATTTGTGTAATTCTTATTTCAAGAATTACTAGGAAAATATAAATAGTACTAATAATATTTAATATATGCTGTTTCAAAAATTCTTGATATATAATATTAAAATATAAATTCACATAATGAATCATTATTTTGTTAATTTAATAGTCATTAAAAATGAATTTTTATGTGTTCCATGTGAACCATTAGCTTAATTCCATGAATATTATATTATGATCACTAAATTTATTAAAATATTATTACCTTATAATGAATATTATATTGGTGAAGAAACTATAAAGAATTATAATGGATAGAAACCATGTGTCAAATTTATATAAGGTAAAACGGTTGACAACAAAATGAAATTAAGACAAAAAATAATAAAAATAAGTGTGAAATGAAATTTGAAATGAATGAAATTAAATAAAATTAATATTAATAAGATTAATAATAAAAATATTTCTAAACCTAAATTTCATGAACTAACATACTAGTTCCATCCTGGATGATATAATTCCAAGATTGAGGGCTCATACTCACCTCTAATAGTCTTGGGGATAGAGACAACCACTAAGATGTAATATAACAAAATCAATGACCATATCCAAACTCACATATACCCACACACCCAATCCTCATCATGAAAAACTTCATAGGAATAATTAAATACTAAAACAACTACTTTATAACTATAAATTCAATATCCTTTAGGGAATAAATTTTAGATGTATAATTAAAACCAATATCTTGCACTGAAAAAATACACATCTAACTAAAAATGATGATCCAACCTGAAAAAAATATAAAATTTGGAAATTTGAAAACATATTAACTCTTTGTATCATTGTTTTATCCTCCAACATGGTCAATAATACTTGATATCACTATGATTTTCTAATTCATATAATATATGAATCTTTTTATGCATAATACATAACATGTGTGGGAAAATTCCTTATAGGGGATAGATTATACATAACTAGTAGTTTGCTCTAAAAAACAGTAATGGGGAAATAAATTGATATGATCAATGTTAGTTCATCCCTATACAAATATATTATAATATAGAAACAACACAAATAGAGAGATAGTGAGGTAGAAGGAAAGAGAGAAAGACAGAGGGGTTTAATATACCATCAAAAGGGCTAAAAATGTTTTATGTCTGTATAGTTCTAGAGATCTATCATTGATGACCAGAATCTCTTGTATTAGAACTAAGAAATCCTAATTGAGGAACCACATCTAGATGAGTTAATGGGTGCCACTAGGTGGATAAAAGACATATATCCCTTTTCAATAGGGGCACCACTTGGTAAAAAGATGACCTATGTTCTAGTGTGATATGGGGATACCAATCGACCTCTGTAATATATATGGGGGACTGGTCTATAGTATGATAGGGGGATACTATACTCAACATAAAAAATTTCATGAACCGTCCCCTGGGGCCCGTATCGTGACTACCCAAGTTGGCCTTCTATAGGCCAGGGGCTAGCGACTAGCACCAAAGGCGTAATTCCCTTAAACTAGGATGGCATTGCCTGTATAAATCGTAAACACACAAAACCAGAGTACAAGAGGAAGAAAACACTATGTAAAAACTGTATGACAAGTATGTTGAAAGTAAAGGGACCGGAAATAAAAGCCCAACAATAAATTATAAGGAAAGAACAAATATATAAAACTAAAAAGACAAAGAGATGGAAGGTGTCTTGCAGCTCTTGGATCGTCCACCATGGATCCTAACTGAAGAGCAGGTACATATGGCGTCCTCAGTGCTCCACGTCCGTCCATATCCTCTAGGTATCGACTCGTCATGAGTTCCACCTCTGGGTACCATCCATTCCTCATAGACTCCGCCTCGGTCAACGTTGTATGTCGTCTTCATCCATCACAATGAGGTACAGATATAGCCCATGCAGGTGTGAGTATAACAATACTCAGTAAGGACCCTGAGACCCTCAAGGTATAAATTAATTCAACAAGGACAAACCAAAAATTATTATTTCAATGGATAACCATTACATAGGTATATGACCATACATATACCTATGTAATCAAGTAACCCATCTCAATCAAGAGGAAAACACAAAGGTTTTTCAATCAGCTCATACTGGGATTTTTCATTATCGAAACCACGACTACTAGAGAACTCCTCCTATGTTGAGTAATGAGGGCCTGTGGTGACACCAAGGTGCTTCTCACTATCCCTGGACTACTTAGGTACTCCTCCTATCAAGTACTGCGGTTCTGATGCCAACTACCTGGCACTCCGTCCGCTGTGGGTATGCCGCCAAATACCGGGTGCTCCCCCTAATAGCCTAAAGAGGTTCTACTTTTTGTTTTGTACTGTGGGTCTTCTTCCAAATACCAAGAACTCCTTCCTCTATGGGACTGCTGCCAAATACCGGATTCTCACCACTGGGCTAGTCAAATCACTCTGGGTCGAATCCGTCAAGCAGTCATCAGGTCTGTCATCTACTAGGTATCCGCACTCTATCTGGTCGTCTTGGAGAGGATCCACTCCATGAGATACTGTTTGATACTCCATGTGTCGCGATGTATTACGTGGAAGTATCTCAAAGTATCCCAAAATCATAGGGGTCATAATGAAATAAACGGTGCGTCAATCAGACCCCCGGTCTGTGAGTTATTAGTCTTTTAGTCCTGGGGGTGGAAAATTTCATGTATGAACCATCCTAAGATTATCTCAACAATACCCCGAAGTCTCATGGGGTATTCTCAAAGGGTACAGCTTCGTTCCAATAATGTCTGCGCGACTGACAGTTCGTCAAACAGATCCATGTAGGCCAAGATATGGGTGAAAAGGTGTAAACATGCTATATCGGGTCCGGGTCCAGTCCAACCCAGTGGGACCGACCCGGTCCGAACCGGGGTCCGACCCGGTCTAAGGAAGCAGCCCGGCCCAGCCCGAGGGGGGCCCCTCCCAAGGTGGCACGACCCATGGTGGCCCAGCGCGTGGCGACATGGTCTAAAGGCGTCCCAGCGGCCCTGTTGGCCTGGCGGCCCAGTTGGCCCGGCGGCCCGGTCATCCGGGCGAGCTGGAGACCCGACATGGGTCCTCCATAGCCGTGAAAAGGGGGGAACCACGCGCCCTCTAGCACATGAATGTATTATCCATTCGGGTAGAACCGAACAGGTTTCGGGTGGCACCAGTCCCACTCATGCGGGACCTGACGGGGTCCTGCACCTCTTGTTTGGCCCAAGCGGCCCGCCGCACGGCACCACGATGCGACGTGCCTCCACTGTGCCCCGATTTAGCCGCATCCTCCTACATGTCTCCTTGCAGTGGGACGATGCCTCTCTCCTCGTCCAACCATTGCGGCCCTTCCTGGTCGCGACCCTTCCTTCCGGCGCAATGAGACGACCCCACGCCCCTCCAGCACCGCCACAGCCCGCCTGGCCGCAACTCGGTTCTCTGCATGGCACAACGGTGTCGCACCCTTTTAGAGAACTGACATCCATGTGCCGCTGGATTCGTCTCTATTGGGTCATTGTGGGTCTCCGTGTGTACTGTGTTCGTCGTCAACAAACAAGAACAAACAAAATGGGAGGTTCTGGCCATGTTCGTGCAGTCCGAACCCTCCTCGTTTTGGTAATATCATTCGGTTCCCATACCTGAAATTTGTACGATGAAGAAAAAGTACAAAACAATTCAAACCCCCTACCTAGATTGTCTCTCATTGACGAAGTCGTGGGAAGTGGGAATCGTTCGATTGACGTCTGTTAGAAGATGAATAAGTCAAGGAGGAAGGATTTAGGGAAGAGGAGTCGAGATGAAGTCGTCGGCATTCTTCGTGGGCGGCGGTGTTTCTTATACTTGCTCCGGTTGAATAGGGAGAAGATGGTGCTCGACGTTCTTCGGAGGAAGGAGCATTCTTCGCATTCTTTGTTGAGAGGATGATGTTCTTTCTCATGTCCCAACCAAATGAATTGCCAAACAAATGAAACAATAGCTTTGTATATTATTTAATTGTTGGCTTTAATTCAAAATAATTCAATGGGAGATAATTAATTAATTGCAAGGGTATAATTAATTAATTGAGAGAGAGTGGGCACATCAATGTAACAGGGGAGGTGGATAGTTTAACCCACATAAATGGGGGGTTAGAGGTGTTCCATAATTTATGGGGAGTTAGAAGAGTTAAGAAACTTGTGTGGGCCCCACTAAATAAAATATTCCAAAGGGAGGTTATGTTCGGGTTCCCCCACCACTAACCTCCACTTGGTTGTATTAACCACCATAAAATAAAAATAAGTTTAGTCTTATTTTTATTTAAAAATCCAAAAAACTATTATCGACTCTCGTTAAAATGTAGTTGTGGTAAAGGTCTCACTAAGCAATCAATGACATTGCGAGTTCAATGGTGCCCTTAGATATCAGTTCCGAGCACCAGTTCAGTTGATATAAAATCCTGCTCGTACAATCACTGAACGTACCCAAACAAAACTTCTGAAATTGATTCTGGGCACACCAAGCCTTGGAATCAAGCACCGTTAGAAACTAAGGACTCATAAAGTTCCCATGTATTAAAAACAATTACATAGGAAATACGAGTCATTAAATTCTCCCCACCTCAGGTCTTTACACCCTCAAAAGGAAAAACATGAACTAAGGGATGAAATGGGGGTACTGGGTACGCATCTGAGCCTCACGATTCCATGTTCTCTTCTGGAGGCTCTTGTGCTGCCAACGAACGTGCACCAGAGGTATCGACCATCCACATAGGACCTGATCTTATCGACCCTCAATCTCTACTGGAACCTCTGTGAAAGTCTCCTCGTCATCGATGTCGAGCTCCCCATGGTTGATGATGTGGGATGGGTCATGCACGTATCTCCTCTGCTGAGATACGTGGAAGACTTCGTGCAGTCGGTACAACTGATGTGGAAGAGAAAAGTAGTAATACAAATCACCTACTCTTCTAAGAACCTGAAATGGTCCAATGAACAACAGATATAACTTTCCACTTCAGCCAAATCCTCATAGACCTCATCGAGATGAGACCCGTAGGAAAACGTGGTCGACATCTTTGAACTCCAGAAGTCTCTGTATCTTATCAGCATATGACTTCTGCCAACTCTGTGTAGTCTTCATCCACTTCTGGATGGTCTGCACCTTCTCTGTGGTAGCTCATACCATCTCTGGTCCCACTAGAGCTGACTCCCCTAGGTCTGTCCAGCACAGTGGCGATCTGCAAGGTCGGCCATACAAGGCCTCAAAAGGTGCCACACTAATGGTGGAGTGATAACTGTTGTGGTAGGAAAAATCCACCGAAGGCAATTGATCCTCCCAGCTATGATTGAAGTCGAGTACGAATGCACGAAGCATGTCATTGAGGGTTTGGGTGGTCCTCTCGATCAGACCATCAATCTAAGGATGGAAGGCGGTGCTCAAGCGAAGCTGTGTCCCAAAATATTCCTACAACCCCTTCCACAGCAGGGAAGTAAAATGTGCATCATGGTCAGAGAAAATAGAAGAAGGAACTCCATGAAAACACAATATCTTCTACACATATAGGTGTCCCATGCTCTCAACTAATCCATGCTATTTGATTGGTATGATGTGGGATGAATTGGTGAGTTAGTCGATGATCACCCAAATTGAGTCATGAATCTTGGATGTACGTGGAAGACCAATCATGAAGTCCATGGATATCCCATCCCACATTCACATTAGGACCTCTAAGGGTTGAACCAATCTTGCGGGTACCTGGTGCTCTGCCTTCACTTGCTGACAATTGAGGCATTTTGAGGCAAAATCTACTACCCCCTTCTTCATACATGGCCACCAATGTTGTCATCGAAGGACTTCGTACATCTTCGCCACACCTGGATGTACTGCTAGATGGGATGTGTGGAACTCCATAAACATCTCCTCATGATGTACAACTGGTACCATGGTACATCTTCTAAAGAGGATGAGATGCTCCCCACCTTCATAAAATCCATCAGGTGCCTTCCCTGTTGATATCTGAGCACGCCGTGTCTCACAGTCAGCATCTCCAAGCTACGCCTCCCTGAGTTTCTAATGAAGCGAGGGAGTGAGTGTGAGAGACTGTCGATAGGCTACTCCATCCCTATCCACAAAGGATATTTGTATGGTAGCCATCTCCTCTGACGCCTCTCATAGATGTTGAATGCCTGATCTCCTACTGAGAGCATCCGCTCCAACATTCCCTTTCCGAGGAGTATATACTCTCTCAAAGTCATAGTCATGGAGGAACTCAATCCATCGCCTCTATCTCAGGTTCAGGTCCTTCTGAGAGAAGATATACCTGAGACACTTGTGATATGAGTAAACACTAAAATGTTCACTCATAAGTTAGTTCCGCCACATCATCAAGGTGAAGACCACTTCTACTAACTCCAGGTTATGGGTAGCAGAGTTCTTCTCATGTTGTCTCAGTTTCCGAGAACCTTATGTGATCACTGCTTTCTCCTACTTCAGGATAAACTTGAGTTTGCTCCCTGATGTTTCATATTAGACTACATACCCTATCTCTTCCTCTCAAAGCCTCAAGATAGGAGCACTAGCCAGCCTCTTCCTCAGCCATTGAAATTTCTACTAACATCTCTCCAACCACATGAATGGTTTCCTCTTATTTCTCAAGGCTGATAGTGGTTCTACAACTATGGAGAAGTCTGGGAAGAATCTCTGATAGTATCTAGCCAAGACCAGGAAACTCTGTACCTCTGTCAAACTCATGGGTGGCTCCCAAACAATAACTGCCTCAGTTTTTCTGGATCCACAGCAACTCCAGCCTCCGAGATGATGTGTCCCAAGAAATGAGCATCTCAAATCCAGAATTGGATCATCGAGTTCTTACCATGAAGCTGGTGATCTAGGAGTGTGCCCAGTACTACCTTCAAATGGTAGGCATGCCCCTCCTCAGTAGTCGAGTAGATCAAAATGTCATCGATCAAGACTACGACAATGCGATCAAAGTAAGGCTGGAAGATCCTGTTTAGGAGACACATGAACACAACTAGAGTGTTTGTTATGCCAAATGGAATAACCAAGAACTCATAGGGGATATAACGAAACCTAAAGGATGTCTTTTTCACATCCTCATCATGAACTCAGAGATGGTATAGCCTAATCTGAGGTCTATCTTCGAGAACCATCTTGCCCCATTGAGCGGATCAAAGAGGGTGTAAATCCTAGGTTGTGGGTACCTATTCATTACAGTCACTGAGTTTAGGTGACGTTTGTCAACATAGAGCCGCAAGCTTCCATTTTCCTTCTTTGCAAACAGAATCAAGGCTGCATAGGGAGAAACACTGGGCCGGATGAATCGATTTCCCTACAAGTCCTCCGGTTGTACCCTCTGCTCGCAAACCATAGCGGGCACCATCTGATATGCTGGAGTAGATATTGGTGTTGTCCCGTAATACAGGTCAATGTAGAAGTCCAACTCTCTGTGAGGAGGTAGTCTTGGAACATCGTCAGGGAAATCATTCCCATACTGGTCCAATACTACAGGATATGTTAGACTCTCCAGATCTACTGATCTGAGGGTATGTCAAGCCAACTAGTGAGTGATAAGTTGCTTCCTCCTCCGAGTAAGTTTGTCCTGTGCTGCAATGGTTCCCTTCTCGCCTGTGAAGGCGAAACTGGTCCCATATGTGTGGAGACACCGCACTTTTCGCCTAATACAGTCGATCTGAGAATGGATTGTAGATAACCAGTCCGTACCCAAATGACTTTGTAAGGCCTAGATGACACTATAAGGAGATCCCAACTGAAACACTCAACTCTTAGAGAATGCTCAAACGGTTGGCACCAGAGCATAATCATCGAGTCTGCTCCCGTATGAGTTTCTAATCGTAAGGATCGAGCCAACGGCTCCGTTGAAATATCTGAGCTCCGAACGTGGGAAGTGGCAATGAAAGAGTGACTATCACCTTTGTCTATAAGAACTACAACTATGGTGGAGTAAACACAGATTGTTCCTCGTATCATCTCTAGAGAACCATGGTCGTATGCTTCAGCTGCCTGAAGCTGAACTATACCCATTCCACTTGCTCCCTGTGGTTGGGGTGGACCTCGAGGTGGTGGCGGTAGTAGCACCTCATATCGTTTTCCACTACCATCTTCAAGTCCATCTCCTCTTCCACGTCTGCCTCTACCCTACGGAACTCCTCGATCAAACCTCTGCCTCTTCCTAGGAGGTCTCTCAACTATCTACTGATCATCAGTACGGTGGGTCGGATAGTCATGAGACATGTGAACAAGACCACCACAAGAGTAACAATGTCTACTCCTAGAATGTCTAGCTCGGTCTCCATTCTGGGTGCCCCACACAACCGATCCAGAGTCCTGAAGTCGACCACCTGTGGTTATGGTCCTCTTGGACCTCTACTTCATCTGTCTACTGCCAGCTACCAAAGACTCCACTGCAAGTCGACTAGTGGTGGGTCTCGCTGCGGGAGGCTGCTCAGCAAGAAAAATCTCAACTAGGTGGGCTCGCTCCAACAACCATTTATACTTCGGGATGATGTGGGAGATAAATTAAGCTCTGATCTCTCACCTGAGTCATTTATCTAAGGTCTGGGCCCTGAAAAACAGGTCTCATTCAATATTAGTGGAGTAGCAAGAGAGGTCGGTGATCCTCGCTGAGTACTGAGCTACGCTCATGCTGCCCTGTTGTAGATGATGTAGCTCTTGTATCAGTACCACTCGTAGGGTGGCTGGTACAGACTCCACCCTGAACAGCCCCTCGAAGTCTGCCTATAAGATTTCCCACTCATCATACATCTGAAACATCAGCCTCCACCATCTACCTACTACTGCCTGAAAGAGGCTAGCAGTAAGGATCATCATGAATTCTCTGGTGTCCCTACATGCTTGAAAACTCTCACCATAGCCTCCATCCAATCCTCGGCCGGTTGTGGGTCCGTCTCTCCTCGGAAACTGGGTGGCCTCTCACGTTGGAACTCATGCTATGCGCTCAAGCAGCGTGCACTCTCTGCTGCTAGGGATGGTGGCATCGGTGGCCTAATGGAATGTAGTATCTCTAGTGCCTACGATGGTGCCTCAAATGGAAGAGGGCCCAATAATGAGGCCTTGTCTCTCGTCTGGTTGTCAGTACATACAACTCTTGGGGCTCTAACTAGTCGTCTGCGGGGAGGAATCCTGAAAGTAACCAATGAGACACTGTCAACACACTATACCAGGTGAGCTAACCTAGTTTGAGCTTACTTAAAAGATGCCTTAGAAAACACAAATCCAATCAGTGTTTTCGTGTACTAAGTCAGAAATCAGTAGTCAGGGTCCTGGTGTATGGATACGTCAGCTGATTCACAAACACTGGAATCCCTGAACTAAAAACCACACTCAGTACCCTTAACACTATTGCTTCACATAAAATAAATATCAGAGTCATATGTTCTATGGTAGAACCAACTCCTCTGATACCAATTTGTCACGAACTGTCCCCTGGGGCCCGTATCATGACTACCCCAAACCCGGATTCCAAAGACCAATGGCTGGAGACTAGAACAAAATGCATAATTCCTTAAGACTGGGAAGGCATTGCGTTTATAAATCATAAACAAACACAACCAGAGTACAAGTAGAAGAAAACACTAAGTAAAAACTATATGAAAATTATGATGAAAGTAAAGGGGTCATAAATACAAGACCAATAGTAAAGTACAAGGAAAGGACAAACAAATACAACTAAAAAGGCAATACGTTGGAAGGTGTCTAGAAGCTCCTAGATCGTACACCATGGATTCTACCTGATGGGTCGGTACAAATAGACTCCTCAGTTCACCATGTTTGTCCGTCTCCTTCGGTTACCAACTAATCATGAGTTCCACCTCTAGGTACCGTCCAGTCCTCATAATCTCTTCCTCGGTCAGCATTGTTTGCCGTCTGCATCCAACACAATGAGGTGCGGGCATAGCCTGTGTAGTGGTGAGAATAACGATACTCAGTAGGGACCCCGAGACCCTCAAGGTCTCACAAAATACAATAAGGTTAAACCAAAAAGTACGATTTCAATGGATACACATTACTTAGGTATATACCCATAAATTTACCTAAGTTATCAAGTTACCCATCTCAATCATGAGGAAAAGACAAAGGTCTTTGACTCAGCTCAAACCGGAATTTATTATTATCAAAACCTTAGATGCTGGAGAACTCCTACTCTGTCAAGTACAGTGGTCCTATCACGACACCGAGGAAATTCTCACTAACCTAGGACTGCTGAGGTACTCCTCCTGTCAGGTATTACGGGTCTGCTTTCAACTACTTGGTGCTCTGTCCGATGTGGGTCTGCCGCCAAATACATGGCGCTCCCACTAATAGACTACAGAGTTACTCATCCTATCGAGTACTGTGGGTCTGATGCCAACTACCAGGTGCTCTGTCTGCCATGGTTCTTCCGCGAAATACCAGGTGCTCTCCACTGGGCTAGTTAAATCACTCCGATTCGAGTCGGGCAAGTAGTCGTCAGGTTTGTCAGCCACTAGGTCTCTGTACTCTATCTGCTCTTATTTAGGAGGATCCGCTCCACGAGCTACTGGTAGATACTCCAAGTGTAATGATGACTCACGTGGATGTATCTCAAAGGACCCCCACATCATAGGGGTTTAAATGCAACAGATAGTGCATCAATCAGACGCCTGGTCTGTGAGTTATTAGCCTTTTAGTCATGGGGGCCCGGTTGGTTTCATGTATGAACCAACCTGACCGTATCTCAACTATACCTTGAACTCATGTGGGGAATTCTCAAAGGGGATGGCTTTGTTCCAATAATGTCGGTTCCACTGACTTTCTGTCAAACAGATGCATGTAGCCTAAGATATGGGGGTAAAGGTGTAAACGGGCCATTGCGGGTCTGGGTCCAGTCCGACCAAGACGGACCGACCCGGTCCAAACCCAGGTCTGACCCGGTCCGTGGGTCCAACCCGGTCCATGGGTCTAACCTGGTCTAAGGAAGCGGCCCGACCCTAGTGGGTGGCCCAAACCGAGGGTGTAGTCTGGCTTGATGGTGGCCCGGCCCGAGGGCAGCCGAGCACGAGGGCAGTCCGGCTCGAGGCGGCCTGGCCGAGGGTGGCCCGGCCCGGCCAAAGGCGGCCCGACCCGAGGTGGCCCAACAAGAAGGCGGCCCAGTGGCCCGGTTGGATTGTTGTCCTGGTCATCCTGGTGACCCGGCGGCCAGGTGGGGGTCCACCTTAGCTGTGGCCAGGCGAAACCACGCACCCCCTAGCACACAAACAGCTTAGCCGTTCAAGTAGAACCGAAGCGGTGCCCAGTGGCGCCAGTCCCACTCAGGCGGGAACTGACGGGGACCTACACCTCCTCGCTGGCCCGAGCGGCCAGCCGCTTCACACCACGGAGCGGAGCGATAGTGCCACACCCCTCCGTTGTGGCCCATCCTAGCCGCGACCTCCTTCTGGACTCCGCGTGGTGTGATGGCGTCGCACTCCTCTTCAAACTGTCGCGTCCCTTCATGGTCGCGAACCTTCCATCTAGTATGGTGCGATGGAAACATGCCACTCCAGCACCTCCACAGACCACCTGGTCGTGGCTAGGTTCTTTGCACGACACGGTGGTGCCGCGCCCTTGTGGCGACCCACCGGCCATGCACCGCCGTCTTCTTCATGGATAGATAGTTTTCGGTCTCCACGTGTACCACCTTCATCATCAATAAAGAAGAACAAACAGAAGTGGAGGGTCGGTCTGTGTTCATGCATTCTGAACCCTCCTCATTATAGTGATATCCTTAGATTCTCATACATGAAATTATGTACGACGAAGAACGAGTAAAAAACAATTCAATCCCCCTACCTCGATTTTCTCTCGTTGATGAAGTCGTGAGAAGCAGACATCATTCCGTTGACATCGGGTAGAAGACAAAGAATTCAAGGAGGAAGGATTCGAGGAAGACAAGTCATGACGATGTCGTCGGCGTTATTCCTGGGCGGCGGTGTTTCCTCAACCTGCTCCGGTTGAAGTGGGAGAAGACGGTGCTTATTGTTCTCCAGTGGATGGAGCGTTCTTCATGTTCATCGTTTAGAGGATGAAGTTCTCTCTCAAGTCCCACCCAAAAGAATTTCCAACCAAATGAATTGATAGCATTGTCTATTATTTAATCTTTCTCTTAAATTCAAATGAATTCAAAAGGAGATAATTAATTAATTGAAAGGGTATAATTAATTAATTGAGAGAGAGTTGGAACATTAAAGTAATGGGGGCGGTGTAGAGTTTAACTCACATAAATGGGGGGGGGGGGGTTAGAGGTGTCCAAAAATTAATGCGGAGTTAGAAGAGTTATGAATCTCATGTGGGCCCCAAAAAATAAAATCCTCCCAAGGGAGGTTATGTGTGGGTGGCCCCTACTACTAACATCTACTTGGAGATTTTAACCACCATAATATAAAATTAACATACATCATATTTTAATTTAATTTTTATTTTAAAACCCCAAAAAATATCATCCACTCTCGATATAATGCAACAACGGTGAAGGTCTCATTAAGAAATCATCGACGAAGCGAGTTCAACGGCGCCCTCGGATTTTAGTTTTGAGTACTAGTTCAAAAGATGTAAAATCTTGCTCATACGTTAACAGAACGTACCCAAACCAAAATTCTGAAATTGATTTTGGGCACAACGACCCTCGGAATCAAGCGCCCTCAGAAACTGCGAACTCGAAAAATTTCCATGTATTAAAAAAATTTCCAAGGGAAATACGTGTCTTTACAAATTACCCCCAAACATTATGGGTGATATTTTTTTTCATTAATTGTTAAAAATATTTTACATTACACATAATATGAATCATATATTGAGTTACATGAAACAATGAGTTAATATTTCTTTACATGCATCATTAGGTGTAGCAAGTGTTACACACAACACCATGTTAAAAAATTGTGACATACTTTTAGAAAACTAATATTCAACATTATAGTTGTAAACTATCAATTGGAAAGGATAATATTAATGAAATATGTAAATTATTCAATAACAATTGTAAATATATATATGTAATTAATAAATTTGAGACCAATTAATTAGAAATTCAAATTAAATCAATTTTAAAATGACCAAAAAAATATCTCAAAAATGTGTTTGACAACAAAAAATCGAACAAATATATTCGGTTGAATTTTTTTTATAAAATGTATTATCTTAATATTCATTAAAATTATAAGCAATATCCATTTTTTCAGAAGTAATACGGATATATCCAATTTAAAGAAAAAATATAATTTTTATAAGAATATTTATTTCTACCATTTGAACACATAATTTGAATCAATATTTTGATGTATCTAGAAATTTATATTTGACAAAAATATTTTAAAATTTTAAATCATCATGTAAAAATTATATTATTGTAAATTTTTTTAAATTTTTTATATGAAAAAGATTAGGATGAATAGTGAAAGTAATATGTTTTATTTACAATTATTATTAATTTTATTGATTTAAAAAATATCATTATTTTTAGGATAGTTTTTATTGAAAATAGTTTTTAACAATATATCAATTAATTAAAACTTGTTTCATTGTAATGAGATTAAAATTGAATAATGATATACAAATTTTATAAACTTTTGATCATTTTCTCATTTGAAAACCCCCTTTCACAACGTATCTACAAGATTAATTTTAATTAAAAATTCCAATTTTTTGAAAGTATTGTAGGAAAATGGATCTAAAATTTGGAATTAGAAATTTTTATATTATCTAACAAGTTCATATAATTTTTTGACCACAATGAATAGTCAAAAAAAGACGAAAAATATTAATATGGTTAAGGGAAAATAAAATTCTGAGAGGCGGTATTGTGAAAAAATGATGGTGTAGAAATGGGGCCAAAAATTTCCAATACCATTGTATATCCTTATTTTGAACATATATATTCAATATTCATGAATATCCTATTTTAGAGCCTTGTGGCTTGTAAAATTTCATGACATGTCCCAATGGTACCCATATCGCAACTACCCCAAACCTACCTTGAATAGGCTAGGGGATAGTCACAAGTGCTAAGATGCATTTTCACACACATGTGGGGAATTATCCTAATGTTCCTATACAAAAACATCTTTAATCCCATAAAATGACGAAATGTAAAAAAACTAATAAACCATGAAGGAATAAAAATAAAATCCCACCATTATTGTACAACAATAAGTACTAGAAAGATATATGCCCAAATTCAATCCAACTATACTGATTTTGAAAAAATTAAAAACATATAAAGGTGGTGAGGACTGTAATCGAGGAATATATAGAAAAATGCCTTGGTATATATTGATCACTAATCTATGTCACCTCATAGTCCCACTAGGACTCTATCAAATGTCTGGTCATCTTTTTAAGGGTCAACACATGGGAAAAAATCCAATTCCAGGGTGAGAATAAAAATACCAAGAATTATATCTTGAAATAAAAAATCTGATAGTATCATTTATAGTAGTCATATCAGGAAAAATATGTGTCAACAAAATATATGACAAGAACATCCATATATACAAAATTAGACACACCGTCTCTAGGTATGGTGACTACCTTTCATGTTGTCTAACATTCCTTATTGAATGATTCATAAAGAAAACATTCAAGAGATCTCACTCCATGATTCAAATATCATAGAAGTTTTCTATCCGAGTGGTAATTCTTTTGGTAGATATATACATAACATTTACATGTTAGAACCCTTAGTATAATTAAACTTAGATATGGACCACACCCAAGGACATTTGGTATACAAACAATCGATTAGATATTAATCTACAATGTGGGATATTTCCACCGACATAGTGTTGGTGAAGATGATCGTAGAACCTCACCTAGGGTAATTGATAATGATAAGTGATCTCACCCCAGAAATCATGGAGGGGTGCAAAAACATCACTCCATAAATAATGATACTCATATGTGACCACTATCCTATGAATATGAATGGTATAAAAACTAAAGCCCTAAAAATTGGATCAAGGGAAAATACCTAAAAAATATATATTCAGGATGAAGCAGACAAGTGATTTACAGATTATTTGATTGATTATATGATGTGTACTGGTAGTACATTTAATGTCCCTTCACCACTGAGTACTGCCCTTGTATTATAGACCATTCCATTTTTTTATTGGAGTACATTGTGTGTGTGATCATGTGTATTCCAGACCATGTCGGTGTCTGTATGGTTGTTTCTATGTCAGAGTACATGGATTGTCCAAGATTTTGCACTCCTGACCTTGTCCATGTGCCCTACAAGGTACATTCCTTGCTGCTAGGACTAGTCACAAGCCATGTGACAAGGGTCACACTTCATGTTATAGGGGTCACATGATGTGGGATATTTTACATTCTATAGAAACCCTAAAACAACACATTTGAGGTCCCGCATGGCGTTCAATTTTGAATTACATATCATGTAACCCATAATCTCACAAAAAATTCAAATTTTTTCCAATGATACCTTATGTGCTTTCTTCAACATATATATCATCATAGAACATAAATCTGAGGCTTTTAAACCTTTTTTTGTGAGGGACCATCATGTATTGTGTATCGAATCTATTTGAAAATCATACAAACATGACATTCATCATCACATGTAGAAGATATAGGGAATCGATATCCTTGAATTCATCTCTGATTGATCATTCTTCATCATATAATTATTCCATCATAAACACAAAACCGGATATCCGATATCAATCCGTTGGGATAATAAATTAATGTGCATTGATCAATTTCTCAGGACTCATCAAAACGAGTGCCAAAGGAATTTCCTTTGATAAATGATGATAGGGTGAAGAAATTAATAAAATAAAATTCTGGGGAACATTCCATATATAATTTTTATGTTGTCCTTGATTTCATTCCGTTATAATAAAAAAATGATATAACAATATAATAAATATAGAATATGATATTAAAAATAATATCATTCCCATACCCGTAACACATGTGATCTTTGTATCAATTCATTAGTTAATTAATTTGTATTCTTCGTAGAAATAAATAATTTGTGATAAATAAAAATGAGAGAAATTCATATCCCATTTTTGATCAATTTTTGATAATGAAAAAATCTATGTTATTGATGTTAGTGAAATCCTATACTTCTACTCCACATTGATCGATGATCCATGATCTGGTCATTATTTTACCACAGAATCTCCTCTAACACTATCTCCAATGGATCCTCTTAATTTTCATGGTTATATATATAACCATGAATTTTATCCATAAAATAATTTTTTTTGGAAAACCATTTGGTCTTGAAAAATAATAATTTTTTTTGAATTACTTCAATTAGACACCCCCTCCTCGACCATGAACTATCATAACAACCATCATGATTCGTGGTTTTATCACTCATAGGGTATATGATACATTGAAAAATCAATTATAGAATCATATTGGATTGAGGTTGCGGTGATGCTGCCCATGGGAAAACACAGAAAAAACACTAATATTAATGATCAAAAGAGGATTCTGGATTCCATGTCTTTTTCAGAAGACATCACGAGTTTTTCCACTCTGACTGAATCAAATATCTATGAATGTATTGTTCCAAAAAAACTGACACATATAGGTCTATCATAGATTTAATTCTCCATTGATGAGGTACACATAATCATCTTATATCTTTGTTTTGTTCCCATTGGGAAAAATTTTAATTGTATTCTATCACTGGTATTTCTACCCAAAACCCTATAAGTTATAAGATTCATGAAATTTAATATCGGATTACTAAATCCATGGAATATTCTCTTTCAATTTTCATTGTAGAATTATTATTATCATTTCTAGATCCATGGTTCATGGTATTTTGGTGGATATATTATTAAATTTTTCATGTGGTCTCTAGAGTTTGATGTTGGATTTGAACTCCCCATCGTCCTTATCTAGATTTGTTTTTGGTGTTTGCCTCTCAATGTCATCAAACATAGTGCTTTATTACCCATTACTGAACACATCAGACACCCAATCTGGTTAGACTCTACTACTTGTAATATATCATCACATTCATTCTCTAAGATTTGTTCTAATGTTGACATCTATCATGAATTTCCATCATGTTTTCAGATACAAAATGGTGATAACGGGTTTGTACAAGATGTTGTCTTGGAAAATGTTCCAGACTACTATAAAAATATGTTCCAGAATTGGTCATCTCATTCAAGAGTATGGGACGTAAAGAGATGATCCTCTCCCCCACCATTCAAGTATTTTTGGGTGGAAAAGGTTGATGCAATGAGTAATAATAACAAACATAGTGATAACATCAATGTCTTATAACCCTGAAATTTTCCTCATCTTTTACATAAGACATTATTTCTAGAAGCCAATATACTTAATATTTATGGTAATGAGGTTATTCCTATTAAGGAGGGTGAACCCTCCTATGATAATACCTCAGTGCTTTCTCAATTTTCCCTGAACTCATGCCCAACATAGTCTCACTAGACATCCTTTCTAGAGGTTTAAGGGAAATCCACTCAAATTGAGGATAACATCTTAATTTCATACATTATAAAAGGAAAAATTCAAATGGTGGATGCTAATGGATCCATTACACCAATAATCAAAAAATTTAAAAGGAAGGGACTATTCACACGTTGAACGAACAATTGTTACGAGATCACTTGATGATTCTAAAAAGAAAATAATGAAATTACAACATCAAAAAGTGTGGTTGATCTGACTGTAATCATTTTTTATGATTCAAAAAAATGCTACATATATTCCTCCACATCATGAGGTTGATCCTCTAATGGTACCTCTTGAGGATAACCTGAATGAAGGGTCAGACTAGGTTTTGGAGTATTTAGAATCTTGAATGGTGAAATGAGATGAAATAGATTATCAAAGCCTTATAAATGGTGAAATTTATGTGGGGAATTATCTTGAAATCAAATGCATAATGTTTAATAAGTGGTTACTGTCAGAGTTTAATCAAACTCTCATATTTCCTTGATTAGTGCCACATTGTTTCTCTATACATCCTTTTATGGATGTTGTTCTTTCATGCAAACTGCCATTTTTTCAATGATTAGAAGATTCAGCTGTCTTTTGGATGGATGTTTTATAAGTTATAAGGAATGGTTTTTATCTTCTTTTGATAGCATCGAAGCAATAATTTACAGCTGATCCAGATGCACTGGATATGATTTTGATGGGTTAATGCTGATCATGAGGCCTTGGAGATTCCATGGTGTTTTTTCACTTTTACTAGATATTATTTCTTACATGAATGCATGATAACATGTTTATTATTCTTTGATATATCTTCATAACATTATCTAAATTTTGTGTTGGTGTAAATTCATTAACCATCGATCATGTAACGGAACACTTTTGATTTAATAAAATTTTTTAGGGAAGGAATTGGGTGACCAATTAATGTATCCGTTTGTTTGAAAAAAAACGATAGCATCCCATATAAGATGTAATCCTTCATTTAGATATTACTCAACATCTTCATATACATTTTAGACATATGATATTTAATATATTTAACATTTTTCAATTATTAATTCCTTGTAAAACGGGCCTCATAATCTCATTTATTCATATAATCTATCTCCTTAAATTATCTAAATAATATTCAAAAAAAATAATTGAAAAATCAAATTCCTTAAATTCCACCCCAAAATTGGGATTTATATCGCTAAATTCTAAAACTAAATTCCTAGAAAAAAAATATGTGGGTACTATGCCTAAATCAAGGTCTCTCGAACCTAGGTACTATCGTAATGATCTTCATACTACCACCTGGAACACAATAAGTAAATATTTCATCCATGAAGGATCCCCTCCCAATGATCCTCTTTCACTATCATGTACTTTTCAAAGGTAGATACAACCTCGATATTCAACTCTATACATTCGATGAAATGCAATTGGTTAATAATTTATCTCCCCAAATGTGACATTTATAAGATGTTGTGTACCCAACCTATGTATATATGTACAGCGTCGAGGTATTCCACCATGAAAATAGTACACATTATATGGAAAGGCCAATGAATATTAGAGTCATATTACCACCATATACATTTCTCCAAAATCCACATCTATGTGTGTCTTTCGGGAAGACATGGTGTCCCTACTCATACTCTAAAGTCATTCCTCATTGGTTTCTAGAGTACGTCTTATAGCTATGTGTGTCTCACATCCACTCTTGGATGATCTTCACCCTCTTGGTAGTGG
This sequence comes from Viscum album, assembly GCA_963277665.1. Lineage (NCBI taxonomy): Eukaryota > Viridiplantae > Streptophyta > Magnoliopsida > Santalales > Viscaceae > Viscum > Viscum album. The sequence continues at coordinate 1,300,571,631 of OY728140.1, read as the reverse complement.
TTCTAACCAACTATATGCCCATATGTGCTAGCTCTCCTAGGTTATTAAATCATAGTGGTGACCTAGAGGTTCTCCCCATACAATACCTTGAATAGTTCCTTAATAATGATTAAATGTTAATTATTTTTTATGAAAGATCAACTAATAGTAGATGACCCCCCCAATTATGGCCAAATTCCAACATCCAAGATCTCGACATTTCTTCCATAACAAGAATTGTATATTAAATTTTTTCATCAGTTTGCGGTGAAATTCTTTAGTCAAATGTATTTGACTCCCAAAGGCCTCTTAAAATCCATTCCAAAATTGATATTTGATATGCACATCACATATTTAAATGATCGTTGATGTAAATACATTGATTCTGACTACCTCTTTCATGTAGAGGCATACCAATATCTCTATTATACTTTCCACTCAGATATATAGGATGTGTGATGAATTAGTTAGTAGGTCTATCTCAATCTAGACGGTTTCATGTCCCCTATACATACATGGAAACACCATCAATAAATCCATGGAAACATCATAACACATACTCTCTTCAACCTAATGGTGTTGCGCTACACCCACTGTATCCTAGTGCGTAGCCACATTAGCTAACAAGTAAGGCATCGAGAGGCTAACTCTGTAACTCCCTTTTTCATCCCTATTAAGAAAAAATTACATCATAGTTACTCTTATATCATTTCAACACTAATCTATACCACCAAGGGACATGTATGAAACTCTTTTAGAGCCTCCTGTCACAACCTAAATGGTACCACCATACATTATATGAATAGAATAATATGCCCCCAACTTTATTAAATCCATTACAAACATTTCAATTGGAAATATATGTATATAGGGGCTCATAGTTTTCATCTCAATGTCTTTCCTACTTGACTTTATATAAATTTCAAGGTGTACAAACCATTGACTCGAGGTAAGATAATCCATAATTATGCCAAAAATAATAAATTAAAACACTGTAACTGAATCGATTACTCACTCATGAATTAGGAACTCTATCTCATGCTGAGGGAATCTAATTAAACAATCCCCATCATAGAAGTATATAAAATATTAATGTCAAAATCCTATAGTAACTCTATCAATCATCTCTATCTCAATTTTCAAAAAAATATGACATCAGATATACTTGAGACTCTTGTGGGATGAATATAGGTTAAACCTCTCTCTAAAAATATAGTGTCACAAAATCATTCGTATGAAGACAAAAAATTCTAATTCATGATATTGTGGTACGTAGTTCAATTAATGTCATCTCAAAGGATTTGAAAAAATTGTAACCACTAAATACATCTACATCAGAACATCACCAAGACCTTTCCCTAATGCACTGAAAAAACCACATACTCAACAACCTCACCCAGAAATCTGAATAGGGGAGATCTCAGTGACCCAAGCCTAAACTCCATGAAATCCATATGGAACCACAATAACCACATGAAATGATTCTCATTTTTGTTCAAATATTTTTTCAGAGATGATATCCTACATAAATTAGGTATGAATCTCTTATAGTATATTACCATGAAAAAAATGTTTTATACACCTAGAACACTCTTAGGGGGATCCTAAGTTAATAATACCTAGACCATTGATAGTTCACTACCACACCATATTCTTAGAAGGAATACCACAGAATGTTGGTCTACTAGATCATGAACTAGCACCATGAGGGCTTCTGATAAAGATATTGAAAAGTGTCTCACATGATCCTCCAAATATGTTAAATAAACTAGTATAACATCGATAATGAATACAAAAAACAAGTCTATGAATGGTTGAATGACTCGGTTCACGAATCCCATGAACATTACTAGGTCATTCATTTTTACACATTGAAAAACCAAGTAAATATAGTAATTATAGATAAATTTGAATGTCATCTTTGGAATATCATTATCTCATACTCACTATAGGTGAAATACTAATTTGTGGAAAATATTTAAGAACCATCATTCCCCTCCAAACAGGTAATATATGCCATCCATACTCAGTATTAGATACTTGTTACTTATGGTTAACAATATTCAGTGATGGTAGTCCACACACAACCTCATGATCCCATCTAACTTTATGTTGAATAATAATATGGCATCTTACAGTTAAAAATATATTCATGAAATTACCTTCCACCACAATTCCTCTAACATCACCCTTAGATCACAATGATCTATGAGATACATATGATATGTTGGAAAAGATATAAGGGTACTATTAGGGATTAGATCAATTTAAAAGTATATATATCTACAAGGAGGAAAACCAGAATTGTCCTCCTGAAATACATCATCATACATTACCACCACTATTGAAAACTGAAGGATCACACAATCTACTAAACAAAAGGTCATACTAGCCAGTTAGTGTGTAAGTGGCCTCTAAATAATATTCAAATTCCATCATGATATACCTATGTTTCCTTTTCACCCACAATGGAAAACCTAGTACTTGCACTATGGAAACACTATATCCTCCACCAGAAACTGTATATCTGTGAATGAACTATAGATAACAATTTCATACATAAAATGATATTTAAAGGAATCATCATTTACATTAAGAGAGCCCAAATAAATATCTCAACTATAAGAGTTAAATGATAATATTAGCAGAACTCCATGATTCTTGATTCACCACTAGTAGGAGTCTCTAATATTAATGACTAAGACAATGTCTTACCTAGAATATATATTTCTCGACCTAGATAAGTGTAAATAATGGAATGGATCTCACCTATTCATATGAGTAGTGAATCAATGGTATAAATAAATATGGTCATACATCAAATCATCCCAAGAGACATTTAGTCAAAATCCATGACAACCTGTAACATCCCTCATCACAATCCCTTACTCCATAAGCCTTTCTCACAACACATGGGGATGGTGGTGTAATCAATTTAAGATTTTTCCACCTATAGATGATTTCCCATCCTATCTACCAAATATAATACCCAATGGTCTTACCTGGTCTATCCACATCATTTTCCATGGTGGACCATCCATTGTATCTTTATTATCCATGTGATATGTCGGACAATCCCTCATTGCATGACCCCATCAATCACATGTGTTTCACTACACCTACATAGGATACATAGATTTATTGTGTGATCCCAGAACCATAGAAACTCAATCATAGGATAAAACCCTATAATTCATAACAAGTCCACATTCCTTTTTCTCTTATTTTTTATCTCATTCTTATGTCACATCTCTTGTGTTCCCACATTTGTCATGAAATGTCTTCATCTTCTTAGTCAGGAAGGACATGAAAACCAAATAACTATCTTTCACCACAAAATTGGTATGAATTCATATAGGGATGTCATTGGCTATGACATCCTTATGTGGTCCCAACTCAATATAAATTATAATTCCCCATATTCATAGAGTACCATGATAGGTTGGTTAACCTCGGCGGAAAGTCATCCATAGTCATAATGCCCCAATGAAGTGGTATAAGCTCCTGGATCCAAACATATTAGAACATATCCTAGGACAAGCCCTGTTAAAAAAGGCACAAAAACAATAATCATCCAATAGTCACATCATAGTTTGACTGGGTCACTAAACTACATTATCATCTTGTAGAGACATAGATAAAACTTTTTTCCAGAACACCATTTGATATTCTGATGTCGTGGAAGGACAAAAGATTCAGATCACCACCACAGGATAGAACCCAACACTTCTGGGTTGTACTCGCCTCAGAATATGAGGTGACATTATCACTGAAACTAATGATGTGTTATCATCCAAAGTACCACACCATTGGGTATTACTGGTACCATATTCTACTAATGTGGTGTGGCTAAAACTAGTTCACCATAAGGATGTAACACCACATAAACATGTCCATGTAACAAATCTTCATTACTAATGGGATCATCCTTATGATCCTGATTCTGAATCCTATTAGTCATACATCAGGGAGGAATACCAAAAGAAAAAAGATGTACCATGATATAAGATTATAACATGAGATATGATTCATGATGGAAATTGAAACCACGACCTATTATTATATGATCAATATACCAATGTATTTACAAAAAAACAATGTCTATATCTACTATATAAAAGAAGAAACACGAGAAAATTCATCTTTTGTTGATACATCAGTGCCCAAAAAAATTTAACCCCATTCACTTAATTTTAAAATAAAAACATATAGAAAGGATTGACCAAACCAATATCACCTGAAATAGGACATTGGTAGAACTTAATCCTATGATACCACTCTACCAGGAACCACCCAACATGGCACGTGTGGTGAAATTCCCATGACCTCCTCCAAATGGTTGTGCGATGATATCCAACATCATGTAGGCATGTCACGCACATAGGTGGCCTTATACTAATTTATGTGTATAGACATACACATCTATAAGAACATAGAGTGTTGAAATATAGATAAAATGGTAAACCATGCATGCATACATCAAGAATACTACCTTTAAATTATGAAAAAAGGTACTGAAAGGTAAACGTAAAAATATTAATTATGGTGAGGACAACATTAATGGTAACCATAGGAGAAAACATAGATCCACTTATCACACCGCACTCTTCCTAGTCTGAGTTCCTATTGGAATTCATTAGAAGGTTAGTCATCTATATATGGAAAATCCTATGTAAGAATATTAAAATTAGTGGTGAGTATAAAAATAAAATATATGTCACTAAAAAATCACCAATAATATTACATAAATACTAATAGTCATCTCATCACATGAATATATCTACAAAATATATTATATAACATCTATATATGTTCATGTAGACATAAAATATATAGGTACTATCACAACTGTTATTCCTTCTTAGGATTAATTCATTATGGTTACAGATAGAACTCATCTTTGTGAACATACTCCATGGGTCAAATATCACCTATAATTTCCGTCCAAGTTGTCATTTACATCAGGTCTTATCAACATATTTACACACATTAAGTGGAAATAGAATGATACACATATGGGGAGATCTTGAAATTCTATGGGTTATACCAATAACCAAATTTTGATTAACCCAGTATTTATGGGATCAAAGACAACAGTTTTTGGTTCAGGATTATTATAATAATTCCACCAAGTAATGCTTAAGATGAATGAGGATCTCAATCCAATTCTCATAGAGGGATTGAAACTACTCTATCCAAGAGTAAAGTTACCCATTTGGGAAGAAAATCCAATGGAAAGGACATAACTATAATCTAATCCCATGGGGAAATGATCAAGTGGATGAACCCTATGGAATGTCATCCAATATGAATATTACTGGGGTCCTACACCTTCTTTTAACGAGTACAAGGTGTGTACTATTAGTAAACAACACATCCATTTAAAACCGAGTCTTATCCATGAGTCGAGGAGGATGCCCATACCGTTTTTAGATTAAATTATGTATATAAGACCATGAAAACTTTACCCCGTTACTATCTGGATGACCATAATCATATCATCATATGTGGAATGTTCGAGCCTGTGTACACTTGATCATGTCTTTGTTCCCTTCTTGGTACATGAAGACCAACCATGTTGAGTAAAAAATTATGTGAATTGTATCACAAAACATGAGATATTTAGAATTAATTTTTATCCTGAGCGACACATAAGTGATTCCACATGTTGTGAAATTTTTAATCACATTATTTATATCCCAATATTTAATAAGAAGTCAGATCTGCTTCACATGATTCCATATTCACCATAGCCACTACACATCTCATTTGAAAAAACGAATCTTATATTTCCAACCACATTCCATAACTGGACACTATGTTTTAAGATTATAATCCATTTTAAATCATTCACATGTAATTTACATCATCTCATATCTAAGATACGAAGAATAGGTACCCATAAATCCATCTCGGGTCGACCTTCCATCACCCCAGATTGATTCCATCATCAAAATGAACATACATCTACATTACCATTTTATTGCACCATGAAACAAGTGTGTAGTGAATTATTTACAATGAATTCAATAAATTGAGGTTTAATGGAATTACATGAGGTTAATAATGATTAGGGATAATAAATTCACACAATCCAACTGTGTGGAATATACCTTATCCAATATTTATTTTTGTCTTGATTTGTTTCAATTAGTATGAAAAATGATGATGGAAAAATATAATTGAAATAAATCCCTAATACTTGATAGTATCTATCCCATACTCAAAATATGCATGATCTGTGAACTAATTCATTATATGATGGATTATTGTTAATAAAATATATAAATCAACATGGAGAAATAAAAATATGAAAATGTGCGGGCTCAAGGTGGATCGAACGTTGTTCGTGGTAAAATATGTACAATTTTTTCCCTAATGTCCTAATGTTATGTCACACATCGATCAATGATATCTGATCCAATCATTATTTCCCCATAGAACATCATTCAATGTTCTCTACAATAGATTCTCTCTATATATATATATGGTTATATTGTTATCCAATCAAATCATCTATAGAATCATATTTATAGGAAAACCATGTGGCGATGAACATTAATTATATTGATAAATTTATTCCATTAATTATTTAAAATATCATCCCATGATAGTATGAATCCAAAAAGTTTGATGTTTTGCATGTTTATATCACTCATAATGTAAAACCCATACTATGAACTCAATGGTAACGTTATATTTTCAATATGTTCCACCATTTATAATTTAATACAATTTTTTATAAAATTGGGCACAAATATTATTAAATATACTTCAAAAATTAATTCCAGGAAAACATGGAATTAAAATATCACACCTTCAACACACCATGATCAATACACAATCTATATCATATTCCAAAAAACATGTAAATAGGTTTTTACATGTGAAACATGGGTATATATTTTTCTTTTCCAAAAAATTACATTTTTCTGTAAATCCTCACTTATAAAAGGACACTCACTCCTCTCTCTTATTCTGTCATCCAGAAAACATTGGTATGAAAATTCCACACTCAAATAGATTCCTTACTTTCCATCTCTAATACTATAACATTTTTTTGATCCTAAAGCCATACTATAAATACTTTTGGTGCAAAACAAAATAAATTTCTTAATGAAGAGGTAACATCTTTAATCATGCGTTTTATTTTATTTCTTCATCCACCTCCACAAATCTTGATTAAACTATCATTATATAATCCTCCAAATACATATATGATATTATTTTATGTTTATATCCTACAACCATCTCCACATCTATAAAATTGGTTACAAAAGTGTCATTCACATGAGTTACGACTACAACCTTGGAAAACGATGCCATTCATTTTTCCATTAACACATATCATAAAGGGATATAATGACTTATTAATTGGATATATATTATATATAGAATATTAATATTATTTTTAATCATGAATTTACATAATACATCATAATTTCCACTCTATGGGAATTGGATAATGTAATTTAGGTGTATGACGGACTTCCACCAAGTTAAATGATGTGAATCCTTTAGGCTTAACATGGAACGTAATAAGGATGGGTTTACAGAAAATATGTGACATATATGACATAAAAATAATTCTAGAATGGAAATATAAATTATTTAAATTTATTTCTTTTTTCCATCAAATTGTAAAGAATATTCATGCATATGTACATCATTTCATCTCCATGAATGGTGTTTTTAACTTTCAATCTATATCATTTATTGATTACTATAAAAACATATATAATAAATATATATGATTCATATTTCGTGGTTAAAAATTGAGGCATTATGGAATGTTGATCAATGTAAGAGGACCAAAAATTAAAAATCAAAATACACATGAAAAGTAATCAGTTATTTCCCAAAATAAGACTTTTACATGGAATTACATATAAATAGGAAATGCAAGGTCATTATTAAATCATATATGGTATGATATAAATAGGCAATTCAAGGTCATTATGCTTTGAATTTGATTAAATGAATTCAATACATATTGTAAAGGATTTCTAGCCTCTCTTTTATTTCTGGGAGACATATAAAAATTCACCATTTGTTTTATATTTGGGGTATATACATCCTCTATGACATTTTATATCATTAATTTCTACATATAAGTTTTATTTAATTATTCAATTGATTTAAGTTTTTTATTTTAGATTGTGATTCAAAATATTACTAAATATGTAAGGGATTTCCCACTCACTTATTACATCTTTGTTACATGTTTATTATTCAACACATAATAATTTTTTTGGTGTATATGTTATACATTATTTTTTTTATCATTAAATTTATTGTTATTTATATATCCATAATATGATCTCCTTTTCTTTGGGATTAAATTAAAATGTTACCAAAGTAGTAATTGATTTTGTCACAATTTTAATTATCCATGACATATGTTATGTTATAAACCTATGTAATTTTTTGACATGTATATACATCCCCTTTCAAATATAATATCATGGAATTATTTATTCTCTTTAAATTATAATTTTCATTTCTCAATACACTTTAACAGGGACTAAAATTAAATGTATCACGTGGTAAGTGTTATATGTCACAATCTCATTATTTATTACGATTTCTCAGGATTATGATTCCAATGATGAAATCATATTAAATATCTCACATGACACACATTTATTTTATTCTATAATGGTTTTTAATTATAATACAATTTTTTATTTCATTTTAAAATGTTTATTCACTTAATAGTTTTATATATTTTTTTCTTGAAAAATAAACTTTTTTGAATCTGTAGTAAAACACCATTTTTATTCTAAAAAATATATTTTAGAAAAGTTTTTTTAATATTTTTTAACATTAAAAAAATGATTTTTTAAGGATATTATTACACATTATAATATTTTTTTAAATAAAATAAAATTAATCATCATGTTATTTACAAACAATTCATGTTTTTAATTTACAAAAAACAAAACATGAATGTAAATAATAGAAGTTATCACTTTCATGTAAAATATTATCTATAATGATTTAAATATATTTAATAATTTTTATTTTAAATTAAATTTAATTTCTAAATATTTTATGTTTATTTTCTCTTCAATGGGTACTGGATATTTTTCTTTTTATACTTCTGTAATGATTTTTGATGATTTTTGTATAATATCCAATGCATATTAGAAATGGTAAGGATTTAAAAAAATGTTTGATGAATGTTAATATTTAAAAAGTTCTATTCAATGATATGTTTTTTCCATAATAAATGTTTTAAATAATCTTTCATAGTAATTTTCTACATATGATTTCATTCTTTGATGATACCAATGCCTTACATGGAATATGATATAGATATTACAAACATATTCATTCAAAAAATGGTTTCTGTTTAATATATAATTATTCTTTTGAATCATATTTCTCTTAAATTATTTAATACATGAAAAAAATATAATGAAAAAATATTGTTTTATAGATTTATCCATTGATTAAATGATGAAATTATGAAATGATTTTCAGACTTGCCTTTTCTCCATATGTTCATAAAAAATAATTTTTTTGACCTTATAACACATTTACAATTTTTGTTCCTTATATAGTGGGAGGACATGTATCTCCCTCTGATGGAATGACAAAGGATTAGTGTTATATCATATCAAAGGGTATATAAGATGTTATTCCACGACCCAAAGAGGTTACAATCGAGCTTTTAAAAAAATTACATATGTTTACAGGGGATGTTAACAAAATATTTAAGTAGTCACATAGGATGTTAGCCCACATTTATCATTTAATGAGTTTCACGGAAGATATAAATTCCATTATGCATTATATGATAATTTTTATTCCACAATTCCATGTATTAGGCTTGTTTTGTTGTCTCATTGATCGTGTTCTATTTTTATTACTAATTCATTTATTATGAACTACCAATCATTATTCCATTTCCAAATAGTTTAATATTTTATATACTAGGTAAGGTTTTCATATTCAATAATCATATTCCCATGCCATTATAAGCATACTATGTTAACATATTTCACTTTTTATCCATACCATGCATATGAGCTCACACTTTCATATGTTTATATTCCCCAAATTATAAATAAATGTGTTTTTAGGTTATGTATTGGATAAGTAATATGTGGGATGATCATTATAAGAAATTATGAATATATTTCACCTTATGTGAGTATTGTTCTCCTTGTCCCCAAATACACTAAACCAATAAAGTCTTTAGGCATGTATGTATGTAATGTAATGAATATTCATCTTAATTGTTCAATGTATATGTGTGATAAGCTTCAGTCACTATATTTGGAATTAAATGATCTGTTTAGTAAACTATCGAATCTATCATGAGAAGAAACTATTTACTCCACTATGTATATTTCGAAGGATATGTTTAGGAATCAATCTATATATATTTCTAAGGATGAGTTAATGTATATAAAAACATCCAATAGCTTTTATTATAGATAATGTTAGTGGAATCCATGAAATTACATCCATATCTAGATATTTCAAGTGGATGTGTCTCTTTAATTGAGGTAACTAGGGTTAATAACAATGAAAATTGAGGAATAATCATGAATTCATAATCACATAGTGTTATATAATCGGCCATGCTGTAAACAATGGTTATAGATTCCATAGTATATTATTTTTAAATTCAGAAACTCTATTAAAACAATCATGGACTTACATCATCACCCTGAATCTCCTAAGATAAACCTAAGGTGTTATAGATTGAAAATAATGTTACACGATTTTGACATCTAATAAATAAATTATCAGGGGTATGTGATTTCCCACAATGATTATTGTTTTTCACATTATTCTTGTTGATTTAATTTAATGCCAAGAAGTAAATGGTACTTGATTAATATAGAGTGTGATGGTCATTGTGATGATGAGAAACCAAGTTTTGTGGAGACTAGAGTGAAGGATATATTTATTATGCATAAACAGTTATAATGACTTATTATTAAAACAAAATAAACCTTAAACAACTATATTTCTCTAAAAAAGGGAAAGGATATAGTTATTTAAGGGTTATTTGGGTGGTTTGCATGGTAGAAAGAGAATTAAGTTTTGAATATGTTACGAATTTAAGAATAAGAACCCATGTGAATGTCTTAGAGAATGTGATGATATTTTTATCTAAAAATGTTGGACACAAAGAAATTAACCAAAAAGGACAAATGAAAATTTTGGATAATTCAATAGACTATGATATTCATGTCCAAATGGTATCAACAATTTTTTATTGTTTAAAATTTTGAAGGAGTGTGAATATTGAACATCAATGTCCTAAGAATAATTCACTTAAATAAAATAAAATGGTTATATGATTAATGGTATTTCTGTTGAATAGGAATAAAATATGAATGGGATATAATTTTAAATATGTTTTTACGAATTACATGATGAAGACTTGTTGATGTATTGATAATTTGGTTGAATAATATAAATCATTAGGTAGTGGAATTCATGAATTTTGAAATATGTACGGGAATTGCATTATATATTTTTTGTTTTGGATTTGCAAGAATATGTTAAAGGGTACTGATGACCTTGAAAAGTGATTTAATGGAAAACACATGATTATGGTAAGGTATCCATAATATGTTCCGAATGTATATAAAAAATTATTATCATTGTTAAATAGATGATTTTTATTGATAAACTATATTGGAGAGTATATGTGACCTCATATCTTATAAAGGATTTGTTGAAAAGTGGATTATGATATCATTGATGATGTTTATAGAATTATTGTATCAATGTAATATATTTAATAATTATAGATTATATTCAATTAACGAAGATAAATGAATGTTTTAATTGAGGTTTTATGGTAATTAGGGTCATTAACATGATTCAGGAGAAAATATGATCCATGTATTCCAATTTTTTTCATTTGACCACATAGAGTGAAATAATGATATTTTGAGGATTATCGTTAATTTGATTGTGTGAAATTCAGTTACCTTATTTTTAAAATAATAATTATAAACAATTTATATAATTAACCATTTATGGAATGGTTTATGTTGGACATTGGATGATGTTTTAGAGATCAATTCTTTACTTCACCATATATGTAGTTAATTATGCAATCCATTTTGTTATATTGATAACTAGATATTGAACTAATGAATTATTAACATATAATGAATCTTTTGATCCATTAGAGATTTAGAAATAAAAAATTAATATTAACATAACTATGGAATTTATGAAGTGGAAATTTATTTAAAAACAACCAAAATTTTGTATTTTCTTTATTAAATTGAATTAAATCATATAAATGCATCTTTTAGAAAAAATTCTCCTACTCTATGAAAATGATATTGAAATAATATTTTGTACAATTATGGGGTTTTTTATTATCTAAATGACCATTTTTTCACCTATTTGTTTTCTGGAGTTGTTTTTGTTTATTTTAACATGATCATTCACTTACTTTTTATTAATGATCTCTATCACTATCCATCATTATTTGGACATTATAGTTTTATTCCATTTCCAAATCTTCACTACCAATATATTTTATTCTTTTTATAAACCTAATTTGTGTTGTTATATATACATCACATATCCATTTATCTATTGTCAAGATAAGGTTTTTAGTCCTTTTTGGTATTTGGTTTTCGGACAACCATATTTTTAAATCACAAACCCTTGTTTACTAAGCACATGTTCAAATTAGTTGGACTCAATTTACTTATGTTGGGTAGTATGTAGGATCCTAAAATATTTTTGAAATAATCTCTTAAATAAAGGTATTCATTTAAATATTTTTTAATACACATGTCTCAAATATTATCATGGTTTACTCAAAACATAATTTTTAACATGTGTTATATTAAACACTGGGTGTATCTTTCATTACATGCAACAATGAGTCTAAATAAAAAATGACATACTATTTAAATATTTTTATTTAATACAATATTTATCACATATACATTAGAATATATTGTAATAATTTATTTATTAAAATATGAAAATATATGGTTTATAAACATATATATAATGATTTCTTTGGGAACCAATTAATTGGAAATGAAAATAAAAACTATTTGAAAAAAGTTGGTTTAAAAAAAACTATTTTTGAAAAGTTTTGTATTATGTAACTAAATTTAAATAATAATTTTAATTGTGATATTTTAATATAATTTATATATTATACATTCATTAAGAATATTTTTACATTTTTTATGTGTTTTATAGATAAGAGAAAAGAATATTTGCAAATATACGCATAAAACCATATTTATCTAAATAATAGTGTTTCACCTTTCCAAAAATTATATTAATAATAATCAATGATAATTATAGTGACATTTTTTAATAAAACATTGTTCATTCCTGAAATAGCAATTTCAATGTTATCTTTTGGTTAGTTGTTCAAAATTTCTCACATTAGTAACTTTTTTGATTAATAATGAACAATACATGTTTTTATTAAAAAAGTTCCTTTCTTTTATAACTTTTAAATCATTAAAATTGAAAAAATATGGTTTTGAAAAAATTATTAGATATATATTATATTTATTAATACAATATTTATAATTGGAGTCATTTTCATATTTATTGATTTTAGAATTTTGTTTTTTTTTAATTTAGAACGTTTTCAGTTTAAAAATTTGATATCACAACATATATGTGAGATTAATTTGGAATTAAAATTTCCCAAATATGTGAATATAGTTTGGAAAAAAATTGATAAAATATTTAGAATATTCATAATTTATATAATCTTATATGGAAACATTATATAATTTATTTTAGTGAATAGTCAAAATAGTACTAATTATTTACCATGATTTATATTGAAATTGGTTTATCCAGGGTTAAAAAAATACTATATGGTTTATAAATGCCTCAAAACCTATAAAAAAACAATTTATGGACATATCAAGAAATTTTATATTATAGTTATTATATTTTAATAATTTAGAGCCTTAATGAATGTAAATGTTTTAGTTTCAACATGTTCTTTTCTAAAAATTACATCTGTGTCACTCACCTCATTTATAAAAGGCCACCCTGCCTCCTCTCCTCTTAAAAATTACACAACCATATGGTACAATAAATAACCTCTCAAACAAATTCCATTAATACCTACTGTCATATTATAATAATTATTTGGTTTATAAATTCATCCTAAGAATCCATTTGGATCATTCCAAAAAAAGATGTCTAGAGGAGAGGTAATGCCCTTAACAAAGAGTTCAATTTTTTTTGTAATCCAAATCCTTATATACTTATTAAATAATTATGATATAATAACCTAAGTGTATTAAAAATAATAATGTTTGTTTGTATGATAATGACCTTGATATATTTTTACTTTTATGTAATGTGTTATGAAATCATCTTTCGAGTTTACAGCAGACTATTGCCTCGTGATTCAATGGCCATTCATATTTATATTAACACCTCTCAAGTATGTATATAATAATGGTTATAATGTTTATATATAATATTTATGATATTATTATAGTTTTGAAATCATTATATAACATTATACTTCTTAAATTCCATTTTGTGTGAATATGATAACGTTGTGTATGTGTATTGCAGACTACCACCATAAATAGTGATATAATTCATTCACGTATTAAATAGAAGTTAATAAAGATGAATTTATTGAATATATGTGAAATATAATACATAAAAACGATTTTTTAATTATAATATATGTTATTTACTTCCCATTCATTTGTTTCATTAAGAACATGTAATTAATGATCATGCATACGTAAAACCTACTATCTAAATGAACAATGAATTTCATCTTCCATATCTATCATTTCTGGATAAATATAAATACATATATCAAAATTATATATGATTTTTATGACATTTTTTAATAAAAATTTTATAATGTGACAATTTTCTATATAATATAACTAAAAATAATAAATCAAAACATACATGAAAAACAAGGAAGTAATTACCTAAAATGTTTCATTAACATTAAATCATTAATAAATGGGAAAAAAACATAATTAAATAATATATAGTAATATATATATATATATATATATAATATTTATAATAATACTTTATTTATCATACTTTAGGTTTGAACATGTACGATGATAGTTAACACTTATGGTAAAGGATGTCTACTCTCTCATTTATTTATGGTAGACATCTGGAAATTCATTATTGTTTAAATTTGTGAAATTTATATAAATGAATTTTTAATATTTGTAAAATTAATATACTCATTGAAATTATATTTAATATTTAACAAAATTTTATTATTTTTTGTGTGTTACGATTTAAATAATTACTAATGTAGTAAGTGGGTTTCGTATCATTTTTTACTTCGGTAAGACATAATACATATTGACAAAAAATTTATTTTATGTTCTGTATATATTGCCAATGATTTTATTTTATCATTTTTATATGAGAATGTATTGTGATTTACCTATCCAGAATAAGAAATCAATTTACTATTGTATATGATTCAAAATATACTAAAGCTATAAGATATTATTTTCTTTAATTTTCATTCTTTGAGACATTTTTAATGTTATACACTTATCATGTTTTATGTGGTTTATTTAAAACCACATTGAAATATAATAAGAAACAATTATATATTGTCAAGATATATATGATTAATTTTCCTTTTCACTACCATGGGAATTTAAATTCAATGTTACCATAGTGGTATGTTATTTATGAAACCATCTCATTATTTTTAGGGATTTTTCAATAATATGAAAGCAATGATAATATCATATGATATATTTCTTATGAAAAATTTATATTTTTTAAAAATTTGTTATTTTAGGAAAATATATGTTTCCCATTATTTTCCTCTCTATATATACTCAACAGTTCTGAAGAATGTTTCTATGGAAAATAATCATTATTTCTCTCTTCAGTCGAAAACAATTTATACCTCAAAATGATATTTTATAAAAATAATGTTAAAGGAAGTATTTATAAAAGTGTTTTATAAAATGTATTGAGAATTATCCAAATTATTTGTAAAATAATATTTAACACATGTTTTACATTTTAAAAAATATTCAAGGCATGTTCATGTCATTTTCCAATAAATTCCCATTTAAATTTTACAAAATATATGAATAGAATCATTATTTTAACATATAAATCATGAATTTAATTTCGAACCATCATAATAATTATTTTTCAAGAATATTCATTTATATTTTTCATGGCTATTATCAGTGAAAATAATTTTTATAGTTATCTATCATTATTTCTTCAAATAGAATGAATATTTTTTGATAAAAATGTGTTAAATAATTGTCCAAATATCCATTATATGATTCGAAGATAATTTTTAATGAAAATTATTTCAACCATCTTTTAAGAAATTTTAGTATTAAAAATTTATATTCAGAAAAATTTGATTTTCCTCAGTAATTTATTTAGATGATCTATCAAAATTATTTGTCTTCTAAGTTGAAATCTGTTGACGAAACCAATTTCATACTACGAATATGATCTATGGATTATATTATTATTATTTATATGATTTTTTTTCCTGAATAAAATTTCATTTATGAAATTTTTTTCTCTTACAGATGTTATACCATGAACAAGTTCTTATGATACACACTTTGATTCAATTGTTATGCTATAATGAAATGATTAAATAATTTTGAAACATATCCCTTTTTCAATATGTTATTATATGATGACATGTTCAGGAAACCTATTTAAATTCTAAAGATATGATATGATGTATATTTATGACCATATGGCACCCACACATATGATTTTTATTATGTGATGGGTGGCACCTAAATCTCCAACCAATGCAATGGGTAATGATTAATGTTATATGACATAAAATGGTATATGACAGGTTATTCTAAGTCCAATAAGGGAACATGTTAGGTAATTCATATCATAAAAATGGTACAAAAGTGTTTATACAAATATTTATGTAGATAAATGAGTGGTTATCCCAATAATAACATGTTATGAATGTCCTTATAGATACCCTAAAATTGAGATTTACTAAGATTAAGTGTTTTATACAATTCCTTATCTTTTACCCATGTTATTCTCTCAAGGATTGTGTTTTTCGAATTACATATTAGTCATTCTTTATGAAATTATTTTTTTCCCATGAATTATGATTTTTATCTTTGATATGTACGTTAGGGGTTTCATATATTAGGTCAATGTTTTCTTACAATTATTATCATTTTATATTTTTATATTTCACCTTTATCCCTTACTCAGCATCTGAGCTTGTTATTTCTTATGTTTTCATTCACTATTTTTTGAAGAAATGTTTTGAGTAGTGATTGTCTATGAATATTTATGTTTTATGAGATCATTATGGGAGATGATGAAGATATTTCACCGAATTAGAGTTTAGTGTGCTTAGTGTAAGACCCTGATATTTTTTTATTTTTTAAATGTATTTAAACATTTGATATTTAGTGTTACACGACAAATAGGTTTTTTTCTCATAAAAGTAACATTATTTTTATATTTCATTAAAGGAAACACTATGATAGTATTTTATTTACACACAGTACCATGATTATCATGGGTTACATTCATCGTCATTTTTATACAAAAGGTGGAATATTTTTAAAATTTTATTATATGATTGTTATTATATTTCCATAGGAATGACTTGTATTATTATGATTTACTAAATTATAAAAATATATATTATATATTTATTGTATTATTAATTATGTGGGGATGAATTAATTATAAATAAAAATTAAATCCTTAAAAAATGGAAATATTATTATGAATAACTATATATACCTGAAAAATTGTTTTTCTGAAAAATATATTAAAAAACTCATTATTAGTTAATTATATTTATGAAAATTATAATTTATATATCCAATAATATGTTAAACATTAATCATAAATGTTTTATAGACATGGGAAAATAATAAATCCAATTTTACGCTTAAGGAATTATTTTTTAAAAGTAGTTTCATAGACTTTTTATAGAACAATTATTTTGAAATAAAATATTTATAAATAAAGA
Source organism: Viscum album (assembly GCA_963277665.1). Classification (NCBI taxonomy): domain Eukaryota; kingdom Viridiplantae; phylum Streptophyta; class Magnoliopsida; order Santalales; family Viscaceae; genus Viscum; species Viscum album. Next base: position 1,300,553,657 of record OY728140.1, on the reverse strand, counting down.
TAAATTATATTAAAATAGATTTCCATTTAAATAATTTATAGTTGTAAATTATATTTTATGTTGTATTAAATTTAATATTAGGTCAATATTATATCATATAATTCAATTTGGGTTATCAAAATCAATTTTATTTTGAATTTATATTGAAAAACTTTTTAAACATTTGATTACTTTCTCTTAAATACCTTATTGTCTTATTACAACTATAGGATTAGTTGTAAATTAAATTATGCCCCTACTATGAATTGTATTTATAATAATGGATTGAATATTTTGAGTGATCATAATATATTTTATCTAATAAGGTCAAAATAATTTGTTAATAATTATTGTAGAATGTAGAAAAAATTTATTAATGTTATTACGGTTAAAACATGTTTATGTGCATCACATGTGTTTATATTAAAATTAATATTATAGATCCAAATTAATTTCTATTAAATAATTGGATTTGATATATATAATAAATATTTATAAATTTTCTAGTTCATCCCTTTTTAGTATTATCCTTAGTATAAAATTTACCTTGTTGAATAAAATATAAATGTTACCTTCAAAAAACCTGTAAGGATAAAATTGAGTAAATGTGGGGACTAAGGAATAATGAAATAAATTAAATTATTTGTTAGTGGAGGTGTACCATGGAAAAAATTCAATCCCATACTTTATTGATTAATTTTATTCCCCTGAGGTAATGTAAACCCCCAAATACTAAATTCTTCTATTTATTTTCACGAATGTCACACCTCCTCAACTATAAAGGGGAACTCAATCTCTCCAAAAATTCACACTTATCAATCCATTTAGATTATCCGCAACACAACTAAATCACATTCCAGCTTCCTTAAATAGTTCCTTTATTCTTTATTTTGGACATCAATCAATTAAATTAATTCTTTTAGGGTTGTCCTAATGAGGGAAACCCAAGAAGAGTTAATGTTCAGGAATGAGAATTTTATTTTTTTTCATCCTAAAACCCATTGAAATATTTTAATAACATTTTCATATAATAATACATGAATATTTCATTTAATGAGATTTTTTGAGAATGGTGATACCTAATAACATTCACACTTCCATAAAAAGGGTTATGAAATCACCATCCATGTGTACGACGGATTTCCACCTCATGAACTGATGTTATTTAAATTTCCAATACCACATTTCATAGTATGGAATAATGAGTGAACTATAATTATATATGATAAATAATACATTAATCATGCTATTAATATTATTTTATTATTATATAAGACATAAAAATTTATTTTCATTTTTATGGAATACAATAATGTCGTTCTGGTTTATGGAAAACTACCACCAGATGAAGTGATGTAATTCATTCACACATGTCATGGAATTTATTAGTAATGTTCTTAAAAATTATATGGAATATATATAAATTAAATATTCTAAATTAATGATTATATATATATATATATCATTTATTTTTAAGTCTTTCAATACGATAAGAAAATGGGTATGTCATTCATGTGTACGTATGAAACATCGTCTCCATTAGTGATGTATTTTATTTCCAATAACAAAATATTTTGAATTAATATTCATACATATCTAATGAATATATATTATACTTATTTTATTTTTATAATTCAGTATATTATGAAATAATGATTAGATTAAAATTAAAATAATATAACAATTCCAATCATATTCAAAAAATAATGTGGTTATTACACAAAACATAACAGTAACAAGATATTATTAATAAAAACATAATAAAAGGTAAAAAATATATATTTTATTTAATGATATATATATATATATGTGATTTTGTAGTGGAATTGAATCAAATATTTTATTTAATATACATTATGTCTAAAATAGTCTGAAGGAAGTGAAAAATTATGGAAATGTGATTTCTAGTATTACTTTTATTTCTGAGAAACATAATCCTTATTCCCCACTCATATAAATTTGGAAGAGTATATACTATTCCAGAAAATTATATATCATTAATAAAATTAATTTAATTAAAATTTATATTTTATTGATATGAGGCTTACAATTCAAAAATTAATTAGGAAATAAGTTATTTTTTTCTCTATTTTATGTCTTTGAGACATAAATTATGTTATTAATGTATGATCTTAAACTATGTATATATTATAAGGCCCCGGCCTTTAACCATACTTAATCTTGAGTTATTAAAAGATTACACGTTGAGGATCTTTTCGGGTTTAGAGTTTTAGATACTTATATCATAAAACATGCATTACATTCCACATTTAAACAAAGTGGTTACATAAAAGACAATATTCATTTTTCCCATCAACGGAAACATATTTAAAATAAAACATGGATTGTTTCTTGACACTTCCTTGACACTATCATCATATCATGTACCCTTCCCTTGGCTTGTGAAAAACATTTCAAAAACTTGGGATGAGTATAAAATGCTCAGTAAGGGATATAAAAATATGGAAAGGAAACATGAGTACATGTATACATAAGAATGAAATCATACTTTACCCATAAAACATAAGCACTTTAACATACCTTATAAAATCATGAATAAATCATAGAAATCATAAGACATAAAAGGTAACATGAGGCATTCATAAAATTCTTACGTATGGATTAACCCTCTTGGTTACGTTTGGAATACCCACCACAGTATATTCCCTAAATCTCTTCGGAGAAACCTTAACGTTCCACTCCTTCGTGTTACCCAATTCATTGGAGAGCTATATCGGGCTCACCCGCGCTTAGTTTATCACGGAACCACCCGTCTTCATAATAATTCCCATGTACCATAAAAAAATCATAGAACATAACTTAAACATAACATTCCCACATTGTAATAACAATATAACATTTTAAGATATTGAAATAATGAACCCATTCTAAAAACCATTTTCAAAACCATTTAAAACATTTAATAAAGAGATTTTTAGAATCAAAGTGTCACATACCACTTTGAAACTTTTAACATTTTAAACCATTAATATCCATATAAATAAAACCATAAAACCATTTTGAAAACATTGATATTAATGGGAACCATTTATAAGAATAAATCATTAAAACATTTAAAACGATATTTTATTTAAAGTGTTTTTAAAAAAATGAGAGACACTTGAATACAATAATTAAGGAATAACATTTAATCAGAACTTTATAATATCATGAGAATAATGGAATTCATGATATAATATTCCAATGGACAGTATATACACCATATAAGAGTGAATTGGTGCACAACAACAATGAAGTCTCAATAGAAATTTAAAATGAGATGAAATCCCCTGTAAAGAAGGTACCCTTAAATTAAGGATAAATCAATCTCATAATTATGTGTGACAAATATAAATACACCCAATATAAGTGGATATTAAGTGTAAAACACTCACAGGTCATTCACACATATTCAAAGGAGGACATATTCAATAACTACATGTTGAACCCAAAGAAATCGAAATTGGGTTAAGAAGTACCCTTGGTAAAATTCGACAGCCTAACGACGTCACTTTAAAATTCAGAAAATGAGTTGATGAAAGATAAAAAGGGTATCCCATCACTTGGAAATAAAATTTAAATCAATAATGATATAGAAGAACATATCCCAACATAGTAGTATGTGAATTAAAAGACATAACAAAAGAGGTCTTTTAAAAAAAGGAGGGTGAAAGGTTTCCTTACCGACATGGGTATCTTTCGAGACATGCACCCCGTGAAAGAAGGACAATACAACATTTATGTAAATACTCATAAATGAAAGTATATTACACAATGAGTAAAATAATGGGCAGTACATACACCACTCAAATGAAATTGCGGAAAATGTAGCATGAATCTCACGGGAATAAAAGTGAGATGAAAAATCCCTTAAGAATACTCGGCAACCTAACAGCGCCACTTAAAACATACAAAAATGGATCGATGAGATAAAATAGGGTATATAATCATATTAGAATAATTTTTACAGAAATAGGAATATAAAATATCATTCCCCATCATAACAAAGAGGATCTTAAAAGAGGTAACATAAAGGAGAGTACCTAAAAAGAAAGAGAGAGGTTAGATCTCATACGAAAATCCGGCAGCCTAACAGTGCCACTCAAAACATCCAAAATGGATTGATGAGAAAAAATAGGGTCTCTCATAATATGAACACAAAAATTACAGTAGGATTAATATAATATAACATCCCAATCATAAGAAAGATGAGCTTAAAAGAAATGACATAAAAGAGTGTACATAAAAAGTAAGAGAGGAGTAGGATCCCTTACCTCAAGTCCAACTTGTCTTGTTCGTTTATTTATATTCCTAAATAATAAACTTTGGTCAATTTATAATTTCTTAAGTACCTCCTATAATCATGTTTATTCAGTTCATATCACATATTTTAATGTTATAATAATTGGTTAATAATATGAGTTCATATTAGACGTTTTTGTCAATGTTTGGTATGTGAGTCAAAAATTGAACTTGTTGGAAAATAATTTTCCACGTAGTTATAGGTACATAATATCCAGAATATTATTGATGTTTTAAATAACATATATATCCATTATATATTCATTTTATACTATTACATAGCACTTGGAGATAAAAAACAAAAAGCACCGTTCATGGAGACGGTAGGCCGTACGTACACATGAATGTTACTTTAATTTTTTCGTTTGTCATATTAACGGAATTAAAAATAAGTGATATATATATATTATAATTCCAGTATAATATATTTGTTATATAGGTCACATATTTTCATTTATTTCATTCTTTATACGTTTCATGTATTGCAGTACGAGTCACATCACTTGAGGGGGCGGTAGTCCACACTTCCCCATATGAAATTATCGCATTTACACAACATGAAAAGAATAAATGTACTGTTTAAATATAAAATAAAGAAGTATATAGTAGACATAAATACCATATATATCATATATAAAATATAGTGACATCATAATGGGAACCTTTAAAGGTGTTAATAGAATATTGAACAATCATCGTTTCGTGAGGCAAAAAATCGCCAACCACAGAAACAGTGTATTCTTTAACCATTAGACAAAGGTGTGTGTAAGTGTAGCTCGAATCCTTTTTATAACAAAATACTAGAATATTGAAGACACTGGATTTGTTACAAAATAAATGAATAAAAAGAGTTTATGGGGTTGGAGAAGTAAAATAAAACAAAAGGACATAAGTGAAGACATTACCTTAAAATCGGGTAACTCCCTTTGGTTTGAGCTCAAAGGCTTCCTTGGGAGGACTTCTTCCCAAAGTGAGGCATCAAGGAGTTATAGAGGGATGTGGATAGACAAAATGGGCAGGGGTTGTCCGATCCAAACGCTTTGGATGTGTGGATAAGGAGGTAGTGGTGGGGTCCTTTTATAAGAGGAGGGGAGGGGCACTCTTGGAAAGAAAATAAATGTTACATTATTTTAGAATGAGTATCAGATTTTAATGGTCCCATATTGATTTGTTTCGAGGATAAGGTGATGAGGGTTCTAAATCCACACATCCAATAGGTTTTGGACATGTTTAGGTCTTAGATTTTACATTATCTTTCCATTTTATTGAAATCGTTAAATAATGAGGTCATCGTTGCATCATTATGATGTCATAACTAATTTAATTTATATAATGTTTAAAAATTATAAAAAAATAATATGATGTAGAAAATCTTTTTATCTTTCCAATTACTATTTATAGTCTAAAATAAAATTTATGTAGACAAAATTAAAAATATTTTACTTAGGTGATACATTCTTTGTTACATTTAACATTTTTTAAAAATAAATAGATAAAAAGACACTTTCTCACAAACGTGATTCCATGGGGCCCCCAAGTTTGGCACAAGGCATCCCATGGTCGGCCATGAGACAACCTGTAGCCTTAAGACACATGTTGTGGTCAGTTGTTGTTATTATGATATTATCTTATTATCTTTAACTACCCGATTATTCATTAATCAAGATAATTAAAGATAATTACCGTCATTACTATTCATATTGTCCAAAAACAAAAGATTCTTAATTAAATAAATTTGACCTTCTGATTCCAAATATTTAATCCATTTTACCAAATTCCAAACACATAAATTGAAATAATTAATTTAAAAAACTTCCCGTTGTCAAAACAAATAGCGGGTTTTTTAGAAAAAATATTTATGAAAAGTTTGGCACTTGTTTATGACCAATTCCAAAGTGAAATTAATCCCAATGACCATAATTGGATTAAATGGTAAAAATATATTCCAATTCCACTTTAAAACAAATTAAAAAGATAATATAACCATATAATTGAATTATATTAAAAAGAAGTTTTGATGTAAAATGCAGTATTTTTCAATATTCATTGAAAAATGAACATTGTCAGAAAAATACAAAAAATTGACCCAAGGTAAATTTCTATGTCCCAATCATAATTAATATGTTTATTTTGAAAAATAGAGCTTATAAAATTGTCAAACGTTTTATTTAAAAATGGTTTTCCATCAAAAGGTAGTAAAACAATCTTTTAAAAATACTAGTGTATTCGATGCTTAAGATTGGATTCATTTGTATTTTAAGCCTCTAAAATTTATTGGATAAAAGTAAAAACATTTAACACACACATATATAATCGTAATTTAGTTATTTATATTAATTCCTTCCAATACAAAGGCTATGTGTTAACTACTATTTAAAATAATATTATTTTATTAGTAGAGTGCAACGTAAGATTTCAATGGAACTCGTTGGTGCATATTGGGTAAGCCATTGAGCATAGCATTCCATTTAAATTAATATTGAAATTTTTTCCACAAATAGGGATAAATATAAAAACACCATATTATTTATTTACCTAGGGTGTTACATCCTTCCCCCCTTTTAGAAATTGCGTCCTCACAATTATAAAACTGGGCTGGAAAACTCCATTGAAAGTCCCACATCGGAAAAAGAGTAAATTAAACTATCACTTTAAAAGAAAGAAAGGGATGTACAAATGTCACCCGAGTTAACCCATACTAGGATTCCATGTATGAAAATATGGACATTGAGGAAAAAACAAAGGTTCATGTTCTGATGGGGAGTGATAGTAAACACGTCTAGGAGAAAGTTAACCATAAGAAAATCACAAACTTGTGATGGGTTAAATGGTATTAGATTCCCTAGTAGGAAAAGAAAAAAGACATCATTTTTGTTTTAAGTTAATTTTTATTGAGGAATTTATTCATAAGGAAACATAATTACTTATCATGTTGACTTTCACCTTTTATTATATTTCTTACATGAACTCATATTTTCTCCAAAAGACGAGTATTTAGGAAGACGTGTTCACTATAATCAACTTCTAGAGAATCGCATAATCCACAAAAAAGAACTATATAATTCCCATGTCTTTAGACGTTAACCAAAACCAAAACCAAAATGGTTAGTACATGATCAGATAATCCAGAAAAGGAAAACCCTTTATAAAATGAAAATCTATTCTTAATCTCCAAATTTTTTCCAACAAAACCCAAAGTTCAACGAGGAACATTTGATAAAAAAAATTTCCATAAAATTATTCAATGTAAACCAAACTAATATTGAAACCCAAATATTTGAAGGTTTTAGTCACATAGTCCTCCACGATAAATCGTAACATTTATCTCTAAACAACATCAGTGGCTCTTAAAGTCTCATATTGAAGAGTAATTAGCATAATCACATATCTTCCATGATAGGATAATAAATTTCCATAGATAACCCAAAATAAAATTACTCTTAATTCATAAAATCATCTAACTAAAAATAATCAGTCAAACTAACCAGGGACTTCACCTAGTCCAGTGGTAGGTGATAAATACCAGTTTCAGTTTGGTTGTAGGTTCGATTCCTACAGCTTTTTCCGACGCAACGGGTTGTCACACGGTCTGCGTGTTGTCCTTTTTTCAAAACTAAATAGTTCACAAATCATTCCCCAAAAAGAGATAAAATCATCAAAAATAACTATAACATAATTTAACCTCAATTTTATCTCATGCATTTCACTTCCATCATAACATATAGTAACCCATAATTACCTCAAAAGTAAGGATCATATAAACCCAAATGGTTCTTTATAACTATGTCCACAAAAGCACAGATAACTATTCCTTGAATAAAATTTTCATATAATAAACATCAGGGTTACACATACTATAAAAACTCTTCTAATGTAAACCCATCATCAAAAGAGACTTAATACTCTTAAGAATTTCACCATAACTATTGAAGCCCTTATATGTTGACTTCTTACTCATTCAACATTCATCCTGATCCATTAACCATTCCATTCCAACTTATTCTGAAATACTTCATTCCTACAAACAAAATCATGAATCATATCCTAAGATTCCAAAATAGGAAAAAATAGTTATGAAATAATACATACCTTTTATTGGTCATTTTTAGTTTCTTCATCCTCAATCGGAATGGCATTAGCTATTGGTAAACGAACATTTGCACGATCATGGTGATCCCATTCATGAAAATTCTTCATAAGACATGTGTTTTCATAATGACCATGCACACCACATTTAAAACATTCAATTGATCCCTCAGAAAGAACTTCTTTCCCTTTCCTCGGGTCAACTGGATGCTTCCTTTTTCCAGGGCATGTTTTTGCTTTATGACCTTCATTTATACATCTATAGCATATTTCTGTCCCTTTGAATCATTTTCCTAGGTGTTTCTTTCCACATCTTTGACACATAGGTTTTTGAACACACTTACCTTTATGATTATTACATGTACTTCCGTAGGGATTTGTTTCTCGCATATATGATGCCTTAGAGAAATCACCAATGTTTAGGTGGTCAATAATGACTCCATATAGTTGGTTTAGGATAATAACAAGAGTTCTAATTGATGCTCCCATATCATTCAGTTTCTTGCTCAAAAAACTGTCACAGTTTCCTTCACATCCACTGTTACTTAGGTGCCTGCTAGATCCAGCCATTTACTAAAACCAAAAAGGTCAGCGTTAGTATATCAACAAAACCATCATGTACTAATTAGGAGGATAAACACTAAGATATACTTACACATTCACTTTATCTAAAACTAGGACTCTTTATGAAATCCTAACCATTATGGTAATGTCACTTTTGCTAAAAGAATACCCTAACCTCTAAAGTTATCTAAACCTCCCTTTGATACCAACTATAAGGCCACAGACTTAAACCTTACTTAATCGTGAGTTATTACAAGATTACACGTTGAGGATATTTTCGGGTTTAGAGTTTTAGAGAATTATATCATAAAACTTCCATTACATTCCACATTTAAACTAAGTGGTTACATAAAAGACAATATTCATTTTTCCCATCAACGGAAACATATTTAAAATAAAACATGGATTCTTTTTTGAAACTTTCTTGACACTATCATCATATCATGTACCCTTCCCTTGACATTTGAAAAACATTTAAAAAAAATGGGATGAGCATAAAAAGCTCAGTAAGGGATATAAAAATATGGAAAGGAACCATGAGTACATGTATACATAAGTATCAAAATCATAATTTACCCATAAAACATAAGAAATTTAACATACCTTATAAAATCATGAATAAATCATAGAAATCATAAGACATAAAAGGTAACATGAGGCATTCATAACATTCATATGTAGGGAGTAACCCTCTAGGTTACGTTTGGAATACCCACCACAGTATATTCCCTAAATCTCTTCGGAGAAACCTTAACGTTTCACTCCTTCGCGTTACCCAATGCATTGGAGAGCTATATCGGGCTCACCCGCCCTTAGTTTATCACGGAACCATCCGTCTTCATAACAATTCCCAAGTACCATAACATAATCAATGAACATAACTTAAACATAACATTCCCACATTGTAATAACAATATAACATTTTATGATATTAAAATAATGAACCCATTCTAAAAACCATTTTCAAAACCATTTAAAACATTTAAATAAAGAGATTTTTAGAATCAAAGTGTCCCATACCACTTTGAAGCTTTTAACATTTTAAACCATTAATATTCATATAAATAATTTCTTAAAACCATTTTGAAAACATGGATATTAATGGGAACCATTTATAAGAATAAATCATTAAAACATTTAAAATGATATTTTATTTAAAGTGTTTTTAACAAAATGAGAGACACTTGAATAAAATAATTGAGGAATAATAGTTAATCAAAACATTATAATATCATGATAATAAAGGAATTCATGATATAATATTCCAAAGGATAGTATATAAACCATATAAGAGTGAATTGGTGCACATCAACAATGAAGACTCAATAGAAATGTAAAATGAGATGAAATCCCCTGTAAAGAAGGTACCCTTAAATTAAGGGTAAATCAATCTCATAATTATGTGTGAAAAATATAAATACACCCAATATAAGTGGAAATTATGTGTAAAAAACACAAAGGTCATTCACACATATTCAAAGGAGGAAATATTCAATAACTACATGTTGAACCCAAAGAAATCGAAATTGGGTTAAGATGTTTCCTTGGTAAAATTTGATAGCCTAACAGCGTCACTTTAAAATTCAGAAAAAGAGTTGATGAGAGATTAAAATGGTATCCTGTCACTTGGACATAAAATTTAAATCAATACGGATATAGAAGAACATATCCCAACATAATAGTATGTGAATTAAAATACATAACAACTGAAGTCTTTTAAAAAGAGGAGGGTGAAAGGTTCCCTTACCGACCTAGGTATGTTTCAAGACATGCACCCCGTCAAAGAAGGACAATACAACATTGATGTAAATACTCATAAATGAAAATATATTACACAATGAGTAAAATAATGGGCAGTACATACACCACTCAAAGGAAATTGTGGCAAATGTAGCATGAATCTCACGGGAATAAAAGTGAGATGAAAAATCCCTTACGAAACTCAGCAACCTAACGGCGCCACTTAAAACATACAAAAATTGATCAATGAGATAAAATAGGGTCCCTCATCATATTAACATAATGTTTATAGAATGAGGAACATAAAATAACACCCCCATCATAATAAATAGGAGCTTAAAAGAGGTAACATAAAGGAGAGTACATAAAAAGAAAGAGAGAGGTTAGATCTCTTACGAAAATTCGGCAGCCTAACGACGCCACTCAAAACATCCAAAATGGATTGATGAGAGAAAATAGGGTCTCTCATCATATGAACACACGAAGTACAGTAGGATTAATATAAAAGAACATCCCAATAATAAGAAATATGACCTTAAAAGGAATGACATAAAGGAGTGTACTTAAAAAGAAAGAGAGGAGTAGGATCCCTTACCTCAAGTACAATTTGTCTTGTTCGTTTCTTTATATTGATGAATAATAAACATTGGTCAATTTAAAATTTCTCAAGGACCTCCTATAAAGATGATTATTCAGGTAATATCACATATTTTAATGTTATAATAATTGGTTAATAATATGAGTTCATATCAGATGTTTTTGTCGATGTTTGGTACGTGAGCCAAAAATTGAACTTGTTGGAAAATAATTTTCCATGTAGTAATAGGTAAATCATATCCAGAATAGTATTGATATTTTAAATATCATATATATCCAGTATATATTAATTTTATACTAGTACATAGCATTTGGAGATAAAAAACGAAAAGCACCGTTCATGGAGACGGTAGGCCGTACGTACGCATGAACGCTACTTTCATTTTTTCCTTTTTCATATTAACAGAATTAAAAATAAATGATATAAGATATATATTATAATTACAGTATAATATATATGTTATATAGGTCACATATGTTCATTTACTTCATTCTTTATACGTTCCATGTATTACATGTACGAGTCTCATCACTTGAGGACGCGGTAGTCCACACTTCCTCATAAGAAATTATCGCATTTACACAACATGAAAAGAATAAAGGTATGGATTAAATATAAAATAAAGAAGCATATAGTAAACATAAATACCATATATATCATATATAAAATACAGTGAAATCATAATGGCCATCTTTAATGGTGTTAAAATAATATTTAACAATCATCGTTTCGTGAGGGAGAAAATCACCAACCACAGAAACAATATGTTCTTTAACCATTAGACAAAGGTTTGTGTAAATGTAGCTCGAATCCTTCTTATAAAAACATCCTAGTATATTTAAGATACTGGAGTTGTTACAAAATAAATGAAAAAAAGTTTTTATGGGGTTGGAGAAGCAAAATAAAACAAAAGGACACAAGTGAAGACATTACCTTAAAATCGGGTAACTCCCTTTGGTTTGAGCTCAAAGGCTTCCTTGGGAAGACTTATGTACAAAGTGATGCTTCAAGGAGTTAGAGAGGTATGTGGAGAGACAAAATGGGCAGGGTTTGGGCGAGGCAAAGGCTTTGGAAGTGTGGGTAAGGAGGTAGTGGTGGGGGCCTTTTATAAGAGGGGAGGGGCACTCTTGGAAAGAAAATAAATGTTACTTTATTTTAGAATTAGTTTCGGATTTTAATGGTCCCACATTGATGTGTTTCGAGTATAAGGTGATAAGGGTTCGAAATCCTCCCATCCAATAGGTTTTGGACATGTTTAGGTATTATATTTTACATTATCATTCAATTTTATTTAAATCGTTAAATAATGAGGTCATCGCTGCATCATTATGATGTCATAAATAATTTTATTTATTTAATGTCTAAAAATTATAAAAAAATACTATGATGTAGAAAACCTCTTTATCCTTACAATGACTATTTATAGTCCAAAATATAATTTATGTAGACAAAATTAAAAATATTTTACTTAGGTGATACATTCTTTGTTACATTTAACATTTTTTAAAAATAAATAGATAAAAAGTCACTTTCTCACAAAAGTGATTCCATGGGGCCCCCAAGTTTGATACAAGGAATCCCATGGTCGTCCATGAGACCACAAGTAGACTTAGGACACATGTTGGTGTCATTTTTTTTTATTATTATATTATCTTATTATCTTTAACTACCCGATTACTCATTAATCAAGATAATTAAAGATAATTACCGTCGTTACTATTCATAATGTCCAAAAACAAAAGAGTCTTAATTACATAATTTGGATCTTCTGATTCAAAATATGTAATCCATTTTACCAAATTCCAAACACATAAATTGCAATAATTAATTTAAAAAACTTCCAGTTGTCAAAACAAATAGCGGGTTTTTTAGAAACAATATTTATTAAAAGTTTGGCACTTGTTTATGACCAATTCCAAAGTGAAATTAATCCCAATGAACATAATTGGATTAAATGGTAAAAATATATTCCAATTACCCTTTAAAAAAAATTAAAAAGATATATAACCATAAAATTGAATTATATGAAAAAGCAGTTTTGATGTAAAATGCAGTATTTTTCACTATTCATTGAAAAATGAACATTGTCAGAAAAATACAAAAAATTAACCCAAGGTAAATTTCTATGCCCCAATCATAATTAATATGTTTATTTTGAAAAATGGAGCTTATAAAATTTTCAAAAGTTTGATTTAAAAATGGTTTGCCATCAAAAGTTAGTAAAACAGTCTTATAAAAATACTAGTGTATTCAATGCTTAAGATTGGATTCATTTGTATTTTAAGCCTCTAAAATTTATTGGATAAAAGTAAAAACATTTAACACACATATATAATCGTAATTTAGAAATTTATATTCATTCCCACCAATACAACAGCTATATGTTAACTACTATTTAAAATAATATTATTTTATTATTAGAGTGCAACATAAGATTTCAAAGGAACTTGTTGTTGTGTATTATGTAAGCAATCGAGCATAGCGTTCCATTTAAATTTATATTGACATTTTTTCCACAAATAGGTATGAATATAAAAATTTCATATTCTATATTTACCTGGGGTGTTACATATATATTTCCCAAATAAATGTTATATTAGTAGTTTATTTATTTTCTTGATATTTTGAATTTATTTTCATGGTAATATTTCATGGGTCATACTATTCAAGGTTACAAAAAATGGTACTTATTTTTCTTTTACAATCTCATTGTTTATCGTCATTGTTCAGTATTATATTTTAGATGATAGAATCATATGATTGAAAAAATATTAAATATCAAGAATTTTAATAAAATATGACCTTTTCACTCTATGGTGATAAATTTATTTTGTTTCAAAACCTTATTATCAAGAACTGTTTTCAAATTTTTTTGTTACTATATTATGTTTTTCATAAGTAATTTTGAAAAATATTTTAATTCTTATTACAATATTTTTGAAATCAATATTCACTCCATTTTCTAAAGAATTCCCATTTAGATTTTAGAATAAATTTGAAATAAATATTCATTTTTTAGGTTTACAAATTGAATATAATTTTTTGACATGACAAACAATCATTCATTAAAGGATTCATTAATAAAATCAAATAGTTATTTTAAAATAAAATGGTTTCAAATTGTATTATTTTTTAAATATTGTGTTACAAAAAGAAGGAAATATTATACTAATTAAATGATTTAAATAATTCTTCAAATAATCCTTTGTAATATTCCCAGGTTATTTTTGAGTAAATGGATTTTCACAAATGTTTTATTTTTTTAATATTTATTCACATTGAAAATATAGTTTCCTAATTAAATATTTTCAATTTTTTTGAATATTCAATAATAATATTTATATCTAATTTTCAATGAAATTTATTTTCAAATAGGTATTAATTTTATAAAATGATTTTATATAAAATAATAATCCAAAAAATTTTTTTAAATGATTAATAAAAATAGTTACTCATATAATATCAAATATTTTACTATTTCCTCTGGCTTAATGGGGATATTATCTAAGGATACCATTCAGTTTATTTCTCATAATGGTAAATGTTTTGATGAAATAATTTGTATGAAACCTGTTTCTATTTCATTGGTTATAACATGATAATATAATTTGGAAACCCACCTCTTTTCATGGTATATTCAATGAAATATATCAATCTTCCAAAGGATATAGTATGATAAAAAATTTTGATACCCATTTTATTTCATTTATTGTGATATGATTGATGTTTATGAAATTTTGGAAACTAGAAATATTATTTTCATTGTAAGAAGGGTGGGACCTATTCCTCTATCCACTGTATTGGGTAAATATTTATATATCTTAAGAGATTCACATAGAAGAAATTGTTAGTAATCTTAGAATAATAAAATATATTGTTATCTATGATGGTTTGAGGAGTGAACCAGTTATTGTATGAGGAAGGAGCTACCATTGGCGATGATTTTATGTCTCGCCTAGGAGGTGTATATCATTATGCGGGGAACTAATTACATGTTGACAATGTTTTTATAGAAAATAAATATTTCTATATAGTGTTATTTTCGACATTCTTTTATTTTTATATATCTATTAGGGGGCGTGGTCTCATATCCATAATAAAATTAGTGATCCAATTCCTATATAAAAATGTTCACATGAATATAGGTAGATGTGTATACAAAAATTCTATATCTTATTTCGATGATATAATCCCAAGAATAATTTTAGTTTAATTCTTTATTAATCATGTATTATAATATTATAGTATTTCTTCTGTAATTCATGTTATTATATTTGATATTTTGGGTGTGGTTTTACAATGTTATTCTAATATTATCATACCTTTATGCTCATTCCATTCTTACATAGCTTAATTTTAAACAATTATTGAGAATTCTAGCTCACTATTTTTCTTGTTTCCTTTACCTACATTATGAATAAATGTTTTAAGAAGGGAATGTTTTTAAATATTGTCATATGGTAATATATTTATGGAAAATATTGATGATATTTCACCATGTTAAAATATTGTGTACGTAGTCTCAAAATACATTAATCGTTTATGATCCTTGAGCATGTAAATTTTTAATTTATTTAACATTGATCAAACAATATTCTATATTACTTAATGAAAATATTGGGTTTATATATTTGATATCGAAGGAAAATTTTATTAATACATATCAAATTATGATGAGAAAAAATTAGTGATACCTCTATGAATATTTCTTACGATATGTCATGGTAAGTGTCTAAGGGTAAGATTAATGATGAGTAAATGTATTTAAAAATGTCCTAGAAAATTTTAAAATATATATTGTTTTTTTCTAGGAAATAAATGATATTCATGGAACAATAAGTGGATGTGTATCTACACTGATGTAGTAAATATTGGAATCCCAGTAAAAAACTATTTGAGTCGGACTCAATGATTACTAATGCATGACAATGTGCCTTTTTGCAAAACTGGTTTGTAACTCCCAGTTAATATTCTTTTGAAATTTAGAAACTCATTTTGGGAAATAATTTGTGGTTTAATGGATTATAACTATGAATAACCAAGGATGAATATATGGTTCCCCAGATCAATAATTTCTTTTTATTTAGACATCCTATGTTTTATTTTTCATGAATATGTGGGTTTTAAAAATTTTATGGTTTTCAAAAAGTATGTTTTTCATTTCATTAATTACCTAGAATATGAAGGAATAATGTTAACATTGAATCTGATGGAACATTTAATGTCTATGGAAAACAATATTGGATGATGATTTGAGAGATATATCTTTTTATTATTCTTAATGATTTGTTTCATTATATGATTATCCAAATTATCATTAATGAGATTCTCGACCCATAGAATAATAAGAAGATTTAATTTTATAGAATGTTCATGTCACATTGGTAATATAAAAAATATGTTTAGTATTTCTACTTATCATGTTGATGGGATGAAAAAACCTATGGAATATATCTAATAAATGGGATGATGATATATATGTTGAGAAAGGGTTTATAGACTGAATATTTTTCAAGGAGTTAAATGTATTGTTTATGGTGAACCTGGTTATTACCCAAAAATATCCATAACAAAATAATTTACTTCTAATCCAAGGAAGGGCATATTCCATGGAAATCATTGAGGGTGAATGATTGATGTGTTAATGTATTTAGATTATTGAAATATTAATTGTGAAATATATATGGACTGTTCAATATAATTTTCCTTAAAGATATGAATAAAGATGTTTAATTATGATGATGGAATGAAAATGTTATTTTATAGAAGATTTATATTTTTATAATAATAAGGTTCCTCTAATGATATTTTTAACACTATTAAATTGATTTTTATTTTGGATATATAAATAGCTTATTTGGACAAAGTAAATTGGATAATATTGATGACATATTAACTGAGAATGTTTTTGTTGAAAATTTAGTTCATTTTACCATGATAGAGATTTTAATGTTTTTTTATCTGGGGAATATGTTAAATACTTTTTGGTTTTAATTATTTTGTGAGGATTAATTCTTTTTTTGTTAAGATTATAATGTAAATCAAGTAATTATTATATTTGAAGGGACGACAAGATGAAGGTATTCACATGATTGGTATATGACAACAAAAATGTATATTATGGTATATGGGTTGTTATGTTTATGTTGATTATCGAAAATTTAGTCAAATTATTTCATATGTTTTGGACTATTATCTTTCAATGGTTAATAACAATGACTTGTTATATAATTCTTTATGCTGAACATTGTATGAGGATTCGTAGACTAATGTTTGATTTCACCGTATGAATATTTATGGATAATATGTTAAATATATTTTTATATGGTGATATGAAAAGTTAAATATTATAACATATCATTATATTTATGGATCTTATGATCTATTTATGTTTCATTCATAACAAATCTACCATCATTTCTTTGATTATATGAATAATTTAAAATTGAACAAGGAAAAAACCATGGGTGACATTATTCGTGTGAAATAGAATGAAATTGTATCTGTATTTATTCATTTAAAATTTCATAAACATTAAAAATAATAATCTCAAAACAAAAATATTATCCAATAACCTTTAATCTTATTGAATCAGAAGTTCCTTTAAATTATTGGTTATTTAAGATTTTTTATTGTAAAATTTCTCAAGATCTCCAAATCCCTTATGGTGAGTTATCTATATCACACTATGTAATTATAAATCCTTCTCATGCATATCTAAATCTAACAACCTACCTATTCTATAACACTAAGATGTTTTTTTGAAATATTTTCTTTAAATAATTTTTCATCAATATCATGCATTGCATACAATCATGTGATTATTGAACAACGTGATGCCTCTAGTAAAACATGCCCAATATAAAATAGCAATTATTTTTTAAGGAATTAAAATAACTAATTTATGAAAATGTATGGTAATTAATTGGGTAAAATTTATTTATTAAAAATATAACTAATGTATATATTTTTATTTACGTATTAATAAATTAAACGAAATGAAATTCATAAATTAAATTAATTTAATATATAATTTATATATTCGATAAAATATTTTTTATATTTATTGAAAATATATTTCACTCATAGTGTATAAATAAAACCATTTTTATGTAAAACGAACTTATAATTTTTAAAATTGTAATTATACCACATTTTAATAAAGATACATTCTAAAATTAAAATATTAACACATTTTTAGTTTTTATATTAAAAATATAAAATTAATAATTATAAGAAAGACAAAAACATTTACTTTTATTGAAATGTTTATATATTTTAAACATATATCCTATTTAAGGAATAATGTAAAATACTGTGTTTTAATTCAAAACATCTTTTTTGTATAATTTATTTATATTTTCAAATTATCCTTTTAATTATTTTTAATGTATAATTTTTTTTTTACTATTTAATTCAATTTTGTTTAGTGGATGCAATTTCATATTAAAATTGTTTATACACACATCACAATATTTTGATGTTTTTTTGCTTTTAAAACACATTTTTTCTCGTTCCACAATAACATTTTTTTAATTCTACTAGTAAAACTTATATTTTTAATTTTTTGATAAATAGATTCTATATTTTTAATTGTTTTGTCTGAAATAACTGAATACGTTACTTTTATATTTTTTTAATAGGAATATTAATTATGATAATTTTTCTCATCACTGTTAAAGGTAAATCGAGTAATTTTGGTCACAAATTAATATGATAAGGAAAAAATAACCCTAAAACCTATAAAAATATTAATGGAAGAGTAACCTTAAACCCATAACATAGAAGGATCAGTTTTGAATTAATTAAGAGAATGTTTTATATGATGATTATATTGAAATTATTAAAATAAATTTCTATGACCAGAAAGTGAGGAAATGTCACCCTCTAATTTCTTAAAGGATAATAAATTTACGATAGTGATAATTATTATATAATATAAATAGTAAATTGTATACGGAAATATAATGAAATTATCTATATCATGGGAATGAAATTTTAATTTTTTTAAACTAAATATTTAACATAAATACTCATCCAATAGTGATACAATAATTATTTTATTATTAAAAATATCAAATAATTGATATGAAAAGTATTTAAAAAATATATTATTAGTTAATTTGTGTAATAATATAATTTATAGTTGAATATGAAATATTATAAATCTATTAAATTATTTTAAGATTATTTCACTATTTTAGATTGTAAATAAATTCAACGAAATGAGTAGTGTCCAATTTGACAGTATTAATTTTTTATAAAAATAAAATTTCATTAAATGATTTAAAAATGGAATTTTTGTAAAAAAAATATTAAGGTAAAATGATAAGTTCTTAATTTTTATGAATATTATATTTATAGTAAATTTATCACATATAGTTAAAGTTTTGAGCATCGTAATGTTAAATATTATGTTACCACAATTAAAAATCAAATAAACTAATTAAAGGTAAAATGAAAATAAAAGGTTTAAAATAAACTAAAAACATGTTTAAAAATTATTTTATGATTGGATTTAGAAAAAACCCAATATTTTCTTCATCGTAATAAAATTTAGAGTATTTTGTCTTAACAAATAATTTATATTAAATTAATATTTTTTGGAGATTCCAAAAGTGCCCCTCACATGAATTATAATAGGGAACCTCATCCCTCACATATTCAATTCATTTTGAACATTAATTCTTGTTCACACCATTACAATTTATCTTAAATTCTCCCATAGTCAAATTATATTGTTTTTTTTTCTCTAAGGTCTATCCCAAGTGTTTTAAGAGGTGATCTAGAGAGAGCTCGTCGAAAAAGAGGTATCCTCTTCTACTGATTTTTTTAAACTTTTTTCATATAATTAAACTTCATGTGTTTTTTCATTATAAATTAATAACACTAGTTTCTATTATATACTTTGATATTATTATTATGTAACATTAATATTTCACCTTTTATCCATCTTATGAAAAAGAAAATCACTCTGCATGCATAAGTATGTATTACCGTCTCCACGCCATGGTGTAATATGATTTTCACAAAAATATTACGCGGATAGATATAATGATGGTAATAATAAATATATATTATTATTATAAACGTATATTTATTCTAGAAAAAATTTATACCATCCACTTCTATTGAATTTCATAATTATGGCAATGATATAATCGCTTGTGCATATGTATGACCTACCGTCTCTTTGATACGATGTGATTCATTATACCTTCTATCTATTAAATTATGATTATATAAATGTATATAACTAATAAATTAGATATATATTATGTAAATGTTTTTTTAAATGACATAACTATGACCTTATATAGAGACCTAGATAATATTCATGAAAACTTCCATAAAAATGAAGTAGTATCAACCAAAAAAATGAGTAATAGTGAAATCTTATTAGCAAAATGATTATAATATTACAATATATGATAACATAAAAATAATTTTGATTCCGGAATAAGTCAATAAAACTATTTTAATCATTATAAAATATTCTTGGATACAAATAATAGATATCCAATCTATGGTAGGAGATAATTTCGTAATTTCATTCTTATCTTAGATAGTTTAAACGTAAATACTTACTAACCATTTCTACGTTTTATAAATTTTTATTATAAAATATTATTTATATTATTATGATACATTTTAATTTCAATTTTACCAATTTGTGATGTTTTATGAAATGGTATTACTTAATTTTTTTTCATTTTTAATACGATGTACTTTTTGAAATTCAAAAAACAATACAAGAAAAATATTTTTTTTTCTAATATGATTAATATTTATTTTTACACATTCAGAATTCATTATTTTTAAGAATATTACTTGAAAATATTTTATGGTTATATTACAATTAATTATTTTATTTTACAATATCACAACATTTTGATAAAAGATAATGTTTACGATAAAGAAATGATATTGTTATCAAGAAATAATAATCAACTGTTTTATAAGAATTATTATACATCAGAGATGAAATTATTTAATAGTGTTATGTTTAAATTATACTTCCCATATTATTCCTATGGGTTGATTATGTTTTGGTATGGACTCATATTTATGAAATACTTTTTCTTGCAGGGATTATGTTATGATGGAATGATGGGAAAGAAGCTAATTTGTCCCTTAGATTTTTTATATGTTGAATGATTTATGGTTTTGTACCACATGTAATAATGATACCCTTATGAGATGGTTGAGAAAAATATATCCCTCCAAGGAATCAGGTAATGAATTATATCTCATGAGATGGATAGGGATATAATGGAAAATGATCTCAGTTTAGTTATATAGCACTAGAATGAGTAGTGATTTTGGTTTTGTAATGGAATTTGTACACTATAATTGTCATGGAATTTATATTTGAATAATATCAAATGACTTTTATTTCTTATGTGTATGCCAAAAAATTTCATGTCTTCTAATATGAATTTTGGGATTATTTTCATTGATATATAGGAAATTTTAAAATTTATCCCCTAACATGATATCATAAATCATACATATGAAAGATAATATTTTCAAATTCCATGTTCTTATATCTTACGAATTTGATATGACTCATAAATCCTTTTTTAAACTTATTGAACATTTGATATCACCATTTCTTAGGTTTTTTGTCAACAGTTCATGAAGAATGGTATTATGAAAGATATATCAAAAATATATCTTGTTATAAAGAAATAAGGAGAAAATATATGTGTCTTATGAACCAATTGATTATGTAGGCCAGTTTATAATGATAGTAAACCTATTGGGTGATAAAATGTTTTTTTATATTTTTAATGAATATTATTCAATTTTTATGTAATATCTATTTTTGTAATGTAATGGCTGTTATAGTTGGTATTAGAGAAAAGTTATAGTAAACCTTTGAAAAACTATGATGAGAAAACTTTAGTAAAAAACCCTAAGGTTCTTGGCTTCAATCCTAGTGTCATAGAAATGGTCATGAAAACCCTAGGAGAAAATATAATGTGCCCTAAATTGAAATTTTATTCTTGACTATTTGGTCCATTGTGATTAGTTATTTACACAATACTATTCTTTGTTTTAGTTAATGGATGAATCAAGAAGATCATGGTAAATGCTTCACATTAGAGGAAATGTAATGATTGTCCTCTTGAGAATCCAAATGATGAGAGAGATGGAATGAAAAAAATTATAGTTATAATCACAAAACATTCTAATGGTATGAATCATGTAAGACTTACAAATGAGAAAAAGAGGGAACATCATTTTGTTGAGTCCTTCACGTGGCAACGTCCACCTTTTTTTAGTGGGTATTCTAATCCATTAGTTGTTGAGCAATATATTAGTACCACTGAAAAGATATTTTCAGCTTTTCGATGATCATATCATGATAATGTCATCTTAATAGTCTATTGTATGGAATGTGAAGATAATCTATAGAGGAACTTTATAATGAATATGTTTTAATGAGATAAAATTGATTCCATGTAATTGTATGATTTGAAGAACTTATTTCAAAATAATTAACTTCCTCACATACATTGACGAAATATGGAAAAGTATTTCCTTATGATTAAGAAAAATTAATATGAATTCATTGGTACCTATTAATTTTTTTTTCTAGACAAGAAATATTTTCTTATATAATTATTATCCAACTTTATAGTAAAATTTTTAAATTCTTTAGTGGATAAAAATACATTCATTGAATGGGAGATGACATATGTTACATCAATATCTATTAAGAAATTGTTTACTGTGTTCTCAAGGTTTATATAGAGATTGCAGTGACCATCAGTCCTATGGGTTTGATGAGAAGATAATAATGGAATTCAAGGGAAATATATAAAGACCACACCCAAAAAAACTGAGTTTTCTCTTATTCTCAATGCATGGAAATAAACATGGATGAAATTATATAAAATTGAAAAAAAATTATTCATGGGAGTGAAGGTAATATGGATGTTGAATGCCGAAGTGATGGAAAAAATGTCTAATGATGCTAATAGAAAAAGGATATATAGAATTCGCCTCAAAAAAATCAATGATATGTATGGAATAAAATTATAATTATTCCAACCAGCACCCTAATCCAAGGTTTATAGATGATGATCGATGTCAGAAACATCATAAGTCCAAATAAAAAGGAATTTCACATTTGGTCACTATCGGAAATGTGGAATACGATAATGAAGTGGTAAAAGGTAAACATACCATCCACTATAATGTAGTAATTTTTATGGGATTTTAGATAAAATCATTGTATTATATATAAATAAATTTATATTGTTATCATCATTACACCTCAAAAATTACATGTTGAGTTAGTCATGACAAATCCTAATGGCACAATGGTCTCATTAAAAGTATATAATTCTTCTTCAGTTCAATTTTGTGGGAATTTTCATCCTTAAAATCATGTGATCATTCCTTTAGTATATGTTTATGAAATCATTGGAATGTATATGATTTTTCTATGTAGATATCATATAAATTTTAAATTAATGGAACTCACAGTCAATATTCTAGATCATTCTATGATCATCTATCGATTCAAAGATGAGTACGACATTACATTGTAAATTTATTCAAAATTATGGGTCTCGATAACTATATGTGATGTTTATCTATCTCAAATGTTTGGGGAGAAAATCGCCATTATAAACACCCCTAGTGTAGTATAGTTTGATTATGTCCTTTTAGAAGAATTCTTAGGCCTTCCAATGAATCATAAAGTGGAGTTTTCAATATAAATCAAATGGGGTGTTACACATATTCACTACAACATATATTTTTATTGAAATTCACTATTATGGAAATATTGTTAAACTTTAAAGTCCAAACATTCCATCAAACGCTATAAAAAGTGGTATAATTATGAAAACCCAACATATATCTAATAGAAACTATCCCATTATATAATTTCAAAGATAGAGATAATACCGTTGTGTCTAGGTCATCATTGAAAATATCTTCAAAATGAAAGGGAAACTTTTCCCACACATAAAAAAATCATCCAATAATATCTTATTATTATTGAATCCATGAGTTATAATTTAGTTTTTATTTTTAATCCACAAAATCTGCTCATTGGTTGTGTCCTCTTGAATCGAAGTCTCGTTCATTCTTTCTACATCTTTTTTTGAAGCAAGAATCATTAATATATTTTCAAACAATTATTCCTTCGATATTTTTGGGATATTCCATTGAATATTACATTACCTCTTCCTCTCCATCCTATGGTGTGACATCTACGATATCCAAGTGGGTGAAACCACCACCATGAAGTCCTCCCATTTTTTCCTTGGGTATTTCAAATAACTCCCCCTCTCCTAAATCTACTACCCTTCCTCCTTGCACATTCCACTCTCCTACACCTCAACCAATCTTTATTATTTTTAATTATATCATGGGTAATAGCTTTCAAACCATGACATAAACAATTTATACATCATTAATGAATTATAACTCCCCTAGTATGACCTCTGTGTAATCCCAATGGGATTTAGACATACTACTGTCTTTTTTAGTGTTTTTTCATTAACTATGGATCCAGTTTTCATAATATTTTTAAATATGGAGTTTTCCATAAGAGGCTATAGTTTATTACATTTAACAAATAAATTACCAGATAGAACAATTCCTCTCTTTCATTTCATTGATCTAGACCCACTACTAAAAAACTGATGTTGTGAGTCAAAATTATGTCACTAAATTCAAAATATCTAATCGAAAATGAACCATTTTACTTCTTTTACATTTTGGTATAACTGATTTCCAACCATTTGGGTCGATTTTATCTTCCTCATATTTATTTCGAGACTTGAAATGGTTGTAAATATTTATAGAAGATAGTGAAACATACTGCCCGGAGTCCTTTGAAACAAAGAATCAATAATCTAATTAGACTGAACATGTGATAGAGAATACTAGCTTGAATCAACCCATCAACTATCACTCCTAACCCACACATATTTAGAAAAGGAAATATTTGACCATTCATGGGATTGTTCAAGATCTACCACGACTTTTGATGTATAAATTGTGATCCATAAATCTCAATTAATTTTTGCAAAGATATCGGACACATTTGGTGTAGCAGACACCAAAATCATACACATCTATGGGGGATTAAAGCACTGTATACTAGACACTTTCTAGATTTCAGCCATCAGAGCCACCACTTACTCCATTGGTGTAGTGGGGGAAGACTAAAAATTTGGAGACAATGACCCTACCTCAAACAAAGGAGGTTTGTCAAGGATATTTTGAACTGGTAGATCTCTGAAACAGCTCACATTCAAGATCAAGGTGCGAGATCCATAATAGTCCATATGTAGATGTCCAAAATGAAGATAGAAGAAACAGAAGTTGAACCAGTTCTCAAAATGTCTAAGGGGATGTTACAACCATTAAACATATCAAAATTGTAATGGGAAGACATCACTATGGACTATTTTAAAAAACATCACAGAACAACTAAATTCCATAATAATATATGGGTTATAGAGGATTACCTTATGAAGTCGACACACGTAATTTCTATTGGATATGATTTCTACCTTGATAAGATTTCCAAGATATATTTAAATATTAAAATTTGTAAGATTACATGGAGTACCAATGTCTATTATATCTTATTGTGATCTATGGGATACATCGATGTTCTGGAGAAATATTTAGATGGATTTCAATATAGAGTTATGTTTCATCACTGCTAATCATCCATAGAAATACAGTCAGTCTGAGAAGACAATACAAACTTTATGAGATATGTTGTGAGAATATTCTATAGATTTAAAAGCTAGTTGGGTACAACACCTACCTTTTATAGAATCTTATTACAATATTAGCTTCCACTCTTGAATTTCGATGGATTTTTTTGAATCTCTATATATAAATAAGTACAAAACAAAAACGTTCATGGATAGAGTTAGGGAATAAAATCTATTAGGACATGCTATTTTTGATGAAATTATATAAAAGGGTAGATCTATGAAAAAATTTCATAAGATCATCAAATAGTTGATAAAAATGTTATGATGATTATCGATGAAAAATCCTAGAGATTCAATTGGATGGAATGGTGTTTCATCAATTATATACTTAGAAGTGGGTAATGAGATTTGTAAAAAAATTAAAGCTAAGCCCTAGATTTATCAATAATTTTTAAATACAGGATCATGATGGGAAGGTATATTATTGATTGGAACATCTATAGAATCTCACTCAATTCCATGATTTGTTCCATGTGTATATCATGGGAATGTAAATACTTGATCATTCACATTTACTGAAATCAGATGTCGTACCACTAGAGAAAGACTATTCTAATGAATAACAATCGATATAGATTTTGGTGCAGAGCGAAAGAGTTATACAAAATAATATCACTATCTTAGTTAATGTTTAATGGAGGGAACCCCAATTTCAAAATGTTATGTTGGATCTTGAGGATGTGATGAGTCACAAGTTTCCCCATATGTTTGTATCTATGTGATGAATTTCGAGTGAAAATTTCAGTTTAATGTGTTTTGAATGTAACACCCATATGTTTTTATGAAATATTTTCGTTAAATAAATTTTCATTAAAAACATTCATTTCATGAAATCATGAGTTTAAACGAAATGTGCGATTCCGTTAGTATAAAATGAAAATTATTACCACATAGTTACGTTATATGGAATAATGAAAACTAACTTATGACAATGTATTATAAATTCATTGGCTACCAATTATTTTTGAATTATATATATCAAATAAATTTTTTATTTTTGTAATAATAAATTAATATAATTAAAATTAATAAATTAAATTAATGTAATGTATTTGTTTTAAAATAAATAAAATATTTTCAATATTCATACAATATATATTTTAGTCATAGGTTTCAAGAAAACCCTATTTTTTGTATAAAAACCATTATTTTTTAAAAGGGTAATTTTAACTCAATTTAAGGGTGAACCCGTTTTATATAATAGTATTGAAACACAAATAATTTTTATATAAAAAGTATTCTTCTTATTTTGAAGTGGTATATTAAAATATTATTTGACAGAATTTTGTTTATTTTTCCGAAACATTTCATATTTTAATGAATTCTGAAAAATAATTATTTTTAATTCAAAACATCATTTTCATCTAATTTATTTATATTGTTAAATTATCCTTATAATTTTTTTAAAATAATATTATTTTATTTTATTACAATTTAATGAAATTTAGGCCATTGGATGAAAATTCACATTGAAATTGGATATACCCACATGCCAATCTTTTGACATTTTTATTTTTCAAAACATCTTTTTTCATGTTCCCATAATAAGATTTATTTTAATAAAAATAAGAAAAAAATTTATTTTAAAATAAACAAATTTGGTACCATATTTTGAATTAGTGGGTCTAAATTATGTTCATTTCTTATATTTTGTTCATTAATAGTAATTCTGATTATTTTTATTTTATGCTGTAGAATATAAATTAGGTAATTTAAGAAGCAATATAATATTATACGAACAATACAATTACCCTAAAACTAAAATAAATTATATTTTATGAGTAACCATCGACCCTCAGCCCCTAATAATTAGAATTTTCTTTTTTAATGGATGTTTTCCACTTTCCATGGAAATGATATATATATATATATATATATATATATTATAAAAAGAGAATAAAGTGAAATGAATGTGACTAAGTTTCACCATTTTATTTCATATATGTATTATAATTTTAATAATGTGATAAATATGATATAATTTCCACAATAAATAGCCTCCATAAATATAGTGAAATTATCTACATCGTGGGAATTTATTTAGTATTTTATGAAATAATATAATTTCAATAAATACTAACACTGTAGTGATACAGTTATTATTTTATTAATTGAAATATTAAATAAATGATATGGAAATTATTAAAATAAATATAATTTTATTTAATTAGGGTACTCCAAAAATTATATTAGAGATTATGACATGCTATAAACCTATTCAATGGTTTTTTTTGAAGTTATCTCTCTTTTTTGGTTTTTATTTAAATTAAATTAAATGAATAGTTTCAAAATTGACATTATTGTTATTTTATAAAATTTATATTTTATTAAATTATTTTAAAATTAAAAATATTCTATTATATGTTAAAAATGATCACAAATTATCCATATTTTCAATTTACCCCATATAATTAAAATAATATATTAATATTATTTTGAATTTTTTTTACTCTAATTAAAAGTTAAATTAATTAATTATGGGTAAAATAAAAAGATAAGGTTCAAAATAAAATCAAAAAATAATGTTTATAAATTATATAATGAGAGTTTTTCAAAAACACCTTATATTATCTTACACATAACACAATCTTGATGCATTTTTTGTTAACAATGAATTAGTATTAAATTAATATTTTTTGAGATTCTAGAAGTATCCCTCACTAAATTTATTAAAGGGAAAATCCTCCCTCATGTCTTCTCTTCATTTATAGCCATTGGATTAGCGATCCCATATCTGTATCCTTTACAAACATACCTAGTCACATTATAGATGTTATAGTATTCTCCAAAGTCCAACCCTAGTGCTTTAAAAGGTAGCTAAGATGGATATCGTCGAATTAGAGGTAATCTATTCTAAACATTCTTTCAAACTTATTTACACTTCAACATCATATTCATGATTTTTTTCATTATTAAAAGAATACCGTCTGAACAGAACCCATGGAAAACCTCAATAAGTCCAATTACATGTAATAAAAGCTACTCACTCAAAAAAAAAAGACCACCCTAGAATGTCTGAAAAAAAGAATATCATCTGAATGACAAAAACAAACAACAAGAAAATCCAGAATATTGTATAGGCCACCTACCTCGCCAAAGTAGTAGACAAATCATATATAATTGTGTCTTGTTTCATCCGTTTTTTGGATGAAATCCGAGGAATGAATGAAGAATGGAACATTAGAGATTTTGAGCCTAAACCCAAATAGCATAGTCGTTGTTTAAAGAATCAAGAATGAATAAAAATGAATGTAGGCTTTACTGTTGCGGATCTGTAGAGACGATTGATTATAAAAACAGAATCTAGATAGAAGTTCAGGATCAAATCCTACTTTATATACCAAAATGGGGGGAGCTATGACAGTCGTCTCTGTGTGGGAGAAAGAAAACCTATTTGTTTTTAAAAAGGGAAATTTGTTTAATTTAAAATTAAATGAAAAGAAATATGTGACCAATGGTTTATCTGAACTTTTTCCAAATCTATGTGGATACCATGCGCACCTCTCCATCGAAGAAGGACACCCTCAACAGTTCCCATGAACATATTGACTAACAGTGTGATAACCATGTATAACCTCTCTGTCGAAAACCTATAGTTTCACAGACCTCTCGCACAATTTGGCCTAACCATGCGTAGGATGTGCACAAACTGTGCACCCGGTCATTTCAAGCCCAAAACATGGTTCTGACATCGAAACAAACCCCTAACACCTCCAAAACATTTGTGATCATGGTAATCATTAACATAAGTCCATAACATGGTATTAAAACTAAAAAGATAAGGATACATACTTTGTATGAAAACCCAATTTCTTAAAATCTTGTTGAGCATATGATATTACCGATTATTTTTTACATTGGACATATAGAAGATTATGATGAATAATATCATATTTTTAAGTGTTTTATTATGTTTTGTATTCTATATATCTAATATAATATGAGAATCATTTTTATATCTACTTTTTCAAGAGTTGTAAAGTGACTGGCCATCTAGGATTAGACCCTTTGAACAATATACCAATGTGATGATGTGGGCATGGTCTCTCGGTTACATGTGTATGTGTGTTCAGTTGGTATCATAGGATTTTTACTAGAATCATTGAAGAAAATATTATATATGAACACATACAACATGGTAATTGTGATAATCCCATATATTTTTTGAGAAAATTCACTTGTACTGTGATTTTTTATGACTTAATATTCTCGATGACTATGACCTTACTTGGTGCTAGTTCCCAAAGGAAGAAATGGAACAAAAACATAGATACATTCTAGAGATTTTATTGTTGATACATAAAATAAAATCTAGTATTAGAAAAGATTAAATCATAGTAATATTATGAAAACATACATAGGTTATGTTGAATAACCTACATAATTAGAGAAAAATATTGTTCAAGGAAATGATTCTCATATATTAGGTCACATAATGAGATAATATCATCCAAATTTTAACATGACTAATAATCCATTGGTATCTCATTAATATAATTACACTAACAGAAAAACATTATTCAATTTAAGGTGTTATTAAATTGAAGAATTTATTTTATTAGATAATTTTTCTAATGGATATATTGATCAATTGTCATCATTTATCACAAACCCTAATAAGGACGGATAAATAAAGGCCGCGTAATATTGAAGTTTTATTATTTTCTTTTAGAAATTCTTTTATTGAGAGTAATGAGGAGAAATTGATAGGTGGATTCTCACATTAACTTATTATAATGAAGAAACTATTTTTGAGTATGAGGATAACCTGAAAAAAAATTACAGTCATACTTCATAAAACATATATAATCTATAAATAAATATTGATTGTTTCTTTAATGGGATTATGTTGAGTCTCTAAATGGAACATGTTTCTCAAAAGAATTTAGCAAATAATGATATGTTATCATGTTCTATTAATATATATGAGTATTTTTATAGATCTTATATCTTTTAATGAAATTAATAGGATAATGGGTTTGAAGATAAAGATGAAAAATGGAACACCTCAATGTAGAATAAAAGAATGAATCAAATTTTATCATGTGAAAATTTTGGGAAGAAACATCCTAGGAAATTATTTGAAGTATATGAGATTTTGTTAAAATTTTTGAAAAAATGGTCATCTAAATAATGTATATATGAAAATTTTAGTTGAAATTTCTACCATTTTTTTAAAATAAAAATTAATTGGAAATTATTTAGGCCATTGTGTAAAAAATCAACAGAATATAAAAAAATATAAGACAATGAGAGAAGGGTATGTTTATAAAGTCATTATATCTATGGTCAATTTTCTTAATGATGCGATGGAAGGTAAATTTTTAATTCCCTCAAATTTTGTTAATTCTGTATTTTATTCAAGAAAATATCTCTTCCCCATATCGACCTTTTATTCCAAGAAAATAAGTTATTCCCCTAACACTATAAGAAGGTAGGTATTATTCAAAACATAGAGTGGAATCCCAATGCTAAAACGATGTGTCAGTTAGATCTGAATATGACACATAAAAAGCCCTATTTACTAAATTTATTTTAATACTTTTGGTTTATTTTAATATAAACCTTAATTTGGTATCGATTTAATAATATGATGAACAAATTTATTATAGGGAAAATGAATTTATGATCCATGTTAATGATGTGTAATCCCTTATCCTTATAGGGGGACTTCATCATCTAGTTTATTCTAATATCAACCCTTCATAAATTTTATGAATGTTATTCCTCAGTAAAAAAAAATATAAGAAACCTACTGATGGGAAATGAAATATTGTATTTGAGGATTTACCAATAATATATAAATACATTGATATATTTATGGAGGAATTACCCATGAAAATAAGAACAATGTCATGTTTATTATCCTTTCATTTAATACCTGATGGAATATGTATATTGAGGAAACCCTTTAGAATAGACAATATGAAATTTGTTGATATAATGAAACAACTAGATTTATTGTGTGGTAAATGATTTCTGTTCCTATGTGTTTCACATTTGGAATCCCTTATTATTTTTATTAGGTTAACTGATGAATATGTGGTGTTGTAAATTGACTATTGATATGTAAATTATTCTATTATAAAAAAATTTATTCTCCTCCTTTCATTCAAGACTTATTTGATCATCGTTATAGAGTTAAATATTTATCAATGATTAACCTTCATTCTAGGTATCATGAAATGAGTGTTAATAAAGGTGATATTTTTAAGACATCACATTGTAAAAGGTATGTGTGTTTTGAGTTTTTAGAAAAATCATTCTAATTGATTAAATAACCACATATTTTTATAGAGATAATCAATATAAGATTCAGGTAATATCATTAAAACATTTGTGTTAATTATAGATGATATCTTCTTGTTCTCTTAATCATGTCATGATCATGAGAATCACTTGAGGTTTGTTATGAAGACTCATAGAAGAAAATAGTAACAATTGAAATATAGAATGTGAGAATTCAATTGTTATAAATATTCTTTACTTAGAGATAAATTTTACATGAATTGAATAACAGTTAATCCTACAAAAACAAACTCAACCCGTGATTTTCCTAACAAAAATCACATTATCATGGTATATATTTTCATTTAATTTTATGGTTAGTTTGAATGAATTGTTCAAATTTTTGTCTAATTTTATAAACCAATAAGAAATATTCCACAGAAATGGGTTATGATCATATAGACAAATGAATGTGGGGATTGGTTTTAAGAGTTGAAGTTGATATTGATCGGTGCCCGGATTTTGACTAACCCATCAAGAAATAACGGATTTGATATAGATTTAGAATCATCAAAGATTGTACATGGTAATTTCGTTATGAAGAATGAAAATGTTATTTCATATGATTTTTTATATAAATAATTAATATAACTAACTATCCAGTAATTTGGAATTTTCATCTATAATATCTTCATTGATGATATTAATAAATTATGTATGTTGTTAATGTGGTGAGATATAAAACAATCACAAGACTCTGAAATAATAGTTGTCACAGAAATATATTAACATAAGTTTAATATAATTTCTATATCCACAAAATTATTATTACAACCCAATATAAACCACCCACAAAAGAGAAATAATGTATCCGATGTAATGATCCATAAAGAACATGCAGTCTTAAAAAAATTAGATTGTTAGGGATCCAATATTAATGGATTTACAAATAGGGATTGGAGGATTATAATTGAATGGATTATACCACTCATTTTTTTAAATTATTTTAAATCAATCACTGTTAGAAGGTATATAAACATTAAAACTGATGATGATAATTTTCAGAAGAGAATTTGAGTAATGAAATTTGGTAATTTCTCAGATAACATACAAGAAGGAATAATTTTGTTATTTGGAATGAGGTTATGTGTTATATCTATATCAGAGCTGAATGTATAATTATTATATGAACCTCAAAAATTGAACATAACTATTCACCTTATAATTAATAATATGTATATAGATATGGAGGAACATAATTTTGATTACATGAAGCTATAAATTGTTGAATATGTATCCAGATTATTAGATTATAAATAGATGATAGATGAGAGAAATAACTATAGAGGAATCCTTCAAACTCTACCTAATCCTATGTATAAATGTGGTGAAATTACTACATAATTTTTAATGTTATTATCAAAAACTCATAGAAATAATGATTCAATAGAGATTATTTTGGATCACCTTAGAAAATAATTTCATTTACATGATATAATAGAATTCAAAAATATTATGTTCATTGTATGTATCTTGATTAATAATGTCATAATAATTCAAGGATAACCACAACACATTTTGTCTTGTCATGATCCAAATTTTATATTTAAATTATAGAACAATATATAGAAGTCTCTTGATATTGAGCTTCTTGTGAGAACTACCTACCATCCTCATATAGTTGGAGAGTTCGAGTAGATAATTGAAACATTAGAAGACATGTTGATATTATTATATATTGAATTTCAATTTATGTGTTATCATTATTTACATTTTTTGAGTTTTTATATATTAATATAATCTATTATAGTGTTCAAATGGTGTTGTATAACGTATTATGTGAATGTGGTATTATACACTAAAGTTTTAGGATGTTGATTATAGAAGAAATATTGTTTTACTAAAACATGTTTAGGTTAAAATGAAAAGTTGTAAACTATTTATACTCATATTAAACCAATTCATTAAAGAAAAATAATTATACATATAATTGAAGTAATGATATTGAATTTTATGTTGGGGATCACAATTTCTTGAATTTATTTCCATGTAAGGGTGTTATACAGTTTTGTAGGAAATGGATTGAGAAAAAAGTTTGTTAGCCCATTTGAAATTATACATATTATTTAATTTTTGGCTTACCATTTCAAAATGAACCATTGAATATCTAATAAACACGATGTGTTTCATATGATATTTATAGGGATGTATATTCTATACTAAAATATTGTTCTATCTGATAATGAAATAAAATTGGAATTGGATATTATTACTGTTATGATCATATATAGTTTTTGGATAGTAAAGGGAATGTATTTGAAATTTAGTTGACTCGACTGGTAAATGTGGTGTGGGGAATTCATAAAATAAATTAATCAATATGGGAAAATGATGATTTTATTAATAATATCCACCATAATATAATATCATTATATATATATATATATATGAAACATTAATGCATAAAACATGTAATAATGTAATATCATGTAATTTTTAAATACAACTACGTTCGATAGTACATAAAAAATTGAATACATAGCTTTACTAAACCATTCAATATTATTATTAATCAGTGACTATTATAGCCGAGCCTTTGAATTAGTGGTTGTGAATAGGAAAGGTCACATTATGGAATGTACATTAAGGTTGTATTAGATAAAAATTTATGTATTAATGTGTATAAAAAAACACTTAGTTATATTAAATTAATTTTATAAATAAAAAATGTTTTCTAAAACAAGATTATTATTTAAATTTTCTAATTAAATATTAATATTCAATAATCCAATTTTATTATTTAGATTTTCTTAAATGAACATTATTAGGTAAAACAGAAGTACAAAATTTATATAAGATGATTATTTTGGATTTTTTTAGAAAATATTGATTTTATAGTAAATAGTAAAAATACAAATTCTTATAAAACTATGATTTTTTTAATAGAAAAAAATAAAAAATATCATGAATTTAATAGTAAATTAATATAGTCCTATACTATGTATTAATAATATATTTATTTATGTATTAATTTAAATTATATATGACCTTGGGAGAAAAACATATTTTTACTTAAAAAGTAATATTTTCAAAAAATAGTTTTCGATTTCACATTACATGATACTTATAAAATTAATATTTTAAAATTATAGAGATTTTATTTGAAAATAATAGATTCTATATAAGGAATCTAAAAAATATTATTTAATATGGTCTACATATTTTTTTCATAATGAATATTAAAAACATTAATAAATGTATCACCATCGAAAGGGTGTATAGCAAGTTAACATTGATTAAAACTATCTAATGAAGCTACAATTTTCCAACACCAATATAATTATATGATTTTATTTGGAATCTTATCACTTAAGGATTTATTTTTGGGACCCTTGTCCATGAAAGTGGCCAAAATAATGTTTTATGTAATGAATAATGCAAAATGTCCACCAATTGATTTCAAATATATCTTATCTGATTAAAATGGAAAAACGTAATATTTTAAAAAATATTAATGATTATTATGAGAACATTGAAATTAATTCCGTGATGTAAAATTATTTCAAATATTTAGAAATTATGTAATTACATTAACTGCATACATAACACCTACACAATATTTATTTAACTAAAATTAAGATAAAATAAATTATTTTAATAATATTTAAACTAATAATATCATAAGGAATTAATGTTATCCATGAATGTTTTGGATTATTAATACATATTTAGATTCATGGAATGGCTTATATATAGATTCCATCTTTGTATTGATGTTTTTAGAATCACAATAAACTAACACTATCATACT
Organism: Viscum album; assembly: GCA_963277665.1. Classification (NCBI taxonomy): domain Eukaryota; kingdom Viridiplantae; phylum Streptophyta; class Magnoliopsida; order Santalales; family Viscaceae; genus Viscum; species Viscum album. Next base: position 1,300,517,590 of record OY728140.1, on the reverse strand, counting down.
TGACATTAATGATATTTTATAGTAATTAATATTTGATTAAAAAATATAAATTTCCTAAAAATATTAAAATTTTAAGTTAAATGGTATTTGGATGATATATTCAATAATGGAAAATTTAATTTATTATATTTCTATTTTTGAAATATTTATGGAACAATAAAATAAAAAATCCTCGAAACCATGTTAATTGTAAAAATGGGTTAATATGAGATAAAACAAAATTTAAGGGTATAAAAAGTACCATAATACTATCCATTTTTTGTATGATCAGATTTAGAATAATCCATGTATTGGATTTTCAACTAATCAAATATTATCCAATTTAAATTTATAACTAGTTTATATTAATTTAATATTTTAATAAATTCCAAGAGTGCGTCTTCCTTTATATATAAACTGGGTTATCATATTCATTCTTCATCAGAAGTAAATAAAATTTTTATTCATGATATATCAATAAAAATTACATATTAAAATCCATCCGAATATTCTAAAAAGATATTTTTTTTATCAAAAACCCCAATGAATGGTTTTGGTGCTAGATTTTCTGGATTTTCCAAAGAAAATGTATTTTTGTTAATCAAGAATTTTCATATTATTTCTGAAAAAACCAACATTAAATATTCTTTAATCATGATAAAATAACAACATCATTATAAAAAAATATAATAATATATATTTTTGTTAATATCAAAACCTATATCCATCTACCCCTTCATCAAATGAGAAACAAACCCATTATTCTTATTCACAATGGACTACCACCTCACAAATTTATGTGATTTATTTTCCATCAACGTTTTTCAATATTGGTTATAATTATTTATTTAATCTATATAATACAATATATGATATTTTTGAATTAACTATTATTATTTATATGTAATAAAACATTTTTTTGATTAAAATTTACGTTATTGAATAATGATAACGTTGTTTGTGTGTATATGTGGAATACCACATACAAAAAGCGATGTGATTCATTCTTCATATTCATATCTCATAGATTAAATTCATAAATATATTTAATAAAATAATATGGTATCTATCTTATTTTTAACATTACTGAGATATAAAATAATACATTTCTTCTTTCTATAGTGAACATTGAAAGAAGGAAATGTAACTCTTGCATACGTATAACCTACTGTCTTCGTAATTGAAATATAAGTCAATTTTTATAACTGTAAATAATGATTAATTTCAATGTTAAATTTTAGGTATTAAAATTAAAATTATATAAAATTATTTTTTTATTTCATTAACCAATTTTCACTTTTACCGTTGAATTCATACCAATGTCATTTTGGACATTTCCATCAAATATCATCAAAAATATTTTTGTGAACCATACTGAATATGAAATTAAATATTAAATGGTAAAAATATAATAAAAATATAATAATTTCTAATAATTTATCTTATGAAATTAAATAATTGTCATAAAATTATTATTCAAGATGATGAATGATGTGTGTAAGGATTCAGACCTAATATTCGGGATTTGATCTCAATTTCCACTCTATTGAGTCAAATTTTGTATTAATCACCTATTTAAATATAAATTGTTTATTTAATAACCCTTATAGTTATTTTACAAGAATATATATTTATTCATGAATATTTAAATATTTAATTCATGTTATTTATTCTAGGTAAATTTTTAAAATAATGTTTGATCTTATTTCTCTTTTTTATTGTGTATATTTTCCTTCTATGACCATATTTTTAACAATTGTTTTAAAAAATTCGTCTTTGTATCGTGAATGATTTATTAATTAAATAAAACATTTTCTATAAATTTTTTATTGATTTGAAAGGAATAATTAAAAATAGTTTCTATAAAATGATCATTTTCATCATTTTATTGAAAAATTAAAATGAATTTTTTTAAACAAATATGGAGTTAACAGACTATCCTAAGGGCATGCATATTTTTCACCCTATAGATTATTTTATAATATTAAAATAAATTCTTAAAAGATAATAATTATGAAATATTATTTTGAATAATTCATTTCCATTTTATTGTATTAATTTAAGTAATTTATTATACGATAAAATATAGTTTTCCATTATTCATCACTTATCACTTGATAATTTCATGACCATTATTTTTTTCATAAACTGTTAACTCTATTATGATCAATGAGAAGTATATTTAAATTAAAATTCGGTATTGATTATATCATTGAGATACTTATGTCATGAAATTTATATCATTTTGATATATGTTGTTTTACAATGAATTTTATTTTATTGACAATGGAAACATTGATAATTAAATATTCATTACCTAATGTGGGTAACCATTGATAAGAAATATTGTTTATGAATTGAATTGTTCATTCAATATATATGGAATGAATTGAAAATGCAGTGGTGGGTTGCGACCGTTTATATATATCCCCTTGATTCATTGACAAGTTTCATTAGATTAATCAGTACGCTTCCATTAAATTGGTTTCTTGTGTATACCAACCCTTTGATTAAACTATCATTAAAATTTTTTTAATTATATAAAAAATATGATGTCATAAATCATGATGTCTATCATTAATAATTTTGTTCCATGATGAATCGGTTACCATTTTCTATGATATTACTCTATTGGTACAATCCATGTATATAGTTTCTACATTGGTTATTGATTAAATGGCATATTTTTCAGTTATTTAACATTTGATATAGATTATTCCTTAATGATTCATGGAAGGTTATTCTATATATACACATATTGAGAATATGATCACAACCAATATTTCACATCATTTTTCATGTATTTCAAGGATAATATTATTAACAATATAATTTATATATGAGTTTTTTGTGTTTTGTATTTTATATTTCAAATGTAATTTAGGAATGACTTATGTATCTAGTTTATTAAGACAAATAAAATGATCAATAATTCTATATGGGTTCTCTTGTATCATATAATAATGTAATATTTTTGACACTCTATCTAGTCTAATGATGTTAGGTTCTCATAAGAGATGTTCATTTATAAAAAAAATCTATAAAAAGATAAAATTACAGTTAAAACATCAATGTCATTGAAACACTATTTCAAAATTAATGATCATTTTGGAAAATATATTTTTTACAATTTAAACAATAATTATACATTTAAAAAATACAATTTAATTCATTTCCATGGTAGGAAATGGATTCATTATTTTAATTATATATAAAAACCTCTTATTAAATATATATGAAGATTTTATGATCCATATCTAATTTCAATTTCCAAATCCATTTTCTACGCATGGAATCTAATTATTCCTTAGTTTAATGAATGTTAATGTGAGTTAAAAAAATATGAAAAATATTTTGAAAATATAATGTTTTATTTTGGTAAATACATGGTCAATCCAACATAACAAGAATACCAATAGACATCGATCAGTAATTCTGGACTATGGGTTTGGTTTAGGACCACATATATTATGTTTATTGACTCATACTCATCCAAAATCTATAGACAATTCGGAAAAAAATTATGGTAATCAATAAATAAGTCAAAAAAACTTTGGATATGGTATATTTTTATAATGACCTAGACATTTCTTAAATGGTTATTTCACAAATTCTTAATAATATTAAATCCATTTTAAAAATAATTAACTATTGATGGAAATTTATTAGTATAATTGGATACTCGATACAGAATATTATTATTTCATGACGGAACTATAATATATACCAATAGTCTTTCCTATTTAGAAATAATCATAGACTTACCATACCAAATACTTTTAATTAAAACATACTCAAGGTAAAAATAAAAAAGGGTGATCATATAAGCTCAATATGGGCATACATGGGTGATATTTAACTATGATCAAATGAAATCATGAGATAAAAAATTGCCATTATATCATGAATGTAACATACAATATACATACACAATCTATCGAGGTCATTAAATAAAATTCTGGGTGTAAAAATTTATCATTTGAAAATAAATGAATAGTAAGAGCGATTAACCATCAAAATTTAATATTGTACCATAATTTCATGTCATAAATGTGTAGAACCGTCATAATCATAATAAATATTTTATATGTCTATATTGTGTACCGGGAATATCAAATCATTGTGGATCTGGAATACCGACACATTTAACATAACATAACAGATCATAAATCACCACCTACATCCCATAGTAGATCAGGAACATTGACTTCATTCCCAATGTAGATTAAGCACATAAAATTGTTTCCCATAATATATGATGAACATCATATTGTTTCACAATTCTTTTCAAGAAAAATGATATGTTTACTATCACTCTCCATGGGATATTAAACATTACCCAATAAATTAGAGATATATAATTTTCATTTATCTGATGTAATTTTTAATACCATACATATGTGTTGGAAAAAAATCATTAAACATTCATTATATCATAATGTCATAACCCATGAAAATAAATTGGGATTCAAAATAATTGAATCGTTCCATTGTAGAATAAACCATGGAAAAAAATTGGTTTCATTAATATTTCTTCATCATTATCTTAAAAAGTTAGGAGAGTAATTAAGTTGGTACCAATATATCATATCCCTTATAAAACATAAAATTCAATAAATATTGTACTCATTGATGAATATAAATTCAAAAAAAAATGATTGATTTTTATTATGAAAATATGAATCCCATAGAAAAAATAACATATAAAAATATAAAAAATCTACAAGTATTGGAGAAATAATTTTAAAAAAACCTTGATACATATAGGGATCTAATTATATCATTATGTTGTTTGGATGTTGGGAATTATCATCCATGTAGAAATTTTGAAATTAATGACTCCATTAACATTTCCTGGAATAATTTAAATGAACCTCATTCGTATAATGAAAATATTTTTTTAATTAATATTATAAAATTCCAAACATTGATAAAATGAATTTAAATAACAATTTTATAATATTATAGTAATTATTTTTAATATTTTTAGAAAATATATACATGGATGAGAAAAAATCTTTTACTGAAGAGAAAGAATATAGGATTTCATAAAAATATTATTTGTCACCTGAGTATATACAAAGAGAAAAATGAGTGGGAAACGTGTGTTCCAAAGATATACCTATAGGATAATAAATTTGGTATATATATATAGATCAATATATTTTATAATGTCAATCTTAATGATAATAAATCCAGATGATCAAAGATATTGTAACATAAACCCATCACCACTATGGAAACTGTTGAATCACAAGGATGATTAAATAAATAACCTTTTATTGATATGTAAATAAATATTATTTTCATAATTATCATTACAATATATATTCATAAATAGTATATACACCACATAAATGAAAAAAATAGTTATTATGGGTGTTGGATTCTGGTGTATTTTGGATTCGAGGAACATGACATATCTTGACATTACTCATTTTTCAATCTCTCTCTCTCTCTAGGTTACGAAGATCATGTTTATTATAGGTGAAATGGAACATAATTTGACGGACTAGGATAAATCCTCATCTCTCATACAATTCATCCATATGCATTTAGTTTCTCTTTCATGATAGTGTCTTCACACTATGGCTCACTAGGTTTCCAGGATCCCTCATCCTAGAGGATCCAAAATTGATTGTTTATAGTTCCTATGTTTCTATATTAATGGGGGTATCAATTAAAACTATGAAGGCTTGGAGATTATAACCATCACATCTTCTTAAGAGAACATAGAATATCGTTTTTTAGAGTAATCTATAATGTATGGTGGTATGGAAAGTTTTAGTGATAGTTGATTCGATATGTAAGTGATGGATTTGGACACCAATATTATTTTTAAGGCACTTTAAAGGAAGAATGACATTTCGTGGACTATTTAATATCAAATTTTTGTGTTAATGGTCATGAAATCCAATAATACTATAGCAATAAATACATGAAATGAAGGAAAAAATGTACAAACTTTATAGACTCTAAAGTTAGTACATTTACCACATGTATCCACTCCACTAATATTATATGTCCCCCCTATGGTCGTGTTGTCATTGTTAAAGGATATTCCCTCGGGTTGAATCATTTATATCATCCCTAATAATATTCCAACTATTCAAATTTTAACTAATTAATGAATTTATTTTTTTGATTTAAAAAATTCCTAAAATAGATTCCGGTTTTTATATACATTATACAAAACAAACAAGTTGTTTATATGCCATATGCTCGGAAAAAAAGTGTGATGAAAATTCCTTATCAATGTGGTAATAAGTGAAACTATAAGCCCCTTGAATGAATAAATTCAAATTGAATTATAAATTTCAAAAAAATTGAAGATTAATGGCATATCATGTATTACTGTTAATGAATACACATCAATAAAGAAGATATGTTCATTATATAACATTTTTCCCAAAGAAGATAATTTTAGAGGATAACCCTTATTTCAAGTCTTGACCTTTATTTTACATGATTGAAACTCTGATATAATAAGATATAATTCATGTAAATATATTATATTAACATAAAAATATGTGTCATACCAAATATTATTTACTAATAACGTTTTATCACCCATTTGTTGTAAATTGTTTGTTAAATTATGTTTTTTTGTTGATAGCTGCTTTATTTATCATGTGTATTTTTCTTTAGTTGTTCAGGTACTTGTACATTGATCATGGTGAAATAATACAAATAACTAAAAAGTCATTAAAATAAAATATATATTCATTATAAACAAATTTATATTCATCCATAAAATTTAGTTATAGAAACATTAATGACATCATTCGTGGAGAAGATTGGCCTTACGTAATCATGAACGTTGTTTCATTGTTTGATGGATGGAATTAATGTAACATAGAAAATAATTATCATTAGATAGACCTTTTTAATTCATACAAGACACATATATTTATTAAATCTATGGTAATTATCGTAAATTTCAAAATCAAACAAAAAAGGTTATCGTATTAAATTATTGAGGTCGATTTCCATGTATACAGATGACCGACATTATCATTATCCAAATTATCAATTGGTAAGAATGTGGATGATATGTTACAATTAAATAATTATTTTAAGTTAATATATATTATTTGAAGACAATATATCCACAATTATCTATATCCATGATAGGCGGTTATAGAAAATGAAATGCATCGAATCATGATGCATTGGTCCACTACACACATGATCGAATATCTAATTTAGAATTTAATGGATGATGAGATAAATATAGGTTGTGAAATTAAAATTTGAAAATAAAAAAAATATTAAATTATTTTATTATTTCATCATAATTCGTGAATATTTGAATGACATGAAAGGAAAAAAATGGAGCTGGTCGGTTAGGAACGATTCATCAGCTTCTTAAAAAATCTTTAGGTTTGAAACAAAATCCTTACAATAAGGTTTCTGTAATCAAATAAGGGACTCAAGGATGTGGTTATGGATATAGTTAATATATTTTATATGTTTCTGTTTGAACCAAAATCATTTGAATTGAATAATGGATTGGGTAGTCGTTTCCATTTTATAATTCATGTGAGTGGAATACGTGTAATCATTAAATGTTGTCCAAAATTGACACATCCCATTCAATGTAAAATTTATAAAAATGAATCATTACATATCCTTATATGATATATGGTTTAGAAATAACAATAAAATTTTCAATTTACATTTTTAGGCCATTTAAACCCATACACGTTTTATGACAACCCTGCTCTTTATTACAAACATAAAAAATATTTATTACATAAATCCTTCACTGGATACAACAAAGAAGATGTATAGGTCTAGTGTCATTGGGGATTAGGAACATTACATAACAACTTAAAGAATATAAAACAACATTTTTTGAAAACTACCTTTACATGACCATAAATTTTGTCATACATTGCATTGCATAGGATAACCTGAGGACATGCATAAGAAAAGGGTGAGCTATAAATCCTAGTAACGGAATAAACATTAAATAAAATGAAGAATATAATACATGTTAGACAATATTATTATCAATGGAGAAATAGAGAAAAATTAACATAAAGGAAAGATAAATCATGATAGTCATAACATGAAAATGTGGAAACAACACTTAACAATGAATTAGCATAAGCCAATGCTCAATGAACATGGAGTATGAGTAAACCCTCATTGCACATGAAGAACGAGTAAACCCTTGCTACACATGAATTATCTTGAGTGAACACCCATTTCAACTGATGTATCATGATACAATACATCAACCAATGCATTGTATCCCTATTAGGGCGCACCATTCTTAAACTTTTTCATTTTATGCATAAGTGTGCCACATGGATCATAAAACGAGGATTCATTAAACATCATCATTTATTCAAGGATTAAGGAGTTTCTAATTCATAAATGAAACTATTTAACCATAATTAAATATGCATAAAAGATAATACCCTTGATATAGAAGTGGGCATGTTATTCAATACACAACGACTTTGGCTTGGAAAATTGCGGGGCAATTTTGGCAGCGTAACAGCATGAGAAAAAAAATCATAAAATGGTTGATGAGTTATAAAGGGGTGTCTCATTATATGTACATAAAATTGAAGATTTAGGGTCATATATATACATGTCCCAAAATTTTTAAGGGTATTTAGATTCAGGATACTAAATAATTACTTGAATTTAATTGATGAGTGAGAAATTACTTACGGAAATTCAGCATGGTAATAGGTATACATAGAAGGCATTAATGAGAGATAAAGGGGATATCCCATTATTAAAACATGAATAAGGAAGTATGGTGGAGGTTTTAAATCATACCCTAAAATTTATAATTGAAAATAAAATGGCATAACAATATAAGGAAACTTGAACATAAATAAGTAATGTGAGAATCCCTTATTTGGAAGTGTGATCCAAAAAGCATGGGAGAGGCTTGTGAGAGGCTTATTGGGAGCATGGGGAACCTTGGGATAATTCTATATAGACAAGGTTAGGGTCTTTTAAAACTCCAAAGGCATTGATTGAAGAGGAAATGGGAGATTGTGAGGTTTATGTAGGAAAAAAAGATGGAATTCTTCAATATTTTGGTTTGGGACACCTAAAATTAAACTATTCAAAACTAAAAACCAACACATGATTTTTTTCTCATGGTTTTTGTTAATGGGGAGTGGGAAAATTATATTTTATAATGCCAACTACTGAACCTATTAAAATAATAGGGTAGATTATGTGGACGAGAGTCACACTCTTAAGGAAAATAATTTTAAAAGATAAAATGTTTTATAAGTCTTGGAGGGTCCGCTAAGGCTTTGTAAAATAAATAAAATAAAACTAAAATCACATAATTTTACTGTTAAAACATATTTTGGCCAAAAATAATGTTTATAGTATTTTATTACATTACTATTGGGTCATTATGATGTCATAAAACACATTATATATTTAAACGGTGTTTAGTTTTTACACAAACATTCAACATTTATAGTAAATTATGAAAAATTAACCATTAAATAATTTTGAAATCCAAATTCCAAAAGTAATATTAATTTTATCTATGTAATTTTCAAAATATTGGATTTTTTACTTTTAAAATAAAAACTAACATTTATCAACAATTCATGGCTTTTGACAAAAACCAATATCAAACCTTAATAAAAATTACAATAGCATTCAAAAACTTTTATGATCGTTTATATTTAAAAAAATTAATATAATAATAAAAATACTATATTAAAATATTATTTATTTAAAAAATCCATTAAATAATCAAAATATATTTCTTAGTTGAATATTGACTAAAAATACTATTTTTTCTTTAACAACTATTTACAAAGTAACAATAATAATAAAAAATTAAATTCTATATACATGAATAATGTTCCAAATCATAGCACTAGGGTTTTGTTACATAACCCCTTAAAACACCCGTATAACACCAATGGGTATGGTTTGCGATAGTGAAAGACTCCTGGACTGGCTATGATAACATTGCTCAAGTGGTAATCTCTATCAACATCCAGTTCTCTCATAGGCGGTTCTACTTGAGCTTAATGAATTCAAGCTCAATGTGGTATTAGTAAAGAGATAATCCTAATGAAGACACTTCTTTTCCAAGCTCTAACAAATGGGCTTTGTAAAGGGAAAGTCTACTAGATGAGGACATCAGATCTTTTTGTCTTTATAAATTGGATTTGTTAAAGACCTATATTAATACTAATAATGTGACCACTGTTCAACGACTATATTTGAAATAGTCAAAATTCATAATGGTATTTTAAAATCCAAAACATTGGACAAAATAAGTGCATATGTTTTACATATACATAAGAAGACATTTTAATAGACTGAGATTAATTTTCATTAATGAGTTTTTAGGTCGTTACAATATTCCCCCCTAAAGAAATTTCACCCTTGAAATTTCCTTTTCCCATACTAAAAAAGATGTGGGTTACTCTTATTTATTACATCCTATGATTCCCATGCCACTTCTTCAAACTTGTGGTTTCTCCACAACACATTGACGAGGGGAATTATCTTATTTGGTGGAACTTTTTCTCTACGATCTAATATCATTACTAGTTTTACCTCATAAGAAATATCATCTTATAGTTGTACTACCTCTTTAGAGAGTACTAGTAAAGGGTCTGGTATGTAATTATTTAATAGGGATACAAGATATACATCATGTACTTTACCTATAGTAGGGTAAAGTGCTTTTCTATAGGCCACAACCCTGACACGATCAAGAATCTCAAAGGGGGAAATATACCTAGGACATACCTTCCCATTAATTCCAAACCTGATGACCTTATTCCATGGAGATATGCATAGAAATATCATATCTCCATGTTTTAACTCGTGGTCATATTAATAGTAATCCTCACAACTCTTATGTCGACTTTAGGCTGCCTTGAAAAGCATTTGAATGGTTTTCACCTTCTCCACGATTTGATTGTCCATTTATGGTCCTAACAGCTTTTTCTCACTGACTTTATCCCAACATGACAGTGTTTTGCACCCCTTCCCACACAGGGCTTCATATGGTTTCATTCAGATGCTCATGTGTAAATTTTTATTATTTGAGAATTTAACCAGAGGAAGATATTGATCACATACTATTTTATAGTCCTTCGAACATGATCTTAACTTATCTTATAGTGCCTAAATAGTTCTCTTATATTGGACCTCATTTTGAGGATGATTGGTTGTACTGAAGTATAATTCAGTATCTAGAGCATATTGAAGACTATTTCAAAAAATAGAGGTCAATTGTGACACCCCAAGATTTCATAGTGTGTTATTTCTTCAAAATAATTCAATAACTTGCACTACACGCAACACCGAGTTCAATCACAACATGACTTAAAAAAATCCATTAAAAGAGGTCATTAATAGCATTAACTACATTTTTATCTTTATATAATCCTTATAATTTTAGAATCCATATTATGAGTTTCTTAGTCATAATGCAAGAACAGATTCATTTTCAGTATTGCACTTTTATCAACTTTTAATAGTGAAACCTTTTTAAATACAATATTTTAAACTTTTTGACTAAATGGGGACATCAAAAAATTTAAAATGAAACATCCCAAGCTTACACGGTACGCTTTCCTTTGAATAAAACAGTAGCGTGTGCTGTACGCAACTTCGAGTTTTAACACACACCACAACCGATCAGACTAGCCATTATGAATAGTAATACCTAATTTTTGAAATTATATATATTTTATATTTCAAAATGGACTTCATTTTTGGATTCAGAATATCAAATTTAGCCTAAGGTGAAATTTTGGTATTTTTCGGATAACTTTAATATTTTGATGAATAGTGAAAATTACTAAATTTAAATTAAAAAAAACTTTTTTAATCAAAATAATTAATAGTGATAAATTATGAATTTTAGTAGTTTTAAAGTATATTTAGAATATATTTTTACCATTTAATATAATTTTGGTCATTGGACATAATTTTACAATTAAACCGAACATAAACAAGTGTCAATCTTTTGATAGTTATTATCTCTTAAAAACACGCTTTTTGTTTTGACAGCGGGAATTAATTTTAAATTAATTTCTGCCACTTCTGTGTTTTGAATTTAGAAAAATGGATTCCATATTTGGAATCAGGATGTTCAAATTGTGTAAATAGGTAACTTTTATTTTTAGACATTTTGAATAATTACTGTGGTAAATATTTTATTTACCATGGTTAAGGGTAAATCCGGTAAATAAGGGTTAAAAAATAATATTATAATAATAATAAATTACCTTAAAACGTGTCATATCCTTATTGGTTGATAAATGTTTGACCATAGACATCTTTGGGTCTATTTTGGGACCCCATGGATCCACATGTAAGTGATAATGACACTTTATTTTAATTAAGTTAAAATGAATACAAAAATGACACAAGCATATATCTTTTAGAAAAACAATTGTTACATAGGGTTATATATGTTGGATTTTAGATTATAAATATTAATTAGAAAGATTAAAAGATTTCCTACATAATGATATTTTATTTATAATTTTTAGACATTATATAAGTTATTTTATTTATGACACAATGATGATGCAGTAATTACTATAATAGTGAAAAATTAAAATAATTGATATTATAAATACCCAAATAAATATAATATGAAACTTTTAATGAATTAAACTAATTTTATTGGATAATATGATATATTAGTATTGATGTAATTGACTTTTTCGAAGTAATAAATCTGTTATGAGTTTCAAAAAAATCAACTATTGAATAGTGTCAAAATTGACAAAAAAGAGTTCTTAAAACAAATATTATATTATTAATTGATATTAAATTCATTAAAATGTAAGATTCGGACAAAAGACTTATATCATGATAGGTTCATCATTAATGGACCACTTGGGGGTCTCTTGGATGTATGTAGTAAGTTTATTAACCATATTATATAAAAATACAAAAAGACATTGTAAAAGTGAAACTAATTTACTTAGAGTTAATACATAAAGATAAGGTTAATATAAGTACCCAACCCTGTCTAAATTCTATTGGTTGAGTTGTTTTCTACCCATACCCACCTTAACATTTAAATAATCAACTTTGGAGCCATTAGAAACCGAATATGAATTTATTATAAATTATTATTTCTAGCTTTTCCAAAGGTGCCCCTCACCCCTCTTATAAAAGGGCACTCCTCCTTCTCATTTCTCCACACCTTCCAAGCCTTTTGGTTCGGCCACAATCTGCCCAAATACTCTCCCAACATCCCTCACTACAACCTAGGGGCCTTATTTTGATCAGAAAGCCAACCTAAGGAGCCCTTTTGATCAAATCAAAAGGAAGAACCCGAAGAAGAGGTAATGATTTCACCACCCTTTTCTAAGTTCATTTCTTCTTCCACTTCTTCTTCCTTTGTTGTTACCATTCTAAAATTATAACTCCAGTATCATTTATATACTGTGATGTTATTATAAATATGGTACAACCATATTCAGTATTCTATCCACCCTTTGAATAACATGTCACCATACGTGCGTACGTACGGCTTACCGTCTCCACGTCGTGGTGTAATTGTTATTTAATATATTATTATTTGGATGGGTATAATAATGATGTGTAACTCATGTAAATAATAAATATAACATGTTAATGATTCTGTATATATGATATACCATCCATTTGTATATTATTTTAATATCAAAATAATGATATTGTCGCTCGTGCGTACGTACGGACTACCGTCTCCACGAATGCGATGAGATTTATTCTCCATCGTATCCATTCAAGTAGAATTATCATTTGATGATTTAAAAATGATGTTTAAAGACTTGAAATCTTTCTGGATATGAATTATATACAACCTATCCATTACAAACATGTCTTACATAACAAAACATATAAAAGAAAACAAGTAAGTTCACACCCGAAACAACGATAATACTAAGATATTATTATCAAATCAATATTAAAAGATCATATATGATATCATATTAATGTATATGATTCTTGTATAATTTAATAACAATTATTTAACCATTATACAGGAGGTTAACCTACTCCAACCAAGGAAATGTACAAGGTATGGGATTTTCTTATCTCACATTCAATTCCGTGAGATTTCCATTGTTCGCCACTCAATTATTTAAAGTGGTGTATTGTGTACTGCCATTAGATATATATTATCATGATTCTCTTTATATTCATGTTATTCTGTAAATCATTTGGTGGTTATTATCTTTTGGCCATACGACTCAGTTGATTAACGTGGTAAGGGGTTTTCATCTCACTCCTTATTCTCGTGAGATTCATGCCATATTTCCACCATCACCTTTTGTGTGGTGTATGTACTGCCCATAATTATATTCTTTGTGTAATACACTCTAATTTATGTTTATTTACATATTAATTGTATGATACCTCTTTCATGGGTTGTATGGTTCATAAGTTACCAAATTGGTAAGGGTTTATTTCGCAATCTCGTCATTATCCGAGATTGTTTATACGTAATAATCTACTGGGATTTCTTTAGCATCCACATCCATGTTTCTTAAAAATGAATTTCAAAACATTTCTACTATTTACTAAGATATGAGTTAAAGTCATTTATACCCTTTTTTGACTTTTTATAAGTGGTTTATAAATGAATCTTTCCATCGTTTTCCAAACAAGGTGATTTTTAACCTTTACGACAAAATTATGGTAAGAATATTCTTTTAACTTATACGGCGGCTGCGGCTATTTACCGCCGTTATAAAATTTTAAAAGCTTACCTTACAATCATACAAGGATATTTTCAAAGTAAATGTTTTATTTTATAATTATGTGACATTTAACTTATTTCAAAATGAATATTTTAAGAATTTTGGAAGGGTACTCTTTATCAAAATCATAATTTTAAATGTTTTAAAGATTTATCTTTCTAAATATTTTTAATTAATGTACATGTATTCAAAATGGGTTTTAAGGATTTATTTATATGGACATGAATGTTTTTAAAATGTTAATTCCTTTCCAAAGTTTCAAAGTGGTATGGGACACTTTGATTTAAAATTCTCTTTTTAATTACTTCCTTTATAAATGTGTGACTTTAAAATGATTTCAAAAAAAGAGATATTTATCTCAAATAGTTTTGATTTCATCTAAGTCAACATCCTTTTATGGATTTTACGCTTATTTGAAGTTGGTTTATTATGATACAAAACTTCTATATTGTATTGAAGGTTTTGTGATATGTTTGACTGTGGATGTGCTATTTTTATACCATTCATAGTTTATGGTGAATGTATTGACATTTCGTATGCTAGTTTTAATACGAATGTTTATGTTATGTTTAATCCTTTTCATATGGGAATGCATTGGACTTAATATGTGACGGGTGGAGCCTGCTATAGCTCCTCGATGCATCGGTAGGTCTCATGATACAAACGAGTGTCTTGGCATAAGGCCTTGACAAAATCTTATTTGTAGTCTTGGCACGAGGCCTTGGCTATGTGGTTATGATAGTCTGGAATTATGCATTCCATCATTATGAAAGTGGTTATTGATTTTTTCATGTGATTATTCGATTAGTATAATATCCATGTGAATAAGTAAATGGCATTATTTCATTTTATTTATGCCATACCATGTTTAAAGTTCATGTTTGAAAGGCTTTTGTTTTTGTTATACATTGCCTTAAATGTTTATTATTATTTATGAATGTTTCCGCTATATTGTTATCCTTACTGGGCATTTGAGCTCACCCCTTTTCTATGTTTTATTTTTCCCAGGAAGTGAAGATGTAAATTATGAATGACCTGCAGGGATATTATGTGGGGATATGAGTGTGGATTATGGAGAAATTATGTTGTTGTAGTAATTTTTCATTTTATGATGTAATGTAAAACTTATGAATATATCTAGTGTTTCCAAGGATACTAAACCAATCGGTCTTTCGAGATTTGATCTTTCTTATGATCATGCCAATGTTATTTAATAATGCACCGACTCTGGGTAACTGGGGTCGGGGTGTTACAGTTGGTATCAGAGAAAGTTTAGTACAAACCATCGAAGCTAGATTTAGATAAACTCTGATTAGAGCACGTAGACCTAAGATGAACTTTGAGGATTAAAATAGAATAACTTTCTAGAATTTTGGTATTGTAGAGATTTTGTGAGTTTTCCGAGCAATACATCCTTGTCTGGATACGAGCAGGTAGAGGCGGCTCTGGCACAGATGTACCTAGGGGTAAAACCCAAAAACACCGCTTTGAGCTAGACTCGAACAGGAACTGGTGCATGACAACGGGCCTTGCTGCACTCTTGGTTACGACACTCCCGAGGGATATGCTTAGGATAACTCTCATTTTCTTTACAAATCATTATGAAGGGTTTATGAGTATATACTTCCTCAATGAAAACATTTTTATGATTATGAATTATATCCATAAATAGTTCAATTTATGTTAAGTGTTTTACAAGTATGGGATTATGTATTTTGATTCATAAACTGTTCTAGTTTATGCCATTGTTTAGAAATGGCACCCAGTAGAAGGAATGATAACTCCAGAAATGCACATGATTCAAAGAGAAGGAAGGATCATATCTTTCATGGTCTTAAGCTAGAATTTATAAGAGAAATAGTCTCCCATGTATTATAATCATATGAAGAAATAATATCATGTGTTGATAAGATAAGTAAAGAGTTTACTGAGTCCTATGGCTTTGAGGGGAAGAAAGAGAAGAAAAGGATGGAAGAGAGAAAGATGGATAAAGGGAAGAGGGAAAAGAATAATTTTCCCCTATGTGGTAACTGTGGAAAGAAACACCCTAGAACTTGCCTGAAAGGAATGGGAGTTTGTTATAAGTGTGGAGAAAAAGGGCACAAAGTACGTGACTGCAAGGGTAAGAAAATGGTTTCAAATGTAAAATGCTTCATTCGCAAGGAGTTTGGACACTACGTGAACCTATGTCCCAGTCATCAGACTATGCCGCAAAGGATGCTATTGGATAATAATAAAGTTATGATACTACCACAGATGAAGAGGAATGATTAGAGTTCTTATGTTGATTATGTCAATTGAGTGTTGTATCAACAATGTACTTGTTATAATAATTATAGAGTATATAAGGATTGTACTGCAGTACTATTTCATTAAGGACTTGATATTGTGTGGAACAAAGAAAAGTGACTCAATAGCAGGATAATTTTTGGAAAATATATGGGTGAGAGAATGATAAACCATAATATAGTTCTGATACTAAGGTAGTGATTTTGGAATAATATGTGATTGTTTTGGATAAATAATATTGGATATTCTTGACTACCTTGGAACTGATTAATGATTTGTATATTCCATCATTTTTGGGGTTTAAAACATTTTTGTATTGATGAATTATATCCAGCATTCTATATGGAATAAGGGAGCATGAATGTAATCAATAAGGAATATGGTAATTCAGGATGTTTCAGTGTATTAAAAGAATACAAGATGAAGGTATTCATATGCTGTTATGGGGTAAAAAGGATCTATATTATGTTTACCTTCCTTATAAATGTTGGACTGTGAGTTTGGACAGAAGTATTTTGGATAGTTCTAGTTTGGATTATTTTGGATTGCCATAAAAGGACAACCCGGAGGTTGGGCGGCAACCCGTCGCGTCCGGAAAGGCTGCGAGACTTGAACCCGCAACCGAAGGGAGACAAGGGTGTATCACCTACCACTGGCCCACGAGATGTCCTGGATTAAATAATGTAGTTTTTTTTAAAAGATCTAGTAGATGAATTATAAATTCATTTATTTTGGAACCCTGTACGAATAGTATAAATAGAAATTTTTTTTACGTTCTATTATCTTTTATAGTAAAAGATGAGTTTGTGGTAGAAATTTATTAATGGATAAAACTCTAATTATAATGTAAGTATATCTACTTATGATCTTAGCCATCTCATAAATAAATTCCTCAACATTAATAAAAAAAACTTAGAACAAAAATGATGTCCTAGATGGTACCTTAAATCATCACTAATTTATGGCTTTGGGATTGTTGGCCTTTTCATAGCCATGTTCTCTACCACTCTCCATCAGATAATTGATGGTTAGATTTCTCTTCCATATCCATATTTTCCTACATGGAACCCTAGTATGTGTTATTTTCGGTAATCTTCATACTTTCCACTCTTTATTTTAAATAGAGGCCTCATTAATTCATTTTTCGATGTGGGATTTCAACTAAGATATTTTGAAACGTCAAAAATGTGTTATCCCAATACCCTATATTTTGTTGAACCGATGGTACTTCAAATCATCATAGATTGATGAGTTTAAGGACCTCAATTTTATACTTGTTTGTGATTTATGACCTCAATCACTACCTATAAATATTTAAGTTTTTCCTCCAATTATATGTCTCTAATTTCCACCAATGTTCACTTAATCAAGATCATAATTTGGTGGTGACCCATTCATTTCTCTTTTCCTCATATTAAGACTAAATTTTAGAAACCCAATTTCCGAAGTGGGTTTTCCCACAAATATATTTTCTATTTTCAACCTTTTATTTTCGAAGAACAATTTCAAATTGCAAGGACGCAATTTATTGAAGGAGGGGATAATGTAACACCCCAAGATTTCATAGTGTGTTATTTCTTCAAAATAATTCAATAACTTGCACTACACACAACACCGAGTTCAATCACACCATGACATAAAAAAAGCCATTAAAAGAGGTCATGAATAGCATTAACTACATTTTTAACTTTATACAAACCTTATAATTTTAGAATCCATATTATGAGTTTCTTAGTCATAATGCAAGAACAGATTCATTTTCAGTATTGCACTTTTATCAACTTTTAATAGTGAAACCTTTTTAAATACAATATTTTAAACTTTTTGAATAAATTGGGACATCAAAAAATTTAAAATGAAGCATCCCAAGCTTACACGGTACGCTTTCCTTTGAATAAAACAGTAGCGTGTGTTTTACGCAACTTCGAGTTTTAACACACACCACAACCGATCAAACTAGCCGTTATGAATAGTAATACCTAATTTTTGAATTTATATATATTTTATATTTCAAAATGGACTTCATTTTTGGATTCGGAATATCGAATTTAGACTAAGGTGAAATTTTGGTACTTTTCGGATAACTTTAATATTTTGATGAATAGTTAAAATTACTAAATTTTAATTAAAAACAACTTTTTTAATCAATATAATTAATAGTGATAAATTATGAATTTTAGTATTTTTAAAGTATTTTTGGAATATATTTTTACCATTTAATATAATTTTGGTCATTGGACATAATTTTACAATTAAACCGAACATTAACAAGTGTCAATCTTTTGATAGTTATGATCTCTTAAAAACAAGCTTTTTGTTTTGACAGCGGGAATTAATTTTAAATTAATTTCTGCCAGTTCTGTTTTTTGAATTTAGGAAAATGGTTTCCATATTTATAATCAGGATGTTCAAATTGTGTAAATAGGTAACTTTTATTTTTATACATTTTGAATAATTACTGCGGTAAATATTTTATTTACCATGGTTAAGGGTAAATCCGGTAAATAAGGGTTAAAAAATAATATTATAATAATAATAAATTACCCTAAAACATGTCCTAGCTTTATTGGTTGATACATGTTCGACCATAGATATCTTTGGGTCGATTTTGGGATCCCATGGATCCACTTGTAAGTGATAATGACACTTTATTTTAATTAAGTTAAAATGAATACAAAAATGACACAAGCATATATCTTTTAGCAAAACAATTGTTACATAGGGTTATATATGTTGGATTTTAGATTATAAATATTAATTAGAAAGATAAACAGCTTTCCTACATAATGATATTTTATTTATAATTTTTAGACATTAAATAAGTTATTTTATTTATGACACAATGATGATGCAGTAATTAGAATAATAGTGAAAAATTAAAATAATTGATATTATAAATACCCAAATAAATATAATATGAATCTTTTAATGAATTAAACTAATTTTCTAGGATAATATGATATATTAGGATTGATTTAATTGACTTTGTTTGAAGTAATCAATCTGTTATGAGTTTCACAAAAATCAACTATTGAATAGTGTCAGAATTGACATAAAAGAGTTCTTAAAACAAATATTATATTATTAATTGATATTAAATTCATAAAATTGTAAGGATCGGCCAAGAGACTTATATCATGATAGGTGCATCATTAATGGACCACTTGGGGGTCTCTTGGATGTATGTAGTAAGTTTATTAACCATATTATATAAAAAACAAAGAGACATTGTAAAAGTGAAACTAATTAACTTAGAGTTAATACTTAAAGATAAGGTTAATATAAGTACCCAAACCTGTCTAAATTCTATTGGTTGAGTTTTGTTCGACCCATACCCACATTAACATTTAAATAATCAACTTTGGAGCCATTAGAAACCGAATATGAATTTATTATAAATTAATATTTCTAGCTTTTCCAAAGGTGCCCCTCACCCCTCTTATAAAAGGGAACTCCTCCTTCTCATTTCTTCACACATTCCAAGCCTTTTGGATCGGACAAACTCTGCCCATATACTCTCCCAACTTCCCTCACTACAACCTAGGGGCCTTAGTTTGATCAGAAAGCCATCCTATGGATGCCTTTTGATCAAATCAAAAGAAAGAACCTGAAGAAGAGGTAATGATTTCACAACCCTTTTCTAAGTTCATTTCTTCTTCCACTTCTTCTTCCTTTGTTGTTACCATTCTAAAATAATAACTCCAGTATCATTTATATACTGTGATGTTATTATAAATATGGTACAACCATATTCAGTATTCTATCCACCCTTTGAATAACATGTCACCATACGTGCGTACGTACGGCTTACCGTCTCCACGTCGTGGTGTAATTGTTATTTAATATATTATTATTTGGATGGGTATAATAATTATGTGTCACTCATGTAAATAATAAATATAACATGTTGATGATTCTGTATATATGATATACCATCCATTTATATATTATTTTAATATCAAAAGAATGATATTGTCTCTCGTGCGTACGTACGGACTACCGTCTCCACGAATGCGATGAGATTCATTCTCCATCGTATCCATTCAAGTATAATTATCATTTGATGATTTAAAAATGATTTTTAAAGACTTGATATCATTATTGATATGAATAATATAAAACCTATCCATTACAAACATGGCTTACATAACAAAACATATAAAAGAAAACAAGTAAGTTCACACCCGAAACAACGATAATACTAAGATATTATTATCAAGTCAATATTAAAAGATCATATATGATATCATATTAATGTATATGATTCTTGTATAATTTAATAACAATTATTTATCCATTATACAGAAGTTTAACCTACCACAACCAAGGAAAAGTACAAGGTAAGGGATTTTCTTATCTCACATTCAATTCCGTGAGATTTCTATTGTTCGCCACTAAATTATTGAAAGTGGTGTATTGTGTACTGCCATTTGATATATATTATCATGATTCTCTTTATATTCATGTTATTCTGTAAATCATTTTGTGGTCATTATCTTTTGGCCATACGACTCAGTTGATTAACGTGGTAAGGGGTTTTCATCTCACTCCTTATTCTCGTGAGATTCATGCCATATTGCCACCATCACCTTTTGTGTGGGGTATGTACTGCCCATAATTATATTCTTTTTGTAATAAACTCTAATTTATGTGTATTTACATATTCATTGTATTATACCTCTTTCATGGGTGGTATGTTTCATAAGTTACCAAATTGGTAAGGGTTTATTTCGCAATCTAGTCATTATCCGAGATTGTTTATACGTAATAATCTACTGGGATCTCTTTATCATCCACATCCACGTTTCTTAAAAATGAATTTCAAAACATTTCTACTATTTACTAAGATATGAGTTAAAGTCATGTATACCCTTTTTTGACTTTTTATAAGTGGTTTATAAAGGAATCTTTCCATCGTTTTCCAAACAAGGTGATTTTTAACCTTTTCGACAAAATTAAGGTAAGAATATTCTTTTAACTTATACGGCGGATGCGGCTATTTACCGCCGTTATAAAATTTTAAAAGCTTCCCTTACAATCTTACAAGGATATTTTCAAAGTAAATGTATTATTTTATAATTATGTGACATTTAAATTATTTCAAAATTAATATTTTAAGAATTTTGGAAGGGTACTCTTTATCAAAATCAGAATTTTAAATGGTTTAAAGATTTATCTTTCTAAATATTTTTAATTAATGTCCATGTCTTAAAAATGGGTTTTAAGGATTTATTTATATGGACATGAATGTTTTTAAAATTTTAATTCCTTTCAAAAGTTTCAAAGTGGTATGGGACACTTTGATTTAAAATTCTCTTTTTAATTACTTCCTTTATAAATGTGTGACTTTTAAATTATTTCAAAAAAAGAGATATTTATCTCAAATAGTTTTGATTTCATCTATGTCAACATCCTTTTATGGATTTTACACTTATTTGAAGTTGGTTTATTATGATACAAAACTTCTATATTGTATTGAAGGTTTTGTGATATGTTTGACTGTGGATGTGCTATTTTTATACCATTCATAGTTTATGGTGAATGTATTGACATTTCATATGATAGTTTTAATACGAATGTTTATGTTATGTTTAAACCTTTTCATATGGGAATGCATTGGACTTAATATGTGACGGGTGAAGCCCGATATAGCTCCTCGATGCATCGGTAGGTCTCATGAGACAAACTAGTGTCTTGGCACAAGGCCTTGAAAAAATCTTATTTGTAGTCTTGGCACGAGGCCTTGGCTATGTGGTTATGACAATCTGGCATTATGCATTCCATCATTATGAAAGTGGTTATTGATTTTTGCATGTGATTATTCGATTAGTAGAATATCCATGTGAATAAGTAAATGGCATTATTTCATTTTATTTATTCCATACTATGTTGAAAGTTCATGTTTGAAAGGATTTTGTTTTAGTTATACATTGCCTTAAATGTTTATTCTTATTTATGAAAGTTTTCGCTATATTGTTATCCTTACTGGGCATTTGAGCTCACCCCTTTTCTATGTTTTATTTTTCCCAGGATGTGAAGAAGTAAATTGTGAATGACCTGCAGGGATATTATGTGGGGATATGAGTGTGGATTATGGAGAAATTATGTTGTTGTAGTAGTTTTTCATTTTATGATGTAATGTAAAACTTATGAATATATCTAGTGCTTCCAAGGCTACTAAACCAATCGGTCTTTCGAGATTTGATCTTTCTCGTGATCATGCCAATGTTATGAAATAATGCACCGACTCTGGGTAACTGGGGTCGGGGCGTTACATCAATCTTGGATCTCGATCAGATACAATTGATAGTGGTACTCTATACAGCCTTACCTCTTCTTTATTTTATACTTGTTCTAGTTGACCCGATGAGAAATCCTCCAGAATAATATGTAAAAAATTTGTACGATGATTCACAAAAACCTAGATTGTATTCTTGCCTTTGAATGTCTTCGGAAGTCTGGTGACAAATTCCATGGTGATGTTCTCCAATTTCCATGCAGCTATGGGAAATGGTTGCATCATCCCCTTAGACTTCATCCTCTCTACCTTCACTTGCTGACACACCAAGAATTTTGATTTATACTCAGCGATCTCAATTTTCATATTATCCCACCAATAATTCTCTCGGGGATCTCGAAACATATTTTTGATTCCTAGGTGAATAAAGCAATTTGATCTATGTGCATCATCCAAATGATCTATCTTTAGCTCCGGTCGTGATAAAACACATTGTATTTTCCCAAAACTCACAATTCCTTCTTCATTAACATTGAAATCCAAGGATTTACCTTTTTTGATAGATTCCACTTTCTTATGAATTTTCAAATCATCATTCTGAGCCTCCTTTAACCTTTATAAAAGAGACGTTTGAGCAGACATTTGTGAAATTATGGATTAATTTCGGTTATTTATGATTTCTATGTCCATATTCATAAAATTTAAGAATATTGGATGCTTCTTAATTATAATGAATGATATAATTGTTCGGTATTTTGTACGTAGAGCAACCACAACATTGATATATTTCTTAGGGTGTTAATGGATTGGGCAATCATAGTTTTTGATCAACTCTAACCATCTTCATTGGGACATGTTCAACTCTTTCTATGTGAATATATATTTGAGGTTTTTTTTAGTTTGTATAAATTTCATACGTCTCCCCAATGAGATAATGAAAAAAAAAATTAAGCAAATATCAACAAAGATAACTCTAGATAATGCGTTGGATAATTATGATCATGAACATTCATTTTCCTTGAATCATAGGCAATGACATTGTCATTTTTCAACAACATACATCCCAGTCCCTTATTCGGAGCATCACTGAATACCACAAAATGTTCTCCAATTGGGGGTAAAGTGAGCATGGGAACAGTGATAAGCCTCTTTATCAACTCCTTGAAGCTTTCATTTCATTCATCACTCCATGAAATTTTTACTCACTTCCAGGTTAGCTCTGTAAAAGGGTTGGACAATCATGAGAAATTTCTCAGAAATCGTCTATATTATCCAGCTAAAATAAAAAATCTACTGATATATTTTTCCAATTTCAACCTTGTCCATTCCTCAATTGTAGTTTTCTTGGAGAGATCCACAGATATCCCACTTCGTGTGATGATATTTCCAAAGAATGAGACCACCTTTAACCAGAAATCATGCTTATTGTACATTAAATATAGTTTCTCCTTTCACAAGGTCTCTAGTACCGTTCATAGATTCTCTTCATGATCCTCATTGGTTTTGCAGTATATTAGAATATCATCTATAAAGACTTCCACAAATTAGTCTAGGTCATATCTAAATAATCCATTAATCATGTCCATGAAGATTGATGGATCATTAGTGAGTCCAAAAGGCTTTACCATGAATTTGTAGTGCCTATATCTTTTGTGAAAAGTAGTGTTGGGGATATAATCCTTCATCACCCTTACTTGATAATATCCCGAAAACAAAACAACAATGGAGATGTTTTGTGCTCCATATTGCTAATCGAAAAATTCATCAATTCATGGGAGAGGATACTTGTTCTTTATCGGGATTTTTTAAAGCTCATGATAATCGATGCGAAGATGTGTTGACCTATCATTCATATTGACGAAGATGACTGGTGAAACCCATGGTGAAGAATGTGGGCATATAAACCCTTTATCCAAATTCTCGTGTAGTTGTTTCTTCAGCTCTTCAAGATCCACAACATCAAATCTATAGAGAGTCTTGGATATTGGAAATTCCCCCGGTATAAGATCAATTAAGAATTCAACATCTCTTCAAGTAGGAAGACTAGGAAATTCCTCGAGAAACAATTAAGCCAATTCCATCACAAATAAGAATGTCCTCAAGGATGGTTTCATCCTTAGACTCAGTCATCTGAGCCTGATATGCATGCCCATAGGGTATTAATATCTATGTTTGAGATGATGGATATAAAAAAGATTAATCTTCCACTTTTCAATTGTACAGATTTAGAGGTGGATTCTTCACATGAAGAGTGATTTGCCTCTCACGACAATTTATGTTGGCTCTATATAGGTAATGTTAATCCATTCCATGAATTAAATCAAATTACACTAGAGGGAGTATGATGAGGTCCGCTGGGATTTTCAATCTTCCAATTATGATAGCGGGAGGAGTAATATTCATGGGATTTAATGATTTCCCCATTTTCCAGAATCACCTACATCTTTACTTCCATGATTTGTGGTGGTGTTGGGAATGCTCTAATAAATTTTTGGGATGTAAAAGAATGCATAGAACTATGGAAGAGTTCCTTAACTTTCACATTTTTATTCTGGTTATACTCTATCTGATATATAAAAAGCGATGATTATCTTAAATTATTATCACATAAAGGAGAACCCAATGACATAAAGGGGTAACCTATAAATAATATTTATTTCCTTAAATTATGAATCTATTAGCTTTAATATATGTTATCCATAATCTATATTGTAACATATATTCAATGGGGATTTATTTATTCCCTTAAAAATGGTCCATACCAAGATTGTGAATTTAACAATGCATAAACCCTAGGGGTGTCATAACCAAGTATGCAGCAGGGCCCTCTGTTGTGTACCAGGATACCCTAGGTCAAGCCTGAAACTCCTAGTTGGGGTTTTCAACCCTAGGTACATATGTGCCAGATCTCCCTCTACCTGCTCGTATCCAGATAGAGATGTATTTTCTTTATAAACCACATACTCAATACTAACAAAAACATAGGGATGTTTTTTATTATTCATATCCTAGACTCTAAGGAATCCCTAGGGATTTCTAATCCCAAAAACAAAAATAACTAAACCTATCCTCCGATACAAACTATGAATATGATTCTCTTTATTACATACCTTAACATGATTTATTACATAAAAACGTAACCTGATACAACATAGAAGATTAACAGGTCTAGTGTCTTTGGGGATTGGGAAAATGACATAACAAATTATAGCATATAAAAAACATCTTATTGAAAACATCCATTTCATGACCACAACATTCCCATGTACTTAGCATTTCATAGGATAACCTAAGGACATGCATAAGAAAAGGGTGAGATATAAATACCAGTATAAGAATAAACATGTAATAACTTGAGGAATATTAAATATGTTATAAAATATTCTTATCCATGGTGCTTAATAAAAACATGAAATAAATGCATGATAAAGAATGATAATCATAAAATAGAAATGTGGAAACAGTACTATACTTGGAATTAGCATGAGCCAAGGATCATTGCACATGTAGCATGATTAAACCCTTAGTGCACATAAATCACGAGTTAACCCTTGTTTCATATTAATTACAATGTGTCATCACCTATTGAACGTGACATATCATGATACTATACTTTAATTAACGCATTTGAGCACTATTACGGAGCACCCTTCTTCAAAATTTCATTTCATGCATAAGTGTGGCATATGGATCAGAAAACATGGACTAAGTAAACTTCATCATTTAATACATGATAATGTATTTTGGAATTAATACAGGAAATTCATTAAACAATAAATAAATGTGCATAAAAGTGAATACCCATGATAGAGAATTGGGCATGGGATTTACTACACAATTATTTTGGCAGCGTAACAGTGTGACATAAGAATTCATAATATTGGTTGATTATAGAGAAAGGTGTTTATCATCATATTTACATGAAATGTACAGTAAGGGGGTCATATAGATAAATTTTCCAAAAAAATTAACGGAATTTAGATTCCTGATACAAAAGAATTACTTGAATCTAAATGAGGAGTGAAAAATTCCTTACGGAATTTCGACATGTTAAAGGGTATACATGGAAGAAAATAATGAGAGATAAAGGGGACCTAACATTATTAAATCATGAATAAGAATTTATGGGGGTGGTGCAAAAGCATACCCTAGTGTTTATAATTGAAAATAAAAGGTCTTAGAAATATAAGGAAACATTGACATAAATGAGGAAAGTGAGAATCCCTTACAAGGAATTGTGATCCAAAAAGCATGGGAGAGGCTTGATAGTGGCTTATTGGGAGATTGGGGCACCTTTGGTGGATTCTATAGAGAATAGGGAAGGGTTTGGTCAAACTCCAAATGATTTGAGAGAAGAGGAAGTGGGAGCGTGGGTGGGTTTATATGGGAAAGGAGAAAAAATACTTTATTATTTAGGATTGGGACATCTCACATTAACCTAATGAAAACCACAAACCAGCCCATGGTTTTTCCCATGTATTTTGAAAAAGGGGATTATAAAATAGCAAGTTATAAGGCTAGTGGCTGAACTTTGTAAAAAAATAGGGTTGATTATGGGGAGGTGAGTCACACTCTTAGGAAAAATAATGTAAAAAGATAAAATGTTTTATAAGTATTGGAGGGTCAACAAAGGCTTTACAAAATAAATAAAATAAACTTAATATAACATTATTTTAATTTTAAAACATATTTTCCTCGGAAAAAATGTTAATTGTATTTTATTACATCACCATTGGGTCATTATTATGTAATAAAACAAATTATATATTTATACGGTGTTTACTTTTTACCCTAAAATTATACTATCTCAGAAAAGTATGAGAAATTTTCCATTGGATAAATTCAACTTCTATATTCCAAAAATACTATTAAATTTTTCTAAATAATTTTATAAATATGTGAATTTTTTCTTTTAAAATAATAAATGACATTTTTTGAAAATTCATGGGTTTTGACCAGAATAGTTTTCAATCCTTAATAAAAATTACAACTACCTTCATAAAAGTATATAATCATTTATATTTAATAAAATGTAATTTAAAAATAATATTTTATTAAAAAATTATTTAATTCAAAAATCCATTAATTCATCAAAATAAATTTCATAGTGGAATATTAACATAAAATACTATTTGTACATTAAATACTATTTACAACGTTACAATTATAAAAAGAATGTATATTCTTTATAAAAGAATAATATACATAATCGTAGTAATAGGGTCTTGTTACATAACCACTTAAAACACCTGCATAATACCTTGTGGTAAGGTGCATGATGGTGACATACTATTGGGGTTTCTCAAATAATATTTCTCGAGTGGTAATCTCTATCAACATACACTTTTCTCGTAGGCGGTTCCACTCAAGCATAAGGTATTGATGCTCGACATGGCTTGGTCAATAGTGAATCTCAATGATGCCACCTCCTTTTTGAGCTCCGACAAATGGGCTTCGTTTGGGAATAGTCGACTCGATGAGGTCCTCACTTCCTTTGTATGAGTGAATTGGATTTGTTAAAGCCCTGTATTTATACTAATCATGTGATCACTATTCAACAGCTATATTAGCAATGGTCACAATTCTTAATAGTATTTTAAAATCCAAAACAAAGAAAAAAATAAGTGCATACATTTTACATAACCATAATACGACACATAAATAGACCATGAGAAATTTTCATTAATGAATTTTTTGGTCATTATATGTTTACTCTAAAAAATTGGTAATCCAAATTTAACCTTAACCACAATAACAAATTTTTTACATATTTACTATTAAATACTACCAAAAACTATGTTAAACATTTTATAAAATATAAAATATAATGAATCTAAATATGTATTTAATTTTACAATATTTAAATGAAATTGTTGAATAAATTTTAATATAATTAGATGTGATGAAAACAATGATTTCTGAAGAATTTTTAAATAATTCAAAAATTTTTGTTTATCAAAATTAGAAATAATATTCATTACAATGAAATAAATTGTATTAATAATAATATAATAATGAAAAAAATATTCTATCTTTAAAAAAATGGGGCTTTTTAATTATTTAATCAAAAATATAATTTCTAATAAAAATCATTATTTTCAAAATTCATTGAAAAAAGAAATATTTTTAAAAACATTCTAAAAAATAAACTCTATGATAATATTTAATTTTTGACATTAATTATCATATTTTATAAAATAGAATTTTCAAAACCGAAAAAATTAATATTTTTTTCTTTTTATAAAGGAAGAAATATATTTATAGATGGAATAAGTAATTTGGATGCATATAATGACATTTATGAAAAATTAAAAACTTATTTATCTATATATTTTCACTATATAAAAACATTATACATAATCTTTAAAAAATTATTACTATTTATAACTCCATGTTTGATGGATATGTTATAGTTCCCCTAATTAAATAATAATTTTAACTGTATATTGTTGTTCGTTAATACTCAATGATGCAAATAAAAAACTCTATTGATTATATTAAATTTATTACAGAAAAAATATTTCATAAAAACTCAAGGATTTACATTAGATACCCCATTAAATTAAAATTTCCATTGAAATTAAATGGAAATGATTGAAAAAATAGGATACCTCTACCTCTACATATTCCGATGTTCCCATTCAGCTTTCTTAAATATGTGGTTTCTTTTGAAAAAAATTAACATTGTGAGTAGTCTTGTTTATAATAATGTTATCAATATGATATATAATCATAACAATTTGTTCTTTATAAGATATATACTACGTTAATAGTACATCCTCAATGTTTATTACATGTGAAGGTACAATTATGTTCTCTACTTGGAGAGATACATGGAATTCACCATGTATATGAGATAGGACTATTTAGTGTTCCAAGAGGTAAGAAACAATCCACACACAACCATGAATCTGAAAAGGACCAATATACCTTGGGTATAAACATTGTTTATTCATAAATTTCATAACTGTGATTAATATAAAATATTAATAGAAACACATTATAAACATATTCAAAATTAAAATCATTATGATGATTTTCATTTTAACTTCCCTATTGATATTATTATATTAGGATGTTCTGAGAAATAACTCTAAAATTATTTTCCATTTCCTCTTATTTATTAGGACTCAATTTATTTCATTCTTCCACTTCATTCCAATATTTTGGAGTTTAACATTTCAATCCACTAAAGGATTTATTAGGATCCATCGTAATTATTATGTGAAAACTATTGTTATATGAAAACTTGATTATAGGAAGTTGATGATCTAAACCCCATTTTAAAGTCAAATAATTGTATATGAACATATCCTCTAGGTTTTGAAAGTACATACCATACTGAACATATTTATAAGGGTAATAAAAGTTCTAAAAATCAACTCTATATTAAGGTATTAGGAATGAATTCGTCAAACAATGATGTAATCCTTCAATTCATATCAAATACAATATAATGTGGTACTACATGAACACATACAACTTTTTAAAATAATATCCTTGAAAAATGATCTATATAGTAACATTTTATGATATTAATGATTTTTCTATCATTTTTCGGTGATGAATACAATACAAATAAAATTATGGCCTTAATATGATTTTAATGTTTTTGGGGAGAAATCCATTGTGACATTTTCTTATTTTCAATCTAGTGTGGGTAATTGTTATGAAAACACTTTAGAATTTGATCTATCATTCATAATGATAAAACATACCAACAAGTGATATAAAAACACTAAAATATTTTTCTTAATTCTATCATTGCATAAATAATTATTCATATATTTATAAAACATTGTACATATAAGTTTAAAATATATTGAAGAACATTGATATTCCTCTAAAACCAACATCATGAAATCTCAAATGGTAGAAATTCCTAAATAGATCATGATCCTTATCAATCCATTAATAATTAAGGTTGAACTTGAGTACATTTCTGACATTCGTATTCAGGTATACGTCATCCTTGAGCACCTAATTTCTATTCACATTAATATATGGTTGAATAATCATTCACGCAGGGCATGATGTTTCCCATTTTTCAATGATATCCAAGTCTACTATTTAAAAATCCAGAAATATTTGATCTTTTTTTCATGCTCATAATTTGTATGATTGCAAGATACATTCATATCAATGAATCAAACATCGTGATATACATTCTAGGGTTGCAATGCATTGAGTTTCCAAAATAATTTATTATTTCCAACCAAAATACTAGGTCCAAATTTAGCACCTTCTATGTGAATATATATTTTAAAATTTTATGATCAATATATTTATATTAATTCTTTTTATATATAGTTAATGCCTGCTGAAATTTATTTAAAAAATCACTAAAGCTAACTCCAAATGATTATTTGGGTAATTGTTTAATTGGCCTTCAACTCTATTGATAAATAAACTATCACCAATTCATTATACATAATAATTCATCCCAAACCATTTTTCAATTAGTTAATTAATATTACAAAAAAATATCATCTATAGGGTAATGTATGAATGAGTGAACATACAAACATTCTATTTATTTCATTGAAATTTTCCTCAAATTCATATTTCCAACAAATCTTGGCTCCCTTATAAGTAAAATTGGAGACTGAATTAGACATTACTAAGAATTTATTGAAATAACCATCAAAAAATCCATCCAGATAATGAAAAAATTAGATATTAGTAATAGTGGTTAGACTAGACCAATGTTCAATTGCATGAATCCTTGATGTGTCGACCAATATATCCTCTATGTAAATTTAATAAAAGAAAAATCATGTATTCTACAACCAAAATCCATACAAATAAAATTTTTCTATAGATTCTCTTCACATTGGATTTTATGTAAAATCCTTAATTGATCATAAAGAAAATTATAACTAATTAAATAAATAAAAATATCAACATTAAATATTAACAAAATGTGATGAACATAATATATAAAAAATGTATTCATTAAATTGATAATTATAGAGGGGGGTCAGTATTGCCAAATATAATCCCTATATATTCATAGTGTATATACCTTTTATTAAATGATGTCTTTAATATAGTATCCATCTAAACCAAAAATTGATGATATCTAAAATGAAGAACACTCTTTCAAAAGTATTTCAATATGTATATTTGATCCTACATTTCATCAATAAGAGTTAGAGGATATATTTTCTAGATTTTGATCTTATTCAATTCGCGATAGTCAATAGAGAGTCACATTTATCCATAATGCCTATTAACAAAAAAATATGGACATTGTAAGGTGACACACATGGTCTAATAAATCATTTCAAAATATTATCAGGAAGATTCTTCTTAAATTCATCTAACTCAATTAGGTTCATTCTATACGGTTTATTTGAAGTTGGTATAGATCCATTTATGAGTTCTACTGAAAAATCTACATCATTATTTATTTGATATTAAAAACCAGGTTTTCAATAAAGTATGCATACATAAAATTATAGTCTAATTCATTATCATGGTCCAATTATGGATTCTTACTGTGGTTATTGACTTTATTGGTTTTTTTGTGGATTGGTCAGATCTTGTTAAACATGTAGGTGGATGAAATAACTATGCTACATGGTTAGTTAAAACCATGCACCCCATCCCACAAGGTTTCTCATGAACACATAGGTCATTTTAGACAGCCCAATTGGTTTCATGGTCCGCCCTTACCATTCCCCTAGAGTGACATGCATGTCTAAATCCATTACAATTTTTAATAGAGGCTAAACTCATTATTGGCGCACAATGTTTCCAATAATCAACCATGACCATGAGATGGGGGGTATTATGGTAGAGCCTTTCACACTATGGGTGCATGGTTAGTAAAACCATTACCCAGACCATGTGACTCATAAAATTTTCGATAAGTTTCCATTATTCTGATAATGACTTTTGTTTTTGAACCCTCACCAATTTTTTGAAATTCTGGCAGCATGATATCATCCATCCATTCTTGTTTTACTCTCAAGACCCTCATCATAGTTTATGAGAATATTTTTTTCTTGGTCCCAAATCTGTTAATTGTTTGTCTTGATGGATAACTCAATGTATAATATTATATCCCTATGATATGTTCAATTTATTTACTCCACTAAAAACTCAAATTTTGAAATTGGAATATAATAATTATTTTTAGGGAGTTGATATTTTATTCTATTTTCTTCAATCCATGAATTAATAAGGGTTGATAGTGGAAAAGGATATTGTTATATGCATAAGGTAGGTGGTCTAGGACTCATAAAAAAATTATCCTCATTTATAAAATGTCATTTTTATGCACAAGCCAGATTCACTAGGAATTCTTTTCAAATTAATTTTGCTTTAACATAATCATTCTGCTCATACTCTAGAAACCTTTCTATTCCAATGGTGGTTGTGAAACCAACTCTATCCTCTCCTAGTAGGATTATTTCCATATATTGTCTTCATTTCAAATTTTATATATTTTTGAGACACCATTCAGGTGTATTGTCTTGACCCTGCCAATGGTATTTCTCTGTTAATAAAAATGAATAATGAATTGATAAATTCTATCACATGTATATTTCATAAAATTATCAAATGACCCTTATAAGGTAAGTTTTTAAATTTAATAGATGCATATAAAATGGAATAGTATATTGGAAATTTATTGGTCATAAGGACTAGTAATGTTTCAATTGAATGGTGATAGGTTTTTTGTATATATTCACTTTTTCACGAATATTGAAGGTGAATAGGATGAATCTAATAAATGATTATGTAATTAAATTGATTAAATGTTTCATGATCTTTTTATACATAGTCCAATTAATGAAAGTTAATGAAATGAACCTAATTACTTATTAAATTGAATTAGAATTATGTGAACTATTTTGAATAATTATATATATATATATTGCGCATATTTCATATGTGCTTTTTTATCTTTATATGCATTGTAATACATGATCTATAATGACTCAGATTTTACAACAAAAAATTAGAAAATATTTTTAAAATTATAAGACCAAGCATCGAGATGACGTGAAATTCCAAGGCCCTGTGTTCCCGGAACAGTTCCCTGAAAAATTATCAGTTTTTAATAAAGCGTGTGTACGTTTTTCTTGGGAAAGATGAAAAACTATTAAACACATGCCTTGATTAAAAATCTTATATCACTATTTTGTTTAGAACAGTGGGCTTATCATTCATGAGGCCAAACATCCGCTAACACGGGTCGACTATGAATTATAGTATTGGGATAGAAATATGAATAGAAAAAATTAAATAAATATTATTTTACTTTAAAATCCTAATAACTCGTGTTCGAATACATTGATTAGAAATATGATTTAGTCATTATGTTTGTAATATGTTTTTTTCAATAGGTGTGACTTACCTTTAGTCAGTACAGATCATCCATTAAAAACCCCATAAAGGTTGTAATCATTATTAAACAATTTAATGATAGTTTATTTTATTGGATCAGGGATGACTTCCATTAATATCATCCTTATTAATAAATCAAAGGTTCATCCACAAAACAATGGGGATGATGTAAAATCTCTAGGGAGATCTTTGAGTATTTTACCTTGGTGAACGATGACCCGTTTATGGATTTACGATCAGTGTGCAAAAAAAATAAATGGATGTTGCCAATGATCACGGAAAAACATCATTCATCAATGTTATTTGAACCCAATGAGGTAGGGCATTACATTTTTGTTATTTTCTCCATTTATAAATTCATAAAATAATGTATCAAATAATGAATAGTTGTATCATTAGTTAAATCACCTATGGGATGGGTGTACTAACATGGGATTTAAAAGGGGAGAACAAATATATGTCATTTTCTAATTCATCATTCCTCCCTCTATTTAGAACGAATCAATGTTGACTGGAATAAAGGTCAAGGTTCATTCCTCAGATGTTCATGGTGCCTTTCTCTTCCCACATTATTTGTTGTCTTCACCATTCAACCCTCACCATCAGGGATCAACATTTAGGGTGTCTACGAACATGAACAGACCCCTATATCAAAGTAAAATCAATATTAGAGGCTACATCAGTGTATATTGGGAACCAAAGAGTCCATATTTTTGACCACGTAATTTTTGAGCATCAGAGGAGCCTCGTTGGTTTGTGGAAGGGACTACCAGAGCACTGAAGTTGTTGGGTGAACATGGAGGATTCTATTTGTAGGTGCGGTGGAAGATAGTGGAGTGGAAAAAATTTACATCAGGTCGTGTGGAGACTCTGGTAGGCCGCGGTGCAGCTAGCTGTAATAGAGGGCCATGAGGTGAGGTGGGGCGATATGGGGACCATTGAGAGGTACATGGTTAGTGAAAACTGCATGGACCTTTAATAAATGCGATCACTGTGGATAGTGTGGAATACGTGGGATACGAATGGTGTGGGCTACGTGTGGCATAAAAATGAGCCCGCAACATGGTCCAATGCAAGGGAGATGGGCCTCTCCAGTGGCTGGGAGGGATTGACCAAGTTGTACATTGGGCCCTGGTCCAAGGGGCCATAGTAAAATGAGTCGAGCCTAGTAGTCTAAACTGGTTTAGATCAAAATGAAATGGACTGGTTCAGGTAAAATGTGTGGGATTAGACCCCTACAAAAATTGGGTCATACATAATTATAAAATAAACTTTAAGAATCAAATTGTACATTTGTTGGAAAATCCACTTACATTATTGGGACCCTTATGATGTGAAAATACTTATAAGATACAATACGTTAGTTTCTATGGAAGTTTGAATACAATATAATGAACTGAGGAGTGAGTTATCTTAGAACGAGAACATTGTGTGAAGAATCCTATGTCATTCTATTAAAAAAACAATACGACTTACTGAGAATATTTTCCTCATCAAGACTACGAGTCTCATTGGGAATGAGTGTCCCATCTGGACTTGGTGTCTCATGAGGAAAGAGTATTAAATCATGACTGATTGTATTACTGGGATTATATGTTTTATCTGTACTAGGAGTTTTTTGGATTACGTCTAACAATCTTGTTTTTTCCTATGATAGACCTATACCTATGCGAAATGACTATTAATCTTCTTTGTGGTATGCTTTGTGTATTTATTTTTGGTATACATTGTGTATTTATTTTTCATATAATTCTATAATTCTTTCTTGGCATCCCTTATTGGGTTTCCTTTGTGGTTTTCATCAAGAATCTCTTTATTCGTGTTCCATCGTGGTGTTTATTAGTGGTGTTCCTTACTGGTGTTCCTTAGTATTGTTCTATCATGGAGTGACTTCATGGGGTTTCATAGTGGTTTTCCTCTATAGGGTCACTTCATTTTTCCTTAGGGGTGTTCATTCTTGGTGTTCCTTAGAGGTGTTCCTTCATGGTGTTCATTAGTGGTCTTCCTTCAAGGTGTTCATTAATTGAGTTCCGTCATGCTTTTCCTTAGTGGTTTTAATTGATGGAATTCTATAGAGTCATTCCATTATGGTGTTCTTTATTTGTGTTCCATTGTGGTGTACCATAGTGGCGTTCTGTTGTTTTGTTTCTTAGTAGTGATCCTTCACAGAGATCCTTCGTGTTGTTTCATTGTGGGGTTACCTGGTGGTGTTCCTTAATGGTCTTCCTTAGCAGTGTTTCATCGTGATTCTCCATACTAGTGTAACTTTGTGGTGTTCCTTAGTATTGTTCTTTCTTAGTGTTCCTTAGTAGTTTTCCATCATGGTGTTCCTTAGTGGTGTTCCTTCACGGTGTTCCATGGTGATTTTTATTCATATTGTTCCTTTATTGTGTTCCTTAGTGGTGTTCCTATATAGTGTTCAATAGTGGTTTTCCTTTTTGGTATTCCTTCATGGAATTCCCCTGTAATTTTCTATGTACTATATTTCCTTTGTGGTTTCTAGGTGTCAAACTGATTAATTTTCCTTCATGTGTCATGCCTTGTGAAGACGATGGACCATATGATATAGTCCTACGTGGACCATGACCTGGTGGTATTTTGAAATACTATTTAGTCGAGTTGTGATCCTACGACTTTTGATAGTTGTCCCTGTACCTACCATTCATGTAGGGTTTTTTGTCAATGAGTTTCAATAACCTGTATATTCACATTTCTGGATTCCTTATTGTATGGGACTGTAATATGTCCAGGTTTACATTATAGTTTTCTACTATTATACTCTTTATGTGGTGTCTATGTGATATATATTCTTTTCTACTTAGTTTTTTTTTACATTTCAGTGTTTTGGACTTGGAAATGTGCGAATGTGTACATATATATAGGAAAATTCCTCCCTTTTGCCTTAGTATTTTTTTACATTTCAGTGTTTTGGACATGGAAATGTGCGAATGTGTACATATATATAGGAAAATGCCTCCCTTTTGCAGGATATTTCTACTCGGTCCAGGTCAACATCCCCTAGCCTATTGGAGGAGGTCTGGGGGTTGTCATATAATGGGCCCTTTTGGGATGGGTTGAATGATAGAGGTATCTGAGATGTTTGGTTCTACTTAAGGATCGAGAGTCTGTGAGGTCGGATTGGGGAATCTGTTTTAAGTGTTTTGAGTTTGAAAATCTGGTCATGAAATCCTTTTTGGTATTGTGGATGACATATCTATACACAAGGGGTAAAAATTATGCTATTTTAGTCGGTACATAAAAACACTGGTTTGGGGGAAAATAAAGGTACATGCATCATATACGATTTGGGGGTATTATCATGTCCTTTGAGTTAGATCAGTAGGTATACTCTATAGACTATGGAATATCATATTAGATTTCATGATGTATCCATGTATAAGGAAATAAATGATTATAATTTGTCATAATAAGGATTATCAAACAAGCATTAATACATCTATACATGAATTTGTACTAGAGATAACACCTCTAAATGGTTCACTACCTATACCACCACTTGTAATGAAAAACATGGAACCCATAGTACAAGTTGAAGAGGATAACATGTTATGCACACCTCATGAGTTTCAATGATTGACACCCTTCAGGTTCTAAGGTGAGCCCAACACATAGGTGGTTAGGATATTTCTTGAGGTGGTGATCCATGTTTTCCGTCCAGCCAAGACACCAGACAATCAAAAGGTCATCCTGATAGTGAGCCTTTTACAGGGATTATCTGGGTGATGGTGGGGTTGGATACCTGATCCTGTGATGAGTAATCTTTTCCATTGACAGAGTTTGAGAACTCTTTTTAGATAGGATTTATCACCATATAATCTAACGACTATGTATGTCTTATGGCTTATATAGCTTTGTTAGGATGACCTGTTGAAATCAGATTAATCATGGAGGTATACCAACTATTACAGTCACTTGATGAATGTGATACACAACCATTACATTATGTATAGAACCTCAGAGTGAGTTGTAAATTTAGATATCAAATCCAATAGTATCCCTCTATGTATTCATACATGTCCATGGGTGATAGATAAAACCATTGTTGTTGAGTGTTCCCTTTCTAGACAGAAACAGTTGGTGGTTTTCCGTAGTTGGAAAATTGTATCAAGTGGGTCTGTAGGGAGGAGAATGTTGAAGAGGATCTAGGATAGAACCATGAAGTGGTAGACATTACAACATGTTACCACCACCGTCCTCAGGAAGTCCACACTAGGCTCAGGGAGCCTGTGGATGTGGGAGGGAACAACTACTTGCGGCTGAGGATTATGACCCAGGGGATCTATGAATGATTTAGGGTATGATATGTGTCAATTAAAAATTGGATTTAATATTGATTGACATAGGTAGTATTCATTTTTTTTCTATCCGTAAATCTTGTTCAAGACTTAGAGATTTTAATTGAACCATTGACATGACCCTCACACTTGTAGACTCTTACTAGAAGATACCAAATGCTCACAGACTGATTCTGATAGTTTTGCATGACTCTTAGAGTTGTGTGTATTAATTTTAATCGCTTTGTAGCAGCATTGAGGGATTCTGAAATAAATCATCGTTTCAAATAGTTACCTATAGTTCATGCTAATATTGAAATTTTTTTGTGATGATTGTAGTGTTTCTACAGTGGTGGAATGTGGTTTTCATTGTCAGTTGAAAGGAATCCCATGAATCAAAGAATTGACTAACATAGAGGAGGGTGTAGTTGACTTATCATCAATTAGCATGATTAACAATCTATGTATTTGGAGATGTGAGTCCTCAAGTTTGTGTGGTGGTGGTAGAGTTGAACTGGATCAATCAATGGTTAGGAAATAGGTGTCAACTAATGTTCCTAAAGGATTTGGGATTTGAGATTGTATGTAATATGTGGCAAGATATCTTTGTGATAGATCCTCACCACAGGAGATCTTTCATTTAGTTGTTGAACAAGGTGTGGAATAGTTCTGCCTTGTTATAGTCATCTATTGTGGATGGAGATTGATCAGCTTTCCTCCAATCGATGGTGTTCACCCCTCCAATCTTATAACAAGTTAATGAGCACATCTCGAAGATACTGACTATGGGGATTTATGTGCTCAGATTTTAACAGGGCATGCCCATTATTGATATTCGAAAGGTGGGGAGGACATCATCCTTTTTGGGGGACACACTATAGTAACAGTTTCAATGTTGGAGGTGATTTTTAGGGATTTCCATACATCCACTTAGTCGGTACATCCATGTGTAGAGAAGATGTACCAAGACCTAAGACGTTTTCTCTGGTGGTCTGGAATAAAGAAGAGTGTTCTGGTTCTTGTCCCTTGATGCCTCACTTTTCAGCAATTAAAGGGTGATAACCAGGTTTTGAAAGGTTTGACTCAACCCCTTGAGGGGATATAATGGAAGTGGGATGGGATATATATGTACATCATGGTAGGATTACCACAAAAATCCCTGAGACATGATACCATTTGGTTGATCATTGACCTACTAACTATGTGGGCCCACTACCTAGATATTCAATTTTTGAGTCCACTAATGTGCTTGAGATGAATTTACGAGCATGAGAGAGTATTACTACATGGATTCCGGTCGAATATATTTTTATATATTTATTCTCACCTTACATCCATGTTGTGGAAGGGATTACTGGGGGTGTTTGGGAATCAGTTACTCTAAAGGACATTGTTTCACCCACAAAAGGATGATCAGACCGAGTGTACAATTCATGTATGGGAGGTAATACTATGGTCATTAATGTTAAATCATTGGCCAGTGTTGGGATGATTCATCATGGGTGATTGATTCCTTGAGTTTGATTTTAGTGGAAGCACTGGAATATGCAAAAGAGCACATGAGAGGGGGAGGCTCATAATCTTACATAGTACCCACATCTTTTTGAGGTGTCCAGTTTTTAGATTTTCCAGGATATAGAGCCCTAAGGTTGGGATAGTATAATGAATCGTATTTTCCCAAAAAAATTTAGATGTTTCTTGGAAGAATTATGAGACCTAGAGCTGAGGTCGCGAGATATTTTGAGGCACAATCTTCCCAAAACAGTTTGTTGAAATTTTTTTAATTTTCAATAAATTGTGGTGGCAGTTTTTCTAAGAACATGGAGTAACAGATAAATGGTATACAAGATTATAAAACTGGGTGCATATTCTGTTTAGAGTAGCATATTTACCTTAGTTGAGTCATATCATCTACCGGTATGGGTCGACATTGAATAATAGTTTTTGGATGTAACCATAAATAAAATTATTAAATTATGATAATTTAATTTTCAAATCCTAATAACTAATAAATAGGTTCTCCAATTAGAAATATGAGTCCTCTGTTGATAAATTATGTGGTATGTTTCTCTATGAAGGTTTATTAACTCTTAAATGGTTGACAGAATTATAAATATGTGTGCACATTTGTGTTTAGAGTCACATATTTACCTTAAGTGGGTCCTATTATCAGCTGGCATGGGTCATCCGTGAGTAATAGTTTTTTCACATAACCATAAATAAAATAATTAAATTATGATAATTTTATTTTCAAATATTAATAACTAATGAATAGAGACTCAAATTAGAAATATGAGACCAACGTTGAGTTCTTAATGTGTTGTCTTCACA
Source organism: Viscum album (assembly GCA_963277665.1). Taxonomy (NCBI): domain Eukaryota; kingdom Viridiplantae; phylum Streptophyta; class Magnoliopsida; order Santalales; family Viscaceae; genus Viscum; species Viscum album. The sequence continues at coordinate 1,300,476,371 of OY728140.1, read as the reverse complement.
AGGCATAGCTTAACTTTAGTCGTTGATGGTCATCAGTGCAAAAAAACCTAAAAATGACTTAACTGCCTTTAAATAATTTGAAGATAGATTATTTTTTGGACAAAACAATGATTTAATTTGTAGGATTCCATATATATAAATCGTAGAGTTAGCTATATAACCATAAGAATACCATAGATTCACAAGGAAGAGATTGTTGTATTTTCCATTTGTGAACAATGACTGGATTGTGAATCGACTATTAGTGCATGATGAAATCATAGGATCTCACCATTGATCATGTCGTAAATTTTTTATTCCACATCATTTAAAAACAAGTTAGTATGGTGTTATTTTTAATTTGATCTTTCCCTGATTCTGAATTCAATGGAGAACTTTGATGAACCCAGGAATAGGTAGATCCATAGTTTTATCTCTTGGGGGATGGGTGTATTAATGCGGTATTTAATAAAGGGTATATATTAATTGTGATTTCATAAATCTTAATTCATCCCTATAATGACAATTAACCAAGGGTAACTTGAACAAGGCCTAAAATTCATTCATTATATGACCTTGGTGACTTTTTATATCCCTATTATTTCATTTCATCACTATTGGACACTCGTTGTTGTGACTCGACAAGCTGGTAATCTCTGAATGTGATGGGACCCCTAGATCTGAGGTCAATTGACCATTGAAGCTTCATTAGTGTACATAAGGACATAATTAGTCCATATATATGGATGATTAATATTCTGGGCACCGGAGGATCCGTAGTGGTCTTTGGTGTTGCCCACGTGTAGGTGTGGAAGAAGACAAGGGGGAGGCTAGTAGTGACGAAGGGACCACATGGGATGTGGGGAGATGCGGGGAATAAGGGGAGGCATGCAATTTTTGTGAACCCCGAGGGCCAAGGTAGTATGCAGTAATGGTGTAAAACATGCATCAGGTGGGATGTATCCAGGGCGAGCCACGTCTAGTGAAAAAACATTCTAGTAGTACATTTCGAACAAAGGGAGATAGGTGACTCTTAGAGGCCCCGAAATTTGGACCTAGCGAACTAATGGACTGGAAAGGACCGGACCAGGTCCGGTCGGGTTCGGTGGGATAGATCGGACCCCAGATTGACATTTTTACAATAAACTGTCATAACATTCAAACCATGTGTCCGTTTGATGTTCTTTTTAAGGCGTTTAAAACCTTTTGTTGAGACTGTCCTTTTGAGATACTCAAAGTGAGTTTTTATGGATGTGGGTATTTGATCAACAACCATGAGTAGTGAAATTTCAAAAAATTATAATATTTTGAACAGAATCCTTTGGATGGTTCTAACATTGAGACTATGTGACATGATGAGACTATGTGACTCATCATGACTGATTTTTTATTAGAATTGACGGTCTCATCAGGATTCACTGCCTCATCGAGACTGGGTGTCTTACCAGGACTTTGTGTCTCATGGATACTGGTTGTTTTCTGGATTACATCTAATAATATTTTTTTGCTTCTTATAGACCTACACTTTTGTGATCTGACTATGTATCTTTATTGTGGTATAATTCATGTATTTATTTTTGGTATACATCATGTATTTCATTGTGGTATAATTCTTATATTCCTTCATGGTGATTCTTTGTGGGGTTCCTTTATAGTGATCATTTGTGGTGTTCAATAGTGGTGTTCCTTCATGACGTTCTTTAGTAGTGTCCCTTTGTGGTGTTCTATAATGGTGTTCCATAGTGGTATTTATTCATCATGTTACATCGTTGTGTTCCTTATTGGTGTTCCTTCATGGGGTCCCTTCCAGGTGTTCCATAGTGGTGTTACATAGTTTTGTTCCTTTTTGGTCTTCCATAGTGGTGTTTCATTGTGGTGTTCCTAAGTTATGTTCCATTGTGGTGTTCCTTAGTGTCATTTTTTTGGTGCTTCTTACAGGTGTTTCTCCATGGTCTTCCTTAGTATTTTTCCTTCATAGTATTTCGTAGCGGTGTTCTTTCATGTTGTTCCTTAGTGGTGTTTGTTTTTGTCCTTCCTTAGCAGTGTTCTTTAGTGGTGTTCCTCAATGGTGTTCCTTCATGGTGTGCCTTTGTGGGGATATATTGTGGCATCCCTTAGTGGGGTTCCTTCATGTTTTTCCTTAGTGGTTGTCCTTCATTTTTTTCTTAGTGGTGTTTCTTCATGGTTTTTGTTAATGGTGTTCCATAGTGGCATTCCATCCAGGTGTTCTTTCACAGTGTCCAATTGTTCTCTTCATTTGTGGTCATCCTTCATGGTATTCCTGTTTAGTTTCTAATTTATTATATTTTATTTTTGGATTAAAGGTTTCCTAATTAATATTTGTTTACTCACCCCTACTTGTTGTTTTCCATCACATGTTGTACCTTGTGTAGACGATCAATGCGCTGACAGAGTCCTAGGTGGACTATGGCTAGGTTCTTCTTAGAGAGAACAAGTAGTCAAGGTGTGATCATGTGGCTTCAAACAGTTGTCCTTGTACCTACCCATCAAGTATGGTTTTTCGTGGATGAGTTTTGGGAACATTTACACTCACAATTTGAAAAAACATTTTGTGTGGGATTGTATTTTGTCCCTTTTTACTTTCTACATTTTCAACTACTGTACTCTATTGTTGGTATCTTAGTGGTTTGTATTCTTGTTTAAAAAGAGTTTTTATATTTCATTATTTTGGGCATGGAAATGTTGGAGTGTGTACAAGTACATATGAAAATGCCTCTCATTTGTGGTATATGCCTACACAATGATAGTCACCAGCCACTGGCCTATTTGATGTGGGATTGGGGTAGTCACGACATACTCCCCTCTAGGATGGTTCTTAACCTGAGACATCCTTGTATTCCCTAGGAAATTATTTGAGTACTCAGAAGAAACCATTCTGATTCAAGGAGTTGGTGTCAATCATAGATTCCATACATGGATCGTGGCCCTTGTATACTAGCATATTCCTATCATGATTCCATAGAATCCATTCAAAATCAGTTTGGAATTTAAAATTCCATGGACATAGTCCTTTGATATGCATTGTTGTCTTTTTCTATGTGGAGCCATTGATTCAACCCATTAATCCCACTCATTATTAGAACACGATTACCTTAAAGAACACTCTTGGACTATGTTAGAATATATTACAATGGAATTCTGTTTTAGTTTCCCGATTTATTACACTCAGACCCATTTATAACCAGTCTACATTAGATATTTCATTAAATAACCAACATTAGAGGTCGATATTTCCACGGTTACACCTTATATCCAGTATTAATATTATTATGATCTATTAAATTAATTATTAAATCTTCACATGATATATATATATATATATATCTCAAATTAACATAAATATCTAATTAAATGATCTCATTTTCGATGACAGTTCTGGTTAAAGTTGAAGTATGCATGTGTTATTATTTCAGAATATCATTACATTTGAATACACCTTGACACTACTCCTTTATATGTACATAAGGGATCACATAGAAATTGTTGGTGGTGCCCTACTATTATTCGTCACACACTCTTTAAGGGACACCACGGGTTCCTTGGAATATTGTATGTATATAGGTGATGATAAGGGGATTCATGCTTCTTTGGACACATGACATGCATTTTTTTAGGATGTATCTTGGTAGTCGATGACTGATCCAATGCTCGAGATGATGGATAGTTTTTTTAATTTTTTTATCGTGAATAGTATTAATTTTACTATATTTATATATTCCTTGTAGACCTATTTTTCATCATTGTAGATACATGGTATGAAATCATTATTTGTATATTTTATTGTTCATCTACTGAGTTCACTATTTTTGATGGATATTAATCATTATATTTTAGTTATAATTGTTTTCATTATATTCATTTTGATATTTTTATCCATCTATTTTTTATAAATATATATCTTGTTCTTCACTTTAACCAATTTTATTGTTCTCCTCAAAGACACACCTGCAGATTTCAATACGTGTTGGCATCACCTTGCATACGGGGAGATGCGCATGAGGCCATGTAGCCCACCGACTTGGGGGACTATTGATGGTAACCAAGGTTAGGATGTCATAATTTTGTGTTAAATATTAATTTTATTATCTTTTTTATTTTTCTTTGGGAATTTAGACATGAAATTAAAGACATGTTGGAACATGGTTACAATTATTGCATGGGAGTAGCTAAACTGTGTTTAAAATCAATAACATGTTTCCCTAGAATGATAAATAATTCTTCTATATTTCCTTAGCTAAAATTGATATATTTTCACCAGGGGTTTATTCACATGGGTTGTGAATCCTGTTATTCTTTATATAAATTTATCTTTTTATGGTATGAGAAAGACCGTTGTTACAAGAATAATCATAAACACATATAAATCACATTCCATGCAAATTCCACACCTTATAGGTGCATTTTTTGTGATCATTACTTGTTTTTACTATAAATGCTGAGTGATACAAGGTTTTTATGTATTTCTATGTGCAAATATTCTTTTTTAGTGTAAGTGTAATGATTATATAAATGTTTAACATCATTATAAATAGTGAATTATTGTATGGGTTGATGGTGGAATCATAAATAGATGGTTTCTACCCATATTATCTATATACCTCTAGAATGATGAGATATTATTTGGATGTGATGACATGATAAAAATTTTCAATTATATAATTTATGGATTCATAGGAATTGAAATGGGTAATTAAATTATTAGATCCATCATAACATTTAAATTCTATATTAGAATGTAAGAAAACTAATTTAAGGTAAAATTGGTGTCACTTTCAATTATAATGTGTATGGACCATTATTAGCTGGGAATGAAAATCCATTTAATCAAACATAAATATATGTATATACGAAAATAATAACATTAAATGTATATTCTAAACATAAAATTAAATGGTCACTTGTAAGTGAGGATGCATGGTGTAATTGACCTTTCACTTAATAGAAACCCTTTAAATCAAATTTCAAGACCTTTCAAAACACTAGTTCTATATGTCTGTTTTTGGGGTAATAAACATTGGGAAGTGAGCGAAATTTCTTATAATATTCTTACTCTAGTGTATCTATCTACTCTTAAGTCTTTATTTGAGTCATGTTCTTGGAATTTTATAGGTATTCCACCACGATGACCTCAATTCGTGTTCTATGATGGTGGTGACATCAATGCTCTAGAATTGGTGGTCCCTATTCTTCCATTACTTCATCCTAGAGTGGAACATTATGAACTGCCTATTATAAATGAATTGGGAACCAACACTTAGTATTGAGGGGGTTTCATACATATGGTAATTTCAATTAATGGTACTCCCTCACCTAAACCTATAATGGCGGATCATACTCTTGAGTTCCAGTAGTAGTATCCAACCAAAATTCTAGGAGATAATGATCCATAAGCTGGTGAGTTTTAGGTTGAGGACAATATATCATTTTTTGAACATTTTGGGGATGCCTCATGATTGGAGGAAAAATATTACCACCCATAGATTTTGTGATTCCTCTAAATACATGTTTAATGATATTACAAGAGCTGGTCAACATTACAGAATGGTCGGGGTAGACTTCTATAATGCATTGTCTAATTCCTTATTCCCTATAATGCTAAGAGATGGGAGAGTTATATAATTAATGCACATTGATAAATGTGGTTTGTCTATTAAGGACTAATGAGTGATTTTTTAATTTTTTATATTTCTTCACTATGGTTCAAGATGGTGATGAGCAATCACAAGTGAGGCATTTGGAGGATGATCTTTTTTTCCATCTGCTCACAGTTAACTTTATTTCTTCTATATACCTTTTTAGATATATTTAATCACTCTATTTCCACATAGATAAAAATAAGAGATTTATATAGTACTATCCCCAATGTATAAGGTTCTAGACTTGGATGTATTTATTCTAATGGAAGGAAGAGCATCCTTGAGGTTTCTCATTTAGGTAGTAGCAGATATAGTATCAAAATTGCCAACTCCATTATATTCCATTAGTGTGGTGTGTGTGGGAATATGATGAATTAGTGTGATGGTGTCTATCATGGGATTCATGATATTAGCTATACAGGACATCAATGGAGGTTTTTCATATCATTCTACCTGTTTCTAGAGGAATATGATTTGCAACATATCCACCATTAGGGACAGGATCAGTTATGTTAAGTTATTGAGAAATTTGGAGTTGCAATGATAGGATAGGATGAAGATGAGATTATGTTTGTTCAATATAGAATTTTTAATATCATCTTCAGTAGATTAGATCTTCTAATGGTAGTCTAGTTGTAGTATTGGGAAACGGATCAGGCTAGTTTCATGATTTAATGATAATACTATCAGATCAAAGTATAGGATTGTTGAATGTATGAATTATTATTGTATAATCCTCTATTATTTAATATTATTTATTCTAAAAGTGTGTATAAACAATTTTAATATATATATCGACCCTGGAATGTATTATTTTGTTAATTTTGTACTTATTTGGTGTGAGGAACCTAGACACACCATTGTTTGTACGATCATTGGGCATATGCCAATGAATAGTATGTCCCCTTAAAGTAGGAAGTTATACCTTCTTATGGGAACTCTTCGTACATGAGATAATGAGAATTGATATAATAATCAAGAGGGATGGTGTAGTATCTTATCACAACTATGTGGACATCCATTTCCACATGGTATCATTTACATCACCAGAGTATGGTAGTTATCTTCTTATAGGTTAGTGGAATGATTAGACTATTAGAGGCAGACTAAAGCATAATTGTCTTAGAGTGCTGGCATCTCATATATATATATATCCATTTTAAATAAGATATATGATTAAAATAGTTAGATTTTACTCCCAAATAACAACATTTCATGGATGTATTTCATGATAAATTTCAGGTCTTAACTTCTTATAGGGTGGGAGAGTATATGATTGTGCATGTTTTAAGGACACCTCCATTATCTATTCCACTATATAAGAAGCCATTAAATGAACCCCAGGAGCTCAATATACCATTGGATCATTATGATGTTAAGTATACTATCTGACTCGATAATTAGTCTTGGGGTTCACACGTGGTTTTCTCCTAGAAAGAGGATTTGAATCTTTTTATATGTATGGATTACCAACCATTGAACTATATTATGGTTATGAAATTAAATCCAGTTCATTAAATATATGATATACATTATTATCAACTTGGATATGTGGACTTCTTGATGATTGAAATGAGAGTTTAATATCATCAGTTGTGGTTATTGTTTTAAGATATGACACTTGTGATTCTCCATAATTGGTAGGATTTATATGGGTTTTTATTATGTTGTTCGGTTTAGAAAATTTTCCCTCCATATTCATGGGCATGATGAATATGATCTTCTAACCCTATCTGGAATCTGTTTTCTAGTATTCTTGGATGAAATAATGGTGTATTATCCTACTCGGTTCAACCATCCAAAACACCTCGAGTTCAATTTTAATACACTATGTGAGCATTATCTATATTTAAATCATTATATGTTGAAATTATTTACTGATGTAGTTTACTTGTGGGGTCATTTGTACTTCGAAAGAATAATATCAGTTAAAATAGTGAAGGATATTGTTTTAGTTTCTAGGGAGTGTCCCATGAACATGATTAATATACAGAGATTATTGGTGCTATATGGATTAACATGCATTTCACGAAATACATATTAGGACTTGTAAACTGATTAAATTTATTACAATGAACAGTTGGTTGTACTTATAGCCTGAATCCTTTGATAGTTAAATTTAATATATGAATGGATGGCTATCATTAGAACAAATTGTGATTATGTTGTATCTCATTAGAGGATATATAATGTTCTGTAATGAATCAGTGAAACAAGATAGTTAAAGTGTTGATTTGGGATTATATAATCATAGTGTATTGTTGTATCTAGTTAAGACATCATGATAATAATTACATGGCGTATGAAATTGAGTTGGATGTATTTCTCCATGACTTATGATACTATAGAAACAATGTGATGGGTAATAGCTTTAACGTGATTATACACCACAAGATCCTCATATATTTCGTTATACAATGTGACATAAATCTTAAAAATCAATTATGGTTCAAATATCATTAGTCCTTCCACATTTTTATTCCATATATGCATATAAATAGAAATGTGGTTGTTGAACTTTTCAGTTAGAAAATAGTTGAACATTTCGTTCTAGAGGCTATTGATGAATTGAAATTTATGGCCATATTTTTCGAGTTATACCTTGAGTTTCATGAGATTCATGAGTGGAAATTCCTTATGGCCTCAAATGTTAACTTCTCTATTATGTATTAGATAAATAAAATTATTTTTTGTTATCCTAAGGGGTTGGTACTTCAAGAGATAATTTATATAGAGGAGCTACCTCTGGATAACACTGTTTATAGACACAACATCATTTTTACACATGGGATTATCTGGCTTCCTACCGATATGAGAGAGGAACTAATGTTTGAGTCCCATGCTTCCTAGTGGTCAGAGCCTCCAGGCATCTTCAACATGTATTTTGATAAGTGTCATGAGTATTAGAGGCCATGGATGAATAATTATATATCAGTTTTTATTAGTAGTTCATTCATCTATCATATGGTAAATACAGAGCACCTGAAGACACCTATCATTTTATAGTTGTATTTGGGCTTAGATGAGAATTTATAAGATGTTTCAATGGATTTTATAGTAATATTTCCATGGTCACAAAGATGTAGTGGCATTGTTTGGGTAGTCCATGAGAAGCTAATAAAATTACCCCACTTCAATCTTATGTTGTTGACTTTCCATGTTGATGAGCCGAGAAGACTATCTATATATGAGTTCGTATGTCTACATAGGGTCCTTGTACTCTAATTTTATGTTGGAATTTTGAATTTTAATTGAGTTTCATTATAGGGTTACAGAGAGCTATGAGTACCCCAATGTTTCCGAACACATCCACTCTCCCTCAGATAGATGTCGGGTCAGAACAGATGATACATGAATTAGAGGACATGATGTGAGCATGTGTCCATGTTTCTATTTGATATAAAGAGAAGAATATTCCCATTATTGAGTAATCCACGAATAATATTTTTGAGGAAAAAAATCAGATTGATATATATGAGGCCTTTTATTTTAGGTTTTTTTGATTTCACCCCTATGCTAGTTAGAGGCATGATATGTATTAATAATATGTCTTAATGTCATGAAAGATTCTTTGGAAAATTTCTAGATAATTGGAATTGAATTTCTACTACTCAGTCTAGAAAGAGATCTTTTGTCAATCACCATTTAATACAACATGAGTTCACGGATGGGGATTGTGTTTCACTATAGTTATCACCTTGTTTGGAACATAATTGGATATAGAGGCAAGGGAAGATAATTTCATTATTTATCATTCCATTTGAGATCATGGATATAATATAAAAAATAATAATTAATTTAAAATAATCCCTAATAGTATATTATAATTCATGGAAGATATGATCATTAATATAAAGATTAATACAAACACCAATATTATGTAACTAGTTAATGTGATCAAAAATATGATCACTGGTTGTTGAAAATTGGTAGAATTCATATAGATAATGAATTGTGATATATATTATAAATTACTTTTTGGAGCCAGTATAAGAGAAAAGGGTTTTATTTTTCAATTTCATAAATTTAATCTATTTTTTCAGTTATGAAATTTATTTTTTATATCAATTGTATATACATCCTCTTTGGGTGGATTCTTACTAAATTAATATATTCTTTTTATTTTAATATAAATTTTACCCCCAATCATTAAAGGGATTTTGTTGGAAATTCAATGCAATCTTAAATTATTTTTCTATCCCAATGTTCATTCTTTAGGACCCATGTTTTAATCCACAATTATTTCTTATTTTTTACTTTAATTATTTATAGGAAATACTTTTTATCATATTTAACTAGAATTATATGGGATTTAAAATTCTATATTTTTATCCCAACATATATTATTTTGATAACAATGTTAACATAATTATTGTAAAACATAATCTTTTCCAGGGTGGAAAATCTATAAAATTTTTGATAAATTAAAACAGGGTGTACATTGAAAAATTAATTAATTTATAGACACTTGAATGTGGATGTTTCAAATAAACATATTCAATTATGGGTAATAACCCTTATAATTATTGGTAAATCATTTACTCCAGCATCACTATAATTATTCATGAGTGGGACATGTAATGAATACTGGTGTAGACACTCCCAAGTGATATGATTTGGAATATTCACACACTATTTATAAAATATTAAAATACATTTTCTATACATATATTTATACTCAATTCTCTGATATCTATTGATTCCAATTCTAATCTTATAACATGTTGAAAGTAGAATTTCCACGATATTTCTTTGATAAGGTTACTTCTTATCAAAATGATGGAATAATAAAAAAAATCTATGTAAATTAATTGATATTATCAAAGTAGTATACAAAATACATTTTATTAGGTAAGTATCTATATTACATGTTTCATATTATATAGGTATTTTGGTTTTTATTCATCCATAGGTTCTTTCAAGAATGGTATAAATGGTCTTTTTGACTCTTCTGGTAAGCTCATTTCACATTATAAAGTGATGGGTGGGGAAAATATTTATAGCCCCTGATTGCATTGACATGTATTGTGAGGCAATATATCATGTGATGTGGTGAATAGATCTCCAAATATTAGTTTAATTTTATAGAATAAGTATATGATATCATGTTTAGATAATCAAAAATATACATTTCATTAGAATGAGATGAATGATTTTTATTATCCATGTTTTCATTTATTTTCATTGAAATATAATTTAATCAGTTTCAATTAATTCAAAATTAATATTTTTTATTGATTCATGTCATATTAATTATTCCATTATTATTAAATGATAGCATCTATTGTATTCTACTCTTTAATGCGTAGTGGAGAACACAGCTCAATTTTTTTCCATCCCGTGGAATACTGAATTTGAACTATGTGTAATTTTTTTGAATGTGATGGAAGGGAATAAATGTTCTCCCAATGTATTAATTCACTATGTTATGTTTCATATGTAATTTATGCCTATATATATATATATACTTCCAAAATTATTATGTTATTTGATATTATAGAATTGTTTTTTTTTTCAGCTAATAATGTTATATAAGAGTTAACTCAAGGTTTCTAGATAAAACGATCTAATAGTTTAGAGGTGAAGGAAATATTTGAAAGGTATATACTTGGACAAAATAGATATTTTTTGTTTTATAATTTTTTTAATAATAAGTGCACATCATTCCTTATAATATTTATTATTATTAGGAATATCTAAAAAATATTTTCAAGTATTAATCAAAATTGGTTTCAACACCGATCTCAATGAGAATTATACTGTCAAATAATAAAATAAAAAAATTTGATGACCCTATAAAATTTAAAATTATAATTTTAATGTTTTTTATTCATAATTTTTTCAATATAGAACAATGTATATTATATTTTTTCATGTTATCATTATTATTGATAACTATTGGAGTCTAATTTCATGGACATTAGGTGAATTCTCATGTATATAGAATGAAAGATAGAATCTATATTGAAATATGGTACCAATTAATAATGATGTATTTTGTTATACATATGTGAAATAGGATGGAAAATTTTATGATTGATTATCTACATCCAGTGGTGTTTTGATTATTGGGTAAAATGTGTTTATATTTTCTTAAAATTTTGAAAAACTCAATTATCATCAGTTATGCTATATATGAATTTGTGCCAAAGACTCAACCTATAAACCAGTTAATGTGGATGAGGATTCAGTTTGATGTAATGAAGGTGTTTGTGAATATCCCACCACTTGTGAAACGTAATAATAAATCTGTAATTAATTTATAAATTAATATAGTTCAAAAGTATTGATTCAAGGATATTGGAATAAAAAGTAATCATACAGAATATGGATAAAAAATTTGAGATAAATTTTTTCTTATTAATTTTAAATTACAATAATTTTTTACTAAACCACTACAAAAGGACACATGATATAGACTGAGGTTGATGAAGGGAGTTCACCACCATTCCCATAAAGTCATTTGTGTGATGAAACAATACCATATAAAAATTTTGTTTTAATTTTTCTATAAAACATGGAGAAAAATAACATAGATTTAATTAGGATTATTCCTTTATGTATTTCAAATGCTTATTTAAAATAATATATAGAATAAATTTTATCGATAATCCAAAAACGTGTGTTTTTAAAAATTGTGGATAGATCTCTTATATAGTGGTAGAATGTATTTAGAGATAGTTATAGACAGAGAAATTTTCATATTTCTTTATATATTTGTACTATTTTTTTATTAGTGAAATAAAATTTTTAATTTTTCACTATAAATTTGGGAACATGTTATTCATAGGTTATATGAATAGTTTGAAAATCTGTAAGAATTATTACCATGTCTTCCATAAGTGGTATCAGTACAATTATTGAAATCCATATAAGTTATTATTATAGAAACAAATTTATTATTAATTAATTTTTCATCATTCCTTAACTAATTTTTGACATATATACTAATAATTATTTAAAGTAGATTCTTTGATTCATGTATTGTGTTTGAAAGTAAAATATATTCCCTAGTTTCCAAAAAATAAAATGATGGATATTTATAATCATATAAGTTATTTTGGAACATATTGGGACCTCGAGGGGATTGATTATATCAAAAAAGTATTCTCATATTAGGATATTTCATATTTTTATATTTGTATTAAATACATTTCAAAATTACATGCCCAATGACCATAATACATGATTCATTAGACAACAGTTTCAAAATATTCTAACATGGTGAATTCTCTTCATCGTATTCCACAAGGATCGTAACCATTATTACTCTTCACAAACATACCATATAAAAACCCATTCTTTATAACATAGCGATATCTTTTATGAAAAAGGTCCAGATAAAACGTTCAATGTGGGTTATAAAAGAATATATATATATATATATAAGCATTACACACCAATAAGGGTATTTTAATATGTGTATAACAACTGAAAATCATATTGTATATATGAATGATCATAACTCAAAGCATGGGTTAATGATGGGCCATTCATAATACATGAATAAAAATTAAATCAATGAATATATTTCATGACAACATAACATTTTCATAATACATGTACTTGTATCATTGACATCATCTTGTGACATTGTGATCATTTTTAAATAAAAATAGATTCACCCATTATGTTGAAGACATTAAATTAGTCCCTCTTATAAACTTATATACATGAAACTTGGCCCTTGCATTAAATTTTTAACATGTAGTCATCCCTATTAATAACATTGTGAACAAGTAATTAGGTTAACTCTAAGAAGTTACACATTATGGGTTTGATAGACCACATTACCTAGAGGAATCGACTTACTCATACATGAATCATTTCACTCCCCAAACCATCATAGCATACAAATTCATTTATTGTATAGGGTTTACTCCCAATTTAATTATGTTCATATCATGATCTATATATTGATATAGAATTACCCAACACATCTTATGGAGGTATAGGGACCACCTATCTCATATTGAAAACAATATTTAATTTTTTTACTATATCATAAACATTCATTATATCGTATCCCATGATATGACATGGGTATAAAAAACATGTCAACATATCATAACATATGGAAGAGATAAAGGTTTTATAGAATATCCAATTAAAAGAAGTGGGTTCATAATAATTTTATCATCTTATAACATGTGGAAGCGAAATAGTTTTCATGACCATCATTACAATAAATTATAAACCATCCATACAGACAATATAAATTTTATTAGTGGATCTTATCCCTTGTAAGTCATAAGTAACCCCAATGGTTGTAATCCATGATGGATAATGATTTTTATCAATGGTAAAGAAACATTATTATGGGAAATATATTTTCTATGAAAATAATTTTTAATACATTAATCCTTTTTAAAAATATATTTCCTTGAAGAAAACATTGAAATATTATAATGGATTCCTCAAAAATAATTTTAAAACATTCTAGATGAAAATATATTTTTCGCATTGAAAAACTATTTTATAAAATAATAAAAATGTTAATCATTTTTCTTTAAAATAATACATGAAAAAAATTAATATAATCATTGAATAAATTATTTTCCATGAATTTGTAAAATTATAGTTTTTCCGTACTTGGAAAATGAGGATTCCTTTTAAAATTGTAGTTAATGTAAAAAAATGTTTAGAAATTGACATGAGTAGTCCTCTAAATTTTATTTTCTAAATATTAAAACATGGGAAATATTATAAAATAAAAGTAATAACATACTAATAACAAATTATTGACAAAATTATTAGAAAACACGGTTTTGAGAGAGAATATATCTTCAACCGAAGTGAAAAATAATGATAGATTTTCATAAGAACTATTTCTTAATTATCATAATTAAAAATAATTGAAAATTTATACCATTAATTGAAAAATTAATGAATTAATAGTGGATAACATAACTCATTATAATTCATTATAGTTGTATCATAATATCTTATCTTTAGAAACATAATCATAAACAATCTTGATAAATGATGAGACTGTAACAAAAATTTGTTACCGCTTTGGCATCCTTGAATCAAAATCACCATGGAAAAATAAAATAAAATGGAACCTAAAATGATATTGAGAAAAATAAATTCATGATATTAAAATTCATAGTGGAATTATATACACCACACGCAATAATATTAGTGCATAACATAACATACTTCTCAAATAAGATATATTGTTAAAAAAAATCACTTACCGATTTGGTTACATTTGATCATTAAACACCACAAAATTTATATGCTAAAATGGATAAGTAAATAGAAATGATTCATTTTTTATTAATCATAAATTAAATTAATTTTTATTATTCGCACAATATCAATTACATTTGTGGGGAATATTCAACTATCTCACAGATTTAAAATGTGAGATAGAGATCCCTTATACATTTAGTTACATTAAAATCTTAATCCCCCAAAAAGAGTGACATAAATGGAAATATAAGTTTTCATTAATTGAGTTATATTGATGATAAATAATTTCATAGGGTAGTACATACACAAGAAAAAAATAGATATGTGGTGAATTTGGAACATGTCTTTCAGAAAATAATGTGATACTATAAATCCCCTTACCATAAGTATTGAATTCCTTCCTACTTCTTAATAATTTTTGTATAATAAACATAATTTTATTACATAACTATTACATAGGAATAAATATATATATAATTAAAGATATTATGTGTTTATGACCTTTTAATATCCATTTATTAACAATTCCATGATAAATTATGTATCTGTAAATAACTGCTTTTTTTCATATATGATGTGATTTATTAAATTTTTTCCTATTAATTTGATAATTATTTTTTCATATCCGTAATAATAAAAATATTATAAAAACATATATATTGATAATATATTAATTTATTTTTATATATTAAATTTTGGAATAGTAAATTAAATAAAAAATCATTGAGACAGCATGCCACACCTATACATGAATGTTGCAACTAATTTTTTCTCAATGTTAAACATAGAAAAGTAAATGATATAAATTTTTATATATAGGTATATTATATTTATTGTAACATATTTATCTCATATATTATATATATTTTTAATAAACCCATCCTCTATCATTTCATGTTATATGTGAACTAATCAAATAGCTTTATGAGGCAGTTATCTACCGAACACATGAAAAGAATTATTATATTTTCATAAAATGGAAACTATGAAGGCAAGTGTTGTATAGTAATTAAATGATCTCAATAACATTATAAATATCATATATATCAAATGTAAATTTTTTCTATCATTAAACTCATCCCATAAAGGTGGTAATGGAAAACTGAATTACAATATTTTGTTTGGTGGTAGTCCATTATACACACGAATGTTTATTTCATAACCCATTTGATGGTTGTTGGTCTAAATGTTGGTGATACACATAACATAAAAATATTATAAAATATTTAATAAAATATTTTTATTATATAATAATTATATGATAATATTTTATTGGGTTTGAGGAAGAAATAAAAATAAAATGTGCGTTTATGAACATTGCCTCTTCTTCTAGTATCTTATATATGTTTTCTTAAAATCCATTATTTGATGGATTTCCATGAATAGTATGGATTTAATGATGTTTCTATGGATGTTTGGATGTGATTTTGGAATATTTTTTTTATGATACAAATGGATTTATATGTCTAAATGAGTGGGTAGATTGAGGGCCCCTTTTTTGTTTAGAAGGAGTGACATTCTTGTAAATACATAAAATAATTCAATATTATGAGGTCTCCCATACCTCATGCACCCCCATAAATTAATAATAAATGTTGTGAGAGGTAATTTGGTAATTTAAAACCTCCAAAAACAAAATAAACATTCTTTTATATTTTTCACATAGTATTGATTTTTACATATTTTCAAACTTATCATTTTTACCAAGGAAACTTGTATATTTTTATTTACATATGTAATTTGAAAATAAATTTTCAGATTAAAAATATAATTATTATATAATTTAACCTAATTAATATATATATATGAAATCTAATTCCTTAAAAAATAGCATGGTTTTTTAAAAACTTAATCCAAATTCATGTATTGTTCAAAACACTATTTTAATATTAATCTTGTTGATTAATTTTAACTACTTTAATTAATTTTTATATTCAAATATTAATTAATTTATTATTATAGAATATTAGTTACTCTCATTAAGAATATTTATTATAATTTTTTAAACTTGATTAAAATAATTTTTAGAAGTTAATTTAATATTAATACTTCATATGTAATGAGAAAGCATGTTTTTAAATGAAACTATTCAAATGTTTGAAAAAAAAATTATCTACATGAAACGTGTGATTGTTTAAAATGAATTAAATTCTATTAAATGATATAAAATTGATATATTTTTTCTTTAAAACCAATTTAATATATAAGTTAACATTACAAGTTATTTATATAAAAATGAAATATTCAATTAAAATTCAACATTTTTCACTATTTGTAAAAATTAATCATTGGAGAAAAAACCAAAAAAATACTAATATAATTTGTATAAAATTATTTTAAAAAGAATTAATTATTTTTTCAAAGTAATATCTAAAAATGTGGTGAAAATAAATTTTAAAATATAGGTGCCAAAAAAGGTGGTAAAACTACTTCTTGAAAAGAAATACAGTTTTAAGCATTTAATTGGATATATATTTATAAATAATTTAGATTACACATATGACGAATTTTCGAAATTATATAAGATATATAATTTATTAATTAAATAATTATAATTAAATTATATATATTGGTGTTATATATTAATTTTGTTTCAGTAAAAATATTCATTTATTTTGAAATGATTTTTATATTCTTTTATAATTAATTTATCAACAATTAATTAATTACATTAACAATGTCACCTATATTTTCATAATTTATATAATAATTTTCATACCCTCTATTCTGACCAATACATGATAACTATCATATATTAATATTTTCATCATATATCATTTTATCATTTAGAATCGTTGTTGTCTATAGTATATGCTAAACAAGGAAATGTCTGTAAAAATGAAAAATGATGTGCTTCTAATATTCATGAAAATTAAGTTTTACATGAATTGAAATAAAAAATTATTATTATTTGTAATACTAAAAATCAAACTGATTAAATTCATTTGAAAAAAAATCAAAAAAATCTCAGGGTGTTACATTCATCCCCAAATAAAATTAATTCCACCCTTGATATTCATATCGATTGTCAAAGGATTTAAACCTTAAAATTAATTCATAGAAACCAAAATCATATAATTGATTAATAAATATTCATTTATGAGAGGAAATTTGGAAACAAAATAGTTATCAAATGGAACTCCATACTAGGTTTCCAAATTGGAGAAATTTGAAGGGAAGTGATGATTTGGACATGGAAAAAAAGAATATGTAATTATAGAGAGTGATAGAGGTCACTGATCATATGAAAATAGATGATCAAGAGAAAATTAAATACAAAATAACTATAAATCTATTATTATTTATGGTTTGATTTGATTTAATGAAAGTCATGGTAGTATGACTGCATATTTGTTTCAATATCCTTTTCCAACAGATGATGAATTTTTATAAGAATACATGCTTACATGATTTTATTATATTTCAAAATCAGAGTCTCCGCTTAAACTTTTTCTTGATAAATTTACCCTTCATATCTTAATCTAATAAATGATGGTGGATTTTTAATTTAAAAAGGACAAATATATCATAAGATCCATAAATATGATGATAATTAATTCCCACTCACTTTATATATGATACAATAAAAAGAGTTTAACATGTTTTACATAAAAAATATTATTTTGAAATTATAAATTAATAATTGAACCCTTATCCACATTTCAAATTAAATCTTAGATAAATTTTTATCCTTATAAGCCTCTAAAAAAATTAAATCCAAAACCTGGGAAATAAGGTGGCTAGAATTCTAAAAAACAACACAATGTTAATCCCCCATTAATAAAAATGTATATCCTGATTTTCACGTACACATAATATAAATACTTTTATAATGTATTATATTTAATTTATTAATAACATAAATTATATTATAAACTAAATGAAAACAATAATTTCCATTCATTCCTAGAATGAAACCAAAAACAAAGTGAGGATAATATTAATCATCGTGGAAAACCCTGTAATCATGAAAATCAATTATATGATTTATAAATTTCAACACATCCTTTTTTTGTCTTTTAGAAATTTGTTTCATTTTAGGTTATTCATGGTTATCAACTATTTTAATCTATTATGATTATTCTTAATGTGATTGTAATTTTTAAAGCATTGCCCATGGGAGTATCAAATTGGTTGTGTAGTGTGGCCTATTGTTGTACACCAGTTCCATATCAATTCAAGAAAAATAAGTTATTGTAGGATTTTTAAACCTAGGTACATCTATTCCAAATCCACTATAACTTATAGTTTCCAAATAGTGATTAATTTTTATGAAAACTCTCACTTTATACCATAACAAAATTCAAGGACATTTTTTTTATACATTGACTCAACCTTAGAATTATCCTTAGACACATCCCTATACATATTCTTAAAAATATCCCATATAATACCACTAATGTTTTTCTTACCCTGGTATCCAAAGGATAATTAAAACATTCAATCAATTCCAACAATAGATACCCTAAATTTTTAGACATGTATATTGCATATTTCAAGATGAATATTCAATACATTATAAAATTTGAAACGTACCGACCCCAGAATACAGGATCTGGTGCATTATTTTAATATATTGGAATGATTACAAGGAATAAATTCTCAAAGGACCGATCAGTTTTTTAGTCTTGTAAACAAGATACATACATAATTTCAACACTACAACTTGAATAGAAAAACAAAACTAATTTATTCAATTAGAAACATCGAAGATTCCAAGATTATTCTTGCAAGTCACTCATAACAAACATTATTATATCCTGGGAAAATGAATCATGTGAAAATGGGTGAGATCAAATGCTCAATAAGAGTAATCAATACAACAAAAGATAACATAAAATTTAGGAATAGTGAATAATTGAAAACACATTCCTTTACAAATAATTAACATGAACACCTCATGGAAAGAATATGAGATATGTAAATAATTCCATAATAAAACATGTTAATGGGTATTCTAATAGACTAATAACCACATGAAATATCAATAGATACTCTCATAATGATGGAATGTATAATGTCGGACATCATAACCACCTAGTCGAGGCCTCGTTCCATGACTATAAATAAGATTTTGTCAAGACCTTGTGCCAAGACCCATGTTTGTCTCATGATACCTACTGATGCATCGAGGAGCTATAGCAGGCTCCACCCATCACTTAATATGTCCAATTCATTCCTCATATGATAATATTGAAACATAACATAAATATTCATATTAAAACTATCCTACGAATTGTCAATACATTATCCACAAACAATGAATGGTATAAAAATAGCACATCCATAGTAAAAAATAAGACATTCAATACAGAATGAAAGATTGTATTTTAATAGAATAACTTCATTTGAGAAAAATGAAGGATATTGAAATAGATTAAAATAATCATCAAAACTATTTGAGATAAATATCCACCTTTTCTTGAAAAAATTTAAAAGTCACACAATTTGTCAATATGTTTTTTAAAAATATATTTTTGAATAAAATTGTCCCATACCACTTTGAAACATTTAAAAGGAATTTTAGTTTTCAAACATTAATGTCCATATAAATAAATCCTTAAAACCATTTTTAAAACAAGGACATTGATGAAAAATATTTAGAATAATAAATCATTAAAACATTTAAAATGATATTTTAGTAAGAGTTCCTAACCAAAAGAGAGACAACTGAATACAAATATTTGAGGTAATAAAAAATTTATAATATCATGAGAATAAATAGATTCATGAAATACTCTGTCAAAGTATATTATATTAACGATAAAAAAGTGAATTGGTGTATAACAACAAATAAGTCTCAATGGAATGTAAATTGAGATGAAATCTCTTATAAAGACGGTATTCCTAAGTTAAGGATAAATCAATGACATAATAATGAGTGAAAATATAAAAACACTAAATATAAATGGAAATTCTGTGTAAATCAAATAGAATACGTTCACACATTTTCTTGTAAAAACAACACCAAGGAATTGGATGTTCAACTCCCTAAATGGAGAGTGATTTAAAATTAATCTTATCAAGTTCATATTGATGAAATAAGAATTTATCAATATAGTGATTATTTGTATCTAATTTACATCAAACATAAGGGGAGTGGAAATTACTAAAAAAATAATTAATAGTGATTCCACTCAAAATCAATGTGTAAAATAATCAATGAATTATGCGTAAAGCCCAATGAGTGGAAATTGAAATTTGAAATTCCCATACCGATTTGGTAACTTATGAAACATAAACCCCATGAAAGAAGTATCATACGGTGAATATGTAAATACCCATAAATTAAAGTATATTACAAAAATAATATAATCATGGTCAGTACATACTCTACACAAAATGAAATAGTGGCCAATATGGATTGAATCTCAGAGGAATAAAAGCGAGATGAAAACCGTTACTTTGTTGTAATCAATCAAGTCGTATGAACAAAATTTAATAACCGCCAAATGATTCATAGAATACCATGAGTATAAAAATAATAATGATAATATATATCAAATGGAAGTACACAATACACCACATAAAATAAATAATTGGAGAATAATGGTAATCTCACAGAATTAAAAGTGAGATAGGAAACCCATTACCTCAAGTCTGACTTGTCTTGTATGTTCCTTGTTCATTCTGAATAATAATCTTAAGTTAATTTATACTTGATTAAGAAAATTTATCATGTTTATTATTACTTTTATATCACTTATTACCTTGATATAACAATTAGTTAATTATTTGAGTTCATATTGGATATTTTATATATGTTATGAACTTGATCCAAAAATAAACTCGTGATAATTAGAATTATTCCTTGTGATCAAAAGTCCAATTTCTCCAGATTGATATACATGATTTAGATTTCATATATATATTATATATCCAGTATATATATCTATTTATAATAGTACATAACATTTGGTGATAAAAAATTAAATGTACCGTTCATGGAGACGGTAAGACGTACGTATGCATGAATGCTACTATCCTTTCTATTTTGTATTTTAATTTAAATAAAACATAATTATACATAGGTATATAATAATTAAATTATAATATCAAATATAATATCATTAATTCCATCCCTTATACGCCTCATATGAGGCATTAACGAGTCATATCATTTTGAGGGGGCGGTAGTCGGCACTTCCTCAAATGAAATTATGGAGTTTTACTCGTAATTGAAACTATAAAATACTGATATAAATGGAAAATTCAGAAGCATAATGAAATCATAAACATAATATATATATATCATATATAAATACAATTCCATATTAATGGCCACTATAAGAGGCAGTAGTAGATAATTGAACAATCATCTTTTCGTGAGGTGTTTGTTTCCCATCCACAGAAACAATATGTTCTTCACCCATTAAATGGAGGTGTGTGTAAGTGTTGTTAGAATCCTTCTCATAAAAACATAGTACAATATTTAGGATACTTTTGTTGTTATAAAATAAAGTAACAATAAAATTTTAGGGTGTTTGAGATGTAAAATAAAAAAACAAAATAATTTAAGAGAAAGTGTTGCATTTAATTTGGTTATCTTTCTTTGGTTTGAACCAAAAGCCCTTCTAGAATTTCCTTATGCCCTAGGTGGGGATTCTAGGAGGAATAAGGGAATCATAAGAGAATATTTTGGTAGGGTTTGTATGAGGCAAGGGGATTGAGAGGTGTGTGGAATGGGTTAGAAGTTATGTCTTTTTATAAGGGGGTGGAGGGGCTCTTTAGGAAAGAGTGGAAATATTATTTTATTATATAGTGATATTCAGATTATAAAGGCCCAAAGCTTATTAAAGATGAATATAAGATGAATCATTCTTGAAATAAATTCATCCAATAATAATTGGACTAGTTTTGGAAATTATTTTAATAATAATAATCATATTTATGTAAAACATTTATTAATGATGTAAATACTACATCATTATTGATTCATAAATAATTTAATTTATTTTATGTCTAAAAGTTATAAAAAAATTTACCATAATGTAGGGAATATTTTTATCTTTTCAATGATTATTTATAGTAGAAATGAAAACTTATATAACCTGATGTAAAAATTCATATACTAAAAGTTCTTTTTTAATGTCAATTTTTTCGTGACATTATGTTAATTAAAATAAAGTGTCATTATCATTCATAGTTGGCTACATGGGGTCCCAAAATTGACCCTAGGTTGTCCATGGTCGTCCATGACTCATAAAATAAGGATATAACAAGTGTTATGTTAATTTTGTCTTATTATAATATTCTTTTTACCTTGAATTACTTTATTTAACATTAACCGCGATAAATAAAATTCGAAAGTTACAATTAACCAAAAAAATCATCTTAATAAACCAAATTTTTCTCACTAAAAACAACCATGTATCTAATATTTTTAAAATTCAATTCCCAGTAGTGGTAAAATTTCATTTAAATGAAAAAGTTGGTTTTTTAACTACTGCTTAGTGGTTTCACAATTCATCTAAAATTCATATTTCAGAAAAATACCAAAAAAATTTCATAAGCTATATTTGACATTCAGAATTTATAAATGATGTCTATTTTACCAAATTAAAAACATATAAGTTGTATTAAATAATTTAAAATTAATTACTCTTGTCAAAACAAATATCTTTTATTTAATAAACAAAAATTATCAAAAGATTGACATATGTTTATATATAATTTCAAAGTGAAATTAATTCCAATGACTAAAATTGGATTGAAGGGTAAAAATATAATCTAATTAAACTTCAAAGCAAAATTAAAGTATAATCTAACCATATAAATAAATTATATTTAAATGATTTTTTTAATTAAAATACATTATTTGGCATTATTAAAAAAATATTATTATAAAAATACCAAAATTTCATCCGAAGTAAATTTGGTTGTCCCTATTTTAAATAAGAAAGTTATATTGTAAATATGAATATATAAAAGGGTAAAATATTAGATTTAAAAAGGGTTCTCCATTAAATTATGGTAAAATTTAATTATTTGAAAATTGAAATTTTTATGTGAGAAATTGTATTTATTCTTATAATATGTCTAAGATACACACAAAACATATGTTAAAATTATACGGAGTATAGAAAATTCAAAATCTAGTTAATATTATTCGTAACCTATTTTGAACGGCATGTTTGGTAAGTCGTGGTGCGTTCGAACTCAGTGTTGCATGTAACACAAGCTATTGAATTTAAAGAAAAAAACATACAATGAAATCTTGGGGTGTTACATTCTCCATGTATTCAATAAATTGCATCCTTAAAATTTGAAATTGTTCTTCCAAAATAAAAAATAAAAAATATAAAAATACCTTTTTGGAAAACCCTTATTAGAAATTGGGTTAATAAAATTTAGTCTTAATAAGATGGAAAAGGATATGAAGAAATCGCCTCTAAATTATGATATAAATTTAGAGAATATTGGTGGAATTTAGAGACACAAAATTAGAGGAAAAATTTATATATATATAGGGAGTTATTGAGGTCATTAATCACAAAAAAATTTAAAATTGAGGGCCTAAAATCCATCAATCAATGAAAATTAAAAATATCATTGGTTCGACAAAACATAAAAAAATTGGATAACACATTTTTTTAAGATCCCTTACCTAAATTTTAATAATTATTTTATTCCTACAATATGATAAAAAATATACTTGACAAGTAGAGTTTCATCCTTTATCTAATTCTTATAAGAAACTAACCTTTCACTTCGAATGATTAATATTAAATATGACATGGTCCC
Source organism: Viscum album (assembly GCA_963277665.1). Classification (NCBI taxonomy): domain Eukaryota; kingdom Viridiplantae; phylum Streptophyta; class Magnoliopsida; order Santalales; family Viscaceae; genus Viscum; species Viscum album. The sequence goes on along the minus strand of OY728140.1, from coordinate 1,300,451,793 downwards.
ACCTGAAGCATTAGAATAAACTTATAGATAATCACATAATCCACAGTGGAAAAACTATATATTTCCTTTTTCTTTAGAGATTATCCAAAACCAAAATGGTTATTAAAAGATCATATGATCCGCAAAAAATAATACTTTAGATAAATAAATACAAATCCTAATTTCAAAAATTAAAACAACAATACCCAAATTTCAATAAATATCATTCAATAAAAAATTGTATATAAAATCATTTATAATAATCCAAACTAATATTCAATCCCAAAACTAAGTAGAAATTTCTTACGTAGTTTTCCACGATAAATTGTATCTCCAAATAATATTGACTACTCTTGAAGTCAAATAATTAAATGTAATTAACCTAATCACATATTCTCTATGATTGGTAAATTATTTCCACAAATAACCCAAATCACTATAAAACCATAATAAAAACATAGGTAAAAAACACCATTACTCTTCAAATGAAATCGAATAGTATTATATTTTTCTAAGTCATGTAGTATTTCTAATAGTGTGAATGTATTCCAAAATAACATTTATCACTTAATCAAAAAATATCTTTCTTATAATAAGGATATCCATTTGACAATACATAAGATCCCAAATAATCTTAATAAAATCTTTTAACTAAAAATAACTAGTCGCACTAACCCGGGATTTCACGTAGTCCACTGGTAGGCGATAAATCCCAATCACACTATAGTTGTGGGTTCGATTCCCGCATCTTTTTCTGATGCGATGGGTTGTCACAAGGTCTATGTGTTTTCATTTTTTTAAACTATATAATTTTATAGTACTACCAAGAGTGAGAAAATACAAGAGAAAATATAATTATCTAATGTAATCCCACAAGAGAAAATTTGAAAAGATAAATCTTCCTCAAATATCATTTTCACATGAAAATTTGAAGTGTAACAAATACAAGAGGAAATTCTTCTAATGTAATCCCATCAACAAAGAGGAAAAATAATTTTTAAACATTTATCCATCCATTTATTTGAACAGTGATTATTCCTTTATTAAGAGGATATCCTATAGAATATGGAATTCAATAGGGTAATGGCCAGGTCCAATACATTTACGACAAATAACAGTTAATTGATTCTGAGAACCATTTTTATTTTCTTTCATATTACTCTTCATTTTTCCTCAACATTTATTTACATTGTGTCCTTTTTTCCCACACATATACCATTTCTTTGTTCCATTAAGACACCTTCTTAGGTGTGTCCTTCAACATTTCCTGCATGATGTAAAATGATCTTTCTTATCTCCATGGTCTTCACTATTGGAGCTCTTATCATTCGACACTTCTCTCTTCCTTGTTGAGTTTGGGAGTTGGTTAATATATATGGTGTTGATCATATTTTTTGAAAACTGATTCAGCATAAACACTATATCTATTACGCCTATCAACAATACATTTTGATTCTCATTTCCACCACCGTTCAAACCTTGTACATCATGCTCAATGTTATTTTGACTTCCTTGGAATCAATCCATTGACTAAAACCAGAATGTGTTATGTGAGTAATAATAGTCATAAAATCATTTATAGAATATCATGTCACCTTAATTTCAAATTAGAACATCTTAGGATTCACCGATGTCATTTTTTCTCATCTTATATTAAAATCCTTCAATTCGGTTTGTAAAGAGAATGTAAATTATCTTAAGCATATACCTCGAAAGTGACTTCACCAAGAGTGAATTAAGGATTGTTGTCGTGTACCGGGATACCCTGGGTCAAGCCCGAAACTCCTTGTCAGTGTTTTCACTCTAAGGTACATCTATGCCAGAGCCGCCTCTACCTACTCGTATCTATACAGGGATATACTGATTTGAAAATACACAAATTAGCTACATTAGCATGATTCTAGGAATTTCATCTATACTAATTCTCAAAGTCTATATTAGGGTAATGTGCAATAATCAATGTTTATCTAAATCTGGTTTCCATGGTTTGTACTAAACATCCTTATATAGAAAATGTGATGCCCTAACCCCAGAATCTAGGTGCTAGTGCATTATTTTAATACATTTTCATGATTACCTAGTATCACATCCCGAATGACATATCAGTTTAGTAGTATTGGAAATATGATACATACATAAGCTCAACACTACAACATGAAAAGGAAAACAACATTAATTTATTCCATTAGAATCATCCAAGCTTCTATGATTGTTCTTGATAGTCACTCATTACTAACATCTTCATATCCTGGTAAAATAAAACATGAGAAAAGGGGTATTCTCAAACGCTCAATAAGAGTAAGAAATACAGTGAAAGATAACATAAACATTTGGAATGAGAAATAATGGAGAACACATGCATTTACAAATAATTAACATGAACACCTTATGGCAGGAATCAGAGATGAGTAAAAAATTCCATAATAAAACATATTCATGGGTATTATATTGGTCGAATAACAATATGAACAATAAATAGCTACTCTCATAATTATGGTGTTCATAATGTCAGACATCATAACCACCTAGTTAAGGCCACGTGCCAAGACTAAAAATAAGATTTTGTCAAGGCCATGTTCCAAGACACTGGTTTGTCTCATTAGACCTACCGAAAAATCAAAGAGCTATAGCGGGCTCCACCCATCACTTACAAAGTCCAATGCATTCCTCATATGAAAAGTTTGAATCATAACATAAACATTCATATTAAAACTAGCATACGAAATGTCAATACATTTTTCACAAACCATGAATGGTATAAAAATAGCACATCCATAGTTAAACACAACTCATTAAATACAATGTAGATGATTTTATTGTAATATATTAACCTCAATCGAGAATAATGAAGGATATTTTCATTTATGAAAATAATCATCAAAATTATTTGATAGAAATAACCCCTTTTCTTGAAAACATTTAAAAGTCAAACTATTTTTCAAGAAGTAGTTTAAAAATAGATTTTTGAATCAAAGTGTCCCATACCACATTGATACTTTTAAAAGTAATTTTAGTTTAAAATCTTTTTTGTCCACACAAATAAACCCTTAAAACCATTTTTAAAACATGGAAATTAATGAGAAATATTTAGAATAATATATATTTAAAACATTTAAAATAATATTTTAATTAGAGTTCCTAACCAAAAGAGAGACACTTGAATAAAAATAATTATGTTAATAAAAACGTTTTAATATCATGAGAATAAAGGAATTCATGATCTACTATGTCAATTTACGTTATATAAACCATATAAATGTGAATTGGTGTATAACAACAAATAAGTCTCAATGGAATGTAAATTGTGATAAAATATCTAATAAAGAAGGTATCATTAGGTTAAGGATAAATCAACAACATAATTATGTGTGAAAAATATAAACACACTCAATATGATTGGATATTCAATGTAAATAAATCATATGAAATTCACACATATTTTTGAAAAAACAACACTAATGAATTGGATGTTTAACTCAATAAATGGAGATTGAGTTGAAATTACTCTTATGAAGTTCATATCAATGACTTGAGAATTTATCAATGGAGTGATTATTTGTATCAAAGTAAATCCAAAAAAATGGGACTGGAAATTATGACACAAATAATAAATAGTTATTCCACACATAATCATGGTGTAAAATAATCAATGAAGTATGCATAAATCCCAATGAGTTGAAATTGAAATTTAAAATTCCCATGCCGATTTGGTAACTTATGAAACATACACCCCATGAAATAAATAGGATACAATGAAGACGTAAATACCCATAAATTGAAGTATATTACCAAAAGAATAAAATCAGCGGCATTACATACTCCACACAAAAAGGAAATAGTGGCCAATATTGCATGAATCTCATAGGAATAAAAGTGAGATGAAAACCCATTACATCATTGTAGTCAATCGAGCCGTATGAAAAAAAGATAATACATACCAAATGAATCAAAAAATAACATTAATATAAATAGAATCATGATAATATATATCAAAGGGAAGTACACAATACACCACATGCAATAAATAAGTGTTGAACAATGGAAATCTCACGGAATTAAAAGTGAGATAAGAAACCCCTTACCTCAAGTCTGTCATGCCTTGTATGTTCCTTGTTCTTCATAAATAACGAACATAAGTTAATTTTAAATTTTTTCAAAACATTCTTTAATTTTATTTATTCCTTTTATATCAATTATTACGTTGCTATAATAATTATTTAATTATTTGAGTTCATATTGGATATTTTATCGATGTTCGGAACTTGATACAAAAATAATATTTTTATAATTACAATTTTTCTATGTGGTCAAAATAACATTATCTAGAGAATGATATACATGATTTAGATATCATATATATATTATATATCCATTATATATATCAATTTATAACAGTACATAACATTTGGAAATAAGAAATGAAATCTACCGTTCATGGAGATGGTAAGCCATACTGACGCATGAATGCTACTTTCATTTCTATTTTGCTTTTTAATTAAATTAAAACATAATAATACATAATTATATAATAATTATAGTATAATATCAAATATAATATCATTTATTAAATCCTTTATACTTCCCACATAAGGCATTAACGAGTCAGATCATTTTGATTGGACGGTTGTCTGCACATCCTCAAATGAAATTATCGCGTTTAACCCATAATTGAAACCCTAAAATAATGATATAAAAGAAAAATAATGAACCATAAAGATAAAATAAACATAATATATATATCATATATAAATATAGTGATATCAATGGCTTCCACAAGTGGGGTTAGGAGATAATCGAACAATCATCGTTTCGTGAGGCGTTAGTTTTCCATCCACAGAAACAGTATGTTCTTTACCCATTAGATGGAGGTGTGTGTAAGTGTATTTTGAATACATATCATAAATACATACTAATATATTTCGTATACTGGTTTTGTTATAAAATAATGTAATAAGAGGTTTTTAGGGGGTTGGAAAAGTAAAATAAAACAAAACAAAACAAAATAATTTAAGAGAAATTGTTCCCTTTAATTTGGGTAAATTCCTTTTGTTTGAACGTAAATGACATCTTGAAGTGCCTTCTAGAAAAGGTGAGGATTAGAATAGGAATATAGGGATCCTTAGAGATTAATTTGGAATGTGTTGGTCGAGTCAAGGGGCTTGAGAGGTGTGTGGAATGTATTAGAAGTGATGTCTTTTTATAAGTGGTAGGAGGGGCTCTTTAGGAATGTGTAAAAATATTATTATATTATACAGTGATATTCAATTTCTAAAGGTCCAAAACTAATTAAAGATGAATATAAGATGACTCATTGTAGAAATAAAATCATCAAATAAGGATTGGACTGGTTTTGATTATTATTTTAATATAAATAATCATATTTATTTAAATCTTTTATTAATGAGCTAAATACTACACCATTATTGTGTAAAAAATAATTTAATTTATTTAATGTCAAAAAATTATAGAAAAATTATCATAATGATGGAAATATATTTTTATTTACTATAATTATTTATATTATAAAATATGACTTATATGACCATATATAAATATTGATATACTAAAAGATATTTGTTAATGTCATTTTGGTATTTACTTTATGTTAATTAAAATAAAGTTTCATTTCAACTCTTAAGTAGATCAATGGGGTCCCAAAATTTCCCCAAGTATATTCATGGTTCTAAATGACTTATCCAATAAGTTTTTGACTAGTTTTATTGCAATTTTTTTCTATTATAATATTTTTTTACCTTAAATTACCTTATTTAACTTTAACTCCGGTAAATAAAAGTCGAAAGTTACTATTAAAAAAATTCATCTTATTGAACCAAATTTTACTTACTAATGACAACCATGTATCTCAGATTTTCTAAATTCATTTCACAGAAGCAGAAAATATTGATTTAAAAGAAAATGTCGGTTTTTTAACTACTGCTTATTGGCTTCATTATTCATCAAAAATTGATGTTTTTCAGAAAAATACCAAAAATTAATCCTAAGAAATATTTGATATTCCGAATTCAAAAATGATATTTAATTTACAAAATTCAAAAACATATAATTTGGATTAGTTATTTTAAATTTAATTCTCATTTTCAAAACAACTAGTATGTTTTTAAGAAAGAATAACTATCAAAAGATTGACACTTGTTTATGTGTAATTTTATAGTGAAATTAATTCCAATGACAAAAATTGGATTAAAGGGTAAAAATATAATATGATTAAACTTCAAAAAAAAGTTAAAATAAATTCAAACCATATAATTAAATTAGATTAAAAGGCAGATTTGATTTAAAATACATTATTTCTCACTATTCATAAAAAATGAATATTATTAGAAAAATACCAAAATTTCATCTAAAGTTAATTTTGATGACCTGATTCTACAGAATAATTTTATTTTGTAAAAATGAATATGTAAAATGGTCAAATATTATATTTAATAACGGTTATCCATTAAAAGGAGTTAAATTTGATTTTTTTTTGAAAAATACATTTTTTATTTGAAAAATTGAAATTGTTCTTATAATATGTCTAAGAAACACATAACACATAAGTTAAAATTATATGGAGTATATAAAATTCAATATCCAGTTAATATTATTCATAACCGCTTTTGAACGGCTAGTTTGGTACGTCATGGTGCGCTCGAACTCGATGTTACCTGTAGGGCAAGCTATTGAATTTAATGAAAATAACTTACTATGAAATCTTGTGGTGTTACAAAATTATATACGTGAGGCCCATAATAGATTATTTTATTTTGAGAGTAGATACAAAATCATTTATCGTTGTTAAATAACTTCATCATTTCCCAAAAAAGATCTTCCCCATTATTAGTCTTATCAAACATACCCTACTAAAAAACTTTCTTTGTAACCTGGCGAAAGTTAACCTAAGAAAAGGTGACCTCAATGTCAAAATAAGGGTGAAGAAGGAAAATATTTTTGCATGAAATGATGAATACAAAGTAGATTATAACATTTAGATCATTTTTAAATAGAAACATGTTCACCCATTTAGTTACAAACCAGAAATTAGTCCCCCAGACAATCTTATAGACATGAAACTAGGTACATGCATACCATTGTAAACCTGTCAATAAGTTCATATATAACATTTTGAACATGTATTCAAGTTCACGCATAAGTGGATACACCTCTTAGGTGGGACACACCAACATACCTAGTGGAACAAGTTTACTTATACTATAATGGTATCACTACACAAGTCATAATAACAGAAAACATCATTTACCATACTAGGATCACTCCCTATCCCATTCATGTCTATCTCATGACATATATAAATAATTAATCAAATAATTATAGAGAGGTAATATAAAATCTCATAATTTACATTCACATACCTCAAAATTGAAGAATAATCATTAAAAACATCAAAAATGTTGACATGACTGTATTGGTTTACTGTGTTTAGAAATAGGGAATCGTAATCAACTAGTTCAAAAGACATATATATTTTCCCTCACTTTTTTCATCATAACAAGTCCCCTATTTGACATATCTTACTTAATAACTTTCTTTATGACATGGGGAAAAGAAACATAAAAAATGGTGATATCTTATTCTAAGAAAGGGTAGAAAAGTGATATATCAATCATATCATAATCATAATACATAAGAACATAAAACTTTAAAATTTTATCATGCATAGGAAATATTCATGATATTGAGTAATGGGATATATCATAGACGTTCATAAGTATCAACATGTATAATCCCAAAATTCATAACATAATACCCTAAAATTGTTGCCCTTCACATAAGAATAGAAAATATTTTCATATTATGGAAGGATCATTTCTAATTTATTTAAGGGTATATAGGTCCCACCATTCTAAAAATGACTTCAATCTTATGGCTTCTACACCTAAAAATATTTCATCACATCATAACACAAGGAATAAAATAGTTTTATTAATATTCATTCCATCATAACATAATCCATTGAAAACAATTTAATTTTATAATTTTTTTATCATCAAAAAGTTAAAAAACCACAGGAAAAATAGGGATATTATACATGAAACATAACAATATTAATGAATGAAATCATAGATGAAAAATGATTTTAATTGAACAATTGACATTAATTCATGAGGAAAATCTACATTCCTTTTCATATACATATTATATTCCCAATATTATGTGCAATTTTAATATAAAATAATTTACATTAAAATGAATTTAAATATAGTAAACGAATATTTAGGGAAATAAGGCATTATGAATGTGTAAAAATAGTTCCATTTAACATAAGATAATTAAAAACATTCCTCTCATACATTTTTCATAAATTCAAAAATTACATCATATTAAAAATGAAAAAAGATTATTTCATACCAATTCATAAAAATTCACAAATGGATGATATTTTATTTAAAATACTATATAATAATATGAAATAATATTTTATAAAACATAGGTATAAAACTACGAAATTAATGATAAATATAACCTAGTTAATCGCAATATATAAACAATCTCAGTTAAAATGAGATTATAAAAGTATCCCATACCTTATGTTTGATGTAAATTTTATATATTAGAACCCCTTGTATGATTATTTAAATAATTTAATTTACTTATTTAGTTTCATAGTTATTTTTATTATAAAATATATTACCATAATAACATCCTTTTTTAGTAACATTTCATTATTAAACATTATCCGTGTATTTGTTTCATTGTTTTCTTATACATGTTTTCTCAAATAAGTTATGGTTCTCTTTATTAAGTAATGTTATATCATTAAAAAAAGAAATAAAAAATATATACTATTTTTTTAATTCTATATATTTATATAATCATTTTTAAATTTATATCACATAGAATTAATCGCATCACATCTTGGAGATGGTGGGCTCTACATATGCATGAACGATAGTATCATTCCCATTATTGGAAATAAAATGTAATTGGGTGGTTTATATTTTTATCCACAATACATATCATGTTATAATTATCAAAAATATTAATTATTTCCATTATTATACCCATCCGTGTATGGTGTAGGTGAAAAACATATTACACTATGGAGTGGAGATGGTAAGATGTACATTTGCATGCGTTGTGATTTTTTTTTTCATATTTTGAGTAGAAGATGGAATATGGTTGTTCCATAATCATAATAAAATCTCATTATATATGTGATACTTTATTTTTTAATTAATAATAAAAACTCATGAAGATGATGTACAATGAGAATGTCGTTTGAAATAATCTATTGAAGAGGTTACTTCTTCTTCAATAATATGCCTCTAGATCCCCACTTAAATCACAAGGGCTGGTCTTTGGAGAAGACTAGAACCACTATAATTTTATTAGGTATGTTTATAAGGTAAATGGTCATCGAATATCTGATAAAGATGGTTCAAAATGAAGTGATGAAGTGAGGGAGGGGTGCCCTTTTTCTATTGAGCTGAGGGGATCTTTAGGAATCTCCTAAAATATTTATTTAATGTGAATTAATTGGTAAAAAATGAGTCCAAATTGTATTGTATCGATGATAATATTGAAGTGGTTTTGATTGCTCTCATCTAATAATTTGAAGTCAAGTATTAATTTTATTACAAACATAATTTTTTTATTTTAACCTGAATTAATCTATTTAATTCTTTATTGTGATGACGTCATTTTAAATATTAAATAGATATAAATTTTAATTATATGGAGTAAATTAATAATAAATGGAAATTTTATGAACATTTAGACCTTATAATAGTCACTTTCTAATTTTTAATGATTTTTATTATTTTAAACAATTAAATAAAATACTATTTTAAAAATAATCAGTAGATTCAAATTTGAAACTATTTGTTTTATAGAATTTAAATTACATAAATACACAGATATAACATAAAAATTACATTGAATAGATTTATAATATTTCATAGTCACCTAAAAAAAATTTGGATTACCAAAATTAATTAAATTATATTTATTTTAATATTTTTCATTTCATATATATGATATTTCTAATATTAAAATATTTCAAGTATCAGTATTATGTAAGTATTTATGGTAATTATTTAATTTCTAAAAATTATAAATAAATTCACATCATGTATATAATTTTATTAGATTTATTTAAACTACTAATTGATGAAGTTATATCATATTTATCAATTTATTACAATTATTATACTTATAATAATAAAAAGGGTGACATTTTGTTGACTTCATGTCACTTTCTTTTATTTAATTAATATCTATATAATTATCATGTAAAAGTGTTCATAAAATAAGTCAATATAGATACATTGGTTATATGTATCAATGGTAACTCATACAATATAATTTTTTAAGGTCTGAGTTTAATTTTATTATATATATCATATTATTTTTACCCTAAATTACAAGATTTACCTTTTACCATGCTAGAAAAAAATTACCATAGTTACTATTCCAAATATCCAAAAAATAAAAGTAACCAATAAACATTATTTGAACCCAATTTTTTCATGTCTGGATTTAATTTTTTAAAATTTAAAATATATAATTTGATGTTATTGAATTAAAATTAATCTCATTGTGGGAATTATAAAATTAGTTTCAAAATATGAAACATTACAATAGATTGAAATTTTTTCCTATCTAAATTTAAGGTAATATTAGTAAAATAACCAAAATTATTTTAAATTATAAAAATATTTTCTATTTATACTTTGAATCCATTGAATATTATTATTTAACCATTTAAATTATTTGGATGAAATTTTTTTAGTTGAAATTTAATATATTTTTACAATTAATCATAAAAATAATTTTACCATAAAAATCACAAATATTAATCCAAAATAATTTTTTATATCATACTTCCCTATAAGTGTTTTATATTTTCATATAAACATTATTAATGTGTCAAAATTTTAATTTTGAAATGGTTATCCTTTAAAAGGCTGTAAACATACGGTTTTGCAAAATATATATTTTTATACATAAAAAAGGTTTATTCATATCTAATGACTAAAATATTTGATTGGTGATTAAAAAAAATATTTTATTTAATATATAACATATATATTTCATTAATTTCATTAATTTCATTTAATAATTTTAATTCAGTAAATTAAATTAAAAAAATTAATTGATTTATATTTTTCATCAATAAACATACCTTGAATTTCCATAAGTTAGTTATATTTATTCCCACTAACATAACAGCTAGGTTATAATTGTCATTTTATAATAATGGGGTCTCACTTTTCTCTTTATCTCACGATTTCATGAAATATATTCTATTAAAGAAAAATTATTTAATAAAGATATTTCATAAAAACTTACGGGTGTCCCATTCTACCCTCTTAAAATAAATTTCTCCCTTGGAATTCATCACTTTCATGAAAATAGATAAGGATACATCTTCTTCATCACATTATCAAGCTCCAACATAGCTTCCTAAAATTTGTGGTTTTACTATATAACATTAACCAATAGATTGGCCTTATTTCTTAGAAATATTTGGCTATGATCAAGAATCTATATCAGTTGTTCTTTATATAAAAAGTATTTCTCCCACAGCACAAATTCTATATTTTATTACATCTAATGGATTAGTTATATACTTTCTTCGAATAGATACATAGAACACATCAAGAACATGGTAGAAATTTTGTGGAAGAACAAATTGATAAGCTACCGTCATAACACTATATTATGTTTCAATAGGACTAGTATACCTAGGGATTAGTTTACCCATCTTTCCAAATCTCATTACTCTCTTCCAAGAAGATATTTGAAGAAACACCATATTACCCACTTCAAAAAATAGGTATTTTAATCATTTGATAGGATACCATTTTTTCAACTCTGATCTTCTCTTATGTGTTTTTATATAAATCTGACATTTTCTTTTATTTCATCAATAAGATCAGGTCCTAGTAGCTTTCATTCCCCTACTTCATCCTAGAAAGTTGGTGTAATACACTTCATTCCATAGAGGGATTCATAATGAGAAATATAAATAATTTTGTGAATGTTACTATTATAATTTATAACATAGGTATGTGTTGAACCATACAATCTTTGAAGTACATTGAGAAATCTATCAATATTAATTCTAGAGTTTGAATTTCCCACTCAGACAGACTATCTATCTTATGATGATAATCAGTGTGGAAACATACCTATATATCCAAATCATGGTAATGACATTTTGAGAACATTGAATGTGGTAATTTATTAAATCTTACCACTTATTTTATATATTTATAAGAAACATGATCAAGAGATAAGTCAACACTATTAGAAATAAAGTTTAATGGATTCGTAAAGCAATAAACTATATGGCATTTAACATTATATCTATTAGATGTATTGGTATGTCTGATGACAAAGTACATAGGGATGTCTTCCAATTTCCAATTGTCTATGGGCAATGGTTATAACATCCCCTTATACATATATCAGTAATCCTTATGTTTCTGAATAATAATCTCTAGAATACATATTCGAAAACATTGAATTTCATGACATCCCAACATAAATGCACTTCTAATCCCATGTACATCCATGTTCTACCATGGTGAATCTAGAATGATGAACTTTGGCCTCATCAAACAGGTCATTATTTAATTCTGATATGGGAGGAATCCAAATCTGGTTCTTGATCCTAATTATTCTTTCATAATCATAGTTAAATTCAGGAACATATCTCACCTTATTTTGATGTTCTACATCTTCATTCTGCACCGCCTTAATCTTGACTTGAATATATGGTTGAACATTCATTTCAGTAAGATTGTATTTCTCCCCGTCCTTTAATGTTTTAGGATATATCCTTCCAAAATCCAAAAATTATGGATTTTTTGGGATCCTTATTATTTATAGGATAGCATGGAACTTTTGATTCAAACAATATTCCACTTTGTTGGATTTCCAAAGGTTGTAATGTATCAAGCAATCATTATCATTAATCAACTCCAACCACCTTCTTTGCTACATATTCATTTAATTTTGTGTGAAAATATATTTTAAACATTAATGAATAGTATTCATATCAAATCATTCACCATAAATATAATAACTCCATATATTTAAGGAAATTATTACAGAAGATAACTCCAAATCAATAGTTGGGTAATTTTTATCATGGATTTTTTGTTTTTGTAAGGCATAAACTATCTCCATTTATTTTTTTCATGAGAGCACATCCCATACCCTTATTTGATGCATCATTATAGGTCACAACCATTTCTACACAATAAGGAAATGTGAGCATATGTGCACTAGCTAACATTCTTTTTTATATCTTTGAAAACTCATTGAATATTCCTCTATCCACACAAACGTAACTACTTTTCGAGTTAACATGATTAGTGGATTAGATAGTTGTGAAAAATCATCAAAGAAATAAGAATAATATTCTATCAAACCAAGAAGACATCATATATTAGTTACCGATGTTGGTCTAGAACAATATATAATAACTTCATGTTTAGTTGGATCAACATATATGCCCTCTCTTGAGGCTATGTGGACTAAAAATAAATCATTATGAAGCCTGAATTATCACATAGTAAATTTTTCATTAACTATTTTCACTATTAGGGTCTTATGTACAATTCATAAATTATGATCATTTTATTCCATGATCATAGAGTATATATGAATATCATCTATAAATACTAACACTAAATGATCAAGACTGTCACTAAAGAATATATTCATTTTATCCCTGGAGATAAAAAGGGAATTAGTAAGACCAATATGAAACACTGTAAATTCAATGTGTCTATATTGTGTATGGAATGCCTCCAATAGTATATCGACCTTTTAACCATTAATTCATGCTAAAATGAACAAATATCAGTCTTGGAGAAGTATTGAGCTTAGCGTATTTGGTCGAATAAGTCCTTAATGCCTGGAAGATGATATTTATTCTTGATAGTGATATTATTATTTTCTTTATATTCAATGTAATGTCTCATTGAACCAGATTTATTCATAAAAAATAGATTTTGTTCACCACAATGTGGTGTAATAGGGCATTTCAATCCATTTTCATGATTCAATTAGATTTTCTTCATCAGTTACTGCAACTCAATTGGGGCTATTCTATAAGGTGTCTTTGAAAGAGTAATAGCATCCGGTTAGATCTCTATTAAAAACTCAACATCATGATTTGGTGGGGGACCTATAAATTCTACTATAAACACATTAAAAATAACCATAAAATAGTTTTTTTAATTCTGAGTTTCTCCCCTACCATTTGGTATAGATATTATTGATTTATAGAAATCACGACCCATATGTTTAAAGAAATTGCCACTATGCATTTATAATCATACTTACATCGATAAATGATTATAGATTAATAAGGAATATGAAATGTGACTTCTAATCCTAGGAAGTTGATATGATTGAAATATAGAGATATAAAATCCAAGTCATGAATCACATAAAACTCCACTAAAGAATGTATCACAAGATTTGTAGGATATAATTTCCCACAAACATCAACTGGAGAATAATAATAAACTTTTGATGTGATATTTTTTTCATTTTGATTTATCATAGCTAACATAACAAATAATTGATTAGGTAATATGGAGATACCATTATAATATTATTCATAAATAAATGAGTGGATAGATCTTCAATCAAATAAAACATTTTATACTTTAGAATGGGTGGTAAGTGTACCTTTCACCACTTCAATGTCATATTTTGTAGTGATTATACTAAAATCATGTGAGATTACTTTAGATTTGGCCATATTATTTTGTTTACATCAATCATCATTGATAACCCATGGCATTGGTAGGAAAAATTCCCCAATTTCGTTTTATTTGTTTTATTGAAGTGTAGGAGCTTCATTCAGTGTATCATTTTCTCTAATAGCATCATTAGACATCATTTTCCCCTCACTTCGGAATTCAACTACCTGATGATGGTATCTCCCATACATAAAATATTTTCTAGTAACTTAATGATAATTTCCTCCATGTTTCATTCCGTACATAGAGAATAATGGAAAACATATCATCTTTTATTGTGGTTATTAGATTTTCAATTGAATTCCATTTTCTCTCTATATCAACCCCATATGAATAATATGTTACTCCAATATCTACTTCTACATTAATAGAACATATAACGATGTCCTATTCTATATTGATGTCCTTTATGGATAATTCTCTTGGTTAGATGGTTTTTAGAAACTAAATAATCAGTCAATTTTACTCTTTAGTTGGATAATAATTCTACAAGAATTGCTTGAATGTCTAGTGAAATTGGTTTCATAAGTACATACAGATTCATCTCCATTTTTCATATTCTTGGAGAAATACCTCTCCCAATTTGTTTAAGTTATATGAAAATGTTAGTAATTTAAAAATAATTTCCCGTACTCATCTCATTATATTGATCAAATTTAATCTCAGTGTATTATATTTTTTATAAGGTTCCACAATTGATTTGATTCACCTTCAAAATGATAGACTCCTAAGATGGATTTGTTTGGTTTTGATCATTGGAGAACTGAAAAAATAATTTCATTGCAACTATTCCATTTTCCAACCGCTACACGGTCAAAATACCATTGAATGAAGGTGGATTCTCTCTCAGAATCCACTAAATAGAATTTTTTTCACTACATATCTCATTTATAAATACTTAATAATTTATTAATTGAAAATGTTGAGGGGGCATAGCCAAAATATTTTTCATTATATCTCCAATAACATTTTGTTTCTTAGGATGAAAATCATTTCATTGCATATTACATTTAACAGTAATCCGGTTCCCAAGGGTTCTTTTTATTAACTAAAACCATGAAGAGTAGTGTGAGAAACACTAATAGTAAGGTGAAAACCAAATAAGGGATAATATAATTTATATATAGAAATATTAGGTTGAATCCTAAGTTATTAATGATCATTAATAAGACACTAGGATAATAAACTATAACCTTAATGTTGTTACTATGATTTTCTCATCCTAGTTTCCATATGTTAACTATTCATTTTCTATGATACCAATGATAACAAACCATACATTACAAACATTTACATAGAAATTTATGAATAGTATGTAAATAACATTACTGAAGCACACATATATCGTATAGTTTTAGTTTCTTAATAAAATGGAAAATCTAAACACATATTTCATAAGACATATATATTATCTCCCTCTCAATTATTCATAACTAGACCCCTTTTGACATATCATAATTAATAACATTCTTCATGACCTGGTGGAATGAAACATATGAATGGGTGAGAATAAATGAAAATTATGAAGAAATGGAGATATCAATCATATTATAATCATAACACATAACAACATTACATTTGAAAATCATATCCTATAAATTAATGATTCATGATATCATTTCATGGGATAAATAATAAATGTTCATAAGTATTAATGAAAATAATCCCAAAATTTATAAAAGAAGACATGATTATTTTGGAAAATACATAATAATAGAAATCATTTCATAATAGTTAATGCTCATTTAAAACACTATAATTGTCGAAAAATTCCATTACTAAACCGAATTCACTTATTGTTCCAGCACTGTATTAGTGAACATAGACCATTTCCTATTCAGTCTATGTCTATCTAAAGAGATATAAGTCATTAAACAATGAATTGGAGAGGGATATATGTCCCAAAAATCTCATAATGAAATCATTATTATGTGTTCCACAATAGCATAAATCACTCATCAGAGAATAACCCATCGAATAAAATGGTTTTCGGAAACATCATTCCATCATAACATTATCTGTTTCAAAAAAATGGATTACAATAATAGAATTCCCTTAAAAACATAATAAATCCATAATAATTATAGGTATAGTATACATAAAATATAATTGTATTAAATAATAAAATATTAAATGGAAAATAATTTTGATAGAATGCATGAAATTAATTCTTCAAAAAATATACATTCTTCTTCATAAAGGTTTTATTTTATCAAATTGCCAAATAATATTAAAATAAAATAATTTATTTGAAAATAAACATGGAAACTTGTAAATTATTTTTCATGACAATAAGGTTTTATGAAACCCTAAAAATTAATTTGTTTTGTATATGTTAAAAGAAAACATTCTTCTCAATATTTTGTCAGAAAGTCATATAATATCTAATATTTAAAAATAAAAATGATTAATTTCAAACAATTTCATAACAATTAAAAAAATGATACTATTGAATGGAAAAAATGGTATAAGAATATAATGAATATATGATAAAAAAATATGTATAGAACATGGACATGTATGATAAATATACCACAACAAATATTTATATTTAAACAATATCATATAAATTGAGATGGAAAAATTATCTCTGTCCAGTGTGCTTTGACCTCACTAACACACACCCTATAAGAATTCATAAAAGGTCATCCTTACTAATCACTATACCATCCCTAGCACACTTAACTGTGGATTTCTAATCATGAATTCTTCTAAAAAGAAGGATCCACCTTGTTGACATGAGTCATATTATTTAGTCATTTAACCCTTTATCATTTTGTTGTGTGAAAATCCCCCCCCCCCTTGAGTACAACAGAATGGGTTATCTTACTAATGAATGTCGCCACATGCCAACACAATCACTTTTTAGTGTGATTTTTTCCCACTCGCACACACCCAGGGAAACATACCAGATGGTCACCAGTCTTGATCAGTACTCCAAGGCAAACACACATAACTGTGGAGTTTAAATCAGGTCGGCTCTCAAAAATGAAGATGCATATTATTGACATGAGCCCTATTATTAATCATTTACCCATTTATAATTTTTCCATCTTACATAATCTATACCATTTTTATTCATTATATACCTTCGTATGATAATTATTTTATGCATATCATGTCGAATGAATCATAACGCCCCATGGAGACGATAAGTCATACTTATGAAAGACTGACGACATCATTCCCATAATTATGAAATTTTATGGAAGTGGATGATATATATTTTGTTCGAAAATAAATATCATACTATAATAATCACATATAGTTATTATTTACATCAGCATTTCCATCAATGCTATGTAGTGGTGAAAAAAATATTACACCATGACGTGGAGATGGTGGGTTATATGTACACATGAGTGAATATTTGATTTTTCATATGATGGATAAAAGGTGGAATATGGTTCTTCCATAATAATTAAATCATATAATTATAGAATTGATATTTTAGTTATCAATTTATAATGAAAAATCTTTTTAATTGGAAGTAAATGATGAAATACGTTTGAAATAATCAGAAAAGTATATTACCTTTTCTTCGACGAGCACCATCTTCATAGCCTCTTAAAGCACTAGGATCGATCTTTGGAGTAGAAAATAACCAATATTATGTGCCTAAAGATTATCTTAAAGGAAATGTACAAGGGATAGAAAATAATTAAACATCAAAATAATTTTATGAAGTGAAGGAGGTGTGCCCTTTTTTAGTTTAGGTGAGGGACACTAATGGAATCTCCAAAAATAACACTTTAATATTAATTAAATATCAACTAAATATTACACCGGATTAAGTTATGAATAATATAATATGAGTATGGTTTAAAATAATATCCCTAAAAAAATGTATACATTTATTTATTTTATGTTAATATTTATCTTCTTTTTTTACCCTTAAATAATCAATTTTATTTTTAATTTTGGTAACAACATATTAAATATTATAAGGCTCTAAATGTTATTTATATAGGTTTAATTGACCATAAATGGTAAAATAATGTACATTTTCAACATAGAATAGTCACATTGTAATTTTTAATTATTTTTATTATTTATAAAAAATTTAATAAAATATTATCTTTTATAAAATATCAATACTGTCAATTTTGACACTATTACATTAATTGAATTTAAATAAAGTCTAGAAAGAGAGAAAAAATCGAAAAACCCATTTAATAGATTTATAATATGTCATATTCAAATATAAAATTCAAGGAGTGATATAAATAGTTCAAATTATATTTACATTTATATTTTTTGTAACATTTATTAGATATTTCTATTCAATGATGTTTTACTGTATCACTGTTATTTCAGTATTTATGGTAACTACCTAATTTATAAAAAATCTAAAAAAATTATCATGACTTCATAAGAATTATGGAGACAATTTATTATCGATGATATATCATATTAATCAGTATATTAAAAATTTTATTGACATTTCGTCACTTTCTTGTAACATTCTTTTATTTTAATAATATCTATATATTTTTTAGGTAAAATAGTACATTAAATTATTTAATTCATAAATTTGGGTGTTAAAAAACAATATTTAATAATCCTAAATGATTTATTCATCTTTGAGGATAATTTTATTTTCCATAAAATATTATTTTGTTACCTAAATTAACTTATATACCATTTACCGTGTTAAATAAAAAATACCATATTCACTATTCATAATAAAAAAAGTCTCCTATTTCCATAATTTTGACTAAAATATTAAAAATATGGATTGAATTTATCAAAATTTTAAACACATATTTTTCAGTAATTAAAGTAAAATTAATATCATTTTTGGAATGAGAAAACATGTTTTAAAAGATAAAACATTGAAAAATATTAAAATGTATTTACATGTAAATTCAATGTAAATTTTATAAAAATTGTCTAAATTATAATAAATGATTATAATGTTTTCTATTTATAAATTGAAACAATTCAATAATATAAATTAACAATTTAATTATTTTGATGAAAAATGTTGTTTTTACATAAACTTTAGCATATTTTAACTATTCATCAAAATAAGAAAGTTATTATAAAAACATCAGAAATGCATCCAAGGTAAATTTTAATATATCACTTCCAAATAATCATTTATCCTTTTAATATAATATTTATTAATTCTTCAAAATAATAATTTAAAAATGTTTTTCCATTTAAATGAGGTAAAATTATACTTTCGATAAATATCAATTTTTATGCATAAACAAGGGTTTATTCATACCTTGTGAATAAAATAATTATAGTATGATTATCAAGAATATTTTATTTAATATATAAAAAATAAATTTATTTAATTTCATATAGCAATTTTAATTGACATAATAATTGAAATATATAATTGATTTGAATTTTTCATATATAGGTTTAGTATATATTTTCATAAGTCTGTCATATTTATTCTCGATTAGCTAAAGGCTATGTTACAATGGTAATTTTATAATAATTTCATATAATGGTTCATTTAAACTCATAATTTAGTGAAATTCAAGCTGTAGTTGAAAATTTATTTAATGAAAATATTTCATAGTGACATTTTAGTGTTACAGGTATAAGTCCCACCTAACTCATAATGAAAACTGTATATATGTGTGACATAAGAACATAAGAAATTATCATATCATAAACCATGAAATTAATATGGTATCATCAACATTTAATCACATCATAAACTTTGTTAATGAGGTATGGTTCATTGAATAACCCCTGAAAATAATTAGGGTTCATAATCTTTTTATCATGATATGGAACCTGGAAGATTAACAGGTTTGACAAAAATTATTTGATTAAAACAGTAACCATTCAATAAAATATTATGAATTATATCCTGGGATTATATCCCTAATCATGTATTGGTTACCCAAAAAGTTGTAATATTTTATGGAAAATGATTTTGATTATTCATTTAAAACATTTCATAAGGAAAATAACATTTAATTGAAAAAAAATTTAAAAATAAAAAAATTTAAAAATCCATTTCATTTAAAATAACCTAGAATAAATAAAAATGATACATTAATAAACCATTTCAAATAATTAATTAGGAAAACAACGTTTTC
The DNA here is from genome assembly GCA_963277665.1 of Viscum album. Lineage (NCBI taxonomy): Eukaryota > Viridiplantae > Streptophyta > Magnoliopsida > Santalales > Viscaceae > Viscum > Viscum album. The sequence goes on along the minus strand of OY728140.1, from coordinate 1,300,430,999 downwards.
AATTTCAAAATCAGTTTTAATATAAAATTTCTTTTGATAATTTACATTGAAAATAATATTCAAAGACATTAATGGATGTTAAAAATTAAATATTGGTCATGACAATAAAAAATTTAGTTCATGGTGTATATATTTAGATGAATATTTATTTTATATTTAAATTAAAAAATAAAAATAAACATTTTTAGAGAATCAATGAAGATTATTTTGAATATATTTTGTTAAAATAAAATCTGTCATTTGTACAAATATATTTTGAAAATAATAAGTGAGTAATGAAACATTTTGGAAATAATTTAAAAAAAACATGTTCTTCAAAAGGAAAAACATTACCATATAAGGGGAAAACAAGTCCAATTTTATAATATAGATTTTAGTAATAATATTATATAATTAATAGTGTAAAAATTCTACCATCACATGAGGATATATTGAATAACCCCGAGAGTTGAAATTACATATTAATTCTTGAGATTTGAATCATAATATTTTATCATCCCAAATGTAAACATAAATAATCCTGATAAAGGATGAGATTGTAATGTGAAATCATTACAATGTTGGTAGCATTGAATCATATTCTCCCATAAATTATTATATAAAATGGAACATAAAATATCATGATGATAATTAAATTCATAATAATACATGTCAAATGGGATGTATATACACATCGTGATAGAATGACGTTGCATAACATAACATGCATGTCAAAGAAGGTAAAATGATAAAAAATCCCTTACTTATTTACAAAAATTTTAGAATTCAAACCCATGAAAGTGATATCCTAAAATCGATATATATATCCCAATTAATATTATTATATTAATAATAAAATATAATAATGGTCTTTATACACCCCATATAAAATAAATTTATGGTTATCCTGGCATGTGTTCAGTAATGTAGAACGTGAGAGATAAATCCCTTACAACTTAAGTAACATTTGTATCATATTACCAGGGAACAGATAAATTAAATAATAAAAAAAATTATCATGAAATGATTTATATTAATCTTATATATTTTGATATGGAGTTATGTACTCAACATAAAAGGAATATGCATTGAATATTTCATAAGTCCCATATGAAATAAAAGTGAGACTATAAATCCCTTATCCTTAAGTATGGATTCTTAAATACTAATTAAAATCCCATAAATAAAAAATATAAGATTATTATTTATATATTATTGAATAATAATAAAATATATAAGAGCATATATTATATTTGTATTACCTTTTACTAAATTTTTATTAAAAATTCATTGTTATAGTTATATTTCATGAAATTACATCATTGTTCTCTCTATATCATATTCATTGTTAAAATATTCATTTTTTAAATTTAACATTATTTCATAATATCCATATTTATTAGAAAAATAGAAATATCCAAAATATTTTTTTTTATATATTTATTTATTTTAATATATCAAATCCAGCGTTAAGAAATAAAATACACTTTTTGTTGTTGTCATACGTTTGCAATTAATTCAATTTCCTTTTTCCAATTACATTGAAATTAATAATGTTAAATTGTTTACATATACATATATATATTATCATTCCAGTATATTTTTTATTCCCTATATATAAAATATTTTTATTAAACCCATCTTTAATACATTCAATGTTAAATGTGAAAGAATTGCATGACATCGCGAGGGCGTGTCCCACTATAAAAATGAATGACATTATTGTATTTCATGATTATATGTGTTATATAATAATTAAATAATAATAAAAAATTTAATAAATATGATAAATATCATTTCTAGACTTCATTTCTATAAATATTCCCATCCTTGAAATGAAGTAATTATAAAATAAATGACATTAGTTCGTGAGGATATTTTCCACCGTACACTTGAACGATGATTTTGAAACCCATATGATGGAATTGTGTATTATTTTATGTAATTAAACAAACATAAAAATATATTGGTATATGAAATATACGTCATTTATTAAAAAATCATGATAAAAAATAAAAAGGATTAATGAAAAAATAAAATAAAATGCTTTTTGATGAATGTTACCTCTTATTTCAGTTTCCTCCTTCTGTTTTCAAAAAAATTCATTATTGGATGGATTTATATCAAATATAAGAGTTGTATTATTTTTTATGGTAAGTATTTATTTCTTTTGGGTTATATTTTTTTATGATCAAAATGTCTTGATAGGTTTCAAGACGTGGGGAGACAGAGTGCCACTTTATTGTGGAGGATGAGTGTAATTCATTTAAATAATCAAAAATATTCAATATTGGGAGGTCACTCATACGTCATGTTCCTCCAAATTAGAATAATAAATTAGCTGAGGGATTATTTTTCTGATTAAAAACCCTAGAACCTGAAATAAATATATTATTATCATTTTATTCCATAGCCTCCAAGTTAACCCAATTTTATACTTATAGTTTTTAACAGGATAACTTGTATCTTCTTATTTTCTTATGAATTTTATAAATTAATAAAAATATTAAAAATTTATTTATAAATAATTTAGTTAAAATTACTCTTTTTATTAAATACAATTAGTTAATTGAAATTCATCTTGGAGTAAAAATTTTATTTGTATACAAACACATGTAATAGGAAAAGCCCTCTTTTGATGTTACCTATGTTAGTTAATTTTATAAGTTTTCACTAATAATTATGGTAAATATTTTATTTAAAATTATTATGATAATATAAATTATTTTAATTCAATATATGGAATAATTTTTTCTTTATTCTATTAAAAGATGTGGCAGAATTTAATTAAAAATAAATCATGTAGAAGTAAGGAGAAAATAGATTTTTAAGAGAAAATATTCAAATGAATGAAATTATTTTTTATAAAAATATCTGTTTAATTTTTATTAATAATGAATTTTGTATTAAAAAATATAACGTTGAAATAATTTCCATTAAAAAAATAAAATACAATTTAACGTTATAAATTATTGAATTGAAAAGGAAATTTTCTATTAAAATTTAATATTTTTCAATAATCATCAAAAATGAATATTTTAAAAATAATGCCACAAAAGTTATAATAATAATATTTTTAGGTTTATAATTTTAAAAATTATTTTACTTCAATTAAATTTTGTAAATTTTTTACGTATTAATTTCAAAATAAGCGCACTGTCAAAACGAAAGAAAACCACTTTATAAAAAAAATCACTTGTAACTTTAAAATTGGATTTCTTTTTGATAAATTTAATCAAATACATTGGATTGATTTTAAAAATTATAGTCTATATATAATTTATAAGTTCCACTAATATAAAATTTTTTGACTGATTTTTTAATATTTTTTATAAAACATGCTAGTGTGCATAAAGTATGATTTCCAGAAAAAGGATCTCTGTTTTTTGAAAAGATTATTATTATCATTAATAATTTATCATCCACCAAAGTATTAATTATATAATAATGTGTAAACTAAATTTTTATAATTTAGTTATTCATTTTAATATATTACATTTAAAATTCAAGGTGTTAAATTTCATATAATAATATTTTAATAAAATTTTAATAATTGGTTATATTTAGTTTAAAATCGGTGATATGTGTAATGAAATATAAACTCTATATAGTGTGTAAAAAATTCCAAGCTTATTATTTTATTTAATTTTACCTGATCTCAATGCTTCATGTCAGGAACAAGAAAATAAATTTCAAATGTAACAAGATATATTAATGATAATAATTATTTCTAAAAAACATGGGGTTTTACATTGATGATACCAATATATAATTTTTTTAGATAATGTATTTAAAATATTTTTTCAAGTGTATAGATATTCTTCTAGGGATGATAAATAGATAATGATATTTTTTATGTAATATCAATATTAAATTCAATATAAATATATTTATATTAAAATATTATATCAGAATGTGTTAATGTGTTCTATTTCTTGATTGATAAGGTCTACATTATGATACTGTAAGGTTAACATCCATAATTTGTCTCGGCCACCCTTAATATAAATATGATAAAAAATGCATGAATTGTTAATATACATTTTATATTCCAAAAGGTCGACATTATGTTGTTTTTTGGTTGAATAAGACTTCAAAGGATTCATTATTCCTTATAAAATGCATTATTTTTATCATTTTACTCAAATCTATGACCCCTCACTATAGTTCATATGGTTCATTCTGATTTTATTTGAGAATAAATTTGTAAATGGAATGGGGGATTCCTTCTATTTGTTAGGGTCATTCATTTTGAAGAGAGTTGATATTTTGAAAACAGAATCCCGTTAGGGTCATTTTTTATAAGGGTTATTTCTAACATGCTCAAAATATTTTCTCTCCAAAATAAAACAATGTGACCTTTAAATTACATTTGATTTTCTAGGGAATGATTTAAATGAGTATAGAATATTTTATTGGATATTTTAAATTCAAATGAATCTAAAATAAATATTTCATCAAATAAACATCAAAAAGAAATAATGGGATTCTAAAATTGATAAATAAATATTATTTGTGATCTATAAAAATATAGTGAACAAAAAAAGAGAGAATATGTATTGAAAACATGTTTTTCATGTTCAAAGATTTATAGTTGAACCATATAGTCCTATACTATATTTGAAATAAGGTGACTAAGGTATAGAAAATTATGTGTTATTGTAATGTAGTTAGTTCCAAAAATTTTGAATTTAAATTCATGTAATGTTAATAAAAATTTCTATTAATAGAGTAGATAATACTTTTCCCCTCTGAAAATATTATGATATAGTGGATAGAAAAAAAAAATATACCACGATTATTTTTGAGATAAATATGTTGTAGAATAAGACAACTCATACTACATAATTTTAAGAAGAAGAAGATGAAAAATTAAATCATTGACAACACAAAGTAAGACTTCTCTAGTTGTAGAATTTATTTTGTATTAATTTCAACATATTTTATATAATTTTAATTTAGAATTCTGGAAAATAATATTTTACACAACATCAAGGATAAACCCTAGATATTTTGAATTCATAATAAGAATATATTTGGTTATATGATCACATGTGAACCAAAATCATTCCAATGTTTTGGTTTCCCACTTGGATATGCGATCCTTACTAAAACCATTGCATGCCCTGTAAAGACCCGGAAATTTTAAGGAAATGTTTTTCTTAATTTCTTTGGAATCTTACGAGTCTACAGTTTCTGATGGCACCTGATTCTGAGGACCGGTGTGCCCAGAATCAATTTCCAATGTTTTGTTTGGGTATGTTTAGTAAATGTACATGTGAGTTTATCTATATTTTGAACCAGTGCTTGTAACTGAAATTTAAGGACACTGATGAACTCATTGTGCCTGTATTCACATAAAAGGACCTTTACCGCAGTTTCTTTTTATGCGGTTTGAGTGTTAATTTTTGGAGAAATTGGAAATAGTTAAATAAAATTGTTGGAACAATTTTATATATCTATGGAAGTTATTTCCTCCCATGGGAAGTTATTGGTGGGGCCCACATCCACCCAACTTCCAATGTGTGGATATTTGAGAGGTGGGTCCCACACGATCCCCAATTATTCACCTCCCATAACTCTCTTCAAACACCCTTTAATCCCCTTGAATCTTTGAGCTTCCATTTAATGTGACAACTCCCCCTTATTAATCAGAACACTTCACCTCCCTCGCCCCCTCTTAAATGTATGCCAACACATTTTAATCAATGAGTTAATCCTATTAAATTAATTAACTTGTTTGAATTTTCAATAGAAAGTGTGAATAAAAATAATGGATTTGCTATTATTTTATTGATGGGGATTTTGTTGTGTTGTGAGGATTGGGTGAGAGAGATTTGGAGAAATAGTGAAGGGTGTTCTTCTATCAACGGAGAACACCAACCTTCCACTGAAGAACAACCGAGGAACGTGACTCATCAACGTTGATCATCAGCCAAACCAAAGGAGATGGATCCCCTCGCGAGGAATGCTGAAGACGCGCCATCTTCGGCCTTTCATCCTCGACGTCAATGAGTTGACGCCGTCTCCCCACAACCCCATTCTACCTCGATGCTTGTCCTATTTCCGCGGCTCAATGACATACAATGTCATAATCTAGTTAGGGTGTTTATGATCAATTTTTATGGATTAATATTGTTCCTTGTTCATTGTTGAATATCTTTCATTGTCTCTACCCTATTGCTATCGCCTAACGCGGAGGGCGCGGGCCAAATGAACATAGCCTGACGACCCTCTGTTGGATATTGATTTTTTTTGAACTGGATACCGGAGGCGGAAAGCAGAAGAGGCCGAAAACGATAGGGTTGTCATCACACACGTAAACAAATGCCACGGCTTAGTGGGCCGTGACGGAGGAAGCAGGGCGCCATCGCACCTTGTCGGGGATGGAAAGCCGCATCCAGGGCAGGCCGTGGTGGAGGTGGGAGATGTCGTCGCGCCGGCTGTATGGAAGGAACCGCGGCCCACCCATGCAGGCTGATTGTTCCAAGAAGGTCGGCCGGCTTCATCCAGCCAGTTAAGGAGGGCGGCGCAACTTGGTGTCGCCGGTTCGGGTAGTCGGGGGGCTGCGCCCCCACCACAGAACGTGCAGCCCCCATCGGGATAAGACGCTCACCTAGTCGTCCGAGCATCGGGCGGCTGTTCCACTCCATGCTGGGCCGGGCTGCGCCGCACCAAGCTAGGCCACGCCCGGCCGAGCCGCGCCGGGCGGGGCTGGGCTGCGCCCTCTCGGGCCAGGCTACACCCTTTCGGGCCGGGCCGTGCTTGCGTTCAGGCTGGGTTACTCTAGGTTTCGGGCCAGTCCATGACTGACACTGTGTCGGGTTGCGTTTCATTAGTCCAGGCCAACACTCCATGCCGGGTTGGACCCGCCGTACTAGGTCGGACCGAACCGCCAGCCCACTGGGCCTAACGGGCCGGGCCCGTACACTTAAATGTGAATAACTTCACGACCGTATGTCTGATCAATGCACTATCTATGGTACACAGTCCCTTACGATGTGGCATACCTTATTCAATACTCTTAGTGATTTTTGGATGACTTCATAAAATCGGTCGGGTTGGTTCGAAACCGAAAGCAATGAGGCACTCGGAGCGGAAACGCTTATAACATAAGGACCAGATGTCCGATTATTGTGATGTTGACTATGTTGAAATCTTCTTGATGAGATAGTTCTTTTTTCATACTATACATATGATTGGGATGTGGTTTGAGCATGGACTGGTTGGATTGTACCTGAAATCCGACTGGGCCCCAGGAACGGAAATGTTAATAACTCATAGACCGGGCATCCGATTGACACACCGTCTATTGCGTTGAGACACCTACGAAGAGGCAGTCCATTGAGATACATCCACGTGAGGTTACATGAAAATTGGAAGTATCGACCAGTAGCTCATGGAGAGAACCCTCTCGGAGACGAGCGTACAGAGTGCAGATACGTAGTAGCTGGGTAAGACTTGAGGAATTTTGATCGATCGACTCTGAGAGATTCATAAGGCCCAATGGGGTGCGCTTGACTATAGTAGTAGAACCACAACATTGAAGCGCTTTGTTATTGCGGCAGACCTATGGTACTCGAAAGAAGGAGTACCCTTATAGGCTATGAGGGGGTGTGCATGGTTGCTGTGGTAGACCCATGGTGGGAAGCACTTGGTTGTAGCAGCAGGCCCACAGTACTCGACAGGTGGAGTACTTAAGAAGTCCAAAGTTAGTGGGAATCACACGGTTGTAGCGGCAAGCCCACTGTACTCGACCGAGGAAGAGTTCTCCAGCAGCTGTGGTTTCGACATCAAGAAAAAAATCCTGGTTTGAGCTGAGTCAAGGACCTTTCTGTTTTCCTCATGATTGAGATGGGCTACGTGATAACTTTGGTATATGTGTGGGAATATACCTAAGTAAATGTTATCTGTTGAGATATTTCTTTGTGGTTTATCCTTGTTAGATTTTGTGGGAACTTGTGGGTCTCGGGGTTCTTACTGAGTATCGTTATACACACCCCTGCACGGGCTATGCCTACACCTCATTGTGTTGGATGCAGACGAAGGAAAGCATTGAGCGAGGCAGATTGTATGAGGAATGAACGGTACCCTTAGGTGGACACTCGGCGTAATGGCACACGGAGCAGACCAATAGACGCCGTGTGCTGAGGTGGACATCTGTACCTACCCTTCATGTAGGAACCCAGAGGACGATCCAGGAGCTGCTTCACCATTTAGCTGTTTTTCTTTTCAGTTGTACTTTCTTTCAGTTGTAGTTGTACCTTTCTGTTGGGCTTGTATTTTCCGGCCCCTTTGTACTTTTTTCATGTTTGATATACTATTTTACTTAGTGTTTTCTTCCTCTTGTTCTATGTTTGTGTGTGTTTACGTTTTATATAGGAAATGCCATCCCAGTTCTAGGGAATTATGCCTTTGGTGAAAGTCTCCAACCCCTGGCCAATAGAAGGCGGGCTTGGGGTTGTCACGATGCGGGCCCCGGGGGATGGGTCGTGACATTACCTCTATGTCTGTTCAATTTTTTGAGTTTAATATATAGACCCCTACCAAGTAGTCTATATCTCGTGGATACCTTAATACATTGGAACTAGATACATTTAATCATATCTCATTATAGATAATAGTTTAGTTGTCTTGGTAAACTATAGATATAAATCAATCTCACATTGCATTTTCATAAATAAAATACATAAAAAAGTGAATATATATATTATGAATAATTAATCTCATTCCATGATTCCATATTCATATCATAGGGAACGTAAACAAAATAAGGGTGAGCTCATATACTTATTGTGATTTACATTCCTAAAATTAATCATGTGTAAATATGGAATAATCAATATGGAAAGGTAAATATTTGAAAACACATACAATTTAAAATTTATCAAGTGATGATGAACAACATGACTAAAAAACAGTGATAAAATAATAGTTTACAAATAACACCACATCTATGAAATATATACATGTATATCATAACTAGTCAAATAATAAAAAGTACATTAATAATTTTTCACATAATGAGGTAATTCATAATGACAAGCATCATAAACCAAATTATAGGGCCTTATTCTAGGGTATCAAACATAAATGTTTAAGGCCTCAAACAATTTCAAGGCTAGCTTGTCTCATGGGACCTATAGATGTTTCAAGTGATGAAAGAAGGCCCCATCCATCACATACATAGTCCAACTAATTCCACATATGAAAGGGATGAATCATAATCAATTTATTTATTCATCTTAAATCATTGTAAAATGAAATGGTAATACATTCCCCGTTAAAAAAAAGAATTATAAATCGACCAGATTAATAGGGATAAAGGTAAAATGATATTGTTTCTATAGTAAAATTAACCACAAACCACTGGGAGATATAAAAAATATTATATCAGAATAATATATTCCTATAAAAGTATAATTAAAAAAAGGGTTCTTTAATTTATGAATTTTAATACCAAAAAATATTCCTAAAAAGAGTCTTATTAAAAATACCACATTAATGTTGAAAATAAATTTAAAAAAAACTGAATAATCTTTGCACAACTATTTCCATTAAAAAATTCAAGGAAGAATTTAATTTAATTTTCAATGACATGAGAAATAATATTGGCCTGAAATTCTATTCATGCTGATTATGTTGAAACTATGATTCCTTTCACATTTATAGTAAAAAGTCTAAAAAGTACCTCATTAAAAAATGATTGGAATATTTCCTTTATATAATTTTTTTAAAACACATAAGATGGGTAAAAATTAATTTATGTAGTAATACAGGGATATTGAAAACATGGTTCAAATTTTTTTTATAAAATTTCTAATGAAAGAGAAATTATTTTCAATTGATGATAGAAATTAATTAGGGTTTCCTTAAAACCTTTTTTACCACTATTGTACATAAAAAGATAAAATTGAATGGAAATCCTCCAATTCCATGAAATCACTAGTGGAGAAGAAAATAAATTATCTTTATAAGAGGTATATCATAATATTTCATCATCCAAATATTAACCATAGATAATGCTGATACATAATGAGATTATAGCATAAAACCCTTACACATTTGGTAAAATTAGAATAATAAGATCTATAATGGAATGAAAACATTAAAAATACTAATATAACATTATTTTTATGAGAAAAATAATAAAATACATTCATGGGTAGTATATATAGCATATAATATAATCAATTGGTGTATAAATCATTTGTCCCACATATAGAAATGTGAGATGAGAATCAATTACCTTATGAATTAATTCCTTCATATTTTTTAAAAAATACAATAATATATATATATATATATATTATCTATTATAGAACCATTATTACATATATCATACAATATAGTTTTTACATATAACCTTGTATAACCCATTTATTAACAATTATTTAGTAATGTCTATTTTCAAAGGGATATGAACATCCTTTTTCATGTATGATTTTGTGTGGTATTTTTCCCCTATACAATGACAATTTATATATTATAAAAATACATTTAATGACTATATAAATATTGTATACATTAATTATATACATATTTATAGTTATCCATAAATTTAGTGATAGAAAAATAAGTTAAATAGTTCATGTAGATGGTAGACCATATGTACACTTGAATGTTATATTCATTTTTTGAGTAATGGAATAAATTAATGGTAAATAATAATTGACCTTTAAATAATATTAATGATATCATATATATTATATAATTTATTAATAATCTATTTATTACCATCCATGTAAGACTAGTATGAAAAATGAATGGCATATTTTCATCGAGTAGGTAATCCACAAATATACATGAACGAAGTTATCTTTTTTTCAACTGATAGGATGGTAAGAAGGAAGATGTGATATTATTTTACTTTTTGTATAATAATATCATAAATAAAATATAGAAACTTTTAACCCATAATAATTACCATCCATGAAATATGGTGGGGGAAATTGAATTGTTTCTCTGTGTGGGGATAGTAGGTTATATGTACACACAAGCGATACAATGATTTCTCATTACAATTTAAATAGGGTTGGTAGTGGTTACTTCATAATCATAATATTGTATCATTATAAATATTATAATTACATTAATATTTAAGTCAAAATATCATATATTTGATTATGTAAAGGTGAACAAAAAAATTGATCTATTAATGAAATTACCTCTTTATTGAAATACCATCATTAGATCTCATATTTTGGATGGTAGGGTCATTATTTTTGGAAGAAAATATCGATATAGTGTATATTTGGATTTTTTTGGGTATTTTGGTATTAAATGGTTGATCTTGATGAGTAAATGTATTTTGAGGAAATGAAAGGAAGGGTGACCTTTTATAATTGAGGGCATGTGTACTCTTGGGATTTGGTAAATAAATTACTACATAATAAAGTAATTTTCTACAAAAATGGTTCCAAAAGGTCATGTAATTGTTGATAATGTTTGATAGGATTGAAATACTATAAACCCATAAGATTTAAGAGGGTTATGTAATGATTTTTTCTTTATCTATTAGTTTAAACTCTTCATTAAATTATTTTTACATTAATGAGAAGAACATATTCTTAACTCATTAATTTTTATAATTGAACATATAAGGATAAAATTTTAACATAAATAAAAAGGTGATAAAATAATTACCATATTTTTTCATATTTTTTCTCTTTAAATATATTAATTTTTTAAAAATTTAATAAAATAATGTTCTGGTAAAATATAAATATTTTAAATTCTGAGACTATTAATCGAATTTAACATAAAAATCATAAATACTTTTTTAATTAGAATATAATAAATTAACAAAAAACTAATAATTTATATTTATAGTAGTAAAATTTTAACTTATATATAAATTGAATAATTTATTTAGGAATCCACAGACACACATACAAGGTCCATATTAATTTTGTGCCTTTGGAATCTTTGGAAGACAATCAATTGGTTAATAATACATATACACTTTATCCCACCTATTTATTTATAACTGGAACTTTTTATTACATATCATACTGAATATATTTAATTATATCCTTGGGAAATGAAACATAAAAATGGGTGATCTCAGAATCCTTATATGGGTAAAAAAGGTAGATACATAAGAAGAACATGAACAAATGGGTATGATAACATAAGAATACCATTTGATGATCATAACATGGAAATGAAATATAAAGTACATGATTCTTGATATAAATATAGGGAGTTATTAATAAATGAATAATATAGGATTTAAGAACATAGTCCATAAAATAATAACATAGAAATAAGAAATGAAATTTTTGTAGAAACATATATATATAAAATGATTTCCATCGTAGTCAAGGTTTACTTCGAAGGACATATTATGGGAATGGGTTCACTCCCCAACCCATATTAAAAACATGGTTTTGTCTCAAGACCATCTTATTAGTTCGAGATAACTCCCAATAAAATCATTATCATAATTCCCCAACTAGTATGACCATTAGGACGGTATCTACATCGGTTGGTCATATGGCTTCTTGCATGCTTCCCAATATGCCATAGGATTCCGAGTAGAAGTGAGGGTCTCATGAGGTGATATTGGGTAGACTATATCCTAATATTATAGTACGACATTGGTATAGTAAATAAGAAACAACAGACCAGACTGGATGTAGTAATTAATAAATGTAATAGTAGATGACAAATAATATAAATTTTATATAGAATCTAGATGAAAACAATATACTACATAAGAATTCATGTCCTCATTTTAATATATTAACTAAAATAGTATACAATCATCATGATACATAATAATGTATAATAAAAAAATCAATCAAAGGCAAATCCACATGGGTGTCCTCCATGAGCATAATAACCCCCAGCTCAGTCATGTTCTCTTAACTCACATGTATAAGATAAATGACACAAGGAATCAACCTTGTTCCGACCAATATATTGCATACTAAGGTACACCATACCATTGGAGGTATAGGATGAGTTTGAGATATAAATCATAATAAGATACCACCCATGGTGTGTACAACTAAATACAGTCCATGTATAATGAAATTTAGCTCATGTAATATGAATAAAAGAACAAAACAGAATAAATAAAATATTGCCTGATCAGGTTGCTAATGGAAACCTGGTGGATATACCTAATTCATATCATGGTTGTAATGATATTCCTAACTAGTAACTATATATATTATAATTAAATATACAGTTTAGTGATATATTTCATCCTCCTATATGAACCATGTGTGTTTCGATCACTAATGGACATATACGAGGAATACAATTATCTCAATGGATATGGGTGTTTCTTAGACATCTATAACCATTTCAAATGAGACTAAAAACAATGAAATAGGGTACATTCGATACATACCGATAGAGTGAGAGACGTCAAATTACAACACTCGGTATTGTGAATGATCCACTATAGAAACACTCAAATCACAGAATTAGGCATGTAAATCCCATCGGCCACATAGTATCATTGGTGAGAGATTCCATACTCAACTCCAGATGTTAGGGAGTGTGAATATCCACCATTATAAGCACCCCATACCATCATACCCATCATATGTATAATTTGTAATCATATATAATATCAACTATGAAGAAAAACCACTCTTTCAACATATTTAACATGACCGTATAGAATAATGTGTGATAATCATATTTATAATATAAGATATGTGGTTATGCCACTCATGATTTTCATTTAAATATCCCATCATAATAAGGGAATCTCAGATATAATAATTCAATATAATCTATTATTATATGATCACTGAATGAGGTATCTTCATGACACCCAATACAATTCCATTCAAGGAATTACAATTCCAAATAACCAGAACTAAATGCATGGACTTACCATACTTCATAACCCCTTTCATTTCAATAAACTGAATATTTTACAAAATCAAGACAAGTAAATTCATAATTCTCAAATAGAAAAATGGTATCATCATAGAAAAAGTTGAAATTACTGACACATGTTATTCTAATTAAAATCTAACCAAGAACATAGGAGTTTCCATTGTTCATTTAACATTTTTTTAATGAAGGGAAAGATTTCCATTTAACTACATCTAAGGGTCCACATATAAGAATTCTACAATATTAAACACTATCATCAAGGCACAAGGAAAACTCAAATCTATTTAAAAATAATTCGACTAATACTCAAATATCACATTTAAATTCTTAATAAAACACATCGGAGCATGGGTTTTTTATTATGAATACATGACATTATTCTTCAAGACATTAATTTATCATTATTTAAACAACAATTACGAGTATATTTCTCCGTTCATAAAAATAATTATTTGATAAAGATTGTAGACATGGAAATTAAAATCATAAGGGTTTATGTGTAATTATGAAGGATCCATTATCAATTAGTCAAGATAATGTAAGGAGAAAATACATTAATAGCATAATCCAAATTGTTAGAGTCATTTTGAACATTTAAAAAATTAATTGAAAAGGTCCTTTCAAAAAGACACACAAAGGGGTATTCATAACAGATGGAATCATCTTTAAATTTACCAGATAGTGATTTACATGTATGAATGATGGTTTCTAATTCAATTTAATATGATGAAACCAATTTTAGGGAGACACTCTGAAAAGGATGTCCATGGAAAAATACAATAACACACTTATAGTTTGTGAAATATTCATTCTCAATTTAATTTATCCGTTTTGGTATTTTTCATTTTAGAAAAAACTAAAGATAATTTTTTTTATATTACATCACTATGTTTTTCTTTGTAATACACAACACCATGTTAATTTTGTTTCACATGAAACATAAACATTGTATTTATCTACACTGAACAACGTGGTTACCTTTCATTATACGTAACAATAAATTTCCTTGATAACATGCGTAATACAGAAGATCGAGGATTACCTAAAAATAATATTTGATTAAAATATGATTCTTTAATATAATAAGATAAACCCTTGATGTTAAAATAGTGGTTATGAATAGTATTATGTAATTTATAAAAATATGTTGTTTACATATTATTATATGAATTCATAACTTACCAATAAATTATAAAAGTATATTAAATACGATTAAATATAATAGAAATATTATTATGGTCACAATGTTGTTTAATTATAATAAATTAAATTTTAATTTACATATTGCAACGAACTAAGTCAGAAAATCCATTCACATGAATCCAAATTGGCGAATGACTAAGAATACAGCTTGACATACATTACATGCAACACTGACTTAGCATTTTTTAAATTCAAAACAAAAATGGAATATGATGCACCCAACACTTGGTTCACAAAAAATATAATTTTTATAAAATTATTTAAATGATATTTTTATAACCTAGAGTTAAAAATTTTTATTTGAATAGTAATAACTAAATTTGAAATATTTTTTATAATTTTTTTATATGAAGAAAACATATTTATAACAAATGGTATGATTTTGGGTAATGTCCTTTTATGATAAAACTAACGTTTTCGTGAATGAACAACTTTAAATAATTTAAAGAAATAGAAAAATTCAGAAATTTAATTTTATAAAATAAATGTAATATTTGTAATTCGGAACATCAAAATTAGATTAGGGTTAATTTTTGGGATTTTTTTGGGAAACATCAATTTTGATGAATATTGAAAAATACTTTTCTTAGTTAAAATATTTATTTTTATTTAATTATTTATTAATTTTAAATAATGTTATAAATTTATTTTAATGTGTAATTACAAAAATATTACATCTATTTATAAAAATTAATTCACTAGAATCAATTTCACTTTTAAAATGAAAATAATATTTTATCAAACATGATAACATTTTTCTACATTAAAAAGTCGTTATTATGTCCCATGTGTGGTATTAGAATTAATCTTGTATTTTTAAAATCTATTATTTTAATTTCCAAATACATACATACAACATTTTATTGATTATATTATTTTGATAGTGATAATACAATGTAAATTTTTTAACATAATGATTAGTAAAACTGATTAAAATCAATCATAGTTATTAGGGCCAAATTAAGAATAATTAGGGACTAACCCATAAAATTACGGGAAAAAATAATATTTCCTCTTTCCCAACACGAATTGGATATTAATTTTTCTGCAATAAACCTTCCATACTTGTGTTTTTCGGTTTGGTGTGCCTTGGTTTTTGTAAGAACATGTGTAAACATATCTTATTTCAAAAAATTCCAATGTGAGTCCTCTGCGTTCCCTATAGAAAGCAACCACCTATCCCACATCCATGCACCTCCAAAGAATCTTAATTTTTTCCAATACACACCCAATACTCTATTTATAAAACATACATTTTTCTTAGAATCATACCCTTGTGCTGAAAAAATCCATGGAAGCCTTTTTCCACAAACAAAAATGAGTTACACGATTAAAATGTAACATCTTCTCCCATGTAATTTATTTTATTTTCCTTTCCTCCTCCTAAAACTATCATAATTATATTATAATATAAAAACAATATCATAAATATTATTTTAAGTTTTAATGTAAATTTTTTTCTACACTTACACACACCTCCATCTAATTGGTAATAAACATACAATTACTGTGTACGATGAACCATTACTTCAAGAAATGATGATTGATCATTTTTATAATACATACAATCATTGTAGAAATAATTATGGAAACATAATTTATATATTTTATAAATTTTATTTATAATGGAATTATTTTTCTTTAATTTTTATTCGGAAAATACCTCTATATTTTCCATCTAATGTAAATATAACAATTTTGATTGGGGAAATGTGGAATACTGCCCCATCGAAGTGATATGATTCATTCATACACTAAGTGGATTGTATTAAAGATTATTTTAGTCTATATATTTGATATATTAATAAGAAATTAATAATGATATTTAAAAATACATATATTTCTTTTACTATATTTCTCTGAACACGACAATTAAAAAGAAATAGTGTTCTTGCGTGTGTACGACCTACCGTCACCATGAGCGGTCTATTATTTTTCATACATATATATTATACTAATTATAATAAGACATTTATAGTATATATAAATGATATTTAAATAATTTTTTAGATTCCATAATGATGATATAAGTATAAGTACCAAAAATATCACTAATTCAAAAACATAAGAAAAACAATGTAAATATTTCTCAAAGTGAAACCATAACAGATGATGGATAAAAAGTTGGTAATATAAGGTAATATAAAAAAAATGGTATTATATATAATAATATGGTTATTTAAATTTATATTTATTATACAGGTAGTTTTTAATGAGTATGACCAGAGTCATGGAATAATGTAAAATGTTTTTATCTCACATTTTGTTTTTTAGATACATGATATGTTCAACACACTTTCCTTTTATGTCGTTTATGTAATGAAAATGATTGTGTTATATGTATCATGTAATTTAATTAAAGGGTATTCATATATCCATTTTCTGATCTTTCATTCATGGGGTTTATGTTTCAAATTTTACCCAATGATTAGTATGTTGTTGTTTCAATTTTCCTTCTATGAGAAATTTTTTTTTATGAACCTATGTTGTTTTTGGTAGAGTATATAATTATATATTCTAGGTTATATCATTAATATCCTAAATTCAATGATATATTATTGTTCATTTAATTTCCCTTTCTTAAATAGGGAGTATGATCCCAAGTTACCATGTTATATGAGTTTATTGGAACAATCACATCACTTTTCAAGATTTTTTATGTTTATGCGTTATTTGGTGAAATATTATGATCAATCTATAATGAAAATATAAAAAATTTTATCCTATTTATATTCATAATAAAATAACTTGTTTGTACCATTTCTCGACTCATTGGTACATATGGTAATTATTAATGTTCTTCAACGAAATCTCAAATTTACACACTATTCAGTTCGAAATATTTGTTCTTTTAAAACCATGTTTTGTAAAAATCTTTTCGAAGAATATTATTCTTATCTAATATGCTCATTTTAAAAAATTTACCCGATTTATTTTACCAAATTTCAATGGAATATTCTAGTCTCTTTCTATTTAAGAAATTTTTCTAACCATTTTACTTTGAAAAAGTAATATTCATTTTAACTCATACGAATAATATAGTTTTACCCACCTTAATTTATATGAGGATTCATTTGAATATTAAAAGAGTAAATTATAATGAAAATTTTATTTTAATTGTATTCAAGAGAATATGTTTTAAAAATTTCTTTAATATTACTTTATAAGTTTTAGAGTAAAATAGTTTGCCAAATGTTTTAATTATTATTTAATATGTTTCCTAAAATATGGTTTTCATTAATTTTTTCATGATCCTTTTTAAATATGCAAGGATAATGGTTTTAAAAACGTTTTCATGCTTTATTTGTAGGTATTCATTGTATTTTCAATGATATTATTTTCAAAAAGTTTTCATTATTTATTTATATGTTATCAAATTATTTTCAATGAAATGGGATTCAAAATGTGTTCAAGATTTCATTTTAATTTTTAAATGTTTTTCGAAGGAAATTGATTTTGAAATATTTTAATGATTATTTTATAATTTTTATCTAAAAAATGGAATAAACTAATTTCAATAAATAATTATTTTTTTATGGTATTTTCTATGGAAATGATTTTCCAATGGTTTTAAGTATTAAAAATTATTTTTCAAAGAATAAAGAAAATATTCCTTAATAAATATATTCTAATATTTTTACATATATGATGACATCCATTGATTTTACTTCTGAATTTTTAGGGAGTGATCTAAATGTTCCATTCATATTATTTCTATGAATTGGTAATGCTCTATTTCATTGTCTTTTTGAAACCCATTTCTCATTCACGGGTTATATGATTTTTAAAACCTACATACTTTCATGGGGTATGTTTATGATGAAATTATTATGAAACCTAATTTTTATATAGGATACGATGTGTTTACAAGATTATGATACCAATTTAATTTCATAGGTTATTATATAAATATTAATTATCTTTTAGCACATGTTTGTATGATTTCAATATGAGACAGGTGGGACCTATATCTGCATCTAATACATTGGGTAAAGATTTATATCAAATGATCACTACTACAAATAGTGCTTTTAAAAGTGCTAAAAATCATTTAACTAGGCTTGAAAAAAATCTCAAGGAAGATAAGGGGATCACATTATTTGCATTAAAAATCTTTGATAAAGGGTGTTCTTTATTACTGCTAAAAATACTGGATAATGTCCCACCTCAATCAACTCTATATTAGCACAGATAAAGGACACATTTTATCAGAGATATTTTTAGGGCTTATAATGTAGGTATTTATCCTTGATCGAAATAGAATTGATAATAACCTAGCTTCCTATGATGTGTTATATATATTAACAACACACCCACCAGCACCTACATAGCAAAGACCCACACCACTTGCACAGTGCAACCAATAAAAAATTATCACACATAAGAACAAATCAATGAACACAAGGGTTTAGAAAACAATGTTATATTCATTTCAAATAGTGTTTTATATAATTATATTAAGATTTATCCACCAAAAAGTTAAATACATTAATGTTTCATACTTTTTCATCCAGGAAAACCTCTCAAAAATGTCATCTCATGGTATTAGTTTTTGAAAAAATCATCCAAACTCAAGAAGAAGTTTCCACCTATATAAGAAAACAAATATTATGTTAGTAATAGTTTAAAGAAATAAATTAAATGTTAATATGAATGAATATATTAATAAAATGTCAGTTTTCAAAAAAAAATGACACATTTAGAGTTATATTGGTCACATCGTGCATCATATTAAGGTGGGGATGATTTTTATAGATCATTAATAAGTTATGGATCATTGTCCTAAAATATCAAAATAATTTGAATGGTTTTTCTTGGTTTTTGAGAATGTCCCATATTTATTTACTGAAATTTATATAAACATTAAATGACATATATGGATTTATAATAGGCATATCATTAATCATATTGAAGTGTGGTTGATATCTACAAATACCAAATGACTTATAGATCGTTTTTCTGATGTACCAAATCAATCAGAATGGGGTATTTTGGTTTTCAGTATGATAGTTGTGTTTCATTACCAAAGCATCATTTCAAACTAAAAATAAACATTTGGTGTCATACTAGTCATATAATGCATCACTTCGAGGAGAGACTACTTCATATATGTCACAAAAGAATTAAGAACCTATCATGACCCATCCTCGGGACCCGTGCTGTGACTACCCCAAACCCGCCTTTCATAGGCTAGGGGCTGGCGACTAGCACCAAAGGCGAATTCCCGAGAAAAGGGAAGTCATTTCCTTTAAACCTGTAACACACACATTCTGAACATAAGAAGTATAAGAAACAAGTACTAATATAGAAAAGTATATTGATCTTAATTTAAGTGGGATAGTATACAAACTCAACTGAACAACAGGTACAAGTACAAGTAAAATGGGAAAACATCTCCTAGATCATCAACCGAGGAATCCAACCTGAAGGATAGGTACAAAACTCAAAAAACTAGTCCATGAGGTACATCTCTTCTAGTAAAGCTCTGAGCAGCCTCCCATCCGTCACCCTCATCCTCGATCACTACTGACCGTCGTCTGCACAGAAAACAAAAAGGTGCGAGCGAAGCCCGTGCAGGGGTGAGTATAACAATACTAGTTAGGGGACGCCGAGACCCCTGAAGGTCTCTCAAAATACACCAAGTATAAACCATAGAATAAATATACAATCATCAAGTATCAACCAACCATACCTAGGTATATTCCCATACATATACCTAAGTTACCAGTCACTGTCCGGCTCCAACTCTACAGCCAAAGAACAACCCATTCCACAAAGGAAGTAAATTCAATCACCATGATGATAATTATTCGAACACAAGACTCAACTCACATAGGTATACAAATCATGTAGAGGGGGTGGAGATGATTATATGTAGCCACTGAATCATCTCCTATGTCAAACCCACACAGGATCCCGGAACAGTATCAGTGTTGCCGAACCCACGAAGGGTCCTGCTACATAGGTCATCCATGTCGAACCCACGGAGGATCTCAGTCTAGTACCATCATTGTCAAACCCACAGAGGATCCTAGTATAGTATCATCATTGTCAATCCCATGGAGAATCCTAGTACTATGTTTTCATTATCGGAGCCATAGAGGATCCTATCATCTCAGTCGCAGCCAGCCATAGGGTTTCCGTACACAGAACTCTCGATTCTGGGAGGGTCTGCTTCTTGAGACAAGTATTGATACATCAACAACCACTAAGTCTTGATTTTATGTATCCCTAAGTTCCTTCTCATAATAAGGAACCCAACGCGAGAGACGACGCGCCAATCGGACACCCGGTCTGTGAGTTATTGGCATTTCTGTTCTATGGGAATGATTGAGTTTTAATTTCAAACCAACCCGACCGTACCCCAAATGGGTCCCAATAGAAAGTGGGGTATTCCAAAATAACCGCCCTACTCCAATCCTTCCATCGTCGTAGACATTTCATCATTCAGACACCCGTAGACCAAAATATGGGCGGAAAGGTGAAAGCTGGCCATAGCGGGTCCGGGTCTGGTCCGAAACCGTCGAAGCGGCCCGGTCCGACCCGGTCTGGACAGGGGTCCGACCCAGTCCGAGGGTCCGACCCGATCTTAGGAATTGGCCCAGCCCAATGGGGTGGCATGGCCAAGGGGCCGCCCGGCCGTGGGCGCCCTGGTCGAGGGCAGCCTAGCCGAGGGCGGCCCGACCGATGGCAGCCCGGTTGTATGGGGCCCGACCACGGATGGCCCGGCTGAGGGAAACTCGACCGATGGTAGCCTGGACGAGGGTGGACTAGCTTTGGGCATCCCAACTATGGTGTCCTGTCCGTGGGCAGCCTTCCCAAGCTATGCCCAGAGGGTGGCGCGCGCCCCTAGCACCCGAATGGTTATACCATTTGTGTGAACCAAACCGGTGCCAGGTGGCACCATTACAACACATGCAGGGCCTGATGGGGTCCCGATCTTTCCGTCTAGCCGAGCGGGCAGCTGCTCCGGCTCCATATTGGTCATCCCGGCCGGCCGCCACTACACCTCCGCCGCAGCGCGACGACGCCTTGATCCTTCTTCCCACTACGCGGCGCGACTGTGCCACGCGCCTCTGTCACGTCCCAACCTGGCTGCAACCCCATGGTCCTCCATGCAGCGTGCCGGCTTCGCGCCTCCTCCACCGCATCCTAGTTTGGCCATTGCCCTTGGTTCCTCCTGGTAGCGCGAAGGTGCACTGCGCCTCCGTCGTGGCCCATCGTTGCCGCTGCTCTCCTTCCATGCGACACGACTATTCCCCTCTCTCTTTGTGGCCCAATAACCTTACGCCATCGATTTTCTTAGCAGTCTGCCTCCATCATCAAAAAACAACAACCAAAGGTGGAGGGTTGTCAATCTACGTGCGGTCTGAACTCTCATCGTCATGGCGATAACATTTGGCGTACCAATACAGAAATCTGAAGGATGAAGAATGGAGGTTTAATCTCCTTTTTAAATTTACTCGAATTCCCCTTCCTTGAATTGATGAATGTTTATGAAGATGTAGAAAAAAGGACAGTCTTCAATTCATTGACTTCAGAATGCGTCCTAGGAAGAAGCGTCGTTGGCATTCTTCATGGGCGTCTCCTTCTCTTTTGGCTTGGTGAAGGATCGAAGATGGTGTTTTTAATTCTTCGAAGATGAGGATCTTTCTTGATGTTATTCATTGGGAGGATGATGTTCTACAAAATCTCCCAAGTCCTGTATTAAAGTCCAACCCACATGAAAGTTTCCAACCAACCAAAATAAAATAATAGGTTTGTCTATTATTTTATTATTGGCAAGAATTTCTAAATATTTCAAAAATATAAATTAATTGTTGAATTAATTAATTTTTAGGTGTATTGGCACCATTATTGGGAACATCAAGATTTTCCCCCATTTATGGGTATCTCAAGGAGTTTAAAGTGGGGTTACAGGAGTTAAAGGGTTTGGTTGGGCCCCACGTAAAAATATCCTCCCAAGGGAGGTTAGGGTATGGTGGGCCCCACCACTAACCTTCCCTTTCTGGTTTTAACCATTAATCAAATAACAATATATTACACTTATTTTTATTTAATTTTATTTAGAAACCCAAAAAATTAACTTCCATTCACGTAAGAACGCAACTGCGGTGAAGGTCTCACTAAGTAGTCACCGACTCTATGAGTTCAACGGTGCCCATGAATATCAATTTCAAGCACCGATTCAATAGATATAAAATCCTGCTCGTATGTTTAATTAACGTACCTGAACAAAAAATCAGAAATTGATTCCGAGAACAGCGTGCCTCAGAATCAAGCACAGTCATACACTGCAGGCTCGTAAAATTCCAATGTATAGAGAAAAAAATATTCCACGGAATTTTCGTGTCTTTACATTCTCCCCATATTAGGGATTTACGTCCCTATATGCTATATCTCACTCTAAGTGAAAAAATGGGAGTATTGAGCACACATCTGAGCCTCCCGCTACTATGTGCTCTCATGAAGGTTTCCGTGCTACCAGCAAACGTGCACTAGAGGTATCAAACATCCACACATGACCCGATCTAGGATCCTCAATATCCTCTTGAACCACTGTGAAAGTATCCCCCTCATCTATGTCCATCACCCCATGGTCGATGATGTGAAAAGGGTCATGAACATATCTCCTCAGCTGAGATATGTGGAAGACGTCATGCACCCGGTGCAACTGAGGTGGAAGATCTAATTGTTAAGCCACCATGCCTACTCTACTTGAGACCTAAAATGGTCTGATGAATCACATAGATAACTTACCGGCTCGACCAAATCAGTGTAGACCATGTCGAGATGAGATCTATAGAAAGACTTGGGCGCAATTCTCAAACTCTAGTGGTCTCCGTTTCATATCAGCATAGGACTTCTGCGTGCTTTGTGCAGTTCTTAGACGCACTTGGATGATTTGAAACTTCTCCGTCGTAGCCTGCACCATCTCTGGTCCCATAAGTGCTAACTCCCCTAGGTCTGTCCAGCATAGAGGCGATATGCAAGGTCAGCCATAAAGTTCATCTAAATGTTTCATTTCGATTGTGGAGTGGTAGCTATTGTTATACACAAACTCTACCAAGGATAAATGATCCTCCCAGCTGCGACCAAATTCGATGATGCATGCACGGAGCAAGTCCTCAAGTGTCTGAATGGTCCTCTTAGTCTGACCATCCATCTGAGGATGGAAGGTGGTGCTCATGTGAAGCTATGTCCCGAAAGTCTCTGGCAACCCCTTCCATAGTCAGGAAGGGAAATGAGCATCTCAATCAGAGACGATCATCGATGGTACACCCTAAAGCCATATGATCTTCTGTACGTAGACTCATCTCATTCTATCTACTGAGACCTGCTCTCCGAATGGTAAGAAGTGGTTCGACTTGGTGAGTCGGTCGACAATCACCCAGATAGATTATTGTCCCATGGATTTATGTGGAAGTCCCATCAAAAAATCCATGGATACCCCATCCCACTCCAACTCTGGGGCCTCTAAGGGCTGAACCAAGCATGCTAAAACCTGGTTCTCCACGTTCACTTGCTGACAATTGAGGAATCATGAGACAAACTCTACTATTGCCTTCTTCATACCTGGACACCAGTGCTGTCGTCGGAGGTCCTGATACTTATTTGCCACTCCAGGATGTACCACTAAAGGAGATGTGTGAAACTCCCTCAACACTTCTTCCTGAAGTAAAACTGGAACCATGGTACGTCCCCTAAAGAGAGTGACATGTTCCCCACCTTCAGAAAATCCTTCAGGTTCCGTCCATGTGGATATCTGAGCACATTGCATCTTAAAGTCGACATCCCCACGCTGTGCCTCCCTGACTCCCTGAAGAAGTGGAGGAGTGACTGTGGAAGACTGTTGAAAGGATGCTTTATCTCTATCCACATAAGATACATGCAATGCGGCCAACTGCACCGTCGCCTCTCCTAGCAGCTAAATGCCTAATGTCATAATGATAGCATTTGCTACAACATTATCCTTCCCATGAGTATAGACTATCCCAATGTCATAGTCCGGCAGGAACTCAATCCAACGTTATTGTCTTAGGTTCAGGTCTTTCTGTGAGAAGATGTACCTCAGACTCTGGTGGTCAGAGTATACTGTAAAATGCTCACCTGTCAGATTGTTCTGCCACATCTTCAAGGAGAATAGCACTGCTGCTAACCCTAGGTCATGTGTAGCGTTGTTCTGCTCATGTTATCTCAGCTTTCGATAACCATACGCGATCATAGCTTGCTCCTACATCGGGACACACCCGATTTTGGTCCCTGATGCATCACAGTAAACTACGTACCCTACCCCCTCCTCTAGAAGCCTCAAGATGGGGGAAATAGTCTACCTCTACCTCAACTCTTGAATGCTCCTCTGGAATGTAGTAACCACATGAAGGGTTTCCCCTTCCTCGTCAATGTAGAAAGTTGTGCTGCAACTCCAGAGAAGTCTGGCACAAATCCCCGATTGTACCCATCCATTCCCAAAAAACTTTGTACCTCTATCACACTCCTGGGTGGATCCTAAGAAAGCACTGCCTCAATATTCACTAGATCCACTGCAACCCCAGCCTCTGAGATGAAATTTCCTAGAATGTGTTCCTCTCTGATCCAGAATTGGCACTTCGAGAGCATACCATAAAGCTGGTGCTCTCGGAGTGTGTCCAGTACTACCCACAAATGGTAGCCATGATCCTCCTCGGTAGCTGAGTATATCAGAACGTTATCGTTGAAGACTACCACAAAGCAATCAAGGTATGGCTAAAATAACATGTTGATGAGTACCATTAACACTGCTGGTGCGTTGGTTACACCAAATTGCATAACCAAGAATTCATAGTGTACATACCAGAATCTGAAGGTCGTCTTCTTCACATCATCATCCCATACTCTGAGATGGTGATATCCCGACTGGAGATCTATCTTCGAGAACCGACGTGCCCCATTTTTCGGGTCATAGAGGTCATTAATCCTTATGAGTGGGTACTTGTTCTTCACGGTCACATGGTTCAGGCACTGATAATAAAAACCCAGACTCAAGATCCCATCCTCCTTCATGGAGAAGAAAATCGGGGATGACCAGTGTAAAACACTGGGTCAGATAAATCCCTTCCCATAAAATTCCTCTAGCTCTACCCGTAGCTCACGAAGCTCGGCTAGATCAATCCGATATTATGGAGTAGATATCGGTGCTGTATCGGGGAACAGGTTAATGTATAATTCCACCTATCTATGAGGAGGTAGTCTTGGACCATCATTAGGGTTAAAATATTCTTACTGATCCACCACAACATGAAAAGTCAGGCTCCGCACATCACCAGCTCCGAGAATGTGGCTAGACAAATGATATGTGATTGGCTGCCCCCTCCTCTGGTTAAGTTCATCCTGTGCTGCAAAGGATCCCTTCTCACTAGGGAAGGTAAGCCTCATCCCATCCTCTTGGACACACCACACTTTCTACCTAATACATTCAATCTGAGCCTGAACTGTAGATAACCAATTGATACCCATGATGACTTCATAAGGCCTTGACGCCACTACGAGGAGATCCCAGCCAAAGCTCTCACCCCTTAGAGTAAGCTCACACTACCGGAACCAGTGCATAATCGTCGAGTCTACTGTTGTATAAGTCTATATTCGTATGGATCGATCCAACAGATCAATTTGAATATATGACCTCTGAACGAGGGCATAAGCAATAAAATAATTTCTAGAACCAGTGAATATAAGTACTGCAGTTCGGGTGGATTAGACAAAGATAGTACCATGAATCATCTCTGGTGTTCTATGGTCATAGGCCTCGACTTCCTGGAACTGAGCCTGCCCATCTATGCTAGCTCCCATTGTTCAGGCTGGACCTCCCGGTGGTGGTGGTGGTAGGGCCTCCAAACGTCATCCACAACCAGCTGCTCGGCCAGCTCCTCTTCCACGTCCGCCTACTCCTGGAAGACCATCACGGACGAACCTCTACCTCTTCCTGTGAGTTTCCTCTACTGTATACTGTTCATCTGCATGGCGGGTCAGATAGTCTCGTGCCAGGTGACCCTGCCCGCCGCATGCATAGCACCTCCCGCTCCTCATACGGCTGGCTCTGTCTCGTGTGCCCCACACAACTGAACCTGTATCCTAAGGTCTCCCACCTGATGGTCTGGTCCTCTTGGACCTTTGCGACATCTGTCTACTTCTAGCTGATGACGACTACGCTATTTGTCTCCCTGTGGTGGGTTTCACTATTCATGGCTGCTCAGCAAGAATTCTCTCCACTTTAGGGCTTGATCCATCACCCCCGCCTACGTCGGGATGCTGAGAGAGATCATCGAAGCCCTGATCTCAGGTATGTGTCCCTTCTCCAAGGTCTAGGGCCTGAAGAATGGGTCATGTACCATATCTGTGGAGTAGTGCGAGAGGTCGTTGAACTACACTGAGTACTGAGATACTATCATGCAACCCTTCTGTAGATGTAGTAACTCCTGTATCTGCACCGGACGAATGGTAGCAAGAACAAACTCTGAACGGAAGAGACTCTTGAAGTCTTTCCAGATTATTGATTCCTTGTCATGCACCTAATGCATCAGGATCCACCATGTTCCTTTTTCTTCATACAGGAGACTCATGGAAAGGATCACCATGAGGTCGTCTGGTGTCCCTACAAATCTGAAAACTTTCACAACAGCCCCCAGGAAATCCTCAGCTGCATGTGGGTCCGTCTCTCCCCAGAACCTAGGTATCCTATAATGCTGGAATTCATGCAACACACTCAGACGGAGTGCACTCTCTACTGCTAGATCTGGTGGTATCGGTGGACCAACGAGTAGTGGTACCGCTGGTACCTCGGCTGTGATGGGGCCCTGCACCGAGGCCTCATCGCTCGGTGGGCTACCATCCCATATTAAACTCGGAACCCTAGATGGCTGCCTTTGTGGGGCCATCCTGAAAAGAAACAGGTGTGCCATGGTCAAACAATATACCTGGTGAACTGACATAATATAATCACCAAGAAAACCTTTCAAAGGAAACACACACTCAATTGGTGTTTTCGTGCACTGAGTCGAAAATTAGATGTCAGAGTCCCAATGTATGGATAAGTCTGTCACTGCACCAACACCGGTTTCCCTAAACTGATAACCACACCCCATACACTTAACATTATTTCAATTAAAATAATCAAAGATCAAATTCTATGGTTGAACCAAATCCTCTTATACCAATTTGTCACGACCTATCCTTAGGACCCATGTCGTGACTACCCCAAGCCCACCTTCCATAGGACATGGTCAGGCGACTAGCAGCAAAGGCGAATTCCCGGTAAAAAGGGAAGGCATTTCCTTTAAACCTATAAGACACATAGACTGAAGAAAAGAAGTAGAAGCAAAAAGTACTAATATAGAAAAGGAAAGTGTGTTCAAAGTAAGTGGGACAATATACAAACCCAACTGAACAACTTGTACAAGTACAAGAAAAATGGAAAATAACTCATGGATCATCCACCGGGGAATCCTACTAGAAGGATAGGTACACAACTCGAACAACTCATCCATGAGGTACATCCCGTCTAGTCCAGCTCTGAGCAGCCTCCCGTCCATCACCCTCAACCTCGATCACTATCGACCATCGTCTGCATAGAACACAACATGGTGCGGGAAAATCCCGTGTAGGGGTGAGTGTAATAATACTTATTAGGGGACCCCGAGACCCTCGAAGGTCTCCCAAATTCCACCAAGGATAAACCACAGAAGAAAGATAAAATCATGAAGTATCAACCAACCCTACATAGGTATATGCTCATACATTTACCTAAGTAAATAGTCACAGTCCGGATCTGACTATAGAGGCCAGGCACAACACATTCTACAATGTAATTAAAGTCAATCACCATGATGGCAATGATTGAAAGACCAGACTCAGCTCGCAGAGGTTTATAGCTCATGTAGAGGGGGGTAGAGATGATTAGATGTAGAAACTGAATCATCTCCTCTATCGAACCCTTGTAGGATCCTGGAACAGTATCAGCGCTGTCGAACCCACGGAGGATCCATGTACAAAAGTCATCATTGTCGAATACATAGAGGATCCCCATCCAGTACCATCATTGTCGATCTCACGGAGGATCCTGGTACAATATCATCACCTTTGAACCCACAGAGGATCCTGGTGCCGTATCATCACTGTCGATCCCACGGAGGATCCCGGTACATTATCTTCAATGTCGAACCCACGGAGGATCATATCATCTCAGTCGTAACCAACTATCGGGTTTCCGCACACATCATGCTCGATTCCGGGAGGGTCCTCTCCCTGAGCGAAGTGTCAATAAATCAATTACCACAGAGTCTTGATTTGACTTATCCCAAAATTATGTTTCATCATAAATAACCCAACATGACAGACGGCACGCCAATCACACATCTGGTTTGTGAGTTATTGGCATTTCCGTTCCCGGGACCCGATTGGTTTTTTAGTTCAAACCAAGCCAACCATACCCTAAATGTGTCCAAACCTAAATTGGGGTATACCAAAAGAACTTTCCTTCTCTAAACATTCCATTTCTGTAGGATGTTCGTCGTTCAGACACACATAGCCCAATATATGGGATTAAAGGTGAAAACTGGCCATAGCGAGTCCAGGTCTGGTCTGACCCAGTTAGAGCGACCCAGCCTGACCCGGTCTGAGGAAACGGCCTGACCCACGTGTGTAGCACAACCCGAGGTAGGCCTGGCCTGAGGGAGACCCGACCGAAGACGGTTTCACAGTGGGTGGACCGGTCGAGGGCGGCCCTGCCGAGGGCGGCCTAACAACCTACCCTAGCCGCACCCATGGAGGGTGGTGCGCACCCCCTAGCACCCAAACGGTATAACGGTTTGGGTGAACCAAACCAGTGCCAGGTGGCACCAGTCCAGCACATGCAGGACTCGATGGGGTCCCGCTCCTCCCGGCAGGCCGAGCGGCCAGCCGCATTGGTTTTGCGGCTGTCAGCCCGACCGACCGCAGCCACACCTCCACTGCGGAACGACAACACCATGGCCCTACTACACTCCGCGAGGTGCGATGACACTGTCCGCCTCTGCCTCGGCCCAACCTGGCCACGTCCCCCTAGTCCTATGCGCAACGCGACGGTGTTGTGCCTCCTCCCCCGGAGCCCGGTTTGGCCGCAGACCTCGGCTCCTCTGCGCGGCGCGACGGCGCCGCGTGCCACCGCAGCGGCCCATTGTGGTCGCGGCTCTCCTTCCACGTTGCACGATGGTGCCACAATCTCTTGGTGACCCAGCGGCCCTACACTACAGGTTTTCATCGCGGTCTGCTTCCATCTTAAATAGATAAGAACAACCGAAGGGGGAGGGTCAGCCGTGTTTGTGGGGTCCGAACCCTCTTCGTCATGGCAATAACATTTGTCTTACTAATCCAGAAATTTGAACGATGAAGAATAGAGGTTTAATCTCATATTTAAATTAACTCGAATTCCCCTACCTTGAATCGATCAACGTTCGCGAAGGTGTAGAAAAAAGGGTGGATGTCGATTTGTTGACATCGAATAGCGTCCGTGGAAGAAGCGTTGTCAGCGTTCTTCATGGGCGGCTCCTTCTCTTTTGGAATGGTCGAAGATCGAAGATGGTGTTCATAATTCATTGGATATGAGGTGCGTTCTTCATGTTCTTCCTCGAGAGAATGAAGTTCTCCCTAATCTCCAAAGTCCTCTCTCAATGTCCCACCCAAATTAATGTTTTCAACCAACCAAAATAAAATAATAGGTTTGTTTATTATTTTATTCTTGGAAATAATTTCTAAAGACTTCAAAATGATTAATTAATTTTGGCATTAATTAATATTTAGGTGTTTTGGCACCATTATGGGGAATTTCAAGTGTTTCTCCAATTTATGGTGTGCTCAAGGGGTTTAATGGGGGGTTAGAGGAGTTAAAGGGATTGCCTGGCTCCCACCTAAAAACATCCTCCCAAGGGAGGTTAGGGTGTGGTGGGCCCCACCACTAACCTCCACTTTGTGTTTTCAACCACCAATCAAATAAAAATATTTTACACTTATTTTTATATAATTTTATTTAGAAACCCCAAAAATTAACTTCCATCCTCATTTGAACCCAACTGCGATTAAGGTCTCACTAAGAAATCACTGACTCTGCGGGTTCAATGGTGCCATCAGATTTCAATTCGGGGCATAGGATCAAATGATATATAAAACACACTCGTACGTTTATTGAACATACCCAAACAAAAATTCAGAAATTGATTCTAGGAACACCGGGCCTCAGAGTCAAGGGTCGTCAGAAACTGTGGACTTGTAAAATTCCAATGTATTTAAAAGAAATTCCACGGAATTACTAGGTCTTTACAGAATCTCACTCTTTATTTTTTTAAGTCATTTGGAGGGTGTTTTCTTTGTTTTTTGTAAGTGAAACATCAGGAGCTAAAATTTAAATATTAAAATAATAACATACTATTTTAATTATACTGGTCACACAATGAGTCGGATTGAAGTGTAGTTGATTTCTACACATCCCAAATGAATCACGGATCATTATCCTATTGTATCAATACAATTTGAATTCATATGTTTAGTTTTTAGTATATCACTTGTTTTAATTAAATTAATGTCAAATTTAAATAATAAGGCATTTGGATATATACCAGTCCCATCGTTCATCAGATTGAGGTTTGGTTTATTTCTACACATCAGAAATGAGTCATGGATTGTTTTTTTAAGGAATAAAAACAATCCAAATATTTTTTTTGTGTTTTTAGTTTTCTTATTGCGTTTTTTACTAAAATGTCATTTCAAATCAAAAAAATTCTTTTTGAATCATAAAGGTAAAATCATGTATCAATTTGTTGTCATTATACTTCATACATGTTATAAAGGACGTAAAAATCACTATCATAAATTTTGATGATGATAGAAAAAAAAATTCAAGGCTTTTAGTGAGTGACACATTTGGAGCTAAAATGTAAATTTTAAACTGTTAATAGACACTTTTAGTCATACCTGCCACACCATTAATCTAATTGAAGTGTGGTTTATTCATACAAAAATATGATTCATGAAACATTTTCTTATTGTATCAAAACAATAGGAAAGGGTTTCATTGGTATTTTATATGATTTTTTTTATTTATACATAAATTGATGCATATTATATATAAAAAGGAATAATTGGATTTATTCTGGTCACATCGTGTGTTTTATTTAGGAGGGGTTCATTTATACTCATCAAAAATGACTCAGAGATCGTTTCCCTATATTATAAAAATAATAAGAATGTGTTTTCTCGATATTTAGCATGCTACTTTTGTTTTTTACTAAATATAATGTCAATATTAAATTAAAAGAGACACATTGAGTTATACCAGTAGCACCATGAGTATGATTTAGGTGACGATGATTCATACATGTCACAAATGGAATATAGATCATTTTTCTCATTTATCAAAATAATATGAATTTGTTTTCTCAGTTTTTAGTTTGTCAGATATGTTTTTCTACACATTTAGCTTTTCAAACTAGAAACACGCATTTTGACACATACCAGTCGCATCATTCCTTTGTTTGAAATGAGGTTTCTTCAAAAACTTCACAAATAACTTATGAATAATTCTCCTAAATTATAAAGCCAATTTGATAGAGTTTTATTTGTTTTTAGTAAGTAACGTGTTGTGAGCTAAAATGTCAATTTCTAACGGACAACAGATAGTTTTAGTCATATCTATCACACCATTCATCATATTAAGGTGTGGTTGATTCCTACACATCACAGATGACTGATGAATACTTTACCTAATGTATCAAAATAATAAAAATTCATTTTCTTAGTTTTCAGTATGTCATTTTTTCTTTTAGTGGAAATTATTGTTAATTTATTATAAAAATACACACATAAAGTAATAACGATAACACCACGCATTAGCTTTAGGTGCAGTTTATTCCTACAAGTCACAAATAACTAATTGATCTTATTGATATTGGAACACCCCAAGATTTTATGAGATATATTTTTTTAATTTCATTGATTTCTTCTATTGTACACTACACCAAATTAGCTTGTACTATATGCAACACTGTATTAGCTTGTAGAATGTGTAAAACTATTCTTGGCTCGTGTTACACACAATTTCAAGTTTGTTTTGTGGAAATTATTCTGTACAACATTAAGAATAAATTTTTTCTAATTCGTAAATGAAATATATTTTCATTATATTATACGAAATACCAAAGGGAGCTTCCACTACCCACAGCCCTGGCATGGCTTGCATTACACATAATCACAACCTTCCTCAATTGCGTTTGTTGTACGCAAAACCGAGTTTCACTAAACAATGATATATTGTTATAAAATTATTATTAACTGGACATTATGAATAGTAATAACTAAATTTTGAATTATATGACACTATAATTCATATTAAACATTTTATAGAACATGGTTTGAGAACAACATAATGTTTTTGGGTAAAATATGTATTTTTTAAAAAATGTTGTTTTCCACCTTTTGATGGTGCACCCACTTTAAATCTAGTTTTTGACATTTTTATAAGTTTAATTTGACAATATAATATTCATCATTGGAATCAGGATATAAAAATTTACTTTGGATAAATTTTTGATATTTTTCTAATAAATTTCCTCTTTTAATGAATAGTAAAAGTACGTTAAATTTTACATAAAAACAAATTTTTTTCATAGAGATAATTTATATGGTTAAATTATAATAGTAAATTGTTTTAAAGAATAAATATAATATATTTTTACCATTTAATATAATTTATGTAATTATCATTGACTCTACATTGAATTCGTAGATTAAATCAATTCAATCTTTTGCAATGTTTAAAACAAAAACCCATTTTTCTTGATAACCAGATTAATATTAAATTAATTACTAAAACTTCGGTGTTTTATGTTTTGAATAATGGATTCCATATTTTAATTCAGTGGGTCCAAATTATGTTAATAGGTTACTTTTATTTTATTGACATTATGAATAGTAACTACGATAATTTTTATTTACTGCGGTTAAAGGTAAATCGGGTAATTAAGGGTAAAAATAAGATTATCAAATTACCTAACACCTTACAAAATTCTATTGGATGACTAAAAGTTGACCCATAAAACCTATGTGTCATAATAGATTTTTTAATAGAATTTCGATCATGAAATTAATTTAATAATTATTAAAACAAAAGATACTGACAACATGTCACTCTCTTTAATCTTATAAGTATAATAATATTAAATTTGTGATAAAATTAATGAAAATTAAAAAATGAATAGTCTCTAGAAATATAATAAAGTTATCTACATAATGTAAATTTATTTCAAATTTTTATGGATTAAAAAATTATCATTAAAGGTGATATAATATTAATGTTGAAATATTCAATTGATTAAAATATCAAATAAATGGTTTCAAAAATATTAAAATAAATTTTATATGAACAATTTAATGTGTTCCACGAATGTTCATGATAAATATGACATGTTATAAATCTATTAAATCTTTTATTTAGAAAAACTTTTCTGTGTTTATTTTATTTAAATTCAAATAAATGATTAGTGTCAAAATTGACACTATTTTTATTTTATAAAAATAAATTAATATACAATTGTTTAAAAATCACAGAAATATTTAACAATTATAAATTAAAATTTATATAGTCTAAAAGGTCATAAATTATCCAATTATGGATAATTAACACCACATAAGTATTTATTTATAACAATTTAAAATTTATAATCTTATTACCACAAATAAAATTAAATAGATTAAATAAGGATAAATCAAGTTGATAAATTTTATAATAAATTTTCAACATGTCTAAATATTATTTTTTGATGATATTACAACCCTATATTATCTATGATTCTGATATGAGTCATTTTTGGAGATTTATAAGTGGGTTTTTATTTATTATAAATTAATATTTTTGAGGTTTCCGAAGGTGCACCTCTCCTCCCTTATAAAAGGGAACCTCCTCCTTATCCTCTTCACAACACATTGATCATTAAAGATCAGCCAACCCTTGACCATTTCTCCTCTCCACTTCTGTATCAAGATTATGGAGGTTTTGTTCTTCTCAAAATACCATGTCTAGTCTCTTAAGAGAAATCTTAAAGGAGGTGCATTGAAGAAGAGGTAATCTCTTCTACTGATTCTTCCAGGTTTATTTCTTCTTTAACATACTCTTTTTTAGTTTTTTAATTTTAAATTAATACAATACATATCACTAATATTCTAATATGATATTATAAATATGAAACAACCCCAATTCACCTTCTATCCATCCTACGGAAAATGAAATCACCGCGCGTGCGTACGTATGGAATACCGTCTCCACACCGAGGTGTAATCAGTTTTTCCACCAACACCTTACTTGGATGGGTATAATGGTGTAAAAATAACAATATATGGTTATTATTACAACATAATGATTCTGATACATTATATCATCCACTCTTATTCAATTCATTAATTATGGGAATGATATCATCACTCGTGTGTACGTACAGACTAACCTCTCCCCGAACACGATAAGATTCATTGTCCATGATTAACCATTAAAGTATTATTATAAAATATATATAATAACTAAACATGAAAGATATTACATAATAATGATACAATATTTATTTAGATAAATGTTTAATTTACTTAATTCTATTCAATTCAATAAGGAAACAAAAATAGTGTTCATACGTACGTACGACCTACCGTATCCCTGAATGGTGTATTTATTTCCATTTATCAATCTATCATATATATTTATATGCTTAATATATATTAAATAAAATTAATGTTTTACATTCTAGAATTATGTAAATCAGGATATAAGTAATAATAGCAAGAACAACAAGTCGAAACACATACGATAAATGAAACGATTTTACCCAAAACACTGATTTAACATGGAATTTACAAAAGAACTGGTAATATAAAGTCATAAGTGAACCATATATGATATAATATAAATTAATATGATTCTATAATAATTAAATTACAATATTTAAATCATTATACATGAGTTTCATATATATATGAAGAATATCAGACATAAGGTAAGATATAATTTTGCAATATCATTTTTATCTGATATTGCTTATACCAATGTATTTACTGGGGTTTATTTTTCATCCATGCCCATAAAATTCTTTTCATAAAGTGTTTAATATTCTTCCATGTTTTTTTAATGTCATGTTCACCCCTCTTTGAATTTTACTTTGTGTTATGGAAGGAATCTTTCTTTTTCTTACCATTTAATGTACTTTTTGACTTTTCCAGAAAAAGTATGAGAAGAATGTTTTTTAAATTATACAGAATGAACATATTTTTACGGTTTTATAACTCATTATTTTCATTAATATTACACTACAATATTTCATGACTATTTTCTAAATAATATTTTTCATTTAAAAGTTCATTGAATTTTATGAAAAGAAAATGATTTTGAAGAAGAAAGGATATTTTCTTCATGAATTCGTTTCAAGTATTTTATCAAAACCATTTTCCATCTAGGATGGAATTTTTTCTTATGTGTATGCTTCAAGTATAATGTCTCTATGATTTACATGGTTTCACTTTTGTTATGATGAAATGATAACCATTTGTTTTATATGGATTATGTTATGATGGGATGATGTTTATGAAACCCATTTTATTCATTGGGTTATGATAAATGATTTCTGTTTATATTATGGAACATGTAAGAATGATTTAATTATGAGATTTTTGGGACCTATATCTCGCTCCAATTCATTGGGTAATGATTTATATCTCATGATATAGACATGGTTGGAACATAATGTTAATCTGGTTTAGTGATACAGGACTGGAACGAGGAGTGAACTCGATTCATTAAGGGACTTTGTCCACTAAGAATGTCTTGGCAGCAATGCCTTGGATACTATGGAAATAATATCAAATGATTAATGGTTTTCAAAAATTACATGCTTTATTCCCATGTTATTTTATTATGATTTATGTTCCATTATGATTTATGCCTTACGTACAGCCATGTTTTAATTCATTGCTCATGATTTGGATGTTTAAACATTATGTTCATGTTTTTAAGTTCAAATGTATATGGTTTGTTTTATTTTCTACATGTATAACCTTATTGAACATTTAATCTCACCATTTATATGTCTTTTTTCCCCAGGATATGAAGAAATGTTTTTGGTATGAAAAAAGGGGAAAATCTTTATAGGAGATGTTGAGATTTATCACCACGATTAGAAGATTATGTTCTGAGCTTCCAAAGACACAAAACTATTAAGGTACTTTTGTGTTTTTTTGTTATGTATTATGTATTCCACGAATTTAATGCTATGTCCATGTATGTCATGATTGGGGTCTCTACAGTTGGTATCAGAGGGAAGGTTTAGTTAACCTTTGTAAACTAGGATGCGAAAACTTTAGTGAAATCCATAGAGATATTTCTATGGTATGTCAAGGCATGTCCCTAAGTTTAAGTATAAGTATATTTTATAGTCCTAGAATTATGGTAACGATATTATAATTAAACCTAAGAGGTTAGATATTGAAGGAACTCCCCCTTTATTATGTTGTTTTCCCTAATTTTATTTTTTCCTCTCACACTATTCTTATTAGGTTTTAGATAATGGTTGGAACCCGAAGGAACCATGTTGATCAATGTAATGGAAAATGCAAAGATTTTAATTCTGAATAGACCAATGTAATAGGAGATAGAGTGATAAATCTTATTGCTATAGTTACACAAGCTATGAATCATTCTGGACATCCAAATGAGTAGAGAAGGGAACAATTTTCTATTGAGTCTTTCGTGAGGAAACATCCACCTTCTTTCAGTGTGTATTCTAATCTACTTGTTTCCGAACAGTGGATCAATACCATTGAAAATATAATTTCCATACATCGCTATCTGGGACATGAAAAAGTCATTCTAGCTATTTACTGTTTAGAAAGTGAAGCATACTTGTGGTGGACTCTAATTAAAATTACAATGACCCAAAATGAAATTGAATCCATGGAATGGGATGAGTTCAAGAACAAATTTTTACAATAACTAATTCCCTCGTATTCTTAGAACAATGATGGAAAAGAGTTCCTTGATCTTAAGAAAAAGGATGATGAATATGTTGGTATATTCGAAGCAAATTTTACAAGGCTTGCAAGGTATGCATCTGGCTTTATCATCCAACCTGAATGTAATGTTGATCGATTCTTAAGTGGCATAAAACTAAGTCTTCGAAGGGCATTATCTATAACAGAATTTTGTAGCTATGAAAAAATTGTGTGTTGTGCTATAAAGGTAGAACTATAAGTTGGTGTTATATATCCTTCTCATGGTTTATACATGAAATGAACGATGGAGTTCAAAGAAAAATCTCAGAACAATGGTGAAAAGATGATGAATGTTACTTTATTCTCAAAGTGTGGAAAAAGCATTGTGGATATTGCCTAAAAGGTACAAGAAAATGTTTTAAGTGTGGAAAAGAAGATCATCAATCCATTGAGTGTCAAAGTAATGGAAAAAAGGTAGCGAATGATGTGAATGGAGAAAAGACTACAGAGAACGCTCCACCAACACTTCAATTCTTCTAGTTCAAGGAAATGGGGAATTATGCTTATCAATGCCCTAATCCAAGGGTTAATGATGATCGACGTGAGAAACCTCTTAAGGAAAAGGATAAAGGGAAGTCACATGCGATCACTACATGTGATGTTGTGTATGAAAACGATGTTGTTGAATGATTAAGTGTTTATGTAATGGGATTTCAAAATAGTATCATGGAATCTCATTTTTGGTATCATAGAATTTTGGAATATCAATGTATTGGTTTTCAAAAATTATATGGTACTGGTAACCATGAAAAGTGATTGAAATATTTTTGGAAAGAAGATGATATGCGCATAATTAGTTGATAAAGAGAAAATGATATGAGCTTATGACTGGTATAAGGAAAACGTTATATCATGGTTTGAGTATACTAAATTTTGGGATTTTGGTATGTGGATAGAGTTAACTTTTGAAAACATTAATGTTTTCACTAAGGTTCAATGGATGATCATGTATTAAGAGAATACATGATGAAGGAATTCAAATGTTTGTAATGTGACCGACAAGATATATATATCTTATGATATATGGGTGATAAATGATTGTATTCAATGCTTGGTAGATGACCTTTCTAGTAATCATTTTACTTATACTATGAGATTGGATAGAAGTATTTTGAATAAACCGAAATATTGGAATAGATTAAGTTAGACATCAGATGGTTTTGTTTAAGGAAAGAACTTTTTGTTATGTTATAAAAGAATAGTTTTAGAAAAAGGAAAACCCATAAGACAAGGGACAACTCATCGCGTCGAACAAGGATACGGGGATCGAACCCACAACCGAATTGTGACGGGCCTTTATCGCCTACCATTGACCTACACGAAGTCCCTGGTTAGTAGAAACTAGTTTTATTTTATTAAGCGATATTATAGATGAAGTATAAGTCCATTTTTGGAATCATATATGATTAACCTCACCATAGATGGAATTATGTATATTTGATAAATTTTTCAAAACTTTTGTTTGAGAAGAGATGGAATGTCTGATAATTCTATCACATGATCTGCTAACACTTCAAGAATGAAAAATTCAACTTCATTTCTTTAACAGATGAAGTATAAATTGTTCAAGGCACGGACAACATTGAGAATGTACCAAAATAAAGTAAGTATTTATTCTAATTAAAATCATTCAACTTTTGGGAAATGATCATGAAAACAAAAAAAATGTTATCCTAGTGTCTCATATCCGATTAATCAGATGGTACCTTAGATCATCACAAATTAATGGCTTTGTGATTTTTGGATTTTTTATAGCCATGTTATCTACCACTCTCTATCATAACATAATGGTTAGATTTCTCTTCCATATTTATATTTTCACCTATGTTCTCTTATGTGGAAACCTAATGATGAGTTAATTTGGGTAACCGTTAGGTTTCATACTTCACTTTTTAAAATTATGTTTTATTATTCATTTTTACGATGTGGATTTCTATGAATGAAACTTTCAAGTAGTAAATGATATATAACCTTGATGACTTTCAAGGGAGAAATTTATTTTAAGGGGAGTAGAATGTAACACCCCGAGACTTTATGAGATACATTATTTTTTAATTTCTTGGATTTGTTCTATTGTACACTACACCAAATTATCTTGTACTATAAGGAACACGTATTAGTTTGCAGTATACACAACACTATTCATGTCTCGTCTTACAGACAATTTCAAGTTTGTTTTGTTGAAATTATTCTACGCAACATTTAGTATAGATTTTGTTTAATTCATAATTGAAATAAGTTTCGATTATGTTATAAAAAACACCAAAGGGAGCTTGAACTACACGAAGCCCTGACATGGCTTGCATTACATGCAATCATGACCTTCCTTGATAGCGTTTGTTGAACGCAATACCGAGTTTCACTAAACTACAATATAATGTTATAATATTATTATTAACTAGACATTATGAATATTAGTAACTAAATTTTTAATTATATTACATTATAATTCATCTTACACATTTTATAGAACATGGTATGACAACAACATAATTTTTTTGGGTAAAATATGTATTTTAAAAAAAATGCTATTTTTCCGCCTTTTGATGGCACATCCAATTTAAATCTATTTTTTTGACAAGTTTATAAGTTCAATTTGACAATATAAAATTATTCTCTGGAATCATGAAATAAAAATTTACTTTGGATAATTTTTTTATATTTTTCCGATAAGTTTCTTATTTTGATGAATAGTAAAAATACGCTAAATTTTACTTAAAAACATCTTTTTTCACCGAGACAATTTATACGGTTAAATTATAAAAGTAAATTGTTTTAAAGTATAAATAGAATATATTTTTACCATTTAATATAATTTATTTCATTAGCATTCATTTTACATTGAATTCGTATGTTAAATCAATTCAGTGTTTTGCAATGTTTTAAACAAAAACCCATTTTTTCGACAACCGGATTAATTTTAAATTAATTACTGCAACTTATGTTTTTTGAATATTGAAAAAGGAATTTAATATTTTAATTTATTGGTTCCAAATTATGTAAATATGTTACTTTTATTTTTTTTGTAATTATGAATAGTAACTACAGTAGTGTTTATTTACTGTAGTTAAAGGTAAATTGGGTAATTAAGGGTAAAAATAAGATTATAAAATTAACCTAACACCTGCCAAAATTCTATTTGATTACTAAAAGTCGACCCATATCACCTAAGGGTCAGAATAGATTCATTTTATAGACTTTTGGTCATGAATATAATTTAATTAATTTTGAAATGAAAGAAAGTGACAACATGTAACTCTCTTGAATCGTATATGTATAATAATTTAAATTTATTGATAAAACTCATGAAACATAGAAAATTTATAGTATAGATAAATATAATACAATTATATACATCATTTGAATTTATTTAGAATTTTTAAAGATTAAATAACTATCATTGAAGGTGACACAATAGTGATGTTGAAATTATTTTATTGATTGAAATATCAAATAAATGGTTTTAAAAATATTTAAATAAATATTATATGACCAATTTAATGTGATATAGGAATTTTCTAGATAAATATGACATTTTATTAATATATTACATCTTTTATTTAGAACATATCATCTGCGTGGATTTTATTTAAATTCAAATAAATGAATAGTGTCAAAATTGACACTATTGTTATTTTTTAAAAATAACATAATATTAAATTGTGTAAAAATCACAAAAATATTTAAAAATCAAAAATTAAAATTTATATGGTCAAAAAGGTCATAAACTATTCAATTATTGATAAATCACAACTCATAAGTAAATATTTATAATGATTTAAAATTTAGAATCTTATTACCATAAATAAAATAAAATTTAATAAATAAGGATCAATAAAGTTCATAAGGTTTAAAATAAATTTCCAACATTACTAAATATTTTTAGTTGATGAAATTATAACCCTATCTCATCTAATATTCGTATATAAGTCATTTTTTGAGGTTTTTAAGTGGGGATTGATTTATTATAAATTAATATTTTTGAGGTTTCGAAAGGTGCCCCTCTCCACACTTATAAAAGGGAACCTCCTCCCTCTCCTATTCACAACACTTTGAGCATTAAAGATTGGAAAACCCCTGCCCATTTTTCCTCTCCACTTCCCTAGAAACATTCTGGAGGTTCTGGTCTTCTCAAAAGACCAACTCTAGTCCCTTATGAGAAAATTTAAAGAAGGTGCGTCGAAGAAGAGGTAATCTCTTTTACCGATTCTTCCAAGTTTCATTCTTCTTCAACATCCTCTTCATTAGTTGTTTCATTGTAAAGTAATACAATCAGTATCAATAATAAACTGATTTGATATTATAAATACGAAATAACCCCATTTCACCTTCTATCCATCCTACGGAAAACGAAATCACAGCGTGTGCGTACGTACATAATATTGTCTCAACGCCTTGGAGTAATTAGTTTTTACACCACCACATTACTTGTATGGGTATAATAGTGTAAATAATAACTATATATGGTTGTTATTACATTATAATGATTCTGAGACATTATATCATCCACTCCAATTCTATTCAAAAATTATGGTAACGATGTCATCGATCGTGCGTACGTACGGACTACCGTCTCCACGAACGCGATGAGATTCATTTTCCATGATTAACCATTCAAGTATGATTATAAATTATATATAATAAATAATAATGAAAGATATTACATAATAATTATAACGT
This sequence comes from Viscum album, assembly GCA_963277665.1. Classification (NCBI taxonomy): domain Eukaryota; kingdom Viridiplantae; phylum Streptophyta; class Magnoliopsida; order Santalales; family Viscaceae; genus Viscum; species Viscum album. The sequence goes on along the minus strand of OY728140.1, from coordinate 1,300,388,183 downwards.
ATTTATGTACATTTATGTTTCATTAACTTAATTCCATTCAATTCAATAAGGAAATGTAAACAGCGTTCATGTGTACGTACAACCTACGATCTCCATGAACGATATATTTCATTCCATTTATCGATTTATCATATATATTTATATTATGAATAAATATTATATATAAATAATTTTCGACATTATGGAATTATGTAAATCAGGACATAAGTAATAATATCAAGAGCAAAAAGTTGAAACATTTACGATAAATGAAACAATTTTACACAAAACATTGCTTTAACTTGGAATTTACAAAGGAATGTGTAATATAAGGTCATAAGTAAACCATATATGATATCATAAAAATGAATATGATTCTATAATAAGTCAATGAGATTATTTAATTGATTATACAGGAGCTTCAGATACATACGAAGTATATCAGACATAAGGTAAGTGATAATTTTTTCAATCTCATTTTGATCTTATATTGATTATACGTAAGTATTTACTGGGGTATATTTTTCATTAATTCACATAAAAAGTTTTTCATAATAGTTTTGATATTCTTCCATGTATTTTTAATTCAATTTTCACCCCTCTTTTACTTTTACATTACGTTATGGAAGGAATCTTTCATTTTCTTACCATTTAAGGTACTTTTTGACTTTTCTTGCAAAATTACGGGAAGAATGTTTTTTTAGATTATGCAGAATTAACATAATTTTACGATTTTATAACGCCTTATTTTTATGAATACTACTCTAAAATATTTCATGAATATTTTAAAAAAAATCCTTTTCTTTTAAAATTGCATGGCATTTTGTGAAAAGAAAAATATTTTGAATAAGAAAGGATATTTTCCTCAAAAAATTATTTCATGTGTTTTATCAAAAAAAATTTCCATATAAGATGACATTATTTCATATGTGTATGTTTCAAGTATAATTTCTATATTATTTACATGGTTTTACTTTTCTTATGATGAAATTATATCCATTTGTTTTATATGGATTATGTTATGATGAGATGATGTTTACGAATCCCATTTTATTCTTTGGGTTATGATGAATGATTTAAGATAATGTTGTGGCACAAGTAAGAATGATTTCATTATGATATGGGTGGAACCTATATCTCCCTCAAATGCATTGGATAATGATTTATATCTCATGAGATAAACATTGGTGGAATGTAATGTTAATCTGGTTCAGTGATACATGACTGGAATGAGGTGTGAACTCAATTCATTAAGGGACTTTTTCCACTAAGATGGTCTTGGAAACAATGCCTTGGCTACTATGGAAATCATATCAAGTACTTAATGGTTTTCCACAATGACCTGATTTATTCTGAAGTTATTTTATCATGATTTATTTTCCATTATGATATATGCCTTACTTACTGCAATTTTTTATTTCATTGCTCATGATTTTGATGTTTAAACATTATGTTCGTGTTTTAAGTTCAAATGTATATGGTTTGTTTTATTTTCTCCATGCTTACCCTTATTGAGCATTTGAGCTCATACTTTATATGTTTTCCTTTCCCCATGATATAAAGAAATGTTTTAGGTAAGAAACCCAAAGGGGAATATCTTTATGGGAGATGTTTAAGATCTTTCACCATGATTAGAAGGTTATGTTCCGATTTTCCAAAGACACTAAACTATTTCGGTCTTTTTGTATTGGTTTTTGTTGTGAATTAAGTATTTCACGAAAGTAATGTAATGTCCATGTACGTCATGTTTTGGGTCTCTATAGATATAGTATCAATACAATATTAAATAATTTTTATAGTTTTCTATGGTGCAGTTGTTCTATTTTCTAAAAATACTTAAAATTTTAAATTAAAATATAGAGTTTGAGGCATTCCAGTAACATATTAATGTAATTCATGTATATTCTTATATTAGGTATTCAACCCATTTTTTCTAAACAAATAACTATATTCTTGGGAATACGAGTACTCTAAAAAATCACGGTAGTATTGGAAAAATATAAATAAACAAAGGAGTAATAAATATTTTAAATCAAATAGAAATTATCTTCGAAAATACCACATCAGGGATGCTTGTTTGTTCATGGAATATGATCACTTTCATAAATATAAAAACATAATAACCACAATATTTATAAATTATTTTTTTTACACTATACAAACATTGATAAAAATCAATAATTTTTAAAAGTGTTTAGATAGGGAAATGTTGTTATATATTCCCTAATTGGTATCCCATCATATAACATATAATGTTTATTTTTCATTTCACCTATCCACATTCGATGATGTAGACAATATTCATGAACCTCTCTATCGTAATAGAACCCTCATTAATAGATAATATAAATTTTATTACTAGTTGATTGGTTATAAATTGTTGGATGTGGTGTATTAGGAATTTACTAAACCCTTGATCTATTTTAGGTTTTTTTGATATACATGCATTGAACTCATGAAATAAATATTTGGATTATCCAAATTGACTACATTGAGTATCCAATGCTACTAAAGAAAAAATAGAATTAGTAATGAAATAAATTAAAATATATTTGATATGATTAAATTTTTCGGGTCTCACAACTTCATCGTTGTTATAAATAATATTCTATCCTCTAAATTTTTGTTGATAAACAATTTCAGTAGGCCTACCACTATTTAACCATATTTCTTGGATTATATATTTTTTGTTCTATAGAGGTGACATGAAGACTTAAATGTCCAAAAAAATCATGGGGAAATCCATTCAACTATTTTTCATATATACTGCTGAAAAAATATGACATTTATTTAGTTATAATTATCATAATATATCAGCTTTTTTAAAATAAAATATTGAAAAAATTCCTCATGTATACATTCAAACTAATCCACCTAGCCAAAAACACTCTAAGATTTCACTTACATTGTCAACACTAATGAAATCTAGATCTTCCCCATTGTACATATTTTAATAAAAAATAATTTTGTGAGTACCACAATCTATCAACATCGTATTAGCATGAGCCTATAATGATAATAAATGGGGATATAAAACTAGAAGGTTTAGGGTGATTTTGTTATATAATTTTGATCGTTTGGTTGATCCTTTAGATGGTTTTGAGCCATTTTTTTCACCCTCTTCGATGTGTCCATCCTTAACAACATTCGTTGGTTCAGACAATTTTTCATTAATTGTTAAAGGTTTATCTTGAAAAAAATTAGATATTAATACAACCTTATTAACATGTTTATTTAATTTTGTGATATACATGTGATAAATCCAATAAGATATTCTTTGACATTATGAATTGGAAAAGTTATCACGACGATTGGCTCATGGGTTACATTTATAAACACTTTTTCATGACCTGTTGGATGTCATCTTTTGTGTAGAACATCCTTATGGATATTGAATATCATATCCCTCCCTATAAGGAAATGGGTTGGTGTTGATAGAGATAAATCATATTCATTTTTGACCTATAAAAATATTATTATTAGAAAGGAATCGATGTTTATATGATTCACAATTCACATAATAATTATTAGAACATTTATTACCTTAGTTCAGATTGGATTTTGAGGGGAATAACTCTCTACAAATCTAGTGTGTGGGGGTGAGATCATCATATACTGGTTATTCATGAGTTGTTTCTTCTCTTCACTCCCCACCAATATATTTTTCATGATGTCTATCTTCAATTTCTTATGTTCTTCATATATTGATATACTTTCATGTGTCATTTTTTTAATCACTTTTACCCTCCTCTTGTAAATTTTCCTAAAAAAATGTTTATGGTGTTTCCATAACCCCCGCTCCTCTGATGCGGCCATTTAGTTCTGGCGGCATCATGGTTTTCGAATGTATGTTTATATATGTTTTGAATGTTTATGATTCATGTGACTACTTCAGAAATAAACTATAAGAAATAAGCAATCATTGTTATGTAATATATATTGAAAGAAAAAATATATATTATGTCATACATACAAATGTTTCTCGTGCTTTTTCTGTTTTTTCATCTATTAGTATCCCATATTTAATTACACATGCCTTCTTCCATAGAACATGGCATTGGTTCGATGTGAATTTGGATTTGGATTTATCAATTTTCATATAAATAAAGGAACATATATATGGTGATTTTATTTGTCACGTAAAATCATTACAAGATATTTAAAATACCGACCACTTTTTTTCAATTTAATCATTCTTCATTCATACTTTATGGTTGGTGTACACAGGTTTTGCTACCCATTCTTTAATTTAAGCACTCAGTAGTTGTTTCGTAAATAAAAATCTTTCAATCAAAGTGATGAATAAACGTATTGTAAAACAACATATTACCAAACACAATGTATCTAAAAATACTTCTCTACATGATGGATAGTTAACAAACCCCACACTCCTTGGGTTATCAAGTGTGCATAAATAAGATGTGGTTGTGGTATTATTCTCCCTTTATCATCATTAAGAGATCATCTTTTTAAAATTATGAAATGTCATATACGAATCCATCCATCAAACCTTGATGCACAGTACTTGTGTGAGTCATCCACTATATAAGCATTGTACTAGGGATGATGGATAATAAGTCAAGGTTTCATTATTTTATTTGTCATTAAATTAAATAAATCATATAATAATGTTTCCCTAATATCCCCCTCATCAGTTTCTTTTGCTTGGGGACAATATGGTGACACGACTATACATCAATCAGCATGCATTGCTGAGTGTTGATTATAATGTAACTACTGAACATGGCCTATTAGGGTTAACATGATGGACCAGTTTATTCTATCGGAGAATGTATTTTAGGACTCCTTTTTTTGAATTAAGGATTATTTATAACACCAAAAAACTACAACAATCCTATTTTTTCGGTGCCACCAGTGTATCATTGCTTATCATTTCCTTGGTTTCAACATCATCAATAAGTTCCTCTAGAGATCTAGCATTGTCATGTGGAGCTGTTTCTTGTACCTCGACACTGGGAGTTTTAGCAGAAAAAGGTTGAGAAATATGTTTTTCATCTGCATTACGAGCATTAATAGGCTGAGAGACATGTGGTTCCTTAGCACAACGAGCATCATAATGTGGAGAGACCTATTGTGCCTCGTGATTTGGAGCCTCATCAAATGCAGATGGCATTATATACAGAAGTGGATTATCATTTTAATTATATTAAATAAATGCAATAGTGAATAGATAATTACATAATGTAACATGATGTATATCACAAAAAAAATATCATAATTATTAAACTCTCATTTTTTAGTGGCTGAAGGGACTTTACCCCACTATGTACTTTCCAAACCCAATTGTTGGGATATCCTATGAAATAAAAAACACAATCTATATTAGGACCCCTGCAAAATGATTATCACATCTCAATGAATGGGTCATCCTTCGTTGAGTTTTCATCATACCCTTATGTGGTTTTTGTTGATAATAGAACAATTGACCGCATTCAGTTTGTAGGATATGTAACATAAAATATATGTACTTCTTACTATGTCGTTATAAATGGTTTTTCTATATACTATTCCTTACTGAAATAAAATTTCAAAAATCCCAACACATATATTTTAACATAAATCCTTTTATCAACCCACTAGTATTGAAAAATTGGCATAACGAATTTCATATAATCCAACTCCCATATTTGTTTGAATATACCAAAAGATTAAAAATTTGTATTATTTGGATTTATTCCTGTAGCAATGGAAACATGCATCCGTTTCACCACATGTGTAACTCTACTATTCTACATGGTACTGTCTTCAACATGTTCTTTAGTTTATAATGTATAACCACTAATTTCATAAGCATTATAATATAGTACATATACAATTGGTCCTCTTGCTAGCCTTCGAAGTAATTATGAAATTATGTCTGCATTTTCATTAGAAATGTTAAATATATCATCCCAAAACAATCCTATAAACTATTTATTATGTGTAAATGATACCCATTTTCATCTCTTGATAGATTCATATGCCTAAAAATATATTTGTGGGTTTCTAAATATGGTTAAACATACATACTGTTATGAAAAACATAATGTAAGGTATGTTCTTGATCTATTATATTAAATTCCAAAACCCCTCTTCCATATATTCCTTCATCCTCAATCCACCATGTGTGACCACATTTTTGTAGACCCATGATTTCCACATCAGACATGTATTCGGTACAGAATTCAATTTCATCTTCAACAATATATCAGTATGTAATACAACTCTTTGATCGACTTCAATTTTTGACATACCCTTTTAAAATCTATATATACCATTTAGTGGGGTACATCCCTCTATAGTGTATAATACAAAATAGTCAAAAATCTCTATCCCAGTGAACTATCAAATCAATGAATGTCGGTAGCAAGAAAACCTTAAATTCACATAATATGACAGATATTTATTTTTCTATAATCGAAAATTTCATTGGGTATAAAACTTTACATCCTATATATTTGTAGAATAAATAGAGATTCACTAATGTATAATGTAAATTATTGGGAAATATGAAATATAAAGCAATAATAATTTGATCTTGCATCAAAATGTGGGAATCATGTAATTTCATACCCTTTTAATTTAAATCGGTCATTGATAAGATGTTATTTATAGTTGATGAATACCCCTCTAGATCCGCTATGTCATTCAATAGGTTGAAAACATATAAATCTCTTTCCTAGAAATATTGTATGCATATAGAGGATGAAATGTTCATTTTCACCCTTTAGTAGCACCAACTCTTCTCATATTCACATGTTAACCATGTCCAACCTATCCTTAATTCTATCCTTTGTTTTTCTAGGTGCATTTAGAAACATGATGATAACACTATCACATAAATTATTTTCAACAATCATAACATCAAGAATGTTTTTTATCTATATAAAATTCTAGTATGGTAATTAAAAATATGATCTCTCCTCCCAAATGGTTTTCGAAATGTTTTTTGGAAACAGTTTTACAATAACATTGTCTACGTCTTTTACTTTCTCAAGAAATTGATCACCTCTTTATAGAGAAGATTTTTTAAATTATCTATAACATATATCCAATGTTGTCATAAAATATCTATACTTATGTAATAATCGTAGAAATATGTGTTGTCCAAGAAACACTTTTTTTATTAATGTTTCAACCAAATTAACTAAGTTCCTTGTTTACAGACAGGAAAACCATGACATCCTTTTATGATATAACCAATCAAATTTCCAAAACAAGGAAAGTCATTTTTCGTCCCATATTACATGGGTGTATATGTTAAATCTTCTTTTTTATATTCATTATACAACATAACACCTGAAACCCAAAATAATTTCAAATCCCCAATCAATGGAGCCAAATAATCATTAATATCATTACCCAGTGGTTTCTATCATGACATGAGATAAGAACGCATGTTGTGTTTTTGTTTCATGCATAACCACAATGGTAATTTATAACATTCAAATATAATTGACCATGTATTATTAGTGTTTATTTAAAAACCCAAAAGATTCACTACATCTGTAGATAACACAAAAAGGAGGTTTTGAAGCTCATTTCCAAAATGACGATACTCATGATAGATTCTCTCCCACTAAGGTGAGTCTATTGGGTGACATGGTTTCCCATATTTATTTCTTCACTTTGTGTCCCATTAAAACATCCCTATAGTCTTCTAACTTTCATATTGGAACCAAATGTTGCAATGATTTGAAATTACAATAAAAAAAATTTAGGACTAGATTCATCTTCCTTGTATCGAGAAGAAGCACACATTGGGTATTCCCTGTGAAATTTTTTGTCCTTAAATAATTTTATATAGTCATTTGGCTAGGAACATAATCATTCAGAGATCATACACATCGAAAATAATTTTTTTTTGGTGTTGTATGTTTCGATTGATATCTCATTATCTTCAAGGATCATGTCATTCAAGAGAGGAAGTAATTATGTAAAACTATCATCACTTTATCTGTTTATTGCTTTCAAATTACACAACATCAGTATGGATGTAAATGTTGTATTTTTAGTTCAACCACCACACAATGGCATCTTTATACAACTCATTAACAACTCAAATTTTTTTGAGCAATCAAAGAGTTCATCTTCAACAGTCCTTGTTATTTCCTCAATACAATATTCAACATCTTTCATATATGTAATCACATCCTGGATATGGTCTTCTTCATTGTCAACACATGTAATCATATCAGATGATCCATAAAATGAACTATAATCACATACACTAGGTACATATTCTTTTTACCTATGATTATTCAATCTTTTATAACTTCGATCTACTCCGTGACAGATCGAGTGTTCTTCCAAATCATTTGGACTAACTTTTTGTGTATAGAAACAATGTGCACCTAGAAAATGAATTTGATAAGGGTCATATTCAAGATATTCTTCAAACAAGGTGAACTCTTTCACTCCATATTTATACACTCTTATCAAAAAATTGGAATCCATCCATTCAATATGCATATCCATCATATTTTATTTAATAATATTAATATTTAACAACATTAATACTCACGATAATCAAATAATGTATTGTTTTCCTAATTCTACAAAAATAAAAACAAAAAAATATAAAAAAACAATAGTTAAAATGTCATTTGAAAAATATTTAAAAAATCACCCATGAAATCTAATTAAAAATCAACCCTTTCCAAAAATTTCTATAATATAACATTCCCTTTTTAAATTAAAACAATCAGTTCTAAACACTCTATCAAAAAACCACAATTACTTTTTTAAGAATTCAATACAACTTCATGACCCAACAATCATAATCATTTAAAATGAGTGAAATCCCTCTAAAAAACATTTCAAAACACATAAATCATTTTAAGAAATCCACTTAGTAATTTTAAAAAAGACATATATCTAAATAGAGACACATTATAAAAGATACAAATAAAACACATCAATTCATCCAAAATCAGTTAGTGTTGTTCAATTCCATAATATTTTTCTAAATATAGGTTTAATAAAAATTGTTTCTATAATAATATCATATTGTTCTATTAACCATTGGATATCAATTATCCATGATTCCGTTATCTAGTTATACCAATTATCTATCATCACAACACCACAGTCCTAACAGATATGTTCCATGGTCAGTGACCACACTCACAACCTTGAAACACTCGTGTTAAAGATTACAAAAAACATTAAATAAACCCAATGATCCTTGGCTCACAACTAATAAATTAGTTGTATAGACAAAGAACATTGTTTATATTTCTCAAATGATGTACTATTGGTTCCTTCATTTATAAATAAATTTATGAAAACATATAATCATGAACCCATTTCAGAATTAAAAAATTCTCAAGTGTCATTCCTTTCACACAATTACTTTCCATATTCTGGTCATCACTAGAAGAAACTATGTTTCTTTCCATATCATTTTAATTTCAACATATCTCCTGTCAAAATAAGAAAATTACTATTGTACTAAACAAAAATATAGAATGATTTTCCATATTTTATTCTATAAAATATTCAAAAAGACTTTATAAATGACATTTTAATGACTAGTCATTCTAAAATTCTTAACTGAACTCATATCAGTATCCCATAGAATCAATATGATGAGAGTATCATTATAAACAGAAAGATAATTATTACCTATTTGTAAATAATTCATGAGGATAGAAACATCATGTCCCAAAATATTATAAAACCATTTAAAGAAAGTTCCTAAAGAAAATATATGTTTGGTACCTTTGATTGATGCATCCCCCTAAATGTTACGACCACTTCATAACATCAAATATTGATAGTTAATAACTCATTTATATAATTTTTTAAAGTTGAAATAAAATAATAATTTAGATATTTTGATATAATATTACTCAAAGAAGAAAATATTATTTGATAATATCATGAATTATCTCATAATTCCCTTTGATGTGAGTCACCATAATGTTGATACAGATGGGAAGATTCATTGCATGTGTTGTTATGGTTATTTTACTAGGGTGTCCACAAATTGTCTCATTTAGATTTTGATGGGTAAGGATAACAAGAGATATTTTTCTCTTATAACTCATTTAATCCATTAAAAAAATATCACATTATTACCTCATTATGTATGATTGCCATCTTAATAACATATATTTCATGAGGTGTGCTTATTCAATTTATGTTGTGCATTTATCCTTTATGGATCATTTTCCACCAGGGGAGGAATTTTCAAAACAATGTGGTTACTAGAACCAGAAGGTATATATCTGATGTGGTGACATATTTGTAGCATTATTTCTATTTTATAGTATATTTGGTTTGGTGGTTGTTTATATTTTGGTATTTTTTGTAATTTCATCCACTATCTTCGTGTTTTAGGGGTTTAATTTTTGATACGAGGGTTTAACATTAAGATTATTTATTTTTTCCAAATCTAACTAGTCGTATCATTTATTGTTATTATTCTGTTATCAAATACCAAAAATGGTATTAAATCATGGGTACCTCACAAATGGTGAATATTTTAATAATACTCTATTGAAAGTATTGGTTTGATAACTACTGGGTTTCTACTAGTGAAGTGGTATTCTTTGATTTAGTAGAATTTCATGAGTAATCAAGTTGTGGTTCTATTTAAATGGGTAAGGATTAAATTAATATTAAATGGATGAGGAATCACACTTTGTGGAAAAATGGAATTCCTACACTTGGAGAGTTCAAGGATACATTCATTTTTAATTAGTCCGAAGTAAGGTGTTCAGTAGAATGGGAATCCATTAGATAAAATCATTGGAATTTTTTTAATGGTTGTTCTATGATAATATGGATCCCAGAGGGTAGAAGGAAATGAACTATGGAAGTTGAGAATTAAATGTGGATGTGTATTAGAGGGAGGGATCAAGGAGTATGATTGGTGAAGCTTTTTGTGTAAGAGTGGTTCTCGGTGAGAATGTATCCATTCATAGACAGTGAATCATTTTGATCCATATCTAGGGAGATAATATTAATTACTAGTAATTGTGGGGATGTAATCCCAAACTAAATAGATCATATAAATGTCCATAAAGTATATGTACTTGGTCCATCCTATGTAATTGGGGTTCTCATGATATATGAAATGGAAGAGATCAAAATCAATCATGATTTCAATCACATAAAATCTTTATGACTTAAAAAACTATAAATCTAACATTTAAACACCCTTCACTGAAACAAGACCTATTTACCCATGTATATAACATTTGAAATGAAAATAAAGCAACATTTTATTACCATAAATAAATATAATATAGATAAAATGTTCTAAAATCAAAAACATTTTTTATATTGTTCAAACTGGGACTTTGAGAATTCATTGATAACCCAAACATTAAATTACAATAATGAATTTTCCAAATGACCATAAATATTTCCCCCCTGATAAAATCGTGGAATAATTTTATGGAGACCAAATATGAATAAACATAATGAAAAAATATTTAAAATAATAAATGAAATAAATTACAACATAAATATATCAAATATACATAATATGGTTTCCAAATTTTTATAATATATCCTTAAATATTACTAAATAAAGTTAATTGATATGATTAATAAAATGATAAAAAAGAAAAAAAGTTTAATAAAAAACAAATCACCATGAAAAAGATACTTTTAATTATAAAATGATGTAGACTTCTTAATTTATTACTAGAAGAAACTATTAAAAGGTCATTTGGTGACTTGAAAACCCAATTAAAAAAATAACTGTATGAAAATGGCCTATAAGGATTTTACATAAACAGTTATAGTTAATTAGAATGTGGTTCTAACAATATAGAGATACATTAACTTTGGGAAACTCATTTATGTATATGTGAAGTTCTCCTTGATATGGAACCATAATTTCATTATCCAAACTAGCATAATTAAATATACCTTCGAGGAATAAGTGGTTAGAAATACTCAATCACCCAAAGCATGTCAATTAAGAAGAGTTTCATACAGAAATATTCCTAAACAATGTTTAGATGATAAGAAACATTTTTGGAAGTGAAAAGAGTGTTTGTATTGTGGATATCTTCCAATAAACCAAATAAATAACTGGAAAACATTTGAAAAGTCAATAATAATGCATAAGTGAAAACCTTAGGACCATCCCAAAGACATGATCATTACTATATATTCATACCTAGAATAATATTTCCTATGTTCACAGACACACCCATTTAGTGTATATGATAATGTATCACTAGAGGATGACCAATTTCCTTTCAAAAACCTACAAACATGCAATTCATTTAGTGCGCAAACTAGGACCACCAAAGACCATGATTTTAAATGGGGGATTTAGACATTATAATTCAAAACCTCAACATAAAACAAAGATAATGAGGAGAAAACTCATTGTGGAGGTGTCGTTCGACACATAAAAGAGGTGTGTTTGTAACCGAGGATAGGTTCTTAGTGGATGAGAGGGGCCCGATAGTGGAGAGGTACATAATGGAGGAGAGGTTCATAATGGAGGTGTGGATCCTGGTGGAGGCATGGCACATGATGCAGGTGGCACGCATTGAAGGAGAGGCTCACATAAGTCTAGTTCATTGGGGAGGAGTGGAGCACAGTGGAGTTCTGTTTTGTGGTAGAGAAGTGGTACAGGGAGAGGAGGAGGAGGAGAAAGAAGATGATGAGGTGGCACATCGACAATGATCGGCTTCTATGAGATCATGATGGGTGCGATTAATGAGAAAAAAGATATGGTTTTCTTATAAAACATGTTGATCCTTTTATTATTAATATCAAATAGTTGCTAAAAAGGTATTTTTTATCATGGCTAAAATAAAATGTGCTGATAAAAAATGATTTTATTAACAATTATTTAGCATTGATAATGATAATCCTTTTTTCATATCGAAAAAAGTGCTAATAAATGATGTATTTATGACCGCTAAAAATATAGAGCTGATAAAGACACCCTTTGTGAGTGCACTTTTAGCACCAATGGAGATAAGCATGTATCAGCACAACAAAAAATTATAAAAGATATAATGTTAATATATTTTTTCTTTAATTAAATATATTTATAAAATTATACAAATGATACAAATATATTTTTATTTATAAAATTATAATTAAAAATAATTATAAAATTATAAGACATATACTTATAATATTTATAATCGTAGAAATATATATAATATATATATTTATAAGATTATTGATGTATACAACTATATTTCATCTAATTTAATAATTTTTTATATGAATATATATTTATTTATAATTCCAATTATAAACCAATATATATTTATTATTTTAAATCATTATAAAATTATATAAAATTAATATCTATAATATTTATGATTTCATAAAAATTTTATTTAATTTATTTATTATAATTTTATAATTATATAGAAATATCCAAATTAATTTATAAATATAAATGTTTTTGTTTTTATTTATTTCTGAATATATATATATATATTTAATTATATATAAATTATATATGAATATAATAATATATTTTTTATGAATTATTAATTATTTAAATAAATATATAATTATTTATATTTATAACTAATAAATAAATATTTATTAATTTTAAATTAAAAATTATATTAATAAATTTTTAATTATTGTAATTATATATATATTTATATATTTATATATTTAAAAAATTAGAACAAATATATTTATAATTTTATAAATATATATAATTAATATATTTATACTAATTTTTCAATTATTTAAAATTATATACATTTATTTAGAATAAAATTATTATCTCTTAGTATTTATTTACAGATATCGGTATATAAATATATATAATTTATTTATTTATTTAATTTATTTAATTATTTAAATATATCTATATTTATTTAAGAAATATAATTATTAATATGAGTAATTATTTATAAATATTTCTATATATTTATACATAAATTTACATATTTTCATATTTATAACTTTATATATAGAATAATTAATATATTTATTATAATATTATATTTATTTGCATATATATATATATACATATTTATAAATTTGACTATAAAAAAAATATTTTTATAAATATTTTAGTATATTTAGAAATATATATATATATATATATAAGATTGTAATATATTCATTTATTTTTATTTTATAATTGTTTCAATATATATATAGTTATAATTATATTTATAAATAATTATATTTAAAAAGTATTTATATATACTTGAAATTTAGTAATTATAAATATAATAAATATATTTATTCATTAAAAATATTTTATGTAAATTTATAAGTATTGAGAACATGATATATTATATTTATGGGTAACGTGTCAATTAATCAAATACACCTATTAAAATATACATAATTAAAAAGAGCCATCGATCGACAACATGAATAATAAGAAGTGTGTAAGGTATAAATGAACATTCATGATGATACATAATATACATGCATTTATTTTCAATATATTAACTAACAAATTCATTGGAAACACATACATATATTTAATAGTAATATTTAAAAAAAACATTATATATAATTTTATATTATTAAATAAATATATATATTTTAAACATGCATTTTTTATATAATAAATACACAATTTTTTTGAATATATTAACATAATAATTTTATATAAATTGTTATTAAAAAAATTTATATGTGCTTTTATCTTGTAATAATAAAGACCTCACACTTATCAGTTCTTTCTATTTAGCGTTGATAAAATAAGAGACTTCACTTACCCCGTTTTGTGGTAGTGGATATTGACTATGATGGTTTGTGGATGAACCTTAACTCTGAAATGGCCATGGGAGTGAACCATTAGTTCCATGATTGTATGAGGACTGAACTCATTATACTATGATTGTAATGGGATTGAACCATGACCACTAAGATGGTATGAGGAATGAACTCACACTACTAAGAAGGCCATGGAGTAAAACATGACTAAAAAATGGTATGGGGAGTTGACCCATACTTACAACATGGTCTTGGAAGTTATTCCATGGATTCTATGGTAATCACATTATATTCTTATGTGTTTTCCACAATTAAATGTTTTATTCATATGTTATTCTTTCTTCTCCCATGTTTTTAATTCATTATGAATCTTGTTTTATGAACTTCTATTAGTTATGCAATGTTTCATATAAATGATTTTTGATATGAAGTGTATGATCGTATATTTTTAGGATCATGTTCCTTGAACCTTATGCTCATGATTGTGCTTACATATCTCCCTTGTTTACCGTTACTGAGCATTTTTACTCACCTCTTTATTATGTTTTCCTTTCCACATGTTACAAATAAATGTTTTTGGTATAAGTACAAAAGGTAGAGATATTTATGCGAGATGTGTATAATGTTTCACCAGGATAATATATTTTCTTCCCATGATTCAAAAGAAACTATACTATTATAGTCCTCATGTATGTATTATTATAATATAATGAATATTTATTAAAAATGATGCAATATCCAAATATGTTATGAATGCCTCATTTTAGTTGGTATAAATGGAAGGGTTTTATTAACCATTTGAAACTAGGATGAGAAAATATTAGTGAGATCCATAGGTATATTTCAAATTATATTTCTAGGGATGCCTTTATAAAAGGATGAGTTAATGTATATGAAAATGTCCTACAATATTTAAGAAGGATGGAATTAGTGGTTATAGAGAAATAAATATTTATTGCGATAATAGAGTGGATGTGGGTCTATAATAGATTTACCAAAGGGTTACAACTCTGAAAATATTTTTCGGGCCTGACTTGAGGTAATCTGGTACATGATAATGGCCCTTGGTGCACACCTGTTTTGACACTCATGTAGGATATGTTTTGGGAATTCATAGACTCTTCACGAAACCATCATGATAAATTTAGATATAAGATGGCTATAAATAACCTATGATGAACATAGGGTATCATATATTAACGAAGGATTCATTTATTAGAAATCAAAAAAAAATATTTTTATGTCTATGCGGTTTTCTTCTTTGATAAGTAATTATAACACAATGCTTCTGGTTTTAGTAAACTGTTATAACTTGAAAAAATTGGATAAACATTGAATGTGATGGATGAATATATGGTGGAAATTCAAGTAGTATGTCACTAGAGTGAAACATGTTGTGATTATTCATGGTTAGTTTTCACATAACATGATTAATAACTTCTTCCTTAGCAAACTCCAAGACTCACCAAGGAAGATAAAAAAGAGTTCATTGAGAGTGCTGGTAATGGAACCCATAGAGGAAAGAATATATTTTTTCATTTATTTCAATAATGTAGAATTATTCTCCTTATGGAATTTCTTATAGTAATAATAAAATGTTTTCACTATGGAAATTAATTTCACAAAGAAAGTGACTATATGGGAAAAATGAAGAGTCTGGATGATGAAATGAATGTGAATATTGTCCCTCAAATGACATCATCAAAGGTTAAGTGTATTAAATTAGAATTTAATGGTCATTATAAAACTCAGTTTCCCAATAGGAATGCTCATGAAAAGGATTAGTAAGGTGGTACTAGTAATGATAAAATTACTAATGATGATGATGCAATATAGTAAATATTAAATGATACCGGTATTATGATGAGTTATCTTTGTCAATGTCATTATAATGAAACAATGGTTGTTTTTATATATTTTTCTTAAAGAAGTATATTATTTTGAAGTTGATATATATAAGTATTTTTAAATTTATGTTATTCACTATGGATTTAGAATAACACGTTGAATGTTCCCGATGGACTATGGAAGTAATTTAATGGAAAGGTAAAATTTTTATTAGGGTAAGGTAACCCTTAATGTGTTCATTATTTATAGATAATGATGTTTGTGTAATGATTAGTGAGTTATGAAGAATTAAATTGAAAGGTATAGATTTATGTGGAACAAATCATTGAAAACGTGTTATATATCATCAAGGATGAAGTTTACTACATTTTGGGGATTTGAGGAATCAATCCAATATACATTTGAAAAATGTAGCATTCATTATTTCCAATAAGGATTTACTATAAGTCAGGTTGTCACCATGTTTCAAGGGAATATATAATGAGGGTATTCACATCTTTTTAATGTGACAAAAAACTGGTAAATTGAGCTATATAGGGGATGAATGTTAATATGATCTCATGTCATTATTTCAAAAGCATTAGATTTCCACCATTCGAATGGGCTATAAGGTTAACTATTCCTGAAAAATTGATGTTATACTTCGGTAGGGGTGTTTATGTATTATGTTTATATTAAAAACTAAAATAATATTATATTTAGTAATTATCCTTATTTTAGGTATTTCTATCATATATATTATAAAAAAAATTTAGTGTTGTTTTAGAAAAGGACATCTTGTATATTAGGTGAAAACCAATCAATTCTGGCAAGGTTTCAGGTCTTGTAACCCTAACCAAAGGACGGTAAGGGTTGTACTCCTACCACTAGCCAACACTATGTCCTTGTTTATATAATTTTTTTTAAGTATAATTATTTACAATTAAAATGTAGTAATTAGTTTTAGTGATTAGTTTATAAACTATATTGATTTTTAAAAATAGTTACAAATAAATAGTAATAATTTTAGTTCTCTTATGGGCGTTAAAATCTACTAAATGTGTATTTTAGTTCTTCATCCATTAAGGTTAATTTCTATAAAGTTGTTTCATGATGTAATGGTTGAATTGGAAATAGATTAAAGTACAACTAAATAATTAAAATATTTCTATTCTTGGTTAATAAGATAATTACACAATGATAGAATAATAATCAATATGGAAAATGTGTTGTCAGAATACCTTAATTTTTTATGAACAAATGGCCTTTTAAATAATCACATATATATGACTATGAGGCTATTTTCATTTCTTTATTCACTCAATTTTTCGTTATTGATGACCTCAATCACTCTCTATGAATTTTTATGATTTTCATCCATCTCCAATCTTCACTCCCAACCTATGCTCTCCTATGCGTAAACCCACATATTTTTTACTTTGGGTAACCGTTATAGTTCCAACATTCCCTTATTAATGGAAGGGTTATTATTAATTTTAATGATGTAGGTTTCTATGAATGAAACATTCTTTTATTAATCCATTGACAACCGATATTATTTTGAGGGTGTTATTCATTTACAAAGGGGTAGAATGTAACAACCCATGTTTTTTTGAATTTTTTTCTTGAATTAATTTATACTTTTTGATATTAGTCATTTTATAAAACACTAAAGATAGTTTATTTTATAATGAATAACTATGTTGGGAATTCATTATTTTTTACACTATGTTAATCAATATTTACATGCAATATAAACATTGGATTGATCTGCACAGAATATCGTGGTTAGCTTTTATTATCCACAATAATTATTGTCTTCATTATCTTTTGTAACCGAGAAGATTGAGGTTTATGAAAAAATATTATATTATTAAAATATTATTATTTAAAATATTAAGAAAATTCCATGATGTTGAATTAAATTTAATGAATTTTATTAAATAATAAATGAAAATATACAATTTACACAATATAATAGGAAGTCATAGGTTACCAATTTATTATAAATGAATGTGAAAATTGATTGAATATGAAAAAAAATATTATTATGGTCGCAAATATATTTTAAACTAATAAATTGAATATTTATTTCTGTCAACCAATACACTAAGTAAAAAATCATTTCATAATTAACCAATATGGGGTACAACTTGGAATATGTTAATCCCAACACTGATATGGCATATGATGTTGGTAACACGTAGTTTCTATGAAAGATATTTTTAATATAATTATTTTAATCATATAATTATAAATAATACATTAAAAATAGTTATAATAATAGTAATAAAAGTATTTAGAATACAATATTTAATTTTTATTATAAATAAATCATATTAATAATGATAGATTTAGTTTTGGAAATGTACTTTTATATTAAAAATACAGTTTTATTGAATAAAAAAATTTTAATAATAAAATTAATTTTAGAAAAACTTATAAATTTAATTTGATAAAATATGATTCATTTATGAAACCTGAATGTTCAAATTATTATATGGTAAATTTTTGGGATTTTTTTGAGAAACATCATTTTTTTTGATGAATAGTGAAAAATACTGTTTTAGTTGAAAACTGACTTTTTATTTAAATAATTATTAATGTCAAATGATATCATAATTTTTTATGGTATATTTAGATAATTATTATATATATTAATACAATAAAATTCACAATAATCAATTTCTCTATTAAATTGAATATAAAATCATTATAATATTTTTAACATTATTCTACTTTAGTAACCTATTATTTCATCTCACCTATAGGATCAGAATTAATATTAATATTTCCTCTAATATGAGTTAAATTTAGAAAAAAAATTCACCAATTTACTCAGTATAATATTTAAATTCTAATAAGACAGTGTGAACATTTGGTCAAAATTATTCAAAAAGGTGATTACAAATAATCAATGTAATAAAGTCCAAATTATGTTTGATTAGGATAGAAACTATAAAATTAAAGCCCCAAATGATGTTTCCCCTTTTCAAAAACATATTTTCCTTCCATAGTTATTCTATACAACATCATTATAATGTTTTTTGTTTTGTTATTGTTTTTTTAGGTAAGAATATTTTTACACCTAATTAATTTCTAAAAAATCTATATGAGTCATTTCATTCCCTATAAAAATCCACAATCTCTCCTAGTTCATCACACTTCTCACACATATTACGTTCAAAAAATCCCTCCTAATATACATCACATGAATTCACCTTTACACTTAGAATCATTCCCATGGGAAGAAGGTAATGCAATGATTCCTTTCGACACAAACCAAAAGGTGTTTTCCTATTAAGAGGTAACATATTCTTTAAATTCCATTATTCTATTATAATTTTAAACCCCCAACAATATTATATATTAAATTAATATACAAAAAATTATTCTCAATATTCTAAGATGTCATTATGTAAATTTTCGACCTACAATTACCCGGACCTCTATATATTGGGTAGCGAGCATTTTGTTTTTGTGTGTGGTGAACTACTACCTCACCAAACGATGATAGTTAATTTGTCCATTAAAACCAATCCTGATAAAATAGATGATAAAAAATTAAATTATATATAACAAAATTATTATATTTATAATGCCTTTATGATTCGTTAATGTTTTTGGAAAATACCTTTTTGCATTCTATGTCATGTAAATTTGATAATTTAGTATGAGGAAGTGTGGACTACAGCCCCCTCAAAACGATATGATTCATTCATACACTTTATGGAACATATTAAGAGGTATTTTAGTGAATAAATATTACAAATATGATATCATATAACTATAATATGAATTATATATATACATGTGTTTTACATTCAATCTCTAAACATGACAATTAAATGAAAATATCATTCATGCGTATGTACGACCTACCATTTCACAGAATGGTGTATTATGTTTCATACATATATATTATATAGATTGATACAACACAAATATACTGTATAAAAATTAAATTCCTTCCAATTTTTAATTTCTGGAATCATGATATATGTATAATGACCATAAATATAATAAATTAAGACATATATAAAAAACAAAGTGAATATTTTCTTAAATGAAACCTTAACAAAAGATTTTTAATAGGAGGGTAATATAATGTGATAATAAAACCATATATTTAAGTAGATATAAGAACATGGTTTGAAGAATAATTATAATAAATGTATAATTTTTATAAAGGTGGTTTCCGAGGAGTACGATGAGAGTCCAGACATAATATAAAAGGATTTCATCTACCAATTTATTTCCTTGAGAAACACGTTATACTCACCACTCTTTTACTTTTTATGGTGTATGTATAGAAAATCATTTAATTCTATTTATATTTTTAATAAATTTATGTGTATTAAAATATCTTTTTTATGAACATTCATTCAGGGGGTTTATGTTTGAATATTAACTATATCGATATGATTTTTTTTGTCTTAATTTTCTTTCTTTGAGACCCATTCTTTGTTTGGAACATAAATTATTTTTAGAGTTGTATATAAATACATTATTTATGTTATATATTGGATATCCTTATATTCATTATATTTTAATATTAATTTCATTTAATTATACCTTATATAGAGAGTATGAATCAAAGTTACCAAGTCATAAGAAGTTTATTGAAATAATATCATCACTCTTTGAGATTATTTATGTTTATGATTAATTTGATGAAATATTAGGATCAATATCTCAGGAAAATTAATGAATTTTATAAAATAGTAGATATTCATAGTATCATAATTTATTTGTACAATTTTTAAACTCTATTCCTCATAATATAGTTATAAAAGTGTTTTTAGGTCCTTTAGACATTACACTCTCTTTTGATGGAAATATGTGTTCTTTCAAAACAATGTTTTGTTAATAGGTTTTACAAGAGTAATATTTTACTCTCCCATGATCATTACAAGGAATATTTACACTTTTTTCATTTAATAACATTCAAGGATATCTTCTTTTTTAACCTTATGATCAAGGAATTTTTCATTCCTTTTATCTGTGAAAAAGGAATATTTTTTTACCTCATACTACATGTAGAGTTTTACCTTCCATAAGTTCTATGAAGAATTCTTTTAATGTTTAAAGGAATAATTTTTAAGAATGTGGTTCCTAAATTATTTTCATGAAAAATGGCTTTCAGAATTTTTTCATGCTTATTTAATAAGTTTTTTATGAAAAGTGGTTTTCAAAATGTTTTCAACATTATTTTATAAGTTTTCCAGAAAAATGGTTCTCAAAACACATTCAATATTTATTATTTATTTTCCCATTTTATTTTAAAAAAAATATTTTCAAAATATTTTCAATTTTTATTTTTGTTGTTTTCATAGAATTTTAAATGAAATTGTTTTCAAAATGTTTTCAATATTAATTTATATGTATTAAATGTGTTCTAAAAGAAAAAGTGTTTTAAATTTTTTTAAATAATATTTTATAATTTTTCAAGAAAAAGGTTTCCAAATGATATTTAGTCTTATATATAATTTGTAATGATATTTTATAAGAAAATGAATTTAATATGGTTTGTGTAATAAAAATTCTTTTTCAAAGAATAAATGATATTTTCCTCAAAATCGATGTAAAAAAATTATTTTTCATCCATCATGAAATTCATTGATGTTACTCATTCCCTTTTAGGAAATGATAAAAAAATCATCATTCAAATTAATTTTATGAATGGTTTACACTTACCATCCTTGTCTTCCTAGAACTTGTTTCTCTTTCATGGGTTATATTCTTTTCAAGCCTTCTTCTTTTCATTTGTTCTCATTATAATGAAATTATTATGATACCATTATTTTTTCCACTTTTTAGATAAGATTGAATTTCTATGATACCCATTTAATTTCAAAGGTTATGATATATTTATTTATGATCTTGTAGAACATGTAAGAACAGTTTTATTATGAGATTTGTGGGACATATATCTCCCTCTATGTAATTATTTAATGATTTATATATCATTTGATATAATAACATGGTCTTGGGGGTAAAACTTGATTGCAAATATGGCTATGGGAGTGAACTATTAGTACCATGATTTTATGAGGATTAAACTCATGCTACTATGATGGCCATGGGAGTAAACCATGGCTACCAAGATAGTGTGAGGAGTAAACTCACACTACTACTATCTCCATGGGAGTGAACCATGAACACTAATATGGTTTTGGGAGTGAACACATAATACCATGATGGGATGGGTATAAATTCTATAACTACAATGAAAATTCTATTACATTATGATGTGTCTTCTACAATTTCATGTTTTATTTATTTTTTATGCTTTATTGGCATTTATAATTTCACTCTATATGATTCATGTCTTATTAAATGCTATTAATTATTCCATGATTAATGTACATGATATTTTACATGAAGGGTATGATCATCTATTATCATAACCATGTTATCATACAATTATTATCAGGATTATGCTTACATATCTCCCTTGTTTAACCATACCAGACATTTGTGATCACCCCTTTATTATGTTTCCTTTATAGAGGTTATGAAGTAATGTTTCATGTAGAATTACACAAGGTGTATATTTTTATGGGATATGTTGATGATCTTTCAACAGGATAAATGATTTTGTTTCCAAGATTCCTAAGACACTAAACTATTATGGTCCTTGGGCATAAATATATGTAATATACTAAATACTCATCTAAAATGATGGTAGATACATATAGGTTAATCTTAGTTCACTAAAATTATATGACTCATAAAATTATATATAAAAAAGGAAAAACTGATAGACCACATACCTCATACAAAGGACGTATCAATCATCCAATATCAAGCACTAATTCGGTCTAGGTTTGGATAAATCTTTGAAACAGACCATGAATGAAAAAATAGGGAAAATGAGCTTCCACCAGTATAACTACATTTAGTGATGTTTAAATGAATAACTATAAAAAAATATTCATGAGAATTTATTTTAGGATCCATAGAGACAGAAGAATATCAGTTCAGATGATATAAGAAGATGTTATCACATAGACAATATTAGGCACTAAGGAGAAGCCAAATGCACCCGAAAGAGGTCTCATGATGGTTGAGGAGCGGAAAAGAATACAAATAATTAAAATAATATTTATTAATGAATTTTTTCCATTTGAACCTATGAAATGGTGTTGTGTGATTTGTCTATATGGTTTGGACAAACTATGTGCCAACCGTGCGATTAATATTTCATAACAAACTACCTCACACTATTTTAGCTTCACGGTTACCCTAATTATGTCACAGTTACAAAATTAATATTGAAATGTTAACACCTATTTATCACTACATTTTTTATATAGGATAATTATTTTGGAAAAACATTCATTTCCCTTGTGTGGAAATTTTTCTACTTTGTTGCAGCTCCATGGTTTGATATTGAGGGGCTCCACAGTTTCTATAAAAACTATTCACCCAATAAAGACCCTCCAAACATTGATTTCTGGACCCCAGTGATCCTGAAACTCATAAAGACACCTTGGAAAACTCTTGTTACATTAAAAAAGTTTTAAAACTACACTGTTAAGTGTTTTATGTCTCATAATTATGTTCTAATGCTTGGATTGGAAAATAGCCTATCTAGTAAACAAAAAATTACAAATTCTCTTTAAATTTCACCCCAACTCCAAAAATGGGTCATTAAATGCTCCCCACCATTAAAATTATCATTGATGAGAAGTATTATAGAACAAAAAAGACAACTCTTTACCCAAATGTGTTGTGAAGTATTTATAATATGGTCATTTTGAGTTACCAAACATCAAATTTTCTTCCGAGCATTCACTTAATAACATGACACTTAAGTAATCATAACTCATTTTAATGATAATTTTCAAACAAAGACACAGATAAAATGCATAATAATGTGCATTTTTATAGAGTCAAAATCATATTTTCATCTCATTAAATATATGGCCAAAAGTATTGCCCACATTAGGCTTGAAAATAAAAAACGAGACAATTATGAGCCATGGTACCGCGGGTGTCAGAATTATATTATTAGGAACCACCATATGTGTTATAATGAAACTCCTACTATGATTTTGATGCAATTAAATAGTTGATTCACTGAAATCCTCACATATAATGTTTGATCATGATTTTTTTGAAATACATAGATGACACACACCGTACTCATTTCCACTCAGTGACATACTTTAAAATGATTCGACCAAAACAATATTAATTGAACAATATTAAAAATTCTTGAGCCACCATTGGATGACTATTATTGAAAATACACTACATATATGAGTATATAATTACAAGATAACAACTATTCATTCATCCCAAGTATGTTTTCATTAACTAAATGAACATTCTTCGAAGTCTATACTTGACTTCTATTGATGTTGCCTAATCAAACCACCACCTAGTCATTTAAACTATCTTGCATCAGCATAAACGAGGGTGTAACCTAGATCTATAACACTGGATCAATCAACCTTAAGAAGACCCTGAGAGCCTAAAAATTAGTGTTGGATAACCTAGGATTGAATATGATTGTTTTTATTGAACATACCCATGGTATTCCATACTCCATACTTGCAATATTGAAAATTATACAAGCCTAAATTCCCGCCTCTGATCATTAGTTGATACCATAGTGGAATCCACCAAGTATTTATGTAAATATATGATGGCTAGTGTCTTACTATCCATATAATGAATTCCTACTCATGACCCCAAGTATAACTCCAAAAAAACAATGCCTTAAATAGAACCACGTGTCTAATGTGAAACTCTGATATATATTACATATCAAGACCAACCAGTTTTAGGACATCAGAGTGACATAATATTGATGTACTCTTAGTTCATCATAGATGACATCATGATATGGGAAATGGGCATCACTCTTTGAAGAGAACACTATGTGGACACCATGGGAAAAAAAACAATAGTCGAACCACTACTCGTCCACTTTTTATAAAGAATCTCACTTTCACACACCAACACATCGCCATTAATACAACCATGATACCTCCACCATATTATAATTATAAAAATATCATGGATTAAAATGGAAGTAAAACAAAAACCAATTATTTTTATTAGAGGATTCATTCAAATACTTCCACATCATTTTTGTGATGTCGTCCAAGCAGTGACATGAATAAAAACATGCAATACACGTAGGCCTACTAGTGAGACCAACCATTCCTAAATGGTCTTCCATCTCTGGGTCCCATCAACCTAAAAGGACACATTTACCATATTTGAGATGACTCTATCTATATTATGAGTGTACTAGAAATTCAAATAATTGAAATAACTTCCACTCAAAAGTATCCTAGGTAAAATTTATCTTAAACATACTTGTGTCACACCTCCGATTCATGATCTCCATGTTAAGACATCTAGTGTTAAACCAATTCCCAAATGACCTGATAGACTAGTCAAATTACCCAATTCTATTGTAATTATTCCATGGAATTTTGGAAAACATTATCTCTTATAAACTCTTGGTCACGCTACTATGGATTTGACCCATGGATGTACTCAATATCACAAATCTAAATGATTTCACCAAACTCGGCCAGTTCAATAAAAAAGATTGAAATAGAACAGGTACCACATGCATAAATTCATACAATCCTAAGATTTTAGAAGTCATATGAAACACCCTCGATACTATCCATATGTTTTCTTCCCTATCAATTTAGGTATCAGCTTCCATGTAGATAAAACTATCTCAAATTTGTTATATCTAATAGAAATATGAATTAGATAGAGAACTAATTGATTCACCTAATGAAAGAGGAAAGGGTCAAAAGACCTACTAAAAGGTACACCATGTTGTATGAATGTATAACCTTTGAGAATAGAGAATTAAATAATGATCGCATCCATAACATGGGTCAATGATACAACAACCACCTGTTTGAACAAGGGTGTCATTTAGAATTTATGATTCCTACTAGGGACAATGGAACCTGAATGGAACCAAGCATTAGAAAGATCGTAGTTTTAAAAAATCCATATAAGGTCTCATGGTGATAACTACCATGAGATAGTCCCTCACAGAGGCATAAGGAACAACTACATAACCAGGTGATGAAAAATTAAATGTCATTAATCTCAAAATCGTACCAATTATTCCATTTTTAAAAATGAAGAATTCAGTGGGAAATTCATATGGTTCTATTTCAAAGAAACATAGAGGAATATTTAAATTACCCTTACACGAGGGATTTAATGATGGACACCACCTAGGGTTTTATTTTCATGTCAATAAAATGATTCCAAATCAATATTTATACATGTTAATTGATTTATAACTAAGAACCTTTTAATAACATGAATTTCATATCAATATTCCTTTATAAAGAGTGCTCATTTTATTTACATCCATCATAAATTAGAAAATTAATCTTATAAATTCCATTTCTGTCTAAAAATTGTAATAGGTAAGTTGAGCTACAAGGTTTTTATTAATGAAGAACCGGATCATTGGAATGAATCCAAATAGTTGTAGCTTAACTAATAAAGTTATAAACACCTATAGTGGGTTATATCAGAAGAACATTCCCTAATTAACCTTCTTAGATTTAGTTGTAAATTTTTGAGTAAGAATAATCAATTCATTTCAGATATAAATTAAGGAACATATACATTTACAAGAATTTTAGAAATAACATTTTAATATATATCATGGCTTGGTAATATGGGTGGCCATCTACCAATCCATATAGATCTCATACACTATTCAGTTTGGAATATTCTCCAATTAAATCCAAAACAATTAAAATTCAATTTTAGTAAGCTTAATTTTTTAAATTCTATCTAGATATAAAAAAAATCTAAAAATATGGTTCGAGTATACCAATTACCTTTTCTCAAATGTTAAGGAAACCATACACCCTAAAAATAAAAACCAGTTCATGATTAATCACAACCAATGAATATTCCCTAAATATCCCCTGGAAAATTAAAAATAAATCTTGCATGTCACTACAAGTAACAATCATAGGGTAGCATAGTAATTAAGCATTGATGGAGATTTACAATGGAAGAATATAAAAAATAAAATAGGCATCAAGGAATATAATTACCTAATCATGAAAGGAAACCAACATGCTAATAAAAACCCCAATAATGTTATAAATTTATGAATGATAATTTTAATAAAATAATGAAATATAAACTCAAGGCACCCAATTAAATCATAATCCTATTAAATTAATTACATGTCATAGCATATTCATGAAATGTGATCTTTAAATGTTATTATAATGGTGTTTGTGATTATATTTCCTTTCCAGAACAAGAAAGGGTAAAATAACATAAATTTCATAAATCTATATGCATTGTAATGTTCACAAATAACTATTGGTGAAATTAAAATAAACTATAATAGAATATAACAAGAACCAAAAATGGCACATCTAGACAGTTGGTCATTTTCCCCATAGATGGGGTGATCATTCCTAGAAAAACCTAATTACCAAGCACCAACCCATTCCATGTATCCTTTCAAGATACACAAATAAAAAATAAAATTAAAAAATAAATATCTGATATATCTTTTAAATGTCTTGAACTATCTCACCACTAAGACAATGACCAGACTGATGGGTCACATGGCCTCAAGTGAACCTCCCCAAATGGTACGGGGTACTGACTAATAGTGATGGTCTCAATAAGTGATAGTGGGGAGGAAATACCCTCATATGAAATTATCTCAACGGTATAGTAAATAAGAGAAAACAAAATAATGAAGAATATATAATAATTGAACGAATGAATAGCATAACAATAATATAAATTACCTACAAAAGTTGTCCAATACCAATACAAAATAGATTCACACATGTCCCCATGATGATACATGCCCTGAAACAGTAGAAAAGATATATACTATAGGATATAATATAGAATAATAAAAAAGGACTGAAAAGAAAAGACCCTAGGTAGATTTTATGAGCATCCCAAGCCATATCATTGTCCTATTATCCTTACTCTATAGTATATGAAAAGCAACACAAGCATTCAACCATGGTCCTGTGAACATCAAACCTACTGGGGAACCCCAGTGCAATGGAGACCTGACTATGGTGGGAGATATAAAACCCATTGGGATACCACCCATAATTTCTACAATTGAATACATTCCATGTATAATGAAAAATTTTGTAGTTAATATGAATAAAAGAACAAGACTTAATATATAAACAACATCTCGCTTAGGTTCCTAATGGGAACATGGTTGTACATCCTACTTCTGCTGACGTCCTAAAGGAGATGTATGAATAGTAACTTTAAATATAGTAATACTTATATATATATATAAGTCATATATTTCATCCACCAATATAAATCCAGTGTGTTTGGACACCTAATGGTAATATTTTTGGAATTGTTGTTGCTGGTTGGACTAAGAAATAAATCAGACATCCATAACCAGACTAAACTATCTTAAAAGATGATATTACAACATACATGACAGAAATATCTATAGAATGAGAGGAATCATTCTAAAACACTCAGTATGGTGAGTGATCTTCAAAGGAAACAACCTAATAATTGAACATGGTGCATAAATCCTATCTCCCATATTGTATCACTTATGTAAGGTTACATACTCAACATATGATGTAAGGTAACATGATTAGCGTCCATGATCTACAACCCTTACCATCATCCACAATATATGTATTTGGAGTAGTAAAATATAACATAATGCATGAATAAAACATATATTTCCCATTATTTATCAATCTTTTATATAATAATAATGCATAAAAATCATTAAAAGACAACCAGTGAGATAATACCTCTCATTATATGCATTTAAATTAATATTCATAACCAAGGGAATCAAAATTATAATAATTAAATATATGTTTTTCTTGTATAATCATAGAAAGAGGCTCTATCATACCACAAAATTCACTTCCATTCAATTATTTTAAATTCCAAATAAGTATATCCAAATTCATGATCTTATCAAACATCCCAATAAATTTAATTTAATTAAACAAAATCAATTACTAAATCAATACCAGTAAAATAATAAGGAAAAATGATCACATTGGAGGTGTCATTGAAAAAGGTTCAATAACCTACTTGGGTAATCCGTATTAAAAGTTGTCCATGAACATAGGATGTTCCTTGGTTTATTTATCATTTATAAAGGAAGGGGAAAACTCCCTTTAACAAAATAAATGGGGCCATGTAATAAATTTTAACATATCAAACACTAGCACCAAGTATCATGGAAAACTCAAAGCATGTAAAATTAATTATATGAAAAACCAAATACCACTATTTAATTTAGAAGACTATGTACCTCATCCTATGTGTTTTTTATAAAATCATGAATTGAACTTCAAATAATTCATTTCGAATAATTTAATGATCCATTCAAAAGGAATTTTTAAATAATTAAATAGAATCCATTAATAAAGCTACCATGTAAAGACCCAGAATTTGGGTGTATATTTGTTTTTTAAATATATAGGAATTATATGAGTCCGTGAAAATTTACGGCGCTTGAATCCGAGGTCCAGAGTGCCTGAATGAAATTTATGAACTTTGGTTCAGGTACGTTTAATAAACGTGTGAACAGGTTTTTCTATGTTTTGAACCGGTGCTTGAAATTGAAATATGAGGGAACCGTTGAACTCACAATGCCGATTTTTTCTTATGGAGACATTCACATCAACGTCAGCTGGTCGGCAGTGAAAGCTAGTTTTTGGATTTGTCATGGAAATAATAAAATAAAATAAACAAATGTTTTATTTCATTTTTTTGTAACCAACCTCCTTTTAAAAGTTGGTGGTGGGGACTACCTGACCTTAACCTCCCATAAGTAGTTACGGTGGTGGGGACCACCCATGCCTAACATCCCAAGAAAGGTTATGTTAATGGGGAACACCTTGGATTAAACCCCCTTGAAACCCCCCTTAAATTGGGAGAATACCTCAACTGCCTCAATAAATGAGGGAGAGCCTCTTCAACTCCTCCTACATTGATTATGCAAATTAATCTTGCAAACTGTTCCCTATAATTAATTTGATCAAAAAATCAATTAATGAAATAAAATATTTGAATTTATGCCAAAAAACAAAATAGAACTCATAATCTATTATTTTGGGCTACAAATTCTTTTTGGTGGAATTGGGGAGAGGATGAACTTGGGAGATTTCTCTCCAACAAAGAACGCTCCACCAATGAAGAACGCCAACCTCCTTTTACCTTCTTCCTCAAGACTTCTTTAGATGTGGGACGTCCTCATCTATGATGAATTGATGACCGTACTACCTCCTTGCATCAACTTCAACAAGGAAACAAGGTAGGGGTTTATTCCTAAATGTTTATCACTTTATATGTACTCCCTTCTTTTCTTGTGCGGGTTGGGATCAAACATTGTGGAAGATTATTGTTTCATGTTCCTGCTTCGTTCACTATGAACCACTTAATTACACCCTAAAAGAGGAGGGTGTGGGTCAAAAAACCACGGGCCAACCCCTGTGTGTTTCTTCATTGATGTATTTTTCAAAATAGGGTAAGGAGATGAAGAAGATGGATGCAATAGAACCGCCTCCCGTGGCCTTATCGCGCCACCCCGGCCGATATGCGGCCTTGTTGTGCCAACCTGGTCGATCCTCCATCTGCCGAGCCATGCCGACGTCCGAGATGAGTGGCGCCGCTGAGCTGATCAACACTTCCGTCCAAGATGAGCCATGCAACCATCCGTCGAGTCATTCCGTTATCCGAGCTGAGCCGACCCACCATCTGCCGAGATGCACCGCCGTCTGAGCCAAGCCACACCGTCGTCTGCCCGGTCGTGCCGCCATCCGCCGAGCCGTGCATCCATCCGTCGAGCCACGTTTCCTTCCAAGCCGAGACGTGTCGCCACCGAGCTGAGTCCCACCAGTGAGATGAGCCGCTCATCCCTCCTGACCTAACCACCACTAAACTACGGCCTGTCCACCGACCCGCAGCCGGTCCGCGCCCCCTCTGTCGGTCTGCATCCTCGCGACTGGTCCTCACCCTCACAGCTGATCCTCCACCCTCGCGGCCCTCATGGGTAAGTCCGGACTCTGCAGGTCAGGCCGGGCCCAAGGGGTCGGGCCGGGTCTACCCGTATCGGGACGACCTAGACTGGGTCGAGCCGGGTCAGTCGGACCGGGTCGGACCAGACTCAGGTTCAGTACGAACCTTTACTTTATTTTGGCCATAACATTGGCACAGAACATACATTGGAAAATCCCTCATTGGCGTAGTAAATCTTAGAGCGAGATATCTCCTTTGTCTATACTCCACATCAGTTTTGGTTTGAGATGGGAAACAGTCAGGTTGGATCGAGCACGAATCCCACTAGAGCCCTGGGACTAAATGGCTAATAACTCATAGACCGGGCATCCGATTGATGTTTCATCTATTGAATTGAGACCCCTATGATGTGGAGGACCATTGAGATACGTATTCATGGGACTTCGTGACACTTAGAGTATCAACTTGTATCTCTAGGAGCAGATCCTTATGGAGATGAGTGAGCTTAGTGTGGGGACCTAGTAGCAGGCTGAGACCTGACGACTGTTGACTGATTCGACTCGGAGTGACTCGAGTATCCCTGTGGGGAGCACCTTGGTGTCACAGTAGAACCACAGTGGGGAGCACCTTGATGACATGGCAGACCCACGGTACTCAATAGGAGGAGTACCTCAGCAGGCTACGAGGGGGATCGCCTAGGTGATGTGGAAAACCCATGGTGGGGAGTGCCTTGGTGACCCAATAGACCCATGGTACTCGACATGAAGAGTACCTCAACAGTCCAAGGATAGTGGGTAGTGCCTTGGTGTCATGGGAGGCCCACTATACTCGATTGAGGAGGAGTTCTCCAGCACTCGAGGTTTCGACAATGTGACTGGGGATGTCACTTGATACTACCCCTAGAATAAAATCATTGTTTGAGATGAGTCTGTTTTTCTGTGTTTTCCTCTTGATTGAGATGGATTACTTGTAAAATAGAAATATGTATGGGAATATACCTAAATAGGGTTATTTTTTGTTTTCCTTCGTTGTTGTTCATCCTTGGTGGATTTTTTGTGAGACCTTGTGGTTCTTGGGGTCTTTATTGAATATTGTTATATTCATCCCTGCATGGCCTATGTCTGCATCTTGTTGTGTTGGATGCGGATGACAGACAGCTTTGACTGAGGCTGAGAGTACTTGGACTGGATGGTACATAGTGATGTACCATATGACATGTCGATATGTGGAGGAGACAGAGAGACGTGGGGGGATGAGGAGGTGATATGTACCTACCCTTCAAGTAGGAACCCATAGGATGACCCAGTAGCTGCCTTTTTCACATTCATCAGTTTTTTAGTATTACATTTTTACTTGTACTTTTTAGTTGGGCTTGTATTATTGCCCCTTTTACTTTCTTCATTGTTTTGTTATACAACATTCTTGGTGTTTCATCCAGCTTTATGCTTTCCTGTGTGTGTGTGTTCACGGGTAATAAAGGAAATGTCTTCCCTGTTTTAGGGAATAAGACTTTGGTTCTAGTCGCCATCCCCTAGCCTATGGAAGGCGGGCATGGGGTAGCCATTGCATGGTCCCTAGGCAACGGGTCGTGACAAATTTCTATTAGAGGAGTTGGTTCTACCACAAAAATATGTATATGATCTATTCTATGAAGCAATAGTGTTAAGATCAGTGTGTGTGGTTTTCAGTTTAGGGAGCCTAGTGTTGGTGCTGCGACCGACGTATCCAAACACCAAGACCCTCACTTCTGATTTCCAACTCAGTGCACGAAAACACTAATTGCATGAGTGTTTTAAAAAGTGTTCTTTATGTCAGATCACCAGGTCAGTTCACCAGTTATAACTTTTTAACTAAAGCGCACCTGTTTCTTTTCTCAATGCCTCCACGTAGACAGCAAGCAATAGTTCTGAGAGTTATACGCACTGATTTCCCACCGATCGATGATGCCTCGGTATAGGGTCCATTTCTAATAGAGGCACCAGCAGAGGCACCAGTGATACCATTCCCTATTGGGACACCGATGGAACCATCCCCAAAAAGAGTCAATGCAAGACTCTTGAGTGCATTGAATGAGTTCTGATGCCAGAGGCCACACTTGTTGAGGTGAGATATGGACCCACAGGTTGCCGAGGAATGGCAGGAGGATGTGGTGAGTGTTTTCCAACTAGTAGGGACATTGGCTGATCTCATGGTGATTCATTCATCCATCCTTCTACAAGTAGCAGCAGAAAGATGGTGGATATTGATGCTCCAGGTCCATGATGAGGTGATGCATCTCTGGGTAGATTTTGAGAGCCAGTTTTGGGTGGATATTGTCGTAGTGGGGAGCACCTTGGTGTCGCGGCAGACCCAAAGTAGGAAGCACATTGGCGACACGGCAGACCCATGTTACTCGACAGGAGGAGGTCCTCCGCAAGCTAGGAGGGGGAGCGCATTGGTGAGGTGGAAGAAACATGGTGGGGAGCGCCCTGGTGATGTAGAAAACCCACTATGCTCGACTAGAGGAGTACCTACACAGTCCAAGGTTTGTGGGAAGTGCTTTGGTGTTGCAGAAGACCGACTATACCTGATAGAGGAGGAGTTCTCCTGCAGCTGAGGTTTCAACAATGTGATTGGGGATCTCACATGATACTACCCCTAGAATAAAATCTTGGTTTGAGTGGAGCTAGTTTTCCTATGTTTTCCTCATGATTGAGATGGATTACTTGATAACTTAGGTATATGTTTGGGCATATACCTTAGTAGGGATTTCTGTTGATTTAATTCTTTTTGTTTTATCCTTTGTGGATTTTTTGTGAGACCTTGAGGGTATCGAGGTCCCTACTGAGTATCATTATACTCACCCATTCTCAGGCTATAACTGCACCATGTTGTGTTGGATGCGGATTACAGACAGTGCTGACTAAGTCTGAGAGTACAAAGACTAGACGGTAACTAGAGGTGGACCATAGGACGTGTCGATACGCAGAGGAGACAGACGGACATGAAATATTGAGGAGGTGATATGTACCAACCCTTCAGGTAGGAACCCGAAGGACGATCAAGTAGCTTACTTTTTCACTGTCATCATTTTTTATATTCCTGATATACGTGTACATTCCAGTTGGGCTGGTATTCTGGCCCCCTTTTTTCATTCTCCACTCATCTGTAATATAGTTTACTTGGTGTTTCTTCCAGCTGTGTGCTTTCTTGTGTGTGTGATTATAGGTTATAAAGGCAATGCCTTTTCGATTTTTCAGAATATGCCTTTTTTGCTAGTCGACATCCCTTAGCCTGTGGAAGGCAGGCTTGGGGTTGTCACGGAACAGGCCCCGGGGGACGGGTCATGACATACTACACATGTAAATTTATTTCATAAGCATTCAAGTGGAATTATGATTGGTTCATTATCAATTAAAAACATTCAGTGGTTTATTTCAATTATATTATAAGATGATTGCTTAAATGCATATTGAGATTATAAAAAAATTAATTAAAAATAGTAAATCACATTTTCACACCAACGTATGTCCATAATTTAGGGATTATTCCTATAATTTACAATACAATTATCAATGGGTAAGAATCATGGTCCATGTGTCCATTTAATTTGAAAAACTAATTTAAGGGAAACTCACTAAAAATGATAGTGGATGCCCCAATGGAACTATTATAAAAATGTTGGAAAATGAGGAAAATTCATAGAAAACCTACCTCATAATTAGTTAATATTACTCGTCCAATAACTAGATTTGATTCGCTCTAGTTTAGAAGAAAAAAAGGAAACTCACATTAACCATGAAAATGGGGCCAGTAATATTTCCCCTTGATAAAACAATTAAAAGGAAATAAATGATGAATGATCAACATTGAATTTATATTTTACCATTATTGATTCATAGATACTGACGATGATCGATTCATTCAACAGATAAAGAAGTTATTATAAATCCTATATTCGGCTTAGAGAGGAAGAAAATGGATCAATGATGAGGTCTCACCTGGTTGGAATGGAAGAAAAAAAAATATTAGGATTAATAATAAATCACATTATTGGAATTTGGGTGATTACATGCTTAAAAATTGGGTCGCATAGTTTTGATGCATTTTTTGGCCGATCTGTGTGCTAACCGTGAACCTCCCACTCCTTAAGAAACCACCTCAGACAGTTTGAGCCACATGGTTTCAATAACTGTGCACCAACCAGGTGATGAATAGTGCAAGGTACTACCCAAGTTGAACTTCTCTTGTGAGAAAGGAAAATTATTTTACTATACTGTTCCCAACACAGGTATAAAATTTCAAATCCTTTTCTATAGGAATAAATTTTAAATCAAAGAGGTTGCACAATTTATGAAAAATAATACCTTATATACTAACCCTTCAAAAATTTATTTCTAGACCCCATAACTCCAAAAACTCAACAAGAAACCTGTGAAACCTTTTAGGAATTTAGTGATGTCTTCAAACACCACATTAAAGTGTTCCAACTCTAAAAATTATGTTCTAAAGCTAATTTTATTAAAAACATGTCTATTAAACCCCAAAGTTCTCATTCACTTGAAATTTCACATCTACTCGAAACACATTTAGCAACACTAATAGTAAAGGATCTATAAAAATACCATATTAGTTGAAAATTTATTTTAATGAACATGGTTTACTCTCTATTTCATGAATTTATATCTCATGAGATATAAATCATTACCTATTGCATTAGATGGAGATATAGGTCCAACTAGTCAAATAATAAAAACTACATATATTTATATATGTGGTCCACAAAAAGATAAACCATTTATCACAAAAATAAATTAAAAATATAAATAATTTGTATAGTATCCTTGAATCATAACCCTATTAAAGAATATATAACATAAAATAATGTTATATTAAATTAAAAATGGGTTTGCAAGATAATTTTTATTAATTCTCAAGGAAATAATAATTTCCACATTGAAAAACACTTTTTTAAATCATAAAATGTTTAGAAAACAAATATCATTAAAAAAATTTACATTTGAAAACTAAATCTTTGAAAAATATTTTATTCATCATTGAAAACTATTCAATGAATATTCTTAAAACATCACTTAAAACCATTTTTGAAATCATTTTTAGAAAATATTGCTTCTGAATAAATAAAATCAGAACATAGAGAGTATAATATTAAATTAAAATAATAATATCATGAAAAAAATTCATGAAACAACATTCCAAATCACATTATATACACCTTGTAAAGGAATATATGTGCACAATATAACATATGTCTCAACGAATGAAAATTGAGACAAAATTCCCTTAACAATTATTTACCATTTAATCCAAAAACACGATGATATATAAACTATGAAAATTGATAGGTAAATACACATAAATTTAATTATAAGGATAATATATTAAATTTATGGTCAATATATATACAATACAAAATAAATGACAGGTGAATCTGGCATAAGTCATGCTAAAATTAAAGTAACACTAGAAATCCACAAACCATAAGTCTTCAATTAATTCTATATGATAAATACTATTATATAATAAATATTATTTATTGTAAATCTACCATAAAATATATTAATATATATAATTCCACATATTATTTATTTATGTCTTCATATTACTCATTTATTGTCAATTCCTTGTTAATGTTATGTTTTGGCTAATAGTTGCTTTGTTTTTTGAAAATGTTTTTCTTTTTATGCATTGTATTTGTATATGGATACTGAATTAATAATATATAGAATTATCAACATGATATAATTATCCTATATGATCATAAAATATATATTTATTTTTTATATATATTTTATAGGTAGAAAATTAAATACATCAATCATGGAAACGGTAAGTGGTGCATACGCATGAACGTTGCTTTTATGTTCTTTTCAGATTAAAGGAAAATACTGAATATATATATTTATTATAATATTCATTTCATATATATATATTTATATCACATTGTTTTATTAAAACTATTTTTAATACATTCCTTGTGAATAGTCAACAAATCACATCACATCGAGAGAGAGTTGCCCATCGTACACACAAACAATGTTATCACATTCCCAAAAAATTGAAATAATTAATCTTTGTGTTATATATCAATCCCAGAATAATAATAATGTAAAAAAGTAAAATTTATTACATATAAAATATAAATATAACATTATAAACAACAATTAAAATAGGTAATGGAAGATCAAATGATATCAGTTCGTGAGGTGGTAGTCTATCATACAGACAAACAATGATTATGTATCACATATGATAGATGTGTCCCCAGTTTAAGGAAAAAATCATAACATAGAAAATCAGTATATATATGTTATTCTATTTATTATATATACATTAATTAAAGATAATTTATTTTTTTATGAAAAAATAAAACAAATACGATCATTAATGAATGTTACCTAATATCAATGTATCTACTTTGTGTTTTCACCGAATAACCTCATTGGTTTTATCTCCACCCTACTAAAGTATTATAGTATTATATTAGGGTTATTTTAGGGATATTTGGAAAGGTTTTGGTAGAAAAAATAGGATTTCAGTGTTATGAAAGGATAATAATATTTCCCCTTTTATAAGATGGGCGGTGTACTTTTGAAATCTCTCAAACTATTAATTTATAATAAATTTAATATCATTCTAAATGTAGTGAAATGGACATTTATTTATTGATAATATAATATAAGGTTTTAATATCATAATCTTGAATTTTTTAGACATGGCTGAGAGTACTTCTAAACCTTTTCATTTTGAGTAACCATTAGTTAATCCATTTTCATTTTGACTGTAGAAACATATTTTTTTTTAATATTATGATGATTTAATTTTTACATATTAAGTATTAGTTGGTCTGTATGTTGAAATATTAGACAATATATAATTGAATTTTCCATATTTTACATTTTTTAAATTTTTTAAAAAATTAATAAAAAATTAAATTTAATAAAATAAATTTAGTACCAATTTTGACACAGTACATTACATAGACTATAAGAAACTAAAAAACACAATATATTCGAAAAAATACATTACTAAACATATAATAAAACATAAAAACCTATAAAACTAGTTTATGTCATTTATTAATTCAAATTATATATATTTTAATATTTATATTATCATTTAACTGATTGTTTCATTAGATAAAAAATTACAATATCATCATTATGTAGTTCTTTATGATACATATTTATTCACTACACTTTTTAGATAAATTTCCATGATATATATAGTCCATTTGTATTTCATAATAAAATTGTAATAATGAATATAATTTATTTAATAAAATATTATAATTATTATAATTATTAAAAATAACAGAGTGATATTATTTCACACTAATTGATTTTAATAATATCTATGTACTTTTTCGGGAAGAGTATATATTAAAAAATAAATTATGAACATAATTCTTTAAGTGTGGAATTAAATTCATAAAATATGTTTTGGGAATGTTTATGGGGTGGTTTATAATACTTATTATAGTATATTACCCTTAATTACCTTATTTACCCTTATCTATTGTAATAAAAATTACTAAAATTACTATTCATATTGGCTAGAATAAAAATAGACATAATAAAAAAAAATTAGACACATAGATTCTAAATATGGAATTTTTTTTTGAAATATTATAAACATAGAAGTTACAGAAATTAATTTAATATTAATCCCATATATAGGATGAGATGAGAGGTTTTTAAAGCTAAAGTGTCCAAAAAAATTGATATGTTTTTATATCCAACAACAATGTAAAATATTTTCAAATAACATAAACAAGATTAATTAATTTAAAAAAGTAATATTTATAATTCAAATCAAATTCAACAGTAATTAACTATATAAATAATTTAAATGAAAATTTAGTTTTCAATTAAAATTTGATATTTTTCACTATTCATCAGAACATGAAACTTTTTAGAAAAAATAGAAAAATACCACCCAATGTAAATTTTCATGTAATGATTTAAAAAATGATTTTTTTTTTCAAATACAAATTATAATAGTGTAAAAAATTACATTTATAATGTGTTAAAAATTAAAATGTGGTCAAATTATTTTCATGAAAAATACATCTTCTTTATAATAAAATTGGATTTTTTCTAATCTTATACCTATGATATATATTGAATGTGTGTCAAAAACGTTATCTAATATGTATTATATATATTTTATTAAACAAATTAATTATTATTTTTTAATTTATTGATAGAAAATAGTGTTTATACGTAGAAAAAAAGTCTTCCTAGAAAATGAATTTCATTATATTTGAATAGTTCATAATTTCATTTCCAGATAATTGATAACGAAAGGATTCATTTTTATATAATTATTTAAAAAATAATTTAACAATTTGTTAAATCGTATTTTTATTTTCCATTTCACTAGCTAGGTGATAAAGCTAATAATATTATAATAATATTTATGGTACATTGTATTTTGGTAAAACAAGGTCTTGTGTGTAATTCAAGCAATCAATATATTTTGGCTAGTGTGTAACTGAAGCCAAAAATTGTGTTATTTTACCTAAATCTTTTATATGTTCTTCTTGTAGTGAAAAATTGATTCATTTCTATACAATGTAGTAATAAAATTTATACTTTATATAAAACAAAATTTATTTAGTGTTTTATGAAATGCACAAATATCCAAATGTTTACATTATTATAAAAATGAAAACAATATTAGGGTATATTATTCTACAATTGTTAAAATGAATTTTAACATAAGATTCATCAATGATTTCAATTATTTAATACTTTAATGTTATTTCATAAAAACCCATATTTTAAATGTGAATGATAAAATCCCACTAACAATATAATGGTAGAAATGTAACAGTTACCTAAAGTAACTCATAACAATTTTTCAACCTAGGAAAACATCGTTGGAAAGTGAAATCATAGATATATAAGAGAAATCTAGTTATCAAGTTTTGATGGATAGTCATATAGAACAAGATATGGAAAAATTTATCAATCTAAAATCCATAACACGAAGAGGATTGAAAAAGGTCATTGATAATGAGACAATTTTTTATTTCATGAACATTTTCTTGTAGTTGAAGAATTTTCATGAGAATATATACATTCATATTTTATCATAATCTCACCCATTTTGACCCTTCATAAATTTATATTACATAGATTATTTCATGAAAAGAATAGAAAATTTTCATTCATGATGTATTAGAAGATATTGATATCCATAAATACAATAATATTTAATTTTATCTATCATTAAGACAACTAAATGGTTACAAAAAAATCTTCCAATACACATAAATCATTATATGGATAGATAATACATTAGTATCTAAAACCTCATTAAAAGTTTAACTAAAACCATTTCACATATAGTTATCCTTATAACCCTTCTATAAAATTAAATTTCAATACATTATATTGAATGTCACTAAATTTCTCAAAATAAACATAACATTGATCCCCCATTTATCATAATGTAACTATTGGTGGCCACATTCTAAAAAGTTGAATACCTACATTATATACTCTCCTAAAACATAGAAATGACTTAAATGAAAAAAATAGTATTGAAAATATGTATCCTTATTTATTCAAACGACTAATGGATATATTCCTTAAATCAAAAAATGTTTTAAACTTCATCTGTGATAACATAATCACCTTTTTCAACAAAATGTCAATAATTACCAAGGTAGTCGGTACCGTTCAATTTACGTTATAAAAATATTATTATATTAAGATCTGGAATATATTAATGGTTATCATTCTTTTATTCATGAATTTAATATGAAGATAAACTATCTAATAAATCAATTTTCTAGTACATCTGAACCACACAACATATTATTATAAATACATAATGGAAAACATAAAATGAACAATGCTTATATATTTAAAAATTCATATAACATAATTCTCGAATCTATATATATAAACACTTATATAATTTAACTTTTTCAGTTACAAGGTTCGATCATCAGATTAATTAATACCTCTTTCCATTCACATTTCACATGTAATCGCATCATCAGTTGTAATATAAACATTACATGTAAAACATTGTTCATTACCATTGTGATCCTACCACTAAGGAAATATATTTACACAATTCTCAATCATTCTCCACATAAACCATTCATTAATTTGTATTACCTACCGGATGAAAATATTCCCATAAATTTCATTAATTGAAATTTTCATTTTTTCTATGTTGATACATGCTTTCTGTCATTCTTTTTTACAGAAACAAAATATTCATGTTCTGCTAAGACATACATTTGTCTATTTCATTTCACATTTATCAAAAAAGAAACTAAATAATATTTCCACCATTTCATCCATTACCAAATTCTTTGAAAACTAATTTCATATCTTCTTGGATGAGTCAAAGATGTGGTTAAATTATAGTATGTTAATCATAGTTTGTGAGAAATTAATAGACTTAATCACAAAAAACATTACCCCAGTGACCATCCCATTTGACTGCCCATCATAAAATTATTCACCACATTCAATGTTATCCCAATTCCATTTGTCTCCCTCCATTAACTAAAACCATAATCATAGAATTAAAAATATTTATGATAGTGGAAAAACAAAAATTATGAAATATAACTTATATGATATCCAAATAATATAAACTTTATAATCAATGGAACCTTAAACTTATCCATATAAACGTTCCATGATATATCTATACACCTTTCAACAGGTATTTCACTAAAATTATCTCATCTATGTTTCCAATGGTTGAAACATCATTTTCTATCAAAAAAATTATAAGGACCAAGTGTTAATTTTAATACAAATTACATCATTTTTATTGAATACACAAAGAGACACCTAAATAAAAAATTAGTTTATTGACATTGGAAACACGGGAACATAAAAACATGTTTCTAATATAACTAATTCTTCTCTGTCTTATTCCATCATAATGAAAAACATTTAGAAATATCATACATTATACCATTGTTCATATATTGATATAAATAAACAAAAGAATTGGTGGGCTCATATGCTCAGCAAGGGAATAAATGCAAGATATGTAAGCTTCAAATGAAAATAAAGGTATATGAAAATAATTATATCTTTTTAATCCCATACCCACATCATCAAAGATCATGAATGAGATTTAATTAAAAAATATTGGTAGTTTATAAGACATGAATCACAGGGAAGCAAAGAGCATAATCCATGAAATCCTAACACTTAAATAAGACATGGAATTGTGGAACACACATAACAACATAAAATTAATTCAAATGTAGTCAAGGCCTAATACCAAGGCTATATTAGTGGAATGGGTTTACTCCCCAAATCATCTTCATTGTCAAGTTTCACCACCATACCTTCTTAGTAGTCAATGACCACTCTAAATACAATCATAGTAGAAAAAATCCCTTTAATGAAATAGGTTCACTCCATATTTCATTTATCTCAATCTCATGAGTTATAAATCATTACCCAGTGCATTGGATGGAAATATAAGTCCCACCTATCAAATAATGAAAACAATACATATGTGTTTCATAATAATATAAATATTCATCTGAAACATAAAATAACAATATAACAAATACACATAGTGCCATTGTATGATAAACCTAGCAAATGAAACTACTATAAAATAAGCAATTAGATAAATGGGACACTATCAGTTCAATAAAAAAGAAATGATAAATGTACCATTTATCAACACAAAAAATTCTCTAATAAAGGGAACATTTTATGGTTTCTAAAATAGAATTTATAAAACATAACCTTTATCATCGCTTCTTTTGAACTAATAAATGGTAACCATTATTAGCACTTGTACTTAGTATTGATAAATAATACCCTTTTCCAATGTATTTTTATTTGAATTGATAATGGGTACCCATTATCAACACAATATTTATCGCACTGATAAAGGTACCAAAAAATGAAATTATTAATCAAATAAAAATTAAAAATATATTTACAATTTTTTAAATAAAATAATTAAAGTAAAAATTAATAATTTTAATATACATATATATATATATATTTTATGAATATTAAAAATTATTTTATATTAGATAGATAGATATGTAAAATGAAGAAAATGATATAATTAAACAATTAAAATTTTAATATGTGAAAATTAATGAAAACATTCCACAATTTATTAATTATATAACTATCAATAAAAATGAAAAACATTAATATACATATTGATGTATTATAATTATTAATAAAGATTGTATATTAAACATACTTATATGAATCGAAGAAATTGTAATGATTAAACAAAAAAAACTCAAAATGAATAGATTTAAAAATAATTAATACAAATGAATAAATTTAATATACATATTTATATATGAATTATAAATAGTAATAATTAATACCTATTAAATATATAT
The DNA here is from genome assembly GCA_963277665.1 of Viscum album. NCBI lineage: Eukaryota > Viridiplantae > Streptophyta > Magnoliopsida > Santalales > Viscaceae > Viscum > Viscum album. The sequence continues at coordinate 1,300,344,304 of OY728140.1, read as the reverse complement.
ATATAGAAAATAAATAAAATTTAAATATTAAAAACATATTAGTGTCATATTTATTTTTAATTTCTTTAGTTTTATAATTTAAAATGTATCAACCTTGTGTTCAATTTATTTGAAATACATATACATAATTAATGAATATTTATATATATCAATCGATCTGAAATATTTATATAATAAATGATGTCTTACATAGGAAAAAATACCGCTAATATTTATCTAATTTATTCAGATATTTTTTATATTTTTGAACATAATTATAACATAATTAATAAAATATATTATGTTTTTTATTTTTCGATTTTATTTATATATTTTTAATATTATTAGGGTTAGGAATTATTTATTATTTTTAATTTTTTATATTTTTTATATTTATTTCATTGAATTTAACCATTTTCTATTATATGTATATTTGTGTGTGTGTGAAATTATTTTCAATATGTATTCCTATTTACATCAATTTACATCAACATTTATTGAATGATTAAATTTAATCAATAAAACATTTCTATTTCATCAATATTTCTAAATTGTACCCGTTTTTAATTATTTAATTTCCATCAATTTATAAATGCTTGTATATAAGACTATATATTCATTACTAAAATAAAAATTATATTGGTAAATAAATATTTATATATAAATATTTCTATAAATTGATATCTAATGTATATATAAATATATACTTTAATAATTATTATAAATAAATAAATATTAATATATAAATTTAATTTTATATAATTGTAAATATAAAATGTATATATTTTTTATAAAATAAAATTATAATAAATTTATTTAAATAAATTATATACTATATATTGAGGTTAATGCCCGAGTTTTTTAAGGGAAAGGGGATACAATACAAGGAAAACCAAAAAACATATAATGTTGGGATTCACTCTATGAGACTCTAGCTCAAGACCATACTAAGAGTCATAGGAAAATATGCCACAGAGATACACCCTAAAGGGATATATATACATATATATATATATATAACTCCTCACCGTTGGTTGTGGGGTGGTTATGGTCTTTGAGGATGAGGGGCTTGTTGGGGGGTCAAGTCCCTCGGCCTACACATTACTATAATTTCCTTTTGTACGTTGTGCTTCGTGGTGGTCGATGGAATCGACCAACTATATATATAATTGTATAAATTTACATAATTATATAAATAAATAAATATTATTTTTAAAAGTGTTCATTTGTTTATAATAAAATAATTATAAAACTATAATGAATATTATTAAATAATGATTATATTTTATATATTTATATTAGAATATATTTATTATATATGTGTGTGTTTGTGTATATATAATGATTAAAAAATATTTCAAGTTATAATGTTACAATAAATATACATAACTAATAAATATATTTACTATATATATATAAATATTTATTAAAAATATATATAATTATTTAAATACATATAATGATCCAAAAAAATTTATAAAAAGAAATAAATAATATTAAATGTATTTATTAACGTATAAATAAAAAAAATTCCTGTAAAAAATTATTTATGTAATTATAAATAAATAATTATATTTTGAAACAATTATTAAATTATATTAAAATGTTTAGAATTTTGGAAAATATATTCCCATTTTTTGTTTCAATTTTTTTTATAAAAATTTTATCAATTCTTTTATTTATCACTGATAAAGAAGAATTTTAGTTAGGCATTGTTAATGCTGATAATGCTTGATCTTTATCACTATTTTTTGTATGCACTACTAAAATTATCCCCACTATATTTAGAAGAACCATACCTATGACATCAATAGTTGTGATTCTCAAGATCTCTTGGAACTCCATTTTGTTCAGAACTCCTCTATGTTCTCTCTGAATTATCAACTGTAGAATACAAAGTATTTTATATTCAAATTTTACTGTATCATTTATTATATTTTGGGTTTCCTCTTTTGTATTTTTTACACTATTTTAAACCCAGAAAAATCCAACATCATAAGTACAAAACAATGATTCCTTATGCATAGTAACATTGGTATATTCTTCAATGGGTTTCAAACATTCCCATAGTGGGATTCCCATTTCTCATAGTATAATTGGATGTCAAACATAGTGACTAATACAACATTGATCCATTCTCATAGCCCATTTTTTCTTCACATTACAATTATTCAATCATGATATATCATTACACAACACCACCCTAGTTTACAGATCTTATGTTTGTTTTGATAATGGTTGTGCTGAAAGGAAATTAGTTTGGTTTATTTTCTCCCACTATTCTCATGTTCATTGTAGTAGAATAATTTAACCTACTCTAGTGTTCAGAGTGATATTTGAATATTATAAACTATAATAAGTTTTATTTTGATATCCCTTCAATATTAATTCACTATATTTCTTCAAATATCACACATTAACCAATTCATAGTTTCTTTATAATTTAAAATCATTCCCGTAAAATGAAATATTTAATATATGTGCAGTTTTATATTTTTTCTATCAAGGTAGATTACCCATTGAAAGATGTACCGTGAATGATTTGTTAATTATTATTATAATATTATAATATATTTATTTTTTTGTTCATTATCATTGAAAATTTTATATTTATCCAGGTATTATGGGTAGTGGGAAAATGTATATATGGAGATGTTTTCATTAATTAAATTAGCTCTATCAATTCTACATCATCCATTTTAATAGAACTCTTAATAAATAAAATTAATTTATATTTTTATCTCAAAAAGAATAAAATAATAATAACTTTCACTTACTCAAATCAATAAATTTTTAAAATTATTGTTACCTTAGATTTAATAAAATGATCCATAATAATTTGATATATGGATCCACAAAAACTAAATTGTTTTCCCAATATGATTTCAATGTAAAATTATTTATTACGGGGGGGGGGTTTCTATTCTACATGATTATGGTTCGTGATTATAATATTTGATATATTAAGTACTAATATGTGTTTTGGAACCCAATAATTTACTACTTTGTAAATGAATTTGGAATGTAATTTATTTTCACATTACATGTTTTAATTGGTATGTTTCCCATCCTTCCTACCATTTGTCAAACAAGAAAATAATATATCTCCATATTAATGGTAAATATTTATGTAAAAATTTAAATCTTAACCATTTTTATAAATTAAATATGTGAATTTTTAGATTCAGTATATTTTTAGTGATGTCTTTTATTGCAATTAATTATTACGATATAATATAAACAGTTGAAATGATTGAATCGTTTATTTGATTAAACAATTTATTTTTAATGTGTGCTATTTTTAAGTTTATTATGTGAGTAATGTCATGCTTATAGATGTGGAAAAATATTATATAGATTATAGGATGTATAATTTACTTAACAAATGACATCATTGGGGGACATGATAATAGATTTGTTACATATTAGGAATGGTTACACTAACATATTTAAATAGATATTTTATGAAAATTAAAAGGAAACAATTCAAGGCCATTAGATTGTTGAGTATATTTTTTTGGATCCACAATACTATTTTTATTAGATAGTCATATTTTCATTATATTATCAATTAAATTCCCTTCCAATCCATATTACAAGCAGGATGAAGGAATTGTAGACTGATTAGTGGAATGGATGAATAATTGTTTGTGATCGAGGATTTGAAATAATCATGAAATTTTTTCAGTTAATTAGGATTATCATATTTTATAGTACGTTAAAAAAATTCTATATTGGTTTTTATGGAATGGGTTCATAATTAAAAATAATGAAATTCTTTTGTTTTCAAGTTAGAATATATGTATGTTATTATGAATTTGATATTTATGTTAAAAATATTCATATTTAATCAATGGGATCAATAAGAATTTATACATGGCCTTATTTTTGGATAAATCCCTTGCTACCTATGAAGTTTTTATTTTTAGAGGGAGAAAATAATTTTCTATCCTCTTATTATTCTTAAGTTATCATCTTATTAGTGAAATGATTTTAATGTAAAGGAACAAACATGGTATTAACTTATTGTATGATTTGTATAGTTCACTTGTATGCAATGAATTTGGTACATTAGATTATGACGGTTTCATGGTTAGTATGCAATGGCTTGACATACAAGTGTATTTATAGGGTTATATCTTTGAGTGCATAATCAAATATATACATTGTTATACATTTTAGGGTCACAATTAGTATTTACATGTTTACTTTTACCCACACACCCAACAAAATGAATGCATGATAATTTTTTGATAAATGAGTATTAATATGGAGTAAAATATTTCATCATGTTTTAATTAGAGAATGCATACGACCCTTCTCAAATCATTTTTTTTGTATATATTGTTCTTATTCTAGAACAATTAATTTTTTTACAAGCCATGTAGAAAAAGTTTTCGACACATGACGATGTTACCAATCTAGAAGAAGAATAGATTTTAGGTGATGAAACACTATAATTATTAAAGGATCAACTGCATAAAAATAGAAAAAAATAACCTTGCAACATCAAAGTGTTAAATAAAATTATCATGTCAGGAAGTCATGATATAAAAATTGACGTTATCTGCAATAAATGTGACACACTTATTGACCCACAACAATACAATGTTCATTAGTTATGTTGGAGTCACAATGAGGATGAATGTAATAATTTCTATCCATTCATGGTTCCAAATCAATCCTCTCAAAAGGAAAATCCTTTAGAATGATATAATAGTAATGTTACAATATACATTCTCTAATTTATGAAAAAAAATATAATTAAATGTCAATAAAATTTTCTTTATTCCAGCCAATTATTTTTTTATAATATTCCTGTACGGAATTATTCATAATTTCCATTGGAAAATCCTATATAGTCTAGTAGACACTTTTAATGAAGTTATATATTTTAGATGTGGAAGAGAATGTAAATTCCCACCAACTAGTAAGTTATGCGCATATTAAAAAGAATCAAACATTGATTTATTTCATCAATCATTATAATGATAAAAAAAATTAGTTTTATTTTAATTGATGAAATATTATTTAACATTATTTATTTTGTCTAATATGATAAGAATTTAACATTTATGAAGCAAAAATAGAGTTCTGAAAAAAAAATATCATGCATCAAATCCAATTTACCCCCGTCACAAAGAATGTATGTGGTAAATTTTACTAGGGAATAAATTTTAATGTTTTTTAAATGAATAGTAAATTATTTATGTGATATGAAACAACACAAGTTTCTATTGTTTATATACAGACTCAAGAATCAAAATCCAAAGAGACTTCCATCCAACATATTGTTCTATGGGAGGAGGATCGTTTAAATAAGTTGGGTAAACTATATAATGAAAAAAATTGTAAGGGAAACATTTGTACATAAGAAGAAATATTTATTCATTATAATTTATAATGTTATTACATAACAATATCTATTTATTTTCATTTTTTTAAGGATTTGGAATTATAATATCTAGTGTCTGTGCTGGTATAATAACCAGTTTTAGTATCTTTAAAGAAGTATGAACAATATCATCCCGTTAGTGGATTATGTTTTTGAGTTTTTCCTCAAACATATTTTGAGATAATTATACCACAAGAATGTACCGTTAATATTGTTTAATTATTTTAGACCCAAATATAATCATGGTAATATATTATTTTTTAGTTTGGTTTAGGGGAATAATATTTGATAAATGATCAAAGAAAAGTTGTGGTGTAAAAAATATCCACACATGAATTAAATTTCCACACTAGCTTTCAGGCTAAACATTCCCCCTAACATTATAACTTACCTGATGTATTGAATTTTTCTAATTAATCTTTCTCATAAATTTGAAAAAAACAAATTCCAGTAACATTATAATACTACAATTTTGAAGGGTTCTGTTTAATGTGATTTTCTTTTCATAACACTCCTATGTACCACATTGCTACAATGGGTACAATGTATAAAATACAAGATAAAAAGATAAACCATAAAGACATTCTAAAACATCACAATCAATTAAGAATAGTGGTACCTCATGAAATTACTACTGAGTTTTATGTTCCACTTTATGATCAGGATATTAAAGAAGTCCTTGGTGATATTGGAACATTCATAGCATGATTTTCTAAACATATAATGATATACGAGTTATGTATTTATCAAATTTTATCATATAAAAATTCTAAAACTATTAATGAAAAATTTATAATGTCAGTTATCACATTACAGATGGATAACATAATGGGGAAATAGAAGTTTAGATTAATATAATATTGTGAATAGATTGATAAATCAAAAAGACATTTTTGGAGTACCATCTCTCCTTCAGTTGAAGAGAAACATTTAATAAAATTACAACTTCTTGTAGATACCACATCTAATGATTCTAATATATCTTCTAATCAATATGAAAAGGAATTTTTTGGATCATTCAAGATAGATTTAATTTCTATAAAAACTTTAAATAAGATACTCAATCATGAATGGAAGGGAGTCTCAGTTTTAATTCAAATATATTGTACATTTTGATAATACATCTACCCAAATAGTGACCTAATATATATATATATATATATATGAAACTTAATAACTATCCATATTTTCAGTTTGTGTTTATACTAATTCAGTAATAATAGAAAACAATGTGAAGTAGTATGTTAATTCATAATACCTAATCATTTCAAAGGACACCATACATTTGATAATGAAGAAATTAAGATGAAAAAAAGATGATCTTCATGAAGAATTTGTGAAAAAATATTAAAAGACATTCACTTTTTTATTTTTATATTTTAGAAGTAAATTTCTAAAATCTGATTAGATAAAATATATATTTACTTTTTTCATTTTTTTTATTTTCCTATTCTTAAAAACATTATATTCTAATCACAAACAGTATAGATACACCAAATATTTTTTTTATCCAATGCATGGATATCAAACCAACAGGAATTACATGATGTGTGTTTTGAATTTATAATACACTTTAATCAAAATATTACAGATAAACATTATATTATATATTGCATTCTATTTTTGACATGAATATTGTTATGAAAGAGAGAACGCTTAATATAGGCTAAATCATGACATGAATTCATTGTCTAAACAAATAAATCAATTGTATTACTATAAATGAAACAAAATTTAGGTATATATAGAAATAATTAGCTATAAAACCATATTTCTAAATAATTTACATAATCATTTCAATGTTTCAATTGTTTCCCAAGAAAGATAATGACACTGATTGTGGATATCCTGTTTGACAATTTACGAGAGATATCATTATTAATGAAAAGGTAAGAATGCCGAATTTGTAATTTCCTTAGGGAATTACAATTAAATGAAAAATATTTCTTTATCATTTTTTTCTATATTTTCTCAATACCCTAATGATTTATGTTAACATTCAAACTCAAAATAGTAAGTATAATTTTTATAGGAGTTGTTAGTATGTATGTTTTCATAATGTTTTCCAAAACATATATAGTTTATTACCTACTTTGATTGTATTTGGTAGAGATATGACTGTAGAATATTTTTTGGGTGTGAATAGTTTTCCTAATAATTTATATATATATATACATACACACACACACACATATATATATATATATATCATAATGGAGATGTTTAATGGAGGAAAACAATTTCAGTTGAATCATTGACCTTCAAATAATTTATTTTTGGGAAATGGAGGAGAATAAGCCTTGGTGGAGGCAGTGGTGGAGGTCAACGTGGATGTAGAGGAAGAATCAGATTCTTTGATTAAGGTATAGGCAGGGGTAATAGGCGTAGAGAGAGGTAGAGTCTAAGGTAATGAACATGGAGGGGGTGGAGACAAAGCGCTAGCTTGCATACAACAAAATCGATTAACAATAGAGTAGAATAAGGATCCTACCAAGGTTGTTTTTGAGAAATATTTTTGACTCAGGTAAAAAAAATATTCAAGACAAGAGACATTTTCCAATTGTATTTTGCATATAATTTATATATTTAACAAATTATTTATGTCTATGAAACCCATTAAAATATACAGATCTTGAATCTTAGGGACCCCCAATTGTGAAGAATAAGATAATATCCTTTGTAGAAGATATCTTTGGCTCTGCGGATCCTTCCAAGGATGAATCTCACAGAACCTCCAACGTATCACAAATCGAATATGGGGGCTTTTTTGTAGTGGTAGATTTTGATTCTCTTCAACAAATAATCAATCAATATATGATTTGGATCCTTAGAGGAATTCTATATTCAAAAGGTGATTAGTCCTAGTCTTATTCCGATATCAAGAACAAAATCTCCAACTGTTGGAGTAGCCGTGAATGGAGAATAACACATATTGGGAGGGGCTTATTTCATATCATTATTCAATATAAGGATTCAATGAGAACTATCTTGAACATTGGAAACCTCCAATTAAAACCCAAATTTATTCGATTATCTGATTGGGGTGTTACCTTTAATATTTTTAAAATCAAGTAGACGAATACACAGATATGGGTGTAGTTTCAAAGGTTTAACTCGTTTTACTAGCACCCAATGATTCTGAACGATCTTGCATTTGAGTTGGTTCACCAATATGAATTTATCATCAGTCCATGGGGTAGAATTGGGGTTTTTTGCTCAGATGTTAGTGGATTTCAACCATGAAATGATGATTCCCGAGAGAATTTCTTCCATTCCTTTTTGGAATAGATCAGAATTTCGTGTAGAATATGAGAATGTCCCATTCTTATTGGATGTTTGTAAAATGTTGGGGAACTCAGAATATAATTGTAGAGTGCTTCATAAAATTGTATTTGTTCACAATGTAGTGGATTTGATTAAACCCAATAAGAGCATGAGATCTAAAAATGGGCTTCATGAAAAGAAGGGCATCATAAAGAATCAGGAAAGACCTTCTTGAGTCCCTTCAAATTCTCAATTGGAACCTAATCATGTACAAGCTCTTATGAAGATTAAACCACATATGAATACTCTGTATGGAACATCCAACAATTGGAAACAAACTTGGTCTGAAATGGTGGAGGAGGAAGAATCTCACGAGGAGGAACATTCAACGAACTCTCTCTCTGAACATGAAACCAAGGAGGATGAAGATCTGTAAATGGTAATATCTGATGATATTTATAATCTGGTTATAGATCTCCATCATCAAATACATGATTAATTCATCACTATAGAGTTATTTAATTATATTCAGTACTTGGTATGGTCAATGAGGGATAATGACATATCACATACAGATTTTCTAGAAAACACAAGAAATCTGGAAGACACCCATGCCCCTCCCATCCTCATTACCAACACTAAATAGATTATACATTGACAGGATCTGAATCTACTGAGAGGATCCCATAATAGTTTATGAATTATAAAAAGTCCCACTGCACAGAAGTGATACAGGTTCATAGCATCCCAAAACCTCCTTCTGAGGTTTTGGCAGATCATCTCATTGCAGTGCAGACCCATGTTACTATTTGTTCCATTCCAGTAAAGCATGATGTTACCTCTTGTTTTCCTGAGATCAGACTGAATAAATTGGATTGTAATACTACCCCCAATGCCTCCAGTATTATGTCAAATTAGGACAACCATATAGGTAAGTTTAACTCTGAACAATCCTCCAAAGATAAGGGTACCTTGACCAGTAGTGCTGAAATATGTGAACCTCTATCTACTCCTCCCAAAGGTACAAATGTGAGGGGTCCAAAAAATGGTTCCCATTTTAAATAAATATTTTGTTCTTGAATTTATAGGTTCAGGGAAATATGGAAACATGTAGATCTATACAGTTATTCATTCAGCAGCACAAACCATGTTTATTGGTTTATTTTTTCCCAAAAAAATCTTCTCCTCTGATACTGCTAACCAATAAAATTTGAGGTTTCACCTAGTGTAATCAAAAAGTTGATAAAAAGATGTTAAGACCCTAGGGGTTTTGGTCCATAATTTTATAGGACACATTACCATGGTTATGTCATGTGATCGTCACTTCAGATTCTCCTACACCTGCCTTGGCTCCCATTTTACATGTTCTTTCATTTAGGCTCACAAAATTTATTAGGATCACACGAATCTATGTATGGATATATTATATATCAAATATACCATCTATAATCCTTGTCTAATTCTGGGGGACTTCAATGCAATCTGAAATCCTGATGAAATAATGGGAGAAAAATACAACTTAATCTCTTCCAACGAGTTCAGATTATGTATTGATCAGAATAACTTGATTGAGATTAATTGGATAGGATCAAAATATAGTCAATAAAGAAGGCACCTAAGTATCATTAGGGTGAGAAATAATGATAGGTCCTTTGTTAATGGTGCCTCTCTAGACACATGTGGTAAGATATCATGCCCAACTCATTCGAGACATAATTTTGATAATAATATTATCTAGGTGGATCTTAGTCAGAAGGAACCCAAACTGCCTTTCCCTTTAATGTTCAAAAAGGCTTGGATCTCTCACCTTGAATGTAGGACCATTGTTCCTAGAACTTAGGGCTATGTGAATGTTATGGATGATTCCTTTTCCAACATCACCAAACTCGACATTTTATAGAGGAATTTAAGAATGTGGAGTAATTATCACTTAATCTTCATTGAATCTGATATCTCTACACTTGAAGATTCTATTCAAAAGGTTCAAGAACTTAATACCAATAATGAATTCTATGATGGAATTTCCAAGGAAGTTGACGTGTCCCTTTAACTAAACAATCTTTTTGACATGAAAGATGATTTTCTAATGGATTCTGTTAGATCGAAGTGGTTTAATGACAGTGAAAAAAACTCAAGATTCTTCAATTATCATTAAAGAGTTCGTAATGTCTCCAATACACTTTCATTGATTATTAATGGGGATATTCTCCTTGACAACAGAATATATCTCTCTGAACATTTCACATGTTACATTAAGTATCCTTTTAATGGTCCCCACTCCATAATTACCCCTAAGGATGGGGTGATTCTGAGAATGGTGAATCAAGAGGAAAATTACCCAATAATTATTGTGCCTCTTGACCCATAGATTAGAAAAGCTGTTTTTATCCTCAAAGATAAGAGTTCACCTAGTTGTTATGGATTTGGTAAATTCTTTTTCCAAACATTTTGGGATCTCATTCTTACTGATGATTGCTAGTTAGTCATTCATTTTTATAGAGGTGGATATCTTCCTAGAGGAATGAATGTTCAGTTTTTTGCCCTCATCTTTAAAGTGGATAATGCTATATAAATTCATCTGCTCAGGTTAGTTTCACTAGTAAACACAATTTATAATGTATTTTGAAAAATCGATGTCAATTGGCTCATCTTAATTGTTGTAATTTTTTTTATACAAATCAATTTGATTTTAGCAATGGGAGATCAATACAGTATTGTCTTATCATAACCTCAGAGTGTTTTAATCATCTCAAAAACCTATTAGGGGTGGAAATTTTTCTCCCAAATTAAATGTTAAGAATGATTTTGATATAACGTATTGGGGTTTTATCTACAATATCCTTGTCATATATGGGTGTGATGATGTCTTCATCAATTAGGTCAAAATTATTTTAAGTTCTCCTCATATTTTAGTTCCTATAAATTTATCCCTTGAAGGATATTTTGAATGTTTGAGAGGTCTAAGGCAGGTTAAACCCTTATCATCCATCCTATTTTATAACATAGAGGATTATCTCATTAGTATTTTTTCCATCACGGTCTGCAATGGGAAAACAATGTCTATTCACATTGGAAGGGGGATTGTTGCTCCCTATAAACTTTAATATGCTGAATTCATCCACCTATTCACCCAAGGGGATAAGGGAAATATCAAGAATCTAAAGAGATCACTTTTCACCATGATCTAGTTTCTGGGAAGGTGGATAGTCGGAGAAAGTCCATTGTTTACTTTAAAAAAGGATTCTCAACTATCGGAAAAAATGGTATCATCAGATAATTTGGGATTCAGGACAAACATCTTACCTCCACTTATAAGGATGTTCCCTTGTTCTGGGGGAGAAAAAGGTTTGTCACTACTCAAGAATTTTTAGCATGATCAATATACAGGTCTTTACATTGAAGGAAAAATCTCTATCAAGGGAGGGTAGGGTTTTCCTGATAAAATCAATCAATATATCCTAATTTTTCTACACTTTTATGGTGTATAAATGCCTAATTGATTTAATAAAGATCATAAATTCTTCTATTAAGTACATTATTTTGAGTTGAATTATATTGGATATGTGGTTGGAAATGTTTTTATGGAATGATGTCTACAAGACTCACGATGAGGGTGGTTTGGGCATAAAAAATTTAAGAGGCTTCAATGACACTTTTCAGGATAGGAATATATGGAAGATTATAACCCTGAAATCTGAGGCTTCTAGTTTCCTCATGGATAACATCATTCACATTTTTATGGAATGAATCTTTAATTATGCCAACTCTTCGTTTTGGCCTGCCATAAAAAATATTTTCGAAAAAATAAATGTTGACTCTAGGTGGATAGATTCCAAAAACACAACTCATCATTTTTGGAAATCTAATTGGACTGGGAACCACCTGATTTACTTTTTCCTTGATGGGGATTCAAATCTGGACATTGATTTGACATAAAATGATCTTCCTGATAGTGTGGATAATCTTCCATATCATATTACTTTGATTGTGGATGAATACTTTTGGACTCCTATTTTTGATTTTTGGGTATGGTAACCTTCTCTCTAGAGGAATAATCACCCCCAAAAGATATTATAATCACCACATTTGTAGCTCAAATGATAGGAAATGGATGGAAAACCTATAGAAGATGTCTCTAATGGTATCTCGATCTATTCTTTCATGGAAATTTCCTCATAAAAAATACCAACTGATGAATTTTTGCAGGTATGTTGTATTTTGTGTCTACATTTTCACCTTTTTCTTTAAGCAAATAGAGGATGTGCAGCACCTTTTCCTTAGTTGTGCTACAGCTTCGACAATATGAAGGGAAGTTTATGACATGTTTGAAGTTACTCTACCTCATTTTAATAAAATTTGTTATTTCATAAATATCCAGACCTCTTTGATATTGTCACCATACATCCAGAATCTATTTTAGGAAATTGTATAGGTGGTAGTCCATGTTATCTAGACATTAAGAAAAAAATTAAGGCATGAGTCGCAGTGCCTTCGGATTTGAGATGTTTATGTAGGGATTCTCATGTTGTTCTGAGAGGTGGAAAACCCAATATATGTGTTTTACTCAACCTCTATTCAAGATTTATTGGTGCTTGATCATATTGGGGTAAAATGACTCTTTTTTACAATTCATGTTACAATGGAAGTCATTTTTCTTTCCTCTTTTCATGGGTGGATTAAAAAAATGGTGAGTGTGCTTCAAGGGGAAATTCTTGTCCCTATGGCTTTGGTTATATCGTTATGTACTATAAGGGAAGTGTTCTTCGGTGCATATATGGCTCATATAGTATTTATTGTACCCTTAAATAGGAAATTTTTGGGGTTATTGTTGAAGTGGAGAAAGAGAGAAGGCATGGTTGGAAATAGATTTGGATTGAATGTGACTCCACTACGGTTGTTTATGCAGTACAAATTGGGGAATTGAATCTTTCTTGAATTCCCACTAATCGATGGGCTAGATGTTTGGAATCTCTCTATTCAAGATACCACTTTGTTACTCATGTGTATATAGAGGAAAATTCGTTGGCGGATGGGTTTGCTAACAAATGTGTTAAATGTAATGATGTTAATTGGTTTGATCATGTGCCAGGAGATCTCTTCCTTTTTTTAGAAAGGATTTTTGTAAATATTTTACTTTCAGACTTGTGAACGTTTTTTTTCTAATAATGGGATATTTATTTTCTTGTTGAGTTTTTACTTTTCCTCAAAAAATGAAAAAAATGAATGACAACAAAAAATAATTATATTTATTTCCCTTTAATTTTATACAGAACAAATAAAGGGTCATAGTAGTGGAGCTAATTGTCACATGAGCATCATCACACACTAATCAAATTATCAAATTGCTATATAATCAAATTTAAATGTTGTAATAAATACACTTTTTCCAACAACTATGTCCACCAGGTGTATGAGAGATCTGTTGGAGGATAACCAGCATTGATAGATCTTGGTCATTGATGAGGGATGGGGTCAAATTAAACATGAAATAAAATAAAATAATCAAAACATATAAATAAATCCTTAAACATAAAAAATATGTTTCAATTGAAATTTTTAAGCTCCAAAAATAAAAATAAAAACCATTTTAAAAAGAATATAGTATCTTGATCCGAATACTATAAAAAATAACAAAATAAAAAAATTACATTGAATGAATTAGAAATTTTTAAAAAAGAACAGTATAGTGGATTTACATTGGTGGTTCGTTGACTTATTTATGCTATTTTATCATCAATTTGATGCATTATATAATATCATAAATGATTTTGAAAAGTAACATTCATTGGGCTTGTGTGCATTCACCATGTAAAATGATCTATGTTCCAAAGGTCATTACTAAAAACGCATTATCCTTATAAATAAAAAATACATCAGAATATGTATATTGACATTTTTATGAAAAAATAATTTTGATGTTATGTTTTAGTTTATCATCACCATTAATAATGAAAAGTATATGTTAATCTACAACATAATCCTAGAAGTATTAATGGATGCACTTGATTCCAGTGACATTTGGATGGTATAAAGGACTATAGTGATGATTATTATTTTCAAAAAGAGTTAAAACATGTATAATATTGTTTAGTGTAATTTTAAAATACATAATGGGCCACACTAAAGTTTTTTCCATAAAATAATGTAAATTGTTTATTATGGAGTTTGTACTCTCTGTGATTGTGAAAGGGTAAGATTGATTTTATTATGTTTCATAACTCATCAGATAATAATATTTATTTTAGATCCATAAATGAATGGTGATAGGTATATAGTAATGGTTATTGTTTTATAGGGATAAAATTCATTTTCAATAGTGATTATTCACTCTTATAGTATTATCATGCCCTCAAAAAGGATGGTTAACTCATCGGGATGAAATTTAATTTTTTTTGAAATACATTTAAAATTCTAGGTTATCAACCATCATTGTTTTTAGATGAAATATAGTTTTTAATGAAAAAATTTATATAAATATATGGAGGAATCAACCATAACTCCATGGAACACATGAAGTACCCATGGTGACTAAAATTATGTGTTTTCAGATTAAAATTGACATTTTATTAATGTAATTTTGAATATTTATTTTCTATTTATTTATATATAATAATAATAACAGTATATTTTTTAATGATAAATTTGAATTTTTTTTCTCAATTTTGGGGTGCTTTCTTTGAAAATACTCATTCTCTTGAGATATTGTACTTTAAGGCTACAACTGAGATGAAAAAAATTAGGAAAATGTTAAATAATGTATACAAGCATCATAAAAAGTTTAATTAATACTACATATTTTTTTAATTGTGTAATGCTTTATCTATAGTTATTATTTTAATTTCCTTATAATTTTTATCAAATATTTTATTCATTGATCATTTCTGAATTAATATTTTCATTCAATCACCATAAAAAACCAATATATAGAAAACATGGTTCATTTGGTTGAGGCATTTTATACAACTTGGGGTTTCATCTTATATAAAAATAGAACATTTATTTCTTTTATATATTAGTGTAGATGAAAGGATGAAAAAATAACATACTCAGTCATATGTGCCTCAATCTAAAGAATGTTTTGATTGGTATGAATTAAACAATATATTTTATGTAAAAAATTTATATTTTAGGTAAAAACAATCATCTTATACTAATTTTATTTTGATAATTTAGGAAGACAATGAATATTTCATTTGGGATGTGTATGAAGTTTCCACACCGTAATATGACACAAATATGATGAATAT
Source organism: Viscum album (assembly GCA_963277665.1). NCBI lineage: Eukaryota > Viridiplantae > Streptophyta > Magnoliopsida > Santalales > Viscaceae > Viscum > Viscum album. The sequence continues at coordinate 1,300,328,419 of OY728140.1, read as the reverse complement.
GACACTAAGTAGACCTGCTATTTAAATTTGACATCAATATTAGATAAAAAGGAAACCAAAATACTAAAACCCAAGAAATACAATTTGGTTTGTTTTGATATATAATGATACTTTTCCATATTTAATTTGTAATTTGTTGGAATCAGCCGCTCGTCAATATTATTCATAATGTTCCTGGTATGACGTAATGTTTGTATTATCAATTTAAAATATGTATTTTGGTTCAAAAAGTGTTACTCTCTAAAAACAAAAAATTGCACTTATATTATAATTAAAATTTAGGAAATAGATTCTTAATTCAGTTTTTTACATGTAAGAATCAGTCTCAATGATATCACTATAATTACTCTATGTATATGTTCCTTGTTTAAATTGATTTTTTTCTGAAAACCACAAATGGCATACTAAAAACTCGGGAAAACATTCAGTGTCTCATGGTACATTAGGAAAATGAAACATAATATATTTGAATTTTTTAAGAAATAGCTGCACTTAAATCCGATGCACATTATGGTCAGTGTGACTCTAGGTGCTTCTATTTATTTAAAATTAAATTCAATTTTATTAAAAAGGGAAACTGAAATACTCAAAACAAATAATAAACATTCATATTATTTTTATACTTTAGTAAAATTATGTATAGGTCATTAGGTATTTTAGGAATCATCCAAACCATAGTCCAATACATGATGTTCCTATAATGACTAAAGTCTATGTTACCAATTTAAAATTGACATTTCAGTTTAAAAAAAGTAACCAACTAAGAAATTGATAAAACTCACATAGACTTTCATGATAATTTTAGAAAAATACAAATAAATCAATTTTTATGTGTACGAATTAGTGTAACATAAATATCCACACAATATCTGACTAGTATGACATAAATTGTGTGTTTTTAGTTTATAATTACAATTTAGCAAAAACCACATATGGCATACTCAAAACTATGAATATTTTTGCATATTGTTTTCATACTTTACGAAAATGGACTATAAGTAATTTTCAATGTTTATGGATCATATCACCTCAATATGATTATTGGTGTGCCTGGTATGACTCCAATAGTGATTTTTATTTAAAAGTGACAATAATTTTAGTAAAAAAGACCACTAACATGCAAAAAAATGGTAAACACCATTTTTTTGTATTCATTAAAAAAATAATCCATATGCCATTTTCAAATTATAGAAATTATTCACACCACAATAGGATACCAAATCATAGGTGAGTGATTAAGAGTCTCTATTATCAATTTAAAATTACCATTTTAGTTCAAAAGTGAAATTCACTAAAAACTATAAAAACAAACTTGGATTGTCGTCCTAATTTAGTAAAATGATTCATAATTTATTGGTGACCTGTTTGAATCCATATCCCTTCCAACCAACAAATGATGCTACTAGTATGATGGAATGTGGGGGCTTTTAGTTTAAAATGACATTTTATAAAAAAAACACCAGTGGCATACTTAAAACTGAAAAAAAATTCATATAGTTTTAATAAATTATGAGTCATATCAATAGGTAATTTTAGCTATGTAGTAATTATCCAAACCTCAATATAATGCACGGGGAGCCTATTAAGACTCAATGCATATGTTATATATTTTAAAACTGATATTTGTGACTAAAATGTTTCACTCACTAAATAAAATGAAAGTGCACTAAGATTTACTTAATAATTTAAGATAAGGATTCATTATTTATTTTTCACATGTGTGAATCATTCTCACATAAAAACCACAGAAACTGTGATTGGCAAGGATCGATGTGAATGTTTACTGTTTAAAATGACATTTTAGTAAAAAACCAACCTATCATTGTCAAAAAATAATAACACAAATTCATATCATTTTGGTTCATTATTAAAAATTCAATAAGTCATTTGAAATGTGTATGAATCAAAAAACTCATTCTATTACACAATGTGATGGATATGACTCCATGTAAGTCATTTATTTTAAAATTGACATCAATTCTAATAAATAAGACAACTAAAATACTCAATACCAAGAAAACACATTCAAATATTTTAATATGTTAGAGAAATGAACCTTATGTCATCTAATATGTGTAGGAATTACCCAATCAGATTCATGATGTGCCTGGAATGACTCAATGTATCCACTATCAATATACAATGGAAATTATAGTCCCAAAAGTGTAACTCATTATAAACTAGGAAAACACACTATAATTGTTTTAATAATTTAGGAAAATAATTCATAATTAATTTGTGATGTGTAAGAATTAGTCTCACATCTAACCCACACACGATCTGAATGATATGAATAAATGTGTGTGTTTCCAAAATAAAATGACATTTTATTAAAAACCAAATGTAGAGTACACATAATTGATTAAAATAGACTGTGTTTATTTTTAAAATTTTATTAAATTTTCTACAAGTCATTTAAAACATGTATGAATAAATAAATCCTCAATATTATGCACAGTGTAAATGTTATGACTCAAAGTGCCAAATTTTATATATATTTCACCTCAATTATGATAAAAATGAAACTAAAATACTCAGAACTATGATAATGGTTTTAGATTGTCTTTATAATTTAGTAAAATGATCCCAAAGTCATTTTAGATGGGTAGTAATTTTCTACACCTCAATCTAATGTGTGTTGAGATGGGTAAGACTCATAGTGCCTTATTTTATATAAAAGTGACATATTTTTTAGTAAAATAAGATAATTAAAATAATCAAACATGAGAAAAAACAATCATATTATTTTGATAATTTTTTAACACAATCCATAATTCATTTATGATCGTTATTATGTAGACAAACCTCAATATAATACATAATGTTCCCAATAATAAGTAATGTCTCCATTATAAATTAAAATGTTTTATTTTTGATACACAATTATCACTCACTATAAACCATAAAAAACACTCAGATTAACATGATAATTTATGAAAATTAGTAATAATTAATTTTTAATATGTAGGAATTATTATCACATCATACCCACCCATGATGTGGACATTATTACTAATAATACTTGTTTTTAGTTGAAAATGTCACTATACTAAAAATTTCATGTGATGTACTCAAAACATGAAAAATGCTTTCATAATGAATTAATACATTAGAAAAATGAATCATATTTCATTTGAGATGTGTGGGAAATTATAGAATCTAAATATGATTCATTGTCTGACATGAATGACTCTATAGTCATCGTCATGATATATAAGTGTCATTTGAGATTAAAATGTGTATCCCATCACCAAAACCGAGAACATGATCCCAGATTTTTTTGACATCATTCTATCTGATATTAATTATCTAGTTTCTTTATCATTTATATCTTACACTTATTTAGATATTTTTAACAATTATAATTATTTAATATAAATAATAAATGGTTTTTATATACAATAATCAACCACAACTATAGATAACACACAGTGTTCCTTTTATATGAATCAAAGTTTAGAAAAAAATAAACACTTTTTATTTAATTAGTTTAATAAATTATTACTAGTAGAATAATTTTTTTCTTATATAGAGGCATTATTTTTCTTAAATAAGGGTGGTTTTTTCTTTTATAGGTGTATTGTATTTTTTTTCTCTATTAGTTTTTTTTATTAATTTGTATTTATTTCATTTAAATTCTATATTTTTCATAACTTTGTTGATTTTAGGTACTGTTTTTGGGGGTTATAATGTTCTATTAGAGCACAATTAAATATTCATTATTTTGGGTATTATCATGTGACCTAACATCACAATATAGTATAAACATTTATTAGTGATACTTAATGCATTAATAAAGAAGAACTTTATCAGTTCATTATATATCACTAATAAAGGTTCCCTTTATTAGTTCTAAATACAAGTGATGATAAATTATTTCCTTTATCATTGACTCTAAAATCACAGAAAAATGACTAGGTATTATAATCTCTCGGCTCTATTCAATACTTTATTATAATTGATAATGACATATTCTTTCCCTTTTTTAGGCCTCTTTTTCATTATGTTCTTAACTAACAATAATAATATAATCCAAAATTGAAATTTGTTTTGAAATATCATATAAATTACATCTTCGAAAAAATATCATTTCAACTTTTAAAAACATTTCTTTAAATCATTAAAATTTTATAATTTTTTTAATCAAAATATCCTTGAAAACATATATAGGATTATTTGAAAACTATTTTAAACTTCATTAAAAACCATTTCCTAGAAAATTCATATAATATCATTTTAAAATTATTTTGAAAATATTTTATGAAATGATGGTTTCTAAATATAAAAATCATACTGAAGAGAGATTAGAATTAAATAAATCTAATAATATCATGAAAAGAAGAAAATTCATGATACACTTTTTCAATGTGAATTATATACACCTCGTAAAATAATATAGGTTCTTAACATAACTAATGTCTTAAAGAAGGAAAATCGAGACTGAATTTCCTTACGATTTGGTGACCTTTGAACCACAAACCACCAAAAAGATAAATCATCAATTTCATATGTAAATAACCATAAATTTATGGATAATTGTCATATATTATATTCATCTGTATTATATACTACACATAAAATAAATTAATGATTAATATCTCATAAGTATTATATAAATAAATGTGATACTAGAAATCCCCTTACATTTTGTCTTATATAACATAATATACGTTAAAAAATATTGGATAATAAATATATGTTTTTTCCACTTCTAAAATTGAAAAATATTCATATATATAATTCCATATATTATTTTTGTATGACTATATTACTCGTTTGTTAAAGACATCATGTTAATGTTATGTTTTTTGTAATAACAGCTTTCTTTTTAGTAATGTTCTAACTGGATATTAATGGTACATTTACCGAGATAACAATTTAATCATCCCCATAAATATAACCAGGATATAAATGCAATATAAATTATGTATATATGTATTTATGTAGTTTTATAAATTTTATAATGTTTAAAGAAAATACATTATTAATGTAGTTGGAAGTTTATTCAAACACATAAAACCCACTTTAATTTTTTCATATTAAATAAAGGAAACTATATGATATATTTTCATAATATTTTTTATTTTATAGATATACAAAATCTATTTTAGAACCATCTTTAATACATACAATATAAATAATTAATGAGTCAAATTGCTTCACCCGTCGATAGTACGCCATAGTAACGAATAAGAGTATCATATTCTCAAAAAAAAATAAGAAAAAAGACAAAATGCATGATATAAAAATTCTAGAATCATAATAACAAATTAGAGTAACATATATCATATATAAATTTTAAATCCACCACTGTTATCAACCATTAAAGGTGGTAGTTAAATAATAACATCATCGGGTCCCATGGTGGTATTTTTTCGTACACACCAATAAGGATTATGCATCCCATAAGATGGAAGTGTATAATGTTTTACGTTGTTACCTGATCATAAAAACATCTGAATATTTTTATTATAATAATTTAATTATATACATAAGAAAAATAATATAATTAAATGTGATTAATGATGAAATAGATCAGAAATATTTTTTGATGAACAATGCCTCTTCTATAGGTATCTCTATTACATTAATAATGAAGGACTCCTATGGTTGTATTTTTTCTCAAATAAAGTATTCTAGGATTGTTTTTTGGTTTTTTTGAGGATATTTTGATAGTGTTTTCTCCCATAAAAATAGATTTTATAGTGTCAATAAAAAAGAATAAGAGGATTATTTTTATAGAGATGGGAGGTGACCATTATAAATTTCTCAAAAGATTAATTTATAACAAATTCATTCTTAATTTTAATAGATAAAAAATGATATATTTTGAAATATAGTTCAATATATTCCTTTTATATGATAGAACAATATTTTTTTTAAATTTTTTATTATATTTAACATTATCATTCTGATTAACTCGTCATTAATCCATTCAAATTTTAAATATTGTAACAATTTTTTATAATAAAAATAGGATGTAATTTTTAAATATAAAGATTAAATATGTACATAAATAGCATCTTTTTGATATTTTTTACCATATATTATTCAATTTTATTTATGTAATATCTTTATTATTTTCATGTTATTTGACAAATTCTTGTTTTAATAAAATATCATTACTGTAAATTTTGAAAATATTTGATTAATTGACATAAAAAACATGATAAAACAAGGAATAAACTAAAAAAGTCCCTTGATAAACCCCTAATATATCATTATCATCTTTAATATTCTGTTATCGCCTTATTTATGTGAAATAATATTTATTTTAATATTTCTAATATCATTTAATTGATTATTTCATTAATTGAGCAATTACATCATCATCATTATGTAATTATTATGATAATTATTTATTCATTACAATTTAGAAAAAAGATACATCATGTTGATAAACCATTTATAATTCATAGTAATATTTAAAATCTATCATATATTCTATTTATCTATATATTATAATTAATATACTTATTGAATGTTAGAGTGTGACCTTTTTTCGCTCTAAATGATTTTAAAAATATTTAATTCAATTTCCGGGAAAAGTTTCCATTAAATAATTAAATTTGTTACCCTAGGTAATAAATATACATTTTTATTAACTTATTAACTATTGGTAAAGTGTATAATTATTTTTTTAATATTTTTATCATTATTTTTACCATAAATTACAGGATTTTATATTAATCGTGGTAAAAAAATTACTAATGATACCATAGATATTTAAAAATATTAAAGGGTAACTATTTAATAAATTTAGACCAACTGATAGAAAATATTGAATTCATTATTTCCAAATTATAATAACTTATGTGTTATACATTAATTTGAAAATAATCAAATATATGGGATGAGACAACAAGATTTAATGTAAAAAAGTCCAAAAGTTTACAATTTTTATTTTTCAAATTTCAATGACAAATCGGTTCCAATTACCTCAACCTGATTAATTAATTTTCAAAAGTAATAATTATATATAGAACCTAATTCAAAAAATAATTTCTGAATATAAATATGTGTAGGGTTCTGGAAAATCAGCAAAGGAGATTCTACCCAAATCCCCCAAAGAATTGTGGAAAATAATGGAGAAAATCAAAGATGGGACACAAACATGACTGGTCCCATGAAAATGCAACGTGTCCAGGACCTGCAAATTACCCCCTCCGTGAACCATCCTTGTTCGCAAAATGGAGGTGGATATCCTCCGCAGTCGCGAGGCAGGATGGGTGCCTATCCGGTTTAATGTCATGAACCGCCCCAACCGCGAACTGTGTCGACCTGTTCAAAATGTATCCGCTGTCGTTCACGGAATGAATGTGGAACCCTCCGTGGCTGCGAAGCACTCCATGAGTTTGGTTCGCGGGGGTGGGGGGAGGGGGAGGAGAAGCGTTCAATACCCACCGTGAATTACGAATTGACCAAGTCAGCTGTAAACTAGCTATTCGATTATGGGCCTCTGTAAAAGGTGTCGTGTGACCGCAAAAACATCTCTTTTCCCACTCTATAAAAGGAGACCAAGGGGGAAAGGAGGTGGGATTCGGATATTTGGATTCATACGATTTGAAGGCGGAAGAAGAGAAGATAGATCAAACTCGGGTGGAAGGATTTCGAAGGAAGGTTTAGGATTTCGCAAACGGCGATGTTCCAGTTTGCGAACCAGAGCAGGTATAAAATTGGGAACTGACTAATAATGAACCGAAAATGCATAATAATTTGGTGAACCTTGAACTTAAAATAACATAAGAAGAGAATAACGTGAACCATAGACCCTGCGCGGATGCACTGCACGTGGACCAGGGTGTTTATGCCTCTTTTCCGATCCGCTGCACCTCGTAGCACCCTCCTACGCGGGTGAAGCCTCGACCGACGAAACCCTGATCTACGCCGCCCTTGGCTGTTTCTACTCGCGTGGACCCCTCCGCATACCCCCTGGTACGCAGGCTGAACCTGAAGCCGTGAACCCTCCTGGTTCGCGGGATGCCAATTAGTCCGCGAACCATCCTGGTTCTCGGACGGCCTTTCAGTCTGCGGACCATCATGGTTCGCAGATTGCCTCCCAGTCTGCGGACCCTCTTGGTTCGCGGAAGGCCTCTCCAACTGCATAGCACTACCCTACATGAAGGGCGACACCACCCATACCCATGTGTGGTCTTCAGAAACCATCGGAGTTCCCATTCCCCGAGCTAGATAAAATCCTTCCAATCCGGCCTGATCCTCTATGACTCCCTCATCGGCCTATTCGTCATCGCTGAGCCAAGGCATCCACTAGAGCCACTGGATCTTCCTGGTGTAACTTTCGGTTGCATCAACGTGCCATTTTGAGTTCACATACCCATGGTAAGTAGAGGTGATGGGGTTTCCCCGACCCTTGAGTAGACTCCCAAAGTATTCATGGGTTCACATTCCCATTATAATGTGGAGTCTGAGCTCTTAAATCCGATTTCTACCCCTCCACTTGTTAAGGGCTCTTCGAGGGTAGTAAAATACCCATCATAAGGAAGCCCTCACATGGTGCAAAAGAGGATACGGGAAAAGGAGCACCCCCTTTCCCTCTCACGCTGCGCTTTGTCACCATGGGCCTCCTAAGAGTGTAATCCCCAATCCATCATGTTGGGCATCAACCTAGGAGTAATCTTCGACCTTATGGGCCCCCCTCATGCATATGCCCCACTCCACTTCTTACGGACGCACCTCTCACGACGTGATCCGCTGGTCCCTGCTGCCTCTTGTTTCTCACACCGATCATGACTCACGTGGGCTTAGAGTAAACATCGACCATGACATTCTCTTATGGGCCTCCTAAGAGTGTAGGCACCAATCCATCATTCTGGGCCTCCTCATAGTATAATCCCCAATCCATCACCCTGGGCCTCCTCGGAGTTTAAGCCCCAATCCATCATTCTGGGCTACCTCAGATCATAAGTACCAAGCCAACGAGAACTATGTGGACTTTGATCCCTGCCTCCAAGGCAGTGTACATAGAAAGCCTCCAAGAGGTTCAATCCCACCACCCGGTTGTTCCAAAAACCTTCACGTCGGTTCTCCTTTGTCCCGCATGACAATAAACTGTGCATCCGAACTATGTGGACTTTGATCCCTGCCTCCTAAGCAGGGTATGTAGGAAGCCTCCATGAGGTTCAATCCCAAAAAACTATCAATCCGATTATCTTCACATCGGTTCACTGCACCACTCCTAGTACCACCTCAAGTGAGTTCCGATTCTTCGGGGTCATTAATCCAACGAGGGATGGTAAACCTCGAGCATATATGATTCTGAACACCTGCGTCCAGTTGACTATTTCCCACCAGGGTTAAAACCATGGATACTATTTTTGGGTATAAACCATAGATTCACGAACATATTAATACGTCATGAATCTACAAGAGAGTCCCAGAACAGGAAATAATTTACCCTAAAAAGGGTGAGATAAGTCAGAATTCCCATCCTATCGAACAATGTGAGTTCTTAAGTGTCACTGGTTAGACTATCCGACTAACTCCTGCCTTTGGAAAGTAGGTCCATCCATCATCGGATATGGATTTGTTGGGCGTTTCGAGTCTGAAACCACGAAACAAAAATGTTGAACCCGACGTGAATCTTTAACCAAGCATGACAGACTTAACTTCATCCCACCCCGGGACCTCTTTTACTCACAAGGTGGTCCAATCATGGTCACTAATTATGCATGGGATCATGAGATGCTGCTTTGATGGGTTTTCTTCGTGTACATGCTAAAATGATTTGCAGGTACTACCTTCCGAACTCCCTTTGATCCAATGGAATTGCAAAGGAATTCACAAGTGCGCACTTCCAAAAACGCAAGGACCAGACATCATCACCTATAGAGGACCCCGTCACCCACCCAACGTCTTCAGTGCTAGGTCTCGAACATGCAGATCCGAGAGTACCATGTGAACGATACTTTCCCAACGGTGGAGGCAGACTTTCACACCCCCCAATCCCCCAGAACTCGCCGGTCCCCTGCCCAGCAGCAGCCGCAAAGGCATATCTAGACAGCCCCTGTTGCTGTCTCCAACCATTTTGGGAGTCTATCCCCAGAACGGGACAATGCGTACCTCCCTTATCTTAGGGAGGCAGATGAGGTCGATGTTGAGGACTTCACCCACACCGAATGGGGGTTTCGCTCCAAGGCCCTCGTCGGCAGAAATCGTCATTGTCACACCGCAACCCAACATCCTCACTCCAAGGAGGATGAATCCTCGAGGATTCAGGCCCACGCTCCCTGAGCTCCTTCCCTCGACCGCCCAACGATGGTGGCAGACATACAATCGGGGACCGGTCATCACCCAGGTCCCTGAGGAGGAGCTCAGCTGCCCAGCCACAGAGACGTACCACGAACATGAGCCTACACCTGTTCTCTCCTCCTGAGCCCACCATCCAGACATGGCGGCATCGTATGAGCCGACGCATACCCTTGCTGATTTCCATCAAGACCGTCGCTCATGCAGGATGGCACTTACTCGGTAGGCACCTTTCCCTGTCTAGGGTCATGAATCCCAACAACATGAGTTGGTCGTGACCCGGCACCTGCAGGACCAGTTCCAAGTAGTTTCTTCTGATGCTAGCCATCCTGATATGGTAGCGATCAACAATGCCCGCCACCCAGATGTGGCGGCAACTCATAGGCGGGCACGTCTCCCCTCCAATAAAGGCCAACGACATGATACGGTGGGAAACCAATATATGCAAGGCCAACTCCCTGTGAATGCATGAAAAGTCTGCAACCCCAATGTGGAGACGAACAGAGAGATAAACCAGCATATCTCGGTACATGGGCAGATTCGTTCACCTGCCCCGACATATAAGAATTGTCAGTGCCCACTGACAACCGGAGGACCGGAGCATGATATTCCTACTATGAGACCGGAATGGGCCTCCATACCCATTCTAGACAAATATGTCTCCCAACTTATCTTGGAAATGATGGAGGAGTAGGTATCGATCCCAGATCATATCTTGCAGACTTTCCAGAATGTAATTTCATCAGTGGAAATAGCAAGGACTCGGGCCTATGAGCCCATCTCCCTAATTGGGGCAACTCGACTAAGAGACGAGATAGCTGTCTCAGAGAATATCTGCATCCCTGCTTCTGCCCAGGAGGGTCACCGGCCATATTCTGCGATGCAAGGGAATCTTGATCGATCAACTTCACTCGTTCCAACTCGGGGACACCCGTCCATCATGGTGGATGCTCCAGAGTAGGCATATATCCTTGATAAAATTCAAGATGTTTATCGTCGTATCCCGAAAACATCACAGGACCCAATTAGACAGGGACCCAAAGGTGAATTCCGTTATCAACAGTTGACAGTCCCAGCTACCGACAAGAAAGTGCCACGAACGTGGCGAAGGCAGCCAGAAAATAAAGAGGGAGTTCATGACTCTGATCTGCTGGAATCTGGGGTTTCCAACGCCGCTAAGCATACATCAAAGGCTAAGAACCCTGCCAACCCATTACCATATTATAGGAGTGGTCGTAGCAGTTGCGACGGTCCCCCCCGTAATTTCCCTACCAGCATCTTTGAAGGTCCTCCCTAGAGAACCCGAGGGGGACTCCCCGCGGGTATATAACGATTGATCACAAGAGCTCCTATTTTGATGTGAGTCACAAAAACCCTCTACGTGACCATAAGATCGTTCAGTATGATGGCCCTCCACTTGCTGCGGTCCACCCTGAATGTCCTCCCTAGGGTATACACTACAATTACTATCCATGAAGTGGGACCACAGTTTATGACAGTAGTCCTCGCTATCATAGTCGCAACTACGGAGGTCATCCCCGCAGTGATGTCTCATCATGACAAGAAGGCCATCCCCTTGTCGTAGACTGCCCTGAAGGTCCTCCCTAGGGGTTATGCAGCAACGGAACTCCACGCAGCCAGGAATTAGGTCATGGTGGAAATCCTCGCCACCCTGATAACGGATGTCCTCCTCAAGGAGACGTCGAGCAGGGAAAAGGCCCTCCCTTCATTGCGGTACATTCTGGAGGCCCTCCCCAGGATTTATCCCACAGTTATTCACCCTGCAGAAACAGTAATGGTAGTCCTCTCCATTGCCGCAGCTGTGATGGTAGTCCTCGCCACCAGGGCCGCCATTGCAATGGTCCTCCCCTCATTGGCCCCAATCAACAAGAAGGTCATCTCTTTGTCGCGGTGTGCCCTAAAGGTCCTCCCCAGGATGCGCGTCGAAATTCACCCCAGGATGGTTATCCTCACCATGATTGATGTTGTTGCGAAGTTCCTCCCCATAACGATGATATGCATCCAGAAGGTCCTCCTCTCGATGCGACACGCCGTGGAGGTCCTCCCCAGGGTGGGCACTGCAAAAGTCCTCTATGAAGTGAAGCATCAAGTAGTAATGGTAGTCCTCGCCATTATCGCCGCCATTACGGAGTTCTTCCCCGTGATAACATATCATATCTACAGGAAGGTCCTCCTCCTGCAGAATCAAGCACCGAAAGGCCCTCATATTCCGAGGCACTCAAAAAGACAGGATCAAGCATGTCAGATTCCTAGTTTGCTGCCGAAGACATCCTTCGGCAATCAGGAGACGGTCCAGGGCCGCATTCATCCTGTGAAACACCTCAGAATCGCCCACATAATGACTCAGCACCTACCTATCCCATTGCCTCCGACCATATTGGTAGCGAGCATCTCAGTTTGGCCGACTAGGAAGAGGGTTCACTAGCAGAGGAGTATGCCGATATACTGCACATGGGGTATCAAATGTCTAGGGATGTTATACTAGTTATGTTTTGGCCTACGACCACCTCTCAGTTTGACAAACGCAGAGAGTTATTATAAGAATGCGTGCACGAAATCCGCCATAATATATGGACAACCCTCTGCTGACTAAAATCAAGCTTCTTGCCCTTGAACGGGTATGTAGACCACATCAAGACAATAGGGGACCTTTTACATCACATAGACATAGAGGCTCTTCCTTCAGCATGACAACGGCAACCCGAGAGGTGTAAAGGAAACATGGAGATAGCCTGCCTCTGTGCACTGTACTAGCCGTGCCGCCTCATCGGTGACACCCCGATAGGAGTCCATATTAGGGGATGGGGGGAACACGGAGCTCTGCATTTCACTCTGCTCACCGCCCAGAAAAACCTGTTCGTCATGGTGTCTTGCAACGTCTTCACATCAAGACGGCAGTCGAGTGGTCTCCCTGTTCAGGAAAGGCAACACACCCAACAGAGTCAGGCCTTGAGTAAGTCCCAGAAGAATCAGGCTCGAAAAGAACAATCCATTCAAGAACTCCTGATTCAGGCCACCGAGAGCATACAACAGGTCTCTTGCCTAAGAGAGGCCAATCAGCAATCTTTTCTTTCCTCCCCAGAAAGGATAGGTTCATAGATGAACTCGGCATCAAACCCAGTTCACCACCGAATAGGGGCACGCAAGATCAGGTAGGTAATGATAACTACAGCAACTGCCGCAATCAAGGGTCAACCCCAGCCTGCAGGGCTTTGGGAATTTTTAACATCCAATTCCCCCATAAGACCAATAAAACCAGGAAGAGACTCAATGTCCAAGGAACGGAGCCAACACCATCCCTCAGTGCTGGGGGAATTATTAACCCCTCAACAACATCCTCCCCCATGACAATCAGTGTTCTCCCGTCTAGGGCGGATAGTCAAAAGAGGAGGATCCCATCCTATCCCATCATTTGAAATATCATCCCCTCCGAGAGGAAGGCGCACCGTAAGGTTGCATCAAAGAACTCTATGCGTCACCCTTCACCAAGAAGTCTGAAGGTAATCCCAGGTCACCAAAGGGAAGGCCAACAGAAGACGCGAGAGATCCTCTTCCCATTTGGAAGATGACATCCCCTCTACCCCGCGATATGAATTCATCAACACCATAGAGACTAACCCCATGGGTGACACCGGGGAAAATGAAAATCTGGAAGGATCAGAAGACGATATTTCTGTTCAGGATGTGACTCACAACAAACCACCAGGTGTGGACACCCAGAACTAGGGGGCCGCCCTAAATATGGCCTTCCTTCCAGCCAACCCTCTTCCGCCTACCCAGTGAGCTTCCAACATGGATAAGAATAAAGAACTGGTTATCCATAACCTGTCTCCTTCTCTCGAAAAAAATGATCCACTCACGCTCGAAGAGAGACTCGATCGACAGGAAGAGGAGATGAAAGAATTTTGGTGGCTTAACATCGAGCTACTCTATAGGAACCATCTTATTGAAAGTGCATCCTAGGAGGAACTGGATCTTGCACTCCTAGAAAAGTGCACCTCAAAGACTAGGTTTTTCCCCTGCAAACGAAACACAGTCAGTGAAACTGTCCAATGAGGCGCCCAACCCGTCCTACTACCTAAATGTAGATTCGGATGAATACCAAGAATTACCTCCACCCAGGAAGCAACCATAGAAAGTACACCTGAACCCTCTGAAGGTGCCACAAACATCACACGCACCCTCGGTGCCAGCCAATGTGGACCCTCAAGAAGTGCCTCAGGCTAGTCCTGCCCAGGACCATGCCCAACATGATGTAAACAAAGGTCACACCAACACCATTGAGGCACTAACAACTCAATTGGAAGAGATGAAAGTTCGACACACTCTGATACAGCTAGAGCGGAAACCCTAACCAGATTGGGTGACCAACACACCACCTCCACCCAATTTTGGGAGCCCTGTATTCCCCATATTCAATGGATCAGGCGATTCAGAGCAGCATTTGATGTAATACGCATCTTATTGCAGCACTGTGATTGGAACTCCAGAACAACAAGAAGCAGTGAAACTGGAATTCTTCGTATGGACCATGCAAGGATCGACCTTCATCTGGTACACGAGTCTGCCAGCCCAATCAATAAAGAGCTGGGAAGACCTCCGGTAGTAGTTCATGTTCCACTTCAGATCAATGCTGCGTAAAACAAAGGTCAGTGATCTCAGGAAGTACAAGCAGAGGGAGAATGAGAGGGTCTCAGATTTCATCGCCAGATGGAAAGGTCTGACCTATTCATTGAACATGACAATTCCTCAAGATGAGTTGCTAGCCATATGAATCGATAATCTTCGAGATGAGTTGCGAACACCGCTCATACCAGTGGAGGACACTACTGGCTTCCACCATCTCTCGGCCATTTCCTAGAGAATTGAGGACTCCCTGCACTGGAAAAATTCAAAGTCCTGAATACCCTTGCAGGCTCCTACAAAAAGAGCCCCTAGAGCAGAAGAATTTGCTATCACACTCAATCTAGCCCCTATACCCGCTCCACCTCTCAAGCCTCCACCAAATCGTCAAGGGCCTCCTGCATATCAGCGGCCGCCTCCACCTAAACGGGACGATCAGATAGTACCGAAGTGGACCCAGTTTGTGGAACGAAGACAAAATGTAAACTCATTCCGAGACGATCAAATCCACGACTATTTCATTACCTCCATGAATTGCAGCTTTCTCTGCCTCCCGGAGCCGAGGAAACCTGAAGAGGTCGGCCATGATTGTAGGACAGATTACTGCCACTACCATCGGATGTTGGGACACATTATCTGAGAATTCTTCATCTTTAATGTCCTCCTGCAGAGGATTTTAAACTCCAGATAGGTTGATCTGGGACCACCCCTAGCACATGTGGCATGTATATATACCACCGACTCCGACAAAGGGGAGGGGTGGAAGAAAGTCACCAGCAAGCATGGGTAGAAATTTAACAACTGGATGACTCGGAAGACTATCAACCGAGCCCAAGGCATACTCAGAGCTCAACTACTGCAGCCGGTGTTTCCCCCAACAGCCTCTGAAGCCGTAGATCTGACATTATCGACCTCACAACCCTCCATGAGCCGGTCATCCGGAATTAATCGAAGAAGGAGAAAACAATCGCAAGAGGAGCATTCTGCGAAAGGGCCAAAGATAGTACTGACCCTGGCAGATTTCAGGCACTCGAACATGGTGCCACAGGCACCGACCCACCAAACAGCACCATCAGGGACAACTGAGCAGGTTGACCTGTCAGAGGATGAAGATCCAATCTTTGGTTCTATTATCCTCATCCATCTTATTGAATCATTCCTTGACGAAGGGTATGGTTACGAATCCGAGTTCCATGCATGAGGAGCCGGGAGGAGGAATCACAGAGGCAGGGGATACCAGGGGAGGCATAGCCGCTGCCAAAACCAACCCTATGTTTGGACCCCATCCCAAATCGTTAGTTTCGCAGAACCTGTGGGAGAGACCTTCAATGGACTCAGCAGAAGAAAGAATGCCCCTCCACTTTCACAAGCAGCCACTCTGGCCCTGTTATTCTGCGATACCCACCAGAGGAGAAGAAAGTGTCTGGCCACCTTGTGCGCAAAAACAGACTGGCCGGGCCAACTCCTCAAAACACGGGAGTGCCATCGATATCTGACCCCATGGCCGGCCCCTCCTTGTCCAATGATCCATCCCCTAAAGCACCCTCTAAGACTCTCCCGCCAATGGATATGCGTCAGCCGATGGAGAATAAATACCATATCTCTAAGTAGCTGGCATTGGTACCAGCCAAGATTTTGATCATCGATGCCCTAAGACTATTAGAAGAACTCATGGAGGCCCTATAGAAGCTTGTATCAACCCCCAGAAGTTTCAAGATGAGGTATCCGCCGCCAAAATTTACTAGATGGTGACCGACCTGGATGAATGCAATGGAGTGATTTCCTTCACCAATCAAGATGAAGATTCCATCATGCAAGGACACATCAGACCACTATATGTGTCTGTAACACTGAATGGAATTGATATACAGAAAGTCTTTATAGACAATGGCTCTGGAGTTAACCCCCTTCCCCTACAGACACTCCGTAAGTTGGGATATAGTGAGGACGATCTAATTCCCTCAAACACAACTCTTTTGGGTGATGACAAGAGTGTGTAGAGAACAATGGGACAAAATATGCTAAAGACCCATTTTGGTGACCTGGTAGCCTACACAGAATTCCTGGTGGTCCGGCAGAGCACAACATTAAATGCCCTGCTAGAAAGCTTGTGGATCTATAAGCACATGGTTGTTCCTTCATCCTTCCACCAGTGTATCAAGTACTGTGTCAATGGAAAAAGTAGAACATTGCATTCCGACAAGGCCCCTTTCAATCTCTCCGAGTCACATCACATTGAAGATGGGTTCTATGTGAAAAAGAAAAGGAAGCCTCTATTAGATGTTTTCGACTATATCACCACTCCAAATGGCCTGGAGATTTTTCCTGATGACCCCCTTGGGCAGCTTGACAATGATTATGTCCTGGCCATCAACCATGTTGGGATTAGGAGATTGATTTCGGGCATGCACTCAAATGTCCTCATGACTTCATCCATAACGTCTGAGTGTGACATTGTGGGAATGTGCACGAACCCTTGATCTGGGGATGAATACTCAAGTAAGGACGCCCATGACACCTCCCATACGGACTCCCAAGATCCTGTGTCAGAAAATATCTCCTCGTCATATCAAGAAGATGACAAAATGGGTAAAGAATAGGAGGAATATCTCAGGGATGCACCTCCTGTATTTGAGGAGGGTATCTCCACCACAGTGGATGAGCTCAGGGAAATAAACTTGGGTACTGAGGAAGATCTGAGGCCTAGTCTAATTAGTGATGCCATGTCCCCCAAGGGGCATGAGGTATATACCTCTTTCTTGAGGCGACATCAGGATGTTTTCACCTGTAATTACACGGAAATGTCGGGACTCAATCCCAAAGTAGCAACACACCACCTATGTATTCTATAAGATCATTGGGGCTATAAACAGACCACCAGAAGAACACATCATTCACATGCTGCCAAAATAGAGGATGAAGCTGATAAGCTCATTAAAGAAGGCTTCATTCGAGAGGTCCAGTACCCCATTTGGTTGGATAACATCATCCCGGTCAAGAAAAAGAATAGACAAATCCACATCTGCATTGACTTTAGAGATCCTAATCGGCACTGTCTGAAAGATGATTTCCCGGTTCCAATCACCGAGTTGTTAATTGATGCAACGACCGGGTTTGAGGATCTATCCTTCATGGATGGCTATTCCGGCTATAACCAATTCAGGATGTCCTGAGAAGAAGAAGAATTCACTTCCTTCAGGGACCCTCAAGGGGTATTTTGTTACAGGGTCATGCCCTTTGGTCTCAAGAATAATGGCGCCACATATCAGCATGCCCTGCATCAGATCTTTAAACTATTCCTAGGGAAATTCGTTGAATGTTACATGGATGACCTGGTGGTCAAGTCCAGACAATGATCAGATCACCTATCAGACCATGAGACCTTCTTAAACAAGCTCCGACAGTATCGCTTGAATATGAACACCTTGAAATGTGCATTTGGGGTTACCTCAAGGAAATTCATTGGCTTCGTCATACGCCATCATGGAATCAAAGTCGACCCTAAGAAGAAAAAGGCTATCCTTGGCCTGCCACCTCCCCGAAATCTCACAATGTTGAAGGGATTCCAAGGACACCTAGCCTATATTATGTGCTTCATAGCCAACCTGGAAGGCAACTGTTTTCCTTTCACCAGGTTAATGAAGATGGGGATCACATACCAATGGACGGATGACTGGAAAGAGGCATTTGACAACTTCAAGAAGTACCTCTTAATCCCACCGGTTCTCATGACCCCAGTTGAAGGAAGACCTCTAATCATGTACATGACAACCTTAGAGAAATCACTGGGAGCCTTCCTCGCACAAAAGAATGATGTTGGTAGCAAAAACAGTCTCTATTACCTCAGTCGAACAATTATTGATGCTGAGACTCGATACTCAAATATCAAGAAGAGTTTTTTCGCTTTGTTCTTCCCAATTAAAAACTTGTGACATTATCTACAGCATCACGACATCCATTTGATCTCGCGAAGTAACCCGCTCAAGTAAATACTCAGACGCCTGATGCTAACCAGATACCTATCCCGATGGGCGGTCAGCCTGCAACAGTTTGACATCCGGTTTGTGCCTCAGAAATCCATCAAGGTTTAGGCATTAGCAGACTTTTTGGCATAGCACCCTTTGACAGGGACCATTGCACCGGACACTGAGCTACCTAATGAAGACATCTTCTCGATTCAACAGGAGTTCCCAGCGTGGGAAAAGTACTTCGACAGTGCATCCCGAAGCCCCACCAGGAAGAGGATGGAGGATCCTAGATTCTACATAGTGGGTTTGGAGATAATATTTGTGTCCCCAGAGAAGGTAGTCTTGGAATATTTCTTCCTCCTATCAGAGGGATGTATTAACAATGAACTGTAATATCAATCCCTCATTACAAGCCCCAAACTCGCACTCCAGGAACAAGTACAACACCTTAAGGTAAAAGGTGACTCGGAGCTGGTCATCAAGAAATTCAATGGTGACTATGTTATAAAAAAGTAGGAGTTGATCCCCCTGTTTGACCATGTTCTGGAGTTAATGGTGTAATTCTCTATATGACCATCATTAACCTATATTCCACTATCTCATAATGCCCAGGATGATGCATTAGCCAATGCGGCCACAACACTAGCTGACCCAGGCCAGGATGAAACGGTCATCAGTATTTCTCACTGTCGAATGGTATGGCCGTTTGTTTAGACCAATATGAAAGAAATACATGATTTCTATCCTGTCCCTGAGCCATATGGTCCTGCCACTGGCTGGATGAACGCCATTACAAAATACCTTCAATGGGGAGAACTTCCATCAGGTAGGGCTGAATGAGAGAAAATACTGAGAAGGGAAATCAACTTTGTCTTATATAGAGGCGAAGGTTAGCAAGAGGTCCTCTACAAATGAGGCCTCGATGGAGTGCTTCTTAGATGCATTGATGGAGAAGAAAATGTCGCCGTCATGATTGAAGTACATGCCCGGGCGTGTGGAGCACATCAACCGGGGACCAAGCGTTCCCATCATGTTCGAAGGCTTGGGTACTACATGCCCACAGTGGCATGAGACTGTGAGTTCTTTACCATGAAATTCTACTCATTCCAGATTCATAACAACTTCATACACCAACACCCAAAGATACTCCATCAAGCCTAGTACTCCTGGCCATTTTCCATCTGGGGAATGTACATTGTGGGACCATATCCTCCCGCCACGACCAAACAGCTGACGTATATCCTCACAAAAACTAACATATTTTCAAAATGGGCGAAGCCATACCCCTCAAGGAAGTCGGGGCAAGAAATATTTTCAGATATATGAAGACAAATATCATCACCAGATTTGGAATCCCTCGTAACATACTGACGGACAATGACACCAACTTGTGCTCTGCTGAATTGGAGAAACTATACCACGAGTATGGTATCAAGGATAACCACTCATCCCACTACCATGGAGTGGCCAACGGACAGATAGAGGCTTTCAATAAGACCATGTCCAACATTCTCCAGAAAATGGTGGAAAAAGACAAGAAATCATGACTGGATAAAATCCTCCATGCATTGTGGGATTATTTAACCACAATTTGCACCGCTACTCAGGCTACCCCGTACTCATTGGTGTACAGCATAGAGGCGGTCCTGCCCATTGAACTCCAACTTCTCTAAATTAGTGTTTCCATCTATGATCAACTATCCAATGATGAGCAGTTACAAAAGCTTCTAGGTGAATTGGAACAGTTAGACAAGAAGCGTTTGCACACTTTTCACCATCTGGAGGTATACCAGAACCGGATCACGCGAGCCTTCAACAAAAAGGATCGGCTTGGGTCTTTCTTAATAGGAGAGTAATTATTGGTCCTCCATACCCCAATGATACCCAGCAAGAAACCTCCAAAGCTGGAACCCAAGTGGGAAGGACTATATGTTGTACACAAGGTCTACTCTAACGGAGAATATAACTTGATCTCCATGGACATGAAATTCACCAAAGCTCCTACCAATGCGAGATTCCTAAAGAAGTATTTTTCATAGAAACCTTCCTGAATTTTATACTTCGTCCTTAACGCACGACGTTAAACTGCACGGATAATAAGAGTCATGAATTCTCCCTCCCCCAGTGTATAGACCAGACCTGCACAGGGTGTATTCATTGTCCAAACTGCATGACATTAAACTGTCGATCACCCAACGGTCCAAAATCTATTACCTTAAACTAAGAGTATCACGTCCTCACTGCATGACGTTAAACAGCATGGAATCTTATAATATCCCTCATCCTAGATGCATGACGTTAAACTGTACGGATTTCAGAGAACTACGTACGACATGATTCATGCCCTCACAGGATATGTAGCGAATCTAGGATCCCCTATCTTGGACCAACCCCTGAATAAAAGTTAAAAATGCCTTCTTACCTCCATGTACGGACCAAACCTGCATGGGGTGTATCAATAGTTCTCACCGCACGACGTTAAAATGCACGGAAAATAAGTTTTAACAATTCCCCTCTCCCCCCATGCATGGACCAGACCTGCACGAGGTGTACTTCTTTCAGAGAACTACATGCAGCTTGATTCCTGCCCTCAAAGGATACGTAGCCACAACAGGATCCCCCATCCCAGCCCATCCACTCCCGAATGAAAATAATGTTAAAAAATTCCTTTCCCCCGTGTATAGACCAGACCTACACGGGGTATACCATCTTCTATAGAACTACATGCGGCTTGATTCTTGCCCTCACAGGATACGTAGTGACTCAAGAATTCCACACCCTGGACAAGCCACCTTGGAAAAAAATTCCCCCTTCCCCCGTATATAGACCATACCTACACAAGGCGTATGCTCCGTCCTCACCACATGACGTTAAACTTCACGGACTTCGTCCTCACGGCATGACATTAAACTGCACGGACTTCGTCCTCACCGCATGATGTTAAACTGCAAAGACTTCCTCCTCACCGCATGACATTAAACTACACAGACGTCGTCGAGACCCACTCAAGACGCATGGAAAAATGATATGGAGATACTCCTTGCACATTTGGATGCATCCTCTCCATACATCATACTCCATGACCCATATAATGATGGATCTTCATAACCAATCATGGCCATCGGAAGTGGAAAGTCATCGACCTGTGGATACCATTGCATGACTATGCATACCATGCCCTCAGTGGCTCTGCATATTGATATCCCCTGGCCCGTCTACCAAAGTTAGGATTTCCTCAGGCGACACTCTTCCTAGCTCCGTACACCTACCATCTTCAGAGCCCCCGTATCACATCTCTCGATCCAAAAATTTATGGACCAGTGGTTTACAAGTTCATTCCCCCTTTCACATCCAATATTTACCGGGGTATCCCTATCTGGATAGCCTATGTGTCCTCCAGTGGTTCACATAGAGACCTGCACCAATGAATATAAAGCCAGGACAAGGATACATTGACTCAACAGAAAATTGCAGTAAAGATGTTTCTTGTATACCCAGACACCACTATCCCCACATGTCGAACTCTGCACTATGAGAAATCACGGATTCTCATAATCATCCATGGGAATTTGAAGTGGAATGTTATCGACCCGGGGAATCCTTTTACGACTATGCATACCATGCCCTTCGCGGCTCTGCATAATAATAGCCCCTGGCTCGTCCATCAAAGGCAAGATTTCCTCGGGTGGTACTCTTCTTAGTTATGTACGCTTACCGGCCTCAGAGCCCCCACACCACACCTCCTGATCCGGGAATACTCAAAGATTCATTTTACAACCTTCATCCCCCACATTGTTCCAAATACATCAGAACATGTTGACCAAGTCATCCTTCGAGTGACCGCAGCAATAGTCACACAATGGTCCGATCACTATGACTGCTAAAGTATGAGTACCTCTTCCTTACCGCATGACATTAAACTACATGGAGTAATGGTATACCCCCACGAACAAAATAAATCAGCACATGGAGCTCTCTAAGCATTAACGGCAACCCGGGCCGAGTAGGCCCAACATGTTCAGACATTTCCTTCCCCGATGGCAGACTTCGTGGCCCGAATATTTGTGGATCTTCATAACCATTCATGGGCATCGAAAGTGGAAAGTCCTCAACCTGGGGACACCATTGTACGAAAATGCATACCATTCCATCAACGGCTCTTCATAATAATAGCCCATGGCTCGTTCACCAAAGGCAAGACTTCTTTGGGCGACACTCTTCCTAGATCCTTATTCTTACCGGCCTCAGAGCCTCTGTGACATCTCTCCTGATCTGAGAAGCCTTAGAACCATGTTTTACACCATCAACCCCCCTCTACGTCTTGGAAATTCCATGATACCTGGGCCCAGTTACATTCTAATCAAGAGCGGCCTTTTTAACTACGTCCTTACCACATGACGTTAAATTTCATGGTCAATCCTCCTTGCTGCATGGCATTAAACTACACAGCATTGGACAAGGAAAGAAAAATGCCCTAAGTCCTCACTGCATGATGTTAAACTACACAACATCCTTTAATAATGCTCTTCGTCTTTACCACATGATGCTAAACTACACGGTCAAACCCGCCACGGGTTCAGTATGGAATGAAGGCTTTTCTCTATCCTTTAGTGCACGGGTCAGACTGGCACAAGCCACCATCTCCCACCCACGTGAGGAGGGATTACTTCACCCATTCTTATGAAGTTTGGTATAGATGTTTCCCCTGTATCCAGGGACCCTTTCATCATAAACCATACTCTGCACTCAGAATAAGACATACTCTCATAAGCCACACTTGGTGGTCCCAAATCTCAACATCCCTGAAGATGCTTGGCTATCAGGGGAATACAGTCATTGACCTAAGGACGCCTTTTCAGGACTATGCATACCATTCCCTCAGCGGATCTACGTATTGATCGCCCCTGGCCCGTCTACCAAAGGCAGTATTTCCTTAGTCAATGCTTCTCTCCGTACGCCTCTTGGTCCCCGAGCCCCCACGTCTATCCTGGGATTCGAAAACCCTCTGATCTACAATTTACTTTCCTCTTTCACAACCCTGCATGAATATGGTGGAACGTCTTTGACAAGACAACTGAGAACCAGGAGAAGTCGTTCCATTTTTAATGATGTCCCAGCTACATGACATTAAACTGCACCAAGCCTCAACCATCAATTATGCTAACTAAATGTGTAGGGAAGTGGTCTTCTGAACATGCTCCTAATTAGTATGGATGTTCCCAAAACCCTTTTAGATGTCACACTCCCCTTCTGAGCCACCCCTGGTGTTTTTCATAATTTTCCATGCCACCCATCATGGTTTCCATGAGCCAGACTTCCATGACATCCCATGGCCCTCATAAATGGATAGTCATTGATTTGAGGACACCTTTACATGACTATGAATACCATGCCCTCAGCGGCTCTGTATGTTGATCGCCCATGGGCCGTCTACTAAAGGCAAGTTTTCATTAGGCAACGCTCTTCCTACCTCTGTACGCCGACACGACTCCCATGCCTTGAGGCATGCCCCGTATGCCGTTCGAATTTAAACATGCCCCCCCCCCCCCACGTGCATCTGATGAGTAATGAGTCATCTTTTAATCAGCTAAACCCCATTTGGGCCCTTTCCCCACCATGTTTGTTCAAAGTTGTTCGACCTAAAACATTAGTAATGATAGTCTTGTCGGCGGGAATATGAACCACTCACAAAGAGGAAAAAAGTATTTTAGGCCGAAAACTAGAAAAGGGTGACATATGAAAAAGATAGTCCATACCCGCTGGGCTCACACTAAATGGGCCCCAGAAAAATCAGGGAATTAAAAAGAAAAGGAAAAAATTTTGTGGGGCTTTTCAACAAAACCCTAGCAATAGTCGAACAATGCTTACTGGATCCCATGGTCCAAGAAAAAGTTAGAGTTTGATTATTTTTATCAATGGTCCTGGGAATGGATTATTCTATGTTTGGGGAATTAACATATGCAGCAATCATGCCAAATAATTTCTATCAAAGGAGAATGCGACAAGAGCACTGAGGAGAAATATTTCCTTGTTCCATAACAAAGTTGTTAGGAACGACATCCACAATCTGGAGCCTCATCTTGCGTGAAACGTAATTACAAGAGTTTTTTTGGAGGATTCACAAAGTTGTATCAGGCACTGGTGAGAATCCTTGATTGTCGGAGAGAGATTCTGCAGTAAGGCCGTTTCAGCATCTGCAGCAGCCCGCAACACTTCCGCCTCCTGGGCTTCCTTTGTGCTCACCCTCATTTTCTCCTCCATCCACTACTCCCCTTCTTCAATCATGGTAGAAACATTGCCCTATTTTTTTCCCATCCGCTGTATCTAATTCTTCAGCCACCCTAGAAGATAGCACTTCTCAATAACTTCCCCCTAGAGCCTCGAAACTACCCCGGCATGATCATGAGACTCCGTTAAGCAAAGTTGTCGGGTTGCTGAAAGGTAGGCTTCAGATTGGGCAGCAAAAAGGAGACATTCAAAACCGCCCAGTCTTTTCCAATCAGCAACCACCTGTTTGACTATGTCATAAACACCATGATATTCAAAGCCATCAAATCCTAGAATCACAAACAGATTGCGCAGCTTCGGTAATCTGGCTAGCATCTCGGCTCGGGGCGTCTGAGAAATCAGTCTCTAAATTTTCTTCCACACCCTTTGGAGAGCAGCTCATGGACTGGAGAAGACTTTTTTATTAGGTTCGGATTCACTCCCCGATGTGGACACATACTCGGGGATGAACGTCCCCAAGGAGGGACCCGATGAGGCTTCACCCGCAAGCTCTGGCACTACAGCAACTTCTCCCCCAGTAGTTGTGGTCATAGACACGGTTGGGTTTGATGACACAATCACCAGCGCCAAAGGTTGTGGTCTTGAAGACTGAGATTCAATAAGAAAGATAAGTACCCCTAATTAGAAAAGGGAAGGAAAAGGAATTAGTGGCAAGTGATCAGGAAACTTACTCCTGATCGCCAAGGCGTCAGCATCTTTAAGCTCTGCACCGCCTTGAAAGCCACTCGAGGAAGATGCTACATCCTTAAAAGGAAACGGAGACTGGGGATCCCCTAGAGGGGTCCAAGACCTAAAGCTATGACTAAGGCCAGTATCTTCTAAATTCATCCCCAAGAGGTTGCCTTCAGAGACCAAGATCGGGGAAATCACTCCCCCAATAAACAAGACAATGGACCGCTCCGGGTTTCCAACAACTGGACTAATTGCAGGCTCTTCCTCCACTACCACTGGATCCATTGGGTCTGAAGTGGATTGCCCCGTCGGATCTAGAGGCCCCTCATGAATCACAGGCGCCCCATTTTCCTATGCGATATAATGGGTTGTTTGATCAGCAAGAGTCTCGAATACCAGCAGTTCATCCTCTGATGCATCTCTGACTAATGAAGGCGGGAGTAAAGCATCCATATCACTGGCCCTTCCAACAGAGCCCTCTAATTCGTCACACCCAGGTGTGGCTACAAGGGATTCCGTAGATGGCAAGGAGGATGAAGGTATGACCACTTGGGTAGTGGAGACCAGATCCCCCAATGGCCCTACACCATACGCCAAAACAACTAATGATTGTCATAGTCAAAATATGCAGGTTGTCAATTAAGAAAATGGGAATTCATGATTACCCGACGTCCCTTTTCTGAGCCATTCCGATAAATGGAATTCCTGTTAAAGTCTCTAGATCTGGCCAGGGGAAAGATCGCCAAGAATTATGGGAGGATCCGGAGGAGGGAAGACCCTATCTAGATATACAATGGTTGCCTACATAAGATCAACGGTGACAGGGGACCCCTCCTCGATGACCCCTGTGGGCGAAAGTGCTTACTCACCCACTGCGGTACTACGGGGAGTATAATCTGGAGAGGGAATTGCCCCCTGAGATTCTTTGGTACCCTGCACAAAGAGTAGAAACCTTAGAACCTCCACAATAAAGGGGGAAGAAAGCTATAATGGTCACTAGAGCAACCAATTCCTTAGGGTTGAAAAATTCGGGATGTCTAATCATCATGGACACCCGGGTGGTCCTGTAGAGCCAGTTTTTGAGTGAGCACACGTATGTGCCCATATCCTTAAATTAAGCGACTATGTCACCCAAGTCATCTTCCAACTGATGGTGTGGTGGAGCCAAGATAACCCCAATACCTGGATGCTTTAGAGGGCCCGTTTGGAGTGATTCCCAAACCTCTTCATCTAAGCCACTGGCCCTCAGGTCATCCCAAATCCTCCATGCGTCTGTGCATGCGGCCTTAATTGGAACATCAAGCCTGGAAGGATAAACATGAGAGGGTCAGGTAGTGGAAGGGGTTGGTAGGGGTGCTAATGGCTATATTTGTGTTCCCGATCTCACCACCTCCCTAGATTTCTCTAGTGCTACCTATGGACCTGACCTCACAAGTAAGGAGATGAATTCCCTTACTTCAGCCATGATGGGGAGATCATCAAAATCATCACCCCGTGAAGAGTGGTCACTTCCTTCTCCCTCTTCATCTGTCACCAGATGCAGCATGGCCTGGACTCGGTGGGTTAATATCGCGTGACCCTGGCGCACCTAAATATATGATTCATGGTCCTGGAGATATCGATTGACCAACTCTGGGTCCACATCATAAAGGATGTTAATAGGGGCAAATATGTAGCCCATCCCATCAAATGCCACTTCCAATTCCTAAAGATACTTCCATAGAGAATGGGGGTACTGGATTTGAAAGGATGAACGACCTTTAAATTCATCCCATTGACCCCAGGCTGTTGGAAAGGCAGCATCTGCAGGAATAACCACCCCCTCCAGGAAGCCTCAAGGGTATGATAGGATACGCCTTTGTCTGTTAAGATCTTTTCCGGAAGCACACGACCAGAAAGGTGGCGAAGGACATTCCCCGCCCTAGTTGAAGCATCATCTCCCTTCTTCTTACTCTTTCCCTTTGATGTCTTGGGACTTGAAATGGTAGGCACCGACATTCTTAGCTAGCCATTTGGGTATGATTGTACCCAGGAGTCAGTATAATTCTTGGATAAGAAGGGCATTGAGTCTAAAAGCATGGGAGTCATAACCGCGCAACCGGTATCCTCCCGGGTAAACATTAACCACAATTTCATGGCCACTATTAAATGATAGTTCTCGCGGGCACCATTAAGTGCAGGAGGACACAGTGCCTGGATGCAGCCAAACTGGCGCCCGAATCGACAAGGCGCGTACACCTCACAGATCAGTTCCCCACTAGTATGATCCACCAGAATACCCTCTCGAAGAGAGAAAAAGGTATCCCTGCTTGCTAAACTCTACTGTTATGGTGTTAGTGATTGCACCAGTTGGGGAAGAGAACGGATGGAAATTGAAATGATCATAAAATGAGATTCAACTTGATAACAGACACCTATTCTTACCCTTCGGTTGATCATCCTTCTCTTGGGTCACCCACTCTTCAGCCATAACCCCGCTGGTCAGTTGCAAGTATGGCCGGAATGTGGTGCCCGGAATCTAAAGAGGGTTGATGATGGTGTAGCAGTTCTTGACATGAATGCCTAGCCATCCCCATAGAATCTAAAAATGACTGGCCACATGGTTTGGTCGGCTCCCATCGGTAATATTACCATGAAATCGGTAAATCTTGGCTAGTACTGTGACGGCTAGGTTGATAACGTTTCCAGTAGCCAATTGTGCCGCCATGACAAAGGTAGCGACCTGTACGCCGTTAGACTCTGGTACATGCAATAGCCAGCCACTCAAAAACATGTCCAGAAATGCCGCCAGACAAATAAATCGATCGACATCTGGGACAAGATTCCATCCCCAGTCGTTGAATTGGCCTTGCTCCAGGTTCAGCCAATAGCTTCCCGTCTACATTCAAGAGTCCATTGTAGGGAAGGTCGTGGGCCTACACGAAAGAGATGCATACAGGCTCTCTCAAGAAAAATCCATGATCCAGTCGCGATACGGGATAAGCTGTCTTAGAGACATATCATTCGAATGTTACTCACGACCAGGGATTGGTTTCTTCGGAGATGTATAATTCGAATGTTCCTGGGCCAGATCAATGAGCTGCTTCACTACGAGAGGGGTTATCCCTTCATCATCCCACATAGAAGGGGGAGGCAGAAATTCTTTGTACATACCCCCAATAATGGGGACCCTTGAAATCTTAATGCTTTCCCAAAGACTAATGCCTACCTCCCCATGGACCAGATGAAAGGTGTTGTTGTCCGGGCTCCAACGGCACATAAGTTTCCTGGAGAGGGCTTATGTCCGGTATGTATAGGTCTAGGACACCCAGGAAACATCAGACAAGCCTATGGCTTGCAATTCTGCCTCGAACTCTGCATAGATCTGGCAGACACAGAAGGGCCACCCTCAATCCAAGGACATAAATGCTCCTCAAGGTCGAAGATCCTGATTCGCTGACCAGCCATACTGGTCGCTTACCATGGAATTGTGGGAAATACATCGATAGCAGTGGATTTCTCCTTCCTGTTGACGTTGTTCTCCTGTCAAAGATACTGGAAGAGATTCAACACAGATCCGACTGTTGTGTCCCTCGGGGCCAGTTGCCCATTGACAGGTATCACGAACCGAGGGATAGTGGCAGTGAATATCCATGCTTCAGGATTGTTGTCACGGGATAGTACTGGAATCGAGGTATCATAAAGTAAACTGAACCCATAGGCATGAAGGCTGTTAGAAAAGGTGTACTCTTGCTGTGACATGGAGAGCTGTCTGGCAAGAAAAGAAGTCGGGGGGGGAGTGGAAAACTCCATCCTGAACAGAGCTGGCCATGTCCTTCATGCGTTGATGGCCAATTGGGAGTGGCTCGGTAGTAGGCCTCGGTACAAAACGAGGGGGAACCATGTTTTCTCCCTGCACAATGAGATCCAACAATAGGTTTGTCCGGAATAAAAATTTGGACAAAAATACCAGATATATGGATGAGGATCAGTTAAGGAGCCTTCATAAGTAAAGTCCGCAAAGAGGCCTCGATGGATGGTTCGCGATGACAGTATCCCGTGAACCAGCCCTTTGTGAAATCAGTCTGTGAAACCCTATCCAGCGGAGCATTGGCCAAGAAACTGCGAACCAAGTTGCTCCGCGGAATTTCAATCCTGGATTTATGTGATTATGTTCGGAAGACATAGAAACTTTTAAATTTCAAGAGAATTTAGTCCACGGAGCATCGAAACCATGAAGCATCGAAACTTGGAGCACTAAAATTGAGAAGCATGTTCCTCCGCAGCCTGTCATGACTTAATTTTTAATTAATTAAGAGTAATGGTTCACGGTTGAGGAATTGGTTCGCAGGTGAAGGGGACCGCAAAGGTCGAAAGGTTCGCGGAAGTCGCAGCCGGTTTGTGGACGATGCACTTCATGAAGGAACGAGCATGTGGAATCGAGGGAGTTATGGTTTCATAAAGAATTCGTCAAAGGAAAAATGAAGGGCCCCCTGTATTTATAGGTGTGGTCCCATACTGGGTCAACTGCCCTACTGAAATCCATCTCAGTTTCAGGACCACATTGCATCGGAATGGACTCCTCTTCGTTCCGATCGTACCACATTCTGATGGTGGACATTTGTAGGGTCCTGAAAAATCCGCAATGGATATTCTATCAAAATCCCTCAAATAATTGGTAAAAATAATGGAGAAAATTCAAAGAAGGGACACAAGAAGGACCGGTCCGCAGATCGGTCCCATGAAATTGCAACGTGGCCAGGCCCCGTGATGCACCCCCTCCGCGAACCGTCATCGTTCGTGAAACGGAAGCGAAGATCCTCTATAGTCATGAGGCATGATGGGCACCGATCCGGTTCACCGTCATGAACCGACCCAACCGCGGACCTCGTCGACCGGTTCAAGCTGCATACACTTTTGTTCGCAGAATAGAGGCGGAACTCTATGCATCCACGAAGCACTCCCTGAGTTCGGTTTGTGTGGGGGGGGGGAAGCGATTAATACCCACAAAAAATTACGGATTATCCAAGTCAGCTATAAAACTGGGATTCGATTATGGTCCTCCACAAAAGGTGTCATGTGACCGCAGAAACATCTCTTTCCCCACTCTATAAAAGGATACTGAGTGGGAAAGGAGGGGGGATTCAGAGATTCAGATTCTGACAATTCAAAGGTGGAAGAAGAGAAGAGCAATAAGACTCGGGTTGAAGGATTTCGAAGGAAAGCTTAGGATTTTGCAAACAGCGAAGTTCCAGTTCACGAACTAGAGAAGGTATAAACCTAGGAATGAACTAATAAGGAACCGAAAATGCATAAAAATTTGGTGAACCAAAAACATAAAATAACATAAAGAGAGAAGACCACGAACCATAGCCCCTCGGCGGATGCACTCCCCACAAACCTGGATTTTTATGCCTCCATTCTGATCTTCCGCACAATGTTGCACCCTCCTACGTGGGAGAAGCCTCGACCGACGAAATCCCAATCGGTGCCGCCCTTGGCCGCTGCTGCTCGCATGGACCCCTCCGCGTACCCCCTGGTACGCGGGCTGAACCCAAGCTGTGAAACCTTCTTTTTTCGCGGGATGCCAATCAGTCCGCAAACCATCCTGGTTCACGGACGGACTCTCAGTCCGCGAACCCTCCTGGTTCGCAGACATCCTCTCCAGCCACGTAGCACTTCCCTACACGAAGGGCTCCACCACCCATACCCCTGTCTGGTCTGCTGAAACCTTGGGAGTTCCCATTCCACGAGCCAGATAAAATCATTCAATCTTGCCTGATCCTCCATGACTCCCTCATCGGCCTATTCATCAGCCCCGAGCCGAGGTCTCCACCAGAGCCACCGGATCCGTGTGGTGTAACGTTAGGGTGCATCAGTGTGCCATTTTGAGTTCACATACCCACGGTAAGTAGAGGTGAAGGGCTTGACCAAACCCTTGAGCAGATTCCCAAAGCATTCCTGGGTTCACATTCCCATGGTAATGTGGAGTCTAAGCTCGGGAATCCCCATTCTACCCCCCCAATTGTTAAGGGATACTCGGGGGTAGAAAAATACCCATCAGATTGAAGCCCTCATGCAGTGCAAGAGAGGAGATGGGAACAGGAGCACCCCCTTTCCCTCTTCCGCTGCTCTTTGTCAACAAGGGCCTCCTCAGAGTGTAACCCCCAATCCCTCACTCTGGGAATCCAACTAGGAGTAAGACCCAACCTTATGGGCTGCCCCCATGTGTAAGCCCCACTCCACTTCTCACAGACGCACCTCACACGATGTGATCCTCTGGTCCCTGCTGCCTCTTGTTTCTCACACCAAGCATGACTCATGTGGGCTTAGATTAAGCATCGACCATGACATCCTCTTATGTGCCTCCTCATAGTGTAAGCCCCAGTCCATCATTCTGGGACTCCTTAGAGTGTAAGCCCAAATCCATCACCCTGGGCCTCCATAGAGTGTAATCCCCAATCCATCATTCTGGGCTGCCTCAGAGCGTAAGTCCCATGAAAATGCGAACTACGTTGAATTTGATCCCTGCCTCCTAGGCAGGGTAAGCAGGAAGCCTCCAAGAGGTTCAAGCCCACCACCCGGTTGTTCCGACAACTTTCACGTTCCCGGAAGACGATAAACTGTGCATGCGAACTACGTATACTTTGATCCCTACCTCCTAAGTAGGGTACGTAGGAAGCCTCCCTGAGGTTCAAGCTCAACAATGGGTTTATCCGATTATCTTCACATCGGTTAACCGCGCCACTCCTAGTGCCGCCTCAAGTGAGTTCCGACTCTTCGGGGTCATTAATCCAACGAGGGATGGTAAACCTTGGGCATAAATGATTTTGAACCCCTGCGTTTTGTTGACCATTTTCCACCAGGGTTAAATCTGTGGATACTATGTTTGGTTATAAACCAAAGATTCGCGAACATATGAATCCGTCTTAAATCTATAAGAGAGTGCCAGAACATGTAATAATTTCCCCCCAAATGGTTGTGATGAGCCCGACTTCCCATCCTCTCGACCAATGTGAGTTCTTAAGTGTCGCTGGTTAGACCATCTGGCGAATTCATGCCTTTGGAAAGCCGGTCCATCCATCATCGGATACGGAGCCGTTGGGCATTTCGAGGCTGAAACCACGAAATAATATAAATAAAATTCTCATAAAAAATACCAAAAGTCCAACCAAAGTAGATTTTGATATAAATATTTCTAAAATAAATCTTATTTAATCATATAAAAATTATAAATGTTTCAAAAATATATTTAATTTGTGTTCTCCATTAAATGTCTGAAAAATTACTGTTTTGCGAAATATATCCTTTTATTCATATAAATGAATTTATTATAACCTTATGCCTATAAAAAAATATTGGATGAGTGTAAAAATATTTATTTAACATGTAATATATAAATATTTTTAAAAACAATCCTCAATTTTTTTTTTAATTTATTAAGAAAAAATGGTGTTTGTAACTAGAGAAATAGTTTCCATAGAAATTTATTTTCATTATTTCTAAATAATAAATAACTTATTTAATAAATAATTTATAAACAAATGATTAATATTATATACCTTGTTAGAAAAATATTTTCATAATTTATTAAATATTATTTGGAATCTCCATTCAAACAGGTAGGTGGTAAATATAATAATACTATAATAATGTAAATAGTACATTGTAGTTTGGTAAAATAAGGTCTTAAGTGTAACCAAGATATAAAATGAATTTAGAATTATGTGTACCAAAATCAGAATATATTATTTATTATATTGAAATCTAATTTATGTATTTTTGTAGAACATCCAAAACATGGTATTGAGTAAAGTAAAATAATAACTTGGTGCATTCATATAGCAGAATATATATTCTCTGTTATGTGAAATGGAAAATATAGAAAAGATAAAATTAATACAAAAACAAATTTCACTAAATATATGGGTGATGTTATATTCATCTATAAAATTCATGGAAAAACATAAAGTAGTAAAACGATATTACATTTAAAAATGTTATAATCATTTTTTATTTATCTAAAAATTTTAAAAAAATTAACATTTTTACCAACAAATTTAATGTAATAATTTAATAAAAAAAGTATAAATAAATTTCCATTATAAAGATAATTTCACTTTTCTCAAAATAGACATTTTTATTTGTTCATAAATATATTTTTTCCCAACCAAAACACATACTAGATATTTGATACTAAGAGAATAAAACATTGTAACTTTCATTACAGTAATTATTATGTATATCATTTTAATGGAAAAGTTTCCATTAAAAATATATTTCAAACCTATGGAGATAAGGTTACAATTAATGTTATCTAATAATATTTACAATGAATAATTATGGTCATTTCACTTATTTGTCACCAAGATTTAGCAGATTTACTATTTACCAAGGTGATAAATATTTCCACAAATACGAATTATGTTTCTGAAAATTAAAAGGTATATGGGTAAATAATTTTAAGCTAATAATTAAAAATATGGAATATATTTTATCATATTCAATACCAATTTGTTGGGTAAATTAAATTTTAAATTATTCTGATTATCATGATAAAAAACACATTTAAAACAATATTTTGTTAAGAATAAAACATGATGTTTCACCTCATATGAATAATAAAAATATTAGATAATTTTAAAAACATTATATTTAGTATATGAAAATTTTATAAAAATACAACAAAACAATTAGTATTAAATGAAAAATTATTTGTTTACTATTCACTAAATAATAAATCCTTTTTAAAAACTCATAAAACTTCAACCTCACATATTTTTTATGCTGATTTAAAAAGGATATTTCTTATTATACTACAATATAATATATTTCTTATATTTTACAATATTTTTTCACAAAATGAAATAAAAATAATCATTTAAAATAATCTATTTCTAAAGCATCAAATAACATTCCTTGAAATTAAGTACTTATTTTTTATATAGTAATAAATGAATTTATATTCAGTCGGTCCAATATAAATTTATTATAATTTTTTAAATTCAATTCATGCTGAAAATTTCAATGTCTGGTCTGTTAGGTTATCATTAAATGATAATATTTTAATAGAATATTTTGGTTTTTATATACTTGTTGTTTTTGATATATACACTATCTAACATAGTTTAATTTTAAAATATCATGGTGTTAAATTATCTTATCCTTATATAAAATTTTACCCACATGTTGGACTTGTTTTGAAAATAATGTGTATTTAATTTCAAAACTCATTTATAAAAAACCATCATCGTAAAAGTTATTAAAAAATTGCCTACTTAGAAATGGAAATTAAAAACCGAAATGTAATCATGAAAATAATATTCCAATGAGGGGGACATTTATGGGAAGTAAAAAAATTTATTGAAGAGAAAAATACCTCCCATAGAATATATTTTATTTGAAGAGGACATTGTCAATAGAATTGTAATAAAAAAACCAATCAATTTAAGATGGGTGAAAATACCATTAATTCATTACAAATTATGTTAAGAGGTAAATGTTTTATTTAAGATTCATTTTACTTTTTTTGAAAAAATATATTACCATAAAGAAAAATTAGAATAAATTTACTTACATGATATATATATTTTAATAAATTCATCAATTTCCACAACAATCTCATTTTTCCCCAAACAATTAGTATTCAAGATAATTTTTTCATGCATTAAGAACTAAAATCAGCATCTAACATATCACATAATCGGCAAAAGAAAACCAATCCATTCCTCTTGTATTTATTAATAATACAATGATTAGTATAATGGAAGATAATAATGTAAATGAATGAATATTGATTTATTGAAAAATTACATTAATCACCAAATTTCAACATTTAAACCAATGTTTTAACAAAATAAAACTCATTAAATAGATAATTATGTTTCCAATATAACCTCAATGACTTCCACATGAAAGACTATTTTAAACTCAATGGTTTTTCAACACCCTTCAACCTACATATCCAAATATATAATAACACCTTTCCAAAACAATATTTCATGTTAAAGATAATGGTCATATATATTTCTCAACATAATAAATTATTACATGAAATATCAATAATCACATCAAAATCATTATAATTCAAAAATATTTGATTCAATAATTTTCTTATGAAAATAAATTGAATATGTATCTATCAATCTGTTTATGGGTATATAATATCATACCATATATGACATCACATAGACTTGTTTTAGGTGTTATATCCTTATCAAAATTTATTGGAGGGTTCAATCCCCATGACCTCATATAATGTGATTGCATATAACATATCTCTTGGGTTTTCATTTTCCAAATAGCATACCATTTTTAATAATATGATGAAAATCCTCAAATAAAACATAAATCATCAAATTCATTTTTTGTACTACGGTATTCTATATAATATATTCCCAAAATACATCAGCCATTTTATCCAGTTACACTATAATTAAATCAACTATAAAAATCTATTAAGACATATTGTTATCAATGATATTAAACTAATGTCGACAAAATATTAAATTATTATTCCAAAAATTATAATTTTCACTTAAATATATACTAATATAAAGTGTCTTATATCCTTAAATTTGTCGAAAAACATCATCAATCATGTTAAAAATCAATCATAAAAACACTAAAAAGTGTCATATGTTCAATTACAATTATGACCAACCATATACATATCATACTATTATACTTTTTGTTTATCATTTCATCAAACTCATATTAATGTTAGTTATTCCCAAAATAAGAGATTTCCAAAAAAAAAATTATCTTAAAATTAATCACATATATATAATCTATTAAATTCAAGATATGTTTTGAAATATGAAAATGTAAAATACTATGAATAAATCTATATATTTTTCATTATATTATATATCTATAATATCAAGATTATAATAATTATACAACATGATTATAAAAAAAAATTAAAACACTTAAATATTTACACTTTAATTATTTCCATCAAATTTGTCTTTTATTCATCTAGTGGTAAACAATATCATTAGTATATTAAATTAAATTATTCTCACATTCCCTACATATATGATGTTGAGTTAAAAAAAGGTTCTGTAAGATTTAATTTATTTTACTCCATCATAATCTTAATTATTACTAGATAACTCATTTATTTATACCATTTTTTCACACATGAAATTTTTTATTATTCTTTTTATATATTCTCAAAGGTGTCTCCTTCCATGTTTATATAAGAATTTAAATTTATCCTTATTTTTTAAATGGTCTCCACTATCTATGATTTCATTAAAATCGATCATTCTCTTAGTGGGTGAGTATGAGATAACATGATAACTGATTCAGCATAATCACAATAACATTCAGTACTATAATCATTCAATCTATTAAATCATTATCACCAAATTATCCATGAAATTCAATGATAACATGGTTCATTTTGGTTATACCCATTTAAAAAAACAAAAATCCATTGTACGAGAAACAATAATGATATTGAAAAATCAAGAAATATAATTCATTCGGTGTAAAAATAATGACACCAAATTTTTATACTATGATACCTTATGTTTAATATACTTCATACTGGGTATTTATCTACCATAATCATCAATAATGGTTTCTATGAAAATGTGAGTAAGAACAAGTATATCACCTGATAGTTTGAAACAGTGTGCATAGTAATATAACACTCACCACACACAAGAACGATAATCAAGATATACTCGACCAGATGATTTTATCGTTATTACCCATAGAATAATTTTTGATAAAAACATTTCACTTTATTTTACTATATATATTGTTATTTCTAGTTGAAATAAATAATCTCTACCAAACTAAAGTATTATCATTTTTTCCTACACATAGATTTTTCCACAAAATAAGTCACTAATTTATGATCTAAAATCTATGAATTCATAAATATAATTCCCATGGTATCTACTAAATGTGAACTAAAACTAACTGTGATGACCCTTATCCTAGTATCCCAGAGCTGGTTGTTAATTTATATCATTAGAACTAGATAAAAATTATTTCCTCTTATCCGTATGAATAGATTGTTAGTCTTAGTAAATTATGTATATACAATAATCTCATATTTCATTTTGAAACATAAAATAATTGCCATTGTGAATGTAAATATTTTTCATCATTGAACTTATTCAAAGAATACTTCTTCATATAATCGGTAATTGATATAAAAATAATGGTGATATCATATTCTTAGTGAGGATTTTGTGTAATAGAAGATATCATTAGTAAATGCAGAAATATCAATATAGTAAGGTAAATATAAAAACAAAATTTCATTTTATAAAATAGATGATAATGAAGAAAAAAAGGAATGGAATGAATTATGAAAAAATATTTATATGTAAATAATCCCATGAGCACAAATAAAATTAAAGGGTTTTATAAGTAATCAAATAATGAAATTTATATCATTAACTTGGTTCAAAATGAGGGAATTCATAATTCCATAATTTGTAAACATTTTTTCAGCTCCATATTCTATTACAACATGTGGTTATGAGTATGGAATTTTTCAAATACCTTTGATAATTTTTCTCATGAGACCTACAGATTAATCGAGAGGATTTAAAGGGCCCCTCATGTAATATACAATGTTCAATCCATTCCTTGTATAAACGCGGCGAAACATAATTACTGTCTGCATTTTTATCAAAAAACAATAAAATGAAATGTTAATACCTTACCAAATCAATAAACATAATAATAGAACATACAATGTTTAATTTCTAATTGTATCCAAACAGTACATCTGAATCCCAATTGATCATAAAAACTCCTGAAAAATTAATAATATATTATCATTAGACTATATCCCCATAAGATCATATGTAAAAAAGGGATTTTTAATTGAAAAAATGATATAAAATAAATATTTATTTAAAATTATTATTTATGTAGATAAACATTTAATATTGAAATTAAATTTTAAAAAATAATTAATAAATAATATCAAATTAAAATCCTTAAAAAGAAAATTTTAATCTTGTAATGTAATTCACAAAGTAATGAGGGGTTATGGGTGAGGGGAATTACATTCATTAACTGTACATTAAATGTTTTTACGTTCACATTTTAGCAAATTATCAAAAAACCATTATTCATAAAATGATTAGATTATTTTATTTAAACTAATTATTAGAAGATAATTAATTGGAAATATTATATTTTAGAATCATATAATAATAGTATAGAATGTTTTAATAACATTTTTTAGTGTTCCTAGACATTGGGGTGAAAGGATTTTTGACCAAAGAGACAAATAATGACAATTTAAATTTAAAAAATATGACTATATATTGAGATAAAAAAGAATGGAAAACACAAAATTTCTAGAAATAAAAAACTTTAAAGAGAATAAATTATCTTATTGATTGTTAGATCATAACACTTCATCATTTCAAGAATTATCATTAACAATTCTGATAAAAAAAGATATTTTATCACAAAACACTTACCACTTTGGTAACATATGAATCATAAACCTCATGAATGAGAGAATGTAATATGAATATTAACATACCATATTTTTGGGTGAAAATTATAAAATATAATAATGGTATGCATATACACCACACTAAAGAAACACATGGTGCATAAGGCATGTGTCGCGTAGAACTATATGAGAGAAAAAGACCCCTTACCTCAATAAAAAATTTCCTCAATTGTGTTTAAAACTATTTTATTTTATTATAGTTTTATTATAAATATATTTTTTAATATCAATCATATCTATCATACAATATTATATTTACTTATAATCTTTAATATTATTTTTATTAACAATTCATTGTTAAAATATCTATTCTGAGTGATATCTACTTCAATTGACATGTATGTTATGGTTTGTTATATTTTGTCCTTGCATATTGATCATGGTTTAATCATATATATAATTTTAATAACAATTAATGTACTATATATATATATATTATTTATTTTAATTCATCAATTAAATTAGTTATAGAAAAATTCTATAAATTAATAATGGAGATGGTAGGTAGTGCATACACATGAATGTGGGTTTAACTTTTCAACGTATTGGAAAACATAATGTTAATAATACTTAACATTTAAAGAATAATTATTATATAACATAAAAAACATATATTAATTAAATTTATCCATATTATTATCCAGTTTAAGCTCAAATGAAAAATGAACCACATTTCTATGTTTTGGTTTTGGTCCATGCGTATGCAGATGCCACAAAACCATTTTCTAATAGAATATAAAGATAGAAGGATGATTTCAAATTTTTATTCCTGAAGTAAAATTTTATTACTAATATAATATCTAAATATCAAATATTTCATAATAACCCACGTAGAAATATATCTTTATAAAATTAATTTTATCACTACATGGAGAAGTTACCCATTACGTTTGCATGGGTGATATATTCCATTCACTTTTGATGGAATGTTATTTGTTAATAGTGATTTCCTAATAATAATTACATTTCATTATATATAAGACAATAAGTTATTTATTTTAATATATATATATCATATATTTATAAGAGGTAAAGAATATTTATAAATTAAAGATCTTAGTTAAGGTGATAACCTCAATTTTTAAATATCCCCTTTAGATCTCCACTTAAGGATCATAGGGTTCATTTCTTGGGAAAAGCCTTACGTATAGAATTTTTATATGGATTTATATTAGGTAATATTTAGGAATTTTTAGAGATACTAGGCTTAATGTGGTGTGTATAAGAGATAGGATTGGTGATAATTTATAATATAGGTGGGGATACTCTTGGGAATTCCTAAATGAAAAAAAAATATAATAAGAACATATTCATGGGTGATACATTCCATTCCAACCTGATGGAAAGTAATTTGGTAAGAGTGATTTAATAATCATAAGTAAATTTCTGTATATATAGGACACTAAGTATATAACTCTAATATATATATATATATATTATTTTTATAGAAAGTAAAGAAGATGTATAAATGAAAGTGATTAGTTAAGGTGATAACCTCAATTTTTTAATGAAATCCTTTAGATATCCGCTTAGGGATCATTGGATTGGTTTTTTGGAAATAAATTACATATAGAATTTGTATATGGAATTTTATTAGCTATTATTTAACGATTTGTAGTGATACAAGGATCAATGCAGTGTGCGTTAGAGAGAGGATGGGTTCCAATTTATAATATTTGTGTGGTTACTCTTGGGAATTCACAGATAATTATTAAATAATAAGGAAACTATATAAATATATGATTCAAAAAGGATATAAATTTGATTCATATCATTTATGGGGTATAAATACAATCATGCAACAAAAATATAACTATTATATGTTGTAATTGCATCCAAATCTATTGGTTTAACCCCTTGGTTTACCTATTTTCATATTAATAGAGATAACATCTTCTATTATATAGAACTGTAATAATTTTATTTATGAGGTGAAATTTTTTTCATAAATTTACAAGATATACAATTTTACAAATATTTTATCCCCTTGTAATAATTTATAATTTGAATTATTTTAAAATAATTTAGTAATACATTCTATTTTTGAAATATCATTATTTTAATTTTGACATTACTAATTTCATTAGAATTAAATGTCTTAAATAAAAATATTGAATCCAAATATAATCCTTTAACATTCAAAAATATATCAAATTATTTGATAAAATTTAGAATACACATCCATGTGGTATATTTATGTTACTTTAAATATTATTAAAATAAATTATATTATTTTCCAAATAATTGAATAAATACTATATTAGTTTTTCACAAGAATTTATGGAAAATATTTAATCACTAAAAATAATAAATAAATTTCCATTATAAATATAATTTCATTATAATCCACATGTTCATTTATATTCATTTATAGATTTTTTTTCTTTATGTGAACACATAATATATAAATATAAGTAGGAGAATGACACTTTGTAACTTGCGTTGATTTAAATAATATATAGTCCATTTCAATAGACAT
Organism: Viscum album; assembly: GCA_963277665.1. Classification (NCBI taxonomy): domain Eukaryota; kingdom Viridiplantae; phylum Streptophyta; class Magnoliopsida; order Santalales; family Viscaceae; genus Viscum; species Viscum album. Next base: position 1,300,286,622 of record OY728140.1, on the reverse strand, counting down.
GTGTCCCTAAAAAAGATATATTTAGAACCCTAGGTTATAAGGGTATAATTCCAGTTATCCATTAAAATTTTGGTTGATTAATTATGAACTTATCACTTAGTGTTAATAAAGATTAACATTATTTACCCATTAATGAGTCTAAAATTTTACCACAGTTATAATTCATATTTTCCAAAAATAAAAGTTGACTATTTAAAAATTTTGAACATCATCATTCAAAAATATTGATTCAGTTTTATCAAATTCATATCCAATATGTTCTTAGAAATAGATATCAATTGTAGTGTGAAAAACATGTTGATAAACGTTTTTATATAAATATATTTGTTAACAATAAAATAAGATATAAATTATATCTTGTGTAGTATAAATTATATAATAATTCTTAAAAATATGATTGAATATATAGAAAATTAATAAATATCATTGAGAAATAGTGAATAATATTATTTACTAATTGAAAAATAAATTTCTCATATGAAAATAATTTTAACGTTATAGAAATTTATTTTAAAAAATAAAAGTTTTTATAAAATATTTAAGCATAAAATTGATTTCGGTGAACATAATTGGATTCTATAATTTTTTTTATTAATGTTGTTTCGAATAATTTTTTTTTAAAATTATTAGTTTAAATTTATTTAAAAATATATATTCTTCCAATAAAAATATAATATTTATTTTATAATAATAAATTTATTTTCCCAAAAATAAAAAAATTACCTTATAGTAATTTTTTTTATATATATTTCATTAATTATTTAATTATATAAAAAAAAATTTATAATTTCCAAAAATGATATACAATATATTATATAAAAAATTAATAAATTACATTTTATACGAAAATGTATATTTTTAGCACAAAATTAGCTTATGGAAATTTATGTACTTATTTCTTAAACATATATAAATGCATTTATATTAATTAGGAACTTGAAATTCATATATATCATAATTATATTAATACTACTCATACAAGGTAATTAAATTAATGTGATATAATTGTTAAAATAATTAATAATATTTAATATTATATTGTTGTTCTTTTAGACTTGGTGTTTTTATGTATATTCTTTCAAATATTATGATATTTTAAAATCTTGGGGTGTTACATTGATAATGATAATGAAAAAAGATTCATGTAGAAGTCAAGGATCTTGATCATTTATTAATGGTGAAAGGAAACAAATAATAAAGGAAGAAATAGGATGGGGTCATACAATGAGACCTGCCCTCATCTAGAAAAAAATTGAATCATAAAAATTAGGATCATTCCAATAATCATAATAAGAAAAATAATCATCATTTTCATTAGTTTACTATTCTAATATTTATTTTCCTTGATTGAGGATCCAAAGAATCCTCTAATGGGACCTTTCCTGTTTTAGTGTGAGCTGGATCATTGATTCATTGGAAGATGACTGGGTTGACACGTTCTGAGGAATTCTAGAATAAACATTTCATTGGCGTCATTTTTGAGGAACTAGAGAAAACCTTCCCTACTAACCATCATTCCCTGGCCATCTAAAAGATCATTCTTAAAATAAATAGCATAACCGCCACCCATAGATCAGAGATGAGTGGTGTCAATTAGAATTATCCTCTTTTCCTTGTCACTTACATCATCTAAAACATTTACCTGTTGACCATAAATTCTTGAATAACTAAAAATATTATGAATCTCTTATAGATAATCTACAATATTTTGAACATTATATTTACCAGAACTATATTCATGTAAACAAATTCATGAAATGTCGGCAACCCATGTTTGTATAATAAAATCTTTCACATCATTTTGTAAAGGAGGAAACCCCAGCACAACACTGACAACATGAAATGAATTCTAATGCACCTCACCAATGTGAAACCCATCCTGAATATTGATTTTATTGACAATCGAATGAGATCATCTAAAATTCTAAACATGTTAAGATGTAAGTTAACAACGCCTATAATCTGGTTCTTTGTTTTGAATAGCTGGCTCACTAATAACCTTTTTAACATGAGTATGCTCGACACTAGTGCCTAAAAAAGAAATTTGAGACCCATTCCTCTTCCATTAATTCTATTAAGGTATCTAAAATTAACTAGTAATAGACAATAGAGTTCTTTCTTGCTCCCAATTTTCAAGAAATGATTCATTCTTGAACACTTCAACCAATTGATTTCAAGAAAACTTATAGATATATTAAACAATATACTTCCAAGGCCACCTAGGTAGTGAGTACCTATGTGTCATTAATGAGTTTTACTAAGCATTTTCATCACAATACTTAGAATAATTTCATATAATAATAGAAAAAGAGTAAATATTCATCCAAAATTTCTCACCCATATAACCAAATGACTAACAATTTTAAAATAAATCATTAAAATTTGCATAATAAACACTAATTCTTATATCATTAGGTGGAGTTTTATGAGTCTCTTTTCTAATTGGTGCTTAAATAAAATATATTTCCACCATAATTCTCAGAAATATTTTATACCTGATGTGTTTAGTCTCCTTATCTTAACTAATGAGAATAAAAATAATATAATTAATATCGTGAAATGTTTTAGGATTCCATAAATTCCAATTTTGGCCTCATAACCTAATACAAACCATAGAAAAATAATTATTATACTTTGATACATTAGAATCCATTTTCCATTCATGGTGTTGAATCGATTCCATCATAAAATATTACAAACTAGAGAACCATATATGGACCACATATTTATCTGACTAAAGTGATCAGTAAATGAATCTAATTCCAAATAAAATACACTTCCAATCCAAAAAAATACTCCCTAAATGGTGGTCCAATGAACTAGTCCTTTACCTTCCAATGGATTCTGAAATATTCAAAAAATAATTATTCTAATTAATGATTCTTTACCCAAATCTATACATTTTGAGAATGACTCACAATTACCATAAAAACAGGTGGATCATCCTTTTATAAGGACTCTACTAGTAAGGTAATCATTAAACTCTGAAAGTGGGAGATTAGTATGATAAATCATTTCATCATAGGTATCAGAAAAATCTCTTCCTTTAGTCAAGTCTCCATCAGTCATGCATTGATAAACAAGGACCAAAGATGATGCTCAGGCAATCAAAGGTCTATACATACCATCATCTCTATGTTTTACATGGTTTTATGTTATTTGTTTTCTATGTATTACAAATTAATTTATTAATATAAACGTGATTTTTTTATTTAATATATGGAAGTTATATTATATTAAAATTTAGGGATTTTTATGATATAAGTTTTATAGGATAATAGTAGACAATGTTGTTTTATTAAAAAACATGACATTTAAATTCAGTATGCTTTGAAAACATACTGTTAAGATTTAAACAAGTTTAATTGTCTGAAAATTACTATTTCTTTACTCGTTAAAAAATGTTTTATAAAAATTAACAGTATGCATTATTTTTTTGATAAATCAATTTTCTGTTCATAAAATCATTTTTTAAAAGAAAGGTTGTTCATTTCACAATTTGTAATTATATAAAAATAAATTTTTAAACCATTATGAAATTTAAACACCCAAAATATTTTTAATTTTTTTAATTGGAATATTAAAATTAATCAATAATATAATATTAATTTTTATTGGAAAAATAATTTATAGATTCAAAATATAATCCCAACAATGAGGAATAAAATGATGTAATTTAGATAAAAAAATAAGGTATACATTCGAAAAATATTATCATCAATTGATTAGTTGTGTGTTTTCATGAAACTATTTATCATTAATACAAATTGGTATACTTGGTTGATACATTAATTTATTATGAAATTTATAATATATTTGGATGATAATTATTTATACGATTGTGAGTCCTCTATCATATAAAAGAACCCCTTTACCATATCACCTGTTTAAACACATTGATCACCTTAGCTTAAAAAATATACACAAAATTTCAAACCAAATATCTTTCACATGAACTGGAGGATTTTGACTTCCCGTAGACTAATTTATGAAGTATTAAAAAAGGGCTCAAAAAGGGATATCTAGGAAAGGAGTAATTGTCTTAACCAAATACTTTTTTTGTCTTAAACCTAATTAAAATATATTATAGTTATACCATTATAATGAAATATAATAGATAAAATATACAATTTTTTTTTGTCAATTTAGAAATAACTATCTACCTTTATCCCTTACATTGGAAAATTATAATGTCACTCTTGGAACTCATGTGCAATAGCTTCAAAGAATGACATATTTTGTTTTTCGTCAAAACCTTACATTTCTGGTTATAAAAATTAAATTAATTAATTAATAAGATATTTATAATATAATTTTATTGTCTAAAGTTACATTTTCAATTCAATAAAACAAATAATAACTAATTTTTCTCTTAGTATTTAATATCCAATAACATGTATAACAATAAATTTTTTAGGAAATAAATTATTACTATTATATTTATTTTATATTATCAATCTCCCTAGTTGTGGATATAAATTATCACTTAATAATATTTTTTTAAGACGTTTATAAACTATAAACATGATATTATTAATATAAAATAATATATTCTCACTTAATAGGTTGTTATACCATGTTTTGGATTTGGTTGAGGTGTGCAATTATATGAACAATGAAATAATATTTATGTGATAAATTTCTAAATAACCCTAAATAATAGTAATATTACATAAAAAACAAATTATTAATATTTTATGATTATTTATAAGGTAAAATCTATCATAACATTGTAATTAATATTTCCTAATACAGGTTATTTTAAAAAATCAAAAACCATTTTATTAAAGAAGATACATTGAAAATAACTATATCCTCATCTATTTAACTAAAATGTTTCTATAATTATATTATCCCCATAACATGACACATGTAGACTATATGAATGTATTCGAAATTTATATTTTTGTAATGTCTTGAAATTTTAATTTAAGAAACATTTTAAATTTATAGGGGATTATTTCAAGACCAAGCACTCAAAAGACACATGATTTTAAGGCCTTCAGTGAGCAAAATAAATGTTTGAACTTTTTATTTGTTTATTAAATATTGCATTGGATCTAAATATTACTATTATTTAAATGAGTTCCATTATTTTAAATCTGAGGGTACTGCTATGTTCAGAGTAATGCATTTTTCTTAGGAAGACCAAAATTTGACCGTAAGGGTCGACTATGAAAATTAAATTTCAGATTACTTAAAGAAGAATAAAAAGAAAAATAGAAGGATTATTTTATATTAATTTTAATGTTACGTGGAGATGAAAAAATATTGTGACTCAGTGACAATGCATGATTTTTATTTCATAAACGAAATAGTGTGGTGATGCAGAAACTCGGATAAATAGAAATGCAGAAAGACGTTTCATCAATTATTTAATTTGGGGGGATATTGGATCAGAAATGATCCTTGATGATTCTTGAAGGCTCTAGAAAAGAAAATGTGCTAAAAGATTCTCTGATTGGTGAGTGGGGGATGAAGAAGATACAACAGATCGAGATCATTCGTGGGAGGATCACTAAAAACTGTGATATTTCATCACCGAATGATCCACACTCTATATAAGAGGTTTATTTATGCATTATTTTCATTGCCCATGCTTTTTTCCATCGAACAATGTAGTCCAACCCCCAAACAGGTAGATCTGTTGTTCAATCATTTAAGTAGGATTGTAAAAAAATATGGTATTAATGTGGGAATTAGATCATTGTGATTTTTAATTGGTTCATTGTGATCCTTCTATCAAGTAGTAATTCATTCCAGCACTAGAAATATCTCGGATCCATTAAATGGGTGTTTTTAATGATTCTAGTATCCTTATTCTTATGTTCTTCATCAACAGACCCTCGTGGTCACGTTAGGTTTTTTTGAGAGGTTCCGAACAGGGGATGACCCTCAATGTGATGACCAGATGATCTTAGGACCATTATTGTAAATACAATGAACTAAGGATCATGTATGTCTTCCATGTTTGAAAAACGAGTAACCAAGGTGACATATGTAGCGTGTTGATGGAGATATTCGAGATTCACACACACCCGGTAGAGGAACCCACAACAAAGCGGCCACAGGCAGCGGACAAGGTCATTGGATTAATGGTCGACAACATGGATTGTCTAGACATGGAGTGAAGCCATGTCACATGGTGTAGGACCGTGGTCCCATGGGACTGTGGTGACTGACCATTTAGAAAATTATGGTTATCCTCATTTCCCAACCGAGGATGCCGAACTCGACGTATCCTGGGCGAATGAATAGGCCTGATTCAGCAGGGTGGGACCAGTTGGCGCAGGCATAACCCAGCTACCCGGTTAGTCCTGATGGGATGAGTCGAGTGGGACCCATTGGGTTGGGTCATGCGGGACTCAAGGCGGACCCAACCAACCCCATTTCATTGAAATTACCATCACCCTCAAACCTTGTGCCCATTTTATGATCTATATGAAACATTGGCACACTCACATAATGGATGTAATTTTGAAATACCCTAAATGAGTTAATGATGAAGATTGCATATGAAAATTTGGCTCATGGTGTAAGTGCTCCCCGACAAGTATTCTAAGAATGGATAAATGTGACCTACAAGCAATGCTATTAACTATAATATGTTCCAGACCTAGACTATGTCACTTATCTAGAATTTTTATTTTACTAAGACTAAGTTAGAACTCCCTTATCCCAACAGATTTTGGTTCCACAAGTGTTTGATGACACTCTATGTTTTACATACACTCTGTGTGTTAACATCACTTCGTGCGTTATATACACTCCATGTGTTACCTACACTGTAACACCACGAGATTTTACGAAAAATATTCTTTTTAATTTCATTAATGACTTTTGTTGTATGCCACACCAAAAGAATATTGCACAACACGCATACTTGACTTTCCTTTCATTACACGAAGTCATGACCTTCCTCGATAGCGTGTGTAGTACGCAATACCGAGTTTCACTAAACAACGATATGCTATTAAAATATTATTAAAACTTGCCGTTATGAATAGTAATAACCACTTTTTGAAATTTTGTATTTTTTTTTCAAAATGAACTTCATTTTTGGATTCGGAATATCGAAATTAGCTTAGGGTAAAATTTTGGTACTTTTCAGATAACTTTAATTTTCTGATGAATAGTGAAAATTACTAAATTTTAATTAAAAACAACCTTTTTAATCGAAATAATTAGTAGTGATAAATTATTAATTTGAGTGGTTTTAAAGTTTATTTAGAATATATTTTTACAATTTAATACAATGTTGGTTATTAGATGTATTTTCACATTTAAACCAGACATAAACAACTATCAATCTTTTGATAGTTATTATCTCTTAAGAACACGCTATTTGTTTTAACGACATGAATTAATTTTTAAATTAATTAATGCAACTGATATGTTTTTAATTTGGTAAAATAGACATCAATTTTGAATTCATAATATCAAATATAGCTTAGGCCTAATTTTTGGTATTTTTCTGGAAACCTTCATTTTTTGATGAATAGTGAAACCACTAAGTGGTAGTTAAAAAATGAATTTTTCATAAAACTTAATTTTACCGCTTCTGTGAGTGAAATTTCAAAAATCATAGTGACACAGTTGATGTCAGTAAGTAAAATATTGTTCAATGAGATGAAATAACTTTTTGTGAATAGTAACTTTTTACTTTTTTTACCACGTTTAAAGTAAATAGGGTAATTAAGGGTAACAATGATATTATTATTACCCTAAAACATGTATTAATTCTATTGGATAAGTTTAATTCGACCAAAAACAACCTCAGGAATAAAATATGACCATTTAGGCCCACTTGGATTAGATTAGGACATTTATTATTAATTTATTTAAAGAAGGGTTAAAATAGTTAAAATCAAAGTTTAATAAGAAAATAATTTTTAATATAGGGTTATACATAAGATAAATTCGACTATAAATATTAATTAGAAATATATAAATATTTCCTACATAATGGTATTTTATTTTTAATTTTTAGACTTTAAATAATTTAATTTATTTATGACACAATGATGATGCAGTAATTATCTTATTAATGAAATATTGACACAATTGATGTTATAAATACCCAAATAAATGTAATTTGAGACTTTTTATGAATTCCACTAATTTTCTATGTTAATATGACATGTTAGTATTGATTTAATTAACTATTTTAGAACTAATCATTCTGTTATGAGTTTTGAAAAAATCTATTACTAAATAGTGTCAAAATTGACATATAATAGTTTTTTAAAACAAATATTATATTATTAATAGTTATTTTATTCCTAAAAATCTAAGGATCAGCCAAATGACGTAGATATGGTTATATATATTAAAAATAAACAACTTTGGGTTCGTTTGGTTTCTTAGAGTACGTTTATTAACCTTATAATGTGAGAACACAAAAAGACACGGTAAAAGTAGAATTATCTAACTTAAAGTTAAATATAAATGATAAGGTTAAAATAGGAACCTAAACTTGTCTAAATTCTATTGGGTGAGAGTATTTCGACCCATACCCACCTTATCTTCTAAATAAATCAATTTGGAGCTATTTAAAACCGAATTAGGCTTTATAATAAAATAATATTTTTTGTTATTCCAAAGGTGCCCCTCTCCTCCCTTATAAAAGGGCACCTCCTCCCTCTCTTCCTCACACCACTTTGAGCCTTCATGCTCAGCCAAACCCTGCCAAATGCTCTTATCCACTTCCCTAGAAACATCCTAGAGGTTCTAGTCTTCCTCAAAGACCTTTTTTAGTGCCCTAAAAGGTGATCTCAAAGAGGCGCTTCAAAGAAGAGGTAATGTCCGTTACCGATTCTTTCAACTTTATTTCTTCTTCCACTTCTTCTTCTTAGGTTGTTTCATTATGATGTAATAACCTCAGTATCAATAATATACTGAAATTGTATTATAATTATGAAACAACCCTATTTCACCATCTATCCATCCTACGGAAAATGAAATCACCGCGCGTGCGTACGTTCAGAATACCGTCTCCACTTCGTGGTGTAATCTATTTTCCACCACCACCTTACATGGATGTGTATAATGGTGTACATAATAACTATATTTGATTATTGTAAATTGATATTGATTTTGAAATAGTATACATACACTCCAATACAATTCCACGATCATGAGAATGATGTCATCGCTCGTGCGTACGTACAGACTACCATCTCCACGACGTGATGAGATTCTTTCTCCACGTTAACCATTCATGAATGATTATAAAGTATATATAATAAGTAATCATGAAATATATGAAATAATAATGATAATGGATTTATGTGTATATATATTTATGTCATCTACTTAATTCCATTCAACTCAATAATGAAACCAAAACATCGTTCATCCGTACGTACGACCTACCGTCTCCATGAACGGTGTATTTCTTTCCATTTACTAATATATTATATATATGTATATTCTGAATATATATTATAATGAAATCATGTTTTATATTCTAGAATTAATTAATCATGATCTATGTAATCATATGAATAATTACAAGTCAAAACACTGACGACAAATGAAACGATTTTACCCAAAACGCTCTTTAACATGGAATTTACAAAAGAACGGGTAAAATAAAGTCATAAGTGAACCATATATGATATCATAACAATGAGTATGATTCTGGAAGAAGTCAATGACATTATTTAAATCATTATACAGGAGGTTTGGACACTTACGAAGCAAATCAGACCTAAGGTAAGGGAAAATTTTTCAAATCTCATTTTTATCCGAGATTGCTTATTCGTAAGTATTTACTGGGGTTATTTATATCATCCATTTCCATGTTTTATAAAAGTGTTTCCATGTATGTCTAATGTACTTTTTACCCATTTTTTACTTTTACTACATGGTATGTAAGGAATCTTTCTTTTGTTTACGTTACGAGGTAATTTTTTGACTTTTCCGGCAAAAGTACGAGAAGAATGCTTTTTTTTGACTTATACGGCATGAATGGATTTTTAAAACATTATTTCCAAGAAGCTTCCTTTACAAGTTTTCAAGTTTATTTTTAATCAACTTCTTTTAGGTTAAAATTTTATGACATGTTAAGAAAGGAAAATTGTTTTTGAAGTAGAAAGGATATTTTCCTCAAGAATGGAGTTCAAGTGTTTTATCAAAATTATTTTCCATCTAAGATAACAAAGGGTACTATTTCAGTCCCTATTATTACATTGATTTGATTATGTTGTGATGGAATTATATTTATGAATTCTTTTATCATATAAGAATTGTTTTATGATGTCACGATGTTTAATATTCCCATTTTTATTACATGGGTTATGAAATGATGTATGATTTATGATTTTGTGGCACACATAAGAATGGTATCATTATGAGATGGGTGGGAACTCTATCTCCCTCCAATTAATTGGGTAAAGATTTTATATCTCATGAGATAGACATGGCTGGAACGGCAGGTTAAACTGGTTCAGTGAAACAGGACTGAAACGAGGAGTGAACTCGGTTTAGAAATGGACTTTGTCCACTAAGATAGTCTTGGCAATGAGTCTTGACTAATAAGAAATGATTCTCTATGATTATGTGTGTATTCCACAAAGTTTCATGTTTTAGGTTAGGATTATTGGGATTAAATTTCACTACTATGATTTATCCCATGTTATGATATTATGATATCTTTTGCAGGTTATGATTTCCAAAAGTTATGTTCTTATGTATATGATGTGATTGATATTTCTTTTATTTACCCTTACTGAGCATTTGAGCTCACCCGTTTATTTTTTATTTTCCCCATGATATAAAGAATGGTTTTAGGTAAAAAAAGAAGGATGATCTTTATGGGAGATGTTGAATATCTTTCACCATGATTAGAAGATTATATTCCGAGTTTCCAAAGACACTAAACTATTACGGTCCTTCTCTCTGTGCATGTTTTGGTATGTACTATGTATTCTGCAAAAGTAATGTAATGTCAATATACGTTAATATTAGGGTCATTACAGTTGGTATCAGAGGAAAATGAGGTAGGAATGTATCGGATCCTTGGGAACTCTCACATGTGAGCGTTGGACGAAGCATGGCTCTCCGCCCAAGGGCTTCATGAGGAAATGGCTGCCACTGGGGATGGTGGTGTGTCCCGCCCAGGGGGTGTAGCCGCCCAAGGAGTGCCCTGATATGTATCAATTATAGTCCACTGGAAGTAATTCCAGACCGCTACAGTTGGTATCATAGGAAAGGTTTAGTCAACCTTTGGAAACTAGGATGCGAGAACTTTATTGAGATCCCTAGAGAAATTTCTAAGGTATGTCTAGGGATGTCCCTAAGGTTAAGTATAAGTATAGTTTATAGTACTATAATTACGGTAACCCATGATGTAAGATATTGAAGTTACTCCCCCTTTATTATATTGTTTTCCCTAGCTTGATTTTTCCCCTCACACTATTCTTTTTGGATTTTAGATGATGGTTGGAACCCGAAGGAACCGTATTGATCAATGTAATGAAAAATAGTATGATTATCCTCCTGAACAAACAAATTTTATGGGAGATGGAGTGCAAAATATTATTTATATACTTACACAAGCTATGAATCATTCTGGACTTCCAAATGAGCAGAGAAGGGAACAATATTCTATTGATTCCTTCATGAGGCAACGTCCACCTTCTTTCAGTGGGTTTTAGGATCCACTTGTTGCTGAAAAATGGATCAGTACTGCGGAAAAGATCTTTTCAGTTCTTCATTGTTCTGAATATTATATAGTCATCTTAGCAGTGTATCGTTTGGAAGGTGATGATGATCAATTCTGTAATCTTATCTAGAATATGAGGCAAAGAGATGAAATTGAGTCCATGGAATGGGGCGAGTTCAAGAACTTATTTTTCAATAAGTACTTCCCACGTATTCTTCGAAAAAAGATGGAGAAGGAGTTTCCTGAACTAATGCAAAAGGATGATGAATCTGTTGGTATATACGAAGCGAATTTTACAAGGCTTGCAAGGTATGCATCTGGATTTATCATCCAACCTGAAAGTAAAGTTGATCGATTCTTCAGTGTCTTAAAACCAAATCTTCGAAGGGCATTAACTATAAGAGACTTCAGTAGCTATGAGGAAATTGTGTGTTGTGCTATCAAGGTAGAAATGGAAGTTGGTGTTACTTATCCATCTCATAGTTTTGACAAGAAACGAAAGATGGAGTTCAAGGAGAAATCTCAGAATAATGGTGAAAAGAAGATGAATGTTTCCTTATGCTCAAAGTGTGGAAAGAAGCATGGTGGATACTGTCTTAAAGGGACTAGAAAATCTTTTAAGTGTGGAAAAGAAGGTCATCGAGCAGCTGAGTGTCTATGTAATAGAAAAAGGGTTTCTAATGATGTGAATAAAGAAAAGACTACAGAGAACACACCAACAACACTTCAATGCATCAAGGGAAATGAAATGGGACATTATGCTAATCAATTCCCTAATCCAAGGGATAGTGATGATCAACATGAGCAACCACTTAAGGCAAAGGACAAAGGTAAGTCACATGCGATCACTATTGCCGATGTTGAATATGACAACGATGTGGTGGAATGATTAAGTGTTTATGTAAAGGGATTCCAAAATAATGTTGTATATAGTATCCTGGAATATTGGAATATTTATTTATTGGTCTATTGGGGTTCTCAATTGTACGAGTAACCATAGAATGTGATTGAGATATTTTTGGAAAAAAAGATGATATGCGCATAATTAAAGGAAAACGAGAAAATGAAATGTTTGACCGTATTCATGAGCTCATGACTGATATAAGGAGAAGGTTATATCATGGTTTGAGTATATAGAATTTTTGGAATTTGGTATGTGGAAAGAGTTAACTTTTGACTGGATTTATGTTTTCGCTAAGGTCCATTGGGTATTCATTCTTCAAGAGAATACATGATTAAGGTATTCACATGTTTTTAATTTTACCAACAAGATATATCTTATGATATATGAGGGATAAATGATGGCATTCACGTGATTGTTATGTGACATTTCAAGTAATAATTTTCTTTATACTATGAGCTTGGACCAAAGTATTATAGATAAGCCTAAAGATTGGAATGGATTATGTTGGAAATAAGTTAGGATAAAACTTTTTTCGATATTATTGATGCGATGTTATAGTAATATAGCTTTATAAAAAGGAAAACCTGCAGGACGGGCGACATCCCATCGCGTCGGACAAGGCTGTGGGAATCGAACCCACAACCAAAGTGTGACTGGCCTTTTTCGCCTACCACTGGCCTACATGAAGTCCCTGTTTAGTAGAAATTAGTTTTATTATATTAAGCAGTATGATATAATAATTATAAGTCCATTTTAGGAACCATATATGATTAATCTCACTATAGATGGACTTATGTATTTTTTGATAACTTTTCTAACCTTTTGTTTGAGGTAGATGGAATGACCCATCATCCTATCACATGATCTGCTAACATATCACGAATGAAAAATTAAACTTCATTTCATTAAGAGATGAAGTGGAAATTGTCCAAAAAATGACCAACGGTGAGACTATACCAAAATCACGAATGTATTTCTTCAAATTCCAATTTCATCAACTTGAGGGAAATGATCTTGAAAACCATAAATGTTGTCCTATTGCTCTTATATCTGATGAATCAGATGGTACCTTAGATCGTCAAAAATTTATGGCTTTGTGATTGCTAGCTTTTCCATTTCCATGTTCTCTACCACTCTCCATCAGAACATGATGATTATATTTCTCTTCCGTATCCATATTTTCAACTCTATGGAAACCTAGTGATTAGTTTATTTGGGTAACCGTTACGTTTCATACATTTGTTTTTAAATATTGGTTTTGGTATTCCTTTTTATGATGTGGGTTTCTATTAAAGAAACTTTCGAGTAGTAAACCATTTATAAGCCCGACGAATTTCGAGGGCGAAATTCATTTTAAGTGGGGTAGAATGTAACACCCCAAGATTTTATGAAAAATATTATTTTTAATTTAATTAATGTCTTGTGTTGTACGCTACACCAAAAGAAGCTTGCACAACACGCATCCTTGACTTTCCTTGCATTACATGCCATCACGACCTTCCTCGATAGCATGTGTAGTACGCAATACCGAGTTTCACTAAACAACGATATGGTATTAAAATATTATTAAAACTAGCCGTTATGAATAGTAATAACCACTTTTTGAAATTTTGAAAATTTTAGTTTTCAAAATGGACTTCATTTTTGGATTCGGAATATCGAAATTATCTTAGGGTTAAATTTTGGTACTTTTCAGATAACATTAATTTTCTGATGAATAGTGAACATTACTAAATTTTAATTAAAAACAACCTTTTTAATCGAAATAATTAATAGTGATAAATTATTAATTTGAGTGTTTTTAAAGTATATTTAGAATATATTTTTAAAATTTAATACAATGGCTGTTATTGGATGTAATTTCACATTTAAACCAGACATAAACAACTGTCAATCTTTTCATAGTTATTGTCTCTTAAGAACACGCTATTTGTTTTGACAACGAGAATTAATTTTTAAATTAATTAATGCAACTAATATGGTTCGAATTTGGTAAAATAGACATCATTTTTGAATTCATAATATCAAATATACCTTAGGCCTAATTTTTGGTATTTTTCTGGAAACTTTCATTTTTTGATGAATAGTGAAACCACTAAATGGTAGTTAAAAAAATGAATTTTTCATAAAACATACTTTTACCACTTCTGTGAGTGGAATTTCAAAAATCCTAGAGACACGGTTGATTTCAGTAAGTAAAATGTGGTTCAATGAGATGAAAATAATTTTTGGTGAATAGTAACTTTTTACTTTTTTTACCACGATTAAAAGTAAATACGGTAATTATGGGTAAAAATTATATTATTATTACCCTAACACATGTCCTAATTCTATTGGATATGTTTAATTCGACCAAAAAAACCTTAGGAATAAAATATTACCATTTAGGACCACTTGGATTAGATTAGGACATTTATTATTTATTTATTTAGAGAAGGGTTAAAATAGTTAAAATCAATGTTTAATAAGAAAATAAATTTTAATATATGGTTATAGATAAGATAAAGTAGACTATAAATATTCATTAGAAAGATAAAAATATTTCTTACATAATGGTATTTTATTTGTAATTTTTAGACATTAAATAATTTAATTTATTTATGACACAATGATGATGCAATAATTATCTTATTAATGAAATATTGACATAATTGATGTTATAAATACCCAAATAATGTAATTTGAAACTTTTTATGAATTACACTAATTTTCATGGTTAATATGACATGTTAGTATTGATGTAATTAATTGTTTTAGAACTAATCATTCTGTTATGAGTTTTACAAAAATCCATTACTAAATAGTGTCAGAATTGACATAAAATAGTTTTTAAAACAATTATTATATTATTAATTGTTATTTTATTCCTAAAAATCTAAGGTTCGGCCAAATGACTTATATAAGGTTATATATATTAATTATACACAACTTTGGGTTCGATTTGATTCTTATAGTATGTTTATTAACCTTATAGTGTAAGAACACAAAAAGACACGGTAAAAGTAAAATTATCTAACATAAAGTTAAATATAAATGATAAGGTTAAAATAGGAACCTAAACTTGTCTAAATTCTATTAGATGAGATTATTTCAACCCATAGCCACCTTATCTTAGAAATAAATCAATTTGGAGCTATTTAAAACCGAATTTGGCTTTATAATAATATAAAATGTTTTGTTATTCCAAAGGTGACCCTCTCCTCCCTTATAAAAAGGCACCTCCTCCCTCTCTTCCTCACACCACTTTGAACATTCAATCTCGTCCAACCCCTGCCAAATTTTATTCTCCACTTTCCTAGAAACATCCTATAGGTTCTGGTCTTCCTCAAATACCAATTTTAGTGCCCTAAAAGGAGATCTCAAGGAGGCGCTTCAAAGAAGAGGTAATGTCCGATACCGATTCTTTCAACTTTATTTCTTCTTCCACTTATTCTTATTAGGTTGTTTCATTATGAAGTAATAAAATCAGTATCAATCATACACTGGTATTTTATTATAAGTATGAAACAATCCTATTTCACCATCTATCAATCCTACGGAAAACGAAATCACCGCGTGTGCGTACGTACGGAATACCATCTCCACGCCGTGGTGTAATCTATTTTCCACCACCACCTTACTTGGATTGGTATAATGGAGTACATAATAACTATATATGATAATTGTAAAGTGATATTGATTCTGAAATAGTATACATACACTCCAATACAATTCCACGATCCTGAGATCTATACCATCGCTCGTGCGTACGTTCGGACTACCGTCTCCACGACGTGATGAGATTCAATCTCCACGTTAACCATTCATGAATGATTATAAAGTATATATAATAAGTAATAATGAAATATATGACATAATAATGATACTGGATTTATGTGTATATATATGTATGTCATCTACTTAATTCCATTCAACTCAATAAGGAAACAAAAACAGCGCTCATGCGTACGTATGACCTACCGTCTCCATGAACGGTGTATTTCATTCCATTTACTGATCTATTATATATATGTATATTCTAAATATATATTATATATAAATAATGTTTTATATTCTTGAATTAAGTAATCATGATCTAAGTAATCATATGACTAATTACAAGTCAAAACACGGACGACAAATGAAACGATTTTACCCAAAACGCTCATT
Source organism: Viscum album (assembly GCA_963277665.1). Classification (NCBI taxonomy): domain Eukaryota; kingdom Viridiplantae; phylum Streptophyta; class Magnoliopsida; order Santalales; family Viscaceae; genus Viscum; species Viscum album. The sequence goes on along the minus strand of OY728140.1, from coordinate 1,300,269,901 downwards.
AACATGGAATTTACAAAAGAATGGGTAAAATAAAGTCATAAGCGAACCATATATGATATAATAACAATGAGTATGATTGTGGAATAATTCAATGACATTATTTAAATCAATATACAGGAGGTTCGGACACTTACAAAAGCAAATCGGACCTAGGGTAAGGGATAATTTTTCAAATCTCATTTTTATCCGAGATTGCTTATTCGTAAGTATTTAATGGTTTTATTTATATCATCCATGTTCATGTTTTATAAAAGTGTTTCCATGTATGTTTGAAGTCCTATTTACCCATTTTTTACTTTTACTACATGGTATGTAAGGAATCTTTCTTTTGTTTGTGTTACGAGGTACTTTTTTTACTTTTTCCAGCAAAAGTACGAGAAGAATGCTTTTTTTAACTTATACGGCATGAATGGATTTTTAAAACATTATTTCCAAGAATCTTCATTTACAAGTTTTCATGTTTATTTTTAATCAACTTCTTTTAGTTTAAAATTGTATGACATGTTAAGAAAGGAAAAATGTTTTTGAAGTAGAAAGGATATTTTCCTCAAGAATAGAGTTCAAGTGTTTTATCAAAATTATTTTCCATCTAAGCTAATAATGGGTTATATTTCAATCCCTATTATTACATTGATTTTATTATGTTGTTATGGAATTATATTTATGAATTCCTTTATCTTATATGAATTGTTTTATGATGTCACCATGTTTAAGATTCCCATTTTTATTACATGGGTTATGCAATGATGTATGATTTATGATTTTGTGGCACACATAAGAATGGTATCATTATGAGATGGGTGGGACCTATATCTCCCTCCAATTAATTGGTTAAATGTTTTATATCTCATTAGATAGACATGGCTGGAAAGGAATGTTAAACTGGTTCAGTGAAACAGGACTAAAACGAGGAGTGAACTCGGTTCAGAAATGGACTTTATCCACTAAGATAGTCAAGGAAATGAGTCTTGACTAATAAGCAATGATTATATATGATTATGTTTGTATGCCACAAATTTTCATGTTTTAAGTTAGGATTATTGGGATTACATTTCACTACTATGATTTATCCCATTTTATGAAATTATGATATCTTTTGCAGGTTAAGATTTCCAAAAGATATGTTCTTATGTATATGATGTGATTGATATTTATTTTGTTTACCCTTACTGAGCATTTGAGCTCACCCTTTTATGTTTTCTTTTCCCCAGTATATAATGAAAGGTTTTAGGTAAAAAAAAGGAAGATCTTTATTGGAGATGTTGAAGATCTTTCACCACAATTAGAGGATTATATTCCGAGTTTCAAAAGACACTAAACTATTACGGTCCTTGTGTGTGTGTGTTTTTGTTATGTACTAAGTATTCCGCAAAAGTAATGTAATGTCCATGTATGTTAAGCTTAGGGTCGTTATAGTTGGTATCAGAGGCAAAGGAGGTAGGAATGTATCTGATCCTTGGGAACTCTCACATGTGAGCGTTGGACGAAGCATGGCTCTCCGCCCAAGGGCTTCATGAGGAAATGGCTGCCACTGGGGATGGTGGTGTGTCCCGCCCAAGGGGTGCAGCCACCCATGGAGTGCCCTAATAGGTATCAATTATAGTCCACTGGAAGTAATTCCAGACTACTACAGTTGGTATCAGAGGAAAAGTTTAGTCAACCTTTGGAAACTAGGATGTGAGAACTTTAGTGAGATCCCTAGAGTTATTTCTAGGGTATGTCTAGGGATGCCCCTAAGGTTAAGTATAAGTATTGGTTGTAGTACTAGAATTACGGTAACCCAAGATGTTAGATATTGAAGTTACTCCCCCTTTATTATATTGTTTTCCCTAGAATGATTTTTTCCTCTCACACTATTCTTTTTGGGTTTTAGACGATGGATGGAACATGAAGGAACCGTGTTGATCAATGTAATGGACAATTAAATGATTGTCCTCCTGAACAAACAAATTTTATGGGAGATGGAGTGCAAAATCTTATTGCTATACTTACACAAGCTATGAATCATTCTGGACTTCCAAATGAGCAGAGAAGGGAACAATATTCTATTGAGTCCTTCATGAGGCAATGTCCACCTTCTTTCAGTGGGTCTTCTGATCCACTTGTTGCTGAACAATGGATCAGTACTACTGAAAAGATATTTACAATTCTTCAATGTTCTGAACATGATAAAGTCATCTTAGCAGTGTATCGTTTGGAAGGGGATGCTGATCAATGGTGGAATCTTATCAAGAATACGAGGCCAAGAGATGAAATTGAGTCCATGGAATGGTACAAGTTCTAGAACTTTTTTTAATAAGTACTTCCCTCGTATTCTTCGAACAAATATGGAGAACGATTTTCTTTAACTAAAGCAAAAGGATGATGAATCTGTTGGTCTATACGAAGCGAATTTTACAAGGCTTGTGAGGTATGCATCTGTATTTATCATCCAACCTGAAAGTAAAGTTGATCGATTCTTCAGTGGCTTAAAAAAAATTCTTCAAAGGGAATTAGCTATAGGAGAATTCAGTAGATATGAAGAAATTGTGGGTTGTGCTATGAAGGTAGAAATGGAAGTTGGTGTTACTTATCCATCTCATAGTTTTGAAAAGAAACGAAGGATGGAGTTCAAGGAGAAATCTCAGAATAATGTTGAAAAGAAGATGAATGTTTCCTTATGATCAAAGTGTGGAAAGAAGCATGGTGGGGATTGTCTTAAAGGGACTAAAAAATGTTTTAAGTGTGGAAAATAAGTTCATCGAGCAGCTGAGTGTCGAAGTAATGGAAAAAGGGTTTCTAATGATGTGAATAATGAAATGACTGCAGAGAACGCACCAACAACACTTCAATGCTTCAAGTGCAATGAAATGGGACATTATACTAATAAATTCCCTAATACAAGGGTTAGTGATGATCGACATGAGCAACCACTTAAGGAAAAGGACAAAGGGAAGTCACATACGATCACTAATGGCGATGCTGAATATGACAACGATGTGGTGGAATGATTAAGTGTTTATGTAATGGGATTCCAAAATAATGTTTTATATAGTATCGTGCAATATTGGAATATTTATGTATTGGTCTATTGTGGTTTTCAATGGTACTGGTAACCATAAAATGTGATTGAGATAATTTTGGAAAAAAAGATGATATGCGCATAATGAAAGGAAAATGAAAAAATGAAATGTTTGACCATATTCATGAACTCATGAATAATATAAGGAGAAGGTTATATCATGGTTTGAGTATATAGAATTTTTGGATTTTGGTATATGGAAAGAGTTATCTTTTCACTGCATTCATGTTTTCACAAAGGTTTAATGGGTATTCATTCTTCTGGAGAATACATGATTAAGGTATTCACATGTTTGTAATTTGACCAACAAGATATATCTTATGATATATGGGGGATAAATGATGGAATTCACGTGATTGTAATGTGACATTTCAAGTAATCATTTTCTTTATACTATGAGCTTAGACCGAAGTATTTTAGATAAGCCTAAATATTGGAATGGATTATGTTGGACAGAAGTTAGGATAAATTTTTTTTTGATATTATTGATGGGATGTTATAGTAATATAGCTTTAGAAAAAGTACAACCTGCATGATGGGTGACAACCCATCGCGTTGGACATGTCTGTGGAAATCGAACCCACAACCGAAGTGTGACTGGCCTTTTTCGCCTACCACTGGCCTACAATAAGTCCTTGTTTAGTAGAAAATAGTTTTATTATATTAAGAATTATGATATAATAAGTATAAGTCCATTTTAGGAACTATATATGATTAATCTCACTATAGATGGACTTATGTATTTTTTTGATAACTTTTCTAACCTTTTGCATGGGACAGATGGAATGACCCATCATTCTATCAAATGATCTGCTAACACATCACGAATGACAAATTCGATATCATTTCATTAAGAGATGAAGTGGAAATTGTCCAAAGAACGACCAATGGTGAGACTATACCAAAATCACGAAATTATTTCTTTAAATTCCAATTTCATCTACTTTAGGGAAATGATCTTGAAAACCAAAAATGTTGTCCAATTGCTCTTATATCTGAGGAATCAGATGGTACCATAGATCGTCACAAATTTATGGCTTTGTTATTGTTGGCTTTTCCATAGCCATGTTCTCTACAACTCTCCATCAGAACATGATGATTAGATTTCCCTTCCATATCTATATTTTCATATATGTGGAAACCCAGTGATTGGTTTATTCGGGTAACCATTAGGTTTCATACTTGTGTTTTTAAATATTGGTTTTGGTATTCCTTTTTACGATGTGGGATTCTATTAAAGAAACTTTCGAGTAGTAAACCATTTATAAGCCCGACGAATTTCGAGGGCGAAATTAATTTTAAGGGGTGTAGAATGTAACACCCCGAGATTTTAGGAAAAATATTATTTTTAATTTCATTAATGTCTTGTGTTGTAAGCTACACCAAAATAAGCATGCACAACACCCATCCTTGACTTGCCTTGCATTACACGCAATCATGACATTCCTCGATAGCATGTGTAGTACGCAATACCGTGTTTCACTAAACAACGATATGCTATTAAAATATTATTAAAACTAGCCATTATGAATAGTAATAACCACTTTTTAAAATTTTGTAAATTTTAGTTTTCCAAATGGACTTCATTTTTGTATTTGTAATGTCGAAATTAGCTTAGGGTGAAATTTTGGTACTTTTCGGATAACTTTCATTTTCTGATGAATAGTGAAAATTACTAAATTTTAATTAAAAACAACCTTTTTAATCGAAATAATTAATAGTGATTAATTATTAATTTGAGTGGTTTTAAAGTATATTTAGAATATATTTTTACAATTTAATACAATGTCGGTAATTGGATGTAATTTCACATTTAAACAAGACATAAACAACTGTCAATCTTTTGATAGTTATTACCTCTTAAGAACACGCTATTTGTTTTGACGACGGGAAATAATTTTTAAATTAATTAATGCAACTGATATGTTTTGAATTTGGTAAAATAGATATCAGTTTTGAATTCATAATATCAAATATATCTTACGCTTAATTTTTGGTATTTTTCTGGAAACATTCATTTTTTAATGAATAGTGAAACCACTAAATGGTAGTTAAAAAAATGAATTTTTCATAAAAAATAATTGTACCACTTCTGTGAGTGGAATTTCAAAAATCTAAGAGACACGGTTGATGTCAGTAAGTAAAATTTGGTTCAATGAGATGAAAATAATTTTGGTGAATAGTAACTTTTTACTTTTTTTACCACGTTTAAAAGTAAATAGGGTAATTAAGGGTAAAAATGATATTATTATTATCCTAACACATGTCCTAATTCTATTTGATTAGTTTATTTCGACAAAAAACAACCTTAGGAATAAAATATGACCATTTAGGCCCACATGGATTAGATTAGGATATTTATTATTAATTTATTTAATGAAGGGTTAAAATAGTTAAAATCAAAGTTTAATAAGAACATAATTTTTAATATAGGGTTATACATAAGATAAATTCGACTATAAATATTCATTAGAACGATAAACAGATTTCCTATATAATGGTATTTTATTTGTAATATTTAGACATTAAATAATTTAATTTATCTATGACACAAAGATGATGCAGTAATTATCTTATTAATAAAATATTGACATAATTGACGTTATAAATACCCAAATAAATGTAATTTGAGACTTTTTACGAATTAAACTAATTTTATAGCTTAATATGACATGTTAGTATTGATTTAATTAACCTTTTTAGAACTAATCATTCTGTTATGAATTTTACAAAAATCTATTACTAAATAGTGTCACAATTGACATAAAATAGTTTTTAAAACAAATATTATATTATTAATTGTTATTTTATTCCTAAAAATATATGGTTTGGCCAAATGAAAAATATACGGTTATATATATTAATAATAAATAACTTTGGGTTCTTTTGGCTTCTTATATTATGTTTATTAACCTTATAGTGTAAGAACACAAAAAGACACGGTAAAAGTAAAATTATCTAACTTAAAGTTAAATATAAATGATAAGGTTAAAATAGGAACCTAAACTTTATAAATTCTATTGGATGAGAGGATTTCAAACCATTCCTACCTTAGCTTCTAAATAAATTATTTTGGAGCAATTTAAAACCGAACTTGGCTTTATAATAAAATACTACTTTTTGTTATTCCAAAGGTTCCCCTCTCCTCCCTTATAAAAGGGCACCTCCTCCCTCTCTTCCTCACACCACTTTGAGCATTCAAGCTCGGCCAAACCCTGCCAAATTCACTTCTCCACTTCCCTAGAATCATACTAGAGGTTCTTAGCTTCCTCAAACACCAATTTTAGTGCCCTAAAAGGAGATCTCAAAGAGGCGCTTCAAAGAAGATGTAATGTCTGTTACCGATTCTTTCAACTTTATTTCTTCATCCACTTATTCTTATTAGGTTGTTTAATTATGAATTAAAAACATCAGTATCAATAATATACTGATATGTTATTATAATTATGAAACAACCCTATTTCACCATCTATCCATCCTACGGAAAACGAAATTACCGCGCGTGCGTACGTACGGAATACCGTCTCCATGTCGTGGTGTAATATATTTTCCACCACCACCTTAATTGGATGGGTATAATGGTGTAAATAATAACTATATATGATTATTGTAAACTGATATTGATTCTGAAATAGTATACATACACTCCAATACAATTCCACGATCATGAGAACAATATCATCGCTCGTGCGTACGTACGGACTACCGTCTCCACGACGTGAAGAGATTCATTCTCCACGTTAACCATTCATGAATGATTATAAAGTATATATAATAAGTAATCATGAAATATATTACATAATAATGATACTATATTTATGTGTATATAAATGTATGCCATCTACTTAATTCCATTCAACTCAATAAGGAAACAAAAACAGCGTTCATGCGTATGTACGACCTACCGACTCCATGAACGGTGTATTTATTTCCATTTACTGATCTATTATATATATGTATATTCTGAATATATATTATATATATGTCATGTTTTATATTCTGGAATTAATTATTCATGATCTAAGTAATCATATGAATAATTACAAGTCAAAACACGGACGACAAATGAAACGATTTTACCCAAAACGCTCTTTAACATGGAATTTACAAAAGAACAGGTAAAATGACGTCATAAGTGAACCATATATGATATCATAACAATGATTATGATTCTTTAACAAGTCAATAACATTATTTAAATCATTATACAGGAGGTTCAGACACTTACAAAGCAAATCGGACCTAAGGTAAGGGATAATTTTTCAAATCTCATTTTTATCCGAGATTGCTTATTCGTAAGTATTTACTGGGGTTATTTGTATCATCCATTTCCATGTTTTATAAAAGTATTTCCATGTATGTTTAAAGTTATTTTTACCCATTTTTAACTTTTACTGCATGGTATGTATGGAATCTTTCTTTTGATTACGTTATGAGGTACTTTTTTGACTTTTCCGGAAAAAGTACGCGAAGAATGCTTTATTTAACTTATACGACATGAATGAATTTTTAAAACATTATTTCCAAGAAGCTTCCTTTACAAGTTTTCAAGTTTATTTTTAATCAACTTCTTTTAGTTTAAAATTGTATGACATGTTAAGAAAGGAAAAAAAATTTTGAAGTTGAAAGGATATTTTCATCAAGAATGGAGTTCAAGTGTTTTATCAAAATTATTTTCTATCTATGATAATAAATGGTTCTATTTCAATCCATATTACTAAATTGATTTGATTATGTTGTGATGGAATTATATTTATGAATTCCTTTATCTTATATGAATTGTTTTATGATGTCACGATGTTTAAGATTCCCATTTTTATTACATGGGTTATGCAATGATGTATGATTTATGATTTTGTGGAACACATAAGAATAGTATCATTATTAGATGAGTGGGACCTATATATCCCTCCAATGCATTAGGTATAGATTTTATATCTCATGATATAGACATGGAGGGAACGACTGGTTAAACCGGTTCAGTGAAACAGGACTAAAACAAGGAGTGAACTCAGTTCAGAAATGGACTTTTTCCACTAAGATAGTCTTGGAAACAACTCTTGACTAATACGAAATGATTCTCTATGATTATTTGTGTATGACACAAAGTTTCATGTTTTATGTTAGGATTATTGGGATTTCATTTCACTACTATGATTTATCCCATGTTATGAAATTATGATATCTTTTTCAGGTTGAGATTTCCAAAAGTTATGTTCTTTTGTATATGATGTGGTTGATATTTCTTTTGTTTACCCTTACTGAGAAATTGAGCTCACGCTTTTATGATATCTTTTCCCCAGGATATAAAGAAATGTTTTAGGTAAAAAAAGGAAGATCATTATGGGAGATGTTTAACATCTTTCACCACGATTAGAAGATTATATTTCGAGTTTCCAAAGACACTAAACTATTACGGTCCTTGTGTGTGTGTGTTTTTGTTATGTACTATGTATTCTGCAAAAGTAATGTATTGTCCATGTACGTTATGCTTAGGGTCGTTACATACACTCCATGTTTTACTGAAACTCCATTTATTACTTGCGCTATATGTTTATCTAATAGTCAATGTGTTACTAAAATAGTGTGTGTTACCAACAATCCATGTGTTACTACATGATGGTAATGTGGATTATTTTGGAAATCCTATTTACATAAATTAAACCTATACAAGGTGAGAGTCGACTCTAGTGACTCTCTTGACTGTACCTTTTTGCGGATACACATTGTGTTCCTCTTTATTAGTTTTCATGGTGTATTTTGATGTGATATTATTTGTGGGAGACTCTATAAGATTTGTTTTTTGGTATAAATTTTGTGTTTACTCATTGGTTTGCATCTATGATTTCGTAGTGTATAAAGTTTTATCTTTTTCCTATAGACATGCTTGCGCCTACATGTACTAGGGAAAATTCCTCCCTTTTGTGGGATATGCCTACTCATCGCTAGTCACCAGCCCCTAGACAATGGGAGGTGGGTTTGGTGTAGTCACGACATGGGCCCTGGGTTATGGGTTGTGATAGAGTGGAATAAAATGGTTTTCAAATTTACTATTGTCTTCTTGGGGAATAATGTTAAGTGTTCGGATTCTTAATTTCAGGCTAGGTAATCTAGTGTTGTTGTGGCGACCAACATATCCATAAACCATGACCTTGATTTATAATTTCTAAATCAGTACATGAAAATCCATGTTTCATATGAATTAATGGTTTATTAATCATATACGAATTGAGCATGTTCTCATGTCCTTCTTGATTTGGACTCAGGTCACCAGGTATACTCTATTAACTATGGTATATCTTGTTTAATTTTAGTATGCTTCCACATAGGCAGCCATCTAGGATTCAAGTTCATGATAATGAGAATGGTCCTCCAAGCGAAGATGCATTAGTTTTGGGACTATTTCCATATAGAGTACCTCTCAGTGGTGTACGAGGGATTCTACCCCCCAGAGAGCGGTAGTTGCAAATAGCGTTACATGTACAGGATACACATTGTATTAGTGAATTACATGAGTTCTAGATGTAGTGACCTCCACTGTTCTGAGGTGAGATGGATCCTCAAGTAGATGATGATTTCATGGTGGTAGTGACGTGATTATTTTTCTTAGTGAGGACTCCTATCATCCAATTGGTAGTCCTAGACATGATCCATTATTAGGTCTTGGTGGGGAGATAGTGGATCTCGATGACTCAGTTTTATGAAGAGGTGATGCTATGCTGGACAGTCTTCAAGAGCCTCTTTAGGGAGGAGATATTTCTAGTGACTTTATGATTTGTGTCTATAAAAAAAGATTCTACACCCGCATCAAGGTAGCCAGTCCGTAGCAGAGTACACAGAAATATTCAAAGAACTTTTTCGCAACTTAATTATCATAGTGAAAGTCACATTATTCATGTCATTTACCTTCGATCAGGGTCTACATTAGGATATTAGGGTGTGGATGATATCTGTTAGCATCCCTATGCATGCGAGGTGCAGGATCGAGTTGGATTGGTATATGTTTTTTATGTTGAGTATGGAACAATAGTGGGAGAAACCATGAGGTTCTAGGTAACTGAGTTATTGGAAGTGGCTATCTGATAGATGACATGGGGACCAAAGCTAGTGAATCACTCTCGAGGAAGACCATAGTATACGATGTTACTGGTGTGAGCCTCCTAGAGCATAGTGAGTCAGCTGAAGGAAAAAATGTACTACTCAATTAGCGGTTAGGTATATATGCATAGGGATTGACTGACTAGTCGTATGATCGACTAAATGATGGTCTATGGGCCACCGAGGTAGCGACGAAGGTAGGAACATGCCAATCCACCATGCAGTAGATGTGGTAGAGGAGTAGGATGATTGGAAGGTTGTGGAATGACTTTAGAGTCACTACCACCTCCATCCCCAAGTGGTCCACCCTGAGATGAGGGGGAAAGTGGATATGGGGAAGGAGAACTCTAGGAGATGGTGGATTAAGATCCCGAGACTCCCAATATGAATTGATGTTCGATATGTGACTTTTCCACCCTACCTACATTTTTCATAGTCATGGTTTCTAGTCAATCTTTTCACTCCATGACCCCTGTGCGAGATAAAAATATTCCAGTAAAACCATTGAATCGATCCCAATTCTTAGAGACTTTAACAAGTGGAGTTTCGATGATCACAAACTTATGCTAGTAGTGTTCCCTTACTCTTATGGGAGAGAGTTTCAATTTGGAACTCTTGGTGGATGATTTGAGGAATCATGACCTCATTCTGGGTATGGTTTGGTTATCCATTGTTCATGATCAGAACGATTGTTTTAGGCACACAGTGCAGTGTGTCCGCATAGATGGGACCTGGAATCACATTTTCAGTGAAGGGGAGACACAAGAAGTACATGATATTCTCACAAGTAGGACGGTGCACCCAATCACACATAACTTGGATTGAATGGCCCTCAATGTAGTGGATGAGACAAGTCCTCAGTTTCTTTTAGTGGTGGATGAGCATGAGGGTATCATTATGGAAGATGTTCCATGGCTACCTCCTTGTAGGGAGGTAGACATACACATAGACATATACTCAAGGATTCCATTACTATCTACACCAGAAAATATTATGGATCATATAGAGCTTTGTGAATTGAGAATAAAATTGGATGAGTTGTAAAGTAAGGGATTCATTAAACCTAGTGACTCACCATGAGCTTCCCCAGCTTTGTTTTCCAAGAATTAAAATGGGATATTGAGATTATGTGTGAATGTCGAGTTCCTGAATAATGTGATAAATAGGAATAAATTTACTCATCCAAGGAACTATGATCAATTTTATCATATTAAGGGAGATATATGGTTCTCGAAGATAAAACATTGATCATGTTATCACCATCATCTTGTACAGGATGAGGACATCACAAATCTGGAAATTAAATGTCTCCACAGCCTCTACGAGTAATTAGTAATGTTATTTGCCATGCCGAAGGCCACAACAATGTTCATGGAACCCCTGGATAAGATCTTCCTTCCAAACCTAGACCGACTTGTAGTGGTATTTATTGATAAAATCCTATTGTACTTGGTATCTGAGGAGGAGAACATGATACACTTGAATATGGTCCTCGACATACTCTAGGAGGTCCAGACATAGGAGAAGATCTTGAATTTTCAATTATAGATTTTAGGGGTCCACATTCTGGGACATGTCATTTCAGAGGCTAGAGTTACAGTAGATAACATGATGATAGAATAGTTTTTTTCTTTGGAAACACCAAAGAACAATACCAAAGTTCAGAGTATCATTCAGTTGGATAGATACAATTGTTGGTTTGTGCCAAAATTTTCCAGAGTAGAAACATCGATGAAATCCCTATCACAAATGTGGATTCATTTTGTATGGATGGGGATGTTATGATAGAGATTTCAGAAGATGAGATAGAGATTAATCAGCACACCCATCATATGATTACAAAAGGAAATTGTTGAGTATGTGGTGTTCTGCAATTCATTAGGAAACGGTCTTGGTTTTGTCCTGTTGTATGGGAATGTAGTGACTATCTATTGTTCACGGTAGAAGATAAAAGATGATAAGAACTACGCAACCCACGATCTAGAGTTGGTGGGGTAGTCATTGTAGTGAGGATGTGGTGATACTACCTTATGGGAGAGCTTTTTGTCATCTACTAAGACAAAAAAAATCTCATGTATACCTTTTCTCAAGAGGATCTAAACATATGATAGTGTTATTGGATATAGTTCCACCAATACCATGACTTCATGATATTCTATAACTTTGGGAAGGGAAAGGTGTTCGAGAGGCACTCATCTGTAAATCAAGTTCACAGCTACCGAAACAGGCTTTGGAGGAGTTGGCCTCACTTCATATGTCATTTATGGATGGAGATGAAGAATCTTATCTCCAATAAATTGTGGTTACCCCTCCAATATTACAACATGTGTAGGAGGCATAGATCAGAGATGTCATTTCCGAAACTACACATTCACAGATTTCCACATGGTATTCCACTGATTAATATTCAAAATATGGGGAGCACGTAATCCCTTTCCAAGGACACACAGTTTTGTTAGCAACGTTATGGGGGAGATTATTAGAAATTTCCATACATGACCTTTAGTGGTACACCCATATCCGGGAAAGATGTACCATTACAATTGATGTTAAATTTTTTGGATGGTAATGAAGAAGGTAGTAGAAATGTTTGTCTATATATTCCCCACTTGTTAGAAAGTGAATGACGTGAACCAGGTTACAACGGGTTTGACTCAACCCCTTAAGGTGCCAGAGTGGATGTGGAATGGAATTTTGATGAACTTAGTGATGGTTCGACCACATACATCCACGGGGCATGATACATTTAGGGTGATCATTGACCGACTCACCAAGTCATCCAACTTCGTAGAGATTCGGGAACAAGGTTTAGTAGAGAGCTTGGGATTCCTCTATGTATATGAGATAGTCGGACTCCATGGAGTCACATCGACAATAGTCTCGGATCAAGATGTGTTATTTACATCATAATTGTAGAAGGTATTATAGGATGCAATATGGACTCTGTATTGTTGGATCATAGATTTCTACCCATAGACAGAAAGCCTGGGGAATTGGACCATTCTGGTCTTAGAGGACATGTTGCGTGCTTACATCCTCAGTTTTTTCCATAGTTGTGAGGAACACCAACCTCTGGTGGAGTTTGAGTTAAGGAATATCTATAAATCTACCATTAATATGACACTGTTTGAGGCCTTGTACGAGAGACCCTCATGGTCACCATGTTACTTTAGTGACCCTAGAGAGTCAACACACAATGGCTCGTAGATGCTGTAGGCTACTACGAAGAGGGTTTAATTCATCCAGGAAGAAATTAAAATTGAACATAGCCTTTATAATCAATATTTTTTAATGCGATAGAGACCCTTGGGGTTTGAGGAGGGAGACCATGTTTTCCTTCAGGTCTCTCCTCCACGTGGAATACAGAGATTTGGATGGGGTGGCAATTTATCTATGAGGCTCATCATACCTTTTCTGATACAATGTAGAGTGGGTAATGTTGTATACTAATTGTCTCTACCTCTGTAGATAGATAAATTTCATGACATATTTTTCATATATTAGTTTAGGAGATATGTAAAAAACCCATCACATGTCATTTAATTGGGTGAGTTGGACGTTTTTGATGTGGAAACATTCATGGAGTACCCTATGAAGATAGAGGATTAACAGAAGAGGATCATTTGTGGATGGTGTATTCCTCTAGTGCGTGTTGGTTGGTATAAGGGGAACACTTGTCGATTACGATGAGCTCTGGGATTTGAAAATTTCTAAGGGGATTCACAATATAGTAAAATTTTTGCAGGAATTTGGGTGCTTGGAAATTTCAGCTAACATGGTGCTGACATTGCACAGAAGGTTCTCGAGTTAGTGGAATCGCCTATAAAAATCCCCCCTTTAGATGATTAGAGAGTTTGTTATGAAATTTTTTTATCTCTCTAATAATAAAGGGGTTTTATAGAGGATGTGTTCTTCCCGAAAGGTAATAGATTTGTGGTGGATAATCTATCTCCGTGAAATAGGTGTGTTCCATGTTGGCTATGTGAGCATCATGAAGGAAGTAACATTTCAACATATTGAGATCTGTGACAACCTATGCATTCCGAAGGATTGGGCATTGCAAAGTAGTGTTCTCTGCGAATAAGTGATCCATGTGATGGTGTGTGCTTTGCAAAGAAGCAGAGACTTCATCAAGGTTTGTTTGAGCTTTGCAAAATTGGGAGCTTCACAAAGTACGAAGAGTTTCAATGGTTATTCCAAAGGTTTTTCCTAGTGACCAGTAGAATTAGGATATTCATCAGTGGATAAAAATTAGACTTCAATAGGGCATCTATCTATAACTGATAATGTATTAATTATTGATAATGAAGAGAACTATAGGTCTATAATATATGTGTAGAACTTCTAAAGAAGCAGCGAGCTCACATGTTTTGGGAGAGCTGTGAGTTCTCAAATTGTAAATGGTTGTGATCCTGGAGGGATAATGAGTCCGCTTTGAACTTTTAAACCAGTTTGTTCTTATGGTGTATTTTTTATATCAACACATCGCTGGTGTATGCTCCTTGGATTTAGTCTAGTGAGGGTGAACCAAGTAAGATTTATGTGTCATGTGCATTCTTTTAGATTCATTCATACACTGTGATGGGAATGCGGGAGAGAGTATAGTTTTTTCAAACAAAAAATAAATATAGAAAAGAGAAGTGGTTTTAATTTTCCATACACTGAATCACACCCTTCTCAGCGTACTTAGCCTAGTGGATCTACCAATTGGTATTAGAGGGAAATGATAATATCAGTGTTTCATTCTCAATGTAGGTCTCCAATCATAAAAGAATTCTGATTATCGATGGAAACAATTTTCATCAATGGAATAATTAGATTCCATGATACTTCCGATCCTTGGGAGTGGATGTGTTTACAGAATCAATGTATGGTATAACAACTTTATTAATAGTGGTGCATTATCAGAAGCTGAGTGAAGAGAATTGGATGCTGACGCCAAGGGAATCAATTTTTTAGGGGGAACCCTATCCAATTCTTTCTATACAAATTTTATGTCATTCAAAACCTCAAATGCCATGTGGGAATAACTTTTGAACATATATGACGATGATTAAGTAGTCTGAGAAGCAATGTTGTGAGTATTTTGGAAAAAGTATGAATATATGAGAATGAACCTGATTGACTATCTTAATTCATTATTTTATAGGTTAAATGTTGTAGTGGAAAAATTGCAAGGTCAGGGTGAACCCATTGAAGACATAATGATTGCGAAGCACATCCTGAGGAAACTTCCCCCTCACATAAATCTATAGGTTTTCGTATTTAAAGGCATGGATCTGAAATAGATGACACTATATAACATACATAGTACCCTTGTAGCAAATGAAATGTGCAATGATGACAACGATGCAGCAAAAAAGGAAAAATCGAAATAGGTGGCATTCAAATCGAAAGAGAAGTTCACCATTGATGATTCTTGTGAGGAAAAAGATACAGATGAGGTGATTTCATTTCTATCCTCAAATCTTTATAGAGGAAAGGGAATGTTTAAAGGGACACATCCACTTTATGACATTAGATATGGAAGGGTTGGTCAACTAGGGTCAAGGTGCCCCAAATATTTCCAAGAATTTGATGATGTTGATGAATCCTAAATTACCATGATGAAGTATTCATCCTTTGTGAATGGAATTAAATAGTTCAAGAGAAATTTCTTTAAGAAGAGGAATATTATTTTACAAGAATGTGACAGTCTAGATGAGCCTATGGGTTAGAAGGTTGAAGAGATAGAGAAATGTAATGATCGGAGAGAAAATCTATTGTGCTAGTTGTTGATCTTACTCCAAAAAATGGAATAAAATGAAATTGATGGTGATGAATAAGTTAAGGGGAGAGTTGTTAGGAAATCTCAGATAGAGGTAGCTCTTGTAGAGATAGATATTTGGAGAGAAAAAAAATAAATCCAAAAAAGTAGTTCTTGATTCCAAAATCTATATGAAACAGCAAGAAGAAGAGAAGTCTAAGATGATGGATAAAATTGAGAAACTCAATTCCTCAAAACTAGAGGACTCAGAATCAGATAGTGAGTATAATATCAATATTAAATAACATAAATGGGTGATTATTGGATTGAATTAAATTATGAAAGATAAATTCTAGGGTATAAAAAAATTGATGGAGAAGATTTTAGTTTGCAAGAAAAAGGTTATGGATAAATAAAAACTATTGAATCATGCTACAAAATCAAGAAAGAAGATCAGTCTGAAAACAAAGAAGATGAAAGTACAACATAGTGGTTTCCCAGAAAGGAATCATCAATTATGTTTAGATTTTATGGCTGGTGTGGGGCATGACTAATACAAATAGTTGTGAATGATTAAGTCATACCGCAAGAACATGTTCTAAAATTGATGGTGGATTTGGGTATGAAGTAGAATCCAATGATTCAGATAACCCAAGGGAGACCCATTAGTGTATAAGTGATGCCTAAAAATACACCCTATATCAATAGTTTTTGTTGCGGAAGGATAGGACATTCACATTAGGTGTGTTACATTTCCAAGAGGTACCGAAGGGCATCATAAAAATAGTGGCATCCAAATAGATCTCAATTTTATATAACATCCATTAAGGGACACTGTTTTGGTGTAAGTGAATTTGGGCACATAACTACATATTATACATACACCATGTAGAGGAATGTTCCAATGAAGAAATGAAGTAGTCCCAAAAAACGAATCAACAAACAAACAGTTGAGTTGAACATGAAAAATTAATTTTTATCTCTATATGATTAAGCTAGTTTATAAAACCCTATGGAATATCATGATTTTAAATATACACTGAGTGTGAGGTCAAAGACATGTATCAAGAAGATAAAGGATAAGAATGAAGTGATGGTAGGAATTTCCCTTAATGAATTTGCCACTCTGGTGTATGGATCTTTGATAGTAGTAATAAATATCACATAAATGGAAATAAGGATCTTATAATAGGCCTAATGTATGAAAAAGAAGGACTTTTACATTTTGGAAACAATGAAGGCCTAAGGAGTCTTGGATCATAAAAGTCCAGGTTTAGGGGAAAAGATATAATACATGATGTTGTCTTAGTAGTAGAAGGTCTCAATCACAATTATATATGTGTCATCCAACTATTTGAATCATTTAATTCAATAAGGTTTACTATGATGATGTTTATTATCAAAGGAAAAGATGGAGTAGTGTTTCTAATGGGAAAACTAACAAAGGGAAATCTCTATATGATAACTAGAGAATAAGATATGTGCTTCCCGTCTAGAGTGGAAGACAAACAATTGTGGCATAAATCACTTGGTCATCTATGGAAACCATAAAAATTATATTCAGGGAAATGTGATAAAGCTAGAGACCTCCCTATGTTATCACATGATCATATATATATGTGCGATTCTTATCACCAAGGGAAGATCATATGAAAGGCATACAAATAATTGGTAAAGAATTAACCAGGAGTTATTGAATTGGTGAATGATGATGTGTGTGGACCAATTTCACCAGGATAAATTTATAAGAGGAGGTATTACATTATTTTCATTAATGATTATTTTAGAATGGATTGGGTATTCATTATTTCCCAAACATCTAATGTGTTCAGGTACCAAAAACATTACCATAGGTAATATGAAAGGATTCTTGTGTAGAAACTTTTGATGATTAATACTGATAATGGTATGTTATTTCCAAACAGTCAGGAGAAAGGCTATCTTGAGAAACACAGTACAATGCATTATGTTTCTTCAGTAATAACTCCCCAGCAGAATAGAGTGGTTGAAAGGATAAATAAGATCATCAATAATATGGGCAGAATGATTCCCATTGAAAAAGACATACTGAAGATATTTTGGAAGTAAGTAATTTTTACATCGATCTACATTTCTAAAAAGTCTCTATTGTGTCCAAAATATGAAAAGACTCTGTATGATATGTGGTAATGAAAGAATCCAATAGTGAAATAAATTCCAATCTTTTGAAGTAAGTGATTTATTCTCAATAATGAAAAACAATATAATCTGAGTCACAATGAGATGAAGGGATAATCCATGGAAACATTGAAAAAAGAACCTAAAAATGCATTAATAAAATCTTAGGAGTATTAGTTGATAGAAACGATGTCATTGATGCTAAAAATGAAGAGAATATTCAATAACACAGGGAAAAAATTCATGATGAAAACGATAAAGAAAAATTAAAGGTAGGGGGAACATAGGTAGCATATTTTGACTCATAACAAGAAACTAATGATGGAAAATAGGAAGAAAAGACAATATCTATATTGAAGCCAATGATTTAGTCAAAAATTTATATAAAAAAATTCTGGTCAAACTACACCTTTTCATACATAAAAAATGAAATCACCATAGCAGACATCCTTTTTATCTCAGGTAGAGTCTAAATGCATTACTGATGTAGCTGAAGATGAAAAATGGGTTCAGGATATGAATGAAGAGCTAAGTCATATTGAGAAGAATCATATGTGGGATATTGTTTCAATGAAATCAGATAAGAATGTCATTGGGACTAAATGGGTCTATCACAACAAGATGAATGAATAAAGAACAATTATTCTTAACAAAGAGAGAATAGTGTGCAATAGACACCCCATGATAGAGGGTATTGATGTCGACGAGACATTCACTCCTATTGTAAGGTTGGAAATAATTAGATTATACATGACCAGAGTAGTACAATGGAAGTTCAAGGTTTTCCAGATGGACATCGAATCTGCATCCATGAATGGGGTTCTAGAAGAATAATTTTACATTGAGTATATAGATGGTTTTCTCAACCAAGAAGATGATAATATGTTTTGATAGTTGAAGAAAGAATTATATGGGATGAAATAAGCACCAATATCATGTTAGTCAAGGATTGATTAATATTTGAATAAGATTGTCATTTTGTGTGGTGTTGTTGATTACAATATTATTTTCAACAACGAAAGTAATCAAAGGACAATTCTTATGGTTTACATTGATGAAATAATATTTGGAAGATCAGATAAAGCTATGTGTATACAGTTGTATGAATTCATGAAAATTGAGTTAAAAATGTCTACGATATGAGACCTGATGTTTTTCATTGGTTTATACGTGAGCCAATGATGTAATGACACCTTCATTTCTAAATCCAAAAATGCCAAGGCGTTTATGAGGAGATTTGGAATGTAAAATTCCAAGTAGATGAAGACTCCAGTTGATAACTGAATGAATATGTCCAAAGATGATGACAGAAAGGTAGTTAACAACCAAGAATACATGAATATCATAGGATGTTTTTTGTATCTGAAAGTCAAAAGGCCTGAAATTGTTTTTTCCACATTCCATGTATCATGATATCAGAGTAATCCCAAATAAATCCACATGTTTCTGTAAAAAAGAATACATCAGTATATCAATGGAACTATGGATTTTTGTTTGATGTATAATGATAAATATCAACTAGTTCTTTTGGGACATACAGATGCAGATTGGGCTAGATCAGTAGATGACATGAAATCTATGTCTGGAGGTGCTTTCTATCATGGTTGTTTGTGTAATTCAAGGATAATAAAGAATCAATATTGCATTTTATATATCACTTTAGAACCAGAATATATTGCCTCCACCCAAGAATTTGTATTGTTATTGTTCATAGTGCAGTAGCTTGAAGATATGGAAGTTGAATTGAAGTCTCTTATCAGAATCCACTATGATAAATCAAGTGATATAAATATAAAAATTACCATCCATCACTGAAGGAAAATAACATTTAGAAAAAGATTTATTTTATCATGGAGAAGGTTGAGAAGGGAATCGTGAAGTTGGAAAATGTTCCTATGAGACTACAGGTTGGAGACATTCTAACAAAGGCCTTACCCAAGGAAGCTTTCAAAAGGCTTCTACTGGCTCTAGGAGTTTAGTAGACTTCTCACACATAAAACTTTGTGGATGTGGGAGGTCAATCCTCGAGAAATATTGTGTTTTTCCCTAATAATATAATCTATGATCTTTGTAGTGTTGCAGACTAGAAAAGAGTGATGTTTGGGTTCGTTGAAAATGGGGAAGAATAAGTAGTTCAATGAGGGGAACATGACTTAGTTATGACTTGGGGAGAAAATGATAGGGGGAGTAATGAGATAGTGGGATTACTAAATATAGTGATTCTTGAAGGGAGTGATAAAAGATTAGATATCATGATTTTTGGGGTTTGTAAGGAATGTAGTTTATTATTATTAGTTTTATATCAATGATTGGTGTCATAAATGAAGTTATTCATTGGTGATGATTTCATATTACTCTTGTTTCTCAGATCTATCATTTTTCATGTGGCCTTGGAGTAAGTGGTGGGGAAATATTTGGTTACAATATAAATCACAAGAGGTTAATGATATTAGATGATGGAAGCAGATTCCGTGAGGATTCAAAGCGTAGAGAATATTTTTGAGAAGAGTTTTTCGACAAACCCAAAGGGAGATATTGCTGGCCAAATATCCCTCAAGGTAACATTGCAACACTGTTGGGTTAATTGGGTTTGTTGACAAATCTGGTTTTAATGGTGAATTTTTGAGTTCTAGTGATTTTTTGTGACAATCCATGTTGGTAGAGAACCATGATAGAGGAATGTATTATCTAGTTGAAATACAAAATTATATATACAATATGGTGCAATTTTCCAGTGCTTGAATAAAATTTGGGGTCCAAAATTTAATGTTTGGTGAGCATCTTGAAAATTGGATTTTCTTGAAGGTCTCAAAAAAATATAGAAAAGTAATTATTTTCATGAATCTACGATTCATGTATTGGATTTTTTATACTATAGAAGAATTTTGATGGTGATATTTTTGATTACGACAAGCTTCGCGAATAGTAGAGGTGAAGAGAATTGCGATAGAGAATTGCAGAGATGGCACAAACGGATTGACGGAACGCTCATCGATTATGACGAGCTATGTGATCTGAAATTTTCTGTGGGGATTTAAGATATAGAGATAATTTCAAAAGGAAATTTTATAGCATTGTGATATGAGCTTATGTGGTACGGAAATTTTGTGGAAGGTTCTCGAGTCAGTGGAATATCCTATAAATAGGTGTCGACCCGAATGATAATAGTAGAGAGTTTTTCAAGAATAATTTGTTTCTCCAAAATCATAAATGATGTTTGCGGAGGCTATGTGTTTCAAGAAAGGTAAAATTTTTATGATGGATAACCTAGCTTCGCGAATGTGGTGTGTTCTGCATTGGATCAGTGATCTATAGAAAGGAAGTCACTTGGCGATGGCGTGAGCTAAGTGACGACCTATGATTTGCGAAAGATTGAGCTCGTAAAAGGCTTGAGCACTGCGAAGGTGTGAGTTCTTTAAAGTAGTTATCCTTATGTAGGTTTGTGCTTTTCAAACATTTCATGACATTAAGAAGTCTCATTTTTTTTCTTTGCGAAATTGGGAGCTACGCAAAGTAGGGATCATTGCGAAGGTAATTCCCAATGTTGGTTCCCATTGACCAGTGGAAAATTGGTATTCATCAGTAGATGAAACTTGTACATCAACATAGCATTTACCTATAACTGAGGATGTATTCATTAGTGATAATAAAGATACCTATAGGTCTATAAACTCTGAGTGGATCTTCTAATGATGTAGCAAGCTCACTTCAGTTGAGAGAGCAGCGATTTCGTTGTTTTTTGAAATAAATGAAAATTCACTTTTTTATTATTGAAGAAATTTTAAGGAAAAAAGGGAGAAGACACATGTATCATGTAGAGAAATCATCTAAGTAAATAGAATAATTATTGACTTAAAAATTGATCCTACTGGAATAATTAACCTTATATAGTCTCCAATAAATATTAGTTACCTGCAGATCTGGATAATCATTTATACGGTCTTCAATGTGATATGCCAAATTGTACATTGATTGAATGTAATCTTCTGTGATCATTTTATTTTAATTTAATCCTCTAATCAATATTAGTTTTTTTATCAATCCATGAACTCTTATCTTTATTTGTGTCCACCAAAATAATTCTCTCTGTCATCTTGTCTGCTTCTTCATGTGTGGCTTCAATCACCAGGATGTTCTCCACCATTTCTTCCTTTGATTGAACAATCAAATATAAGTCCATATCCCCCTTTGGGATGAAGAGATTTGTATTAGAGGTCTCTAATGGGTCTCATGCTTCTCCATGTAGATCACTAATAGTAAGATCCTCCACAACTTGGTCGGCCGGTAACCAGATGAGGTCTCCCGTTACTCCACCCGGATGAACACTTTCCTTAGAAAGTCCACCTCTAGATTCATTCACATTGTAAATAAAGACCCTATCATTCTCCTTGGGCCTCAATATAGAGGCATATATTTTCTACATTTTTTGGGTGGAAATATTAAATTTTACATCCTTTTGATTTATTCCATTTGTCAAGGATGGTGTTCCCTATGTGCTTGTCTTCCTTCATTTCTTTCTTCCTCCTTGGGCTGTGATGTCCCCTACAGAGTTGTCCCCCTATAAAAACATCAAAAACATATCCAGAATCATCATCACAAGAATCAACATTAGAAAGGACAAGTCCACCTTCCATGTATTCAGCATACTCACTTTGATGCAGGACCAGCTCACTAGCATCCATCCAAAAAATTGATTAAACAACATTAAACTAGATAAAAACTTCCTTGGGGTAGACCCTTTTGTAACATTCTTCTAACCATCAGGATCATGTAAATGATCCACCTGACCCTTAAACCCAATTTAACAAACCATGTCAACTACTTTTCTTACCCCTCTAGGGCAGACCTCACTGTAGAGCGCACCGTCTTATCATAGTAATCTTGAGTCACCACATTGGTTACCCATGTATGCCATGTAGTTTGATCAAATTGCATGGAAATGAATCCAGCGCCAACACAAAGTGCCTCATTATATGGGGAAGGGGTGCCAAATAAACCCATAACATCTACTCCCATGATCCAGATGATCCCTGCACACCTAGAACACCCAAATCACATTTCAACCTATTGAACACATCTTCAACCTTGGATTTCACCTCTCTCAAGTGTACCTCTTTCAAGACCAAGACTGACTCACCCAATTACATCTTACAAGATGCTTCTAAAGAAGAAGAGGGTCTTGGTTCTCTAGCACCTAGAACCTCGTTTTTTTCCTTTTATCATGGTTCCCATGACTACATGCTTCCTCTGGATAACCCAGGCACAATCACGAGAAGAAATAGTCGTCCCATTGCTCAAAATAAACTGATTGTTTGTATCTGTCTTCTTCCCCCATTGATTTCCACAAAAATTCAACTTTATTCTAAGAACTATCATCATCAACACAGATTCATAGGTAAAAAGTATGACAAAAACAATTAGTTATACTATCTAAACACAAGTATCAATCCACAAAATTACCTAACATTTTAAGAATAGTGGGGATTTGAAAAGGAAAGGGAAGTTTAGAAAATAATACTCATATTCTGGTCATGGAAGGATCTCGGTGAAAATAGTAGTCATATTACCATCCGAAAAAAAAAGAATCAATTACAGTTTCATGCCTGGGGCACACTGGACCACACTGCAATGAGTCCACTTCATACATGTAAATACTATTTCGCTTATAGTGGATTTTGTACATTAACACATCATAGGTTCATACTCCTTGGACGTATCCCAATGAGGTTGAACCATGTAAAATTGTTATTTCATGATCATGCTTTAAAATTCATTCATAATTTACGATGAAAATGAGAGAGATAAGAGATCTTTTTCTAACAACAAAACAAAATCAAAAGGGGTAGTTATTGTAATTTTCCATACCTTGACTCTCCCCCACCCCTCAGGGTATCTAGCATAGTGGACCTAATAATTTATATTCATTATGAAGACTTAATCAGATTAAAATATTTATAATGATTGTACAATGAATACGGATAGAGAATCATGAAACATCAATGTTGTTAATGAGCCATGGAAATTTTTCTGATTGGATTCCAATAATTCATGGAGAATTCAGAGATAAAAAGGGGCAAATAATTATCATTAATTTTTATTAATGTAAAATAAGTACAAAAAGAGAAGAAAAATGGTCTATGGGGGTCTAATGTACATTAGGACAAGGGAATCTATTCTGATCAAATTGACGACTCCTATTTAAATTGGTAAATATTGGTGAGTATAGTTCAATTGACACCTATAAATCAAGGATCATCTAATGAATCAATTTTTTGAAATATCGATAAACATTTTAAATTAGGTAAAAAATTTGGGTTTAAACAGAAATATTCAAAAGTCTAACCCTATGGATCGATGGACTGTGATTAAATAATGGTCCTGGAATATTTTTTTAAAAAAAATACTATGACTTTTTCTGTTAAAAATGAAATCTTAGGAAACCAAGACACCAATTCATTATCGATTTCCAATCATGAAATATATCTTTGAAAGCCTCCAAAAAATTCATAGGGTTTCATGGATAAGGCTAGGGATATGATATAAAATTTATTAAATGAGGAAGGCATGTGCATGAACTCGATCAAATAATTCACTCTGTATAAAAGGAATTCAAGAATGGAGTCGTTGTTATAGAGTACCCATTAGAGATCAATGATATATAAGAGAAAAAATTCATAGGGTAGTGATTCCATTTCTATTTGTTTGGTGTAATCATGGAAATCTTTAGTAGTTCACCTGGATATGGAAGAACGATATGTGATCATAGTATCCTTATTTTTTTATTAGGATATTTTAATTTTTTGCCTAAAATCCATGAGGTGGGTAGAATTCAATGATGATGTTTTTTCCATGAATATATATAGAATGTTTTAAATAATATTTTATAAGAGAGAAACATATCCCTTTTAGGATTTTGTGGCCTGGGTGGCTTGGTAAAGGTAAAAATATAAATATTAAATAAATTATATCATGTGTACGATGTTTTCCATAAAAAAGGAATAAATTTTATATGGATCCTAAAATAATAAATCAGATAACTTATTTAAATATATAATATGGGTTTTACTATGGGAATAAAAGAATCTATGTGATCACCATGCTTTATTATTGATCATTTTCATGGTTGGAATAATATTTAAATTAATAATTAAATTATTTTTTTTTATTTTAATTATTCTAGACTAAAATATTCTATATAAAATCATGGTTATAAAAATATCAAAGGTTCTCTAGATATAAATATTGATTGAGAAATGGATATTATTGAGGAGGGCCTTACTGGATGACATCAAGATTGAGGATCAGAGAATAATTTTCCACGAATCATTTACATGAATATACATTGTGGATCTCGCCAATTACAATTTAAGGAATTATTCCTCAGTGATCAATAATAAAATCAAGGTATGATATCATTTTTTGGATTTTCTAACTTTTTGAATATCCCATGTCAAATTAGAGTCAAACCTTATATCATTATTGATTCTCTGATCAATGGATAATTTTTGGGTATTTCGTTATCTTCATATAATTTTTAATTGATGTGTTTTTATTATTCATTTTTTAAATTCAAATTCTTTTGTCGATAATAAATTATAAAAATGAGAAATTTTTTAACAATGTCTATTGTACATAACTCAAATTTATATTTTGTTGTTTCTATCTATATTCATTGTTCATTAATCATCAATATTCAATTGAATGGCCGTTTGAAAAATACTATGTGAATTATCATTGTGCAATCATATTTTGGTGAAAATGATAATTACTAATGGTATGGGATAAATATGGATCGTAAAATAATGGATTTTGAAGAATATATAGGATCATGTTTAGATTTAGAGATCCCCAATTCATTGTTTTTGGTTGTCAAATTACATAGTGAGAAAGATGATATTCCATATTAGATTTGATGGATGTAACTAGGTCACCAATGAAAACAAGTTTCCATTGATCCCAGATCTTTTCCTATCAGTGATTCTAGTGGCTAAAAATTGATGATGTTTTGTAGGTGATATGTGTATAACATTATTGGTTGTCTGTAAAAATCCCAAAAACATGGTTTGTGCACTTTAAAAAGCAAATATCGTGTTATCCTTCCTATAGGTCAAGGGTTTACGCATATAGAAAAGTCTCACAAGCCATGTGACACGTGTCACATGTCATGAAAAAAGATGTTAGAGGATTATAGTGTTTCCTTTTAGTACATAGTCATGGACATTTCCAGGAGCTTGGGAATAGCTGGAGAACGTATGAATGATATAGTTCTCAAACATGGCCAGAGTACTCGAACATAGCTTTGTACATCAGTATAACTATAGAATGATGACATGAAAATATGTTTATCGGCACAAGACAAATTACACAGGAAGACATGGGGTACAAAAGGCACCCCATGTACTCCATATGCATGTCATGTACATTATCTTTGGTAGGTTGTAGTTCTTTTCCTTGTTAGTGTACACCAATATAATTTGGGTGTGTTCACTTGGTCATCCCTATGAGGGTACAACGTCGATTTGTGTCTTCATCATAAGATTCAGATCACCTTGATGGGATTTGTCTCAAATATAATTTAGGAATCCCTCTATATTTACCAATGTGTGATACTCTATAATCCATTATCATTATAATTGGTTGGGATGTATAATCATCTTGACCAACTAATATGGGTGTATTTTCCCCTACATAGATGGTTATTCAATGTTGTTTTTGGCATACACCAGATGTCCTGTATGATATCCTGCATCTAATCATTATGGTATTTTGAGTAATAGTGGATAATATTTTATCAAATCTCAATTACCATGTACTCTATAATGAGTACTATAAATGTCAAACTGTTCTTTGAAGTGATTTCTCATGGATGAGTGTCAACTTTATTCCCCAAGAAGAATCATGTGGCCGGTAGTATTATTGATAATACCATTAGATTTGGGGAATAAATTGTTTTATTTGATTTTTTTAATTTTTTTATCATACAATGGTTGACATACGTTCATATTGATGTTATGACTACATGCTCAATGGTTTATGTTTTATGATTTTGGGTTTTCCGACTAGGTTTTTTTATATAGACCCCTACATTGGTTTATCCCACACATGTTTTATCTTATGAAACTGATATGCCATTGATGGAGACATAGGTGGTCCAAGAGAAGGAGATAATAAATCAGATTGACAACCATGGTTTATACCTGTTGTTTACATTGATAGAAACCCCCTCATACATCATAGGATGAAATATATTATACATTTTGGGGGGATTATATTTATCCCTTTATTATTTTCATCACTTTTATCATACTCTATTTTGCGATATATATATATCTATATATGAACGGAATTTTTTATTTTAAAAATATCACCTTTAAAAATTATATTGGTATTTGTGGGTATGTGTGTGTATTTACCTTACGTTGAGGCCTCACATGTTTATCTTATGAATACTCATCATTTTTCTCTGATCCCTAGAAAATTTTGGGTAGTCATGGGGTATCCCACTCTGATTACTACTTTACAAGAGGGCCTTAGTGGGTCAGGCCGTGAAAGTACATTTTTTAATGATAGAGAGAAATCATTTAAAATATTATTTCAAAGAAAATTTCATTAAAAATACATTGATATAAAATAAATCATATGAAGTAAGGTGATATAGAATGGAATAATGTAATATCATGTTGTCGAAATATCATTATAACTTTTAGAAATACATATAGTATAAAATGACAAAATTAAACAGATAAATAAACCATTTTTTGTAAAATAATGAATGTAGATTAATGGATCATTATATATTAAAAAAATTTAGTTTCCATAATAGTAAATATAACCTTAGTGGGATGAAAAAACATGGATATGGGTGGTGGGTAATTATTTAAAGTGATATGAAATATTCTAATTAAATTTTCGTTTTTATGAAACATTAGATTCATCAAAAAACAATAATTTGTCCTTAAAAATTATTTCCCTATAAAATAATATTAAATTTATACATATAAACCCCATATAGAAACATATATCAGTTTTAAATGTTTATTATCTGATTGGAGAAATTATGACCCATGAAAATATTTGAGTCTTGAAAACCAATTAATATTTAATGACCATTTTACTCAAAACATATTGAAATAAATGAACTTAATATTGAAAATCAATTACCATTAATAAAGTTTATTTAATTATATAAACAATCAATTAGTAAAAATATACAACATTTGTTATTACATGTATTTTATCTAGATTTAATTTTATATATTAAATAGAAAAATTCCAAGACCAGACCCAAAGACGATGTCTGATTACGAGGCCTGGAGTGCCTGAAATAGTTTGTTGAAAATATTATTTATTTTAATAGAACTCATGTCGTGGTTTCATGAAAATTTATGATAACTCATGAACAGGTTCCCATATAATAAATTTGAGGGCACTGTTGCATTTAATGTAGGAAATTTACTTTAGGTTGGGCCAAACATCAACTGGCGTGTGTTACCTGTGAAAAGTTTTTTTCAAACATTAAGAGATATAAAATAAATCCAGATTATTTTACATTACATTACATGTCAATGTAGTGGAATTTTACCTTTTTAATAATACTTTTTAGAGAAATACATGTTTTTAATCATAAACCAGAAATTTATATGTGGAATGAAGATGGAAACCCCTCCGATGAATGACGATGAATGTTGATTGATTGAGGATCAACAATGATACAAACCATCATTCTTTTCCAATGCTTGATCTAAAAAAGACTTTGGATGATTATATCATTGTGATTTCCAATTCCCAACTATGATAAAATGACAAAGATAGACCAACCAATGAAAATTTGATTTTCATTTCAATAATTCTTTTAGGGTTTAAAATTTTAAGATAGATATTTTTGAATATCTATGTTTTTTATACATTAAACCTTGTAACATGATCAGGTCAAGGATGACATGATAGAGGACAATATTTATTATTTAGGAATTTGGGTTTTTTATTTAAACCCAATCTATTGTCTTCTTCGTGATTTCTTCACCCATGAAACCCTTATGAAAACTATCGAACATTGATCCACCAATCCATGGTGCAATGTTCCGAGATTGAAGTATTTGACCTTTTTATTGAAAAACGGGCATGTGATGGGAGCATGGTAGAGTTAAAAAAAGGTAGTAGCTTATCACAGTTCTAGGAAGGATACTTGTGGGTCATAAAGTGGGGAGGATAGGACATGGCCGGAGGGGGCTAGTGCAAGCGGAGCGCGAGTCGGTGAAAAGCCCCTGACGGTGGTAATAGGTCATGGTATTGGTGGGGCCTTGTGGGAGCCCGTTGTGGAAAAGACCACAAATGGTGACTGAGGTCCATGACATGAGATTACAGAGATAATATGGGATGTGGCTCAAAGCCACATTTGAGGATACCACAATAGCGAATTCGTTGGGAGTGCAGAGGAGGCCAGTCGGCCAAAAGAAACATGGAACAAAACTGTGTTGATCAAGTGACACAGATGGAGCCAAGAGGTAAATATCATGGACTTAAGTGAGCGTCCTAGGAATGCCACATCTTTGAGAAAAAACTGGCATGTATACAGCTGTCCGAACTAGGGTGGTTGGGCCACTCTGGCATCTGAGAGGACTAGACCAAGCGGCCCATGGGGTTGGGTCTAGTAGGTCCTTCGACTACGCCCAGAGGGAAGTGTTGTTTTATACTAGGCAAGGCTAGGTCTGTAACAACCCGAAATTTTGAATAAATCTTGTTTCCTAATTTCATGTGATATTTTATTTTTATACTCAACAAAAATGTTTTATTTGATAAACATTATTATAATTAAAATGAGACCATTGGGTTTTGACTGTTATATGACCATTGGTCAATATGACTCCTGTGAAAAAAATGTTTTCATTATTGTCTCTAAATACAAGTAATATTGGTTAATTAATATAGAAAGAATATTCGATGACCTCACCCAGTAGTCTTGGACTGATCGAAGCCCATTTAACAGAACATGGGAAGGAGGTAGCACCACTGGGCTTTGCTCTGGACCAAACCCAAGAAAAACATCATCATGTGAAGCTAGAATGGAATCGCCTTCGCGAGAAGTTCATCCTAATAAAAATTACTACTCGTGCGATGTTGGCCGAGCCTTCCTCGGATTCTCTCACCTTAGCACACCTTAAACATAGGTCATATTCTGGTGTGATAAGGGGCTATTTAAGGAGACCGTAACTACCTTGTGTAATCCTTTGTTTTAAATAAAAATTGGTATTTCTTCTTATGATGATGTTTATGACTTTTCAAATGTCCGGATAAATATAGTCTGCATATTTTTGACGAATTTTAGAGAAAGGATATTTTAAAAAAATGTTTATGTAAACCTTAAATAATTAAAAATGTGTAATGATTTTCAAAAAATGGTCTTCTACAATTATGTTCAGTACGAAATTTAGAGTCTAATAAGATCAACTTGATTTTTGATGAATAGTAAATTATGAATAGTGATTTTATGCTTAGGATTAGTAATGTGACCAAATGGATTAGTAATCTCACTTAAAGAATGGTCTAATAAGATCAACTTGATTTTTGATGAATAGTAATTTGTGAATAGTGATTTTATGCTTAGGATTAGTAATGTGACCAAATGGATTAGTAATCACACTTAAAGAATGGTTTAAAATAATATAGGCTCCTTGATTAAGTAATATGATTCAATAAAATGGTTAAATAACAGTTTCATAAATTATTATTCAAGTATTAGATTTTTCGGGTGAATAGTGTTTTTTAATTAACAATTAAATTAAAAACGTTTAGAAAATTATTTTTATAAAATGGATTTCATTTTTGAACTCAGAGCATCCATATTATGTTAAGGTAATTTTTGCAGTTTTTTCTGAAAAAAATGAATTTTCAGTGAATAGTGTATTTATTTAAAAATAAAATTAAAAATATTTAGAAAATTATTTTTATAAAATGGAGTTCATTTTTGAAATCAGAGCCTTGATATTTGGTTAGTGTGAAATTTTGGGATTTTTCTGAGAATGTTGAATTTTCAATGAATAGTAAAAATACAGTTTTAGGGTTTCGGTATGTTTAATGACATCCTAACTATGTCATGGTGATTTCAAGAGATATTTTAAGGTTTGACCGACCTAATGTGATGGATATTTGTATTGGGGGCCCCATGTGGCATAACTTAATGGGAAATATCATGGGAGAGCACATGATTAATACCAAGCCCTCCTCTCATCCATTTGACTCCGAAACCATCCTCAACTAAGTTATGGTCTGATTAACTCTCAAGTATTCTTTTCCAAGGTGCACCCAATCCCTCAAGGTCCAAACCGTTGAGTTCTAAGAGTTACGTTTTAAGGTAAGGGATCTGATCTCTCTCTTTCTTTTCAAGAAATAACTTTTATGGAATTTCTTTTATGCTCCATGTTCTTATGTTAAAGGGTGTCCTTTTATACTACTCTTACTTCCCTTTTCATTTTCACATAATGAGAGATCCCCTCTTACTCTCAATATTTCATTTTATGAAGTTTTAAGTGGCGCCGTTAGGCTGCCGAAATTTTTGTAACAGATTCTTTCTCCCTTCTCAATTTTCAAGATCAATTTTCATGTAAATTATTTCAAGTTCCATTTTATTATGTGGGGATGTGATCTCTAAATTTATCATACTGATCTTTTATGATAATATGATGAGAGACCCCATTTTATCTCTTCAATTCTGTATTTTGAAGGTTTATGGGCCGCCGTTAGGCTGCCGAATTTTTAAGTGGTTCTTTCACCCTTCTCATTTTTCAAAGTTCTACTTTCATGTCAAGTCTTTCAAGTTCCTTTTTTTATGTTGGGGTATGATATCTATATCTATCATACTGATAATTTATGTTCATTTTATGAGAGACCCTTTTTGATCTCATCAATTCATTTTTGTTGAAGTTTAAGTGGCACCGTTAGGATGCCGAATTTTTAAGGGATTCGTTCACCTTTCTTATTTTTCAAAGTTCTACTTTAATGTCAAGTCTTGAAAGTTCATTTTTATTATGTTGGGGTATGATCTCTATATCTATCATACTGAACTTTTATGTTCACATTATGAGAGACCCTATTTTATTTAATCCATTCATTCTTGTTGAAGTTTAAGTGACGTCGTTAGGATGTCGAATTTCTAAGGGGTTCTTTCACCCTTATCATTTTCCAGATCTACTTTCATGTCAAGTATATCATGTTTTTAATTATGTTGGGGTATGATATCTATATCTAACATACTGATAATTTATGTTCATTTTATTAGAGACCCTATTTGTTCTCGTCAATCCATTTTTGGAAGTTTTAAGTGACGCCGTTAGGCTACCGAATTCTCATAAGAGAAATCTTATTTGTTTTGTCTTCCTTCCATGTTCTTCGTTTCATATGGTATATCATTAAAATTTCATTACCATGTTCTTAAATCCTTTATATTATTTTCCCATACTATTTTATGGATCATTTATGAGTGGGTGACCCATGTCCCCTCTCTTTTCAACGTTTTCTAAAACCCTGTAATGTAGCCATTATGCTGCAGAATTTTTGTTTCAAAATGCCTCTGTCTTTTTCTCAAAATTATTTTATGTTATTACATGAATACTAAAGACTATTATTTCTATAGGGGTATTCACATATATACCTAAATGTTCTATTTTAATTTTTGGGATTTACATACATGAAACCCGCTCTCCCCTTCAGTGGGTTTAAAGTGACGTAAAGATCATGTCTTTAAAGTAGTTTTTAAAAAATTGTGATTATGAAATGAAACCCATTTATTTTATGCTATATGGGTTATTTATGAATTGTTTGATGATGATATATGTGGCTCACGTGATAATAAAGGAAAGTTTAAGGGTGCGCTCTGATAGCACTCCAATGCATTGGGTAATGATGTAACCACTAGAGATTACAATTTTAAGGGTGCACCCTGATAGCGTCCCATTGCATTGGGTAATGATGTAACCACTAGAGATTACAATTTTCACAATATCTTGTTGAATAACCTTGGTAATTTTCAAATGACACCTTGGGGATGGACCTTGGTGATACGTTCATAATTTTCTATATTAAAGGTTGTATCCACATCTTCAAGTTATGAAAAATGTTATTTTTATTATGATACGCCTCATGGTTTCTTTCTAATGCCTTAAAGTTCTTTTCATGGCATTATTGGAGAATCTCAAGTTCACATGTAAAATGTCTCTCTTGTTTCCCTTACTGGAACTTCTGCTCACCCATTCTTTTGATGTATATCCCTAGGTTATGAGATGGAGTAATGAACCTAGGATGAACATGAGGAGAAGCCTTTAAAGTGTTTAAGAAGAATGTTTTATTTTTTCTTGGTTTATGTTCCTGGTTTCCAAGACACTGAACCTTTAAGATCCTCAGTTTTGTGTAATGTAATGAAATATTATTTTATAAAAATACGGGATGCTATAGTTGGTATAAAAGGATGGTTTAGTTATTTGTTGAAATTAGGATATGAAAACATTAGGAAGAAGCGTATAGAAAAGTTTATATATAGGAAATCTTCCTGGTATTTTGGTGAGTATTGAGTAATGGGTTGCCAAGAAAATACATCCCTGTCTAGATATGAGTGGGTAGAGGTGGCTCTGGCACATATGTACATAGGGGTAAAACCCGAAAACACCACTTTGAGCTAGACTCGAACGGGAACTGGTACACGACAACGGGCCTTGCTGCACTCTTGGTTATGAAACTCCCGGGGGATATGCTTTGGTAAATTCATAAGCTTCGTATGAACCATTATTAAAGGAACAAGGATAAAATAAAATAAAGATTCACATAAGAATATATGATCATGGATAAACTAGTTTGGAACCTAGGGGATCACAAGTTAGGATATACTTTTATTCTGCATGTTTATCCTTTTATGCTTAAAGTTTCCTTTTCATGGTTATTACCTAAGTATTTAAGCCCCTAATTATAGTTTCTTTTCATAGTTAATGGATGGAAATGGAAGAACATGTCCCAACAACCAATGTGATAGGAAATGCGATGATTGTCGTATTAATATGACAGAGATGATTAGGGGATTAAAGGATGATAATTTTTTTGTAAGACGTTCACTGTTTTGGGGACCCTATATGATCGAGGTAAATAGATTACTATGGTATTTTCATTAAGGAGTAAGTTTGACTTATATTTTGAAGAATCGATGAATTTAAGGTGGACTTATAGTAATTTAGGTTACTTATGGGAATGATTAACCTATCTTGGGTAAAATATGTTTGGGTTAGCTATTTTTGTTATAAGATTTTAGGAGTGGTTGATGTTGTTTGGAGATGAACAATGTTGTTTATTTTGGAAGACTATGTTATAAAATCCTTCTTGTATTTGGGTTTCAATCTTAGTTTAGTTTATTTTGAGGAATTTTAAGGACCATTATTTATGGAATGGTCTATGATGAACATTGGGTAGTAACATGGAACATTGAAGATTTAAAAGTAGTTTCCATTCCTATGGGATTCTTGCTTTTTGAAGAGTTGTTTTACCTTACCCTTTCTGTTTTTGGGATAATGTTTAAAGATAGAAGAAATAAATAGTTAATATTTTGTGGATTATGTGATTATCTAGAAGATGATTCTTGTGTTTTGATGAGACCAAGTAGTTTTGAATGCTCATCGTTTGGAGAAAAGATTAGTTTGGTAGAAACATATTAAAGGGTGAAACTCTACATGAAGGTAGATATATTTCATTATGTTTTTGTTCTATGTTGTAAATGAATTCCTCAAAATTATGAAAGGAATGTAAAACAAAAACTTTGTTGGTTTACGTTTCCTACTAGGTAATAAAATATCGTTTACACACATCATAAGTTTGGGATTTTCTTATGGATAACTTTCTCCTAATCATGTTTTCTATCACTCTCCTTTAGAACGTGACCCTTTGTTTTCTCCTCCATGCCCATGTTTCCTACATGGAATCGTAGTATGAGTAAACTCAGGTAGCCTTTGTACTTCCTTTTTCTTTCTTTTAAAGTAATAGTGTTACTGACTCTTTTTCTGATGTGGGACTTTCATTGAAATTTAAAAACCCAATTTTAAAAATTGCGAGGACGCAATTTCTTATGGGGGGAAGATTGTAACGACCCGAAATTTTTAATAAATCTTGTTTCCTAATTTGATATGTTATTTTATTTTTATACTCAATAAAAATGTTTTATTTGATAAACATGATTATAATTAAAATGAGACCATTGGGTTTTGACTTTTATATGACCATTGGTCAATATGACTGTTGTGAACAAAATGTTTTGATTATTGTCTCTAAATACAAGTAATCTTGGTTAATTAATATAGAAAGAAGATTCGATGACCTCACCCAGTAGTCTTGGACTGATCGAAGCCCATTTAACAGATCATGGGACGGAGGTAGCACCACTGGGCTATGCTCTGGACCAAACCCAAGCTAAACTTCATCATGTGAAGCAAGAACGGAATTTCCTTCGCGAGAAGTTCAACCTGATAGAAATTACTACTCGTGCGATGTTGGTTGAGCCTCCCTCAGATTCTATCACCTTAGCACACCTTACACTTAGGTCCTATGCTGGTGTGATAATGTGCTATTTAAGGAGACTGTAACTGCCTTGTGTAATCCTTTGTTTTAAATAAAAATTGGTATTTCTTCTTATGATGATGTTTATGACTTTTCAAATGTCCAGATAAATATAGTATGCATATTTTTGATGAATTTTAGAGAAATTATATTTTAAAAAAATATTTATGTAAACCTTAAATAATTAAAAATGTGTAATGATTTTCGAAAAATGGTCTTCTACAATTATGTTCAGTATGAAATTTAAAGTCTAATAAGGTCAACATGATTTTTGATGAATAGTAAATTATGAATAGTGATTTTATGCTTAGGATTAGTAATGTGACCAAATGGATTAGTAATCTCTCTTAAATAATGTTTTAAAATAATCTAGGTACCATGATTAAGTAATGTGATTCAATAAAATGGTTAAATAACAGTTTCATAAATTATTAATAAAGTATTAGTTTTTTCGGGTGAATAGCATTTTTTAATTAAAAATTAAATTAAAAATATTTAGATAATTATTTTTATAAAATGGATTTCATTTTTGAACTCAGAGCATCGATATTATGTTAAGGTAATTTTGGGGGTTTTTTCTGAAAAAAATGAATTTTCGGTGAATAGTGTATCTATTTAAAAATAAAATTAAAAATATTTAGATAATTATTTTTATAAAATGGAGTTCATTTTTGAAATCAGAGCATTGATATTTTTTTAGTGTAAAATTTTGGGATTTTTTTGAGAAAGTTGAATTTTCAGTGAATAGTAAAAATTCGGTTTTAGGGTTTCGGTATGATTAATGACATCATAACTGTGTCATGGTGATGTCATGAGATATTTTAAGGGTTGTACGACCTAAGGTAATGGATATTTTTATTGGGGGCCCCATGTGGACTAGCTTAATGGGAAATATCATGGGAGAGCACATGGTTTTGAGAAAAGCACATGTGAGGTGTCCCTTGGCCATTAATGCCTTGTCCCATCACTTTCCCTATAAATACCAAGCCCTCCTATCCTCCATTCGACTCCAAAACCATCCTCAACGAAGTTATGGTCTCCTTACCTCCCAAGGAGTCCTCCCAAGGTGCCCCCAAGCCCTCAAGGGCCAAACCTTTGAGTTTTAAGAGTTACGTTTTAAGGTAAGGGATCTGATCTCTCTCTTTCTTTTCAAGAAATATCTTTTATGGAATTTCTTTTATTCTCCATGTTCTTATTTTTAAGGGTATTCTCTTATACTCCTCTTACTGCCCTTTTAATGTTCACATAATGAGAGATCCTCTATTACTCTCATTATTTCGTTTTATGAAGTTTTAAAGGGCGCCGTTAGGCTGCCGAAATTTTTGTAACAGATTCTTTCTCCCTTCTCATTTTTCAAGATCTATTTTCATGTAATGTATTTCAAGTTCCTTTTTATTATGTTGGGGTATGAAATCTAAATTTATCATACTGATCTTTTATAATAATATTATAAGAGACCCCATTTTATCTCTTCAATTTAGTATTTTTATGTTTTATGTGGCACCGTTAGGCTACCGAATTTTTAAGTGGTTCTTTCACCCTTCTCATTTTTCAGAGTTCTAATTTCATGTCATGGCTTTCAAGTTCCTTTTTATTATGTTGGGGTATGATATCTATATCTATCATACTTATCATTTATGTACACATGATGAGAGACCCTTTTTGATCTCATCAATTCGTTTTTGTTGAAGTTTAAGTGGCACTGTTAGGCTGCCGAATTTTTAAGGGATTTGTTCACCTTTGTCATTTTTCAAAGTTCTACTTTCATGTCAAGTCTTTCAAGATCCTTTTTATTATGTTGGGGTATGATCTCTATATCTATCATACTGAAATTTTATGTTCACATGATAAGAGACCCTATTTTATCTCATCAATTCATTTTTGTTGATGTTTAAGAGACGTCGTTAGGCTGTCGAATTTCTAAGGGGTTCTTTCACCCTTATCGTTTTCAAGATCTATTTTCATGTCAAGTCTTTCAAGTTTTTTTTATTATGTTCGGGTATTATCTCTATATCTAACATATTGATCATTTATGTTCATATTATGAGAGACACTATTTGATCTCATCAATCCATTTTTGGAAGTTTTATGTGACGTCGTTAGGCTGCCGAATTCTCATAAGAGAAATCTTATTTTTTTTGTCTTCCATCCATGTTCTTCGTTTCATATGGTATATCATTAAACATTCATTACCATGTTCTTAAATACTTTATATTCTGTTCCCCTACTGTTTTATAGATCATTTATGAGTGGTTGACCCATGTCCCCGCTCTTTTCAATGTTTTCTATAACCCTATAATGTAGCCGTTATGCTGCAGAATTTTCGTCTCAAAATGCCTCTCTCTTTTTCTCAGAATTATTTTATGTTATTACGTGAATACTAAAAACTCTTATTTCTATAGGTGTATTCACATATATACCCAAAAGATCTATTTTAACTTTTGGGGTTTACATACATGAAACCCGCTCTCCCCTTCAGTGGGTTTAAAGTGACGTAAAGATCATGTCTTTAAAGCAGTTTTTAAAAAATTATGATTATGAAATGAAACCCAATTATTTTTTTCTATATGGGTTATTTATGAAATATTTAATGATGATATATGTGGATCACATGATAATAAAGGCAAATTTTAGGGTGCTCCCTGATAGCGCTCCAATGCATTGGGTAATGATGTAACCACTAGATATTACAATTTTAAGGGTGCGCCCTGATAGCGTCCCATTGCATTGGGTAATGATGTAACCACTAGAGATTACAATTTTCATGATATCTTGGTGAATAACCTTGGTAATTTTCAAATGAAACCTTGGGGATGGACCTTGGTGATATGTTCATGATTGTCTATATTAAATGTTGTAGCCACATCTTCAAGTTATGAAAAATGTTATTTTTATTATGATATGCCTCATGATTTCTTTCTCATGCCTTAAAGTTATTTTCATGGACTTATTGAAGTATCTCAAGTTCACATGTAAAATGTTTCTCTTGTTTCCCTTACTGGGCCTTCTGCTCACCCTTTCTATTGATGTATGTCCCCAGGTTGTGAGATGCATTAATGAACCTAGGATGAACATGAGGAGAATCCTTTCAAGTGTTTAAGAAGAATGTTTTATTTTTTCATGTTTTATGTTCCTGGTTTCCAAGACACTAAACCTTAATGATCCTCAGTTTTGTGTATTTTAATGAAAGTTTATGTTATAAAATGACGGGATGCTATAAGGTCAGCCAAACCAGATTGTGTTAGGCTGTGCCAGACCAGGTCTAGTTGATTATGGCTAATTCGGTCAGACCCGGACCGGACTCAGGTTGAACCATTTTACCAAAACAACCATATCAATAAAACTATGTGTCCATTTGATAAGTTTTTTGTAGAATATGGTCATTTGATAGGTGGTTTTCATTTTGGGTTACTATAAGTGGGTATTGAAATATGGAATAATATGTTTAGGAGTAGATTCTTGCACAAGTAATTCACTAATTGTGGAATCATGTGGCTGACTTTCACTTGGTTACATGGTTACTCTATGACTTGGTGACTTAGTGACTACGTGACTGGGGGATTCCTGACCCATTGACATCTTGTGTGTTATCAATACTCTAAGATTTATCTAAACTCTGTGTTTTATAGAAACATAGTGTGTTATCGACTCTCTCTATGAAATCAACACTACACATGTTATCGACACTTCATGTGGTATCGACATTGGGTGTTATGTGGACTACAACTAATACTATTGATTTCATTATTCAGACTTATACCATTGTGGTCTTATTTTATTTATTTTGTTTCCATTGTTTTATACTTTTTTGTTTCCCTCGTGGTATAATTCATTTGTTTCTTTTGTGGTATACTTTGTGTATTATGTAGTTTTATTACATTGGTGTTTTGTAGTATCTTATAGAGTATTGTATTAATCACCCTTACAAGGGATTTTCTCAAACGTGTCATTTCTTTTATAGAATTCTGATACTATGATGGAGTTCTAGGGAGACCAAGTCCGTATGGTTATTTGAGTGATCAAACAGCTGATGTGTGATCATACGTCTTAAAATAGTTTTCTTACACCTATCCATCAGGTATGGTTTTTAGTGGATCTGTTTCAGGAAATTATGCTATCACATTAGAAGAATAATTCATTTTGGTGGGCTTGTATTTTATCCCTATTTACATTCTATTTTTCTTACTGTTTTATTCTATGATTGGTACCTATGTGTTTTCATTCATTTTTTACATAGTTGTTTTTTATATTTCATTATTGTGGTCTTGGAGATGTGTGCATGTGTATAGGTACATAGTAAAATGACTTTCTTTTTTGGGATACATATACACAGTGAATGATTCCAACCCCTGGCCTATCAAAAGCAGTGTTGGGTTAGTTAGGGATTAGGCCCCTCTGGGATAGGATGTGACAGAGTAGCATCAGAGGGGTGGGTTCTACATAAGGACCAGGTGTCTGGGAGTTTGGGATGACAGAAATAGTTTTATGAGTTTGGAGGTTGGATTTCAAGCTATGGAATCCAGTGTCAGTGTAGTGCCTGATTTATCCTTACACTACGAATTAGAATTTGGATTTACAACCAAGTAAATTAATGCACTTATTTCAAGGAAACTAACAGTACAAGCATGACATATGTTTTTGGTTTTTTCTCATGTCCTTCTGGTGTAAACTCACATGGTATAATCTATTGACGTTGTTCCTCAAGATCTATTTCAAGATGCCTTCTCACAAATATCTAGGTAGGAATCCGATGCCTGATCAAAAGGATTGTTCAACTTGATATGAGGCATTGGTATATGGACCATTACAAGAGATAGCACCTCTAGATGGAGTACCATTGATTCCGCCACCCATCAACCAAGAGATACTACAAACACTACTAGTAGATAAATCATGATGGTTGAGGGAATTACATGTGTTACGGAGGTAGAAAACTCCTAGGATTAATGGTGAGAAGGACCTGGAAGTTGCGTAGGATTGTCTGGAGGCAGTTGACATTTCTCCCTCCTTGTGAGGATAACATTTGACTAGATGACAGATCTGGCCATGAGCCTTCTTTGAGGATCAGTGAGGCGATGGTGGTGCTTAGTGATCTAGACACATGACAAGACAACTCTCTCTTTGTTAGACATTGAGTGCCTCTTCACGTAGGAGTTATTTAGTGTGACTTTATGCTTAGTGTGTAAATATGAGCTCTTATATCTACAGTAGTGTAGTCATAAAGTATTATAGTTGTCCCTAAGATTTACAGATCATTCTCACTACTCCATGAATATGGTGCGAGACATGTTTATAATGATTAAACCATTGAGAACATTCAATGACAGTATATTAGGATGTTGATGATACCCCTTAACAACCCGACTTGTGTTGGGGTACTGGAATGAGCTTTTCATGTGGATAGATTTCTGGAAATTAAGATGCCAGTAGTGGGTGCTACATGTAGTCACCAGGTAGTTGAGTCTTCGATGGTTGGTAGCTGATAGTATTGGAAGAGAACAAGGAGGGTGAGATATTCTATTGGATGACCCTAGGACATAAGATTTGTGGTCCTAGGCTCCTAGGAAATTCGAGTCAGATAATGGATAGGTTGTGTTACTCATGTGTAAGTTAGGGGCATCTGGATAGAGATTTATAGACCCATCATATGACACAGCAAGAGACTATCGAGGGATATCACATGAAGATTTGGAGATATTAGTTTATTGGTCGATAGGGTGGTGAACGTCGAAGAAGAATGGGTTAGGTAGTAGGAGGTGGGAAAAAGTTTGAGGTACTACCAACACCACCACACAAGTGGTCCACCATGGGATCAGTGAGCTAGTAGATATGGATGATGATAGATATATGAGATGTTGAATTTTTAACCCATGTATCTCAAGATGATTAGATGTATGTTTTGTGTCTTATCTACCTTAGCTTCTATTTGGATAGGTATAGGTTGAAGTGACTCTTTTCTCTCCATGACCCTTGTTTGAGACTCAGATATTATAGTGGAACTATTGACTCGATCCCTACTCATAGATATTCTTATAGGGTGAGATTCGATGATCAGAAAATTGTTATGATAGTGTGTCCATAATATAATGGTGATAGTTTTTTTTCGGATCTCTTGGGGGTGGAATCAAGTATTTACATTATCATTCTCTGTATTGTATGGTTAAGCACCATTCATGCCCAGATTGACTGTTTTAGTAATAGATTGTACTGGGTCCATAGTGATGGGACCATGTTTTCTTTTGTATGAAATAGTAAAAAATTCAATGTTGTATGGAATTATACATTTTTGGGTGTAGATGATTACTCATTAGTTTTCTACTCTCACGCTCATTGAAGTTGATGATTGGAATCCTCAATTTTTGGTAGTGTTGGCAGAGAATGAGGATTTCTTTCTTGAGGATGTTCTTGAATTTAATCCACACAGAGAGGATGACTTATGAAGTGACATGTACCTTGAGATGATGATGATATCTAAACCTTCAAAAAATATGGATATAGTAGAGCTTCGAGTGATGAGGGTACATCTACAGGACTCTTATTAGAAAGGCATCGTGAGGACTAGTGTTTCATGATGGGTGGATGTATTATTGTTTTCCAAGAAGGAAGATGGGAGTTTGATATTATGTGTATACTTTTGGAACCTGAACCAGGTGAACATGATGAATATGTATCCACTACATTGGGTTGAAGACCCCTTTAATCAGCTAAAGGGAGACAGTTGGTTCTCGAAGATAGACCTCAGATCTGATAACCACAAATTTCGAGTAAGGGATGAGGACATCCCAGATATAGATTTTAGATGTCTGTACTAACACTAAAAGTACATGGTGACTCCATTTGACATGAAGAACACAACATCAATTTCCATGGGACTCATTAATGGTATCTTCCATCTTTATATAGACTGTTACAATGTTGCCTTCATTGATGACATCCAAATGTATAGGGCGTCTGAGGAGGAACACATGATACACTTGAGGATGGTCTTGGACATACTCTGAGAGCACCGGATTTATGGTATGCTATGGAATTTTCAGTTCCATATATTATAGGTCTAATTCTCTGGACATGAAATTTCAAATTATATAGTTGTAGTGGATCCGGTGAAGATAGAAGTGGTTCTAGCATGAGAGCCACCCAAAATTATTTCAAAGGAGCAATGTTTCCAGGGATTGGTAAGGTCATATAAATGGTTTATACTCGATTTTTCCAGAGTAGCAGAACCCTTAATGACATTGACATGGAAGGGTTAGCCATCTATGTGAATATAGAAGTTTCATTAGTATATTTGAATGTTAAGGCATAGTTTTATGATCACAATCATCTTGTGATTACTAGAGTAGGGTGTTGGGAAAGTAGTGGTCTACGATGCGTCTGGGAATGCTATTTGTTCTGTTCAGATGTATTAGGAAGAAATGATTTCATATCGTGGATTCTAATTGATAGAACATGAGTAGAATTATGAAATCCATGATCTTGAGCTAGTATTAGTAGTCACTTCCATGAAGATGTGGTGATACTACCTTATGGGAAAGATTTCTATTATCTCCTCTGACCACAAAAACCTAAAGTATATATTCTCTCAGAATTATTTGAGCATGATATATAGAATATGGCCAATGTTCCTCTAAGACAATAAAATTTCAAATTTCAATACTTTTGGGAAGGGGAACATGGTGTAAGACATTTCTAGTAGGATATCCAGCTTGTAGTTGATGGGCTATGCATTAGAATAGCTATCCACATTGGGGATATCCTTTAGGGATGAAGATGGAACAGACTACCATCATTCGATGGTAGTGATCCATCCACTCTAATAGAGGGTTCTAGGGTCATAGCTTGGAGACACCGAATAAGAGACTTTATGTGCTTAGATGTTCAAATGGCATGCCCCTGATGTATATTCCAATGTTGGGGGGAACATTGTTCCTTTTAGAGGATGCACAATATTAACAGTGACATTGTAGGAGGAGGTATTGAGGGAATTCCCTAAATCCCATTTGGTTGTACATTCCCATGTGAAAAAGATGTATCATTATCTCTGACGTTAGTTATCATGTCTAGGGATGAAGAAGGAAGTGGTAGTGTTTGTTTCTTAATGCCTCACTTGATAGCAAGTGTATGATGAATAACAGGTTCGATTGGTTTTGAATCATCCCCTTTATGTTCTATATTGGAAGTGTGATGTGATATCATAAGAAATCATGATATTTTTACCACATATGTCAATGGGGAACAATGACATCAGGGTGATTTTTTATTGACTTACCATGTCATCCCACATCCACATGATTCGGGTGAAGAATTCATTTTATAGCCTGGGATGCCTCTATGTGTAGGATATATTTCAAATCCCTATAGTCTCATCGATGATATTCTTATATTGTGATATCCTCTATAAATCCTAGTAGTGGAAGGGATTGTAGGAGGAATTTGGGAATCATCTAAATTTGTGTACAACATTTCACATATATAAGGACATCCATATAGAGATCACCATACCTGTTATAGAGGACATACTATGTGCTTGTATCATAGATTTTGGCCACGGTTTTGAGGATTACCCACCCCTAATAGAATTTTTATATAATAATTTCTACCACTCCACAATCAATATAGAGCCATTTGAGACCATGTATGAGCGACACTATAGTTCACTACTTTTCTGGACAGAGCTATCAAAGTCAGCATTGGTGGGTCCATAGTCAGTAGAGGAAATTACATAGAAGGTGTTGGTCATCCAGGAGTGGATGAAGACTGCACAAAGCCTTCAAAATTATTATGATGACTTCTGACAGAGGACCTTGTAGTTCTAAGAGGAGGACAACATGTTTCCTTTGGTATCTCGTCGATGCAGGATACAAATATTTGGTCGGGGTGGCAAGCTATCTCTGAGGTTCATCAATCCATTCCACA
The DNA here is from genome assembly GCA_963277665.1 of Viscum album. Classification (NCBI taxonomy): domain Eukaryota; kingdom Viridiplantae; phylum Streptophyta; class Magnoliopsida; order Santalales; family Viscaceae; genus Viscum; species Viscum album. The sequence continues at coordinate 1,300,225,337 of OY728140.1, read as the reverse complement.
TAGTTCATAGAGTTGGTGAGGTGGAATACTTCTTAGCTCTACCATCATAGTTAGAGCGGTTTCACGATGTCTTACACGTGTCATAGTTGAAGAGGTACAAACAAGATCCATAACACGTCATTGATTGGGTTATGCTAAACATTTATGATTGGGTGACATTCATGGAATACAAATTAGAGATATAGGATCAATATGAGAATATATTTTGTGGGAGGTTAATTCCATTGGTGCACATTCGGTTGTAGCACCAGAATCTCTAGGACGAAACATGGGAGTGGGAGACTCAGATTTGTGATCATCACCCCCATTTGTTTGTATAACATTATTATTGGATTTCAGGGATGTAATGACCTATTTTGGGAAGAATGTAATGACTCTCGTTGTTTTCTATTTTATTTTAATAAATTAATTGGAAATATTCTGGGAACAATTGTTGAGGCGACGTGTGATTCTGAGGCCAAGTGTGCTCGGAACAACTACTTGAATAACCTTAAGTGTTTTAATAGAATACGTGAGCGGGTTTCCTGAAAATATGGAATAACTCATAAATATATTCCCAAATCATAAATCCAATGGAACTATTGTATTATGTGTAGTGACTTTACATTAGGATGGGATTAACATCGAGTAGCACAAGTTGACTATGAATAATAGTTTTATAATGATAAAAAAAATTATACATTATTTTATATAATTCAATGTTTTGATGTAGTGGAGGCTTATCTTTTTAAGAAGCCTTTTCTGATAAATTTAGGGTCATTGTGATAAACACGGAATTCCAACAAGTTGAGGAGACGAAGAAATCTATCATGAATGATGATGAACATTAGCATATAGATGATTTATGATGATTACAGCATCCATTATTCATCAATGAAAGATCCAATAACAACGTAGGATGTTGATATGTTTTTGGTTTCCCATTTCCCTCATAGATACAATAATGAATGAAGACTAACAAATGAATAGGTTGATCTAATGTTTTATAGTTCTTTTAGGATGGATAGTTATTTTGAGGATTAAATGGGGAGATTGAACATTGTGATTATCTGTTGTAATTCCTTGTTAATCTTTATAAATTAACAGATCAAGGCCAAAACGAATAAAGGTCGGATCCTTTCCTAGTGAGTTTGTGTTATTTATATTGATTACCTCAATTTACCTTACTCTTCATGAATTCATCTCAATTGAAACCCCTACGTAATCAATTGACCACTGTGCCCCTGATCAGTGGTGCTACGATCCGATATCCAAGGATTTAACCCTACGACAAAATAACAGTTGTGAAATGGGAGTGTGGTATGGTTTAGGAGAGGTGGTGGCTAACTACACTATAAGGCCACTGTGTAAGTCCATCCATTATCGAGTGGATGGTAGTGAGGGCAGGACTTCTCTAGCAAAGACGGTCTAGGTAGAGAGACAGGATGCAACAACATTCTGGTAGGGTGGCCAGTGGCATCAGCAGGACGTAGTCTAATAAGGTGCGAGTGGGAGCCCATAGTGACGGTGGCCATGTGGAGTGATTGGGGGATATATTATGAGGTTGTATTGGTGAGATGAGACATGACTCGAAATCATGTTAGAGGAACCCACAACAGCAAGGTTGTAGGGCCTGTAGAGATGGAGGGCCAACTGCATGAAATGAAACATGGTTCCACAATGAGTTGGCGACTTGGAGGGTGTCATGTGGTCAGGGAGGACCAGATGGACCAATGGAGCCCGACTAGGGAGAGATGGATCTAGTAGAACAAACCAGCCCTCATGCAGTTGGACAGACAAGGGTGGACATGTCGCTCTAGTGCATCGACCAGTGGGAACCGACATTCTTGGTCTAACAAGACTTGTGGGATGACCCTAGTGGGATAGCCTAGTTCAGAATGGACCAAACATGGCCATTTTTAGATCATCCAAACTGGGGTCAGATCATTTTATAAAAATAATTGTATCTTACAAACTGTGTGTTTGTTTGACAAGCCATTTATGGTGTTGGGACCATTGAGATGAGACGTTTCTTTTGTGATACAATATGTTTGTTTTTGTGAAGATGGCATATAACCTAATGGAATGAGGATTACATTCTCCCGAAACAAGATTTTTATGTGTGGAATCCTATCTCTGGCTATGACTTGGTGACATGGTGACTGTGTAACATGGTGACTTGGTGACTATGTGACTTTAGAGATTCATAAATCATCAAAAATACATGTGTAATGAAAAATCCATGTGTTATAGAAATCATATGTGTTATGTACACTCTAGGTGTTATTGATACACTATTTTTTATCCATACTCCATCTGTTATCGACACATGGTGTTCTGTGGACTACGACTGATAGTCATAATTTTATGCTTTAGACTTATAACTATGTGTGCATATTGTACTTCATGTGTTTCCCTTGTGATATTATTTGTCCATTTCCTTCATGGTATAATTCATGTGTTTCCTTTTTTATTTATTAGTGACATTTCTTTGTGGTTTTAGGGTGTCATTCTTAATATTGTTTCACTCCCCCCAGCATGGGCTATGCCCACACATGTGGTGTCTTGTGCACATGATCAACACATTGAAGGAGTTATTATGTGAATAGGTCTAGGTGTTACATAGAGTGATCAGATAGAGTTGTTTTGCTCCTACTTCTTCATATGTCTAACATACTTCTACCATTCAGGTATGGTTTTCTACGGATGAGTTTTGGGAACATCTACTTTGAAATTGGTAGACACTTTCTTTTTGTGGTTTGGAATTTGAGCCTTATTTTCTTTCCATCTCTCCTACTACCATACTATGTGGTTGGTTACTTATTTAATGCATGTATTATTTAAATAATTTTTTTACATTTAAATATTTTTTGTCTTCGAAATGAATGTATTTGTAAAAGTATTTAGGAAAATTCCTCACATATATAGGATATGCCAACTCAGTTCTAGACGCCATCACACAGACTATTTCAGGTTTGCATGGGGTAGCCAATGTATTATCCCCTCTAGGATGGGATGTGATGGCATGTAAATGGAATTATGAAAATAAAATAAAACATGAGGAAATGGTTGAAATTTGAGAGGAAACTCCATACACAAATAGAAACTTTCAATTAACAACCTCATTGAAGGATGTGAATTCAAATGAAAAATAATTATCATGAAAATATAATGAATATTGATTAAAAATATTAATAGGGATTTTGATTTACAATTCTATGTAAAAAATTATTTATAATAGAAAATTTACCTTAAAGACTAAAAATTTGTGACAGAAAACCCTGACAACTTGAGTAATAATTTAATTGGAAACATTATTGGAAGGGGTATGAAATTGAAAAGAAAATAAAATTATTTAAATATAAATCACAGTATCCTGTATCAAATTGGAATAATAAAAACCATTTAATATAAATCTATATTCATAAATAAAAATATATTTCAAAAAAATAGTTTTTGACAGACAACATTTTCGACTTTAGATATTTTTAAATTACAACAAATTAGAGGATTGAAATAATATGGTCATATAAAATGTTAAATAAATTATTGCGAATGATAAATTAAATTCATGGGAAATATATAAATGATATAATTAATTAATTGGTTCATAACCTTAAATTGGGCATTAATGAAGTGAAATTTAGTAAAAACTATTACCATGATCATTATTAATTATGTGAACATGCCTAACATCATTAATAATCAAATTAATTTTATTAGATACCTAATTAAGAACCTTATTCACTTATATTTAATTGAATATATACCATTTTTATCATATTATATTTATTTAGTATATATTTTCATTCGTACAATGGTTATATGAGGTTTTTTAGTTAATTTATCTATAACCCTTATGTATTTTTTATATCATTGAAATAATATTAAAATACATTCATAGTATCCATGTTTTTTTTTCTGTGAATTATTTTTTATATTGAACATATTTCCAAAACCATCCATTATAGTTGGTGACGAGGAATCTATCATATTTCATGAAAAGGTTGTAGTCTACTGGTCTGCATGATAAATGATTCAATTTCCCAATGAATGAGATAGAATTAATATAGATTATTATTTGATACATTATAACATGTTTTAAATTCTATATATAATATATATAAATCAATCCAATAATTAAAACCATCCATGAGAGGTGGTAAAAATAAATGAAAAAAGTTGATTTATAAAGGTGGTAGTCTGTACACATATATTAATTTTATTTTTATTTTCCTTAGTTGATTAAAATTATTAAATTATATGATTGATTTAATATATTGAATTTTATGTATAAACATTATTTTTAGGTTAATATATTCTCAATGTTAGATAATATTAGTAATGTGTATAGTAAAAGAAAATAAAATGAGAATTTAATACTCACATTGGAAGGTTTAGTTTCCCTATGGAAAAGACCACAAGAATGAAAATGTTAAGAAAATAATTATTGGAAAAAATCTTATGATTGTGGGAGAGAATATTAGAGGATACAATTTGATGTTTTTAAATAATAAATTCTAACAATATGTTTTTCATATGGGATTAAATTGTTACATTATTATATGTCAATAGAATGGTTGGTTTTGAAATCCAATCAAATTTAAATAATTTTAGTTCAATATTAATGGTTCAAGGGATTCCAAAATGGGAAAATAATTCAATAATTGGATTTTTGGTCTACACAGACCAAAAAATTCCAATTTAAAATTTATTTTTAAGATTTGTTATTATTTCTTTATAGTAAGATAATTTTTTTGTTCCCTTTTTAATAGGGTAAATATATTTTAACCATATAATTAATTTTAATAATGAAATTTAAAATTGAACATATTAACAAAATTTAATCTTCTAATTTCATATTTCTAAAAATATTCTTAAAAAAATTATGAAACTATAGAAATTATATTTTAAAATTTTTTATGTAATTTCATCAATGCATTTTTTCATAAATAATATTTTTATGATTAAATTTTATATTAGGGGTAAAACTATAATGATTACTGATTTTAGTGGAATAAATTAATTTAATATAAAATAAGTATATTTTATGGGTATAGAAAATCATTAAAATTTTAATTTAACCATAAATCAAAATATTGAATTATAAAACTAGAAATAGGTTTTTATTAAATTTATGTTTTAATTTTTTGATAAAAATAATGGGCATATGATTCTCATGTTCAATGAATATTTCAATATCTAAACTTTTACTAGGTATATATATTTTAAATTGCATAAAATTTATTTTTTATTTTTCATGGTCTTTCTTAAATAGTAATTAAATAATAAATTATAATACTCATAAAACGCTCATTGATTCACAAAAAAAACTAAATTAATTTGGAAAATACTTAAAAATTCATAATAAGTTAATTTGTATATGTAAACATTAAATATTATTTTCATAATAATAATTTTAAATTATAAAATTCACCTAAAAATTTTTCAAAATTTTTGTACAGGGAACCGAAATGTTTTTTTAGTTAATCTAGTTTTTTTAATATAATGGTTATGTTTTCATATCATTTATCATGTAATATATATTGTATGGATGAAATATAGTTAATATGTACACATATATATATATATATAATATAAATATTTTCATTTAAATATAGATATTCATATCTCATAAAACAATGTTATGAAGTTTGAAATTGATTTTATTTTTATATACCAATTCAAATATGTAGATAATAACTAAAAAATGATAACAAAATAATACTTACTTAAAATAAAACTTATAATTTGAGAATAAGATATAAGGGTAAGATAATGTGTAATTTTATTTATTGGGGGTGATTTTTTTTGGAATTTATTTTACATAAAGTTTTAAAATATTAATCAATCACGACAATGATTCCCACTAGTCATTTTTGTAATAATCATTATTACAACTTCTCATAGAAACATAACATTTCCATGATCATGAAAACTAGATATCAAATCCATATACTATAATTGAAACCTTATTTTTGATGTCAATATAATATAACTCAAAGGGTCAGTGGCCCTAATGAATTCCAATAATCTATAGATGATATAGAAATATATTTATTTTTTAAAGATAGCATTATGATCATAGAATTTTATTTGATGAATCCTTATGATTATTTGGTTCTATTATAAATGAATGTGATATTTATTCTTATTTGATCTTATTTGGAGATCTCTATTTTTCCTATTTAAATATGATGAAAACATATGGAAGGAATATATATATTAATAGAGTTATTTAACTATATGATTAAAATTATTTCTTTATTATTGAATTAAAGTTGATATCCATGTTCAAGGGAACATTATATTATGAGATAGAACAATGTTGTGTCATAAATAACGTAATAAAACAAAATTTAATATAAAATAGAATAATAAAATATTGGCGAAATTTAAAGAATGTTTAATCTTAAGAATTATAGTATAAAATATACCTAATATGTCAATTTAAGTTGTCAGTTGATATTTTTATGATAAATACAATCCCAAATTACTAAGTGTATTAATATATCTCATATTTAATGATATCTATGTTTTTTAACATATTTTTCATAAAATAGTAAAGAAATGTAAATAATAACTAGGAGAACATCATTATGTTGAAATAATAAATATTTAACTATACATTAAAAATAATGAAGTATAAGTCCCTAGTAAATAATGAAATTGAAATATTATTTATCAATTTTTTATATAACTACTTCCACTATTTAAAATTTTTTACTTTTCAATTTCAATACATTTAAATAATATTATAAGATAAAATAATTAAATTCAATGCATTTTATATCTATATTGTCCAATAATTTTTTGTCTTCTGATGAATTGTAAAATGATGTTTAAGAATTGATTTACCCCCATTCAAAGAATTGTTTAACGAAAACCCAATATAGAAAATATGTATATATCTATAAAATATTTCTGAATAGATATTATCTAATAATTATTGATTCATATAGATGAAAAATGTAAAATACATGGAGATATAAGAAAATAATGGATTTTTAAAAAAAGAGTAAATTTTTATTATGATGTGTAAATATAAAAGGGAAAATGGATGACCCATTGGATACATCATTATCTCTATAGAAGCATAAATATTTTATCATATCTAGAATAAAAAATGTTGGTAGAAGTTGGATCTAATATAAGTTCGTTTTTGTTAGAGTAGGTGTCCTAGAACCAAATTAATTTTAACATTTAATTTTCGTAATAATAAAAAATATCAATCAATAAATTGATTATTTTCCCACCTGTCATTGATTTGATAATTTAAATGAATTTTTTCCCACATTAAACTATTTTAGAATATCATTGCTATAATGAGAAAAAACACATTAATAATATTTTTAATCATATATAGTTTTTTATATAAAAAATTAATCATAAATGATAATTACAATGTTTCATAAATAGTTATTTTGAAATTATAATATATTAAGTCTAATTATCTAGAATCTATCACAACTTATCCTCTATCAATTAAGAATATGTGGTAAAACCCACTAATAGGAATTGCACATGTTTAATGTTTAATTGGATGTTTTAATCAAAAAAGAAATTATAATTTTAATTAACTTGATATTTTTATTTATATATTCCATTATTATTATACATTTATATTTGGATGAAAAACATTATGAAAAATTCCATTAATCATTTAGAATATGATGGATACTTCATATGAGATATGGAATAATTAAATATGTTTAGAAATAATTTTCCTCATAAATTTTTCGAAAAACATATCTCTAGAAATTTTTTTGAAATGGAAATATAATATAAATACATATTTATAATATTTTATTGAAATAAATTGAAACAAAAATGGAGGCCCATGAATTTTAGGGCATATAAAGCAATATAGGCCATGCGAATCATTTTGAACAAAGTTCATACATTCTATTAAATGAAAACTCATTTTAATAAAATTTCATACATTGATTAAAATATTTAAAAAATTCTAGAATAAAAAATATAATTTATAGGATGATGAAATAATAATGTTTCTTAAATTAAGCGATTTTCGTAGAAAAATGAATTATATTGAGAAATAGTATCACATGATAGTTTTCTACACTACTAAAATATATTATTTCTATATTTTTTCCTATATGTGTTTCTAGATTCAAAACATTTTAACTATATATGTTCACATAATGCAATGATATTAAGTCTTATAACGTCACACAAAAATATTATCATAAATTTAATTTATGTATATAGAAGAAATATAAAATAAATTACCATCATCTTGTGGAATGATTATTATTTAAGTGATATTTATTTCCAAAATTAATTTCCCAAATATTGAACATTTGAATATGTGAGTTTAATTTTATTTATTATTAATTAGTCACATATTAACAAATAAATGTTAATTTTGATAAATGAAAATTAAATGAGTATTTAATATTGAGTTTAGTGATTGAAATATATATTTCTATATAGAACTTAAAGTATTTATTTTTTTAAATGATTTATTATTAAAAGGTTGATAAAAAGATAATTGGTAAGGAAAAATAATTTCTTGATATAAAAGATTTATTTAACAATGTGTTTAATACATATGAAATAATATTAAAAGAATATTTTCATAAGACATGGTGAATTACAAAGAATCCATATAGGATAACGAAACATTGATGAATTATTAAATTCTAAACATACAAATATATGCTAACATATATCATTTTATATTTAAAATATTTTTTTCATAATGAATAAACACTTTAGAATTTTACCGTTTCCAAAATAGAAAAGTCATCCTCCTTTCATTTCATGAACCATGATAGGTTAGGATAAATCTTTTTTTCCAATAACAAAATATGACGTAATACTCAATGTTCCACTACACAAAAACATGAAATATGAAAAAATTTATTTTTAGATTCAAGGAACATATGTTGATAAAACTAGATGAGTCTTTATTTGGATTCTTATTCACAATGATGACATAACAAATGCATCATTTGAATTGATAAAAAAATATCACATTATATAAATTAATGTTTTATTATTTATAATTTAAATATGGAAGATATTTTTAAGAAAAAATTGCATTTTTTTATATAATAGATGGTTTTTTCTATTGGAACTGATAAAAAATTTGGAAATCAATTGACCAGTTGTATTGTTCCTCAAAACCATCATTTTTCTCTCAGATAAATATGATAATTTATGTGCATCCATTTTTTATAAATTACATGACTTTGTAGAGAATGTACCAATATGTGGTTCTCAAATCCCAAAATTATCATAACAAAAATCTCTTAGAGCCACAAATTTCATTTCCCATAACAATATTCTCATATATACTTCATCTTATTTTTATCCACATTCAAAAGTGATGTTAATCAAGAGTTGCTTATAATCAAATTTTAAATAATATAACATGAAAATTGTAATATTATAAGTAACATCTAATAAATAAAATTTACATCACAATATATACATTTCAATGTTTCTAAATTAATGATATATGGTGTATCTCATGTTAGGTTCCCTATGAAAATCCTCAAAATAACTACATCATTCATTGATAAAATATATAACAACCAATATTTAATACACATAATATTAAATTAATATAAAAAATATGTATCCATAATACTAAATATATATTTAAATACCTTTACGCAGTTTACCAATGATAATGGTAACATTATTACATTGAATAATGATAAAATAATCACATAAAAATTTACCAATTAGTTTGGAAGTCATTGAAAAATACATATATACAAGAATAACACATTATATATGAGACCTATAAATATAAAAACATACTTTATTCAAGAAATCTATATTATAATCAAAATTAGTTTCAATATAATTCACTGTATGCTTCATGTAACCCTGGTTAAATTATTCATATGAAAAAAGTGATATTCGATGCCCATTAAGGGAATGCGTAAAATGAAATATATCCTAGAAAGAATAAGGTGTGAACCATATGAGACATATAAATTGTGATAATATAATTTTTTATAAATAATAACATGTTCATAAACTATATCCATGGATATCATAACTATTTAATTATTAACATGGACCTCAATAAAAAATTTATATTGATGGAATTCATAAAGTTTGAAATTTGAATCATACTATCGAGGACTTTTTGCAAGATATCTTACATAAATGGTTATGGACTTCGAAAAATAACCAAACTTTTTTATATCATTAGACCTACCGATGAATATATAGGCAATGTAATTCAGGACCACAACCATATCTTAATAATATTATTCATTATTCATTTGAATAAAAAATAAGACATTACTAATATGTCTTAAAAGACAATAACAGTCCATACTAGAAGAAATAACTTATTGAATGTCATACATTTCCATAGTAAAAATAATAATAAGACATTTAGAGAAATATATTTGATGGTATCTTTTGATTATATCATCCTTAAAATATAATAATCATTAAAGGATATTTATAATGTTTAGAAAATATAAAAATATCACTGAAAAATTTCATGAGGAAAACCCATTTTCATTTCGAGATGGTTAATTAAAAAAATATATAAATTTATAATATATGAAAAGAATAATTTCCTTTGATATGAACCAAGTAATATTATAAAATAATTATCAAGGAAAATGATAGTCATGATGGTAGAAGACATTTTTTCTAATGAAAATTGTAGAAACAAATATTCTATTCAAACCATTGGTAAAAAGTAAAACATTCATAAAATGGAAAGCAAACTACATTTAAAACACTTAACATAATTATAAAAATGAGTATAAATGGAAATAATTAATAATATTAAAATATTTAAAAATTTATTTAAATCATTTTATAGAAAATATGGACATGGATGAAAAATATTCTCAATCGAAGAAAAAAGTGATTATTACGTAAAACAATATTATGGTCCCCTCTAACAAACCAGCTCGGGTACCCTGGTAACCCGATAACTGAGTCGGACCTAAATTAACCCGAAGGTCATTCCTGATCTCTACGGGATGGATACTAACACCTGGAATCACACAACATGAATGTGGTAACTATTTTTCCACCAACAATGCGGATGAAAAGAAACAAGAATGTATGCATAACAAAAATAAACTCCACTATGAGTAATGTAGCAAAAAACAATGAGGCATAAAAAGCCCAAAGTACTAAAACCCAAGTAAAATAATGGGAAAAGATCCCCAAGGTACCTAAGGACACAACTCACCAAGACCAAAGATCAACAAATGGATCAACCTCCAAGAGACCTCTTCCCTGTGCTCAAACCTGGTAGAAGAATGACTACAAACACCCGAAGGTAAAAGTAGGGTGTGAGCCTAAGCCCAGTAGGATACTACCAATGATTCTATAACAGATTCCAAATATAGATTATCCAAATAAAATCTTTGAATTTTAAAATAAACAGTTTTGGCAATTGAAAATCATATTTTAACAAAACATGCTATACATTTTAAAATGATGGAAATAAATATTTTAGGCAAGGATTTACAATGATGGAATATTTATAAAATAATGGGATAAGTAAAACATTTATATAAAAAAAATTTATAAATTCTTTAGGAATGTAATGTAGTTTGAATGTATTGGCATACATTTATATCTCAAATATAAATAAACATGTGAGCAACAAGGTCATCTGCCTAAATGTACGATAGTGTTAACTAGTTATAGGATTCCTCACTCTCTATGTGAACTTACAAAAATGTGCATACACATGTCCCTATGAAACTGGCCAATGGAGACTTTTCACCAAACCATTATGGATGTGATCCACCACATGTATGTTTTAGACCGTTTTCGTAGCGTAGAGTGTATCCAAATAACTCACTAACAACATAAGTATTGCATTCACTCTTATATGATGGGAAAACTATATTAAGAATTCTTAAAAATATGATCAATCCCATTCTTCCATTTAAAAAGTTCCAATTTCATTCCATTTAAAACCAAAACAGGTTTTATTCAAAACATGCATTTTTCTGAAGATAAAACCAATGGGTTTCTATCAAGTCATATTAATCCATTTTCACCAGTTTGAAATACAATAAAAAAAATTCCAACACCCGAAAATTTATTTCCACAATTAAATTAGAAAATTTAATTGAAATCATTTCCATCAAATCCAAAATTTAAATTAAACAATTTAAATCAGCAAATTTCCATAAACACACCCAATTCAATAGATTGGGGTTTTCTGAATTTCGATGACAAAACCATTTCAAATATCTCGATTCACTAGAATCGAGTTTTTATCAATTTATATGAAATAAAATTTGGGAAATTGAATTTAAATAAGAAATTAAAATAAATCCAGAAAATACAATGACAATCAATTTGGTAAGTCAGTATGGAACCACCTACTTCAATGATTTTGACCAAAACCACAACAATCGAGAACGCACAAGAAAAACAGTTAGATTATTTAAGAACCTGCCTTAGATATATTCTCCTAGCAAGATCAAGACCATGTATCATCATATTTTGTATCCACACAAATATATCTACCCATAATAGGTGTAGATCTAAGAAACCGAGAGAAGAGTATAAGTAGATCTAAGTAGATCTAATTAACCTATCAAGAACGCTGATAAATGATCACATAACTCAAGAATCTGGCTTCAATTCACAATGAAAAGCCTTTGGATTGCCTCCGAAATGATGGGAGAATATTCTCTAATGTTAGGATAAGAAAAATCTTGAGTTAGGGCCACATATGAGGAAAATGAGGTACATAGAAGTAAAATGAGTGAGATCCACTTTCATAGGATCTCATTTAAGTGGATGCATGGTTTTCCCACAAGGTTAGACAAATCGTGTGCTAACCGTGCATTAGCCACTACCTCGGCAGACACTCCATGCATGGTTTGGCCGCACAGTTAGACAAACCATGCACCATGCGTGCAGAAGATACTCCCTCCAAGATCAAATTTTCATAGTTTGGCACCACAGTTTAGACAAACCATGCGCTGCCTGTGCAACTTCCCCTTTGCCTCAAAACAACATTTAATGTTCTCCCGACTCTCCCATTCATCACTACTACAAAATAGAGGTACTTCAAAACATCCAAAGTACTTGAAAACATAATGTGATGTTACAACCTCCCCACCATAAGATCTTTCAGTCCCCAGAAATCCTATGAAGAAACCTCCACGTCAAAAAGATGAGGCCACCGATCTTTCATTAGTGCCTCCCTTTCCCAAGTCTCATGAGAATAAGAACCATGATTCCATAGTACACAGACCATAGGTATCGTTCTCCCACGATGTACCTTAGTCTCAGAATCAACAACCCTGACTGGTCGTTCAGTCAAAGATAAATCTGGTTCAATCTCAAGATCACTCCAGCTCAAAACATGGGATGAATCAAAGAGATAATTTGGAAGCCACGATACAAGGAATACATTATATATCGACATCATTTGTGGTGGTAGAGATAGACGGTAAGCAACATTACATACCTGACCAACGACCTCGAAAGGTCCCACAAAACGAGGAGAAATCTTCCCTTGCCTCCCAAGTTCTCGATGACCCAATTAGTGTGAAACATTCAAGATCACATGTCACAAAATAAGAACTCTAAAGTTCTACGGTGAAGATCAACATAAAACTTGTACCGACTCTATGCTATCAAAATTCTCTGATGAATCAACTGGATCTTAGTTGTCTTATCTTGGACCAATCTTGATCCTACCAAGGAAAAATCACTAATCTTAGACCAACATAAAAAATATTTACAAGGACCGAAAAACAATGCCTCAAAAGAAGCCATTTTGATCACAGATTGATAATTGTTATTATAAGAAAACTCAACTAGCCCAAGATGATCATCCCAAAACCCACCAATGTCGAGAACAAATGAGCAGAGCATATCCTCAAGGATCTGAATAGCACTCTCTGTCTACCCATCAGACTGCGGATAGTAGGCTGTGCTCAAAAGGATCTCAGATCACAATGCCTCATGAAGGACTCTCCGAAAGTGAGAAGTATACTGAGGATCCCTATCTGTGACTATTGCAGATGTAACTCCATTAAAATGGTCAATTTCATTCACATTAATATTTCCCAACTCCTAAAATTTGGTTATATCATGAATAGGTATAATGTGAGCCGACCTGGTCAGTCTGTCGATCACAACCCATATCACGTTCTTCCTCCTCTGGGTTTGAGGTAACCCAACAACAAAGTCCATTGAGATTTTATCCCACTTCCATGTAGGGACTGGATGTGGTTGAAGAAATCCCAAAGGTTTCTAATGCTCGACTTTCACCTGCTGGAATGTATAGCAACGAGATACAGACTCAGCAATGTCTCATCTCATACCTGGCCACCAGAATTGTCGCCGCAAGTTATAGATCATCTTCGTGGTTCCTGGGTTCACAGCCCACTGAGAGTAATGTAAATCCCCCATCACATCATTCCTTTTCGATAACGACACAACATTACGGTTTCGATAACACATAACACTCTCTTTGGTGAAAGACCACTGGGTTTCGGTCTCCCCACCATAAAAAGATTCCTCAATCCTGTAGTATTCATAATCAAGTTTTTATTCCAAAAGAATTAACTCGAGAAGAGAAGATGTCAACTGGACACTAGATAAAGAAACTTCATTACCCTTCCCCAAAACTTTAATATGCAACTGAGAAAAAAGATCTATCAAAGTCTACTATTCTGAAGATTCATTCATAGAATGTTATAGATGTGTCCTTCTTAACGCATCCGTAACTACATTCCCTTTACCTGGGGTATAGACAATGTCAAAGTCAAAAGATTTCAGTTACTCCACCCAATGCTTATAGTGGAGATTCAAATATTTTTGAGAGAAGATATAACTTAAGATCTTGTGGTCTGAATACATAGTAAACCTTCCTTCATAAAGGTAATGTCTCTGACACATAAGTGTGTGCATTACATCTGCATGTTCAAGTTCATGGGTAGGATAGTTCTTCTCAAGAGGCTTAATATGATGAAATCCAAAGGCAACAACATGATTAACTTGCATAACGACACATCTGATACCTGAACCGGATGCATCACATAAGACCACGTAACATATCCCATCCTTAGGAAGAGTTAACACCGACACATTAGTCAAAAGATGATTTAGCTCAACAAAATAACTCTGACATTTATGATTCCAAGAAAAATTCACCCCCTTTCGAGTCAGATTAGTCATTGGAGAATCTATCATTGATAAGTCTTTAACAAATCAACATTAATATCCTGCTAAGCCCTAGAAGATCTGAATCTTGAAAACATTTCATGGTTGTTCCCAAGTCATAACATTTGTTGGAACCATGGTTGTATTTTCATGATTTGGAGTATGTTTTGTTTTTTTTGTCAATCCTCAGTGGATGTTCAGAATATGTTCCAAAAAATTGATCATACATTTCAAGAAGATAATAGTTTTCAAGGTGGCATTGTTTTCCAGTTTTTGCCAAATTTCTGGACCCAAAAACTATGAAATGGAGGAAAGTGTTTTTGGCATAGGGACTTGCACGCCGATTACTTGGAGGCTTGGAAACTTTCATGACTTTTGTTTTTCAAGATCAAAACATGAAAATATGGCTAAGGGATATAGGCGCCCATGTTTGGGAGTTGGTATCACAAGTGATTTGTGGGGGTAGAGACTTGCGCGATGAAACATGCATGGTGAGGGGAGAATTGGGCGCCGTCACACAGGGTGTCCAAATGCCTATAAATACAGGTCTACCCCTCCTCATATGGTACGAAGATAAGATGTAGAGAAAATCAGAGCTCCCGTTGCGCAGGTGTAGTGGTCACACAAGTGGTGGTGGGTCACTCATGTTGAAGTTGCACAACAGTTGTTAGGTGTGCATCCAAGGTGGTTTGGGCGATAAAGGGGTTGAGTCGCACAAGTTTGAAGTTGAAGAATTGAGTGTCGTGCAAGTAGTTGAGGTTTAATTGCATGACGGTTTGGACTTGCATGCCGAAGACATGTGATCCCTCTTGAAACATGCATTCTGGGATTGTAGAAGAGTTCCATGTGTTGTTGAAGCACACCAGTCATTTTTGGGCTTCACGAAAGCTGGAAGTTTGTCTGATACCTTCGGTGCAATGTGAGATGAGTCTATGGGTTAGAGTTGGACTTCAAAATAGCATCTACATACCACAGAGGATGCATTATTATGCAATGATGAAGAGACCTTAACATCTATAAACTGAGTGGGACTTCACCAAGGGTAGTGTGCTAGGGGGAGTCAACGGGAGTGACCCGAGGGATGCAATGAGGTATCCTTGAACATTTGTAAAAGCAGTGAGCTTGAGATAGAGTGACTCGGACCAAACCTTTGTAATCCACATCTAGTGTTGTTTTGTGGAATTTGGAATGACCGACAACCTGTCGGCGCATTCTCCTTGGACGTAGCCCTTAGTGGTGAACCATGTAAAAAGTGATGTGTCATCTCTCGGCATGTGAATGTTTTCTTTCAGATCATATTCATCATACATGTTTAACAAGTTACTACCAATGTGGGAACATGATCTATCACATTAAAAGATACTGTTTTCATCTTGATTCAACCTCCCCTCCCTGGGTGTCCCGGGGTCCTAAAAGTGGTATCAGAGGCTAAAGGTTGCTGGTTTTGAATCTTTCCTTTGTCATCATGGAGAATGAAGTCAATGTCAAGGGATTCCCTCTCTTAGAAGGAAGTAATTTCTAGATCTGAAATAATAGAATGAGATCTCATCTAAGATCCCTTGGAATGGAATTCCTTTTTTTACTATCCAGAGTATTCATGTAACTGATCCAACAGGGCTGGCTATGACTAATGCCGATAGGAAAATTATTGATGCGGATTCTAAAGCGCAAGATGATCTCACCGCACCCTTTCTGATTAGATCTCTCTAAAGGTAATGAAATTCACCTCAAAAAATTCCATGTGGGATAAACATGAAAATATTTATAAAGGAGATAGAAAATTGAATGAGGTGAAACTACAAGTCTTACACAATAGATTTGATGATATGAAGATGCATCCTGATGAGAATGCAGATTCCTTCTTCAATCTAATTACTAAGTGGTTGGAGAAATTCGGGGTCTTGGTGAAGAAATCAAAGACATTGACATTGTAAAGAAAATATTAAGAAGTATTCCACACCTATACAATTCAAATGTGTCCACCCTTGATGAAATTGATATTTCAAAACATTCATTGGTTGATCTGTTGAGCGGACTCGTGGCATATGAAATGAGAGTCAAACCAGAAGATGCTACTACCCAAGTAAGAAAGGAAATGGAATTCAAATCCATGGAGAAAATGAAAATTTCAAAATATATTTATGGTGAGGACGATGAGGGAAAAAATTTCTTTCTCTCATTGCAAAGAAGTTCCCAAATGGAAAAGGAAAATTAAAAGGGAAGTTTACTCTAGCTTGATTTCGTTGTTGAAAAGTCAGGCACATTGCTTATCAGTTCGTATGAAAGATCGATGATGATAATAGAAATGATGAAAACATCAAGAAGCATCAAAAATGGTCTTTCAAAAAGGGAGACTTTAAATCTGGATATAAAATACAGAATAAGAGTTTTGTCTGTGAAGTGGAAGATGAGGATACAGAATTTTGTGAAGATGAAGAACCCAAATTGAAAATAGGAAACCATTATTCCATCATGGCTACCATTAATAAGTCAGAACCCTCGATCAATAAAGGTAGAGATAATCACATTTCTCCTACTGGTGATTCAAAGACTCAAATTAAGGATGCTTTTTCCAATATTGAGAATAAATGTAAGAGATGTAATAAGTGGAAGTAAATGGTAGAAGAACCATTAGAATATGTTGATGAACTTGAAGTATAAATTGAACGACTAGAAGAACTAGTGAGAGTTCAATCTTAAATACTTGAAAGAAGAAATGATATTGTGGAAATAAAGATCACAATTGAAGAACAAGAAAAGTTCATAAATTGCAATCCATCCAAATTGGAAGAGAAGTACAAGAATGTTGATGGACTTGAGGAATAATTGTTTACTATTAGGAGTAAAATTGAATGTCAATATACAAAAAATGAGGGCAAGAAGAAAATTTATTTTGGAATATTCTCATATGAAGAATTACAAGCAAGAGCCTAGTGTGGTTCAAATGGGGTTGGAAAAATCTTGAGTGATCAAATACCCACATGCATGGGAATGAGCAGAATTGGCTATGAAGCTGAGACATCAACTGCTGGAAGTTAAGAGAGCCAAAATAATGACAAGATGAAAGTTGGACATGTTGAAACATTACCTAAAGTGATGAAAAAAAACCCTCAATCCAAACTAAAATAACAACTGAAAATTATCCTCAATCATTTAGAAATGACAAGAAATTCAACTGTTCTCCCAAGGAAGAATGCATAAAGAGAAATTCAAGTTAGAAGACATTTCCCCTCATGAAGTTTCAGTTCTATGGCTATCTGTGTCATACCATGTCATAATGCGAAGAGGCATGGAGCTACTTGAATGGGGAAGATTTGAGATGACAACAGAGGATACTGACTTCATATCCTCCATCGTATAGATGAAATAGCTTCTATGGATACTGTTTTCATTTTTCTATCTTTGGCCATAAAGCTATGTATTGAATGTAGAGATTTTATTGGAGAGATTCATACAACTCTCAAAGACGTGTCAATATTCACCTGCTTGATGGTGTTGATCTCATAAATAGGTTTTATCCTCTGGAAGAAGATTATGGGTATGAAGAATCTGATAATGTGGATGAAATTAGTAGATGTCCAATAATATATTATACTCAATCCAATATCTCTTGGAAGGAAAAGAAGAATTTTGAGAAATCCAATCTTGTAGAGGTTGACCTTAAAGCTACAAAAAAGAAATAGCACTTCAATTCTAGATAACGTTTGCTTGTCCCATATGAAAGGTAATGTAGGCATGTTAATGGACATCAAATGGAAGGTTAATGGTATTGTACGATTTGGTAATTATGGAGCTCTGAAAGTCAAAGTTAGTGGAAGTACTAAATTAGCTAATGGAGAACTAAAGAATACTGAAGTCCTTTATGTTGATGGTCTACGTCCCAATCTACTCAGTGTGAGTCAACTCTGTGACTTGGGACTTATAGTTACTTTTAATCAGTAAGGCTTCACTACCAAGGGGAAGACATGGAATTCACTTATGAAGGGATGTAGAACAGAAGGAAACTTCTATCAGGTTGATATTAAAGAAGATGTTTGTTACATGACTGCTGAAGAAGAAAAAAGTTTGTGGCATCGGAGACTGGGATACATCAATCAACAAGACATGGAGAAAATATCAAAATTGATGATTCTCAAGGACATTCTCATCATAAATCATGAGCATGAAAAGTCTTGTGATTCTTGCATTTGTGGAAAGCTGGTCTGCAGTTCCTATCAGCCAAAGAAGAAAAGGTATTCTCATCTTCTTGATCTAATTCATACAGATGTATGCAGGCCGATTAATGTTATCGGAACTCATAGAGAAAGGTACTTTGTCCTTTTCACCAATGATTACAGAATAATGGAATGTGTAATGGTCATTCACAGGAAACCACAAGTGCTTGACTTCATGAAAACATATCGGCGAATCGTCGAGAATGATACTAGAAAAAAAATCAAATTGTTGCAATCTGACAATGGAGGGGAATACACATCCATTGAATTTGAAAATTACCTGGAGAATTAAGAGATACAACATGAGGTAGCTGCTGTAAGAACTCCACAACAAAATGGAGTTTTTGAATGTAGGAATTGATATGTGAACAACATGGCACGAACTATGCTGATTGAGAGTCGTATTTCACGGCATTACTGGAAAGAGGTTGTTCTAGCTGCAATATATATTCAAAATTGAACAAAACTTTATATGGGTGAGATGAAGACCCCATATGAATTGTGGCATGGAAGGAAACCCTCTTTGAAATACTTTCATGTTTTTGGAAGTAAATTCTTCATTATGAACAAAGAAGTAAATCAGGGAAAGTATGGTGACAATATAGATGAATGAATTTTCCTTGAATACTCAATGAACCGAAAATCCTACAAGTGTTTCAACAAGTGATTAGGAAGGATTGTGGAAAGCAGTGATGTTAAGATAATTGATGATAAATCCACAAATTCATTATAGACGTCATATGCTGATGTGATAGAAGGTGAGAAAGTAAGTGAACATTGAGAAAATAAAAATACAATAATAGAAGAAGTTGTACAAAATACTCAGTAGTCACATCATGATGTTGACTCATAAGAATAATTTTAAGAAGAAACTAGGGCAGGAGAGAATGAAACTAAACCTCACAAAAAAATCGAAGAGCTGAGATTTATCCATCTAACATAATTGGGGACAAGAGTGTACCCACTCAAACAAGGAGGATGGGGAATAACCCGTAATCTGCATTTCTGTCAGTTGTGGAGCCATCCTCATTTGAAAAAGCTCCAAAGGATGAATCATGGGTGAAATCTATGAATGAAGTGTTAGATCATATTGACAAGAATCAAGCATGGGATCTTGTCAAGGGAACCAAAGGTCACAATGTGATTGGTAAAAAATGGATCTTTAAGAACAAGTTTTATGAGCATGGAAGTGTTATTAGAAACAAGGCACAACTAGTATATAAATGATACTCCCAGATTGAAGGCATTGATGTTGAAGAAACCTTTTCCCTAGTGGTTAGACTAGAGTCAATCAGGATTTTCCTTGCCATAACACTTCAAATATGATATAAAGTATTTCAAATGGATGACATGACCGCGTTCTTGAATGGTGTACTCGAAGAAGAAGTCTACATTGAAAAACTTGTGGGTTTTGTTCCTGGTACTGATGAAACAAATGTCTGCATACTGAAGAAAGCTCTATATGGTTTGAAGTAGGCACCACGAGCAAGGTATTCTCGGTTGGAATTGTATCTCAAGAAGCTGGAATTCAAAAGAGGAAGAGTAGACCACAATCTAATTGTGAAGAATTTTACAAACGATCAGTTCATTGTTCTAGTCTATGTTGATGATATCATATTTAGTGGAAGAAGGCAGAAATCAGTGGATGAATTTTCCAATCACATGAAATCAAAATTTGAAATGTCTATGATTTGGGATCTCACATATTTCTTGGGGCTACAGGTGATTCAAAGGAAGGATTACACAATCATTTCTCAAGAAAAGTATACAACAGAGCTGTTAAAGAAGTCTAATATACAATGCTGCAAACCAATATAAAATCTGATTGTAGTTGGAACTAAACTTGGAAAGCCTGAGGATGGGGATTCTATAGACCCCACTATGTACATGAGGATAATTGGGAGCCTACTGCACCTGATAGTGACACGACCAGATATTGTATTTGCCACATGTCTTGCAGCTTGCTTTCCGATTAATCCAAAGGAGGAACATATGACAGTAGTAAAAAGAATCA
This sequence comes from Viscum album, assembly GCA_963277665.1. Taxonomy (NCBI): domain Eukaryota; kingdom Viridiplantae; phylum Streptophyta; class Magnoliopsida; order Santalales; family Viscaceae; genus Viscum; species Viscum album. The sequence goes on along the minus strand of OY728140.1, from coordinate 1,300,203,977 downwards.
TTAGGTATATTCAAGGATCTCACAATTGTGGTTTATACTTTTTTTCATGAAGAGACAGTGAATTATCAGTATTTTCTAATGGTGACTGGGCTGGAGATGTAGTGGAAAGAAATTCTTCCAGTGGTGGAGCATTTTACATTGGGAATTAATGTGTTTGCTGGTTTAGCAAGAAACAAGAAAGTACTTCTCATAGTACTGCTAAATCTGAGTATATCTCATCCATAAAGGAATGCACTCTATTGCTATAGATGAAGCAACAACTAACAGATATTTGTGATGAGGTGAAGTAACAATTGATAATTTACTATGATAACAAGAGCGCTATTGATCTTATGAAGAATACTATTCATCATTCTCGTACATAACATATTGAAATCAAGTATCAATTTATCAATGAAATAGGTGAGAAAGGTGTGATTATAATGGATCATGTTTCAATAGATATGAAATTGGCAGATATCTTGACCAAGCCACTATCCACGGCTGTGTTTGAGGAGCATCGGTTGAACCTCGGTGTTCAACCACCTCCTAGTGCTTAAGGAGGTTACGCAATTCCACTCTCCCCAGTTATATTAATTGTATCTAATATATTTATGGATGTGATGATGGTTTGTGGGGGAGATAGTATCTAGGGGGAGTGTGGTTTGAGCTGAACAATGAACAATTACTGGTCATTGGGTTTATTGTCAATGGGGGAGAAAGGAATAAATTCAGGCATGTAATGCTTTGGTGAAAAATGGATAATTCAGTGATGGGAAGGAATACATTGGACGGGAACCCAATTCAAGCTTCCTATCTTATTTTCTACACCAAGCATTGCTCACGTAGACTTAGAGTGTTGGCTGAGTTGATCCTTACCTTTGTGGTTTGTTTACTTATTGACAAAAAACCCAAAGCGGGAGATTGTTGGTACCATGGTTGTCTTTTCATGATTTATAGTATGTTTTGTGTTTTTTTTCAATCCTTAGTGGATGTTCAGAAATATTTGCTAGCATTGTGGTCATATATTTCAAGCAGATAACAGTTTTTATGGTGGCACCGTTTTCCAGTGTTTACCAAATTTCGGGACCCCAAAACTATAAAATGGAGGAAAGTTTTTTTGCAAAGGGACTTGCGTGAAAATTACTTGGAGTCTTGCAAAAATGCACTCCTTTTTTACACGAACATGAAAATATGGAAATGGTAGAAGGTCACCCATGTTATGAAGTTGGTCGCACAAGTGATTTGCAGGGGCAGAGACTTGGGAGCCGAAACATGAACGCCAAGGGGAGAGTTGCGCATCATCGTGTAGTGTGTCCAAATGCCTATAAATAAAGGTCAATCCCTACTCATACTGTACAAAGATCAGACTTAGAGAAAATAAGAACTCCTATCGCACAGGTGTAGTGGTCGCGCAAGTGGTTGTGGGTCACGCAGGTTGATGTTGCATGACAGTTGTTAGTTGTGTGTCCAAGGTGGATTAGGCAAGAAAGGGGTTAAATAGTGCATGTTTGAAGTTGAATAAATGAGTGTCTCACAAGTGGTTGAGGTTCACATCCATGCTGGTTGGGACTTGTGCACCGAATACTTGAGCGTCGTCTTAAAACTTGTGCTTTAGGTTGGAGAAGCGCGCCGGGTGTTGTTGAAGCACGTTGGTCTTTTTGGGGCTACACGAAAGTTGGAAGATTGCCTGATACCTTCGGTGCAAAGTGATATTAGTATACGAGGGAGAGTTAGACTTTAGCAGAGCATCTACATACAACAGAAAATGCATTCTTTAGCAATGAATAAGAGACCTTCACGTTAATAAACTGAGTGGGACTTCACACAGGGAAGTGAGCCAGGGGGAGTCAATGGGAGTGACCTGAGGGATGCAGTGATCTATCCCTGAACTTTTGTAAAGGCAGTGATCCTAGGATAGAGTGATTGTTCCCAAACCATTGAAATCCACATCTAGTGATGTTTAGTGGAATTTGGTACAATCTAAAACCTTTTGTGTATGATCTTTATACATATCCCTTAGTGGTGAACCAAGTAAAAAGTGCAGTGTCATATCTCTATATGTGAATAAGAGGGTGTTCCAGGGTCCTACAACATCCTTCAGCTTATCAGTATCAATTGATATTCCTTTTTCTGACACAAAATGTCCCAAGAATTTTATTTCTCGAATCAAGAAATTGCACTTTGAAAGCATGGAATGTAACGCCCCGACCCCAGCTACCGAGAGTCGGTGCATTACTTCGTAACATTGGCTTGATCACAAAAGATCAAGTCTCGAAAGACCGATTAGTTTAGTAGCTTTGGAAACACTAGATACATTCATAAATGTTACATTACATCATAAAGTGAAAATCTACAATAACAAAGTCTCCATAGTCCACACTCATATCCTCTTCTGCATATCCCTGCAGGTCATTCATAAAATACTTCTCCACATCCTGGAAAATATTAAAACATTGAAAGGGGTGAGCTCAGGTGCTCAGTAAGGATAACAATATTGCAGAAGCTTTCATAAATAAACATAAAAATTTAAGGAAATGTATAACTAAAACAAAAGCCTTTTAAACTTGAACATCAACATAATATGCCAAAAGTAAAATGAGATAATTCCATTCACTTCTTCACATGGATATTCTACTGGTATAATAATCACATGCAATATCAATAACCACTTTCATAATGAGGGAATGTATAATTCCAGACATTCTGAAACATTTTGTCAAGGCCTCGGCCAAGACGTCTAAAATGATTAAGGCCTCGGCGAAAACCATAAATCAAATTGGGAAAGGGCTTCGACCAATTACACGTCTAGTTGTCTCATGAGACCTACCGATGCATCGAGGAGCTATAGCGGGCTCCACCCGTCACTTATTAAGTCCAATACATTCCTCATATGAATAGGTTTAAACATATCATAAACCATAACATAATCGTATCTCATAAAACATTCATAAAGGAAACATAACATTTCCATATTTCAATCACAAGATATCAATACAACACATTGATATAAAAATTCTTTCAAAACCATTTTCAATACCAAAATAAAAGAAAGTTAAAACTTTGTATTTATTTTTCATTAAAAAAATGATGGCTTGTAGAGGAAGCCGAAACTCAAATAATGGTCAGGGCGGCGGAGAAGTCGTTGTCGCTGCATAAGTACGGAAAAAACATTCCCTTTTGTCATTTAGCAAAACGCTTCGTATAAAAAAGATTTCTTTTGAATAAACGTAAAAGTCAAAGGGGTTTATACACCGTATAAAAGAATGTTGTGTATAAAACCAAATATGCCTCAATGAAAGGGGATTGAGACGAAGTCCTAAAAAAGATCATTTTTTTAGAATAAAGTACATATATAATGTGTATTCACTATAAGTACACATAAATAATGTAAAAATACAATATAGGACATAATAATATCATGACATAATTTGATAGTAGGAGATTAACCCAAAGAATAGAAATTCGGTTAAAAAGTTCCCTTACCTCGTGTCTGACTTGACTCAACCGTTCTTTAAACTCCTAAATAATAAACTAGAGTTAATATATACCTTATTAAGAACCATTTTTAATTTCATTATCTATTTTATATCACTTATTACAATGTTATGAACATTATGTAATTATTTATGTTAATAACGGTCGTTTTGTCGATCTTTGGTACTTGAGTCAACAATAAACTTCTTATAATTACAAGTTGATTATGTGGTAGAATATCCATTACCTCCAGAATCATATTCATGATTTAGATTTCATATATATCATATATATCCAGTATATACATTCATTTATTACGTAACATTTAGAGGTAAGAAATGAAATGCACCGTTCATGGAGACGGTAAGCCGTACGTACGCATGAACGCTACTTTCATTTCTATTTCATATTTAATGGAATGAAATCATAATGATATAAATGTATAATATAATTCCAGTATAATATTTTGTATAATACCATTTACTCCATCCTTTATACATCCCACATATGGAATTAACGATTCAAATCACTTTGAGGGGGCGGTAGTCCGCACTTCCTAAAATGAAATTATCGCGTTTTACCCATAATGGAAATCATAAAGTATGCCATAAATGAGAAATACAGAAGCATAATTGATAAATAAACATATTATATATAATATATAAATATAGTGACATCTTAATGGCCACCTTTGAAGGTGTTATATGATTGTTGAACAATCATCGTTTCGTGAGGCAGAAATTCGCCATCCGCAGAAACCGTATGTTCTTTAACCATTAGATGTAGGTGTGTGTAAGTGTAGCTCGAATACTTCTTATAAAAACATCCTAGTATATTTAGGATACTGGGTTTGTTACAAAATAAATGAATAAAAAGAGTTTAGGGGGTTGGAGAAGAAAAATAAAACAAAACAACATTAGAGAAGACATTACCTCAAAATCGGGTAAATCTTTTTGATTTGAGACAAAGGCTTCCTTGGGAAGCGTTCTGCCCAAAGTGAGGCTTCTAGTAGTAATAGGGGGAAGTTTTTATAGTATTTGGGTAGAGGTTGGCCAAGCCAAATGGCTTAAAAGTGTGAATGAGGTGGTAGAGGTGGGGGCCTTTTATAAGAGGAGAGGAGGGGCACTCTTGTAAAGTAAGGAAATGTTACATTATTATACAATGATTTTCGGATTCTAAAGGTCCCACACTTATATAATTCGAGGATAAGGTGATAAGGGTTATATATATACCCATAAAATAGTCTTTGGACAAGTTTATGCCTTGGATTTTACATTATATTTTCATTTTATTAAAATCGTTAAATAATGAGGTCATCGCCGCATCATAATGATGTCATAAATAATTTAATTTATTTAATGTTTAAAAATTATAAAAAAAAAATATGATGTAGGATATCTTGTTATATTTCTAATGAATATTTATAGTCAAAATTTGGACTTGTGTGACCCCACTTAAAAACTGTTTTAGTAAAACAACTCATGTTTGTGTCAATTTAATTTTAACATTAAATAAATATATATTAATGTCATTTTCCAGAAAAAGTGGCTCCATGGGGTCCCCAAGTTGACCCATGGGTTGTCTTGGTCGGCCATGACTCATACAATAGGAGTAGGACAAGTTTCAAGTTCATCTCATATTTTTAAAACATTAATTTTACCTTAAACTACAGTAATTTCCACTAATCGCGATTAAGAACTTAAAAGTTACAGTTCAACAAAAAATTATTTTAATCTCATTGAACCACATTTTACATCTTAATGACAACCATGTATGTCGGATTTTTGAAAATAAAATCACAGAAGTGGTAATATTTCATTTAAACGAAAAATCAGTTATTTAACTACCACTTAGTGGTTTCACTATTCATCAAAAATTTAAGTTTTTCAGAAAAATGCCAAAATTTCACCCTAAGATATAATTGATATTCCGAATTCGAAGATGATTTTTATTTTACAATATTCCAAACATATAAGTTGCATTAATTAATTTTATAATTAATTCCCGCTGTCACAACAATAGCATTTTTTTAAGATACAATTTATATCAAAAGATTGGCAATTGTTTATGTCCAATTTCAATGTAAAATTAATTCTAATGACCACCATTGGATAAAATGGTAAAAATATATTCTAATTATACTTTTAAACCACTAAATAGTATAATTTATCACTATAAATTATTTTTATTAAAAAAATTGTTTTTAAGTAATTTTCACTATTCATAAAAAAATGGATGTTCTCAGAAAATTACAAAAAAAAGTCAACTTTGGATAATTTAGATATTAAGAATACAAAAATGATGTCCATTTTGAAATATAAAATTTCTATAATTTTAAAAAGTGGTTATTACTATTCATAACGGCTACTTTGATTAGTCGCGGTGTTTTAGAACACGAACTTGTGTACAATGCAAGCTATTGCATTATTGAAAGAGAGGCGTATCGTGGAAGCTCGTGGTGTTACATTCTCCCCTCCTTCAATAAATTGTGTCCTCGCAATTTGATATTTTTCTTTGATAATAAAAGGTTGAAAAATAGAAAATACCTTTGTGGAAAACCCACATCGGAAATAAGGTTAATAAAATTTAGCCTTAATAAGAGGGAAATGGAAATAAGAAAGTCACCACCAAATTATGATCTAGATAAGGAGAACATTGGTGGAAATTAGAGACATATAATTGGAGGAAAACGAAAATATTTATAGGGAGTGATTGAGGTCATCAATTACAATCAACTGTCAAATTGAGGGCCTCAAAGCCTTCAATCTATGTTGATTTAAAATATCATCAGTTCAACAATACATAAGGTATTAGGATAACACATTTTTTTGTTTTAATATCCTTTTACTAAAGTTTAAGAATTAATTTATTCATTGAATAAGAGATAGGTATATATATATTTATGCTTGACAATAAGAGTTTCAACCTTCAACTCATCTTTCACTCAAAAAGATAATAGAACAAAAAAATATTATACTTATCCTAATTGTATAAGGTTCAAAATGTTAACACATACCATTTAGATTAGTAAAATTATTTTGTAATAACCAGGGACTTCCTGTAGGCTAGTGGTTGGAAATAAAGTCCTGTCGCACTATGATTGTGGGTTCGATTCCTGTAGCTTTGTCCGACGCAACGGGTTATGCCCCACCCTGCAGGTTGTCCTTTTCCTAAAACTATAGTATCATAATATTCCAAAAATAATCTTCATAAATTTTTTAACCTTAAACAATACTATCCAAAGATCAACTTAATCCACTCCAACCTTTATAGTTATCCAAAATACCTCTGTCCAGACATTCTCTAAAAGGTCTCTTAATTCCAAAATCAATTTATCAGATTCCCCAAACAAAGTAAAGTTTCTCTTATTGTCACATAGTAAAAATATAATTAACTTCATCATATTAAAACCTTACTGAAATCAAGAAGTACTATAGTACAATCCTTATATATATATCACATTATTCTAATAACCAGAATATAATCCATGAGTCCAAAAGCACCAATACATTAGTTATTCTGCTTCAACTGTAGTAACAGCATAATATTGTCCTTGATCCCTTGGCCTTTTCTAAGGTAAGTTTCCCTGACACTTAGGACATTCATTTTCATAATGACCCATTTCTCTACAATTGTAGCATTCAACTTTGATAGCCTCTTTCTTTCCCTTGCAATCACGAGCCTGGTGACCTTTTTCTCCACATTTATAACAAACTCCCATTCCTTTTAGGCAAGTACCAGGGTGATTCTACCCACAATTATCACATAATGTAAAATCCTTCTTTCCCTTTTTCCCTTTATCTGTCTCTTGTTCCACCGTTCTCTTCTTCTCTTGCTTTACTTTGTTGTCATAAGACATAGAGAATTCCTTTTCTGTCTTGATAGCACACGAGACAATATCTTCGTATGATGAGAAGGATTGTGATACTAAAGCTCGACGGAGAAATGGTTTTAACCCATCAAAGAAATGATCAATCTTACACCTTGGGTTACGTATATAATTGGCAGCATGCCTCTCTAACCTTGTAAAGTTAGCCTCATACTTTGCGACATTCTCATCCTCCTTCTGCCTCAGACTCAGAAATTGCCTTTCCATATCCGCTCGATGGTCTCATGGAAAGTATTTTTCTAAGAACAACTCTTTGAACTCCTGGCATTCCATGTTTGTTAATTCATCATCTTCCTTTGTGTTTTGAATTAGTGACCACCATTGATCGGCATCTCCAGTGATGCGGTAAACCGCCATGACAACTTTCACCCTTTCACTACTCCCCAAGGCATGGAATATTTTCTCGAATGAATTTATCCATTGCTCAGCTACTATAGGATTTGTACTCTCATTGAAGGTTGGTGGTTGTTTCCTCATGAAACGGTCTAGCATTGATCCTCCACGTTGCGGATCAGGGTGCTCCATACGAGTAAGGTTATTATTCATAACCTGCGTGAGTTGTCCCAGTATGGTGAGAAGCTGATCAGCACCAGTTGTATCACTAGCTCCACTATAACTATCTTGAGCAGGAGGGAAATCCCTACACAGAGTGCGTGCATTGATACGGTTTCCATTCCTTCCACTAGGCGCCATTTCTAAATAATGGCATAAACTGGATTAGTTTATGAATCAAAATACAAAATTCCATACTTGTAAAACACTTAACATAAATTTAACTAATTATGAATATAATCCATAATTATAAAAATGTTTTCTTTGAGGAAGTATATACTCGTAACCCTTCATAGTGGTTTGTAAAGAAAATGGGAATTATCCTATGCATATCTCCAGGGAGTGTCGTAACCAAGAGTGCAGCAAGGCCCATTGTCATGCACTAGTTCCCGTTCGAGTCTAGCTCATAGCGGTGTTTTCGGGTTTTACCCCTAGGTACATCTGTGCCAGAGCCACCTCTACCTGCTCGTATCCAGACAGGGATGTATTGCTCGGAAAACTCACAAAATCTCTACAATACCAAAATTTTTAGGAAGTTCTTCTATAATAATCCTCAAAGTTCATCTTAGGTCTACGTTCTCTAATCAGAGTTTATCTAAATCTAGCTTCCAAGGTTAGTACTAAACTGCCTCTGATACCAACTGTAACGCCCAGACCCCAGCTACCCAGAGTCGGTGCATTACTTCGTAACATTGGCATGATAACAAAAGATCAAGTCTCGAAAGACCGATTAGTTTAGTAGCCTTGGAAACACTAGATACATTCATAAATGTTACATTACATCATAAAGTGAAAATCTACAATAACAAAGTCTCCATAGTCCACACTAATATCCTCTTCTGCCTATCCTTGCAGGTCATTCATAAAATACTGCTCCACATCCTGGAAAATATTAAAACATTGAAAGGGGTGAGCTCAGGTGCTCAGTAAGGATAACAATATTGCAGAATCTTTCATAAATAAACATAAAAATTTAAGACAATGTATAACTAAAACAAAATCCTTTTAAACATGAACATCAACATAATATGGAAAAAGTAAAATGAGATAATGCCATTCATTTCTTCACATGGATATTCTACTGGTCGAATAATCACATGCAATATCAATAACCTCTTTCATAATGAGGGAATGTATAATGCCAGACATTCTGAAACATTTTGTCAAGGCCTTGGCCAAGACTTCTAAAATGATTAAGGCCTCGGCGAAAACCATAAATCAAATTGGGAAAGGGCCTCGGCCAATTCCACTTCTAGTTGTCTCATGAGACCTACTGATGCATCGAGGAGCTATAGCGGGCTCCACCCGTCACTTATTAAGTCCAATACATTCCTCATATGAATAGGTTTAAACATATCATAAACCATAACATAATCGTATCTCATAAAAAATGCATAAAGGAAACATAACATTTCCACATTTCAATCACAAGATATCAATACAACACATTGATATAAAAATTCATTCAAAAACCATTTTCAATTCCAAAATAAAAGAAAGTTAAAACTTTGTATTTATTTTTCATTAAAAAAATGATGGCTTGTAGAGGAAGCCGAAACTCAAATAATGGTCAGGGCGGCGGAGAAGTCGTTGTCGCCGCCTAAGTACGGAAAAAACATTCCCTTTTTTCGTTTAGCAAAACGCTTCGTATAAAAAAGATTCCTTTTGAATAAACGTAAAAGTCAAAGGGGTTTATACACCGTATAAAAGAAAGTTGGGTATAAAACCAAATATGCCTCAATGAAAGGGGATTGAGACGATGTCCTTAAAAAGATCATTTTTTTAAATAAAGTACATCTATAATGTGCATTCACTATAAGTACACATAAATAATGTAGTAATACAATATAGGAAATAATAATATCATGACATAATTTGAAAGTAGGAGATTAACCTAAAGAATAGAAATTGGGTTAAGAAGTTCCTTTACCTCATGTCTGACTTGACTCAACCGTTATTTAACCTCCTGAATAATAAACTAGAGTTAATATATACCTTATTAAGAACCATTTTTAATTTCATTATCCTTTTTATAACACTTATTACAATGTTATGAACATTATGTAATTATTTAAGTTAATAACGGTCGTTTTGTCGATCTTTGGTACTTGAGTCAACAATAAACTTCTTATAATTACAAGTTGTTTATGTGGTAGAATATCCATTATCTCCAGAATCATATTCATGATTTAGATGTCATATATATCATATATATCCAGTATATACATTCATTTATTAAGTAACATTTAGAGGTAAGAAATGAAATGCACCGTTCATGGAGACGGTAAGCCGTACGTACGCATGAACGCTACTTTTATTTCTATTTCGTATTTAATGGAATGAAATCGTAATGATATAAATGTATAATATAATTATAGTATAATATAGTGTATAATAACATTTACTCCATCCTTTATACATCCCACATATGACATTAACGATTCAAATCACTTTGAGGGGGCAGTAGTCCGCACTTCCTAAAATGAAATTATCGCGTTTTACCCATAATGGAAATCATAAAGTATGCCATTAATAAGAAATACAGAAGAATAAGTAAAACATAAACATATTATATATCGTATATAAATATATTGACATCTTAATGGCCACCTTTGAAGGTGTTATATGAGTGTTGAACAATCATCATTTCGTGAGGCAGAAATTCGCCATCCACAGAAACCATATGTTCTTTAACCATTAGATGTAGGTGTGTGTAAGTGTAGCTCGAATCCTTATTATACAAACATCCTAGTATATTTAGGATACTGGTGTTGTTACAAAAGAAATTAATAAAAAGATTTTAGGGGGTTGGGGAAGAAAAATAAAACAAAACAACATTAGAGAAGACATTACCTCAAAATCGGTTAATCCTTTTTGATTTGAGCCAAAGGCTTCCTTGGGAAGGGTTCTGCCCAAAGTGAGGCATCTAGTAGTAAGAGGGTGAAGTTTGGAGTGTATGTGGGCAGAGTTTTGCCGAGCCAAATGGCTTGAAAGTGTGAATGAGGTGGTAGAGGTGGGGGCCTTTTATAAGAGGAGAGGAGGGGCACTCTTGGAAAGTAAGGAAATGTTACATTATTATACAATGATTTTAGGATTCTAAAGGTCCCACACTTGTATAATTCGAGGATAAGGTGATAAGGGTTAGATATCTACCCATACAATAGTCTTTGGACAAGTTTATGCCTTGGAGTTTACATTATATTTTCATTTTATTAAAATCGTTAAATAATGAGGTCATCGCTGCATCAAAATGATGTCATAAATAATTTAATTTATATAATGTTTAAAAATTATAAAAAAATACTATGATGTAGTATATCCTTTTATCTTTCTAATTAATATTTATAGTCAAAATTTGGACATGTGTAACCCCACTTAAAAACTGTTTTAGTAAAATAGCTCATGTTTGTGTCAATTTAATTTTTACATTAAATAAATATATATTAATGTCATTTTCCAACCAAAGTGGCTCCATGGGGTCCCCAAGTTGACCCATGGGTTGTATTGGTCGGCCATGACTCATCCAATAGGAGTATGACAAGTTTCAAGCTCATATCATATTATTAAAACATTATTTTTACCTTAAACTACACTAATTACCTATAATCGCGATTAAGAACTTAAAAGTTACTATTCACCAAAAAAAATTATTTTAATCTCATTGAACCACATTTTACATCTTAATGACAACCATGTATGTCGGATTTTTGAAAATCAAATCACAGAAGTGGTAATATTTCATTTAAAAGAAAAATCAGTTATTTAACTACCACTTAGTGGTTTCACTATTCATAAAAAATTGATGTTTTTCAGAACAATGCCAAAATTTCACCATAATCTATAATTGATATTCCGAATTAAAAATTGATTTCTATTTTACAAAATTCCAAACATATAAGTTGCATTATTTAATTTTATAATTAATTCACGCTTTCACAACAATAGCGTGTTTTTAAGAAATAATTTATATCAAAAGATTGGCAATTGTTTATGTCCAATTTCAATGTTAAATTAATTCTAATGACCACCATTGGATAAAATGGTAAAAATATATTCTAATTATACTTTTAAACCACTAAATATTATAATTTATCACTATATATTATTTTGATTAAAAAAGTTGTTTTTAAGTAATTTTCACTATTCATAAAAAATTGGAAGTTCTCAGAAAATTACAAAAAATTCAACTTTGGATAATTTCGATATTAAGAATACAAAAATGAAGTCCATTTTGAAATATAAAATTTCTATAATTTTAAAAAGTGGTTATTACTATTCATAACGGCTACTTTGATTAGTCGCGGTGTTTTAGAACTCGAACTTGCGTACAATGCAAGCTATTGCATTATTGAAAGAGAGGCGTATCGTGGAAATAGGGGTGTTACATGGAATAAATTCAGCGATTCCTAAGAAGACTTAGAACTATTCTCAGATGATGCACATGATCCTCCTCAGACATAGAGTAGAAAATAATTTCATCCACATAGACTACCACAAATGTATCTAGATACTCACGGAAAACCTTGATCATCAAATCCATGAAATCAATAGGAGTATTTTTCAGGCTGAAGGGAATAACAAGGTACTCATAATGGCCATACCTACTCTGAAAAGCGGTATTAGGAATGTCAAATTCTTTTATCCTCAAGTGATGGTAACAAGATCCAAGATCAACTTTTGAAAACCACTTTTCCACATTCAATTGATCAAAAAAATCTCCATTTCATGGTAACTGATATTTTTTCTTTATCTTAACTCGATTGATCATTCAATAATCAGCACATAAGCGAGGAGAACCATCAGCCTTCGTGTCGAAGAGAACTGTTGTTTCCCATGGTGACACACTCGAGCGTATAAATCCATTCCCAAGAAGATCTTCTAACGGAGACATCCGTTCTTTTAGTTTTTCTGAAGCTATTCTTTAAGAGGGAATGGAAACGAATTGAGTACCATGAATTAAGTCAATAGAAAAATCAACCTACCTTACTAGTGGAAAACAAGAGAAGTCAGAAGGAAACATGTTTTGAAACTCAGCGACGACTAGAGGAAGATCACCACACACTGAATCTCTCTCTAGATAAAAAGTACACACTGATATAACTTTTCCCAACTCTGGATAAGAGGGTCCAGCTCTTCTTGACCTTGGGTCCCATTCTCCTTTAAATACAAGAGGCACAACACTGGGTGTAGAAAGGTAGACCCATCTAAGATAAAAATAGATCCAGGATTTATTATAAATGATCCAATACATCCAAAATATGATTTCAATAGATTATATTTTGAGAACCAAAAAACTTCAAGCATGATCAACATCTGATTGATAGAAGACACAAACAGGACTATGGAGACCCTTCTCTCTCATTATACCAAGGAGTGTAGTAATATCCATCAAACATGATAAAATCTCCATAGGTAGATTTATCATATTAACAATATGGGTTGAAATAAAAGAATGAGATGCACCATTAGAAAAAATGGCGATCACTAAAGATGAAGCTATAGGAATGGTAACTCTCACAATTGGAGGGCATGTATTTGCTACCTCTGGCGACTCTTCCATAGAATGAAGAAGCATTGTTCCAAATGTATGTGGATGGAGCCCTTATGTATGTGAAGAATTTGATAGCCCCACATTTTTTGGAGGTTCTGATGATCTTGTTCCACTATGTGGAGTAGAGAAGGGATGGCAGAATCTCTGAAAGTGCCTTAAATTTCCACAGGATCTACAGTTCATGGGTGCCTCAGTGCAAAACCTCTTAGATTTTCCTGGTGTTCCACACTAATAGCATGTCAAAAAAGCCTATCCTGGTGCTACCACAGGTCTGGAATGACTCTGTTTTCGAGAACAACCATGATAAACACCGTACTTCTGTTTCCCTTTAAAAGAACCAACACTACCACTCAAGGGAAAACGAACTTTCTCCAACCCTGACTTTCCTATCAGGTCCATCTCAACCATAATCACCCAATCCAACACATCAACATTAGTGGGTTTCATTAGTAAGAGAATTGAGAATGGATATCTGATCGAAGTCCCAACTCCAATCATCGAGCCTTCATCTTCTCATTATATACAATATCAAGAGAAAACTGTACCAACTCAGAAAAGAGATTTGAGTACTCATTCACGGTTTTGTTGGCCTGCTCAAGCTTGAAAAACTCTACGGCATTTCCCAACACCACTGATTCCAGATAGAACTAGTTAGTGAAAATAAGTCTAAAGTCTTTCCACTCCAAAACTTCATGACTCCCAGTCGTCACCATCGTGTCCCACCATCGCCTACTTTGTCCCTCCAGCATGAACATGTCACACTTCACCTTGATCAAATCAGGTGTTTCCAAGAACCCAAAAAGATGATCAATCTTTCTCAACCATTCCTCAGCATGTTGAGGGTCATTGGAGCCTTTGAAAAATGGTGGCTTCTGGCATCAGAACTCTTGAGAATGTCTTCGGAGAATATCACTATGAGGATCTATAGCTGGATTCTGAACATGATTTGGAGGTGGTGCCTATCCTAGAGCTTGGACATTGCAAACAATCACCTAATCCAGACTCAGATCCACAATAGGACTCTCTTGTTGAGATTTAGCAGCAACATCTTTTTGGATCTGATTCCCACATCTTCTCAGAGGCATGATTCTACACAACATAAAAAATACATTAGATTGACACTCAAATAGAGTAACAAGGACTACTATTCTTAATAGGAGGGATAACATGATTTGGATTCCACTCTATCCAAATCAAAATAGGGAAAATAATAGAACTAATCCACAAGTCCTAACTCCCTAACCAACCTTGGTGACTAAATGTTCATTGTGGTGAGAGCTAGCCAGGAACTCAATCACAACTACATCCTAATTCCTGGTAAGTATAATAAAAACATACTGTCATGAACGCAAGATGCTTATCCTCCTCTGATACCACTTCGTCATGAACCAGCTTGGGTACCCAGACAACCTGATAACCTGGCCGACCCTGACATAACCCGAAGGGTGTTACAGATCCCCACATGTCGACGAATAGAACCTGGCATCACACAACATGAAAGTGTGAATTTTTTTCCACAAAAATGCGGATTAATTGAAACAAGATAGTATGCATAACGAAAAGAAACTCCACTGGGAGTAATGTACCACAAAACAAAGACGAATAAAAATCCCAAATTACTACAACCCAAGTACTAAAAATGGTAAAATATCCCCAAAGTCCCTAAAGACACAACTCACCTAGACCAAAGATCAAATACTGGATCCACCTCCAAGATATCCCTTCCCTTTTCTCGAACCTAGAATAAAGAAGTCTACAAACACCCGAAGGAAAAAGTAGGGTGTGATATGAAGCCCAATAGGAAACCACCAAAGATTATGTAACAGATTCAAATATAGATTATCCAATGAAAATATTTCAATTTTCAAATAAATAGTTTTGTCAATTCAAAATCATATTTTAACAAAACATGCTTTACATTTTCAAAAGATGGAAATAAATATTTTAGGCAAGGCTTTAAAATGATGGAATATTTCTAAAACAATGTATTAAGTAAAAAAATTATATAAAATAGTTTATATAAATTCAGGAGGCATGTAAAGCAGTTCAAAAGTATTGGCATATATTTATATCTCAAATATAAATAAAAAAGCGAGCAACATGGTCATCTACCTAAAGGTATGATAGTATTAACCGGTTATAGGATTCTGCACTCTCTATGTGAACTCAGAAAAATGTGTATACACACATACCTATGACACTGTCCAAAGGAGACTCATCACCAACCAATCGGGGATGTGACCTGCCGCAAGTCTGTTTTAGAACATTGTCGCAGTGTAGAGTGTATCCAAATAACTCACTAACAACCTAAGGCATGCACGATCTCTTACATGATGGGAAAACTATTCTTTGAATGCTTAAAAATGCGATCAATCCCATTCTTCCATTTTGAAAGTTCCAATTTCATTCCATTTAAAACTAAAATAGGATTTATTCAAAACATTGTTTTTTCACATGATAAAAACAATGGGTTTCTATCAAATCATTTTAAGACAATTTATCCAGTTTGATATCCAATCTAAACTAATTCCATCCTCACACAACTTATTTATACACTTAAATTTAACAATTTAATTGAAATCATTTCCCTAAAATACAAAATTTAAAATAAACAATTTAAAGCAGCAAATTTCCATAAACACGCCCAATTCAATGGAATTGGGGTTTTCCAAATTTCAATGCCAAACCCATTTCAAATATATCGATTCACTGGAATCATGTTTTTATCAATTTAAATGAAACGAAATTTGAGCAATTAAATTTAAATAAAAATTGAAATAAATCAAGAAAATACAATGATAATGAATTTGGTAAGTCGGGATGGAACCACATACTTCAAAGGTTTTGACCAAACCACAACGGTCGAGAATGCTCAAGAAAACTGGGATGCTTCTTCAAGAACTAATCATAGATATCTTCTCATAACAAGATGAAGATCAAATATCATCATATTTATCATCCACAAACATAGATGTAGACCTAACGAGGGTAGATCAAGGAAACCGAGGGAAGAGGAGAAGTAGATCTAAGTAGATCTAAGAACACTTTCAAGAACGCTAAAGAACAATAATGTACCTCAAGAATCCGGATTCGATTAACCAAGTGAAGCCTTTGGATCGCATTCGGAACGATGGGAGAACCTTATCTGACCTTAGGAGAAGAAAAATATCTAGTTAGGTCTGCTTAGGAGGAAAAACGTGGCACTTAAAAGCAAAAACGAGTGAGATACACTTTTATAGGATCCCATTTTAGTGGACGCACGGTTTTCCAGCATGGTTAGACAAACTGTGAACTAACCATCCGTTAGCCACTACCTGGGCAGACACTCCATGCACTGTTTGACAACAAGGTTTAGAAAACCCTTGCGCCACCCGTTCGACTTCGAATTTGCATCAAAAAACATTTAAAGTTATCCCGACTCTCCCATTTGTCACTACTCCAAAACAGAGGTATATAGAAACATCAAAAGTACCTAAAAACATAACGTGATATTAAAATCCCCTAACTATTTAAAGAGATTAAAATTAATGTAGAAATTTTGATTACCAGAATTAACCAAAAGGATATGAAAAGTTGTATGATTTAAGATATAAATAACATAATATTACTCAAATTGGAAAAAAATAAACAATTATGAATAATGTGGAGATTTTTAACGAAATCCTTACCTCATGTCTGACCAAGTATTTTATTTTTCCACACCTCTATTATAATAAATATAAATTTATCATAATTCTATTCTAGATCTATATACATACATAACATTATATATAACATTCAATTATAATATTCAATTATACTTTTGTTATAAATTTTCTAATATGTTATTGTAATTGAATGTGGATATTATATTCTAATATTAATATTTGAAATAATTATAACTAGTATAGTTATAATATTCTCTAAGGTTTAATATTATCAAAAACAATCCGTTAATTTAATAAAAAAATATATTTACTATAAATTATAACTTCTTTCTTTTTAAATTATTTGTTTTTGATGCCCCTCAAAAATATTTTTAGAAAGGGATAAATTACATACAATTATAATAGTTGAATAAATTCATATGTTTGATTGTTATTTAGTTTATTTAAAACATATATTTTGAATATTAAATTACAAAATGTAATTTTGCAATGATATGTAATTTTTAATTTTTTATGGTCATATTTTTGGTTTTGTTTTCTAGTTTTTTGTATGTTGCATTACTGTTGGGATATTTAATTCGAATTTAATTTCCATTTAAAAACATAAATTCATGACTTTTATTTTATGCAGATAGTTAAATAATAAATAATATTTTTTTAAAATATGTTATTGTATAGTCCTTATGAAGTAATTTTTATAATTTGATTTCTTTTTAATGACCAACATGTTTTATGAAATACATTGCATTTAAAAATAACTAAAATAAAATTAATTTAAAAATAGACATGAAATATAATGAATTTTGATAATAATTGATTGATTTAGTAGGTTTATGATAGAAAAATTTAAAGATACAATTTTTTCCCTACAAAATAGTTCTCAAGTGATGAATCGTATTAATGATTATGAAGCCATTTATGGTAGACTATGAAAATCATGTTTGTGCTATTTAGAGGACGGTAAGGCAACACTATAAGGAACTCATCTCATTTTTTGAGAACATAATACTGGTTCATTTGATCAAGATAAAGATATATATGTTTTATTCTAGAAATAAATACTATGTTAAATTCTTTAAAGGATATTTTATGTCTGAGTTCCGTGATCAACTATTCTTTCATGTACTAACTAGACTGGGGCATTGACGGTTTAGGGAGAAAGGTATGTTATGGCCTTGTTTTTTCAAACATTTAATGTTTTGGAGATCGATGGATCGGTATTGAATTGTAAAAAAAACATATTAATATACTAATAGATATACGACATGTTCTATTTCATTCAGTTATTTCATTGATACTCGTATTCATATCATGGTATCCAACTTAAATTGCTGAAAATTGATGTTGATGCTTATTTTGATTAAAAAATGATTCATATCATTGACCATAGTGTGAATGATTTTTATCGTAGTTCAATTCATTTAATATTTGTTTTGTGGAAGCATACCCACATGGATGATGAGACATGGGATATAGAATCCAATATACATACTTAGTGGCTTGAGTTATTTCCTGGAGAATCTTTACCACCCATGAATGGGAATTATAAGGATGATTGTATTAAAGGGAAGATATTGTGTGATATTTTAATTTTTAGATGAGGTATCTATCCTAAATATTTTTATTCCCTTTATCAGTATTCATTTTTTTATATGCCCAACAGCTCTACCGATAGGTTAGTATGTTTATTTTGGGGAATAATGAAGATATGTGTTAGAGCATGGTTGTAGGTAAAATTGATAATGATATGAAATTCATTTCATGAATGCAATTGATTATTATAATTGGTTAGAAAATACCACTTTCAAGATATGAATTGATTTCCCCCTAATTGGAAAAAATCAACGTTATTCACAAGGTGAATCTGATTCAAATTGTGAATTTGTGATACTTTTTTCTAAAAAAATTGGAAAACACCCTTGTTATGATGATCATATTCATCGGAAAAATTTTTAACCATCGTAGGATCTCTTATATGGGTTCTATTACTGTTGGAATTTTCTCATACATTCGACAGCCAAATCAACCCACATTCACCTAGTTGGATTCCTCTCGGCATGATCTTTTTTAAATAAACCTATATTTATAGTTTATCATTAAATATTTGGTGCTATTTTAAAGATATCTAACATAGCCTAGGTTCATAGTATTTCAGTATCATTATATTATATTCTATTTGTGACCAATGAATGTTCTAATACAATAAAATGTTCCTTAGAGACATATGGTTAATGGTATAGTACTTTTCCCTTAGGTATCTTCAATTTAAAATCATCATTATTTTATCGAGTGGTGGTTTCATCCGTGTTTTTTTTCATAATAATAACATTTTTTAAATTAGTTGTTTATTTTGGAATAAAAATTCCATATTAGATCCCTTTATCATTGTTTGATACCAAGGGCATCAACATGATCCACTATATAGGTGTTGCAAGATTATGAATATATGCCCCATAATATTGTAATAGTTGAAAGACCCATTAGAGTATTTGATTTTTAATTCTCAAGTGTTTTGATATATTTAAATGGGTGAATTGAGACTTTACAATTGGGAAGGGGCTTTTATCTTTCATCTTATTATATTAAGAATCGAATGATTAATGATATAGGACTTTCCAAAGACATTGTCATTTTTAAATGAAAATGTATATATTTTTAATATAAATTGTGAATGAATTTTCATGGTTATCATATATATATAGTTATTTAATTTAGTGATTGGATACAAATTCTATAATATACCATTTAATATGTTAGTATTGGTTATAATATATCTATCCTAGGATTATAGATGGATGGCCTTCAGCACTCAGGGTACATCATTCTGATTCATTGGGAAAGTTACCAAGGTAGATATAAACCATGGAATTCGGTCAATTTAACACTTATACATGAATTCATAGTTATATAAAAATGATTCACTCAAAACATTTCTTGATATTAGAATTCCTAGAAAACACTCAATGGATTCAACTGATGTCATTGGATAGAAGGAACCTCAAATACCCCCCTTGGGTCCTAATCCTGCATAAGTCGTGATTTACTACTGACATACTGCATGAAATCAGTTATTCGTTATTAAGGTTGAATTAATCCTTTATACCCATTATATTTCACTTAGGCCATCATAGTTTGGTTTCATTGTTTATTCTTTTTTGATTTGGCTTGATATTCTATGGTCAATGATGCCATGATTCATCTTGGATGATTAATTACAATAACTATGAATCCAATTTCTTGGTTTTACCTAATGTCTTATTTATGATTACATATATTGGTACGCATTGGTTATATATTCTTGACCCATACCTCCTATGGGTTCTATGTTCAGACATTACGAGAATGATCCAAGAATTTATGGTATATTGGGCTTCCAATGTAGAGTTTGAGTCCAACATGATTATCATTTCACACTTGTTATTCCCCTATATATCGATATATCAAAACATTTATGCTTTTATAATCTCAAACTAGTATTGCATCACATCCATTTGTGGTTTCCTACTACGTATATCTCACTTCATATTTGGGCCATTGTTTGGTACTCAGAAAGACGTTGTGGATGCAGGTGGGGACATGAATTAGAGCTCGATCTGAGATTATGTAATGATTATAGCATGAAATATTTTGAGATTGGGACCTATCCCTGGATCACGATTTTATTAGATTTTCATTTTTGGGATTTTATAGATTTATATATACATGTATTTATATATTCCTAATTCCTTGTATGCCTTCATTGTGTATATCTCAAAAACACATTCATGTTTTTGCATATAATGAAATTTTTTCTTTTTTATCATTCTCATCGCGATGATTTCCATCTTCTATTATAGTTTTCATTATTATTACTACTATATTTATTCACATATTACATCATTTTTGTTTTTTGATTATATATATTCTGGACACTATACGACGTCGGACCCACACTACTTTTCAGTAGCCTCTAGCATATGGGGAGGTGTGTTTGAGTCCTTATGACTAACCGTGTTTGGTTACCCATGAGTGGAACTAGTTTGAGATGATATATATGGTGTATATGTAATTAACTTTAATATATAATCATGTTTTATAGGTTTATATTTCATTAAAAAATTCATCTTTTGGATGGACCCTCCTGTTAAATGATATTAGCCTTAACTGATGTAAAATTTATTAAATATAAAAGTTTTATAAATATAATTAAAAGATATAAATTGTACCCTAATTGGTATAGGGATGATATTTATGATTATTTTTAATCATTACTGTCTAATTTCAATATTTAAGTAATTTTTTAAAAATTTAATAAAATATATTTATAATAAAATTTTATGAACGTCATGTTTAGAAATAATCAGATAATCTGACATTGAAAAACATTAAACCTACAAAATTCATATATAATTAATTTATATATCATTAATATATAATTATTGATTTTAAAAATCTGTTCTAGTAATATATCATATAAACAATATTCATTTATATATTTTTTTTAAAATAGTTTTCTATAATTTTTATATTCTTTGACAATAATTATCCTTGCATTGCATAAAAATTTAGCGTAATTTTTCAATTATTAAAAATTAAAAATAAATTATTACAATAAAAATAATTTCATTATTCCGTATATAAAATTTATTACTCCTTAAAAACATATTTTTTGGCCTGGTTTGAACATGTTATAGATATTTAAAAGAAAGAGGATTACATTTTATATTTTTCAATCACTAAAAATAATATATAATTCATATTCAAATGAAAATGGAAAAAATTGAATTGAATTGATGTATTGTACGAGTATTGTTATGATAAAGAAATCCAGTAGTTAATGGAATGTTTTATTGTCAATTTTAGTCTTGTAAATGTTATTTATAACCATATTTACCTGATTTACCTATACAAATATGACCATTGTTGTTAATAATGACTAGAAATTAAACTGGTCTATTAAGTACTATATATCTACTCTATACTGACACCCCTATCCAAATGGTTCTATGAAACCGTTGGGATAGGTCCCCAATCCCAACAGTTTTCTCAAAATTGTTGGGAAAGTGTATAGATTATTATGCTTTATCAATGGTATTGAAAACCCATTTGGAAAAGGCTGGAAAAAACTATATATAACAAAATTTTATTATTTACCATTGGTATATAGTACATATCCCAACAAATTTTAGAAACTGTTGCGATATTTCCCCACAAATATAGCTGTGCAGAGCCCCCTCCTAGTTCTAAATCCGATTAATTTTTACCCTACACTAGTGCATCTCTCCCAAAATGGAAACCACACTTCTTACATTACATCCATTAGTATGAAATCTATTCTACTCATCCACTACACATTGATACTACTGTTCCTAGAGGTTTGTGCTCAATTTATTATGATGGATTGATCACCAATATATTATATAGTCTTAGGTCATGATAAAATTAATTTATCACAATCTTTCATTTTACTTTTAATTATTTAATGTATTTACTATTTATATTCAATCATTCATTTTCATTTACTTAATATGCTACTGTTTCTAGTTATTATCACTATATGTCATGGTTATTTTTATTTGATTTGGTTGGCTATTTATTATCTATGGGTTTTTTTATATGTTAGTATTTTATGACTTCAGTTTGAGTATTTTTCAACTAATTTAGAACAATATATTATCAATAAATTTGAATATAAAACACCAAATAATTGATTTAAATTAAGTGGTTCACTAATTTTGGTTTCAATGGATTTTTTGTGTTTCCTCTAAAAATGGATTTAATAGATTTTCTAAATTTAGTTGTTTTTATTAAATAATGCTGTGTGATTTTTAAAAATGGTTGTTGAAATTTATTTATGTATATTGATTTTATAATAATGTGAATTTTTTTTTGGTTTATAAAATTTATTTTAAATTAACACTAGTGGAATGTCTTATGAAATAAATTTCATATAAAAATTGGTTGGTGGAAACATAATAGGAATGTATATATCACATTATAAAATTAATCCAAGGTACATGTTTAGTAATTATGTCTTCTAAATATTCAAAAGTATGGTATAATGTCAATACTGGTTACTTTTTCATTGGTTGATTGATATCAGAGGATATTGAAGTTGTCTTGGGAATTTGTTTGATGTTCTCTTGATAGCTCATGATTCTTGGTTTATCTTTTATAGTTGATGTAGCAACCAATTTGACATTTTTTAAATATTTTTCCTCTTCTATAATAGTTTTATTTTATTTTTACTATTTTATTTTTCATATAAAGAGTGGGTTATATTGTTTATGTTGGTTATTCCATGTTTGGTTTCAACATATATTTGAATCTACTTATTGAATTCACATGGTGGACTCACTTACAAGCTGGTCAATCTATATTTTTTATAGAACATTGATGTGGGTTTACTTATATATATGATTAAATCATTCCTAGTATATTATTTTTTATTCTCTTAGAACTTATTTCTAGTCTTTGAGGATAGATACCACCGTTCAGTCCTTATCACAGGCCAATCTGGGTGACTTGATTGGATGATCCTGATTGGTTCTTGAGAAAATTGAATTAGTGTTCACTTTACAATTGTAGGGAGTTTGGAAGATAAGATATATTTCAATTGGAACATAATATGAAAGTCATAACTGGGTGTTTGATCACCACCTTTCATGAAAATACATGTTCTTCCATGCATAGTGAATTTGATAGTCATGAAGTTTATTTTTTCACATGCATATTTTGATATGAATTTAAGTTATATTAATCAATATTGTAGTTATATGGGTTATTTAGTGGTATTTTTAGATTTACGTTCAATGTGGAGGAGGAATCAGACCCACACAGTTAGCTGTTACAGTCAGGAAAACCATGGGTAGAACATGTGGAAGGATCTATAACATTTCATTGATGATGTTTTTGGGTTGATGAGTAGATATTAAAATGGTTTCACCAAACCATGCACAATAATTCATTTCCCAAATATTTTTTTGTATTTTTATGTTTTTTCCCAAATTGGTTACAATGTTTTTTACCATTGGTGTAGTGATAAAAAAGCGGATTTTTTTATAAATTTATGTTATTGTTATGATTTTATTGTATAGTAGTGTGTAATTTATGGGATTAGGTAAAGACAATATTTCATGTTTACATAAAATATATTTTAAGTTACACTTCAATCATATTGTAGTGATTTTAATATCCTTTAGTTTCATGGAGGATTCCTCAGTATTGAGGGTCAGGACCATTATTATCAGTTGGTGGTAAATCCTCCCTCTTTTCTATTTTTTCATGGGATTACATCATATTATTCCACCACTATGACAGATATTATTTAAATCTCAACCGTAATCAACATCTCCAATTTCTATAATTGTTTTTTAGTCAAATTTTATTTCGGATCCAATTATAGTTTATGTATGATAGATCATATTGCCATGACATCTTTTCAAGGACATAGTGTGTTCACTATTCCACTACTCATGGAATTTCTTGTGGAATTGGCCATATGAATGACATTTTACAAGGTTATGGGAAAAAAATTCCTTCAAATTGGTATCTATTATACTCTTAGTGGATTCATAACAGCCTTTCACACAAACTTTGAATCCTTTAGTTAATCATGATGAAATAATATTTTTTAGTCAACCCAATTCCCAAAATAAATAACGTTACCACTTTTTTTATATCACTTTATGTCACACAGAAGGACAAACCAAAAAATTTCATGAAATCAAATGTCAGCATTCCAACACAATATTTTAGATTCAACACAATTCCTAAAAGGAATTCCCAAGAGACTTTCCACTTGTCCCACAAACATCCACATACTCAAACACCATTAGCTCAATGTTAAACTTATAATGGAATAAGGACATCTATTTTTCCATGTCATAACCCTTCAACTACAATATTGTAGTGAGACAAAGACTTCCTATGTTGGCCTTACAAACGAATAGTCATGGCCTTCTATTCCAAACACCTTCTTCATACCCATGGTCAAACCCATCCCGTATGTCGCCTAATCAACAGAGGTCCCCACCCATAAAGAGTGGTCAACACCACCTCAATTGGTTGTATCCTATGTGGACATGAGATGGATGGATATATTGGAAAACCACTATGAGAGGTATCAAAAAATATTGGGGCACACATTTAGAAAACCTATGTAACCATCTATAAATCATTTAATCGAACATAAAAATAGTCAAAACCATCTACCATATCTCATAAAAACATGTCACCTCACTTATAGTGATTAAAATCACCCATAGTCACATGGAAAGTTTTCTCACATTCATATAGAACCATATTACGGATCACATCATGAAACAATTTCCATACCCGACATCATCATGCCCAAATGACAATATATTCATAAATCTCACAAAACATTCCATAATTGTCTCTACCATACCTTTTCATACATGATTCTACCTTCTAGTGTTTCCTAATAACTACAAAAATCGTAAAAATATCATAAATTCTTTCCCATAGATCATCCCTATACAACCTATTTACCACACATCACATATCAAACATATTAATTATTGAGAAATATGAGCAGCACTTTCCTTATAATCATAGATTCCTACTCATAGAAGACTGAACTATAATTCAATTTCAAATTTTAATAATTGAACAAGAATATGACAAATATAAAAATAGGGCATAATAATCATAAATACTTAAAAACATCAAGTTAGTGAGACAAATCACAGCATAATAGATATATAACATTAGAATTTCTCTATAATGATTCCTATATATATTAATTCCATAATCAAGAAGGAAAGAAGTAAGATCCATCACTTGAGACTCTAAACAATGGAGAATGTGGTGTACTCTACTATCTCATTTGAATGGCCAACCATAAAACCTCATTTTTATATCAAAATATCCAACATTATTTTTTCTCCTATAATTATTCATACTGTGAATGGTATATTCATTGCCTGGGCCATCAGGACCACCTCTACCACATTATAAATATTACATTACTTGGAATATAGTGTCATACAATGAATGTATATTGACCAACAAGATTCTCCAAAAAAAAATTCTTGTATACTCCTGAACCTCAAAGCATCAAAACCCATGAAATGTACATGAGCCTTTCTATATCCACAACATATAATAGATCATCCTTGTGCACTTTTCCCTATACAAAGACCAAAAATCACCTCAATCTCATGTGCCTAATCATTATTATCCCAAAATATGATATGAAATTGAATAATGATATACCATCCCCACATACCCAAAATACCCCAACTACTCAATATAATTAATCTTACCCTTATGTGTGAACTTCCCTCAAAGGAATTACCTCCCTGATCACTTCCCAGCCCAAGGTCCCAATATCCTGGTGGTTCCACACCAACCCTAATCCCATTACCCCCATTTTAGAACCACTATACACCGTAATTTCAGAAATCACATAATATTCTCATTCAGTAATCACACCATATATGATGCTCATAAAATAAAACATCAAAATTAATGCTCATAAAAGTCATATATCACTTATAATGCCCATATATTAACCACACTATGTCATTTCACGTAACACACATATCCCCAAAGCACCAATTTCTATAATAAAAAACTAAAAACCATAGTATCATGCTCAAAATGGAACTCTATATATCATGAGATCTCTAAAAGGTGAGTGGACTCTCAGCATTTTGATCAAGTCTCATGGGACACCATTTTGATCTAGTCTCATGGGACACCATTTTGATATAGTCTCATTCCCAATTCCCAATGGTGAGTGGTCTCTCAGCATCAAGTTGATGATGATTGTTCCCTACATCCATAAATTCATGAATGGTTTCTTCAATCTCTCCCTGTGTATGCATTTTAATCAATTTCATTATTTCCCATCCTCTAAAAAATTCTATAAATATCACTATCTACAATCAAGAACATATTCTAAAACATTATTCAATTTTTGTAAATACTAAACTCATCAATCAATAATATGAAACAATAACGATGTATAATGCTCATATTAGAACTAAATGATATTTTATTCTTAAGAAATCATCATTTTTCTTTCCATTTTCCAAAAAAGAATAATTTCATGGTGTATAAGATAACACACCATAGTGGATAATAATAACGATTTCATCATAGAAATAAGAATTTTGTAGCGTGTGTTTGGGATCAAAAAATGACATTGACTATTCCGTGATAAAATAATTTGGACCATTTTGAGTAGTGTAATCATTTTGAGATGTCTACACCAATGAAATTTAAATGGGTTAGTTGGAAGAGTGGTTGGCATATAAATACTAAAACGGGGAATATTATTTTATAGAGCATGATATGGTAGAAATATTATACTATTTTTATGTAATTATTTTATGTTCTTTTGCAGGTAAATTTTTGTGCAATTTGAAGTGTTGTATGCCTGTGTATGAAATGAAGGGACTTCGGGAAGGCTGGTGTGATGATTTATGGAAATACCCAATATCTACAGTTTTAATCGGTTGGTGTAGTGTTGAACTACATTTCCTCACCAACTTTTATAATAAACCATTGGTAAAACTCTCTCCCAGTTGTTTATAAACCATTTGTAAATTGATTAATTACTCTATATACCCATAGTTATTTTGAAACCATTTGTATACTAAAATTTCAACTAATCTATACCAATGGTTTTTAAATTACTATTGGTACACTGAAATTCCAATGCAACAGTACCCAACAGTTAAGAAAACCATTCTGATAGCGTCTTCCAATAGGTTTTTATATTAAACTAATGGTTTGAAACCATTGGTAAAGACTGCCTTTCAAAGGTGATTAACAATATTTTTATCTCATGATTCCATATATGGTATTAATTTTGTCAAATTCAATTCATAAAAGTGGTATATTTTAATATAAAATGAAACTCTTTGATGTTGTTGAAAAGTGTTTTTTAGAGAAATTTCCTTCTAAGTATAAAATTGTTCTTATACAAATTCTAGTTAATGTCAATTGCAATTACCTTTATTAGATTATTTTTAACAACAAATTAATAAATAAATTTCAAACCATATCCAAAATAGAATAATACATTCTAAATAAATAGAAATAATTCATTTGAATCAATAAAAATTATATTTTTTTATCATTAATTAAAAATTCAGATATTTTAAAATATTCAAAAAAATTAATCACAATAATATTTTGATATGTGGATTTGAAAAATGAATTCCATTTTTTTAAAAAAATTAAATATTTTTTAATAAATCATTTAAATATATCCATATATATCATGAAACGCCAATTTTTTTAGAAATAAATATTTTTTCATTTTCATTGAAAAATTACATTACATTATTTTTAAGAATATATTTCAATAAAATATAATTGATATATGTTATCAATTATTGAAAATTATTTTCTATTTACATTAATAGATTTTTAATAGTTTATCAAACTATATATGGCTCATTTTTTTCTCAATGGATGTTCTTCGATTAGGATATCATCAATTGAATGTAAAAGGGTTGATATTCTTATTACTAATGGTTTTATAATATATAAGAACTATGAGTGCAACATAATTCCATTAAAACATGAAAATACTCTAAGAAAATTAAAATATGTGACTATTTCTATCTTTTTATATTACCATGGATGATTTTGATTGGTCTTTATAATTTATATTCTAATAAATTCCAAAAGTAATGAAGAGCATAGGGAACACATGATTATTTTATGAAATACATTCTAAATGGATAAATTGTATGAATAATTAATTAAATGGGACTATTGGTCTGATAAATTCATATTTATAGGGTATGTTATCACAAATAAATGGATTCATTTATATTATTCAAATAAAAATAAAATTCATTAATATTTTAGACTAATAATATTTTTAATGATATATAGTTTCTTTTGATCAAATAATAAAAATTATTACATTGTGCTAAATTATTCATTATTTCAAACTATGATATCCTATCCTGGAACACTATATGAGCCATAGAAAAACTAGTTGCTGGAAAATCCAAAATCACGTCACAATAAAAGTTATAGAATATGAAATACTGTCGAGGGGATAAGGTGATATTATGCGAGTAGAATCTTTTCATATTAGAGTAATAAGGAAACCAAAATAATCAAAAATAAACTAAATTAGAAAATATACCTTGTAAGGCATCAATAAAAATAAAATTTCTTAATTAATAATAAATGGTTGTATAGGATCGAATGACCAAGTTATACATGCATCAATGATCTCTCACTAGTTTAATAAATTGTATAAGGGTAAATAAATAAACTATTGTAAAATGAATAAAACTCTAATATAACTCTAAGATAAACCATATACCTAATAAATAAATAAATATTCTAGCCAACATGCCTGATAAGTCGGATTCCTTGTCCCTAGTGTGCCTCCATCCAAGTGATATTTTTTACTGTTATCCTAGTGCAACCATGGACTATGTAGGATGTGACTAAAAAACTAAACATACCACCACCATTGTGTGGTCATACATATTTAGTAGTTATAGTGCATGTATATGTGGCATACTCATTTTGGAATTTTTTTTAAAATAACCAACTTCTAATAATAAAATAAAATACAATAGTCATTCCAAGGATAGCTTCCATAAGTTCGTGTCCATGAAATGTTTTCATTTGTTCGTGAAAAAATTCTATACAAGGAGCATATAAAATTTAAGTTGATCATTGGGTCTATTATATCATTTAAATGATATTGGATTCTACCATTTTTTGGTTTTCTTTGAACAATAAAGTACATTATCTAATCCAGAAACCTCATTCTAACTTCCCAATTATATATTTATAATTCCTTATCCATAAATCCAAACTATATATATTTGGAACATCATGTCCCCCATTATCAATCACATCACAGTGGAATAATATGTCCACCAATATAAATCATATAAAAATGTTGTTCATCATCCAATCATTTAAGGATCATATGTTGGTTCTCTGAAAGTATATATAAGAATCTGATGAGGAAATAGAAACAATTAGGATCATAGGCTATATCCCATTAATTTCATCTATGCATCTGATAAATTAATAGTAAAAATATATTCTCATATTTTTCATCCCAATCATTATATATGAGAATACTTATCATATAATCATATCACATCAGGACCCGTGGTGCATGTTCTAAGAGTTACATATATAATTTATATCTTAATCAATAATAATACACCGAATGTATAAATTCAATTATGAGGGTGGATGAGGTCCTAATACCACCTCCATCTTCACAAAATCATAGTATTACAAGAATTCTAAGGGTACTTGGGTAACCCACTATCATATCTACGTAAAAAACCATAATTCCATAGGTTATGTTTGGTTGATATCTTGGATAGCCACTCAGTACCCTAGATCAAATCACAGAAGATAAATCCATCTTTGGACACTCAATATTCAAATAAAAGGGTATGTATCCCTCTTATGTTCCTCTATTTTAGCACCATGGTCTCAGGTAAAAATATGTACCTAGAAATCATATCCCATAGTATGGTTAATGGGATAGTGTGACCATTCCAGCTATAATAGTTCAATTTAATGACCCATAATTTTTTCAATGGAATTTACCTTCTTAAAATTATGGAATTTTTTATATGCACATACATCAAATATATAAACCAAAAAATAAATAACTCGCATAATTTAAAAATGATACATTATACATAAAATGAACTAATCACAATTAATAGTATTATAGTAAGGAAATATATAGAAAATTCTATAATAAGAACATGATATTTTGGATCTGTTCGATCTAGTAGAACGGTTGTACTCATGAACAAATCTATAGTAATTAAGCCTAATTTTAATAATAAAATATTCATTTTCAATGTGAATATATATAGCCCAAAGAGGAAATATAATTATTTGAAAATTTAATAAAATAAGGGTTTTTATAAAAATTTTGGAACCTATATTACCATTATTAATCAATTTTTTTGGATAGTAATCTAAAGATTGGAATATTAACCTAAGTAATGGAATTGTACTCTGACCAATGGGAAGAGCTATTTGATCATTATAATATTATCATTGCTTAAAAATATGTGAAATAATATTTTTAAAAGTTTTAAAAGATAATGAGATATATTTATATATTAATACATATAAATATTTGTTTTAAAAATTGAAATATTATAAATTATTTTTATATAAAAACTAAATTCTTTATTTTAACTTATATTAAATAAAATGATATTAAATTTCGTTTATATACAAAAAATATAGTTAAAATTCAATATCCACTTTTATTGTAATGATAATATAATTTTACGATACCATATAAAATTTTTCAAAGGGACATAAAATCGATTATAATATAAAATCATTATTTTATGAATAAATTATAATTTTATTAAAATATTAATTTTATATTTTTAAAAAATTTATATTCATAAAATAGATTATGTTTTTAAAATCTATGAATAACATATAGTAAGTGTGAATTTTTTTAGGTTTCTAAAATATTATAATTTTGTTATTAATGAAATATAGTATTTTACGTTATATATAAATTAATTAAAAATAAATGAATTATGGATTCATGTAGGATTTAAGAATTTATTCGTTTAAAATCACATGCACTAGATACTTTATATAGTCACATCAGTAAATGTAATTTTTTTCTTAATAAAAAATAAAAAAACTAGTGAATATATTAAAAAACCAACTCCATTTATAAATACTACCCCCACCAATGATTTTCATCCCACCTTTTAATGCCTTAGAGGTTTCCAATATTCTACCAAATTCATATACAAATTCTCATCCCCATGTACTAGTGTTTTGTGTCCCAGAAAAATACAAATTCTTTACTATTTGTGAAGGATTCCAATGATATAATAATCAAGCAGTAAAATCCTCCTTCATTATGTCTTAAATTCATTCATTATAATTGCTTATATTCACCCAATTGTAATGTTTCATTTGAATCTAGAATCTTATATATTCTGGAATTTTATTATGTTAATTGAGTATTCATCACCAAATTTCTTATCATATCCTTTTATTCCAGATACAAAAACATGGTCTATGATCAGTCTGTTCACTACTATCATTGATGCTGAGTTTTAGTTTCCCATTACCACTTTCAAGATAGAATTAAATTCACCTATTATTTTTATAATCTACTAAATATTAATAACATACATGTTATAACATTATGAAGTTAATAAATTATAGTAATATTAATTGAAATAAAACTAGTTTGT
Organism: Viscum album; assembly: GCA_963277665.1. Lineage (NCBI taxonomy): Eukaryota > Viridiplantae > Streptophyta > Magnoliopsida > Santalales > Viscaceae > Viscum > Viscum album. The sequence goes on along the minus strand of OY728140.1, from coordinate 1,300,171,676 downwards.
AATGGTCAAAAAAATCTCCAAAATAAACTAAACAATTATCATTGACATTTATCAAGTTAATCATTCATATAAAAGTAATAAAAAATGATATATGGTTCCATTTAAACATATATAAGTGATTTATGAAAATATAATATCTCATATATAGTAATAATACCATTTTTTTATAATATCCATAAATATACCCAACTTAACTAACAAGGAAATGATGAAATAAATTCTCCCAAAAAGAACAAATGAACGGATATATATCATTGAAATGACAATAAATGAACATAATAATAATCTGATAAATGAAATTAATATGGAATTAATCCCGAATTAATTTACTAATGAATCTAATTTGAATATATAGGATGTTAATTTTATGCGAAGAACACATTCAAACACAAGGTAAGGTATATCTCTGAACCACCATTTCTCCTTTAGGTTATATTTTCTCCATCTTTACCCATATATATTTATTTGTTCATATTATATATTTATTATATATTTTTTCAAGTTACAAAAATATTTATATAGATAAATTAATCTTTTTTTGATAAATATAATCTTTAAAAGGATACCTTCTAAATTCTTATCAATTGGAAAACTCGATTTAAGAAAATTACTCCATTACTTACCCATTTTCAATAACACTCAATAAAATGTTTTAATCAAATAATATTTTTCTAAAATAATTAATTTTAACATCAAGAAACTAACATAGTTCATATCTTGGTTTATGAGGATAATTATTCCTTTATCATTTATAATAATTCTTTATTCTTTTCCTTAAGATCACACACAATTAACACCTTTTTAATGTTATCCGAAAACTTTTTATATTTTTTCACTTTATTTGGATACCATTTTTATTGTTATATTGTTATTTTTCATTTTTTAATGTCCATGTATTATTTAAATCCATCCCTTTATGGATAATATTTTATATACCCTTTTAATATATGTTTTGGAATGATTATGATGCCCATTTCATTTAATGATAAACCATTATATTTATTCATTATGATGTATTTCTTATTATGGAACACATATTCATGAATATGTAATGATAGGTGCTCTTAGATATCACTACAATTTATTGGGTAGGGTTTTGTCTTATGATACATTATGTAATGGATTTGGAAGTACACCTAATCCATTATTGGCATTTCCCATGATGGGATACCTTCTTGGAAGTTATTATTGAATCATGTTTATTTCATTTTATGTGTTACTTACACATTACTATATTACATTAATTTTATGATTCCATTTCCACAATGATATTTCTCTATATTTTTATTCATTTTTCCTGAATATATGTTATCAAGTTATTCTTTTTAATTCATTTTTTGTGCAGCCTTCCAATTATTATTCAATTACTTGTATATTTTTCTCATTAATTTTTTCGTATATATTCCATAGGAAATCCTATAAAGGTGTGGGATATCCATGGAAGTCAGGATCTCATTATAGATGATTAATAAAATTATTTTTTATTCTAGTATTATGTTTTTTGTATTTTAACTAGTCTTTGAGGGAAATTTAATTTCTTATCCTTGTTTTTTTCTTTAAGGAATAAGTATGCTTCAAATAATGTAATAATATTAATAAAGGGATAATGGAAATTTCGTTTTATTTAAAAAACATCCCAATTATATTTCATGATAAGGAATAACATACATTATTAGGAACCTTGTGTGTAATTTTATCTCCATGGATAAACAATATTGAATTATATAGAATCACAAGATTGGATATAATTTTCATTTTTATATTTCTTCACCTATATTCATATATTTTTTATATTATCATTCTCTAAGTATTAAATTCCCATTAGTTTTGTCTTTATTTTGTAGATAATTTCTTAATATTTTGGAAATAATTCCCACAACCATCATGAATTGAAATGTCTCGATTTCCAAAATGAGATTCCAAACCTAATGGTAATGGGAGATTAAAACATCTTGAAAGTATTAGATAAGTAGGATTATGTTCTGAATAATAACACAAATCATCAAGAACTCCATCATTCACTAAATAAATAAAATATATTGGTTGTTTAATTAATGAAACAAATGACCATGATATTTAGTAGATATTTTGATACCCTCATCATGGAAAAATGAGTTAACTCCATTGAGAAGATATTGTTTATTATACAATTCGTAAAATAAGATAATGTTTTGATGGCCATTTATCACATTAATGCAGAATTTGATTTTAGTGGACACTAATAAAAAAATAGATACTAAAGTAAAATTAGTACCATAGAATGTGAGGCATTTAATAAAATAATATTGAATAATTTTTTCCATAAACTCCCCATCATAATATGTAAAAAGATTTCCTTATTCGGATGGGAATGGAAGAAGGGACTCTGAGGGTGTACAAGGAAAACATTATATAGTTTTCATTATAATCCATTAACATTTTTATGAACATTGAATTCAAGGTGGATCATATCTTTAGTAGATTATGGTTGAGTCTAAAAAATCACATGTAATTAGAGATACTGACAGATATGAGGATATTTTCTATTGTTCCCTTAATTTTTAGATGGATATTGGAGACTCTAAGTTTTCTCATGGACATGGGGATAAAATGTGGAAAATGGTGTGCAATACGGGAGAATCAGTAGAAGTATCCCATAGAGGCCATAAAACCCTATATTTGAAATATCAAATATGTGGGAAGAAACAACTCAATAACTATCTAAGGGGAACCAGGAGATGGTTCAAATATAGAATAGAGGTCTATCTGGCTAATAATTTCTAATGGGTTATAAAAAAGATCAAAAATGTCAAATAATATTAGATTGTTTAGATAAGCAATTTAAAATTAGTATAATGTTTCAAAAAAAAGAAAAAATGAATTTTGAAATTGAATGTCATAATTCTGGGGTTTTTTTATGAAAATCCATAAAACAAATTCCAATATAGAAGAGAAGGGAATTTTCATTCACTACTATGGAGGGGGATCCAAAAAATGATGTTGTGATAGTTAAACTAATTATTAATTCAATAATAGATAACCTACTTTTTTATTCTATTTCTAATCATTCATTCACATACAGTAATTTTAGTATAACTTTCTAACACTAACTAAAAATATTTTTTATATGTTATCTATTAAAACAATTAATAGGGTAATTATTACATTGAATATATATAACTCCTCCCAATTCATTGATTTTGAACTATACCTCCCACTAAATTTCATAATACATACTTTGTTAGATTTTTATTCAATATTGTCAATGGATTGGATATCATTATATAAAAACCACATTAACTATTTGAAAAGGGAGATCCATCATTACATCCCTAGTAATCTTCATAGTATTTAAAAATTTAATGAAGAAGATATATATCCATTGGTATATTTATTGAAAGCATGGATGCTATTTCCTTATGAGAAAGAATATCCATCTCAAATTATTAAGGAAAATGAGAGGACCATGCATGGGGACATTCCTATTGTAAGGGACTATAATGATGTGTTCTCTATAGAATATCGTAGTCTTTATCCTTTTCGAGAGGACTAATTCTCAATTCAATGCATAACAATATCTCTGAATATGTCAATGACTCCATACACGATGGACACTATTGAGTTAAAAGAAATGGAGAATCGATTACAATTTAGGTTCACCATGTAATTTATATTCTTGGGTGCCTCACTTTATGGAAAACAAGTCATATTCAACCTAAATAATGATGGATCAATGCACCTATACATTGATTTTCCTGAGTTAAACATAATCATGAAAAATAAAAAGTAAACCCTTCCATGGATATATTTCTCTTTTGATCATCTATGTGGGGATGAATATTTTCATATGGTGGACATTCAGTTGTGATTTCTCCAATTAATGGTGAAGAATGAAGATATTCCAAATATATATTTTTTGTGGTGTATAGAAACTAATATTTTATAGTTATTTCCTTTGGAATCACTAATTATACCATAAATGTTTTCAAAATTATGAATAGAGACATTAGATATTACCATGAATATTCTGTTTATATCATTATTAGTGATATTCAAATATACTCCAACAGTAAAGAGGAGAATGAGGAGACTTTCATATCTATAATAATGAACTTGAGAAAGGTGAAACAATATAAAAATTTAGGTAAATGTGAGTTCTTGTTAGAGGAAGTATAATTCTATGGGAATGTTATCACCTACAATGGGATATCTGTGGCCCCCTCTAAGAAAAAAGAAATTTATGAGTGTTCTAGCCCATCTTTTTTAATGGATATTCGTATATTCCATAGTATAACTAGGTATTACTAACTATTTTTCAATAACATAGCATAGTTTTCAATCCAAATAACCAATACGACTCATAATAGAGGAAATTCGTTCTAGAATAATGAATCTGAAGACTGCATAAAATATTTAAAAAAGAGGCTTGTCATTAAACCATTATATACACCATCTAGATTAGGGGATCACATCCCTGTAAAAAGAGATTCATCCAATAAGGTAATAAGATGTGTGCAGAATAGAAATTAAAACGTGATAAATTAATCCTCAAATGAGATCAATGTTCATGAAAAAAACATTCTCATCTAGGATCTAGAATTTTTGGATAGGATCATCATGTTGAATATCGGGAAAGAACAATATCCATTGGAAGCAGTGTGATAAATTTACCTATCATATGTGCCTTAAGTATATAGTCACGTAGAATAAGATTACTATAGGATGTCGAATATGGTTAGAGATCATTGTGTGTTATGAATACTCAATCCAATATTATCTTGGTAATTTAAATACAGTTGCATATTCTCTAAGTAGAAAGGATCAGGGAACATTATTGATTCTTTGAATTGATAAGGATCCATTTTTTATAGACATGCATAAGATAGACATGGGATTCATAATGAAATGAAAATCACCATTTTTGTATCGAATGATTTATCAAATATTCCATTCAGAAAAGATAAAGGATGCACAAGGAAATGAATTTATTATTTAGATGGATTTGGAAGCCCTTAGAAATGGGAAAATAGCATTGATCAAAATTGGAGAGGAATGAGTATGTATGATTTGGGACATGACTATGTCTAGAATAAAATATTGAGATAAAATTTTGATGTTAAATGATTCAAATAGATCAAAATTTTATATGAACCTAGGGGAAAAAGATGTACTGATATTTCTCAGAGTAGTATTGGTGGGAAAATATGAATAAGGATATTTATGATTATACATAAAAATGATTGGTAATTTAGTATATGAAGTTAGAAAGGAAAAAATATTAAGTGTTATGAAACCATTATCAAAACATACATAAAAATGAGAAAAACACCAAGACATATTCACTATAAAACTGAAGACAATTAAAAGAAAAAATGAAATATGGGTTGTTGTGTAACAACTTAAAAGGATAGATCACTTTATTAAAACTTGATAGGACATCTCACTCAATCATCATTCATGGATATACATTAAATATGTTGTAAGGATGTATATTTTACCATTATTGATTTTCTCTAATCATATTTTGATAGTGACCAATATTTTTTCGAAAAATATTCACCATTATTGAAATATTGAGCTGAAAATCATTATGCCTTATCACCACCAGACTAATGGCTAGTCTGAGTGGACTATCATGACATTGGATGATATGTTGAGAGCATGAATGATAGAATTCAAAAAATGATGGGATCAATATCTATCATTGGTCATGTTCTCTTATAACTATAATTTCCACTCTAGAATCCAAAGGGATGATTATAATTCCATTTATAGTAAAAATGAAATTTTATAATTGAGATGGTGAATTTATGTCGTTGGGTCATAAAATGGGTGAATAAATGATAGAAATGTTAAAAACTATCCAGCAACACATCAAGGAATGAAAAATTCAAAAAATGGATATGAAGATACACATAGGGGGATATGGAGTTCGAAGATAAAGACCCGGAATTTCTCCACCTTTCTACAAGGAATATAGTCATGATATTTTGGAAGAAGGGAAATATATTTCCTAGGTACTCTACCTATATAGAGAGTCTTGATCACGTAAGCGGTGTGCCTACATACTAGCACTACCACCATCCATATCTCAAGTACATGATGTATTCCATGTATCCATCATGAGTATGTACATACCAGATCCCTCAAATATAATAAATTTAAATGTGGTATTGAGCATCATCTGGGGATGTTCTTTTACCATACACAACAAGACAAATCTACTTTTAAAAATAATATGGAGTAAATATTAAAAGAAAAAAGCAGCATGAGAACCAGTGGAAACTGAAATTGAAAAGTACCCTCAAATATTTTATCCTTATAATGTAAAATCAAATTTCTAGGTACAATTTTCATATGGGGGATAAATATATGGTCCCCAAATATTCTCAATGGAATTTACCCTCTAATATATTTTTCATGTAGTATAAGTTGAGAAATAAAATAGGGAAAAAACAATGTTCTTGTAAATTGAATAATTGAACATTATTCATTAAATAAAGCTATTCAAATTCCAAATATTATATAGGGTAAATATATAGGAAATATGACAATAATAATAGGAAAAATAGGATCTACTCAATCCACCAGAATATCCACACTGACGAACAAAACCGTAGAAATTAAACATAATGTTAATAAAAATAAATATTCATTATAATGGTGAAAAAAATATATCCTTTAAAAAATATTAATGAAATTTGTGGTGTTTATTTTAATTGATGAACCAAAATGACTTTTATAAAACTGACCGTTGGAATAGTAATCTGACCATAGGAATAGTAACATGATGGTTGGAATAGTAATATTTTTTACGGATATTAATGTACTATTTAGAATAGTAATTTCACATATTAATGAGTCCAATAATATTTATGTATCCTATAAATGAAAATAAAATTTAATTATATCAAGGTACAAGTAAATAAATGTTTTAAAAATGTTAAATTTGGTTCATAAATTTTTATAATATTTAAATGTTTTATCCTCAATTGTAATTAACATAATGATATAAAATAAATTTTATTTTAATCAAATGGATTTAAAAGATAATATTATTTTTTTACTATATTTATTAGGTAATTTTAATAATCTATATATATTTTTTGAATGGGTTTTAAAATATATTAAAATATTAAAATCAATATTGTTTGATTAAATGAATATTTTTTAAAAAATAAATTTCAGATATTTATAAAATTATTTTCAAAAATGAAATCCATTTTTGAAATTTAATTATTAAATGAAATTGTTTGAATTTTTTGGGATTTTAAAAAAATAGTTGAATCATTTCTGAATAGATAAAGATGGTAATTTTTGGTTTTTAAGAGTATATTAAAAATACATCACTTTTAGAGTAATAGATGTTGTAAGAACCAACTATTTTTTAACAAAAATGAAATATTTAATATATAGAGACATAATAATTAATATAATAGACATTTTTACAAAAAAAATAATAAAAAAATGAATATAATAATCAAAAACCCCTTCCCCCTCTTATTAATACCACTCATCACCAACCCTTATCTTCAAAACATTTAAAGCCTGGTAGAATTAATATATTCTTATGAATTACTCTCTGAATCATCGTTCCCATGTCCTAGGGTTTATAGTCTCACTAAATGGATAATTCATTATTTGTTAAGAAGCCTTTCAAAAAGACCATATTTATCATGTAAAATCATCCTTGATTCTCCTTTAAATAATTTATTTCTTCTACCTTATCCTCACCCCATATAAAATGTTTCCTAAATAATTCACTATAATATATAATTTAATTTAGTTATTCAAATTTAATATTAATCATTAAATATCTCTTATTCCCCTATTATTTAAAAAATTAATATATCATTCCTGGTATGTTGGTTCACCGTATTTGTGGATGATGAGTTTTAGTTTGCCACTATCTGTTTACTGATATGTTTAAATTCACCTATAATTGTTTAATACTAAATAAATAAATATACTATATATTTTATCACATTTTTAAAATAACATATCCCATTAGTATTAAATAAAACCAAACTATATTGTATTTTTCTGTAAAAACTACCATAATATACTAAATAGTCATCATTGACATTTATCAAGTGAATCACCATCATACATGAAAAAAAATATGATATGTGGGTCCATTTAAAAAATGTTATTTACATTAATAACATATAGTTTTTATTCTGGATTAAGAATCCAATTTAAAAAAAATTGATAAATATAGACGTGTTAACCAAACATGATGTCATGAAACGAGCACTCTAAGAATGATGATGTTTTGTAGTATAATATAATTAAATGATAAAAAATGAAATTAGTAAAATTATAATAAGTCATATATTTATTTAATAGAATTTTAATTAAACTATTAATGAATATAATTTTATAATCTTCGACATTAAGTGAATGTTTAAAACACATTCATACATATGATGATGCATCTCTCCATAACTCCATTTCTTCTTTGGGACATGCATTCTCAATATTTACACAATTGTATTTCATAATTATTCTTATATAAATAATATATATTCTATTTATATGTTCCAATGATATGAATCTAGCGAAATTCATCCTTATATAATGGGGAAATAAATCTTCTAAAGGGTCCCCTTTTGAATGACTCTCAGTTAGCATCCCTGATTAAAGGGATCTTCCCCATTTCATACCCATTTTATAGTAATCAACATACTCACTTTTAATAAAATATTATTCCTATAAAATAAATAATATAACAATTAAATATATATATATATATATATATGTAAATTTTTGGTTTTATGAAACAATTATTCAATTATCATATTTAATGGCTCTATATTTTTTCCTTAAAACCACACTTCAGCGGTGCATTTATAATGTTATAAAATCACTTTTTTAAGGTTAAAATTTTTTACTTAATTATTCCTGATGAATTTATATATTTATATTTTTAATGTCAATATATATTATTTAAAACCACTCTCTCATGGATTCCATTGTTATAATCCCATGGGTTATGACATATGAAATGATTATGATGCACATTTCATTCTTGTGATAACTCTTATAGTTATTCCTTATGTTTAATTTATTAATGTAGAAAACATATTCGTGAACATCATATGAATGGAATGCACATATAGTTCTCCATAGAATTAGGGATTTTTTTGTCTCATAAGACGTTATTTATGGGACTAGGGAGGAATCCGTATCCATCATTGGTCTTCTTACATCAATGTGATACCATATTAGAATATATCATTAACTCATGTTTTTATCTAATTATAATTTTCATTATTATTTCTATATTTAAATGATCATATATTTCTTTATGCTATAAGATATGTTTCTATATTTTTATTGAAAATAAATGTCTTTTATGGTATAATGTTATTCATTCTATCTCATGTATTGTGCTTCATTCACATCTATATTCCTTTACCGTGATTTATGATCAGCCTAGTTGTCTATTAATTATCCAGGTTAACTTATGAAGGTGTACGTTATCTAAGGAATATATGAGAGTGTTTTTTAAGATTAATAAAAATTACCTTATTTCGGATTCATTTTTCTTATTATATGAATTGTAATCCAAAGACACTTGACATTTCAGTACTTGGTTAGTATTTAATGGGTAATTATGATTAAAATCATGTAATTATATATTTTAATGTATAGGGTCACAATAATATTGTCTCTATGAAAACTATCTATAGATGGTTCATAACTCAATAATGGTTCTATGTTCTCCCTCTTATTTTCTAAACAACCAACAGAGTCCTGGTTCACCTAACAATTATCCACCTAGGCTTGTATAGTGGTTGTTATACCTTACCAAGTGTTTTCTCACCTCTTGAGATTTTTGGAGGCTACTGCATGTCTCAAGGGACAAATCATCAACCACACTGGGCCTAGGAATTATACTAGTTTTCAAGGGTTATTTTTGTCCCATGTAAGAAATCCATTATAAATATTTAGTTTAATTAATTGAACAAACATTGACATTAATTCAACTGCAGTATGAAAATCATTTATTATCCCAATTATCTACATAATATAATAAACATGCATATATTTCATAGAGTAGGTAGGAAAAACTACATACCTTTAGGATGTTTCCCATTTAATTTCCAAGGGCTGTAAGTAGCTCTTAGTGTCCAATTTATGATAATATGAGACATGTGGTGTCATTTACCATAAGAAAAACATCACAAAAAAATAATTTATATTAAATTATAATTAAAAAATTAATGTAAATAAGTGATAAATTATAAAAAAACAAATGAAAATGTCATAATGATCAAACCACACTGGGTGATCTCATTGCATGAGAATTGTGACCTAATAATCAATAGAAAACTGTGAAACAACAACTCCAATAATCAATAATAATATATAAGTAACTATGTCAATAATAATGTCCGTGTAAATTAATTTTTTTCTTTAATGATTTAAAAACTTACCATCAAAACCTGCATAAATGAAATTGAATGTGGTGATGTGAAGATGACCTCACATATTTCCAACAACTTTGAATTTGAAACATCTACATTATATATATTCTATTCCTCTATAATCCTTTACAATTACAACTGAAATAAAATCATGGGAAAAAATTAAGAATGAGGATATGAGAAGGGAAATTTAAGATACTTATGGAGAAATCATGCATCAAAACAATATGGAAGCCAATCATGAACAACCCCAATTTTGGGGCTGAATATTGGTAGGGAATATGAGGTTATTCTACTACGAGAGAGATAAAGGGAAAAAGGACAGTTTTTCCTTCTTAATTCCCATATGGAAAATGTATTTTTATCTTTATAAAAGGTCCATACAGTTTATCTATATGATCAACCAAACGTTCCTCTAACCATGTGAATTTACAATCCATTGAACCCAAACTGGTTATTATATCAAAAGTTAAGTGCTCTAAATTTTCTTTCCTCAAATTTGAGAAAAAATAATATTTCCAAATAAAATATATTCTAAGCATATTTTCATTCCTAACACTATAAAAAAATTAGAAAACTATTATTCTATCAAAGATTAAAACAATTGTTAACTAAAAAAATACAATCCTAAAATAATTCATTATGATTCATTGGATTGACTAATATCTCATCAATTAGACTACCATATGATTGGTTCATCAAACTAACCAACACTCATTCCATCAAGATAGAAATAAAATTGTTTATTGGGCTATTAAATCAGTGTGACTATATCTAATTTATCAGAATAAAAATATCTAATATATTTTTATATCTATATATAATCTATCAGTATGATGAAATTTATTCTACCAGTGTGAATATAATTAATATATGTGTGTGAAAATATCTAATATATCATTATGATGATATTTAATCTATTGGTGTTGTTATATTTTATATATAAGTCTGAATGCGTTTAGTCTATTAGTGTGAAAATTATTTAATCCTTGAAAATAACATGTTATATTTTATTGTTATAATAATTTTATAATTGGAGATACTATTAATACTATTTTTCATAATACAATGTTACAACATTATAAGGCTTCAACCAAAATACATCAGACGAAGAAATAATTTTATGAATTTTCATGTGTATAAAATTTATGTATGTTGTAACCAACTACAAGAAACACAAAAAATATGACCACTAAGGGATATACATAAATAAAATTGAATTCACGGAGTTAGAATTGAATGAAATTTGTACTAATCATGTCTAATTATTTCTCTTAGTGGACAATAGATTCTTACACTTTTAAATCTTTCAGATAGTCTTTTTATATGTAATCAAATTTGATGACTGTAAATTCCCTAGAACATATTTCTGTTTATATTTTCATTTTCCTATATGGTTTTATATTGAGATATAGTAGGGATATAATTATAGCTAATATAAATCATTATAATCAATTAAATCAATTTAATAGAATGATAGTGTTTTTACTCGTATATAGATCTAGGGTTTTCTTATTAAACAATTGTAGATCTATTCTGATATATTAATCGAGGGCTATTATGGGGGAAAAGATAGATATTGTAGTATGTTTAGATCTATGGATATCTTAATCCATGATTTATATCATCTATAAGTCATTTTTTATTGAGTATAATATCATTTATAAATCATTTATATTATTCTTACATTACTATATGATTTCATTTTACATTTTTTAACATAGTTTATATTATATAATAAACGTTATATTAAATATTAAATTTTAATAAAACATTCTATATATATTTAGAAACTCTGATTTCTTATATGACTATTGAGTCCAATAGATTTAATATTATCCTCATATAAAACTATTAAGTCTGATCATTATAACAAAATATGTTTTGGGTCTTCATGTAAGTTTACTTTTTAAACTAAAATTTACCCACCCTCTAATAGACATTGTATATTCTTTTGATCTATCAAATGGAATAAGATTAGTTTACCTGAAGTTACATTTTCAATTTCTACTTTTTTTACTGACATAATGTTTCTAAATTTTTTGAAAACTATTTGTTTATAACAAATTTAAAAAAAACATGTAAATTATTGAAGAAGGATGTCTTTATATGTGACTTTGTTTAATCATCGAAATTATAAATATTTGTAAATAATTTAAGACCACCAATCATTTATGGTGATTAATATGGGTATTTTATATATAATAAAAAATCATTTCTTATTAATACTAGTGATTAAATAAAATTATTTTGAAAAAATATTTTCCTAGAAAAGAAGTCACTACCTTTACTAATAAAATACATGAATATCAGTTGAATTATATAGTAAGTAATACTCTATTTTTTACTATGACACAAAACATATATATTCATATTCCATAAATTAAATTGTATGATATTATTTAGAAGAAATACGGGGTCACTAGTTTTGGAACATAATTTTTTTTGAAACATCCAATGACATGCTTTGTGCTGAATATCAATATTTTGATAATCTATTTGGTGAAACTATTTCTCAGATACATTAATTTTTATGACTATCATAAAATATATACAATTTCTTGGAGGGAAATAAATTACTAACAATATCATGTTTAACAAGATAATTTCGATCATTCTTAGAAAATTGTTGTATAAAATAACATAATTGAATTCTAAAATAATGATTATAAATATAATCTTGTAATATTTAATAAGAACTAAAAATAAATGTGAAGGATGATTTTAACTGAGATGTATAAAATATTAAATAAATAATACAAGTATTTATTTTACTAAAACTTATAACATTCTTAGTAATATTTATTCTGTTTATAAATATTCTATGAATTCAAAAAAGAATAATGTTATAGTTGATGTAGACAATATTTCATCAGTATAATCTAGAAATGAATTAGAACATCCTATGAAATGATTAAATAAGATAATTAGAATGAATAATTTTAGAAATAAATCGAAAAATAATTACAAGGATTGATGTGATAAGAATTATTCTTCAAAAGTAATCTTTTATCGATGTAATAAATATGGTTATAAAATACCAGGTTTTCCAACGATTAAAATAAATGAAGAAGAACATAAATTCTGAATTGAATCCCAAATATTACTTAGTGAGAAAATATAATAAGTGTATGAAGAATTAAAATAATTTTAGTGATAATGATGGAGTTTGTTCATCTGAGAACTCATAGAATAATTAATTTTCATTTTAATAGAATATCAGAAGCTATAAAAATTTATAAATGTTAACAAATGCTTCGTGGATAAGGTAGCTAAAACATCTCTAACAAATCTAAATTTAAATAAAACATTCAAGATAATAACTAGGAAATGAAATTTATATCTCTTGATGAATAATATTCTTTAAATGAATAAAATATATCATCACCATGTTATGAAGATATATCTAGATGTTTTGAACTCCTTGGTAATAATGTTTGAAATGTTTTATAAAATGTGATATTTTTCAAAAAAAACATGTGATGGAAAATACAAGGACTTATATTTTACAAAAAAAATATTAGATACTTAAAAAGAGACAAAAAAACATATTTTGTAATGTGTAATATTTTTTAGGATTTAAAAAAATATAATTTCAAGAATTAAAGTTATTAAATGATATAGAAAAACATTTTTTGATTATAAAATCTACTGAGGATAAGAATCAAGTTGTAAATCATATTTCATGAATATCTAGTTTGAAAAATGATATTTATTGGTTTATAAATTTAAATAAAAACAATGTTAAAATGAATAATCAAATAATACCATATAGAATTGTGTATGGAATGGTTTTTACTAATTAGAGAACTGTTAATCTTTATAAGTACATTGTTTCGAAAAGTGATCTTTATTTTCCTATGTGTGAAAATGGTGGCCACTTGATTAATACATGTACTTTGAATACAAATAGATCCTCCATATTTCATAAGGGATTTCTTTAAAAAAATATTTACATGTTTTCCACATGCAAATGTTAGAAAAATTTGGATTTCAAAAATATAACCTTCTAATAATACATGACCCACACAACATTGGGTACCGAAAAAATAATTTTCCTGTTTTCTAGAAGATAAAAAATGTACCAAAAACATACTTTGGTAAATATATAGTTGTGTCTCTAGACATATGACTGGAATTAGGTATTTATTAAAAATGATTAGAAAATTAATGTTTAAAAGATACTTTGGAGGAATATTATCATGGAAAAATCATCATAATTAATAACAATATTTTATATGAAAAATGGTTTATTAAAACTGTTTTGATTATTTTATGTATTAAATACATACTTATTAGAAAAATTAAATTAGGTGATGTGGGTTATTGTGTGCCCTTTATGAATGAAAGAAGTATTCATCACAGTCCAATAGAGTAATTTAATATTTTTCTCCTATTGGAAAAACAATGTCTATACACAATACATAAAAGAAAATTTTGATCCAATATCTATCTTCTCATATATAAAAAATGATTAGTAGTGGTTATGGAATATAATATTATGAAACTTTATATTTACAACATTAGATAAACTATTTATGAGAATAATTTTTTGGTATATTGTAGAACCTTGGATTTATACTTTAAAAGACACTGATCGTTGTAATTTTGGAATGCAATATATGCCAACATTTATATATATTTGAAATCTACCAATTTTTATTCATTACATTTAGTTCACATATGTTTTTTTGGACGACAAAAACTAGACGAACCAGTAGAAAATACTATGTATATGTTTTAGTTGATGATTACACAATCTATATGTTGGTCTATTTTTTAATAATAAATTTTGAATCCTTTTTATATTTTAAAAAATCTGTAACACAAGTCAAAAATTATAAAATATATCTGAGAAATCTATTCATATTGATCATTGTAGGGAATTGTTAAATTCATATTTTGAAACAAATTTTATTAAAAAGGTAATAATACATCACTTTTCCAAACCATGTTCTCCACAAAAATGAGGAAGTTAAAAAAAGAAATAGGATTCTTTAGTAGATTACCAAAACAATAATATGTGAATTCTCCATTGCTAAATATTTTTGTTCTCAAATAGTTAGTTATGCATATTATAGTACAAAATATGTTTTTATAGGTCCTTTTATTTATAAAATTACTAATGATATATGGGCTGAAATGAAACCAAAACATTACAAATTTATTATTTTTAGAGGAAAAATAATATTTTTATTTAATATATATAAATTACATATGTTTTATCCAAAATTTGATGATAGAATAGTGTTAGATTATTCTTAAAATAGAAATTAATTTGGGTTTTTTTCCTAAAAAGAATTTACTTTTTATGAATTAGTACACTATAAATTTGATCAAGTCGATACTTTTGTTTCCAATTACCAATTACCCACATCTTCAGATTCTATTTCTAAAGATGATTTTCAACCATTAATAGATATCTCATCACATTATAGTAGAGCTGAAGAATATATTTAAAATTTTATACCTACAAAATAATTTTACTTCGTTTTTTAATAACATAGTTCTTTAAAACTAAGGAATTAATTGGTCCTTTGGAATTATCCTTTTGATAACTTCATTTGTGATGTAGATCAATGAGTTTACATTAGGAGATCATTAAAAATGATATTGAACATCATTTATTTTAATCTCAATTTTAACCCAACACTTCTAATGAGTCTTTAGGTGTCGAATATTTGATAAAATAAATGGAAGACTGACTCAATTAATTAGATAAGAACCATGTTTCTATATTGGTTTAATGACATAAATATACTTCTATAATTCATGTAAAATGAGGTATTCCGATCAAATGTGATGAAAATTGTATTAGAGTTAAAAATAAATATAAATTGTTTCACAGGAATATAATTTTCATGAGGGAATATAAAATTAAGAAATATCAGACTGAGCAACAATAATTGAATCTATTAATATAGTTCTTGAATTAGAAACATTCTTAAATTTCCATAATTCTCAATTGGATGTGATTTTTGATGTTTTTTATAGGAATTTTAACTGAGAAAGTTTATGTTAAAAAACCCCAGGTTATAAAAATGAAAAATATCTAGAATATGTTTTAAAATATAATAAGGAACATTAATGAGGTAAACATGCCCCTAGATCCTCGTATGATTGATTAATTGGATTATTGTTGAAAAAACATATTATGGAAGTTGTCAATCCAAATCATTCAATGAAATAAGACTTTAAAAACATCTTCATTGATTGAGTTTATTTAAATTACATTATAATTGGTTCAACTCAACAATATTTAATATATTACATTTTGTATTTTTTTATATATGATATTCAAATTCGAATGATTAGAGAACATTCGTAATTTCCAGGTTTTCAAATATCATAAAAATAGAATGAAAATTTATATATAAACATAATTATTGAAGACATATTCCTAATAAATTTATATGTTATAATAACAAAATATTTCTTACTCCTATCTGAACCTTAAATATATTAAAAATTTATGAATCTAGAAAAAAACAATTCATTAAAAAAAATTGGGGAATGATTTTTATTTTACTAAACTTATCCAAAATTTATTATTAATTGATTTTATCTATACGTTTTTGTACAGGATATTATGTTCTATGGATTCAACACACACACACAAAAATTTAATGATCTTTAGTAAATATTAGATATTGTGTAGCAAAAGTTCCATTATGTTTTGTAAAAACCCATAAAAATACTAATGAGAACATCACATAGATATAAAAACCCATTTCCTTGAAGATCACACACTATTTGAATATATCATTTTATAATTAATTAGAATACAAGAATGACTTGGTGGTATTTTTAAACAACTCCCTAATTCTAATAGATTTGAATATATGAAATAGAATCTATGGATGGTCAATATCAAACGATCATCGATATACACCTTTTTTTTCCAATATCATTACATTAATTTAATCCTTCTCAACAAAATAATTACATATGATTATGTTTTCCAAAAAATATCTACTTGTGTTTCATAATAAAAACAATTAATAAATTTTTCTTAATATAAATTTTTTCTAAATATTTTTGGATTTTAAAATTCTTGCTAATATTTTTAAGAGGATATTATTTTTGTAAAAATGAATTAATTCCTTTTCTTCAGTAAAAATAATGATTAACTTGTTACTAGAAAAATATTTCACACTAATATATAATATTAAATTTTAGAAGTTCTCTATTAATTATTTTTACGTATATTTTAGTTTTGTTTTTATATGTTTTTTTATATTCATTAATTTTAGAAACCATAAAATTTTGACAATATTATTAATGATTATGTAATTAAAAAATTTATTAAATGAATATATATTTTTTCATATATATATATAAATTAAGAGATCAGAAAATATTGTAAAGTCCTAGAATTTCCATGTAAATATATTTTTATTAAATGGGAATTTTACAAGTCCGCAAAAATTGACCGCACGTGATTTTAATGCCCGGAGTACCCAGAATCAATTTCAATAGTTTATTTCGGGTACATTAAAAAAACATACGCATAGGGTTTTATAACATCTCAACTGGTGCTCGGGATTAAAATCTGTGGGCAACGTTGAACTCGCAGTGCTGGTATTCACTTATGAAGACATACTCCTCGACGATAGTGGGTCGAGAATAAAATACAGTTTATCATATTTTCATGGAAAATAAAAAAATAAATTGAACTGCACATTATTTTATTTGTGTGCCACCATGTGGATGTCGGAGGTGGGGTCCATCAGAACTAAACCCCCTTATGGGAGTTGATGTGTGGGGACCACCCGACCATAACCATCAATGAGTGGTTATGGTTGTGGGGCCCACTCGAACTTAACCTCATACGAGAGGTTACGGTGGTAGGGACCACCTGGGACTAAACCCCGATTTAATTGTGGAAAACCTCTCAACACCCCTCATTAATGAGGGGGGGCCCTCTTGACCTCCTCTACCTAATTAATTCTTCTATCGCACTTTCCATTAATGTGGAAAATCTTTTCTATTATTTAATTGAGCACATAAATAAATTATTTTTTAACATTTTTTAATTTTGTGCCAGAAATTAAATAATATATAAATTTAATCTTTTATTTTGGCTTAGAATATTCATCTTGCTGGAATATTTGGAGTGGAGGACATAGAGAAAAATCACTCCAATGAAGAACATCCTCCAAAAATAATGTCGGTGAGAAGCATCTTCGGATTTTTCCTCAGAAGCACCTTGTGAAGGAAACTGACGTGGGACGCCATCGACAACCGACCTTCCCTCATCATCATCATCAATGAACTGACACGCATTCTTGGATTGGAAGTGTGTGGATGACGTGACGAACGACGACAACTCCAACTTTTTTCCCACAATGCCCTTGACAATCAATGATCAAGGTAGGGATTTTATATGAATATGATATTATTCCAATAATTCTTCCTTTATAAAACAAAGAATCATTGTGGACGATTTTTCCTTGTTAGTTCAGATTTTATTTTTGTTGGAAGCTCTTGGGTGTTCATTTGATTTTTCATTCATCTTTTTTTTTTTCAGATAATTCATTGAATTTCAAGAAAGAATTAATCCACTTGCTACCACCCTAAATGAGGAGGGTGCGGGCGAAATCAACATGGCAGGACCCCTCCGTGTTCTTGTTTGTGATAATCATAGGAATGGAAACAAGGAGACGAGATGAAGAAGGTGATAGAGGCATCGGTCGTGCTACCTACGAACTCGGCAACCTGTGCCGCCCCCGTGATGCTCTGGTTCCCCAATCCGAACCACGCCACCCACCGACTTCTGATCCGCCCTCGCCGCACCCCCTGCCAGGCCAAACCGTGCAGCTCACCAGCCACGCCCCACGTGCCGCCCACCTGCAGTGCCGCCTGTGGGGTTGAACCGCACTGCTCTCTCGTCGTGCCGCACGTGCCGAACCGGTGATTCCACGCTATGCCCCAGCTGAACCAGCCCATGATCTCCATGTTCCCTATGCGCCACGTGCACCCCACAGCTCCGCGTGCCCCGCACCTCCACTGGACGAACCGACCCTGGCCTCCTGGGCTGAGCCTCCTATCCCATGCCCTCACAGCACCATGGCCGAATCGGCCCTCACAGTGCCTTCAGGCCGAACCTCCCTCGCGCCGACCCACTGCCGGTCGACACTCTCGCGACAGGTCCCCACTTTTATGGCCTGCTGGGTTGGGCCCAGCAGGCCGGTCCAAAGCCCATGGGATGTCCTGCTAAACTGGTGAGGCAGGGTCGACCTGAACCGGTTCGACTTAGACTGGGTCGGGCCGGGTCAGTACGGCCGGATCAGACATGACCCGAGCCCATTACAACCCGTTCACTTTCTTATGGCCATATCTTTGGCACCAGACATTCGTTTGATGAACCATCACTGGTGCTGGTAATATGGGAGCATTGTAGTCACTTTGAGTATATCCCACTTGAGTTGGGGTTATTGTTGAGAAATGGTCAGGTGGGATCATGCATGAATCCAACCGGGCCCCTGGGACTAAAAGGCTAACAACTCAGTGACCGTGTGTTCGATTGATGCTACATCTATTACATTGATATCTCTATGACGTGATGGACCATTGAGATAATTTTTCAGGGGACTTCGTGATAGTGGGAGTATCAACTAGTAGCTCATGGAGAAGATCCTTCATGAGACAAGTGTATAGAATGTAGTGACCTAGTTTCTGGCTGAGACTTGATGACTGTTGAACGATTGACTCGAAGTGACTCGACTACCCCAGTGGGGAGCACCTTGTTGTCTCAGAAAAACCACGATGGAGAAGCACATAGTTGTGGAAGCTGACCCGTGGTACTTGAAATGAGGAGTACATCTGGATGCTATTAGGGGGAGCGCCTAGTTGTGGCAGCAGACCCATGGTGGAGAGTACCTTACTGATGTATCAGACCCACGATACTCAACAGTAAGAGTACCTCAGCAGTCCAAGGTTAGTGGCAAGTGCATGGGAGTCCCGGCAGGCCTACAGTACTCGATAGAGAAGGAGTTATCCATTAGTCATGGTTTCAATAATGGGAATAATATCCTGGTTGAGATGAGTAAGTAACCTTTGTGTTTTTCCTCATGATTGAGATGTATTACTTGATAACTTAGGTATATGTATGGGCATATACATATGTGGGTTATCTATTTATTTCATGATATTTGGTTTATCCTTTTGTATTTTTGAAACCATGAGGGTCTCAGGGTCTCTACTGAGTATCGTTATACTGACCCCGGCATGGGCTATGCCTACACCTCATTGTGTTGGATGCAGACGACAGACAACCCTGACCGAGACTGAGAGTACCCCGACCGGATGGTACATGGAGATAGACCTTACGGAATGTCGGTACATGGTGGAGACGAACGAACGTGGAATGATGAGGAGGATATCCTTACCTACTCTTTAGGTAAGAACCATAATGGATGACCTAGTGGCAATTTTTTCTATTTCCCATGTTGTACTTGTACTTTTAGTTTTTTGTATATTCCTATTGGGCTTGTATTCTGGCCGTTATTTTCTTACTATACTCACTAGTCAGTTATTAATTTTACTCATGATCATACATGTTGTGTTTGTTTTCATGTTATAAAGGAAATTCCTTCCCATTTTTAGGGAATTACTCCTTTGGTACAAGTCTACAGCCCCTATCCTATGGAATTAGGGCTTGGGTTAGTCCCATCACGGGCCCCGGGGGATGGGTTGTGACGTATTCATTTTAGAGGAGTTGGTTTTACCATAGATAATTGGACTCTAATTTTATTTTCAATGAAGCAATATTGTTTAGATTAGTGAGAGTGGTTCTCAATTTTGGGAGTCCAGTGTTGGCGTAGTGGCCGATGTATCGATACATCAGGGCCCTAACTTCTGATTTCTGACTCAGTGCACAAAAACAGTGATTTTGTGTGTGTTTTCCAAAATTTTATTTAAGTTAGCTCAACAAGTATAATATTTTGACTATGTCACATATTTTTATTTTAGGATGCCTCCCTGCAGATGACCATCGTGAGTCCCGAGAGTTGAACGCACATATAGCCCACCGAGTGATGAGGCTATGGTATAAGGACATTTTACAGCGGAGGCACCAGTGGTACCACTCCCTGTTGGGCCATTGATTCCACCAGCCCCAGTAGTAGATGATGCACGCTTCTTGAGCATGTTACATGAGTTCTAATGGTAGATTCCACCGAGGTTCAGGGGAGATATAAACCCAAAAGAAACTGAGGATTGGATGGAGGATATGGTGAGAGTTTTCTGACAGGTAGGGACACCAACCGACCCCATGGTTATTCTTACTATGAGTCTTCTATATGTAGTAGTGGGAAGATGGTGGATATTGATGCTCCTGGTTACTTATGTGGTGACACTTCTCTGGGTAGACATCCAGAGCCTATTTCAGGTAGAGTTTGTCCCAACAACTCTTCAGGCAGTGCGCATACAACAGCTACTTCGTTTTCAGTGGGGTAACATGACTGTATCTTGGTACTTAGCGAGGTTCACAGAACTCTCACGCTACTCCACTGATATGGTATCAGACCCTTTATTCAGGGCTCGGACCTTCGAGTAGGGACTCAGGCGGGAGATAAGGGCTTTGGTGATCTCACTCAGCATCCCAACGTAGGTAGGGTTGTTAGAAACATCCCTTCTAGTGGAGAGCTTCCTTATTGAGCAGTCACCCATAGCATGATCCACCACCAGTTGACACATAGGGTAGTCTCCTGTAGCTAGGAGCAGACAGATGTCGCAGAGGTCCAAGAGGAAAATACATACAAGTGCATGACTGCATGACTTAGGATCAGTTGTATGGGGCACCCAGAGAATAGACATACATGCCAGGAGTGGGTAGTGTTTCACATGCTGCGGGTGGGGTCACATTTCTTGTGACTATCCAACCCATAGTTCGGATGATCAGTAGATGGTTGAAGGACTGCACAGGAAGATACATAGATTCGATCGATGTGTTCTGCATGGAGTAGGTGGACGTGGCAGAGGAGCTGGTCATGTAGCTGGCGGTGGATGGCATTTTGAGGTCTTACCGCCACCACCACAAGGAGGTCCACACCGACCGTAGGGAGCAGGTGGACAGGGGAGAGCTCATCATGAGGTAGCTGAGGCCTACGATCACGGTGATCCGGAAATTATAAGAGGTACAATGTGTGTCTATTCCACCTTAGTTGTCATTGTTATAGACATAGGTGAATGTCACAGCTTCATTTCCACTGCCATCATTCAGAGTTCGGAGATTCCTATAGATCCATTGGCTCGATCCTTACGGTCAGAGACTCCTATGGGAGCAGACTCAATGATTAAGCACTGGTTCCGGCAGTGTGTGTTTTCACTTAGAGGCGAGAGCTTCATCTAGGATCTCCTAGTAATGGTTTCGAGGACTTGTGACGTAATATTGGGTATGGAATGGTTATCTATTGTTCATGCTCATGTTGAATGTATTAGGCGCAATGTGTGGTGTGTCTTCCTGGATGGGACCATGTTTACCTTCACTGGTGAGAAGGGATCCATTACAACACATAACAGAGTTACCTGGAAAAGGGTGCAGCCAATTACTCATATGTTGGCTTGCTTTACCCTTAGAGTAGTTGATGTGGACATTTAGTGGAGGACCAATACATATATTTTTTTCCGGATGATGTTATAGGTCAACCACCTCACATGTAGGTATACTTTTACAATGACTTCTACCCCGGGACTACACCGATATCTACTCTATCATATCGGATGGCTCTCGTGGAGCTTTGCGAGCTGCAGGTATAGCTTGAGGACTTGCAGGAGAATGGATTCTGCTGGCCTAGTGGTTTTCCCAAGGCAGTCCTGATTCTGTTCGCCAAGAAGGAGGATGAGAGCATGAGGATTTTTGATTACTACTATCACCTGAACCAGGTGACTATGATGAAAAATTACCCACTCACGAGGATTGACGACTTCTTTGATTAGCTGAAGGGAGCACGATGGTTCTCGAAGATAGATCTCTGATCAAGATATCACCATCTCCGAGCTCGATATAAGGATGTGTAGAAGGAGACCTTCAGATGTAATTATAGAAACTATGAGTACGTGGTTATTCCATTCAGAATAACCAATGCTCTAGCAGTTTTCATGGGACTCATGAACATGATCATTCATCCATACCTTGATCTCATTGTCATAGTCTTCTTCAACGACATTCTAATCTACTCAACTACTAAGGAGGAAAATGCCTATCACTTGTGAGTAGTATTGGACACACTCTAAGAGCACTAGATTTATGGTAAGCTCTCAAAGTGCCAGTTCTGGATCCGATAGGTTCACTTTCTGGGAAATTTCATATCAAGAGCTAGAGTTGTAGTGGATCAAGGGAAGATTGAGGCGGTACTAGCTTGTGATCCACCCAGGAGTGTGACATAGGTACAAAGTTTCCCTGATTTGGTTGTTTATTACTGGAGGTTTGTGCTAAAATTCTCCAGGGATGAAACAACACTGTCACCCATTACAAATAAAGGGAAACCCATTGTGTGGTTGGAGAGATGTCATCAGAGCTTTCAGGAGCTGAGGTAGAGGCTGACTAGTGCCCCCTTCTTGAGTCTTCCAGAGGAAGGCCTAGGGTAAATAGTCTTCTGTGACGCATCAGGGACTGGACTCGGATGTGTCCTGATACAAGAGTGAGTAGTAATCACATATGGATCTCATCAGCTAAGACACATTGAGTAGAACTACAATAACCATGAATTGTAGTTTGGAGCAGGGATCTTCGCCATGAAGATGTGGAGACACTATTTGATGGGAGAAGGTATTATCGTGTACTCTGATCAAAAGAGTCCCAGGTATATATTCTCTCAGAAGGACCTGAACCTGAGACAATGACATTGGCTTGTGTTCCTCTAGGACTATGACTTCGAGATAGTCTATACTCATGGGATGGTGATCTTTTTTGCAGATGAACTTACTAGAAGATCTTATATACATCTGCTAGGCGAGGCGACATAGCAACTGGTTTCATTAAAGATATCCATTGTGGACAGAGACGGAGCAGCCTTCCACTATTATCTTCAGTCACTCCACCACTTCTTTAGTGAGTCGGGGAGGCACAACATGAGGATGCTGACTGCGAGACACGACGTGCTTAGAAATACACAAGGAAAGCACATGATGGATTTTATGAAGGTGGGGAGCACGCCATCCTCTTCCGAGGATGTACCATGGTACCCGTGTCACATTAGGAGGAAGCGTTGTGGGAGTTCCACACATCCCCTCTAGATGTATATCCAGGAGTGGGGAATTTATACCAGGACCTCTGACGATAGAACTGGTGGCTAGGAATAAAGATATCAGTTGAAGATTTTGTCTCTCGATGCCTCACTTGTCAGCAAGTGAAGGCAGAGCATCATGTACCAGCAGGCTTGGTTTAGACATTACAGGCCCGATAGTGGAAGTGGGAGGGGATATCCAGGGATTTTGTTACAGGAATTCCACGTACATCCAGAGTTCATGACTAGATCAGGGTGATTATTGACCGACTCACCATATTAGAACACTTCCTACAAATCAGAGAGCATGATTCGGTAGATCGCATGGGATGCCTCTATGTGTAAGAGATTTTGCGGTTACAAGGAGTAACTTCAATGATTGTCTCTGATTGTGAAACAAATTTTACTTCCTAGCTATGGAAGGAGTTGTAAGAAGCTTTCGGGATTCAGCTTCATTTGAGCACTGCCTTCCATCCTCATACGGTTTCCCAGACCGAGCGGACCATTCAGACCCTCAAGGACGTGTTGTGTGATTGTGTCCTCGACTACGGTCACATCTGGGAGGATCACTTACCTTTTTTGAAGTTTTTATACAACAACAGTTATCACTACACCATTGGGATGACACCTTTTGAGGCGTTTTATAGACGACCGTACTGATCATCTTTGTGCTGGACAAACCTAGGGGAGTCAAAACTATTGGGACCAGAGATAGTACAGGCTACCACAGAGAAGGTGCAGATCATCCAAGAGTAGATGAAGACTGGATAGAGTAGGAAGAAGTCAAATGATGATATGAGACAAAGACCTTTGTAGTTCGAGGATGGCAACCATGTCTTTTTACAGGTCTCACATCGACGAGGTCAATGAAGATTTGGCTAAGGTGGCAAGTTATCTTCATGATACATCGTACCTTTTCAGGTCCTCACCAGAGTTGGTGAGGTGGCTTACTGCATAGCTCATCTGTAACGCCCAGACCCCAGTTACCCAGAGTCGGTGCATTATTGCGTAACATTGGCATGATCACAAAAGATCAAGTCTCGAAAGACCGATTAGTTTAGTAGCCTTGGAAAAACTAGATACATTCATAAATGTTACATTACATCATAAAGTGAAAAACTACAATAACAAGGTCTCTATAGTCCACACTCATATCCTCTTCTGACTATCCGTGCAGGTCATTCATAAAATACTTCTTCACACCCTGGAAATTATTAAAACAACAAAAGGGGTGAGCTCAGATGCTCAGTAAGGATAACAATATTACGGATGCTTTCATAAATAAAAATTAACATTTAAGGCATTGTATAACTAAAACAAAAGACTTTCGAAACATGAACATCAGCATAATATGGGAAAAATAAAATTAAATAATGCCATTTACTTACTCACATGGATATTCTACTAGTTGAATAATCACATTCAATATCAATAACCACTTTCATAATGATGGAATGCATAATGCCAGACTATCATAACCACGTAGCCAAGGCCTCGTTCCAAGACCACAAAAAAGATTTTGTCAAGGCCTCGTGCCAAGACAATAGTTTGTCTCATGAGACCTACTGATGCAATTTTTTTAGAATATAAATATGTTTAAAATTGCTCAAATATACTCCAGTGTTTTTCTGAAAACATTATACAAGCTTCTAAAAACAAAATAACTAATTGTGAGAATTCTCGACTAATTACAGGACATGATGGGTCCACGCCCAATCCCTTCCTGTCTACCACACTTGAGAGTCGGTTTTTCTGAAAATAGTTTTAAGCTTGTGTTAAATACGTATACATTTGCACTAGATTTTAATATATTAGACAGAAATATCATTTTTTTAAACCATTTAAAAATCACATTATTATAAAAGAGAACCTTTTGAATAAACGTAAAAGTCAAAGGGGGGTTTATACACCGTATAAATGAAAATTGTGTATAAAACCAAATATGCCTCAATGAAAGGAGATTGAGACGAAGTCCATAAAAATATCAATTATAAAATAAAATAGATCTATTTTGTGTATTTACTATAAGTACACATAAAGAAATTACAAATAAAAGATAGGACATAATAATATCATAACATAATTTGAAAGTAGGATATTAACCCAAAGAATGGAAATTGGGTTAAGAAATTCCCTTACAAATATTATTTTTTAAATAAAATAGATATATTATGTGTATTCACTATATGTACACATAAATAAAGTACAAATACAAGATATAACATAATAATATCATGAAATTATTTGAAAGTAGAAGATTAACCCAAAGAATGGAAATTGGGTTAAGAAGTTCCCTTACCTCGTGTCCGACTTGACTCGATCGTTATTTAACCCCCTGAATAATAAACTAGAGATAATTTCTATTTACATAAGAACCTTTTTCATGTTCATTATTCCTTTTATATCACTTATTACCATGTTATGAACATTATGTTATTATTTAAGTTAATAACGGTCATTTTGTCGATCTTTGGTACTTGAGTCAAAAATAAACTTCTTATAATTACAAGTTGTTCATGTGGTGAAATATCCATTATATCCAGAATTATATTCATGATGTAGATATCATATATATCTTATATATCCAGTATATACATTCATTTATAATATTACATAACATTTAGTGGTAAGAAATGAAATGCACCGTTCATGGAGACGGTAAGTCATGCGTACGCATGAACGCTGCTTTCATTTCTATTTTGTATTTAATGGAAGGAAGTTATAATTATATAAAGGTATAATATTATTCCAGTATAATATAATTTATAATACCATTTACTCCATAATTTATACATCCCACATGTGGCATTAATGATTCAAATCACTTTGAGGGGGCGGTAGTCCGCACTTCATAAAATGAAATTATCGCGTTTACCCATAATGGAAATCATAAAGTATGCCATAAATGAGAAATAAAGAAGCATAAGTAAAAAAATAAACATAATATATATAGAATATATGAAAATAGTGTCATCAAAATGGCCACCATTAGAGGTGTTAAAAAAATATTGAACAATCATCGTTTCGTGAGGCAGAAATTAGCCATCCACAGAGACAGTATGTTATTTAACCGTTAGATGTAGGTGTGTGTAAGTGTAGCTAGAATACTCAGTATAAAAACATCCTAGTATATTGAGGATACTGGTGTTGTTACAAATTAAATGAATAAATAGAGTTTAAGGGGTTGGAGAAGCAAAATAAAACAAAAGAACATAAGAGAAAACACTACCTTTAAAATGGGTAACTCTTTTTGATTTGAACCAAAATCTTCCTTGGGAAGACATCTACCCAAAGTGAGTCTTCTAAGATTAAGGGAGGGAAGTTGAGAGAGTATTTGGGTAGAGGTTGGCTGAGCAAAAAAGCTTTGATTGTGTGAGTAAGGTGGTAGTGGTGGGCTCCTTTTATAAGAGGAGAGAAGGGGAACTCTTGGAAAGATTGAAATGTTACTTTATTATGAAATGCTTTTTCGGATTATAAAGGTCCAAAACTTATATATTGTGAGTATAAGGTGATAAGGGTTCTAAATATACTCATCCAATAGGTTTTTGAAAAGTTTATGTCTTAGATTTTACATTATATTATTATTTTATTTAAATCATTAATTAATGAGGTAATTGCTACATCATCATGGTGTCATAAATAATTTAATTTATTTAATGTCTAAAAATAATAAAAAATATATCATGATGTATGAAATAGTTTTATCATTATAATGAATATTTATAGTAAAAAATATGACTTGTATAACCCCATTTAATTTTGTTTAGTAAAACAACTCATGTTTGTGACATTTTTATTTTAACATTAAATAAAAAGTTTTTAATGTCATTTTCCTAACAAAGTGGCTCCATGGGGTCCCCAAGTTGACCCATGGATTTTCTTGATCGTCCATGACTCATCCAATAATGTTAGGACAAGTGTAAAGGTATTTTCATATTTTTATAATATCATTTTTACCTTAAATTTCACTAATTACCTTTAATCACGATTAAATAAACTTAAAAGTTACTATTCACCAAAAATTTATTTGAATAACA
This sequence comes from Viscum album, assembly GCA_963277665.1. NCBI lineage: Eukaryota > Viridiplantae > Streptophyta > Magnoliopsida > Santalales > Viscaceae > Viscum > Viscum album. The sequence continues at coordinate 1,300,142,996 of OY728140.1, read as the reverse complement.
TTGAACCACATTTTACTTCCTAATTACAACCATGTATGTCGGAGTTTTGAAAATCAAATCACAAAAGTGGTAATGTTTCTTTTAAATGGAAAAATCAGTTTTTTAACTACCACTTAGTGGTTTCACTATTCATCAAAAATTGAAGTTTTTCAGAACAATGCCCAAATTTCACCCTAATCTATAATTGATATTCCTAATTCAAAAAGGATATCTATTTTACCAATTTAAAAACATATTAGTTGCATTAATTAATTTTATAATTAATTACCATTGTCACAACAAATAGAGTGTTTTTAAAAAACAATATATATCAAAAAATTGACAATTGTTTATGTCGAATTTCAAAGTGAAATTAATTCTAATGAACACCATTGGATAAAATGGTAAAAATAATTTCTAATTACACTTTAAAACCACTCAATAGTATAATTTATCACTATAAATTGTTTTGATTAAAAATGTTGTTTTAAGTATTTTTCACTATTCATAAAAAATGGAAGTTCTCAAAAAATTACAAAAAATCAACTTAGGATAATTTCGATATTAAGAATACAAAAATGAAGTCCATTTTGAAATATAAAATTTCTATAAATTTAAAAATTGGGTATTACTATTCATAACGACTACTTTGATTAGTCGCAGTGTGTTAGAACTCCAACTTGCATACAATGCAAGCTATTGAATTATTGAAATAGAAGCGTATCGTGGAAGCTCGGGGTGTTACATTCTCCCCTACTTCAATAAATTGCGTCGTCGCAATTTGAAATTTTTTGTTGAAAATAAAAGGTTGAAAATAGAAAATACCTTTTTGGAAAACCCACATCAGAAATAAGGTTAATAAAATTTATCTTTAATAAGAGGGAAAGGGAAATGAAAAAGTCACCACAAAATTATGATCTCGAAAAGGAGAACATTGGTGGCAATTAGAGACATATAATTGGAGGAAAAACGTAAATATTTGTAGGGATTGATTGAGGTCATCAATCACAAACATGTGTAAAATTGAGGGCCTCAAAAGATTCAATCTATGTTTATTTAAAATATTATTAGTTGAATGAGACATAGGTTACTAGAATAACACATTTTTTGTTTTAGTATACCTTTAAAGTTTATGAATTAATTTATTCATAGAATAAGAGATAGGTATATATATTTATGCTTGACAAGTAGAGTTTCAACCTTCAACTAATTTCTACCACAAACTCATCTTTCACTCAAAAAGATAATATAACTCAGAAATATTATATTTATCCTAATCGTACAAGGTTCAAGATATTAACACATTCCATTTAGATTAGTAACACTATTTTTTAATAACCAGGGACTTCCTGTAGGATAGTGGTAGGTAATAAAGGTCGGTCGCACTATGGTTGTGGGTTCGATTCCTGCACCATTGCCCTACGTGACGGGTTGTCCCCCAACCTGCAGGTTGTCCATTTCCTAAAACTATAGTATTATAATATTCGAAAAATATTCTTCAGAAATGTTTTAACCTTAAACAATACTATCCAAAGATCAACTTAATCCATGCCAACCTTTATAGTTATCTAAAATACCTCTGTCCAGACATTCACTAAAAGGTCTCTAAATTCCAAAATCAATAGTAAAATAAGATTCTCCAAACAATATAATGATTCTCTAATTGTCACATACGAAAAATATGATTACCTTCATCATATTAAATCCTTAATGAAAATAACAAGTACTTCAGTACAATCCGTATATATATATATCACATTATCCTTATAACCATAATATAATCCTTGAGTTTAAAAGTATCAATACATTAATTATTCTGCTTCAACTGTAGTAACAGCATAAGATTGTCCTTGATCCCTTGGCCTTTTCTGAGGTATGTTTCCCTGAAGATTAGGACATTCATTTGCATAATTCCCCATTTCCCTACAATTGTAGAATTTAACATTGATAGCCTCTTTCTTTCCCTTGTAATCACGAGCCTGGTGACCTTTTTCTCCACATTTATAACAAACTCCCATTCCTTTTAGGCAAGTACCGGGGTGATTCTTCCCACAACTGTCTCATAAAGGAAAATCCTTCTTTCCCTTTTTCCCTTTATCTGTCTCTTGTTCCAGCGTTCTATTCTTCTTTTTCTTTACTTTATTGTTATAAGACTTAGATAATTCCTTTTCTGTCTTGATAGCACACGCGACTATATCTTCGTACATTGAGAAAGATTGTGATACTAATGCTCGACAGAGAAATGGTTTTAACCCATCAATGAAATGATCGATCATACTTCTTGGTTTATGTATATAATCTACAGCATGCCTTGGTAATATAGTAAAGTTAGCCTCATACTTTGCGACATTCTCATCCTCCTTCTGCCTCAGACTCAGAAATTTCCTTTCCATATCTGCTTGATGGTCACGAGGAAAGTATTTTTCTACGAAAATATCTTTGAACTATCTCCATTCCATACTTGATACTTATTCATCTTCCTTTGTATTTTGAATCAATGATCACCATTGATCGGCATCTCCAGTGAGGCGGTAAACTACCATGATAACCTTCTCCCTTTCGCTACCCCCCAAGTCATGGACTGTTTCTCTAAGTTGTTTATCCATTGCTCAGCTACTAATGCATTTGTACCCCCATTAAATGTTGGTAGTTGTTTCCTCATAAAGCGGTCAAACATTGATCCTCCACGTTGCGGATAACGGTTCTCCATATGAGTAAGGTTATTATTCATAACCTGAGTGAGTTGTCCCAATATGGTAATAAGTCGATCAGCACCAGTTGTATCTCCAGCTCCACAATAATTATCTTGAGCAGGAGGGAAATCCCTACATGGAGTGCATGCATTGATACAGTTTTTCATTCCTTCCACTAGGCGCCATTTCTAAACAATGGCATAAACTAGATTAGTTTATGAATAAAAATACATAATTCCATACTTGTAAAATACTTAACACAAATTGAACTATTTATGGATATAATCTGTATTCATAAAAATGTTTTCTTTGAGGAAGTATATACTCATAAAACCTTAATAATGGTTTGTAAAGAAAATGAGAATTATCCTAAGCATATCCCTCGGGAGTGTCGTAACCAAAGGTGTAACAAGGCCCATTGTCATGCACCAGTTCCCATTTGATTCTAGCTTAAAGCGGTGTTTTCGGGTTTTACCTCTAGGTACATCTGTGCCAGATTTGTCTCTACCTCCTCGTATATAGACAGGGATGTATTTCTCTAAAAAACCACAAAATCTCTACAACAAATAAATTCTAGGAAGTTCTTCTATACTAATCCTCAAAGTCTATCTTTGGGCTATGTGCTCTAATCAGAGATAATCTAAATATAGCTTCCAAGGTTAGAACTAAACTGCCTCTGATACCAACTATAACGCCCCGACCCCAGTTACCCAGAGTCAGTGCATTATTTCGTAACATTTGCATGATCACAAAAGATCAAGTATCGAAAGACCGATTATTTTAGTAGCCTTGGAAACACTAGATACATTCATAAATGTTACATTAAATCATAAAGTGAAAAACTACAATAACAAAGTCTCCATATTCCACACTCATATCCTCTTCTGATTATCCCTATAGGTCATTCATAAAATACTTCTTCACATCCTGGAAAATATTAAAACATTGTAAGGGGTGAGATCAGATGCTCAGTAAGGATAACAATATTTCGGAAGCTTTTATAAATAAACGTTAACATTTTAGGAAATGTATAACTAAAAAAAAAGACATTCTAAACATGAACTTCAACATAATATGGAAAAAATAAAATTAAATAATGCCATTTACATACTCACATGGACATTCTACAAGTCGAATAATAAAATGCAATATCAATAACCACTTTCATAATTATGGAATTCATAATTCCATACTATCATAACCACGTAGCCAAGGCCTCGTGCCAAGACCACAAATAAGATTTTGTTAAGGACTCGTCCCAAGACACTAGTTTGTCTCATTAGACCTACCAATGCAATTTTTTTAGAATATAATTACGTTTAAAATTGTCCAAATATACTCCAGTGTTTTTCTGAAAACATTATGCGGGCTTCTGAAAACAAAATAACTAATTATGAGACTGCTCGACTAATTACAGGCCATGATGGGTCCACGCCCAATCCCTTCCTGTCTACCACACTCGAGAGTCGGTTTTTCTGAAAACATTTTTAAGATTGCGTTAAATACGTATACATTTGCACTGGATTTTCATATATTAGAGAGAAATATCATTTTTTTGAAACCATTTAAAAATCACATAATTATAAAAGAAAACCTTTTTAATAAACGTAAAATTCAAAGGGGGGTTTATACACCGTATAAATGAAAGTTGTGTATAAAACCAAATATGACTCAATGAAAGGAGATTGAGACGAAGTCCATAAAAATATCATTTTTAAAATCAAATAGATCTATTATGTGTATTTACTATAGGTACACATAAAGAAAGTTCAAATAAAAGATATGACATAATAATATCATGTCATAATTTGAAAGTAAGATATTAACCCAAAGAATGGAAATTGGGTTAAGAAATTCCCTTACAAATATCATTTTTTAAATAAAATAGATCTATTATGTGTATTCACTATATGTACACATAAATAAAGTACAAATACAAGATATAACATTATAATATCATGACATAATTTGAATGTAGGAGATTAACCCAAAGAATGGAAATTGGGTTAAGAAGTTCCCTTACCTCGTGTCCGACTTGACTCGATCGTTCTTTAACCTACTGAATAATAAAATATAGTTAATTTCTATTTACTTAAGAACCTTATTCATGTTCATTATTCCTTTTATATCACTTATTACCATGTGATGAACATTATGTAATTATTCAAGTTAATAACGGTCATTTTGTCGATCTTTGGTAATTGAGTCAAAAATAAACTTCTATTAATTACAAGTTGTTCATGTGGTGAAATATAATTTATATCTATAATTATATTCATGATTTAGATATCATATATATCATATATATCCAGTATATAAATTCATTTATAATATTACATAACATTTAGAGGTAAGAAATGAAATGCACCGTTAATGGAGACCGTAAGCCGTGCGTGCGCATGAACGCTACTTTCATTTCTATTTCCTATTTAATGGAATGAAGTTATAATTATATAAAGGTATAATATTATTCCAGTATAATATAATGTATAATAAAATTTAATCCATCCTTTATACATCCCACATATGTCATTAACGATTCTAATCACTTTGAGGGGGCGGTAGTCCGCACTTCCTAAAATGAAATTATCGCGTTTACCCATAATGGAAATCATAAAGTATGCCATAAATGAGAAATAAAGAAGAATAAGGAAAACATAAACATAATATATATAGAATATATGAAAATACTGTCATCAAAATGGCCACCATTAGAGATGTTAAAAGAATATTGAACAATCATCGTTTCGTGAGGCAGAAATTCGTCATCCACAGAAATTGTATGTTCTTTATCCATTAGATGTAGGTGTGTGTAATTGTAGCTCTAATAATCATTATAAAAACATCCTAGTATATTGAGGATACTGGTGTTGTTACAAAATAAATGAATAAAAAGAGTTTAATGGGTTGGAGAAGGAAAATAAAACAAAAGAACACATGAGGAAACACTACCTTAAAAACGGGTAACTCTTTTTGATTTGAGTCAAAGGATTCCTTGGGAAGACTTCTGCCCGAAGTGAGGCTTCTAAGAGTAAGGTAGGGAATTTTAGAGAGTATTTGGGCAGAGGTTGGCCGATACAAAATGCTTTGATGGTGTTAGTAAGGTGGTAGTGGTGGGGGCCTTTTATAAGAGGAGAGAAGGGGCACTCTTGGAAAGATTGAAATGTTACTTAATTATGATATACTTTTTCGGATTATAAAGGTCCCACACCTATATATTTTGAGGATAAGGTGATAAGGTTTCGAAATATACTCATCCAATATGTTTTTTACATGTGTATGTCTTATATTTTACATTATTTTTTCATTTTATTTAAATCGTTAATTAATGAGGTAATCGATGCATCATCATGGTGTCATAAATAATTTAATTTATTTAATGTCTAAAAATTATGAAACAAATATCATGATGTAGGAAATATTTTTATATTTCTAATGAAAATTTATAGTCAAAAATATGTCTTGTATGACCCCATTTAAAAATTGTTTTAGTAAAATAACTCATGTTTGTGACATTTTTATTTTAACATTAAATAAAACGTTTTTAATGTCATTTTCCTAAAAAAGTGGCTCCATGGGGTCCCCAAGTTGACCCACGGATTGTATTGGTCGGCCATGACTCATAAAATATGGTTAGGACAAGGGTAAAGGTATTTTCATATTTTAATAATATCATTTTTACCTTAAATTTCACTAATTACCTTTAATCGCGATTAATTAAACATAAAAGTTACTATTCACCAAAAAATTATTTTAATCCCATTGAACCCAATTTTACTTCCTAATTACAACCATGTATGTAGGAGTTTTTAAAATCAAATCACATAAGTGGTAATTTTTCATTTAAACGGTAAAATCAGTTTTTTAACTACCACTTAGTGGTTTCACTATTCATCAAAAATTGAAATTTTTCAGAACAATGCCAAAATTTCACCCTAAGATATAATTAATATTCCGAATTTAAAAATGATGTCTATTTTACCAAATTCCAAACATACAAGTTGCATTAATTAATTTTATAATTAATTCCCGCTGTCACAACAACTAGCATTTTTTTAAGAAACAATATATATCAAAAGATTGACAATTGTTTATGTCCAATTTCAATGTGAAATTAATTCAAATGAACAACATTGGATAAAATGGTAAAAATATATTATAATTATACTTTAAAACCACTCAATATTATAATTTATCACTATAAATTATTTTTATTAAAAAAAATGTTTTAAGTATTTTTCACTATTCATAAAAAAAATGGAAGTTCTCAGAAAATTACAAAAAATTCAACATAGGATAATTTCGATATTACGAATAAAAAAATGAAGTCCATTTTGAAATATAAAATTTCTATAATTTTAAAAAGTGGGTATTAATATTCATAATGGCTACTTTGATTAGTCGCGGTGTATTAGAACTCGAACTTGCGTACAATGCAAGCTATTGGATTATTGAAAGAGAAGCGTATCATGGAAGCATGGGGCGTTACATCATCCACCTCTGATGCACCATGTGCACAACTCTTTCACGTATCCTAGCTGAGCAGATACACGCACAACCCTTACCACATCATCTATAGTGGGGAAACTTTTATGAAGGTTTGAATGGAGATTGAGGGTCAGCATGAGTGGGTCCTTCATAGACTGTTGATACCTTTGGTGCATGTTCACTGGCAGCATGGGAACCTCCAATAGAGAAAATGTGAATGGGAGGCTTAGATGCATGCTCAGTACCCCCACTTGTTCCCTAAGTTATTAGTTGTAGCTTATGGGGGTGTAAAGCCTTGAGGTGGGGAGAAAGTAAAGACCTAGAATTTCCATTTACTTTTTTTTATTTAAAGGGAATTTTATGAGTCTGTGAAAATTTACTGCGTGTGATTCTGAGTCATGGAGTGCTCAGAGTCATTTTTTTATGTTTTGTTCTGGTACGTTCAGTAAACGTATGAGTGGGTTTTTATAACATTTGAACCGAAGCTCGGAATTGAAATATGAGGTCACCATTGAACATGCAGCACTGGTATTCGCTTATAGAGACTTTCACCTCAACGAATGTGGGCCTAGAATAAAACATAGTTATTGTGTTTATCAAGGGAAAAAATAAAATAAAATGAACTACACTTTATTAAATTTTTGAGCCACCATGTGGAAGTTGGAGGTGGGGTCCACCAGAACTAAAACTCAATGTGGGAGTTGAAGGGTGGGGACCACCCGACAATAAACTCCCACGAGAGGTTATAGTGTTGGGGCCCACCCAAACCTAACCTCCCGCGATTGGTTACAATGGTGGCGACCACCCGCGACTAAACCCCGATTTTAATTGTCGAAAACCACTCAACTCCCTTCATTAATGAGGGGGAGCCTCATGAACTCCACTACCCAATTAATTCTGCCAACGCACTAGCCATTAATGTGCCAAATTTTCCCCATTAATTAATTGAGCACAACAATTCATTATTTTTAATCCTTATTGAATTTTATGCTAACAATTAAATAATAGATAAACATAATCTATTATTTTGGGTTGGCATATTCATCTTGGTCGAATCTTGCGAGAGGAGGACATAGGGAGAAAGTTGTCCAACGAAGAACTTTCTCCATGATGAATGTCGGTGAGGAGCATCTTCTACTTCATCCTCAGAAACACCTTGTAGAGGCAATCGACATGGGACATCTTCGACGAACGACCTTCCCTCCACATCCTATTCAACGAACTGATACACGAGCATGGATTGGAATTGTGTGGCAGATGTGACAAATGAAGAAAACTACATCTTCTTCCCCATGAATCAGTTGATAAACAACTATCAAGGGAGGGGTTTTATTTGAATATGATATTATTCCATTAATTTTTACCTTATAAAAAAAATCATTGTGGATGATTTTACCTGGTGGGTTGGGATATTATTTTTGCGTGATGATGTGGGGTGTTCATTTGATTTTTCATTCATCTTCTTTTCCAGAAAATTCTGTGAAATTGAAGAAATAATTGAACCAATTGCAACCACCCTAAACATGGAGGGTGCGGGCCAAATCAACATGGCACGACCCCTCCGTAGTTCTTGTTTATGTTTTTCATCGGAATGGTGATGAGGCGACAAGACGACTAAGGTGACGGAGGTAACGACCACGCTACCAACAGATTCCACAACTCGTGCTGCCCCCGCGACACTGTAGCATCCCAAGCCGAACCATGCTGCCTGCCAGCTTACAAGCCGCCCCGGTCGTGCCGCACACCAATCGTGCCACCTGTGCTGCATGTTGGTCCTGATGCATGTTGTGCCGAACTGCGCTGCCCACCGATTTCACCTCCCATGCCGAACTGGCCGAGCTGCGCTGCGCCCTGAATGAACGGGCCCCTAGTCTTCGCACGCCCCGCGCGTCCCATTTCTCCCCCGTCTTCCCACCCATGCGCACCTCATGGCTCCACATTCCCCACGCACCCCACGGTTGTGCGCTCCCCACGCCATCACTGGCCGAATCGTCTCCGGACTCCTAAGCCGAGGCGCCTGACACACGACCTCATGGAAACTTGGGTGGACCGAGCCTCACAACGCCTCCAGGCCGAAACACCATCACACCGACCCGAGGTCGGTCCGCTCTCTCGCGACGGGTCCGAACACTCGCGGCCCTCTGCGGCCCCTTGCAACCTCCTAGGCTAGGACTAATTGGTCAGGCTGAAACCAATGGGATTCCCTCCCAATAGGTCGAGCCAGACCCAACGGTTCAGGCCTGGTTGACCTGAACCGGTTCGACAAATACAGGGTCGGGCCGGGACGGCCTGACCAGGTCAGACCGGTCCCGATCCCATTACGACATGTTCAATTTTTTTGGCCATATCATTAGCACCAGATGTATTTTTATTGAACCTTCATCAGGGCTGGTAATATTTTAGCATGGATGTCCCTTTGAGTATACCCAACTGGAGTTTGTGTTATAGTTGAGAAATGGTGAGGTTGGATCATGCATGAATCCAACAGGGCCCCCAGGACTAAAAGGCTATTAATTCACATATCATGCATCTGATTGACGTGTTGTCTCTTGTGTTGAGACCTCTATGACATGACTGGCCTTTGAGATACTTATTCATGGGACTTCGTGATAGTTGGAGTATTGAAAATTAGCTAGTGTAGAAGATCCTTCTAGAGATGAGCGGATAGAGTACGAAGACCTAATAGCTTGATGAGACTTGACAACTGCTGACTGATTGACTTAGAGTGACACGACTAGCCTAGTGAGGAGCGCTTGGTTGTAGTGGCATACCCATGACAGAGGAGCACTTGGTTGTGGTGGCAGACCTATTGTACTCGACCGAAGGAGTACCACTATAGGATATTAGGGGGAGCGTCTGGTTGTGAAGGAAAACCCACGGTGGGGAGTGCCTTGGTGATGCAGCAGACACATGATACTCGAAAGGATGAGTATCTCAATAGTCACGGTTAGTGGGAAGCACCTTGGTGTCATGGAAGGCACATTGTACTCGATAGAGGAGGAGTTCTCACATAGATGTGGTTTCGATAATGTGAATAAAATCATGGTTGAGCTGATTCAGTAACTTTTGTGATTTTCCTCATAATTGTGATGGATTACATGATAACTTAGGTATATGTATGGGAATATACCTAGGTGGATTTATCTGTTGACTTCATACATTTTTGTTTAACCTTGTTGTATTTTGCGAGACCTTAAGGGTCTCGGGGTTCATACTGAGTATCATTATAATTACCCCTGCATAGGCTATGGCCGCACCTCATTGTGTTGGATGCCGATGATCGACAATGTTGAATGAGGCTGAGAGTACCAAAACTGGATGGTACACGGAGTTGGACCTTACAGTGTGTCCATAAATAGAGGAGACAGACGGACATGGAGTGATGAAGAGGAGATCTGTACCTACCCTTCTGGTAGGAACCTCGGATGATGAACTAGTGGCTGTTTTTCCTATTTCCCATGTTGTACCTGTACTTTCATATTCTTGTAGTTTCCATTTGGGCATGTATTCTAGCCCCCTTTTTACTTACTATACACAGTTTTGAGTTATTATGTTTACTTATGATCGTATATGTTGTGTGTGTTTACAGGTTATAAAGGAAATGCCTTCCCAGTTTTATGGAATTAATTCTTTTTTTTCTAGTTGCCCGCCCCTGTCCAATGGAAGGCGGGCTTGGGGTAGTCACGACACGGGCCCCGGGGGACAAGTCGTGACAATATTTATCAAATTATTCTTCGATAAATCTTTTACAGAGGTTCCAAAATAATAATAATCTTAACTATTAGATCTATTTAATTTTATTGGTCATTCCCTGAGGCTATATATAACATTGTGGTCCATTCCTTCCTACATCGATTCTCAAGAATTTGTTATCGACTCTCGGCTCACCTTTCTCTTCTAATTTTATAAATCTTACCATTAGTCTGACACTCTTCATTGGTATTATTAGTTCTTCTCATAATCTACCTTAGTATGAAGGAAAATTCAAATAAGTTTTCCAAAAATAAGAGGTAAATTAAATTTGGTTTATGAAATCATGGTATTATAATTGTAATTCTATTGTTAAATGAGAAAAAATGTTTCAAGGATTGAATTTTTTTAAAAAATATATATATATTTGGTTTTAATCTTAATTATCAAGAAATTTTCAGATAATTCTAATATTTAATTGAATTTAGTGTTCAATTTGATTTGAAAGTAATTAGTTTAGTGTTTAATGAGAGTTATGTATTACTCATTACAGAAGTCACTGGAGTTGAATGATGTTTCATTAGAAGGAGAGTCTTACCATCCATCCTACAAGAATCTAGAGAAGCTAAGATCCACTAAAAATAAAAATATTATTTATGTTTTTTTCTTCATATGAGAAACTAACTACGAATTCAAGAGATGTAATTTTTTGGATACATGTTAAACTGATTCTCAGAAAATGAGATCAGGATATGCTGAATGATCCTGACATAATTTGTAACATTAGGAATATAAAGAATCATTTTATTCTATTCATGAAAAGGATTCATTAATTATATAGTAATCCATGGCTAGGAAAAACTATTTCATCAATCTGATATAGAATAAGATTGTAGAAAAATTGTACATGGAAGAGATTGATGATAAAATAGTTAAAAAGATAACCTTTAAAAGAGAAAAGGAATCATGATTCCTCTCCTCCAAAGAAACAAAAGTAACATAAAAATATTTAGCTTTAGGACTTCCAGATGTTTATGTCACAAAATGATTGAAAGAATCCATGAGATTTAATTTTTATACTAAGTAAATTTGAGTATTTAAACATGAATATGAAAATAGATACGTCTATCGAATATGTATGAATGATGTAGAAGGAAAAATGGTTGATAAATATAATTATAATTAAAATAAACATAAATTATTTGATAATGATTCAACATATATTCATTATTCAGCAATACCACTGTTAATAGTTCAACAAGCTCATGGTTTAGGAACACACACTCTTTCTGATCACACTACTCTAGTTCCATTGTCACTAGTAAAATTATTATTTTTTAAAACATAAGTTGTTCTTATTAATGTTTTTAAGAATAATGTTGAATATTTTGATGTATAAATTCATGTTTAATATTATTTAAGAAAAACATTCATAAATAGGAATAGTTTTCTGGGAAGGATGGTTAAATAATTTCATGTAAATTATAAAAAAAATATTGAAAAAAATATTATTAAAAAAATTAATATTAATATGAAGAAGAAAAAAAATGAAATATCCGTGTAGTCAAAACCATCATCTATATATTTATCATCCCATTCTGAAAAAATTATTCAATAGATGTTTCTTTGGAATACATGACCAAAGCATGAAGAAGTGGATGAGATACAGTCTCACAAAAAATATCAAAAATATTATAGATGGAAAGGGATGTTGATGTTTTTAATATTTTCGATGATGTAAATGATATAGATAATGAAATCACATGTGATGGATGGTCTGAATAACTTATTTCTAAAGTTTCATAAAAATCATCAAATACATTAGTTACTAAATCTCATAATATAATTGACTTTGTTTTTCAAAAATTTAAATAGATCAATGATTCAATTACTTATCATCTAAATAATTAATCATTGTACAACATAATCATTAATTGTCTAAAAGATAAATTAGGACCCATGAAATGCGTGATAGAGACTATTATTCAAAATTATTTTTATATAAAATTATTCCAACATAAATCTAAGGCACAAAAGGATATTTAATCAAATGGTCTAATAGTTGAGACTTGCAGACATAGATATTAAATAAAATAATGATTTTTTAGAATTTTATAATGTATCTTTTTTTATTGATGATAAAATTTAGAATTTATCATCGTATATTATTGATAGATTGCATTTTGCTGAATAGTTCAATGATTTTTTAGAATCTCATAATCAAGAAATCATAGAACACAAATACGAAATTAAGAATATAAAAGAAGAAAATTATAGAATCTAATCTATCGATGTGGTCATCCATAGGTTGAGTGAAAAATATAAAAAGTATCATTATTATTAAAGTGGAGGTATCCAGTTTGAAATAAGATAATAAAAAGATTTGAGTCTTGGAGGAAAAGAGAGAGAAGTTCGAGTATAGAACCCCTGATTCAGGGATTAATCATGAGGAATTCATAAAGATGAAATATATATTCATGAATATATTCCATAAAAAATATCAATATTATTATCTTACAATTCTTGTTTTTATAAATTGTATATTTTTAATTGAATCTAATTTGAATGAATTATTATCCAAAAAATTTTTAATTTGAATGTTTTATAATTTTATTGGATAAGTTATATTTATTTTAACCATCGATTAATAATTATTCAAAATAAAATTTTTATTCTAATTATATACTTTTAGAAATAATTTTACATCCATTATTTATTTATTAATATAAAAAAGTGATAAAACTATTAAAAAAGAAAATTTTATTTATGGGGGTAATTTTATCAATTTTGGAGATCATACTTAATAGTAGAAATGATAAGGGATAGAATTTCTTATTCTTCCAATGTAATAATATTATATATTATATGATGATTTTTTAAAAAATAGAATTCTGTAGGACATGGGGGTTAAGATAATAAAATATAATATATTTAATATGAGTAATTTCAATGATGTTTGAAACATACAATGGGTTTTTGATTTTTCAAATTTTATAATATTTCATTTTAATTGTTTTTTCTTGCGATATTAAAATTGGGGGATACTTTTAAGATGAATGTTTATAATTTATAAATTTCCTTTTCATAGTTTTGAAACATAAAATCACTTCTATTTGTAATATGTTTTACTAACATTATATATCCAAATAATTATCAATTTTTTGTGTAGATAGCATTTATTGTACTAATGATTGAGATAATTATTAAATAAATTTAAAAAACTATTAATTATTGAGTGTTACCCATCTAATTATCAAAGACATGGTCCATTAGACTAACCTAGGTTTAGATCATTGGACTGAAAAATATCTTTCCTATCAATCTGAAACTAGTATAGTCAATCGGACTAATTTTATTTCAGTTTATCAGAATATTCCTATTCTAGTATATCTTACAGAAAATATATAGTCTATTTTCATGAATATATCTAATTTATTGTTAGGTGTATTTATTCTCTATTAGTATGTTTATTTATAATCCATTAGAATGTTGATATCTATTCTATTATTATGACTAAATTTATTATACTAGTGTGTAAAAATTTAATATATTAGTTTTTAAATAAATAATATATTGGTAACCATATCTAATATATCAGTTTAATGATATTTTGCCTATATATGGACGATTTTTTAACTATAGTAATTAAATTTTTTATTCCATCAGAATAATAATATTTTAACCATAAATAGATTCATTACTAATTGTTGGAATACATTATTACAACATTTTAACAGTGCTACAAAATAATGTTGGATAATTATATAATTTGTTGTTATATCATGTAATGATAATTAGTGGTCATTCCAACCAACTCTGAGATTCATGGAAAATATGAAAATTGGAGGGATGCCTATAAAGAAGACTGAATTCAAGGAGCTAGAAGCTAATTTATTTTCAACTCAACATGTCTAAATATATCTCGACCTGGACATACCATTATTAAAATATTTTCTTTTAGAGAGTTTTTGTTATGATGAATCTATTCTTAGGATTTTAAAATCTCTAGAATAGTTTTTCTTCTTTATCACAGATTTTTTTCTGTATTTTGATATATGGATTATAATTATAGGATGATAGGTGACACCAATCAGGATGAACGAGGGAATTTGTGAGATTAGGAGATAGATGTGTTAAAGATCATTTGGTTACGGAAATTAATATTTAAGAATGATATAGTTATTCAAATATGTTTATCGATGGATTTACTAGTGGGGAAAGACAATCCTTATGGTTAGGTAGAAAACTGTTGATTACATATACAACAATTTATGAAATCCCAATCATTTAAGGGTAAAGAGTGTATGCAATTTTATAATAGTTTTTATTCATTATTAATGTACATTGAACTTACATTATATTTTTTTAAAATGTTTTATATTCATATTTAAAATTAATATTATAATTCATATTTTACTAAATCATCATATATTAATTTTATAACACTGATTTATATGATGTCTTCTGATTCCCAGACTATTACTCTAATAAGTTACGGTTTTCTATGTATAATCATTTAAAAAAATAGGATTTGGGTGTTTATGTAACAGTATTTTTTAAACTAATATTCATTCCCACCCTCTTCTATCCATTATATACTCTTTATATTCAACATATATAATGATAGGGTGAATAATTTGACATACCTTTCACCTATAGCGCACCTTTATTGTCCAAGGATCGCATCTCACATGAGCAATACTAACATTATAACAAACCATATTCCAACCATGTAAAACTTCTAAAATAATTTGTGGACAACTTGAGGGATTTTCCTAAGCTACCACATTCTTTTCCTAGACCATTAACATATGAAAATAATATTTCATGGTTTTATAGAACATTGAGTAAAAATTGTGCACCACCTATGTGACCTATATTGAAATTTTCTAAATCATCAACCTAATGTATGGAACATCGGATATGCTTCTTAAAATTTTGAGCTACCATATAGCCCTAATATCATGTCTAAAATCACCATTTTGAGTAATTTTTACCTTTGAACATCACTTGGGAAACTCAAATCATGATTTTATCCATCAAAAAATTGAAAATTAATTTTTCATTTTAAAATTTCCCACTCAGAAAACTAGTGATCATACAACCTCTCAAACATAATGAATCTATTCCTTTAAAAGTATTAGTGTCTATCAAAATAAAAAAATTGAATATCTGGTTACTGAATTACATTCCAATAGTTTTTTTAATTATAAACTCATACCACGCTTCTACTTCCATTTTAAAAATTTGTTTCTTAACCCACAAAAACCCAAGCCAATGATCATAGATACTACTAGAGAATTAAGATGTCGCTTACCTGATCTAGTAAAACTCGTGACATGATCACATTGTCACCCCATTCATTAACTAACCAATTGAACTCCCCAACAATGATTCATTAATTTGAATTCTTTTTTAATATATGGTACCTTTAGTGTTGTCATTTCAATGTGAATCATGCTACCAACATCCAAAATAACCTTCAATTATTTTTCTCAACTCGTGAAACCTAATAACACATGATTAAGAAACACTTGGTAATTTCTACTCTAGAATTGTAATTTTACACTGGAACATGATCTACATGGTCATTCTAGATTTTACCTAAATTTTATCATCCATCTAGTAGACTATACCTCTCTCATCCAATAGTGTAACTAATGTTGGTTTTTACTAGGAACATTCAACTATTTATAAAAGACCAAACTAGGCCACTTCTGATCGACTATTCTAGAAAACCCATATCATAAACAATTCTTTCCATCACCAAAACCTGATTAGTATTCCATTATCTCAATGCCAAATGATATCATCCTAATCATGATAATAAGTGCCAATAACTAACACCCGAAGAAATTTAATCTCAAAAAATCCCTTATCCATTATATTGTTTCACAACATGAACTTGTACCTGGATCTCTATAAGTAAACAAGTAATACTCTAGTTTATCTATCCAATTACATTTTCAATCCATATGACCATACAATGATTGGCCTCATCTTTCTCTCCACCTTAGGAGTGTCCATGTTATCACACTAACAAAAAAATTTCCTCATCGTTGTAGAGTAGGCTTTATTTTTATCATAACATAAAAACTATCGTGGATTGAAATTAAATCATACCCAAGGTATAATGTAATCATAGCCTATCAACCATTATTGATCTACAGAGAAAACATCCACATCATTTGAAGAGTTTAAAATGTTAATTAGGGTCACCATCCTCAATAATCATATAGTTTGTATCCAGTCATATGGTTCATCTTATACCATTCCTTGAGTACAACTACCAATAATATATTAATCAAATGAAAAAAAAATTTATATTACAGAGTTTAGAGATGATTCTATATTAATATTATTAGGAGGATGTCATGATAGAGTGAATGATCGCCTCTAGTACGGGGTTTCAATTAGATTGCGTAGATAGGTGTGTATAACTATCTATAATCCACACCCACATCATGATGGGCTTTAATTTTTTTCATCTACTCACTTCTACTATATATATTGATAGTGTTTTTCAAGGTCCACAATCATGCAGACTGTATGATGACACCTAATTTGTTACCAAGATTGTCGTAATCAGTGAGTAAATCCCCATTATTTACCCTAAAATCTCTGACATTTTATTTTCATGCTTAACATGTGATCATAACATGAAATAAACATTCCCTATAATGCATGTGTACAAAACCTCACCACCTGACTCACACTCCCATTAGTTCTCCATCATCGAGGACTGCATGTTCATTCTATACTATACACAAATCTCATTAAGAGTAGATATCATGTGGTACTCTTCTTATAAATTGTAAACCACACCTATTCCATGATTTATTCTGTGAATTATCATAATTCAGTGTCATTTTAGTCACGAGTTTCTAAACTCTATCAATAATTTTTAGCAAATCACATAACCAAAAATCAAATTATCTTGGAATTAAAATATTCATACCCTTTAGTCAAAGCCTCAAAAAATCACTTGATGTGACTTATTAGAAACAAATGTAATCAACCTAACAATATATAACAACTTAATTAGTTCATAAAAATTAGTCTATTTGATAATATAAAAATAATCTCCCAAACCTAAAATAATAAATAAAACTGAGAGGAACCCAATGAAAGGATGACCTCGATCAATACTACCACAAAATCATTATTTTTTTAATTCCAACTGAGGGTTTCTAGGATGTTTTCCTAGCCCTACTAATAAAGTCTAATATCAAGGTCATTAGTTATTACCACCTATAACATGGGGAAACATATCTCCATGGTTACATATCATGGGTTTTATCTACAAATATGTCTTAATAATGTAATCTAATGTGCACATCAACCCTCTCTATGGAAGGTTAGAATAAAATTCACTTATAATGGTCATAAGCAAGCTACATGTGTTCAAATGTACATGTATTCAATTCCATGTTATAGTGGATGCCACCTTATATGCTGTAATTGGAATCCCTCTATTATATAAAACATTTATAATAATAAACATTAATATGGAATTTTTATTACTAAGCATTAATGGAATCACATGCCGATCATATTCTTACCAGGCCATCATCCTCTCTATGTATGATTATAATAGACCCATCCATAAATAGTCAAGATAAATGTATAAAAAAATATGAAATGATCATCACTATAAATCTATAAATATAGAAATACACCCTCAAGGATGTTGTTCAATATAAAATTTTATGTTCATTTCATTATCAAACCGGGGGATTCATCCAGAATACTATAAAAAATTGAAGATATTTAAAATATAAATAAAACATAGATTATAAAAACATCATGTTGGTTGTTAATAATATTAACATTACCATACCTAATAAAAGATAAACCCAAAATCACTTCTATAAAGAAATCTCTGGTGATGTTGACCTATAAGGGTTAGTGGTACACACATAGAATCGTCTTAATGAACTATGTAGTAAAAACAACAACAATTTGGTTATGTGGAATTTTATTCTTTGCTAGATGGGATGTCACACTATAAAATATTACTATTACATTACATAACTAAACCTAACAAACAATACCCAACTAGGGGTCTTACACTTGGGAACCACGTTCTCTATTAAGCCCCATGGGTCACCTAACATCATGTGCATGCAGAGTAAGCCATAAACATCACTATCAATAATCTCACTGTAGATCCATGTGACCTACCATCAGAAGGAAATGAAAAAAAATGGTCTTTGGAGTCGAATGAAATGTGGAAATTTTTTGGTAAAGCCCCATTTTTTTTATTTATAAAAAAATAAATAATTGGACTCTATAATAAGCAGTAAAATAGAATAATATTAATCCTATATCATTTTGCCGATAATTTACAAAAATTATTCATGACGCACGTCATTGCAATGCTATAAAATATTAATAACTAGTGACTGGACTCACAATAAAGGTCTAAGATCCAAAAAAAACCATCAATGGAATCTTCGAAAGAAGAAGAGAGACTTAAATCCACAGTAATTCATAAAATACAAACAACATGTTCTTCAATCACATATAAAATCATAAAAAATTATAAAAACATATATTGAATAAAAATTCCAATATCCCAATAAACTATGAAATCTTTCAAAAATAAGTGTTTTTGACACACCTGTATGATATCATTCATTGATTTTGACACATTATTAATTATCATGCCAACAATATCCCAAATAGTAATACAAAAATAATAGAGACACCTTTTAAACCACATGTCACTTCCTAGATTAGTTCACTTTATGAATAGTAGACAGACTGGTTGTTGATACGTCCAACCATGTTGTAAACACTTCCAACTAGTAGTGAGGGCCTATGGTATGGGTGTATAGTGGACTATTCCCGCATAGAAATGTACGAAATTAGGGGAATGACTAAAAATCTCCCATATCATTAAATAAATATAGTTTTGGAATAAATAATCATATCTAGGATATTATGAAGAGTAATGTCTATTAAATACCTGAAAACCCATTTCAGGAACACAACATTGTTTATCTACAAGGCTGATTACATATATAGATTTAAATAATATAACAAAAAAATACAAGAACATGGCTCTACCAAAACACTGATCTTATCCACATAAATGATCACAATATAAACATATGAGAAAATATTCTCAATCAGTCTTGGTTATAAGCCCTACCTATGACTGCCACCAAGTGAATGTCTACCTAGGTAACTTCTTAAAGGGTTTTCCTAATAGGGTGTGTGTATAAAACACATTAGGGAACCTCCAACATAGTCTATAACATATCTAGTAGATATTTGTTTAAATTTTTCATGATTTTATTATCCGGACAAAAAAATCAACTATTAAGAAAACCCCGAAAAAATTAGTCATACAAAGACAAAATTCTACAAGTGAATGCTAAATCAAGGTGCTCATTTTATGTGAGAAGAAAGTGTACATTAATAAATAAAATAAATTCGTATTTGATTCTTGTATATATAATCTCAATAAAAAATAAATTGTTCAGAAAATTGAAGAATTAAATTTAATTATAAAGCACATAATCAATTCCTGATACCACAGTCAAACATCCCACCCCTATAACAAAAAATTATATTTCTAGTAATATAATATATATATATATATGGGTGTTTCAATAACATCTTGTCACCCATTATCAATCACACCACAATTTATAAGTATTTTTAATTATATTAATCCTATCATTGTTGAACACTATTTCCACCATTATAAACTAATGATGAAGAATTTCATGTCCATCATCAAATAAATTATGTCTCACAATCCAATTACTATGGAGTACACATGAGAATATGGTAATGAAAAATTACATAAAATAGGATCATTTTCATGATCTTAATAAGTACATCTAAGAATTCTATAAGGTAATAGTCAATCAAGTAGGATCGTAATTTAGATCCCAAAAATTATGTCTAAGAATCCCATTCATAAAAACATATCACGTCATGTACCAATGTATGAGTAGAAGGAATTACATCATAGAATCATAATTTCATCAATATTAACTGACTAAATTCAGAAATAAAATATTGCTGGAAGACAAAGAAATAAACCAAATAAAACTAAAACAACCTCACATGATTACATGATTTATTTTGGTTCTAGGAGACACTCACTACCCTCTTTAATAAAAACCAATAATTCACTAGGTCTGTGTTGATAAACCACTATGTAACCAATTGGGTTACATAGATCAGAACAATGAAAATGAATCATACTCAGGATTAATGAGTTCAATAAATATGAAATGGTATCTTGCTTGGTATCCTTTGTGTTAGATACACAATCATGGGTTAACACCAGATTCACTAAGATGTCAATCCCACAACATCGGGAAAATCACAGTGTTGTCCTAGAGATAACACAGTTTCATGTATTTATTGAATCTATGAGGATATGAGTCATAATATAATCTCATATTTGAGTTATATATCAGATGTTATAGGAACCCTAACATTTACTTTCCTACGAATGGTTTATCCACCTACGAATATACAATGGTTTTCATTCCATTCTAAGTGTATTACCACCTCCTGAGTGGTCTGGAGGCTACTTGTGGTCTCATGGGCCGCAAAAAAACTATCTAAAAATGTTCAATCTAACATGTATAGGTATTTAACTCATATGAATGATCCTAATGTTTTAGGTTATGTATGGAAACTAGAATTGATTTTTTTTTTCAATTTATAGACAGAAAGAAATAGATTTATTGTTTGGGTTGAATATCATTATGGGGACACTACATGTCCCGAGATTTTATAGTTTGTGTTTTATGGATTCAATTGATATTGGTGTATTCAGTTTTGGTGTCAAAATTGTGTTAATAAAGATCCATGGTCTATGTATAGATAAAAAATCCTAGTATTGGACCATTGTAATGGTCATATACTATATTAAATCAGAGATATATGTTCCCCAAAACCATGTTTAAAAATAACTAATGTAATATTCATAATGGTAATACACAATATAGATTAATCACTTGGTGCAATTAATATAGACAATGTCAGAATGTAGAAATGGTCATGCAATATGAATGGTAAGTGATTTGGTACTGATAGAATGATTTGTAGTAATGCAGGTCATTAATAATATAAACAAACAATACCTAAGAATGCATCCCCCATCAATCATATCACCCATCACTAAGTTTACTACTTTCTCATGATAGGCATGATCAGAATGAGTAACATCAGTAGCCGAAGAATAAAGGTAGAAAATGTTAGTAGTGAATCCGGGATTTGGATCATCACTTCGTCATCTCGTGGTCTCTAGTTATTGTCTTACATGTTCACCCTGGTCTATAGTACCTTCAAAGGGAGGATAAGTGTGGTATTTATAAGAATAATTCATTGAATGTCATGGTCATGATGTATTTATTTTTTAATGTGTATGTATTATCACGATGTGAACTAGGGTTTCATGTTTTGTAATATCTCTGAGTATACCACCATGTATGTGAATCTCATGCGAATATATTTTATATCTTTGACTCACTTCACCAAGTGAAATCTTGACTCATGACTTGTATTGTAATTCACAACATGTCTTTATGTCACGATATGTCCTACACTAAAAATTCCATTTGAAATAATAGTATGTTTAATTTTATTTCCCAAACTATAATGACATAATGTGATTCCAAAATCCACCTAATCATAAAAATCTAATGTCACACCAATTCGGTTTACTCGCGACACAAAGTATTTTTTGCTCATATTTTTACCCTTATTCGTTCATTTTTTCAAAAAATGTATGTTTTCCTTAAAAAATCATAAATCTAGTCTACTATGACAAAACCATTCATATTTAATCATCCAAGTACAAAGCAAATACATTAATAAATCTTAAAATATATGGATGAAATAGATTTATCAGTATATATAATAGTTTTCTATTAATTCCAAGTGTGGCCTCAGTTTCTGAGAGGTCTAGAGACTACATGATGTCTCAAGGGACTATGATTCATCCATTATGGGACCAGACATTAGACTATATCCAAAGGGATATTACAGACCATTTTCAATCATCCATTATAAATATCATGTTTAATTAATTAAAAAACCATTTGAATAACATTAATTGTAGGCATTACCTTCAAGGTAGAGACCAGGAATACACATACTACCAAAAACATGTATAGAAATCACAATGAATAATCTATAGAGCACCTATATTTAAGAAGCATTCCATTTAAGATCCAATGGCCAGGAGTAGCTATAAATTAATTTTAAGTCTTATCAAAATATTATTCGGTCCTCTATCATAAGAAACCCACACAATTGTAATCAATTATAATTATATAATAATAAATTAATTGAACTCATCATGTTGTAATAAATTAATCAAAATAAACCATGATGTCCTGATGCTTAAAAACTAAACGGTCAATCGTGTCTCAGTAGAACTACTACTTAACAGTCACTAACTACCCATCACCAGAAAAAAAATTTATCATTCATTATATCAAATAAGGTCTATCATAAAAATTCACATCAATTTAAATTATTGTTTAATGATTTAGAAATTTATCATGGAAACCATCCACAACATAATGACATCCGATGAATTAAATATGACCTCTCAGATCATCCTCTTATTAGGAAGAGAAATTTTCCCATTAATCATTTATGATTACACTATGCTCTAGCATAATCGGTATTGAAAAACATAATATAGAAAAATAAAAATTAATAATTAAGAGAGGAGAATAAAAAGAGAGGCTTTCAAAGGATATATCATACCTCAATAATACATAGAATTCCATCAAGTGCACCTAATTTATTGGTTCTAAATAAGATAAGGATATAAAGTGAAGGTGAAATCACGATAAAGGGGAGAATTTGAGAAAAGTGGGGTTTACCCTATTAAAGACCACATGGGGAAAAATGTAATTTCAATATTCATAGAGGGCCACACTGTTTGGTTTCATTGTTTTCCAATCCTTGAGTGAACCATATGCCTCAAATGTCTGAGGAACCCCACCATGCGTGATAATGATGGATGTATAATCTTACCATGAAACAATGTTGTTCCTTCACCATATAAGGCTCACTCTTCACATGGAAACATTGATATATTAACAAACCAAGAACCAATCGTATGAAATGTTTCTAATAAACTAAAAATACCGACTTATTAAACCAATCATACTGCACTATTTACTAATCGCATGAGCTAATGAACACATTGATTTGTGGTTTGGCCAAATAGTTAGCATTATGTAGGAAAAACAATACCCCATAGGCTACACATTCCCAAAACCCCATCCTTAGGTAATGAACACCTAATATTCTACGAAACACATTGAGAAACCTTTTTTATACTCATTTCACACATAAAACCTTCAATTTTATGTGTTTTACACTACCAATAACAATTATAATACACTGATCCAGATTTGACCCATCCTGAAATTATGTATTAAATTTTGTTCAAAAGTATTACATCTCATTAAATAATGATTTCATACACAATAAAGTAACAAATTTTAATTAAAAATGTTTAATTTTTCTATTCAAATGGGAATGTGAAGATAATATGTGTGAGTTAATGATAATTATATTCATAGTTAATTTACTTACACTACTCTTAATAGTGGAATGATTTTTTAAATAAATAACTATTATTTGAAAATATTTTTGGGTATTGTGTTAAGGAAAAATTATATATTTGTAGCCTATGCCACCTGATAGTTTATGGTACATTAGAAAACCTAACTATCTCACGATATGGATATAAAAGTGGTAGTATTTTCAATAATAAATAAATTTTTTTCTATGGAAAATAGTGTAACATATATACTAATTTATATTGTACATATTATATATTCATATAAAAGGATATCCACATCAATTAATGATGATAACGAGATATGAACAATGACAATAAATACCAATTCTATTTCCAACTTCTCAATAATAACAATGTGGAAGATTCACTACAAAAAAATTAACGTTTATCCTTATCAATGATAAAAACTAAAAATTATATACTCATATTATATGAGAAAATTATGGGCATGGAAATCATAGAGGAAGGTATAACTTCATACGTTGCACTAATGATTACTCAAATAAATAACCCAAATAATATTAAGGCAATATAATGGAGTAATGCAGATATAAAAAATGGTATGTAACTGAGAAAAGGGGGAAATATTAATTTCCAATGTTGATAAAGATGTAGATGTATGATTTCTAATAACATTATGTTTATCATATAATCCTATCATAGATAAATATATGTAATAATTTTCACATAGATAAACACAATCTCCCACATAATTAATCCCAATGATGTATAATGATATTTTACATAACATCTTGTAGGAAAATATCATTAATTACATTACCAAAAATGTATACAAGTACATTTTATAACAATATGTTATGGAAGTATGATATAATTCAAGTGGGGTACTTCAACCATTACCCATGCCAACATTATAATTATAGAAAATTATCTTATTTTTTTCATTATTCATCCAATGAAATTTAATGAAAATTATTCCATATGTGTTATGGTTGACCATCATAAAATTTCATCGTATAAAATCTAAATTAATGAAAACTTATCATATGATTATATTTTTATGATATATAAGAAACAATATATAATTTATCATGGAAAAAAATTATTAATTGTATCAGTTAGATGTATAATAATGAACTCAATGTTCTGAAGGTTCCATCAAAGGGTGTTGGAAACAAATCACAACCACAATAACAAATATCTTCCTAATATAATTGGTTATTATAATAGAAACATGAAATATTAATATAATCCCCCCCCTTGGAGACCAGATCTGTTAAAAAGTTTAATTCCTAGAAAGAATATTTTGAGGTTGTAGTGGACTAGCCCTTGGAACTATTGCTATGTTCTAATGAAGAACTGGTCAATCAAGTTTTACTTTTTATGTGACATAATAGGAGGAAGCTACGATGATGGGGAGGTCATTAAGAGTATACCTCAATGAAGATAAATACTAATAGATTGATAAGAATGACTTAATCCTTTTAGGGGGCTTCAAAAAGGGAGAATTTTAACTGAGGAGTACATTCTGTATTGGGATCAGCGGGCTTCCGAGTTTGAAAGTCTTGTGTTGAGTGTACCAGACATTCAGTTATCTTGAATCTCTTAGAAAACTATGTAGGGAATCTGATAATGGGAATCTCATATTTTTTTTCCATTCATGTTAAAATGGTGGATCTTGTTAATCTATTTGGGAGATGAGGTTCTGATCAATAATCCCTCACTGACGCATGCCATTCAGAATTGGTAGTTTGAGTGGTTATGGTTGTTCCAATGGTTCCATGCCCATGCATTCCTTCATGGGATAGTATTCTGAGTGTTTATGAAATGGTGAAGGTTGGTCTTTACGATATAGTTTCTCAGGTGGGGCAGATCCTGCAGTTTTGTTCTGGTCGTTCCCCTATTATGGTCTTTTTTTAATGATGGTCATGTGGTTTCTCACTTTTTCCCTCAAATGTGTTTTGATAATAAAAAACTTATTTTTTCAGTCAGTATTTATTGATAATTGATGAAATATTTATAAAAAATCCACAATGATTTCTCTATTAACATTAATTGTTTTTAATATTGAAATTATCTTAGAGTGTCAGATCATTTCATTAATGAGCTCAATTAGTCGTCATCCATGCCTATGTAGTTCAGTGAACCATTACATCTTGTTGGGGTGTTTTTTAATATTTTTGATGTTTGATTTACATGAATGAAGTTGAATCAAATGTATTTTAATGAAATATATTAGATATTGTTTTTTTCTAGAATTGTTGTGGAAAATATTCAAATTGTGTCTAGTATATTTTACTACTTGGACCACATGTATGATAATTTACTTATTCAAATAAAATTTCTATCCCATGAATTAAAATTGACCTACAAAGTAAGTGGGGACTTAAATGTTTATTTATTAGCCAACATGTGTATGAGAATTTATCGTTGTAAATTAAACTTGTATGTAATATAAGAAAATTGGATTATTAAAATAATTATGGTGGATTACACAAGAAAATTCACCAATTTGCGTAGAAATAAATGAAGGAAATTTAGTTATGTATTAACACATTTGTGAATTACACTATGGGTACTAGTCAATGTTAAATTTAATTAATTTATTCATCATGTAATATATATTTTTTGACTAAAATTTGAATAAAAATCATATTCAATCAGGTATATGCCTTTTTGAATGAATCCCCGATTGTTTCCTTTGTAATAAATTGTGTTTTCAAGAATTTATTTTTTTATAATTGAAATTAGATGAAATAACAATGAACCACAATATATAAATTTACATAGTCAAATTTTGATTCATGTTTTATTAAATTTTTTTATATTATTTTAGTGAATAACTAGTTCGAACATGAGATACATTGTTTGAGATGAACTCAACTAAAGATCATTTGTTTTATTTTTAAGAATAATACATATTTGGATGTGATTATTATTTAATGCTTTATTTTTTATGAAAACACATGTAATCGATTAAATGATTCAAGATGTGTTTTCTCAATTCCTAAAATATTATATATATATATATAGATAAGTGTTGTGAAAAAAATTTCCTCAAGCACTAAAATATTGATGAAGCCATGAATAAGTATTACATAATCTGATTAATTAAAAAATATTTAGAAATTATGATATTTATAAAGGCATTGTGGTTGACTATTCCCAAAATGGATCTCTATATATATTTCGGCCAAAGGAATAAAATAATCACATTTTTGAAATATGTATTACAAGCATGTAAAATAGATCCTTATGATGGTCATTAATGAATCATATGAAGATATATCAAAGAAGCTAAAAATTAAGTTATACTCATGGAACCCTATTTTTCTCGGTCTAAAACCCATTATTATATTATAATTTGGGTATATTAATTGGATGTGTTAAATTAAGGTGTTATATTTCATGAAATGTTTTTCATTAATTAATATATTTTTCTACCAAAAAATATAGGAATGTGAACATAGTAAGAGAGGTTATAGATAATATTATTTCTATGAGATCTAAGATAATTTTAGTGAATATAATGTCATTGAATTTTACATATAATTATTTGATTATTAATATCTCATATTTGATGAATCAAATAAGAATTCAATGAAAATCCATTTAAGGTTCATAATATTTTAAACTAAAAAATGATTAGATTAACTATTCTTTAATATTATT
Organism: Viscum album; assembly: GCA_963277665.1. Classification (NCBI taxonomy): domain Eukaryota; kingdom Viridiplantae; phylum Streptophyta; class Magnoliopsida; order Santalales; family Viscaceae; genus Viscum; species Viscum album. The sequence goes on along the minus strand of OY728140.1, from coordinate 1,300,114,934 downwards.
GTTTTATTTCAAAAATAATGGAAGAATATTCAGTTAGGACTATTTAGTTGTATCTATAGATTAATCATTATCATATTGAAACAAATATGGATCTTCATGTAATTATTTTTATTTCTCCCGAAACATTGTGACATGTGAGTAGTAGTGTTGATGTTTCTGACAATTTTTTTGAGGCCCACGCATCTGTCTATTCGAGGAAAATGATGGAACGCTGACTATTTCCCAACATTCCTGCTTTCCAAAGGTGGGAATCATCTGTCTCTTATTCTGGGACGAATGTTCCTTGATTGAAATGGGATGATGGGAGGTCCATTATTCCTTTTGCAGATTCCACCCCGAAACTTGTCACCATGTTCAGGTATCCCTAACAGATTTAAAACATTGTTCATGAAACTCATCGTTTTTCCATATCTTCATGGACACCAGTTAATTACACCACTTATGTCGGGACATTCCAAGGGGTCTGGTCAGGGAAGTAACCTTTAGTCGAGAGATTTGACATGTTGGACATCACTGGAGTTTCTGGACGCTGGAACACTAGCATGTATAGGTTTCTTCCCCTTATTATATGGCATGTCAAGGTCATAGAAGCCAGATGCATCCCATTTCAAATTCATGGAGTTATATTCCATAAAAAAGTATCTGGGTTTTTCCTCATCTTTCTATGTTTAACAGTGGGTTTTCCGCAGGATTAACATCCAGAAGAGAAAGATCAGACAGATCATAACACTGACTAGAGTGGATCAGTTGACTGAAACCCATAGTGGTAACACCGATGTTGGGGCTAACATGTGGTTAGATACAAGATTTTTGTTGAATGTAATTGGGAATGAGGTGGCATGATCCCATCGGGATGTGGTGCCCTGGGTAATAATCAAAATGGATGATGTATGTTCATGTGAAGTGTGTGGATAATGATATGGAGTCAACAAGAGGATGATGATGATGTTGGGATTGAGTCTTGAAGAGACCTCATACTTATCCCTATGACATGAAATAAAATTTCTCATTGTTCACCTGACAATGGCTTACTATCGATTGGGGACATGAACTGCTTATCGTAGAATAGGGTTGACAACGTATTACCATTAAACGTGGGCCAAAACAGATTACCGCTGGATAGGGTCACAACGGCTTACTGCTGGATGGTTTCACAATGGCTTACCCATAGATGGGGTCACAACAGATTACTGCGGGATGGGGTCACAAAGGCTTACCACTGGACGAGGTCACAATGACATACCGCTGGATGGGATCACTGTAGCGACCCGGCCTTTTCTTACATTACTATTACATCATTTCAAAGATAAATAACATAATAGTATTACACATGGAGGATCCAGAGGTTTAGTGTCTTGGGAAAACTAGGACTACACATAACAAGTACAACATCAAGCATAAAAATTCATTTAATTTCTTCTTCTATAGCTTCTTAGTAGCACTTGTCCTCTCCAATGTACATGTAGCCACCTGAGGATATACATAAAATGGGGTGAGCTAAAAGCCCAGTAAGAGGATAGATAATAACAATACATCATGGGGTTAGCATAATCATTACATAGACAAAAGATCTCGAACATGAGAGGAGCATAAGTAAAAGACTTGAAATGTTACAATGCATAAAAACGAGACATCATGTCTTAGTGGTTAACTACCACACATGCTTGTGAAAAAATCTAGCATCTTTTTTACATGTCATTTCACATTTACTCATGAGATTCATCACTTTACCCAATGCATTGGATAGCTATATAATTCTGGGCGGACCCGTCACATTTAAACATTCATATTGCTCTATATAATTCCGGGCGCACCTGTCACATCATAACATTATCATTATCATGCGTTCCACATAGAACACATATCAAACATGTAAATAAATAACCCATTGAATGGAATGGGTTTCATCTCAAAATAACACATTCATAATCTTTGGGTTCCCAAAACAAAGAGGGAACAACATACATGATACAAGAACCATCAACCTTGAATGAGAGGGAAAAGGTGAGATATTGAAAGAAGATTTCTTTTGGAAAACATTTTTATGGACATAAAATCTAGTGACAAACATGTATATCCCATAAAAGTAATGGAAATTATGAACAAATGACCTTTGAGGAGTAACCATATCAAAAATGAAGTGAAAGAGGGAGAACCTGAAGGAAGAAAATTGGGTTCGAGATTTCCCCTAACCTTGTACCCGAATGCTTCCTTCTCTTTAATGTCATGTATAATGACATTATATTAATTAATTAGAAATCCAGAACCATGTGTACATTAATAGGGTTCATTCTGGTTTCATTATGTTATATTATGTTCCTTTGGATGATTTATAGAGTTTAAAAACATTGATCGGGGATGTTCGTTTTCATGGTTTTCTTGAGTGGTTCACTTGTATTCTTAAATTGATGTTTGGTTAGATCATGGGTAAACATCCAGAACGGATATTACATGTTATCTATGATATTACAGAATCTTGAATGATTTTATAATGAGCTATAGTATATCCATGTGAATGAATCATTAGATAAGAATTAAATGAAGATTATTTGGTTTAATTTGAGCGGTTTTTGGATCACAACGAACTCGTTTTAACATTTAACTTAGTAATATTGCCATTTGTTTTTTCCAGAACATAAAATAGAACATAATACATATAAAATATTCTGGTTCAACCATAAAAATGGTTTCATGACCAGATTGAAGGTAGAAATGGAAGAAGAGAGGATGTTGTTTTTGAAGGTGATAAATTATCACCACATGAACAACGTTCTCTTTAATAAAATAAAAGGAAGAGGGAAAGGGTGTGGGGTGATATAATATACCATTAGAATAATAATATTGTGGTATATGTATAATACTGGAGTTACAAAAAAATTGGATGAAGAAAGGTATGGAGAGATCAAGAAACGAACTTGAACTTGAAAGGAAATTAAAGGAGAAGAGGGAGAGAAATTACCTTTAGAATCATCCTCTTGAGAACCCCCTTAAGGGCCTAAGATTGGTTTTTTAATGAGACTAGAAGATCTTGGATGTGGGAGAGATTCTAAGGAATGTTTTTGGGCAGAGTTTAGAGAAGGCTTGGAGCATGAGAGGTGTGAGGAAAAGAGGGAGTGAATGGTGGCTTTTATAGTGGAGGGGAGAGGGGTTTCCTTAATATAAAATTGATTAGTTTATTAATTTCACCAAAGACAAGGAATAGTTAGTCTTTTATGACCAATAATATTAATTTTTTAATGAAATCCCGAACCAAGTGGGATTACATCAGTAGAACATCATCGACGACTCAATTAATACATTATTAATCTTTTTTTTGTGAATTATCGGATTCCAGTATTCATAAAAAATTCATGTATCTAAGAAAAATCACAAAACATTATCCCAACCATTTTTCGACGTGTAGAATCCAAAAATGATGTCCATTTTTAAAAAATAATTTTATTATTAATATTAATTTAATATTTAATTAAAATCATAATTTACTTAAAAAAAGTTTTTAAAATTAAAACTGATTTTGTAGTTCTTTCAAAAATTACATAGGGTCTTATAAAATTATCTAAAAACTATTATACATTGATTCAATACATTATGAATACATTTCAGGGAAATAAATATTCTTTTAAATTAATAAATAAATTATAATTAATTATTTTGACTTATAAAATCCAAAAAAAACGTTTACTAAGGTCAAATTATCACTTTCTATAATGTCTAAATTTTATTTTATTATTCATAGGTAATTTAATCTTATTTACTATTCATAAAAGTCATATTACTATTCATAAGGGTAGGTTACAATTCATAAGGGTAGGTTACTATTCACCAAAAATTATTTTTGTTTCATTAGACTCCAAAAACTATCTTGAACACAACCGTGTATGTCGGATTTTTAAAATTCCAAACATAGGCGTGACAAAATTATGTTTAAAAGTCACTTATCATTTAGTAGTTCATTAATTTGTGTTTTCATGAAATAAATATTAGAAGGAAATTTTCCATTGACATACTTTGGGTCGTTACATTCTTCCCCCTTAAGAAATTTCGAACCAGAAATTTCACTTTACACAAACAGGTGAGGGTACTTCTCCTTCATTGCCTCTTCTGGTTCCCAAGTTGCTTCCTCAATCTTATGGTTCCTCCACAACACTTTTACAAGGTGGGTTGTCTTGTTGCGTATAACCTTATCACTTAGGTCCAAAATTTTTACTCGCTGCTCCTCATAGGAGAGATCATCTTCCAGCTGTACCACCTCTGAGTTTAGTACATGTGAGAGGTCTGGTATGTACTTCCTCAGTAGTGATACATGAAACACATCATGAACTTGAGCCATATTTAGTGGAAGTGTTAGACGATAGGCCACAGTTCCTATACGGTCAAGGATCTCAAAGGTTCCAATGTACCTTGGGCTTAGCTTCCCTTTCTTCCCGAATCTCATGACTCTCTTCCATGGAGATATTCGAAGGAAGACTTTTACTCCAAAGTTGAACTCCAAGTCCCTTTGACGGTTGTTAGCATAGCTCTTTTGCCAACTTTGAGCAGCTTTGATGTGTTTTTGGATGACTTGAACCTTCTCTGTCATCTTTTGAACAAGATCGGGACCAAGTAGATTTCGTTCTCCAACTTCATCCAAACAGGTTGGATTTATACATCGCTTCCCATAAAGAGCTTCATACAGAGCCATCTAAATACTAGAGTGGAAGCTATTGTTGTATGAGAACTCATCCAATGGGAGATGCTGATCTCAACCACCTTTGAATTCAATAGAGCAGGCTCTTAACATATCTTCAAGTGTCTGAATATTCCTTTCAGACTGGCCATCAGTTTGGGGGTGATAGGCCATGCTAAAATTTAATTCAGTACTCAAAGCATGTTGAAGACTCCTCCAGAATTTAGATGTGAACCTTGGATCACGGTCATAGATAATCAAGAGAGAACACCGTGCAGTCTCACCACTTCCTTCACATATATCTGTGCAAGTTTTTCAAGCGATAGGTCTTCCCGAATTGTGATAAAATGGGCAGTCTTGGTGAGTCGATCAACCACAACCCATATCACATTATTCCCCTTTGACGTATTTGGGAGACCCGTGACAAAGTCAATAGTAACATTTTCCCATTTCCAAATGGGTATAGGCAATGTCTGCATCATACCTTTGGACTTTTGTCACTCAACTTTAACTTGCTGACATACCAAGCAGCTTGATATGTATTCCACAATCTCCTTCTTCATGTTATCCCACCAGAAGTGTTCTAAGAGATCACGATACATATTGGTACTTCCAGGATGGATAGAGAATTTTGAGCTATGTGCATTATCCAATAGCTCCTTCTTTATCCCGGTTGATGAAGGCACACAAATCCGCGTTCCAAACCGAATCAAACCATCATCGTCGAAGTGGAACTCTTGCGGCTTCCCTTCATTTACTGCATTCACTCTCTTTTGTATCTCCACATCATCCCTTTGTGCTTCCTTAATCATCTCTTTGATGGATGGTTGTGCAATCATTTGGGAAAGGTAGGATGTATCCCCTACCCTTATGATTTCCAAATCCATCCTTTGCATATCCAAGAAGATAGGGTCTTTCTCGATCCTCATCATGGATAGAGTAGCAGGTTCTTTTCTACTTAGAGCATCAGCTACCTTTTTCACCTTTCCAGGATGATAGTGAATAGAGAAATCGTAATCCTTGATTATCTCTAACCATCTCCTTTGACGCATGTTGAGATCCTTTTGTGTGAATATATACTTTAGGCTCTTGTGGTCGGTGTATATGTCACACTTCTCGCCATAAAGGTAGTGCCGCCAGATTTTCAAGGCAAAAATCACGGTTACCAGCTCTAGATCATGCATCGGGTAGTTCTGCTCATGGATCTTCAACTGTCGTGAGGCATAGGATATCACATTATCATTATGCATGAATAAAAAACCCAAGCCTTTCTTTGAAGCATCACTGTATATCACAAAACATTCTCCACTTTTCGGTAGTGTGAGTACAGGTGCAGTGATCAACCTTCTCTTTAGCTCCTTCAAGCTTCCCTCACATTCTTCTGTCCATACATACATTACCCCTTTCCTTGTAAACTTAGATAGTGGGTTTGAAAATCGTGAAAAGTTACTCACAATACATCGATAGTACCAAGATAATCCAAGAAAACTACGGATTTCTGTGACACTAGAGGGCCTGGTCCATTCCTCAATCGCCTTTGTCTTTGAAGGATCCACAGAAATTCCCTCTCTTGTGATCACATGTCCCAAGAAAGTGACTTGATTCAACAAAAAGTCACACTTTCTGAACTTGGCGTACAACTTCTCCTTTCTCAATGTCACCAACACAAGTCTTAGACATTCTTCATGTTCCTCCTTGATCATGGAGTAGATGAGAATATCATCGATAAACACTACCACAAATTTGTCGAGGTAATGTCTAAAGACTCTATTCATCAAATCCATGATGATTTCAGGGGCATTAGAAAGACTGAAGGGAATTACCAAAAATTCTTAGTGCCCATACCTTGTACGGAAGGCAGTCTTCTGAATATCTTCCTTCTTTACCTTTATTTGATGATATCCAGAACGAAGATCCACCTTTGAGAAGTGTTGAGCTCCTCTTAACTGGTCGAACAATTCATCAATCATTGGTAGAGGATACTTTTTCTTTATGTTGATCTTGTTGAGTTCCCGATAATCGATACAAAGCCGCTTGGTTCCATCCTTCTCTGTACAAAGAGCACTGGCGCACCCCAAGGTGATGCACTAGGGCGTATGAACCCTTTGTATATATTCTCTTGCAGCTGCTTCTTTAACTCCTCCAGTTCGATAGGAGCTATCCTATAGGGTCACTTTGAGATAGGAGTAGCTCCGGGTATGAGTTAAATTGAGAACTCTACCTCACGATCCGAGGGAATTCAAGGTAACTCTTTGGAAAAAACATCACTGTATTCCCTCACGATGGGAATTTCCTCAAGGATGGCACTTTCCTATGACTCAACCATTTTGGCAAGGTATGCTTCTTCATAGGGAATCAATACCCACACCATTGAAGGATTTTTCAAAGGATATTCATGATCTTCCTTGCATTTGTAGAGGAGGATGGGATGGTTCGGAATATGAAAACATATTTCCTTTTCCCGACAGTTGACATGTGCTCTATATAACAAGAGCCAATCCATTCCCATTATAGTGTCGAATTCCGCCAAGGGAAGTATTATGATATTTTCAGAAAGAATCTTCCCACATACGTCAACAGGAGAAGATTCAAACACTTGGGTTGCAATGATTGCACCACTTGGTGTTTTTACAGATATCTCTACTTCAATGTTTCGGGGATTCGATTCTATAGTTCTAGCAAACTTGCAAGATATAAAGAAATGTGTAAAACCATAATCAAACAAGAATTTTTCCATTCTTGAGTGAATAGGAAGTGTACCTTGTACGACTCCATTATCATGATCCACCTCCGTAGTAGTGATGGCATAATCCTTCCTTTGTTCCTTTGGCCTTGGTGGTTGTTGGCGCTGATTACCCTCGAGAGCTCGAGGTTTAGTGAACTGGTTTGAATAGTTCCCTATCTCCCTACATTTGTAGCATTGAACCATGAGTGCTTCTCCCCTTTCATCGGCTACATTATCCTTCCTTTTAATGTCTTTTCGACACTCGTGAGCAAGGTGTCCTTCTTTCCCACACTTGAAGCATTTCCCCGTCCCATTGAGGCATTTCCCATGGTGCAACTTCCCACATTTTTGGCGTCTGGGTCATTGTGTTTTGTTCCCAGCTTTGTCATTAGATCCACCAGCTTGAAACTCCATCTTTCATTTCATATCACCATAGCCATGGGACCATTCTTCAAACTCCATCTCCACTTTGAGAGCACACCGAACAACGTCTTCATAACTCCCGAAGTCTCGAATTGCAAGAGCCTTTCGAAGATGTGGTTTTAATCCACTAAAGAATCTATCAATTTTTCTATCATTGTTGATAACAAAATCCGAAGCATACCGTGCGAGCCTTGTGAAATTTGCTTCATAGGTTGTGACCAATTCTCCTTATTTTTGCTTGAGCTCTATGAATTATCTCTTCATCATCGTGCACAGAGTTCATGGGACGTACGTATTAAGAAACATTATCTTAATGTATTCCCATTCAATCTCTTCAATTTCCACCCTTAGATTGGTGTTCTTAATTAAATCCCACCATTGATCAGCTTATACATCTAGACGATAAACGGCTAGAGTCACCTTCTCTGTCTCGGAACATTGAAGAATAGAAAATATCTTCTCCATGGAGTTGACCCACTGTTCCGCAACTAGTGGATCAGAAGATCCACAAAACGTCAGTGGTCATTGCCGCATAAAACATTCTATTGATAGTTTCTCCCTCGTTGGTGAAGGAGAACGTTCCCCATTATTATGGTAATTATTCATAACCTGGGATAATTGGGTAATCATCATCATGATGTTTTGAAATCCACCTCCCAAATCGTTGGGGATGTTGTTCGGGAAATCGTTGCATTGGCCCTCGCAAGAGTTGTTAGCCTGATTTCTCCTGGATCCCACCATTTTCTAAAATAGAAAAGGTTAGAAACAAATATAAGTAAACAATTCATGAATAACTTATTCATTTAAACAATTATACCAAAAACATAACATATGGGATCCCTAGGTAAATATTCTTGTGTACATATTTGTACTTATTCTTATGCTAGAGGTTTTCTCTAGGATTTACTAATCCTAATTCCCAAATTAACTAAACCTTTCCTCTGATACCAACTGTAGTGACCCGGCCTTTTCTTACATTACTATTAAATAATTTCAATGATAAACAAAATAATAGTATTACACATGGAGGATCCAGAGGTTTAGTGCCTTTGGAAAACTAGGACTACACATAACAAGTACAACATCAAGCATAAAAATTCATTTAATTTCTTCTTCTATAGCTTCTTAGAAGCACTTGTCCTCTCCTCAGTACATGTAGCCACCTGAGGAAATACATAAAAAGGGGTGAGCTAATAGCCCAGTAAGAGGATAGATAAGAATAATACATCATGGTGTGAGCATAATCATAACATAGGAAAAATATCATGAACAAGAGAGGAGCATAAATAAAAGACTTGAAATGTGGAAATGCATAAAAATGAAACATCATGTCTTAGTGGTTAACTACCAAACATGCTTGTGAACAAATCTAGCGACTTTTTCACACATCATTTCACATTTACTCATGAGATTCATCACTTTACCCAATGCATTAGAGCTCTATATAATTCCGGGCGCACTCGTCACATTTAAACATTCATATTGCGCTATATAATTTCGGGCCCACCCGTCACATCATAACATTATCATTATCATGCTTTCCACATAGAAAACATATCAAACATGTACATAAAAAACCCATGGAAAGTAATGGGTTTCATCTCATAATAACACATTCATAAGCTTTGGGTTCCCAAAAGAAAGATCGAACAACATACATGATACAAGAACCATCATCCTTGAATGAGAGGTAAAAGGTGAGATATTGAAAGAAGAGTTCTTTTGGAAAAAATTTTAAAGGACATAAAAACCAGTGAAAACATGTATATCCCAGAAAAGTAAAATTAATTATGAATAAATGATCATTGAGGAGTAACCATATCAGAAATGGAGTGAAAGAGGGAGAACTCGAAGGAATAAAACTGGGTTCGAGATTTCCCCTTACCTTGTACCTGAATGCTTCCTTCTCTTTAATTTCCCATATAATGAAATTATATTCATTAATTAGAAATAAAGAACCATGTATACATTAATAGGGTTAATTCTGGTTTCATTATGTTATATTATGTTCCTTTGGATGACTTATAGAGTTTAAAAACATTGATCAGGGATGTTCATTTTCATGGTTTTCTTGAGTGGTTCACTTGTATTATTAAATTGATGTTTGGGAAGATCATGGGTAAACATCCAGAACTGATATTACATGTTATTTATGATATTACAGAAGCTTTAATTATTTTATAATGAGTTATATTAGATCCATGTGGATGAATCATTAGATAATAATTAAATGAAGATTATTTGGGTTAATTTGAGCGGTTTTTGGATCACAACGAACTCGTTTTAACATTTAACTTAGTAATATGGCCATAGGTTATTTCAAGAACATAAAATAGAACATAATACATAAAAAATATTCTTTTTCAACCATAAAAATGGTTTCGTGACCATAATGAAGGTAGAAATGGAAGAAGAGAGCATGTTGTTTTTGAAGGTGATAAATTATCACCACATGAACAACATTCTCTTTAATAAAATAAAAGGAAGAGGGAAAGGGTGTGGGGTGATATAGTACACCATTAGAATAATAAGATTATAGTTTATGTATAATACTGGAGTTACAAAACAATTTGGATGAATATAGTTAGGGGTAGATCAAGAAAGGAACTTGAACTTGAAAGGAAATTAAAGGAGAAGATGGAGAGAAATTACCTTTAGAATCCTCCTCTTGAGAACCCCATTAAGGGCCTAAGATTGGTCTTTTGATGAGACCAGGAGCTCATGGACATTGGGGAGAGGCTAGGGAAGGTGTTTGGGCAGATTTTATATAAGTCTTGGAGCTTGAGAGGTGTGAGGAAAAGCGGGAGTGAAGGGTGGCTTTTATAGTGGAGGGGAGAGGGGTTTCCTTAATATAAAATTGATTAGTTTATTAATTTCACCTAAGACCTGGAATAGTGAGTCTTGGATGACCAATAATAGTAATTATTTAATGTATTCCCGAACCATGTGGGCTTACATCACCAGAACATCATCGATGACTCAATTAATACATTATTAAGCTTTTATTGTGAATTATCGGAATCCACTATTCATAAAAAAATCATGTATCTCAGAAAAATCCCAAAACATTACCAGAACCATTTTTTGATGTGTAGAATCCACAAATGATGTCCATTTTTCAAAAATAATTTTCTATGTATTATTAATTTAATATTTAATTAAAATCATAATTTACTTAAAAAAAAGCTTTTAAAATTAAAACCGATTTTGTAGTTCTTTCAAAAATTACGTAGGGTCTTATAAAATTATCTAAATACTATTAGACATTGATTCAATAAATTATGAATACATTTCAGGGAAATAAATATTCTTTTAAATTAATTAATTAATTATAATTAATTATTTTGACTTATAAAATACAAAATGACATTTACTAAGGTCAAATTATCACTTTCTATGATGTCTAAATTTTATTTTATTATTTATAGGTAATGTACTCTTATTTACTATTCATAAGGCTCATATTACTATTCATAAGGGTAAGTTACTATTCATAAGGGTATGTTACTATTCAATAAAATTATTTTTGTTTCATTAGACTCCAAAAACTATCTTGAACACAACTGTGTATGTCAGATTTTTAAAATTCCAAACATAGGGGTGAAAAATTATGTTTAAAGGTCACTTATCACTTAGTAGTTCATTAATTTGTGTTTTTATGAAATAAATATAAGAAGGAAATTTTCCATTGACATACATTGGGTCGTTACAGTCACAATGACTTACTGCTCGATGGGGTCACAGTGGCTTATCACTGGATGGGGTTACAAGGCTTACTGTTGGATGGGGTGAGAATGACTTACTGATGGATGGGGTCATAATGGCTTATAGTTGGATGGGGTGACAACGGCTTACCACAGGATGGGGTCACAATAGCTTACCGCTGGATGGGGTTGAAAATGTATTACCGCTGGATGGGGACACAATGGCTCACCGCTGGATGGGGTGGAACCTCAGGGAGGCTTCCTAAGTACCTTGTCTAGGAGACAAGGATTAAATCCCACATAGTTCAGGAAGAGTGGAACTGACATGATGATTCTCAGGACCACTAGTTTTTGGGCATGATCCTTAGGTAGGATTCCAACATACCTTGCCTTGGTAGGAATCAAAGTCCTTGTAGTTCATGTAGGGTGTGGTGAACCGACTTAAAGATGGTCGGGACCAATGTTTCTTGGGCTTGAACCTCAGCGAGGCCTCCTAAATACTTTTCCTTGGTAGGGATCAAAGTCCTCGTAGTTTAGGTTGGGTGTGTGGGACATACATTCTAGGCCACCAAGAGAGGATTTCATGGTCGATGATCTCTATAAACCCATGCGAGTCATGCTCGGAATGAGAAAGTAGAGGCATTAAGGAACTAACAATCATGTCATGGAATATGCATCCATGAAAAATAGAGTGGTGTTGACTCGTAGTTAGTAGCCTAAAGAGAATATAGGGCTTTACGCCGAGTTAGCATCTCGAACTAGTGGGGATTGGGACTTACACTAGGATGGTGGCCTTTATTGTATCAAAGCATAGTGAGAGAGGGATTTGGAACCAAACTAGAGAGGAGGATTAGGGGTGCTACCTCATGCAAGAAAATCTTGGGGCTTACACTGTGGTGGTTTCCTAGTCCCGTGAATAGTCTTCACTCCGATAATGAATATTTCATTCCATGTGAGGAATGATCTCACTCCCGTGGAGACCAATGTTTGTAGAGAATGTCTGAGATGGGGAACCCAGCATGCAAGGCATGGGGCGAGGTCATAGTTTAACATCATGTGCTAAGGACAGTGGCACTTAGTAGTATAATGTTTGGAAGCTTGGACGAGGTGGGCTCTCTCCACACCCCTATGACTTACATAACCGATACCCACCCTCCCTTGAGGTAAATAAGGCATCGAAAATTCCATGGTTGGTGGGTGTTATAGAGTGATCCATTGGGGGGTCCAAGTTAGTGTGGCTATGCAAAGAAGAAATAGTCGTTAGTGTGCCTATGAGAATAAGCATGATGCAAAACAATGAAATGAGAAGCACCTCCCAAGGGACCTTGAAATTGCCTCATGAAAACCTAAAGGACGCACTAGAAAATGAGTTGCAGAGCCAAGGGGTTCATAGGTAGATTCCTTGTGAATCTCTGGTGCTCCATAAAGTGGAGGGGCTTCGTGAAGTGATCTGCTTTGCAAAGTCAATTCCCCTAGCCTAGGTTTTTGGTATAAGTTCATATGAAAGAAGCTTCGTGAAGTGGAAAGGAATTTGTGGAGAAATCCCTCGCAAAGAAAGTGTGCCTTGGAATGAATAACATTGTGAATCAATGTGCTTCACGAAGCACAGTGACCAAGCCTTCGCATGCGGATCACAGGTGTATGAAGGGTGTTTCGCGAAGCATTAACACTCCATGACAAACCGAGTCCCGTTGGGGATCTCCTTCTTTCGCAGAGGCCCATGGGCTCCCTGAAGGGCATACCTCTATGAAGAGGGGCGAAATTCACTCAAAGGGGAAAGAACTTCGTGATGCAAATGTACCATGAAAAGTTCATGGTTCATAGACCATGAATTGCTTCGCAATGTGGGTGCTCAAAAGGCGAAAGGTCTGAGGACCCATCCTTTGGGCAAGAGGGGAATCTAGTATTTATAGGCAAGAGTCATCGTGAAGCAGAGCTTGATTGGGATGAAGATAGAGCTTGCTACATGGTGGGTTCACGAATGTCAATGGGGATCATAGAGCATCCCACCTATTTTATCTGTTGTAGGTTCGTGAATGTCAAATCAGTTCACAGAGTATCCCAACTCCTTGCTACGCTGCAGGTTCGCGAATGTCAAATCGGTTTGCAGATAATCTCGCCTCCTTGCCCAGTGGTGGGTTCACAAAGGGTGATCTATATGCTGGCCATGAGGATATGGGGCTCCATGACCAGTCTTCGCAAAGAATCACCTAATTATCTCCTTTTGTTCTTGTGTTTCCTTGATTTGGAATCATGAAATGCCCCCCCCCCCCCCCCCCAGGACTTGGAGCCAAGGAGAAAGTGACTGTCAAATTCTGAGGTTTAATCATCAAAATACCTCGATCATAGCGAAGAATATTTGGGTGTAATACTCGCGAAGAGGAGTGGTGGTGTGGGGATGAGTGTGCAGCGAAGCTCACCATGGATCAGGCGCGCTACGAAGCTCATTTTTTCCTCATATATAAATAGGGGAGTTTATTAATCTTTTTCCCTTTCTCTTCTCAGAGTTTTTTTCTTGTGTTGCTCTCGATTCATGAAGCTCTACATACTCTATGATTTTTTCCATGAATCGGGACTTCTACTCTGCAGCAGACAATGTGTCTTTGACTTCACATTAGTGCACTTCACACACTTCATCTGATGGTTGGGGTAGGCCTTCGAAAACATCCTTCATAACCAATCTCCCTAAAATTTCATCAAAAAAGGGTTCCGTGACCCAAACCCAATGAACACCCAAACATCATGATTGAATGGATCGCCAGGAGGCTTCAAGGGGGTCCTTGCAGATTCTTCCTGAAGGGTGGAGATGAAAAATAGATTGGGATTAGGGGACTCGATACGGAGCCACTCCACCCATGAATCGTTGGTGGAGCAGATATACGTATGCCAATGGAATTATCTAATATGAAAGAGGCTTACTTTGTATGGATTTGGGTTGAGGGATGATGTCTTCATCCCTATATTCAGTAGGGACGATCCAAATTACTGGTTTTGATGCCCGCCATGTCAGCGCTAGTGGTTCAGGATGGATGACGGCCATGCCTAATAAGATTTCAAACCCGTCATCTCAAATTGTTTGTACAATCATCTGAACAATTTTTACAATAATAGATTACAATGGGATACACCACCCCCCACCTCTATACTAGACAATCTTGAAGGAAGGCCTGAGGAACTAGGGGAAGGGGTGGTTCGATGAGTGAGACCTGCGCCGGGTTAGCAACATCAAAGATGATTGGGCCTGACCCTACTATGTAGGTGCCTCATGTGTTAATTTTGGGGAAGTGCTTAGGATAGTGGGCCTATATGAGGTGTCTTGGGCCTCCCAATTTCACATTTACCTACTGAAGTAGATGATGACAGAGTTATTGAGCATGTGGTTATCGAGGACCAATAAGTTCCACATGCACCATTGGGATATTGAAATTAGTTTATTGGACGTGCACCAGATCTCAGGGGTCCCTATACTAGGGGAGATGCATGATGAATTACTCTCAGTTATGAGTGCATGGGAGAAGCCGAAGAAAATTATGCCACTAGTGATGGAACTGATGGAGCTGGGGCCCGGAGAGGACAAGGACACAGTGAGAGATTTCCACTTCAGACAGTGGTTCAAACAGTTTTTGAACATCCTACAAAATAGGAAATTTTTTATGAGGCCTCGAACTTTCTTGAATGGGATTAAACAAGGCAAGAAGCAAACATACATAAAGCTCCTGGATGATAGCCAGTAGAAAACATAAGGGTTCAGTGTCAGCACTGAGCAGAAACAATTTTTTCGGCTGGCATCATTCATCGCTCCTCTCATTTGCGGTTGGATCCTTCCGTTCTGGGATACGAACATGGACATGAGACCAAGAACATTTATAAAGGCGTCCATGTTGGAAACAAGTGGGTGAGTGAACCTCATAATCCCGATGCTCACCATGATATACATGATTCTATGACAAATCAGTTAGGGGAAGAGGCCACATAGGATATGCGGGCTGTTCCACCTCTAGTACTGGTGGATAGAAGCACACGTCATGGGGGTCTATGAATACCCAAACCCTATATCCACTCATGAGTCGAACTTCCGCCCGACCATTCTGAATGTCACTGGAAGATTTCCTGCCAAAATGTCCATG
Source organism: Viscum album (assembly GCA_963277665.1). Lineage (NCBI taxonomy): Eukaryota > Viridiplantae > Streptophyta > Magnoliopsida > Santalales > Viscaceae > Viscum > Viscum album. The sequence continues at coordinate 1,300,099,289 of OY728140.1, read as the reverse complement.
AAAGCAATACTGAACTATGTCTGAAAGATAGAGGAATTCAACTTTCATATATTGCAGCTGTCAATAGTTACTTTTAGTGATGATGGATAAGGAACGGTCGAGCACCAGTCATATCATTTGGCCTTTCAAGGTGGAGTCATGGTGGCAAGAGTGGATCGTGAACCTCTCTATGAGTCATACACCCCGCACCGATTCTCCAAGAAATTCTTGTGTATCTAGCGACGGACCCCGTAGGTCTAATTTGGGGTGCACCATGAGGAACATCCATCTGTGTTGAAGCATATGTGGCTCATGTTCACACAGGAGGATGGAAATATGTGGAATGAGTTGCCTCTGCCCGTGACTGTCTTCAGGTTAGAGAAGGTGTATGAAAAAAGCTGAGAGGTGGCCTACCATGGAGAGATGATGAAGCAGCCAACCATTCGGGCCGGTTATGTTGTGCCTCCCCAACCTCAAGGTTAGGGCTCAACGGCGGAAAGGAAATCCCACAGTGGAAGGTATGTTGTAACAGTAAGGCCCATACCAGCTGAGGGAGAGGCATCAACACTGGATAGAGCAACAGTAGAAGACTCGATGGTCCCAGAAGAATATAGTTATCTAGAGAGGGGGGCACCAAGTGTATTCCATAGAATATCCACCCAGGCTCTGGGGAAGCGTCTGTGAATATAGACACGTCGGATAATGCCACCTTCTAGGTGGCCTGGGACATCTGGGATATCAACAAGAAATTCCTCAGTCCCTCTAAAATGTTGCAACACTTTAACCACCATGGGAAGAATTTGCTGGAAATTGGCCCTATCAGGGCCGACTCTGCAGTATCCCAGGAGGAGGCAGAGTAATACCTGGCAGAGTTGGAAGGATTTTTTCACTCCTGAGGTGGCATATGTACAATTCCATACTAGGATAAGGTGTTGTTGAATCAGACATCCCCCCCCCACAGTTGTTAACCACCAAATTGAGGGAGTGCTTTCATTTTTCAGAGGAATCGAATATGTCCTCCTGGAGGAAGGAGACTAGTAGAGGGAGCCCATTGGAGGTGGGAAAATATGGAGATCAAGACTCTGAACTAGAAGAATTTGCAGAGGCCCCTGAAGTTAAATCCAAAACCCGTTTCTCAGGGTCTGATTCTAGGTCATTCTGGACTCCTTCCTAATACATGAATGGTGAAGGTGGGTCTTATACACCAAACACGTTATTGCACCTCAATAGATGGAGATGTGGGGCCTTCAGGATCTACACCTATGAAAACATTTATTATAGCGTCTGGCAGGGCTAGGACACCCGAGGTGGCTCTTCTAGAGCTTTCAGAACATCTAACAATATACGGGCAGCCAGGACTTAGGGTCCCAATAGCGTCAACCCAAGAATGAGACCATTAATTTCATATCTTTAAGAATCTTTAAACAAATTCATTATTGTCACCCATTGACTATGTCAACTGATTTCCATGCCCCCTTTTGGTGTGCACAAGTCTTCAAATGGTTTGGTTCACCTTGGAGAGGATAGATGTGGCCTCTGTCGGTCCCATTATCGGTGGAATTTTGGTGATCGTGGAGGTGGATATCCAGACCGACCAAGATGTGGCACTCCCAGTCACTAGTGTGACTGTCAGTGGGGCTGAGCCCAAGATTATTGTGGTGGGGTCCGATGGTAAGGATCGATCAGATAGCACGAGTCCCACCATAACCGATCAAACACAAGATTTAGACCATATTGATGAATTTTTGGGGGTTTTCCATGCATATGAGCCTACCAACCGTGCCAACTAGGATGGGAAAATCTCTGATGAAGAGGATATAACAATAGTCCATCATCGATCGTGGAATCCAATAAAGTGCTTCATCGATGACACCCTCCAAATGCAATGGATGGATGAGATGGATAGAATTATATTATGGTAGCATGAACTGTGTGCTGGGGGAGTGGATGTATGACATCCCCACACGCTCGACCGAGATCATAAGGAAGATAAAATTCTGGAGTATGACCATGGCCTCGGTGTGGGCTGGTAGCGGAGGAAATCAGGGAACATAAAGTGTCTTCGGGAGGCTGAAGGTGAGAGTCGCCAGTTTCTGGTTAGGGAGGATGAGCACTAAGTCTCCACTGATGCACAATCAAATATAATTTTGTGATTGACGCCCCAGCTAAAAGAGGCCAAGGAGCTCATGAAGCAAGCCTATGAAGAGAAAACTATCATCTAGACTAACTTAGAGCTGGCCCAGATTGCTACTAATGAATGAAACCCCATCACTGAAGAGGAGGAGCAGGAGTTGATAATGCGGCATAAAATCATGGATGCCACAAGCCAGATGGTGGCCGAGCTGAAACTTTCTTTTAACAGGGTCAATCCATCTATGGGAGGGATATACACTCGGGTGCTATAAGGATTCCAATCCCTTGAATGTACTTCCATGCTTGGATTGATTTATTCCAGAAGCTTGTATGAGTTCAGTTATTTGTATTGGTTTTACACTCATATATTAAATTTGTGAAATTCCCAATGTTCAATTCCTAAGATCATGTGGGTTTAGACCAATGTGAGAAACATGGGATGATCGACATGTTATTCTATATGATCATAAGGGTCCCAACCAAGATTTGAGCATCTGGGTTTTGAACAACCAATCTATATATCAAGGAAGGAAAGGGAGGGACCCGATTGTAGGATGAGGTCCTCAGGACAATTGACATGTCATCCGTCCAATGTGCTCTAGGTCACGAGTGGGGTAACTCTAGGGGTGTATTACTTAATATGACCATAGGGGAATGGAAAGTGTGAATCACGATACCGAAATTTTGAAACATTGTAAGGGTGGAATGACAATAAAAGATGACTAATAAATATGTTCACAACACAGTATCCTTATTGCGTTATCCTGGAATGGGAATAACAAATGAGGGCCGACCACTGAACATGTTCGAAACACGAGTCCTAAATCGAAATTTCATCCTTATGTTTTATGGAACATTATCCCATGATAGTAGGTGAGCCACAGTCTGAGCATCCAAAATGTGAAGGGGTTCATTCAGATGCGAAAGATGAAAATATTCTGAATAAAGGGCATGCAAAACATTGAGATTGGAGTGACAGGTTGTTTGAATGGAGTCCAAAACTCTCGAAATTATGCCACCATGGTGAAGACACAATAGGTGGGTGCATTAGTCACATTATGGATCATACCTACTCTGGAACAGGACCACTCTAGAAAGGACCTGGAATGACATGTAGTTTTACGTCATACCAATGGGGAGGGTAATATCCCAGGTAAGAAGTATGCGGTGTGGTAGATGTAAACCTGATGTGAATGAGGTCATATAGATTCTGCACCACACCACGTATCCTTAGAGGATGTTATTTAGGTCAAAGGACCAAAAGTGAAAGTTAGGTTAGTCCGGAGGCAAAGCGGTCGAGCATTCGTACGTATCCCACGAGGATGGGAATCAAGCCACATGTAGTTCTGCTAGTGTAGTATATGGTCATGTGGGTCAATGAAAGGCTTATGTGGCATGGGTACACCTGTACGCATCCTACCATAACTACTAAGCCCAGGTGAGTCCATCTCGCTGTGGGAAACAAAGAGTAGTGATGGGGATTTTCTGGAATAGGAAATAATAGGTTAGGGGCGATGGGATGCTACATAAATGGTGTCCCATTGATGTTGACCCATCTATATAATGTGCCCAGATGTGTGGAAGAGTAAAGATGAGTATTTTGGAATTCCACATTAACATAATAATGTGGAAATATATGAATCATGATTCTTGAGATATGGACCACAATGATGGCGACATGACGATAAGGGATAAATATTGACCATGAATGAAACACAATATCCATATCATGTTTGCCTAGAAAGGGGACATAAAAATGAGGGTCGACTGCAGTCCATGTTCGAAACATGAGCCCTATTACAAATGTCATCTGAGTTCCTCAAGGACATTGTCCCAATATAGTAGGTAAGCCAGTGTGGCATGAGACTGGGCCGTAAATGGGGTTTGTTCAGATATAAAAGAGGATGCGGATCCAAATGATGAGCACCTAATGACTGGACATCGAATGAGGGAATGACCCTGTAAAAATTCCACACTTTGGGTGCTGCCATAATGCATCGTAGTATGGCAAGGACGTATCAGATAGAGGGAGACGAGTCCCCCTAAATGGAAAAGGGTTATGAGGATGCACACTTACCAAATAAATTGGTGTAGGATGTGCTATTAAGTGGAGATTGATTTAATGGATTGTGTGCAGGGTGGCGAAGTGACCAAACATGACACGCAGTTCCCATAGGGAGATCTTAGTTTAGGGTCATAGAGCTCAGTCCAGGATGAAAACAGACATGGGAGGCACATAGTGTAGCTATTTGAAATCTCAATGTGAATGGGAACCCATGAGGTACTCGCCACACCACACATTCCCAAAATTGTTCGGGTCAAGGAGCCGATAGAGAGGGGACATGATTTTGGATTCCTAGGGCTAGACTCGGAGACAATGGGCTAGGGCATTCTTACATATCCCATAAGGATGGGAATCAAGCCATAAGTTGTTCTAGAAGATATCACAGTTTAAGGTCTTAGATCTCAGACCACAGATGGTAAGGAACACATGAGACACATGTTGAGGTAATTATAAAATCCGGCGTGAATGTGGACTTGGATTCTAGATCACTAGGGGTCACATGGGGAGGTTTTAGGTCAAGGGACTGAAAATGAAAGTCAGGATGGGCTTGAGGAAAAGTGCTCAAGAATTTCTACATATCCCATGAGGATGGTAATGAAGCCACACATAGTTCTAAAACAGACGCGGTAGGATACTAGTGTCAGAGATAATAAGGTTGTGTCGGTGTGGCCCTTACACCGAATGAATAATTATTTCATAGATCTTATTTGTCCTTTAGGATGAATGTGTGATTTTATTAAGTGAAGGACCTTGGATAGAAAGCCCATTTATTTCCACGGAAATAAATCTCTATGTTGGAATTGTCAAATTGTATGGTGTGTGACCAATACCAAACATGATTCACCCTAGAGTGAAGACATCACAGTGCTATGCCATTTTTTCATCATGTGGGCAGGATAATATTGTCATAGTTTAGTGTCATGTGATGGGATGAGACATCATAGTTTTAAATTGTATGGCTCAGACATATACAAGAGAGATGAGGTTCTTGAGGGAATGTGCACAGAGTGATAAAGAATACCCGGTGTGAATGAGGAATAGGTTCACATCATATTGTGTGCGATTCTGAGGAGGAATCCTTGGCCCAAGGTGCAATAATTTTAGAGGATATGGGACAAGAGAGGATATCCCTTGGTTGAGATGGACTCGAAAACGATATTTTTGAGAGTTCCTACATATCCCATGAGAGTGGTAATCAAGTCGTACAAAGTTCTAATAGAGATTATAGTTTATGTTCTTAGAGCTCGAACAAAGGAGAATTAGAAATCCTTCCACGTAAGTGCAGATCCCAACCCGATCCCTAATCCCACGTGAGTCACAATCGGTGTGGGAAACAAGGGAGGAAGGGGTTTTCTCGATACCTAGAGTGCACGCCAAAGGGATGTCGGTGTGAATCCCTGAATCATTCCTTTCCTGTATCATTTTTCCTCCCAATGTGCAAATCCACACTGAGGGATAGTGCCAGGAGTATAGAAATTCCATTTTGACCAGATGGGGTGTAAAATAATTTGAATCATGTAACCCACATTGACAGATTGGAGGGGATGGAAAGACGATGGAAGATTACTATTGACCATGTTCGGAACCCAACATCCATATCAGAAGGCCTAAAATGGAAAAAAAACAAATGATCATCGACCGCTGACAATATTCTCAACGCGGGGCTTGTATCAATTTTTAGTTTGAAACCCTCAAGGACGTTGGTCCGTAATGATAGTCTGGCCCTTTGGCCTAGAATCCATGCCATTTGGGGGTCCCATTGGATGTGAAAGACAATGGAAACCCAAATGAAGAGGAACAAAAGTCCTTAAGAGTGGTGAAAATCATGTCCAAATAGAATCTGACAGTCCAGGTTCTAGACCAGAGTACTCATGGGACAATTGGTGAATCATCGAAGAGGGCAGAGGGACCCGACTTAAGGTCAACCGACTCAAAGAGAATTAAGCATGGAAAGGGAGATAAGGCTGCCTAGGAGAGATAGTAATGTGATGTGGTTGTTTTCAACCTAACAAGAATGGGGACATAATCACATACTACACTGTATACCCCTCTTCTGGAATAAGTAAGGCCAAGGGGCAAAAGTATGATTCTAAGAGATGGGGATAGAGCCGAAGACCAAACGTTCGGGTGGTCCTACATAACCCATGAGGATGGGAATCATGCCACACATTGTTATGGGGGAATGAATGATGACAATACGGGAAAGATACCCCCAATGAGGGGCGTATATGGAACGATGAGTAACCTGACGTGAATATGGAAACAATCCCATTCCACACCATTCAACACTATGTGAGAACATGCACTAGGGGCCTAAAAAAGCCAAGGGGCATGAGGCTGGGCAATCGACAGAATCACCTAGACAACTTTCAATTTAACTTCTTGCAGCGAGGATGATGGGGATCATAGTTTAAGGTCATAAATCTTGAAACCTATATGCCTATTTTAATTTAATATGCATGGGACAGAGAGGGTGAATCATCATGCCTGTGGAAGACCACAAAGCCACAACCATGATAGAGGAAAACTATTGACCAAGTTCACTACACAGTATCGACCCTTGTGTGACCAAAAAGGGGGTGAACAATTGAGCGTTGACCTTAGACCATATTCTCAACATGGGACATGTATAAACATGTAGCTCTTAATCCTTGAGGGAGTTATCGTGTAAGAGTATGAGAGCCCTTTGGTGGAGAATCCATGCCATACGGGGGCCATTTTGAAGATAGCATGTGTTGGAATCCAAAATAATGAGACTTGTGAAGCATAGAAGAGCTTGTGCTCGTGGTACATATGATAAATGAAGGGTGGGATGTCTCATGGTGACATGTATGTCATGGTGAAATAGCCCAACTTGAATGAGGACGTGAGTCCATACCACACCACACAATCTTAAATCAGAACATGGACAAGTGGCCCAAAGGGGTCTAAGGACCTGAGGCTAGTGTCTTGGCCAATTGTAGCTAGATGACCTCTATTGCGGGAATTGTTTTCATATATCCCAAACCCCCTGGAGAAATGATCGGTGTGGGAAACAAGGTGTAAGATTATGCTCTCCCCATCACATAAGGGTCTGACACCGGGAATCACAATCCATCTCAATGTTGAATGAGATTTGGAGAGACATTGGAGCAGATTGAACCACTACACTCCATGTTTGGGACATATGAAGGTGTTGAAAATGTCAAAAGATATATGTTGACTAGATTTAAAACACAAACAACTATATCATGTGACCCGAAATGGGAATAACAAGAGAGCGTCGATCGGTGACCATATTCGCAACACAGGACTTGTATCCACTTTTTGTCTAAAACCCTCAAGGATGTTGGCTCTAAATGATAGTATATCCCTTAGGCTATGTATCCTTATCGTTTGGGGGCTCCTATGTATGATAAAAATAATGGGAACCCAAATGATGGGGTGTATAGAGCATGAATAAACCAATGAAATCTCGTATAAAGGTAGACAACATAAGAAATAGAGTTCATTAGGTGAGAGGGATACATGGTATGGTCAAGATGAGCATGATGTGAATGAGGGAAATAAATCCTACACCACACCATGTGTTTCATCCCAATGGGAGGTCCCAAAGATTGGGGCTGGGCCTATGGATGAAATTTCCAAGTTTTCTTGTGTATCCCATGAGGTTGCGAATCAAGCCACACATAGTTATGAAAGGCCCATTAAATTTAGCGTTATCTGATAAGGATGTGGGAGGATCATAAGAACGAAGGAGGGAACATAGTGTAATAACCATAACCCTAACATGGGTGGGGCCAAACTAACCTACATGACACAATGGGAGATCCACCAAAAGAACAATGCCCTGGAGGGGATAGTGAAAGAGGAAACGGGGGATGGAGTCAAGACATTGCATATGAGTGTTCCTACATATCCCATGAGGACGGGAATTAAGCCATACATAGTTCATAAGATTCAGTTTAATGTTATGAAGGACACTGAATAGTTTAAGGTCATGTATGACTGTACAGTTTATGGTCATGCAGGACCGTCATTCATTTTATGCTCATGTGGGACTGACCAGTTTAAGGTTATGCAGGACCATACTGTTTAGGGTCATGTGGGACCTAATGAATGAAGTGAAGTATTGCTTGAGGAACTTGTTATTGGTGGGAGGAGTTATATGCTCACCATCCATTGTAACAATCGATTACACTCCATTGATGTAATCCTTGTGAATGATGTAAGGTCATTCCCATTTGGGTTCCAACATGGATGGTTTCCCACAAGGTATCATTGGTTCCATCAGGAAAATACCAAGTCACCTTGAAAGAATGAGAGGAGGTGAACTTTCTTGCTGGAAGCTCTAGTTAACTTGTTCTGATGCCTTTCCAGATTTTGTCGGGCACAAAGCATGTTCTCGTCAAGTACCTCCAACTCATCTAGATAGATTACAGATACACTATCTGTGAATTTCTGATCATTTATTGTTGTGTGCACTAAGGGAAATTGAATCTCGATGGGAAGGATGACCTACATTCCATAAACTAGAGAATATCAGGTCACTTGGGTGGAATTACGAGTCATCGTTCGATAAACCCAGAGGGAATTGGGGATATTTTCTGACCAACTCTTCTTATTCCAACCAATCATGTTATGTAGAAATATTAGAGAGGGTTTTGTTGAATACCATGATTTTTCCATTTTCTTGTGCATGATAGCGTAAGGTATAGTTCAAACAGATTATGTACTTAGTGTACAATTTCATCAGCTCAGCTTCTTGGAAGATCATTTTTTTTATCAGTGGGGATGGCGTGCGGGACTCCAAATAACTAGATGATGTTGGAACTCAAAAAGTCACTGATGGAATGGTTCTTGACCACCTTGAGTGGAACTGCCTCTACCCACATGTAGAAGAAATCTGTAGCAGTTATGATGAATCTGCACTGGTGAGCTGTCACCGGTGGATATGGTCCCATGATATTGAGTCCCCATACTGAAAATTTCTAAGAGTACATGGTGGAGTGGAGAGGCTCTAGTGGCCGATGAATAAATTTTGAATTAATTTGGCACGAATGACATCTCTTGGAGAACTCGATGAAATCATGGATCACAGAGGACGAAAAGTAACCCAGTATCTAGATCTAGTGGGATAGTTTCAGACCGGCCAGATGATCCCCGCAAGAACTAGAATGGACCTCTTGAATGACCTATGAAATCTCAACTCCATGAATAAAATGGAGGAGAACCCCATCAAACATGTGCTTGTAGAGGATCTTCTCATCACTAGAGCCATCTTGAAGGGTGAACTGCAATGCGCGACATCGGCTTTTCTCGTGCCTAGACCAATCTGTAGGGAGATTACCATTCTGGTGATACTCAACAATGGGGGCTCTCTAGTCAGGAGACACCTCAATCACCACATCCAGGGGACCCAGGGGTCCTGAATTGGAGGCTCTAATGGTACGGTGTCTTACCCACGAGCTGTAGTCGTCATTGGGGGTGAAAGGAGCAATGAATCTCCAATGTGCCATGTGGATAATTAGATCACCCTGCTCAGGCTCCGTGAGTGATGCAGTGAGTCCGACTAAGGCATCACCTCGACCATTCTGAGTTCGATGGACATGAGTAAATTCTAGATGAGATCGGAACTATGCCATTAGTTGGAGAGTGCATTACAAAAATGGTACGAGCCCCGACATTCTAATGACATAGTCACCATTGATCTGTATTATGAATAGTTTAGACTCCCCTTTAACATGAAAATGGGGAACACCAATATCAAGAGCCAACTCGAGGCTAGTGATTAGAGCTTGATACTCTGCTTCATTGTTGGTGTATCCTTCTAACCTCTGGAATGAGTATGGAAAGATGGATTATGTCGAGGTAATGAAGACAATACCCATGCCTCCTCTGTTGAGCCAGGAGTCATTGAGCCTTCTACCTATGGTGCCCTAGGGAGCACCACCAATGTGCATCTACCATCACGACATGGCTTGGTCTACCGAGATAATATCCTCTTCAGTAAAATAGATATTAAGGGGCTAGTTCACATGAAATGGATGAGTAGTAAGGAAGTCTTCCAATGCTTCCCCTCAATAGATTTTTGAGGGACAAAGCTGATATCGAACTGCTGGAGAATCACTACCCACCGAGCTAGACGGCCTGTCAACATAGGGAAGGTCAAGATATACATCAGTGGGTCTACTAAGGACACCATCTATACCTCGTGGAACTACAAGTAATTTAAAAACATCCTTACTAAGAAAACCAGTGTAAAGAAGATATTTTCGATGGGGGGGTATCTGGTCTCTGTATAATGGAGCATGCAGCTGAGGTAGTAAAGGCCATTTTCCATCACCTCATTGTTCTTCAGGGTGAGCAGGGTGCTGAGAGATCCTTACAAGGAGGTCACCTAAAAGACATGTGGATTTCCAGAGTTGGGTAGCATTATGACCAAAGGATAGAAAAGATATTGGTTGATCTCTTGAAAATTATTCTGACACTCTTCATCCCACTCTAATATGATGTGTTTCTTCATGAGCCTAGAAAATGCTTACACTTGTCTTCCAGATTCGGAATCGGTCTGCGTATGTATTCTAAGTGTATTTGGAAGCCTCAATGCTCTCGAATGTTGCTCATAGGAGTCATCTGGCAAATTTCCTCGATCTCCTTTGGGTCGATCTCAATGCCCCTATATCTGACAATGATGTTGAGAAAATTTCCAGAGGTGACCTCGAAGGCACACTTCAATGGATTCATATTTAGGTGATGGTAATGGAGGAATAAAAACACTTTCTCATGATTTTTGAGATAGTACACACAATGGTGAGATTTGACAACCAGATCATCCACATTTCATTCCACCAACATTCCAAGTATTGGTATAAATATGTGATGCATAGACCAATGGTAGGTGGAACCAGTATTATTTAAACCGAGGGGCATGACTTTGTAAAAGAAAGTACGTTGTGGTTCCCTGAAGGCTGTGAATTCCACATCCTCAGGGGGGGCATTCTGATCTGGTTCCACCTGGAGTACCCGTCCATGAAGAAGAGTTATTGGAATCTAGTTGTAGCATTATTCAACAACTCCGTAAAAAGAAGGGAAAATCATCCTTCGGACAATGACAATTCTGATCCCAGAAGTCGATACAGACCCCGATCTGTCCATTATTCATCTTTACTGGACCAATATTGGCCATCCATTTGGGGTAGTGTAACTCCTTAACCAAATTGGCTCTGATGATCTTGTCAGTATCTCCCTAAACCACGACACCATTATTAGGGTGAATCTTTCTGGGAGGCTGCTCGACCCGATGATGATTTGCTGGCAGACTGAGGTGATGGAAAACTTCCGTAGTATCTAGTCCTAACCTCACATCATAACTCTAGGTGAATACATCACAATGTTGTTTCATAAGTCTAGGCACTACTGTTACCCCTTGAGGGGCATGGCGACCCTGATCAATGTGGTTTTCGGGTCTACCTCGCTACTGAGGTTCACCTATACCAACTCGTCGACTGTGGTAGAGATGCCCCCATCAAATTTGGGAGGATAATCCTCCAAATCCTTTTCTCTACTTATAAAGTTGGGATCTATTGTGGGAGAAATTTCAGTTGAGTTGGAATATCCCGGTGGGAGGCTGATACCAGCCTCAACATCAATGGTAACTCCATGAGGGGACTCATCTACTGCCACAACCATAGTGATGAAGGTTATAGATCTGATCCTATTTTACCATCAGCCTAAGGGGCTACACTTGATGATATCGAACCAATAGTGCCGCTCCCGGGTAGAGCTGTTTAATTCCAGATATCGGAATAAGCAAATATGATGTATTACCATTTCCATGGGGTGGACATCCTGATACCTTATGGGGGTAAGAGGATCTGGAACTACCTGAGAATGATTTTTATAAGAGTTTGAATTGATCCTCTAGCATCACTAAGGCCAAGGAAGATGATCCCACCTCGTCCCAAAAACAACGAATCATTTTCCCATGTTCGGGGTCGTAGAATCCAATCGATGGATTGGAAAGACGTAACCACAATATAGATCAGTCCATGGGTCGGTTGCAGCCGCATCATGCTCGAACACATTAGTCTAAATCTTATTATCCTTGCTTTTATAGTAGTTGGAATCCAGTTATTGGGATTCACAAGAGGCAAAGGGAGATTCATCACCATGAAGCACACCCACTCGACCATTATGGGAGTACATGAAGAACTGGTGATATGATGAGGGAACCGTCACAAGAAAGAGGAGACATGGCCTTTCCATCAACACATTGTATGTGTTGTCCTGAGAGACAAACACAAATTCGGTGTTGAAACCTAGGCCACCAAACTAGGTCTTCAAGTGGATATTACCATCCGATGTCTATTCTTTTCTATCGTAACATGATATTTTTAGGTCAGAGGGAATCAGATCATCATCAAACAATCCCAGATTTCACAGTGTCCGAGTAAGGATTAGGTTAACTTTAGTGCCAGTGTCAACAAGATAGTGGTGAACCTCCACACTATTGAACTGGCCGGTGATGTACAGTGGGTGAATGTGCCCCTGTATGTGAGATCCTTCATCTTCTCTAGAGAACAAGCTAATTTCCTAGAATTCAGCATTCTTGACCTCATCAGCATGAAAGGCTTCTATGGCAGCTACTTCCATCTCAAACTGTAGTGGGCTTCTTAAATATTCATTGAGGGCCTCACACATATCTGACGACAGGTGAAGTGCTTCTTGGATGGAGAGGCTTGCTGCAATACTAGAATGATTATTATGAACATTGAACATCCACTCCAGGTGTGATCTTCTGCTTGTAGAGGGTCTCTTTATTACTGAAGGTACGGTGGGCCCAACCATCTAGACCGGTGGCTGACTGGTATTGGGAACATCCCAATACCAACTGGTTGAGGCCTACAGAGTGGCTACCAAATGAGGGTCAGACGACTCAGACTGACCTGTAGGCGGGCATGGCTAGTCACTATATGATCGGGGTGGCTCTGCCAGATCCAGCAAAACGAATGATTGCAAAGGCAGGACAGATTCCACCAGATGAGAAGTTTTTACATGTTGAGCTCTACGCTGATCCTATTTCCGAGTTTTAGAAGCATGGACTACCTAGATAGAATTACTCATCGAGGCACTCTGACAGCCAATACAGCTATGTCTCTGTCAACACTGGCGATGGCTAGGGAAGTTGGGAGGATCTTCTTAGGGATTATAATAATCTTGAATCATATAGGCAGTTACCAGCTCTTTGGTGTAAATAGAGGCGTACCCTTGACCATCCCTTGAATATCCATCCACTACTGGGTAGATTCATGGAGGCATTTCCATCTCTGAGAGAATGAAGTCACTGAGAGTACGAGATAACGGTGACATCGGTAGGAGACATTGATTTACCTTATGCCATCGGTGTTTTCTCTTCTGAGAAGAGGTCAGGTGAGACGACGATATAGAAGTGGTGGTGGCAGCTTCTAAAGGCTCTGGCCGATTTAGGAACACCTGGATGACACCATGGGCACAGACGTCTGTTTTGAGAGACATATATTCATCATAATTCTGGGATTCATGACTAGATACCTTATCCCACTCGCCCTTATTGTCACTGCTGTTATCTGCCCTCTTGAAGACCCAAGGATCTTGTGCCAGTGACGTGCCTAAACAGACTATGTTGTTATCTACCTGGTCTTGAATCCAGTCTTGGAATGCATAGATCTTCTGGAGAGTGCACCCCAGGATTCAGTGGTGTGGGCATTAATTAGGGTAATCAGTGAGGTTTTCCACATCTGGCCTTCTATACAGAGGCAATCAGAGAATCCCCTCCTCCAAGGCACTGCAGAAGTAACAGGGGACTTGTGCCTCATTTAATGAGTAGGTCTGGTTTCTACACTCTGGAAAGGGGTCCCTTGGAGTATGACCCTGATCAAGGGCTGGAGGAGCCTACCGATGAGGTGGAGCTTGGTTATATCGGTTTGGAGGTGGTAGCGAATTGTGAGGGATAACCTGCCAATTCTGAGGTGGGCGCTACTAGGACAGTGGCAATGCCTGAGGCAGAGGACCTCTGTAAAGATGTGGAGGCAGCTATAATGGAAACAACTCTAGTCACCTAGGGGACTCTATATGGTCCACTACGGCAGGCTCGGCCCTAGCATCCCTTCTCACGGGGATCGCATAAGGCAACAGACAGGTCTTCTTGGCCTATTGTATGGATTTCTCTAGGCGTTGGGCCTTATGAGAGAAGTATCAGAATACTTCGAGATAGTTCTTAGTGATCAGAGAGGGTACCGGCTCTCTCATGACATTCCCTACACACATCTTCAGCAATTTCTCTTGAATCAATGACATGTCAAGGGAATACGTGAGTCCTTTCCACTGGGTGACAAAGTCAGAAACACGCTCATCAGGTCACTTCTTACACTTGAAGAGGTCTGTGATACACATCTTCCAAGTGGTGGAACTGAACTGGTAGAGAAATAGCCTACAGAGGACTTCATAGCAGGTTACTGATCTGAATGGGAGCTGGCTATACTAAAAAAACTCTGGACCTTCCAATGTGTGTACAAATCATCAGATATTAGAAGCCTCCTACTGCACAAGAGTTCCCAACATCGGTCCACATTTTTAGGTGAAGTGGGCCAGGGGTTGTGGCGGGTCCCATGTCCCATTGAACTAGAAAAAGGTTGGATTCCAGAAACCTAGAGGTGTTAAAATATCATCCACCCATGATGGGTATGGATTTCAATATGGCAGGAGCACCACTTGTCGTGTCTCTAAGGCATCAAGACGGGAAATGAGTGCCACCATTGGATCATCTAGGTGGGGTTGCCTGTCATTACGGGGATCCCTAACCACCAGCGCATTGGTGAATTATTCAACATGATAAGGTGGACTAACGACTCGTGGAACGATTGGTGGAATGAATTGCGGGGTAGCTGGGGTAATCTGAGCTGGGTCCCAATGATTTTCACATCATTCAAGAGGATTGGGAGAAACATACAGCACCCTCTGGACATAGGTTTCAGCCTCAACCCTGCCTGCATGGGAAATATGGTTAGGGTCAACTAGAGGCAATTCACTAAGGGGAAGTTGTGCCGGCCCCTACTACCCTGGCCTAGGATCACCGTAGTCCATCCATCACTCTACAGTGCATTTGGAAAAGAGGTCATCAACCAACATCATCTATTCAGGTAGTTTTTGACAGAACTTAGTTTTCTCAGGGTCATCCTCTGCCTTCTACACTGATCCAGACGGGTCGGAGGTCATGAAATCTCAAAGGAGTTCCCTTTGCGGGGATTCCGGCTAAGAACTCGTGTCTCAGTGGGAAAATGAAGGCAGAGTAGATTCCCCTATTGATGAGTAATTATTCCCGACCAATCCATGAAATATGAATCTCCCTCAGCGGGAAGGTCTTCTCCACGAAGCACTAGCTCGTTCTCACACTCTACCAGGTCCGCCATGTTAACCGCGACTCTTTTGGAGGCATATCTTCTATGTCTCCTGGAAAATTCTGTAGTCACTGGAAAGGACTGAAGATGAAGGAAGTGTAATATCCCCATACATGGAACTATAAGTGGGTAGAAGCCTATTTTATAATACTATCGTGTACTCTGAAGCTTTGAAAGCACCGTTGCCGGAGGGCCCTATGACAACCTTGTGACTCGGGGCTCGGGCCCACAGGGAGTGCATCCAAATCAACCAGACAACAGTGTTCACTAATGTATTTGAATTGCACTTGGATCTTGAGATAAGCCACTTAATAATAGAGAATACAGAAATGAGTATCCCAGAGGGTCCTGCGGAAACACTCAGCTTCCTTTTGGGTGAGAGATTCAGGCTCACGGAAATTTGGCACTACAACCGGCCAAAATATCTCAAGGAAGAGGTCTGTTGCAAGTTAATCAAAAAATAAATTTGGCTCTGATTAAGGGTCTTGCCCTTCATTTCCCCACTCATCAACTAGAGGTGGTTGGGGAACACATAGCAGTACCAATTTAGATCACTGGGATGAAAGGCTGGCTGGTGGAGGATATAGTGAGCAATCTGATAAAAAACCACATCTCCAGCTACCCTGTGAAGAATTTAGTAACTTAGCCATGATGTCATGGTACGATGGGTTGATGACCATAGTTTTATATGCGGGGACCAAAACTGTAAATAGTGGACCACACTGCTGCTCGTCCACCATTGTTCCCCAGGATAGCTCTATGTGATCTCTAGTTGTGGTACAGAGAGCTTCTGGTGATGATGGTGGCAATTGAAAGGTTATAACCTATGGGGATGCCAAATTTTTGGCTTCATGAATATACCTCAAGAATGTGGAGGGAATCTGATGAACCTCAAAATATGGAAGTACTAGGCTTATGCGCCTTATTCATGCCACGACCCTTGACATGGAGGATCTAGACAAGGGTTTCACCGCTGAGTCATATTCCGCTTCAGAATTTGAGAAGAAAACCGGTTTGACCTCAGTCTGAATTTTATCTGTTTTCCATTTATGGAAGAGACGTCCAACCATCCTACCTCAGGATGGTTATTCAAGATAAGTTAGATTTCTGTCATGAGGAGGACCTTCGACAGTACTGGTGCAGGGGTGGAGAGAGATTCTACCTAAGAATGCCAGGGTGTGAGGACCATCGAGAAAGATATCAAAGGGTATATGGGGAGGACCTCTGTGGAAAGTGAAGGAGCAGGTAGGTCCTCCCTTCGAGAAAATAGGACAATGGGTGGGACCCCCATGCTTGTTTCCCCTAGGGAAATTATTGCGAGGAAGTTCCTCATACTAGTCGATATGAACACAGTTAGGGCCTCCATGCTGGGTGATGGTGAAGCCATTCTCAACTTCACCCCTCTGGTTACCGATTGAAGGAGTACCTTCACTGGATTCTATAAAAACATTGGAAGGGCCCACATGCTAGAGATTTACAGGATGCACAACGTCCCAAAATCGACAGTCTGTGGCAGGGGGTGACTCTATACCCGAGGTAATGAGCATGAGATAGGCTTCTGTGCTAAGTGTCCCCATCATGGGGTGGTCCCTCATTCGGAAAGAAGGAAACACGAGTATGACCTCCATGTCAATTTTGTATGTGGTAAGACCCGTGTTTTCCATGATGGCAATACATGGAGGGCCCTTGTACAGGTGGGGGCCACTACCTGCACCGACATCAGAGAGAGTCGACCCATCCTGCCTGTGGGGCGGTTGGGGCCTCGATCCGAGTAGGCTATACATGTTCCCATCCTCATCATACACAAGGGATTGATGATATATGTCGGCGAAGGCCTGAACCACAGTAGTTGCTGACATTGACGCCCGTTAGATGACATCATCCTCGACTTAAGCCTGACGCTGACGTCGGGTCAACCGGACTGGGTCCAATGATGCAGGAATATGGATTACATGCTCCTTGACTCATTGGACTAGGAGGCGGCACTGGCGCGGCCTAGTAGGAGCCCTCCTTGGTGGCCACTAAAATTGGATCCCAACTAGGTTGGCCCAAACATCCCCTACCTCGTCGGTGTAGGGGAGAGATTCATCAAGGTGTTCCGGGGAGAGGCTCCCAAAACGATGGTATATTGGAGTGGGGATCAGTGGCTCCCTACACAGCCCTTAGGGTTGGCCTTGGTGATGAGGCATAGACACCTTTAGATCCTTATGTTCCATATCCCGAGTCGGGATAATACCCACCTCCGCATACCGACATCCGAGGTCATTGATCACTCTCAGCTGGATGTATTCCAATGGGGACATGGGTCGTGGGAACCTAGAGTTTGTAGGAATGTAGATTTTCGCAGAAGCGGTGGTGTCACGCGGTACTGCTGCATCGACATTGCCCCTGCCCTTGAGCCAGAGGGTGGGTAGTGATCAAATCCTTGTAGCAGATTGGTTCCTGAATAGCAGGGAGATTAACCCATTAGTACTGAAAGGAAAGGAATCGATGACCAATGACCCAACCCCATTCTGTCTTCAATGGCTGGTAAGATGGATCCACGCTGACAACGTCGTAGCCCGGGATTTCTACCTTTTTTACTACACCAACTTTTGGTGATTTTTATGCCAGGCCCGCTATTTTCATGGTGAGACCCGAAACTAGATAGCTGGATCAAGTGACATGCTATTCCACTAATGTCTCAAATGATACTAATCCCCATATTGAGGAGAAGTTAATTCCCGTAGGGTTCACCATTTCTATTTCTGACAAATTCCCTAGGGAACCTTCATCTATCTATTCGTGGACGGTGAAGACACACTAACTGTTTCCCCACATTCCCTCATTCCAAAGGCGGGCGACATCTGTCACATTTTCTGGAATGTTTTCTCCATGATTGAAATGAGATGATGGGATGTCAGTTATTCCTTCTGTGGTTTCCTCCTTGAAACTCATAAACTAGTTTGTTACTCCCTAATAGATTTAAGACGTTGTTCACAAAACTCTTCCTAGTTCCATATGCTCATGAACACCAGTTAATTACACTGCTTATATTAGGACATTCCAAAGGGTCCGGTTAGAGTAGTAACCTTCAGCCGATGGAGTAGTCACATTGGACATCACTGGAAAGTCAGGACGCTAGAACAATGGTGCATCTGGGTTTGTTCCCTGTATTATAGGGCTTCTCTAGGGAAAAGAATCCTGAGGCTTCCCACGTCGAATGTGGGTTATTATATTTCATAGGAATTTTTCTGAGGTTTTCTTCATTTTCCTATTTTTAACACATGGTATTCCGCAGGTTTAACATCTAGAAGAGATAGATTGGACTAATCAGAACACTGAATAGAGTCGATCAGGTGATTGAAACCCCTAGAGGGAACATTGATGTTGGGGCTAACATGTGGCTAGATAAATGATTGTTGTTTAAGGGAATGGCGAAAGAGGTGGCATGATCCCACCGGGATGTGGCAGCTTGGGTGAGAATCAAAATGGATAATGGATGGTTATGTGAGGTGGGAGGAGAATAAGATGGAGTCGACTCGAGAATGATGATGATGTTGGGATTGAGTCTCGAAGAGACCTTCTAAGTATCCCTCTCATAGGAAATCAAAGTCCTCGTAGTTCACCTGAAAATGGCATATCTTCGATATAGGATTTTATCGGTTTACCGTCGAATGGGGTTGACATCACCTTACCATTGAATGATGGTCACAAAGGCTTACCGCTGGATGGGGTCACAAGGTCTTATCGCTAGATGGGGTCCCAATGGCTTACCCTTGGATGGGGTCACAAAGGATTACCGCTGGATGGAATCCCAATGGCATACCATTGGATGGCCTCACAATGGCTTACTGCTGGATGGGGTCATAACAGCTTACCTCTGGATGGGGTCACAATGGATCACCACTTGCTGATGTCAGAACGACTTATAACTGGATAGGGTGAAAGTGGATTACCACTAGATAGGGTCAAAATGGCTTATCGCTGGATGGGGAAACAAAGACGTAAAGCTGGATGGGGTCACAATGGATTACCACTAGATCGGGTTGACAACGGCTTTCCGCTGTATGGGGTCACAACGGCTTGGATCTAGATGGGGTTGAACCTCAGGGATCCTTCCTACATACCTTGTATGAGAGACAGGGATCAAATCCCACGTAGTTTTGGAGAAGTGATAACCAACATGAAGATGGTTGGGACCAGTGGTTGTTGGGCTAGAACATCAGGGAGGCTTCCTACGTTTCTTACCTTGGTAGTGATAAAAGTCATCGTAGTTGAGGTAGGGTGCGGTGAGCCAACGTGAAGATGGTCGAGACCAATGGTTTTTGGGATTGAACCTCAGGAAGGCTTCTTATATAACTTTCCTTGGTTGGGATCAAAGTCCTCATAGTTCTGGTAAGGTGTTTGAGACTTATTTTCTAGGTTTCCCCGATAGGATGTCTGGGGTCATTATTTCTCTAAGCCCACGTGAGTCATGCCCATTGTGAGAAAACAGAGGTATAAAATACCTAACAATCATGTTGTAGAAGGTGCCTCCATGGGATGTATTGTGGGGATGACATGTAGTTAGCATCCCAAATATGAAACAGGGGCTTATGCCTAGTTAGCAGTCCGAGGTGATGGGGACTGGGACTTACTCCAAGATGGAGGCCCGAGTTGTGAAAAATCCTAGCAGGAGAGGGATATGGCACCCAGGAAGAGAGGAGCAGGCGTACTACCTCTTGCATGAAAATCTAGGGGCTTACACCAGTGTGGTTTCCCTTTCCCCATGGATATACATCGCTCTGATATGGAGGATGTCATTCCATTTGAGGAATGATATCACTCTAGTGGAGACCAGTGAGAATAAGGAATGTCTGAGATGGGGCACCTAGCGTTCAAGGAACCAGATGAGGTCACAGTTTAACGCCATTCGCTGAGGACGATGGAACTTGCCTATTTATCGTCATGCAGCTTGGACGAGGTGGGTTCACTCCATCCCCCTAGGACAAACATAACCGATACCCGCCCGCCCTTAAGGTAAAGAAGGAATCAGCAGGGCCATGGTTGGGGGGTGTTATGGGGAAATCCATTGGGGGACCACGTTAGAGTGGCTATGTGAAGAAGAAATAGATGTTATCGTGCCTACACAAAAAATCATGAGATGATGCAATGAAACAGGACGCACCGCCCAAGGAATCTTTAAATGTATTCGTACAATCCTAAAGGGCCGCACGGGAAAATGAGTTGCAGGGCACATGGTTTCATAGGTAGAAGCCTTTTGAATCTCTGGTGCTCCATGAAGTTGAGGGGCTTCATGAATGGATGTGCTTCGCGATGTGAAGTCTCATAGCCTATGTATATGGAATAGGTTAATTTGAAAGTTGATTCCTAATGTTAAAGGCATTCGTGGAGAAATGCCTCACAAAGCAAGGGTGCCTTCAAAAGAATAACATTGTGAAGAAATATGTGTCGTAAATCATAGTGACCATTCCTTAGCATGAGGATCACATGTGTATGAATGGTGTTTCATGATTAATAGATGCTGCACAATGACCCAAGTCCCCTTGGGGATCTCCTTCCTTCATGAAGGCCCATAGGCTAAGTGAAGGGCATTCCTCTTTGAAGAGGGGTGGAATTTACACAATGTGGATGGCACTTCGCGATGAAAAATTACATTGAAATGATCACAGTTCACATATCCATAATTTCTTCGCGATGTGGGAGCTCAAAAGGTGAGAGGTCAGAGGACCCATTCTTTGGGCTCAAGGGGATACTGGTATATAATGGAAAGAGTCACCATGAAGCAGAGATCACATTGTGTGAAGACAACGCTTTCTCCACATCGGGTTTGCGAACATTAGTGGGGTTCGCAGATAATACTACCTCCTTGCTTCCAGGTGGGTTCACGAATGTCAAATCGGTTTGCAGAGCTTCCCACCTCCTTGCCCCAATATGGGTTTGCGAATATCAAATTGGTTTGCAGAACATCCCATAGCCTTGCTCAGTAGTTGGTTCATGAAGGAAGAGCTCTCTGCCAACCATGGGGCTATGGGGTCCACGACTGGTGTCTCAAGACAGCCCCTAATGGCCTTCTTTTGTTCATTCATTTCCTTGAATTTGGAATCAATAGTAATAGAAATATTTCAATTATTTTAAATGAAAAGTAATCTGTTATATCTCCAAAAACAAATTATATATGATAATTTACTTATAATATAAAATATTTGGATAGAATAACCATTGGTTTTCTTATATAGTAGGCTAAAAAATTATTGTTTAACCTTGTAAATATATTTCATACTTAATGTAATATTCTCTTCCTCATGAACTATTGTGATAATATTTTATATTATTAATAATTATATCTAAATTAGAATCATAGGTTAATTTCCATTGAGAGTAAAAATCATAAATAAGAATAATAAATTTATTCACACCCTCTTAGTGTAGAAATCTAAACCATTTCCACTAATAATTTATATTATAGGATCTAGTAACATCTATTAGACTCTCTCTATGTTATGAATGATGGAAAATTTATATCAATAGATCAAGTGTTCCATTATTTTATATAAAGACTTAAATGATTAAAATATAAGATGTTTACTTATTTTTTCACATGGTTTTGTTGATCTTAATGAATATACATTCAAGATTCTACATGTTCAAAGAGTTAATCACCGGACCTTAATTTTCTAGAGAAATCAGGAATTCTAGAAATTAGAAGAATTTTATTCTTATATCACTTTATAGAAGAATTCCTCAAAGTTCATGTGTTTAAAAACTATAAAGGATGTTTTGGATATTCTAGGGAATAATTATGAATTTAATGTCTAATTCAAATAAAAAACGTTAAATATCTTTAGTAGTAAATTAAATAAAAATGGCTAAGGATAATTTCATTGGGGATTAAATCTCTAGTGTAAATTATATATAGAGAGACATTAGAACATTTGGTGAAAATTTGATGATGATATTGTTGTACTGAAACTCATTCGGAATTTCCCAAAGAAATATAAACCCTACATTTTTTGTAGAATATATGTAATATATTTCAATTATTGAGTTACATAAAACCATTATTGATAATGAATTATGAAAGAATTATACTATTAATAATATTTTTATTGATGGAATGTATTTTGAGGACATAAGAATTCCAAATCAAAAAAATATAATCCTGATCCATGAAGTGAATTAGATTGAAGAATGTAGATAAATAATGACTCAAAGAGAATCATGACTCTTAACTCTAAAATATTTCGAAATTTTATTGGGAAATATCATGGAAAATGTTAATTTTTTTCAAATAATTTTGATGATGGTAGAAACATTCATATAAATTTTTAAAAGAGGAATAACCTTTAAAAATATGATAATGATAATTTTGAAAATCACTCGAAGATTTTTTTAAGTGCTCCATGTATGATAATAATAATTTAGATTTGAAGAAGAAGAGTCCCAAAAAAAGAATAAATATCCTAATAATTTGTGGAAAGAAGTTATTAAACAATATACTGGCACAAATATATGGGTGAGGTTCCATTAATGATTAAACACATTATACTTCATGTAGAGAAGAAAAACATGTTCTCAAGTGGTGGTTATCTTAGTGGATAATTTCTATGTTTTGGGAAAAAGTTAATATTTTTTTATTGATTTCCTGATCAATACATAAATAATTAAAATGATGGAGATGATTTTAAAAAAGGGGATTATGTAACTCCTCTCACCAAAATCCACTAAACTGGTGCTCCATGTAGCTATTTACTATATCCTTATGCACTCCATCTAGTATGTAAGATGTTTTGAAAATGATGAAGGGACCCCTAAAGATACCATAGAGATAAAATTCCATCAATATTACAATGCGAATTATTGATGTATATAATTTAGATATCATCTTATAATAATTAAATATGTATGATATGGAATAGTCTATGTAGCAAGGAAGCAAGCAAACCACGCTCTAACAAGAAACACTATATTTAAACTAGTGATTAATACATGTTATGTTCATATATACATGTCTCAAACTAATTAAAATATAAATAGAGGAAAAAATTATCAAATCAACCAAAAAAATTTAATGTACTAGCATGCCCCCAACTCCATTCTCCATCCTAGCTATTTAAACCTCATTATTTTAATGGTGAAAAATCCTGATTATTATGTTCCTAATCTCTTTAATGTTTTGTGATAATCAATTAGTTAATAATAAATTCTATTACCATATTTTATAATGTAATGGTCAACCATTTGTTCAATAGATCTATCATTGGTAGTTATGATATATTGTTAGTCCAATCTGATATACTGGTTGATTAAATATACCTTCAGTCTCTAACATTGATAGATCTAAAATTATTGACATATACTTGTTGTTAATCATATCTTCCTACACTTCAATAGTATGAAAATTAGTTCATCAATATATCTTGGTGAAGTATATCTACCGCTTGACCATCTACTTCCAAAATAGATCTAATGTTAAAATTGATCTACTACAAATTAGATCTACCTCTAGTGAAATGATATACCATTAACATATATTACACTATATTTTTCTACTATCAGATACAATTAACAATTAGTCTAATCTTTCATTAGTATGTTACCATTTCTATTAATCATGCCATTTATATTTAATTTATTGAACGATAATTTTATGGAAATAAGTTTTTGGAATATTATGAAAATTTATTATTCATTGATTATAAAACAATCCATAGATGAAATGAATACATAGTCAGTGTTCCATAATTTCATTCTTAGTACGAGGTTCCATGACATATAATTATTATTATGAAATGAATTATGATACCTCGAAGAGTTAAACATTCATAAGAACTACCTTATGTGTCGTATATTATTTTTTTCTAGTGTGTAAGTGTTGAATATTCTAATGAAAATGAAAATTAAAAGATTTTTTTGACGAACAATCCTAAATAAAATGTGTGGATTGTTTTAATAATATCGTTACTATGATAATTGATGGATATTTCCAAACTCTTTTATATTAATTTTTCCTATAGTTTTTGACCAACATGATCGAGATACTCACAAAGAAAATTATGACAACCTTAGAACAACTGAATCATTTTAAACTGAGTGAAACATATTCATTATCTGTTTATTACCATACTAAATATATATATTCTTTACCTTTTAGATGTGTATTTCATTACTATGCTTGTGTTTACACACTATCTCTTTTACCAAACTATATTGTTCCTAACACATTATCTCAATTTTTCCCTATTGAATACCCATAGAAACAATGAAAGGGGTCATATATGTCCTTGTATTATTTTTCATTCCACATATGAAAATTTATTACCATTTGAGCCGAAACATACTATATACTATTGATTTTAATTTCTAATCCATGGTTTAGTTGAAGTTGATTATTTAAAAAACTGTATGGTAGAGGGTGATTTCTACGTGGATGGGATTAATTATCCACATGAAGTTAAACCCCATAATATTATTTCACTATGTTTATAATTGTTTTTTTTTAATTTTTTTACATTGAAAAATATTTCGTATTTGAATTCTTGAACAGATATAAACATTGATAGTTAGTCATAATATATGTTTATATGGATTTTTATATTATTTTAGTTAAATTTAAAATATAATTTTATTTCAATGATTATTATAAATCAGAATTATTCAACCATTGTGAAATTATTTGAGTGATAATATATATATATACATATATATAATTATACTATTTTAATAAATTGAAATTAGTTATTCTGTTGGATGATATAGTTATTTTTTTATAAAAATATTTTTTTATTGGGAGGTGAATTCTCACCCATTTGAGTTACTCACTACCACCATCACTAACATATATAAATAATCTTTAATAGGGAGACTTCCATAATCCAAACATGAATTCATAAAGGCTTCATGGATATAGATTAGTGACCTAAGAAAATTTGAGTATGACTAAGTTTTCCACCACCAATGTTGTCTAAAATCATATCACGTTTTAAAATATATAAATAAAATCAATTTATTTCATGGATTATGGATATAGGAAATAAATATAGTAAATAACCTTAGTTGGATGACAACGCAATGGCACCCTATTTGAAACTTCCTACATCAGGTAGTGCTAGATGTCTCTCAGCATTTCACAATGATATTTCCAACTATATTCAAATAAATAAATCAGGGTGATAATCAAATAATTCATATTGTATTTTATCAAATGGGATATTTTTACACATATAAAATATATTTTGACTCTCAAATCATGTGGAATCTATGAATCTCTTCTTGGTATTCCTAAATCATGTATTTTATGGAATCAAATGATATTATATCAGAATTCTAAATTATGTAGCATCATATATAAGATTGAATACAAGGACCTCATCCTGAAATTATAATTCATTTATCATAACATGTGATAATGAATCCTATGATCTCGTCATAGAATTACCATTCATTTGAAACCATTTTATATCATTAATTTTCCAAGGATATCATCCTAAAAATTCCATTTTTTTAATCAAACATGTTCACAACCATGAATTTCATTTATGTATATTTTGTCTGAAGAAAGAAACATTGTTATTTAAAATACATTCTACTCAATATATCTCATGTGGTATTATACTTACCATGGGCGTCCAAAAAACACCACTTAAGAACATCAGTAACCATGAATAATCCTTTTTTCTAATTATAACAATTTGTAAGGGCCATTCATGTTTGAATAAAATCATGGGTTGTACTAAAAAACAACATAATTATACAAAATTTATATCCATATTCTAGTATCACATCATGGAGACACCTCACATTCTTTTAAATATTAAACAAAAATTTCATGATTTAGACTCACCCTAATGGGGTTTTTAAGATCACTGTTTAAAGATAACAATATACATTGAAAGTCTTTAATGTAATCTAGAGTTAATTTGGGGAAAAATTAATTTCATTTAGATAGTAGGTTATAATCCAAGAAAACCAACATGATAACACACATGTAATATGATATATGGGTGGCATGACGAAAACCTTCAAAAGGTTATATGGGATCAAATTGTTGAGCCTCAACCTTCGATTCATGAAAAATGACAGTAATATTAAACACTAAAAAATTACATGAAAATATGTTTTAATTAACTTAAATAATGTAAAATATATGGAAGATTATTTAACAATTAAAGGATGTAGTTATACTCAATTAATTACCTTGGAGGTTTAATTGACTAAAAAAATTCAAAATAGAGGATAATCAAGGGTGATCTTCAACAAATGATGAAGTGGAAACAAGAATCACACTTGAAGGATACCTTGGAAATGAGGGATAAGAAATTCTAGGGTGTTTTAAGAGTAAAAATGTGGTGAAGGATCTAATTTATTCTTTGAAAATCCTATCATGCACCCACTAGATTGCCAACAGGCCTCATCGACAATCCTTAGGGTGTTCGGTGGATCTCCCTACCTATAAGAAAACTAATGGTGAGTCAATAATCTACAACAAGCTATCCAGTGGAACTAAAATACTTAGGTTTCATTCCCTTGTCATCTTTTTGAGATTCACGAACAACTTTGTGACCCTGAAACCCCATTGCTCCCTCCATAAATGAAAAATATAATTGGTTTTTGGAAAAATAATATGTTTTTGTACCCTAATGACGAGAGGAATATTTCAATCTCACCAATATAGATCACCTCATCCTCAAGTTTCTCTATAATAGGTTATATATCTTTTATATGAATAGCCACAACCATTAAGACTATATGTCCATTTATACTCCCACTTTTCCTTCTATGAAATACTTTATCTAAAAAATTCACATACTCAAGAGACATATTTCTCATGAAGCTTCTTCTCACTATACTTGAACTATATGCTCCTTAAATGATGCATCGGCCTCAAATTCAATATCATTAACAACAAGATATGTTATGTATTAAGAAATAATTGTCTATGTTGAGGTATATGAAACGAGTTATACATGAAAATGAAGTATTCTAGGTGGTATTGTAGGTGTGATCCTCAATTGTCCCTTTTATCAATCATAACTAACCACACATATTGGATTATAGGTTCCCCTACATCTATTTATGGAAGTGTCTAAATATAAGATACACTATATAGAATACCAATCCACATACCTCTATCTCAACAACTCATCAATACCGATCCTCATAATATTGTTTCCTTGCCTATATATTCAGGATCCATATATAATTCAACTATATTTGGTCCAATATCTACAGTATGCGACTTGATCCAAAAATTTGTATCTCCTCCACCCTTAGCCAACTTAATGGTTGTTGGAATGTTCTACTATATAATTCCATATAAGGAACATTCATAATATTCCCTTGATAGATATTTATGTACATGAATTATTACTATGTAAGATAAAATTCTCATTTTATTCCAAAATATAGGACTCATGTCGAGATCATATCACCGAGAATTTTTACCATCCAATTAAATTTCACATTTGTTTGTGGGTAATTTTTGGTACTCAAATGAACATATGTTCCAAATTCCTTTAGTGTTCCATCCCAAAATGTGAAACTTAAATATCAATATGATACAATTCATCATGGAACCATGGGATAGAATATTATATCACATATATATAATCTTCCAAGATCATAAATTGTGGAAGTAAATTTGATGTATAAGAAGCATACTAACCAAGTCATACATTTTCTCAAACCCCAAGCTGCATCAAGGTTATATGTACTCATTGATATAGATATTTAAAAAATCTATGTAATGATTCTACTACATCCATTTAGGGATCAAAAATTACTTGATAATAATCGATTCCACTGAGTTACGGCCTTCACATATTTATTGATGAGCAACCATTTGACGAACTCAAATTAATCATTCTTTATCCATCGCCACTAGTACTATTGAGGAACATCCTGATAATTCCTTGTTAGACCAGGATAATTCACCAACATTGAGGCATGGGGGTACCTCATAAATTCGTTGAATAATATCATCAAGACTAATATAGGGCCTCAAGAAATATGAATCTCATTAGAGTATATGGACCAATAAATTGGTTGTTCAATACCATATATAGTTTATCTCATTATTAGATAGTAAACTAATAATAGTAGGATCTCTATTACCATGTTATTAAGTAAGGAGGTAAGAGATAAAAAATAGATTCCAATTCTTCATTGTTACTCCTTGAATCAAAAATATATTTCTTCAAATAATTTTATGGAATTACACACAAATCCTAACTCCTAGACAACAAGGGTATGATTTTACCTAGTCTATGTGTCGAATAAAATGATCTCATTTCTAAGAATATAATCCAATTGAATATGAATGCAATATAGGTACCAAACCCACCACCTCTATCATTGATTTAGGAAATTCTAGGAGAATATGTATCTCATGATTATTTAATATATTTTAACCACAAACCTCTACCTCATGACATATTAACCCCATCATATTAGAGAATGCCCCACTAAAGTTACTTCCAAATGATGGAAATGGAATTTATGCTCGTGTGGTATCAACTTCCTAGAAATATAAGTGAATTATTTCATATACTAATTTTGAAATGAGACTAATATGAAAACATATTTATAACAATATATGGAATAATCCTTCAAAATCATAGAAAATATTATAATATGTGTGGATGTAAATTACTCCATCAACTACTTGATGGCTACCCCACCTCTATCAGAGTAATCAAAACTCACTGCATTTTTGGTTAGTTCAATTAGTGGTGGTTCTATGTGAGATAATACCTATAATATTTACAATATTTTTTGACTAATCGATAAATGTTGTTTATCTCAATGAGGAGCTTGTGTCTCTTTTAACAAACCATAATTTTCACCTCCTTTGGTTTAACTGACTCCCTGACCTTTGATATGATGTCAACCAAAAAGTTAATGATATCCATCCAAAACATACATGAATATTGTTTTTCATACAACCAATATCAATGATGTGTCGTCAAAAGTATCCTAAAATATCAATAATGTTCCTCCATTTATTATAAGTACACAAAAATATTATTGGAAAACAATATGAAAATGTATCTATATAAGGAAGGAATACTATATTCTTCATGGCCATAAACATTACATGACCATTTTTTGGCCTAAGTGATATAAAATTGTACTCATAAAAACTATAACATACCTAAATGTTTTTATGAGATACATCTGATGGTCACACTATAAGATGGTGGTATCCAAATTGTAAAACTATTTTAGAGAAAACAAATTCCCCTTGATTGATTAGAACAAATAATCTATGTGATATAGTGTATTTTAATTCCCTAATGTTACCGGATGATAATTCTAATTTTCCATAATTATATTCAAAGAGTTTTCTTTGTTATTTTTTAATAAAACCATAGAATACAAATGGAATGTTCTCAAAAATATAATTCATTTTTTGAGATAGTCCTGTAGTAGGAGTTTATTTTACTCCAACCATGCTGGCACCATCCTTTATAGGGGAATGAAATAAGATACACATCTTGAATGATCGAGATCAAAAAATCAATTCCATGATCATAAGATAATCCAAAAAATACATTATAAGAAACAACATGGTACTAATTAAATATGTATAAAAACATCCCGCTATGACTATCAATCATATAATAGCATAAATGGGACATGGGTGGTCACATTTCCTGGTTGTCTGAAATAATTTCTTGTACAACATACCTATAGGTCTCATTCTTTGACCTATACATATGGATAAACTTCATAAAATTTTATCAATAGCTACCTATAGTAGAAGTTAATATGATCATTGTATGGATTCAGCCAGTCAATACCATGAATTAGGTGAAATATAGTCATATATAATATAAATAGATCCCATATAAACTTATAACCTAATATTTCCAAGGAATCTCAGAAGAAAAGTGGATAACCTCTTACTACACTCCCAATATAGGGTCGATAGACATAATTCTGTAAAAGTAATCTATTTCTAAGGCCATACAATATAAATCATTTTTCGGTAAAATTTAACATTATTTTCACATATCCACGAAAAAAAATTCTAGAGTGGAAGCTACCATGACCCTACATTTGTCTATATATGATCTGACACCTAGATTAGTAATGGTAAGTTACATTGAATGTCATTTTATTGACTACATAGGTGTTATCCAAATTTACATCCCAACCTAGTATAACCCTGTATGTAGAACAACCCCTAACCAGGTTCATCATGACCTCCACTTTTCCTAGATCAACCCGTAAATATCAAACAAACCACCTCCCACACCATACATGAGATGAACCTAGATCCTTGCAATAGTTTAAATTTATATGACTTTTGGTCTATAGAACCATTATAAAAAATATCTTTAGGTTGGATAGATTTCCTCCCAACCACCATTCGATTGGTGATTGGTTACCATGATGAGGATTATGTCCACATCTACCACACAGGTGACACTATGGTAAACTACCACAATAGTCGATCAACAAACCATTATTCTATTGAGTCCCATCATAATGGTTTTTTTGATGGATATAAGTCCCTATATCATGAAAACTCATAGGTTATCTTTTGTTATCCCTTTCCATCTTTCAGATTTTGTAAAAATGTAATTAATAGGTTTTTCACTACTGAAAAGATTGTAAACTAAATCATATACAAATGAACATGGATCACATATCACAACAAATTATTCAATTATTTTTTCCAATATTTCTCAACATATACTATCAATGGCGTGAGGTACTTAAATTCTGTAATGTGGTCAACATACTTCATGACTAAAATTCCTCCCTACATAGGGAACATGAACTCCATAACCCTATTGTCCCAAGAGATATCTATAAATAAATTATTAAAGAATATGATCTCAAATCCTTTTCAATACATTTACATATTCTCCTCATATCAGACTAATATATCCCACCATCATCGCACTTGTCCATGTAGATTGTAATATTCCATCATTACCTTTGTATATAGAAATTTTTTTTAATGCACAAATATTGCAAAAAAAATACTCTCTTTAGAACTCAACATCTGTGGGGGAAACCATTACCATTAAACATAGGAGAATATTGGATTTATAATTCCTTGTTCAGATATTATATGTAAGGGAAAGTTTGAGGATCATTCCTCTCCAACAAGTGTAATACACATAAAAATCACTCTCAAAGATATTTATATGAAACTAAACTGAGCACCATATGTTTATTTATCATTCTTTCCATAAGGGTGTTCTCATTCACATACTCCTAGTGCATAACTAGGGTTCAACGTGGAGGAAATCCACTATAACGTCATACAAAAATCAAATATCCATATAAATAATAGTTATTTAAAACCAAATTTAAACTAATTATAAATAAATTTTTTTTTGAAGGCCGTATTATTCTATACCAAACTACATCAACATATATGATCGATGATCTTTAAATGGCCCCAGATACCCAATTAGGGTTAATTCACAAAAGTTAGGATCCATATTACACATTTATTTAATCCATTATCATTAATATATTACATGAATAGTAATAAATGTTCCAAATACATTGTGTTTATATTTATTTTTTCACAATCATGTTATAGTAGAAATCATTTTATATGTTGGGTTGACTATCCCATTTAACCACGACAATGTAATTATAAAATATGGATCCATGAATGATTATTTATTTTTTACACAAAGTGGAAGGTAAAATATATTGATTCAACGAATTTATAGGAAAAATTCCTGATAAATTGATGTATCAATTTATAAGAAACCAAACCCAGTTCCATTATATAGTATATCATGTCATAGACGAATAAAAATGTCATGAATATATACATGCCTCAATGATTCATGAACATGCAATGTTTTCCATACTGTACAATGAGTGAAAATACAAAAAATAATAACACCACACATAAGTGCACCACATAAGCTATACATCATTCAATCATAAAGGAAATATGTATTAACCACAACTCACATATGGGACAACATGTTTTTGTCCCCATATGTGGGTCAGAAAAACCCAATTAAGAGGTCATTACCATGCCCCCAGAAATCCTAATCCCTTTTTTACCTCACTTCAATAGTAAAAAAGGTTGCCTCTAATAAAACATTTTAATTCCTAACCATAAAAGATGATGAATAATTTATCTAGGCTAGTTAATCACATGGAATTACGTACCCCTCCCCATAAAAAATATGTTGGAAACTAGGAGAATGGGCCTATAAGGTTTCTATAGTGGAACAATTGCATCATTGTTATAATGTAATCCTCGAATGAAAATAATGGATAAACCATCCAAACCAAAATTAATATATATGAATATTTATAAAGTTGATAGTTGGTAAATTTATATCCCATGCTACAAATAAATTTACTGTATTGTTCTTCATTAGTCATACATGAAATATTATATTTTTTAGGTCCCAAAATAATCAAATGAATAAAAGAAGAAAAAATTATCACACAATACCAAAACATATAATTACTATCTCGGTCCCTAAATCCAAGATACATCGTATCCCATAGTCTAATTATTCTATAGGGAACATTCCAATGTCCAAACCTATATCCCGGAATTCTACATTGATAGCTATTAAAATCCTGAGAACAATGTGAGTATGAATCAGAAGGCTGCTGCTAATGGTGTTTAAAAGAATATATGGTTGGATAAATCACTATTAATACTGATATATATTTTGAAAAAATGAGTAATGAAAAAAAATTATATAAATTAAATTAAATACCCTTTACCCTTGCCTCCATGTTGACAACTATGTTTAATATACATACTTATTACAGTCTTAGATGTCTCTACAAATATCATGTTTTCCATCCCAACAACAGTCCCCACATGAAATCCATATGCTCAATTCACCATTCTTGTCCAAATGTATTAAATATAATCAAATTACTTGTCTCCAAAATTACCATGAATTTGGTAATATGTGGAAACCATATATCTCATCCAAGAATTTCTTACTCATGTACTATTTGGAATCCTATGAGCTCATCCTATAAGTCCAACTTCAATATAATTTGATGTCATGTAGAATTTATTTATCTTACATTTGAATTCTAATTATTTTTGTGTTTTATGTCATATGGAGTGAAATGATCTCGTCTAAAAATTACCATTTATTTTTTATTGTTGTAAATCTCACATAATCCATTTAGCTCATCTCTAAATTCATTGTTTCTACTAAAAAAAATTAATTTCCAATAAAACATTTGGTCTTAAAAACTCTCCATAATCACCAAAAGTATCAAGTGAATACCATTCATCACATTTTAATCATTTACAAGGGCTATTCATGTTTACTAAAATCAATGTACGTCTTAATAAACATCCTTAGAACATATCATTATAACCAATTTTCTATTTAATATTCAAGGATACCCATTTTCATATCGTTAATGTAAAAAAATAATTTATGATTCATTATCAAGAAAAAGGGTTGATAAATATAAAAATTTAAAAATTTAAATGGAATTATTTTCTTATTAAAGAAATATAGAATAATCTTAGGGAAAAAATTAATTGAATTTATGTTATATGTAAAATTCAAGGAAAATGGGAAAGAAAATATACATTTTATATACTATAAAATAGTGACAAAATATGGGACATCTCATAAACCACCTAACAAAGTATATAGGATTTAAACATGGAAATTGTTGGCCTTCAGATCAAGACAAAAAGTAGACAAATATATAAAATAGAAAACAATTCTTGAAAAGAGGGCATATTGGACATAAAAAAATC
Organism: Viscum album; assembly: GCA_963277665.1. Classification (NCBI taxonomy): domain Eukaryota; kingdom Viridiplantae; phylum Streptophyta; class Magnoliopsida; order Santalales; family Viscaceae; genus Viscum; species Viscum album. Next base: position 1,300,064,974 of record OY728140.1, on the reverse strand, counting down.
ATATGTAATATGATTTAAAGAATAAATGAGGAAGTCAGGAACTTAGAAAACCCATGTGGATTTAATCAGGTCAAATAGATCCCAAAATAGAGTAGCAATAAGAGTGATCTTTCATGAATATATAGGATTATAGGACTTCAATGGAGGGTTCTTATAAAAATAGAGGAGAATAGTTTTGAGTGTGTTTTAAGTGTAAACCAATGGGGAAAATACTACAGTAATCATTCAAAAAAATGATCCTGGACAAATCATATGGTCGGTGGGTGTTCATTGTCTCCTGAATCCTTTATGATGACCACCAAATACTTAACCAATAAAAATATACAGACATGTTAAATATTTTATTTGAGTATTTAATATATCTCCAAAATAAATAGAATAATGAATCATAATTTTGGTTTTACATAGAGACTATAATTGTAAAAATATTCTTTAAGTACATTATATATCATCTGGAACATATTTCATTATATAAGGAAACCATCAAGCCTCATCATACATAGTAAAAACACTCATTAGTAGGGTTAAACATAGAACATACAAAGGGATTGGCTCAATTTCTCTACATGTTTATACATGGGGGATATCAATCAAAGACTACATATGATAATATATTTAATAAAGTGTATGATAAAATTTTATTATCAATATAAAATTATACACAATAATTCAAATACCATATTCACAAGTAAATTCATAAAACATTAGTATGTCATGAGATTGGGGAATTAATAAAAAAATTAAATATTAAGTCATGAGTTAAAATCTTAAGCATGTAAAAATTTCAAAATACTGTGGCACCAATATTGGAATAGAAACCACATAATATATCTTTATTAACTACTCACACCATCAAATCATAAAGGATTATAAACCAACACATGAATCCTATATCATAGTGGATTAAGCATCCATATCATCGTTCCAAAATGGGTTAAGCACGTCAACTAATATTCCAGAAGTATCTCATGAAAAATATGGATCTACCAATTTTATTTTGGGAAGTATATAATACCACTCAATGAAAAATGAATCCATATATATCTATTCTAAATTTCATTAAACTATTCATTATTTCAACATATCATAATCAAGGGATAATAAACTGGATTCATAATGATCACGATAAATATTATTAACACATGTGAATGAAATGGAATTTATATAATAATTAACATCCTATGCCATGTGAATAATTAAATTGGATGGTATTATATGATAAATACCCTATATTATCATCTAAATCTAAAAAGTATGATTAAATAGATGAAAATCACAACAAAAAATTATTTAAATGTTTATTAGAAATAATTTGAAAATATAATTTTCATTTGAAAACATTTTAACTGAAAATTCCAAGAATATTGAAAAATAATTTTCATTGAAAATAGCTGAATAAACATTTAGGTGAATCTTAAATAAAATGAATGTTCATTATGGTGAGAAAATTTATCATTCTCTATATGAAAAATAATGACATTCATTTTATACTTTTGTAAAAAGTCAAAAACTTCTTGTTTGGGAATCACTTAGAGATATTAATTTTTAAAACCACATAAATAATGTTAATGGTAGTCAAAATATTTTTTTTTAATTTATTTAATGTTAATGTGCGAAATTTTATAAATATAATTTAATTAATATGGACATAAAAGAAAACATTCATCAACAAAAGAAGAAATAACGTCAGGTATTCTCTAAAAGAAATTTTTCAGTAATTTTTAGACCAAATGAAAAAAAATAGTAATAATAATTGAATATTTGAGAAATTAATAGAGGTTTATAAAATATATTTGGAATAAATTAAATGATCTATAAAATTTCCCTCCATCGAAATGTTTCATAGAAAATCTCGAAAATAAATGGGATGGGAACATAAACACTTAAACCAAGTCTCAAAATTCATCCCAAAAATTTAATTATCCTAAATAATAAATATATATTTATTATACCTATATTATAGAACTACATTTAAACATAAATTACTATTTATAATTCCATTATAATTTTGAAATATTATTTCATTACCAATTTCTTCTTTAAATTGAGCATTTCGGTGAAAACCTGTTCATTTTATATACATGATATAATTTGATGGTTTGGGTACAAATAATATTTTTGGTTTCATTGTATATATATAATTAATAATGAAATTACATTGATATATAGTGGTGATATACACATAAATATATGTATACATAAGGTTTTGATTAATAATTAATTACATCTCTTTGTGGATACGGCAGTTCAATCCTATGCAGTAGTGAAATTTCCACATTTCTATAGATAGAACAAAAGATAATTTATTTACAATTGACCATTAAAAATTAATTATTAAAAAATTAATATCATATATTTTCATTGAACATATCTTGATTACCATATCATTATATAGGAAAACAATAATTTGTCACATTTTTCATCGAGGTGTTAGGCCACACGTACGCATGAGATACATTTTCATTTTTAAAATGATGGATTGATAAGAATAAGGATAAGATATCATATTTTAGAAATCATATTTATTTATTAAATATCATACATAAATAATATATACATATTTTTGACCATCCAACTGTTTCGGTGATGAAAAATGATTTGCATCTTTTTTATAAGGCAGTAGTATAATGGTTTTCATGAAAGATGTTTTCATTTAACATTAGATATATAGTTTTATGTAAAAAAGATATAACATAAACATAATAAAATTTAATTCTATTAGATATACTGATTTTATTATATCACAATGGTTCAGCGTTTTTTGATGTAGATAATTGAATAAATAAAAAAGAGAACACTTAGTTGAGAACTATATCTTTTATTTGTAAAAAAATCCATATGTTAACACCTAAACCCTTAATAGGTTATTATATTGATTTATAATGAACCTATATGATGTTTTTAGGGATATTAAGGAATTATTAATGTAGGAATTGGCTATTATCTGTGTCTTTTGATGACTGGAGAAGAGAGTATAGGTGATGTTCTATTACAAGGGAGGGATATGACACATATGAAATTTCTCAAAAGGATAAAATATATTAATGTATTTACCAAAAGATATGGATAAATAATGACATTAAATATCATATAATATAAAATAAGGACTATTTATTTCCATTTAATATTATTTATACATTTTTCTATGTTATTTAAACCATTAGCAATTTAATATTAACCACTATTATTCATTTTAACAATTACTATTATAATATGAATTTTTTGGAAGTTACTATTAATAAATAACAAAAAATATTTTTACCTTATTACTAAGTATTATTTATTATAATTACTAATATTGTATTAATTTTATATTTTCAATTTTTTTAATTAGATTAAAATTCTTTTTAAAACATCTGTAGAACAGAACAAAATCATTTTACCATAATGTATTTTTAAGAAAAACATTATATTTAATATCATTATCCTAATAGTAAAACCAATAAAATGAATATTAATATATTTTATTGTATAAATAATCTATACATTCATTAAAATAAATCATTAATAGTGATTAATTTACTTAATTCATATAAAAACACATTGCACTTTTAAAACATAATTTCAGAAAAACTTCTCTTTTTTACTCTAAAATGATTTTATATACATTTATAAACAATTTATTATCAATGAATTCACCTTATAGAAATGATTTATTATAATTTATTTAGTTGTATTCAAAACCACTAATCCAATTTTAAGAAATAAGGACCATATTAAAAAATTATAATTCAAAAACATATCATGGTTTATTTAAACATAGTGTGGTGTGTATGAAATGTAATCTGATAAATTATATTTATTTTTCTTGAAATTTATCCAACAATGCTGGGGTGTTACATTTTACCCAATTGTAATAATTTATCCCAAAAATTTCAAACACACTAATTAAAAAACTAAGCATTCTTTTTCACATCACATCCTCAGGTTCCCATGTTTCTTCTTATTATTTATAGTTTGTCCATAAATCATTGAACATGTGATTGGTCTTGTTTTTAAATAAACAGTTTCTTTTATCAAAGATCTAAACTATATTTTCACCACAATAGAGATCATGCTCCAGTTGTATGACCTATGAGTTCATTTCATGTGAAGTATCAGGTGTGTAATTCTATAAGTTACATACAAAGAACACTCCATGTACTTAAGAGAGGCTGTTGGAAGCACCAAGTTAAAACAATCCATCCCAATTAGATTAGTAATACTGAACGGATATATATATCAATGTAATACCATTTCCATCTATAAAAATCCTTAAAACTTATTTTAAGGATATATTATAGGAATACCATGTGAATTACTTTTGACTCTACATGTCACTGATGATTGTATTCATAGTATTTTAATTATCTTTTTACAACACTAATGTGTTGATAAATGAATTGAACAAACTATGAAATTTCCAGAACAATATCAGGTCGCAATAGAATTATTTCTCCAAGTCCATATTTACATATTGTAGTTCATCATGTACTTTTATAGAGTACTTCATAATGATATATTTGAATACAAAGGTGAAATATATTGTTGTATGAAAATTCCACCATGGTAGTTGTTGATCCCTCCATATTTTATTTCCATAGATAAATATATCAAAATTTATTATAGAGTATGAATTGTCCTCTTATTTGGAACATGTTTATTAGAATGATATTTAGTGATAATGTTCAAAATCTTATTCAATAATTGTTCAATAAACATCAATAACATCATGGTGAACCATGTATCCTAATCATGTTCAATTGGGAGAGGTACTCCATGAAATTTCACGAATTTCATAATATAATTTTGAGTATGTTGAGAAGAAGGTAAATCTTATCTAAAAAGAATAAAATTTGTTGAATTAAGGAGTTAAACTACTAGACAAATAATATTATTCCATTTAGTTGTCTTGTGCTATTCAATTAAAAAAATACATAGGGATATATTTCCATTTCCATTCATGTATGATTGATGGTAGAAACAAACCCTTAAAAATATGTCTCTTTTCATAAAAATTTTGAAATACTAGGCCATGATATTATAGCTACCTAAGATTAACATTATTGGATATTACAACATTTTTTATTAATATTTAGTAAACTACAATAATACATGACCGAGGATCGTACTAGTTTTGTGTCTTTAGAATCTTGGAAACATAATCTTCTATCTTGGGGAGTGATCATCAATAACACCAATAACAATACACACCTTTAATACCTCTACTTAAAATCATTCTTGATAACATGGTCGAAACAAACATAATAAAGCGGTGTCCTCATATTATCACTGTTGTAAATATGGGAAATGACTAAACATAACATAAAGAAATGATTTAAAACATGACAATAACATATAAAGATCTTAAACTATATATTAGATATTAAAATAATGATTGGCAGTTTCTGAGACATTAATACTAACGAAATAATGAAGTTATGACATTAACTAATAATATAGGAATAAAACATGGAATTTTTATAGACACATAATCACATATAATGATTTCCCTAGTGGTCAAGATATATCTTATGAGTCCATCACAGAGGCCAAATCCCTTTATTAAACATGGTTCACACCCCATTCGAGCCATGTATTACTGATCTGAGTTCATTTCTCTTTCTAGCCCTAACATTTTTAATAATGATCATTATTTTATTACTTTCCTATAATACTAAACTGAGATAATTTCCCATTGCAGTCATATAATACTAAATTGAGTTTCTCTCCCATTAAAACCCTCTAAGATTGAATTGAGTTCATTTCTTATTCCATCCCTATAACACTAACCTGATTACATTTCTTATTCTATCCAAGTATATGCCATGAGATAAAAATAATTGCAAAATGGATTGCAGGGACATATATGTCCCACCCATGTGATAGTGAAGTCTTACATACATGTTGTACAAAATCATAAAGAATAATATCATAACCTATGAAATGAAAAGGTAATTATAAACATGAAATCATATGATAAACTATTAAAAAAGATAAAACTTCCATAATCATTAAATCATTAAAATAACTCATGAAAAGTATTGGGTTTTATTAACATCAATATTATAAAAGAGAAAAATATTTCGTAAACATATTACCAATAAAACAGAAGCATGTTTAATAAATACCATGAAATTAAGGATAACCCATTATAATAATTAATAACAATTGAACCATTGGATAATTTATTAAAAGGGAATGAGTGACATAAACAGATGTAATCATAGATGGGAAATAAATTGAAAACATCATTGAAAAATTGTACTTGTGGAAAATATATTTTCATCTTTGAAAATTTATTATAAACACATAAAAAAATTTAAAATAATTTTCTTACAAAATAAATTAAAATTTTACAAATAAGACATGGAACCATTTTGAAAACTTGTTTCTAAAAAATCTTAAAAATCAATCTTCAAAAAATATTAAACACCATTTTCTATGAAAAAAACTGAAATAAAAATAAATTGATCTTTAAAATTTTTTGAAAATAATTTTGTTGAAAATAATTTCAAAATATATTAATAAGGATTGATTTCATTTTGAAAACATTTCTTCCATGAAAAAAATAAAATAATATTGCAAACATTTATAAAAAAATTTCATTGAAAATATATAAATGTATCTTCAAAATGTTTTGAAAACAACTTTCTTTGAAAATAACATTTTTGAAAATTTCTTAAAAATTGACCTTTAATTATTAAAAATAATCAAAGTATTGATGGTAGATAATTCAGTACATGTCAAACGAGGAAAGAAAAAAATTATTTTTGAATGGTAAAACCGGAGAGAAAAGTTATTCATTTGGAAGGTGGCAATAATATTCCTTTTAAAAAGAAATGATATTAGTATAATATTCTTGGAAATATATTTTTTAAAAAACTATTTTAAAAGAACACATATTTCCTGCAAAATAGAGGGTGAATTCAGGCCTCTATAAAAATGATTTATTAATTATTCAATAAACCATATAGTGAATGAAAAGCTACCAATATATAAAAAAATTAATAATAAACATAGGACAAGAAAAATCAATAATATTATTGAGATATGGATTATATTATTTCATATAAGGAAGTATAAATATAAACAATTCTGAAAAGCGATGAGATAGTATCAATAAATACTAATAACAAGGTATATTTTGAAAATATTATCTGTGTATGAAATGAAAATTAAATAAATCATTAAATATCATGAAAAACAATGAAATTAATGATATAATATGTAAAATGGACGTATATACACCTCACAAAAATTAGATGCATAACCAAACTTGAGCATTAATGAAGGTTAATTGAGACAAAATTATATCACCAATTTGGTAGCATTGGAAACACAAACCCCAATAATGAAAGATAAAAAAGGATATTTGAATACCCATAAATTTATTTATTAGATACAAACAATAAAATTTTCCTCATTATATGACCCACATAAACGGAATGGGTGGAGATCATAGCATGTATCTCACAGAAATAAAAAGTCACTTGAAATCCACATACATTATTTTTTGACTCTCATCGTAATTATTTAAACCACCGATTTAGTAAATATGAATTTATTATAAATATTTTGAAGAACAATATTCTTATATCCAATTCCATACATGGTATTATTACAACCATATATTACCCACATTTTAACCATCATATGTTAAGGTTTCACATTGCCTATATTTTTTTTGTTCATTGTATGTGTCTTAATTTGATATAATGTTGGTCCTTATACACATATAATGACTGAAGAATGTAAATAATGATATAGATATCATGAATATAATATATTTTTGTATTATAATTATCTATAGAATATAGTAGTATGAATAGGTATTCCAAATGTATGGAAGATTCTTGTTTTCCTTTTATGTTAGATGGAAAAATAAATGAAAAAGGAATGAAATCTATACATAATAACAATTTATTATTTGGGATATACTGAAGTATTATATCAAAATTTTTATGATATGTTTTATAGAGTAATAAAATGAAATAAAAGAAAGTGATCAGTTATGTGTTATGCATCTTCTTCAGATATCCTCAATCAGTTTATAAAAGAAACCTTACTAGGTAGGTATTATAATCATAAAGTGACATATTGTATTTGGGGAGATATTTTAGAAATGTATTTTAATTGAAATTTGCTGAGATAAGTGGACCTTATTTTGCAGATAAGTGATTAGATGTGGTACCCTTTTATAAGAGGTGGAGTGGATACACATCAAATTTACAAAAAGTTTAAAATTTATTAATGTATTAGTCAATATAAATGAATCCAGATGAAAAATAATATAATATGAGACAATACATGGTATAATAATTATTATCCAATATGATTTAGTCATTTTTTAAATCTTCTTATACTTTATCGTCATATTTATAATTCTTTTATCTTGTGTTAACACTTATAATGGTATTTGTTTACTAGGGATACTATCACTAATGAATAATAATTAAATTTAGCTTGTTAAAAAATATTATTTATATTTAATATAATTATTTTATACATTTTACAATATTAAATTATTATATTTTGTATAAATTTATTTCTAAATAACTATCAATGTAACACCCCATGCTTCCACGGTACGTTTCCCTTTGAATAATGCATTATCTTGTGTTGTGCACAACTTGGCGTTTTAACAAACCAAGACTAATGAAAATAGCCGTCATGAATAGTAATACCAACCTTTGGAAAATTTATACATTTTAATTTTTAAAATTTTCTCCGTTTTTTTATTCGAAATATCAAAATTATATTTGGGTGATTTGTTTTTGTATTTTTTTACGAACATTAAATTTTTTATGAATTTTGAAAAGCATCGTGTTATTGTTTTAAACTGACTTTTCATTTAAATAATTTTTTATTTTATATTAATTTATTTTAGGTCAAAATAGATACATAATACCTATATATGTTCAATTTAATTCATTAGATCCATTTTATATTAATTTTGTATATATAGAATTTTATTGAACTTTTTACAGTATTTTACCCACCTTCTAGGATCATTTACAAATTTTCATAAATCAAATTTTTATGGCTTTTGTGAGTTGATTTTCAGAAAACCGAAACACATAGTTTACATCAGTAAGTAAAATGGGGTTCAATAAGATGAAAATAACTATTGGTGAATAGTAATATTTGTCTTTTATTTACCACATTTAAAAGTAAATATGGTAATTAAGGTTAAAAATAATATTATAATTATCCTAAAAATGTCCAAATTTTATTGGATAATTATTATTCTACCAAAAGCAACATTATGAATAAAATATGATCCCATTTGATCATCTTGGATTAGGTTTCGACATTTTTTTATTTAATTTTAAACTAGTTTAAAGAATTAAATTCAATTATTAAAAACTAAACCATTTTTAATATGGAGATAAAAAAAATATAAATTAGACTATAAATATTAATTAGAAAGAGAAAATTATTTCATACATAATGGTATTTTATTAATATTTTTTAGACATTAAATAATCTAATTTATTTATGACACAATGATGATGCAATAATTACCTTATTAATGAAAGATTAAAATACTTGATACTATAAATTACCAGATAAATGTAATCTAAGACTTTTTATGAATTTCACTAATTTTATAAGTTAATATGACATGTTAGTGATGAATAAATAATTTTATTTCGAAATAATCAGGCTTTTATGGTTTTCACAAAAACCAAATACTAAATAGTGTCGAAATTGACATAATTGAGTTTTTCAAATAGAAACTATATTATTAATTGATATAATATTCCTAAAAATCTATGTTTTTGCCAATGGACATAGATAAGGTTATATATATTAATAATTAATTACTTGGGGTTCTCTTGTCTTGTTATAGTATATATATTAGCCATATAATATAAAAATATAAAGAGATATGGTAAATGTCAGACTATTTAATTGAGAGTTAAATCTAAAAGATAAGGTTATTATGCTGACCTAAACCTGTATAAAACCTATTAGATCAGTGGTTTTATACCCATAACCACCTTAGTATCGAAATATATCATTTTTGAGCCACTATAAACCGAAAATTATTTTATAATAAAATATTATTTCATGTTTTTCTTAAAGTGGCTCTCACCTCTCTTATAAAAGGGTACTTCCCATTCTCTTAATTACACACCTCCATAGCCATTTTTCATGGACAAACCGTACACAAATATCCTCCCAACATCCTTTACACAAACCTTGAGTCATTACATGGTTCAAAAAATTAACCTATGTTACCCTTTTGATCAACTCAAAAGGAATCCCCCGAAGAAGAGATAATAATTTCTCCACCCTCTTTCAAGTTATTTTCTTTTTCCACATCCTCTTTATTTGTTGAATCCATACCAAAATAATAACTCTAGTATCCTATAAATATTGTGATGTTATTATAAATCTTGAACAATCATATTCATTCTTCTAACCATCCTAAAAATAACAATGTTATCATACACGTGTATGTACGACTTGTCATCTCTACGTCGTGGTGTAGTGTCTTATTAAAACAGTTAATTATTTGAATGAGTATAATAATCTGTATAACTGATGTATATAATAAATATAAATTTTTGATGATTATATATATATATATATATATGATATACCATTCAATTATATACTATTTCACCATCAATATAATTATATTGTCTCTCATGTGTACATACGGATTAACATCTCCACGAACACGATGAGATTAATTCTCCATCATAATCATTGAAGAACGATTTTAAATTTATGATTCAAAATACTGTTTATGAACATATTATAATAATTTATATTAGTCAAATACATCCTTTCTTTAAAAACATGGCTTACTTAACCAATCATATAATGGAAAAATAATCAGTTAACACCTGAAATGGTGATACTGCTGAAATATTATTAATAAAGAAATTTTAGAGAATCATATATCATATCTTATTTATGTATATACATGATGTATAATTTTAAGAAAATTAACTATTATACATGTGGTTAACATACCATCGTCTAAGGAAAATTACAAGGTAAGCGTTAATTCTACAATCTCTTTACTTTTCCGGGGTTGTTAATACGTAAGTATCTACTGGGACCTTTTTATCATCCAAATCTGTGTTTTCTTAAAAATGTAATTCAAAATATTTTTACTATTTACTAGACAATGGTATAATGTCATTTATATGCATATTTGACCAAATAAGTTTTGAAATAAATCTTTCTGTCGTTTTCTAAACAAGGTACTTTATGACCATTTTAACAAAATTTCAGCAAGAATGTTTTTACTTATACGGTGGGTGTGGATATTTTCCAACATTATAAAAATTCCAAAGATTCTCATACAAGGTTTTAAGAATATTTTCAAAATAAATGTTTTCTTTTATTACTATTTTACTTTTAAATTATTTTCAAAAGAGAAAGAGGTATTTATTTAAAATGGTTCTCATTTCATCTCTGCCAACATCCTTTGATGGATTTTAATCTTGTTTGAAGTTTATTTATTATGATTGAACATTTTCATATTGTATTGAAGGTTTTGTGGTTTTCTTGACTATGGATTTTTTATTTTTATGTCATTCGTGTTTCATGGTTATACTATTATCATTTCATATGATAACTTTAATACAAATTTTTTTTGTTATGTTTAAACATTTTCATGTGAGGTATGCATTGGACTTAGTAAGTGACAAGTGGATCCCACTATATCTTCTCGTTGTACCAGTAGGTCTCATGAGACTAACTAGTGTATTAGAATAAGGCCTTGAAAAAAAATTATTTGCAGTCTTGGAACAAGGATTTGACTATGTGATTATGAAGTCTTGTATTATGCATTCCATCATTATTAAATTCTCTAATGATATTGCATGTGATTATTTGACTTGGAGAATATCCATGTGAATAAGAAAATATAGTTATTTGATTTATATTGGACATATTATATAGAAGTTTATATTTAAAAGGATTATGTTTTAGTATTATTCATTGCCTTAATTGTTTATGCTTATTTATGAATATTTCCCCTATATTGTTATCCTTTCTGAGAATATGATCTCAACCCTTTCTATGTTTTATTTTTTCTAGGATACAAAGATATATACTATAACATACCTACAAGGATATTCTATGCGATATAAATTTGTTCAATGGAGATGATGTTGTTGTTGTTTTTAATTTTATAATGTAATGTAAAACTTATGAATGTACCTAGTGCTTCTAAAGATACTAAACTAATCGGTATTTTTGGATTGGATCCCCTGTGATCATGCCATTGTTATGTATTAATGCACTGACTCTGGGTAACTGGGGTTGGGAAATTACAGTTGGTATTAGAGAATGTTTAGTACAGACCTTGGAAACTAGATTTAGATAAACCCCGATTAGGAAACATTACCATAAGATAGAACCTGATGATTAAAATAAAAGGAAATCCAGAAAAATAGGTAATGTAGATATTATGTAGGTTTTTGAAGAAATAAATCCTTGTCTGGATACAGACAGGTAGAGGCGGATCTGGCACATATGTACCTAGGAGTGAAAACTCCCACAAGGAGTTTCAGGCTTGACCCAAGGTATCCTGGTACACGACAATGAGCCTTACTTCACTCATGGTTACGACACTCCCAAGGGATATGATTAGGACAATTCACAATTTATTTACAAACAATTACAAAGGATACATGAGTAAACATTCCAGTAAAGAAACTATTTTTATGATTAAGAGACTAGATGTATAAAAATATTCAATTAATGTTGAGAATTTTATAGTTTTTGGATTATAAAGTATGATATGATCTAACCTAGGTTGTCTCATTATTTAGAAATTGTGCCCAGTAAAAGGAATGAGAAATCCAGCAATATGTATGATCCAAAGGGTAAGAAGGATCATATCTTTCATATTCTTATGACATCATTTAGAAGGGAAATAACCTCCCTCTTTTTCTCATCATATGAAGAAATAATATCATGTGTTAATTATATAAGTGATGAATTATCTATGTCTTGTGGATTTTATGTGAAGAAAGAGAAGAAAAGGATGGTATATAGAATTATGGATAAAGGGAATAGGGGAACGAATGATTTCCCATATGTGTTAACTGTGAAAAGAACCACATTGGTAAATGCTTGAGGATAATTAGAGTTTGTTATTAGGGTGGAGAAAAAGGACACTAAGTACGTGATGGAAAGGATAAAAAATGATTCAAATGTAAAATGCTTCATCTTCACAGAGTTGGGACACTACATGAATCCATTTCCAAATAATCAGAGTATACCCCAAATGATGCTACTGGATAATAATCAAGTTAGATAATACTGAAGAAGAAGAGGAATGATTATATTTCTTATGTTGTTATTAAATTATTGTGTCATTTGAGTATAGTATTAATGATGTACATGTTATAAGAATTATATAGTATACAAGGAAAGTACTACAATAATATTATATTAAGGACTTTAAATTTTGTGGAACCACAAAAAGTGACTCAATAGCAGGTTATTCTTGACATTTCATCTAGAATTTTGCTCGGTTGGCTAACCCATTAACCAATCTCACACATAATGGGGTTAAATTTTTTTGGATAAAATAGTGTGAAGAATTTATTGAATAACTAAAGAGAACATTAGTCAATTATTATATCTTTATTATACCATTAGGGAATAATGGTTTTCTTATTTATATTGATTCTTCAAAGAAAAGACATGGTTGTGTCCTTATGCAGAATGATAGAGTTATTGAATATGCATCATTATAGCTAAAAATTCAAGAGAAAACCTATCCGACTTGTGATCTTGAGTTAGAAACAATAATCATTTCTCTGAAAATATAGACACACTATCTCTATGGTAAAAAATGATATATTTATACTGATCACAAGAGTTTGAAGTATATTTTCTCCCAGAATGAACTCATCATGAGGAAAAGATGATGGCTTGAACTACTTAATGATTATGATTTCACTATACACTACCACCCAGGGAACACAAATAAGGTTGAAGATTCCTTGAGCAGAAAAAATCATGGAGTTTTGACCAAGATGAGAGTTGAAAGGGATCCTATTTTATTGGATCTAGTAAAGATGGATGTGGTGTATAACCATTGAAGGTGAAACATCAATAATTTTTCAAAACATTTCCAAACCATACTTACTATAAAGGATAAAGTGTTTTCAGAATGATGATGTAGAGTTTAAAAAGAAGATTAATGTTGTGAATGATGAGAGAATTAGTGACTTCATATATAAATCTTGATTTTGAATTTTTGGAAGAGACATCATGTTCCTAACATACCTGATGTAAAAAAGGAATTGCTGGGTGAGGCTCACTGCTCCAATTTCCCTATACACCAAAGGAGCACCATGATGTATAGAGATTTTAAGGAACATTTTTGGTGGTATATAATAATGAGAGAGATTGTTGATTATGCGTCAAGATATATGGTTTGTCACTAAGTGATAGCTAGAAGGCAATAGCCTGTAAGAGTCATGAAACCTCTTCTCATACCTGAGTGGAAATGGGATAATATTACGATCAACATTTTCATGGGGATAAACAAGACTCCTAGAAGGAATGATGAAATATGGGTCATTGTTGATCATCTTACCATGTCAGCACATTTTTTTGTTATAAGAGAAGATTTACCACTTAAGCTTATGGAAAGAATATATATTAATGAGTTTTTATGACTTTTTTGAGTACATATATCCATTGTTTTTGGTCATGATCCCCATTTTACATTAAGATTATAGAAAAGTATTCATAAGGCCCTAGATACTAAACTTTTTTGAGGACTTCCTACCACCGTCAAAACTATGAACAATTAGAATAGACTCTTAAAACCTTAGAAGACTTGTTGAGATCTTTCTAACTTGACGTTCAAGATATGTGGGATCAATATTTACCTTAGGTGGAATTTTCCTATAACAATAGATTCCATTCAAGTATTCATATGGCACCATATGGAGCGTTATATAGAAATAGATGTTTCACACCAACATGTTGTTGAAAGAAAGCTCGTAGGCCCAGAAATTGTTGAGTACATGATAGAAAAGGTGAAGGTTATAAAAACCCAGATCAAAGCAGCTCAATGTAGGCAGAATAGCTATGCTGATAACCGAAGAAAGGATTTGGAATTTCATGTAGGAGATCATGTTTTTTTTGAAGGAATCTCCATGTTAGGGTGTTATACGATTTGATAACAAGGGTAAATTAAATTCCAGGTACATCAGAGCATTCAAAATTTTAGAACGAATTGGAGTTGTAGCTCATCATTGGGAAAAGCCTCAATGTCTCTCCAAAGTTCATGATGTGTTCCATGTATCACTGTTGATATAATAAATTCCTGACCCAACGTATGTACTCACCTATGAGGAAATTGAACCGGATCCTGATCGGTCTTATTGTAATGAGCCTGTTAAAATGCTTTGTACCGGAGAACAAGTGCTGAGAAACCTAATGACTCGTCTGGTAAATTCTCTATGGAGAAACTATAATATGTAAGAGGCAACATGGGTTCACAAGGAACATATGATTAAGAACCACCCGAATATTTTTATGTAATAATATTCTAGAAATTTTTAGGGCAAAATTATTTTATGGAGGGGAGAATATAACACCCCATGTTTCCACGATACGATTCCCTTTGAATAATGAATTAGCTTGCATTGTATACAACTTGGAGTTTTAAGACCCCACAACCAATGAAACTAGCAGTTATGAAAAATAATACCCTCTTCATGAGATTTTATAAATTTTTTTCAAAATGGAGTTCATTTTTGGATTTGGAATATCAAAATTAGCTTAGGTTGAATTTTTGATATTTTTTCTGAGAACTTTCAATTTTTTGATGAATAGTGAAAAACACTACGATTTTGTTTAAAACCAAATTTGTATTTAATTTTTTTTATTTTTATTTATGTTTTTGAGAAAAAATAGATACATTATACATATATTAGTTCAACTCAATTCATTAGAGTCATTTTATAATAAGTTTAGTTCTGTAATATTTTATTAAACTTTTTACCGTCTTTTACCAACCTTCTAGGAGCTTTTACAAATTGGCATAAAACCTAATTTTACCACTTCTATGAGTTGAATTTCAAAAGTCTGAGAGACACAGTTGACATTAGTAAGTAAAATTTGGTTCGATGGGATGAAAATAATATTTGGTGAATAGTAACTTTTGACTTTTATTTACCACTGTTAAAGGTAAATAGGATAATTATGGTTAAAAATGATATTATAATTACCCTAGAACATGTCGTAATTCAATTGGATAAGTGTAATTATACCAAAAAAAACATAGGAATAAAATATGATCCCCTTTGGTCCACTTTGATTAGATTAAGACATTTATTATTATTTTATTTAAATAAGAGTTAAAAGGGTTAAATTCTATGTATAATAACTAAACCATTTTTAATATACGGTTACACACAATATAAATTTGACTATAAATATTCCTTCTAAATCTAAAAATATTTCACACATACAAGAATTTTATTTATTATTTTTAGAAATTAAATAATTTAATTTATTTATGACACAATGATGATGCAGTAATTACATGATTAATGAATCATTAAAATTAATAATTTTATAAATATACAAATAATGGAAATGTAAGACATTCCATTAATTCCACTAATTTTAGAGGTCAATATGAAATGTTATGGTTGATTAAATAATATTTTTTCAAATTAATCATGCTGTTATGATTTTCACAAAAACCCAATACAAAATAGTGTCAAAATTGATATAATTGATTTTTTAAAACATATACTATAATTTCAATTGATATAAAATTCATAAAAATCTATGGTTCGGCTAGAGAACTCATATATTGTTATATTAACTAATAATGAACCACTTGGGGTTCTCTTTGATTTTTATCGTATGTTTGTTAACCGTATAATATAAAAATACAAAGAGACATCGTAAATGTCAAACTATTTAATTTAGAGTTAAATATAAAAGATAAGGTTAATATGGTGAAATAAACCTATCTAAAACCTATTGGGTGATAGTTTTTCGACCCATAATCTCTTTATCCTAGAAATAAATATTTTTTGAGCCATTATAAACTGATAATTATTTTATTATAAAATAATATTTCAGGCTTTTCCTAAAGTGACCCCCACCTCTCTTATAAAATGGTACTTCCCCTTCTCTTAATTTCACACCTACATATCTATTCTTCTTGGCCAAACCCTTCCCAAATATCATCCAAACATCCTTCACATCAACCTAGAGTCCTAACTTGTATCATAGAGTCATCTTAGATAACCCTATTGATCTACTCAAAAGGTAACACTCGAAGAAGAGATAATAATTTCACCACCTTTTTCCATGTTCTTTTCCTCTTTCACTACCTATTTCATTGTTGATTCCATACCAAAATAATAACTCCAGAAACATCTACATATTTTTATGTTATTATAAATATTTTTAAACTATATTCGATATTCTACCCATCCTATAAGTGACAAATTCACCCTACGTGCGTACATACAACTTACCGTCTCCACGTCGTGGTGTAGTTTGCTATTCAAACTCTTAATTATTTGGATGAGTAAAATAATGAGTATAACTGATGTATATAATTAATATAACATGTTAATGATTCTTTTTATATTATATAACTTCCAATTACATGCTATTTCACCATCAATATAATGATACTGTCGCTCGTGCATACGTACATATTACAGTCTCCATGAACTTGATTAGATTCTTTATCCATCGTAATCATTCAAGAATAATTATCATTTTATGATTAAAAATAATTTTTATGAAAATAATATCATTATGTATATGAATCAAATACATCCTATCCATATGAAACATGGCTTACGTAACCAAGAATATAGAATAAAATGAATCAATTAACACCTAAAATGATGATACTACTAAAATATTGTAAACAAAGTAATATAAGAGGATCATATATGATATTATATTTATGTATGTGGTTCTTGTATAATTTAATAACAATGTCTTAACTATTATATAACATGTTAAAATACCCTCTACTATGGAAATGTACAAGGTATGTGTTAATTCTACAATCTCTTTACTTATCTGTGGTTGTAAATACAAAAGTATCTACTGGGACCTCTTTGTCAGCCACATCCGTGTTTTCATAAAAATGAAATTCAAAACATTTTTAATATTTACTAGACTATGGGTTATAGTCATTTATAACCTTATTTGACCAGATATTTTTTGAAAAAAATATTTTCTCCGTTTTCAAAACAAGGTACATTAGGATCCCTTCGACAACATTAAGGTAAGAAAGTTTTTAACATATACGGTAGGTGCGGATATTTTCCACTATTATAACATAGTCGAAGATTCCCATATATGATTATAAGAAATTTTTCAAAATAAATGTTTTATTTTATAACTATGTAATTTTTAAATGATTTTAAAAATAGAAATATGTATTTATTTCAAATGGTTATCATTTCATCTATGTCAACATCCTTTGATATAATTTTAATCTTCTTTGAAGTTGATATATTATGATAAAAATCATTCATATTGTATTTAAGGTTTTGTGATATTCTAGACTGTGGATGTGTTATTTTTATACCATTCATTGTTTAAGGATAATATATTAACATTTCATAAGATAGTTTTAATACGAATGTTTCTGTGATGTTTAAAAATGTTCATATGAGGAATGCATTGGACTTAGTAAGTAACTGGTGGAGCCTGCTATAGATCCTTGATGCATCGGTAGGTCTCATGATACAAACTTGTGTTTTAGAACAAGGCCTTGAAAAAATGTTATTTGTAGTCTTGGAACAAGGCCTTGGCTATGAGGTTATGAAATCTGGGATTATGCATCCCATCATTATGAAATTGGTTAATGATATTTCATGTGATTGTTCAACTAGAAGAATATCTATGTGAATAAGTAAATGGAATTATTTGATTTATATTGTCCAAATTATGCAGTAGTTTATGTTTAAAAAGATTATGTTTTAGTTTTATTAATTACCTTAAATTTTTATGATTGTTTATTAATATTTTTGCTATATTGTTATCCTTAATGAGCATATGAGCTCACCCATTTCTATGTTTTATTTTTTTTCTGCATACGAAGATGTATATTATGACTAACCTGTAGGGATAGTCTAAGGGATATAAATGTGTTCAGTGGAGACAATGGTGTTGTTGTTTTTTATTTTATAATGTAATGTGAAACTTATGAGTGTATCTAGTACATCCAAGGCTACTAAACTAATTAGTCTTTCGGGACTTCATCCCTTGTGATCATTCCAATGTTAAGTAATAATTCATCAAGTATCGGTAACTGGTGTTGGGGTGTTACAATCAAAACCAAAACAAAATTATTTTCATCATAATTCATTTTAAATCATATAATGTAATGTAAATTTATTTTTTTCCATGTAAAAACAATCAAAATAATGATAAATAATTTTATTAGATATTTAATTTATATATATCATTTAAAAATTAACCGATAGAAATTATTATTAATTTTTTAATTTGAATATTCATTGCATGCATAAAAATAGACTTCCTTTCAAATTTCTTATTTAGTTTTAAATTATTTTATTTTAATTTTTAGAATGATTTCACCAATTAAATCATTTTATATATATGGAAACTATAAATTTGATTAATTTACTTAGAGGTATTCATACCCACAATTCTGACATCTAAGAAATAAATATCATCGAAAATAATACTAATTAAATTATATATAGTGGTTTCCTTGAACTCAATATTGTGTGTAATGAATGATATCAATGAGAATAAATTAATTTAAATGGATATATATCCTAAAATCATGTGTTATTCCAAAAAATATCATCAATTATCAACAACATGCTAGGTGGTTTCACGAAAACACATCAGATGCCTAGAATATTCTCCAACCAAGCTTACCGGAAGGATCTTCATCACATTGAATCACGTTGCTCACATCCTGAAATAAATTTATATACATTTTGGAGAAAAGAAAATGAGTCCATACCTTAAAAATGGGTGCGTTATTATAAATTTGATGATGATTTAATCAATTGATTAATTTATTTATAAGGGAACTAAACTTATTGGTGTTCTCAAGATATCAAGGATGAAAGTGGATGAAAATAAAAATACCATGGGTATTGTGAGTAAAAATTAGTATCCCATGATGAATAACATCATTATATGTAACAAAAAATCTTCAACTCAAAAGGATACTAAAATATTTTTATAAGATTTCAAATAATCTTTTGATGTATATGTTTAAATTGTTCAAATTGATTATGATTCCAAGACATCATTTAATGATGAATTAGTTGCTAAAACATCACCAAATGTAAATCCTATTTTTTTCCAATTTTTATCCAATTAATAATCTATAAATGTATGGACTATAATATATTATGATAAATAGAGTTCACCAAATGTGGATGAATTTAGTTTAAAAATAAAAAATCACCATAACAAATAAGATAGATAATGATACAACTAAATTGTAATGATAGAATTTTATAATGTAATTTTATGAATATTTTTACTCCTATTATAGTATATTCATTTTTGGAACAGTGGAACATATGGTCACATGGTTTTCAGATGCTGATACAACTTGTTTAAACCTAGAAAAAGGAATGAACCTACAGAGAGAAATGTTTATAAAAAAAGAAGTTAAACTATAAAAAATGATGCTGTAAAAAATCTCTCACAATTTTCCAATTCAAAAGATGTTTTAATGTATAAAATAACTATTTCATAAATTTTAGAATATATAAATTAATGATAATATATAAATGAAACACTACAAGTATAGTTCTCATTCCATGAAAAAGAAAAATGAGTACAAAAAATTAATCATGTTGAGAGTTCTTCATTTTTAATGTTTTAATTGATGTGAATCAATAACGAAATTCCTTGAATACATAATAGTTTCCTATCTTCACATATTACAGATGGAACTAATTATTTCAAAAAAATTAAGGTACTTGATGGTGGTGAAGTTACTTTGTGAAATAACACCACACTAATCGTTAATGGTGATGGTACTGATGAGAATGAGTCTAAAAGATTCAATTATAATGTTTTATTATTTATAAAAGGACAAAAAATTAACATTATAATAGTTAGTAAACAATTTGATTAGGGAAATGTACTTATATTATAATAAGTAATATTTTTTTTCAAACATATCATTGATTTAATAGTTTTTACTTGGCAAGAAATAAAAGGTTAAAATTATATTCATATTGATTATCCATAAATCTCATATTTCAAGATTGAAAAATATCCTAACGAACAATAAAATTGTAGAATATTCTACCATAGGAAAGGGAATATGAGAATGACCATTAATATTGATTTAGTGAGAGACCTTTCACCATTTAAGTGACAAATAAAGATAATCTATTAGACATGATAGAAGTGGAATATGGATAAAACACACATAAGATGATTGATACATAATAAACATTATCATTTGAATGAATATATTTAGATTTATGTTTTACCATTAAAAATATGTAATAAATATGTGGTATATATTTATTTTAAATAATTTATAACCACATTATAATAAAAATGTTCTCATAATGAGTCAAAAATTAGAAGCCAGTAAAATTTTAAAAAAATTGAATTCTAATGGGTAAAGGTATTATTATTTTCATAAAAAGTGTAATGTTATACAATGAAATATAATACACAATAAATGTTCTCTGTATAAACATAGTGAATAATCCAATAAAACATTGATATTGTAAACAATATACTCCTCCACCAATTCATGTTGTTAAAAGTATCAAATAGAAGTATTGTATAAATTTCTTGAACCATGCCTACATAACAACTGATAATAATATTATTTTATAGAAAAGAAAAATTCACAATAGTTAAAGTCTAACATGGTGCTTTTAATAACATGTAACTCAGAATAATTAATATGATTTTTGTAATAAAAAAAATTATCAAATATTTTATATTATTTTTTAGCCTCTTATATTTTATGATATTGAATAAAAACATTTAAATTCTAAATAAGGATAAATTATCGGATTTCTTAAATAGTTATAGTTTCAAATGCTACCATAATCAACTAAAATAATATGGTAGAATTTCCATATTTTAATATATTTTAATATGTGGATATAATATGTTAATATTATAAAAGAAGATAAATTAATGTAACATTATAAAAAGAAAAATCATTAAAATGGAAATGAAATTAATCTGTATATAATTAGGTAGTGGGTTTGATTGATTTAAATAATACATATTATAAATAAGGGATTGAGAATTAGGGGTCATGAAACCAACAGATTAATATACTTATTGATAATTGAAAAAATTATTGGAAAACATAATTCACTTATCCACACCCTCTGAAGGTTGATCATCAATTATTAAACAATTTATATTTTTATGATATTCTAAAAATTATTATTTAATAATTTCAATACAAAAATTTTACAATTAAAATGTATGATGATCTTGATAAAATAGAGAAAAACTCGACCTGATTACTTTTCCCTAGAAATATGAATAGTATTTTAGTAGTTAATAAATGAGTTTTTTGAAATAATATGAACGAAAGTGGAGATATTATGATTAAAAAATCAAGACTTGTTTTTAATGGTTAAACTCAAATTGAAGGATTAGATGTTGATGTTTAATTCTCTCCAGTGGAAAGGATTGAGACTATTCAGATGCTCTTGGATATAGAAGCTTACTAAAATTACAAAATTATTATAAATGGATGTGATGTATAATTTCAATAATGGTGATCACATGGAAGAGGTTTTCATTGAACAACCTAATGATTTTCTTATTGAATAAAAAATAAGTGGGGTCTACTGTTATAAATAAAAGTTATATGGGATGAAAGATGACCCAAGATCCATGTGTGACCAAATTTATCAATGATATATAAGCATGTATTTTTTAAAAAGGTATTTTATATTAATTTTAATATTAATTTAATTTCTAAATGTACTATTATAGTCATGATAATGATTTTGATATAGATTTGGTAAGATACAAAGAGTCTCTTTGTGATGAAATTTTTGATACAATTTAAAATCATTTTGAAATATAAATGTTGCGTGAGATGACATATTCTATCATGATAAAAATAATTAATGGATTTGATAATATCTTTAAAACCCATGAAATTTATTCTAGATAGGTTTATATGATTTTTTGAGATAGTTTAATTAAATGGGTTCTTTACACCAATGGGTTTTTGAGAAAAACTAATAAAAGATGATATTGGTACTTTTGTGAAATAAAATAAATGCATAAAATTTATTAGATTCTTTAATTTTTTAATATCCTCGAAACCTGAAATTTTGTTTTTATAACAATATTTATATGAATTCAATGTGGTCTAATAGAAATGAAATATTTTGATGGTTAAAGAATCATTAATAATATGATGAATACACTATATTTTAGTCGGTTGAAAAAACAATCCATATCTACCTGAGTAAGGATTTTTTGAATGTGAGTGTTCTAAAGATTATGGTGATAGAAATTATAGTTTAGGAAGTACATTCATTATTAGTGAAATTTTTGTTTACTAACATATAAAAATAAAATCTCATTGTAATTGAGTACTACTAAAGCTGAGTCAATAAATACTACTCATTATTATTCCCAAATGAATTTTTCATCACATATAGTTATAATTTTTGAGAGTTTAACATTCATGGACACTATGAATTTGATATAATAATAAAATTACTATATGCACTTCCAATTTCATACTTCAACATTCTTGATTCAATAAAACTATTCATAGATATACTTTTTAAAAATTATTGGTTGAATATTGTGATTTGGGACTTCAGTTCATTGGTAGGAAAAGACAAGTTGCATAAATTGTTAACAAAGAATTACTCAAGGAGTGTTTTATGACTTGATAAAGAAAAAAAATTCATCCTTACCCCGACAAAAATAATCTAGGCCTTTCAATTTAATCCCTTTGATTTTTTTTCAAAGGGTGAGGTGAATGTGGAACAACTAATTGTTGTGTGTCAATGGGGGACACCATTTCATTAATTTGGGGTGTTTCATTTAAGTACATTTTCTATAATTTTGTTTCATTAATAGTTTTAATTATCTAAATAAAATAAACATATCTAGAAATCACAAACTATTTTAGTTAATATTTTATTTAAAAAACAAAACTTAATTCAATAGTTTTTCACAAATTCATCCCTGATCTAATAAAACCATGACATATTATTATTTAAATATTGTTAATAAAAACTAGTCATTGGATTACAAAGTATGAATATGATTAACCAAATTATAAAAAATGTATAAAATTTATATATAATTTATATGTATTTATTAATTCATAATAAATATTAACCCAATTTTTTGTAAAGTCATTTTATTTATCAAAATGAAAATTTCTTCCAAAATAGTTTTTATTTCATTTTTTTCATACTTATTATACATAATTACTAAAAAATTTGGAAATTATATTGGATAAAATCAAAATACCTATAAAAATAGATATTTATAATATGATTGGGATGTATATTTTAAATTTTCTTGAGAATATTTATTTTTGACCTAATAGTGAAAAATGAATATTATTTAAAAACAATATTTTTAAATCATTAAAACATTTAATTTGAAAGTCTATTTCAATTTTTTATTTTCTTGTAGTGTAAAATATGATCAATTTTTTTATAAATAATATATATAAATCTATACAAATAAATGTTATGTTTTTTTCTATAAGTGTGGTTTTATTCTTAAATAATATTTAATTAAAATTATTTATCATTTTATTTTAACCATTTATATTAAAATTTATTTATTCCAAAACAATATTAAATAATGAAAAATTTATTCCATATTTTGAATCATAATATTCATATTCGGTAAATATTTCAACATCATTTTTGATAAGAAATTTATAATATCTATTATTATAGTATGTCCCAAATGTAACAGGTAAATTTTGTTAATTAATGTAAAACAAGGGGTACAGTCTCAAAAGCATCCCAGTAGATGAATTTTTTTTGAATCACGAGACAAATTTTACAAAACTCATATTAACAAAAAATATCTTTCATTTTGGTGCCATTTTCATTGATAATTACATTAATATTATTTTTATTAATGAATAAATACAATGTGAGAGTCTTTATTTTAATATGGCTAATGTAAACTAAATATTATTAAAATATATAAATATAGTGTAAATGTGGTTATCAATTAAATTAATAATTTTTTTACTATAGACATTTTATATATTATTAATGATAATATTATTACCTATCACACTTATAAAACATTGATAATGCGAAAGTGCATGTAGTAGAAAATTCATTCAAAATAATTTTTTTGAATAATACCATTATGAATAATTTTTTCATTTGATGAATTCAATTTGTAATAATAAGTTATAATCAAATTTAAATGTGTTTATATTGTAGTTACATTGTTTTGTTAAAGTCAATTAAGCACAATTTATCAAATATTCCATAAATTATTGTACGTATTTTTATGATAAAACAGTTTTAGTTTCCAATTTAAAAATTAAAAAACACATAAATATGAAATTTAGGATATTTAATTGTCACTAATTTCATCCATGCTTCTTTTTATATAAATATTTTACATTATATGTAATTGTATTACCCTCGAAGTCTGTAGAATGTGTTTCCAGTGTTAAGGTAGAACTATGTCAATGTGGGGGTTAAAAAATAGATAAGGTTTAAAATAAAACCTATAAATGTACAAATTTTATTAGATGAAGGTATTTTTAAATTATTATAATATAAATTTTAAATTATTTCCATTTATTATAACTTTTCATGATTATAAAATATATTAAATTTTAATCTTTTATTTAATTCTATGTGTATCATTTCTATAACTAATAATAGTTCAATACTTAACCAATATTATTCACACCATGTAAACCAATATAGATGACCAAGAACTTCCAAAAATACCTTCCAAATATTCCTAAATTTTTCATTGAGGATCTTTCCTTATCAGAGGACCATCCTAAATGGCTTAATGTGTATTAAAAATGTTATCTTCTAAAGATGATCTATAACTTTTAACCTCGTGTTTTCATTTTATTTCTTCTTCTACCTCAATTATCTATTATATAAACATGATAATATATAAAAATTAATGTCTTCAGAATTCCCAAATTTCTATGGAAGGCTCAACCATTAGTCACCCCATTTTCATCCTTTGGTAAATTAAAACATCTATCCGAGGTATATATGACCTACCATCTCCAAATAACATTTTATTTTTTCCAAAACGACATTAAATCAATGGATATAAAGGTGTAATTAATGAAAAAATATTATATCTACCAAAAACATAAATTGTTTTGAAAATAATATATCATATACCTTTTAACCATTACATCTGTTTTAAAATGATCATGTCTCTTGTGTGTACGTGTGGACTACCATTTCCATGATGTGATGTTATTTTTTTCTCTTAACACAACTCTTGGATGATTATAAAAATGAATTTAATGATTAAAAATTATACGCACTAAATTATAAACAATATTTACAGGATTTAACCATTTCATAATTTTTTATCAATAAATAATATAAACTCTTAATTTTAGAGAAATTGGTGAAATACACATATGTGGTCTTTGTAAGAATAAATATTCATGAATGAATTTCAAATTATTTTGAAATAAAAATAACAAAATTTCATATAAATTAATGATATATTTTATAATGTATTAAATAATATTAAAATATTTATTCAACCTTATCAAATACAAACATCTAAAATAAGACCAATGGTAAGGTATTTTTTTATCTCATTTTCTTTAGGATTGATTACATTCATATTATATTTGGGAAAATTATGAGAATAATAACCACCAAAACCCAATACATATTATCTGTATCCATTTAGGAATTGTTTATTAATGTTAATATTTCCATTTCATCATTTTATGGATCATGAATCATCATGTGAGTTACAAGTACTTAAATTTATTTTAAATAAATATATATTTTATTATTTTCCTTTTAAACATATTTACCCCCATGTTAAGGTTCCATTATATGACTCTTGAATATTATTCATCAAAAACCATTGTATATTTTAATTAAATGTAAAATATTTTGTAATTTCATAAAAATTATTTAAATGGAATATACCTACCATTTTTAAAAATGATCTAAATTTCTGATTTTTTTAACAAGATATAAATTTAATTAATGTTTTAATGAGTAATGTATAAATATGATTCCCTTTTCTTTATGAAAAATAGTTTTTCAAATATTACATTAGAAATTTTCTTGATTATATTGAATAAAAATAATTTAATCAACATTATAAAATTTAAAAAAAAATTTCCGAAAAGGGTATTATTTTAAAAATGGTATAAAAATAATTTTGGAACGTAATTTATTATCTAGTTCTTACATGATGTTACAAATATGTTATTTTCAATATATTTCATCAATTTTATATTCAAATGGATTGATTTTACTTTAATAAAAATATTTTTTACAAAGAATTGGACTTATATAATCCTTCACCGACTGATGGATTATAACTTATTTTGAGATCATTCAATTTAATGTTATCTTGTTCTTTAACAATCTAAATTATTTTCTAGACATTATTTTTTTGAATTATCTGAATATTTTTAATTCAATTAATATTTTTTGTATCAATTCTATTATAATGATGATGTTTAAAATTAAAATATTTCTATATAGGGTTTTAGTAAATGGAATGTTATTCATTAGGTTATTTTATTTATATGGCGTTTATTGAATTTACATATTATTTATCTAATATTAATTAATGTTGATTATAATTAATTGTCAAA
Source organism: Viscum album (assembly GCA_963277665.1). Lineage (NCBI taxonomy): Eukaryota > Viridiplantae > Streptophyta > Magnoliopsida > Santalales > Viscaceae > Viscum > Viscum album. The sequence goes on along the minus strand of OY728140.1, from coordinate 1,300,037,175 downwards.
AGGAAGATTATTTATCACTCAATATATGATAAATTAATTTAATGTTCAAGTGATTAGTGGAGGGATGTTATTGATATCCCCTTAATGCAATAATATGACTCATGACACAAAAAAGGTGTCCACAGTAGATGTGTATCGATTAACACCAAACTATTAAATAGGAATGATGTCTTGGTCATGAGGCCATGATAGTTTGATTTTGGATAACATGGTTGTGGAATTTAAGTAATGTTAAATAATGAATATTTTTATTTATTTCCATTTTTTATAATTCATTTTAGATTACAAAGGTTATTTAATTTATTATAATAGCAGTTAATGTTCATTAAAATAATGTTATTTTGTAAATGTAATGTGTTTAGATTATGTAGTTTTAAAAATTTATTATGCATCATTTATTCATGATATATTATAATGAATATAACCACTATATTGAATATTGTTGTGCACAAGTGAAGTAATTGCATTTGTTGTCAATAACTTGTCATGGTGTGCCATCTGATGAAGTACATCTTAAAGACTGATGATTACAGAAGCATCAAATCAGACGATTGCTAAGATGTTCATAAGTTCAAAGCACGTGTATCAAGGAGATACATTGTCACAACATGATTAGAAGACCATGCACTATCTCTTAGTGCATGAGGATTTAAATTTGATCCGACCTCTCTGATTAGATCATTGAAGTTCTTTGGAGAATATGTGTGATTCAGGAGTTCGGTTGATGAAGATCCTTGAGAATTCTCTCCTAAGTAGAAAATGAAATGATGGAATTTTTAAGAAGAAGAAGAAAAGAAGAGGTGGGCTTGGAAGGTGGCTTGGCATTTGGCTTGAACTTATGGAAGAACATTGGATTTGACTAAGTCTTACACTTTGGCCTTAGCCAAAAAAATAGGCCAGCCAAGGCCAGCCCCCGAGTTCAACCCCACGGCTCATATGGGCACTAGGCGCCACGCCCATGGGGGATCCCATGGTGCAAGCACAAGGCGGCAGGGGGCTGTGTACCCCCGAGGGCACGCGGTGGTGAAGCCCGCGCACCCGAGTGTGCAGAGTGGGTGCTAGGAGCGCGCCCGCAGGGAGCAAGGTGGGTGCATAGCGCGCCCGCAGAGAGAACCCGGTGCGGGGCGGCACCGGGAGGGGAGAGGATTCAACTGAGCGCTTCCCGGCAGCGCTTGTTTGTTAAACCATGAGAAAATCTCGCGGCGTTTCGATGTGGGACAACGAATTTTTCCGCGGGAGCGATCCTGGCCGCACGATCGATCGCGCGCCAGATCTCGGCCGCACATCTGATCCGCGGCGAGGCGATCTGATCCAGGCCGTCCGATGTATTTCGATCGCCCGATCCAACGGCTCTCGGCTCATCTCCTTCGTTGAGCCACCCCGAAGCCACCCGACGTCTCCCGCTGAACCAGAGGCCACCCGACGACGGCATTCGAGATTCCGGCCACCTCCGATCAAAGTAAGACCTCCATTGTGATCGTCTGGCCCTAAGGAATCCATCCATGCCTTAAAATGTACATGCATACGTGAAATGGAGTTTTTCGAAGAATGGCCGAGGCAAATGAAGTTGCCGAGGCTTCGTGCATTCTTGCTTTGCATGGTTTGTGCTTTAACAGAGACATGCATACGTTCGAAAACACATGCACGTGAGGGGAACCATAAATGAGAAAACCCGCATTAATACATTGAAGAAGAACGTGATATGCGGAAGATCTTTTTAACGCGTTTGATGTTTTCAAAGACGCCGCAGATTTCGGGCATTCAAAACGTATTTCCCCGCGGATCATCCATGCACCTCCTCTGCCTATATAAAGAGGAGTCCGAGGCCGAGTGAAGGTTGCTGTTCATTCTTGAAGACCCGCGACGCTCTCTGCCTCGCGAAGTAAAATCCTGCACATCACATGCGCGACAAGAGGCTCCATGTTTTGTTCTCGCGCAACCCTTGTGCGAAGGGTTTCTGTTTGAGAAGAAAGGACCTTGCGCGCTACCTCTTTGTGCGACAAGAAGAGAATCCCCCCTACGCGCTACTCCTTGTGCGACAGGGAAGTTTGGGCAGTGCTCTTGTGCACCCGAGGTGTCTTTGACACCCTGCGCGACCCAAGGCAGGAGTACCTTGCGCGCCCCTTGAGGCCTTTGTGTTTGTGTGCCAAGTGAAGAGGAGTATACTGGTAGAGTGTGTGCACAAAGAGGAGAAGGTCGAGGACCTTTGTGATTTGGGTGAAAAAGGAAGACCACACTTCGTGTGTGTTTATATATTGAAGAAGAAGTACAAGTCAAGTGTGTGCACTAAAAGAATGAGTAGTGCATGTGTGCACAAGTGAAGAAGACCAACCTTGAGAAAAAGAGTACACACTCAAGTTTGTGAGTACAAAAGAACTGATCATTCTAAGTGATTGGGTTTTTGGTGAGCAAGACCAACGATATCTTTTGAAGACTGTTGAAGCTACTTGAAGTTTTGAACAACACCTTTGAAGAAGTGAAGTGGATCCATGATGAAGATGATGATGTGGAGTTGGGGGGTTTAACCAACTTGTAATTGGGGGGGGGGGTTACCAATTACTGTGTAATCATCTTTTGGCATAGTGAAGAATCCGTGTTGGGGGGTGTAACCAACACGGCAAGGAGTAGGTCTTTGTACCGAACCTTGTAAATCTCTGTGTTCTGTGCTCTCATTATTACTGCACCACTAAAAGAGTAGATCTAGGCTTTAACCAGCTGCAGAGGTTGAATTGATAATCCAAAGGGAACAATTCATAGAAAGAAAAAGTTATCACTAATTCACCCCACCCCTCTCAGTGATCACAACCGATCCAGGCATTTCAAGTGGTATCAGAGGGAGGTTGCCTCTGTAAGGATCTACTTCTGAGAAGATGGACAATCTGAATTCTGTTAATAGTAGGGGTGTTCCTACATTCGATGGAAAGAATTACCACAGCTGGAAAAATCGGATGTTTCCCTACCTTCTATCTCTCGGCCTTGATGTTAGAAATGCAACCTTATTTGGATTCCCTCCTCTTGCTAATGAAGATGCTATGACACTCGATGAGAAAAGAAATATGGAAGTTTATGGTAAAGCTCAAAATGCCATTCTTATGTCACTCTCAGAAAAGGTATACACAAAAGTCATGGGACTCAAGAATGCTAAAGAAATTTGGGACAAATTGGAAAGTAGTTATGAAGGCAACATGAAAGTCAAGGAAGCCAAATTACAAATTTGGAGAAGCAAGTTTGAAGATGTCAAGATGGGAGAAGAAGAAAATATTGATGATTATTTCACAAGAGTCAATGAAATTGTCAGTAACATTCGGGGCTTTGGAGAAAAGTTGGAGGACTCCACTATTGTTAAAAAGCTAATGAGAAATTTTCCTGACAGGTTTGACCCCAAAGTCTCAGCATTAGAAGACAGAGATGATCTCTCTCTTGATGAACTACACAAAATTCTCATTGCATATGAAATGAGGAAGATACCAGTATTCAAGAAGAAGATCAAGGATGAGATGGCTTTTGAGGCCATGAGACAACTCAAGATAAAAGATGACGAAGTCCTAGAATCAAGTGATACTGACAATGAAGAAAAGGATGAAGTTCTCAACACGATTATTTCTCTTTTTTCTAAAAGGTTTGGAAAAACTAAATTCAGGGGGAAAGGGAAATCACCATCGAGATGTTTCAATTGCAATAACATCGGACACTTTGTTGTAAACTGCCCCAAGAATAGATATAGTGCTCCAGAAGTTGAAGATGAGAAGTCACAAAAGAAGAAATGGAGTAGATACCCAAGAGAAGGAAACAAATCAGGTGTAAGAAATAAAAGGTTCGTTCCAGGTGAAAGAAGAAGCTATGTAAGCAAAGAGGAAGAATCAGACTCTACTTCAGCCAGTCAATTAGAAGAAGAAACGAATTTTATGGCTCATGTGGATAAAGGGTTTGATACCTGCAGCAGTGAAGATGATGAAAGTGAACGAACAGAGCTTGAATACAGATTGAAAGATGAATTAGAGGCTTGCCTTGAGCAAAACATTAAACTCAAGAAAGAGAAGAAATTGTTACAAAAGGAAACTAAAAGAATGACTGAGGAGTTGGAAGAATGTATGAAGAAAGAGACAATGTACATTGATGAAATCAAAAGACACAAACTGAAGATAGCTGAGCTGGACAAGATTGCAAAAGATCTTGAGGAGAAACTTCACCTCAAAGAAGAAGAACAATCAGAAACACAGTCCAAGTGGGTTGAAGCACAAAATAACTTGACAAAGATAAGAGAAGATTTTAACAAGGTTGTTGAAATCAAGGCAGAATCTTCTCATACTGGTGCTCAGAGGCAGGTCAACTCACCACTCAGTAAATCTCCAAATACATCTGTTATTTCTAACAATGTAGGTTCAAAGATAAAATCGAGACAAACCTGTGTAAAATCATCTTCAATGGAAGAAAGAAATTCCTCAGGAAGGACTACTCAAATCTTGGACAGAAAATTACAACATGACTCTTATCAGCGGAGAAGATCAAGGTTTAGAGGCTACTGCTGGTGCTGTGGTGTGTTTGGACATAAGGCCTATGCATGCTGGTATAACATGTCTTTTCTAAGCATGAGGCATGAGTCAAGGGGGAGACATCCTGGAACCCAGAGTGTTTTGAAGAAAACATCAAAACCTCCAATTCAGAACACATTTGACTGCCTGAGTGAAGCTTGTGAAAAATGTGACCAATAGGGTCATAGAGCTGATAAGTGTATGTCTACTCTTCCTGAACAAAAAATCAAAGAAATGAATGGAAAAGGTATTCAGGAAACCAATGATGAAATCACATGCTTTGCTGAAGTTTCTCTAAAATCAAGCAGTATAACCAAGTCATGGATTCTTGATAGTGGATGCTCATCCCACATGACTGGTGATACAAAAATTCTAAGCAACATTGAAAGTCATGAAGGAGGAACCGTGGTGTTTGGAAATGATCGTTCTCTGAAAATCAAGGGAGTTGGAAAGGCAATGATTGAAACAACAAATCTAAAATCCAATGATGTGTTATTTGTTGAAGGATTAAAACACAACCTACTGAGTGTAAGTCAATTATGTGATGATGGACATGAGGTGTTGTTCAAGAAGGATTCATGCATCATCAAGAGCTCAAAGGATGGACAAATAATTACTCAAGGAAGAAGAACCACTGGAAATCTATTTCAAATTGGTGATCCCATCAATTCTTGTTTTCTCAGCTCTAAAGATGAAAACAACCTCTGGCATAGAAGACTTGGCCATCTTGGTCAAAGGAGTATGAGTAAAATTCTGAAGTACAATGTTGTACGAGATCTACCCTAATTAAAGAGAGAAAAAGATGAAGTCTGCAACACATGTCAAAAGGGAAAACTGACCCATAGGTCACACAAAGGATTTGATATCATGTCTGCTAGGCCTCTTGAACTCATCCATACAGACATATGTGGACCAATGAGACAGAAGTCTACAAGAGGAGATTTCTATTTTATAACCTTCATTGATGATTTCACTCGGATGACCAATGTCATGTTCATGAAACACAAGTCAGAGGCAATCGCGAAGTTCAAGACTTTCAGAAGGCAGGCTGAGAAGGAACTAGAGCTCTGTATCAAGAAAGTAAGATCAGACAACGAAAAAGAATATACCGGTGATGTATTTGAAAGCTATATGGTCAAGCATGGAATCAAACATCAATATAGTACACCATATACTCCACAATATAATGGAGTGGCTGAACGAAAGAATCGAAGCATAGTTGAAATGGGGAGGACTATGTTAGCTGAGCATGATATCTCTCAGTTTTTCTGGAGAGAAGCAGTATGCACTGCTATACACATACAGAACAGATGTCTCCTGAGACCAGAAACACAAACGACAGCCTATGAAATGTGGTTTAACAGAAAACCAACTGTTAAATATTTCAAAGTCTTTGGCAGTCCCTGCATCATCAAGATTAAAAACATCAATCTGGGAAAGTTTGAAGAAAAAGCTGAAGAAGGAATCTTTATGGGTTACCTACCTAATGGAAAAGGCTACAGATGCTGGAATAAGAGGTTGAATAAAATGATTGACTGCAGTGATGTCATAATAATTGAAAACAACAGCAAACCATACACTGTGGATGATGTTGACTCAAAGAATGACACAGCCTTGGAACAGAAGAATGCAGAATTACCTGAGCCAACACCAACTGCTGGTGAGATCAACTCTGAATATACCAGTGATGAAGATGAAGGTAATGAAAATGGATGAAGAAGATACAACAAATTGAAGAAGCATGTTGACACAGAAAATGTCCTTGGAGACCTACAGTCCTCTGTAAGAACTAGAAGAAGATTGAGATTGGAAGATCAGACTGCACTGGTTTCTCAAGTTGAACCTCACACAGTGGCTGAAGCAGTTGTACATGAGGAATGGATACAAGCTATGCATGAGGAACTCAATCAAATTGAAAAGAACTACACTTGGGATCTTGTGCCAAGGCCCAAAAATAAAAATGTTATTGGGACAAAGTGGGTGTTTAGAAACAAACTCAATTAAAAGGGAGAAGTTTCCAGAAACAAGGCCAGACTTGTATGCAAAGGATATTCACAAATGGAAGGAATCGACTTTGAGGAAACCTTTGCACCAGTTGCAAGACTGGAAACTATCAAAATGTTCTTAGCAGTTGCAGCACACAAGCAGTACAAGGTCTATCAGATGGATGTGAAATCTGCATTTCTGAATGGAGATCTTGAAGAAGAGGTGTATATTGAACAACCAGAGGGTTTTTTGCTGGACAAAGATGGTAGTATGGTGTGCAGATTGAGAAAAGACTTGTATGGATTGAAGCAGGCCCCTAGAGCCTGGTACTCAAAATTGGATGGTTGTCTTAAAGACATGAAATTTATCAAAGGAACAGTTGACAGTAACCTCTATGTTAGAGAAATGGCCAATGGTACCCTCATAGTCATTATCTATGTGAATGATATCATTTTTGCTGGTAACAAGGAAGGACTATGTGAAGAATTTGCTGATCAGATGAAAAGAACTTTTGAAATGTCGATGCTTGGTCAAATGACATACTTTCTAGGATTTCAGGTGGAACAAAGACAAAACTCCATATTTCTTTCACAAGAAAAGTACGCAAGGGACTTAGTGAAAAGGTTTGGAATGGAAAGTTCAAAGGAAGTCTCCACACCAATCTCTGTCGGAACCAAGCTATGCAAGGATGAAGAAGGCAACAATGTTGATCAGAAAGAGTTCAGAAGAATTATTGGCAGTCTACTTTATCTCACGGCTTTAAGGCCAGATATAGCATATGCAGTGACTTTGTGTGCCAGATTCCAAAGTGATCCAAAATAATCTCATTTAACTGCAGCCAAAAGAATCCTGAGATATGTTAAAGGAACCCTCAACTATGGACTCTTATACAAACACAGTGAAAACATACAGTTGTTGGGATTCACAGATGCTGATTGGGCTGGTGATTGCACTGATAGAAGATCCACATCTGGTGGAACCTTCTTTCTGGGAGAAGGGTGTGTTAGTTGGTACAGCAAGAAACAAAATTCTGTAACATTGAGCACAGCTGAAGCAGAGTATGTGGCCGCTACACATGCATGTACTCAAATGATTTGGATGCAGGTGCAGCTAGCAGATTTGAGGATTAAAGCTGAAAAACCATTGAGGATCTTATGTGATAATCAAAGTGCAATTGGGTTGTCTAAGAATCCTATCCAACACTCCAGATCCAAGCACATTGATATAAAATATCATTTCATCAAAGAAAGGGTCGCCAGTGGAGACATCAAGCTAGACTACATTCCTACTCAAGATCAGGTGGCAGACATTTTCACCAAAGCTATGCCTACGGAAAGATTTGTTGAATTGAGGCTGAAACTTCATGTTCAGCCTTCTACTCTCACTTGAGGAAGAAGAAGGTCCCTCCTTATTCCCTAAATTTTTGTATTCTTGTACTTACATGTAGGGAATTGAAGGAGATGAGTGCATCCCCTGAGGGGGAGCATTGGTAGTTGAAGATGTGCAGGTTCCAGAAGCTCTATATTCTGAGTATGGTTTCCATTCATCCCTTTGCATTTGTTGGCCAATAAGGGGGAGAAATCATCAGGCACACGACATTCTCTCAGTGTGCTTCGGAGTATTGACAACCAAATACAAAGGGGGAGATTGTTGTGCCCAAGTGAAGTAATTGCATTTTTTGTCAATAACTTGTCATGGTGTGCCATCTGATGAAGTACATCTTGAAGACTGATGATTACAGAAGCATTAAATCAGACGATTGCTAAGCTGTTCATAAGTTCAAAGCACGTGTATCAAGGAGATACATTGTCACAACATGATTAGAAGACCATGCACTATCTCTTAGTGCATGAGGATTTAAATTTGATCCGACCTCTCTGATTAGATCATTGAAGTTCTTTGAAGAATATGTGTGATTCAGGAGTTCGGTTGATGAAGATCCTTGAGAATTCTCTCCTAAGTAGAAAATGAAATGATGGAATTCTTAAGAAGAAGAAGAAAAGAAGAGGTGGGCTTGGAAGGTGGCTTGGCATTTGGCTTGAACTTATGGATGAACTTTGGATTTGACTAAGTCTTACTCTTTGGCCTTAGCCAAGAAAATAGGCCAGCCAAGGCCAGCCCACGAGTTCAACCCCACGGCTCATATGGGCACTAGGCGCCACGCCCATGGGGGATCCCATGGTGCAAGCACAAGGCGGCAGGGGGCTGTGTACCCCCGAGGGCACGCGGTGGTGAAGCCCGCGCACCCGAGTGTGCAGAGTGGGCGCTAGGAGCGCGCCCGCAGGGAGCAAGGTGGGCGCATAGCGCGCCCGCAGAGAGAACCCGGTGCGGGGCGGCACCGGGAGGGGAGAGGATTCAACTGAGCGCTTCCCGGCAGCGCTTGTTTGTTAAACCGTGAAAAAATATCGCGGCGTTTTGATGTGGGATGACGAATTTTTCCGCGGGAGCGATCCTGGCCGCACGATCGATCGCGCGCCAGATCTCGGCCGCACATCTGATCCGCGGCGAGGCGATCTGATCCAGGCCGTCCGATGTATTTCGATCGCCCGATCCAACGGCTCCCGGCTCATCTCCTTCGTTGAGCCACCCCGAAGCCACCCGACGTCTCCCGCTGAACCAGAGGCCACCCGACGACGGCATTCGAGATTCCGGCCACCTCCGATCAAAGTAAGACCTCCATTGTGATCGTCTGGCCCTAAGGAATCCATCCATGCCTTAAAATGTACATGCATACGTGAAATGGAGTTTTTCGAAGAACGGCCGAGGCAAATGAAGTTGCCGAGGCTTCGTGCATTCTTGCTTTGCATGGTTTGTGCTTTAACAGAGACATGAATACGTTCGAAAACGCATGCACGTGAGGGGAACCATAAATGAGAAAACCCGCATTAATACAGTGAAGAAGAACATGATATGCGGAAGATCTTTTTAACGCGTTTGAAGTTTTCAAAGACGCCGCAGATTTCGGGCATTCAAAACGTATTTCCCCGCGGATCATCCATGCACCTCCTCTGCCTATATAAAGAGGAGTCTGAGGCCGAGTGAAGGTTGCTGTTCATTCTTGAAGACCCGCGACGCTCTCTGCCTCGCGAAGTAAAATCCTGCGCATCACTTGCGCGACAAGAGGCTCCAGGTTTTGTTCTCGTGCAACCCTTGTGCGAAGGGTTTCTGTTTGAGAAGAAAGGACCTTGCGCGCTACCTCTTTGTGCGACAAGAAGAGAATCCCCCCTGCGCGCTACTCCTTGCGCGACAGGGACGTTTGGGCAGTGCTCTTGTGCGCCCGAGGTGTCTTTGACACCCTGCGAGACCCAAGGCAGGAGTACCTTGCGCGCCCCTTGAGGCCTTTGTGTTTGTGTGCCACGTGAAGAGGAGTATACTGGTAGAGTGTGTGCACAAAGAGGAGAAGGCCGAGGACCTTTGTGCTTTGGGTTCAAAAGGAAGACCACACTTCGTGTGTGTTTATATATTGAAGAAGAAGGACAAGTCAAGTGTGTGCACTAAAAGAATGAGTAGTGCATGTGTGCACAAGTGAAGAAGACCAACCTTGAGAAAAAGAGTACACACTCAAGTTTGTGAGTACAAAAGAACTGATCATTCTAAGTGATTGGGTTTATGGTGAGCAAGACCAACGATATCTTTTGAAGACTGTTGAAGCTACGTGAAGTTTTGAACAACACCTTTGAAGAAGTGAAGTGGAGCCATGATGAAGATGATGCTGTGGAGTTGGGGGGTTTAACCAACTTGTAATTGGGGGGGGGAACCAATTACTGTGTAATCATCTTTTGGCATAGTGAAGAATCCGTGTTGGGGGGTGTAACCAACACGGCAAGGAGTAGGTCTTTGTACCGAACCTTGTAAATCTCTGTGTTCTGTGCTCTCATTATTACTGCACCACTAAAAGTGTAGATCTAGGCTTTAACCACCTGCAGAGGTTGAATTGATAATCCAAAGGGAACAATTCATAAAAAGAAAAAGTTATCACTGATTCACCCCTCCCCTCTCAGTGATCACCACCGATCCAGGCATTTCAAATATGATATCAAATTTTATTTGTTTTTCTTTCATTATGATATGGAGAATAAATATTCTAATGATTTTCAAATATTCATGTACATTTTTCTCACAATAGTTTTAATTACCTATGAAATATGGATTCCTTATTTGTGTATGAATTTCCAAGACTGTAAAACTAATCGATATCTACTACAATGATACCTTGTATCAATTAACATTATAATAATTATAAAGAATTTATATTTTAATGTTGTTAGGGAGTTATAGTTGGTATATAAAAATGTTTAGTAGGTCTCTTAAGAACATGATTTATAATGAATGTATCTAATATAAATACAATAAATATCTATTAGGGTAATTTAGAATGTATAAAATCATAAGAAATTTTATTCCCTGGCATATTATTCACGATTATTTGGAGATAACTCTGTATGTTACATTGTTAAGACATGGATCATGAATAAAGTATGAAGGAATAAGATGAAAAACAATGGTTAAGGATTTATGAAGGATGGATTATTAGTCTACACATTATGTTTCATGTGTTGTGGTGTAGGGGTATTATATTTTTTTATTGATAACATTTAAATATAATCATACGAATAATATAATCAATACTATTTTTATTATTTATTAGAGTACCACATAGGCATTACTTAAGTTTTATTGTATTGTTTATTAATAAATGGTATATATACAGTATAATATTAATGGTTATTGGATAAATAATTATATCATAATTTCTGAACATAAGTTAAATTCTGTTGATATCATTTATGGTTAATATTATCATTTATTAATTGTGGTTATTAGGTTTAAAAAGTTGTTATATTCATGGAATATAAGTTATATCATGTAGATTACCATTATAATGAAAAGTTATTTAGTTACTATGTGGTAAAATATATATTTCAAGGAGATCATTATTTTTTGTAACATTATAGGATTAAGGTGAATGTAATTTTTTGGAATAATATGGGATTTGAGGCAAAAAATTGATTAATATTATTTAAAGAGGATCAATTTAGTAACCTTTTTTTAAAATATATAATTTTTATGTTTTTATAGTTCCTCAATTTATCTATATTTAGTTCTATGTATACATTTACTTATATATGTTCAAGTAATATTCATTGTGTGTTATATGAAATTATTAGGTGATATTGTTGTTTAGAGAAAAATATTAAATTCATTTTTGAAGAATAATTGACTAAACCATATTGATTTTTGGTATCAAATTTAACCATGTGTATTTGAAAAAAAATAATTTATCTTTGGTTACTATTGATATTTTGGGGATTAATTGATACTCATATTAATTATTATTTTATATTTTTTTGTCTAATTCAGTTTTATTGAGTAGGAATTACATTTCAATTTTTGGGTGTCTTATAGTGGCTAAAAGATTAATTGTAGTGATTCATGCATGAAAACATTCATCATGATCATGATTATAGACTTCAAAAATTAAAATCATTCTTATACAATTGGAAGAAATCCTATAGGTAAATTTGATCATACCTTTTATCCCTATTGTATAGAAATTTCAAAATAACAAGAAAATAGAAGATATATCTATCAATTCTAATGTAGAATGTAACATGAAACTACCAATGTGCATTCATAGGAATGTGTTTTCATGTCTACATATTATATAAATACAATAATAATATGTTCCTGGATCATAACAGTGAAATTATTTTTTATGATAAAATTATATCTGAATTTTTGATAGGAAATGATATATTTTTGTTTCAAAAAGAAAAATTAAAATATGGTGCATGTGAATTCCTTACGGTGGGGGAATATAATTCAATAATAATATAGTTTACTGTTTGTTCTAAATAGAAAATTATTTATATCATGCAAGACATGAAACACCGAGTTCAATTAAACTATGAAATAATATTATTTAAATAAGGCTATTCTATCCAAGTTATTGAATTGGAAGGTATTAATAGGAATAATAAATTTTTTAAAAAATATATATATGCTTTATATAATGTATATATGTTGATTAATTCATATTAATAAATAAAAAATTTGTATTGTGGTTTTATTATTCCTCAAAAACACATATTCATTAAAAATGGTTTATATTTCATTTTGTGTTCCAATTTTATAATTTATTACATCTATTTATGTTATTTTAATTTAAAATATTGAAATAATATTCAAATAAAGAATTTATAATATGATAATATTGAATTTTTCTTAATTTTCTAAAATGGATAATTTCTTATGTGTAACGAACTATAATCTTTTAAAAACTATCATTTATTTTCTTTAATGTAACTAATTAATATATCTCACTCTAGTTTAAATTATATTGTAATGTGACAAAAGATCAATTTTAGTAAGAAAAATATTAGTAACAGCATATTAATCAATATTATATTTTTTTTGGAATAAGTTCATTTTTATTCTTAAAACAAAATTTTTAAAAACAAAAATCATTGCATTCTGTAAATTTATTTTAAATTTTATTTCATAAATATTTAGAAATTCATTATTGAAAAAGTTATTCTATATTTCGATTCAATAGGTATATATTTCGTAAATAATTTTATTTAATTTTCTTATAATGAATTGTTACCATGATAAAAATGTATCCCCTGGAAATGGGAAAAACATGTCACTTTTTGTTAAAACAATGTGATATGGACGCAAAATCAACCCCAAAATGAATTTATTTATATTTATTAGATTATTTTCTCCATATAAATCAAAAAATAGAATGAATAGTATTTTAGAGCCATTTTCAGCCAATAATTACTATAATATTAGTTTATATAAATAATAAATACAAAATTTCAGTATCATTCCTTTAATATCACTAATTTATTTTAATTATGACTTAAATATATTATGAATGGTTATAAATTGTTAGTTTTATTATAAATATATTATTTTACTAATAGATTTTTTTAAAAATTATATTGATGATAAAATTACTATACACATCTATGTAACACCAATATAATGCTTCTGCAAGAAGTAAAATAAATTAGTTAAGTAGTTTTAAAAACAATTATTTTAATTATATTTTTATGAAAGATTGAAATCCATGGAATAAATAGGTAAATAAAATTATAATTATTGGTAAATGTGTTTATATTAGATTTTTATTTTATTCTTGAACTATTTTATGTAAAATTAAAAGGTCCCAAAAATGGTTATATGAAATATTAAATAGAAAAAATCTTATTATATAACTTATAAATCAGTATAATAATGAATGTTGAAATTTGGGGTGTGAAATTATAATGACCAACTCTTTTAATACGTGAAATTAAATTACTTTTGTGGACTACTTAGAACATTAAAAAAGATACAAAACTCTATACTTGTCTATTGCCTTTAGAGTCTTAGAAACATAAAAAATAATACATAAATGAGAAAAATATTCTCCCACTAGGTTTCTCTTGCCTAATATACTTCTTAGACACATATAACATAATAAATATGTTCATAAATAGGGGGAGGGAAACCTGAAAATGGGGCATTATCCGATGATCAGTAAGGGTAAAAAAGATAGATACATAAGAATAATCATGAAAATATTTGTATGATAATACGATCATTAAAATAGATGATCATACCCTACATATCATATATCATAAACAGAAATTGTGTATTTTCATATGACAAGGCTCACAAGGAAATAAAGAACATAAATCATCAAAGAATTACATAGGAATAAAACATGGAATCATGGAAGAACAAGAATAATATATAATGATTTTCATATTATTGAAGGAACTGATGATGAGACCATATTATTGGTCAAATTCCTTCACTTAACTGGGTTCACACCCCCATTATGGTCATATTTTACTAAGACGTGTTCAATCCTCATTTTAGCTATATAATACAGAACATGGTTCATTTCTTGTTCCAGTTCTATAATACTAAACGAAGATCATTTATCATTATATCCATGTCTATATAATGAGATATAAATCACTACCAAATGAATTGGAGGTATATATAGGCTCCACCAATATAATATTGAAATCATACATACATGTTCTAAAAAAACAAAAAAAATCATATCATAACACATAAAATAAAATGGGTATCATAAAATTTTAATAATTCCATAAAATTTAATAAATGATACATTTTTTCTAATTATTTCATCAAAATCATAACCTAATAAAATAAATCAGGTTTTATAACCATATAACCCATGAAAGAAAAACATGTTTCATAAGAAAAATTCTGTAAAAAAATAAATAATTCAAGAAATAATATGAAGGTATTGTTTGGATTTTTTTCTATAAGGTCTTGAGTGACATCAAGAGATGTCATATGATATGGAAAATAACATGGAGGGATATTTTTAACAGTTTTTGGATGAAAATATCTATTATTCATTGAAAATCGATCTTTAAAACATAAAACATTTTGAAAATAATTTACATTGAAAATAATTTGAAAACATAATAAGAAGGATTGAAAACCATTATCCTTGAAAATATGTAAAATATTATTTATGTCATTTTAAAAACCATTTCTCTTGAAAATATATAAATTGATATTGAAAACATTTTTAAAAATATTTTCGTTAAAAACTTATAATTAAGGAATCAAAAAAGATAAAAAAAATTCATTGGAAATATATTTGAAAATATATAAATGTCAATTTGAAACCCTAAAAACATTTTTATAAATGTATTTACTTTAGAATTATCTTCATGGATTATTTCAAAACATTTTTTAAAACAATTTTGAATACATGGATTTTGTAATAATACCTATATCTGACAAAAGATAGAATTATGGTCATATTTTCTTTAAAACAATTTCTTTATTGTATTATATACCCAATATTTGGAAAAGATGAAAATATATGAATATTATATAAATAATTATAAGATAAGGAATCTAATGAGCATTATTGAGATATAGATTATAATACTTAATCAAAGAATCGTAATAATTAACAACCTCTAAAAGTGATGAGATTGTTTCAAATATATTTAAAAGAAGTAAATTCAAGAACTAACAAGTAACATTAAATTATATACACTTCAAAAATGAATTTTGAGTGTAACGAGAAATATGAGTATCATAGAAGGAAAATTGAGATTTTTTTTAGATTTTGTAACTTTTAAAACATAATCCTAAAGATGAAAATAATATAAAATTGTTATTTAAAAAAATATTTAATAATAATATTCATATAATATATTCAATACCATTATATACTCAACACATATGAAAATAGGGGTGAACATGACATGTACTTCATGGAAATAAAGAGAGAGAAAACATCCACGTACATTGATTATTGAATATCTTCATACTCATAAAAAATTTCTATATAAAAAATTTAATATTACGAGAAAATATTAAATTGAATAATATTCTAATTTAAAATTACATGTATAGTTTTATTATGATGTTATATTACACTTGCGTTAACAATTGATTGTTGAGTTTTAACATTGCGTAATGTCAAAATTGTTCTTCAAATGTGTGCTAAATTGTTATTTCATTGGTCCTTATACATTTATCATGGTTTCATTAATTTACACTATGATAAAAATTTAATTTATATAAATTATATGTGTATTATAATATTCTATAAAATGTAGAAGTATGAAATGGAATACAACGTTCTTGGAGATGATAAGTCCTACATATACATGAACATTTTTTCTGTTCTTATTTTCTAAATAAAATAAAGAAAGGAAATGCAATATATATATATATGTATATATGATATTATAATTATTATTCCATATATATGACATAAAATCACCAAACCAATCCTTAATAAATTCCATTTAGTGTGGGAAATAATCACATCACTTTGATGGGGCGGTTGTCCACATTTCCTCAAACGAAACTATCGTATTTAAACCAAAAGAAAATATAATTATATTTATATTAAAAGGAATAAAAATCATAAATAAATAATGAATATTATATGAATTATATATAGATTATATTTCTATGAAATTTTTCACAATGAGAGTAGGTAAAGGAAGAATGAACTATCATTATTTTGTGATGTTGTTGTTTGTTGTACACATAAACAATAATTTTGTTACCCATTAGATGTAGTTTTGTGTAAGTGTAGGTATAAATAATATAATAAAAACATATATGAATATTTTGGGTACATTTTTTTAAAAAATGGTACAATATGAATTGAGGTGGGGGAAAAATAAAATAAAATAAAGGAGCATGAGATAAAATGGTACATCTCATTTTAGTTTCTTCCGAAAGGATTCCTTGGATTTATTTTAATATTAGGAGGATTCTATAATAAAGGTATTATTTTTGTTGGGTATTTTAGTATATCTTGAAAACACATTAGTGGTTATAATGGTTTAATTAAGTGGATTATAGGAGACCTTTTTATAGTGGCTGAGGGTGGAACTATTGTAATATTTTGATAGAGAAATTGCATACATGTTTTTCACATGAAATGTGTATCCAATAATGAATAAATTATATAAAATGTATGATAGTGTAGAAATATTTATAAAAAATAGGTTTTGAAAAATTTTCTATGTCATTTTTTTGTTTCTAATTTTTTGTTTAGTCCTTCGTTATGATTATTTTTACCATAATTGTTGTAATTAAATTTAATTACATTACCTAAAATTTTTGGTCGAAAACATAGTTGAAAATATTAGGCAATTTAAATTAATATAATTCCAAATATGGATTCCATATTTACAAATTCTCATCATATAAGTCTCATAAATTAATTTAAAAATAATCATGCAGCCTGGTCAACAATAAAGGTTTTTAAAGTAAAAACATTCAAATGTTTTCCATATTTTTATAAAAAATTTAAAAGTGAAATTCTTCTATATAAGTTAAATTTAAGTAATTTATTAAATAGTATCTAATTAAAATTTTAAACTATTTTAAAATATTATTTATCTTTTTAAATAAACTAGATGAATAAATTGTTTGGAATTTAAATTCTATATTTTTTCACTATTCATTGGTGGAATATTGAAATTATTTGTTTGAATATTTTAAATATATATTACATTAATATATCTTATGAATCTGAATTAATTTTATTTATTATGATAAAAAAAATTTGTGACTGTAAAAATAATAATATTTTCCTTTATATTCAATCGGTTTTCATATTCATTTCTAATTAATTGGTATCCTAGGAATTCATATAATATTTGTGTAAACTATATATTTTCATAAATTAGTTATTTCTATTCATAACTAATAATTTAATTGCTTGGTTATATATTATTAAATATAGTGATACAATTTTTTTGATATACTATTGTTCAGTAAAACTCTGTTTTACGTGTTATATTAGACTTTGGGGAAAGTCATTATTTCATATAACGCAAGGAAAACACCGATTCCCATGTATAGAAATCTACAATTTATAAAGTGTGTAGTGAATCATTAACTATGTGTTGTCTAAAACACAAGAACAAATAGTTATTTTATAAAAAATTAACCATTTATATTGATGTGTGAAATAGAAAATATCAAAATGTTTAAATTCAACTGAAAAAAATAATTAAAAAATTATCATGGTGTTACATTATAGCCACCATAAAAAATTTACAATGAAATTCAGCTCGATTATCAATGGTTTAATACTTGAAATTTTATTTTTCAGAATCCCACATCGTAAAAATGAATATTAAAATATCAAATAAAAAGGAAATGATTAAACCATAACAGTTTTCCTAATTGATATATAAATAGGAATCCACATATTTGGACATAGGTGGGATGTGAAAACATTTATAAGGAAGATAAATCTAACTACCATATTCTAATGGAGAGAGATAGAGAAAATTTTCATGGGAAATTCTACAATCACAAATCCATAAATCTTCGATTATCTAAGGAACTAATTGATTCATCATAAATGACGGTACTAGGAAAACGTTTGTTTCTTATTTATCATTATTCCTAAAGTTAATTTTTTTCATGAATGTATATACATTCAAGATATGTGAAAAACATTACCCTTTGTTGTTTATTTATCCACGTCAATGATTTCTTTAAAAAGGAAGGTGATTTTTATATTTTGTAAGTTCCAAAAGATCCTGAGATCAATGATATTAAATCCAATATATCATCAGTTATCATAAAAAATGTAGTATGAATAGGCTCTCCAATATGGATATATCGATATATTTAGAGATAACACATTAATATTGCAGAATTTATTTTATTTTTAACCTAAACATTCCAAAATGGAATACCTTATAACCCTTCTGAAAGATGATAAATAACATCTTTAGAAAAAACAATAATGAATGGATATTTAAATTTATACCCCATAAAACATAATGTAACACATATTTTTCTCATCCCAAACATGAGATTACCCTTATCATATATTCCTATAAAATATTTTAATAAACTTAAATTCATAAATCCTTTTGGAAAGCATGAATTATTTTGTATTACAATTATTACTAGATATATTATTTAAAACCAATATGTTGTAAAGCTCATCCCTGATGACATGAAAAACTTTTCCTATAATCCTATCTAGAGTAATCCATACTATGAATTTTATATATTCATATCCAATATATCATTATCCAAACATTAGTATCTCAATGCGAGGCATTAATTAATTGATACCTTCCCTTAATCAAAGTATCACCATTCAATTAAATAATTTATCTATGTATTCATCACCATCCTAAATTTCCTTCTTAATAAACAATGAAAACATTTACTAAGAAACATATATATTTAATTATTCATATAAACCAATTTAGGAATTCCAAATCATATATCGTTCATTCATCCAAAATTATTCTTAAAACAATACATATGCTTCGTCAACTTATTATTTAACACATCATTCCTTGAGTATTACATATGAATAATTTCGTAAGGATCGTCATATTGAATCTAAGAAAGATTTATAAGTTTAGTGTAAAAAATACTCAAAGCGCATCAAATAAATACCACATGTCATTTTTTGTCTCTTTAACATTATAAGTATATCCAATACTCTTACAACATTCCTAATTATCATTCTGATATTTACAATTGGTTAATAGATTCTCTTAATTCCAATTCATTACACATCAGAATAATTAAATTTTCACCATGTAATTTTTTATTAATTCCATTGACTAAATCCAAAAAATAATAGCGTGATCAACATTATTATAGTGGGAAATCAGGTAATCCTGAAAAAAATAACTTAAGGATGTATAAATTATGGAATGTTCCTTAAAATATGACACCTCTTGTTTATCCATGGATATTCATATCCATCTTTTATTTAGATCATTCATGATGTTTTATGATGATTTTGTGAATTCTCAAATCATACCCCCACCCATGAGTGTCAAAACATGTGTGCAATAAGGCCCATTATAATGTACCAGATTACCCCAATTCATTCCCAAAATATATTTTCAGAGTTTTTACCACTAGGATCATCAATTCCTGACTAACATCAACATATAGTCACTAGATAAGGATGTGATTCTAGGACACCTCTAATCCATACCTTTTACAAAATTCCATTATATTTCCCTTAATGATAACGCATCCCAATAATTATCTGTAAAGACATCCCTTGACAAATAATTTAAAATATAAATAGGGAACTCTACAAATTTTTGTCAACCTAGATTCTAATGGATTACAAAACCTTTCTCTAATAGAAAATATAATGATGATTTCTTTGTATACATAGAAAATACAAAACCTTTTCAAATTACATTAATCTTTATACAAAAAAATTATAAAATACTATAATAATATTGTTAATTTGGAAGCCATGAGACATACACACCAGACAATACATGAGTTTCATTATCTCCTACTAGGTTTTACAGGACTGTCACCCTTCTTAGACACATTAATCATAATATATATATTCCTAACATGGGAGAAGGAGACATAAAAAAGGGGTGAGTTTATATGCGGAGTAAGGGTAAAAAAGGTAAATACATTCCCATAATCATGAGAATAATGGTATAGGAACATGATCATTAATATAGAATACAATTTCTTGCATACCAAGACCATCTTAGTGGACAAGGATATTTACTAAACCAGGATCACACTTTGTTCTAGTCCTATATTACTAAACTGAGTTCATTCCTCTTTTCGTCGCTATAATAATGAACCAAGTTCAATTATTGATCTAGCCCTATAATATAGAATTGAGTTAATTTCTCATTCAATCTCTGCATATCTTAATATATATACATAAATACCAAATGCATTGGAGGGTCATATACGTCACACCAATTTCATAATGAAATCATACATGAATGTTCAAACAAATCCAAAACAATCGTATAAAA
Organism: Viscum album; assembly: GCA_963277665.1. NCBI lineage: Eukaryota > Viridiplantae > Streptophyta > Magnoliopsida > Santalales > Viscaceae > Viscum > Viscum album. The sequence goes on along the minus strand of OY728140.1, from coordinate 1,300,016,348 downwards.
ACCTATGAAATTAAATTTGTATCATACCATAACCAATTATTAAATAAACATGTTTCATAATCATTTCATTATAATTATATCCTGTGAAAAGAATTAGGTTTCAAAATCATATAACTCGTGAAAGGGAAATGAGTGTCAAAAGCATCATTCCAACAAAACATTAACAGTTTATGAACTAATATGAATATATCATTTGGATTATTTCCAATAAGGGATTTATTAACATAAATTTATGCCTTATAAAATGGAAAATTACATGGAAAGATATTTTTAAATCATCTCTTGAGAAAAATATCCTTTCATTTTGGAAACATGATTTTTAAAAAGACAACAATTTTCTAAACCATTTTCTATGAAAATAATTTAAAAACATATAAATAAGTATTGATATCATTTTGAAAAAAATTCCATGAAAAAACATAAAATAATGTTTTAAAATTTATGAAACACATTTTCCTTGAAAAATTATATAATATGATTTAAAACATATCGAAAATTTATTTCCTTGGGAATATATAAAAGAAGCTTCAAAATAATTTAAAACATTTATATAATAATATATTTGAGAACCTATAAATGGAAACTTTAAAAAATAACACATTTTTAGAATAATTTTTTTTTAAAATAATATTCATGCATCATTTAATTTTATTAAGGAATACTTTTTTAAAGACATGGTTCATGTTATTAAAAATATATCTAACCGAAAAGATAAATTCTATCTTATTTTATTAAAAACATTTTTCAAACTATCATAAGTACCAAATTGTGTAAAAAAAGGTACTAATACATAAATATATATATATTAAATAATCAATTTATAAGTAACATAATGAGTGTTCATGAGATATATATCCAATAATTTTATAAAATTATCATAATCATTAACAATCTTAAAAACTATTGACATAGATTTAATTAGCATTTTTCACTTGGTAACATGGAATCATAGTATCCATTTTGAAAAAGAAAATTAATTGAAGGTTAAAATTTCATGTATATAATATGAATAATTATATAACATGTTAAATTTATGCATATACACCTCAAAAAAATAATTTAGGTGCACAACAAAACATGAGTCTCCATGAAGGAAAACTGAGATGAAACTATTTTACTGATTTGTTAATTATTGAATCATAATCAACATGAATGAATGATAATAAAATGTATATCTAAATACTGAAAAATTTAATAAAAATATTTATATAATACAATCCTCAACATTATATACACCATTCACAATGAAAGAGTGGTGAACATGTCATGTTTGTTACGAAAATAAAAAATATGATTTAATCCCCTTACCATGTGTCTTGACTTTCTTCACAATCATACAAGCTTCTTGTATAATAAATTTATATTTATATTAAATATTTTAAATATAAATATTAATATATATAATACCAAATATTGTTTTATAATGACCTTATATTACCCACTATGAAAAAATTCTATGTTATGGTTTCACTTTGGGTAGTATTCATTTTTATCGTCGTATGTGTCTTAATTTTTAATATCTATTTACCTTGTACATTTATAATTATTTCCATAATGTACAGAATAATATAAATTTAATTTCTATTCATTATATTTTTATTATTATAATCTATATAATATAGAGGTATTAAATTTTATACCCCTTTCCTTGAGATGGTAAGCTGTACATACACATGAACATTGTTTTTGTTTTTTGGTCATATTGAAAGAAATAATAAAGATAAAATATATTTATAAAAATATATATTTTAATTTCAGTAAAATAATTATATAATATATATAATATAAGTTCACTTAACCCACCCTTATTAAATTCCATGTTGTTTTTGACGGACTCATAAAGCTTTGAGGTGGTGGTAATCCACACATACTCAAAACAAATTATCATATTTACACCAAATGGAACATATAAAATATTTTTTTATGAGAGAATTAATAAAATAGAAAAATAAATAATATAATAAAAAATTTATATTAAAACATTTTAAATTATAATTATTAACATGAGAGACAGATATTGAGAAAACAAGCAATCATCGTTTTGTGAGATAGTTGTTTGATGTACACAGAAACAATATGTTTGTTACCCATTATATGGTGGTGTGTATAAGAGTATGAAAAATAATAATGATAAAACCAACATTTTAATTAAGGATACTAGTTTTTTTAATGGAATATGGTAATTGAGGTGGTGGAGAATAAATATAACAATAAAGGAGCATTAGAGAATACATTACCTCTTAATCGGGTAACTTCTTTTGGATTGTTCAAAAATGCTTCCTTAGAATGATTTATTCATAATAGATGAATTATATGACTATTATAGTATTTCTGGGAGGATATTGGTATAGATAATGTCCAATATTATGTTGTTTTAAAGGGATAAATAAATTGGGGAGATGAGGCATTTTTATAGTGGGGGGAGGAGTGACCCTCTTGTAATATTTTCAGAAAAGTATTGCATACATGTTTTTCACATTTCATGTGAATAACATAAAAGACCTGATTTTAGAAATTGGAGGATAGGGATTAAATATTTCCCTAAAATTGGGGTTTTACATGTGTCTATGTCGTTTTGATTCTTAAATTTAAGGTTTATTCCTTAGATTTTCTTCATATTACATACAATTATGCAATTAAATTTATTTATGTTCAATAATGTTTTTGGAAAAAAACAATTTGAAATTATTTAAAATTATAAATTATGACACACCATAATTTTAAATGAACATTTACAAATTCCAATGAATTAATTTAACGAAATTAATTTAAAATTATACCTCAAGTCGGGTCGATAATGCGGGCTTTAAATTAAAAACATTCAAAATACAGTTAATTTTTTATACACAACATGAAAGATAAATTGATCCCAATGACATAAATTTTTTTAACTGGTAAAAATATTATCTAAATAAACATTGAAATGGTTTAAAAATTTAATTTATCCTTATAAATAAATTACATTGAAATTATTTGTACGAAAATTTAGTATTTTTCAATATTCATTAAAAAATAAAAGTTCATCAAAAAATATAAAAAAATTAACCTAAACTATTTATTATGTAATTATTATAAATAATATGTTCAAATTGACCAATTAAATATTTAAATCTTCCGTTATTAGTATCTGGAATGGGTTTTTCATTAAAATAAGTTGAAAATTCCTTAATAAATATATTGGGTTTTTAGTATAAAATTGGATTTGTAATTATCTTATGTATATAATATCTATTATAATAATAAAAAACTGTTTTAATGAATGTATAACATATATATTACATTTATATAACTCACCAATTTTAATTTTTTAAAATTATTAGTGTGTAACATCTTTGTGGCGACGATAATAATATTTTTCATTATATTAAATCAATTTACATATTAATTTATAATTAGTCAGAAACCTATGAATTCATATTATATTTTTCTTAAACATACATTTAAATAAATTATATAATGATATTCATAACTTCTAATACAATAGTTATTATATATCTTATTATATTACGTAATAAAATTTTTTATGATATATTATTGTTCTGTAAAACACTATTTGAATGTTACTCGAGCCATCAAGGAAATTCATTATTGTGTGTAATGAATTATAACCATGGTGTTTGATATAGAGAATGATAAAATATATGTTGTGTGTGTTTCAGGGTTTACATAGTGTTATATATAAAACAATCAAAATATAGATCTTTAATATAAAAAAAATATTTTCTATGTTGTGTGAAATTAAAAATATTGAAAAGATAATTAAATTCCAAAAATAAGAATCCAAAATATATCTGGGTGTTTCATCAATAATAAAAAATATCAACAAAATAAAATTTTATTTCTACGTTTCACCCTATAATTATATTTATGACCATCAATGTCAAAATAATAACATATCATTGTTATTGTTAAAATGAGTTAACAAGGTGGTTATACCCAAATATAAGGTCTAAAATAAAACACATGTATGTGTGCCATTTATTGGATAATGTTATCTTGACCATATCATTTCATAATTCTGAAATTTTGGCCATTTTTTCCACTTAACAAGATTATAAAATATATTACATTAAAACATTCTTATTAATTCAATGTTTGTTTCTTTCCCCACATATAAATTTGATACACATTACCTCCCTTAGTCAGACCACTAGATACACATACCTAAACCAATACATATAAATTGATTTAAAAATATTAATATACATGATCCATATCTCTGTTTTCATAAAAGGACAATCCTATAAGGCTTAAATTTTAATTAACATTCTTTTTCAAAAGAATATGTATTACTCTTAACCAGATGTATTATTTTTATTTCATTTTCAACATCATTAAAATTATTTATAGCCATAAAAATACAATATAATTCATATATTTTATAGAAAGTTGTTATTTTTGGAGGCCAGTCCCTTATTCACATCCCTTCCATCTAATAGAAAATGAAAACATCTCTCATTTGTTAGTACAACATATCATATCGGCAAATAAGGTTAATTGTTTTTAAGCTATTTTACATGAATATATATTATCATTATGAAATAATTATGATTATATAAATATATTTATAATTAAACTTAATACCATTCAATCCATTTGATAATGATATCATCAGTCAAGTGTACTTATGGACTACCACCTCATTGAAGTGATGTGATTAATTTCTCTATAACCACTATGAATAGATAACTGTTAAGTATTATATATTGAATAAAAAATATATTCACGAAATCATTAAAATATAGTAAATGATGGAACAGATTATTAAATACTTTAACAAATGAAAATATTACAAATTAATTTTGGAGAAATCGGAAAAACAACCTTTAGTGGTCGGCACAATAAAGAAAAATTATATTTAAAAATTTATAATGGTTATAAAAGGACAATTAAAAATATAATATATATTAAAAAATTTAATAGTATTCTATTTAATATCTTAAAATTCATTATACTAGAGAAAAAAACATATATATCTAATCAGAGACTCGTTTTTTGGGATTTATATTAAAATCTCATTTTATTTACACATTATTTATGTTCAGTTTTCCATTTAAAAAAATCATACAATCATTAACTATTAGATGAAATTTATTATCTTCATATCTATTAGTGTTTGGGAGTTAATGTTTATTATCTTTTTCTCTCTTTTTTTATTATCAATCATCATGTCAGTTACAATAAAGGTAATTTCATTAAATGAAATTCATATCTTAATGTTTTCCTTCAAAACTATTTTAATCTAATGTCGATATAATTTTATGAGTCTTAAAAAATGTACTTCAATAAATTCCATTGATTAATGGAATTAATTTTCATCCATATTATTATCTTTTGACAATGTTGTGGAAGTAATATTATAATAATATTTTTATATATTTAATTTTTTTAGTTTTTATATTTTTTTAATGAAATCCTTCTTAACGTATATTACATAAATGGATTTTCCCACAATCATGATTTTTTTTACATGAATCATTAACTAAAATTTTAAATGGTTATTTAAAAAGAATATATTTTTCATAATATTTTTTGGAAATTTTATTTCAATTGATTTCAAAATAAAATTGTATTATCTTCTAAAAAAGAAAAGAATTATGAAAAATGAATTAGAAATCCATTATTACCTAGAGATACTGGGAATCTATTTTTAGTTTATTTCTTCTAATTTCATTAATATAGGCATGATTTTACTTTAATATATTTATTTCTAATGAATTTTTTACCTTCTATTAGCCTTTAAAAACTCATATATCATACATTATTTTAAGATCTTTCAAATTCTTATGATCATTTTCCCTATCAATATCAATTATTCACTACAATTTATTTCCCCCCTTTAGTTCGATGTTGTCAATTTCATTGATGAATTTAGAATCATTTCAATTACTATGTTGATGTGTCAAATGTATATTATTTATATATGGTACCATTTTATAGGAAATTATTATAAAATTGTTTTAATATAATATTAAAATAATGATGTTATATATTATTCATTAAATATATATAAGGGTTTATTTATAAGAATTTTGATAACTAATTATATAGATGATTAACTATTGGAGTAATGATGAAAATGTGGGAGTGATGGATGTGAAATAGTTATATATAGCTCATTGATGCATTGATAAGTCTCACGAGATAGAACAAGACGAATAATTTTATGGATATTAGTGTACACCTACCCATTTATTAAGAAATATGTATAGGTTGAGATGTTATTTCAGTAAGATTCACTATAACTTTTCTGAGGCCTTGATTGAATTTTCATAAATTTATGGATTTTTTAATTTCTATATTGATAATATAGTTTCTATTATGTTTGTGGTATATATGTTGATATTATCCATTGATGTTCATTGAATAAATATTGTCAAATTAAATGATTTTTTATTATCCAATCTTTCATTCTGATTATGGATTATTTGTTCATGAAAACAACCAAATTTTAAAATCCATTTTCAAAAATGATCTCAACCTTTATATGTTTTTATTTCACTATAATATAAAGAAGGAATATTTGAATGAGTTTAAAGGATGGAAAACTATTTTTTGTTATCATCTTAATTATCAAATAAAATTGATGTTATGCATGTTTTCGGTTTTTCCAAATTTCTAATCTAATCAATCATGGGTGGTTGATATATTTTATCTTTTAACTATTTGATAAGTAAGAACCACCTATAATTTTACTACATTTAGAGGGTTATATTTTTATCATGTAATTTTTTGATTATACCATTGCAAATAATATTTTCAATGATTATATATAACATTTGAATTATAAAAATCCCTTAGTATTTTGATAACATTTATATTAATTAGATTTTTTATTCCATGGATCAATATTCATGATTATTCATAGGTAACTATGTGTCTTCCATTTTTTATATATGGACCATTTTTGAAAAAAATGATAAAAAATACAATGAAAAATAATTATTAAATGTTTATGAAGGATGATTGATGTATCTACATATTCCATTTCAATAGGTATGATATTCTGCTGTATGTTTTATGGATTGATAATATTTAAAAATGACAATATTTTTAAAGGAATTAGTATTATTTTGAAGATTTATTGGAGTACGATGGAGAAATTTTTTTATTATCATAGGTTTTTTGAGATATAAGTTGTATATGTAATTGATAATTTTAAAGACTATTTGATAATGAACACAAATATATATATATTGGTCAAAAGATGAATGGTATTTATAATTTTTTGGATGGTAATGGTCATTGATAAATATGATTAGTTTGGTTAATATTTTATTACATTTTAAAAACATATGTTTTATGAAATTGATTGTAGTGTCCCCAACAAGATTAGCTACTCGAATAAATCATTTAGGTCAGTTTCCAAAAGATATAGGCATTCCTATATATACACAAATGGATATCTACTAATTAAGAGAGTGTGAAAGGGTTATATTAGGGAGACAATACCCCCGAGTTATGATTATATAATGGTCCATGTAATAATGTAATAAAAATTCTATTTAACTAATAGAAAAAATAGAACCATACCCTAATATATACGAAGCACAACTAATAAAATGAAATAGCTGAAGAAATAACTAAGAGCATTAATGGAAATTAAGAAGTATAACAGACATTCCATTTATAGTTAAACACAAGATGAATATATAATAGGCCATACACCATTTTTTAAATAAGGTGATCACCAATGGATGACCACTATAAATTTATTAGATATACACATGATGAATCTAAAGGGGAATATGAAAATATTCTCCCATAAGGGAAGAACCAATGATAAATTTCCTACCATCCACTGCCAAATGGCCACTACGATCTAGCTCTTGAACCGAAACATTTACTTAAGAGTGAAAGCATAAATTCTACATGTTTCTCAAATTGAATGAGTTCGATGTGAGAATAATTATCATTATGGAAAAACCAATGTGTGTGTACGTGAAATTTTTGACAAGATAGGAGTAACAATAAATTATTAAAATAATGAAACATGGATATAAATCCACACACTTTTCACTAGTTCTCAAAATCTACAAAGAAGCTATCACCTACCTGGCCTAAATTGGAAATCCATATAAGATTTTATCCTTAGTAGATGACCCCAAGGAATCAAAATTAATATATTATCTGGTTGACCCCTTTAGTTCCACCCGTATAAATGTATCCCATCAACATTTTCCAACCAACACCTCGTGTCCAATAGAAGTCATGAACATCACAATGCCTTAACCAAATTATACAAATCTGGTCCCATGGACTGCTGCTCGAATGTAAGCATTGACTCAAAGTCCAATGTTCAGAAGTAGAATAATAACTTCCCTCAACATGTAATTATAATTGTCTCAAATAACATCTTCTTGAGAAATAGATATTCTCATCCTTGAAAACGATCATGTCCCCACAACAGCCTGAATAGAAGGCCCCAACCCTCAATTGATATCCTCATTGTCGTCATATAATGGCATCTCACCATCCATATTGATTTCCATGACTTTAACCCCATTCCAATTACCAATGACACACTACCGGGGGATTTAGCACACACAAGTGTTGAAAACCACCTAATCACTGAGTCTACCTGTGTACACATGACTCCAAACGTCACTTTGTCCAATCACTGGTGAGAGAAAATAAACAAAAAGTATGTCAGACACACAAAATCCATCACCTAACCCCCTTCCATGTATCTCAAATTAAATTTCCATTCCATCCAAAATCATAGTCTATTCCCTCAACAAGATGGCCTTTTCACCTCAATTGATTATCATGTCCCCTAACTAGTGATCACATCTATAACAACCATGTTATTTATTTCACATTAATACATGATTATTTACATGAAAGTACTCAGAATAAAACATTGAATTTGGATACATCTTCTGTTTGTGGTAATTTTCTACTGATAATAACATGCTGAACATGATACACAACAACATTATTTAAAATTTCCTAAACTCACATCTAAAATTCCATGGATTTTAAAACTACATGGGATAATATAGGAAATACATAAAAAATATGAGATTTAAATCTCAATAAGGGAATAAACATGGAATAAGGAGATACATGTATATAATGGGAATATTAAAGGGTCCTAAATTATATATGGAATCTTATACATGAACAAGGAGACTTGAAATATCATGATAACCAAAATATTGGGAATGTGGAAGAAACATAAATTAATGGATCATAAACATGGTTAAAGTATAAACCTATTTGAAATTTGGGTGGAAAATTCCCATATAAGAATTGGGTTCCTTCATATTCCCAAATATGACATCTAATGATACTAAACATTACCCCAAAAATTTGAGATCTATATAATTCTGGTCGAAACCATCACTTTCATTTCATTCTCAATCTAAAATGTGCCATGTAGATCACACAACATAGATTCATTCAACATCATATTTAATTCAAAAATAAATGAGTATGGACTAAATATATATAATGAGAAATTCAAATAGGATCTTGTGTATAATGTTGAACACCATTGTTATGTAATGGACATGTTTATCACTAAACAATTATTCTGGAATGAATAATCACGACGAACTTTCAACAGTACAACAATATCACATAAAAATTCAAAAAATCGATTGATTAGATAATAAGGGTTATCTTATGATTGTTAAATATTTTTTTTCAATAATAAGTATATTTAATAACATTTACACAATAAATAAATGAAGATAGAATACATAAGGTAAAGAAGGTAATTTCATAAAGAGGATAAATAAAAACGATCACTTATTAATTTTTTTTAGTAAAATAGGTTCATTTAATGGGTAATTGGAGGGAATAATGAGAAAGAAAAGGGTAACTCATTATATAGTCCTAAATATGTTATTATGGTTGTTTTATGAAAACATACCAAAATAACAATAAATCGAACATAAAAATCATAAATAAAAGAGGTGCCTAGATGAAAATGAGGGGATTGAAATCCCATATATTAGATTGTGAAACCAAATGCTTAGGAGGGTCGTATTTGGATCTTGCGAGAACATTTGGGGGAATCTAGATACCGTTATAAATAGTATGGATGTTATACAATGAGTTTTACTGAAGATAAATTTGATATTGGGTGGGATTATATATGAAAAGCAGAGGATTGTTTTTTAGGTTTTTGACTCTCCATAATAAAATAAACAACTCCAAAAATCATCCGATGGTTTTTACCATGGTTTCATCCAAACTGGTCTGGTTCTGATTATTTTATATGTAAATGTTCCCAAAAAATTAATGAAACACTTTATTATGTCGAGATGGTCATACTCTTATATAAATAGTTTTGAATCCTTAAAATATATTAATCATTTTTGAGGTCTCATAATAGATTGATAATATTAATAAAATAAACATAAAATAACATTATTTTAATGAAAAACATTTATTTATTTAGGAATACCTCTTTATAGTATTTATTATATAACTTTTGTGTCTTTATAATGTCATAATACACAAAGTATATTTATATGGTATTTAATTTCTACTCGAAAATTGAATTTTAAAAAAAAATTATGAAAAATTAACCATTGGATAATCATGAAATCATGATCGCAATAATAATTATAATTTTTTTAAAAAAAATAATACATATTTAAATTTTCACATTTAAAATAAAAATAACATTTATTGAGAAATGCGCAGATTTTTAAAATTAATAATTTTTGAACCATTATAAATATTTAATTTGACCTCATAAAAATTATACAATCATTTATATTTAATTAGAATTATTTAATAATAATATTTTATTAAAATACTATTTATTTAATAAATACTTTAATTCATCAAAATAAATTCAAGGATTGAATTTAAATATTACCCAAAAATATTATTTCTCTATTATTATATTAAAAAATCCTTTATAAATTATAAATAATAAGATGAAATTATATTTGTTGATATATTAAAAATAATTTAAATAATCATATTAATAGGGGTTAGATACATATCCCTTTATTACAACATAAAACGAACTAAGTCTAACGTTTACAATAGTGTGACTTTCATGGGTCGGTTCATTGTAGATTGTTTAGGCCATGTTATTAATATTCTTGAACATATCCCATAAATGGACTTTCAGATGCTTATGTAGTTTGATCTCAAATTGGTCTTGATTGTGGGAAAATACTAGAGATTATATTTATCACAAAATCTAACAAAAATGGCCTTTAAGGGGTACGATCCAACTCGTTGAGGTCATCTCTTCCTTTTCCAGGGTAAATTGGATTTTTAGACACATATATTTATACTAATCATGCAATCACTATTCAGTAGCTGTAGAATCAACACTAATTATATATAAATTTATTTAAAATACAAATTTAAAAAATATAGTGAATTTCTTTATTTCCATATTTCATAATGATAAATTTCCTTAAATAAATTGGGGAATTTTATTTCTAAAATATCAGTTCATTAAAATCCTTCCCAACTATTAATTTACTCCATTGAAAATTTTATTTACCACACTGAAATATATGAGTGTAACCCAACTTTATCAAGTCCTCTAGATCCCACCTCTCAACATCATTGTTTTTTTTCTCTATATCACTTTTACGTGGTTCATTTTCATATATAATATAAATTTTTTACTATAAACTAGGATCTACGCCAGCTTCTACTCAAAAGAATTTCCATTATCTAATGGTAACAACTATGGCTTTAGTACATGTGATGGGAATGGTATGTACTTTCTAAATAATTATACATGGTATACATTATGTTTGTGAGATTGATTATGTTGAAGTTAACATTTCTAGGACACTAATCTGATGTGATCAAGGATCTCAAAAGAGACGATGTATCTAGAACTAAGCTTTCCCTTCTTCCAAAAACTATTCACATTATTCAATAGAGATATTAATAGGTACAACATGTATCCATAATCCAAAAATAGATCTCATTGATGATTGTATTCATAGTTTTTCTTTCAAATCTGAGATTCCTTGATGTGTGGATGAATGGTCTTATCATTTTCCATCATTTATTTTACAATTTTAGGACCCAACAATTTTCTTTTTTAAAAAAATCTCAACATACTTGTGTTATACACCACTTCTAATAATAGGGTTTATAGGGATCCATTTTGGATGATTAAGTGGAGATTATTTTTGTAAGAGAACTCTACTAGAGGAATATGTTTGTCCCATCATCCATTAGATTCAATATAAAATTCCTTCAATATTTATCCAGTGTCTGAATAGTCTTGTTATACATGACATTTTTTTTGGGTGATAGGACATATTGAAGCTGACATCAATATTTAGATCTTGTTGGATAATTTTTTATAACATGGAGGTAAATAAATAATCATGACCAGATATAATTGATAGTGGTACTTCATGGAGATATAAAACTTCTCTAATGTATATTTGTTCAAGTTCATCAATCATAAAATCCACTAAAATCACAAAAAAGTGAGATATATATATATATTGATCCACAACAACCCATATAAAATATTTTCTAATTGATGTCTTCAGATTTCCTATGAAAACTTCCATGGTCATTTTTTTCCATTTCCTAGTTTGTATGAGTAATGGTTGTATCATAACCTTATACATCATACTTTATTCCTTCACTCACTAACATACTATGAAATATTGATGCATATTTTGTGATATCCTTCTTATTACTATAAAACCAAATGTTCTCTTGGGGATATTGATACATCATTGTCTTTATTGGTTGAATAGAGAAACTCAAACTCTATTCCTCATCCAAAATTTCCTTCATTAACATAGGATTTGATGGTACACATAGTCTTGAACAAAATCATTTGAGACCTTCTTCATTAACACTAAATTATGAAGATTTCTATTTTCCTATAGTCTCCAAATTCTTCTGAATTCATACATCATCCTTTTTTATCCTTTATCATTTCTAAAAAAAATCAGAATTAAATTATGAAAGGATATATAATTCTCCTTTATTTATTATTCTATTATACATCTTCTTTATGTATATAATGATAAAATATTTCTTAATCCTCATCAATGATAAAACTGTTAAATAAATTATATAGAAACCTTCTTCCACTTTCTTCAAATTCCCATGAGGGTACTGAATTTATTAGTCATATTACATGGTCATCTCTGACTATCTTCATCGGAGCATATTTTGATATTTCTATGTGAATATATACTTGAGGGGTTTCTAATTACAATACAATTCACACTTCTACCCAAATAGATAATGTTTCAATATTTTCAATGTTTTGATCATTTTACCCAACTCAAAATCATGAAATAGGTGGTAATATCATGAAAATTTCTATTTATTGAAGAATAGGATATTACATTGTGATTTGGGATTAAGATATTGCCCAATACATTCTGTGAAGTGTTGTTGAATACCACAAAAAAATATCCACTTGGGGGTAGTGTGAGAATATGTGCAATGATATGAAAACTTTTAAACACTATTAATCTCTCTTAAAATTCATAATTATATGAAAAAATAACTCCCATTAATGTTATCCTAGTTAGGGGTTCTATAAGGTGTGATAAATTTCTCACAAATAAATAATAGTAATTGTTTAATCCAAGGAAACTAAAAATGTTTTTCACTGATGATGGCATAGGAAATCCATTAATTGATTCATTTTTTATGATTCCATATATATCCCATTGTTTGTGATTGTATTTCCCATGAATGAAACTTCATTCAATATGAACATCCATTTTCTGTACATTGTATAAATAATTTTCAGTTTCACGGTCTTTAACAAGTGTGATGCTAATATTTCGTAGCACTGTTAGCTTTATCCATTCGAATACCATAATGAAAATCCACTTTCTACTTCATATACTCTTGATTCTCTTTAGATTATCTGATCTTAATTTCTATTTTGATGGAAAATTTCACAATTTCCTCATTGTTATCATTGTCACTAATCTGTAGAGAATATTATAGACTAGGTTTTGGACCACCAAAATGGTGGAAAACCTTGAATTAGTGGGTAAAAACATCGATAGAAGAATATTGTGAATTTATTGTGATGTTTTTTACAAACTCCATGAATGATTTATCATTTATTTGATTGCGGGAATGTAAATCCATTACCATTTTATTTCGGAGATTTTGAGGAAAATATTGGTAAAAAAATTACAATGTTGTCTATAGTATCGGTTAAATATCATCCCTAGGATTCATATTCTTGATCAGTATCCTTCAACAATCATATTCTCCTTATATATAAGAAACAACCCATAGAAACTACTTTTTAGAAACATTTAACGATGTAGAATATCTTAGCACACAAGTTGACCCATTATTCTTAAATTAAGGGATAAGATGATCCATTGAAAGCAAGAGGCCCTTATCACATAAACAACACAATAACATATTTCTATTTCTTAAGGTTATTTAGGCACTAATATTGTTGTTGGTTTCTATTCAGAAACTATTTCAGCTATGTGATTATCATAATAATTTTTGGTATCCCAACTCTCATCAAGTTGGGCATATTGTAGGAGAAGTCATCACATAGATCACCAAATTGATTTTTTAACAGATCCCTCCTATTTCAGAACATTTTCTAGAATAAAATTAATATTAAGGATTATTATTTGTAAAATATTAAACACATAAATGATACTTTAATGACATTAAAGAGATAAATAATATCTTATAATTACTTCTTTAGCATATAAAAATATATGCTTCAATATATGTTATCCATGATCATTTTCCTTGAAATTATTCTTATGGGAATTTTTTGTTCACTTAATAATGGATTGTAATGATCATGTGATTTCAAAAAATAATATCCACCAAGGGTGACAAACTACATTTTAATTATAGCCTATTTTTTTGTGCATGATTACAACATGTCAAGCCCAACACACCCTGTCTATATTGTTACAAATTTTTATATATATTCCAGAACCAAGTCATCTTGTAGTATCCAGACATGGATATATTTTCTCAGTAAAACAATTATTCTATACTTAACAAAATTTATATATGAATTATTATACTTGATCTTATCCTTAAGTATTTCATTAATTTTCTAATCCTAATCCAAAAAATAACTAAACATTTCCTTTCATACCAACTAGAAAACCATTTTCTTTATTTCAAATTAATACATTATTTAGTGCATTAATGTAATCCTAATACAACCCAAAAGATCAAGAAATCGAGTGTATTTGGAAATTTTTTACAAATAATAACCTCATGATTATGGGATACAACTACATTATTGAAAACATCATTAAAAAGATTCTAAAATTTTATGTATTTTAAAACATTAAGGAATATCTTTTGGAAAAACATAAAAAGGGGGTGAGATATAAAGTAGAATAAGGGAACAAATCTCATAATGTGAAACATATTAGATATTAGTAATATCAATGGTGCATAAATGGTTGTAGAAATCAAAAACCTGAATAATGAGACATGATATAACGAGATAATCAGACCATGGAAAATCTGACATCAACATCAAACCCTTCATAATAAACACAGTTTAATGATAAACTGCAAAAAAATAATAGTTGAAAAAATAAAATAACGAAATTAGTTTCACTACATATCCCAACATGACATCTCATGACACTAAACAATGCCTGATTCATTTGAGTACAATATAATAATGGGATCCCCAATCACTTCTTTGTAATCTCATTCTTCAGTGTGCCACATATATCATACAACATGGATTCATTCTTCATCATTTTTTATTACATGATAAAGGAGTGATAAATAAATACATTTGACTCCCAATTATATGTGTTATATGTGAATAGAGGTGGATACCCTAGTTAATAAATGAATATGGAATTCAATACACAATAGTTTTGGCATGGAGAGTCATAGTGAATTTTTAGTAGCATTACTACATGACATTAAAATTCATAAAATGTGTTGACGTGAGAGAGATATATATATCATAATTTTTTCATAAATTTTAATGAATGTGGGATATGTAATAATATATCTATAACACAAAAAATATGATCAAATACATTAGATAATGAAAATACTTGAATAAAGATGGAAAATAAAAATATTCATTATTAAATTTCACTATAGTAGTAAAAGTACATAATGGTTCACAAGAGGGTTTAATGAAATATAAAAGGGTTTATATTTTTTTATAAGTCAAATTTAATGTAATTAGTTTTAATGAAAACATTCAAAAAATAAAAAATTGAAACTAAGAATCGAAACATAAAAGAGGTGCTTGAATGGAAATGAGAATAGTGAAATGCCTCACATGAGTGTGTGATTCTAAATTCATTAAAGGGAATTATTATGAAATTGGTGGATCCATAGGAGGAATTTGGAGAGTAGAGGAATGAGATTGGATGTGATACAAGGATTTGGAGGGAATATAATGTCATCTCGGTTTTCCTTATATATCAAAATAGGAGGATTTATTTATTTTTTAGGTTTTCTCTTTTACATCATAAAATAACAAAAAACAGAGCTACACCATGGGATTGGAACATGGTTTTTCCATAATGGGAGATTTCTCATTATTTGATAACATAATGGACTAAACATGACAATATAATACCCATTATTTTGAGTATGTTAGTCATACTCTTAAAGAAATAGTTTTAAAACCTTAAAATATATTAATGGATTAGAAGGACTCATAGGGGATTTATAAAAAACCAATAAAATAAACAAGAAATAACATTTTATTACTATTATATAAATATATTGTCTTATATACCAATTATATATTTATTACAACACTTTTGGGTTATTTTGATGTCATAATAAACAAAATCTATTTATACAAAAATTTATTTCTACCCATAAAATCAACTATCTATGAAAATTTTGAAAAAATAACCATTGGATAATTTAAATATTCTAATTTCAAAAATAATAATCATTTTATCAAAAGAGTTTTCTAAATATTTAAAATTAACTTTTAACAAAAAAACATTTATTAATGAAAATTTAGGATGTTTTGAAAATAATAGTATTAAAACACTTATAGAAATTAAATTTGAATTCACAAAAATTATATGATAATTTGTATATAATAAAAAAAATTTAATAATATCTTTTTATTTAAATAATTTTATCATAAAAAATCAATTATTTCAACAAAATGAATTCTTTAATTGAATAGAATACTACACAACAAATACTATTTATTTTTTATTGAATCAAAATAAACATCTATTATAATTTAATAGTAATAAGATGAAAATATATTCATTAATTTATAAAAATAATTATACATACTCATATTTATAGGTTATTAAAACATATCCATTCAATACACTAGAAAACACCATAATAGTATGGTGCATAATATTGATACATTCATGGTGTGGTTCGACATGCATAGTTTGGATTGTGATCTCGATACAGATGATTATCTCCCATAAATGGTTTTAATCATGATTAAGTTGATGGATTTCATCTTTTACATGGGCAAGGGAAAAACCCAGGGATTCTATCTCTCTTTTTATCTCTAATAAATGGGCTTTATATGTTATGATCATATTATTTTAGGCTATCATATCCTTTTTTATTGTTAATTGGATTTTTTAAAACCCAATATTTATACTAATAATGTGATCCCTCTTCAATAACTATATTATCAATGGTAATGATACTTAACATTATCTTGAAATCAATCAATCAAAATAAGTGATTTATTTTTCTATAACAATATTATATAATAATATAATAATTATATGAAAATGGAAATTATATTTATAACAGTATGAGTCATTATAACATCATCCATGTATCCTAGGAAAATTCCATCATAATGGCTCCACTATCTATATTCAAAATAGTGATCATCATTTCCATCTTTAAGGAAAGCTATCATTCTCCAACAAATCTCAACATCATAGGACAATGAATTTATATTTCTAATTCACTTTAATTTGAGAGAAACATTTATTTAAACAAATAGTTTTATTTAATATAATTGAATTGACCAATAAATTTAAATAAATTATCCTAATTAATATATTAAACAACCCTATACTAACCCACCCTGGTTCAGAGCCTCTTGTACAGCAAATCCAAGTTTTAGTTTTGATCGAGAATTCCCAAATGAATCTCAAAAGGAATAATTAATTAATTTTAAACAAAAATTTATATTAAAGGGTCCATCTCTTTCAACACCTCAGTGCTCTAAAAACCCACCCACCCACACCAAACTCTTGTGAAATATCAACGAAAGTTATAAAAAACCTACCTTGGATTCATATACATAATCATTTAAAATTATAGCCACTAACCTTGACTGGTTTATTTGAAATTCTAGTTATAGATTAAACCTTTGATGATTGGGGAAAGACTAACCATGATTTAGTGGTATGTGAGGCTAGTGAAAGAAGAAACAAAATCATTGCAGAGGAGAGCCTTACCTATATGGTTCCTACACAGCTGATAGTAATCGTAGTGGTTCTATAACTGAGGAGAGGATGAAATCCATATCATAAAAGGAGAATGACGGTTTCTCCATTTTTGTGTGTGACCCAAGGAACAAGAAATAGGAGAAAATAAAATGAAATAATATTTATAATGAGGATTTAAATAGGTCATTTCACAACTTTAATGATCTTCACAGTTATCAGACATGGTTTTCCAAGCCATGAAGAAACTATGAGGGATATAGTTTGAGTGTACAACCTAGGTGTAAAAATGAGTGTGTCTTGTGAATGGTCTATCCAAATGGTGCACAAGATGTGTGTAATAATACTACAAAAACAATAGATTCCCATGAATAGTTTTTCACACCAACCGACATTTTTTCCAATCAATGTTTCAATATAAAATTGGTTTACACGTTTTCACTGAGAGGCTGCATGGTTATATATAAATGTGTACCATAACATTCAATATCCAAAACATGTCTTTGAGACCTCCAATTATCTTGAGACCAAACCAAAAAAGAAAATATTTCTTAATGAAAATAAATCATCCAAAACATGTTATATGTGTAAAGACCTGGAAATTTCAAGGAATTTTTTTCCTTAAATACATTGGAATTTTACGAGTCCTTCGTTTCTGATGGCGCCAGTTTCCGAGGCCTAGTGAGTCCGTAATAATTTTATGATTTTTTGTTCGGGTACGTTCAGTTATCGTACATGTGGGTTTTTCTATATTTGGAACCAGAGCATGGAATTGAAATCTGAGGACACTGATGCACTCGCACCACCGATATTCGCATAAGGAGACCTTCGGCTCGATCGCAGTCGATTCGGGGTGAAATTTGGTCTCTGGAGTTTCATGGGATAAAAATAAAATAAACATATTATTTTATTTTATTTTAATTTTTGGTTTTTGAAACTCCTTTGGTGTGGGGACCACCCGACACTTCATACTCCAAATTTTGTGAGGAGCATTAAATGTGTGGTTACACAAGAGGTGTAACCACCCATTTAATGATATTTAATTTCTATTAATCTCTTATCGCAACATAATGTGGTTTTGGGAGTGGAGTTGTGTAGGGAGGAAAGAGAATTCATTGGAAAGGCTTGTGGATGAAGAACGGTTCTCCAACGACGGGCCTTCCAAGATCTTTGACGAATAGTAATACTTCATCAAAGATCGGATTCCGACGATTCTTCGATGATCAAGCTCTGATATGAAGTATGAGGCAGACAAAATGACCGACGTTAACTCCATCCTCTCCTCGCGACGCTCATCTTCCTTGGCTTGGAGACATACGACGTCACTATTTGAGGTAGGGGTTTTATTTGAGAATGTTTATATTCCCGTGTTCTTCCATTATAAAACAAAGAACGTGGATCAACTCATTATCATGTTGATCCGCGGATATTTCTTTTGCGGGTTGGGAATAGTTATTTGCCAGGGAATTGTAGGGTTGATTGTTTCAATTTTATATGAAAAAAATTTTCTTTGATATTCGTGAACCTCTATTTGAGGCAGGGGGATTTTTTTTATATTTCATATATGTGAATAAAACCTCGAGCATGGAGTTTACATGGTTGGATGAATATTTGAACCACTAATGCGGTGGGTACGGACTAATGAACATGTCTGAACCCATCACCGTTTCATTCTTGATGTGGGTAATGTTTGGCGATGATGAAATGGTACCGCAACGGTGATTAGAAGCCGTCGCAATGAAAGGCGGATCCCAGGAGATCCTCAGGCACAAACGGTTCACGAATCGGACCACCGGAGTGCGTTCTATGGTCCATGGAAGGCGAAGGCGGTGCGCCGTAGGAGCAACCCACCACAGCTGAGCCGCAGCTGCGGAAGTAAAATCGGAACAGCAGAGCCGTTCCGGTGGTGAAGCGGCGCGACATTAAACTACACCAGCTGAGGAGGCTATCCCCCCCCCGACCAGGATGTCCGAGCTGCAGGCGGCCGCATGTTAGGGTGCACTCTGGCGAGCCGGACCGCGCCCAACCGGGCAGGGCCGTGCCCTACCGGGCTAGGTCGGAGCGGGCCCAAACCGCCCTTTTTTAACCAATTTTTGGTTAAATGGCCATAACATAAGCTACGAACCTATGATCGACGTACCGTCAGTTTTGTTCGATTCCATTGATCGAGACGGTCGTTTTGTTATATTCCACACATTGGTTTGGCGATGTTTGTGTACAGAAGTGTCGGTTCGAACCCGAAACCAACCGGGCCCTCAGAGTAGAAACGCTTATAACTTAAGGACTAGACATCTGATTGATGTGCCTTCAATTACATTGGATTCCTTATGATTAGACGGTTCATTTTGAATATTCAACTTGAAATTTGGATGTAGTTGAAGTATGGTCTGGTTGATTTTAGCATAAAAACCAACCGGGCCCCTAGAACTGTAAAGCCAATAATTCTCTGACTGGACGTCTGTTTGACGAACAGTCAGTGGAGTTGGTAATATCGTTGTGAAACTGTTATTTTGAGTATACCAAATTGGTATTCGGAGTACATTTCAGGTACGGTCGGGTTGGTTCGTACACGAAACCAACCAGGCCCCTGGAATAAAAAGTCAAAAAACTCAAAGACCGAGCGTCTGATTGACACACCGTCTGTTGCGGTGAGACCCCGAGGATGAGGATATTATTTGAGAAACTTCCCTGTGTGATTGCATGAAACTTGGATGTGTAGACCTATAGCACATGTAGTGGATCCTACCGGAGACGAGCGTACGGAGTACGGAGACCTTGTAGCTGGCGAGACCTAACGACTGCTTGTCAGATTTGATTTGGAGTGACCTGACTAGCCTAGTGGGGAGCACTAATGTGTTGGGGTGGAATAACCGTGGTGGAAGAGCACTACTATATTGGGGAGGCAGACCCGCGGTACTCAATAGAAAGAGGACCTCTGTAGGCTATTAAGGGGTGCGCTTGGTTGTAACGGCAGACCCCTAGTGGGGAATCGCTACTACGTTGCGGAGACATAGCCGTAGTACTCGACCGAGGAGGAGTACATTAGAAGTATAATGTTAGTGACCAGCGCCTCGGAGTCATGACATGATCACTGTACTCGATATAGGAGGATCTCTCCCGTAGTTGTGGTTTTGATAATGAAAATCGTGGTTTGAGTTGAGTCAATGACCTTTGTGTTTTCCTCATGATTGAGATGGGTTACTTGATAACATAGGTATATGTATGGGAATATACCTAATTAAAGGATATCTGTTGAGATATTTCTTTGTGGTTTATCATTGTTGGATTTTGTGAGACCTTGAGGGTCTCGGGGTCCCCACTGAGTATGTTAATACTCACCCCTGCATGGGCTATGCCCGCACCTCGTTGTGTTGGATGCAGACGACCGACAGCGATGACCGAGGCAGAGTGTACGAGGACTGGATGGTACCCGGAGGTGGACACTCGGCGTGATGGCACACAGAGCAGACCGATAGATGCAGAGTATTGAGGAAGATATTTTTACTTACCCATTAGGTAGGAACCCAGACGACGATCCCGGAGCTGCTTCACCATTCAACTATTGTCTTTTCAGTTGTACTTTTCACTCAGTTGTAGGTGTACCTTTCGGTTGGGCTTATATTTATGTACCCTTTGTACTTTCAACACACTTGTTACTGATTTAGTTAGTGTTTTATTCTTCTTGGTCTCTGGTTGTGTGTGTTTACATTTTATAAAGGCAATGTATTCCCAGTTATAGAGAATTACGCCTTTGGTGCAAGTCACCAGCCCATGGCCTATGGAAGGCGGGTTTGGCGTAGTCACGATGCGGGCCCTGGTTGATGGGTCGTGATAGATTGGCATCAGAGGGAGGTTCTACCACAGAACATAGAACTATGATATTTTATTTTCTGTGAAGCAATACTGTTAATAGTACCGCGTGTTGTTTACAATTCAGGGAGTCCAATGTCGGTGCGGAAGCCGACATATCCATACACCAAGACCCTAACTTATAATTTCCAACTCAGTGCATGAAAACACTGATTGCGTGTTTGTTTAACAAGGTTTTATTTTTTTCATATCAACCAGGTCAGCTCACCAGGTTTAAATCTTTTGATAGTGTCCCATCTGTTTAGGATTCCTCCACGCAGACAGTCAGTTGGAGTTCCGAGAGAGTACCTGATGACGGTACACCGAGCGACGAGGCTCCGGTGTAGGGCTATCTTGCTATGATGGCACATTTCAGTGGTGTAATAGAAGCACCACCACCCATTGGGAATTAGATGCCACAAGCTTTACTAGCAGATGGTGCACGCTGACAGAGCGTGTTGCACGAGTTCCAGCAGCAGAGGCCTCTGAGGTTACGAGGCGAGACAGATTCCAAGGTAGCAGTCGACTGGATGGAGGTGATTACTAGAGTTCTACACCTAGTTTAGACACTAGTATGGAAGATGGTAATTTTAGTTACTATTATTTCCCAATGAGTGACCATGAGGTTGGTCGACATAGTGTTGAGACTTCAGTACGTGGACTGATGCCCGAGATTGTAGCTTCATATAGTGTTCCAGCTATATCACTACCTGTTGGTCAACAGTATCAACCATTGGTACTAGTAGATGACACATCTAGGCATAGATCCTTACACATGTTTCAGCATCGGATACCCCTCGGGTTATGAGGTGATCCCGACTCATAGGTGGATGAGGACTGGTTTGAGGAGGTGGCGGTGAGTTTTCTAGAGCTTATACAGCTTTGGCAGGATGACATGTTTGTAGCTGAGTATTCATCATGGCGTACCGATCATTCCTGGTACTTTATGACTATGATTCGATTAGTTCTTTAGAGCTCAGACCTATGATTGAGGTGTGTTTAAGGATATCTGAGCCATCACTTTTTCCTCTATTAATTCCTACTTATGCTAGGGTGATAGAGAGAACCATTGTGGTTGAATGTTTTTTGGCTGAATTGATATAGCTATTTAAAGTTAGCAGTGGGAAAGCAGGGAAATATCACTAGACTCAGAGACTTGGGAATGTAAAATTTTTCAAGAAGAGGAAGTGTTGAGGACAGATGAATCTGCAGAGAAGCAGACTTGGAAGCAGAGTTAGGAGGGCATCATGTGGTGATGGACTTTTCGACATGTTACAACCACCCTCCTTTGTAGTCCCTCTCATGCTCAGGGAGCAGGAGGGCAGGGGAAGAGAGTAGATGCATGCGGTCAAGGAGTGTGACCCAAGGGCTCTAGGAATAATTCCAAGTACAATCTGTGTCCACTACTAGCTGTCGTAACAATAAACATTGATACGAATCATTCCATCCTTCCACGAATCTTGTCCCAGACCTAGAGTTTCCGGTTAAGCCGTTTACTTGACCCTCACGTAAAGAGATACCTATGGGAGGAGACTTGATAATCACGCTTACGCCGACGGCGTGTTCTGACCCTTGAGGTGAGAGTTTCGGTTGGAACCTCTTGTTGGCATCATCGAGGCCTTACGAAGTTAGTTTGGGTATGGACTATGCAACCACAATTCATACACAGATTGACTATATTAGGAAAAAGGTTGTTGATTACCTACAACGTTGGGATTAGTTTTCCTTGGTTGGCAAAAAGTAAACCCCAGGCCTCACAGGATGAAATCATGCAGATGTGGGTGCAGTAAATCACTCATGAGTTTTCCAGACTTATATTGGTGCCAGACTTTTCCAGAGTTGCTGCACCACTTTTAGCATTGCTTAGAAGTGGAAAACCCTTCGTGTGGTCAGAGAGATTCCAGAAGATCTTTTCAAGAGATGAGGTAGAGGTTGACCAGTGTGCCCATTTCGAGGCTACAAGAGACGGTGCAGATCATCCCAGAGAAGATGAAGATTGCACAGAGCAGATAGAAGTTCTAAGCTGATAGGAGACGGAGACCACTAGAGTTCGAGGGTGACGACCATGTTTTCTTACGGGTCTCACCTTGACAAGGTATACAATGATTTGTCCATGGTGGTAGGTTATCTCCATGATTCATCGGACCTTTACAAGTCCTTAGTAGAGTAGGTGAGGAGGCTTACCACCTAGTCCATCCACCTCAATTTCATCATGTGCACGACTTCATCAATGTATCTCAGTGAGGAGATGTGTGCATGACCTATCTGTCCTCATCAACCATGGGAAGACATTCAAAGAGGTTCCATTAGAGAATAAAGATTTATTGGAATGGTTCATGGGTGGATGGTCAATTCCTCTAGTGTGCGTTCATTGGAAGCACAAGAACCTCCAGTAGAGCACATAAAAGCGGGCGGCTCAGATACGTTATCAGTACCCTCTTTTGTTTCCATAGTGTGTGTTGTAGCTTTATAGGGATGTAAAGACCTAGGTTGGGATTTATGTAATGAATTGGAAATTTCAAGGAATTTTATTTTTCTTAAATTCATTGAAATTTTATGAGTCTGCAGTTTGTGAGGACGCCTGATTCTGAGGCCCGGTGTGGCAGGAATAATTTTCTGATGTTTTTTTTCAGGTACGTTCAGAAAAAGTACGTGCAGGTTTTTCTATCTTTTGAACCGGACATTGGAATTGAAATCCGAGGACACCGATGAACTTGCAGCGCCGGTATTCACTTAAGGAGACCTTTAGCTCAATCGCAATAGAGTCAGGATGAAATTTGGTTTCTGGTGTTTCGTAGGATAAAAATAAAATAAACTTATTAATTTATTTTTATTTAAATTTTTGGTTTTTGAAACTCCTTTTGTATGGGGACCACCCGAAAATTGATACCCCTCATTTATTGAGTAGCATTAAATGTGTGGTTACAGATGTGGTGTAACCACCCATTTAATGATATTTAATTTATGTTAATCACTTATCTCAACTTAATGTGGTTTTGGGAGTGGAGTTGTTTTGGGGGGAAAGAGAATTCGATGGAAAGGCTTGTGGATGAAGAATGGATATCCAACGATAGGCCTTCCAATATCTTCAATAAAGAAAAATCCTTCAACGAAGATCGGATTCCAACGAGTCTTCGACGCCCATGCTCGGATATTAAGTACAAGGGAGGCGCAATGATGGAGGTCAACTCCATCCTCTCCCCGCGATGCTCGTCTTCCACAGCTCGATGACGTGCGGCGTGACTATTTGAGGTAGGGGTTTAATTTGAGTATGTTTATATTCCCATGTTCTTCCCTTCTAAAAAAATGAACGCGGATCAACTCATTATCAAGTTGATCCGCGAATGTTATCTTTTGCAGGTTGGGAATAGTTATTTGCAGGGGAATTGTAGGGTGGATTGTTTCAATTTTATTTGAATAAAATTGGTCTTCGATCATCTCGATCCTCGATTTGAGGTAGGGGATTTTTTTTATATTTTATATAAGTGATAAACCCTCGATCATGACGTTTAATTGGTTGGATTATTATTTTTACCACTAATGCGGTGGGTACGGACTAACAAACAAGTCTAAACCCATCGTCGTTTCATTCTTGATGCGTGGAAGGTTTGACGACGATGTAACGAGACCGCAACACAAATTTGAACTTGTCATAGTGAAGAGTGGGTCCCAAGAGATCCGTAGGTGCAATTGGTGGGGGAATCAGACCACCAGAGAGCGTCTGGTGATCCGCGGAAGGAGGCACTAGCACGCCGTGCCGGTACGGCAGCGCCAGCGTCCGGCGGCGGCGGTGCGCCGCTGTAGCAAACCGCCGTGGCTGAGCCGCGATGACAAAGGTAAAACCGGAAAGGTATAGTTGTTCTAGTGGTGAAACGGTGCAACATTAAGACATTCCAGCTGAGGAGGCCACACCCCCACCCACTACTCGGCCGGGCTGGCCAAGCCATGGCCAGCCACGACCAGCTGCATGTCGTGCCACGCCTCGCCAGGTCGGACCGGGCCCAGACCCCCCTTTTTCAAACCATTTTCGAATAAACGGCCATTACATGAGCTAAGGATCTCTGATCGACACACCGTAAGTTGTGTAAGATTCCTTGAACCGAGATGGTATTTTCTTTATATTACACCCAAGGTTTCGGAGAAATTTTGGTATGGCTGGGTTGGTTCGAACCCAAAACTTACTGGGCCCTCGGAGCGGAAACACTTATAACTGAAGGACCAGACATCTGATTGATGTGCCGTCAATTACGTTGGATTCATTATGATGAGAAGGTTCTTTTGGAATATTCCACATGAGGTTTGGATGCAGTTGGTGTATGGTAGAGTTGGTTTTAGCTTAAAACTAATTGGGCCCCTGGAACGGTAAAGAAAATAATTCTCAGACCGGACGTCCGTTTGAAGAACCATCAGCGGCATTGATAATCTCGTTGAGAAATGGTTATTTTGATTATACAACATTGGTGTTCAGTGTATAGTTGATGGATGGTCCGGTTGGTTCGTACACAAAACCAACCGGGCCCTCGGAATAAAAAGGCTAATAACTCACAGACCGAGCGTCCGATTGAGGCGCCGTATGTTGCGTTGAGACCCCTATGATGTTGCGGTTCTTTGAGATACTTACACATGAGATTGCATGACAATAGGAAGTATAGAACAGTAGCTTGTGGATCGTATCCTTCTGGAGATGAGCGTACAGATTATGGAGACCTTATAGCTGGCTGAGACCTGATGACTATTTGTCTGATTCGATTCAGAGTAACTTGACTAGCCCAATGTGGACCACTACTGTGTTAGGGTGGCAGACCCATGGAGGAGGAGGGCTACTGTGTTATGGTGGCAGTCCCGCTATACTCGATAGAAGGAGTACCTCTGTAGGCTATGCGGGGGTGCACTTGGTTGTAGTGGCAGACCCGTGGCTGGAAATCGCTACTGTGTTGGGGTGACAGACCCGCGGTACTCGACAGAGGAGGAGTACCTCAGCAGTCTATGGTTAGTGAGCAGCGCCTCAGAGTCACGACAAGATCATTGTATTCGACAGAGGAGGAGCTCTCCAGTAGTTGTGGTTTCGATAATGAAAATCCTGGTTTGAGCTAAGTCAATGACTTTTGTGTTTTCATCAAGATTGAGATGGGTTACTTGATAACTTAAGTATATGTATGGGAATATACCTCTGTAGAGGTTATCTGTTGATATCTTTCTTTGTGGATTATCCTTGTTGTATTTTGTGAGACCTTGAGGGTCTCGAGGTCCCTACTGAGTATCATTATTCTCACCCCTGCACAGGCTATGCCCGCACCTCGTTGTGTTGGATGCCGATGACGGATAATTCTGATCAAGGTAGAGTGTATGGGGACTGGAAGATACCCGGAGGTGGACACTCAGCGGGACGACACATGGAGCAGACTGGTAGATGCATAGTGGTGAGGAGGACATATGTACCTACCCTTCAGGTAGGAACCCGAAGGACAATCTAGGAGCTGCTTCACCATTCAACTGTTGTCTTTTTAGTTGAAATTTTATTTCAGTTGTAGGTGCACCTTTCTATTGGGCTTGTCATTCCTACCCCTTTGTACATTCAGCACACTTATTACTTCTTTACGTAGGGTCTACTTCCGCTTGTTCTCTTGTTGTGTGTGTTTTTGTTTTATAAAGTCAATTCCTTCCCAATTCTAGGGAGTTATGTCTTTGGTGCTAGTCGCCAACCCCTGGCCTATGGAAGGCGGGATTGGGGTAGTCACGATGTGGGGCCCAGGGGACGGGTGGTGAAAATATGATTGAAGATACTATTGGAATTGTGTTCCAATGATTGAAAAAAATAGGTATATAGAAAATTTTTTAAAAAAAGGGAATATGATTTTTAACCACTCTTAAAAAATCTGGATGTTACAGTCTCCCTACATAAACAAAGGGCATCCCTGAGTTATAAATCCATATTATAAGATGCTAACAAACATTAACATACTATTAAGAAATCTCAAAACTAACATTGTAAAAATGTATTATCCGTCCACCATATGGGGGATCCACAAAATATGAGTGACCTACCCCGGACATAACATGAACAAAAGTTCAAATCAAACATATAGTCCATCAACTATTCGATGACTCAAATCTTCCCATGATGCATCATCACACCTGGATCTCCTTAGGTTCTCCTGTTTCATAAAAAACAACTATCCAAATACTACACTAAATAGGTTATCTCCTCACTCATATGCCGCACATTGCATTTATGGGGTCATACATCTCAATAGATGAAAAAAATTTGTGTTTCCTCACACCTCATTTGAGTAACACATTACAATGTGGTCCATATTCTAGAACACTAAAAAAATATCTCCCCTCCTTGATTTACATCTACCAATGTAACTCGATAATCATGCATCCATTGATTCTCAAATACATATTGGTACCCCACACCTCATATATATACATATATCACCTATTATGGAGCTAGCCTAATAACATGTATCTGTTTTATCCATACATACATTTTCGACTGTTTTTTCTACAGAAAATCACATGCCTTAAACACCATTCAATAAAATAAAATAAAATTGAAACTCCCATGACATACCTCTTACAATATTATGATGACCATCCTACTCATCACCTGGAAAGTCCACATAATGCACCTGGCATGATTCCCGACTACCTAAATCCTGACCAAACTATGGTGCGACACCAACAAATGGCCACTGAACACACTGATGGGAGCTAGTGTACCATCCATAACCTCTACATACATATGATACTATATATCCATTACATGGTATTACCCTCAATCCAATCTCTAAACCCAGAGTCAGCCCCGATCTATGACTACAAGCTGGATGAGAATTATTTCTGCAGAACCTATCAAGATACCCTACACCTCCCAACACTCATTTGGATGTTAAACACACTAACTCCAGAAATTTCGTGGTTGTACACACAAAAAAACAATATCCAAGACCAAATATGAGGTGGTATTATCAA
Source organism: Viscum album (assembly GCA_963277665.1). Classification (NCBI taxonomy): domain Eukaryota; kingdom Viridiplantae; phylum Streptophyta; class Magnoliopsida; order Santalales; family Viscaceae; genus Viscum; species Viscum album. The sequence goes on along the minus strand of OY728140.1, from coordinate 1,299,987,159 downwards.
GTCCATGGCCTGACTGCCGAGATGAAACTCATCCTTTCCTCACTTACTTCCATCTCAATTATCTCAACTGATATCACATGAATCCACAAACTATCTCATTTATGATCTTTCCATCTTGTTTAAAAAATCAATCAGTTTCTCATTCACCACCTCTAAGAATGATGCCAGCATGATAATTTTCACCTAATCTTGAATTGTAACCATTAATCCAACATCAAAATTCCACACCCATTGGGTGTGATCACATACCATTCTAGGAGAAAAAGGGGAAACTCATTGAACATATCTACAGAGCCCATGAATTTCATGTGACCCTACTACAGCCTAATGAACTCCCAAGATATCTCCCCATAGTTTCTCTTAGAAGTAGTGATTGAAGAAACAGAACTCAAAATCCATCCAATATATTCCCTCATGTTTATCACCCTATACCTTCACATCTCTCCATCACATTGACAGTGCTTATCTCACCATTCGATATAATGGAAATCTCATACAAAGCTTGCTCTGAGCATCTCATCCAACCACGACCTGAATGTTTTCTTATTAGAAATATTCCCCAAATGAACATGAATATTAACATGGTCCATCACTATGGGTATTTCTTTATTGGACCCTTATGGGTATCAACCTACTCGGGCACCTATGGAACTAAGCCATCTCTTACATACCCCTCTATTTTACCCATCTTGGAGGAAACCAGCTGAATAAAGTTACATTACCAGACAACCCAGTTAATATATTTTTATATATATTACAAATAAGAAGAGTTGAAACATATAGAACCAACTCAAAACACTTACTTCCCCCATTACAAACATGCCACTCAATAGCCCTGCCTTATGTCCTCTATACCCAGTTTCCCTAGAGCATTGTATCAAATATACCTCGGGTCTCACTCGCCCTGACGATCCACATCCCCTCAACACGATGACCATGTTTCCCTATGGGGTGATCAACATCACCCCATGTTACCAAACCATATTTCTACTATAATATCCATTACCATTTCGAGTCAATTATATATTATATAGCATAATAAATTTTCCCTGTCACACATATTGATTTATCAAAATCAAGCTATATGGATTGAAAAAGAACAAAATATTATTAAAAAACCATCATTCCATATAGGACCAATGGTTCAACTATACTTTTTTCATATTATTCCACGGAATAAAAGTCATGACAATAAAATATTCATAATAAAATTTCACCAGAGGAGTGGAAATCATATCAGTTATAGAACATGAAAAATAAAATAGCTATTCCCAGACATGATAACATGGTATGTCTATCAGGAATGGGTATGCATGCACCTAAAAATTATTTGTGAATCCAGTTTCAACCAAATCCTAATCTCAATTAAACCATATAAAAAATATTAATGCCATGAAAAATGGAAAATAAACCACTCTGATTCCATTTATAGCCTCTGCGTCCTGATTAGCCACCAAAACTATGATTTTGGGATGTGTTCTACTATCTATAGACCTCTCACCTCATATGCAATAGGATACTAACTAGTAGTGAGTTTGTGAATGTGTGATAGTTGGAAGAATATAACCTCTGGGTATAATGATATAATGGTCCAAATAATAATATAACAAATATATTATGTAAATACTCATCCGAATCATACTAGACCCACCCATGGTGATAGCAGAACTAACAACGAGAAACAATGGAAGAAATGACTAAAAAAATATTGTAAATAATAAAGAAAACCAAAAAATAAAATTTTATAAAACACAATAGAATGCATGAATACAGGTCATTCACTGCAATTTCTATAAGGGTGTAAAAAATGGATGACCTCAATACGTATATATGATATATGCATGATTTAAATAAAAGGAAAACAAAGAAACTCTAAAAATGTCATGAAACAATGGTCCCTTTCATTCAATACTATTCCAAATTTCCAGTAATACATGTATTCTATACCCGATAATTTGCAAAAATGCAAAAACAAAATGTCTACACACATTCTGAGGGGAACATGTATGATGTATGAATGAGTCTGAGTAGGATACAATCCACATGTTTGTACATTAAATTTGTGGTTAAGTAGGTGTAACTATAAATATTTATTACAATGCAACTTGAGTTTAAATAAACAGACTATTAACTTGTGCCAAAATCCACTAGGAAGCTCTTACATTCCCTAAAAACGTCGTATGTTGAATTTGAGAGGAACCTTAGCTAATGGAACAAGGAATTCCATGTTATATAATTTACAGGTGAACACGCATATTTCACCTATAGAAAATCAACCTACAACCATGTGAAATAGAATATATTATCCAAAACATGTCACCGATAACCAGAAGGCACACCCAAACAATACAAATTTTGTTCCTTGGACCTTTTCATGGATTCAACTATCAACTTAAATTGTATTATCTAGAGGAAAAAGGGAATATGTACTCAAAGTAAATTCATTTTTATCTTATATAACCACTCCCCGAGTAATGGAGATTCATGTAATCTAAAATGACCATGCTCTAATGGTCTCAAATACCATATGCCCCAATCCCCAAATGATATCCTCAATGCCATCATTTGAATACTCCCCACCATCCCCATGGGTTTCCAAATGAAACACTACCAAAACCTATTAAAAAATCCTCACTACCATGGGCCTCTTCCCACATTAGTGTTTATATTTTCCTCATCACTATGTCTACCTATGTGTACACGAATCCAGAAGGAGATTTTTCTAATAATAGGTGATTGAGAATCACCAAACAATACATAAAACACACCAAATTCATAAAATCACGACATAAAAACATGTCTCTAAAAAATGATGGCCATTCCATCCAATATCATGTCCAATTCCCCTAACCTAATGACATTTCCAACTAAACTAATTTCCATGTCGCCCAACAAGTGATCAGGTCATCCAAATAACATGGGGAAACCCATCCTGACGGTTTTACCACCTCAATTCCAAATGTCAATTTCGATTTCAAACTTCTATCCAAGCCCATCATGATCTCATGGAATTGTATATGATAGAAAAAATATATATATTTAATTAAAATTAATTTTAAAGAAGTAATTTAGTTAAATAAAAAATATAATTTATTATAATTTATGTGAACAATAAATTTAATTTATATAATTTAATTGAATATTATATTTAAATAAATAACCAAATTAATATAATCAACACCCCATGCCTAACTGCCTGAGTTTCAAAGCTTATCATAGGGCTTAACCCACATCTAGTCTCGAATAGGGATGGCCAAATGCATCTTACATGGTGAAATAAATTAATAGAAAAAAACTATTCCAATTAAGGGGTCTCCCTCAGTCAACACATCATGATGATACCCCCTGAATAGACTCAATATATTAATGAAATTAATGAATCACCTAACTTGGATTATAAGACATAGTCCAGTCTGATATAATCCTTTATCTCTAAATGGTTTAGAAGAAATCTTATTTTTAGACAATTACAATTAAAATTGGGAAATACACTACAAAAGATTTAGTAGTCGATAATGAGAGAGATAAAATAAATTGAATCATGAATGAGGAAATCCTTACTGGTGTTGTTATAACACAATTGAAGTCAATTAAAAAATAGCTCTAAAAGACGAATTGAATCAATCTGTTGGGGAAGAGGAGAAGGAGGGTTTCACTTTTTCTATGCACAACCAAGGGTGGATGAAGGATGATGAAAGGAAAAGGAAATAATGTTTATAGATATTTGTTGAAATAGTTTATTTCACCTCTTTAATGATTTACACATTTATCTTGCATAATTTTTCAAACTATATAGAAACCTAGTGAGCTATATTGTGAGGGTTCCACCTATGTGGATTTTCCTGTTCATCTTCAACACAGTTTTCCAAAAACATGTCAAATTCATTTAGATTCTCTCTGCACAAACTACAATGTAACCAAAGTTTCAATTTTATCCATTTCATAAAAATTTAAAAACTATGTGGATGTACAAAAATGGGTTTTATGAATTTCTATGAGAGGTTACACTGTAAGATCTATCCATGCACCTCAACCAATATCTTCAAATACAATACATTCGGTCTTATGACTCATTAAAGACCTGAGAGAAAAGAAGATGATTTTTCTAACGGTATAAAACTATCCAAAAAATAGATATAATTTTAAAGGAACTCTAATAATTGAGTTCCCATAACCAATCAAAAAATTGGCATACTATCAAATTCTAAAAAATCAAAAAGGGATAGGATTTTAACCCACTCAAAAAACAAAGGATGTTATATCGATAACCCTAGGATTGAAAAGAGAATTGGTGAATTAGTGGTAAATGTTAATTTTTAAACAAGATAGTTATATTATTGGATACATATAAGGAATCATCTGAAGAGAATTTGTTTTTTTGATAATATGGTATTTTATATCGGCTACGATTGATGTTATTTGAGGAATAAATATGTCGTATCCATTTAGAATATTATACTTATATTTTCTACTTTTACTGTGATTTATTATATTTTGGGACATTAGTATTATGTTTTTTAGAATATATTATACTATAATATATATCTTTTTATATGACATTATGGATTATTCATTTTTTGTGAAAAATGTTATTTTGATCATTATAAAATAAATTGATGAAACCATTCTAATATTTATGTTCAAATTTAATCATGAATAATTTATGAGTGTTATATAAATATTTATAACTAAGGGGATTTTGGGGTTTAATTTTTAATCATATTGGTTATTATTTTAAATTTATCATAAAATTTTAATTTTAGATTGGTGGAATATAATATCAATGTTTTTTTGGAGATTATATTCAATTAATTATTGATAATAATTATTTTGGCCTGAAATATTTATCAATGTCCATGATTATTATAATTAAAGGATGAAATAATTCTTATATAATGGGCATAAATCATGGAAGAATATTTTATAAATTTTCTTATCCCAAATGTAATGGATTTTCTCAAAATCAAGAAAATTGAAGATAAATCTATTGAGTATTTCATGGAATGTAACACTAAACTACCATGTTAAGTTTCATAATCAAAACCTGTAAATTATATATCATGATATAATTTATATCTCATTTAGTTAATATATAATGATATATTAATTTTTTGATAAATTAATTAAACTGTTTAGTTGTAACTTAAATAAGGATGGGATATTTTAATACCCCAATATTTTAGATTAGACTTTTTTAAAAAGAGAAATATGTTTGATATCATGTAACGCAAATAAGATATTGATTAAACAAACTGTGAAATAATATTATTATAATTTGATTTCAATAGAATATCTATTAGGTTGGAAGATATAAATTTCAATGAAGAGGTGCATTAACATATCCTTATTCTTGAGGGAGAGGACTAGTGCATCATGTGTTGAAGCACTGGGTAATATGAAACCATTCAGAATATTCTATAGTAGTTTATTTATTTAGCTCCTTAAGTTCCAAAACATATATTATATATGGATTCCTTGAAAATGGTAACACTCATAGTATATGATCAATTTAAAATTAAATCTTTTAGGCTAGGAGGAAGGCCATGCAATTCATCTGGAAACACATCATCATATTCCATGGAAACATTCATTTCTTCCAGAATGTATCTATACATATAAAAAAACATTTGATATGTATATGCTTTAATTTATAGAAATATTATCAAGGATTTTTATGTTAATGGTAAATATGATTCATCTTCCTACTTGGCAAGTACAAAAAATAGTGGTCGATTTAAAAAATGGAGAGCGATTTAATTATCTTGGAAATTTATGTTTCCTCTATGTACTGAAAGACAAACTATTCCCAATATTGCATAAATTTCTACAAAATAGAGTGTGAAAATGTCATTTCAGTTTTTATACTAAAAATTAGGTTTGGGAAGAAATTATATTCTTTTTATGCAATAATTTCCCCAGTTTTCATTTTCACTGATAATTCCACTTCCATTAATTGTGGTGTTGTTTGAAAAGTTATGATAAAAATTCATGATATGAATGAATGTGTAGAATCAGAATAAAAGGTATTTTTAATGTCCATTAATGAATAACTATAATAACTATAAACACATCATTATATTCATCCATCTTACTATTTGTGATACAAAAACATCACCCTTGATGTCTTGGAGGTTGTATGTTGTCTCTGAAAAAGCTTTTTGTAGTGCATTGGTTTGAAAAGTTTCATTGATCATTGTAGTTAAACCAATGAAAAATGAAAATATGGTGAGAATGGAGCATTCCTTTCTTCCATAAAATTATTGGGTCTCTCCTATTTGTTATCACCATCTAGGTTCACATCATTCCCACACCTAATTCTTTTGCTCAACCCCCTTAGAAAATTTAGGGTGCTCTTTTCCACACTTTTGACAAGTGGGATGTTCAAATTTCATAGCACCATTATATTTTTCAATTGAAAATACCTAATTAACATATTATTTCCATTTATTATCCCTATTATTCCATTTATATTCTCAAATCATCATTTCATCATTGAGGGAACATCATAAAATTTCATCCTATCTATGAGTGTCCAATATCACCTGGTCATTTCATAGACTAGGTTTTAGACCATAAAAGAAGTGGTAAACAAAAAAGAGTTTAAAAAAAATATGGAGTCATATTGTACATGTATTGTGATGTATTCATAGTATGCCTCGATAGATTCCTCATCCATCTACTTGAGGGAATGGATATCCATTTCCATTTTATACTAGACAGTGTAAGGAAAATATTTTTCAAAATATATTTTCCATAATTCCTTCCACACCATCACATTGATATCATCCCCATGAATTGTATTATTGATCAATGTCCATCATTGATTATCATAACACTTAATATGGTAATCATATAGTAGAAAAATCTCTTGTTCAAAACATTGAAGGATGTAGAATATTTCATTATCGGAGTAGATCCATTATTTCTCGATTAATGTACTAGATGATCTAGTGAATGTAGGAGGCCATTCTAACATAAAGGACCAAATCAGAGAATATTAATTCTTATGATGACTTGGATGATTCTTTATAACCATGATTACCTTCAAAATCATATTCAGTTGAGTAAGCATCCTGGCAATGATTAAAATCTTTTCTCTAATCAAGCTATGAATCTCATTGGTTCAGTCATCACATTTCTCATCCAATTGAATTTTTTATGAACCCTTCTATTTATGGTAGTTGAATACAAAAAAATAAAAATTATAGATTATTATTATAAAACTATTAATCACATAAACAATAATTTTATGACATTATGAGGATAACATATAAATTACATTTATTTCCTTAACTTTTGAATTTCTTGTCTTTAATATATATTATTAATGATCTTTTTCCGAACATTTATTATGATGGGAATTTTTTACCATTAATTATGGTTTGTAATTAACATGTGAATTTTTTGAAGAATAACCCGTGATAGTGTAAAACTACGTGTGTAGCAAGGCTTATTGTAGGGTACCAGGTTACAATAATTCAGGCCCTGCACACCTTGTCACAGTTGTTGTCCTAGGTATATCTGTTCCAGAACCATTTCCACTCCTATTATATAGATAGGAATGTATTTTCTTGAAAAAACACTAACTATATACATATCAAAATTTATGGATGATTTTTGATATGTATTCTTATCCATAAGGTTTTCACTAAAATTTCTTAATATTAATCTCAATAATGACTAAAAATTTCATTTCACAAAAACTATAGAATCCTTGTTATTTATTTCCCAATAATATATAAATTAGTAAATTATAGTATACATAATTCAACATGTACAATTGAAATGTATAGTGTTATTTTGAATTGGGTATATAGAATAAAATATTGAACAAGTGATACGAAAATGATTTTAAAAAATTCAATAACATTTTTTAAAAATTCCAAGGATTTTCAAATTGCACGGATAACCTTAGGTCAAAATAAAGAATGTGTTGAACAATAATTTCCATTAATGATTTAAAATTGAATAAGTTTGAAAATATAACATAATAGGAAAATAAATGAAGAATAAAAGAGAGTAAAGATCTGTTGACGCTCCTTTTCGTCACAGAGTCTAAAGATTGGAAAAGGGGAATATCTTAGCTCAAATTGATTCATCCATTAAAGAAAATTTCAAAAATCGGCAAAGGGATGAACAAGGAGAAGATTTCCGATAATTCTTTCAAGTTTCTTCATAGTCGCGCATGTCCACTTGCACGACGCATTATGGTCGCGCAAGTGGCTTGCGCGACCTAAGTGATAATCTCCCGGGGTCTTCTCCTGCCTATAAATAGACCCTGTGGCCCCACATTTCAGGGAGGAATTTTTCCAGAAACTCAGATTTGAGCTCCCGGCACCCTAGACTCTTCTCAAAGCTTCCGGAACACTTCTAAGGTAATATATTACATAGATCGGATGATCTAAAGAGGGGGAAGAAGGCCTAAGTGTTGAAACTCATCAACACATACGCGACGAGGTGGCCAGCCCTTAAGGGAAATGGCCACACTTGCACGCCGCCTTACTCCTTCAATAGAACATGCGCGCCCCTCTGTTGGAAGAACCTCAAGAGTATTATAAAGGCCTTAACCTAAAGTCGCTTAAGTATTACCCTGCTGGTTGAACACCGCTCAAGTAACCAACGTCTCGCGCAGGTATACCAGCGCAACCAATACATGCACGCCCACACAGTACCTGCGCGCCTGCCAAGACATGCGTTCCCCTGCCTTTTTGGGTTCCCTTCTTGACCATTTTACCCCTATTAAGCCATTCCACCTCTCTTATTCATGATTTAGTCTTCAAGACACTCTTCAAAGCCATTTATGGCGTGATTTCTTGATTTGAATTCTTTTTCTGAAAGGAATTCTGTGGAATATCCCTCAAAACATAGTGATTTACACATCTTTATGTTACTAAAGATTGAGATCTCATTTATTCAACCTCATCCTTTAAGATGAGAGAATCTAATTTTGGACCTCTTTTTCAAGAGTAAGTCCCAGTCATAATTCCAATACTGGGCCTCCTTTTCTGGAGTAAGTCCCAGTCATAATTCCAATACTGTGCCTCCTTTTCAGGAGTAAATCCCAGTCATAATTCCAATATTGGGCCTCCTTTTCATGAGTACGTCCCAGTCATAATTCCCTTAACCTAGGCCTCCTTTTCAGGAGTAAGTCCATGTCCTGATTCCTTTAACCAGGGCCTCCTTTTCCGGTGTAAGTCCCAGTCATAATTCCTTTAACCTGGGCCTCCTTTTCAGGAGTAAGTCCCTGTCATAATTCCTTTAACATGGGCCTCCTTTTCAGGAGTAAACCCCTCATATAAGTCCCCTAAACCTGGGCCTCCTTTTCAGGAGTAATCCCCAGTTTTAGTTTATCTTAATCAATCCTAATTTACCCTTGATTTGGGATTCTTCTCAGGAGTAAATCCTAATAATCAATCCTCTCCTAATTTTGGGCCTCCTTTCCAGGAGTAAGTCCCAAGATAGAGTATTCAAATCTCCATGAGGCGCATATACCATTATGGACCCTATTCATGGATTTGTTCTCTGAAGTTAATCCTAATATTCATCTATTTTTGGGCAGTCATACATACATAAGTCCCGTATCATTTCTTATGATTGCATCTTTCGTGGCCCAATTGTCTAATTTTTACCAATACCTCTTGTTTCTCATACCGAGCATGACTCATGTGAGCATAGAGGGTAAAAGTAATTATGAAATACGTATTTGAGCTATCAATCATAAACATCATACTCCCCTACTATAACTATGTGGGTTCTGATGCCTTTTCCAAAAAAAAGGATACGTAGGTAGCCCATATGCAAGTTCGATCCCAACTCTGAAATAATGCATGTCCTTATGAATGACAATAAAAATCAAGTGCCCCACTGGGTGGCTTTGAAACTAGAATGGTCTTCATAATGACCAAGAGACTTTTATATAAATATGCAGAAGGATACCATTGACCAAGAATCTTTAATAAACACAGATGATTCTCTATCGATGAAAAAACCTCGAATACATATAAAAGATTCTCTAAATTTCATATATATTTTATCATTGATTGTCAGATCTAATGGAAAGCTCATTTTATACTTGGTAATGTAATAAGGATTCACGAACATAACATAAATCTATAAAGAGAGTCCAGGAATAGACAATAATTCTCCTCAAAAAGGTGTGATGAGTCCGACCTCCCATCCTCTCAACCAATGAAAATTCCTAAGCCTCATCAGTCCACAAACTAATGAGCACCTACCTTTGGAAAGTAGGTCCAAAAGGATGTGGAATCATTGGATGTTTCTGTTTCTACGAACAATCCCGTTAGAAACTAATTGGAATGTTTGAACCTCCCATCAAGGAGGTCATCCCCGAATTCCGATGGAAACAAAAAATGGTGATCCCGACATGAATCCTTAACCATGTTAAATTGATGTTTTACCTATTTGTTAGGACCCTATTTAAAACTCAATGAGAGGGACAACAAAAACAATAATTGACATATGTGATCATCCAAAAGATGTAGTAGGTGAATTTATCTTGATTACGTCTGTTATATCAAACATGCACTCTTTTCCAAGATCTTCTGCATTTCTAGAATGGCTGCTCTTAAGTTCACACCTGTGAATACTGCTGCTGCAAATCTCACTGCTGCTACTCCTGCTGGATCATCGTACGCTCTAAGGAAGATATCACCTACTCAGCGTCTTCAATGCTGGGTATCAAATGTGCTGGTTAAGGAGTACCGTCAACATGGTACCATCCCAACTCTGGAGGCTGCCTGACGATCCCTCCAAGCGAACAAATCAAACCAGTCATCCGGACAACGATGACCAATGATCAAGAAACAGGCGGTGCTGACTACAGTCTCCAGCCGTTTCGGGTTGTTATCCCCAGAACGCAATCACCATTCACTCCCTTATTCTGAGGAAGTGAATGAGAAGGTCCCTCAGGGCCTTAATTTAAGAAGATAGGAGTCCTTCTTGAAGGCTCCCACCAAAAATCGTCGTCAGACTCGTACGGCAGTGCACCCTCAACATGATGAGGGTACCAACTCCAGGCATTCGGCTCAAGTTCCTCGAACCCGAGCAGGCAAGACGAACCACCAGAGGTGGAATCCGGTCAACAATGATCAGGTTCTCATCTCTTCCATCTCCGGAGAAGTCCACCAACCTAACATGGTGGCAAGCAACGAGCAGGCACATACACCTGCCCGTTTTATTTCCGTTGTCCAGCAGACTCGTCTGGCAGCATCACGCAAATCCCACCCGGTAATTCCGGCGGAGTACTATAGGAAGGAACATACACCTGTTTATACATCATCAGCTAGTCAGCAGGCTCGTCCAACTACATATGATGGATTTCGTCAACCACGTTTGGCGAAGTGTAATCAGTAGGCACATACACCTGCTGGTGTTAATCAAGCCTACCAACAGTCTTGCTTGGTAGCATTCGGAGAAGTTAGTCAGAAAGCCCCGACAACAAATAAGAAGCAGGATCAACTCTCTGCCCCCACACTTGAGTACTGTCAGGATTCACTAACTAGAAAAGGAGGACAGGAGCAGGCACATACACCTACTCCAAGCACGGAATGGACATATATCCATGTTCCGGCATCTGAAGTCACCAAGCATATTTTATCAATGGTGAAAGAGAAGATGCAAATCCCTGCTCATATTCAGGATGCCTGCCAGGATATTATAACAACTTCAGCGGCATCTCAGGAAAAGACACTTAAATATATCCCTGCCAGTGGAGTGACACATAAAAAATTCACTCCGGAACATACACACACATCTGTTCCAGTCCAAGAGGGTTGTGGGGCATACTCCCCCATAACATACAGACAACCAAGTCAGGCACATACTCCTAATTTGAGTGGAGATCATCAGTCTAACCTAGCCATCTTTCCTAATCAGGAATATACACCTGCTCAGAGCAGTCACCTTCATCAACAAGTGATTTCCATGGCGAGTAAGAAGGCGTCTAAGAAAAATACCCGCCCAGTACAGTCAGGAGATCAAGAGCCAATCTGTATCAAGGCCTTGCTCGATGCTGGAGTTCTTGAAACCCTCAGTCAATTATTTGTCAAAATTCAAGTTCTACTCTCTCGTTTCCCAATAGTGGGAACATTAATTCCGAAGGTCATCAACAAAAACATCCTCATGAAGGATTTCTTCATGAAAATTTGGTCGATCTCGAAGTTTCATCTTCAGATGAGAGCCACAAGAACCCTCTGTGTGGTCAGAAGACCAAGGGTCAAGAGATCTCATCTTTTTCTGTAACCCATTATGGTGGTCCTCCCCATGATGATGAATTTCACTGCGAAATTCCTCTCTGATGTAGTGATTCACATTGCCCGAAAAATGCTCCAGTGGAAAATGTAGTGCCGAGAAAGCCCTCTTATCTTGAGGCACTTGCAAATGAGAAACCAGTCATGTCTGATGCTTCATCGCTAATAGGTGAAATACTTTCTCAATCAGAAGATAGCCCAAGGGGTAGTTCACTCTCCGAACCACCCCTATGTCATGCATCTTCTAGTTTGATCAATGATTTCTCTACCAATCTTGTTGAATCCGATGAAGCAACAAGGAAACACCAACTCTGGTCAAAATAGGTAGAAGAATATTCATTTAATGATAAAGAGGAAATGATTAACATGAGAAAAAAACTGGAAAAAGGTGATGTACCAGTCATGTTTTGGCCTCTGGCTGACTCTCAGTATGACATTCCAATAATGTTGATGGAAGATGGAATCCATGATATTCGTCTCAACATATGGAAAACTATTTGTCAATTGAAGAAGAATGTATTATATTATGATGAATAGAAAAATCATCCTAAGATAATAGAAGGGTTACAACATCAGATTGATTTGGCATCTCTATCCGTTTGTCGATATCCGAAGGCTGAAAAGCAGTAGAGAGCCCTTTAACGTTCATGCCTTGGCACACTAAGAATATTGCGTCAGTTAATTGCCAATGCCCCATCTGGTATTCATATCAGAGGGTGGGGTGATCATGGAGCACTACATTTCAAAATTCTCTCCAGTCAGCAAGTCCTTCCAAAAATGGTCTCATGCAATGTTATTGCCCATGGTCGGCCACAATCAATGGGCTTTGTTTTTAATCAAAAGCTTGCTCAGGAACAGGCTTCAACTAGTTCCTCTCAAAATCAAGAACACAGAGAACAACTTGTTTAATAACTACTACATCAAGCAAATGAGAATATTGAACATGCCTCTCGTATGGAGCAAGCACATCATCAAGTGACAGAAGTGTCGGAAATCATCCAATGGTCTTTTGAACCAGGTGATAAAAGTGGATACAGATTAATGCATTCAGCTAATTTTTGAACTAAGGTTCGCAAGATCAAGAGAGATTTTAAGAAAGTCTTAGACATAGCATGTCAAGAGCCACCCCAGCTTTCCAGACAAGGGACTCTTCTAAACAAACCCTCGGAATCAACAAATAGGTTCCTAGGAGTTGAGCGGGAACAGCAGAAACAGCCCCAGTCCACCGGACTGGGGACTTTTTCAAATCGTCAATCCCCTCCATAGAGAACGTTAGTATTTTCTCGATTGGGGAAGAAGCCTCAAGAGGAATGAAGATCCAAATTATCAGGAGATTCCCTCCAAATTATGGTTCGTCAATAACTTCCTGAGGGATTGAATCAACAAAAGGCAATGTATCATCAAATACATGGAAGAAGAATATATCACAGAAATGATGATAGAAGGGATGTGACGCATTATGAATCAATCAATTTCATCAATGTCATTGTTGTTGATCCACCAGATGAGGCTCACTCAGGGGACTCATATGAAGAGGTTCCTACTCAAGAAGATGTATGCACCGACACAAATGAAGAAGGTGTGCATACATGAAGACAAAGGATTACTCAAAACCTAGGTAATCCTTCGAGTAACCCACTTTCCCATCTCTGAAAAGGGTCCAACAAAGGGAGGGGAAAGAATCAGGTTACATATCATTCCTCTAAAGAAGGCCAGTCACTCTCACTAGAGAAAAGGTTTTCACAACAAGAGGAAGAAATGAAGGAATTAAGAAGGTTGAATGAAGAACTACTTCAGAGTAGTCTTCTATTTTGGCATGCTAGAGTCAGTAAGCCAAAGGAATTTTTTGCAGCTACTGAGATGGATCAAAAATATCCTCCTCTTTCAGTACACCCTCACAGGTCTAATCCTACGGGTCAAGTACAACAACAGTTGGCAGTGATACCATCAGTTTCAACACCAATAGCCACATCTGTCCAAGCTCCGGTCATTGTACCTACCCTAGTCCATGTTCAACCGGATGTTTCTCAAAAGTTAATAACTATTATTGAGTCATTAACAGCTCGGTTAGAAACTATGTAAGGGAAACGTGCACAAGTTCAACCAGAAAAGAAATTTTACCCTGAATGGGTAGAGTTAATTTCTCCTCCATCCAGTTTTGGGAATCCAGTATTCCCTACATTCAATGGATCTGCCGATCCTGAGCAACATTTGACGCATTACGTGTCTTGTTGTGATCCTATGATGGGAAATCCGGAGTAGCAAGAAGCAGTGAAACTCAGATTCTTTGTGCGATTCTTACAAGGGCAAGCTTTTGTTTGGTATACAAGCTTTCAATCCCGGTCAATTACCGGATGGGAGGATCTTCATCAAAAATTCCTCCTTCAGTTCATCTCAACTTTTCCAAAGACAACAGTTTTCGATCATACAAACAGTAAGAAAAGGGAGAATGAAGGAGTCTCTGATTTCATTGCTCGCTGGAAGGGATTAAAATATTCCTTGAGTTTAGCACTCCCTCAAGAAGAATTGTTTCCAATCTGTCTGGAAAATCTACGTGACAAATTATGCACGCCGTTGATTCTTGTGAAATGCACAGGAGGGTTTCGAGACCTTACTTCAATCGCTCAACAGATTGAAGATTCCCTTATACATGCTAAGGCTAAATATCATGTAATTCCATCAGCTCCAAGAAGGAGAATGGGTAAAGCAGAAACTACTACAGTTATGCTTAAACAAGAGCCTGTACCTATTTCTACTTCAAAATTTTCATCTTATCGAAGGGCTCCACCTCTTGAGCGCCAACAAGAAAGGCTGTTTCATCGAGATGATCATAGAGATCAAAGACAAAAACAATTTGAGGATTTGAAGAGAAAAACATACTCTTTCTGAAATGAACAAGTTCCTGGTTACTTCATTTCGGCTCTGGAAAATAATCTGGTTCAATTGACAAGGCCCAAAAGGCCAAACAAGGATGGAGATGAAGACCGTCCCAATTATTTCCCCTTTCATCAAATGTTAGGGCATCCCATCCAGGATTGTTTTGTCTTCAAAGACCTCTTGAAAAATATGGTCGACTTGGGACAAGTCAAATTGAAAGGTTTTTCAGCTCAGTTAGCATGTGTTACTACTACAGTTCTAGAGGAGGAAGGTGATTGGAAAAAAGTAAAAAGAAAAAATGCACAGAATTATGATGATTGCATGGTCAGAAAGACAATCAATCGAACTCATGCTATTTTGAGAACACAATAAAATAAACCAATTGTGTCTTCTTCCATGAATGTTGCGGCAAAACCCTCTTTGTCAGAGGGAAAGTCATCAAAGAAACGGCATGATTCAAAGAAAGAAAAAGAATCAGAAGAGGATGAGTATGTGTCAAAGCCGAAGTTATCTTTGAAATTGGAAGACTTCATGCCACCTACTTCAAATCCATGGGCACTTCCCCACCAAACGGCATAGCCTAAATAGGCTAATCAGGTAGAGTATTCATCATACAAAGAGTTAATCTTTGGTTCTGTTAATATGATTCAATTAACAGATCCATATGCCAGTCGCAGTTTCAATTTTCAGGAGCCTGAATTCCCTGTATCAAACAAGGGAATCAGAGGAAGTTTCAGAGGTTCAGGATATAGGGGAAGATCTGGATCATTCAGAAGCCACTACCCCAATTCAACCCCTGCTAGAACTGTGTATGCAGTAGAAACTCATGGTAGAGACCTTCAGCGAGATCAGCAAGAACAAGCAATTTATTCTACCAATAGCAAATTCAGTCGTGGCACAGTTATTTAGAATGACCGATTAATGTTTCCATCTTCTTCTTCTCAGAATGTAAATGGATCTAATCGGTCTAATCTTCCAAAACCAAGAATGATGCCAACTTCTATCCCAATACAAGATGCATCAACTTCCAAATCATCTGCTTCCAAGGTACCTGCGAAACCATATATTCATGTTGGGAAACACATACCTCTGGATCAAAAGTATGATATAT
This sequence comes from Viscum album, assembly GCA_963277665.1. Lineage (NCBI taxonomy): Eukaryota > Viridiplantae > Streptophyta > Magnoliopsida > Santalales > Viscaceae > Viscum > Viscum album. Next base: position 1,299,970,902 of record OY728140.1, on the reverse strand, counting down.
TGAAACACCAGGCCCAAGTACCATCCACGTTATCAATTCTGGATGCTTTGAATCTGTAAAAAGATCTTCGGGAAGAACTCATTGAGGCTTTGTCAAGCCCTCCGGAGTTTGAAACTGAAATTACTGCAGCTGAAGTCTATCACATAGAGAATAATCCAGCAGAATGCCATGAAATAATATCTTTTACTGATAAAGATGAATATGATGTTGTGCATGGGTATATCAGACCTTTGTATTTATCTATAAAGGTTAATGGTGTAGTCGTCGGAAGAGCTTTCATTGACAATGGTTCAAGAGTCAACCTCATGCCCGATAATACACTTCGTCGATTGGGCCTCACGAAATATGATTTATCTCATTCTACCATGATGTTACAAGGATATGATAAAATGAACAAGAACCACTGGGAGAAGTTATAATCAGAACTCAATTTGGAGATCTTGTATCCATTTCGGATTTCAGGATTATTGATCAAGACTCGGCTTTTAACGTCTTTCTTGGAAGACCCACGCTGCATCAGCATGCATATATCCCTTCATCATACCATCTATGTCTCAAATACGGGTACGATGGTCAAGTTAGAACATTATATGGTGATAAGGCCCCATTCAAGACATGTGAGTCTCAATACATTGAGGCAGAATTTTATCACATGAAGATAAAGGAGAAATCCACAACAAAAGAAATTACCAAAGTTACTACTCCATATGGTTTGGAGAAGATTCCAGTAAATCCATTTACACATTGGAGTACAGATTATGTGTTGCCTATTAGTCAAATTGACAAGGTATACTCAAATAAAAATACTCTTATGGAATGATCCGTAATGTCAATTACTGCAATCGAGCCAGACAACATGGAAGAAATTGGTAACCCACCAAGTAGTAATGAAAGCACAAATGGTGATGTTTTCATTTCATCAGCTGAAATCCAACAAGTCTATTCTTCTCCAATTAGGCCAGAAGACGTTATAGCAACATCGGAGGTGAAAAATGGTGTCGATTCTCAATCCATCATTTCCTCTTTATTACCAAAAGAAAATTCTTCATCATCAATAGTGTCAAAATGGAAGCTTCCTCTTCAAAATGTAAAAATTTTCACATCTCTTCTAATCATGAGAATTCTGCTTTGTCATCTACTATGCAAGTAGAAACGGACGAAATAAAACATGAAGAAGAAGAAGAGGAAGATCTCAAAGTTGCTCCTCCAGTATTTGAAGAGGGTATCTCTACCACTGTGGATACTCTCAGAGAAATAAATCGGGGTACAAAGGAAGATCCACGCTCCACTTTAATCAGTGCGGACATGACCCTTGAAGAGCAAGAGATGTATATTTCTTTTCTAAAGCGAAATAGAGATATTTTTGCTTGGAACTATATAGAAATGCCCGGGCTTGATCCTGATGTTGCTACTCATCATTTGGGTTTACCAGAAGAACATTGAGGATTTAAAAAAGCCGCGAGAAGAACACACTCAACTTATTCTTCTAAAATTGAAGCTGAAGTGGATAAGCTTATCAAAGCTATCTTTTTCAGAGAAGTTCAGTATCCCAAGTGGTTGGCTAATATTGTCCCTGTAAAGAAGAAGAATGGACAAATTAGAGTTTGCATCGATTTTAGAGATCTTAATTGGCATTGTCCTAAAGATGATTTCCCAGTTCCAATTACAGAACTTTTAATTGATGCAACAGCTATCTATGAAGAACTTTCCTTCATGGATGGATATTCTAGATATAATCAAATCCGAATGGCCCCATAATATGAGGAATCCATAGCCCTCAGACCCTCTCAGGGTGTGTTTTGTTACCGGGTAATGCCCTTTGGATTAAAGAACGCGGGTGCAACATATCAGCGCACCATGCATCGTATCTTCAAACCCTTTATAGGGATGTCTGTTAAATGCTATATAGATGATTTGGTGGTTAAATCCAAACAACGTTCTAAACACTTGGCTGATTTGGAAGTCATATTCTTCAAGCTTCTACAACATAATTTGAAGATGAACCCCTTAAAATGTTCTTTTGGGGTAACCTCAGGAAAATTTCTCGGCTTTATTGTACGCCATTGTGGTATTGAAGTCGATCCTGAGAAGAACAAGTCAATCCTTGGTATGTCACCTCCACTAAATTTGAAATAACTAAGAGGACTTCAAGGAAACATAGCCTATATCCGGCGTTTCATCTCCAATTTGGCAGGAAAAAGTTTACCCTTTACCAAATTGATGAAGAAGGGATTCACTTACCAGTGGACTGAAGAATTTCAAGAAGCATTCGATTTTCTCAAAAAATACCTCTTGAGTCCACCGGTATGCATGCCACCTGTTGATGGAGGACCACTTATCCTCTACGTGACAGATCTAGAGCGATCATTGGGTGCCTTTCTTGCTCAAAAGAATGATGATGGGAATGAAAACAACATCTACTATCTCATTCGAACAATGCATGAAGAAGAAACCCGGTATTCAAGTATTGAGAAGTGCTACCTAGCATTAATCTTTGCAGTTTAGAAGTTGATACACTACCTGTAACATCACGAGGTCCAATTGGTATCTCGCAATAACCCTCTCAAATTCATCCTTAGTCGTCCAATTCTTACAGGACGTCTAGTAAGGTGGGCTGTTATTTTGCAGCAATTCGACATTCAGTATGTGTCTCAAAAGGCAATATAGGGCCAGGCTCGGGCTAATTTCTTGGGTGAACACCCTTCAGTGGAAGACATGTCTTTAGATATTGAACTCCCTGATGAGGAAGTCTTCTCTATTCAAGAATGTTCTCAAGCATGGGAAATGTATTTTGATGGTACTTCTAGAAGTCCAACAAGGATGAAAATGGAAAATACTAAATTCAAAAAAGTTGTCTTTGGAATTGTTCTCATTTCTCCAGCAAAGGATGTGTTACCTTATTCCATTATATTGTGGGATGTTGGTACCAATAATGAATCCAAATACCAAGCTCTTATCGCAGGTTTGGAATTAGCGCTTCAAGCACAAGTGAATCACTTAAAGGTAAAGGGTGATTCAGACCTGGTAATAAAATATGTCAATGGGGATTATGCCATCAGAAAAGAATAAATAATCCCTTTGTATGATTATGTCAGAGATTTAATGGAGGAATTCCCTTCAGAGCCGACATTTACTTATGTCCCATGATCACAAAATGCTCAAGCTGATGTGCTGGCTAATATAGCCACAGCTCTGGAAGATCCAAATCGGGACGAGACAACTATCAGTATTTCCCACTGTCGTGCAATTTCACATTATGTTCAAATTAGAATAGAGGAAATTAATGAAATTAGTCCAATTCCAGAACCGTATGGTCATACTACAGGATGGATGTCACCTATCAGGGAATACCTTCAAAATGGAACACTTCCACCTGATAGAGCTGAGAAAGAACAAACCCGGCGACGTGTGGTTAATTTTACTCTTTATGATAGCCCAGATCATCTAGAAAAAATTCTCTACAAACGTGGTTTTGATGGAGTTCTTTTCAGATGCATCGATGGTGAAGAGACAATGGCTGTCATGAAAGAAGTGCATGCAGGAGTCTGTGGTGCCCACCAGTCTGGACATAGAATGTCTGATGAAATTTGGAGGCTTGGATAATTTTGGCCTTCAATGATACGAGATTGTGTTGATTTTACAAAGAAGGGTCATTCATGCCAAGTACATGACAACTTCATTCATCAACCTCCTGAGTTGCTTCATACAGCTAAATACTCGTGGACATTTTCCACATGGGGGATGGATGTGGTGGGACCTTACCCTTCAGCTACGGCCAAGCAGTTTAATTACATTCTTACTGCTACTGACTTCTTTTCCAAATGTTCAAAGGCAATACCTCTCAAGGAAGTCAGTTCTAAATGTGTTGTTATCTTCATCAAGTCTAACATTATTACCAGATTTGGTTTCCCTCATACCATATTAACGGACAATGTCACCAACTTCTGTTCATCAAAGGTGAAGAAGTTGTATCAAGAATAAAACATCAAATCCAACCATTCATCTCTGTATCATGCAGTGGCCAACAGCCAGATAGAAGTCTTTAACAAGACTCTTTCAAATATACTACAAAATATGATGGATAAAGATAAGAGGTCATAGCCTGATAAACTCTGTCATGCTTTATGGGCTTATCGGACTACCACCAACATTGCAACTCAGTCAACTCCATATTCATTGGTATATAGAAGGGAAGCCGTCTTGCCCATTGAAGTTCAATTACCCTCCCTTAGAGTAGCCATTTGGGATCAGTCATCTATAGATGATAAATCTCAAAAGTGATTGAATGAATTGGAACGGTTAGATGAGAAATGATTGTACACTTTGCACCACTTGGAAATCTATCAGAATCGAATAGCACGAGCCTCTAAAAAAAAAGTTCATCTTCGTTCATTCACTCAGGGTGAATTGGTATTAGTTCTCAGAACTCCAATGATACCAGGAAATAAACCTCCCAAGCTTGAGGCAAAATGGGATGGACCTTATTCAATACATAGGGTCTACTCCGATGGAGATTATTCATTAATCTCAATGGATGGAGAACTCATCACTACTCTAACCAATGCCAGATTTTTGAAGAAGTATTTTGTATAAACTGCAAAGTACTTATGTCCCTGTAACGTGACACTAAACTGTTCAGCAACAGTTCGTCCTTGCTATATGACGTTAAACTATACATCAATGGTCTAGTATGTCCTTAAACTGCAAATTCGTCCCACACGACGTTAAACTGTGAAAAAGATCCTTAAATGGTCCAGTATGACCTTAAACTGCAACTAGGTCCTGTATGACCTTAAACTGCATCATCAACGGTCCATGCATATGACCCTAAACTATTTGCGAGTCCATTACGTCCAGCAAGAAGTTAAACTATAATTTCCTAACTACATGACACTAAAATGTATAGAAGTCCCTTACATATTGAAAGATGTTAAACTACATAAGCATCAAAGGTCATGTATGACCTTAAACTACACTTTTGGCTCGTGTGACATTAAACTGCACCATCCACAGTCCATGCATATGACCTTAAACTATTTTCACTTTCATCCAACATGATGCTAAACTGTGGGAAAAAAATCCCCAATGCCTCCAAAATGACGTTAAATGGTGTACTCTTTTGTCCTAGCTGCATGACATTAAAATGCACAATCCCCCTTTCGTCCAACATGACATTAATCTCTATTGTCCCCATCATCCTAACCATATAATTCTAAACTATACAGAAAGTCTGTGATACGTCCTACATGACATTAAACTGTACTTTTGTCCCTACTACGTGACACTAAACTGTGCAGCACCAATAGTCCTAACTGCATGACTTTAAACTGCATAATCCCTTCATATGTCCTACATGACGTTAAACTATGTATTGTTAAGGTTGTTTCTACCTCTTGTTTCTCACACCGAGTATTACTAATGTGAGAATAGAGAAACCTCAACCACAACACTCTCTCTAGGATACTAACCATGTGTAAGTCCCATAAACATTTTTTAGGTTGTTGTTCCCAAGAACAACTTGATCATTAATTCATTTTTTTAATTGAACTACACAGACATTAATCCTTGCCTTCTAGGCTGGGTATGTAGGCAACCTACCATGTTTCATGCCCAAAACCAATCTCTTCACATCGGTTCACCTCCATCTCATACGATGTTGATTCGTGAAACCGCCCCTAGAATCAATATCTTTACATTAGTTCACATTCGTCCTTGTTATACGACGTTAAACTATACAACATTTTCGTCCAGTATGACAATAAACTACAATATTCTTTGATACCCTCACTTGAGAGGTAGCCATTAGTTACATTTATTTTTCAATCATGTTTCATTTCAAATACTCCATGTATACATGGCAACGCCTAAACCTTTTATCTTAGGTTAAACCATCATTGTACTAAAGTCCCCCTTTCACCCTTCACATGTAAGAACCAAATTTATACAAAGCATATTTCTAGAACTACGTGGGCTTGATTCACATCCTTATGGGATACGTAGGAATGTTCGAGTGTCCCTCGAATCCAGCCCCATGTCTTTGGGCCTAACCCCAAATTCCACTTTCAGTCCCTTGGCTGAAAAGTCCCCATGAAAACACACACTGTGTATTTCTAACAATGGTCCAATCTCTATGACCCTAAACTAAGATCTCTAATCCTTTTGTCCCAGACGACGTTAAACTATAGTTTAAGAACTATGTATGGCTTGATTCTCATCCTTATGGGATACGTAGTGAAGTACACCATTTCAATTCAGTACCCAGCCACAACATGATTATGGTTAGCATTGATCTGTGTATCTATGTGTACATTGAACAATATCCATCTTTATGTGTCGTAATCCTAACTTTAAATATTTTCAGATCTTCATAACCCATTTCATGACTTCTAATCACAAAAAATGTCAAACATTTGAGAGTTCATTTTCCTGACTATGCGGCACGTGCCCATATGCGGCCCTGCATAAACAGTGTACATAACAGACTTGTTATCCAAAAGATACTATTATTTGACTATGTAGTCAATTCCCTTATGTGACCCTGCATAATTCAACCACCTAACGGGTTTGTCGGATAGTGGTAACTTCATTCTTGGGAAGAATTCCTCTTTTGCCCTTATTTTTCTTAAATGACAGTATATAGGGATCCGCAAAAATAGCCATCCTTAACATATTTGTCACATATCCGTTTTCATGATCTGAAAGTATTCAAGTCTATGTTTTATATTCTCCATCACTACGTTTGATTCAGACCTTCGTAGGAGTAATATTCATCCATTTCTTTGATAATTTTGTTTGGAAATATCTTATCCATATTCAAGTACCTCTTTTCATACAAAAAAATCTATACTTTGGAAGATTTGAATCTCTATAAACTTTCGCTGGCTTTTAGCACTAGGAATGTAAATTTCTGAAAGTTCTTTTTCTTGACTATGCAGCACGTGCATAAAGGCGGGCTTGTATAAACAGTCTACATAACAGACTTGTTAGCCAAAAGATACTACTTTATTTGACTATGCAGCCAATGCCCTTAGGTGGTCGTTCATAATTCAACCCCCTAACGGGATTGTTAAATAATAGTTACTTCATTCTTGGAAACTACTTCTTCTGATGCCTTTTATCTCTTTTTTCATATCATTCCTCAGATTCAAATATTCTTAAGCCATAGTTTACATTTTCCCCTCATACTTGAGTATGGTAATATGTTTTCAGATGAATTTTAAAGGAATTGAGTCAATTATAATCCATTTCGGTCAAAGCTATTTCGACCTTAAACATTAGACTTTTTATGTCCGACGTGAATGACTTTAAACTGCCCACAGAAGACAAAGAAAATCTGAATAAAAGTCAAGTTCCATCTTACTAAACATACATTTAGTATGATTTAGGTAACATTGAGCAATTAAAAGGTTTGAAGTTTGTAGGGTTATTTACATTAATCCTAGTAAAAATCAAAATATGCTTACTAGGCTCATTGGCTTAGGTAAAATCTAAAGCATGTATAAAAATTGAATGCAGGTACAAATGAGTGAAGGTGAAAGATTTTTCATTGATACATAAGAGTTAGAAGGACATCCACAGATTGGAGTCTCTTCTCTTTTTCATGAATTACAAGAGGCTTTAAACATAAGTCTTCAGTTGATGAACCACATCCCGAGCTTCATCAGCAGCTACTTGAAGCTCATGCACTCGACCAACTTCACTCTTTTCAGCCTGATGGAGTGCTTTCTTGGCATCCACAATAATCTTCATACCATTCGTTTGAACTCCCTCCAGTGAATTATTGAGTTGGTCAAGTTACCCAGTAACAGCATCCAACTGTTGCTGAAGGTGCATCTACTGGATGACTTTTTCTTTGATTTTATGCTTCAGCTCCTTCATCATGGCAGCATAATCAGCCTCAGCTTGGGATACCGTAGCCTCAAATTTGCCGATATTAACTGACAATTTCACCCTGGTCACGGCACTTTTTCTCCTTCTCCCACCTGAAAATGACATGTTTCACCGTGGTATGGATCATTTCATATCCAAAACTGCCAAGTCCTAGTATGAAAAATTGGGATGACAATTGAGGAATTTTTTATGATAGCTCTTCTAAAGGCACCTCAGATATGATTTTCCATATGTTGTTCCATGCATTGTGTCGTGAAAAGATGAACGCTTTAAGCATCTCTAGGTCTGATTCAACATCATCATCACAGGGGGCAGGTAATCTGGGATTAATGCACTTAAGGAAGTACCCTTTTTTGCTCTTTCCCCTGGCTTATGCTTGTTCGCTTTCAATTCCCCTGGGGGTAGAGGATGGGGCCTCACCTCCAGAACTAGCCACTGCAGTTGACGGCTCTGCATGATTAATTGAAAGAGTTTGTTAGCTTCAAAGGATAACAAAAGAGTCGATTGTCTTGAAAATTGAGTACAATCACAAATTTTGTTATCCCTTACCCGACGGTGGGTCAAAAACCTGAGAAGACTCCTCCTCATCTTTCCTATTTTCAAAAGGATCTTCAAGATGGGTCTCGGAAGGGTTTACTTGGTTTAGCTCTACTTTAGCTATTGTTTCTGCAATGGTAGGGTTGACATCAATGTCCACACCCTCTTAAGGAATTGGAAGTTCAGCAGCTTCTACGGATGAAACTGCATATTATTTTCAGTCATAATTAGAAGTGTAAATTAAAAAAAGTTAATGGGCGAAAGATAACACTGACGAACAAGGTCTTTTAAATCACATTACAACTTAGCATGATCATAAAATTCTTCGAAAGTCATGCCATGATTCATCATTTCATCGAATGATATTTCAGAATCCTGGTTAGTCTCACCAGTGGGAGCGTTTGTTGCATCTTCTTGATGACTTACATCCTGCAACCCCTGACCCTGGACAACATCTTCAGATATAATCACAGAATCAGTTGCAATAGTTTCCAGAAGCTCTAATGCAGGAGTTGAACAAGAAGAATCACATAATAGAAGTCAATCGTTGTTTCATTCAAAATTTTTATGAAGCATAGTTGACTTACCAAAAACATGTTCTTCTCTTCATGCAACAGTAGCAGGAGGGATACTGGGAATAGATGCTAGCTCTTCTCTAAGAGTAGCCATGTCATCTTGGATATGTGATTGTTCCACAGCACCATTCGTGGTCTTTGAAGGAGGATCAGTCCTTTCCGTCAGGGGGGAAATTGAAGAAGCCCATGCAATCCCCAGAAATATGAGTAACCATGTGGTCATGAGTATTAACTCATGATTACTTGATGGACATACCAATGCTAATGAAACGTTTAGTTGTGGACTTCCTCCTTCATTGCCTTTTCTTTTCTGGTTTTTTGGGAGTATGGGTAGTCTCCCTTATTGGCACTTGGATTTGCGAATGGAAGGATACGTACAACGCCTCATTCATGGCCTGCCGGCCTGGAGATATCTCTCCTGGTTCACGTGGAGAATCAGCAGCAACCCCAACGGCAGTACAACCAGGGCTATACTATGGTGAAGGAACCCCAGTTCATTTTTTGCAAGCTGCAAGATGAAGAAAATAACTTTCTTAAGTAATAAAGCTTAGACTGAAATCAAGATTAAAAGAAAATAAGGAAAGAAAAAATACATCTTCAGGAGCCAAATAATCATGCCACACCTCATATCCAGAACCACCAGCCCCCTCAGTGGTGCCACGATCGATCATTTCCTTCACCTGCCTGGTGACAGGAACAGACTCATCAGTGGCATATATGAGCATTTTCAGCTCTCTGATGTAAGCTAACACTTCATTGGGGCTGTACTTGTATTGAAGATTTGTAGAAACCATAAGATTCCCTATTCCAGGGAGTTGTAAGCCCTCACACAAATCCAGCCAGGCGGTCTCAGAACCACAATATAAACTCTACCATAGTTGGACAGCCTCTGGTCTTAGATATGAAGGCTGTGAGGAAGGTCCTACAATTTTTGACTTCAATTTCTTCCCAGATCATGCAACTATAGATAGAGAATAAGAATGTAAGACTTATTACTTTATAAATTAGCAGTGATTAAATTACTACAATGAATTAACTCACCAGGACTTGATGGAGTGGGTCTTTTTATTCTGTCCGGAGGATTATATCAGGCACGAAACTGCTTTGCCGCTGGTTGTGCCTCATCATCCCCATCATGGTAATCTGGTGAATCAGTTCTAGAAGAGGAGTCTGCCGAATCAACTTCAGGTGGGGAAGCATCACCTTCATGAGGAAGGGTTTCTTTCTCTACAGTCTTCTTCCTTTTCCCCACCTGATAAACTGGGTGATTCAATATCCCTTTGGGGTATGATTCTATCCAGTTTTCGGCATAATATGTAGTCAAATTATGTGTCTCTTTTTCAACTGGTAGATCAAATACTGCCCTAGTTTTCTCCCTTGACGTCAGCAGCCATAATTTCCGAGCAACCATTGGATGTTGCTCTAACCTGACATGTACCGTAGGAGATACAACAATCTGTTGCAGACATTTGAATTGACGTGCAAATATATATGGAGTATAGGCCTCACATATTATTTCTTCGTCAATCCTGGAAACTAGCACACCATCCCTGCAAGCTAGCATGTATGCCCTCAAATCAAAATGGGATGTCCCATCATCAACAAACTGCCCAGTTGGTGGACTTCCATAGGGAACGAAGTTGAATTCCTTAATCATGCTCAACCTCACTTTCATGTCATAAGCATTAACATCTAATGGAGAAACTCCAGAGAATGCTTGCACTAATAGCCTGAAATAACTTCCAAGAATTTGTAATCCATTCTGTACATTGTTGGTCCTGAAGTGAGTAGTGATCTATCCCCACAAAGCTTGGAATTGTCCCACTATTCTTAAAATAGATTTACCCATGAAGAAAAGAAGTAAACTCTTATGAATCTTTGTTAAAATGGGGGTAGCCAACCCAACCATTTTTCCCTCAGACAACTTTCCCGCAATAACGAAGGTCCCTGGCCTGATGCCTCCCTTCGAATCCCTGACCAGCAAGATATAAACACTGAGCCACATTTCCAAGAATCCCTCCAGATGAGTCTTCTTTGGGATTTTTTTATTCATTTCATATCCCAACTTCTCGAACTCTCCTGCTTCTAGAGTTGGCCAGAATGTTCCAGGAGCACCCATCTTCTCTGTTTTTGGGCAGGTGGTAGGACGTTTGGGCCTCTTATCCTTGGATTTCTTTATCACAGATCATTTTTCTTTCGCCTCCTTCTCCTTCGGCTCCCTCTCTTTCTTCTCAATAAGAAATACATTCATCTATTCCTACGGATGAATATCCTTTCTAAAATTATTTAATGATGTCTCTGAACTCTTGAGCCTGTGGAAGATCTTAAATAATTCCCAAGCTAAAGCAGGAGTATTCTCTGAATCATTGCAAGTCACATTGGGAAGAATTAATTCATCATATATATCGCCCAAAATTGGAGCCCCTGAAATCTTGTGGACATCCCACAAACTGATACCTTCTTCTCTATGAGTCAGATGGAAAGAATTAGATGCTGGGCTCCAGTGGCTGATTATCTCCGGCACGAAGTTATCATGTCTATAAACATATTTTTTCACTACCCAGACAGCTTCGTATATTGCAGCTCTCTTCAAATCCTTGAAAAATTCTACATAGGTTTGTCACACCCAGTATGCCCACATCCAAGTTGTCTTCACGCCTCCCCCAGGATGGAAGTCCCAAATTTTCTTCCAGCCTTTGGATTGATCCATTTGAGTATTTCAGAAGATTGAAGGATAAAAATGTGGTTGCAGCTCAGGTGTATGATTTTTCAAATCTGGTGTGCAAGGGCTATGATGCATCATGTAGGCCTTCTCCACTGTTCCAGCATTTAGAAATACTCCTCCACCTGAGATATTTGCTGAAGCAAAGTTGGTGTAATTCTGAAACCACGAAAATGGAAGATAGTTCTTTACTTCTAGAATAGTGACTTCTTGCAAATGACCATAGCCATACAACGATAGATAAGTGCTCTGTGGGAAGTCACAATGATATTTCTTCAGACACTTAGCCATATTCAGAAGAGTGCTATCTTTGAAAGTATAATAATCATGGCCAATGATGTTCATCATATCATCTATCCTCTTGAAATCCAGTTCATCGACTATTCTGGGTCTAAGAGCCATTGATTCTGCACAAAAGTTGAATAAATTAAATTCTTAAATGGATTTATTTTTCATAAACTTTGTGAAGAAATCCGAAAGAACGACAAAGGAACTAAGGCGTGCAAGTCTAAACTTGCCGCACAAGTGTTCTTGTGTCGCGCTAGTTTTTACCGTGCAAGTATAAACCGTGCAAGTATAGATACCTAGATAGTAGTGTGGCGGTAAGGAAACAGCAGAAAAAAGAGACTTGCACGGCGAAGATAACTTGTGCGGCGAGAGATCGAGAAATCAGAAGTAGATGCTATGCGCGGCCAAGGATCCTATATTTATTGGCCAGGAGGCCTATCTGCGTGCCTACACCCAGTACGTTCAAGCCTTGCGCGACTCTAACCTACGCGCCAAGTGTTGCGCACTGAACACTTGCGCGCCACCATTCCTTTGGATGTCTCCTTTTTCCTCAGAGTCACATCCTCGTTTTCTTTCAGATCCAACTCTGAGGGGGGAATTTTTCTGACGCTCCTTTTCATCACAGAGTGTAAAGATTGGAAGAGGGAAATATCTTAGCTCAAATTGATTCATCCTTTGAAGAAAATATCAAAAATCGGCAAAGGGATGAACAAGGAGATGATTTCCCATAAGTCGCGCTAGTTTCCTCATAGTCGCGCAAGTCCACTTGCGCGACACATTATGGTCGCGCAAGTGACTTTCGCGACCAAAGTGATAACCGCCCGGGGTATTCTCCTCCCTATAAATAGACCCTGTGGGCCCCCCATTTTAGGGAGGAATTTTTCCAGAAACTCATATTTGAGCTCCCGGCGGCCTAGTCTCTTCTTAAAGCTTCCGGAACACTTCTAAGGTAATTTCATACCTAGAATAGAAGATCTAAAGAGGGGGAGGAAGGCCTAAGTGTTGAAACTCATCAACACTTGCGGGACGAGGTGACCATCCCTTAAGGTAAATGGACACACTTGCACGCCGCCTTACTCCTTCAATAGAACATGTGTGCCCCTCTCTTGGAAGAACCTCAACAGGATTATAAAGGCCTTAACCTAAAGTCGCTCAAGTATTACCCTGCTAGGTGAACACCGCGCAAGTACCCAACTTGTCGCGCTGGTCTACCTATGTGACCAAGACTTGTGCGCCCATGCAGTACCTGCGCGCCTTCCAGGACTTGCGCTCCCCTGCCTTTTTGGGTGCCCTTCTTGCCAATTTTACCCCTCTTAAGCCATTCCACCTCTCCTATTCAAGATTTAGTCTTCAAGACACTCTTCAAAGACATTTATGGCTCGATTTCTTGATTTGACTTCTTTATCTGAAAGGAATTATGTGGAATATCCCCCAAAAAATAGTGATTTACACATCTTTATGTCAGTAAAGATTGAGAGCTCATTAATTCAACCACATCCTTTATGATGAGAGAATCTAATTTTGGGCCTCCTTTTCAGGAGTAAGACCCAGTCATAATTCCAATATTAGGCCTCCTTTTCAAGAGTAAGTCTCAGTCATAATTCCAATACTGGGACTCCTTTTCAGGTGTAAATCCCATTCATAATTCAAATACTCGGCCTCCTTTTCAGGAGTAAGTCCCAATCATAATTCCTTTAACCTGGGCCTCTTTTTCAGGAGTAAGTCCCAGTCATAATTCCTTTAACCTGGGCCTCCTTATCAGGAGTAATTCCCAGTCATAATTTCTTTAACCTGGGCCTCCTTTTCAGGAGTAAACCCCAGCTATAAGTCCCCTAAACCTGGGCCTCCTTTTCATGAGTAAGCCCCAGTCTTAATTTCTCTTAATCAATCCTAATTTACCCTTTAATTGGGATTCCTTCTCATGATTAAACCCTAATCATCAATCCCCTCCTAATTTTAGGCCTCCTTTCGAGGAGTAAGTCCCAAGTTAGAGTATTCAAATCTCCATGAAGCACATATGCCATTATGGACCCTGTTCCTGGATATCTTCTCTGAAGTTAATCCTAATCTTCATCTATTTTTGTGCAGTCATACATACAGAAGTCCCACATCATTTCATATGATTGCATCTTTCATGGCCCAATTGTCTAAATTTTACCAATACCTCTTGTTTCTCATACCGAACATGACTCACGTGAGGTTATAGGGTAAAAGTAATTATGACATCCTTATTTGAGCTATCAATAATAAACATCATACTCCCTTACTTGAACTATGTGGGTTCTGATTCCTTTTCCAAAACAAAGGATACGTAGGTAGCCCATCTACGGGTTCGATCCCAACTCCGAAATAATCCATGTCCTTCGGAATGACAATAAACTTCAAGTGCCCCACTTAGAGGCTTTGAAATTAGCATGGTCATCATAATGACCAAGAGAATTTTATATAAATATACTGAAGGATACCATTGACCAAGAATCTTTTATAAATACAGATGATTCTCTGTCAATGAAAAAACCTCGAATACATATAAAATATTCTCTAAATTTGGTATATATTTTATCATTGATTGTCAGATCTAAAGGAAAGCTCATTTTATACTTGGTAATGTAATAAGGATTCACGAACATAACTTAAATCTATAAAGAGTGTCCCGGAATAGAAAATAATTCCCCTCAAAAAGGTGTGACGAGTCCGACCTCCCATCCTCTCGACTAATGAAAATTCCTCAGCCTCATCAGTCCACAAACTAATGAGCTCCTACCTTTGGAATGTAGGTCCAAATGGATGTGGAATCATTGGATGTTTCCGGTTCTACGAACAAACCCTGTTAGAAAGCGATCAGAATATTTGAACCTCCCATCAAGGATGTCATCGCCAAATTTCGAGGGAAACACGATCATAACATGAACAATGATACATGATATAGAGATTATTTCAACATGGGAAATGTGGCCAAATCATAAAACCATTTATCATAAAAATAGGTCAAGGAAAAATCGTGAAGACATTCTAGTGGAAAAAGGTCCCATAAATGAATCAAGTTATCTCCCTATCAGTTAATGATGTCTCCTGGGACTAAACATTACCCAATTCATTAGTGCAATATATAATTAATGGTGAACCCATAACATTAATTTTATTCTCATACATAAGTGTGCCACATAGATAATAAATTATGGATTCATTCCTTATTATATTTTATTCCATGATCAAGTAGTGTGGAATAAATAAATGAAATTACAAATTAATAGATTTATATTTGTATACTGATTATTAAACTTGATAGGAAATGGGAATGGTATTCTCTACCCAATTATTTGGGTATGAAAACACGTAGTATAATTTTGAAAGCATTATTACATCATAAAAAAATTAATTAAATGGGTTGATGAGAGTGAAATAGTTCTCTATTCATTGGTGTATAAATTTTATAGTAATAGAGATATATAACAACATATGCTGAGCAAGCGTCTTTTTCAAAAATAAATTTATTTTATTATTATTAATAGAAAATTATTGAGAATAATACTCTATCTCTTTATGATGAATTTGATGCTAAAAAATACCCTTATTTGTTATTCTAATGATTTTATCATCAGTATATTTCCTGAACATTATATTCATTATATTTTTATTTATGGATAAATATTAATCTATTAGATCAGCATTAATCAATTGATAATATATTCAGAAATCACATCAGCCTATTCGGGAAACATTGTTCACACCCTACACTAAGGAGCATAGCATAAAGAATGAATTAGTTGTTTACTTTATGGATTATCAGAAATTTATTGTTTAACAACCATACAATATCTATAATGTATGGAAGAAGAACCCTATGTTTGGAAAGAACCTTATATTTAGATTATCAGAAAAGTATGGAAGATGTATCTTACGTTTTTTTCTTCAATGTATGGTTCATTAATCATAATTTTGTAAACAACAGTATGTTTTATTGAATATTATGGATCTTTAACTTTAAATTCTAAAGCAGAGAAATGTATGGATCATATACCATACATTTGAGAGTTGAAGAGAAATGTATGGAAGATCAAACATACATTTAAGATAATCCTTATATTTGAATAATGGATCATGGAATCTTACTTTACTAATCAACCTTATGTTGTGAACCTTACGTTTAGGGAATATATTCTATGTAGTTCAACCCTATTTTTGGCATATGTGATTTAAATTACGACTTTATTAAAGCAATGGTATTTACGCAGATTATTAGGCTAATTTCAATCCTGATTAAATCCCAAGTCTAAAGCGTATCTTTGACTGATTCAAGGTCGTTTATTTATGATTCAAAGGATCGATGTAAGAGGATATTTTATTATCGAATATTAAGGGGATTTACGACTGCTATATTATTCAAACTTTTGAATATAGCGATTCTAATGGAGACTATTGCAGATATTAATTTAATAGGATAACACTAATATATATTCTACATATACTTGTATTATTTTGTATTATATAGAGAGTCTAATCATAAAAAAAATAAATATATATATCATTCTTGTGATTTTTTCACTGCTATAATTTATAGAGACAATTGAGACTTACAAATATACTATTACGAAGAGTGACAAAGCTATATTTTCTGAAAAAGAAGAAACATGATAGATGATTCACCAATTCTATATTGAATATATTTTGTGAACCAACTGTCATTAATGTTAGGAATTGTATTTCAGGATCTAATGGAACCAGATCAACCCAAAACTAGTCTTACATGAAGAACATCATTTCTGAAAATCGATGATCCATCGACTGTCAATTGTGTGTTTTTGTAATTGTGAAGAACAACTAGAATGTATTTCAAAGAACAAAAACTATTTTACTTTGAGTGATCGACTTCTCATACTAGTTTTTGTGTTAGGTTCTACATATGAACCAGAAGGCTCTTTTTAGCCATAAATTTATAAATGTATCAATTTCCGATACTCGGTTGTGGAACGGTCTGTTGATAAGTGTACCATATAGTGAAAATCAACAAGCACTTGGAGAAGATCACCAGTGGAGTGGACTAGGGGCCTTCTATCCCCCAAACCACTATACATTGTGAAAACTTTTCTATTTATTTTTCCACTGCGTAATATTTCTGATAAAGTTAAAAGGAAATATCTTGATCTCACGAAGAAATTGTAATACAAACAATTCACCACAATATTTTGAATATTTAGTATAACCTGATTCAACAATTGTTATTAGAGGTGGTTCTTTTGATAAAGCTATAAAAAGTTGAATGTTTTTTTAGTATACAAAGCATAATGGCTGATACTTGAGAGGGTATGTTAATGGTTCGAGCTCCCTACTTCAACGGTGAACGTTATGGTAGCTAGAAATCTAGGATGATAATTTATTTATAGATTCTTGAATATAGAGTTAACTCAAAAATTATAACTCCAAATGTGATTCCAGAGAAACCTGAAACATGTAGTACTGATATAAAAGAAATGATTGACACAAAATTGAAAGCTATGAATGATATCATCTATGGTCTTAGACCTGATGAATTCAATATAGTACATTAGTTCCTGACAACTTGTATAATGTGGCAGCCGATTGTAGTTTCCTATGAATGAACTAATAATTTAAGAAAGATATGGTATGCCACAGAAAAAATTAAAATCCATCACATTCATAATGTTTGAAGGAGAATGTATCACCCAGATGAATGGAAGACTTAGATCAATTGTTAATAACATCACTACCCTGGGAGATCCTATCAAACAAGTAGATCATGCCCTGAATGTACAAAGAGTACTACCACCTAGATGGAATGGGAGATCTGATGGAATTAGAAAATACACACAAGTCAAAGATCTTACCATGTGCGTGTTAATTATAACTCTTATGATATATGAAGTCGAGATGATAGATGATGAAAATGAGAATAAAATTTTGATTAGAAAGGAAAATACTGTTTTAATGGTAACTACTCAAAAGAAAAGCAGAAAAACAAATAATGAAATCAAAGTGAAATCATAGAAGTCTGATTTATCTAATTTAGATGTGGAACTTGCTCAAGTGGCTAGAAACAACATTACATTCTATATAAAGAAGAACAGATTCAGAAAATCATTTAAAAAGGATTAAAAAGAACCAAAGGAAGTCTGATTGAATGAATTAAAAAATATGGGTCACATCAGACCTGATAGTCCTTAATTTACAGCAGAATTGAATATGAAATTTTTCAAAAACAATTATTATGAATAGAAAGAAAAAAATATAAATGAAAACTAATTATAGTGTTTCTCAAGACTCTAGAAGGTCATAAAAGTCATACTCAGAAAAATAAAAATCAAATATGAAAGAAAACATATGCTTTATGAATGAAGCTGATGAGGTACAATCTAACTACTCATTTGATTCTGATTCTAGTTCTAGTTGTTCAAATATTAATCATACAACCTACTTAAATATGTTGTAAGATAAATATGATTCTTTATTTAAGATACATAAATCACTAAAATATATTCATAATGTTGTTTTTAGAGAAAGAGACACTCTTCTAAAACAACATGAAGAGTTAATTGAAAATTATATATCAAAGAACACAAAATGTACAGATAACGAATCAAAAATAAAAACACAACCAATATAAGTACAAACAATCAAAATTATAGATCTTATTTTTACAAAAGGAGAAAATACACTATATAAAATACTTGGAAATAATGTGAATAATAAGAGATGATATGGAATATGAAGTAAAGGAGAGAATCCTAAATTATATAAGAATAATTTTTTTCTTAGTAGAAAAGGTAAAATTTGTAACTATCGTGGAACAAAAGGTCACATATATAAATTTTGTTATATAAGGAAACCGAAAATAAGTGGGATTAAGAAATCCTTTTTTGGAAGCAGTTTGCATGATTCTATTGATTATAGAAAAATAATGAAAATCTGGTTTCCCAGGTCATTGCTAGAAAACACTACTAGGCCCACTAAAGTATTGGTACAAATTTTTTTTGTATAAATTCCATTATAGGAAGAAGGTCACAAAATCCAAACTAAAATATGGTATATGGAAAGTAGATAATCTTGGAATATGAGTGTAAAATCATTAAATTTCAAAACTCTAACTGAAAAGCATGGTGGTCTCGTCACATTTGGTGACAATGCCAATGGAAAAAATTATTATCCTTGAAACAATTGGAGATCATGAAGTTGTCTCAATCAATAAAGTACATTATGTACAAGGATTGAAACAACGCTAGATAAGTATCTGTCAAATCTGTGATGATGGTTATTTTGTTGATTTTTCTAACAACTATTGTTATGTTTTTAAAGATAAATTGCTTAAATTTAGAGTAAACAAAACTATTAATGTTTACACCCTGGACATAAATTCCATTGCTTAAAAAAAGTAAAATGTTCAACTTGTAAGATGAATGAATCTTGTATTTAGAATAAAAGGCATTGACATTGCAATATATATACTTTACATTTGTTATCTAAGAAACAATTAGTTACTGATTTTCATATTATCAAATTTGAAATTGATAGATTCTCTGATGCATATCAAACTGGTAAGAAGTACAAATCATCATTCAAATCTATTTTGAAAATTTCAATATCTAAACCTCTAGAACATAACCATATGTATTTTTTTAGACCATCATGAATAGAAATTTTTTCTTATAAATTTTATGTATATGTTTTAGTTAATGTCTATTCTATATTAACATTGATTTATTTTCTACAATATAAAAACGAATCCTTTACAATATTTGAATGTTTTTGCAAACCTATTCAAAATGAAAATGATTCAAATTTTTTTTATTAAGAGGTGATCATGGTGAATAATTTGAGAATCTGGATTTTAATTACTTTTACTCAAATATGGGTATTAAACACACATTCTATACACCAAGAACACCTCAACAAAATGGAATTGTTGACAGAATAAATAGTTCCATCCTGGTAATGGCTAAGAATATGCTAAATGTATTTAGTATTCCTACCTATTTCTGGGTTGAAGCTATAAGCACAACCTGTTATATAATTAATATAGTTTCAATCAGACCAATTTTTTAAAAGACACCCTATGAATTATAGAATTATAGAAAACCTAAAGTAAATTACATTAATGTTTTAGGACACAAGTATTAAAACATTATCATCAAGGAAAATCTTGGTATGTTTGATCCAAAATCTGTAATTTAATTACTTTTACTCTAATATGGGTATTAAGCACACATTCTATGCACCATGAACACCTCAAAAAATGTAATTTTTGATAGAATAGATAGGTCCATCCAAGTAATGGCTAGGAATATGGTAAATGTATACAGTATTTATACCTATTTTTTGGTAGAAGATATAATCACAACCTATTATATATTGAATATAGTTTTAATCAGAACAATTTTTAAAAAGACACCCTACGAATTCTAGAATTATAGAAAACCTAACATAAATTACATTAATGTTTTAGGACACAAGGATTACAACTTAATCATCAAGGGAAATCTTGGTAAGTTTTATCCGAAATCTTATAAATGAATTTTCTTAGGATATTCTGCTATTTACAAAGCTTATAGAGTTTTTAATAAAAATTCAAGGATTTTTGAAGAATCAGTTCATGTGAAATTTGATGAATATGATCCCTTTGAGAAATGAAAAGTCCAAATTAATAAATCCGACTCTAATGATAACATGAGACTTGGGAACTTAAAATATTAATTTAAAAAAGATTTAATGAAATTTAGTCTAGTTTAGAAGATCATTGTCACGACCCGCCTCCCTGGGCCCTGAAATTGTCATCTAACCCCATGGGTCTCCTCTAATACCTTGTTTTCCTTCCCCACACACTATAGGCTATTACTCACTAGGGTCGATTATCAGACTAAAGACTATCCCCACAGGCCAACACATGTTCTTTCAGTGTGTTTTATCCTCACTCACACACACCCTGGGAAACATTCGATAAGGTCACCCATCCTGATTACTACTCTAGGACAAACATGCTTAACTGTGGAGTTCTAATCAGTTAGGGTTATGAAAAGAAAGATGTGCCTTGTGTACATGGGTAGTAAAATTTGTCCTTTTATGTGTCACTTTTTCCAGGGCTATTACAATATCCACACCTTTAAAGAACAACACCCTCATTGTGGACTCCAAGCCTCAACCCCAGGCAGTGCCTAAGCACTACCGACTGGGGTACCAGGTCATTGCTAGCAGAAACTACTAGACCCAATAAAATATGGGTACCAAAACAAATTTGTTTTTAAATTCCATTATAAGAAGAAGGTCAGAAAAGACAAACTGAAATATGGTATATGGAATGTGGCTAGTCTTGTAATATGAGTGGAAACTAATTATATTTCAGAACTCTAACTCAAAAGGATGGTGGTCTAGTCACATTTGGTGACAATGACAATGGTAATATTAGTATTCTTGAAACTGTTGGAGATCTATATGTTTTCTAAATCATTAATTTACATTATGTAAAAGGATTGAAACACTTCCTAATAAGTATCTCTCAAATCTATGATGATGGTTATTTTATTGATTTTTCTAACAACTATTGTTATGTCTTTAATGATAAATTTATTAAATTTATAGCACCCAGAACTAATAAGGTTTAGACCATAGACTTAAATTCCATTTCATAAACAAAAAGTAAAATTATTAAATGATATGATAAATAAATCTTGGATCTAGCATATAAGACATAGAAATTGTAATATATATTCTTTACATAAGTTATCTAAGAAACAATTAGTTTTTGATTTCCCTATTATCAAATTTGAAATTGATAGATTCTCGGAAGCATGTCAACTTGGTAAGCAGATCAAATCATCTTTTAAATCTGTTATGAAATTTTCTATATCTAAACCTCCAGAACATAACCATAAGGATTTGTTTGGCGATCAAGAATAACAATCTTGTCTTATAAATTTTATGTATATGTTTTGGTTGATGACTATTCTATATTTACATTGACTTATTTTCTAAAATATAAAAATGAATCCTTTCCTATATTTTAATGTTTTTGCAAACCTGTTCAAAATGAAAATGGTTAAAAAATAATTTCATTATGCGGTGATCATGGTAATGAATTTTTAAATCTAGAATTTAATTCCTTTTACTCAAATATGGTTATTAAAAACACATTCTATTCACCAAGAACACCTATAAAAAAGGAATTGATGATTTAATAAATAGGTCTATTTAAGAAATGACTAGGAATATGCTAAATGTATACAGTCATCTTACCTATTTCTGGGAAGAATATATAAGAATATCCTATTATATAATTAATAGAGTTTTAATAATACCAATTTTTAAGAAGAAACCCTATGAATTCTAGAATTATAGAAAACATAAAGTATATTACATTAATGTTTTATGATGTAAGGATTACAACTTAATCATCAAAATCAATCTTGTTAGGACTGATCTAAAATCTGATAAATGAATTTTTTTAGGATATTCTTCTATTTCAAATGATTATAGAGTTTGTAATAAAAATTCAAGGATTATTTAAGAATTGGTTCATGTGAAATTTGATGAATCTGATCCCTTTTAGAAAAGAAAATACCAAATCGATGAATCTGACTCTATTGATAACATGAGACTTGGGAACCTACAAGTTGAATTTGAAAAATATTTAAATGAAATTCAGTCTAGTTAAAAATATTATTGTCACAACACACCTCCCTGGGCTATGAACCTTGTCATCTGACCCCACGGGCCTCCTGTAATACCTTTGTTTCCTTCACAACACACCATAAGCATTTACTCACTAGTGTCTCTTATCAGACTAATGACTGTCCCCATAGGACAACACATATTCTCTCAGTATGTTTTTCCCTTAGTCACGCACACCCTGAGACACTTCCCAGAAAGTCACCCATCCTGATTACTACTCCAGGCCAAACATGCTTAACTGTGGAGTTCTAATCTGGTAGGCTACTAAAAAGAAATGTTCACCTTGTTGAAATGGGTAGTAAAATTTAGCCATTTAAGTCTCACGATTCTCGGGGTGTTTCAATATCCACCCCTTTAAAGAACAATGCCCTCATTGTGGACCCCAAGCATTAAACCCATGAAGTGCCTAAGCACTTCCGACTGGGTATTGGATCTAATACCATTGGTCACAACCCGCCTCCTCGGGCCAATAACCTTGTCATCTGACCTCATGGGTCTCCTGTAATACCTTGGTTGCCTTCCCAGCACACCATAGGTTATTACACACTAGGTTCGTTTATCGGACTAATGACTATCCCCACCGGGAAACACATGTTATTTCTGTGTGTTTTTTCCAAATTGATGAATCTAACTCTATTGATAACATGAGACTTGGGAGATTATATATGACTCTAAAAAATATTTAAATGAAATTCAGTCTAATTCAGAATATTATTGTCACGACCCGCCTCCCTGGGCCATGAACCTTTTCATCTGACCCCATGGGTCTCCTGTAATACCTTGGTTGCCTTCACAACACATCATAGGATATTACTCACTAGGGTATCTTATCAGACTAATGATTTTCCCCACCAGACAACATATGTTATTTTAGTGTGTGTTTTCCTCATTCACAGACACCCTGGGAAACTTCCCAGAAGGTCACCGATCTTGATTACTACTCCAGGCCAACGATTTTTAACTGTGGAGTTCTAATTAGGTAGGCTCCCAAAAAGAAAGGTGCACCTTGTTTACATGGTTAGTATCATTTAGCCTTTTAAGTCTCAGTTTTTTAGGGGTGTTACAATATCCACCCCTTTAAAGAACAACTCCCTCGTTGTTGAACCCAATCCTCAAAACTAAGCAGATTCAAAGCACTTCCAACTGGGTATTGGCTCTGATACCATTGGTCACGTCCCACCTCCCTAGGCCATTAACCTTTCCATCTGACCCCATGGGCCTCCTGTAATACCTTGGTTGAATTCCAAGCACACCATATGATATTAATCACTAGGGTCACTTATGAGACTAATGAATTTCCTCATAGGACAACACATGTTCTCTTGGTGGGTTTTGTCCTCACTCACACACACCCTGGGAAACTTCCCAAAAGGTCACCCATACTGATTAATACTCCAGGACAATCATGCTTAACTGTATAGTTCTAATCTGGTATGCCCATGAAAAGATATGTAGTCCTTATTGACATGGGTAGTAACATTTAGCCTTTTATGTCTCACTTTTCCAGAGATGTTACAATCATGACATTTAATAACCTAATAGTGTACTACATAGACAGTATAGAACCCTAATGAATCACCCTTTTGAAACTATTATAGGAGTCCTAGACACTAGAATAAAAACCATACGAATATAATAAATCTTTTTGAATTCTATCACTTTCTATCCCAATTAGAACCTATGAAATTAGAAGAATCCTTAGATGATGAATATTATATGATATCAATGCATGAAGAGTTAAAAAAATTCAGGAGAAATGAAGTTTGGAATTTAGGTGAAAGACCTCAGAAATACCGAGTTATAGGAACAAAATGGGTGTTTAGAAATAAACTAGATGATAAAAAAATAACTAGAAATAAATCAAGACTAATATATAAAGGTTATAATCAAGAATATGGTATAGATTATGATGAGACTATTGCACCTCTATCAATATCAAAATCCCATAGGATCATTCCTATGTATCTCATATGAAATTAAATTTTTTCATATAAATATTAAGTCTGTCTTTTTAAATGGTTACTTGTTGAAGAATATTTATGTGGAGAAACCTCATAGTTTTAAAAATTCCCAAAAACCAGATTCTGTTTTTAAACTTACTAAAGATCATTATAGCCTTAAACAAGCTACTATAGCTTGGTATGAACGAATAAGTTTATTTATTTTAAAATTGATATTATTGTAGGAATGGAAGATCCAACATTGTTTAAGAAAATTATGAAATCTAATATTTTATTGGTTCAAATATATGTAGATGATGTAATTCTTTGTTCAACAAACAAAAAACACTGTTCTGAGCTTCTAAATTTAATGAAAAAGGATTTTGAAATGAGTATGATGTGAGAATTAGTTATCTCTTTTGGACCTAAATTTTATCAAAAAGAATTTAGAAATGTTTTAAATCAAATCTAATACATTAATAATTTTCTAATGAAATCTATAATAGAAAAAAATAAGACATATTCAACTATTATGTATACTAATATTAAACATGATTTTGATGAAAATGGAAAATAAGGTGACAATAAGTTATATAGATGTATGATTGGTAGTTTGTTATATCATACTTTTACCAGGTCAGATATAATGTATTCAATATGTCTTTGTGCTAGATTTCAATCTGATCATAAGTAATCTCAATTAAGTGCTGTTAAAATAAAATTAGATATTAAAAATGAACTGTTTTCAATCTCTTCTCTATCTAAAACATCTGATTTTAATTTAATTTCATATTCAGAAGCTGAATTTGGAAGCTGTAGATTGGATAGAAAAATCACCTCAGGGACTTGTCACTTTTTAGGAAAATCATTATTTTTCATGGTCTAGTAAGAAACAACTCTAAGTTTCTATGTAAACTATGGAGGAAAAATATATATGTTCGGTTAGTTGTTGTGCACATGTTTTGTAGATAAAAAACACCCTTATGGACATAAGACTAAAATTTAACAACAGACCAAATTTTAGTGATAATACACTTGATATAAATATTTCTAAAATCTTATTAATCATTTTAGAACTAAGAATATTGATATCAGATATCATTTCCAATGAGATATTGTTTTTAAAAAGGTTATGTTCTTAGAATTTCTAAGAACTGAAATTCAATTAGATGATATTTTTACTAAACCATGTCTCACTAGTAGGATTGATTTTTTAAGGGGGAGCTAGTTATATTTAATTTAATTTAAATAATATTTTAAATTCGTATTTTATATATTTTTATTATTACTTTTTTTTAGAAAAGTTATAATTTTTTTTGTACGGTTTTTAATTTTTTTTTCTGCATAAGTTTTTTCTTTTAAATAATGTAAAAATTAATATGTGGATAATGACACGGGAATCAAGGAAGTAAAGGATTTTTCAAATTCTAAAATGTTCACTTTCTTAAAAAAACCCTTCAAAACCCGAAAAACATCAACTAATATTCTCAACCCTCACCTGAACCTTCGAAACCCTCGATTTTCTAAACATAAAAAATCTGTGATAACAATGGCTAAATCCAAACACACTGATGAACAAGAAAACCACAACGCCATGCCACAATGTTTGGCATGACGAAAGATTTTCAAAGGAAAAGTGATTGATCTGGAATGGTTGTACCAGACAGATCTGATGTTGAGGCAAGCCCTAGCATTTTTGAAACTTGTGAAAACCTTCAATGGAGAATATAAAGAGTTTATATATGAGTTAGAACATCATTCATTTATTAAATATGTTCATTTCACTCTGGTAGAATATGAATATTCAATAATAGCTATGATTGAGGACATATATTTTCTAATTTTATCTGTAGAGATAGCCCAAATTATTAACATCCATCATGAGGTAGTCTTCCATTTTGATTTAAAGAATATTGGTGATAATGTCCCAAATTCTGAGGAAATTATTAATTTATATTTTTTCTACAAAATTAAAGAAGATGTTATTGAAAAATCTAGAGAATGAACAGACGATTTCAGTTGAATTTGATAAAATAGGTATTGAACTCAGAATGTCAGAGATAGACAAAATATTGTACCCTAATATATACATATTGTTTTTGTTTATGATATATATTATGTTAAATATTTAGAGATTTATTGTGAGGTATATCAATTATTGATATTAACCAAAAGTTAGTATGAACTTATATCCCTTTGGAAGGATCATTTCAATGATTTTATTTATGAAAGATATAATAAGGCAGGGGGATGACCGAGTGAGATTCCACCATAGCAACATCTTTAATGTTGGAACACTATGGAATATTTGTTTCTTTTGGAGCTTAATATAGGGGAAACACATTCTAGTTGGACAAGAAGAAGAAAAATAGATTGCTCAGGACCACCTAGAAAATCAATGGAAGGTGTAGCTAAATCTTAGTCCAATGGAGTATCAAGTAGGATATGGTTTGAATTTATTGATACACCTTACTGAGAGAATTCAATAAATACATTAACCTAATATAGCCATAGTTACTCTAGATGTTGAGGAGGATGATGTGAAATCAAATATTTCCAATAATGGAGATTTGTTGAGCTATAAGTTTGTACCAACATGGAGGTGTTGCTCAGATTGAGGTGACTCCTCAAGTTATATAAGAAATTGTGCATCAGGTAGAGGTATAAGTACAGGTAGAGGATGCTTCCAGAACTGACCTTATAGAATCTTTTTAAATGGAATTTGATCAAGAGAAGATAGTTATAGAAGATCATATCATAAAAGAATTCAAGGAAGAAGACTATCATGAAGAGAACTGTTGTTGTTGAGATTCATGATGAAATTTTTTCAAATGTTCATATATAATATTTTAATGTAAATTTATCTATGGATGAGTCATGTAAAGGCTCAATGGAAATATCTGTAGAAAATCTATTTCAAATAGAGGATAATTAAACATCTGATACACAATCATGGCCCTTGGTAATGATGCATGAAATTGAAGCAGAAACTAATAATCAAGTATAGGGTGCCTCTGATTTTTTGAATGAAGAAGTGGAGGATCTGTATAGAATGTTTTATAGTGATGAATCTGAAAATGATGCCTAATTATGTTCATTATAAAAGGAACATCTTAAATTTCAAAGAGTAAAATAGCATTTTGTTTCTATTAAAAACATCGAAAAATTCAAGAATTAAATGTTGGCTCATGTTTCAAATCTCAAATCTGAAATGGTGGAGAAGATAGATTTACTACAGTTTAAATCTTTCAGGGAGAAACTATTTTCAGCTTTCGTAAATAATGAATCCAGTACATCCATAACTTCACCAAATATAATCAAAATATTTCAGGCCATTACAGTTGTGATGGGAAATATGAATGATAGGCTCGAGGACATTTAGTGCAATAAATCTACTTAATCTATGTTGTTAGAAAATCATAAGATTCATATTTAGCTATTGACTTTGAATTAACCTGGAAATAGATTTTTTCTAGATCGGTTCACTGATAAGTTAACTCTATTTACAGAGAAGGAAGAGAGACTACATGAGTTCTTTAGAGTCAACATGATTGAAAATGCTCATCTGACTTAATAAGGAAGGCATCTCATTATCCTTTTAGAAGATGGTCAAATGAAAATATTGCAGACTCAGTTGGTAGAAATCAATGAAGTTATTCAAATCATATTAAACATGTCCCATAAATTAACACAACATTGATTCATGATTTCATTCATGTACTTGTACAATATTTTCAATAAAAAATTTCTATATTCTATGATTAACTTTTATTGATTTGTTTTACTATATTGTTCCATATTAAAATGCCAGTAGATAGTCTGGTTGATTTCTCTAAGCCCTTCAGGTCATGTATTCTCCTAATCCTGTGACCCTTGTAATCTCTGAGCCTACGGGCCTTGTAAGAGTCCCCCCTCATCTCTTGAAAGGGGGGTTATCAAAGATCAATAAAAATTAAGGCCTTCAGGCCATTCAAAGTACATTAAAATGATGGTAATACAACTTTTAATATTGATAAATACATTATAATAGCATTTAATTAAGTTTAGTTCTACATTAATATGTGTTATATTCATTATTCTATCATTCGTTTTGATATCACAAAAAGGGGAGAAATTTGGATTAACACGACATTTTATTTTAAGCTTTTAAATCAATTATTTTTTTCTTTTAATCTTTTACTCGGGGGGAGAAAGGCATTCTATTTTATGTTATAATGTGGGAGAAATTTTTATTGTTTTATTTTATGTAACTATGGAAAACATAATGTTTATTTCTTGATGAAATATTTTTTTTAATTAAATATTGTCTAATCTTTGAAAAATTATAAACTTTATTAAACTAATTTTGTAAGTTAATTTCATTGGTTATTTCATGGGATTTGTGATCATCAAAACAGTGGAGATTGTTGAGAAAGTTTTACTGTCAACAATAAATTATTATATTATTATTAGGGGAATTTTTTTGATAACAATAATCTTTATCTTTATAATGATTTTTATGCTCACAAGTACCCTTATTTGTTTTTATAATGATCTTATCTTGAGTATATTTCATGAAATTTAAATACTTTATATTTTTTTTCTGGGGAAATATTAAAGTGTTCGATCAGCGATAATCTATTTATGAGCTATTTTGATATCACTGGAGCGTGTTCTGGAAAAACTGTTCATACTAATTGTTAA
Organism: Viscum album; assembly: GCA_963277665.1. Lineage (NCBI taxonomy): Eukaryota > Viridiplantae > Streptophyta > Magnoliopsida > Santalales > Viscaceae > Viscum > Viscum album. The sequence goes on along the minus strand of OY728140.1, from coordinate 1,299,941,590 downwards.
AGAACGTAGCATAAAGAAAGAATCCATTGTTTACATTATGGATTATTAGAAAAGTACAGTTAAACAACAATACATCATAAAATAAGTATGAAATAATAACCCTATGTTTGGAAGTATCCTTACATTTGGATTATCAGAACAGTATGGAATAAGTATCTTACATTTGTTTCTAAAAAGTATGGTTCATCAACCTTACATTTATAAACAACCATCTGTTTGATTGAAATGTATGGATCTGGAATGTTACGTTATGAAGTAGAGAAAATTATAAATCATATACTGTACATTTGTTGGTTGAAGAGAAATCTATGGATGATCAAACTTACGTTTGAGATCAACCTTACTTCTTAAGAATTTATCATCAAAACTTACTTTCCCGATCATCCTTAAATTGTGAACCTTACATTCAGGGAATATATCCTATTTAGTTTAACCCTACGTTTGGTGTCAGTGATTTAAATTATGACTATATTAAAGCCACAATATTTATGTAGATCATTTGGCTAATTTCCTTTCAGATTAAAAGCCCTAGTCTAGTGCTCATCTTTAAATTATTCAAAGCTATTTATTTTTTATTCAAAGTATCGATTTAAGAGGATATTTTCAGTATGAATTTTAATCGGAGTTGCGATGACTATGTTATTCAAAATTATGAATATTGTGATTCTAACAATGACTTTTGTGGATCTAAATTTAAACGTATATCACTCATATTTAGTCTATATATACATGTATTAGTTTTTATTAAGGGGAGAGGTGAATCCTAGAAAAGAAGAAAAATATATATGAAGCTCTTGAGTTTTTCACTACTACAATATACAAAGACAAATGAGACTTACAGATCTACTATTACAAAGAGCAACAAAGCTCTATTTTCTAAGGAAGACGAAACTTGATTGATGATTCAGTGACTCTACATCAAATATCATTTGTGAATTGAATTTTGTTGAAGTTTCAAATTAAATTTCAATATCTACTACAACCGGATCGACTAAAAACTATTCTTTCCTGAAGAACATCATTTTTGAAAATTGATGATCCATCGACTATCAATTGATTACACTTTCAATTGTGAAGAATAATTGGAAATTATTTCAATGAACAAATTCTCTTTTACATTGCATGACTAGATTCACATACTATGCTATGTGTTAGGTTCTGTGTATGAACTAGAAGTCTCTGTTTAGCCTCAATGTTGTAAGGGTGTCAACTTCCTACTCTCATTTGTGGACCAGTATGTTGATACGAAGACCAGATAGTGAAAATCACTAAGATCGTGGAGTTGAGCATTGGTGGAGTGGAATTGGGGCCTTCTATTCCCCAAACCACTATACATCATGCATCCATTGATTTTTATTTTTCCACTGCATAATCATTCTAATAAAGATTAAAGGTCATATCCGGATCTCATGAAGAAATTGTAATACAAAAAATCCATCCCCTATTTTGTATATTTGGTATATCTCGATCCAATAATATATCCCATAATAATTAATGACGTGGAAATACATAAGGTTAATAAGATACATGAATAAAGTAGAGATAGGAAAAGACCCATTACTAAATTTTTGTACGGTAACAGGTGCTATTAAAGGTTATGGGAGGGGATAATTAGAGATAAATAAGTATCTCATTGTTTATAAATAAAATGGATTTTATGGGGGTTGTAGAAAAACATTAACAAAAAACCAAAAATCAATTTTGTGAATCAAAACATAATGGAGGTTCTCTAATGGAAATGATATGATAAAAACCCCTTACGTTAGTATAAGATTACAAATGATTTAGAGGGGATTCATGAGAGATTGGGGTGCCTTGGATGGATACAAATGAGTTGATGAAATATTTTGTTTGAGAACCAAACCATTTTAGTGGACAATAATGAGATCTTGGGTGGTATTATATAGAAAACATGTGGGATTTCTTTATTATTTAGGTTATGGGTTCAAAATAAAAAATAACTGAAACCAAAAACAATATTATAGTTTTTTCCGATGGTTTCTTCCTAATGGAATTCTCTATCATTATTTTATATGGCCAATGTATATAATTAATAATATAATACCATTTTATATGTGGTGGTAAGTTATTATTTTAATAAAATTGTTTTAATAAACATAAAATATATTAATGAGTCTGGAGGATTCATAATGGCTCTATAAAAATAATCAAAAAAAATTTAAATCACATTCTATAAAATTTAAAACATAAATTTGGCCTTGGATACCATTTATTTTATTTGTTACAATACTTTTGGGACATTGTGATATTATAATATAGAAACTATAATTATATAGTATTAATTTTTTTCCAGAAAATTCGTCAATCATAGAAAATTTAGAAAAATTCACCATTGGATAATTTATATATTCATATTAAATAATAATAATAATAAGTTTATCACAATAATTCACGAAATATTTCAAGTTTTACTTTTCAAATAAAATCAGTATTTATTGAGAAATATTCATTTTTTATCAGTAATACTTTTCAAACCCTTATAAAAATTACATTCGAAATCATAAAAAGTATCTGAAAATGTTTATTTAATAAAATTATTTGTGGAAAAGTATTATTTAAATAAAAAATCCATTAATCTGTCAAAATAAATGCCTTAATCAAATTTGAACCAAAAATAATATTTCAATTTATTCTATCAAAATAAATGTCTTTTATAAAGTAAAAATAATAGGTTGAAATTTATTCATTATTCTATTAAAAATGTACACACATGTATTTCTTGGGTCTTAAAACATAGCCTCTTAATTATCTAGAAAACACCAAGACTTTCATTGGGTGCATTAAAAAATGAGTTTTGGGATGTCATCTTGATTAGCAAGAGATTCTCTCATAAATAGTTTCTCTCATACTAATGTTGAAGTATATCAGCATAGTATTGGTCAACATAAAATCTCATTATGCTATCTCTCTCAGAATCTCTGAAAAATGAGCATCATAGGGTACAATCCTATTCATTGAGGTGATCACTTCACTTGTTAGTGTCAATTGGATTTATAAAAACCCTATATTTATACTAATCAAGTGGTCACTATTAAAATATAATATTAGATATGGAAATGATACTAAACTATATTTTAAAGAAATAAAACAAAATAAATGTATGACATATCTATATCCACATTACTTAAAAATTATTTTAATTAAATCAATAGGGTAATTATGTTTACAATATCTCAGGTCATTACCACATAACAAAAGTAACATGGTCTAAGCCTAACCTATTAGTTCCACTTCTTCACTTCTAAATGTCCATCCCCATTTTGAGCTTTAGGATAATCATATCATGATATCATGGATCTTATGAGTATAGAATAAGGAATTTATATATGTAATTCACATCAATTTGAAAGAAACTGTTCATTTAAATAATCAATTTAATATTATATAATATAATTGAACTAACAATTTAAATTAAAAAAGTGATTAATATAAAGAACACCCTAATACTAACTAACCCATGTTCTGAGACTCTTATATGGATCAGCTCACTAGTAGTATGGATCGAGCATTCCCAAATGAATCTCAAAGTATATACAATTAATTAAATTAAAAAAACAAATTAAAAAATGGGGTCTTGATCAGTCTACTCCTCGGAGTTCCAAAATCTTCACCCCATGAACAATAATTAAATGAAAAAGAATAATAGGAACCATCATCATTGAATTAATAGTCAAATGCACATCCATTAATAGCCTCAAATGTGGACTTTTTTTGGATGAAAATTAGTTTTTGATGAAAGCCCAGAAGGTAGGTAAAAACACACATGGAATTTTATTTCTATGAGGAGAGATAAAATAGATATAGAATCATGTATGAGGATATCCATGCCAATGTAGTTCAAACACACCAGACAGTGATCAAAATGGAAATATGATATACTAGAGGAATAAATCCATAGAGGAATAGGAGGAGGGATTCTCTTGTGATACGCACGACCCAAGGAGGAAGGAGCAGAAAATATATTGAAATTAGGTAAATAGAGAAGAGATAAATAGGTTGTTTAACGTCTCTATGTATACTTATTGTTATCTAAGATGTTTTTCCAAACATTTTGGTGAGCGTGTAGGCTATAGTGTGAGGGTACAACCAATGTGGAATTACATGTGAATATTGCAAATGGGTTTTCCTAAATGTGCACAGGATGTTCATGAATCATTTAGAAAAAATAGGATTACTACATTCACGGTCGTGCACCCCAACTTGCAATGTTTTCCAAATCATGTGGTAATACAATATCAGGCTTCCTAGTTTCCTCTAAGAGGGTACACAATTACATCTAACCTTCCAAATCAACATGAAACTTCCATAACAAGTCCATCAGGCCTCCGAATTTCGAGAGACCAAACCAAACACCCTAGGATTTAATTTTATTTTATATCTCTTCCAATTAAAAGATATAAGGTTTCATAAAAATAAATTACAGTGTTCAGTATATCAAAAAAGAATTTTCTATAGCCAAATATCTCAAAATAAAAAATTGGAGTGTATTTTTACCATCTTCAATTTCTATGGATGTTAAAAATCTCCCAATATTAACATATCTCATATGGATCTATAAATCTTATGTCTGAGATAGTACCAAACATACCCATCCCATTTTAAATAACCTAGAATACCTTAGTAAAATGGTACAAGCCAATAACCTCATGGGGGATACCCACTATAATATTTTCGTACCTCATATGCATCCCAACCGAAAGCTCAAATCAAATTGATAGTCCATAGACCAGGTCATGACTCAAGTCATACACTGATTAATTTTCAGTCATGGACATCATCAGCCTCTCTTGTTTCATAGATCACTCATAGGCCAAATGTGGAATCTATGAGGTTTAAAATTTCAAAAAATACATAGATGTTCATGTGACCTAGCACCTCAATCAATTAATGCATCATAATGAGTACAATTTCCAGTGAACATCAATATATTCAATATCTAATCTATTTATAGATGCCAACAAACCTCAAAAATAAATAATCCAATGATGCTTCCATATATCAAGGTTTGTCACACATCATACAAAATATATATATATATATAACACAACTGAGTTAGTTCCAACCTACTAACATGCATCTATTTATTCCATACTTATATCTCATGCACCTTGGGATCACAAAAAAATATCCTCAAAAACCATTCCAAAAATGAAAAATTATCATAGCTATTCCCATAGAATACCTCTGAATATCATTGGATCACCAGGCTACTCATCATTTGGTAGCTCTATGGCATGCACTTGGCCTGAATCCCAACTGCTTCATACATACCCTTCTTGTGGTCCTATACATTCCATAGGCCACTAACCCCAATATTGTGTCCCAAAATCCATTCCATTACATCCACATATAGATGATACTTGGATACCATCCCTTGTTACTACTACCGGTCCAATGTCATAACCCCAAATTTCCCTTGGTCCCTAACTAACTGAAATCCATGAATCTTCCCACAAGAACCTCTCAAGATTACCATCCACTCCTAGAACTCCTTTATGTGCTACACACACTGATTCTGGACATGTCCAAGATATCCATGATATCAACACATTATTGATGACCCACTCCAAGGTGGTATTCATGAGAAGTTATATGGATGTCTCAAATGGTTCTCATCTCAGCCTCACATCCTTCTATCTAATGTGTCGCCATTGATATCACCTAAATCCACTGTCTAACTAAAATACATCATATCCATCATGATTCATCCATATACAAGCAATTATTTTACTACATCTGAGAATGATTACATCATGAAAAAGTTCACAAACACTTGGATGGAATACCATTAAACCATTCTTTAAATGTCTCACTCTCAAGCTATCATCTCACAATATACTTGGTGAAAAGGAATACAACCAATTGAACCTAGAAGCATAGTCCATAATGGAAATCTCACACTACTAAAGGAACATGAACACAAAATCTCTCTAAAAACTCATGATCTTCGAGAATAAATGATTGATGTATATACCCTAAAAAACCATTTAGTCTACTCCCTCATGTCTTCAATCTGGAACATGCATGTCCCAAATGATCTTTTCTAGTCTTATGAACATATAGGTTTACAGTGTCACCCTCCTCACAAGAGTCATCTCTAGCAACTCGAAAGATTTCTACATGGACTTGACCGAGTTCTCAGCATCCTATAGACCAACCTCACCCTGAAGTAGTGGTGGGTGCTATGACTAGAACTCCCAAGTCAAATAATCCTTTGAATGATCTACTCCTTGAGTCAGCATGTTGATGACCTAGATAACCCATACCAGGATCTCTCTAAGATGGTCATCCAACCACTTCCCAAAAGATATCAAATGTGGAGAACTCCCTACCATCATGTGAATTTGACCATGAGACTACACATATGGTTGTTGATCCACCTATCCCTTAGGTGTCTCAACCTTCACTTACACCTGCAACACTATACCATCTCCTAGCTAACCCTATATTATATCCATCTAGGATGAAACCTTTTGAATACAATTACATGGTTAGACAACCCAGATAATATATATATTTATATGTATATCATATAAGGTATATAAGGATATATAGAATTAACCCACTTCCCTTACTCACCCATATCACAAACATGCCATATGCAATCCCTAAATCATGGAATCTTTACCAACTTGCTTAAGAGACAATTATCGAATATACATCAGGCCTCACATGTCTTGATGAAACACGTCACCTCAACCAGACAACCACTTCTCCCAACAAGGTGATCAACATCATCCCATGTTACCATACCTTCTTTCTCATATAAGAGCAAGGAACATTTAAGGACATTTATATATAACATAAAAAAGAAATATTCAATGTAACATGTATATATTTATCACAATCCAACTATATAAAAACCAAAATAATGAAAAAGATATACAGTCACCCCATTTACATACTGGGATAAGAGATTAAGTATCCTTCCTTGTCATATTAGGCAGAGGATCACAAGTCAAACCAATAAACATTTCTCCTTACAAGTGCACCACTTATGCATGAAATCATATCAACTAATAATGGAAAAATTATAATAGAAATTCCAACTCAAGGTTTCATGGTGTTACCTCATAGATTGGGTTTTCCTCTCCCAATCACGATCTATGAATCCATTTTGACCAAATCATAAAATCCAATCTACCATATACCCTATATTATTACTAATAAAATTGGTAAAGTACGGACATATGATACCATTTTTAGTGTGCCTGACCTTATTAGCCTCTGAAGAGTGACTTTGAGTGGGGTTCTACTATCCTTAGGTTTTACTACCCATACACAAAAATCATCCATCTACCAATGAGGTTGTGAAAGGGTGATAGCATTTGTACTATACCATCTTGTAATGATGATATAATATTACCATAAATAATATATTAAATAAAATAAATAAAGAATCATTAGACTCAAACCAGACCATCCCATGGTGAAAACACAAATTTTAACATGAAATAGTGGATAAAGTAACTAAACACTATAGTCGGAATAGTGAAGAAAACAAAATCCTCCAATTGTATAAAAACATTGAATGCATATATAATTGTTCATAAATAGAAATATCTCGAAGGGGCTCACGAATGACTCAACATGGTATATTAATATGATATAATAATGAATAAAATAAAAGGAAAATTAAATAAACTCTAACAGAGGAAAGAACCAATGGTCCCTTTCCTTATATCCCATTCCAAATTGCCACTGACATCTATCTCCTTAGCTTGTGAATCTACAAGAATGAATTATCTTAATTGTTTCATGAATATTGAATGTATAGTGTACAATGTGTGAATAATTATCAGTACGATACAACCCACATATGTATACCATAATTTTGTGACTAATTAGGTGTATGTATAAATTATAAAAACATAATATCTTGTGAATAAATCAAGACACTCATCAATGATGCTCAAAAGCCCTAAGGATGTAGCTACCATTCTTATCCAATGTTGGACTGTCATAGTCGAGATGATCTATAGCCAATGGTTCAAGGAATTCCATGTTATTGGTTGTCCAAATGAACCCAAAAGTTCAAACTCTAGAAATGTAACCTTGTACCATGTGCCACTCAGAAAATAATTTCTAAAACAAGTCATTGTTTTCTCAATGGAATGCCCAAATGATAATGAAATGATCCATTAGACCCCTCCTTGAAAATACACATCGGCTCATATCCTAACATCAACAAGAATAATGATATCTATCCTCAAAGTGAAATGACAATCGGCTTATAGAAAAACACCATGAGGAATTGAGATGCTAGTCCCACAAAATAATGATGGACCAATGTCTTGAAGCACCAAAAGCTTGATACACTAATCGAGAGGCTCAGTGATTTCATCAAAAGGCTCCTTAGATTCGCCAGTGATTTCTATAGAAAACACCCTCAAAACAATTACATATTTTTCAAAACCAGGGGCCTATACCCACAAATGTGTTCAGAACCTCCACATCTCTAAGTCACTATGTCTACAAATGATTCCAAATGGAACATTGCCTAAGCATAGGTGACATAAAATAACAAATTAGTTCATAATCTATGAGAAATCAATAACATCATTCCAGGTATACCATATCACTAAAATATGATGTCCATGACATGCAATATCACATGTCATTCTCCGAACATGATGGTCGGGGGACATAAAATGTTTATCAAGTCTCCCAACTCGGGATCACATCATCCATGTAACCTAGGGAAAACCATCCAGATAGTTCCACCACCTAAATTCAAAAAATTTATTTCCATTTCACACCTTTCTTTAGGATATGCATGATCCCATGATTCTCATTACTATAGAACAATCAATTCATAAGTTTAAATCACTTCAATTTAAAGGAAAAAATACATTTAAATAATAAATTAAATTTAATATAATTTAATATAACAATAAATTTAATTAAAAAACCAAACTAAAATAAAAACCTCACCGACCTAAAAACCAAAGGTTCCAAGCATCTCTCACTACTCGAACAAAAAATATTCATTACTGAGCATGCCCAAATGCATCTTATAATGTATTTTTTATTAATTTAAATAAAATATTTATTTCACATGGTATCTCTTGGTAAAAACCACATGGATCTAAATGTCACAACCCACCCCCAGAATAGTTATGAAATCACAATTAAAGGTTTGAACCACCAATCAAGAGGTGTAGACATTGGACCATCTGATCTATACATGTATCTCTAACCCAATTAGAAGAAAATTGTGTTTTAGATTAACAAAATAGAAATTAAAAAAACATTCATCGATTTAATGGTATATGAGGTTGTAGAAAAATTAAATTGAAGAATGGTTGAGGTGATCCTTACCAACCTGATTCAAACACACCTGATGGCGATAAAAAATGATCTCTAATAGACTAGGTGAATATATCCCTAATGGTAGAGGAGAAGGAGTGCTTCTCCTTAGATACAGACAACCTATGGGAGAAGAATGGGGAGAAAAAAAGGATATAGTTTTCATAGAGATACAGTCACAAAGGTAATTTCACCTCTTTAATGATCTTCAAAGTTAGCTCCCAATTTTTTCATGCTGTTTAGAAACCGTGCGAGCTACTCTATGAGGGTAATACCTATGTGGATCTACTTGTACATCATACACATTGTTTTCCGAAATAGTGCATAATAAATATAGAGGCCCTCTATAAAAACATCAGAGTTCCAAAAATGTCTTGTCTCCCCAATCCTCATGGTTTTCCTAGCTATGTGGTAGTACAGAATTAGGTTTCATGGTTTTTATTTGGAGGCAAAACTATTATATCTAATAGTGTTCCTCATATTGTGCCTTTTAATACTCAGCCTTTTCACCTCTGACATACTAGAGACCTAACCAAAAAGATGTTTATTTTTCTAAATCCCCAAAACCATCCAAAAACAAATATATGATTGAAGGATCTCTCAAAAACGAGTTATTACCAAAAAATAATTTGGCATACCATTAATTCAAGAAATTCTAAAAGGGAGGGGATTTTTAATAGATCAAAACACCTAGGATGTTACATAGAAAACCATGGGATTGAACATTGATATTGTGACTATGTTATTAAAATTATTTTGGAAGAATATCATTACATTTTTTGAAATCATATTAGGATTCAGATCAATATAATTTGTTTTTGATATTATGGGATTTTTAGTCACAAGTGGATGATATTATTTGTGGAATAAATATAGAGCATCCTTTCTGATGAATAAATAAATCTTTTTTTACCTTTTTAGTGATTTATATATTTTTGGAACTATATATTATATTTTTTAGCATATCTGATCGAATAATGAATATTTTTTATATGAAAGTATTTATACTCAATTTTTTTGTGATAAATGTTTATTGTAACATGGAAGAATAAATTTACCAAACCCTTCTGATTATTGGGTTCAAATATAATAAAGCATATTTGAGGACAGTTATATAAATCTTTATATCCATTGGGATTTTAGGGTTAAATTACTAATCATATTATTTTTTATTTTATCATTAGCTTACCATTTCAATTTTAGACAGGTGGAAAACCTTTTCATTATTTTTGGGACTATATTGTTGATTAATAGTTGTTAATAATTCTTTTGTCATGAAAAAATTCATAATTACTATGATTATGTACATGGAAGTATAAAATCATTATTATATAAGAGAATAAATCATTTATTTAAATTTTTTAATTTTTTCTTTCCAAATGGTAATGGATTTTCTAAAAATAGAGCATACTGACGAAAAATCCATTAGGTTTTATATGGAATGTAACACTCAGCTACCAACCTACCGATTTAGAAGCTCAAATATAAGAATTATTTTTATAAATATTCATTCAAAATACGTTTTCTGATCATAAAATACAAATTAATAATCACACTAAAATTTAAATATGATTTTATTGATATATAATAATATATATTGTTTTCAGATATGAACTAAAATTTGTGGAAATAATTTTACTAAGGATTGTATATTGTAATACCCATGTTTTTTAGTAAATAATTTCTACAAAAAAGTTAACTACGTTTTATATCATGTAGAATATGAGACATCATCATCATAATCATCATTATTATTTTCTTTAGAAAAATATAATGGTCAAAAGCAACAGGTTAAAATAATACCCAAGCATGGAGGACACCCCTCCACCCAAGGGCGAGATCAAGGTGTCCTAAAGTAATGTAACCCCATCACATCCCCATTGATGTACTCCAGTCCTTTAGGCTGAATGCTATGCGACGTGTGAATAAGCACAACCTCCTCCTCGGGTGTTTCCAGGGCAGTTAGGTGGTCGACCACCTTGTTCCCCTCTCTCTCTAGATATGCATCACTCGAGTTTGTTTTCCAATCCGATTCTTGCACCTCCTAATCTCATAGAAGATCGACCATGGGGGAGTCTCATAACCTTGAAGGGAATTTTAAACAATGAGGGAGTCGGTTTCCACCTCTGAGATCGTGATCCTTTTCTGGTGGAAAATGGTGAGGCCGGTCAGCAAGGCTTTTGCCTCCGCCTGAAGAGAGGTACCACTTCCTAATTTGGCGGAGAAGGCGAAAAAGGTAGAGGTGGGATGATCCCGCACCAATCCTCCCCACTTCATAAACCCCTATAGACAAGATCCATCAATATTCATTTTTCGGCCCGTGAGGGGAGACCTCCACTTCACCCAGAAACCTCTCCCTGGCTGTACACTTGCTGAACCCTGGAATCGGTGCAAGGAAGGAGCATCTTTTAGAGGCTTCACTGCTTTTTTTATATCCACAAGCAAGTTCATAGCCCATGTGATAATAAGGAGGGACTAAACCACGATAACCTCATGGATGGATGAGTTCTGAGCCCTCCAAATGCTCTATCCTCCCGCCTGGAAAAGAACCGAACGACCCATCCTTTCCGATCCTCCTCCTTCTGTACCACGGTACCATTGATCAAGGAAGCCACCAATATCATGGTAGGGAGGGTTAGTCACTTTGAATTCCCCCAGAGCCTCCCAAACCTCTTTCTCCCAATTGATACCAAAGAAAAGGTGGACATAGGATTCCTCCCTGTGCACCTTGCAACAAAAAAATTTCGAAGCATGCTGAATAACAGATTTCCTCATGTTCTCATCCGTCGGGAGGGAACTTCTCTTGAGTCTCCAAGAAAGGAAGTTGAACTTAGTGGGTACACTTTTGATCTAGATGATCTTGTCACATCCTATCTGAAGGCTCTGTTCATGGAATGCACAGTGAAAATCCTATGAGGAGATGCCCCCTGAGGGATACACGGTGAAAACGCATCTGTCGTCCTTGGAGTTGCTGATAATGACGTTGAAGAAAGCCTGATGCTCCTTGTCCAACATAGCCTCAATGATTGGGGAAAATATGGTGGCTTCATTGAAGGCGATCAGAGGAGCTGGGCACCCATGGAATCCCAACTCCGAGCTGCACCAGTTCTGATGCCAGAATGGAATGTCCCCTCTCCCTATCATCCAATGTGAAAGCGGGGGGAGGATGTCCATGATGAGGGCAATTACAGGACAAAGGTGACTCCCGCTCTTCAAGCCATTGTAGAGGCTAACGTACGGGTGCATGGAAGCCCCCCAATGCATGTGACCTTCCAAATCACTCCATGAAATCATAGCATGAAAGTAGTAGATTGAATCTTTCAGGTTCCGCACGCCAACTCCTCCTCCTTCCACCAGTCGTGATAGCTTGCTCCACGCCACCCATTGCTTCTTCCCCTTTGATTGCGGATCCCAAATGATCCTGGCTAAATATCTATCGATGGACATGATGACCCCTTTGGGAACCTTGTTGGAAGCGAGGGAGTGGAGGGGCGACGTCACCAGGACGCTATTAACCAAGTTGGTCCTCCCACCGAAGGATAGAAAACGATTCATCCAGTTAAAGACTTTGTTGTTGATCCTTGCAGATAAGGCGTCGAAGTCCCGGATCCTGAGCCTACTCACTATGATAGGAATTCCAAGGTACTACATCAGAAACTTGCCTCTGGCCTTCCCCAGGAAGATGCTGACCGAATCCATCCTCTCCGCATCACACCCACTGCCGATAAATAACTCGCTCTTATCATTATTAATCACCTGCCCACCCCATCGACAGAATGTCTCCAACACCTCAAGGAATCTCATAAGTGAACTCCACCTTCTGTTGATAAAAACGAAGGAATCATCAGCGGACATCAAATGGGAAATCGCATGCACCCTCAAGCGTCAACAGAACAGAAGAATTACTCTTCGATCAATTCTATTCTTCAGGAGACCACTCAGAAAGTCCTGAGTAATGATGAAAATGGATGGGGAAAGGGGGTCTCCATGCCTATGGTCACAGGTGGGCTTAAAGAAGCCTACTTATTTACCCATGAACAGCACCGAGATCCAGGAGGAGCTGAACCATAGGGAGATTAAGTCAAAATTCCAAGAGATAAAACCCATACATGAGAGAACCCTATTGATGAAACTCTATTCCACATGATCAAATGCCTTATTCATGTTGATTTTGATTTCCATGTTAGACCCTTTAATCTTGTAGTTGATGTCATGAAAAATCTCTTGGGAAAGGGCGACCGCTTCCTGGATATTGCAACCCCTAAAGAACCAATGTTGTTCAGGGGATATCCAACAAGGGAGATGGAGGGCCAATCTATTTTTGATAATACTCAGAATGATCTTGTAAGGAATGTTGCACATTCTAACCGGGCTGTAGTGAGAGATATCAGATGGTTTCTTGGTTTTGGGAAGAATAAAAAGAGTGGTGGCGCAAGCTACTCTAGGTAGGTAACCCCGTGAAAGAAGTCCTGAATGGCTTCTGTCACAGAACCCTTCACCAAGGACTAAAAATACTTATAGAATGAAGCTGAGATACAATCCGGACCCAGGGCGCTCTCCGGATTTAGTTGCATGAGAACATGGTGGATCTCTTCCTTATTAGGCATTGCCCCCATGCTAGAATTATCATCATCTAACACACGACTCTGTATTTAATCAAAGATCTCTAAAGGCTCGAAGGGATACCCCTGTGAGAGGCACTCGTTCGGGCCGACTAGAAGGTCGTGGAAGAAGGAACAGGCCATGCTCCCCCGGTGTCTCTGTCGTCAGTGCAAGTTTCATCCTCCATCAGTATGTTTGGTTTAGCCCGCTTTATCATTTCCTTGATACATGCATGGAATAATGATGTGTTCTGATCTCCCTCCTTCAACCACTTGATCCTGGCCGCCTCCCTGGACATGCACTCTTGTTTAAGGAGGAGTTTCCCCATCAGTTCTTTCTTCTATGTGAGCTCCTCATACACACTGTCCCCGAAGAACTTTCCAGGGAGGCCTCTAGGGATTCCACTTCTTTCATAGCCATAAACAATTCCTCAACCAGAGACCATTAATCTTTTTCCCACTCCCACAAATATTACTTAGTTTTCCTCAATTTCTTATGAAGGATGATCCACTTGTTTCCAGCAAAAGGAGTTTCCCAGGCCACAAAAACCTAGTCATGATAGCACGATGATTCAATCCAGATCTTGCTAAAGCGAAATGAAGAAGGGAGCCCAGCCGTTGAATTCCGAGGAATTAGCAGCGGGGAGTGGTCCGAGATCCCCAAAACCAGATGAGTGGCCTTAGTGTTAGCGAAGTGAGAGATGGCTTGTAAATTACCCAGAAAGCGGTCCAGACAACCCCACGAGCGCCACACACCCAACTGATTGTTGAACCACGTGAAGTTCTCTCCGACAAACCCCAGATCTGAAAATCCCTTGTCGGCCATGAAGCTAACAATTCTTTTCATTTTACAAATATATTTTATATTATTCCTATGTTTTTTTATTTTCAATGTAATATAAGTTCCATATTGTTTAGAATAATATAAAAAATTCCAATGGAATTAAAATAACATTTGACTATTGTATAAGATCATTTTCATGTGAAATGTGTTATTTTATAAAATTTTTTATTTCATTTTACTAATATAAATTAAAATTGATTTCTATGAATTCTAAAAAATTTAATCATGAAAAAAGGATTCAATATTTTCGATTTTTTGAATAAAATTTGGTCAATATCTCAATTTTTTATTTATCTTAATAAATAGTAACCATTATATGAGTTTATCTCCTAAATAATAGATAAAACATGTAAATAAATGTCATAACTATCGAATAATGTCTCAAAATCAACAACAAAACAATATTTTAATCAATTTTAGGGATTAATTTGATCATAACCATCATAAAATTGAATTATAACAATTTTGAACTATTTACCATTAATAATAAAATTTATTTTATTTTATGTATAAAATAAATAGAAATTGTTACCCTCTTAGTTTTAATATCACAAATATATTTTTACTATCATAAAAATATGTTATGTCATGTTATTAATTTTTATTAAAAAAATACATAAATTATTATATTGATTGTAATTTTTATTTTTTATATATTGATGATATAATGACTGTAAACGATTATGCAACACTAATACAGTTCTTATACAATAATTAGAAAAATCAAGGTAAATGTTTTCAAAAAGAAAATTGTAAGGCCCCATCTTTAAACATTACTTAATATTGACTTAAATGAATAATTCACATTGAGGATTTTTCAGGTTTAGAGTTTTAGAGAATTAGAACATAACTATTACATCTTAAAAGATTTACAAAGTAGACACTTCTACCAAGTGTCCATAGAATAAAAAAACTCTTAAAAGGAAAAATGCCTAGTTCCATGATTTATATAGCATGACATTCCATTGATCACATCCGTGACCTTATTCCACATTATGTCCTGTGAAAAACATTTCAAAAAAACATGGGGTGAGCATAAAAAGCTCAGTAAGGTATACACAAAGAATGAAAACTTTTAGTTTTCCAAACATCAAGTAAACCATGTATACTTTATCAATGTAATACCTTCACCTTCATGAAGTAGTAAAAAACTCTTCACTGAATAAAATATCATTACTTACCTTTTTGTAACCAAAGGATTACCATAAAACCCATATAAAGAACACATAACATATATAAAGTTAACTTGGGACATAAACATACTTAAGTGGAATAACCATACGGTCGACTTCCACATATATCACTTAATGGAATATCCACACGGCCAACTTCTATACATTATTAATAGAATAGCCATATGGCCAACTTTCATACATACTTAATGGGATAGCCATACGGCCAACTTCCATACCCAATGCATTGGAGGTTATAACGTAACCACCCGTCCAGGTATTCACGGCACCACCCGTCATATGGTTTATCACGTAACCACCCATTAAAATGTCCAAGTACCAATATAAAATCTTAAAACATAAAACCAATATAAAGGAATGATAACATTTCCACATTTCAATCACAATATATCATAAATATTTTGACATAATAGAATCCTTTATCAAAACCATTTTCAATACCAAAATACATAAAGGAGTATATGGTATTTATTTTATTTTAAAAACATTACGGCTTGTTGAGGAAGCCAAAGACCAAATAATACTCGCGGCGGCGGAAAAGGTCGTTGTCACCGCGTATGTTAAAAAAACCATTCCTTTTTGATGTTTAGTGAAAACGCTTCATAGAAAAAGATTACTTTTGCATAAAAGTAAAATTCAAAGGGGTTTATACACCGTATAAAAGAAATTTGTGTATAAAACGAAATATGCCTCAATGAAAGGAGATTGAGACGAAGTCCCTTACCTCGGGTCCGACATGACTCGATCGTTCTTTAACGTCCTGAATAATAAACGTGAGTTAATTTCTACTTGATTAAGAACTGTTTTAAAGTTCATTATTCCTTTTATATCATTTATTTCCATTTTATAAACATTATGTAACCATTTATGTTAATAATGTTTATTTTGTTGATATTTGGTTCTTAAGTCGAAAGTGGACTTCTTACAATTACATGTTGTTTGTGTGGTCAAAGGTTCTTTATATCCAGAATGAAATTCCTGATTTGGATAGAATATATATAATATATATCCAGAATATACATGTATTTATAATTTTACATAATCATTTAGAGGTAATAAATGAAATGCACCGTTCATGGAGACGGTAAGTCGTACGTACGCATGAACGCTACTTTCATTTCTTTGACATATTAAAGGAATTAAAACTAAATGAGAGGTATGTATATTTTAAATCCAGAATTATATTCATCATTTAGATGTATCATTCATTATATATATACCTTATATACATGTACTTTTAATAGTACATTACATTTGGGGATAACAAATGAAATGCACCATTCATGGAGACGGTAAGCCGTACGTACGCATGAACGCTACTTTCATTTCTATCTCATACTTTAATGGAATGAAATAATAATGATATAGAGGTATATTATAATTCCAATATAACATCATATATAATAACTTTAAATCCATCCTTTATACATCCCACATATGGCATTAACGAATCACATCACTTTGAGGGGGTGGTAGTCTGCACTTCCTTAAATGAAGATATCGTGTTTACCCATAATGGAAACCATAAAGGTATGACCAAAATTAAAAATACAGAACTTTGAGGAAAACATAAACATATTATATATCGTATATAAATATAATGTCATCTTAATGGCCACATTTGAAGATGTTAAAAGAATGTTGAACAATCATCGTTTCGGGAGGTAGAAATTCGCCATCCACGGAAACAGTATGTTCTTTAATCATTAGATGTAGGTGTGTGTAAATGTAGCTCAAATACATCTTATAAAAACATCATAGTATATTGAGGACACTGTAGTTGTTACAAAAAAAAAGAATAAAATATTTTAGGGGGTTGGAGAAGCAAAATAAAACAAAAGGACTCAAAAGAGGACATTACCTTAAAATCGGGTAACTCTCTTAGATTTGAGCTCAAAGGAATCCTTGGGAAGACTTCTTCCTATAGTGAGGCTTCAAGGAGTAATAGAGGTACGTGGAGAGCCAAAATGGGCAGGGTTTGGCCGAGCCAAAGGCATTGGGAGTGTGGGTAAGGAGGTAGAGGAGGGGGCCTTTTATAAGAGGAGAGGAGGGGCACTCTTGGAAGGTAAAGAAAAGTCACTTTATTTCAAAATGGTATTCGGATTTGAGAGGTCCCAAATTGATGTTTTTTGAGGATAATGTGATAAGGTTCGAAATCCACCCATACAAAAGTTTTTGGCCATGTGTAGGGCTTATATTTTACATTATCTTACCATTTTATTTAAATCGTTAAATAACGAGGTCATCGCTGCATCATCATGATGTCATAAATAATTTAATTTATTTAATGTCTAAAAATAAAAAAAATACTATGATGTAGGAAATATTTTTATCTTTATAATGAATATTTATAGTCAAAAATATGGCTTGTATAACCCCATGTAAAAAATGTTTTAGTAAAACATCTCATGTTTGTGTCATTTTTACTTTAACATTAAATAAATAGTTATTTATGTCATTTCCCAACCAAAGTGGCTCCATGGGGACCCCAAGTTGACCCATGGCTTGTCTTGGTCGGCCATGACACATCCAATAAGGGTAAGACATGTGTCAAGGTATTTTCATTTTATTATAATATCATTTTTTCCTTAAATTGCACTAATTACCTCTAATCGTGATTAAGAACTTAAAAGTTACTATTCACCAAAAAATTATTTTATCTCATTGAACCACATTTTACTTCTTAAGGATAACAATGTATGTCAGATTTTTGAAATTCAAAACACAGAAGTTGTAAAATTTCATTTAAACGAAAAATCAGTTTTTATAAGTACCACTTAGTTGTTTCACTATTCATCAAAAATTGATGTTTTTCAGAAAAATACCAAAACTTCACCCTAAGCTATATTTGATATTAAAAATTCCAAAATGAAGTCCATTGCACAAAATTCACAACATATAAGTTTCATTAATTAATTTAATAATTAATTCCCACTATCAGACCAAAAAACGTGTTTTTATGAAACAATAAGTATCAAAAGATTGACAGTAGTTTAAGTCCAATTTCAAAGTGAAATTGATTCCAATGACCACTATTGGATTTAATGGTAAAAATATATTCTAATTTCACTTTAAACCCAATTCAAAAGATAATCTAATCATCCTAAAAAATTAGATTAAAAAGAGGTTTTGAATTAAAATACAACATTTTACACTATTCATTAAAAAAAATGAACTTTATCGGAAAGATACCAAAAATTTACACAATGTAAATTTTGATGTCCCGATTCTAAAGAAGAGTTATATTTGGTCCAATAGAATTTATAAGATCGATCAAAACTATATTTAATGACGGTTCGCCGTCAAAAGGTGATAAGTGGACCTTTCGTGAAAATTAGAGTATATAAGCCTAAAATTGAATTATTTTCGTATTTTAAGCCTTTATACTTTATTAGATAAATGTAAAAAAAATTTAACAAACATATATTATCATATTTTAGTTATTTCTATCCATTAACGCCAATACAACGGCTATATGTTAACTACCATTTAAAATAATATTATTTTATTACTAATGTGCAACATAAGATTTCAATGAAACTCATTGTTGCATATCGGGTATGCTATCTAACATAGAAACCCCTTTAAAGTAAAATTAATATTCAATTCTCAAATATTAATAAATATGAAAATGTATTATTCATTATTTACCTATGATGTTACATCCTTCCCCCCTTTTGGGAATTGCATCCTCGCAATTTTATTCACTTATCAAAATAAGTGGGGGTATTTATCCCTCATAGAATTTACAGATTCCCATGTTGCCTCTTCAACCATATGGTTTTTCCACAATACCCTTACCTGATGAATCACCTTATTCCGTAACACTTGCTCCCGGTGGTCAAGAATCTGTACCGGCTGTTCTTTATAAGATAGGTTCTCTTCCAGCTGAACTACCTCTGGACTCAAAACATGAGATGGTTCTTGCATATACTTTCTCAACATCGAAACATGAAAAACATTGTGTACCTGAGATAAACTCGGAGGTAAAGCCACTCTGTATGCAACTGATCCAACTCTTTCCAGAATTTCATACGTTCCAATGAACCTTGGACTCAGATTTCCTTTCTTACCAAATCTCATCACACTTTTCCATGGAGAAACCTTGAGAAAAACATGATCACCTACCTCGAAAGATAGATCCTTCCTCCGGTTATCCGCATAACTCTTCTGCCTACTCTGAGCTATTCTCATGTGTTTCTGAATCAACAGAACATTTTCTGCCATCTCTTCTACCAATTCTGGTCCCATAAACTTCCTTTCACCCACATCATCACAAAATACTAGAGTTCGACACCGCTTCTCATATAATGCCTCAAATGGTGCCATCTGTATACTGGAATGAAAACTGTTATTATAAGAAAACTCAACCAAAGAATGATGTTGGTCCCAACTTCCCTGATAATCCATCGAACAAGCTCGTAGCATATCCTCCAAGGTCTGAATTGTTTATTCTAACTGACCATCTGATTGAGGATGAAAATATGTGCTAAAATTTAATTCAGTACCCAACGACTTCTGAAGGCCTTTCCAAAAGTTAGAAGTAAACCTGGGATCACGGTCAGATACAATGGAGAGAGGAACTCTATGTAACCTGACTATCTCTTTAAGATACAAACGGGAAAGTTGATCTAGGGAAAAAGTATCTCGTATAGAAAGGAAATGAGTAGATTTATTCAAGTGATCAACAATAACCCAGATTGCATTATTACCTCGAGATCTCTTCGGTAATCCAACAACAAAGTCCATGGATATATTCTCCCATTTCCACTCTGGCACTGGTAGAGGCTGAAGCATCCCTTTTGGTAACTGTCGCTCTGCTTTAACCTGCTGACAAGTCAAACACTTCACAGTAAAATCACCAATATCTCTTTTCATTCCATCCCACCAGTAATACTCCCGCATATCACTGTACATCTTAGTACTGCCAGGATGAACTGAAAATGGAGAACTATGAGCTTCACATAACAACTCTATCTTCAACTGTGAATCACAAGGCACACACGATCTCTTCCCAAACCTCAAAACACAATCATTATCAATGTTAAATTCAGGCAACTTACCTTTCTGAACTAGCTCTACCTTTTTCTACAACTCACAATCTTTCTTCTGTGGTTGCTTGATTCTATCTGATAGAGATGATCTCACTGATACCTGAAACAAAATAGAAGAAATTCTTGTACCAACAGCTTCTATGCCAAAGTTCATCAAATCAAAACCCAAAGGATCTCGCTCCAAACGTAGCATGGTTAATGAAGCATTACTTTTTCGACTCGAAGCATCGGCCACTTATTTTCTTTTACCAGATGGTAATGAATTGTACAATCATAATCCTTGATTAATTCCAGCCATCTCCTCTATCTCATGTTCAATTCTTTCTGAGTGAATATATACTTTAATCTTTTGTGATCAGTATATATTTCACACTTTACTCCATACAAATGATGCCTCCATATTTTTAAAGCAAAAACAATAATAACTAATTCCAAATCATGTGTAGGGTAATTTACCTCATGAGTTTTCAACTGGCGTGAAGCATAAGCAATTACCTGATCATTCTGTATAAGGAAACAACCAAGTCCTTTCAATGAAGCATCACTGTAGATAACAAACTCACCATTCTTGGAAGGAACTGCCAAACCTGGAGCATTCACCGATCTTCTTTTCAACTCCTGAAAACAATCATCACATTATTTTGTCTAGATGAACTCAAAACCCTTACGAGTTAGCTTAGTCATTGGACTAGATAACGGTGAAAAATTTCTATCAATCCTTTGGTAGTAACCTGCCAAACCAATAAAACTGATTCAACTGAGCCATCACTACAGTAAACTGCTCAATTCTGATTTTGACCATCTCGGTATGCTGATTTGGAAGGTTGTCTTCCTCCTGATGTCGTCCCAACATATCTGTTTTATTTCCTCTGTGGAAAACCATTCTGAACATAGAAATATCATAGGCGAAGCAACATGGTAATATTTAAATGCTATATCATTTCAGTAATACCATAAATTAACTTATAATTTAACAATTTTCAAACTCCTAAAGTTGTCTAAACCGACCTCTGATACCAACTATAATGCCCCAGCCTTAAACATTACTTATTATTGAATTAAATGAATAATTAAAATTGCGGATATTTTCAGGTTTAGAGTTTTAGAGAATTAGAACATAACTATTACATCTCAAATGATTTACAAAGTAGACACTTCTACCATGTTTACATAGAATAAAAAAAACTCTTAAAAAGAAACATGTCTACTTCCATGTTTTATATAGCATGACATTCCCTTGATCCCGTCCTTGACCTTATTCCACCTTAAGTCCTGTGAAAAAAATTTAAAAAAAACTTGGGGTGAGCATAAAAAGCTCAGTAAGGTATACACAAAGAATTAAAACTATTAGTTTTTCAAACATCAAGTAAACCATGTATACTTTATCAAAGTAATACCTTCACCTTCTTGAAGTAGTAAAAAACTCTTCACTGAATAAAATATCATTACTTACCTTTTCTCTTGAATAGGTCGGGTGTGACGTGTGCAGAGTAAGGTCATCTCCGAGATTCTCAGTTCTCTCTGGTTCCTTTAGTTCTGTTTGGGCATGGACCTGAATCTTGATCGACTTCTGGCCTGGTGACTTTCTGGGGGCAAAAAGTGTCTGTGGTGGGGAGAATTGTCACACCCCGACCGCGGATGTCCGTAATTGTTCTCTTATCTTGGTCCCGATTTAAATTTTTCGAAGATTAATTGCGTTGGCGGTGTCGCGCCGGTGCGCGGTCACCGCATCGTTAGCGGTGACCGTGCGTTCAGCCCAGGTGACAGTGTGTTCACCCGGTGTTTTAAAGATTATAATTATTATGTTGATATTTTATTATTATTACCATTTAAATTGTGTTATCATTATTGTAGTATTTTTATAAATGTTTATATATGTGTACGTATATACATATATATATATATATAAGGGTATATATATATATGTGTTTAGATGCAGTTATATAGAAGTGTACATGTTATATGTGTATAGATATATATATGTGTTGTATATGTTTAAATATACGTATATATGTTTATATATATAAATGCGGGCGCGCGTACGCGCGCGCACACTTATTTTCAAATGGTTTTAATATTTTAAAATCTTTTGGTTAAAAATAATTATTATTATAAGTTTTATTATTAACCTTATAAGTTTTATCACTATTATCATTATTTTCATTATTTTCTTATATATATATATATTATAAATCTAAAATTAAACCCCCCTAACCCTAATCCCATTTTCCCCCCACCCTGGCGGCACACTCTATCTCTCTCTCCCTTCTCTCCTTCCCCGCTTTCCTTCCCCGCACATCCTGCATCCCGGCCTTCTCTGCGCAACCTGCACCCTCCTCCCGTCCCAGCCCTGCTCCCGCCGCCTCCGGTGATCCGCCGTTCCGGCCTCCTCCCCAGCGCACAGCCCCTCCGCCGCGCCGTCCCCACCTTTCGGCGAACCATCCTCGGCCCCCAGCCCCGCTCACCCCAGCGCCTCGGCCTCGACCGTCCGGTTCGGCCGACCCGCACCACACCTCCTCCGACGCCGCCATCCCTGCTCCCTCTCCCTGTCCCGAGCCCGCACCCAGCCTGCTTCCGCCTTCGCCCCGCCTGTCCCGGCCTCCTCCGCCTTGCCGGCTCCCGCTCACCCCCAGCTCTGCACACTCTGGCGAACGCCCCAGCATCACCGGCTCCCTGCTTCCCCGGCCTCCCCACTCCCTTCCGGCGACCCCTCCCCTACGTGCGACCCCCCTGTCCGGCTCGCCGCCGCGCCCCGGTCCCGGGCTCCCACCTCCTGTCCGGCGACCCCCCTCTGTGGTGAGTCTTTTTTTTCATTCTTTTCATTTTATTTTTATTTCGTTTTGTTTTTTTTTTGTTTTTTTGTTATCATATTGATAATAATAATATTAATAATATTATAATATTAATATTTTTCCATTACTAATATTATTATCATTATTACATTATGTTATTATGTTATTATATTATTATTAATATTGATAACATATTATTATTATTATTATTATTATTATTATTATTATTATTACTACATTATTATTATCATTATTGTTATCATATTAATATTACGAAGTTATTATTATTATAATTATAATTACTAACATGTTATTAATATTAATAATAATATTATTATTATCATTATTGTTATTATTATTATTATTATTATTTTAATTATCATATTATTATTGTTATTGTTATTATATTGTTACATTATGTTATTATCATTATTATATTATGTTATCCTCATTATTATTGTTACATTACGTTATTCTTAATATTATTATATTATAATTATGCTAAATCATTGTTGTTATTATTTTTATTATATTATGATTATTTTTATTACTATTATATTATGTGATGTTATTAATGTTGAACCTGTTTAATGGTTTTAGGACCCGCGTAGGGCATTTCCGAGAGAGCGACATCGACGCGCCTTGTTTCCGAGGTTCCGCCGTCTCCGCGCCTCAGTTTCGAGAGCGTTGGACTTTATCACATGGATTCGGACACACGTCGTGTCATCACGCCTTGGTTCCAAGGTCGTTTTACCGTCGCGCTTGGATCTTGAGGTAGGTCTCCCTTTGCACTCGCCTTTAAGTTTAGAATTTAATTATTCCTTGACATTTTATTAAGTTTTAGTAAATTCAAAAGTATTATTAAGTAGTTATCTATAGTTTGGTGATCTGCTGATGATAAAAGTTGTTTTAATTCCAGCGTTTCATTAAAAGTGTTTTCTTGGATTTAATTGGTGGTTCCATGGTAGTGTTGCTAGATGGTCCTTCCTGAATAATGAAAGACATGTTGAATTGGGTTTTGAAATGTTATGGCGTGTGTAAATTTGTAGATGTATTGTTTATGGAAAATGGTGTTTTCTTAGAACCTTGATTAGAGAAAAAGTCGTGTGACCTTTGAACTTGTTTTGGAAACTTTATGTGTGGCTCTTGGTTGATGAAAGATGTTTTCCTTTGTTACGCGAACAAAAGTTTGGATTTCATTTGGGAAATGGTGTTCCTTCAAAAAAAAATGATTAAAGGCCCGTTTGGCTCTTGATAAAAGTGGGGTGCGTTTTGTGATTGGAAAGTGACTCTACTTGTGAAACAAATGTGTTCCAGGTTTAAGATGCTGCTTTGAGTTTCTTAAATAAATTTCTAAGTGCGTTTCTGGTCTTCAATGAAATGGCGTGTGTCATCCCTCTTTAAAAATGCTTTAGTCTTAAATGATCAAAATGTAAGCGACATGACGGCCCGGTTGGCACTTTATCAAATGTGAAGTGATTATATATATATATATACGTACTTGTGAGGGAATTTCTACAGGGGGACTTCCCATCGAGGGTTGTCATGTAGCGATATCCGTGTAAGGGGTTGACAAGTGCGGTGAGATGAGTCACGCGTGCGAGGGTCTCCCACTTACACAGTGTTACTAAAACCACTATGGGTTCCTGGGCGTCTTGTAGATTATCGAGTGACGGTTGCTTGCTAACCCTGATTAGACGGGTTGGTACCCTCTGGAGTTGTGGACAGGCCAGGTGGGATGTGACACTAGTTGTCTATTAGGGCGGCCAGTTGGTTATTGACTGTGGAGTACCATGCCGGCAGGTAGTCTGAACCCGAGTACGTCCAGGGGTTTTCTAGGGATGTTCAGGATCGCCCATGGTTATTGCTGATAACTTCTGGTTTGTTTTTACTTGCACATGGTTTTCCTTGCCTGTTTACCTTTACTTGCACTTGTTTTCCCTGCTTGTTTTCCTTTAGTCATATTTCACAGCCTATACTGTTAGACTTTGAGAAAAATGGTTTTCAAATGAAAATGCTTTATTCGCTTTGGGTTTGATTTGAAAATGTAACACTTTTCTTTTTCAGAATGAGTTTAAAACTAATGAAATGGAACTATCTTTCGAAAAAGAATAAGGGAAATGTCTCGTGTTTGATTTTCAAGTAAAACATTGTGAAAAATTACTTTTATACATTATAGTTCAAACCTGGATTATGTAGATTCTATTTTTACTGGAAGTGTTTTGGGATTTGTTGTGGGGATCACCTACTGAGTACTTTTGTGCTCACGCCTATCTTTTACCTTTTTAGTTGCAGGTTCCTTTTGTTCAGGTTCTCCTGCTTGAGTCGTTCAGTGTGGGAGCGACGTTGGTTGTAGTTGGGTGGTGACTCGCGAGGTCACATGGAGGTATGTAGTGGTATAGTTTGTTTGTGTCTTTAGTGTTTGTTTGTTTGTTTAAGTTGTATTCGTTATTTTGATCCTGTTTTTAGTCTGGGCTGAAATCGTTCCCAACGATTCAAATTTTTAATGCCCGGCACTTTTTGCCATCCCGGGGGGGTCGGGAACGCCCCTCGGGACTTGCCGCGGACCGGCTCGGGTGACCGGTTCAGGGTCGACCCGGGCTGGTTCGTGACACAAAATAAATAGAGTAATTTTATTATAATTACTCTTTCATTACGTGTTTATTTGAATTACAGTCATGTAAAAATTCTCCACCTTAGTAATGGGTAAATCTGGTAAATATGGATTAAAAATAACGGGTAAGGACATAATTATCAATCATATTTTTTATTAAATTAATTAAATTATATCCTTAAAATAGTCATATAAAAATATATTTTATTAATGGACACTTGATCACATAAATTAATAATATATTATTTAAGTCGTTGAATGCTACCAAACATCACTCTCATTATTTTCAGTATGAATTACAGGTCAACATAAGAAAAAACATAAGTGATGAATTATTAAATGTGTTTATTTTGATATTATATAAATTATTTTCATGATATAAATTTATTTTATATTTTTAGTGATTATAAAATGGACAAAATTTATTATCCAAGATCGATACAGATTTTCTCTATTTAATTAAAAATTGATATATACGAAAAGTAAAATATTAAAGATGATATAACTTGAATGATTTAATGTGAACCCAATATTTTATATTTCTATATAACATATTAGGGAGGTGTGAAGGAATTATTTTTAGATTCTCCCTTTTATCATTATGGATATAAATTTGAATTAAACGAATATTTTCATATTCAACAACAATGGTATTTTATTTAATTAATTACTCATAAAAATAATTTAATATAGTAATTTTGATATTTTGTGGGAAAAAATTCCACAAAATGGTAATTTCTGTAAAATATTTCAAACTATATGTATAAATAGAATCCTATTTGTATAATTTATTTTTATCATTGTTAAAATTTATATTGGTTAACTAAGGGTTACAAAAAATTATATGATTTAAAAGTACACCAATAAAATCTATTAATTTTATTAGGGGATGGGATTAAAAATTTATCCTAATCTAAATTCAAATCCATTTACATTCTAAATATTTATTCTTGAGAATTAATATATTATTATTTAATCTTTTACGAAATTCCAAAACATCCCATCAAAATTATTTGAAATGGGAACCTCCTCTGTAACTATTTTAAACCACATTGATACTTATGAATCATAAAAAATCATCAAATTTTAATTATAAACCTCTCCATACATACCATAGAGGTATTGGTCATCCTATAATTCCAACCTGAGATTCTTTTATAGGATAGTTAACGGTGTAGTTCTGAATAATAGTTAATATCCCTTACAGATCATTTTATTTTACACTCTTCTATAAATCATGTAAATATATTGTATTGATCACCTTTTTAATGAATATTTTCATTCTTATATCTCTATGGCTTATCATTATTAAAATTCTAAGGTATAATTATTATTCATGTCAAAGTATCCAAATTATGTATTCCAAAATATTCTTTAAATCCTTGTAAAATTGATTAATTTAAATTTAACTAAACTGGTAAAATTTCATTAAAAGTTATGAAATGAATGTTTTTTCCATTATTGATACGGAATATTTTTGGACTTATCTGATAAATGTACCAGACATATGTTTTCATTTTACTTATATGGCATGATGGGTTCTTCGATTTTCTTAAAAATATATTTCCATTAATCTTACTTTAAAATATTCTAGTGTTAATTTCAATTGAATTATTTTATTTAAATTTTATTTGGCATATTGTTAAAAAATTGAAGATGAAATGATATGTTCCTCGATAATTAATATCATGTGTTAAATCAAAATAATTTTTCATCAATGATTTCATTCATTAATAGGGTTTTGTGTCAAGTTATCATCCCTATTATTCAAAATTTATTTTTGTGTTTATGAGGGAATAATATTTATGAAATCTATTGGGTTTATATGGATTGAGTTACAATGGAATGAAGTCTACGAAACCCATTTTATTCCTTCAGTTATGCTATGATGAATGATTTATGTTTTTGTATCACACATAATAATGGATTCATAAAGAGATGGGTCAGACATAAATCTCTATCCAATGCATTGAGTAAGGATTTATATCTCCGATAGATAGAGAGGTTATTAGTTGAAGATGATATTGGTTCAGTATAATAGGGCTACAATTGGGAGTGGACTCGGTTCACTAATTGACATTGTCTTCTATGATGTTCTTGGAAATAAGCCTTGACTAATATTAAATTATTTTATATTCCTATGTATATGTAAAAAAATTCACGTCATATATTATAACATCGGGGTTATGTTCATTGATTTTTATTAAATTTTATTATTTATCACATGGATTGATATCACGTTCTTTTATAAGGAAGATAATATTTTCTTAAATTTTATATTCATATGTTTGGTGATTTTGATATGCTTTACATCATAAATTTTTACCCTTACTGAGCAAAAAATCTCATCCTTTATAATTTTTCTATTTCCAAAGTCATGCAGGAGTGTATTAAGTAAGATATGTCAAAAATGGATCTATTTATAATGAAATAAGAGGTAGAAAATCTAGACGACTCATGAACCAGTTGTTTATGTATCCCAGTTTATAAAGACAATAAACCTATAGGGTCATGTTTTGGTTTTTTTAATTGTAATGAATTTGATTCAATTTAAATATAATATCAGAGTATGTAAAGTATGGTTTGTTATAGTTTCTATCAGAGGAAAGATATTGTTAACCATTGGAAACTAGGATGATAAAACAATAGGAAGAACCCTACGGATATGATGAAGTATAGGTTACAATCATGTTGTTATATAAAAG
Source organism: Viscum album (assembly GCA_963277665.1). NCBI lineage: Eukaryota > Viridiplantae > Streptophyta > Magnoliopsida > Santalales > Viscaceae > Viscum > Viscum album. The sequence continues at coordinate 1,299,912,457 of OY728140.1, read as the reverse complement.
ATAATAAATTACCATGGGTAAAACCTAAAATATCTTAAATTGAAATTTCATTCTTCATTATGTGGTTTTCCAATTGTTATTAATGTTTATATTAATATTCTTCTTGGTTTTAGTCAATGAATTAAACCACAAGGAACCATGTTTATGTGGAATGTCCAGGGATATGCAATGACTTTAATCCTAGTAATCCTAATGTTATGCGAGCTACAATGCAAAAACATGTTTTCATACTCACACAACATTCTCATGAAATGAATCCTGATTGAATTATAAGTAGAAAAAATGAGAAAAAACATTCTATTATGTCCTTCATGAGGTAGTTTTCACCTTTTTTATGTGGGTATTTTGATCTGCTAATGGTTGAACAATGAATTAGTACCACTGAAAAGTTATTTTCAGTTCTCCTAATTTCATAACATGATTAAGACATATTGGAAGTAGGTCATTGGGAAGGTGAAGCTAATCAATGGTGTAATATTTTCAAGAATAGGGGAAAAAATGAACACATTAATCTATGTAATGGGATTTGTTGAAAAAATGTTCAATTAGTAGATTCCTTATATTGTTCGAACAAATATTGAGAATTATTTTATTGAACTTTAGAAAAAGGACAATGAATCCATTTGGAACTACAATGAAAGTATTGAAGACATAAATGATGTGCTTTTGAAATTATTATCCAAACTTATATTAAAAATGATTGATTCTTTCATTGTATAAAACCAAATCACTGATGGGAATTATCAATAAGGGACTTCAATAGCTAAGAGGAAATCATTCACTATTCTCTTAATGTTGATATAAAAATTGGAGTAACCAATTAGTCCTATGGGTTTGATAAGAAGCTGACAATAAAATTCAAGGGAAAATTATAAAGACCGCATTGAAAAAATATAAGTTTTCCCTATGCTCATAGTTCGTAAAAACTGTGGTGTAAATTATCTTAAATGGACATGAAATTTTCTTATGTTTTCATTAGTTAGTTGAATGATGATGTGAAGGGAAAAATATGTTCAATGGTGAAAATATAAAAAATGATACCCCTAATTAATCTTCTAATCATCAATTCTATAAGTGAAAGTAAATGGGGAATTAATCCAACCAATTCCGAAAACAAAGGGTATTCGATGATGGTCAACATTAGCAAACTCTTATGGCCAAAGAAAAAGGAAATTCACATGTGATCACTATCGACAACATAGAATATGATAATGATGTGGTGAAATGTATAAATATCATCCATTATAATGTAGGAAATGTTCTATTTTATTTGAGGTCCATATAATCATTTATTTCTAATGAAGTATCTAAGAGTATCACTATAATACATCAAAAATATCATTTTGAGTTAGCTATGTCAACTCTTATTTGCACAATGGCCGCATCAAGAGTTTATAATTTTTATCTAGTTAAATTTTGTGTGGAAGATTATATCGAATATTCCTTGATCCTTCATTTTCTAGAATGTTATGTGATTCCTGGCATAGATTTAGTTTCTCTATTTTGAGATCATATTAATTTCAACGAATGAGAAGTGAGATTTCGTATTTATGATCAATCTATGATAATATATCAAAGTTTATGTGAGTATGAACTTCTAGTGGAAATTTCTTCCATATTATGAGTTTTAAATTTTAGAAATGAGGATACATATCTCAAATGGATAGAGAGAAACTCACCACTAAGAATAAACCTATTTTATGAGTGTTTTATGGTGTCTTTTCAGATGAATTTCATGATCTTCCACCAAATAGTGAAGATGAGTTTTCAAGAGAAACCATAACATGTGCTATCCCTATATCAAATATATGTTATATATTTTCCCCAATTGATATTCATGCCTTTAGGAAAAAACCCTAATAAAATCTTCAAAAAAATGGATTCATACAACCTAGTGTGTCACAATGGGGGCACATATTCTATATATTAATAATAATGATGGATCATTAAGACTATTCTTATATTTTTGAAAAATATAAAAGATCTCTATCAAGAAAAAATATCCACTTTCTTACATTTACGACTTATAAGAACAACTACATAGAGCTCAATAAATTTAGAATATTGATCTTTGTTCAAGATATGATTAATTAAGGGTTACGAAGGAGGATATAGAAAATATGAATTCTGTACAAGGTATGTAACTAATAATTTATTGTGATGAATGTTGGTCTTACTAATTACCCTAATATCTTGATACATTTAATGAATGGTTTCTTTATATACTATTTTGATCAATTTTTGGTCATATTTATAGATGATATTATGGTTTATTCAAAGAGAAAAGAAGAATATTAAGATCACTTGATAATTTCACTAAAGACCCATAGAAAGAATAATCATTATGAAAACATTACAAAACATGAATTTTGGATTCATAATGTATCTTTTCACATAATCTCAAGAGAAGGGATATATATTTATAGAAGAAAAAATAGAAGTTATTAAAAGTAGGCCTTGAATAATAATAATAAATGAAATATATTGTTTTCCAGGTTTGGCTGTATATTATTGACATTTGGGGAAAAATGTTACAAGACTTTATAATCCCCTAACAATGTTCACTCAGAATTGATTAATGTTTGTGTTGATGGAGGAATGTGAAGATAATTTCAATGATCTAAAATGAACATTATCCAGTGCACATTTTCTCACACAACCATGTATTAGAGAAATTTTTGTGATATACACTGATTCATACCTGATTCATTACATTAAAGATAATGAGGTGTTATCGATTTGGTGAAGGGTGTGATATTTATACAGATCATAAATGATTGATGTGTATTTTCACATAAAAGGACTAGAATATGAACCAAAGAAGATTCTTACAGTTGATTAAAGATTATAAATTCCCATACATTACAGACCTAGTAATGTAAACTATGTGGGACATTCTTTGAGTTGAAAGTACTATGTAGCCTATGTATAATGAGAGTAACAAAAATAAATATTTTTGGATTTTTGAATGGTGGATCATGGAATGGTAAATTAAGGGAGAAATATTATCTTTCTAAAATTAATGTTCAGAAATCTATATATGTAATGATTAAGGATTAATAGATTGAATATGTAGAGCTATAAAAGAAGGTGAGAAAAGTTCTTGAATTCAACATTGATTGTTATAGAATAATAAGGTTCAAGAACCTTGTTTGTATTACTCCCAAAATTTAATTAAATAAGGATTTGGTGGATGAGGCTCATAATTTTCCATTATCAATTCATCCTGGATGTAAAAAGATATAAATTAACCTGAAATAGTATTTATAGTGGGGTGGGATGAAAAGAGATGTTTCTGAATTTGTCTCATGTTGAAAGGTTTTTCAGTATGTTAAGGATCAGAGACAGTTGTCTTAAGGGGTTCTAAATCCAATACCCATACCAGAATGGAAATGGGAAAAAATATCTAAGGAATTTTTCTTTAGATGTCCCAAAACCTCTAATTCCCATAATTCAAGTTGGGTTATAGTTGATCTACTTACAATGTATTCAAACTTCATTTCTTTTAGAAGAGAATTTTCTCTTGATCATCATTCTATACTGTAGAAGTGGTAAGATTCCATGGATTAACACTTTATATTGTATCATATTGGAATCCAAGGTTACCTTGGATGTTCTAAAGAAGTTGTCAGTAGGCTTCTAATATAGAGTTATTTTTCTTCACTTTTTCATCCTCAGATAGGAAGTCAGTCTGAGAGGACAATTCAAACTCTAGACGTCCTGTTTAGGGTTTTCTCTATTGATTTCAAAGGTTTTCAAGAAGGACACCTACATTTGGGGGAATTTTTATACAAAAATATATTTCAATCCATTATTTTTATGGCTCCTTATGAATCCCACTATGGAAATATGTTTTGAACTCCAAATTGCTGAGCTGATGTAGGGTAAAAGAAGCTTTTAGGACAATATATTGTTGATGAAACGGCAGATATGGTTAGACCTATTCAACAACACATAAGAGAATATTATAATTTGAAAAAATTAAAATGGATTAATTTTTGAAGTTGGGTAAAAGATGTTTCTTTAAATATCTTCCTATTAGATAGTTATGAGATCTGGAATGACGTGAATGTTAAACCATAGTTATAGAAATCCTTTTCAAATTTTGGATCATTTTGGGAAGGATTATTATCAATTGGAATGTCCACTAAATATATCTCAAGTTCATGATGTGTTCTATGTATCTCTATTGAGAATGTACATAACTGGTTGTTATCATGTACTAAACTCGTAACTCATATCGTTGGAGTATGATTTTTCATATAAATGAATATCAATTGATATTCTTGATCGTTGAGAATGTGTTATGTTAAAAAAGACCACTCTCTTGCTTAAAAATTTATGGTGGAACCAATATTTTGTGGAATCTACATGGGAACATGATGATGTGATTTAGAAAAGGTATCCTCATCTATTTTTATATATGTGATTAATTTAATGGGAAAATATAGTTTAATGGGGGTATAATTCAACACCCTGATTTTTTATGTAGTATTATCATTAAATTATTTTAATTCATCAATAGCTTGAACTCTAAACAATCGTGAGTTAAAAATATCAATGAGATTCTCATTGTATAAAATTTTCATTATATCACAGCCGTTAGTTCAGTATGAATAAATATTAATCTTATGTAAAAATAGGGTGAATTCTTTGGCAACCAATTATTTATGAAAAATATAAATCAATTAAATTTAGAAGAAATATCAGATTTTTTTTATTTAAGTGAATAAAAGTTATAAAATTAAATTAAGGAAATATTTATGTTATATATTTAATAAAATATATATTATACTCATCCAATATATATTTTAGTAATAGTAAATGAATAAACTGTATTTCATGTATAAAAAACAAACAATTTTGTCAAAAGGATAATTTTACCACCTTTTAATGGGGAACCATTTTTAAATTAAAATTTTGAAATTGTAATTATTTTTATATGACAAAATAAAAATTTTCTTTTAATCTTACATAAAATAACATACAGTGGATCTATTTTTGATATTCTCCAGATAACATTCACGTATTTATGAATAGTAAAAAATAAATAATTTTTAATTGAAAAAAACATTTTCATCAAAATAATTTTAAATGTTATATTATATTATTTAATAGTTTTAAAGTATAAATATATTGTAATTATACCATATAATATTATTTGGTCATTTTAATTAATTTTACATTGAATTTAGATGTAAAAATATTTCAATCTTTTGAAATGTTTTAACTCTTAAAAACCTAGTTTCTAATTTAAAAAATGAGATTAATGTTAAATTAAATATTGAAACTTATGTGGTTATAATTTTTAAAAATTGATTCAATACTTGGAATCAGTAGGTCCTAATTATTAAAATAGTTTTTTTCTTGGGCATTATAAACAGTTACTTCTGTAATTTTTATCAATACATTAAAAGGGTAAAATAGGTCATTAAGGGTAAAAATAATGTTATAACATTACCCTACACTTATCTTAATTACATTGGATGAGTGTGTTTAGACCTAAATTATTATTACATAATGATGGTATCCTTTTAAACCCATTTGTATGAGATTCGAAAATTTTATTTATATTATTTAATGAAAAATTAAATATTCCTTATCAAATTGTAATAATTATATTATTCTTTAATATATGGTTATACAGAAGAGAATTTTTACTATAAAAACTCATTTAAAATAAATTATTTCTTAAATTTATCTTGGACATTTTTTTTTTGTTTTTTGGAAATAAATAATTACATTAATAGATTATTCATTAATGATGAAAGAATTATTTAGATGATAAGAAATCATGCAAATAATTTTTATTATAATTATAATAAGCATTGAAAGATAATAAAACATGAACAAATCTTATTAGATGATTATATATCCACCATATTAATCCAAGGGGCATGTTATTGAACATTTCGAGCTATATATAAATGATTATGGGATTTATAAAATTATATTTTCTCTATAGACAGAGTTGTCAAATTCATATTTTAATAAATATAACATTTTATGATAGCATTTTTCAAAATATATATATTCAACTATAATTGTTATTATTAAATTTAGAAGATTTATCTTCATCATATTATTTTATATGAAATTTTTATTAAAAATATATGCATGTAAAATAATTACACAAAACTGATGATGTAATTATTTTATTATGGGATATAATACAAAAACGTTACTAAAACAATTAAAATATATATAATTTTAGACAACTAATATATTTGACTATTTTCAAGAGGACTTCAACCTCTTATTAATATAATAATTTTTTTCTTTTATCATTATATTTATAATAATCAATTTATTTTATATTATAAAAATTGAAAAATTGAATGATTATCAAAATAAGGTATTATTAAATTATATAAATATCATTAATAATTTTTAAAAATTATAGATTTATTATGAAATTATTTTGAATGTACTTAATTACTCATTTAAGGACTAATTGAAACCAACTAAGATAAAAATTATCCATTGTAATATTGAAATGTTTATTACCATAATTAAAATTAAATAGAATAACTATATTTTAAAAAAATATAAAAACATCTATAAAACTTATTAGTTAATTATATTACAAACATAGTAAATCTCATCTTCTATAATAATCAATTTTTGAGGTTTTTGATGTGGATTCAATTTATTATAAATTATTTTTTTTGGAAATTCCAAAGGTTCCCCAACCTCAACCAAAAAACAGAACTTCCTCCCTCCTTTCTTCTTAACTTTTTGAGCCTTAATTTTCGTCCATCACCTTTACATTTTCCTTCTCAATTTCAATATTCACATTATGGAGGTGATGGACTTCTCAACTGTATAAATTTAGTTTTTTAAAAGGAAATATATATGGAGAACACAGAAGAACATGTAATCACCTTTTCGAACTCTCTTAATATCTTCTCTTTTTCTACATACTCTATATTAGATTTTTCAAAATTGAATTATAAATCCAGTTTCACCTATATACATAGATGTTTTTACAGTTATGGAAAAACATTATTCCACCTTCTATCCATCCTATGAAAAACGAAATCATCACACGTGTGTACGTATGTTTTACCACATCCACATCGTGGTATAATCTATTTTTCACCACCACATTACTTAGATTCATATAATGATTAAAATAAAAAGTATAATTGATAATTATAAAAAGATATTTATTCAGAAAAATTATACATACCATCTACATCCAAACTATTTAATAACTAATGGAATGATATCATCACTCCTCTATACGTACGGTCTACCTTCTCCATAATGAGATATTATTCGTTCTATAGGTTATCCATTAAAGAATAAATATATAGAATGAATAAATATAAAATTTATTATATTAATTTAATTTTTGAAATAATATAATAGTATGTAATGAATTATAATAAGAACATATGGACAAACCTGAATATAAATATGAATATGTTCATACAAGGATTATGATTAATAATGAAATATTAATAAACAGGTGAAAATATGATCTTTTGTGATATCATAAAAATTAATATGATAATGGATTAAATCACTGAAATTATTTAAATCATCATACAGGAGGTTCAGATTCATACAATATATATCAGACATAATGTATGTGATAATCATTCAATCTAATTATTATTTGAGATTTATATACGTAAGTATATATTGCGGTATATTTATCATCAATTCCCATGTTTCCTAAATATATATTACAAAATAATCATTATATCCCACTAAAAAATTAATTACCATTTTTCTAAATTTTTGAATAAGTATTAAATTGAATTCCAGAATTCTTTTTTTTTGATATGAGGTACTTTATGACTTATTCTACAAATTAACAAGAAGAATGTATTCATCTGTCTTATACAAAATTATGTTTTTTTATGTTTTCATAAAACAATATTTCCATGGATCATTCATTACCATATTTTGAGGTTATTTTATAGTATATTATATTATTTTAAAATTTGTGGAATTTTAAAAAAAATAGTTTAGAATGTATGTTTTACTGATGAATTAATTTCAAATGTTCCATCACAATTATTTTCCCTCTTTGATAGAATTATTTAATAGGGTTATGTTTCTTGTACACTAACCCTATATCTCCCACTAACGTATTGGGTGTAGATTTATATCTCATGAGATAAATATGGATGGAATGGGAAATGATATTAGTTCAGTAATACATTGCTGGAATGAGAAGAAAGCTCGGTTCAGTATAGGACATTGTCTGATATGCTGGTCTTAGCTACGAGCCTTGAATAATTTGAAATGATTAAATATTTTTATCTAAATGAAACAAAATTTCATGTCTTCGGTTTTGACTTTTGGGAATATTTTTATTTATTCTTAATAATTTTTTTATTGATCCCTTGGATTGATATCATGATCTTTCATGTGCAATATATGATTTTCAAATATTTTTTATCGTGTCTTGTTATTATTATATTATTGATATATTCATTTTTTACCCACCTAATCTTATAAGCTCATGCTTTCTTATGTTTTCTTTTCCTCAGTCATAAAGAAGGGTAATAAGTAATATATGTCAAATTGGGTCTACTTTTGATGAAATAAGCGGGATATAATGTATAAATCTTATGAACCGGTGGTTATTTTTTCCCATTTTATGATTTCACTAATCTCATACAGTCATGTCATGGTTCTGTTATACAGAGTAATTATTCTTCTTCAATTTTGAAGTAATATCTATGTATGTAATATATGTTAATTTATATTATAATTATTATAAATAGTTTAATATTTAATTTAAATAATTTTAAATTATGTATACAATAGTTTATTGTTATTTCAATGAAATATGTACTTGAGGTAAGGGTTTTACATCACAATCTACCCAAAATTGAATATTTTTTATTTTTAATTATCCATTGGGTAATATTTATATTCATTTTCCAATTTAAAAAAATTATAAATTTTTTTTCATTTTTCACCAATTAGTTTTTTAACTCATATTTACTAATTTTTTACTTTTCCAAAAAGTTTTTCAAGGAATCCTCTTTCATTTTCCAAAAATATGTACATTTGAATTTTCTGAAAATATTACTGAAGAAATGAATTTTTATATTGTATAACATGAAATGATTAACACCATATTCATTACTATTTTATTGAATCAGAATTTAGACTTTATAATTTTCAATTTGATTTTCATATAAATTTCTTTCTATTATATTTGTGAATCTTTTAAAAAAAGAAATGATTTAAAAATGAATCAGTTTTCTTCTTCAAAAAAAATTTCTAATGATATGTCAGAATCATTTTCCATATAATATAAAATCCATTGATGTTACATAATATTTACTAAGGATTTGATCCATTTATACCATTATAATTATTTCACCATATTATTTATATTTACAATGAAAATATTTTTATTAAGGCCAATTATTTTCCATCAGTTATTCTATTAGAAAGGTTTATAAAACCCTTTTATTTTCATGGGTTATAATAGGATTATTTATTTATTATCTTGTGGAACACATACAAATATTTTTCATTATTTTATTGGTGGGACACGTATCTCCCTTTAATGCATTGTGTAGTGATAGATATTCCCTTAGATGAAAATAACTACAATAGGTTGTTAACCTAGTTTTGTAAGGGACACAGTCCACTATGATAGTATTCGGTATAATCATTGATAAATACAATTGTTTTTTGAGTGATACCATTCAACTATATTTTCTTGGAAAATATCCTTTACTTCTAAGAAAATTATTTCTTATACTAATGTGTATTACACAATTTCATGGCTTATTTAAATTTTCAACCCCCATTGATTAGGTTCTCTAATTAAATTATAATGGATATATTTTTAACATCCTAGAAATATTACAAGGCACAAAATAGGTATATATGAAATAAATGGTAGGGTTTTCCCATATTAATTTCTTGTTTTCATTCCTATCTTCTCATGTTATGATTATTTTATCATTTATGTCTCTTTTGTTTACCCTTACTAAGAATAATACCATACCATTTACTAGGTATCCCTTTTTCTCATCTATAAATATTTCTATAAAGTATGATATTTCAATGAAGGGTTCTTGTTGTAATGAAAAAAGTGGATGATTATGTACTTATATAATGAACTATTTGTTTATTTATTAATGTTTCCAAATACACTATACCTTATCTATTTTAATGTGGATAATTTATTTATGTAATAAATATTAATCTTTTAAATATTTAATAACATTATATTAAATATAAAGGTAACTATAATTTTAATCATGAAAATTTGAAGTCAAATTAAATAAATAGTCCCAAAATTACATTAATGATACATTATCTTAATTTTTTTTAATGAAATGATACTAATATATGAAATTATTTATTTTAAATGGTCTATAATTCTATCCAAGGATAATTATTGAGAAATATGTCTCTTTATATGTGTATTTTATACCCATAGAGTCTTAAACTATGTTTCCATGGTTATTGTTAAAATGAGTTAACGAGGGGGTGAAACACTATGATAATTTTTTAAATGTAACATAAAAAAGTTTGAATTTTATTATTTGGGTTGATTTAAAATTTATCATGTCCTACATTTGAAATTTTGGAAATTTTATTCCACATAAAATTATTATGAAATATATAATATTTAAATAACTTATATAGCTTCAAGTGAGTAGTTTCGCCAATTCTAAAAGTGAACATCTTATCGTCAATAATTGACACCACTCAAGACACTAATCATTACAATTACATAGAAAAATAAATTCCCAGCCTTCCTTCCCAAGACCTATTGGCTATTTTATCATTAATGGATACATAATAAAGTACTAATGTGTATGAAAAGGTTGTTTCTGAGTGAGTTGTATAATTCTTAACTGGCTATTTTCATGTTATTTCATATTCTACCTCTTTCAAATATTCTATAATCATTATCATAAAATAAAACCTGTAACATAACCATAATAATGAAATTTCATTCTAGGGGCCTAATCATTATTAACCTATTTTCCATTGTATTTAAAACAATAATATCACCCATGCTTATACCCAAACTACCTTCTTCACATTGTATTGTACTAAATTTTTCATCACAATTTTACAATGATGGATATATAGATGTTATTATTGAATGTATATTATATTTATGAAATATTTATGATTCAATAAATATATTATGTCGTATAAATTATTACTATCAAATAATTTGGAAAATAATAATGTCACTTTGGCCTACAAATAGACTACAACCTCCACGAACCGAGGGAATTCTTTTTACTTCTACCACTACACGTTCATAATTTTAAAAATTAATATAATGAATTAAAATTTTATTTAGTAAATTAATAACATTATGTAAATTGTGGGACCATTTCATAAATAATTTAAACAATGATTATATACAAAAACAATTTTGGATTACTTGACTGAACAACCTTAAATTTTTTATGTAAGAAAGAACTATTTATTGAATAATTTTATAATAAATATGAATGAAAATATGCATAATCAAATCTATATATTAAATTTTTGTATAATAATGTATATTGTAAAACTAAATTCTTTATACATTTGGATAAAACTTATATGACTTCAGGGAGGCCTTAGGTAAGTGATATTTCAAATAATCTTATTGTATTTTGGGATTGTTTTTGTTCATATTTCATTTAGGGAAATTTAATGGTACTATCCTCTTAAAAAATATATTTTCTTATACTATTGTTTTTTATTTATTCATATTTAATTCCCATTTCCTCTCTACTATTATCATGTTTTATAATGTGATTTACAATTAAGGGACATTTTATTAATGAAATCCATATATAAATGTTTTACATCTGAATTATTTTACAAAAACGTAAATGTTATTTTTTTCTATTCAAGAAAATCATTTCTAATAATCTAATGAATCTTTAAAGTCATTTTATTCCTTATTTTATATTCTTGATAATTTTTTGAGTGGAATTTCTTTATTTTCTTCAAAAGGACATATTATTTTTCCTTTTTAAACAAATAGGAATGGTTTTTTTTTTTATTTTTATATATTCTGCAAGAAAATATTTTCCCCACATCTTGACTGATATGTTATTTTAGGATTCATTTACATGTTTATATGGTTATTTACACTAAATATAATTTTTATAAATTTTTTATTTTTTAAAATTATATCAAATAAAAAAGCGTTTTATTTTAATTATGGAATGAAAATATTTTTGAAAATTTATTTTTCTCACTTTTATAAGGAAATAACATAAAAAATTTTCCAATCAAATGTTTCGAATACATAATTAATTTTTTCAAATTTAAGATATATTTTTATATTTTAGAAAATTATATCATATATGTTGTGTAAAAAACCATATATTTCATGTTGGATATTTCAATTTAATATAAATTTTTCCAACAACACAAATCTATTGAAACATGTCTTGTTTCCAGGAAGAATATTGATGATTTTCAACACAAATTGTTCTTTGATATTAATAATCCTAATGCCCAATGATGTAAAAAATAAAACATGGGATGATAACAAATTAACTCAGTAGGGGACATAAAAATAAAAAATATTACTATATTTTAATATATGAGGTCATAAAAGAGTTTTTTACTTAAAAATATTGAACATTTAACTATTATAATGATTATATACTCATGAAATCAACTATATTGTGCAATTATTTTATTATCCAATGTATTAGAATATATTAATGTCAAATCATGATCATGAGGGTTTTTTATAAAACATGATAACCCAAGAATATTTTTTCTTAAAAGCATACATTTTTACACTCCAGAGGAATAATACATCCTTTAAAATAAAATATCCTTACATTAGATTTTTAAATCAATATTTTCCCTTTAATACTCGTTATAAGGCATATAAATATCTTGTTGATTCCTATGGACATCGTCTTCATATATGAATTAAAGAAACCCTTATAAGAGAACTAAATCAAATGCCCAACATATAATATAATTCTCCAGAGAAAATAATCAATACCTAGTGAATTGTATAGATATATTGGCTCGCCCAATAATTAAAAATTTACATGACCATAACATATATAAATACATGAAAATAATTAACTTCCAAATTCAAACTCATTACTAATATCCTTTTGAACCAATTAATAAAACATTTTTTATATTGAAATATCCTTTTCCATTACAGTATAATTATAAAAAGTATAATACCTTGACCAATGGGTATGAGGGGTATTATTTGAAGAAGTCATAAAAAATTATAATAATTCCAAATTTAAAATAATATTTCTAGTATAGGGAAAATCTATTGATGTAACATATGTTAAAATTAAATAGCCCTTTATAATTTTTAATGAAAGTTAGCACAATCCTTTTAAAATATGAAAAAAGATTAACTTTGAAAAAAATTCTAAGAAAGTAAATATAAAAATGAAACATTATATTTTAATTAATTTATGTAAATATATATAAATTTCTAAAGTAAATTTTATAATGTTTCCATGGAATAGAAAATTAAAAAAATTATATCATTAAAAATATTTTAATATGGTATTTTAATAAAGGTGGTACCTTTACATGATTCAGATTCATCAAATATATTATTTATCATCATGAATATAAAACTAATAGTAATTACCAACTTTCATCAGAACTATTTAATGGTTTATTATTCCATTTAACTTATTTATTACAATGATAAATTTAATTACACAACCCATTATGTTTATACCTGACGTGTTTTCAATATTTGGATCGTATGTCCTGAATGAAAATAGTAGGTTAGCTATGGGTAAAGATATAATTATTCAATTATATATATATAAATAATCATGAAATAATTATCAGTTTTACACATTATTTTTACTATTAAATCCATTCATGACGGGTGGATATCAAAAATAAAATACATTATATTAATGGATTCAGTAGGTTGTACGTACACATGAGTAATTTTTTCACTTCTCAAAACAAATGATTGAAACAATATAAGTATTATTTTTGGTTTATAAATTATTATTACATATAAAATATTATATTAGATCAATAAATACTATTATATATAGAATTCATGTGATGTGTTCATAAAAAATGACTCACATCGCATTATAGTGGTGGTAAACAAAATATATGAAGGAACACTGATATCAATCATCAGTAGAAGGAAATGTAAGAAATTATATGTTATATTAACATTATATAATTATAAATACATCATGAATTTCATATATATAAATTAAATACATCATTATAAACCGGCATAAATATTTGTGATAGAAAATGAATTATATTTGTTCGTCATGTAGTAGAACATAGTACACACAAAGGATGTATTCATTTACCATTATATATAAGATGGAGAAAGATAAATGTTATTAAATTATCACAACTAAATATCAGCATATGTAATATATTGGTGTTGATAATTTAGTTGGCTATATGATTATTTTATGAATATAGAAGGAAAAATAAATAAATAACATTCGGTTTAAAATGATATTTTTTCTTCAAATATCTTTCTCTTATTTATACTGTAATCTTTAAAATGATGATATTTTACCAATTATATGGCCTATGTAACACGAGGTGGTTTATATTAAGGGTGTTGTTCTATAAATTGTGGATTTATTTTTATTTAAATGGTTTTGGGATGAATGTAGTGGATATTCCCTTTTAAAAGTGAGCGAGACACATTCTTGGTATTTTTTAATGAATTAAATTTATAAAAATTAATTTTCTTTTTAAAGTGGATAATAATTAATATAATTCTATGATATGATGTATACAGGTATAAATAATAACATCCAATGACGTTTTTATAATTTTTTTTATTTTTTACACTTATCTCATTATTTTAATCCCATATTAAATCTTTGGATAGTTACATGATCTTAGTATTTTTTTTCCTTATGGGACATGAAATATAATATAAAACATAAAATGAACCATATGAATAAAATATTTCTTTTTAAAAAAGTATAACAATCTATGGGACTAAATTATGAGTTTTATGAATTAGAAATCATTTAATAAATGTGTTTATTATGAAATATCATGAATGTTACTTATTGAACTATTAATTTACTTTGAAATTCAAGTAATCAAGATAGAATTCTTATTAAAATAATTTTTTTAAAAATGATTAATATGTATCAGTAATATTTATAATATTGGAAGAAATATAACAAACAAGTTATATTACTTGTATACTATTTCAGGTAATTTACTAATTTGTATACTACTGCACAAGCATCAAGTTAGTGTTGCATAAGCTTTTAATTAAATGTATTCATCACTAAAAAATAGAAATAAATTATCAAAATAATAATAAATTATTTTTTTCAAGGATAAATTTCAAATACTTCAAATATTTTTATTTTTCCACATATATATCATGAAAAATTATTTAATATGACATTTTGTCTTCTTTAGCCTTGTGCAAGCATTAAAAGGGATTTTGGAAAGTCCCTTTTTTTATAACTCCAATTTTATAATTTATTAATAAAAATAATTAATGATAATTAGAAAACATTAACCATGTTTTGAAAACACTCTCACTTCACAAATATTAATTTTTAGACACAAAATGAAAATTTATAATTACTACGCAAGCAGTGCGATGGCCTAGAAAATAAGTTTCATAATTATCATGAAATATATTATAATATATAGTATTGAATTATTTTTATTATATTTTATGATATTATAATACATGTTTCCTGAAATATTATTAAAACACTTTCATATAATATTTATTTCTTTGTTATATCCAAAAGTATATTTTATTTTTAAAAAATTAAATTTTTTTAATTCATTAAAAATTTAACATCATCAAAATTTATAAAACCTTTTTACTAAGAAATATTTTATACAAAAATAAAAATATAAATTCCATCTCATGAATTTAAATTCCTATTATTAGTTGAAATTAATTTTAATATAAATTCATACAATTCCAGGAATACTCTTTTTAGAAAAATGAATTTTAATTTCAAATATGAACTTAAAAAAATATAGTTTATAGTACAATATAATTTTACAAATTATTTTACACTAAATAATAATTATATTTATTTAATATCAAATTGAAATACTAATTATAGTTTTAATATAAATAAATAATTTTTTTAAAACATTAGTATTTTCTTCTTTACACATAAAATTAACCATTTCAGAAATATCCAAAAAAGTATAACTAAACATATTTGGAAATGAAAAATTTAGAAATGATATGATTTTTATGAAATAAAATTTATAATAGTTGAATAAATTAATTATTATAATCACTCACAAATTGAAATACAATCTATTAATATTTAAAATGTATTTTTAAATAATAAGAAACATTAGTAAATAATGATTAATTATTTCTTAATAAAAAAATATATTGGTCTGTATTAGAATAAATACATTTATATTTTATAATTTTGATACACCTATTAATATCCATAAATTCTTTGACTAGTTTATATCGATAATATTTCAATATTAATATTTCATTGTTAATCTAATCTCACTGATGCATGTTCTATATGTTATGAAACTTTGTTTTCTTTTAATATATTATGATGTCACATTATCAACACCTTTAATAGATTTAATCGACACTATTGTAAACATCTTTGTAGTAATAATGGTTTTAACAATTTGAAATAACTTTTTGAAAAACCAATATCAAAATAATAGTTTAAAACACAACCTCTTTAATAGAGGAAAACAGAAATAAGAATTTCGTATAGAATAAAACATAACTAGGATTAAAAATGTTATAACTTTATTGGGATATTAAATTATGGAATTATTCGAAAATATTTTTACACAAATGACAGATAGTGGGTGAGATTTTTACCATGAGAATATTAATGACCACAAACCTATAAATAAAAATGTGACTATAAATAAAATTAAATTTAAATAATTGAATGTAATAAGATAAAAATTTTATTTCATGATTACCATTCTAATAATTGGAGAATTTATTTAACATATATTATCATAACATAAAGAAATATGGACAAATGAAAAATTTAATTTCATCTATTAATTAATTTCCACCAAAATCACATCTTTTTCTACAAACTTCAACTATTTAATATTAATTTTTCACGACTGAATAACAATAATAATATTAAAAAATATTTCATTTTAATTATATGGAAAAAAATATTCTTCTTATTGTTAGACATTAATCAAAACCATTATTATAATCATAGGGTATGAAAATTTTATAATATAATAAACCATCAAATTAAAAAATAATCAATCTCCAACATTTATTATTAATAACAAATGGATAAACATAGATCATTACATAAAAAAGTAACCTTATGTCATAATTAACTTCAATAACTCAATAATTAAAGAAGGTTTTAACCTCAACGGTTTCTCATGTTATTCATCTTATTTCCCAATGAAGAAATTTCAATCTTTCAAAAATAGTTTTCACATTACAAATATGTGTTATATATACCTTTATGTGAAAATATGAATGTAAAAATATCATTAACTACCTCATAGTATAAAATTTTTATTAAGTTTATACCACATTTTATAATTCCCATACATAAAATTAAAAACCGTTAATCAAGTATTCACTTTAAAATACAAAAATACAATTTATAAAATAATATAACTACCAAATAATTTTATTTCCCTCCCATAATCAAGATAATATTTGTGAATAAAATATTTTGAATATAAAATGTAATACAAAACATTATTGGAGTTGGTTCCCTAGAACCATCATCTATTTACATTATTATAACATATATTAAATTTTTAATATTAATAAAATTCTTATCACAATATGATCATTCTTCTGTAAGTATTAAAATTTGAAAATAATTTAATAATATATTCTAGATTGAATGGTCATAATAGTACCAATTATTATATGAACCCAGATATTCCATGAAATAATTCTAAATTATATGTTATGTAGCTGAATTAAATCATTTATTAGATACAAATGATGTAGACCTTATTGGTAGGCGGCTCGTAAAATATTGGTGGACCTTATCATCTTGTACATTGTTAGTACTTTAGATTGTCTAAAATAATGAGAACAAATAATTCTAGTAGGAAAAGAAGATTAATATTTACAAATAGATGTACCTATCATTGGATGTGTATATAGGGACATATAATTTATGATTATTAATTATTATTATTATTATTATTTGTTAGGGACATCGACATATTGGAGAAAACAAGGATGGTATTTGTTCATAATGATTTATCATATCTGGGGTGTGTAACGTGTAGTACATTATTAATAAATAGTGCCTGAAATGATTTTTACATCACATTCTTTAATATAAGATTATATATCGTACCCCCTTAATTGAAATTGTATAGAATAATCACATCCATGTAAGGGTGTTCTGTATATATTTTCATCTTCTGGAAAGTCAAATAAAGAGACATTGATCACATAGGTAGATATAACAATAATTAACCCATGATCATTATATTTATTGAGAAAAAGAGATTAAATAACATGGTATTCATTCATATTTAGTTTACTGTCATTGTGAAAATATCCCTTTTCTCTATGGGTGCCTTGGAATGTTTCTAGATTTTAACCGTATAATTTTGGATTCTTCAACTATTACCACTACGAAATTTTCCTATAGGGTAACAAACAATTATTATATATTGTATTAGTTAAATAATAATATTAATTTTTATTTAACATGTTTAATAATTTATATTTTTTTATTTGGTTTATTATTTTTTCTGTTTTTCTTGATCAAACATATTTGATCATATGTTTTTTGAAAAAATGTTTTCAGAAGAATTTTTAATCAAAATTTATTTCTATTTAGTGAATATTGTATGTAATTATTTATTGTAAAATAATATAGTGTTATTTAATTAATAAATAAAAAATAATTATTTAAGATACGATAAATACTACATAAAAATGGAAGACTATGATTAATGGTCTATAGAAAAATTATATACATTAAATAATATTCAATAAAATAGTATTTCAGTTAATTCAAGAGTATTTTATATGTCAAGAAATAATAATATTATTATTAATAAACATGTATAATTCAATATAAATTAAGAAAAATAAAATGGAAGTATGTGAAATTATTATTTTACAACCCTAGTGAGATATATACACAATTATATTATTTTATTGTAGAATTCCATTTACATTTGTTTTTCACAAAAATATATGGATAAAATTCACTCAATTATCTTTTGAGAACCCTTTATAGTAATTATAACATTAATATTGAATGATCCTTATTCACCGCCACCGTCAAGTTTAGATATATAAAATCAAACCCACCGAAGAATATAATCTTGGGGAGATAAAACCAAATAATGTTATTGTTAGGATCTACCACGCTAGCACCTATAGATTCTGATGACGTCACTCATAAAATCAAGTATGTTATTTGGATTACTACTAGATGTGATCTTCAATTATATCCTATGACTAAAAGATGGTATTATGTGGATATGATTTCAGATTCATCAAATATGAATAAATTCACTATATTTTAACACTAATTTATTTGTATTTATAATAAGAAAAATTATATGATCCTACAATTTGGTTCAATAATTCACTGATAAATTAATCATTTCGTAATTTCAATTGATCATGGAATTTATAGTCATTGTATGTCAGGAATTAATAATCAATTAAAACAAAAAGTCATGATAATTATTACCCATTCACTGTATAGACTTCACTTAGAATATTCATGTGGAATCATAGCTATCACATAATAATTTATAAATATTTATATATAATTAAATGAATTCTACATTTATCATTACATTTCAATTCATATTAAGTCATTTAATAATCCAAATAATGAAATATTTTATTCCTTCAATTTTTTTTCAAGAGTATAATCAAATCAATTTATTTTATGAACATCTGACATTTAAAGAACTCATTCAGATATACAGAGGATTCATGTTGGATAACTGGAGAGTACATGTTTTGTATCCCATTTGTACTTGTTTTGTACTACTATCCAATGAACCATGAATTAATTTACAATTAATTCAGGTACTATTCTTTTAATACATAAAATATTTATATCAATACACCACATATTTATAAGGTTAGGATATGGAATAATCAGGAGGACAACAAGGCATGTAACATATGTACACAAAATGCTGCATATTAGTTAAAAAACGTATTATGTTATCTTACATGTATTACATTATTTGTGTCCATTTATCACAAATACCACATGATATTTAGCCTATGTACACATTGTATACTCCATTACTTTTTATGCCATGATTACATGTTAATTTCATTGGTGTGTACCCCATATATGCTATAAAGATTATATTTATTGTGTAGCTAGATAGTAAACACCTTATATATTACCATATTATAAAAAAATTAATTTATTATAGTACATAATCCTTATCAACATGAGTTCTATTCATTCATTATGTTAATATTACACACTAAATAGTGTATTATATTTATATATATATATATTTTGATCAATTAATTGTGGTGTAATGTTCAGAACACTATATCATGTATAAATTTTAATATAATCATTACAATGTGTGCATTGAAACATAACATTAAAAGTAAATAACTTTTGTGCGGAATGGTTATCACGTTCTCAATACGCACAATGAAATTTCATCTTATGTCAATTTTTCAATATTTATCATGAGTAAAAACTATACAAATATTATAAATATTTCGTACCTCATGTTGGTAATAAATAAAATTCCTAGAAGGTATTTTTCTGTATATAGTTGACTTTAAATAAATTTATATAATTTAAAAAAAATATAATTTATGATAATATTAAGAACCTTATAATGAAAATTATTATAAAATAATTGATTCATTAAATAATATAATAAAATGTTTCATTCTTTATTTATCTTATATTGTTTTGATTGAAATTTAATGCTATTTTTATTAAAATACATAATTAATTCCATATATGTAGATGATCATTACTAGATACTATACTTTTTATTTTATTGGTTTTAGTTAATTTGTTATTAAATTAGTTTGATGGCCAGTGTGTGATCCCCACTTACATTATGTATGAGATTATGAGCCCATAACTTCATTTTGGTAAACCAAAAATCAAATACATTGGTTCCCCTCACCAACAGATGAGTAAAAGAATATGTAATGTATAGAGATCACAAGCTGGTGGATGTAGTTCTTTCGTGGAATCAAGGAGAAACCAATCCAATAGGTACATGGGTGGATAGGTTGAAATCTATAACGTAGTCCATTTTAGGGTTTGAATTGTTTTCCCCTATGTCAACAATTAGTTTATCATCCTCCAGGTAAAATAACCATTACTGAAAGATCATGGTCATAACAATTTTTAATTTTATTTTGATCATGTTTCATGTTTATTTTATTATGGATTTTTTTAAGGATTAGATAATTTAATTAATTAATGGACATTCAATATATTTCAAAAATAAATAGGATTATGTGTACTTTTTAATCAATGACATGGTTGACCAACTAATAAAATCCTTTGAATATTAACAACATTGAAATAAAGATAAAATTTTAAATGTATTCATAATGATAAAACCTCTCAAATTTTATATATTTACTGAGTATATAATTACACTGCATAAGTTAAAATCAAACTATAGTTCAATGTTATTTATAGGACAATAACGGTGTGAATTATATTATTGGTAAATTGAAATACGATGTTCTGGGTTGATAAAGAATAGTTCACATTAAGGGTCAACATATTATGTAGGACTTGGTGTAATTAAGATAAAAAATTTGAGGAAATTCAATTAAATGATTTCAATATTGGGGAGTACACTCAACATATCAATGAAAACCAATATAACGTATTTAAAATGAGTATTCTAAACCCAAAACCATTAATATATCATGACTATCCAAATAAATTGTGATTAGATATGAAATTTTTGTCTTTGACTCTAGTATTTTTTGAAAACAATGATATTTTAATGACAATGAGGTGGGATATTCAGTATTGATTAAATAGTTGGATATTAATAAATATAATTTTTATTTATACACATACATTTTATTAGATAATGAAAAAAATTATTCTCATTATATATAGAGAGACATAAATAGACAAGATACCAACTATATCACTATGATACATAGAATAAAAGGACAAAATTTCCCAACGACATAAGTTCCCAATACTAGAAAAGGAAAAAACGTGTTATCTTACTCCATAAAAAAAGATATATATAATGGAAGAACCTATACATGATTTTCCTAATAAAGAGGCTATTGAGGAATATTTTTCTATCTATGAGAAAAATTTGAATGATTAGAATGATCTTCAATGTTTCAATATACCATCTCTATCCAACTAGCATCAAATGAAATATGAAGAAAATGATTCATATTGCATGATGTATCACTTTTTATCTCCTATTCAAGAGAATGTGAAAAATGATAGGCTGGATATTTCTAATACCCTATTTATAGGCATTCATGGAGGGTTAATTCTATTAAAGACTCATGTTGTTAATCTTATAGGTGAATTTTAATGATTAAATATTTTCGGGATTAAATTACTAGAAATTTTGCACAAAGATAACATCCCTTCTTCACTTACCAATCCCTTCTCAAGATTTATTGTTACTTATTACATGAAAAATAATGAGACAATTCATTCATAACTAATACCTCTAAATCACAATGTGGAAAATGACATGGGGAATGACTAACTTGAAGTCATTGTTGTGAATGGGAAAATTGAGAATAAGTAAAATGGTCCCAGGAATCATAACTTGTCTAATGATCCTAATCAAAATCATTTTAAAAATATGATGATAGAGATGAATGGAATGTATAAGGAATTAGTATTTTTTCATGCATAATATTAAACCAATATAATAAAAACTACAAACAAAAGAAATATGAAGCTAAATGTGTGATCAATATCAATTAAAATCATTCTATTTATAAACCATGTTTATTAGATACATCTTTTGGTGCTCAAATTTATATATCAAAATTCATGAATGATATATATACAAAAGGATTATAGGGGGAGTTGGATCTATGAGGAATCAATTGTGTGAGGTTGGATTCTCATGCCATTGGCGACTACTGCCTTTTTTTCTAACAGGAATGATGTTTATTTTATTAGACTATTATTATGTACCAACATTTACCAATAATATAATTCGTGTATCCATCATAGATAAATATATATATATATTTTTCTAATTTGGTAGTAAAAGTATTTTTCTCTATACATTCAGTATATATAATTGTTTGGAACATTTATTTAATAGTATTAATGTATTAAATAATGAAAAATAATTATTGAAAATTGATAATGAGTCATGTATACATGACACATATTACACCAAACAATGGAATGACTACCTTGCACATATAAATGAGTAATTTTTTATAATGCTCTATAATGATGGTAATTGACCCTCTTTTTGGATAAAATTAGTTGACTGTTTACATTCTTTTTAACAATTAAATTGGCTAAAAAATATTTGGTGGCCACGTTGAATGTCAATAGATCATCTAGGGATGTTAAATAAAGATTTTTGTGGATAATTCTATTATAATATTGAGGTGAGTATTCTTACATCATATCATTTATATTTTATATGTTTATATATGGATATTCCTACTTGAAAAAGTATATGTCTCTGTCCATTGAAAAATTACATGGTATCGAGAATGCTTTATATAATCCACTTGGAATGAAAATAAATAATATTTGATATGACCCAGGTGGTTTATATCTTAACAAATAAATTAATGAATTTTCTTATAGTTTTTGATTACTTCTAAACTCACTCCACCATACACATCACAATGAAATAGTGTTAGTGAAATGAGGAATCATACCTTTTTAGACATGTTATGGTTGATGAGGAGTCATGCAGATATGTTAATCTCTTCATTTGAACAATAATTCAAAACCTTTTCATAATCATTAATCTGAGTACCAACTGAATTGGAAAATGGAATTCCTTTTGAGTTTTTGAGTGAAAATAAATAGGTTGTTTCATAAACACATGTATGGGGTTGCGATAAATTGTTTAAGGACATCTCTAGAAGAAAAATTTCACACTAAGGAAAATGTTTATCTTTATATTATATCTAACGTAATAAATGTCATACGACATATACATTCTTTTATAAAAGAATGTGACTGTTTTATATAATTCTGTATTTCATGAGGGAGATAATATCGTCAAGAAGGATTGATGGTACCTGATTTACCTCGACGAAGTTAAAGCTCAATATATAAATGAATACGTATAATAATTGATTCCATAGGTCCTTATAGATTAATTTGTTTCTAAAAAACATGTACTATGTTTGATAACCAAACAGGAAAGACAAATAAAGAGATATGGTTTTATAGTAACTACGTATGCTTACTAATTATTGGTTACAAATAATGGTCACATCTCTAAAAAGTGTAAATAGAGATATAATAATATTCATGATAGAAATAATCCATGAATTATGAAATATATATCATTTATTAGAACCATATTAGTGTTCTGGTAGATCATTTTATTGCTAAGGACTTTTGAGTTAAAATGAATATTCTAGACAAAATTAGACATGAATGTTAATGTAAATATTAATTGAGGATAATGGATAACGGGTTCAAAAAACAGAAAATAATTTAATTTGATAAAAAATATTTCCATTTACCATGGTTATGTTATTCAAAATTATTCATATTATAGTACCTTACTATGTCTATGAAATTTAGAATATATATTTCAAAGCATCATTACATAATGTGAACCTCTATGAAGATATATATGTGTGTGTGTGTCTGTGTGAAAGAGAAAAACTAGAATGGGTTGTGATTTCATGAGATGTCAAAATGAATTTTATGTTTTAGAGATCCATTATTTGATTGAATCTAGCATCTACGTCATAAAATATTCAATTTTATGAATATATAAAATAATTTGGTTGCATTAAAAATGATTGTGACTTTTGAATTTATAAGTGGTTTAGTGTTAATTATGTGTTTCTCCAAGCCTATATATTGGTTATATATGACTACAGGGAAATGGAATACCATCCTTATAGTATACATAGGACCACTTAAACATGTGTTTCTTCATGACATACAATGGTAAAGAAACATATATTATATGGTTCAAAATCATTCATGATAAAACAACTAAGCTTCTTGGACTAATTCAAGGTATGTAAATTACATGATACTAAAGAGAATTAGTTTGAAATTACCCTATATTAGATTATTCTAATTGTTTAATGGTATATGTATTTCAAAAAAAATATTTCCTTAGAAAAAACAAGGAAAATTGATAACAAGTAAGATTCTATATGGTTCATTGGTAGGGTCAATCATATATTGCCTGTATTATACTATAATTTATGTTTCCTTGAAATTTATCATGGTTGGTAGATATGACACATATCTCCATTAACATAATTGGGCTATTATTAAGCTCAACCTTATGTATTGTATAATAACTAAGGATGTGTTCCTAGTATATAGGGGAGACAAAGAGATAGTAATCCGTTGTTATATGGATTATTGAATTCAATCTTAGAATAATAAATTTGATTCACAATATGAATATATTTTCAGTCCAAATATAGGATCTACATGCTGGAAGAGTTAATAGCATGTAGTTTTCATTGATTCTATAGCATATTCTTATTATATAGAGGATTTTGATGTATCCAATGTAGTTGTCTATATATGAAAAAATTTCAAGTAGGTTTTGTCGTTCCACAATGTAATGATCCTATAACATTATATTGTGTTAATATTATAGTAATGGATCTTGTAAGAGCGACATGGTCAATCAAATAGAAAATTCACATAATCTGGTTGTATCATCTCTTGAGAAATTATTCTTAGAGTGGAGAACATTCTACAAGAACAGATTGGATGGAAAAAAATTATTGTACCTAAGGTTAAATAATTATCTCATTATAAGAATGAGTATCATGTGATTGATAGAAGAAAAAAGGTTGTTAGTAGTGGCTCTAGTGGAAGTTGGAATTTTTATGACTTCGATCCCTAGAACCTATTTATATGTACTTACTGAAAAAATGTATTCAAAATTTTAAATTTATTAATGTTTTTATTATGTTTGGATTTTAAATTAACATCATATATTATGTGATAATGTTATAATATATTTTTTATCATATATAGTTTATAAACGTTTTCCACATTGTTGATAACTTTGAAGTGTCATGATAGTAATAATAAATATATATTATAAATAGAGATTAATTAATTTTAGGGAAAAAATGATATTGTCAATCACAGGTGTTGACTAATTAGACATTGAGGAACCATCTAACAATACAGGTCCGAGGAAATTTCCATTATGTGAAATCATCAGAACGTCATCTGCTAGAAGGAAATCATTAGAACATCACCAACTAGAAGGAAATCAACACCACTTTATTTCATTGGATGTTCATATATGTGTGTGTGTATTTATCGATAGACATTATGATTATTATTAATGAATGTTATTAGTATCATATATTGATGTATTGATAAAAACAGTGATGAAATATGTTCATGGTGATGTATGATATAACTGGTGTCTCACACATAATACTACATTGATGAATAATTTGAAAATGTATTTTCACCTTCTATTGTTTTAAAAACATTGATATCTCATGACATTTTAGGGATGTTATACAGCCTATAAAATCCAAGTACATGGTTCTCTATATGCATTATCTATTTTCAGAAGTTCAACTTATGTGGCATCGAGAACAAAGGTTGTCGTCACCATTATGAAACTATTTTTTATTAAGGATATAATGAAAAAGGGACTGTTTTACTTTTTTTGTTTTCTTATTAGTTTTTATATCATTGAATGATTAATATTTTCTTCTTTTGGTATCTTAGAATGTTACTAAACACTAGTATTTGATAATGGGAGTCAATGCCCATTTCCATTGAGGGAAATGCATAGAGGTCCACACACTATCTGTACCACGAACATCAAAAAAAATGATATTTATTATTTATCATGTTGAGAAAATATTATTCCTCTACGTGGTTTAATAATTATTCTTTTCTTTATTTGTCACACATATTCTATCGCTACTTATTCAATCATGATTTTTTATCATAATATTTAAAAAATATTTATTTCATATATAGTGATTATATTAATTGGAAGAAAATGTTGTGATATTTAGTCATTAAATAAATAGTCATCAAACTAAGATAGATAAATATTATGGAGGAATGGAGTATATAATTTAATGGTTAAGTGATAAATAATAAATATTTAGTATTATTGTAAAAAAATTAATTTAATTTAATTTTATATTTTTTATCATGTTATAAAATAATAATAATGTTGTTTTTATAGACATGGTGTTCTTTATTCATTAAGAAAAATAATAATGGTTCATGTGAAAGTATTAACTTTATACCGTAGAGGAATATAAATAAGGTTATATTATATCCTTATAGGTTTCAATTTTCATTTTTTGTGCACAACGACATATAGAGAGAATTCTCTGGAATACCTAAAGATAACCATCTATAAAAAGACTCTAAAGACCGTAGAGTGACCCTCCTTGCCACAAACTCTCATTTCTTGATTTATCAATGTGATCCCTTTCTTGAAGAGACTACCGAGAATGTCAAATATGAATGATGCATGAATTAGTATCTACTGCATTTGAACACTGATATTCCAATAGAATCTTTTAAATGTTCATGGATCACATGATAATTATCTTTAAAGGTAAATCTTCATGATTCTTTTGAGGAAACAATAGTATGATATTTTCAAATTTTTAAAATTTATCAACAATGAAATAATTCATTGATGGGTAATTAAAATTTTTTGGAATTAATTATAACTAATACATGATAATCATATGAAATAGTATCAATGTTATCATATAAATTAAATATCGATTTATATATAATTGTGAAAACATTTATTTTAGATGTAAATATTTTATTAATCATCGATTGTGAAAAATAATTGAGTTTTCCATGACCCATATTGAATATCTAATATGACAATAATCTCTAATCATGACATCACATAGTATAGTAGTAAAAATTTCACAATAATCTCCCTTCAGTTTTGGGTATAAGACCTGCAACCTTTCTAGATGTGATTGGATATTTCCATGTTAATTAGTAGTACAATTTCTAAATAATATATATATATATATATATATATATAATTCAACTATATATAGATAATGTTATGTTATAATCATATTTATATATAAACATGATCCTAAAATATTCCCAAAATTTATATGATAAATATCATAAAAAATAACATTATTGAAAAAATTTATTTTCAACTTCTAGTGTTATTTATAAAACAGATATTCTTCCAAAAATTAAATATTCTTAATCCCTCATTCATATGTCCTTAAATAAATATCACAAAAAAATTATTCACTACTTCACTTTGTTAAATTTCCATTATGTCAATTAAATCTATAATATGATTCAAAATATTGGAAAAGTAACCAACAATAGATTATTACTGAGCTATTTCATGATTATAATTACATTTAAAATATAACATAATATCCCAAATAAAATAATCCAACATCATAGTTATGAAATGTATATTTATATACACACAAAACCTCTATTAAATAATTTTCCTGAACATTTAACATTGACTTTTTCATCTTATTTCATATTAATTAATTACATTAAATTATATATGTGATTTATATTCCCATAATTATTTAGTATCAACAAAATCATATTTATTTTCATTATACAAAAGAAAATTTTACTTATGTTAAATCCAGATATCATGATTTTATTAATATTCCAACTATCATTAAAATTTAAAACCAGCATCTTATGAATTAATTGGAATATATTGTGTTGAATTTCTATATTCAATAGAGGTGAAAGAGTTGGAATTATAAAATAAAATTAAAATGTTACGTTGTCTGAAATGATATTTTGATAATTGATTTTTTTGGATAATTATAAAAGTTTCATGATGTTGATTTGAATTATGAATTTACTATAAAATTAATTTGAACTAAATTTCTGAAAAATTAGTTATGATAAATTCATATTGAAGGTATCATAAGGTTGTGAAAGATATATTTACGTAAATATAAATAAAAATAATATTCTATTAGAAAAAACATCACTTAATCATTGAAGGAATTATTAAAATAAAATAAAATTCACAATTGTAATGATAATACCGTTAAAATTTTATAATATTTTAATTCATTTCTGATTTTATATCAAAATTGATTTATATTATTATCTATGTTACGAAATTACTATATTTATCAATCAAATAATTTCGATAATTATCCATAATATTCAAAACATTTTATTATTACATAAATTTTTTCTTCTGCTCAAATAACATCAATTCCCTTAATTTTATCTAATCCCTTACTATGAGACAAACTATAAACGACCTGTCATAAAACATTATATAATAATGATATTTAATTAAAGATTTCATTTTATCTCATTCCCAAAACATTTTTTATATTAACTATTTTGTGCATTATGTCATAACCCAAATGTAACAAACCTAAAAATTTAAAATTGGACAGTTCGAATTAGTATATATTTTTCCGAAAAATATAAAACATTTGTAACATATTTTTTATTCTTGAAAAATATTTATGATATTAAGTTAGAATTATTTTTTATTCTAATACATCATTATACCCTATGAAATGAAGTTTATAATACGTGGTGATTAAAATATTATATGATAGGGTAAAAAATAAATAAACATATTAGACCATATTAAAATTAAGAGATGACAACATATAGTTTAACCTTAACATAATAAACATTGATCTCGAAAAATGATTACCTAAACATATTATCATAATTATGGAAATTTTTTTTCAAAAAACACTATATAAGAAACGATAATGAAAAATTCATGATTTTGATGGTTTTTTTAAGCATTAGAACCCATGGAATCAATTCTCATAAAAACCATCCATTTTAACCAAAATGGTTATAGTCCTTCAATTAAAACAAAATATTATTAACTTTAATTTAGAAAAAAATTATTTCCAGTAAAAATCAATTCAAATCAATGAAATTTCATGTAGGTTACTTATGACAGAATATTCATATATCCATTATAATGAAAGTTCAAAATGGATTGACCAATACATTCATCTTCCAACAAGATTCTTTTGAGAATGTATTCATTACCCATTAATTGGAAATTTATAGTGGGATACACCCATAATAAAAAAATTTCAAGTACCATAATATATAAAAACATATTATCATGCATTTATATCATCAAATATAAAAAAATATCCTCTTAAATCTATAAGTGAAATATTTTAGGACAATTAAATATCATTTTTTCATTAAAACCTATTTTTCAAACATATAATAACAATAATAAATGGAATAATGGTTTATATTTTAATAAAAGAAATATTATAAATAAATAACTATGTCAAATAATAGTTTAATGGATGGAAAAATCGTTTTTTGGTGTATTTGTTAAAATCAATCATTCCTTTTTTCCTTTTTCAAACAAATTCATAACATTATTTATAAAATACCCAAAATTATTCTAGTCAAATACATTTGAAAAATAGTCAAACAAATGTATAATATATTCGTTTAAATCCATTTATTTTGAAATTATAGATTCTTAAAATCATTTTAGAAATACAAACATAGAATAAAAAGATTTAGAAAATAAATATGTAAAAATTTTATAATGATGTTTTTGTTGTAAATTTTTCATATCTTTGTGTTTGACTCATCCCGTATATTCCCTATCATAATGAGTAATGAAAATATATTAATTAGTGATTTTTTAAAGAACATTTAATGGTCAATTATTAATTCTATTGTATTTATTACCATTATATATTTAATTACATAGTTAATAAATTCTTGTCCGATGTTGTTTCGATATTCGTCTCATGTATCAAAAATGATATCAACATATTGATAATATAAATATAAATAATTTTCAAACATCATATAGAATAATAATCATGGCATAATTATAATTTTAATTGTAAATATTAATTTTAAAATTAATAGTTATTGAGTGTTATGAAAAATGATATCTGCAACTATCCTGTAGATGGAGGCAATATATACACATGAGTAACATTTCTATTTTTTGACAAATAAAATCCAAATAATGTTAGTTATAGTTTTGTTTTATATATTTATAATAATATTATAAATATAATATTATTTCCTTAAATGAACATTTATATAGAACCTATTTGTTGCGGTCATGAAAAATGAATTACATCAATTCTTGGAGGTGGTAATCGACACGAATTCATGAATCATGTTATCACTATTCAATGAATTAAAAATATTGAAATTAGATTAAATATAATATTTTTGTAATTATATTTATATATCATTATTATAATATATATATAATTTAAATTTATTATTCTATATAGCCATATATGGTTATAATAGGAATATATTTACATAGGCTCAGGATGTATTGGTCCTCTATAAACATGAATAATGGATTCATTCCCCATTTGATGGAAGAAAAAGAAGAATATAGGTCTTAAAAATAGCATAAAAATCCAAGAATAAGGAATATATTTTTTATATTATTTTAGTGTTTTATTATGAATATTTGATAGAGGATGACGAAAAAATAACACTAAAATAATCACTTAAAATCTATATCTCTTCATCGAAAAACAGATTGTTCATAACAACATAACACCTCTATGGTTAGTATTATGCCAAATATAAAACCTATATATCTTTCTAAAGGATGGTATGAATATATATTTTCATAGATTTTCAAAATAGAGAGCATTAATTTTTTATAGAATCAATGACATGAGGTTCTCTCTTTTATGTGATGGAGGGGAATCAGAGGTAATTCATTAGGTATTAAATTAATTGAAATTATATTTTTGGTTCTAGTGGTAAAAATCTAATATTAAAGAATGTTTTGTTTATAGTGGGTCTATATAATATCATTAATTCAATATTTTATAAATTTATAACACTCTTTTTACAATTTAATTTTTTAACCTCCTGTTATACATTTTCAAAATTACAGTGATATCATTGTTTTTTCACACAATAGTGTTTTATAAAGTTATCGAAAATGGATTAAAAATCCATAAATGGACTATGGTTGATAATTAGAATTATATTCCATTAAATAATATAATAATATTGTGTATATGACTTTTAAATCATTTAAATAAATATTTTTTAATTAAATATCTTTAATCCATATTTTTACACTATTCATTTACTTTGACATTTATGTTTCATAGATAAAAATAGAATTAGAATATAAAAAAAATGACAAAAATATAATACTTTATATTTATCTAAAAAATCACATGGCCTAATAAATCAGAAAAAAATATTATATTTTTATTTTTTAATATCGTTTACTTTATTTTTGTAATTCCTTCATAGGAACTAAATTGTCGTCGTGTAAGTAATTAAGTTATTTTTTTAATCTCTAAAAAATATAAACCGATTACTATAATAAAAATAATTAAATAAAGTTCATAATAAATCTTTGTATTAATTATATATGTATATTTAATCAGATTTATTTAATTATAACATATTTAATAGGTTATTATTTACGTTACTTGCCTTATGAATGTTTCCACATGCATTTGGATAAGTCACATGATATATAACTCCAAACATAGAATATATCTATATAATTAATCAATACTAAATCAAATTTGTTCTTGAAAAAGGGGAAATACCTATCCCTTCTCAAATATTGTCCTTAGTAAACCAAATAAGAATTTCCTCATGTTTTTTAAACACATCGTCACCGCGAAAAATAATTTACATATTAATCATGAAATAAAGTCTAAATAATATGATATTGATTATTTTATATAAATATCTTCATATATTATCAAACATTATTCTATCAAAATTTCTAATAAATAATTATGTTTACTATGTCTTCGATTTTTCATAATAGATATATTAGTTCTTTAAAACATTATTTAAAAATATTCACTAAAAATATTAATTATTTATTAAAATTTAAAAATTTCAACTATGATACATATAACATAATGAATCAAAAATTAAATCATTTTCAAATAATTTTATTCATATAATTTAGGTAAATAATTTTATATATAAATGAATAAAAAAATGAACACGAGTAATAAAAAAACGAGTTTATAATCCTAAAAAGAAACTTATACAAAAAATCAAGAATAATATCGATTCCTTTGTAATTAATTTGATTCTTTGTAAATAAATGATACTTATCTAAAATTAATATCAAATTATAATCATAGTTGTAAATTTTAATTGAAAATAAATTACAATTTTAATAAAATCATTATGTTCTACTATTTTATAAATAATCATTATTTTAGGAAAAAACTAAACAAATATCCCCAAGATAATTTTGATATGACATATTTACCAATAATATCCTTTTATAAAAAAATAATAAAAAATGCACATAAATTTTTTAGGTTGACTTTTAAAAATTAGAATTGAAATAATTTTGATGAAATTTATTTCTGAATTATGTAATAACATTAATAATAATTTAATACTTATTACCCATGACTTAATAAATTTATATTGAGTTTAACCACAATATATACACTTTAAATTTTTTACTCTTATTCATATCCACCTATTTCTCTATTATTCTATATCAATCATATTTAAATAATAATATTACATGGTTCTTTTAAGCTCAATGTTTCATATTCTGTACACTATAAAACAAAATATTCGTTTAAAATATCAAGGTGTATCATTCTCTACAAATTTAATAAATTATTTCATTGAAATTTGAACATTAAATTTGAATTCAATGGTTTAATATTTTAAAATACCTTTTTTGAGAACCCATATCATAAATTTTTGGAATAAAACATCCTATTCAAATTAAGGAAATAGAAATACAATGGTCATCTATAGTAACACATAACTAGTTTTTGGATATGAGAAGATTAGTTAGATGTGAAAATATGATCATAGAGAAAGAATTATTGTTCAAATAATACTTGGTTGTAGATAATGTGGTCATAATGATGTCAATGTCCAAAAAACAATAAACAAAATAGTGATCAAGAAGAACGCTGATTCATTAGAAATGAATATAATATTATAATTTTTTTATTCCATGAGGCATTTTCAATGATTTTAGTAATTCCTTTTCCATAATTAATAATAACTTGTCGATGTTTACATACACACAAAGATAAATGTAATCCTATAACAATGTCCACCAAAATATCAACTTTTTCTCTAAATAATGACTATTCAATATGAATTTTTCATGTATCATGCACTAAAATAAACGTCCAACCGGTCACATAATCCACATATGTATAAAAAACTATTTCTCCTATATTTATCCATAAAAAATCAAATATATATATATTACATTCTATGATAATTCACATAATTAATAAATTATTATGTTATGGAATAATTCAATAATCTTCAAAATTCAACAACAACACTAAGGGTAAAACATAGATCATTTCATTAAAAAAATCCATATATCAAAATTGACCCCAATAACCAAAATAATAATGAATATTTTATCCTAAATGGTTGTTTCATCTAATGGCACGATGGCCTTCAATTTTTTATTGATTTTGATAATACACCTTTCAAGGGGTGAGGTGGAACCCAAAATGGATGTTTCATTACTTTTAGTATATAAAACAATTAATAGGATTCATCCAAAATAGTGTATGATGTTACAAAAAATGATCACATATACATTAATCGAAAAAAACATCAAAAATATAATTAACCACATTAATATAAAAACAATAAAAAAATATTTGATCATATTATATGCTTCACATAACAGAAAAATAATATATTGTAATCACGTGTTGTCTAAAAAAATCTGAAACAATTTTTTCTAAAAAAATTGCTATAACAGAATAGCATATACTTCCCATAACTAACATATTATTTATAAATCTAGTCATCTAATAAAAAATCGAATTTCTATCTAACCAGAATATAAATCAGAAATGTATTTTTCCACCCTTGCCACAATTTTGTTTTTTTTCAATCCTTACAACATTGTAGGATTCGACATGCAACACCACAAATTTGGTAATATGTTTTTTAATTGATATTAATCTATTCAATATTTTTCATTTG
Organism: Viscum album; assembly: GCA_963277665.1. Lineage (NCBI taxonomy): Eukaryota > Viridiplantae > Streptophyta > Magnoliopsida > Santalales > Viscaceae > Viscum > Viscum album. Next base: position 1,299,877,364 of record OY728140.1, on the reverse strand, counting down.
ATATAATATTGAGTCTATGTTCTCTTACATGAAACCAGGTGTTTTCTTGGGTTATTTTTAACACTGATTTTATCTTGAATTACATGAAACACATTGTTTGTCTTGATTTACCATGATTATCTAGAATATCATTCATAACAATTTACACCATGTTTTAAAAAATATTACCTACTATAAAAATATTAATATTTAATAATATATTTATCACATAGTTATTGGAAGGGTGGTATGAATATAATTAACAAAATTATCAAAATACATGATTTATATATGTATATTTAATGATTTATTTGGTGACAAACAAATTTTAAATTAAAATAAAAGAATTTTGAAAATAAAGTAATTAATTTTCTAATATAAAAGTATACGCACAAATCCATGTTAACCTTATAAATTAATTAAATAAAAATTTATGTATTATTTTTAAATAAATTTATTAATTATATATTCAACAAAATATTTAACATTCATCTTATGATTTTTCTTGACAAGATATAATGAAAAATAAAATTTTACGATTAAGATCATATTTTTAGAAAAATAGTTTTACTATCTTTGGAACACCATATTTTAAACTTATCTATTATAAAATTTATAAAATTCATTTTAAAAAATAAACATAAATTTTCTAAATTATAATTTCAAAATTTTATTACTGTGATTTGTTTATTTTTTCCGGAAAAAGTTTCATTTTTGATTATTTGTTAAAGAAATACAAAATTTTGAGGAAAAAAAATATTTCTCATTTTAATTACTTACGAAGATAAAATGTAATTTAAATTTTTTTCAAGGAAAAGTAATTTTAATTATAAATATATGAACTCAATTAATATTTTTCTACTTTTTTTCAAATTTAATTTTAATAAAAAAAATTGGGAACACTGAACACATTAAATTTGAAAACATTCCTTCTCCACACATCTGCATGAATAATTATTAATCAATTTTTTTTATTTATATGAAGGGAATCTAGAAAAATGGATTCCATATTTGGTATATTAATAATTTATTTTAAAAAACATTTAGGAATTAATTTTTTAAGCACAAAACTAGTAAATATAATATATTCTATTTAAAACGCTTAATGTAAAAATGGGTTTAACATATGGGGGTTTTTAAAATAATGATAACTATTAACAATTCCCCAAATATTTTCTAAAACCCATTGTTATTATATATTTTTACCTAATCCCTTCTATTATCACGAATACTCCATTTTGGTGTCTTTTTTCATGAATCAAATGTGGTTAGAGTTTCTTTTATTCAAAATATTATAGTTGTTAAACATGTATAACTATTAAAATGAAACCCCTTCTCTTATCTTACTCCACATTAAAACTATTTTAATTAGGAAAATAAATTCCCATATTAGAACCAAAAATATGTCTGGTCAACCTAGAATACATATTTTTGACATAATGTTCTTTTAATGAGGCTTTGGTGAAAATCTAAAGAGGATTCCTAATGAAGATGTAACGTTCATCAGTGAGAAATTTTATTTTATCACATCCTCCACATACTTAAATTATTATTATACCATGATGATATAACACCCTTATAATCTAACATTAAATTTTATGTTGTTAGGTTATGGTAATGAGATTGAAACATTTCCACCATGATAAAATGGATTAGGTATCTTCATTCATGTGTATATAAGTCTATCGGCTCACAAACTGATATCATTCATTTCTTCATTACAATTTCCCATAGGTAGACTAAATTATTGATTTATTGTTTATAAATTATACTTATCATATTATTATTCCTTTTAATTTAGTATATAACCCATACCCTGATGATTTCTATTATTTAGAATACTATAATTTCACTCGTATGTATGGAGAACCACGACCATGTCAAATGATGGGATACATTCACGCATTCAATAGGATGTACTATGTTTATGCTTAACCAAAATATTTGATTTATATAACATAAAAATATTCCTTAATTTTAATATATGTAATTTAATTTACTTTCTTTTAATCTAAAAGAAATGGAAACAAAGTTCAAGTTTATGTACGACCTATGGTCTCCATGAACGTTGAATTTCACTTTCTATCTCTAGATTTAAGGAATTACAGAAAATTAATATATACTGAATATATATATTATATTTAAACCATTTTTAACCGTATATATGTTATGAGTGTAAGAACCCAGTTATTATTCTTGAGGTATGAGTTTCTTCCTTTCTCCTTTCCTTAAGTGTTTTTGAGAAGATAAGGAAAATAAAGGAAAATCCTAAATTTTGGGACAACTCACCATGTTCTTTTCCACACGTCTTGTACTTTGGCCATGTGGGATGGGTACACAATGTGTGTAGCCATGCTGGCGACGAAGGGTGTAAAAACCGACTACATACCATGTAGTGGGTATGTACACAGCATGTAGTCAGCCGATAGGGAAATAGTAAGGTAGTGGAAGCAGTGGCTAGCTAGGTGATAGTACACGCCGTGTAGTCAAAAATACATGTCATGTAGTCATGTTGACAGATGAACAGTTTGGTGGTGCCTCCATAAGAACATTTAAATGAGGGAAGTACATGCTGTATAGCCAAAAGTACACGTCATGTAGTTTGTTTTTTCGCATAAAATGGGCAGTAGCCAACCCTGTTCACAGGATTGTTGTAGAACGCCGGAGGGAATCTTGTGGAGACTACTGGAGCTTTGGAGATCCACCTATCGCGAACCGGGAATCCGATTCCGCCTCCGTTGATCTTGTTGGAACCGCACGGGTAAGAGCTTCCTCTCCTTGTATGTTTCTTGCCAATTCTTCCTCTAAGAGAAGTTATTTGAGGTTCAATGAGAATTGTTTTACCTCAGATCTACGACGTTCTTGGATGTTTCAGAAGGCGTCGTTTGGGTATACCATTCTTGGGTGTTTAAGGTAGGTGGCTTCGTGTTTAAATTTCCAACTGTTGTGTATTTGTGTGAATCATTGTGCCACGAACCCATTTTAGGGTATCATTTGGCTGAGGCCTTAGCTATTTTAAATACCTAGAATTTAATAGGTAATTAAATTTGATAATAAACTGCTGTTTGGGATCGTTTCTTGGATCCAGGACAACCCCAGGGTTGTGTTCCTCTATTTAGCGGTTTTTCCAGGATACCCGAGGGTATGCCTTTGTGATAATGATTATAGAATTTCCTTGAGAGGAATTGCATGTGTATTGCTTGTTTACATGTTGGGCATGGGCCAGTTACTTGTTCTACCTGATGGTAGTATTTTATTTAGCCTGAGGGATGTGCATCTTTTAGCCTGAGGTAAACTTCTTTCATGCCTATGGGAAATCGAATCTTTGCCTTAGGGAGACATATTGTAAACCTGAGGGAAATATATTTTATGCCTATGGGAAATTACCTGCTGGTTACATTTCTGATTACCTGATGGTAAAGGATTGTGGGTATGAGGACACTGAATGTTCACATAGAAATTCAGTTTTGTGGTTTTCTTATAATGAACAATTAAATGAATAATAAAATGGCAATATAATTGGTAGCGTTAGTTGCTTTTGAGTACTACATAGTTTATTGCATTTTACTACTGCACATTGTTATTGCATATCTTCACATAGTTGGGCACATTCCTTTGGTGGGTGCCTACTAGGATTTATTTCTCACACCGTGTTTGGGTCATGTCCTCGGCCCAAATAGATGACATTTCTGTAGGTGTGGATAAGGGAAAGGGCCCCTATACAGGTACTTGATTTCTATTTAGGAGTAGTGCAGCATGGTACCAGGCTTAGGCTTGCGATGCTACCAGCAATTTTGTATTGATTTTCCATACTATGTATTCTATTGTATTGTATTGATGTGTACCATGTTCTGGATATTTTCTTAGAACTTGTGACATGTTGCATCATTATCTATATAGCTGTTGGTTATCTTTTACTACTGTTGTTTATATTAAATGTGTATGGTTTATTTCTTCCGCTATTATTGTATAATTTTTAAATTACTCTATTTCACTACACTTTGACAAATGAGGTCATAGTTTCCCCACTATCAGAATTGGGCCCTTGCTGCTAGTCAGAAGCCTCTGGCGTTTTTGGAAATTCTCTTGAGGTCATGTGACCAACCGGTTTTGGAGGACCTGTTGAGTGGCGACTGGATCCGGGAAGTTACAAAGTGGTATCAAAGGTGGTTCTTTTAATTGACTTATTGTTTGGAGCCTTAGTCTAGGATAGGATGATGATGATAGTTGGTAATAAGTTGTGCTCAGGCGTAGCTAACTCGTGTACAGGGAAAATCCAATTTACCTTGTGTTGCAATTTTTTGATTTTTCAATTTTACAGTTGAATTTATTTTCACCGAAGGGTGACACACTTGTAATTGTGCTGTTTATATTTTAATCATGGGTTCTATTTAGTTGCAACCTGATGAGATGAGTGTGTTCCATCTCATGCATCATTTAGGAATATACTAGAATCACATGCCATTCATAGTTCCATGCAATGTAGGCGCATTAGAAATTGCATGTTTTTGTGATAGTTGTGGTGCTATAAAATCATGCTATTATTATCGCTGCTTTGATAAAGACCTGTTATGTGATAGGTTATTTTCATGTAATCATGTTTAGAGATTGGATGCCAAACATTGATTTTGGGTAGTATGGGCCCTCATTAACAGAAATTTGGTGGATCATTGGTTGTTTATCCGATTATAACACATATAAGAAGCCAAATTTTGATCCACAGGGAGTATGGGCCCTCACGGATCGGAACTTGGCACTTAAGTGTTGTTTTCTGAATTTTATGGGTTCTAGAAAATTTTTTGAGGCACACTATCCAAAAACCCAGTATACACGCTATGTAGTACCTTAAACATGTCGTTTATGTTCTTCTATTCGGGAAGAAAATAAAAAATTTTGAGTACACGCTGTGTACCCTAATTACACGTCCTGTAGTCTCTTCTCGTGTCATAAACCATGTGGGCGGGGACACGGGGAAGGGAAAATCTTGGGGAGAAGACGTTGTATATCGGATGTACACACGGTTTAGTGTTGACCAGGAGTCCTCTCGTGTAACTATCAACACAGACATAAGAGACCTTAAGACATACATGCCGTGTCCATTGTGGAACACACCGTTTAGTTTGACCTGGGATCCGGCAATGTAACTAACAACACGGGTCGGTGTAATCCTTTCATGTACACTCCATGTGTATATGGAACACGCCGTGTAGTTTGAGCCGTGTATACGATCATGTAACTAACAACACGGGTCGGCAGAGCTCGACTAGTAGACATCGTGCACCTATGGGACACGCCGTGTAGTTTTGACCAGTGGTAGACCGTGTGGACATTACCGTGTGGCACGGAAACGGGGTAGTGTACATGCCGTGTGTGGGTGTAACACACCATGTAGTGTCAAGCCGAGTAGTCAGCCGTGTCAAAAACGACACAGGCAGTTGAAAAACAACACCATAAACGCTGTGTAGATTATATACACGCCGTGTAGTTTTGTTTAACGGGAGTCGTGAGGCATGGTTGTGTAGAAGGACCCGGGAAGAGGAAGAGAAGTCAGGTACACACCGTGTAGTCAGTATACATGCATTGCAGTATTATTGTGCAATCTTAAATTCCTTCTTCCCCTTGTTCCGCTTTGGGTTCTGTCATATTTAGACTATGATAATCTTGATCTATGGTGTGTTTTTGACCTTGTAGTGTCATGTTGACGATACATTCACGCGTTGCTCACCAGAAGAGAGGCAATGAGTATACTCCAGAGATGGTGGTCCATGGGCTACCAGTGGATCCTCCAGCAGATCAAGATGCGGTGCCAGCCGTTATACTAGACACAAGCACAGAGGCACAGTTCCATGAAAGCTTTATGCTATTTATGCAGACCTTTCAGGGAGCACCGTCGACCGCCAAATCTATGGCCGAGCTGACTCGTATCTTCCAATATCAGCATCTTCCTACGTTTTGATGGGATGGCGGACCACCAGATGTGAATTCATGGCTGGGGTCTATGAAGACTATCTTCGAGCATCTTGAGACGACTCCAGGGCAGAGGGTCAAGCTCGCAACTTATTTTCTATTTGATTCCGCCAAGAGGTGGTGCGATGTTACCTCCTAGTCAGAGCATCATAGAGACATGGTGTGGGAAGATTTTCAGACAGCCTTCTATGACTTCATCATCCCAGAGACGCTGAGGGCAGATCAATCTCGAGAGTTCATGAATCTGCAGTAGGGCGCTATGTCTGTGGTGGAATATTCTTCTCTTTTTGCCAAGCTGCAGCATTTTTCACCCGTTCTGGTTGGCGATGAGACACTGAGAGCTAGAAGCATTGAGGATGGTCATTGATATGACATCCGATCACTGGTGAATTTTTTCAGGCTTAATTCAATAAATGTTATTGTGAACCAGGCACTGATTACAGAGAGGAACCTGTGGGAAGCTAGTGGTGTTGGTCTGGGCGGTTTAGCACCAGTTTTTGGAACTATTTCTACTGCTAAAAGGAAGATACAGATGGACTTATCTCAGAGTGGCAGTACCAGCCAGAAGAACGTTTTAGGATTCCAGGTCATGTGCTACCAGTGTGGTAAGGAGGGGCACAAGAGACCTCTGTGTCAATGAGACCCAGTGGAGTTCCAAGCTTGCAGAATGAGGGGTCATCTACAACACTTTTGCAGGGCATTTCCACCAGTGGCTAGTGAGAGGGGTTATGTGTAGACTCTGCGTGTGGGAACAGGACCATCAGCTTCATACCAGTCCTGAAACCGGAATACGTCAGGGCGTGTAGGTAGAGATGGTGGTCGTGGTTGTGGTATCCAGACACCAAGATCTCAGAGGCATCAGGGTGGGACAACATAGGGTAGCCAGGCTGTGTTGTAGGGCCATAACACTGCGCAGACTTATGCAGTGCAACAGACCCAGTAGGAGCAGGATCTCGGACCTTCTAATGTGAGAGGTAATATTCTAGTAGCTTCTACTTATCTTCAGTACTTTTTGATATGGGTTCTACAGATATCTTCATATTTGTGCCCATTATGAAGAGCCTTGGGCTCTGTGTTTCTTCTTCTTCTGCTGTTATGACTTTAGAAACTCCGTTGGGAACTAGAACAGCTAGTGTGCGTCATTTCAAGGAGTTCCCCCATGAGGTTAATAGGTGTCACTTTTTATGGGACCTCCATGTCTTAAAGATGATGACTTATGACATCGTTATCGGGGTGGACTGGTTGGTTCCCTTTTGATTCTTTCTGGATTGTATCGTCGTAGGGTGAGCTTCACATCACTAGAGGGCGGAAAGTTTCGATACAAGGGAGAGTGGGATATTCAGTCGAGTCAAGTTGGGCCATAGTTTCATGGGAAAGGTGGTATCACAACCCAGATTGTGAGCTTATATCTAGATGACCAGGGGACTGGTTAGAAGGATTTCCCTGCAGGGGTTGATCGTTTCAAGGATTTTTTCCCGGACGACTTTTTAGGTCTTCCTCCAGAGCGTGAGGTGGTTTTCCTTATTGATCTTGTTCCAGGAGTAGCATCGGTGTCCATTCCTCCTTATAGGATGGCTACACCAGTGTTTCAAGATCTCAAGAGATAGTTAGATTAGTTACAGTCAAAGGGTTTTATCTGACCTAGTACTTCTCCTTGGGGTTCTCTTATCCTTTTTGCGAAGAAGGCAGATGGTACTCTCAGACTCTGTATGGATTATCATCAGTTGAACCAGTTGACGGTTAGGAACTGATATCCCTTTCCAGGGATTGAAGATATTTTTGATCAAATTCATGAGTCATGAGTGTTCTCGAAGATGGACATGAGATTGAGATATCATCTGCTGCGTGTTATACTATTTGATATACCACTCACAACATTCAAGAGCATGTATGGTCTATACGAGTATACGTTTATTCCGCTTGGAATCACGAATGCACCAGAAGTTTTCTTGGATCTGATGAATTGTGTGTCCCATACTTATCTAGATTCTTTTATGCCAGTATTTGTGGACGACATCTTGTTGTACTCTCACACTCGACACGACCATGCCACCCATCTTGAGATCGTATTGAGTACACTAAGAGAGCATCAACTATATGCTTATCTCTAAAAGTGCCACTTTTGGATGGTCCAGATACACTTACTGGGTCATATCATCTTAGAGGCAAGATTTGTAGTAGACCCAAATAAGGTGAGAGTAGTAGCTTCTTAGGAGTAGCCTAAGAATGTGTTTGAAATACAGCGTTTCATGGGGCTGTCTGGTCACTAAAGACTCTTTATAGAGGACTTCTCCCACTTAACAGTGCTTTTGATGGGTTTGACGAAGAAGGAAATGAAGTACATTTGGTCAGAAGCTTGCGAGACAACCTTTAAAAAGCTGAAGGGAATGTTGACATCAGCATCGATCCTGGTACTCCAAGAACAGGGGAAGAGCTATACAATTTACTACGATGCATCGGGTATTGGGCTAGGAGCTGTGTTGATGTAGGGCGATCGAGTTGTTGTGTATGGGTCTTAGCAGTTGAGGCCACATTAGAGGAATTACCCGATGCATGATCTCTAGTTGGCTGCAGTTGTTCATGATTTGTTCTATTGAAGACATTATCTCTTAGGAGAACATTTTGTTGTGTTCATAGACCAAAAAAGTTTCAAGTACACCTTTACTCAGTGTGACATGAATATGAGACAATGAAGGTGGGTTGAATACCTTCAGTCCTTCGATTTTGAGCATTCCTATACACCTGGTAAAGGTAATGTAGTAACTGATGCACTGAGCAGGAAGAATCTGATACAAGCAGTGCAGGAGGACATTAGTTAATGGAAACTTATGGATTTGTTCCCTGAGATGAATTTGGAGATCCACGACAGTCAGGGGAAAACCTGTCTTTAATCCTTATCTTTGACATCTATCCTCTAGGATTGGGTAAGGATGAGACAACTATCTGATTCAGAGTCCTAGTTCTATGGGAGTCAGTGACCAGTGGGGACCCTTCTCCTGGTTGGATTGTAGGATATGATGAAGTATTTCATTTCCATGGATGAGTGTGGGTTATAGAGGATATATGAGAGGAGTTGATATGGGAGTTCCATGCTTCAGATTGGGCAGTTCATCTCGGTGTTACCAATATGTACCGAGACATGGGATGTCAGTACTGGTGGTCGGGAACGTAGAGGGATGTAGCTGGTTTTGTTACAAGGAGTTCCACCAGTCAGCGGGTGAGGGTGGAGCATTAGAGGCCAGCTGGGATTTTGCAGTAGATACCCATTCTGGCATGTAAATGTGATGATGTCGTGATGGACTTCGTGACTGGGATGTTGAGGTAACCTTGAGTAAATGATTCTAGGTGGATTGTTGTGGATAGACTCACAAATGTAGCTCACTTTTTTTCGATCAAGGAGACCTTCGGAGTTGATGAGCTCAGGACGATGTATATCTGAGAGGTCATACGTGTTCATGGAGTCCCCTGTTATATCATTTCAAGTAGGGACACCGATTTTAAGTCTCGTTTCTGGCAGAGTTTTCAGAGGGCACTGGATACATAGGTGTTTCTGAGCACAGCTTACCACCCTAAGACTGATGGTCAGTCAGAGCATACAATACAGGTGCATGAGGACATACTGCGTGCATGCATCCTAGAACATGGGGGCTCTTTGGAGATGCATATACCCCTATTTGAGTTTGCCTATAATAATAGTTTCAGGAATCTATTGATATGGCTCCTTATGAGGCTTTATATGGTATGCCATGCGGATCACCCTTGTTCTGGTTAAAGGTAGGTGAGGTAGCTTTACTGGGACCACGTCTCGTGCAGGAGAATTCATAGCAGGTACAGTTGATTCAGTAGCGGATGGTTGCTGCATAGTCTTGTCAAAAATTTTATACTGATCATCACAGATTACCCTTGGTGTTCATGGTTGGGGATCAGGTTTTCTTGCGTGTTTCACTGAGGTTGGAACACAGGCGGATCAGAAGATAGGGTAAACTTTCACTGAGTTATGTGGGGCCATTAGAGATTTTCGAGAGAGTCGGGCCGGTTTCCAATCGGTTGTAGTTACCACAGAAGTACAAGGCCATGCACGACATATTCCATGTATCTTAGTTTCATCACTATCATTCAGAACTATCTCATGTCCTTCAGACTGAAAAGATTGATCTCATGGTAGATGTGTCCTTTGAGGATCATCTGATTCGTATCGTTGATAGGAGCATGAAGGTTCTCTGAGGTGGGTCAGTTCCTCTCGTACGTGTGTTATGGCAACATGGTCAAGTGAAAGATGAAACCTGGGAGCAGAAGTCCAACATACGTTCTCAGTGGTCGGATTTATTCACGACTATATCTTCACCACCCATAGAAGGATAATTCTGGGATGAATTACTTTAAGGGGGGAAGTTTTTAAGAACCCGGTTCTTATTCTTGAGGTACGAGTTTCTTCCATTCTCTTTTCCTTAATTGTTTTTGACAAAATAAAGAAAATGGGGGAAAATCCTAAATTTTGGGACTACACGTTGTGTTCTTTTCCACACGTTGTGTACTTTGGCCGTGTGGGATGAGTACCCAGGGTGTGTTGCCATGCTGGTGACAAAGGGTGTAAAGACCAACTACCCTCCATGTAGTGGGTATATACACGCTGTGTAGTTAGTCGGTAGGGAAATATTAATGTGGTGGAAGAAGCCGCTAGCTGGGCGACAGTACATGCTGTGTAGTCAAGAATACACGCCGTGTACTCATGTCGACAGATTAATAGTTTGGTGGTGCCACTAGAGGAACAGTTAAATGAGGGAAGTACATTCCGTGTATCCAAAAGTACATGTCATGTAGTTTGATTCTGCTAAAAATGGGAAGTATCCAACCATGTTCATAGGATTGGCATAGAACGTTGGAGGGATGCTCAAGGAGATGGCTGGAGCTTTGGAGATCCACCAATTGCGAACCGGGCATCTGATTCCGCCTCCGTCGATCTTTCTGGAACTGCGTGGGTAAGAGCTTCCTTCTCCTTGTGTGTTTATTTCAAATTATTCATCTAAAGTATGTTATTTGAGATTGAATTAGAATTATTTTACCTCATATATATAATGTTTTGAGACGTTTCAGAATACGTCATTAAGGAATACCATTCTTTGGTGATTAAGGTAGGTGGCTTGGTGTTTAAATTTCCAACTATTATGCATTTGTGTGAATAATTGTTCCACAAACCCATGTTGGGGTATCGTGTGGCTGAGGCCTTAGAAGTTTTAAATACCTATAATTGTATAGGTAATTAAATGTGATAATAAACTGTTGTTTGGGATCACTTCTTGGATCCTGGACCACCCCGGGGGTGCATTCCCCTATTTAGCCATTTGGCCAGGATACCTGAGGGTATGACTTTGTGATAATGATTATAGAATTGCCTTGAGAGGAATTGCAAGTGTATTGCTTGTTTACATGTTGGGCATGGCCTGATTACTCGTTCAGCCTGAGGTAAATGTTTTATATAGCCTGACGGTAGTGCATCTTTAAGCCCGAGGGAAACTTATTCTGTGCCTACGAGCAATAGACTATGTTCCTGAGGGCGACACTTTGTATGCCTATGAGTAATATCTGTTATGCCTGTGGGAAATTACCTGTGGGTTACGTTTCTGATTACATGATGGTAATGGTTTGCGGGTCTGAGGAAACTGACTGTTCACATAGAAATTCACTGTGGTGGTTTCCATATAATGAACAATTAAATGAATAATAAAAATGCAACATAATTGGTAAAGTTAGTTTCTTTAGAGTACATCTTAGTTTATTTCATTTTACTACTGCACACTGTTTTTGCATATCTTAACATAGTTGGGAACGAGACTTTGGTGGGTGCCTAATGGGATTTATTTCTCACACCCTGTTTGGGTCATGTCTTCAGCCCAAACTGATGACATTTCTGCAAGTGTGGATAAGGGAAAGGGCCCATATATAGGTACTTGATTGCTACTAAGAAGTAGGGATCATGGGACCAGGCATAGGCTCCGGATGCTACAAACTTTTTTATTTTTTTTGCTGTACTATGTATTGTATTGTACTATATTGTTGTGTAACATGTTCTAGCTATTTTCTTATAACTTGAGACATGTTTCATAATTATCTATATAACTGTTGGTTATCTTTTAGTGCAGTTGTTTATATTAAATGTGCATGGGTTATTGCTTCTTCTGTTGTTGTATACCTTTTATATTATTCCTCTGCGCTACACTTTGACAAATGAGGGAATAGTTTCCCCACTATCAGACCTGTGACCTCACTGCTAGTTGGCAGCCTCTGGCATTTGGGGAAATACACTTGAGGTCATGTGACCAACCAGGTTCGGGGCACCCATTGAGTGGCACCAGGATCTGGGACATTAAAATGAGACCATGATCCATGTAGGTGAATAAAAATAACATGTCAAAACTTTCATGAAAAAGACATTAGTTATTGTACAAATGTGAATTTAATGAGTAATTAAGAATTCAAGACGTAAGGTAAGGCATTTGATGTCTTTCTTTTATTTCTTGGAGAAAAAAGAAAATTCGCCACACATTTCATTTTAATAGTGTATATAATTCCGCAATGAAATTTTAGAAAATTAATAAAATTATTTTAAATAAATTTAATGATACATTTTATTATATTATTTATGGTGTATTATGATTCCAAATATTACTAAAGTGATTGGGTATTTTAGTCTCAACATATCTTCTTTGAAACATATGTTATGTTATATCCCCATATTCTTTAACAAGATGTATACATAGCCCCTATCACATATTATATCATGAACTTACTTATGATAATGATATTTGGACATTAATTCTATGTTCTCCCGTCATTATTTTTATGATTCAATGTAACTAAAGTGTTCAATAATTTTCTTATAATACATTCATTAATCAGGATTGGTTTATGTACGTTTCCAATGATTAAATAATATGATCCCTCTATGAATAATTTTCATGAAATTACTTTAACTGTAGTTCTTTAAGTAATTACCATGTCATAAATCCCATTTTCACTATCCTTTACATAGGATAATTAATAAGAATTTCTTATAAAAATATTAATATATTTATCACATTATTTAGAAACTATTTTTCTTCTAAACCATGAATTTAAAATAAAATTAAAAAAATGACTTGTTATTTTCCTAGAACATTAAAAGGAATTTTAACCAATTTGAATGGAATATTTATTTTTACATGTATGGAATGAAAATAATAGCATGTAATAAATAAAATTAATGGATTTTCATCTTACATTAAATGTTTTCAATTTTCTCTTCAAGGAGTATTATTTCCAAAAATTTTATGATTTAAAAACTATTTTTCAATACAATAAAGAAATTTTTTATGATATATTTCATAATATCATTCAAAATATATTTCCATATATGTTGATATGAATTTATGTTACCTATTACATAAGAGGGAAAATTTTCAAAAAATATATTTCTTATGTTTTCTATGAATGTATTTTAATTACAATGACATTAGGATTACTAAATACTCTTCTTTTTCTTTTTTTATACCAATATAATATTCTTATGAAACCCACTTATTTTCCATGGGTTATAATATGATAAAATAATGAAATAATTATAAAAGATGTATATTTTCCAAATGTTATGATATACTATAATGATTGTGAATTGAATTTCAAATCATGTGTTATGATATTATAAATGTTGTATGATCTTGTCAAACACATAAACAATACATTTATTATGATATTGGTAAAACCTATATCTTCTTATAACATTATAGGAAATTATTTATATCTCATGAGATAGACAGTACATGGATGGGAAGTGAACTAAGTTTAATCAGGGGTTCTTCCCTCTATGGAGGTATTAACAGTGTACCCTTTCAACCATGATGTTTTAGAGGGTGAACATATTCCTACATGATATCCTTGGTTATGATCCATTTCTATAATTGAAATTGTTTTATATTATTATGTGTATTAAAAAAATCTAGGTCTTATTCTACTTTCTTCCCACCAAGATCATGTTCACTGATTCCCATTAATACAAGTCTTATGAAATGATGATATTTATTCTGTGATTCATTGTTATGATCTTTGATATGCATGGTATGGTTTTCAAATGTTTTGATACTTTTCTCATCCCTTACGCTCATGTAATTCTTATGTATCTCCCATCATTACACATACTGGGCATCTATGTTCACACATTCTTATATTTTTATTCATCATGTTATGAAGAAATTTATTTTTATGCTATTTATATTAAAAGAATTAAGGTATGAATAATATTGTGGGAGATGGTTTAGTAAAACTATGGATCAGTTGTTTTTGTGTCCATATTTCCAAAGACACTTTAATATTACGTTCCTTAGGTGTGTGTTTATATAATGTAATGAATATTTATAATAAATGATCTAATAACTATATATGATAATCCTGGGATACAATTGTTTGTAAACAAGAAAATTATTATTTAAACATTGAAATATATGATAATAAATACTAAATTAAATCCCTAAGGAGATTTCCCAAGATATTTCTACAGATTTCTCTAATGAAAAGTCAAATGTTGAGTCAAAGTATAGGAAATTGGATCATAATTTTGGTAGAGGATAGAGAATATTTTTTCTATGCAATTTCAACCCTAATTAGATAATAGAAATTTATTAATCATTGGCACAAATAACACTATTTTTAAGAAATATAAAAACGAGAATTTAGTTGGACTCGATATTAACCACATACACTACAATAGGACTTGTAGGAAACCTAGTTCACACCCATAGGGCATATGATTTGGAAATTCCAAAAATCATTATGTATCATCATGATGTATTTTAATAGATGATGACTATAAAAACATAGTATTAAACTAAGGATTCATTTAATTAAATAATTTATCTTGATTTAGTAATCCTAAATGATTTTTTAGGTAGTGTGGTTCTCTATTTTGATTTTTTCTTCTAACACTGTGATTTTTGGTTTTAGTCAACAGATAGAACTTGGAAGAATAATATTATCATACAATCTGATGGAAAAATTAGTGACTATAATATAATAATTGGTCGATTATTAGAGATATAAAATTTTTGACTATGCTTAATAATCTATCATGATATATTATTAACAACATGTACATAGATGATATTTTTACATAACTAATTTTTAAGAATATGAAAATTTATGAATGTTCATTTTGTAATGAACACGGAGAAAAGATGATTCATCTACCTAAATGTCATAAATGAATGGAATAAGTTACAAGAATAATATCTCCAATATAGAAAATGATGTATTTCGTGTGGAAAAGAAGGAAAAGAATAAATAAATTGCAGGTCAAAACTAACAATTTTGGTTAATGCAATATAAGAGAGTAACGACACCCCTAAGTTATCATTGGTTTTTGATTTTTTATATAAGAAATGTATTGTTTTTATATAAAACGTTTTTCTTAATGGAAATGATCGTAAAATGAATTAGTAAGGTTGTTTTAGTAATGGTTTCACTGTAGATGGGGTAGAGACTACAAATTCCATATGTAAGGAAACATATATTAAGGAATAAAATAATGAAGACTAGTTAATGGAGTATGTATGAGGTGTAATGATTGAACTATTATTTTCATATTATTAAAGAATTGTGTTATACTTTTCATGAAACATACAATTCTTTTTCTATATGTGTTATATATATATATATTTAATAGTACTAATTAAATGGAAATGTGATTTAATTTCATGTTGATATTTTATAGAACACACATTATTAATGATAAATAAAAATTAATATGTTAAAAATATTTAAAAAGGGGGTTTAGTTTATATAGAAATATGATTTATATGGATAAATTAACTTCAATTGTATTGATGACCTTTGAACTTATAATGGATTTATTAATAAAGTGGTTTGTGTTATCATTGTGGGAGTTTAAATTATTTTTAGAAATAAGGATTAAATATAATAATCAATGTTTTATGTGTGGAATGAATAAATATAAATATTTAAGTATGTTATAATAGAGATTTAAGTTATTACCAAGTTTTAAAAGAATACATGATAAAGGTATTCATATGTTTTTATGTGAAAATAAATAGATGAATCCTGTTATATGGAAGATTAATTTTATGTTTATTTGAAAAATTTAGTAAGCATCTTTATAAAGTTTCAATTTGGGGGGGGGGGTGTTGTATGTTTATCCATTATAGAAATATGTTATATTGAAATTTAGATGTGTTTTTATAGATTAATATATTACTTCTCCATATAATGTATTTGCCCACAATGGATAACGAGTGATAAACATTTATTACTCTATATAGATGTAATGAAATAGTATTCTATCATAGATAATATTTAATGCTTCAGAAATGAAATTTAAATATCTAAGAGTATGAGATAATGTTGTAATTAATCAATCATGACATGAGGATAAAATTGTGAAAATTTAAAAAATTATATCAAGTATATGCATTTTGATATGTGCTCATTCTATATAGAAAATAAATCCCCCAAATTTACAAAAAGGATCATGAAATAAATTTTTTCCATGTTATCATAAATTTGAATTATATCAAGGTCATATATCATTATATTTGATCAATGGTTTTTTTCATTCTTAATTTTCTCTTTACCAAGTATGTGTTATTCTAAATGATGTTCACAGATTCATATCTATTTTTTGAGATGATATTTTGTTAAACCATTTTGCAATGTCTGTTTCTAAGAAGAAATTTTCGACTACTAAAATGGTTCAGATCATGGATTTAGTAACCCAAAACCTTGACCTAACCTATTTTTTGAAGAAATAGTAAATGAAACACATACACATTCATGGGATATAGATCCCAAAATTAAAAATTCCTAATAGACCCAAAAATAATTTCCATGGGGGCCCTAGATTAAGAAATGTCTTAAATCCCTTTTCAGTTTCCTTCCAATGACAAAAAAAGACAACCCAAAGGCAATGAACTTACCTTCCAACCGAGATTATTAGATTATCCCATCGCTTCCATCAACAGAGGGTTAAACCCATCTCAAACACGTTATCCTATATATCCCTATCTTACTGTAAAAAACAACACTCACAACCTCCTCTCATTATAAGGTATATTCCTATAAATTTCTTCAGAAAATAACATACCTTCCCCCTATCAAGACACCTGTAACATTTAGTTAAGTCCTCGCTAGCAGCCAAGATGTCCCCATAATACAATTAGTGTTCTAACCCATAGTTCTGATCGTAGTGGTCGGAGATCATCCCATCAAGGTCATCCTAAAAAGGGAAACTAATCATGTTCCATTTCAATAATTGAAAACAACAACTCTCAATATGATGAATCCTTATCTCACCATCCTCAAACTAGGTAAGATCCACACCACACTTCATAGACCAAGAACCAATGACACCATGTTGCTGGAGGCCAATGACATGGTCACCGTGATGGAGTGAAATCGAGTCCCACCATCACCATGCTACTATCATGGGCATCTTGTTGCATCCACAAGGGTCCAAGATCCCAGATCACAACTCTATCAGGAATAGTAAAACATTGTGGGCCCTCATTGTCATCATTTCCAACTAGTGAATGTGTCATCACCACAAGAACAAGAATTCATGTGGCCAAAGATAAAATCATTGATCAAACCCCACCTCCAAAATCATGGTCATCTCACACCATAAAAATCACAATCCTTTTCTCTATCTACTCCTAAACATCTCCCAAGCATTAGGGTCTGAGAACCTAGTCCACTAGATCACAAGCATCCTCTCCTATTGTATCCAAACAACAAAGGCATCCATATAGTAGATCAATATCCTAGATGATGTGAAGAAACATTGAAGGAACTAGCATCATTGCTAAAATTTTCATGATTACCAACATTTCCATACATGATCTTATTGAATCATATTATTGGGAAACATATATCAAACAACTCATTGTTCCCAACAACATCAGATCTCGTGATAGATTCCTTGTGATTGTCAAAACCATTACCATAGATAGTTAGAGAGATAATATCTCCATAGGTCAGATAAGTCATCCCAATCATTCAAGGAATTTTCAAATCATAATAAAGTAATTTTTGAGTTTAATTACATGGTGGAAGTTCATTTTAAGTGAATAAAGTGAAACATGCATGATTTTTTGAAAAAAAAAATTCAAATAATTTTTTTTCATTTTCGATATTTATTCTATAAGAAAGTATAGGTATATATTCTGTTATATGAAATACAATGTTTAGATTATATTACATGTAAAATATATTTCATATTTAGATAAATTTAACACTATAAATTTATTTTTTAACAATCAATACCATGTTTACCTTATGTTACACCAAAAAAAGTGTAATGAAATGTAAAATTCAATTAATTTTTTTTAAATAATAGGATTGTTATATCCTGGCCATTGGAATCATTGGTATGAAAAGGATAAACTAAATTATAAAAATATATAGACTACCAATGTATATATAAAATGAATTATTTGTTGAAAAATTAATTAAAAATGAAAATAATATCCTTTTGGAAATAAATGAAGTCATTTTATATACAACTATTTTTAATAACATAAATGAAATTTGCCTAAAAAAATCAACGATTAAAGTTTTCAAATTATTTTCATTAAATATACATATTTTATAATTATTAAATTGTTTAAAATTTATATAATGTTTCTAGATAATAGAAAGGATTAATCTAATTTTATTCTTAAAATGTAATTTTCTAAAAAGACAATTTGTCTTTTTTAGTGCACTATGTGTAAAAATTAATTTTCAAATACTTTTTAAAAATTTATTTTTGAAAATAAACTACATTTTGGAGTTAGAATCTTGAATTTTTTCTAATAATAAATTTATTAGAATTATTTGAAAGGATTCATTTTTGTTGAATACAAAAAAATTATAAATATTAATTTAAAACATCATTGTTTTAAATTATTATATAGAAAAATTCTATTTTAAATATTTTTAATGTAAAACCTTTTAAAATTTACATACATTAATTAAATTTAAGAAATTTATTTCATTTTCATTTTTATTTTTTAAATAAAACACTGTAAGCATTTGAATTTTTTCATTAAGATCACTCTTACAAATCATGACTACATGATTAATTTTAAATTTATCTTTTCCAATTGCATGAATAATATTTAAAAAATGAATTCCAATTTTTTAATTAAATTTTTTATATTATCTAATAATATGATATTTATTTTTAAAATAGTCAAAAAAATCTCTGTTTTATGTAAAAATATTTTTACCTAAGGGTAAACTAAATTCCTAATAATAAAAAACCCAAAACTAGTCCAAAACTAATTTTTGTCCATATTTTGGATTAATAACTTATAGGACCAAGAAAATAATTTTTATAACCATGTAAAATATATATATTGGTTAAAATTATACTTTTAATAACAATTGTACTCCTATCATGTGTTATAGTTGCACTATAAATCAATTATTATTATAATTAATGGAATACCATTTAACAAACATAATAATCCATATTAATACAAAAAAACTAAAAAATAATGACTATATAAAAAATGAATCGAAGATATAGAAATTGTGGGAGTGTGCAGTAATTCCATAAAAAAGCAAGGAAGCATAAGCTATAGTGCATTTGAACAATTTAGACTTTTATCATTA
This sequence comes from Viscum album, assembly GCA_963277665.1. Taxonomy (NCBI): domain Eukaryota; kingdom Viridiplantae; phylum Streptophyta; class Magnoliopsida; order Santalales; family Viscaceae; genus Viscum; species Viscum album. The sequence goes on along the minus strand of OY728140.1, from coordinate 1,299,857,780 downwards.
ATAATATGTGTGATAACCCACAAACGGATCGTGTTTCATGTTTTAAAAAATAGTGATTATCTAGGACCATTTTCAACATTCTCTTACTCCAATAGAACCGTTAATATCTCCATAAATGAAACCATGAATGAATCATCATTGTTCAGTATAGTTTAGGGAAAGTTTCATAGTACACCAAATATCTATCATCGCTGGCATAGAAATCATATTGAAGTCATTAGAAAAAATATCAAAGAATTTACCATGAAGGGGACACAATTTCTTTGGTTCATTGTAGTATTTATCAAGGACCATCCTAGCCAAATCTACTACAAGGATAGAATAAAATTATGAAAAAACAATACCTTTTCAATTATTTGTTAATAAGTGATGATTTTTATAAGAATATTTTAGTTACTGAGCCAAATTCTATCAGAAGGGGAATACAAATTTATATACCCTCTGTATCTTCAAAATGGTAGTGTAGATTTTGAGGGAAAACATGATGACTGGCATAGGTTCCAATATAATGGTGGATTTTTTTGATCCAACCATAGTGACAATCAATGAGTCACACCCAAATATACCTCTATTCGTATCCAAATAGTAAATAACCAAAGAAAAGAGTTTGGGTTGATGTAATGATTCTCTTAATCTTACTACTAAGGATCGTAAATTGTAAATAAGTCATTCAATCAAAACTTCTTATCCAACCAATTCTTCCAAAACCATTTGTTTCCCTGATTAATGAATGATAGAGTCTGAATATAAAAGAAAACATTTTCTAGTGACTATATCTTCTATACTTATTAATAACATGATTGTTTCAATTTAATAAGAATAAATTTTATTGTTTCCATTAAAAAATAAATTATCATTAGTTCTTATTCTTGTATTACTGTTTATGATGGCAATTTCTATAGTGATTTGAATGAAAACACATGTCAAAATACCAAGGAATACTTTCTTCATGACAATGGTGGTGTATGTAGGTCACTAAATAAAACCACATAACAATAATATATCAAGGAAAAAATAAACCTATACTCTAAAATAATGATGCATCATCAATATAGTAGAAATCATTATGTAAGAATATAAACGATATCTGATTGGTAGATATAAAAAATAAACAATAACAATTATTTATTGCTCCAAAAAACTATTAAATAAACTAATATAGAATAAATTGGTCCATTGATCCTAAAAATCTCTTTTCATATTTAATTGAACTTATATAATTATCCACTACTCTAATACCTAATCTGTTTATCTAAAATAGATGACCCACTATTCAAAAATATTTCATACAATACTCTTAAAATGTTTTCCATTGATCAAATAAAACACATGATCCACTACTCAAACAAATAACATGATCTACTACAAAAAAATTCATGAACCACTTATAAAATATAAATCTTCTTCCACTTCACTAAAAAATGATCCATTAAGGAAATATTAGACACGATCCATTATTAAATGAAAATACAAGATCCATATTTGAAAAAATGATCTTATTCTCTAATATATGTCATTTCTGATATAATTAATGTAATAGTAACTAATAAAACTTCGACGGTAAATGTTTGATGACCAATATAAAAAAATTTAATGAAAATAAAGATGGTGTTTTACTTGTCTTTTTAGTTGTTAGGAGTAATAATGTTTTAATAAGAGGTAAAATGCTAAGAGATCCACACCAAAAAAATTATCCATCATGGTAATATATAGATAGAATACTGTTTAAATATAAAAATAAATAATAATAAAGACTACCAATTCCATGATAATTTTCCGACCTTATATCCTATCATGATTCAATCAGTACATACTAATGTCGAATAGTAAATGATCCACATCAACATACAATGGTGATCAGAAGAAATCCTAAAACACATGGAATTATAATTTGGAAACAATTTTCCATAATAAATACATAATCTAAATAGATAGTTTTAGACTTTGAAAAGATAAAATAATGTTTTTTAACATAATGTTGTGATTCACATAAGGTGTTGTTTGTTTACATTAGTAGATTTATCAATAATTTTTAAAAAATATGAAGGTTGTGAAATCATATCATGTTCATTGGTGAGTTTAATAGAAATTAATAACAAATCCTTTATATTAAGGAGAAGCATACCCATTAATATCTTATAATAAAATACTACATGAAACAATATAACATGTTAGAATAAATATATTTATGTTCATAATGGATAACACAATAATAATATTGGGATTCTATAACAAAAGAGTCATATCAAAATAAATATTCCTTTGATTAGATAAATATTATATGAAAATTTGAATTTCAAATTTAATAACTAAATAGATGTTGGTGAATCTTCTTATGATATTATTTCATTATTAATTTTTTTCCCTCAATATAATTTATGATGTTTATTATAATATTGAGTACCATTAGTACTCAAGCTGAGAAACTATATGGAAGAAATATTTTTTTTGAAAATCCACGGCTTAAGATTAATTTTCCAATATTTATAGAATTATGAAACACATTTCAATAAGACGGTGATGAGTTTGATCACTTTGTGTTTACTGATTGGTATCTGAAGGAAAGTGCAGTTGTAGGGATTCTTTATTATCATAAACTGATTATTCGTTTTGGTTTGGAGGAAGACTTAATCAGTGCCTAGTCCAGAGCTCCCCATCGACGCAATGATTGAAAATTGTTCCTACTCCAATGGTCGTTCAATCTCTATATGTATAGTGATCCTCCTTCAGTAGCGACCTAGGTAAGTCTGCATAATCTTACCATACCTTTTCAAAATCCTTCGATAATTTTTATTATAGAAAATATGGTCATTCGCTTCCTCTGCTAGGATGCTTGCACATCCTCTGCGTGTCATCTAGTGAACCCTCATTTTTGTGTTGAGGTGGATGCCTCGAAGCCCCCGGTTGACTGGATTTGGATTTCTATCGGTGAGGAGTTCTGATGGAGTCAAGCCGTTGTGTTTGAAAATTGGGTTGATTACTGCTCGACTTGTTGTCGCTTGGGTCCCTTGGATGGTCACTGTAGTCATGGAGCCAGAAGTAGGAGGTCAGATGCATTGGTGAAGAGGACCGGTGGGGTATATGGTCATGGATAGTCGGGTCTTGGTGTATCTAAGCATGGAAATACAGTTTGTTTGGTTGAGGCATCTATGGGGAGGCAGACATCGGCTTCACATAATCTGTATGTTGCTGTGGTGTTTGATATATTGAACAATGATATCTCTCATCATAATGGTGTGGATCAGATTGACAAAGATTAGGATAGCCCAAGTTTTGGAATTGGAGGAAAACTGGGAGAGCCTACTTTTTCATGGGAGTTATTACAGAATGGTAAGAACCTTGTTGTAAAGTATGCTATAGGAAGCGGTGAAAGTGTGCTGATCAAACCAGGGAACTCTAAACAGAAGGGGGAGGAGTTGTCATTGTGCTTAGTTTCTTGGAAAGCTCTTGATGCACTTCCTATAAGAATGCCCCTCAATCTGTGGGCTAGATTTAATTTTGGAAGTGGGGGAGAGTTGGGAACAACTGATAATTCAGGGGATAATCCAGCTGGTCAGGATGATGCAGATAGGGATGATTATGGTATGAACAAAGCCAGTGAGGTTGAGCAGAAGGAGGGAGAGCTGGCTTGGAGTTCAGTTGATGGGCAGATTGCACCCCCTGTTTGTTCATCTAGTAAGGATTCTCAGTTGCATCTGAATTTTGATCGTGGTCTACAGATCACAGTTGACACTTTCAATCGCTTTTAGGAATTGGGTCAGGATGAGATGAATGGGTTCCCTCAAATGAAGGATGGTCACATCATGTAGTTTTCTGAAGATTATGTTTTGAGGATGGAGCTGGATGTTGGTAATATTTTTGTGGAGTCTCCATGATGTTTTTCTATGATTGATTTCAATGGGCAGTATGAGCAGAGCCGGACCCTACCTGATGGTTTTCAAGAGATGGAAATTACTGGGAAATGTGGGGAATTCTCAGAAAATTACAAAAAATATATTTGTGATTTGGACAGGCCTTCCTTTAGTGATGTTGTCAAGGACAGGAAGAAAAAATCTAGAAATAAGGGAAATCCCCCAGTTGAAAGAAAAACGTGGAAGTTTTATTCTATGTTGCCAAAGCCTATGTCAACTAGTTCCTCTGTTCGGAAATCCTTTAAGGAGTTTTTATCCTTAGAGAAGATGAATCTCAGACAGAAGTATGTGAAGGTCCTGAAACACTATGATAGCTCTGAATGGGAATCAGCTACTACGGAGGAAGTCATATATCATGGGTATGGCGAGGGGTATGGATTTGATGACATGTAACTGGATTTTCTTGCTTGTTGTGCTTGTTCAACATACCTTTCCTTTCTTAATAAATGGCTAGAGGCATTACCTCTAACTGAGCTTTTCTGGTAAAACTACTCAATAACTTACACAGCAATGTTTACCATAAACCATTTCATGAATACTTGTTTAATGATGAAACATTGGGTGTCTAAAAGGTATTTGAGAACAATATGGATAAAATAAATACATTGGAACACTTTAAAATGTATATGTTTTGGTGAACACATCTACAAAATCTGTTATGTATGAGTATATATTTAAATGAATTTTGATTTATACTATTATGATTAGATTATCACCCCTTATTTGAAACCTATAACTATTATTCTAAATTTACTTTTTCTATTTGAAAAAATAATAATTTAGAGTAAAAAACAGAATTCAAAATGGAAATTTAAAATTATAATAATAAAATTTGATATGGATTTTAGTATAGAGAAATGTCGAAATAAAAAAATAAAAAAATTACATTGGGTCAAAAATTACATTACTCATAATGTGATTAATACATGACCAAAATTGTATCCAAATTTATTTTTAATGTAAAATGTCATAGAGAAAAATGAAATGGAGTATATACCAATTTTTTCAAGAAAATATGAAATAATAATCCTTTTATTATAGTAGCACCTGCAATTGAACGCATTATGTAATCATTTTTTAATCCAATGAATAATTATAAAATATTTATAATGTAATTTATAAAAAAATGGGACTTTTCTTTTAAACTCCATTCATAACCAGATAATGGACTAAAATAATAATGTAGAATCAAAATTGCATTTTAAATATTAAATGGTAGTATATTTAGACAGAAAATGAGGTACTGAAAGAAACATTTGACGATGGGAAAGAACATTAAAAATTAGTTGCAGAAAAATAAATATACCTTTTCTATAAATGTGTTATGTCATTCAGATGAATAAATATCATTCATCTTATGAATAATGTGATTACTATAATAGAAAATTCAAAAAATGTAGTGAAGTTAAGGATGAATTGAAAAAAATATTTCACTAAAACTTCTAACATTACAATATAATTAAAAAATTAGTGAAATAGGCGGAGATGGGAATAAAAATTAATATTTATCATTTTCAATCAACTGAATAAATAGAAATGAAATCAGGTATATCCATGGGACCAATTCATAACCATCAAACTATATAGTCAAATCATCAACCAAATAGTAGTTTTTCTGCACTTTGGATGTCTCAATGTAATAAGTATCATGAAAAATTATAGTGAGTCATTGAGCATTAGTGGTTATAAGTGAATATATATGGAAAAAATAAAACTGACTGGGTAAGGAAAAAAATTAAACATTCATTTTGAACCATTATTATAATAGTAGAAAACATTGATTTATAAATGAAAATGGAAGAATATTTATTTTGACCATAGAGAAATAAAAGACAAGGATTAACATACATTTTTCATAATAAAATGTAATAATTAATATAGAAATCTGAGAATTGATACTGTTAATGTTAATATTATATATATAGTATCAATCCAACATAACATAACAATATATTTTCCAAGAAATATTTCTATTTGGAATAGAAGATGGGTGATGTAATAGAAGAATATGGGTTTTAATAGTGTCTGGTGTGCTCCTGCTGTAGTTTTCACAAGGACGAGACTACAATACATCTCTTATTTGGAAGTGAATGGGTGTGTTCGATCTGGAACTCATTCTGTGATTTTACTGGCTTTCAATTATATGAGACCCATTCCTGTTTCTTTGATTTCTGGTTCCATAGAGCCCCTGCCAAGGGACCAGAGAGAAAGGTGAGAGCTTTGGTACTTCTTGTCGGATGCTGGTGCATTTGGAAATCTCAGAATTCATCTCTCTTTGAAGGGGTAGCTACCCGATGTGGCTCATTGATCATACGTACGAAACTCCTGATCCGGGATTTCTTCGGCATTCTCAATTATGGGGAGGATTCCCCAACTCTCAGGATCATCAATGTGAGGAACTAACCCCTCTCTTTCGGAGCAAGAAAAGGGTTACAGGTGTGCTGGACTCCTCATTCCTCCGGTTTAAAACTCAACCCTTATAGTTCTTGTGTCTCTGGAATTATTAGGGGAGGGGGTAGTGTGGGATCCCAGTGGCTCTGTCATTCTCACTTTCAGCACAGGTTTTGGCCAAGGATATGCTCTCCATGATTAGGCGATAGCTCTTTTAACTGGTCTTCATCTCTTCCAGCAAAATAAGATCTATATTGCAAAAGTGGATATGGATTCCATGGTCCTTCATGATTCACTGAAGTGACTTGGCACGGTTCTGTGGTCTGTCATTTTCACCATCAGATGTTTCAAGACTTATCTTTGTCGAGACATGGAGGTCCTTCACATTTGGATGGAGGGAAATCAAGTTGTAGACTTTCTGGCCTCTACTACTTCCAATGGTACTGATATCACTTTTTTTCCAGTCTAAATTCACTTCCTCCTGAGGGGGTTATTCTTGTTAGAGGGGATGCCCTCGGCTTGCACTATTTTAGGCCTCCTTGAAGAACTCTCCTTGATTGCGGTTTGAAGATTAATAAAATTTCTTGATGATTTTGATGATGTAAAATCCCTCTAGTAGTGGTGTGAGTAGTTGCAATAATAAACACCCTATCGTAGATGTTCAGTTCATATTATTTTGGAAACATAAAGTACAAAATATAGTTGATAAATAATATTGGGAAATATGTTATGCATAATAAGGGAATAATAAAATCTCTCAGTCATTGAAACACCATTTGAATCAAACGATCTACCATTTAATGTATCATTATCCAAAAAACTATATCATTTGAAAAATCAACAGTGAAATAATATATCTGTATACATGGATTGTGATTGTTTTAGTTTATTAGGGAAAGAGGGTTCGAGGGAGAGAAAATCAATTACAGTAGATTGTAAATCTATTTATCTATATTTTCCTTGTATTCAACCCTCTCATGAATTGATTTATAGAGGAACAAAAAATAAAATATTTCATAACCCAAACCTAGCCTATAACAAAACAACAAATGAACATATCTAAATTAAAGACATCAAATAGTTGGTCTTGTGAGTGGGGGATTAATGTCAATATGACAAACATGTTAGAAATAATGTAAAATTTGTGATTTATGATGGATTTAATGATTTTTTGTCAACATGAATGCATGCTATAGAGTGTCAAAATTTTATCTTTTCTACAATTTACCTCGAGCACCTATTGTTTTGGGGCAACGAGCATGTTAGTTCTCTCAGTAAACAAAATAAAACATTAAAACATTAACACTCAAAAATCTCACATCATGTAATGTAGGTTATTATTCAATAATTTCAATGGGTTTTAATATAAAAATTAGGAATAATTTACAATTCATCATGAAAGACTAATTAATTAACCCTCGATTGAGTTAAGACATTCTACATTACCTATATAACAAAACATTATTCGATACACCTCAAATGAAGATAATACCTACATAGGTTAATAGAAATTTTTTGAACAGAATACATAGTACTGTAATAAATATAATAATATATTATTGCTTCAAAAAAACTATAGAAACATAAATAGCTAAATAGGAATGGAGAAGAAATAATATTGAACAAAAAATGAATACATTGTGTACTAGAAAGAGTTGTACAAAAGGTTCCACTGAGATAATTTTTGATTCCTTCATAATATCTATATCATTGTTTGAAGCTCTCATGAGTAATAAATAAGCATTCAATGGGCGCATAAAATTATTATATATGCACCAAATTCTTCATTGTAATATAGTAAATTATAATTACAGAAATGGTGGTCGATCGAATGAATTAAACCTCATGAACGAAGATGTATTTTATTATAATATATAAATTTTTGGATAATATAGTCTAAGGAAAAATAAAAAACAGGGAAAAATTTACCATTGTATATATGACTGAAAAACAAGCTTTGCACGATGAGTTAGAAATATAATGAGAGTTTACAAATCTGATCATTGGGAAATAAATTGATCATGGTCATTCGATTCAAACATGTCATGACCACTGAATCAGATTCCTAATTCTATTTTACTAGGATCATGTGTCCATTGATGGTGCTTACTGAGTTACATATTTTAGACCCCATTGAAATGGTTATTCATTGATGAAATCCCTAGTCCCATCTAAATCTACAAAACCGAGAATATAATCACGAGTTCTATTTGAACTGTGTTTTTCAATAAAGTTGAAACCAAGATCTAGGGTTCGTATAGGTGAGGGTTTTGAGTAATTATAAACATTATATGATGAAGGAGGACCCCAACTGGAGGCATAGTTGGCATATGGGTAGCAGACAGAGGTAGAGTATCTTGAGGAGTAGATAGAAGCGACCGAGGGAATCAGGTGGGAACCCAAGGAGTGGAGAGAAATTCATTAGTAGGATGGGTATATGGTAGTGAATTATTTTGGCAGGGAGAGAAAGTAGGTATGTGAAATGAGTAATAAGTGACACATAAGCTTAAGACAACCAGGATTTAGAATAGATTTTGATTACAAGTGTTTCACTCACCTAAATAATAAAAAGAAACCCTTTATCCTCTCTTTCCAACACCATGAAAATATTTTTGAGTCAGGAAATATATAAAACAATAACTTCCTAACATCCATACACTCATCCTATAAACATTATATATGAAATATGTCCATCCTAGTGTGAATTTTGAAGGAAACCTACGACGAATACTGAAAGAGTTCATAATGTTAATAAATGGGTGTTTTTGTTTTATTTTTTACACCACAATAAAAAACAATTATTATAAAATGTTGATATTATATCCTATGTATATAAAATATATAGAGATTTTGTTATGTTAATTTAATTACATGATATCATCTGAACATTCTCCAAATTGGTTAAGAAATTATCGTTTGTGTGTTTGGAGGACTATTTCCTTGTGAATTGACGTCATTCTTTTTCATTCACCATCACCGATGGTTGGAAATAATGATGAATTAATTGTATAAATTTCATATTAAGTTATTTTTATATAATTATTATATAAAAATGACCATCATTCATTCATTTTTAGAGTATTTAATAACTTTTATCTTATGTGCGAACGTCAACAGCCTCACAAAGCGGTGCAATTCATTCATTATTTTAATTGAAATTATTATAGATGTGTATAATAAAAATATGTGTTATATATTAAATAAAAATTAATATATAATAGTAATATATATGATTATTTATTTAATTCAATACAATATAAAAATTAAAACAACTTTTGTTTGTATATATAGTCTATAATTTATATGAATGATGTATTTAATTTCTATCACTATATTTTTTTTTTATTTCTCAAAATACCAATTCAATAAATATATATGATATCATTGTCATTGATATAAATATATATGTAATGAAATTATAATCTGTTTAATAGGTATAAAAATAAATTGTTAAAAGATACCTGAAACACAAAGCCTTTATTTCCTAAAACGGGACATTAACAAGGAATTGTTAAAAAATGGATATTAAAATATCACAATAAATTCATGTATGTATTATATATATATATTTTTGTGTGATTATAGTCATATTATATATGATTAATTTACTTATATTAATTATAAATGATTTTTTGATGCGTACAATGGAAGTCAACACATAAGGTATTATATTTTTGGTCTCTCTTTAATTTCTTGAATACATATGAAAATTCACCACATTTTTATCTTTTATGATGTATATACATGTCCTTTTATATGAAAAATCATGAATTAATTTATTTTTGAAAATATTTAAATGATAATTTAATGCTATTTATGTCTGGGGATTATGATTCCAATCATTGCCAATGTTATTAGGGATTTTTGTCTCAATTTTCTCTCATTGAGAAATATCTTATGTTATATATCTATATTCCTTTTTTATGTTTATATAAATCCACATTGACTTGTAATAACCTTAATTTATTTATCCTCGTGACATTTTATGTTTCATTTTATGTTATTCTTTCATGGTGGATTAAGATTCAATGTTACAAAATTCATAAATATTTTGTGTTACAATCGTATCATTTATAAGGATTGTTTATGATTACGTTACCAATGAAAAAAAATTATATTTTCCCTATCACAATAATTTTATTAATTTTCATCCCCATTATTATTCACATTATTTCCATTTAATAGTACCATTTCCTCTCTTTGGTGCTTAGAATAATTTTCAAAATATTTTTTAGAAAATTTATCTTTCTTCCTCTATCTAGTGAAAAATATTTCTTCTTCAAAACCGAAATTTTTTATAAATGATTTAAACAATTTTGTATTATTATTAATTGATATTAAAAACAATACAATGTTTTTAACATATTTTGTATAAATATTTATATCATTTTCCTAACCAATATCATTTTTGATTTACCTAAAATGTAGAAAATAAAATATTTGTTTTAATGTGTATACTACTAAGGAAAAATCCCATAATAATTACTATTAGTAGAATTTATTAACAATAAATAAACCTTCTACGATATTATCAATTTAAAAAACATTAAAAACTTCTCAAGTTTTAATTTTTTTAAAATTGATTGGAAAATTTAAAAAAAATGTTTTAAATGATCGTTCAAATTAATTTTCTATCTACGGTGACATATATTTATGTGAATTATTCTTTTCCAAGGTAATAATATATTAATACCAATATTATTATTTATCATAATATTTTCTGATTATGATTAAATCAATTTCATGAAACCCTAATCCTTTCCATGGGTTATAACATGGCAAATAATTATAATTCAAAATTATTTTTTCAAAAGTAATTATATGATTAAAAGATGGAATCATTAGGAAACCTATTTATTTGCATAGGTTTTGATATGATGAAATGTTTATAAAAACAAATTCAATTCATAAGCGATGACATGATGAATTCATTATGATCATTTGGATCACTGAAATATGGTTTTCGTTATGATATTAGTGGGATATGTATATCTAGAAAATACGTTGGGTAATGATTATATCTCATGAAATAGATAGGACTAAAATGGAGAGTGGACCCAATTTAGTGAGGGATTCTATCCTCTATGATGGATTGGGGAGTGAACGCATTCATATATGATAGCCTTTGATGTTTTCCTTGAATACAATGTAAATGATATTATATTCTTATGTGTCTTCCATAAATATATAACTTTTTCAAATGTCATGAACTCATGTATCATTTAATTGGATTATTATATGATTCTAGTCTTATGAGTAGTCAATATTTATTCCATAATTCATGATTATGATCTTATATTTGCGGGGTATTTTTTAATAGTTTTTATCAAGTTCTCATACCCATATGCTCATATCATGATTACATATATAATTATTTTAACATCAATGAGAATCTGAACTCCCACTTATTATGTTTCATTTTCTCAAGATACAATGAATTGTATTCCTTGTGATATGTTTATGATGGTTTCTAGTAATAATGATCATATTGGGATATAATTACTTTATCTAAAGACTAGTTGTTTATGTTTAATTGATTCCAAATACACTAAACTAGTATAGTCATTAGGATTTTGTTTGTGTAATGTATCAAATATTCATAAAAGGATGTAATTTCTATTTATGATAAGCATTGTTCACTATCTGATAGGTTATCATCAGACTTTTTAGTTGAATTTTTCTAAAACTATACTAAAACAATCACATTATAATATGAAAAAATATTTTATAATCATAAGTTTTATTCACATTGATCATATAATATTCCAATAAAAATATATGATGAAAATCCTCTAAAAATTAAATTATTTATCAAATAAAAATTTATCCTCTGTTAATTTCTATAAATAATTTTTTTAAAAATATCAAATAATCTGATTCCCTGAGTCTTATTTCATTAAATGAATATCTTGAAAAAATTATCAACCTTTTAATACACTGCATTCCATTGGTATCAATTCAATATAAAATATTTTCCCAAATATTCGATATGAAATCTATTATATCATAACCCTTATATTTTCCATTATTCTTATTAAATTTTAAATATATTATAATATCATTGATAAAATACCTCAACAGTATTATTCTAAATACTCAATATATAAACAAATCATTCATTTAACTTAAATATTATTCCTTTAACATGATTTTCCATATTGTCCCATAATAATTTATTCTTACAAAACAAAAATATAATTAATATCTTTTTTATTCATCTATAAAAAACAAATAATATTTTATATATTAAACATAATAAAATATTTCATAATTGTATTCCTTACATTATGATTTTCCTATTATTCCATATATCTATCATCTTCATTAAAAATTCTAGAATGTAAATGGGAATTTCCCATATGTTATTACACTTTTCAAGAGAGATGAATCAGTTGACATTTTTAAATCAAATAAAAAATATTCCAGGACCTGTTATATTTATTTGGAAATCAAAGGGTGTTGGATAATTTCAAAAGTTACATGTAGATTATTTAAAAACTCAAGAAGATTTCAAACTCATTTGGGTATTATTTATCAATAATAGTGATGCACAAATCATCTAGAAGGGATAAAAAATATGTGCAATATTTCATTCCATAGATAATGATAAATAATCCATGATTCTTCAAGAATATAATAAATAAAACATGAAATGAATTATTTAAGTGAACATAATTATTCATGGTAAATAAAACAACATATAATATTATAATACATTACTCCATCTACTCCTTTATTTCTCAACTGATTTTGGATATTATATAATCCCCAAAATAAACACAATTTTCTATAGAATAATAATAATCTTTGTACATAACATACTAAATGTTCTTATTATAAAAGGAATTTAATATATTTTCATATAAAATAAAACCCCATAAATTTATCGAACCCCTTTATCTAATAAAATATATAAAGATATAGACTAAACACATTTTATAATCATGTATTTTTTAATAATTAATTCATTTTCTGTCATTCATGAAGTTAATTTCAGGTTTCATGTTTATAGAATTAGGTCATAACTATTATATTACAATATCATACATTTCAAGGAAGATAATTTCACACAGTATCCATTTGACGAAAATATCGAACTTTTGATTCATGTTCTTTTGTTGAAAAAATATTTCAGAAATTCAACATGAATTCTTATTTTTACGTACGAATCATTATTCCCTTGGTAAAAAAATTAATCATTGGTTGAGCTAATATAATTTTAGTAAGGGACAAAAGAAACCAATTAGTCTATTTTTAAACCATGTGATCATAAGAAGAGTAATTTCCTTCAACATAATAAACATTTATCTCATATAATAATCTCTTACACGTGTAATAAGCTATATTATCTATATTTTTAAATAAAAACAATACCAAAAATTATGTAATTAAAAAATTATGATCATTTTCATTTCATTTAAAGAATAAGAACCCATGAGAAAAAATTCGTAATAACATAACATTTTTTACATAAAATGGCATAATCTTTCCCTACTAAAATATGTTTATTTTTCTTTTGATATTAAACTATATCAATGGTAATTTATTGGTTTGCATTTAAAATTAATATTGGTTCCATTTAAAATCATCCTTATTGAACACTTAGATGAACTCTAAAATGTACCTCTAAAACTTAATAACCAATATGGTAACCTTAATCATAATTATCTATAGAAAATAATATTTATGAAATAAATTGAAGAGATATATCATATGAGAACCATAGTCATTTATATACATTATGTACTGATTTATTATATAATAATTCACATATTATGATATATAATATTAAAAGGTATAGGTTCTCTGGGTAATGAGGTAAAAACATTGAATCATACCATAGTTGTCCATAAATATTAGTTAAAAAATCCATGACATGCTTACAAACAATTTCATTATAAAAATACATGAAATAAAATGGGTATATAAATAAAAAAGGGTTTATCTGTAATGCTCGGTATGGGATTAATCAAAACATAACATTAATAAATTATTATATATTATAAAATAGAAATTTGAATAAAAAATAAAATGTTTGATAATCATAAAAATTAATGAAAAGGTAAGATGTAAGAGGATCACATAATTGAAACAAGGAAAAGGGGAATCAAATCCAACAAAAGGAATCATAGTCATATGAAAACAATAACAAAATAGAAATCCTAAAATATGGAAAATGTCCCATAATGGATTAGATTTTCTCCATAATGTGATACATTATTCCTCATGAGAGGAAAACATTAGAAAATGATTTGTAGGGATTTATAATCATTGGTTCACCTATCGATTTGATATCATGTACATGCATAAGTGTTCCATATATCTCATTAAACATTAGATCATATATCCCCACAATTAATTATATTATCATGGAGTGTAGAATACACACATGTAAGTCACCAATGGAATAAATATTTTTATATCTATATTAATACGATTTAGTAAAAAAAGATATGGTATTCACATTACAATATCATGTAAGATAAAAACCATAGTGAAATTTAGAAGTATTAGTGAAGTACATAATAGTTCATTATATGCATTAATTATAGTGAAATGGGTATATAAATTTCTATATATAAAATGGATAATACATAATATTTATATATATATATATATCAATCATATGAATTATATATAAAATAATAAAATATATATGATACTTGAATAAATAAAATAATGAGAGGGTCCACCACTACATGTTAGTATAATAAAATATTTGGTAGATGTTATAATTAGAGGAGGATAAATGATCCTTATGTATTATTACCTTAGTTTGAATATATAATAATCATTATATCTTCATTAAAATATAAACAAGTGAGTTTAGAAATATGAAATAAAATAAAGGTTCATGAAATGGAAAATAAGAGAGATGTTGCTTACCCTGATGGTGGGATTTAAAAAGAATTGTTGGAGCATATTTAGAGGTTGGGGGAATTTTGGAAGAACTATAGAGAGGTTAACAAATTTTTTTGAAGCGATATATGTTTTTTGATTAATGAATAATGGGAGATTCGTTGTGGTAATATAGGAAAATATAATATAGTTTATTTTGATTCCCAAACATTGAATTTCAACTTTATATAATAATGTATTCAAAACCAAAAAAACATCACAAGGTTTTTTCAAATTGTTTTTTAAAGTTGTTTTTTCAAAAGGGTATTAGTTTTAATTTTTTTTTTTAAAGTATCAAACTAAATAATGTATCACAATTAGATATATAGAAGTGAGTAATGTCTATAAATAATTGATCATAAAACCATAAATATAATTTAGGATTTGGTTGATTCCAAACATTTTAATAAAATCAATCAAATAACTTAAATAATGAAATATTTTAAAGATGAGGCATATAATATTTCATGAATAAAATTTATAGAATATGTGAAAACACTTTTGGGTAACTATAATGACATAACACATGCTATATATTTATATAGTATTTAACATTTTAAAAAAAATCACCTTCCAAAAAATTTATGAAAAAATCATATTTTGATAATTTCAATGTGTTAATTATAAAAGATATATTTATTTTATAATTTTTTATAAATACTTGAATTTTCACATTTAAAACTGGAAAATAAATTTCATGTGGAATAAATATTTTTTCTACAATAATAGATTTTGAACCCTTATGAAAATTACATTTTTCTTTATACATAAAAAATCACAATTTGTATTTAATAAATATTATATTGTTGTATTCTTTTGTTATTATTACATTTATTATATAAATTTTTAAATTCATCAAAATGGAATACCTTAATTGAAATTTCATATTACACAAAAAATAATTTTTCTATAGTATATATATGAAAATAATTTAAAATGTAACTAAACATATAGTGAGTATTATATTGAATATACAATATATGTAATCATTTTATACAGGTATTCATACAAAAATATTTTCACACAAAAAAATGCTTTGAAGTTAGGGTGCATGATGGTGAGATTTCCATGGTGGTGGTTTGGTATATATGGTTTAGGTTGTGATCACAATGAGCTTGAAATTTTCCCTTAACCAGGCACATTCATGCTTTAGTATTTGGATCTCGACTTGTGATTGGTCATGGTAATGTAATAGTAATTATATATCTCTTGGAATCCATAGTATATGGGATCTATAGGGTATCATTTTATTAGTGGAAGCTATATATTAATTTCTAAATGAAAATTGGATTTATGAAACCCTATATTTATACTAATCACATTATCTTTGTTCAATTTAAATATAATCAACATTTATGATTTTTAATGTACTTTTAATTCTAATTAGATGTAATAAAACATAACAAGTTCGTATTTTTTTCTAGAATCATAATAGTACATTTAATTACAAGATAAATGAAATTTTATTTATTAAACTATGGGTCATTTCCATCATACCGCTTACAAATTTTCACGCTGATTTTTTTCATATAATAAAATAGATTAAGGTATTTCAATTACATCACCTTATCTAGTTCCAACACATATTCTTCAAACAATTTATTTATTAACAGAACATTTACCATGACTATTTTCTTATTCTATAAAACATTTCCCCTATGATTTATGATCTCCACTAACTACTAATCATATGAAATATCATTATAAAATGGTATAAAAAATATATTTAAAATATGTTTGGGTTCTAGTATATACATTCTCAAGAGGGATACAATGAAAAAATAATAAACATTAGATATGTTATGTGAGATTTCCATTTGTTATTCCACTACTCTAATGTAATAATAGATTTCAGAGAGATCGATTTATCTTGAATTATGTTTTCCCTTATTCAAAAATATCACGACTTTATTAGAAGGAGATATGGGGAGTAATACCTTGTCTCCAACCTCAAACATCAGGCCCCATCTTCAAATGTATTTATAGATCCTCTATAAACTATGAGTTTACCTATTGTAATGTATAATGGTTCTGACCGTTTCCACCATTTCCTTGACTAATTGTTGACTAGAAATCATGAACTCACAAACTAAATCCAAGAATGATTGTGTTTTAAATTTCATACCATTAAGGGCGTCATAATGATAAATTTGGTTACATTAGGGGAACCTATTATTGTTTGATAACTCAAAAAATGAATATGTTTCTCTAATCCTTCTATAATGTACATTGTTTATTCTATCGACATGTATTTGAGTGTCTAGATTGTACCTTCATATTTTCCATCATTTTGATTGTGATTATCCATGTTGATGAAAAACTCATTATTCAAGGCATGATGTTGACTCGTCTATAATGTGTAAGAAATACATGGGTAAAAATTATATATAATAGAGTGTGGTATTCAATGATTCCTCACCACATACATAATTTATCTACTTGCATGTTAATTGAGTAAGATGTTCTATTAGATTAAAATGAATTGATAATACCTTGTAAGATGATCCACCACAACCAATATATAATTATTTAATATTTATCTAATTAAAATACTAGTGTTAATGTACATCGATATGTTTTCCGATTTTTATGTAGGTATGTGTAATGGTTGAATCATTCCATTGGATGTTTTTATTTCATATCTCACATTGTGATATAGAAGACACAATTACTAATATTCTACAATATCCTTCTCCATACTTCCCTCAAATAGCACTCTATGATATCATGATACATATTTACGGTCCATAAATAGATGGATTTAGTCAATCTATATGCATTATCCCACATCTCCTTCATTGATATAGAATTTTATAACACACATTATTGGGACCCCAATCTTAAATTTCCTTATTCATTAATTTGGAACATTGAGGTTTCCCTTTTCTTATAGATTTCACCTTGTTCTGAATTCACTCATAATCTCTTTAATAATCCTTTATCTTCTTCATAAGGGATGTTTGTCAAATTATTTTCGATAGTATTTAAGTTATTATATCCATTATGATTCTTATGTCTATCTTTTACAAGTCACCAAATATCAATCCTAATCAATTATATTCAATAATTAAATTTTTGGTCACATTCTACATTTAGAATCTCCCATATTATTTTACTTCACATGATGGAAATGGGTTGATCATTTAAAGTATTTAATTAGGTCAACCATATTTTTTGTCTAATATTAGGGGTTTTATATCTGAATTTATACACGAGGCTCTTATAATGCATATAATTTTAACACTTTTACAAGAGGAAAAATAAATATAATTTTAATACGATAAAATAAAAAAATCATTCAATAGATCATGATTTGGGTAGTTCATTTCCTGAGCTTTAAATTTACTTGATGTATTTTCTAACAAATTTTCATTCTCCATTAATTCATAGAAGAATCCAATCATTATATCATCTATGTATACCAGATAATGTTACAAACATTTTTAAAGAGTATGTATAGGTGATGTGTTGAGAATATATTTTAACTCCATGAAGAATTCATCTCATTCATGAATACAAATAAATTCTTACTCCATTTTTATTATGCATTGATAGAGGGTTTTAAAACCATGGGAAATTTAAAAAAATAGTTGTTAATACCAATATAGTCTAAGGAAATGATGGAAATCTTTCATAGATGTTTTCCTCATCTGTCTGTCAGTTGAATCTATTTTTGAAGAGTCGCAAAATTAAACTTTGTTATTGAAAACATTTCCCATGAATGAAACTTACTTAAAAAAACGTACATTTTCTACAAATTTAATAAAACTTATCATTTCATAAGTACTATAAGATTATTATTAGAATCTCTTCATACTCCCCCTTTATTTTGGATTTTACAAAAATATCATCTATAAATACAACCAAAAAGTATTTTTAGTGAAATCTAAACACTATAATCATCTTTTCCATGAAGAATGTATTAGAATTAGTGATTAAGAATATAATTACTTGGAAATCATTGTTCAAGTACCTTATAGAGAAAGTAGTCATAGATATATCCTTATTCTTCAATATAACTTGATAATACCACGACCATATATCCACATTAAAGAAGTATTGGAAAACATGTAGTTGATTGACCAGGTTATGAATACAAGGAATAGTATGAATTTTTATTATCATGATCTAATTGATGTAATGGTAATAAATGAAATTGAACATTGACCCATCCTTCTTTGTGGGGAGGTGTGATGGTTCACTCTATAGTGAATCACTTGGGCGTATGAATTATTTAGCCAAATTATATTATATATTCTTCTTCCACTCCAATAATTCAACAATTGCCATTCTATATGTGGTCTTGGATAATATAAATTTCTAAGGTATGAGATCAATTGAAAATTGAACCTATCGATAAGTAAAAATCCCATGATTTTTTTGGAAACACATAATCATATATCATCATAATGGGAAAGACATCAAAGAAGATATTTTCCTTAGAATCAATCATTTGAGCAATATATAATTGGTCATCTGTAAATAATTTCTATTATAGGTATTTTGGATCTAAATAAGATTAATTCACCTCATTTTACTTGTAAAATTAAGAGGACGATTCAAAATATAGAGATTTATTTTTTTACTCATGAAAATATTTATTGTCTCTATATAAGGAAAGCAAATAAATACCGGGAACTACATAAAACTACACAAAACAGTGTATAAAAATGTTCGATGGGAATTTTAGCACACAATGTGGAATGGGGGGGATTATACAATTATAACGCAACAATTTAACCATTTCCCATTTTCACTGATAGCTCTACTAACATTCATGGTAGTGGGTTTTTAATGGCCTACTAAAACTACATGATATGAAAGAACTTATAAACCAAGAATAAAGAGTAATTTTTATATTATTAAATTTATAACTAACATAAATGTCTCCTATTAATTTTTTGGATGCACTATAGCGGTTGAAATTGAATATGGTCTCACTTTCTACATTAGTGGTTGTTGATGTAGATTGTCTCCAAAAACCCTTGGTATAGTGCATGATTTTCAAAGTGACCATGATGTTTAATTTAGGAAAATTATTGAATATAATGACAGTAGAATGGAGAATTCCACTATTATATTACATTGATGGGTTTCTCATACTTGTAATCTGAAGCTTGATTACATTATATCCTAGAACCAAATAATTTATCTCTTTGCATTAGGAGATTTTTCGGCTTCTACTTACAACACATTTGACAAATGGGAGGCTGAAATTTATTACCACCATTATATTTCTTCACTGATCTTCAAGAATTAAACTCCACATCCTAGTTTCTATCCCTATGATCCCATTTAGATTCAATGAAATAATTTTCATTATTGAGGAATGATAGTAAAATATCCTCACTTCCCTCAATTCCATATATCTCTATGCCTTTTCGTAGACATGTTTTTGTCCCACCACAGAAGAAGTCAACTTCGTATTCAAGGTTAATGATAACGAGAACCATGTATCATGAAACTCTTTTGTTTTTTCCCCGTATTCCCATATGGATTCATTATATTTCTACATTACATCATGATAATACCTATACATTTTATGTTTGACTATACGAGGAATTTGTTTTTCAAAAAAATCATTTTATGGTATTCATTCCACCCCATTTCGTTGATTTTTTCATTAATCTTTGTATTTTTTATAAGTATCCAACAATTATTATCTTATCCCTCTATATGATAAATAGATACTATAACATTATCCTTTTCATAATGTTAATGGATGGAGAAGTTCTTCCCAATGGATTCGATCCATTATTCCATGATTTAGATCAGATGTGCCATTCAATGTTCGAGGCCTTTATCATATAAAGAATCAATTCATGATTGTGCTATCTTCAGGAGATTTTTGTGTTTCTAATTATTTAAGATTATATTTAGAAGAAATTTTAATTGATAGATTATCATCACAATTTTTTCTATTCTTTATCACATCAATTTTCTCATCTTCTTTGGGTAGTCGTCACATTTCCCTTCACATTGGTTGTTTACTAGGTTCCTCACATTTACAACCATTGGTCATAAAAAATTTAAAATTATTCTATAATAATTTAATAATATTAAAAACACAAACATTAATCCAATAACAGTAATTGGAGACTTTATAAATGATCTTTATTCATTATATGATGAATATATATGATTCAATCTAAGTTATTCATTATTTATATTCTAACATATCTTCTTATGGGAATTTTGGTTCCCAGATTTATGATTCATAGAAATCTTATCCCACCTTAGTTTCAATCATGGTCTACAATATTTGATTATTCAGTACTAAAAAATGTTGAATTTTAATTATTATTACCACAAGGTACCTTGGTTCCAGATCACCATCCTCTTATAGTGTCCAGCCATGGATTTATTTTCCTAGAAACCACATCCTCTATATACATTACCAAAATGTAGGGGTTTTTCTTATTATGGTTCTTATCCTTAAATATTTCTTGATTGTTTCCTAATTCTATTCTAAAAAATAACTAAACATTCCTTTGATATATATTATGAATATCTTGATCATTAAAACGAATTAAGTAATTATATATTAAATTCTAATCCAAATATTAAAACCCATAAGATCATTAATTTTAGTGAGTTTGGGTAATTTGTTACAATATATGACATCCTAAAATAAGGGTACAAATATAATATGAAAATTTATTTTACATGACTATAATTTTCTATTATTCTTAAAATTACATGTGATTACATATGGAAAAACATATGAAAGTGGTGAACTATAAATCACATTATGGGAATAGAGAAAATGTAACATGGAAAATTATTAAACATTAAAAAATTAGACATTCTGTATAACATAAAATGGTTGGGAATCATAAACATGAAAAAAGAGGAATGATATAGGATGAGACATAATGAAAACTTGTGAAATAGGAAATAATATTAAACAATACATCAGAAGCATACATCAAGGATAACCTCCAAAAAATCATAACACTGTGGATAATTGCACATAATGAATTAGTGTAACACTGTAATCCCATAATTAGTGAATCATTATACTAAAACATTACCCAACGCAATGAAGAAATATATAATTCTACATAAACCTTCATCTTTCATATCATGTACATGAATAAGTCTTCCACATATATCATTCAACAAAGGATCATATTTCATCATAAATAATTGCATATTACTGGATTGTGTAATATATTCATCTAATTATAGAATACAATTAGTGTAGACATTTATGGGTGAATACCATTGAATAAAAATTGCGATTGTATTCAAAATATGATGCTTTGGAAAGGAAAATCAGAGGGAAATATCGACATAATAATGATATTACTTAATTATTTCTAAAATAGTTTAATTAGACAGAAAGGTGTCTCTCATAATTTTGAAATAAAATGGATAGTAATACATATGAAAAAAATAATATATTTGGAATTGAAAATAAAATATAAAATATATATAATATATAAAATATGGTTGATTAAAGTGGAGAAAGAGAGGGAAATGTACTAAATTTTTGGCATAGTAAAAGCATAGGTAAATACTATAATGATTGGAAATAAATTCTTTTTAATTTTTAGAATATTGATTGGACAATATAGAGGTATATATATAGTCATGTAATCATAGCCAAATGAGATTTATTAGGGAAAATACCAAGATGGTTCTTGAATTGAAGATAAGTGATAGAGGCCCCTATCCATTACATGGTGATTTAAAAATCATTAGAGGTGATTCTTGAGTGCATGGTTCTATGTGGGATGTTCTAGATAGATGTGGGAAGTGTAAGTACATCGTATGTGGTTTTTAGTTAATAGGAATGGGGTTTTAGGTGGGTTTATATATGAAAATAGAGGGGGTTTCTTTATTATTTCAAAAACATAGGTTTTGGAATCTATATAATAAATTAATGAAATACAAACACAATACCATGTTTTTTACCTATAATTTCATGAAAAGTTACATTTTGCATATTTTTTATGTAAAGGCACAAAATAAATAATATAATACCCCTATTGATATATAAGTGAGTCATGTTTATAAATAATATATTTTAATACCACAAAATATAATATAGGTTATTGAAGAATCATAATGTAAGGACCCAATGTTTTGAAAAAAAATTCCTATCTTTGTCTGTTATTTTATTTTATACTCAACAAAACTATTTGATTTAATTAAATGAGTATAGTTAAAATAAGACTGTTGGACACTAAATGATACGATTATTGTCTACAAATATAAGTGATATTGATTAATTAATATTGAAAGAAGATCTGATGGCCCCATCCAGTAGTCTCGGGCCAATCGAATCCGATCTGCTGGAACTCATGAAGAAGGTAGCACCTTTGGGATTTTCTCTAGACCAAACCCAATACAAACTTTATCTTGTAAAGCTGTAACAAAATCACCTTCATGAGAAGTTCAAGCTTATAGAAATCACTACTCGGGCAATGTTTGCAGAGCCGCCCCTAGATTTTATCACCCTAGCACAACTTACTCTTTGGTCCTATGCTGGTGTTATAAGGGGTTATGTAACAAGACCACATCTTCTTTGGGTAATCCTTTGATTTAAATAAAAATTGTGATTTCTTCTTATGATGAAGTTTTTGAATTTTCAAATGTTCGGATAAATATAGTATGCATATTATTGATGAATTTTAGAAAAATGATATTTTAAAAATATTTATGTAAACCTTAAGTAATTAAAAATGTGTAATGATTTTCAAAAAATGGTCTTCTACAGTTGTGTTCAGTATAAAATTTAGAGTCTGATAAGATGAACATAATTTTTGATGAATAGTAATTTATGAATAGTGCTTTTACACTTAGGATTAGTAATGTGACCAAATGGATTAGTAATATCACTTATATAAAGTATTAATACAATTTAGGCACCTTGATAATGTAATGTCATTCAATAAAATAGGTAAATAACAGTTTCGAAAATTATTGATTGTGTATTAGTTTTTTCGAATGAATAGTGTTTTTTATTTAAAAATAAAATTAAAAATATTTATAAAATTATTTTCATAAAATGGAGTTCATTTTTAAAATCAGATCATCGATGTTTGGTTAGGGTGAATTTTTGGGATTTTTCTGAAATAGTTGAATTTTTAGTGAATAGTGTTTTTATTTAAAAATTATATTAAAATTATTTAGAAAATTATTTTCATAAAATGGTGTTATGTTTTGAAATCAGAGCATCGATATTTGGTTAAGGTGAAATTTTGGATTTTTTCTAAGAAAGTTGAATTTTTGGTGAATAGTTAAAATACAATTTTTGAGTTTTGGGTGTTTAATGACATCATTAAGGATGTATTAATTTATCAATATTTCTGGTAGACTAATGAATATTAAGATAATTTATGAGGTTTCCCATGTGGCCAATACCATGTCAAAATACAATGGTCAAGCCCATGGTTTTTCCAATAGCACTGATGAGGTGTCCCTTGGCAATTAATGCTTTGTCCCCTCGCTTCTCCTATAAATAACAACCCTTTTCCTCCTTAATTTCACTTCCAAATCCCCCTAAATAAATATCTGGTCTCATCACCTCCAAAGGAGTCATCCCAAGGCGCCCCATACCTCCCAAGGTCCCGACCATCAAGCTTTTGATGTTACACTTCAAGGTAAAGGATCCTACCTCTCTCTTTCTTTTCATGTAATCTCGTTTTTGTCATTTTTTTAAGTCACATGTTATTATGATGGGGGTATTATTTTATATTCATATTAATTTACTTTTCATGTTCATATTATGATAGGCCCCCTATTTCTCTCATCATTTCATTTTATGAATGTTTAAGTGGAGTCGTTACGCTGCCGAATTTTTGTAAGGGATTCTTTCACCCTTCTAATTTTCAATGTTCAATTTTAATATCAAGTCTTTTGATTTACTTTTTCTTATGTTGGGGTATGATATCTGTATCTGTTATACTTTCCTATTTATGTTTATATAAGGAGAGGCCCTATTTGATCTCATCAATTCATTTTTTGAGGTTTTAAGTGACGCCATTAGGCTACCAAATTTTTTATAAGAGAAATCTTTTTTTCTACCTTTCAAGTTTTTCATTTCATTTTTCATGTCTTTAAAATTTCATTACCATGTTATTATATCATTTATATTCTATCCATATAGTATTTTATGGATCATTTATGAGTAGGTGACCCATGTCCCCTCTCTTTTAAATGTTTTCTAAAACCCTGCAACATAGTCATTATGCTGCCGAATTTTCGTCTCAAAATGTCTCTATCGTTTTCTAAAATTATTTTATTTTATTATTTGAATACTAAAAACCCTTTATTATACAGGTTTATTCACATATATATCAATTTTCTCTATTTTTAATTCTGGTATTTACATACATAAGACCCGCTTTCCTTTTCCATGGGTTTAAAGTGACATAATAATCTCATCTTTAAAGTAGTTTTCAAAATGTTATGACTGTGAAATGAAACCCGATTTTTATTCTATATGGGTTATTTATGAAATTATTGATGATTATATATGTGGATCACATGATAATAAAGAAAAATTAATGGTTCTACCTGATAGCTCTCCAATGAATTGGGTAAGGACATAATCTCTAGAGATGGCCATTTTAACGATACCTTGGTGAATAACCTTTGTAATTTTTTTGGGAAACCATGGAGATGGACCTTGGTGATACGGAAATGTTTGTCTATGTTAAATTTTGTAGACACATCTTCATGTTATGAAACATGTTATTTTTAATATGATATGCCCCATGGTCTCTTTCTAATCCCTTAAAGTTATTTATGGTGACTTTATTGATGTATCTCAAGTTCACATGTAAAATGTTTCTCTTGTATACCTTAACTGGCCTTCTTCTCACCCTTTCCTTTTATGTATGCTCCCAGGTTATGAGATGTTGTCATGAACTTTAGATGAACAATAATGAAGCCTTACAAGTGGTTTAGAAGAAAGTTTTATGTTGTTCTCATGTTTTATGTTCCTGATTTCCAAGAAACTAGACTTTAATGATCCTCTATTTGTAAAATGTAATGAAATGTTATGAAATAAAAAGATGGGATGCTATAGTTGGCATCAAAGGATATTTTAGTTATTTATAGAAATTAGTATATGGAAACATCAGGAAGAACCCTATAGAAATGTTTAAATATTTAAAATATTCCTGGAATTTTGGTGAGTATTTAGTAAGTGGTTTATCAAGAAAATACATCCATGTCTGGATACGAGCAGGTAGAGGTGTCTTTGAATCATATGTACATAGGAGTAAAACCCGAAAACACCGCTTTAAGATAGACTCAAATGGGAACTAGTACATGACAAGGATCCTTTCTGCACTCTTGGTTACAACACTCATAAGAGATATCTTTGGTTAATCCCATGTTTTTTATCAATAATTATGACAGAATTATCAAAAAATTTAATTTTCTAAGCATGACATTTTAAGACATAAAATAATTTTTAGTTAAACGATTTATAAATGAAATAAGTTTCTCACGAAGGATTTATTCTTTTAGAAAATTTCTCCATCATCTAGGAATACGTTGACGTATTTCCGGAGGACTTACCCGGACCTTCCCCAGAAAGATAGGTAGATTTCTCCATTGAACTCATACCTAGATCACATCGGATGTCAAAGACCCCCTATAGGATAAAAAATGTGGAGCTAGAGGAATTTAAGAAACAACTCCAATATCTTTTGGAGAATGGGTTTATCCAACCATGTGTGTCTCCTTGAGGAGGACCAGTTCTCTTTGTGAAGAAGAAGGATGGATCAATGTACCTATGAATTGATTATATAGAACTTAATGGGATCACAGTGAATAACAAATAATCTCTTCTAAGAATTGATGACTTATTTGACCAACTTTGTGGGAATCAATTCTTCTATAAGATTGATATTCTATCGAGTTATCATCAATTGAGGGTGAACAATGATGATATTCTAAAAACTACCTTCCAATCAATATATGGGAATTAAGAGTTTGTTGTTTTTCACTTCAGACTGACTAATGCACCTGCTATTTTTAAAGATCATGAATAAGTTGATTTTGGAAATTAATGTTTTATGAAATGGATATCCTTTGTATACGAAAATGATTTTGTGATTAAATGATAAAGGTCATTTTGGACAATGTTTTCACTTTTGGAGTACTATATTCTTAAGATACTACAAGATTTAAATTGATGAGGAATGGTTTAATTTTTTTAAGAACTTTTGTATTTATTGTGGAAATATGGTGATTATGGTTATTATTGGAAAATGATGAACCTGGCATAGAGAATATATTAATAGGTTAATTACACTATAGTGTGAGTCTTTAATAGTAATTAATGTTATTTGGATATAAATGTTAAGATTTATTTGGGTAATACAATGTGATAAAATCCTTCCAAGTTTTGGGTTCCAATCATATTTTGGATTATTCAAAATCATTTTAAGGATGGTTGTGTATTGAATGGTCTTTCTGGAAATTTGGGTACTTTTGATAAATTTTGGAGATTAAAAGACATATTTGTTTTTATAATGGATTATCCTTTTTGGGGATTATATGATCTCTTACTAACCATTTTAGTTTTAGTTTATGACTTAAGACAAGGGAAAAACATAGTTGTTATTTTGTGGATTATGTGATTCTCTAGAAGATGATTCTTGTGCTTTTTAGGAGACCAATTCATTTTGAATTCTAATTTTTTAGAGAAAAGATTAGTATTGGTGGAAAAATATTAAGGGATTAGACTCTTCCTGAATTTAAATTTATTTCCTTATGTTTTTATTCTAGGTTGTAAATGAATTCCTTAAAATTATGAAAAGGAACGTAAAACAAATACATTGTTGGTTTACATTTCCTATAGGGTAATGAAAGACCATTTAACACATCTGATGTTTGTGATCTTTTTATGGTTAATTTTCTCCTAATCATATTTTCTATCACTCTCCATCAGATCTTGACCCTTTGTTTTCTCTTCTATATCCATGTTATTCTATATGGGATCCTAGTATGGGTTAACTTGGGTGACCTTTACACTTCAATTTCTTTCATTTAAAGTAATAGTTTTACTGACTCTTTTCTGATGTGTGATTTTCAAAGAAATTTCAAAGCCCAATTTTAAAATTGTGACGATGTAATTTCATAAGGGAAAAGATTGTAACGACTTGAAATTTTGAATAAATTTTGATTCCTAACATTGTGTGTAATTTTATTTTATACTTAACAAAACTATTTCATTTAATAAAATTAGTATAATTAAAAAAAGACCATTTGAAACTGAATGTTATGATTATTGTCTACAAATACAAGTGATCTTGATTAATTAATATAGAAATAAGATTCGATGGCCCCATCCTATAGTCTCTGCCCAATTGAAGCCCATCTGAAGGAACTCGGGAAGGAGGTAGCACCTTTAGTATTTGCTCTCGATGAAACCCAAGCCGAACATCATTTGGTGAATCTGGAACGAAATCGCCTTCGTGATAAGTTCGAGCTGATAGAAATCACTACATGGGAAATGTTGGCCGAGCCACCCCCAGATTTGATCACCCTAGCACACCTTACACTTAGGTCCTATGCTGCTGTTATAAGGGGTTATGTATCAAGACCATAACATCCTTGGGTAATCCTTTGATTTATATAAAAATTGTGATTTCTTTTTATGAAGATGTTTTTGAATTTTCAAATGTCCGAATAAATATAGTATGCATATTATTGATGAATTTTAGAAAAAGGATATTTTAAAAATATTTATGTAAACCTTAAATAATTAAAAATGTGTAATGATTTTCAAACAATTGTCTTCTACAGATGTGTTCAGTATAAAATTTATATTCTAATAAGATTAACATAATTATTTATGAATAGTAATTTATAAATAGTGATTTTATGCTTAGGATTAGTAATATGACCAAATGGATTCGTAATTTCACTTAAATAAAGTATTAATATAATTTCGGCCCCATTTTTAAGTAATGTGATTCAATAAAATAAGTAAATAACTATTTCAGAAATTATTGGTTATGTATTAGTTTTTTTGATTGAATAGTGCTTTTTATTTAAAAATTAAATTAAGAATATTTATAAAATTATTTTCATAAAATGTCGTTCATTTTTGAAATAATATCATCGATATTTGGGTAAGGTGAATTTTGGAGATTTTTCTGAAATAGTTGAATTTTAAGTGAATAGTGTTTTTATATAAAAATTATTTTAAAAATATATAAAAAATTATTTTCATAAAATGGAGTTTATTTTTGAAATCGAAGCATCGATATTTGGTTAAGGTGAAATTTTGGATTTTTTCTGAGAAAGTTGAATTTTTAGTGAATAGAGAAAATATAGTTATTGTGTTTCAAGTGTTTAATGACATCATTAATGATGTATTAATTATTCAATATTTCTGGTCAACTTATGAATAGTAACATAAGGTATGAGGTGTCCCATGTGACCAATACCATGGGAATGCACATGGTTTTTCAAATACCACGAATTAGGTGTCCCTTGGAAATTAATGCTTTGTCCCCTCACTTATCCTATAAATACCAAGCATTTCCCTCATTCATTTCACTTATAACTCCCCCTCAACTAAGATCTAGTGTCATCAACTCCAAAGAAGTCCTCCCAAGGTTTCCCCAATCCTCCCAAGGTCTCTCCCTTCACTCTTTTGAAGTTACTCTTCATGGTAAGGGATCCAACCTCTCTTTTTATTTTCAAGTACTCTCATTTATGTCATTTATTTTAAGCCCCATGTTCTTATGTTGGGGGGTGTTATTTTATATTAATATTACCTCCCTTTTCATTTTCATATGATTAGAGACCCCCTCTTGCTCTCATCATTTCATTTTATGAATGTTTATGTGGCGTCGTTTGGCTGCTGAATTTTTGTAAGGGATTCTTTCACCCTTCTTATTTTCAAAGTTCTATTTTATTGTGATGTCTTTCGAGTTACTTTTTCTTATGTTGGGGTATGATCTCTATATCCATAATACTATCCAATTTATTTTCATATGAGGAGAGACTCTATTTTATATCATCAATTCATTTTTTGAAGTTTTAAGTGACGTTGTTAGGCTGCCAAATTTTTCATAAGAGAAATCATGTTTTTGTCTTCCTTTCTAGTTTCTCATTCATATGGTATGCCATTTAAATTTATTTACCATGTTCTAATATCCTTTATATTCTATCCCTACACTATTTTATGGATCATTTATGAGTGGGTGACCTATGTCCCCTGTCTTTTCAATGTATTCTAAAACCCTACAACATAGTCGTTATGCTGCCAAATTTTTGTCTCAAAATGTCTTTCTCTTTTTCTAAAATTATTTTATTTTATTATGTGAATACTCAAAACTCATTATTATATAAGTTTTTTCACATATATATCAAAATTTTCTATTTTAAATTTTTTTATTTACATTCATGAGACATGCTTTCCTTTTTATGTGGGTTTAAAGTGACATAATGATCTCGTCTTTAAAGCAGTTTTTAAAATGCTATGACTATGAAATGAAACCCAATTTTTATGCTATATGGGTTATTTATTAAATTATTGATGATGATATATGTGGATCACATGATAATAAATACAAATTAAGGGTGCACCTTGATAGAATTCCAATGCATTGATTAAAGACTTGATCTCTAAAGATGATCATTTTCACGATACCTTGGTAAATAACCTTGGTAATTTTTTTCTGACACCTTGGGGATGGACCTTGGTGATACAGAAATGACTGTCTATATTAAATGTTGTATCCACATCTTCATGTTATGAAAAACGTTAGTTTTATTTTGATATTCCTCATGGTCTCTTTCTCATTCCTTAAAGTTATTTATCATGACTTTATTGATGTATCACAAGTTCACAAGTATAATGTTTCTCCTGTTTCCCTTACTGGGCGTTCTACTCACCCTTTCCTTTGATGTATGATCCCAGGCTATGAGATGTTGTAATGAACTTATGATAAACAATTAATAAGCCTTTAATGTGGTTTAGAAGAATGTTTTATGTTGTTCTCATGTGTTATGTTACTGATTTCCAAGACACAATACTTTAAATATCCTATGTTAGTAAAATGTAACGAAATGTTATGAAATAAAAAGGCGGGATACTATACACAAAGTTATAGAATTTAATAAAAAAACCTAAAAATAAATTATTTTAAGTGGGGGAAATTCTTTTGCCTTTGAGTACCCTTATAAAATTTATTAAATCAATTTTGCATCATTATGGTGTCTTAATAAACACTATATATATATACGGTATTTAAAAATTAATCAAACATTCAAAAATCCCAAAAAATTATGAAAAATATACTATTGGATAATTTTTATGTACTTCTTCGAATAATAATATTTCTTTTATGAAAATAATATTAAAAATATGTGTGTTTACACCATTAAAAAAAGAATCTATATTTTTATAAAATTTATGGATTTCACTATACTAATATTATTTGAAGCATTATAACAACTAAATTTTACTTCATAAATATTAAATAACCATTTATTAATGAAAAAATTTAACTTATTAAATTATTTTATTAATATATCATTTATTTTAAAAAAATTTGAATTCCACACAATAGATTATCCTATTTGAAATTACATATTACCAAAAATATACAATTTATTTTTTAGCATATCAAGATAAAAAAATAATTTATAAGGTAACAATAAATATAAAAATTATTATTTAGAATTTAAAATATAAAAATTCATTTTATTATGGTCTTGATGCATATCCCTTGGTTACACCAAAAAATTCAATGAGTGTTATGTGTGCGATGAGGAGATTTCCATGGGGTGGTTTGACCTATATGGCCTATATTCTGATTTGGAGAAGCTTAAAATAATATCATAATTGGTTTCTTACATGCTTTAGTTATTGGATCGTGACTTGGTATTTTTCGTGAAAAAATCCGAGTGATGATTTCTCCCTCGATAACTCTAATAAACATGCTTTATAGTGTACTATGCTACTGGCCGAGGTCATCACATCCATTTTCTACGTCAATTGTATTAATCAAAACATATATTTGTTCAGATCATATAATCAGTATTCAACAGCTATATTATCAATGTTTTTGTTCCTCTAAAGTCATTTTGATCTGATACGACATAATAAAACTATATAAGTTCATTTTTCAGTAATATTAAAAGGGTATTTAACTAAATCATATTAGTAATTTTATTTATAATAGGTTGGTTTTTACATATCAAGATCACCTAATCAAAAGTGATATCTAATATTTTTTTTTAAAAAACTCATAAAAGTTTTTTTTTCTATTAATGGAATCATAAATAAAATCCTTTGGAAACTAAAAGTATTTCCTTTAATATTGATATATCTTTTCCCTTGAAACCCAAATTTTAAAAACAAATATACATAGGTCATTGTTAATACGAGGAGTTATATAATGAAAAAGTAAAGTACAGTAAATAAATTCAAATATAAGGTGGTGTGAAATTCAATTGATTTCATATATGTTAAATAAGAACATTATTTTTTTTGTATTTTGAAAAGGAAGTAAAAAATGTTCCATATCCAATACACAAAAGATTACATTTTAAATCCAGTCAATGAAAGAATAAAAAGGAACATCATATATAAATTTAAAATTCATTTACTTCAACATAAATATAAAAATATATTTTTTATTTATCATGTAAATTTTAGAATAAGAATTAAAAAATAAATCATTAAAACTTCTAAATTGTGTTTCTTAAGGTAAAGTGTCCATTACCTCATGTATGAACAATCATGTACGTTTGTTATATTCCTAATTAAAAAACACAAATTAATTAATTATTTGATTAAGAAATATTTTTAAGACTTAATCTTATTTAACGTTAGTTTTTGTCATATTGTATTTAATTACATAAATACTTAATTTCATGTCAGATGTTTTGTCGACGTTGGACTCATATACACAAAATGGAATTGGTTGGTTCAGTAATTTCAAAAAAGTAATTAATCGAAAATCTCTTTAAATATAAAATTTACATGAATAGAATTTTTGTATATTATCTATAATTTCCAAACTATACATGAATTATGGTTATAAAAATTAATAATTATACAGTCACAAATATGGTGGGTCATATGTACAAATCAGAAATGTTTGTATTTTTCAAAGAACTTGTTATAATGTTGGTAAGTATTATGTTAACTTTATAGAACAATTATTATATATTAAATATCATATTATATATTTTAATACATTTATATACAGTATCAATGATATCTTTTCGAAAAAACAATTCACTTCACTTCTTGGAGGTGGTAATTCCTATGTACACACAAATGATATTATCATTACTGATTAATTGTAATAGTAAAAAAATTTATGATGTATTATATTAAAATAATTATAAATATATCATTAATATCATATATATGTATATTTAAACGTCCTTATATACTTATATATTAGGTTGTGATAGAAATCAAACTACATCAGTTCTCAATGCAGTAGTCTAATGTAGACACAAACGATTGATTCATTCCCAAATTTATAGAAGAAGGTGATGAATATAGGTTATGATATTAAAATAATGAAGTAGAAGTATATTAAATATATATTTTTTTAATTTTATCTTGTTTTAGTTTTATTTAAATGAAACATAATATCAAATGAACAAAAAAAATTTGTTATAAAATATAACGCTTATTCAAAAAACATCCATTGATTTACACCATAGGCTTGATAAGGATCATATTATGCTATATCGGAGACCTGAAGAACATTTAAATTGATGTTATAAATGTATTTGGGAATTAATTTTCTGATATATGATGTACGAAGAATTTTGAAAAACATATGAGAGGAGGTATCCTTTTATAAGTAGTTGGGAGGAAATCAATGGATTTCATAAATTATTAAATTAATAAAAATTATTTTCCATGTTCAAGATGATCCAAATTATAATATTTTTAATATAAAATGATTATATTCATAAATACTCTAATATAATAATATTTACATTGGGTTAGATTATATTTTTACCCTAACCACTTTTTCTAGCACTTTATTAACCCTTATTAAAATTATGGATATGTCATTATTTTTTAATTTTTAGCTGTCAAGAATATTAATATTAAAAAATTCTTTAAAGTTACAATGGACTATATTATAACCATATCACATTAAATGGGATGAATATTGGTATTTAATAAATTTATTTCATTTTATACAATATTGTTTACACTCAAATATTATTATTTTCTATTTTTGAACTATTCATTTACATTGACTATAATGTTATAAAAATAAATATGAAATTCAATTATAATCATTTGAAACATCTATAATATGTTTTATTTATCTGAAAATTTTTCGGTATACAATATATGACCAAAAAATATTATTTTTGGTTTTTATAAATATTATACAAGATTTCGGTACTATTTGAGCAAGCATGTCTCCAACATTGTGCAAACATTAATGATAATTATATAATTAATAAAAATTTTAATAAAATAAAATCATAAAAACTATATATTTAGGTTATAGATAATATTTCAAATTCCTTAAATATGTATAATATCTCACATCTCCCTCATGAATTCTTATTT
Organism: Viscum album; assembly: GCA_963277665.1. NCBI lineage: Eukaryota > Viridiplantae > Streptophyta > Magnoliopsida > Santalales > Viscaceae > Viscum > Viscum album. Next base: position 1,299,823,037 of record OY728140.1, on the reverse strand, counting down.
AAAATGTTGTTTTATCTTTGTAATCTTTCATAGGAATTGAATTTTTTTTGATATATAACATGTAATTTGAATAAAAAAATTAGTATATATCCATCAAAAAAATAAAACTGATTTATATTTAGTAACTATGTAAAATATATTTTCTACCTTATTTTATAATATTTTTAGGAAACAATGTTTTTCTTTTTTGGTGTTATGAAAGCACTAGATCGAAAGAGAAATGGATTTGTTCAATTATCAGGAAAAAAATTCTATTTTATATTTAAAACATTTTGTGCATGATGTTTTTAGTATGTTATAATAAATTAATATTAATATTTTTATTGATAAATTTATCTATCATATTTATTTTTTCACAATGTAAAAAATGATATTGTATTTCATAAAAACATTATTTATTAAATATTCTTCAAATATTTATATTTTTCATGCAAATTTTAAAAAAAATCATATTATGGTAAATATTTTATAAAGAATAAATAATTAATTCCATTTCCTAAAATTAATTTCTTATAAGGTACATAAATTTCTATTGATATAAATATTTAAAAAAAAAATAAAAAGTTGATTTTAGGAAAAAAAATAATAGCACAAAAAAATATACACCAAACATAATCTATAAATTAGATCCACAGGACAATTAATTATTTTCATAATTATTAAATTATTAATATATTAAATTAAATTAAATGATAGTTTCAAAAATTTTTCTTTATTTGATGAAATTAAATGATAGTTTGAGATGAAATAGTATTTCAACTATTCACTATGAAATCAATATTATTAGAATAATCCCAAAATTACACATTATTCTAATTTTGATATGATAATTCTTAACATTATATCACATATAAAAAATGAAAATTTTAAATGTGGAATAAATTATTTATATTTATCCCATATAAATTAAAATCAAAAAACGTTTTGATAAAAATGTAATTTTTAATAATAAAATAACATTACTAAAAATTATTTACATATTTCTGGTGCATTAATCAATTTTTATTAAATATGACACTAATATATATATTTCGTAATTTAGTTACTTGGATTCATATCCACTTATTTAATGGCTATGTTAGATTGAAAATATTTTAATAATAATATTTCTCGGTTTTTTTAAACTCATAGTGGCATGTTCTCTACGGAATAAAGAATATTTTTCCATAACAAGCTTAGGGTGTGACATCCATTCTCACAGAATGTTATATAAATGATACTTTTAATAAATTTATTATACTTTATTTTCAACACATTGTGTTTTTATGGATCTATTTATTTCTAATTAATTTTTTATATTCTATCATCATTTAGAGACCATTGTATTATTTCTTAAATCAAGATCATTCACATTATTATAATCATGTTTTGTATCACTATTAATAATTAATAATAAGTTATTTTTCTCATTAATGTCGATAATGTTTGTATACTATGTTAATTATGTATCATTTAAATAAAATCGGCGGGTTTTCAAAAGTATATTTTTTTATATATTATATAAATTGATGATATCATATAATGTATGTTCTTTCATTAATTGTGGAAGTATTTATGTTTTCTATTATTTATTCAATATTGATAAATGTAGATATATAATAAATTATTAGAATGGATTTATTTATCATAACATAAATGAGGAATTCATGGGACATGCATGTGTTATCTGGTACCATGTTTTAGATATCCTCTAATACCTCGTGAATATCATGAGATAAAATAATTTTAAACATTTTATGTGTTTTGGCTCACAGATACACATTTATTAAGAATGATGTATTTTTTTGGTTTCCCATATATTAATATTCATGATAGCTTGTCCAAGGCCTTGATTGGAAGTTAATAAATTTCTAGATTTATAAAATTATTTTTTTTGAGAATTCAACTATAAGGCCCCAGCCTTAATCCTTACTTAATCTTGAGTTATTACAAGATTACACCTTGAGGATCTGTTCAGGTTTAGAGTTTTAGAGAATTAGATCATAAAACATGCATTACATTCCACATTTAAACAAAGTGGTTACATAAAAGATAGTATTCATTTTTCCCATCATATTCAAAATAAAACATGGATTCTTTCTTGACACTTCCTTAACACTATCATAATATCATTTACCTTTCCCTTTACCAGTGAAAAACATTTCAAAAAAACATGGGATGAGCCTAAAAAAATCAGTAGGGGATATAATAATATGGAAAGGAAACATGGGTACATATACACAAAAGAATGAAATCATACATTACCCATAAAACATAAGAACTTTGATATACCTCATCAAATCATGAATAAATCCTAGAAATCATAAGACATAATTGTAACTTGTGGCATTCAAAACATTTTTACGTAGGGAGTAACCCTCTTGGTTATGTTTGGAATACCCATCATAGTATATTACCTAAATCTCTTCGGAGAAACCTTAACTTTTCACTCCTTTGCGTTACCCAATGCATTGGAGAGCTATATCGGTCACACCCGCCCTTAGTTTGTCACGGAACCACCCGTCTTCATAATAATGTCCAAGAACCTCAACATAATCATATCACATAAAACATGTATAAAGGAAACATAACATTTCCACATTTCAATCACAAGATATCAATACAACACATTGATATAAAAAGATTATTAAAACCATTTTAAATACCAAAATAAAAGAAAAGTAAAACATGGTATTTATTTTTCTTTTAAAAAAAGTATGGCTCGTAGAGGAAGCCGAAACTCAAATAATGGTCACGGCAGCGTAGAAGTCGTTGTTGCCGCATACGTATGACAAAAACATTCCCTTTTGTCATTTAGTAAATGCTTCATATAAAAAATATTCCTTTTGAATAAACGTAAAAGTCAAAGGGGTTTATACACCGTATAAAAGAAGGTTGTGTATAAAACAAAATATGCCTCAATGAAAGGAGATTGAGACGAAGTCCCATACCTCGGGTCCGACTTGACTCGGTTGTTCTTTAATGTCCTGAATAATAAACTTGAGTTAATTTATACTTGCTTAAGATCCTTTTTCAAGTTCATTATTCCTTTTATATCACTTATTTCCATGTCATGAAAACTATGTATTTATTTAAGTTAATAACGGTCGTTTTAACGATCATTGGTACTTGAGTCAAAAATAAACCCTTTATAATTACAAGTTGTTCATTTATCCATTATATCCAGAATTATAATCATGATGTATATATCATATATATCCAGTATATACATGCATTAATAATATTACATAATCATTTAGAGGTGAGAAATGAAATGCACCGTTCATGGAGACGGTAAGCCGTACGTACGCATGAACGCTACTTTCATTTCTATTTCGTATTTTATGAAATGGAATCGTAATGATATAAAGGTATATTATAATTCTAGTGTAATATCATATATAATATCATAAATCCATCCTTTATACGTCCCACATATGGTATTAACGAATCAAATCACTTTGAGGGGGCGGTAGTCTGCACTTCCTTAAATGAAGATATCGCGTTTACCCATAATGGAAACCATAAAGGTATTCCAAAAATGAAAAATACAGAAGCTTAAGGAAAAAATAAAAATATTATATATCATATATAAATAGAGTGACATCTTAATGTCCACCTTTGAATGTGTTAAAATAATGTTGAACAATATTCGTTTCAGGAGGCATAAATTCACCATCCACGGAAATAGTATGTCCTTTAACCATTAGATGTAGGTGTGTGTATGTGTAGCTCGAATCCTTCTTATAACAACATCCTAGTATATTTAAGATACTGGATTTGTTACAAAATAAATGAATAAAAAGAGTTTAGGGGGTTGGAGAAGAAAAATAAAACAAAAGGACTCAAGTGAAGACATTACCTTTAAATCGGGTAACTCCCTTTGGTTTGAGCTAAAAGGCTTCCTTGGGAAGACTTCTGCCCAAAGTGAGGCTTCAAAGAGTAAGAGAGGGAAGTGGAGAGACAAAATTGCTAGGGGTTTTCCAAGACAAAGGCTTTGGGAGTGTAGGTAATGAGGTAGAGGTGGGGGCCTTTTATAAGAGGAGAGGAGGGGCACTATTGGAATGTAAAGAAATGTTACTTTACTCCAAAATGATTTTCGGATTCAAAATGTCCCACATTGATATAATTATAGGGTAAGGTGATAAGGGTTCGAAATACACCCATCCAATATGTTTTGAACATGTGTAGGTCATATATTTTACACTGTCATTTCATTTTATTGAAATCCTTTATTAATGAGGTAATCGCTGCATCATCATAATGTCATAAATAATTTAATTTATTTAAAGTCTAAAAATTATGAAAAAAACCTATGATGTAGGAAATATTTTTATCTTTCTAATTAATATTTATAGTCCAAAAGATCATTTATTTAGACAAAATTAAAAATATTTTACTTAGGTGATACATTCTTTGTCACATTTAACATTTTTTAAAAATAAAAAGATAAAAAGTCACTTTCTCACAAAAGTGATTCCATGGGGACCCCAAGATTGGCACAAGGAATCCAATGGTCGGCCATGAGACAAACAGTAGCCTTAGGACACATTTTGTGGTCTTTTTGTATTATTATGATATCATTTTATTATCTTTAACTACCTGATTACTCATTAATCAAGATAATTAATGATAATTATCATAGTTACTATTCATAATGTCCAAAAATAAAAGAGTCTTAATTACAAAATTTGGAACTTCTGATTCCAAATATTTAATCCATTTTACCAAATTCCAAACATATAAATTTCAATAATTTATTTAAAAATAATTCCCGTTGTCAAAACAAATAGCTGTTTTTTTTTAAACAATATCCACGAAAAGATTGGAATTAGTTTATGCCCAATTCCAAAGTGAAATTAATCCTAATGACCACCATTGGATTAAATGGTAAAAATATATTCTAATTTAACATTAAAACCAATTCAAAAGATTATATAATCATATAAATAAAGTATATTAAAAAGTAGTTTTGATGCAAAATGCAGTATTTTTCACTATTCATTAAAAAATGAACATTGTCAGAAAAATACCAAAAATTCACACAAAGTAAATTTTGATGTCCCAATCAAAAAGAATAAGTTTATTTTGACAATCATAGCTTATAAAATTGTCAAAATATATATTTAAAAATGGTTTTCCATCAAAAGGCAGTAAAACAATCCTTTAAAAATATTAGTGTATTCCATGCTTAAGATTGGATTTATATTCATATTAAGACTCTAAAACACTATCTAATTCATTAATAGGAATAGATAAAAATATCTATTATTAATTACTTACTTGGGATGTTACATCCTTCCCCCCTTTAGAAAATTGCATCCCCGCAATTTATTTACTTATCGAATAAATTGGGGTACTTATCCCTCATTGCATTTTCAGATTCCCATGTTGCCTCTTCCATCATGTGGTTTTTCCACAAAACCTATTCCTGATTAATCAACTTATTTCGTAACACTTGCTCGTTGTGGTCAAGAATCTGGACCAGTTTTTCCTCATAAGATAGGTTCTCTTCCAGCTGAACTACCTCTGGACTCAAAACATGAGATGGATCTGGAATATACTTTCTCAGCATCGAAACATTAAAAACATTGTGTACCTGAGATAAACTCGGAGGTAATGCCACCCGGTATGCAACTGTTCCAACTCTCTCCAGAATGTCATATGGTCCAATGAACCTTGGACTCAGATTTCCATTCTTACCAAATTGCATCACACTTTTCCATGGTGATACTTTGAGAAAAACATGATCACCTACCTCAAAAGTTAGATCCTTCCTCCTATTATCTGCATAACTCTTCTTCCTACTCTGAGCTGTTCTCATGTGTTTCTGAATCAGCTGAACTTTTTCTGCCATCTCTTCTACCAATTCTAGTCCCATCAACTTCATTTCACCCACTTCATCCCAGAAAGATGGAGTTCGACACCGCTTCCCATATAATGCCTCAAATGGTGCCATCTGTATACTGGAATGAAATCTGTTATTATATGTAAACTCTATCAAAGAAAGATGTTGGTCCCAACTTCCCTGATAATCCATCGAAAAAGCTCGTAGCATATCCTTTAAGGTCTGAATTGTTCGTTCTGACTTCCCATCTGATTGAGGATGAAATGTTGTACTAAAATTTAATTCAGTACCCAACAACTTCTGAAGGCCTTTCCAAAAGTTAGATGTGAACCTGGGATCACGATCAGATACAATGGAGAGGGGAACTCCATGTAACCTGACTATCTCTTTAAGATACAAACGGGAAAGTTGATATACGGAAAAAGTATCTCGTATATCATGGAAATGAGTAGATTTAGTCAAGCGATCAACAATAACCCAGATTGCATTATTACCTCGAGATGTTTTCGGTAATCCCACAACAAAGTCCACAGATATATTCTCCCATTTCCACTCTGGCACTGGTAAAGGCTGAAACATCCCTTTCGGTAACTACCGCTCTTCTTTAACCTGTTGACATGTCAAACACTTCATTGTAAAATCAGAAATATCTCTTTTCATTCCATCCCACCAGTAATACTCCCACAGATCTCTGTACATCCTAGTACTGCCAGGCTGAACTGAAAACGGAGAACTATGAGCTTCACATAACAACTCTCTCTTCAACTGTGAATCACAAGGCAGACACAATCTCTTCCCAAATCTCAAAACGTAATCATTATCAATGTTGAATTCAGTAAACTTACCTTTCTGAACCATCTCTACCTTTTTATGCAACTCAATGTCTTGCTTCTGTGCTTTCTTGATTCTATCTGATAGAGATGTTCTCACTGATACCTGAAACAAAACAGAAGAACTTCCTGCACCAACAACTTCTATGCCAAAGTTCATCAAATCCTTAACCAAAGGATCACGTTACAAATGCAACATTGCTAATGAAGGATTACTTTTTTGACTCAAAGTATCAGCCACTTTATTTTCTTTTCCCGGATGGTAATGAATTGTACAATCATATTCCGTGATTAATTCTAGCCATCTCCTTTGTCTCATGTTCAATTCTTTCTACGTGAATATACACTTTAATATTTTGTGATCATTATATATTTCACACTTTACTCCATACAAATGATGCCTCCAAATTTTTGAAGCGAAAACAACAGAAGGTAATTCCAAATCATGTGTAGGGTAATTTACCTCATGAGTTTTCAACTGTCGTGAAGCATATGCAATTACCTGATCATTTTGCATAAGGACGCAACCAAGACCTTTCAATGAAGAATAATTGTATATAACAAACTCACCATTCCTAGAAGGTAGTGCCAAAAATGGAGCATTCACCAATCTTCTTTTCAATTCCTGAAAACAATCATCACATTCTTTTGTCTAGATAAACTTAAAACCATTCTGAGTTAGCTTAGTCATTGGACTAGATAATTGTGAAAAATTTCTAACAAACCTTCGGTAATAGCCTGCCAAACCAGTGAAGCTACGAATCTCAGTTACATTTGTGGGTCATGGACAGTCTTCCACAACTTTTGTTTTGGCAGGATCAACAGTTATCCCATCTTTAGAAACAATGTGACCACGGAAAGAAATTTTTTGCAACCAAAATTCACACTTGCTGAATTTTCCATACAGTTTCTTTTCTTTTAAGGTTTGCAAGATAACCATTAAATGTATTTCATGATCCTCTTTACTTTTAGAAAACACCAAAATACCATCAATGAAAACCACCACAAACTTATCCATGAACTCATGGAAAATTCTATTCATTAAGTCCATGAATACAGCAAGTGCATTGGTTAGCCCAAAAGGCATTACTACAAATTCATAATGGCCATATCTTGTATGGAATGCGGTCTTCAGAACATCTTTTTCCTTTACCTAAAGATGATGGTACCCCGATCTCAATTCAATCGTTGAAAAATACTGAGCTCCCTGGAGATGATCAAACAAATCATCGATATGAGGCAAAAGATATTTGTTCATAATAGTGATGTTATTCAAGGCTCTATAATCAATGCAAAGTCTCTTTGAACCATCATTCTTTTTAATAAATAAAATAGGATCACCCCATGGTGATGTTCTAGGTCGAATGAAACCTTTCTCTAATAAATCTTGAAATTTCTCCTTCAACTCTAAAAGTTCAATTTGAGCCATTCGATAAGGGGGTTTTGAAATCGGCTTAGCATCAGAAACTAAGTCAACAATAAACTCAACTTCCTGATCTGGTATTATTCCAGGAAACTCATCAGGAAAAACATCAGGATACTCATTTACCACTGGCACATCAATAATCTGAACAGTTCCTTTATTTTCAACGATGTGTGCAAGGTAACATTCATATCCATCTTTTTCAAGTTTCTTGGCTTCTTGATAAGTTATCAACAGTAAGGGTTCAGTCTTGTACACAAACTGAAAGTCTTTTTGAAACGAAACTTCTTTAGCTCTACAGTCAATATTAGCATGGTAAATAGAGATCCAATCCATACCCAGGATAACATCAATATCTACTAGAGGTAGAACAATAAGGTTTGAAAGTAGGTTCTTTCCACAGATAAGGACAGGAAGATTCTTATAAATTCTTTTTGCCTCAACATTTACCCCAGGTGTTTTTACCACAAGTTCAGGAGTCATTTCTTGAGATGGTATTCCAAATTTACTAGAAATGTTTTCAGAGATGAAAGAATGTGTGGACCTTGAATCAAACAACACATTGGAATAATCTTAAAAAACAAACAAAGAACCTGATACAACTTCATTTGATGGCCCAACATCTGCTGAAGTAGTTGCAAAGGATTTCACCACACCTTTCTGCTTGTAGTCTAACTGATTCCCATCACTCAAGCTCTCTGTCGGACACTCGTTTGCATAGTGACCCATCTCATTGCACATAAAACATTTAACTAACTGTAAATCAAATTTGGTCTTACCTTATCCTTGATCTTTTTCAGTGCAATCACGAGCCTTATGTCCCATCTTACCACATCGGTAGCACTTTCGAGAATTCAGAAGACATTCCCCAGCATGCCGTTTGCCACATTTATCACAAACTGGAAACATAGATTTCTTACCATCAGACTTTTTAGAAGAATTGTTCCCTTTCTTCTGCTACATTGGTCTCTTCTTCTGCTGGTTGTTATAGAACACTTGATCATCGGAAATCTCCATTTCCACCTTCTCAGCACATCAAACAAGATTTTCATAACTTTTAAACTCACGAGAAGCTAATTCCCTTTGATATTTTGGCTTTAATCCTGAGTAAAAACGATTGATTTTACTATCAAGGTCTCGGATAAAATTTGGATCATACCTTGCCAATCATGTAAACCTTTCTTCATAGGTAGCCACTGAGTCTTCGTCTTGCCTCAATTCCAAGAATTGTTTTTCCATCCTAAGTTGAACATCCTTAGGAAAATACTTTTCAAGAAACATACCTATGAATTCATCCCAGTCGAGAGAATCAATCTCATCAGTGTCCCTGATATTTTTAACCATCGACCACCACTGATCTGCTTCACCCTCCAAACAGTAAATAACATGACTAACCTTTTGATTTTCTGAACACCCCATGGCATCTAAAATCTTCTCGAGTGCTTTAATCCACCCTTCAGCTAGCACAGGGTCATATGATCCCCTAAATGATTGGGGATGTTGCCTCATGAAATGTTCCACCACTGACATGTTCCTCTACGGTTGATCTGGCTGATCTCGTGTATGGATACCACCACCATTTATCGCTTGAGTCAACTGTTCCATTACTGCAACAAACTGTTCAGTTCCAATTCCGACCATCTCAGGATGCTGATTCGGAAGGTTATTTCCTTCTACATGCCTTCCTAGCACTGCTTCCCTGTTTCCTCTGTGGAAAACCATTCTGAACAAACATGTCTTAGGTGAAGCAACATTGTAATCTTCAAATACTATATCACTTCAATTTGACCATAAATTTTTTTTGGATAATCATTTAATATAATTATACTTCCTAAAGTTGTCTAAACCGACCTCTGATACCAACTATAAGTCTCCAGCCTTAAACGATACATAATCTTGAGTTATAACAAGATTACACCTTGAGGATATTTTCAGGTTTAGAGTTTTAGAGAATTAGATCATAAAACATGCATTACATTCCACATTTAAACAAAGTGGTTATATAAAATATAGTAATCATTTTTCCCATAATATTCAAAATAAAACATCGATTCTTTCTTGACACTTCCTTGACACTATCATCATATCATGTACATTTCCCTTTACCTGTGAAAATCATTTCAAAAAAACATGGGATGAGCATAAAAATCTCATTAAGGGATATAAAAATATGGAAAGGAAATATGGGTACATATACACAAAAGAATGAAATCATACTTTACCCAAAAAACCTAAGCACTTTAACATACCTCATCAAATCATGAATAAATCATAGAAATCATAAGACATAAAGGTAACTTGAGGCATTCATAACATTCTTACGTAGGGCGTAACCCTCTTGGTTACGTTTGGAATACCCATCACAGTATATTCCCTAAATTTCTTTGGAGAAACCTTAACGTTTCACTCCTTCGTGTTACTCAATGCATTGGAGAGCTATATCGGGCTCACCTACCCTTATTTTATCACTGAACCACCTATCTTCATAATAATGCCCAAGAACCTCAACATAATTGTATCACATAAAACATGCATAATGGAAACATAACATTTCCACCTTTCAATCACAAGATATAAATACAACACATTGATATAAAAACATTAAGAAAACTATTTTCAATACCAAAATAAAATAAAAGTATAACATGGTATTTATTTTTCTTTTAAAAAAAAGTATGGCTCGTAGAGGAAGTCGAAACTCAAATAATGGTCACAGCGGCAGAGAAGTTGTTTTTGCCACATACATATGAAAAAAGAATTCCCTTTTGTCGTTTAGTAAACTCTTCATATAAAAAAAGATTCTTTTTGAATAAACGTAAATGTCAAAGGGTTTTATACACCTTATAAATGAAGGTTGTGTATAAAACAAAATATGCCTCAATGAAAGGAGATTGAGACGAAGTCCCATACCTCGGGTTCGACTTGACTCGGTCGTTCTTTAATGTCCTGAATAATAAAATTGAGTTAATTTATACTTGCTTAAGATCTTTTTTCAAGTTCATTATTCCTTTTATTTCACTTATTTCCATGTCATGAACACTATGTAATTATTTAAGTTAATAACGGTCATTTTAACTATCATTGGTACTTGAGTAAAAAAAATCCCTTTATAATTACAAGTTGTTCATGTATCCATTATATCCATAATTATAATCATGATTTATATATCATATATATTCAGTATATACATGCATTTATAATATTACATAATCATTTAGAGGTATGAAATGAAATTCACCATCCATGGAGATGGTAAGCCGTACGTACGCATGAATGCTTCTTTCATTTCTATTTAGTATTTTATGAAATGGAATCATAATGATATAAAGGTATATTATAATTTCAGTGTAATATCATATATAATATCATAACTCCATCCTTTATACATCCCACATATGGTATTAACGAATCAAATCACCTTGACGGGGCAGTAGTCCGCACTTCCTTAAATCAAGATATCGCGTTTACCCACAATAGAAACCATAAAGGTGTGCCCAAAATGAAAAATACAAAAGCTTAAGGAAAACAAAAACATATTATATATCATATATAAATAGATTGACATCTTAATGGCCACCTTTGAATGTGTTAAAATAATGTTGAATAATCTTCGTTTCAGGAGGCATAGATTCAGCATCCACGGAAATAGTATGTCTTTTAACCATTAGATGTAGGTGTGTGTAAGTGTAGCTCGAAACCTTCTTATAACAAAATCCTAGTATATTTAAGATACTGGATTTGTTACAAAATAAATTAATAAAAAGAGTTTAGGGGGTTGGAGAAGCAAAATAAAACAAAAGGACTCAAGTGAAGACATTACCTTAAAATTGGGTAACTCCCTTTTGTTTGAGCTCAAAGGCTTCCTTGGGAAGAATTCTGCTAAAACTGAGGCTCTAATGAGTAAGATAGGGAAGTGGAGAGACAAAATGGGCAGGGTTTTGCTGATCCAATGGCTTTGGGAGTGTGGGTAAGTAGGTAGAGGTGGGGGCTTTTATAAGAGGAGAGGAGGTGCACTCTTGGAAAGTAAAGAAATATTAATTTATTTGAAAATGATTTTCGGATTCAAAAGGTCCCACATTGATATAATTCGAGGGTAAGGTGATAAGGGTTCTAAATACACCCATCCAATATGTTTTGTACATGTTTAGTTCATATATGTTACATTATAATTTTATTTTATTTAAATCCTTTATTAATGAGGTAATAGCTGCATCATCATGATGTCATAAATAATTTAATTTATTTAAAGTCTAAAAATTATGAAACAAATACTATGATGTAGGTGATCGTTTTATCTTTCTAATGAATATTTATAGTCCAAAAGATCATTTATGTAGAAAAAAGTAAAAATATTTTACTTAGGTGATACATTCTTTGTCACATTTAACATTCTTTAAAAATAAAAAGATAAAAATTCACTTTCTCACAAAAGTGATTCCATGGGGCCCCCAAGTTTGGCACAAGGAATCCCATGGTCGGAAATGAGACAAAAAGTAGCCTTAGGACACATTTTTGGGTATTTTTGTATTATTATGATATCATTTTATTATCTTTAACTACCTGATTACTCATTAATCACGATAATTAAAGATAATTGTCATCATTACTATTCATAATGTCCAAAAATAAAAGAGTCTTAATTACATAATTTGGACCTTCTGATTCAAAATATTTAAACCATTTTACCAAATTCTAAACATATAAATTGCAATAATTGATTTAAAAATAATTCTCGTTGTCAAAACAAATAGCGGGGTTTTTTTGAAACAATATCTTTGAAACGTTTGGCATTAGTTTATGACCAATTCCAAAGTGAAATTAATCATAATTACCACCATTGGATTAAATGGTAAAAAAATATTCTAATTTAACTTTAAAACCAATTCAAAAGATAATATAATCATATAAATAAATTAGATTAAAAAGCAGTTTTGATGTAAAATGCAGTATTTTTCACTATTCATTAAAAAATGAACATTGTCAGAAAAATACCAAAAATTCACACAAAGTAAATTATGATGTCCCAATAAAAAAGAATAAGATTATTTTTACAAAAATATCTTATATAATTTTCAAAAGATAGATTTAAAAATGGTTTGCCATCAAAAGGCAGTAAAACAATCCTTTAAAAATATTAGTGTATTCCATTCTTAAGATTGGATTTATTTTCATTTTTAGCCTCTAAAACACTATATAATTCATTAATATACATAGATAAAAAATATATTATTCATTACATACTTGTTATGTTACATCAACATCCAATATACAAATGATTGTTATGTATATATTTTTAAAGTGTGATCAGTGATGTAATGTTTTCACTAAATTGATGGTGTTTTGATTTTCAACTCCACCATATTTATTATTCCATTTTTTACTGATTTATATCATTGTACTTAATACTTAGTAATAATATATGTTCAATGTTTATTTTCTTTCAATTATCCAGGATATGAAAAAGAAATATCATAATTATTATTAATGATGCAATATTATTTTTCATGAAATGTTTTAAATTTCAAATGTAATATAGATGTCATGTATATATTTAGTTTTCTAGGGTTCTAAATCAATGGATTTTGGGTTGTTTAATCAAATATATCACGTTCCAATGTAATAATGAAACACTATATTTCTGTTAATTGAGTATGAAGGATACATTTATGGTTATTTAGTGAGTGATACCTCTTTTAAAATATATGTTTTGATTTTATATTATTCTTATAAATTTATAAATTATGAAATATATGTATCATAATTTGAATGAGTTAATAGTTTTTTAAAAAATAAATGGGGGGAGATTTAAGATCCCATCGAGTTATTGATTATGTTTGTAATGGTTTAATATTGGTTTTATCCATGCATAATGATTTTGATGAAACATTTCAATTTTTTATGGTGTTTTTTTTATTTTTAGGAAGTTTAGTTCAGTTGATAGATGGTAAATTGAAAAAAAAATTATTTAATATTATGATATTTTGTGGTTTAAAAATATTTTGATATGTATTGAGAATATTTCAAGATATATTCTATTTTGGGATCCCAAGTGAATGTTAATTTAGCTTTAAATATGTAATTTAGGATCCATATATGTAAATAGAACAATGAAAAATGTTACTAGAAAATTTACTATGAAATTTATACATTATATATAATAGAATACAGATATTGAGATAAATTAGTTATTTCATCTAATAAAATTTAGTTACATGAATAATCATTATGTAGAACAATAGTAAATTCAATTATATTCATGAAATTTGGAAACTATAATTTGGATATGAAAGATAACATAAGTAAATTATCATATTGTGACAGAACAAGTGAATATTGGTTTACATGGGTAATCCTGATATGGATTTTATTTGGTTGAAATAAAAAAGGTAAGCCAACTAGTGTAAGAAAAATTCAGTTTTGAATTAAACCAATATATTTTTCTTTTTTGAAACGTTATGTTTTTCAAAAAAAATATGTTTCTGTTGAAATCAAATACGAACTTTTATAAAATATAACATCATTGTATAAAATATCAATGTAACATTTTTATGAAATATTTATTAACAATAAATGATCCTCATTCGGTGAATAAAATGTTGAAATATGATATCAACTGTATACAGTAAACTCTAATGGGGTTTGGTAAGTCTATTTTAATGTATAATATATATATTTTAGTGATTATTCATTGACCGTAAAATTATTTATAAATCACTATCAATGATGTTTTTTATTCAAGATCAAGATTTTAAATTCATGATATATATTAATAACTTATTTTTGGAGAAGTTTTATTCCATAACATTTTCATCTTTTCATAGAAGATTGATATGGTTGTGAGTGAATTTTTTCCACTTAATTAATGGGGAAAACTTACATAGTATTTATTATTTACTTAAATATATTACTGATTTGTGTTTTCAATATATATCATGATGATTTTATAT
The DNA here is from genome assembly GCA_963277665.1 of Viscum album. Classification (NCBI taxonomy): domain Eukaryota; kingdom Viridiplantae; phylum Streptophyta; class Magnoliopsida; order Santalales; family Viscaceae; genus Viscum; species Viscum album. Next base: position 1,299,808,010 of record OY728140.1, on the reverse strand, counting down.
GTCTGATGATTATGATTAACCATTTCCATGTATTTTCATGACAAAATGTGGGAGTAAACCCAAATTACAATCCATAATGTGTCTTGAAATGAAATACCATTCAAACTAAAACTAATATTATAATAATCTCAACTTATATTGGATTTCCTAATACACCTTATTACATATCTATTTTGGTGGATGGATAGGAGGTGTGGAATTATTATGTCGCTTATCCAAAAAAGTAGTTTCACAATTAAATATAATTTGAAACAATCAAATATAATGAAGATAATTTCATGATATAGGTGTGATATATTTACGTTTCTATGATAATGAAGGGAAGTTCATTTCATCTTAATCCATGTATAATGCCATATAATTATTATTTTTATATATTAGATTCTATGATGAAGCTCAAATGAATAACAATAATAATGAGAAGGGAATCCTTGGAATGGTATTCATGTAATGAGTTGTAAAATTACTAGACACATTATTCATATTATCCAATCACTTATTCATTTAAAATGTGAGTTTATAAATATATTTCTATCAAATTATCTCAACTAATTTATCATCATTAGTTCCTAATGAAACATCATGTTTTAAGTGATATTTTTTATTTCTCCAAACTCATTTTGTAATGTTGGATGATGTTAAATTATATCAGTGTAATTTTCCTAAACAATAAATTAAATGTGATTTATAAATACACATTTCATGTTTTTTATTGATATATAATTAAAAATATACATCTTAGGTAATCATGTATTTTATTAATGAGTTGGATCATCCATTATGGTCAAATCATATAAAAATATGTAAGTTATTTGATTTTATTATTTATTGAATCCTAATTCGAGCCTGAGAGTATATTATACATGTTATTGAATAATATCCTAATAGATCATAGTGTTAAATATAAATTTAATAAAGAACATAAAAATTTAATTATTTAATTTATTTATGCCACTATCTTTGTATCTATTTGATCCATTCTTACTAACACATTTCATTATCTTCATCTAGTGAAGTTATCATAAACCATTTTCTTCTACATGAGAAATAAAATGAATCCATATGAATACATATCATTAAATAAATGTAGAACTCAAAAATGATTGGATGAAATTGGTGAAATAAATCTGTTTATATCAAAACTGATGGAAGTAATGACATAAAATGTCCAAATCCTAAAGCAAAATAGTATAGAATTTTAGAGTTGACAAATGAGATTATTTGAAAATAATCAATGTGACCTAGAGTTAGAGGTTGATGATAACATATTACATAAAATATCTCCATAGAGGGAAGTAATAAAACTTTTAAATATTATGAATAAATTTCATAGTTATGTTGGACAACTTTATATTCATGATCATTTATGAGTTTTTACATACCAAAATTCTATTTCATTAAATATGTCAAAATTTTGTAATGAGATCCACTTTAAACTATTCAAAAAGTGAATAACATTAGAAGACCAACCATACTGTTGAAATTTCATAAATGATGTCTCATTACATGGCTTGAGGCATGTCCTCAATCACCATATGCAGTCTAAAAGTACCTAGGAATCAACATATATAATGAGATCATTATTTACCCCTAATAGATTACATTACATGTATCATGTATAAAAGGGGAATGATAAAAAACCAGATTATAATAATGAATTAATTTTACAATACAATGAGACATTGAAAACCAATAGATGAATTTAAAACCCAAAGAAAAATCAACAACGTCAAAACCAAGTCTATATCTGACCATCTGTCACAATTATCCTAAACCAAAATGAAGGGAAAAATCAACAAGGATAAAATAGTGAGATACACAACACACATAGCTTTACCCATATCCTATAAAAATTGTTTTTAATAATCCCAAAAGAAATATTCAGGTGGAGAGTATAATACTATTTCTGACTCTTTTACCAGGGTGTGCACATCAGTCTGTCAAGGACGCACATCTGTTTCCCCACATTCCCACATTCCAAAGGTGGGCGACATCCATTATTTATTCAAGGATGTTTTCCCCCTAATCGAAATGGGATGATGGGATGTTGTTTCTTCCTTTCTTTGATTACTCCTTAGAACTTTTTACATTGTCCAGGTCCCCCTTAATGATTACGTGTTGGTTCATTAATCTCATTCCCGGTGCCATATCATTTTGGATGCAAGTTAATTACAATACTTCCATCAAGATATTCACTGGGGTCTTGACATGGTAGCAACCTTCGATCAGAGTAGATGACAACATCAGGCATGTTGGGGCATCTTGGGATGTGTGGACATTGGGGAACATGTAATCTTCCTCATTAGAGTGATTCTCAAGGGAACAGAACTTTAGGAATCCCATGTTAGTCATGAGGTATCTTATGCTAGAGGCATGTATCTATGATTTCCCTCACCTTCACATGTTTATCACAGGGTATGCCCCATGTTTAACATCTATCAGTGACGGTTACTTTAAAGGAATGTCTTTTGAGTTTTTACTGAGGAATCTCATGTTTAATATGAGGTAGGCCATGAGTTTAACATCTTGCAGAGATGGTTACGATTGATCTAAAAAACCTATATATGTATATCAGCTTTAGTACATCCCTAGTAAAGATCACCTTGAGTGTTTATAGGGTGGATAGATCAGAATGCTCAATAATAGAGGACCCATGATGTTTTGTCCCATAATAGTAAGATATCACATCATGAAGGATGATATGGAAACCATGATGGGTGGATCATAAGATGGAGGGTCCTATCATTGGGGAAATCATTGATTGGAGTTAAACCTCATGAGGGCATCCTATATACCAAATCTAAGAGACAAGGATCAAAACCCACATTGTTTGAAAGGTGGATGAATGGAATTAGGGAGTGAACATATGACATCGACTAGGAGACATGGTGGGGCTTATGCATGGATAGAATCCTATCACAGGTGGGAGAATATTGGTTGGATTTTTATGGATTGTGTTGGGATTATGTATGGTTAGCTGCTCGGGTGGATGGCTTGATCTCGCCAAGATGTGGCGGTTCGGGTATGAATCAATAGGGATAATGGAACAATGAATGAAGTGGGTGGTGAATGAGGTGGAACCAAGGTGAGGACGATGATGATATCGGGATTGAGCCTTTAAGAGACTTACTATGTATCCCCATGGCTGGGAATCAAAGTCTGCATAGTTCTTTAGGGAAATGGGACACCTGAGGATGTGACCCAAGAGACTGGAAGCATGGATGGGACACGGAGGAAGTGGAACCTCCAGGTTGGGTCATGACCTTCCTGAGACACCTATGCTCACGGGAGAGATCAGGATGAGACATGAGTGATGGGAGTTAACCATAGGGAGGCTTCATATGTATCCCCTAGGAAGGGAATCAAAGTCCATGTAGTTCATCTAAAGACAACTTACCGTCGATTGGGGACTTTAATGACATACTGCTGAATGGGGTCACAACTGCTTACCGCTGGATAGGGGATTGACTAATTCTTACAGTAAGAGAGGGTATTTAAAATGGTTTACTACTGGATAGGGGATTGACAATGGCTTTCCGCAGGATAAGGGATTAAAAATGGCATACAACTGGATCAGGGATTGACAATAGCTTACTATTGGATAGGGGATTGACAGTGGCTTATATGTTGATAGGGGACAGTTTAGTGTCATGCGGGACAAAAGGGGAATACGGATTAATGTCATAGATCATGGGGGTGAACTGACGTGAGGTGGTCGAGACCAATGGGTGTTGGGATTGAATCTCATGAAGGCTTCATATGTACAGTTACTTTGCTAGGATCAAAGTCCACGTAGTTCCGGAGGAGTGGGAACTGACGTGAATGGGGGTCAAAACAAATGGGTGGTGGGATTGAACATCCAGGAGGCTTCCAATGTAACTTTAGATATCAAAGATCAATGTTTATGTAGTTCAGTAGGAGTGGGAACCGATGTGAAGGTTGTTGGAACCAATGGATGGTGGGCTTGTACCCCAAGGAGGCTTTCCAGGTACCTTTCCTTGGAAAAGATCAATGTTCACGTAGTTCAGACTGGGTTTGGGTAAGCTGACATAAATATAGTCAGAACCAATGGATGGTAGGCTTGAATCTCGTGGAGGCTTCCAATGTACATTTCATTATAATGGATCAATGACCATATAGTTCAGAGTGGGTTTGTTTGTGGCTTACACTCTTGGCTACCCTGAGAGGATTTCATGGTCATGGCTTACTCTAAGCCCATGTGAGTCATGCTCGGTGTGAAAAACAAGAGGCAGAAAGGACCCGACAATCACGGTGAAAAGGGGAGTCTATGAAGGTTGGTGAATGGGTCATATGAAAGGATGTTTACTGGGTGCCGCTATAAAGTGGAAATGGTGAATTGGGATTACACATGGAATTATCTCATGTCCTTCTATGGAGTGGAAATGGCGAATGGGGATTACACAAGGAAGATGCCCAGGTGCCGCTATGAAGCAAAAATGGTGAATGGACTTTCAGAAGGAAGTAGCCTGGGTGCCACTATGAAGTGGAAATGGTGAATGGGTCTTACTCAAGAACGCATCCTAGGTGCCCCTATGGAGCGACAATGGTGAATGGGGCTTATGCGAGGAAGTTGTTCGAGTGCCGCAATGGAGTAGCAATGGTGAATGGCGCATACACAAGGAAGCTTCACGGGTGCCGCTAGGGAGTGGAAATGTATTAGGCCTAAGAAAAGGTGATGCCCGAGTGCCATTATAAAATGGAAATGGTGAATGCGGGTTACGAAAGGTAGATGCCTGGGTGCCACCAAAGTGTGACAATGGGGAATGCGGCTTTTGCATGGAAGCATCCCGCCAGCTAGTTATGGAGAGACAATGGTGAATGGGGCTATGAAAGGAAGTATCCTTAGTGGCTCTATAGTACAGAATTTGTACACTGGGATTATGCAAGGAAGATTGTTGTAATGACTTCCACATGTATAGACATGAGGGCATCCCAACTCACTAGTGAGTTTAGGTATATTATTGAGGCCTACACATATGCGCTAGTGCACAGGCAGAATAACTCCAAGCGCATTGGAATATGTCTAAATAAAGGTGGATGAAAAGTTGGAATCTCATGCCTAAAATTCAGAATGTGGAGATGGTATCATGATGATGGATGATAACTATTAAACATGTTCGAAACATACTATCCATATCACATTATCCTGAAATGGGGACAAACAAATGAGGGTCGACTATTGACCATGTTCGAAACACCGGACCTGACTCAAAGTTTCATCCAACGTGTTTTGGGGCATTGGTCTAGGATGGTAGGTGAGACGATGCGGGAAGGGACCAATACATTAAGGGGTCCCTTTAGACATGGAAGAGGATAAAGATCCAAATGAAGGAAATACAAATCGTGAGGTGGAGTGATGGATTATTTGAACGGATTCTAATGCTCTTGAAATTATTCCTCTACAATCACAGCATGAGGCATCTTATTCTTGTCACATAAGGCATATCATATTTGGAATATGATTCATCCTATAATTGAATGATAGGGCATGTTATAGTTTATAGTCATGTATAGTGGACTGTTTGCATCTTATGCATGGAGCATAAGACATCTCTCGTTTTGAAGAAGTGGTATCCAATGTTTGGAAAATAGGATGAACTACAATTTATAGTCATGTAGATAAGACTATTTGAATTTCATTCTTGGAGAATAAGGTTTATTATGTTTGGAGCAAGAGGTATCCTATGTTTGGAACATAGGGTTCACTATTGTTTATAGTCATGTCGATAGGACTGTTGGCATCTCCTTCTTGGAGAATAATAAATCTCATGTTTGAGAAAGAGGTATCCTATGCTTGGAACATAAAGTGAACTACCAATTGTATTCTTGTAGATAGTACTGTTAGGAATTTGGTTCCTAGAAATGGTTCTGTTTGGACTTACTGAAGGGCGGATCTTTCTGGTTCAACCTAGCATAGGTGACATGTGATGGGGTTCAGATGAGTTTCTTGAGGAATGGTTCAACTCAAGGTACTCATGGGGGATTAATAATGAGAATCTCAACTGACGACATCGAAAATGGACCAAGAAGAATATGCTAACTCATAGTGTTTCATGGTGTGTGGAGGAGTATCTCAAATCATGGTATCCCATAGGTGGAAGGCGGTTGTGCATAAGGGAAGAATGGAAATTGCCGACATCCCATCCTGAAAATTTTGTTGTGCAACACTCAATTTTTCTTGGGGGTTAGTGAATTTTGCAAAAGGACCAAAATGCATAGTCTTGGGAACTGTAGCTCATATGATGGCCTACGAACAGGAAGAGATACGCGCAAGATTTTACTAGGTGGCATAGGTGTGCGCAAGATTGGACTGGGAGTCATAGGTGCTCACATGATTCAAAACATAGGAACTGTTGCACGCAAGATTGAAATCTTGCGTCAAAGATCATTAGTTGTGCATGCAAGCATGGAATCTTACATGCACAAGAATTATGCATAAAATATTATAGGTGATGATCAATCCACTATGGGCCCACGCGAAAGCGGACCCATATGGGACCTGTCGTGCAAGATCTCACATGGAGGATTCCATTCATCTGTGCAGGCGTGGAAGAGGTGGTCTTACACACATATGAGCGGAGGCCAACCATTGAAGACCTCTCCCGAGGGGTGGGGGTTGAACATATATTTATTGGTGAAACTGTGAGCCATTGTGCATTAGATTCCATGCGTGGAAGTGATATTATGTGCACCTTGCAGTGGGTGTGCACACAATGGGGATTTTGATATCGCATTGGCCGTTTAAGAATCTTGTGTGCGGATGAAAATCTTGTGTGCACATCTCAAATTTTTCGTGCACCTTCCTTAGATGTTTTTCAGGATTCCTGAGTGAAAGATGATATCTTATTGGTCATGTAAAAGGATTTTTCATGTTGTATGAAATATTTTACCGTTGCGTGCTAGATTCCATTATTACCCTCAAGATATCTCTTCTTGCATGAAAAACATTCATTCTAGCATGCAATATTTCACTTCTTGCACGCAAAATCGTACTTTTCCCCAAAATTGTCCCGGATGTCCATTTTTAGTAGCCTGACTTCGAACGGCCATAATTTTTTAACCACGACTTCCTTCGGGCTCTATGACTATTCAAATCGAAGCTTGAAGAATAAGTTATGCTCTGGAATCATGCATGAAAGTATTCAGTGAATTACATGGAATTGTTTTTTGGTGCTAACAAATAACAATTAAAATAACTGCATGAATCAATATAATGTTTTTCACTATGTAACCATTAATTATAGGTTAAAAACCATTGTTTAAAAAACAATTTATTTGAAAAACAATCATAATATATCCATTTAATCAACTCCATGAAATCATTACCAAAATACAAAATAATATATAAGGAAATATATTTCTATACATATATGTAATTAGTAAATAGAAATCAATATATAAAACCATGATATTTTTAATGAATTCTATTTTCTATAATGTATATGACACAAAAAACTGTGACTAAAAGTACAAAAAAATATTGTTAGATAAAAGTAAAATGTATTACCTTACCCTTGAATTGGAGGGTATGAATATGAATAACCATATTATGAGAAAAAGTATTATGTTCATACTCAATATAAATTTATTAATTAAAGATTAGGAAACTAGAACAAAATTTTTATCATAGTAATACTACTCATTAGAAACATGTTTTCTTAAAAAATGATTTGTTTCATTTTGTGTGTGAATATTCAAATTAATTTATGAACTCTTTATAAATTTAATATAAAAAAGCTATATCATTTTTGAAGTGAAAATATTAAATTTAACTAATGGTAAAATTTTGGAATATTTTTTGAAAAGCTAGCATTTTCAATGAATACTGAAAAATAACGATACTTAATGAAAAACACATGTCATGGTGTTAAAAAACGTTTTTTTAGAATAGTTTACAAGTAAAATTATTTATCTTATTTTATTTATAATTCAATTAAGAAAATTTTAATAAATGTTAAGGTTGAATGTATTATAAAATCATTTTTATACTTAAAATATAATTTTTCAATTAAACAATTTTTCATTACATTATTTTTGTTTTAATCATAAATTTATTCTCCTATGTTTCAAAATTTAATGAATTAAAAATTAATTCAATATTTTTTAAATAGCTTATCCGAATTTTTAAAATAAACTCATTTTATTGCATTCGTTATCAATTGTAATCATAGTAACCAATTATCACCATAGTAAGGGTAAAACAAGTATTTAATCATTAAAATTAATTGAAAAATAAAAAAATTACAATAACCCATAAATCAATCCTAATATATGTGTGGATATCCCCAGTGGCCATCCAAATTTCTACAATATTGTAACATTGTTCCAAATTTATTTTATTATAACATTTAATATAGTTAAGTAAATGATTAACTGAAAAATTTTACTTTTTTGCTTATATATATAGTATTTTTTTAGAAAAGATTGAGAGAAATTTTCCTGAATTATAATGTTTTATTTAAAATATAAATTAAATTGTTTGTCATCTTAATTTATTTATAATTATTTGTGATGAAATATTTAACCTAAATACATCAGCAACGTCTATTCCTTATTTATATATTTAAGAGAAAAATAAAATTTATAATTATAAAAATATTCAACGTTCAATAATTTGAAACAATTATTGTGTTATATAAATTAATTAATTAAATATCACATCATGGGGATTATTTATTAGAATATATTCAAATTTATTTTATTCCATGGTGTTTTCAGAATAAAATTAAATAAATAGTTCCAAAATAGAATTAATAATATTATTTTATAAATTATATTTTATTTAATGATATAATATTTATTTAAATATTATATTTTAATTTTTATTGTGATATGATTTAAAATATGAACCATGGTGCATTTATTTAAAAATTTTCACATTAAAGTATCTTGAATGACCCCTAGAGAGTAAAAAATACTACTATATTGGTAATAACATAAATGGTTAACAATGTGTTAGAACCAAATGATTATGGTCAAAAATTCACCTAAAAGTCAAAAAATTATTTATAAGATTGTTCAAACTCATAATAATCATATATTTGAATGAATTTAATATAGTTCTATTGGAACATGAAATTAATTTATATTATTTAAATACTTAATGAAATTCCAAGAATTCCATGCCCTCTTTACAAAAGGACACCCACTCTAAACATTTCTCCAAAGATAATAATCCATTTGGATAAAACTATAAACACTAGACTACCTTTCAGAAATACCTTATTAAATTCTATAGGTATTAGGTTTAGAATAATTTCAACCTTATATAGCTTAAGGCATATTGAAATGGAGGGTGTCTAAAAAAGATGTATAGATTTTAACCGATTTTTTTAATTTTACCTCCCTATAATATTCGTTATACATGATGAAATAATATAATAATTATATAGCATATTAAGATATATTTTTAAGTTAATGAAATTTCCTATATCTATCTTATATTCCAACAAATGTGAATCTAAATTATCGTTCATATGCATGGTAGATTACTACCTCACGAACATATGTAATTCATTTTCCAACCCATCATATCATTAGTGGTTATAATGATGGATTTAATTATTATATATGATATTAATGGAATAAATATAATTATTAATATATAATATATCCTCCACTTTCTTTCCTTTCCAACCATTGAAAAATGATAATGGTGTTCATGTGTACATCTGAACAACAACCTCCATTAATTTATATTATTCGATTTCCATGATTACATCACGTGGATGGTATATATATAATTTTGAAAGAAATAATATTTTTTTTATTATATATCTATCAATATGAAATGTTCAAATAATATTTAAATTTTTTCCATCATTTTCGTTGATAAATGGTATCATTACTCAAGTGTATATATAAAATACAATCTCTATGATTGTAACGTAGTTCATTTTCCAAAACCATATTTCATAGCTGGACTTTGAATAATAATATTCTTTTGAAAAATATTTTTATGTTATTATATATATTCATTATATGACTACAAAATAACACCTTTTCATATTCAACCTACCAAAGACATTGTGGACATGTGTATCAAATATCTACAAAATACCTCACCTAAATATCATTGATTATGTTTATCAATATAGGTTGGAAATAAAAAAAATAAACGGAATACTAAAATTGAAAATGATTATTAATGATGAAAATAATTAACATTTTTTTTATTTTGGATCCCAAATAAAAAATGAGATGAGTCAAACCAGAGGTCTAAGGTTTTATAAATCAATTTCCATTAATTAGGTTATAATTATACTTCACTACAAATCTTACACCATATTATGTGTGTAATGACCATTGAATATTTTATTTTTCCCATCCATTTTTTTATATTTGTATTTTCTTCCCATAATAACATCATTGATTAAATTATTATTCAAATGATATGATTATTGTAATGGATTTCATCTCAATTTCTCTTCATTGAGTCATACATTAATATTATTCAGCTAATTTGTTTCGTATAGTTTATTTACTAATAATTTTAAATGTTATATCATTATTCCTTTTTACATAATGTTATTTTATGTTTCAATTCATATCATTCACTCTAAGGGTGTTTTAATTATTTTCTGCAAGTGGTATAGGATTTATGAACCCAATTTTCCAGTTAGTAGGTTATAAATCCACTTCGTTTACTATGTTATGAAATGATTATAAGGAAATTTAAATTTTATTTATTATGTTAAATTTTCATATATTTGTGGATTTAAATACTCACACAAAATAACTTTATTAATTACTTCACACATAAATAATACTATCACTTCATGGATTTATTTCACTATCTCAACATTATTGAAAATTTATTTGTTTATATATGCACTGGGGGAATTATTTGATATATCTATATTTATCCCAATTTTTTCCATTCCTATGATCATTTATTTCAATTGTATTTTTTTACTTTCATTTTTTTCTCTTTATTTAAAAATATAATAAAAATAATGTTTTAAAAAGAAACCAATATCATTTTTCTACTCGATGAGGAATATTTTTCTTCCTTCTCCATAATTTTCATAAAATGTTTTATGGAATCATCCTATAATTTTATAATGATTTATTAAATAATTTTTAATTAATATATGGTTTTTTCATCCAAAATAACCATTTAATAATTTGAAGATATGTTTTCAAATTTTATAGGTTAATTTCATATAAAATGATTTTATTAATATATGGGAATTTTTTTATTTCAATGTGAAACGGGTATTTTCATCAAGAAACTCTCCAATTATCTTATAAATGTCTTTTAATATATATCAACATTCAACAAAGAATCATATAGTGATGATATAGTCTAACTATAACAACATCTATATTTCTATGGATTATTTTCAATTTGTTTGAATGTGGTGTGTATTGACAATTTGTATTCTAATTCATCTAATAAGAAAAATTATTGAATTTTAAGGCATGGGGATTAAGTTGTATTGTTTACTGATATAATGAATTCATTGGAAATATTTATAGATTGGTGGTCCTGAAATAAAATATCTCTATAATTAATTATAGGTCTCATAAGAATAAATATTTTTTGTAATTTTCAAATTCCTTAATAATTTATTTAATCTTTTAGAGAATGTGGTCTCGATGATATTTTTATGACATATAAAAATAACAATAAAAAAATTATTGGATTTTGTATTTTCATCAATATTATTCTTTGAATAGTTATAAATGGATAATATTCTTATTCATATGTTTCCTATTATTTACCTTTCCACATTGATTATGACTGATTTATTTAAATATAATACCCTATATACAAAACCCATTATAAGAATATGAGCTCACCCTTTTATGGTTTCCATTAAAAAGGATGTTATGAACTATACTAGGAATGATATGCAATGAAATATAAGAGAGAATAATATTTTTCTTATAGGGTTGGAAAAATTTGTTTGTTTATAAATGAAGGGTGTACATCAATAATTCATTATAGAAAAATGAAGGGATTGATGGAGGGATATCAAGTTCAACCCAAGGAACCATTTATTGATCAACGTAATGTTTTTTGGGATTGAGGGAATTATACTAGTGAGTGAAAAAATACAAGGGTAAACTTGTAGACCATGCTTGAAAAAATTAAATGAAAATCATTAATGTGTTATGATGGAAATGTTTATGTTAAATCATTTTAGAATTATTTTGTATATGTTTTACATAAATGATAATCTTCATGAATATATGAGTTCATATGAGATTAACTTAAGAGTTATAAATACCATAATAGAATTATAATTTAATAGAACATTATAATTTCAAAATAATAGATACACATTCAGTTGTATTAAATGATGGAATATTGAGGTGATTAGAATATATACCTAGGTTTCTGAAAACATAAACAATCAATTTGCAAAAACCCATTTTGGTTATTTTATCATTTCATGTTCAATTAAATATGAACTATTGAATTTTTTATTATAGATAATGTTGATGGTTAATAAGTGATTCATTATCATAGTGATATCATTGATTATTTTATTTATAAAACTAAGTATGACCATTCATGTTAGAATCATAATTTCATTAATGAGGTTTTTTTATGATGGTCACTACATTATAAGATAGTACAATAATTTTTCATAGTGATTAATAATATTTGGGTGATGTAATTTAAATGGTATTACGTCACCTTTTAGGTCAAAGTATTCTTTAATGTTAACGTTATTGAGGTTGTTTGAGAGGTAGTTTTATTTATTTATGGAATAATATTAGATTAACCATTAGTATTAATAGGTAATGTTTGAAGTAAAATATATTATTACATTATAAGATAGAATATTTATTTTTTATATTATCTTACCATGTGTTGATTATTTTAGTACTGGTTAATATGTGAAGATATTAAGAAAAGATAGTAATCAATTTTTTATTATTTGATCCAATATAGTTATATTTAAGTGTTCAAATCATGATACATTTAAACATTAATACTCATCATTTGGTGAAAAGGATGATATTGTGGTGAAAATTTTTCAAGCTATGATATTATACTTTTCAAGTAAGTATATTTCATTATTTTTCACTCTAGATGGTAAATCAATTCCCAATACTATAGTAATGGGATATTGAATAAACAATTATGTTAGATTACATTCAATCAAAATGAATCTATGAACTTTTCAGTCCATATTTATATATGGTTTTGTTATAAATAACTTTTTTATAGTCATATACTTTCATGCGATCAATGTACTCTTCCACATTACATAATTATTAAGCAATTTATTTTTCCTACATACCCATATATTCACTTCCCATTATTTTTTTTAAATTTTCAAACCTAGTTATGATTTATTGTAGATGTCTTTTTTATTTTTTATTTCCCTCTTTTATGATTATGTCTTATTAATGCTCTTTCTGATTTTTCATTACAAAAAAATTCAAAGGTAAAACCAATTATGATTGTGACAATGATCAAATTATGATAATACATTTTATTAAATGAAATAACAAAACTCCCTGATAATTTATAATAGTATAATGTTCAAAAGCGTATACAACAAGAAAAATTAATCATAAAAGTACCAAAAAATGTTATTATATAAATGATAAAATTTTAAACAAGAAATAAATTGTAAGGGTATGAACATGTGTAATCATATTATATAAAGTATATACATTTCCACCAAAAATAAATAAATTTATTTATTATTAGTAAATAAGAAATGTGTTTTTAGAAAATTCATATATTTCTTTTAAAAAAAATTGACTTCAAAAATCATTCACTTTATTTAAATGGGAGAATTTTAGAATTATGTTATAGAATGTTTGAAACATTTATTTTTTAATGTAAATTAATTTTCTAAAACATCATACAAAATTTATATTTAGGTAATTTTTTGATATTTTTTGAAAACGATTGAATTTATAGTGAATAATGAAAATTGTACATTTTTACTGAAAATATTATTATTTTTCATGGATTTACAATGTACCATTTTTTAAAAAAAATATTTCACAGTAAAAATTCACATATTATTTTATCAATTTTCCAATAGATTTCATTGGAATCAATTTATCATCGAATTTTCTATAAAAACCAATTTATAATTTAAGATTCACTTTTTCATAAAAGAAACTTTTCATTGCATTTTACAGTTCACATAGAAATTAATTAATTGAATTGCTATATATTTAATATCAAATAATCAATTGAATAATTTCAATTAGGTGGTCCAAATTCAATAAATAGGCCCTATTTTATTATTTTATTATGAAAATTAACCATGGAAAATAATTGTCACCATGTTGTGGGAAAATGTTATAATTGAGGATAAAAATAATATAATAATGATTAGGAAATAAATCAAAAATATTATTTTAAACAATTATATGAGTGTATTTAAACCATTTCTATCCATGGTTCTAAAATATGGTATCTTAGTTCCATATTTCGTTAATTCTTTTTATATATTATAATTAAGTATAAAATTTTGTAACTAATGTCACTATCTTTCTTTAAAAAATATTTTTTGTTATAGGGATAATTTTTTTCATTATAATTTGTTATTTGAAAGGTAGATGTATTTTTTATTAAGGTATTTTATTCCAATTTTTTATTGGTGAAATAATTTCAAAACATTATTACACAATGTCAAAAATTTTTTATTAAAATGAATGAAAAATAATATAAATGATTTTAAAAATATTAAAATTAATATAAATTGATATAATTATTTATTTAAACAAATTTTGAATATAAATATAATAATTTTTTGGTTATAATGTACTAAAAAAATACTTCTTTTCCAAGTTTTTTTAATGTAAATAAATTAAATTACACCAAAAATGACATTGACGAAATTTTAGAAGAAATATTATATTTTTAAATGATTTAAAATTAAATGAAATACTATATATTTATATTTTTTAATATAATGTTTCAAATTTCAATGATCAGTGTTTTTTTCCAATTTTTATTTTATAGTATATATTATGACCCATAATGTTTAAAAATATTTTTTATCACAATATTAGTCGAAAGGATTAACCGAGGTATAATAAAAAAAATGTGTGAAAACCACATCTAAACATGTCTACTTTTTATTAGAGGAAATTATTTAAAAATAAAAATATTTCTCTTAAAATTATATCATTTTGGATCCATTTAAGTTGAAAATTATTTTTTTTAATTTGAGACATTATAAAAAACAATGAAATCCCCTCCCCTATTTATAAATAAACACCACAATCATTTTAAATCATAGATTAAGAATCATTTTTTGTAATAGATATTAAAATTCCTTACTAAAATATATTAAAAAAATATATGTCTTAGATTTGGATAATATAAACCATAGAGGGAGTAAAGTGTTTAGGAGATAAAGTTTTTCGAAGAAAATATATAGTTTTTAATGGAATATTTTTGATTTATTTCTTCTTCTACATCATTAAAATAATACATAAAAAATTTAAAATTAAAACACTAGTATTGTATATATGTTATTAATGACATGTTTGTCATTATTAAATTATATTATATCCTCCATTTTCTTACCTTCCTTCCATTGAGTAATGATAATGTCTTTCGTGTATACGTGTGGATTACCACCTCCACAAAACAATTTGAATCATTTTATATCACACATATAATGAATTATATATATTTATATATACATAAAAAATAATTCATCATTTATGAGATAAAAATTACTTAATTATAAAATAATTTGTACCCTCTTTCCATCATTATCGTTGGAAATTGAATCATTACCCATGTGTACACATTGCTAACCTTCTTCTTGATTATAACATAGATCAGTTTTCATAACCATAATTAATTAGTGGATTCAATTTTTTTTTCATAAAATTGATAATTATTTCATTATTATAATTCTAGATATGATATAAAAAATGAACTCTTTTACTATAGAAACCCCAATTTAGGAATTATGGTTATATGAACACAATACCATAAAAATAGAAAATCTGTCCTTAATTGATTAAGTAATTAAATATATAATTTTAATAAGTAAAATAAATGAAATAATAAACATCAAACATTTTCTTTTTAGAGTTTAAAATGAATAAAAATTTGTTATTGGGAACTATTAACAACGTTCTTGTAAATTTTGACCTAATGTATGTTTTTTCTTAACTTAGTTTCTATCCATTGGGTTATACTAATACTTAATTTAGTATGTTTTAAATTTATTGTCTGTAAAATTCTCTCTTATTATTTTATGTTATATTTCTACTTATTTTGAGTTGGTTTAAATTTTACAAATCATCACATATTTAATTAAATTCTCACTCTAATGATATGATCCTTGTAAGGGATTTCTTTTCAATTACTCTTCCTTGAGGAAATATTTAATTTTTTGCACATAATTTATTTTATATAGTTTTTATATAGAGCATTTATCATTTACTGTCTTTAATAATTAATATGTAATGTTATTTTATGTTAAAATATAATTATTTAATCTAACAGGATTTGAAATAAATGATGCCAATTGGAATAGGACATCATAACCACATTTACAATCATTGGTTTATACTTATACTAAATGTTATATATTATGACATAATTTTGTGGTAATTGAAATAGTATTTTATTATTTCTTATTTCAAATATTGTTTTATGTATTTTCATTTTCATAGACAACAACTACATTTATTAATTATCACTTCTATGATATAATCGTTGTAATGGTTAATTTTTAAAATTCATCATTATTTGTGATTGATTGTGTTTAAGTATCCAATATAAGATTTTTTTGATATTCCAATATTAATCCCAATATATTTTCATCTCCTCTATTTATTTTATATAAATTAAATGATTTCATTTTATATAATTAATTTTTATTTCTTAAGATATAGAATTACTATTTTTACTGGAAAGTAGATTTGTTTTTATAATATGTTGGGAATATATTTTTTCGATTATCCATATTTACATTAAAATTTTTCAAATAGTTTATTAATATTATTCAATTATCATTAAACATTTTTTTATTCATTTTCTTACTTTTATATTAATCTATAATAGTAATCTTTATTTCAATTTCAAAACAGGGTGCTTTTGATTTTTTATCAAAAAATTTAATGGAATTATTTCTTTAACATACAAGACCTAAATAGATTTTCTGACCATTATGATCACCATATTATTTGAATATTCCTTTTAAAATTTCAAAATTACTATTAAAATAAATTTATTACGACAGTATTGGAAACAAAATCTAAATCATTCAAGAATAGGTTATTTTTCACATGGATATTTTTTGTGATAGTTTTAAAATATATTAATCCATTTCCACATCCTTTTTTGAATCATATTATAAGGATAAAATATAATGATACAATACAATATATTTCTTTAGATTGTTTATGATCTATTTGATTTGGTTACATAATGTAATTATAAAATCTAGATATTTTAATATGAATAGTTATTTATTTTTAAGGCATGTTTATAAATTTGAATTATTTATTCTTATAGTGAATTGATTTGAATTATTATTTGGGTTAAAGGGAATAAAATAACATTTCTTCACGATTAATAGGTCGGTATCTTGAGATAAAATATGTTGGGTATTTGTTAGAGACCCTACCCATTTATGTGTGATATCCTAGAATGAGGCATCTACTGTAAATTTATGATGTCTGGAATTATGAATTCCATCATTATTAGATTAGTAATTTAATTCGATGTGATTTTTTAATACATATCCATCGATATGTTTCAAGTTCAATGAGTTAGTTTTATGAAATTATTGGATTATATTTGATTCCTACTATATAATTCATTATTTCCATGTTATTGATTAAAAAGAATGTGTTTTATGTTATATTATTTTTCATATTAATTATCTAAGGTTTATTTTATGATATTTTCCATTATACATAACCCACATTAATTTTACGCTCTCTTACTTACATTTTTCCATTCCCCATGATTTTAAGAAGTGTACTATGAATGATTTTACATGATATTATTGAGATAATAATGATGTTATAAAAGAAAATACAGTGTTTTAAATATTATTTTTTTAAAAATTTATACTATATTTAACTATGAATCATGATTACCATGACTACTAAACTATTCAGTCCACTGGGATATAATTTCTTATATCATATGAAAATGAATCAAAAAAACCATTGAATTTAGGATACAAGAGACGGTGTCTTTAATCCATATCTAAATATATATACATGTGAACAATCAAAGAATAAATAACACTACCATGAATAATAATTGGGAAAAAATTCAAAATGGGATTTAGCCTATTGGAATGAATACTTAGAGACACAATGAAACATTATATAGGTATAAGATGATTCTTTTGACACTGAGGCATCATAATATCATTAACAATAAGGATACCAGTTAACTATCATTGAATAATGTTCATCTTTTAATAATACCAAGTGGTTTTACATTCACTATGGTTAGTATATATCAATAACCCAACACACCCATGGTCTTACAAGTTAATTGTATTCTCAAAATATTCATATAAAACTTGATCACAATTTTATAAATAAATTAAAAATTACAGGAATTACTTATCCCATTCATTATAAATAATATTATTTTAAAGCCCCTCATTTATTTATTCTACCAAACACTTGATGGTCATGATTTTGTCTTAATAAAAAACAATTTTTTGTACCATATTTGAACTAAAAATATATATTTATAAAAAATATCACTCATAGATATAAAATAAACCATTTTCAAATAAAACCCACAATAAATAATTATAACAACATGGTTTTACTTGTCAAATATCTATTTTATAGAGACACCTACCTCATTATTTTAGGAAACCTAATCATTATAATAATGATGTATTGAAATAGATAGATTGTGTCCGAAAAATATAAGATCAATATGAAATATCATAAATTCCCCTTCAAACACAATTGATTTAGTAATCAGATCCCAATATGGTTCCAATGAACTAAGGTAAGGACATATTGATCAGTGACCTATAGATAGGATGAGATATTGGGTGTAAATCATAACATTCCTCGATGAGATCCTCTTGGAATAAAGAAAAAAATGAAAATAATAAAGGTGATAACCATATATAGAATCAATGATTGGTTGATGCGTAATAATGAATTATTAATAAATGATTAGATTTAAAAATGGATTATGATATTAGGGTATGTTGTTTAAGAATCATGTACGGGACATATGTTTTTGGATCATGTTAAAGAAACCATGCAATCCCCGAGGGGTAAAATAATTTAACTTCAATCCTAAAGAACATAACTTCCTGGAAAAAGATACATGGTTAGAAAACCATTTTGTTTCTATGAAATATCCCCTAAACCCAATCCCCTTCAAAAAAATAGATCTCTTGGAAACTCACAATGATAGAAAAACAGAGTTCCATTTATGTAAATTACCCTTAGAACTAATAGATCCATATTGAAAAGTTAATACTAATCTTGTGAAATCCATGTACTAAAATTTTTTAATGTAATTTTCAAAATTCATGAACCCCGACTCATAGAAAAATTAGAACATTTATAGTGATATTAAATACATTAAATAATACATACCTATGACCTGGGGAGAATCACAATTTTCAATGCTATGAATTATTCTATCACAAAAAATAAATCATGATTCTAGACTCATAAAAAGAGAAGGTCACCGCTACATAGTCAATGATTCTCTTATGTATGTTTCTTCCTTATCACATCTTCACCTCCATAGTACACTATAAAAGGGTTAATTTTTTATAAAAAAACACATAGTCATGGAAATCCATAATTGTAACTTGCTACTCAAAAAATGAGGTGTTGTGATGTAGATCAACATCCTAATATTTAATTACATTGTAATTCTATACTTTATAACCCCTTAATTGTGAAACATGAAACACATATTGAATTTATGTCCAATGAGATGGAAATTCAAATTAATAATCAACATTTTCAAGTTAATCATTGATCAAAATAGGTCATATATCATAGCCTTCTTACACAAATGATGATGTCCAAAAGAATTTCATGCTTAGATATAAACCTATTCAACAAATTCAAACACCAATGGGAAACTATGACTATCCAAATAGGACATATAGATACTCTGAGTTGTGGTTATCATATTTCTAATACACTGAACACATTATAACTTATCCTGAGAAAGGATCAGTCAAATATGACACCATTATACAAGTAACACCTGATAAAAATAAAAACTCAATGGTTTTGCATATAATATTTCACAATGTTTAATTTTTATATATTCTATATAGTACTTTTTATAGGATAGTTAAACTAATGGAAATGAATTTTTTCAATACCATAGAAATGAAGATAATAAGAAAGAATAATGTACTCAATAATATGAATATTATACTTTGTATGGTTAGCTTTATGAAGATGATACACCATGCTTAATTTCAACATGGTATACATTTCGTTTTTTTAATCCTTCCAAAACCCAAGATGTAAATCAGAGACCCATATAGAGAACAATAACATAAGGCACCATTTGGAGCATTTGTATTACCTGAATATAAAAGTTTTTGATCTCCTCCACATTAATCATCTCCGTACTAGGAAGGACATACAATTTTTCTATAATTAAATAAATAATTTAAAAAATTCTATCCTTCAAACTAAGATTCCATTGTAAATAAACCATTAAGTTCATGGTGATCACATACAACTTCTAGAATATAATATGTAAAGGATGAAAAAACTAGTTGGTTTTTAGTACACTTCCTTAATCCTTTATCAAGAACTAAATGATGACCCAAATACATTAATAATCCACCACTACCCTAGTCACTAATAAAGAGGTATAAAATCATGATACAACATTTTAGTCTTAGGGTCGGTTGAAAAACTATAATAATTTACACTATCCATTTACAATTACATCAAATTATCATAATGAGTAATCTTCCTTGGAAACACAAGAACCCATCAAGATACCAAAAACCAATTCTTGAGGTCTCCACACCAAAATGGATATAGCTATGATATTGAAAATTTGTGTGTGTTGGTTCCCCAATATGAATCTAATCAAAATATTTCCAATAAACATCCACATGAGAAAAGGTCACATTTATATAAGATTATTCTACATCAAACCTCATATATGTGAATAAACTCATCAAATACAACCCTTCCACTGATTACATAAATTCTTGAATCGGTAACTTCTCTATCAATTCCTTCATGACAAAATTATAATATCAATTTAGTATGCAAATTATATATATAGAAAATCTAATGATTCTCTACATCACAAATATTTTTTAAATTTATTTCAGTCTTTATAAATATATACATCATTCAATTATTCCCTAAATACATTGTAAACCCAAAAATGAATTGATAATCACACATCATATTATAATTATGCATCACTATATCCTATTTGAGAATAGGAATTTGATAATTCATATAATAATGGAATTTTATTGAAGATATTTAAGAAATAAAATTATTCCCTTTCATATGTAAAAAACCTAATCATATTCCATATCCAAAATTGAATATATCATATCCCAAACCCAATTCTAAAGGAATAAATAATAATTTTCAATTCAACCTCACCTTCAATTCCTTTAGTAATATTTGAAACATTTAATTCCATTTGATCATAAAATCCTTATATGTTCAATCTAACAAATAATATGATATCTTGGAGAAATAATAAACAAAATGTATGCTATATCTAAATAACCCCATTATAGTCGGAATAAAAATATTCCTAGGTTTTTCCTTGACATAACGATCTGGTTTATTTTAGGATCGCATTAGACTCCCATCTATGATATAATTTATAATGGAAACAATACTTCATAGATATAAAATTTATATTTTGAATGAATCCCATATTGATGATATTTCATATGAGTAATAGGAAAACAATTTTAATGATCCTTGTATTCATCCTCAAGCTTCAAAAAACACGCAAATATCATTAAAAAACCAAATGTAATGATTATAAGAAACAAATAAACATATGATTCTATAATTCCATAGAAAACATAGAATCATTTGTGATACCAAATGGAATATCCATGTACTCGTAGTAATCATAAAAAATGAATGATGAAATAACATTATCCTCATCTAAAACTCATAAATAAGTGTAACTTAATCATATATAAATATTAGAAAACCATTGTTATCCTCTAATTTGATCAACAAAACAGAAATAAAATGAATATATATATATTTTTAATTTTAACATGATTATTTTTCAGTTAATCATTATAATTCTCGAGGATTCCATTTGAATTTTTTAAGGATAACTAATTAATCATAAAGTGATTCACACTGATAAATAAATAATTTATTCTCATGATCACAAAGCTTAAATTTGAGATTTTCCAACTCAATATGTTCCATAACATATGATGAATAGTTTATGAGACTCATCAAAATAAATAGGTCAATAGAAAAATTGAACTTTTCTTTACGAGGAAATCCATAAAAATCATCAAAAAAACACCATCACTCCTTCACAGTCTTTGGAATGGAATAAATAAAATGTTATTGGGAAAAATTATGAAACATCTCTAAAAAAAGTGATATCATCCTAAAATTTGATGAACACACACATCGCTCCCCAATCTCGAATCCCACTTATGCTAAAATACATGAATAACCCCATTGGAATATATAAACCAAACCAGTAAATGATAATAATCTATGAATGATTTAGAACTAGATATCAAATACATTCCACTTAATTGGTTAAATATATCCATATAATGAAATATGAAATCACATATGACATCAATATCAGAGATCATATCCAAACCCCTAAATGTTTTAAAACCATGTTATTTCTTTCTTCCCATAGGAGTGGAACATTTTGTCTTAAATGAAATAAGATCTTAGTGTATCCCAACATATAAATCAAATAGGATGATATTGATTTTTCATATTTATCGGTATTAAATAAATATATATGATAAATTAATACCAAACCTGTCATTATAGATGGACCCACATACGATTCTTATCATCTATACCTTTCCTAATAAGGAAATTTTGGTATATCTTTTCACTTATATTTCCTCACCACCAATATATCTATCTGTTCATGAGAATTCTATCCACCAATTATCATTGCATGAGTTTATACCTGAGTGAATTTGATAAGGGTTGATCCACCTCTATATATATTAGATACCCTTCCACAAAAAACCATATTATGTTTATATTTCCCATCATGAAGAAAACCCATTTGTGCTAAAATATAATCTTGTTTATTATCACTGTGACTCCCATAATTATAGAAAAAAAAAATTTGATTACAAAAATAAATCATTAAAAATAGTTTTAATAAGAACAGATTAAATTTACATTCTATCTTTTTCTTTCAAAAAAATTCACCTTAGCTACCCACTCAATAGAAAAAATTCGGTTAAGACCAATAATCTTGATTAAGTCTCTTTCAACCACAAATGATTTACAAACTACCTCGGTAAAGATCAATAAGTTGATGAGAATAAGAATCAATCCACACCCATAAATTGTACCCATTTACAACCTCCATTAATTGATAAAGTAATTAGCTAATTTTTCAAAATATATATGACTTAATTCAGTGACATGGGTTTAATATGCCATCAAATAATGGAATCCTTCATCTATAGTCACAAACTCTTGAGCCTTCATCACTTTAACAATTTATTTATATAATTTTTCAATGAATTTATTCTTGAAATAGGTCCAACTGATTTCATCTTGTAACATAAAATAATTAATATAATATCATCATTTTCTATTATTTCATTTATGAATATAGTTGGAAAATAATTCCCCAGATACATCTAGAGTCTTTAAAATATTCGAATCTCTATATATTATTTCAATCTACACTATGTGTTCCTATGTTCCTTTTTACCATAATGGATATATGTATTTTTTTTGGTAAACTAAAAATTGTAGTACACCATTTTCTCTTGGATTCCACTACCTTCAAGGCCTATAGATTTAATATTTTGGATCACTATTTCCAATCATTCAGCATCAATCAAAGGGTTTTCCTGTATAACATGAACTACATGTCATTAATGGTGGGTTGATTTGGAAATATATATTAAGACAAAATACAAAACCATATTATCTTTGTAATACACCACAAAATAAAAATATTAACATCAAGATTTGGTATTAAATCCATTAAAAATATGATTTTCAGAAAATAATATATTCAATAAATGAGAGTGAAAACATTCAAAACAAATAGAAAAAAGTGAAATTTTTTATTAAAATAATCCCAAAAAATAAGGACCAAATATTGATAAAAAATAATTTGAAAAAAACATGGTATGTTAGGGTAATAGTAAAAATTGATTCTGTAGAGAACCCTTCCACAAAGAGAACAAGAGTTTTAATGGTCCAACATGAATAAAAAACCCTAAAAATAACAATGGGTTCTGATACCATTTCTGTAAAAAACATACTAACATTACGAAATACTAAATTTCATTAATATTTTGAAATAGTTAGTAATTAATTTTTGATTAATTTTAATATATATTCCATTAGATTTATTTATTTATTGAAAGAATGGTACATAGATAAAATGGAAGTAAAATGATTGTAATGGAGAAAAAATGTAATAATGTTTGATGGGAGGATTTATATAATTATTTTGGATGATAATTTACATATGTGTAGATATTACCTTTTTGTAATATTATTAGTTTTTATAAAAAAAGGATGATGTATTCAAGATGACCTTCAACTTTAACGGCCCAAAGATTCATTAATTAAATTTTTTTGGCTATTTAAATGTCTTCTCATGGTTATGAAAAATGTATGAACTTATTTGTTTCTATGTTTTGGGTTTTAAAATACACTTAATAATTATTACTAATTGTAATATAACCGTTGAATAGTGATTACATGATTATTATAAATACAGGGCTTTAAAAAAAATTCTATTTTCAATGAAAAAGGATGAAATGGCCTCATACATTAGACATGCCCCATAAAAAGTCCATTTATCAAATCATAAAAAGGAGGTGGCATCATTGGGATTCACTCTTGACCAATCCCAGTCCGATCTTGAATACGTTACGCTCGAGCAGAACTGGCTATGATAGAAGTGGAAGTTGATAGATTTTACTACTCAAGCAATGTTATCTGAGGCACCTCAATAGTCTTTCATCATAGGACACCTTACCCTAAGGAATTATGTGGGTGTTTTAAGGGGTAATGTAACATGACCCTAGTACTACAATAATTTACATTGTTCTTGTATATAGAATATACATTCTTTTTATAATTATTACTTTGTAAATAGTTTTTAAAGCCCAAAGAGTATTTTTAGATAATATTCAACTAAAAAATCGATTTTGATGATTTAATATATATTTGAATTAAATAATATTTTAATAAATTATTATTATTATTATTAAATTACGTTGTATGATATATAAATTATAGTATAATTTTATTAAAAAAATTATTATTTTTATTAAGGTTTGAAAGCTGTTTTTGTCAAAACACGTGAATTTTCGATAAATTTTGGTTTTTATATAAAATGTAAAAATTCACATATTTAGGAAATTATTTAGAAAAAACAAATATTATTTTTCGAATCAAGATGTTGAAATTATCCAATGGTGAATGTTTCATACTTTTTTGAGATAGTCGAATTTTTGGGTAAAAATTAAATATAGTTTAAATATATAATGTATTTTATGACAACATAATGACCCAATAGTGATGTAATAAAATACTATAAACATAATTCACTGCCAATATATGTCTTAAAATTAAAATAATATGATTTTGGGTTTTTTGTTTTTAATTTACATAGATTTAGTGGACCCTTCAAGCCTTATAAAACATTTTATCTTTTTAATCATTACATAATAAACCCTATTATTTTAAAATGTATGGCCATTGGCCTTATAAAATATTGTTTTCCACTCCCCTTTGAAAAAAACCCTTGGAAAAAAACCAAGGTCCGGTTTGTGGTTTTGATTAGTTTAATGTGTGGAGTCCTAAATATAAATAATAATGAATTCCCTCTCATTTCCTATATAAACCCACCCAAGATCCCACTTACTCTTCACTCAATGCCATTGGTGTTAATCCAATCACTTACCTCTTCTCTATATAATCCCCAAAAGGTTCCCCAAGCTCTCAAGAATCCTCTCTCAAGCCTCTTCCAATCCTTTAGGATCACACTTCTAAGTATGGGATCCTCACTTTCCTTATTTATGTCTAAGTTTCCTTATATTCTTATTCCCTATTATTTATAATAATAACTTTTGGGGTATGTTTGCTCACCTCCACTATACTTCCATCTTCATGTTTTAACAATGAGATATCCCCATTCTCTATCATTAATTCCTTATATTGTTATTTGATATTATTTACAATAATAAATTTTGGGGTATGTTTTCTCACCTCCACCATACTTCCATCTTCATGTTTTAATAATGATATATCCCCGTTGTCTATCATTAATTCCTTCAATGTATACTAGTTCCATGAAAAAATTCCATAAGTAATTTCTTTATGTTCATTTTTATTCTAGTAATTCTTTTGTACCTCGAGTCTAAATTCCATTACAATTGTTGGGACATGAATCTATATGACCCCTTTAATAATAATTTCATTTAAATTTTATGAGACACCCATTTCCCTCTCATTAACCATTTTTCTAAATTCTTATGTCACGTTGTTACGGTGCAGAAATTACACTGTGATTCTTCAAGCCAATGTCATTGTTTAGTGAGTACCATGCTCATTTGACTATCAAGGGTATTCACTATTATGCACATTAAATTATTGTTTAAAGAGTGTTATGTCTGAATGGCACACACTTTTATCATATAATAAATGATCATATTCAATTAATCCATCTTTTATTATCCATGTCGAACACTTTGGCATGAAATGGAATGTTTAAGAAGGGTGTGCCCTAATAGTTCTCCAATGCATTGGGTAAAGTATATAATCATGATACATCATGTGAAATGGGTGTTGACTAATTAAAATTCATGTTAAATGAGGGTTTTCTTTAACTTCATGTGCAGTGTGGGTTTACTCATGCTCCATGTGCAATAAGCTATGGGTCATGATAATTCCATGTTAAATGTTGTTTGTAAATTTCCATGTTATGATAATTATGCATTATCATGACATTATGTTCAGGTTTCTTATATGCTCAATTGAAATTCCCATTTTTTAACATGTATTGTATTCCTCATGATATTCCATGATTATTCATTTACTGGCTTTATAACTCACTCTTTTCTTATTCATGTCCTCTGGTTATCCCACGCAGTGATAAGAATGATGGTATGCAATGGTCATGAAAAGAATTTCTTCAATAAAAATATTGTGTTTCATGTTTTCAGTTTTTATGTAATGTTATTATGCCCCAATGAAACTAGACCTCTCTATCTTCTATGTTTTATCAAGTTAAGAGTTTATATAATTAATCATGTTTAGGATTGTAAAAATTAACATGGTTGTTATAGTTGATATCAGATGAAATGATTAGTTATTTTTGGGACTAGGATTAGAAAACACAAGTGAAGCCTTAGTGGAATGACTATGTATAATAAAAATATTCGTATGATTGGGGGGTGTATTATGTAAGTGGTTTATCATGAAAATATATATCTTTCTGGATACGAGTAGGTAAGGGAAGCTCTGGCATATATGTACATTGGAGTAAAAACTCCGACAAAGAGTTTCAGGTTTGACCCGGGGTATCCCGGTACAAGACAAGGGGCCTTTCTGCACACATGGTTATGACACTCCTAGGGGATATTCTTTGGTAAATTTAAAGGCTTATTATGAACCATTTTTTATTGAATTATAAAATGTACCTAATAATATATGTTGGCATGTAGATCATAGATAACATAAATTGAACCCTATAAATTCATAATTTATAGAAATAAAAGTTATTTATAAGTCATCCAGTTTTGTATTTTGATTCCCCATTATGTGTTAATAATTTAAGATACTTATATGTATGTATATATCGGATAGAGTAGAACCAGAATAAAAAAGTTAAGGGTTTGGTTATCTTCCCTAGTTTTTTACATTCTTTTATATCCCAAAGGTTTAGTATAATAATCCAAACACCACCAAAAATCATGGAAGAAAATAATTCAGTGAGTATGGAAAATGATGAAATCATTGCATCCCTTGAATATAATTTCTCTCATATCATAATCTGTGGATTGAACTTCCCATGGAACCTCATCATACTCCCTCTGGGGGAGT
The DNA here is from genome assembly GCA_963277665.1 of Viscum album. Lineage (NCBI taxonomy): Eukaryota > Viridiplantae > Streptophyta > Magnoliopsida > Santalales > Viscaceae > Viscum > Viscum album. The sequence goes on along the minus strand of OY728140.1, from coordinate 1,299,779,765 downwards.
TTTATGCAATTCATGGCATGGATTAGCCTTCCCTATATAGAGCCAACCTAAATTTTCATGAGAGGGAAATCACTCTCCATGTGGATAATAGACCCCCGATTTTGTACAAGTTCAAGGAGGAAGATGAATCTTCTTTAGCTCCACCATCTCCAGCATTGATATTACTGCCCAATGAGCATGCAGATTGGGCTCAGATGATTTAGTATATGTATAGAACCATCCTTGAATACAAGCCTATTTTGAGGGAATTTTATGAAGTTTTTCCAATGGAATTTCATTGTCTTCCTCCTAGAAGAGGTTTGGAATTCTCAATTGATTTTATACCTGGGGAATTTCCAATATCCAAGACTCTGTATAGAATGGAGGTTTTAGAGCTTAAGGAGATGGAGAAACAACTACAACAGAATCTGGATAAAGGGTTTATACACACAAGTGCTTCACAATGGGGTTCACCAGTCCTCTTCATCAAGAAGACGGATGGTCAATCCACCTTTGCGTTGATTATCATGAGCATAAAAATCAAGATAATGAAAAACAATACTCTCCCATGAATTGAAAACTTGTTCGATCAACTGTGTGGTGAAAAATACATCTCCAAGGTGGATTTGTGTCCGTGATATTCTAAATTAAGGGTGAAGAAGGATGATATCCCCAAGACATCATTTTGTACAAGATACAGGCACAATGAATTCATAGTAATGCATTTCTGACTCACTAATGCTCCAGAAATCATCACGGACTTTATGAATAGAGTATTTGAAGATTACCTTGACAAAATTGTGGTAGTATTTATAGATGATATTTTAAGATAATCAAAAAACAAGTTGGATCATGAGGATCATCTAAGAACTAAACATGAGACCTTGCAAAAGGATAAGGTCTAGGAAAAGTAAAAAAAGTTTGTGATCTGGTTGAAGGGGGTATCATTCTTAGGCCATATCATCACAAGAAATGGGATATCTCTGGATACATCCAAGACAGCTACAATAGTGGGATGGGCAATTCCAACATCAGTAATGAATATCCGTGTCTTTTTGGGGTTAACTGGATATTATATATGATTAATGAGAAATTTTTCACGATTTTCCAACCAACTTACTAAGCTAACTCGGAAGGGAGTAGTTATTTTAGAGTGATGAATGTGATTAAATCTTTAAGTGGTTGAAAAGGTGGCTTATAACTATGCCTGTGCTCACTTTAACCACAATTGGTGAACTTTTTTTCGTATTCAGTGATGATTTGAAAAACGGAATGGGCTATGTGTTGATGAAAAATAACAAATTCATTAACTATGATTCAAGGCAATTGAATGTTCATGAGCTGAATTGTCCAACACATGATCTGGAGTTGGATGTAGTTATCATCACAGTAATTATTTTTTGGAATTATCTCTTTAGGGAGAAGTGTGAAATATATATGAATCTCAAGAGCCTCAAGTTTATATTCACACAGAAGGAGTTTAACAAGCACCAATGAAGATTATTATAGCTTATCAATGACTATGTCTGCTAAGTCTATTACCAATCTAGGAAAGAAAACAAGGTGCAAGATGCACTAATTAGAGTCGACCCATCAATTCTATCATTGATGAGAATTGAGAAGGATCCAATATTCTTTGATTTTATGAAGATGTACATGGGATCATAAAAAGGGGAAAATCATAAATCCTTTCACAAATTATTTCTCAAACTTCTCATTTGGAAAAGTTAAAGGATGATCAAAAGTATGATTTGGGAATTAAGTAGAAACTGAAATCTATTAGGAAAGGTGAATACTCAGGGTTCAATGTTATTGAAGAAGGAATTGTGAGATTTGGGAAAATACTATGTGTTCCATCATGTCTGGAGCTGAAGAAGGAACTTTTTAATGATTCACATAGTTCAAATTTCTCTATTCACCTATGAAACCCAAAGATGTATCGAGATATATGATAGCATTATTGGATGAAAAATATTAGGAAAGAGATCACTGAGTATATATCAAAGTGATTGTTGATTTAGAAAGTGATGGAAAAGAGGCAGATGTCTAAGGGGGTGATGCAACACTTGCCCATAATAACATGGAAATGGCAGAACATAACCGTAGACTTTGTCACCAGACATCCAATGAAATAAAAAGGTAACAATGCAATCTGGGATGTTGAGGATCTCCTTAAAAAGTCTACACACTTCCTTTCAATTTAGGAGGATTATTCCATAGATCAATTGGCAAAGATATACATCTGAGAAGTGGTAAGTATGGATGGAGTACCACTATCTATTGTATTCTATAGAGATCCAAGATTCACATCTATGTTTTAGAAGAGTCATCAACATGCTCTGGATACTGAAGAGAACATAAGTATGTCCTGTTATCCTCAAACTGATTTCCAATCTGAGTGAACTATTCAGAAAATAATAGATATGTTAAGATCAAGTTCAATGGACTTTAAAAGTGGTTGGGATCAACATCTTACTCTGGTTGAATTATCCAATAAAAATTGTTTCAACTCAAGTATCTGAATGGAACAATATGAATCCATGTATGGGAAGAGGTTCAGAACACTGACATGTTGTGATGAATTCAGTGAGGGCATGCTACTAGAACCTAAAATAGTTGATGTAATGGTGGAGAAGGTGAAAACCATTCAGTGACAAATCAGGGCTTCCCCAAGTTGACAGAAGAGTAATGAACATAACAGTCGATGAGACCTTGAGTTAAATGTTGGAGACATGGTATTTCTATGCACATCTCCCACGATAATGGTCATCAGGGTTTGAAATATGGGGAAGTTAATTCCTAGGTACATCAGCACCTTCATGATTCTTCATCGTGTTGGGGCTGGGGCCTCTCGACTAACACTTCCACCTACGTTGGAAAAGTACATGATTTATTTCATGTATCCTTATTAAAGATGTATATACCAGACACTTCACATGTACTCTCTTCATAGGTAGTATATCTAGAGGATGATCTTTATTTATGGGGATCATCCAATAAAGATAATTGATCATAGAGAAAAAGTTCTATGAAGTAAGACAATTCCCCTCATCAAGGTGTTGTGGTGAAACCAAATGTTTGATGAAGTGACGTGGGAATCAAAGGAAGTTATGAATCTAAGTTACACACATCTTTTTTAGTGTGGGAAATGTAATTTATAGGGTGAAATTTCTTATGAGGGATGATTGAAACAACCTAAAAATACAGTAATGAAAATTCCTCTTGGTCTATTTAAATGTATTCTTTTGGTTATGTAAAACGTATGCACTTATTTGGTTCTATGTTTTGGATTTTAAAATACATTTATGAATTGTGACCATTTGTAATATAGTCCTTTGAACAATGACCACGTGATTATTATAAATATAGGGCTTCAACAAATACAATTTACTTAGACAAAGGAAGAAAAGTCCTCATTCAATAGACATTCCCCATAAAAATACCATTTAAAGAATCTCAAAAAGGACGTGTCATCATTGGACTTTACACTTAACCAAGCCCAAGCTGAACTTGAATACATTTAGCTCATGCAGAACCTAATACAAGAGAAGTGGAAGTTGATAGAGATTACCCCTTGAAAAATGTTATTTGAGACACCCTGAGAGACTATCACCATCGCGCACATTACCCAAAGGTCTTCTGTGGGTGTTTTAAGGGGTTATTCAACATGACCCTAGTACTATGATTATATAAATTATTCATGTATAGAGAATATAATTTTTTTTAATTGTTGTTACTTTGTAAATAATTTTTAAATAAAAATAGTATTTTTAGTTAATATTCAACTAAGAAATATATTTGGATGAATTAATGGATTTTTAAAATCATAATATTTAAATAATAAATTTTTATTATTATTAAATTACGTTTTATTAAATAAAAATTATAGTATAATTTTATGAATGAAATTTTATTTTGTATTAAGGTTTGAAAGCCGTTATTGTCAAAACCTATGAATTTTAGAAAAATAGTAGTTTTTATATCAAATGTAAAAATTCACATATTTAGAAAAATATTTAGATAAAAAATATATTTTTTTTGGAATCATAACATTGAAATTATCCAACAGGAATTTTTCATAATTTTCAGAGATGGTCAAATTTTTGTGTAAAAATAAAATATTGTTTAAATATATAATGTGTTTTACAACATCTTAATGTCCCAATAGTGATTTAATAAAATACTATAAACATTATTTTTCTCCAATATATGTTTTAACATTAAAATAATTTTATTTTGTGTTTATTTTATTTTATTTTACTAAGATTTAATTGACCTGCAAAGGGTTATAAAACATTTTATCTTTGTAAATTTTTTTCCTTGAGGGTGTGCCTCACCTTCACATAAGCAAACCTATTATTATAAGAAGTTCGACCATTGGATTTATAAAATATTTTATTCCACTCCCCTTTGGAAAAACCCATTGGAAAAACCATGGGTTGGTCTGAGTTTTGGATTAGTTTAATGTGTGGTGTCCCAAACCTTAATAATAAAGAATTCTCTCTCCTTTCCAATATAAAACATCCCAAGATCCCACATACTCTTCACTCAAAATATTTTGAGTTCTTACAATCTCTTATCTCCTCTCTCTAGAATCCTCCCAAGGTGCCCCACACTCCCGTAAAGGCCCTCAAGACTCTCCCTTGCCTTTGGGATCACACTTTCATGTAAGGGATCCTCACTTTCCTTATTTATGTCCAAGTTTCCATATATTTTTATTACATTTTATTTTATATTATATATGTTGGAGTATGATATCAAACCTCCCCCATAATTCCCTGTTCAGGTATAAATAATGAGATATACCCTTAATCTCTTATTAAGTCCTTCCATGTATACTCGTTACCATGCCGAAATTCCGTAAGGAATATCTCTCTCCTCATTTACATTCTAGTAATTCTTTGGTATCATGAGTCTAAATTCCATTACAATTACTGGGAAATGTATCTATATTAATCATTAATATCAATTTAATGTACATATGATGAGACACCCATTTCTGTCTCATCAACCATTTTTTTCAATTCTTATGTCATGTCGTTACGCTGCAGAAATTACATTGCGATTTTCCAAGCCAAAGTCATTGTGTTGTGAATACCAATCCCATTTCTCAATCAAGGGTATTCACCTTTATGAAAATTTACTTATTTTTTAAAAACAAATTCCTGTAATAATTCCACACTCCTTTAACAGGGAATAAATGATTATTTTTAATGAATCCATGTTTTACAAGGGTGTTACACCTCCCAATTTTAAAATGGAAACTCCTTCCCTAACATAATCAGAAACATTGAACAAATTTTAAGGACTATGATATTACAAAATCCGATTCAAACTATATTATCCATGAAATAGAGGTTATTTTCACACAAAGACAAATACATAATAAGGCTTAATGTGTAATCTAATTGGGGAGACCCAAATAAAATGTAATATTATTAACTAAATTGTTTCAAGGTTATTTATTCATCCATATACTCAATATATTCTATAAAAACATAAGTATTGTTTAATAAATATAATAACTTACTAAAATTTTATTTTTTATATGGAAAAATAATTATCTACCTCCTTTCTATCTAATGGAAAATAAAAAACATCAATCATGTGTATTTGGAGACTACTGCCTCCATGAATCGATGCATTTTATTTTTCATGAATGACCTATAAAATATAATATATATATATATATATAGATTTAATGACAATATAAAATATATATTATTTAATTATGATTCTGTAATGGTAAATTATTTTTTAGCATCATTTATTTTTATCTATTTAAATTTGAAAACATCACTTATACGTATGAGTTGACTACCTCCTCCATAAAGTGATGCAATTATTTTCTCATAATATATATAAACATATTTTTCTAAATATGTATATAATTAGTAAATATTATTTTTTGGAAAATATTATGATTCATTAGATGATGGGATAAAAAAATTTAATTGACTAAAATTACCAAACGAAACCAAACAAGGAAAACATAACAGTTAACTAATAAACATTGATTTTAATGACATTTTTAAAAAAATGTGTAATTATAAAATATAATGGAAATAAATACAGTAATATGAGTATGATAATATTTATTAATTATATATATAATACTTTATAATTAATTATATTTTAGGTTATATGACATATAAATCATGTATGGACTTGCTGTGAGGATTCATGATTCAATCACACTTTTACTAGGAATTTTGTATTATTTCGTCCAATTTGAAGTAATTATATGTTATTTTAATCAAAAATAATTTATATTAAATTATAATATGGTTATTTATGGGTTTTTGAAGTATTAATTTTATCTTACCCCTCTTTAGACCTCAAAAATACAAAATATATTTTATTAAAAAAAGACAACCTTCATCGAGAAAACTTTTCACCCATGTCAATATTCTTGAAAATATTTAGTGAATTTTATTTTATATTTTAAATTATTTGAAAATATTTAAAAAACATATTTTATAATTATTTTATAAGGATTTTATTTTGATTTTTTAAGAAGTGTAAAAAGATTGATATTATTTTATTTTATCAAATAAAGGGAAGTTTCAAAATATCATGAATATTTTTTAAAATATTCCTTTAAATGATTTTATCATTATCTAAAGTAAAACTATTTATCATTTGGTTATGATTTTTTGTTTTTAATTTTTCATATAGAAAAAAATATCTCATCATGTTTTTCAATGCATACTTATAATATTTTTATATATTTATTTTAAACCATGTCAATATTCATTAATGATTTTTATTATTCACAAGTGATCTTATATTAGGATACCATCCACCTTATGTCTTTTGATTTCCAAATATGATGATTTTTAATGAAATATTTATGAAATCAATTTCTTTTTTCTTGGATAAATTGGTTACGAATAAATGTTGTTTAATTCTATGATATTATAACATATATATGTATAGATTTAAGTATATAAAGTGTAATAATAATAATTCCTATACATTTAATGTATTTTTTAAATATCTACATCTCATGTTATAATATGAAAGGGAATATAGAGTGAACCTAATCCATTGTTGGACTATGTCTACTGTGATAGTCTAAGATGTGATAATTCAAAAAGGAAATTATTTTCTATGATTATTTGAATGATAAAAACATATATCATAATAATTTGATATTTTATAAAGGATCATTAGGATCATGTTATCATACCCATAATCATATTAACTCCTCACTTATGATCATTGATTCATATCAACCTTGTTTACTCTTATTGATCATTTAATATAACAATTTTTTGATTCATTTTCCCCATCTTATGAATGATGGTTTTATGCAGTAAATATATCATAGGGGAACTATTTTATATTAACCTTGTGGGTGATTGAAAATATAATTAATTAAATAAGTTTTTTTAATCAAGTATAAAATGAAAAAAACTTATTATGATTATTTGGAATTTATTTTTCTCATATGGGTTGAATATCAATATATAATGATGTCATATTTTTGTAATTTATGCTTGAGTCATCGTATTTGATATCATAGTATGATTTATTTATTATTGGGGAATATCATTAGAAACTGTTAGTGAAAACAAAAATCATAACCTTAAATATAAGAACTATACTAAACTTTTGGAAATATAAGGTGATATTGAATTCCTAGAAATGATATCCATGTCTACATATAAACATGTTGATTCAGTGTCTATAACAGATTCACCTAGAAGAAATTACCCTAAAATGACAACAAGCTCTTCACTCGATCATCACATCGTTCATGACAATGAGGCCTGACTATAAACCTTGTATTATACTCTTAGTGTTTGATTTTATCATAATTAATATTCTATTTGTTAACCATTATGATGTAAATAAAATATATTTATGTCATATAACATCAACCTAAAAGAAAATGGAAAACATAGACTCAAACCCGTAATTTCACCATCTGATAAAAAGGTTTCATATATTAGGATATATATTGTATTATTTCTATTATTATTTTAATTATCACTCTTATTTTTGAGGTTTCATTATTAAACCATTCTTTTATGTTTTATAATCCAGGTAGTAAGGAATTTATAGTCATCTAAATAATTATTATCCTATGTAACTGAATATATGAGATAGGGATGAAAAATATTTTTGTTTTCACACATAGTCCCTCAAAAAATGAAAATTAATATGAATCATTTAGAATAGACAGACATAAAATGGAAGGAACACTTACCATTGTGAGCATTATAAAATAAGTTTACCCTTATATCATTTTATGTTCTAATATAAAAAATATTGGCTTATTGATCAAATATATGGAAAATATATTTTATATTCTTCAAATCGTAGATCAGGATTAGGTTATATTTTTTAGGAACCATTTGTATGGTTAAACTTATCAATCGTGGGATTATGTCATGATAATAAGGAATGACTAAGATATTGAATCCATGAAATTGAAATTGTTTAAGATTATATATTTCTATAAATATTTATATAGTACTCTCCATACTAAAATTGAAAGAAAATATATAAAACGAAATTAAAAATATTATGGATCTACTAAAATATATGAGAAAATTTCCCATGAATTTGAATGTATGAATCACTCATTATTACCTCCCATGAATTGAAATTTTATTGACACATTTGTGTTAGAAGAGAACGTTTCCAATAGATATTTTTAGTAAGATACTTTTATTACAATGAATAAAACGGTTGATTTATTATCAAGGATGAAATAAGTACTTGAGACTCCTATTGTCATCATGGTTTTGGGGTAATGAAGAAAGATATGAAATTATGTTGAAATTTTAAAAAGAAAACTCACATTTGAAATGAAAATAAACTTTATTCATGTAAAAAAATGCGGAATTAATCCTTTGAAAAATTAACATGATGGAAAATAAAAAAATATTGTGGAAAGGACGTCCATCTATAAAATTAGTGTATAAAATACATGATGGGTAAAATAAATGCTAAGAATAATGATCTAATATATGCACTACCCAAACTCCAATGTATTAATTTAAATAATTATATAGATTATTTTTACTAATTCATAAATCTTATGGTAAATAATGATAGTCATCACTAACAACCTCTTAATGAAAATGTGAAAGGTAGGGATTATTAAATCATAACAACTAATGCAAGTCATGATAACAAAGTGGTGAAAGGTGAACTTATCATCCTCTATAGAACTGGTTATTTCATTATATCCTAATGAATCTTTTATATCATTGTAATTTTTATGATTTAAGAGAACATATATCATATTAATTTATAATATTTTGGGTCAATATATTATTGTTTCCCCAAATAGTGAGGTTTTATGTGATTTTGGGAATGAATTAGATCTCTATATATATCCCATATAAATTCAGCAGAAAGGAATGCCTCATTTTATAATATGAGTCAACGTATGATCATCTCTAATTATAAGGATGAATGTGAACATCTAATGGAAACTATTTTCGTCATATGTGATGAATTCCATAATAATAAGGGATATTAATCTCAAATTGTACGTTAGTAAAATAAAATTGAAGATATTTATATTATTTTTGAATAGACCAATGTATTTCTGAAATAGCTAAATATCCTTCCTCTTAATCGTGATGTTTTCTTAATATAAATTATTCTTAATATTACACTTTTTCAAAATACATCTTATAAAATTTCTCCAATTGAGATTCAATAATTGAATAATTCACTTCAATACAATTTTTCAATGGGATTTTTACCCCTTAGATCATCACAATGGTGTCAACATATTCTCATTCTTAAGAAAATATATATTTTAATGCATACTTTCATTCATTACAAAGAACTAAACATTATCACAATAATAAAAAGTATATAATACCAAGTATTTATGACATGTTTATTATACTACATAATTCTAAATAAATTTCCAAAAATTGATATATATTCAAGATATAATCTGTTAATGATCAAAGGGGAGAATATTCACAAGAAAACCATTTGATCATGGTTTTGAAAATAGGACTTTATTTTGATTTAATTTAGTCATACCAATTACAAAAATATAATTATGGATCTAATGAATTGAATATTTAGAGATTACCTTGATCAATTTTTGGTATTATTTATAGATGATAAAATAATATCTACCATGATAAAAGAAGAGAGTGGTGATCATTTGTGGATTATTTCCATGAAATAGAGGAAATAAAGTTGTTTCTAAAATTTAGAATTTATTAATTCTATATGTAAAATATATCATTATGGTGTCATGTAACTTTAATAGAGTAGGTATCAGTAGATTCTTTAAATATATAAGTTATTGAAGAATGTCACTAGAAAAAAAATAGTTTCTAACATTCATAGTTTACATTAATTGGATGAATATTAATAATGAGGTTTTTAAATATTCTCAGGAATATTAAATTCATAATCTACATTGATGAAAAAGGTATATATACTAAAATTGGTATATGATTATAAATAAACATTCAAGGTGGTGAAGTGAAGTTTGGTTAGTGCATTTATTCTTACACTGTCTTACAATAAAGAATGGTTTTTGATGTGCACTAATGCATCAATGAAATAACAATGACGTTTACTCCTGTAAAATGATAAGATATTTGAATATTCCTTAAGAAAATTGATGATTCATAAGAAAAATACTTGACATGGAATTTGGATCTTAAATTGATTATTTATTATTTTAATGTATATAGGTATTCTCACTATACGTAAAAACATGATATATTTACAGATCATAAAATCATGAAAAATATATTCTCATGGAAAAACTTTAATATGAAATAATAGATGTGTATGGAGTGGATTATTACCTATGAATTCCCTACACTTTACCAAAATTTAAAGGAAAACAAGGTCACTAATGAACAATGTCTGAAAGATCATTCTATGATCCCTATAATGAGGACTAAAAACGATACAATACATGTGGATTTTTAGATGATGGATCTTTAAATCATAGGTAAATATGAGAAAACTCATCACAATCACATGAATATTAAACCACCAATCATGTAATCATTAAAAATGTATAGATGTAAGATCGAAACCTTTAAAGTATAAATTAAATGATTTAGAGTTCACCCTTGAATATGATGGAAAGTGGTTTTTTATGAATAAAATATATAGATATATTCTATAACAAAATTGGATAATTATTAGCTGGATGAATAACATTGATTTTAATTATCTATCCTTTATGAATATACATATACATATATAGATATAAATTATAAATTATTGTGGAACCATATAAATTTTGTTATTTTACATTATTTATCTTGATTCTTATTGTGAATTAAAGTTAATGTTTAACATCATAATTCTAATTATATGATGAAATAATTACCCATACCTATGTGAAAATGGAAAAAATCACCATAAACATTGTCATAATGGTGAAAATATCTAATTGACACAAAAAAACTTGTTTTATATTAGATCACATATGATGGAAACAAATATAATTACTACCAATGAATATTTTCCTCATGATAAAAATTCTTGGATATAAAATAAGGAAGTGTGAATGCTGCATCGAGTACCATAGTAAATTATATCTAATATAGAACTGAGATTTATGTCAATGCTATCCGAATGTCTTCTGAAAAGCAAGAATATTTAATTAACCTTTATCATAGTACATATTCTATATATAGATGGTATGTTTGAGATAACCATTCAAATCCAAGAATAAATTCAATGATCATTCACTATGGATTTAAATGGTTGTTGGTATAAAAAAAATACTCTTGTGGAAGTTTCTTACAACAATAACATTCTATCAAGTATTTAGAAGGATAATTATGAATCCCTTTATAGAAGAAATTACATTACTAAAAATTATATGAAGAAATTATATAATTAAACCTCTAATGACTTGGGCTAGATATGAAGATGGTATAAAAATTATCTTCATCCAGCATCAAATCATTGTTTCATAGATTTAAAAAAATGAAATGTGTAAAATACTTCAAAAGAATAAGAGATAAATATTGGTGATAGGTTATTCAGATAAGAATATCCAAAGAATAATTTTACTATATTAAGAAATAATGGATCTCTAATCCCAAGATATATTAGTCCCTATGGGATTTCAGATATTTTCAAGATGGTAGTTTATTGTTGGCCGCTTCTATGTACCACTCTTTGGTTCATATGGTATTCAACATATCAATTGTTATAAAGTATATACCTACTCATTCTGAGGTAATTAACATATAAGGCAAAAAAAATTCCCATCATCATCTATATTAGAAATTAATAATAATGATTCCTGATTGATGAGACAATGGTATGAAGAACAACACTACTCAAATAGTCAAATTTTATGGTGAATACATGAATTGGTAGAAGCTACATAAGAAACTAATGATATAATATACCAAAATTAACCAAAACTGACTCTATAAAAATAATTTAATTTTGGAGCATAATTATTTGAAGTGGTGTGGAATATAAAACCCATTATTTTAGAATAAATAGTTTAATAAATTTAATATTTTTAGGTTGTGATGAACACACAACTAAACATAATTCAATATATATTTATTACAATAAAAATATTGAATACATAACTATATTTTTAAATGTATTTTATAAATAAATTTTTAAATAGGGTCAAATTCACACACAAAAATTCAATTAATACTTCAAAGCCTTTTTTTTATAATTAAGAATTATTATTAAATTTAATACATTTTTTGAATGATATTGAAAAAAATCATTGATATAATTTATCTAAAAATTAATAAATTTATTAATTAAATCCATGAAATGGTTATGTAATTAAAATTTAAAATATTATAATAAATATTTTATATTTCAAAATATTGTGTTAAAAACACTGTTATATATATATATATATATATATTTCTAATCTATATTCTATTATTTTTTCTATAAAACATATGAAATGGTATTTTATATTCATTGATAAAACATAATTCTTATTATTCATTGATTTTTAATTTTATATAAATAAATATGAAATCATTTAATGGTAAAATATCATATTTTTTAGACAACTATTTTTTATAACATCAATATATTTTTTTATTTTTATAAATTAAATTAAACACTTCTGATGAATTATTTTAAATAAATGTAAATTTATTATATTTAGTTATATAAATTATCATTAATATAATTTTTATAAACTAGAAAGGAATAATAAAAAAAACATTTTTATACATATTGATATATTTTTTTCAAATTGGATTTTACATGTTTTTCCTATGTAAATTAGAATTAATTTTTTCCACGTCAAGAAATTTAATATTATAAAATTGATTATAAATTTTTAATTAGTAAATTAATATTATGTAATAACATCCAATTTCTTTTTTATCATGGAATAAATTTACCATATAAAATATTTGAGATCATAATAATAGTTTAAATAATTAAAGGGGGTTACCCTATGAAATATGAAATAATGTATCACTAATTAATCTAAGAATTAGATTATTTCAGAGGGTTTAAAACCTATTGTATCATATTTGTTAAATTTGTTATTAATTAGTTCCACCTTTATTTGATACCTATATTTTATATTACTAAAGATATGCATATTTAGAAGGGTGTTAGTCTAATAACATATAGAAGGGATCCTCTACATCGACCAGTGTAATGACCCATAATTTTAACAATGGAATTTCCATTATGAATATAAATGTGTGTCCAATTTTATAATAAAATATAATACACATATACCACATGATAAAAAAAATTATTTTATATTAATTGAAACATTACATTTAGAGAATAAAAATTTCCTCAAGAATTTAAAATATTATAATGGGTAAAATATAAAATAGAATTGATAAAATATAAAAATTAGGATATCCTCGATCCACAAAATTAACTTAACTCGCAATCAATTCTCTGAAAATAACAAATGAATATTATTAATGATATATTCATCTTGAAGATGAATATTCATCTACAACTTTGATTATTCTTTATATCTACGAAAATATAATCCCAAAAAATCCCACATGTCTTATTTTATTTAGAATCACTAAATGACTAATTATAAGTGTAAGACCTCATGTACTTATAAACAAAATTTTTTTCATTATAGTATTAAATAATAAATTTTGTTATAAATTTGTAAAGAAATAAGTTATATTTAGAAAAATTAAAGACTTTTTATTGATTAAATTTTTAGATGACCAGATGAATAGTAACATAGCCATTAAGAATAATAATCTTTCCAATAGAATATTAATCTCATCTACAAATGTATAAATAAAATTTAGGTATATTATGATTTGAAATTTGATATATTTAAATTAGTGAATAAGTAAATAAATTTTTTGAAACAGATAAACTAATTCTTATAAATTTCGTTATACATGAATTTTTATAGATAATTTTATAATTAATTTCACAAATTAAAAGAAATATTATTTTCATAAAATTGATTCAAAAATCAATATTTTATTTTCTTATGGTTATAATATTAATTTATGAGGCCTTGATTAATTTTTTTCAAGGTGTTTCAAAATTAGCTATAATTTTAAATTTTTTCGAATAAATTAGGATTTTATTTATAAATTAAATTTCACATATAAAAAAATTATTTTCAAAAATAGATTTTCCTTTTTTGAGTTCTACACCTTTAATAATGGTTGGGGTTGTTGTTTTTTTATTTTTCTGAAATACATGAATTTTTGTGAATAGTGAAATATGGTAATTTATGGTATATATATACATTATATGGTAAATACACAATTTCAAAAATAATAAATTATGTATGAACCAGAATCTTGAACATGATTATATTTGTTTAATATATTTATTGATAATGCTCAAACTATTCACAGAGTTGAGAAAAAATAATAAACTAATATATCAATTATCAAAAAACCATCCTCCCATATACTATAAATATCTCCCCTCACCCATTATTCTCTTTAGAATCATAATGCTTTGATAATTATTAAAATCTCCCCAATAAACATTCCAAGCTTCATATACATGTCCTTGACATTTCTATGTCTCAAAAAGGCTAAAACCAAGGGCCCTAAGGAGAATCTCAATGAGAATATATCATGAGGTAAAAATTCTCAATAATTGTCTTTGATTATGTTTATTTTATTATACTATCTTCACTCATTATCCTAGAGGCATGAAAAACCCATTATCATATATATAAAATAAAGATTTCATGATTATATAAAAATACATTATCATACTTCTTCTCCTCTCACGTTTATAAAACATTTTAATTTGTTGAAATATATTTTCATGTGTATGATATAAAAACTTTTATTTTTTAGAATTGAAATATATACAAACTATTAAATTATATATAGAAACTAGTTTATGATTACTGAATAACTACAAAACTGATCTAAATGAATATCATTAATGTTTTATCAAATGATTTATAATTATATCAAAAAATGATTTCTTTTATAATTTAATATTCTAGAAACATATTAACCCGATTTCATTCATCTTCTTTAGTTCTCTTATATATGATATGAAAATCCAATATGTATAGACTATGTAAACCATGCAAATAACTCCCCCAAAATAATGGAAATAACAAAATAATATTAAAAAATGAGTGGAATGATGTTATAATATAACAATATAAGTTGTTATAAAAATTATTATTTTTCTATGAAATATTAAAAACACACTTTTAACCAATATACAAGATGTTTTGAAACATTTTAAGTAAGATATACCTGACATAAGGGAATTCGTTACCCAATTTTCATTCATTGGGATAACATTCTACTTCATTAATTATGTGGTACTAAGATTATTTTTATTATGAATTTTTCTTATATTATGTCTTATTATGTGTAATTATTGTGTATTCATATATTCCTTTAATTATATTAATTATCACTTCATTTCTCTGATATTTTTTTGGGTCTTTTCTTTTAAAATTCACGTTTAAACTTTTATAAATATCAAACGGGATGTTTTTATGAGTTTATTGTTCATTTATTATTATATAATGGTTTTTGGGAGTTGATACTCATGATGTGTGGGACATATATCTCCCTCCAACGCATTTAGTGTATTTAATTTGGGTGTCATCTGTATGGTTACTCCATGTTTAACTTTTATGGTTGCACTATAATGTAGATGTGAGGGTAATATACTAAGGTAGGTGTGAGGTTTACAAAACATAAGGTAGATGAGAGGTTTAAAATATAAAATAACTCGTAAATTAACCTATATGGTGTAATAATGTTTTTTATGTTTTAAGGAATTCCATTTTTTTATAATGTTTGTTAATGATACTTTAATGGAGATATTTATGAATTTTTCAAGGTGATTTCATATGATTGTATGTATTCATGGAATATTGGTTTCGCTCCTTTTTATATCCCTTACTGATTTTTTTGTGTTCATCCCATGTTTTAAAAATGTTTTTCACAGGGATTAATGATTGGTAAATTTAAAAAATAATCTATGATGAATATTATGAATACTTTATAAGAAATGTTTTCATGTTATTATTATAAACAATTTTATTATGAAATAATGGATATTGTTTTAGTTGTACCAAATTTGAATGAATCTGGGTTTATATGTGTTTTTTTTTTCCTGATATTCCAAAAAACTAAACTAGAAAGATATTTGGTAATATAAATAACTGAATTATAAATTGATTTACTAGATTATGTTAGGCTTAAGGTCGGGTCCTTATTGTTGGTATCAGAGCCTAGTTTATATAAAATTATGTGTTATGATGATGTGAGGAAAATAACATAAATTATTTTTAACATTGGTATATTTTGAAATTATTGAGAATCTAAAGATTATCAAACCTTATCCTATAATCTATTTCTATCAAAAATGGTTTTCTGTAGAAGAAATTGGGAAGCTAGAGTTGGAAGGAACCTAGAAGCTGAAATCATTCCAAATCCAAAACCTGGAATGGTAGTCATTCAAACTAAGAATATTTTCTGAATAATGGGTTTCTAACATCAGCAATATATATCAGTGGAATACATACATGAGAACATATATAACTACCACAATGGAACATGATTATAGTTGAAAATTATATGAGGCAACACCCTCCTACTTTTAGTGGATCTTTGGACCCAATTGTAGATGAAGAATAGATTATTTACATTGAAAATATATTTGATGTTATTGTATGTTCATGTAATCAAATGTCTAGTTTTTTATGTATTTTTTAGTAGGTGAAGTTGATTAGTGTTAGTAAATGGTCAAGAATATTAGGGACCCAAATGAGATTGAATACATAGAATTAAATGAATTTAAGAATATATTCCTGGAAATTGTTTTCCCTACATTTGTTAGGATAAGGACAAAAATGAAATTATTTCAATTGAAGCAAAAAGAGAAAGATTAAATTTTCATCTATGAAGAAAAATTATCCCAAATTGAATGTTATACTCTAAATATTATTCAATATCTTTATTGAAAAATCAATTATTTTTACTCATGATTGATTCCAATATATTGAACTTCATTGGCTTTATTTGAATTCAAATGTTATAAGAAACTTGTACGATATGCTAAGATGGTTGAAATAGAGTTTTCTAATGATCATGTGTACTTTTAAAATAATATAATAAAGGGTACATATATATTTTAATGGATAGAAATCAACCAATGAAAGATTAAGGTAATATTGTTTAGTTTCTGGTTTTTGAAAAGTGTGGTAAAACTAAGCCTTGGGAATTACTTAACAACAATGGGAAGAGGTTTCAATGTGGTAAATTTATAAATACATCCCCAAATTATAATGAAAATGATATTTGTATTATTCATAATAAGAAAACTATAATGTTTTTAAAATATAGAGGTATGGGTAAATATGAAAATACTTTCCCAAAGAATGATCTGAATGATTTAAACAATCCATACTATAAGTAGAGATGTGTAGTTAGGTCCTTTTCTACAAAATCAGCTGATGTCGGACCATCCAATGATGTTGTATAATGTATATTGCTTTTTTACTCATATTTGGATAATCTATTATTCGATACAAGATCAACACATTCCTTTATTAGTGATAAATTTTCTAATTAATTGGAATTTTCACCTACAGAAATAACACCATAACTTATGGTAAATAAACTAAGGGAAATATTACAGCAAGAAATGAATTATAAGAATATTATTTTTTTCTCTAGATTAAACATACCTATAATCATTTAATTTCCTTAGTAGAATTTGATGTCATTCTAAATATTGACCCACCTTATGTTTATCATGATGAGAGTTATTGTTGAGGCCAAGAAGTTTTTTTTCCAAAAAGAGTTTCTCTTTGAAAAAAATAAACCCATTAAACTTATAACATATGAGAAATATAATAAATAGTTAAAATATGGAAATGGAATTTATCTTTCTAATATAGTTGAAAACAAAGGAACTGTTCAAATTAATGATATTCCAGTGGTTAATGTATACATGAATCTGTTTTCTAATGTGTTTTATTGTGTTATACCTGATAAGAATTTTTAATTTACTGTTAAATTAGATTTTTATTCTAATTCAATTTCAAAACCACATATCAAATTACACAAGTGATTCTTCTTGAAATGAAAAATAAGATGCACGAGTTTCTGGATAAATGCTTCATTCATCCTAAAAAATAGTCATGGGGTGCCCCAATTTTGTTTGATAAAATGAAATATGTTTCCATGAGTCTTTTTATTATTTTTATTTCTTTGTGTAACATTACTGTTAAGAATATGTATCCATTTCACATATCAAGGACTTGTTTGATCAAATCTTGGTTATTTAGTGTTTCTCCAATTTTGACATGTGGTGTGGGTGCCATTAGTTGACAGCAAAAGAGGATAACATACCAGAAATAGCTTTAGTACTAAATATGGAAAATATGATTTTTTATTCCCTTTGGTTCGAAAAATTCCCATCTTTTATTCCTAGAACTTATTAATTGATGCTTTTTTTAATATATAGATATTTTTTTTGTTTTCTTATGCCATTTTTGTCTTTTCAATAATTTATGAGGTTTATGAAAAACATTTAAGGATAGAATTATAAACTCTAAATGAAAAAAATGTTATATGTAAAATTAAATAAATGTAATTTTTTGTTGCAATAGATTAATTTTCAAGGGATAATTATAAATAATGATGGAATAAAAATTGATCATGCCAAAACAGAAGTGGATGATAAATGAACTGGACCTAAAAAAGTTACAGAGATTCAGATTTTTCTTTGATTATCATGTTGTTACTAACTGGATGCTAAATATATTTCAATGTTATGTATCCCACTAACTAATTTATCATGAATAGGGGTATTATTTATTTTCATAGAATAATGGGATATTTGTTTTTTGGAACTGAATAATAGATTGTTGAATGCTCCAGTTTTTACCGAGCCTTCAAGAAATAGTTATATTTTTATCTAAAATGATGCTTAATTAAGAGGATATAGTTGAGTTCTGATGATGAATGATCATGTAATTTCATATTCTATAGGACAATTGAATCCCCATGAGGTAAATTATCCCATAGATGGTTTTGAATTAGAACCAGTGGTTTTTTGTTGAAAATTTCAAGGCATCATTTAAACGAAACCAAATGTAAAATATATACTAACAATAAATGTATAATGTATGCATTCCCTAATAATAAATTATAAAAGAGGCTAGAATATGGATTGAACTCACATGTGATTATGATGGAATGATCAATTTCCATCCAAGATAAGTAAAAAAGATTGGTTGATTACTTGAATCAAAACATTATTTATCATTAACCCTACAACATTTGGAAAAGTCCCCTTGATTAATGATTTAATGAAATTTTGTTTTTAAGTTGTTGGTACAGAAAATTTCATCCTTTTTAATTAGGTACCAGTGTAGTAATATTTATAAAATAGAATTATGAATGATCATAACAAATACCATGAGTAACAGAATAATTTAAACTTGGTTAATATTGGTATGTTGATAGAATTTAACATTTATAAAGATTTTTTTAAGATATAGAAAGAGATTATGTGTGCCTTTTGTTTCCTAAAAGATGAATGATTTTTTATGTCATACATGTAGTTATAAATTTTCAAATAATTTGGAAGTACTATGATTTATAGAGACCTTCAAGAGTATTTCTAGTGGGATGGAATGATAATAGATATTACATAGTTTACCAAAACAATTATTTACATGTGAACATGTTAATGAAGAGGGACAATGACAAAACAGGATGATTCAACATTTTCCATTTCTAGAGTGGAAATGAGAAAATATATCTATAGACTTTATAGTGGTACTAGGAAATAATTCTCTAGGTAAAAATTTCATTTTGGTTATTATTGGTCGACTATCTAAATCATCATATTTTATTCCTTTTGAAGATTTAGTGTCTTTGAATCATCATTCTAGGCTATACCACAATGATATAATAAGCTAACATGGAGTACCTATTTCCATTGTATGTCACTGTGACCCCTGTTTCAATTCTATATTTTAAAGAAAGGCCTTTAGAAGTCTTTAGGCATAGAATTTAATTTCCTCAATGATTTTCATCCTCAATCTAATAGACAAATAAATAAAAAATAGCATATAATGGATGATATTCCTTCAGATTGTTCAATTGGATACTAGGGATGTTGGGATTAACATATTTCATTATTTTATTTTTCTTATAATAATAGTTTTTATTCTAGTGTGCAGATGTGACCTTTTAAGGGATTTCATGGGAAGTAGTTTGGAACTCCAGTGTTTTGGGATGATATGGGGGAATGAAATTTTATAGCAGCAAAATTAGTAGAGGATGTTTCTGAGAAAGTGAAGATGATTAATAAAAACATGAGGATATCTCAATGCAGGCATAAATGTAATGTGGATAACAGGATCGAAAAATCTTATTTTAATGTAAGTGATCCTGTTTTCCTTAAAATTTCTCCTTGGAAAAGTGTGATACAGTTTGGTAATAAAGGAAGGATAATTCCACAGTTCATTAAAACATATGAAATCCTTGAGAATGTTATATTGGTCACCTACAGAGCACCTTTAACTCTTAGTTTATCTTATGAACAAAATTTTCTTCATATTTTGATGATGAGAAATTATCTTCCAGGTTCATCTCATGTTTTGGTCCCAGTAGAAGTACAACTGAAAGAGAACTATTCTTAAGAAGACACACTTGTTCATATTATTGATTATAGTGAGAAAGTGTTGTGGAATATCATAATCCATATATTTAGGTTTTTGTTTAATACTCACATTGTTTAAGAAGCAACATGGTAATCTTAATATTATATGAGGGAAATGAACCCTCACTTGTTTAGTAAGTAGATAATAAATTGAGAGGATACAATTTCTAGAAGGTTGGGAGAATATAACAACCCAATTACATATAAAATTAATATTTATTCATTTTGGAATTAAATAGTTTAATTTTTTATTAATTTATAATGAAATAAGTTATGATTATATAAATTAATGACTTTTTATTGATTGAATAGTAACTTGACCTTAGGAATAGTAGCATAACCATTAAGAATTCTAATCTTCCTGTAGAAGAGTAACTTCACCTAAATAAATATAAATAATATTATTTATATGTTTAAATATAATATATATATATCATAGAATATGATAATAAATATTTTAAAAATGATAAATTAATTCTTGGTATTTTTAGACATAAATGTATAATTATAATTTTATAATTTATTTAAGGTTTTGAAATAAAATTTATTTTCATAAAATATATTCATAAATTAATATTTTATTTTCTAATGATTATATGAATGTTTTATAAGATCATGATTAATTTTTCAATTTTCTATAAAATCAGTTATAGTATTAAAATTAGTATTTAGCAATTAAATTATGTTAAAATTAAAAAAATAAGTATCCCATATTAAAAAAATATTTTCCAAAAAAATGCATTTTTTAATTATAAATGTCTATATATTGTTGTTGGTGAACCTTTTGTATTTTTCTAAAATACTTTAATTTCTGGTGATTACTGAAATATGGTAATTTACGGAACTAACCATGGAAAACATGTAAAGAACGCATTTGAAATAATGGATATAACAAAATATTTTTAATAAATGGGTAAACTTATTCTATAAAATGCACATATAAGGTGTTATGAGAATGGATTCGATTATATAAAATATTAATAACCCTTTATTAACAATGATGAAGAAGTTTTGAACACATTTTAAGTAATACAAACATGAGTTAGGAGAATTTTTAAACCAACTTTCATTCACTAGGTTAATCTTATACGTCATTAATTATATTGAGAAAAGATTATTTGGGTAATTAATTTTGTTTATATTATGTTTTACTATGTGGAATTATATTTTATTCACATATTAAATTCATCCTATAAATTCTAACTACAATTATATTATTTTATTAAGGGATTTTCATTTGAAATCATTTCATACTTTTATAAAATTAAAAAATGTTTTTTAATGCATGTAATCTTATTTTATTATTGTGTTGTGGTCTTGGGAATTATTTATAATGAGGGTTGGGAAATAAATCTACCTCCAATGAATTGGTTATGTTTATGTTGGAGGTCATCGATATGGTTACACCAACTGTAAAACAAATTATGACCTTACAAGGCAGCAGTAAAGGTTACATTGTAAGGTAGTCATGAGGGTTACAAATCTTAAAGTTGTAATAAGGGTTAAAATATTAAGTCATTAATTCCCCAAATAACAGATATAGTTTATTTATGGTTTCTATGTTTTATAGAAATCTCTTGTTTCACTATGTAATCATATGACACTTTATGGGTGAGAAGTATCGCTTTGTGAAAATTATTTCATATATTTATAATTATTAATGTGCTAATGATTTCTCTCCATTGTTTTATATCCATTACTGAGATTTTTGTGCTCATACAATGTTTTAAAAAAATTTATAGGGTTTAAATTTGATTAAAAGGAAAGGATAATCCAATATGACTGTTGTGAAAAAAAAATTTATGAAAATATTTAATGGTTTTATTATAATATTTTTTATTATGAAAAAACTAGATATTTTTATAGTTGTACCGACTTTGTATGTTTGTAGGTTGATATGTTTGAGTTATGTCATAAATTTCAAAAACTCTAAAACAAAAATATATTTTAGAATTTAAATAGGTGAATTATAAAAGAATTTACTATATTATTTTATGGGTAATCCCATTTCCCTATACTAAAATACATAAGAAGTATTTCAAAGATGAAAAATTACAGTGGTAATATTCGCTATATACCTCTTATAATTTATTTAATTCTTCTTCCATAACCCAACCCCACTCATAAAACATGAATTAATGGTTAAAATATTATTATTATATTGTTATGTCACGTATTTAATATAATATACATCCTCTACAACAATCTATTTTGTTTCTTACAGAAAAATGTTATTTAAAATATGTTTGGTTCACTACCTCCATTTACAACATTCATCTTCTTTATTCACTACCTTCAGGGATGGGTTATTAAAATTATTTAGTTTTAATATGATTATAATAAGTATTTTTAGTTCATTACATCTTATTTTATGTTTCAAAAATCCAAAAAATAATTAAAATTAATCATGTTCAAGACTCTAGGTATAAAAACATAAATGAACAAAATTCTTAACATTGATGTTTATACTAAATGAATTATACATATATCAAAACCATTTTAATCGGAATATGGGATCATTTTAATTTATATAAGTTCATTAAAACCATGTAATTTAACTTTTATATTTATATCATCCTTTTAAAACAACTTCAACAATTATCCACATCTAATTTGACCTCTGTTCCAAGAAAGGAACAATCTGAGAACCCAAAAATTAAACATTATATCTCATTAAACTTATTATAAATGAACATAATTATATTATAATAAATGAACTATTTATAAAAAATTTCATTAATTATGTATTTAATTAAAATAATTTTTTTATCTGTGATTTAAAGTGAAAGATCAGAATAGATACAAACATAACATAGTGGATCTATCTACAACACCATTTTTCTTAGGGTTATGAACATTCTCTAGCTAACACACTTTATCACTCATTAATGTAATGAAATTCAAAAAAATAAGCATTTATATATATATATATGTGTATATATATATATACATATATTTCACACATATATACAAACATTAATATTTCTTCATATTATTGTGTAATATATGGTTTCTATTAATTTGTATAATTAATTCATTATGAAATCTCTTTTGATTATCATATGAGAAAAGATTATGAAACTATTTCCATTTTATCGGTATGTTTTTGTGTTTATTTCATAAAATATATTTAATTTTTTAGAGCACATAATAATTTACATCTTATGATAGGAATTCCCAAATAGCACTCTAATGCATTGGTAAATGTCTTTCTCTCATGAGACATTATTTATTTGATTACAAGGTTGAACTAATATCTGATTCGACTATATTCACCATGTGATGTTGTCTTGCTTGTTACCCATGACCAATGTACATTTCACTCTTTATGTTTTATTTAAATTATTATAATGTTATAAAATTATGACTCCATTATCCTAATTTTATGCCTCCATATAACGATTCATGAGCCTTACTTTAGTATTATATCATCTTATGACTTTTTATTGATATGTTTTACCTTTCAATAATGTTTATTCTATTATAGGGATATTTATCTAACTGATTTGTTAATTCAATTACCTATGTTATATTATACTATTAGAGGATATCAATGGGATTTAGTGGAACATTATGGATAATAAAATAAATTAATGTTATTTTAGATTCACTTAGTTGTATTATGAACCTAGTCTTCCAAATACACTCTGAATATCAATATAATAGTCATATTTAACTGAATATTTATTCTCAAAATAATGAAATGGTTTAGGTAAAAGGATAGGATCACTCAACCCTTTCCTAGAGATACCCCTCCAAGGTTTATTGTATGCTATGGTTGAAAACCAAAGAACACATCCAATTGGCTAGGGGATAACAACTATTGTTGACTGTAAACGTTTTTGAAATGATAGGCCTTACCCAGAAGTACCTTTACACACACCCACTACCTGGTCTATGAAATAGTTAAGGTTATATTAAGAAACAAGAAAATCTAAAGTGTAAACCAGTCCTATGTAAAACTATAAGAAATATTCGAACTTATATAAATATAATTTAAAATATGTGAGGGTTTAAAATACATTCCATCCAAAAATGAGGTCACTTCCTAAAGAAAACAACTGGAAAAGGGAAAATAATGATGAGATCATGCAGTCAAAATTTTTTTGACAGACCAATGATCATGGAAAACACTTCTATGGACCAATATAAAACTCTAACAATGGGTCCACTGATGTTATCACCAATCTTACAGTCATCTGTATAAGACACAATAGGTGTCGGAAAATCCATTTTAGAGGTGAGTATATTCATCCCCGCCAGGATTTACAAAGATCCAGGGAGGTGGTGAAATAGAAATTTGTATAGATATTTCAACCCATAAGAATAATGTTATAGAAAACCAAATATCAGATATTCTCAATGAAACCCATGCTTCTAAAGAAAGGGTTTCATCATCATCCAATCAAGATATGTATGAATATTATTCCAACATAACCAAATGTCTCACCCCTTATTCATATCTTCATAAAAAACTTCATGCTAAAATGTGTGTATGACCACCTACATTCAACTATGTATCAATATCATGGGAGAGTAAACTCCTTACCATGAATATTGTTTATACTCTCAATAATATGGAAGTCCCATGTCATTCAACATTTTATAATAGATATGGGAGCACAACTCTAATAGAGGACCCAAACACCAGTGGATCTCAATTATTGGGAGTCCACTCAATAGATATAGGACTGAAAACCCAATTAATTCCAGTATTTCATTATATAACATTATAATGGATGTGGGGGACCTGCCATTTGGAAAGACATTGGATTATAGACAGCATTCACACACTGATGATCACCATTGAACAATACCACTTGATTTGGGACATTGAAAAAAAGTGTATCTCTAAGGTCACCCTGATTTGTTTCTCTAATATTTAAATAAAGGAAACTACCAATTCCTATAAATAATGATACTCATGATTAGATACTTGCATCCCCATATCTGATTTATGATGAAGGAGATACTCTAGGTATACGTTTTTTAGAAAAATGTGCATATCATATACATAATGTCACACAATGTGTCCCCTCACCTAGAAACTGAGGTGTGTCCCTCCATAGACATGGCGTGGGAAGAAATGTGACACCAAAAGGGTTGTACATTAGGTTACATAATTTTTAAATACATCCTGTTACTATGGGAACTCCGCATGGTACAGAGCTCTGTTAGCCATGTACATATACACATCATGTCCCATAGGTTACTAGGAGGGTCTGGCCACATGGAGTCCAAGGAATGTACACATGGAATATTTAATTAATACCCTGGTAGGATCAAAATGATTTTTGGAAAAACCATGTTGAATTTTATATATCACTCAGTCAGTACTCCTATATATCCTACGAACCATGACACTTAGTGTGTGTTCCTCAAGATAATTCCTGTTTAGTTTGGTTTTTCACAAACAAGGAATCATTTAATAACAATTAATCAAGATCCATGATTTCATCCACCTTTCACCCCATTTTACCACATGAAATCTTTGAGATTAAGAGATTTAATCATATATTCATTGATTCCTAACATCTATACGCCAAAAATATGAACTATGATAACCTGATGGAGAACATTTCTTCTCATACACAACTATAAAGGGTTCTTATCCTTGAAACCATAACCTACAACCTATAATATTCCATGATCCATCAGAAATAAACATATCAGTATGTTATTCAAATGTCCACCCTAGATATTGGGGTTTAATCACACTCAAATTATACTTGAAAATTTCAAATTTAAAACTCGTGGTTTAATGAATAATAATGGGAATAATAATGGTGGGTCATGTATACAAATTTACTAAAAATAATCCAACATTAGCCTAAGTGATTTCAGAACATGATTAAAAAATGACGAAATATGTCGGTTAAATCTAGAGAATCACATGTAAATAATTTTTTTTAAAAAAATAAAAGATAAATTTAGCATATTCATAGAATATAAAACACTGGAATGTAAAAATCTATGAAATCCATGCATACAAAATTATTAAAAGTGAGGAAATCAAAAAATAGTAGGACTTACCATAAGAATCAGTCAATCAATTTCAAATAACTTGTCTTCTACTGATGAAGTTTATGATCCCACTATGTTCATCATTTTTCACAAGATTCTCCATGATCACCAATCATTTGCACACATTTGAAAAATTGAAAATGAAAACCATTATCTATCTCTCTCTAAATATATATCATCTTAATCTACAATCTCTCATGTTTATGTGGATAAACCAAGAGTGTATTCATAATGAGTTACATAATAAGTGATATTAGCACTATTCTATAGAATAAAATAAATAAATTATGTTATTATTTACTAAATATACAGAAAAATGGTATCCTTTAACCAAATACCTCACATCAAAAATCTTTATGTCATACCTATAACAAACCACACATTTTGAAAACAATCGAGGTCTCCGAATTCTCATCAAAGTTCTTAATACATCAAAAACAATTATTCTAAAAATATATAAAGCTGTAATTTAATATATATTAATAGTTTTAACATAAAAATTTGTGGCCTCGAGAAACCCAAAATGTTAGTCTAAATCCAAATAAAAAATATATATAATTAGAAATATTAACAGGGTAAAACCACTAACATGAGATCTATTTAATTCTACCATACATAATGGTTTTTACCATAAAATCACATTCTATGGAAAAAGGTCGGGGTATTGAGCCCACATTTGGATCTCAATTTCCTAGGAACTCTCTAGAATTCTCAAATTCATCTAATGAATTCTAAATTAAATAAAGGTATATCCATGTAGGATTATATTCTATGGGTTCTCAATTTCTACCAATTACTCTGGGATTGTGACTAAAACCTTAATGTCAATATTATTATGGATAGTAATGTGTTATATTTTATATACACTCGTATATAGATCTGATATAAGGAAGATAACATGATAAATTTCTCAGAATTGGGGAAGTTCTATGGGGTAAACAAACTCACCAACCCCACAAAGAATCTTTTAGATCCCAAATAACATTGTGAAAACACTTATTTCCTGGACCAAAGTCCACAATACATTCCATTGGGATACTCTCTACAATACATGTCCTACTTTATCTAACTTTAATGTTCAATGATATTGGTTTTCATGAGATTTTCATTGACACTAAGGTATACTCAAATTCTCATAGATAACATGAACTATTTTCTGTTGTCACTTTCACAATTTCTAACTCACCTTGATAGGTCCCTCCAACCACATTCCATAAATACAATGAACATTTGTGTTTCTCATTAGGTTTCTTCCATGTTCGATTTATGATAGTGGAATGATAGAAGTTATTATTCGAAGTATCCCCCATTGGTTATTGACCTGAATATCTCCAACTAAAATATAACACAATAACCAATGTCACATCTTTCAAAACCTAGATGGTCCACTAAGTATAGTCATCCACTATGGGGTGTAACATTGTACTTATTCGTAATTTTCCCAAAAAATCATCCAACTTACACATCCAAAATCATGATATGAAATGAGCATCATGTTTGAAGAAAATAATCATGGGTACCCCATGAAGTAGGATGATTTCATATATTAAAAAGATACCAAATTCTTAATATAACTATTTTCCCTAATAGAATGAATGTGTTACACTGTAATAAGCCTTTGAAAAATATCTTAAAATGTATCGAGGCCCCTCTCAATCCATGGTATCCCCATCACAATATCAATCTATATTCTATCATGCTTACGTTCTATGATCCCAAGAGCTTTATTATCACCTAATAGGACCTAGAATTCATTATTTGCATACTGATAAATGTGGAATCCAGAAACACGATAGAAAAATGACACCTCATTTCATTCCCTCAAAACATTCATTGAAGGTACTAGTACATATTTTAAAAACATAGATACATATTCAAGGGTATGTATGAAACCCTTTCAACACCTCCACGCACAACACGACTAAACCTACCATCCATTGTGAGAAATGATGATGTTCTCCCCTTAGTTGAAAAATAATTATGGTGCATATTTCGATGATTTTATGATATGAGTAACATCAAATTAGACACCAACAAACTTAGCATATCTCTTGAACTGAATATGATTTACAGATACTACCATCAAATGAAGTCATGTTTCACCTATATCAACCATCAAAGTTAGTTGTAGTAAGGAAATCTATTTCAATGCATCCCCTAACAAGAAAGGATTAGATTTCCATCTACTATAATCTCCCTTAACATTTCTATTTTCTTGTGTATAAAATATCTCAAAGTCATAGGAACGAAGGAATTAATACATACACGTTGATCTCAATTCTATATCTCTCAAAGTGATTATATACCTAAGGGACACTGGTTTTTATAGAAAATAATGAAATGATCACCCATAAGATAACAACTCCATATCATTATTGTAAATATATACAATTTTAAAATGATATTGTGGGTTGTGTTTCTATAAGAATGGGGTATCAAGTTCATAAATTGATAAAAATTCACTACCAGCCTCTACATCAACAAAAATATGATCATTTCCTTAGTGGAATCACAAAACACAAAACTCATAGAACCCTCCTCTAGTATCACCCTACCTAATCGAGGAAACTCAACACTATTTTGATGATCTAGGATAACGCACAATATGGAATGGTGTCGAACATTGTTGGGTATGGGGTGTACAGTTCTTCTAAATAAAGCATTCCCTATAATGTAAAAAACTCAAATCCAAAAAATGAATCTTCAAGAGCTTATTTTATCTATTTCTCTTTATTTTAGTCTATGAACATCATATAATGCACTAAATTCTCCTAATACATTGTATATTATATATAATATTAAATAATTATTACAACTACAAAAAGGTCATGTATGGATGGATGATTTGGTTCATTTGTTCTATGAACATAAAATGGGAATTAGTCAATATGAAAGTATTTACCACGAACTCATAGTGTCTATAGACACATTCTAATGTAGTATTTGGATTATCTTCACCATGAATCCTACATTTACGGAATCCATAACTACGTTTGATCCTTGAAATCCAACTCAAACCATTTAAATAGTTTAATTGTAATCAATCCTTTTACAAGGGGTACTTATTTTGAATTAGTAATTGGTTATTGTTATGATAAAAATAGAAATCTTAAATCTATTTACATCTTATTCAAAAAATACTCTAATTATTCCTTATGGGAAATAGTGTATATGATAAATATCTTTTAATGATTATATTACCACTGCACACTAAGCACATATAGGTTGTTAGAGACCATATGATGTGTCATAGATGATATCAGTGTGTTCTTATGGTGTAATTCAAAACAAATAATAGCATACACCCACTTTTGAAAAATTATAATCATCATATAGTCCCATTGTTTGTACAGAAATATCAATTAATATTATCTCTTATATAGGTTTCAATTAACTTATTTAGAAGAAGAATATGAAATTTTAGACATTATTAGTAGATGATTTTAGATAAGAATGGCCATTATAAATTCTAAACAATAATCTAAATGTCTTGAATATTGATTTAGTACATAAGTATTCACTTCTACCATTGTCTAAGTAAAATAGATAAGTCAAGGTTCGTGCCCCAGATCACCAACAATGCATTCTTATGATATGCCAGCACTACTAGAATCCATAATTCACCTTTCTCAATGGTCAAACATAATGATGGATCATACAAACACCTTAGAACATTCAATGAAACCAAAAACCTAAAAATCAAATCAACTCATACACCATACCACAATATTTTTTATATTTTGTGGATCTAACTCACCCACATGGCTTTAAATCGCATCAATAGAGAACACACCGTTTTGGGGCAAGTTTGCATGTTGTGTTAAATTATTAAATAAGCAAACAATATCACTTAATAATATATAAATAATATTTAATGGGATAAATGCTATATTACAATGTATAAGAATCAAGGTTAAAGGGATTTAGGGAATAAGACGCAACACATTCAGGGAATCTATATTGGAATTCTCATCTTTATATCCTCCTACTAAAACAAGAAGGGTTGGGAAATCCTACGAAATTCGACCTTTATAAAAACTTGTATAGAATCATTGATTCTTAATATAACTCTATCTTCTACCTGACTTCTGAGATGATAAACCTTCATTGTGACTGTTTCCACCAAACATCCACTACACTACATATCACTATGTCTATGTCTATGTATTAATATGATTTATACATCATGAACCTGAAAATTGATTCCTTCACGTAGATACACACATCATGGTGCCATTATGTCCACTACCAAATATATTTCCTCAATGATCTCTTTTTTGTATGATCTTGAATTCCAAATACTTATTATGATTCTCATATGTGTCAATTGTGATCTAGATAGAGGTATAAAATATTTGGTGGAAAAAGAATGAAAACATAATGAGAGAAAATGTCTCCACATAAAATTCTTAGGTGACCATAACCCACAGAAATATAATTACCATGTGAAAGAGGATTATTTCCGGCTCTTCCATCACCTTAGGTTGAATTTTTATAAGACGAAAGACTCAAATGAAATACTTCGTCCAAACATCTTCCTCGTGAGGTTATGTCTTCCCCCAGAATCTAGGTAGCCCCTAGTGTTGGAACTATAAAATAATAGTCATTATGAGTGAATCATTAACTCAAATAGGTTGAAAAAACATCTATGGAATATTTATTAAAAATCATACTGACCAGTTGGGTTTTTAACATTTCACTATTCAATGAGTATAAATGAAATCGTTACATGTTTAGTGAAACCAACTTACAAATTGGCTATTGAATTGGAGCCTAAATAATGTTCTATCTGTCATAGTGATGATGTAATTGGTAATAGTCAATCTATAGCCATATTAAACCTTTATAAATATCATTTATAGAGTTAATCATTAATATATCCTAATTGTTAACAAGGATTAAATTGTTTATTTTAAAACATATTGGGAGATAACTTAATAAGGACATGAATGTCAAAAGATAAAATACTATAAGATTCATTTATAGTTGATTCTCCACAACTAAAACCCCGTATTCTAAGTAAAAATGAGGTTTATGAGTATAATAATATATTAATACATTATCCGCAACAAAATAACTCGATTCTCTAGCTTGAGATCCAAATTTGAAACACCTCAACATCATTTCCTTATATTCTCTAAACAAAACTCATGATAAGTCCAACTCGAAACACTAATCCAAGGAGTGAACACATTTTATATTACTTTGTAAATATTATACCCACTAGGAACCCTCTTGTGATAGATTTAATGTGAGGGATATAACCAAATATCAACTTCAATAGGCTAGGGGATGGTGGTTATTATTGAGAAGGCATATCATTTTAATGTGAGGCTTTCTCCAAAAGTACCAGTATGTACACACCTTTAGAGGTTAATGATGGGGATTAAACTCCATGAATAGAAAAAATGACCCCTTTATAATGTGTGTGAGTTCAATCTATTACTTTATATTAATTATGGATGACCTAATAGAAAGATAGCATGAGGAGTACGAGCCTTAGTAACACATTGATTATCACGCCTGAATAATTTGAAAAGATAAGAATCACTAGAAGAATAATCATGATTACATATCCATCACCATATCTATAATGTCTATAATATGCAATCCATAAATAGAAAAGTGGAATAGTAATAATTATTTTCTACTCATGGATCCAAATCAATGTTTTAATGAAGTATATACGTAAGGTAAAAGTTTTAAGAAATAGTACTTGGTGTGTGACTTCTCTTGGAAACCTAGGTTTTTGACTCCCATTACATGGATTGGGAGGATATGTGAAACTAAATGATGAGTAAATGGTTTCAAAACATTTTGAGATTCATTAAAAGTAATGGGAATTTTTACATGGTATACCACTCAGATAGCCTTTTCCAAATACATGGTTTGTCCCCTATAGTGCATGATGTGTCCAATCATACGAGGTCTTAGGCGTGTGCACACATCACTTAAATTTGATTGCCATAGATTATTACATTAAATGTGGGACCATCCAAATATAATGATATATCTAAATGAATATAAATCATGAGACACCATGAGAACCATGATAAATAGTGTTTGTTCGCCATGATACATATCATTTAGTTAGGTTTCTCATATAAAGATAAGATTGTATTCACGTAAATTCCATATGCATGATTTCATCAATATTTATTATTATTTTAAAATTTTAAATCTATTATATGATATGGATACATACTTTATTGTTTATTTACATAATACTGTGGTTATTATTTAGAACTACAGTTACTCAATCTGTAATCTAGTGCAATGTCTACCATAGTTCCTGGTTTTGATCCTCAAAACCATCACTTGAAACAAAAATATGCATTGATCCTTCTAAAAAAATTTATTATAGTGTCATTAAAATTTCCAACATTAATATTAGGTTTCTATTACACTTTTATATGTTAGATAAATGATAAATCACAATCTCATGGTACAAAAATAAAGAAAAAAAAGAATAGTGGTAGTAAGAGTATAGGAATGTAATGAAAATAAACTATTATTGGATGTTGTAATGTCACCCATGTATTATGTAATGTAGAATTTTTTTTTTCGAATATAGGCACATAAAATATAGTAAATAAGGTTTAAGAATAAAAAATTTATCATGGGCCATGTAAAGAGTAAAAAATAAATGAATGTATGTAGATAATAAATCCATACATAACAAATTATTCTATGGGTTCAAATCATAAAATAGCAATCCATTCATCAATAATGGATTGATCATTGGAGAATAATGTTATCATTATTGATAAATGAGATGATACTACTATGTTGGTCATTTATCACATAATTCTCTATGATTCCATGTCTTCCACCCATGTTTTAGTTTATGAAAACACCATTGAAGATATATATATATATATATATATATCTTTAACCTCTCTAGTCTCCCTCTGTTATGTGGTTAACCATGGAGATTTACATAATAATTTTTATGATGATGGATATTAATGGAAGGCCTTTGAATAAATTATATTAAACATACCTAAAAGTAGACTCCTTCAACTAAATTCCCAAATTCAACCATTTTGTTGGTGTGCCTAGGGTAAGCCCCATGTTCCAGATCCCTCTGTAGTTTTGGATTTCCCATTTGTTGTCCCAATCCATAAAAAACATTTATAACTTAAATATGAATTTAGATTATTTAAAATATTATATTATTCATAACATATTAATTTTAGAGTTATTTAACCCCAAAACCACAATAACAACTCCATGAAAAATGCATAGATATCCTTATAAATTTTCCAAACATTAAAAAACGGAAATCTGAGGACATATAACCTCCTAACCATAATTATAATAAATATTTTTAACATTATATTGAAACAAATATAATTAAATTGAATCATAAGTGTAATGAACACTTAATATATTGTTTATTTATCACCATAACATTGACCTACAGAGACCTCCTATGGAAGGCAATGGTAGAGATCCAAAAAGAGCTAATTTATTTAACTGAAATCATTAATGTATATTTTTTTCAACATCATACAAGTGTACTACAACCACCTAAATATAATAAAAATGTTTCATTAGTATAGTATAATGTTATTATATTGATATAAAAAGCAATATCAGCTTCATTTACATCTATTGTAAAATGAAAGTGTCAGTCATGTGTAAATGTGCACTATAACCTCCACATGCCGATGTATTTTATTTTACCTCATTTGCACACATAGATGATTTTATAGATTTAATTTGTTAATATAAATGATATTTATGATATAATTTTGATTATAAAAAGTTAAAATATTTTTTACCTTCATTTAATTGCATCTGTTGATAAATGAAATCATCACTCATCCTTGTGTGGAGACTTCCATATCCACAAAGTGCTCTAATTCATCTTTCCATCACCACCATACATGGATGGTTATAAATGGGAAATAATTAAATAAATAATATATTTATATAATTATTAGTATTTTATACATGATGAAACTATTATGATAGAGCAATAATTTGAATAATCGAACTGAACATATGTGGAAGATAGGACAGTTAAAACCTGAATATTTATTATTAGGACAAGTTGTTAACAAAAAGAGAATTTGTTATCTTAATCAATTGACATAGATTAATATTATTATTTATATAGTTCTATTATTTATGTAAAATAATTTAAAATATATTATCCAAGAATTTAGATCACATATTTTCTATGTCGAAACTTGAAGTATGGTTTTATGTTCAAATCTAACTTTTAATTATGATTGTTTATGATTCAATCAATATTTGGGAAATTATATTATCTTTCACTCTTAAAACCCATATAATTAATTATAAACTAGTTATTTAATGATTTTTCAAAATTTGTTCACATCCCTAGTATTTTGTAGTCCAAAACACCAAACAAAATTAGAAAAGTTAGTTAGATATCTCCATTTATGTCAACAATATTATTCCCTCATATTAATATTTTTTATAAATTTTCAGGAATATTATTTTTAATTTCTCATTGAATTTTTAAATTCATTTTTAAATATATATTTCTTATTAAATTTTGTTAGAATGGAATATTTATAATTCATTATATATATCTAATATTTGAAATTTTAAAAATTTCGAAAAGAATATCATTTTAATTTCTACTAAATGAATAGATTTGAAATCTATAAGTACCATTACTTTTTATGGATTGATTTAAATTAAACTTTATTTTACATCAAAAAATATTATCAATTTTATTTTGATTTTTTTGTTTTTAAATGTTTACAAAATAAAATTATTGTTCATCTTATTTTTGATTCCTATAGATTAATCTGTAACAAAAGCCTTTTGAAATGACGTCAATATCCTTTAATGATTTTTTACTTCCATAGAGACATTATTTAATGATTTCTACCACTTTATTTATTATATATTATATGATGATTATTTTTTATGATGTTTTCAATTAAAAATTTTCAGTCACATAGGTTAATTTGGTTATGATTAAATTTTTAAATATATTATGATCTTATAAAACCAATAAGCATTATTTTCATTATGCGATTATTCAGAATAGAATTATATATACTATTAATTAATTGTGTCTATATTGATATCTCTTGAGATAATATAATATTGAATTCAGAGTTAACTCAATACACTATGGGAAATTTTCCATTATGTTTATGGGAATGGGGAGAGAACCAAATCCACTAAGGGACATAGTTTAATTTTTTATTCTATAAAATGAGTGTTTACTATGTAAACCATTTTTTAGTACTTTTTTCACAAAAAATATCATTCCTTATTATTTTGATATTATCTCATATATCATCACTAATTATTGATTCTTCAATAGTATTGTGACTGATGACTTTCTTTTTGAAAAAATCATATTTCTTTAATCATGATTTATACTATATGAGGTTAGGTATTTCTTTTCATTATTTATGATCATATTCATAACCCCTTACACTATTTTATGATGATTTATCATCATATATATATATATATATATTATGTTTACAAATATTGATTTTAGGATCCAAACATTTCTTCTCCTTCAATTTTCCCAGGATAAGATGAGATTTTTTCAGAATCAAATGCCTATGAATATAATAACATGAGAAGAAAATTGTAAGATATTTTAATGATCAATAATGATATAGGTTAATTATGTGCATATCATCTAAATACACTAAACTATTACAATCGTCTTTTATATAATATTAATATATGTATTCAATATTCATCTATAATGATGTAATAATAATTTATATGATGTTTAGGTTTCCTCACTCACCCTTATAATACTACCTTGATTACCATTGGGTTCCAAGTGGGTCATGATCCAGTACTCTTCATCCAAACTAATGCATTTAATTCCCTATAAAACTAGATAGAGTACATTTTTTACATACAGTAGCTACTTAGGGTAATCTACTACATAGAGTAGTACCACCACACATCACATTGGGAACCTAGAACACCACAACTAGGTGAAATATTTTTCTATGAATCATTTACAACACAAGAACTTATTACAATATACATAACTCAGACCTCTATAATTTCTCCAGAACCTCAATTAAATCATCCTAGATGTGTCCGAATAATATTATTTTTGATTTTGATACTAAAATTCCAATTCTCTATTGGTCTAAATCTATTAGAGTTCAAATCATCCTAAATTTTACTAAAAAAAATGATCTGGGTGGTTAAAATAAATGATTATACTTAAAAAATAAATAATTTATAAACCATTTATTATTTTCCTAATTCAATAAATTAATTAATTCTTATTGAAAAAACCACTTGTTTTTAATTATGGATTGAAATATTCCTTTTCTAACCATATAGAAATCGAATTTTTATTTATGGTTACAACATGGTAATATTATTCTAATTCAATAATTAATATACAATGTAGCCTTCTAACATAACAACCTGCTAATAATGTAAAAATATTTTCTCATTTTAATTATATAGATATATGTATAATTTGATCTATTCTCATTAATTTTTTATCATGTTCACATAAATAAAATTGTCTATAGAACACCGAGAATGTAACACATATGAGTTAGAATTATAAAAATTCATTTTTATAACATTTAAATTTTTATATAATGAATAATAATCCCAAATAAAACACATAAAAAACAAAAACTAATAAATTAAATTAGAGTTCCAACTTATATTATTTATTAATAAAATATTCATGGTTTATTCCATAATATATTATATAAAATATTCCTTACTTGAGTATCATATTATATATAACTTCAAAATTAAATTTTAGTAAAATTACTCCGATAGAAATAATCACCATATACACTATTTATATGAATTATTCAGGATCCACATTTCATTAAATATTAATCCATTATGATTTTTTTTTCTATTGTTTTAGTTATTTAGATAGACCATTATTCTATTCATATAACATATGACAGGGGGATAGTAAGGTGAGAATATTCTTTCCCCATTGTTATTGTGAATTCTCTCCACCGTACAACTTTTCACTTAATTATTTTAAGGTTACACTACATATTTTATCCAAAATATTAAAATTTATTATTGATATTTAATCTTTTAGGGTCACTAATACCAATCACTCCTTATATAGGATACTCAATGTGAATCTAAATTTATAATGATCAACTCATTAGGATTATTGATATTATGGAATTTTTTTACTCTTAGAAGAATAAATGACATCATTTTTTCTTCCAGTTTTTAGTCTCACAATTTATATTTACATCTTATATATATCATACCATCTTATGAAACATTTTAATATCGTGTAATCAGTACAGGTATCCATGCTTTTAGATATTTATTTTTTAATTATATTTCATCAATAAAATAAAATATTCAGAAAAATTTATTATACAAAAAATTATAATTAACATTATTTTAGTGACATGTCCATGAATAATTGTAAATTAAAACCACACATATCAAAATATATCATATGGATATGGTATAACAAAAATAACATGGTTAAGAGTTAGAAAAATAAAATTTTCCCAAAAGAGAATTTATGATGCGATTGATAGGAAACCCTTATATTTTTTAGAGACCACTACTATATCCAATAGAGAATTATAAACTAAAATTACAATACAAATAAATTAATACTCATGAATTATTTTAATAAAAAAATTTACTCTAACACTATAAATATATATACAGAACCAAAAAATATTACTAAATTATTAAATAACTAATAAATTATAGTATTGTATAGAAAAATAATATTTTCTTTTGACACCATGATGGAAACTCTTATATTATTGGTAAGATAATTATTAGAATCTATTTAAATGAATTAATATAAATAACAAAAATAATTATAACAGAAAAAATTTATATATATGGTTATAAATCTCAGAATTTATTTGTAAATAAAAAATTAAAATATTTAACATGGGATATGATAACCATATAAAATTATAATAGTTATGTATTATTAAATTACATGGATATTACATAATTTTATATTAATATATAGATCATTATAAAAGTACATAACTAACGAACCTAAGAGGTTTGTTTCTATGAAAAAATGCAAACTAAAATATTTATAACTTAGTGAAATATAATCAGTGATTTCCACAAAGATGTTCCCATTAGTACATATACCAAAAAAATCCATCATAAAATGGGGAACAGAAACATAAGAAACTGGTGAACATGAATGCTCAAAAAGGGTAAATAAAGGAAACAGTTAAGTATGACATGAATATAGGGGAACAAGAACATTATCATAACAATGGATGATCATACCATTAATATCAATGATTAGAGGCATGCAATATAGAATAATTATTGGAATTCCATAAGACATAAATCATAATGGAATAAGGATCATAATATATGAAATAATTACATAGAAAAAACACATTGAATTTTGGTAGACATAAAAGAATATAAAATGATTTCCACCATAGTTAAGAAATAACTATCATGGGTATAATAGTAGTATGGGTTCACACCCATGATTATATAAGTATTCTATGTTATCTCCCAAGAACATCGTAGCCATAAAATTCCATTAATGAATTTATTTCACTTCCCATTCCATCCATATCTATCACATGATATATAAATCTCTACCCAATTCGTTGGATTGAGATTTAGGTCTCCACCATATCATAATTGAATAATAAATACATTTTCCACAAGAGCGTAATCAAACATATAATAACCTAAGAAATAAAAAAAGATGAAAAAAAGATGAAATAATATTATAACCTATAAAAATGATAATTTTTTCATAATAATTTCATCAATTCCCAACCCGTGAAAATAATCTAGTTTCTTAAAAATATAACATGGGAAAGAGAAACTGGTTTCATAATCATCATTCCATCAAAACATTAACCATTTAGATAAATAATATGAATGGAACCTTTGGATAATTTCTCAAAAAAGTGAGTAACACCAATAAATATCCTTTTAGAAGGAAATAATATTGAAATATCATGTAAAAATATTTCTTATAAAAATAACCTTTACACTTTGAATTTGTTTTTCCAAATCAAAAAATATTTTAAAGACTGTTTTCCTTTAAAAAACATCAAAATGAAAAGGAAACAAGAAATCCTTTTTAAAACACTTTCCCATGAAAAATATAAAACAATCATGAAAAAATGTTTAAAACCTATTACAATGAACACTTATAAATTAATCTTCAGATCATTTTGAAAATACTTGTACTTCAAAAAATTTTAAATAGTTGTTAGAGGTAATTGGAAAACGTTTTCCCATCAAACATTTAAATGAAACATGAAATATTTTTAAGAACATTTTCTTTGAAAATTACTTGAAAATTTATAAAATATTATTTGATACCATTTAAATTATTTTTTTTGAAAACAATCTTTTGAGAACGAATATAGAGAGATTTGAAAATCATTTAATACTCATTTTAAATAAAAAATACTTTTTTGGGAACTATTTTTCTCTAATAACCTATTTAAAATAAAAATAAATAAGGATAATAATGAAAAAATATATAAAATATATCCTTGTAAACATACAAAGGAAAAATCACGTAAATGATGTTCATGATAGGGGTAAGTCGTACATGAAGAACATTGATTTTTCAGGATACATGTTTAGAAATGTGACTCAATCATAAAATTAAAATATTATTCCATTTAAATTCATTTCATAAAAATGTAATTCATAGGAAAAAATTTCCTTTGATCTTAATTGGTTAATATGAAAACATTTATAGAAAAAAAAAGTTTTCAAAAAACCATCATTTCTAACTGAATAGAGAACTAAAGTATGATTTTCATACAATCAATTCTTAATTATATTATTTATAAAAGACGGTATAAATTATTCCAATAATTATGTATAAAATTAATACCTCTATTATAATAAAAATCATGATATTCCAGGAGATATGTATCATAATATTTCATTAATGGATCCATAATCATTTTCAAAATCGATCAATAATGAGATTGTAACAATAAACCTTTACTATTTTTCTAACTTTGAATCATAATAAAGAAGAAATAATATCATTAAATTAGGAATATAAATAGTAAAAATAATGATATTACTAATATAAAATTTCAAGGGAATTATACACACCTCATATAAAAATATTGGTTTATCACATGGCATTATCTTAAAGAAGGAAATTTGAGATAAAATTACTCTACAGATTTGGTAGCTTTTGATACATAAACCCCATGAACGAAAGATAATATAATTCATATTTATATACCCATAAATTTAATTATAATAATAATAAAATACATAGATGTTATGTATATACAAAACAACATGAAATTGGTGGTGAATAAGGAAATTATCTCACTAATATATAAAGTTAATTGAGAAAACTTTTACCTTATGTCTTGAATTTATTT
The DNA here is from genome assembly GCA_963277665.1 of Viscum album. Taxonomy (NCBI): domain Eukaryota; kingdom Viridiplantae; phylum Streptophyta; class Magnoliopsida; order Santalales; family Viscaceae; genus Viscum; species Viscum album. The sequence continues at coordinate 1,299,738,273 of OY728140.1, read as the reverse complement.
ATACACATTCAAAACTCAGATAAAAAAAATTTATGTTTGATATAAATATAAAAAAGAAAAATATTATTATATTTAATTATATATATTGATTTTTAAGACTTTATATTAATTATTTATTAGTAACTCCAAGATAATGTTATGTTTCAGGTGATATCTGCTTCTTTTCTAATCTATTATGGCTTGTAATTATTGACCCTATTACATAGATCATGATTTACAAATTTATAGAATGTATAACATGATTTAATTATCCTACATATTTATTATATATGTATTTATAATATTCATTGAAATACATATGTATAAAATGTAATACATTGTTTATGGAAATGGTAGGCCATACGTACACATGATCATGATTTTTGTTTAACTATCTTTTTTGAATGAAATAAATTAAATAAAATATGTGAATATATATGTAAATTATAATTCCAGTAGTGTAATTATTTAATATATATAATATCATATTTCATAACCCATCTTTAATATGTTCTTTGGATAGTGTGAACAAATTACTTCACTTTGAGGAGGCTGTAGTCCACACATCCACAAACGAATTTATAATATTTACAAAAAATAAAAATCATGAAGGTAAGTTTTATATAATAGATAATAAATAATAAATAAATAATAAATAACTTATATATATCTGGATTATATTTTTTCCATTATAATTCCTAACCACGATAGGTGGTAAAGGAAAAATGAACAACATCATTTCGTTAAGAGGTTATTTATTGTACACAAGAATGGTATGTTGATAACCTATTATTTGAAAATATGTGTTAGTGTATGAATAAAAACTAGAATAAAAAATAATGAAAATATTTATGATTATTATGTTATTATATAATCATGGAATAATAATATTTTAGTTGGTGGAGAATAAAATTAACACAATAGATCTTGATAAAGGTTATTACATATTATTTGGGTAACTCCTGCTAGTTTGAACCAATAGGATTCCTTGGATGGAATTATACCAAAAGGGGGGACTATATCATTAAATAAGGGATTTTGGGTTATTATTTTAAATTATTTTTGGTGGTATAAAAGGGCTAGATCATTGTGGATATGTGGCAGGGTTGAGTTCCATATTATACTGGAGTGGCATTCTTTTAAATTTTGGAAAAAGGAATTCCACCCACATCTTAAAATCAAATTTATAACAAATAATTGTTGGAATATAATATATAGTAATATAGGGAGTTTATATAGACATTAAATAGAATTTTTACAAGTTTATAGGTCGTTATTTAAATTGAGTTTATGGTTTTTTACATTATTAAGAAAATTTATCTCTGAATCGAAGTAATTATTTTTAATCAATTTCACTAATATTTTTTGTCAAAAACAAAGTTCATATTATTATAAATTATAAATTACTATATTTAGAAACATTTTATAAATGGTTTTTAATTAGAATCATATAATATATAAAATTAATTTTAATTCATTCCCATATACGGAATGACAATGTTTATTTTAAAAGTTAAACAATCCTAACGTCTGGTAAGTTTTTATACCAAATTTCAAAGTGAAATTATTTAAAATGATATAAATGGGATCAATATATGTAAAATTTATCTAATTAATATATAATAAAATATAAATATATAATTTATCCCTATAAATAAATTATATTAAAATGATGTTTTTAAATTCAAATTCAACATATTTACTAATGCATGAAAAAAAACGAAACATACCAAAAAATACCCAAAAAATTACTAATCTAATTTATGAAATTAGATTTTAATAATGAATTTTTTTTATTCCTAAAAGCTTATAAATTTTGAAAAATATAAATTTAAAATATATTCACAAATAACATGCTGTAAAATTGGGTTTATCAAAATAACGGTTTTTATATATAAAATTGGGTTTTTTCTTATCTTATGAATATCAAATCGATTTAATGATTATAAAAATGTTTATTCAATATATAATATATAAATTTAATTTACAAAATTAATAAAAAATGATTAATTTAATATATTTAGACAAAATTGGGTTTTTACTGAGAAAAATATTTTTCCTTGAAAATTAATTTCTTTATTTTAAAATAGTGTTTTCATTAACTGATACTAATTGATTACAAAGTTATTAATGTGTTATACATGTGTAAATAATATTGTCACAATTTAGTTAATCTTATTTTTAACTTCCATTAAATGGTTACATGTAACCTAAAATATTATATATTTTTAATATTATTATTATTATTATTAATTTATAGTTCCATAAAACAAAACCATATATGAAACTGAAGCTATTATCAAGACTCATTATTGTGTTCAATATACGAAAAATATATTATTTTGTGAAAAAAAATATAATTTTTTGTGTATAGTGAAATATTGTCATGGTGTTGTATACCACACAATCCTTATATAGTGATTTTATATAAAAAAAAGCTATTTTCATTGTTATGTGAAATGAAAAATATCAAAAAGATTAAATTTATTTGAAAAAATGTATTTCAAAAAATATCGAATTGTTACATTATACCCCCTTGGTTTCAATTACTCCCACAAAATTCTCCAGGTTTATCAAAGGTTTAATAGATGAATTTTTCATTCATATAATCCCATATCATAAAATAAACACTAAAACATCCTTTAAAAGGAAATGTTGGAAACATAAATGTTTCCCAAATTAAAACATAACTAGGTTCCCACATAAAAGAATAATATTAGGAAATCTAAACAATGACACGAAATAAAAGCATAAATAATCCTACTTATTGTTAAATATCACTTATAAAAAAGGGGTAATATAGATAATGTTAACAATCAAAAAATCTTAATCTAAATAACTCGGAAATATGTCATTGATATCATCAAAAAATATTATAATAGGACAAAAAAATTTCAATACACTTTACCTAATGTTGGAGACTTTTCTTGATAATATATACTTACATTATTTTCTTCACATTCATAAGAAAAATCACAGCCTTTGGTAATGTCTTGATCAATTACCACTTCACTACTTTCTCCACAAAGGAAGTTGAATTTTTCATTCCCCAAGAACTAATAAATTAGGAGATCCATGATAAGTCATCCCATTTCCCCTAAGTTACAATCAATAAATATAAGGTAGAATAGGTTATCCAATATACATAAATCCTTATGTTGTGAGATAATACATTAATCTTATAAACATTATCCAACGCTTAATATAAGATTTCAATAAAAGGGTAACTTAATAACCCTTCCCAATGATGAAAATACAATAAAAAATATAATGAATGTAAAAAAATAATTTTAAAATTCATCCTTATAAATATTCTATAGGTTGTCATATTCGATACTTTTGAATACCCTCATCATATATTATCATGAAATATGGTAATAACAAAAATTAACATAATTTATTTTATAAAAAATTCATTCTTCTTAATTGAAAATATTATAGTATATATTCCTTAACTATAAAAAGTTGTAAAATTAACTGATAAAAACATAGACCACATTTAAAAAAAATCAAAAATCAGTTCTAGGATAATCAGTAGAATTTAGTTTACATTATCCATAGCAATCATTTCATTACCTATGTTAAACAAAACATTTTAACATTAGGGAAACATTAAGGGTTAAATTCCTTAAATAGAATTTTAACATTTTCAATCAATCAGTTTTCTAATTCTTGAGCATCAATAAATATATATTTTTAATTTTTTAATACAAAACATTAAATTTATGATTCATTTAAAAAATTTCATTAATTTATATATATGTAAACTTCATACATCCACCATTTTTCTTAAACAATTAAATAGTCTTGACCATCATATCCCTTAATATCCATTTGCATGAATGTGAAATATGAATGATTTCATAATTATAAAGAAACTTATTCAAATTCTCGTTCTAAGATTTAATGTGAATAAACCTTGAAGAAAATTCCAATATTTTGACACATTTTTTGTATTTATCTTCAGAAATATAACCAATAATTGTGGACCATCCTTATTAAATTCCTGATATTTATATTTAGGAAATATATTTTAACCAATCCCATTAACATATGAAATATTAATTTTTATCATAGTGCCTTATAGTATATACTATTGAATAAAACTATAAATCATGTAGTAGTAAATGCTTATCATAGGAAAAAAAAAATCATGCCTATATGTTTTCTAAATAATGACACATACATTTTATGTATACAAAACCCTATGATTTATATAATTTATCTATAGTAATGTTATATTTAAATCATTTAGGATGGATTATAAATAGTTTGTGAATTCCCAATGATTATCCCCTAGGAGTTTCAATATAGGTGTTTAGAATGGATCATTGTAGTGGAACGGTTCCCTGTCATTTCTATGAAAATGCATTGTTTTCTACGTTATTAAACCAATGTACATATTTTCTATATCTAATTCAAATTTTTTTATTGAGGTAAGTGTATTTATATGAAACTAATCTCTTTATGCTTTACCAAAATTCTAGGACTTTTTCTAATATTTTAACTCATTGTTAGACATATTCATGAGGATACCCCAAGCCATATCTTTTGAAATATCAATAGGGTTTTCACCAATTTTTTCATATCCCATTTTATAGATGATTATTAAATCATTACATTGATTAAAAACATAGTGACACGACCTTATCATACATGGATATGATATCATTTTAGATGAATATTCAGCACATTACAGAAGTACATAACCAATGATTATAATAGTTTTGGGTCTTAAGAAATGTTGAATATTATAATTTAAATTAATGAAAGATCATCAATGTTTTCAAAAAATCTATTCCCCCATTAACACTTATACCTAAAACCATTCTTCATATCCTATTTAAAAGAAACAAAAAAAAGTTGGTTAACTAAAATGATGAAGAATGGTAACTAAAGTAAATACATTAGAATATCATGACCATAATAATTGGAGAAAATTAGAATAGAATTTGAAGATAAAACCGTAAATATAAGATATCAATAGCATAAGACATGGAATAAATAATAGTTGTTCATAAGTTATTAATCATAATGTAATCTTAAGAAAAAGACATGAACATATAACCTGGGAAAATGACATAGAATTGTGATAGAAACATAAACATATAAAATTATTTCCATATTAATCAATGCGTCACTATTAAGTTAATATTAGTAGTATGGGATCACTCCCCACACCATCATTATAGTCATGGTTCACTCCCCCGACCATCATATTAGTCATGGTTCACTCTCATGACCTTCTTAGTGGTCAAATATCTTTACGGACATTACATCCATTTTTATCTCATGAGATATATTGTTACCAATTCATTTGAGGTAGATATAGGTTCCACCCATTTGATAAGGAAATAATATATAAGCATTCCAAAATATGATAAGGAATCATATCATAACGCTATTAAATTAAATGGGTATCATACACATGTAATCATTTAATAACCTACAAAAAAGAGACATGTTTAAAAAACATTTCATCAAATAATAACCCATGATTAGAATCGTTTTTCATAAAAATATAACTAATGAAAGAGAAATTGGTTTCAAAATAATTGTGCTATCAAAACATTAATCATTCAGATAAAGAAAATGAAAGGAATCTTCAAATCATTTCCCTAAAAAGGCATTGGTAACACTAACATAATACATCATACATGTAATATAATTTTCATATATCTTTTAAAAATATTTCATGATTAAAATATACATTAAGAATTAAAATATAATATAATACATAAATCATTTTGAAGACAAATTTCTTTTAAAATAACCATTAAATCTTATAATGATATTTCAAAATATTTTGAAAAATATTTTCATTGGGAAATTATAAATTAATCATGAGAAGATATTGTGACACATTTTCCTGGAAAATATATAAATGAATCCCAAAATCAATTTGAAATCATTTTCCCTGAAAACCTATAAAAAATTCTAAAAGCACATTGAAAACCTTTTTCCGATGAAAATAACTAAAATATTTTTTATTGAATTTTTACAATAGTTTTCTTTAAAAATAATATGATAACATATAATAAAATCTTTGAGATCATTTAAATAATTATAATTTTAAAGATATACGGGGTCCTAAAAATCATTTTAAAAACCTTTTAAAATTATTTGTTATATAAAAAACCAATTTTATTTTAAAACCATATTAAAATAAACAAATTTATAGAATATTGTAGAAAAAAATTCTTTAGAAATATAACCTTGTAAACTAAACTAGGAAACATCAAGGAAATTATGGTCATGTAGGTAGGAATGTTGGTACATTCCAAATTATTCTTTCTACACCGTAAATGTTTAGCAATGTTCCTTGATCTGGAAACAAAAAGAATATTCCTTTAAAAAAATTAAAAATTTTATAAATGGGTATAAATTTAGTTTAAACATCATAAGATAATTTTAAAACCTTTTTATAACATTATTATAAAACAGAATTTTTTCAGAACCTAGAGTTCCTACGAAAATGTGAAAAAGGTCAGTTTTTCCATAAAAACATCTATAAATTATCTTAATTAAAAATGAGTTCAAAATAGTAAAATTAATTTTATATAACATTAATAATGGACTATGAATAAAATTCCTAAGATTTCATGAGATATGGATCATAATATTACATCAATAGAAGAATAATTGTTAAAATTCTCATTAAATGATGAGATTATAACAATAACTTGATACAACATTGGTAAAATTGAATCATACTACAAAAGAAAAAATAATTTACATAAAGATTATAATATCTAAAAAAGAATTAAATTCATGATATAACATTTCAAATGTAGTATATAAACCTCATATAAAAATGTAGGTCTATAACATGGAATGTATCTCAAAAAACGAAGACTGGGAAAAACTTACTTTACCGATTTGGTAACTATTGAAAAATAAACCCAATGAAATAAATATAATCAAATGGTTCTGTTAATTCCAATAAATTTAATTATAATAAATTTACAATACATTCATGGTAAGTATTCGAAACAAATAATGTATATTAATGTTTAATAAGAAATATATATCGTAGATATATGAAGTGAGATAAGAAAACTTTTACCTTAAATCATGAATTTTGTCATACAAATTAAATAAATATTTATAATAAATATATGTTTATTAAAAATATTACACAAAACAATATTATTTTCTCTAATAACATATATGATTTTTATGACTTAATATTACATGTTTATTGACAACTCTTTGTTAATGTATTTTTTTGGCTAATTTATTCTTTTACATATATGTTTTAGCTTTTTATTCATGATCCCATTTATTATATTTTGATTTAATTATTCAAATAATTTAAATCATGATTCAATTATTTAATTAATGTATTTCATGATATAAGTTTCATATATAGTCTATATATATTTCTTTACAATAATCTATAAAATATATAAATATGAATTGTAATACACTATTCATGGAGACTGTTGGTCATACGTGTGCATTAATGATTTTCCCTGTTAAATTTCTTTTTCAAAGAAAGATAGTAAATAAAATATATGTTTATATATGTTATAATTAAAAAATTATTCAATATATATCATATAGTTTTAATGAACAAATCCATTATATGTTTTATGTAAGGTGTGAACAAATCACATCGCTTTTTGGAGGTGGTAGTCCACAGGTCCAGAAATGAAGTTATCATATTTACATAAAATAAGAAAAAATGAATTTATTTTTTATATAATGATTCTAAAACGTTTATTAAGTCACAAATATCATATATAAATTATATAAAAATATATTTTTCATTAATATTTCAAACCTTGATAGGTTGAAAAGTAAAAAAACCGAACAACATCATTTTGTGAGGCAGTAGATCTCCAAACACATGAATCGTATGTTTGATACACATTAGATAGAAGTGTAATAATATTTATGTCACAAAGATATTATAAAAAATTTAGTTTATTTAGGACACTGAATTTATTACGTAAGAAGGGAATAAGAAGAGTTGAGGTGGTTAAGAATGAAAATAAAACAATGGACCTTGAGGAATAATGTTACCTCTTCTTTGGGTATCACCTTTTTGATTTCGACAAAGGGATTACTTAGATTGATTTCAGACCCAATGGAGGATTATATGATTATTAGAGGAATTTTAGGATCTTATTTGACTATATTTTAGGGTTTAAATGTGGATTTATAGGTGTTAATATGTGGGAGGATTGAGTCCCATTTTATAGTAGAGGAGTGTCATACTTGTCGATTTTGGAAAAAGAAAATCCAATCACGTTTTCCCGTTGACATGTTGATCAAATAATGGTTAAAATATGATAAATGAGAATATAGGATCGATATATGTCATGAAAGTATCTTTCAGACAACTTTTTTGGATGTTTAGGCTCTAATATTTGTGGTTTAGTCCATTGTTTAGTTAATTTTTTACTTAATCGTTGTAATTTGTTTTTATCACAATAACTAGTTATTTTGTTTTAGAAAGATATAAATTTATTAGAAAATATAAATTATTAATATTCAAAATATGGAATACATTTTTCAAATTCCAATCATATAAGTCTCATAATAAATTTATTATTAATCCTATAAACAAGATGATAATGCAAGATTCTAAAGTGAAAACATTTGAATATTGTCACGGTTTTTACATCCAATTACAATGGGAAATGATGTAAAATTACCTAAATTGGATTAATAAACGTAAAATTTATATAATAATGATTTAGAACCAATAGAAAAAATAATTTTAACTTAAAAATGAATTTTTTGAAAAATAAGTTTAAAATTAAAATTCATTATTTTTTATTAGTCATCAAATAATAAAACATCACAAAAAAATACCAAAATTTCACACTAAATTAATTTTGGAATTTAAATTTTAAAAAATAAAGTTATTTTTGTTATGTTTAATTTTTTAAATCTCCAGATTTTATCCTTTATATTAGTTTTCCACTTATATACATTAAGACATCATTTATAAAAATCTAGGATTTTTATGCAAAATTATGTTTGTTCTTATCTTATGACTATAAAATATATTGGATCACTATAAAAAATATTTACCTAATATATAATATATTAATTTTATTTTAAATAGTAATAAATTTGGTTTTTTAAATTTAGTGACATACAATTTTTTGTACAATGAAAAATTGTTTTTATAGAAAAATATTTATTTATTTTCAAATAGTTATTACATACAATTTTACTAATTTATAACTAAACGATTAATTATATATTCAATTGTAACTATTATTTTCAAAATTATTTTAATTTAATTCATACATTCCATTCTAATATCTTGGTGGTATCTATAATAATATTTTAATAGTAATATTATTAGTATCTTGTAGTTTAGTAAAACTCGACATTGCGTGTATCCCAAGAAATTGAAGGGACATGGTATTGTGTATAACAAAATTCAAGCATAATATTGTTTGTACCATAAGTTATTCTATGTCTTGCATGTATTAAAATATTGACATGGTGTTGTGTATAACATAGGCCACAAATAGTGCTTTGATAGACGTAAATCTATATTAAATGTTGTGTGAATGAAAAAATATCAAAATGATTAAATTATTTTGAAAAAAATAATAATTAACAAAATCTCGGGGTATTACAATTTTTATATGGAAAGAAATATCATCAAAAGTCTTTTTGATTTGTTATCTGGAATTAAATTCTTTTTTAAATTAAGTTGTTCAACAATAAATTAATTAATTTTATTCAAGAATACGTCACAAAAGAACTATGGAAAAGATTTTCTACATAAAACATTTTCGATTAAATTATTTATAACATTATAAATTGAACCAAAGAATGATTTTCTATAATTTTTAATTATTATTAAAATGTTAAACCCTAAACAATGTAATAGTTATATTTTCCACATTGTGGTTTTTTTCATAAATTTCACTGTTTCCGTGAAATTTTTCAAAGAGAACCATGATGTTATATCTTAAATAGTCATGGTTTCAAAAAAACCAAATAGTCTATGTTTTGTTATATTCATATTATTAATTGAATAATTGTATTCTTTATTATATCTTTCAATGAAATTTTAGGTTAAATATATTGCAAAATATAGTGATGGGAAACACAAATAAAAATTATATAAAAATAAAAATAAAAAATTTAAATTAGAACATGATATAAAGAATAACACACTATTCATACTAACTCATCCTTGAAAATGAGTTTTAATGATACCCCATAGTAATAATAAAATTTCTCCTACATCTAATGCAATCATATATTAAAAATGATAGTAATAAATTCTTCTATGTTTCCCCATTCCCTTTTAAATTGAGTGTGATAATCACATAGATGGATATGAAAAATTATAGAAATTGAGGTATATTTTAATTACTAACGAATGATCTCCAATGTATAATTATATATATATTAATAAAATTATTTATAACTCCATCAATAAAGTATGGATCATGGTGAAGGATATCTAGTTTATTTATTATAAAAAATCAACTATTTATACCCCAATTCTAATAACTACAATAGATCCACATTTATCTATGCGAAATATACACTCTAAAAACTGTAACTGAACAAAAAATGCATCATAAAATAAATCCTTCAAATAATAATATAATAATATAATCATAAAATGAATGTTGTAAAAAATATAACCATTACATTTATCAATAAAATAGAACATTTTGAAAGTTAACATGAAACAACAGAACACACAACTCGTGACCATTACATAATTAGAGTTAATGATATAATATATATATCTATAATTTATATCTTAGATGATAAGAATATCTAGTTCAAACTTCTATGTAAAATATAATAATATATCAATATACTTCCACTATTTATTGGTCTTAATAAAAATATTTTGGGTTTACTATGGATGGAAATTTTAAAAATTCCTTTAGATTAATTGGAATGTTTTATGAATTATTTAGAGCGTTTTTTGGGAGAAATTATGAATACAAAGGGAAATTTATTGTTATGTGTGCAGTTCAGGAGACCATTTAGTTATATCATGGATCCTGTGTTTTGAGTCAGTACAAAAAAATGTTTCATTAGAGTTAATGTCATTATTTTTCATTATGAATTATTTGGGATCAGGGTAGATGTGTGATCCTATAAAATGTATATGAATACATGTATTCTTGTTTTGATGTTTTAGAACAATTTACCAAGATAATTTTTTTACCAATATTTTTCCTACCTCTTGTATTTTTAGTTTCAAAATGAAAAAACCTTATTAGATAATTTATAAATTTTTTAAGAGTAATTTATCACCACATAGGATCAATGATCTAAAACAATTCCTTATCGTCATTTTCATATTTTTATATCAGTTATTATAATGTTATTGGTTCAATAAATTAATTTGTATATTATTGTTTTCTCCATGTCGTGGGGAATCCAAATAGATATAGATTATATATGTCTCCAGAATGTTTTTCAACTCTGGTTGAGAGAAAAATTAATATTACATTGTATTTTTACTGTTTGGATGGATTTTCTGCAATTGATATATATTTAATTTAGTTGTTATTACTTATATATGATAATTTAGAACATATGATACATGTGGTAATGTAGAAAGAAATTATTAATTTGGTATGATGAGTGTGGACTTTCATTCTCGATAATATGTGATAAATTTTTATGGATTATTTCTTTTTTCTATGTAAATAAATTTAATTGATTACTAATAAATTATTTAATTGATTTAATACATGGAAAATAATTTTTTGGTGTCAGTAGTATTCAGGTAAATTAAATTTTCAATTTAAAATTATGTTAAAATATATGGAATATTATAATTTATAAAAGTGTTGTCTAGATATATTTATTTTTCCTTGGTAAATATTTTTTAATAAAATAATATAATTACATATTGATTCAAATAATTAATTTCATAGGTAAAATTATTACGGTATTGGTTATGGTTTAGAATTATAATTAAGTGTTCGGTATATTTTGAGTTAGTTAGATATGACTTGAGTGATCTTAAATTATTGTATGGGACATATGTTGGAGTTAAATAATATATTATTCATGGGTTTGGGTTAACATAGTCATTAGTGTTATAGGTATCATTTAGTTGATAGATGGTAAATTAATTTTTATGTGAAATTATAGTTATTTTTTTAAAAAATATTTTTTATTCTAATTATGATTGATATATTTTTTCATCATTATATCATTATTAATGGTTTGGAGATGTTATAAAAAATAACATACTTAATTTCCACATAGATGGGGTTTAAGTGAAGTGAAAAGTGAAATCCATATAATTTGATATACTACACCTATAAATTATTATTTTAGAGCATGTGTATATAATTTTAACATGAGTTGTAGGTTGTAGTGACCATCAATTTGTTGGATCAGATAGAGTAGTGAATATTAGGTTGTGATAACTACTAGTGTTCATGACGTCAAATGTATTTTTGGTTATTTTTCTAGGGGGTGTATTTATACAATGATGTTTTTTTATTATTTTTATATGTATTGTGGTTTCCTTTTAAAATCATTGGATTTTGATGTGTACTATTTTTAGGGATGTTGTAGTCATGTGAGTTATATATATAATAATTCCTCATTGACTATTTAATTTTTTTTAAATTAATCTTTTTATTACTATAGATAAACTCAATGTAATGATTAAGATTTCAACTCAACTAATGTTAAGGTTTATGGTGACAGTCTAGGTTAGGAAGTTAGAAATGTAATGATTTTTTGTATCACTTTTTTCTAGGCATTGATATTTCATGTACCATGAAATCGAAGGTAACCAATCATTTTTATATTTGGGATCTTTATTGTGAGACTCAATCATTCATGTAATTATTGGATATTGATTTGTTTGTTATGCAAGGAAGAGTCGGTCTGATTTGGTTCCCCATATAAGTGGTTTCTCAGAAATAGTAGATTGAGGTGATATTTTCTTCTCAATCATCATAAATAACCTTTATCAATATTATAAATAATTATTTTGAGTACCAATTTTTTGATATTAGATATTGGATTCATCATAAATAGTTTCATGAGAATCATCATATAGAATAATATCCATAGTCATATGAATTCATGATTTAATATCATAATCAATAAAGAAGACAAATATAACATTTCAATGTACCAAAACATGTATCATTAAATAGTGTGTGAATATGATTCAATAACATTATCCTATCAAGTGATGTGGTGGTGAGAACCATTTAAAATAATTAATCGAAATATTAAACTTATTGTTGAAGAAAATATTATCAAAAACCTATAAAATACTCGGCGCCCTTAAATAAAATTATTATCCTTGAAAATTATATTCCATATGTAATAACTAAATGAAAATTTGTATGTCATTTTGTATGTGTCTCTTTGATTTCATAAGATTCCAACATTGAGTTACAAATCAATTGTCATGGCCTGTTGATGTGTAATCACTTTCAGAAAAAGAAATAAAATTTATAAAAATCCCACCTAACTATTTAATATCTTTTTTAGGTTGTGTTACCATAGAAACTTTATTAATATGTTGAATTACCACACAAATCACATCTTCTGGTTGTTGAAAATTTATAACACTCTCACATAAGTTAGTTAACATCTCTATAGTATTTAACAGCAGGGGACAACATACATATGCATAATGAACTTCCATGGATAGATTTACCTTCAATATTAGTTAGAACCATTGTTTTTTATAGCTTTAATGATATATAATTCTATCTTAGACTTAGTTATTTTAAACCAAGATTCCCTTTATATACATTAACAACCCAATAAACCCACCTTTAGATTAAAATTTTGGTCAACAAAGACCCCGACCCTAGTAGCCCACATCTTGTGGTAACCTTATTACATTAGAAATGAAAAATAGTTATGAAATAATAAATTAAATAATTGTTTTTTAGTCTTAGTAAACTGGATACATACTAGAATCTCACATTAAATATGAAAACATAAAATAAAAAACAAAGAAAATTTTAATATTTTACATCCCTAAACTCATTAAAATATTATTTCTTGATATTATGGGTAGAGAATAAAGTGAAGGGAGTTATAGGATACTCATTATGTGAATGATAAGTGTGAAAGATATCTTGAATTAATAGGAAATAATCAATATGGTAATGCAAAATTCTAAAAAAACATAACATTTATTCAATTACATGGGCACTAATAATAGTATTACATGAATAAATAAGGATAAAATAATTCCAAATAAATAATGACATTATCTTAACACTTATAAATGGATATAATAACTATTAAAGTATCCATATTAACAAAAATAACTAATTTCATTATTGAATTCATAATTCCACACATCGAAACTAGCCATCTAAGACTTGTGACAACACATAAAAACAATTATCACAACTACTTTCCATGACATCAACATAAATAAGTAAGGCCTCATCCAACCACATTGTCATTTTATTATAATACATAATAAAACATCAATTGGATATGTAATTTTGGTCCCCACTCATATATTATTCTTCCAAATCATTTAATATATAAATAAATATTATAAATTATTCCTAATTACATAAAATTCAATAAATGTGTTTATCAGAAGAACTGGCATAATAAATGAGAGTACATTCACTCGTTTTTCTCATTATAAATCATCAAGAGAAAAAATAAAAAATGGTATATCTAAAATGTATCCATAGTGGAGTATTCATAAAATAAATTATTATTTCTTGGTGAATAGAAATACTATAAAAGGCCTATTGAAATTTATTAAAGAAAATACACTTTTGACCCATAAATTTACTTTTAAAGACATAATGTTTCCATAATATAAATAAATAAATTTTCAATGAAAATAATCATAGAAACATGTAATGGAATATTTAAAATATATATTGTTCATGGGAGCGTGATTTTTTTAAGAAATATATGTTGAAACAATTATATCAAAACAATTTGAAATAGGTTGAAAGGTATCTCATTCAGAAAATTACAATGACATTCTATTTGAACCATTTTTTAAAAATTTAATAAATGGGTAAAAATTAATTTATTAAATTAGTCAAGAATATTAAAAATATTTCTGAAATCATTTTCTAGAAAATATTTACATAGTAGAATAATGTTCTCAATTGAGTAGGAAAACTATGTATATTTTTTTTAAAGATGTTAGTTTTGTATCCTAGGTACATAAACAGTAGAAAATGAAAGAAAATATTATTTACATCTATAAATAAATAGAATATGTGAATATATATTGATATCAATATAAAAATATTTAATAGTTACCCTAGTGTAGAAAAATTGAAAAACAATCCCTTATATTGATGGGATTGTGTAATAAGTACTTTCAACTTTAAAAGAATTCAAATAATAACAAAAATGAAATAAATTTCAACAAATATAAGATTAAATACAAAAAAAATTATATATTAATTATATAAAAAAATAGAGAATCATATATTGCATATAAAATAATATAGGTGTAAAACCTAACATATATCACAACAAATACAATTTGAGATGAAGAACAATTACCTTAGGTCCGACTTCCTTCATATGTTTCAGAAAATAATTTATAAAAATTTATTATTATTATAAATACTTTCAAAAAAATAATCTTATATATAATACAATATATTTAACACATATAATCTTGTAATGACCATTTATTAACAATTTATTATTAAAATAACTGTTTTGGGTGATAATTTCTATGTTTTCATGTATTCATTGTTTTGGTATTATTGTCCTTGTACATTTATCATGGTTCCATAATATATAAAATTTAAATCAGGATATACATATAATATATATTAGTTATATATATATATATATATGTTGTAGATATAGAATAATAAAAATAACCATTCATGGAGACGGTAGATCATACACACGCTTGAACGGTGTCTTCACTTATCAAAGGATATATGGAATGAATGGTAAAAAATAATTCAACATCATTGAAGAATTATTATTTCATATATATAATATATATTCATTAAGTAATTCCCTATAACCATCCATGTAATTTAGAAATGAAAAATGATTCTCATCACTTCAAGGAGGTTTCAGTTTAAACTTATGCATGAGTGATTTTATAATTTTCCAACGAATTAGAATGTAAGAGGATTGATAAAATATTATAATACAATAATATTAAATATATCACATATAACATATATTAACATTAAACCCTAAATAATACCCTTTCACAATTTATGGTGATGAAAAATTATGTTTTTATTAGGTGATGGTAGTAAGTCATACATACACACAAGGGATACATTCACTTCCCATTAAATGGGAAAAAGGGTGCATACTGAATTTTAAATTATAATAATAATAGTTTTGAATATTGTTGATACTAAGTATATTTTCTATGATAAATACAATATATTTATTCTTGGTATATGGAATAGTAAATTAAAAGTCATACGAGTTGATTATACACACTTATTTAGGAGAACACCATTAGATCATTTTCAATGGAACATAGGGTTTGTCTTATGGGTATCAGAACACCTATATGATGTGTTTGAAAATTTTTATAATTTAAATGGTTAAGGTTTTGGAGAGACATTTCATAATACATATTAAACAGATAGGTAATTGATGATGTTTTATAAGTGAGAGGAGGGGCGTTCTTTGAATTTCAAAAATATTTAATTTAATATAAATTAAATTTAATGATAAAATTGAAAGATATTTATAAATCATTAAGATAATATATTTATGAGTGGGAATAATCACATAAAATAAACAATATTACATGTTTAGTTTATTTTTTCACCCATATCCTATTGTTGGAAAACACTTTTAACCATTTTGATGATTACCTTGATAATAAATATTTCGACTCTCTGGGTTATGATATTTACTATTAAGGGAAAAATGAAACATAAATGGGAAAATGGATTTCATGTTCAAGTATTTATTTATCACCTATAATATTTTAATATCTTATATTTTTTAGGTAATTAAATTATATATATTTTATAAATTATCATTAGTTAAATTTTGTTTACTATTCTGTTAATTTCACATTAAATACATCAATACTGGGATGTAATTTGATTATAAAACTTTTCAAAAAAAATTAATAACTTATATATTAAATGAAATTAAAAAAGTCACTCAAATTATATTACTTTTTATTTTTTTCAAAATAATTTATTTTATTGTACTAATAATTGATTAAATATTTTATCTATGTTGTGTTAAAATTTAATGTATTTATATAATCCCTAAAAATTATAAATAAATTACCTATATGAAAATAATTTTATCAAGCTGAAAATAAACATTGTGATTCATTCCAGACATTCTTTTATACCTTTGTGAACACTTAGGTGATATTTAAACGATAGCATGCGATATTTTGTATTTTTCTTTTCATTTAATATTATATATGATATATGTATGGTAATTTTTTTCTTAAAAAATATAATTTCATGTATAAATTGATATCTTTTGTAATTTAAATTATAAAATAATAATTAGGATTAAAAATTGAGAAATCAGTGCCACGTTTAAACCTAGGATAACATGATTTTCCTTTTACCAATTTGAAACACATTTCCCCAGTACTATTCAAAATTTCTAACAATGTTCTTGATATATTTGAGAAATTTTAAACAATTCAATTTAAATATTAATTCCATTTTATGAAAAAAATTTATGAGAGAGATATTAATATATGAAAAAAAACATAGAGCGCAGTGAGAAATATGTTTTCGAGTAACTTTCTTTCTTAGTAAAACAATATTTTTATAAAAATTTCAATAATAAAATTGATTCCAATAATATTTATTACATGAAATGTAAACTTTTTGAGTTAATATCTCATTTAAATCATTGTAATATCAAATTTATCCATATAAGTACTTTAAAAAAAATACATTTCTCAATAAAATTCAATATTTTTAACTATTCCTCAAAAATCAACCTTTCAAAAAAATTTAATTCCCTCTAATTTACATTTACAATAGATTTTTAAAAAATTATGTGTAATTTACTTAATAAATTTTCTAAAATTTGAAAATTTTAGTATAATATTCTCTCAAAAAATGTAATTAAAATAATTATTAAAGGAAATGTATTTTTTGATGTAAAATATGACTTTACATAATAATGAAAGTTTATTCAATATGAATTAATTGATAAAATGGTTTTGAGTAATATATATATATATATATATATTCTTAATGTTCTCAATTATATTCACACCTCGTAATTTAGTAGATGTTTTATAAATTAAATAATTAAATAATAATATTTAATGGTTCATTTATGTATGGTGTTGTGTGTGGTATATGATATTAAACATATTGTTATTTTAAAATCTGGTGGTATCAAATTATCTTAAACCCATTTAATAAATTTCACACTATGAATATGAAATTATTACCTAAAATCAAGGGTTTGACATTTTGAAATTCCATTAATGAAGACAAACATTATAAATAGAAATAATAAAACTTCTTCTTAAAAAGGTATATAGGGAAATACGAAGAACATCTAGAATAACCTTAAATTAGGTCTCAACATACGAGAACATTATTATTAAGTGAATATATTGACATAGGGGAGTTCCTTAACTCCCAAAAACCAATATAGAGTGATAGATAACATGGTTAGGATAAAGATGATGACTAAAAATAACTAAACTTTTTTAGGTGAAAAATTAATGATCCACATAAAATATAGGTAAAAATATAAAAGTTATCTCACAATGTCCTTTTAACAATTTTGAGTAATTTTTTTAATATAATGATATTGGACACTAGAAAATATTACATACTTGATATATTTTTATTTCATAAGCATACTTTCATCATTTGGTTGGGATTCAATAAATTTTCACTTTATCCCTTACACTACGAAATGAATATTAACAATGAATTTTTCAATCCTGAAGTACTGAGATAATATTTTTACAGATCATAAGATGCATAAAAGATTGAAATTTGTTTCTATCTATCCCAAAAGATTTACTAAAACCATAAGTCATTTCCCATGTTATCCAATTTCCTATGTTAATCATTAATACCTCAATATAAACACCCAATGTAAAACTTATTCCAATCCCCAACTAGTTAAACTTAATACCCTTCCAAAATATGCTTGAACTAATTCAAATTCGACAAAAAAATTGAAAGAAGTTTATTAAACTTCCAAAATAAACTCAATATTAGTTCCCTAGAAAATGTAAGGTATCTATTATTTTCACATACCATATATGTGATTAGTTTTATAGTATATTCTCGTAATACATGGTAATAATCTGAATCACCATTATTCCATATTAAAATGGTGTATGAATCAAAAAAAACTCACTCAATATTCTTGAAATAAAATATTAGATTATAAAATATATTCCGCAAATTAAAAAATAGTAAACATGAAAAAAGATATAATCAAACCACTAATCAGTTCCATGGTCACCAATATTATCCTATTTTAATTATCTAAAATTAGTCATCACCTTATCTCAAATAAACATTATTATCACTACCTCATGTAGATATTAAGTATTCTAATTCCTTGAATCCTGTGTTTTCTATAAAATAAGTTAATAAAATTAGATCACTTTTCTAGATCATCATCACCTTTCCATAAATATCATAAAATAATTAACTAATGAGAAACAATTTAATATCTAACCTTTATTTCCATAACAAAAACATCTACCCCCAATATTGGATCATTTTATATAGTTTATCTTTCCAAATATCACAACATGAAGGAAATTTTGACTTTGTCCACCATGTTATGTACTTCTCATGCTCTCAAAAAATCTATATTCATCCTATTTTGTGTGTAAAAGAGGTAGTTTACAGTGAAAATTTTCAATGATATATCATGAATGCTAATTAGGAATAATCATCATATCATGTAGTCATATTATCATTGTATTTAGATTATCAAAATCTCCATATTTGTTTAATCACTTTCAATATTAACATGGTTTTCTTGGTTCCATCCAATGACAATAACAAATATAAATAGTATGAGTAATAATAATCGGAGAGTGAAACTATAGAATTCAGAAAAATCATTTATGGGATATCTAAATAATAACATCTTACATTAAATCTAAGACACATTATGTTTAACAATATTTATTAAGGTCCATCATTTATTCAAATCATTTACAATGGTTTTATGAATAATATTTTAATTAACCTAATAATTTCCTATGGTAGTATCAATAAAAATATATAGTAAGGGCACACCAACCATGAAATAGAATAATAGATGAAATTTAATCGACCAACTCCTTTCGGGGATAATACCCCAAAATACATCTGTGCCAAAACCACATCCACATGTAGTATTCAGACACTAATGCATTTATAGGAAGACAACACAATGTCTACCTTAACAAAAGGATATTATGTTATCCTATAAATATTCTTATCCTTAATTATAGTCATTGTTTTATCTTCCTTAATCTATGTTTTTCTAAATATACTTCTCAATGAATCTATTATCCTTACTCAGATACCATCTATAAAATCTGGTCCCCAATATCCCATATTTGATGCGTACCTTATTATAATGGATCTAGATATAAGAAATGAAATAAAAAGGGATTAAATAGTTTTTTTTCTGGTCAAAAATATAAAAAATATCAATCTCAATTTACATTTAAATACATAAAATAAAAAAACATAGTGAAAGTAGATATTTTTCATCCTTACAATCATTCAAATATTCCTTCTTCATATCCTATCGATTGGGGACGAATAAATTGTGAGATAAAATTATTAGTAAGTGAATGTAAATTATATAATATATATTGAATATACAATTCTCAATAAATAGGGAAAAAAATATAACTGAAAATATGTATAATTCAATAAATAACATATGAGCTACAAATAATATTTATGGAATAAATTATCATTAACTAATGCCATATTAAAATCACGTAATCTTGGAACATATCAATGGATAAAATAAATATTCAAATAACAACATAGAAATTAATAATTGATTTCATAATGATATAATTCATAATCTCATACATCTGAAACATTCCATCAAGTCCAGGTACCAACAAATCTAAAAATTACATCAAGGAATTATTACAAGACATTTATATTAATGGGTAAGGTCATAAAAAACACAAAAAACTATTTTGTCTCATGAAAACTGATGGTGTATCAATAAGTTATGTAATTCTAGTCCCAAATGATTAATTCTTATGTCCATGTGAATAATCATAAAAATAAATAATAATATTTAATCAACATGACTTAAAATAAAAAACAATTCATATAGAATGAACTATCAATAGTAAATTCAATAATTTCCCTAGTCAATCGTATCAATAAAAATCAAAAGAAATAAAACTTATCACACAATTAAAATATTTTCCCAATAGGTCGTATATAAAAGAAATTTTTTTTACAATTGATGAATATAGATACCTTAAACATTATTTTTAAATCTATCATAAAGAAGTTATCATTTCACCTTAAAATTAACTTTTAATAAACAATAATTTCCAATATACTGGAAAAAAAATTTATTTTAAATAAATAATTGAAAATTTAAATTTAATCTTCTAATATATGATAGGATAGGATTGTGGTAAATTCTATTCATTCTGTATACATCAAAAACAATCTATTCATAATTGTTTTTGAAAAAAAGTCAAAATATATCACATTTAAGAAAAGACATAGAGACCAATTCAAACCACTATGATAAAATTAAAATATGTGTAAAATTTTGATTAAAAAATAAGTAAATAATAATAAATATTTATTTAACACATTTTATGGATAATGAGGAAATGAATGAAAAATATTTCGGGCTGAGTAGATGAAAACATCAGTTTTCATTAAAAACATTAGTATGGTATATTGAGTAGATAAATAGAGTAAAATGAATGAAAAAATGTGAATTATAAGAATTAAAATAGGATCATATATATATATATATTCATAAAGATCAAATAATTCCCCTACTGGATATTAAACACATAAAATACCGAATAATGATGATATTGTAAAATAAACCCTTACCACTTTGGAAACATCCGAATCATAACCAACATGAAATAAATATAGTATTATTAATCATCATATACCATGTGTATAAGTAAAATGATTATAAAAGATATTAATGGGTAATTAGATACAAATCATGAAAGAATATGTGTTTATAACATAACATATGTCCCAATTAACATAATTGGAGACAAATAACCCTTTTTTAATGTTTGACTTCCATCACACATGTTTAATATTTATCTGTATAAAGATTGAATATATATATATATGAAATATCCATAAACATTTATATAATACCAAATAATAATTAATTATAACTTTTTATCATATTTTTGTTAAATATTTATTTTTAATATCGTTGTTCGTGATGATATCTACTTCATTTTTCATGTATTTTTTTGGTTCAGTTGTTTTAGTCCTTATAAATTCATCATGGTTCTATTATCTCCAGTATGATAATATTGATATAAATATCAAAATATTTCTTTATATATAATGATATTTTTTCATCAAATGTTGATATGGAATAATTAATAACATTGTTCCTGAAGATGTTAAGTCGTTCTTATGCAAGATCATTTTTTTCCCATTTCGACAGATATAACAAAAGAAAGGTAAATAATGATTTAAAATTATATATATCTTATTAATTCATATGTGTTATATAATTTGTTTTTTAAATTTATCCATTTTATCATCCATATATTGTAGGAATACAAAAACAAATCACTTTGCTTCATGTAGGTGGTAATCAACACTGACAAATGAGAGAAGTTATTGTTTTCTAATGGATCATGAGGTAAGAGGGTATATATGATTTTAATATTCCAAAAGATTAATTATGTAAAAAAATGTCAAATATAAATATTAAACCCGCTATAATACTTATCCATATATGATGGGGATAATATATTAATTTTATTGCTACATGATGATGGTATGTCGTACGTATACGTCAGTGATACATTCACTTCCAATTTGAATGAAAAAAAGGAATATAATGGTGGTTTAATAAAAATATTAAAATTTAAGTAAGTTTAATTTACATAATTTATTATTTAATTAAATATAGAATATATTTATAGGAGGTAGAAGAATAAATATATTGGAGGAGTTTGGGTAAGCTGATTTCCTCTTCTTTGGGAGATCTCTTTTAGATCATTTATTATGAAACCAAGGGTTAATCATTAACGATTAATACACATTATAGAATGTGACTAAACAATTAAATAATATAAATTTATATTTCTTTGTCAATATATGTTTCTAAATGTCATGTAATGAAAATATGGATGGGGTGTCCTTTTATAAGTGAGGGGAGGGGAATTCTGGGAATGTATAAAAGTATTAAATAAATATAAAATACAAATCTTGTTAAATTTGATATAAATTGGTATAATGGGAAGATAATATTTTAATTAGTTAGAATCATATTATATATTAAAAATGGTAAATATTTAGGTGATATTCACACACATATCATTTTTTAACCATTCTTTATCCCTTTGGATGATTGTTTTTTAACAACATTTTTCACTCATTAATAGTCAAGATGGATTCTATAAAAGGATAATTGGAAAATAAATGGTCCAGTGTATGAAATTTTAGATCGAAACTTATCCTATTTTTCCAATTTAAATATTTTAAATACATTAAAATAATTCAATTATACAGTTTATTAAAAAATTTCATTAATGACATTATTTAAATTATTCATATATCTCGACATTAAATAAATAAATACATTGATAGAATTCAAATATAATCCTTCAATAAAACAAAAAAATTTCACATATATCTATTAAATTAATTTAACAAATTAACTACAAAGAAATATTATTATTTTTAGTATATTATTAAAATTATTAATTTTACTTATCAAACAAGTGAAAAACTATTTTTTTTGTGTTGCATAATAATTTAAGCTAATTATATAATCTCTAAAAAATTTGAAAAATAATTAAATTCATGAAATTAATTTATCTATAATTAAAATAAAAATTAATATTTATTAAAAACATTCGATTATTTTTAGATGAACTAGTAATATATATTTAATAATAAGAGATTGGGATTTTTCGTTTTTCATTTCTTAAAGTATAATAATGTTCATTTTCATGGAGACCTGTCCATTATCTAACTGAATTTAGAGTTTAAGCTGATTTTTTTATATTTCCTTCATCCACTAAGAATTATCATTAATAACAGTGACCTTATGATTCTTTTTTAACCAAGGTTACATAATATACCCTTCATGGAGGTGATATGATTAACCATAGTTACAATTATGATTTCAATAAAATAAAAAATGCATAATCACCAAATATTACCCTCCATATTCTAATTATTGAGCCCATTTTATCAAATTCAATTCTAATAAGTAGAATAAATTAATTTAATATAAAAATCAAAAAATAATGAAAAATCAGAAAAATTATATTGAAGTACACAATTGATTATATAACAAATTCAATGCTAAATTTAATTCCAATTAATGTCATTTCATTACTAATATAATAATAGACGGAAATTTTCTTCGACCAAATTATGAATAAAATTAAATTTCTAAATTCTAAAATAAAATATATCTCATTTCAAAAATCATTATTCTCCTTATTCATCATAAAATAAATTGTTTCATTAAATTCAAAAAAAAACAATCTGATATAATTTTTAAATTATGTTTTAAAAAATGATAGTTATTTTGTGAACGAAATATAAAATAAGTTTTGATTATTAAATATAATATTTTCTCAAAAAAAAAACATTTTTGATGGAATTGTATTTGTGAAGAATAATGTGATTTCACAATGAAAAGGAATTTTTATTTTCAAAGAATTAATAAATAAATTTGTATTGATTATTGGCTATATATTTATTGATATCCTAATTTCTATAATACTATCCATAACACCAATTCAATGGATACATTATAACAGTTATAACCAAATAATAATATTTCATGGTTCATATGGTTTTGATCCAAAAAACCAGGGCTCTAAGCGGTGCCTTTATCCCCCTCCCGCGCGCTTTGGGTTTCCCCAACATTGCCTTGTCCTCTCTTCCTCTGGCGTATCGGTGTGGCTTGGAATCGGAAAACTGGATCTCAACTCGGTGTCGAAATGGTCGATTGATGATTCGGGACTACGGCGGGCATTGGTGAGGAGATATGCATTGGAATCTTGGCTTGGGGAATCTATTGTCTAGATCTTTGTGTTGGTTTCCAAGATGGCATGGAATCAGCACAATGTCGTCATAACTTGGCAATGGATTTAGGATTTGGGATTTGGTCTCGGCTGGCTCTTGGCTTCGGGGGCATTATGGTGTGGCGTTGCGTCAGCATCGATGTTTCTCCAAGGGGGGATGATTTTCAAATTTTTGGATGTGGTGGGTAGTTTTGTGGATAAGAGGGTTGATGTTTCAGTTTGGACTTGGATTTTTAACAATTGTGACATGTTTTTGTTCTTTGGGTGGTGTCATTGGTGGATTTTCCCTCTCCTTCCTCGCTAGTCCATTCTGCTTCCCATGGATCGAACATTTTAGATGTCGGGGGGGGGGGGGGGTCTTCCATATCTTCATTCTAATCTGCTGTAGCCCATATTTTCATTACTATCCAAGACCTGCTAAATTCCCCTCAATTATTATGCTCCATTGACATTTTTTTAATCTTCGAGTCCTAGGTTATGATGAATAGGCTCTATATTCGTCAATTTTTCCTCACTTTTGAGTTGATGCGATTTTGTTTGAAGGGTTCCTTGTGGTCACAGAGGGGTTCCTCTATTTTTGGTTGTTATGGTACATTGTAGAGGTAGAGTCCATCTTCTCTACATTACCTATTTAGTTTTTTTTCACATGGTAGTGCAGTCTTGAGATCTTGTAATGCTTTGAACTAGAAGCCATAATCATTATATTGTAAAGTGATCTATTCCCCTAGTTGACTATCAGTCAGTGTTTATTTTGTGGATTGGTGGAATAGTTTTTGTGTGGTTTGTTGGAATGGTATGTACTAGGACTTGACCAGATAAATAATTCCTTAGAAGAGGTCAAAGAGCTACCCATTCATTTGTGTAGATCTTGACATATTTTGAGAGGGTATGGCGTAAGTCATCGGATCGGACCTATTCATTCTCATAGGACACTTAAAAGCCAAACAACAATGCAACCATGTAGTTATTTTTCAAGATCAAATGTTGGGGAGGGGAAGATCCATGTTCTCATTCTTTTCTTAACCTCTTTGATATTCGTTTCACGCAATTAATTTATTCATGTGTTCGGTTTGTGTTCCCTCTATTCATCCTTTAAAATGAGGCTTTATTATTACAATAATAAAATATGAAGGCCTTCAGGATGTTGGAAGGATATTTGAGGGTTTGTAGAAGCTCGGTGTTTTGTGCCATATTTTCTATCAGATATAATTTCATTTTAAAATCATTGTGTTTCACAATGGTAGGAATAGTTATGGGGTAAAAGAATCATGGATCTCAAAAATGAATTCATGTTCTTCAGATTCCAATAGAAATAATCATGTGTAGAGGATTCAACTAGGACATCAAAAAAAGCATGGATACCTATAAGATATATATGAATAGTAAAACCTCTACACGTAAACAATTAATGAAATTCCAAATTCCACAGATAACATTATAAAATTATGGTAACCCATGAAATCCATCAAGTAAGGATCCCACAACATTTACCTATAATAACATGGAATCTTCAACAATTTTTATCATCATATTCCATAAAGGTTACAGAGAAGTTAGAGTGGGTATGATATCTATGAATCAAAATGACCTTGGGTATTCTTCCCTATTACCATTTAATATATACATGTGACATGATTCAATGGGTATACTCAATCCACAAATACTTATATTTCCCTTTACTAACATATATGACCAAAGGGTACTTAGGAGTGACCTATAACATTTATTTTTTTCCAAAACCCCCCAAGGTGGGTCAACAATGTGTGAGCTTTGAATCCCCTAGAACCACTATTAATGGATGGTAGAAAATATCGATACAGTGATTATTTGATGATTAGTCATTGTAAAAATAATTATTTTCATAGTGGTACCATGTGTGGTTGACACATCTTCCAATATTACCATGTGAAAAATACATGTCCTATAGAAGTATTATGTATGGATCATGCACCAAACATTAGTATATTAATAAATCACATATTCATAAGTGGATACTCCATAACCACAAAAAATAAAACCCAAAATTCATTTTATCTAGTTCCTATTATATATATGTTTGTAAAGGATTTAAATTATGAATTTTTATTCCCCATTAGAAGACCTATAAATTTTACTACCACATGAAGTCCTCAAATGGAAAGCATGCTTTTACAAACATCTTATATGCGATAATAAAACACAATGTAACATGAATCCACTATGTAATTACTATTCATATATAAGGTAT
The DNA here is from genome assembly GCA_963277665.1 of Viscum album. Lineage (NCBI taxonomy): Eukaryota > Viridiplantae > Streptophyta > Magnoliopsida > Santalales > Viscaceae > Viscum > Viscum album. The sequence continues at coordinate 1,299,710,881 of OY728140.1, read as the reverse complement.
CATGTAATGGTCAATTTTTCACACCATGATAATGATAAACTTTTGATTTGAGGATTAATGTTACACTTTTCCAACATGTTCTCTAGAATGTTTGGTAAGGCTAACAGTTTCCAACATATTTTGTTAATACACTATAATCCCTTATTGTTTCATTATTTACATTCCCTTAAACTGTGACATGTATTTATTTATGGAAAATATGAAACCATTATCTATCGAAATTATGTTTCCCATTTTTCATCTTAGATGACAATATAATGTTCTACCACCCATAATCATACATCATTAAACTTTTTGTGAATTCAATATACCCGACCTTTATAGTTACTAATCTGTATATGATAACACATATATAGGGAATAATACTGGATAATTTCTTTCATACACATGCATGGGTTCATCAAAGATATCAGAACCTTTTGTTCATCTATCAAGATATAAGCCCCAAAAAACACTCACCTCACTAATCTTATAGTAATTCCATGATAGGGACACTCATGAGAAGTCCCACATTGAACCATTTATAGGTATTATACAATTATTATAAATTTTCACATGTCATTAAAATAATTTTAATTGGTATAAAAAATTGACATTCTACTAAAATATATGATGATTCTTGTTGAACTGACTTAAAAGTATTATTATTGGTCAATGACTCATGGCCTGAAATGGAATCACAGTTATCATTATCATAAAAAAAATGTTGATTTTTAATACAGACATAAATAGAATATATCTTTTTAGGTTGTTATTTTCTTCACCAAGATACATTTTTATCCTCTCTCACATGTAAATACCAACTTTACCACAAACCAAACCCCATTAACTCCCATTAATGCTTCAAATATTGTTTGAAAATATCAACTGGAACATAACACTTCCTGATATACATTAAAACCCATCATACCCTCAAAACATAATGGATTTAATGAAACTAAATATTTACCCTTATGTTCTCCTAGGAGACAATATATCACAGTATAACCTCTATTTCCACTCAAGAAAACTTCAACAATAGTGTTCATTTAAGCTTTTGTAGATGAGATAAAACTATATGAAAACACATAAGAACACATGGGAAACCATAAATACAATAATAAACATTATAATTCTATTATAACATAGATATAATGAATAACCATTTTAATACCCCATAAATTTGTGAAATATTTGTAATCAAATTATTTTAATATATTTTATATTTTTGGTTGCATATAACACTGATATTTCTTATGTTGCACTCAATAGTGATTTTAATCAAAAAATACATAGAAATAAACTATTATTATTTAAAATGATAATTATCTCATTGGAATGGGAATGTAGGGTATGAATTGGATTAACTAAAATTTTAAAATATATTATATATATATTTATATTAATGTAAATTATTTGCTTACAATTTATAAAAAATGAAAATAAAAACTATTTCAAATTATAGGAAAAGTTTTCGGAGAAATTTTTTTTTTTGAAAAAACTATGTCTCACATCAATAAATTAAAGAATAAAATTATTTTGATTTATCATATTGACATTTTTATACTATATATTCAAAAAAATATTTACGATTCATTTTATGATTTTTCTAGTCAAGAGATAAGAAAAAATACAATTTTACACATAAAAAATATATTTTTCTAAAACACAGTATTTCCACTGTTTTGGGAAAATATTTTAAAACAAAATTTTGGAATTTTATAAAATTTATATGAAAAAATTAATGTTTATTGTTGAAATATAAATTTCAATATTTTCTTTGCACTAATTTCTAATAATTTTCTGGAATGTTTATATAATATAAAATAGTGAAAAATACTACATTTTAATTGAATCGTCCTTTTAATATGAATTATTTATAATAATAATCTTTTTAATGTTATTTATAAAGTATTTTTTGTTCATATATATATATATTAATATAATTTATTCAATCAGAATGGTTTTTATATTGTATTTTTATATATATAATATTATAAAAGTTTGACCAGTTTGTCTTTCAAAAACATATTTGTCATCCCTTTTGGTATATTAATGTTTAATGAAATATTTCCACATATATGAATATAATTTCATAAAATTGAATAATTCTTTAGAATAATATTATATTATATTTTCTTATAATTTACTCTTATAATTTGACAATAATTAATAGTACAAACTGTAAAAAATATTTACTGTTGTTAATGTAAAAATGGGGTTTCCGATGGTTAACAAACAATTATAAGTATTAAAATAAACTAAACATTTATATAAAATATATTTCATGGCCATATTTCTACAATATATGGTCTTATTATATAAATCACTCAATTTTGGATCCTTTTTAATCAGAAAAACATGCAAACATTTTTTAATTCTCCAAAGATACATGTTTTCCCTTCACATCATTTATAAAATGTCACCCACTCTCGTTCCTTATTCACACCATCAGACCACATTCTTCCATCAAATCCCTGATAAAATCACTTAAAAAATTATCTAATATAATCTTAGAAGCTTTATTGTCAAATAAATCATTCATATAAAGTATTATTGTTAAAACCAAAGGTGCTTACCCAAGGAAGAGGTAACATTCTCCAATGTGAGTTTTTATATTATTTCCCCCCATATACTTCATTTTTTTAAAAAAAATAGGAAAAAAATATTACTATTAACTTTTATATTCTTATATAATTTTATGATAATGTAATTACTTATAATCATCCACAGATCCGTCATATGGGTTGTGAAATCATCATTTGTGTTTATGGAAAAATACCACCTCGTGAATCGATGCCATTAATTTTTCCATTACCACCTCTCACTATTGGGTATGATGATGGATATAAAGTATATAAATGATATATGTAACATATTGAAAGCTATTGAGACATTATATCATATATAATATTTTAATTTCCTTTCCAGTTTAGATATGATAACATTTCTTGTATTTACAGTGGACGACGCCTTGCGAAGCGATGAGATTCATATTTTAAAAAACACATTATGAGGAAAATTATTAGGACAAAATTAAAGAATATATATTTTATAGTTAAAATAATTATATCACTAATTACATATTTATTATTCTTTATAGATACCATATAAATTTATTTCTTACCCTTTCAAAATGTTAAAGATGATAACATCGTTGGTGTTCGTGTGGAATACCTTCATAACATAGTAATATCACTCTCTATTTTCATCACAAAAACAGATGGAAGAATTATAAAAGTATATTTAACTGAATAATGTTTTATATATTATATTATTTTTATATTATCATTAAATAATATTTATATCTTTTTGGTAATTATATTTAAAAAATTTGAATGTTTATTAGGCTTACGTACAGCCTACCATTTCCGTTATTGTAACATATTTCATTTGTCAATACTATTATTCTTGATTGATATTATATGTATAATTTATTTATAAATATTATAATTAAATAATATTTTTTAATATTTACGTTACTTGATGATGACCAAATTAATAAGGTCAAAAGGAACAGATTTAAATATACATAAAAAATAATGTAGTTATTGCATGAAATGTAACATTAACATGGAATTGTTGCTTAATAGGTAATTAAAGGTCACAATTAAATCACATAATGTATTATATATATAATTATTAATCATAAATATTTTTATAAAAAACTTATATTTATTAAATATTTTTTTTAAAATCATATGATATAAGTCAAAACATGAGGTATGAGATTTCTAGTCTCTCTTTTATTTTTTGAAGACATGAAAATTCAGCACTAATTTCTTTTTTCTAGATTATATACTTACCTTTTAAAATGTGTTTCATTAATATACTAATTTTAGTGTTATCCAAACATTCATTTTATTTTATTTATTTACTGGGGTTGTGATTAAATATATTACAAAATCGGTAAAGTTGATTTGTCTAGATTTTCCTTGGGAGATATGTTATGTTTTTCACCTATCTTGTTTCAGGATGTTTATATAAAGACCATATAAAATGTAATATCCTTAATTTATTGATTCTTATTTTATTTTATGTTTCATTTAATTTCATTCTTTAATAGGTTATATAATTTACTGTAATTAAATTGGCCAGGGTTTAATGTAACAGTCTCATCGTATATCGAGATTCCCATGATTATGCTTAAAATAATGAAATAAGTTGATTTATCTCTCAAGAAACTAATTAATTTTCTTCTCCAAAATTTAATATTTTATAATACATGTTTTCCATTTATTTTTCCATTTTTGATGTACTCATGTGTTAAAAAATAACTTTTTCAGAAAAATGTTATTTTTTCCCTCGATGGTCAATAAAACTTTTTCATATAAAAACATTATTTCAAAAAATGTTTTAAGTATATTTTCAACATTTATTAGAAGATTTATTACTGTCCATTATTTCTCGTGTATTAATTTGAAAAATATTTTTTTTGAATATAATCCTCATTTCATTTTCCAAAAAATAATCATTTGGATTTTACTGAAAATGTGTTGAAATATTTGTTTTAACAAGAAAGATACGAGTAGTATTTCGCACTATAATGTAAACTAAAATATTTAAATATTACCTTACATGTTTTCATAGTTATTTTGGAAAAAATACTTAATATTTAAAAAAATTTATATTTTAATAAAAGTGTTTCAAATTAATCAAATTGATTTTTCAAATGTTTTTAAAAAAGTGTTTTCCAAAGTATAAAGGTTATATTCTTTAAAAAATTAGAAAATTATTTTCAGAGAATAATGTATATTTATCAATTTGTATTTTAAAATAAAATTATTTAAAAAAATTATTTTATAATGGCCAGTTTGAAAAGGTGATTTTCTAAGAAGGGTTATTTTCCTCAAGAAACATTCCTATTGTTTTTATTTCATTTTCATTATCCTTATAAGATGAAATACTTTTGGGTTATTTATGACTTCATATGGATATTATATAATTATACCATTATTATAAATTCATTTAATGGTTTATTTTCATTATCAACTGATATTTATAAAACCATTTTCCCATGGGTTATATCATGATAGAATTATTATAAAATCCGTTTTATTTTAAAAACATTATACAATGATATAATTATTATTAATCCCACTTCATTATCCATGGGTCATAAATTCATTGAATTATAGTTAAACATATTTATCTTTTACATATTATATTGTGACACACTGATGAATCCCAATTTTTTAACTGGTTAGGTTATGATGAAATGATGAGATTATTGTGAAACATGTCAATTTTTCAAAGGTTATGATATGATGAAATGTTTTTGAAATCCATTTCCTTACATGGGATTTTGTAGGATGAATATTTTATAACCTTGTTTCACACATATGTATGATTTTAATTTTTTTTGGGTGAGACCTATATCTCCATCCAATTAATTGTGTAGTGATTTATATCTCATGATATGGATATAACTAAAATACACTATTAACCAAACTCAGCAAGGGACTCTATTCTCAATCATGGTACTGGGAATAAACCGTGACTACTATTATTTTTTGAGTAGTAAATTGATTATACTATTTTAGACAAGTATGTGATTATTTAATACTATAGAAATTATTTACTATGATTATGTGTATTCCATACTTTTAAGTATTATGAAAATTTTATTCTCTCATAGATCATTTTCAGTAATTCACTTATGATTCAAGTCTTATGAACTCCCAATAATTATACGGTTACCCTATATTATTATCCTTATTGTGTTTCATATAGTTTTTAATTATTATTCTTGAGTTCTTATACCCTTATGTTCATGTTATTCTTATATATCTCCCATGATTCAAATTACTAAGAATATTATCTCACCCTTTCTTTATGATTAATTTCACAAGGTTGTGTTTAAATATATTATGTAGGGTATGTTTGTGAGGAGTACTATGGGGGAAAATTATTATGAGAGATTTTTAATGTCCTTCACAAAATTAGATGATTAATTACCTACTCTATAAATACACTAGACTATTATTACCCTAAATCTTTGGTTATTGTAATATATTTAATATTTATATGAAAATATACAATAAGTGTTTATGAAAATACCATGGTATCAATAGTTGGTATTATAGAGAAGGATTATCTTACCTTTGTAAACTATTTTATGAAAACATTATTATGAACTCTAGGTATATATATATATATATAAGGATATTTCAAGGAATAATTCTACAAATAAGTCTAAGTGTAATTCAATGTAATGGAAAATGTCCTGGAATTTTTGTGAAGGATATAGAATTTAATTCCTATAAAATTACATCTCTATATAGATACTACATGTGTTTGTGACTACATTATTATTGTACCTCACAGTAATAACTCTGAATTGGATTCATTGAGATATACTTGTCCATACCTGGTTCAAGATAATAGCCCTTGCTACATACCAGAATTGATAATCCTGTGGTATTTTATTAGAACATTCAGAAACACTTTTTCAACCATGAGAGATGATTTATATATATTATTACTACAAATGACATAGTATAATCCTATAGTCTCAAATATTAAAAAGAATATTACATTATTTAAACACCATATAAGTTATTTTTCATTATTATAGAGTTCCCCAATTTGATTATTATTTCTCAAACAAGATGTTTTGGTTTTATTTTAAAGGGGGAACCCGAATATGTTGGATGAGTGATGAATATTACATAAAATATTTTTGATGAGAAGAAATTTTTTTATGATAAATAGAGTAAAGTGTATTATGATTTTTACTTATATGTTTTCAAAAAAAATGATTAATAACATTCACCTTAATCATCTCTCCGACTCACCAAAGAATACATGCATAGAGGTTATAATGATTTTTTGTAATATAGACCATGGCGGAAAATAGATTCATTTTTCTATATGTAGAAAATGTGGGAGGAGGCACCCAATGTAATGTATTAGTTAGATGATAACATTTTTTGGGTGTGGAATATAAAGGCCCAAAACAAGTTAAAACATGTGCAAAAATGAAATGCTCAACTAATGTAAATGATGAGAAAAATGAAATCTCTATTTTATCATTGACCGTTCAAAGTTCTAAATGTTTAATGTATAGTAATTATTAATATTAATGTATTGATGGGAAATCTCCTAAATAAAATCCGCACGGTTGTATGTGTAATGGTTTTTTTATGATGAAGAAACTGCGACTGACGTAAGAAAGGAAAGAGGTGTTAAGAAATCAGACGAAGAAACCTATTTAATGGTATAAAAATGATGTATGGTGTTTTAATTTTTTATGTATTATAATATAATATTATTGAAATATATAAGTATAAATCAATATATATTTTTTATTACATATGTTCTAGAAGATATTATATTCTTATAATTTCCTAGAAAATTGATACAATGGTAGGTGATATTCATAAATAACGAGTGACTAAGTGATAGATAATCGTTAATATGTACCATATTTTTAGATAATGAAGTTTATATAATGAGATTAATTATGTTGATAAACTAAATTTCATAGTATAGGTTTTATTCATATTAATTATAAATTGGTGAAAAAAATATGAAATCATTTATGGAGTTTATAACATTTTTCATTTTAAGATATATATACACTAATTTTTGTTTTACATAAAGAGAGATGAATAATGCATGTTTTAAATAAAATTATATGGTAATTATGATTATGAAGGTGTTTCAATTGAATATAAAATGATGGTATTAACAAATTTGGTATGTGAAAATTAAGATATTATTCTTATTTTTCAAGGGATTAATGATAATATCATTTTGGAAATTTATTGACATTCTTTTTAATTTTTTTATTTCAAATATTTTGGAAGGGTGATAAGGTTAACCATTTTTTAAATGGCTTTTATAGAATATAGGATAATGTTTTAAATATTTACATATTATATCACTATATGAAGATTTATCCATGTTGGATAAATATTATAAATATTTTGTTATAACATGAAATATAAGGAATGAATTATAATTATATTATGGGTACTGTGATATGCATGTGATTCAGTCATAAAAAATCTTCATCATTTTTTGGTGTAGTATATTTACTATAAATATATATAGGAGTAACCAAATGTTAAAATTCTGCCTTCAATATAAAAAAAATCAAGTTACTACATTTTTATATATTCGTAGTATATATGTAAAAGTAGTTCCTAAAAACTAGTAAAATATTCTTGAAATAAAATTTTATCTTATTTTCATAATATTTTATCATATGAATAAATTTTTTCAATACTCTTTGGTTTATGGAATTATGGTCATAAAATTATATTAACCATGTTCTCTATCACTCTCCATCAGTTTTTAAGTGTCATATTTCTATTTTTTCCATGTATTCAATTCCCAAAAAGGATATCATTTATAGAAAAATATATATGAGTAACAATAGGTATACATTATGATTCTATCTTCCCCTTTTAAGGTATTTTTATTATTCATTTTATTATTTATGATTCTATGATAGAATTTTAAAAAAAAAATATTTTAATTTCAAAGATTAATTTCAAGGGAGAAATTATTTTTATATTGGGTAAAAAGTAACAATTTTATATTTTATTAAATATTTTTTCAAATTTATATACACTTTTAGATATTTTTAATTCCACATAATATTGTGTTTATCACGTGTTACATGCAACATTAAGTTAAAACAAAATAGGTGATGATATTAAAATATAATTATTTTAAATAATTGTTATCTCCCATATATTTACATAGTGGGAATGAATAGGATTAACTCAACATTTAATATATATTTTTTACCCATGTATATAAAATGAATTATACAGTGAACAAATTAATTAAAAATTAAAATTGAATTGTTTGAAAATATATAAATAACAATCAAAAAAACATATTTTTTAAAGAGCGTGGTTTTTATAAATAAATTAAACAAATCACATCTTAAGAATAATTATATTTAATTTTTAATATAATATATTCAATGAACTATTTAACTTTTATATTATGTTTTTTATATATAATATATGATAATGAATCAAAATATTTGTTTAAAACATTATTTCTTTAAAAATTAGTTATAAGACCTTTTTCTAGTCGTCTTGAGTTTTAAAAAATGTGTTCAATATTGTTAATAAGAATAAATTATATTTTATAATAATTTCAAATCAAATTTTCACTATGATGAATAGTTAAAATATTAAAATTTATTTACTCTGGTTTAGGTAAAATTGGTTTACTAAGGGTAAAACTGAAATGAAAAAAGATCAAATGACATAAAAATATGATTAATTTGTTTATAGAAATTTTAAGACCCTTATATTTATACACCTTTAAAATCCACCATTTTTTATCCTTCAAGAATGATAAATGCATTGGTGCACATTCTTTATTAAAGAAATTAAATGAGTCCCACTAACATCACTTATAGAAGGCCAACCCAGATCATCTATTCTTCCCATATTCATACCCATTCGTATGGTCCATGAACATTCTAAAAAACATTCAAAAATCTCTCTTCTCATCATAGAATATTTATTTTTTCAAAAAATATATTCTTGGAAGGAATTTGCTGCAAATCATAGGTGGTAACCTAATGAAGAGGCAATGTTCCACAACGACCATTATTATTTTATTTCATCATCAACCATTTTCAATTAAAATTATACCTTGATGACGAAATTACATTAGTATAAAAAAATAAACTAATATTTTTTATGAAATTTTTTTCACATTCAACCGTATACAATTCTATAAAATGGGATACAAATTATCATTGGTGTGTACGATATAGTATCACATCATGAACTGATGTAGTTTGTTATTCCATTTCCACAGATCATGGTTGAGTATGATGATGGATATAATGTATATAATATATATATATATATATATATATTAATTATAAATATTTATTCATTATATAATATAATATTTTTAATAAAATTTCCATTCAGTATGGTATATGCTAATTTTTTGTTTTTTTGGCATACTACCCCCTCAGGAAGCGGTTTGATTATTTTTTCACAAAGGCATTACATAATAGATAATAACAATATTGTAAATGAATATATGTTATATACATTGAATAATTATTATATTATATAAATATTTATTATTTTGAAAGATAATATATGATTTTCTTTATTACATTTTCACACACTAGAGGATGATGATGTCATTTATGTATGTGTTCACAACTACCTTTACCAAGTAATTTTATTCACAATTTTAATCACCAAAAAACATTGATATATGTATTATAATATTTTATGAAAATAAATTTTAATTTTTATGTTATTTCATTTATGTAATGATAAAATATTACATGCATATTTTCTGTAATTATCCTTAAAAAATGGAAGCGTTATTAATGTGTATGTACGACCTACACTATCGATGATCATAAAATACTTCATTCCACAAAATAATAAATTATTATTAGTTATAAAAAATTAATTATTGTGTTATTATTATAATAAATTAATGAATATGTTTCTTGATATGAAGTAACGATGATCAATGCTTGAGGGCCAATAATAAAAAAACAACACAAACTTGAAAAATGGTTTACATTTCACAATATTTGTCAATGACAAGGAATTATAAATAACTAAATAATTAAATTACAGAATAAAATTACATATGGTATGATAAATATAAATATTTTTGTTATATATATACAATAAACAAATATATATCATAAATGTGTTTTAATGTTTTAAATGGATGTTGATAGAGAAGGTAAGAGATTTATAGTGTATCTTTTTTTCTAGGAGACGTATACATATTTGATGGCTCATTTATTTTTTTGGTTTATATAATTCCCATTTTAATTTTTTTATCATGAATATCCTAGTTTTCATTATATTTAATTTTTTTTTGATGTTATGCTTTATTATGTCTTAAGATTCAAAATATTTCTAAAGTGATAAGATATTTCAATCTCAATTTTATTCCTTTGAAATATGTTAGGTTGTGAGAATTTCCTTTTCATGAGGTGTATATAATCCCACCTTACATGTAATATTATAAATTTATTTATTCTCAAGTTATTTTATGTTTCATTTAGATTTATTCTTTCATCAGTATTATGACTTAATTTTAACAATGTGGTAAGGGTTTAATGATATAATCTCATTGTTTTTGAGGATTCCTGGTGAATATTCTTCCAATGATGAAATCATATAATTTTCCTCTCAATAAAATCATGTATATTATTCTAATATATTTATTTGGTGTGAATAACGTTTTTCCATTAACATTATACTATTTATTTACCCTATAGTTCAAAATAATGTTTTTTAGAAAAATATTATTTATTCCTGTCATCAGTCAAAAAATATGTTTCTTCAAAAAATATATTTTCTATAAATTTAAATATTATTCCCAATTATTCAATCGATTTATTTAAATATATTTTACCCTTTTTTGAATTTTTACAAATAAATTTGAAATTAATATTAATTTAATTTTCCAACAAACTCCCATTTGGATTTTATAAAGAAATTATTTTTTATGTTTTTAACATTCAAAAGATGAATGATATTTAATGTTTCCATGACCAAATATATATTTTAGATATCCCATACATGATTTCAAATATAATTTCAATGAAAATGTTTCCCTTAATATTGGGTAAATTTTTAAATATTATATAATTTATTTAAATGTAAATAAATATATTTTGATAATTCATTGAAATTTTTTTAATATGGTAATGATATTTTTCATTAATAAATGATTCAATTTATTTTTAAAAATTCTGTTTTATGTTTTAAATGTTTATTTTAATGTATAAGTAATTCCAAAATATTTTATAATAACTAGTTTTTAAAAATTTATTGTCATATAATTGTTAGTTTATTTAAGAAGAATTTCATGTTAATTTTTTAAAAAATAATTTTCAATCTATGAAGAAATAATATTGGGTTACTTATTTATTACGGGGGATATAATGTCGAGATACCATTCTTATTATTTCAAAAATTGGTTTAGGATAATAATTACATGATGATTATGAAAGCAGCTTGTTTATTCAAGGGTTATACCATGATATAATTATTATGAAACCGATTTCATTTCCAAGAGGTTATACAATGATATAAATATTATGAAACCTATATATTTTTATTTTTTTATACCAATATATAAGTCTTATTAATCCCATATCTATTTTATGGGTTATACATTGATAAAATTATTATGTAACTTGTCTCCATATACATGGAACTATTAAATTTCACATGTTTGTGTTTGTATATTGTAGTGAATATTTAGCTAGAAGATATATTATCTATGAATTAACGGCCTAGGTTGTCTATACCACTTATTTAATCCAAATACAACATAAATCCTTATGCACCAGTTTTTTCTTATCAAATGAATGGAGTAATATCATATAATTTGGTTCTATAAGGTAGACCTTAAATTCATCTGTATAATTATTTCATCATAGATGAGATAAAAATAAAATCATACCTTTATGTATTCATTGGATAACATTATCCATTGCTAACCATTACTTATTCCTATATATAAAAACCTATAACCTAACCCACATTTCCTCCATAGAGTTATTAAATATCATCATTTCATAATGTTTTAATTGTCAACACTAAACTACAGTGTAATAATAATGTCATTTTTGAAGAAATTAAATTTATTGATACACATGAACCACCTAGATGGAAAACAAGACTCCACTGTGGCCCTTTAGTATACATGGGATTCCTTAAATTCCATCATTCACATAGGCCTTCCTGGATGACTTAAAACTCTAATGTAACCCAATCTTCCACTTCGGAGAGCTTAAATCACATTACACCCTAAATATTCCCTAGAGATCATGATAAATAAGGGTAAAACTGATGACCACTTAAAATACCAGTAATATATAGGTACCATTAAGTCATTCATTCCAAAAACAATATAGCATAACTATTACTTCCTCCTTGGGGGACATTATTCCCTATGTAGCCATATGATTTCATGGTTGGCCTGAAACCCTAGTATAAAATGTATTTCCTACAAGGAAACCTCAAATCCAAGAACACCCAAAATACTTTCTATATAAAATGAACCATATGTATACACCACATGTAATTATAAAGGAACTGAAACCCTAGAGAACTCTTAAGCCTTAATGGGAGTGATTAAATCCAAATATACCATTTTATATATCTTTCTCAACATGAAACTCATGAATAAAAACATTATGTAGTCTCACCTAAATTTAATTATAACACACTCTTTCTACTAAATACTTGTAGTGAATTTCAATCCATATCGCATTCCTTTAAATCATTATAATATTGAGAAGATACCCACAATGTTTTGAGTATAGAAAATTCACCATTATTTGATATATTATATTCAATCTCTATCAAACCAACCCAAAATATATCTTGACCTATTATGGATAAGAAAAATCAATGCTATAGTGTCATATAATAAGAATGACACTTTGTTTTTAATGGGAAGGATTTCAAAAAAAACTTATTAAATTTATATGAGAGTTTTGGAGTATTTAACAAGATCCATGATGTTAAACATTAATCTCACATATTTACATTATTCATAGAAACATTGAATTTTCATTTCTTTTTTTCCAAAAACCCAAACCTTTGGAAAGAAGATTTCTTATTAATTGAATTTGAAAATTCTGATAAAAAAGTCAAGATTGGGTTATGAAATCCTTCACTTATAATTGAGATTTATTATTTTCATGTTCTATTTTGATAATAAAATAATTTTTCATTACTATTAATTTATAATGATCCCAAATTTGGTCTTCTAGTTTGGGTTTTTGAGAAAATTACTAATCTGAATGGTGGATACAAAATAGTAGGTGGAGACCATGGTACTCATAGTCTATATATGGATTTCTCTTACCACAAAATATTTTCCGTTGAAATTAATATTATAACAATAGTATCCTTACCCCACCTATCAGTGATGGTATTCCACCACTTGTAGATCATGGGTACTATAGTTTTGAGTGCACACATAAGGATTGATAACATCTCATTTTACGGCATGGAAAAACCCTGAGATCCTTAGTAGGTGGAGGCTCTCTCATTGATTTAATAACAATAGGGGATTTCGTCTCCAATCCTAAATTTTTAATGGGTTCATGTATCACTATCTAGAATTTGACTATTTTCCATATCCATATTTATTAGAGGATAATGATAATGAATAGAAATTCCATTTAGATACAAGATATATACCTAATTTGGATGTAACACACTATGTTTTTTAGTTAGAAATGTGTGACACATATTATCATAGAGGTTGTGAGGGACATTATTTCCCAAGTATCCCACACCAATACAGTGTGTATAAAATATTATTAGTTCCACATCATGATTAAAAATTAAGAGAAGTATTATTGAAATCATTAACAGATCCTAAATATCATTCCATGATTTTCTCATGACATGTTGATTTTTCCACGTTACCTTGTGATAGAATCCCCAATATCATACCACTAAAGAGATAGTTTTGTCACATGGTGATTTCGTACTTATAATGAAAGGAAATAAATATTGAGTTCTTCCACACATTAATACATTCACATTACCTAAAAACACATCACATGAGAGTTACAGGGAAAAATTTATGTTAAACTATGTTCACTATTCAAATATGACATGATAAGATTATGTAATAAGAAACTAATATTCCAACAGTATTATATCCATATAGAGAAAATTAAATTTTATTTAGTTATATAATATTAACAAGCATAAATTATATAATTTTATTCATGACAATAGTAATACCAATTAAAAAGATGTATTCCCTTCCAAAAACATTTTATAAAAATATTCACTTTATGATTAGGAGTTTAGTCACCACTCAGTAATTTTTGGTGAGTCTAGAACTAAGTCATTGAGGTTAGAAACAAATAAATTTCTAGAATACTCAAATACTATAATAACTAAATCATACATGGAGATTAATTTATACTAAAACCACATTCACTATATAATTAATTATCTGCAGGAAAAGATCCAAAACTGTAATGATTGTCATTGTTCAGTCTATCAGTATTGAAGCTCATGGTACATATACTCAAGGCATAGTATGAATACATAACCCTATGTAATAGTAGAAACCATTAACGGATATTGTGGTGTAATATGGTGAATTTAGTATCCACCTAGAGAGATATTGACACAGATGAAATATAGGAGGATTTATCAAGTTGTTGGGATGATAATCGTATACAAACCATTGGATACACAAAACTCAATATTTACAATAATTGATTTGGGGGGTAATTTATTTTCATTGAAACCATGATGGAACCCATAACTAAAATTGTTTACTATGAACTACACTACAAAAAACATTTTCATTGCAAGCTAGCCACTATAATTTCTAGCTAGTGATGCCTCAGAATGTTCGTTGGTCGGGATGATGGAATTTTGGGATCAACTCACCCTTTTAGGTGTAATTATTTCAAATATTGTTACTCTCTTCTTGATATATTTAATGTATATGAATTGATATAAAATCATATAGTGGTATGAGTAACCCATGTACAAAAGATTTGATTGAATCCATATAGATATATGAATGTTTTAGTCTCTAGGAGGTTCTTTATCTATATATTATAACTCTGTTATTCTGACATTTAAAGAAAAAACTGGGAACTCTATAATTTACTTCCAACTAGGGATGAAGATGGTGTAATAATGTTAATATCAATCCCATGATATGGATTCAATAATATCATAATTAAGAGAATTAGAACCCATGTAATTATGTGATCTATAATAGAACACATAATACCTTTTATGGTGGTGTGACAAGGACTGATTCAAAGATGTTTTAGATTGTGTAGAATTGAATACTTTTTTATTAGATAAAATTAAAGGATTGTGTGCGACTTATTAATCAATTGTCCTTTTTGGTTCATATTTTATGTTAGTAACTAATCCATATAAGGTTTGACTGGGGTCTATACCAAGTTAGAGTTCCATATTATTTTTATATGTTATTCCATGATGATAACTCATTAATTTTAGATAGAATATGATGGACTATCCTTGAATAATATCCAAGGATACTACTACCATGTAACTAGAGTCATCCATATCTATTCAATAAGATAATACATGATTTATTCCAAAAGTTAAGACTCTACTAAAACTAATAATAAAATCATACTCTCCTGACTATTATATTCCACAAAATGCATCTAATCTAGTAAATCCATTATCTCAAAATCAACACTAGACTCATATACCAACTAAGTTTGACTTTTCCTTATTAAAGTGTCAGTAACATAGGTTCACATATCAAAAGTATATAATATGTCAAAATATAATGAAAACATATTCTAAACCCATCTCTTCAATTTGATATTCAAAAAATCACTACAAAAAGATATAACCTAATCAATTTTGGTTAGTATATACAGTAAATTGCTTTCTCAACTAGTGATTCTCCCAGTACATCAAATCAAAATCCAATATATCTAACTTCTTGTCATGTGTAGTGTAGTTCCGTTCATGTGCCGTCAACTATCATGACCCATATGCCACAACTTGGGATCCCTACATCAACACTACTCCATGTCCATTCTGAAAAGAATCACATAATTCTATATACTATCACCCAGCTCAGGTATGATAAAGTTTGGTTTCAATGTCATAGGATTCATCAACTCTTGGAAGGAAATATCACTTGCTTCCATCTATTAAAATATTATCTCATTCATTGTAAATCCCTGAAGTTGTGCTATAAAATTGGAAAAGTCGTTGACTAACCACTAATAATATATAGCTTCTTCCATAAAAAAATATATAATAGAAATGTTCTTTGGCTTATCCATAGAAAAAAATTTGTCAATTTTATCTCGTTCCAATGAAAGTCCTTCATTTCAGACAATGTTAACTAACAACTATACAAGATCAATATAATATTAAATTTCTTTATCTTTTAATATAGCTGATGTTCTCTCAGTCTTCTCTAGGTTATTTCAAGATTTTGGTCAAGATTGTCATGAGTTTAGGATTACACCAAAATGTCATCAACAAACACAAACACAAACTAATACAAAAATAAAAGGAATATACATTTCATAAAGTCCATTGGGACATTTGGTGCATTCGTTAACTGAAAAAACCATACAATAAACACATATAGGTCATATCTTCTTTCTGAAAGCAATCTAATGTATTTTATATGGTCAAAATATCAACTGTAAATACCCCGATTTGAACTCTATATTTTTGAAGACATAATCTCCCCTCAATTAGTAAAGTGGAACTTCAAAAGGAAGAATAAGATACTGATTATTTTTAGTCACCTGGTTAAACATTCTGTATTCAACACATATATGAATATTCTCATCACTATTCATTACAAATAAGACTGGACAACCCCATAGTGACGTACTCTAATGGAAAACCCCCTTATACGATGTCGCAAACCGAATCTAGTGGCCATCAAAACCTATCACTGACCTACAGTTCGGAAGGGACCGATGGTAATCCCCTATCCCCACGAGCTGGAACAAGTGCTAGGGTATGATATACAATGGTTTGGGAATTATTTACCTAATTTCTAAAACATTAAACTACCAACAAGGCTCATAAAACGAATCTGAATTTTTCAAACCAAATCATTATTTACCAAAATCTATAATTGATTTACATCATTTATAAAAATCCCTAAGGAATACCACAAGGCATGAAATCCAAAAATAATATCCCAAGAACCACTTCAAGGTAAATGGGCATCACCCTCCAACTATATCTATGACATCACACAAAGATGTATATCTAGGACCCGAACCACCATCACTAAAAGAATTACCAAAACCTGCGAAAAAATTACCAATCCCATATTCACCTAAAGGTGTAAGTATGGTGTTATCCCAATACACATAGGATTCCACCCAAAATGATTCCACGTGATAAATGTTATATGAAAAAAATGCTTGCTATTTTTCTTAAATAATAAAATGTATCAACAATTTTCTAATGGATTCAACTTTAAATGAAAAATAGTTTCCAGTGGGGGAAATTTAAAATAATGAACACGTTTAAATAAATTTCAAAATATACAGAGTTTTCCATACAACCACACCATGTACTATCTATGAGTATCGTTTATTCAATGAGATCTAGTCACAAGAACACCCCTAGGCACTAGCTAGTTGTGGGCTCCAGGTACCTCGTATCTCGGTGAAAAGTAACCCTAACAAATATCATTATCATGCATGGTACAATTGTAGAGAACATACCCCTAAAGTTGTTGTCCCCAACATCATCATCATAGTTTATTTATTGTTTTCATCGTCAATCTTGATAAGTAAAAAAGGGATAAAATCACACTAGATCACTAGCATACTAGTACATATCTGCCCACCTAAAAACTCGGGTTTCCTTATTTCTTCCCAATTACGTTTCACATGTTTTCAAATTCAATTTTCACATGAAAATTCAATTTCCAAATCATAAACATACCAAGAAGTTGATACACATGTCACAAAATAATCCTTTCACATTCATGATCAATTAAACATAATACTCACACAAAACAGTTCACAAACATGACTCACACCATTCTCCTTATTTAATAATTTATTTCAATAATATATAATGTTATTATAATGGTTGACATCACAAATTACCACATTCTATTTCAAAAACCCAATTTCATAACATAAACCCTCTAATAAAGTACATAACATCCTTTTCACACTTAATGTAACTCAATAAACACATTTATATTTTAATAAAACAACATCAAGGAGTATTAAAAGTATTTTCACATAAAACCCATTAAAAACCCCTATTTCGACGATAAAATCAAACAAAAACCCTACAAAACCTGATTTTTCAGCCTAATCTGTATTTAATAAACAATATTTATATGTTATATAATAACCCCAAATGATTCCACAAGAATTAGACTAGAAAAACAGACCATCTCAAGATAAAATGCATCATTAAAACTACACTCATGACCAATTCCATCAAAAATAGATTTCTCACCACACATGACATATGAAGATCATGATAAATATGTAAATAGGGAAATAAAACAGAGCTAAAAATTCATACATAAGGAATCACCTACCATATATGTCAAATACACAAAATAATTATTCGAAACTCCCACAACACCACCACCGCACCAAAAGGGATTGAAAATGAAGCATAATAAACAGAATTTCACCAAATTAATGCAAAATAAAACCCTAAGAAATAACCTTATCTTTATTACATTTTAAAACATCATTAAGATTGATGGAAACCCCATAGAGAAGGTAGAAACATAGATATAATCATGTATTTCATGATTTTGATGTTTTTCCCCCAAAACACTCCATCAAAAAATGGTTACCTAAGGAGAATTAGGGAGTTTGGGAGCTTTCCATGGATGTGAGGCATGAATTGAGGAAGAAATGGGTGCACAAGGGTTTATTTCTGATTGGTAAAATAGGAATTACAAATAGATTTATAATGTGTTTGACACACTGCACGGTTTAGCTGCATGGTTTTGGAAACACTGTGGCCAAAATGAGTGTCATGTTCTATGCACCAAAAAACATTCCATTTGGATAAAATTGTTTTGGGTACTTATGGCGTTCAAGGGGGAGATATTGGGAAAGGATTAGAGGAAATAATTCCAAAAAATAGAACCCGATTTTCACCCCAAAACTCATCATACTCAAGGTAACAAACCACCCCAACAAACATACATGCAGAAAAGGAGACAATAGTAGTGTCACAAATTTATTTCCAAACCACATAATCCTCCTACATTTCCATTAAAAAAGACAAGTCCAAATACTACCCAATACTTCCAAGAGTAATAATACATATAAATTATATCCAAGACCCCAAATTTGATATCGAAAGACCTAAAAACCAAGAGATAACTAGGAACTAAAACCACATTTAAAAAGAATGGAATTGAAAACCTTGTTGTGAAAATTACACCCACCATAAGTCATTCCCCCCTAGAAATCAACAAAAATGGTGGATGCTAAAATAAAACCCAACTTATAGACCTATATAGACAATGTTTCTACGTTTTCCCACCCCCAGAAATCCAAAACACCTCTAGTAGGTCGAACAAAGGATAAGATACTCTCACCATCAAATATTTACCCCACTAAAATGAAATGATAAATCATATTCAAACTAGATATGAAAACAAAACTCCTTTAACACTACCATATGATGCTCCAAAAATCCACCTGGATTGGATAATGAACCTGAACAACCTTACGAAATCCTTACATCAACAAAACCATTGGGAATTCTCGAATCCCACATTTATCCAAGGAATAAATTGGTTGTTTGATAGATCTAAATAAGACTACCAATCTCCAACTCAACGAAAAGGAAAAAAACAAGGCACTCATATGGGAAAAGTTGACCAGGATCCCACCAAAAAAACAAAAAAAATCATGGATCATCCTGGTAACAAACCTAGGGAGGAACCGATAGACTCTTAACTATATAGGACAACTAGATTTCTTGAGTCAGAACTGAGACACAAACATTGTGAGGCCCAATCTAACTCTCCATCATAATTGATATAAATACATTGGACATATTCTAGGATAACCTACATGACACCCCTGGTGGGTCTCCCCACCAGAACAACAAAGCATCTTAACCAACTTGATTGGGTTAACATAAAAGAGACCCCAAAAGTCCAAATACCCACTATAAGGAGGTCGATAAACGAGACTCCAAATAGATAAATATATTACATGGTTCACCAATCCCATGGGAATCAAAATCTATGCCTGAACCTAACTAAGAATGATAAGAAAATTACCTCTAATGATATTAAAACATGAATAAACATACTGATAATTAAACCCTCAAGGGTTCAAAAATTGGGATAGAGAAAAAAACCACCTCACCTATTTGTAACAAATGAGGGACTTCTCCACTAACACAAATTACAAACCCATGTGATAGGGTCACTATGTCCCTTTCCACCACTCGAGAAAACATTAAAATAAACCACCACATCGAAACCTAAATATTTATCCACCTACCACACTATAGACAAACAATGAATCCTGATACCTTACACCCCTAGAGATTTCCTGACAACATGAAAAGCTTCACTCCGACAACTACAGCTGGAGCCCTGATGTTTGAAGCATCTACCGTGCCGCATTTATGATGCTAATGATCACAACACCCCAAAAAATTACATATCCGAAAAAAATAACCATTACCCAAATATGGACTTGGATGATGAACACACATAAGCAATTTCCCCATAAAAAATGAAAAAAGAAAGAAACAACATAAGGAAGAAACAATCATCCAAGATAGATAACCTCCAAAATTCTAGGAAGAAAAAAAGTTTCTACCAAAACCAACGTTTTCTAAAGTTCTATAACATCTACCTTATCATTTGATGTGATTAATGAAAGAACTATAGGCCCTCCTAGAAAACATATTACCTAAAATCATCAGAACTCTTTCACCATACTCAATATAATCCACCATCCTCATCTCCAAAAAAACAAATATACACAATGTTGTCAAACCAAACCTTTGAAATTTTTAGAAAATCGGGAAACATAAATAACCAAGTTGTATTTCAAACTTCCAAGACATTTCCCATGCCACACTAGGATGAAATTAACTAAAAACATGAGAGGGTTATACTAAACACTAAAACTCGAGAAGAGAGTTTGTACTTTGATCAACTAGAGGACCTTCCACTGGATAATCAATAGTGGATACAACTAAATCATGCATTAACGCATTATGTGGGTGTACCCTATCCAACAATAGAATCCAAGGAGCCAACGAAGATATTACATTGGTAAAAAAGTACCAAAAAATTGGTTTGAACACATGAGGACAGAAACTACAAGGGCATCACGAAACATTTCTCTCAAAAAGTCATCAAACAACACTTCAACCAAACATACCGACCAAAAAAACACAAAACATCATTCAAACAAGAGAGTTTATCTAACTCAATACATGACACACAAAAATTCCAAAAAAAACATAATACACACCACCCAAAAATGTTACCAAGAAAAAAAAATTTTCTATTAAAATCATCACTTTCATAATAAACAGGTCGGTGGTGTGCGCTTCTCCCAATGGTACCCCATGGTCCTCACACATTCATGTTTCCATTCTGCATTGAGAAAACTCCTCAAATTCAAAACGACACTCATCAATATGTTCCATTAACCATCCATATTCCCATATAAATCCATGCAATTTGTTTCTCCTAAAAATAAAAACGGTTAAAAAAGCTCATTCCACTTTTCCAAAACCGATAAATTCCACCAACACTTCTTTTTTTCTCAAAACTCCTAACCCCAATATTGAACCCCAGTTTTCATCCTATAAAAAGATTCATAAAATAACAAATAATTCAAATAAAAACTCACTTTTAAGTCATCCACATTAATATAAAAACATTATGGCTCATTTTAAAATACATCTGGTTTTATGAAAAACATCATTTCATTAACAACCATTGTTTTTTAAAAAACACATTTATTATCATTTAAAAAAAAGTTACCTAAAAAAAATTAAACATTCCAAAATCCCATCAATTACCAAATCCAATAACTTCTCATAACCACCCACATAAACTGGAAAAAAGTTTATTCTATTCAAAACACTTTTCCATAGTTCAGAAATTTTTATTTGAAACATATTATCAAAACCCCCTTTCACATAATTCTTACATTCAAAAGAGATGTAAAACCACCATTTAACATTTGAAAATAGTTATAAAAACACATTTCATCCCATTTATAAATAATACCATTTAGACGTTATTGGAAAATCATTTCAGAAAAGGTTATATTTGTTTTAAATCATGTCACTGATACATTAAAACAAAGCCTCCATGATTTCCAAACAAAAAGACATAAGACAATGGAAGAGGAATTTATTGACGGTGAGTGGCTTATAAATATGGCTTGAATCCATAAACCAATTATTTAATCATCATGAAGAGTGTTCTATGACAATATCCCCATCCCCACATGACTTTATAGGTCTTACAATCACACATTGATCATTGAACCCACTCTCTTTTCATCTCCCCAGTCCTTAGCAATGTTTGAGGTCAAAAGAACTCAGATAAAACCCCACATACTCTGAAAAAATGAATCTTGTCACTAGGTGTGCTGGCCAGGCATACTACTCATAATAATAATGTCATGTCCCTACAGTACTATTTATAATCTTCCATGACTTTTTACCAAAAGGACATTACTTGAAAAGAGAAAACCTCCTCTAATACGATTTTTTCACAAACCAGGTCTTGTAACCATCAATAACGACGCCCAACCCAGTCTGTGGAAGGTCCTTGAGAGATATACATTTATCCATGGTTTGGGAAACGTGCCCAGGTATGACAAAAAATAATATGGAAACAATTTTCCAAATTTTAGAAACAAAATAAACAAAGCTGCTAAAACGAATCAAAAATTTTCAGACCAAACCATTCATTACAAAAATACAAAACTGAATTACTTAATATAAAAAAGCCAAAGGACTTACACGAGGAAATAAATCCAAATATAACATCCCAATAACCACGTGAATTCATGCGAGGAATCACCCTCAACCATCTCTATGACACTGCAACTAGAAGGAAAGCTAGGACACAAACCACTGGCACTAAAATCGTTACCCAAAACTATGAAAAAAATTACAAAGCATATTTAAATAAAAAGGTGTAATAAGGGTGTGATCCCAAGCCTGATAGAATGAAACCCAAAATTATTCCATGTGGTAATCATTATAAGGTAAAAATAATTCATGTTTTCAAGGATAAGAAAAGGTAGATAAAATTTTCTAATATATGCAACATTAAATGAAAATAGTTTTCAAGGGGGGTATTTTAATGAATGACCAATTTCAAATAAACTAATCAAGCTACTGAATTTACCAGTCGAACACCATGTGTACCAATAGTGGGTATAATCTAGTCAATGAGTACTAGTCATGGGAACACCCCTAGGCACTAGCTAGCTGTGGGCCCTAGGTACCTCATATCTCGTTGAAATGTAACCATAATAATATCCTCATAAGACATGATCCACTAGTAGGTAACATGCCCAATAGCTAATTGTACATAACATCATAATAATATTTTTGTTTGTGTTGTCTTCATCATAATAGCTATGTGAAACAGCGATAACACAACTCCAGATCACTAGAATACTATTACATCTCCCCCCTCCTAGATACTCGGGTGTCCTATTTCGGCTCAATCAAGTTCCACATTTTATCAACAAACTTTTCACTTGAAAATTCCATATAAAAATCATTCCCAAACAAGAATACAATACACATGTCACAAAATACTCTTTTATCATTCAAATTCATTTTAATAACATACTCACACAAAACAACCCACAATCATTACTCCCACCATTCTCAGAATTTAAAAATTCATTTCAATAATTTATATAAAGTTCACAAAATGCTTAATTTCACAAATCACCACTTCCAATTTCAAAAAATATATTTTATGAAAAGAAACCCACAAAAAAATTACCTCAACCTCCTTTTTACAATTTATGTAACTCGATAAACTATTGCAGATTTTTATAAAATAACATCAAGAGTATAATAAGGTTTTTCACATAAAACACATTAAAAACACCTTTTCAAGGCCAAAATCACACTAAAAACCACTCCTAATAAGATTTTACATCCCGATACACATTTAATAAACCATTTTAATATGTTATAAAATGAACCAAATGATACCACAAGAGTTACACAAGAAAAACACACCATCTCAATAAAAATGAAACGTTAAAATTAAATGCATAACCAATTCCATCAAAAAAAATATTTCACACAAAAAAACTATATGGGGAACTTAAAAAATAATTACATCAAGCAATATAACTCAGAAAATATTTCTTACATATGTAATCACCTACCATATATTTTAAAATACCAAATCATTGTCTAAAACATCGACTACACAACCACAACACCACAAGGGAATGGAAACTGACTCTAATCCATAAGACTTTACCAACAATACTCAAAATCAATCCCTAGTTACAAACCCTATCTTCATAAAATTCAATAACTTCAATAATGTTGAACGAAACCACAAAGATAAGAAATAAAAAAATCTATGAATCCCTTACTTTTGGATTTTGATGTTTCCACACAAAAAACCGTATCAGAAATTAGTTTTTATGGAGATTGGTGGAGCTTTGGATCCTTACATGGAAGGGAGGCACAAAATAGGGAAGAAATTAGAATAATAGGGTTTGATTTATAAGTTAATAAATGGAATTAAAAAAAATATTTTTAATGGGTTGGACACCATGCATGGTTTGGCTGAATGGTTTAGTAAACCGATTGGCCAAACTGTGTTCCATGTTATTTCCACTTAAAAACATTCCATTTCGTTGAATTTTCATGGGGGACCTAGGGGGATTCAAGGGGGATATATAGACAAAGTATATGGTGGAAATAATTACCAAAAGAAAATACCCTTCACACCCCAAAACATATCTCACTCAATGGTATAAACCATCCCAACAAACAACACACACAAAAGGTTCCACTAGGAGCATCACAAATTCAATTCCAAGCCACACCATCCATATACAATTCCTCTTGACAACTACGTCATAAAATAATACCAAAGACATACAAGACTAATGATTTAGGTCAGGGACACCTGAGACACCAAATTAAAACTAGAACACTTGGAAAATAAGATAAAATAATAAAGAAAAGAAGACTTGAAACAAATAATGGAAATGAAAATTTAGGTGTGACATCCATAAAATCATCTAGATTCTTATTGATGTCTTGAAGTTCAATAGATTCCATTTGATATGGGGTAATTTAAATTGGTGCAACATTTGTCATGTAGTTAATTGTATACTCCACCCCTCTCTCAGGTGGGAGACCAAAGTTGTCCCCAAGAAACATGTCATGCAATATGTCCACTATGGATGGAACAACATATTACATAACACCCACATCATTCATAAAAAGGCTAGAATCTTGGGCAGTGAGATCCACTAGTTACTAATGAATTGGTCCTACATGGCTTACTTGGATATGCCACTCTCGATGAATATAATTTTCAATATTATGAGACATAAAATTCACTCTCCTAACATATAAATATATATGGGCTATATACGCTACCAACCAGTCCAAACCCAAAATAAGGGTAAATCATGACATTCCATGAATATAAATATCCCATAAAAATGACATTCCCCAAGATGAAGAGAACACCCTTTGCACAAATAGATGACTCTCAACAATGCACCCAATTTTTTATCTATCACTAACATCCCACTCATGAAATCAACCGAAAAACTAAAACAATTAACAATATCTTAACAAGTAAAGGAATTAGAAGCACAAGTATAAAATAATTCAAGATATTGGGTATAATCTACAATAATACTACATGTTACTTTCGACAATCCATCCATGCTATCCATAAGAGTATGATGAATTTAAAATAAATTTTTTGTCGTTACACTATGTAATGTAGTTTGAGTCCCATTATATGCACCAATATTTTGGTATGGTATTTCTTTACCACAGTTACAACATCCATTACCTCTACCTCCACAACTAGTATAATTGTAACTATTAGGATGATGAGGTGGAGAAGATCCCCTTTTTACTCTCTATATTTGTCCAGCTACTTCATCATAACCTGTCTGGCATGGGTTCCTACAAAACCAATGTATAAGTTATTTCCCAAATTCACATAACCACATACCATACAATTATATAATTTGTCTCACATAATAACCTTAGTCCTTAAATGTCCATGTATGGTGTGGATATTCTCAACCTGTAAC
Organism: Viscum album; assembly: GCA_963277665.1. Lineage (NCBI taxonomy): Eukaryota > Viridiplantae > Streptophyta > Magnoliopsida > Santalales > Viscaceae > Viscum > Viscum album. The sequence goes on along the minus strand of OY728140.1, from coordinate 1,299,684,096 downwards.
TCATATTCCTCTATTACACCATCTCTAGTAAACATATAAGGGGGATGAAACTGAAACCACCTCGTCAATTCAGACATGAACTTCACAACCCTACATGTGCCTATATCCATGAATTTAATAAATAATGAAAAATATTCACGTAACTTATCTTTCAAATCCTCAAAAAAGTATCATCGATGCCTTATGATCCACTACTATATGATTACTTCAAGCCAAATCCTCATGTCACCCACTTAATAAGAATCATCACGAAGGAATATCTCAATAATTGTAAAAAAATTACTTATGACACAGTGTATAAAATTATAACATTTTCTGAAGAGGAAAAATAAAAATAATCTACAAAAATCATTTTTCTGGAAACCTCAACACACAATCAAATCCAGGGTGCTATCACTACCCTTATCCATCATAGGTCTAGGTCATGGTAATTAAGGGTAAACTCATCTCATTACCAAGTTCTTCATTAGAGACCCATTTTTCTCATATTACATATTTTACCATAAACAAGTTTGCATTAAGACTCCTTTTCCTTTAAGTCAAATCAAATATGAAAAAAATTCATTTTTCATTTTTCCCATAACTTCTTTTTTCCTGAATTCCTAAAATGATGTGTGTCACAAAATATTCTTGAGTGCCTTGAATGATTCAGTCTATCTAAACTCATTGGACATTTTTGTTCCATGAGTAAAATATCTAAAATCTCAAAAATAATAATCACATAAAAAAAACAAGTGTATCACTCATGGTTAAATAACAAAAACTATAACGAGACACATCAATAATAACAATACAACCATATATACTTATGTTTTACCCTCATATGTCAGGTAGCTTATCATGTTCGCAAAATATTAAATATTTATTTAATCCACATATTCTCTCCTATACCTTCCAAAAATAGTAATAGAAAATAAAAAAATGAAAGAAACCATAATGTATTCCACATTGTAAAAGCCCAAACATGGTGTCACAAACTTGTACCCTCATCTTATTAACTACATGACTTTCAGAACAACAATCCATAAACTAAAGGTTGTTTACTAGAATTAGGGGTGTAATATCAATAATGGGGATACTGTGACATATTTATTAAAGTAGAAAAGTAGTGTAAATAAATAAACAATATCCATATTATATAAGGAATAACCAGAATAAATAAGTATAACATCTTGGACAAAATTAGGAATAAAAAACCCAAAACTAAACAGTAGATATTTCACCCCAATATGTGTCATGTGTCACTCTGGAAGACCCAAAATAAATGAATACTATGAAAACTCCAATGTGGATCTTGAACCACATCTGATTCTCACATCCATGATTCATCCTGAATAATCCATCTAACATATGGATCTTGTGTAGATCATATCCTTCAAACAAGAAACCTATTCTTGTACTAATCTAGAAGCTCGAGTGGACGGTGAGTACATGTTTGTAGGCCAACAACAATGATGTCTAATTAATATCTTGTCAAAAAACTGTATTTAGTTGTATAAATAATAAATAAAATGTATAAATTTTAGAATTTACCTTTATTCAATTTCTATTTGTTTAACTACACAACCCTCAGGTTCAAAGGACACCTGAACTATTGATACCTTCTCTAAAAAATGCTGGATTCTGAACCAAGTCACATAAATGGTTAACAGTTCATTATATTACATGGATTTTCCCTATACATTTCATTTCAATTTTTAATACGATGAATTGGAACCATAGACCAATTCCAATATCATGGACCTAGAATGTCACGCCTTGCAGCCCATGGGTATTTTGATCATCAGTCTTTATCCCACACCACATGGTTATTTGGAGCACCAGTCCCTATCCTATAAAAATATTCACATGCATGCATTTAGGACGAAAATTGCATGACTATGACCCCTTTGGGTATTTGGAGAAGTATTTTACATCTTACACACCCATTTCTAAATCAAACACATAATCACATATATCACATCATTTAAGGATAATAAAAATGAACATAATTTTCACATTCCCCAATAAAAAAATTATTAGTTAATTGAAAAATTAATTAGTCCATCTCAATAAATTTAATAATCAAAAAATTATCAATTAACAAATTAAATAAATAATTAAAAAATTTTACCTTCTCAATAACCCAATCATTAATTCAAAAATAATTATTCCAATAAGGTCTAAAATCTTGTTAACTCAATAATTATTTCAACAATAAATTAATCAAATAAATTTAACAATCTCAATATCTCATTAATTAATTAAAATAAATTTTATTCAAAAAAATATTATAATCTTAAAATGAAATAAATTAAATCAAAATATAATTAATATAACAAATTTTTACAATATCAATATGTAATTAATTAATCAAAAAGTAATTAATCCAATTATACAATCCTTTAATTAATTAATTATTCAAAATTAATTAATTCAAATAATAAAATTCAATTTTAAGACATTCCTCTTAAATATAATATTTTTACATGTAATAAAAGTGAAAAAATTTGGATTTCAATAATATATGAACTACCTTAATTCATTGTAGAGTGGACTCCAAACCGAAATCCCAAATTTAAAAGAGATAGGTCAAATCCATGATAAAGAACACAATCTAAACATGAAACCTAGAACCAAGATTAAACAAATCAAGATCGAACAATCCATGATCTAGGTCCATGAAAACATGAGAAAACATTCATATAAGGGAAGAGATAAACCCATGAGTTGGAAAGTAAACTACATGGGACTAGGATATCCTACCAGAAGAGGTACACAACTTTAGTCTGGACATTTAGTCATGAAGAACGATGGTCAGGATCCCTAGTAATTCAGATGGGAGTGTATAAAATTTTGATCAATCAATTATTTCATTGTTATGTATGATTTTAGGTACAAATGGGGTTTTTGAAAATTCTAATTGTAATTTTCAGCTTATTTAAAATATTGTGCACAGTGTCCTTGGAAGGGGCATATAGTTATCCCAACCATGTTCTTTAACTATGTTACTCTTCTAGGGGAGGTGCACAATTTCTCTTAAAAGGGAGAATATTTTGAAAATCCATGCCATATACCTAAACTCCCACTCTGTATGGGGTTTCATGGTTTGTTGGACCAGGGCACACAATTTGTGAAAATCATGCCCCAACCATGCATGACCCTTATTCCTTCCAATATTCATCAATTTTCACCTAAGAACAACCAAGATAAAACCCAAAAAATGTATAATCAAAACACCTACAAATAATAACTGAAACGATATCATGAATTCTCTCAAAAATTTCTTGATCTTACATAGGATCAGGGACCCTTATAGATGGTCATGTAAGGAATTCATATAAAATGATCTCATGCTGGTGGTTCACTATGTACAATCCATGGGGTAGGCTCACGAGGAATGAAATTAGTATGAAGATCACTATTGTAGGATCAAGAATGTTTTCTTCTAGGTAGTGATTTTTCATAGAGGTTATACATATTGGGAATTATATAAAACATTTTCACATATTGATCCCCTGAGGATGGATCAAAGTGGACGTTTTCCACATAAATACTTCATGAAATTTGTAAAGATCCGGAAATATCATGGAAATTTTTTTTGTTAATTTTCTTTGGAATTTTACAAGAACGTAGTTTCTGACGAGGCCTGATTCCGAGGCCCGGTGTGCCCGGAATTAATTTCCGAAGTTTGGCTCGGGTACGTTCAGTGAACGAACGAGCGGGAATTTCTAACTTTTGAACCGGTGCCCTGAATCAAATTCCGAGGGCACCGATGGAACCGTAGCGCCAGTTTTTGCTTAGGAATTCCTTTCCTGGAGTTTCGTTTTCTTGGGAGCAGTTGTTTAATAAGGTTGTGGTGTAAGTGTAAAGAAAAATAAAATTTGTGTTACAAATTTTATTTATCTTCTTATGTGGTTATATCCTAAGTGTGGAAGTTGGGGTGGAATCACAAGTTCCTAACTAACCAAGTGAGGATTAAGGTGAGGTAGGGCCCACACGAGCCCCAACCCTTCACCTTCCCCTTAACTCTCTTCTACCCCCTTAAACTCCCTTGCTCTTAATGTGCCAAAACCCCTCAAATTCCTAACTCCTTAAACTCCTTAACTCCCTTGAACCCCCCCCAATTAAATGTGACTTCACTTCCACCTTCATTAATTTTGGAGCCTCTCTACCCATTAATGAAGGATGTAACTTAATGAATTTGAATTATTTTTAATTCATTAAGCTAACACTATAATAAGCTGTGTTGTTTTATTGTTTGGGGTTGGCTAAATCTTTGTGATAGAGTCATAGAAGGATTGAAGAGAATTCCACCCTCGACGACGAACACGAAGGACATCTCCAAACATGGAACAATGTCTTCTCGATGAAGAATGCCTTTTCCAAAGAAGAACGTGATGTTTCCAACATCGATCCCTTCTTGGATGCCTCCTTCCCACTCCTTCCGGAATAAAGAAGTGAATGCCTTTCACGAAGAACGCCGACATCGTCAACAGCTTCTCTTTTCCGATGTTGACGAATCGCCGCCGCCTTTCCGCGACATCGTCAACAAATAACGAAAAGCAAGGTCGGGGTTTGTTGTTGCTTTATTTAATTATTTTCCGTTCTTGGTTCTAGCATGAAAAACTTGAGGATGAACGTTTAAGTGTTATCGTCTAACGAGAGGGGGACCGGACCGCACAAACACGGCCGAACCCCCCTCCTTTGTTCTTGAATGTTTCTTGCGGATGAAATGAGATAGCGTGGTGTCGTCGCACCACGTGGGAATCACACGGAAATTATTGTGCGGCGCCGTCGCGCCGCGCCGCGGAAAGAATTATCATGAACGCGACGCCGTCGCGCCGCGTCGAAGGAAACCGAAGACGCCGCGGCCGGAGCGGGGCCGCGGCAGAGGGGCGCGGTGCCATCGCACCGCGCCGGATGACGAAGGCCGCGGCCGGTTCCGGTCCGCGGCGGATCGTGATGACCGGCGGCCAGCCGGGCCGCCGGTGCCGGAAGACGGAAGAGGACCGGCCCTTGCCGATCCTGTTGACAAGAAGCTGGCCGGCCAGGTCGGGCCGGCCGGGTTGGTGGAAACCGGGGGAATTTAATTCCCCCAGGCAGTTATTTGGCCCGCCATTATGAGGGGGGCCGGTTTCACAAAGGTGGGGCAGGCGACCCCCCGTTTCCAGCAAGCTCGGCCTTCGGCCAAGCTGGCAGCGCGCCCAGCACGCTGCCTTGCGCCGAACCGGCGCGCCTGGCCAGTTCGCCGCGCCGGGCCGCGCCGGGCCGCGCCGCGCCGCGCCGGGCCGGGCCAGGCTATGTCGGGCCGGGTCGACCCCGTCTGGGGCGGGTCGACCCGGTTCGGGCCATCTGGGGGGTCTCGGGCCGGGACAGCCCGGGCCCGAAACCCCCGTTACTGAGCGGTTTGGTCAAATGCCCGTATCTTGGGCTACGGGCCTCCAAACGACTCGTCATTAGCGGCAATGCGATCCTTGGATCGAGACGGTCGTTTCGGTATACTATACTCAAGGTGCACCTTCCTTTTAGGGAGCCTACGTGGTTAAAACTCCGTAGTTAAGCGTGCTTGGCCTAGAGTAGTGATCAGGATGGGTGACTTCCTGGGAAGTTTCCCAAGGTGAGTGTGAGACGAAAAAGCCAATAACTCTTAGACCGGGCGTCCGATTGACGCGCCGTCTATTGCGTTGAGTTCCTGTTGACGATACGGAACTTTTGGCATCCTCCGCCTGAGTTTTGGATGCAGATGGATAGTGGTCGGGTTGGATCGCACCGAAATCCAACCGGGCCCCTGTAACAGAAAAGATGATATCTTTCTGACAGAACGTCCGTTTGACGAACCGTCAGCGGCGTTGGTGATCGCGTTCAGAAACAGTCTCTATGAGTTTACCCTAGGAGAGTTCGGGGTACATTTGAGATACGGCCGGTTTTGGTTTGCTCACGAAACCAACCGGGCCCCTGGGACGAAAAGGCTAATAACTCACAGACCGAACGTCCGATTGACGCGCCGTCTGTTGCGTTGAGACCCCTATGAAGTGGCGGTCCTTTGAGATACGTCTTCATGGGAGCTCTTGGTTGTAGCAGCAGACCCACGACAGAGTTGCGCTTGGTTGTAGCAGCACATGGGAGCGCTTGGTTGTAGCGGCATACCCACGACAGAGGTGCTCTTGGTTGTAGCGGCACATGGGAGCGCATGGTTGTAGCGGCATACCCACGACAGAGGTGCGCTTGGTTGTAGCGGCACATGGGAGCGCTTGGTTGTAGCGGCAGACCCACGACAGAGTTGCGCTTGGTTGTAGCGGCACATGGGAGCGCTTGGTTGTAGCGGCATACCCACGACAGAGGTGCGCTTGGTTGTAGCGGCACATGGAAGCGCTTGGTTGTAGCGGCAGACCCACGACAGAGGTGCGCTTGGTTGTAGCGGCACATGGGAGCGCTTGGTTGTAGCAGCTGGCCCGCAGTACTCGATGGGTGGAGTTCTTCAGCAGTCTTAGGTTCGTGAGCAGTACCTCGGAGTCATGACAGGACCACTGTACACTCCAGAGACGGAGCTCTTCAGCAGTTACGGTTTTGATAATGAAAATCCTGGTTTGAGCTGAGACTTTTGACCTTGTGTTTACCTCATGATTGAGATGGGTCACTTGCTAACTTAGGTATATGTATGGGCATATACCCGGGTAGTGGTTATCCGTTGATCTCACAATCCTTGTGTTTCCTCATGATTGAGATGGGTTACTTGATAACTTAGGTATATGTATGGGCATATGTCTAAGTAGAGGATATCTGTTGAGATCTTCGTTGTGGTTATCCTTGTCGGTTTAGTGAGACCTTGAGGGTCTCGGGGTCCCTAATGAGTATCGTTATACTCACCCCTGCACGGGCTATGCCCGCACCTCGTTGTGTTGGTTGCAGACGACGGGCAGTGCTGACAGAAACCGAGTGTTCGAGGACTGGACAGTACCTGGAGGTGGACTATAAGAAGAGATGGTACCCGGAGGAGGACCTCACGACGAGGCGGTACCCAGAGGTGGACGTGACGACGAGGCGGTACCCGGAGGTTGACCACTGGGCGAGACATACTCGGAGCGGACGGTGGGACCTGAGGAGCAGAGGAGCTATCTGTACCCACCCTTCAGATGGGATTTCCAGTGGACATCTCGGCGTAGCAGCTTTACTTTTCAGTTGCTGTTTTCCCTTTCGAGTTGTACTTTACAGTTGGGCTTGTATTTCCGGCCCCTTTTTACTTTCCGCACTTACTATTGTACTCAGTTTTTACTTAGTGTTTACTTCATCCGCTTGTACTCTGTGGTGCTTGTTTTCTTTTATAAAGGCAATGCCTTCCCAGTTATCGGGATTTTACGCCTTTGGTGCTAGTCGCCAGCCCCTGGCCTATGGAAGGCGGGCTTGGGGTAGTCACGGCACGGGCCCCGAGGACGAGTCGTGACAAATTTGTATCAGAGGAGTTCGGTTCTACCGCAGAACTTATAACTTTGATGTTTCTTTCTGTGAAGCAATAGTGTTAAGGGTACCGAGTGTGGTTTTCAGTTCAGGGAGTCCAGTGTTGGTGCGGCAGCCGACGTATCCGTACACCAGGACCCTGACTACTGATTTCCGACTTTGTACACAAAAACACTGATTGCGTGTGTGTTTCCAAAGTTTTAAAGTCAGCTCAAACCAGGTCTGCTCACCAGGTATAACATGTTGACCGTGTCGCATCTGTTCAGGATGTCTCCACGCAGACAGTCAGTTGGAGTTCAGAGAGAGTACTCGATGACGGCTCACCGAGCAACGAGGATCTGGTGCAGGGCCCTTTTTACTATGTTGGCACCCTCAGGTGGTGTACCAGTACATCACCACCTATTGGGCAGGAGATTCCAACGGCTATACTAGCAAACTGTGCACGCTGGCGGAGCACGTTGCATGAGTTCCAGCAGTAGAGGCCTCAGAAGTTACGAGGAGAGGCAGATTTCCAGACAGCAGAGCAGTGGCTGGAGGCGATTGCTAGAGTTTTCCGCCTAGCTGAGACATCAGTAGAGTGGATGGTGGACTTGGCCACTAGTTTTTTCCAGTGAATGACCATGAGGATGGTCCATATAGTGATGAGGCTTCGGTACGTGAACCGATGCCTGAGATAGTGCCTTTGGGTAGTGTGTCAGCTATACATCACTACCTGTTGGTCAGCAGTTACAACCGGCGGTACCGGTAGGTGACACATGTAATTTTACTGCCTTACATGTGTTCTAACTTCAGATACCCTCATGTTCCGAGGTGAACCTGACTCATAGGCGGCTGAGGAATGGCTTGAGGAGGTGGTCAAGAATTTTCTAGAACTTTTACAGTTTCGGCGGGACGACGTGTTGATAGATGAGAATTCATCAAGGCGTACCGAACATATCGGGTACTCGATGGAAGCGTTTCGATCAGTGCAATAGAGGTCAGACCTCTGAGCATGGTATGTTTAAAGGCTTCCGAGCGAGCACCTTTTCTCTATGCATTTCTACTTAGGCTAGAGTTCTAGAAGGAACCTTTGTGGTTGAGAATTCTTTGCTGATCGAATACAGCCAGAGAATGTTAGAAGTTTGGAAAGTAGGAAACTGACACCAGTCTCGGAGACTTGGGCATGTAAAATGTTTCAAGAAGAGGAAATGTTAAGGACAGATGAATCTGCAGAGTAGCAGACATGGAGGCAGAGCATGGAGAGCAGCTCGTGGTGGTGTACATTTCAACATGTTACCATCACCCGCCTTTGTAGTCCCCGCTAGACTCAGGGAGTTGGAGAGCAGGGAAAGATGGTAGCTGCTTGCGGTCATGGAGTGCGACCAAAAAGGGGCTCTAAGGATGATTTGAAGTGCGGAATTTATCTTCTACTAGCTGCCGTAGCCATAGGCATCAAAATGAATCATCCCTTCCTTCCATGAATCTAGTCCCAGACCTAGAGATTCCGGTTAAGCCGTTGACTTGACCCTCACGTCTGGAGATACCTTTGGGAGGAGACTCGATATTCACACTTACGCCGACGGTGTGATCTGACCCTTGAGGCGAGAGTCTCGGTTAGGACCACTTGGTTCCAGCGTCGAGGCCTTACGATGTTAGTTTGAGTATGTATTTGGCAATCACTGTTCATACTCAAATTGACGGTATTAGGCAAACATTGGGATGGGTTTTCCTTGGTCGGCGAAAAGGAAACCCTGGGCAGCACAAGATAAACTCGTGCATGGGAGGGTGTAGCCGATCATTCTTGGGTCGGCCAACCGTACCCTCGTGGAAGCAGGTGTTTTGAGTTTTAGTTCTAACCTAAAAAGGGAGACCTTTAGAGTTCGAGGATGGGGACCACATTCTTATACAGGTCTCACCTCGACGAGGTTTACGGAGATGTAGCCGAGGCAGCAAGAGATCTCCGAGGTTCAATAGACCTTTCTAGGTCCCCAGCAAAGTAGGCGAGGTGGTTTATCGCTTGACCCATCCACCTCAGTTGCACCAGGTGCACGATGACTTTCACATAACTCAATTGAGGAGATACGTGCTTGATCCTTCACACATCATCAACCTCAGGGAGTTGGACGTCGATGATAGAGCGACATGCACGGATGTTCCAGTGGGGATCAAGAATAGACAGGAGCAGATCCTACGAGGATGATCGATTCCTTGGGTGCACTTCCTTTGACAGTACGGGAACCTTCAGGTGAGCACATGGGAGCGGAAGGCTCAGATGCGTGCTCTGTACCGCCTTTCTGACCCTAGTTTGTGATGAAGCTGTACGGGGACGTAAAGCCCTGAGGTGGGAGTAATGTAAAGATCTGGAAATTTCAAGGAATTTTTTTTTGTTAATTTTCTTTGGAATTTTACAAGAACGTAGTTTCTGACGGCGCCTGATTCCGAGGCCCGGTGTGCCCGGAATTAATTTCCGAAGTTTGGCTCGGGTACGTTCAGTGAACGAACGAGCGGGAATTTCTAACTTTTGAACCGGTGCCCGGAATCAAATTCCGAGGGCACCGATGGAACCGTAGCGCCAGTTTTTGCTTAGGAATGCCTTTCCTGGAGTTGCATTTTCTTGGGAGCAGTTGTTTAATAAGGTTGTGGTTTAAGTGTAAAGAAAAATAAATTTTGTGTTACAAATTTTATTTATCTTCTTATGTGGTTATATCCTAAGTGTGGAAGTTGGGGTGGAATCACAAGTTCCTAACTAACCAAGTGAGGATTAAGGTGAGTTGGGGCCCACACGAGCCCCAACCCTTCACCTTCCCCTTAACTCTCATCTACCCCCTTAAACTCCCTTGCTCTTAATGTGCCAAAACCCCTCAAATTCCTAACTCTTTAAACTCCTTAACTCCCTTGAACCCCCCCAATTAAATGTGACTCTTCACTTCCACCTTCATTAATTTTGGAGCCTCACTACCCATTAATGAAGGATGTAACTTAATGAATTTGAATTATTTTGAATTCATTAAGCTAACACTATAATAAGGTGTGTTGTTTTATTGTTTGGGGTTGGCTAAATCTTTGTGATAGAGTCATGGAAGGATTGAAGAGAATTCCACCCTCGACAACGAACACGAAGGACATCTCCAAACATGGAACAACGTCTTCTCGATGAAGAATGCCTTTTCCAAAGAAGAACGTGATGTTTCCAACGTCGATCCCTTCTTGGATGCCTCCTTCCCACTCCTTCCGGAATAAAGAAGTGAACGCCTTTCACGAAGAACGCCGACATCGTCAATGGCTTCTCTTTTCCGATGTCGACGAATCGCTGCCGCCTTTCCGCGACTTCGTCAAGACATAACGAAAAGCGAGGTAGGGGTTTGTTGTTGCTTTATTTAATTATTTTCCGTTCTTGGTTCTAGCATGACAAACTTGAGGATGAACGTTTAAGTGTTATCGTCTAACGAGAGGGGGACCGGACCACAGAAACACGGCCGAACCCCCCTCCTTTGTTCTTGAATGTTTCCTGCGGATGAAACGAGATAGCATGGTGCCGTCGCACCACACCGGAATCACACGGAAATTATTGCGCGGCGCCGTCGCGCCGCGTCGTGGAAAGAATTATCATGAACGCGACGCCGTCGCGCCGCGTCGAAGGAAACCGAAGACGCCGCGGCCGGAGCGGGGCCGCGGCGGAGGTGCGCGGTGCCGTCGCACCGCGCCGGATGACGAAGGCCGCGGCCGGTTCCGGGCCGCGGCGGATCGTGATGACCGGCGGCCAGCCGGGCCGCCGGTGCCGGAAGACGGAAGAGGACCGGCCCTTGCTGGTCCTGTTGACAAGAAGCCGACCGGCCAGGTCGGGCCGGCCGGGTTGGTGGAAACCGGGGGAATTTAATTTCCACGGGCTGTTATTTGGCCCGCCATTATGAGGGGGGCCAGTTTCACAAAGGGGGGGCAGGCGACCCCCCGTTTCCAGCAAGCTCGGCCTTCGGCCTAGCTGGCAGCGCGCCCAGCACGCTGCCTTCCGCCGAACCGGCGCGCCCGGCCGGTTCGCCGTGCCGGGCCGCGCCGGGCCGGGCCGCGCCGGGCCAGGCCAGGCTATGCCGGGCCGGGTCGACCCCGTCTGGGGCGGGTCGACCCGGTTCGGGCCATCCGGGGGGTCTCGGGCCGGGACGGCCCGGGCCCGAAACCCCTGTTACCGAGCGGTTTGGTCAAATGCCCGTATCTTGGGCTACGGGCCTCCAAACGACTCGTCATTAGCGGCAACGCGATCCTTGGATCGAGACGGTCGTTTCGGTATACTATATTCAAGGTGCACCTTCCTTTTCGGGAGCCTACGTGGTTAAAACTCCGTAGTTAAGCGTGCTTGGCCTAGAGTAGTGATCAGGATGGGTGACCTCCTGGGAAGTTTCCCAATGTGTGTGTGAGACGAAAAAGCCAATAACTCTTAGACCGTGCGTCCGATTGATGCGCAGTCTGTTGCGTTGAGTTCCTGTTGACGATACGGAACTTTTGGAATCCTCCTCCCGAGTTTTGGATGCAGATGGATAGTGGCCGGGTTGGATCGCACCAAAATCCAACCGGGCCCCTGGAACAGAAAAGCTGATATCTTTCTGACAGAACGTCCGTTTGACGAACCGTCAGCGGCGTTGGTGATCGCGTTGAGAAACAGTCCCTATGAGTTTACCCTATGAGAGTTCGGGGTACATTTGAGATACGGCCGGGTTTGGTTTGCTCACGAAACCAACCGGGCCCCTGGGACGAAAAGGCTAATAACTCACAGACCGAGCGTCTGATTGACGCGCCGTCTGTTGCGTTGAGACCCCTATGACGTGGCGGTCCATTGAGATACTTCTTCATGGGAGCTCTTGGTTGTAGCAGAAGACCCACGACAGAGTTGCACTTGGTTGTAGCAGCACATGGGAGCGCTTGGTTATAGCGGCATACCCACGACAGAGGTGCGTTTGGTTGTAGCGGCACATTGGAGCGCTTGGTTGTAGCGGCATACCCACGACATAGGTGCACTTGGTTGTAGCGGCACATAGGAGCGCTTGGTTGTAGCGGCAGACCCACGACAGAGTTGCGCTTGGTTGTAGCGGCACATGGGAGCACTTGGTTGTAGCGGCATACCCACGATAGAGGTGCGCTTGGTTGTAGCGGCACATGGGAGCGCTTGGTTGTAGCAGCAGACCCACGACAAGGATGTGCTTGGTTGTAGCGGCACATGGGAGCACTTGGTTGTAGCAGCTGGCCCGCAGTACTCGATGGGTGGAGTTCTTCAGCAGTCTTAGGTTAGTGAGCAGTACCTCAGAGTCGTGACAGGACCACTGTACACTCCAGAGACGGAGCTCTTCTGCAGTTACGGTTTCGATAATGAAAATCCTGGTTTGAGCTGAGACTTTTGACCTTGTGTTTACCTCATGATTGAGATGGGTCACTTGCTAACTTAGGTATATGTATGGGCATATACCCGTGTAGTGGTTATCCGTTGATTTCACAATCCTTGTGTTTCCTCATGATTGAGATGGGTTACATGATAACTTAGGTATATGTATGGGCATATATATAAGTAGAGGTTATCTGTTGAGATCTTCGTTGTGGTTATCCTTGTTGGTTTAGTGAGACCTTGAGGGTCTCGGGGTCCCTACTGAGTATCGTTATACTCACCCCTGCACGGGCTATGCCCGCACATCGTTGTGTTGGTTGCAGACGATGGGCAGTGCTGACAGAAGCCGAGTGTTCGAGGACTGGACAGTACCTGGAGGTGGACTATAAGAAGAGATGGTACCCGGAGGAGGACCTCACGACGAGGCGGTACCCAGAGGTGGACGTGACGACGAGGCGGTACCCGGAGGTGGACCACTGGGCGAGACATACTCGGAGCGGACGGTGGGACTTGAGGAGCAGAGGAGCTATCTGTACCCACCCTTCAGGTGGGATTTCCAGTGGACATCTCGGCGTAGCAGCTTTACTTTTCAGTTGCTGTTTTCCCTTTCGAGTTGTACTTTACAGTTGGGCTTGTATTTCCGGCCCCTTTTTACTTTCCGCACTTACTGTTGTACTCAGTTTTTACTTAGTGTTTACTTCTTCCGCTTGTACTCGGTGGTGCTTGTTTTCTTTTATAAAGGCAATGTCTTCCCAGTTATCGGGATTTTACGCCTTTGGTGCTAGTCGCCAGCCCCTGGCCTATGGAAGGCGGGCTTGGGGTAGTCACGGCACGGGCCCCGAGGACGGGTCGTGATAGAATTATTCCCATATGTGATTTCAAAGTGACATCTCATGTGGTTGGTTTACGGAAGAGGTTATCTTAGTGAGTTAATGGTTACGGGGTTAGTGAGGTTAATTTATAAATGTTACTATATGGTTTTTGTTGTATGGAAATAAATTTCTACTCAAACATGACTCATGTATTCTGAGTCAATATTACATCAAAGATTTTATAATAAAGTAATTTTCATTGATATATTTGGGCCAAAAAAATTCCACATCCCCCTACATTACCCATCTAGTTGGATTAGTTTACAATTAAAAATAATCTAATTCAATGTCAATCGTTTGGAACATTTCTACATTCCTAAATATCATGTAGGCTCTTGGATATTACCCACCATTAAAATAAGTATCCATGGGGACTATCAAAACTCAATCCACATAACATTCAGAATGATTATCTCAACACATGGAATTGAAAAACTATATTTTTAGTGGTCAAAATTCTATGATATTATATAGAATTGAATCGAAGTGGGATTTTTAGATTGGTATGATATTGGATATCATGACATAATTATGTATCATGTATGTCATAGAATAAAGACATAATTTTTTCTTCTAAATGTCCTAATAATCTTTTCATAATATTGTATATAGAGGAAGGGTTTTTTGAAATTGGTTCAAGGACTTATAGCTCTATGGGAATAGGCTCATAATTAAACCATTTTCATACATATGATATTGAAACTCATTATTTATCAAGGGGATAATGGATATAGATTAATTTTCTAGTGAGAATGTTATAAGTATTTTATTCTCATGTCAAAAGGTTAAGCCTTACATGGGATTCTCCCCTTATATATTTTGAGGTCTTATGTGATGGGAAAATTTCATGTACCCAAATTTCATGTGATAATCATATTTTATCCTCAGATAGATATCGGGAAATAAAGTGTTTATCTAACATCTTCCATGGATTCTGGAACTAATGAGAATTGATCTATTTCTATAAGTGTTGAAAGGTGGTCCCCATGATGCTTAGTTTTTTTATTTTTCATAAATAAAATTAATAATATAGTGATGTATTGGATTCTATTATAGAATTTTGGGATTTTATTTGGACTCTCTTTAATGGTTTTCCTCCAAACAAGTGTTTTGGACATTTTATTTTAAAATTACAAAAAATATTTCATAAAAAATATTTGGTTCAAACATAGAGAATAAATATTTTTCTTTTTCCCATCTCACTATTTATAGATTTTCATTCTGGGTAGTTATGTGTCTCTTCCCATGGGATGTTTTAGGTCATGAAATCCTTACCAATGAGAGATGTTTTTTAATGATAGAATAGATTTGAACCTGGAGATATTATGGAATCAATATAAAAACATTGGTGATGAAAACTCTTTGGGAATTGAAATAATGTTTTCATGAATGAATACAACCTCCAGGTATGGTATAAATTTTTTGAATTCACATTTCTAAGATCCAAATATTAATATTATTAATGTTAAAACAGCTTTGACTGCATACAGTAATAGTTTAATGATAGGTATCATTGATTAAAATGTGGGTGAGAATGTATTATACAATAATCATGTGGGTGAGAATGTATTATACAATAATACATGGGGAAAAGAGTGGACTTTCCTACAATACCAAAAATATCCCCTAAGGGTTACTTAACATGATTAGAAAAAAATTATCTATTCACAATTAAGTCTCATATCAGTCCTATCAGATAAATAAATCAAGGTTTCAAGTATTTTTTTTAAATATAAAACAATGTATATTTGATCAAGGTTGTGGGATTCCATGAGAAGTATCTAAACTAAATGAATTGACTTCATGGCGATTCAAACATAAATTATATGAAGTATGTTCAATGAGAACATGATATTGACAAAGGGAAAAATAGCCTTACATGTTATATTAATATTTATTAACAAATTCTTATGGAAAAGAATTAAAAAACTAGATTCACGAGTACAATTTCACATAGTGGGATTATCTATTTAGTGTGAGGACCACATGTCATAGAGTTTGTTGTCATAAAAAATGGACTCATACAATTTCATATGGATCTATTATAAGAGATACAAGTGTGAATATGTACCTTAGGGTAGCAGTAATGAAGCCACGCATTTTTATTTCATACTCATTTGAACATATAAAGACTATGTGTTTGGGAAATGACTCAATAATCACCATAACTTGGTGTCATCAAGAAAACTCAATGTAGATGGGTTCTAGAGTGATAATTTGAAATGGTAAATTTTTTAGGACCTATATCTGAGCATTTGATTTCACATTCAGACATCATGATGTATCGCATAGTACTAGGAATCAAGCCATAGAATGTTATTATACATTTCTATAGTTTAACATTGTACGATTAGTCCAAAATTAATTTCCTTTTTGTGTATGATTTTTATAATTAATTCCAACTATAGTAATTTAAGAAGACTAATAATGTCATGTAAGTCATTCATTACCTATGTGAAAATGGGTGACAAGAATCTTTCTCATGTTTTTGTAGTGATGAGGATATGGGAGAAGTAAAAATCAATGAGGAATCTCCAATCATCATTTTTCAAGTAGAAGAACATCAAAATGGAGAAATTTATTCTTTCCATAGTTTGATGAATATTAGGACCACACAAGGTGGTTATTTATATGGATATATATCACATGTAATAGTTTCAATCCATTCAATGTAGGTTGTTCTAAATAGTTTTGTGTTTTTCAAGGTGGAAGAAATTATATGTAGTTTAACATCATACTTCTAGGACTATGTAATCAATATTATTATCACGTGATAAGAATGAAATACTATTTGTTTAAAAGTACAATAGAAACAAAAAACTGTGTTCATTAATATATTTATTTAGGAAAGGGTCCTATTTAACTTTTTTGTGATACATGTTGTGGTATTATTGATTCTATATACCATAAAAGAATGGTTTGGTTTTAGGTAAAACCGTTAGCATAGTCCATGGTAGATGGGACAAAATACCACAATGTGTCCTATAAAGATAAGAAAAAATCTATATGTAGTTGTGAAATTTTAGTAAATAAATGTATACAATCTATTGTGGGAAATGTATTTTTTAGGCATTGTTTAATTGATAAAGAATTCAACACTAAATTATCTAGTGTATATCTTGCATATTTGTAGGAGGTAGGTATATTCCAATTTAATGTCTTCACACACTAACGAATCAAGTCAATAAGGAATGGATTTATCACCAAAAGAAATTTGGAATAGGTGAAACATTGGTTGGTCCATAGGTAAGGTTCCAAGGTGTCACTGCATATCCCATGAGAATAGGAATCATGCCACACAATTTTCTCAAAGTTGTGTAGCAGGATGCTTATGTGAGAGGGGGGATATCCTATCAAATTTGATGCATTGAAGCTATGAATGAAATCTTGGTGGATGGATGTTTTTCTTATTATAACATGTTGTGAATCAGAAAATTGCATGTATTTAAACATATATATTAATGAGATTGGTTACATAGCTGAATATCATACTACAAGGATGATATCATGAATATTTGCATTATGGGATTTTGAAAAAATTCCATGTAGTTTAGCATTATTTGGTTTTGATATGTGTACCAATTTATTTATTATGAAAAGTATTTCTTGATAAAAAAAATTCATTGGTGGAAGGTGTTTTGATGTGAGTTATATTTTAATAATATTGTGATCTTATAGAAATAGATCCATATATTATGGGTTCTTATATAGATCTTACTCTTGTATAAGGATGGTGGGTGTAATGCAATGGACAATTATTTTCAAATTAAGGTCTCACTGATTGGACCAAATAACTAATAATTTTATTCTCATGCTACATGAATCCCCATTAATAGATGTTATATAGTATATGATAATAAAATAAGAAAAATATATTTAATCCCTCCAAGCCTAAAAAATATATATTGATTAGATATCATCATAACATTTTTATTAATGATGATGTAATGATATCTAGTATGAGTTAGTTGACCATTATAAATAGTTCAAACTAGTACATTTCTATTATGTAATATTGTATTGAGATTAAAGGGGCCTTTCCTAAAAAAACCATCCCCATGTGACAGCATCATCAGACCAAAGGAAACTATGGTGCTCGACATTCAAAGGGTGTTCCATTTAGATCACTTAGTCCCTACTACAAATGATAATTTGAAATAGGAAACCCATAGTATTAACTCATGGTTCTGGTATTATAAGAGGAGAATATCTAATCTAGTAATTATTTGATCCATGCGTAAAAAGGTATGTAATAAGAGGGTTGGAATATTGAATTTATTAATGGTTTTGGAACATTCATGGTTACCAATAATGTTTCGGAGAGTCTATTTTGGTAGGAGGACTGAAACCTGATTAAAATTATGGGTAAATTTAAACGCATAAGAAATGGACATAGAAATTAAGATGTATTAAGTTACTTTTGATAAATATTGAATATCATTTTTGATTGACCTCTTTGGATATTTTAAGATCATATGGGACTGATTATAAACCAGAATTTTTAATGTCATTTGGAATGGATTATTCATCATGAATTTTAACCTCACATACCTAATATATATTGGGAATTTAGAAACAACGTCTATTACTAAGATGAGAGAACCAGTCGTCACTCCAAATTCTAGGAATATGTTAATCAAATAAAACATAGTTCATAAAATTTAATAATTATATAGATCAGTATAATATATTAGGAATAATGTGAAATTTTTATTTGTGTATATGAACTAGATGAAATGATCGTGAACTATGAGTTATCCAATGAATATTGACCTTATTCTAATTTATGATTATGATAAATTGGGTGTAAAAATATCAATAGTTTTATAATCATAAATAATTAATGAATGTGCCACATAGGGTATGTTTAGAAAATCTTGGTTGTTCTATTTTTTTTACATCATGTGGTTTGGATGTCTCTTATGTACATTAATTATATAATTTAAAGTCATCATTCATGTAGTTAAATGTCATGAAATGGTAATGAACAATCCATGTAGATTAAATTCATATGACTCGGTTCTTTATATGATGAAATTTTCAAAGAACATTATTATTTTAAATGGAAATATCTTATCTCATCACAATGAAAGGGTTTCAAGGATCCCAACTTAGATAAGGGGAATCCCAATCCCAAAAATATGAATATACACTATTGATAATTTCCCCACACTTTAATCTAATAAAATTCTATTTTGGGAAGAACCAACTTAACAACTTACTAAAAATTATGATAGTAAAACTTAATATGGTGGATTTTTTTGATGAATGACTCATAGACAAATAATCTATGAATATGGATTCTGAAGTAGATTTAAATCAATTCATGGGATAGGAGAACTTATTGTCTAATACCACTAATATTTGAAACGTTGAACCAGATTATAAGTGGTTGAGTAAAAAATATTAGATTTCTTATATTTTATGATGGGATTAGAGGTCTATCCCATGTGATTGAAGGGATCCAACAAAGATTTCTTTTCATTTAGGGAAATTAATCCATGGTGGTTAAACCCCACTAAATAGTTTATGGCGGTAATAAATTTAAATTTTATATTATTTATTATAAAATAATACATATAGGTCACGATTTTTTCACTATAATATCATTATGAATGAAAGTCAAGTCATATAGTTTATGATCATATGAAATGAACATTTGTCTCCATAAATTTGGGTGAGATACATCTATATCATCAAAATTTATGTGATAAACTAGAACATATGGGCTAACATGAGTCATTAAGATTTTGAGAAACAAGGGTAAATGTAATGACTAATTGTATCATAAACGCTATGATAAAATGATTATTCTCTATCCCTTCAATTTAACACCATATATTGGTTACAAACAGATAGTACAATTTAAAGTAATGTAACCAGGTCTTGTGATATGTATTACAAGGATATGATTCATATGTGAAGTATGAGAAACATAACATAGTGTTTTCTACATAAAATACCTAAAATGAGTGTGTTATGGGTTATTCATTATAATAAGGTTATGGTATTTTATATTTATTATTTTGGACAGAGTTCATGATTTTTTGGAATCACTATATGTCTAATTAATAAAGGAATCAAGGAACACATTGTTTTTATGGGTAATATCCCAAAGTCATAATTAATGGAATTGGGCTCTTCATTTTATATTTATGATGTTTGTATAGTAATGGAGAATAAATATCACACTTGTAAAGCTTATGTTAAGTTTAATGACTTTATTTACACACTAATACCAATGCAATTAAAAAAATTAAAACCATTATTAAAAACCCAATGATAAACTATAATACAACACCAATTAAAAGTTGTTACCTTTAGAAGATAAATAGTTAATATATCATGTTATTTTGAAAGGATCCCATAAAAATTGGTTTTCCTTATATTTTATAGTTATCTGGTAAAATATATCCTATCATATTTATTATTTTGAAATTGAAAAAAATTATATATATTTTTAAATTAAATATACGACAATTTACATACTATAAAATCCTTCTTTTATCATAAAATTTTTATTTTTAGTTAAAAATATATTAATTTTATAATTATTCTTTTTTGATTTAATAATTATAGAGGTAGGACCTAGATGAATACAAAATAATTATTTGAAATCAAATATATATTTAATGAATAATATTATGAATTTTATTATATAATGTAAAATTATAAATCCTATTTCAAAAATTTCTAGGAATAAATTAATATGTTTCATTAATTACAAAAATTTATTCATTTCATCTAAAGAAAAATATTTTATGTGAAATTCGATTTTTGATTAATTTTAAATCAACCAACCATTTATAATTTTAACATAACACAATATTTTCATAAACCCAAATACCCTTGATAGTATTATCATAAAGATAAATTTATAACAAAAAATAATTTTTTCCAAAAAAGTATTTTGACATGTTATGCGCTTTTATTCTTTTTTCATTCAAAACCATTAAATTTTTTATTTGGTAAAGTCATTTTAAAATTATAAATCACATTGTTCAAATAAGATAAAATGTAAAATCATTATTATTATTTTAAAACAAATTACTATGTCTAAAAAATTAATTTCCGATGTTAATTAAATTATAGTTACAATGACAAAGATAAAATAAAAATCCCTAAAACAATCAAGGTTGTCGCAAAAAATGAATGGTCGGGGAGGGTTTCATCCAACACCAACTATAAGATCTACTAATTACCATGTTGGATCAATTAAACTCAAAAATGTGTCAACAAATCACAAAAACTCCACCTCATTTTTTCTCTTATAACCCTCATTAAATTCCATTATCTTCTCTTCACTCATAGTTTGTTTACGGTCTTTATCCTTAGTAAATTTTAAGAGAAAACTAAATATGACAAAAATATTATTACATTATATTAATCATTTATTTTATTATAATTCTAACTAAATCATATATGACTATATTAATACATTTATACAATAATAATTATTATACAAAAATTTATTTATGTTGATTGAAAAATAATTATTAATTCCTTTCCATCCATGTCAAAAAAACTGAATGTTAATTCTGGGTTGTTCTGAAAAAAGAATCCATGAAGTAACATTTTTTATTTTTCATTTATATTTTCATTAATTATAAGACCCACTTCAAATATTATTCACCAAAATAAAATAATCCATTAATATAAATATTATTATATTACATATATATATATATATATATTATGTGCTTACATAACCATTATCACCCATCAATATATTTAATATTCATTTTTGGATTAGTTTATCCACATACATGAATAATAACTATAACCCAGATGAATTTGGGAACTTAAATAATAATATTAATAATCATTTTCATTATTTATTATTTTCTAGAATGATCATATTATTCATTTATGTTAGTATTTAAATATCATCATTGATCTAAAAAATTAGTAATATATGATTATACCAATGTGAATCATGTGTTGTGTAGACAACCACCTCCATGAAGTAACATTTTTTATTTTTCATCACGAATTATTTCTCAATAAAAACCACATCGAATATTATTCACCAATATAAAAAATGTAAACATGATCATTATTCTTTTTTTGTAGTGATACTATACACATCCATAACCACATTCACCTATAGATATATTCCGTGTTCATGTGTGGTTGGGTTTAACAACATAATTGAATAAATGATATAAAAAATATTTGTTAATATTTCGGAGACGGTATATGATGAACATATTTTGATTACTCAATAAGTTCCCTCTATTTATATAATTAATCTAAATAAAGATAATGTTTTTGATAAAAAAAATTATCTATGAGGCATGTTTTTCATTATGAATCTAATTTTATTTGAGTGGGTTATATAATTCTTATTTGAGATATTATATAATGAATAAATTTTTATTTATGTTAATTGATAATTTATTGTATCTAAATCTTTAACTAGAATTTTATTTAAATTATACTCAATATATAATGTTTTTTAATTACTCAATTATTTTCTTGTTGTCACAATATCACTTGTTTTAATATTTGATTTCGATACTGATCTATTACAGCCAATAATCATGTTATCTTATTTTTTCTATACTTTCTGTGGAAATGATTTTTCCACCCATATTATTTATTCCTAATTAAATAAATATTTTATAAAAAGAATTGTTTTAAGAATAATTTCCCTTCATTTAATATTTTTTCATATTCATGTTTGTACATCTATCCAGTGTTATATTTTACCTTGTGGAAAAGGAAATTTTTTTATCTCCAATTATCATTTATTCCCATTTATTAATCATAAATTTAGTGCTTTGATATCATTTTAATTATTTCATGTTTCAATAAATTTGTTTTTACAATATTTATATTACTACTCCTTACCATGAACATATATTCATCCCTTCGACTCATATTTTTACATATATTATACTTCATATCATTCATACATTATTGGTATTTTCTATATAATTCTGTTATAAGAATTTTTCTATTCATAATCAAATAAATACTTATCAAAAAGGGACATGAAATCACATATTTTTTAAGTTATATTAAGAAAATATTTTTTAAAGAAATTAATTTTTTTACTACTCATTGATTTTCAATGGTTTATTATCTAATAGACTAAAGGTTCGTAAATAAATTTTTATATTCTATTTTTAAATACATTTGTTGGGTGATCTTTTTTTGTATCAAATGATAATTTTTTTTGTGATTCTATTAGGAAATTTTATGTAAACCAATTTCTTTCCATGAGTTATTTCTTGTAAGATGATTAATTTGTTTTTATTAGGAACTCATATGTATGGATGATGATGGGTGTGGTCCTATTTCACCCTCAAATACATTGGTTAATATTTTACACAAAATAATATAATTATTGTAATCATGTAAGTATTTATCATTTCACTATGGGAATTGAGTATTAAATACTCACTCCACTATCAGAATCTTATTGGGATGCCTTCTCTATTTTTGGAATCATGTGGTGATGCTTGGTCCATAATGAGATGTGTACCTATGGTGGTGAATTCTCCACTATTTTTTCCTATTTATGATCATTTATTTTGAATGTATAACAAATTTTTATGATATTCTATTTTTTAATGATATTAAATTTCCCAATGTTATGATTCCATTAATATTTTGATTTTAATAATATGAATCTAATCACTGTTTTTTGTTTTTTTCTCTATGGTCCTATGATAATATTTTAAAAATCATTAATTCTCAATCATTTCTATTTTGATCTATTTATCTTTTTATTTGATATTTCTCTTATTATATTGTTCTCCCTATGGTTTATTATTTTACAATTATTACTAGTTCTAACTTTACATTATCAAGCTTTAAATATCACCCATAATTATATTTCGATTCCCTATATTATGAAGAGTATTATATGATTTGTGATGTCTAGAAAAAGATCTATAGGATCCACATTTTGGAAAATGTTAACATTGGGTGTAAAATATGATATTCATGTATCTGGTCTCCATGACACATAACCATTAGGTCATAGGGTTGGACAATATTTTTGAGACATATTAATTTATTTTTTTATCAATTTATTGTTTGTGAATTTTTAACTTCAGTCACAATGAGGATGAATTAATTTTTTATATATAATTATAAAACATTGAATAGCGGATGTATATAGTTTAGTTATATGTGACAATAAAATACCGAAGCAATATTACATCATATAGATATATTATTTACATAACATGATTTTCAGTGAATAATAATTCTGCAAATTACTGAGAATTACTCACATACATGATTATTGAGTCTCGAAATTCATAAATTCACTAAGGCCTTAAAATATTTTATTTTAAATCTAATCATTGAGGTAATATCATACATCAATACTATTTCACAAAAGTTGATTTTTTGGACCATAATTATGATGTCCTTTCATTACTTCTTCCCCAGGTGTCCAAATAATTTGGATTTCATAGAGGTTAATTTCCAATTCAAATGTGAAATATTTGGCCACATGTTCAGGATAATATGAATAGACCAAATTTATTATATTATTTATATATGGGGGTCCTAGAATTTTAATCACACATTATGTGTCATTCACAAGGATTTCACATGGATAAAAATAAAATTTGGTTACCTATACCACCAATATCCCCCCATATATATGCTTCTGAATCTAAATCATAAAGAAAAATTACCCACCGTTTTTATATTAACAATTTAAGGGATGATAAACATACAGTAATGGCCTCAATGGTTTCCTCATTTAGTATCTTTCCCTTGATCCTTAAGAGCATTATGATGTTATTATATATGTCTAATGATAAATACCTGAAAATACTCTTTAGTTAGAATGATTATACCTCCCTTAACATATCATTGTGAGATGTAAGGAATAATTCTTACCTTATGTGAAAAATATGACTCTATTAGCATTGGAATTTAGTTGTGTTTTTTATCTAGAATCTAATGCCTCAATATTGATTAATTTGGGGTCCACATGTTCTAGTTAATGATAGCTACAACACATATGGTTCCACCAATGGACTAGAGAACTCTGTCTATCATGTTTATCATATAGAAATTACTAGGTATGGGTTATATCCCATATTCAACTAATGATATGGTAAAAAATATGAACAATTTTACTACCCCAATAGGATACATAACCTCATTTCATGGAGGACCTCTGTAAGAGGATGGTAGTCCTTCACTGGGTATAATATATCCTCTAATCATCTCCAAAATTATTTCGCTTTGATATTTATTTTTCCCACTCAAAATGAGTTTGTTGTTCTTATGTAGTGTTTACATTATCATATTTATAGGGATGATTAGTAGAATAATTTTTGAAATACATAAAATTCACAATATAAATATTGGTGGTTGATGAAGTATTTTTTAGGAACAAATTGAGAATAATGTAACTTCATTAGTGGTATTTTTGTGTAAAAATACCTTCTTACAATATAACAGGATTAGAGGATGGGAGGATCTATAGAGAATAAAATGATTTTAGAAGTTTTTTATTAACTATTTAAATATCAAACTCAACAAAAGTATTTGAAAATTATTTTAAAATTCTAAATATAATGTTGATTGAAACATGGGAAAACTATTTTCCTGAAATATTGGTATTTTCCATCTAGTGGGTTCATTCCCAATGCCTCAATTGGTGGTTCACTTCCCATTTCACCCTTTCATAGGATGGTTCCAACTATTCCACATTTTTAGAATCATTGAAAATTTAAGGTTTTTAAGCATCATTAATTCAAAAATGATTATGTTTAATGCGGTTATTCTTATGGTAAGAGTAAAAGGTTCATTTAGTGGAGAATCAATTATAACAACAGTATGTACCTAAGAACATGAAAATATCTAAAATAGATTTAGGGTTTAAAAAACATCCCCCAACCTACTCAAATATTTTTTTACCAAGGATTTTTTTTCAGTCACCAAGGATGACTATGATGATGTCTGAATCATCTATATTATGAAAATTTTGAATTGATTTTATCGAAAAATAAAAATATGATGATATGACTCAAGAATATATAATGTTTTAAATACATTTCTCTTATCATTATTTCAAGTCTATAGATTTTTTGAATGGGATCTCCTTACGGGGTCACTTTTCAAAATGACTAGGATAGGCAGAACAACCTCTAATATTTCATACATAATTCCAAAAAACCTCTAACAAAATTTTCATAGTGAATAAGATGCCACAATAAGAATATCCTAGATATTTTACATGACATGGTAGGTTCCATTATCCAACATAAAAAGGTAGAGTATATGTTGTTTTCTTGGCTCTAGATAAAGGCTCCCTATGTAGATATTTATGGTAATAAGGGACACCTGCATCTTTTTTCTTGTTGATAGTTAGACAACATATAGTGTTTTACCTCCAAGAGTTAATCATGATATATCTGTAACTTTAGGATGGAGATGATGAATTCGTATTTAAGAACTATAGAATTTATAAACTAGTATTAGAGGTGCTGGATTGGTGACCATGTATGTATAGTCCATTGATTATAGGATAGTTGACATGCATTATTATATTTCTATATAATTGTGCATATTTTATTGCGATTTACGATGGGTATTACTAGTTTTCCCTATAACCATTGAATTCATTTGTTTAATAAAATTTTTATTTGGACATTTGAGTGTTAAAGGAGATTTGGATTTTTGTGGTTACTATATTTTCCCTTTTTGAAACCAATGCTCAGATCAGGAATTTATGAGTTATAATATCTTAATGAGATGTTTTTAAATCATTTGAGGAATGAAAGGGTACTTTTTTCCAATGTATTAATCAAGAGTATTGTGATCAAAATATTTTCCTTTTGAATTGTATCATATGGTTCACAATTAGCACACGGTTCCCTCAACCATGCCCCAACCATTATGCTAGGATTTTAAAAGTATATGATTATTTAAAATTGTGAGAGGAGACATAATTTTTTTTTGAAAAAAATGAAATAAATTGAAAATTAATTTTTTCATGGTTTTCAAATTAAACATTCTAGTTTTTTGATCCCCATATACTGATGCATTCAATGTTTTTCAATGGATTAGGTAACTGTTTAGTTAAACAATTCACCTATTTAAAAAGTGCAATTTTTCAATAAAAAATCTCCTAAGAATATTTTACTATTAAAGAATCATTCATTGGAATAATTGATCATCATGATGACTGATTTACTATATTTACTTCTTGGGTGATTCTCCCTCATCTAATTTCTAAATTAAGTCTCTTCTCTAGCATTAAAGGGATAAAAGTACTATTATAATACATCTCCATATTTTTTCCATTTCGTTCAACTATAAAGTGTTTTATTCCTGTTTTTTTAATATTTATTATTTTAGGGTCTTTTTCTAGTTTCTCAATTATATCTATTTTAGAAAAAAATGGATTCTGATATTGGATAGGTAGGATTACTGAAGTATACTGCATATGAACATTAAAATCTAACAGGTAGTCATTTAATTTTTTTCAAGTGTATTCAAGAAACAATAAAGTCACCCATGTCATGCCCTAACCAAAAATATATTGAATTTTTTAATTTGATTTTTTCATAGTTAATTATATTCATTAATATGATTTGGAAAATATAAAACTTTTATATCTATGTGTGATGAACCTTGTTGGGTATTTTCCATGAATAATTTTGGGGTTCTAATGGTTATATTATTTTAAATTGTAAATGAGATGTTATATTTTTAAAGGATGGTGTTGAATAGAATTTAACAACCATTGATAGTTTCTAATGGGGTTGGATAGAAAAATTTTAACTATTGGGTTCTGAGTATTGAATTTAAAAATGGATTTAAAACATTAAATGAGTCTAAGAGAGATATTAAGGTTTGTTAAAAGGATGCATTATAATTGAAATAGGGTTTCTATAAAATATACAAGTTAATGGAAATAACCAAATTTGTGTGAAATAGTGAATTGTAATAAAGAATTGGGTGATAGATGTTTTAATGTGATAAATTCTATATTATAAATTATAAAGGTGTGTTAAATAATTTAATAATTCAATATATATCTAGTATGAAACAAAACAAATTTCCACGTATTTATATTGAATAGTTCTATATTTGATCAATCCCTTGGAAAATTATAAGGCACTTATCAGTTGTCTTAATGACATGGTCTCTTTAAATGATGTTTATTGATAAGAAAATAATATTTGAAAAATTGGGTTTTATTATATAAATTCTCATTATGGGTAGAATTATTTAGAAGACATCTCTTGGATACATATTTGAACATTAAATTTGTGGAATTACATGAATGAGGAAGTATTATATTAGGGGAATCACCAGACATCCATGGGATGATTCCTCATTAGATTCAAATATTTAAATCTATTTGGAATTCCATGATATACCATGGATTCACCACTGATTCATTACTATAAACATCATGGGTGGATCGTCCTTGGAATTATGAGGTGTATTATGTGTTTAATTCCTTGGATTATTAGTGTGGATTCATTTAGGTTACCATTGGGAATTTCATGGGATAAGCTCTATAAAATTGGATTCATTAAAGAAAATGTATTTCCACAGTTGGGGGTCGAGATTCTAGTCATGACCAAAATTTAGAATCCTGGGACAGGAGTTTCCATGGATTTACATTGGATAATTCCATTATTGTGTTACCTAGATTCACCATTATGGAATAGAGAGGAACATTTTGGATGAAATACTCATATTTTGGACTGTCTTTTCAATAGATGTATGTTTGGTGAATCCTAGATGGATACCCCTATGTAATAGGGAAGATATTTTCTTTGTTACACACTATGGAATTAGCTAGAGTTCTAAGATCCATCACCCTGAAAAGAGACATATACGTACTGGATAACATGATTACATCCCTCCTCAGATGTTTCTATTTTACCAAGGATTATAAGATATTTATTAATTTATTTTATTATGTGGGAAACTATTATATATTTCATTTCTTTATGAATATTATATATGGAAATTTATTTTAGATGTAAACATAGTTTGGGACAATTGAGTATTTCCCAAACATTTTCTTGGGTACTATAGAAAATGGATACTTGGGAATAAGAGTTTATATTTTTAGGTAAATTTTATGTCATGGAAAAAAAATTGTGATGTTTTTTTCTTATTATCGAGTATGAATTTTAGGACCAATAATTTCTTTGAACTGAATAAAGGATGTGGTTTTATACTATTTTATTATATTTGTTTTCTCTTTTGATTTCATCAACCCATGGGTGATTAACAACAACTTTTATTGAATTATTTGTTTATATAAAATTTTTGTACATTAGTAACCATTGAATCTTTCAAAATATTTTATGTGGTAGTTATTTGATATTTATTTCATGATTATTTATTTACCTAATGTTATGAATTTGGTAAATGGATATATTTTCTTAACCATTACACATTATTCTTATAATACTAGTTAGAAACCTCTATAAAATTATGAGGTGTACTTGATTCCATACATCACACTAATATAGACCACCAGTTCAATGTCTCTTAGCATGGGGCATTACCAAGTGGTATTATAGCATTTTTTATTTTTTTTATTACATGGTAATGGTAGATAAAAGGCTATGAATTTTAGGGAGCATGGTAGTGAGCTAGTGTCTAATTATGATTGACCCATTAATAGGGGAAAACCTATGTTTCTATGCATGGTGATTTTTTCAATTTATTTTGTTTGATGGTATTTTATTTTATTTTTACCTCAAGTGACTCACTATCCTCTTGATGTTACTAGTTCATGGAATTTATATTCTTGTCCTAGTATGGATAGAGAGTGTGTTTACTTCCATGCATAATTTTTATTCATGTACAAATTCACATGACATGAATCATGTTATGGACTTGGTTTTTAGCTATTGATTTTATTTATGGTAAATTATGTTAGCGGGTGATTTTTTTTCTGTTTATTGTGGTATAATTTATACCCACATGTAGAATATAATTTACTAGTCCTAAGGGGTCTATTATTTAAAATGTATATACTTCCCAATATAGTGTTTTCCGTACACATCTATGGTGGAATATTACATGACTAATTCTGATGATGAACACTTACTTCATGGATGGATATAAATGGATTGATGTTTTTCATGATAAAATAATATAATAGTAAGCACCCTATAAGGTAATTAACCTTATATCATGTGAATGAGGCATTATTTAATCAATACTTTGGAATGTGGATGTTTTGATAATCATTTTAAAGGATAATTGTTATTCTTTTTTTAAAAATATAATAAACTCGATTGATAAGGTAAAAATTATGGCTTTTCCTCATGGATAATCCTTGGAAAATTTGGGTTCTATTGAAAATTATTTTTTAGTTATATAATATTCTAGAAAGAAACCATTAATGTGTTTTCTTATAAATCCTGTAATGTTAATATAATTTACCCATCCCATATTATGAACAATGTAAAATGGTAAATAAATGGAAATTTAGACCTAAAATAAGGATAATATAATGTGAATATTGTGACATAGAGGAATTTTGTGTTTAGCTCTACCCTAGTGTGGTTATGTAGGGATAAATAAATGACTCAGTTTGTGAGAACCCTTAGTGGGGTGTTTTGAATGTTATATGTCCCTTTGACATAAGACGTGAACTAGTGGAGTCCAGTTATTTTTGGATTTAGTATAACCATGGTTATGGGTCATGTGGTAGGATGTACTTTCCCTTGTGAAAAACTCGGCATATTGACTCAATTCCTTCTAACCTTTTGTTATTCCAAGTTTTTGGGTAGTTGTGATTGAGATCCCAGAGTGATGGGGACTTTTTTCTAGGACAATTTTTATTTGTAGAATCATTTTAATGGATATACATTGGTATATTTTGGATACTTTAGGTTATTTTTTCATATTGGTCTGTGTTTTGGGCATTAGGAATTGCGATTTGAATGATAGAATGTTGTGTTCATACTATTGACTTATACAAGATGTCAGGATTATCCTACAAGTGTATCTAGGATGCCCCTAGTTAGAAGATGCAATATTCCAGGATAAAAGTAGGTTTCGTAGTTATTTTCATGATCCTATAATTAATGTTATAAGACCCAAGGGAGTATATTCTAGGTTCTATTAACTAGAAACAATGGATATGATACTCTTGAGTCTCCAGAAGATCAGATGTTATGAGAAAGAGAACCCACTATTTTATGGAATTTATGTGATGTTTGGAACTTTTATCGATTCATGTGATGTGAGAACATGTGAGAAGTATATGTGTAGTGATGCCTTTTATGTTTTAAAACACAAATAAACATGTGGTGTCAATTCATGGAATCACTATTGGAGATATTAGGTAGGTGTGGTGGAGTTTATATTTTTCTCATGCTCAATATATTCTTCCAACATCTTTTTGTGAGTGGGTATTAATTGTTTATATTATGAAACATTTATAGAAGTATGATATAATATTTTGGAATTTGGAATAAGTTACATTCCTTATTCTGAGGAGGGGTATTGATGGTTCTATCAGATATGTAAATGTTCTCTTCACGTGATTGTGGTTCATTGTTTTGGTATGCAAGAATTTCATAGATGATATGTGGATTATAAAATCATGAGTTGGGATGAATATATGGTTTTGTGGTATTGTACCCCAATTTTAGTCTTAAGGATCAAATAAATGTGGGTTTTTAAGAGTAGTGTTTACTAATTTTTAGTCATAAATAATCCATGTGTGATCTTAAGGCTGTTGAACATTATACGGCAATGCTAGAAAAGAAAAAAGGGTTTATTTTGAGCCATAAAAAGACCCTCAAGTGAGAGGGGTGGCATTATTTTTGTTCATGATGTTGTAACATGGGAAGTCAATGATATAATTCCATGCTAGGAGTTAATTTAATACTGAGCTTTTCTTAGGGGCACTTGTGTTCACTGATGTAAGGAATATTTGTTGTTGATGTTTGGGGTGAAGTGTAATGGGAAGATATATTGTGGGGATCCCACAATATGTTGTGAATAAAATATCCCTATAATTTAATGAGTCTCATCAAGGACTGATAATGTTCTTCTATGAGTTAGGAATAGACATTTTGGATTTTTGAAAAAATGCTCATGTGAGAGTAGTGTTGTCCATAGTTTTCTATTATATTCAATAACGGACATGTTTTCTTTTCATTTTATCAAGGTTTTGAACATATGTAATGAATATGATGAGACCAAATGGTTTAGAGATTTTTTTTAATTGTGGGTGTGCGACCCTCATGCGATAAAGGAGTTTGGAGTGCAGGACCAGTCTTTGGATGGTCATAGAGACCCAAGATAATGGGATGTGTTCAGGCTCTATGAAATAGGGTCACCTTAGTGGATTTCATAGTATTTCTATTATATAATTTAAAACATGGAAATTTTAATAGATGATTAGCATAATTAAATCATTGTGTTTGGTACACTTCCACACACTCATCACCGAACTAATATGAAAACTATGATAGGTTTATAACATTAAAACATATTTTTTTAATTGGAGGGAATAAATATGGGTATACACTTCGTGAAATAATTATATAAATAAAATAATGGTTTCTGTTTATATGAATTTAAATCATTTATTTTAGCTATAACAAATATATAAATCATTTTATGCTTAAAATTTGGTTTTCTAAAATAATTGATTTACATTAAAAATTTTATATTAAGATTGAGTATTAATAAAATATATTGATAATATGATTAGTAGATTACCAGTAAAGTAATTTTTAATATATAAGAAATAAAAAATATTTATCATTTTAAAATCCTATTTTTTAATATTAATAGTTTCCACAATATTTTTAGATTATATTTAAATATTGAACTCTAAAATTTTGGAAATTTAATTTGATAAAAATAAAATTTATTTTTATATAATTATTATATTATAATCATAACATGTTTTTTTATATTTTTTAATAAATAATGATATTAATCTTAATAGAAAAAATATAATTTTTACAAATAACATGACTTTTAATAAAATACTAAGATATAATTATGAATTTTTAGTTATTTAAAACTTTAACTAAAAATATATATATTTTATAAGTGAATATGAAATTTTATAAATTCCTAATTAAAATTACTAACCCAACTTTTATATTTTATAATAGATGTGATATCGTATCAAAACAAATTAATGATTTTTTCATTTTTATTTTACAATTTATAATAATCACTTTTAATAATTAGAAAAAAATTAAATAGATTAAAAATTATCTATTAAGGAACACTTTATTGTTTAGTCGTAAATATTATGTTACCATTGGGAAAAAAACTAGTTACCACGATAAATGAAAAAATTATAAAAGTAATAATTCAATTGTAAAATGGCATAAAATAGTATAACCATATTCCTTTACTTGAACGGGTGTTTTCTAGAAATTAAATAACTCCCAATAAATTCATTATCAATTTTCTATCCACTTGATATGTTTAGATTTTTTAAATTTTATATTAATTTCAATTATTGTAAAAAATATCATTCTCACCGCTTATAAAAGGTGAATATCACAACCCCTTAAATAAACTCCTAATAATTTTATCAAAAAAAAAACCCTACCCCATTTTAAAATATAATTTTATTTACATATCATGATCTTATAGTCATAACTTATTACATTATTCCATCCCTTTCTAAGGGTTTTTAAAAGGAAATATCAAACATATTATTGTGAGAAGTCAATTTTAATTAAATTATTTTTTATATTTTTATTTTTAAATCATAATTATCAAATCCATATCTAATATCATCAGATATATTTATATACTAAACATTATTATTATATGGTAATAATCATTAATTATCTTTTCCCTTTTTAATTTTGAAAAGTTAAATCACCATTCATGTATTATTCGAACTACCGCCTCCATAAAGCTATTTGTTTTTTTCCTTCACCACCTTAAAAGGCTGGAAAAAAAGGAAATATTAAAATGTAATTATGATATATATATCATGTTTATGAACTGATATAATTAAATTTATTTATATTTTATCACATTATATTTAAAATTAAATCATCAACTGTGCATACATGTGGACTACCGTCACCATGAATGACTCGTTTTCATTTTTCATTTTCATCAAGGCCTTACATGGATGTCTATAAGGTTTCTATTAAAGGTTAACTATGATTTAAATTATATAATTATGGTTTTTCCATTTAGAATTTTAGAAATCATTAAATGATATTGTCAAAAGATTATTATCCTTAATTGAATCATAAAAAACGAGGTTACTAAGTTATAATGATCTCTTCTTTGTAAGTAATTACTTTATATAATGTATCTTGTATTTAAACATATTTGCAATTAATATATATCATATAAATAAGTATAAAATCATATAATTATGAATTTTGTTAAATGATATTATATCTAAACCACCTCATAATAATTCATTAATCATCACAGGGTCGTATTTCGAATATTTTTACCACCTATTAATTTGCATTTATAACATATAAGATCATAAAAACACATTAACTTATATAATATGGTATAAATATTTCTAAATAATTTATTTATAGTAATTTTATGGTTTTATATATATTTAATTAATTTAATATGGAATCTATCGGTATTCATTAAGCAATAATGAAATGTGCTTGTTGTTGATTTCATCCTCATGGGTCATAACCAAAACTCTAGTGAAAAGATATTATATAAAGAAAAAATATATTGGGACACCTATTCTCGGCACTTATTAGTTTTATAGATTTTGTAATTTTGGAAAAAAAATTCCAATAATAATTTTAGCAATCTATTTTATTACAACAAAAAATACATAAACATTCTATTCAAAATATGTAAAAAGTAACTAATATATTTTTATATAATGATTATAAATGATGTGTATAAATGAAAACAGTCAAAAATAATGTTCTTTTATATTTTTCTATTGAAATCAATTTTTTCATTCAGGATATTTCGAACTAGTGTAGAATGAATCTGGTTGGAGTCAAGGGTTCTCATCTCAAACTCTTCTATTTGAGACAATTTTGGAATTATGTACCAAATTTAGTTCATGTTTTATATATACTAACTATATGAGATATCATATCAGTAATTTTATTATAATCATTGTATCAAAAATTTAATTTGAATATCAATCAGTAAATATGTTTTCATTAACCTGTTACTAATGTTGCAATGGTCATCTTTGTAAAAATTATGATTCATTGAGACATGATAAATTTTATACACCATATTTCATTTGTGTGGTGTTCTATTGGTTTATTATCCATTTAATTTTAATTAGGTATTTTTCTTTTAATTATTAGGATAAAATAAACTGAAAAATTTTCATTTCATCAATCATAATTTCACTCACTAGTTACCCTAGTAATAAGAGTTTAGATAACTCAATTATTGATCATTGAGTAATGATCATTAACCACATACTATTTAATAAAATAGGTGTATATGATTCACTTTTATTTTATTATGTATTTTTTCTCATTGTACACATTTTATCACATAAATTTCTATTAAAATTTATCATAGTTCATAGAGTATGTTTTTTATAAGTGATATTGATAACTCAAGTCTCCTTTTTTTAGTTAGAATGTTTTATCTTGAAAATTTATTTCATATGATTGGGTTACCCAACCCAAAATTTTATTGTATTTTTTTTAATTTAGAGAAATTATATTGTGTTATATGTTATTTTTAACCGATTCATACTGTTTTTTTCTTAAAAAAGGAATTTTGTAAAAAAAGAAAAAAAAATTCCTTTTACATTCACATGTTTTTTATTCCTCTAGATATATCTACAAGATAAAAATTATGTCATTTAAATGATCTCCTATTATTTTTTGATTCTTGAAATAATTTTCTTCAAAATATCTCACCTCACATTTTCAAAGATACCATAGAATATTATATATATTTTTTATATTATGTCAAAGTTGAAAATGATTTATAAAATAACTTTTATGTTTTAATTTCCATTTACATTATCTTTTCTATTATTATTTACACTAATGGGGTTTATATTGTTTGATTTATCAAAAACAAGTATACATATAATCATTTGTTGGATTGAAATCATGGTATAAATAAATTCAATTACCCATCCCAATTTTTTTGATACCATTCAATGAATTCTTGTTATGATATTGTTTTTCATTTATTTTGCCACTCTCCTAATATTCTACCGATAAACTGTGTATATGTTATTTGGATATTATCCATATTCATTATCATGATGCCTTGTGATCATGTTATTCCATTACTAACTTAATTGAAAACTCATTTCACTATATGGTGTAAACATCTCAATTTTTTAGAAAAAAAAATTCATAATTTCCATCAATAAATGATTTGGATTTATAAATATGTGGAAAAATATTAGAGTTTTGTATATTGTTATATCAATATAAATTATTATTAGAAATATATATATAATTTATTACCACTCTAATAGAAAAATATCCTTCCATGTTAGGATTTTAGCATCAATTTTAAATGAAACAATGTGAAAAATGATTTTAATGTTTATTTTTAGAAAAACTGGCCTAGAAATATACATTAAAATATGGTAATTTTTAAGATAAATATGTAATAATTATTTAAATGTTAAATTTTTAAAAACTAACAATAAAATTACCTTTCAATTGTTGTCTTCAGAAAACCGATATTTAAATTTGTTTGACTAATTTTAATGTTAGTCTTCCTAAAAATGCCTTAAAAGTTTAATTCCAATGACATTTAACATCAATTTTCATATAAATTGTATTTAATGGTGATAAATTATTTTTTAATAACAAAATGTGACTATTTTTTTTAAAATCATTCAGCTATGAATTTTTTCTTCCCTCTTATGAATTAGTTTTATGATTGAAAATTATTCCCTATCTACTATAAATACATCAACATAATCACAATTAAGAAACTTCTTGAAAAATTTATTTCAATCACTTCATAATTTTCAATCGGGTCCTATTATATCTTTTGATAAATTTTTAGTCACAGACCTTCAATATTTTTTATATTTTTTATTTTTTTAATGATATAAACTTTTAGAAAATTTCCATTTTTGTTTTATGAAGTTGGCGCCTTCAATGATCCTTAATCATAAATATGATATATGAAATCTAGTTTTGATAATACCTCTTGATTTTTTCATTGTGAATTAGATGAATAATACAAAATGATCTCTAACACCATATAAAATTAGTTCATGTATACAGAAAAAGATAAAAATATTAACTCTTATTTTTTCAGTTCATTGATTCAATGTTCTTATTATAATTTTATTTTTTTATTATTGATATATTATGAATATTGATATTTATTTATAAATTTTATTTTATCTTTTATCATCTAGTATCTATATATAAAATATAAATAGTATATTTCAACATCTATTATCTATATATCTGTTTTGAAATTTTATATTCGATGTTTTTAATATAGATAGCCAAAATAAAATGTATTCATACATATTATTTTGGTGTTTTTAAAGTAAAATTATACTTTGTTTATATATTATCGATGTTGAAATGTATTTACAAATTTAGTAGAAACAACATCAGGTAAAATCCAGTATTAAACTAAACAAAACCTGACATAAAAATGAATTTTTGTACTATGTTTCTTCAAATTGATTCTTTAGCTGGGTTATGAAAATGTCATACCTATAGTTTAGATGTGGAAAAGTATAGAAAATATTGATCAATATTGATTTCTAACACATTTTGATTATGTATTAAAATTATATATCATGCATTATAATAATATCTATTTTTATTATTAAAATATTCCATTTAGATGGTATAAAAAGTATTTTTGATTCTTATATTGACTGAATTAGATAGAATGAGGTGATAGGTGAGGCGTAGAATTATATTGAACCTAGATGCATTGAAAATTCCCATTAAACAAAACATTTTGTGTTTGGTGTATATGTCTTCCAAAAATTGGAGAATGTCCTAGAACAAGGACTTGAAAAATATGTTTCTAATGTCTAAAATTATGCATTATATATATACAAGATCCATTTTATTTTTATCTATGTTTTCATTTATAGTCATGGATATAGAATTATCTGAATTTTAGATTATTATGAAATTATTCATTTTATTAATTCATGTCATATTAAATATATCATTCTTATATTATTACAACTCACTTATATATTTTCCTTCTTTAGTGTTTACAATCACCCATTTTTTATGTCTATATTCCTTAGGTTTTGAAGAAAAGTAATAAACATGGAATGTAAGGAAGTATAAGTAATGATAAATAATTTAAAGGTGATTTTGAAGACATAAAATAAATTATTTTTCCTTATATATATTGGAAATCGTGTTTGATACCAAAATCATTGGTGTTGATAATTATTTTTGTATTAAATATCTAAGGCTCTAATCACAAAAATATCATTAAGATATAAGAGATGAAATATTAATTATAGATTTTTGTTTTTATAAATGGTTATATATAGAATGTATCTAATAGTATTAAATTGATTATGTAATTTAAATTTTTATGGAACTAGATTGAGGGGTTTGATTCCATGGAATCATAGTTGGAATCCATTGGGGTTGTTAGATAAATTTGGATATTATGATTTTTCTTAATCGTTATTTAATTTTTGAATAGTTATGTTTGATCGAAATTTCAATGGTATAGATTACCCTATGATATACTAATTGATTTAATGTCAAAATAATAATGAACTATTTATTTAGGGAATAAGATAAGAGATGTACTCCAAAAATATTAGGAATATGTATATATATAAGATGATATCTTGATGTTTCAATAAAGAATAGAATATAGAGTTTTCGAAGAAATTATAAACATTTCTGAAACTAGAAGGTGGATATGGATATGAAACCTATGAATGTTGGGGTAATCAAACTGAAAAAAAACAATACTGATTAATCATTATCTCAATATTCACTCTCATTAAGGGTGATTGGTTCTAAGTCTACAAAACAACTTTGGCACTCCTGAGGTATATGCTTTGGTCAATCAAATTCTCTTTATAAAAAAATACAAGGTATTTGATTTTTTATTAATTATATAACATAACATAAAATAGACTATAGATAACATATAATGAAAGTTATAGATTCATAATTTACGATACAAATTAGTTTTTTGAGTCGTTATATAAAGGAAAATTTGAACATTAAGATCTTATAATTAATTGATTTTTGGGTTTAAAATATTTTATGATTTTTCATGTTAATTGGGGATCTCTATATTGAGGATTATTTTATTTATTATGAGAGTACCCAACTCAATGTAAACATGGTTGATCCAATAATGATATATTTTAATCCAATATTGATATAGGTTGAACTAATGTTGTTATTGGACGATGTGATGATAAGGGGATAAATTAAAGTTGAATCCCTTTTTATGTTATCAGTTATGAGAATTCCCTATTATTGTTATTGATTAGTCACTCATTTCAAATAATTTGGTTTTAGTAATGACTAGAACTAGAAAGAACCATTGGTGTGAGTGAAAAAATTAGATATTACCTCAATGAACAACCAATTAGAATGGGATATGGATTGAGAATTTTATTTATTATTTTACAGACGTAGTCAAAAATATTATTAACATTGTGATCATTTTTGACATCCCTAACACACAATAAAATGGAAGGATAGTGTCTCAATAAATATCATGATTTGATGAATATGATGTAATGAATATTCTATTTCCAATATTTAAAAATTATGGGATTTATCTTGGGGTAATTTCATTATAGGAAAAGGTAAATTCAATATGTGTGGAGATTTCAGACTCACAAGTGTACGTTAAAGAGATTTGATAAAAAATATTATTTCTTTAATTTCAACATAGTTGGGAATTGTTCGCATCAATGTCCCAATATAGGCACTAATGAGGTAAATAGTTAAAAAACCATTTAAATAAGTAAAAAATATTAAAATACTACTAATGATATCGGTATTAAGTTTTCTCTCTACATTTTATTGTTTCATATGTCATGTATGTTCTCTGTAACAACTATATAATGAGTTATAAATAAATAACACCTATTTGAGTTATTTACGTATAAATCATCTTGAAATATTTTGGGTTGTTCATACTTATATATATATATATATATATATATATATATATATATATCCTCACCCATCAGTACAATTCTATGTTTAATTAATATCAGATTATCTCACATTATAAAAACCTTCTTATAATTTATCACATAGATAAATATCATTCCATATCCAAAAAATGAACCCACGACCATCTAGTGATGTATAATAAATTTTTATTTTCCTATAGAAGTTACTCTGATTATCTGTTTCTAATTGAGAACATGAAATTTATTTAATGGGGTAAAAATGTAACAGTGTTAAATTTTAAAATATTATTTCCATAAAATAAGGCATTGTGTTCAATATCTTTCTCCACATGGAAAACTAAATATAAATTAAAATTGGGACATGTTTAAAATGATACAACCTAGTCATTGAATTAGTTTTAATATATAGTTGTAAAAATATTATACAATTCTCATAGAAATAAAATGAACTAAACTTTTAATATAAGAAAAATTCAATTATTATACACGAAACAGCTGAAAACATTATTGTCTATGAACACATTTTCGAGAAATTTAATATTTTATTTAAATAAACTAAATATATTTTCATTATATGACAACACCATATATAGATAATATAAAACCTATTCTATCAATAAATTAATTAGTAATTTGTTGGAACTAAAAATAATGTATAATTGACATTTGTTAAAACTGTTTTTTAATATGTATAGTTTTGAATGTTTTGGGAAATTATTTAAATATTTATCAATCAAATTTTTGTAAATTTATATTTAAAAACATAATATCATTAATGGTTTATTAATAAAAATATATGAATAAGAATAAATTTCCAGATATTTATTAAAATTGGTTTTTTCGTGAATTGTGGATAATAACATTTTTTTTAAAATGGATTTCATGAAATTTTTTGTACATAAGTATGAATATTCAATTTATGATACCTGTTTTTAATTCAACATATGTATTTTATATGTGTTTTTATATATTAAAAAATTCATGATTTAATTTATGAACCCATATTTCATTTTATAGAACATTGGTAATTTATTTTAAATAATTGTTGTTAACATATAAAACCTTTTTATGTTATGATTAGTTTTTATAAATTTTATTAATTTTTTCAAATGAAATTTATTTTGAATATATAATATTTTGTTATAAATTATGTAATATGAAACAGTTTATATTTAGGCATAAATTTTAATTCACCTTATGTAAATACTTATTTCCAGGGTAAAATCTAAAATGGTAAAAGTAATAATTCAAGGGTTAAATGCTTATTAACATGATACAAACATGTCTGTAATTGATTTTGTGTTTTTTATCTACCATATATATTCCTTGCTTATTTATTTCTCCATTTTTATCTACAATATATGTTTAATATGTACACCATTAATATAAAGTCGAAGAATTTACAAAATTTCATTCTCATCATTTATAAAAGGGGTCTCTTAGCACCCCTTCAAGGAACATGTAATAAATTTTCATTCCCCATTAAACCATAACATTGTTAATTTTTATTTAACACTCTTTGACTGTTTTGCGCTTTAGGACACATTATATGACCATATTCAATCCATTTCTAATGGATATTCCTAGGAAATCTCAACGTGCTAACTGTGAGTAAACATTTTTCATATCTTATTTTTTTATATTTTTAATGACTATTTTTATGTTTCAAATGAAAATTTTAAAGAATTGTTATATTATTTATATTAAATTTGATAATTTTATTTTAATAACCATTTATCACCTTTATCATTTTCTATTTATAATAGAAAAATATTTATTTTTGTGTTGTGTTGATTATCGCCTCCATGACGCAATGGGTTTTGTTTTCCGTAACCTTCTTAATTGGATAGAGTAAAAGATAAATTTAATACATTACAGTGATTGTTTATCAGTTTTTATTGTAAAATGATCCTCATTACTACTTTCAATAATTCTATGGAAAAGTAGATAGTCAACCATGAACCTGTATGGATAACACCCTCCAAGGAATGCTTAATTTAAATTTTAAATTTTCATCACCACCTTATTAAAATGATCATTATGATGGGATTAAATGTAAAATATTGTTTTTATAAAATAATTAAACATATTTTATATGTAATTCTATAACTTATTAATGAAACAATCCTCTAGTAATTATCAATCATTCTCTAGTTAAGAGTGACCTAAGACGAAAATGATTTATTCATTCTAACTAATGTTTTTTAAATAATAAATTATTTTCATAATTATTTTAGGTTCTGATATGTCACACTTATTAGATCAAAATAAGTTTATTATTAATCTATTATAATTGTATTATAACTAAACAGCCATGTAATCATCTATTAATCATGGAATGTTTATATTTTTCTCTATTTGACCACCAACATGAACAATGCAATGATTAATCATCATCGATTAATATAATAAAATATTTAAATATATAAATTTTACAAATATTTAAATATATGATTTTTTTGGAAATTTTATATGAATATTTAACTCATTAATTATTAGATGACCCTTTATTAATTAGGAAGCATTGGTATATGATCATCATTAATATAAAACACATGGAGCATTAAAAAACAATAATTAAAATATTTGAAATATTTATAAAATATATCAACATTAGTTTAAGTAATATAAATTATCAATGAGTAATGTAATTAATTAAAACAATATATTCCAAAACAACTTTTAAAATTACAGTTCAATGTGATAACATTACTTACACTCGATGTTGAAATAAGAAAAAACAAATATATATTGAGAAAGATATTGAATGTATATAATTTTTGTAAATAGATATATTTGTTAGTAATGTTATTTGGTATTTATTTGATGAACTTAAATTATTTATTCCCAACATTTGGTGCAAGTGACGAATAAATTTGTACCTAGGTAGGGGTTTTTCTATCATATTAATCATTTGAGACATGTTTGTTCTTTTGAACCTAATTTCATTTATGTGGTGTGTATTATATCTATATAATATATAATATCATGAATTATTTTTCAATCATGGTCTATTATGTTCAATTACTATGCCAATATCTCATTAGGGTTTGGATTAATCTATTACTGAAGCCCCATGGGGTTTCTTTGTCTCAATTCTGATTCATTGAGACATGATACATGTTATTCATCATCATTAATATTGTTAGTGTTCTATTAATTTTAAAATTTCATTAATTTTATATAAATTATTTACATTTAATTCACTGGATTAAAAAATCTAAAACATTTTCTTTTCTTTAAACTCATTTTCCTTTCTTTTTATCCATGTTGTCAAAGTTTTAGTAACTCAATTTCATTTGATAGAG
Organism: Viscum album; assembly: GCA_963277665.1. Classification (NCBI taxonomy): domain Eukaryota; kingdom Viridiplantae; phylum Streptophyta; class Magnoliopsida; order Santalales; family Viscaceae; genus Viscum; species Viscum album. The sequence continues at coordinate 1,299,641,070 of OY728140.1, read as the reverse complement.
TTTGATCATTCACTGGAAATTATTTAATATATATTGGGAACATTAATCACTTTAATTATATTATATTTGTTTCCATAATTATTCAATTTTTTACCAAATTAATGTGTTTCCAAATGTTTCATTCATCATAGATTATGTTTCCCATAAAGGTTTTTTATAACTCAAATATCCTTTTTCTTGGTTATAATGATTCATCCTTAACTTTTATTTTAAATCATTGGGTTATAAAACCATTAAAATTTATTATATGGTATTTTTATTATCATATTTTTCAAAATTATTTTCTTTAATATGAATGAATGTATTATAACTATCCATATCATATGTATTTAAAAAAACATTAAACATAATAAAAGGGGGTTTCCATTTATATTCAAATGTTTTATCTTCGTCTCCTCATTAATCTAGGATAAACATTATGTATTTTCAAGTCTCCATCATTGAAAGTTGTTTTTTAGAAATATCTTTTTTCAAAATATTTTACATTACCATTTTGAAAGATTCCTTTGAATGCAACATGTAAATTTATATATTTTTTCAATGTTTAGAATTTTTATTAAAAGATCAATAATTTTGTTATTCAATTTCCCTTACCCTTTTCAATAGGTACTTCCCTTCAAAGGTTTATTTTCCATTATTTTACACTATTATAAATATATTTATTATTTAATGTTTTAAAGTCAGTGTATTGAAAAATTCAACTCTTAATCCCATATTTAGAGATAAAATCCAATATTTTATATTTTAGGAGTATTTTTCATTTACATAAAAATCATCCGATTTTTCTATTGTCATATTTCGTGTATGTTATTTTGAAGCCATCCACTTAGATTATTTGTATTGATTATGATCATGTTATTCCATCATTGACATAACCATATAATTATTAACATATATTGATTGAGCTTATCATTTTAGAAATTCATATTAGAGGGTGTTTTTCTATAAAGTTTACTTATTTATTAACATGGGGAAAATTATTATAATTCGATATAATTGTTTCCAAGAGAGATAATTAATAGAATGAGGACTATGTTTGGTTTGACCAACAATATTATTTCTATATATGTTTTATTATCTTGTTATCCTTTTAATTTTTGTGAGTAAAGATTCTTGACATTGATGATGATTATTGACTACTAACGTTGGTTAATTATTTATTGGAATTCTATATTTTTTATTATATGGATAGCCATTATTTAGTCATAAAGATATTTGTTGTGGAATGGCATGAAAAATTTATACTTACTCATATAGTGAATGAATTAGACATAATTAGGTGATGTATGGGGAATGGAAATATGTATCCCTTCAATGTACTGGTAAGTCTCATGAGATAAATTATGTTGGGTTTGGTGTATAAAAATTACCATAATAGTATAGTTTCACGGAATAAGTCCTTCAAAAAATGATTCAGACAACTTACATTAAGTATTATAGAAGTATTATATTAGTATTATTTTAACATATTTTTTCAATTAATATCATGGAATTAATATTCTCTCAATTCTTTTGATTATCAAATTCTTTTGATTATCAAATTATTTTGATTATTTATTCCGACCATATTATATATTCCATTATTTTGTTTTGATAGCTTGAATGAAATTTTTCTACTATTGATAAATCCTGATCACACATTTGATATGTTAATAATAACTATGTTATAATGAAAATAATTAAAAAAGAAATTTAATGATGTAAAACAATTTTGAATTAATTTTTGGGAGTTGTTGGAGGTGTATAATTAATAACATAATTTCTTATATAATGGGTAATATTTTGTTTGATAAAATGAGTATTGGATAGAATATTAATATTTCTATAATTCTGTAATTCCATAAACTAGAAAATAACTATGATAAATAATTGATGAATTAGTATATATTGATTTTTTAATTATTTATTTTTATATCAAGGGTTTTACATCTAGTATTAAAGAGAGTATGTAATGTATGTGTTTGTGGAATCAGATTTGGTAGTTCGGGTCAGGGGCATAACAATTAGTTTTTAATAAAAAATTTTAATACTTTTTAACAGTGTGATGATTTTTCATAATAATTTAGGGGTTTATAAGTTATGGGTGATAATTATTTCAATATTATAGAGAATACATTGAGATAGTTTTTGAATTAATGATAAGAAAATAATTAACGAGTTTGGTGCAAGAGAAAATTATTGAATATATAAAGAATAAATCCATGTAAAATTCCATATCATAAATGTTTTATTAATTTCTTAAGCATGTGGTTTTCATAGAAATTATATCTATATAAGGGTATTTTCAATTAGATATTATGGTGCCACTAATGAATCTATGGGTAATAACCTAGACAAATTTGGTTGGAGTGTTGACTTGGTCATCACTATAGTGAATGGTGAATGGTCCTAAGACTACACTCCTAGCATAACACTATTGGGAGATATGATTTGTTTAACGAAATTTTTTTTATGAACCATTGTGATAGATTTGAATTAGTTTAAATTAAATAAACAAATAAGATATTGAACACGTAGTAAATAGATTAAATCATGTGGATTAATAAGGGTAGTTAAACATTAATTATCTTCGACCTTGGATAAAGGACATTTTTGGTTTTAATAGAATAGATTTCTATGATTCTTTGGTATAAAATAATTCAATAAAGGTTATATTATTTTGGGATATCTATTTTTGATTATTGTATAATAAAATATGATATAACCCAACATAATGTTTCTTAGGCTGAACTCGGAGTGATATTGGTAAAACAAAGTTTAATTTAGGTTGACCGAATATATTCAAAGGAAAAAAGGCATCGGGTAACATGGGATGTGATAGAACATAAAATTCCCAAATAGGGTGTAAACATATAGAACCTCTCTCACACCATCTATTTCCCATGTCAGCCAAATATAGAAAAAATTAGATGTGATGAGGAGGAATTCATCTCATTTATGGTTAATGATTTTCCACATATCTCAACCCTACAATCCCTCTCCCGATTGATTATTTCAAATTGAGATATCCTCTTTTGGCTTCAAAACTCAGCAGGTTATGTAATTGGATTCCGTGGTTTTATAGATAAAACATTCTATTTTATGGAGGATTTCATGAACCCAACATTCACTAAAGATAAAATAGAGAAGAATTAAAAAAAACTCTCAACATCATTGACATTAATACACTTTCTAAAATGTGTGTTTTCGTATCTTCAAATTTAGGGGGATTCTTCAACAAGGAAATCATGTAGTGTGAGGTTCTCAATAAACCATTGTTTTTTTGGGGTGTGACTCTATGGTGAAAAATTTTCCCATCTATGTATAATTTTCTACCATGGAGAATACGGAACAATGTGATTCCCACTAATGATAACATCTAAAAAATGAATTTATGTAGTCTCAAGGTGTTTATGTTTCAATTAGTTTCATGAGGACAGTTTGAACAATATCCTTTTTGAAGGAGAATGTGTGTGTGATATATAGAACTGATATTTTGAGTTCATTGAATTCTATGCTCGAGAGTTTATCATTGCATCCTTCCTACGCCACTAGTTTGATGGGTCTGGCACTGTGGGTCTTAAAATAAGGGCATGGATAGTGGTGATGAATATAAGCTATTGGTAAATCATGGAAGTATGCAATAGAACTCTCCATGGGGAGTAGATTACTATGGAAAATTATCTTGTCATCGTGACATTGAATTTTCTTTTTGACATGTTTAGACACTTAAAAAACTATCATGATGCTCCCTCTCTTAAACTGTAGCATTTTATAAATCAGCTTGATCAAACTACCTCTCAGGATAGTATAACATAATGAAAATATTATCATAATATCATGGTAACCTGGTAAAGATGAAGAAAAAATATAACATGACCTAAACGTGACTCAAGTCTAGATTATTAAGTAATAACACATGGATGAAAATGTCACAAATCCATTCGATTTACCCCCTAATCCCAATTATAATGACTCATTATACCAAAGACATACCCTCTACATTGAAGAGTAATCTAGTGTCACCCATCAATACATGTCCATTATATACATGTTCAACATAATAGATATAAATAAAAAGTCATACCATAAAAATTACCTTTTGAATTAGAATGTGATACATAATCTTCTATTATATCACACTGAATGAAAATTTCATAATGAATTCAATTTTGAAATGATCTAGGAATGTATTGTTGTATCAAAAGGATTAATAAATTGATAGTAATACATCTGATATACATATATACATATATACATACATAAATATATATATATATATATATATATATTTTATAATCATTCTGTAATTATATAGAGTGAGAATGTGAGGATGATAGAGAATGATCATAGCCTGAATAAATTAGTGGGTTTGAAAGATCCTTTATCTTGTTTATGATTTGTCATGTTTATTATTTATCTCCATAAATAATAAATTTATGTTTATTATATACATTAATATGAATTGTTTCCATGTATAGTATTCCATGTATTTTATTTTGTATCATGATATGTTCAACTATATAATCATTTTGTTTCAAATAAAGTGATTTTGACAATGCTTAGCTCATATGCCCAAAATCACTTTGGAAATTTTTTTCTGTCCAAAGAGATTTTTACGTAGGAAAATCATGAATGTTAGTAATGATAAAATTATAATTTCTATTCAAAGATTACAAATTTTGAAACCAACAATAATATATCATTATGAAAAATGAACAATATTACAATCATTATTATGGAAGGATGTACATAAATTCGAGTAATGTTTCCATTTTTTTATCATGATGGAAAAAAGGTAAGTACTATTAAATAATTAATATAATATTATTATATTAAATACCCGTACACATACCATCTATGTGATTAACTAATAAAAATGATTCATGTTGATTAATGATGTAGTTGTCTTCCACAGTCATGGATGACATAATCAATTGTTTAATGGATGTCAATGTAAAAAATTAAAGGATTTATTACTTTCATAATGATTAATAATTCATTAATATATTATATAAAAATAAAATTAATAATTTTTACCATCTATGTAAAGTCTGTGTTAATGTTGAATCACATCACTTCGTGGGATGGCAGTCCACCCTGCACATGATTGACATTATCATAGTCTCTATAATGTAAACATTAAGAAGTTATATGTAATATTATTATTCGAAAAGAATAATTAGACAAAAAGTATCATATATAATCATTATATTAATTATTATATTAATATATGAAATGTAGTGATGTAAAATTATTTATGTTGGTTTTTTAGGTGGTAGTTTTTCGTACGCATGATCAAGTGTATCATTTTTCAATTTTAGGGAAGAGAATATAGAATTAAACCCATGGACATGCTGAAAAATGGTTTTCCATGAAATACATTTTTTAATGAAAACATGATCTCATATTTACTATATTAAAATTAATCTTAATTAAATTCTTTTTAATTGATATGTACATATATATATATATATATATTATAAAAAATTCATTCAAAATGTCGGGTCATATTAATTATTTAAAATTGATAAGCATTTAGCAATTTAAAACATATTTCAGAAAGAAAAAATTGTTTTAAAGCCTAAATATAAAAATATAATAAAATCATGTTTGAAGGTTATTCAAATGTAATTAATTGGATCAAATGAAAATAAATAATAATTTTATTATTTTGAAATAAACATATAATAAAATCAATATTATTTTTTTTAAGAAAATAATTTTGATGAATAATATAAATTTTCATCAAAATTGAGTGATTAGTTTATTCGTATTTCTAAATAAATTTATATTGAGATAGAAATTTATACATATTTTTTTGATTACTTAATACTTTTTATACCCATCCATTTGAATGAAATATTATAATATATATAAATAAGCTTGGTGTCTTTGGGCACAATGCTCTGTGTTATATAAGCTATCCAAAATAATTTTACATTTTAAACATTATCCGGTGATACAAACATGGAAATAATAAGTTAATATTTCAATTAAATAATTAAATAAAAAGTTCTATAATATCATATTTTCTCCCAAGATATATCTTTTTATGAATCCTCTCTTTTAAATTCTAGAGTTCTTGTAAATTGTAATATTGTCCCACAATCATCTTTATTTTCATTTCCTCATATGTATATTCTCATTTATGGAGATAATTAAGACTGTACTAGCCATTGTTGAATCATATAAATATTACCCAACTTCAGGTTTGTCTAGTATTAGCTCTCTATACTTTTAAACTATGATAATATGGTTTTCAATCCATTATTCTTAAATCAGATTATGAATATTCTCATTGAGATTTATAGATTTCATGTTGAAGGGGTAGTGTGTACTATAATTTTTGTTAATTACTATAACCTTAATATTAAATGTGGTATTCTATCATTTCTAACTTTAAATACAAGGGGAAAATATAATAAATTATCATCATATTGAGGTTGTAGATGTAAGGGCACATTTAGAGATATTTTCGAACATCCTTACCATATTTTATTCCACATTTATAATCATCAACTTTATATATTTTTTATTTTATTGAAATGGAAACAGAAGTTACATATAAAGGTGATGTTAAACTATATTACACACTATTAAATTTTTGTATATCTGTTAGGTTTGTTGTTTTTGAGACTCAGGTCACAAATCTTTTGTAAAAATCCATAAATATATATAGTGTTTTACTTTTGTTGATTATCCATTTCCCATAATAAAAAACTATTAAAAATGAAACATGACTTATTTTTATTAAAAATAAAAATGAATTTGTACTGGTCTAATTTTTTCATTTACCCATCCACAAATCCTATGAAAAACATATTCTAACATGGTATGAGCACAAATATAACACCAAGGGACATAAAAATAAAGAAAAATCATTAGTCCATGAATACTTATACAATTTTTTCCTTTTTAAAAATAATTATTAGGCTCAAAATAATCATTTTATTACTTCAGAAACCACATTATATATCTAATAAATTTAAGAAAAAATTCAATAGAAATATTCACATCAAAATATTTCACATAATGTAGCTTTTAAATCAATAAAAAACATAAAAACGTGTCCTTGTGATATACTTATCACACTGAAAGAAGAATATATTTTACTTTTAAATAAATGACCATTTATTTACAATGAAAAATCATATGATCCCCAATAAAAATAATATAAATCATTGACAAAATTTACAGGTTACTTAGAAAACAATTTTCACATCACTCTTACCACCACACATACAAATGGAGTAACTATAAGGTCATACTTTGTACCTAATGCATTGGTCGACTATCATGGACCCACCCTTCCTTGGTTTATCAATTAACCACACATCATTGTTTAATAATTTAACAACACAAAATGTTTTTGTAACAGAACTATTTGTAATGTTATCAATTCTCTGGTACCATTACATTTTCACATCATATAAAATCTGGAATTTTTCAAAATTACACTCATAAAAATATACTTTTTATCCATAAAAACATTTCTAGGTATTGAAATATATGTCCTATATTAAAATCATTATTAAAAATAAAAATAATATAAGTAAAATGAAATTTATTGAAAAAAATAATAATGTAATGTGACTCAAAAATCATATAACATTTATCATGGTGGGAAAACTCATTCTCTATATATATGTTAAAATTGAAGATTATTTTTTTCTTTTTGAAAATAACATCGAAACATATATTAAAGAGATTTATTTTTAAATAATTTTTAAAAAGTCAAAAGAGACAAAAATATTTGTTTAGAAATAGTTAATTACCATATAATTAAATATATAAAATAATTTTATAAATATATAAACGGAAGAAAAATAGAGTTTTATAGGAAACATTAAAAGTGGATTTTTAAAATAATGTCTCTGACCGTGAGTCCAACTCGTCAGATGAATTATATAAAATGCTTAATAATAAACTAATTTTTATTATTTACATTCAAGAAATTATTTTACATGTTTATTATTCTATTTATTTCACTTATTACAATTATATAACATTTTATTAATAATTTGAGTGCATGTCAGATGTTTTACCAATATTCAGTTATTATATCCAAATATAAAATTTTAGGATAACAATGCTCAAAGATTCCAATATTCTATAATCTAAATAATAAATATAATTATATAATAAAAAATTATATACATCAATTATATAATTTAATACAACCATTAAATATGGCTAGACAAACATTAATCCATTATAATCCTGGAGACGATAGCTTGTACACATGCATAAGTAATGTTCCCATTTATCAACAATCATTATGGAAAGAAGGTAAAAACAATTTTTTTCCATGATCATCATATTATCATAAATTAAAAAAAAAATTCTTTAAATATAATTAAATATTTTATCCATGTTATGTGGTGACCAAAAATTAATTACACTACTTCGTGGAAGTGGTAGTATACAATTATGCTAAAATAACATTATCATTTTTCAGTGAATGAAAGGTAGTAAGAAAAGTGATATATTATACTTCCATAATAATAATTATATAATTAATATAATATATAAAGATAAATTAAATCACTATAATATATCCATGAGAGACGGTGATGGAAAACATATTACATTGGTTTGTGAGCCGGTTTTCTGCCGTAGACATAAACGATGGTTTCAATTCATATTTGATAAAAGAGGAGATGTAGATTGGTTATTAAATTGACATAATAACAAATATATACTTAGAATATTTTAATTATTATTTTATCAATCTTTATGAATATTTTTTAGAGTAATAAGAATAAATAAAACTATAATATGTGGTTAAAACTAGACCTCTTCATTGAAACTTTTCTTTTTCATAAAACATTTAGACCTATAAGATTAGAATTATTAAAAAAATATGGATTTTATAACATGGTTAGGGATGGTAGGAGTGTATTTGGGATTATATTGTATGAAAAAAGTTTTTTATTATATGTGAATAAATGAGATGAACTGGTTCCCTTTTATAAGAGATAGAAGGGGAACATTTAGAATTCCATAAAATTTTAAAATAATGTAAATAAATTGTGATGTTAAAATGGATTCTAATTTATTATATTAATATATAAGATTATAATGAATTTATATATTCTCTTATTTTTTTTGAGATTTTTGGATGGCATTTAACCCTTAGTATTTTTTAAACCCGATTAACCCTTCTAACACTTATGGTGATAACATAGTTTTAGAAGCCTACAAAATCAAGATAGCTACCACAAATTAAAAAATATCCCATAAATGGAAAAAATATTTAACAATATCATAATTAGTTACTAGAATATAGGTTTTTTTATTAATTTCATATTATTTAATAAAACATTACTTTCATAAATAATCAAAAATTTTAATTTTAGAACTTTTCATCTACATTGACTTTTATAAAACCATAAAAAAAAATATATTTCTCCAAATTTCTAAAATGTAATATTTATCTATAACATTATTAGGTCACATTAATACTTTCAAATTACACTAATTTTATCATTTGTTCTATCTTCTCATTCATTGTCTAATCATTAGGCCAAGGTTGTGTATGAATTTATTGTGTTTCAAAAAGAATTAACAATAAATTTCCATGAAGTGTATAAATAATTTATATTTCAAAATAATATTTATAACCAAATATATCCCTTAATCATACCGATGATAAATGTATTTTAGTGATTAAAACTAGGATTGTGAAAATTTCTCACTTATCTTTAATTATAATATTGTTAATGTAATGCATACATAAAAATGGAAAAATTTCCATATATTGAAAAATTGGATGACTATAGATAATATATTCTCATACAATAAAATTTAAGATTGTTTTAGAGAAATTTTATAGTCATTAATATATTATTTTTAACCTTCATTTAGTGATTTATACTTTACCAGTGTAATAAAAATTTATAAGGTAATTAATCATATAGTGAAAAAAATAAAAGGAAACTATATACCATTTTGCACCTCCTTAATATAAATATTTATTACTTATTTAATGATTCAAAACATAGGAGTTTCATTGATTAATTTAAAATTGAATCGTCAAAACATGGAAAAATAATAATTTTTTAGAAAATGTATTTTTAGTATAAAAAAATATCATTGATAAAATAATTGTTTAAACTAATTCCTATTTTAATAATTGAATTATATTTTAAAAAAATAAAATATTTAATGTTTTAAAATAATGAAAATCTTATTTTTATTTTTAAATCCATGAAATAAAAATTCATTTTTCAATAAAAATCATCATTTTCACTATTTATTGAAAATAATTATTTTCATAACATTCAAAAAATATTTATCATGAGATAACCATTGAACAGTAAATTTTAAAATCAAATTTAATTTTTAAAATTAAAATTGAATAATTTAGAGGCCATTTTTTAATATAAAACTATAAAATGACATAAAATAAAATTTGGTTATAAATAAATATTTTAATCCTTTTGACATAAAAAAATACATCACTAGTTTATGATGATTATAACTCTATATTATCAATCCAATTAATGATTTATTCAATCATTCCTTGATTTTTACAAAATCAATAATTCAATTATTATTTTTAGTCCATAAAACATTCCTAATATAATTACAGAGGAATTGATCTTTATTTGTATATTATAATTTTATTATTTATCATTATATTATTTAGATTTCAATATTGATTAATTTTTTTATTTACTAAAAAGTTATTAATTTTCTAAAATATATCAAAAATTAGTTTAATATATTTAATTCTATGTTTAATAACTTTTATTTTTTAAAAATTAAACTTACCACCTTATCCATTTTACCCAACACCTACTCATATTTGGTTTCAAAGGAGTGTTATTGAATATTTTTTTTCAAATTATTGAAAATATTTTTTTGTTTTCAAAATACATAAATAGTTTTTCCAAAAATAATTTTTGTCTAAATTTATTTCTAAACACACATGTTGCTCTAGAAAGAAACACTATTGTTCGTGCTACAATTTTTTATGGTAACAAAAATTATTATTAGATAAATTTTCTAGATAAATTACTAAGAGTTATTGGTTATCCTGAATGGAAAATTTTTATTCATCTTTATGATAATACTATACAAAAAGAGGAAAATGGTTTATTGATGATATTTCAACATTTTAATTAGATGGTAATAATTTTAAGTCTTTGATTTTTTTATATCAAAAATAATTTAAAAAAAATCAATATAAAAAGAGAGACATGAAATCATGTAACAATTATAATTAACTATTTAATGAACATATAGTTTCAATGATACCCACTTGGTTAAGTTTAGACAAGATTTTTGAGTTTCAATATATGTCGTGGAGAATCAATCACTGAATTTTATACCCACTTCACTGATATTTAAAATAGTCCAAAGGCCCATGGTGATTTTATTTAAATTACGAATTATTTAATAAACTCTATTGGGTTTTGTCAAAAAAATCACATAAATTAACTAAAATAAAATAAGATAAATATGTTAATAATATGATGGTTTATTAACTCATCAGTTATATCATGAAATATGATATTATAAGGAGAATGAAATTTGAAAATAAATATAATGAGGCCAAAAAATATTACAATAGAAAATAAGAAAATAAAAAAAATTATAATTGGGTGAGTAATTACATTGATAATAACACATCTACTCAATAATTTGAAAAGTAAAATCATCAAATAGAATTTACATTTTTTGGTTGAAAGAGATTTACCACATTAGGCAAGATTGTTTTTTGAAATAAAATGATTAATATTGTTAATAAAGAATTAAAATTATCTACTTGGAGTGTAATAGGGGGATAAATTAAAACATATAAATCAAGAAATTAATTCCCTAAATGTATCAGGACCAATTCCATGGTCTATGATGTTGTAAAGTCTATTTTCTAAAGCTAAATCCTTCACTTCTCCAACCTATTCTTTAAGATATAAATATTTTATTTATTTTAGTGATCAACATCAATATGTTTTTTTTATGTAAATTGTAAATTTAAAAATAAAAGAAATTATATTATTTAAGAAAATGATAAAATATTAAAATAAAAAAATTATTTGGTTTAAAAAATAAATGATCCACATAATTTTAAGGACCAGAAATTTGAAATTAGTGATAAAAAAAAATATTTTTCTCATTTTAATCAAGGGTATGAAAATTTATAAATAATATTCTTTTCTTAACACACCTAGAATATGGGTTTTCCCAAACACTTATATACAATTGGTTTGCTTAATCTGTTTGTAAAAAATAGTTTTACCAATGTTTTTCTTAAACTATTAGTAAAACTGGGTGCATGACACCCTTTACCAATGGTTCTTGTGAAACGTTGCTAAAGGGGTCAAAATCCCCCCCCCCCATTTTACCAACTGTTCTTGAAAAACGTTTTTAAAGGGTACATTTATCAACGGTTTTTAGAAACTGTTGTAAAGGTTTTCCCCAATAACACTGCGCGACCCTTATCATCTCCCCCATTCGGACAGAACCCATATTTGACAATAGCCTCTACGATTAGAGAACCTCTTCCCCATTCAGACATCACCTCTCTCATGTTCATCTTGGTTCCTCCATCCGAACGGTTGGAATCTCGGCTTCCACCATCCAAGCTGCTGATTCTTTATCTGAACCATCCCAAATTAGGTATTTTCATAATTGGTACCTAATTTTTATTATTACCTATCTAAAATTTTAGTATTATGTTTTGATTTTGATGTGAATTTTTCTTTATTTTGATTTAACATAGAAAACCCGTTTAGATATTTTCTCCAAAACCATGTAAAACCCTTTTAGATTTTTAGTTGTATCCTTACTTAATCATATCATTATATTAAAATGTTATATAAATAAATAGTATAGTAATAGGCCTCTCTGTGGTCACCTATATGAATTGTATCTCACACATTGTTTGAGATGTCATTGGGTACCCGGATAAACTACATGATTATATTTTTAGAAAAGGGGAATCACCATTTTACAGTTGCATGACAACTCACATGACATAGGATGTAGCATGTAGTAGATGATTGGGTTGTAGCTCAAGAATCTAGGTCTAATTTTAGAATTTATTGAGCCTCTTTTATAGTACTACTTCCTACTAGATGTAATTATGTTTTTCTTCTTGATACATGACATACATTACCATCATTCGATTTATGATTATGTTATTAGTTGGTATTACTGATTTGGTTATTTTCATCCATTTCCAATATTTTCCCATTGTTATATTTCTTCTATTTTTTAAGTAATAATATTAAAATTGTGCAACATAGGTAATGAGGGAATAGTCTCCCCCAGACACACAAATGTCTCTAAATATTAGTCAATAACATGTGTAATTTTGTTAGATGTGCTTGTGGCAATGTGTCCATCTGGGTTCGGGTCAATAATGAGTGGCATCCTAGGTTGGGACATCACAATTCCTGGATATCATTTTTATTGGTGTTTCTAATCTAATCCATACATATAAATTTTGAAGGTACCTATCCAAAATCAATTGGGATATGATTCAATGAATACACGAGACCATCCTATGATATATGGCCTCAAACCTATGATCCTTTAATCCGTGGTTAAGGTGAAACTTTATGAGGCGATAACTACTTTGGATGTGATCCTCATCCAACTCCTCACCATGATCTCCCCGAATAAGTTTATGTATAAAACTCATGTACTCCCAAAAAAACTAATGTTATTAATATTTTCATGATTTATTATATACTCCCTTTAATTATTTTATATGAAATTTTCATAATGTGTGTGAAATATTAATATTTTAATACTGAGTATAAATTTTTATCATTTTTTAGAAGTATTCCAATTGATTCAATTTAATAATTTATTTATAACTCTCACCCTACTATTCTAAATTGTTGGGTTATTGTTTTATAGGATTCATAAAGAAATATAAAACATTTCATTAGAAGGGATAATGGGCTAATGTTTCCCTTTTAAGGCGTATATAGACCACACAAGGAGGCATTCAGAATCTGTGAATAAACTAGACCAACAATAAAGATTTAATTGCTGGAATAAATCAGGAAATAAAATTTTTTTTTTCTCCTCCAACATTATGGGTATCATTAAAGGAGTACTTGATAAACATTTCAAGGCCCAAATCTAAATAAAAGGGGGCCAACTAATGATTTAAAACTCAGCCCACATTTTTGGCCAGGAATTAAAATCAGTACAGTGTTGATGAAATGGCTCCTAATATAGACATCATTTTGAGATGTGATTTTGCAGTGTGAAAGAGGAGATATAGGAGTCTGACTTTGTGTCAGACATCATTCAGTTTTGAAGGCATCTTCATATTCCAAAACCATTCAAATTTTGGACATCAAAAATATTTTATTAAAATTGACAGATAAAAGTTGTTTAATCAACCGGCCATAACATTGGATACATATGACCAAATGACTCCAAATTTTGAGAGAGGTCATAAAACGTTATTATCTACCACATTGAAGATTGAGATGTCTCTAGATTCAGCTGTATGAATAGCCAAAATGGCAATGCAATTGGAGAGACATGTTGGGAATGAAAACGGCCCGCTTCCTTGGGCTACAAATGCATCCCCCTCCTCTCCTTCAAGGGGGTTGCCATTTCAGAAGAGATTATATCATATTGGCACGACCAAAGCCTTTCCAAAGTCATAGGAGGACCTTCTATAGTCATGTTTTTACTTGAGAGACTTTTCCTTCTCTCTTTGTTTTCATTTACTTTTATGTTCTTTGTTGTTGTAATTTTGTAAGTCCTTTCTTTTGTAGTTTTGTTTTAATGAAAGTTTAATATTCAATATATCATATTCTCATACACCTTATTTAGATTAATATTAATGTTATTAAAATATTATAAATATTTTTGAATCCTCTTACCTTATTTTTCTTCCTCATTCAATCGAAATTTTGTTCTTAATTCTCATTATTGTTTGTGTGTGTGTTCGACGCACCACTCTTTTCTTATCCCTTTCATTTCCTTCTCTTATTAATTTATCATTATAATCATTATAACCAGATTACAAATCATTAAAATGGCTGAGTAAATCTACCACTAGGGTGAGTTATAATTTGGGGATATTAAGTGATTGAGAGCCTTTTCTAGATGAGTATTCTTTGAGTTAATATTGTGTATGTTGAACATTATATGTAATGGATTAATAACATGTTTTGTTTAATATGTGGATTCCTTGGATTATTGGAACAAAAAATACACTACCTTAATAAGGTAATGGTAATTACTAGAAACCTAAGTTATGTTATGACTTGGATTAAAACTTTTACACTTGGGAATTCTGATCAAAATCATCTTGTGAAGTGGGTATTAATTTAATGCAATATAAAGCAAAGCTCAAGGTTGTCATAAGCTTAAATCCCCAATAATGAACTCACCCCAATATTTATCAATTTTTTAAATCAAAAATCATCCATAAATTATTTCATAAGCTCTGCAAACAAACCCCCCAATCAAAATACAATCAACCAAAAACAAACGACTATTACAAAGTATCATTGTCGAGGATTCGACCTGAGTGCTTCTATACACATTAGCAGAGCAACGAAACCTTGACCGGTTGATAGGAAACAGTCAGTCATGCATTTCAAATACCCTTAAGGATTATGTATTCCTTGATCCACTTCCAATATCTTATGGGTAAATCCTTGAATATAGGAATTATAAATTTTGTATCTTATTTTCTTATACACATTGTATTTTTTTTTGTTTCTTAAATTTATTCTCATATAGAGTAATGTTTCTATTATTCTTTTATATAAAGTAAACAATTTTCATTTACCTAAATATTTTTTTGATTGAACTTCAATACTATTGAATTGATTTTAAATGACTTATTGCAATTCTTTTACAGAATGGATAGAAGTTGAATGTATGAAACTGATCGGATTTCAACCGATTTTCAAAATAATTTGAACAGATTTTAAGATTTTGCATTTGACAAGGATTCAGATAGTGGTCACATACACTTCCCATGATTTAAATGTGTTGGAAGACCTTAGTTGAGTCATGAATCAGTTATCTATCGTATAACCAAATATGGATTCCAAAAAAACTATTATGTGTGGTATCACAATGGAAAGAATATAGAATCTCCAAATGTTAATGATCCAAATAATAGGACTGAATTAAAGAGTTTGATATATGATTGGTTTCCATTTATTCTTCATCATGAGAAGGAAAGGATGTCCCTCAAACAATATTTCGATACAATCACACATGATGCATCCAATAAAAATGATTATGTTGATAGGGTGACAAAAATGAATGATGCTGCGACGACTCCAGTATACCGGAAATTTGGTAAAATGAAAAAGTTTGAATTGTTAATCAGATAGATTCATGGGAAAACAATGTATGGGATTTAAAATAATGCAATCAATTACATTCATACATTATTGAAGGACTTACTTATAGAAAATGAAGATATTCCCTCAAACCACTATATGGCATAATAGTTAGTTGATATACTTAGATTCTTAAAAAACATTCATGCTTTCCTGAATGATTGCAGATTAATTTGGGAGGAAACATCTAAAAGAAATAATTTTATCAAATGTGGAACCTCCTGATGGAAGCCAAAAGATGATGGAACACCATCTCGTGTGCCAAAAAAGTAATTTGGAACATTCCATAGTTCCCTAGATTACAGAACCTTTTCATGTCTGATGAAATATCAGTAAAAATGTGTTGGCATGACACCAAGAGAAAAAAGAATAATGAAGAGTTGGTTCACCATGTAGATGGATTTTCATGGTAGAGATTTGATGATCAATATCCTGAATTTTTAGATGACGTATGTAATGTGAGACTTGGAATTTCATGTGATGGTCTTAATCCATTTGGGTAGATTCTTACTTCGCACAGCACATGGGCAGTTTTCATACACATTTATAACATTCCCCAATGGTTTTGTAGGAAAAGTCCTTACACTTTCTTGACTATTCTGATATATGACCCTTCTGATCTGGGCAATGATATAGATGTATACATGCAATCTTTAATAAAAGAGTTGAAACTTATTTGAGATGTGGGTGTGCCCACATATGATGCATGTTCAAAAGCCATATTTCATATGCGTTCTGTGCTAATGTGAACGATCAATGATTTTCCTGCTTATGCAATGATGCCTGGATAGAGCAGTAAAGGAAAATTGTCATGTCCGGTTTATATGAAGAATAATCAGTCGAGTGGACTGAAATATTTTCATAGTTTTAGTTTTATGGGACATCGATGATTCTTTCCAAAGAACCATCTATATAGGAACAATCGTCAAAGATTTGACAATACCATGAAGACTGATGATCTACCTCAGTGTATGTCTAGAACTGATGTGCTTAATGAATTGAAATATTTCAGTTATTCATTTGGGAAGGGTGTAATGAAATCTAGAACGTGTAAAATGTATCCAATGATACCTGTTACAATTGGAAGAAGAATAGTATATTCCTTGAGTTGTCATATTGGTCAACCAACTTGTTACGTCATTGCTTAGACGTAATGCACATTGAAAAGAATATATGTGAAATTTTTCTTGTAATTCTTCTAAATTTCAAGGAGAATACCAAATATGATTTACGATCTCGGTATGACTTGGTAGATTTGGGGATTAGACCATAATTACATCCTGTCTGTATCGGTGATAATAAATAAAAACTTCCATGTGCTTCTTATGGGGTGACACCTGCTAAAAGAAATAAATTTCTGAATGTGATAGAGACTATTAAAGTTCCTATTGGCTATTCAATAATTATATCAAAATGGGTAAACATAAAAGAGTTGAAGATGAAATCTTTTAAGACTCGTGATTATCAAGTCATTTGGCATGAGTTGATTCTAATTGCAATCTGTCATATCTTGTATAATAATATAAGAGTCTCAGGTATTAGTTTGTTCTATTTGTTTAGAGATCTTTTTGATAATAATTTTTCCAAATCCTTCTTGTAAAAACTATTGGTAGAGACACCAATAATTTTGTGTGAGATATAGAAAATATTCCCTCCATCATTTTTTATATACATGTTGCATCTTACTGTCCATCTTCCGAGTGAAATAATTCTTGGGGGACCTGTTGCTCTCCGTTGTATGTATTTAACTGAAATAAACATATACACATTAAAATCATATTTTTAGGAACCAGAATTATCCCGAAGGTTCTATTATGAATGGTTACATAGTTCAAGAATGTATGGATTTATGCTCAATGGATTTGTCTAATCTTACTTCGAGATTAAACATACCAATGAGAAATAAAGAAGAACAATATGAGAAAATTGAACCCAGTTTTCCATCACTTCCTCAGATGAAAGGAATTCCTGGATCATATACATTGATGAAATTAATACTTAAAGAGTGAGAGATGGAACATCGCACTGTTTTTTTAAATTTGATTTGTTCAATGAGTATATCATGTAAGTAAATTTTACATGTATCTTTTATCTTGTCTCTTGTAATTTTAAATATTTCTTAAAGAATTATTATTTTTATCAACTCAGAACATTAATAATTGATATATAGAAAGCTTTGTTCTTTATTTTTGAGAAGTAAAGAGACTTTGCATAGAAAAGGGTTTTCTACTTGGTTGAAATTGAAGGTAAAAATATTTCTGTAATAACTAAATAAAAATAATATGTAATTAAGTTTACTATTTTTTTTATTTTAGATATCGTGGTTTCTTTTATACTCTATTCTGAGGAAATAAGAGATTTGTATTTTGGTCCTAATACCATTGTTTGTGATTGTAAATCACTTGTGATCAATAGATACAAATTTATTATCATTGAACAAGAAAGGAATATGAGAACACATTATGATGGTGTTATGCTAACTGAAACAACAGACTGTTATGCTAGTTCATCGGATAATAGACCTCATTCAAAAAATGTACCTTGTTATGGAGTCATGGATAAAATAATAATTTTGGATTATTATTCACATGGTCGAGTCACACTGATTAAATGTCAATGGTTTGATTCAATGATAAATCAAGACACCTTTATTAATGATTGTGGATTTTGAGTTATTGACATGACTCGCACTCTTTCCACCGATGAACCATATGTATTGGCATCATTGGTGAAACATGTTTTTTATGTAAAAGATCATCATCATCTTAAATTCGATGTAAATATTGAATTAAATCCTATAAATGTTTTGGATGATGGTGTTGATGAAGTTAACACTATCCCAACTAAAATTGGAAGCAATCAGTTTATTACTTATGATGACTCCAATATATCAATTGTCAGAGTTGATTGCGAACCCGAATCTGTGGTGAAAAATATATAGAAGCATACAGTCGTGTCCTCACCTACATGTTTCACCTACATCATTCATAGTGTGTATCTTAGTACTTACCTTCAATCCACCATAAATATTCTATTTCATTATGATTTTTTATCAGAATTGTTTTTCTATTTTTTTGGGTTACACATTAGTTATATGTTTCTAATTACATTGATATTCATTGTCATTGCTGGAAATGACACCCATTGAAGAGATGCAGCGGAAAAAGATGACAAAAAATAAACGTCGCACGAAACAGATGGGCGTTCCCCCACCCATCCCTATTGTGAGTATTTTATATCGAATATATATATATTTCAATAATTTATAATATCATGTCCTTAATTTTGTGTTAAACATTATTTAAGTATCTACCCTCTAGACGAGAGATATCTGATGAGGATCCTGATATTTCTCCCAATACAAAGGCTGGTGGTAGGAGGGGGGTTGGTGTCAGAGTTAAACGATCACTTGGTGGTCCCGGTACTGAGGTCGGTGGTACAAGGACTCATGGTGCGAGAGTTATACAATCCACAGGTCGTAACTGATTAGACTATCCCCCTACCATAGATGTATCATTTATGCCCCATTTCTATCCCGGGGTGTCTTTAGGGACACACAGGATATTTAGGCCTCCAATGTCTAAATTACCAATTGGCCAGATGTATGTGCCATCATATTTTCTTTCTGGTTCATTATCTCTGAGATCTTATATTCCACCTTCTTCAACTCTTACTCTGACACATTATGTGGATGAGGAGAATAAACTGAGGGACACTCCACCTATACAGGATATTCCTCCATCTTCTGCACATCCTGTAACACCCATTGACTCGACTACCACAGGTATATTTTTATAACTCAAAAAAATTTATATATCAATATATATTTTTATTAGAACTTTTAATGATACTTTTTTTCCTTAACAACAGATTCATCTACTGATAGGATGTGGGGGAGGGGGCCTACTCGCTTGTGTGTGGTATGGAACTCTCAGACATAGTTGATGGTTGAATACAATGATGACGGACAGATGATTGGTAAACCTGGGTAGGAATGTCGGGTTTTTTTTGGCGATGCTAGCCAAATACTCTGACATCATTCCGGTCAACACTCTCTCTTGGAGACATCTGCCACAGTAAGTCAAGGATAATGAGTGGGAACAAATATGGGTAAAAATATATTTGATTTAATGTAGTATTTTTTTGTATTTATACCAATTAATCGATTGGGTGTCAGCTTCGGTTTAACTTCCCTGATGGCGAGGGTGCACGAATAGCACGTTTAATAGAACTAAGATAGATTTGGAGAGCTTATAAGCATGTGTTATATGTTTTCTGGTGTGATAGAGTGGTCACGGAGTTGGAGACAATACCTATCGTGGATGACTGCCCGATAGATCAATATCGCCAAATTATTACCCATTGGGTGACTGCCAAATTGAAGGTATTAATCCCATATGTGGTATTTAAATGACAGTTTTCATGTTTTGAATTAACATTATCTTATTTATTATTAAACATTATTTAGTAATCTTATGAAAAAACAAAACAAACATTGATTCAAAGTAATACTTCCACACATTGGGGCACACTACTAAGTCATATCATGAGAAGCAGTTGGTACTATATAGTTGTTTATAATTTTTCATTTGGAAATTCCCATTTATTGTTTCCTACATAGATTATGTGATATTTGGAATACAGAATATATGATTATACTTTCACTTTATATTGTTTCAATGTCATTACAGAAGCACAAATTTAATATTGAAGGAATTATCCCTCGAGAAATTTTTTTTGCTCGAGTAGAAGAAAAAAAGATGGAATTGCGGTTAATGAAGTGACACAAGAAAGGCATGTAAGTTTTAATTTTTTTTATATAAAAGTTTAATATCTATTTTTATATTTAATAATCTATTAATATTTTGAACAAGCTGCTTTAGAGGCCCTTGATGGACAAAATCCGGACAAATTTGGGCAACACGATCATTTATATCAGGTTTTGGAATATGAGCACTCTGGTCAAGTACGCTGCCGACCTGGTAAGAATATAGTCCCGATGAGGTATTAATCCTCTCCATGTATCCATTATAGTACCACCGAGTTAGAACAGGTCATGTATCATGCAATACAATCTGATAAAAGGGACATAGAGTTTGAAGAATATGTTTAATCGAGGAAGAAATAATTTGTGAAACTGATCAAAGCATTATCTTCATAACTTCTACCAGAGGAAACCACGGCTTGTCAGACATATATGTCATCGATGGGTACATTATCCAATGCACCAGGGAGTAGTTCTCATGGCGGTTGAGATGATGACGTTCTTGGTGATTACGAGGATGCTGAAGAGGAAGATATTGGGGATGATGATGATATCGAGATCGAGGGATAGGATGAAGGTGAGTGTGAGGGAGGGGATGAGGATTAAGATGAGGGTGAGGATGGGGCAGATGATGAACATGGAGAGGATGACGAGGATGATGATGAGGATAGATATGGTGGTGAGGATGAGGCTAATGATGACAGTCGTGCTGGTGATGGTGATCAGGGGCAGATTGATCAATTAAAATTTTGACTGATATTTATGACATTTGATTTTTGATTTAATATGGATATGTCATTCTACTTCAAAGACCAGCACACCTTGCACACACCCATTAAAGCCCCCCCTGATAGCACCCTATAGAGCTCCCCAGATAGCACCCCCACCCTCGGCCCTGACCCCAGACAACTCCCCCCCCAGACAGCCCCCCGGTCAGCCCACCGAATATCCCCCTAGAGAGCCCCCCCACCCTCCGCCCTGAACCCCGGACAGCCCCCCACCCTCTTCCCTAGACCCTAGACAGCCCCCCCACCCTCATCCCTGGACCCCAAACGACCCCCCAGACTACCACCGCTCCCCCCCACCCATACAACCCCCCAGATAGCCCCCCCCCCCAACAGTCCCCTGGACCCCAAACAGCCCCCAAATAGAATTGTTCAAAAAAAATTACAATCCATTGAAGTCGAACTTCCGGATGAGTTCCTTTAAATTGGAAGACTATAAGAACCTGGGTTTTCACTCTAGTATTTATATTTTTGAATTCAGTATAAATATTTATTTTTTGACCAAATATGGATTCTTAATGATTTTATAATGGTTTATGGGGCTTCTGGGGCTTGTTCAGTGCTCGGAACCCCAGTCAATGTAGAAAAACACAATGCCTCTAGGTTAGTAAAAAGTATAAGTACATCCTACAAGGTATCTACCAAACATATAGGGATATATATTTTAATCAATGTGCATTATTTTACCTTACTATGAACCAGGGGATGCACATCATTCAAAATGTCTATTGTTTTAGTATAAGATATTATCACTATTGTTGCATGATTTGCCTAACTGGCATACGAAAAACTGACCAAACACATTCAGATTGTGTTGATAATTTATGAATATGATCCATTTTTCATATGAGACTTCTACGAGTCAATCCCGCTTCAATCCGAGGCATAGTGTGGCCTGTATAACACAAAGTGTCTCTCTTTGGTTTAAAATGGACACCCTTTTATGTAAAAACAACTGGCATATGGAAAACTGACCAAACATATTTTGATTCTGTTGATACTTTATGAAAATGATTTATGATTCATATATGACTTGTAAGACTCATCCTTGCCTCAATATAAGGCATGGTGTGGCCGGTACCATTCAAAGTGTCTCACTTTTATTTAAAATGGACAACATTTTATGTGAAAACAACAACTGACATGCGAGAAAATAGACCAAACGTCTTCAGATTCTATTAAAACATTAGCACAACAATCCATGGGACATTTTTGATGTGTAGGATTCATCCTCGCTTAAATATGAGGCATGGTGTGGCTGGGACCACTAAAAGTGTCTCACCTTTATTTCAAATGATCAACATTTTAAGTGAAAACAACAATTAGCAAGCGAAAAACCAACCAAACGCGTTCAAATTGTGTTGATACTTTAGTAAAATGACCCGTTGGACATTTATTATGTGTACGAGTTAACCCCGTATCAATCTGTGGCATGGTGTGGCCGGTACCACTCTAAGTGTCACTCTTTTGTTTAAAATGGACAATGTTTAATGTAAAAACAACTGGCATATGTAAAATCGACCAAACGTATTCAGATTGTGTTGGTACTTTAGTAAAACAATCCATGGGACATTTATGACGTCTAGGAGTCAACCCCGCATCAATCTGAGTCGTGTTGTGGATGGTACCACTCTAAAATTCTGTCTTTTGTTTAAAATGGACATCATTTTAAGTTAAAACAACAACTAGCATACAGAAAACCAACCAAACACATTTAGATTGTGTTGATACTTTAGGAAAACAATCCATGGGACATTTTTGACATGTAAGAGTCATCCCCTTATCAATATGATGCACAGTGTGGCCTGTAACACTATAAATGAATCTATTTTGTTTAAAATGGACATAATTTTAAGTAAAATCAACAACTAGCATACGGAAAACCAACCAAACACATCCGGATTGTGATGATATTTTAGGAAAAATGGTCCATGAGTCATATGTGAAATATATGAGTCAACCTTGCTTCAATCTGATGCACGGTGTGGCCGGTATCACTCAAAGTGTCTCTCTTTTTCATAAAATGGACACTGTTTTAAATGAAAACAACTGGCATATGGAAACCAAATGTATTCTGATTATGTTGATACATTAGGAAAAAAATCCATTGGTCATATGTGATGTGTAAGACTCAACCCTGCATCAATCCTTGGTGAAGTGTTGCTGGTACCACTCAAAGTGTCTCACTTTTATTTGAAATGGACAACATTTAAAGGTAAAACAACAACTGGCATACAGAAAACAAATCAAACGAATTATGATTATGTTGATAATTTAGGACAATGATCCAAGGGTAATTTATGACATGTACGAGTCATCAATGTATCAATATGAGGAACGATGTGGCCGGTACCACTCAAAATGTCTATCTTTTGTTTAAAATGGACATCATTTTAAGTGAAAACAATAACTGTAAAACGTAAAACAGACCAAACGTATTCAAATTATGTTGATACATTAGTACAACGATTTATGAGTCATTTTCTATGTGTATGAGTCAACCCTTCCTCAATCTGAGGCACAGTGTAGCCGGTACCACTCAAAGTGTCTCACCTTTATTCGAAATGATCACCATTTTAAATGAAAACAACAACTATAATACAGAAAACCAACCAAACACATTCAGATTGTGTTGATAAATTAGGAAAATGGTCCATTGGTCATTTGTGACATGTAATAGTGAACCCCGCCACAATCTGAGACACAGTGTAGCCAGTAGCACTCTATGTGTCTCTCTTTTATTTAAAATGGACACTGGTTTATGTAAAAACAATTGACATATAGAAATATGACCAAACGTGTTCGGATTATGTTGATACTTTAGTACAACAGTCCATGGGTCATTTATAACATTTACGAGTCAATCGAGCCTTAGTCTAAGGACTAGTGTAGTAGGTACCATTCAAAGTGTCTCACTTTTATTTTAAATGCACAACATTTTAAGTGAAAACAACAACTGGCATATAGAAAACCAACCAAATGCATTCAGATTGTATTAATACTTTAGGAAAACAATCCATGGGTCATATGTGACGTGTATGAGTCAACCCCACTTCAATCCAAGGAATGGTGTGGCCGGTATCACTCTAACTATCTCTCTTTTGATGAAGATGAATGTCATTATATGAAAAAACAACTGGTATACAGAAAACTAACCAAATGTATTCAGATTGTGTTGATACATTAGCATATCAAACCATGGTCTAGCCTCACACAGTCCACTTTTCATGTGAGGAACTCCTATCCCTATTCTAAAACACAACACATTTTATACGTGAATGACAACTATATTCCTCAAGTCAAACAAGCTCATTGATAAGCACTCATTATCATCATCACTATATCCAAAGACACCCCCTAAAACCATGACATTATATTTTTGTTTTGTTGGATTCATTTATTCACTTACTTATTTTGGGTTATTAGCTTCTAATTTCTAAATTCAATCATGTATGTGTTATAAAAAATAAAATTTTGTTTGTAATCTTAATTCAGTATCCCATATAATTACGTCTTCAATTTTTAATGTATTGTTTTCATAATTGATTATTAAATTATGTATCCTTATAATTATCAGTTTTTATACATGTATCCTTATTATGTATTGTATTGTATCCCGAATTTACTGTTCTACAATTTACACAGCATCACACAGAGCAGGCTGCTGTGTGAATTATATAGAAAATCCTATACCGGTGGTTTTAAACCATTGGTATAGGTTCTTTATGTACTATTTTTATCAACCGTTCTGAACCGTTATTAAAAAACCTTTACCAACGGTTTAAACCATTGGTATTAGGTTAAATGGAAGACTAAATAAGATATTACAATGCTTTTGAAACTGTTGGAATATATTTTTTATAAGAACTCTATACCAACAGTTTACATAAACCATTAGTATAGTGTAGATTTCGTCACATATACGAATGGTTTATCTCAAATCGTTGATATATGTCTATTGTCACAGCTTACATGGATACAGTTTCTGAAACCATTGGTATAATTTATACCAACGGTTCTCCATCCTATACCACTGGTTTTCAACCGTTGTTATACCTTTCATTTCTAGTAGTGAAAATCCATATTAAAAATATATTGGGTTATTGTTTTCCCAAGCAATTTAGTTTCGCCAAAAAACAAATAAAAGTTACTTCTACTAAGGGAGTTTCTCTATGGAATGTTTTTAATAATTTATTTAAAGATTTTCATATTCATTATGAATGAAATTGTAAAAATTATAGATATGAAAAATCTAAAATAATTCATCTCCTATGTCATATTTATAATGGAAAAACCATTCCTAAACAACATTGTATTACAAAATTATTATCCACTAACATATGTATACCCAAGTTGTGTAAACCAAACAAATATTGATCTTAATATCTAGTAGTAATAGGGTCTCAATTAAACCCCACAATAAGCTACTTAGAATATTTAAAATGGTATCCAAACGCATATTTATTATAAACCTTCATGAATTTAATCATATTGAAAACGTTGACGGAGGACATGTCAAATTGTGAGATGACTCAAAATAGAAAATTATTGATATATGTATGATTTATCTGAACAAGTATTATTTAATGAACTATTTTTCTTTTACGTTAGATAGATTCCTAATTTAACATGTATTAGTTTATTATAAGATAAATTTTTCAAAGATACTTATTATAAGTATTTTTTTTTAAATAATTCTAATGAAAAAATTTATTTAGAAAATAAAATGATCAAAATCTATATATTATTTATTTAGAAAATATTTCAGACAAAATAGAATGTTTTTATGTGAAAAGATAATTAATCATAAATTTTGAATCATCCCATAGATCATTGCAATATTTACACTCTTTTCATGTTCAACCATAACAGATTGTTATGAGATATATTGAATTTATTTTTCAATGATAACATAGTTTTTTATCCTAAA
This sequence comes from Viscum album, assembly GCA_963277665.1. Lineage (NCBI taxonomy): Eukaryota > Viridiplantae > Streptophyta > Magnoliopsida > Santalales > Viscaceae > Viscum > Viscum album. The sequence goes on along the minus strand of OY728140.1, from coordinate 1,299,614,265 downwards.
AAATGTAAAAAACCTAAATCCTCATTCAATTATAATTTGTTTTTTCCTCTTCTAAATCCTTAGAACATGTCCACAACAAACTTTTTAGACCAACTAATTTATCTAGTCTCTTATTTAAAAAAATAATCCTTTGTAATGATTGATAACTGTTATATATTTATATGTGGTTTATTCTTAGCTGATAACAATTATGATTATTCTGTCTTTATCATCATTTAAAGGAATGATAAAAATTAAAAAGGACACAAATTATAACATCTCGAACCATATTATCAATGAACCTATAGTTGGACTAGTTGGTCGCATGGACTCTAATGCATCTCCCGGTATTCTAGAGGCTTCCAACTAGAAATGTGGGTCTTAGGAGGTGATAGTGGGGAGATTATAACCTATTACCATAGATACACAATGGTATAACATATTAAATGACAACCAACAAAAAATGGTGGAAGTAAAAACTAAATAGATCACATAACATTAAGTGAATAATAATTTCTACTTAATAAATGTGGACAGTGCCAGTTTATACAATTCATGGATGATGGAAGGTTGATAAATAAATCAGTTAACAATACATCATGATTTTTAATTTAGTTCAAAATAATGAAATGACATCAAAGACCCATGGTTGATCTCCTTGAGCATATTGACCTCCAACTCATTCCCTTTCTCATAACTCCTCAGGTACAAGCATATAATAATCAACCATATGTGCTGCAAGTAAATGGCCTACTCAGGTACCATGGGTACCTGAGTAGGGTGTAGATATAAAGCACTATAGGCCAACACCCATTTTTTCAATCTCAATATAGTGTAATATAAATTAGATAGTGCTTGCATGGAGAATTTGATAAATAGAACTAAATAAATGAGTGAACTATCATCTAGGTTTCTAAAGGACAACATATGCCTATACTAGCTTCAACTCACTTCTAGAATATGAGCCTGATGAGGAACTATAGATAAATAATATATATTTATATATTATAGATATAAATAAAATCCTTCCCTATGTACTAGGTTCTTACTCACACCAAATAGTCATATGCCTGGGAAACTACTAATGGATGGAATGGCACATAGAGAACAATCATTCATTGCCATGGGAATCTCTCATGGTCCAAAACATGGTTCTAACACACAGATCACTTGCAGTATCACAAAAATCAACAGGGAAGATCTCACGGTCTTCCTACCCAAGGCTCTCATGGTCCTTTTGAAACTAGTGTGGGATTGATTAGGAGAAAACATAGAGGCATTCATCCCTAGGGGTAGCGCTCATGGCCTATCCCTAGGCTCAACTCCATGAGAACTCATAGACTCTAGAGGATCAACGTAGAAACTCATATAGTCATCCTCCCCAAGGGAACTCATGGTCCTGTGGATCCCTTTCCTATAATAGGAATAATCATTCATAATAGATAATGCATGGGGTATTATCCTCTCATCAATCTCATTAAACCATCTAAAATAAATAGTAGAAAACATGGTCACATTTATGCGTAATTCAATACATCTTTATCATTTCAATTAAAACCCTACATATTCCTGGCCACATTCATTTATATTGTAGGACCCCGGGACACCCTGAGAGGGGAAGGGTGAATCAGGGTGTCAACTTTTTCTTCATAAATTTATGGATATTGTTCCCACAATGGTAGGAACTACTTAAACCCATATGATGGATATGATCAACAATGAAACATTTATATGCAAAGAGATAACACAACAATTTTACTTGGTTCACCACTAAGGGATACGTCCAAGGAGCATACGCTGACAAGTTGCTGGTCGTACCAAATTCCACTAATCTTCACTAGTTGTAGATTAAAATGGTTCGGGAATAGTCACTCTGTCCCAGGCTCACTACCTTTACAAAAGGTTCAGGGATAGCTCATTGCGTCCCTCGGGTCACTCCAGTTGACTCCCCCTGGATCACTGTCATTGGTAAAGTCTCACTCAGTTTATAGACATGAAGGCCTCTTCAATATATGTGCATTTAAGTTCTTTGTCTCCTGATTAGCATGAGACTTTGCTTGCATCAGGGTTCAGAGTTGATGCCTTTTTTAGTCCAATCCTTCTTCTTTAGTGCAATGACTAAATGCACTAGATCTTCTTCTTATCTTCCTTTGATTCTCACTAATAACACCTGAGTGTATTGATATATTCCCCTCTTTTTGTGCAGATCTGAGTTTAGTTTCATGGTCCGTTCTTCATCTCTTCGCAAAGACCAATGAGGATGTTAAACACCAGTCATGTGTGTGCAGTACCACTTCTCTTCAAAGAACTAAATGGTTCACTGTTATTCCGTCTTTGCAAAGCACAATGAGGATGTTAAACACCAGTCATGTGTGTGAGGTACCACTTATGTTCAAAGAAATAAATGGTTCACTGTTCTTCCATCTCCACAAAGCAGATTTGAGAGTGCTAAGCACCTGTCAAAGGCCTACGAGACCCCAAAATTTTCTTCCTCCCTTCCCGGTGTCTTGTGCGTAAAATTTAAACCTTGCGCATAAAAAATAACTTTTGGGGCGTAAAAGGCCTTTCGCGCAACTCTTCTTTTTTCACGCAAATCTTCACTTTTTTGCGTAATACCTTCTTTTTCGCGCACCACTCTATACCTTAGTTTTTATCCGCATCAGAGCTCGAGATTTTTCTTAGTGTCAAGCATGCCCGAATGAGATGGGTTCACCTCATATTTATAGGCGTTTTTGATCCTGCATGTAAAACTGTCTCTCAGTTCATTGAATTACGCGCACCTTCCTTTAATTCTCATGCACCGCCTTGGTTTTTCACGCATCTCATTACTTCTACATTTTTTTCATTATGAACATGAATCCTCTCTTGCGCATAAAACTTCAAACCCACATTTTGCATACAACCAACTTTACGCGTAACAGTTTGATTTTCCGCGCACATGGCGCGAACATCTCTGATTTTTCGCGCGCCTCTTGCCTTTGTCTATTTTCTATATTTATGATTCGATACACTGCTTGCGCGAAAAATTCACCCGAATATTCTTCGCACAACATTTTTCGCGCACATTCTGATTTTTCCGCGCACAACTCTGGTTTTTCACGCAGCATGTGCCTTTACCATTTTTCAATGTTCTGATTCTGAAACACTGTTTGCGTGAAAAACTTCACTCCACTTATTTCTTGCACCACGCTGTTTGTCGCGCCCAGCTCAAGTATTTCACGCACATCCCTTATATTCCGTACAGCCCATGCCTTTGCCATGTTTCCCAAATCTGATTTCGAAGCACTATTTGCGTGAAAAACCTCAATTCACTATTTCGCGCATCCCGCTATTTTCTGCGGCCAACATGAGTATTTCGCGCAAGCCTCTTATTTTCCGTGCACCACTTCCTCTTTGTGCGAACATCCTTTTGAAGACAATCTATCTCTTCATTTTCCGATTTTGAGGCCCAAAACTTTGGCAAACACTGGGAAACATTTCCACCTTGTATCTTCTCTTTTTGTACAGCCTCCAGATCATCCATTCCTTTATCGACATTATCTGACCAAACATGAATCATTAACTAGATCCCTTGAACTCGACATTCCACCATGGAATCTCTTTTGTCAACAAATTTATATGTCATTTTTTTCTTTGTCAACAAGCATGATCACCTCAAAAACACTTCTTCTCAGTGATCTATATCCTTCAGAAACTCTTCCACTTTCATCACAAACTCCACTATCGTGATATGTATTCCTTGAAGGAACAACTTTAGCATCATCATCTTCTGTGACAATGTGATTTGCATGGCCATCTCAGAATTCCAATCACTTGTACATTGTCTTATTCTTCAACCCTCATTATCTACTTCATGCAAAACATATGATTCAGTTCTTCAAGAAGTCTCTTGCATGGTTCTCATGCAATCATGAGGAATTGCATGGACATCATCAAAACCCCATTCTTCTTTAATCATCCTCAGATGGATTATACCTCACTTATTCATTGTTGTAAACAATGTGTCACCTTTGACACATGTTCTTTGAACTTATGATCAATACAAAAATCATCTGAATTTCCATTCCTCCATTTCATTGGAGTAATTCTTGATCTCCTTCATTTTGAACTTTATTTACAACTATTGACAACAAATACAACCTTATACACAAAGTGGTTCCAACATATATATCCTTAAATAAGGAAAATACCTTTCATTAATGTCCTTTATCATGTCCATGTAAGGGTTTTCTCACTGTTATGAAACCATAATTTTAATTTATAATTTAATGCAGAGGGAAATGCCTCATTTAAATTTAATTAACCTTGTTCAATTACATTTTATGGATTCATTTCATTTGATCTATTTAATATAGAGAAACTGATTAATCATGACTAAATGAATTATTCAAGGCATTTCATTTAGTGTGAACAAATAATACTCAAGGTCATCTCACCTGACTTTCCCAAACATAGAAAACGGGTGATAGGTAAAACTATCATTGAATGATATCATAATTAACACCCTAAAAACAAGATACCATTTTATATAATCTATTCTAATAATTCCAATTTCATTAACCAAAAAAATTGTCTCATTAATACATAGGGATTATGTTCTAATCTCTCAAGTGTAAGGAGTGGTCACTACGGGAAAAATCCCCTTTACCAACAATTTGGAACCATTGGTATTGGCCTTCAAACTGCTGGTATAGCCTATACCAATGGTTTAGAGGACCGTGCCAAGTAAGACATGAGGATAGGTCTATATAAACAGTATTTGAAAACCATTGGTAGAGAACTATAATAATATTTTTCAAAACCGTTCATATAATTAATATAAAAATCTATACCAACGGTTCCATAAAACTGTTGGTATATTTATTTCAAAAAAAACATTCGGTGGGATTTGCACCCAGGACAATTAGTTTATGATTTAATGAACTAACCAAAAACCTAACATGATTTTTGTGAACATAATTTCATATATATATATATATGTGTGTGTGTGTGTGTGTGTGTGTTATCATAAATATTTTAAAATTTTATTTATTTAATGTTATCCGTTAGAGGATTCAATTAAAAATACATGTACCTATACCAGTGGTTCTCAAAACCATTCGTATATGTCCTTTGATTTTGGGACCTATACCAATGGTTTTGGCCAAACCGTTGGTATAGGTCCTATATAATGGACCTTTACCAACGGTTTGGCCAAACAATTGGTATAGGTCCCCCCTTTACAAACGGTTTTGACAAACCGTTGGTATAGTTCCATATAAGTGACCTATACCAACGGTTTTTGTCAAACCATTAGTATAGGTCCAAATTATTGAACTATACCAACAGTTTGGCCAAAATCATTAGTATAAGTCATATGTCTAGTAGTGGGTGTTAAGTCCACAACACAAGACCCTAGTCAGGATAATGTAACATAATGGAGTCATGAAACCTAACATGCATTTTAAAAATTATTCTCTCAAGTATAAAGATACACCAAAGCATGATGGAAGGAATTTTTAAATTTCTACTCACTTGATTTTTTCTTGAACACAGTACACCCCCATTGGAGGGGTTTTATTATAAAACAATTATTTTTTTTCAAAAAATAACATTTATCATGTTTTAGGTTTTCATCAAGGCTCATAGTTCAATTTATCGAAAGGATTCATAACTCAACATTATTAATGAAGCACATTAAATTAAATTGCATGGAAAGTAATCCTACCTCATGGTGGAAGAAAATCAAATAACTCGGATCATGGAAATTTCCAACTAGATATTATTGCACCCCTACTAATCCTACACACCTTTAAATAAATATAAGGAAACATATCCCTTATGCATTTCATGACCCGTCCCCGGGGGTCATGCTGTGACTATCCCAAACCCTCCTTCCTTAGGCTAGGGCTTGGCAATTACCACCAGAAATCCATATCCCTAAAATGGTAAGGTATTACCATAAAACCTGCAAACACATAGACCTGGTACACAACAATAAAAAAATGCATAGTTTAACTATTGAATGTAAATGTGTGAACTGAAGAAGAATGGGCCAGTATAAAAACCCAAATAAAAGAAAGAACAGCAAAAGAGGAAAATTTCTCCAGATGTCATTCTCCAAGGATCCTACCGGAATGGTATGTACAACTCATAATTGTATCTCTCCATGTAAACCAGTCACATTCGTACACCGTCTAGTCCAAGCTCCCAAATCTCAGTCAAAGATGGTTTTCATCTGCACAAGACACAACAAGGTGCGGGAGAATACCAAGTAGTGGTGACTATAACAGTAACCAGTATGGACCCTGAGATCCCCAAAGGACTCCTAGAGGTACAAAAATTAAAAACCACAACACATGGTCTCAATAAAAATGAAAAAAGTAAAATACATCTCACAACAAGTATATAACTTAAAGAAAAGGAATAATGATGATTAGTCATAAAAAATAATCCCCATATTCCATTGATAATTTCCACTACTTGACCACACAAAAATCATTCTATTATCGATCAACATAGGGTCATAAGTGATCAATCCACATAGGGTTTCAAGTCATCGATTCACAGAGTGTTGTAATTGGTTGATCTACACAGGGTCATATGTTTTCGATCCAAATTGGGTTATATGTCGTTGATCCACACAGGGTCGTAAGTCATCTATCCATATAGGGTCATAAGTCATCGATCTACATCTGAACATAAGTCTTAAATCCACATAGGGTCTTACATAATTGATCCAAATAGGCCGCTCTAAGGATCTTCCACATCATGTCGTGATACTGCATATCCCCACATGGTCACACTAAGGCCGATCCACAAAAGGTTTCTCTTCACATGATAGCTATCCACCGGATTCTTGTACATGGTGTGATTGAGTACCTATGATTCTTCTCCTCAAGTGATTGTTCGTACCTCAACTTCCACGATGTCCCATGAATAACTAACTCGAAGAATCTCCATGTCAAAATGGTTCCAACGTAATAGACGACACATCAATCAGAAAACCGATATGTATTTTATAAGCATTTAAGTACAGAGGGCCCAGTTGGATTCGAGTTCAATCCAACATGGCTGTACTCCAACTCTCTCCAAAACCCAGGTGGAGAATTTCAAAAGGACCCCCTCATCCTAAGGGTTCTAGTGTCATAGATGGTTCATCATTCAGGTGTTTTGTCTAGAATTTATGGACATTTAAGATAGACTGGGTCAAATTTGGTACATTTGTGGTCTGACCCAACCTGAACTGGCTGGTCACGGCCCGGTCCGATTTCGAGTGGTCCGACCCAATGGGCCATGGGTCTTTCCTGACTCAATCAACTGGGCACAGGCCACCCGGCCGTGGAACCAGCATGGCCTGCTTGCTGGGTGTGGCCCACCAGTTGTTTGGTGTCCACCACCCACCCCCCCCCCCTCGAATGGATGCGTTTCATTTGGGTATTCTAATAGAGACTCCATTCTGGAACTGCTTTATATGACCGATCCAGGTGGACCAGTTATAGGTGGGACCCATGAGCGTTGGAACGCCTCCTCCATGGTAGGAATTATGACATCTCCTCCATGGAATCCTAATGGATGATGTTGTATCCTCTGCAGTGCATCACCACTTCCATGGACAGCCCAACAAAATGTTCGTTGAACCAATGGATGCACTTCGTCGATACGTTCTTTGTCATGTGTATTCCTATGGGCCTCTCAGGAGGCTACCTTCACTACATTTCCCTCAAAATAATATTTCTATTACATTCATTGATCTTCCATGAAGAACGCATCAAGAAAAATTTTGACTAAGTCCCTAAGCCTTGTTCAGTTTGGCCCACTCCCTATGAGTTAGCATTATAACATGGAAATGAATCATTAAATACAAGATTATTGTTAAACCCAAATAAATTCCCCGCCATATGTTCCGACAATTTTTCATAAACCATGGATCTACCCGTTAGTTGGTTGATTTATGTTTGTTGTAATTTGTCAAGAATGTAACACCCCAAGATTTCATAGTGTGTTATTTCTTTAAAATAATACAATAACTTGCACTACACGCAACACCGAGTTCAAGCACACCATGACTTACCAAACAAGCCGTTCAAAAGAGGTTATGAATAGTATTAACAAAATTTTAAACTTTATATAATCCTTATAATTTTAGAATCCATATTATGAGTTTCTTAGACATAATAAAAGAACAGATTCATTTTCAGTATTGCACTTTTATCAACTTTTAATAGTGAAACATTTTTAAATACAATATTTTAAACTTTTTGACTAAATGGGGACATCAAAAATTTAAAATGAAACATCCCAAGCTTCCACGATACGCTTTCTTTTAATAATACAGTAGCGTTTGTTGTACGCAACCTTGAGTTTTAACACACACCACAACCAATCAAAGTAGCTGTTATGAATAGTAATACCTAATTTTTGAAATTATATATATTTTATATTTCAAAATGGACTTCATTTCTGGATTCGGAATATCAAATTTAGCCTAAGGTGAAATTTTGGTACTTTTCGGATAACTTTCATATTTTGATGAATACTGAAAATTACTAAATTTTAATTAAAAACAACTTTTTTAATCAAAATAATTAATAGTGATAAATTATGAATTTAAGTGGTTTTAAAGTATATTTAGAATATATTTTTACCTTTTAATATAATGTTGGTCATTGGACATAATTTTACAATTAAACCGCACATAAACAAGTGTCAATCTTTTGATAGTTATTATCTCTTAAAAACACGCTTTTTGTTTTGACAGCGGCAATTAATTTTAAATTAATTTCTGCCACTTCTGTGTTTTGAATTTAGGAAAATGGATTCCATATTTGGAATCAGGATGTTCAAATTGTGTAAATAGTTAACATTTATTTTTAGACATTTTGAATAATTACTGCGGTAAATATTTTATTTACCATGGTTAAGGGTAAATCCGGTAAATAAGGGATTTTCTTATCTCACATTCAATTCCGTGAGATTTCCATTGTTCGCCACTAAATTATTGAAAGTGGTGTATTATGTACTGCCATTTGATATATATTATCATGATTCTTTTATTTCATGTTATTCTGTAAATCATTTGGTGGATATTAACTTTTGGCCATACGACTCAGTTGATTAACGTGGTAAGGGGTTTTCATCTCACTCTTTATTCCCATGAGATTCATTCCATATTGCCACCATCACCTTTTGTGTGGTGTATGTACTGCCCATAATTATATTCTTTGTGTAATACACTCTAATTTATGTGTATTTACATATTCATTGTATGATACCTCTTTCATGGGTTGTATGGTTCATAAGTTACCAAATTGGTAAGGGTTATTTCACAATCTCTTCATTATCCGAGGTTGTTTATATGTAATAATCTACTGGGATCTCTTTATCATCCACATCCATGTTTCTTAAAAATGTATTTCAAAACATTTTTACTATTTACAAGAATATGGGTTAAAGTCATTTATACCCTTGTTTGACTTTTTATAAGAGGTTTATAAAGGAATCGTTCCGTCGTTTTCAAAACAATGTTCTTTTTAACCTTTTCGACAGAATTAAGGTAAAAATGTATTTTTTTTAACTTATACGGCGTATGCGGCTATTTTACACCATTATAAAATCTTCAAAGCATCCCTTACATGCTTATAAGGATATTTTCAAAATAAAGGTTTTCTTTTATAATTATATGATTATTATATGATTTCAAAAAAGAGATTTTTCTCTCAAATATATGAAAATCCAGTGCAAATGTATACGTATTTAACGCAAGCTTAAAAATGTTTTCAGAAAACCTGACTCTCGAGTGTGGTAGATAGGAAGGTATTGAGGGTGGACCCATCATGGCCTATAATTAGTCGAGCAGTCTCATAATAAGTTATTTTGTTTTCAGAAGCTTGCATAATGATTTCATAAAAACACTGGAGTATTTTTTAGTAATTTTAAACGTAAGTATCTTTTAAAAAAATTACATCGGTAGGTATCATGAGACAAACTAGTGTCTTGGCACAAGGCCTTGACAAAATCTTATTTGTAGTCTTGGCACGAGGCCTTGGCTATGTGGTTATGATAGTCTGGCATTATGCATTCCAACATTATAAAAGTGGTTATTGATTTTTTCATGTGATTATTTGATTAGTAGAATATCCATGTGAATAAGTAAATGGCATTATTTCATTTTACTTTTGCCATACTATGTTGAAGTTCAAGTTTAAAAGGCTTTTGTTTTAGTAATACATTGCCTTAAATGATTATTCTTATTTATGAAAGTTTCCACTATATTGTTATCCTTACTGGGTATTTGAGCTCACCCCTTTTCTATGTTTTATTTTTCCCAGGATGTGAAGAAGTAAGTTATGAATGACCTGCAGGGATTTTATGAGGGGTTAATAGTGTGGATTGTGGAAACATTATGTTGTTGTATTAGTTTTTCATTTTATGATGTAATGTAAAACTTATGAATATATCTTGTATTTTCAAGGCTACTAAACCAATCGGTCTTTCGAGATTTGATCTTTCTTGTGATCATGCCAATGTTATGTAATTAATGCACCGACTCTGGGTAACTGGGGTCGGGGCGTTACAGTTGGTATCAGAGGAAGTTTAGTACAAACCTTGGAAGATAGATTTAGATAAACTCTGATTAGAGCACATAGACCTAAGATGAACTTTGACGATTATTATAGAAGAACTTCCTAGAATTTTGGTATTGTAGAGATTTTGTGAGTTTTCCGAGCAATACATCCCTGTCTGGATACGACCATGTAGAGGCGGCTCTGGCACAGATGTACCTTGGGGTAAAACCCGAAAACACCTCTTTGAGCTAGACTCGAACGGGAACTGGTGCACGACAACGGGCCTTGCTGCACTCTTGGTTACGACACTCCCGGGGGATATGCTTAGGATAACTCTCATTTTCTTTACAAGTCATTATGAAGGGTTTATGAGTATATACTTCCTCAAAGAAAACATTTTTATGATTATGGATTATATCCATAAACTATTTAATTTTTGTTATGTGTTTTACAAGATTGGGATTAGGTATTATTATTCATAAACTAATCTAGTGTATGCCATTGTTTAGAAATGGCGCCCGGTAGAAGGAATGAGAACTCCAGTAATGCACATGATCCAAAGAGAAGGAAGAATCATATCATTCATGGTCTTAAGCTAGAATTTATAAGAGAAATAGTCCCCCATGTATTATCATCATATGAAGAAATAATATCATGTGTTGATAAGATAAGTAAAGAGTTTACTGAGTCCTATGGCTTTTAAGGGAAGCAAGAGAAGAAAAGGATGGAAGAGAGAAAGATGGATAAAGGGAAGAGGGAAAAGAAGAATTTTCCCATATGTGGTAACTGTGGAAAGAAACACCCTGGAACTTGCCTGAAAGGAATGGGAGTTTGTTATAAGTGTGGAGGAAAAGGGAACAAAGTACGTGACTGCAAGGGTAAGAAAATGGTATTAAATGTACAATGCTTCATTTGCAAGGAGTTTGGACACTACGCGAACCTATGTCCCAGTCATCAGACTATGCCGCAAATGATGTTATTGGATAATAACCAAGTTATGATACTACCACAGATGAAGAGGAATGATTAGAGTTCTTATGTTGATTATGTCAATTGAGTGTTGTATCAACAATGTACTTGTTATAATAATTATGGAGTATATAAGGATTGTACTGCAGTACTATTTCATTAAGGACTTGAGATTGTGTGGAACAAAGAAAAGTGACTCAATAGCAGGATAAATTTTTGGAAAATATATGGTTGAGAGAATGATAAATCATAATATAGTTCTGATACTGAGGTACTGATTTTGGAATAATATGTGATTTTTTTGGATAAATTATATTGGATATTCTTGACTACCTTGGAACTGATTAATGATTTGTATATTCCATCATTGTTGGGGTTTAAAACATTTTAGGATTAATGAAGTATATCCAGCTTTCTATATGGAATATGGGAGCATGAATGTAATCAATAAGGAATATGGTAATTCAGGATGTTTCAGTGTATTAAAAGAATACATGATGAAGGTATTCATATGCTATTACGGGGTAAAAAGGTTCTACATTATGTTTACCTTACTTATAAATGTTGGACTGTGAGTTTGGATAGAAGTATTTTGGATAGTTCTAGTTTGGATTATTTTGGATTGCCATAAAAGGACAACCCGGAGGTCGGGCGGCAACCCGTCGCATCCGGCAAGGCTGCGAGACTTGAACCCGCAACCGAAGGGCGACAAGGGTGTATCACCTACCACTGGCCCACGAGATGTCCTGGATTAAATAATGTAGTTTTTATTAAAAGATCATGTAGATGAATTATAAATTCGTTTATTTTGGAACCCTATACAAATAGTGTAAATAGAATTTTTTTACATTCTATTATCTTTTAGAGTGAAAGATGAGTTTGTGGTAGAAATTTATTAATGGATAAAACTCTAATTATAAAGTAAGTATATCTCCTTATGATCTTATCCAATCTCACAAATAAATTCCTCAATATTAAGAAAAGCAACTTAGAACAAAAATGTTTTCCTAGATGGTACCTTAAATCATCACTAATTTATGGCTTTGGGATTGTTGGGCTTTTCATAGCCATGTTCTCTACCACTCTCCATCAGATAATTGATGGTTAGATTTTTCTTCCATATCCATATTTTCCTACATGGAACCCTAGTATGTGTTATTTTCGGTAATCTTCATACTTTCGACTCTTTATTTTAGATAGAGGCCTCATTAATTCATTTTAAGATGTGGGATTTCAACTAGGATATTTTGAAACGTCAAAAATGTGTTATCCTAATACCCTATGTTTTGTTGAACCGATGGTATTTCAAATCATCATAGATTGATGAATTTAAGGACCTCAATTTTATACTTGTTTGTGATTGATGACCTCAATCACTACCTATAAATATTTACGTATTTCCTCCAATTATATGTCTCTAAATGCCACCAATGTTCTCCAAATCGAGATCATAATTTGGTGGTGACCCTTTAATTTATCTTTTCCTCATATTAAGACTGAATTTTAGTAACCCAATTTCCGATGTGGGTTTTCCCACAAATATATTTTTTATTTTCAACCTTTTTTTTCGAAGAACAATTTCAAATTGCGAGGACGCAATTTATTGAAGGAGGGGAGAATGTAACACCCCAAGATTTCATAGTGTGTTATTTCTTTAAAATAATACAATAACATTCACTACACGCAACACCGAGTTCAAGCACACCATGACTTACCAAACAAGCCGTTCAAAAGAGGTTATGAATAGTATTAACTAAATTTTAAACTTTATATAATCCTTATAATTTTAGAATCCATATTATGAGTTTCTTAGACATAATACAAGAACAGATTCATTTTCAGTATTGCACTTTTATCAACTTTTAATAGTGAAACCTTTTTAAATAAAATATTTTAAACTTTTTGACTAAATGGGGACATCAAAAATTTAAAATGAAACATCCCAAGCTTCCACGATACGCTTTCTTTTAATAATACAGTAGCGTTTGTTGTACGCAACCTAGAGTTTTAACACACACCACAACCAATCAAACTAGCTGTTATGAATAGTAATACCTAATTTTTGAAATTATATATATTTTATATTTCAAAATGGACTTCATTTCTAGATTCGGAATATCAAATTTAGCCTAAGGTGAAATTTTGGTACTTTTCGGATAACTTTCATATTTTGATGAATAGTGAAAATTACTAAATTTTAATTAAAAACAACTTTTTTAATCAAAATAATTAATAGTGATAAATTATGAATTTGAGTGGTTTTAAAGTATATTTAGAATATATTTTTACCTTTTAATATAATGTTGGTCATTGGACATAATTTTACAATTAAACCGAACATAAACAAGTGTCACTCTTTTGATAGTTATTATCTCTTAAAAACACGCTTTTTGTTTTGACAGCGGGAATTAATTTTAAATTAATTTCTGCCACTTCTGTGTTTTGAATTTAGGAAAATGGATTCCATATTTGGAATCAGGATGTTCAAATTGTGTAAATAGTTAACCTTTTTTTTAGACATTTTGAATAATTACTGCGGTAAATATTTTATTTACCATGGTTAAGGGTAAATCCGGTAAATAAGGGATTTTCTTATCTCACATTCAATTCCGTGAGATTTCCATTGTTCGCCACTAAATTATTGAATGTTGTGTATTATGTACTGCCATTTGATATATATTATCATGATTCTCTTTATATTCATGTTATTCTGTAAATCATTTGGTGGTTATTAACCTTTGGCCATACGACTCAGTTGATTAACGTGGTAAGGGGTTTTCCTCTCACTCCTTATTCCCGTGAGATTCATGCCATATTGCCACCATCACCTTTTGTGTGGTCTATGTACTGGCCATAATTATATTCTTTGTGTAATACACTCTAATTTATGTGTATTTACATATTCATTGTATGATACCTCTATCATGGGTTGTATGGTTCATAAGTTACCAAATTGGTAAGGGTTGTTTCAAAATCTCTTCATTATCCGAGGTTGTTTATATGTAATAATCTACTGGGATCTCTTTATCATCCACATCCATGTTTCTTAAAAATGTATTTCAAAACATTTTTACTATTTACATGAATATGGGTTAAAGTCATTTATACCCTTCTTTGACTTTTTATAAGAGGTTTATAAAGGAATCTTTCCGTCGTTTTCAAAACAATGTTCTTTTTAACCTTTTCGACAGAATTAAGGTAAAAATGTATTTTTTTTAACTTATACGGCGTATGCGGCTATTTTACACCATCATAAAATCTTCAAAGAATCCCTTACATGCTTATAATGATATTTTCAAAATAAAGGTTTTCTTTTATAATTATATGATTATTATATGATTTCAAAAAAGAGATATTTCTCTCAAATATATGAAAATCCAGTGCAAATGTATACGTATTTAACGCAAGCTTAAAAATGTTTTCAGAAAACCAGACTCTCGAGTGTGGTAGATAGGAAGGGATTGGGGGTGGACCCATCATGGCCTATAATTAGTCGAGCAGTCTCATAATAAGTTATTTTGTTTTCAGAAGCTTGCATAATGATTTCATAAAAACACTGGAGTATTTTTTAGTAATTTTAAACGTAAGTATCTTCTAAAAAAATTACATCGGTAGGTCTCATGAGACAAACTAGTGTCTTGGCACAAGGCCTTGACAAAATCTTATTTGTAGTCTTGGAACAAGGCCTTGGCTATGTGGTTATGATAGTCTGGCATTATGCATTCCAACATTATGAAAGTGGTTATTGATTTTTTCATGTGATTATTCGATTAGTAGAATATCCATGTGAATAAGTAAATGGCATTATTTCATTTTACTTTTGCCATACTATGTTGAAGTTCAAGTTTAAAAGGCTTTTGTTTTAGTAATGCATTGCCTTAAATTTTTATTCTTATTTATGAAAGTTTCCTCTATATTGTTATCCTTACTGGGCATTTGAGCTCACCCCTTTTCTATGATTTATTTTTCCCAGGATGTGAAGAAGTAAGTTATGAATGACCTGTAGGGATTTTATGAGGGGTTAATAGTATGGATTGTGGAAACATTATGTTGTTGTATTAGTTTTTCATTTTATGATGTAATGTAAAACTTATGAATATATCTAGTATTTCCAAGGCTACTAAACCAATCGGTCTTTCGAGATTTGATCTTTCTTGTGATCATGCCAATGTTATGTAATTAATGCACCGACTCTGGGTAACTGGGGTCGGGGTGTTACAAAGAACAAGGTATGAGGAATCGTTACACACATAGAAAATATTAATTCCCCTACCTTGAACTTTATGGAAACTATTTTTGGAGAAGAAGAAAAATAAGATTTGTGTGCATTGTCATTTGACATTAGCCGCAACTCACCGACCCTGGGATTGATTCCTCAATGAGATTTGTTTGTTCTTAGTTCTCTGTTGTAGAGGGTTTATGTCGGTGCTTCATAAATATTTCTCCCGTAGTTGTCCAATACCTTTTGAAAATGGTTTGATTTACATTTTACAGTTAATGTGTTTTACTATCCACTCATTAATGTGATTTATTAATGAATTAATTAATGAACTAATTAATTTCCCGATCGTGCAATTACACAACATAGTGTAACAGGTCATTTAATGTCCATCATTTAATAATCTGTTAACTTTTTTTGTTTCACCACCATTGATCAACGGTTTTAGAAACAATAAAATTACTCAATTAGTTATTTTATTATTTTTTCTTAAATGTCCAAAAATTAACTTTTTCATATGCCCCATGCTGGTCAAAGTTAAGCATCGCCTATGAGAATCCGGAAAATGAGAATTCAATGGTATCCTTGGATTTCTAATCAATGCACCGATTTAAAAGATATAAATTACCACCCACACATTTACTGAACGTACCATAAAAAATGTTCAATATTCTGTTTCGGGCTCTCTAGGCCTCAGAATCATGTTTTGTCAATTTTCACAGTCTCGTAATAATTCTATACAAAAAAATATGTAATTTTTGGGTCATTAAATTCTCTCCACCATAGGTCATTACATCCCAAAAATCCAAAAAAAACACTATGAAAACAAATCGGGGTACAAATCATGAATCTAAGCCTCCCGCTCCCATGTGTTCTCCAGAAGATTCTTGTGATGCCACTGAACTCTCACAAGAGGAATCGAGCTCCCTCATAGGACATGCTCCTGTCGATCATCTTTATCCACTGATAACTATACAAAAGTTTCCCCATCGTTAATTTTCATCATTCCCCAGTCGATGACATGTGATTGATCGTGCACATATCTCCTCAGCTGCAAAACATGGAAAACATTATGCACCTAGTTCATCTATGGGGAAGAGCTAGGTGGTACACCACCTCGCCAACTCTACTGAGAGCCTAGAAAGGTCCGATGAACCTTAGATATAGCTTGATGTCTACTCAAAATATCTATAGTATTTTTTGAGGTGAGACTTGTAAGAATACATGTTCTCCCTCCTCGAACTCCATGGGTCTTCGTATCATATCGAAATAAGACTTTTTCCAACTCTATGTTGTATTCATCTGCTCCTGGACGATCTGCACCTACTCAGTGGTTGCCCGTACCGACTCTGGACCCGTAATTGATGACTCCCATTGGTATGTCCAGCATATAGGTGATCTACATGGTCACCCGTACAAAGCCTCAAATGGTGAAATAATGATGGTGGAGTGATAAATATTATTGTATGCGAAATCAAACAAGGGAAATTGATCCTCCCTACTATATCCAAAATCAAGGACGCAAGCACAGATCATTCCCTGAAGCGTTTATATGGTACAATCCACCTGACCATCTATTTGAGGATGAAAGGCGGTACTCAAAGGTAGCTGAGTCCCAAACTCCTCCTACAATCCCATCCACAACGAGGATTTAAAAAAGAGTCACAATTTTAGATGATCATTGATGGAACTCCGTTAAGACATACTATCTTTTGTAGGTAGATGTGTCTCAATCCCTCTAATGATCCCTACTCTCAGATGGGTAAAAAAATTGGCTGAATTGGTGAGTCAGTCAATAATCTCCCGGAAAAAAAAATTTCCCCTAGAAGTATGTGAATTCCCTATCATGAATTCCATGTATATGCTATCCCACTTCCATTTTGGCTTCTCAAGAGGACGTGCTACGCCTTATGGAAGCTCTTGTTCATTCTTTAGTTGATTACAAGTGAGGCATCATCAAATGAACTATGCCACTACATTCTTTATCCCTGGCCAATTGTACTGATGTAGGAGGTCCTGGTACATCTTATCCACACAAGGATGTACCGCCTATGGTGATTTGTGGAAATTCCTCAACACATCCTCTTATATTTTTACTGTTACCATGGAGTGTCCTCTAAAAAGGTTGAAGTTCTCTCCATCTTCATAAAATATTCCAAGAGCATGTCCTGTTGTAATCATAGCATGTCCGGTATCGCAGTCAACATCCCCATGTTGTGGCCCTCAGAATCGCTGAAAGAGTGGGGGAGTGATTGTCATGTTCTTGAGGTAAGTCACTCCATCACAATCCATGAAGGATAACTGCAACACAAATATCTTCTCTATCACATCTCTCAGGAATAGTAAAACAAACCTTCTATTGAGTGTGTCTTCCACCACATTCCCCATCACAAAATTGTAGACTATCTCAAAAAAAAGTCTTGGAGTAATTCCATCCATTGCTAAGGTCTTCGGTTCAGGTCCTTCTGGGATATGATATACCTGAGATTATTATGATTATAGTACATAGTAAACCATTCACCCATCAATTAGTGTTGCCTCATCTTCAAGGAAATGTCCACGGTTGCTAACTCCAAGTCATGGGTAATGTCATTCTTCTCATGTTTTCACAACTATCATGAGTTGTAGGCGACCACACCATTCTCCTACATCTGGACACATCCTAGTCTGTTCCCTGATGCATCGTAGTAGAGAAAATATCCAACACCCTCTTCTGGTAGCCTCGTGCTTGGGGCAGTTTCCATTCTTCGCCTCAGCTCCTTGAAACTCTCCTGGAATCTCCCATTCCACAAGAAATGATGTCCCTTCATTGGTAAAGCTGAAAAGGGTTATTCAACTTTGAAAATTTTAGGTATGAATCTTCGATATTACCCATCCAACCCCAGGAAACTCAACTCCTCGGTCACACTCTTGTGTGGATCCCAAAAAAGAAATACCTTTATCATCACCAGATCCACTTCAATTCCAGCCTCAAAGATAAAGTTTACAAGAATGTGGTCCTCCCTAATCTTGAAATAGCACATCAAGAGATTTCTGTAAAGTTAGTGCTTTTAGAGTGTATCCAGAAGTATCTTCATATGAGTGGCATGCTCCTTCTCTAACACTGAGTACACCAATATGTCATCAATGATGACCACCACTAAGCGTTTGAGGTAAGGCAAGAAGATCTTTTTCATGAGTCCTATGAACACTACTGGGGTGTAGGTCACTTCAAAAGGCATTATCAATAACTCATTGTGGCCATACCGACATCTGAAGGTCGTCCTCGGTAAATCCCGATCTTGTACACAAAGCTGATGATTTCCTGATTTGAGTTATATCTTCAAAAACCATTGATCACACTTAAACTAATTAAAGAGATCATCAATCCTCCTTATTGGATATTTGTTCTTCACGATCTCCTTGTTTAGGCATCGATATTTCATGAAAACCCTCAAACACCTGTCAATATTCCTAGAAAAC
Organism: Viscum album; assembly: GCA_963277665.1. Classification (NCBI taxonomy): domain Eukaryota; kingdom Viridiplantae; phylum Streptophyta; class Magnoliopsida; order Santalales; family Viscaceae; genus Viscum; species Viscum album. Next base: position 1,299,595,089 of record OY728140.1, on the reverse strand, counting down.
AAAATTAGGTTTTCCAATGGAGAAACACTAGTCCTTAGGAACTCCTTCCCTTGAAGGTCCTTCAGTTGTACCCTCAACTCATGGAGCTCCGCATGAGCTATCTGATATTTTGGTGTCAATATCGGTTCCATCCAGGTGTACATGTGGATGTATATGTCTACCTCTATGCGATGATTTATTCCCAAAATATCCTCAGGAATGACATTAACATACCGGTCCACCACTACAGGATAGCTTTGAATCCTATTGACAAATACTCTATGTGTATTTCTAGACAAAAAATGAGTTATCGGCTACACCCTCCTCTGAGAAAGTCCCTCCTGAGATGCAATGGTTCCCTTCTCGCTGGTTAAGGAAAAAATGTTCCATTCCTCACAGACACGCCACACTTTTTTCCTAAAATAGTCGATATGAACATGGACTTTGGATAACTAGTCCACACCCAATATGAAATAGTATGGCCTCAATTCTGCTACTAAGATATCCAAAAAGAATCCCTCACCTCCTTGAGTAAGCACACACTGCCAGCACTAGTTCTTAGTCATCGATTCATCTCCCGTAAGAGTCTCTAATCATTAGGATTGTGCCAACGGCTCTATCAGAATCCATGAGCTCCGAACAAGATCCATGGACATAAAATAGTGACTGGAACCTATGTCTATAAGAACTGCAACTATGGTGTAGTGGATACATATTTTACCTCAAATAATTTATGGAGCGTTGTGGTCATTGGCCTCAGCTACTTGAAATTGAGATTGTCCCTATCCACCTGCTCCCCGTGGTCGGTGTGGACCACCTGGAGGTGGTGGTGGTGGAACCTAAAATCACCTCCCATCGCCTAATGCATGGCCAGATCCTCTACCACTTCTACCACCCAACAGACCACTACACTCAAATCTATGCCTCTAGTTCGGTGGTCGCTCGACTTTCAGTCGTTCACCGGTGCATCAAATCAATTGTCGCGAGCCACGTGACTCTACCCTCCATACGAGTAACAAAATATTCTATTTTTATAACCTCCTAAATCTCGTAATTTCTTCACCTACGACCCTACATCATGGTTTCATCCACCAGAAGGTCTGGACCACTTAGGCCTCTGTGTCATCCAGCTACTACCTGCTGTAGATGACTCGACTATGTGTCATCCAGTGGAGTCTCTCGTTGTTGGTGCATGATCTACTAGGAAGCTCTCCACTATAAGTTCATTTTATAGAACTCTTACCTACATAGGTATTTTTATTGATATCGTCGAAGCTCTAATTTCCTATTGGTGACCATCTCAATGGTTAGATCCTAGAACCCAGGGTCTTGTATCATGACGGTGAAGTAGTGGGAGAGGATAGTGAATCCTACCAAGTACTAGGCTACTGTTAGGATTCCCTACTTTTATCTAGAAGCGACTAGCAGCTAGAATCATCATCTTGTCTTATGGGGTCCCACATAGGTAGAAAATTCTAGTTGTAGCCTCTATCCAATCCTCATCTGCATAGAGATCTGTCTCACCATGAAACCTTGGTGGACTCTACTATTGTTACTCGTGCATCCAACTAAGTCAATGTGCACTATATTCTAGTGAGGTGTGTAGAAAATGCTTCCTTATGGGTAGTGGTGTTTCCAGTACACCACCCGAAGGTACCATCGCTATAAGAGGGCCCTGCACAAAATCCTCCTCACTCAGTGGTCCGTCATCACAAACGCTCTCTGAATCCTGGTTTCCTGCCTAATTGGAGGCATATATAAAAGAAACAGATGTGAAACAATCAATAATTTATACCTAGTGATGTGACTCAAAAGATATCAAAATAAAAATATTTCGTAAACATAAAAGTGTTTTTGTGTACCGAGTCAGAAAACCGAATTCAGGGACCTAGTTTATGGATACGTTCACTCCTACACCAACAGTGGAGTCCCAGAAATAATAATCGTACTCAATACACTTAACATTTTTTTCCCATTAAAAATATAATAGTGTTATTTCATTGGTATAACTGACTCCTCTGATACAACTTTTCCATGAACCTACCCACGGGGCTCGTGCCGAGACTACCCCAAGCCTGCCCTCCATATGCCAGGGGTTGGCGACTAGCACCGAAATGGAATATCCATAAAATGGTAAGGCATTTACTTTAAATCCGAAAACACACAGACTAGGTATACAACAAGAGAAAACCACATAGTATAACTGCTGAATGTAAATGTGTTAACTGAAGAAGAATGGTCTAGTATGAAAATCCATCTAATAGAAAGTACAAAAAAAAGGAAAAATAGATCCAGAGGTCATGCTCCATGGATCCTACATGAAGGGTAGGTAAAACTCATCACTACTGCTCTCCATGTTAACCGGTGACCTCTGTACACCATTTAGTCATGTCTCCTAAATCTCGGTCAAAGATTTCTATCGTCTGCACAGGACACAACAATTTGCGGGTGAAGCCCATGCAATGGTGAGTATAAAAATACCCAGTAGGTACCCAGAGACCCTCTATGGTCTCCCAGAATTCCAAAAATGAAAAACCACAAAACATGATCTCAATCAAAAATCATAAAGTAAAAGGAATCTCATACTAGGTATATAAGATAATGAACATGAATAATGATGATTAGTCATAAAGTTAAATCATATCATATCATTTAGAAGTTAAACTAATAATCCTTGAAGAATTCATTCTATTTCTGATCCACACAGGTTTGTAAGTCATCGATCCGTACTGGGTCTAAGTCATCGATCAACACAGGTTCATAATTCATTGATCCACACAGGGTCGTAAGTCACTCATCCACACAGGTTTGTAAGACGTCGATCCACATAAGTTCATAAGTTGTCGATCTACATAGGGTTGTAAGCCGCTGATACGGGACGAGTCTCTCTTAGGATGTTCTTCATCGGGTGACGCTACTGCTGATCCACACAGGGTTGATCTGATGCCGATCCCCAAAGGATCGCTCTTCAATTGACATCCATCCATAGGATTCCCACACTTGGTGGGCTTGAGTTCTGTATATTATTATCCTCATAACATTGGTTGTAAATCATCTACAAAGAAGTCCCATAAAGAGGTGACCTGAAGAACCACCATATCATAAGTTTTCCAATGATATAGACGGTGTGTCAATCAGATGCTGGGTTTGTAAGTTATAGTCATTTTAGTACTGAGGGATTGGTTGGATTCAAGTTCGATCCTACCCGGCCATACACCATCTCTCTCCAAATCCCATGTGGGGTATCTCAAAAAGAGTACCTCATCTTAAGGATTATAGCGCTATAGACTATTTTTCAAATGGATGTCTTCATTATAAGTTATGGTCTTTGTAATCGAAACACGATCAAATTAGGTATGGGTCTGGTCTGACCTAGTCTAGAGTGACCTGACCTGGTCTGAGTCGTCCCGAACATACCCAGGATGACCTGGAACATAGGGCCAGGACCAAATAGGCTAAGGCCAGCCCGATCTAGCCTGCTGGGCCACGGGACTAGCCAGGCCAACCATGCTGGGGGCGGGCCGCCAGCTAGGCAGGGTCCCCCCAACGTCCATGGTCCTTTCATGTATTCTAACTGTGGTGCCACCCTAGTGTTTTTTCATCTAACCAGTCCTGCGGGACTGGTCACAGACGTGACCCGTTGGTGTGGGTCTGCCTACCGTAGCAGCCGGAGCCACGATGCCTCCTCCGCGCTAGCCTGATGTCTACCGCCAGTTCCTCCGTGGCATGCCTCTACGCTACCGTGTGCCACCGATGTAGTCGCTGACAGCCCACCATGAAGTTTTCCTAACCACCGAACATGCTCTGGTTATCCATTTAGCATCTTTTCTGTGCCTACGGGCCTCCTGGGAGTCCTGCTTCACTGTGTGGCCCTCGAATTGACATTGATAATATGTTCGTTGATTCACCTCGAAGAACACACCAAGAACCAGTCTGATTGAGGGTCTGAGCCTTGTTCAGTTCGTCTCAAGACCTCCAACATAGAATTATAACATGGAAAGGAATCATTCAATACAAGATAATGATTAAACGAAAATCAATTCCGCACAAATAAACTCCCGCATGTTTGTACGAACCATGGATCTACCCATTAGTCTATTTATCTCTGTTCATTGTAATTTTTCATGAATTAGGTATGATGAATCATTAAACACATAGAAAATATTTATTCCCCTACCCTGAACTCATTGGAAAATATTGCTAAATAAGAAGAATAATATCCTCTGGCATTGTGATTCAACGTTCATCCAGGCTTCTCGACCTACAGATCGATTCATCAACAAGCATAATTCATTCCATGTTCTTCGTTGGAGGGGGTTTCTTCCAGTGCTTCATCAAATGATCTCCTACAGATGTCCAATCCCTTTTTCCAATGGTTTGATTAATATTTTTGAGTTAAAGAGTATAACTCTACGCTCATTAATGTGGTCCATTAATTAATTAATTAATGAACTAATTAATTATTTGATGGTGTGGTTACATAACCAACTGTAACTATTCATTTAATGACATGTTAACTTCAGATTCCCACCACTATTCCTCTATGATTTCAGAAAGAATAAAATAACTAATTTTTTTTTTCTAAAAGGACGAAAAATGAACTTTTTCATCCGAAGTTTTTGTGTCGACGTTATTCTTCGCCTAATAGAATACTGGTGCTAAAATTTAAACAGTTCCCTCAGATTTTTTATCTGAGAATCAATTTAAAAGATAGAAATACCCACCCACATGTTTAGTGAATGTACCATAAAAAGTTCAAAATTCTATTCTGGGATCTCCATGCCTAGGAATCATGTGCCGTCAATTTTTGCAGTCTCATAATAATTTCATATAATTTTAAAAACTATATGTAATTATCAGGTCTCTATAATTCACACATAAATATATCCACGAACATATGTAAGTGGATCCTTACTTATATTCTCATATGAATATACCCATCTCAACTCACCTACCAACTCATTATCTGATATACACGTAGGCATAGCAATCCCTATACTAGTATACTCAATTCCATGGAAGAATATTCACATAACGGAGGAACCTATATATATATATATACTTATGCACACGTAGGCCAGTCGCCTTAGACCTAGTGGCTCAAAACCACAAAGCAAGGTCCAACATAATACAAAATAATTTATAAAAACTGTAAATCAATTAAAGAACCTAGAAAAGTTATTTTGAATCAATGAAGAAGGTGTAAAACCTCACCTCGGATTCTGGAAACGAACCGATTCAACCTGAATCACTTCACCAACAAGGGTAGTTGTTGGAACCTACATGAATCATTTTTAATAAACCATTAGTATGACCTAAAACAAAAAGAGAACTAATAATCAGGTTGAGATATATTTTTAGGGTTTCATCTAAATGAGAGGGGGGATGGGGAGACATGAAATCAGTCGTAAGAGAGGAGAGTAGAGGTACATGATACTTACCTTGAATACCCAGGGAGAAATATCTATGAAATAGAGAAAGAAACATGATTGACTATTTAGGTTAGAGGGAGGCATTGTGCACGACTGTAGAACCCCCCAGGTGTGTTGTGCGGGTGAGATGGTAATATGAATGAGGGTTTTATTTTATTTTATTTTCATTTAATTTAATTTTATTTTATTTTATTTTTAATAAAATTGTGTATCCCGTACGGTTTGGTCCACATTGTTTGGAAAACCATGTATTAACAATGCACTCTTTACTAGGAACCGGGGGAGTTTCACATGTGTTGACCGCATGGTTTGGTAACTGTTCACCAACTGTGTGGTCAATAGTGTTGATATACTACCATAAAATGTACATCGTGATTTCAAGGCACGTGGTTTGGAAAATCATGTCCAGCTTATGTGGAATGCCTCTACCTCATCTATAAAAGGCTACATAGATTCTTACAGTGGGTTGCACAGTTTCAGTCAAACCATACACCCAGTGCAGACCATTCTAAAAATATATTTTTTTATTCTACACTTTTGAATCCTTTCGTAGAACCCAAGAAACAATTCGAGTCTTCATCGAAGTCCCAAAACGTCTTATTGAAGGGTTAAAACTCTAATAATTTAATTCTGAATATTATTTTAAGGAAAACCCATATAGTAATTGAAAAAGTTAAAATTCCTTTGTATTTTCATCCATTTAAAAATATATATCATTAAAAACATTCCATCATAGAAATTCTCATCCATGAAAAGCCTTCGAGAACAACATAAAAACCACTCAACCAACTAGGGTCACGATGATTATTTCAAATATCCGTGTTTCATTTCTGAACGTCCAACACATGCGAACGACAGAAACCATCAGAAAACTCAAGGAACAAGTAAGGAAAAAGATTTATAAAGGCTCTACCTACCACATGGTAGACCCTTATTAACTAAAAGTGTTGACCCAAGAATTATATCATGCCAATAGATTTCTCAGGCTCAAGAGACTTATATCAAACCATTACTAAAGAGTAAAATCCCATGGACAATTCTTTTGTTTCCATTCCATGTTATCTCAAGAGGAACAAGAAAATACCCATACTAGCGGGTTTAAAATTGGGGAAACCACTACAGATTTCATTCCCAAGTTATTTTCTTTTAAACATATTTAATTTTTTAATCAATTTAAAATAATCAAATCAATTAATGTAGTACATATTCAAACAAAATCACAAAGAACCATATTTTTAAAAAGAAACTCAAAGAAAAACATTCAAGTTTCATAAAACACCCTTTTCTAAAATTATACATATGTTGACATCCCATACATATTAAGAAAAGAAACTATTGAGTAGGTAAGGAAACCTATGAAGGTCCCACTAATCAGACATTGGTTCTCCAAAAAGAATCCTAGTAGCATTTGCTCAAATTTCATGTCTGTAATCTCTGAAATGGGTCACTCTAAATGAACATTGCTTCCACAAACCCACTTGGGTCCGATTACACAATAAAACATTTAATAAACTCATTTCAAGTTAAAACAAAGTAAATTTTACATTTATGACCATATCAAATGATACAACAAGGATTTCCCATTAACATGGGGTTCCATTTCCCAATTCATGAAGCTCCCATTCACTTTATGGACTGAGAAGTGGATCCCTTTAATCATAATCAAAATCAACTCAGGTGTTAACATTCTCTAGTATACAACTGTTATATTATATGGGTGTATATATAATAACCTATAATGTTCCCACACACTTTATAATTTTTCATTTATCTCCCATTTACTAACCAATCCATCTTTTCATTCAAACCATAGTAGCCTTTTCAATTTAACACATTTTCTAATATTTTTCATATATTAAAATCTTGATGGTTTTAATATACAGATATCCATTACCTATTATAAGGCACCCATACACATTATCATCAAAAAATGGGTCTGGTTTATCCACAACCCATATTATTTCATCCCATTAAATCATTACATTTTAACCAAACATTACATGTTATTGAAAGAAGAAACACAAAATCATGAAGTATCATTCATGGCATAGATTAATATTAATAGGAGAACTAAAATGCAACTACAGGGAAGAACACTATGCATGGAATGTGAATTTTTTGTGTTCCTAGTATAATACATGTAATTAAACTCTATTTCCATGTTAGGATAATGGAAAAAATCCATAATTTCCATAAATCATAAGCAGGGGAAAGTAAAACTATCTATCTAGGTGAAATCATATCAATTGTAATAGAAAACAACATGAACAAAAATCCCTATCCTTGGCCACAATTTCATTTCAAGTATGTGGGGTGATAAGTTAGAAAAATGGCTACTAAAGAAGCACCAAAATGTTCCTTGTATCCTATCTACCAACCCAAAAAATATAATGAAAAAGGAAAAAATTCATCTTATACAAATTTGTAACATCCGAACCCTTCTTACCATTGAACCTGTAGCCATACTGGTGGGTCACATTGCCTTATGCGCATCTCCCCATACACCAAGGGATACCGACAAGTAGGGAATGATTTGGGGGGTTATATGGGGATACAATACCCTTTTATTTTAGATGTGCAATACTATAGAATTTTAAATAAAATATAATATATAACTGTGGAAACAGTAAATAAGAATATCATAGAGAAGCGAAAGAATAATATATCCAGATTAAAAAAATTGGCTGGTGCCAGTTTATTCAATGAATTGTAGATGGATGCTAGATACCTAAAAGTAGTAGTCAATACAACATGCATTTCCATACTGTTCGAAATAATGAAAAGATAGAAAATCCCCAAGGGTGATATTCATGAGCATCATGAGCTACAATTCAATGCTTTTCTTATAACTCCTTAGGTACAAATATATAGAAATAAACCTATGACCTACAAATAAAGGGTATAGTTTGGTTCCAAGGGAACCCAAGCAGGGTGTGAGATATAAATATCAGTTGTTCAGCATACACGGTGTCAATATCAATCAACTGTAAATATATTTTAGATAGTGATGTCTTCGTAAATCTAATAAATGGAAATAAATAGATAAGTGAACACTTGTACGTGTTTCCAAAGGAAACATGACAACTATACTAGCTTCATCTTGATGCAAGAATAAGAGTTTGACTATGAATAATATATAAATATAATAACTTAAATTCTGAGAGAGATATATACCATCATCCTATATGAACCAGGTCTGTAACAATTCCAAATTTCTATATACTTTGGATTCCACTTCTGGCTAGACCGAGACATCACACAGAGTCATCCATTTTTAGGGATACCTATGACGGTCTAACCCCTAGTTAAAACTCCAAGAGCTCTCACGGTCTCATGGAAATAAACATGGATGCTTAGAAAGTCCCCCTACCTAAGGCTCTCATGGTCTTTTAGAAACAAGCATTGGATGGATCCGGACGTAACACATAGAAATCTATTAATAGGGGTAGTGCTCACTGTCTATACCTTGGCTCTACTCCATAAGCTCTCATAGTCTCTATAGAATCACTATAGAAAATCACATTGTCATTATTCCCAAGGTCTCACATGGTCCCTTGGAAACCCTACCTATTATCTGCATAATCAATCACAACTGAAAATGAATGAAGCATTATCCTAAAATTCATTTCATTAACCCATCTCAAATACATATAAGAAAACATGTTTAAATTTATAGACAATTCAATACATATTCGAAATTTAAATTAATTCCTAACATAGTCTTGGTAACATTTATACAAAAATCCCTACATGCATGTCCTTTATCATACACATGTAAGGGTTGTATCCCTTTTTTGAAAACATCATTTACATTTATAATTAAAAGCCTAAGGAAACCCCAATTATGAATTTCAATAATAAAGTTCAATTCAATTTCAAGAAGTCATTCAATTTGATCCATTTTATATAAATCAAGTTATTAATCATGACTAAACCATTTATTCAAGGCTTGCCATTTAGGGTGAGACAATACTATTAAATGTCATCTCACCCAATTTTATTAAACATGGAAAACTAAATATAGGTACAAGTGTCATGGAATGAAATAATATTTATCACCCTTATAGAAATCAACCATTTTATATAATCCATTATAAGAATTCTATTTTCGAAAACCAAATCATTTATCTCTTTAAAAAATAGTGACTAAATTCCAACGACTCAAGTGTAAGGAGTGGTTTCAAGTCCCCAAGGCATGTTCCTACTAGGGATAATGTAACATAAAGGGATCAAACATCCTAACAAGTCATTTAACAATTGTTATATCAAGCATGAAGAAACACCATGGTATTAAGGCAGATAATCATAAAATTATACTCTCTACTTTTTTATCTTTAAGACAATGTGACTCTGTTAGAGGGGTTGTATTATAAAATCATGAAATTATTTAAAAAAACATTTATCATGTTTTTTCAATTAATTCAAGGATCGAAATTCAATTTATCAAAATGATTCTTTATTCTGTTTAATTGATGATGTTGTTGAAATTAAAGGGAATGAAACGGAATCCTACATTAGGGTGGAACCCAACTGAGCAACTTTGATCATGCCACTTTCTAACTAGATGTTTTTTCTCCCCCACTAAGCATACTCTCTTTCACATAAATTTAAGGACACCTATCCCTTTTACACACTTCTGCATAGAGACAAAAATATGCAAGGGGATCCTAACATATATTAAAATATGAATATACCTATCTTCACTCACATATGCATGAATTATCATATATATACATTGGAACACCAACCCTTTAAAATATATTCACTTCCATAGATTAATATTCACATAATAGGGGGACCTACATATATATATATAGTTACCTATGTATATAAAGGTGAGTCTCCCAAGACCTGGTGACCATAAACCACAAAGCAGGGTCCAATGCACTACACAATAATTAATAGGGACCTTAAAATAATTTTTGAACCAATAATAGATTGTGAAAAATAAAGAATAAGGTGTAAACCCTTATCTCATATGGTGGCGATGAACCCTTTTAACCCATATTGTTTCACTTATAGGGGAGGTTTTTGGAACCCACACAAATGGTTCCTAGGAAGCCCTTTCCACGACCAAGAACAAAAAGAAGTCCAACAAACAGGTTGAACCCTACCCTTAGGGTTTCATCCTAATGAGAGGGGTGATGGAGACACCTGAAATTGGCTGAAAGAGAAGAGATGAATAGAAAATAAGCCTTACCTTGATGATTATATGAGAAAACACTAAGTAATGAAAGAAGAATCTTGATAGAAGGAGGCTGGAGGGAGGTATCATGCCTGATGGGAGAACCCCCTAGGGGTGTCTCATGAGTGAGAGGGGATGATGAATAGTGGATTAGATATATTATAACATATTATATTTTAATTTCATTTCATTTCATTTCCTTTTTAAAAACTGTGTATCATGCATTGTTTGATCCATAATATTTGGAAAACAATTCACCGACAATGTGTGCTTTATTCGGAATTAAGGGTATCCCGTAGGGGTTGGCCTCACAGTTCAGAAACCATGTGCCAACTATGAGTTGATGGGGGTTGTTCTACTTCTACAAAATGCACACTATGTGTGATAGTCAAATGGTTTGGAAACTTGTATGGTGTCCAAGTGAAACACATTAGCCTCATCTATACAAGGTCGCACAGTTTCCTACAGTGGGCCACATAGTTTTAGACAAACCATGCACCTTGTGTTGACCCTTTTAAAACATGATTTCTCAGAGTCCATTTCATCAAAAATCCCTTGGGACACCCTGGAAACTTTTTGAGCCTTCACACATGTCCAAACACATAATTTTGAAGTGTTCCTATTCTCATAATTTAATTCTTAATATTAGTTTTAAATACATCACATTCAGTAATTGAAAACGTTCGGATTCCTTTAGATTTTTTTTCATGTTCAACACACGTATTGTTACATCTGATTATTGTATTACCACATCGAACAAGGATGATTTAGATGCACCGTATTATAAAGTGGTGTATATACCTCTCCCATCATGAGACCTTTTCCAGGGGATGTAATAGATCCAGATACAAGAGAATGCAAGACCGTTCATGCTAGGCCCAATGTGGAAAATATCATGATCATGGGATCGATTTGTCCATTACAGATGGTATCAGAGCCAATTTATATTGGATGAGCCAATGAGGATTCTGAGCCTTTTTAGGGGTGGATTACAATAATTCAACATCAATGGAGGTGGAATATGATGAACCACTTTATAAAGTGGTGTCGATACCTCTATCTTTGGGATTCTTTTTCATGGGACATGATACAGGGCTAGAGAACATGGGAATAAAACCATGCGGTCTAGGCCCAAAGTATAAAATATAATTACTGCAGCATAAACTAGTCCATTATAAATACTCCTTACCATTAGAATTTTATATAGTGAAATTTTTTATACCAAATACTTTGAGTAATATTATGTTTCTCAAGGTCATCATCGTTACTTTTTCCCTCCAAGAACACCTCTAATAATGTGGTTTTGAATTAGTGAATAGGTCCCCATATTAAATATATTTGATTCTCTTGAATAGTTTAATAATCTTCAATTATTTTGGTCTGACATAGTAAATGCCTCTTTTATTATCAATAATTGTTTCCACAGACAAATCATCTTATGAAAAAACCATTATGTACTTTGGAATGGAAAACTTCATATAGTTGGTTTCATTAATGTGTTTAGACATAAATGATTTATTTTAATAATTAGGATAATATAAGACAATTTGAGCATAAATCCCATCAAGTTATATTTCATTGGTACTTAATAAAATTAATTTCTTCGTAGACTTCAATAAAGGGACCAATACGATCCAAGAGTCAATTTAAATTAAATATGATGAGAATATTCCAAAATCATATTCTTAAATTGGTGATGATGTTGATTAACCTAGTATAACACCTCCAAATCCAAAATATTCTACTATAATTGATGTTTATCTAGAACCCCCTTCCAGTTCTTTACCCATTTCATGGGAAAAATCCATATTCCATCATTTTATGAATGTTAATGGTTAATTAAAATTCAGAACTCATACTAAGTGGTTAGTGTTAAATGAGGATTAATATGAATACTTTCTCTCACACATTAAAGAAAATTATATTTTTGATTCTATTAATGATTAAAATTATAAAATTTTTATGTAACGTGAGTAGTAAAATTCAAAATGAACAACATTTGGACTCTTAATGAATGGCCTGAAAGACATACTGTTATTACCACCAAGTGGTTTTTTTAAATCAAATTAATGATCCCGGAATTTTCTTCTATAATAATTCTTTACATGTAGCCAAAGGCTATAGTCAATAAGTAGTTCTATAATATGGTAAATAACTTTCACCAATTGCTTTATATAATTCATAATAATATTATTAGTATTTAATGTTAATTTTAAACTCAATGATTTTAAAATTGAGTTCAAATTTTTTTTTTAAAATTTTTTTTTTCTCTAAAAATATTTTTTTCTACTAACCACATGGCTAATAAAATCCTACTTCTCTAAATAATAATTTCTAGTTAAACAATGTTCAATACAGTTTAAAATAATCCCATTGGACTTTTAAATAGTGGTCAACTAAATTAATTTTATCCAATTATTTTAAAATGGGATGATTTCATTCGACTTTTTTCTGAAAAAAAATTCAAACGATTTACTAGTCTATCATATTTTTATTGATGATATTATTTTTTAGTCATCTAAATAGTCTCCTTGTAATGAATATTCGGTTTTAAGGAATACTTTTTTGATCTGAGTTTTATAAAAAAACAAAAAAAATCATGGGGTTTTCATATTTCTCAAAATTCAAATTTAACTTTTTATATACATAGTAAATATACTAATAAAATTCTAAATATATTTTCAATTGATTTACTAAGAAAATTAGATCATGAATGAGTAAAACTTGTAATTTAATGTTGAATGGAGCAAACAAATAGTAAAAAACATTATTTATATAAGAATGATTGGAATTATACATTAACTTATTATGACTAGGTATTAAATCATGTTCATTGTAAGCCTGTGTGATGCTCATTATTCCAATAAGAATGTATCTCATTTTAATAACCCTAAAAATAATTTTTTTCTAAAATGAACTAAAAACATAAAATATTTTATACTATGTAAAAATTTGTGATGTTGATTTTTGAGGATTCCAACTTTATAAACAATTTACTAGAAGGATTTTTCATCTACTAGAAAAAACTCATTATCTATTATATTAGAAGGATAAAAACAGTTTTGATTTTTCTATAGGATAAGTGGAATATATATCCATTTAAAGTTATTATTACCAAGTTAATTGGATGAAACATATTCTCTTATAATTTGTTCCAACATATTATGTGTTCCATATTATTTGTCAAATTACAACTATATTTGGTTTAATAAAAATACTATCAAAAACTCATTCACTAGCCACGTAGATATAAGATACCATTTTATTTGGTATGAATTCATAAGGTGATATCATTCTTGAATATTTTTTAAAAACCTAAAATTTATTGATATATTCACTTAAATACATCTTATTGATTGATATTTCTTCTCCAAATGCATGTTAGGTTTGATTATATTGTGATAAAGATCTGATTATATTTTAAATATTTACAAAATTTTCAAAATTTTTCTTAATTTTTAATTTTCATCTAAAAAAATTCGTTTTTTTCAAGATAAAAATGATTTATATACCTTTCATATTTTTTTTTAAAAGTAAATTTGGCTTGATACTCTATGAGAAATTATATTTTAATGATATAGATTAGTGGATTTATCACTATAATATATTCTCTTATATATTTTTCTAGAAAATTGTATACTGGGATTTTAAACATATTTCAATAATGGGAATGAGTTTTGGAACTTTATTAGACATATTTTTTGACATAACTTGATGATTTTCTATGGTTTGTCGACATAATCATTTCTAAACATTATTCCTGGATAGAATTTTTTTTAAAATAATTGTTTCATTTTCTAGTATTTTAAATATCTATGAACCATTTATCTCTCTCAATGAATTAATTTATAAGGTTATAAATCATGTTAATATTTAAATTATTATAGAAGATATAACTTTTTTAAAAAATTTAATTTACATGCTCCTATAAATCCTTATTTTATAATCATAATGGTGGAGATGTTTTAGAATTTATCTCGAAGGTGGAGAGTATTATTTTTCGGGAGAAGTTTTATATGGGAGAATATTTATGTTAAGGAGGATAATTTTAAGTAATTTTTAATGTGCTGAAATCATGAAAACTCAGCCTTTGATATTTTTTTTAAATTATTATCTTATTATATTCCTTTTTTAATTTACTTATTAATCAAATGTATGTGATTACCAAAAATGGGGACATTTTTGTTCTGATCACAATATTACTTTTTCATTATCAAAAAATATTCTTTAATGCGTATAATAATTTCAGTTAACTTATGCATAGATAGTTTTGATAACATGATGTAACAATCAATTAAGAACCATAAAATATCCTTAAAAGAGTTGTAATTGAAGTATTATTGACTTTTAAAAATCATGAAAAAATGTAGCAGGTCATACATGGAAGTAGATGAACCACTTATTTCATTTAAAGAAACAACTGGACAAAATGGCTAGTTACATAGAATATTAGACTATTGTTCTTATGATAGGTTCATTTTCAAAAACAATTATTTTTCTAGAATCTGATGGGTAAGTTGGTCTTTGGTGTATTGATTAAAAAAATATTTTCTGTTTATAAAACCATTCATGGAGAAAACCATTTCAATTGTATAGATACATTTATTATAGTTCAAACCTTAGTTAAATTTGGTATTAAATTACTTCCACACTCCCTAGACAATTCCAATGGTTTTTTGAATAATTTAATCGATATAAATAGAGTTATTGGGTATCCATACCAATAGAAAAGTATATCAAATTCATTATATGATGCTAAATTTCTACAATCACAATAAATCTCTATAGAGATATATTTTTCTATGTCCTCTTTGATTCTTCATAGAGTGTGTAAAAATTATATTATCTTGTCACTCTGATATTAATTATCAAAACATATTGGAATTATTTATTTTCTTTGAGATAATTCATATTATAATAAATTTTATTACTTCCAGGAAATCCCTTCCTTTTTATCTTTATTCTAATATTGGTTCTCACAACTGTTGAGGTAAGGGAATTCAGATTTATTTCCATTTAAGTTGAAAAGGAAATGGACTAGTTTATTTTGGGGATCATATATTTCTTATTAAATAGATAGATTAAATTTTAATTATAGTTTGTTTAAATAACATAAAATTATTGGATCTCTGTTATCTTGGATACATTTAAACCCAATACACCGATACACTAAATCAACATGTCATTTAGTTGGAATCCATATATTATCATTGACATTTATTTCATAACAACCTTGAAAAAAATTACCTTATTATTTCTAAATTTTCATAAATTTCACAAGATCAGTTATTTGAAATTTTATTTTTTAATATATTAAATGAAACTAACCAAACTATTGAATAATATTTATTTCCTAAATTTGTGTCTTATTTTATTTTATACTTCACAAACTATATCCTTCCATTAATAAAGTGATACCGTTGGGCTTTGACTTTATTATGACTGTTGGAAAATATGACTGTTGGAAACTAAAATCTTAATGTTACAATTATTGTTAATAAATAAAAGTGATCTTGGTTAATTAATACAGAAAGAAGATTCAATGGCCTCATCCAGTAGACTCGGTCCATACGAAGCCTATAAGTCAGAGCTTGGGAATGAGGTATCCCTAATAGGCATTGCTCTGGCCCAAGTCCAAGCTAAGAATTAACATTTGAAGCTTGAATGAAATCCCCTAAGAGAGAAGTCCATCCTAATAGAAATCCCCACATGGGAAATGTTTTCAATCTTCCCCAAGATTCTATCACCATAAAACAACTTACACTTATGTCCTATATAGGTGTTATAGGGGGCTATGTAATGAGACCTTAGATACTTTTTGTGATCTCTGGTCTAAATAAAATTGATATTTCTTCTTATGGTAAAATTTGTAAATTTCAAATGTTCGGATAAATGTAGCATGAATTTATATAAGTTCCATGTTATTGATGAATTTTGGAAAAGGGTATTTTAAATAATTTATGTATACTTTTAATAATTAATAATGTTAAATTAATTGCAAAAAATGGTCTTTTATTGTTGTGATCAGTAAATAATTTAGAGTCTAATAAGATAAAAATATGTTTTACTTAATACTAAATTATGAATAGTAACATACCCTTATGAATAGTAAAGAATACTAAATCGAACATAAAAGATAAACTTCTCCCATAAATGTGTAAATATAATGTAGACATCTTAAAAGTGAAAAAATGATCATAGTATATGTTTTCGTATTTTTATATGTCATAAATAATTTTTTTTGAATATTTTGATTAATATATTAATTTAAAATTGAAATTTATTTTCATATAATGTAATCATAAATTTTTTACTTTGTTGTCTTATGGTTATACAATAATTTTATTGGACCATGATTACTTATTCAAAGTGTTACAAAACGAGTTATAGATTTAAAGTTGTTTATTTAGAATAAATATTGATTTTATTTAAAAATTAAATTTAAAAAATTTAAAATTTTATTTTTGTAAAATGTATTTCACCTTTGAAATAGAGCATCAATATAAGGTTAGGGTAAATTTTTGGGATTTTTCTGAAACAATTGATTTATTGGTGAATTTTAAAAATACAGTTTTGAGTTTCAGTTGATTAATGACATCATTGATGATGTAATTATGAAATAATCATATTGGTCTTTTTATGAGTAGTATTATATGCTATGATGTGTCCCATGTGGCCGATACCATGTGTAAATATGATACAGAAGCCCATGGTTTTTCAAATACAACTAATGAGGTGTCCCTTGCAAATTAATTTAATATTTGTGATTTTCCCTATAAATAGCAAGACATTCCTTCATTTGTTTCATTCCAAAATCCTCCTCAATGAAAATATGGTCTTTTAACCTCTTGAGGAGTCTTCCCATGGTTCCCTAAATCCCCCATAGTCCAAAAATTCAAACTTTCAAAATTACTCTTCAAGGTAAGGGAACACTTCCCCCTCCTCTTTTAAGTCATGACTTCCTTTATGTTATGTCTTCTAGATTCTATTTTATTCTATTGGTGTATGTTCTTAAATATAATTTGTAATATCCATTTCATGTTCAATTTATGGGAGAACATTTCTGTTCTCATCGTCTGATTTGTTTTCTGAATTTTTAAGTGACACCATAAGGCTGCTGAATTATGGTAAAAGAAATCGCATCTTCTCTTTTCCTTCTAGTTTCATTTTTTATGGTATTTCCTTCAAATATCCATTCCATGATCTTATTTATTTTTATTCTATACCCATACTGTATTATGATATATTTATTATTTCTTGACTCTTTTCCCCTATCCTTTCAATGTTTTTTAAAACCATGTTATATAGTCGTTATGCTGCAGAATCTTCATCTCAAAATCATTTTTTCTCAAAAAATGATTTTGTTTGATTTATCAGAATAACCAATTATATTTTGATTTATAGGAGTATTCATAAATACATAAAATTGATCTATTTTATTCTTTAATTTACATAAATATTACCCCCTCTCCCTTTCCATGGGTTATAATTGATATAAAGATCTTATTTTTAAGTACATTTTTAACGTCACGATTTTGACACGAATCACATTTCATTGATTATATTTGTGTTATTTATGAAATGTTTGATTATGATATATGTATCTCACATGAAAGTTAATAAATATTAAGGTTGTGCAATGAAATCACTCCAATGAATTTGGTAAATAATTTAATCTCTAGAGATGATAAGTTTCACAGCACTTTGGTGAATAATCTTGGTAATCTTTATGAAACCTTGTGGATGAACCTTGGTGATATGTTCATGAATGTATAAATTAAATGTTGTAGCCAAATAATAAAGTTATTATTCACATAATTTTTATTATGATATGCCTCTACATCTATTTCTCATGTCTTTATTTTTTTATCAAGTTCATATTGATTTCACATGTAAACTGATTACCTTGTTTTCCATACTAGGCCTTCTTCTCACCCTTTCCTTTGATATAAGTATCCTGGTTTTGAGATGGAATAATTTTGCTTTGGAATAACTTATAATGAAGACCTTCAAGTGTACTTGAAGAATGTTTTATGTTTTCATGTGTTATGTTCCTGATTTCCAAGACACTAGACATTAAAGATCATATGTTTTCAAAATGTAATGAAAAGTTATTTAATAAAAAGAATGGATTCCATAGTTGGAATAAAAGGATAGTTTAGTTATTTATTGAAATTAGGATTTAAAAACATTAGTAATAACCCTATAGATAAATTTAAATATAGGAATACATATTGGTATTTTGGTGAGTATTGAGTAAGTTGATTATCAAGAAAATACATCTTTTCCTGGATTCGAGCACTTAGAAGAGGCCTTGGCACATATGTACCTAGGAGTAAAAACATTGAAAATGAGTTTAGGGCTTGACCTGGGGTATCCTATTACACGAAAATGGTCCTTGATACATTATTGGTTATTACACTCTCTCGGGATATGTTTGGTTAATAATAAAATTTCTATGAATAATTATGATGAGTTTATAGAGAAATGTAATTGATTAAAGCATGATGTTTTATGACATAAAACCTTTTATAGTTAAAAAATTCATATGTGAAATAATCCTCTCACTAATTTTTTATTCAATTAGATAATGAAAGGAAATAGGAGGAACCATGAAAATAGTGACTGCAATGGACCATGCGCAGATGATCCTCTAATGGAAACCAGAATAAAGACTTTTATAGGAATGAGGAACCAACTGACTATAGTTATGGGAAATATCATGAATCAAGATGAGAGAACGATGTCGCTGCAAAGGGAACAACTTTCTGTTGAATCTTTTATCTTTCAATGACCACCAAAATTCATTCGATCTACCAACCCATTGATTCTTGGACTATGGATCAACTATACCGAGAAGATATTTTTTGTGCTTTGCTATTCTGAACAATAGAATATTACCATGGTTGTTTATCTCATATAGAAATAAGAAGATCAATGGTTTGAAATGATTAAACACACAAGTCCATGAGTGGAAGTTGAGGCTATGGAGTGGGAAGAGTTTAGTGGATATTATTCAATATGTATTTCTGTCGATCCATGAGAACAAGAATAGAGGAGTTTCTGGAGAAGAAGAAGAAGGATATTGAATCTGGAGGATGCCACTAGATGAACATCACAAGGATTTCACGTTACACATCATGATTTTTCATGGATCTAAATTATAATGTTGATAGATTATTCGGTGGGTTGATACCCCATCTACAGAAGAATCTTTCCAACCAATATTATGATAGCTATTAAGAGATCGTGTGAAGTGCAATGAATGTCAAACTATAGTTTGGTTAGATGAAATGGTCTCATAAATCCAATAACAAGAAAAGTTCTATGTATCCAATATTAGGGAGGAGCTTCGATTAGGGAAGAGGAGACAGAAATGTACAACGTCCCATGTGTAATAAATGTAGTAATAAGAATTCAGGGAACTGTTTTCTTAGGATAGGGAAGTGGTAAAAGTGTGGTAGATATGGCCACATTGTTTGGATTTGTCGGAGTGAGGTGAAACCACAACTTCCCAACACTAACAACAAATGGAAGAAGGTGCAGGACCTACCAGATGTGAAATTCTATAATTGTAGAGAACATGGGAAATTTTCCAATCATTGTCCAAATCTGTGGGTAGTGTAGGGGAATCACCATCAGCCTTAGAAATGGCCTAGCGAACAAGGTCGTACTTTTTCAATCACTATGGGTAAAGTGGAAGTGCCAAATGAAGTGGTGGAAGGTACACTTGTTGTTCTCTCAAAGCAAGAATGTACATTTTTTGATTATGGATCTATGCATTCCTTAATTTTTTCCATGTTTGCAAAGAATTTTAAATCAACACCCCAATTTTCTAAAAGTTGAGTTATCAATGAATACTCTGGTGGGATTATCAAAACATATTTATGTTTATAAACTCGAATATTTTCTTTAGTGAGCACAATATTATTATAAATCTTTAAGTCATTCCCATGCTAGAATTCGACATTATACTAGCGATGTACTAGCTCTCAAACTATAATGCTAAGATCAAATGCAGAAGCAAGGAAATATTAGTAGTATTTAATGGGAAACCTAATCTTATCTTCTAAGGAGAGATATCTCAACATGATCATTGTCGAGAAAAACATCATATATTCTTCTTTACGGGGTTAATTGGTGAAGACAAAGAAGGAGATGGGAGCTTAAGGATAGAAAATGTCCCCATCATCCAATAATATGTTGACGTATTTCCTGAGGAGTTACCCAGACATCCCCCAGAAAGAGAGTTAGAGTTCTCCATTGAATGTGTACCTAGATCCCATCTGATATCAAAGACCCCACATTAGATAGAAAATGTAAAGCTGGAGGAGTTAAAGAAACACCTCCAAAATCATTTGAAGAGTCATTTTATTCGACTGAGTGTGTATCTTTGGGAAGCACTAGTTCTCTTTGTGAAGAATAAATATTGATCAATTCAGCTATGCATTTATTATAGAGAAATGAATGATAACACAGTGAAGAACAAATACCTCCTTCTAATAATTGTTGACTTATTTGACCAACTTCGTGGAGCTCAATTCTTCCATAAGATTGATCTTCGATATGGTTATCATAAATTGAGGGTGAAGAAAGAAGATAATCCCAAAACTTTTTTCCGATCAAGATATTGGAATTATGAGTTTGTTGTTTTTCCCTTTGGACTGACTAATGCACTTACTATTTTTAGGGATTTGATGAATAAAGTCTTTAATAAATATGTTGATAACTTTTTGGTAGTTTTTATTGATGATATTCTGATATATACCAAATGTTTTTGGGAGGTGAGGATCATCTAAAGGTTATTTTAAAAACTCTACAGAAGGAGAGGCTTTTTGGGAAGTTCAGCAAATGTGAGTTCGGGTTATTGAAAGTGTCTTTCTTGGGGCACATTGATACCAATGCAATAATCATAGTTTACCCTGCAATGAAAAAAGGTGCAGAGGAGTGGCATAATCCAATAAAAATGACTAAGATTTGTATTTTCCTTGGACTGGTGGGATATTATAGGAGGTTTGTGAAAAAAAATCACAATATTCTAATCCATTATTATAGTTAACTCAAAAAGGGGTCATGTTCATCAGTAGAAAGGAGTGTGAGGAAGGTTTCAAGAGCTGAAGAAGAGATTGGTTCTGGCACCTGTCGTTACTTTTCCCTCAAGTATAGAAGGATTCATTTTTTTATCTATGCAACTCTAACAGGGCTTGGGTGCATCCTCATGAAAAATGAAAAGGTCATTGCTTATGCATCTTGATAGTTGAAGACTCTTGAGAAGAACAATCCAACGCATGATCTGGAGGTGGTTGTGGTTGTTTTTCTTCTGAATATATGGAGGCACTATCTTTATGGGGATAAATGTGATATATACTTAGTCCATCAATGTTTGAAGTATATTTTCACACAAAAGGAATTAAACATGAGACCGAGGAGATGGTTGGAACTTCACAAAGACCATGATTGTTCAATTCATTATCATCCCGGAAGAGAAAATAATGTCACTGACGAATTAAGCAGGAAATCCCATCTGTTCATTCCATGATGAAGATTCAAAGAGATCCATTGATCAATGACAAACTAATGTTGGACTTAGAAATTATATGGTAAGGGACATTATCCACCCTAACCCAACTAATTTCTCAACCATCATTACTATATAAGATCAAGAATGCTCAGAAAGGAGATCCTTTGTTACAAAAGAATTTTGAATTTGTGATGTATGAGATGCTTCTATAGTTAAATATTGATCAAGAAGGTGTACTGAAATTTCATACAAGACTATGTGTTCCATCTGTTCCGGAAATAAAGAAGGAGATGATAGATGAAGCTCATAGCGTTATATTAATTATACTTCCAAGAAGCACAAAATTGTATAGAGACCTTCAGAATCATTATTGGTGGGATAATATGAAAATAGAGATTGTTGACTACACTTAAAGGTTAATTTTATGCCAGCAGGTGAAGGTAGAGCGACAACTCCCTAAAGGGGTATTACAACCACTACCCATACCATCATAGAAGTGGGAAAATATCACTATGGACTTTATCAGTTGTCTCTTGAGAATATCCAAAAGAAACAATATAATAAGGGTAATTGTGGACTATCTCACCATGACTTCCCATTTTATCTCTATTCGGGATGATTTCTCTATTGATCAAATTTCCAAGATTAATGTAAACGAAGTGGTAAGGCTGCATGGAGTTCCACTTTCTATCATATCTGATCGTGATACAAGGTTTACATTAAAATTTTGGAGAAGTCCTCAACATGTTTTGAGCATTGAATTGAATTTTCGTATGGCCTATCACCCCCAATATAATGGCCAATCTGAAAGTAATATTCAAACAATTGAGGATATGATGAGAAAATGATCAATGGAATTTAATGGTGGATGGGATAATCATCTCCCGTTAGTTGAGTTCTCTTACAACAACAACTTCCACTCGATCATTCAAATGGCACCCTATGAAGCTCTATATTATAAGTAATGTAGAAATCCTACTTGTTGGAATGAATCTTGTGAGAGAAAGATTCTTGGGCCTGATCTTGTGCAAGAGATGACAGAAAAGGTCCATTCCATCTAGCAACACATTAAGGCTGCCATGATTCAGAAAAAGAGTTATTTCTACAACATTCAAAGGGAATTGGGGTTTAATTTTAGTGACAAGTTGTTTCTTCGAATTTCACCTTGGAAGAGAGTCATGAGGTTTGGGAAGAATGGGAAGCTCAACCCTAGGTACATGGGACCTTATAAAATCCTTGATCATGTAGGATAATTGGCATATAGGAATGCACTTCCTCCAAATCTAACACAAGGTCATGATGTTTTCAACGTATCCCTATTGAATAAGTACATACCAACCCTTCACATGTACTAAATCGAGATCTGGTACAACTGGAACATGACCTTTCTAATGAAAAACACCCGATGCAGATCTTTGATCGTAGAGAGAAGGTTTTATGCCACAAGACGGCCCACCTTGTTATGTTATTGTGGAAGAACCCAAAATGTGAAGAAGGCAAAATGGAACCAGAGGAGTCTGTGAGGTAGAAGTACTCACACCTTTTATCTTCTTAGGGTACGAGATAAAATTTTTGGGACAACATTTATTAATGGGGAAGAATGTAATGACCAAAACTATTGAGTAATATTTTCTTTTTAAATTTGTGTGTTATTCCTTTTTATTCTCTGAAAACTATATCCTTTAATGAATGAAGTGATATCAATGGGTTTCGACTGTAATATAACATTTGGCCAATATGACCATTGGAAACCAAACTCTTAATGTTACAATTACTGTTTATAAATAAAATTTATCTTGGTTAATTAATATAGAAAGAAAAGTTGATGGCCTCATCCAGTAGACTCAGGCAGTATGAAGCCCATCTGTCATAGCTTGGAAAGGAGGTAGCATCATTGGGCTTTGCTTTGTACTATGCTCTAGCTGAGCTTCAACATGTGAAGCTTGAATGGAATCACCTAAGGGAGAAGTTCAATCGGATGGAAATCACCACTTGAGAAATTTTTTCCATGTCGCCCCAATTTTATATCACCATAGCACACCATACTCTTAGTTCCTATGAAGGTGATATATGGGGTTCTGTAATGAGGCCTTAGATACTTTTTGTTATCTCTTTGTATAAATAAAATTTTTATTTTTTCTTATGGTAAATTTTATGAATTTCAAATGTCCTAATAAATGTAGGATAAATTTATAGAAGATCTATATTATAGATGTATTTTGGAAAACTGGTATATAAAAATATTTATGTATAATTTATATAATTAATAATATGAAATGATTTTTGAAAAATTGTCTTCTCCATTTGTGATCAATAAAGAATTTAGAGTCTAATAAGATAAAAATGATTTTTAGTGAATAGTAATGTATGAATAGTAACATACCCTTTTGAATATTAATGAATAGTAAGTCAGCCATGAAATATAGAAACATCACACATTAATGTATAAATATAATATAGATATCTTAAAAGTGAACCAAATCATCATAGTATAAGTTTTGGTATTTCTATGTCATAAATTATTTATTTAAAGTATTTTAATTAATTTAACAATTTAAAAAAGAAATTTATTTGGATAAAAAGTAATCATAAATTTTTACTTTATTTCTTTATGGTTATACACTAATTTTATGTGAACTTGATTACTTATTCAAGGTGTTACAGAATGAGTTATAGATTTAATGTTCTTTATTTTGAATAAATAATTATTTAATTTAAAATTTTAATTAAAAATATATAAAAAATTATTTTTATAAAATGGAGTTCATTTTTGAATTCATAGTATCAATATTAGCTTAGGGATAATTTTTGGTATTTTTCTGAAATAGTTGAATTTTCGGCGAATAGTAAAAAATAAAGTTTTGAGTTTCAGGTGTTTAATAACATCATTGATGATGTAATGTGGATTTAATCATTATGGTAGACTTATTAATTGTATGATATTATATGAGGTGTCTGAAGTGGCCAATACCATGGGAAAATAACATAGAAAATCCAATGGTATTGCAAATACCACCGTTGAGGTGTCCATTGGAAATTAATTAAATATTCCCTCTCTTTCCCTATAAATACCAATCCATTCCCTCATTTATTTCATTAAAAAATCCTCCCAAACAAATATATTGTCTTTCTAACTCTAAATTAGTCTCCCAAAGGTGCGCTCAAGCTCCCCAGAGTCCCATCCTTCATGCTCATGAAGTTACTATTCAAGGTAAGGGAACCTTTCACCCTCCTCTTTTAAGTCATGACTAACTTTAGGTTATGTCTTCTAGTTTCTATATAATTCTATTGTTGTATGTTCATCAATATCATTCATACTATCCATTTCATGTTCAATTGATGGTATAACATGTCTTCTCTCATCAACTAATTTTTTTTCGGAATTATTATGTAACGTTGTTAGGCTACCGAATTTTCATAAAAGAAATCACATCTTCTCTTTTCCTTCGAGTTTCTTTTTCATATTTTATTTCCTTAAAATATCCATATCATGATCTTATATCATTGTATTCTATACCCATATTATATTGTGGGTTATTTATGAGTGGGTGAATCTTGTCCCCTCTCTTTTCAATGTTTTTTAAAACCATGTTATATAGTCGTTATGTTGCAGAATTTTCCGCCCAAAATATCTCTTTTTTTCTCAAGAAATTCTCTTGTATTATTTATTTGAATTCCCAATTCTACTTTAATTTCAAGGTGTATTCATAAACATATAAAATAGATCTATTTGAATTTTTAATTCACATAATTATAACCCTCACTCCCTTTCCATGGGTTATAAATGACATAATGATCTTATTTTTATGTATTTTTTAAACCTCACGATTTTGACTTGAAAACCATTTCATTGATTATATTTGGTTTATTTATGTAATGTTTGATTATTATCTATGTGGATCACATTATTTTAAATACATATAAACTGTGCTCCCTCATAGCGCCCCAATGCATTGGGTAATGAATTTAATCTCTAAAGATGATAAGTTTCACGATATATTGGTGAATAACCTTGGTAATTTTTATGAAACCTTGGGGATGAACCTTGGTGATATGTTCATTAATGTATAAATTAAATGTTGTAACTACATAATAATTTTTTTTATTATGATATTCTTCTACTTCCATTTCTCGTGTCTTTATATTTTTTATCATGTTCTTATTGATTTCACAAGTAAATTGATTATCTTATTTTCTTTACTAGGCCTTCTCCTCACAATTTCCATTGATGTATGTCTCAAGGTTTTGAGATGAAATAATTTTTTTAGGAAGATCTTCTGATAAATATATACATGTGGATTAGAATAATGGTTAATGTTTTCATGCTTTGTTATCCTATCTTCAAAGGCACTAGACTTTAAGGATCCTCTATTTGTAAAATATAATGAAAAATAATGTTATAAAAAGGAAGGATGCCATATTAAATGATCATAAAAAAAATATGAGTAAATTTTTATTTTATTTTTCTTATTTTATGAAACACTATTTTATTATTCCAAATTAAATATTTGTTCTTTTTAATTATATCTTCAATTGGATTGAATTTTATTTAATCTCCCAAACAAATAACTTCATTTTGAATTTGATTATATGATTTTATTTTTTTAATTAAAAATTCAATCCCACCTACCATTTTCCCATAATCTATCCTGCACATATTTCCCTTACATAGAATTTTTTCTCACACCATTATTATGGAATAATTTATGATGTTATGAATAAAATTAGTACATGTGATTTTCATTAATGTATATATTGTGTCGAATAATTAATGATAGATATCAAATAAATTACAATAATTAATAACATTATTGTATAATTGTTAAAATGAATGTTTGATACAAAGAATAGGGGATATGTTCATTATTATTATGTCTAAATTCATTAAATCATGAAACTATAAAAGATCATTGACATGAAAGAGATATACTATTTTTTATTTTTTAATTATAAATTGTTATATCGAGTATTTTCAAGCTACTATCAAATTGATTATGTAAATTATATGTTTAGGGAACTAAATTTTGGAGTGTGTGTCTAGGGAATCCCAACTAATTCATTCTGAACTCTAATATGTTGTTTTAATATCAGGAAATATTGTTCTTATTCATGTATTGTCTATTATGTTGTAATGCTGATGGTGAGTAGAAATCATAGAGAATAGTAGGGGTAGTTGGTCTGTTACCATATAATCACATCAGAGGTTATTTTAGACCAAGGTGTGTAAGGATGAGTTTGGGATGCATCTTGTGAGGATGGAATCATTCTCAGGTGACTTAATATAACATTTGGTGTAGAATAAGGGTTCCCTAGATTTTGACAATATGGGGGTTTAGTCATTAAATGACATTACAATTCAATTTTCAGAATATTATCTGCAAGTTAGGGTGGTTTTAGGATTCATTCTAAGGTAGTCATCAAGATCCTGAATTGAGGTTCAATGTTGATAATATTTGATATTTTGAGGTAGTTTAGCCATATGATGATCAAAATTTTCTATCAAGTGATGTTTGGATATGATGAGTTTACAACTACATCAAGGTATTCCCATTATATTATCTTGGAATGTTCTAAAGCTGATAATGCCATTTTGAGGAATATTTAGAGTGTACAGGTTGTTTAAAGACGGTATAGGAAGATCCTTTTTTGTTCAGGTTTGTAACCTGAGACAAGAACCGGCATTAGACTGTCATTATCATGTGTTTTCTCATGTGATGCTTATATCAATAACCTATATTTTCTAAAGATGAAAAAATATTTTTCATTAATCAAGTATTTTTATGGGAGTAAAAATGTATTAGATTTAGATTTTATAAATTGAGCCAATGGTAGGGAGAACCATAGCATGAAAGAATATTTAGATGGTATTGAAAATGTTTTATTATATGTATGGGATTTGATAATAAATATTTTGGTGCATCTTTGATGGTTATGAGTGTTGAATCGGGATAAGATGACTTTGTGTCTTCTATTAGGGTTGTGTTTTGAAAGAAGGCTGATAGATTGCAAATAGAACATACCCATTTAGAATCAAAATTTATTTCCTGGATATATCAGGTCATAAATATATAACCATCAGGATATATCAAGGAAGATAATTTTTATGTCTGTGAATTCAAAATTCACTTGTCTATACATTAATTCGAAATTTTAGGATGAGGTTCTATTTTGAGGTTGGTGGATGGAAAATTTTGGAAACTAAGGTTTGGATCTAGAATATAAGAAAAGGAACCTTCGGATGAGTTTCTATTTGAATAATATATGTTTACTTAGATGTGCCTCAGGTTCTGTGGTATGTGTTGATGGTTTTTTTAATTTCAATTATGGATTTTAGGATAGCATCATGGTCCATGTAGTTAGCACACAATTATTTCTAATCGTGTATCCCAAACATGTGGACTAGTTATGTAGTTTCATGTTTTTTTAAATACTATGAGGGGATTCAAAAAAGAAACAAAAATAATATAATGAATAAATAAATAATGTTTTTTAGTTTTTGTTTGTTTTGTTAAATTGTATGTGATAACCATGAGAAATGGTATGTTTCGTATTATGAGGTTTTTATGGTAGGCACATGGTATTGAAATCCATGCAACAAAATTATGTGACACATTAAAATATTAAAATTTACAAAAAAACACTTTTGTCCCCAAAATCACCCGATTTATTTTTTCTCTATTTATTAGCCCCAATGCATCTATGTGATGCCTCTTTACCTCTCCTCATCTCTTGAGTGTTTTACCCTCACTAAATATCTTATTCTATTACCATCTGACGCATATGAGATCTATAGGTTTGTCAATAACTCTTCTTCCATCTGTTTTATCTTCCTGGAACTATCAGGTGTTGATCACCTTATTTTAGCTAAACTTTCATTTAGGGGTGTTTTTATAGTCTCTATATATCATCCAACTCATGTGGACTAATATAATATACTAGACATGTAGTATTCACTGATCATTGTATAAGTACTCCTTAAAACCTGACCCTTTTTAATTTCATTTTTCAAAAAGTATTCATGAGTTGTTCAAGCCTCACATGTTGCACCTTAACTTTGAATAAGAATTTTTTTTAATTTAATGTTGGATTATTTATTTTCTCTTATTAATATGCCTTTAATTATATAAAAAAATTAGATCCATGTGGGATGATCCTTGTTGGGTTTTTTCCATGAAAGTGATTTGGGTGTGAATTATGGTCAACTTTTAACTGGAAAATAAAAATTTCTACCTTGAATCGATTGTTTTGAAAATGAATTTTAAAACTATCTATAATTCAACAAGGTATTAGACTAAAAAATTTGTTATATTTGGTAGTTATTGTTGAATGGAAAATTGGAATGACTCGTGAGATGATTGCATGGAATGAAAATTTTTCTTAATGAAAATTATGTATTATGAATAAAATGGATTATTTTGAGAAAATATACAATTTTATTTAATAATCATAATTAATGTAAAATAGTGAACTACAACTATGAATTGCATGATATATTTTTTTAAGTGATAATTGTAAACATGTGAACATTATTAATATATTAGATAATGGTGTTGTTTATATATAAAGATAGTAAGAATCCTAAAACACATTTTCACGTATAACTTGTGAATGGATCCCTATTTTATTATTCCCCAAGAAAATGATATGGATCATATGGGAATTATTAAAGACATGAGATCCATAAATGATGTCTCTTGATAATAAATTTCTAATTATTTAATGGATTGATCTTATGTAAATATTTTTGTGGTTGGAATTCCTTTAGTAATATCCCTTTATTTTCCATTCCTACATCAAATAGGTGGAATTCCATGAGTGAGCATATACTCCATTATGGTAAATTTATAAATTACATAAGAGGATACCTCATTGTATTCAAGGATTTCCATAGCTATAGAATTCCATGATCTAACATGTATTATTCTATTATTGTTTAGAATGAATTACTCATAATAGATCTCACATGGAATCATATGATTTATTATAAATACTATTTCATATATCAACACTTTAGATTCATTCAGGGTACCCATGTAAATTCCTGGGGAGTTGATATTTGGATTTGGCATGTTTATAAGATATAGAATCCAACATGGGTGGTCTTGGATTCTCATCATGCATGATAGTCTGAATTCTTTATTCAGAAGATTCTATAGATTTAGTTTAGAGAATTTCAAGGCTGGGTTCCTTAAATTCCTTCAATGGAACTATGATGAGCATAATAGAAGGATTACATAGGTTATGGAATAACATGGTATGAGGAGGACCCTTGATGTAGCCGTGTGGAATTTATTATGTCACATTGTTGTGGTTTAATTTTTTATAAATCGTTGAACTAGCATATGTTATGATATACATCACTATAAATTGAGATATAAACATTATGGATGTAAATGATGTCCTTAAACTCGATTGTCTCCATAAAACATACGTTTTCAAGATTCATTTTATTTATTTATTTTATTATATTGGGTTTTGTTACTTTTGTAGGAACGTTGTTTGTGGAAATTGTATTTTTGGGAATACATTAGTGCTTGCCTATAGTCTTTTACTCACACCCTCCATGGGTCATCATGTCACATTGGTAACTTTGTATATGACTATCTGTTTTCATGTGCGGGATTATAGAAAAAAATATATTGTTGTTTTATTTTATATTTGATTCGAGTATAGAAATAGGGATTAGGTTGGACTCAAAAATGGATTACGTATGTGTTTTTTCTTCTTTATTTGTTTTGTTTTATATTTTCATGTGATCTTCCCATGGTTTATTTTCTATTAAATAAATATATTTCTTTATTTTTGCTGAAATTTTATATTATATATACTTTTATTAGTGTCCTCATCAAATCTATGAAGGGTTTTTTATTTATCTTATATTATTATTATTATTATTTATAATCTATTGTGACACTCATATGTGGATGTAGTCTCCCCAAAATACCACCTTATACCAACACTACTAGTAGATTATTTCTATAATATGTGGAGGTTATCATGAGGCCATGTGGTGTACCTATGAGGTGCATTGATTTGTTGTATCCATTGTTGGGGTGTTAAAAATAGTGTATTTATTTATTATATTTTGTATATTTGGGACTCTTGAAGGTCAAAAAAATTAATATCAAAAAAATAAAACATTTATTGAGGAATCATAAGTATGACTTCATGGTTTATTTATTGATTTTATAGAAAAAGTATTCATTTGGATTCAGTATTTTGATTTCTGTTGGACATGTGAATGAAAATTGAAAGATGGGAATGCTCTGGCCGAAACCTTTTCATATGTGAAATGCATGGTATTAAAGAAATATTCCCATTTGCCTAACAATGTTTTATGGAAACTCATATATGATGTTTTAGTGTGAATATTGATATGGAATTCCATACCAAAATATTATAGTCGTTATTGTTTTTGGCCAATGGTGCTTCAAAATTTGTACGGGTTGAGATGATTTGAGGCCAGGCGCATATCACCCTTTATGGGGAAATATTTAATACAACCATAATCTTTGGTAGATAAAATATATATTTTTGAACACTTCTAAAATCCTAGTCTGGGATAAGTTACTGTATTCTCAATTATATAATCAAAACTATGTTGGGATGTGATCATTATTGGGTGTAATAGGTTCTCTATTTATCAATTATTACTAATTCATGTTTTTGATTAACTACACAATTGGGAAATTTGTAATTTATTTCAATCTGGAGAGGTTGCAGGGTTTTTGGATTTTAGATCAATCCCCTGAGAAGTATTCTAATATATACCTATAAATGGAATCAAAACCTAAGTAGATTAGATCTACATAAATGGAAACATCAAACGAGTCCTGTAAAAATGAATTATTCAAAGAAATTTTACAAGATACAAAATGGATTAATTGTAAATGGTTCCATGGAATGATTTGTTTGAGACCAGTTCATTTATAACCCATCATAGTTTATTCTATCTATTAGTGACTAAATAGGATAAGGTATCATTGGTCATTACATCTTATAGGTGGACCATGGTATCTTCTTTATTAAAATCCATGAAGGAAACTCATTTTTTCACATGAGAGATGATGGATCATAACTCATTGACCACAAAATACCTCCATATCTCATTAAAAGTGGAATCCTTGTCCATCATTAGAGGAATCCCTAGATCCTAAAAAGAAAAATAATATTTTTTATTATTCTTAACATATGGAACTCTTCTGATCATCACATATATATTCCTAATATAATAATCTATGGATGGTTTGCAAAATCACAATATCATCACATGGGTATCTTAGAATTGTAACATAAGAGGAATTTTTCTATGTTTGACACTTACATTAATTTTTAGGGTTGTGTGGGATGATTGTTTCACAATAAGAGAGGCAAAAAATAGAGTGGGGATTTATCATGTGATTACCTAATTGATTATCCTATCATTTTTCAATGAGATAGAAGAATATATTTTTTTGGGATTATATCTAGTTATAGGCATATAAAATATAGTTATGGTGTTTACATTGAAACTCAATGCGGAATTACAAATTTCATGTTCATTAGTTATCAAATTCATATATATAAAGTGACATAGTTTATCACCATATCTGAGTAATGGTCCATGTTTTTTAATTTCATGATATAAGGATGTGTGATATGCAGTTTAGAACCATGAATTGTGGAAGATATTATTATTCCTATGTTGTAACTTAAGTATACTAAATTATTGTCATGAAAAAGGAATAATCTCATCTTTCACATTCGTAGTGTCAGTGAAAAATTTTTAAATTAAGATCAATCCTATATAATGGTAGAATTTCACTATGGATGGAGTGATTATTTCACATTATTTTACCATGATGCGGTTCATGTGTTGTTCAAGGGGTGAATTTAGAAAACAGAGAAATGATTACACATTTTCTCTTACCCTTATGGTTGATTTAGATCTTACACCTGGAAGGATTCCCATATATGATTACTAGAACAAGTATTCTGACTCAAGGATTTTTCTGAAACAATGTGGATATGCTAGTCCTAAGGAGTTTTATATCAGCCATGGGAAATATATAGACCAACTCATGTGGTTATAGGTAATAAAATGAAATATATATCCAAACCAACCAAAAAATTTCATGTTGTGGCTCTCAATTTTTAATGGGGTTCAGTGATGAATGTAATGGAATTAGGACCAAGATTCTTGGACATCAACCCTTCATTAATACAGATTGAGGGTGTGTAAGGTAGTACTCATATAGTGTCAATCCTATGATGTTTTTTAATGAATTTATTTCCATATATATATATAAATGGATTGTATTTTGTGTTTATATTAAATCCACACTAGGGCTGAAATGGGGACATTACGTGTTAAGAGATCTTACAATGCATAAGGATTCAGTGTTGAAGTGGGTGTCTTTTCACACTATTTTCTAAATGTTTCAAACAAGAAATCATGAGGAATGATAATTTTTCCTGAAATGTTGATATACAAGACCGCCATTTTATAAATATAGTAAATCCATGTGTTTCATGAAGAACAATTTTGTATTGGTTGGGTGTTCATGAATATATCTAGCTTCTTGAATGGGTGATGGAAATATATAATTCTCATGACAATGGGAATGTTTGATGATATATTATGGGATGAAGGTGATTATATAAAACTTTGAAAAGCTTCACTAATAGATAAAATAACTATAGATATTTTCAAATAAAGTTACTTAAAATATAGGAATTTTTATGTTCATGAAATTGATGCTACAAGCTTGGGACATTCATGAAAAGAAAAGACTATAAATATGTTGCCACCATCATTTGAAAACACAAATCGAATTGAAGATGTGGTGGAATATGTTGTAGTTCATTAAGGCTAGAAGATTCAAAAATCAAGAATTATTTGTGAGATTATGTGTAAAGAAAAGACAGGTCTATGCTATACTATTGCAATTTCTATTCAAAAAAAGAATATTTCTAAGTATTGGGTGTCACATTAAGACATAATGGTCTATGATGGATGTGGTCTTCAAAAAGGTTGTGAGCTATTCAATGGTTGGGATCATTCTGAATGTGTGTGGTTTCATGAATGATGGACTATCATTGAAACATAAAGGTGTTCTTTAAAGTCTAGTTACTTAATGAAAAAGATTTTTTATCCTATGGTTTAAGTGAATAGTTCTTTCAAGGGAATCATCTTAGAACTTCATTTCTAGTAGAGTCTCATGCTAACCAGGGATAACAACACAAATACCCAATCTACTGGTGATGTCTTAATGTATTTAATGTGAGTAAAAAATATCCCATATAAATGATCTAGGGGAGTCGACGTAATTTTTCACAACAAAGTAGTGAGCTATCTCTAAGATTCTAGAAAAGGATGTGTGCATGTAACAGAGTGAATATGTCAAATATTCAGTATTTCAAAATAAATTATGAATCTTAGTGGATTTTGATACAACCCACAAACATTGTATGAATTTTCTTTATACTATCCCTTCGAAGAAAACAAAATAAAAATATTATGATTTCTCTATTCTTATGAATTTTTTATAACTTCATGATTCCATCTGATAAGATTTACAAGTCCTTAGAATTGTGAGAAAAATATCCAACACTTAGAAATGAAAAATTGACATCCTAATTCACCCCTCCCCTCTCAGGTTGTTATAGGGGCCTATATGTTTTATCAGAGGGAATATTTTCTAAATTTTAAATCATTACTCTATTTTATTCACAGATAATACAGTGAATATTAGGGGAGTTCCCCTATTTGATGGATGAAACATCCAAATTTAGAAGAATAAGATGAGATATCTTCTATGATATTTTGGGATGGAAGTTATTTTTTAAAAAACATAAGGGATTTAGGTCAATAATGTGAAATTTTTTATGACTAAAACAGAGATAAAAACTATTGATCTTGATGTTAAATCACAAAATTATATTGCTGCAGAATTTTATGATCCGATCTATTTTATGGTGATGAGTTGAACTACATCGAAGTCTATCTAGGAGAAACTAAAAACTATATATGAATGTGATAAAAATTTGATGGAGTCCATAATCCATATTTTTTATAATAATTTCCATTATATTAAATTGAATCTACGTGAAAATGAGGATATATATTTTAATGGAATTACTAATATTCATGGAGAAATTCAGGGAATCTGAGAATAAATTAAATATATTTAACTTATCAATACACTAATGAGATGGATTCCACCTCTTTACAGTACAAAACAGTCATCCCTTGAGGAAAGGTATTTTTCCAATGAATCACTTGATGATCTACCCAGTAGTGTGGTGCATTATGAAATGAGGGTCAACCGAAAAGAAATAAAAATTTCAGATGGAAAGGAAATGACATTCAATTCTATTAGAATAAATTACTTCACAAAATGTTTTGTTGATGGAGATGATTTGGATAATGAATTAATATCTATTTTTTCTATAAAATTCAAGAGAGGGAAGGGGACATTTGAAGAAAGACTCAATTGGCTTGATTTCAATGTGGTAATGTAATCTGCATCTTCACTCGATGCCCATTGAAATTTGATGATGATGAAAGTGAATAAATAATCATTTAAAAGTCTCCTAAAATGATACTTCAAAAGGGATACTTCAAATCAATAATGATACTATAGAGAAATAGATGTAGTTGTTAAGTAGAAAATACATGGAGATTACTTTATAGACGATGTAAAAACATTGATTAATTCTAAAACTGAACATTCCAGGGTACCTATAGTTTAAAATTTATAACATACAAAAGATAAATATAATCAGTTGATTGG
The DNA here is from genome assembly GCA_963277665.1 of Viscum album. Classification (NCBI taxonomy): domain Eukaryota; kingdom Viridiplantae; phylum Streptophyta; class Magnoliopsida; order Santalales; family Viscaceae; genus Viscum; species Viscum album. The sequence continues at coordinate 1,299,559,197 of OY728140.1, read as the reverse complement.
TTATGTTTATCTGAAGGTGTATGTTTTTGTTTCTCTTGTAACACTCCTAAATTTTATGAAATATTTAAATTTTATGTAATTATATTTATTTTATATATTATGTTACATGAAATACACATTTTACCTTGAATTAATCGACACAATATATTTATCTTGTGTTACATTAAACATCCTGTTTCTTAGATTTCATGCATAGAATGAAGCACTGAGCTTTAGCAAACCATGAAATAATAATATTATTGTTATCACCGAGATATTAGAATGGAGGGAATGAATAATATTAATTGAATTTTAAAAATAATTTCTCAAAATTTATCTATAATAATTTTTTTGTTTCCAATTATTTATAAATGAATATAAATATGAATTTAATATAAATTAAGTGATTTTATGATAAAATATTTTTATTACAAAAAAGGTTTATCATATTAATAAATTAAATTAATTTTTATTAGTGAATGATATTATAGAAATTTATATTTTATATATCCAATAAATTTTTTTTTGAAATTCATCGAATCTTGTTTTTTTCTTCGATTAATAATATAGCACATCATAATCGTAAAAAAAGATGTATTTTTCTTAAAGGCGGTTTTTCAGAATTGTAATATAAGACTTCTTTAAAATTACATTTTTCCACTTATATAATTTCATTAAAAAAAATAAACTTATTTCTTTAATTAATGATTTCAAAATTTACATTAGATGATTTATTTGTATTTTTTCATTGAACTATCAAATTTTAATGAATAATGAATAAAACCAAATAATAATTGAAAACTACATTTCTATCCAGTTTTATAGTATAGTAACATATATATTAAATATTTATAATGTATAGTTAGTTTATTTATACATAAATAAATGTAATTTAGTTTATTGGAATACTTTTCGCATTGCAATTGGATAAAAACATTTCAAACTTCTAAACATTTTTACATAAACAATTTGTTCTTTTATCCTATCTATTGGATAAATTTAATATTAAATTTGTACAATTATATTATTGGAATATTAAAAAATGGTTTCAACATTTGTAATGATGATAATATATAATTTTTATATAGGTGTAAAAATTAACCATGATATTTAAGGATGAAATTAGAATTATTTACAATGATTGAGGTGAAAAACAGTTTACTTAGGGATTGAACAGAAATATTTGGACGCAAAATAACCTATAAACCTATAATAAAACCAATTTTATGGAAATATATAGACCCATATGACCTTATTCTATTCTTATAATAGTTATTAATAAAAATATTCAATTAAAATGACCCATATAATATGTTAAGAAAAGAAAATGACCAAGAATGTATTTTTCTTACTTTTGTTTTCTATAAAGCATTGTAAATAGAGAAACTTGTACGAGGGTTGGTTAAAAATATATTAGTTTCAAATATTAATTAATTTTTATCATAATTATTTAAATATAACTTTTATATGATACCACTATGCTAAATTTTTCAGAAATTCCAATCCATTGATTATTTAGTTAATAATTAAATAAAATAAATGATACTAATAATATTAAAAGTAAGGTAAATAAAATGTTTTTTTCTATCCTTTTATTTTTTATAATAATTTATTATGAAAAACTGATATTAAACTAATATAATTGGATTCCATTTTCTTTTTTATAATTTTATAAATTTAATTAAATATTTAATGTCAAAATTGACAATAATTACATTTTATAATAAATGATATTCATAAAATTGATTTAAATTTAATAAGAAAACATATCATGTGTAAATAATTTTTTAAATGTTAATAAATATAAATTTTTTTCCATTAATGGACTAATTTCTATTTTATAATGAAAATATTTACCCTTAAATAATAAAAACATTGTTAACATGGTGAGGGTTAATGCCATATTTTAGCAAATTACATTCCCTTCTCTAAAAAATAACTTCCATTTAACTTGTGATTTATATTTTATAATTTGGATTTTGTATATAGAATCAGTTTTTAAAAAATATATATTAATTAAAACATTAATTTACTTATAATGGAAGACTTAAATAGGTTATTGAGCTAGTTACTTTAATAGAAAAACCAAAATGACAAAAAGCAATGAAACATAGAAGTTGTGGAATGAAATGATTTAAAATGAATTTATTTTATTATTTGTTTGATATTATGTAGAATATTTCCCTAATAAGAAATTATTTATCATTATTTATTCACATGTAGAGAGTTGAACCTCCAAAAAAGTGTTTATATTTTTTATATACAAGAATTCCACTTCTCCTCCACAATAAAAATGAATTCAGTCCCCACCATTAATCAGAACTATAAAGCCATTGGGATCATACAAAACATAAAAAATTACACTAAAAACAACAATCCTATCATCCTAGTATCTTCAAATAGGGAAGAAATAAAACCAATTATGTCCTTTTGTGAAAACCAAAAAAATTTACCCAAATAGGTGTTAACATTCATCAATGCTCATTTTTTGTTTTATTTCCTTATCAAAACCATTAAATTATTATTATTAAATTATTATATAATATAAAAATTATCTTTATTATAATTAAATATTTTTATTTAATGATTTTTAACAATACTCAAACATACTTACATCAAAATGGAATTTGTAATCATTATTCGTCTGAATGGCGGACTACGACTTCACGAACCAATGTAATTCATTCTTCCATTACCAACTCTAATGGTTATAAATACTTATGTAATTACTTATACATATTATTTTTGATGATTATAAAATAATTATACATATGGATTCATTTTATCATATACACACTTCTTACAATTCCAACATTAATGGATACAATAAGGTCTCTCATTTGTACGTTGGACTACTGCCTCGCAAAGCAACGTAAAGTGTTTTCACTAACGAGTTACATGTAAGGTAATAAGGGTATACATAATGATTATATATAATTAAAATAAAATAATTATTATATTCACAACAATATAATATTTTTAAAATCCAATATATCATTTTCTTTGTAACATTTTCACAAACATGAAAAAGTGATAACCATGTTCCTAGACGTGTGGACTAATGCATCCTAGAAGCTATGCGATTCCTTTAACATAAAAATAATTATAATGATAAGTTTAAATGATTAAATAATATGGAATTTATTATATAAAAATTATTTTTTAATGATATTTTCTAAAAAAATTCTTTCCATAATGATCATTTAAAAATTATAATGTTACTCATGCATTTGTACGACCTACAGTCCCCATGATTGTAACGTATGTTCATTTTAAATTACCATTTTTCATGATTGTTTTTGAAAGTATATTTTATTTATAAATATTATAATTATTTATTATTTATTACTATTTATAATATTATAAAATAAAAACATTTACCTTAGTTGACCGATCAATGTAATTTTGGAAACATAACCTAAATATGGTCCAAACATCATACTGAAACATTATTCTTTATTTAATTTATGATAAATGTACTATAACGAGAGTAAAAGTAAAAATAATTTTTTAAAAGTATATAGATCATGTAATTAATTAACATAATTTTTCTATTTATTAATATTGAGGAAAATTCTAATATATCAGACTTATGGTATGGGATTTTCATCTCTCTTTTTACATACGTGACGTAAAAGTCATATTCACCACTTATTTTTTTTGTGAGGATTATATATTCCCATTTGATATATTATATCCTTAATTATATAACTTTACATTAATTTTTTGTTTTAATGAATATTAATTTTTTTGACTTTAATATTGACGTCACTAGAGTTGTAAGGGGAATTCTATTCTCACCTTTATTACTGGAAGACTTATTCCATTTTTTCCACTTATTTTTATTGTGTGTTTTATATAATACCCATGAATATATTTTTGTATTATTATACATGGATTTAGTTGGATTTACTATATATTTTATGACCATTCTTTCTTGGGGTTTTATATTTCATATTTACCAAAGTTGTAATGGATTTTTATTACAATTTGACATCATAAAGACATTTGTTATATTATACAAATATTATTTTTATTGGTTCTATATAATCTCCATAGAAATTATACACCATTAATATTATTATTCTCGTAATATTATATGATTAATAAAATATTATTCCATCACTGAGCATGTGATTCTAATGATTGAAAGTGTATCGGAAAATTTGGAATGATTAATGATTATTTTCCTCAAGAATTTTTTTTAATTCTATTTTAATAGTATTTACATTCACTAATGTCAAAAACCTAGGTGAGTTTTTTCCATAACTATATATATTTCATATTGAAACCATCCTCATTAATTTATTTATTGATTAATATTTTTTTAATTATATTTTCATGAAAAATATAGATTTTTTATAGATTAATCGTGTTTTAAAGAGATTGTTATGTAACCCCATTCTTGTCCATTGGTTAATAATGTTTCAAAGAGATTATTATGGAACTCATTTCTTTTCCATTATTCAATATAGTACCAAAGACGTTTTTATAGAACCTGTATCATTTACCTAGCTTAATCATGTATCAAAGATATTGTTATAGAACTCATTTCTTATCCATACATTATTGAGATATGAACGGGATTGTGATTGCTAATATGAGTTTATAAAGAAATGAATTTTTTCTATTATAATTTTATAATGGTATATGTAAATTGTTAAATTTTTACATGATAATCCAATGAAGGGTGGTTCCATTATAGACCAATGATGGTTTGTTTCATGGGAAACCCATTATTGATGGTTCTGTGACAATCCAATGATGAGTGGGACAGTGACATCCCTAAAATTAATTGGGATTAGAATTCGATATTAGGGTTACTTCATTTGTAATAGTCTATTTAAGAGTGAATTGAAAATTAATTCCCCCGTAAGTATGGGTTTTTATGGTTACTATTAGTTTTAAATGTTTCTTAATTACTGATATTGATATCACAAGGCTTTTGGTTATTAATTTTGGTGACTTTTTCATTCTCCATGTTTTCAATTTTTGATGATCCAATTTTAGATTGGAATGATTTAAGTTATAATTCACATATGAACTATAATTTTGTAATCGTACCTTTATGTACACATATTCTCATTGATGACATTTAATTGTTAATGCATTTGTTTAACCTTGCTAAGTATTTGACCTCACTCTTCATATATTTCTTTTTCCCAAGATTATTAATAATGAGGACTAATGATTTATTTCAATAAATGAATTCAAAAGGATGATATGGATTACCTAATGAAAAATATGAAAATCTAAGTGTAATGGGGGAGGATGTTCACCATTGTGAATAATTATTTTAACAGTGTAAGAAGATATGAGTTGTTTATCTACACATTTGTCCTAATTATCTAAAACTCTAATCCTAATATGTCCTATATAATGTATGAGATACATAATTTTCCATTTTATATTTTAAGGATTAGATGAAAGCATTATCTCATAATTATTTGCTTTAAATCCATGAATGTAATTCTATGAAATTCAGAACATTATCTGAGAGTGTTTGATTTGGGTTGTCATAGTTTGTATCAAACATCGGTTCAGAAAAATTTAGAGATTTTATTGTTTTTATATGAGTATTTTATAAGAGTTACAGATACTTTCATCAGATTATATTCTTATGTTTTATCATAATTTTTATTTCTTAACACACCCAATTTTTGGTTTTCATGTAGTAAACATTTTGAGGTCAGCAATGACATTTTTTGATGTACTTTTTTGGGTGAGGTATTTTTGAACCCTAGGATCAACAAGAAGTGATTCTAGAGACTTTTTTTCATCCCTAAAAGAAAAAAAGGGGAAAACTGTATTTTCAGAGAAAACCCATCACAGCCAATTAGGTGGTGCGACTTAAAACATAACAAATGAATGATAAGGGTATTTCACAAAACCATTGGCCTACACAATTTCTTAGTTAACTAGATATTTATTTATGTAATGAATATTTTTATTTCAAAAAAATATCAAATTTTATTTAAGGAATAATTATCTTGGAATAATATACTATCAAATTCTTCACAAAAATTGTATTTAAAAATCAGTCCAGAATTTTTTCAGAAAATTAATGAATTTTATTTATGGAATGGTTTGGTTTGAACATTGTGTATTATTTTGGACATTAATGTATAATATGAAAGATTAATATTTATATAAATTATCTTATGAGGTTTAAACCATTATGGTTTTGGTTAATCTTTATAGATCGTTGTATTTTCTTGTTTTCCCTTTTTTGGTTATCTGGTATTTAAAAATCGATTTTACTGTTTCTGGTGGGAAAAATCACCATGAATGGTTTTTTTTCAGAAAAAAAGACAAGCATTATAAAAATTACTTAAATTAAGAAATTAAATTTTCAATTATGTATATTTCATTTTGTTTTCATTCGGCATTGTGAAAGAAATGCATCAACTGTATAAGATGGATATTGGAATAAAATTTTATCATATAACCATCCTTTAGGATAACATTAATAAACATTTCCAAAACTATTTGGTTTTTGTTTTTATCATTGAATTCATATTTCTCACATTATATATAACTCTATATTAGTCCATGGTAATTTGGTTTCCTTGAAAATCAATCATTCAAAATCATAAAAATGTTCTCCCAATGTGGAATCTGAGTAATATATATTATAAGGTGACCATTATTTTTCCAACTTTACAATTTCATGGGATTTTTTCTTCATTTCATATTTATGATATGGTATTCTATGAATACATTATAAAAATTGTAAACTTTTGATAACCATTATTAATTTCAAGAGTGAGATTATTTTTCCTGGGGGAAGGAGGTAACATCCTGATATTTTTTGAAAATATCTTCTTTAAAATTAATTGAAATTATTTAATCGATTATGGTACCAAAAATAATTATTTTACATTGATAAATACAAAACGCCCCATTTCTCTTAAATTACACTCAACATTGAGTTTCTTTCTTTTTGTGTATGTCATGTAGCTTTATGCTTCAATGAACCATGAGAAAATATAATTATTTTTAACCATTGTCCATTGGAAGGAGGGAAAGAAAATGATAAATTGAATTATTAAAATATTAATTATAATGATTATATAATTACATCATTTTTGACAAAATATTTATAAATTAAAATAAAACCCAATTCAATATAAACGACGTGTTTTACGGAAAACATTATTTATGCCCAGAAATGAATTTTATCATAATAAATTAAATTAATCACTATTATTTATATATAATAATGAAATTTAATTTCTATATAATCAATAAAAATGTTTTAAATTCATCTAACTTGTTTTATAGGATAAATAGAAGAATAAAACACATTTTAACCATAAAAATATGTATTTTACTAAAAGTCAAATTTTCCACCTTGGTTTGGGAGAATTGTTATATATATAAATTTTGAAACAATTATTAGATAATTTTAAAAAATTGTAAAATTTTCCTAAATTGAAATATAAAAATATTACAGGGTAAATTTTCCTTATTTTTATGAGAACATTCATATTTTGATGAATAGTGGATGACACTGAATTTTAATTGAAAACATCATTTTCATTAAATTTATTTACGGAGTTAAATTGTCTTTCAAATATATTTTATGGTATAATTTGAACAATAATACATCAATAAATCCAATTTGAGTTATTTTATATTATTTCATAATGAAATTGGATATGAAAAAATTTCTATCATTTGAAATGTTTACATAAATAACAGATCATTTTATCCCATATATGGGATCAATCTTATATTAAATTATTCCCCTTCAATAATTTTAATTTTAAAAAATGGAATTTGGATTTTGTGTTTGAATAATTTCTAATTTCTTTAAATTTAAAAATTTATTTTTACCAGAAATATTAGTGAATGAAATTAAAATTAATTACAGTTATTAAGGTAAATATGAGTTTACAGAGTGGTTAGATTTTAATATTAAGGTTACAAATAACCTTTAATATTTTATAACTCCTAAATTATGGAATTATATCTACCCATGTAACATTATATTATATATATATATGAGTTAATTTGGATAAAATAAAATAAATTTGACCCATATAATAATTTATGAAAAGAAATAGACAAAAAAATATCTTTTTTATATTTATTTTCTATAAAGCATTGGGTATAGGAAAAGACTATATAGGGTTCAGTTATGAATAATATTTTGGAAGGTAAATTAATTTTTTTCATCATAATAATTTATAGATAATTTTCAAAGATGATATAAGTAACATCCCAAGCTGACTAACCACTAAGAGAGTAGTCGAACCGGTGGGTCTCAAGAACTAAAACTTGCCTCCATGTTTGTCAGAGGCTACCAAATAGTAGTGAGGATCAAATTAGGATATAGTTGGGAGAATATACCCTCATATTACAGTAGCATAATTGTTTTTTAGAAAATACATTAAATACAATAGTAAAGGAAATAATAAATACGATACAAAGGAGCGGAAGCATAACATAAATTTAATATAATAGATGGAAAATGTAAAAGTATAGCAATGAATCAATGTACTGATGAAGATGCATAAAAAAATAAACATATTTATCAAATTATGTTATATTATAGTAAAATTCTATGTAAAATTTAGGAAAATCCAAATGGAAGATCCCTACGAAAATCCTGAGCTCCATCTCGATTATGTGCTTCCAAGTCCCATGTAAAAGTAAGTGAGATCATGAAATATTCAATGGTCCTATGAGTATAAGATCTAATCATGTACCCATTTTTAATGGTGTCTTGAGTAGGGTGTGGCATATTCATCCTAATAGGTTACCACCCTTGGTTTCTATAACTGAATCTAGTCCATGAATAATAAATAAAAAAATTTAAAGGTAATATGAAAAAATAAACAATACCAAAATAGAGAACCATCCCTCTCTGGTTCTTAAAGGACACCTGGAAGCTCTATCTTCTTTGAAACACGGTTGAAATAATTATTTTCTTAGGAACTATATATATATTATTAATATATATAGTATTGTTATATATTGAATTCACCTATAAAAACCAAATATTTTTAGACATAAGTGGTCATATAACAGGAATACTAGGTGATGGTAGGACTGAGGCATAACATAATCAACCATAACCAGTCTCAATGAGTCTATATTCTCCATCTAAGAGTATGTTCCCAAAATCACATACCTTTTTAGGACATTCCAATCCCTTAACTCATTATGGTGAGTGTCTCATCATGACAACACATGAATTATAGTGAGTGTGTTTGCATATCAACATTGAACAAGGTACTAGGTGTTCTATTCCCACCACCCTCATATTATAAATGGGGTGATATATCAGGAATCAATACCTTGTGTAATAAAGTGTATAGAAACATGATAAACAGAAACCTTACCATCATTTCACAGAAAAAATATATTTGTAATCATATTAAGAATAAATATGTAGGATGCATTACCTCTCATTTTTTACATTTAATAATCCCATAATAAACAGTGGCATTCATATATTTCAATTATATTTATGCTTTTAATGAAGAATACAATGATCAAGGTGTCCATTCCAACCCTTAACATTTTATTTCAATTATACAATTCATTACATTTAATGATGGAAACCATCGTGAATAATCCATTCCACATAATCCATTTGACATAAACAAGTCATTTCACTATTTACACTAAAACCATTCTTCGAATGAATTGAATCATGATAAGTGATTTCCATTAATACATTCCATTTAATCTCCTTATACATTGAAAATCATTTTACGATGTTATAGGAGTCACCTAGAGGATTACTTTAACAGTTGATCAATTTCATATATTGTAATTTTCATTTATAATATGGCCAAACCCTTGGGAAGTGGTTGGTTCAATTGAGAATTTATATATATACAGATGAAAACATAATTTTATAACATAAAAATTTTATATATGTCAAACATTCCATATACCAAACAATGAAATCAAACCATTACATCGATGTATGTTATAGTACATTGGTCAATACGTTTTTATTTTAAAGACAACATGCCTCATCTGAATGTTTTTATTATAAAACACCTCATTGTTTATCAGAAATTTTATTTATTCATGAGATAACATTTAATTCTTGAAAAAAATCAAACAACCAAAAACGTCATTTAGAAATCATCCAAAATGGTCATCAAAATAATAATCCGCAACATTTCACATTAGATTTTCCATTCTCATTTGGGATATTTCTTACAAGGATCAATCCCATTATAAATCCAAGAATAATTCATATAAGTAATTATAAGAATATTATTCTGTTAATTATAAATGGTAATAGCTAGTTAGAACACCCAAGATATGTATTTGATCAATTTTTGCATCCTATAAATACTTAATAGTAAAATAATGTATAAAAATGTTTGTATAAAAATTTTGAATGATGTAAACATTTTTAAATAACCATACACAAAATTTCGGCATGTAGTGCAATGACACTATTTAAATAAATGTGTGACTAAAAGAAAACAGAAATAGGCCATATACCTTATTCTTATGTTATTCCACCTAACCAATATTATGGTCTGATTTAGCATGGTTTGGCTGAAATCTATGAATCATACATTCACTGGGAAAATAGGGAAAATGAGCTCACCCCATGATAACTTTATTGAGAGAAGATTTAGCAAATAATAGTTCAAAAATAATTCATATCTTACCTTTGTAGATTAATATAAACTGATGGTTTCGGATTCAATGTTGGGATGGATAAGATCATGGAAAGAATAGATTTAAGATGAGAAGATCCAATGGTGGTAGGGAGAGGTGACCAAGTGGATGGAGGTGGAGATGAAAATAAGAAAATTGAAATTTGACCTCATTAAGGGATGTCTTAAAATTTCATTCCCAAAATTAGGTCACACTGTTTGGCCTTACAACTTCTCCAAATCATTCGCCAACAATGCAGCTACCACTGCCTAGAAAACCCACCTCACCTGGTTGTGACACATAGTTCTCCCAAATGGTGCACTGATACTGAGATAAATAATGATTAGGTATTACTATATGGAACTAGATATAGAAGTTAAGAACATGGTTTGGGTAAACTATGCAAAAACCATGTGTCTCAGACCTAATAGCCTTCACAAGTAGTATGGTTTATTGTTGGGGGACGAACAGTTTTATCCAAACCATGTGCCTTATTTTGGGAACCCACAAATTGGATTTTCATGTCCCTACATTCCCAAAACACAATGAGATTCCCTATTTACCTTTAGGTTCTTTTACCCATGTCGTAAAACAATACTATGAAATTTTTTTACTCTCAAAATTACATTCCAAAGCTCATTTAAATGAATAGACCATCTAATAAATGAAAAAATAAATATTTCTTTAGAATTTTACCTTGTCTCAGAAATATGGGTCATTATAACGTCCCCACATTAGAATCGATTTCTTTGAGAAGCCTTGAGGAACAAGTAAAACATTAAATATCCTACTAGGGTCGGGAAGTCTCATTTAAACATCCACATTTCATTTCCAAATTCCCAAAACACCTAAATGCAACACATATGAATATAAAACATAAACCTTCAAATCATGATCTAATGATCATCTACCAACTGGAAAATTGAAATGGAGCTTACCAAATCTTGTTTAGTTATATTCTTGATCATGAAATCCTATCATTAATTATTTTAATAATGGTGATCCTCATCAAGGGTTCTAACATTAATAAGGGGAATTTCTAAACCATGTCACAACGAATGTTCTTACAGAGGACATCATATGAATTCTAGAGATGCTCCTAATGTGTTTCCTCTAACTTGGTGAACCTAACTACTTCTAAGTCCCTAATATGAACCTCACTACAGGGATACATTTAAATCCTGATTGACCAAAGAAAAATTAGTTCAATAAGTTTTCCATGAAAGACACTTCTCAGCCTTACACCACACCCACCTAAACCTGGTGATGTTCTTAAAAGGGTTCCCTTCCAACCACACACATCAAAGAAGAAAGAATATATGTGTATCCTCTATAACTGACTAATCTCATAAATTACCATCTTAGGTGACCAAAACATTAATAAATTTACTATAATTCCTCTCTCCAAGGGATATTGGGTTTATCATGAGCTCATTCACTAATATAACACCCCGACCCCAAAATCCAAGAGTCGGTGAATGATTTTAATACATTGGAATGATTACAAGAAATCAAGTCCTGACAGGCCGATCAGTTTAGTAGTATTGGAAACAACATATATACATAATGTTGACAATATAACTTGAAAACAAAAATAACACAAATTTATTCTATTTGAAATATCCAAGGTTCCAAGATTATTCCTGAAAGTCACTCATAACTAACTTATTAATATCCTTTGAAAATGAAACATGAGAAAATGGGTGACCTCAAATGCTCAGTAAGAGTAAGAAATATAGTGAAAAATAACATAATAATTAGGCATGGTGAATAATTGAAAACACATGCCTTTACAAATAATTTACATGAACACTTTATGGCGGAAATATGTGCTATGTAAATAATACCATAATAAAACATAGTCATGGGTATTATACTAGTTGAATAAGCACATGAAATATCAATAGCTACTCTCATAATGACGGAATGCATAATTTTGGACATCATAACCTTCTATTCAAGGCCTCGTTCCAAGACTACAAATATGATTCTGTTAATGCCATGTGGAAAGACACTAGTTTGTCTCATAAGACCTACTGATGCATCTAGGAGCTATAGTGGGCTACACCTGTCACTTACTAAGTCCAATTCATTCCTCATATTAATATTTTGAAACATAATATAAACATTTGTATTAAAACTAGCATATGAAATTTCAACACTTTATCCACAATCCATGAATCGTATAAAAATAGTACATCAACAGTCAAACATAACTCATTCATTACAATATAGAATATTGTATTGTAATAGATTAACCTCAATTTATAATAATGAAGGATATTTACATAGATTAAAATAATCATCAAAACTATTTGAGAGAAAAATCCCCCTTTTCTAGAAAACATTTAAAAGTTACACTATTTGTTAAGAAGTCATTTAAAAATAGATTTTTAAATCTAAGTGACCCATACCACTTTTAAACATTTAAAATGAATTTTAGTTTTAAATCATTAATGTCCATATAAATAAATCCTTAAAACCATTTTTAAAACATAATCATTAATGAGAAATATTTAGAATAATAAATCTTTAAAACATTTAAAATGATATTTTAGTTAGAGTTCCTAACCAAAAGAGAGACAATTGAATACAAATAATTTAGGTAATAAAAACTTTATAATATCTTGAGAATAAAGATATTCATGATATACTATGTCAAATTACATTATATACACCATATAAAAGTGAATTGGTGTATGAAAACAAATAAGTCTCAATGGAATGTAAATTGTGGAAAAATCTCTTATAAATATGGTGTCCTTAGGTTAAAGATAAATCAACGTCATAATTATGTGTGACAAATTTAAACATACTTAATATGATTGGATTTTCAGTGTAAATAAAGCAGAGTACATTCACACATATTCTTGTAAAAACAACACCAATGAATTGGATGTTTAACTCAATAAATGAAGATTGAGTTAAAATTACTCTTATCAAGATCATATCGATGACTTGAGAATTTATCAATGGAGTGATTATTTGTATCAAAATTACATCCATGGAAAAGGGAGTGGAAATTACTACCTAAATAATAAATAGTTATTCCACACATAATCATGGTGTAAAATAATCAATGATGTATGCGTAAAGCCCAATGAGTGGAAATTGAAAGTTGAAATTCCCTTACCAATTTGGTAACTTATGAAACATACACCCCATGAAAGAAGTTTTATACAATGAAGTTTTAAATTACCATAAATTAAATTAAATTAAAAAAATAATACAATCAGGGGTAGTACATACTCCACACAAAATGAAATAGTGGCAAGTATGGCTTAAATCTCACAGGGAAAAAATTGAGATAAAACCCCTTACATCGTTGTGATCAATCGAGTCAAGTGAAAAAAAGTTAATAACCGCCAAATGAATCATATAATAACATGAATAAAAAGATAATAATTATAATATATATCAAATGGCTCTACAAAATACACCACATGGAATAAATAAGTGGCGAACAATGGAAATATCACAGAATTAAAAGTGAGATAAGAACCCCTTTATCTCAAGTCTGACTTGTCATGTATGTTCCTTGATCTTCATAAATAAAAAACATCAGTTAATTTATATATGATTAAGAACATTTTCAAGTTTACTATTCCATTTATATCACTTATTACCTTTCTAAAACAATTAGTTATCTATTTGAGTTCATATTGGATATTTTATCGATGATCAGAACTTGATCCAAAAATAAACTTGTTATAAGTACAATTTTTCCATGTGGTAAAAATTTCATTATCTCCAGAATGATATAAATGATTTAAATATAATATATATATATATTATATATCTAGTATATATATATATATATTTATAACAGTACATAAAATTTGGAGATAAGAAATGAAATGTATTGTTCATGGATAAGGTAAACCGTACACACACAAGAACGTTACTTTCATTTCTATTTTGTATTTTAATGGAATTAAAACATCTTGATAAATAGGTATATAATAATTCAAGTATAATATAATATATAATATCATTAATTACATCCTTTATACATCCCACATAAGTAATTAATGAGTCAAATCATTTTGAGGGGGTGGTAGTCCGCACTTCCTCAAATAAATTACCGTGTTTTACCTATAATTGAAACCACAAAATAATGATATAAATGGAAAATAAAGAAGAATAATCAAAACATAAACATAATATATATATCATATATAAATAAAGTGCAATATTAATGGCCACCATAAGAGGCGGTAGGGGATAATCGAATAATAATAGTTTCATGCGGCGTTAGTTTTTTCCATCCACAGAAACATTATCTTCCTCACCCATTAGATGGAGGTGTGTGTAAGTATAGTTAGAATCATTCTCATAAGAACATAATAGTATATTTAGGATACTGTTTTTTTATAAAATAAAGTAATAAACTTTTTTTATTGGGTTCGAGAAGTTAAATAAAACAAAACAAAACAAAATAATTTAAGAGGAAGTGTTACCTTTAATTTGGGTAACTTTATTTGGTTTAAACCAAAAGGACTTCTTGAAGTGACTTCTACATAAGATGAGGATTCTAGGAGAAATATGGAGATCCTGAGAGATTATTTTTGCATGGGTTAGATGAGCCAAGGGGTTTGAGAGGTGTGTGGAATGTGTTAGAAGTGATGTCCTTTTATAAGGAGGAGGAGGTGCTCTTTAGGAAAGTGTGAAAATATTATTTTATTATATATATATATATATTCGGTTTCTAAAGGTCCAAAACAAATTAAAAATGAAGATAATATGACTCATGGTCTAAATATAATCATCCAATAAGAATTGGATAGGTTTTGGATATTATTTTAATATTAATAATAACATTTATTTAAATCATTTATTAATGAGGTAAATAATACATCATTATTGTGTCATAAATAATTTAATTTATTTGATGACTAAAAATTATAAAAAAGTTACAATAATTCAGGTAATATTTTTATCTTTCTAATGATTATTTATAGTAGAAAAGATAACTTAAATAACCCCATGTAAAAGTTGATATACTAAAAGATATTTGTTAATGTCATTTTTGTCTTTACTTTAAGTTAATTAAAATAAAGTGTCATTATCATTCATAAGTGGCCCCATGGGGTCCCAAAATTGACCCAAGGATGCCCATGGTCGGTCATGACTTATCAAATAAGGTTAGGACAAGTGTTAAGGTTACTTGTTATTATTATAATAATCTTTCTACCTTGAATTACCCTATTTACCTTTAACTACGGTAAATAAGTCAAGAGTTACTATTAACAAAATATGATTTTAATCTTATTGAACCATATTTTACTTAAAAATGACAACCATGTGTCTCATATTTTTAAAACATAATTCACAGTAGTGGAAAAAGTTCATTTAAATGAAAAAGTCTTTTTAACTACTGCTTAGTGGTTTCACTATTCATCAAAAATTGATGTTTTTCAGAAAAATATCAAAAATTCAGCCTAATCTATATTTGATATTAAAAATTCAAAAATGATTTCTATTTCCCCAAATTTAAATCATAGAATTTGGATTAATTAATTTAAATTTAATTCTCATTGTCAATACAAATAGCATGTTTTGAAGAAATAAGAACTATCAAAAGATTGACAGTTGATTATGTATAATTTCATAGTCAAATTAATTCCAACGACCAAAATTGGATTAATGGTTAAAAATATAATCTAATTTATATTTAAAATAATTTTAAAATATAATTTAACCATATAAATAAATTCGATTAAAAGGCAGTTTTGAATTAAAATACATTACATCTCACTATTCATAAAAAATGAATATTATTAGAAAAATACCAAAATTTCATCGAAATTAAGTTTTGATATCCCAATTCTAAACATGAATTTTATTTTTTCAAAATTAATATGTAAAAGGGTCAAATATTGGATTTAAAAATAGTTCTCCGTTAAAAGGTAGTAAAATAGAATTTCATGAAAAATTCATTTTTATCTGAAAAATTGATTTTGTACTTATAATAAGTATAAGAATCAAATAACACATAAGTTAAAATTATATGGAGTATATAAAATTCAAAATCTAGTTAATAATATTCATAACCACTTTTGAATGACTTGTTTGGTAGGTCGTCGTGTGCTCGAACTCGGTGTCGCGTGTCGCGCAAGCTATTGAATTTAAGGAAAAAATAACTTACAATGATATATTGGGGTGTTACATTCTCCCCTCCTTCAATAAATTGTGTCCTCACAATTTGAAATTGTTCTTAGAAAATAAAAGGTTGAAAATAGAATAATTCCTTGTTGGAAACACACATCGGAAATTAGATTAATAAAATTTAGTCTTAATAAGTAGAAAAGGATATGAAAAAGTCAACACTAAATTATGCTCTCAATTAGGAGAAAATTGGTGGTTGTTAGAGACACGTAATTGGAAGAAAACCATAAATATATATAGGGAGCGATTGAGGTCATCAATCACAAACAAATGTAAAATTGGGGCAACAAAGCCATCAATCTATGACGATTTAAAATATCATCGGTTCAACAAAACATAAAGCATTAGGATAACTCATTTTTGGTTTTGAGATCCATTCCATAAATATAAATAATTAATTTATATATAGAATAAGAAAACAAAAATATACTTGACTATTAGAGTTTCATCTTTTATCCAATTCTTACCACAAACTCATCTTTCACTCCAAATGATGAGTATTAAAGATGACTTGGTCAAACCTGAAGTACTAGAATCAACTTATAGAGAGTCACATAATCCACAATGGACGAACTATATATATCCCTTTTCATTATAGACTATCCAAAACCAAAATGGTTAGTAAAAGATCAGATGATCCGCAAAAAGGATAATACTTTAGTGAAAGAAACACTAATCTTAATTTCAAAAATTAAACCAACAAGATGCAAATTTTTATAAATACCATTAAATAGAAAAATTTCCATAAAGTCTTTTAATATAATCCAATCTAATATTGAAACCCAAAACACAGAAGAAATTTCTTACGTAGTTTTCCACGTTAAATTATACCTCCAAATAATATTGACCACTCTTAAAGTCAAACACTTAAACGTAATTATCCTAATAACATATTCTCTATGATAGGTTAATTATTTCCATAAATAACCCAAGACTCTATAAATCAAAACATAAAACATAGGTAAAAAACACATTTACACTTCAAATGAAATCGCATAGTATTCTATTTTCCATAGGAATATTGTATTCCCCATAGAGAAAATGTCTTCCAAAATAAAATTTATCACTTAATCACCTAATAATTTTCCTATACTAAGGATATCCATTTGACAAGACATAAGATCCTAAATTAACTTAATAAAATCATTTAACTAAAAAGAATTAGTAACACTAACCAGGGACTTCACGTAGTCCAGTGGTAGGTGATAAATCCCAATTGCACTATGGTTGTGGGTTCGATAACCACATCTTTTTCGGACATGAGGGGTTGTCACAAGGTCTACCTGTTTTCCTTTATGAAAAACTATATAATTTTATAATATTCCCAAAAGTGAGATAAATTCCTCAAAATAACTATAACATAATTTCTTAACAATTGTCATCTCATACCTCACATTTTCATTCTAAAATTTAATAACATGTAATTTCCTCAAACTCAATGACAATATAAAACCAAAGAGTTATTTATAACAATATCCACAATGGAAAAGATAATTATTCCTCAAATATCATTTTCACATGACAAACTATAAGGTTGCAAATACAAGAGAAAAATCTTCCAAAGTAATCCCATCAACAAATAGAACTAATACTTTTTAAAGATTTCTCCATCCATTTATTTTAACATAGCTTCTTCCTTGACGAAGAGGATATCCGGTAGAATAGGTCATTCACTTGGTTAATGGCAAGGTCCCCTAAATTTATGGAAAATGACTATAAATGGATTCATAAGACTATTTTTATTTTCCTTCATAGTACTCTTCATTTTTTGATGACAATTCTTTACTTAATCTCTTTCTTTCCCACACATAAATCATTTCTCTGTTCCATTAAGACACCTTCCTAGGTTTCTCCTTCCACATTTCCTACAAGATGGAAAATGATCTTTTTTTATCCATGATCTTCATTGTTGGAGATCTTATCATTCGCCACTTTTCTCTTCCTTGTTGAGACTGGGATTTGGTTAATATATATGTTCTCGATCATATTTTTTGAAAACTGATTTAGCATGAGGACGATATCTTTTAATCCATTAAACATTACATTTTTTTCTCATTTGAACCACCATACAATCCTTTTAAATCATGCTCAATGTTACTATGACTTCCTTGGAATCCAGCCATTGACTAAAAGAAGAAAGCATTGTGTGAGTAATAATAGTCATAAAATCATTTACAGAATATCATGATGCCTTATATTCAATTTAAAACAACTTAGGATTAACCAAGGTCATTTATTCTCATCTTATATTAACGTTATTCAAATCGTTTTATAATTAGAATGTAAATTATACTAAGCATATCCCCAGGGAGTGTCATAGCCAAGAGTGAAGCATTTCCCATTGTCATATACCAGGATACCCCGGGTGAAGCCTAAAACTCCTTGTCCGAGTTCTAACTCCTTGTTACTTCTATGCCAGAGCGGCCTCTACCTGCTCGTATACAGACAGGGATGTATTGCTTGGAAAATACAAAAAATCCTTAAATTATAAAGATTCTAGAATGTTATTCAAAACTAATACTCAAAGTCTATCTTAGGAAAATGTGTTCTAATCAGAGTCTATCTAAATCTAGTTTCCATGGATTGTACTAAAATTCCTCTAATACCAACTGTAACGCGCTGACCCGAGAATCCAAGAGACAGTGCATTATTTTAATACATTGGCATGATTACAAGGAATCATATCCTGAAGGACTGATTAGTTTCGTATTCTTGGAAACAAGAAACATACATAAGTTCAACACTACAACCTGAAAAGAAAAACAACTCTAATTTATTCATTTAGAAACATCCAAACATCCAAGATTATTCCTCTAAGTAACTCATAACTAACTTCTTCATATCTTGGGAAAATGAAATTGGAGAAAAGGGGTGAGCTCAAATGCTCAGTAAGAGTAAGAAATACAGTGAAAGATAACATAAACATTTGGCATGGTGAATAATTTAAAACAAATGCCTTTACAAGTAATTAACATGAACACATTATAGCAAGAATATGAGTTGAGTAAATAATTCCATAATAAAACATAGTCATGGGTACTCTACTCGCCTAATAAACAAAAGAAATCTAAATATATAATCTCATAATGAGGGAATTCATAATTCTAGAAACCATAACTACATAGTCAAGGCCTCATTCCAAGACTACAAATAATATTTTTTCAAGGCCTTGTGCCAAGACACTAGTTTGTCTCATGAGTCCTACCGATGCATCAAGGAGCTATAGTGGGCTCCACCCATCACTTACTAATTCCAATTCATTCCTCGTATGAAAATTTCGAAACATATCATAAAAATTTGTATTAAAACTAGCATACGAAATGTCAATACTTTATCCTCAAACCATGAATGGTAAACAAATAGCACATCAAAAATCAAACATAACTCATTCAACACAATATGGAAGATTTTATTGTAATAGTTTAACCTCACTAGAGATTAATGAATAATATTGACATAGGTGAAAATAATTATCAAAACAATTCGAGAGAAATATCTCCCTTTTAATGAAAACATTTAAAAGTCACAATAGTTGTCAAGAATTCCGTTTAAAAATAGATTTCTGAATCAAAGTGTCTCATACCAAATTGAATCTTTTAAATGCAATTTTAGTTTTAAAACGTTAATGCACATATATATAACCCCTTAAAAACATTTTTAAAACATGGAAATTAATGAGAAAGATTTGGAATAATAAATCTTTAAACATTTAAAATGATATTTTAGTTAGAGTTCCTAACCATAATAGAGACAATTGACTAAAAGTAATTCATGAAATAAAAACTTTATAATATCATGAGAATAAATGGATTCATGATATACTATGTCAAAGTACATTTTATACACCATATAAAAGTGAATTGGTTAATAACATCAAAGAAGTCTCAATGGAATATAAATTGAGAGAATTCTCTTATAAAGATAGTATCCTTAGGATAAGGATAAATCAACGACATACTTATGCGTGAAAAATATAAACACACTCAATATGATTGGAAATTCAGTGTAAATCAATCATAGTACATTAAAACATATTCTTGTAAAAACAACACCAATGAATTGTATGTTTAACTCAATAAATGAAGATTGAGTTAAAATTACTCTTATCAAGTTCATATCGATGACATGAGGATTTATCTATGGAGTGATTATTTATATCAAAAGTACATCCACATAAAGGGGAGTGTATATTACTACAAAAATAATAAATAGTGATTCCACACATAATCATGGTGTAAAATAATCTATAATTTATGTGTAAATCCTTATGAGTGGAAATTGAAATTTAAAATTCCCTTACTGCTTTGTTAACTTATGAAACATACACCCCGTGAAAAAATTATCATACAATGAAAATTTAAATACCCATACATTAAATTATATAACAAATAGAATAAAATAAGGGTTAATACATACTCCATAAAAAATGAAATAGTGGCCAATATGGCATGAATCTCATTGGAATAAAAGTGAGATGAAAAACCCTTACTTCGTTGAAATAATTTGAGTCGTATGAACAAAAGTTAATAACTACCGAATGAATCTAAAAATACCATGAATATAAAGAGAAAAATGATAATATAAATCAAATGACAGTACAAAATACACCACATGAAATAAATTAGTGGCGAACAATGGAAATCTCACGAAATTAAATTTGAGATAAGAAACCCTTTACCTCATGTCCGAATTGTCTTGTATGTTCCTTGTTATTCCTGAATAATAAACATAAGTTAATTTATACATGATTAAGAAAATGTTTCTAGTTTATTATTCCTTTTCTATCACTTATTACCTTTCTATAACAGTTATTTAATTATTTTAGTTCATGTTGAATATTTTATCGATGTTCAGATCTTGATCCAAAAATAATCTTCAAATAATTAAAAATTATCCATGTGGTCAAAAGTCCATTATCTCTAGAATGATAAACCTGATTTAGATATCATATATATATTATATATCCAATATATATATATATATATTTCTAATAGTACATACAATTTGGAGGTACGAAATGAAATGTATAATTCATGGAGACGGTAAGTCGTATGCACGCATGAACGCTACTTTCATTCATATTTTGTTTTATAATGTAATTAAAAAATAATGATACATAAGTATATAATAATTCCATTATCATATCATATATTAAATCATTAATTCCATATTTTTTACATCCCATATAAGACATTAACGAGTCATATCATTTTGAGGGGAAGGCAGTCCGCACTTCCTCAGATGAAATTATCGTGTTTTACCCATAATTGAAACCATAAAATAATGATATAAATGGAAAATACATAGGCATAAAGAAAACAAAAATATAATATATATATATATATATATCATATATAAATACAGTTCCATTTTAATGGCAACCATAAGAGACTGTAGGATATTATCAAACAATCATCAATTTGTGAGGCGATATTTTGCCTTCCACAGAAACTGTATGTTCTTCACCTATTAGATGGAGGTGTATGTCAGTGAAGATTGAATAATTTGCATAAAAACATACAATTAAATTTAGGGTACTATTTTTTTTTATAAAATAAATTAAAAAAAAGTGTTTAGGGGGTTGGATAAGTAAAATAAAACCTAACAAAACAAAATAATTTAAGAGAAAGTGTTACCTTTAATTTGGGTAACTTCTTTTGGTTTGAACCAAAAGGACTTATTGAAGTGTATTATTTATAGGGTGAGGATTCTAGGAGGAATAGGGGGATCTTGAAAGACTTTTTTATAAGGTCTTGGACAATCCACGGGGCTTGAGAGGTGTGTGGAATGGGATAGAAGTGGTGTCCTTTTAAAGGGGGGGGCTCTTTTGGAAAGTGTGAAAATATTATTTTATTATACAGTGATATCCGGCTTCTAAATGTCCAAAACAAATTAAAGAAGATGATAAATGACTCATGGTAGAAATAAATTCATCCAATAATATTTGTATAGGTTTTCGATATTATTTTAATATTAATAATCATATTTATTTAAATCGTTATTAATGAGGTAAATAATACATCATTAATGTGTCATAAATAAATTAATTTATATGATGTCAAATTTTTTTATAAAAATTACCATAATGTGGGAAATATTTTTATCTTAAAAATTATTATTTATAGTCTAAAATATGACTTATATAACCCCATGTAAAAATCGATATACTAAAAGATATTTGTTAAAGTAATTTTTTTTCCTTACTTTAAGTTAATTAAAATAAAGTGTCATTATCATTCTAAAGTGGCTACCTGTGGTCCCCAAATTGTCTCAAGTATGACCATGGGCGGTCATGACTCATCCAATAATTTTAGTACAAGTGTTAAGTTAATTTTTTATTATTGTAATATTCTTTTTACCTTGAATTACCCTATTTATCTTTAACCATGGTAAATAAAAATCCAAAGTTACTATTCACCAAAAAATATTTTCATCTTATTGAACCACATTTTACAAACTAATAACAACCATGTATCTCGGATATTCGAAATCCAATTCACAAAAGTGGTAAAATTTCATTTAAATGAAAAAATCGATTTTTTAACTACAACTTTGTGGTTTCACTATTCACCAAAAATTGATGTTTTTCAAAAAAATACAAAAAATAAATCCTAAGAAATATTTGATATTACAATTCAAAAATGATGTCTATTTTACCAAATTCAAAACATATAATTTGGATAAATTAATTTAAAATTAATTCCCATTTTCAAAACAAATAGCGTATTTTTAAGAAACAATAACTATCAAAAGATTGACACATGTTTATGTATAATATCAAAGTGAAATTAATTCCAATGACCAACATTGGATTAAAGGGTAAAAATATAATGTAATAAATCTTCAAAAAAAATTATAATATAATCTAACCATATAAATATATT
This sequence comes from Viscum album, assembly GCA_963277665.1. Classification (NCBI taxonomy): domain Eukaryota; kingdom Viridiplantae; phylum Streptophyta; class Magnoliopsida; order Santalales; family Viscaceae; genus Viscum; species Viscum album. The sequence goes on along the minus strand of OY728140.1, from coordinate 1,299,535,528 downwards.
ATATTAAAAGGTAGTTTTGAATTAAAATAAATTATTTCTCACTATTCATAAAAATTAAATATTATTATAAAAATACCAAAATACCATCCAAAGTAAATTTTGGTATCCCGATTCTAATGAAGAATTTTATTTTGTCAAAATGAATATGTAAAAGAGTAAAATATTGGATTTAAAAAGGTTTCGCCATTAAAATGTGGTATATTGAATTTTTAAAAAAAATATATTATTTATTTGAAAAATTGAGTTTGTTATTATAATATGTCTAAGAAACAGATAACAAAAAATTTAAAATTATATTGATTATATAATATTCAAAATCCAATTAATACTATTCATAACCACTTTTGAACTGCTAGTTTGGTAAGTCGTGGTGCGCTCGAACTCGGTGTTGCTAGTAGCGCAAGCTATTGAATTTAAAGAAAATAACTTACTATGAAATCTTGGAGTGTTACATTCTCCGCTACATCAATAAATTGCATCCTTGAAATTTTAAATTTTTCATAAAAAATAAAATGTTGAAAATAGAAAAATACCTTTGTGGAAAACCCACATCGGAAATTGGGTTAATAAAATTTATTCTTAATAAGAGGGAGAAAATGATGAAAAAGTCACCACTAAATTATGATCTCGAAAAGGAGAAAAATGGTGGAAATTAGAGACACATAATTATAGGGAAAACGTAAAGATATATAGAGAGTGATTGAGGTCATCAATCAGAAAAAATGTCAAATTGGGGGGCCTCAAAGCAATCAATCTATGATGATTTAAAATATCATCGGTTCAAAAAAACAATAAGTTTTAGGATAACACAATTTTTTTTAAGATCACTTCCCTAAAGTTTAATAATTAATTTATTCGTAGAATGACAAAACAAAAATAAACATCATGAGTAGAGTTTCATCCTTTGTATAATTATTACCAAGAACTCATATTGCACTCTAAATTATGAGTATTGAAGATGACTTGGTCACACCTGAAGCACTATAGTAAACATATAGAAAATCAAATAATCCACAATGGATAAACTATATATTTACCTTTTCTTTAGAGATTGAACAAACCCAAAATGGTTAGTAAAAGATCAGATGATTTTCAAAAAGGATAATACTTTAGAGAAAGAAATACTAATCTTAATTTAAAAAATTAAACCAACAATACCCAAAATTCAATAAATACCATTCAATAAACAAATTTCCAAAAAATCAATCAATATAATTGATGCTAATATTGAAACCCAAAACTCATAAGAAATTTCTTAGGTATTATTCCACGTTAAATTGTATCTTCAAATAATATTGACTAATCTTGAAGTCAAATACTTAAATGTAATTAATGTAGTCACATATTCTCTATGATAGGTTAATTATTTCCATAAATAACCCAAATCTCTATAAATCCACAATGAAAACATATGTAAAAAAACCTTTACTCTTCAAATGAAATCCCCTAGTATTCTATTTTCCTTAGGCATAGAGTATTCCCAATAGAGAGAATGTCTTCCAAAATAACATTTATCACTTAATCACTAAATCATTTTCTGATACTAAGGATATTTATTTGAAAAGACATAAGATTCAAATCAACTTAATAAAAACATTTAACTAAAAACAATTAGTCACACTAACCAGGGACTTCACGTAGTCCAGTGGTTGGTGATAAATCCTAATTGCACTATGGTTGTTGGTTTGATTCACATAGCTTTGTCTAACGCGACGAGTTGTCACAAGGTCTATGTGTTGTCTTTTATCAAAAAATATATAATTTTATAATATTCCCAAAAGTGAGATAAATTCTTCAAAATAACTATAACATAATTTCATCCCAAATGTAATCTCATTCCTCACATTTTTATCCCAAAATTTAATAACTTTTAATTTCCTCAAACATAGTATTCATAAGAAAACAAATGGTTATTTATAACTATATCCACAAGAGAAAAGATAATTATCCCTCAAATATCATTTTCACATGACAAACTGTAAGGTTACAAATACAAGAGAAAAGCCTTCCAAAGTAATCCCATCGACAAAGAGCACTAATACTTTTTAAACATTTCTCCATCCATTTATTTCAACATGGCATCTTCCTTAAAGAAGAGGATATCCTAGGAAATCGGGCATTTACTCAGGTAAAGTACAGGTCCCCTACATTTATGGCAAATGACTCTAAATGGATTCTTATGACCATTTTTTCATTCATAGTACTCTTCTTTTTTTCTAGATAATTCTTTACTTTATGTCCTTCTTTCCCACACATAAATCATTTATTTGTTTAATTAAGACACCTTCCTAGGTGTCTCCTTCGACATTTCCTGTATGATGGAAAAAAATATTTCCTTTCTCCATGGTCTTCACTGTTGTTCCTCTTATCATTCAACACTTTTCTCTTCCTTTTTGAGTCCAGGATTTGGTTAATATATATGTTTTTGATCATATTTTTTGAAAACTGATTCAACATGAACACGATATCTTTTATTCTTGTCAACATTCCATTTTTTTGCTCATTTCCACCATTGTTCAAACCATGTACATCATGATCAAAATTATTATGACTTCCTTGTAATCTAGTCATTGACTCAAATCAGAAAGAATTGTGTGAGTAATAATAGTCATAAAATTATTTAGAGGTTATCATGACACCTTATTTTCAATTTACAACACCTTAGGATAAACCAAGGTCATTTATTCTCATCTTATATTAAAATCCATCAAATCGGTTTGTAAATAGAATGTAAATTATGCTAATCATATCCCCCAAGAGTGTCACAACCAAGAGTGCAACAAGGCCCGTTTTCATGTACCAGGATACCCTGGGCCAAGCCTGAAACTCCTTGTTGGAGTTTTTACTCATAGGAAAATTTGTTCCAAAGCCGCCTCTAACTGCTCATATCTAGACAGGGATGTACTGCTTGAAAAATACATAAAATCTCTATGTTACCATGATTCTAGGATTTTCTTCTATACTAATCCTCAAAGTCTATCTTAGGGTAATGTTCTCTATTCATAGTTTATCTGAATCTAGTTTCCAAGGATTGTACTAAAATTTATCTGATACCAACTGTAACGCCCCAATCCTAGAATCCAGAAGATGGTGCATTATATTAATAAATTATCATGATTACAAGGAATCAAGTACCAATGTACCGATCAGTTTAGTAGTCTTCGAAACAAGATACATACATAAGTTCAACACTACAACTTGAAAAGAAAAACAACACTAATTTATTCTATTAGAAGCATCCAAGCTTCCAAGATTATTCCTGCAAGTCACTAATAACTAACTTCTTCATATCCTAGGAAATTGAAACATGATAAAAGTGGTGAGATCAAATGCTCAGTAAAAGTAAGCAATACAGAGAACGATACCATAAACATTAGGCATGATGAATAATTGATAACACATGAATTTACAAATAATTAACATGAACACTTTATGGCAGGAATATGAGCTGAGAAACAATGCAATAATAAAAGATATTCATGGTTATTCTAATAGTAAAATAACCACATGAAATATCAATATCTACGCTCATAATGATGGAATGCATAATGCTGGACATCATTACCACCTAGTTAAGGCCTCGTGCCAAGACTACATAAAAGATTTAGTCAACGCCCTGTGCCCATACACTAGTTTGTCACATGAGACCTACTGATGCATCAAGGTGCTATATCAGGCTCCACATGTCACTAATTAAGTCCAATTCATTACTTATATAAAAAGTTTGAAACATAACATAAATATTCATATTAATACTATCATATGAAATTTCAATACTTTATCCAAAAACCATGAATGGAATAAAAATAGCACATCCACAATCAAACATAACTCATTCAATAAAATATGGAAGATTGTATTTTAATAGATTAACCTCAATCAAGAATAATGAAGGATATTTACATAGATGAAAACAATCATTTAAACAATTTGAGAGAAGTATCCCCATTTTCTTGAAAACATCTAAAAGCCACAATATTTTTCATGAAGTCGTTTAAAAATAGATTTTTTAATCAAAGTTTCCCATAACACATTATAACATTCAAAAGGAGTTTTATTTTTAAAACATTAATGTCCATATAAATAAATCCTTAAAACCATTTTTAAAACATGGACATTAATGAGAAATATTTAGAATAATAAATCTTTAAAAAATATAAAATGATATTTTAGTTAGAGTTCCAAACCAAAAGAGAGACACTAGAAAACAAATAATTTAGGTAATAAAAAAATTATAATATAATTATAATAAATATTTTAATGATATACTATGTAAATGTACATTATATACACCATATAAAAGTGAATTGGTGTATAACAACAAAGAAGTCACAATGGAATGTAACTTGAGATGAAATCACTTATAAAGATGGTATCCTTGGGTTAAGGATAAATCAATGACATAATAATGTGTGAAAAAAATAAACACACTCAATATGAATAGATATTCATTGTAAATCAATTAGAGGACATTCACACATATCCTTGTAAAAACAACACCAATGAATTGGATGTTTATCTCAATAAATGGAGATTGAGTTAAAATTACTCTTATCAAATTCATATTGATGACTTGAGAATTTATCAATGGAGTTATTGATTGTATCAAAATTACATAAACAGAAAGGGGAGGTTAAATTAATACACAAATAATAAATAGTCATTCCACACATAATCATGGTGTAAAATAATCAATGAAGTATGCATAATGCCTTATGAGTGGAAATTGAAATTTGAAATTACCTTGCCGATTTGGTAACTTATGAAACATACACCACATGAAAGAATTATCATACAATTAAGATTTAATTACCCATAAATATTAGTATATTACAAAAAGAATTCAATAAGTGGTAATACATACTCCACACAAATGGAAATAGTGGCCAATATGGCACAAATCTCATGGTAATAATAATGAGATGAAAAACCCTTACTTCATTGTAATCAATCGAGTCGTATGAACAGAAGTTAATAACCACCAAATGAATCCCATAATAAAATGAATATAAATATAATAATTATAATATATAAAAAATTGTAGTACACAAGACACCACATTAAATATATAAGTGGCGAACGATGGAAATCTCACGGAATTAAAAGTGACATAAGAAACCCCTTACGTCAAGTCCGACTTGTCTTGTATGCTCCTCATTCTTCCTGAATAATAAACATAAGTTAATATATAGTTGATTAAGAACATTTTTAAATTTTATTATTCCTTTTATATCACTTATTATCTTTCTATAACAATTATTTAATTATTTGAGTTCATATTGGATATTTTTTCGATGTTTGAAACTTGATCCAAAAATAAACTTGTTATAATTACAATTTTCCCTATGGTCAAAAGTCCATTATCTCCATAATGATATACGTGATTTAGATATCATAAATATATTATATATAAATTATATATATCTATTTATAACAGTACATAACATTTGGAGATAAGAAATGAAATGTACTGTTCATGGAGACGGTAAGTCGTACGCATGCATGAATGCTACTTTCATTCATATATTGTATTTTACTGGAATTAAAACATATTGATACATTGGTATATAAAAATTCCAGTATAATATCATATATGATATCATTAATTCCATCTTTTATATGTCTCACATGAGGCATTAACGAGTCATATCATTTTGAGGGGGCGGAAGTCCGCACTTCCATAAATGAAATTATCGCATTTAAACCATAATTGAAACCATAAAATAGTGATATAAATGGAAAATAAAGAAGCATAAAGAAAACATAAACATAATATATATATCATATATAAATAAATTTCTTTATTAATGGCCACCATAAGAGGATGTAGTAGATAATTGAACAATCATCGTTTCGTGAGGTGTTAGTTTTCCATCCACAGAAACAGTACGTTCTTCATCCATTAGATGGAGGTGTGTGTAAGTGTATTTTGAATCATTCTCATAACAATATATAATTATATTTAGGATATTTGTTTTTTTTATAAAATAATGTTATAAAAATTGTTTAGCAGGGTGGAGAAGTAAAATAAAACCAAACAAAACAAAAGAATTTAAGAAAAAGTGTTAGCTTTAATTTGGGTAACTTCATTTGGTTTGAACCAAAAGGACTTCTTGAAGTTCCTTCTTCCTAAGTTTAGGATTTTAAGAGGAATAGGTGGATCTTTAGAGATTATTTTGGAAGGTTTTGGACGATCCAAGGTGATTGAGTGGTTTGTTTAATGGGTTAGAAGCAATGTCCTTTTATTGAACCACATTTTACTTACCAATAAAAACCATTTATCTTGGATTTTGAAAATTAAATTCACAGAAGAGGTAAAATTAAATTTAAATGAAAAGGTCTGTTTTTTAACTACTGTTTAGTGGTTTGACTATTAATCCAAAATTGAAGTATTTCAGTGAAATAAAAAAAATCATCCTAAGATATATTTGATATTCAAAATTCAAAAATGATGTCTATTTTAACAAATTCAAAACATAGAATTGGGATTAATTAAATTAAAATTATTTTCCATTGTCAAACAAATAGCGTGTTTTTAAGAAACAATAACTATTCAAAGATTGACACTTGTTTATGTATAATTTCAAAGTGAAATTAATTACAATGACTGAAATTGGATTAAAGGGTAAATATATAATCTAATAAAACATCAAAAAAATTAAAATATAATCTAGCTGTATAAATAAATTATATTAAGAGGCAATTTTGAATTAAAATACATTATTTCTCACTATTCATAAAAATTGAATATTATTAGAAAAATAAAAAAATTTATTCTGTCAAAATTAATATGTAAAAGGGTCAAATATTTGATTTAAAAAGGTTTCTACATTAAAAGGTGGTAAAATTGAATTTTTTGAAATATACATTTTTTATCAGAAAAATTGAATTTTTTCTTATAATATGTCTAATAAACACATATCACATAAGTTAAAATTATATGTAGTATATAAAATTCAAAATACAGTTAATACTAATCATATCCACTTTTGAACGACTATTTTGGTAAGTCGTGGGGTGCTCGAACTTGGTGTTGTGTGTAGCGCAACATATTAAATTTAAAGAAAATAACTTATTATAAAATCTTGGGGTATTACATTCTCCCCTCCTTCAATAAATTCCTTCCTCACAATTTGAAATTTTTATTTGATAATAAATGTTTAAAAATAGGAATGTATCTTTTTGGAAAACCCTCATCATAATTTGGGTTACTAAAGTTTAGTCTTAATAAGAGGGAAAGGAAGATAAAAAAGTCACCACTAAATCAGGATCTCGATTAGGAGAACATTGGTGGAAATTAGAGACACATAATTGGAGAAAAAAAGGTAAATTTATATATTGAGTGATTGAGGTCATCAATCACAAAAAAATGTAAATTTGGGGGCCTCAAAGCCATCAATCTATGACGATTTAACATATCATCGGTTCAACAAAACATAAAGCATTAGGATACCACATTTTTTGTTTTAATATCCCTTCCCTAATGATTAATAATTAATATATTCATAGAATAAGAAATAAAAAATATACTTAACAAGTAGAGTTTCATCCTTTATCTAATTCTTACCAAAAACTCATCTTTCGATCCAAATTATGAGTATTAATGATGACTTGGTCACACCTAAAGAACTAGAATCAACATATAGATAATCACAAAATCCATAATGGATGAACTATATATTTCAATTTTCTTTAGAGATTAACAAAAACCAAAATGGTTAGTAAAAGATCAGATGATCCACAAAAAGGATAATACTTTAATGAAAAAAATACTAATTTTAATTCACAAATTAAACCAAAAATATTCAAAATTCAATAAATACCATTCAATAAATAATTTTCAATAAAATCTTTTAATATATTCAAAACTAATATTGATGCCCAAAACTTAGAAGAAATTTCTTACATAGATTTCCATGTTAAATTGTATCTCTAAATAACATCGACTCCTCTTAAAGTCACATTATTAAAATTAATTAACCTGATCACATATTCTCTATGATTGGATAATTATTTCCATAAATAACACAAATCACTATTAATCCAAAATAAAAACATTGGAAAAAACACCTTTACTCATCAAATTAAATCCCATAGTATTCTATTTTCTATAGGCTTATAGTATTCACAATAGAGCGAATGTCTTCCAAAATAAAATTTATCACTTAATCACAAAATTATTTTCCTATACTAAGGATATCCATTTGAAAAGGCATAAGAGCCCAAATAAATTTAATAAAATAATTTAATAAAAAAATTAGTCACACTAACCAAGGACATCATGTAGTCCAGTGGTAGGCGATAAATCTCAATCGCACTATGGTTGTGGGTTCGTTTCCCACAACTTTTTCTTACATGATGGGTTGTGACAAGGTCTACGTTTTATCCTTTTTCAAAAAATATAAAATTTTATAATATTCCCAAATGTGAAGCAAAATCCTCAAACTAACTATAACATAATTTCATCACAAATTTTATCTCATACCTCGTATTTTCATTCCAAAATTTAATAACTTATAAATTCCTCAAACTCAATTATCATATAAATCCAAATGATTTTTTATAACTATATCCACAAGAGAAAAGATAATTCTTCCTCAAATGTCATTTTCACATGACAAATTACAGGGTTACAAATAAAAGAGAAAAGCCTTCCAAAGTAATCCAATCAACAATGATCACTAATAATATTTAAATATTTCTCTATCCATTTATTTTAACATAGCTTCTTCCTTGATGATGATGATATCTTATATAATAGGGAATTCAGTCAAGTAATGGCCATGTCCCCTACATTTACGGAAAATTACTGTAAATGGATTCTTAGGGCCATTTTTATTTTCTTTCATAATACTCATCATTTTTCCTCAAAAATTCTTTAATTTATGTCCTTCTTTCCCACACATAAAGCATTTAATTGATCAATTAAGACACATTCCTTGGTGTCTCCTTCCACATTTACTGCATGATGTAAAATGGGATTTCTTTTCTCCATGGACTTTACTACTGGAGCTCTTTTCATTTTCCACTTTACCTTTCCTTGTTGAGTCCTAGAGTTGGTTAATATATATGTTTTTGTACATATTTTGTGAAAACAGATTTGGCATGAACATGATATCTTTTACATCTATCAACATTCCATATTGTTGCTCATTTCCACCACCGTTAAAACCTTGTAAATCATGCTCAAAGTTATTATGACCGCCCTGGAATCCAGCCATTGAATTAAACCAGAAAGCATTGTGTGAGTAATAATAGTTCTAAATTCATTTAGAAAATATCATGGCACCTTAATTTCAATTTAAAATACCTTAGGATTAACCAAGGTCGTTTATTCTCATATTATATTAAAATCCGAGAAATTGGTTTATAAAGAGAATGTAAATTATCTTAAGAATGTCCCCTAGGAATGTCGTAACCATGAGTGAAACAAGGCTCATTGTCATGTACCAGGACACCCTGTATCAATCCCAAAACTCATTGTCGGAGTTTTCACTCCTAGGTACATCTATGCCAGAGCCGCCTCTACATGCTCGTATCCAGAAACGGATGTATTACATGGAAAATACCCAAAATCTCTACATTACCTAGATTTTAGAAATTTCTTCTATAATAATTCTCAATGTCTATCTTAGGGTAATGTTCTCTAACCAGTGTTTATCTAAATCTTGTTTCCAAGGTTTGTACTAAACTTCCTTTGATGCCAACTGTAATGCACCGACCCCATAATCGAGAATCCGGTGCATTATTTTATTACATTGGAATGATTACAACTTATCAAGTCCTGAAGGACCGATCAGTTTAGTAGTCTTGGAAACAAGATGCATACATAACTTCAACACTACAACATGAAAATAAAAACAACACTAATTTATTCCATTAGAAACATCCAAAATTCCAAACTTATTCCATCAAGTCACCAATAACTATCATCTTCATATCCTAGGAAAATGAAACATGAGAAAAGGGGTGATCTCAAATGCTCAGTAAGAGTAAGAAATACAGGAAAAGATTACATAAACAATAGGCATGGTGAATAATTGAAAACACATGCCTTTACAAATAATTAACAAGAACAATTTATAGCAGGAATATGAGCAGAGTAAATAATGACATAATAAAACATAGTAATGGGTATTCTAATAGTCTAATAACAAAATGAAATATCAATATATACTCTCATAATGATGGAATCCATAATTCTAGACAACATAGCCAACTATTCAAGGCCTCTTGCCAATACTACAAAAAAGATTTTGTCAAGGCCATGTGCCAAGACACTAGTTTGTCTCACGAGACCTACTGATGCATCGAAGAGCTATAGTAGGTCCCACCCATCACTTACTAAGTCCAATGCATTCTTTATATGAGAAGTTTGAAACATAACATAAACATTCCTATTAAACTATCATACAAAATGTCAAAAAATTATCCACAAACCATGAATGGTAAATAAAATGCACATCCACAGTCAAACATAACTCATTAAATATAATATGGAAGATTGTATTGAAATTTATTAACCTAAACAGAGAATAATTAAGGATATTGACATAGATGAAAATAATCATCAAAACTTTTTGATAGAAATATCCCACTTTTCTTGAAAACATGTTAAATTAACATTATTTGTCAAGAAGTCATTTAAAAATATATTTTTGAATCACAGTGTCCCATATCACTTTGAAACTTTTAAAAGGAATTATAATTTTAAAACTTTAATGTCCATTAAAATAAATCCTTAAAATTATTTTTAAAACACGGAAAATATTGAGAAATATTTAGAATAATAAATCTTTAAAACATATAAAATGATATTTTAGTTAGAGTTCCTAACCAAAAGAGAGACACATGAATACAAGTAATTGGTGAAATAAAAACATTATAATATCATGATAATAAAGGGATTCATGATATACTATGTCAAAGTACATATATACACCATATAAAAGTGAATTGGTATATAACAAAAAGAAGTCTCAATGTAATGTAAATTGAGATGAAATCTATGATAAAGATGGTATCATTAGGTTAAGGATAAATCAATGACAGAATTATGTGTTAGAAATATAAAAACACTCAATATGATTTGATATTTATTTTAAATCCATCAGAGGACATTCACACATATTCTTGTAAAAACAGCACCAATGAATTTGATGTTTACCTCAATAAATAGAGATTGAGTTTAAATTACTCTTATCAAGTTCATATCGATGACTTGAGAATTTATCAATGGAGTGATTATTTTTATCAAAAGTGCATCCCCAAAAAGGGGAGTGGAAATTACTACACAAATAATAAATAGTGATTCCACAAATAATCACAGTTTAAAATAATCAATGAAGTATGCGTAAAGCCCAATGAGTGGAAATTGAAATTTGAAATTCCCTTACAGATTTGGTATCTTATGAAACATACACCCCATGAATGAAGTATCATACAATGAAAATTTAAATAATCATACATTAAATTATATTACAAAAAGAATACAATCAGGGGCAGTACATACTCCACACCAAAGGAAATATTGGCCAATATGGCATGCGAATCTCACGGGAATAAAAGCAAGATGAAAAATCCTTACATCGTTTTAATCAATCGAGTCATCTGAAAAAAAGTTAAAAACCACCAAATGAATAATAGAATACGATTATTATAAAGAGAATATTGATAATATATATCAAATTTCAGTACACAATACACCACATGGAATAAATAAGGGGTGAACAATGGAAATCTCACTGAATTAAAAGTGAGATAAGAAACCCCTTACCTCAAGTCTTACTTGTCTTGTATGTTACTTATTCTTCCTGAATAATAAAAATATGTTAATTTCTAATTGATTAAGAAAATAATACCAATTTATTATTATTTTTATATCACTTATTACCTTAGTATAACAATTTGGTAATTATTTGAGTTTATATTGGATATTTTATCGATGTTCGGAACATGATCCAAAAATAAACTTGTTAAAATTACAATTTTTCCACGTGGTCAGAATTCCATTTTCTCCAAAATAAAATACATTATTTAGATATCATATATATATTATATATACAATATATATATCTATTTATAACATTACATAACATTTGGAGATAAGAAATGAAATGTACCATTCATGGAGGAGGTAAGTCGTACACACGCATGAACGCTACTTTCATTTCTATTTTATATTTTAATGGAATTAAAACATAATGATACATAGGTATATAAAAATTCTAGAATAATATCATATATGATATCATTAATTCCATCCCTTATACATCCTACACAAGGCATTAACTAGTCATGTCATTTTTAGGGGGTGGTAGTCCGTACTTCCTTAAATGAAATTATCACGTTTCACCCATAATTGAAACCATAAAAGAATAATATAAATGGAAAATACAGATGTATAAATAAAACATAAACATAATATATATATATATATATATATCATATATAAATATAGTTCCATATTAATGGCCCCCATAAGAGGCAGTAGGAGGTAATCGAACAATCATCGTTTAATGAGGTGTTAGTTTTCCATCCACAGAAACAGTATGTTCTTCACCCATTAGATGGAGGTGTGTGTAAGTTTAGTTTGATTCCTTATTATAAAAACATACTAGTATATTTAGGATACTAGTTTGGTTATAAAATAATGTAATAAAAAGTGTTTAGGGGTTGGAGAAGTAAAATAAAATGATACAAAACAAAAGAATTTAAGAGAAAGTGTTACCTTTAATTTGGGTTACTTCCTTTGGTTTTAACCAAAATGAATTGTTGATGTGCCTTATGCATAAGGTGAGGCTTCTAGGAGGAATATGGGGATCTTATAGATTATTTGGGTAGGTTCTGGATGAGCCAAGGGGCTTGAGAGGTGTGTGGAATGGGTGAGAAGTGATATCCTTTTATAATGGTGAGGAGGGGCTCTTTAGGGAAGTTTGAAAATATTATTGATTATATAGTGTTATTAGGTTTCTAAATGTCCAAAACAAATTAAAGATGAATATAAGTGAATCATGTGGTAGAAAAAAAATCATCCAATAAGAATTGGACAGGTTTTGGATATTATTTTAATATTAATAATCATATTTATTTAAATCATTTATTAATGAGGTAAATAATACATCATTATTGTGTCATAAATAATTTAATTTATTTGATGTCTAAAACTTATATAAAAATTACCATAATGTTTGAAATAATTTTATATTTCCAATGATTTATTATAGTTGAAAATATGACTTATATAACACTATGTAAAAATTGATATACAAAAATATATTTGTTAATGTCATTTTTTTCTTTACTTTATGTTAATTAAAATAATGTGTCATTATCATTCTTAAGTGGCTCCATGGGGTCCCAAAATTTACCCATGGATGCCTATGGTCATCCATGACTCATCCAATAAGTTTAGGATAAGTGTTAAGGTAATTTTGTGTTATTATAATATTATTTTTACCTTGAATTACCCTATTTACCTTTAACCGGTGTAAATAAAAGTCAACAGTTACTATTCACCAAAAATTATTTTCATCTTATTGAACCAAATTTTACTTAGTAATAACAATCGTGTAACTTGAATTTTTGAAATTCAATTCACAAAAGCGGTAAAAGATCAATTAATTGAAAAAGTCAGTTTTTTAACTACTGCTTTATGGTTTCACTATACATCAAAAATTGATGCTTTTTAGAAAAATACAAAAAATTCAGCATAAGCTATATTTGATATTTTGAATTAAAAAATGATGTCAATTTTACCAAATGCAAAACATAGAAGTTGGATAAATTAATTTAAAATTAATTTTCGTTGTCAAGAAAAGTACCATGTTTTTAAAAAACAATAAATATCAAAAGGTGGACACTTATCATTGTATAATTTCAAAGTAAAATTAATTCCAATGACATACATTGGAATAAAGGGTAAAAATATAATCTAATTAAACTTCAAAACAAAATTAAAATATAATCTAAAATAATAAATAAATTATATTAAAAGAATTTTTTGAATTAAAATACATTATTTATCACTATTCATAAAAAATGAATGTTATTAGAAAAATACCAAAATTTCTTCCAAAGTAAATTTTGATGTCCCTATATTAACGAAGAATTTTATTTTTTTCAAAATGAATATGTAAAATGGTCAAATATTGGATTTAAAAAGAGTTCTCCATTAAAAGGTGTTAAAATTGAATATTTTTTAAAAATACATTTTTTTTCTAAAAAATTGAATTTGTTCTTATAATATGTCTAATAAACACATAACACATAATTTAAAAATATATGGAGTATATAAACTTCAAAATCCAGTTAATGCTATTCATAACTGCTTTTGAACGACTAGTTTGTTAAGTCTTCGTGGTCTCAAACTCAGTGTAGCGTGTAGCGCAAGCTATTTAATTTAAATAAAATAACTTACTATGAAATCATGGGGTGTTACAACTAAATTGCATACATAAATTTTAGTGAAGTTCCATGATAAACCCATTACTATATCATTTAAACTATTGTTCCTCTACATGAAAATGTTGTGAACTATATCAATTTCACTAGAACATGTCACCCTTTAAACATCACATATGAGCTCGACATCGAGTCCAGGATATCCTCGGATTCATTAAACATGATTCTAAGGAACTGACTATATGTAGTCCATACTGAATGTTTACAAATACAAATTTTTTCAAGGCCAATATTTCCGCATTAGATAATTTACTAAACCTAAGTGGCATTTTCCTAGTAGTCATGTTAGAGGAAAAAAGCTATTTTTTGTTAGTTCATTCCAGGCATTTCTACGAGAGAACCATGATACCACTCAGTACTAACAATTCCTAGATAAAACACTTACATCCATTATGAAACATTGATGGTCATATCATCAATCCAAAATCATTTTGAAACAGTAGCGTGCTATAAGACTGACACTCTCCTAGTTCATCATGAATGACATCAAGATAGGAGACATGTTCATCACTTTCAAAAGAATACCGTAAGTGGAAACCAGGGAAACCAAAAGAGGAATAGTTGATACACTACTACATAACCTCCCATGTGAGAATCTCATATTAACCTGTTAATGCATCAACAGTTATGATCAAAAGCCTTTACCACATGATTCAAACCGTGATCATCTGATACTATCTATGTTACATAGAGGTTTCAAATACCATAATCCACTTTTACATCATGTTTTCTAGAAATACCTGACACAAATTTACTAGAACAGACATGTTTTTACACACATTAATAGTGTCGTAGTCATTGAAAAGGAAAAATATAGAAGAACTTCACACATGTGTACTTGATCAAAACCACCTAAATAATACTTGTTTTTCTCCTATGATCCATGATCACCATATCACAACATCTGAGCATTTTTCTTGAATTCAAGAACCAACATAAATAGTTTTTCAAAATACCTTACCTTTGGGGATTACATATGTTACACTCAAACTTCTTAAATTGTTTATATTTTGTTAATTCTTTGCCCAGAGTTATCGTGCCAAGGTCCGGGCTAGGTCCCAGATTAAAATCGTCATCATTTAATATTTTTACTTGGTTTCAGACCAGTGTACGGGGCACCGCATGGTAGTAATCACTGTGTGGTTTCCCCATGTACTTGTGTGAGTGCCCAAGCGAACTGCGTATAGGTGCACAATTTGTGTGCGCATTTTTTTATCCATGCGACGAGCGTGCGAGTATCCAGTTTTCGTATTTTGATAATTAAATAACATATGTTTTAAAAATAATGTTTCTTAATAATAATAAAATTATGTTTCTATTATCATTATCATTGTTATTGTAATTAGTATTATTTGTATTATTATTATTAATATTATTCTGTTATTATTATTAATATCAATGTTATTAATATTATTAATATTAATATTATTAATATAATAGAATTCATTTTTTTAATAAACCCTAACCCTACCTGTTTTCTCCCCCTTCCCCGTCTCTATTCGGTGCCGCGAGCCCCCTCCTACCCAAGCCACACGACACCCATTCTCCCCCCCCCCCCTCTTTCACCCTATGTGGCGCCTCATTACCAGCTGCTCCCATTCCCGTCGGGAAGGCCTCCCCCAAGCTGCGCACTCCCCGCAAGCCCTCGTCGGCCCTCCCTCACTACTGTTGCGCTCCCCCTGTTCTCTGTGCCTCGCGCCCAGACCCCCTGCCTCCCTTTGCAGCTTACCTCACCCATGCCATCACCTCACGCCCAGCGCTCCTGGGAACAACCTTCTGTAGCGCGACCGGCTCCCTCCTGCTCCCCTGCGCGCCATCCAAACCTCGTGCCCCCTGTTACGCTGATCGCCCTCCGCCTTTGCCATTCCGCACCCCATCCCTCCGGCTTCCGGCCTTCTCCCGTCACCCACATCCCTTTCACCCTCTTCCCGCGCACAGTAGCACCACCATGCTCTCACCCAAGTAGTCCCAACCCTCTGGCTCCTGTTTTTCTCCTCTTTGTCACCCCATACTACATCACGTTGCCCCGCTCACCATGGAATTTCCTTACGGCACATCCCCCCCTTGTCGGTGAACACTTCCAACGAACATAGCTTGGTCGGCCTCTCTTCAGTGCGATAGTCCTCTGGAAATTTTTTTGTGCACTACCTGCTTGCCTATGAATTCCCAGTGCACAGCTTTTTTGCCTACGGATTCCTGGTGCAACAGCTGCTGGCTAGTCCTATTCATCACACCCCAACATCACCGCTTCCTTCGGTTTCCCCCAGTGCACCAGCCTTTTTGTAAGTTTATCTTTGCCATAATGTTATTAAATTAATTTAATATGTTTTTTTAAATTTATTAAGGTATTATTTTATTTGATTGTGTTGTGATTTTGGTGAATTTATTTCACTTAAATATTATAGCATGTTCTTTTATTTTTTGCAGTGTTTTATAAACTATGTCGTTGGTTTATTAAAATTTTCAAGGGTTGCAGTTCTATTTTGGTGTGACGTCACTGTGTGTTTAGTTATAAAAGACGTTTTGAGTGATCTCTTGATATTTTGAGACATGCGACACATTTTGAAAATGTTTAACAAATTTTTTTAGTGGTTTTGTTAGTTGTGAAAATAGATTATTTAATTGTCTAGTTAGTTTATTAATTTTTGCATGTGGGGTTAATTGTGTTTTGATGCGGCGTTGTGTATGTTTGTTCATAAAGGAGGGTTTTGAAGGGGTTTTTGGGTGCGTAAGCCGTCAGTTACTATTTGGAAATTGTTTTATAATGTTTAAAGTGGTTTGTAAAACAGTACATACGAGGCGAGTTGTGTTTTGAAAATGTGTCGAGGTAGTTCTTTTGTGCGGTTTGTTCATATGAATTGTTTTAAGTCTGTGTTCATATATTTTATTTATCATTGAGGTTTCAGTGCGTTGGCGGGGTAACCCCACGTTACCACGATCATCGGTTTGTGCATGCTTGTGCGCCTGTGTGAGGTGTGTTGCATTGTCGCGTTGTCACATTCGTGATGCGGGTCAAGGTACGTTCTGATTGCAATGCTTTTTAAAAATTAAGTTACGTTATTTCCTACTGTTTCCGCACACTAGCTGTTCAAATTAAATATTATATTAATTTTAATTAATGTGAGACAATATAAGACAGTTAATTTTTAAATGGTTCTTTGGTGTAAAAGGAGCCCTTTATTTTATACACAACACTTGAAAGATTTTTTTGATGAGTGGACACCCAGTATTGAAAGAATTCTCGTTTGGACTTTAAATGTAATTCAAAAAAATTCAAATGTAGTTCTGGTTTTAATGATAAGTGATTTCTTCTCAAGCATGAACAAGCGTTTTGGTTCTTTTCAAAGTGGTGATTGTGCAATTTATTAAATGCATGTTTGGAACTTTGTGGAAAATGAAGAAAATGTTTTGATAAAAACACTCCAAGGATAACTCTCCTGCCTTGGTTGCAATTGATTATTTTGGAGGCTGCTCTTAGAGGCTCCTAGGTACTTGAGTAGTTTAAAGGCAAGGGGTTGTTCCACGGAGTGGCTCGGGGTGATGCATGTTGTTCTTTATATATAAAAATGATTGGATGCTTGGTTGGCATTGGTTGGCTCACCGCCTTTCCAAACACTTGAGACATGGGAATTTGGCGTATTGAGAGAATATTCTAAGAATGATTGCTGCACTTGTATGTTATGGTACTGACCAGTGGCCCATGGTAGGTGGATATATTGGGTATATTACTATAGGATTTTCCCTCGACCTTCCCGAGAGAGGATGGTCGAGCGTATTGTGGATTTTGATTTCATCATGACATGTCAACAAGGATGATTTCACATGTATTGGTGTCTTCTGGTTTATTCTTGATCTTCTAGGTTCACCCATGTCTATTCGTCTTTTGTTGCTTGCATTAGTGATTATGATGCTCATATGTATACCTACATTCCCCTGGATGTGGGTTTTACTTTGTGCATTTCTGCTGTATTGTTTTCCTTGGAAAGTGGTAAGTTTCTTTTATTAGGTTCCTAAAAAATGGTTTTCAAATGGAAGTGTTTCATCCTCATTATGGAAATTTGAAAATGTAAACATCACTCTCCCTTTATAAAAAGTCATAGACACTAATGAAATGAACCCATGATTGGAAATGGTTTAGGGAAATGATTCGTACTTTGTTTTTAAGTAAAGTATTTAAAAAACACACTTTTATATATTTTAGTTCAAACATGAAATGGTGTTTCTTTTATTTTAAAGGTAGTGCATTGGGAATAGATATCGGGCTAGCCTAATGAGTTTTAATAATCATGCCTATAGTGTTTCCTTGTTTTTAGTTCTATTGTAGGTTCCAGCTTCGGTTGTTCGCCCTGGGCGACGTTGGTGGTGGTATTGGAGAGTGACCCACGATGTCACGTGGGGTTTTGGTCATAATCAGGTTAGTAGCGTTGTTGGTTTTTCTTTATTTATTTTCTTTTTTTCTCTTTATTTTATACTGATTAGTTTTTTTTCTTTTGGGCCAAATTTTTCTCACCTATTTAATTTTGATGCCCGACACTAGTTTCCAGCCCGTGGGGATCAGGAACGCCCCTCGGCCCATGTCGCGGGCCGGCTCGGGTGAACGGTTCAGGGTCAACCCTGGTTGGTTCGTGACAAAATGGTATCAAAGGAGGCCCTTGTTATTTTGGGTGTCCGGTAGATGGAGATTAGGATTGTCGGGACTTGAGAGGTATGTATAGGAAGGAGGTCATGAATCCTCGCCCGTTCCGCACCTCGAGTCGCCAGGGATATTTCAGGAATTGAGTATTTTTTTCTTTGTGGTTTGTTTCAGATTGAGGGATGACAATGAATGTAAACTGATGTTACATTGTGATCTCACTTAGAGTAGTGACCCATGTGGAGTCCAGGTATATGGTTTGAATTCCTCCATGTTATTGACACTTACTTGGGGCATGGCCCACTATCATGTCTCCAGGTTTAGTGTGACTGCTAGTCCCTCACTCTAGTGGTTTTATGTAAGTTGAGTGTCATTTTTATTCTGGTTGGGTAAGTTAGTTTTTGGAAATGGGAAAGGGGTTTTGAAAATGGGACAGATTTATTTTAAATTACATTAAATTTATGAAACGAGTTTTAAAACTGAAAGCTTTTGGTTTGGAAAACTGGTGTTTGCTTGGAGATTGGTCGAGAATAGTTTGGGGTGAAACCTCAGGTACTCATTATGAATGTTTTCACATGTGAGAGGATGCATGGAAAGTGTGTGTTGATGTGTATGAATGAATGTGGATGAAGACATGTACAAACGTTCATGGGATTACCTGGGTGTGTCTAAAATTAAAGGCTTGACCTTGTTTTCAAAATTTGCTTTTAAAGAGGAAAATGGGTTTGGAATGTGATTTTGGTTTGAAAAGTGGATTTCGTATTTGGAAAGTGGTCTTGAATGAAAGAAGTTTTGAAAAAAGAAAAAAGGGTTGTTTTGGAATCTAAAATCGAACGGCAATTTTGGACAGGGAATTTTTGGGTTGTGTTTGTGGTTGTATGGTTTTTTTGAGCTGGTTGTTTTTGGATGAGGTTTCTTTATTGATGTTGCTTTGATTGATTTCGGTTTCGTCTTGGTGTTATATATTTTTTTTTTCAGGAATGCCGCCTAGAAAGGTCCCCAAAGTTTTGATGATTCATGGCCAGTTTTTGGTCTTTCTCAGAAGTTGTATATCCTTTATAGTGATTAGAGTCTATTAGAGATAGTGTAGTGGCTTGAAGAGTCTGAGCATGTCTTTAGGATATTGGGAACTCCCGGAGCGGTTAGTGTGTATACTATTTAGGGTTTGTTCAAAGGTCCATCTTTGGATGAGTAGGAGTTGGTCGCCCCACCATTACTACATGTTTTGATGATGTGGTGGGTCTTTAAGGCCGTCTTCGTTCGATGGTTTATACTTGTGGAGGTGAAGACAAAGAAAATGGAAGAGCTCATGAATGTTCAACACGACCAGTAGATAGTGAAAGCGTATGTTGACCATTTCGAGGATCTTGTGTCTATTTTTCTAGGGGTACTGTCGTAGGACTGGTTGAAGACTTGTCCCTTCATCAGGGGTCTTCTTCCAGAGAACAAAGAG
Organism: Viscum album; assembly: GCA_963277665.1. NCBI lineage: Eukaryota > Viridiplantae > Streptophyta > Magnoliopsida > Santalales > Viscaceae > Viscum > Viscum album. Next base: position 1,299,514,979 of record OY728140.1, on the reverse strand, counting down.
TGAGTCCTCCCTTTTTGGGAGCATCACTTTTGGGAAGTTGGTGCATGAGGTGTTCTTAGCTGAGTTGGTTGTCAGAGTGAAAACGAATGGCGATCCACCATGTCTAGTTGCTCGTGAAGTTCCCCTATCTGATCTGTAGAGTGTGTCAAGTGAATTTGTTTCTATAGAGTTCTCTTTAGTGGCTCTAACTTCTAGTTCGTTGGACCATCTAATGGTGTACCTTTAGTATGGATGTTTGGGTCATACAAGCCGTCATGTAACACCCCTCTGAAGACGTGCCATCATTTCAGGTGTCTATGTTGTCTATAGAAGTTTTGTCGGAAGCGTCACTTGAAAAAGACGCTGTGACTGAAGAATTCAAGTGCCTGACTATGAGGCAAGAGATGCTTCCACCATCAGTGCCCCAACCAAAGGTCTTGGGGTGATGTTTGCAAGTAGTCAAGAGTAGACAGGGGTGTGAAGGCACAGTTTGAGTTTTGGAGTTCCTTGTTTCCAATGAAACATTTAAAGTCTTTCCATTCTCATTCTTCCACTTCTAAAGTCTTGGCATTGTTTTAGGTCCACTGTTTCGTCGTGAAGTTGGGATGGACATGTTCATCGTAATCCAAACAGTCTAGTTTGTCTGAATTATTATTTTATGAATCGTACGTTTTTCTTTAAAAATGTGTTAGAACCTTGTGTGGGTTAATCTCAGTTTAACTGTGTTGGTATGAAGATTTATGTTCCTATGGAAGGATTGAAGTTTGTGGTAATGCTTGGGTTTACCGCTTGGGTTAAGTTCTGCTCAGAGTTTTTCTTTAGTGTTTGGGCTTTCGTTGTTCTGAGTCGAGAGATCCAAGTTTAGCGGAGTTGTTGTTTCGCTCATGGTATGGAGGTTAGTCTGGATCGGTTGGGAGTTCCTGTGTCCCCCCCCCCCCTCCCGGGGTGGTATGTTTGGGTGTAAAAATTTCCACACTAGTTGAGTTATTGTGGTGGGGAAAACCCTCTCATGCTCTCCCATTATCTTATATTGTGGTCCCTTCTGGTTTCATTTGGGCATGGATTCTTGTTTGGTTCATCATTTAGATGGGTGACTTTCTGAGGGTGGAAAGTGTCTATGGTGGGGATAATTACCACACTCGAACTTCTTAAATTATTTATAATTTATTAATTCTGGGCCCCGAGTTCTCGCGCCATGGTCCAGCCTAGGTCCCAGATTAAAATCATAATCATTTAATATTTTTACTTGGTTTCATACCCATGTACAGGCACAACATGGTTAGCAATGACCGTGTAGTTTCCCCATGTGCTTGTGCGGGTGCCCAAGTGGACTGCGTAGAGGTGCGCAATTTGCATGCGTATTTGTTTATCCATGAGACCAGTGTGCGAGTATCCAGTTTTCATATTTTGATAATTAAATACCTTCTGTTTTAAAAATAATGTTTGTTAATAATAATAATATTATCTTGCTATTATCATTATCATTGTTATTGTTATTAGTATTATTTGTATAATTATTATTAACATTATTCGGATATAATTATTAATATTACTATTATTAATATTACTAATAATATTATTATTTATATAATAAAATGATTTTCTTAAGAAACCCTAATCATACCCGTTTTATCCCCCTTCCCCGTCTCTATTCGGCTCTGCAAGCCTCCTCCAACCCTAGCTGCGCGACACCCCTTCTCCCCCCCCCCTCTTTCACCATGTGCGGCGGCTAATCGCCTGCTGCTCCCATTCCCCATCGCGAAGGCCTCCCCCCAGCTACACACTAACCACAAGCCCTTGTAGGCCCTCCCTCACTACTGCCACGCTCTCCCTATTCTCTATGCCTCGCGCCCAGACACCCCGCCTCCCTGCGCATCCGACCTCGCCCTTGCCATCGCCTTACGCCCAATGCTCCTGCAGACAACCTTTTACAGCGCGACCTGCTCCTTTGCAGGCCATCCAAACCTCGCGCCCCCTGCTACGCAGATCGGCCTCCACCTTTTCCATGTCGCACACCAACCATCTGGCTTTCGGACTTCTCTTGTCGCCCCCTTCCCTTTCACCCTCTTCCCGCGAGCAGCAGTGCCCCCATGCTCTCACCCCAGCCGGTCCAGCCTTCCGCCTCCAGTTTTTCTCCTGTTCATCGCCCTAAACTACATCATGCCACCCCGCTCACCTTGGTTTTGCCCTCCGGCACGTTCCACCCTGTCGGCGAACACTTCCGATAAACCTACCTTGGTCGGCCTCTCTTCGGTGTGACAGTACTCTGGAATTGTTTGTTGTGAACTGCCAGTTGGCCAATGAATTCCCAGTGCAGAGCTTGTTTGCCAATGGATTCCCGGCGCACCACCTGCTGGCCAGTCCTATTCGTCACACCCCAACTTCGCCGCTTGCTTCGAATTCCCCCAGCGCACCTGCCTTAATATAAGTCATTACCTGCAATAAAGTTATTAAATTAATTTAATATGATTGTTTAAATTTATTAAGTTATTATTTGATTTGATTGTGTGGTGTTTTTGGTGAATTTATTTCCCTTAAGTATTATAGCATGTTATTTTATATTTGCAGTGTTTTATAAACTGTGTCGTTGGTTTATTAAAATGTTCAAGGGTTGCAGTTTTGTTTCGGTGTGACATCACTTTGAGATTATTTATAAAAGATGTTTTGAGTGAGTTCTTGATATTTTGAGTCATACAACACATTTTGAAATTTTTTAACATATTTTCTTAGTGGTTTTGTTAGTTGTGAAAATGGTTTATTTAATTGTGTAGTTAGTTTTCTAATTTGCACAAGTGGGTTTAATTGTGTTTTGATGCGGCATTGTGTGTTATTGGTCATAAAAGATGGTTTTGAAGGGGTTTTTGGGCGCGTAATCCATGGGTTACTATTTGGAATGTTTTTTTATAAAGTTTAAATTGGTTTGTCAAATAGTACAGATGAGGCGAGTTGTGTTTTGAAAATGTGTCGAGGTGGTTCTTTTGTGCTATTTGTTTATATGGATTGTTTTAAGTATTATTTCATGTATTTTATTTATCATTGTGGTTGTAGTGCGTTGGCGGGGTAACCTCGCGTTACCTTGATCATCGGTTTGTGCATGCTTGTGCGCCTGTGCGAGGATTGTCACGTTGTCGTGTTGTCACATTCGTGCTACGGGTCGAGGTAGGTTCCCATTTCACTACTTTTTAAAATTTAAGTTACGTTATTTCCTACTGTTTTCGCACACTAGTTGTTCGAATTAAAAATTTTATTAATTTTAATAAATGTGAGATTATATAAGACAGTTAATTTTTAAATGATTATTTCGTGTAAAAAGGGTTGTTTATTTTATACACGACACTTGAAACATTTTCTTGATGAGCGGCCACCCAGTATTGAAATAATGCATGTTTGGACTCTAAACACAATTCCTTGAATTTCAAATGTAGTTATGGTTTTAATGATAAATGATTTCTTCTCATGTATGAACAAGAGTTTTGGTTCTTTTCAATGTGGTGATTGTGAAATGTATTAAATGACTATTCAGAACTTTATGGAAAACGATGAAAATGTTTAGATAAAAGCCCTCCTAGGATAACTCTCCTGCCTTGGTTGCAATTTATTATTTGGGAGGCCACACATAGTGGCTCTCAAGTACTTGAGAAGTTTAAAGGCAAGAGGTTGTTCCATAGAGTGGGTCGGGGTTGATTGGATATTTCACACACTTGGCGCGTGGGAAACAAGGCCGCTGATTATCATGCTTCTCAGACTCCTCTTGATGACTCTTTCACTTGTTTTGCTAGCCTAGGGTTTCTTCCCTCTGAGGGGGCTGCTATCATTCTTAGGGACTCTCTTGGGATACATTTTTTAGGCCCCTATATTTTTCTTGTTCTTCCGGTTTAGTGTTCTTTTTTTTAATAAATAAGTGATTATGTGTGTTTGGTTGGCATCAGTTGGCTCACCCCCATTCCAAAAACATGAGACATGGGAATCTATCATATTAAGAGAATATTCTAAGAATGATTGCTACACTGGTAGGTTATGGTAATAACCAGTTTCCCATATTATGTGGATATATTGGGTTTATTACTATGAGATTTTCCCTTGACCTGCCTGAGAGAGGATGGTCGAGCGTATTGTGATTTTTGATTTCCTTGTGACATGTCAACAATGATGATTTCACATGTATTGTTGTCTTCTAGTTTATTCTTGATCTCCTTGGTTCACCCATCTCTATTAGGATTTTGTTGCTTGCAGTAGTGATTATGATGCTCCTATGTATACCTACATTTCCCTTGCTGTGTGTTTTATGTTGTGCATTTCTGCTGTATTGTTTTCCTTAGAATGTGTTAAGTTGATTTTTATTAGGTTTCTAAAAAAATAGTATTCAAATTGATGTGTATAATCCTCTTTGGGAAAATTTGAAAATGTAAACATCACTCTCCCTTTCTAAAAAGTAATTGACACTAATGAAGTGAACCCTTGTTTGGAAATGGTTAAGGGAAATGATTTTTACTTTGTTTTTAAGTAAAATATATAGAAAAAACATACTTTTATATATTTTATTTCAAACGTGAAATGGTTTTTCTTTTATTTTAAATGTAGTGCATTGGGAATAGATGTTGGGAAAGTCTAATGAGTTTTAATACTCATGCCTATACTGTTTCCGTGTTTTTAGTTCTGTTGCATGTTCCAGCTTCAGTTGTTCGCCCTGAGCAAAATTGGTAGTTGTATTGGTGAGTGACCCATGGGGTCACGGGGGGTTTTGGTTGTAGTCAGGTCAGTAGCGTTGTTGGTTGTTCATTATTTATTTTCGTTGCTTCTATTTATTTTCGGCTACTTAGTTTATTTTCTTTAGGGACAAATCATTCCCACCTATTTAATTTTGATGACCGACACTAGTTGTCCGCCCTTGGGGATCAAGAACGCCCCTCGGTCCGTGTCGCGGGCCGGCTCGGGTGACCAGTTCAGGGTCGACCCGGGTTGGTTCGTGACAATATATCAAGAATTAGGTTCAACATGATTCTGTTAACTCACAGGTCACTATACTATAAAGTTGATCCAATTACAAACACAACTACTAAAATATAAAAATTTCTCATCAAACTGAAACTCTCTCATATGACATATATTAATCCATACTACCCTGGGATTTTAAATGAAATAAAGAACATTAATGATACTATCCATAGGCTATCGACCCAATGAATTCATGAATCAGATGGTATGAATAAGTTATTTAATCAGATATTCATATTTCCCCATTAGAATATTAATTCGAATGATGGTATATCTATTCTTCCACAAATGTGTAATAAGAAAGGGCCATGTGACCTACAAAGTGTATGACCATATTTTTGGCATATCTAACTAACTAAAACCGAACAATACAGGATGTTCATGCCCATAACAAGGGGTCAGGGATACCATGATCACCCATCTGAAAATGGGTTTTATTTAAAATCAATAAGTGTCCAACTATACACAATGACACTCGAATGGCACAAAATGTTAGATATATCAAAACAAAAAGTGGGGAATTTAAACTCTAAAGGTGATAACTACCCTAGAATAACCCCTTACTAAAGCATAAGCGTCGACCATGTCACTAAGTCACACTAAATTCACATCACTAGGTTTGATTCCTATCATTCATGCCATTGTTAAAAGGAAAAGAGGAATATAAAAAGTTCATATGCATTCATTCTATGGAAAATTAAAAGTGAATTTTGAACAACCTTTAAATGATGTTTCAAACAATGGACACCACCTTGGGTTCCATTTTATGTCATTACATTGATTCAAATCAAATACATAAAAATTTCAATGACTTAAAATATAAAAAAGTACCAATTATAAAATAAAATTACATTGTATATGATTTATCTGACAACTAAAGAAAATTATGAAAGTTATTTATAATAACAATTTAAAACATGAAACAGGCATAGAATTCTAATCACATATCAGTAAATTTATGAACAATTTCTTTTTCAGTTATATAATATAACGAGACACATGAGGGTCCCATTTATCCAACCACTATTCATTAAAATTAAACCCTATATTTGTTCTTTAAATTATCAAATTTCAAAACACCAAAAAAGAGTTAACTCAGACAGAGCATTCCCAAATTCACATAATTGGGTCCTGTTGTGCAATTTATTTTTCAATTTATCCATACAGGTCATTAAACACATTTAATAGAGGTACAACCTTTTATATGGAATTAAATTCATTTTAAATTAAATTTCAATAGCCATTACATTTTAACATTTTAAAAAACATCATGGTTGTATTTATAATTATTTAATTATATGGGAGGACATATACTAATATATAAATAACCCATACACCATATAGTTTTTCAATTCGATTTCAATAATAGAAATCATTTCACTTTAACAATTTATCTTTAGCATCTTTTAATTTTTAACATATATCACTAGACATATATAAATTATAGAGATGGTTCGAGTAGATGGGTTATCTTTGTAAAATTATAAGGCTCGCATATAAGTTACAACTGAAAACTAGCTCTTGTTGACTCAGAACCAATATATTTCCGCCCTAAAAGAAATTACATATATCAAAATCATAACATATTGTGATATTGAAATTAGTAAATATAGAGAAATATACAATTTAGACTAGAATCATGGAATATTATCAACTAATAATGTTATATAAAAATTATTTCTAAAAATTACCCTAATAGTTACAAACTAATCCTGACATAAAACACAAGGAATGAATCAAATTTAGCATGATATATATATATATAACTATAAGGAATGGAAAATTCATGATAGGTGAATTTCATAGAGCCAAAAATGATTCATTTAATGAATCATACATGTTATACAAGGCCAAGGGTAAAATACCAAAATCTCATAAATTAATAAGTGATAATTACATCATTCAAGAAATATTAAATCAAATCGATAGTAATATCGAATGAACAGAACAATAATCCCAACCATGGACACTAGGATTTTTCCATGTGTGTGGGTTGATCAATTTAATAAATGAATATTTACCAAGTGTTGACACACTCCTTGCCTACTCTCTACAAGCACAAAACTATAAGGCATTGGAAAAAATAGTTATAATACAACTTTGTAATCTCCCAACCCGACTGACCACTATGATAGTGGCCAAACTAGTGGTTCACATTACCTCAAGTGCACCTCACCATATGTCAGAGGCTACCATATAGCAGAGATGGTCTATATATGTAGTAGTGGTGAGACTATAACCTCTTATAGGTGTATCAAATTTGTTTATTAAACAATAAATTATAAATAATAGCATAATTAAAAATAAATAAGAGATAGAGTAGTGGAATAATGACATAAACTTAATATAAAATATGGCCAATGCTAATGTATAATAATTCATGCATGTCATAATTATGATACATAAACAAGAATAGTAAACATACATTGGTAATAACGATATAGTATAGTTAATGAATACGAAAATTTAAAAAAAATAACCATGAGTGATCTTCATGAGCATCTTCCACTCCAACCTGGTCATGTGATCCAAACTCCTAGTTCCAAGTATTTCTGCACTATAAATAGTCCATGGTTCTGCGAATAAGATATATACATAGGTACCACAATATTATAGCGGCCCTAGTAGGGTGTGAGATATAAATCTTAGTAAGTTACAACACATAGTGTCTACAACATAATCAATCTCATGAATAATAAATAATTCATTGTGATGTTAATATGTATAAATTAAAAAACTGAAATAGACAACAATCCCGCTCAGTTTCCTAGAGGACACCTGGAAGCATTACCATCTTCAGCTCATGTCAGATTAAATTTCTAATCATGAACTATATATATTTAATAGTATATATATTATTGTTATATATTTTGTCAACCTATATGAACCAAGTATGTGTGGACGTTTTTGGTCATATAAAAGGAATAATAGGTTCTTGCTAGAACTGTACGTGACTCAATCATCCATAACCAGTTTGGATGAGCGTATATGCTCCATGATGAGTATATACCCTACATATCATAATGAGTGGGAGATTTTATGTCTATCACCTGAGAAGATGTGTGTGTCATTATGTCAACACTCTAAGTGTAGAGGTTATTCTTTCATTAAATAAATAAATAAAGAATGAGTTGATCTATGGCCACCATCCTCATATTATCAATGGTGAAAGATGACATTACATAACACCCTATATATGGGAGCTTGATAACCCCAAGCTCAATATAACCTTTAACATTATTCCCCATCTTATATCATAGAATAAAAATATCCATAATACATTTCAATGAGGAATTAATTATCATGATTTACAATTACTATGCAAATAAGAAACAATTTGGTTCATAAATTTCTATTCAAATTAAGCCTTAGGTTAAGAAGAAAATGATCAGTGTGGCCTTTCCCACCCTTTACATTCCATTTTAATTAAACCGTTTAATATATTCATGGATGGAAACCATCATGAATAATCCATTCCACATGATCCATTTAACATAAAAAAGAAATTTCATTAGTTCTATTTAATCCATTATTTGAAGGCACCTCGTCATGACTTTTCATTCCATTTAATACATGACATTTAATTTAATCATTCATGGAAATTCATTTTATAATTTTAAAGGATGCACATAGATAATTATTTTAACAATTAAGAAATTTCCTACATGGGAAATGTAATTTATAAGATGACCAAACCCTCAGGTTGTCCTTGGTTCAGTTGAATGTTTATATATATAAATTGGAAAACATCTTTTAATAACATCAACAATTTACATGCCTCAAACATTACCTATACCAAAAAATGACAAAAAATAATTAAGTAAATGAACATGATAAACCAAAAATAAAGATTTTTAATTTCAATTAAATAACAACTCATCTGAGGGGTTTTATTATAAAAGATGTCAAATTTATATAACAATTCATTTAATAATGAAATAAAATTTAATTGATGGAACATAACACAAACCACCTAAAAAATTATGTACGAAATATACCAAAATGGGCTATGAAATTATAAGGCTCAAAATTTCACTAATGTGGTTCCATTCTGAATTTGGTCATTTCCTAACTTTAAAAATCCCATTATAAATCTAAGTCAAATTCATAGATGGAATTTTAAGCATTTTATTTAATAAATTGTAAAGGGGAAAACAATCCCTCACACACAAGGGGTCTCCCTGATAGAGGATAACATCCTATAAATACATAAAAAATATCAAAGGGTTTATATAAAGGTTTTTATTTGAATTTAAAATGAATAATATATTTTTAATGAAAAAAATAACAAATTTTGGCATGTGGTGAAACAACTTTATTAATAAGATTAATTAAAATTTTTTATAGCCCTTCCTAATGTGTATCACCCTAAGATTTTGTGAATAATTTTTTCAAATTAATTTATCATTTTTGATTTTTTTTCATTTCATGCTATAATAGAATATATATTACTTTATATTAATAATCTATGATTGTCTTGTGTGCTTTACACGTAAAATTAACATTAGGATTCCCTATATGGAACAATGAGGTTATCTTTCCTTATATGCAATAATGACTTTCCTTGATGATTTGTGTAACACACAAGCCCGGGAATTACTAGACAATAATATATTATTCAAATGTCATTATTTAATATAATAAGATATAAAATTGACTATAAATTAGTTGTTATGAATAGTACTAACTTATCTATGAAATATAGTGTTTTCTCAATTTAATATGATTTCATTGGTTACTAATTAATTATAAATGAATATCAAAACAGATTGAATATAAATAGAAATATTATTAGGGTCACAAAGTAGTTTTAATCAGATAAATTATATTTTTATTTATGTATAGAAATGAACTAATTCAACAATTCCTATAACATAGAAGTGACATGACATACATTACAAGCAGTAGAAACATGGAGTATGACTTGGCATACGTTACAGGCGACACCGACTTGGCTCACGATGCATACATCATTGAGTTTCTATGAAACATATTTTTTATATTATTATTTAAATGAGTTAATTATAAAATATTCATTAAAAATTAATATAGGAATACAAAAACTACTTTTCAAATATTTTATATAATTTTTTTATATAAATAAAACATATTGATAAGGAAATATTTTTTTTTCATAATGCCCCATTATGTTAAAAATAATGTTTTCTTGAATGTTATACTTTTAATAATAACATTATTTTTATAAATGTATATAAATTAAATTTTATAAAGAAAAATAATTTATGAATTTAGAATGTCAAAAATATATTACTGTGAATTTTTGTCATTTTTCTGAGAAACAACATTTTTTAATGAATTGTGATAATACTATTTTTAATTAAAAAACATCATTTTTGTTTAATTAATTTTTTATGATAAATGTTATTATAAATTTTTTTAATGTAAAATTATATAAATATTACATATATTAATAAAATTTAGTTCACTATAATCAATTGAACATTGTAATTGAATATAAAATCTTAAGAACTTATGATCATTTTTCTACATTAAAATCCCATTATTTTGTACAGCCTTAGAGATTAGCATTAATTTTAAATTTTCAACATCATTAATTTGAATTCCTAAAAACCTACACAAAACATTGTATTCAGTATAATATTTATATTCTAATAATTCCAAGTTAATTTAAATCAAAATATTTAGTAAAATTGATTAAAACAAATAATAGTGATTAAGGCCAAATTAAGCTTAAATATGGACTAATCCGTAAAATTAAGGGTCCAAATGACCTAGAAACCTCTATAACCCCCACTGCTTTCATATTTCATAAATTAACCTTCCATTAATATTCTTAGGATTTCTAGGTAATAACATGTGTACAAATAACTTGTTTCTAAAAATTCCATGTGAGCCATTTTTCTTCCCTATAAAGAGCCACCTCCTCTCCCACATACTCACACCTCTCAAACCTCTTACATTCATCAATGAACTACCCAATACACTTCCCAGAAATATGAAAGTACTCTCAGAATCCTCCAATTAGGGGGAAGTAAATCCATGTAATCCTTTTGGAATGAACCAAAAGCAGAGACCTAATTAAGTGGTATCATCTTATCCCATGTCCTTTCTTTTATATTCCTTCTCCACCCCCCCCCCCCCCCAAATCTATTTATTATATTATTATATAAGAAAAATAGTATCATATATATAGTAGTATGTTTTTGTGTAATTTTTTTACCAACACTTTCACACAACCCTATCTAATGGGTATCGAACATATAGTTTCTTTGTACAGAAAACTACTGCCTCATGAAACGACGATGGTTCATTTTTCTATTACCACCTATCAAGGTGGCCATTATGATGGAGAATATTTTTATATATGATATATATATTTTTTATAATGTATTTATGTATCTGTAATTTTTATTTTTGACATACCATTATTCTTTCAATCTCATCTAAATACGATAATTCTGTTTGATGAAGTGTGGACTACTGCCCCCTCGAGGTGATATAATTTTTTCAAACACTACATAGATTATTTCAAGGATGGTTTTAATGAATATATTTGAATTGTATTGTAACACCCCCAGATTTTCTGAGAAATATTATTAATCATTTTTTGATGTATTATGTTGTATGCTACACCAATATTATCTTGTGCTATATGCAACACCGTATTAGCTGGTAGTATACACAAACACTATTCTTTGCTTGTGTTGCATGAAAGAGGGACCTTCCTCAATATCATGTGTTGTACGCAGTAGCGAGTTTCACTAAACAAAATTATATAGTTATAATATTATTATAAACTTTCCTTTATGATTATTATTAACCACATTTTTAATTTTATAACATTATTATTCATCTTACACATATTCTATAACATGGTATGCGAACAAAATAAATGTTTCACGTAAAATAAGTATTTTTCAAAAAATAAAGTTTTTCCACCTTTTGATGGTGCACCCACATTAAATCTACGTTTTGACACATTTATAAGTCTACTAAGACAAAATAAACTTCTTCATTGCAATAAAGATATATAAATTTACTTTGGAAAAAAATTTGTCATTATTCTGATAACCTTTATATTTTGATGAATAGTAAAAATACACTAAATTTTAATTAAAAACAAAATTTTTCATCGAGATAAATTATATCATTAAATTATAATATTAAATGGTTTTAAAGAATAAATAGAATATATTTTTACCATTTTATACAATTTAAGTCATTTTCATTAATTTTACACTGAATTCATAGGTAAAAACATTTCAATCTTTTGCAATGTTTTAACTTTTAAAACCTGTTTTCTTAGCAATGTGATTGATTTTTAATTAATTACTGAAACTTATTTGTTTTGAATTTTGAAAAATTGATTCCATATTTGGAATAATTAGGTCCAAATTATTCAAATAGGCTAATTTTTATTTTTAGACATTATGAATAGTAACTACGGTAAATTTTTTTAACTACAGTTAAAGGAAAATCGGGTAATTATGTGTAAAAATAAGATTATAAAATTACCATAATGCCATCCAAAATTCTATTGGATGAATAAAAGTCTACCCATATCACCTAAGGGTCGGAATATATTCATTTAATTGACTTTTGACAATGAAAATTATGTAATTATTATTAAAACCAAAGAAAGTGACAACATGTCACTCACTTATATCATCCAAGTTTAATAATTTTAATTTAGTGATAAACTTCATAAAACCAAGAATATAAATAGTATCCATAAATATAATCAAATTATCTACATCATGGGAATATATTTATAATTTTTATGGATTAAATAGTTATCATTAATGACGACACAATAGTGATGTAGAAATTATTTTATTGATTGAAATATCAAATAAATGGTTATAAAAAAATTAAAAAAATTATTATATGAACTATGTAATGTGATCAACGAATTTTATAGATTCAAATTAATTTTTAGGAACATAATAAATATTTAGGTTCGAATATATCCTCTGTGTATATTTTATTAAAATTCAAATAAAGGAATAGTGTCAAAATTGACAATATAGTTATTTTATAAAAACAACATATTATAAAAAAATTAGAAATCACAAAAATATTTAAAAATTATAAATTTAAATTTATATGGTCAACAATTTCCTAAATTATCCAATTATTACATTTTACAACACATTAGTAATTATTTATAACAATTTAAAATTTAGAATATTGTTACCATAAATAACATTAAATAGATTAAATAAGGATAAATCAAGTTGATAAGGTTTAAAATAAATTACCAACATGCATAAATATTATTGGTTGATGATATTACAACCCTATCTCATATAATCTTCTAATTGGGGTCATTTTTGTAGGTTTTTATGTGGGTTATGAGTATATTATAAATTAATATTTTAGAGGTATCCAAAAGTGCCCCTCTCCTCTCTTATAAAAAGGAACCTCTTCCCTCTCCTCATCACACCATTGTGAGCCTTAAATCTCGGCCAAAACCTGCCAATTTCCCTTCTACACTTATCTATAGACATACTAGTGTTCCTTGTCTTCTTCAAAGACCATCTTTAGTGGCCAAAGAGGAGGTTTAGAAGAGGTTGAAGAAGAGGTAATATCCTTTACCGACTTTTTCAAATTTATTTATTCTTCTACTTCCTCTTCATTATTTATTTCATTATAAAGTAATAACATCAGTATCACTCATATACTATTTTTTTATTATAAATATGAAACAAACCTATTTCACCTTCTATCTATCCTACAGAAAACGAAATCATTGCGCGTGTGTACGTACAGAATACCGTCTCCACGTCGTGGTGTAATCTGTTTTCCCCCACCACCTTACATGGATTGGTATAATGGTGGAAATAATAACTATATATGATTATTATAATATCATAATGATTTTGATAAATTATATCATCCACTGCAATTCCATTCAATAATTATGGTAACGATATCATCGCTCATGTGTACGTACGAATTACAATTTCCAAGATGCGATGAGATTCATTATCCATGATTAACCATTCAAGTATGATTATAAAGTATATTTAATGAATAATCATAAAATATATTACATAATAATGATACTGGATTTTTTTACATATATGTTTCTTTTACTTAATTCAATTCAATTCAATAAGGAAACAAAAACAGTGTCCATGCGTACGTACGATCTACTGTCCCCATGAACGATGTATTTCATTCCATTTATCGATCTATCATATATATTTATATGTGGAATATATATTATATATAAATCATATTTTACATTTTGGAAATAATTAAATCAGTATATAAGTAATATTATCAAGAAAAACAAGTTAAAACATGTACGATAAATGAAATGATTTTACCCAAAACCATGCTTTAACATGGAATTGATAAAAGAACGGGTCATATAATGTCATAAGTGAATCATATATGATATCATAAAAAGTATTTTCGTTATGTTACTCGTAAATAATATGTTTAAACCCACTATATTGGAGTTTCAGACATGTATAGGAGAAATTTGACCTAAGGTAAGGGATAATTTTACAATCTCATTTTTAATCGAGATTACTTATACGTTAGTATTTACTAGGGATATATTTTTCATCCATGTCCATAAAATGTTTTTCATAAAGTGTTTAATATTATTACATGTATTTTTAAAGTCATTTTTACCCCTATTTGATTTTTACTTTTTATTATGGAAGGATTATTTATTTTTTTTATCATACATGGTACTTTTTGACTTTTCCTTCAAAAGTATGAGGAGAATGTTTTTAACTAATATGATATGAACAGATTTTTACAGTTTTATATTTCCTTATTTTCATGAAGCTTACTCTACAATATTTCATTATTATTTTCAACAAAATCCTTTTATATTAAAATTTATAGGAATTTTGTGAAAATAAAATGATTTTGAAGAAGAATGGATATTTTCCTCAAGAATTAATTTCAAGTGTTTTATCAAAACTATTTTCCATATAAGATGAAATGATTTAGTATGTTTATGTTTCGAGTATAATTTCAATATTATATACATGGTTTGATTTTTCTTATGATTAAATGATATCCATTTGTTTTATATGGATTATGTTATGATGTGATGATGTATATGAAACCCATATTAGTCTTTGGGTTATGATGAATGATTTATGTTTATTTTGTGGAACACGAAAGAATGATTTAATTATGTGATGGGTGGGACCTATATCTCCTCCATTGAATTTGTTAAATATTTACATCTCATGAGAAATAAATGGATGGAACGGAAATTTAATCTGGTTCAGTAATACTGGTTTGGAATAACATGTAAACCCGGTTCAGTAATGGAATTTTTCCACTATGATGGTCTTGGTATAAATGTCTTGGCTAATATATAAATCATAACATGTGCTTAATGGTTTTCCACAATTACATGTTTTATTCCAATTCTATTTTACCATGTTTAATGTTTCTTTTTTTATCTATTCCTTATGCACTGCCAAAATTTATTTCATTACTCATGATTTTGATGTTTTATGTTCATGTTCTTACGTTCAAATGTTTAGAGATTGTTTTACATTCTCCATGTTTACACTTAATGATCAATTGAGGTCACCCTTTTTATGTTTTCTTTTACCCAGGAGATAAAGAATGGTTTTAGGTAAGAAAACGAAAGTGGAAGATCTTTATGGGAGATGTTGAAGATCTTTCACCATGATTAGAAGATTAAGTTCCTAGTTTCCAAAGACACTAAACTAATATGGTCTTTGGGCATCTGTTTTTGTCATGGATTCAGTATTCCTCAAAATTAATGTATTTTCTATGTACGTCAAGCTTTGTGTCTCTACAGTTGGTATCAGAGAGAAGGTTTAGTTTACCTTTGGAAACTAGGATGTGAAAACATTAGTGAAATCCCTAGAGATATTTCAAACGTATGTCTAGGGATGTCTCTAAGGTTAAGTATACATATATTTTATAGTCTTATAATTACAGTAATGATCATAGAATTAAACCTAAGATTTTATATGTTGAGGTACTCCCCCATTATTATGTTGTTTTCCTAGCATGATTATTTCCTCTCACACTATTCTTTTTGGTTTTTAGACACTGTATAGAACCCGAAAGAACCGTTTTGATCATTGTAATAGACAATGCAATGATTTTCCTCCTAAACAAACCAATGTTATGGTATAAGAGGTGAAAAATATTATTTCTACACTTACACAAGCTACGAATCATTCTGGACTTCCCAATGAGCAGAGAAGGGAACAATATTCTATTGATTCCTTCTTGAGGCAATGTCCACCTTCGTTCAATGGGTCTTCTTATCCACATATTGATGAAAAATGGATCAGTACCATTGAATATATATTTTCCATATATCACTATTTAGAACATGAAAATGTCATTTTAGCTGTTTACCATTTCGATGGTGAAGCAGACCAGTGGTGGACTCTAATTAAGAATACAAGTCCCCAGGATTAAATTGAATCCAAGGAATTAGATGAGTTCAAGAACATGTTTTTCAATAATTACTTCCCTCATATTCTTCAAACAGAGATGAAAAATGAGTTCCTTGAGCTTAAGAAAAATGATGATCAATCTTTTGGTATATACTGGGTGAATTTTACAAGGAATGCAAGGTATGCATCTAGCTTTATCATCCTACCTGAAAGTAATGTTGATCGATTCTTCAATGGCTTAAAATCAATTATTCGATGGGAATTAGCTGTAAGAGACCTCAGAAGCTATGAAGAAATTGTGTTTTTTATTATCAAAGTAGAACTAAAAGTTGGTGTTACATATCCATCTCATGGTTTTGACACGAATCAAAAGATGGAGTTCAAGGAAAAATCACTAAATAGAGGTGAAAAGAAGACGAATGTTTTATTATGCTAAATGTTTGGAAATAATAATCGTAGATATTGTCTTAAAGGGACTAGAAAATGTTTTAATTGTAGAAAATAAGGTCATCAAGAATGTGAGTGTCGATGTAATGGGAAAAATTTAGCTAATGATGAGAATAGAGAAAAGACTACAGAGAATGCACCACCAAAACATAAAGGCTGCAAGTGTAAGGAAATTGGGAATTTTGATAACCAATTCACTAATCTAAGGGTTAATGAGGATCAACATCAACAACCTCCTAAATAAAGGGACAAAGGGAAGTCACATGAGATCATTATTGGTGATGTTGAGTATGACAATAATGTAGTGGAATGAATAATTGTTTATGTAATGGGATTCCAAAATAATGTTGTGGAATCTCATTTATAGTATCGTGGAATATTGGAATATCTATGTATTGGTTTATTGTGGTTTTCAATAAATTTTTGGTTCTGGTAACCATGAGAAGTGATTGAAATATTTCTTGAAAGAAAATGATATTCTCATAATTAAGGGATAAAGGGATAATGAAATGTTTGATAGTATTAATGATGTCATGACTGATATATGGACAAAGTGACATCATGGCATGAATATATAGAAATTTTCGGATTTTGGTATGTGGAAAAAGTTGTCTTTTGACCGCATTCATTTTTTCTATAAGCTTCAATGGGAATTAATTTTTCAATAGAATACATTATTAAGGTATTCACATGTTTGGAATGTGACCAACAATGAGGTATATCTTATGTTATATGGGGGATAAATGATGGTATTCACATTCTTGGTAGATGACCATTTTAATAATCATTTTTTTATACTATGAGATTGGATTAAAGTATTTTGTATTAGCCTAAAGAATCGAATGGATTAAGTTGTACATCACATAGTATTGCTTAAAGCTAGAACTTTTTGATATTATATCCAAAATGTTATAATAGTATAGTTTTAGAAAAAGTACAACCCGTAGGATGGGCGACAACACGTCGCGTCAGATAGGGATGCAGGAATCGAACCCACAACCGATGTGCGACAGGATTTTATCACCTACTACTATCCTAAAATAAGTCCCCAGTTGGTAGAAATGAGTTTTATTTTATTATGCGATATGATAGTTGAAGTCTAAGTCCATTTTTTAATCATATACGACTAACCTTACCATAGATGGACTTATGTAAATTTGATAACTTTTTTTAACATTGGTTTGAGATAGATGGAATGACCCATCATTTTATCACATGATCTGCTAACATTTCACGAAGGAAAAATTCAACATCATTTCTTTAAGATATGAATTGGAAAATTTTCATGGAACGACCAATGACGAGATTATAACAAAATCAAGTAAGTATTTCTTCTAATTCAAAATTTTCAACATTAGGGAAATGACATTGAAAACCAAAAACCTTGTCCTATTTCCCTCATATCCGATGAAACAGATGGTACCATAGACCATCAAAATTTTTTGGCTTTTTGATTATTGGATTTTTCATAGCCAGGTTCTCTACCACTCTTCATCAGAACATGATGGTAAGATTTCTCTTCCTTATCCATGTTTTCACCTATGTTCTCCTATGTGGAAACCTAGTGATGAGTTACTTTGTGTATCCGTTATGTTTCTATGGTTCCTTTTTAAAATAATGTTTTAGTATTCCATTTTACGATGTGAGTTTATATGAAATAAACCTTCATTTAGTAAACCATATATAACCCCAACGAATTTTGAAGGCAAAACTCATTTTAAGGGGGGTTGAATATAACACCTTGATATTTTATGAGAAATAATATTTATAATTCCTTTAATGTCTGGTGTTGTACACTACACCAAGATTATCTTTCACTATATGCATCATCGTATTAGCTTGTAGTATATGCAAACACTATTCTTGGTCTGTGTTGCATGCAAGAGCGACCTTCCTCAATAGTGTGTGTTGTACGCAATACCGAGTTTCACTAAACAACATTATATTGTTATAAAATTATTATGAACTTGTCGTTATGAATATTATTAACAAAATTTTGAATTTTATAACATTATTATTTATGTTACACATATTCTATAACATGGTATGTGAACAAAATAAAATTTTCTGGTAAAATATGAATTTTTAAAAAAAATGCAGGTTTGCCACCTTTTGATGGCGCACCCACATTAAATCTTTTTTATTGACACTTTTAAAAGTTACATTTGAAAAAATTAAAAAATTTATTACAATCAGTATATAATAATTTACTTTGGAAAATTTTTTGACATTATTCTGATAACCTTCATATTTTGATGAATAGTAAAAATATGCAAAATTTGAATTAAAAACAACATTTTTCATCGAGATAAATTATATTGTTAAAGTATAATATTGAATGGTTTTAAAGTATAAATAGAATATATTCTTACCATTTAATATAATTTAAGTCATTATCATTAATTTTACACTAAATTCATAGGTAAAAACATTTCAATCTTTTGTAACATTTTAACTTTTAAAACCTGTTTTCTTAGCAACGGGATTAATTTTAAATTAATTAATACAACTTCTATGATTTGAATTTCAAAAAATGGATTCCATATTTGGAATCAGTAGGTCCAAATTATTTTAATAGGATAATTTTTATATTTAGACATTATGAATGGTAACTATAGTAAATTTTATTTATTACAGTTAAAGGTAATTCAGGTAATTAAGGGTACAAATAAGATTAAAAAATTACCCTAACACCTACCAAAATTCTATTTGATGAATAAAATTATACCCATATCACCTGAGGGTCGTAATATATTCATTTAGTGGACTTTTTACAGTGAAAATTATGTAAGTATTATTAAAACCAATGAAAGTGACAACATGTGACTCTCTTATATATTTTAAGTGGAATAATTTTAATTTACTGATAGACTTCATAAAAACTATAATATAAATAGTCTCCATAAATATAATAAAATTATCTAAATCATGAGAATTTATTTATAATTTTTAGGTATTAAATAATTATCATTGACGATGACACAATAGTGATGTAGAAATTATTTTATTGATTGAAATATCAAATAAATGGTTTTAAAAATAATAAATAATTATTATATGAACTACTAAATGTGATAAAAGAAATTTCTAGATGAATATGACATGTTAGGAACCTATTAAATATTTTTTTTCGAATATATCCTCTGTTTGGATTTTATTTAAATTCAAATTAATGAATCGTGTCAAAATTTACACTATTGTTATTTTATAAAAATAACATATTATAAAATTGTTTTAAAATCCCAAAATATTTAAAAACTTATAAACAGAAATTTTTATGGAATATAATTTCATAAAGTTTATAATTATAGACAATTCACAATACATAAGTATTTATTTATAACAATTAAAAATTTAGAATATTATTACAATAATAAAATTAAATAGATTATATAAGGATAAATCAAGTTGATAAGGTTTAAAATAAATTACCAACATTCCTAAATCTTATTGTCTAATTCTATTACATCCCTATCTCATCTAATCTTAATATTGGAGTCATTTTTGTAGGTTTTTATGTGGGGTTTCAGTTTCTTATAAATTAATATTTTAGAGGTTTCCAAAAGTGCCCCTCAACTCTCTTATAAAAAGGCACCTCCTCCCTCTCCTACTCACACCATTTTTAGCCTTCATGTTCTGCCAACCCATGACAATATATATTCTCCACTTCCCTAGAAACATTCTATAGTTCATTTTCTTCTTCAAGGACCAACATTAGTTCCATAAGAGGAGGTTTAGACGAGGTGTGTCGAAGAAGTGGTAATATCCTTTACGGATTATTTAAAATTTATTTCTTCCACTTTTTCTTATTCTTTATATGTATCATTAAAAATAAAAAAAAAGTATCACTTATTTACTTTTATTTTATTATAAATATGAAAAATCCATATTTCACCTTCTATCAGTCCCACAGAAAATGAAAAATCACCACACGTGTGTATGTACGGAATACTGTCTCCATGCCGTGGTGTAATTTTTTTTCCACCACCCCCTTCAATGGATGGGTATAATGGTTGAAATAATAAATATATATTATTATTATAAAATCATACTTATTATAATAAATTATATCATCATGTCTAGTTCCATTCAATAATTATGGGAATGATATCATCGCTTGTGCGTATTTACGGATTACCATCGCCACGACTCGATGAGATTCATTCTCCATGATTAACCATTCAAGTATGATTATAAAGTATATAAAATAAGTAATCATGAAATATATAACAAAATAATGATACTGGATTTATGTACACATATGTTTCATTTACTTAATTCCATTCAATTCAATTAAAAATGAAAATAGCGTTCATTTGTACGTACGGTCTACCGTCTCCATGAATGGTGTATTTCATTAAATTTATCGATCAATCATATATATTTATATTCTGAATATATATTGTATATAAATATTATTTTCCATTATTTAAATAATTGAATCAGGATATAAGTAATATTATCAAGAAAAACAATTCCAAACACATACAATAAATGAAACGATTTTACCCAAAACACTACTTTAACATGGAATTGACAAAATAATGAGTAATATAAAGTCCTAAGTGAATAATATATGATATTATAAATATTTTTATGGTTTTTTTCAGTTAATAATATGTCTAAACCCACTATAAAAGAGTTTAGGACACGTACGGAAGAAATTGGACCTAATGTAAGGGATAATTTTGCAGTCTCGTTTTTATCTGAGATTGCTTATACGTAAGTATTTACTAAGGTTATATTTTTCATTCATGTCAATAATTTTTTTTCATAAAGTGTTTAATATTCTTACATGATTGTTTAAAGTCATGTTTACCCCTCTTTGACTATTAATTTGTGTTATGGAAGGAATCTTTCTTTTGTTTACCACACATGGTACTTTTTGACTTTTCTGTTAAAAGTATGAGGATAATGTTTTTTAACTAATACGGCATGAATATATTTTTACAGCTTCATAACGCATTATTTTCATGAATATTTCTCTACAAGATTTCATGATTTTTTTGTAATAAAATCCTTTTATTTTAAAATTGCAAGGAATTTTGGGAAAATAAAATGATTTTGAAGAAGAAAGGATATTCTCCTCATGAATTCATTTCAAGTGTATTATCAAAACTATTTTCCATCTAAGATGACATTATTTAGTATGCTTATGTTTCAAGTATAATGTCTCTATTATATAAATGGTTTTATTTATCCAATGATGAAATTATATCCATTTGTTTTATATGGATTATGTTATGATGGGTTAATGTTTATGAAACCCAAATTATTCTTTGTTTTATGAGGAATGATTTATGTTTATTTTGTGGCACATGAAAGAATTATTTAATTATGAAATTGGTGGGACCTATATCTCTCTCCAATGCATTGGGTAGAAATTTAAATCTCATGAGATAAAAATGGCTGGAATGGAATGTGAATCCGGTTCAGTAATACAGGGCAAGAAGGTCAAGTAAACCCGCTTCAGTAATGGACTTTGTCCACTATGATGGTCTCGGTAGAAATTTCTTGGCTAATATGGAAATCATAACACTTTCTTAATGGTTTTATACAATTACATGTTTTATTCCCATGATATTTTACCATGATTAATGATCTTTTATGATCTATGCCTTATGCACAACCACGATTTATGTCATTAGTCCGGAATTTGTTGTTTTATGTTCATGTTCTTATGTTCAATTGTTTAGGGATTATTTAATATTCTCCATGTTTACCCTTACTAAGCATTTGATCTCACAATTTTTATGTTTTATTTTACCAAGGATATCATGAAAGGTTTTAGGTAAGAAAACAAATGGGGAATATCTTTATGGGAGATGTTGAAGATCTTTCACCATGATTAGAATATTATGTTCCGAGTATCCAAAGACACTAAACTAATATGGTCTTTGGGCATCATTTTTTGTCATTTATTAAGTATTCCGCAAAAGTAATGTAATGTCTATGTACCTCAAGCTTTGGGTATCTACATATATGACATAATAAATTTAATTTAATAATGATATATATATATATATATATATATTATTTTTACTTACATTATCTCAACAAGATAATTAAACGGAAATAATGTTCATGCATACATACGGTCAACCCTCACCATCAACAGTGTATTCTGTTTCCTAATTATATGTTATATAGATTATTATAATACATATATAATTGATATAAATGATATATATATATATATATATATATATATAATTTTTTTCATTCTGTAATCATGATATTATCGTATGGACTAACAATATAACAAATTAAGACTCATATGAAAAATAACGAGAATATTACCCGAAGCGAAACCTAAACAAAGGATAGTTAACTAGCGGGTAATATAAGGTGACAATAAAACCAATTATAGTATTTGAAATAATAATTTGATTCATTATAATATTTATAATAAAAATATTTTTATTATACATAAGGATTTTAATGAGCATGAGTAGATTCAAAACTCAAGGTAAGGGGATTTCATATCACTTTAATTTCCATGACATATAAGCAATGTTCACCACTCTTTCCTTTTATGTGGTGTATTTACTACCCATGATTATATTATATGTATATTATAAACAAATTTATGGGTATTCACATATATATTTTTAAAACATTCTTTCATGGTTTTTATGTTTCAAATGTTACCAAATTGGTAAAATAGTTTTGCCCCAATTTTCCTTAAATGAGACGCATGTTTTGTTTTGTACCAAAATTATTTTTTAAGGTGTATATAATTGTATTTTACATGTTATATCATGAATATTCCAGTTTTTAGGATATTTTATGATTCATTTTATTTTCTTTTTCTCACATGTATAATTGTATCCCATGTTACAACGTTATAAGAGTTTAGTCAAATAATCTCACTACATTTCGATATTGTTTATATTTAT
This sequence comes from Viscum album, assembly GCA_963277665.1. Taxonomy (NCBI): domain Eukaryota; kingdom Viridiplantae; phylum Streptophyta; class Magnoliopsida; order Santalales; family Viscaceae; genus Viscum; species Viscum album. The sequence goes on along the minus strand of OY728140.1, from coordinate 1,299,491,257 downwards.
AATTTCCTTGATGAAATATTAGGATCTGTTCCTAAAGAAAATTTGAGTCATTTATTATACTATAGATATTAATAATATTATAATATCTTGGTATCAATTTTCTACTCTTTGGTACATAATATATTTAAGGAAGTGTTTTGAGGAAATGCCAACTTTACCCTATCATTCAGTCAAAAATCTATGTTTCTTCAAAATAATGTTTCCTAAAAATTGTGTTCTGGTATATTATACTAATATCCTATAATCATTAAAATATTTTTTACCCCCTTTTCCTTTTAACAATGATTTCCAAGCAATATTAACTTCAAATTTCGAATGATTGAATTTTTTATCCATTTTACCATGAAAAGGAATTTTTTTTATCTTGTACGACATGTACGGATTTATCCTTCGTCAGTCCTTTGAAGTATTAAATTCATGCTTGATAGTTATTTTCATAAATAAAATTTTCTTCAAATATATTTTCATGGAAAATGGTTTAATGAATTTTTTCATACATCTTCGATAATTTTTTATGAAAAATGGTTTTTATATTTTTTTAAATGATATTAATAAGTTTTCAATGAAAAAGGTTTTCAAAATATTTTCAATATTATTTTATATGTTTTTGAGGAAAATGGATTTAAATTATATTTAATGGTTATTTATATGTTTTTAATTTATTTTGGATGAAAATGGTTTTAAAAACATTTCAATATTAGTTTATAAATTTTCAATGTATTTTCAATAAAATTATTTCCAAAATGTTTTAAATATTTTTTAATAAATTTTCAAGGTGTTTTTATTGATAAATGTTTTTTAAATTTTTTTTATCTTATATTTTAATTCCTCATGAAAAAATGTTTTAAAATGATTTAATTTCTTCCTTATATGTTTACAATTTATATTCAATGAAAATGATTTTAATGTGGTTTTTTGTATTAAAAATACAATTTCCAATAATAAAGGATATTTTCCTAAAGAAACATTTTTGGATGATATTTCAAAGTAATTTCCATCTAATATGATATATTTTGATATTCCTCAGGAACGTTTAGGAAATTATATTTAGGTTCCATTCATATTCTTTCTAATAATGGGTTATTCTAAATGTCATGGTCTTCATGAAACCCTTTTCACTTTTAGGGATTATATGCTTTTGAGACCCACTTCTGTTCCCTGGTTATTTTTATGATGAAATGATTATGAAACCATTATTTTTCAAAAGATAATGATAATTTCACATTTTTATGATACCCATTTCATTTCATGGGTTCTGATATCGTTATTTATGATCATCTAGCATATGTATATGTGATTTAATTTTTAGACGGGTGGGACATATATCTCTCGCGAATACAATATGTAATTATTTATATCTCATTAGGCAGACTAAAACGGTCTAGGGAATGAAAAATGAAAACTATAATTGTCATTATAATGAAACATGACTACCAAAAAGGTATGAGTAGTGAACTCAAGATACTAATATGGCCATGGGATGGAACCATTGCTACCAAGATAGTATGTGGAGTGAAATTATCTTTTAAGATGACCATGGGAGTGCACCATCAATACCAAGATGATATGGGGAGTGAACACATACTACCAAGATGGTCTTACAAGGGAATCCTTTGATACACTGAAAATAATATTTTCTACTTCTGTGTCTTCTATAATTCCATGTCTTATTCCTTTTTTATTCATTCTTTTCCTATGTTCATTATTTCTTTATGGTTAATGTCTTATGAACTGCCATTATTTATGCCCTGATTCATGAATATGATCATTGATATATAGGTTATGATCTTCTATTCTATTGTTCATGTTCTCATAATCTTTTTCTCACAATTATTCTTACATTTCTCCCATTTTTACCCATATTGATAATTTTAGCTCACCCATTTCTTACTTTTCCATTTCCCTTGAAATGAAAAATAGTTTTAGGTATAAGTAATAAAAGTGGACACCTTTATGGAAGATATTGATGATATTTCACCAAGATAGAATATTTTGTTTCAATGTTTCCAAATACAATAAAATATTATGGTCATCAGACTTGTATTATTGTAATGTACTATATATTCATCAGAAATGATATAATATCCGTGTATGTTAATCCTAGGTCTCTATAATTGGTATAAAAGGAAAAATTTTATTTAATGTTTTTAAATAAGTATGTGAACACTATAGAAAGATAGATAGGTATATTTATAAGGATATGTATAGGTATGTCTCTAAGGATATGTATAAGGATTTTTCAATGTTTGGGAAAATCTCATTGAATTTTGGTAAAGGGACGATTGATTGGTTTCTTAGAATTACATCCATGTCTAAATACTAGAAGTGAATGGCTCTGGAACATATGAACCTGGGGTTAAAAACTCCGAAAATATATTTTGGTCCTAACTTGATGTAATATAGTACATGAATGAAAGCCTTGTTGTAAACATATTTTGAATCTCCTGAGGGATATGCTTTGGAAATCCACAAACTCTTCATAATCAGTCATGAAAGATTTAGATATAATATTGATATGAATATCCTAGGATGAACTTAAGGTATCATATATTGATGAAGGTTTCGTAATTAAAAAATTAGAAAAGTTAATATTTTCATGAGTATGTGGTTTTATACTGTGATATATAATTCTCAAATTTTGATTCTTATTTTATTCAATGGATCGAATTGGAAGGTACGAGATTAATGTTTAATGTGATGGATGATTTTATTATGTTCCATTAAATGAGATGATCACTATAGTGAAAGATATTATTACTATACCCTATCTATTTTCGAAGAACAAGATAAACAATGTGTACCTTAGACAACTATCAGACTCACTAAGGAAGATAATGAATATGTTCATTGAGAGTTCAGGTAATGGATACCATGGAGTAAAGAAGATTTAATTTCCATTGTGTCGAAGGTGTGGAAAGCATCACCTAAGAGAATATATTTGAGGAAAAAAAGAAGATTTTTTCACTGTGGAAATGAATGACCCAAATCATGTGAATGTAAGAGAAAATTAAAGTATTTGGGATACAAAATATATGAGAATATTGGCCTCCAGAATTCTCCATCAAATGTTAAGTGTTGTAAGTGTGCAATAAATTTTCATTATTATACTCAATTTAAAAATAGTAAATATCCAAAAGAAAATAAACTAGGTGGTGTGAATAATGTTTACTTTTCTGATGATTAAAAGACCACAGATGAAATGTAAAAGGAAATTTGTACTATGTAGTAAGATGAGGTATCATTTTTAATGGATTAAGGATGATGTAATTAGTGTTTTAATATATTTTTTCAAAAAAATTATGAATAATGAAGTATAAAAGGGTTGTTCTATATAGTTTTTTCTCTATGTATTTACAAGTGTATGTTGAATTTTCCCAATGGAATATAAATGTGATTTAATGACAATATAATATTTTTATTAAGCTAAGGGAAACCATAGTATTTTCATTATATTAATATAATGATGTGTGGATAATTATATGTGGGTTATGAATATGTAAATTGGATGGTATTGATTACCGTGGAACTAAGTAAGGCTATGTTAATAAGTTCTTATTATATTATTGAGGAGATTTTAAGGAATGTTTTATTTATGGAATATATCTAGTATACTTTTGAAAAATGATGAATGGATGTTTTCCATAATGATTTATGGTAATTACCATATTTCAAACAAATATATGATAAGGGTATTCACATGATTGGAATGTGAAAAAAATAAAGTACATTAAGATATATGGGGGATCAATGTTAAGCTAATTTCATGACATTATTTATAAAACATTTGATTTCTATCATTTTGAAAGGATATAATGTTAACCAATCATGAAAAAAATTATTTTAATATTTAGAGGAGGTACTTATGTATTTATATTGCATTAAAAAATTTAGATAAATAGTTATTTATTCATTAAACTTATATCAATATTGTCTATAATATTTATTTAGGAAGTTATTTTACTGTGGTTTTAGAAAATGAAATCATGTATGTTGGGATGATCCAATCATGTTTAGCAAGGTTATGGGCCTTAAACCCCTAACCAAAGGATGATAAGGTTTTTACCCTTATGACAGGCCTACATGATGTCCTAGTTTATGTATAATTATTTTTTGTTAATAAATATTTATGGTGAAATAGTAGGGTAACTTTTATGTTTTTTATTATTGTATTGACCATATTATATTTTTTATAAAATTTATAAATCATTATACTTCTCATTTTGTTAGGTAATCATATCTGCTAAAAATTTATTTGAGTACTTCAGGAAATAATATTTATTTTTGGATGTCCATTACATGAAGTGATGAATGAATTTGAAATTGATAAATGAACAACTAAATTATAATTTTTTGATATGAATATATCATGTATGTATATGTCCTAATTTTATTTTTAAATAAAAAAATTACTCTAGATAGGATAATGTTCAAAAAAAAATTTTGTGGTCCTAGTACAATAAATTTGTTGAATAGATATCATTTTAAATCATAATAGATTTACTAAATTGAGGCCCTCAACATTTAATTTACCATTCAATTGTTTATAATTTATGACCTCAATCAATCCCTATGAATATTTACGCTTTCCCTCCATTTCCATTATCAACTCCCAACCTATTTTTTAATATGTGGAAACATAATAATATGTTACATAGGGTAACTGTTATGGTTTCAACATTCCATTTCTAAATAAAGATTTAATATTCATTTGTAAGATGTATATTTATATAAATAAAATTTATAAGTATTAAATACTTGATAACATAGAACAATTTTGAGTGTAATATTTATTTTATAGGTTAGAATGTAACACCCTGATATTTTTTGATTTATTTGAAATAGTTTAACTTTTTTTATATTTTTCATTTCAGGAAAAATTGAGCATAGTTTATTTTATATTAAAAAACGTTATTTTTCTTATGTGATTTTCTGGGAACATAATCTTTCTCTTACTCTACAAAAAACAACTGAGGTTATCTTGCATTATACACAATAGTGACGTTCCTTAGTCACTTGCTTGACATGAAATACCACGGTTTACTGAACAATAATATATTAGTAAAATATTATTATTTAATATACTAAGAAAAAATTTTGACATTATATTATTTTTTACGAATATTATTAACTAATATATGAAAATATATGGTTTAACCAATATAATATGAATTCATAGGATACCAATTAATTTAAAAAAAATATGAAAACTGATTGAATATAAAAGGAAATATTATTATGGTCACAAAGTTCTTTTACCCTAATAAAATATATTTTCAATTATTTTTAGAAATAAAGATGTCAAAAATTAAATTCATAGGGAACCTACATGGCATAAATCACATGCAGCACCGACATGGAGTATGACTTTGTGCAGGTTACATGAAACACCAACTTGGGGTACGTTGAACGCAGCACTGTGTTTCAATGAAAACTATTTTTTATATAATTATTTAAATTAGATAATTATAACATAGAAATTAGAAATAGATTTAGGTATAGTAATAACCAATTTTCAAAAAAATTAATAATTTATTTATATGAATAAAACATATTTAAAATGAAATATATGATTTTTTGTTATGTCCTTTTTTGTTAAAAATACCATTTCCATGAATGAAAATATTTTAATAATACAATTAATATTGCCCAAAATTAGAAACATAACGTGAAAAAAAAATTAATTTTTGGAATTCAGAATTTTAACATTTTCGAAGGGTGGTGTTTTTGGATTTTCTTAGAAACTTTAATTTTTGATGAATAGTGAAACAATTCATCTTTGTATTTAAAAACAACCTTTTGTATGATTATTTAATAAAATTAAATGATATTATAAATATTTTTATTTTCAAATTATATACATATTATGTCTATTAATAAAATACAATTCACTATAATAAGTTTGACATTGAAATTGAATATAAAATCTTAACAAGGCATTGAACATTTTTTTACATTAAATACTCGTCATTGTGTCTCGTATTTTGGATTAACATTAATTATAATTTTATTTCTTATATGATTTGAATTTAAAAAAACAAAATAAATAATTTTATACAGTATAACATTTTGTGTCAAATAAGACCATGATAAATTTTGAACAAAATTATTTGTAAAAGTAATTTAAATTATTAACAGTTACTAAGGCCAAATAAAGCATTATTATGGATTAGAACATAAAATTAAAATCCCAAATGACCTATCCACATGTCCAACACACACTTTATATCCATTATTTGGCCATAAAACTTACAATGTTGTGTATTTTGGTTTTTTATGACATTGTTTATGTAATAACATTGGTAAACCTGACTTGTTTCTAAAAATTCCAAGTGATTCCTTACCCTTCCCTATAAAAAAGCCAAAACCTATCCAACTTACGTCACATATAAAAACAGTAATGTTTGGCCTAGCCCTACCTAATCCACTACCGAAAAATCCTCTCTTACTTCCATAAGCCTTACCTTTAGTAGAAGATAATCAATGTAATCATTTTGGCACAAACAAAAAGGAGTTACTCAATTAATTCATAACATCTTCTCTCAAGTCCTTGGATTTATTTTCCTTCTTCACCACCTCCAACTCCATTTATTATATTAATAAATAATAATAATAGTATCCAAAATATAATATGGTTTTTTAATGTAAATTTGTTTTCCTAAACTTATTCACACATCTATGTAACGGGTAACAAACATACTATTTCAGTGTATGACAAACAACAACATCACAAAACGATGACTGTTAATTTTTCCATTACCATCTATCATGGTGTCCATTCTGATGGAAAATATATTTATATATAATACTAACTATATTTATAATTTCTTTATTATTCTTTAATATTTATTTGGAATATAATATTATCCCTTCTATCTCATGTAAAAACGACAATTTCTTTTGATGAAGTGTAGACTACCACCCCCTCAAAGTGATATGATTATTTCCTACACTACATGGATTGTATTATGGATGGTTTTAGTGAATATAAATGATATATATGATATTATAAATACACTATAACAATGAGACATATATATATACATATATGTATTTTACTCTCTTCCCCTCAACACCCTAATTAAACAGAAATAGAGTTCATGCGTACGTACGACCTATTATCTCCATGAACTGTGAATTCTGTTTCATACTTATATTTTAAATAGATAATTATAATACAAATATATAATATATAAATGATATTTATATCATATTTTACATTATTGAATAATTATATAACTTATAAGGACCAACAATATAACAAATTCAGACAAATATGAAAAACAAAATGAATATTACCAAAATTGAGATCTTAACATATTATGGTTAATAATAGAGAAATATAAGGGTGTAATAAAACCATGTATTGTATTATATATAATAATATGGTTATTAAAAAGATGTATAATAAATTCATATTTATTATACAAGTGGTTTTTAATTATTACGACTTCATTCAAAAAAAATGTAAGGGGGTTTCATGTCACTTTTTATTTCTGAGATACTTGTATGTTCACCACACTTTCCATTAGTGTGGTGTATGAACATCCTATCATTTTAATATATAAATATTTTAATTAAATTTATTGGTATCCAGAAATAAATTTTATGTATTTTATTTCATGGGGTTTATGTTTCAAAAGATACCAAATTTGTACAATAGTTTTGCCTCATTTTTTCTACTTCAAAACTCTTATTATGTTATGTAACCTAAATTATTTTTTAAGGTGTATATAATTCCATTTTACATGTTATATCATGAATATAAAACTATTTTTTATTTTTTAGGATTAATTTAGTTTCATTTTACTTACATGGAGAGTAAGAACCCACATTACCATGTTATAAGAGTTTATACAAATAATATCATCACTTTCGAGATTGATTATATTTTTGATTTCATTGTTGAAATCATATGATAAATCTCCAATTAAATTTCATTATATTTTTATCCTATAGATATTCATAATATTATCATGTATCTGTACCATTTTTCTACTATTTGTGATATAAGATTGTTTATAAAGTTTCTTTTGGAAATCCCACCATTCCCTCTTTGTGGATGGAAATGTATATTCCTTCAATACGATGTTTTCTTAAAATGTTTTTAATGAATATTATACTAATAAGAAAAGATAATCAAGATAAATTTTTACCCTTTTTCCTTTTAAAAATCTTTTCAATGAAATTTTTCTACCACATTCCCAATAATGTAATTTTTTATCCTTTTTTATATGAAAAGAATATTTTTTACATCATATGGCATGTACGGATTTATATATTGAAAATATTTTTAATATTAATTTTCATATATAAATTTGTATTTTATAGATGTTTTTTTAAATGATATTTACAAAGAAAATGGTTTAGAAAACATTGTGAAATTTTATCTATAAGGTTTCAAGGAAAATAGTTTTGAAGACATTTTCAATCTTATTTTATATGTTTTCAAGGAAAATAGTTTCCAATACATTTAAATTTTTATTTTATATGGTTTCAAGGAAAATTACTTTTAAATGTTTTTCAATAATTATTTATATGTTTTATAATTATTTTCTAGAAAAATGTATTTCGAAAAAAATTCATGATCTATTTATAAATTAGAAAATTATTTTCTTTGAAATGATTTTTAAAATGCATTCAATATTTCTTTATATGTTTTAAACGTGTTTTTTAAGAAATAATTTTTAAAACGATTTGATGATTATATTATATATTATCAAGAAAAAATATTTTCAATTTAATTCAATAATTATTTATATTTTTTAAATGTATTTCATATGAAAATTATTTGAAAATGGTTTTATGTATTAAAACTCCTTTTTAAAAGAATAATGGTTATTTTCCTCAAAAAATATTTTTGAAAAATATTCCAAAATTATATTTCACATAAGATGAAATTTGTTGATGTTACTCATACTCTTTTAGGATATGATATTAGGGATTCATTCATATTATTTCTATGAATGGGTTGTGCTTCATCTCATGGTCTCTCTGAAAACCATTTATCTTTCATAGGTTATATGATTTTGAAACCGAATTCTTTTCAAAGGATGTGTCTATGATGAAATGATTATGAAGCCTATCATTTTCTAATGGTTATTATAATTTTAAATGTATAATATAACCATTTAATTTCTTGGTTTTTTATATTATTATTTATGATATTTTTTCACACGTATGAATGATTTCATTATGATATGGGTAGAACCTATATCTTTTTCTTAATGCATTGGGAAAAAATTTATATCCCATGAGATAGACTAAGACGGTCTTGGTAAGGACCGTTGAATACTATGTTTTCTATGGGAGTGATTCATTACAACCAAGATGATATGAGGAGTGAACTAATGCTACTAATATGGACAGGAGAGTGAACCATTGATTCCTTGATTATATGAGGAGTAAACTCATTCTAAAGAGATGTACATGGGGTTGAACAATGACAACCAATATGGAAGGTATAGTAAACCGATACTACCAATATGTTCTTGGTAGAGATGGCTTGGATACTATAGAAATCAAATTATATGTTTATTTTTCTTCCACAATTCTATTTTATATTACTTTTTAATGATTAGTGGGCCAATGTTATTTATTTTTTATGATTCATGTCTTTTGAGCGTCCATTATTTCATCCATAATGCATGTATAATTTACTGATATGAAATGTATGATCTTCAATTTTTTTATCACATTCTCATACCCATGTGCTCATGATTATGTTTACATATCTCTTTTTTTACCATTACTAAGCATCTGAGATCACCCTTTCTTATGTTTTCATTCCCTAGGTTATGGTGAAACTTTTAAGGTATATGTACTCAATGTGGAGTTATTTTGGGAGATATTAATGATCTTTCTCAAGGATAAATGATTTTTTTGTTATGGTTCCAAAGACACTAAACTATTACGGTCCTCTCGTATGTATTATATTAATGTAATGAAAATTCATCTAAAATTATGTAATATCCATTAATGTTATGAATCGTTCACAATATCATGATCAATAAATTCCACACATCAAATATGAATGTTTGATTTAGTACATCTTGAGAGAAATCAACAAAACATACACTCTCCCTTAAAACATGGGAAATGAGATCGCACTATGAGAACTTAACCATGATGAGACTAAATGAATAAAGGTTAAAAATTAATTGAGACATTACTAATATAGATCCACAGACACCAATGAAATTTGATTCTAATTCTAGTTGGATGAGATCTATCCCATCCTACACTGGAGTGGAGGTGAACCCATAATGAAAGGGAGATCAGCTCATGCAGCTTGAGGAGTAGAAGAAAAGGGGAAATGAATTTAACCTCTTTAATATAAGTATTATAATTTCACCCTAAAAACCAGGATGCATGGTTTGGAAGTAAGGTTTGGACAAACCATACGACAACCAAGCATCTCTAACTACCCTGGAATCCCACCTTGCAAGGTTGTTCATCATGAGTTTCTGAAACCTTACACCAATCATGTGATGTATTTTTCTTAGGTACTTCAAATGTGGACCTAACTATGTCTTCTGTGTGCATATTTTGTGTAAAAAATTCTTATCCCATGCTCTTCACATTCATTCACCTCCCCAAGTTTTATAGTTTTCAGCTGGGGACTGCATGGTTTCAGATAAACCATTCTCCCTATTCATAGAACCAGATCATGGGATTTTTAGGGCACGACACTCCCAAAACACAACATAACACCTGAGTGATCATTTTTTTCTTTTATCAATGTCTAAAATAATAATTTTAAGTGTTTTAACTCTCCAAATTATGGTCTTAATCTTGTCATAAAGAGCATCCCTTCTTGAAAACAACAATATTCAAATTCCCTCATAATTTTATCTGAGCTAAAAAACATAGGTCATCATAATATAAGTACATTAAATTATTTTAAAAAAAAATAGTCTATGTATTATTTATTCATTAATTAAAAAAAATTTTGATACTAAAAAAATTAAAATTAATGTAAATATAATATATCATTATGTTTCATTAATTTTTTATATGAATATATCATTATAAACAATTGCAAACGTATTATTTTAAATTCTATTTTAATCTATATAGTTTTTTAAATTTAATTAAATATATAATGTCAAAATTTACTTTAATGTTATTTTATAATAAAACATATTTTACTACATGATTTAAATTACTAAGAATCCCATATTGTGTAAATTTATTTTCATATATTAATAAATATCATATATGGCCCATTAAAGGAACAGTTAATATTCTATAATGACCATATTTACCCCTATATAATACAAAAAATTAATATCATAGAGAGGGTTAAATTAGTATTTTTGTGTGTTTCTTGGTATTCGGTTAAATTTAATTTCCCACACAAATGGAATTTTTATTTTATAACATGAATGTCATATTAATTTTCAGTGGGTCTAAATTATATACTATTAGTCAAATCAATTTATGGTTAGTGGTTGAATTAAATAGGTTAGTAAACTATTAACATTAATGAAAATACAAAAATGAAAAAAAAAATAAGGAAAAATAGAGGATATGAAAAATGAATGTTTAAAAAGGCATTTATTTTTTGTGGTGTGAGTGTTTCTAAAACAAAAATTTCCAATAGTCAATTTTTTTAATTTTTAAAAAACATGAGGTTTTTTATAACTCTCAATCATTTTTACCTTTCTTATTTATAATAATGTCACTCATCCACAATAAAAGGGAATTCACCCTCCATCTTCAGTAAAACCAGTAATGCCTTTTATCTAATCGAACACCTATCAATATCAGATCCCAACAACCATATTCTCATACTAGATGTTCATATTGGGATGAAAGAAAACAAATTATCTCCATTTGTGCAAACTAAATGGAGTTTCCCGAAGATGAGGTAAAAGCCTTCTCAAACCTCATTTATTTTATTTCCTTCCCAATAACCTTCAATTATTCTCATTACATTATTCTATAATAACCTCATTATCATCAATATAATTATATGTTTTTATGGTGAGGATTAAACCTACACCCACAAAACCTTCCATCAAATGGGATACGTAGTCATTGTTTATGTGTACGAAAGACTACCTCCTCACAAACAGATGTTATTGGTTCTTCCATTACCACCTATAAAAGATTCAAATGATGTAGAAAATAAAATTATTATATTATATTTAGGTAGTTTATAACATAATTAAACCTCTTTATTAATTATACCATATACACCCTTATTACATTTCCTATCATAATGGATATGATAATATAAGGCCCCAACATTAAACCTTACTTAATCTTGAGTTCTTACAAGATTACACATTTAGGATCATTTCGGGTTTAGAGTTTTAGAGAATAAGATCATAAAACTTGCATTACATTCCTCATATAAACAAAGTGGTTACATAAAGATAGTATTCTTATTTCCCATCAATGGAAACATATTTAAAATAAAACATGGATTATTTCTTGACACTTCCTTGACACTATCATCATATCATGTACCTTTCCCTTGACCTGTGAAAAACATTTCAAAAAACTTTGGATGAGCATAAAAAACTCAGTAAGGGATATAAAAATATGGAAAGGAAACATGGGTACATATATATATAAGAATGAAATCATACTTTACCCATAAAACATAAGCACTTTAACATACCTCATCAAATCATGAATAAATCATAGAAATCATAAGACATAAAGGTAACTTGAGGCATTCATAACAATCTTATGTAGGGAGTAACCCTCTTGGTTACGTTTGGAATACCCATCACAGTATATTCCCAAAATCTCTTTGGAGAAACCTTAACGTTTCACACCTTCACGTTACCCAATGAATTGGAGGGCTATATCAGGCTCACCCGCCCTTAGATTATCACAGAACAACCCATCTTCATAATAATGCCCAAGAATCTCAACATAATCGTATCACATAAAACATGCATAAAGGAAACATAACATTTCCACCTTTCAATCACAAGATATCAATACAACACATTGATATAAAAATATTATGAAAACCATTTTCAATACCAAAATTAAATAAAATTAAAACATGGTATTTATTTTTCTTTTAAAAAAAATGGTATGGCTTGTAGAGGAAGCCGAAACTCAAATAATGGTCACGGCAGAAGAGAAGTCGTTGTCGCCGCATACGCATGAAAAAAACATTACCTTTTTTTGTCTAGTAAAGGCTTCGTATAAGAAATATTCCTTTTTAATAAACGTAAACTTCAAAGGGGTTTATACACTGTATAAAAGAAGGTTGTGTATAAAACAAAATATGCCCCAAAGAAAAGAGATTGAGACGAAGTCCCATACCTCAGGTCCGACTTGACTCGGTCATTCTTTAATCTCCTGAATAATAAAATGGAGTTAATTTCTACTTGTTTAATAACATTTTTCATGTTCATTATTTCTTTTATATCACTTATTGCCATGTCATGAACACTATGTAATTATTCAAGTTAATAACGGCCGTTTTAACGATCGTTGTTACTTGAGTCAAAAATAAACCCTTTATAATTACAAGTTGGTAATGTATCAATTATATTCAGAATTATAATCATGATGTATATATCATATATATCATATATATCCAGTATATACATGAATTTATAATATTACATAATTATTTAGAGGTAAGAAATGAAATGCACCGTTCATGGAGACGGTAAGTCGTACGTACGCATAAACACTACTTTCATTTCTATTTCGTATTTTATAGAATGGAATCATAATGATATAAAGGTATATTATAATTACAGTATAATATCATATATAATATCATAGTTCCATCCTTAATACATCCCACATATGGTATTTAACAAATCAAATCACTTTGAGAGGGCGGTAGTTCGCATTTCCTTAAATGAAGATATCACGTTTATCCATAATGGAAACAATAAATGTATGCCCAAAATGAAAAATACATAAGATTAAGGAAAAAATAAACATATTATATATCATATATAAATATAGTGACATCTTAATGGCCACCTTTAAAGGTGTTAAAATAATGTTGAACAATCATCGTTTCAGGAGGCATAAATTCACCATCCACGGAAACAGTATGTCCTTTAACCATTAGATGTAGGTGTGTGTGAGTGTAGCTAGAATACTTCTTATACCAACATCCTAGTATATTAAATATACTGTATTTGTTACAAAATAAATGAATAAAAAGAGTTTAGGGGGTTGGAGAAGCAAAATAAAACAAAAGGACTCAAGTGAAGACATTACCTTAAAATCGGGTAACTCCCTTTGGTTTGAGCTCAAAGGCTTCCTTGGGTAGACTTCTTCCCAAAGTGAGGATTTAAGGAGTAAGATAGGGAAGTGGAGAGACAAAATGGGCCAGGGATGGCCGAGCCAATGGCTTTGGGAGTTTAGTAAAAAGGTATAGGTGGGTGCCTTTTATAAGAGGAGTGGAGGGGCACTCTTGGAAAGTAAAGAAATGTTACATTATTTGAAAATGTTTTTCGGATTTAAAAGGTCCCACATTGATATAATTAGAGGGTAAAGTTATAAGGGTTCGAAATCCACTCATCCAATAGGTTTTGGACATGTTTTTTTCATAGATTTTACATTATCACTTCATTTTATTTAAATCCTTTATTAATGAGGTAATCACTGCGTCATCATGATGTCATACATAATTTAATTTATTTAAAGTATAAAAATTAGGAAAAAAATACTATGATGTAGGAAATATTTTTACATTTCTAATGAATATTTATATTCCAAATGATAATTTATGTAGACAAAACTAAAAATATGTTACTTAGGTGATACATTCTTTGTCACATTTAACATCCTTTAAAAATAAAAAGATAAAATGTCACTTTCTCACATAAGTGATTCCATGGGGCCCCCTAGTTTTTCACAAGGAATCCCATGGTCGGCCATGAGACAACCAGTAGCCTTAGGACACATGTTGTAGTCTTTTTTATTATTATGATATCATTTTATTATCTTTAACTACTTGATTACTCATTAATCAAGATAATTAAAGATAATTACCATCGTTACTATTCATAATGTCCAAAAATAAAAGAGTCTTAATTATATAATTTGGACCTTCTGATTCCAAATATTTAATCCATTTTACCAAATTCCAAACACATAAATTTCAATAATTGATTTAAAAATAATTCTCGTTATCAAAACAAATAGTGGGTTTTTTTGAAACAATATCTATGAAAAGTTTGGCGTTAGTTTATGACCAATTCCAAAGTCAAATTAATCCTAATGGCAACCGTTAGATTAAATGGTAAAAATAAATTAATATTACCCTTTAAGACAAATTAAAAGGATAATCTACTCGTATAATTAAATGAAATGAAAAAGTAGTTTTGATGTAAAATGCAGTATTTTTTCACTATTCATTAAAAAATGAACATTGTCAGAAAAATACCAAAAATTCACACAAAGTAAATTTATATGTCCCAATCATAAAGAATAAGTTTATTTTGACATACATAGATTATAAAATTGTCAAAAGGGATATTTAAAAATGGTTTGCCTTCAAAAGGTAGTAAAACAATCCTTTAAAAAAATTTAGTGTATTCCATGCTTAAGATTGGATTTATTTTCATTTTAAGCCTCTAAAACACTATCTAATTCATTAATAGACATAGATAAAAATATCTATTATTCATTACATACTTGGGATGTTACATCCTTACCCCCTTTAGAAAATTGCTTCCCTTCAATTTATTTACTTATCGAATAAATGGGGGTACTTATCCCTAATTTTATTTTCAGATTCCCATGTTGCCTCTTCAATCAAGTGGTTTTTCCACAAAATCATTACCTAATTTATCACCTTATTCTGTATCACTTGCTCCCTATGGTCAATAATCTGGACCGGTTTTTCCTCATAAGATATGTTCTCTTCCAACTGAACTACCTCTGGACTCAAAACATGAGATGGATCTGGCATATACTTTCTCAACATTGAAACGTGAAAAACATTGTGTACCTTAGATAAACTCGGAGGTAAAGCCACCTAGTATGAAACTGATCCAACTCTCTCCAGAATTTCATATGGTCCAATGAACCTTGGACTCAGCTTTCCTTTCTTACCAAATCACATCACACTTTTCCATGCTGAGACTTTGAGAAAAACATGATCATCTACCTCAAAAGTTAGATCCTTCCTCATGTTGTCTGCATAACTCTTCTGCCTACTCTGAGATGTTCTCTTGTGTTTCTGAATCAGCTGATCTTTTTCTACCATCTCTTCTACCAATTTTGGTCCTATCAACATTATTTCACCAACTTCATCCCAGAAAGCTGGAGTTCTACACCGCTTCCCGTATAACGCCTCAAATGGTGCCATCTGTATACTTGAATGAAAACTGTTATTATATGAAAATTCAACCAAAGAAAAATGTTGGGCCCAACATCCCTGATAATCCATCAAACAAGCTCGTAGAATATCCTCCAAGGTCTAAATTGATCGTTCTGACTGCCCATCTGATCGAGGATGAAATGATGTACTAAAATTTAATTCAGTACCCAACGACTTCTGAAGGCCTTTCCAAAAGTTAGAAGTAAACCTAGGATCATGATAGGATACAATGGATAGAGGAACTCCATGAAACCAAACTATATCTCTATGATAAAAACGGGAAATTTGATCTAGGGAAAAATTATCTCGTATAGCAAGGAAATGAGAATATTTAGTAAAGTGATCAACAATAACCCAGATTGCATTATTACCTCGAGGGGTCTTCAGCAATCCCACAATGAAGTCCATGGATATATTCTCCCATTTCCACTCTGGCACTGGTAAAGGCTGAAGCATCCCTTTTGGTAACTGCCGCTCTGCATTAATCTGTTGACATGTCAAACACTTCATAGTAAAATCAGCAATATCTCTTTTCATTCCAGCCCACCAGTAATACTCCTGCAGTTCTCTATACATCTTAGTACAACCAAGATGAACAGAAAACGGAGAACTATGAGCTTCACATAACAACTCTCTCTTCAACTGTGAATCACAAGGCACACACAATCTCTTCCCAATACTCAAAACGCAATCATTATCAATTTTGAATTCATGAAACTTACCCTTTTGAACCAGCTCTACCTTTTTCTGCAACTCACTGTCTTGCTTTTGTGCTTGCTTGATTCTGTCTGATAGAGAATATTTCACTGATACCTGAAACAAAACATAAGGACATCATGCACCAACAACTTATATGCCAAATTTCATCAAATCCTTAACCAAAGGATCACGTTCCAAACACAACATTGATAATGAAGCATTACTTTTGCGACTCAAAGCATCAGCCACTTTATTTACTTTTCCCGGATGGTAATGAATTGTACAATCATAATCCTTGATTAATTCCATCCATCTCCTCTATCTCATGTTTAACACTTTCTGAGTGAATATATACTTTAAACTTTTTTGATCAGTATATATTTCACACTTTACTCCATACAAATGATGCCTCCAAATTTTTAAAGCAAAAACAACAACAGCTAATTCCAAATCATGTGCAGGGTAATTTACCTCATGAGTTTTCAACTGACGTGAAGCATAAGAAATTACCCGATCATTATGCATAAGTACACAACCAAGTCCCTTCAACAAAGCATCACTGTATATAACAAACTCACCATTCCTGGAAGGAAGTGCCAAAACTGGAGCATTCACCAATCTTCTTTTCAACTCCTGAAAACAATCATCACATTCTTTTGTCCAAATAAACTTAACACCCTTCTGAGTTAGATTAGTCCTTGGGCTAGATAATCATGAAAGAATTTTAACAAACCTTCTGTAGTAACCTTCCAAACCAAGGATACTACAGATCTTGGTTATATTTGTGGGTCTTGGCCATTCTCCAACAACTTTTTTTTAGCAGGATCAACAGTTATGCCATCTTTTGAAATAATGTGACCAAGGAAAGAAATTTGTTGTAACCAAAACTCACACTTGCTGAATTTTCCATATAGTTTCTTTTATTTTAAGGTTTGTAATATAACCCTTAAATTACTTTCATGCTCCTCTTCACATTTAGAAAACACCAAAATATCATCAAAAAACACAACCACAATTTATCACCTGATTCAACTGAGCCATCAGTGTAGTAAACTGCTTAATTCTGATTCTGACCATCTTTGGATATTGATTCGAAAGGTCATTATACTCAGTATGACTTCCCAGAAAAGATTCTCTGTTTCATCTATGAAAAACGATTCTTAACACAGAAATATCTTAGGCGAAGCAACGTGGTAATATGTAAATGCTATATCATTTCAATCATACCATAAATTAAAGTATAATTTAACAATTTTCTAACTCCTAAAGTTTTCTAAACCGACCTCTGATACCAACTATAAGGCCCCAGCCTAAAACCTTACTTAATCATGAGTTATTACAAGATTACACATTGAGGATCTTTTCGGGTTTAGAGTTATAGAGAATTAGATCATAAAACTTTCATTACATTCCACATATAAACAAAGTGGTTACATAAAGATAGTATTCTTCTTTCCCATTAATGGAAACATATTTAAAATAAAACATGGATTCTTTTTTGACACTTCCTTGACACAATCATTATTTCATGTACCATTCCCTTGACCTGTGAAAAACATTTCAAAAAACTTGGGATGAGCATAAAAAGCTCAGCAAGGGATATAAAAATATGGAAAGGAAACATGGGTACGTATATACATAAGAATGAAATAATACATTACCCATAAAATATAAGCACTTTAACATACCTTATCAAATCATGAATAAATCATAGAAATCATAAGACATAAAGGTAACATGAGGCATTCATAATATTCTTACGTAGGGAGTAACCCTCTTGGTTACGTTTGGAATACCCATCACAGTATATTCCCTAAATCTCTTCGGAGAAACCTTAAAATTTCACTTCTTCGCATTACACAATGCATTGGAGAGCTATATCGGGATCACCCGCCCTTTGTTTATCACAGAACCACCCGTATTCATAATAATGCCCAAGAACCTCAACATAATCGTATCACATAAAACATGCATAAAGGAAACATAACATTTCCACCATTCAATCACAAGATATCAATACAACACATTGATATAAAAACATTATGAAAACCATTTTCAATACCAAAATAAAAGAAAATTAAAACGTGGTATTTATTTTTCTTTTAAAAAAATGGTATGGCTTGTAGAGGAAGACGAAACTCAAATAATGGTCACGGCGGCGGAGAAGTCGTTGTCGCCGCATACGCACGAAAAAAACATTCCCTTTTGTCGTTTAGTAAACACTTCGTATGAAAAACATTCCTTTTGAATAAACGTAAAAGTCAATGGGGTTTATACACCGTATAAAATAAGGTTGTGTATAAAACAAAATATGCTCAATGAAAAGATATTGAGACGAAGTCCCATACCTCGGGTCCGACTTGACTCGGTCATTCTTTAATCTCCTGAATAATAAACTTGAGTTAATTTATAATTTTTTAAGAAAATTTTTCAAGTTCATTATTCCTTTTATATCTCTTATTTCCATGTCATGAACACTATGTAATTATTCAAGTTAATAACGGTCGTTTTAACGATCATTGTTACTTGAGTAAAAAATAACCCCTTTATAATTACAAGTTGTTCATGTATCAATTATATCCAAAATTATAATCATGATGTATATATCATAAATATCATATATATCTTGTATATACATGCATTTATAATATTACATAATCATTTAGAGGTAAGAAATGAAATGTACAGTTCATGGAGACGGTAAGCCGTACGTACGCATGAACGCTACTTTCATTTCTATTTCGTATTTTATAGAATGGAATCATAATGATATAAAGGTATATTATAATTCCAGTATAATATCATATATAATATCATATTTCCATCTGTTATATGTCCCACATATGGTATTTAACGAATCAAATCACTTTAAGGGGGCGGTAGTCCACACTTCCTTAAATGAAGATGTCACGTTTACCCATAATGGAAACCATGATGGTATACCCAAAATGAAAAATACAGAAGCTTAAGGAAAACATAAACATATTATATATCATATATAAATATAGTTACATCTTAATGGCCACCTTTGAAGGTGTTAAAATAATGTTGAACAATCATCGTTTCAGGAGGCATAAATTCACCATCCACGGAAACAATATGTCCTTTAACCATTAGATGTAGGTGTGTATGAGTGTAGCTCGAATACTTCTTATAAAAACATCCTAGTATATTGAAGATACTGGAGTTGTTACAAAATAAATGAATAAAAAGAGTTTAGGTGGTTGGAGGAGCAAAATAAAACAAAATGACTCAAGTGAAGACATTACCTTAAAATCGGGTAACTCCATTTGGTTTGAGCTCAAAGGCTTCCTTGGGAAGACTTCTGCCCAAAGTGAGGCTTTAAGGAGTAATAGAGGGAAGTGTAGAGACAAAATGGGCTGGGGTTGGCCGGGACAAAGGCTTTGGGAGTGTGGGTAAAGAGGTAGAGGTGGGGGCCTTTTATAAGAGGAGAGGAGGGGTACTCTTGGAAAGTAAAGAAATGATACTTTATTTGAAAATGATTTTCGGATTCAAAAGGTCCCACATTGATATAATTCAAGGGTAAGGTAATAAGGGTTCTAAATATACCCATCCAATATGTTTTGGACATGTGTAGGTCATATATTTTACATTATCACTTCATTTTATTTAAATCCTTTATTAATGAGGTAATCACTGCATAATCATGATGTCATACATAATTAAATTTATTTAAAGTATACAAATTAGGAAAAAAATAATATGATGTAGGAAATAATTTAGATTTATAATGAATATTTATAGTCCAAAAGATCATTTATGTAGACAAAATTAAAAATATGTTACTTAGGTGATACATTCATTGTCACATTTAACATCCTTTAAAAATAAAAAGATAAAAAGTCACTTTCTCACATAAGTGATTCCATGGGGCCCCCATGTTTGGCACAAGGCATCCCATGGTCGACCATGAGACAACCAGTATCCTTAGGACACATGTTGTGGTCTTTTTGTATTATTATGATATCATTTTATTATCTTTAACTACTTGATTACTCATTAATCAAGATAATTAATGATAATTTCCATCGTTACTATTAATAATGTCCAAAAAATAAAAGAGTCTTAATTACATAATTTGGACCTGCTGATTCCAAATATGTAATCCATTTTACCAAATTCCAAACACATAAATTGCAATAATTTATTTAAAAATAATTCTCGTTGTCAAAACAAATAGCGGGTTTTTTTGAAACAATATCTATGAAAAGTTTGGCATTAGTTTATGGCCTATTACAAAGTGAAATTAATTCTATTGACCACCGTTGGATTAAATGGTAAAAATTAGTTCATATTACACTTTAAGACAAATTAAAAGGATAATATAACCATATAATTAAATTAAATGAAAAAGCAGTTTTGATGTAAAATGCAGTATTTTTTCCCTATTCATTAAAAATTGAACATTGTCAGAAAAATACCAAAAATTCACACAAAGAAAATTTTTATGTCCCAATCATAAAGAATAAGTTTATTTTGACATACATAGATTATAAAATTGTCAAAAGAGATATTTAAAAATGGTTTTCCATCAAAAGGTAGTAAAACAATCCTTTAAAAAATATTACTGTATTCCACGCTTAAGATTGGATTTATTTTCATTTTAAGCCTCTAAAACACTATATAATTCATTAATAGACATAGATAAAAATATTTATTATTCATTACTTACTTGGGATGTTACATCCTTACCCCCTTTAGAAAATTGCGTCCCCGCAATTTATTTACTTATCGAATAAATGGGGGTACTTATCCCTAATTTTATTTTCAGATTCCCATGTTGCCTCTTCCATCAAGTGGTTTTTACACAAAACCTTTACCTGATTAATCACCTTATTCTGTATCACTTTCTCCCTATGGTCAAGAATCTGGACCGGTTTTTCCTCATAAGATAGATTCTCTTCCAACTGAACTACCTCTGGACTCAAAACATGAGATGGATCTGGCATATACTTTCTCAACATTGAAACGTGAAAAACATTGTGTACCTGAGATAAACTCGGAGGTAAAGCCACCCGGTATGAAACTGATCCAACTCTCTACGGAATTTCATATGGTCCAATGAACCTTGGACTCAACTTTCCTTTCTTACCAAATCACATCACACTTTTCCATGGTGAGACTTTGAGAAAAACATGATCACCTACCTCAAAAGATCGATCCTTCCTCTTGTTGTCTGCATAACTCTTCTGCCTACTCTGAGCTATTCTCATGTGTTTCTGAATCAGATGATCTTTTTCTGCCATCTCTTCTACCAATTTTGGTCCCATCAACTTTTGTTCACCCACTTCATCCCAGAAAGCTGGAGTTCAACACCGCTTCCCATATAACGCCTCAAATGGTGCCATCTGTATACTGGAATGAAAAATGTTATTATATGAAAATTCAACCAAAGAAAGATGTTGGTCCCATCTTCCCTGATAATCCATCGAACAAGCTCGTAGCATATCCTCCAAGGTCTGAATTGTTCGTTCTGACTGCCCATCTGATTGAGGATGAAATGCTGTACTAAAATTTAATTCAGTAACCAACGACTTCTAAAGGCCTTTCCAAAAGTTAGAAATAAACCTAGGATCACGATCAGATACAATGGATAGAGGAACTCCATGAAACCTAACTATATCTCTATGATACAAACAGGAAATTTGATCTAGGGAAAAATTATCTCGTATAGCAAGGAAATGAGTAGATTTAGTAAAGTGATCAACAATAACCCAGATTGCATTATTACCTCGAGGGGTCTTCGGCAATCCCACAATGAAGTCCATGGATATATTCTCCCATTTCTACTCTGGTACTGGTAAAGGCTGAAGCATCCCTTTTGGTAACTGCCGCTCTGCTTTAATCTGTTGACTTGTCAAACACTTCATAGTAAAATCAGCAATATCTCTTTTCATTCCATCCCACCAGTAATACTCCTGCAGTTCTCTGTACATCTTAGTACTGCCAAGATGAACTGAAAACGGAGAACTATGAGATTCACATAACAACTCTCTCTTCATATGTGAATCACAAGGCACACACAATCTCTTCCCAAAACTCAAAACGCAATCATTATCAATGTTGAATTCAGGCAACTTACCCTTCTGAACCAGCTCTACCTTTTTCTGCAACTCACTGTCTCGATTCTGTGCTTGCTTGATTCTGTATGATAGAGAAGATTTCACTGATACCTGAAACAAAACAGAAGGACATTTTGCACCAAAAACTTCTATGACAATGTTCATCAAATCCTTAACCAAAGGATCACGTTCCAAACACAACATTGCTAATGAAGCATTACTTTTGCGACTCAAAGCATCAGCCACTTTATTTGCTTTTCCCGGAAGGTAATGAATTGTACAATCATAATCATTGATTAATTCCATTCATCTCCTCTGTCTCATGTTTAACACTTTCTGAGTGAATATATACTTTAAACTTTTGTGATCAGTATATATTTCACACTTTACTCCATACAGATGATGCCTCCAAATTTTTAAAGCGAAAACAACATCAGCTAATTCCAAATCATGTGCAGGGTAATTTACCTCATTAGACTTCAACTGACGTGAAGCATAAGCAATTACATGATCATTATGTATAAGTACACAGCCAAGTCCCTTCAACGAAGCATCACTGTATATAAAAAACTCACCATTCCTGGAAGGAAGTGCCAAAACTAGATCATTCACCAATCTTCTTTTCAACTCATGAAAACAATAATCAAATTCTTCTGTCCATATAAACTTAACACCCTTCCGAGTCAGCTTAGTCCTTAGACTAGATAATCATGAAAAAATTTCAACAAACCTTCGGTAGTAACCTTCCAAACCAAGGATACTACAGATCTCGGTTACATTTGTGGGTCTTGGCCATTCTCCAACAACTTTTGTTTTAGCAGGATCAACAGTTATGCCATCTTTTGAAATAATGTAAACAAGGAAAGAAATTTGTTGTAACCAAAACTCACACTTGCTGAATTTTCAATATAGTTTCTTTTCTTTTAAGGTTTTCAAGATAACCCTTAAATGACTTTCATGCTCCTCTTCACATTTAGAAAACACCAAAATATCATCAAAAAACACAACCACCATTTGTCACCTGATTCAACTGAGCCATCAGTGTAGTAAACTGCTCAATTCTGATTATGACCATCTCTGGCTATTTATTCGAAAGGTCATTATACTCTGTATGACTTCCCAGAAAAGATTATATGTTTCCTCTATGAAAAACGATTCTTAACACAGAAATATCTTAGGCGAAGCAACGTGGTAATATGTAAATGCTATATCATTTCAATCATACCAAAATTAATTTATAATTTAACAATTTTCTAACTCCTAAAGTTGTCTAAACTGACCTCTAATACCAACTATAATTCCCCAGCCTTAAACCTTACTTAATCTTGAGATATTACAAGATTACACATTTAGGATCTTTTCGGGTTTAGTTTTTTTGAGAATTAGATCATAAAATTTTCATTACATTCCACATATAAACAAAGTGGTTACATAAAGATAGTATTCTTCTTTCCCATTAATGGAAACATATTTAAAATAAAACATGGATTCTTTCTTGACACTTCCTTGACACTATCATTATATCATGTACCTTTCCCTCGACCTGTGAAAAACATTTCAAAAAACATGGGATGAGCATAAAAAGCTCAGTAAGGGATATAAAATATGAAAAGGAAACATGGCTACATATATACATAAGAATGAAATAATACATTACCCATAAAACATAAGCTCTTTAACATACCTTATCAAATCATGAATAAATAATAGAAATCATAAGACATAAAGGTAACTTGAGGCATTCATAACATTCTTACGTAGGGAGTAACCCTCTTGGATACGGTTAGAATACCCATCACAGTATATTCCCTAAATCTCTTCGGAGAAACCTTAAAATTTCACTCCTTCACATTACAAAATGCATTGGAGAGCTATATTGGGATCACCCACCCTTAGTTTATCACGGAACCACCCGTCTTCATAATAATGCCCAAGAACCTCAACATAGTCGTATAACATAAAACATGCATAAAGATAACGTAACATTTCCACCTTTCAATCACAAGATATCAATACAACACATTGATATAAAAACATTATGAAAACCATTTTCAATACCAAAATAAAAGAAAAGTAAAACATGGTATTTATTTTTCTTTAAAAAAATGGTATGGCTTGTAGAGGAAGATGAAACTCAAATAATGGTCACGGCGGCGGAGAAGTCGTTGTCGCCGCATACGCACGAAAAAAACATTCCCTTTTTTTGTTTAGTAAACACTTCATATGAAAAAGATTCCTTTTGAATAAACATAAAAGTAAATGGGGTTTATACACCGTATAAAATAAGGTTGTGTATAAAACAAAATATGCATCAATGAAAGGAGATTGAGACGAAGTCCCATACCTCGGGTCCGACTTGACTCGGTCGTTCTTTAATCTCCTGAATAATAAACTTTAGTTAATTTCTACTTGTTTAAGAACCTTTTTCCAGTTCATTATTCCTTTTATATCACTTATTTCCATGTCATGAACACTATGTAATTATTCAAGTTAATAACGGTCATTTTAACGATCATTGTTACTTGAGTCAAAATTAAACCATTTATAATTACAAGTTGTTCATGTATCAATTATATCAAGAATTATAATCATGATATATATATCATAAATATCATATATATCTAGTATATACATGCATTTATAATATTACATAATCATTTAGAGGTAAGAAATGAAATGCACCGTTCATGGAGACGGTAAGTCGTACGTACACATTAACGCTACTTTCATTTCTATTTCGTATTTTATAGAATGGAATCATAATGATATAAAGGTATATTATAATTATAGTATAATATCATATATAATATCATAGTTCCATCCGTTATACGTCCCACATATGGTATTTAACGAATCAAATCACTTTAAGGGGGCGGTAGACCACACTTCCTTAAATGAAGATATCACGTTTACCCATAATGGAAACCATAAAGGTATACCCAAAATGAAAAATAAAGAAGCTTAAGGAAAACATAAATATATTTTATATCATATATAAATATAGTTACATCTTAATGGCCACCTTTGAAGGTTTTAAAATAATGTTGAACAATCATCGTTTCAGGAGGCATAAATTCACCATCCACGGAAACAGTATGTCCTTTAACCATTAGAAGTAGGTGTGTATGAGTGTAGCTCGAATCCTTCTTATAAAAACATCCTAGTATATTTATTATACTGAAGTTGTTACAAAATAAATTAATAAAAAGAGTTTATGGGGTTGGATAAGCAAAATAAAACAAAACGACTCAAGTGAAGACATTACCTTAAAATCGGGTAACTCCCTTTGGTCTGAGCTCAAATGCTTTCTTGGGAAGACTTCTGCACAAAGTGAGGCTTTAAGGAGTAAGAGAGGGAAGTGGAGAGACAAAATGGGCTGGGGTTGGCCGAGCCAAAGGCTATGGGAGTGTGGGTAAGGAGGTAGAGGTGGGGGCCTTTTATAAGAGGAGAGGAGGGGCACTCTTGGAAAGTAAAGAAATGTTACTTTATTTGAAAATGATTTTCGGATTAAAAAGGTCCCACATTTATATAATTGGAGGGTAAGGTAATAAGGGTTCTAAATCTACCCATACAATAGGTTTTGGAGATGTGTAGGTCATATATTTTACATTATCACTTCATTTTATTTAAATCCTTTATTAATGAGGTAATCACTGCATCATCATGATGTCATAAATAATTTAATTTTTATAAAGTCTAAAAATTATGAAAAAAATACTATGATGTAGGAAATATTTTTAGATTTCTAATGAATACTTATATTCCAAATGATCATTTATGTAGAGAAAATTAATAATATGTTACTTAGGTGATATATTCTTTGTCACATTTAACATTCTTTAAAAATAAAAAGAGAAAAAGTCACTTTCTCACAAAAGTGATTCCATGGGGCCCCCAAGTTTGGCACAAGGCATCCCATGGTCGGCCATGAGATAACTAGCATCCTTAGGACACATTTTGTGGTCTTTTTGTATTATTATGATATCATTTTATTATCTTTAACTACATGATTACTCATTAATCAAGATAATTAAAGATAATTACCATCGTTACTATTCATAATGTCCAAAAATAAAAGAGTCTTAATTACATAATTTGTAACTTCTGATTCTAAATATGTAATACGTTTTACCAAATTCAAAACATATAAATTGCAATAATTTATTTAAAAATAATTCCCGTTGTCAAAACAAATAGCAGGATTTTTTGATTAAATATTTATGAAAAGTTTGGCATTAGTTTATGACCAATTCCAAAGTGAAATTAATCCTAATGACCACCATTGAATTAAATGGTAAACATATATTCATATTACACTTTAAGTCCAATTAATAGGATAATCTAACCACATAATTAAATTTAATGAAAAAGCAGTTTTGATGTAAAATGCAGTATTTTTTCACTATTCATTAAAAATGAACATTGTCAGAAAAATACCAAAAATTCACATAAAGTAAATTTTGATGTCCCAATCATAAAGAATAAGTTTATTTTGACATACATAGCTTATAAAATTGTCAAAAATAGATTTAAAAATGGTTTTCCATCAAAAGGCAGTAAAACAATCCTTTAAAAAATATTAGTGTATTTCATGCTTAAGATTGGATTTATTTTCACTTTAAGCCTCTAAAACACTATTTAATTCATTAATAGACATAGATAAAAATATATATTATTCATTACTTACTTGGTATGTTACAGATAATGTCGCGCACATGTACTGTGGACTACCCCCAATCTGAGCGATGTGAGTTGTTTTTAGTGACATGTTACATGGAATGTCATAAGGGTATGTATAAGTATTATATATCATATAAATGAAATAATTATAATAATAAAAACATATGTATCTTGATTTAAATATAATATATTGTTTTTTTATTACCTTATCACACACTAGAAAAGTAATAACATCATTCATAGATGTGTGGAGTGCTGCCACATCGAGAAGATTTGATTCCCTTTACATCAAAATAATTATATATATAAGTATATATGATTATTTAATTTTTTATATATAATATAAAGATGATTCTATAAATGAAATTTTTTCTTAACTTCCTTTCATAAAAATCACTGAAAAATGGGAACATTGCTCATGTGTTCATATGGCCTACTATCTCGATGATTGTAACATTTTTTCATTTTTGATAATAATATGTCATGATTGGTTTTAGATTTATAATTGAAATAAAAATATGAAAATTATTTCATTATTATTATTATGTAATTGTTTAAATGATGACCATGTTGACATTAGCAGACATAAGAATGTAATTTTAATAGATAAGTTGGATATTATCAAAACATTTAAGTTAAATATATTTTATTATGTAATTGTATATAACAAGTTTATTTGAGAAATAAATTTTTTTATAAAGATTAAAAGTTTATTATGTATGAAAATAATTAACATTATGTTATTATATATGAATATAGGGGACAATCATGATAAATCTAACTCAGGGTAACAATTTATCATCTCACTTTTTTTATCTGTGAGAAAAATTTTGTATTCACTACTTAATTACTTTCCGCGGTTTATCTATATATATTATGATATACATTATTAATTATTTATATTAATGGTATTTAAATTTTTCATTTGATGATAATTACTGTTTTGGATCTAATTCAGATGTTATCACAATTGTTAGAGGATTTCTAGTCACACATTTATTTTTGTAAGACTTATGACATATTCACCACTTTTTTTATTATGGGTGTATATACAGACCAAGAATATATTTTATGTGTATAATAATTGAAATTATGTGGATGTAAAAAATTAATTTTACTCTCTCCATTTCATGAGGTTAATGGTTTCTATGTTACCAAAGTGGAAATGGATTATTGTCAAAACCTTCCTTCTTTGAGAAGATTGTTATGTATACAATAATACTATTTTATGAGG
This sequence comes from Viscum album, assembly GCA_963277665.1. Lineage (NCBI taxonomy): Eukaryota > Viridiplantae > Streptophyta > Magnoliopsida > Santalales > Viscaceae > Viscum > Viscum album. The sequence continues at coordinate 1,299,462,240 of OY728140.1, read as the reverse complement.
TGATTACACTACTCATTAAAAATGTTTTTTCTTGACTATAATTACCCTATTTATATTCTAAATTTCATATAATTTTATTTACTCATGGGGATTATGATTCAAATGTTTTAAAATGATATGGGACACTTGGTTTGTTGAAATATTATTTATTTTAAGATTGTTTTCAATGATATTTTAATGGAATTTACATTCATTAAGGATAAAAAACATTTTTATTACTTATAATACACTAGAGTTATGTCATATTAAAAAATCACACAATCTATTCTAGATGGATTAATAAAATTTCAAATAGATTGTTATGGAACCTACTTATTTTTCATGGGACAATCGGGTTTCAAAGAGATTGTTTTGAAACTAATTTCCATTCCATGGGTTAATAAAATTCCAAGGATATTATTATGGAAACAATTTTTTAATAAAGGTTAATCATGTGTAAATGATATTGTTATGGTCTTCATATCTTATCTAAATGGTTTATGTTAATAATGACATGATGTTTATGAAATCCTCTTCTTTTTTCACTTGGTATACAATGGTAAAATTGTTATTAATACCATTTCTTTTTCAATGGGTTATTCAATATTAGATTTATAATAAAACCTGATTCTTTTTCCATGGGTTACACCATGATATTATTAAAATGAAAATATATTCTATTTCATATGTTAGACAATGAAAAAATTAGTATGAATCCCACTTATTTTTATTGGTTAATCTATAAAAAATTATAAAATGACAATGAAACATGTGTCATATATAAAGGGTATGATCTGATAATTTTTTATAAAACCCATTTCATTTCATGGGTTATGATATGATTAGTTTTTTATGATAATATGTCACAAAAATGTATGAATTTCATAATGTGACATGTGGTACCAATATCTCCCTCTAATTCATTAGGTCAAGATTTAAATATCATTAGATATAAAAGAATGTAATGGAGGCTGATCTTGATTTTCTAAGTGTCATTTTCACTATGATGGTCTTGGGAGTGAACCTTGACCACAATAATGGTTTATGGGGTGAACCCAATCCACTATGATTGCCTTGGAAGTGATCCATGACTTATATTGAAATTATGTTCTATGCTTATTTTTATGACCAAAATTTATTTCATATTATATTTGTATGATCTCATTGCTCTAGTTCATTGATTCTATTTTGATTAGTTCCTAATAACTACCAATATTTAATCTATCACTAAAAATTATGATCTTTGATATTTATTATATTTTTTTAAAATTTAATTCTCATGTTCTCAAACCCTTATGTTCATGAGAATCTGATCTCACCCTTTCCTTTGTTTTCCATTCCCTTTGTTATAAAGCATGTTTTTTTGTAGGTAATTTTTTTCAATATTACTAAGGGGGAAGATAAATATGGTAGATGTTTATGATCTATGAGAAAATTTTAATATTGTGTTCCTAGTATCTAAATACACTAAACTATTATGATCTTTGGACCTATGTTCACTTAACGTATTTAATATTCATGTAAAAGTGTTTAATATCTACCTAAGAATATTTGGGATTCACTGTAGTTGTTTTTAGAGGAATGTTTTTTCTAACCATTATAAACCAGGATGTGAAAAAATTACTAATTTCCCTTGGAATGTTTTTATGGATATTTTTAGGGATACATATGATGATAAGTTTAAGGATGAGGAAAATTATAGAAAATATCCTCAAATTTTAATAAAGTATTGAGAATATAGTTCCCATTAAATTACATTTATATTTGGACATTAAATGTGTGTGTGGCTCAGTAAAATATGTACCTTGGGTTAATAACATTGAAATGGGTTCATTTCGTTAGGATCTATCAAGAATTGGTGCATAAAAACTAGCCTTACTTCACACCTAGTATAATACTCCTAGGGGTTTGCTTTGGAAATTACTTAACTCTTTACAAACCATCTTAAAGGATTCAAAAAAATGATAACTACTAATGACCTAGTATAAACCTAATTTTTCATATATTATAAAAAATTTTCATGATTTAAAAATCATATAATTAATTATCACCACTATGTACTTCCCTAATATGATTATTAATTCCCACAATAAGATTTTTATTTTAATAAATGGGTGGAACTTTAAGGAATTGGATTAATGTCGAATGTGATACAAAATATATTTATGAGTATCCAAATGTGGTGATTACTATAATAAAGGATATTATGATTATTTCTAATCAGTTATCATTGAACATGATGTACAATGTGCTCCTTATAAAACTCAAGGATCCACCAAAGAAGAGAAATATAAATTTCTCTTAGAGTTAATATAGTGGATAAGATAGATGAATGATGATTCAATTTCACATATGTTGATATTGTTGGAAGATTCTCTCAAGGTAAATTCTTAGAGGGACAAGAAGATTTTTTGGGTGTGGAAAATATGTTCACAAAGTATGTAACTACAAAGTTAAAATGAAATGTTTGGTTAACACAATAAATGATAATAATGGTCTCTCTTAGGTATCATTGACAATTTAATGTTTTAAAGGTGGAAAATAAGAGGAATTATGAAAATAAATTTCCTATGGGGAATGCTCATTAAGAGAATCACCAATGATGTATGTGTAAAACTTTGTTGTTAATGATTAATATACTAAGAATGCAATGTGATTGCGAATATGTATTAAGAAATAATAATATGAATTATAGTAAATTTTTCAGTAAATATGAATAATGATTGACGTGTTTTTTATATTAATTCAAAAATTATGAAATATATAAATTTTTTTCGGTATGTATTTTTATTAAAGACTTTCAACAAATATTTTGAGTAGTGATGATGTAATAGAAAGTTGATTTAATGGAAAGATGGTATTCATAGAAAACACATGATTAAGGGAAAACTAACCCTTAATATGAATATTATGTTTAGATGATGATATTGGCATAAATAAATTATTTATATAGATAAAGTAAATTAGATAAAACTAATTTCCATTGAAAAAATATTAATTTTTGGAAACAACATTTATGTTATCATTGATAGAGTTTAAAATTTTTTATATTTATGAAATTTATTGAATGATTTTTTCTATGTGTGGAATAGGTAATCATGTATTTTTTTTCAAAAATCTATTATGGTAATTCAGGTTATTACCATGTTTTAAGAGAATTCATGATGATTGTATTCGTATGTTTTATATGTGAAAATTGTAAGATACTTTATTTGATTTGGGTATTAAAGATAAGTTAATTTTATAAATTTAATGACATTATTTATAATGATTTGTATTTTAATATTTTTAACGGATCATAAGGTTTAAAATTTATGAGATGGTTTCAATTATACATTTCATGATGTTTTTGATATTTGAATATTACCTCACCATATAACGATTTATCCATACTTGATAACAAGTTGTAACAATTTTTTGTAACTACATAAAGAAGGAATGAATTATCATTATATTATAGATATTTCGATCCATTACTTCTTCAATAATAATAAAAATTCATCAACATTTCTTAGAGTAAAAAGATGAATTGAAATTTTATCAAGGCATGACCAAAGGATGAAATTAGGCCTATGAAGTAAAATTATATCAAGTAAGTACATTTTATTATGTTCTCAGTCTTGATAAAAAATAAATTACCCAATTTTAGGATATTGTCATTGAAATATAATTTAGTCATGTTATCATATTTTTTATGAAATCAATGACCCTATTCATGCCTCTTTGGTTTATGGCCTCGTTGTCATTTTATTTATCCTAGACATGTTCCCTATCACTCTCCATTAGTGTTTGGTTGTGATCTTTCTATTATATGTGCATGTTATGACATCCCACATATGTTTTCAAATGTGTAAACCTAGTTTTGTGATACAATATATAAACTTTATGATTCCAGCTTTCCCTTTTTATGGGATGTTTTATTATTCATTTGTATGATTTGGGTTTTTTGTGAAGAAATTTTAAAATGTTAAACCATTTATGAATGAGATGAATTTCTAGGGAAAATTTAATTTTAAGGGGGTAAAATGTTTCACCCCAATATTTTCAAAATATATATTATTCATATTAAATTAATCATTTAAATATTTTGTCTTACACATAACACTGCGGTTTTTTTTCATTACATGCATCATAGAGTTTAAATGAAATGATTAATACTATTAAAATGCAATTATTTTAAATAGTACTTATTTAATAATTGTATTAATGTCTAGAATGAATAATAATAACTAAATTTTCAAAATATATATTTTACACATACATATAAAATATAATTTTTTGTGATGATTTAATGAAAAATGATAATACAAACAATTCTAAAATAATGATTATTTTTGTAAAAAAAAATTTAATTGAAAACAACTTGATATAGATTAATAAATTAATAAAAAATTGTATCTAATAATTATAATAATATTTTTTATAGTATCTATTCACTCAATTGTTTAAGATTCATCGTATCTGTTTTTTAAAAAATAGAAAAGAATAAATATGGTTTTACACTTATAAATTTATTTTTATAAAAAATATTTTTATTGCCTCTTATATAAATTATTATATTTTTTTTGTCTGATCTTTGAATTTTTATTAAAAAAATATGAAAATAATTAAAATCTATATGTGAAAATTAACATTCGAATTTGTTTTGTGAATATTTAGTAAAAAATATTTTTTATGAGTAGTTAATAATACTTGATTATTATTGAAAACAACATTTTTAATTTAATTACTTATCAATTAAATTTATATTTAATTTTGTTAATTAAAATTTAATAAATTATATATATTTATAAATCCAAATTAGATCATTTTAATCATTTTAATTAATATTTTTTTTATAAAAAACAATGTAATCTTCTGATCATTTTCTCTTTCGAACCCTGCTTTCTCATTGCCTATATGGGATAAATTTTAAATTAAACATAGCTATTTATTTGAATTAAATTATGTGAAATAGATTCCATATTTTTAATCAGATTAATTTTTATCCTATAATATGATCAACATAATTTTTGACCATAATGAGAAAAAAAAGAAAAAATAATTTACCATAGTTATAGTAAATCTGTTTTTACTAAGGAGTTAAAATAAAAAGATAAGGAATAGAATGAACCAATAATTTGAATAAACAAATTTTATCCCTATATATAAACTATTTATTTTATATTACTCCAGAATAATCTATTCTTGATCCTTTTTTAATGATAAAAAAATGGGTAAACATTTTTATTTCAAAAAATTACCAGTGTCCTCCTCACCTCACATATAAAAGGGAACCCATGATCCGCTATTCATCACTATTTCATTCCCTTTTGGGTAAACAAATCCATGAAAAATATCTTCTCATAATCCCTAATCTAATATTATAATCCTTATTTTGTGAATAAATTCAATATAGAAAGGATTTTCATGTAATCTTATGGAGGTTACCCGAAGAAGAGGTGATGTTATCCAACAACTTTTTTTATTTTATTTCTTCCTCCATATCCTAAAATTATTTTTAAACCATGATGAGATTATAAAATTGTTTTCTTAAATTTAAATAACTATTTTTTTGTTAATTAAAAGACCTAAAACTTTCACTGCTTATATCAAATTTTTTACAAAATCATCATTCATGTGTACAGAGTACTACCGCCTCACCAACTGACGTGATTCATTTTTTCCATTAAAAACTATCAAGGTTCGGTATGCGGATGGTTATAAATTATATATATTATACTTATATAATAATTACACTCATTTAGAAATTAATTCATATATACCTTTTTAAATTTTCATTCTATAGTGTATACGATTATATCCTTAGTGTGTACGGTGGGCTACCACCTCGCGAAGCGATGTGATTCATTTTTCACCAACGTGTTAAAAATAAGATAATAAAGATATATTTAATGTATATATAAGATACAAAGGTAATAATCATGATATTATTAACTAATTTATAAATACTAAAAGATAATATACCTTTTTATTTTATACATTTTCACTCACTAGAAGATGACAACGTTGTTTATGTACGCGTCGACTACAAATTTAACAAACTGATTTGACTATATATTTTAATCGGCAATCCTCATTGATGATATTTAAAATAATATTTAATGTTATAATATATTATTAATGATATTATTATTATTATTATTATTTAATGATAAAATATTACTTACACTATTTAAATAATGACCTTTGGATTATAGAAATGCCACTCATCTATTTGTACGACCTACTATCTCAATGATCATAACAAAAATATTTTCTCAAAATATTATAATATTATTCATCTTGAAAGAGTGAATGATTTATAAATATTACAAATAACTCACAATTATTATTCTAGATATGAAGTAAACATGATAAAAGTATAAGTAAAAAATAACAAATAAAAACACACACAAACAATAAAGTACTTATTGCGTGAAATAAGACTTTAACATAGAATTGTAATCAAATGCGTAGTAAGGGGAAATAATAAAATATTTTATGGTTTAAAATATATAATTATGTTTCATAATTATTTTTATAATAAAGATATATTTATTACACAAAATATTCAAACATGTATGATCGAAGTCAAGACATTAGGTACGAGATTTCTCGTCTCTCCCCTATTTCTGGGAGACATATGAAAATTCACCACTCATTCATTTTTTGGGTGTATATACATAAAATTTGACAATATATATCATTAATAAATTTTATTTAATGATATTTAAAATCATCATTTGATAATATTCATTTTTTGGGCTTAAGATTCAAATAATTACTAAAGCAGCAAGGGGTATTTGTCTAACTTTACCCTTTATGAGACATATGTTTTATTATGTTCCTAGAATAATTATTTATGTGTATATAAGAACCATTTACTTGTGACATCATGAATTCATTTATTATCAGGATATTTTTAGTTTCATTTATCATTATTATTTAATGTTTATTATATTTTGAAGTTACCAAAGTTGTAAGGGTTAAATGTAACAATCTCATTGGTAATCGATAATTCCTATGATTTTACTTTAAATAGTTAAAGAATATGTTATATATCTTAATAAAATAATTATTTTTATTATACTCCAGTTATTTATTTATCATAATTTTTTTCCCATTAATTTTCCCCTCTTTGTGTACTCAAGTGTTCAAAATAATGTTTTTATGAAAATTATTTTTCATTTCTCTCTTCGATCGAAGTTCCATTTTGATATAAAACAATGTTTTATAAAAAAAATTCATATATTTTTTAATAGTCTTAAAATTATTTATTAAAAAAAATTTACCAATGTTTGAGATTTTACAAAATATATTCAATGGAATCCATGTGACTTCTTCAAAACATTACTCATTTGGATTTTATGAAAAATGTGAAAGTAGTCTTTTTTAAACATGCATGGCTACAAAATTAATTCTCTATATCATGACTGATTAATGAATTCTAAATTTCATTAAAATTTTTTTAATTTATTTTCAAAAAAAGTGTTTAAAATAATTTTAACACACAAAAATTCTAAAGTAAAAAAAACAATGTGTATCATATGCACCCACAAATGGACCAGGGAATATAATACCCTATGACATTGCAAAAAAATTAAAATTTTAAATAAATTAGACCAATGATATATCTTGAAATTAATATGATAACTAGTTAGCTTGTGTTGCATGCAACAATGAGTTTCTTCAATGTCTTGTGTTACACAAACGACCTTGTTTTGACGATCAATAATATATTAAAAAATTATTATTATTTAATATGATAAAATATAACCTAGATGTTAAATTTTTATTTATGAAAAGAGTTAAATAAATATATAAAATTTATGGTCAAAAAATATAAAATGAATTCAATGGTTAAAAATTAATTACAAATAAATATGAAAATGAATTGAACATAAAATAAAATATTTTTATTTTTATGCTCATAAAATTATTTTATCATAATAAATCAAATTAATTAAAAGTTGTGAATGATTTTTTTGAAAGATATATTTCTGGTTTTTTTTAAAAAAATTATTCATATAATATATTTTCTAGGAAAAACATAATAAAAATCAATTTTACGAATAAAATACTATATTTTTAATAAGGAACATTTACCACATTTTAATGAAGAACCAATTTTAAATCAAATTTTCGGAAGTATTAAATTTTTTATATGTCAAAATAAACATTATATTTATTTTTTAACCTAAAAATTAGGTTAGAGTGACTTTTTAAATATCATTCTGTAAATTTTCATTTTTTTATTGAATTGTGAAAATAAGAGATTATAATTCAAAAATTATTATTTTTTAATTTCTTTATATTTTTAAATTATATTTTTAAAATTTTTTCAATGATTATATAACAAACTAATAAAATTTAGTTCATTGGAATTAAATTTACATTGAAATTGGATATAAAAGCATAAGAAACCAATGAATGTTATTTATTGAAAACCCAGTATTGTAATCTCTTTTGCATGATAAAATTTAAATTATTTTATTACACATCTCGGAGTTTAATTTGGAAAAATGAATTCAATATTTTGAATAATAGTTATTTATAATTTCAAATAATTTAAAATAATATTTTTACCAAAAACATTACTGAATGTAATGAAAATTAATTAAAATGATTAAGGTGAAATTAAGATTAATAAAGGACTAAAACATAAGCATAAGGGCCCAAATGACCTATAAACTTTTAAAAAATAAATTTTATGAACATATTTAGACCCTATAAAACCTTCTCTCAACAATGGTCTACTATTATATCCATATGTAATTTGAAAAACATTTTTAGAATTTCTTTTTCAAAAATTTACACGAGTTTCACTCCTATAGCACTATACAAAGGCTCTCAACCCTCCCACATCATCACACCACTAAAGTAACATTTAGTTGAAAAATATGTACCAAAATATCTCTTCAATATCCTTCCATAATTCTATAATCCTCACCTTTTTAGTAAATCAATCCAATGAATCCCATTGGGGATAACTAAAAGCAGTCACCCGTAGGAGAGGTAACATTATTCCTTAAGATCCTTTATTCTATTTCCAATATCCTCCCCCAAAAATAAGTATATTTAATGCTTATATAACAACATAAGTATAATAGATATTCTCAAATGTTTTTCTTTTATGGTTTTATCCTAAACATACAGACACATCCATCTAATTGGGAATGAACATACCATTCTTCTATAAGGTGAACTACCACCTCACGAAGCGAAGATATTATTTTTTCCGTTATAAGCTCTCATATGAGAAATTATGATGGTAACTCTATTTATATATTATATATATGATATTTATTAATTATTTATTATTATTTAATTTTTTTAGAAACATTTATTTATAAAATACTTTTTGTGTAAATATGATAACATTGTTTGTTGAAGTGCGGACAACCGCCTCCTTAAAGCGATGTGATTCGTTAACGTTATACATGTAATATATTAAAAATGATGTTAATAAAAAAATATGTGAATTATATGATATAATTATTATACTGGAGTCATAATAAACTTATTTTCCATTTATTTACCACTCTTTTTGTCTGAAAAAAGAAAATAATGTACTCTTCATGGGTCCGTACGATCTATTGTCTTCACGAATGGTGAAAAATATTTCTTATATCCTAATGTTACTGAATTTTATAAATACCTATGTACTGAATATATATGATATATTCATCATATTTTACATTATTTTGATGATTAAATCAGGATATATGTAATTGGATTAACAAGTTACTAGTCAAAATATACTCGGGAAACTAGTCAATTAACAAACAGAATAGTAAAAATTATGAATGATTACTAAAAACAAGTAATAATATATTAAAGAAAGATCATTTATAATATCATAAATATGAGTATTATTATATTATAGGTATTAAACTATTTTATACAACTATATATATCGTTAAAGACAATAAAAAAATAAGAATGATATAGAAGTAAATTTTCATCCCACTTTTTTCATATGTGAGATAAATGTCTTATTCACCACTTACTTATTTTTTATGGTGTATTTATTGTAAATTTTGATAAATTATATAATGATTAATTTTACCATTATTATATTAAAAACCATTAATTCAATGTTATTCTTTCATGGGGATTATGATTTAAATGTTTCGAAGTGGTATGGGACCCATTGGAATGACTAACATTTATTTTCTTCAAGAATATTTTTAATGATATCATTTCTAATCTCACCTTCTTATTTGATTATTACCTTTCTATTTAAGTAATAACATTATTTATGATCATTTTTATATTACATTACAAATGTCGTAAATATCCATATTCTCATGTAAGGGACATTACTATTTCTTAAATTGTATTCTATTTTACATATGGTGTCTACTATGAAAGTTATTTTATTATTTAGGGATATGTTAAAAAAATTATTCATTATTCAATAATAATATTTGAAAAATAAGATTATTTAACATTTTTATTTAGTATATGAGGTATGCTTTAGACATGTATGACATGGGTGGGGCCTAGTTATAGATATCCCCTAGATGCATCTATAGTCTAATGAGATTAATCAGTTAGAAAAATTAGATTCTTTTTTACTCAATATGATAAAATTTCTTATGAAATGTCTTTTTGTTAATTGTTCCATTTACCTTTGAAACATTGTATTCAGTAATTAATATGTTTACTCATTTAGATATATTTATTATATATCAATGAGATTTTCCTTTAACATATCTATGGAAGTGATTTATATTCATTTAATTGATAAAATAGAATGTGTTTTCAGTTTCTTACCTTTCCATATTGATAGTAACTTATCTATTTATTTTAATGGAATATTTTAAAAATTATTTACCATTCCAAGTTTATTATTCTCACCAATTCATTATTTCTTCCACTTTACTTACCATAATTACTCATTTGAGATCAACCTTATTATGTTTCAATTCCCCATGTTATGAAGAAGAAAACATTTAGTATGATTTCAAATATGTAGATTATTTTATTTTATAATGTGTCATTTTTTATTTTATTTTCTAATTGTATTATTTGAAACTTTTATATAAACTGTATTTCATAAAATGGAAAATTGATTGGTCCGTCATGATTTTGTGATGTGTAATCAATCTAATATACTCAAATAATTCATTGGATCTGGGATTTTGGGTTCGTGGTGTTATAATTGGTATTAGACGCTGTTTTGCATTAAACATGGAAACTATATTTATAAAAAATATTTTAGATACAATAATCCCAAGATAGTATTTGGAGAATAATTATAGAATGACATCCTAAAATTATGGGAAGGTACATATTATGTGATTACTCATATAAATACATCAATTTATTGATTCCACAAGTGGATGTGGTTCTAGAACAGATATACCTAGGAGTAACAACTATGAAAAAATGTGTGAGGTCTAACAATGTGTAACCTTGTACATGACAACAAGTCTTACTGCATACATAGTATGATTTTTCTGATGGATAATGTTAGGATAATTCATATTTTATTATCAAATCATTATAAAGAACTTGAATGAAAATATATCCACAAATAAACCATGTTTATTATTAGGATATTAGTTATGCAAAACAATTTCAATTTATAGTAATTTTTCACTAGTATTGTGATTATACATTATGTTAAAAATATTATGATCTAATCCAGTGTATTCCATTGTTTATTAGTGGTTCATAGATGGAATAATGGTATCTTTAGTCATTGAAAATATCTATACTCCCTTGTTGAGGAAACAAGTACTATTAATTTTGTAACTGAGAATGTTATAGAAATATTTGTGAAGATTTATCAGGTTATTACACGTAACATAGCCTAGATAGAGAATCATATTCCATAGTAATATTCTCTTTTGTTGATTTTGATTATACTATATATTCCACCATCATTTATTGGGACTACTAACCCAATGGTGGCTATGAAATGTATTATTTTTATTAAGAAAATATTCATGGCATTGGGATGTGGTGAAAAAGAAAAGGGTCCAATTAAATTATATGGTCTGAATTATGATGAGGATTACTACTGATCGTTGATTTATAATACTAGGGAGGAAAAATAAATAGAACTCGTGTAATGGATAAATTTTGTGGAGACATTCATCGATGAATACTTCCCTTTGTAGAAACAAAATACTATGAATGAAATTGTTATTATTTTAAAGAAAAAGGGGGAAGAAATTATCATAGGGTATGATACAACCTTCAAGAGATTGGAAAGATGTCATATGGATTTAATATTCCATAAAGAGGGAGATATTGACAACTTGTTTTAAGGTTTTAATCCAAAACTCTGATGGGAACTAGGCTCTTAGAATTTTTTATCATATTATAAATTATTTTTTTATTTTTTCAATATGGAAAATATATTTTCTTGAATAAATATATTCAATTAAAACCATGACATGAAGAGGCCATCTGAGAAACATGAAAATAGAATGATTCAAATAATAATAATGTAAATAATTATTTTACCATATGTGAGGACTACGGAAAAAATCCCCTTGGTATATGAAAGAACGGATTAGGAGTTTGTTATAATCGAGGGGAAAAAGTTCACCAAGAAAATGAATGAAAATGATAGATGAAAAATTCTAATAATCAATGTTACAATTGCAAGGATATAGAGAAATATGAAAAAAATACCCCAAGCCTCAAGAGAATATACCTCAAAATATTTTATGGGTACAAGATCCAGTATATTTCATTGACACAATCGTAGTTTAGTGATTAATTTACTTATATATTTCAATATATAAAATATACTATAAATTTGATTTATTTAAAATTTTATCATCGTATTATTTATGAAATATTTAACAATTGTTCTAAATTTTTTTAAGGGTATGATATCATATGTTGAATGGTATGAGGGAATGTTTTCAATAGAATATAATTTTTTTTTGAAAACACATTGTTGGGGTAAAGATAACCCTCAATATGTTCATAATGATTCGAAATTAATGTTAGTATAATGGTATGATTGGTATAGATTATGTAAAATTGTATAAGTGTTGACTTACTTGAAACATGGTATTGATTTGTTAAAGTGGTTTATTCTATAATTGGGAGAGTTTTCAACATCTTTAGGTTTGATGAGTATATCCAATAATATATGTTTGATTTATGGAATACGGAATCCAATATGTTTTTAATAAGGGTTTACTTTAATTAAATTTGATACCATGTTTCAATAGGATACAAGATAAATGTGTTCCCAGGTTTGTTTTGTGATATGTCATATATTGTTTATGATAATGAAAAGTAAAATTTGGGAATTGATTAACCCTCCCTCTAAATTGTTGGATCAAAATCCTTAGGAAAATATAGCAATTTATGAAATGGTTTATGTTGATCATATGAAGAGTTTATAGAGTCTAATGCATTACTTTCCCTTATGATGTATCATTGGCTGATAAACAATGTTTAAATAGTTCAATTCAAAACCAAAGGTTAATATTATGTTTATAAAATTGAAAATTATATTTAATTATATTCATATAATCAGAATTAATTTCTCACCTCTAAAAAAAGAGGCTTGAATTTTTTTCCAATTATCATAATTTTTTAAGCTATCAATGAATTTTTTAATATGGGCTTTAAGGATTTGTGGTCATCAAATTTTACCTAATCATGTCCTCTAGAACCCTCATTCCAAAATTTATTTTAATATTTATCTTATGTATCGATGTTTCTATTTACCACTTTTGTACTTCTACTAGGGAACCTAGTTATATGACCAATTTACTTTACATGCTTTTATATTAAGAATACATGTTATGAACCATGTTTATGATGAGGGTTTTTCAATAATAATTTATTTTCAAATATCAAACCCTCGAGTAATGAGATCAAGTTTAAATAATGAGGAAATAATTTAATTTATATGGGTAGAATGTAACACCTTAAAACTCTAATGTAAAAATAGTTTTTATCAGATGAAACACCAAAAGAAAAAAGGAATATAATTCCCCCAATATTTGAAATATATTTACTATTTTAAATAAATTAAATTAATGATATATCTTGTAATGCAGGTGATACTTAATCAGCATACATCATGCACATCAACGAGTTTCTTCAATGTTATATGATACCCACATAAATGAGTTTTACAAAAAAACAATATATTTTTAATTTGTAATTATTTAATATAATAAGATGCATCCTAGTAATTAAGTTATTATTTATGTGAAAGGTTAATTTAAGACTAAAATTATTTAGTTTAACAAAATAAAAAATTATTTCTTTGGTTACAAATTAATTTGAAATAAATATGAAAACCAAATGAATATAAAGTAAAATATTTTTACTTTTATGCTCATTAAACTATTTTATCATAATAAATTTAATTAACTACACTTTGTGAATGATATTGAATATATATATATATATATAATTATTTATTTACTTAATCAAATATTTTTTATGTTCATCCAATATATTTGGTAGTCATAAGATAAAAACACACACAATTTTATGAATTAAATTTTATATTTTTATTGAGACACATTTACCACCTTTTAATAGAAAAACAATTTTACATTCATTTTATGTACCATTTATAAATAATATATGTAAAAATAAACATTATCCTTGCAATATGAACATAAATTTAATTATCAGTACTTTGTTATTTTTTTATGATGTTTCATTTTTTTATGAATAGTCAATATTAATGAATTATAATTCAAAATTTTTTTTTTCAATTTATTTTATAAGATAATATTTTATTTTTTATTTTTTTAATATTTATTAAAAAATTAATCCAATCTATGCTATTGGAATCAATTTCACTTGAAATTAGATATAAAAAATAAGAAAACTTTTGAACATTTTAACGTTAAAGACTCACATTGTCGTCTCATTTGCAGAATTAAATTTAAATTTATTTATTCCACTTATTTGATTCTAATTTGTAAAAGTAGATTTAAAATATTAATCATAATTATTCAAAATTTTAAATATGGTCAAATTAAGTTTTAATAAAAATATTAGTGAATATAATTAAAATTAATTACAATGATTAAGGTAAAATTGATCTTAGAAATGGAATAATCCTTAATCATAAGGGTCCAAATAATCAAGAAGCATATACAAGAGGAATTTCAAGGAAATATTTTAAACCTACTATCACATGGATAGGATTTTTCTATTATTGGAGCCACTTTCAATGGTAAAAACTTATGTGGAATTACTATTTCCAAAATTTACAAGAGTGTCACTCCTCCTCCAGTACAAAAAGGTACTCACACCTCCCACATCCTCACACAACAAAAGTAAATTTGGATATACCATGATCTTCCCAAATAGATCCTGAAAATCCTCTCCCACATCTTATAATCCTAAACATGGACATAAACAAATCCATGGATGCCATTTGGTAAAAACCAAAAGGAGTTACCCAATAATAGGTAACATTCTTTTTCAAGATCCTTTATTTTATTTCTATTATACACCACCTATAATCAATTTATTTCCTGATAATATGAAAAAAATGAATCCCCAATATACATATATTTTTTTATTCCATGTTTTATAACTTCACATATACACACTTCCATCTAATGGGTAATAAAATTGTTGTACTTATGTATGGAGAACTACCACCTCATGAATTGAAATTGTTCATCATTAATTTACCACCTCTCAAATTAGAAATTATGGTGGAAAACCTATTTATATATGATATATATGATATTTCTTATGTATTTAATCTTTTATAATTATTTTATAACACATAACTTTTTACCTTCCATTTTTTTAAAATATTATAACATCGTTTATGGAAGTGTGGACTGCTGCCTCCTCAAGGAGATCTAATTCGTTAAAACTATACATAGAATGTATTAAGGATATTTATAATAAATATATGTAAAATATAGTAAATTAATATTATACTAGATTGGAAAAATAAAAAATTATCATTAACATAACACACATTTAATACGGTAAAGTAATAAAATTAGTGTTCATGCGTATTTATGTTCTGCCATCTACATGAACAGTGCATATATTTTCTCATCTCTTAATATTATCGATTATTATAAATTCATATTTAATGATTATATATGAAAAATAAAACATGCTATAAATTCTATTTATTATGAAATCATGATCTAATTAATAATAACAACAAATAATATGTCAAAACAAAATTGAGGAACTGATAAATTAATACCCAAGATAGGGAAAATTTATTTTCCAACAATCACATTCTTTATGATCATTTTGTTAGATGAATGTTTTATTTTGATTGTATTTATTGTTAACAGATCAATTTAATGATTATAATGAAGGGAAAAAGAATGTTTAATATGTAATTGGAATTCATATTTAAGAAGACTGTGTGATTTTTTATGTTGTGTTGTGAATGAATTATTTTCTAAATATATAATTAACATATTATTTTGATGGAATAAATAATGTTTAAAAGTTTATTAAATTTCATATTGAATAAGAGTGAGTGAATTTTTATATTAGATCCAGAATCATAATTATGAGAATCATATACATCATTGCATCTAAGATATCAGCATGAGTCAACAGATTCAAAAAATAATAATCATTAATTCTGACTCATAAATCGAATTTGGGAATTCTAACTCAGAAAATTGTATTTAGGAATTCTGAATCTTAAATCTAATTCATAAATTTCTACCCAAAAAAATCATTATCAAAAATTCAGAAATGATTGGTATGGATGGGATAAATGAAAGATGTTGGAGGAATGGGATTTTCTATTACATTCCATTAAAAATGTGAGGGTGCTTTTATGGTCTTGGAGTTATTATAAATTATATGTATGTTTAAAATCATTTGATGAAATCGGGATAAAAGAAAGGGGAGAAAAGACTCTAATCAAATGTACTCAGCCATATCGTAATCACAAAAATCATATTCAAGCCAATGGTGTTGAAGAAAATTGTATTCAGGCTGAGTAGGAATGAAAGATGGTGATAGAAGTGTAATAAGTTGTAATACATTCTGTTGAAATTAAAAAAGATTTTTTAATGTGTAGTATGTAATAATAATTCCTAATAAATATAAGATGATTTTGTAAATTTTAGTATGTTACAATACATTCCTTGAAATGTTAGAAGATTCCAAAACTGATCTTCAAAATATTTGAAGTCATGATGGATGTCATGATACCTGTCAAAGTTTGTTAAAGATGGATGTTAATGAAGATGAACATTTACGGTCTCAAGATCCTTTTAATGAGACTTTAAAATGATTATTTGTTGAAAAGATGAGAAGTGATTTCATAATAAAGAGAAGAAATAAGTTGAAGTTGATGATGATGGTCAATCTTGAATTGGTATACCATCGTATTTATCAGAGACAAAATTATTTGTGCAAAAAAGTAATTAGTATCGTATACAAAAGATAAAAAATATTCTAACGTAGAAGATGTTAATAATATTCCATTAGACTCATTATTTCACCACAGTCATTTAAGGGAAAAAAAACTGGGACAATTGAATATAATGAAAAAGAAAATAATGTGGTGTCTAATTTAATGATTAAATTAATTTATGAATCAAACATGTCTTCAAATATTTACAATAGGTTGATTTACTTTTTTTATCATTCAAATGGTTCAAGAAAATAGATGAAGAATAATATATATATTTACATTTTTAATCGTCATAATGAGAAAAATCTTAACAAGAAATGAAATCGGACCTTTCAGAGCATGAATGACATAGAGAAGTGATGGAAATGTGAAGCTTGAAATTCAAATAATAATTTTTTTACATGCACTATAAAATGAAATCAAACACAGCGATTGGAATTGGTAATTTGAATCGGGATGGAGTTTATAATGAATGTTGGAAAATATTTTAAGTTCTTAGAATAATTGAGATAGATCGAGAATAAACAGTAAGAGTTAAGAAATATTGATTAACTCATGATTAACCCAAAATTCAGGAAAACATATAAATTCATGTGAATTAATTAAGAAGTAATTTTTTACGAATCCTGACCAATCCATATTTTGGGTTAGTATTAAAGGAGAAAATGAAATTTAACTTTTCCAAAGAATTTATTGTTTTAAGAGAAGAAGATAGAAGGTGGAGCTTTAGAGATAAGAAGGGTTTTTGGATTAATTTTATTCATGAATAAATTGTGTAAGACAGATGAAAAATTAGAAGATATTGGATGGAAATGTATTCAGATGATCATAATATTCATTTGGGAATTGAATTCTTCTTGGAATAGAATTCAGTTCTAAATCATATTCATCCTAGAATCATATTCAGATTGAAATTTTTTCAAATGAAAATATTACTATGACTTCTTGACTAATAATATATGTAACACCCCAAGCATCAATGGTATGCTTCTTTTTGAATAATACAGTAGTGTTTTCCGTACGCAACTTCAAGTTCTAACACACACCACAACCAATCAAACTAGCCGTTATGAATAGTAATACCCAATTTATGAAATTTTATACATTTTATCTTTCAAAATGACTACATTTTTGGATTCTGAATATCAGAATTATCTTAGGGTGATTTTTTGGTACATTTCTGATAACTTTCTTATTTTGATGAATAGTGAAAATTACTAAATTTTAATTAAAAACCAATTTTTTAATCAAAATAATTAAAAGTGATAAATTATTAATTTGAGTGATTTTAAAGTATAATTAGATAATATTTTTACTATTTAATATATTTTTGGTCATTGGTCATAATTTCAAATTTAAACTCGATATAAGCAAGCACCAATCTTTTAATAGTTATTATTTCTTAAAAACACGTTTTTTGTTTTGAAAACAGGAATTAATTTTAAATTAATATCTGCCACTTCAATGTTTTGAATTTATAAAAATGGATTACATATTTAGAATCAGGAGGTCCAAATTGTGTAAATTGGTAACTTTTATTTTTAGACATTTTGAATAATTATTTCGGTAAATATTTTATTTACCATGGTTAAAGGATAAATCCGGTAAATAAGGGTAAACAAATAATATTATAATAATAATAAATTAACCTAAAATGTGTTATAACCTTATTTTTTGATACATTTCCAACCATGGGCATCTTTGGTTTGATTTTCGGACCCCACGGAGCCACTTGTAAGTGATAATAACACTTTATATTAATTAAGTTAAAGTAAATACAAAAAAGAAATAAGCATATATCTTTTAGAAAAACATTTTTTAAATAGGGTTATATATGTTTTATTTTTGACTATAAATACTAATTAGAAAGCTAAAATTATTTAATACATAATGATATTTTGTTGATAATTTTTAGACATTGAATAATTAAATTTATTTATTACACAATACTGATGCAGTATTTTCCTTATTAATGAAAGAATCAAATAATTTGTGTTATTAATGTTAAAATAAAGATAATTTGAAACTTTTTATGACATAAAGGAATTTTATTGGTCACTATGACATTCTAGGATTTGTTAATTGAATTTTTTTCGAATTAATAAAGTTATTAAGACTTTAAAAAAAATCTATTATTAAATATTGTCAAAATTGACATAAATGTGTTTTTAAAACAAATATTATATTATTAATTGATATTATATTCCTAAAAATAATTGATCAGAAAAATAACTTATATAATGATAGTTGTATTATTAATGGACCACTAGGGGGTCTCATGGAGGTTTATAGTGTGTTTATTGATAATATAATATAAAAATACAAGCAGACATGGTAGATGTAAAACTAATTAACTAAGACTTAAAACTAAAAGATATTGTTAATAAAGTGACCGAAACCTGTCCAAAACCTATTGGTTTAGTTGTTTTAAAACTATAAACACATTATACATTGAATAATCCACTTTTGAGCAATTAAAAACCGAATATTATTTTATTATAAAATAATACTTTATGTTTTTTCTAAAGAGCACATCCTCCTCCTTATAGAAGGACACCAATTATAACCAATTTTTCACACCTTTAGAGCCTTTTGGATTGGCCAAAACCTGCCTAAATATTCTCTCAACTTCCCTCAATTCAACCTAGTGTCCTTAGTTTGATCATAAATCCATCCAATGTATCCCTTTTGATTAAATCAAAAGGAAGAACCCGAAGAAGAGGTAATAAATTCACCACCCTTTTTCAAGTTCATTTCTTCTTCCACTTCTTCTTTCGTAGTTATTTCCTTTCTAAAATAATAAATCCAGTATCTTAAATATAATTCTATGTTATGAAAAATATTCTACAACCATATACAGTATTCTATCCACCCTTTAAATGACATGTCACCATGCGTGCGTACATATGGCTTACCGTCTCCACGTCGTGGTCTAATTGTTATTCAAAACATTATTATTTGGATGGGTATGATAATGATGTGTAATTGAAGTAAATAATAAATATAAATTATAATGATTCTTTATATATGATATAAAATCCAATTAAATATGATTTTTATATCAAAATAATGATGTTGTCGCTCGTGCGTATGTACAGACTACTATCCCCACGAACACGATGAGATTAATTCCTCATCGTATCCATTCGAGTCTAATTCATATGTTATGATTAAAAATATTTTTTAAGGCATTTATATCATTCTTTATATAAATAAGATACAACCTATCCATAACAGACACGGGTTATGTAACAAAACATATCAAATAAATTGAGTAAGTTAACACCCGAAACAACGATAATAATAAGATACTATTAACAAAGCAATGTTAAAAGATCATATATGATATCATATTAAATTATATGATTCTTTTATAATTTAATAAAAATTATTTAACCATTATATTGGAGTTCAAAATAAACTCGACCAAGGAAAAGTAAAAGGTAATGGTTTATTTCACAATCCCTTCATTATTCGAAGTTGTTTATACGTAACAATCTATTGGGACCACTTTATCATTCCACATCCATGTTTCTTAAAAATTTATTTTAAATCATTATAACCATTTAAAAACTATGAGTTAAAGTTATTTATACCCTTGTATGACTTTTTATAAGATGTTTTTAAAGGAATCCTTCCGTCGTTTTCCAAACAAGGTCCTTTTTAACCTTTTTGACTGAATTAAGGTAAGAATGTCTTTTTTTAACTTATACTATGGGTGAGGATATTTTCTGCAGTTATAAAATTGTCGAAGCTTCTCTTAAAAGCTTATAAGAATATTTTAAAAGGAAATGTTTTCTATTATAATTATGTGATGTTTAAATGATTTCAAAAAATAGAGATATTTCCCTCAAATAGTTTTTATTTCATCTATGTCAACATCCTTTGATGGATTTTAAGCTTATTTGAAGTTGATTTATTATGATAAAAAACTACCATATTGTATTGAAGGTTTGTTGATATGTCGATGTGTTTTTTATACCATTCATGGTTTATGGAGAAAGTATTGACATTTCATATACATGTTTTAATATGAATGTTTATGTTCTGCTTAAACCTATTCATATGAGGAATGCATTGGACTTAATAAGTGACGAGTGGAGCTTGCTATAGTTCCTAGATGCATCAGTAGGTCTCATGAGATAAATTAGTTTCTTGGCACAAGGCCTTGTCAAAATCTTATTAGTATTCTTCACACAAGGCTTTGATTAGGTGGTTATGATAGTCTGGATTTATGCATTTCATCATTATGAAAGTGGTTATTGATATTTGATGTGATTATTTGACTAGTACAATATCCATGGGAATAATTAAATGAAATTATTTCATTTTTTTTCTTCCATATTATGCTGAAGTTCAAGTTTATTAGGCTTTTGTTTTAGTTATACATTGCCTTAAATGTTTATTCTTATTTATGAATGTTTCTTCTATATTGTTATCCTTACTGGGCATTTGAGCTCACCCCTTTCTATGTTTTATTTTTTCCAGGATATAAAGAAGTATCTTATGAATGACTTTCCGATATAGTATAAGGGTATATGAGTGTTGAGACAAGATGTTGTTGTAGTTTTTACTTTATGATGTAATGTAAACATTGTGAATGTATCTTGTGATTCCAATGCTACTAAACTAATTGGTCTTTCGAGACTTGATCTTTTGTGATCATGCCAATTTTTGTAATAATGCACCAACTCTGGGCTTCTCGGATCAGGGTGTTATAGTTGGTATCAGAGGAATTTTAGTACAAACCTTGGAAGCTAGATTTAGATAAACTCAGATTAGATCACATAGACCTAAGATGGACTTTGAGGATTAGTGTAGAATAACTTCCTAGAATTTTGGTATTGTATTGATTTTGTGAGTTTTCTGAGCAATACATTTTTGTCTGGATATGAGCAGGTAGAGGGGGCTCTGGAATAGATGTACCTAGGAGTAAAACCCGAAAACACCGCTTTGATCTTGACTCGAACGGGAACCGGTGCATGACAATGGTCCTTCCTTCACTCTTTGTTACGGCACTCCCGGGGAATATTCTTGGGATAATTCTCAATTTCTTTACAAACAATTATGTAGGGTTTATGATTATATACATTCTTAAAGAAAACATTTTTACGATTATGGATTATATCCATAAACTGTTCAATTTATGTTGAGGTTTTTACAAGTTTGGATTTATGTATTGTGATTCACAAACTAATCTAGTGTATGCCATTATTTAGAAATGGATCTTAGTGGAAGAAATAGAAATTGTATCAATAAACACACTGCATGTAAGGATTTCCATCCAGCTAAAGATAATTATAGTGGAGCTGGTGATGCAACTGGTGCTGATCAGCTTATCACCATACTGGGACAACTCACTCAGGTTATGAATAATAACCTTAAGCGTATTAAGCACCCAGATCCATAGCGTGGAGGATCAATGTTTTATCGCTTCATGAGGCAACAACCAAAAACATTCAATGGGAGTAAAAATCCACTAGTATCTGATCAATTAATAAATTCCTTAGAGAAAATATTCCACGCCTTACGGAGTAGTGAAAGGGAAAAAGTTATCATGGCGGTTTACCGCCTCACTGGAGATATCGATCAATGGTGGTCATTGATTCAAAACATGAAGGAAGACAATGAAGTATAAAATATGGAATGGAGGGAGTTTAAAGATATTTTCATAGAAAAATACTTTCCTCATGGCCATCGAGCTGATATGGAAAGATAATTTTTGAGTCGGAGGAAAAAGGAGGACAAAATGTTGCAAAGTATGAGTCTAACTTTACAAGGTTAGAAAGGCATGCTGTAGATTATATATGTAACCCAAGAAGTAATATTGATCATTTCTTTGATTTATTTAAACCGTTTCTCCGTCGAGAATTAGTCTCACAATCCTTCTTTTCATATGAAGACATTGTCTCATGTGCTATAAAGAGAGAAAATAAATTCTCTAAGTCTTATGACTTTAAAGTAAAGCAAGAGAAGAAGAGAACGGTTGAGCAAGAAACAGATAAAGGTAAATGGGGAAAGAAGTATTTTACATTATGTGATTATTGTGGGAATAGACACCCCGGTACATGCCTAAAAGTAATGGGAGTTTGTTACAAATGTAGATAAAAAGCTCACCAGGCTCGTGATTGCAAGGGGAAGAAAGAAGCTACCGATGTTCAATGCTATAATTGTAGAGAAATGGGGAATTATGAAAATGAATTACCTAAGAGCCAAGAAAACTTTCCTCAGAAAAGGCCAAGGGATCAAGGCCAATTCTATGATTTTACAACCATTGAAGTGGAATAATTAATGTATTTTTGTTTTTGGACTCAAAGATTATATTCATGTTATAAGAATAATGTGATATATAAAAGGGCTATACACCAGTACATGTTGTTTTATTAAGGTTTTAATATGACTTATGTAATCATATTTTTAGTATATGACAATAAGATAAGCTTTACATTGTGTGGTGAATCTGATGTGACAATTTATTTTCGAATAGAGATACCTTTTACAGAGATTCTGGACAGAGGCACTTTGGATAACTTTAATGTTTGGAGTGGATTAAGTTGAACTTTGGAGAATATTATTTAAGGTTAACAAAAATTTTATGATTAATTCTAGGAATATTATGATACTATAGTTTTCAGAAAAGGACAACCTACAGGTCGAGTGATAACACATCGCGTCGTACAAAGCTGTAGGAATCAAACCCACAACCATAGTGTGACATGACTTTATTAACTACCACTAGTCTACAAGAAGTCCCTAGTTATTTGAAAATATTTTTCTTCATTTTAATGTTATGTTTTAAAATTTTTAACCTTATAAATTTTGGATAAATATAGTATTTTTGATTTCTATTATCATTTGGAGTGAAAGATGAGTTTGTGGAAGAAATTTGTGAAAGGATGAAACTATACTTGTCAAATATATATATATATATATATGTATATATATATATCTTCTATTTTTCTATGAAGAAATTATTTCTTAAACATTAGGTAAGGGATCTTAAAACTAAAATTTTTTATCCTAATAACTTATGTTTTGTTGAACTGATGATATTTTAAATCATCATAGATTGAAGTCATTGAGGCCCTCAATTCTACAATTGTTTATGACTGATGACCTCAATCACATCCTATAAATATTTATTTTTTTCCTCTAATTATGTGTCTATAATTGCCACCAATGTTCTTCTTTTCAAAACCCTGATTTGGTGGTGACATTCTCATTTCCCATTCCCTCTTATTAAAACTAAATTTTATCAACCCTATTTCTAATATGGGTTTTCCACAAAGGTATTTTATATTTTCAAACATTTATTTTTGAAAAACAATTTCAAATTTTGGGGACATAATTTTTTGAAGGAGTGGATAATGTAACACCCCATGCTTCCACGGTTCGCTTCTCTTTGAATAATTCAGTAGCGTGTGTTGCATGCAACATCAAGTTCTAACACACACCACAACAAATCTAAGTAGCCATTATGAATAGTAATACACACTTTTGAAACATTATATATTTTATCTTTCAAAATGGACTTCTTTTTTGGATTTTTAATATCGAAATTATCTTAGGCTAAATTTTTTGTACATTTCTGATAAATTTCATATTTTGATAAATAGTGAAAATCACTAAATTTTAATTAAAAACAAATTTTTTAATCAAAATAATTAATAGTGATAAATTATGAATTCGAGTAATTTTAAAGAATAATTAAATTATATTTTTACCATTTAATCTAATGTTGATCATTGGACATAATTTCACATTTAAACTGGATATAAACAAGTCTAAATTTTTTTATAGTTATTATTTCTTAAAAACAAGTTTTTTGTTTTGACAACGGGAATTAATTTTAAATTAATTTCTTCCACTACTGTTTTTTGAATTTAGAAAAATAGATTCCATATTTATAATCCGGAGGTCCAATTTTTGTAAATAGGAAACTTTTATTTTTAGACATTTTGAATAATTACTTCAGTAAATATTTTAGTAACCATGGTTAAACGGTAAATCCGGTAAATAATGGTAAACAAATAATATTATAATAATATTAAATAAACTAAAAAAGTGTCCCAACCCTCTTTTTTGATACATTTCCTACCATGGGAATATTTGGGTGGATTTTGGGACCCCATGGAGCCACTTGTAAGTGATAATGACACTTTATATTAATTAAGTTAAAGTGAATACAAAAATGACATAAACATATATATTTATGAAAAAAAAAATTTCCATAGGGTTATATATGTTTTATTTTAGACTATAAATACTCATTAGAAATATAAAATGATATCCTATATAATGGTATTTTATTTATAATTTTTAGACATTGAATAATTAAATTTATTTGTGACACAATAATGATGTAGTATTTTCCTTATTAATGAAAGAATCAAATAATTGGTATTATAAATGTTAAAATAAATATAATTTCAATGTTTTGATGACATACAAGAATTTTATTAGTTCATATGACATGTTAGTTTTTCTTAAATTAATTTTTATTTAATTACTAAATTTTTTATGACTATAACAAAAATCAATTATTAAATATTGTCAAAATTTTCATAAATGAATTTTTAAAACAAATATTTTATTATTAATTGATATTCTATTCGTAAAAATATAAGGATTGGACAAAGAACTTATTTAATTATAGGTGTATTATTAATGGACCACCTGGGGGTATCTTGAAAGTTTATAGTAAGTTTATTGACTATATAGTATAAAAATATAAAGAGACATTATAAGTGTCAAACTAATTAACTAAGAGTTAAAACTAAAAGATAAGGTTAATAATATGACCCAAACCTATCTAAACCCTATTAGTTTAGTTTTTTTCAACCTATCCCCACCGCAGACGTTTAATAATCTACTTTGGAACCATTAGAAACCTAATATTATTTTATTATAAAATAATACTTTATGTTTTTCCTAAAGAGCCCCTCCCCCTTATAAAAGGACACCAATTATAACCAATTCTTCATAGCTTCAAAGCCTTTTGGTTCGGCCAAACCCTTCCCAAATATTCTCTCAACTTACCTCACTTAATCCTAGAGGACTAATTTTGATCATAAAGCCAACCTAAAGATCCCTTTTGATCAAATAAAAAAGAAGAACCTAAAGAAGAGGTAATAAATTCACCAACCTCTTTCAAGTTCCTTTCTTCTTCCAATTCTTCTTTCTTTTTTATTTCCATTATAAATATTAAATCCAGTATCTTCTATATACTGTGATGTTATTATAAATATGGTGCAACAATATTCATTATTCTATCCATCTTTTTAATGACATGTCACCATACATGCGTACGTATGGCTTACCGTCTCCACGTCGTGGTGTAATTGTTATTAAAAACATTATTATTTGGATGGGTATGATAATGATATTTAATTGAATTAAATAATAAATATAACATTATAATGATTCTTTATATATGATATACCATCCAATTATATATGATTTAAATATCAAAAGAATGATATTGTCGCTCGTGCATATGTACGGACTATCATCTCTACGAACGCGATGAGATTCATTCCCCATCGTATCCATTCAAGTATAATTCTCATTTGATGATTAAAAATAATTTTTAAGGACTTTATATCATTATGGATATGAATAATATACAACCTATCCATAACAAACAAAGCTTATGTAACAAAAAATATAAAATAAAATGAGTAAGTTAACACTCGAAACGACGATAATACTAAGATACTATTAACAATGCAATGTTAAAAGATCATATATGATATCATATAAATTTATATGATTCTTTTATAATTTAATAAAAATTATTTCACCGTTAAAAAGGAGGTTAAATTACCCATGACCAAGGAAATGTACATGGTAAGGGTTTATTTCACAATCTCATCATTATTCGAGGTTGTTTATACATAACTATATACTGGAACCTCTTTATCATCCCACATCCATTTTTCTTAAAAATTTATTTCAAATCATTTTTTATATTTTATAGACTATGGGTTAAATTAATTTATACCCTTTTTTTACTTTTTATTTTATTTTTATAAAGGAATCTTTCCATCATTTTTCAAAGAAGGTCCTTTTTAACCTTTTCGACAGAATTAAGGTAAGAATGTCTTTTTTTAACTTATAAGGAGGGTGAGGATATTTTCCACCATTATAAAATCATTGAAGCTTCCCTTACAAGATTATAAGAATATTTTCAATGTAAATGTTTTCTTTTATAATTATGTGACTTTTAAATTATTTAAAAAAATAGATATTTCTCTCAAATGGTTTTGATTTCATCTAGGTCAACAGCCTCTGAGGGATTTTAATCTTATTTGAAGTTGATTTATTATGATAAAAAACTTCCATATTGTATTTAAGGTTGTGTGATATGTTTGACTGTGGATGTGTTATCTTTACACTATTCATGGTTTATGGATAAATTATTGACAATTTTTATGCTAGTTTTAATAAGAATGTTTATGTTATGTTTAAACCTATTCATATGAGGAATGCATTTGACTTAATAAGTGACAGGTGAAGCCCTCAATAGCTCCTAGATGCATAGGTAGGTCTCATGAGACAAATTAGTGTCTTGGCACAAGGCCTTGACAAAATCCTATTTGTAGTCTTAGCAGAAGGCCTTGACTATGTGATTATGATAGTCTAGCATTATTCATTATATTATTATGAAAGTGGTTATTGATATTGAATTTTATTATTAGACTAGTAGAATATCCATGTGAATAAGTAAATGGAAGTATTTCATTTGCTTTCTACCATATTGTGCTGAAGTTCGATTTTAAAAGGCTTTATTTGTTATACATTTCCTTAAATTTTTATGATTATTTATAAAATTTTCTGCTATATTGTTATCCTTACTAGAAATTTGAGCTCACTCCTTTCTATTTTTTTTCTAGGATGTGAAGAAATATTTTATGAAAGACTTGCAGGGATAGTATAATGGGATATGAGTGTAGAGAAAAGAGTTGTTGTAGTCTTAAATTTATGATGTAATGTAAACTTTATGAATGTATCTTGTGATTCCAAGGCTACTAAACTAATCGGTCTTTTGAGACTTGCTATTTTTTTATCATGCCAATGTTATGTAATAATCCACCGACTCTGGGCTTCTGGGGTCGGGGCATTACAATAAAAGTGGTTCAAAATGTCCTCTACTATATTATGATAAATTTATATTATCATATTGACCAAATCAGAATTGTGTAATTATATTGGGAAATCATATTAAGTTTTCATTACAAATTCAAGGATGTCCATACTATCTTCTAGGTAAGAAATAGAATAAAATTATTGAATGATCTTATTTTCCAACGTTTATTAGGAAGTACCGTAACTTGTTTGTCACAAAAAAGTTTGTTACATCATTTTTTCTCGAAATAGAACAAGTAATATTTGATTCGTTATATAGTTTTACACGATTTTCTTAGAATATAAAAATCATTGTATACCACTCCAATGAATTTTTTAGTGGATTGTGTGGTATAGGATCATATATATACAATACTAAGGGAATAGATATTTGTTTTTGAAAAGTGAACCTTATATATACTTGAGTTTATCTGCATATGTATTTTATTTTTTTCAGTAGGGAATGAAATCTATAACTGGAGGTGAAGGGTGTTTTATATGAAATAAACTTAAAAGAAAAAGTTATTACGGATTCAGACCCTCCCCCAATCAGTGATACAACTATCCAAATTAGGAACTCTGAGGTGGTATCAGAGCTGAAGATTCTCTTCATTTATTCACTGCTAATGTGTATATAGAGGAATCAGTGAAATATGATATGATATGTCTGAATAGTAAGGGGATTCTTGTCTTAAATGATAATAATTATCATATTTTTAAATGATTAATGCTACCATATATTTTTTCTCTTTTTTATGGAATTTCAAGTGCTATTACAGATAGTTTCCCTCCTCATATTGAGAATTCTCTTCTCAAATATGCTAATATATAAAAATCTTGAGAATTATGGAATAGGGAAGAAGTCCATATTGTCATCAATTTTTGAATGTTGTTTTCTTAAATTAAATGTTTTCCCACTGCCAAAGGGATGTAGTAAAAGATGAACAACATTGATGAATGAAATACAAAAAAAATTTAAGGTTAATAATCTAGGTAATTGAGTATGAATATATATATATGGGTGAGTATGAATCTATTGGTTACTTCTTTACCAAGGTGAAAAACATTTTTATAACTATCATAGGTCTTGGTGAAAATTTCTAATAATATACTAATATTGAAAAGATCATGAGAATTCTTTCAGGGAATATTGATATCATAGTTTCTTCATTGGATAATAGATATCCAAATACATTATCTCTGGATGATTTATATAGTACTCTAATAACATATGAAATGATAAGGGAAAAAGTTATAAAAGAAAATAAATTTTCAAAAAATATATATCGAATCTTATATGAAAGAAAAAGTTTAAAAAGGTTCATGATGAACGTGAAGTTCATAAATCTTTCTATGAAAATGGTTTATGTAAAAATATTAATGAAATGTTATCCATGTTTTCTAAAAATTTCTAAATAGGTATAAGATCGTAAAAATGGATACATACCTAAATATTTTTTGGATGTAGATCCATTGGGAATTTTGTTTCCAATTCTCCTCGAAGAGGTGATGAATAAGAAATTGGTGAATAATAATGTGAAGAATAAAAAGAAATAATGACAAAAAGATACTACATGAAAAAGAGTGATAAAGAAAAATTATATTCCAGGGGGGTAGATAATATGTTACCAAAATCCAAAAGAATAATCTTTTTGTATAAGGATGAAAAAAGTAATTAGTTTAAAAATTGGGTTAAGTAGAACATTTTTTTCAATAGTTAGTGAGGAATGTTTTTTAAGTAGTGAAAGTAGTTGTTTTAAACAAGATGTATGTGAATCTAAATCTGAAAAATATACTGAGCATTCTGGGGAGAATACATTAATTTCAATAATTAATAATTAATAATTCAGAAGAAGATGTTTTGAAGATAATGAAACTTAGTTATAATATTAACTAAAATAATAATTGAATGAACTTATGATGGTGATTTGGAGACTTGAAAGGATATCATTTTTTTAAAAAGTTAAAACACTAAAGTAAAAAATAAAAAATGTATTCTTGATGAGAAATTCATGATGATTGAAGTGGTTGATGATATGATAAAATATCATGAGAAACAAAGGAATCACAATGAACATATGGAATTTAAGATAGATGAAAACTAATACAAGTCTAAACATTTCATATAAGAGCATTCTAACTATGAACAGATAGTTACAAGTATCAAAAACTCAATCTCTGATGTTAGTGAATGTTCTCATGAATTGAAACCTAATAAGTTTCAAAAAAAGTTACCATCAAATGTTGATATGAAAATATGAATTGTTTCTGGAAATACTATATTTGGCAATGTTATGTATGTGTCCAGGGCCAACAATGTTTAGAAATAAAAGTTACTAAACATTATGAGTCCAAAAACATTTCTACAAGTATGGTAGAGATAAGGATAAAAGGAAAATCAAGTTGAATTTGGTGGTTCTCATTGAAAATATATTTTTTGATGATCAAGACATTTCTATTATGAAGGATTCTGATAAATTAATTGAAAATCCTATCAATATTAATGTATCAATAGAAAATACTCTTTCTATGGATAGTTTTGGAATTGTGGTGAATTTTTATATATTCTAAAAATTATTAGTTAAACAAAAAATATTATATCTATGCCACAAGATATATAAGGAAATTTTTTATGGGGAGAAAATAATCTCAAGGGAATATGTCTTAGAAGGATGTTTAGAAGAAACATGAGAATATTGGTGTGAAAATTGAAAATAGAATCCTACCACAAGAAAAAATTTGTGAAATATGTGATCAACCTAGGCATCTATCTAAAGAATGTATTTGTTATTTATGGACAATAAATTTTTTTTGAACAACTCCTTGAATCTGGATGTTTTGGACTGTCATGACCCACCTTCACCAAGATGAGAGAAGGGACAACAAACTACCAGACCCTTATTTCATTTAGTTGAAAGAGAGATAATAACCCCCCCAAGTCCAACCTTTAATAGGCCTAGGAGTGGAGAATAACACCAATGGTATTGAATAACAAGAAATAAAGAAGGCACTACACTTTTTATAGAAAATATTGGGAGATAAGATAGCAAATTCAAAACAACTCTAAAAAATAAAAGTAAAAGTAATGCCAAAAACGAATTCCTAGATGCTTGTTCTAAAGAATGTACTATGAAGTACAAGAAAACTCCAAAGGGAAGTACCAAAAGAAAAGAAAAGAACAAAATTCAACGGTCCCAACGTCCATGATAATAAGGTCCGGTATGGACCTCAAAGTCCTATTGGAAACCTGAAAGTAGTTTTATATACCAATGGTGAGTATACATGTATACTCAGTAGGGAAAACCAATATATCTCATTTATAATTGTGGAGGAATTATAATTCCCCATGAAAAGTAGATAACGAAAGCACCTAACAGGGAAACTATCCACCCAATCATTAATAAGGCACACTCCCCAAAAAACACAAGTAAGGTAAGTAATAGTATTATCACATTGATAGTTGGGTACCCCGCAACAATTTCTCATGGGTTGTTGAACACATTATTTTTGTGAGACCTCACCCTCTATCTTCAATACAGTCCCACTGCCACCCAACAACAACCTTATGAGCCACCACAACCACGAATCCCTCCCACAGACACCTAGTCCACCAGAACTATACGTAACAACGCCCATAAACACCTAGGACAAAACAACTACCACCACACCCGAAGACACATGGGCCTCATCCCAAAGACACGTGAGAAATAATCCTTCCCGCGCACACTTGGTCCGACAACCACAACAGACCCTGCTTGAAGAATCTTGGGCTTCAAATAGACCTCATTTCGTCACATCCTATGGGAA
Source organism: Viscum album (assembly GCA_963277665.1). NCBI lineage: Eukaryota > Viridiplantae > Streptophyta > Magnoliopsida > Santalales > Viscaceae > Viscum > Viscum album. The sequence continues at coordinate 1,299,429,980 of OY728140.1, read as the reverse complement.
GAATCTTGGGAAACTCAGGAGAGGGAGAAGAAAAGAGCTCATAACCAGCCACCTAATAGGATGTTGGGAAAAAACCCTCCTCATGAAATGGGGGTGTTTGGAACAATGATCTCAAATTGGATGGAGATTGAATAATAAAAACACAAAAATTTAAATTTATGCTTATAGTAGAACAGACACTCATTCCAACCTAATGGTTCAAAAACCAACCCATACAAAAACACCCTTATTACTTTTCATTCATACAAAAGAAAAACAGCCACAACCAGAGCACAACTCATTCCTGGAATACAATTCATCATTGATCACATTATTATTATCATATCCAAGTGATTCAATTTAAATAATTCATCACTACTAGGAAACCAACAGTCATAACCACAGGACAAGGAAGTAAAAACAACAAAGCAGTGATTTATGCATTCACACTCGGTTCTCTTGTAATGTCACAACTAAAAAATGGGTCTACGAGATCCCTCAATGTACTCAAACCAAACAAAGAACCAATATACGACCCCACATTGCCGCAAACCCACAAACTAAAAATTTCACAATATGGGATCCCATCCCCATCCACGTCACCACACATGAATTAGGTAGAACAACCATACATGTCACCAGAACAGAGTAAGGGTGTTTTCAAATTTTAAATACACCATTTTTTTGGTTCCTCCTTTTGGTTTTGTTAACTGGGGTGATCAATCATTGATTCTTTCTCATTGGAAATACATTTAATCAACTGGGTTTACATGATTAACCATTTTACATCATAAAGAAATTCAATCATAGGATTATCTAGAAAAAATAGGTTTATTACTACGTAGGAAAGGAACACCAATGTCCATGATTTTTAGTGAACATAAGCCCATAAAATTCACAACATATAAGAAAAGGTAAAAGATTGCAACAAAATCATAAAACACAACCCTACATTTTAAAAACCATTTAATATATTCATTAAGGTTTTGTTTTATCCATACCTATAAAAATATTATCATGCCCACCACTCATGATACATAGTAAAGAGAGACGAAGGAACAAACCCTACTTGGATGATCAACGATTGATGTTTTCTTCCTCAAGCCAAGAACTAGGGATGAAAGACTTTCAGGGGAGGAACTCGAAGGACTCCATGAGTAAGTAGAAAAGGCTCCCAAATGGGTAATAAATAGCCTTAAGAATAGGGACACCAAATGCACCAATTAATGGAAAATATACCAACCATGAAGGAGAAAAAAACACAATGTGATAAAAGAAGAGATCCTGGAGTTACAGGATATGAAATCTTGAATGGATTTAATGGAGAATTGTGGTTTTTCCAAGAAGTTGGGTATTTATACATGATTTAATTAATTTTTATTTAAGAATTATCCGTAAAAAATTGATGAAAACAGATGTAAGTTAAAGGGTTTCCTTTAAATAGAGGAAAACGCATAATAGGGGTGGAACTAGAATGTCTGGGAAAAAGGGTGTGACACCAAGGAAAAATCCTATCAAGGGTCTCATTGATCTTGGGGAATTATTGATATCATTTATGGACTTTAAATAGAATTGAAATGAGTATTAAAACACTTTTACGTCAAATGATTTATTGTCAGAGCGGAACTGGAAAAAGCTGGAAACTGGAAAAAACAAAGGGTGGGACACCGTTTGATGAGACACAACAACTATGTCACCCATTCAGTTGAACAATGTAAGATATTCCACCATTATAGTGTATGACCGTGATGGTGGAACTATAGTGGTCATATCATCATGATGCAATCGTCACAGTGCCACCATTTCTGTGGAACTGTTTTGTGGAACTATTTGGACGAACGAAGTTTTTGGAAAACTCCTTAATGATTTACTGTTCGAGCCACTACATTAGTTACCCTTAAAACTATTATCTTCCTCTAGAATCAAAGAGTAAACCCAAAAAAAGGGTTCCAAACAACCACCTCATAAGATACATCTGAAGAGTAATCCTCCTAGACATATAGAAACACCTCTCCCTCATGTTGATCAAATGTAGAGGCACTACCGCTCCCCTCCCTTAAGAAACCTCACAAAAATATAAAGGTCATATCGTTCGGGAATAGGGATTAGGGATTCCCCTCCTCCATATCATGATATTGTTCTCATTGGGTAGAACTGACTCACCTGCATGGGTTTAACAACATCCAACTTAATGCGGCTCGATTAAGGATCTGGTCCTCCCCTCCTCACAGTTAGGATTATTCACACACATTCAGAGAACAAGGGAAATAACACATCTCATAGTTAAAAATGTAAAGAATTACATCATAGTTAAGAACAAAATAACACAGAAAATATCTCAAAATAGCTCTGGGTACTGGGCATATGTATGTGCCTCTCATTCCCTGGTACTCTCATAGAGGCCATCATGCCTCCATAACACAAAAATCAACGGAAGGTTTCATCAATGAATAACCTTCCCCTCACTATCCAGGATCCTCATTGGTCACTCTATGAATGAAACATCACCCTCGATATCCTATTTTCCCTAGTTGAGGATGTGAAAATCATCGTGTAGATACTGATGGAGCTGAGACACATGGAAGACGTCGTGATCCCTCTATTGTGGTAGTGGTATCACCAGTTAATAAGCCACATCACCAACCCATCGCAACTTCTCGAAGGGCCCAAAGAACGTGGGAGAGAGCTTACTCCCTCTACCGAACCTTTGTTTCCCATGCCCAGGGGAGACCTAAAAGAACAAATTGTTCCCAACCTCGAACTCCAAGGGTCTCATACTCTGGTCGGCATACAACTTATGCCGGTCCAGAGCCACCTTAATCATCTCACGCACAAGCTGGACCCTCTCTATCATGCTCTGCACCACCTCTGGGCCCAGAATACCTGCTTCCATGACCTATGTCCAACACATAGGTGAGAAACACAGTCTCCCATACAAGGGTTTGAACAGAGCCATTCCAATGGAAGAGTGACAACCATTGTTATAGTAAAACTCTACCCAAGGCAGGTGATGCAACTACGATCCCTTGAAGTCCAAAACACATTCCCGTAGCATATCCTCCAACATCTAAATGGTATGCTCCATCTTCCCATCTATCTAGGGGTGGAAAAGCAGTGTTGAGGAAAAGAGAGGTTCCAAAACATGTTTCAATCTATTCCCAACCCAAGAGGTAAAATTTGTATCAGGATCTAAGTCAATGGACATCAGAACTTCCTAAAGCCCCACCACCTCATCCATGTACTTATACTCTAAGGAATTCACCACAATCGAATCCATGATTGATCGGATGAGAGATGATTTCATCAGTCAGTCCACCACTACATAGATAGAATTGCAGCCTCATGAAACCCTAGGTATTCCCATGAAGAAATCCATCAAGATTTCATCCCACTTCCACTCAGGGATATCAAAAGGCTGCAATAGACCACCTACAGTGTGGTTTTCATCCTTCACCTTCTAACACACGAGGCACTTCTCCATAAGCTCTTCCAGTGCTCACTTCACATCAAGCTACCAAAACCGATTTATCAAGCCCCAATACATCTTATATACTCTTGGGTGTACCTTTATGGGTGAGTTGTGGAAATAATCAAGAACTATCTCCTTCATTTACACCAGGCTGAAAAAATTTCCATGAAATAACACCTGATTCTATACGTATTCGGACCATCCTTCCAGAGCATTACCCTAGCTAACACAGCCGCGTATCACATCAGCCTCTAAGTCCACCCACAAAGACTTCTCCACCTACTAAAATAGAGATAACTAAACTATATTCTAGAAAAAAACTAGAGTTTAAATCTTCCACCCTTGTATCTAGGTGTAGCGCAGCCGACTCATCCTTTTCCTTCCAAGAATCTATCAATTATCTAACCACATCCTTATGCAAATTCCTGCTAAACTCATCGACCAAATTGTTCCCCTTTCTTGAGTTGTAGGAAATTTCAATGTCATAGTCCTAAAGAAACTCCATCCACCTCCCCTATAGCATGATTAGGTATCACTGAGAGAAAATATACCTCATTCTCTTGTGATCTGTGGAGACCACAAAGTGTTCCCTGATGAGGTAATTCCGCTACAACATCAGTGAGAACACAACCGCTAAAAGCTCCATATCGTGGGTAGCATTGTAAGCTCGTGGGGATGTACCTGCCTAGACCCATAAGTGATCACCCCTTGTTGTGGCATCAGTACATTCCTCAATCCTCAGTCGGAATCATTGTAGTATACTTCAAACACTACCCCTTCTTCAAGAAACCATAGCATTGGGACACTAACCAACATCCCTTTAAGATAAATGAAGTATTCTTAGCACCACTCACTCCATAAAAAAGCATGGCCTTTCATGTCCAAGGAATTCAAAGATACTGCAACTCGAGAGATGGTGAGCATCAATCACTGGTAGTATCCTTCTAGTCCCATGAAACTATGAACCGCTGCCATATTATTGGGTTTTACCTAAGAAACAACCACTTAGACCTTCACCAGGTCCACTTTTATTCCCATATCGAACACCACGTGTCCATGTAAGTGCACCTCCATGTAAAGAACATCCACTTTGACAACGTTTTGTTGAGAATATTTTGTCGAATGACCTTTAAAACTGTCCTCATATGCTCGACGTGATCCTCCTTTAATCCTGAGTATGTCAGGATGTCGTCAATATACATGACTAAAAACTGGTCTTGATAATCCCATAATATGGAGTTTTTCATCCCCATGATGATGATTTGTCCATTCGTAATGCTAAATGGCATGAACATGAACTCAAATTTGCCATATCTGACCTGAAGGAAGTCTTCGAGATTTCACCATCCTTCACCCTCAACAAGTGATGTCTTGGCCGCTGGTCGATCTTGGAGAAGCATCCTACCCCCATCAACTGATCAAAAGGGTCATTGAACCTTTGTAGGGGGTCACCTAGTTCAGCCAATGGATGTCTATACATAGCCTAAGACCACCATCTTCCTTCTTTACAAACAAGACTGGGGCACCCCATGGTGACATTCTTGGTCAGAAAAAACCCTTCTTCAGCAGATCGTCAATCTGAATTAGTAAATCCCGCAACTCATAATGCATCATCTAAGAGGTAACCATTGAAATTGGATGTGCATGAGATTGCAAGCCTATTCAGAACTCAACATCACGTCGAGGGGGTAGAGTCACTACCTCTCAAGGGAAAATGTCTAGAAAATCACAAAAAATTCCCAGGACATCCACCATCTTTGTATCGACCAACTCCACTGAAACCTTAGCTGACACGGAATGAAGGGGCTCTACTCGCCGGATACCCTTTTGGAAACCCTTCTAGTCGATGAAAGTCACTTCTTTTCTGCCCAAATATGAAAACACATCCCTTCTCCAGAAGTAGTCAATAGCGTAACACACATAGAACAACCAGTAAATGCCTAAAATTAAATCATAAAACTTAATATATAGTAAAACAAGGTCCCCACTAGACTGATGTGGCCCCAACATCAATCTGCATCACCAAAAAATATAAGACAAGATGGTCTGACCATAGACTAGCATAATCCAAACCAGGGGTACATGAAGTATCCCTTCGTCTAGACATAGAGTATGGGATAGACTGAGTACAATAATGGAGTTTTAATCCCCAGAATCAAACAAGGTGTAGTCAAGAGTTCTAAATAATATTATCATACCTCGAAAGTCTTCTAGACCTACTGTAACTGCTACCTCTGCAGTGTGTAACTGCCCATAACCAGCTCCACAACCCCTTGTCTATCGGCCACCACCCCAGCCATGCCAAGGTCGGGGTCCCTGAGGAGCACCCAGAGGTCGACCACCTTCTACAAAGTTTTCTCTCGGAGGAGTGGGATCTTGTTGTCCTTGATGCTGATACTAAAAGGGCTTGGCTAGAAACTACTGCAGCTGAGGTGGGCACTAAACCTACCCACCAACATTATACCTTACATGGTCAAATATCCTACTCCTAAGGTTCCCATGACTACCACATATGAAGCATCTCAGTCATTTTACCTTAAAGAAAGGGCGAGGACAAGAAGATCAAAATTGAAACAACTGGGTACTGCCCTCCACTGGCTAAAACTTAGAAGGCACTGACAGTATAAGCCTACTGCTGACGACCTTCCCCTTTGTTGAACCCAATGAGATCCCCTCTCGCAGTACACCTCATAGAATTCGCATCCTCTCTACCACTCCAGCCTTCTTTTGAACCTCCATGTATATTGGCAGAGTGAAGGGAATAACAACATACTGAAGAGAAGTTCAGATTTCCTCCTCTAAACGTCTCACCTGAGTCTCCTCATCCAGAAAGAGGTCTGGAGAAAAATAAATGGGATCCTTGAACATGATCTCTAGCTCCCTCACTAACATACTCACCTGGTGAAGGGATATTGGGTACTACCTATTCTCAGCCTTCATCATAGATGGAAGTTACTTTTCCCAGAAATCCTTCTAAATGTCATCCCCCAAAATCACACTCTTCATCCTCTCTCCAAGGTTGAGCATACACCACTGACGTGTTACTCCACTCATCTAACTGACATACAAGGAACCCAGTACTCAGCTGATTCTTGAATCATGATGAAAGCTATCCCCAAATTCTCGATCCAGCTTTTGGTCCCCATGTCTAAGACGTTTCCCTCGTACATCCAGAGGGTCTTCTGCTAAAAGGAACAAAGCATATTCATCCAATGGTCATCCTCCCCCTCTCAATCATCCCTATGCTAATCAGCCAAATAATACCCAAGGGTCTCAATCACCTGCACTACTCATTGTCATCATCTGGGTTCCATAGATACAAGGAAAACAAGGACTTCATAATCTTGATTAGTGTAGAATATTGGTATTAAATTTTTCTTAAACTTGTTGTTTACATAAATTCACAGAACACCCATAACACATAAGAAAACAATCCATTATGATTCTTTTACCTTTCATAGGGTCTCTACACTATAATAAGTGTAGCCTCAATGGGTCTTTCAGTGGGTCTGGATTCCTTGCATCGGATCATGGGGGGCCCTAAAATATCATGTCCTGGATGGTCTTCCCAGGCCTATTTTATGCACCCAGATTTCCTAACATTGTTTCCCTACCATCCCATGCAATCCTCACTTTGCCTATCTCCAAATTCCATCCTATCTCTCAACAATCCCTGCTGATATCATTCTATACTAACCTGCCTTCATTGAGATGAGAGAAGGGAAAAAAAACTACTAGACCCTTTTGTCTTCATGTTTAAAAAGTGATAATGACTCTTGAGTCCCACCTTCAATAGGCCCCAGAGTGGTGACTGGAACCAAGGGTATAGAATCACATGCAATATAGAAGGCATTACCCTTTTTATAGAAAAACATAGAGAGATAATACAGTAAATCCCAAATAACACCAAAAAATAAAAGTAGAAGTATAGCCAAAAATGCATTCCCATATGCACTTTCCAAATAATGTTCTATAAAGTACAAGAAAACCCCAAAGGGGAGTACTAAAAAAATCAGCAACGCCAAAGATCCCAGAATCTGAGAGAATAAGGTCTGGAATGGTCCTAAAAGTAATACTAGAAACCTAAAAAAAGTTTTATATATTTAGGATGAGTATACGGGTATAATCAGTAGGGAAAACAAAAGTCTCTCACGCACAGGTGGGGAGGCATTCTAGTGCCCCATGAAAAAATAGATAACCAAAGCACCTAGCTACGAAGCTGTCTACCCAAACATCACCAAGGAACACTCCCTATATAACACAAGTCAGGGAAGTAATAGTATTAGCACATCGATATTTGGGTACCCTGCACCAACTTCCCACTAGTTATTGAAGACATCCTATGCATCAGACCTCCCCCTCCATTTTCAATGTAGTCCCACTACTACCCTAACGATAACCATATGGGCCACCAAAACAACATATCCCGCCCATAGACACCTGGGATACCACAACCAAACATCTTGCCCGTAGACAGCTGGGCCACCACACCCATGTGTAAATATTCCCACAGACACATGGGCCATAACAACTACCTCCACTCTCAAAGACTCCTAGGAATCATTCTTAGGAAACTTGGGAAACCAACCTTCCCATGCAAACCTAGGTCAACCACCAAAACATACCATACCTGGATAGACATGGGCTAAAGATGGACCTCAGGCCATCACAACCTGTGTGATGAATATTGGGCAACTTGGGAGAGGGATTAGAAAGGTGATAATAACAATCCACCCAATAAGATGTTGGGAAAAACACCCTCCTCTAGAAATGGGGGTGTTCGGCATGAAGTTCTCAACATGGGAGGGGTGCGAACAAGAAACAAAAAAAACTAAATTTATGTGTATAGGTGTAAAGGAACCCATCCAAACCAAAGGGTTCCAAAACCACCCAATACACAGACACCCCTATTACTATTCATTCATAGAACTTCCCAACAGCCACAACTAGAGATGAACTCATTCCAGGAAAACAATTCCCCATTTAACCCATTCATGTTATCATATTCTTGTGATTCCATTTAAATAATTCTTCACCACTGGGGAAATAACAGGCATAACCACATGCCATGGAAGGAAAAAAATACAAGAAAAAATTTAAGGATTCACACATGGTTATTTTGTAACATCACAACAACAAAAGGGGTCTTTGAGGTCCCTCAAAGTACTCAATCCAATCCAAGCACCAACATACAACCCCACAAGACCCCAAATCCACAAAATAAAAATAGTACAATAAGGGATCCCATTGTCATCCCTGTCACCTTAGATGAATCTGGAAGAATAACCATACATATCACCAGAAGAAAGCAATGAAGTTTTCATAATTTAAAAACACCATTTGTTATGTTCCTCATTTTAGTTTGCTTAACTGGGGTTATAATAGAAGGGTTTTTATTCATTGGTCATCAATTTAATCAACTGAGTTTACATGATTAACCAGTTTACCAGTTACATACATTCACTCAAAGGTTTATCCAGAACACATAGGTTCATTAGTGCGCAAGAAAGGACCAAAAATGGCCACGATTTTCCATAGACATAAGCTTGTACAAATCAATACGCATAAGAAAGGGTAAAAGAGTACAATAGCATCATCAAACACACCCTTTCCTTTAAAACAATTTATTTTCTTTGTTAAGTATTTTATTTCATCCATCTTATTAGGAATATTATCATATCCACCCTACATAATACACAATAAAGAGAGACAAAAGAAAAACCCTACATGGATGATCAACGATCTATGTTTTCTTCCTTGTGCCAAGAACTTGGAATGCACGACTTGCAGGGGAGGAACTCCAAGGACCCTATGAGTGAGTAGGAATGGATCCTGTATAGGCACACAACTAGACATGGGAAGAGGGACTACAAACTCACCAAGGAAAGGAAATGAGACCATCCAAGATGGAGAAAGAAACACTGTGCGATAAAAGGAAAGATCCTGGAGTTATAGGATAAAAATTATATGATAGATTTAAATGTTGATCATGTTTTCTCTACATTTTTGGGTGGTTATACATGATTGAATTAATTTTTATTTATTAATTCTACTCAGGGAGGTTGTGATGATGGCTATGAGTTAAAGGGTTTCCATTAAATGGATGAAAATGCATAATATGGGAGGAACTAGAATGTATAGGGAAAAGGGTGTGACATAGAGGAAAAAGAAACAGAATTTGGTATGTCAAGGTTCACCCAAATCTTGGGGGATTTTGGATATCATTTATGGGAATTAAATGGATTTGAAATGGTATTAAAATACTTTTACATAAAAATATAAGTTATAAGAGAAGAACTGAAAAAAGTCATAAACTGAAACAAAAAATTGGTGGGACACCGTTTGGTGAGACACCATAATGGTGCCACAGTCATGCTGCCACCAGTTTGGTGGAACTAGTTATGTGGTGCCACCTTTACAGTGTGAGACCTTAGCGGTGTAACCACTATATGGCCACTGTCCTGGTGCCACAGTCACGGTGCCACCAGTTCAGTGGAACATCATAAGTGGTGTCACTGTTTTGATGTGATACTATGGTGGTGTGACTGCTATGGTGCCGCCATGACTGGTGCCACCGTTTCCATGGAACAGAGTTATTGTAAAATTCTTTAATGAGTCAATTTTCTGTCCATTACATGGATGTTAAGAAAAATATATCTATTGATTCCAAAAAGATAGAGTCCTTCATTATCCTGCTAAAAACGTTTACTAGGATAGAAAGTTGGAGGAAGAACAGAAATAAAAAAAGAAGAGTAGAACAAACATGATTTTTTATACATAATAAATGATGAAAGAAGTTATAAATTAATTTTGGATAGGTGGAAGAAGGTCAGGATATATAATTTTGTTCAACTATCATTCGAGAAAAAAAAATATAGGCCAGGAAAAAATATAACAAACTTATTGAAAAAAATTTGTTGCTAATGATGAATAATATCTAACAAACTCATCATAAGTTTCTATAGATAACAATAATGTTTGCAAAATACCTGGTAATGTTGAATAGAAGGAATAAAGAACATCCAATGAAGAATATAATAAAAATAATAAAGATTCATGACTGATAGAGGAATATTAGTTTGATTTTAGTTTCTAAGAAACAATCTATGTTCATCCTTATTCCCTATGTTCTTCTATATTTGTACTAACATATAGGGAATTTAAGGAGTTGAAATTATGATTCCAGAATTGATTAGGCACTTACTATTATTTAAAATGAATCTAATGAGGTTAGTAAAATAATTTTTTTTAAAAAAACTATTATACACTTGAACATTATGAAATGCTTTTTAAGATCATTTTAGGATACTTTTGTCTTCAACAATTTCATTCAAGGATATTCCCAATCATGATAATGTTTAAGGAATCATGAAAAGGTTATTACATGAATGTTGGGCACTGGACAACATTGATATCCTTGATTAATAAATCTGGTTTTCTTCTCTTGGTGCACCCACAAAGACATAGGGTTTTTTTTAAAGGTTCTTCTTTAATAATCTCAAGTGATAACTATATTGAAGAAAAGGTATATGATTTGGAGAATAAAAGTTACAACCCTTAGAAATTGAGGTCATTTATCAATAATAGAGAAAAGTTTTTATAAAGGCCCCTTTGAATTTGATTGATCATATGGGGGAGAGATAAGAGAATGGGGGAGAAAAAGGAAATATGGGTAAGAAAATAATGTAGAAGAAAAAGTAAGGAAAGAAAATAATGAAACATTTTTTTATGTGTTTTGAAGTGGTTGTCTTGGCTATTTACAATAAACACAGAGCAGTAGATTTTTAGTCCCATGTTGAGTTTTAATTTTATTTTTCAACAAGAAATAAATATACTGATTATGCTAAAGGAAGAAATAATATTGAAAATGTAATTATAATTCTGATTAAAGAAGGGTGAGTGAATATTTATATTGTGTTTTTATAGCATCTATTATAAATATACAATTTATTAATGTTGTAGAAGTAAGAAAGAATTATGAAAATATAATTGAAATTATAAATGAAGAAAAGTGAGTGAAGTTGTCTATTGGATCTAGAATAATAAGTTTGAGAATTATATTCCACACCAGATCCAGGACATCGGCATGAGTCAACCAATTCAGAAAAATCAAAGTCATATATTTGAACTCATAAATCATATTCTCGAATTCTGACTCAAATATCATATTCTATAATTCAGACTCAAATTTTTTTTACTGAATTGGGACTAAAAAATATAATTTAGTATTTTTGAATCCAAAATCATATTCAAAAATTCATACATGGCTGGTATGGCTTGATTGAAAGAGATACTCTGAAGGAATGTAATTTTTTAATACTATCCATTAAAGATGTTAAAATTATTTTATGATCTTGGTGTCCTAATAAATCATAAGTATGTTTCAAAACAAGTGACACAGACTTCATAAAATAAAGTGGTAGAATTTTTTTTGAGAAAATATATTCATCCTGATCAGAATCATTCTAATCATATTCAATATAATTTTATTTAAGACAATAATATATAGGATGAGAATGAAATAGATATGGTGTTGGATGATAAGGAAGTTATAATAATTTGTAATGAAGGTAAGAATATTATTAAAAGGGTAAGATATTATAATACTTCTTAATGGATGTATGAGGATTCCAGAAATGATGGTATGTTACAATACTTTCCGTGGAAAGTCAAATGTTTCTAAATATGATCTTCAACATATTAAAGTCCTGAAGGAATTCATGTTATAAGAAGAATTTTTTAGAAGAATAAAGATCATTAAGCTGAAGTTTTCTTGTCTCAATATCATCATAATGTGTTTTTAAAAAATAGATATATTGAAAATATGAAAAGGGTGATCCTAATTAAGAGAATAATGAAGTTGTAGTTGTGGATGATGATCCATCAGAATCGGTGTACCATCATATTCATCAGAGATTGAATTGTTTTTTTATAAAATTAATTAGTAAGATATTATGAATAGAAAGAAGTTGTTGATGTAGAAGTTTCTGATACCAGTCTATCAGACATGATATGTCATCATAATCATCAAAGGACGAATTTTTTGGCACTGATGAATGCAAAGAAAAATAAAATAATGTGGTGAACAATAGGAATATGAAATTTAGTGCATAATGAACAATGTAGTGAACCATTTACAAAAGGATCAATAACATTATTTATCGTTCATATGGTTCAGAAAAAGAGATGATGAAAAATCTATTGATTTTTATTTGTTATCATCATAATGAAATATGTCCTAATAAGAATCAGAATTGGATTTTAGAGATCTTGAAGGAGATACAACATTCCTAAAAAAGGGAATCTTCAATTTTAATAAAAGATGTTTTGATTATATACATCATAATTATGAAACCATAATGAGTGAATTAGACTGGTAAATTTGAATGGGATTGGTGTTTGTGGAGAAATTTATAAGGGAGATGAAGTGGTTATATGATTTTAGAAAGATCGAGAAGAAACTAGAAGAGTTGAGAAATGTTGATGAAGTCATGATGGCCACAAAATTCCAAGAAATATAATAATTTAGGTAATATGATTGGACATGAAGGATTTCTAAAATCCTGCCCAAGCCACATTTGGGTTGAGTGTGAAAGTACATAAGTACATTATACTTTTCCAATGCATGTAATACATATTTATAGGAATAGGGAAGGTGGATATATAGAGAGAATAATTTTTTTTAGATTGGTATTTTTCTTTCAAAATTCGTCCTAGATAGACGAAAAATGATAAGAGACAATATTGAACCATATTCTGGTGATTTTCATATTCAGTTAGGAGTCATATTTACGTGGGAATAATATTCAGGTGATAATCGTATTCATCCAAGAATCATATTCACCATGAAATTATAATCATCTAGGAATCATATTCATTTATGAAATATATTTGGATTTCCAGACACAAAATAGATGTTGTTAAATAATTTCTCTGTTGTATTTTGAAATAGTTATATTATCATACAGTGAAAATTAGACGTGGGAATCATACTAGAATATTAGACTAAGTTTCCATTACAATGTCTAAGTTGTTATTACCATCTTCTTGGAAATAAAGTGAAGAAAATTTGAAAGATCATCTTATTGAAAGATGGTCAAAAAGTGATGTTACATGCCTGTTACAAGAATTGTGTTATATAATTTTTTAAATAAAGAAAACACGCACAATTTCATTTCTTACATAGTGATACACAAGAATTATGTAATATCCTACTTATTTTTTCCACACAAAAGGATTGTTTTATAGTTTATTTTTTGGTATTAAATAATATCAATACCATAACAATGATGCAGTTATTTAGGTTGAATAATGAACCTTATACATACTAATGTTCTTGTGGATGAGTGTTTTTTTTTTCAGTAGGGATATAAATCATTCAAAAGAGGTGAAAATTTTTTCTTAATAAATAATCTTAAAAGAAAAAGGGAGCATTTGAATCACCCCTTCCCCTTCTCAGTGACACAACTATCCTGACTAGACACTTAAAAGTGGTATTTGAGCTAAAGGTTCCCTTCATGTATTCTTTGTTGAATTCATGAAGAAGGAATTTTAATGGATAATCTGAATTGTTTGAATAGTATGAGGATTTCAATCTTAAATTAAAATAACTATCATATCTGAAAAAAGAAGAATGATTCCAAATCTTACATATCCTGGGTATGATTCTTCAAGAGATATTATAGTTAGTTTCCCTCATTATATTGAAAATAGTCCAATCACAAATAATGATAAAGAAGACACTAGGAATGATGGAAGAGTTAATAAATTTTTACTCTCATCACTTTCTGAAAGACAATTTATATGGGTAAAAGTATTTTCCATGGCCACATGAGGCATGGATAAGCAGAACAACATTTATAAAGGTAATACAAAGGTAACAACATTAGAGTTAAGAATCTGTTGAATGAAGTACAAAAATCTATATATGAGTGATCTTGAATATTTTGGTGCTTTATTTACTAGTGTTAATGATATAATTATCACAACTATATTTCTTTCAAAAAATTTAAAAGATTATACAATTGTTATAAAGATCGTTATAATTCTTCCCAAGAATTTTTATGTCAATATTTATTCATTGGAAGATAGTGGTACATATATATTATCTCTAAATCATTTATATTATACTCTCATGACTTTTGATATGAGAATGAAAAAAGATAAAAATATAAAAGAAATAACTAATAGAGAATTGTGTTTTAAATCCACCAAGAATGAACTGTTGAATAATGTTCCTGAGGAAGATGATATTTTTAACTCTAACTTTAAAAATGAGGAATGTAAAAATCTTGATGAAATTTTATCCATGTTTTATAAAAATGTGAAAAGTGGTAAATGAAGGTATAAATGTAAACATCACTTAAAATATGTGAGATGTAGAGACATTGGGAATTTTTTCAATTTTTCATAAAAATATGAGGTGAAGAAAAAAGTTATTAAGAAGAAATTAAAGAAAAATAAATCCAAACAAGATGATCATAGAAAAAAATTTGATAAATAAAAATTTTATTTCAAGAGGGATGATAAGAATATCTCAAAATCCAAAATTTGAAACACTTTTTCTAAGGTTTATTATAGAAATGATTCTATAAATGTTGTTGAAGAGAACGTGTTTATTGAAATAGTTAATTAGGAATGTTTTTTAATTCGTGAAAGTGGTTGTTTTCAATATGAATAAAGTGAAAATATATTTGAAAAATCTATTTTTTAAACTGGATAGAATACTTTTGTTGGAAAAATTAACAATGGAGAATTATTAAGTAGTATTTATGACAAAGAAGAATAAAATATTAATCATTATATCATTTAATAGATGAATTGAAATAATATATGAAGAATATTGGGTGACTTAAAAAGACATTTAGGATTTCAAAGGTGAAAATTTTCAACAAATAATTAAGAATATATTCCACATTAGATATTCAATACGATAAAAGATGTATTAGTGTATAAAATTTATTAAGGAAGGAAATAATAATGATGAATATATGAAAGTGAATATGAAAGAAAAAAAGAAGAATAGTTAGCACTTTTCAAATATAAATGTTCTAAACATTAACAGGAAGGTACATGTATTAAAAAAGCTATCTCTGAATTTGTTGAATTTTATTATAAGATTAAATTTGATAAGGATAAAAAAAAAGACACCTTCAATGGTTGAAAATATTTCTAGAATTGTTTCTGAAAAAAATAACTTTTGTAAATTTATATATCTGACCAAGAAAGGGTAATTCAAGAAATCATATGTTACTAAATATTCATCGTCTAGAAAAATATATATTTCTTCTAGATCAGTTAAGGCTAAAAATAAAATCATGAAAAATATATAGGTTATGATTAAAATTATAAAATTTGGGGATCAATAATGTTCTATTATTAAGCCTACTAAAAAAATTATTAATAAATCCTATAATAATGGAAGTTACATAATAAAATACACATTTTATGGATACTAATGAGATAGTGGTGGATTTGGACATAATGATAAAATGTGTTTGTTTAACCAACAATATTAAAACTATTCCACAAGCTATATAGGTAAGTGTTGGAGGGGGACGCAATCCCCTCATGGTAAGAATACTGAGAAGGATATTATAAAGAAACCTAAGATGGTTGGTTTCAAAATTAAAAATAAGTTCCATACTCAAGAAACCATTATTGAAAAATGTTAGCAACCTTAACATCTGGATAAATAAAGTATTTTTTTTAAAGGATAAAAAAGAAATTGTGAAAAAATATCAAAATATGGTAGCTTTTTAAGTAAATAAAACTTTATATTATAATTTCCAAAACAGATAGTACTTATTTATCTGTCCAGAACATGTTTACTAGGCTATGATGTAAGAGTAAGAACAAAAATCATCAAAAGAAGAGGGGAAGAAAACTTCTATAGGAATAAGAAAAATTAACAAAAAGGCATCAATAGATTGTGGATACGATCATGAATGGTATGATATCAAAATTTGATCAATATATCATTACTAAAAAATAGACACTAATGGAAAAAATTACAATATTATTGTTACAAAGATATCACTAATGATGTATAATATATGAAATCCCTATCATAAAATTCTATAGATAATAAGAATGTTGTTACAAAACCAGAGAATGATGAATATAAGTAAGAAGTAAAATCCATTAAAAAATAAAATAAAATGAAGAAAAAGTCAATACTGGGAGATGAATCTCGATCCAATTGTTATTTCTAAGAAACAAATGAGGTTCCTTCTTATTCCCATATTTTTTAATATTTTTGAAAACATATTGGGAATGGAAGGTGTTGAAATAAGTAATTTGGAATTGACGATCTTCTTATAATTCATTCAAAACATAGTGGAATGCTTATAAAAAATATAAGATATCAAAAAATTGGGTTTTTATACATCTTAACTTTATGAAATCATTGTTGAGAAGGTCTAAGGGTTCTTTTATCTTAAACAAATTCTTTCAAGGATTTTACCAATCATGTGAATGTTGGAAGAAACATAAAAATAGTATTACATTAAATATTTATAATGGAAAACATTAAAAACATTGATTATTTACTCTTTTTTTCAATACTAGGTTCTCCCATGTAGATTTATAATTGATTAGATGAATTTTCTTTAATAAGAAACTCATGTGACACATATTTTTTAACTAAAAATTTCAATATTTATAGAAGAAATGTTCCAACACCTAGAAATGGATATCATTTTTCAATAAGGGGAAAAAATTCAGGATGTACCCATTGAATTTGATTTTCAAAGTATGGGAGAGAAAAGAGAATAGGAAAGAAAAAAAATATAATAGAGGAAGAAATGAACCGAGAGAAGAAAAAGTGAGAAAATAAAATAGTACCATTTTTTGTTTTTAACTATTTTGGTGTGCTTGTTGTGCGTACTTACACTAAAAAAGTGGAAGATTATTAGACCCAAGTTGTGTTTTTTATTTTATTTATTATATATTAATCAGTCTTTTGATTATATAGAAGGAATAAATAACTTTTAAAAGGTAATTGAAATTTAGATTAATAAAGTGTTAGTGAAGTTTTCTATTTTGTTTTCATAGTATTTGTCATCATTAGACAATCTACTGATTATGTTTAATGATGAAATAATTTTTAAAAGTTAATTTAAATGTATATTGATGGAAAGGGAGTGATGTTTTCTATTGGATCTATAATAATAAGGATAATAATATTATTCAGGATCAGATCCAGGGCATCGACATTAGTAAATAGATTCTAAAATTTTTTATTATGCAATTCAAAATCGATAATCTTATTCAATAACACTAAATCAAAAATTGTATATAGGAATTCTAATTAAAAATTCTTATTTAAGAATTCTGACTACAAAATCATATTCAAATATTTATACATGGTCAGTGTGGCAAGAAAGAAGGAATGATTCAAGATGAATTGTATGTTATAATACGTCCCATTATAAATTTTATGATGCTTAATGAATCTTGGATTTACCACAAATCTTAAGTAATTAGAATTTTTTTGATGAAATCTTGATAAAATAATGGGGGATAAAACTTTCTGACCAATCATATTCATCCTGATCTAGTTCATGCCAATTTTATTTGGTTTTATTGTGCTCATGCCAATCATAATAAGGGAAATAGTATTTAGGAAAATTGTATTTAAGATGAGTAGGAATGGAAAATGAGGCTAGAATAGTAAGATGTTATAATACTTCCTAATGAATTTAAAAAAATTACGGAAAGTATTGGCATTTTTATTACTCTATAATGATTGTAAGAAGCTGATGGAATGAATAGGAAGTTACATAAAATTCCTCATAATTTTAGATAATGAAAAAGTTGTTATTCAATGTATTCAATGTCATGATAGATGTCATGATACAATTAGAAGTTTGTAAAAGTAGAAATTTGATGAAGTCGATGTTTTATAGTCTTCAATATCATTGTAATGATTTTTATAGTTGTTTATTTGTTGAAAATATTATAAGGGTGATCATAATAATGAAAGTAATGAATTAAAATATGTTGATGATGATCCATCATAATCACTATACCACCTTATTCATCATATAAATAATTGTTAGTGAAGAAAAGTCAATATTATATTATTCATAAGAGAAATAAGTCGTTCATGTTGAAGATATTTATAATAGTCCACCTGACTCATTATTCCGTTGTAATCATTGTAAGAATAATTTTTTTATACCCATGAATGCAATGAAAAAGTAAATGATTTGGTGACTAATTCAATGACGAATTTCGGAGCTTAATCAACAATATAGTCAACCATTTATAATAGGTTGAATTACATTATTTATCATTAAAATGTGTCAAGAAAATAGATTAAGTATTACCTATTGGATTACATTAGTTTTCATCTTAATGAGACAAATTATAATTATAATTGCAATCATAAATTACAAATCATGAAGGAGATACAAAATTGATGGAAAGGGGAATCATTTATTTAAAAAGAAGATGTGTTGTTTACATGAATCGTAGTGATGAATTCATACTGATTGAATTGAAATGGTTAATTATAATAGGATTGGTGTTTGGGAATAAATTTATAAGAGATATAGAGTGTTTAGATAATTCTATAAGGATTTATATGAAACTATAGTGTGGAGGAATGTTGATGAAGTCAATATCCAACTAAAATTTAGGGAAACATACAAATTAATGATATTTAATTGAGGGTAAATGTTATTAGGAATCCCAACCAAACCATATTTTGTGAATGTATAAAAGGTCAATAGTAGATTGTACTTTACCAACACATATATTATTCTCGGAGTGGAAGAGAGATGGAAAATCTTTATAGGGATGAAAGGTATCTAGATTAGGATTTTCTTGAAAATTTCATGTCATTCAGAAGAACCAGGTGAAGAGATAATTTTGAAATTCCATCCACCAATAAATATATTCAAAAGGGAATCATATTTGGATGGAAATAGAATTTAGTATAGATTTTTATTCATCTATGGGTCATATTTAGTATGGAATCATATTCAGGTGGGAATCATATTCAGTTGGGAATCGTACAAGGATTTTCAGACTCAGAATAAAAGTTTTTTATAATTGTCTCAATAGTATTTAGATATAGTAATATATCATATTGGGAAAATCAGACATAGGAATCATACTAAGAAATGATATTAATTTTTAATTATAATTTCCCAGAAGTTGTTACCAACTTGTGGGTAAGATGGTGATGAAATATATTGATATATTATTTTTGTGAAAGGTGATAAACAATCACCATAACATGTTTATTAAATAAAATTATTTCATGATTTTTTTCTTGAAATATCACATGCACTATTAAATTTTTTACATATTACAACATGAGTGTAAGAGAATATCCAAGTCATTGTATTCACCATAAATGTATTGTTCTCTAGTGTATTATGTGGTAGTGGATCATTTCAATACCATACCAAGGATGTAGATATTCTTTCTGAATTATGAAACTTGTAAATACTTGTTTACTAGTGGATGTGTATTTTATTTAATTTTTACAGGGAAAGAAATCGTTAAAATCAGGAGAATTTTTTTTTCAAATAATGTGTCTTAAAGGAAATGGGTATCACTAATTAACACCCTCCACCTATCAGTAATGTAACCATCCGAAAGGAAATATAATCATTTTTATAGTAAATTACATTTGTTTATATATCCATTTTCTTATTTATTGGATACTAATATTTCATAGAAATTATTACATTTTATATATGATGTATACATTGATATTTAATTGATTATTCGTGAAAATAATGATCAATATTAATTCTTTATTTAATAGAGATATTTGATAACTAATATTATTTATTTAAATTATTCAGTAAGTGAGGAATTCATTATACAAGTACAGAATGGTTGGGGACTAGTTATTGATATCCCCTTAATTCACTGGTAGTCTCATGAGAAGAATTATTTGACAAAATTAAATGGGATTTTTCTTAATATGCTAAACTCTATTGTGAAAGGTCATGATGGTAATGGTTCCATGTACCTAGGAAACATGGTATTTAATAATTAATCACTTTACCCATTTATATTCAGTTATTATTCATGAATGATACGTTTCATCAACATATCTAAGGATGTGTTTCACATTCATTTCACTCATTAAATGGAATGTGATTTCAGTTTCATACCATTCCATATTCATATTAACTTATATAGTAGTTTAAATGAAATTTGATATCTGTTATTTACCTTATCATGTTTATTATTCTCATCAATTCATTATTCCTACAACTGTAGTTACCCTTAATAATCATTTGAGATCTCCATTAAAATGTTTCTATTCAACTTGTTATGATGATAAAAAATTTAAATAATTATTCGTAGATGTAGTTTTTGTTATATTATTTTGTATCATACCTTATTTTCATTTCCCAATGTTTCATGGGTATTATGTATTTAATCTTGATTTCTAAAACTACAAAACTAATTTGTTCTTTATGAGGTTATTCCATAGAATCATGTGAATTTAATACAATAATGCAGTAAAATTAGGCATCTGGGGTCAGGGTGATACATTATTAATTTCAACATTTTTAGATTATAAATTATTGATTCAAAAGTAAAATAACTGATTTTGAATATATTTTCATAAATTTTATCTCATTGTTAAATGATTGTTTTCCCTAGGAAATGTTTTGAATGATTTTTGAAGATGCATTTATTGGATTTTGATGTTTATTTTCAAATTAAATAATTTCCAAAATATTTTATAATGTTTAGTTTTAAAATGTGATTTTTAACTAAATTTTATTTTCCCTAAATAACATTCCATGTGTTTTATTTCATAATCATTCTCTATCTAAGATGACATACATTGAGGTAACTTGTGATTTACTAGGGATATGATCCAAGGATTCATTTCAAAGTTTTCTCCAAATTTTTTATTTTTGGTCAGAGTGGATACTCAAGAGGGGGTGAATTGATTTCAAATTAAAAATTTCTTTTTAAAAGATTTATATTTAAATCCCCCAATTTAAATAACAAGCTCAACTACAGTGAATTTTAAATACAGTAAAAGTTCAGTTAGTTTCTCAAGATATTGATTCGTTCTCAGTTAATCTAATCTGAATATTAGAATATCTTTTGAAATTAACCTACTAGTTTACAATAAATATGAACACATGCTAGTTTAACTATCATAGTAACTTTAAAAAATATTTATATTTAAAGTACTTAGCAGCAGAATAAAGAGAATGGTTTAAACTAAAATAATATGCACAATATAATTAACCAAGATATTCAGTCTCAAGATAAGACTTAGTCTCCTCAAATAGTATATATAAAACTTCAATCCACACCTTGGATCGGGGTTTACACTAGTACTCAGACTGTCCAGGTCCTTAGTCATCTTCCACAGTTCTAGGTGGGAAATCGATAATAACAATATCTAATAGTCGTTCCCGGTTCCCAGAGCTCTACCACAATCCACATTAGTATACAAGAGTGTAACGAATAGATTGAGTGAGGATTTAAAAATTGTCCAGTTCGGTATAGGAGTCAGTGAGTGTTCAAACAGATAGAAGCACACACTGCTCGCAATGTAATGTAAAGGATGATCACAATAGAGAAATAATATAGAGAGCAGTTTAGAATTCTCTTATGTGATGTCATTGTAGTTATGGGCTCCTTTGGATTGAAGCAGATGAAGCTTTGAGTCCTTCTCTGGAAATTGTGTGGAAATCAAAGTGTTGTGATTCTGCTTGTGTTCTTTGTAAGGCTTAGTCGAGTGAAGATGTTCTTTAAGCTTCAAATATGATTTTTATTATCATCCGTGTAAAGTTTCATGCAATGTTCCTTTCTTCTAAAAAATCATCCATGTATGTTGTTCGTTCTTGTCCTCACTGCCTTACTTTTTGTTTCGGTATCATGCTCTATGATTCTTGGTCACACATCACTTTTAACTTCTAATGCATGTGTTGGAGCCAACAGGTTACATGTGTTCTGTACTTCGTACCTCATACTGTCTAATAATATGTCTACAATGAAACATTAATTATGTCAGTGCATTAAAGTCATAAAATATAAATGTTAGAAATTAAATAGAAAATCGATAGAATAGTTTAAGAAAAGATGTCACAGTAAGTCATGGAAACAGTGTCTCCTTCACACGGTGTCTAGGTTGATCACTGTGTCTTAGTGTCATGGTGTCTTATGGTCACGATGTCTTGTTCACGGTGTCCGGTTCACGGTGTCTGGTTCATGGTGTCTCAGGGTCATGGTGTCTTAGGGTCATGTTGTCTCTGGTTTACGATGTCTGGCTTCACAGTGACTGGCTTCACGATGTCTGGCTTCACAGTGTCAGAAATGCATAACTATTGGAAGACTCATGGTGTCTTAGACTTTCCAATGTAACTATGTGAAGACTTAAATAAAGATAATAATATAAAACAATTATACTTAAGTATTTTTCAATGATGGTAATCTGAGAGTTAATTAAGGATAGTATAAAGTAAGTAAACTGAATATAGAGAAATTAAGATCTTGCATGGCTCTACTTGATGTATGAGAAAACATTAGATATAAATACCCATGATCTAGATAGAATAAGAGTTGATATCATTAATACATGATTAAATACGATTTTTGATCATCAAAACATGATTAAAACATGATGAGTCCGACAATCTACACCTTTTTTATGATAACAAATCATATATAGTTAATGAATATATAGGATACAAATATAAAGATAAATTGATAACATAATATATAGAAAATTCTCACCCTTTTGGGATTATAAAAAAGATGAACAATGAAAGGGAAAAAAGGTTCACAGTCCATCAATAAAAAATAAGGGATAGTACACAACAAGATCAATACAAAAATAATACACAACCAATAGCATCCCTATCAAAAAGAGTAAACATTGTTCTTCTTCAAGGGTTGGCTTACTATTTTCCTTTTGCAGTAGCCGAAGAGGAATCCATAGGGGTAGTGGTTATAGTAGAAGAAGGTCGAGATGTGGTTGATAATGAGGGTAAAGGAAGGCATTAAAATGCGGAGGGAGCCAATGTAGGAGGAGTAAACGATCTAGGCAGTTGTTGATCAAGAATCATAGGCCTGATCTGACTGAGTGCTTGGCCTACAGACATGGTTGTTCAGGCAAGGGTAGAGGTGAAGTTTGGTAGCCCTGGTCTAAGAGGTGTAGCCGCTGGAGCATCAATGGTTTTACTCTAAACATGAAGATAATGCAGGGAGAGTTTGATGAAATTTGTAATAATCTCTCCACCATACAATGTGGCTTTCTCAAAATCTTCCTTATTCATCATAAAATTGTCCAACAAACGAGTAAACTCTGTGAGTTTCTGGACTTGGTTCTCAGAAGCTTGATTCACAGGAGGAATTCGTAGATATTCTAGAAGGTACATGAAATGATTTTTCATATCGGACTTGGAGAAAATTCTGTTGAAGTAGGAATCCACTTTATTGTAAATCTCTTGATGAGCATCATTTGCTGTTTTGGAGTAAATTTTTACTATGTCATGAGCTCTATCACTATTTTGACTACTTCAGATAAAGAAGTTGCATAAAATCCACTGAAGAAATCCTGATGCTCTTATTTAACTATAGATCTAAGCAGATCACTATCCAAGGAAGGTGTAGAGGATTTATTAGATGCATTGACATTTGTGGTTAGGGATTTTAGTTGATTTAGTTCCTTTTGAAGACATCTTGTGTACTCATCAGTGAGTTTATTGAGGTTGTAAACAATCTCTATCATTTCCTTCACAATTTTCTTCTTCCTTTTAGAAATCATTTCATCTAATGATGAAAGATAAGTTTGAATCTGAGACACACCAACTTGTAGGATTTGAGGAGCACCTTATTCTACAGGAGGAGCAACAAATTCAGATCTCGAATTCACCTCTCTCTGCATTTTTTCACCCATAATTCTTAGGGAATTAACTTCATTACTAAGCAGTATATTTTCAACTCTTACCTCTTGAATCTCATGGAGCATCTTAGGATGTATTTTCCAAATAATCTTTTCAAATAATAGTGAGGCATATCTCTCCTTAAATTCATTATATGAAGAGGATGGGTATTCATGAGTTTCTTAACTCCAAATAAGAGAGTATCTCCAAATTCTTTCAGATCATCCTTAATTACAACGAATGGATGTTCAGATACGGGTTCAAAAGTAGGAACTGGTACAGGTTGAGGTTCAGGTTCGTTCTTAGCTGCAATGTTTTTGATTGAATTCAACTGAAATAGGGAGGAAATATCAAGGCTGGTTGTTGTAACCTGCTGAGACTCATTCATATTAAGGAAACGTGGAAATCTAAACTGAATTTCAAAAGGACTTGACTCAGTTGGATGTGATGCTTCCGTAGATTTAAGATTTGGGGTTTTCTCCTCCTCAATTGGTGCCTCCTTCTAAGGACTGAGAGGCTCAAGAGCTTGGTCTAAATCCACAGACTCATATCTTAGTTCCTCACTCATTACCTATCTAGCCAGCTAAAAATCTAGCTCCATCTGTTCTTCAGCAGAGGGTATGATTTTGGAAACATATTGTTCCACATGGGGTTCCTCAAGATTGACCTCTTGAAGAATAGGTAACTCTTCCACTATATTCTCTTCTATTGTAGGCTCTTCTAAGGCATGCTTTTCTGAATATTTGGATACTGATTCTGTTATAGCCTTGGGTTGAGTTTCCAAACTAACAGCTTCGTCAGGAGCATGAACTTCTTCTTGAAGAACTTCATGGGAAACAGTTGTTCTATCTTCCTCAACAAAAATAACCTCCTTAGGTGGCACTACATCCTCTTCTTCCTCTTCTTTAGAATACCCAACAAGATCATCTTGTTCCAAACCAGGATTAGAAATGTCCTTCGGCCTTGAGGGATAATCCACAAGATTGAATTTCAAATAAACCTTGTTATTCCCTTCCACCCATTCCATTTTCCAAGTATTCTAGTTTATCTTCATTATTTTGATGGTGGTTTTCGAGAGACAGTATTCATAGTCCATAATTCCTTACTCATTAGGTCGAACCACACCTTTTGTAGGAAGCATGGCAGACATAATCCTAGAGTATAACTGAGAAGTGTAATTGGATGTGATTTTGATCAACTCACACATGTCGTGTATGATATACTAGAACAGGTTGATCTTATGTCCATTTTTCTTGAGGTGAATTATAAACACATATTTATACATTAACACAGAAAAATCACCTTTTCTTAGACTTACTATATTCTATACAAACATAAACAGAAGTCTTCTTTCTCCATCTAATTCAGCAGCGATGTCTCTTCACTGGGTGCCATTTCCAGTTAGGGTTTTTAGAGAATCTTTAAAATAGAAGAAATCGGTTGATGGTGGAGGTGCTCTTTGATAATCATCACAAATTCCCTCATGAGGTATCCTAAGGCATGCATCCCATAACCTCGAAGAAAAATAACATCTATGGCCATTTACCAAACCCCTTACAATAAAAGAAGTCACCATAATCAAATGAGAACTGAATGTACTGGTAAAATTGAGCCACTAACCTAGGATAGATGGGTATATCCCCCTTCGATAACCATTCCAACCAACCTTGTTGTTCTAACACTTTTAGTACCAGAGAATTACTAGAAAGAAGACACTTAGGGAAAATTTCATTCTCTGGTACAACGCTATGGTCTACCATATTTGGATATAAAGGCCCTTGAGGTGTCATCTTAGGTGAAATCTCATTCTTCTTCATGATGCGCTTCTCAGGTTTCGATGATGATGGATGCTTCATCCTTGGCATTCACTGACGGTTCGAGTGAGAGAAATGTTTCAAGGATGAAGGAGTGTTCGAAAAGAGTTGGTAGAAGAAGCCTCGAGTGAAGAATTTATTGATACTTGCTTTGTTTTATTATTTAAGAATGCCAAACGTTACAAAAATAGAAACGTGGGAAAATAAAAGAGGTGAAATAATAATTAGCATGATAAGGGTAAAAAAAGATAAAAAAGGATTTTTACGGTGAGACCGTGACTAGTCATTATGATGAGACAGTGAGTGATCATTTTGGTGAGACAGTGAGTGGGTTTCATGGTGAAACTGTGAGTGAGCTTTTCAGTGCATGTTACGGTGAGACATAAAACATCAGACCGTAATTAGTAAATTCTAACGGTGAGACTGTAAACAAAAAACATTATGGTGAGATAGTAAACATGAGAGACAGTCACTGAGAAACCATAATCATGAAATTGTAAAGTATAATATAGTAAGATATCACACAGTAAGACCTAAAATATTAACAAGTAAGATCTCTATTTGTGATTAATCATTCCTATTCATGTATGATCTAGTCTATTCTCTCAGAATTTAATGGTTTAGTGAATATATCAGTAAGTTGATATTCAGTACCAATAAATTCCAAAGTGATATCACCTTTTTTATAATGATCTATCAAAAAGTGATGTCTTACATCAATATGCTTTGTCCTAGAATGTGAAACAAGATTTTTTAAGTTGTTAATAGAACTTTTTTTGTCACAATTTACAAGTACATGTCTGAATTGATATCCATAATCTGGTAATGTGTGTTTCATCCACAAAATTTTTGCACAACAACTACCAGTAGCTATGTATTCAACTTCTGCAGTAGATAATGTAACATGATTTTGTTTCATACTACACTATGATACTAGTGACATCACTAAAAGGTGACATGTTCCAGAGGTGCATTTTTTATCTAACTTATAGCCACATAAGTCAGCATCAAAAAAATTAACTAACTCAAACGTTTGTCCTTTAGGATAAAATAGTCCATGATTGGGTTTATGCTTTAGGTATTTGAAAATTATCTTTACATCATTTGAATAAGATTCCTTTAGGTTTTCTTGAAAACGAGCACACATACACACACTAAACATAATGTCAGGACGACTAGCTGTTAAATAATATAAAATTCCAATCATTCTTATATAAGTGATATGATAAATAGATTTTCCATCTTTATCATGATCCAACATACAAGTGGTGCTCATGGGAGTGTCACTACTTTTAGTTTTATCCAATCCAAAATTCTTTATAAGATCTTTTGTATATTTACTTTGATTTAAAATAATACCATTTTCTTTTTTGAAAAACATAAAATCTAAGAAAATATTTGAGTTCTCCCATTAAACCCTTTCAAATTCATTTTGCATAATTTTAGAAAAATCAACACATAAAAATTTATCAAAGGTCCAAAAATAGTGTCATCTTTATAAATTTGAACAAATAAACATAACTAGAAATTTGTTTTATAAAAAGAGTAAGATCATCTATTCCTATTGTAAATCTTTTATAAATAAGAAAAGTACATAATTTTTCATACAAAGCTGTTGTATCTTGCTTTAAACCATATAAATCTTTTGATAGTTTAAAAATACTATTTGGAAAATGAGTGTTTGTAGAACTAGGGGGTTGTTCAACAAAAACATCTGTAGCTATATACCCATTTATGAATGCACACTTAACATCCATTTGATATAGTTTAAAATTCCGATGTGCAGCATAGGGAAGCAGGATTCTGATAGCTTTAAGTTTGGATACTAGTGAAAAGGTCTCTTCATATTCAATTCCTTCTTCTTGACTGTAGCCTTGTGCCACAAGTCTAGCCTTGTTTCTAACTATGTTAACTGATTCAGTAACTTTATTCCTAAAAACCCATTTAGTGCCTATGATCAATGTGTCCTTATGTCTATTTACTAATTCCCAGACATTGTTTCTTTCAAAATTATTTAATTATTAGTACATATCCATCACCCAAAATTCATCATTGATTGCATCATTGATATTTTTAGGTTCAAGCTATGAAAAAAAGATTGATGTTCAACCTGATTTATTAGAGAAGCTCTAGTTTGTGTTCCTCTATCCAAATATTCTACTACAACATCTATAGAGTGGTATTTAAGGATCCTAGTTGGTCTAGAAAAGATAGGGCTTGATATTTCAAGTTCATTTATAGTTTTGGGTTCAACATAAGCATATTCTGGAACATTTACAGAGCTGGTTGTCTTCAAAAAAGGTTCATTGTTCTTGTCATTATCGTCTAGAATGGATATATCTTCCTCAAAACATTCAAGAGGGGTCTTAGGTTAATGTGGATCAGTTTCATCAAATTTGATGTGTACATATTCTTCCAAAAATTTGGTTCTCTTATTGAATACTCAATAGACATTACTTGATATTGAGTAATGTAGAAAAATTCCTTCGTCCCTTTTAAAAGAACATTTGTCAAGATTATCTTTATTATTAAGGATAAATACTTTTCAACCAAAAACTCAAAAGTAGTTAACCTTAGGCTTCCTATTGTTCCAAATCTCATAAGGGTTCCATTTAATAACTGGTCTAATCAAGACTCTATTTATAATGTTACATGATGTATTAACAGAATAAATACAAAAGTAAATTGGTTAATCATATTCATTGAGCATTGTCCTAGAAATATCTTGAAGAGACATATTTCTTCTATCTAGTACACCATTATGTTGAGGTGTTCTAGGAGTAGAGAAGTTGTGATTATAGCCATTATGTTAGCAATAAGATTCAAACTCTTGATTTTTAAAATCACGACCACGATCACTTCTCAAGGTCTTGATACTAAGTCCACTAATGTTTTCTACAGACATGGAATATTTAATAAATTAAAAACTGGCTTCACTTTTCGGACCTAGAAAATATACCAAAGTGTATCTAGAACAGTCATCTACAAGAACATAAGCATAGTGCTTCCCAATTTATCTAGAAACTCTAGATAGTCCGAATAAATCCATGTGAACCAACTCGATAGGTTGAGAAGTTGAAACCTCTTTCTTTGAGTTAAAAGAAAATTTATGTTGCTTTCCCTTTTGATAGGGATTACAAACTTTTTCAACTAGGAATTCAAGTTTCTATAGGTAACTAACTAAGTTTTTCCTAGAGAGTTTTCTAAGTGAATGTATTTTTCAGTTTCCTAATCTTCTATTCCAAATCCATGATTCTTCGTGAAATGAATTTAAATAGGTAATATTTTTTTAGCTAAAGAATTCCAATACACAGCATAAACATTTTTATTTCTCAGTGTAGTAAATACGAAAATATTGTTTTAATCAAATACATTGCAAGAATAATTTTCAAATTTTACATTGAAACCATCATCACAAAATTGAGAAATTCTTAACAAGTTATACTTTAGTCCATCAAAAAATAAAAATTTTGAAATTAAAATTGAACCAGTGTTACCAATCAGACTAAGACTATAATTTTTCCTTTTGAGTTATCAGCAAAGGTGAAATATACTCCATAAAATTTTATTATTCTTTTTAAGCATGAAAATTCTAATGTCATTTGTATTGAACAACCAATGTCCAAATACCATTTCTTCCAACATGAACTTTTTAAGCAGGTTTCCTACAACACAAATTTTTAATAGAGAGTGATTTTGGTACCCAGATTTTCATGGGTCCAGATAGGTTAGCAAGAAGTAATTTTTGAACCCAGATTTGTCTAATGGGTTTCATATAATCATTAGTTTCAAAAGATTTTGAAAGATAAACTTTGTTTGATCTATAGCTATGTGAGTATCTAATTGAGAGATAAGAATTTTCAAAACTGGAACTAGCAGCATACTGTCCAGATTTAGGAATTAATCTATTCTTTGTAATCAATATTTGTCCATGTTGATAACCTAAACCAGTAGTATATTTTGGGGCTACATGTTTTACTAGAATTTATGTAAGAGTGTCCTTTCCATTAGTAATTTTTTCTAAATCTTTTCGGATTTTCGCATTAGAAAATTTTAGTTCAGTATTCTCTTTTAGTAGTTGAGCACTCTTTTCATTTTCTAATTCTAGTGCAGATTTGATAGTGATAGTTAAATCTTGATGTTACTTTAAGGCTGTATACTTATCTTTCAGCTCATTACAGGTATCCTCTAGCATGTTACAGTATTTAAATAATTCTTCACTAGATATATTTTCAGCATTAGAATCAAAATCATCTCTAGAATAATAAGAGTTTAATAGAGTATCCAATGTTACCTCAGATGTGTTTTTCAAGAATCACATATTATCTTTTTAATATTTCTCTTCTTTTGTGGAATCAAAATCACTTGAACTATCTTCGGAAGCACTCTAGATTTCTTTTATATATTTTTTGTATTTTTTGTCCTTGTACACCTATTACTTCTTATACTTTAACTTCATACAGTTAGATTTCATATGTCCTTTCCTCTTGCACTCTTTGTAGACTATATCATCATTTTTATAAGTCCTTTTCCAATCCTTCTTCCAATTACCTTTATTTTCATACCTTCCCTTGTAATTTGATTTTCATAAAAATTTCTTTTTTCTATAAAACTTATTAAATTGTTTTGATATCTAATCCATTTCATCATCACTATTAGATTCACATTCTTCACTACTTGAACTATCACGTGCAGCTTGAATTTTCTCTTTGTCCTACATTTTTGAAGTATAGGTCTTGAATGCTACAGACTTCTTCCACAGTTCATAATCTTCTTCTTTGTTTACTTTTAATTCTTCTTCATACATCATCAACTTACCAATCATCTCCTTGAGAGGTATCCTGCCAATTTAACATGATTCTTTTATTGAGACTGACGTCCCTCTCCATATTTTTGGAAGGCATGTTAGTATCTTCATGATTTCCTCCTTTCCTAGAACAGCTTTTCCCAGTGAGCTCATTATATTAACTATCTCCTTAAACATGAGAAACATATCAGAAATAGATTCATCATATTTCATTTTAATGTTATCATACTTAATAGTGTATGTATTTAGTCTTATTTCATTAACATTGGTTGATCCCTCATGGGAAATAGCTAAAGTATCCCAAATTTCAAAAGCATTTTTACAAGGAAATATTCGGTTAAATTTATCACCTCCTATAGCACAATACAAGGCATTCATTGCATTATAATTATTATTGTAATCATATTTATTAGGTTCATCCCAAGTAGTTCAAACAGTTTCTCCAATCTTATAGTGAGTCTCTATAGCACTCCAAATGTCAAATCCCATTCTTTCTAAATGAATTTTCATTTTGATTTTCCATTGGTCATAATTTACACCCTTAAAAAACGGTGTCATGTTGGTACGTACACCTTCTAGTCTATTATCCATAATAATATTTTATAAAATATATTTAAAGAGATAAAATTTAGAAATAACAATAATTTTGAGATCTCTATGATACAACTAAATTCATAGTTGATACTTTTTCACAAACAGATAGTTTTAAAAACCTTTTAACAATCCTCTAATACCTAATGTTGGTAGAAGGGGATACTCAAGAGGGGGATTAATTGAGTTCCAATTAAAAATTTCTGTTTAAAAGATTCATATTGAAATCCCACAATTTAAATAACAAGCTAAACTATAGTGAATTTTCAATACAGTAAAAGTTTAGTTTGGTTCTCAAGAGATTGATTAGTTCTCATTTAATCAAATCTGATGATTATATTAGCTTCTGAAACTAACCTACTGGTTTACAATAAATAAAAACACTTGCTAGTTTAACTATCATAGTATCTTTAAAAAATATTTATATTTAATGTAATTAGCAGCGGAATAATGAGAATAGTTTAAACTAAAATAAGATGCACAAAATTTTTAACCAAGTGGTTCAGTCTCAAGCTAAGACTTAGTCCTCTAAAATAGTTTATATAAAACATTGATCCACACCCTGGATCAGGGTTTATAATAGTACTCAAACTATACAGGTCCTCAGACCTCTACCACAGTTCTACGTGGGAAAGCAATAATAACAACAGCTCACTGGTTGTCCAGGTCCTCAGACCTCTACACAAATCCACAGTGGGATACAAGAGTGTAAAAAAAAGATTGAGTGAGGATTTATAAATCATCCAGTACAGCTTAGGAGTCAGTGAGTGTTCAAATAGAGAGAAGCTCACACTGCTCGTAATGTAATGTAAATGATTATCACAGTCGAGAAATAATATAGAGATGCATTTAGAATTCTCTGGTGTGATGTCAATGTAGTTATGGACTCATTTAGATTGAAGCAGATGATGCTTTGAGTCATTATCTGTATGTTTTGTGTAAAATAGAGTTTCGTGATTCTACTTGTGTTCTCTATGTGGTTCAATCAAGTGAAAATGTTCTTTAGGCTTCAAATATGCTTTGTATATTCAGCTGTTTCAAGTTGCATGCAGTGTGCCTTTCTTCTGAAACTTCCTCGAGGTATGTTATTCATTCTTGTCCTAACATCCTTATTTTTTGTTTTTTTAACACGCTCAATGACTCTTGGTCACACTTCTATTTTTACATGGAATTCAAGTGTTAGAGCCGACAGGTTGCATGTGTTCTGTAACACGTACTGTCTGGTAATATTTCTACAATGAAACATTAATTATTTCAGTTCATTAAAGTTATCAAATATAGCCATTATAAATTAAATTGAAAAGCGACTAAATAGTTTAAGAAACGATGTCACAGTAAGTCATGGTAACTGTGTCTCCTTCACATGGTGTCTAGGTTGATCACGGTGTCTGGGTGTCACGCTGTCTTGCGGTCATGGTATCTTGTTCACGGTTTCTGGTTCACGGTGTCTCAGGTTCATGGTTTCTTTTTCACAGTGCCTGGTTCATGGTGTCTCGGGGTCATGGTGTCTCAGGGTCATGGTGTCTCAGGGTTACGGTGTCTAGCTTCACGGTGTCTGGCTTCACTGTGTCATAAATGCATAGCCAGTGGCAGACTAACGGTGTCATAGACTTTCCAAAGTAACTATGTGGAGTCTTAAATAAAGATAATAATAGAAAGGGTTAGACTTAAGTATTTGTCAATGAAGGTAATCTGAGAGTTGATTAAGGATAATATAAAGTAATTAAACTGAATATAGAGCAATTAAGATCATGCATGGCTCTACTTAAAGTATGAGAAACCATTAGATATAAATACACATGATCAAGATTGAATAGGAGTTAGAATCATTAATACATAATTAAATATGATTTTTGATCATTAAAACATGATTAAAACATGAGGAGTCCAACATTTATTTCTATGATAACATTTTGTTTATAATGTCTGTTTCATTTTCCACAGGTTACACCATGATAAAATTTGTACGAAACCCATTTCGTTTTCAAGAGGTTATACCATGATATTATTCTTATTAATCCCACTAAATTTTATATCAAGTGTACCACGATATAATTATTATGAAACCAATTATTCTTCCATGGGTTATACCATAAATAAATTATTATGAATCCTACATCATTTCACGGGTTTTTCTACGGTAAAATTTTTAAATGATTATGAAACATTTCCCTTTTCCCCAGTTTATGCTATGAAAACCCCATTAGAAACCCCATTTCATTTAATTTGTTATGATATGATGAATTGGATATGACATCGTGGAACAAATATATATGTTTTTTATTATTGGAGGGTTTGGACCAATATCTCCTCTTATTGTATTGGGTAAATATTTATATCTTATGAGATATATAAGATTGAAATAGGGTGTTAGCCATGTTCTGTGAGGGACATTATTCTCTAAAAAAATCTTTGGAGTGAACCTTAACTACTTTTATGGTTTGGGGATTGAAACCCTCCAACTCTAATTTCATTATCATTGATCCATCACAACTATGGAAGGGTTTCTCTATGCTTTTGTGTATGAAATATTTTATATATTATACCAATGTAAATTTCCTAGGGATCATTTCCATAGATTCCCCAGTTATTCTATTCTTATAAACATCCAATATTCACTCAACGAATAGTGATTATGATACATAATATGAATTCTGTGTCATTTCATTGTATGATCATTTTCAACTACCCTTAAGTTTAAGTTATTCCTATATCTCTCACGTGATTAACCTTACTAAAAATTTTATCTCTCCCTTTCTTATGGTTCCATTCACTAGTTTATAATGTGAGGTTTTAAGTAGATAATGTTTGTGTATAATACTAAATGGTAATATCTTCATGGGTGATGTTAAAGATCATTCACCAAATTAGAAGATGATGTATATATCTTTCATAGTCAATGAACAATTATAGTCTTCAGGCATGTCTTTGTAAACATTATTGAATATTCATCAAAATTGTTATTATATCTATTTCTGAAAATATTGGAATCATATTACAGAAGATACTTATATATATGTTTTCCATTATTGACACACTTATTTCTACAATTGATGAAATTTTTGGCCAGCTAAGAATGGTATATTCTCGACACAATGACATAGAATATCTATGTTATATGGGTCCCTACCCCTCGGTGTAATAAATCATGGGTCTCATTGAGATGTATTTTATTCTTCATTGTGATTTGAAATACTATTCTTCTAGAATAGAACAAGTTTTTTTGGGGAAATTGCATCATGGACTTTTTGGAAATGTTTATTAAATGAATTCATTAGTGCGAACATGAATATACAACAAATAAGTTATGATTTTTAGAGAAAGCTTCATTTCAATTGATGAATACTTGTTCCACATTCTAACTATATATATCATATTATGATCCTTGACAAATAATTATAGTAATTATACATGACATCCTTTTCCGTATCATTAATTCATAAGTACAATAAGTATTTGAACCACTATCAAAATTACTACGATGATGAAATTATGGATTCTTAATTAATTGTTGAAGAATAATCCCCACATATACTCATTATAGAAAGAGAATAATATACAACATTGATCATTTCTCATGTAGTATATCAACAAGGATGTTTTGAAAGTCATAGCATGGCCTCCATTTATAAACTAATACTAGAAGAGTCCTATAATTTTTTCATATATGGGCATACCTTATATCTGGTTCAAGATGATTCTATGATTTGTACATAAAAGCATCATGATGTTTCAAAAATAATAAGAAAAAGATAATCACAATAATATTTATATATTGAATTCCTTAATCAAGATATTATTAAAGTGGAACAAGAGGAAAATGATGAAGGAAATACCAAAAGATATCAAACAATATTTCCTAGTGTCTCCCAAAAAATAATATAATTTAATATAGAGACATTCCCATTATAGTTGAACCTTTATATAATCTATTTTGGAATAAATTATCACAAACTAAAGATGGTGGTGTCTTCTTTTACAACCATGACATAGTAAATGCACTAAAACCATGGTCTAGCATGTTTTTTCCTTCAACAATAATTTAAACACTGTTCTATAGGACTGGCATCATTTATATCATAAACACAACAAAAACTAGCCTTGTATGAATCAGGTAAATATAGTAACATGGGGGGTGAATCCTCCTAGAAGGCCATTCTTTACAAGTTCGTTTATTTCCACTATAGTTGTGAACAAACAAACCCCACCAGGACTATGGTCCCTGAGGGACTTGTTGGACTCCCTAATAATAAAAAACATCAAGTAATAACATATTATACCAAGGAAAAACAATCGAAAAAGTACACAAATGTGTCCATAGAGATATATAACTATCATTCATTCTAATAATTTATTTTAAAATACTACTAACCATGGTATCCCTAGAAGATTCCCCAACACTATAAATCAACCAATTTCAA
This sequence comes from Viscum album, assembly GCA_963277665.1. NCBI lineage: Eukaryota > Viridiplantae > Streptophyta > Magnoliopsida > Santalales > Viscaceae > Viscum > Viscum album. The sequence goes on along the minus strand of OY728140.1, from coordinate 1,299,394,014 downwards.
TGATAATTATGATGAAGTAGTTCCCCTAGAATATTCTTCTCTATATGTCCAAATTTTTGTACGTTTTGACACATCAGTGCATGAGGAAGGAAAAAAGTATATTTTTTTTATTCATATGAATGATAGAATACTTTGTATAGAGGGAAATAAGAAAGTTTATTTCATCCACCATTAATTGTTGAATATGAACTCTGGACCCCTTTATAATATCCATCTATCATTATGTTTGTGAATAAATGATAAGGAAAAGGGAAAGGGAATAACCTCATCATTAGGCCATCCATGTAAGAACCATGTTCTTCATTTAGGTATAGATCCTTTATTTTACCAGATTCCTCATTTTAAATGATTAAATATAGACTAATATGAATTACTATTAATGCAATGAAGTTTTTTGTAGTCTAGGTGGCCAGTTGGGAGATTATAATCATGTTTGGGGTGAAAGGGTCTCACACTTGGTCAGTGAATACAGTGTGATTTGGGCCTCATGGCTATGTGATTATGTCTAAAATTTTGATAGTGGATATTGTAATGGTTTTAGAATAGTTTGTCAATGTGTGTGAGAAAATTGTATGGGTTCCCCTTCCCTAAATCTCCCCATGCATGGTTGGAAGATACTTTTTCAAACCATGCCCAAAAAAATGCAAACCTATAAATATGGGTAAAATTAATACATTTTACCTAATTCAAATCTATTTCCAACCATTATTCCCCTTAAAAACAACACACAATAGCCCTCCATCTTGAAAAAAACATTTTGTTTACTATTCAAGGATCTAAGAGATCCCTTTCATATGATCTCAGAAATGAGTTCTGTGTGTCTATCTAGATCTATTTCGATAATATCTCTCTATCATTGTAAATGTTATCCGTTCTTCTCGATATTGTTTGAATTATTAAGGAGAGATATAATTTTCCCAATTATTATGTTCTCTATCCATTGTTCAATTTTATCCCAATCTGAGTATAATTCATAGATTATATTGGATGACCTATCAACATTAATCATAAGGTAGTTGGTCTGATACATTTTGTTAAAAATCTACGATTTTATATATTATGTTCTTTCACGCACCCATTTTCAAGGCATCACTTTGAAATGAAGTAAAATCCTTGAATTTCTAGGCATGAACTATCTAATTTAATAGGATTCTTAATAAATGAAAATGGAAAAGAACCTTTAAAAATAACCTCCCAATGGGTGTTTTGATTAGTTGAACTATACCACCATTGGTGGCTCTAGGAATATGATACCTTTCGGTGGGTCAATTTTTTCTATATCCTTGGGATGTGAATTATGAAATGAATTTTAAATAAAATTGGTGAATTGATTATGAATTTAATTCTTGATTTAATAAAAATATGAATATTGAATTGTATATTGAAATTATTAATGAAAGGGATGGGTTACCAGGACCCTATTATCTTCTCTTGAGTTTCTTTTTTAATCATGAATTTCCCTTTTTATTGAAATTCTGATTTAAGTTAAATAGAGGTGGTTCTATGTAATAGGTTATTTCGGCCTTATAAACTTTTTATAAGGGTTTTACTGCATGTGTAATTTGATTAAAATACTTCTAATCATATCCAATGAAATGAGTCACCTTTTGAGATTATATTCAATTGAATTGATTAGGATGATGGCCCTTCATATATTTAAATTCATTAATTGACACTGAATGTTATATTCCTTGGGTGACACATGGATTCAAATGACAAATTCCATGGATGGAATCATTTTGAATTTAACATGATTATGCTAGATTGATACTTGGATGACTATTACGGACTTCCAAATATTGACTCTTGAAGGAATTGAATATTACATGTCAGGTTCTATGTGGATTCATATGATAATTCCATGGATGGACTCTGGGGAATTTGATCATAATTACATTGGTGGTACTTCATATCCCCTTAGTGGACTACCTTGAAATGAATAGAATGACATGTGTGTGATACCATCCCTTTAGATATACTTAGTTTCTTGAGGATTACCCTGGATGGTTCATAGGGTGTTAGTTATATTACACATCAAGTGAAACATTGATTCTAAAATCGGAATACCAAGGATGGGCATGGGTTCTAAATTGTATTATTCATAAAATAGTTTATGTTACTAGTATTCCAAGATAAAAATTACTCTTGGATTAAGAAATTTTTATACAATATGGATTTCTTCTTTATCCATCCTTTGATCATGTTATCCCAATGGGGGTGTTGGGTTATGTTTTAGGACTTGAGGATTATTTCATGAATGAAAATGAATTAATTATTAAATATGATGTTAATTGAGAAAGGAATGACTTTTAATTAAGAGACATAACTATTAAATTAATTGATTAGATGATCTATTATAAGTTTGAGCCTAGTCCTTATATTCTTATTTCTAATAGTATTTTATTTTTTTATTGTTTACTTCATTCCCATTGTCTATTATATATTCAATAACTTATTGTAACCTAACCCTGGGTGGTTCCCTAGTAGGATTTTATATCACACCTACTATGGGATTCCTTTTTTTAGCCAATCTAACAATATGGTTTTAGGTATGGATAAGGTAAAGTTCTTTATAATAGGTTCTTAATGATTTTATGGGAGAATAAGAGCATGTGACTAAGTTGAGGCCTGCGATGCTAGCTAGGATATTTTGGACTTCTTTAACCTTTGTTACATGTACTATAAGACTACCTTGTATACATGTTCTGGTTAATTCATTAGAGAAAAATAATATGAATTATCATCATATTTTCAAATGAATTTCCTTTTAATATTGTTATATATTTCTATTGGGTATCTATTTTATGCATGATATACGTATTCTTCTATTTTTATTCAATATTCATTCAACTGTGTTACACTACGTTAATATTAAATAGCCCCCCCATGGACTTACTATCATGAACCTTACAAGAGGGCCCCATGTCTTGACTACCCCAAGCCTGCCTCCAATAGGCCAGGGGATGGAGACTAGCACAAAATAGGAATATCCCACAAATGGAAAGAAATTTTCTTATGTATATGTACACACACACACACATCTCCAAGAACAAAATGATAAATGTAAGAACACTAAGAAAAAAATGCATGAATACAGTAATATACCAACCATGGTGTAGGACAGTAAGAAAACAGGAATGCAAATAGGGCTAGAGCACAATCCCAAAAAAAATGAATCTATTATGTTATTGCACAAGCTCCTGAATCTCATCCATAAAAATATCGACCTGAAGGGTAGGTGTAGGACAACTGTCTAAAGTAATCGGATAATACCTTTACCATATGATCACTCTAAAAACCACCTATTCTTGGTCCCCCTAAGACTTTGTCAAAGGTTCTATCATCAACACAAGCCATGAGACATGTGCACAATGCCTTTGCAAGGGTGAGTAATATAATACTCTGTTGAAAACCCCTAAACTACAAAGGAAATACCACTAAGAGAATACATGAGGTATTCCACAAAGGAAAAATATGAAGAACGCCACAATAGAAACACACGAAGTATATTCAATATGGTTATCACATACAGGTATAAGTCTAAATAACAAATAGAATGATTTATAGTTTTGTCCATAGATATCTCTATCTTTATGACACTTGAAGTGTCGATGAAACATGGAGCATCGATGGTGCACAAAGAATCTATGGTTCATAATTAATCAATGGAACATAGAGTGTCAATGGTGCATGGAGAATCAATGGAGCCTGTAGTGGAAATGGTTCCTGAAGCATCGATGGCGCATGGAGCACCGATGGAACATGAATATTCGATGGTGCAAAGGGCGTAATTGGAACATGGGGCATCCATGCCACACGGAGTGTTGGGGGGAATTATAATTCGAGGTGTCATGAGTACCCAATTTCACATAGTCACCATGATCATATATTAACATCTAGCCTCAGGATTCCTCTCGTATGGAGATTGTTGTGCGAGAACATAATACTCATGCCATTTTTTTGTAAACCAACATTCAAAAATAGTCACTTGGAATATCTCAAATATATTGTCTCAACATAAGGGATAAACCACTGTATATGTCTCATCAAACAAAACTCATCTTTGGAAGATATAGCCAATTTAGTGAAAAGGATCAGGTCTTGTCCAGGTCCGACCGGGCCCGACCGACTGACCCTGCCTGACCTAGTTTAGCTGCACCAACACGACCTGGTTTGATCTAGGTATGCATGAATCGTCCTAGAACATTGTTCTGTCAGAGTGGCCTTGTTCTACAGTTTTGACTTCATCGTGTTAGATGACTTTTCTTCCTTGGACATAGCCCTCCCTGGCCATGTCCCTCTAGTCCATGCAATTTCCTAATCATGTGGCCCCTTAGCTCCCCCAGTCAATGTGGCCAGCCACTATGTCTCCTATTCATTGGATGCTATCATTGATTCCATCGTGATCCCATATGGACTATGGTTTATTCCACCATAGGATCTCCAATATAGTCATGTCTGGATTGTGGCCTATTGTTTTCGTAGGAAACCCTATCGGTGACCTTTTTCGTTGGTGTCACGGCTACCGATCGTCGTCGCCTCATCGGCCCATCGTGCTACCTTACTGGACAACTGTGGTGCCTCACCAGAGCCCCATGCTACCTATTTGGATTCCTAGAATTATGATAAATTGTAGACTTAGGTTTCTCATTACCAGATCTATCCTACGGCCTCATCTTTTATTTTTTTCTCCTCAAATCTGAGGGTTCGATCGTACTGTAAACCACCGAGAAATAGTTTACTGGGAAACAAGGGGTTCCAAAAGTGACGAATGAAATGAAAAAAAGGGAGAAATACACAAATAGAAGTTTTATCATAGTTTTTGAATCCTTATTGACCAACAATCATGATTTGGGGAATTTTGGGTTAGAATGAATTAAAGTGTATCCCACTAATAATCGCTGCAACATAATCCCTCCCACAAGTTCGATCGAACCACATATCATACTGTTCATGGGTTAGTCAATGTTCATTGTTGAAACTAATTTTAGTGAATTGAAACACAATGTAACAACCCCTACATGGATTTTGGATCATTGAATGTTGAGGATCTGTTGTCAATGGTGATCTATTAAGAACTCTCACCCACCACTCCTCTATCATCATCTATCATAGAGAGTGATTCTACAGATTCTCTCTAGAGCCTCCAAAAAATTACAGGGTTATGAACATAATCCTAGGTTCTTGTTTAATTTAAATATAAAATTCATTTCCTTCTCTCTACATTTCATCATCTCTATGAAAATCAAAATAAAATTATCCTAAATTTTGTTTTATTCTTTTAAAACATCAAAAAATTATCATTTTCAGCTGACACATGCCAATCGATGTTAAGACCCACATATGGTAAACCCAACATTCCGAATGAAACGATGTCATAAGATTTATAATCCAGGCACCCATTTAGGAGTTATTCCCCTTTTTATTGAAAACTATGCACATGTACTATTTAATATTTTAATATATTCAATCATTTAGTCCAGGCACACCAGCACTCAGAATCACATTTGGTCTCAATTCCTAGTCTTGAAATAATCACATATAGTATTATAATAATTTTTTGTAAAATCCAAGACATTACAAGTTACCTAGGACTTCACTGCTAGCCGACAACATTTTCTATTTGAGGAGATACCTTTGAGTCCATGTTTCCAAATGGGCCTACAGAACCATTCAGTGGTATTCGTGTCTGGGACATTAAAAAATAGTATCATATGTTTCTTTTTGGGTTGTTTTACTATTTGGGGACAATAGAAAGGTATTGGAATGAATATGAGTTTGGTAATGATATATGCCCAGTCGTAGTTAACCCATATACAAGGAAAAAAATTCCTCAAATTTAATTTTTGTTTTTCAGATCTTGAAAATTATAGTTGATTTGATTCAACAGTTTTGTAATGATCTCAATATGAGATTTTATTAGTGATATGATTATGGGTTTATAATTTTTAAATATGATGATATGAGGCTATTCCATCTCATGCGTCATGTTATGAACTTTCTAGAAATCACATACCATGAATTATGGCATGTAATTTAGGTTCCTATTAGTTTTTTATTATTGTTGTGATAGGTTCCATGATATATATAAAACTTATTGTGATAGGTATTCTAGAGTGTGTTATTTTATAGAAAGGGTGGAATACATACATTGGTTCCTTATGATTATTTTCCATTATGGATCGGAACTAGGAGAAACATTTAGTTCAACCTATTTAATGTGAATTTTAATAAATGTGTAATTACTAGGATATAAATTGAAATGAATATATGAATCCAACTGGGAATAAATTGTAAATTTAAATTTTCTTTTAAAATAGAGATTTACCCTAACCTGACCTTAGTAATGGGAAGTAGGTAGTATCTACTTCTTATATATGATATATATGTCACTCTGACCTGACTCGTGAAGTAGTCATAGAGGTGTTTCATTCTTAAGTTATTATAACCATGATTTATGTTTCTACTGCTTGTGATTACGTGCCTAGTTATGACATAAATATATAATTTGTTGCATTTAAATAGTATCCAGTCCCCATTTGTCAAGTTTATAGTCCCTTTTTAAATAAGAGAAGACAAATCATATATTAAAATTATGATTTAAGTGAATGATATGTCTTTAAATGGTTATAAAATGTAAAAGTTTTAAAATATTGGTCATAAATGACTTGGCATCCATATTAAATCATATACATTTTCCCATGAGAATTTAATCATTAAACTAGACACCAAGTGATATTGTTATATAGTTTGTGTTTTATGTAATGTTTAAGATCACTGAAATTAGTAATTATTAAATATTAATAAAATATGTGGCAATAAAAATGAAACTTATAGTGGTATACTTCTCTTAAACCCTCACGTATGGGTTGTTTAAATCTCATTTGATTTTCCTTGGAATAGAAACATGAGCATTTTTCATAGGAGATTATCTTTTTTGAAAATTCTTAAATATTAGTATCTTTACCCAAGTTACTTTTATGTTATCTATACTAGTGTTAGGGTTTGCAATTATGATTTTGTAAGCAGATACACCATGGTAGGTTTCACTCGTATATCATAAATTACATTCTAAATGACATTTTTTTCTAATTCTTGGTGTCATTCAGTTTTCATTGTCCCTTATAGGTCACATAGTTTTTAAATTACACACCTTCTTGGATGGGTGGTCATGTTTTACATGACTTTTTTACGAGGGTGTTCATTGAGGAATGCCCACTTTCAACATGTTATACATGCCTAGGGAATTCATAGGTGCTTCATAAGTCATTTGACCGACTCTTTTTCATAGTTATAGAGGACATGTTATGTCTTCTTCCTTGTTAATAGTAATATAGGTCAATACTTGATACTAGAATTCATAGGGATGATGGAAAATGTGTATTATCAAAGATGTGTCATTCTACATTGGAAATATAAGGGTTGTATGCATTTATATACATGATAACCAATGATTTTATAAATGGTGAAACAAACTAGTTAAGTTTGGTATAATTGTAGAGCCTTTTTATATTGAGAGTTTTTTAGGACAAAACTAGATTATAGTGGAATGGGCTTAAAGGAATCGTCTTTGACATGATTTGTGGGACGAATTTCTAGAGTCCCAGGTGATTTGAAACACATTCCAGTTTCGTTTGTCCTTCATTTGTTATGTTTTTATGTGGTGTTCATTACTCAGAGGAGTGACACATGTATGTTTATGTTGAATATGATCTTTCATTCTTTTGAGTGGCTAGTATGTCTCTCTTTTTAATGAATATGAAACTCCTAAGGTGATGAGCATCATGATTGTTCTAGTGTTGAGTGACGGTGCTTGCTCAGTAACACCACATTGATGGATTTTAATGTGTATAGAACCCTTGATGAACACTATTGTTCTTGAATGGACTTTGGTTGTAAATCATGATCAATAAATAAATGTCTCAGGTGGTGAAGGCATTATGTATTGTTTCATGGTGCGTTGGTAGGTTAAGTTAATATTATTTCAAGAAGACGACTTGTATTCATTTGAATTATTTTCTTGGTAATAATTGAATCCTCTTAGTATATTCTTATTAGTGATAAGTATTCCCCCAATCTTGATATTGTCTTTGATGCACTAATAGGACATCGTCAATTTGCCTCACTAATTTTTTAAAATCAATTATGCAAGATAAGTGGTTCCTATTCGTATAGCATGTTGGAAGCATGTATTTTATCAAGGCATGGTTATTCCTAAGTGATACATTTGTTCCCAAATATGAACTCCTTGGATGGACAATTGGAAAACATCCATTTTCTTCTTATTTGAAATTAAGTATGATTCCACTCTTGGATCAGTCAATGTTTGGAAGTCGATGTCTTAGATTATTATTAATATATCACTTATAAACATACAGTATATGATACCATGTATTAGTTCTCTAGACTCGATTTAAAAGAATATGAGTTTACCCCAGACTTATAATGAGCTCTTAGGTAATGTTTAAAAAGGGTGTTGATTCATGTGGGATGGATCTAGGTTACCTTGAAGCACATGTTAAGGTGAAAATTATTAAATGGTCTGGTGATTATATGACCAAGTAACATATCCATGAGTCATGTATGGATTTTTTGGATGTGTTCGTGGTAAATGAAGTATTCCTTGTAAGACGTTTTAGAGATTTTGATTGTAATATTCTAGCCATTTAATCCATTAGATTTTAAGAAAATTCAGCCTAAGAAGCTTGACTTGTTTTTCTATTTAGTTTATTTGAATGATTGAATGCAACCCAATTAGAAACATGTAACTGGATTAAGTCAAGTGTGGTTTAATGGTTATAAGTGATTTCTTATAAATTTTCCATTAACTTTTTCTATTTTTTCAATTCAAATTTGACTATTCCTTTATGTCCAGGTACCTGATATGACATTGGATGTAGTCATCTTCACCAGTAATAGTGACTTGGTATCAAAACAAATGTAGTTTGTTTTTTATGATATTTTCACCTATTAACACTTGAAGTCAGAACACTAGTAACTTGTTGTAGTTTTTTAGACGTTACCCATCCATAAGTGGAAGTGAATTGATGTTGTGATTAATTCCATGACATGTTTATGGAGGTTTGATCACAGTAATGATTTTTTATGGATTTTTGTAGAAAGGATCCTGAATGTTTCACATTAACTACCAATCAAGGAAACCATTAGTGTAGATGAGCATGGGAGGTTTTTTATCTATGAAATTGTATAACATCACGGGGTCTTGTGAAATATCATTTTAGATAGGGATTCTCACTTTACATATTGTTTCTATAATAGTTCACAATGGGAATTGGGAACACATGTGCATCTGATCGTATTATACCACCCTTGGACTGATTTCTAGTCGGAGCTTTTGATACAGTTTCTTGAGGACATGTTGTAAGCATGTGTCTTGGATTCTATGGTATAGTTGTAGAGTCATAAACCCCTGAATGAATTCACCTATGATAATATATTTTCCATCACTATTAAATGGGAACTTATGAAAATTTATACAATATTTAATGTAAATCACCCTTGGGTTGGTTAGTGGTGGGAGAGGGATCTATATATGGATCACTCATTGTTCAGGAGACCATAGAGCAGATGAAGTAGATTTGAATGTGGATGTAAACTGCACAATATTGTTAGAAAGCATTCAACGATCACCGCATATGACCTTTTTATTTATTTTCTAGGGATCAGGTATTCTTATATGTATTATAAATGCTGGGACATAGGAGAATTAGTAAATAGGGAAAAGATTCATGATGTCATGTTGGGCCATTCAAAATTCTAGAGAGGGTCGGCCCAGTAGCCTATCGTTCACATTTTTTCAAATGAATCAAATGGTGTATGACATAATCCATGCTTCTTACTTTCAACACTATTATTCAAACTGATCTTATGCCTTTAATCCTATGGATATTGAGTTATAGGTAGGTGAATCTTTTGGGGATCATCCAATATGTATTATGGATCATCGTACAAAGGTTATCCACGGATGATCAGTCACTATAGTATGGGTGTTATAGAAACATGGATGGCTACTAGACGCGACCAAGGAGTGGGAGGATGATGTACAATTATATTCGTGAGAGTTGTTCTCAAATATTTCTTTATCACCATTTGGGATGGAATTTGGGAGACAAATATCTTTAAGGGGTTGAAAAAAACTATTTTCATCTCTAAGGTATGAATCCTTTATATTTTATCAAATCATAGTTTAAATGATTAAATATTGCATAATATGAATTCCCTTCTAGTGTATGACGGTATCAGCAGGCTCTGGGAATGAATCTGTGCTCAAAAACCATTTTTGGGATGAAAGGGCCTTTCAAGTGGTTAGTGAAACCCATACGAGTTGGGCCACATGGCTATAAGGCCGGGTCTGAAATGTTGATAGTTGATATTTTCACTATTTTTTGAATGGTCAATCATACCATGTTAGAAAACTATTAAGGTGACCCTTCCTTATATCAAACCTTGCATGGTGGGCACATGGTTTGTAAAATGGTTTTCTTAAACTATGTGAGACTATTATTTTGGGTAAACTTACAAATTTTCCCCTTAATTAAATATATTTATAACCCTTAATTCCATTCACTCCAATGCACACCAGCTATCAAGGTTTAATAACTCTTTGATGACTATTCTTGGGTCAAAGAGACCTCTCCCATCTAAGAACAAAATATAGGGTCATTAATCTCATTAGATCTATATCAATAAGATATCAATTCCTTTTAAACCACTCTTCATTATTATAGATATTTTATATTCTATTTATTTACAATCTAATTTTCTCTATTATTAGGTTCTTCATCTGTTTATTGATTTTCTCCCGATCAGAGTTGAATCATGAGATTTTATTAAAATATATATCCACTATGTACCAACTATATGTCATCTTATGCCTTTTGTTAAAATTCAATGCATTTATAAATTTTCTGGTGTCGCACGCCCAATTTCCAGATGTCACATTGAAATGAAATTGAATACTTCAATTTTAAGTCATGGCCTATAAAATTAAAGTGGATTTTTGATAAATGAAAAATGGATAAGAACCATAAAATCGAACCACCCTATGGGTGTGTGGATTAGTTTCACTCAGCCACCATGAGAGGCTCTTGGAATATGAAACCTTTGGTTGGGCCCCATTTTCACTTGGCATTAGTATGTGAATTTTTAAATGAATTGTAAATAAAAATTGTGAATTCATTTAGAATTTAATTGTGAAATGAAATGAAATATGAATTTTTAATATTATATATTAATGATTAATGGAATTTATTTGTGACTATGACCCTATGATATTTCCTTGAGTTTCATATTCAATATGAAATTTCTCATTATATTGAAATTACCATGTGAGTTAAAAGAGGCTATTCCATGTAATAGTTTTTTAATGACGAGATGTGTGTTATAATTATTTTCCCATAAGTGTAATTGGAAGAGAATCCATCTGATCTTAGAGAATTACTTGAATATCCTTTTTAGGTGATTTTTAATAGAATGGGTTAGGGTGATGACCCTTGGTATAAGATAATTTATTAATTGGTATTGAATGTTATATTGCATGGGTAATATGTGAATTCAAATATGAATTCCATGGATAGACTAATTTTGAATTTACCATGATAATTCATGAGTGATACTTTCAGTATTAATATAGAATGCCATATATGGATCCATTAGGTAATTAAGTATCACATTTGGATTTACAAATGAATTCATATGAGAATTACTTTGATGGAATCAAGTTAAATTTGATCATAATGACATGGGTGGTACTTGGGATCCACTTGGTGAATTAATGAGGATCGACCAAAATGATATGGTTGTTATACCACACAAAGAGTTATAACTAAGTTCTTGAGGATAATTATGGATAGGCTTGTAGGGTGTTGGGTATATTAAACCTAGACGGAGACTTGGATTTTATCTCTGGAATGCCAAGGATGGGATGAGGGTCTGAATTGAATTTTAAATGAAATGGTTTATGTAGTTCTTCTTTAAAGGCAAAGAAAAAATTTTCATTCAATTATTTTTATAGATTATGGATGGATTTTTGAGGAATATATGTATCATGTTATCACTGTTGGTGATGTCAGGATTCATTCTAGATTTCGATAATTATTTCCTAAAATAGCTGAATTTTTTTTAAACATGTTGATAAATGATAATGTCCTGACCGGTAATTCAGATGCTTTCATCTTAAATTAATTAAATAAAAAACTATTATAATGGAGAACCCGAGACTTATCATATTCCAACATACATTACTACACTTACATGTTGTTTACTTCTTCCATAGTGTCTATTATATAATAACTAATATTTTGGCACCAATCCTTGGGTGTTTTCCTACTAGTATTTTATCTCACACTCTACCTAGTCCACCATTGGGAGCCCAAAAATACTATATGGATGAAGTTATTGATAAGATAAATATCCTTACTACAGGTCTTGATGATTTATTAGGAGAAATAGGGCATGGGATTGATCAAGGGCTTGCAATGCTAGTGATGATATTTTGGACTTTTTGAACCATTGCTCCATGTATTGTTTTCCTTCCTTGTATACATATTTTGGATTCTTTAATAGAGTCATATAACATGTACTGTAATCATCTTTTAATCTGATTTTCCATTTAATGTTGTGATTTATTACTACTGGGTATCTATTGGAAGTATGATTTATATATTCTTTTATTTTTATGCTATTGTCATTTCTATGTGTTACAATTTAGTAAGACGGAATTTTCTCCCAATGGACTCACCACAAACCCTCAATGTTAGTTGGAAGCCTAAAGTGTTTCTGGATATTTTGTTGAGTATATGTGGTCAAACATGCTTGGGTCCCCTTTCAGTGGAATCCAGGTATGAGAGGATATAATCCATCTCCAATATATATCATGCTAAATTCATATTTATAATATATCTCATGATTATGATTGGAATTTAAATTATTTATGTAGTGGTATATTGAAATTTTATAATGAAGTGAACTCGGTGAAGATGATTTCATGGATGAGGCATAAATTATACCAACTAATTTAGAAGAGAAGAATAGGGTTCCCCCACCTACAAAAAAAGAATTGGAATACAAGGTAGGTGACAAGAAACATTGGGATTATTTGTAAACAACATCAATTGTTAAACATTCTTCATATCACCATTTGAAAAATCAGCAAATTCTTTCCTAGGTGATCCATAATATACACACTTCATTTAAAGGAGTGAAACATCTAGTTGAGTTGTATGAGACCATAACAGCTTAATTAGAGGAAATCAAAACGAATTAGGAAAAATAATATATTTGAAAGAATTATATTTATTGGGTAGAATTTATTCATCCACATAAGAATTTTACCTATGTAATTAATCATTATTTAATGGAATGGTGACCTATAAATAATCTCACCAACATCACCCATAGCATGGATCGATGTTGGAGACACAGGGGCATCAAAAGTTGAAAAACTATGATTATTTTTCTAGACCCAAGATGAAAAAATATTTTTTTGAAAAAAGAAATTGAAAATGGAACCATTTCAAGCTGTGAAGACCTCTATTTTAAGTTCATATATATTTTTATTCATCATTGAGGAATTGAAGAGTCTTTAGCCTCTTTAATAAATAATTGTGTTAGAATAATATTCAATAATTTTATTTTAGGACAAGTTTTCCTAAAATATTCATTGTATATAAAGCCTTTCCATGAGAATTTTTTTTGAGATATGCATAGAAAAACTACAGGATAATTTTTCAACCATATTGATCCAAAGAAGGTATGTTGTGTTTTTTGAAAACATTCTATAATTGATCAACATCAAGAAGATGTTCTCTATCGATCCATGGTTAAATATTATATCAATTCATCCTAACATAATAAAAATTCATGTAAGATAAAAATAGATATTATTCTTTTGAAATAGGTCACATTGAAACTCTAAACTCTTAAAAAATTCAAACATTATGTAGTTAGACTTATTATGTAACAAACACAGTTATGATAGAACAAAATATTTACATTACTATTAATATTTATTAAATTTTTATACTAAATATAAAAATATTAAACATAATTAATTCAAATTTTCCAATATTTTTATTTAAAAGTTTAGTTAACAAAATTTAGAATTTTAATTTGAAAAAAATTAATAAAAATTAATAAATTATAATATCAAAATTTTAATGCGGTATTATTTTGTGATATTTTTTAAAATATTAAAATTTTATGGAATTTTGAGAAATACCTATTTTTCAAAAAATGTCCCTTATTTTCTGTAAATTAAGTAATTTAAATTCACATTATTTCGTGAGTAGTATTTATTTTAAAAAATTAATTATATAGTTATATTTAATCATTATAAATTCTTTTGAATAAACTTTTTATTAAATTTAATAATAACTTAATTTTTGGGTTTAAAAATAGTTTTCCCTCAAAACTATTTTAATGTGCCTAATGTATCTCCATTTTACTTAATATTATCCCCCAATGAGGAATGTTTTATATGAAATTTATAGATTATAAATCATTAAATATTAATTTGAATTCATATAATGGTTATTACTAGTCATACAGTTAATATAAAATCATGTCTTTCTTGTAAAATAATCTTGTTGGAAAAGACTTTTTGGTCTCATGTACATGGATATTTAAAATTTTATATTACCAATTATATGATTTGAATAATGAAGAATTGATTCCATAATATGAGATACAAATATTTATAATACCTATTATGGTAAAATTAATTTTGGACATTAATGAAGAGTGAAAATAATAAAAATTAATTATTGTGGTATAGGTAAAAACAATTTTAGAGAGGGGTTAAACTAAAATGATAGGGGTTTAAATAACAAAACAAATTTTCTAGAATATATTTTATAACAAAATTTAGTCTTTATCATGTCTTTCTATCAATAATAGTCCATTTTGGAGCCTTTTGGTGTGGGATATATGTGGGTACACCTTTTGGTTTCAAAAGATTACAAGATTGAAGCTCACCTAACATATAAAACTCCTACCTCAACTCAACTCTTATTAAAACTTAATAGCCATTTTTATCAAACAATACCTACCCAAATATTTTAATTGCATCAATAAACATGTACTATAACTGTTATTTTGATCATAAAGTCATCCAAACAATGCTTTTGGTTATTACCTCAGGAGGTTTCACAAAGAAGAAGTATCATGCTTAACTGCGCATATTTATTTTATTTCTACTTAAACCAATTTAAATTATTAATAAATATTACTAATATAATAAAAAAAGTGTCCCTAAAACAATTATATGTTTTTATTCTAATTTAATAACATTATTCTATCTATTCCTTCATAAAATGTGACACAAAATCATCATCGTGTGATTGACAAACTACCCCCTATCGAACTGATGACATTTGTTTTCATTCATTATCTTACAAGGATATTTCTAATGATATATTTAATGCATATCTATGATTTTTAACATATTTCTACTTTTGGATATATTATATCAAAAAAACTATGTTAATTATATTCTGTGGGGATACGATAAGATTGCTCGTCTGTACGGCGGTTTACCACCTCATGGAATGATGTGATTCGTTTATTACTACAGCCTTATATAGAATGTAATGATGGTAATTTTAATGAATATATGTGATATAAATTAAATCATAACATTATTAATGACATGTCTATCATTCTTAAAATATAATATATCATTTCATTCATATATAGACAAATGAAAACGTCCATCATGTATATGTGGACTATCGCCTCCTCGAAGTGATGTGATAATTTTTTTCATCACCACATCACAATAATGATAAATATAAGTATATTTAATGAAATAATATGGTATATATTACATTATTATCATTATATAATGTTATAATATTACTTAAATCATTTCCATAATGACTTTTGACAAATGGAAATTTTACTCATGTGTTTGTACGAACTACCATCTCCATAAACATAATATAGTTCATTTTTTAGTACCATATATCTTGATTAATTTTAAAAATATAATTGTTGTTAAAATATTATAAATATTTAATTATTATAGTTTTTTAGTTTTTTAAATTCTGATTTCTTTTACCATAGTCGACAGAAAAAATTCTTGTTTGACATATGAGTCGAATACAGTCAAAACATCTGAAGAAAATTTAATTAATTAATTAATTGAATATATAATTTTAATAATTAAAAATTAATATTTATCATGAAAAATGTTATAATTAATTTAAATAATTAATATAATTTTATTATTTAGGATTATAAATACCCATATGACAAGTCGGAATCAAGGTGAAGGACTTTGTCTCAATTTCCATTGATTGAGGCATATATTGATGATGAAAACCTCCATTCATTTATTAGGTATATATAAGTACACTTTTACATGTTATACCATTAAATTTTCACTAATCATTGTTTAAAATATTTTTTTAAATTAATCATTATTGGGGATTACAATTCAATTCTTTCTAAAGTAGTAAAAGACTTTTATATTTAAAAAATCATCTTTTAAAATTTTCCTTAAAAAAATATTTATCTTTCATGTTCATATCTTTTAAAATATTTTTATAATTAAATTATAAAAAGATAAAAAATTTATAAAATGGAGATATTTTATTTCATTCAAATTTTCCAAGAAAAAGTAATCATTGTGTAAAATGCTTGAATTTATTTCAAGAAGACAAAAGTAATGTTCTATTTTAACATATATTATGAAAATGACCTTCCACTCCACTATAACTATTATTTAATGTTTGTTTTATATTATAATAATTCATATTTTCTACAAATAAAATACATATTTCTCTTTTTATAGTATATTGGTTTTAAACATTGGTTTTTAAAAGAAAAAGGTAATTTCCTTATTGAGAATGAGGTTTAAAAAAACATTTGGTATTGAAATTACATTTTTAAATGAAAAGGGTATATTGATATCTAAAAGGGGCTTTGACATGATTGTTTTTAAAGACCCAAGATTGTCTTACATGGAAGTTACATTACATTTTTAGAATACATAATACAAGAAAAAAACTGACGCCCAAAGACCACATTAGTTTAGTGCCTCTGGAAACATAAAACCAAATATTATAACCTGGTGAAAGATCATCATCATCTCCCATAAAGATATTTACCTTTTTGTTTTCCCACATCATACCTTTCTCTATATCCTAGGGAAAAGAAAAAAATAAAAGGATGAGAATAAATTCTAAGTAAGGGTAAACATGGAGATGATAAAACAAACCATAAACATTTGAACATAAAATCATGAACAAAGACTTTAAAAAATCAAAATCTTAAGTTGTGAAATAAAACATGGTAGTATGTAAGGCAGAGATCATAAAGATAAATTATCCATAATTGGATATAATTGTAATAAAACAAATAATTATGGAAAGATAATAAGTATATAACATTATTTCCATAGTATACAAGGCATTGTTTCCAAGACCATCATTGTGTAAAAAGACCTTTACTAAACCGGGTTTACATGTTGTTCCAGCCATGTATTACTGAATCAGATTTACATTCCATTCCAGTAATTTATATCTCATGAGATATAAATCTTTACCCAATGCATTGGATGGAGATATAGGTCCCACCCATCTCATAATTAAATCATTCTTAAATGTTCCACAGAAACAAAAATCTGTTATCATAATTTAACCCATGAAATAAAATGGTATTCTTAAACATCATTTCATCATAACACAATATATATAATATAAATGGAAATCATAAAAATTAATCCATCATAAACACAATAATATCAAATTAATAATAGGGATAGAGACAGAACTCTGTGTTATCTGAGATTGAAAATAAGTTTCATAAAACACTTGAACATAATTCCAGAGAAAAATATATTTTTTTCTTCAAAAATATTTTCTTTTCTAAAAATGACAGAAAATTTTAAAAGAAAAAAACTTATTTTATAATAAAATTAAAATATTTTCGAGGATGCTTCATTGAAATAAGTAATTATGAATATTTATAAATCCATTCATTCCTTATAAGTTAAAAAACATTCACCTCATAATTTTACCTATAAACTCAAAAAGTACCACATATTGTAAAAAAAAGAAAGATTCCTTCCATACCACATAGTAAAATTCAATAAGGTGTAAATATGACTTTAAAAATACATGGATTTATATTTAAAAAAATTGAAATCTTTTTTATAAAACATCAACATGGATGACAAATATGACCCCAGAAAATTCTAATGAATAAACAATCTTGGGTAAAATGAGATTGGAAAAGTTATTCGTTACCTTAGGTATAATTTCTTCCATATGTATCTAAAACTCCAGTATAGTGGGATTCAACATAGTATTTTCTTTTAAAAGAAACATAATAAAATTTATGATATCATATATGATTCACTTACAACTTTATGTTACCCGTTCATTTGTCAATTCCATGTAAAAGCAGCGTTTTGGGTAATAATCGTTTTATTTATCGTATGTGTTTTCAATTTTTATTCATGATATTAGTACTTATTTCATGATTTACTAACATCCAGAATTTAAACAATGATTTATATATAACATATATTAATTATATAAATATATATATAATTTATAGATAAATTAAATTGAATACACTATTCATGGAGATAGTAAGTCGTACGTACGCATGAACACTATTTTAGTTTCCGTATTGAATTTAATGGAAGTAAGTAAATGAAATATATATATATATACCTAAATTCAGTATCATTATTATGTCATTTATTTTATGATTATTTATTATATATACTTTAAAATCATTATTGAATGGTTAACGTGGAGAATGAATCTCATAGCGTCGTGGAGATGGTAAGTTGTACGTACGCACAAGAAAAGATATCATTCCCATAATTTATGAATGTTATTGAATTGGATGGTGTATAATATCTCATAATTAGTATCATGTTATAATAATAATATATTGTTATTATTTCTACCGTTATTCTAATTCATGTATGGTGGTGGTAAAAAACAGATTACTTCGCGGCGTGGAGATGGTAAGTCTTATATACGCACGCACTGTGATTTTTTTTATAGGATGGATAGAAATTTATATATGGATGTATAATATTTAAAAATATATATAATTATATTAGTGATACTTGTGTTATTAATTTATAATTAAGCAACTAAAGAAGAGGATGTAGAAGAATAATGAAATTTGAAATAATCGGTAGAAGGGATTACCTCTTCCTTGACGTGCCTCCTTTAAACATCCACATTGGGCAATTGAGTTGGTCTAGTGATAATACCATAACCTAAAAAATGTCACTAGGTATTTTTTGAATAGAAATGGAAAGTTTTTGTTCCAATCATGAAGGCCCAAATTGAAGTGAATATGAGAGGTAGGAGGTGCCCTTTTATAAGAGAGGAGAGGGATACTTTAGAAAACTCTAAAAAATATTAATTAATAATAAAATCAAACCCTAACCAAAAACCTCCGAAGTGTACCAATATAAAATTTGAGATGAGATGTGGTTTTAATCTCATAATCAAATGGATT
This sequence comes from Viscum album, assembly GCA_963277665.1. Lineage (NCBI taxonomy): Eukaryota > Viridiplantae > Streptophyta > Magnoliopsida > Santalales > Viscaceae > Viscum > Viscum album. The sequence goes on along the minus strand of OY728140.1, from coordinate 1,299,374,505 downwards.
TTGAAAAACTTATTTTGTCAATCTAAACTATATCCTTTTAATTGACACATAGTTATTCTATTAAATTTTATTTTCGGTAATAACATTCTAAATGTTTCAAGATTATAAATATTTACATATATGCTGTTAATTGACCATAAATTGGTATTTCATGATATTTTAGATCTTATAATTATCACTTAATAAATTATAATTATCATTTCTGCTTTTTAAATAATTTAATAAAATATTAACTTTAAAAAATATCAATAGTGTAAATTTTAAAACTACTCATTTATTTCAATTTAAATAAAATGCTCACAAAAGATAAAATAAAACAAAAATATTTAATACATCAAAAAAAATTTTAGCCACCTACTAAATTCATCAGGACTGTTAATTATCACATATGATATTTTTTTTAATATTTTTAATCTATTTATTTGATATTTCTTTTCATAAAATAATTTTTACATCATAATTATGTCATCATTAATGATAATTAATTGATCTATAAAAATTATAAATAAATTAAAATTATGTAGATAATCTAACTATAAGAAGCCAAACGAACCCCAAGTTGTTTATTATTAATATATATAACCTTATCTAAGTCTTTTGGCCGAACCTTAGATTTTTAGGAATAAAATAACAATTACCAATATAATATTTGTTTTAAAAACTATTTTATGTCAATTTTGACACTATTTAGTAATTGATTTTTGTGAAAATCATAACAGAATTATTAGTTCAAAAAAAGTTAATTAAATAAATACTAACATGTCATATTAACCTATAAAATTAGTGGGATTAATAAAAAGTCTCAAATTACATTTATTTTGGTGTTTATAACATCAATTATGTCAATATTTCATTAATAAGATAATTACTGCATCATCATTGTGTCATAAATAAATTGAATTATTTAATGTCTAAAAATTACAAATAAAATACCATTATGTAGGAAATCTTTTTAGCTTTCAAATTAATATTTATAGTCGAAAATATCTTATGTATAACCCCATATTATAAATTATTTACTTATTAAACATCGATTTTAAGTATTTTAACCCTTCTTTAAATAAATTAATAATAAATGTCCTAATCGAATCCAAGTGGGCCTAAATGGTCATATTTTATTCCTAAGTTTGTTTTTGGTCGAATTACGCTTATCCAATAGAATTAGTACATGTGTTAGGGTAATAATAATATCATCTTTACCCTTAATTACCCTATTTACTTTTTACCGTGGTAAAAAAAAGTAAAAAGTTACTATTCACCGAAAAATTATTTTAATCTCATTGAACCACATTTTACTTACTGACATCAATCGTGTCTCTCGAATTTTTGAAATTCCACTCACAGAAGCGGTAAAATTATGTTTTATGAAAAATTCAGTTTTTTTTTAACTACCACTTAGTGGTTTCACTATTCATCAAAAATTGAAAGTTTTCAGAAAAATACCAAAATTTCACCCTAGGCTAATTTCGATATTCCGAATCCAAAAATGAAGTCCATTTTGAAAAATAAAATTTATAAAATTTCAAAAATTGGTTATTACTATTCATAACAGCTAGTTTTAATAATATTTTAATAGCATATCGTTGTTTAGTGAAACTCGGTATTGCGTACGACGCAAGTTATCGAGGAAGGTCGCAATTTCGTGCAAAGCAAGCCAAGCAAGTGTTGTGTAGAAAAATATTCCTTTGATGATTTATATAACATAAAAGTCTCGAGTGTTACAGAATCCCTTCTGTTTGATAGGGAATTTGTTTATATAGTGGACTGCTTAGATTTACACCAAACATTGGTTTTTGAGGTTTTATGGGTCCTCATGTATAGTAATTTGGTGGATCATTGCTTTTTTTCCTTGTTAGAACTTGTATAATATTTCAAACATTGATTTTCGTGGAGTATGGGCCCTCACGGATCGAAATATAGCACCTTCTGCATTCGTTCAAGTGTTTTTCTTGGCTTTGAAGTAGTTTTTTAAGCTTACTGTCTAGAAAAACCCAGAATACACACTGTGTAGTGTTCAATGCATGCCATGTGTTCTTCTGCTCAGGAAGAAACTATTTTTCAAAATTACACATCGTGTACTTATGTACATGCCGTGTAGTCTATAAACTGTGTCATAGACCGTGTAGGCAGAGGCACGAGATGGGGAAATTCTTATAGGGACACATAGTGTACTAGTTTATCATGTCGTGTAGTCTGAAATAGGTACCCCAGCCGTGTCATGAAAAACATGGGTCATGTTATCCTTTCACATACATGTCATTTCTAAATTTTGCATGTGGTGTAGTATGACCTGGGTACCCGACCGTGTCATGAACAACAAGCGTCAGTGTTACCGCTTCTCATACACGTCGTGTCCTCCTAGAACACACCGTGTAGTTTCAGCTGTGTAGCTGGTTGTGTTGCAAATAACACGGGACGGTGAAGCTTGTCGGAGTACACATCATGTTCACCTTGAACACGCCATGTAGTTTTGTCTTAAGAGAGCCGTGTGGCCAGACCGTGTAGAAGGACTCGGGTAGGGAATAGGATTCAAGTACAAGTCGTGTGTTTAGACAACACAACGTGTATTTAGAATCATAAACGACCTGTTTAGGTTGGATTATACTCCCATGTGAATGACTTAAGGGAACACACCGTCTAAGAAAAGTACACGCAGTGTAGTCATGTTTTTCAAAACATGAATACTTTCTTTCTTCAATTCCATTCTTGTCCTTATAGTTTTCAGTTATTGATAATATTGAATCTATGGTGCGCATTTGACATTGTAGAGTAATTCCATCAAAACGTCCTCTGGTTGACCTCCAATTGAGGGGTAGTGATCAGACACCTGATATGGCTGATCAAGGACTTCCTGTAGATCCTCATGTTGTGCCAGCCTTAGCACCAGCGGTTATACCAGTTGCAGGAACAGATGAGCAGTTTAGGGAGTGTTTTCTAAGGATGATGCAGACCTTCCAGGGAGCACAGCCTCCTGCCCCATAGATGGATGATTTGACACAGGTTTTCTAGTAGCTGCATCCTCCCACCTTCTCAGGGGTACTCAGACCTCAGGATGCAGAGTCGTGGCTTGAAGCCACACTAATGATCTTTGAGCATCTCGAGGTACCACCGAAGATTAGGGTGAAGCTCATGACCTATATTCTCTGAGACTCCACCAAGAGGTGGTGGTATGTCATCTCACAGGCGGGACGCCACCAGAATATGGCTTGGGAGGAGTTTCATCATATCTTCTATTATTAATTATATCGATAGACCTTGAGGGCCGACCGAGCTCGGGAGTTCATGAGCTTAGAGTAGCGTACTCTTTTTATGATAGATTATTCCTCTCATTTCATGGAGGTGCAGTGTTTCACGCCTATCCCTGTAGGTGATGAGTTGTTCCTGGTTAGGAAGTTTTAGGATGGCCTTAGGTAGAAGATCCATTCCCGGTTGAACATCTTCAGGTTGAATTCGATATCCTTTATCATCAACCAGGAGCTGATCACAGAGCACAATCTGATAGATTCTGGAGTAGTGAGACATGGTGGTTTGATATCTATAGTTAGTATTCCTCCAGCTGATAACAGAAAGCACCATAGGGAGATTTCATTAGGAGATCATAGTAGGCGGGATGCACCTTCTGGTATCCATGTTGAGTGCTACCAGTGTGGGAGGAGTGGTCATATGAGGCCACATAGCCCGAGAGACCTGATGGAGTGCTGATCTTATAGCAGGATGATCCATCTCTAGTGTTTCTATCAGTTTTTTCCTATAGAAACTGGAGACAGGGGTTCTTCGATGACACCGTTTTCAGGAGCATCACCACTAGTTTCCCACCAGTCTGGGAACTAGAGTTCTTCCGGCCATTCAGGCTGAGGTGGAGGTCATTCCTGGTGTGGTCAGTCACCGTTCTATCAACGACAGCAGGTCGGATCATCTCAGAGGGGTCAGGAAGCCTCATAGGACTATGGAGGAAGCCAGAATTTTATGATTTAGTAGACCCAGCAGGAGCAAGATCCCAAACCTTCCACCGTTAGAGGTACGATCTTAGTAGCCCAAGTTTTATATTCTTCTCTTTTCGACGCAGGGGCTTCTAATAGCATTATCTCTGTTATTGTTGTGGAAGGCCTTGGTCTCTGCATCTTTTATTCTACTGATATCTTGACACTAGACACACCATTGGAGACTAGATCCGTTAGTGTACGTCAGTGTAGAGAGTACCCTCTTAAGGTTGTAGGGTGTCACTTATTATGGGTCCTCTATGTCCTAAAGATGGCGAGATATGATGTCATTCTTAGAATGGACTAGTTAGTCCCCTTCCAAGAAGTCGTCGATTTCTATTACCGCTGGGTGAGTTTAATATCACCAGAGGGTGCATATTTTCATCATCAGGGCGAGTGGGATGTCCAGGAAAGTTGAGCAGGTCCCCAGCATCATGGGAAATGAGGAGTTACAACCTAGATAGCCAGTCTATATCTTGATGACTCAAGGACTTCACAGTTAGACATTCCTCCATTGGTGGATAATTTCAGGGACATCTTTCCAATGGACATTTCATGTTTTCATCCATGGCATGAGGTAGTGTTTTCTATTGAGCTAATGCCAAGAGTGGCACCAGTGTCCATTCCTCGTTATAGGATTTCTACGCATAAGTTGCAGGAGCTATGGAATCAGTTGGAGGAGTTGGAGGCCAAGGGTTTCATCTGACCCAGTACATCTCCTTGGGGTTCACCTTTCCTATTTGTGAAGAAGGCCGACGACACCCTCATGCTTTGTGTGGATTATCAGAAGATGAACCAGTTGATGGTCAAGAACCGATATCCCTTTCCGAGTATTGATGGTATCTTTGATCAGCTTCGAGGAGGCTGAGTTTTCTCAAAGATCGACATGAGTTCCGGTTACCATCAGTTGTGCGTTAGACCATCTGATATACCTCACACATATTTTAGGAGTAGGTATGGTCTATACAAGTATACGGTTATGTCGTTCGGTCTCACAAATGTGCCTATAGTTTTCATGGAACTGATGAACCGACTGTTCCATTCATAATTGGATTCCTTCATGGTGGTTTTTTTGGATGAATTCTTCGTGTACAATCACACTTGACATGACCGTGCTACCGATCATTAGATCATTCTGAGTACACTGAGAGATCATCAGTTATATGCTAAGATCTCGAAATTAAACTTTCGGATGGATCATATTCACTTCATCAGTCATGGTATATCAGAGATAGGTGTATCAGTAGACCTAGAGAAATTGAAGGATGTAGTTTCCTAGGAGTAGACGAAGAACGTTTTTGAGATACAGAGTTTCATAGGGATGGTTGGATAATACAGACGCTTCATACATGACTTTTCTTGCTTAGAAGCACCGCTCAGAGGTCTAACTAAGAAGGGTGTGAAGTTCTTCTGGTCAGATTCTTGTGAGTCATCCATTCAAGAGTTGAAGGGGAGGTTGACATCAGCACTGATACTAGTCTTTCTAGAGCCGTGAAAGAGTTATAATGTTTACTGTGATTCTTTAGGTATTGGGATGGGAGCGGTGCTGATGTAGGGAGATGGAGTCATTGCATACGGGTCTTGGTAGTTGAGGCCACATGAGAGGAATTACCTGACGCATGATCTGGAGTTGGCAGCTATTGTTCATTCCTTACGCTGTTAGAGACATTATCTTTTGGGAGAGAATTTTGTGGTTTTCGCTAACTAATAAAGTCCAAAATACATCTTCACTCACTGTGATCTGAATATGAGACAACCTAGGTGGGTCGAGTATCTTCAGTCCTTTGACTTTGAGCTTTCCTATACACCTGGGAATGGAAATGCAGTGGTTGAAGCATTGGGCAAGAGAACTTAGATACAGGTAGTTCAGTAGGACAGAAGTGAGTGGTAGCTTATGGATATGTTCTCTAATATGCATTTGGAGGTGCACGACAGATAGGGGAAGACTTTTCTATCTTCTGTAGTTGTTAACTCTACTCTTATTGATCAGGTACGGATGAGACAACTATCAAACTCAGAAGGCGTAGTACTATAGGAGAGTGTGTCGGGAGAGGACCCTCTTCAGGGATGGACAGTAGGCCAGGAAGAAATATTTTGTTTTAAGGGATGCATATGGGTGCCAGCAGACATACGCGAGGAGCTAATGTGGGAATTTTATTCCTCAGTTTGGACAGATCATCCTGGAATCAACAAGATTTATTGGGATCTACCCAGGCAGTATTGGTGGCCAGATATGAAGAGAGATGTTTCTGGTTTTGTCACGAGGTGTTCCACTTGTCAGCAGGTGAAAGTGGATCATCAACGACCAGAAGGTCTTTTTCAGCAGTTACCCATTCCAAAGTGGAAGTGGAACTATGTCGCGATGGACTTCGTGACCGGTTTTCCAAGGTCACCTCGATGGAATGATGTTGTTTGATTTTTCATCGACAGGATTACGAAGGTTTCTCACTTCTTGGAGATCAATGAGACCTTCATTGTTAATGATCTTGGAAGGTTTTACATCTGAGAGATTGTGCATCTACATGGAGGTACACACTCCATTCTTTCAGATAGGGATGCGTGTTTCACTTCATAGGTCTGGAAGGGGCTTCAGAAGTCTTTGGGTACACAGGTACATTTGTGTACAACATACCATCCCCAGACAGATGGCTAATCTGAGAGTACGATTTAGGTGCTTGAGGGTATGCTTTGAGCTTGCATTATAGACTTTGGCGGTTCTTGGGAGAAGCATATACCTCTTGTGGAGTTTGCGTACAATAATATTTTTAAAGAAACTATTCATATGGAACCTTCTGAGGCTTTGTACAGTAGGCCATGTCGATCAACCTTATGTTGGATGGAGGTAGGAGAGGTAGCTTTGTTGGGTCCTTGTCTTGTCCTAGAGATCATAGAGCAGAATGATTTGATTCAGAAGAGGATGGATAATGAACAGTCTCGGCAGAAGTCTTATGTTGATTAGCTGAGATGACCTCTAGAGTTCAAGCTCAAGGATTTGGTTTTCTGGCATGTCACACTGAGGTTGGGGAACAGGAGGATTAGGATATAGGGTAAGCTTTTACCAAGGTACATCGGGTTGTTTGAGGTGTTGGAGAGAGTTGGCCCGGTTTCCTATCGGTTGCAGTTACCTCAGAGGTACCAGGTTATGCATGACTTCTTCCACGTTTCCCATCTCCGATGTAACTTTTCAGACCCATCTCGTGTCTTTCAACCCAAGGAGGTTTATCACGAGGTGGAATCATTGTTTTAGGAGCATCCAATCCTGATTTTCAATCGCAGTACAATGGTTCTCCATGGACGATCTGTTCCTTTGGTATGGGTGTTATGGAAGAAAAGGCTGGTACAGGACGAGACATGGGAGAGGGAGGTCGACGTATGAGCGTAGTGGACGGTGCTATTTGGGGTTTCTTCTTCTAAACTGTGCTAGGGAAATTTTGGGATGAATTTTTTAAGGGGGGGAAGTTTGGAAGAACCCGGGCCTTCTTTTGTGGTTACTTTTTCCTTTCTGGTCATTTTTTTGAGAAAAGACGATTTTCTGGATGTTTTCTATGTACACGTCATGTACTTTATGAGTACATGTCGTGTACTTTATTATCATGTCATGCCATGTGCTGGCCATGTAGTAACCATACCCATGATTATGTAAGAGTGAATTGGAGGCTACTTAATGTGGATTACTGAAAAGGTGATTACACACTGTGTACTTCAAAAGTACACGCCGTGTACTTTTTTTCATTAAACACACTAGGGTCGTGTCTGACAAACAGAAACAACTTCTTTTAGGTTTCATTCATCTGAGAGTAGTGGGTATCCACGGATCTTCGACGAGCCCCCGATCCTCCATATGTCCTCCATTTCGAACACCGTTGACCGCATTGGAATCACAACAGTATTATCTTCCTTCTTCCATAGAATCATTTTCCAAATCCTCCTTTTTTCCAAGTTGTCATGCGTTAAAAGTTTTGTATGTTTTTATAGATCTACAACGTTATAAGATGTTTCAAACCTCATTGTTCAAGTATATTGATCTCTTATCCCGAAGTAGGTGGTTTGTGCCTTTTTGGTGAATTTCCTTGAGTATTATGTGCAAATTCAACCAATACCCTTGAACGGGGTATTGTGTGTTTGTCGTTTTACCTCTATCGTATGCCTTCCATGCTAGTATGCCTATATAGAGGATTTTTTAATTTGAATATGGTTGAACTTCTATGTTTTGGAGGTTCTATCCATGCACGTTCTGTTTTTGACCGTTTGGTCCTATTTTTCCTTGGCTATTTTGTCTGTTTCCATGCCTGTTGTAGTAGGATGGAGAAATGTTTTCTGACATTCTTGATATGTTGTAGAACATTTTATCCAAGTAGTTCTGTAAGTATACGTTGGTTGTATTGTATTTCTACGCCGTTATTCTACACAGGGCAATGAGAATTGGGTGTAGTAGACTATAAGGGGATAGACCGAGTGAGCTTCCTCAAAGAGTCTTGGAGAATTAGGCTATATGGGGATTGATCGAGAGAGCATCCTCAGAGATACTAGGATTAATTTGGGAAAAATGGGATAGACCGTGAGAGATTCCTCAGAGAGTCCTTCACTGATTTAGACTATACAGGGATAGACCGCGTGGGATTCCTTAGAGAGTCTTTGTTCTGCTTGTTTAAATCAGCTGATTACCATAGGCTATAAGAGGTATTCACTGTGTGAGATTCCTCAGAGAGTCGATGAACGACCTATGATATAAGGGTAATTAACCAAGTGTGATTCTTCATAGAGTCATTGACCTTGCGGCTATAGGGGGAATTGATTGTGCGAGCTTCCTAAGAGAGTTCCTGATAACCATAGACTATAAGGGGAGTTAACTGCATGTGCTTCCTCAGAGAGTCTTTATAATTTACGTATGGCCAAACTAGAGGGGATAGGCTGAGTGCAATGCCCATAGGGTTTTTGGTACTTGTTAGGTAGGACCAGTGGAGATGGTTGTGAGTACTTCCCAGAGGGTTTCCTTTTTTGCTTTTCTACTTGTTAGTTGTTTCTTGACTTTGGAACTATGGATTGTTTATTGTTTAGCATGTTCCTGTTTATTGTTTTCTGTACTTTTTCCTACCATATATTTACTGACTATTAGGCACAAATCTTTAGGTGGTTGCCTACTGGGATTTAGTCTCACACCCTATTTGGGTTATGCTTTTGGTCCCAAACAGACTATATTGTTGCAGGTATAGACAAGGTCAAGTGCCCTTTGACTTTAGGTACTTGACTTTCTGTGGATCTGGATAGCATAGGACCAAGCATAGGCTTGTGATTCTTAGGAGCTGTTTGTCTTTCTTTTTTACTTGTTTTTAATACAATTTGTATTTCCAGTATTGTGACTTGTTTGGATGCTTTCCTAGACGTATGTATCATGCATCATATATATATATATATATATATATATGTGTGTGTGTGTGTGTGTGTGTGCACCTTCTATTTATCATATTTAGACTTTCGTTGTTCACTTGTGTATGGATTGTTTACCACTTCCGATATTGTTTATTGTTTTTATTTTCCACTATTTATTTTGCCAATGAGAACATAGTTTCACCACTATCACACCCATGTCCCTCACTGCTAGTCGGCAGCCTCTGGAGTTCGGGGAAATGCACTTGAGGCCATATGACCAGCCGGGTATTGGGTGCCTCTGGGTGGCTTCCAGAACCAGTATGTTACAATCATCAAGATCATGATCTTGAAGAATCATCTCAAGAAGATGTGATGTCAAATGAATGATGGCTAAAGAAACTTCATCCCCCTTTCTCACATACTCCAATAGGATACTATGAAAACAGATCCATTAAATTCCACTATTCTAAAGACTATTTCACTAACTGGTTTGAAATATTCCTAAAAAATGCATCTCCAACTACATTCTAATTCCTTGGGGTCTAGTATATGTCAATGTAAAAAGATTTTAGTTACTCCACCCATTGCCTCTGGTGAATACTAAAAAATATTTGTAGAGAATATATAACTCAATCTTTTCTGAGCTGAATACATTATAAAAAATTATCTAAAATGTTTGTGTGTCCAAATCCTAATTTTATGATTCACAGCTACAATTTCAAGGTTATGGGTAGGATAATTCATCTCATGTGGCCTACGTTAATGAGATCCTCAATCCAATAAGTGATCTCCCCGTATAAGAATGCAACCCAAGTCTAAACCAGATGCATCACAAAAGACAACATAGCGCTTCCTGATGTTTAGAAAAGTAAAAAACTATGTATTAGTAAAAAGTAAGTTTAACTCAACAAAATAATTATGTAATTTATTATTCCAAGAAAATTTCAACCCCTTCTAAGTCAGAGCAGTCATCCAGGAATCCAACTTCAATAAGTCATTCATAGACTAATGATGATATCTGGATAATCCCATGAAGCATAGTATATTAAAGACATTTCATGGTTTCTCCCAAGTCATAATATCCTTTACCTTCTCAAGATCAAATTATATTCCTTGTTCTGACACCATGTTTCCAATAAATTTCACTACTCAAATCTACAAACCACACTTCAAAAGAACCACATAATGTTTTTGATTTCTCGGAAAACATTGAACTCTTCTCAGATGATGTATATGATCTTCCACATATTTGGATTAATTGAACATTTTTTGGAAAAATTATACCACAAATGTTTCTAGATACTATTGAATAATATTATTCATGAATTCCATGAAAAATATAAGTGAATTTGTTCGAAAAAATGAAATAAAAATGTACTTATAAGGGACATAAATTCCCTTAAAGGAGGTTTTCTAAATTTCCAATTAATTCATCCTTAAATAATGGTAACCGAATCAAATGTATATCTATGAAAACCACTTACCCCCTTAAAACTGATCAAACAGATCATTAATCTGTGACAACATATACTTGTTCTTTACTATAACTTGATTGAGCTTTGGGTAGTCAACACATAAGTGAAGGGAACCATAATCATTCTTATAAAAGAGAATCAGTTCCAGCCAAGGTGACATCCTAGGGCATGTAATTAATTTATCAATTATATCATCAAATAGGTTCTTCAACTCATTCATTTTAGGTGAAGCCATATGTTATGTGGGATTTGAAAATGTTTAAGTCCCCGCCATTATGTTAATAGAAAACTTTTACTTACCATACTGGGGGATAATGTAAAACACATCAGGAAACTCAACATCAAATGGAAGGATATCACAACTAAAATATTTCAACTCCATATCAAAAGAAAATAGTGATATTACCATCTCCAACTCCAAATAAGATGGTTCGGACCTGTCGGACCTTGGGTCCCATTCTCCTTGAAATACAATAGACACACCTCTGGGTGTAGTAAGGTAGATCCATCACAGATAGAAATAAATCATGGATTTATTATAATTGATCAAACCATCCTGAATATGATGTCAAGATATTTCTTGATGAGGACCAGAAAACTAAAATCTAGCTCAACATCGGATAGAGAGAAGATACAACAAGGACTATGGAGTCCCCACCCTCTCATTGTACTAAGGGGTGTAGTAATATCCATTTCACAAGATAAAATCTATATATGATGATTAATAATTTTAATAATTAAGTCTGAAATAAAAGAGTGTGATGTACCAGTATTAAATAAATAAGTCACTGTTATAAAAGCTATAGTAATGGAACATTTCACATTAACTAAACTCATGTCTTCTTCCTATTGAAAATGTTATATTCCATGTACTAGCATCATTACAAATGTATATGGCAAGAATCCTTTTATATGTGAAGAAAATGATTTCCCCACAGTTTTTGGAGGAGCTGATGATCCTCTTCTACTATGAATAGTCGAAATGGTAAAATCTTTATAAGAGTCCTGATAATATAGAGGAGATGTAATTCATGGGTGTCTCATTGCAACCCCTCTTACAATTTCATGGCCTACCAAACTGATTGCAAATCAAAGGAAATACTCCTAGCATTATAGGAGTTATAGAATGACATGAATCTTTACAAATACCATAAGAATCATCATTCTTCCTGGTTCCCGTAATGGATCTTGCACTTCCCTTAGGAAAAAAATGGACTCTCATCTACCCTGACATTCCATCCATGTCCATCTCAACCATCATCACCCTATCTAGAACATCAGCTTAAGTGGGAATCATTAGCAAGAAAACCTAAGAAATGATATTTTTTCTATTTCCCAACTACAATTGTCGAGCCTTCATCATATCATTAGATAATATCTCAGGTGAAAACCGTATGAGTTAATCAAAGTGATTTCAATTCTCAGTCATGGTTTTTTCAGCATGCTCACGCTTAAGAAACTCGACATCCTTGGAAAACAAACAATATACTCTCGATATAATTGGTCAGTAAAAATAACAATGAATCATTTATACTCTAAGTCCTCTTGATACATTTTCATCTCTGTCATGTCCCACCATATTCTGATCGGTCCTACAAGTATGAAGGTGTCAGAGTTTACCATGATCTCATCTAGTATCTTCACAAACACAAAGATATGTCTTATCTTTTGCAAACATTATCCAATATTTTGAGGATCAGTGGAGCCTTACAAAACTAGTGGATTCTAGTGACAGAATTGTTGAGAATAGTTTCACAAAATTGCTCCATAAAAATCCATAGCTTGAACCATAATTTTAACTAGAGGCGGTGCCTATCCTAGAGAATGGGTAGTGTGTACAATAACCTCAACTAGATTTCCATCCACTAGTGGATTTTTGAACTGATGTTCAGTAGTATATTCCTTCTGAATCTGATTTTCTTGTCTTATCTAAGGAATGATGCTACACAAGATCAGAAGACTATAAGGAGGACACCAAATTAACAATCAAACTGAGAAACAATGGTAATTAATCCCAATATCGACAAAGAATTTTTTTTTGTATTTATCTCAATCAAAATAAAAATAGGGAAAATACTATAACTAATCCACAGTACGTACTTAACTATCCATTCCATGGTCACTTAAGGATCATTCTATTGAGATATGGTTAGACACTCAATAGAAACTACCTTATAAGTCCCAACAAGATTTTAAAAATGTATATTGTCTTCAAGAAAAAATCTCAATAGACTGTTCTATTAAAATTTTGTCCCAAACCAACCTAGGATCCTTGGTAACATGATTACAAAGCCAGTATTAACATATCTTAAAGGGAATTCTAAATCCCTATAGGTTGAAAACTATCACCATACATCATACAATTGAAAATGGGAATAATTTTTCTACAATAGTTGTGGAAGTTAAAAGTGACAAGTTAGTATGTGAAACAAAAAGAAACTCCAGTAGATTTAAAGTGACATAAATTTCAATATGATCCATTGAAATCCCAAAGGAGGAGAAAGAGGTAAATATGAAGAATGAAGGAGAAATCTTACCCAAGAATAACACCGCAAGCGCAAAAATGATCATATTTCCACCAAGAGGATATGACATGCCTGGAAATATCCAAGATCTACTGGGGAAGTCCATACATCGAGGGAGAACTATAGATTAGGAGAAAAGGGAATCTCAATATAACTACATATTTATAAATCCAAAATCAGTGTATTGCATGATGTGAAATCCCCTATATGTCGTGAAATAGTAATTATCTAATCCCACCAAAAATGTATCGCATTGATTTTAAAATTGGAACTCTAAATTAAAAATAGATATTTAATTCATTAAAAATGTTTAAAGGACCTTTATATCATGTACCCATCACAATTTGAAGCCTCTCGTGACTTTCTTTTAGAAATCATTACCCACCGCGAAGCTGAGTTACATAGCATGTAACCCTCCGGCAGCCTGCAGAAAAGGACTGTTAATGATGAGAGTCCAAAAAATAATTTACTACAACATTATTGGTATCATCCAAATTAATTATCAAACCCTCCCAGTAAATGAAAAAGAAAATCCATAATAAGGTTAAAATAATACCTATCATATTGGTAATAAAATGTTACATTTATTCCCTCTATAATATGATGGTGGTGTGAAATATGGATGTCTTGGTAATTATATATCACTAGCATTATAATCACTTTATTGAACTTAATACAGTGTTTAATAAAATAATATAATTTATTTATATAAACCCATCTCCAATTTCTATTTAGATTAAATTATAGTTGATCTTGAGTGTTCTCTGGATTACCTTATTTTTCAAAATAATATCAAGGGAAATAAAAATAGAATATAATTCCATATTCAAAAAATTATAGAGAATTTTATTTGGTAAATAATTGTTATGAATAAATCACTCCCCCTAATATTCTCAGTTAAAAAGATACATAATTACCTAATTTATCAAAATGTTCATCTAATATCACACCATGATCCACTCATATAAATATTTAATCGGCCTATTCTAACTGTGAAGATGTACTATTGATATATTTTTTTTCAATATAAAAATATACACTTTATCTCATAGATGAAAATCATTGGGTAGGTTCTCACTAATATTCCAACAGCTCTTTCATCTCTAGATGAAGTACCACTCTATGTGAATAATCAATATAAAGAGGTATTCACCAACAATATTACCTCTATTGAATGGGAAATATTTCTTTGAAACATCATTTATATGAACTCTTAATAACATAGATGTCCTTAAGTAAAAAAATTTCTGCCTTTGGGTTGTACTTATCTCCCCTATAAAGATTCTTATTCAATAGCCATTTATCCATTATAAATTGAGTAACTAAAATGTTAAAAAATACCAATCCTTGATAAAAATATTATAAATATCCTTATAAATATGTATTCCCCACTATAATTTCATGGGTTATTTTTATTTTTTATTTAGAAAATTCATGGAGATTATTTCTTGAATTATTTATAAAAAATTCCCATACATATTTGTATCTAAGACATGGTATTATAATTCCCATATAAGATTATGATTTATTATTTATGATCATAACATAATACAAATATCAAAACAGTATCTAGTTTATTATACACACATTCCAATCTAAAAAATTATGAAATCATCATCTATGTTCCAATGGTATTAATATCTATCAAGATGAATTCCTATCACAACAATTGGAAGAACGTAATTCTTATATGTCATTAAATAAGGATTAAATCATGTATAGAACTCTTCTATATGACATTTCTGATATTGAGAAAATCCATAGATGATTGATGAATTTCATATTTAAAAACGGTCTTATCACTACTAAAATAATCTATAATCATAGCTTCGATTGGTTTCTCCATAGAAAAATTAATTGAGGGGATGAACTTTATTTCAATAGGGATGTTCATTGGAACACATAAATTGATCATAAAATAGGAATCATTATCTCCCATTATGTTAATATTTATGTTTAATTATGGGCCATAATGTTTCAGGGATACATTGAAATAAATAATAAATTGAATTCTTGTAAAATTAATCAAAATTTAATAAACTAATCTATATAGATACCTTATTAAAGAATAATTCTTATACATTTACATTGTTCTATATTGATGTTGTGGTTATGTATTCATTATTTATAGCTTCTTGCTTTAGATTCATCTTCACAATTAGTAATTTCTTCTCTAATTGGGTTAAAGAAGTAACCATGATGAAGGTTTAAATAAAATACATCATTTCATTTATCAAGTATAAAATACATAGCAGTTTCAAAGTCCCTTATACTATCCTCATGCTTAATTTCATGAATTTATATTCTTGGGGTTATGAATTATTTTTCATAATAATGAAATATTTTTAAGAATTCATCCTATTATCATTCAAATACTAACATAAAGATAGATTCTTTTAATAATATTGTTAATAATAATCTAAAAAATATTATGAGTGATAATAAGAAACATGTCCATAAATATTTATTGATTTTTTATGGAAATATCATACAAACACAGAAACCCCACTCAGTAAATATGATATTCCCCAATGTATGGGACTAAAGATCTGATTAACATAAAAAATAATCTTTCCTCTCATCAATTGAAAATTTATGACTTCTTAACCACTAATTAATAATCACAGATATTTTGGGTGAACTAAAAAGCCCTTATGGGAATAAGATACATGTGTTGAAAAACCTACACGTTTTTTGGATTCATTAGGAATGGGTATTATATAAAAAGTCCTATCTTTGATAGTTATTTAAAGGGTATTAGGAGGTAGTAATCACATTTTTTTCACAAATTTTTTTTATAATACTAAATTTAGTAGAATTACTATAGTATATTAGGAACCATAGGTTATCACTTCATGTAACCTATGCTCC
This sequence comes from Viscum album, assembly GCA_963277665.1. NCBI lineage: Eukaryota > Viridiplantae > Streptophyta > Magnoliopsida > Santalales > Viscaceae > Viscum > Viscum album. The sequence continues at coordinate 1,299,358,284 of OY728140.1, read as the reverse complement.
AAAATATTAAAACATTTTCATGATAATTAATAATGTTGTGTTGTGTTTTATAAAACATTTTATTTGTTTATTTAATATGAAAACGCATATTATAAAAGTGTTACAATAAACCAAAAATAAATGGATTGGATTAAGCTTGATAAACTAGTGATAGTATCACGATGATCATCCTTCTATTAATAAAGAGATAGGGTTTAAATATTTATATAATTATTTTTGACACCTAGAACATCATTTTACAAATTTTAAACCAATGTAACTCCTATAATTTAGTTATAAACACAAAATTATTCCCTGGTTACAGATGAAGGTTGGGTGATTTGTTTTCAGCTCCATAACTGAAACTCACCATGGAAAAACCTAAATAAATCAATGTATTGATGAGTATTGTATTTTTTTTGTTGTATAATATTTAATAAAATTATATTTAAATGACAGTGTTTAATTTAATTCATTCTTTTAATATCTTCCAGAAACCCACTACAATTGAATCAGAGAAAAATGTGGTGAATGGTATTAAAACATAACATGAATGTCAACCCCCAAATATGATTATATGAATTTAATTATGAATACTAGTTCATAAATCATTTAAATAATAACATTGGATAAAAAAAATCCTAAAATATTTGAAATTAAAAAATCATTTGGATTATAGAAACATAAACCATTGGATTTATATGATGATCCTCCTTAGGTGATCACAAGGAGTTTAAAACACCATGTATGTGGAGAAATACATACATATGAGAAATGAATGCATCCTATGAACTCAAAACACACCATCGTAATGATAATCCATTTAAAATTATGAAGATGTGTCATATCCTGGACAATTACATGGAATTTCACAAGAAATAAATCTTGTGTCTAAGTCAATAGGTGAGTTGTTCATGGAATATTTTCTCCTTATTTTTTGGACTGAGTAGTTGATAAAAATAATCATAAAATATTAAAATTACAATCATTTGAGATATATCTATTCTATTTAGGTTTCAAAATCTATCAAATTATCTCAATTTAAATTCTGAATCCCAAATAATTATCAAATTACTATAGGTAGGTCCAATGTGTCTGACCTAAATTTTTATCACTTTATGGAACACATTTTATGCTCTTGTACTCAAATATATATTTTCCCCTTGTTATATAGAATAAATCACAATGATCATTGAATCCTCAATAAATTAACTTTCACATTTTGATGACATTGTATATTTTTATAATAAAAGCAAGGAACTGTGTTAACATTAGGAAACTATGAAATAACTTGTTTTTAAGAAAGACTTCAAAACAAGATTTGAATATATACATTTATGGAAAATGGATTTAATAATTGGATACTAAAACTCATAAATGATGCAATACACAAGTATTATGGTGATAATATATGATATATCACTATGAAATCACATCCCCACACATATGTCATTTTACTGCTGGGAAAAGTCATATATCCTAATCAAGTATAATTCATTAATCAATGTTCAAAAGCTTACAAGAATATTTTGTAATTAAACACATCATATCTCTTCAAACAATTAAAATTTTATATAATTATTATTCTCTTACGTTCAATTTTTTTAACTTCATCTATTTACCCATGCAATCTGTCTTCACCAACATCTCCATGAAAGTTTCCCTATACAATTCAGGAACATAAGAAATTGGAGTAATACACATTTCAAAAACATAATTTTATCTTAAAATATTCATTGTAAGATTAATAATTCTCTACTATTAGAAAATATTGTGTTACTGATGAAGACATGCAATAGTTTCTTTTGAGGGTTAATTGTTTATAGAATTTGATGTCTAAGAATAATTTGAGGAAGAATAGGATTGTTTAATCCCTTAACTTCAAATAATGTCAAAATTAAACATATGTATATAATGAATGTACTATATCAACACCTCAAAAAGTGTATCAATTCTAACTCACATTCCCTTTCGATCCTTTTATGTGGGTTCCATCAAATCTATGAATAATAACGAGTGAAAATCCTCTATCAGCTATATCTTTTCCTTTTATCTATTTGGTTTATTTCAACTTACATAACTATTTTTATATATATAAAATATTCTCAAAATATAAATAGGCAAGAATGGGTAAAATTATGATATAATATTCATTGTGAACCCACTACCCAAAATAAATAAAATAATCCTTTCACTCACACCATGATAATGAATATTTCCAATGAAAACCCATCTACACAGCCTTTCCCCTATGATTGATGAAAAGTATTAATGAATATACACAAGATATGCATAGGTATATATACATTATCTTGTAATGTTGCTACCTAATTTGAATTTCATTTTATCTAATTATTAATGAGAAAAAACTGTCATGGTTTCCTAAATAAGAGTTGTTGGTAAAAAGGGTCTTTCAATTAAAGGGTGGACTCTATCATGGCTTCATCACACTAGAATATAATTTCATCAAATAGATTCAAGAAAATTTCTATTTTCTAAACATAGACTAATAATATCATGAAAAAGATTAAAAATAATAATATGTAAAATCAATAGAATGTCTTTCATGTAATGGATTTAAATTATTGGTTTGTTATAATGAGGATTGGGTTTCTAAAATAATTTAATATCTTTATAATTATTTGAAAATAAAATCTACAATAAAAAGATTTCATATCGATATTTATTTGAAATTAAATATCCAAAAAAATTGAAATTTCCACACAATCAAAAAAAGAATTAAATAATATTTTAGATATTCCCTTTAGGAGTAAATATTTATCTGAAACAATAAATAAATTAAAAAAGAAAAAAAGAAAAAATAATAAGCTTTTATGTTTTTTTAATTTTATTCCTAACTATCATATTTCACCCTCCCCTAAACCTAAAAATTTCATTTCTCTCAATTTAACCATTTTAAATAAATATTAATGTGAATAAAGGTAAGGAGATGTTATAGTCAGGTATGTGTTTGAATTTTTGGAATTTATCATCTATATTTCTTCCACCATATTCTTTGTAAAATCCTTATAAAAGAGTTCATGTATTTTCCCATTAATTGTAATGCATTGGATGATGTTCTCATGGAAACCCTTTATTTCACCAAAAAGGTAACCATCAGTAACTATAAGGTACAAAGACATAGGTAATGAGTTTTACATAGGTATAGATATAGCCTATAACTGTAAACGAGCACCTTATAACCAATAAGATACTTTCATTGAGGAATCGTCTATTTATGGATAGTATCAAAATTCTCATTATAAATCCATAAGTTATCATTTGAATCACTCCAAGTCTCTTTTAACTCTGGAACATGTAATATTATATGATCACCAGCATATGAGAGATTCATTTGAAGTTATATTATATCCAAAAATTCATAGTCCTTAACATCCACATATTTTTTCAAAATCCTTTCAAAACAAAACCCTATATAGCCAAATTATGATTGGGGTTTTAAAATTTATACAGTATGAAGAAAGTGAATCGTCTAAGAATAACCTCCAATATTTCTGATTCAGTTATACCATTTTATCATGATTCACTTACCATCCTAATTTTAATTTTCTTTATGTCCAGTAGTTTGGGGTGGATATGTAGTGATGAATTTATGAACAACCTCATAAACATTAGTAATTATTTAATGTTACAATTATAGAAATTTATAAAATGATCAGTAATGATTATTAATATAAAAAACCTGGTAAAAAATATATGACCTACCAAATTTGAAAACCACTAGAGTGTAAACATTCCTAGTATCATTTTATTCCATACATTTATAGGCATAGTAAATATTCAATAAGATATTTTGAAATCCAAATGAATTTTTATAAGTTACAATGAAATAAATACCCCAAGAATCAATGATCTCTCTAAATAATGTTGTTTTTTGGGGGATTTCATTCCCTTTTTAGATAGTCCCTATGAATTGACATCAAGTGCATGACTTACAAAACCAATGGAAATATATATACATTAATAGGAAATAAATTATAGAGTCTATGACCTTTAGAACTGTATATTGACATCCAAAGATTCCCCCATTATAAAAATAACAAAAAATCTTAAAAAAGGTGAAATCATGGTTAGAGATACACTAACAAACAAACTGGTCCTTAGAAATTCACCAAATGTATGGTTCGTCCTGAATTTACAATCATTCCTCGTTATTAGGTCTTTGGGATTTTGAAGCTCTAAAATCATGGGGGACCCAATATGTAGCATAAAAATTAACAATCACTACATAACATGGAATAAGGTATATTATATCACAAAGGTTCTAAATAAGGAATAATTTTCCAATCGGGATGGATTATTTAACATATAGATCCAATTATGGGGAAATAAAACCAATTTTTCAACTACTAAATTTTACACTCCTCTCTTATCTTAAATATCAATGCCAATCACATAGAGTATGAAAATCCACTGCATAATGTGGGGCTTAGATTTTTGTTTCTTAATGAGAAACTGAATTTCAAAATGATTTGACGACATAATAGCTTTTGACCTTAAATATACGAATATAAATTTTCTAAGGAAACCACAATATAATAAAGTTATTTTTCATTTATCATGTATTTTACCTTGGTTTTCTCAAGGTTATGTGAGGCATACATAATTATATGAGGTGCACCCTCTGTCATTTTTTATTAATCTTCCCCAACAAGAATGTTATAGGTGTCTCACATTTGTTCAAAGTGGAGATCCCACCTTGGTGATTAGATTATGGGAGTTGATGTGAGACATTTCTTAGTGAATTAAATGTACCCTAAATTTTTTTTCAAAATCAATAACTTAATTGATTTGTGCCAATATTTACAATGGATGTTCAATTATACCAATTACTTCCATGAATTAATGGTAACAACCTGCCTAACCCAATAAATATTGTACCACAAAAATATATTTTCTAATTTGATGGGAGTAAATTATTTCAATTTTTTATTTTTCATCTTTAATTACCTTACTCAAAATAACATTACAATTAATTAACCATTTCTCTACCATTAAATGTAATTTCTCATAATTTAATACGATATGTTTTACAATGCAATGGTGGAGGAAATAACTTAGTTATACAAAACTATCATTTAAGGAATAGGTATAAGCTTTGAAAAAATCTATAACAACATCCATAAAAATCTACATATACTCAAATATACACATCATACAACACTAAAAGGTTATATGAGCATTATATTTACCAAATATAATCCTCCTATTTAAAAATGTGAAAAATGGAAAAATAAATTTTTTATTTTCTTGATCCTAAAATGATATATGGATTTAAAAAAAACCCATATAGTAATGAAGTAATAAATCATTTGAATTATCTAGCAATGATTCTATTTTTTCATAAAATGTGTAGGAATTTGGCCATTTTTCATGGATTTATATAGTTCATGGTTGTCAATGCGAACTTGCCAATTGTTTTCCAAATGTGTTTGCAACAATTATTTTATTTGACATTATTTTTTCTAGTTTTTTAGGAATTATTTTAATGGGATAACCATTTTAAATTCAATTATGGGATATATGATCCAATAAATATGTAATTTCCTAACTTCTGATTTTACAACTTCAAGGAGAGTAGGATTTAACAGGAGTTGATCTTGCCTTATGCACTTATCCCCATCATCTAAAAGTGTATCATGCCTGAAAATATTTATGTATAATAAAACAAATTTCAACTAATATCCACCCTATTACATTTTTGGGAAATAATGACAGGAAATTTTTCAATACCCTCTATATAATCATATTATAGATTCGATGGAAGTGGTGTCAATTTTAATAAATATGGTTTATTATTGAGGGAATGGATATTGGGGGATTGAGGTCAGTGAAACTATCCATATTCCAATGTTTGTTCTCTATCGAAATAGAATCTATGGAAATGATATCTATATAATAATCGATGGTTATGGGTGCATCTTAATGAATAAAATAATCAATTAAAACCCAAAAGTGCGTTTTTTTCAAACCCAAAAAACACTCAAAACATTAATTAGTACACAAAATATCAAATATTATTTATGTCAAAAATGATTCAATTTATGGGTCTGGGAGAGAGTGTTGGGTGTGTGTGTCATTGTCGAGCACTACATTCAAATATAATATAGAATTAGAGTTCTATTCAAATGATTGATTCATATAATCCATTATATTAAAACATAAATTTCCTCCCAAAAACTCTACATAAAGTGTATCATTTTGAATGTTTTTTAATTGTATTTTACTTTTTAAGGAAGGGACATCCATATATGAAGGGATCAACACCTTGGGATACAATATCATCCTTCTAATGAATATAGAATTATATAAGGAAATGAGATTATTTACTCTCACAAGGATGTCCTCGATCATCCTAATTGTGTGTGTTTTTTTCTGGTTGTAATGTTGAACAAGGATGACCATTATTTGATACTCTACAAACCACATACTATTATACATAGATTTAGGAATTAAATTAATTTAAGCACATAAATCAATAATTACATGCAAGAAAAACAACCCAATTGGTGAAATGTATCATAAAATATCCTGAACCATTGAATATAGATTTCATCGTTGGATGCATGATGGACAATCCATTACCTCTTAAGTTTAATCTATCATTCCCCATTATCCTTCTTCTATGGGTGAAAAGTTATTAATTAAATTTGGTATTGTAGGGAATTTTTTTATAGCATCCAAGAGAGGAATGTTAGATTGAATATTTTTAAAATAATACATAATCTATTTATCAAATTCATCATCAAAATTTTTATTCAATTGAGAGAAACATTAAGGAAAAGGATGTGGAATTTATTACTTAGGGTATGCATGAATGTTAACTTTTTTACTGGATTTATTTTGTCTTTCTTCACTTGATTTTTTTGGGAGTAAATAAAGAGAGTTTTCAATTGGAGAACATATATTTTGTGAAGAAATATTGGTAGTAGAATGTTTTTAACCACTATATATTGTCATAGTCCATACATTACCTTTTCCTACTATATTAGAAACAAGGTGGGATGGTACTTTTATAGAACCTATAATCAATATCTCACTGGTGGATTTTTCAGTTGTCCCACTATAGTTAATAGGACTTTAATAGTGGATTGAGTGGTGTGCTACATATAGATGTTTTGGAATTATATTTTCATCACTATTTCCTCAAGTTGTGTTTAATAATATTTATTAGATTGATTATATTGAGATTTTAGAGGATCAGATGTTTTCATACCATGGCCTTGTTGATACATATTCTATTTGGGGTAGCTTTGTTTTCCTCCTTATCGGTATTAGGGTTCATATTTTTACATGGGTTTTGGATTTGGCATAAATTTAACTTTCATGATGATATGTTATTGCTAGAAGGTACTCATAGGGAATACTTCTACATAAGACAATGATGAATCCTAATGTTTGGGTCCCTAATATAGATGACATAATGTGTTAGTGGAGAGTATTTTCAATTTCTAGGTTTATTTCCAACATATTACATTTACCCGGTAAATTCAGAAAAAAATGGTGTGAAATATTTAATTTTAATAATTTAAAAATATATAAATGATTTAAAAAACAATATATTGATAACAAACTAGAATAAAAATTCTATATAAGAGATATAAGGAGAAAGATAAAGAGTTAGGTAGAAATGTGCACCAAAACAATCAAAGAAACAACAAAAAATAGAAGGGGGGAAAAGTGGAAGGTTGTGATTATAAAGATATTAAATAAATCTATAAAATAATTAAAAAAATATATTCTTTAAACATTGATAACAGAATTAAAATTTGATTTCATTTCCAAGCGCAACATATTTTGATGTTTCAAATTTCCTAGAATTTCAATAGTATAATAGGAACCCTGAGTCATCTATTGTTGTATCCTTAGATTATTAATTTTAAAATAAGGTTTTTATTATGAAAAATTGTAATATGATTTTACAAATAATTTTTGAACTTGATTTAAGAGTAAAATATAAATAAATTTGCGGTAAATCAATGGATAAACTAACAAATTTGATTCACGGTGGTAAAATCGGGGAATTTTCATGATTCTTATCCCCCATTACATCAATAGATATGCATTAAGTCTTTTAATAAGAAGTTTATATCACCTATAAATATATTTTTACTGAATTTATATATCGATACCTCCAATTTTTTGATCATAGACACAAAATGATTCATTATCAATCACCGATGATTGTGTAATTTGTGTTGGATTATTTAATTGAAACACACAGAGTAAACACCTAAGGAACTCACTGTTTTTTCTATATTTTTATATTGTTTCCATTTTATACCAAGAAATAAATTTTCATGTTCAGGATAATGTTTATTTAATTTAAATTTTCCAATATGAACCACAAAAACAATTCAGTTTAGTGTGGCGGTGAATTATTGGTGAATGTTATGTGAAACATTATATGAATTGGTACCCTCAATCATCATCACATGAGTTAATGGATTACATAAAATACATAAATAAATTAAAAAATAATAGATTATTAAGAAAAGATACATATAATACTATAAATTAGAATATTATTCGAATATTATAAACATGAATCTTTGGATTTACATCACATTCCTCCCTGAGTGATCACATAGATTTTAGATCTCCATGGATGGGGAAGAAGATATAGATGATGATGAACCACATCCCAAGCATTCCAAAAACACCATCTAATAGATAATCCATTTTTTATGTGGTGTAATAGTTATTTTGTTGACAATTAAATTTTCTTTTCCACAAAAAAAATTCAATTAACTATGAGACTTGGTGAGATTTTCATGGTAAAATACCTCCATCTATTGATGGTTGTTGTAATTAATTACTATATTGTGACTTGAAATTAGTGTAGATGTGGAAATTCACGTTATCTATCTAATGTATATGTAATTAACCCAATTGTATTTCCTAAAACTGAGTTATTTCCTAGTCATTATAGGTTTTTCTAATCTGTCCCACCTAGAATTTATTCTCATTATGGGCCTCTATTGGGACCCTTATTCTCTAATCCGTCCTTTGGCTGATTTGGATGAATTTAAAATTAAGTATCATATAATACAAAAAAATTAATTTTCATAATTTAATAATCTTATATAATGTTTTGATAAAAATAGTGAAATATTATGAAATTGGGCCATTGTGAAGTTATATCTTAATAATCATATTTTTAACACATAAATTCAAAATATTAATTAAGTTAAAATGAATTTAATAATTTGATAATAAGACTTTTAAATAATTTAATTCAAAATTATAAGGTTCATAATATAGTAAATATCTTTATGCATTCATTTATCTCTATGATCACCTATGATACTGAGGAATATACTACCCAAATTTGAATTGAAATGGTAAATTCCATTCATTATTTATAGGGTCTACCAGAACAGTGTCCATTCCCTAATTATAGTGGATGGAAAGTGTATCAAAACTATTTCAAATATAGGTTTCCCAAATAATTACATCATATATTTCCACATCAAGAAGAGGATTACATATTCTTCATATGAATTAAAATTGAGTTCCATAAAGGTCCATCCCATGTAACTGACAAAGTGATTGGGGTGGTTTATCCTAAATTGACTTATTTATTAAATGAAATCTCATTCTATAGAGAATTTCATTGTTAGTGGTTCCCACATTCATAAACCTTAATTATGAAAATTATTACTCTATATTTGATAATTATATAATGTTTGATTTCTATTTTTATAGGATATGTAGTGATACACTAATCTCTCAACTTGGCCCAATTATAAATTCCACCTCTCTCAAATTCACATTTTGTTCTGTGGTTTTAGACAACATTAATTCATGTAAATTTTATTTTAATGACATGGCACTAGTATGGTCCCATTGTATGCTCTCCCACACATGATACTACTCTAAAAAGAGTCAATTCCTTAAAGTACAAGTTACAAAATATTTAATTTCATTACATGATGTTCATTCCTACATGAACCTAAACTTTTAAAGGTATGGTCCATCCCATATGAACCTAAACAACATGAATCTTTTAATCTTATAAATCTATAATATATTAATTCCCCCACCCCAATTCAAATTTTTGTAAGAGTTTCATCTTCATAGTCCCCATATTTTTTCTTTATAAATGTAGTAATCCATGTTAAAATTTTGGTGTTTGAATACATCGGATTGGGTTTATATAACCAATGAAAATTATTCCAACATTAAATCATTAGAGCATAGTAAATTTTCCAAGACGATAATTTAAGTTATATTATTTTAATACATAAATTATTTTACCCTGTTTACATTGGATCTTTATCTACATTATATCTCTTCTTCAAGTTATATTTGATGTCTATTTCAATATCTATCATCTAAAATATCATTTTCCACCTTAAGTGAGAAAACATTCCCCAATTTAAGACCTACATGTTTCATTGTTATTATTATAATGGAATTCATGGTGATTCCATGATCACTCAACTCTCATCTAAACCAAAAAATATTCCTTGTATATTCACATTTCATTATGGTGTTTGAGACATTACTCACTCATGTCAAGATTCCATAAATAACACGACACTATGATGAATGATTTTATGCCCCCATTTACATGATCCTAACAAATAAAAATGTATTTCCAAAAATACCACATTTTAAGACTACTAAAATACACAATATAGTGTTGTTTTTGGAAATGAATTAAACCACATATTATTATGGGAAATCTCTCTTGATAAATAAGCTTTATAGAGCGTTGAGTTACCTAAAAATTATTCCTTATATGAGATCATGATCTATTTAGGATTTCTTATTTTATTGTTCAACCCTCAATAAACCTACAACGGAATAAATAACCCCAAAACAATTAAATATATACAACATTATTCTTATTTAAAAAAAGATATAATTGATCCTTGGTCTTTTCCCTTTGAAATAACCTTGGATTTTTTAAAAATAATTTATAAATACACCATAGTTTGTAGTACCTTTTACCAATTCACATTAGTTAAACTATATTGGCATTGAATTATGATTGAATCATTTAACCAATGTATTGAGAATAAACCAAATCAATTCAGAGGCCCTCTAATTAAACTATATAGGGAATGATTCCCATTCTCAAGGGATGCATAGTGATATTAAGATTCATATATTATGCACAAATATAGATTTTATTTCAATCAAAACTCTTCTTAGAGTATTAAACCCTCATTTAAATCAAGAATTCATATATATAACATTATATATGTATAAATATTTCTGATGTAAAAAAACATGTGGAAGTTAGTTGTTCACGTATGATACATAGTGTTTTATAGACCTCTTACTATAGGCCTAGTCACAATCATTCTTTTATAAAATCTCCAACAAGATTTCCTTGCAATGGGACCCCACTAATTCTCATATATATTCGTTTTAACCTTTACTGGATAGAATACATCAATCCATATTTTTATCAAATATACATGATTGTATGATTTATACATATTTTGGTAAAAGTTATATGACCTTAATATCCGGCTATATTTTTTTCAAAATTATATGACCTAAACAATTCAGTCTCATTTTATGTCTAATCTATAAATCCTTAGAAATTATCCATATTTTGGTTTAATATGTATTATCATAAAATTTATCCTTGTTCTAGTTCAGACTCCAAGACCACCATCTAAGAGAATACATCAGTTGTAAAATGAAACAACTTAAATATAAAGATAACGAGACATAAATATTTTCAATTTGAAATCCCATAATAGGTTTCCTATCTAAAAGTAAACCTATTACGTGATAATCCAAATCTATTAATATTGGATAAATTTATGAAATCAATAAAAATATTCAAATCTCATAAAGTTATAATTCACCAAAAATATAAGTCAAATCATTCCCACTAGACCCACTTTTGTTCAGATATATTATGGCACTTTATTTTCCTTCATATTGTCACATTTTTTCCTATCATAGGATTATAATGAATAAATTTCTAGGTAAATAAACCAATCTTAATAAATTTTCAATTTATATGAACTTAACATTAAGATTTCAACTACTTTTAGTGTTCAAACATTTTGCATATCTAAAGGGCCAATCATTGTTTATGATGATATCACTTCAATTCAATATATCATCCCACTTATATGAGTCTAATGTCACATTTTTAGGAGGTAATAATCCATTATAATATCCAAATAGATCATTCATGCAATATTATGATGAAAAATTTTCCCCTTATACAACCATCCAATAATGGTCCAAGTTCGCAAATTTGGGATGATGTTGTGTTTCTCATTGTTTTTGAAAAACATACCCCAATATATACCGAAAGAACATGTACCCCATATATTACACCCCAATATGAGAAAAACTAAGAATAAAAATCATATATTTGAAATCAATTACATAATTTAAACCCTTAATATTTCAAATAGACGCAAAATTAAAAAACAAAAAGGTTTTTTCATCAGAGATTATTTACATAATTTTATTCTTACACACTATTTCATCTTCATATATCATAAAATTATATCTATATAACTTAAATATAAACATAATCCTTCTTATAATTCTGTATATAAATAGTATTTGTTATAAGGAGTGATATTAAATCCTTAGTATGGGAAAACATATAAATTATTCATAAATCTTTAGATCATAAGCATGAGAGAATATTGAACAAGAGAGAAATATCATATTAAAAATAACTTGAAGTCAATGACTTATCTAAAATGAAATAAAGAAGGACATATAACCTCAAATTGATCATCATGAAATAATATATATAGAATTCTATAATATTTCAATAAAATTAGATTATAATAATTAGTTAGGGATCATAATATAGGTATTTTTCAAAACATGGAAATGTTTAACAAATATAAGCATAAGGAGTAATAACATTGTGAACATAAAAAATTGTAACCATGTTTATGAATTAATTTCAAGTAAATTATATTCTTAGTAATTTAAATGCATAACAATGTGTGAAATTAAAATAAAAAACACTCCCATGCATAAAATGTTATCAAAGATAACAGCAATCATGACTATACATTTAAAAGTTATCTAATGAGATATAAAACATTAGTCAAGGGAGTAAAGGTATATACAATCACCATATATAATATAATTATAATCTTTATATATGTGTTTGAAATTAAATAATTCAAACTTATAATCATGATACCCTCATAAATAATATGGGTTACAAAACCATTTAATGTTGTATCAAATAAAAAAGAAATCAGTAATTAGACCAGTTGATACCAAAAATTCTTTCTAAAAAAATTATCATAAGAAAACTCATGATAATTACACTATGGGATATATATATATTTTATATAGAGAGAGGAAAATAGAATTTAATTCCTAAAAAATATTTTCCATTAATAATTTTTAGCATTATTTTAAATAGATAATGATAGAAGCCAACTTCATATAACACTTTGTTAGATGGTTATGAGAAGTATTATTGAAATCACTAATTTAAATGAGATATAAATAATATAATATAGAATATAAATAAATGATATTTAATGATATTTGGGGTGAAAATAAAATTTACTATGAATGAAATTCCTATTTGAGGAAGGAAGATAGTTTTAGACAAATCCATCATATTAATGAAAGAGTTGATAAAAAATGATTTTCAAAAAAGATTGTAGTTCCTCATACCAAATCACCAGGTCTATAGTGTAAGAAACATTATCTCATGTGTGACTCCCCATTTTCAAGAGGTTTCCAACAAATAGTGAGGGTTTGAATGTCATTATTGGATAGACTTACCTTAAATATCTTTTCATCATCATAAAAAATAAATATAATAGAATATAATAATATATAAAAATTATATTAGTCATGAATGAACTATGTAGAATAAAACTAGTCATAAACATAAGTAAATAGGTATCCCATTTTGGCATGAAAAGAAAATTATAATTGCATTAAGATAACTAAATGAAGAAACATTGGAGAATCTTCTAGAGTTAAACCCAGTAGGTTATCAACCTCATTCTCTACATCTCTTATAACATCCATGGGACCATTTACCATACATGGTTACCTATAAATAAAAATATACACAACAATTATAATTCTTATGTGGGGTGTAATTAATAAAACCTAGTATGACACCACCAATAAGTATTTGACAAATTTACACCAGTGTAACTAGTGTTTCCCTTAATAAGAATAAATGTTAATGTAAGAATACAAAACATATGATCTAATACTTAGTGTTCAGGTTAAAAAAATGTTTCAAAAACCCTCATTTGTTCCTTCCTTGGCTCAATAATAAAATGATCAATTAGGAAACTCATGAAATAAACAAACTAGGGCCATGTCTAGTGAACATGTATCTTTGAATACTCATGTAATCATATGATGATTCTACTTGGAATCTACTAGGCCTCAAGTATGTAATGCTTCTTATTATGAACTAGTCATAAAGGGATTGTGCTACTCGGCATCCAATAGGAATCTATTGAACATGGTACATGACATCCACAAGGAATCGAGTTCATTATGATATATAACATCCACATTGATTCATTATACCACTACCCTATGATCATTTCCTTCATCGCCATCATTGAAAATCCTAAACACTAACCCTAAATGGAATTATCATGATGTGGTGGTACAAAAATTATAAGCACTAAGAACAATACCATGGTAACATATATAATAGGGTATAGAATAAAAAACACAACATATCATCATGAAAATTTTGTAGCGACAAATAACACATGTAATTAAGATCAACCATAGTAACAAGTTACTCTATAAATATTCATGTACTCAAGAATTGTAAAAGTTTTGAATTACACACACACACACACCCACATTTGATCATAATCAAGAATGATAAACAACTTATACCAATAATATAAATATACTAATGAAAAATTATATAAATGTAATCCCTAAAAGGTGTACAACCTCCAACCATAATGTTGTTTATTTTAAAATGAGGTTCTTCAAGGGTTTTGTCTCTCAAACCAAGATCACAAACCAACCAAATTAATTTCTCAAGGTAAGAACATCAGGAATCGATTTTCCAGAAGATGAAATAGTTTTTACAAAAAATTAAATTGAATAATAATCCAATATTAGAACAAAACGTACCCATGGAGAACTACTATCAAAAATAGAATATGGGTCTGGTTGAAATAAGAGTATATTCATCTCTCTTGGACAGTGACAATAGAAGACAATAATTAGGTCTCATTGAAGATGAATCAACAAGAACAATATCTCCCTCTAGACAAGGTCAATCCGGTATGACATGGAATAACACGGGGGAATAAACTTCCCAAACTATATCTTCTCCCAAGAATTTCATCCAATTAACTCAATAAAATGTCTTTGAAGATCATTTTTGATAATCCTTGATTGAAGGAATAAATATGATATATAACAATGACATGAGTAATATGATTTTTAATCAATTTATATATGATTTATGTAACCTTAATTAAGATCCCAATATTTCCCCTTTCATTCATTCTAGACCCAAGTGGTATAGAATTAAGGAAATCCATTCCAAATGAAGTGGGACATCGAAACAGTATAACCCATGTTCTTTATTTTTTCATGGTTCTCTAGATCATATTTCACAAAATGTCCAACATTATGATGTGGTTAAAAGGATATAGTCATTTTCTCATCACCACTCCCTCCAACAAAATCATGGTGGGGTCACCTTGGTCAAGGTTGATAGTAGCCTTAACCAGCAATCATGGAATTTCCACAACTTTTTCAACTTGCTACCCCTTAACATTTTTCACTAAGATTCACTGGGGTCCACCAAACAGGACTTCTCATGTATCTATCCATGATTCCACATGACCCAGACACATAGTACCATCATACCTCATAGTATTTTTACACTACTTCTATTATCCATACGATATACAATAAGAATGACATGCTAGGCTCTAGCTGAACATCCTAATAGTTCCTGACATTGGTTAGATTTTCCACATACCACAAGAGCTAAGACATGATTAAAACATTGTTTATACCATAGAAGGGATAATAAAGTTCTAAACTATATTCCACTATCCCAAACCACTCAGTGATCTCAAAGGGTCCAACATAAGTTGGCTCTTTCATTCCTTGCTACTTTAAACATATGTGTTCTAATAGAGGATTCAATTTTTGAAAAATTTGGGTTCCTATGAAAAACATCACTAATCTTATCTTATGGTTGGCATAAGATATCTTTCATCTATGAAATTTTATTAACCACATCTTAATAAACTTCTCTCCCTTGAATGAATACTATACCATATTGTGATCCCCAACTTATATCTAGCAGTCCTCATTCCAAAAACTTGGTAAACAACATAGCCTCCCATTAAGATCCTCATAAGGTTCCATCTGAATTAATGCCTGAGGCATATATTTTGTGTGAACTCATACATGGCTTGTTGGTCATCCCACACTCTATTGAGGCCTATGATGAAATAACCAATAATATCTTCCAATATATAGATTGTTCTCTCTGATTTTCAATCCATTTTAGGATTTTATGACATGATAAACCTCAGGTAAGACTCTAAGACCTTGTACAAGGCCTTCCAAATAGAATCATAAAATAAATATCTCTATCAGATACAATTCATAAATGGAATACATATAATTGAAAAATATCATTTTTAAAAATCATTCCATGCTCATATATATATTAATTCTCATGTAACTTTAATAAATTAGAAACTTTCATTGGCCACATGAAAATCACCCAAATTACATCATCACTCCCCAAGTTCCTAGGTAACACTGTCACAAAGTCCATCATGTCATCCTCTAAATTCTATATGATTATAGAAAGTAGATATATAAAACCACCAAGATCATGGTGAATTTAATTTTACTTCTAGAAATCAAGGTTTTGGGGAATGAAATAATTAATTTCCCTCTTCAAAATTTAGTGGAAGAACTATCACCTAAAACTATGGTACATCTTTCTGACTTTAGGATGAACTATCAATTTATAGGTATACAAGTCTCTCATCTTCTCTTAAATGATGAAATTAGAGAATACCACTCTCCCATTAATTACGATTTCATTGCCACCATCTGATAACCAACCATGTATCAGGTCACCCCCTTCATGTTGTTCCCACATTATAGAAAAATCTTGTATATATAACTAGGTAGCCTTCACCCATCCTACTATAAATATGTCACCACCAATGGGGACCACATCGTCATTCAATGATCCTTGTTGGCATCCATACTAAAATAGGTTAACAAGCTCATCATGAATCAATGTTGCTCCAATGATTTCTCAACATTCCGTTGATCAAGAAGCATTTTATGGGTAAGTTTATTGTCAATGAACTTACCTATTTGAGGTGCATAGGAATGATAAATGAAGAAAGTCTATAGGTACTCTACTCAACACCACTTCCCTAATTTTGGGTCATATAATTTGAAAAAACTGGAGAGGTTCATATAGTGTGTGTTGATAGAAAACCTCTCACGGAAGAGATAGTGTCACCAACACATCAAAACATGGACCAGAGCTACTAGATCTATGTCTGGGTAAGGATATTTATTCTTAATATTTCATAACAATCATGGCCCATACAGGACTTCCCATTCCATCTTCTTCAGTACTACTTTTAATGAAACTCTTAATGCATTGTGTTATTCAATGTAAATAATACCTAGCTCAAGATGAATCAACCATAGAAGTATAGTCACAATGGCCGGACCAATGAAACTCCACTATCATATTCATCAACATATTTATTTGTGCAGATAAATGAGGTATTTTTTGGATAAAAAATCAATATTGTCCTACTAAATACTAAAATATCTTTATCTCAAACAGCTTATAAGGACATGAATAGAACATCACAACATAAAATTTCTATATTTCTATAGATATACCAATCGTATTTACAACATGCGTCAATAATTTCACATCCTAAATAAAAAATTAACCCTTTGATGTCCTATCATAAATATGACGCAATCAAACCATAAAAAGAATAATATAGATATATATGGAATGTTTCTCTAGTGTCAGTGAGTATATGATGATATCATCATTAAATAAGAAGATAAATAAGTCATGATATGGGTGGAAGTTCTTTTTCATGATATCCATGAACATTTTTAAGGAATTTATTATTAAAAATATTATTTTCAATTAATTTTATAGACCATTACATCATCAAAAATCACTCTTCGAAATGACCCCTCCCTAATGCACAACTTGTGATATCCCAATAGATTAGGTTCATCCCATGGATAACAACCCATCAAGATAAAGGTATCCTACAATAGGTCCACAATTTATACCTTGAGTTTCCTAACTCTGTTATAACCATATGAAAATGGGGTATCTAAATGTTTATTTCATGATGCACGAGTTCTCTCTTAAACTATAATCCTCTATCAAGGGAACTCATATGATTTTATTTCGGGATACATCCTGAGAGAAATCCACAATATGAGTACAAGAGGAGGAGGCTAGAACTGATTCTACTAAAATAGGTAGGAATCATATATGAATCATGATATTCAGAAGTTGACTCAACTCTGGACAAACTTTCTCAATTCCCAATTTTCAATCATTAGTTATCAAAAACAGTTTCCCTTTTGTGATTTAAATGATACTCATCTGTGAATGAAATCTATGCGAGATTGGAAGTTGGTCAAAAATTAAAAACTGAGAATGAAATCAAATCTCATCATCTGTAGAATAATAATGTCCCACATGTGTTTATAATTGAAAATGAATATAGAACACTATGAGAACATCTAAATATAGTCCAAATTCATATAATACTTTGAATCAGTTTAATGTCAATCAAAATAAAAAATCAATGGTATATTATTTCCAGAAATAACTTTGGAGGATATGTAGTAATGGGAAGCACTATTCTCAAATAGTACATCAGAAAATGTATATGTGTTCAAGAACATACTTTAAAATGTATATTTTTACTCAGAATCATCATATGGAGTCTGATCCACTACGTAAACTTATCATACCCCATATATGAAACCATGTCCATGAGGCTCATGACCAGTCTGATTAATATGAGTTTGAGTCTGCTTTTGAGGACCCTTGTTGGATCCCTTGTTCCTGGACCATATTTTACTAAACCCTTAAGAAAACAATTCATTAAATCCTTGGTGTATAATTACTAATGTTGTACCATATTTCCAGATTTATTTCAGAACAACTAACATGTTTTCTAAACCATGAAGTAATGACTAAAAATCCCACATTTAGAGAAACGTGGTAATCTTTCTTAGTGAATTAAAGATGATGAAATCTAATCCACCTACATACCACTACACCACTTGTATCACATGTCTTCATCTTTCTACTACTATAGTATACACTAATTGTATAAATAATAGGTTCACTCAAATTATTACTAAAATGTAGAGTTATAATATAAGCTCAATCTACCTCTAACACATTCATGATAATAAAGGCCATAAATGGAACTGTTAGGTATATATATAAATAGAAACTATGAAACTATCTATTAATGTTAGGATGAAGTCTGATCATGGGCATTCGTTCTTTTTATGCCGCATTTCCAGCTATGAGAGTAGTAAAGTAATGTTGATCAGTGAAACGATAAAAGTATGTGGATACTATCATGGAACCCTACTATAGCTATAGGAACTATTATTCTCAACATAATTTCATCATTTTGGATAAGAAAACCCATAGGAACTTGTTCTTTAAGGTATTCTTGGTGAGATCATCATTTCATCCTTCATATCTAATCATACCCCCACCTCTTGGAATATACCAATAGCATAAATGTTGAAAACATCAGCTTATTATATTCTCGTGTCTCAAACTGTTCAATGAAACCCCGTATGATATTTACCAATTACTAGGTATAATATAATCCATTAGTGCCTTGAATGGATGGTGGATGATGGTGTCATAATTATTTTGTGTAGCCCATCATGGACCCCATCTCACCTCCTCCCTTAAATCGATCAACCAAAAGGAATCCAAGCTAAGGTGAGTCATTTACCTATACTATTCGTGTCAGTGGGGGAGAATACTAGACTCCACCCTCATGTACATTAAATAGGGTGAATAGGGGAATCCTTTCCAGTTGGTGCAACATATCCTATGCCAGCTCTTGGTCCCACTTAAATACTTCTAATATGAATATTTATTAACCCAAATTATCTTTTAAATCATTTATTACAAATACTAACTTGTTTATGGGACAAGACCAATTATTTCCTAGGATTATACCCATTAACTAAGTCATATCCCTATTATTACTAATGAATGTTCTTTAACCCTACACAATATTCCCAATAACATATACATAAAAACATAATAGTATGATTGGGATGGATTGATTAATTCCAAAAGATATATCACTCAGTCATAAATATAGTTCTTCCCTAAACATGTAGTATCATTGCTAGAATTTAATTAAATAATAACGATGTTTCACTAAATAGGTATATGTATTGCATGTTATCCTATGTTTCTAGTAATGATGCAAGAATGCACCAAAAATAGCATAATAATATAATATATATATCATCATTTGTAACACAAACGTATGTTAAACATGATCAGATGGGGTACATAGAAACTCCCCTACCCAAGTCCCACACCACCAATCTCTTTTCAACAGTGTCTAAGGTTAGTAAAAACAGAAGAATAAAATTTTGATTTAATGCTATTTCTTATTGCATCAACAAAAACAACCATGTCTGATCTGGGGAGCCATATGATCTCATGTGATCTTCCCCATAACAAATTGTTTGTCTAATCATAATGGGTTTCTGAATGCTACTTGTTTCAAGACTATAACCTTTAAATCATTTAATTTCCATAAACATTAAAAATTAAAAACTATAATAAAAATATAAATTAGGGTAATCATTCAGAAACTATACAGATGTTATACTAATCAAAAAAATAAATTTCAGGGGCTCCCATTGTGGTAATCCAAACCAAATTATATGTGAAAATGATCAATAAATAAAGAATCTCTATGGAATCCTCAAGTGTTCATCCCAAACTACTACCACATCTATACTCAATATCTCATCTACCATTTGTGTAATTATTTTCCGTACCTAGATCCTTATAGATTAATTATAGACACATATAAAATTTTCATTGCATAGTGTGAGTAATAAAACCCAATTGGACACCACAAAGGAATCCTTAACAAATTTTCACATATATAATTGGTGTATTCTCTAATATTAGTAAATGTAAATTCGTGAATAAAAAAATTCAATCATATACTATGAGGTTATGAAGTAACCAATACACCAAAATCCATGGTCATATGTGTTCTGGATCCATATCGGGAGGAAAACAATAGAGTTCATAAGAAATAAATCTATCCACCAGGATAGAGAACATGTTTCTCGGTATACTTATGGAATATTGGAATCATGATATTAATCATCTACTTGAATTCAGTTATATCATATAAATCAAAATCTACTAGGAATTGAGTTATCTTGTAACCAGTAATTCACTAGGAATTGATTGAACATAGTACATGGAATCCACTATGAATCATGTGCATTATGATACATACAACTGCCCTGTGATCATTTCCATCATCACCATCGTTTGAATTCATGCGCACTCCCCCTATAAGGGATAACCATATCACAACGGTCCACCTATTTTGATAACCAAGAACAATACATCAAATTTCATGGTAACACACATAACATGGTAGAGCATACAAGGAAAATATATCATATTATCATGAGAATATATTAGTAACAAATAATATTTGTGATCAATTTAAATCATTGTAAAAGTTAATCTATAAGTTCCCATGACATCAATTATCATAAAAGTGTTGCATGATAGACACACCCACATGAAATTATAATAAGTAATAGTAAAGAAGGAATAAAAACAAAAGAATCATACCAAGGAAATAAGTGTACAAATGATCCAAAAGGTAAAGAAACATCCTACCTTATGGTTTTTGAGGTCAACTTCATGGTTCATCAATGGTTTTGTCTCCTGAAATACATTCATACACCAACCATAACATGATCACACACTAAGAAATCATATAACATGTTTCACATAAAATAATATGTTTTCTAAACTAAGATAGAATAAAATAATCTGAGGTGTAAAACAGATCATACACAATGATAACTACAATTAATGTTAGAATTAATATATTATTGAATGAATTGTAAATTTATTTCCCTTTTATAGTAAAAATAGAAGTTATGATTTGTGGCACCACAAATCCGAATCAATATGAACAACCATTATCTTCAAGCAAGTTAGTGAAAGGTGAGTTCTGAGAGAATGGTAAGGAAGAAACTCCATCAAACATATCTTCACCTATGTGGTTTTTCTAAAGCTCACCATAAATTTTCTTGAATGTTTTTCTAGAAAATTATAGATGAAAATAATCTATAATAGATAGGGGAAAAATTTAATTAATTTTTGTTGTAATAGATTAATAAACTCATTATGTTCCATCAATAAAGAGGAACACATTTTCTCTCTGATTTTTCCTATATCCAACAATTATTGAATTACAAATGACTATTTCAAATGATTTCAACCATCAAAATAGCTTCTACCATAGTCGAAAATTAATTATAGTGCTCCAGATCACAAATCCCTAAATAAAATGCTCCATATTATGGTTCTATATATCTATCCATATTCCACTATCCACAACCTCCAAAACTTTTGTTGCGGGGTCACCTAGGTTGTGGCTGACAATATGATTACTTGAGCACCACATCATTCACATAGATTGCCCATTCTACAACCCATTTTATATTTTACACCAATAAAATACAAGGACCACTATGGAAAGCATTATGACCTTTGTGTTTATTGTTTTCCCCGAACAAAACTCATACAAACATTTAACCTTTCACAATCCAATCAAATATCTAAAGGATCCATGCTTTCATTTCACAACTCAAACATAAGTAGGAGAATATAGGAAAAATGAATTAATGTATAAGAAAAAAAGTTCTCATACTTCTAATAGATAAAGATAAATATGAATATTATTGTGTATTAAAAAATATAATTTTAAATTAAAAAAATAAGACATTTATGGTATAGAAGAATATCGAAAAAGATCATAATGATATATTGTATTTGACTACAAATATTGATAACACTTTCCAATTTTTGGAATGAATAAATCAATCCAAGCAGTTTATTTTGACATGAACATAAGTTATAATAAATTATAAATGTATAATTCTATATCAAATAGGCTAATGACTTACATAAAAAATATATATTATCATATTCAGGTATTAATGATTATAACCCAATGAAATGAAAATTAAATAAAAACCCCATATTGCATATGTATGGAATGCGGAAATTAAAAAAAGTGAATATATAAAATGGAATTGAAATACAATGTATAAAAAATGAATATTGATAGAATTTTTTAAAGACTAAGTATATCATGCATATAAATGAAAACATTTTCATAATTTTAAATATGTCCCATATTTGAGAAATTGAGGGGAAAACAACTTAAATTCAATTATTTCTTAGTCCAACTTCGAATAAAATTTTGTATAATCAATTTGGGTTTATTATTCATCCATAATTGAAACATGTTCAAATTTATTTTAATTAAAATAATTCATTTCTAATTACTTCATTCCAATTTATTAAATATTCTTAGTTAAAAAATAATTGTTCCTGTGTTAAAATTTCTTTTAGTTTTATGTTAGCTTTAGTATGAAGATACTAGTACTTAATCCTTTATTATGTGTTTTTTTCTAAATATTGGTCATAATGGTCCTATATATGTGTTATATATTTATTATTCCAGATAATAATTTTATGTAAGTTTTAGTGAATGTTCATAAAGGCCACTTCAAATTCAATTTTTTATTAATTTTTATTCAATAAATATAATTAATTTAATTAATGAAAGTGAAAATATATATTTCCATTAAAGAATAATGAAAATATATTCAATTTTTAATAATAGAATAATAATAAATAAAATTTATTTTCTATATCATTCCTCATATAGACATTATAACATTATTTATACAAGTTTTAGAACCGACCAAAAGAAGTATAATATTTTGGGAATGAATAAAGGAGAAAAAAAATATTTTAATGTTATAATAAAATATTTGTAAAACTATGCATTCATAATAATTTGCTACAGTGATAAGTTTAATTTTAATATGTAGTGGATGAAATATATAAAAAATTATTTCTACTGCATAATATATATGTTTAAGACTTGAATCTTCTTTTAGAAGGCCTCTAAAAATGAAGAATTTTGGACTCCTTTTTTTTAAACAAACTGAGATCCTGCTAAGAAAATGAAGATTCATATATTAGTAGAAAGGAAAACTTACACAAGTCTGAAAGAAGATGATTTACAAAGATCCTCCCTATAGCGGGGAAGGAGATCACCTGGCACATGATCCATCCAAAGATAATCATTACCATTCACGCCCTTATTAGCAAGCACATCTACCAATGCACTTTCCTCTATGTAAACATGAGTAACAAAGTGATCCTTTGAGTAAAGAGAATCCAGGCATCTAATCCAATGATTAGTGAGCTTCCATGAAAGGTGAATGGACCCAGTTAGTAAAGCAAATACCATATCCATAGAGTCACCCTCAATCCAAATCTTGTCCCAACCCCACGCAACTGCTTTCTCCACATCCATAATAACACCAAGCATATCCACTTCAAAAGTAGAGGCAATACCACATGATCCATGAATACATCCAAGAGAATTCCCCTCATAATCCCTAAAGATAGAACCAAAACTAGAGGGGCCTGGATTTCCCCCTAAAGCACCATCAGAGTAAACTTTAATCTACCCACAAAAAGGTGCCTACCAGATGACTTCCATTGTCCCGAGAGGAGGCCAAAAATTATATTTAATCTCGATCCGATTCAACATAGATAAATCATGAATTTAATTATAGAAAAACATGACTTTAAGTGTTTCCACATCGCGCACAGTAGCAAGGATACCTACAAGACCAGCACCAACCCGAAAATGTTGTGACTCATGTTTGAATTTGTTCCTCGAAGACCAGTTGAAATGAATAGTTTCCTCCACCACAACTTGAAAAAAATTCCAGTTTTGTGGTGATAATTTCAGAAAATTTCAACTCTTAATTAATTCTCATATTGAGTTGGTTTATGGCATAACAACTTCAAAAATATCAGCAACCTCCCTCCAAATTTTTGTAGCTGCTGCACAACTGAGGAAGAGATGATCCATGTCTTTCTTATGCTGAGAGAATAAATCACAAGAAGAGAAATGGTAGATTCCAAATACCTACAAAAATTATTCTGTTGGTAATTTTTTATGATCCAACCTCCATGCTAGAATGGATCTGGATGGCCATAAGAACTTCTTGTGTAGACTTCCAATCCATTTAAATTATGATGAACTACCAAAAGAGTGATTGTAAAATCCCTTAGATGTGAGAATACCATTGAAAAAAGGTTCCCATGCCCAAAAATCACTTCTAGAATACCAGTAATAATTATCCACTAAAGAGGTGATTTGATTCGGAAGGTTCTCCATACTCTCAAGCCGATCTTTAATTGGAAATTCAAAATCTAGATTCAACTGCTCCTCCAGAATCAATTCAATCAGATGATTCCCTGTCCAATTACATTTCCAAAATGGAATAGATGAGTCCCTGGAAACCAAACACTGAGAGTCAACGTCAATTTTAGAGAAAATACCTTTGAAGACAGACCACACGGAGGAGTTGAAATAATTGAAGTTCCCTGTATTGAGCCTGTGATTAAATCTGGCTCGAAGAAAACTAAGAGCCTCAAATTTCATATTTATAATCCTCCAAATGAACACAACCTGAAATGAATCATTAAATCCCCAATGATTTTTGATGCCCAGACCCCCAGCATCATAAAGCTTGCAAATAAAATTCCATGGGACCATTGTCATCCGCCTTTCCAAAATACTACCACACTAGATGAAATTTTTGTAGAAATGTTAATGCTCTTCATCAAAGAAATCGTCCATTTATACACCATAAAATAGTACGCAAATTTGGAAGTGATGATTGACTTCACCAAACAAACCCTGCAGGACATTGAGAGAGATTTTTCTTTCCATGTGGAGAGTTGTCTTCTAATCATGCCATCAATGCTAGGAAAATAACATACCTTCATCCTCCCCCAAAACATGGGCACACCCAAATAATTGAATAGAAGATATCCCTCACTAATGCCCCATTCTCTAATGATGTCATTTTTTCTATGAGGAGAGAAGCTCCTTTCAAAGTCTATAAAATAGTTTCTCCAACTAATCTCATATCTAGATACCCTTTCATTGTGAAAAAGGGATCTCTTTATATTCTTGACATTACCTTTATCCCCTTGAGTGAAGAGGATGATGTCATCAGCATATAGAAGGTGGGAAAGAGAAACAATACCCCTTCCAACATGAATAGACTTCAATATTCCATTTCCAGCAATGATAGAAATAATCGTACTGAGATAGTCCTTAGCAATGGAGAAAAGGATGGATGATAAAGGATCTCCCTTCCTAAAACCTCTCGAACAATCATAATATCCTTCAAGAGATCCATTTATAAGGACTGAAATATGAGCAGAGCATAAAATGGATTTGATCCAGTTAATGATGACATCATCAAAATCATACATAGTAAGGATCTTGCAGATAACACCCCAATACATTGTATCAAAAGATTTCTTAACATCCAATTTGATAGAAATATTTCCACCTCTAGTAGATTTATTTAGGAGATTAACACACTCTAAATTAGTGATAATACAATCTTGAATTGATCTCCCTTTGATGAAACCAAATCGATTTGGAGAAACAATTTCACAAGAAATTAAGGAAAGCCTATTCGCAAGAATTGTTCAAATGGTATTAACCAATGCCACTGGCCTAAAGAGATGAATTGCATTGGCATTATCCGTTTTCGGAATAAGGGAAGGAAACTGGGAATTCAAACCTTTAGGAAGAGATCCACCTCTGAAAAAATGAATGACTAACCTGCAAACATCTGCATGAATGAAGTCCCGTTAATTTTGATAGAAGAAGTTACCAAAGCAATCAGAACCAGGTCAGCTCTCAGATTTGAGGCTAAATATATCCTCTTTTATCTATGGATAAAGAGGCACAACAGAATGAATGGAAGTGTCCTCTTGATTTACCAATTTCTGGATCACCCCTTCCAAAGGATCATTGCTGGAGTGGGAGCCATTAAAAAGATCCTTAAAGTAAGATATGACATGCTCTAAGAGATTTTCCTTATTTTCAATGAGGCAATCCACATTATTAATCAAAGGAAGAGGCATAGTTACTTTTTTTATTTTTTGAAGAGAGTTGAAGAACATTGAATTCCTATCACCATCTTTTAACCATTTGGCTTTAAAGGAATCCCTTTGCAAGTAATCATTAATGTTAAGATGATTTTTCACTTTAAGGGATAACTCTGCTTCCACTGAAATCCCATCAGAAAATTCACTATTTTTATTGAACTCCTAATCCTTCTGAAGAGAATCTTAAAGGGAAGAAATATCAGTATCAAGGGAACTGAAACAATCCTCGCTCCACATTCATAAATTCCTCTAAAGAATTTTGAGTTTGGTAATGCAGGAAGGGGAATGATCCCTACAATTCACAGAGCTCTAGGTGCTCTGAAAAATGACCTTACATTTAGGATGAGAGACCCATGCCTTGTTGAACCTGAAATGGTGGGGGTTTAGGTTCTTTCTCACAAAGATCCATCAAGATGTGATGATGATCAGAATTGAGTCTGGAGATAGTAGAGCATGACATGGTACCCCATGTATCCATAGAGGCCTCATTAACAAAGGTCATGTCAATCATACTTGCCAAAATGATATTCGGGTGCTTCCTATACCAAGTGTATTTGGCCCCCACCAAATTAACCTCAATCAGGTCGTTCTAGTGAATACATAATATGAACTCTCTAGAGGAGATTGAGGTGTTTTCAGATCCCATTTTCTCATCTGGATTAAAAATTGTATTGAATCCCCCCAATAATAACCAAGGACTAGAGTTGACAAATTTGAAAGAGGTAATATCCATCCACATATTCCTGCGATCCTGATACCTATTGTGAGCATATATGAAAGAACATGTAAAATTGGAACCAAGGTAATTGTAGGAATACGTGACATGTTGATAACTTGACATAACCAGGGTGGTGTTGCCAATAGAATGATGAGCCAGCACCCATAGACTATTGACATCTGTTCAAAACCTATTAGTGTCAATTAGATGAAACCCCAATTTCTCCATGTTAGAAATACCAAAGGAGAAGATTTTTTTAGGCACAGATAGACTTATAAGCATAGGTTTGTGCTTCTGAACGAATAACTGAATGGATCTACATGTTTCCATATTTCCCAGACCTTGGAAATTCCAAAACATAATCTTCATTTAGAATTGAGGTTGGGGTTTATACCCCTCACATGTTTGCCTCCAAGATTTTTAGGTGGCCTTCAAGCCTTTTTGGGGGGATAGGAGACAGAAAATCATTTATATCAGCAGTGATGGACAAAGAATAATTCCCTTTGACAGATAGATCATGGCTAGCCATATCTATCCGGAATTGATGATTCAAGATGTTTCTGGAGGCATTCTTGCAGTCCACAGGACAGCTCCCCTGCAATTTGTTTGTAGTAGCCAGTTCAATAACAGTAAAGCAAACAACACCCTGGATATGGCCTATGATGCACTGAATTTCCTGCATCTTAGAAGGGATTTCCGGGATACTGTGAGCTTGTACCTCAACTTGGCAGGGATTCATTTCAGAAGTCAACCCCTCTTGTGGTATCTTCAGAGCCGAAGCAGGACTTGTGTGAGTCTCTCTAGTAGGAGGAGAAGACCTGGCAGGAGTGGAAGTATCTACCACATTTGAGGTGCTTTTTGGAGAACAATTGAGGTGTCACCATCCTTCAATGAACAAACCAGATCCCTAATGTCATTAGAAAATTTAATAGAAATGAAGTCATCCTCCATTTGTTGCTGAAGAACAAGTGCTAGATTGAAAAAGTCATTAGATAAGGCCAAAACCATATCAACATCCTCATTGATTTCGTGTTCAGAGGGGGAAATCATTGCATGTTCCAACCTGGAATGAGGACCAGGTGTATTAACATTTTCAGACTCTTCCACCTCCACCATGTCAGCCCAAGTTTTTTTAGAGGATGTGCGAAGGTGAAACTTAGCAGATGTCTGATTTGTCTTAGGAACCTGTACCTGGATAATGACCGGTTAAATCATAAGGTGAGCTTGTGATATTCTAGCTTGCTCCCTGATGCTTTCTTTCCTTTCAAGAGGTAAATTCTTAGATTTCCTGCTCTTATTGGCTTCGGGAGACTCCACAACTTTAGGTGCATTAACCTTCTTTTGAAATAATAAATTTAAAACAAGAACTCATATTGAGTAAAACCTAATTTTTAGAATAATAAAATTTTATGCATAAAATGAATTTATTATTATTCCACTCCTAGAAATAATAATTATGGGGATGATTATATATATATATATATATTATTAAATCATTTCATAAAAATAATTCATTGATAGTTTTTAATTAAATTTAGTTAATAAAAATTTACACAAGATTGTTTTTGCAAAAATAGACTTTTTAATATCAAAAGTTTTCAGTAATAATTCTTAAATTTTATTATTAGTTTAATAACACTACATATTAATTTATCAATAAATTTTTGTTAGATAACCCAATTTTATATAATTAAATTTATTCTTTAAATGTAAATTTTTAAAAAATATCAAATGTATAAAATCCTTCTAATAATAATAAAAATATATCATTTATTACATAAATAAATATATTTTTTATAATAGTAACATAAATGTAAATAATCCTTAAAACCACCATATAATTCCTAAGAGTAAGATAGAGAATTTTAGAATTTTTGGGTGATGATTTAGCTAATATCGGTCTCCTAATGATTTCTATTATCTTGAAATTATCCTATATATATATTTTCCCTCAAGACATATATATTGATGTTTATATTGGAATTGGTGTACGGAAAACCTTATCGATTCTACCACAATTCCATGATTGAAAAATTGAACCTCATCATGAACGCTGGTACTATAGCATTACATTGTTTCCCCTTTCCATATCGATTTTAGAATGTTGTTACATATATTTAGAGTCTCCAATTCATTGGCTACTTTACAAAGGAAGAATTTTGATAAAACATGACAAATAGTTTTTATCATTAATCATTCTTATGCATAATTACATTATAAATAAACATATATTCTCAATAAAAATATAACCTTTGGACTATATAATGAAATTGACTATTTATATCAAGGTTATATTACATTCCAATATATAACCCCTCACACATCATCAAAATCATTCATTATAATCTCTTATCATCATCATCATCATTCCATTATAAGTAACATGACAGGTATAAGAAAAAGAGGACAAAGAGAAGCCTGTGAGGAGGGGAGGAGCTTAGGGGGTCTAAAATAATGTAGGCATAGGGTATCCCCTATGATCAGGTTCCTATATTCAAGAGGGACGGAAAGTAACTCCACAAGAGAAAGAACCCTGATACCTTACACTTCCATCGAGGATAATTATCAACCTTTCTCCCCTCCTTCCTTGTGTGAAAAAAGATAGTGTCACTATTGATGATGATCATGTATCTGATCAGAATATAGGTAACTAACCAATGGGTGTTGTGCTTACAATGGAAAGAGTCATGGAGCATTAGAGATCAGTCTCAATCATGCCAAGAGTGAGACCCCAATACCTGCAGTGTTGTAGACCCATGAGAATAGCCATGGCCTCTATCAAGAGAGAGTGACCCCTTCCAAAATGACCATCAAAGGCAAAGATGACATGTCCTCCGGGGTCCCAAACCACACCGCCTCCCTTCATGTCATCCGAAGAGAAAGAATCATCAATGATGTGTTTGAGTACGAGTGTGTGGGGATACAATTTAACCCAGTGACCATCCTTTATAGGTATCTTCTTAGGAAAACCAGCCTAAATAAAATTAATAGAGGGGGAATCGCACCATTTTTGGCATGAGATAACTAGGTACGGAAGAATAAAACTAGTCCAAGACAGCAGAATCCTACCGGATCACTAAAACCACTCATACTTTGCATGGTTCGGTGGCAAAAAATGTACCAATAGCCCTAGATGGGGATCATGGTGCAAGTGTTTCTCTCTGGGCCACTTCCACTAGCACTGTGGAACCAACGATCTAGAAAGGGTAAGTCCTTCAGCACCGCTAAAAAAAGCCCTTGAAGTTGTCAAAACCCCGCCACACCTCGCTTGCCCAGTCGCTACTAAAGAATAGGTGGGTAGAGTTTTCCTCCCTAGGAACCCTGCAACACAGACAATGTGATGCCAAGCTGATACCTGATCGCTTCACATTCATATTCGTAGGTAGTTCCCTATTCCGGGTGTGCTAGATAAGAAAATTGCATTTCACATGGACTTCTTTAACCCAAATAGTTGATCCCCATGGTTAATTATGGTTCTCACTAGTAAGGACCCTCTTATAATCCTTAGAGGAGAACATAATTGAAGACGATGCGGTGAAGAAACAACAATCTGGATCATCTGAGGGGTCGATCATATCAATGTCCAGGCATTGCGATCTTTCCAGCACCGCACTGATGAAATTCGGGTACCTTCTCGTCTCCCTGAAGGTGATTTGGGTGTTGGTGAATCCTGGAAACCCAAGAGTAGATCCAGACCAATTGTGGTGCCAAAAGTGATCACCCCCCCAAACCATCTAGAAAGGGGTTGCAAGGCCTGCATGTTGGAGACAACATTAGCACCGAGCAGTGACTGGAGATCGTTTGGGTTGTTCCACCCTCCAATGAACCAGTCATCCATGAACATACCCTAGAGTGTGCGCCCCTCCACAGCCTCCCATTCTAGATTCTCTTGCATTCCATGAATCATATCAGAGATGCTCTGTACATCAAATCCCCCATCATGCACTAGCTTTTCTACCCTATCCCATGTTTCCCAGTGTTTCCTCCCCTCCTTGTGAGCATCCCAAAAGAACGAGTAAACTATAGAATCAATATTTTTTATCACCCCCTTTGGGACCATTGAGGTTGTGAGTGCATGGAATGTAATAGAAGATAATATGTGGTTTTCCAACATTATCATACCTCCAAAAGAAAAGAATTTGTTCTTCCTATTAAGAATTTTGCTGCTCACCTTCCCAACTATATTGTCAATGTGCAGAATACACATCATTTCAGGGGAGACTGGGCCCCCGAGATACTCCATGGGAATATAGACCCACCGCATGCCAAGTAGTGTCCTCTGGGAAGCCACCCTACTCTCCAAACATCTATTTGGGAAATAGAATGTGCTCTATTTTTTTATTGACAACCTTCCCACTCCATCGACAATGGTATTCAAGAATATTTTTAATCCCCCAAATACTCCGCATACTTACATTCATAAAAATGATAGAATTGTCTGCAAACATCAGATGAGATATGTTCTTTGGACTGGGACTGCACTGATAGGGCCTGATGGATCACCGCGAGATATCCCTATTAATAATATGACTAAAGGCATCGTGTGAAATAACAAATAGGGTCGTCGAGAGTGGATCCCCCTACATCAAGACACAAACAACCTTGGAGAAACCATAGTTTCAGACCATGTTGTGTACAACCATCCATGAAGTACTAAATCGGTATAAGAGAAGATCCACCACCCACGCAGACATGCCCATAACTATCAAAACCATGATGATGAACACCCACTCCACTCTATTGTAGGGCTTATCCATGTCCAGCTTGACCACCTTATTTTCCCTATGAACACACATGGTTAAGAATTCGATGATCTCCTGGGTCAACGCAATCTCCCCTTGAATGGACCTCTGTTTAATAAAGCCATGATGCTACCAAAATACACATTGATGAATGTAGGGGATAATCCTGTTGTTATGAATTGAGGCAGGGATCATGTTCGAAAAATTGATCATGCTCATGGGGCAATAATGGTGGGGTAGGGAGGGACGTTTGACCAAGAAAATGAGGACCATGGTGGTGGTGATGGAAGCTCGAGGAAGAGTACCCCCTCAAAAGAAGGTGTGGATGGTGAGCACTACATCATCCTTGATCATACTCTAGGAGGCACGGCCAAAAGATCCCAGGAACCCATCTGAGCCCGGGGCACTATCCGGATTCAAGTTCATAGAAGCCCAAATAATTTCTTCCTCCTACAGTACGGACTCAAGCATGTCATTTTCATTATCAGATATCACCCTGGGGATGACATTCATGATGGATTCATGGACCGGCGGGTACCCCTCAGGGATCCTGGTATTGGCTCCAGCATGAAAACATCAGAAGAAAGCCTCCGCCAAGCCACCCTCGTGTCTTGATCATCTTTATAAGAACCATCCTCTAACCATATATTTGTTCTTTCATGCCTGCATCTTTCATTGATGCATGCATGAAAAAATACAGTGTTATGGTCCCCTCCCAATGCCACCTGACTCTTGATTCATTATAGGCCACACACTCCTCTATGAGGATCACTCCCACAAGAGAATATTTCATCACGCACAACTCTCCCAACAGCTCTTTATTCCACGACACTTCCAATTTAGACTCCAGGTGATCAATCTCTGACATAGTCCCATCAAAATCATACACCGGTGGAGTCTGGGCACTAGCCCACAACTGACGATAATCCCAAAGAAGCCTTGATTTATTTTGTAGCTTCTCCTATGGATTCACAGTCATGAACATATTCCATGAGAAACTGAAAGTGTCTAGAATTTCCATGTAACTAACCAAGAGGGGAGAGAACACAATGAAAATGCACATATCCCGACAAGGCAGGATTTCAACTAGGATAGGTGAGTGGTTCCATAAGCTATAGACAAAGTGAGACACCTTCGCATTCTGAAATGTGGATACAACATAGACATTGGCCATGTAGTGGTCCAACCATCACCAGTTGCGATGAGGACCTCTCTGGTTGTTTCACCAAGTGAAATGTCTCCCTGAACAACCCATGTCTAGCAACCCTTTGCGATACATAAACTAGTTGAATTCTAGGATGGCGCAACGTGGAAATGGCCACCTACCCTTCTTCTCTACGGGGTCTGCCACCTCGATGAAGTCCCCCCCCCCTCAAACTCGGGGAGGTTCCTGAGGTCTAAGGCCTCCAGATCTCACCACATATGTGCTCTGTCTCATATTTCGCAACTACCATGCACAAATGAGGTGAAGAAGGTCTGTAAAACATCCCGGATCTCTGTACGGATAAACTAATGCAACGATTGAACCAAGCACCCACTTATAGACACATTCTAGAAGATCCAGATTAGGGAACAAGGATCTCTATATTGCAGTAAACCACACATCTTTATCCTATAGGTGAACTTTGCAATCTTTCTATTGTCTTGTTTAGGTTCCAGCACCACATCCTTTCCCCAAGAATCATGGTCACTAATATAGGAGAGGAGGACTATATCTGAAGCATCTAGAGGGATCGAGTCCTCGCCCCAATAAAATCCAATGGAGGGGACACCGCGGGAGGAGATGATAGCACCAGAATTCTAGAGGAAGGGCCTGGGTGGAAGGGGAAATGGGGCACCACAGGAGCCAAGATAGGGGAAGACCTTATAGGATCAGAATTCTGGATGGATGTATAAGCCGAGGGAGAAACCCAAAATCCCACCACGGTAGTGCCCCCATGTTGGGGAGGAGCTAGATAAGGAAGAAAGGACAGGGCGCAACAGGATCGCTTAGCCCTAGGAGAGCCTGCAGGCAACCACTGCAAGGGGGGAGCCTCCATGAGAGAAGGCGATGCGTAGGAGGATTCCACATCCCAAGGAGAACCTTTCTCATGGAAAATAGGTAGAGAGCCTAGAGGTAGTCCAAGGAGAGAAGAAACATTGTTGAGCCATGAGAAGTAGAAGCAAGACTGAAAGGGGATAGAGGCGCCACGCCAACCTAGCACATAGTAGGGGAAACTTTCCCACCTTGTCCTGAAGAGAAAGTAGCCGAGTCAAAGCCAGACCACATGGGCATAGCAGGAGAAGAACCAAAGGGAAGATCCGACAAAAAATAGTTCCCAAACTCAACTTGACGCTTCCTCCTAAATACTGGACGTGAGTGCCCTTGGAGATGGAAAAATGTGTCAAACCATAGCATGGCTCAGTAGGTAAGGGCTTGAATCCCATCGATGCTATCCTGAACATAGAGCTGGATCTGATCTGGATGAGGAGCAGCTAGGTCCATGTACACGCAAATTCAAGCCATCGATAGATCATCAATGGGAAGCGTTCTATCATCCTTGCATAGGACACATCTGAGGGAGTTTCCAATAGACCGAAGAAGGACCCCATTCTAAAAGGGGAGGGGAATACCGGGAATAGATATCCACACGGGAGCCCGCACGGGATCCCCCCCCACCTAATGGAGTGTCGACTAACTTCATTATGGAATATATTTCACCATTTTTTTCCTCCCCCCTATTGATGTGTCAACACGGTTTGACCCCATTAAGGCTGTCATGTGGTTTTAAAGAAATGAAAACCTCTCCAAAAAATCATCCCAATTTTGTGGTGCACAAAACATCATTTGTGTTCAAATATTTTCCTTCAATCTTCTTTTCATTCTCGCTTGTGTTTTCATGTTGAACGGTCAGGCATTCCCAACATTTGGTATCAGTGGGAAGTTTTATTAATCCAAAATTCATAACTCTGAGCCCTCATCGCCCAGACTCTCACAGACATCATCGGCACATCCTAGACCCCATGTTGACAATGGTAGAGGCCCTCTGGTGGTACGTCGAGTGGTAAAGGAGATCAGGGGATCGGTGACGTATATGATCTTGACGAAGACAAAATACAATTATTGGTCCTTGATGATGTAGTTAATGCTTCAAGAATGTGGTCTTTGGGATGTTGTCGACATTGGTGGTGTGGAACTCCATGAATATCGGATGGCACTGGAGGTCATCCTCTGCGATGTCCTGCTGGAGATGATCTCCATAGTCACCATCAAGGCAACATCCAAGGATGTGTGGGACACCATGAGGACCATGTGCATCAGCATTTATCACGTTCGAAAGTACAATTCTCAATAGCTCTTAAAGGAGTACGAAGGCATTGTATTTCACAATGACGAATCGATGGATGACTTCGCAATGCGTCTCACTAGGATGGTCAACGAACTCACGATCCTCGGTGATCTGAAGCCTCAAGACAAGGTCGTTGAGAAGTATTTCTGCATCATCCCCACTAGGTTCTCCCCAATTTCCCATTTAATTGAAATGCTTCTAGATATTTTGACACACTCTGTAGAGGAGGTAACATGGAGACTTAAAGCGGCATAAGACCGATTTTGAGTCAGCACCCACCGCAAACATAGGAGGGAAGCTACTCCTTACCGAGGAGGAGTGGGTTTCACAGATGAAGGAATGGCAGATGAGGGAGGAATATTTCAACCAGTCCATGTTTGGAAAATAGCATCACCAAGGACCACAACAAAAGACTGATAGTGGTAAATGTGAAAATGGAAGAGATGTCTTGGGATACGATTATTGTCATGAAGTCTCAAGGGAAAAATGCCACAATTGTAGAAAAATGTGTCATTGGGCCAAAGATTTTCACAGCAGACCGAAAAGGCCTGTGGACCTTATAAACCAAGGTGATGACTATGAGCCCACGCTCTTTATGGAATGGTCATGCACCGTAGTGCCTGATTCCCCACCACCACAGTCTGCCACCACCAATAATTTACAACCATAATGAATCCCTCTACGACTGATAGAGATGAACGTCTTCGCACAACTGGATCAGGAGGATGTGTGTGATGAAAAAATTAGGTACCTCGACACCAGTGCCACAAACAACATGACTGGGTCCCACGCCATTTCCTCCGAGTTTGACTCCGAGATCTGTGGCACCAGGAAGTTTGGAGATTACACTATCGTCAACATCGAGAGGTGCTAGACCATCATTCTCACTTGAAAAATTGGTGAGCACCGCATGCTCACGAGGGTGTACTTCATCCCTCGGATAATCACAAAAATCATTAGCATCAGACAAAATAATGAGAATGGTTGTCAGATACTGATCGAAGATGAAATCTTGAGTACGCGTGACCAGTAGCGGGGTCTGCTGGCCAAGGTGAAGCGTTTCCCCGAACGGATGTAAAATCTCAAACTCGACATTGCACAACTAATATTCCTTTCTACAAGAGGCTCTAAGATTGCATGGAATTGGCATGCGAGGTACGACCACCTGAATTTTCAGGCTCTGTGTAAGCTTGCTCAATGCGATATGGTGTGAGGGCTCCCATAGATTGATCAGGTCAATCATGTTTGTGACAGTTGCCTCATTGGGAAACATTGATGAGTGTCTTTCTCTGAACAAGTGATGCATCGTGTGGAGCAAGGACTCGACCTTGTCCATGGTGACCTTTGAGGGCCGATCATGCCGACGACGCTAAGAGGGAACTGCTACTTTCTACTACTCATAGATGATATGATCCGCTACATGTGTCTCAATATACTTGGAAGCAAGGACCATACTCTGACAACAATTAAATGCTTTCAAGCCACTCTGGAGGTGCAGACGGGACGCAAGATGAAGGTTCTCCAGACGGACCGCGATGGGGAGTTCACTTCAGTGGAATTTGTTTAATACTATGCCAAACGTGGCATACAATGGCAACTCATGCATTTCCATTCACCACAATAGGATGGGGTTATTAAACAACGTAACCCAACAGTGGTTTCCATGTCTTGAAGCATATTGAAGGAAAAAGGCCTTCCTGTGATGTTCTGGGGTGAGGCTGTCTCCACTGCTATCTTAATCCTCAACCGGGCACTGACACATAGCGTTGACAGGTTGACACCATAAGAGGCCTAGCATGGAAAATGACTAGTGGTGCATTTTTTATGCACATTTGGCTATATTGCACAAGTCATGAATGTGAAACCTCACCTGAAGAAGATGGATGACCAGAGTACACCGATGATCTTCATCAGGAATGAGTCTGGGTCCAAGGCATACCGCGTGTATGACCCCGTCATTAAGCGCGTGCATGTAACGCGTGATGTCATCTTCGATTAGGCAGAACAGTGGAATTGGAGTGCTCATGATGAATGAGGCATGTTGAGTATTGAGGATCCATTCACCTTCGAACACATAATGGAATGTATTCCAGGGACAACGGAAGCCGACGACACTATAGGTGAAGAGGTATCGTCACTCACACCCACTAGCACACATTCTACGGAAGCTACAACACCAGATGTGGTCAAGGTGATGCCCATGCCATCAGATATAGTGAATTTCATCTCACTGCCATCCAACATGGTGGAAGCACTTGACGTCGACCACGACGACGCCCCACTTCGGTTTCGTACTATTGAAAACACCATCGGGACCACAACACCACCTTGGTTTTCATTACGTGAGCTCGACCTTGGTGTGCTACATTTTACTATGGTTGATGAGCCAATCTTTTTTGGTGAAGCAGAACAACACCAATGTTGGTGAAAGGCGATGCTTGAAGAGATGAGGTCGATCGAGGAAAATGAAACATGGGTGCTTGTCGATCTCCCCATTGTACATCGTCTAATTGGGCTCAAGTGGGTCATCAAGGTGAAGCGTGATGAGTGTGGTGTGGTAGAAAAGATCAAGGAGATGATTTTTGAAAAAGGGTACTTCCAACAGTAGGGGATCGACTATGAGGACACCTTTCCCCTGTCTCACACATGGAATCAGTGAGGCTCCTCATCGCAGTGGCAACACAAGAAGGGTGGGAGGTTCATCACATGGATGTCAAATCGGAATTACTAAATGGAAACCTCTAAGAGGAGGTTTATGTCGAGAAACCACCTGGCTTCATCATCAAAGACCATGGGCACAAGGTGCTCCGGCTCCGGAAATCATTCTATGGCCTCCGCCAAGCACGATGAGCATGGAACACCATGCTTGAAGCCATTCATCTGATGCTTGGGTTTCACAATAGTAACTATGAGCATGTTGTGTATACTTGTGGAAATAACTATTCTTATCTGATCATCATGCTCTTTCCAGGAACCATCTTTAAAAAAATATGAAGAAGCTCTTTCGGATGAGTGACGTGGGACTGCTCTCCTACTAACTTGGCATCAAAGCGAACCAAGGGCCCAACGGAATTTCCCTACGTAAATATTCCTATTTGACCAAATTTTTGGCGAAGAGTGTTATGGGATATTTTAACCCCTGTAAAGTTTCGATGGAGGCCCCCCTAAATCTAAGCAAGTCTAGAACTTTCCGATTGGTTGATGTCACTCAGTACCGGAGCTCCATCGCCAGCCTCAAGTACCTGGTGCATACACAGCCAGACATTACCTATGTGGTAGGTTACGTAAGCCAGTTCATGGAAGAGACACATAAAGATCACATGGCCGCAGTCAAACACATATTGCGCTACCTCACTGGGACACGCAACTACGTTGTCTGCTACACAAGGAATAAAAATGATCGGTCGATCCTGTTGGGCTTTAGCGATAGCGACATGGTCGGCGACATTGATGACAGTAAGAGAAATAATGGGGTGTAATTCTCCCTTGGAGATAGGCCCATAACTTGGAAATCAGAGGAAAAAAAGTTAGTGGCGTTGACTTCATGCTAAGTAGAGTACATTGCTGTGACAACTGCAATGTGCCAGGCCATCTGGTTGGCTCGACTGTTATGGGAATTTATATACTCAGACCACAGTGCTCTGGTGCTCAAAGTGGAAAAAAATTACACC
Source organism: Viscum album (assembly GCA_963277665.1). Classification (NCBI taxonomy): domain Eukaryota; kingdom Viridiplantae; phylum Streptophyta; class Magnoliopsida; order Santalales; family Viscaceae; genus Viscum; species Viscum album. Next base: position 1,299,318,493 of record OY728140.1, on the reverse strand, counting down.
ATTTCCTTAAGCAAGAACCCTGTATTACATGACCGAAGCAATCACATTGACACCTGATTCCATTTCATTTGGGAGTGCGTTAATGGAGGAAAAATCATTCTGGAGCACACTTGCACTAAGGAGCAGCTTGCATACATTCTCACAAAGTCACTTTGGCGTGTCAGGTTTCTAGAGATACATGTGAAGATTAGCGTCATTGAGATCCAGTGAATGAGATAGAAATTAGGGTGTTATTGTTGACTAATCTAATTATTGAATTTATTTCACCATTTTTTCCCTCCTTCTTATTGATGGGTCGACACGGTTTGACCACATTAAGGCTGCTGTGTGGTTTTAATTACATTGTAAATATGTATTGGTTATTTTTATATAAAGAAATGAAAACCTCTCCTGAAAATCATCCCAATTTGGTGGTGACCAAAGTATAATTTGTGTTCAAATATTTTCCTTCAATCTTCTTTCCATTCTCACTTGTGTTTTCGTGATGAATAGTCAGGAATTTCCAACATGGAGCTCCATATCCCAATGCATCAAGGTGAACCTCTATGTACCTAAAGACCTGGGACCGAAACACCAAGTTGAGATGAAATCATCCTCTGATCCCAGGATAACGCACAAGGACTTCCAGTTCAAGGACAATACCTTTTCTAGCGTAGCAAGATCCCACGAACCAACAATGATACAATATGAGGGGAGTATAGGACGCTCCACTCTGAATCTGGACATGAGAGTCCAACAGAGACCCTTCGAATCAGTATGGAAAGCCTCTGAAGGGATGACTATAGAGGGCCCAGAACCCTCCCGGCGTGCAACTATAGTGGCGATAGAATCCTTCGGAACCAGAAGAGAGTGCCCCTTCAAGGGTCTTCCACAGAGTGAATCCCTGAAGGATACTCCCCACTTGGGGAAAATAGGATCAAGCACCTTAGAGGTGGAGGGAGACACAATCCCTATTAGTGAGGACCCAGGGACGGATGAAAATTTAGCTGTATGGGAAAGGGGTGTTATATTATACCCCAAACTAATTAGTGATATTTATTTACTCTGATGAAAAATCTCATTGTAAATTTTATTATTACATCTTTGTGTTCTCAGGTACCTTTATCAATGATACAATTTCACAATAGAACATTGAAAATATTGGTGGTCTTATTTTACATCTCATTTTCTATCTGATAAAATATCTCCATCATTTGTTCCACAATAGAGAGATCATGTTACACTTGAGAATAATTTAAGTTCAAGACATGTTAGGGATCAGATATTTACTTACTCAAAAGTTATATAAGGATTACATCATGAACACGTGATAGGTTTTTTAGGTGATATATATGATAATCTACAGTCCCTACAAGATCAAGAATCTATAATGGACCAATGTTTCTTGGTCAAAAATCTATCCTCCAATAAAACCTCATAACTCTCTTGTAAAGAGAAACTTATATATTAATTTATCAGTAACATTAATCTATATATCACATTATTTATTATAATTATAAAACATAATTTTTCTGTAAAAAAAACTAATGTTATTAAATTTAGAAAACAATATTTTCATTTCATAAAGAAGATCATGTCCTAAAAACATTATCTCTCTAACTTCATATAAAATTTCAAAGTTCCATATCAAATTATATATATAGGTTTATATAGGTACATTTTAATGATAGTGTAGAAACATTTATAATATAGTAACACAACTAGATAAATATATTTATCCATGAATCCGTTGAAATCTAAAGAGTGAGATCCTAACATATTTTCCAAAGTATGAATGGTCATTTTAGATTGGACATGTATTAGAAGATAATAATCCATTTTAAAGATCATTGTTATATCCCAATATTATTGATAATAATCTTGGTTTTTTTATAAACATAGATCTCAATCATATATAATTGATTGATACAGTCCATGCATCATTACCACTTCAATTATGTATAACATGAATTTTTTATCGAATGGAAGTACAATTGAATATCAATTGATTGGATCAAAACTATATAATGATATGTAACTACCTATATTTAATTTTCTCCATTACAAGTCTTATAAATACTATTGATGAAATATATGGTGGTATTCACCTGTTTTTACACTTGTATGGGTAATGGATCGTCATCACTTATGATTTCTAATATTCATTATTTACTCATTAGAACACTGATCATCAAGATATCTACTCTAAAATATCCTTCTTCATGTTGTCCCACCATAATTTATACTTAATATATCTATACATGTTTGTGATTTAAGGGTGAATAAATTAATATTGGATTTTTGCATCATCAAAAATAAACTTAATTAGTTCTAGTATGTATGAGAGATTTACTATGGTCCTAAATTAAAAAACATCATCCCTATCACCATTGAAATATATATTATTTTTTACCTTATTTTGTAGCTCTATATTTTTTTTTGATCATCCATAATAATCATATAGTTGGATATTTCCTTATTTATTTTAAAATGGTGTTATTTTATTCATTGAATTATGATTAACATATACATTATTTGATTATCCATTAAGTTTGGTTCTCTGTAAATCCTTTTCAAGGATAGGGTAGCATGATCTTTTCTACATCGAGCATCAACCACCAATTTTCCTTCATTTGACTATAATGTATTGAGAAATAATAGTCAACAAATAATTATAAATATATCCCTTTATGTGGGTTGAACTCATTCTATATATATATTTAAATTATGATCCTATGATTATTTAATATATTAGACTTTTAAGCATTGAGATAATTCCAAAATTTCTATTGTTAGCTCCAAATAATGAGTCAGATCATTTTCTTCTGTGGTATTTTTTTTTTGAGGAATAGGATATCACCGTATAAATTTCCATAAAGAAACTTTGTAATCTTTTATTCAATGTATCATTATATATCACAAACCCATATAAACTATAAGGTAGTGGAAGTACATATGCAGTAACCATCATCTTCTTATGCTTTTTGAAGCTATATTTTCACTCTTTCATCTAGAGTAACATCATTACATTTGATGTGGAATAGTTTTGTAGATTTTATATCCATGAGAAAATTTTTATAATCATTTACATTGTATCCATATCATCTAAGGATAATATAGATCTTAGTCTATGTGGATTGTTTGGGTTACTTTTAAATAACTTATTTCATTAAATGATCCATTGATATACCATATTTTAGTTTTACTTGAAAATAATATTATTATTTTTTATCCAATATTCCCCCTTATAGAAAAATGTGTATAATTTATCCACTCATAGATTATTTAGAACAATCATCAAATGAACTTCAAGTTCTTCAATATCATTGAATATATGGGAATGTTATCAATAAATACTATGAGAAATTTTTCAAGGTAATCTGTAATGTAAGAATTCATAAAATCCATAGAGTTTGTAGGGACATATTAAAGAATTAATAACTTTAAAATGATTTTACATTGTCCAAATGTTGTGTGTATGGTTTCCTAGGGTATATCTTCAATATTTACTCTTAAATGATTATATCTATACTGATGATCCAACTTTGAGAAGTATTGACTACATTTATATTGATTAAGAAATCATCACTACATGGTAGAGGATAGTTGTTAATGATCATGATGTTATTAAGATAATTAATGTCAATTAAAATATTCATTGAACCATCTTTATTCATGACTAAAAGATCTAGTGAAACTTCTTTTAAAGAACAAGTTCATATAAATCCCTTTTCAAATTTCTCTTATAGATGATTCTTCAATTATTCCAATTCAGTATAGGACTTTCTTTATGAAATGTAACAAACATTCCTAGGATACAACTAATGTGGTACCTTAAATGATTCAACAATAGTCCTGAATGGGATATTTCAATCCCCATGTTTATGTATCAGGTTCCTGATCATTAGTAAACCATTGTACAAAATTATTATTCCCAATAAAGTAATAATAAAAGAAATAAAATTCTACCCATATGTTCAGTATGACCATCCCATATTTCAAAATTCAACATGCATGAAATAAGTATAAGCCATAATAATAATTACCCAATAGGGAATAAACATGTATCTATATGTCAAAAACAATACATAATCTATGGTCCATATCCAAACTTTCCTATATCAAATTTAAATTGAGTAATAATACAATTACAACATAAACTAAAATAAAATAAATAAAAAACATGTAGACATCTCATAGTAGATAATTCAAAAAATTAAATTAAAAAATCTTTTTACATCCAACTCCATGCATCAAGTGAATCACCTTCACTTATCACCACTAACATTCATGAACAAAACTAAAAGTACAATGTAGTTCCCAACAAGAACATGAACTGCATTTAAAGTTAATTATAGTAATCTTGTTTTCTAACAAAAAATAAAAGTGACATTATCATAAAATGTAAACATGAATATATAAAATATGATTACAATATTTTTAGATTTAATTTATACAAGTGGTGGAATATTATTTTAAAAAAAATCAAATAAAAAGTGTTTTCAAAAAGTAAACTATTACTCATAATTCCAAAATTTTAACATTGATTTCAAAAAGATAACAAATTTTTTTGAGAATATTTTTATTAATTATTAATTAAATATTTTAATAGAAAAAGTTTTAAAAAACATTCAATATATTCTTCTGTAATGATAATAACATAAAAGTGAATGTTTTTATAAAAATTGGAATTTTCACTATTTACTAAAAAATTGATAATTTTGGAAAAGAAATAAAAAATTAATCCAAATATAATACTAACATGATTAAATTTAAAATTAATATAAATTAAATTAATTTATAATCTAAATGTACAAATTCAACTTTTAAATAAAAATACAATATATAAGTCAAAATGCTAATATCAAAAAAAATACTCTTTTCAAATTATTTGTTTCCTTAATACTATTTTTATGCCTTATTAATTAGTTATTATATTTTTATTTACAAGTGGTTTTATTCTTATAATATATTTACTATATAATAGTACATAGATACCTTTAGTTTAGTGTTGTATATGCAATAATTTATCATCATAATATTTACCAAAGTTAATATATATTCTGAAATCTTGGGGTGTTACATTCCCTCTCATTACATAAATTGATTCCCCTATTTTTTAATTATGAAATAAAAATAGCAATACATAAGGGTATCTATAAGTAATCAGGAAACATTATATAACTTTTAAGAGAAAAAAACTTTCCATATTGGAGAAGACTAGTTAACATATCTTTTCCCTTATAATAATCATATGTTAATATTCTCAACAATTTATTCTAACTATTCCTATCCATATATGTATTAGAATTCTCTAGAGACTTTCTTTTTAGGGAATCCTTTTCAATATAATTTTTCTAAAAAAATATTAAAATGTAAATTATTATAATATTTTGAAATACAACATGAGTAAATTGTCAAATGAATATGAAATATTAATCTTAATAAATCTCCTCCAATGTTGCCTTCATTACAAACCTATGATACATTTTGATAGAAGGTTCATACTTAAAATATTGTTATTATACCTAGGATATATTATGTTCTGTTATATAGTACTTAATAACTTAATCCTTTTGTTTAATTTGGAGATAAGTCCTTCAAAATGGATTCTAAATAGAATGAAATTAACCAAAGCGTACTCGTAGAACAGTCTATCTAGTTTTGTAATCATATCACACTAATCATGCACTAGTGTGAGTAATGATTTCAAAATATTTTAGGTCTATGTATAAAAATATACCTAAGATGGGGGTGAATATTGTACTTTCAATGTGTTTTAGTATCATTATTTTTGGTGTAATCTATTGATTATGTGAATAAGAAGGATTTATCTTCCGTGTGAAAGTATGAGCAGCAGATAAAATAAAAATACAAAATAAATGTAATTATCATGGTTTAGGGCATAATGATACCCATGTCCACTCCACAAATTAATTTCTGTATGAATATGTTGAATTTCACTAGTATGTTCTTTATATCATATGACCAATTTAAAACTGAGTTCAGGCATTGACACCATTTCAAATAAGGCTTAAAAATATAGCATTTTTGTTCGTTAACTGAGAACCAAATAATCAAATATTAGATCGAGAAAATGATACTCCACCACGACTGAGTATGGGTACTTGAAACTATAATATGAAAATATATTGATTTAAAAAAACTGGTTGAACATCATAGTTGAAACAACAACTAACATTAGATGGATCTTCTTCTTGATAAAAATGTATTTCAAGAAAGAGAAGATCTGAAGCAATCTAGTTGAAATAGATTTCTAAAAAAATGCAGAAACAACAATCATCAACATCCTTACAACAAATACAAGATTAAAAACATGTATATCCCCCAAATGTAGCCTCTTCTATAGAAAATAGATTCTTGTTGATTGTTGTAGTAGATCTGTTAAAAATCATCACATGAATGTAGTTTCAATCACAAAAATATAGTTTCGCAATATATGGAACAATATTTCACAGACTCTTTGAATCATACACACACTGATATTTAAAGAAATACAATGATAGAATAAATAAATTAGAGAGACTTATTCTCAATTCAGATCAAAGAAAATCACCTGATAAATAGTGAGAATTCAAATTTATAAGACATCTCATAGTTGTCGTACCTTCCCATGGAAACCATTTCTCTCCTTAAATCGATTTTGTGAATCAATTATAATAAGATTTTAATCGTTTTAAAAAGTTAATTAAATAGTCATTATATTCCATAAATACTGTTGTACAAAACTCTGATAAAATCATAAATTCAAAACTCTAGTTTTGAAAAGTACAACATAAGGTTCCTTTACAAAATAAAAAAATACCAAATGTTGGGTTAAACTATGTAGAATTCATTATCTGAAAATAGGCCTAACAATTTAAGGTTGATCATCCAAGTAACGTTGATTATCCATATGTTTTCTTCTGAAACTTTGGCTTTCATACTTATATAGGGTTCTTTAACAATACTTTCTCTATTTTTTAAATTTAAGGTTACATACATATGTAGAGTTTTTTATCCATACTCTTCTGCCAACGTATGGTTGATTAACCATACACCCTAATCTTTCAACATATAGTTTGATACAAATTTACGGTTTTTTCCTAATGTTTCATTCTTTAACATACAGTATTAATAGTGTTTCTTGAACACATTTAAGAGTGTTTCTAACACATTGATGAATATTCAACAAGAATAATAAGCTTGAATATTATTCCAATATAAGGATTACAAAGAATGTAAATTTATAGAAATACAAATAATGTAATGCCATTATTAAAACAAACAAGGGTATTTGTGAGCATGAAAATAAATAATATTTATAGATTATTGTTGGGACAATGCGTACCCAATAATTTCCCACTTTTTTATGATCACAAAACCCTTAAAATTAATATTATAATTTAAAATTTTGTAAACTATTAAATGAAAATAATTTAAAATTTTATTTCATAAATTTATTTCGGTAAAAAGAATGTATGTGTTTATCCACATTTCTCCCCCTTTTGTAATATTTAAATGAATACATTGAAAATTATTAAAATTAATTTAATTTTACATAGACTAGTTGTTTAATATTATAAAAATATGTTTAAATAAATAAAACTAGATCTTTAGTGGGATACATAAAAATAAAAGAAAATGAAATAATGAACAAAACAATTAAAATAAAATAAAATGTAACTGAAAAAAATGTATTAATACAACAGTATGAGTCACTATAAACAGGTTTAGTCAATAGAAATGGTTACGGTACAAATGGTTGGGTATGATTTTGCTCTGTTATGGTTCTACTGGATTCTAATAAGTTTAAAACATGACTTTCATCCTTTCCATTTGTAAATGCAAATATTTTATATGACTAACCCCAAATGAATTATAAAAACTCTGGAATATTGATTAATATAAAAATTTTCAACAAGGTTGAATTTCAAAAAGTTATAAATACTCTCATCTTGCAACATAAACTGGTCTGATTTTCCTATGAATTTTTTCAGCAGAAATCTGATACCTGGTTCATTCTGAGTCAGTTGGTCAGCAAAGAAATTCTTGATAGTATAATAGAACTCATAGAGGAGAACTATTGTATTGTAGATTTTGAATATGGTCATTCATGTCAACAATAATAGTGGTTATTACCTGCAACATAAAAATAAAATGGAGAGAGGTAGTCAGATCTGAGGTATATATACTGGTCTGATCGACACAACTCTTGATTGAATCAAACTGACTCCCCCAATACCACTTGAGATCAAAAAATTATAACTTAGAAACAACTATAGACTTAATCATTCCAAATTCATTCAACATCTCTCTCTTCAAATCATCAAATTCCTTCTTTGAAATAGAATTTTCTTTAATATCTTGTACATTTTTTCTTGCAACATAGAGCTCTTTCCAAAGATTAATTTTTTCTACATAAGAATTATTGAACATAATCACTAGCTCTTCAACCTAATTAGTCAAGTAATCAAAAGTCCCTTCAACTAAATTTTGGGACTGATCAATGACCACAATTGCAAATGATCTTGAAAAATATATAATGTCAAGAACTTTTGTTTTGTATTCAGTTGCATATTTATTTTTTGTATCCAAATTATTAAATCTGTATTTCAACCCATTTATCATCCTCAATTAAAGGCTATTCTAAATGAACTGACCTAGTAGCCTCACCTGAACCCAATACTAGTTCTTCAACAGGAGGATCTTCTCTTTTCCATGGTTTTACAACTAATTCTTATTACATAGCTTCTTCTTCCTCTTCTTATTCTAATTCTAAAAATCTCAATAATCATTGGGTTAGTTTAGAAGGTACTTCTCCATGAGTTTCACCAATTCCTTCATTTCTAATATCACTTTTTCCCCCAATGTAAATGATCCTAATATTTTTTGGTCATATGAACCAACTTGCATGATTTTTCTTTTTACGGTACTCTAGTAAAATCATAGCTTTTTCAAAGTTCACTCATTGATTACATTGCTATGATGAAATTTTATATGATAATATATTAAACGAAACATACCTTTCCTAAATATATTTTGATAGATTGTCATTCCATAAGGATTAAAGGCCATTATTGCATCTGGATGACAACAGTATTGAAGATATTTAACATATACCTTGGAAAATTCATCTTTATTGCACTCGAAAACAAAAACATGATATACATGTATGGATATGGAATATTTTTCATTTTTCTAATCTTGGAGAATTTATTTTTTGAATAAACTTAACCAATTTTTTTTCTACCTCGAGATATTTTAAAAACATCTTCCTAATGTATGTTGAACCAAAATGAAAATACATAATATCTCCAGACTTATGATCCGTATCTCTGATAGACCATAGAACAAAATGAAAGAACCCCTCTTGAGGACAATTCAAAATTTGGGAAATTTCAGAGGAAGAAATGAAAAAATAATTACTTTATATTCTTGTTAAAATAGAATCTTCATAATCACCAAAACTAAAATGTAAACTATTACAAAAAAATCAATTCTTACTCATAAATAAACCTCGTGTTCTCTTTATTGAACACATATTCCAAACCAAGAATTGAAAACACCTATATCAAAAGCAGATTCCTTTGGTAGAGCCATTAGAAATCTAGAACACTTCTTTGAAGTATCTTTCCTTTTGACACTGTTTGATTCTTCAGATCACTTTCTTTTAATCATTTCTAAGAGAAAAATCTCTATGGTTCTCTGGTTCTAGGGTTTCGAAAGAAAACAAACTAAATGAAGGAATATTAAGGTAGATAAATGGTTATTTATTTGAAAAGTTTATTGATAGTACCTTTTTTCCTTTGTTATTACGTAAGACAATTATTAATGTTTTTAAAAACACGTAGAGCGAATTAATTTTAGATAAAATATGTTAACCAAAATATATAGTAATAAAATCTAAAAATAGTTCATCTGTAAATTAATTAGTAAATAATTTTAACCAAAATAAATTAGAATAAATAAATAAATAGAATAAAATAATATAAAATAATATAAAAGTTTAAAAACAAAAAAAGATTAACATTTATTTAAAAATTAAATAATCCTAACTCCCCCTTAATAAAATCAAAACATACATTAGAAAGTTGTCTGTTGAAAATATCAACTCATTGATATTCAGTATTCATAAATTCTAATGATATAACCTTTTTAAGAACATGATCTCTTAGAAAATGATGCCTAATATCAATATTCTTAGTTATTGAATGACATATATGATTTTTTAAAATATTTATTGAACTTGTATAATCACATAAAATATGATTACTATTAAAATTTAATCCAAAGTCCGTTAGTGTGTTTTTTTTTTCACAATACTTTTGCTGATCAACTAGCTCCAGATACATATTCTTCCATTCCTGTTGGTAGGGAAACTAAGTGTTCTTTCTTACTTTACCATGATACTTAATATTTTTCTAAAAAGTGATAGGTTCCTAAGGTACTCTTTCTATATAATCTGCAACACTCAAAATTAGAGTCAAGATATAATATTAAATTAAAATCAATTTTTTTGGATAATGAAGATAATGAGAAACACTTTCTTTTAAATATAAAAAAAATACTTTTGACTACAATAAGATGAGATTATTTAGGTTTTTTTTTGAAATATAGCACATAATGATATAGAAATCATAATATCAGGTATTCTATCAGTATGATTTAATAAACTACCAATCATACCTCTATATAAAGTTTTGTCTAATGGATTTCAAGCTTCATCCAAATCATGTTTTATATTAGTACACATGGTAGTTTTATATGTCTTATTGTTCTCAAGACCATATTTTTTCAACAAATCATTAATATATTTATTTTGGTTTAAAATATTTCCATAATATTTTTGAAAAAATTTGAATTCCAAAAAAGAACTTCAATTCTCCCATCATACTCATTTCAAATTATTTTTGCATATGTTCTGAAAAATCATTACAAATTCATTAATTAGTGGAACCAAAAATATTATAAACAACATATATTTGAACTAATAATATATTATAATAAATGGTTTTCTCAAAAATATTTTGATCAACCAATATAATTGTAAATCCATTTTCCAAAAGAAAAGAACTTAATATTTAAAACCAAGATATACAAGCTTGTTTAAAGCCATAGAAATCTTTAGTAAGTTTAAAAATAAAAACTTGTTTTTGATAATTTTCAAATCCCAAAGTTATTTCAACATAAACATTCTCCATTAAATAGCCATTTGAAAAAGGCAGATTTAACATCCATCTTACATAACTTAATGTTCATATAAGATGCGTAAGATAAACTATTTCTAATTGTTTATAATCTAGCTACATGGAAAAAGGATTGAATAGAATTTATACCTTCTTTATGATTGTATCCTTCACCTTCTAATCTATCTTTTTTTCTAGTTATAAACACCTGAACATCTTGTTTATTTCTAAAGACCCGATTAGTTTATATAACTGGATAATTTGATGGGTTCTCAACTGACTCCCAAGAATCATTACTTTTGAATTGTTTAAGCTCATATTCTAAGGCTTTATCAAAATATTTAGGTTCTAGTTGAGATACAATGGAAGATAATTCAACTAGGGTTCTTAAATTTCTTCTAGTTATTATTCCTATGTCTAGATATCCTATAATAATTTATTAATGGAGGTTCTTTAGGGTTCTAAACTGTCTAGGTAAACCCATTTTAGTTTCATTAGTATCATGTTATTCTGAACTGAACATAATTTATTTATTTTATTTTCAAAATCATTTTTCAGGTTTTCATGTCTCATGTTGTCAGAAGAGATATTAATTTCATCAGTTTTGTATTTTTCTTTAATAAAAGGGTCGTTTTAATCAAACATCACATGAACTGATTCTTCAACAATCCTTAAATTTTTATTAAACACTGTATAATCATTTGATGTAGAAGAATATCCTAAAAATATTCCATCATTATCTTTTGGATCAAGCATACCAATATTTTCCATGGTGTTCAGGATATACACCTTGCATCCAAAAACAATAAAGTACTTATTTTAGGATTTATTTTTTTCCAATTATCATAATGTGTCTTTTTGAAAATAAGCTGAATTAAACCTCTATTCATGATATAACATGTTGTGATTGAAGATTCTTATCATTAGTAGGTAGGCATACTATACACATTCAGTATAGTCCTAGCTATTTTTTGAATAGTTCCTTTTCTTTTTTTAACCATTCATTTTTTTGTCATGTTCTTGGTGTAGAGATGTGTTTTTAATACCCAAATTTGAATAAAATAAATTGAATTTCTAATTCTTAAATTCTCTACTGTAATCAATTCTCGATGAAATTATTTTAAAACATTTTGGATTTTAAAGAATTTTACAAAAACATTCAAAAACAATAAAATCCTCACTATTTTATTTTAGAAATTAGATTCAATAAAATATAGAATAATCATTAAATTAACCATATATATATAATATTCAATCCAAATATCTACTCTTGATGGTCCAAAAAGATCCTATAAGTTCTAGAAGTTTTGTTGTAGAAATTTTTTTTTATAGATTTGAATGAATATTTGTTTTGCTTTCCAATTTGGCATGCATCAAAAAATATGTCACCATCGTATTTAAGACTAGAAAAATTAGAAACTAATTTTTATTAGTAAATTTATTTAATGGATAAATATTACTATAACCAAGTCTCCTATTCCAAATTTATGATTCATTTATCTTAGAAGTTAAAAAATTCACTTTCTATTTTCACATGGAATTTAAATCCAAAGTATAAACATTATCGGTTCTATGTTCTCTAAACATAATCAATATATCTTTAAACACATAGGAGTAATTTTTAGAAAAATCCACATAATATCCATAATCATAGAGTTGAGAGATACTTATCTGGTTTTGCTTCAACCATTGTAGATATAATACCTTGTCGAATGAGATAGTTTTTGGATCTCTAAGGGTTCCAAGTCCAATTATCATTTCTTCTTCATTATCACCAAAGATGACTAGACATCTACTTATTTAATTTATTGTATTGATGTTTGATAAGTTTCCACTCATATGAAAAGAGCATCCAATTTCCATACACCATATATCTTTTGTTTTTCTATGACGTGTTTCCCACAAAGGAAATTTCAACCAAAGTTTGTTTTGATACCCATATCATGTTGGATCTAGCAGTGTTAGCTAATAGAGATCTAGGAATACAGATCTCTTTTGTTTTTCTATAACTCATATCATTTTTTCCAGATAATACTTTTGAAATAATTTCTTTTAAATTCATCTTATTTGTGGATTTATTAAATATTATTTATTTTTTTATATATGCTTCTCTTCAATAAAAATGACAAGTAATGGTTCATGAGTTCAAAAAAAATAATTCTTATTTAGTTTAGATATTTCTCCGATACATTCCACACAAAGTACATTCTTTTTAATGACATTTTACCCATATTTTCATTTATAATATTTTCTTCTTTTATAAATAAGATACAAACTATTTTATATGTTTTCACATCATCTTGTAATTGTTTAATCTTGTTTTCATGATGAGCATATTTTGTGGCAGATGGTATAAATTATTTTATTAAAACTTATTATTTTTTATATAAGGTAGCTATTTCTCCTAATATAGCATTTTAAATATTCATTAATGATTTGGAATTTTTAATAAGGAGTAATATTTTTAATCAAGCATTGCACAGTAGGAAGCCAATTTATTATTTGACTAAATTGAATCAGAATCAAAATTAGAATTAGATTAATAATAGGTTTTTACCTTATCTACATCTACCGTGAAGCACATATTTTCTTTTATATTTGATTCTTCTTTTTTGAAGTCTATTTTGAATAGCTTTTGGAGTCTTTAGAAATACTCTATGTAGCTTTCATTTATATTTTTCCTTTTTTGTTCATAATTTATATTTTTATGATATGTCTTTTATGCCTTTATCTTTTCACATTTTACCTAAGGACAGTCCTGTTTTATATGACCTAATTTATTTCATTCATATAATTGGGATTCCATAGAACCTTTCTCATATTTTTTTGGGTTTTCTGAATCTTATTTTCTTCTTATTAAACATTCTAATCTTTCTAGATAATTGAGACAGTTCCATTTCAGAATCAGATGTATCTTAATTCTTTTCTTCGCTAACTTCCTTTTTTATAATTTGTCTTCGATTTTGAGATGTTACCTTTAGAGAAGTATTATATTTTTTTACTAAGACATTATGATATTCATCTTCATCATTCATTTCAGCTTTATACATCATCAATGTCCCAATTAATTCTATCATTGTCATATTTTCATAGGTGATGATTGTCGAATTGCAACTGATATACCATTCTGTTTAGTATGTTCTACTCTCAGTACATTCAAATCTTGATCTTCTTGTTTGATAGAGTAACCTAATCCCATAATTTTATTGATAATCTCTATAAACCTTCCATTTATCCAAATGATACACTCTCCATCAAACATTATAAAATAATAAAATTTATAATTTTTTTATTGCATACTTCATTTGTGATACATTTTCTATTCCTTCATAGTAAACTTCGATGGTTTTCCACATTTCTTAAGAAGTAGGAAATTGTGAGAAATGATTTATTTCATCTGGTCAAAGACCATAGATAATAGCATTCATATATTTAGAATTAGTGTCATACTCATCCCCTGTAGTAATAGTACAAGTTGTAAGATTTTTTGGAATTATATATGGAGTAATGATATTTGTGTAAACATGAAATCCTGAATTCATCAAATAGATAATCATCCATGATTTCCAAAATCCAAATTTCTCAATATTGAAATAAGGTTCTTGAACCATTGACATTCCTTATCTCTGGTCAGTCATTTCAATCCTTGTATATATCTTATACTTTTAGCTTTTTTTTTTATTTTCCAAAATCCCTCCTTTGATACCATTTTTTTGTTAGAATATAAAAATATACATAAGAGGGGGGTGAATTTCTTATTTTAAAAATCATTCACAACTTTTCCTATTCAAATCAACTATAAATTATATACATAATCAATGATTATCTTCTATATGAAGGTATGAGTAGTGGATAAAACAAAAATAAAAAACACGACTTTTTATAATGGTTAGAGGCATAAATATCCCCTAGTATACTCCACCAATTACACTCTCTATGAGTTTGGATAATTTCCTTAATCATGTACTCATATCACAAGACCAATGCACTACTAAGTGGAGGAAATTTACCCATTTACAAATAAGGCTTAAAAATAGAGCCTTCTATTTCTTTAATGGAGAATCAAATAACTACAGCTTAGATAGAGAGGTTGATACTCCACCACAACAAAGTATGTATAGTTGATACTCTTAATAAAAATATATTGATTAAAAAGGTTATATTTGAACTTCATAGTTGAAACAACAACTAACAGTAGAAGGATATTATTATTCAAAAAACAACTTCTTCCTCAAAGAGTAGTTCAAAAGCGATCCAGTTGCAATAGATCTTCAAATAAAAATTGAAACAATTATCAGTAGTATACTTACCTAAAATAAAATATTCTTAACATGTATATCTCCAAAATGTAGCCACTACTGTAGAAAATAGACCTTGATCGATTGATGCATAAGATCTGAAAAAAAATTATCACAAGAATGTTGTTTCAATAGAAATATATAGTTTTGAAATATGTGGCTCAATATATCTCATCCTATTTGAATCATACACACAGTGATATTTTAACAAATATAATGATATAATATATAAAGTAGAGAGCCTTCTTTCAATTCCAGATCCAAGAAAATCTTTTGATAAATCGTGAAAATTCAAATTTATAAAACAACTTTGCGTAGTCGTAGCTTCCCATAAGACTAATAGAACAATTATCTATTTAATACGAATATTTAAATCAATCATAATGATATTTCAAAATTTTTGAAAATATGTTTTAAATTGGACTGATATTTCTCAAAGACCATTGCATGAATCTCCGATAAAATCGTAAATTCATATATCCAGTGTACAAAAGTCAAAAGTATGTTTCCTTCGCAAAAAAAATACAAAATGTCGGGTGAAACTCTATTGTGTTAATTCTCTGAGAATAGGATTGAAAACGTAAGTTTTAACACAAAATGAAGGTTTATGATCCATACATTTTCTTCTCAAATGTAGTGTTTCATACTTATGTAGGGTTCTTTAGCAGTACTTTTTCTCTTTGTTAAATGTAAGGTTCTTTACATATGTATGGTTCTTTATCAATAATTTTATTTCAAAAAATGGTTTATTAACCATATGTACTGATCTTTCAATATAATGTTTAATACCAACATGGGTTATGTTCTTTACATTATGTTCTTTATCGTGTAATATGAATAGTGTTTCAAGAATATTCTAAAGATCATTTTGAACACTTTGACGAATATTCCAAATGAATAATAATCTTGAATATAATTCCAAAATAAGGGTAATAATGAAGATTAGTTTCTTGAAATACACATAATGTAATATCTTTAGTAACAAAAACAAGGGTATTGGTGAGAATTAAGATCAATTAGATTTTTAGATCACTGTTGAGAGAATACATACCTAACATAATCAACCTTTATTTATATTTTTTATTTCCATTAGGTTCTTATTTATCACTTCAGTGTCCAGTTTTTAGTATCTTGAAAGGGATTTAATTTCATGGAAAGAAACAAAGTATCTTCTATACTAGAACCCCTGGTTTATATCTTATATATATACATCACTATTCGACAAATATATGGAATTTTAACAAAATATATCTTATCCCAATCCTAAAATTATTCAATATTACCTACACCAACCTAATGATTTATCAATGCCTATAAAATTATTATTAACCTAAACTTATCACCCTTAAATTATCCTCAACCAACATTATAACCTCCAAAGATGTCTAAAACCTACATTAATACAAACTATAGTATCCTCTAAAAGTTTCATTCTAAATTACATGACCTAAAACAAATATTTTATTTCAATAAATTCCTACAATATTTAAAATTTATAGTCTTAAAAGATTATGGTAAATTTTAATTAACATAAATCATTCATTTTTCAAATATTGGATGTTTTTACACTATTTGAGAAACATTTTAATCCATAACAACTCTTAGACACCACTCATAAATTATTTATTCAATTAACTCCTCTGAACACATAATGTGTATGATGTTCCATCAAAATTAGATAAAATGGAAATATAGGAAAGGGTTGATCTCAATTATATAGTAGGTGTTAACATAAGTGATAAAATTTAAATATTATAAGTGAGAATAAGATGATAGAATTATTATAATCAAGATAGATAATAAAATATTACCCCACAATGATTTCATCATATAAAACGATTCATGGAATAAGTAAAACAACATTAATCAGATGTGTGTAGAGATAATATTCAATATATGTGATTTTTGATAGTGTAACATCTAGATACATTATAAATGAGGCAAAAATACTATAATAGGGAAACATCACATTAAATGGTACCAAACTTTCACCCACACTCAATAGAAACTGAATTATTACCATACATACAATTATAATTACATATTAACTTTTTCCTATTCATTGGTGGTTGATATTAAAAACCACTCATAATACATATATACATCTGTGCTCTATATGAAATTTATAATTCTTCAAAAAATGAATAATCAGTGAAAGGAAAACGGGTTTCATATCATTTTCAAATGGAATAAAATTATCAAATCATTCATAATTCTATAAATATTCAAAAAATGAAAACCCAATGAACAAAACATGGTTTCAAATGATATTTAACAATGTTATAGATATATTCCCTTTAATAAAAATAATAATGAATACAAAATTTACACTATATAGATAATATTTGAATATTTTCTTCAATAATATTTCCAATCGACTAATATTTTGAATATAGTTTAACACCATTAAGTCAACATAAATATATAGATGTAGTGTTCACATAGAAATGTTAGTGGATGAAAATTTAAGAAAAATTAATGACAGTGATTGAAAATAATAGTGATGGATCATTTCATTAATATAGATTTATCATTTCACATTCTAAAAAAATAGGTAATGAATTAATGGGTATACGAATATAACTACTAAACTATTTTATAATTTTATAAGAAAAATTATTATGAAACTGACCAATTTTTCAAGAAAACAACTTTTAAAAGTAAAACCCTTATAATATTGGAGAAATAAAATAATTTTAAAACAATCAGACAAGGGAATGAAATATTAAAATAATGGGAAAATTTTTTAGGTAGAAAAAATTAAAAATATTATTATTTTATGAACGTCTAAGTGACAATGTCGCTGATTTTTTTTGAACTATCATATTAAAAAAATTTATAAATATGAAATTTGAGATACATTACGACACTATTTTTTAAATAATATCTAAAAATGGAGTCTTGAAAAAAAATTAGGTATAGATAAAACATCGATTGGAAGATAAGAAATATATCAATGACATTTAAACCTATTTAATATTTTGAAAATAAAATCATTGGGAAACTAATTCATAAATAGGGATATAAAATTTCTAGTTGAAAAGTGTTGATTAGATATAAGAGGATGGATTTAATTATTCCATATTTTAGTTTTAGAAAAGAGAGTAAAATAGTTTTGGGGTGGAAAATTTTGATAAGTGTGAGATATATCTATTAGAATGAAATTGATTTATTCAAAACAATATCAAAAATTTATTTGAGAATGTATTTAATCATAGAATATGATTCAAGTGAAAATAAGTAACTTACTCTAATAACTAACATTTCAAAAAGTAAATTGAATGATAAAATGATGTATAGAAAATCATAACCATATAGATTAATTATGACTCACAGAAAAAAATTGGGGAGGGAAATGTGTTATTCCTCAAGTGACACTTAAATTAAAACTCCTCGAATGAGAAATGTCACACAATTTAACGTCATATAACATGAAAAGAAAATAATTCATGGTATAATATGTCAAAAAAGGTAGTATATACCCCATATAAAATTAAATTGGAATATAATAATAAGTATTTCCCAATAAATATAAATTTATTCCAAGAAACACTATTAGGTAACAAAAATCACTAACGAAAGGAATAATTCACAATGAAATTTGGAGAAATAATTACAAAACCCTTGAAAATAGTCAATAAATATGTTATAATGTTTTTATTGGGTACAAAATATCTAACATTGAACAATAAAATTCAAGAAGAAATATTTTAACTCCATGGAAGGATCTTATGATAGAAAAACCCTTATGATATTATAAAAAATCAAATTAAACCCCCTTGGTTTGTGTGATTTTAAATAAAACAATCGATTCAATAAAATAATGTGATTATATTGATACAATAATATTAAATTTTTATAATATACACAATTATGAATAAAACATGGTGTTTAATGAGAAATATGTATCAAGGGATTGAAAATTGGGATGATAATCCCTTACATTGGTCCTCATTATGGTTGAACATGAGACAGACTTCTTAAATAATAAAATTATATTTTTTAGATTTATTATTAGGAAAATTATTAATCAATATTTCAATTAATAATTAAAATTTATTATTATATTCTATTCATTTATTTTAATTTTTTATTATGTTTTTTATTTTTCCAAAAAATTGAATCAGTGTCATATAGTTTTGATAATTTTAGTGATCAATGTGTGTATTTTTATAATAAGATAAAAACATAACATAATATTTTATGAATAATTAAAAATTAACTATTTTTTACTAATATATAGTAATATTTTTATTTAATTTTCGATAGTCATCCATGATGGTGTTTTATATGATTTTTATATAGGTGCTTAAACCGAGCCAAACATGAACATGGTATATCTTGATGAGTGAGTATGGATATGAAAGTGTATAATATCACTATAATATGAGATTAATATTATAGTTCATATTATTTTTAATAAAAATTAATTTTATTTTTTGAGGATTGAATAAATAATATACGTCAATAAGAAAAATGTAAAATGTTATCACGTGGAAGTGGTAGTCCGCACATATGCATGATTAACATTTCCATTTTATAAATAATGTGATGGAATAAATGTGGATTATATATTGTATCGTAAAAATTATATTTATATTATATTTATATAATTTATATATAATTTAATCCTTATAATCATTAGTGAGAGGAAGTGGTGAAAGGCATAAGATGTCACTTCATAAAGGTGGGAGTCCAATGAAACTCAGAGTAAATGTTCATTTTTTATAAGTAGATAGAAAAGATTAAATAATGATTTGTTAATAAATATATTATAACCTCAGTATAACATCGATAATGAGGTCGTTATATTCATATTTATAGGTTTATTTTAAGGAAACATATTTTAAAGAAATGGATAATGATTAAGTAATAGTCACTTTAGGACCTTGAACTTTTTGTTTCATGTCTTCTGGAAAAGAAGGGTTTCAGCTGGCATATAGTGACAATGGGAAAAAATTATAAGGGGCTTCTAGGAGAGAAAATTTGCAATTTTTTCAAGGCTATTTCTTTGAGGATTTATGACCTTGAGATAATGTAAGTGATACCCTTTTGTAATTAATGAAAAGGAAATTTTTGTGAACACACATTATTTCTCAAAAAAGGAAGGACACTATTTATTGATAAATGGTTAAAAAAGTACGATATAATAGGTTTTTGGGTTATAACATTTAAAAAAATTATCATCCATATATTTTTAAACACTTAGGAGACATTGTTCAGGTTATTTTCAATTTTTATATTAAATTTTATCATTTTCATCTTTACCTATGTAACAATTTTTTAACTAATTAATTTTATGTTTTACTGAAAATAAAATATAACCTCACTATAAAAAAGATCTGATTAACATAAATTGGATCTATATTTAATTTAATTTAATTTCTAAATATGATAATTATATGTTTTAAATTAAAAAAATAATATACATAAAAATATATTTTTATATAAAAATAATTTTTTACGATTTAAATGGTTTTAATTGTATTTTTAATTAATTATAATTTAAATAGGTGATAATATAATTATCAAAGGGTTTAAAAATAATAATAAAGCTATAATTTAAAACAGATAATTTAATTTTTTAGATAAAAATTATGCACTATTTACAAAACAAATCATTTGAAAATAACTGTTTCACCATTTCCTCTCTTAGTAAATTTAATTTAAGTAATATTATTATTATGAATAATAATAAATGATAAAATATCACAAAAATCATGATTTTATAAAATATGAAATATTATTTAATTTTTAATTTTACTGTTGCTGAGAATTAATTTTTTATTATAAAAAAATAAAAATGGTTTTTATAGTAAATAAGTAATCGAGTTTCCAAAATGTTAAAAATAGATTTTATAGATTAAACATAAAATATTTAATTGAATTATAATAAATATTCAAAATATATTTTTTATAAAAAATTAATTATCTTTTATGTCCTCCATGTATTATGATTATCTCATAAAAGTAACATTTTTTAATAAAATGTGTATTTTCGCTTTTATATAAATTGAAAAAAATATTAAAATAAAATATCAAGAATTCATCCTAAAATAATATTAACATGATATATATTATAAATAATATATGTTCATTATATAAAAATTAAAAAATTTATAAATATAGTAAATATACTAAATAAATAAATAATTATGTATAAAAAAATCCCATTTAAAACAATTAGTGTTCATAGTAATATTTTCATATAATTTAAAATCTATTACTGTTTTTTTATCTAATATATATTTTATAATGATTATATATTTCTTATTTAATATGTCAAAAACAATTATTCATCTCTATTTCATGTGAAACAATACATTGATTCAATTTTTATTTAAGAGATAATATATTCCAAAATCTCAGGGAGTTAAAAAATAAACATCATTATTACTAAAAATGTTAATTATTATCATAAGTTATCCTGAATGTTTATTAAATTACTAATAACAACCATAATAATTTTTATATTTCAACAATTTTATAATCCTAATTTTTCATCAAAATGAAAAATATTAGAAAGGCAAAATGGGCAAATGAGCCTTCTTTAACGTGAACTAGACAGGAATAGTAATTTTACGAGGCCTTATTACTTAATAACATTATTTTTTTATAATAGACATTTAATTATTCATCATAGGTTCATCTTACATAATATTACTACATCTCATAACCTGGGGACTTACGTCAAAGGAAAGGAGGAGCATAAGGCCTAGTAAAAGAATTGAAGGGAAACAATTTACATATGATTAAGAGAATTATAAATAAAAACATGAGGAATATTATAGATGAATTGAAAAGAAGAATATAATAATAATAAGAAAATTAATAATAACTTTGATGTATGTCTAAAACATTTAAATGATAAATTATTGAAAATAATGCTAGGGATTGTCACCGAGGTATTGTAAAAATTAACAAGGTTATTACTAACGTTGTCATAAAACTTGTCATCTTGGGATATTAGATTCATTTCAAAATGAATTAGAGAACTGTTAGGAAAAACCATTCATGTGGCTTAATTAATGTGAGCCAGATATATCATAACAATAAATTTGAATTAACCCATTGGAAATAAATGAAACGGGTTTCATATCATAATCATAATGTTTTAAAAAAATTACATAGAGATAAAATCATGATGTCATTACTATACCATTGAAAAAAGGATGATAGGGTTTCATTCATGTTAATAAAATAATAAAATAGATCATTTTTACATAAAATTAAATACCCCATGAAAATAAAAAGGTTTGGGTATTCACAACAGAAAAATAAGATAATTTCATTAGAAAAAGTGATATATTTTGAGAAGAACATTCATCAGCATAATGGTTATGAAATAGGGTTTTTAAAAACATTAAAAAGATAGGGTAAAAGTGTATCACATTCCTAAAATACTCCTAATAAATAATATAGATATAATAAAATGTTCAAAATAACATAGTATGGAAATTCGAATGATATACCACATAGAAATGGATCTTGAAAGGAAAAGAGAAGTTGAGATTTTTCATATCTGGCAGAGTAAATCCTAAAAATAAAATATTGGCACCATTATGAATTTAGGATAACTTTTTATTACTCCTTATGAGGTAAAAATATTTAAAATATATAGAGTATGAACTTGTAATGACATATAATTTAGAAATGGGTGGGTATTTATAGCAAAAGTGGGAGATTTTTTTATTGATTTCTTTGGACACCTCGATAGTGGTATTGAAAAAACCACGGTCTTTCCAAGAGTATTAGACACTTGGAAAACCTTTTAAGTTATTATAATCCACAATAGTCGACCATAATTTTATATTAAATAATAAATCATTATTATCTCATTGAACAAACTGAATACTCAAATCTGTATTTGTAATATTCACTGAAAAAAAATATTTTAGAAAATTCTCATAAATTCTCCCTATCCAAATTTTGATATGATTATTTCAAAAAAATTATATATTTTATCCTAAAAATTCTATATGTATGATATATTTAATATTTAAATATAAAAATCCATAGTTATTATAAGTAATAGTTGAAAGATATTGCATAGGGAAATTTTATAATGATATTTCTTACAATTGAAAAAATATAAATTTGTTTTATCATTTTATATTTAAAATGGTGAGTTTTAGTCATAATATTTCAATAAAATAAAAATTATTCATAAAATACTATTTATAATAATAAATATTTCATTTTTTCAAAAATAAAAATTAGTCAAATTCTTCATATTTTTTAGAAAAACTATTCGCAAATCAGAATGGATGGAATAATAATTTTATTTACACAAATGGATTACACATAAAGTTATTAATTCCTCGAAACATAATGCCTTATGAAACCATCATATGACATATAGTTTAGGTGTGCATTGTTGATAGACTCATGTTCCAGATCAGCTAACATCACCTGAGTGGAAGTCTTAGCTGACTTGAACTTCTCACAAAGGCGATTTCATTCAATAATAAAATATTGATGCTCAACTTTGGATTTGTCAAGAAAAATTCCTATTGATGATACCTCCCACCCAAGACCTTATAAATGGACTTCATACTACATGATTCTATAGTTAGAGTCTATCATTTATACTTTCTACATATATTAACTATTATACATTCTATTTTTAAAACTAACTATAACATTAAAATTAGTTTTTAAAATATCTTTTCCAATGGTTATATAATCCAATATTCATATAATGGTTGAAACTCAAAGTTCACATTTCAAAATATACTCACATAATTATTAAATAGATATATTTTTCATGAGTTTAATATAACACACAATTTTAAGAAAAAATCATCATTAAAAAAGTTCTAGTTATATTATTCCCCCTTAAGAAATTTTATCCATGAAATTTCATCTCATTCCCTCATTTGAGAAAAGATTATTATATTTATGCCTCATTGTTTCCTCTAGTTAATATAGGATTTTTCATTTTTGTGTTTCTTCCATGACATATTAATGAGGTGGGTAGTCTTGTTGCACATAACCTTTTTCTATGGTCCAAGATATCCACCGTCATCTCCTCGTTTTAGAGGTCATGTTCCAGTTGCACTACCTATGGATTCGGTACATGAAAAGGGCCAGGTTCTTACTTCATCAAGAGATATACATGGAATAAATCATGAATGTGAGCTATATTTGGTGGAACTGAAATTCGATAGGTTTTTTCTCTCATGTGATCAAGGATTTCATAGTGGCCAATGTACCTGGGGATGAGCTTCCATTTCATACCAAACCTCATAACTCTCTTCCAAGGTGAAATTTGAAGGAAACCCTTTCTCCAACACTAAAATCCTTGTCCCCTATATGGTTTTCATCATATATCTTCCAGTAAAACTGAGTATCCTTTATGTGTTATTGGATGGAATGAATCTTTTCTATAATCTCTTACATAAGATTAGGACCAAGAACATTTCACTCACCATATTCTTCCCAAAAAGTATAAGTTCTAAATTTCTTCCCATATAAATCTTTATAAGATTTTATTGGAATACATGAATAGATGTTTTTGATGCATTAGAATAGAACTAATGCGAGATGTGGATCCCATTTACCTTTAAATTCCATGGATCATGTTCTCAACATTTCACTGAGTGTATGGAAAGTCCATTCTGATTGGCCATCATTTTGATGTTGGTATGCCATACTAAAATTCAATTCAGTACTCATATCATGTTAAAGAATTCTCCAAAAATTTTATTTGAAACTTTTATCTTGATTAGAAATGATAGAAAGTGGAAATCCTTACATCTTTACCACACCCTTTATGTGTATTGTGGAGGGTTGGTCCAGAGAGAAATCTTCTGGAATAGAGATAAAATGGGTATCTTAGTGAGATTTTCCCCTATAACCCATATAACATTGTTTAATTTTTATTTATTCAGAAGAGTAGTGAAAAAATTCATCTTTATATTATCCCAAATACATTCTAGTATTGGTAGTGGTTGTAATATCCCATTAAGAATTTCTCCCTCCACCTTAACCTTTTGACAACCTAGGCACCTTGTAGTGTAGTCAGCAATCATCCTTTTCATGTTATCCCACCAATAATTCTCATGAATGTTCATATAAATTTTAGTGATTATATGATGTATCTAGTAAGTAGAGCTATGATATTCATCCATCATATCCTTCTTTTTTTATAGAATAGATGGACCACATGTCCTTGTATGAAATATCTATACACGTTTTTTATCATCATTTAACTTATGAAACATCTTGTTATTTGCAACCTTTAACGTCTTCTGGAAAAAAGGATATTCCATTTGATATTTCATGATCATCCTTACAAATGATGGTAGATAAATTATTTGGGATAGGTTTTCCAATGTCCATTTCCATATGATTCCCATGTCTAGTTTTAATAGAAATTTTATTAAGTGACCCCCTTGCATCCTCATCATTTCAAACACAACTTTGTATTTCCAACATAATGTATCAATGAATTTGTGTGCTCTTGTAGGGTGATGATGAATAGAATAATCCCAGTTGTTAATAAAATATAACTATCTCCTTTATCTCATGTTAAATTCCTTTTGCGTGAAAATATACTTCAAACAATTATGGTCTGTGTCTATATCACATTTCTCCCTGTATATATAGTGCATCCATATCGTCATATAGTAAATAACTGCATCCAGCTCGATGTCCTGGGTATGATAGTTCTCCTCATGAGTCTTTAACATTCTAGTTTCATAAGAAATCACATTTTCATTTTTCATGAGGACTCACACAATCCCATTCAGAGATGTATCTCTAAATATAATGGATAAAAGTTATATTTAACATTGGTGTAGCAACCAATATCTACATTATCTATTGGAAACATTATTCCCTCTCCTTTTTCCAGATGAATTTGGAAACATTTCAATATTACATGGTTAATGGAATAGAAATTCGTGAAATAGTGTTTTAGAATCCTCCTATAATATATCGTTAATCTAGGGAAATTATGAATATCATTCACTATTATAGGATTGGGCCACTCCTCCACAACCTTTTCCATTACAGGGTCAACTGGGATTCTGTTATTGGTTACAATGCTTCCCATTAAAGAAACTTTCTGAAACTAAAATTCACATTTGATAATATTTCCAAATAGTCACACCATCCATAGAGTTTGAAATATAAGCCTTATATGATCTTCATTCTCATCAATAATTTTGTAATATATTATAATATCATCGATAAAAACTACTAAAACATTATTATGGTTGTCCATGAAGTATCTCTTACTAAAATAAATAAACATAGTAGGAGAATTATTCATGACAGAGTGCATAACCACACACTCAAAATGCCCATTATTTGAATATAAGGCAGCCTGTGTAATATCTTCTTTCTTTACCCTCAATGGATGTTAACCAGGTTGAAGGTCAATCATGGAAATGAATTGAGCCCCATGAGGATTTTCAAATAAATCATCAATTTTTTGAAGATGGTACTTTTTTGTCACTGTGATATAGTTATGTTGCCTATAATCAATGAATACCTCCATTGATCTATCCCTCGTCTTTGCAATGAGAATCAGTTCTCTCCATGTAGACACACTTGGTCGGATAAAAACCATCTCTGAATGATATTGGAGTTTATTTTTTAATTTCTCATACTTCACATTGGGCATTATATACAATGTCTTTTATATTATCTAGGATCCTTGCATTGGTTCAATGGAGAACTTTACCTCTTTTTCTAAGGGGTCTAGGTAACTTTTCTGGAAATACATCAATGAATTATTGAATTATGGGGACACTCTATAATAATATAATTTCAATTATTTCTTCATATTCAGCAATCATTTCTATAAAGAAATATATAGGAGTAGCTTCTGGAAAAACTCGGGTCGAGCTATTTCTCCGTTAAAAAGAACTATTGGTTTTCCATTAAAGACTACTATGATTTCCTTTCTTATGCAGTTGATCAAATGATTATACATTGAGAACCAGTACATCCCTAGTATAATGTCGAATTCTAACATATGAATTACAACTATTTTTTTTTTGAGATTATTCTACCCAAAGTAAATACTATAGTTTCTACAGACTGTTGATTGTTGGATAATCCTGCAAATAGTATCAATAGGTAACTATACATCAAGCAGTTCAGGTATTGATTATATATTCAATGAAATTGTGGGAGAAATAATGAAATATTTTGAACCAATATAAAACCAAGTACTATATAGCTTTGATAGAATTTTTAGTGTACCTTCAACCACATCCTTTTAAGATTCAACTTCTGTTATCATGACAGAATATCCAATACCTTTCTCTCTTGGCCTCTTCTGAGGTTGACGGTAATTCCCCTCTATGAACATCAGATTCGGATAGTGATTGGAATGATCCCAATTTGTCAACACATATGTTATTTATCTTAAATCTAGGAATAAATCATCTTCCATCTGTTATCAGTATTGATAATTTTAGACTTCACCTCACTATGATAGTTCTCAGTAATATTTCAATATCTTCAACACTTGTAACATTTACCACTCAGATAAAAGTAGTTCCTTGAATACATCTTCACACATTTGTTACATGTTGGAAGTTTCACATTGTTTATACATATTACTTGAAAAAATATCATACCCATATTTTTCTCCAAATATCTCTTCTTTTCATTCGATCTATGGAACCACTACATCTTTCCAACCTTAAATTCATCTTTTATAGAACTCCTCATGATCTCCCCATAGTATTCATTGTCTTATTAGGATAAATTCTTGTGTATATTGGGACTTATTCCACTGAGGAATCCTTCTACCTTCCCATTATTATCCATAAAAAACATAAAGAAGCATTAAGAATGTCTTTTTAAGTTCATATCATAGCATCCAATTGATTCATTTTCCTTCTTCGTCAGCTTTATAAATTCCTTCTACATTTTCTTTCGCATTGAATGGGGAAAATAATTTTTATAAAATGTACCCCTAACTAATTATCACATTATACCTTCAATATACCCTCTTGAATTCGTTTTATTATCCAGGTTGCACCATTGATCAAAATATACATTTATGTGGTACATATGTACGTTGAATTTATCTTGTTTAAATAAATGAAGTATATAAAATATCTTTTCTATAGATCTTATCCACTATTTACCAATCAATGGGTCAGTATATCTACTAAAAGAATGTGCTCATTGAGGTATACATGACACAATGTAAAGTTCTCCCCTTCGATATTAATCTGGTCTCCTAGTTTGATTCAAAATTTTATTCATAACTTGAGTCAGTTGATACATCATTCTCATAATGTTTTACAATTTGGCTTCCATCCGAAGGTAGCCTACACCGCGACTATTGTGATTACCATTTACGTCGTTTCTCCTATTTCCAACCATTTTCTAAAAGAAGAAATCCTTAGTGAAAATAATTTATCATTTAATAATCATATAATTCTCAAATATTTTCATGTCTTAAACATCATTCCTATATATGTTATTAATTATCTATATTTACATATTCAATGAATTATTAATAATGGTTCATAAAAACCCTGCGATTAACCAAACATATCCCCTAAGAATGTCCAACTTGAAGTGTGTCAAGATATATTGTCTTGTAATAGGTTAAACTGAGTTAGTCCCAGTGCACCATGTCTGAGTTGTTACCCTTATCTAAATATATGCCTTAGAAACATCCACTTGGTCATATCCTGAAAGGTATTTCTTCGCTTAGAAACCGCTTTGTATTTCCCTAAAATCCCATGATGTTTTTCTTATAATTAACCATTTCTATAAATTTTGTTTGATTTTTTTCCAAACCTAATTTCCACAAATAAATACACCGAAAATTGTTACCAACTATATCATCCTTCTTTTTTTATTACGTATTATTTTCACTACATTGTACAAAAACAAGGGATCTTTTAAAAATTATTTTCTCAAAAAAATTGTACATAATACATGAAAACAAAAAAATTTCTTTTAATACACGTTAAATTGTTCATAAAAGGCTAATACTAAGTAAAATTACTAAATATTATATCCTAGGGACATAAATTAATGGAAATGTGAACATAAGGGCCAATAAGGGAAAGTATGGGAAACAATTTACATGTGATTAACAGAATTGTAAATAAAAATATAAGGAAATAATAGAGCACGAGAAAGAATAAAATAACACTAATAATAACATGAATAAAAACATGTATATGTGTTTAAAATATTTAAATTAAACATTCATAAACAAATCCCCACGTTTTGTCTATGAGGTGTCATAAAAATTACAAAGGTTATTCACCCATGTATAATAAATCATCTCATCTCTTGAGATTAAATTTTAAAAAAATGAATTTGAGATATATCAAGGGGAATCATTAATATTTATTAATTACTATAAACCAATATATATGATAATAAAAAATTTTATAAACATATTTAGGGGAATAAATGAAATGGTTCTCATATCAAAATCATGACATTCTAAAAAAATTCTTAGTGACAAAACCTTGAGGTCATTATTAACCAATGAAATTGGTATAAGGGCTTCATATGGGTTCATCCCAAAAGAATATATAGAATATTGAAATAAAATTAAATACCCATAAAAAATAAATAAGTTTTTTTATTAAAACAATAAAATAAGAGAACTTCTTGAGAAAAAGAGAGAAATTTTGGGAAGAAAATTCTGCATCAGAACGGGTATGAAACGTGGTTTTTGAAAACATTAAAAAGAGAAGAGAAAAGGGTATCCCATTAATAAAATAATATTAATATTTAAAATTGATATAATAAAATGTTCTAAAGAACATATTATTTAAATTTTAAAGACATACCACATAGAAAGGGAACATGAAAGGGAAAGAGAAGTTGAAATTTCCCTTACCATGATGAGTAACTCCTCAAACTAGATAATTGGGACCATAGGGGATTGGGGAGTCCTTGGTAATACTCATTGGGTGGTAAAATAATTATTGATTCATGGAGGATGAATTCTTAATGAAATATAATGGATAAATTTCTGGTTATTTATAACAAAAGTGAGGGATTGCTTTATTGATTTCCTTGTATGCCCCGTTAGTTGTATTTGAAAAACCCTGGGATTTCCCATGGTATTTACCATAGTATTGTCCAATTAGGACATATATTATGTTATTATAATCCAAAAGAGTCTACCGGAATTTTATTTTTATATAATCTATTTTAATGATGTCAATAAACATACCAAAAAGTCAGACATGTATTTGTTTTACTATTCGTTGAATTACAAAATATATGAAAAAATTCTCGTAAATTCCCCCTAACCTAATTTCGATGTATTGATTTAAAAAATGATTTTTTTTTTATAATATTAATTCTCTAATTATGATATATTTTACTTTTATATATAAATGTCTTTAACTATTAAAAATAATAGTAGAAATAAAATGCATAGTGAAATTTCATTGAGAAGTTTTTTACACTTGAAAAAAATTAAAATTATTTTCTAATTTATATTTAAAAACAAGTGGTTTAACCATAATATTAAATTAAAAAAAATAATTATTCATAATA
This sequence comes from Viscum album, assembly GCA_963277665.1. Lineage (NCBI taxonomy): Eukaryota > Viridiplantae > Streptophyta > Magnoliopsida > Santalales > Viscaceae > Viscum > Viscum album. The sequence continues at coordinate 1,299,287,520 of OY728140.1, read as the reverse complement.
ATTTAATTTATTGTAATAAATATATCATTTATAAAAATTATAATTTTTTTTTCTAAAAATAAATTTATCATATTCGTTATTTTTTTATGAAAAATTATTCTCCAAACAAATTTGATGAAATAAATATTTTATTTATATAATAGAATTACTCATTAATTAACTAATACATTGACACAAAACCCCTTATAACACCCACATATGTCCTAAGGGTGAGTTGGCCAATGATGATAGACAGCTGGGGTGGCTTTACAAACATCGCCAAAGTTGTAATCTCTACTAACTTAAACTTATCTTGTATGTGATTTTGATCATGCTTAAAATGTGGAATATAATCTTGGGTTTGGTCAAAATAAAATCTTAGTGATGCTATCTCCCTCCCAAGATCTAAAAAATATTCTTCATAAGGCATGATTCTGCTGGTTGAGGCCATCATCTCTCCATCCTGAGTTAATCAACTATTATCACGTCTATCTATAACACTAACTATAATGTTAAAATTTAATTTTTAGTATCGTCTCCAATGGTCATAGTGTCCAATGATCATATAATGTTTAAAACATGATGGTTACATTTCAAAATATACTCACATATTTATTAAATATATTTAGTTTTTTTGGTCTAATATAACCCATATTTTCAAGAAATAATTATCATTTAAAAATTTAGTGTTGTTACATAGTGGGTTACACATTCTACCACATAAGTTCCAACTCAAACTGTCTTATTCACACTAATTCATGGTTTCAATAAATTTTTACCAATATTGATAATTGATGGAAGGTATTGTATTTTTTATCTTTACTGAGATAAACTATGTCACCTCGACCCATCACTCAATCACATCGATCGGTCATACCCACAGAATTTATGGTTTATAATTCAATACTAAAAATTTTATGAAATAAATGGGTTATATGGGACTTTTCCCATCATCAAATAAATGATCATACACTCTATATTGTACTTCCACACCCACTGCTAAGCCACTAAATTCATCATTTTCCATCATAAATTTTCATGAATTTTATAAAACATAAATATATTCCTTTTAATTACAGACAAATTTCTGATGAAATATTTTATCAATGAAATGATCTAAAAATGTATGTTATATCTCATAAATAGTTTATTAAATCCTATAAAACATATAAAGATATTTTTAATTCTATATTCCTCTCTCTAATATATCCTTCAATAAAAAATAGAGTGAACATGACCATTATGTTATTTGATGAGTCTCATCAACCCCTTAAATTTGTTACATGGTTAGAATATTTATTCAATATTTATATTACTATGTATTATATTGTTAAAAATCAATATACTAAATTCTGTCTATAATATCTCTCAAATTACATGATTGATCATAAAAATTCATGTCCTTGTATGTTTACCTCATTGATATCGTTGAATCAATATATAGTAGATGTTTTAAATCATGAAATATAATTTTTTTTACATTCAAACTGAATGATACAAAATTATTGTAAAACATGGTCTGCGACCAAATATTATACCTTCCTGGAAAGCTCCTATCCAATTTTATCTAAAATCCTCATCCTTAATAGCTACCTTATTAGGATAAAATTAATACATGGATTGGGTATATATATATAAGGGGATATAATTATGATTTATGAATTATTTTATTCTATTTTATTTTTAAAAAAATAATAAACACTCATTTATGTTTGATTAATAGTAAGTCATCACCCTAATAAAAACTCTCCTATCAGATTTAATGATTCAAATTTTTTCTCAATGAAATAACCCATTTAAGAGAAAAAATCAGAGCCTAACCCATAGTGGGGAATGTATAAAGAAAATAGTATTTATTTTCATAATTATAAGAATAATAATTTAAAGCATCAAAGAATAAATTTTAAGAAATATGGATGATAAAAAATCATGAAAAATGAAAATAAATAATATTATTATTACAAGTATAGTCATTCTAAAAAATAACATACGATACATTATATATTATATTAATATATAAAAGTTAATTTATTTAAGAAAGAATACATTAGCCTATTATATGTTTGTTATATTTTCAATTTTCATTATACTCTTCAACGTTTTCTCTATACACAATAATTTTACGTAAATAATTCATAATTATTAGTTTGAGGAATAAATTTCAATTAGTATAGTTAAAAAATGAAAAAATTTTCAGATGTAACTCAAGTATCATCCAATCCAATAATTATCAATGATTTATATTCTTTAATTTATTAAAAAATTATTAAAATTGATCATTTATATGAGGACCAGTTTGTCATAATTAATTAATAATATCTTATGGAACTAATAATTGTTTTCCTTGGTGTTATTGAAATATAATATATTATCTATTTCTAAAAATCATAATTTTATATAGGAATATAAAAAAATACTTTGTGAAAAATAATTTTATTAATAAAAAAAATATAGAAAAATTTAAATAAAACATAATTAAATGAGAATTTTGAAACATGTGTTATCGAGTAGGGATTGTGAAATTCAGCAAAAAAATAATTTCACTATTATTTTTATAAAAATATATTCCAATAATATGTGTTTTTGTGTAAATTAAGAATTTAAATAATAATTTTAGGATTTTTTTGATTAAAAATGTAGATATAATCTTATTTGACCTCACTGTTTGAAAACATATTATAGGACATGCCAATTGATAAAAAATAAAAGAACAAAATTGATTAATAAAAAACAAGAATAATTTTTTTCTATTTTACAACACATGCTAATAATTTATGGCATGGTTGATCCCTCCTCTGAAGCAATTTAAAATAATAAGAAGTGTCACCTGTGATTTTCAAAATATACTATGATGTAACTCTAAGAGAAACACACATAGTTTTAGTTTTTAAATTAAATAAAAAAAGTTTTATAAAATGTTACATTATTAAACAATATTTTTTAGTGAGAAAACTTTTAAAGTAACTAGTTTTTTTTATTTTCTTCTAAAATTTAGGTTAAATTGATTATTTATAAACAAAATATAAGTACATCTCACTTTTAAAATTATTTTTTCTTAAATATTTTTTTAATAATTTTTTTAAATAGATCATTGGTACATAAAAATACTCATGCATCATTTCCCTCATAGTATTTTAATGGTAGTGGATCATTTTGTGACGATCATATTGATGAAATTTAAATCATTTCACAAAAATATAACTTCATTATTTATTAGAAAATATAAAATAATATTCAACAATGTAAATTCATTTATAATAGTCTATAAAATATTAATTTATAGTAACAATTTAATGAATTAAATAAATCAACGTAAAAATGTATACATTAATAAATAAAATTTAGTAATTATTAATATAGCTAGAAATTTAATAACATCGAGGCACATTAAATTGGAAACACATACCCATAAATTTCATTCAACTATAATGTCCAAAACACAATATAAGGAGGTTTGATTTAGGGTGTTCTACATTAATTAGTTTAATGGAAGATGTTTCCATGTAAAAAATAATGACAAAAATATTTAACAATAAGTCAAATCCACACAGAATAAGAAAAATAAAAATTAAATTGTAGAACATGATTACTTTACATGGTTTAACCAATTTGGGAAACATCTAATGAGATTATATTTATGATTTATTGATTCATTATGAAGACCACTTCTGCTCTGTATTGATTATAATATATTGGAAAATATCACTATTGGGTCCAAGGGTCACTCACTATTTAGACCTCTCCACTCAATGCTTCAGGATAAATTTATAAAAAAATATGTAGGCCAATGATAATTTATATGATAAAATCAGAATAAATTATCATTTCAATTTTTTTTCTACTTCATATTAATATTTTATAAATAGTGTAAATCATAAATTATTCAATAAACATTCATGATAAAAACTCTAATAATAAATTCTCAAAATATTATGTGCTTCTTGTTAATTACTCACAGAAGATCTATCTCTTTAAATAAAAAAATAATTACCCAATTTTAAATCACATTGAGGTTCCCAAGACATACACTTATGGGTCTAATTATAAAAACACATACTTTTACAAATTTACCATATCACTACATGTGATGTTCTAAGCTAAGCATAAAACAATTATCAATAGTATAAAATATAAAAATGTTCTCACACAAATTATAGAACCATTTGGTTTAGTATTCTTCATGAATTTCTATAAAAGAACTTTTTTGAAAATAAATTAAAACATTTCTTCATTGTATAACTCCTCTAAAATCCTATCTCATGATCCCATCAGTTATACTTATCATTGTAAAAAATTAAAGGGAACACGTAATTTTTTTGAGAAAAAAATATTAGTTTGGGAGAACATATAAATACTTCATCAACGATTAGATTATAATCATATGAGAAAACATAGGAATCATGATTTTTAATCTTAAAAGGAATGAGGTAAAATTAGAGTGGTCTATAAATCATGATATAATGACATTTTTTCTAAATTGAAATAATATATACTATATAGAAATAGTTCATTATAAGGATATGATAAACATAATCTATAGATCATAATTAATATCATATGAAATTAAAATACACCCACACCATGAAATTTAAAAAACAACTATCATTGGGATAAACATTAGTATATAGAAATTGTAACATTATGAACAATCAAAATATAATACATCATGTTATGAAAAATAAATTTTTACATGTTTAAAATTTGTATAAAATTACATATGAACATAAAACAATGTGTTGGGTTGATATAAAGCACCCCTAACATCATTGGGAATTACTGAACCCAAAATGTTTCAAGTCTTTATCAAACCCATCTCATCTTAGGGCATGATAATACCCAAATTGTCTTTCAGATTTATCAGACACCAACTATCTTAGTGATTTATCAGAACCAAACAATATCAATTATTTATCAGACCCATAATAAATTAGAAATTTGTCATACCCAACATTTATTAGGGTATTCAAAAACCTAAACAATCTTATTTATTTTTTAGACCCAAATATTATATGGGATTTATCAGACCCCAATGATGTCATGGCTTTGTTGAACCCAGTCAAACTAATAAAAATAAATACATATTTTATTAATACAGATAATAAATCATATATTATTACATGATAAATATATATAAATAACAAAAAATCTTTTTATTACCAGATTGTATCACCTAAATTGGTCGGAAAATTTAAATGCTAGATACCAAAAATACAATCACCAAAAAAATATATTTTATAAGAAAATTTTTATAGTGATTCATTAAAAATAATTTAGAATGAGATAAACCCTTTATAGATATATAGAAAATGGTATAGAAATCATACTTTTTTAAGAAAAAATATTTTTTTATTTTTATTAAAAAAAATTGTTACGGTCTGTTTAGAATGTTATTTTTGAAAATTTGATGTTATATAATTTTAAAAAGATTAACTTTTAAAGTGATATTTCTACTTTAGATCCTTGAAATGATATAAATTATTCAAAAATATGTGGTGAAAAAACATATAAATCATTTAATTTTAAAAAAAATATTCAATAAAGTATATTTTAAGATACAAAAAGGTTATCGAAAAGGTTCTTGAAGTGGAAGAATGACCACTTTATTTTAAATTAATGGGAAAACATTTGAATTTTTTTAAATACCTTTTCTATTAACTCACATTATAAAAATATGTTGTAAATCAACATTATTAAAGGAGGAGGAGAGAAATATAGGGGCCACATGATTATTCAAATATTTTTTCTTCAAAATATTAATTGGTTTTTGGGAATAAACAACATCAAAATAGTAGAACCCAAAACATTAAAATGATGATATTTGTTTCTAAAAATCAAATATATTTTATGAGAATAAAACTCATACAAAAAAATAACTTGAAATAAAAAATTACATAGAGAGAAAATAGGGAAAATCTTATGAAATAATAAATATAATATTTTATCAAACATTGAAGAGTTATGCTCAAGGAATAAAATTTCAACTCAAGGAGATGAAATTTGTGTTAATAAAATTCCTTACAAATACTATAATTTAGGAAGAGACATTTGGAAAGGCGTTTAGGTGATCAGAATTTAACTCCCAAAAAATATAATATGCTACATAACAAAAAAAATGGAAAATTGTGCCTAATTTATATGAAATAAGTTCAAGGAGATCAATATTAACACAATGAATGTGAATTATCTGTCCAAGAACACTTACGAAAATGGTAACATAAGAATATGATTGTTACAACAAAATAGATAATAAAATATCTTGAAAGTTAATAATATTGATTATTATTTAAGGAAATAGTTTAGTTAATTAACCATATAAGAAAATTTATGGTGTGAAATATTAAACATGTCTCATAGATTTGAAAATGGGACAATGTTGCACTTAACTATAATTCCTAACTTATACTAAAGATACTGAATCAACCATTTATAAAAAATAAATATCATCATAATTTATCTGAAAAAATTATTTATATTTATATCCTTTTATGATAATTATTTATAATTATTCTCTACATGTATACTAGTTAATTGTTATATATTATCAATATTGGGTGACAACTATAATGATTATTTTAAATATGTTTCTTAATAATAGTGTTTTTGTTAATTCCTCTCTTAATTTTAATCATCCCATATAATATAAGTTCTTATAATACATGAATTATAATTAATTATATACATTTAATCTCTTTCAGTTTCTTTATTATTATTGTATTAAGAAAATGGAATTAGTATCGACTTATTTTGATAACATCGGTGATCGAAGATGATATTTTTATAAATTAAAGATACTGAATATAAAATTTATTGAAACATAATCCATTAGTAAATTTCTTATTAAATAACATTAATAATATTATATAAGTTATTATATTCTTACATGATATTTTTTATATCATTTTTCAAGAAGTTGTTTCGATCGACTATTGAATGAACAAACTCTAATACAGTGGGTGAGTACTGTAAAGAAATTTTCTATTTTGACATAAAATAATTAGAATAGAAAAATTAATAAATAATTTTTATTTTTTAATGTTTTCAATCATATTTTATAGGTTTTGGACAAATAAATAAAATAAAGATGAAAAATAAGAAATGTTACTTCGGGGAGGTGAAAGTCATCAGAACACGCATTTACCATTTTCGTTTTCCAATAAATGAGAGGGAATGAAGGTGGAAGACACATTGTCTCAAAAAAATCATAATTATATTATATATTAAACATTTATTCTTATATTATATTTTTATGACTAGAAAATATAGATGGATGTGAAAAATGGAAGACGTAACTTCGTAGAGATGGTTGTTCCCACAAACACAAGATTGAGGTCATTTTTTTTCTATGTGAAAGTAGATAAGTTAATAATGGATTTTACCTGGATATAATAACACTGAATTGTAATAATGATATTTGAGGCCATAATATTACAATTTATGGTATGATTTTTTTAAGAATATTAAGAATAAAATAAAAAGAATTGAGTAATACTCACTTTGGAACCATGAAAATTCTATATAATGTATCATTAGAAATGAAGGGATTATTAAAACATTTTGATGCCAATAGATTATAAAATTGAGATAAAATTATAGATTCAAAAATAAATTTCGAGTAAATTAGTATTAATAGTCATATCATTTTGTTGTGGAAGTTTTCCCCTTTTATAACTGAAAAAGGTTATATTTTGTGATTGGGAATTATTTTTCAATAATGGAATAACACTATTTCATTGTCAATGGATCTAAAAGTGAGAAATAATGGATTTTGGAGTAGGATAAGGTTATTAATTCATTTTAAACTCACGTTAACACATTTTCCAGTAATGTCATAAGTCATTTAACATTAAGCTATTTTAAATTATCCATTTTTATTTTTACCAATATAACTAGTTTTAATTATGTAATATATGTTTTACTAAAATATAAAATAACCGTTATTAAAAAATACTATTTTGGAAACAAAATTTAATCTATTTATAATCCAATTAAATTTATAATTAGTTGAATATTTTATTTCAAGTAAAACAATTAATATATATATATAAGCTATTTAGGTAGAAAATAGTGTTCCCCCATTAAGTGTTCTTAATATTATTTTGTATTGATTATAAATCAATTAAGTCCTGTTATATTTTTATATAGGATTAAAAATTACACTAAAGTTATTTTTGAGAATATATTATCACTTATTAGTTAAAAATGAAAATATATTTATTAAATAATTCATTTTAAATAACATTTTAACCGCTCTAAAGATCATTAAACTTAATCATAGTAATCATAATATTATGTCCAAAAATTAAATTTACCTTATTATGTAAAATTATAATAATAATCTAAAGTAAAATATCAATTTTGATATATATTCATTATATAATTTATGAGAACTCATTTGTTATAAGAGAATTAAAAAAGTTTTAGAGTAAAATATTACAAATGTTTCCAAAACATTAGAAAAGGTTTTAATAAATGGAATTTTTTTTAAGATGATATCATATAATTTATAAATATAAATTTCCATATATAATAGATTTAAAAAAAATTATGTTATACTTTTATTAAATTTAATAAAAAATTTCGGTATTCACAAAATTATTATTTTTTTCGATATACATGTAATGGCAATTCTAATCAAGAAATTTTAAGAATTATACATAAAATTATTTTTATATGTTTAATTTAAAATTTATGTTAAAAATTTAAAATTAAAACACTAATATTTATGAATTTTTCTTTCAACTAAAATTTAAATTCATAATAATATTAACTACTATCATTGAAAATTCTGTTTTATAAAATTAAGTGTTCCTAGTCATATTTTTTCTGCATTTTATAGTTGATTGTAAACTTTTTTTATATAATAGTGATTTTATTATTTTTATTAATTATTAACAATAAATTTTATGTATCTCCTTTTATTTTTTTATTGTGCATCGAGTCGGCTATTAATAATTAAAATAATGTAAAGGTTCCATAATATTAGGTCAATACACATATATTTAATGATATCTCTCTTCCGAATAATTTTTTCAAAACATTACTGGCTTCCGAAAATGTATATTTTTGTCTATTAAATTATCACATAAATGAATTTAATTTTCAATATTTTTAAATTGAAATAAATATTCAAAATCATTACAATATTAGGAAAATATTACAGGGAAAATATAACCAAATATTTATATTTATTAATGGTTCAATCATGATAACAAGGACTTTTCAAGACTATATACGTATAAACATCTAGTCATGTAATTATTATAAATTTTATACCTTCAAAAAATCACAATGTGAAGTCTTCAAACATATAACATGGATTTACTTTATTGATTGTAGTACCGATAAAAATTTATTCCCAAAAATTAAATATCTATATTCAATACCCAAAATTTTTTCTACTTTTATGAAAAACATCATAATAAAATTCCCATAATTCATTTCTATAATGTCTCATATTGGCTTTTTTACATTATACTAAATGCAACGATGATGTTTACTATAGTTGGGATTACCTTCTTTGGCTATTTTTCATGAATTGATAGGGATGGGATGTTTTATTCTCCATATACCACAATGGAGTCCCTATTTTATCCAAAATATTACTAACAACCATGGTATCATATAGTCATATAATCGAATCAATAGATTTTTTTTAAAATTTATTACTCAAAAATCTACCACCGCCATGAATGTGGTTTCCAAAATATGATTTTTTTTTTTAATTTATGGTACCCTTTAACTTTATCATTCATTCCATAATTCTATTTCACTAAGGAAAACCTCAAAAATTCCTCTATCCATGATGGTAGTTTGACAAACATAATGTTCATTGATCTACAATGGAATTCTTTATTGTATTAAATAAAATAATTATAAAACATCACTATACATGTTTTCATCATCTTCAAACAATAAATATCTTCAAATTTCATCATTTATATAATATTTATAGAAAAAATGATCATATTTAATTATGCTTTAATTGTCTCTTCCTTTGAAAAATTTTGATTCCCATATTATCAGATTGATTAACATTAATTCCAATATTCTCACCATTTGGGGTTATTTAAAATCCTATTTCAATTCAAAGAAACATTATACTCCAATAAATATAAATTAAAAAAATTCCTCATCCATCACATTATATATATTTTACTAATACTCAATGTAGAAAACAAGAAATATATAATGACTTCTATGCCCCCCTTATCCATCATATTTTTCTCGAACATAACATCATTTTTTAATATTACTCAATCGATATTTATCACATCTTTAATTATAATCCACAATAATTATATCTCCCCAATTATTTATACCACAGTAAATATAGAAAGAGTAAAATTTAACACCCTTTTTATTCTCATATATTTGTTTCTATTTTTTTATTTCTAAATCTATTAAAAACTGATTAAATGGAAACTTTCAATAGTAGTTATAGAAAATGTTTTTTTTAATATATATTATACATGTTCACTTTCTATAACATGATTCATAATGAAAACACTATGTTCCCCTTTTATGGGATTTTGTGGTTCTTAATTTAGGTATATCTTGAACAAGATTGTCGTATAAAATTTAAAATAAGAATTATTATACATCTACTGTCAAAGAACACCACTATATGCATTTTCACAAAATTTCCTAGATCCTTTAATTTTTATTCATCCACATTAGCATAATTAAATTGATTGTTACTGACATATTTTTCACCTTAGATATACTAAGTCTATCTCTTTTTTTTATTTTTCCTAAAACTCATATATTTTTTTCCATTGGAGAATACTCTTCAAAAAAATTATACACAAAAATTCTTATCCAATACACATAAAAATATTCTATAAATAATAACTCTTTTCTATCATCAAATATTATCCCATGATCAAGTGTACTTTAAACATAACACAAGATTCATATCACTACGTTCGTGTATTATTTTATCAGATTCCATTGATGTCAAGACACTAAACAAGTTTCAGATATGAGGTATCCCTTTATCAATATCAACTAAAACAAGATTCCAATTATTCGTTTCTATAAATTCAAGTCCATATCATTTTAATCCTCATGCTTTCTATGATTTCAGCTGATCAAAACTAGAGTTGAAACCATTTCTCTATAATGCATATTAAATTTTTTAATATATATTAAACGTATATTTCATTAGAAATAAATGTATAAACACACTTTTGATTGACCTATATCCCATGAAAGTATGTGATATCTCAAGAATTGGAAATCTGAAACCCCAAAAAAATAAAATTTGGAAATAATTTCTCCAATTCCTTCTTTTTAATTTCAATGATGACATCATCCAAATGCATAAGAACTATAAATTATTATTACATTGATTAATTTAAAATTAGGTTTTAATCAAAAAAAATACTTTATAATTCTATCTCATTAAATTATGAATATAATCGAGATTTCTAAAATTATTTTCCATTATTTATGAAATAAATATTTGTGGGACCAAGTTAGCTATTTGTAGTTTTCAGATATTGAAAGGTAGCTGGAAGTAGTGGATACATATTGAAATACATTTTTCTATAATTATGATAAATCTCTACAATATTTATGTTTTAGGCATCAAACGTAGAATTGGTTTCAGATGAATAATTATTGATAATGTACATCATTTTTTAATTTTCTATTATTGATATGTTTTCTAGGTGAAATTATTTTATCAACTCTCATGTTTTCCAAATAATTTTTTCTTAGATCTGACTATGAAAATTAATTCGATGTAGAATTTATAAAGATGAGTTTGAAACAAAATATGATGATTCATTTCTATGAAAAAAGTTCATCACATCATGATTTCACTACTCACTCATGGTCCATGTGTTCTGTATAAAATGGGAAAATTGTTTGGTAATTCAAAGGGTTTGATATTGGTTTGGGATTCTCAAAATATAAAGGTTCTTTTAATGATGGATATTTTAATTTTGTGTTGTAAGAAAGTTTTTTAACTTTCGATTAATAGATATGTTGGAAGGGTTGGATAATGAGAAAAGTATCATCACAGATACATCTGAAAGGTTTTGAGGCTAGTTCACTAGTTGAGAAATTGATATGATTCAGCAAACAAGATGTGGCATCAATAATTCATAAAAAAATTGTTCCATTCTTCTATGTATTTTTTAATTATATGAATAAATTGAATGAAAAGGTGTTAAAGGGTTCTAGAGGTTTTAAAATATTCAACAATGTATATAAAAACATTTAAAAAAAATTTTCTGACTTAGGAACACCAGGAAATTTTAATGTGATTGAATAGAGCTTTTATAGTATGAATGTTGAAATAAAGATAATAGTCATTACAAGAAACTAAAGTCTAAATAATTTTTAATAATGTATTCATACAATTTCTAGTTCACTAGGAGCATTGATGAAATCAATAACTTATTTGTTTTACCATTAGTAGGTTAGGGAAAAGTTAGCCCAACTCAATGTTGTGAAGATAAGATATTCTAATCCATCTAATTTTTTATCATATTAAACTCTTTTTGATTGAATCTTTGGTAGAAAGAACAATCGACGTTGATGATAAAAGAATGACTGGATCATGTGGATCAGAATTCCAAAATTTTTCAGATTGAGATTTTATTTATTGGATTTTTGTGATTTCAAATTTTTTATGAATCAAGTAGAGATATTATGTTTCAAGAAGACTCTATAATTTTCTAGAAGTTTCATGAAGATCTTAAATGGTCCAATATGAATCGAAACGTAACTAAATTTTTAGTCATCGAAAATTGCATTGAGATCGAAATAAATTGGGTTCCTTCCTTTGCTTATTTTGGGGTGAACGTATAAATAAAGGTGAAAGCACATTTATACATTTGTATTGTTCATGTGTGTGAGGTATAGAGAATTAGAGATTGTGAAACATAACAGGTATTGGAAGGTCATCATATATAATAAGTGAATAAAGAAGAGGTTATTAGATTCAACCAAGAAATCCTATTGATAAAATTAGGAAAATAAATGAGAAGAAAATTATTATTTACCATATAGTGAATTAGATATATTTTTGGATTTATTAGTAAATGTATATAGTTAAAGCGAGTGATTAGATTGAGTCTTTGCATGAATTTAAGATAATGTTTTCATGCATACTACTGGGTAAGAAAATGAATACTTTTCTTCTAATGAATATCAAATTTGGATGTCATTAAAGTAGTATAGGTTTATATGAAGAACCAATCGGTGATGGTTTCTAAACATGTTACAAATCATATTTACATTATTAATGACATAAAAATAACATGCACAATTGTATTGGTTATAGTGCTACCCAATGTAAGGGTATTTCTTACTTGTTTTATCCCTGAAATAAAAAAAAATTTAGTGACTTTTTTAGTATTTCATTATTTCCAAATCATGTAAAGGGCTAGAAACTATTATTATGTAGTTAACCTTTAAAAATTGTTTTCTTTTGGATTTGTGAATGTTTGATTTTTTGAAAAGTAATAAATCTTTAAGATGAGGTTCAGGTTGTTATTGAAGAAAGATAACATAATGGAAAAAGATATCACTGATTCACCGCACCCCTTATCAGGGATTTAATCAATCCTTGTTGGGCCTTATTAATTTCTATTAGAGAAATGTTACCTTCATTTACTTTTGTTATTATGTTTTAAGAGGTTTTTTTTATGGATAATTTTATCTTTGTGTATAGTAAAAATTCTTTTTTTGAATGGAAAAAACTATTATATATGTATAAATAGAATTATTTCATATCTTATATCTCTTGGGTAAGACGTTTAAGAAGATTCCCCATATGGACTTCCTCCATGTAATGAAAATAATCCTCTTATATTTGTTGATGTAACAACCCGGACCTGGAGCCACTCAACTGGTGGCCCGTACCCGGTTTTCCACATGACCTCAAGAGCATTTCCACAAATTCCAGAGGCTTCCGCCTAGCAGATAGGGCCTTGATGAGTCATTGGGTAAACTATGCCCTGTTGAGTCAATAAGGTTTTCCTTATGACTTTTCCATTCCTTCTTATTTTGAAAATCACAAACACCTTATCTTTAGGAAAATTTCTTTTATAAGGAAAAATGATTTTATAAGGAAATTCACATTTGTAAGAAAAATTATCCTTATCATATTTTCATCCATATTTTTCCTAAGTATAATATTCAGATTCATTTCTTTTTTCATGGATTTGATTGAAACTTTGATATAAAGTATTCTGTTTTAGGATCCGAATTCTGGATAAGATTTGTAAGGAAGTTTCACTTCGGATTCCAGATGAGAACTGTAATAAAGTATCATTCTGAATTCCGGTTACAAACTCTGACTAAGTCCTATTCCAGATTCTGGATACGAATCCTTATGAAGTTCGACATGGAATTCTCATTACGAATTCTAATGACGAATTCTCATTACGAATTCTGATAATAAATTTTCATTAAGATTTATGATGGCGAATTCTCATTATGAATTCTGATGATGAATTTTCATTACGAATTCTGATAAGGAATTCTCACTACGAATTCTTAAGATGAAATCTCATTACGAATTCTGATGATGAATTCTCATTACGAATTCTAATGAGGAATTCTCACTACTAATTCTAATGACTAATTCTCATTCCAAATTCCCATTCCGAATTCATCTATTAAACAGAATCTTATCATCTCTGTTTTGTACACTCTGATTTATTCAGACTCCGAATTTTTCACTCTGAACATTAATTTTTCTTATGCCTTTATATTTTGACTGTTGTTTATTATTTTCTTTACACTCCGAACTTTCACTCCGAACCTTCACTCCGAATCTTTTGAGTTAAATTTTAAACGGTGTCGTACATTCTGTTACACATGTTTTGTTATAAAATGATATCGTTTATTATGTTATAAAACTAACCGTTGGCTAAGTGACACGTGTACAGGTCCCTCCGATTTTTAAGGAAAATATGACCGTTGGGAAGGAGTCCGACCTTACCTATAAATAGGAGCTCATTTTAAAGAGCTCGGTGCTGAAAGGCTGACTGATCTTCGACTCATGTGATTACATGCTTGAAGTGATTTATAGAGAGAGAGGCTCTTATTAACTCTCAAAGATTCGTGTGACTCTGAATGTTGGTGATTACATTCGAGGACTTCCGGGGATAGGAAGACAGAGGTGCCGACTTCCTTGAAGTTTGAGGACTTCCTTGCTGAGGAAGACAGAGGTTTCCAACAACCTTGATGTTGAGGGCTTGCAGGGATAGCAAGACAGAGACACTCCGATCTTCGTATCGAGGGCTTACCCTGGTGTGGGTAAGACAGACTTTCTTGAAAGTAAAAATCAAGGGACCTTTATCCAAGGTTGTTGGATACCCTTCTCTTTGGGTTAAAAGACTATTATCTTGTTACTTGTAGTTCTACTATTTGTTTATTTCTGCTGCATTTTTTATTATACGGAAAGTATAACCTTCTTATACTTCCTTACTTGTACTCTGTTTCATTTAGATTATATACGCTTTAAGGTAGAATCTCATATTGTAACTTTTGTTATGTTTCAATTTCCGGAACAATATTTCCGGAACCTACTTTCGGAATCTCATTCCAAGTTTGCATTCAGTGTTAGAGGTTCCAATGGAATTTTTAAAGTATACAATTCACCCCCCCCTCTTGTATATTGAGCATCTACATCACTATTTCAATCCTACAATTGGTATCAGAGGAAGACTCTAAAATACTTATACTTACGAATAAGTTTTTCTTTCTCACTTTATCATTCCGAACTTTTTCATTCTGAACTTTTCTATTCCGAACATTGTTTTTACGAATCTGTTCTATTAACAAGTTTGTGTGCCGAAGGTTAATATAAGTATGGAAGGAATTAATGTTGGTTCAATTGATAATCTAAATCATACAATACCACCAATCTTTGACGGTAATGATTATGAGTACTGGAGAGATCGAATGAAGACTTTTATTATCAACACTGGAGTAGACAATTTTGTTATGCTTACTGGTGATTATAAAATTCCTAACAAGGAAGTTAGAACTTTTACAAACTAGGAAAAGCAAGAATATCAACTCAACTATAAGGTACGCAATACTCTACTTTGTTCAATGACCAGAAATATATATAGCCAAATTTCTTCTTGTGAAGCAGCAAACTGTATCTGGAAGAAGTTAGAGGTTACACACTTTAGAACTTCTAAGGTGATTGAGACTAGGAGAGTTATGCTTAGAGCTGAATATCATGGCTTCAACTTTCATTATGGTGAACCAATCTGTAAAGTTCAACAGAGATTTATGACTATCGTAAACAGCCTACAGTCTATGGGAGAGAAAGGTTTAGATGATGGAGCTCTTGTGGATAAGATAATTGATATCATGCCTAATGAGTGGGAGTCAAAAATGACTGCTATAGATGAGAACAGGAAAGTGACTCAGATTTCTCTTGATGAGCTTTTTGGATCTCTTCTCCAACATGAAACAAGAATGAAGAGAGACGCTGACAACATCAAAAAGAAAAATGGAAATGGTACTGTTGCTTTCACAAAAACATCAAATCAAATGAAAGCTAAGACTCCTGAGAGAGTAACCAAATCTAAGTCTAATAAGATGGTATTTCAATCAGATTCTAGTGGGAGTGAAATATCATAAAGTGAATTAGAAAATCTTGCTCGAAGAATGAACAAGATAGCTGGCCAGAGAAATTTCTAATCCAAGTATAATAAAAAGGAACGGAAAGATAAGAAAGATGCAGAAGTTACTTGTTATGAATGCAAGAGAGCTGGACATATAAGACCAGATTTCCCTATGCTCAAAAAGAAATAAAGGAAAGAAAGACATTCAGACAGGAACAAAAAGAAGTATTATAAAGCAAAATCTAAGAATGTTCTGAAAGCTAATGACACCTGGAGTGCCAGTGGTGGTGACTCTTCAGATGAATCTTCTGATTATGAATCTTCAGGACATAAGAATCTTGGTATTATAGCCAGATTACCTATTGATAATCATTATTTTATGGCTAAGGTACGAAATGCTGAATAATTGACCGATGTTTCTTTAAATTCTAATGATAGTAAGTATTAAAACTCTTCTGATGAAGAATCATCTTCTGATGAAGAATCATCTTCTGATGATGAAAATACTTTACCTACTTATGACGAAGTCTCTAGGTTTTCTGAACTTCTTGAGATTGAGAATTCAAAACTCAATAAAAAACTTGATAAGGCAAACTATAGGAATTCTATTCTTACAAGATCTTGATAAGAAAAATTCATATTTTGAAATTATTTCAAAAAATCTTGAGGAAGTAAGATCTGAGAAGAACAAACATTCCAAATAATTAGAAAAAGTAATTTCTAATAAAAATGTTTTCTAGCCTAGATCTAGTTCTAAAACTAATGATTTTGAGGATAAAAACTTGGTTATAAAACTCAAGTATGGAATTCTTTCCTTAAAGAAGTGTTTATCAAACATTACCAATAGTAAGGAAAATTTTGATAAAATGTATTCCCAAATACGACCTTTAATAATTAAATCCGGATTTGGCTATACTCATGCAAAACCAATCTTCAGTAACAATTTTTTTGTTCATCAAAGTGCCCCATTTTGTACCAAGTGTCAATGTGGTGGTCACTGGGCAAAGAATTGTTCCTTAAACAAAACCCAATCTCTAGGATTTCACAAAGCTTACTTTTCTAAGAAGATGTGGGTACCTAAAATTTTATTGTCTGGAAATATCGGATACAAACACGTTTGGATTCTGAAAGTCTAATTTTCTTCTTGATTTCAGGAAAATAAAGAGATTACCAACAACAATACATGGTACATGGATAGTGGATGTTCTCGACACAAGACTAGTAACAAAAGCTATTTTGAAATGATTATCAAAACTAAAGGAGGAAAGGTAACTTTCATAGATAATGCTAAGGGTGAGATTGTTGGTATTGGTAATATTGTTTTTCTTGGTAAAACATTTATTTCAAATGTTCTTTTTGTTAAGGGTCTTAAGCACAACCTTATTATCATAAGTCAGTTATGTGATGAAGGTTACCTTGTAAATTTTAGGAATGATAAGTGCTTAGATCACAATTCCAAGGAAGAATTTATTCTCTCAGCCAACATGCAAGAGAATGTTTACATCGTAAATTTAGAAGACCTCAGGAGCCAAGATTTACCTTGCCTTAGTGTAATGGAAGATCATTCCTGGTTATGGCATAGAAGACTAGGTCACTGTAACCTTAGAAACCTATGTAAACTCTCTTAGAAGAAACTAGTTAAGGATCTACCAGAGCTTAGATTTGATTCTACTAAAGTTTGTGATCCTTGTAAATATGGTAAGCAACATAAATCTAGTTTTCAATCAATCGGTGAAGTCTCAACAACTGATGCATTACAGTTAGTGCACATGGATCTTTTTGGTCCAAAACAAACTAGAAGTATTGGAGGTAAATACTATGTGTTTGTACTAGTTGATGATTACACTAGATTTACATGGGTTTATTTTCTAGCAAATAAATCTGAAGCTTTTTCTTAATTCAAAAGTTTTATATCTCAAGTTAAAAATAAGAAAAAACTTCCATTGAAAACTATTCATAGTGATCATGGAGGAGAATTTCAAAATTTTGATTTTGAAACTTTTTGTAGTAAAAAAGGTATTACTCACAATTTTTCAGCACCTAGAACTCCACAACAAAATAGTGTAGTTGAAAGAAGAAATAGAATTTTTCAAGAGATAACTAGAACCATGTTGAGTGAATATTCTATAGCTAGACATTTCTTGGCTGAAGCTGTAAGTACTGCTTGTTATACTATAAATCGAGTTTTGATTAGACGTTTTCTTAATAAAACTACTTCTGAGTTATGGAATGGTAGAAAACCAAGACTAACCTACTTCAAGGTTTTTGGTTGCAAAGTATTAATTTTTAATACTAAAGATAACTTACATAAATTCGCACCAATATATGATGAAGGAATTTTCTTAGGTTATTCCACAACATCTAAGGCTTATATAGTTTTTAATAAAAACACTTGTACTGTTGAAGAAACAGTACATGTAAAATTTGATGAGTCAGATCCTTTTGTTTTTAAAACACCTCAGCCTACATCCTCAGATGTGTTTTCAAAAACTGATTATCAACCTTTGATATAAGAACCTTCTGATAAGGATAATGTTCAAGAAGATATTCCTAAAACATTTACCCCAGAAGACTTTCTACCCTATGTTGATGAACAGGCTTTTCAAAATCCAAATCAGGCATTTCTTAAGAATCATCCCAGTGATAGTATCATTGATGATGTAAATCAACCTATAAAAACTAGAATTTCCTTAAGAAATGAAGTATAACATCTAGCATTTCTTTCCCAATTAGAACCTAAAAGCACTGATGAAGCTTTAGGTGATGATGATTGGATTAAAGTCATGCACGATGATCTAAATGAATTCGAAAGGAATAAAGTCTGGACCTTGGTTGAAAGACCTAAAGAAACTTCTGTAATTGGAGTCAAATGGGTTTTCAGAAATAAATGTGATGAAAATGGAGTCATAGTAATAAATAAAGCTAGACTTATTTCTAAAGGCTATAATCAACAAGAAGGAATAGACTATGAAGAAACCTATGCTCCAGTAGCTAGACTTGAATCTATCTGTATTCTACTTGCCTTTGAAGCATTATTTAATTTAAAACATTTCCAAATGGATGTGAAATGTTCTTTTCTTATCGGTTATGTTCAAGAGGAAGTTTTTATTGAACAACCTCCTGGCTTTGAAGATACAAAACATCCTGATTATGTTTTTAGACTTACCAAAGCTCTGTATGGCCTTAAACAAGCCCCACGAGCATGGTATGATAGACTTACTGGATTTTTACTTCAAAATAACTATGTTATGGGAAATGAAGATCCAAACCTTTTTATAAAGAAAGATAAGAAAAATGTTTTGATTGTTCAAATTTATGTTGATGAAATAATATTTGGTTCAACTCATCAATCTTTGACCGACTCTTTTGCAAGTCTAATGAAATCTGAGTTTGAAATGACTATGATGGGTGAGTTAACATTTTTCCTTGGTTTTCAAATTTCTCAAAAAACAGAAGGAACCAACATATATCAACATAAGTATATTAAATATCTTCTTAAAAATTATGGTTATGACAACACTAAAAGTATTAGTACTCCCATTGATACCTCAAACTCTCTAGACCTTGATGAAGCTGGGAAACCAGTAGATCAAACATCTTTTAGATGTATGATAGGAAGTCCACTATACTTAACAGCTAGTCGACCAGAATTAATGTTTTCAGTATGCTTATGTGCAAGATATCAATCCAATCCTAAAGAATCTCACTTAAAGGCAGTAAAAATAATTTTTCGCTACCTTAAGAAAACCATGGATCTAGGATTATTTTATACTTTTGGAAATGATTTTATCCTAAAATGCTTTTCTGATGCTGACATTGGTGTATGTAGAATGGATAGAAAAAGTACATCGAGAACATGTCATTTCTTAGGAGATTCATTAGTTTCTTGGTCCTGCAAGAAGCAACATTCTGTAGAACTCTCCACTGCTGAAGCTGAATATGTAGCAGCTGGAAGTTGTTGTGCTCGGGTGATGTGGATGCAACACACACTCACAGACTATGGCTTGAGTTTTAATAAAACTCAAATTTTGTGTGATAACACAAGTTCCATTGTTCTTAGTAAGAACCATACACATCACTCCCGTGAAAAACACATAGATATTAGGCATCACTTTCTTAGGGATCACACACATAAAGGAGATATTATTCTTCAGTTTATCGGAACGCAAGATCAACTTGCGGATATTTTCACAAAATCTTTTCCTTCTGATAGATTTGAATACATTAAATAGAATATAGGAATGATAACTATAAGGTAATCATTCTTCATTAACATTATGTTGAAAAAGTCTCCTTACAGCAATAAACTCCTTTTCATAGGGGGAGTACATTTGATTGTTAGTTTAACAAAAATTTTCAAAAATTGTTTTCAAACTTTTCGGAATTAAAATTCCGGAATGGAATTTCCGGAACTTAAACATTCTAGAATGGATATTTTCGTATAGAATACTTCTGGAATGGAAGTGTCTGTATTGAAAACATCCGGAATGGAAAATTTTCGTACTGATATTTTCATAACGGGATTTTCGTACCGAATCTTCCATAATAAGTTTTTTGTCTTCAAAATTTTTTAATGAAATTTTCATACTGAGTTTTCCGTACTGAGTCTGTTTTTCGTAGTGAGTTTTCTGAATTTTTTCTTTTCGTATAAAGTTGTTTTTCGATGTTTTCGTAAGAATATTACCCATTATGAATAATCCTCCTAATCCAATCTGAAAGGTATGATTTCCTTACCCAGGTTTTTGTAGTCATATTTTACTTGCTGGAATTTTCTTATATTTTGTTTTCGGATTATAATTTTCTTAATTCTTTGTTTTAATAAAAACCTCAAAATATCGGATTCATGAAAATTGGTTTTCGACCATCAGATCTAATCTTAGCTTATCACAACCGTTCGATCAACCGTGGAATTTGAACCGTTTTCTCGTTGCCTATATAAAGGGGACCCCAAATCGTTGTCCCACATCAGTTTTCAAGCTCTCGGGTCCCGAAGCTCTGCCTATCTTTTTTAAGGCTGTTCCGAATTTCAGTTTTCTCAGTTCCGAACTTCTCAGAGGTCTTCAGATCCGAATGTCTGTGGAAGTAGCCTCGCAAGACATGTCTTCATCTAAGCCGATCTCAAAGTGGTTAGTATATAGAGAGAGGCTGGTTCATCCGGATTTCCTCAACAAGTTTGATTATCTTATTTCTAAGAATATCAAGCTTAATTGTTGGGAAGATGTTACGGTGTCAAAACCCGGGAACCAAGATGAAGTGTATTCAGACTTGTTGAATTCTATGAGACAATTTCTTTTATTCAGGAAGATGGAAAGGACAAATTGTCTTTTAAGTCTTATGGGATGACTTATAAACTTTCATATGCCAAGTCAGCCAGCTTGGTAGGGCTAAAGAATGAAGGTGAAGCTGAGTTTGTTTCTCATGTGTTTCCAGATTCTAAGGGTAGCTTCGTCAAGAAAAAGCCTTAGAAACTCTCGGACTGGCAGATGACAAGGCTCCAAAGATTGCAAGTTTATCTACAAATTTTCGGATTTTGGAGTTATGGGTACAGGGAATTATCGTACCAAGGAAAGGTGGCAAAGATAGCTTGAATAAGAGTGAGATCTACATCCTAGATTTTCTGATAAATCTGAGGAAGTTTAATTTGATGAAGCACATTCTCATTACTCTTGAGAATTTGAAGAAAGGAAATCTGAGAGCTCAGATTATTATGTATCCAGCAATCCTCTCCAAGTTGATAGTTCGGTGCCTTGAGTGTTTCAAGGAGGCTTGCAAATCTAAGACAAGAGTTTTCAAGATCATGCTGGTGAGTGATGGTACACTCAAAAGAATGGATTTAGCCTTTGACAAGGAGTCTGGACAGTTTATTGGTCTACCTTCTCAAAAAGAATCAGTTCCAAAAGCTGCTGATCTGGAATATTCTAAGCCGGTAAGGAAGAGAAAGATGAAGGAAGTGGAACTAGAAGCTTAGGATCCCAAGTCTAAGGAAGTTCATTCTGCACCTCCAAAACCAAAGAAGAAGAAATCTTACCCAGATGAGGTTGTTGCTAAATGGAGGTAGATGAATGAAAAGAGAGTACAAGGGGAGCCTCAGTTTGGCATGGACCCTACGGAGGCTAAGGCCTTGAAGGAAAGAACTGCGAATGAGCTAGAAAAAAAGAAAAAGAAAAGAATCTCAAGAAGAAGATGGCTAAGGCTGAGGTAGCTCAGGCTTTGTTAAAATTCAATGAGATGGTTTCTGCGAACATTCCTGTTCCGAGATCCTTTTCATTGGAATCCCTACCTGAGACTCCAGGAAGAGAATTTGTTGATCCGAAAGAGGCAATGGCTAAGCCAGTTGAACAAGGTGAGAAAGTTAAGCAAGTGGAAGAAGAAGAAGATGTTGCTGAAGGAAGTGGTGAAACCGGAGATGTGTTGAAACAAGTAGATGATTATAAGGGGACACCTTCGGAACACTTATCGCTCCGAACTTCAGAAGATGAATATTCGAAGCTAGTTACTCCAGCAATGGAAGAAGAGAAAGGAGAAGAAGAAGTAGCTTATCATGGAGAAGAAGAACAACTTTTACATGATATTGCTCAGATGGAAAACGTAGAGGTTGGTGTTCAGGAAGTTGTTGATGAGGAAGATAATGTTGTCCAAGTCTCTGATAGTGAAAAGAAAACTCCGGAATAGGATTCTATTCCGAAAAAAGACAAGGGAAATAAAATTTTTGTTGATACTCCGAGTTTAGTAGTGGTGAAGATAAAAGAAGTTGGTAGTTCTTCAAAGAGAAAGCTTGACCTTGTTGAAGAAGAAAATTATCCTAGAAAAGTTTCGGATTCGGAGTCGTCTTCGGTGGGGCATGACTTTGTTGTTCAGTCTTTAAAGAAGTTGGTGGGAACCATTCCGACCTTCTCATGTATTGACCCAAGATGTCCGATGCTCCAACATTCTTTAAATCAGAAATCAGACATTGTATCTATGGTCATGGACATGTGTGTTGATATTGAAGCCCAGTTCAAAACCTTTTTTGTTGGCTACGAAGCCCATAGAAAATCTTGCAAGAGGATGAAAAACTGGTCGAGGAAGACTGTGGATGAAATGGGGTTATTTGATGAATTCCAAGACAATGATAAAGATGCTTTTGAGACTGAGGACAGGAAGATAAATGAGTTGGCTTCTTCCTTTGAAGAGAAGCTGACAGATGAAAAGAACTTTCGGATTCAAGAAGTCAGAGATCTGAACAGGAAGCAAAATCATGTCTCTCAAAACTGGAAGATTGAAAGGGATCATCGGATTGAGTTTCAAGAAAAGATGAAGGCTCAGGAAAAAAAGATCAAAGCTCAGGAAGAAAAGCTTCAATCCCAGGAAGAAAAGATTGAAGCTCAATATGCAGGAATAGTGGTCTTAGAGAAGCAATCTAAAGAAGATCATAAAGACTTAAAGAAGATAAAGACCATTCTAAAGGGTCTCATGGCAAAGGAAAAATGATCCCAAATAGATAGATCCGATTTTTTGTTGTATTTTCTTTTTTTGCTGACATTTCAAACGTAATGAAATTTGTGCTTGTCGTTTCTTTTCTTTTTGTAACTAATGTTTCAGGTACATTGTTATTTTTTCCATTCCCTTGAATTCTTTTTGAAAATCATAAAGGGGGAGAAGGAAAAGATACTTAAGGAAAAGAACTCTAATAAGAGTTTATCTATGGGGGAGTTTTTCATTAAAGAAGACTTTCTTATTCGTAATGAAATGTCACTCCAGAAATCTAGAATACGATCCTTAGAGTTTCAAAGCCTAAGGGGGAGTTAGTCATATTTATCAATATCCTTAAAGAAAAGGTAGATAAGCCTTAATGTTTTTTCTTTCTTCATAGAATTTCTTTTTCAAGGATGTTTGGGCTTTCCAAAAAGGGGGTGATTGTTGAGTCAATAAGGTTTTCCTTATGAATTTTCCATTCCTTCTTATTTTGAAAATCACAAACACCGTATCTTTAGGAAAATTGCTTTTATAAGGAAAATTGTTTTATAAGAAAATTCTCTTTTGTAAGAAAAATTATCATTATCATATTTTCATCCATATTTTTCCTAAGTATAAAACTTGGATTCATTTCTGTTTTCTCGGATTTGTTGGAAACATTGATATAAAGTATTCTGTTTTAGGATCCGAATTCTGGATATGATTTGTAAGGAAGTTTCCCTCCGGATTCCAGATGAGAACGGTAATAATGTATCATTCAGAATTCCGGTTACAAACTCTGACTAAGTCCTATTCTAGATTCAGGATACGAATCCTTATGAAGTTCGACATGGAATTCCCATTACGAATTCTAATGACAAATTCTCATTATGAATTATGATAATGAATTTTCATTAAGATTTATGATGACGAATTCTCATTACGAATTCTGATGATGAATTCTCATTACGAATTCTGATGAGGAATTCTCACTACGAATTCTTAAGATGAAATCTCATTACGAATTTTGATGATGAATTCTCATTACAAATTCTGATGAGGAATTCTCACTATGAATTCTAATGACGAATTCTCATTCCGAATTCTCATTCTGAATTCATCTATTAAACAAAATCTTATCATCTCTGTTTTGTACACTCTGATTTATTCAGACTCCGAATTTTTCACTCCGAACTTTCATTTTTCTTATGCCTTTATATTTTGACTACTCTTTATTATTTTCCTTACACTCTGAACATTCACTCTGAACATTCACTCCGAATCTTTTGAGTTAAATTTTAAACGGTGTCGTACATTCTGTTACACTTGTTTTTTTATAAAACGATGTCGTCTATTCTGTTAAAAAACTAACCGTTGGCTAAGTGACACATGTACAGGTCCCACCGATTTTTAAGGAAAATATGACCGTTGGGAAGGAGGTCGACCTTACCTATAAATAGGAGCTCATTTAAAAGAGCTCAGTGCTGAAAGGGTGACTGATCTTCCACTCATGAGATTACATGCTTGAAGTGATTTCTAGAGAGAGGTAGGCTCTTATTAACTCTCAAAGCTTCGTGCGACTCCGAATGTGGGTGATTACATTCGAGGAATTCCGGGGATAGGAAGACAGAGGTGCCGACTACCTTGAAGTTCGAGGGCTTCCTTGCTGAGGAAGACAGAGGTTTCCAACTACCTTGAAGTTGAGGGCTTGTAGGGATAGCAAGACAGAGACACTCTGATCTTCGTATCGAGGGCTTACCCTGGTGTGGGTAAGACAGACTTTCTTGAAAGTAAAAACCAAGGGACCTATATCCAAGGTTGTTGGATACCCTTCTCTTTGGGTTAAAAGACTATTATCTTGTTACTTTTAGTTCTACTACTTGTTTATTTCCGCTGAATTTTGTATTATAAGGAAAGTATAACTTTCTTATACTTCCTTACTTGTACTCTGTTTCATTTAGATTCTATACGCTTTAAGGTAGAATCTCATATTGTATCTTTTGTTGAGTTTCAATTTCCGGAACCATATTTCCGAAACCTAGTTTCAGAATCTCTTTCCAAGTTTGCATTCAGTGTTAGAGGTTCCAAAGGAATTTTCAAAGTATACAATTCACCCCCTCTTGTATATTGAGCATCTAAATCACTATTTCGATCCTACATGCCCTCATTTGGTAAAGTATACAAGGGAAGAGAAATAACAGTCAATAAGGAAAGCAATAAATAGCATACAGTAACTGAAACTAAATAGTGTAAGTGATGATTATATATTTAGTAATGATGATAATGATGCAGTAGGTACAAGTATCTAAGGAAAGCAGCAAACACAACAACGTGCTGAAATACAACTGAGAAACAAAGCAATAAAAGTAAACAACAACTCCAGCAGCATCGCAAGCCCAAGCTCGGTCCCATTCTCTCTAGCTCCAACCAGAAATCATGTACCTGAAGTAGAAGATACACAATCCCTATCCACACCTGTGACCATATAACATGTTTGGGCAAAAAATCAGGACCCAAAAAGGGTGTGAGACTAATCCCAGTAGGCAACCACTAAAAGATTTGTGCCCTACTGTCAGTGAGCAATATAGCAAAAGTAATGGAAATAAATGCAGTAGAGAAACACGAATAAACAAAAGTAAACAATACAAAAAATCTCCATTTACATTTATTTTTTAATTAAATTAAATCATTTAATTATTAAATAAGTAATCTAGCAAACAGCTATATATTTATAAGGCATAGCAAGTAACACAATAGGTATCTCAGCATACTACCTAAACAAAAAGCAGTACAAAACCCAAGCTTGTTTTGTGGATTGGTGGACTCGTCACAACCAACCAAAAAATATTCACACTGACTCTTTGGGTGTCTCATACTGGAAGAACCTTCTAGTCAAATAATCATACAATGGCACAGACTCTTTGGGAGGATCTCACCATCAATTCCCCTACAGTCTTACAACGATGGATATAGACACTCTGAGAACGAACTTATGTCTAATTCCCCTTGTATTCTCGATACGTAACTAAGGAAACTCTAAGGAAGCACAAAGTCCAACTCTTGTAGGTCCTACGAATGATAGTAATTTTATAACAGACTCTCTAGGGAAGCCCTTAATCGTCAATTCCCTCTTTAGTCTACCGCACAGTGTTCACATAGCCTTGGGCAGTCCCGTCGTGTGTAATCGACTATCAACAGCCCTAAGTAAGTTCAACAAATACTTTCCTGATAGCTACAATGCATAAAAAGCTAATAAAAAGTAGGCAGTACATTTAATCAATTATATCAAGGAAGGCAAACAATGCAACATGGTCTGCCTCACAAACAACCTCAGCCAAATGACGATAAATAATAAAAACAAGGGAAAAACCCATGGGGTGATCCTCAAACATGCTAACAAGAAATATTTACTCATCTAATAGCTTAAAACATAAAAGAAATCCAAGGAAAATAATAAATTAGGATCAATACCCTAACCCGAGATACCCGATACATGGGTATCCGGCACTTTTGCGCAAAAGCTCATAGGCATTTCACGTAAGGAAATAAAACACCTACCTTGATCCTAAGAGTTCTATATATTTGAACCTCGGCCCATGAATCATCCTAGAATGGAGTAGATTTTCAAAAAGGTCTAAAAAGTTTAACCTACAATAACTCTCACAAGAGAAATAATCGGGAATCGTGTCCAAAGAAGAACCGATAACTCGTCGTTGTGATTCTATTGCAACTGACGATGTTCAATTCAGATAACCCGTTACAAATCAGCAGCTTAGAGTAGATCTGCGGCCGTACCCTCACTCTTGGTCAAAGAAGCTGGAGAAGAATATGTATTTGGGGTTAAGACGTGACCCCGGTCCGTTTAAAGAAAAAAAAGTACATGGCGTGTACTTTTGGAGTACACAGTGTGTACTAGGCTTTTTCATACTCCTCATTAAGAGACCTCCACAACACCCCTACATGGCCGTGTGTGTGGCCATGACATGGCCTCGAGTGGTATTAAAGTACACAGAGTGAACTTGTAAAGTACACATCATGTACTTAGAAAATTTATAGATTCTCCTCTTTTCCCAAAAACGACCAGAAAATGAAAAACATGCCTGAAAAGATGGTCTGGTTTCTTTGAGACTTCCCCCGTTAAATAAATTTGTCCTCGAATTTCCCTAAAAAGGTGGCGAAGAAAAAACCTCGAACAACTCTGTCACTGTGATCTGATATCAACCTCCCTCTCCCAAGTCTCATCCTGTACACGGTTGTGTTTCCATAGCACTCGTACCAGAGGAACAAACCAGCCACAGAGTACCTTTGTACTACGATCAACAATCCGGATAGGATGCTCCTCAAATGATGAATCATACTCGAGATCAACCTCCTTGGTTTGAAAAACATGATACAGGTCTGAGATATAGCGTCAAAGCATAGAAACATGGAAGACGTCGTGCATAGCCTGGTACCGATGAGGTAACATCAACCTATATGAAACCAGCCCAACTCTCTCCAGAACCTCAAATGGCCTGACGTATCTCAGTGAAAGCTTACCCTATCTCTTGATCCACTTTCATCCTAACCACAGGGTAACATGAAGAAAAATTTGATCCCTGACCTTGAACTGCAAAGGTCGTCTCCACTGATCAGCCTAAAATTTCTACTGAGACTGTATAGTAGCCATCCTTTTCTGAATCAACTCCACCTATTCTCTGGTCTCCTGAACAAGACGAGGCCCCAGCATAGCTGCCTCTCCTAATTCCAGAAAATACAAGGGTGATTGGAATGGCCTAGTATACAAAGCCTTGTAAGGTGCCATCTGAATAGTCTCTTGAAAACAATTATTGTAGGAAAACTCTAATAGAGTTATATGTCTCTCCCAAGAACCTCCAAAATCAAGGACACATGCTCGTATCATGTAATCTAGCACCTGAATTGTGCGCTATGACTGGCCATCTATTTGGGGATGGTAAGCTGTACTCAGAAGTACCTGTGTATCCAAAGCCCTCTGTAGCACTTTCCAGAAATGCGATGTAAATCAGGCATCCCAATCTAAAATGATAGTACTCGGAACCCCATGCAAGTGTACAATCTCATGGATGTACAACCATCCAAGATCATAAACACTGATGGTATCCTTAATCGTCAACAAGTGAGCAACCTTCGTGATCCTGTCAATGACAACCCACACAACGTAATTCCATCAAGGCGATCTCAGTAACCCTGTCACGAATTCCATCGCGACATCATTCCACTTCTACTAGGGAATGGGTAGTTGTTGTAAAAGCCATGTTGGTTGTTGGAGCTCCACCTTCACCTGCTGATAGGTGGAACACCTCATGACAAAACTAGAAACATCTCTCTTTATACCTGGCTACTAATACTGGCAGTATAGATCACAATACATCTTGGTGATTCCATGATGAAATGCCCAAACTGATGAATGAAATCCTCACACCAACTCCTCACGTATATCTACTGGAACCCATTCGCGTCCCTAGAAACACAATATCTCACTCCCGCCTATGGTCCATCCGAGAAGATGGTCCTATCCTAACATGTTTTCCCGTAGGACTAGGCCTTCAGAATCTGATAGTTTCCTCATTTGAACTCGATCAAGAAGGGTAGAGGTAATTGCAACATAAGAAAGAAAATTCTAACTCGATCTGTCCTACACCTCCAAATGCATCTCAGAGAACGTAGTCATAAACTTCCACTCGTTGTTGGCCTCCTAAACTATCTGTATCTGATTCCTCATGCTCAGTGCATCTGCCACAGCATTTCTTTTCCTAGGCATATAAGCAAGCTCGAAATCGAAAGATTGTAGGTACTCTACCCACCTTCACTATCTCAGATTCAAGTCACACTTCGTGAAGATATACATGATGCTCTTGTGGTCAGTATATACCACAAAATGCTCTCCCAGAACATAATGTATCGAACAATGCAAATCATGGTCAACTGAAGCCAACTCCAGGTCATGCATAGGATAGTTCCTCTCATGTGACCTCAACTACTGATATCCATATGCAACAAAACGATCCTCCTGCATAAGCACTACTCCAAGCCCGATTCCAAATGATTCATAGAAAACTGTATAACTCTTGCCCTGCTCTGGAAAAACTAGAATCGGTGCTGATGTCAATCTCCCCTTCAGCTCATGATAGTCTGATTCGCAGGCTTCTGACCAAACATACTTCACACCCTTCTTAGTCAATCTCATCAATGGTGATGCTAATCATGAGAAGTCCTATATTAACCACCTATAGTAACCAGCCAGCCTAAGAAACTTCATACCTTGAAGAAATTCTTCGGATTCTCCCAGGTAACTACTGCTCTCACCTTTTCTATGTCTACTAATACTCCTGTCTCTGATATGACATGACCCAGGAAGTGAATCTCGTCCATCCAAAAGTTTCACTTTGAGAGCTTAGTATATAACTGATTCTCCCTTTGTGTACTCCAAACGATCTCAAGAGGGGTAGCATGGTCGTGTCAAGTGTGAGAGTACACTAAGATATCTTCCATGAAAACCACCACAATAGAATCCATGTAAGGTTGGAAAACTATGTTCTTCAGCGCCATGAAAACAGTCTACGCGTTCATGAGACCGAACGGCATAACCAATTATTCATATAGACCACACCTTCTTTGGAAGGCTGTAAGAAGTATATCAGATGGTCTGACATGCAACTGATGATAGACGGATCTCAAGTCGATTTTCAAGAATAATCTGGCTCCTCGTAACTGATCAAAGAGATCATCTGTCCATGGAAATGGATATCTGTTCTTAACTGTCAAATGTTTTATCTTCCGATAATCCACAAAAAGTCATAAAGTATCATCCACCTTCTTTGCAAACAGAATGGGAAAACCCCAAGGATAAGTACTGGGTCAGATAAAACCCTTTGTCTACAAATCCTCCAACTACTTCTTGAGATCCTATAACTTAGGAGTATCCATCCTATAATGAGGTATGGATACCGGTTCTACTCCTAGAACAACCTCAATAGAGAAGTCTACCATTCACTCTAGAGGAAAACCTGAAAATCCTTCTGAAAAAACATCCCTGAAATCATCCACATCTAGAAGAAAGTCTAACTGAGAAGTCCCCTATTCATCTAGATATAACCTGTAAATCTGGGCTGTAACACCGCCCAACCCATGATGCTCTGGTCCACCTCTGCTCGCTTGGACATCCCATTCACCCTTGTGAAGAAATGATCCACCTTCCGGTGATGTGAAACTCACCCTACGACAATAGAAATCAACAAAGGCATGGAAGGGAACTAAACATTCAATCCCAAGAATGAAATCATAACCTGTCATCTCCAAAACATAGATATTCCACAGAAAATGACTCCCACCAACCTCAAGGGGGAAGTCTAAGAACTAACACACGCTAGCAGTTCTAATTCTAAAGGGAGTTTCTAGCGTCATCATATCGTTAGAAGTATTAACAGTATGTCTAAGGCTTTCCATATTATCCACAAAAATAATGCTATGAGAAGCTCCTATATTTAAAAGTGTATAGGATAAAACTGAGGCTACTAAAATCGCACCTCGAACTATAGAAGGTCCAAGATCTTTCCCTTGATGAATTTGCTCTACCGCAAAAGTCCCGCATGCACTGCAGCCCTGTGCAGTAGCCTGATATCCCTAATCTGACCCTCCATGAGCCTGGCCACTATGTCCACGGCCTCTAACATAGCATGAACGACCTGAGGATCTCTATCCCCCAGTCTTTTGCAGAACTGGTAATCCGACTCCTGTATGCGAAGTCGAAACTGATCCTCCGTCACTAGCCGCTAGATGGAGAACCCTGCAGAAACGCTACAGATGACCCATCTTGATGTAAGATCGGCACTCCTCTGGATCTCTCGGGCCCTAATGATTCTTATGCC
Source organism: Viscum album (assembly GCA_963277665.1). NCBI lineage: Eukaryota > Viridiplantae > Streptophyta > Magnoliopsida > Santalales > Viscaceae > Viscum > Viscum album. The sequence goes on along the minus strand of OY728140.1, from coordinate 1,299,255,617 downwards.
CACTTTTTTCAGACATATATCACACCACTTGGTTTCTAGAAGGAATATCTCATCCACCAGAAGAAACACCTTGCTTCCTCGGGTCACCTCATGTAGACTCTCAGTGGCGCTTCCTGCTATCTATCTGAAAAGAATCATCCCTAGATGCTGAACCGCCTTGGTCCACAGCTCTATCCACCCTCATATTTTTCTCTGTGATAAGCACCTGGTTGACTATTATAGTAATAGAATTCTATTGAAAGACGTTCACCTCTGACCTGTTGTCTAGTGTGGGCCTTCCTCAATATTCCTTGCAAAAAACAGAATGTCATTCCTCAGAACGGGAGTGAAACACTATAACTATGTGAAGTGAGAGGAATACTCCATAACTATGAGAGTAACCTGCTACACGTTCATGAACTCTCTGGATATGTCATCCCTCAGCGTCTCCAGGTAGAAGTACTCATAGAACGTACACTGAAACTCATCCTAATCCATAGCTTGTAAGAGCCCTTCCCGTGAAACCATGTCCCATCATATTTTGTCAGAATATCACAACATATAATTCGTGAGCTTCCCTCTCCTCTCCGGAGGCATCTCCAGGTGCTCGAAGATGGATAGCATGGCTTCTAGCCATTACTCCGCAGCCTGTGGTCCTCCATCCCCTATAAACGTGGGGGATGATGATGCTGAAAAACCCGTGGTAGCTCTACCATAGACGGCACAGGATGCTGAGCTCCCGGGAAGGTCTGAATGATTCTCATGAAACCTTCTTTGAACTGAGTGTCAGCACCAGTGTATGGAATCACAACAGGTGCCATGTCTGGAACGATAGGTGGAACTACTTGTTGTCCTTGATCTACCATATCAGGCGTACGGTCACTACCTAGTTCCTGACGTACAATGGGAGGACGTCTCGGTGCCATGACTATGCAAGGTCAAAAGCACACTATAGATCACATTACCAGGAATGGAAAAAAATCAGCCTAAGAAGGGAAAATGGGAAAGAAGCATTCAAAAGAAAACAAAACATGACTACATTGACTACACGACATGTTCCCTTAAGTCATTTATATGGGTGTGTACTACTACCTAACTGGTCATGTAACACCCCAAATTCACGGTGTGTTGTCCCAACACATGACGTGTTCTTGAATTCCCTTCCATGCCCGAGTCCTTCTACACGGTTAAGCCACACGGCTCTCCTATGACAAAACTACACGTCGTGTTCAAGTTATACACGGTGTGTACTTAACAAGCTTCACTTGGCCCGTGATGTTAGTGACATGGCCTGTGTACCCAGGTCAACTATACGACATGTTCCAGAAGGAAACGACGTGTAATAAAAAGTACAAAAAGACCGTGTGGTTATCTACATGGCTGGCTACATGGCTGACACTACATGGCTTGTTTTAGGTGGACACAACGTGTATGGGAAAGGATAACACTGACCTGTGTTGTTCATTACATGGCCAGGTACCTAGAAAAAACTAAACGGCGTGTAAAATTCAGACACGGCATGTATGTGAAATGATAAAACGACCCGTTTTGTTCGTGAAATGGTCGGGTACCTATTTCATACTACACGGTTTGATAAACTAGTACACGGTGTGTTCTGATAAGATTATTCACAACCCCGGGTCCTTGCTCACACGGTCAGTGACACAACTATACACTACATGGTGTGTATTTATAAAGTACATGCTGTGTATTCTTGGTTTTTCTCGATAGTAGCCTCAGAACTAGACTGGATCCCAGAAAACACCGAAAAAAAAGCATTAAGGTGCCAAATTCCGATATGTGGGGGGTCATACACCCCTAGAATTTAATCTTGACATCATAACTATGCACATAACAAGTAAACATTATAACAAACTCAAGATCCACCAAATTCCAATTCTTGAGAGCCCATAACACCTCTAAGACCAAAGTTTTGCATTCATGATAAAGAAGCTCTAATAAAATGGCACCCTATCAATATAGTAGGTATTCTATAACAACAGTTATAACAACAACATACATAGTCTATCACATTTTCTATCAAAACTGCATGAAACATCTAATGAAATCTAGATGGCATAGAAAAATGCATGACATGTGATTTTCAAACAAGTTCCTATATGATTCATGAGAAGTCATAAACCCATCTCATCAGGTTGCAACAAAATAAAACCACAATCATATAAACAGTAACAACACAAAACAAGTGGACCACCAAATGGTGAAATCAATTAAACATTAACATTTGAAAAACTAGAAAATTTTAATATTGGAGGTAACCTAGATTTTCCCCTGTACACGGGTTCTAGAACTCCCAGTAATATCTATTTACCATTTACCTATTTTTTCATATCCCAGTCTAATGTCACTATACAATAAGTCAATAGAATGAAACAAAAAGGATCCCCTCTCTAATACCACTTTGTAACGACCCGAATCTGGAGCCACTCAACTGGTGGCCCTTACCCGATTCTCCACATGACCAAAAGAACATTTCCCCAGATTCTAGAGGCTACCGACTAGCAGCGAGGGCCTTGGGGAGTCATTGGGGAAACTATGCCCTCATTTGGTAAAGTGTACAATGGAAGAGAAATAACAGTCAATAACGGATGCAGTAAATTGCATACAGTAACTGAAACTAAACAACGGAAGCGATGATTATATATATATTAATGATGATAATGATGCATCAGGTAGAAGTGTCTAAGGAAAGTTGAAAACACAACAACATGATGAAATACAACTGAGAAACAAAGTACTAAAAGTAAACAGCATCTCCAGCAGCATCGCAAGCCTATGATCGGTCCCATGCTCTCCAGCTCTAACCAGCAATCATGTACATGAAGTAGAAGGGCCACAATCCCTATCCACACCTCCAATCATATAACCTATTTGGGCCGAAAAGAAGGACCCAAACAGAGTGTGAGACTAGTCACCGTAGGCATCCACCACAAGATATGTTCCCTACTATCAGTGATCAATATAGAAAAAGTAATGGAAATAAATGCACCAAAGAAACAATAATACAAAAAAGTAAAAAATCCTTCAAATCTCCATTTAAACTTATTTATTAATTTAATTCAATAATTAAATTATTAACCAAGTAATATAGAAAACAAATATATATTTCCAAGGCATAGAAAGTTACAAAATAGGTATTTCAGCAGACTACCTAAAAAAGCAGAACACAACCTAAGCTTGTTCTTTGTCTTGGTGGACTCGTCAAAAACAACCAAAAAATATTCACACTGACTCTCTGGGTGGCTCATACTGGCAGATCACTCTAGTAAAATAATCAAACAAAGGCATAGACACTCTAGGAATCTCTCACCATCAATTCCACTACGGTCTTACAACGATTGTTACAGACTCTCTGAAGAAGCACTTACATCTAATTCCCCATGTAGTCTCCATACGTAACTAAAAACACTGTGAGGAAGCACAAAGTTCAATTCTCGTAGGTCCTGCAAATGATACTAATTTTAAAATAGACTCTCTAGGGAATCCCTTAATCATCAATTCCCTCTTTAGTCTACCACACCAGGTTCACATAGCCCTGGGCAGTCCCGTCATGTGTAATCGGCTGTTAGCATCCCTGAGTAAGTTCATAAACTACATGGATAATAGCTAAAATGCATCAAAAGTATATAAAAAGTATGAAATAATTGCTATAAATTATATCAAGGTAGGCAAACAATGCAACATGGTCTACCTCGTAGGCAACCTAAGCCAAAAGGTGATAAACAACCAAAACAAGGGAAACACCCATGGGATGATCCTCAAACATGATAACAAGAAATATTTACTCATATAATATCTTCAAACATAAAAGGAATCCATGGCAGATAATAAATCAGGACAAAACCCTAACCTGAGATACACGATATATGGGTATCCGACACTTTTGCGCAAAAAGTCAAAGACATTCAACGTAAGGAAACAAACCACCTACCTCCATCCTAGGAGATCGATATATTTGAACATCAGCCTATGAATTGGACTAGAACGGAATATATATGAAAAAATATCTAAAAAGTTCAACCTAAGATAACTCTCACAAGAGAAATAATCAGGAATCATGGCCAAAGAAGAACCAAGAACTCACCGTTTTGATTCTATTGCAATCGACGACGTTCAATTCGGATAACCGCTGACAGATCGGCAGCTCGGAGAAGATCCACGGACGTACCCACAATCTCGGTCGATGAAGCTAGAGAAGATGTTTTTGGGGTTAAGACACAACCTCGGTCCATTTAATGACAAAAAAGAAAGAATGTAAACGGCGTGTACTTTTGGAGTACACGATGTATACTAGGCTTTTCCATACTCCACATTAATCTGCCTCTACATCACCCCTACATGTCCATGTGTGTGGCCATGACACGGAAATCATACGACCTTGATCGACATCAAAATAAATTATGTGTACTTGTAAGTTACATGGTGCGTACTTAGAAAATTTCTAGAGTCTCCTCTTTTTCACAAAAATGTCCTGAAAAAGAAAAACATACCTGAAAAAAAGGTCCGGGTTTTACAATTGATAAGAATGATATTTAGAATGATTGAAGGGATAAAAATTCCATTCTTTCATTTCTATTAGAAAGTTAATTTCTCAAATTGATGGGAACTCAATCTTTAAAATCTATCTAAGAGAAGATAAAAAATTTCTAGGAATTAAATACGAAGGTGAAGAGGGAAAGTTTATTAATATGGAGACTGAGGTTTGATGACATAAAAATGGGTGATTATGAATTCTTTAGTGACATATTTACAAGGTTCAATGAGGATTTCATTTATTCTGATTCCTAAAATTTGGTTTGTATTAATTTTGAAGAATTTTTATCTTTGACTTATAAAAATGTGAAAAGTGGAATGTGAGATTATGTAACACCTGGATAGTTTTATGAAAACATTTCTGTAAATATTTATCATCAATAGATTTAATTTCACACAGTAATGAGTTTAAACAAACCCAGTGATTCCATTTTTATAAAATTACCATTATAACACAGCTATTAGGTTAGCATAAAAAATATAACTAACTTATGAAAACGTAAGGTAAATTTATTTATGAAAAATATAAATCAATAATTTATTTGTATCTTTTAAGTGAATTTACAATTATTAAAGGGGATTAATTAAATATATATGGTAAATATTAAATAAAATATTATTTATATTAATCCAATAAATATATTTGTCATTGGGTATGAATAAACCCAATTTTATGTATAAAAATATATATTTTTTAAAAGGGTAATTTTATAATATTTTAATGGAGAATCCTTTTAAAATTAACATCATGACACATTAATTATTTTAATATGGAATCATAAAACATTTCATTAGAAGTAAGATATATTAATTTAATTGGGATTAATGTTTTATATTTTTTTGATAACATTCAAGTTTTGATGAATAGTAAAAATATACTAAATTTTAAGTAAAAACTACATTTTTCATTGAAATTAATTATATAGATGAATTATACTATTGAATTTTTTTGAATTGTAAACATAACTTATTTTTAATATTTAATTTAATTTAGGTTATTTTCATTAATTTTACATTTTATTTCAATGTAAAAACATTATAATCTTTTACAATGTTTAAACTTTTAAAACACATTTTCCCGTTTTAACAATGACATTAATTTTAATTTTATTACTGAAACTTCTATGTTTTAAATTTCAATTAATGGATTCAATATATGTAATTAGTTTTTCTAAATTATGTTAATGGGATACTTTTAAACTTTTTTTGAATATTGTAATTTTTATTTAACATGGTAAAATTTAAATTAGGTAATTTAGGTTACAAAATAATATTATAAGGACAACAAAATTACTCTAACACGTGCAAAAATATTATTGGATAAGTTTTCATCTACCCTTAACACCTAAAGATCATAATCTAATTATTTAATCGACTCTTTTCCAGGAAAATGATATATATATATATAATTAAAATAAATGGAAGTGACATGAAAGTGACAAAATGTCACCCTATTATTTCTTATAAATATAATAAATTTAATATAGTGATAAATAGGATATAACATCACTAATAAATATTATCTATAAATATAATAAAATTATATACATCATGGAAATTTATTTACAATTTTAATATATTAAATAATCACTATAAATACTAACACAACTTTGATACAATAATTATTTTATTAATAGAAATATATTATAAATAATTAAAAATATTGAAATAAATATATGTTGTATTAATTAAGGTACTAAACTGATTTTATAGGGGATAATGACTTATTATAAATCAATTAAATTGTTTTTTTAAGTTATCTCTCTAATTGAATTTTATTTAAATTCAATAAAATGAATACTGTCAAAATTAACACTATTCATATTTTATATATAATATTTTGTTAAATTATATAAAACTCATTGTAATATTAAAATATTAAAAAGTGACTATGATAAGGTGAAAATTTCATAATGTTTCCATTTATGGGAAATTTACCCCATATGAGTAAAATATATTTTTTCTTAATATTTAAAATATTGTTACCACAACTAAAAATTAAATAGATAAATTAACGGTAAGACGAAATGATAAGGATAATAATAAAATAAATATGTGTCTAAAAAATATTGTATGACATTATTTTAGTCAACCGTAGCTTATATTTAACATAACACAATTTTGAGTCATTTTATGTTAATTATTAAATTATATTAATTAATTTTTTTTGGAGTTTTCATAAGGGCCCCTCACCTCAATTATAAAAGGGCACATCCTCCCTCACTTATTAACTTCATTTTGAAACTTCAAGCTCAACAATACCCTACCATTTACCTTATAAACTTCCCTAGTAAAATTCTATATTATCTTTTCTTCTCCAAATACCAACACTATTTCTTTAATATGTGACCTAGAGGAATCCTATCAAAGAAGAGGTGATATCCTCTACCGATTCTTTCTAACTATATTCTTCTTCCACTTTCTATTCATAAGTTTTTTCATTATATTTTAATTACTCTATTATATCTTAAATAAATAGATGTTATTATGATTATATATGAACCATATTCCTCCTCATATCCATCCTATGAAAAACTAAATTACCACACATGCGTACATATGGCTTATCGTCTCCACGTCGTGGTGTAATCCATTTTTCACCAACACTTTAATTAGATGTGTATAATGATGGGACTAATGCCTATATATGATTATTAAAAAAAGGATATATATTATAGAAAAAAATATATACATTCTACTTCCATATCATTTCACAATTATAGGAATGATATCATCGCTAGTGTGTATGAAAGACCTATCCTCTCTTCAATGCAATATGATTCATTATACATGATATCCATTAAAACATAATTATATAAATCTATATAAAGAATAAATATAGTATATGTTATGTGAATAAAATCTTTAATGATATAAATTTGATCTAAGAAGGAGAACTGGAACTTATTCGACAACACATGCATAAGAAAAGGAATTCATTAATACTAGAATAACAAGTAATAATGAAATGTTACTAACAAATGGATGATTATATAACAATATATGATATTATAAATATGAATAATATTCTAGAGTAATTCAATAACATTATTTAAACCATTATATAAGAGGTTCAAATACATAAAAAGGATATCATATCTAAGTTAATGGATAATTTCGCAATCTCATTTTAATCTGAGATTATTTACATGTAAGTATTTACTGGGGTATATTTATCATCCATGAACATGTTTTAAATATATGGATAATAAAATATTCTTAATATTATTATAATATTTTTGAAATTAAAATTTTTCCATTGGTAAATTTTTATGAAATTTTATTAGTGGAATATTTTTTCATTTTGGATACATGGTACTTTTTGACATTCTGAAAAAAAAAGTTTGAGAAGAATGTTTTATTTTAAGTTATATAGCATGAACAGAATTTGAAACATTTATAACATCTTATTTACATGACGATTAAATTAAATTATTTCATGTTTATTTTAAAATAAATTATTTTCTTTTAAAATTGTGGGGTATTTTGACACCAGTAAATGTTTATGAAGAAGAATGGATATTTTCGTTAATAACTAAATTCATGTGTCCTATCAAAATTATTTTCCATATATGAATACATTATTTAATAGGGTTATGATTCAAGTATACTATCCCTATTATTACTATGGATTTATTTTGATTTTTATGGAATTATATTCATGAAATCCATTTGTTTTACCTGGATTATGTTATTATGAAATGATTTTTATGAAACCGATTTTATTCATTGGGTTTTTCTATAATGAATGATTTATGTTTTTTTGGAACACATATTAATGATTTCATTACGATATGGGTGTGACATATATCACCATCCAATTCATTGTGTAATGATTTATATCACATGAGATAAATAACGCTAGAATAAAAAATGATATCAGTTCAATAATACAGGGATGGAACAAGAAGTGAACTTGGTTCAGTAATGGACTTTTTTTACTATAAAGGTTTCGTAAATGAGCCTTGACTAATATGGAATTTTTTTATGCTTATGTGTATTCCAAAAAAAATATGTCTTTAGTTATGATTTTTGGGATTGTGATCATTGATAATTGTTAACTTTTATGATTTTCCCATTAAATGATATCATGAATCTATCATATATAGGATAAGATTTTCGAATGTTATGTTCTTATGCCTTATAATTATGATATGATTGATATGCCCCATTTTTACAGTTACTAAGAATATGAGTTCACCATTTCTTTTATTTCGTTTTCATGGGTCAAAAAGAATGGTATTAAGTAAGATATGTCAAAAAGGGATACAGTTATGAAGAAATAAGAGGGAGATAATTTATGTTTTATGAACCAGTGGTTTATGTCTCTGAGTTTCAAAAAAACTAGAATTATATGTTCAATCACTGTTTATTATGTTTTAGGATGTTTATTATTTTATTTTGAAGAAAATTTATGTAATGTATGGGTAATTATAGTTGGTATCAACCTGAAGGTATAGTTACCCTTTGGGATCTAGGATGAGAAAACTATAGTAAGAACCCTAAGGTTATAGGTTACAATGTTGGTGTCATAGAAATGATCATAAATAACCAGCTGTGATAAAACCTAATGCGTCCTAAATTGAAATATTATTCTCCATTATGTGGTTTCCCATTATTATTAGTGTTTCTCACACTATGCTTTTAGGTTTTATTTATTTTCTCAAACCCAATAGAACTGTTTTAATACAAAATATGGGGTGAGATGTAATTATTGTTCTATAGAAAAACTGAGTGTTATGGGAGATAGAATAAAAAGTCATGTAAATATTCTCAAACAACATTCTCAAGCTCTAGATTATGGAGGACTTCCAAATTAGAAAAATGAGGATCAAAATTTTGTTGAGTCCTTCATGAGGTAGCGTCCACACACATTTAGGGGGTCTTCTGATTCATTAGTGAGTAAACAATGGGTCATCACCACTAAAAATATTTTTTTAGTTCTCCAATGTTCAGAACATGAGATAGTCATTTTAGCAGTCTATCATTTCTAAGGTGAGGCTGATCAATAGGGAAACCTTATCAATAACATGAGGCGATGAAATGAAACTAAATCCATGGAATGGGATGAGGTCCATAACTTATTTTTCATTAATTTATTTCATCATATTCTCTGAAAAAAGATGTAGAATAAGTTTCTTGAGATTAAGAAAATGTAAAATAAATCGGTTGGTACCTATTAATAAATTTTTTCTACACTTGAAAGGTCCACTTCAGGATTTTTTATCCAACCTCAGAGTAAAATTGATCAATTCTTTAGTGTCCTAAATCCTTGTCTATAGAGATAATTATCCATAGGCGACTTCAATAGCTATGACAAATTCATTTGATGTGATCTTAAGGATGAGATTGAAATCTTAGTAACACATCAGTCTTATTGGTTTGATAAGATGAGTAAAAAGGAATACAATAAAAAATATGAAGACGGCAATGAAATGAATATGATATTTTCCTTATGCATAATGTATTTAAAGAAACATAAAGGAAATAGGGACTAGAAAATGTTCTAAGTGTGTGATAGATGGTCATCAGGTAGTTGAATGCTGAAGTGATGATAAAAATATATCTAATATTGAGAATAGTGAAAATTATACAAAAAATGATCCTCCTAAACTGAAATACTATAAGTTCAAGGAAATGGGGAATTATTCCATCCAATTCCCTAATCAAAGGATTATCAGTTAAGATCAACTTCAAAAATCTATTAAGGTCAATTACAAAGGAAATTCACAAGTGATCCCTATCAGTGATGTGGATTATGATAATGAAGTGGTGGTAGGTACACTTACCATCCACTCTATAATAGTAAATGTTTTATTAGATTCTTGATCCACCAACTCATTTATTTCAGTATAAATTTATAAAGGTATTGTCGTATTACCTAAATAATTAGATGTTTAGTTAACAATTACCACACCTAATGGAACAATAGTCACATAAAATGTTTACAATTATTCTCTAGTTGAATTTTGTTGGAATGTTCATCCTTCAATTCTTGTGATCCTTCATTTAGTGTAATTTGATGTTATTTTTGGCATGGATTTTGATTCTCTATATGGACACATATTAATTTCAAAGGAAGGGAAGTAAGATTTCATATTAGGGATCAATCTATAATCATCTATCAATTCAAGGATGATAATGACCATCCATTAGAAATATCATATATTGTATTGGTCTTGATTTTTATAAATTAATGTTATCTATCTCAAATGGTTTTTGAGAAACACAACATTAATAATACACCAATTTTAAGGGAATTTGTTTATATATTTTTGGAATAATTTATAGGTCTGTTACCGAATATTGAAGATGAGTTTTCAATAGAGATCACACTATGTGTTCTACCTATTTCAAAGAATCCATAAAGAATGGACCTAATTTAATTTGAGGATATGAAGAATCAACTCGAGGAGAATCTTTAAAAGTTATCCATTCACCCTGGTGTGTCACTGTGGGTTGAACTTATTCTATTTATTGAGAAGAAATATGTATCAATGAGACTTTATATTGATCATCTTTAACCCAAAAAGATCACTATGAATAAAAAATATCATCTTCCCCACATTGATGACTTATTTTATGAACTACTCAAGGATCAATACTTATTGAAGATTGATCTTTGTTTAGGCTATCATCAATTAAGGGTTAAGAAAGAGGATATATCAAAGACATAATTCGTTAAAAGTTATGGACACTTTGAATTTATGGTTATGCCTTTTGTTTTTATTAATTTCCCCACTATATTAATGAATCTAATGAATAGGGTATTCAGAGACTATATTGAATAGTTCGTGGTTTTCGTTAGTTAAGATATTATTGTATATTTGAAGTGGAAGGAAGAACAAGAAGATCACATGAGAACATTAATAAATACCCTTAAAAAGGATAAGAGTTATAAACATTTTACCAAGAGTGAACTTTGGATTCAATAATTTTTCATTTTTTAGTCACATAATTTCAAGAGATGGGATATCTATAGATCCAGAAAAAATAGAAGGTATTGAACATTAGACTAGAGAAATGATAGTAATAGATATCTAAATTTTTCTTGGTTTTTTCTGGATATTATTGACATTTTGTGAATGATTTTTCATGACTATCTAATCCACATACCAAGTTGACTCAGAAATTTATTACATTTGTATGGAAAGAGGATTATGAAGATAATTTCGTAGAGCCAAAAGAGGGTTAGAAAGTGCACCAATTCCAACACTTCCTTGTAGTGGAAAAGGGTTTATGATTAATAGTGATTCTCCCAATACTGGTTTTGAACGTGTTCCCATGGAAAATGATATGGTGATAGTTTATTCCTCCTAAAAATTGAAAATACCTATGAAAAATTACCCAATACAAGATTTAGAGTCAGCTAAGGTAATCATTGTAGCAATGATAGTGAGGAATTATCTTTATGGTGAAATGTGTGATATTGGTAATGAACATAAAAGTTTAAATTATATATTCACCCAAAATGACAAGAATATGCGCCTAATAAGATGGTTGGGGTTGATTAAATATTATTATTTTTTGATACATTACCACCTTGGGAAATTGAATAAGTTGGAAGATGATTTGAGTAGAAAGGACCATGTTATATGATCCGTAAAGATTATTAAAAATGGTCTAATATTTATAGATTCGTGAAGGATAGATCATGAAATTTTAAAGTAATGGGATAAAATATATCTTAATCAAATGGATGTTTAACAATACATAAATGTGAAGATTAAGGAGGTGAGAAGGTATATGTAGTGCTACAATAGATGGTGAGAAATATTCTTGAATTAAACCTTTATTTTGATGGAATAATATGATTTTAGAACCGAGTTTGTATTCCTCCTATAATAGAATTAATGAGGGATTTGTTGGATGAGGCTCATATTTCTTCATTATCTATTCATCTTGGATGAAAAAATATGTATAGGGACCTGAAAGAGTATTTTTTATGGGAAAGTAAGAAAAGTTATGTTGTAGAATATGTCTCATGGTGGTTGTTTTGTCTATAAGACAGGGATGAGTGAAAGATGACTAAGTTGATGTTACAACCATTACCATTACCAGAATGGATATAGGAAATATCATTGTGGATTTTTTCATCGAACATCCCAAGACATCTAATGAATATAATGGTATATCTGTTATAGTTGATCGCCTTACAAAGTTTAAACACTTAATCTCTACTAGAGAGGATTTATCTCCTGATCATATTTCCATGATATACATAAATGAAGTAGTAATATTCCATGGAGTACCACATTCCATTATATCTGGTCTGGATCAGAGGTTCACCTCATTTTTTTGGTGAATTCTTTAGAATGATCTATATATAAGGTTATGTTTCATCAGTAAAAATCATCCTCCTATAGACAGTCGGTCTAAGATGTAAATTCAAACTCTAGAAGTAAAGTCGATATCCTGTTATATAGATTTCAAAGGTGGTTGGGATCAACACCTACATTCTATATAATTTTCTTATAACAATATATTTCACTCCAAAATTCATACATTTATTTAGGAACCCCTATATTTAAATATGTGCAGAACTCCCACTTTTTGGGATGAATTTGGGGAAAGAAAATTATTAGGATCTAATATTGTTGACGAAATGGTAGAAAATGTCTGATCTATTCAACAAAATATAAGAGAAGCTCAAAGTCAAAAAAATATTATTCTATGATCTAATAAAAATAATTATAGTATGATGTGGGCGATAAGGTGTTTCTACAAATATCACCTTGGAAGAAGGTAATGAGAATTTGAAAGAAATGAATGCTAAGCCCTAGTTATATGTGTCCTTTTGAAATACCAGATAGAGTTGGGAAGGTATCTTATCAATTGGTTCTTCCACCAAATTTATATCAAGTTCATGATGTGTTCCACATATCTTTCTTGAAAAATTACATACCTAATCCTTCACATGTACTAAGCGAATAAGTTGTACCATTGGAGCAAGATCATTATTATGAATAACAACAGATGGTGATTCTTGATCAATGTGAAAATAGATCTACGAAACTAGACCACTCACTTGGTTAGAGTATTACGGAAGAACCACAAATTTGAGTAAGGTCATGGGAAGTTTATGATTTTATGAGGCATAGGTATCCTCATCTATTTTCATTTTTGTGATGTATTTTTAAGGTGAAATTTAGTTTAAGTCGCGTAGAAAGTAACACCCAAGTGTTTTCATGAAATATTTTCATTAAATAATTTTTCATTCATAGCTTTCACTTCACATAGTCAGGAGATTAATCATAATGAGAGACTCTATTAGTATAAAATTACCATTATAATCTAATTATTAGCATAGAAAGAATAAATACTACTAACTTATTAAAATGTATAGTAAATTTATTTATGAAAAATAGAAATCAATTATATATTTTTATTTTTAGTGAATTACAATTAATAAATAAAATTAATAAAAATATATGTTATATATTAAATAATATATTTTTTATATTCAACCAATAAATATTTTATCCGTTGGGTATGAATAAATATTATTTTATGTATAAAAATCTATTTTTTCAAAAGGTTTTTTAATAGCCTTTTAATGGAGAACCCTTTTGAAATTATAATTCTAACACATAAATCAATTTTTATATGAAAAAATAAAAAAAAAAATTAGAATTGGGATATTAAAATTACATTGGATGACTTTTGGATATTTTTCTGATAACATTCATGTTCTGATGAATAGTTAAAATATACTAAATTTTAGGTAAAAACAACTTGTTTCCTCAAAATAAATTAAAAGGTTAAATTATATCATTTAAATGATTAAAAGTACAATATAATATATTTTTATCCATTAATATAACATAGGTAATTTCCATTAATATTACATTAAATTTACATGTACAACATTTTAATCTTTTGAAATGTTTTAACTTTTAAAACATGTTTTCTCATTCTGGCAGCGAGATTAATATTAATATAATTACTACATATTTTTTATTATAATTCTAAAAATATTATCCATATGTTGAATTACTGTTTCCAAATTATTTTAATAGGTTGATTTTATTTTTTCGGATAGTTGTAATAGTTACTATGATAACTTTTATTTAACACGGTTAATGGTAAATTAAGTAATTTAGGTAACAAAATAATATGATAAGAATAGTCCAGAAACACTAACAGCTATCAAAATAATATTGGATGAGTCAACATATACCATTAACACCTAATAATTGGAATGTACTTATTTAATGGAATATTGTCCATGAAAATTATAAATATATTAATAAAATAAAAGAAAGGGGAAAATGTAACCCTCTAGTTTTATATAAGTATAATATTTTTAATATAGTGATAGAAATAAAATATCTTCTATAATAAATAATATACATAATTATAATAAATTATTCTACATATTTGGAATTAAATTATAATTTTTAGAGATTATATAATTACCATAAATACTGACACAATAGGGATACACTGTTTATTTTATTAGAATAAATATGAAATAAATTATATGAAAAATATTATAATAAATATAACTTCAATTAATTAGAGTATTTTAATAATTTTTCACTTTAATATGACATATTATAAATCTATTTAATTGTTTTTTATATGTTACCTCTCAATTTGATTCTATTAAAATTCAATGAAATGAAATGTGTAAAAATTGAAACTGTTGATATTTTATATACAAATTATTTTATAAAATTATTTTAAATTCGTAAAACTATTAAAAAATTACAAAGTGAATATTATAAGGTTCAAAATTTCATTGAATATCCTTTCATGGTGAATTTACCCCATATAAGTAAAATATATATCCTATAAATATTAAAAGGTTTTTAACCTAATTAAAAAATAAATAGATTAGTTATGGGTAAAAGGAAATGATAAAGTTTAAAATAAAATAAATACATGTGTAAAAATTATTTTATGAGATAATATATTACTTTACTCAAATTATCTTCTACATAACCCAATTTGGAGTCATTTTATGTTAACAATTAATTTATATTAAATTAATATTTTTGGAAATTCTATAAGGGCACATCACCTCAATTATAAAAGGAAACCTCCTCCTTCACATCATTAATTCATTTTGAACCGTCACAATCATTAATACACTAAAAATTTCCCTTATCTACATCCATATTTACATTATAGAGGATATTTACTTCCACAAATACTAACCCTAGTTCTTTAAGATGTGATATAGAGGGTGCTCATTGAAGAAGTGGTATTCTCCTCTAAATATTCATTCAAATTTATTTATTCATCTACATCCTCTTAATGAGTAATTTCAGTATAAAGTAATAACTATATTATAAATTAAATACATAGATATTATTATAGTTAAGGAACAACTATATTTCACCTTCTATCCATCATATGATAAACAAAATTACCAAGCATGTGTTCGTACAACTTACTATCTCCACACCATAGAGTTATCTGATTTTCACCAACGCCATACATGGATGGGTATAATTATGGAAATCAAAACTAAATGTGATTATTATGAATTTATATTTATTTTTAATGAAAATAAATTTTATAACATCCCGAGTTTTTACAAGGATACAATATGTTCGATAGTATACATAATATGTTATATCAAATTTAACCGAACAAATCAATATTATTATGTTACCTAATAACCTTGATGTTAAAATTAAGAGAATTAATACTATTAATTTAATTATGAAAATAATATTTAGAAATTTATTTAATTAATTATTTTGTGAACACGTATTTTTTAAGGAAAATAAAACCCTTTTAAATTAAATGGAAATGTTTTTTTGAAAAAACAATTAAATGAAAATAAGTGAGTTTATAAGAAAATAAAGTCACTCTTTATGGATTATATTAATGAAATATATATTCAATATATTCAATGTAATGTTTAAATTTCATAATATATGTTTTTAATATATTATACAAGAACAAATTCAATTTTCTGGATAAAATAATTGTTTTTATAAAAATGTTTTTTTACTTCTTTTTAATGAAGATCTCTTTTTAAATATAGTTTTTGTAAATTTTATAAATATAATTTTAAAAAAAACGTAGTTTGTAGAATAAGGTCATAAAAATATACTTTGGTTGAGGTTTTGGTATTTCTTTGATAAAATTAATATTTTAATGAATAATAAAATATTCAGGGTTTTATTTCAAAACTTTTTTTGCTTCTAATTTACTTATATTTTGATATTATCCTTTTTATAGTTTTTAAATTATATTTAGATTATATTTTTTTCATTTATTCTTGTTTTGGTAGTTTATATTAATTTCACATTGTAATTGGATATAAACGCATGTCAATCTTTTGATGGGTTTTAGTTTTTAAAAATTCATTTCTCATTTTGACAACAAGACTTAATTTTAAATTATTTACTTGAAATTATGGGTTTTGTATTTTGAAAAATGGATTCAATATTTATAATCATAAGTTACAAATTATATAAGTATTTCACATGTATTTTTTTGTTAATGTGAATATTATCTTCGGTAATTTTGTTCACTACGGTTAAAGGGTAAATTAGGAAAATATGGTTAAAAATAATAATATAATAATATAAAACCACCCTAACATTTTTCGTAATCATATTGGATGAGATATTGTTGACCAATACCACCCTTTGGAAAAATAATTAGCCATTATTATCCATTTGGGTGTGATTGTGAAATTTATAATATTTAATTTAATATAAAGGCAAAAATGTCACAGACATGTCTCTTCTTAATAACAAAATTAATGTGGGTTATATAAGTGATATAAGAGACTATAAATGGTAATTATAAATCTAAAAAAATTTCTTAAATAACCGTAATTCATTTATAATTTTAAGGAAATAAATAATTAAATTTGATGTTGACACAAAGATGATATAGTAAATTTTTAATTAATGAAAGAATCAAATAAATGTCATTATAAATGTTAAAAAAAATTCAAAAATAATATATTCCATAAACTAATTTAATAGATAATTTTGATATGTTTTTATTATTTAATTTAGTTTTTTTGAACTTATATTCATATTATGGTATTTTTAAAGGTCAACTAATGAATACTGTCAAAATTGACACTATCAGTATTTTTAAATATAAAGTATATGAATAAAATATATTAAATTCATTAAAACCAATGAATCATCCAAATGGTCTTTAAATGATAAAATATTTCATAAATTTCAATTTTGTGTGTTTTTTTCCATGTTATGGTAATTAAATTATCCCATAATATTTATATAACATAACATCAAGGTAAGTTAAAAGGGGTAAAATAAGGGTTAAACCGAAATAAAAATGATTAAAAAATATTCAAAAAATGTTTAAATTTAATTTTTTTTGATGGTTATTCAGAAATAAATCATCTTTTTGTCAAAATAAATTATTTTGGTACATTTGGGAACTGAAATATCATTTATATTAATTTAATACTTTAAGAGTTTTTAGTGGTGCCCCTCCCCTCTCCTATAAAAAGGTACAAGCTTCTCTAATACTCACAATTCCAATGCCTTGTAGTTCGAAAAATATCTATCCAATCCTCTACCTATAATACCTTCCCAAATTATTGTGCCCTTATTTTAGGAAGAACACCCTTCTTAGAGGTATTAAGGTGTTCTTCAAGGGTGACCAACTAAAGAAGAGGTTCTGTTTTTTAAGTGTTTCTATTTTTTTTCTTCTTCCTCTTCCTTAAAATATAATCCAACAATGAATAAATAACAAATATATTTTCCTCAATATACTGATATTTTATTATTTTAACATCATCTCTTAAATCCATCTCTAATTCTATCAAATTAAAAAGGAATTAATCATTCATGCTTACATGTTAATTATCACCTCCACAAACTGCTTTAGTTAATTCTCCATTACCATCCTTCATGATTGTTTATAATGATTGAATTAATATTTATATGTAATATTCAAGACATATTTATCAGTTTAATAGAATAAAATTTTGATTATGTTATTACTTCAATGCACACAAAAACAATAACGGCGTTTGTACGTACGTGTGAACTACCACCTCCACGAAGAAATGTGAATCGTATTTATTCACCAAATAACTGTAATGATATATATAATTATATTTAAATGATTATTATGATGATAATAATATTATAATCATTAATTAATGTTAAAATTGAAATTACCTTATTTTTATAATGATCAATAAAAAATAAAAATGTTACTCATGTGTATGTACAGCCTACCATCTTCATGAATACTATGTCATTCAATTTTCAAAACCATAATTAGTAGTTTTATTTAAAAATTATTATTAATGGAAAAAAATTATTATTATGTCTTTAATACTATTATAGATATGATTTACCTATGACCACATGGACTAGTGACATCAAAAACATTGTTATTTTTTACTGATGTACCGAATATCGACAAAACGTCCAATACGAACTTAAATAATTTAGTAATTTTTATAACATGGTTATAAGTGATATAAGAGGAAAAATGATCTTGACAAATATTCTAAATCAAGTAAAAATTAATTTTATATTATTATCTTGGAACATTACTATTGTACGTGACGAGTTAAACTCAATGTAAGGGACATCATTTCAATCTCCTATCATTGAGGAATATTTTGATTTATACATAACATTATTTTATATAGTTTATGTTCAACCCCTTTGAATTTTAATTTCTTTAATAAGTTTTTAAAAGGAATATTTTTATTATATAATGAAATTTACTATTTGAAAAAAAAAGAATGTTTTTTAATATATGGGGTGATGACGACCTTTCATCCTCTCTCAACATTATTTGGTATTTTCTTCCTCTACAAGCTGTAATGTTTTTAAATAAAAATTATATAACATTGTTTTAGATATTTTGGTGTAGAAAATGGTTTTAAAAGGTATTTGATTTAATAAATAACATTAAATTAAATCTTATTATTGTAATGTGGAAATGTTATGTTTCCTTTATACATGGTTTATATGTTATGATAATGTTATGGTTCATCATAATTATTAATATATATGGGTGGGTCTGTGAAATACTGTGGGCGGGTGATCCTGTGATACCACTCCAATTCAATGGGCAGCATAACGGAGGAAAAAAAAGGTTTCTCCTAATAGATTTATTGAATATACTTTAATTGGTATTCCAAATGTAACTAAGAAGATTTCTTAATAAGTATCTGTGAAAGCTAGAATGTATGTATGTTATGGATGCAAGAAGATACCATTATGATTTTTGATTTCAATGATGTTTTTTAGGATCATTATGATTTCAAGGGTTTAAAATGTTTCATGAAATTCATTCTTTCATTCCTCATTTTATATGACATACTGAGATTTTTATGCTCATCCCATGTTTTTAAAATTTTATTCACATGGTTTAAGGATAAGTAAGAGAAAAAAATTCAAGAAAATTTATATCAATAAAATAAATCATGTTTTGTTTATAAAATGGTTTCCTTTGGTCAAAAAATTGGTCACTGTTTTGATAGTATCCTCTTATATGATTATTGAATGATATATATTAAGAAGGGAGTGATTCATTAAAACTCTAAACCGAAAAGGATCCTTAATGTTAATTCTTTACTTAAATCAAGATTATTTAATGTTTAAGGATGGGGCCATATAGTTGGTATTAGAGGATGCTTTAGACATTTTTAAGGCTTAGGATGTCTTCTTAAGAGTTTTAAATATTATATGAGTTTTTAATTTCTAGGTTGATCATAATATAAATTTCATATTAATCAATTTTTTATGACTTTTGTTCAATCATATTAAGGTAGTTAACATCATTTTGGGAGATATTTATTTTTGAGTTAATTATGTGTTATTACTTTTAGGGATTCAAAATGAAATTTATAAGATAAAGGTTGATGTTAGAATATGTTATGGCAACTTTTTGGGTATTTTATCTCATTTTTTAGATATTTTTAAAATTATATAGCTTTTGAAAAAGGAAAAAATGGATACCATGTAAAAACCTGTTTCATCGAACGAGGTTGTGTGAATCGAACCCCCAACCATAGTACAACAGGCTTTTATCACCTACCACTAGCCTATGTGAGGTCCCTAGTTAGTATGAATTTTTTTAGTTAAACAAGTTTGTGATATAAGAAGTTGATTTTGGGAACATATGTTTTATCAAATGGGTATCCTGAGTATTGTAAAATGATTTGGCGATTAAGTGATAAATGTGATTTTGTAGGACGTTTTTTATTTTGGAAACACTATATGCCTAAGGAAAATATAATACTATGGGATTTTATTTCAGGAGTAGTGGTTGAATTTTATTTTGTAAGATTCTATGTTTTTTTATTACGAACTTATCAAGACTTAGGTTATTTATGGAAATGATTATCCTATTTCGGAGATTATGTTTTTAGGTTAATAACATTTTCCTATAATACATTAATAGTGGTTTATGTTCTTTAGATATAAATGTTAAAATTTATCTGGGAAGATGATATAATAAAACTCATCTGAATTTTGGGTTTCAATCATAGTTTAGATTATTTTGAGAAATTTTAAGGACAATTATTTATTGAATGATCTTTGTTGAACATTGGCTATTACGACTGAATTTTGGAGATTAAATGTAGTCAATATCCTTATAATGGATTATTATTTTTTTGGGTATTATATTATCTTTTAAAAATAATATTTTTTGGGTTAATGTCTAAATACTTGAGAAATATATGGTTTATCTTTTGTGGATTATGAGATTCATTAGAAGTTGATTCTACTGATTCTGGTGTGACCAAGTCATCTAAAATACACATCAGTTGGAGGTAAAGATGATTTTATAGTGTAAATTTACTAAAGGATGAAAATCTACAATTTTTATAATTATATTTCTTTATGCTCTTATTCTATACAGTACAATAATTCCTCAACATTATAAAAATTATCTTAAAAAACATTTTTCCGTTTACTTTTCTAACAATGTAATCAATGAACGTTTTACCCATCACATATTTGTGGTTTTCTGGTTGTTAACATCCTCCTAATAATGTTTTCTATTACTATCCATCATAGCTTGAAACTTATTATTTCTTACATTTCCATGTTTTTCTACACAGAATCCTAGTATGTGTTATCTCAAGTGGCCTTTATACATCTCTATCATTCTTTTAATGTGGATGTATGATTAATCCTTTTTCGATGTGGGATTATAATTATGGTATTTTAGAAAGTATTACATTAGTTACCATCCCTAGATTAAAATTTATAGTTTTAAATTTATTTAATGGGGGAGAATTTAACATTTCGAGTTTTTAAAAGGATATAATATGTTTGATAGGGTACATAATATTGCACATCCCATTTTTTTGAACAACTAAATATTATTATGTTAACTAATAACATGGTTGTCAAAATGAAAGGAATGAAAAGAATTAATTTATTTATGAAAATATTTCTTACATATGTATTTAATATATTCTTTTGTGAACAATTATTTATTTATGAAAATAAAACCCTTTTCAATTAAAATGGAATGTTTTTTTTGAAATTTTTGTAAATGAAAATAGTTTTGTTTATAACATAAAAAAATCACCCTTTTTAGATTTTAAAAATGATATATATATGTAATATATTTAATTTAATGTATAAAATTCATCTTATATTTTTTCTAGAGATGATATAAGAAAAAAATCAATTTTTTGGAAAAAACGAGTGCTTTTCTAAAAATGTAGTTTTACAGGCCTTTTATGGTGATCCATTTTTAAATATAGATTTTTTTCACTTTAATATATTATATTTGAAAAAACTTATTTGGAGAAGGGACACCTCAATTTACATTAGTTTAGATTTTTATATTTTCTGATAAAATTCATATTTCAATGAATGGTGAAAAATACAGGGTTTTAATTCAATACTACTTTTTCATTATATTTATTTTAATTGTTATATTATCATTTCAATTTTTTTTAAATTATATTCTGTTTATATTTTTATCACATAATCAAAGTTTGGTCATTTTTATAAATTTCAAATTGAAATTGGATATAAACGCATGACAATCATTGGATAGTTTTTAATTTTTAAAAACATGTTTTCTCGTTTTGACCATGTGAATTAATATTAAATTAATTAATTCATGTTATGTGTTATGAATTTTAAAAAATGGATTCTTCATTTTTAATCAATATATCTAGATTATGTAAATAGTTCCCTTTTATTTTTTGTCAATATGAATAGAAACTTTAGTAAAAAAATTGCCACAATTAAAGGGTAAATCATGTAAATAAGTGTACAAGTAATATTATAATAATATAAAACTATTCTAACACTTATCCTAAAATTATTTAATGAGATATGGCCCATATATAAAAAAAAATTATGAAATATTTTCCTTTGGACGTCACTTGGTTGTGATTGTTACATTTATAATATTTAATGTATAGTAAAGGCAAAAATTTTATAATCACATCTCTTTATACTAAAACAATTTTATTTTTGGTTATATAATTGATATCTTAATAAATAAATATTAATTTTAAAGATAAAACAATTTCATATATCTTTATAATTTATTTATAATTTTTAGGAAATAAATAATTAAATTTAATGGTCACACAAAGATGATGTAGTAACTCTTTAATTAATGAAAGAATCAAATAAATGATATTATAAATATTGAAATAAATATTATCAGAATAATTTATGCCATCCACGAATTTTATGGACAATTTTGATATTTTTTGGATGGTTTTATGGAGTTTGTTCAAACTTACCTTCTAGGTAAGATAATTTTAAAAGTCAACTAATGAATAGAGTCAAAATTAACACTATTGGTATTTTAAAATATAAAGTATTTTATTAAATTATATTAAATTCCTAAAAATATATTATTTGGAAAAATGGTTCTTAAAAGTTAAAAAATATCATAAATATCAATTTTGTGGGTATTTTTACATGTTATTGGCATTATATTAACCCACAATGTTTAAATAACCAAATATCACGATAAGATTAAAAATATTAATATATGGGTTGAACAAAAAATATATGGATTAAAAAATATTAAAAACATCTCTAAATTAAATTGGATGTTAGAGGTTTGGGCCAAAATTATCTTATCCTCAATAAAAATTATTTTTTGACTCTTTAGAATTGAAATTGAATTTATATTTTTTTAATACTTTAGGAGTTTCTAAGGATTCCCCTCCTATCTCCTATAAAAAGGTACTCTCTCTTCTCTAATAATCACACTTATAAACAATTTTACTTAGGCCAAGATCTCCCCAAACCAATTCCTAGAATCCATCCCCACTTTATTATGGCCTTATTTTAGAAATAACCGCCTTCAATGTGGTATTAGTGTGTTCTTCAATGGTGATCAACTGAAGAAGAGGTATCTTTTTCCATAACTGTCTCTATTTTATTTATTATTCCACATCTTTCAAATATACTCCCACCATGTTCAAATAATAACTGAAGTATCCTCAATTTACCTAGATATTATTAATTTAATATCATTCTCAAAATCCATCTTTATTTCCAACAATGGGATATGAATTAATCATTCATGCGTACGTGTGAATTATCACCTCCACGAACCAATTTGGTTCATTTTACATTATTTTCTTTCAAGATTTTCTATAATGATGGAATTAATATTCATATGTAATATTAAAGACATATTTATCATTTTAAAATATTAAAATTTCAATTATATTCTTACCTTACCTTCACATAACAACAATAATGTCATTCGTGAGTACCTTTGACCAATCACATCCACGAAGTGATGTGAATCATATTTATTCACCACATAACATGTATAATATATAAAAGTATATTTAAATTACTATTATTAAGATAATAATATAATTATTATTATTTAAAGATAAAATAGTAATTAATTAATTTCCGTAATGATCAATGAATAATGAATATGTTACTCATGCTTACCTGTGGCCTACCATCTCAATGAATATAACGTTGTTAATTTTTCATAACCATAATTAATGTTTTGATTTAAAATGTATGATTAATGTATAAAAGTTATAATTATTTCATGAATACTATTATGGAGATGGGGAACTATAACCACATGTACTATTGACATTAAAACCATGTTTATTTACAAATCAAGTACTGAATATCGACAAAATGTCGAATATGAACATAAATAACTATGCAATTTTTGGAACATGGTAATAAGTGATATAAAATGATAATAAACAAGAAAAAGGTTCTAAATTAAGTATAAATTAACCAATTTATATTATAAAATAACATGATGATTGAACATGATTATTCCAACTCAAGGTAAGGGTCATTATCTCAGTCAACTTTCTTTTGAGGTATATTTATATTTATAAACGACTTTATTTTATATGGTGTATATTCAACCCGTATAATATTTAATTTCATTAATTGGTTATCAAAAGGAGTATTTTTTATGCAAAACATTTTACTACAAGACAAAAAAATAATGTTATTTACATATACAACAACAACGATAGTTCTTCCATCATTGCTATTATTTACAATTTGGCTTACTCTATAAATCATAATGTTTTTAAAAGAAAAGTAAATACCATATTTCCTTTTTATCTATTTTCCTATTGAAAATGGTTTTGATAATGAATTTTTGTTATCAAACTATTTAAATGATAACATATTATTATAATGTGGAAATGATATTTTTTTCCTTAGACATAGTTTATGTGTTATGATTATGTTATGGTTCTTAGGAATTGTTTATGTATACGGGTGGTTTTTTGATAAATCAAGGGATGGTGACATCATGATAGCTCTGCAATAAATTAGGTAATGTGACAAAGTTAGAAAATAAGGATTCTCCTAAGTGATTTAGGGAATATACTATGATATATATTCCACACGTAACTATGAAGGTTACTCCCTATGTATCTAAGAAAGCTACAATGTAATTATGTTATGGATTCAACAATTTTCCATTATGATTTATAATAGTTATGATGTTTTTCAGGATTCTTATAATTTCATGGGTTTATATATTTTTTTAGTCTAGCATTTCTCTTTCCTTTTTCTATATCCCTTAATGAGATTTTTATGTTCTTAATATGTTTTTGAAATGTTTTCTACAAGGTATAATGATGGGTAACAAAAAGGAAGAAGTTGAGAATATTATTTTCAAGAAAATAAATCATGTTTTATTTTTAAATGGGTGTCCTTTGGTGAAACAATGTACACAGTTTTGATAGTATCCTCTTTATGATTATGTGATGATATTTATTAAGAATGGAATAATTCAATAAAACGCTAACCCCAAAAAGATCTTCAATGTGAATTCTTCCCATAAATCAAGATTATGTAATGCTTAAGGATATGTAATTCTATATTCCATCCAATTCTATACCATTTCACAATTAATGGAATGATAACTTTGATCATGCATACATATAGACTACCACCTCTACGATGTGATACAATTCATTATATATGATATCAATTAAATAAAGATTATATAATTGTATATAATTAATAAATATTTTATATATTATGTTAATAACATTTTTTAATGATATAACTATGACTAAAGAAGTAGAAACGAAACATATTATACAAAACATGCATATTTAAATTAAGCCAGAAATACCATAATAATGAGTAATAATTAAATGATACTAAAAAATAGATGATAATATTATTATATATTGAAACATTTTTTGATTTTGTAAAATAAATCTCTTTGAGGAAAAGTGGGAAATAACAAATAGAGAGTGCCACTATATGGAGCCATTTATTGGCTGGGCAAAGAACTATATCTAGGACTAGACCCACACAAAACAATACTAAGATTCTAGAATAATTTAATGACATTATTTAAATCATTATACACGAGGTTCTAATTAATATAAAGGATATCAGACCTAAGGTAAGGGATAATTTTTCAATCTCATTTTTTATCCACGATTTTTGACACGTAAGTATTCATTGGGGTATATTTATTAGACATGTCCATGATTTATACATATGTATTATAATATATTATTCATATTCTCAAATTATTTTTTAAAGTCCATTTTACCCATTGGTGAATTTTTTTAAATGGTATGGAAGGTGTCCTTTTTCATTTTTGATATGTGGTAATTTTTAAATTTTGGACAAAAGTACATGAATAATGTTTTCTTTCAACTTATACAGAATTAATGGATATTTACAATTTCATAACACCTTATTTCCACAAAGCATCCTTTACAATATTTCAATTTTATTTTCAAATAAATTATTTTCTTTAAAAATTGTGTGTATTTTTAAGAAAAGATAATCCTTATAAAGAAGAAATGATATTTTCCTCAAGAATTAATTTATAGTGTATCCGAATTATTTTCCATATAAAATTAAAATCTTTTATAGGGTATATTTCAAGTATATTATCTCAATTCTTCTAACAATTTTATTATTTTTTCTATTGATTTATATTTATGAAATTCATTTATTTTACATGGATTATATTATAATGGAATTATGTTTGTGAAACCAATTTTAATTCCTTAGGTTATGCTATGATGAATGATTTATGATTTTGTGGAAGACATAAGAATGATTTCATTATGGGATGGGTGGGACCTAAATCACCCTCAAATACATTAGGTAAATATTTATATCACTTGAGATATATAGGCATTGAACAGGAAATGATCTTGGTTTAGTAATACAGGGCCGGAAAAGGAGTGAAATCGGTTTAGTAATAGAATTTTTCCACTATGATGGTCTGGGGAAGGATCCTTGACTAATATGAAATGATTTTCTCTGCTTATGTGTATACCAAAAAATTACATGTCTTATTATATTACTTTTAGGATTTTTTTAATAGATAATTACAAACTTATATGATTTATCTCATAACATGATATCATGAATCTTTCATTTATA
This sequence comes from Viscum album, assembly GCA_963277665.1. Lineage (NCBI taxonomy): Eukaryota > Viridiplantae > Streptophyta > Magnoliopsida > Santalales > Viscaceae > Viscum > Viscum album. The sequence goes on along the minus strand of OY728140.1, from coordinate 1,299,228,252 downwards.
TTTTCAAATATTATGTTCTTATGTCTTGTGATTATGATATGATTGATATCTCCCTTGTTTACCCTTACTTTTCATCTGAGCTCACCCTTTCTTATATTTTGTTTTCTCCTATGATGAACAATGTTATTATGTAACATATATCAAAAAGGGGTCCAATTATAATGAAATAACCAAAGGATAATATAGTTGTCTTATGAACAAGTTTTTTATTTTTCCCAGTTTTAAAAGACACTAAACCAATATTGTCCAATCATGGTTTTATTATGTTTGGAAACAATTATTCATTAATTTTGAAGTAAATTTATGTAAATTAAGGGTCGTTATAAATTACATAGGTATGATACCTATAAATTGTTTTGAATGTAAATATATTAGGAATTTCTCTACTAATTTACCTAGAGGAATGAATAAAGAAGAAAGTGATAAAGATGAAATAAGTTCAAGAAGATCTTGGAAGAAACATGTTTAAAAAACAAAATCCTTCTCTAGTGTAAAATATAAAAATTTGTACATATCTAAAGGGAGAAGATTTTTGTCTACGTAAGATAAATATGATGATATTGAAGTCGATGATGAAAAATTCACTAATATTGTTATATAAAACATGTTTATTCATCATGTTAATGATGATGTGTTTGTTGGTGATGAAAATGATATTCTGAAGAAGAAGCAAATCCGTTATAATTTACTTGGAAATGAGTGCTGAATGAATGCCTCATATAGATTATGTGACTTTAAAGATAAATCATGATGTTCCAAAAGTAATATTATATATAAAACAATCAAGAGACTTTTGTTTAATATAAAGAGATGTTGTTGGAAAGTATTGATCATCTAATGAAATATCATGAAAAATAAAATCATTCAAATTACCACTATGATGGGAAGATAAAAGGAATGAAGGATGAGTTGGAATGTGTTCAACAAAAATTTTCTAAAGTTGAGGATGGATTTATAATAATCAAAAACACTATCACTGAATTTTGATAGTTTTCTAAAAATTCATAATATTATAATTATAAAAAATATTTATCATATAAGTTTTAATATAAAATTAAAATTGATCCTATGAATAGAAAAGATTGGAAAATTATGTATAGAACATATTAAATTAAAAACATTCTTGTCTTTCAAATAACACAATATAATAAATATATCTTCTTAATTAAGGAGAATTATTATATGGAACATATTCAGGAATTTGGTATGAATAATTAAAAAACATTCTCTACACAAATTTTGGTGGGAACCAAGTTATCTAAATATGGATATTTAATGTAGGTGGATTTTAAAAAAAGTGATGGTTTTATATCTAATTTCTTATATACTATATATATTTTATGTTGTTACCTTATGTGAAATATTACAATGTTCTAGAAAATAATCAAATACATTGGAAGAAAAAAATTATTATTAGATATATTAGTGTTGAAATAGATTTTTGTATATCGTATAGGAAATCAGTATGGATTTATTTTCTTGGTCATTCAGAAGTTGGTTGGGAAGGAAGTGTGGAAGATAGAAGATCAAAAACTAGTGTAGTTTTCTTTCTGGGGGATGTTTCTATGATTTTGAATACTAAAAATAAAAATTCTTTAACCTTTTATACATTTGAAGCTGAATATATTTTCCCCACTCATGCTGCTGCACTACATATGTTGATGAAGACTCAGTTAAAATATTTTCTAGTGGAATTGAAGTTACCCCTTCTCATGGGTTGTGATAATCAAAGATCAGTAAATCTCACAAGACATCTATTGCAACAGTATCATCAAAATAATATTCTAATCAAATATAACTTCACCAAAGAGAATGTAAGTAATAATCTACTCAAGTTGGAATATGTTCCTATAATAGAACAAGTAGCTGATATTTTCATAAAACCATAACCAAAGAAATAATTTTTCAAACTATGGCTGAACATGGGCATCCAACCACATTCTCTCTAAGGTTGATGTATTTGAATCAGTTCCCTCCCTCATCTATAATTTGGATATTTTTTTAAAGTGGTATAAATGATGTATCATATATTAGTACATTGGTATTTTTAAAACCTTTTATGGTGGAATTTATTTAGGGGGAGTGGTGGATCAGATGTGAATTCATCATATGAGCTTGGAAACTATTCTAATATTTTTCGGAATTGATTTGAGGAAGCTTATCTTTAAAATATATAGTGAGAATAAATTTCATTAGTCTGTAATTATGTACATCATTATTTTACTATCAATGATTCTTTTTTTAATAATGGTCTTGCTCATGTGGGATTATAGTTATTTACTGGTGATCCATATCTTGATTTAGAAAAAAAAATCTAATTTATTAACCTCGATTGAAAAAATATGTGGAGATTTCTGGGACCATGTTAAGATAATTTGAATTCCATATACTGAAAGGATTCTATTAGATGTGTCTACTGGGTATTTTGGTTTTTTCATTAAGCTAAATCACTATATATTGTATGTTTTAGTGATATATTTCAAATGGTTTTTCATATGTAGAATTCCTAATAAATTCTATCATCTTTGAGTTTTAATTTATTAATATGTTTTCGAGGTGATCATTTTTTTAGGAAACTAATATTTTTTGGAGTGAAGTTATTCAGATTGGGGAGAAAGGTTTTATCAGAGGGAAAATGTATTATGACTTATTCATCATAAAATATGACAACGATTTTCTTTGATAAAAGTTCTCTACATCAAGAGTTCACTAATACCTTATGGTCCATGAGTTCTATACGAAAGGGGTATAAAAATAATTTATGCAATCAATGTTTTAAATATCAGTGATAGATGTACTAGATAGTGATTTTGTTTGAATTCTAGATGATGGAATTTTCTAAGGTCAGAGGTTTTCTGAAAGTGTTGATCTATCGATATACAGGATAAACCATCCCATCATACATGTATCACTACTCATCCATCAGAATGGTTCTGATATCGATTCATTGGATGAGAAACTAAAATGATTCCTCTGAAATGATGTGACACTAATAAGTAATCAGATGTTTTTTCTTCAATATGAGGCATTGCTGATCAAATAAGAAATGTAGATGAAACATTATTGATGTTTTTTTGAGTATTATTAAGTTCAAAGAAAATTATAACCAAATTGTTAAACAAATTAATTGGTCTGAGGAATAAAATTGTAGTGGTAAGTGATTAAATAGAGTTGTACAATGTAGAATTTTAGACGAAATATATCAATTTTTGTTATAAAATGAAGTCTAAAGAAGTTTCAACAATGTAGTCAGCCATTTTCAGTTGGATCAGATCATCCGAGTGGTCAATAACTTATTTGTCTTCTACATTGTAGTCTAGGAGAAAATGACGAAGCTCTCGAAGTTCTAATTATGTGATTTTATGATCCATTAGATGATCCATCAACTAATCCTTTAATAAGAAAGTTCATTAGACTAATTATGTTGAAGAAAGAACAATCATATTTTCGAAACAAGGAATGATTTGATAAATTGGATTGAAATTCCAACCAATTTAATATTGATATTTTCTAAAATTGTGTTTTTTTATTTCAGGTGTTTTCCAAATAAAGCCGAGAGGTAATGTATGAAAAAGTTTCATGAAAATTTCATTAGAGAATAGATTTTTTGAAATGGATAATAATGAAGCTCAAATTAACTCAACATTCAGTTATGTAAATTTTCATTTAAAAGGAAATTTTTTTTGGGTTCCTTCCTTTTCTATTTTGGGTGCACTGATAAATAGGGGTTTAAGTACATCCATACTTGTGTTTCATTAACAAGTATGATATCTGGAGGAAATTAGTTTTTAGGATAGAACTAGAAGTGGAATATCATTGGACTGAAGAAGTGAAAAGATACGAGGTTTCCAGTTCGGACCAAAAAAACGAAACAATAGATTTAATAAAATAAAAATGAATATATCAACTTGATTCTAGATAGTTAATAAGGTATTTTTCCTGAGTGAGATGTTGTAATAAATAATTAGAGTTAGTGATCAAATTAAATCTTTTTATGATGTCCACAAAAGTCATTCCTAACTTCCGTGGGGTAGGAATTTGAAGACTTGTTTTATGTTGAATATTGAAAGGGGTAGTTGTTAAAGAAATATATTGATATGTTCATAAAAACTGTTGAAGGTTTCTAAACTTGTCAAAAATTCTATTTACATCATTCATGATAAAAACTCACAATCACTATTTTTTAAACATAGTGATACAAAATTATAAGGTTGTTTCCCACTATTGTTTCCACACAAAAATATTGTTTTCTAGTGGATTGGGTCATATTCGGTTATTCCCAAAAAAAATCCATGTACTAGATACTCTTACTGAGTTGTGAAACTTGTTAGTATTTGTTTTTCCATGGATGAGTGAATTTTTTATAATAAAAAATATGGAAAATGTTTAATAGGAGGTGAAGGGTTTCATACATGAAAGAAAACAAAAAATAAAAATATATCACTAATTCACCCCTCCCCCTCTCAATGATTGCAATGATCCTGGTTGGTTATTTTCATACATCTTTCATGAATTTATATACCACTTAATGATCATCATTTAGTAAAAATCATATTGTTATTTGAGACAAACATTCTATTTAGTAACACCATTCATGGATATACTTTTCAGAAACATTTTTCATTCATTCAAATCATTTTCAAACTCCAAAAATAGTCTTATATGGGAACATCTATACACCTATTAAAATTTATCCTATACACAGGCCATTGATTTAAGAATAGAGTTTTCATACCATGTAAATATTATTATGGATCACATTCCCAAGACTCTCACATTTATTATTGAATACCATTTTTATATGAATGATGTTATGGGTATTTATCATCATCATAATATCTTATGTTTGAATATTTTATATTTGACTAGATTCTTTATTTTTTGAAATGTCCATTGATTCAATCCTTTATATTACCAAAATTATTGACCATTATTTGATTGATAATAATTAATTATGCATAACACTTCTCATTCATTGAGTTTTTTTGTGGTATTCTTAGAAAATATTTATTAAAATCATAGTATTTAGCTCTAACATTTATTTATGATTAAATTATTGACTCTAAATAATACCTATTTTCCTTTTAATTTTACCATTGAATCTTTCTTATTTGTTATGTTTTGAGGTTCTGTATAATTTTCACAATTATTATCCTCTTCATTGATATTTTCTTTTAAATTTTATTTCCCAAGTTATATTCCATCACTCTCTTTAATAACATTGATTTTATATCCATCATCGATCATAATTAGGTACATGTTAGTAAACTTTTAGTCCTATATCATAGTTGAATAAACTAGAAAGAGCCCTTTTTACATTGAATCACTGTATTTATGTTTATTTCCATAAATATTTAAAATATAACATTTAATTTAAAATACATTGAAATATTTTCGTATTTGATTTATTATATTCCACCTTAATGCCTTCCGTAAATTATTTCGTATCATTGATTTTGAAAATAAAACCCTTCAAAATAAATTAAACTTCAATACATAAGTCATTATGTTGATATAAATTTGAGAGGATATTTTGAAACCCGTTCATATAAAGTATGTATATTGTTTTTAAACTCATTTCTAGATTGATTCATTTACCAAATTCTTTGATCCCCATTAACATATTACTTCAAAAGTAAACCATTTCTCAATAAGGTTATTTAAATTCGTAAATAAAATGAATTTTACAATCATGGGAGATAATAACCCATTGTTTTTTATCCATGTGATACTATTATTTCTCACTGTAATAGTGATTTAAAAAAAGATTTATATTAATTTATTATTGTTTTCAATCAATGAAATTATGTTTTCAGATATGATAAATGTGGGAGTCATATAATTTTTTCAAAAAAAATCATGATTCAATATTATTCATATAATAATATAGAGTCTATTTTCATCAATTTGATATATTTAATTACATATAATACAATTATACTTAAGGATACATTGAATTTCTTTACCATTATTCTCAATAATTAATCATATTCCTTACTCAAAAATTTAAGTCATGGAAACAATATCTATAAAAAATATTCCTACTTTGAATTGGATGGAATATTATCATCAATATTTATTAAATTGAAAATATTTTCCTTATAGGACAATATTGTATCCATAACTATAGTTTTTATAATGACCAATGAAACAAAAACAATTAGTACCTCATTAGGATCAATATTTGTTTCCTCACTCTTTGTGTTTCTTCCACTAAGTAGATTTTATAAATTTAAACAACTCTAAATTATTTTTTTGAGAGTTTTTTTAATATATTACTTTATTTTTACATTTTCATTACATATATTAGTCTTATATTACATTCCTTCAAATAAAATTATGGTTTTTCCTACAACTAATCAATTTGGTCCAACCAGACAATTTACCACAATCTGCCAACCCAAGATAAAAAACCAACCATGTCTCATATATAACTGAAAGGAAAAAAACAACTAAGTAAAAAATAAAAGAAAGATTTTATAAACATGAGACCTAAAACATAAATACCAATGGGACAAACCTGAAAATAGAGTATTAAAATCTTACAGACAAGTCTATGTTATACTAACTATCACCATAAAAAAATCTCGATTTGAAGGAAACGACCCCCAAAAGAAGCAACCAAGCTAAAAAATTACCCTCCATTAAAAATAATCCAATAAAAACACATCTATAAAATCCCAAATTGTAAATTATAGTGTAAAAAAAATCTGGTAGGATTAAAGAAAATAATATTTAAGAAATATAATTTCCTAAAAATGATATCTCCTAGTTTAAAATAAATCTATTTTATAAAAAATCAAAAGAAATTGTTTTGGTAAAACTTAATTTTCATTCATAAAAAAAAATTAATATTGAAATAGGAATGTAATATAACATTTAAATGAAGGAAATATGGTGACTATATGAAAAAATCAATGAACACACAATATAATAAATATTTGATAAATCCTCCATGAAATATATCATAATTATTAAAACCAACAAGAAATGTAAAAAAACAAGATTCAAGATATATATTATAAGAATAACTGACAAACATAAAATTAAATCACTAAGATAGAGATCTAATAAATCCAAAAAAATATCGAGTAATGTCCCAATTTGTTGATAATAAAATCTTTTTGTTTTTGTATACAATAAATTGATATGTCCATTCCCCGATGCACCCAAGGTTCCCAAAATGTTTTTCTTGTCAAAGAAATATAAAAAATCATCCAAACCCTTTATAAAAATATATTAAAATGTTTCCTAGATTCCTCCAAGACTAAAACCCAATTTTTGAAAAAAAAACTCTTTTATTGAATTTCATCAACACATAGTGTGTCTGGTAATTTATCCTAAATAAAAATCTAATAAAAATGTAGTTTTTATTAAGAAATTCTTCCTTTATATCAAATCTATAATGTATCTAAAAAACTAAAAAAATAGAGAAACGTCATTTATTTTCACGCATTATCACCTTTGTATAGGTGAAATTTATTCAGGAATAATGTGAACCTTCCATAAATTGATCTCCCAACAATTGGGGTTAAACCTGATCAAAAAGGGATTAAAATGAATTAAATAACTCTCCTGGGTGCCAATGGTTCGTGAGTGAAAATTTGTAAAAGAACTTATTTAGAGACAATCCATGGTATTTATAATTAGACTTAAATAAAACACTATAGTAAAGACTAAAGTACCACATTGAAAAGTTGTGTGAAGTAGTCCAAACTACAACATAATAAGGGGACAATGCTGAAACACTTTTGGTTAATGAAATAATCAAAAAACCTGGTATAGATCCTATTTTTCATGAAGGGGTCCAACAACACAACTATGACCATCACTACACATATCCATAGTTCCAAATTAAATTTATGATACAACATACTCCACATAGAATATAAAACCCAAATTAGGAAGAATCGGCCAAAGTACCACCACAGACTACTAGGGAGCAATCTTCTCCTCCACACAACATCCCTCAACAAATGTCGTATCCATACTCCATAGTGTAGCCAATCAAATAATATAATTGAAACCTAAAATACCTACACTTGAAACATAAGATTTATTTGATTAACCACCCAATATACATGAACCATATGTCGTAATCATCACAAGGATCCACATTATAGTCATTATTTTTCTACACCACATCTAGAATCACTATGCAACAAACTCTACCCTCCATGAAATATACCTCTATATAATTTTTGGCAAACATTATATTAATTCCAAAAAATCCCATAAAACTAAATGTAACAACTCATAAAAAATAAAAGAGAGAATACCTAAATCCAAAGGTCATTGTAATTCCTCCAATTATTAAAAGTTTCTATCCCAAGAATCTAATAAAGACTATAGACTCACAAAAAATGAAGGCCACAACTACCTCACCAATGATTGATGTTTCCACATATCATGATTATCTCATCCATGTTATTGTAGTACATGAACAAAAGGAATATTTTTATCATGTATCAAATTATCCTGGTGATCTATTATGTAAATATGTTTTTCAATTATAGTGGTGTTGTTATCAAGATCAACATCCTACCTTTAAATCACATTGGAAGGTTCTGGACAATACCTCCTATACTGGGAAACACGAAGCACATTTTTAATTGAGGTCAAATGATAAATAAAGTCATACTGATATGAAACCTTTCTATTTTTCTCAATAATATCAATGGGTATTACAATCCTCAGTTCTAACATACCCAACTTACCAAACCACTTATGTCCCATGAAAGGGAAAATTTGATGGAAGAACCAATCACTGACCTCAAACTCTAGTGGAAAACAATGACTGTCCACATAGGATTTATAAATCCTATTCTTGTAAATAATTTATTGCGGATAAACAACACCTTTTCCATTTTCTATTCTACATGGATCAGATCAATCGTGTAACTTTTTCCATACTCTACCCAACACAACAAATGTCTATATTTCCAACCCATATAACGCTACAAATCCCTTTATATATATTGAATCTTGATAACTATTTTAATATAATAATTTTACCAAAGGAATATTCTTTTCACAAAAACCACTAAAATAAAGCACACATTCTTGAATAATATCTTCTAGAATGTAAATATCCCTCTAAGTATATCCATACATCCGTGGATGATATTCTATGTTTTCATTCAACTAAGTACCCATCACCACATTCAAACCTTACCAAAACCAAGATATGAATTGTTAAACCCTATCAGAAACAATTGTATATGTAACCACATGATGTATCATAACCTCTAAAACCCAAAAATTCTTGAGCTACTCTACCTTCATATCTAACATGATTAGTAGGAAATGTGTTTATTTCATATATAAAGCAGTGATCAATTTAATATCATCCATCCCACAAGGATTACATTATAAAACAAATGATTATATTCATGAAAATTTCATCCCACTTCCATACAATAATGGAAAAATGTTGAAACAAGCCACAAGGTCTCTAGTGTTCTTCATTAATTCTATGAAAACAATGGTATCATGACACAAAATCTACAATTGACCACATTATCTCCAACCACCAATATATATTTATAAATCCATGATACATTATAGTATCCCCATAGTTTACAAACAAGTAATAAAAATGTTTAAATCCCATCAAATTTATACTTACACATATAGAAATAAACTTCCTACCTCGAAAAAGAAAATCACCCTTAGGAGACTAAGACCACTCACCTAAGTTCCCCCCACCATTAATGATTTTACTAAATCATGGGAAATAGGTGTTTGACCTTTTATCAAGACAAACCAACTCAACAAATAAACATTTTTAACTTACCAAATCTAGGAACACCTTTTTAGCAGCTTCATAAACTCTAAATATCATCTCAGGGAAGAAACTCATGTGAGAACCCTCCTCAACTAATCAATTTATGCCTTGATTAAGTAGTTCGTTTCTAAATATATCAGAAACCACATTCCATTTCATATGAGTATAATAAATATCAAAATAAATATTTTAGAGATACAAAACAAGATGATAATATCGAATGCTTAGATTTCTCTAAGTAAATATATACTTCAAGATATTAATATTTAATTATATCATTGCCCTATTCCCAAAATGATTGGGACACTGTATTTTTAGTTCATGCATAAGCACTACCAAATCAATATTGTGGGTATGTCATTTCTTTTTATAATGGCAAATTGGGGAGAGTCATATGCTTCTCACCGGTTCCCATACATCAAGACACACCACTTAACACTGTAAGTTTTTGTTATATATTTTTTTCATATAATTTTAATATTTTATATATATTTCAATGATAAAAACATTGATATTAGAATATTTTAAACATATCTCTGTGGTTAGATTTCGTTACATGCAACACCAATTTTAAACGAAATGTGTCATACTATTTATATATTATTATTCCATATGATTAAAATACTAATAGTTGGAATGAAGTGATGAATATGATTAACTAAATTAAGAAAATAAATTCATTACATATATATATAAAATGAAATCATTTTTTACAAATTAATTAAAAATGAAAATAAACTTTATTAAAAAATATAGGAATTATTTTTCTAGAAAACTATTTTTATGCGCACAAAACTATTTTACCACAATAAATTCAGAAACACACTTTTGGTGAATGGTTTTAATGTAATTTATATATATTATATATTAAATAAAAGTTTCTAACATTCATTTTATCTATTTTCTAGACAAGAGATATAATAAATCAAATTTTACTGTATAAAATGTATTTTCTTTAAAAATAGTTCGACCCCCTTTTACGCATATAATTTAAAAATAACTTTTTAAAATTTTATAAAAAAATATTTGAAACAATAATTTTCATTTTGTATATCATCATAAAAAATTATATTAGGGTTAATTATTGATAATTTTTTTGATAAAATATATTATTCGATTAAGAATAATAAAATAATAGTTTTTAATAAGAAAGTTCATTTCCTTTAATGATTTTAAATACATGCAAATTTTTTTAATATGTATTTAAAATAAAAATTAGTTCGATTATATATCTATTAATCAAATTCATTTCATTGGAATCATTTTCATATTTACATATTATATGAGAATTATCTAAACTTTTGAAAATTTTATCTTTGAAACTCGTATTCCCATCGTGTCGATGGGGTTAATTTTAAATTAAAATTTTAAAATTCTATGAATTTAATTTTAAGAAATAGATTTAATAATTTGAATAATAATTATTCTTATTTTATAATAATTTTAAATTAATTTTTAACAATAGTTATTAGTAATATTAGTAAAATTATTTACTGTGTTTAAGGCTAAATTGGGTTTTTTGGGGGTGTTAAAATATTAAATAAGGTTTATAAATTATCCAAAACATTTCAATAAACTATTTTCAGGAATCTTTTATAAATTTTCTCATATATTATTTTAACGGACTCTTTTGGAGCCTTTTGGTAAGTGATAAATGTGGGCACACCTTTTTACCTTTCAAAATATTGCACGTGTGCCACTCACCTCACTTATAAAAGGCTACACCCTCTTCTCTCCAATTCACAAATTAAAAATGAATTAATTCATATAATTCATGGAAATATAACTTCCTTAATTACCTTATATCATCAAATAATTCTATTTTGTTCATAAATCTAATATAATAATTCTCTTTCTGCAAATTAATGAGATTACTCGAATAAGAGGAAATGTTTTTAAACATATGATTTTAATTTATCTTTTCTTCCAACTACTTAAATTATTTTTAAACCATGATGATATAAGAAAAAAATAATCTTATATATAATTATATGTTTTAATATTAATTTAATAACCTAAACCCATCTCCTATTATATTTAATGGGTTATGACATCATCATTCATGTGTATGGTGGTCTATTGCCTCCCAAACCGATGTTATTCTTTTTTGACATTAAAACCCTTAAAAATAGTATATTGTGATATATTAAATGACTTTATATTATTTTTAAAATTTTATTATTTTTATTTAATAATTATATCAAATATACCTTATTATTTTCCACTATGTTGGAATACAATATTGTTGCGTGGGTGTAAAGTAGACTATCGCCTCTAGAAGCAATGTGATTCACTCACACATTACATGGAAAGTAAAAAAGGGTAGTTTAACAAAAAATAGTTGATATATATGACATATAAATTATTATATATTATTAATATATTATGTACCATTATTTATTTTATTCCATCGGGAAAATGGAAACAATGTTCATGTGTATGTATGACGAACTGTCTCCATAAACCGTGTATTTCATTTTCTATCTCTACCTTTTATGGATAACTCTAAATACATGTGTATATAACATATATGATATTTATACCATGCTTAAAATTAGGGGGATTTTATAACCATGATAAATGTAATAGTACCAATAAAATCAAAACAGACATGAAAAATGATGCACTTATTTCCCAAAACGTGACTTTAACATAGAATTGTAAATAATAGGGTAATAAAAGGCCATAAGTAAATCATATATGGTATTATATATATATATTCATTTTTATATAATATATTTATAATTATCTAATATTTATTAAATTGTATTTTTCAACATGTATGAAAAAATTCAAGACTTACAGTAAGAGATTTTGTCTCACTTTTTACTTATATGAGACACATATAATAATTATAAACTATTTATTTTATGCAGTTTATATAATTACCATGAATGTAATTTATTCTAATTATACTAATTATTTATTGGGATTTACATATCCATTTTAGGATCTCTCTTTAATGGGGATTATGATTATGTTCTACCAATTTGGTAAGAGTTTTATGATATGATCTCATCGTTTATCAGGATTGTTTACATTTATAATTAAAATAAAGAAACATTTCTACTCATATCTCAAAAAATTCATTAAATTCATTATCCTATAGTTATTTAAGGATAAATGATGTTTTCCCTTCATTTTAGTCTATTTATAAATTCAACAGTTCAAAAAAATTCAATATATTTCAACTTTATTTCTCTCTTCGGTAGAAATCCCATTTTTCATCTAAAACCATGTTTCATAGAAATATTTTAAACAATTTTTTTTAAAATTATCTAAATTATTTATTCATTTAATTTAAACACCTTTATTAATTTTTTTAAAATATATATATTAAAGGAATCTTCAATTCTTTTTCCTAAAAATAACTGTTTATATTTTACCAAAAATGTGAAAGAAAATATTTTTTAACATGCACAACAAAAATGGGACTTATATTTTCATTTAATTTATTTTCTCTGAAACTTCCTTTATATGTTTTAAAAGAATATTTCTAAATATTTTTTCTAAATTTATTATGTTTAAAAAAATCAATGTAGAAAGAATATTTAATCATAAATTGATTTAAATGATTTTTAATGCTTTTTGTATATGTTTCAAAGGTAATTTTAAAAATAAATTTATTTCCATAATTTTTGGAAAATTTTATTTTTGAAAATCATATTTTCAAATAAAAGAATTTTAAAATTGTTTTATGTTTTAAAAAATTCCAAATATTAAAGGATAATTACATCAAGAAATAATTTAAATGATTTTTAAATAATCTATTATAAGTTTAAATGGTTTTCTTCATAGAAAATTATTTTCACAATTCTTTGTGAAGATATAGTTTAGAAAATTATATTTTCAAACAAAATAATTTTGAAAAGTGTTTTTTCTTTTATCTTTTTTTTTTCAAAGTAGAAAGGATATTTACCTCATAAAACTTTTCAATTGATTTTTCCAAAAATAATTTTCCATCTAAGATGACATCCTTTTTTATTACAAAAGATTTACTCGGGTTATTATCCATGGATAGCATTCTTATTCTTTCTATAGATGGTTTATGATTAAAATGAAAAAATGATTACGAAACCAATTTATCTTATATGGATTCTACCATGATAAAATTATTATGAAAATGGGTTAATTTCATACTTGTTATTCATTTATTAAATAATGAAATGATTATGAATCATATCTAATTTGAAAAGGATATGATATGATGCTATTTTTATGAAACCCATTTCATTCATAGGTTCTGATATGATGAATTTTTTATTACCTTTTGTTACACATATTGATGTATTTTAAAGTGTGATAGTGGTTATGTTAAAACCATGGAAGCTGGTTATATAATAACCAATAATTTTGGGACCTATATCTCCCTCCAAAAAATTAGGTAATGATTAATGTTATATGAGATCCAAGGGTATATATGTGGTTATATCAATGTAGAAAAATGGTACATAGGAGTTTATCCCAATCCTGAAATATGACACACTGAAGATTATCCCAATCTTGAAGTTGATGCAATGGTGGTTATCCCAAGTAAAACATGTTATTAATGTCTTGGGTGTAGCCTTGACCCTAGATTTTCAATGATTATGTCTATGTTGCAATTCTATTTCTTATGCCAATGTTCTGCTCGCATAGATCATATTTTTTGATAACCTTGTGATTTATGCCCCATTATCTACGGATATTTGTGTCATGAACCAAGATTATAATATTTCAATTAAAGGTTATGGTTTAAAAATGTTATACTCAATTTTTTATACCCATACTCTCATTTCATTATTATTTGATATTTGATTTCTCACTTTATGACCCATACTATGTATTTGATCTCACTAATTTTTATCTATCCTTTCCCTAGGTTATGAAGAAATGTTTTAAGTAGGGTATGTTAGTGATGATTAATAAATGGGATGATATTTATGGTATATTTGGAATATATTTCACCAAATTAGATGACTGTGTACTTAGTCTCCAAATATACTAAACAATTATGGTCCTCAGTTGTGTGTTTCAAAAAATGTAGTTTATATTCATCTAATAAGATGTAATATCTATTTATCAAAATCATGGGTCACTATAGTTGGAATCAGTGGATAAGCCTAGTTATCCTTTTAAATCTGTGATATAAAAACATTAGTGAAATCTATAGTCATATTTCTATGTATTTTTCTAGTGAAATCTCTAAGGATTAGTGTAAGTAAGAGTAAAAGTATTTGAAAATGTATTATAATTTTGGTAAAAGATTAATTGAGTTGTTTACATTAAATTACATCCCTAACATTATAGTACAAGTGGATGTGGATCTAGAATAGTGGTGCATGTGTGTAATAACCTTGAAATTTTCACATTAATTTACAATCAACCATTGCATGGTGCACAACAATGGGGCTTACTACACACATGGTTTGAAACTCCTTGGGGATATACTTTTGTAATTCACAATATATTTGGGAACCATCATAAAATAATTAAATATATGGTGATTATTAATGACCTGGGATAAATCTAATGTGACATATATTAAAAAAGGTTTTAGTATTTAGACATCTTATAATGGATTTTTCAATATTATTTGGTTCCCCGCAATGAATTCTGTATATCACACTATGATTTTGGTTTTAATTAATGTATGTAATGGGAAAAAATATTGTTAATCCTGAATGATATGGATAATGCAATAATTTTCGTCATGAACAATCAAATGTTATTGTATATGGGATTTTATATCTCATTTCTATACTCACATAACATTTTCAATCAATGAATCATGCAAGAAATTCAAATGAGCATTTGATATACCAACATTATATTGAGTCTTCATGAGGAAACACCCACATTATTTAATTGGTTATTTTAATCCACAAGTTTTAAAATAATGGATCGGAGCCACTAAAAAGATACTCCTTGCCTTCATTTTTTAAGGAATTAGGATGTCACTTATTCTCTCTCTGTTTGTAATGTGAGGTAGATCATTGATAGACACTTCTCGAGAATAAGATTCAATACGATGAAGTATTCTCCATGTATTGGGATGAGTTTAAGAACCTTTTTTTAAATATGTACATTCACAGTATTAGTCGCATGAATATGGAGATGAATTTCCTTAAGCTGAACAAAAAGGATAAATAATTGGTTGGTACTAATGAGAAAATTTTACAAGTTATGTGAGGTACTCTTCCTTCAATATCAACCAACTTAGAATTAATATTTATTGATTCATTAGTGGATTAAAACCAATTATACAAAGGTATTTTTCCACAAGATACTTTACTTCCTATAAATTTATTGTTCAATTTTAATGGATGTTAAAAGTGGATGTTTTTTCTATGTATCATTCTCATCAGTTTGATAAGAATAGAAAATTGGAATTAAAAGAAAAATATGAAACCCCTTGAGAGAAGAATATCATATTTCCTTTATGATCAAAGTGGGCATGGAAATGGGGAAGAAATTGTCTCAAGGTAAATATTAAACATTTTAAATGTTGAATGTAATTTCATCAGGTAATTGACTGCTAAATTGATGGGAAGAAGTTTTCTAATGATTTAAGTAGAGAGAAATCCTCACAGAATGCACCAACAACACTCCAATGTTTCAAATCAAAGGGGTATGTAAATTATAAGAATGAATTCCCATCTCTAATGGCTAATGATGATGATAAACCCAAACAAATATTGAATAAAAATTAAAAATGTAATTCTTTTTCATTAACACCATTTTACGTAACTCTTAATAATTAGTGTACACTTATCCTACAATCCATATTAGGGATGTTCATGTTAGATTTGGTATGAATGAGCCCTATGGAAATATTTTTATTTATCTTTTATAAAATATCATGTGATTTGGAGCATTGATTATCTCCCTCTGCATTGATTAAGGAATAATGAAATCTAATTTTTCATTAAATTGGCACGAAGATGAAACCAAGTATCCAAAGGAAATATTTTTGTATAATATTAGAGCTTTTATAAGGAATAATGGGTGAATGAAACTTTTGAAATCATATATGTCTCTGACTAAGATTGACTTAATATTTATTGATACCATCCTGGGTTTATGAGTTTATAGTTGATTATAATAGCATATTTTCTAAAATTCTTTTTGAGGTTTTATTTGGTAAGAGGTTATCAATATAATGAACATTATAAAGGTCATTTATAGAAATAAAACCCTTTGGTTTTTTATATGTTTTAGTGAAAAAATAAAATGAGTAGGAATACCTTCAAATTTTATTGATATACGATTAAAGTTTTGGGTAACCTTTAGGATTTATCATATTATTTATGTTGAGGTAATTATGGGTGGTATTCAACCACCTAATTAATTCATCAAACATTATTTCTATACAGACGATTTTTATCGTGATCTTCATGAAAAAAATATATATTAAAAATGTGGTATGATTTCATTGAGTATCGAATTAAATCATATATGGTCAGGATTTTATTTTTATCTCAATATTTGAAGGAAGAATTCAGTAATTTCTTGATACATAATCGAGTTTTATGACTGTATATCATCCCAAAATAGATTTTTTATGTGAGAGATCAATTCAAAAACTAGAGGAAATGATATTATCTTGTTTAATGTTTTTAAAATGTTTTTGGGATCAACAAGTTCATCTATTTGTGATTTTTTACAACAATGGATTTCACTTGAGCATTCATATGGATCCTTATAAATCCCTTTATGGAAGGAAGTTTAAAACTCCAAAATACTGGAATGAAGTTGTAGAAAGAAAGCTATTGGGACAAAAGCAAGATGATGAAATTAAATATAAGTTTAGAGACATTAAAAACACATATAGGGGATCTTTTAAAAAAATAATGATAATCATTGATGAGATATAGAATTTGAAGTGGGTGAGAAGGTCTTACTATAAATATATATGTACAATAAGGAAGGGATAACTAAGCATTATGTATATCAAACCATTCAAATAAATGACAATATAGAGACTTTAAAGTATCACTTGGAACTAATAATGAACCTATCTTTGGTTCATTATGTGTTCCATGTATCTTTCTTATGAAATTACACACCATAGACGTCACGTTTACTAAACTCAGTTACTAAACTCATTTCTAAAACCATTGGAGAAAAACCTTTCTTATAAAGAAATATTTGTGGGGACTCTATGACATATATTAAAATTTATAAGAAAAATTGAAACTAATATGGTTAATTTATTATGGAGGAACTGAAAACATAAGAATTTTTGTGGTATTATAATGATGTAATAAGGTAGAAGTATCCTCAGTAATTAATACAAAAGTGATGAATTTCAGTGGTGAATTTTCTTTTAAAGTGTATAGAATGTAACACCCTGAGATTTTGTAAAATATTTCATAAAAATAAAATTAATCATTTAAATATTTTTAGTCACATGAAAAATATATTTTAACATATATTACATGGAACCCTGAGATTATCATGTGTTACAACAGACATCGAGTTTAAACTAAATGTAACATACTATTAAATTAATATTAGTTAATTTGATAGTTATAAACTAGTACTTGGAATTTTAGTAATTAACTTGATTAATTAAATTACAAATATTTTTATTTTCCAAATTTATATGAATTTAATTCATTGGTGATCAATTAATCATAAATGGAAATAAAAACTATTTGAAAATAATATAGATCATATTAAAAAAACTAGTTTTATTCGCACAAAGGTTTTTTACTTTAATGAATTAAAAAATATATTTTGGTGAATGATTTTAATAAAATTTATATATTATACATTCTATAAAATGGGTAACATTTTTCTTATGTGGTTTTTAGATAACATGTAAGAATATATTCAATTATAGGATTCAGAACATTATTTTTCGACAAAAACAGTTTCATCCAATTTTTCGCACTTATTTAAAATATATTTTTCTGAAAATGTTAGAAATTTTATTTTAAAAAATAAATTAAATTTGAGAATTAATAATTTCAAAATTATCTTAGGGTTAAATTTTAATAATTTTCTAAGAAGATAAAATTTTCAATGAATAGTGAAAAATACTGGTTTTTATTAAGAATTGTCATTTTTTACAGATTTTAAAAACATCTAGATTATTCTAAGATTGTATTAAATGAGTAATTATTTTAATTATATCTATATATATATATATTAACCCAATTTCGGTTATGGGAATTTGTTTTAAAAATTAATTTTGAAATAAACTCTTTTTATGATTTTGAAAATTTTCTCTTTCAGAACTCTCTTTGTCATCATGCCTATAAGATTAATTATAAATTAACATTTTCCACTTGTTTGAATTAAATTCTGAAAAATATATTTGATATTTTTAATAAAAATTATTTATATTATCTAATAATTTTATATTTATTTTCGAACATAATGAATATTAAAAATAGTAATAATTATTTATTGTGGTTAATGTAAAAATGGGTTTACCAAGGGTTAATCTAAAATGATAAGTATTAAAAATGACCTAAGACATATAAAAACCCATTTTAGGGTAATATTTCGGAAATATATCTTCTATTAATGATAATAGACAATTTATAATCCTTTTTTCATGTAAGCAACACGGCCACATCTTTCTTCTTTAGAACATAGACGTTGGTCACTCACCTCACATATAAAATGCCACCCACTATACTCTCCTCTTAACAAGTTAAAACCTCATTGGTTTGGACAATAACTATCAAAATCACATTCTTACATTCATCCTAGAAAATATTACTACTTAACATGTCAAAAATACACAATATGATGGCTTTTGGTGCAAACATAAAGAGATTACTCGACGAACAGGTAACATTCATCAATGAGCATTTTTATTTTAATTCATCCTCCATAACATTAAATTATTATTAAAAAATGATGATATAATAACCACATTATATTAAATATACATTGATTTTTTATGATAATGTAATTACCTATAACCATTTCCTCTTCCATTAAACAGTTTATGAAATCATCATTTGTGTGTACGGTGGAGTACCACCTCATGAACTGATGTCATTATTCTTTCAATTACCACATCTCACAGATTTATATAGGGATAAATTAATTGTTTATATAATATATTTATTATATTATTATACTTATTTAATTAGTATATCATATATACCATATTACATTCCATTTTTTTGGAATATGATGATGTTGCTCATGCATTTTGTGGACTACCGCATCGTGAAGTGATGTGATTAATTCATGCTTTACAAGGAGGAAAATGAGGATTTTTTAATGATTAAATGTGATATATATGACATAGAAAATTTTCTTGAATCATATTATAATATTCAATTTTTTTTTATTTTTGGAAAATGGAAACAACATTCATGGGTAAATTCAACCTCCCATCTCCATAATGATGTATTTCATTTTCTATCTCTACCTTTTATAAATAACTTTAAATACATATATACTAAATATATATGATATTTATATCATGGTTAAATTTATTTATATTATTTAACTAGGATAAAATAAATAGGGAATAAATAACTAATCAAAACATATGTGAAAAATAAATCAGTTATTTCCCAAAATGTAATTTTAACATTGAATTCTTAATAAGTGGGTAATAAAATGGTCCTTATTAAATGATATATGTTATGATATATATATATATATAATAAAAATATAATTAATGTATATTATATTTGAATTAAAATTCATAAATTCTAGACATACGATAAGGGATTATCATCTCACTTATTACATCTGTGAGACACATTCAATATACACCACCTATTTGTTTTATATGATATACATACTACCCATGAATTTATTTACTTATTATTCATATAAAAAATTATTAGGATTTACATATCCAATTCCTGATCTCTCTTTTATGGATCTTACATTTATAAGTTACCAAATTGGTAAGGGTTTTATGATCCAATATCATCATTTATCGAGCTTGTTTATGTTTGTATATTTAATGATGAAAGTTTCCACCCATCTCTAACTAAATTCATGAAATTTATTCTCCAATGGTTATGCCATGAAAATAAATGGTTCTTTAAATTTTACCCTTTTTTGTAATAAATATTTCATAATAATTTTTTTAAGAAAAATCATTTTTTTCTCTTTAGTCAAAAACACATTTTTCATCCAAAACCATGTTTTATAAAAATATTTTCAAAAAAGGATTTTAAATTTTTAAAAATGGTTTATTAAATAAATTTGTAGAAGTTTTTTTCTTTTTAAAAATTAATTAACAAAATATTAATGTCTTTTACCGAATAATTTAGGTTTGGATTTTACCGAACATGTGAATGGAGTTTTTTTTTAAACAAAAATACCCTGAACTGGGATTCCCCATTCATGAAAATTATTTTTTTTGAAAATTACATTTTAATTATTAAATGATTATTTAAAATAATGACATTCAGTATGTTTTATGTTTTAAAAAAATTCAAATTGAAAATGATATTTTCCACAAGAAATGATTTAAATTATTTTTTATGATTTCATTATAATGGTCAAAGGTAATTTTTAACGAACAATATTTTTATTGTGTTTTCTAATGTTTTAGTTTTAAAAATATTAATAAATTAAAGTGTTTTTAAAATGGTATATGTTTTGAAAAAATATTTCTCAAAGTGGAAAGTTTATTTTCCTCCATAAAAGATTTAAATGAAATTAATGTCTTCCATTTTAAGATTTTATTGTTATTTTCAAATAAATAAATTAAGAAAATGTTTCGTGAAATGTTGGTTATAAAAAATTTTATTTTCAATGAAAAAGATATTGATAACGTTTTATGTTTTAAAAGAATCAAAGAGGGAAGGGAACTTTCCCCATGAAATGTTCTTAGGGATCTTACAAAAAATCATTTTCCATATAAGATGAAATCATTTGATGTTACCTATGATTTTTTGGCTATATGATCCCAGGATATTATTATTATTATTTATCTATGTGGTTTTTATATTATTATATTATTTTTATGAAACTCATTACTCTTCCATAGGTTATACTATCAAAAAATTATAATGAAACCTAATTCTCATTCCACAGGTTATACTTTGATGAAATTACGAGATGGTTATAAAAATTATTTCATTTTCATTGGTTATGAATTTATTAGATGTCTATAAAACCAATTTATTTTATTGGTTCTAATATAATGAATGTTTCTTGATCTTGTTACACACATAAGTATGATTCTAATTATGTGACGGTGTCTATGTTATAAACAAGAATGGTGGTTATGTTATAAACAATACGAGTGGGACCCATATCTCCCTCCAATTCATTTGGTAATGATTACTATTATATGAGGTCAAAGTGTAAACATGTAGTAATACCAAGCGTGAATGAGGGTACATGAGAGGTTATCCCCAAATTGAAAGAGGATACACATCAAAGATATCTCAATTATTATAGAGTTACATGGGTGGTTAGCCCAAGCCTAACTTGTTATTAATGTATTGGAGGGTATCCATGATGTATGATATTCCTTAATTATGTGTATTCTATAATTCTATGTCTTATGATAATTTTATTCTCTCATGTATAACATTCTTTGATTTACTTATGTATCATGTCTTATGAAATTCAAATATTTATACCATGACTTAAGATTATGACTTTTGATATGAATATTATAGTTTACAAATTTTATTCTGATGATTTACTGCCCTAAATATCATTTCATGATTATGTTATCTTTGATATCTCATTATATTACCCTTATTGATATTCTGATCTCACACATTATTTTATTTCATTTCCTTGGGTTTAAAAGAAAAATTTTAAGTAGTGTATGTTGTGAAGAGTACCAAAGGAGATGTTATGTGTTGAGATATATAATATCTACCACAAAATTATATTATTTTGTACCTATTCACCAAGGAAACCCAAATTTTATTCTCTTAAAGAATGTGATAATGTAATTTATTCAATATTCATCTAAAAATTGTAATATAAATGTATGAATTGCTTGATACTATATACACCAAAAACATCTAACAGATTCATCACAAAAAATAACATAACCTAAACCCATCTCTGGAATTATTAGAAGTAGATTTATAGCCAACATCATCTTGTATTCCTAAAAAGACCAGTGACACTTTCAATTCCAATCAAACATAGAACCATTGGGGTCAAAAATTTCATTGGTGATGCAATCATATAGAATTCATGAACAAACTACCTATAATAACCATCCAATCCCAAAATCTCTGTATCTAAATCACATTCTTCGGCTTATTTCAAGATATTACCATTGTATGGTTTTTAAGATCTACTAGGATTCCTCTCTTAGGTTTTAAAGTCCACATAAACCTAACTTTCTCAATATTAATTGACACATGGAAATATTAACATAAAATTAATATTCCCTTAATATTATAATGATGATATCAAAATGATCTCGGTGCTCCTCACCTAACCTAGATTACACCGAAAAATATTCCTTAATCATGACCATGAACATGCCCCAAAAATGATGGAAGATCTAATTCGTCATATCGATGAACACTGCAGGATTTTTACTGAGACTAAATAGCATAACCAGAAACTAAAAATTCCCATATCAGATCTAAATGGTTGTATTAGGTATACCATATTCTAGAAATCTCAATATATTCTATCCAATCCACTGGTTAGTCATTGAAAAACAATTATACCCTCTAATATGATCAAATAAATCATAAATTCTTGGCAAGGGATGGTTTTTATTAATGGTCATCTGATTCTACATTTGATAATTAGCATAAAGTCAGACACTCTCATCTTTCTTCATAGAAAATAGGGCAGTTTAACATAATTTTTCATGCAAGGATGAATAAATCCCTTAGCCCAATGGTCTAAGATCTAGATTTTATGTTCCATTAACTTATAAGGTGTTATGCAATAAGATGGAATATAAATGGATTCATACCATGGGAAGTTAAATTGTAAAATCAACATCTTTAGAAGTTGGAAACACTAAAAAACATCAAGAATGACCTCAAGATATGCACACACAAATATAGAAGTGTTCTACTAAATTTAGATTCAACAACATCATGAAATATCTTTAATAACTAGAATTATATCACTCTAGCATAATGAACAATTTTCCCTGCTCTCCATGATGTAGAAATATACTAACTTTGAAAGGCATCAGACACTCTATCAAGAGATAAAAAAATGAACATAATAAAGATAAAAATCATTATGGGAAATTATATTGATTATTTAATTCGTTAAAATAATTAGTTTGAAGATATTATGATTTGGATTTATGAAATAACACACCAAATTAATGTTATTTATCGCTTTCCACCACATGGGACACATGAAACCTTACCCATGCCTCTTTTAGAGTGGTATTTATTGATATAATATGAATGTATTAACATATGAATACAACCTCAACACATGAACAAACCTTACTGATATTGAATAATGTGTATCACCTATATAAAAAATATAACACTATAAAGGATGAAAAAACACTCTACCTTTAATAGTAATTATCCCTACATCATCTTCCAATGGTGCATACTCTATTTCAAAAATACATCTAGCCTTAGGTCCTCCTGGGACCCTCTTAGATATATGAATATCCCCCTTGTCCTGATGTTAATCCCCACAATCCTTTCAAGAATTAGAATGAACCCAAAAACCCTTAGTGAGATTCGATATAGCCTTACTACATTGTGACATACTTGTATAAAAATTAATAATAATACATGATTTTCCAAAATGATGAAATTTTATGGTCACATCCATAAAATTTTTAAAAGTATAACCAAGACATCCCCACTAATAGTAAACAACATTCTTCTATCCTGATGAAACCCCTATAACTTGTCCGGAAGTGAACTGATCGCCCTTATGTTTCCTTTTCTATCCAGAAGAGACAACCTAGACAATAGCTACACTAACCAAAGCTTAACCTAAAATCATTCAACTTATTATCACTACCTCATTAAAAAACTCATTATCCTCCAACTCAAAAAATTTTGGGAGTCATAAGAGAATTTTTATCAACCATATATCATGGCTAAATACTATCTCAAACATATTCGATTTTATATAGTCAAAAGTAACAAAATTGGGTGATGAGTGTACTAACTCAAAGAATTGGTTGGATTACTCAAAAGTTGTAGGCACCCCTTCTCTATGGTTATAAATTATTGCGTATTATCTATAAAAAATGTTTCATGGTAAAACTACAGATTGAATATCTTCATGGAAGAGTTCCAAGTAAGATTCTCATGTAATTTGGATTGTGTGACTGATTCCCACCATCTCATTCGCACTGCTCATCCCTAGTGTCCAATACCCACCTAACGAAGTGTATAAATAGTGAGTATTAATGATTCCCCAGAAGATAGGTCAACCAAATGATTCACCTATAGAACATACCTCACTTATTATTCTCTTGTTTTCAGTAGTTATCTTCTAGTATGCATTATATAACAAACACATGAAAATATCCAATCCATTTAATAAAAAAATCTAAAATCATAAGTTTAACATCCAGATTCCATATTAATGACTCATAAATAATTAATGTAATAATGTATTATAGGAATATAATAAAACACCTTAAAAGGGAACATTTATATATGAACAAACTACATATCAATTTCATTTAAGCAATTTGAAAAAATAGTTCTTAAGCTAAGTAAAAATTCCAGACCACCCATTGTAACTTAGGTTCATAAATGTTAGTGAGCTGGTCAGGCACATTTCCACACATACAACTAATATTTTTATGATCCTAACTCTTGTCTACCAAGACCCTAAATCAAAAATAGGAAATTTTGAAATACATTGGTCAAGGTAATACATCTGATATCATTTGGTAACTAAACAACCTAGGAAAACATGACAAGTAACCCCAATCTTCTAAACAAAGATAAGGAACATACAATGTATCATTTATAATAGAATGGAAAGAAACCAATGAAGTAAACTATATAATAAAGTGTATATGATGATGAGATATACCAAATCATGACCAAGGGTCTAAAACTAGAAATAAAATGACAATCCATGGGCTGAGTCCTCAGGTGAGTAACTATTATGACCATCCATTCTAACTAGAATGGAAAAAAACCCCAAGAGAGGCTGGGAAGTTATACAATTTCATTACTTTTACCCAAGTCCTATAAAATAACCTCAAAAAATACCAATAGGAAAAATATGTTTCATAATAAATCCCAATATAATTTCTTTAAAGATTCTATACAAAGTGTAACATCATGAAAAAATTAACTCCAGATTTAAAATAAATCCAGCATATATAGAATTTTTGTAGCATAATTTTTTTTGTAAAAAATAATTTACTCATATAAATCCTTTTATATTTATATACAAAAGGAATATGAATTTACATTAAATAAATCAGGTGATAACGGTAAAAACATCCATGGATACACTGTAAGATAAACACGTGAGAAACCATCCATGATATATACCATCATGTGTAAAACAAATAATCAATTAAAAAAATATGATTTGGGATATAGACAATGAGAATACATTATGGACATAAAAAAGAAATTAATAATAAAGGTATCTTATTAATCCATATAATATCATTTCTTATCACTGTAAGATGATATGAAAACCTCTTGTGGTGTTACACATGCTAAAGTTGCATATCCATTTCAGACACGCCCAATGATCCCCACATTATTTTATTATAAAAAACCACACTCGAATTTTTTATATATTTTTAACATAAAATCCTCACCACTTTCATGATTTAATATCCATTTTTGGATCCAAAACTTATTTAATGTAATTTCATCCACACATAGTGTGTCCAATACTTTTTTTTATTACAAAATCTATTTCCAAAATATATATTTCATTTGGAAAATCTACATTGATATCAAATCCATCATTTATATAAAAAACAATTCAATTTACCATAACATCAATTAATTTCATGAATTATAACCTTTTTATAGATCCACCTACCTTATGAATTTTGAGAAATTATCAAGAATTATCTCCCAAATCCTAGGGTTGAACCTGGTCAATAAGGTTGTTGAAGGCCTTTAAAAATGTATCTTATAATTATATTGTTCAAGAGAGAATAATGGGAAAATTACTAGTTCAAATTTATTCCCAATTATTTATAGATATTCTATAATATATAGAACCATGGTGCATCCTCAAGAACCATGGTGCAATGGTGCCGACAAAAGACCATACAATGACACAATAATGGTGACTCTAGCATAACCCTTCAAGTAAAAGCTGCATAAAAAAAGCCTAGTCCATATTCAGGGATCTAGGAAAGTGGTTATAAATAATATCCAAGACCATTATGCAACAAAGCTTCACATGAAAAGATATGTTATTCCACATTATACTCCACATATCACAACTAACCCCAATTTAGAATAACCAACCAACCAACTAGTTAGACCAATAAAATTTTGTCTTCTCTTTCACATTGTAACCCTCAACCCAACTATGGGATATACACACTTTATGGAACAAACCTAATAATATTGGAACTGGAAGCAAAAACACCACCTCTGGGACCAAATTTAGGAATGGGATAACTACACTATAGCCATGCCCCATATGGCAGAATATATATTATTCTTCATTCCATAGTCGTCATAACATTGTTGTAACTATCTTCCCTATATTGTAGTTTATGCCCTAGAGGGTGTATCCAACTATATAATTCCATGTACACTCCATATCACTTCCAAAAACCCCCAAAACTCAAATTACCAACTCTTAATCATTATAAGATAGTGAACCAACCCTCGTAGGGTGTCACATTTCCATAGTTTTAAAAACATGATATTTTAAGCAATTCCTAGAACTCCCCTCACCTCATCTATATATTTCTTAACATCTTCATCGAAAAGTTTTCTAATTTGTGGTTGTTTATTTTATATTAAATATTTTACCTAATTCTACAACGTTTTATTCAAGGTAACCAACTCTTATTCATTTTATTTTATTGTATTTAATTTCTCCATGATAAAAGAAGTTTTTTTATTAATTATAGTTGATGGTTATATTTTTTAAATGTCAAATAAAATAACTTCTTTATGTTTTTCTTTTCATTTCACTTGATCTTCCTATACAATTTATAATCATGTGAATTCATCTTTTATTTTTTCAAAATACACTAAGGAATATTTTGGTTGCCCTATAATATAAATTTTTTTCTTAATTTCATATGAAAATCATTTAGAGAACATTTATGTTCATTCATGTGAAAAATCACTCCATCAAACCAGTTTTCCAATTCAATTTTATATTTAACATTTTTAACTTTATTCATCATAGTTATAACCTTCATGACTGATGGACATGAATGACCCTAGTCCAAGGGGAGGATGACCTCATGCATTCTACATTATTAACCAATTTTTTTACTTGTAGAGAATATATATGTATAATAAACGAGGTGATTGTACATTTAGGTATATATAAATGTAAATCATAGGGTGTAGCAATGAAAACCACTATCAAACACCATAATCAATATATATGGCCATTAAAAATATGGGAAAACCATGGATGAGAAATCAACAAACTATTTATAGAAAAATGAAACAAATATTAATTTCATAAGAGAATATATAAAATATTACATTATTATAAGATCAATCATATAACAAGAGTTGTAAAATATGAAAAATAGAGGTGAACAATGATATATTAGGTCCTGAGTCCTTTACCGTTCATATTTATGAACATAAACTATCTTTCTCATCCATTAATTAAATATCCCTTAGACTTACTGGGGTTAGAGACTATGAAATTCACTTGGGTACTGGGGTTGTTGTGTATGGTGTGAATATAATTTATCCAATGGTGTCCCTACAAAAATTTAATAAAAATATGATCTTGGTAAATGTTAAATGAATATTAATAGTGTAAATATATATGTTATTAAATCATGTATTTCTTACTCTTTAAACCATGTGTTATCAAAGATTCTTCTTCTAGTGAATGAATTGAACAGTCCACCCATAGTTTGAAAACACCTCTAGAGTGAATGATATATCACCCCTCATTTGATACCCTACAATGAATGACTTATATGTTTCATATAGATGTTTTAAATTGGTAATTACCATAGCATAACATTGATGAATAAGACATCACAAGTACACTACCCTAATTAACGATGGCTTGCAACTACATTTCCTTATTGAAGGATGTATCACCATATAATAATAGTTTTGAATGAGGTATCATCAGGTGAATGATGCATCACCACTAAAAAATACATGGGTGAATGATGCCTCACCACTAAGAAAACAAATTTGAATGGTCTATCACTAGATCATGACATCTGGGTGTGAAACATATTAATATGGGATGTATTAGTGGTAAATTATACATCATGGACTGAAAATTACATGTATAAAAAATAAGAAAAACCTAATCACTTAGTTGGATTTGAAACCACTATCATAAATTCAAAATCATAAACTATGATAAATTATACACTGATAACAAATAACTTTTGCGGATCAATTTATCACCATGAAATAATTATAGAAAATGATTAATAAATCCTTAATTAAATCATTCATATGAATGAATTTTAACTATATAGACATCTAATGTAATGGATTGATCACTGGTAAAGAAAATTTACTGTTTGAGTGATGAATTCTTTATAGCTTTGGTCACATTCTATTTTTTCCAATAAGGGGAGGTCTATGATTCCACATATCCTCTTAAATTAATAGTTTCTAATAATAACCACCAATCAGGGTTACTGAGTCACCTTTTTAAAAAACATTAAATTGGGAATGTGTTTATAAATAATAATAGAATTGTGGAATAATAAAAAGTAGAATACTGATGGATCTCAAATAAATTCACTGTCATTATGAGGGAAAAATCAAAAAAATTCAATTATTTTTATTGAATTGACACACAGATTAAATTTTATAAATTTCATATGAAACATGAAAATATCATAAACACTTGTGAAAAAGTCAAATGGACCATAAACCTAGACATTGAAGGATTATGGTTATTACATATTAATGGATTATTTAAAAAAAAATTGGTGAAATCACAAAAAAATTCTAATCCCTCGAATTATGAAAAAATTGGGAAATGAATAAATAGAAAGGAAAAAATATAATAGGTATAAGAGGAGAGACAACCTTACCCATGATTACTCTTTGGGATAGATGTCTCAATGTTTGGTCAAAAAAAGGGGGATTAGCGTTAATGAAAGATGATATTGTGTGAGATAGAGAGGGGAATACACATAACATCTACAAATGAAATTTGGTTAAATCCTATATTTATAAAAAATTATAAAAAATTATTTTAATTAATTATAATTAAAAAATTCATGGGACTATGGTAGATCCTATAGAGGATCCACTAGTACTCCAAATATATACTTTTGTTCTAGTTCACCACCATCCAACCCTTGGTGGTTGCGTCGATGATATTTTCCTTGGACACTTCAAATCTGATGGACTCCACCTAGATTTTGGTAAAATATTTCATTTGGGGTAGACCACCACCCTTTTCCTGTTCTTCCAGAACTCATCCCCAATCTATGTTAACACTCCTATCATATAAAATCCATCACACTAAAAATATTTATGGTAAAAATTAATGATTTAATGAATTAAAACTATTCGGGGTGTTATAATATCCCCATTATATGGTAACTCATCACAAAGATGTATCACCGGGATTCATCTATTAAATGAACATTCCACGGTGACCTTATTTCAATATATCACTCACATGCCTCTTTATGGATACTTATACAATACCACTAGATATTTTCTAGAAGTTATATCTTCCCATATAGGATTTTTTAGCTTTAATCAACTATATGATGTGACCTCTCAATAAACTATGCAATTTGACTGAGTTCGACATCATAAATGATGATATCATGAGACTAAACAAGTGGGTGTCTCTAAATATGAGATACGTTAAATAATTTGTTTATACCACTATATCCTTGAAAAATTACTAACTGTAATATGAAATCACTGATTTTCTAAAAAATCACAAATATCCCCAAGGAAAAAAGCATGTTCGCTTTCCTCCAAATAAATTTATGTCCCAACTGAGATAACACTCAAATGAATATCTTTTCACCAACTTCAAACTCTACAGGATTTGGTCACCAATTATTAGGTGATAAAATATTTCTATAAGTAAATGGTATCTACTTCTGAATAATCATAATATGCTTCAAAATATTGTAAATAATAAATAGTTTAATAGTGGAATACTATCATTCCTCTATAAAAAATGGTGGTGATCGACGTAATCTAATCTATAGGTTTAAAAATAGTTCCATCTATATAGAATCCAAATATATATGAACATTATTGAAATTTATAAATGTATGTTGAGTCTTGCATGAATTATTGGAATCTAGGAAACATGCTTATATCATGTCTTCTAAAATCATGATCATTTTCTATTATTTTCCTACATTTTATGTTTTTTATGTAGTATTCTAATGGATATGAGATCCAATAAGTTTCTAAATTACCTAAAAAATGCATAGTTTAAAACGCGCATCTTACTATTAAATGATACTCTTTGGAACAACATTAAACCATATTATCTCTAATACATTAAATTATATCATCTCATTGATGTAGTATTTCTCCCTAATCGATAGGAACATTGAGACTTTTATCAACCTGTAAATAATAACCTATATTTTACCATGGTCATTTTGGGACATTGTTAAACAACTTATGAAACTCATCATCACAATTTCCCATTTCCATTTGTTGAATAATCAATGGGTTGAGATGAAATGTGCATCTCTTTTTCTGAGCATTTACTCATTGACAGGGGTGGCACCACATAACAAACCCCACAATATTATCTATATTCTTGACCAACAATACTACACATAGATTTCATGATATAACTAGGTATGTCTTAGTGAAATTCTCCATCTTAAATCATGTGACTATTACGTCAACCCCTCATAAATTCACATAGAGTCTACCACTTTACCTTATACATATAAATGAAATCATTAGCATCTTTGAAGTATTCTGGCGGAATCACACTACAATATCTTTTTCTCTCATCACTAAAATATATTAATCATATTTATAACATTCCTTCACTATATCAAGGTGAGAGGATGAAATTCTCAATCCAGTTATATTTCCCCTTCCATGATACTCTTGTATGTAAAAGTGAGTTTTGGAGTAGAGGATTATAAATTTAGAATCACAAAGAGCCTCCAATGCCATATCAGATTGAGATATTCTACATTATACATTGGTAATGATGTTCCGTTTTATAATGGAATATATAATACAAAAAACAAAATATTAGAGATACTCAACTCACCTCCACAGCTAAAGGTTAAGTTCATGTTTAGAGAACTTAAATATCAGGATCTTATGTCCAGCATAGGATATCAACCAATCATCCATCAAGTAGTAAAACCAATATGATAGATTGTTATCCATTTCATCTACTATATATCATGAATTAAGTATTTATTATCATCCTTATATGGCTTATTGGACACATAAGTAGCCACTCACCTCTCCTTCATCGTAAATTCCCCAGTTTGACTCTTAATGTGTCACAATAAAAGGTAGTCCACTAACAAGATCTAGGAAAGGTAAGGAATGTCAATGATTTCAACTCCCCATTCATCTCATAAATGTACCTACTATAAAACCTATGTACTAGAACATAAACCCCTTATTATCCAAGTCCATCTTTAGCATTTACAACTCATTCAAGACCAAGATAAACATATCATAATTACATCTCAAAAAATAAAAAATAATTATATCAAAGGAGATATTATTCATCTCCAAATAAATGATTCCTCTGAATTTATTATATACTATTAATGTATTATCCTTTAATATCATGTTCACCAATAAGTTTAACACATTTATCCAAAACTAATTGTTGGAATTAATATCCAAGTACTAATTCACAATCAATATACTTAAGAAAATATCTAGATGATTAAAATTATTTTATCGTAAATGTGGTATGGGAATATAAATTGATCTCACACATAACTTTTAATATTCTAACCTCAATTTAATCGTGAATAACCACATTAGTCCCTTCAATTGGTGAAACAATTCATCTTAACAATGACCATGATTTCATTTCACGATTCTTTCTTGTTTTAGAGTTTGTAATTCCTTAGACAACCATAATAAATCATTATAATTATTAGTGAATAAGATAGAATCATGCCATGGTATTGTGTTGGGTCATATGAATCCATTAACCTCATGGTCCTATAATTTAACCTTCATCTATATAAGCATTTTAGGAGGCATAAAATGTTGTGGAATATATATGGTCTCTATACACAGTATCATATTGATTCTGGGCTCATTCTTTCTCTTTGATAGAATACCAAACCAAATAAGTATGCAATAATATTAAAATAGTCTACCATGGGAAGAAACAAATTTTATTTCATTTTCTCATCTATCATACCAATTCTTGCAGGATGGGTCTGGATTATCCCATGTTGCCTATGGAAAGGTCCTAAATGGCTTGCCTATTAATTCTACTCCCTAGCATAGGTATAAAAATTACTATATACAGATGAAAATTATACTCATTAATGAAATTAGTTACAATGTTCTAGAAATTGAATCATCCAATCTATCAACACTATCATAAATAAATCTTAGAGAAGCCTACTCACACAAATCATGACAATGCACTACAAAAAACATTGAATACCCTCAAATCACACCCCTTAGAAAATATAGATAGACCTAAACCTATACAGATGCTCAATAGTTATACCTTGTTCACTATGAGACATACAGGATTTAAATAGCTATAATATACATGTAATAAATAATGGATAAGATAAGGTGGGTGCCACATGAATCTTACATCAAATTTTCAATGGAAACTGGCCATGTTCAATTAGAGTATACTAAATGTAGAGATTATAACTCTAACACTAGTCCTAAGATCACATCACCTAAATATCCTAAGGGATATCAATGTTTTTAAAATTTCTAACCCTAGCTTTTGGAATCACATACACCACTAAAAAAATCATCTAGATAAACCCCAACTACAAGACGTGTGGGTCACTCTAGGACATAATCCAAAACCTAATGTCCCACAAGGCCTGTGACATAAAACTAATCATGGTGTGAGACAATATAACCTATATAGTTTTTAAAAAATATCATCAATAATTTCACTCTTTTGGTATCCTATAACTATTGATACATATATTCTTTATGTATCCATAGTGATAGCACTTCATAGAAGCACTACCTTTTAGTGGAAGTGAGAGATTCATGCCTATGATTTTCTATTTGTCACCACTATGTAAATACACGTCATGTATCTAATTTGTAATACATATATAACTGTATCTTGTATTTTTAGAAGAGGTGAACTAGATGTTTTATTTACCCTATATCAAGTTACACTGAAAAATAATTTCATGTTTTAAGACCATAAAAAATGATGTTAGGTGAAAAAGGGTCACACGTGATCAAATAGAATTTCATGGTTTGTCCTCATAATTCATTACTATAGTAGTCACATCACAGGATAACATGAGTATGAACTAAAAAATATTATTAAAGAGGCTCGAACAATCTGTTGTAGATAAAACTATAAAGAAAATATGTATAAACTCACTTTTCACGTCGTCTCTTAGAGTCTCAATGAATAACTACTCAAAGAAATAAGTTGAAAAAATCATAAAAGTTCTGACCATATATTGATCAACCTAAATAAGAATATCCCATGGGTTAAAAGCAATTAGACAAAATATTTTTCTCAATGAGCTTCATTCTCAACTCAGGGTGTATCTCAACCAATTAAAATATTTTTTGTATAGACATTGTATATAATTATATAGTCAATAATCCACCCACCCCAAATAAGATTAGTGTGTGATGAAACATGAACTCTCAAGTCAACTCTGGAATAGATGGAATGGGTCTTGGTTTCACTTTTACAATGAACTATATAACCTAAAGTGGACTCTCATAAGGTTTTGGGTTAATAGATGTTATAGGAACAATAAGACAATATAGTTCTATAGATAGTGGGGAATAGTCTCCCCCACCCTAATTTGTCTCAACTAAAGGAATTCATGATGTTATATTACTAAAATATCATAAAAAAGGGTCGTTGTAACATCCCAGGGAAATAAAGAAATAATAAATTCTCTTTTTTTTAATATTTGTGAATTATCTATTAATTTTACATTAAATGGGTTGCTATGTTCGATTGCGTACCCGATATGCAACAACAAGTTACTTTGAAATCTTACGTTGCACACAAATAATATAATATTATTATTTTAAATGGTAGTTATCTCCAAGATGTTGTATTGGGGAGAACGAACAAAACTAACTACAATATGATTATATATGTTTTTTAAATGTATTTACCTTTATCCAATAAAAGTTAGAGTCTTAAAATGTGAATGAATCTAATTTTAAGCATACTTTACATTAAAAGGTCGATTTAACGCCTTTTAATGGCGAACCCTATTTAAATATTTTTTTGTTCATTTATATATGTTCTATTTTACCAAAAATATATCTTCTTTAGATTTGGGACATCAAATTTTAATTCGGGTAATTTTTTGGTATTTTTCTGATAAAGTTCATTCTTAATGAATAGTGGAAAATATTGTATTTTAATTCAAAAGTTCCATTTAATATAATTTATTTATATTATTATATTATCTTTTCAATTGGGTTTAAAGTTTAATTAGAATATATTTTTTCCATTTAATCCAACTCTGGCCATTGTAATTAATTTCACTTTGAAATTGGACATAAACAAGTGCCGATCTTTTGATAGTTATTGTTTCTTAAAAACACGCTATTTGTTTTAACAACATGATTTAATTTTAAAATAAATTAATGATGTTTTTAATTTTTCAAAATAAAAATTATTTTTTAATTCGGAATATCAAATAAAACTTAGGCAGATTTTTTTGTATTTTTCTAAAAAACATCAATTTTTTATGTATAGTGAAACCACTTAGTAGTTGTTAAAAAAACTGACTTTTTGATTTAAATGAAATTTTACCAGTTCTTTGAATTGAATTTCTAAAATAAAAAATACATGGTTGTTATCAAGATGAAAAATTTGGTTCAATAAGATGAAAATAATTTTTGGTGAATAGTAACTTTTGAATTTTATTTACTGCGGTTAAAGGTATATAGGATAATTCAAGGTAAAAATAGTATTATAATTATTCAAAATTACCTTAACACTTCTCAAAAAATTATTGGTTGAGTCATTAACAATCATTTTTATCTTTAGGTTGATTTTTGAACCCTATTGGGCCACTTGAGAGTGATAACGACAATTTAGATTAATTAACCTAAAGTAAAGACAAAAATGACAAAAGCAAATATCTTTTAGTAAATTAATTTTTATAAATGGTTATATAAATTATCTTTTCGAATATAAATATTAATTAAAATATAAAATAATTTCCTACATCACGGTATTTTTTCTATAATTTTTATACATCGAATAAATTAAATTATTTGTTACACAATAATGATGCACTATTTACCTCATTATTAAATGATTTAAATAAATAAGATTATAATGATTAAAATATTATCCAAAACCGGTCCAATTCTTATTGTATGATTTTATTTAGACCATGAGTTATTTTATCTTATAAAATAATGATTTTTGGGCTATTAGAAACCAAATATCATTATATAATAAAATAATGTTTTCAAACTTTTCTAAAGAGACCCTCCTCTCCCTTATAAAAGGAGACCACTTCTAACCAATTACACAAACCACTAAAGACTTTTTGATCATCCAAACTCTACCCAATTAATCTACCAATATTCTTATACTCCTCCTAGAAGCCTTACTTTAGTTATAAGGCACTTCAAGAAGTCCTTTTGGTTCAAACCAAAGGAAAATACCCAAATTAAAGGTAAGAGTTTCCCTTAAATTGTATTCTTCTTTTTACTTCTCCAACCCCTAAACACTTTTCATTCCTTTATATTGTAACAACACCAGTATACTCAATATACTATGATGTTTTAATGATAAGGATTCGAACTACACTTACACACACCTCTATCTAATGGGTGAAGAACATAATGTTTCTGCGGATGGAAAACTAGCGCCTCACGAAACATTGATTGTTCAATTAACTCTTACCGCCTCTCATGGTGGATATTATGATGGAAATGTATTTATATTTGATATATATTATGTTTATGTTTTCTTTATGCTTCTGTATTTTCCATTTATAGCATGCCTTTATAGTTTCCATAGAGGGTAAATACGATAATCTCATTTGAGGAAGTGCAGACTACCGCCCCTCAAAGTGATATGACTCGTTAATGCCTTATCTGGGATGTATAAAGGATAGAGTTAATGATATTATATATTTTATTATACTGTAATTATAATATACCTATGTATGATTATGTTTATATTCCATTAAAATAATAAATAGAAATGAAAGTAGCGTTCATGCATACGTACCGCTTACCGTCTCCATGAATGGTGTATTTCATTTATTACCTCCATATGTTATGTACTAATATAAATACCTGTATATACTTGATATATATGACATATATGATATCAAAATCAAGAATATAGTTTTGGATATAATGGAATATTGACCACATGTACAACTTGCAAATATAAGGTGTTCATTTTTTACTCAAGTACCAAATATCAACCAAATGGACGTTATTAACTTAAATGATTACATAATATTTATAAGAGGGTAATAAGTGATATAAAAGGAATAATAAACATGAAAAAGGTTTTTAAGAAATTATAAATTAGCATTAGTTTATTATTTTGGAGATTAAAGAATGATCGAGTCAAGTCGGACATGAGGTAAGGGACTTCGTCTCAATCTCCATTCATTTAGGAATATTTTGTTTTAATACATGACATTCTTTTATACGCTGTATAAACACCCTTGAATTTTCAAATAGAATATTTTTCTACAAATAATTTTACTAAATGACAAAAATAATGTTCCTTTTAATGTAATCGGTTACAACAACCTTTTCTGTCACCGCGGGTATTATTTGATCTTTGGCTTCCTCAACAAGTCATAATATTTTTAAAGGAAAATAAATACCATATAATCTTTTATGTATTTTTCTATTGAAAATGTTTTTGATAATGGATTTGTTATGTCAATATATTTAAGTGATATATTGTGATTGAATTGTGGAAATGTTTTCTTTCCATTATAATTTTTTTTTATGTCTTATGATTTTATAATGGTACATGGACATTTGACAGGTGGTTATGTAATAAACCAGATGACAGGTGGTACCGTGAATACCAGGACAGGTGGTAACATTATAACCTCCAATGCATTGGGTATGGAAGTCGGCCATATGGCTATTCAATTTAGTGATATGTGTTGAAGTTGACCGTATGGTTATTCCATTTAAGTATGTTTATGTCCCAAGTTACCTTTATATGTAATGTGTTCTTTATATGGGTTTTATGGTAATATTTTGGTTACAAAAGGGAATGTAATGATCTTTTATTCAGTGAAGAGTATGTACTACTTCAAGGTTAAAAGTATTTATTATGTTAAAGTATTCATGGTTTACTTGTTGTTTTGAAAAACTAACAGTTTTCCTTCTTTTTTATCCGTTACTGAGATCTGTTTTCTCTTCCCAAGTTTTTGAAATTTTTTACACAGGACATAATGTGGAATAGGGTCATGGATGGGATCAAGGAAAAGTTAGGCTGTCTTAAACATGGAACTATACATGACTCTTTTTTTCAAGAGTTCATGTTTTGTAAAAAAAATGGTAACTGTGTAGAAGTTTCTACCTTGTAAATATTTTTATATGTAATAGTTATGCTTTAATTCTCTAAAACTATAAACCTGAAAATATCCTCAATTTGAATTATTTGTTTAATTCAAGATTATGTAATGTTTTAAGGTTGGGTCCTTATAGTTGGTATCAAAGGTCGGTTTAGACAACTTTAGGAGTTAGGGTATTGTCAAATTAATGTCCATAAAGTAATTTATGCTAATATAGAAATCATATAGAATTTATAGATTACCATTTTTCTTTGCATAAGATATTTCTATGTTCAGAATGGGTTTCCATAGAGGAAATAGTGTAGCTATGCTGGGAAGACATCAGGAGGAAGACAACCTTCCAAATCGACAACCTGAGATGGTCGGAATCAGAAATGAATAGTTTTTTATAGTGATGGTACAATTGACTCAGACTATAAATGGTGGTGGTATTCATGCACGAGATCATCCAGATCAGCCTCAGAGGAACATGTTTGTAGTGGAGCATTTCATGAGGCAACATCTCCCATCATTCAGAGGATCATCTAATCCGGTGCTAGCAGAAGGCTAGATTAAATCCCTGGAAAACATTTTAGATGTCATGTCTTGTTCAGAACATCATAAGGTTAGTCTCGTTGTTTACTATTTTGGGGGTGAAGTTTATCAGTGCTGGTCAATGGTGAAAAATATCAGGGATAGTGGGGAGAGTGATTCTCTTGATTGGGATAAATTCAAAGGTATGTTTCTTGAGAAATATTTTCCTAAGGTGGTTCGTCTTAGGATGGAAAAAATCCGAGAATTGAGGTAGGGGTATGAATCAGTGGCTTCTTATGAAGCAAAGTTCACTCCACTGGCAAGGTATGCACCAAATTTCATACGAGGTCTTGATAGTGAGCTAAATTGATTTTACTCAGGACTGAAGCCACGATATCGAAGAGAATTATCCTCTCGTGAGTTCAAAAGATATGAAAAACATGTTCAATGTGCGGAGAAGGTGGAAATGGAGTTTTCCAATGATCAAGTGTTCTTTGAAAAGCAACGGAATAAGAGGTCCAGTTGGCTGTCAAAGGGGATAATTCATCAAATAAGCCTGGAGGTAAGAAAACTAAATATCCATCTTGTGAGAAGTTTTGTAAAAATCATCCTGGAGAATTTTTATCATTGTCTAGAAAGTGCTTATAGTGTGGTAAGTCTGGTCATATTGCTCATAACTGTAAGAAAGATGATCAAGAAGGCAATGAAAATCCATCGGTAATATGTTTTAAGTGTAATAAAATGGGTCATTATGCAAATGAGTGTCTAGAGAAGAACTCAACTGAGGGAAATCAGTTGGACTATAAGTACAAAGGGGTGGTGAAATCCTATGGAACTACTTCAGAAGATGTTGGGACATCAAATGAAGTAGTTTTAGGTACACTGTTTGTTTGTTCAGATTATGCCAATGTGTTGTTTGATTTTGTGTCTACACACTCTTTTATTTCTAAGATGTTTTCTAGTAAATTGGGAATTCTATCTCAATATATGAATAAATAATTTATGGTAAAAACACTTGGAGGAAATTTTGATACAAAAAGAAAACATAAGAACATTCCTATCTTTGTTTGATGACAGAATCTACCTGCAAACCTTATTTTTTTGTCTCTAGTAGTGTTTGATGTTTTTTTGGGCATGGATTGGATTTGTGTTTATCAATCTAAGATTGACTACAGATCTAAAGAGGTTTATTTTCAGAAATATTTATAGTTTGTGTACAAGAATGAACCCTTTATTTTGATAACATATCAGGAAGCTGAGAAACTAGTAAAAAATGGAAATGAATGTTACCATGCACGTATTGTTGAAAATAAAGGAACTGTTCAGATTAATGACGTGCCAGTGGTAAATGTGTACCTTGATGTTTTTCCTAATGATTTTCCTGGAATTATACCTGACCAGGAAGTTGAATTTACTATTTACATAGTTCCTAATGCTAAGCCAGTTTCAAAACCCCTTATAGAATGGCTCATATTGAACTTTTAGAGTTAAAGAAGCAATTTTATGAGTTGTTAGATAAAAGTTTCATTCATCCTAGCACATCACCATGCGGTGCTTCTATCTTGTTTGTTAAAAATAATGATGGTTCAATGAGACTTGGCATTGATTATTGATCATTGAATAACATCACTATTAAGAATATGTATCATTTGCCTCATAAGGATGATTTGTTTGATCAGCTCTAGGGAGCTCAATATTTTTCGAAGATTTACTTGAGGTCGGGGTACCATCAGTTGAATGTCAAAGAAGAAGACATTCTGAAGACCACGTTTCGTACTAGATATGACAATTATGAATTTTTAGTTATGACTTTTGGGTTAA
This sequence comes from Viscum album, assembly GCA_963277665.1. Taxonomy (NCBI): domain Eukaryota; kingdom Viridiplantae; phylum Streptophyta; class Magnoliopsida; order Santalales; family Viscaceae; genus Viscum; species Viscum album. Next base: position 1,299,187,360 of record OY728140.1, on the reverse strand, counting down.
CCAATGCACATACTATATTCATGGATCTTATGAATAGAATTTTTCTTGAGTTCTTGGATACGTTTTTGGTTGTGTTCATTGATGATATTTTGGTTTGTTCAAAAAGTAAATAAGAGCATGAAATTCATTTAAGGATTATCTTGAAAACCTTAAAAGAAGAGAAACATTATGGGAAATTCAGCAAGTGTGAGTATTGGTTACAAAAAAATCATTTACGTGGTCACATTTTTCCAAAAAATGAAATAACTATTGATCCTGTTAAAACAAATGTTATTAAAGAATGGCCAAGACCACAAATATAACCGAGATCTGTAGTTTTCTTGGTTTGGCAGGTTATTACTGGAGGTTTGTTGAATCATTTTTACGGTTATCTAGTCCACTGACTAAGTTAACTCGAAAAGGTGTTAAGTTTATCTAGAAAAATGAATGTGATTATTGTTTTTAGGAACTAAAAAGGAGATTGGGGAATTATCATGTTTTGGCACTGCCATCCAAAAATGGTGAGTTTGTTATCGGCAATGATGCTTCGTTGAAAGGACTGGGTTGTGTCCTAATAAAAAATGATCATGTAATTTCTTATGCTTCACGTGACTTGAAACCTCATGAGTTAAATTACCCTACACATGATTTGGAATTAGCTGCTATAGTTTTTGCTTTAAAATTTTGGAGGCATCATTTGTTTGGAGTAAAATGTACAATATATACTAACCACAAAAGTTTAAAGTATATATTCACTCATAAACAATTGAACATCAGATAGAGGAGATGGTTTTAATTAATCAAATATTATGATTGGATGATCCATTACCATTCGGGAAAAGAAAATAATGTGGCTGATGATTTGAGTCGAAAAAGAGTCAGTGATATCATCTCTATAAAACAAAATAAAGCAATCACATGAAGAAGACCGTGAGTTACAGAAAAAGGTAGAGTTGTTTAAGAAGGGTAAGTTTCCTAAATTTAACATTGATAATGATTGTGTTTTGAGTTTTGGAAAGAGATTAGGTGTGCCTTGTGATTCACAGTTGAAGAATGAGTTGTTATGTGAATCTCATAGTTCTTCGTTCTCAGTTCATCCTATCAGTACTAAGATGTACATAGATCATCATGAGTATTACTGGTGTGATGGAATGTGTAGGACCCCGGGACACCCTGATAGGGGAGGGGTGAATCAAGGTGTCAACTTTTTCTCTTTAAAGTTGTTGATCTTGTTCCCACGTTGGTAGGAAGTACTTAAACCAGTATGATGGATATGATCAGCAATGAAACATTCACATGCGAAGAGATGACACAACAATTTTTACATGCTTCACCACTAAGGGCAAAGTCCAAGGAGCATACGCTGACAAGTTGTCGGTCATACTAAATTACACTATACTTCACTAGCTATGGATTACAATGGTTCGGGCACAATCACTCTGACCCAAGATCACTGCCTTTACAAAGGTTCAGGTATAGCTCACTGCTTCCCTCGGGTCACTCTCGTTGACTCCCCCTGGATCACTGTCGTTGGTGAAGTCACACTCAGTTTATAGACCTGAAGTTCTCTTCAATAGATTTGCATTGAAGTCTTTGACTCCTATTCATCATGAGACAATACTTGCATCATAGTACTGTGTTGATGCTCTTTTCTATTCAATATTCATCTTTAGTGCAATAACTTAATGCACTATATCTTCTTCTTATCTTCCGTTGATTCTCAATAAAACCACATGAGTGTATTGATATATTCCCCTCTTTTTGTGCAGATCTGAGTTTAGTTGCATGAATTGTTCTTCCTCTCTTCTAAAAGAACAATGAGGATGTTAAACAGCAGTCATGTGTGTGCGGTACTAGTTCTCTTCATAAAACCAAATTCTTCACTATTATTCCGTCTTCGAAAATGAATGCATCATCTGTTCCACTAAAGGTAATGAGCAATCTTCTATCTTTCATACAGCTCCAAAAAGATGGGTGTACTCCAACAGCACCTAGCGCTCTTCTCCAATCCTGGCGCACAGGTCCCAATACAGTGCAAAAGTCCTCAGTGTGCAGGTCAAAAATGGCATACAAGTATCACCTAACCACCTGCGCAACACTGCCTTCCTCAACTTCTAACCTGTGTGACTCACTTCCTTTCTCGCCCAAACCACCTTGGGTGTGCAACCCACAACCAGCATGTAGTTTCAAACACTAGCGCACATGTACACCTACGCGACCACACACTACTTGCGCGACTTCCACACCTGCGCGACGGGAGCTCTGGTTTTTCTAAGTTTTGAACTCTATACCAAATGAGGAGGGGTCAACCAGTATTTATAGGAATTTGGACACCCTGCGCGACGACGCGCAAGTCTCCCATCAGCGCGCATGTTTCGGCGCGCAAGTCTCTGCCCTTGTCACTACCACGCTATTCACCTATGTGACCACACCAACACTTGTGAAACCCTCTTTCATTTGCCATATTTTGAAGTTATTTTCTTGAAAAACAATAGGCGTGCAAGTACCAATCCTCCTAGGCACTGGCACGCAAGTCACGTGCGCGACCAACCTAATACTTGCGCGACCCTTATACCTTTGCCAGAATTTGATGTTCTAATCTTGAAAACATATGGAGTGCAAGTTTCATCTCCTTTAAGTACACGACGCGCAAGTCTCTTTTCCAAAAACACTTTTCTTTATTTGTCGATTTTTAGGCCCAAAAATTTGGTAAACACTGCGAATCGGTGCCACCTTGTATCTTCTCTTTTTGTACCACCTCCAGATCATCCATTCCATTGTCGGCATTCTTGAATCAAACAAGGATCGTTAACCACATCCCTTGAACTCGATATGCCACCGTGGAATCTCCTTTGTCAAAAAATTTGTATGTTGTTTGTTTGCTTTGTCAACAAGAACAATCACCTCAAAAACACTTCTTCTCTGTGATTTGTATCCTTCAGCAACTCTTCTGCTTTCATCAAAAACTCTACTATCATGATATGTATTCTTTGAAGGAACAACTTTAGCATCATCATCTTCTGTGACAATTTGATGTGCATGGCCATCTCAGAGTTCCAATCCCCACATGGCCATCTTACAATTCCATTCACTTTCACATTGTCTTCTTCTTCAATCGTCATGATCTACTTCATGCTGATCATATGAATCAATTTGTCAAGAATTCCCTTGCATGGTTCTCAAGAAATCATGAGTAATAGCATGGTCTTCATAAAAACCCATGGTTCTCATGCAATAATGAGTAATTGCATGGTCTTCATAAAAAAACTCCATTCTTCTTTAATCATCCTAAGATGGATTACACCTCACATTCTTCATTGTTGTAAACAATGTGTCACCATTGAAACATGTTCTTGGAACTTATGATCAGTACAACAATCGTCTAAATTTCCATTCCTACATTTCATTGGAGTACAGCTTGATCTCCTTCATTTTGATCTTCATTGACAACTATTGACAAAAAATACAACCATATACACAAAGTGGTCCCAATAGAATTAAAAGAGATATTTCTGAATTTACTGTGAAGTGTTTGACTTGTCTCAATGTTAAAGCAGAGCACCAGTTGCCGAAAGGGATTCTTCAGCCTTTACCAGTGCCAGAGTGAAATGGGAAAATATATCCATGGACTTCATTATCGGAATACCGAATACATCTCGAGGTGATAATCCAATATTAGATATTGTTGATCGGTTGACTAAATATCCTAATTTACTTCCTATTAGAGATACATGGTCTTTAGATCAACTTTCTCGGTTGTATGTTAAAGAGACAGTCATGTTGCATGGAGTTCCTCCTTCCATTGTAACTGATCATAATCCTAGGTTCACTTCTAACTTTTGGAAAGGCCTTCAGAAGTCATTGGGTACTGAATTAAATTTTATTACAGCTTTGCATCCGCAATCAGATGGGCCATCAGAACGAACAATTTATACCTTGGAAGATATGTTACATGCTTTTTCAATGAATTACCAGGGAAGCTGGGACCAACATATTTCTTTGGTTGAATTTTCTTATATTAACAGTTTTCATTTTAGTATACAGATGGCTCCATTTGAGGCATTATATGGAATGCATTGTTGAACTCCATCTTTTTTGGATAAAGTAGGTGAAAGGAAGAATATGTGACCAAAATTGGTAGAAGAGATGGCAGATAATGTTTAGCTGATTCAGAAGCACATGAGAACAGCTTGGATCAGACATAAAATTTATGAAGATAACCAGAGGAAGGATATTTCTTTTGAGGTAGGTGATCATGTCTTTCTCAAATTTTCTCCATGGAAAAGTGTGATGTGTTTTGGTAAGAAGGGAAAATTGAGTCTGAGGTTCATTGGACCTTATGAAATTCTAGAGAAGGTTGGATTAGTGTCATACAGAGTGGCTTTACCTCTATGTTTATCTCAGGTACACAATGTTTTTCATGTTTCGATGTTGAGAAAGTATATATCATATCCATCTCATGTTTTGAGCCCAAAAATAGTTCAGTTGGAAAAGAATATCTCTTATAAAGATCAACCATTCCAGATTATTGACCATAACAAGAAAGTGTTGAGGAATAAGGTAATTTACCAGGTAAAGGCTTTATGGGAAAATCATATGGTTGAAGAAGCAACATGGGAATCTGAAAATTCTATGAGGGATAAATACCCCCACTTATTTTGATAAGTGAATAAAAATTTCAAGGACGCAATTTCCAAATGGGGGGAAGGATGTAACATCTCGAGGAAATAAAGAAATAATACATTCTCTTTTTATTAGTATTTGTGTATGAAATATTAATTTTACTTTAAATGGGTTTCTATGTCTGATAGCGTACCCGATACACAACAACGAGATTCTTTGAAATCTTATGTTGGACACTAATAATATAATTATATTATTTTAAATGGTAGTTAACTCCTAGCCGTTATATTTTTGTGAATGAACAAAACTAACTAAAATATAATTATACATGTTTTTTAAATGTATTTACATTTATTCAATAAAAGTTAGAGGCTTAAAATGTGAATGAATCTAATTTTAAGCATAATTTACATTAAAAGGTCGATTTACCGCATTTTAAAGGAGAAGCCTCTTTAAATCCAGTTTTTGTCATTTTTATATGTTCTATTTGACCAATAAAATTCTTCTTTAGATTTGGGACGTCAAATTTTACTTTGGGGGATGTTTTGGTATTTTTCTGATAAAGTACATTTTTTAATGAATAGTGGAAAATATTGTAATTTAATTCAAAAGTGCCTTTTAATCTTATTTATTTATATGGTTAGATTATCTTTTTAATTGGTTTTAATGTGTAATTATAATATATTTTTACCCTTTAATCCAATTTTGGTCATTGTAATTAATTTCACTTTGAAATTGGACATAAACAAGTGTTGATCTTTTGATAGCTATTGTTTCTTAAAAACACACTATTTGTTTTAACAACGGGGATTAATATTAAAATTAATTAATGATGTTTTGAATTTGGAAAACTATACATAATTTTTGAATTTTTAATGTCAAATAAAATTTATGCTGATTTTTTGGTATTTTTTTAAAAAACATCAATTTTTGATGAATAGTGAAACCACTTAGTATTAGTTAAAAAATTTGACTTTTTGATTTAAATGAAATTTTACCACTTCTATGAACTGAATTTCGAAAATCCAACATACATGGTTGTTATAAATAATTAAAATTTTGTTCAATAAGATAAAAATAATTTCTGATGAATAGTAACTTTTGACTTTTATTTACCGTGGTTAAATGTAAATAGGGAATTCAAGGTAAAAAGAGTATTAAAATAATTCAAAATTACCTTAACACTTGCCCAAACCTTATTGGTTGATTCATTAACGACCATGGTCATGTTTGGGTCTATTTTGGGACCCCTTTGAGCCACATGAAAGTGATAGTGACAATTTAGATTAATTAACTTAAAGTAAAGGAAAAATAGAGAAAAGAAAATATCTTCTAGTAAATTAATTTTTATAAGGGGTTATATAAATTATCTTTTTGAATATAAATATTAATTAAAAATATAAAAAAAATTCCTACATCATGGTATTTTTTCTATAATTTTTAGACGTTGAATAAATTAAATTATTTATGACACAATAATGATGCACTATTTACCTCATTAATAATTGATTTAAATAAATAAGATTATAATGATTAAAATATTATACAAAACCGGTCAAATTCCTGTTTTATGATTTTATTTAGACCATGAGTCAAATTATATTATACTATAATGATTTTTGGACCATTAGAAACCGAATATCATTATATAATAAAATAACTTTTTCACACTTTCCTAAAGAGCCCCTCCTCTCCCTTATAAAAGGAGGCAACTTATATCCAATTACACACATCTATCAAGCCTTTTATATCATCCATACACTGCCCAATTAAGATCTCTACATCCCTCTCCTCCTCCTAGAAGCCTTACCTTAGGCATAAGGCACTTCAAGAAGTTTTTTTGGTTCAATCCTAGGGAAGTTACCCCAATTAAAGGTAATGGTTTCTCTTAAATTGTTTTCTTTTATTTTACTCCTCCAACCCATAAACTCTTTTTATTCATTTATTTTGTAACAAAACCAGTATCCTCAAAATATTATGATGTTGTTACGATATTTATTTGATCTACACGTACACACACCTCCATCTAATGGGTGAAGAACATAATGTTTCTGTGGATGGAAAACTAACGCCTCACAAAATGATGATTGTTCAATTACCTCTTACCACATCTCATGGTGGCCATTATGATGGAACTATATTCATATATGATATATATTATGTTTATTTTTTCTTTATGATTCTGTATTTTCCATTTATATCTTGCTATTATGGTTTCCATAGTGGGTAAATACGATAATCTCATTTGAGGAAGTGCGGACTACCGCCCCCTCAAAGTGATATGACTCGTTAATACCTTATGTGGGATGTATAAAGGATAGATTTAATGATATTATATATGATATTATAATGTAATTATAATATACCTATGCATCATTATGTTTAAATTACATTAAAATAAGAAATAGAAATTAATGTAGCGTTCATGCGTACGTACGGCTTACCGTCTCCATTAACGGTTCATTCCATTTCTTACCTCCATATATTATGTACTATTATAAATACATGTATATAATGGATATATATGAAATATCTGATATCAAAATCCTTAATATCATTCTGGATATAATGGATTATTGACCACATGGACAACTTGCAAATATAAGGTGTTCATTTTTTACTCAAGTACCAAATATCAACAAAATGGACGATTTTAACATAAATGATTACATAATATTTATACATGGTAATAAGTGACATAAAAGGAATAATAAACATGAAAATGTTCTTAATAAAGTAGAAATAAACTTTAGTATATTATTCAGGAGATTAAAGAACGATCTAGTCATGTTGGACACGAGGTAAGGGACTTTGTCTCAATCTCCTTTCATTGAGGCATATTTTGTTTCCATTCACGACTTTCTTTTTTACGCTATATAAACACCCTTGAATTTTCAAATGGAATCTTTTTATGAAAAGTGTTTTACTAAATGAAAAAAACAATGTTCCTTTTAATGTTAGCGGTGACAACGACCTTTTCCGCCGCCATGGGTATTATTTGATCTTTAGCTTCCTCAATAAGACATAGTGTTTTTAAAGGAAAATAAATAACATATAATCTTTTATGTATTTTGTTATTGAAATTTTTTTTGATAGTGGATTTGTTATGTAAATATATTTAAGTGATATATTATGATTGAAATGTGGAAATGTTTTCTTTCCTTTATATTTGTTTTATGTCTTATGATTTTATAATGGTACATGGACATTTGACGGGTGGTTACGTGGATACCAGGATGGGTGGTTACGTTATAACCTCCAATGCATTGGGTATTAAATTTGGCAGTATGGCTATTCCATTTAGTGATATGTGTGGAAGTCGATCGTAAAGTTATTCCATTTATGTATGTTTATGTCCCAAGTTACCTTTATATGTTATGTGTTCTTTATATGGGTTTTATGGTAATATTTTGGTTAAAAATTGTAAGTAATAATCTATTATTCAGTGAAGAGTATTTAATACTTCAAGGTTAATTGTATTACATATGTTGAAGTATTCATGGTTTACTTGTTGTTTTGAAAAATTAACAGTTTTCATTCTTTGTGTATCCCTTACTGATCTTTTTATGCTCATCCTAGGTTTTTGAAATTTTTTTCATAGGACATAATGTAAAATAGGGTCAAGGATGGAATCAAGGAAAAGTCATGATGTCTTAAACATGTAACTAGACCTGCCCCTTTATTTCAAGAGTTCATGTTTTTAAAAAAAATGGAAATTGCGTAGACGTTTCTACCATGTAAATCATTTGAGATGTAATATTTTTGTCCCAATTCCCTAAAACTCTAAACCTGGAAAGATCCACAATTTTAATTATTCATTTAATTCAAGATTATGTAATGTTTTAAGGTTGGTTCCTTATAGTCATACTATGGATATCACATGTCTTTATATCACAATTTAGAGAAATAAGAAATAGGACACAAGATATGTATCTCTTTACATACATATCCTATAATGCAAGCGGGTAAAGATCATAATACGTGTCTTTCCCAACCCACCCAGTCTTAGGTCTTACTTGGTCACACAATTGTTCGCCTAACTAATCACTGAACACTAGAAAAAATATATCAATATTCATGGGATAGTCACAGAAAGGGACAACATGAATCTATATAAATAAATATCTACACAAAATATTGTCGACATTTCAAATTACTAAACACTATATAATAACAAGAGTATCGGTCACATTCATGAAACCAGATTAGATGTGATAAGACATGATAAAAACAATTCATGAACACATTATCTCTTTCGTCCTAAATCCACAGAAAAAATAATATGTCTATTAATTCAAAAACATAACCCTTGACATATACCAAAAACATAAATTTTATTGAAAAATAAATAATTTCATTCATGTTAACATATATTTTCACTATAAATGGGTTAGAAAATCTTAGGAATATGTTCAACCCTATGTTAAGATGACAGCCTACCTCCAACTACCATGATAAAATAGTAAAACAAAAAAAGAAACATGGCTCTTATAAAATTTTGTAATATACCAAACCTGATTAGCTGGAATGGTTTTCATCCCAGTGGAACCATGTGACCCTAAGAATGAATCTTAATACAATACAAGTGGTCAACTAGTAATAAGGATTTAGGTAAAAAATGTTGGGAGGATATACCATTAAGAAAAAATATTGTTAAATCATCACAGAAAAAACAAAAACAATAATGAAACATAATAAGTAGTATACATGGACGTTGTAACTATGGTAAAACCATATATATGAAATAAAAAAATGTTATAAAAAATAAATATCACTTTAATGTCACACATTAATAATAAAATTAACATAACATTTCAGCCGACCATATGAATGGTAGATTAGAATATAGAAATAAAAAAGTTCACCACAATGTTTGATCTCAAGACCTTGCAAGGACCTATCTCTATACTCCACCATCTAGATCATACATTAATCAAAGGGGCATTTCTCTTATATATTCTAATTAAAACTAAATTGACATCTGTATCAGTGTTCCAAATCATGGTGTTACTGTAACTCAGTAGTCCCCCAACAATTATTTTTCTCAACAAATCTAGTATGTTTGATATGAAATGATATTTAGTAATGTAAATAAATAACCAATCATATTATGGAGATACTTATAGCCATATCATGTGTTACTATACTAGATTCATATGATTCCAAAATATGATGTTTCATCCATGGTTTAAGATCACTATAGTTGAGAATGATCTAAAACTCTTCATCTCATATTCCATGGAACATTAGTTTTCACTTTCAAATCATATACTTTAATGAAATACCTCTAGTATATATAATTAGTCAATGATATATAAAAAACACATTTTCTCATTGAATAATGTATCACCACTACATTGTTGTAGTGAAAATTTTATCATCTTACAATAATAGTAGAGAATGATTTATTTCATGGTGAATGATTTGTGGCACAAAAAAAATACACTGATTAATGATTTGTCACCACATCATGACCTATTAGTGGCCAAAACCCCAACATAGAAATTTTCTATATAACACAATCCAATAAAACACTACATTTCTATGTGAATTACAAGCCACCAAGACAATTACTAATATGGATGAGTCACCAATAATAAAAATTTTAAATCATCAACTAATGTGGTAGAAACACTTCTATCCAATGATCATGGGAAAAAATTCACCGACATGAAATGATAGAAAATTAATAATAAAGAATTAATTAAATTATATATGTGATCAATATATCACTATATATATATCTGAGTCGAGATTTTCATCACTGGTCATGTAAATATACTAGTAATGGATGAATTCCCATTATATTACGTCACAATCAAATTTATTTATTATATAGTATAATCTAAGAAACTTCTCACATCCCTATAATCATATATCCTGTGGTCCAAAACCAATTATGATTCTTAAATAACCTTTTTTGTAAAAATGTTCATTCTATATATGGTCATCGATTTCCATGCCATAGTAGAATAATCCTGATATCACCACTCAAAGTCCCCAAACAATGTCAGTAGCACCATAGGGAAAAATGTTATTATTTATATTATGTTTAGTGAATAAAAAAATGATTTAAACTTTCCACAATTTAAATGAAACACGGAAAGTTCTTAAATCATAATGGGAATGATTAGGGGTAACATGTCATTACCCGCCCAAGTGGGGCCTATGTCGCGACTCCCTAAGCCCACCTAGAATATGCTAGGGGAAAGTGATTAGCACTGAGTATGCATATTACTAGAATGGGAGGAATTTTCTAAGTAATAATACACACACACACAAACACAGACCCAAGCCAAAAATATATGAAATATAAATAAAAACTAAATAAAAAATTCAGGCATACAACTAAACCCAACCAATATAGTACAATAGAATGTAAAGTGTGCAGAGTAAACTAGTCCAGAATACAATAGCACCCAAAGAAAGAGTTGGAAAACTACAAATCCAAACCTTTAAGCATGAAATGGGTACGAGAACTACTTATCATAGTCAAATGAACACTGAGGCCTATAAAGAAACTCAAAATGCATGTTCCGTTTCAAATCCTCCATGGAATCCGTCAAAAGGTTGCTCGTCTGTACAAGATACAACACGTGTAGGCAATGCTTATGTATGGGAGTATATCAATACTCAGTAGAGGACCCTGAAAACCTCAAAGAAATACAAAAAGTAAATGCATTGTCATCTCTTTTCAAAATATGTCTACAGAACATATCATAAGATAATCATATCCAGATTTACTTCAAACCCAGACTTGTAGTATAGAGGTAAATCACAACGACTGCATACCCATGATAGGGATTCAGTCCGATTATTCCATGAAGAGCTTTTCCAGGACATCTCACTCCATGATTTTGATATCTCTGATGATGTATTTTCGATAAGTACATTCTTCAAAAATTATCACAAGAGAGAGAGGGAGAGAGACACAATAATAAATATGAAGTGGGAATGAATACACTCATTCTAAGAGAACTCAATCCTGAGTGGGGAAAGATCATGAAACATATATGTGGATCATTAACATGGGATTGGGATATACAATGACTCAACTATATTCACCTACTATGTATAGGATAGGTGTCCTTTAGGATTTTTCATGTTGATACCTAACTCTACCTAAGGCTAATAATGGGTAGAGGATCTCACTATGGGGCTATCAAATGAATTATGACTCTATATAGAAAGTCCTACTGAAGGAATCATACTTCGGTGGGAGGAAATGATACCACAACATTAGGGGAATGAGTAAATAGGGCACTAACCTAAATTAAACATGTCCAAGGAATGGTGGACAAGATGATTTATCCATGTATAGATAAGTACATAGTGTGTTGATAGGTCACATGCCATGTCCTATGACCCTGGGTAGTACCCATGTACAACATCCCTTGTCAAAGATCATGTCATGTAGAAAGAGATATACATGGTGTGTAAGAACGTGAAACATCACGTACAACTATCTGGTGGTCACTCTGTGTACATTGATCATGTTCTCGTACATGGCTTCAACCCGTGTTTTCTAACTCATGTAACAATACAAGGGGTAACCCACGTAACTGGCCAGGTCTGGTCGTGTGGTGGAGGACATTTCATGTACTCCACCCCATGTTTATCTATCATTTGAGATAAATATTGATTCTCGTGTAAGGACCCACATGTCATGTGATAGTTTTCACATTCTGTTTCATCCCTTCTGGCATCACAAAACCCTAATTGCCTTTGATACAGCCCCACATGATGAGTTGTTCTGAGAACACACCGTCTTTTTTGTGATATTCCACAACCTATTATTTTTTGTCTGGCACTTCGGCCTATCTTTTATCTCTCGATCTAGCTGTCTGATCATAAATAAACTCAATATTCATGGTCACCTTGACACCATAAATATGATTCTGTTGATTTTCAACCATAAATTGGACCCAAAAATGGGTTTCGATCCACCCGCATGATGAAACTATGATGAAAATATTATCTTGAAACGAGATGATTAAATCTTCGCCATTATCGTTGCACCTCCATTAGGTCTTCATGATGTTAAATCTCTAATTTTGGATCATTGGGTTTCAAAAAATATGTGCAATAAACATCTATAGAAATTGGCTTCGAATCCCCTTAACACGGGAGACCGCCTTTGGCGGTTGTAGGCCTTAAAAAAAGCTTCAGCATCCCTGCCCCCTCCACTCAAGAAACCTTGCCCATGCCCCATCGGTTGTCCCCCATATCCCTTCATCCTCTTCCGTCACCCACCGTCCCCTCTCCGCCCTCCACCACTCGACGCTCATCCCATCACCGCCCTCCACCCTCCGCCCTCCGCCCTCCACCCACCACCCGCTCCGCCCTCCACCCCCTCTGCCCTCTGCCCTCCGTCCTGCACCCTCCACCATCCGACCTCCGACCTCCACCCCCCCGTCCCTCTTCCCACCGCCCCCTCTGCCCTCCATCCTCTGCACTCTGCCTTCCGGCATCCGGCCTCCGCCCCCTCGGCCCTCCACCCCATCAGCCCTCAGCCCTCCACACTCCACCCTCCACCCTCCACCCTTTCATTGGTTGTCCCACATCCCTTCACCACCCTCTGCTCCGGCTCTCCGCCATCCCCCATACCCTTTCTCTTCGTCCCCCTCCCTTTCCACACAATCGCCGCCCATCCCCTTCCTCAATGTCCCCTCTCGTGAGGCTCCACCGCTGCCCAGTCCCCACCCTCCCAGCAAAGCCGCTACTCATCCCCTCGCCACTATTGCCCGTCCACTCCGATTCCCCGCTATCCTTTGTCCCCTTCCTCATCGTCCCATCGTTGCTGAATTGTCGCCACCACACTGCCTCCTCTCCTCTGACTCACTGCTGCCGCCACCACCCATCCCCTCCCATGTCACACCGTCTCCATCTCCGGCTCCCCTCCATTGCCTCTCCTCTCCCCCACAGCACCTCCTTCAGCTCCCTTCCCTTCTAGGTTTGTAGCGCCATCAGGTATGACATGACATGGGATTTTACTTACATTCCATTATCTAATATCTTGTTTATTATTCAGATATATAATTTGATTATTTTGTCAATGGTCCACAAGAAATTGGATAGTATTTATTTTAAATATATTTGATATGAAAAATTCATGTAATAAGTCTTGTGTAAATATTTCTTATACAAATATTATTATGGATAAGAGTTGGATTGATCTTCCAAATCGAACATCTAGAGAATATTTCAATGGAATTATGCAGTTTATTGACTTCACCAGAGGATTTGAAAGTGACTATTTTAGTTATCCATGTAGATAATGTACTAATAGATATCAATTTAAACAAGATACTGTGAGGGAGCACCTATTCATTAATGGATTTCTAAAAAATTATAAGAGTTGGACTCATCATGGAGAAGAATATGTTCATTGTCAAAATATAGATGCATTTTAGATTGATGTTGATGGAAGTATGAATAACTTAATGCATGAAATGATTAATGAAATGGTACCTGGGTTGGATCCTGAATGCATTGAAATCCAGAATCTTGAGACCGATGAGATAAATCTTCGCTCTGGTGAAGATCGTGATTCGAGGAGGTTTTATGAAGCACTTTATGATGCAAAAACAGAATTATTTCATGGATGTACTTATTACAATAAACATTCGTTTATCATGGAGTTTTTGCATTTGAAGACTTTGAATCAGTGGTCAGACACATCATTCGAAATGATTTTGGTGTTATTGAAAAAGGTTCTTACTATCAATGCTAAGATTCCCGAGTCATATTACCATGTTCGTAAGTTGACAGATAACTTTGGTATTACATATGAGACCATAGATGCATGTGCAGACAACTGTAAGTTGTTTGGAAACGAAACTACCCATTTGGATATTTGTATGGTTTGTGGCACTTCCAGGTGGAAAGAAAATAGGGGAAATCAGACTCATCAAAGTCAGATTGTGATACAGGGGAAATCGATTGTTGTAAATAAAATGCCTTACTTTCCCCTTAAACTGTGGTTGAAATTATTTTTTATGCCATCTAATGTTTCTAATTTAATGAGATGTCATGAAGAAATAATTCATGAAAGTGATATGTTAACCCACCTGACAGACTCTCATATATGGAAGGATTTTGATAAGAGACACCCCAATTTTGCTAAAGATGTTCGTAATGTCCGATTGGGGTTTGAAGCATATGGTTTCAATCCATTCAATTCTATAGTTGGTGCAACTCATAGCACATGGAAATTGGTTTTGGTTCTATATAATCTTCCTATGTGACATTGTATGAAGCAACAATTTACATTAATTTCCAATCTTATTGATGGACCTAGAAGTCTGGGGGATAATATTGATGTTTAACTTCATCCATTTATTGATGAGTTGGATGACTTTTGGGGTTATGGTGTGATGAATTATGACTGTGAAACAAATTAAATGGTCAAACTGTAGGCTTCTTTGTTGTGGACAACTAATGACATCCCTGCTTATGAAAATTTATCAAGCTGGAGTATGAAAGGGGAATTTTTTTTCCCATGTTGCAATAAAAGTAAAAAAATATGTATGGCTTAATCATTCCAAAAAATGGGCGTACATGGGTCACAGACATTTTCTCCCCCCTCATCTGAGGTTCAGAAAGGTCAAAGTGGTATTTGATGGTTCTAAAGAGTTCAGCCCAACACCAAAGATCATGACAGGAGTCAAAATGTTATCTCATATTGAGGAAGAAAACAATTTAGCAGTATCTGAAATTTAGGATTTAGTGGCTCATCCATTACATAATATTCGTGCTGCAGGTAGGCAGCGCTATCACAATTGGAAAAAGGGAAGTATTTTTTATAGTCTTACATATTAGAAAACTAATATACCAAGGCAAAATTTGGATGTCATGCACGTTGAAAAAAATGTTTTTGAAAACATATTAAAGACCATTTTAGGTTTCAGTTGAAAATCAAAGGACCATGTTAATGCACATCATGATTTGGATGAAATGGGTTTAAGGAAATAGTTTCATTTACAGTTAGCTGAAAGAAACAAGGAATATAGTCATGTTGCACAGTATACAATGACTACAAAAGAGAAAGATAAATTTCCTTCTATTTTGAAGATTCTTAAGGTGAATTATGGTTACTCTTCTAATATTTCATTGTGTGTGAATCTGATGAGCAGGACATTCCAATGGTTGAAAAGTAATGAAAATCACATACTACTTCATCAATTTTATCAAATCCCAATTTTTGATTGTTTGTCCCCAATGTTGATCAGCTGTTGATTGAGAGGAGTAATTTTTTAGATAGCTTTGTTTAAGAAATCAACAAATGAGTGATTTAAAAATTTTCCAGAACCAAATTGTACTTACACTTTTTCACTTTTAGAAACGGTTTCCCCCCTCATTTTTTGATGTTATGGTCCACTTGATAGTGAACCTAACTGTTGAAGTAATGGCTACTGGTCCAGTGCAATTCAGGTGGATGTATCCTGTTGAGAAATATTTCAGTACATTGAAACAATTTGTACACAACAGAGCATGTCCGGAGGAATCAATAGCCAATGGTTATTTGATGGATGAGCCCTATCTGATTCATGATGGTCTAGTTGTAGAAGGAACCATTTTTTATATGGACAACATTTAGTGGATACAAGAGCATCAATATATCGTGTTCAATACTACATTAGTTGCACCATTAATATAGTAAGTGTCTTATCACTTCTATTGTTTAACTTTTATATGTTTTTTTTCATAAGTTAATCATTTAACATTGCGATATCATTTTTAGGAAACACATTAATGAGAAGAAAGAAGAGATTTATCATGCGACTAAGTATCAAATTTAACAATATCATTATGGGTCATTTCATGATTGGTTCAATGATTATATAAGTATAAATTGATTTTCCTTATGAGTGAAGTATTATACTGATTTCGTTCTGCACAAATCATTATTGAATTCTAAGAATTATGTAGGTTCATAAGCTGAGGGAGTTAGGGGACCCCATGATAACTGATGAATTTATCCAACTGGTTGAGGGTCCATCTATAACAGCTCGTAGTTATAAAGATATAGATGCTAATAGTTTTTTATTTCACATTAAAGATGTTGATGACAAATGAGAAACACAAAACAATGGAATTGTTTGTCCATTCATTGATTCTGGTTATTACTATGGTCAATTGATAGACATCATTGAATTTGTATATGCACACGGGTTAAAGTACATATTGTTAAAGTGTAATTTGGTTGATGCAGTGCGTGGATGTAAAGTCGATCAATATCAGTTTTCATTGGTGAATTTTAACTATATGTTATACAGAAATGAACGAGTTGATAATGAACCTTTCATTTTCACATCACAAGAAAAACAAGTATTCTTCGTTACTTTGCCTTCGATTCCAACTTGACACGTTTCTCTTAAAATGACCTGGTGAGGAGTGTTTTTATTTTAACAAGATGAACCCCAGACTATTCCGTTTGTTTCCATACAACTTGATCAACATAACATTGTTCAACATGAAGAATATATGTATTGGGTCAGAGCAGTCGTTGAAGGATAAATCGTCGATCATCATGCTTAATGAAAGGTATAATTGTTTTCCCGCTATTCAGTATTGAATGTCCTAAGATATCATAAATTATCTATCCATTTTATAAATCCTTGTAGTTTTTAATCCTCACTTTTTGAATTTTATTCATTTATTAATATATTTGGGTGATTTATCTTTTTGTATCATCACGTTATTGTCAGTGTATATTCCCATTGAGGTATTATTCATTTTCTTCATCTACTGCTTGAATTTTTATTAATTCAATCTGAAATTTTTCTATGCATTGATTGGTTTTGTACATAATTTTTATATATTTTTTGTTAACTATATGATTTTTTAAAATCCATTCACAACATAAAATTCAATCCCTTTTTGATTAACAACTATACAAGTTTTATTTTTTTTAAACAATCCAATTTATCTTTTGGACACTTTGGATATTCCCCTTTCTAATGTTTTCTATGACTACAGGAATGTCAGTGGAAAAGGAAACAGATCCACATCATCCACTTTAGCCATCTAGGTATCAGGGTCGAGGTATGTTTGAATTTCATTGTTTCTATTTTGTATTTAATTGATAAACACAGACATATATATATTAATAACATCTGTCAAATTATATATATAATTTTTTCAACAGGATTTGACTCGACTGCTTCTTCCTCTCGCAAGAGAGGCCCTGGTCCTGGAATTTTATCATGGACTTCCAACACGACATTTGATGATTCCATTGATGAGCTATTTCATCCTATGGTATTGAATTCCCCTGCATTTATTCATCAGTTGGGTCATATCATACTTGAACCACATTGATTTCCATTGACCACACGTGACTAGGCTTCTATCCCTCTGGATACATAAGATCATCTTTGGAGGGAGGTTTAGGTAAGAAGACCATTTTACTTTCTTCCCTATATATAAACAATACTAACATATGTTATTGTTTTTATTAATATAAAAATTTGTAAGTTTCCCTGATGAGTTCTGGCCCATGGGTATGAGAAAATGTTGTAAGATGTGGAATGATTATAAAGGAAAAGTCAAGAGGGACCATTGGGTACCAAATGTGGATGCCCCAAACATTCTGGGAAAATTCCCGAGAGTTGTCATCCCGGCTCAGTGGCATTACTTAGATGCATATTGGTCTACTGAGGGTGTTTCGTTTTGTATATTTATTTTGGTATGTATATTTTCAAGAATGTGTGATTTGTTTGAAATTTGAATTAATTGAATGTAGGAGGTGTCAGCATGCCATTCTGAGAATCGAGCGTTTCAGGGACTACCTCACAGGCTCGGGACACATCACATGTCTAAGATTCGACATGAGGTACTTATTATTCATTTTTTAATTTATTAGTTTATATGGTTTTCTGTTTCTATTATATTCATATACAGTTACGGGAGCAAGGTGCACCGATAGATAAAATGTCGGTGTGGATGAGGACCCGTGATCAAAATGATCCAAAGGCTGTAGCAATGATAGTAAGTGATTATACTCAGTAAAAATAATTAGATAAATATGTATATTAAAATATATATGTATATATATTTAAACATTTCACAGGATCAATTTGAAGCTGAGTTTGAACAGCTGCCAGAGGACCAGTGACAGCTTCCCATGTGAAGGGATGGGATCTTTCATTGTATTATTGGTTAGGATGGGCATGGATATAGTTTGACCTATGGAACAGGGATTCCACATTCTGTAGTATCACATGTTGTGGGTTTTAGCCCTGCTGTTGCTCAGATGAAATAGCAGTTGTCAGATTTCAAGGCACGTTTGCGCGCTTCCAAGGAGGTAAATGTACAAATGATCGCTGAGGTTAGAGCACTGTGGGAATATGTGCATGTAGGTGATGGTGTAGGGGATCATATGACACAGGTTTATGTTTTATTTATTTATATAATTTATATTATTTTTTATGAAAATATTCATAATTTTTATTTATTGTAGGCACATGGCCCACTGAATGGAGGTAGCAGTCATGACCACGCATGATGCATCATATTCACTAGGTTTGTTTTTTTATTAGTGGGGTTGTTATTCTGGTTTAGGTTGGGTTCCTAGTGAGATTTTTTAGATTTGGGGGTATCATGTGTGTTCTGGACTTTTGCAATGTTTGTGTGCCCGAACTGAGAAATAATCATGAAACTGATTAATGATTTGGATATTTTTAGTTCATTTTATACATTAATGTTTTCTATTTCATGTTCTATGAATAGTTTTTAAAAAACAATGTGATTCCTAATAGAAACCATGGAACTAGTTTTTGGTGATTGAGCTCAAGTTCACTATTTGTAGCCCCCTGGCCCACCCCGGACAACCCCCCCCCCCCCCCCCCCCCCCCCCGCACCCCGGAATTCATTAGGACAATTGAACATTAGTTCATTAGGGAAATTTTTCCTAAGGATGTTAGGTCATTAGAAAAATTGGCCAGTTAGCCAATTGTCCAATTATAGGTAGGGAAAATGGCCATTAGGACCTTATTCCATTATTACCACAATAAAACTAGATGATAGGACATTATTCCAATTGTTAGTTAGGCCACAATTCCATTAGGGCATTAGGGCATCAGGTGATTCGGTAAATGGGATAATTTGACATTGGGTCATTTGGAAAATTGACCTTTAAGCCATTAGGATAATTGATCATTACGTTTTTAGGCCAATTTTCCATTAGTCCAATTAGTCATTATCCCCCCCCCCCCACACCACCGGACATCCCCCCACCCCCGGATATCACCCCCACCCCAGATAACCCCCCCCCCCCCCCACTGGACGGCCCCCCACACACGCATTTCAAGTGTGACAAACACCTCAAAAACACATATTCTGCCATGTCGCGCAAACAGTGCAGACGAATGACATGTCGTCTCCTTTTACACTAGAAGAATAATAATTAGAGTGTTTTCAAATCATGTCGATGTTGTTCGTTATGCATTTGACCTTTAAATAGATGTTTTGGCCATTTACGACAAGCGGGGTGCACTTCTGATCACTGCGGTCAAGCGACACCACTGATTGACGTGAAGTCTACCCCGACCATTTCAAAATTCACCCACCCTTTATTGCCATCTTATTTCATGGCATTCCGATGTCGTTTGGCTGGTTCGGATCACCCCACGCATGCTTTCCAAACGTGCCAAAACGGCGTGTAACGGTCGAATTCAGAGTAAACGTGCTTAGAATGACCTGAAATCACACAAAAACAATATGAATATTATTCATGACATTTAGGAGGAGATGACACATCAATCATATGTGTGGTGTGCGCGGTACGACCGAATATGTTGTATTGAACCGTTCGACGTGCTCTAAAAACGTGTGTTGGGTCGTCAAAACCAGTCAAACAACCTCGTAATTCCATGAAATCATACGACAACAACCGTTGTGTAAATTGTGAAAAGGTCATGTAGACAGAATGTCAATCGGAGGTGTTGTTTGACTGCGATGACAGGAAATGCATTTGCGGAGTCATAAAACACCAAAATGGCATGTAACTGTCGAATTCAAAGCAAACTATCTCATAATGACTTGAAATAACACAAAAACAATAGGAATAACATTTTTGACATGTATGAGGTGACGACGCATCAATCATAAATGCGGTGTGTGCGGTACGACTGAATATGTTGTTTTGAATAGTTCGGCGGGCTCTAAAAAGGCACGTTGGGTGGTTAAAACAAGTCGAACGACCTCGAAATGCCATTAAATCATAAGAAAACAACTATTGTATGAATTGTAAAATTTTCGGGTAGAGAACACATCAATCGGAGGTGTCATTTGACCGTGGTGATCGAGAACACATTTTTAGGGTCACAAAATGCCAAAATGGAGTGTAACGGTCAAATTTAGAGAAAACGTTCTCAGAATTGCTACAAATAAAATGAAAAGAATAAGAATACTATTCTTGACATGTAGGATGAGACGACACATCAATTGGAAAAGTGGTGTGCATGGTACGACAGAATATGCTGTTTTGAACAGTTCAGCGTGCTCTAAAAGGGCGCGTTGGGTGGTCCAAACCAGCCAAACGACCTCAAAAATCCATGAAATGATATGAAAACAACTGTGGTGTGAATTTTGAAATGTTCTGTTAGATGGCATGTCAATCACGAGTGTTGTTGGACCGCGGTGACCAGAAATGTATTTCCGGGATCAGAAGACGCCAAAACGGCGTGTAACGGTCGAGTTCAATGAAAAATTGCTCATAATGGCATGAAATCACACGAAATCAATAGGAATATAATTCTTCACATGTAGAGGGACATAGAACATCAATTGGACGTGCGGTGAGTGCAGTATGACCAAATATTCTGTTTTGAACAGTTCGACGCACTCATAAAGGACGCGTCGGGTGGTCAAAATCATCCAAACGACCTCAGAATTCCACAAAATCATATGACAAAAACCGGGTGTGAATTTTGAAATGGTCGGGAAAATGGCACATTAATTAGGGGTGTCTTTTGACCGCGGTGACCGTCTATGCACTTCTGGGGTCATAAAACGCAAAAATGGCGTGTAACTGTTGAATTCAGAGCAAAATTTATCAGAATGGCTTGAAATCACTCGAAAAAAATAGAAATAGTATTTGTGACATGTAGAAGGAGACGAAGCGTCAATCAGATGTGTGGTGTGTGCGGTACGACTGAATTTGTTGTTTTGAATAGTTGGGCGCGCTCTAAAAGGATGCGTTGGGTTGTCAAAACCAGCCGAACGACCTAGGAATGACATGAAATCATACTACAACAATCGTGGTGTGAATTGTGAACTGTTTGGGCAGAAGGCATGTAAATTGAAGGTGTCGTTTGACCGCGGTGACTGGAAATGCATTTCTGGTGTCATAAAACACCAAAACGGCGTGTAACAGTCGAATTCTGATAAAACTTGCTCAAAATGGATTGATATCAAATGAAAACAATTGGAATTATATTCATGACATGTAGGAGTAGACGAAACATCAATCAGACGTGCGGTGTGCGCGAAACAACCAAATATACTATTTTGAACAGTTCAGCAAGCTCTAAAAGGGCGTGTTGGGTGGTCAAAACCAGCCGAACGACCTCAGAATGCCATGAAATCATATGAAAAAAACCGTGGTGTGAATTTTAATATTTTTAGGTAGACTTCACATCAATCAGAGGTGTATTTTAACCGCGGTGACCAGAAACGCATTTTTGGAGTCATAAAATGCCAAAACTGCGTGTAACGGTCGAATTGAAAACAAACGTGCTTAGAATGACTTGAAATAACACAAAAACAAAAGGAATAGTATTCATGACATGTAGGTAGAGACTAAAATCCAATTGGACGTGCGGTGTGCATGGTACGACCGAATATGCTATTTTGAACAATTTGGCGCTCTCTAAAAGGGCGTGTTGGGAGGTCAAAACCAGTCAAATGACCTCGAAATGACCTGAAATAATGAGACAACAACTGTGGTGTGAATTGGGAAATGGTCAGGTAGATGACACATTAATAAGAGGAGTTGTTTGACTGCGGTGACCGGAAACGCATTTCTAGAGTCATAAAAAGTCAAAACGGTGTGTAGCCATAGAATTCAGAGAAAACATTCTAAAAATGACTTGAAATTACACAAAAACAATAGTAATAGTATTCATGACATGTAGGAGGAGACGTCACATCAATCAGACGTGCAGCGTACGCGGTACGACCGAATATGCTGTTTTGACCAGTTCGGTGTGATCTAAAAGGGCGTGTTGGGTGGTCAAAACCAGACAAACAATATTGGAATGCCATTAAATCATACGACAACAACTGTGGTATAAATTTTGAAATGGTTGGGTAGACGACACATCAATTTGAGGCATCCTTTGAACGTGGTGACCAGAAATGCATTTCTGGAGTCATAAAATTCCAAAATGGCATGTGACGGTCGAATTCAGAGAAAACGAGCTCATAATGACTTGAAATCACATGAAAACTATAGGAATATTATTCGAGAAATGTAGAAGGAGACAACACGTCAATCAGACATGTGATGTGTGCAGTATAACCGAATATGCTGTTTTGAACAGTTCGTCACGCTCTAAAATGGCACGTTGGGTGGTCGAAACCAGTCGAACGACCTCATAATTCCATTAAATCATACAAAAATAACCATGGTGTGAATTGAGAGATTTTCGGGCAGACGACACATCAATCAGAGGTGTCATTTGACTGCGGTGACCGAAAAAGCATTTCTGGGGTCATAAAACGCCAAAACGGCGCATAATGGTTGAATTCAGAGAAAACAAGCTCAAAATTCATTGAAATCACACGAAAACAATAAGAATAATATTCGTGACATGTTGGAGGATATGACACCTCAATCGGACGTGTGGTATGCACAGTACGACCAAATATGCTGTTTTGAACTGTTCGGCGCGCTCAAAAAGGGCGCGTTGGGTGGAAAAACCCAGCCAAACGACCTCAATAATGCCATTAAATCATATGAAAACAATAGTGGTGTGAATTGTGAAATGGTCGAGCAGACAACACGTTAATCAGAGGTGTCGTTTGATCGCGGTGACCGGAAATGCATTTTCAGGGTCATAAAACGCCAAAACAATGTGTAACGGTCGAATTCTGATAAAAATTTCTCCGAATGGATTTAAATCATATAAAAACAATAGGAATAGTTTTTGTGACATGTATAATGATTCACACATCAATCAGACGTGCGGTGTGCGTGGTACAACCAAATATGCTATTTTGAAAAGTGCAACGCGCTCTAAAAGGGCACGTTGGATGGTCAAAACCATCTGAACCACCTTGGAATGCCATGAAATCATACGACAATAATCGTGGTGTGGATTGTGAAATGGTCAGGTAAACGGCACGTCAATCGGAGTTATCGTTTGACCACAGTGATCGGAAACAAATTTCCAGGGTCAAAAAATGCCAAAACGGTTTGTAACGGTCGAATTGAGAGAAAATGTGCCCATAATGGATTGGAATCACACAAAAACAATGATAATAGTATTCGAGACATGTAGGAGGAGACATCACATCAATCATACATGCGGTGTGCACAGTACGACTGAATATTCTGTTTTAAATAGTTCAGCGCGCACTAAAGGGGCGTGTTGGGTGGTCAAAACCATCCGAACGACCTCAGAATACCATAAATCATATGACAACAACCGTGGTGTGAATTTTGAAATGGTCAGGCAGAAAACACATTAATCAAATGTGTCTTTTGACCGTGGTGACTGGAAATGCATTTTCGGGGTCATAAAATGCCAAAACAGCTTGTAATGGTCAAATTCATGGAAAACGAGCTCAAAATGGCTTGAAATCACACGGAAATAATAGGAATATTATTCGTGACATGTAGAAGAGAATAAACATCAATCGGACATGTGCTGTGCATGGTACGACTGAATATGTTGTTTTGAACAATTTAGTGCGCTTTAAAAGGGCGTGTTGGTGATGAAACTGACCATAAGATATTTCAATGCCATGAAATCATTCGACAACAACCATGGTTTGAATTGAGAATTGTCTAGGCAGATGACACGTCATTCAGAGGTGTCGTTTGACCGCAGTGATTGGAAACGCATTTCTAGAGTCACAAAATCCAAAACGGCGTGTAACGGTCTAATTCAAAGAAAAATTTCTCATAATGACATGAAATCACGAAAAAACAATAGGAATATTATTTTTGATATGTAGGAGGAGACAACACGTCAATAGGACGTGCAGTGTGCGCGGTATGACCGACTATACTATTTTCAACAGTTCGGCACGCTCTAAAAGGGATCGTTGGGCAATCAAAACCAACCGAACGACCACAGAATGCCATGAAATCATACAAAAACAACCGTGGTGTGAATTTTAAAATGTTTAGGTAGACGGAATGTCAATTGGATGTGTCATTTGATCGCGGTGACAAAAAATGGATTTCAGAGTCATAACACGACAAAACGGCATGTAACGGTCTAATTCTAACGAAAACTACTCAGAATGACTTAAAATGACATGAAAACAATAGGAATAGTATTCGTGACATGTATAAGGACACAGAATGTCATTCATACATGTGGTGTGTGCAGTACGACCGAATATGATGTTATGAACAGTTCGATGCGCTCTAAAAGGGCGCGTTGGGTGGTCAAAACCAGCCGAATGACCTCAGAATGCCAATAAATCATAAGACAACAACTTTGGTGTAAATTGTAAAATGGTCGGGAAGACGGCATGTCAATCGGAGATGTTGTTTGACCGCGGTGACCAGAAACGCATTTCTGGAGTCATAAAACGCCAAAACGGCACGTAATGGTCGAATTCAGAGAAAACATGCTCAGAATGACTTAAAATTAAACAAAAACAATTGTAATTTTATTTGATACATGTAGGAGGAGATGGCACATCAATTGTACATGAGGAGTGCGTGATACGACCGAATATGCAGTTTTGAATAGTTCAACGCTCTAAAAGGACGCGTTGGGGGGTCAAAACCATCCAAACGATCTTGGAATGCAATGAAATAATACGACAACAACTGGGGTGTGAATTGTGATATAGTTGGGCATACTCCACATCAATCAGAGGTGTCATTTGACTGCAGTGA
Source organism: Viscum album (assembly GCA_963277665.1). Taxonomy (NCBI): domain Eukaryota; kingdom Viridiplantae; phylum Streptophyta; class Magnoliopsida; order Santalales; family Viscaceae; genus Viscum; species Viscum album. Next base: position 1,299,161,673 of record OY728140.1, on the reverse strand, counting down.
CCGGAAACACATTTCCAGGGCCATAAAACGCCAAAACAGCGTGTAACGGTTGAATTCGGAGTAAACGTACTCAGAATGACTTGAAATCACACAAGAAAAATAGGAATAACATTCGTGACATGTAGGAGGATATTGAATGTCAATTAGACATGCGGTGTGCACGGTACGACCAAATATGCTGTTTTGAACAGTTCGACGCACTCTAAAACGGTGCATTGGGTGGTCAAAACCAGCTGAATGACCTCAAAATGCAATGAAATCATACAAAAACAATCGTGGAGTAAATTTTAAAATGTTTGGGTAGAAAACACATCAATAAGAGGTGCCCTTTGACCACGGTGACAGGAAAAGCATTTCCGGGGTAAAAAAATACCAAAATGGCGTGTAATAGTTGAATTCCGAGCGAACGTGCTCAGAATGAAATGAAATCACACAAAAATAATTGAAATTGTATTTGTGACATGTAAGAGGAGACATCAAGTCAATCGGACAAGCGGTGTGCGTGATACGACCGAATATGCTATTTTGAACAGTTCAGTGCGCTCTAAAAGGGCGCGTTGGGAGGTCAAAACCAACTGAACGACCTCAAGAAGCCATTAAATCATAAAAAAATAATTGTGGTGTAAATTTTTAAATTTTTGGGTAGAAGACACATCAATCGAAGGTTTCATTTGACCGCAGTGACCGAAAATGCATTTCAGAGTCATAACACGCCAAAATGGCATGTAACGGTCGAATTTTGAGTAAACCTGCTTAGAATGACTTGAAATCACAAAAAAAACAATATAAATAGTATTAGTGACATGTAGTAGGAGACGGTATGTCAATCAGATGTGCAGTGTGCGTGGTACGACCGAATATTCGGTTTTGAAGAGTTCGACGGGCTCTAAAGGGCGCGTTGGGTGGTCAAAACTAGTTGAACGACCTCAGAATTCCATGAAATCATATGACTACAACCGTGGTGTAAATTTTGAAACGTTCGGGTAGACAGAACACCAATCAGAGGTGTTGTTTGACCACGATGACCAGAAACATATTTTTGGAGTCATAAAACGCCAAAACGACGTGTAACAGTCGAATTCAGAGCAAACGTGCTCAGAATGACTTGAAATCACATGAAAACAATTGGAATATTATTCGTGACACGCAAAATGAGACGGTATGTCAATCGGACGTGAGGTGTGCATGGAATGACCGAATATGTTGTTTTGAACTGTTTGACGCTCAAAAAGGGTGTGTTGGGTGGTCAAAACCAGCCAACTGATCTTGGAATTCCATTAAATCATATGACAAAAACCATGGCATGAATTGTGGAATGGTCAGGCATATGGTACGTCAATCAGAGGTGTCGTTTGACCGTGGTGACTAGAAACACATTTCCAGGGTCATAAAATTGCAAAACGTCATGTAACAGTACAATTTAGAGAAAACATTCTCAGAATGACTTGAAATCACAAGAAAAAATAGGAGTATTATTTGTGACGTGTTGGAGGATACGACACGTCAATCGGACATGCGGTGTGCACGGTACGACCGGATATTCTATTTTGAATAGTACAGTGCGCTCTAATAGGGAGCGTTGGGTGGTCAAAACCAGCCGAACGACCTCAGAATGCAATGAAATCATACGAAAAAAAATCATGTAGTGAATTGTGAAATGTTCGGGTAGGTAGCACATCAATTGGAGGTTTTTTTTATCCGCGGTTACTGAAAATGCATTTCTAGTGTCATAAAATGAAAAAATGGCGTGTAACGGTCGAATTCAAAGAAAACGTGCTCAGAATGACTTGAAATCACACGAAAACAATATAAATAGTCTTCGTGACATGTATAAGGAGACGGAATGTCAATCGGATGTGCATTGTGTGCGTTACGACCTAATATGCAGTTTTCAACAGTTCGACATGCTCTAAAAAGGCGCGTTGGGTGGTCAAAACCAGAATAACGATCTCGGAATGCCATGAAATCATACGACATCAACTGTGGAGTAAATTGTAAAATTGTCGGGTAGACGTCCTGTCAATCGGAGGTTTTGTTTGACCTCGGTGACCCGAAACGCATTTCCGGAGTCATAAAATGCCAAAATGGTGTGTAATGGTAGAATTCAGAGAAAAAGTGCACAGAATGACTTGAAATCACATGAAAATAATAGGAATAATATTCGTGATATGTAGGAGGAGATAACACGTCAGTCGGACGTGCAGTGTGCGCAGTACGACCGAATATGCTGTTTTGAACAGTTCGTCGTGCTCTAAAAGGGAGAGTTGGGTGGTCAAAACCAGATGAAAGACCTTGGAATTCCATGAAATCATACAACAACAACAGTGGAGCGAATTTTCAAATTTTGGTATAGACTTCACGTCAATCGGAGGTCTCGTTTGACTGTGATGACTAGAAACGCGTTTTCGGGGTCATAAAACTCTAAAACGGTGTGTAACAATCGAATTTTGAGTAAAATTGCTCAGAATGGATTGAAATCACACAAAAACAATTTGAATATAACTCCTGACATGTAGGAGGATACGACACATTAATCAGTTGTGCGGTGTGCACCGTACAACCGAATATGCTGTTTTGAACAGTTCAGCGCGCTCTAAAAGGGTGCGTTGGGTGGTCAAAACTAGCCGAAAGACCTCATAATGTCCTGAAATCATAAAAAAATAACCGTGGTCTGAATTGTAAAATAGTCGGGCAGACGACACATCAATTGGAGGTGTTGTTTGACCGTGGTGACTGATAACACATTTTTGGAGTCGTTAAACGCCAAAACGCCGTGCAAGAGACGAATTCATAGAAAACTTGCTCAGAATGACTGTAAATCGCACGAAAACAATAGAAATAGTATTTGTGACATGTAGGAAGAGATGACACGTCAATCATACATGCAGTGTGGGTAGTTCAATCGAATATCCTCTTTTTAACAGTTCAGTGTGCTCTAAAAGGGCACGTTGGGTGGTCCAATCCAGTTGAACGACCTCAGAATTCCATGAAATCATACAACAACAACCGTGGTGTGAATTTTGAAATGTTCGGGTAGAAGGCATGTCAATCGGAGGTGTCATTTGACTGCAGTGATCAGAAACACATTTCTGGAGTCATAAAAAGCCAAAACAGCATGTAATGGTCGAATTTTCATTATGTGTGGTACGACCGAATATGCTGTTTTGAACAGTTTGGTACGCTCTAAAAGTGTGTGTTGGGTGGTCCAAACCAGTCGAACGAACATTTAATGCCATGAAATCGTATGACAACAACCGTGGTGTGAATTGGGAACTGTTCGGGTAGACGACACGTCAATCAGAGGTGTCGTTTGACTGTGGTGACTGGAAACACATTTCTGGAGTCATAAAACACCAAAACAGCTTGTAATGGTCAAATTTAGAGAAAACATGCTCATAATGACTTTAAATATCATGACAAAATAGTAATATTATTCGAGACATGTAAGAGGAGACGACACATCCATTGGACGTGCGGTCTGTGCGGCAAGACTGAATATTCTATTTTGAACAGTTCGACGCGCTCTAAAAGGGCGTGTTGGGTGGTCAAAACCTATCGAAAGACCTCAGAATTCCCAGAAATCATATGAAAAAAACCATGGTGTGAATTTTGAAATGGTTGGGCAGAAATCACGTCAATCGGAGGTCTCGTTTGATCGTGGTGACCGAAAAGGCATTTTCAGAGTAAAAAACGCTAAAACGACGTGTAACGGTCGAATTCAGAGAAAAGTTTCTCAGAATGACTTGAAATCACACGAAAAAAATAGGAATAGTATTTTTGACATGTAAAAGGATAATTCATTTCAATCGGATGTGTGGTGGGCACGTTACGACTGAATATGCTCTTTTGAACAGTTCGGCGCGCTCAAAAAAGGCGCGTTGGGTGGTCAAAACCAGTCGAATGACCTTAGAATGCCATGAAATCATTCAACAGTAGCCGTGGTGTAAATTTTAAAATGGTCGGACAGATGGTACATCAATAAGAGGTGTCGTTTGACCACAATGACTTGAAACGAATATTCGGAGTCATAAAACGCCAAAACGACGTGTATCAGTCGAATTCAAAGAAAACATGCTCATAATGACTTGAAATCACCCAAAAAAAATAGAAATATTATTCGTGACATGTAGGAGGAAATGGTACATCAATCGAACGTGTGGTGTGTACGGTACAACCAAATATACGGTTTTGAACAGTTCGTTGTGCTCTAAAAGGGCGCGTTGGGTGGTCAAAACCATCCAAACGACCTCGGAATGCCATAAAATCATACGATAACAACCGTGGTGTGAATTGTGAAATGTTTAAAAATAGGGAACGTCAATCGGATGTGTCGTTTGACCGCATGGACTGGAAATGCACTTTTGGGGCATAAAACGCCAAAATGGCATGTAACGGCCGTATTCCGAGAAAATGTGCTCAGAATGACTTTAAATCACAAAAAAAACAATATGAATAATATACGTGACATGTAGAAGGAGATGAAAAGTCAATCGGATGTGCGGTGTGTGCGATACGACTGAATATGCTGTTTTGAACAGTACGTCACCCTCTAAAAGGGCACGTTGGGTGGTCAAAACTAGCCGAATGACCTCCGAATATCATGAAATTACACAAAAATAACTGTGGTGTGAATTTTGAAATGGTCAGGCAGACAACACATCAATAGGAGGTGTTGTTTGACCGCGGTGACCAGAAATGCATTTCTGGAGTCATAAAATGCCTAAATTGCATGTAACAGTAAAATTTAGTGAAAACAAGCTCAGAATGACTTGATATCACATGAAAAAAATAGGAATATTATTCGTGACACATAGGAGGAGACAACATGTCAATCAGACGTGCGGTGTGCACGGTATGACTGATTATACTATTTTGAACAATTCGGTGCGCTCTAAAAGGGCGCATTGGGTGGTCAAAATCAGCCGAACAACTTCAAAAAGCCATGAAATCGTACGAAAACAGTCGTGGTGTGAACTGTGAAACGGTTGGGCAGATGATATGTCAATCGTAGGTGTCAATTTACCACGGTGACCAGAAATGCATTTCTGGAGTCATAAAACGTCAAAATAGAGTGTAAGGTTTGAATTCAGAACAAATGTGCCCAGAATGAATTTAAATCACATGAAAACAATGGGAATATTATTCGTGATAGGTAGGAGGAGACACCACGTCAATCGGACGTGCGGTGTGTGTAGTAAGACCGAATATGCTGTTTTGAACAGTTCGACGCACTCTAAAAGGGCACGTTGGGTGGTCAAAACTAGCCAAATGACCTTAGAATGCCATGAAATCATATAAAAATAACCGTGGTGCGAATTCTGAAATGGTCGGGTAGACGGAACGTCAATCAGAGGTTTTATTTGACCACGGTGACAGGAAATGCATTCCTGGGGTCATAAAATGCCAAAATGGGATGTAACTGTTGAATTTAGAGAAAACATGCACATAATGGCTGGAAATCACACAAAAACAATAGGAATATTATTCGTGACATGTAGAAGGAGACGAAACCTCAATTGGATGTGCGGTGTGTGCGGTACGACCGAATATGTTGTTTTGAACAGTTCAGTGCGCTCTAAAAGGGCGCATTGGGTGGTCAAAACCAGCTAAAATACGTCAGAATTCCATTAAATCTTATGACAACAACCGTGGTGTAAAATTTGAAATGTTCGGGCAGACGACACGTCAATCTAATGTGTCATTTGACCGTGGTTACCGGAAATGCATTTCCAGAGTCAAAAAAGTCAAAACAGTGTGTAACGTTCTAATTCAGAGAAAACTTGCTCAGAATGACATGAAATTACATGAAAACATTAGGAATAGTGTTCATGACATGTAGGAGGAGACGTCATGTCAATCAGACATGTGGTGTGCGCGGTACGACTGAATATGATGTTTTGAAAAGTTCGACATGCTCTAAAAGGGTGTGTTGGTTGGTCAAAACCATCCGAATGACCTCGAAATACCATGAAATCATACAACAACAACCGTGGTGTAAATTTTGAAATGGTAAGGCAGACGGAACGCTAATCAGAAGTATAGTTTGACCGTAGTGATTGGAAACACATTTCTCGAGTCATAAAACGCCAAAACGGCGTGTAACAGTCGAATTCTGAGAAAACAATCTCGTTATGACTTGAAATTACATGAAAACAATCGGAATAGTATTCGGTACATGTAGGAGGATACGAAATATCAATCGGATGTGCGGTGTTCATGGTACAACCGAATAGGATTTTTTGAACAGTTCGACGCACTCTAAAAAGGTGCATTTAGTGGTCAAAACATGCCGAACAACCTCGGAATTCCAGGAAATCATACGACAAAAACTGTGGTGTGAATTGTGAAATGGTCGGGTAGAAGACACATCAATCGGAGGTGTCATTTGACCGTGGTGACCAGAAACACATTTTCGGAGTCATAAAATGCCAAAACATGGTGTAACGGTCGAATTCAGAGAAAACGTGCTCAGAATGACTTGAAATCACTCGAAAATAATAGGAATATTATTCGTGACATGTAGGAGGAGATTACATGTCAATCAGACGTGCGGTGTGTGCGGTACGACCGAATATACTATTTTGAACAGTTCGACGCGCTCTAAAAGGGCACGTTGGGTGGTCAGAACCAGCTGAACGACTTCAAAATTCCATGAAATCATACGAAAACAACCATGGTATGAACTGTAAAATGTTCGGGCAGATGGAACGTCAATTAGAGGTGTCGTTTCATAGCAGTGACCCGAAACAAATTTACACGGTCATAAAACGCCAAAACAGCATGTATCGGGAGAATTCATATAAAACTTTCTTAGAATGACTTGAAATCACACGAAAAAATTAGGAATAATATTCGTGACATGTAGGAGGAGACAAAACATCAATCGGACATGCGGTGTGCATAGTACGACCGAATGCTATTTTGAACAGTTCAGCGCACTCTAAAAGGGCGCATTGGGTTGTCAAAACCAGGCGAATGACCTTAGAATTCCATGAAATCATACGACAACAACCATGGTGTGAATTGTGAAATGGTCGGTTAAAAGTAATGTCAATCGGAGGTGTCTTTTGACCATGGTGACTAGAAACACATTTCTAGAGTCAAAAAACGCAAAAAAATCATCTAACAGTCGGATTCATAGAAAACATGCTCAGAATGACTTGAAATCACAAAAAACCAATAGTAATAGTATTTGTGACATGTAGGAGGAGAAGAAATATCAATATGACGTGCGGTGTGCGCGGTACGACCAAATATGTTGTTTTGAACAGTTCGTCACGGTCTAAAAGGGTGCGTTGGGTGGTCAAAACTAGCCAAACAACCTCATAATGCCGTGAAATCATATAAAAACAACCGTGGTGTGAATTGTGAAATGGTCGGGTAGAAAATATGCCAATCAGAGGTGTCGTTTGACCACGGTGATTGGAAACCCATTTCTGGAGTCATAAAACGCCAACATGGTTTGTAACATTCAAATTCAGAGAAAACATGCTCAGAATGACTTGAAATCACACAAAAAAATAGGAATATTATTCCTGACATGTCATAGGAGACAACACATCAATCAGACGTGTGGTGTGCATTGTAAGACCAAATATGCTCTTTTGAATAGTTTCACGTGGTGTTCATGGAGAGCATTCCTTTTTTAGACCACAAAACACTCCCATAAGCGAAATAAAAGAATTCAAAACAAGAAAAAAAATCCAAAAATGATAAAATATCTTAAATTGGGGGTTTTAAATAATTATAGCACCTATAATATGATGTCATATTTAGTCTTATTATATATATATTAACTGAATAAATATGTTTAATTTACATTTGTTTTGTTTAGTTGTTTTTTTGTTTCTTATTGTAGGTTTATTGAAGCGGAGGATTAAAATGGATTTGGATCCTTGAATAACGTCTCACATTTATTTTTTATGATGATCTTGATGTTCATTTTGTTTGGAATTTGTTTTTTTATGAGTTTTACCCTGTTTTGGTTGATTGGGAACTACAAAAAAAATTAAAAAAATTCTCAGGGATAGCGACCGCCATTGGAGGTCGCTATAGCTCGGCCGAGCATTAGAATAGCGACCCCTACGGGTGGTCACTGTAGCTCGGCCAAGGATCAGTACAGTGACTGCCATTGGCGGTCACTGAGCGGTAATTATAGGCCATTATCTACTGCCATTGGTTGTCGGTAATGGACAAATTTTTTGTAGTGATAATCAATTGTTCATAACCCTGTGCAGAACATGATAAATATAGGGTAAAAAGGAGAGAAGAAATCCAAACAAAAAAGTAAGTAATGAACCTCCACCATCATTCATCACAGTGTTGATCCTCTCCCATTAGAATAATATAATCTATCAAATCAAATGAAATCAAATCATGCGTGGATTAATTCCCCAAAATAAACTCGATAAAAACCCTCCCACAAGAACGAATGATATGTCGGTCAACCTATTCATGTCTTTATTCACGTTCATCCTTTAAATCCAAGAACGGATAATATAATTTAAATAACGACCCCTAACTCTATCATCAATGGAAAGGGAGAGCGTTCATTAGTCGGGATTTGATATTATTGTGAAATGATCCACATGTCGTCGTCTATTGTCATTTGTTAGGAATTATTCATGGTGGATCCTCTCCAACGTTATAGTGGATTCCATGGATCATTTTTAGATTTATGATCCTAACACTAGGCATCTGGTAATTTAAAACCACATAATATATTTCTGATTTATGGAATCGCTAAAATCAAATAATCTTTTAAATTTATTTTATTTTTTTAAAAAAGTCCAAAAATTAACTTTTTCTACTAACTCACGTCCATCGATGTTAGGCCCCACCTAAGGTAAATTCACTAATCTGAATGAAACAATGCCCTCAGATTTCTGATTTGGGAACCCATTTAAATTTTATTCAACATTCTCAAGAAAACTACTCATGTGCGTTATTTAAAAGTATACTTTTTTTCAAAAATTTATTCAGGGAACTCTAGGCCTTAGAATCGTGTGTCGTTGCAAATCCCCATCATGAAATAATTTAATATAATACTCAAAAACAATACCCATAAAATTTGATACATTACACTCTCTCCACCATAAGGCTTTTTGTCCCCAAAATTCCAAAACAAAAGTTACTCAAATAGATGTGGATACTATGAATGAATCTGAGCCTCTATCTCCCATGTTGTCTCTTGAAGATTCACATGCTACCATGGGACAAGCACCATGGGAATAACTCACCAAAAAAGGAACCTCTCCTATCGATTCTCAATCTCCCCCAGGAACTCTTCGAAGGTCCTTTCATCCTCAATGTCAAGCTCTTCCCAGTGGATGTGGTGTGATGGGTTAGGCACATACCTCCTCAACTGCGAAACATGGAAGACATATTGTACCAAATGAAATGGAGGTGGTAAGACACCTCACCAAATCTTCGCAGTATCTAAAAAGGGTTGATGAAACTTGGAGAGAACTTGAAACTTTAGTCAAATATTTGAAACCCTCCTCTTGATGAGTCCCAAAGTAAGACACGGTCTCCCTCGTAGAATTCCAGAGGTCTCTGTCGTGTGTCAGTATAGAACATCTTCTTACTCTTTGTAGTTTTAATCCACTCCAGGCTGGTCTGCACCTTCTTAGTCGTATTTTTCACCAACTCTGGACCCATGAGTGCTGAATCTCTAGGGTCGGTCCAGCAAAGCGTTGACTAGAGGGGTCACCCATATAAATCCTTAAACTATTCCATACATATTGTGGAGTGATATTTTTTGTTGTATGAACCCCCCCCCCCCCCCAGTGGAAGGAGGTCCTCCCAACTATTACTAAAGTCCAGGTCATAGGCCCATAACAAATCCTCAAGAAACTGAATGTTTCTCCCTGTTTGACTGTCTGTCTGGGGACGAAACATTGTTCTAAAATGTATCTAACTCCAAAACACCTCCTACAATCCCTTCCACAACCGGTATGTGAAACTAGTATCACAATCTATACTATCTTCAAATGGAGTCCATGAAGCTGAACTATCTCTTTCACATAGAGGCGTCCCAATCTCTCTATGGAACTGTATTCTCTAATATCGTGGAATTGGTCTGATTTGGTGATTCATTCAATGATTAACTAGATTAAATCATGTGTCTTGGATGTTTATGGTAAGGCCATCATGATTTCTATCGATATTCCATCCCTCTTCATCTCTGGAACTTCCAGGTGGTGAGATAACCCTGCTGGCACCTAGTTCTCAACCATCACCTACTAGAATGTATGGAATTGAGAAACAGAATCTGCTACTACCGTCTTCATACATGTCCACCAGAATGGACACTGGAGGTCCAGGTACATTATTTACACTCTAATATGTACCTACATGGGGGATTTATGAAAATCCCTCATAACATCATCCTGGAAATCCACTAGCACAATTGTGCATCCCTTAAAAAGGAAAATGTTCTATATAAATTTAGAATATCCATAAGGAGTGTGTCATGTGGATAACTGAGCATGTAAATTATCACATTCAATATCCCCTAGTTGTGCCTCCCATACATTCTTTATGAGTAGATGGGTGGAAACCATCAACTATAGATAATATACACTATATCTATCCACGAAGGATAATTGTAGTGAGGACAACTGCTCTGAAACCTTGCGCAGTAGCTATGAACTTGATATATGACTGAGAGAATCTGCTACTATATTCCCCTTCCCAGGAGTATTGATTATCTGAATGTCATAATCATGGAGGAACTCTAGCAATCACATTTGTCTCAAATTTAGATCCTTTTGTGAGAAGACTTACTTGAGGCACTTGTTGTAAGAGTAGACAATAAATCGTTCTCCCATCATATAGTGTCACCACATCTTCAAAGGAAGGTATACTGCTAAAAACTCAAGATCATGGGCCAAGTAGTTCTGCTCATGAGACATTAGCTGGTGCGAACCACAACAAATCACTATCTGTCTCTGAAACAACACAAAGCCAAGCCCAGTCCATGATGTGTTGCAAAAAACTATCTACTCGACACCCACTTCTGTAAATATCAATATCAGTGCACTCGTTGAACTCTTCCTCAATAGTTGGAAATATCTCTATCACATTTCTGTCTATATGAATGGTTTCCCCATCTAGGTGAAGTCTATCATTGATGCTGATATATGGGTGAGATCAGGGATATATCACTCGTAGTATCCTACCAACCCAATGAAGCTATGCCCCATAATCACACTATCGAGTTCCTCCCATGCTATCATAGCCTTGAACATGGTAGGGTACACTACTACTCTATTTTCTAAGATAACATGTCCTTTAAATTGGACCTCTTATATCTAGAAGTGGAACATATAGAGCATCCAAAAAGATGGTCCTCTATGTGTACTTCTAGAATAGTCCATAGGTGTCTCACATTCTCTTCCTCTAACACCCTATACACAATGATGTCATTGATGAATACCACCATGAACCAGTTTATGTATGGTTAGAAGATCATTTCCATAATTCTCACGAATACTATATGGAAATTCATCACAATGAAAGGAATCACCAAGTACTCGTAGTGAAAATAGCAGCATCTAAAATCCATCTTCTATATATCCTCATATCGTACTCATAACAGGTGGTAACTCGATCGAAGGACTACATTTGAGAACAATTGTGATCCTCTTAATCGAATGAAGGGGTCATCTATCCTTGGTAGTGGATGCCTTTTCTTTAACATTACCTGATTCGGCCACCAGTAATCCACGCACAACCTCAAAATAATATCTGCCTTCTTGGAAAACAATACCATGGTCGCCCAGGTCTTATGAATCCCTTCCTCAGCAAATCCATCAGCTATACACTCATCTCGCCATGATCTAATAGAACCATCCAATATGTCGGTGAGGATATAAGTTTCATACCAGGGTTTATGTTGATGCGGACATCAATATCCTAGTGGGAATGTAATCTTGGAACATCATTTGGAAAGATGTCATTGTACTCTACCACTACCACTAGGAACTGAAATCTCGCAATATAAGCTTCTCCAAGGGTAAGGCTAGTGAACTCATGATTGATCGGCTACAACCTCCTATGCATGATCCGATTATGTTCTTCCTAGGATTCCTTTTCCACAATAATGTAAAACTCTGTTCCATCATTGCGGACACACCACACTCTTCTCCTAATGCAGTCAATATGGATATGGATCAAAGATAAACGATCCATGTAAAGGATGGTGTTGTAAGCCCTCGACGATTCCATCATGAGGTTCTAACTGAAACTCTCACCTCTAGGGGAAATATCACACAGTTGGAAAATATGCATGATCATTGAGTCTCCTATAGTATAATTCTCCAAGTATAAGGGTTGATTCAACGACTCCACCAGAATCTCAAGGTTTCGCACAAGACATGTGGCGAGGAAAGAATGATGGTCACCTATGTATATAGTTACAAGAGATTAGATAGAAAAGACATAGATCATCCCTCATATCATCCATGAAGTCCCTATGTCTTACACCTTGCTCGCATGTAGCTACCCCTACCCTAGTCCCCTAGCTTCCTGAGCCTGGTTAGGATCTCCAGGAGGTGGTGGTGGAAGTAGGTCAATGTGTATACCACCACCTGAAACTCTCCCTACTCGTATGCCACATCCTTTTCCTGGAATGTCTTCCTGCTCCACTCTCTACCTCTGGCTTCATGGTCCATACATCACCTTCCTATTTGATGTTCTATAGGTTAAGAAATCGTAGTGACATTTCCATTGTCATCACATGAGTTGCATCACCTCTCCCGAGGAAAACTAGATCAATCCTGAGAGCTCTATACTATATATCCCCTATCTTGGGTCCTCTTGTGTCATCTCCCATGTCCCAATCCCTGTGACTGACATTGGCTCCCCACATTTGAGGTCTCTACACCATTATGAATGATGGTGACTTCCATTGTCTGTCTCTACTCTGCCAAGAAGCTCTTGACCACCAATGATCACTCAATCACTCCTACATAATTTCATATGCATAGAGTTATGAAACATGCTCATATTTCCCATAATTTTCCTCACTCAAAGGTTTGAACTCTATAGTATTGATCCTTAACCATGTTCATCATGTACCTGGAAATGTTGGTGAACCTCGATGAATAGTCAGACACCATTAAACAACCATGTTGTAGCTAATGAACTCATGGATATGCACTTCTCTTAGTGTAACAAGAGATACATCTTCCCAAAAGAGTTGCTCAAACTCTATCCATGATAGAGTCTCTTTTTCATGAGACTACATGATCAAACTTCTCAATCACCCTACCAAAACCTAAAAAATTCTCGCTCCATAAATTACCATCTAGTCTCTCAATATCCTTGCTAGATGGAAAACTATTGACATCAACTCAATCCAGTCCTCATCCACCTGAGGATTGGGCCTTCCTCAGAATTTGAGGGGTCTCTGTCTCTGAAACTCATGGAACGTGCTCATCCTAAGACCCTCGTCTACTGGTACTATAGGTACCCCATGCTACTCCACTAGTGGTGGAATTTTAGTTGCACCACCTACAGGTAATGCCTAGGGAACTAGTACTTGTATGGAGGCCTCATCACTGAGGGGGTCATCCTTTTGATCGAGCTACTAAATCCTAGTGGGTATGTATCAAAGAGGAATATGGTAATGAAACAAGATGTACCATGGTCAAAGAGTGTATCTAGATAGCTAACACAAAAGGATAGGGAAATCTCATCCCATTCCTATATAATACATATACCTTTATTTTTTCGCAGAAACTAGTTTTCTCATGTGAAATTTTGAAAAAAACGTTATTAGAGTCTTGGTGTTTGGATACGTTGGTCGCCTACACCAACACTGGATTCCCCAGCCTGAAAGCCGAACTCGAATAACTTAATATTGTTTCCCCAAAAAAAATCTCACGAACTCTTGGTCCTAAGGAACAACTAACCACCTTTGATACCACTCTTTCAAGACCCTTACTAGTGGGGATTGTGTCGTGACTTCCCAAGCCCATCTCTAATAAGCTCGGGGCTAGTGACTAGCACCGAGTAGGTATAACACTAACATAGTAGGAATTTCTTAAGTACCCATACAAATGCACACATCTCCAAGACCACATATTCTAAAATGTAAAATAACCACTAACAAAAAAATTCATGAATAAAAATAAACCCAACCAATATAGTACAAAGGAATGTAATGTGAAAAAAGTTAACTAGGACAAAATACAAGACCACAAAAAGAAAGAGTTTAAAAACAACAAAGACTAACCTATAAGGAAAAAATGGGTACTAAGACTGATGATAATAGGTGTAGGAAAACCGCAGCCTATATGGAAGCTCGAAAAGCTTGATCTAATCCTGGTCCACCTTGGACTCCATCAAAAGGCCACTCATCTACACAAGACACGGCATGTGCGTGCAAAGCTCATGCAGGGGTCAGTATAACAATACTTAGTAGAGGAACCTGAAAACTAAAAAGAAATACAAAAAGTAATGGTACAGTCAACTCTACGTATTATATGTCTAAAAACATATAATAAGATTATCATATCGAAATATACTCAAAATAAAGACCCATAATCTAGAGGTAAGTCACAATGACCGCATACCCATGCTAAGGATTCAGTATGAAGATTCAACAAAGTGCTCACTCAGGAGAAATCACTCCATGAGTTTGATAGCTATGATGACAACTATTTGAGATTTAATTTCATCAGGAAGTGTTATGAGAGAGAGATGGACACACTAATAAATTTTTATAGAGAACGAATAAATGCATTTCAGGAGAACTCACTCCAGAGTGGGGAAAGATCACAATACATGGATGAGGATCACTGTTAGGGCCTTAGTGTATACCACAGATCATCAATATTCAACTAGTAACTAGATTATTAACATCCTTTTGTATTTTTAATGTCAATACCTAACACTACCTAGGGACGATATTGGGTAGAGTATCTCGCTTCAGGCCTCTCCGAGGGATTCTGACTCTATCTAGAAAGTCCTACTAAAGGGATCAAACTCCTATGGGTGGAAATGATACATGACCTTTAGGATAACGAGAAAAGGGGAACTGACCCAAATAAAACATTT
This sequence comes from Viscum album, assembly GCA_963277665.1. NCBI lineage: Eukaryota > Viridiplantae > Streptophyta > Magnoliopsida > Santalales > Viscaceae > Viscum > Viscum album. Next base: position 1,299,146,607 of record OY728140.1, on the reverse strand, counting down.
ATAAGGAACAATGGACAAGAAGATATAGCCATGTAAATAAAAGTACAAGACATATAGAATGGTCACACGCTTTTTCCTATGACCCCAGGTACTGCCCCTATACAATAGCACATGTAAAAGAGAAAGTAATGTATAAAGAGATATACACAACATGTAATAATGTGATGCACCATGTCCTACTATCTAGGGTCTCCTTCGTGTATGCTGGATGTGTTCCCGTACATCGTTTCAACCCGTTTCATCCAACCTGTGTACTGGTACACAGGGTAACCTGTGTAACCAGCCTGGTCTGGTCGTGTGGTAGAGTACGTATCATGTACTCAACCCCGTTTCCATGTACCATCTAATAAATACACCAAGTCCCCATAAGGACCCAAACATCACCTGACAGATTTCACACATCGTTTCATAACTTTCTGCACCGTGAAACCCTAGCCGTAACTAAGCCGGCCTCACACACTGTGTTCTTCAGAGAACACGCCTTATTCTTCACGATTTTCCAATACCTAATGTTATTAATTCAATGCATTGGAAAATATTCTATCTCTAGATCCATCCATTCGATCACCGTGATACTCAGGTTTAATGTTCACCCTGACACTACCAATCCAATTCTATTAGTTTCGGGCCTCCGATCGGCCCTGAAAACACATTTCGATCCACCCTCATAATGAACCGTTAAAGAGATATTTCCCTCTAACTGAGTTGATTCATCCTCCGTCGTCATCATCGCTTCCCCTCTAGGTCATCAATATGTGACTTCTCCAATTTGGGATCATTGCGTTACGAAATGGATGTACAACTTTCTTTTGTTCATAACCTAACGAAGAATGTGAGGAACACTATGTAAAAAAGGGGAGAATAAACCCACACAACAAATTTAAGAATGAACCTCTTCCTTTATTCATCAAGGTGTCTATCCTCTCATTTTAGATGAATCAAGCAGAGAAAATCAAATTCAATAAAATCATGCACGGATTAATTCCCTAAAAAAACCGGATTAAAACCCTCCTATAAGAACGAATGGTCCATGGGTCAAACTATTCGTGGATTGATATGTGTTCATTGTTTAAATCCATGAATGGGGAAAATAATTGAAATAACATCCCCAAACTTGATCATCATTGAACAGGGAGAGAGTTCATCAGTCAGGATTCAAACTTGTCGTGTAATGATCCACGTATCGTTATCTGTTGTCGTTCGTTAGGAATTCTATGGGGTGGATCCTATCCAAAGTTCTATAGGATTACATATAATTTTTCTAGAGTTATGAGACTAACCCTAGGATTTTAGTAATTTAAAACCACAAAATGCATCATTACATTATGGAAATGTTAAAATAAAATAATCTATTAAATTTATTTTATTTTCTTTTATAACGTCCAAAAAAAAAAAATTTGTAGCGGACATGTGTCAGTCAATATTAGGCCTCGCCTAAGATAAAATCGCTTCTATGAACATAATGATGACCTTAGATTTCTAATCCTGGAACCCTTTTAATATTTATTCCACTTTCTCAGGAAAACCACTCATGAAAATTATGTAAAATTTTAATTTTTTTAAAATATTTATTTCAGGCACTCTAAATCAAAAAATCGCACAATGTCACCAATCCCTATTTCTAAAGAATAATATATAATATTTAAAAATAATACACAAAAAATTCAATTATTTAAAAAACCAATCAATACCTATTAAGATCTCATTTGTTAAATTAAATCGTATTATTTTTCATCTGGTGTAATAAATACAATCACCTATCAATAGTCATTGAGTTTTTTCTAACTAAGGAAAAATGATTAAATAAAATGGGATCCATATAATATACATAGTTAGAGGGATGAACATACTTATAGAGACTACATAGGATATATATCTCTCTAAATGGCTCAAAATCATGGAGGAATTTGTAACATCCAAATATTTTAATATATATATATTGTTATATGTATTTCTTTGATTGATGGATTATTTCAAATGAAACTCTAAATTAAAACAAACATTAATGTGTTAATAAAAAAATGTAAATATGATAGTTAAAACATAGTTAATAAATTAATGGGTATAAATAGAATTAATTTAAATATTAAATTTGTATAGAAAGGAGAAATAGTTACATCAAGTAGTATGAGTCTTCCTTATGTTCATCATTTATATGCTCTTGGAGAGGAGATAACATCAATAGAATTTTTTAGAGCTAATCAATACTAAATATCAATAAGTATTGATTGAGTGAAATAATCTATGGGAGGAGATCAAGTTTATAGAAATCACTAGAACATTTATCATTCCATTATGTCTTATAAGGATTTCATGAGGGGTTTCAAATGTTAAAATTAGGAACCTTGTAATTATAAACACAATAAATTTAATTATGATGTATATTTTTATACATTTTCATTTTTAATTATATATAGCGAAGCTTCCCTGTATCTTAGTGGTTCAAAGTATTATTACATTCCATTTTTTAAATATTTATATGCTTGATGAAAATATTTCTTTCCATCATAATGATCTAGCAGAAAAAAATTTATTTAATAGTGATAAATATTTGATAATTTTTGAAATTAGGACCTATTTTTTAGTCTCTAAAAATGTTTATATGGGTGGAATATGTACCCAGGATGTATAATAGTAATTTGAGTGTATTCATTCATAAAAATAGATACAAATAGTGGGTTATGAATCAATACTAATATTTAAAATCTTTTTTTGATGGATAAATTATAATGATTGTTTGTGTGGATGACATGTTCATTATTGGATAATGTATGAAGAGGAATGATAAGATAAAATTTCAAACACCAATAATGAATGAGATAATAGATCCTAAAGAATCTATTAATATTTTGTGGATATAAATGTTAGGAGATACCATGAATATGGAACCTTGATGTCATCATAGGTGGAAAAAAATTGAATGTTTTTGTGAATAATTTGTATGATGGAGGCCAATAATGTTTTTATTCTCCATGAAATCTGTTTCAAATTAAAAAAAAATCACCAAGGATATAATAAGATGTTATGTATGTAGAAAAGGTTCTTTATGAATATATTATTTGATGATTGAAATAAAACATGGTTTGTACCCCAAATAATATATATCATGTAGTGTGAGTTATCAAAACGTGAATAGAAGAAAATTATAAACAAGATCAAGAATTTATTATTTGGATAATATAGTAGTTTATGAAAAAAATGTAAATATTTCTTTTTGGAAATTAAATTCATTACAAGGGTATGTAGATGTTGACCTTAGAGGTGGAATCAATAATAGGAGGAATACTAGATGATATGTGTTTACTACTAGAGGAATTTAAGTAACCTAAATATATCATTCATACAAGGTGATAATGCTCTCTACCAAAGAGGATGAGTTAATTTTTATAACAGGAATCAAATAGGTGGTGTTTTGGTCCCATAACATCCTTGTGAGCTGAAAGAATATGAGGGAAAAATATACTGAACTATGAATGTCATAATGTTATATATCAAACATGTAACCCAATTTTCCATTCATTTATGAGGAATAGTTAATAAAATTATAATTATATTAGAGGATTAATATAGGACAAGATGATGGAAATTCACAATACTCATTCAACCAATATTCTGGAAGACATGTTGATGACAGAGATGTTGATTGAAAATTGGAGGCACTATTGTTCCTTTGTTTATCTACATTAATAAATATATTTTTATAGGTGGATTATGGAAGAATATTTTTGAATATTTACAAAAAAGTAAATGTTTTTTCATGAATTTTAGACTAGAAATAAATTGTTTGATGGAATATAATTAGAATATAAAAAAATTTCCAATAAAATTTAATATTTTAAGGGAAAGTATTTGGTGTTTAATTATATCTTAAAATTAAATTATAGATTTAATTGGAAAGATACCAATATTTATTGAAGAATAGAATGAGTTTAGGTTAATGATGTTATCTAATCTAGTACCGTATATGGAGGAAATTTTACTAAATCAAGCTCTAAGTAATAGATTATTTGAGTCATGGATCCCAATCAATCTGATGAAGTTAGAAAAAAATTATTTCAGCTTTTATTGTACATCACTCCAAAACACTCACTATTATATATCCTTGGTGAGCTCATGGGGTTTCTTAGGGGAAACATCCCCTTCAATGGGAAACTGGGGGCCTTAGTCCCAGGCATAAATTTTGAAGGTACTCTAGTAGAGCTAATCGATTTTGTTAGTGCTAAGTAGTTACATGGAAAATGGTAAGTATGTAATTGTAGAAATTATAAAAAATATACTATATAATTGTGAACATTATTAAAAATGGAATTATACAACATTAAACTACAATATCATTGGTATTATAATATATCATACCAACTATATAGATTTTCACAATGTATAAATCTGGTTTTCTATTTCAATTATTTGTTTATAAACTCATTTTGTGGTAGGGTTATTATGTGCATTCCATTTAATTTTCCACAAAATTTAATGAATTTTTATTTAACATTTCATTAACATTGGGGATATTCTTGAACAACAAAAATATCTTTGTTCATTATATTGTTCTTCTTCTTTTTCGAACATTTTCTACCTTTTACTCATATTTATAGAATCATCTATCATTGGTTATTTCAATGTATCTGTAATAATTATGTAGTTATTTTTTTATTGGATATTTTGGATATTGTGAGTTTATATAAATTTTATAATTTTTTATCACACAAATTTAGAGTTACATCATTTTTTATGCTATTTTATTTAAATTTGGAGTCCTTGGGTAAAATTTTTATATAATTTTATAGGGATAGAGAGAGAAGGGAATATAAAATATAGGTATAAGAAATATCCATGACATGATTAGTTATCCTTGAGGTGAGTGGGATTTGGGTTATCACCGTTAATTTCATACAAGTTGTAAAGGGTTATTTGAGAAGAATTGGTTCCTGAAATAGAATAGATTCATGATAAAAAATAGTCTTCTAGATTTTAAGATGAGGTGACTAGTTTTTTATTGTATGTGAAAACACAATGACTCGTGATGTGAATCAATAATTCAATTCTTGTATAGATACAAGTTCAAAGGGATTATTTAATTCTTGGGACCTATGGTTAACATAATATTTATCCCCATTCTCTCAATCTCCAGCCCTTCAATAATGGATTTTAGAGGACCTCCTTGATCTAGAGACCAAATACCTCATATATTCATGCATTGATATGTGGGGATAAAAGGATTCATAAAGTATTTTAATGGGAAAAATGTTTTTAAAATTTTATTATAGGTAGTTTTCCTTTATTTACACTTTTATTAAAAATCTAGATCTATTTATTTTCATAAATAAATATATTTTAATTTTAATATCTTTTACCCATTTGAAACACTACTAGATTTCCCTCTTACTAGATGGATTCTGAAACTGGGTTGTTGGTGTTCCCCATAACAGATTTGATAAATTGGGAAAATGGGATTCATTAATAGATTTCTGGATTGGACACATGTTATAAAAATAACTATGTCAGGGGTTTCCAATAGAAATGAACATTGTTGGTGTGTGTTTATGATTTTCATTGTAAGAGGCCATGTTGAAATAGATATATTGGTCAGTGTTGATTGTAATGGAATATGATGGAATTAAACCAATCAAAAAAATCGGTGGAGGATGTATCACTACAAGATAACAGAAGGGTTTTGTTCATAATACAAGGGTGTGTGTGTGTTGGAATACCTGGAGAATGTTCTAAATTAAAATTAAATGACTTTATATTGTAACATATATAGGTAAAATAGTCTTTGGTTATATTGATTTTGGAAATTTTATTCATATGTTTATTTTAAAATTGTAAAAATTGTTTATCTATATATTATATTCTTCATGTTTATTTGATATTCCTATGAGAGAACCTATTTATGATCTTAGTTTAAGTGAGAAAAATATATTATGGGCTGTCTACGTGGTATGATTACTCAACCCTGCATATTCCCTATGTGTATGAAAATGTTTTTCTATGATATAATAAAATTTTCAATTTCATAGTTATTTTTATGTGCTCTATTATATTGATGTTGTAGTTTGTGGGGATGGATCATGGTTTGGTATGTTACATAGTCCGGTCCGGTCCGGTCCCATCATGGTTTTGGTGTATTTGCTGGTTTTCCGATTTAGTATTTATTTTCTTTACATAGTTCTTTTACTACAATGAAATTGTCCTATTTCCAATACATTACTGAGTTGAATATTGCATACCTCTAGCATCATATAGTTCGTTGTTATTATTATATTTTTATAATAGATTGCATTATTTTAAAATCGAGATCCTCCCCCCTGTTTAGGTAATCCCATGGCATTTATTTTCAGCCTTTGGTGTCTTGGGGGCATCACATAAGGTTAGTGGAACCTCATCTCTTACCATGCCAATGGTTTTGATAGATATGTTAAAAATAGTATCAGTTTGGTCATTAATTGTTTTTGGATTGATGAAACTAGATAAGAAACATCAGGAATTGATATGTATAGAATAAAAATATGTAGCAAACCGTTTCATCAGGAAATTAAAATTATTCGGACAGTCCAAATTCAAAATATTATTGTTTATCAAATTCATGTGTTTCACCAACTCATCACCATGGTTATATATGGTGAGTTTTGGGTATCATGAATTATTAATGAGACTTACCACAATGAATTGAAATATAAAAATGATTACTTTCTTTTATTAATCTTATATTGTGATTTTTTTTCTATTTATAAAATATAATAATGGAAATATGAATAATAAAATTACATGAACTTTTACATCAGAAATGACTATAGAAAAAAATTTCATTTGTATGGAGAGAGGATGTCCAAAGAGAGGGAGAATCTGAGAACATGGTTGCACCAAAACCACTTGTAAATGAAGATTTGGTTCAAATAATGGTGAAATCCTTTCCGTATAATGACATGGTACCTTTGATTGAGGAACCTCTTTAGGTGAATCATTAGAAATATATCTAAAATAGAACCCACTAAATATCATAGATATTCTAGACCTAATCACATAGAGGTATAAATAAGTAGGATAGCCAAAATCATCAACTTCTTAGGGACTCAAGAAAAGATAATAGTCTTGATGGTAATATATATTTTTTATGTAACGGCGGTATCATGTTGGAAAAAAGATGTTCAAGATAAGTTTGATTGCGACATCACATGTAATGGATTATTTGGACTAATAAATATAAAATTCATTCCATAAAAAACCAAATAGAGAATATGAACGATATATTTCAATGAGAATAAGGAAGTATAGATTTGAGTAATTATGATTTTAAATTCCCTTAACTTGTTTACATTTCATGAGAGGTTGTTGATACAAAGAGTCTAAAATCAATGATCTTTGGAGCGAGGCCCTACCTTGAAGTTCAATAAATGGTTGTAGTGTTCTGTATTACTAATTATAAAAAAATATTGAATAATGAACTGGTTTTAGAGAGATATATATTGTAGAAAATTAGAGTGGAGGGGAAATGTTTTTCATCTGGGTACAGAAGGGAATTTTATCATGGTGAAGAAACACAAGTGGCGGGGTTACTCCCATTGTATAATGGAAATAAAAAATCAATCCCTTGGGTCAGTCTTTTATCCACCGCATCATATTTGTAAACCATGCTATTTACAATGTGGAAATCTTGTGCATTATAATAAGGAATGTAGTATATCACTGAGGAATTGATAGAACTAAACAATAGAGGTAATCTCAAGAAATATAATCATAAACTTTTGAAATCAGCATGTGAAACTATCTGGACTGAACCTCGGAATTTCTATCCTTGGATGGAATAATTTAATTAGACTATTACTCATCCATGAAACCAGGTAAACTAATATACCTTCAGTAACACATCGATTGTCCATAGATATCCTATGGTAGTTGACAGAGTGTTTTGCAGAGTATAGTAGGATATCTGAACCAAAAAAACAGGTCCCTACATTGTTTTAAGTATCATCCATTGAAACTAAAATCTTATTCTTGTCTTTTTTGATAGCAGCGAATCAATTTTTTTACCTTCTTCTACTTCCAAACATTTGGGATTAAATAGGGAAATGATGCCTCACTCTATGAGTATCTGGAAACCCCTTAGATATCAAGAGTGTATGGGGATTTAAATTTCCATAATGATCCATTACCATTAATATGGTGTGGTTTATCTGGGATTTTATTGTACTAGAGATGGATAATACAGAAATAATATTTAGGATTCACTATCAGGAGGAATTTAAATCCCATATATACTTTAATTCTCTTAAAGTACTATTCACATCCTCATATAGAACTCTTCATGTATTCAAGGTATATGGTATATAAATATAAGTAGAATAGGATTCTTTGTGACTATGGATAAAACCATCTCATGTTAGTTAAAAATAATAACCCTAGATTATAATGATGAAACTTGAAATTTGACACTTGCAGCCTTAGTGAATAAACACTTGGATGTCTTTCCAAAAATATTATTATCTTACCACCTAAGTGAAAAATTGAATTTTATATCAATATAATAATGGGAACAATCCCTTTTATAATTCATTTGTATATAATTAATTTGATTGAGTTTTTAGGATTAAAATTCTAGTAAGAGGAATTTAAGAGTAAGTGATTCATTAGACCTAGTACTTTACCAGGGGATTCTCTAGTTTTATTAGTAATGTTTGTTGATGGTTCCATACAATTATGTGTTGATTATCACAAAATAAATAATTTTACAACTAACAATTAGTTTAATCCTCCTCAAATGAGTTATACAATGTCTCATTTAAATGGATATAATTGGCTCTCCAAAATTTATTGACAATCATGATATCAGCTGTTAAGAGTTATGAAATATGACATTCTAAAGAAATCATTATAGAGTTGTTTTAGGCATTATAAATATGTATCCATATCATTTTTTATAAAAAAAGGTTTTTAAATTTTCATGGTCATTATGAATCATATCTCCCAAAAGTTCCTCAATTATTTTTTTATTGTATTTTTTTATAATATTTTGGTTTACAATAAAAGAAGAAATGACCATGAAGAGACGAGGAAAATTATACTATGTACATTGTGTGCTTACTGTTTATATGTCATTTTTTCTATGTGTGCCTTATGGATAAAATAATTTTGTTTCCGTGGGAAGGTCATTTTTGAATAGTGAATATCATATAACACTAACAAGACTAATATAGTCATATCTTGGTAGCCACTAAAGAATGATTTTGTTATATGTAGTTCTTTAAGATTATTACGATATTATCATTACTTTATTTATGATTCGAAAAGTTTTAAAAATCATATGATTTTCTTGAAGAGAAATTGTGTTCAATTCATATGGAGTGTTGACTATAAAAAATGATTTCATTAATATAAATCTCTTCATACTTCAGAACCCATCAAAATCTCACCAGAACTAGGTTTGGGCTATGTATTACATTGTGATGTTCCAAGATCTGATCATAGTTTTGTTATCTTTAAGAGATATCATGTCTGGTTTTATATTTCAAGGTATTTTTGAATTAATGAGAAAAAATATCCAATGCATGAACTATAATTAAATGCAATTTCTTTTGAATTAAATACCTTGTGTCACTACCACTTGAGAGAAAGGATTACGATTATCACAGATCATAAGAATTTTATATGTATTATCCCTCAATAAAACATGAAAATGATGAAATATATATAGATGGTGTATCCCCATATGTTTTACATTTAATTTGATTATACACATGGATTGGGGAATTCAGGGGATTATGCTTTGATTCCAGAGTCATATAAAGGCAATTTCTGGGGGGCGCATGTCCAATGGTTGTTGATGAGAATTTTTATGAATGAATCATCATTATGTTGAATATAATGATAATAAAATTAACTTTCTAGTTAATATTTTTCATCACATTATGGAAATTTTTAAAATAATTTCAAATTATAGTTCTTTATTATACCACCATTAGGTAAAACATTAATTTTGGGGAGAATCTTGAGGGTTGGATAGATGTTAAAAACTATACTTTGAGCATTTCAAACAAAAATTGTTGTCCCTTCATCTTTCCTGTAAAAATTTATTTCAATCTATCTCCATTGAAAATGGTCCATTCATAAGACCATATAGAAAATATATAAGCGGATGAAATATCCATTTAGGTGGTTAGGTATATAACACAAAACTATAGATTATTTTTTGAAATTTCAATCTTGTAAGTATATAATGGTTAAAGAACAATAAAAAGATGATATAATAAAATGTATTTTTATAGATGTATGGAAGTCAAAACATATTTACTTGTACTTTTTAATAATTCTAAAAAGTATTTTTTGAAGGTATGAAGATGTTTGGATGATTTCTTATTGAATCACTATGTTAGCACACTTCTTCTCAATTAAAGAGCCCAACATGTTAGAGGATTTGACAAAGCAATATATTTGAGAGGTGGTTAGGTTACATTGGGTTCAAGTTTTTATTTTCTATAATAGAAAACATAAATACATTTATTGATTCTATTGATCATTTCAATAGGCTCTCATATCTCAATTTTTCATGAGAACATTATATCATCCCTATAAGGATGGGCAGTCAAAACACCCAATTCATACATTGTATAACATTCTCATAGCCGGATTCATGAAATTTAGTAAGAAATTGGAATATTAAATAACTTTTGTGGGATTCCAATATAATAATATTTATCAGACGATGATACATATGGACCCATTGAAGGAATTAATTGGTCATCCATGTCCTTCTAACACAATGTTGGATGGAAACAGTACAACTCTCACTATATAAACATAGTCTTCTTCTTATGAATATGGAGAATATCCAAATTATTTGGAAGTATATGTTTATGGATAATTTATAATAAAATATGATGAATATTGATTTTATTTATTAGTACATTGAATATTTCCCTGTAAATATGTTGATTTATACTCATAGTCAATGTAGTGATTGGGTGTCTCAGGACACCGAAATTATTATATTAAACATATTATTATATTTTAATGCACACACTGTCAAACTATTTAATTATAAATGGTTTTACCATTGTTTGGGACCTTGGATGTGAAATTTGAGACCACATCTAAATCTATAATATTAGACATTCCCAAGGGGTGATATAATTTTGGTTAGCGTCAGACACTCTTTGGGAGGTGACTGTTTGCTAGTTCATTTAATAAATTAGTTAATTTACTTAATTTTTTTAATTACATGTCCTAGACTAGAATAATACTCTATAAATACATAACAATTATGTTTTTATAGGGTTATTCACATTAACGTGGTAGTATTAGGGAAGATTTTTCCTCATTGATGGATTGGGAATACAGAACAGTGACGATCAAATAAAGGGTGATCAAGAGGTAGGAAGAAAATAGTATGAATCTTCTTCATCACTGTAGAGTTTAATCCTCACTAATGATCGTTTCGTAATTGAGGTATGGAAATTTATTTATATTTTTAAACTATTTTTTATATAATAGTCATGGATTATTTATCTACCTTTATTTTAGGTGTTTTCTATTCTCACATGAGATTGTTTGGTAAATTAAATTGATGAATCCAATTTAATTTTTTTATGCCATTATTTCACCCCATGATTCCACACTTCTTGATCACTGAATAGGATTTCATTCACCAATGAAATTCATTACCTTTATCTATGTTATTTTCCCCCATTATTCTTTATGTTCTTCATCATTGTCTCATGGGGTTTTAGTTTGACATTGTTGGGATGGGTTTAAGCATGACCGAACTCAAGGATTCATGGTGTTTGAATGAACAGTGAAATGGGTGATGATTTATGGATGGATCATGATGGGTAATCATTTTTTGGTGATTTATATGATTTAGAAACCACAAAATGGACGTGGATGTGCGACAAACTCCCATCAAGGTGACATAATTTCGATTTTCATTCACTGGAGCCTAAGAAATGGTGGTCAAATATGTTACCCTTCAATTTTAGATGCTCAAATGGAAATATAGGTGGTGAGATGGCAGGATATATAGGTTGTGTGAAGAAAATTCATTATTTCCTATGAAAACCCCAACCACATGGAATGTACTATGGAAGACACACACAATATATTCCCCTATCAGCGGAAACTAGTTTTTCGAATATTAATAAATATCACATGAAATGTGTGAACCTATACAAGCCATGTATCCAGATGTTGGTGGATCAGTTTTACTTTCAATTAACATTGTCCTAGACATGATGAGGCACATGAGCATGACCAAAGTACAAGGGAACATATATGTATTCATACAAATCTTGGAAACCTAGACACAACCTTGTATTGATGAGCCTCAAAATCACCTCCTCACAATGGTCCCCTTGAAGGAGGAAATTAGGGAAGCTTTGTTCTCGTTGAACATGGAAAGTACTTTTAAACCAGTTGGGTTCTCCAACAAGTTCTTCATGTTTTACTGGGATCTTCTTCAGGATGACATGGTGGCTGCAATTATGGAGTTTTTTAGACATGCCTCTCTCCCACATGGATGTAAATCAAATTTTCTTGTGCTAACACCTATGAAACATAATGCAGTTGATATCAGGGATTTCAGGCCTGTTGCTATTGGAAACATGATTCCAAAAGTTATCAGCAAGATTTTGGTTAACAGATTGGGTCGGATTATAAAATCCCATATTACCCCTAACCAGTATGGGTTTGTTCTAGGTTAGATCATCCAAAATTGTCTAGTGACTGATTCTGAAGGTATCAATGCTTCGAAGTGGACCTCACCGAAATGGAGATTTGCTATCAATATTGATATATCTAAAGAATTTGACACTGTTAAATGGAGTTCCTTATTTGAAGTCCTTAAGAGGTATGGCCTTTCCACTGACTTTGTCAAGTTGATTTCAACCATTCTTAACTCTGTGCAGCTATCTGTTCTGGTTAAGGGTTCTCCAAGGGGCTACATCCCATGCACTATAGGTTTTTATCAAGGGTACCCCCTCTCAGGCCTACTATTTTATCTTGCTGAGGATTACATGAGCTGATGCTTCATTGAGCTAACTCATCATTGGATTTATAAACATGTTCTAGCTGGTCGGAACAATCTTATTCCCTATCACGTATTATATGCTGATGTTATTCTGCTATTTGGAAAACCCTCCAAGACCACCATTGGTGCCATTAGAGTTCTCTTTAATCACTATGAATATGTTTCAGGTCAGGTCATCAGTTGGGGTAAATCCTTTATCATTTTTTGAAATGGTCTCACTATTAGGAAGCAAAAAAGATTTGCTAGAACTGTTGGCGTGTGTAAGGGATCTCTCCCCTTTACTTAACTTGGGGTTCCCTTATTCTGGGGGAAGGTCAGGAACCAATACCCGAAGAATATTTATTCTGGAGTTTTTAATCAGTTTGCTAGCTGGAAGGGAAAGACAATGTCATAGGCTGGGATGGTCTGCCTCATCAACTCGGTCATTACTTCCAAAATTGTGTATTCTTTTTCCCTCTATATATGGACCAAAAGTATGCTAAATGATATTTAATGCATGGTAAGAAACTTCTTATGTTCAGGCTCAGTACATGAGAGGAAACTCATAACGGTTTCTTGGAAGGATTGTGTCAAGACTTTTGAGATGGGAGGCATAGGGGTCAAGGACATCAAGACTTTCAATGACAGTTTTATTAACAACTTCACTTGGAAACTGTTGTCTTCTAATGAGGCTTCGAATGATTTATCGTACTATAGGTTAAAACAATTCTTGTTTAGTGGATATCTGCACTATCTTCTCTCCCTTTTTTGGCCCTCTCTTCAGCACTCCTTTCATGACATTATGCAGCACTCGAAGTGGCTGGTTAGTAGAGACTCCATGCTTAATTGTTGTCATACATCTTAGCTGGAAAACCCTATTGATATCACGAACATCCCATCCACCATGGATTTTTTGACTGTGGCTGATTCCATGAACCAAGATCACACTCTTTCTGATGTTCTCTCCATTCAAGATCTGCAAGAAATTCAAGATTATGTTTGCATGGAGGAGGATACCTTGATCTGGAAGCCTAATTCACATGGTCTCTTCAACACCAAAGAGTATTATGCTATGAACTTGGTGGGTTCTCAAAGACCACCCAAGTGGCTGCTTGAATTTAAGGTACCTTATGTTCAACCATCTAGAATACTTCGTCTCTAGAGGATTTAGAGGAACATACTCCCTACACATTACCAACTACAGAGAACTGGGAACCATCTTGCCTCTGCCTGCTCTTTGTGTATGCAGCCTGAAGATACTATCCAGCAACTCTTCCTGGACTGTTCTTATTCTCAGGATCTATAGAAATACATTGGTTCTTTGTTCTGTTTTGATGTCTTTCACTGCAGGAATCTTGAGGAGCTTATGTCGCGACTCTGTGAGGATATGAAGAGTGGGAATGTCCACAATCTGCTCATTGTGGCTGCTGCATCAGCCATCCATGTTATTTGGGCTGCACGAAATCAGGTGATCATTGAGATTCAACTTGCTTGTTTTCATGCTTATTCCCTTGTCATACATATTGATATTCATGCTGATACTACTGTGCAATCTGGAACGATGCATAATTCATTCGAGGATCTGTGGACTCTGCAGCTGCTTGGTGCTGCAGGAAAGCTGAAACAGCCTCTTGAATTCAAGTTCGTCAGATGGATTCCACCTATCCCTCCTGGAATTAAAGTCAACATTGATGTTGCTACTGCTGGCTCTCCTGGACCTTCAGGATATGGAGGTGTGTTCTGTACTTACCGTGGTTTTGTTAAAGGTCTCTTCCAACACTTTATTGGCCAAAGTACTACATTTGAAGCCGAAATTTGGGTTTTGATCTATGCCATCAAATATGCTATCTATTACAACTAGTCACCCATTTGGATTGAATCAAACTTTCAACTTGCTATGAAGGCTTTTAGAAAATGCACTAGAGATTTTCCTTGGAGACTCTTTCCTCATTGGATCGCATGTCTCAACCAGGCCAGTCGCCTTGAGATCTCCATATCTCATGTTTACAGGGAGGCAAATCAGATTGCTGATGCCCTCTCTAAGGAGGCAATTGTGGGGATGAGCACCATGTGGTCTTTCAGGATCCCTAATTCATGCGTTAGCATAGTGGATGATAATATGAAGGGTGTGAATTATTCCCGTTCTTGTACTACCCCCTGTAAGGCCTAATCTCTTGTACCTTACTTTTTGTTTAATAAATTTAGGGTCAGCTTGCTCGGACCCTGGATCTTCATGGTAACTATTATGCATCATTTAGAGAGAAATTGATTTCCAGTCCTTATCCAAGGGAGAACACACTCATGTGATGAGGTGTGGACACAAGTCGTGTGACCCCAGATAGATGTCTTACCCATCTCCCATGTACTTCTAACTTCCATTTATCCTTCCGCAAGAATCATATTTTGGCCCATGAGTAACCTATCCTGTATGTTTTTTCATGTAATATGTGATGGTATCCTTCATTATGGTATAGGTGATATGTTGTGAGGTGTTATAATTATGAAAATTTATTACGAGATACTTGTTGATGGAAGTGATCAATAAAGGATCATTAGAGTGATGTCAGGGTTGGTACACGTCTATCACACTGGGTGTGGGTCCTCTATGCTCTTTATATAGGTAGATTCAATACACCCCCACACTAAAATAGGTTTCAGGTATTTTATATATATAGTCATACTCCCATGTCTTTGAGATTTGGTGGGGAGTGGTTTCTCCCCTAGTTTTACGGATACCATGGATTTGTTGTTCATTGATGGGGATCGGTACCATCCACAGAGATTTTAATGGGGTTTTTGGTGATTTTACATAATTAAGATATACTTTTATAATGCTAGAATGACTCATAGTTTTTAGTTGGTGTTTGGATATGGAGATCCACATTTTCTATCATTTTGGTTTCTTTATGAGTGTATATATATGTATTCGTTCAATGTTTCCCCCTTACATTGGGTTCCAAACATTTTTTGTATATTTCTATTACTCCCTTTTTGGTTTTCTAGGAATCATACTGGGTATGTATATCCTCACCCTCAGTGGTATTTTCACAAAAGCATCATTTATTTTGTAAATAAAATGAAGATTGGAAGTCACATTAGTGGAGATTAGTAGTAATTTGGTTTATTGATGGTGATTGGTGATAAGACTAGGAGATCAAGATCTAATATCTCTCTATTTTATTATTTTCCTCATTATTTTCAGGTATTGAATTCACTTATGGTTGCGCATTTATTTTTCGAAAAAAATTTGCTTTAAAGTATCATAATCTGAGGTATTTACTTAGATTTCATTACATGTATGGTAACAATCTATATGTTTAATCACTTTTTATTATTCCTCTACAGGTTTCCATAGAGATGGTTGGCTGAATGTGTGTAGGTGAACTAGGAAAAGAAATATTTGTTATGTTATGAATACTCATACCGTGTCACCGACCCCTATACTATTGGCGGTGGGCTTTGGTTTCTCACAACCGTCTTATCACTATATAGGTATACCCTAGTGGGTTTAGTTGTAATAGTGTGGTATAAAATAATTTCATCATCAAGTAAGTGTCAGATTTAGATACATGGTTATGATTGGTTTGGGAGCATAGGGAAATGGTTTTAGAGTGTGTTTATTATGGATTTCAGGCCAAGGAAACCAATTTTGGTGTGGTGTCTAATGTATTCATTCAATTAGAATATAACTACCTACTTTTCAACTCAGCTTTCTGAGACATTATTTATAGGGAAAAAATGTTTTATGCATCATATAAGATTGATTTCTTTGAATATCCTTCCTGAGTCATGTAATGAACCAAACTATTAGGAATGTAATTCCCCTTTTGGATTTACTTAAATGTATTATGGTTATAGAAAAAACATACACTTATTTTTTTATTATATCGAATTGGATTTAAATGACTAATAAGTATCATTTGACATAGAAAAAGGAAGGTAAGACCTCAACCCGTAGGATTGACCCTAGAAATCCCATTTATCGGAGCATGTGATTGAGATATAATATCTAGAATTTTCCTGGTACCAATAGAAAATCAAGATCTAGCAATTTAATAATAAGAAAATCTATTTATTAGACATGTTCAATCTCATCGAGATCACATCCTAATGCATTTTTGCTGAGATTCCCCATGATAGCCCCAACATCACACACCTTATTATTTGGGTGTATTATGGTTTATTAAAGGGATATGTATTGATACCCTAGAAATAAGAGTATGTACATTATTTTTTATATTATAAGAAATATATTTCCATCCTATTATTGTTACTTAGAAAATAATTTTTATTTTGATACAATAAACAATATATTATATTTTTGGTTAATATTCATCTAAATTAATGAATTTATGAATAAATTGATTTTTAAATAATTAATATTTTAAGGAAATACTATTATAAAATAATATTTATCAAATATAAATTATTATATAATTTTTATGATGTCAACTGTAATTTTCATTAAGTTTCAAAAAATGTTATTTTCAAAACCACAAAATTTTCTTTAAATGTGTGTCATTAATTTAAAAGAGAAAATTCACATATTTAGAAAATAAATTAGATAAAGGAATATTATTTTTGGAATCATAATGTCAAAATTATCCAATTGGGACTTTTTCAAAATTTTCTGAGATAGAAGAACTTTTGTGTAAAAATTATATGTCATATAAATATACATTGTGTTTTATGACAACATTATGAGCCAAATGTGATGTAATAAGGAAAATAAATGAGATCTACAACAGAATATATGTTTTCCTATTAAAATAATGATTTTTTATGTTTACATAATTTATTTTTCAAAGCCATTATGAATCCTCAAATTCATTTAATATATTTTATGATTTTAAAATCACTTCTTTAAGAGTGTGACACACCTCCACATCACCAATGGTAATATATCAATACATTCATCCATTTTCCATATAAAATAATTTAACCCACCCACATTTTTCATGAACCATGGGAGTGTTAGTTATTTTGGATATTTTATAATGTAAAGTCCAAAACCTAAATAGTAAAGAAATCCCCCTTCATTCATATATAAACCCAACTAGGATTCAATTTCTCCTTATTAAAACTCCTTATACCATATCAACACTCTTACCTCTACTCCCTACAGTATTTATAAGTTTCCCCAAGCTTTCAAGCAGTCCATCCCAAGCCTTTGAAGTCACACACTCATGAAAGGGATCTTCCACTCTCCTCCTTTATCAGGCACCCCATTTATGTTATTTCTTTTAATTTAAATTTTTATATGTTGTGATATGTTCTTCCATAGCCCCCTTAATTTATATTATATTTTTAAATTATGGTATCCCCTTTATCTCCCATTTATCCTTCCTATTATCCTTTATGCACACCCATTACTGTAACGAAATTCTTAAAGGGATCCTCACATCGTCTTATTTATTCAATATTTTTATGAACATGTGAATTCTATTTATATTTCCTAATATTGGACCCTAGAAAGCCCATTTATCGGAGCATCTGATTGAGATATAATATGTAGAATTTTCCTAGTACCAATAGAAAATCAAGATCTAGCAATTTAATAATAAGAAAATCGATTTATGAGACATGTTCAATCTCATCGAGATCACATTATAATTCATTTTTGCTGAGATTCCCCATGATATCCCTAACATCACATACCTTATTATTTGGGAGTAGTATGGTTTATTAAAGGGATATGTAATGATACCCTATAAATAAGAGTATGTAAATTATTTTTTATATTATAAGAAATATATTTCCATCCTATTATTGTTACTTAGTAAATAATTTTTATTTTGATACAATAAAGAATATAATATATTTTTGGTTAATATTCATATAAATTAATGAATTTATGAATAAATTGATTTTTTAAATAATTAATATTTTATGTAAATACTATTCTAAAATAATATTTATAAAATATAAATTATCATATTATTTTTATGATGTCAACTGTAATTATAAGGCCCCAGCCTTAAACCTTACTTAATCTTATGTTAATACTAGATTACACTTTGAGGATCTTGTCAGGATTAGAGTTTTAGAGAATTAGATGATAAAACATTCATTACATTTCATATTTATACAAAGTGGTTACATAAATATAGTATTCATTTTTTTCCATCGACGAAAACATATTTAAAATAAAACATGGATTCTTTCTTGACACTTCCTTGACACTATCATCATATCATGTACCTTTCCCTTGACCTATGAAAAACATTTCAAAAAAACTTGGGATGAGAATAAAAAGCTCACTAAGGGTTATAAAAATATAGAAAGGAAACAAGAGTTCATATATACGTAAGAATAAAATCATACTTTACCCATCAAACATAGGCACTTTAACATACCTCATCAAATCATGAACAAATCATAGAAATCATAAGACATAAAAGGTAACTTGAGGAATTCATAACATTCTTACGTAGGGAGTAACCCTCTTGGTTACGTTTGGAATACCCACCACAATATATTCCCTAAATCTCTTCGGAGAAACCTTAACGTTTCACTCCTTCGCATTACCCAATGCATTAGAGAGCTATATCGGGCTCACCCGCCCTTAGTTTATCACGGAACCACCCGTATTCATAAACAATGCCCAAGAACCATAACATAATCATAAAACATAACTTAAGCACAAAATAAACATAACATTCCCACATTGTAATAAAAATATAATATTTTAAGATATTGAAATAATGAATCCATTCTAAAAACCATTTTCAAAACCATTTAAAACATTTAATAATGATATTTTTAGAATCAAAGTGTCCCATACAACTTTGAATATTTTAACATTTTAAACCATTAATATCCATATAAATAAATCCTTAAAACCATTTTGAAAACATGGATATTAATTGGAACCAATTAAAAGAATAAATCATTAAAACATTTAAAATGATATTTTTTTAAAGTGTATTTAACAAAATGAGAGACACTTGAATAAAATAATTAAGGAATAACATTTAATAAGAACTTTATAATATCATGAAGAATAAAGGAATTCATGATATAATATTTCAAATTATAGTATATACACTATATAAGAGTGAATTGGTGCATAACAACAATGAAGTCTCAATAGAAATGTAAAATAAGATGAAATCCCATCTAAAAAAGGTACCCTTAAATTAAGGATAAATCAATCTCATAATTATGTGTGACAAATATAAATACACCCAATATAAGTGTACATTAAGTGTAAAACACTCAAAGGACATTCACACACATTCAAAGGAGTACATATTCAATAACTACATGTTGAACCCAAAAAAAATAAAAATTGGGTTAAGAAGTTCCCTTGGTAAAATTCGACAGCCTAACAGCGTCACTTTAAAATTCAGAAAATTAGTTTATGAGAGATAAAAAGGGTATATAATCACTTGGACATAAAATTTAAATCAATAAGGATATAGAATAACATATCCCAACATAATACGATGTGAATTAAAAGACATAACAAAATAAGTCTTTTAAAAAGAGGAGGGTGAATGGTTCCCTTACCGACATGGGTATCTTTCGAAACATACACCCCGTGAAAGAAGGAAAATACAACATTGATGTAAATACTAATAAATGATATTATATTACACAATGAGTAAAATAATGGGCAGTACATACACCACTCAAAGGAAATTGTGGCAAATGTAGCATAAATCCCACGGGAATAAAAGTGAGATGAAAAATCCCTTACGAAAACTCGGTAGCCTAACAGCGCCACTTAAAAATTCCAAAAATTGATTGATGAGATCAAATAGGTTCTCTCATATTATTAAAATAAAATTTACAGAAAGAGGAATATAAAAGAACATCCCCCAACATAACAAATAGGATCTTAAAAGAAGTGACATAAAGGAGAGTACTTAAAAAGAAAGAGAGAGGATAGATCTCTTACGATAATTCAGCAGCCTAATGGCGCCACTCAAAACTTCCAAAATGGATTGATGAGAGAGAATAGGGTCTCTCATCATATGAACATAAAAATTACAGTAAGACTAATATAAAAGAACATCCCAATAACAAGAAAGTTGAGCTTTAAAATGAATGATATAAAAGAGTGTACTTAAAAAGAAAGAGAGGAGTAGGATCCCTTACCTCGGGTCCGACTTGACTCGATCGTTATTTAATCTCCTGAATAATAAACTTGAGTTAATTTATACTTCCTTAAGAACCTTTTACAAGTTAATTATTCCTTTTATATCACTTATTACCATGTCATGAACACTATGTAATTATTTTAGTTAATAACGGTCTTTTAAACGATCATTGGTACTTGAGTCAAAATATGCTCTTTATAATTACAAGTTGTTCATGTATCAATTATATCCAGAGTTATAATCATGATGTATATATCATATATATCATATATATCCAGTATATACATCCATTTATAATATTACATAATCATTTAGAGGTAATAAATGAAATGCACCGTTCATGGAGACGAGAAGCCGTACGTATGCATGAACGCTACTTTCATTTCTATTTCGTATTTTATATAATGGAATTATAATTATATAAATGTATATTATAATTCCAGTATAATATCATATATAATACCATTAATTACATCCTTTATACGTCCCATATATGGCATTAATGAATCAAATCACTTTGAGGGGGCGGTAGTCCACACTTCCTTAAATGATGATATCGCGTTTACCCGTAATGGAAACCATAAAGGTATTCCATAAATGAAAAATAAATAAGCTTAAGTAAAACATAAACATATTATATATAATATATAAATATATTGACATCTTAATGTCCACCTTTGAAGGTGATATATGAGTGTTGAACAATCATCGTTTCGTGAGGCAGAAATTCGCCATCCACGGAAATAGTATGTTTATTAACCATTAGATGTAGGTGTATGTAAGTGTAGCTCTAATCCTTCTTATAAAAACATCCCAGTATATTAAAGATACTGGAGTTGTTACAAAAGTAATTAATAAAAATATTTTAGGGTGTTGGAGAAGCAAAATAAAAAAAAGGACTCAAGTGAAGACATTACCTTAAAATCGGGTAACTCCCTTTGGTTTGAGCTAAAAGGCTTCCTTGGGAAAACTTCTGCCCAAAGTTAGGCTTCAAGGAGTTATAGAGGGATGTGTAGAGACAAAATGGGCAGGGGTTGGCCGAGCCAAAGGCTTTTAAAGTGTGGTTAATGATGTAGAGGTGGGGGCCTTTTATAAGAGTAGGGGAAGGGCACTCTTGGAATGTAAAGAAATGTTACTTTATTTTAGAATGAGTTTCGGATTTTAATGGTCCCACATTGATGTGTTTCGAGGATATGGTGATAAGGGTTAGAAATCCACCCATCCAATAGGTTTTGGACACGTGTAGGTCTTAGATTTTACATTATCTTTCCATTTTATTTAAATCGTTAAATAATGAGGTCATCGCTGCATCATCATGATGTCATAAATAATTTAATTTATTTAATGTCTAAAAATTATAAAAAAAATACTATGATGTAGGAAATATGGTTATATTTCCATTTATTATTTATAGTCAAAAATATTACTTGTATAACCCCATGTAAAAATTGTTTTAGTAAAACATCTCATGTTTGTGTCATTTTTACTTTAACATTAAATAAAAAGGTATTTATGTCATTTTCCAACCAAAGTGGCTCCATGGGGTCCCCAAGTTGACCCATAGATTTTCTTGGTCGGCCATGACACATCCAATGAGGTTAAGACATGTGTCAAGCTCATCTCATATTATTAAAACATTATTTTTACCTTAAACTACACTAATTACCTCTAATCGCGATTAAAAACTTAATAAGTTACTATTCACCAAAACATTATTTTAATCCCATTGAACCACATTTTACTTCTTAATGAAAACCATATATGTCAGATTTTTGAAATTAAAAACACAAAGATTGCAAAATTTCATTTAAACGGAAAATCGGTTTTTATAAGTACCACTTAGTGGTTTCACTATTCATCAAAAATTGATGTTTTTCAGAAAATTACAAAAAAAATCACCCTAATCTATATTTGATATTCCGAATTCAAAAATTATGTCTGTTTAAAAAAATTCAAAACATATAAGTTTCATTAATTAATTTAATAATTAATTCCCGCTGTCAAAACAAATAACGTGTTTTTATGAAACAAAATGTATCATAAGATTGACACTAGTTTAAGTCTGATTTCAAAGTGAAATTAATTCCAACAACTCTATTGGATTAAATGGTAAACATATATTCTAATTTCACTTTAAAACCAATTAAAAAGATAATCTAATCATATAAATAAATTAGATTAAAAAGCGGTTTTGAGTTAAAATACAACATTTTTCACTATTCATTAAAAATTGAACTTTTTCGGAAAAATACCTAAAATTTACACAAAGGAAATTTTGATGTCCCGATTCTAAAGAAGAATTTTATTTTGTCAAATATAACACATAAAATTGTCCAAAATTTGATTTAAAAGAGGTTCTCCCTCAAAATGCGATTAATCGACCTTTTAAAGAAGATTAGAATGTTTACGCTTAAAATCGGATTCATTCGCATTTTTAATCCTCTAACATTTTTTTTAAAAAGTAAAAATATTTGACAAAAATATATAATAATTTTTTAGTTAGTTCTCTCAATTCCCTCCATCACAACAGCTAGGCGTTAACTACCATTTAAAATAGTATTATTTTTTTATTAGAGTGCAACGTAAGATTCCCAAGAAACTCGTTGTTGCGTGTTGGGTACGCCAACGAGCATAGCATCCCCTTTAAAGTTATATTAATATTTTATTCACAAATATGGATAAATGTGAAAATAGAATACTCTTTATTTACCTGGGGTGTTACATCCTTCCCCCCTTTTGGGAATTGCGTCCTCGCAATTTTAAAATTGGGCTTGGAAACTTCATTGAAAATCCCACATCGGAACAAGAGTCAGTAAAACAATCACTTTAAAATAAATGAAGATAAGTACAAAGGTCACACGAGTTAACCCATACTAGGATTCCAAGTATGAAAATATGGAAATGGAGGAAAAAACAAAGGGTCATGTTCTAATGGAGAGTGACAGTAATCTTGTCTAGGAGAAAGTTAACCATAAAAAAATGACAAAATTTTGATGGGTTAAACGGTATTCAATTGCCCAGTAGGAAAAGTTAACAGACAACATTTTTTTAAGTTACTATTCATTGAGGAATTTATTTTTGAGCTTAACTAAATCATAATGAAACATACTTAATTTTCATGTAGACTTTCAACTTTTACTAGATTCCTTAATCAAACTTATATTTTCTCCAAAAGACGAGTATTTAGGATGATTTGTTCACATTAAGAGAGCTATAAACAAACTCTAGAGAATCACCTAATCCACAAAAGAGAACTATATACTTCCCATATCTTTAGACCTTAACCAAAACAAAAACCCAAAGTTCAACAAAGACCATTCAATAAACAATTTTCCATAAAATTCTTCACAGTAAACCAAACTAAGATTGAAACCCAAATATTTGAAGGATTTAATCACATAGTCTTCCAAGGTACAAATTAACTATCATCTCCAAATAACAGCATTTTCTCTTAAAATTTCATATTAAAAAGTAATTAACCTAATCACATATCCTCCATGATAGGTTAATCATTTCCATAGATAACCGAAAATAAACTTAGTCTTGATTCATAAAATCATATAACTAAAAAGAATTAGTCAAACTAACCAGGGACTTCATGTAGTCCAGTGGTAGGTTACAAATACCAGTCGCACTTCGGTTGTGGGTTCGATTCCCACAGCTTTGTCTGACGCGACGGGTTGTCACACGGTCTGCGTGTTGTTTTTTTTCAAAACTATATAATTCTTAAAACAATCCCCAAAACGAGCTAAAATCTTCAAAAATAATCATAGCATATTTTAACCTCAAGTATAACTCATTCCTTTCATTTTTCATCATAACATATAATAACCCATAATTACCTCAAAAGTAAGGATCATATAAACCCTAATGGTTACCTTTATAATTATTACCTGAACTTCCACATCGATTGGTCATCTCGTACATGATTCATTACAGAACATACCAAGGTTCAACTGGATGATCATGACTCCTTGATAGTTGGTTTATAACAACCACGAGTTTCCTCATTGAATACCCCATTTTATCCAGTCTCTTAATCATAGAACCACCACAGTTTCCTTCAAACCTATTTTCACTTTGGTGCCTGCTAGATCCATCCATTCACTAAAAACAGAAATGTCAGTGTGAGTATATCAACAAAACCATCATGTACAAATGAGGAAGATAACCACTAATATATACTTACTTATTCACTTTATCTAAAACTAGGACTCTTTCTGAAATCCTAACCATTAGGGTAATGTCACTTATGCTTAGAGGATACCCTAACCTCTAAAGTTATCTAAACCGACCTTTGATACCAACTATAAGGCCCCAGCCTTAAACCTTACTTAATCTTGAGTTAATACAAGATTACACATTGAGGATGTTTTCAGGTTTAGAGTTTTAGAGAATTAGATCATAAAACATGCATTACATTCCACATTTAGACAAAGTGGTTACATAAAGATAGTATTCATTGTTTTCCATCGACGGAAACATATTTAAAATAAAACATGCATTCTTTCTTGACACTTCCTTGACACTATCATCATATCATGTACCTTTCCCTTGACCTGTCAAAAACATTTCAAAAAAACATGGGATGAGCATAAAAAGCTCAGTAAGGGTTATAAAAATATGGAAAGGAAACATGAGTTCATATATACATAAGAATGAAATCATACATTACCCATCAAACATAGGCACTTTAAAATACCTCATCAAATCATGAATAAATCATAGAAATCATAAAACATAAAAGGTAACTTGAGGCATTCATAACATTCTTATGTATGGAGTAACCCTCTTGGTTACGTTTGGAATACCCACCATAGTATATTCCCAAAATCTCTTCGCAGAAACCTTAACGTTTCACTCCTTCGCGTTACCCAATGCATTGGAGAGCTATATCGGGCTCACCCGCCCTTAGTTTATCACAGAACCACCCGTATTCATAAACAATGCCCAAGAACCATAACATAATCATAAAAGATAACTTAAGCACAAAAGAAACATAACATTCCCACATTGTAATAAAAATATAACATTTTATGATATTGAAATAATGAAACCATTCTAAAAACCATTTTCAGAACCATTTAAAACATTTAATAAAGAGATTTTTAGAATCAAAGTGTCCCATACCACTTTGAAGATTTTAACATTTTAAACCATTAATATCCATATAAATAAATCCTTAAAACCATTTTGAAAACATGGATATTAATGGGAACCATTTATAAGAATAAATCATTAAAACATTTAAAACGATATTTTATTTAAAGTGTTTTTAACAAAATGAGAGTCACTTGAATACAATAATTGAGGAATAACATTTAATCAGAACTTTATAATATCATGAGAATAAAGAAATTCATGATATAATATTCCAATGGACAGTATATACACTATATAAGAGCGAATTGGTGCATAACAACTATGAAGTCTCAATGGAAATGTCAAATGAGATGAAATCCCCTGTAAATAAGGTACCCTTAAATTAAGGATAAATCAATCTCATAATTATGTGTGACAAATATAAATACACCCAATATAAGTGGATATTAATTTTAAAACACTCAAAGGTCATTCACAGATATTCAAAGAAGGATATATTCAATAACTACATGTTGAACCCAAAGAAATCGAAATTGGGTTAAGAAGTTCTCTTGGTAAAATTTGACAGCCTAACGGCGTCACTTTAAAATTCAGAAAATGAGTTGATGAGAGATAAAAAGAGTATCTCATCACTTGGAAATAAAATTTAAATCAATAAGGATATATAAGAACATATCCCAACATAATACTATGTGAATTAAAAGACATAACAAAAGAAGTCTTTTAAAAAGAGGAGGGTGAAAGGTTCCTTTACCAACATGGGTATCTTTCGAAACATACGCCCCGTGAAAGAAGGACAATACAACATTGATGTAAATACTCATAAATGAAATTATATTACACAATGAGTAAAATAACGGGATGTGCATACACCAATCAAAGGAAATTGTGGCAAATTTATCATAAATCTCATGGGAATAAAAGTGAGGCGAAAAATCCCTTACGAAAACTCGGTAGCCTAACAGCGCCACTTAAAACATCCAAAAATGGATTGATGAGATCAAATAGGGTCTCTCATCATATTAACATAGTTTTTACAGAAAGAGGAATATAAAAGAACATCCCCCAACATAACAAAGAGGATCTTAAAAGAAGTGACATAAAGGAGAGTACTTAAAAAGAAAGAGAGAGGATAGATCTCTTACGACAATTCGTCAGCCTAACGGCGCCACTCAAAACTTCTAAAATGGATTGATGAGAGAGAATAGGGTCTCTCATCATATGAAAATAAAAATTACAGTAAGACTAATATAAAATAACATCCCAATAACAAGAATGAGGAGCTTTAAATGGAATTATATAAAAGAGTGTACTTAAAAAATAAGAGAGGAGTAGGATCCCTTACCTCGGGTCCGACTTGACTCGATCATTCTTTAATCTCCTGAATAATAAACATGAGTTAATTTATAATTCCTTAAGAACCTTTTTCAAGTTCATTATACCTTTTATATCACTTATTACCATGTCATGAACACTATGTAATTATTTTAGTTCATAACGGTCGTTTAAACGATCATTGGTACTTGAGTCAAAACATGCTCTTTATAATTACAAGTTGTTCACGTATCAATTATATCCTGAGTTATAATCATGATGTACATATCATATATATCATATATATCCAGTATATACATGCATTTATAATATTACATAATCATTTAGAGGTAAGAAATGAAATGCACCGTTCATGGAGGCGGTAAGCCGTATGTACGCATGAACGCTACTTTCATTTCTATTTCGTATTTTATATAATGGAATCATAATGATATAAAGGTATGTTATAATTCCCGTATAATATGATATATAATACCATTAATTACATCCTTTATACTTCCCACATATGACATTAACGAATCAAATCACTTTGAGGGGGCGGTAGTCCACACTTTCTTAAATGAATATATCGCGTTTACCCATAATGGAAACCATAAAGGTATGCCATAAATGAAAAATACAGAAGCTTAAGTAAAACATAAACATATTATATATCATATATAAATATAGTGACATCTTAATGGCCACCTTTGAAGGTGATATCTGAGTGTTGAACAATCATCGTTTCGTGAGGCAGAAATTCGCCATCCACGGAAACAGTATGTTCTTTAACCATTAGAAGTAGGTGTATGTAAGTGTAGCTCTAATACGTCTTCTAACAACATCCTAATATATTGAAGATACTGGAGTTGTTACAAAAGAAATGAATAAAAAGAGTTTAGGGGGTTGGAGAAGAAAAATAAAACAAAAGGACTCAAGTGAAGACATTACCTTAAAATCGGGTAACTCCCTTTGGTTTGATCTAAAAGGCTTCCTTGGGAAGACATCTGCCCAAAGTGAGGCTTCAAGGAGTTACAGAGGGATGTGTAGAGCCAAAATGGGTAGGTTTTGGCCGAGCCAAAGGCTTTGGAAGTGTGGGTAAGGAGGTAGAGGTGTGGGCCTTTTATAAGAGGAGGGGAGGGGCACTCTTGGAAAGTAAAGAAATGTTACTTTATTTTAGAATGAGTTTCGGATTTTAATGGTCCCACATTGATGTGTTTAAAATATAAGGTGATAAGGGTTCGAAATCCATCCATCCAATAGGTTTTGGACATGTGTAGGACTTAGATTTTACATTATCTTTCCATTTTATATAAATTGTTAAATAATGAGGTCATCGTTGCATCATCATGATGTCATAAATAATTTAATTTATTTAATGTCTAAAAATTATTAAAAAAATACTATGATGTAGGAAATATTTTTATATTTCCATTGATTATTTATAGACAAAAAATCTTACTTTTAATCCCATTGAACCACATTTTACTTATTAATGACAACCATGTATGTCGGATTTTTGAAATTCAAAACGCAAAGATGGAAAATTTTCATTTAAACAGAAAATCAGTTTTTTTAAGTACCACTTAGTGGTTTCACTATTCATCAAAAATTGAAGTTTTTCAGAAAATTACCAAAAATTCACCCTAAGCTATATTTGATATTCCGAATTCAAAAATGATGTCTGTTTTACAAAATTCAAAACATATAAGTTGCATTAATTAATTTAATAATTAATTCCCGCTGTCAAAACAAACAGCGTGTTTTTATGTAACAAAATGTATCATAAGATTGACACTAGTTTATGTCTGATTTCAAAGTGAAATTAATTCCAACGACACTATTAGATTAAATGGTAAAAATATATTCTAATTTCAATTTAAAACCAATTCAAAAGATAATCTAATCATATAAATAAATTAGATTAAAAAGAGGTTTTGAGTTAAAATACAATATTTTTCACTATTCATTAAAAATTGAACTTTTTCGGAAAAATACCTAAAATTTACACAATGTAAATTTTGATGTCCCTATTATAAAGAAGAATTTTATTTTTTCAAATATAACACATAAAATTTTCCGAAAGTGGATTTAAAAGAGGTTCGCCCTCAAAAGGCGGTTAATCGACCATTTAAAGAATATTAGAATGTTTACGCTTAAAATTGGATTCATTCGCATTTTTAATCCTCTAACATTTATTGTAAAAAGTAAAAATATTTCACAAACATATATAATCATTTTGTAGTTATTTCTATCCATTCCTGCCATCACAACAGCTAGGCGTTAACTACCATTTAAAATAATATTATTTTATTATTAGAGTGCAACGTAAGATTCCCAAGAAACTCGTTGTTACGTGTTGGGTACACCAATGATCATAGAGTCCCCATTAAAGTTATATTAATATTTTATTCACAAATATGGATAAATGTGAAAATATCATACTCTTTATTTACCTGGGGTGTTACAGTAATTTTCATTAGGTTTCGAAAAATGTTATTTTCAAAACCCCAAAATTTTCTATAAATGTGTGTCATTAATTTAAAAGAGAAAATTCACATATTT
This sequence comes from Viscum album, assembly GCA_963277665.1. NCBI lineage: Eukaryota > Viridiplantae > Streptophyta > Magnoliopsida > Santalales > Viscaceae > Viscum > Viscum album. Next base: position 1,299,116,523 of record OY728140.1, on the reverse strand, counting down.
AGAAAATAAATTAGATAAAGGAATATTATTTTTAGAATCATAATGTCAAAATTATCCAATTGGGACTTTTTCAAAAAAAATTGAGATAGAAGAACTTTTGTGTAAAAATTATATGTCATATAAATATACATTGTGTTTTATGACAACATAATGACCCAAAAGTGATGTAATAAGGAAAATAAATGAGATATACGACACAATATATGTTTTCCTATTAAAATAAAGATTTTTTATGTTTACTTAATTTATTTTTCAAAGCCATTATGAATCCTCAAATCCATTTAATATATTTTATGACTTTAAAATTAGTTCTTTAAGAGTGTGACACACCTCCACATCACCAATGGTAATATATCAATACATTCAGCTATTGTCCATATTAAATAATTCAACCAAACCACATTTTTCATGAACCATGGGAGTGTCAATTATTTTGGATATTTTATAATGTATATTCCAAAACCTAAATAGTAAAGAAATCCCCCTTCATTCATATATAAACCTAGCTAGGATTCAATTAATCCTCACTAAAACTCCTTAAACCATATCAAAACTCTTACCTCTACTCCCTAAAGTATTTATATGTTTCCCCAAGCATTCAAGCAGTCCATCCCAAGCCTTTGAAATCACACACTCATGAAAGGGATCTTCCACTCTCCTCCTTTCTCAAGCATCTCATTTATGTTATTTCTTTTAATTTAAATTTTCATATGTTGTGATATGTTCTTCTATATCCCCCTTAATTTATATTATATTTTTAAATTGTGCTATCCCCTTTATCTCCCATTTATCCTTCCTATTATCCTTTATGCACACTCATTACTATAACGAAATTCTTAAATGGATCCTCACATCGTCTTATTTATTCAATATTTTTATGAACTTGTGAATTCTATTTATATTTCATAATATTGGGATGTGTCTTTCCATCTCCTTCTAAATTATGATTTTGTTTCCAAATGATTATAGACCCATTTCAGACTCATCTACCATTTTTTTTTAATTTTTATGTGACTTTGTTCTGCTTCAAAAATTTCACCATTATTTTTAATTCCAAAACTATTGTGTAGTGAATACCATAAAAATATTTCTATCAAGAGTATCCACATTTATGAAAATATATTTATTTATATGGGTACTTTAATTTATTTATTCTACATTCCATGATCATTTAATAAATTATTATAGTGAATGAATCTATGTTGTATGTTCTATGTAGAACACTTACTCATGATAATGAAATGATTATTATGGGTATGCCCACATAGTTCTCCAATGCAGTGGGAAATATTATTTATCATGAGACATAATGTAGGGAAAGGGGTGTACCTGATTCCATTATTAGACATTTCCAGCATGAGGTCTTGGTAGATTAATCCTTTACCTATGTTTATGATTCTGTGTTTTAATGTTTTTTCCCTTTTTATGATCATCATGATATATCATTCCTTATTATTCATGTTCCTCTTATGCTCTATTTATATACCTATTGTCTAACATGAATTATCTTCTTCATATTATTTCTTGTTTATTCGCATACTAGTATTTTTAGCTCACCCCTTGCTTTTGTTGGTCCCCAGGATATCCCATGCATTTTCAAGTTCATTTGAATTTTATGATCATGTAAAGGAAGTGTTCAAAAATATTTTATATACATTTATATAAGTTGGTATATTATGTTCTTAATCCACAAATACATTAGACGTGTTGATATTTTGGGTGGTATTAAGTGTAATTTTATGTAATAAAACATATATTAATGTATAATAATGATAGGGGTTGTTATAAGTCAACTCTCTATATTTATTATCATCTATCCGTGGTACATATTTATCACTCTTAGTATCCCTAGGAAAAGATAGATAACTAGGTTATTGGGACATGTTCATGAAAACAATATGTAGAGTGGTGAGGCCTGTGTTCGGTGGCCACTGAATGAGATGTTTCCTCTAGGAAGGAATGGAAAATCACACCCACATGTCCTGAAATTAGATAGTCCATGAAGTGTAGGATAATTATGCATGTTTTCTTAGTGAAATAATTGAGTTACCGAGTCATAGACCACCGAGTTTACACAATGATCCAAAAATTTATGTGGATGAGAATTGGATATTATCCGTTGATAGAATCTCTAATCTTGTCCAGACATTAAATTATCAGATGGTAATTATTGCGTCCATACTTTTAAATGGGGATTTAGGGTGTTTGTGGAGTCTACTGATGCATACCAATGATGATATTTTTCAATCGTGGTTATACATTCATTGAATGTTTCAAGATAACTATTTACCCTCATTCTTACACTCGACATGCGTTTATGATCTTCTTAAGGTGTATTTGGGTGACTGGATAGTTGTAGATTATGTTGTCATGTTCAATAGCCTCACACATTACTCATAGAATGTTGTACATTGTAGTTTCTTTTGGGCATGGGTGTTTGTGTATGTATACATAAAGGCATTTGTTCTAGAATAGTCTCGTTGTGCCTTTTATCATATGATAGAGTGGTGGAAAAATATTTTTTGACTCTGAGATTCCTAGTAGAGGTACATTGGGTGGCTAAAGATGGTGGTTGATAGAATGTGGATAAGGAATCTTGGGAAGCTATTATGATTTAGACTTTAAGGTATCCATAGAATATGTATACTCATTATTGGGATTCTATGTGTTGATCTACGACTCAAGGACCACATAGAGGATCTATCCAACTAGGCGAGGGATATTATATGCTTGTGATGGGAAGGGCCACATGGAACATGATTCACTAACCCTTTATAAAAATCAAGACAGGAAGATAGTGGGTGGAAAACCATGGAAGAATATGTACTATGATAAAGAATCTCCCATGCATGGTCAATGTGGCCCCCAGGGAGGTAGTTCAGACAATGGAGCTATTGGAGCTCTGATGTGAGGATTGGCTAGATGATGGAATTTTTTTGAGTTATTTCCACCAAAATTTCCAAGTGTCCCACACTAGGATTTGAGAGTTGGTGTTTGATTCCATGGGAAACTATAGGCTTTTTGGGGCTATGACCTTGTTGTACATGAGATGATTCGAGGTAGAATCTGCGTCTTTTCTACTCCTTCCCCTATACTAATAGACTACAGAATGATTTTTTCTTTTATCTCTACATTCCTTGTACGATATATAGATATTACTATTGAGATTGTATCCATATATGTTGTTTTAGGATTTCTAATTGGTTTTCATTCTTTGATATATCATATCTATCGGTAGCGCGAGTTAGTTCTCAAGGGGGATAGATTCTCATAGGACCCCTTGGAAAACACAATAAAACCATATGGAATTTTATTCGGCATACAATGTTTTTTCAAGGTTCAAGACTAGATTAATTATCATCACAATTGATTTAGATGCCTATGGATAAATGGGATGAGAATAACATCTGCGGCAAAGAGACATTTCATGGTTGAGTGAGTGGCCCTTGTAAATAGGAAGTTGCATCCCATCACCCATTAGTTGGTGAGGTAATCCTATAGCATAGAAATATTATCAGACATCTAGATTCCTTCTATATTGGAGAAAAATATGAACACATTCCCTAAAGAAATTCTAGGACTACCTCCTTATTGGGAGATGGATTTTAATATTTATTTTCTCCTCATGACCTCACTGATAAATTCTATAGAATATAAAATGGAACCTACCTTGGTATGGGAGGGGAGGGTATAGTTGGAGGCCCTTTGAGAGAAGGGTTTATCATAACTTGTGTTTCCCCATGGGTATCTACAGTATTTTTGTGAAAAATTCATGTGTTATATTGAGACAATTTATTTATTATCATCACCTAAACTAGTTTATGATAATGAAAATGTACATTCTGACGAGGATGGATGACCTCTTCAACTATTTGAGATGTGAAATTTTGTTCTCTTACATCGACCTTATGTTCTAATACCACTAGTTGGGGTTTTAAAGGATGATATTCTAAAGATTTAATTCTAATGTCTCTTTAGATACTATGAGTTTACTAGTGAAGCATTTCAATGTTATGAATTCACTCACTATGTTTATGGATATTATCATCCAGATCTTCCATCCATGTATGGACAGATTTTTGGTGGTATTCATTTGTGACATAAACATTTACTTAGCATTAGAGGTGGTCATGTAATGTATCTCATGATATTTCCAACCTTACTTTGGGATAACCCTATTTATGGTAAGCTCTTGAAATACTAGTTTTTTATATGTAATGTTATTTTTTTGGGGAATTTTTTATGTAATAATGGTTTAACTGTTGACCTGGATATGATTGATGTGCTTCTTCCTTAGGTACCACTAAAAAGTATGTTGGCGGTGTAGAGTTTACTTAGCTTCATGGGGTACTAGAGGGAGTTCTGGGAAGACTTCACTGGGTTTACATCCCCAATGACCACCATAATGTATGAAGGGAAGCTATTTATATAGACCGATCAGCGTTAGAGTGACTTTAAGGAGATAAGGATGAGGTAAACCAATGCACCAATGTTGAGGATATAATGGGAGGGTGTTGAGAATATAACGGTTCTGATGACTCTAGATATTTTATCATTTCTTAAATGTTGTGGAGGAATGTAGTGTTCTAATATGGTTCAAGGAAGATGAGACCCCATGAGTAGAGATAGGTTACTCATCACCAAGGTATAAGAGTTTTTTTTATTAAATCTAAAGATGTAGAGGAACTATCTTCTAGGAGTGCCTCAGGTACATATTCACTCAAATAGATGTTATCCAGATACAGAGTAACTAATTAGATTTCTTGATGTACTAGGACATTGAGATAGTGTATACTCATGGAAGGGGAAATTGGTGGTGGATTCCCTAGGCCAGAAGTCATATTAGTACATGGTAGATGATCCATCAGATCGGTTAGCTTCATTGCAGGTGAGACTGATTGAGGGGAGGGATGCATTTTTTTTCTTTATATTATGGTGTTAACTCATAAGATTCATTATCATGTGAGAGTGTTTTAATTGGGAGACACGAACTAGGAGTTTCTATGTGTCCAGATGTCAATAGAAGATTCACTATATGTATTTTCAGAATAAGGGAAGGAAATCATTCCTTACTCAGGATGGTCGATGGTTCATGTCACATTGTGTGAGGAGGTAATGAGGGAGTATCACACATCCCAATTGGCTATACATAATAGTGTGCTAAATATGTACATGGACCTTCTATAGAAGGTGTGGTGTTCTGGCATGTGGAAAAAATTTCGAATTTCATCTCTTGTTATCTCACATGTCAGCAATGAAATCTTGAGTAATAGGTGTTCACTAGTTTGAAACATCCTCTTGAGGTCCAAAATTGGATATATAATTGTACAATATTGGAATGTTTTATACATATTACATTGATAGCGATATTCCATAATTCTATCTAGGTGATTTTTGACTAACTTAACATGTTAACAAACATTCATTCCATCTAACAACATAGTTATATTGTGATCATGGGGTTGTTTTACATGCATTATATTATCAAACTACATTTGTACCCTCGAAAATTATCTTCAACAGTGATTCTACGTTAATGTCATGGTTGTGGAGAGGCCTAATTTTGGATTTTGGGACTTAGTTGTAAATGAGTGTAGTGTTTCTCCCCCATTGAATGGCTATACCAAGTAGACTATCCAATTTTTGGATGATATATTGAGGTCATATGTGTTGGACTTTAGGATGAGTTGGGAGGATCAATTTCCATTGGTAGAGTGTAATTATAAGAACAGTTATCATAATTCTATTTTCATGGAACCGTTTGAGACCATATATGAGATACTATTCAGGTTACCTTTATAATCAACTAAGATGGACGAGAGATATCTTGTTGGGATAGATATAGTATAGGTGACGATGGAGAAGGATTGGATAATCCTTGACAATTGGAGGACTTCCAAAAAATATGGAAATCATACACATATTGACAGCATGGGCCCTTAGAGTCCTAAGATGGATACCATATTTTTCATATAGTCTCCCCACAGTGAGGGTAATGGTGGTTTTATGGGGGGTAAGCTATCCAAGAAGATATTTGGGATGTTTGAGATCCTATGTAGGGTTGGTGAAGTTTCTATCCACGTATCCTTACCACTAAATCTAGAATGATTGCATCACATCTTCTAAGTGATGCACTGATGAGATACGTGAATGATCCAATAAATTTTATTGGATAGGGAGAGATGGAGATTGAGGATATATCCACCTTCATATAGTACCTAGTGGTGATCAAGGATCAGTAATAGAGGATAATGTATGGATAGACCCTCCCTTTTCGTCATCTAGTTTGGAGGCTTGGGTGCATTTAAGAGATCTCTTAAGAGCATGAGAGAATGATGCAAACTTAGGGAACACACCTTTTTGATGGTCTTGTTCTTTTCGAAGTGAAAATCTTTAAAGGAGGAGAGAATGTAATGATCTAGTTTTTATCGATTAGTATTTTGAATATTTCTCGATATATATCTGGATGTTTCATTAAATTTTGAATGGTGTTTGGGTATCTTGGGACACCGAAATTAATATATTAAAAATATTGATGAATTTTAATGCACTCAAAAAATATAATTTCTGAATAATTGGTTTTCCCATTATTTTAGACCACATATGGTAAATCTGATACAATTGTTAAATCATGAACATGGGGTTTACTCTAGGAATAACATATGGTTAGTCAGTGTCATACATTTCATGGGAGGGGAATTTTGGTAGGTGAATTTATTAAAATAAATAATTTATTTATTTATATTTATTAAATGTCAAATCATATCCTAATCCCCTATAAATAAATCATTATGATGTTTTTTTGGGGGAAATACACAGAACCTTGGGATGATATAGATCAAAATTATAGAGTGGCGATGATCAGATCAAGGTGGATCGTGAGGCAGAAAGAGAATACATCATATGTTCTTTATTTCTAGCAAGTATTTTCATCACCAATAATTGATCAATGATTGGGTTAAGGAATGTTATCTTTAGATTTCATCCATTTTTTATTTGAACAAGCATGTAATCATGATCACCTTTTATTTTCATCATTATCCGTTCTCACATGATACTGTCTAGTAAATTATAATGTTGAATCAAATTTAATATTTTTAGTGCATGATTTCACACAATGATTCTACACATTTTTTGGGTTTTTCATTGGCCAATTACATTCATTTCCTTCTTTTCATGTTCTATTACACTATTAATCATCATTTTATTCTTTTTTTGACTAGGGGTTGTGGTGTAACATCATCAGTTCTGGGTTCGAGTATGATCAAACAACAAGATTCATTGTGTTTGAATGAAAAAGAGAATTATTATCAATTTAGGGATGCATTTTTATTATATCATGATATTTAGTTGATTATTATCGAGTTTAGAAACCCAAATGGTAGTGGATACATGAATTAAATCTACATGGATGAGATGATTCTGGTTTTCAACCACTAGAGGATGGGCAATCAAGGGTTGGAGACATTACCCTTCTGTTTCAGGGGGTCAAATGGTGTGATTGGTGGTAGAAAATATGGATGTATAAAAAATTAAGAAAAGGATTTATTGACTATGATAAAACTGATTACACACACTATGTGACCCGGTACTAGTAGAATAATGTATACTATGGAAGTACATTTTATTGGACACATCTAAGAACACATACATGGATAGAGTACATGGGAAAGGTTATGTACTTTCACATGGACTAGATACTTTTACATGGTCATGTACACAAGCATGTGATGATATATATGGGAATGGGATAGAAGATCATATAATGACATTGGCAGGCTAAAAAACTCCCTGTAGAACTAATAAATTCCATTTTGTGTGATGTTTCTCCACATTTCATGTCTTGAGATGTATAATCAAAGATGACGAGGTGAGATCACATGTTATGTAACCACATGTTCACATCGTGTAATTATTCTAATATTTTATACATTTTGTATCTCCTTTTAAGATTCATATATTGGCATGTGAATAGCCTATATTGAGCATTTTTTCATGTAGAAAATTATTTTATAATTTTTCATATAATGTATAATATGTGATTTTTTCTATGTGTGAAACCTCCTAAGGTGATTCTTGAATATGGTGGTGATAAGGTAAGGATGATCAGATTCATGTCAGGGTCGGTACACACATATTTCACAAGGGTACAGGTCCCCCATAATATTTATATTATTTGATTCAGTACTCCCACCATATTAAAGAAGTGCACAGGTCCCCTATTTATAGAGTGTCACTCCTCCTTCTTTGAGCTCTAGAAGCAAGAAATTCCTCCATAGGATTTGTCACTCCCTAGCTATAGTGAGCATTGCTGAGGAGTGGGCACCTCCAAATAGATTCTTGTGATGTTTCATGGGATCTTGGTAATCCAAGATGGAATTTTGGAGATACAAGTATAAAAAATGTACTTATCTTGGCTATAGAGATTGAGATCTCATTTCTCTCTTTTTTAGGTCTCTTTATGAGAATATATAGGTATTGGGCTTATGTTTCCCTTTTTTATGGGTTGAGATAGTTTCTACTATATCTTTTTTTTTCTCACATTATTTCTTTTGGGGAATCCTATTAGTTTTTTATGCACTAATCCGTACATGGGATTTTTCTTCTCGTTTTATACATTATTCAAATGAAATGATGATCAATTATTCCATTGGTTGATCTTACTGATACATCGATGCATTTACTATGTTATGTGTTCAGAAGTGGAGATCATGAGTCAAGCTCTCCTAGTTTTCTTCTTCTCCAATCATTTTCTGGATGGGACATCATTTCAAATTAGGAATATATTTTTTCCTTTTATTATTTTCCTTTATATTATAGTTCTCTGATGAATTTCTCTAGAGGTGTTTTCAATCATGGTTGCACTCTAAATGTTTCAATACTTTTTATTATTATTCTACAATTTTTCATAAATAAGGAGGGGTGGGTGCATATAGGTGAATTAGGAAATATAATCCCATTTTATTTATTTTTTATTGCATTATATTTGTAGTCCAAAGCATATTGGGGGTGAGTTTGGGGTTGTCACTTCAAGCATTCTTCCGACCAAGTGGCCCCTGATAGTTTTTCTTGTGAGACATAAATCTTATGCAGATCATCATTTTCATCCATTATCAATAAAGGTGAGTGACCATGTATTCTTAAATTTTTCATCGAGTTATGTTTAATGAAACATGGTTAAACAAGTTAAATTTCATCAAAAACAAGTTGGTCCATTAAAGTGTGTCTACTGAATTGGAGTTGTTGTGTATTAGTTAGAATTACCACTAATATTTAGTGTATTATATAATATCTCCATGTGTCTCACCTAAATAAGTATCACCCAGATCTCAGTCATGGGATCACTAGGTATCATGTTACACCTGATTTGGATGAAATTATTATTCATGAATCAATTCATATTTTTTATAGATGTTAAAGGACTCTGTGAGGGATATTTATTTCCTCAGTGTGAGTATTATGCATGTATGGCTATGTTTAATAAAAAACATGGGAACGAGGAATGTCCATGCTATATTATTGGTTTGATATTTTAAAATTCTCAAAAGAAATATAGCCTTTTGAGGATGGAAATCCCAATTTTTGGAGAATGTCACAACCCTAGTTTGAGGTACGTCGTCATTTTATGATTCTTATTTTATATTTAAAGATTTTGGGATAAATTTATAGAGGATTCCACCCTGATAAAGGGAAGGAAATATGAAATATGTCTATATGAAAAGTTATTTCCATGAATAGTTATTATTGATGTTAATGGGTTCTATACAAATTCCATGAATTTCTTTCAAGGCATGAATGGGTTTCTAGTTGAACCGGTTCACGATGTGAGATCCAATCATTATGTGAAATTGTTTTTGGATTTTAATCTAAAAATAATTGTTTTTTAATATATATATATATATATATGTAAGCTCATGGATTCTTGATTTGAATCCCTAATTTATCTCATGAATTGAGTTTTTTCCATATGGTTTATTGAATTCATGTTCCCGATGATTATCATACCATCTCTCCCTTTTCTCTCAAACTTCATCCCTTAGGTGATTTTTAATGTCCTCTTTTATCTGTAGAATGACTCCATTAGATATTAAGTCATTTATCTATAGGAATTATTGGATTCATACATAATAGGAAATTGATACATGGTTTAACCATTTGATTTTATTGGGTTTTCCATCATTTCACATTTATTGGAATTTGAAGGCACATGGTTTTCCTAAATAAATGCCTTCTTATTTTAAAATATATTACCCAAATGATACTCTCTTTTATTTCTATCTGACAAGTCTCATTTTAAATCAGTTTTTTATATTTCCCACTATGTGATCTATAAATTTACAAAAATGTTTTCATTATAAGAAATATAGGTTTGAAACATTTTTGGAAAAACTCTATTGGTTGATCTAGAAAAAGAGGTGCATAATTGATCTTTTATTATGATTTTAATTGAATAAGGACTTTTTTAAATATACTTGGTTCTCATTGCTGAATAGAAAGGTACATAGAGGACTTCGGCCAAATGATGGCCTAGTGAATGGTTTATCACCACTCATGATCATCGGGACGATATTATTCATGAATGGGTGTCTATCAGTGAAAACATGGATGATATTCCAAATTATAATTTAGTGAATTTCTTAAACTACTTGAAAAGAGAATCCTATATTTGGATGTAGTACTTTTAGAAATGTGTTCATCTATTTATTTGAATGTTTTTATCAATTTATCTTCTTTTGATAATCATAATTTTTATTTATAATCTTGTGAGCAAAAAAATTTCTGTTTTTAGTGGAATGTGGGAAAAACTTAGAGTTTTTTCAATTGATTATGATTATTCACTCCCAACTTCTTCACTTTAGTGCATATAAAGAATTCATTTTCCATTATATAGGAAAGGGAATGTTTCTTACTTCTATAGATGAACTTCTTGATATTTCTATAATAGTTGATGGGGATGGAAAATGGTATGGTTTATGTCATGGCCTGGAGTACTTCAACCCCGGTGCCAATGTCATTACTTCATTGGAGTGTCAGTATTTTCGTTGTTTAATTTTTTCCAAAATTACCCTAATATTATTATTTTAATAGTATTTTAATTAGTTGAGTGGTTAATTCCTCATTTAGAATATTTTTTGTTTTTTTATTATTTTATTATATTTGGTTGTATTATTTTAAAATAGAAAGTATTTCCCTGATGTTTATGTAAGACCTTATAATTTATTGAAATTCATAGGTTTCTTAAGGATGTCACCTTAGGTCAGTGTCACCTGAACTCTTATAAATCTAATTTTTAGGGATGGGATGATAAAGTTGTCTACCTAGGTTTTCATTTTGATTTGGTGGTGCTTTAACAATAGTGGATTTATAATTTGGAATTCATTATTATGAGATGCCTCATAATTATTGATTGGGGAAATTTAGATATCATTAGATACATATTTAAATACAATTTTATTTATAAATATCTTCCAAAAAATGAGGTAATGTACTCTCAACTCATTGGGGGTTTCTATTATATGAATGGGATATTCCTAGTGATTATTTTCTAAAATTAATCCTAAGGACAAATAATTATTTTCAGTATTTATGATTAAACGATTTTTAATATTCATTTTTAGATTTTGTTTTAATGGTTTTATAAATTTTGTAGATGGAAAAAATTAATATATATATATAATTTTTTTTGGTTAAATTTTTATTCCAAATATTACCTTGATTTGGAAATTGTAGTGAATTAATCATATAATTACAAATTATTTTAATTGAATTCTATATTAGGGTTAATCTATGTATTTTTATAATAATTCCTTTTTACCTCTTTTATTTTGTTTCATAAACATATATAATTTTAATATATTTTTTATTAAAATTCAATATTTCATAAAAAATGTGAAATCATTGAAATTTTATAAGATGTTAAAAATGTGGAAGGGATTAAATTGTGACCTTCATACTATATCGATTTAATATTCCTCTTGTAAAATGGGTATGAACATGAATAATTTATCTTGAATAGAATCATGGGTTTCAATTAATCCTTACCCTTCTTGGTTATTAAAATTGTTAACTAACAGATCATTTATTCATAATTTATCTTGAATGAGTTATAAGTCAACTATCTAAACCTAACCCTAGTTAGGAGTTACATTAGTAGAGAGGTGATGATTATTCCATCTAGATGGGAGGAAATGTAATGTTATTAATCATTATTTTCAACCATGTTGTTTCTATTATAAAATATGATTATTTTAAAATATTAAATAAATATTTCCTCTCTAATAAGTATTTTGTTTAATTCATTTGTTCAAATACATGAACTTGAAAATTTGTTTTCTAAAACTAGCCATTTCCTTTATTAATTTAAACTCTTAATTATTTAATATTTATTAAAAAAATTAATTGAAATTAGTTATGAGTTTTTTAATATAAATAAGGTCTAAATTATAAGGGAATTTACAACTATAAATATAATTCTCTAAATGAATTTATTTCTTGAATCATATTTTAAAGACGAAAAACTTATTATATAAGGAAATTTGTTTAAGAAAATTTTTTAGACCATCTAGTGTATCAAACATTACTATTTATTAGATTTAATATGGGTATGAATTTTTAATTATCAATAAAATCAATGCCCCAGTCATCCTCATACATGTTTTATTAAAAATTATTTCTTATAAAATTGTTAAACACACTTACAGCCTTTTTGGAATAGAGTCTAAAAAATAGGGCTTCAATTATAACATAGTTTATGTCTAAATTTTTTGACTCCAGTATAATACTAATTTTCATGTTCCATGATTGACTTGTAACATGTATATATAATTTAATTTATAGTATAATATTCATGGATTGTGCATGTGGGTTCCATGGGTACATTTAACTAAATTTCATTCAAAGTTGATATGGTTTCTAGTGTTTCATTAAGAATCATGTAAATCTTACATGTTATTAAAAGTTATGATTTTTACCTGATATTTTTTTTTAAAATTCTATAAGAGGTATATATAAATCTATTATTCTGTAATAAACTATAAGTATTTATATTTCCCATTAACATTATCGGTTAAATGTGATAGGTATTGCACCATAATAATATTATGCCACTTCCCCTTCCCTATGGATGGGATTTATCCCTGAAACTATTATAAACCATACCCTTTACATGGAATAGGGATTTCCCACTAACGTCCATTGAGTAGGTTCACAATAATAACTATGTAAGGAATAGACCAACACATTGTCATAAATTTCTTAGATTTTTTTAGACACATGTATTGTCCTAAAATTGATAGTACTCAGGAACCATCTTACAACCTAAAGTGTCTAGTGTGTTTATGGGTCCTCCAAGTAAAACGTGTTACTAAATATATAATTTAATTCAAATATGAGTAATTATTTTTATTCTTTTTCCATATTATAAGTATTTTTTATCTATAAAACATTATTTACTATATTTATGTAAATGATTAACTATGTTCATGCATACAACTATTTTTTCACTATCATATTAAGGAAAATTGGTAGTGCCCTAATGATTCTATATATCCTCACTCCATGTATATATACTTGAATGAGAATTCATCTTCATATAATTTATTTCAGGTACCCTTTTAGTGGTTGGTTTTCATGGTTCTTCAGGTCTTGGGCATCATAACAATCATATCCTTGACGAATTGGAATATTTGGGGGGTTTCTTTAGATTTTTTAGAGGTAATGATGAATGAATATATATGGATTTTCCATACATTCTCCATCAATGATTCCATGTATTAAACCAACAATTTTATTTCATTAACTTAGGTATATTTTACCATTTATGTGTACATAAGATTATGTTATTTTTCTCCAACTTTTCAAAATGTTTGTAATTTTTTTATTTTATTTAATATTTTTTTGCATATGATTATTTCATTATTTGTTGTTTATGTTGCCCAATGAACATGTTTTTCAATAGTGGTAAACAATGTTATGGGTTTATGCATATATTGACCCTTATATTCATATCTGTTTTTTAGAATACCAAATTTCAGGTTTATTTATTTATAATAATGTTTAATTGTCCATATAAATTTTTATTATTAATACCCGAACTTTTAAGTTAATATTTGGTGAATTTAAGTTTCACTAAGGTCAAGTAATGTCCTAGAAAAAATCTGTCTTGGTAATCAAGTCTTGATTTTTACAAATTATCTCTGATATTCTAATACATTTTTGACGAAATTTCAATATTGGAGCTAAAAATGAGGTTATTAATATTACTAGTAAAACAACTCAATGTTTGGGAGAGCTCCTCATTCCAATTACATATCATATATAATTTTTTAGAAAACTATAGATATGATAACCGATTGAGAACTTCCAAAAAAAATCAACTGTCATCCTTATTAGAGAATGATTTTAAATTATTTTTTGATGAGGAGATACAAATTTTTCTAAACACTAACAATCATATTACGAAGAGTAATATTGGGAATAAGAATAATAAATATAAGAATGGCATGGGTAAATCAAATTATATACTGATATATGTGTTTATTGATTCAGATATGAGGTATATGTTATGGTTCTCGATTAAATACATGTTAGAAATTTTTCGAATGGTTTTTGGATAAATATATTGATCCACTATAACAATATTGTTTTTGCCTTCAATCTGGAAAAAATATTGAAAAAACATTGTGATTTATAAAAGGTAACCAATTCTTCTTTAGATAGTATTGGAAGCAATGTTTCTAAAATAAACATGGAAAAATATGATATTGTAAGGATGAAAGTTCTAGTATAAAAATTAATATTTATAAAATGAAAGATAATTCATTAGGAAAAGAGCCTGTGGAGGCTCCAGATCCATGAAATGATCTGAAAACCTTTGTTGAGGATAAGAAAGGTATAGTGTGTTAGACTACTCATGGGGAGCATTTAAATTATTCTTGAGATAATGATGGAAACTCTTATTGTTTTCTTATTGATAATGATGAATAATGATACCTAGATTTTATCCTTAAAAATAATAAAACAAAAATAAAAATAAAAATCATGTGGTTAAAGGTAATTAAACAACAATAATGAATCATTTCCAAGCTCGTTCTATCTCTTACAAATTATATGAATGTATGCATTTTACATATTTTTAAATATTTTTTTGTATGATTATATCAAATATAGATTACTTGTCAATGGAAATAAATACTTTTCATACCCAGTGAATGATTTCTTTCATCGGTGATTTAATAACAAGTTTCACCTTTGCCGAAAAACCATTTTTTCTTATTATTTATTAATAAATATAATAAAAAATTTATTAATTACCATATTTTTTTAATTAATATTATTTATCATTTTAATTAAAATAATTAAAAAGAATTATTTAAAAAAATGTAATTAATAATTGTAACTAAAATATTAATATATAATAATAATATTTATTATTTATTATTTTTTATTTTTTATTATAAATGTTATTAATTCTAATTTCTAATTTAATTGATAATTAATTAGATAGTTACAAATAACTAATAATGTTGTTCATGTCAATTTGTAATATGTGTTGTCATTAATAATAAATAATAATTTAATATATAACATATAATAATATAATTGGTAAATAGTAGTATATTTAATTATAATTAATAATGTTATTAAAAATTAATCCATAATAATTTCAATAATATTTTTTATATATTATTGATTATTGATTATAATCAATTACAATTAATTATCATTAACTATTATTAATATTTTTAAATAATAATTAGTCACGTTATTAATTATTATGATTATCAATATTAATTATCATTAATTACATTATTGTTTACTATTATGTACATTTTTATTTTTCATAAGGACTATATTTAATATTATTAGTAATATTGTTTAATACTATTAATATGTTTATTTATAATTAAAAATTATTCAGTAATTACTAATTATGAATAATTATAGTATTAATTTTATTACTAATAATAAATAATTACATTATTAGATTTTATTTATAGGTTCATAATTATTGAAAAATAAATTATTGATTATACTAATATTTATTATAATTTTCTATTAATTAAAACAATACATAGGGGCCACATTGTAATAATGAAATGCTGCCTAGTAGAATTTAAGATCGGACCAAGGCTTATTGAAAACATTCATAGTGGGAGTGGAACCAGTGAGAGGTTCAGGCGGGGCTAGTGGAAAGAGGGGTCATCCCGACGACAACCCATGATAGTGAGAGCGGGATTGGGCAGTAGGCAAGGGGATACGATGGCCCACTACAGGATTGGGGCATATGGTCCTAGGGTATTCAGAGCAAGTTTGAACAATGGGTATGGGAATATACTAGTATAATGTAAAATTTTTTATTTCCCAATTGAAAAAATGGTCATGTAATGGGTTCCCTCTTCCAATAATAACAAGAGTGATGTCTTTGTTTGAACAAGAATACAGGACTTCCACCCAATACATGTTACAAAAAATTAATAAAATTAATAAATAATACGAACAATATTAATTTTTAATAATTTAAAATAGTAAATGGGGCTTGAAATGAAAGGAAACTACCCACATACCATATCCAATGGACCCATACAAGAATATTCTAAACCCAAAAACCAAGGCATTCAATACATATATATGGTCCTTATTATGTTTCCAAATAATTTGATATATGGGTCATGGATTCAAATTCTTTGGGAATACACTTTAATCAATGCTAAAAAAGAACTGATAATATCTCATCACTATTATAATTTTCTGTGCAAGTAAAATTCATTCTTTATGAGTGTTTTTAGTGTTAATAAAGGGAAGCCTTTATGAGTTATTTATTAGTGTTGAAAAAGGTCATTCTTTATCAGTTCAATTTTTAGAAGGAAATATTTTATCATTTCATATTTAGAATTGATAAAGGGTGTCCTTTATTACCACTTTTCTCAGTGGTGATAAAATCAAAAAAAATATTATATTTCTAATAAACATATTTAAATATAAAAAAATATTTCAATTGATATATTTATTTATATTTTCATAAATAGGATTTATATAATAATATATATGTATTTACCCATAATATATAGTATTACTTAGCTGAAATGGTTTATAAAATAATTTAATGTTAATAATAACCAAAAATTTCCTAATTAGTATCATGTAATAGACATTTAACATTTATGTCTTTGTAGAAGAACTTAATAAATTAATTATGATCATTTGAAAAGTTGAAATAGTGTTTGAACTTCAAATATCCATAAATTTTATTGTTATTGTCCATTTGGGTTTCACAGGATGTAAAATTGAATATTCTAAAAAGATCTATGATATTATAAAATTGTGGGGACCTTGGTCCCTATTTTTAATCAATGAAAATATTCTCATAAGGCCTCTAATCATGTGTTTTTAGTTTTGAAACCCTAATTTGTGAACATTTGATGGAATTTTAATTTCATTTAAGAGGATAATCTTGTATTTCTTTATGGAGACTGGATTTCTTTCACGGATTACATTAATATACATTTTATGGATTTAAAATTTTACCATTTTTCATTTTTAGTGTTTGTTTAAATTATGGTATATATATATTCATCTTTTTATTTAATTAATGAAACATTTAATTTTATAAAAAATTATTAAAATAAATTTACATTTACAAAATATTTTTAAAAATATAATCCTTTTGGAAATAATCATTTATTATCTATTTCATTTACAATAAAAATTTCTCCATCTTAATTACATTATAAAAACAAATGAATATATATATGCCTATAAAAATTCATGTATAATGTTATATATAGATATATGTGTTTGTGTATTTACATATAAATATAAATATATATATATATATATTCAGATAAATTTATATAAATATAAATATCTAATAAATTAGACCAAATATTTATATAAAAAATATATAGACACTTATACACACACACACACATATATATATACAAATGCACAAAAATATATTTTATAAACGTTCTGAAAAATAATTAAATGCATATATACAAGTAAACAAATATGTATCAATATATATATATATATATATATATATATATCATAGACTATCCAAGAACACAAGATAGAGAAGTTGAAAGGGTGTTTACTCTGCACGTGTAGGTCCTAAGTTTGAATCTTTTTTGTGCGGATGAGTAGGTATGGGAATGTAATGATAAAGGGTGGGATGGGTGCTGGGGATCAATAATGACAAAGGGTGGGTGAGAGTTGACAAGGGGCATTATTAAAGTCCAAAATATTTTTTAAAAATATTATTCTAGTTTTATCAGCTCTTTTTTATCATTGATAAATGGTTGGTTTATTGGTGCTTATTATAAATAATAATGGGGAAATTATAATTGAAATTCTAGTGATAATAAAGGTGGAATTTATCAACACCTTTGAACGCTGATAAAAATGACCATATTTATCATCTCTAAGAAGATAAATTCTTTTTTAGTGATGAAAACAACCATTTGTATCACTGAAAAAGGGGATTTTTCTTGTATAGATATTTGAAATAACATAGTTAAATTTGGTTACCTATTGAAAATGGAGCGATTTTATAAAACATTTTTTCTATGATCTTCACCCCATCCATCATACTTACCACCTTACATTTTTAGTGTATGTGTTTATGTTTTCTTTCATATCTTCTTAAACATAAGTTAACACCTAGTAACATGTGTATGTATCTCTTGTTATTCTTTATCGATAGTTTCACTAGTAAGATATCTTCAAGTAGATTTAAAAATTAAATTTTTCTTCTCATTCCATAACCATCCAATATAATTCCTCATCAATAGTCCCATTCATTCATTCCCACCTAAAATAGATTCTTAAAATCCCAAAACCTTATATTCCATTCTTATCGTTGACCTATGTTCATAAGCATCAAAGGTATGATATATTCATTTACACTGACCATTCATTTCAATCCAAATATATTTGTTAGTCATCATTTCTTAAAGAATTATTATTTTTTATAGTTACCACTATATGGATGTAAGTAAAAGAATCATATCCCAAAAAAAGATAAGAATTTAATATATGTCTTGAACCATATACCCCCATTTAAGTCAGACCCTAGATGAAACCACTCAAATAGGGTCTTATTGAAAATATTATTTTTTTAATAATAATGTATTTATTGGTAATGTATTAATAATAATTTATTATTAATAATGTGTTATTATTATTAATAAATTTTTATTCTACCTATATTGATATAAATATGAATCTCATATAAAAAATATTAAAGGATTTCAATGATCCCCTTCTTTATTAATGTAACTTGTAGTGAGATTTTTGATAATGTTTTGGAATACGTTAATTAATGTAAAATATATATAACAGAATTAAAAATAAAAAATAAAAGAAATTGTTTTTACACACACACAAAAAAAATAATTTAATCCCTCTTTCATAGTAAAAAATGGGATTTATCAGCACTTAAAATCACTAAGATAACATTGTTTGAGAACAGATAGTGTTTTTATCAACACATTTTTAGTGTTGAGAAAAGACCCAATACACTATTTATATAACTATTTAGTGCTACAAATAAAAAAGAAGAATATATATATATATATATATATATATATATATTTACCAAAAACATAAACCATAAAAATTCATAAAAATTATAAAATACTAATAATAAATAAATACCATTATTTAAAAACATGTTTGTGCATTAAAACTATTAGTTGGTATTGTAACATGTATAAATATAGCATTTTCATAATAGAATATTTTTATAAGGGTGTATTTATGAATAAAAAATACGTTGAAGTTTTACCAAAAATTGAAATGTACCTTTACTTAATGTGAATAATCAATAATTAATAATAAATCATATATATTTTACTTTAATCACATAAAAAATTTAATACTAGTTAGAAATGGAAAACTTAGCATTATGTAATTCTAACCACACTGGACATCATAATTATGTGTGATCCATTCATATGTTTCCAAAATGATTCTACAATCAATGTCTTCGATTTTCAAAACAATCCTTATGCACATCCTCATTTTTTAGTATGAAATGCATGTTTTGAACTTATTTTTCATTTCAAATAGAAAATGAAACATTACGACATTCTAACCACACCACATATAACACATATATGTAATTAATTCTTATTATTCAAAAAATAAATGGTTAATTTTTTCCTTGAGTTTCATGATAGTCTAAGAATGATTACTTTATTTTGTGCATGTGACATAAATTTTATATAAAAATATTACTATTAAATTAATAACATTCAATTTTTTTAATTTAGACCACATTGTGTATCAAAATCATATGTCATATATTAATATATATTTTAAAAGAATAATTTACCATTTTTTGGTGTTTCATGTCAATACAATCATGTTTTCTTAGTTTTTAGCATATGGATCCTGACAATATGATATCTTTTTTTAGAGTTTCATATAAATTTCTTGCTGAAATAAAATGTGGTTAAATCATTTAGGATAGAAATTAATAAAAGATAATAATTCTAGAGTTTCATGACAATATGATATCTTTTTTGAAATTTTAACTACATAACATGTTTTATGAAGTTATTTAATGGTTAAAATAAAAAAATGAAATTTCATTCATTTGGAAAACACATTCATCTAGACATACAGTTCATTAATTCACATCAAAAAAGAAAAAATAATAATTTTTGTATAGTATCATTAAAAATAGAAAATATTTTTCTTGGTTTTGAGACTCTAACACTTTTTATAAAGAAAATATCACATAAAAATTGAAAACATACACATTAATTGTTTCTATATATCATTTCAAAGAGAATATATGTATAAGGTATGCCATCGATTCCTATCATAAATATACATTATAAATTCTAATACATGATTTAGGCTTCAAACACTAATCTTTTTTGATGTTTTTGATGACTTATTCCATATTTGAATGACATCATGAATTTATTTATTCAATATTATGTGGCTCTAAATACATTCTATAATACACATTATATTTGTTCTATCCCCTTTTAACTCTTTTTTTTTTCTGGTTATAGAAGTAGGAGTATCAAGGTGAGAAGATTATAGTGTGTGGAATGGCCCTTGGTCCAATATTGAATGGTCTATTCTAAATGTAAAAAATACCCACATTAGTTCCCTTTTAGAGAAAACATCAAATACATGATTTTAACATCTCATAAACATCTTTGGATATATTAGATAATTTACCGATGAACATAGAATTTCTCGTTCTAAAAACAATAATCCTTTGGATAAAATCATACTCTCTAATTGCCTTCCATCTACCACACCGTCTGAATTCCATTATGGTACCTTGTTTTTGGATTGTATCTAAAAAAAGAGTGAATGAAATTATAATCCTTCCCATATGTTGAACTTTTCCTCTAACTCTTTGTAAAATCACAATAGATAATATAATAAATATGTGAAATTACCTAAATCATATTCTTTATTTCCCATATAACATCACATAAAAATTCCTCCCATTACATTTCAACCAATTTAAAGAAATATCCCATTATCCAACATTATTCATTGAAACCCTATAATAATTTTTTAATTTTTATTATTTTACCCTAAAAAACATTTAACCAATTAAATAAATTCCATTCTATAATTTCACTTAAATGGATTTCACAAATTTGATAACTCCTGTTATACAGTCATTCAAGAATAACTCCCACATTTCATGATAAGAATATCATTTCCCTAAATAGATTCCAATTATTTTACTCATTAAAATCCAAATTAAATCTATTTACCATTAATTTCATTTGATTATAGAAATACATTAAATTCAATACATGAAATGTTAAATTGTTTACTAAAATATTTAACTCAAATATTTTCTCCAAACCTCATAATAACCCTGTGATTTTTTCTATAGTATAAATCCATTAAATCAATTATATCTAATTAAATTCTAAAAGTCATAAAGTAACTATCTTCTATAATCACATGATATCAGCAATATTTAATAATTAAATTTTCAAAATTTTAAACAAGTATCCATGTAAACATACTTCCATAAATAAAGTGGTTTCAATATACACTTCATTAAATACATAAAAAATACAAGTGTTTCAATTATCCACAACATAAATCTTTAATTCTAAAAAAACACTAGGTAAATTCATGGCCAAAAATATATGACCACACTTATCACATATAGGAATCTATTTCCCAAGACTCCTCGTTTATCAATATGTGTTCTCATAAATATATCAATAAATGAATATTACATTATCTAATAATATGTTCATTTGAGTCCATAATTCAAATTTTATTTTCCACCTAGAATAAATTAGATTCTAGCATAACATCTTCCTTATTCAAGATAAGATAATAATTATGAATGTACTTATTTAATTGAGAGACATTAAAAACATTATTTATTGTCACGTGAAATTATAGAAATGAAATCTAATGCCTTACATAACTAATATATTCTATAATCATAAAATTTCTAATAAACTATGGAATTAACTTTATTTTGTTTCCCTAACATTCAATGACCAAAATATGGTGACACCCTCAAAAAACAATTATCACCACCATCAAAATTCAAGGGTCATTATGGTTGATCAAAATATTACTTTTATTAAATCTGAGAAAAAAATCATTTGTACTCAAATTTAACTGAACATAATATATCCCACACTGATAAAGGTCAAAAAATATTATTTTTACCAGTCATAACCCAATATATAGGTGACTACACAATCTACCATATAGCACCTTAATTGGTTCTATTTGAATCATGGATTGGAATGTATTATAATAAAAAACTCTTTCCATGATATTTTACCATCAAAGTATATTTTATGTTGGGTACACATATAGAAAACATATCTTATAGAATATGAATAACTCACAAAATCTTCCCATCAGTTTAAGGATGATAATATTTACATATACATAATTACATTCCCAAATAATTCTATAAAACCTTATTGTTTTAATATGTAAATATTTACTTCCTATCTAAGATAATGCAATTTAATTCAACAATTATGTCTCCTAATTTGATCCTTTTAATGTATTCCAGGGAAATCAATTAAATATATTTCTTTAATATATAAGTTATTCATAAATTTTAGAAATTGGTACAAAAATTTATAGACATAAACATGTATATAACATGATCTATGAAACATAATCACAAAATCCTTGGAAATATCTTCCCAAAACCATTTTAGAATTGGAAAAGGTAATAATAACCTTCCATATTATTGACTCTATTCTTTTTTTTACACTTCAAAAAAAAATTCAATTTATTTTTTTATCTGGGATCACAAAAATTGATGTTTCATACCATGAAATATATTAGAATATTAATTATTCACTAGAGAATTAAAATGTAAAAAAATTTCTAGAACTTTTTACAGTTCACCTAAGAACACTTTCTATTCTCTAAAATATATCAATGAATTAGGTAAAATCTCCAATTTACTGATATTCTCTCCACTATTTTTGGCTTCCATCATCCTCTTGTATTCTTCATCTTATAGACATTTCTCTTTCACAATATCCTTAACATTTCAGGTATGTATAACTCAACAGTAATTAGATCATATAATGCATGTGACCTCAATAGGTCATCCTCATATTCCAAAAGCTTCCAAATAGTAGTAAGAGTTTGGGGTGATTATATGGGTACACTGTACCGTTTGATACTAAGATGCATAAAACACTGGGGAAATATAAATATAAAACATATTACAAATAAAATAAATGATATCAAACTAATAGTTAATAGTATCCCACATGATATATAAAATATCAATCTAACTATCACAAAAGTTAGTAAGATACTAAAATCATCTTTCAATTGAAGATAATATACAATCTAAAAAAATAGAATATAATCATCACCTAGCTCTGATTATTCACGTAGTTCCATCTCTTTGAATTTTCTAATTTAACCATGTCTACCATCCAATGTTGGCCCTATTTCCCAATTTTGGATTTAATAATGACGTTTTCTCACATTACAATGCTTGATAATCACCCGATGAGATTTTATTACACCTTAGTTGGAAAAAAAATATTGTCCCTATTATTTTATTTTTACATTATACATGACTAAAGGTATAAAATCAAAATAAATAAATAAATAAAATATTATCATAACAACTATCATGAACATGGGTTCTTCAAAATCCACCATAGTGTGACCATAACTTATTAGAGTAGTGTCACAATGTCTTTCAATATGACATAATTAGACCATCTAGGCACGATAAAATCTCAAGCGGCATCACACTCAACCCATAAAATCACACATCCAAATCAATATATAAGAGATTTAGGACGAATACATTATATCTTGCAATATCAAAACCACCATGATAAGAATCATATTAATACACGACACATCATAGCCACCTTGGAAGGCATTTCATCATACCCATCAAAAAAATCCTTCACCCAAATAACAATCCATCTATTGTTGGAATGACCTCCACCCCATACCAAATTCTCATCTAATACTCACATATCGAAAGTTTTCATGAAATCCCAACACAGTATACACATCAATAAAAAACCAATAATTATCTATGGGTTTTATAAACTCTTAAAACAAAACAGGCATTAGGAAATATTTTTCCTGACACCCAACCAATCCCTTAAGAATGTACCTTGTCAGTTCATATCATAATTTCCATTCCATAAATATTCCCAAATCAATTTTTTCATTGAATTCCCAATCCATGTTTACATAAAAATTTTCATCCCTTCACACATGTTGTCGGTGGGTATGAACACCTAACCAATTTTATGTAGTAAAAAATCAAATATGTTGGCGTAGAAATCAAAAATATGATTTCATAATTTACATTTTAAAAGTAATTACTAATAACATATTAAAGAATACACAATAGTCCTAAAGGTAGAAGGGGATGGAAACTCACCCAATACCAATGTATATAAAGCTCACATTAGGTTATTCGCTAGCCATATAACATATTATATTAATCCCACATCTATTTTAGAAAATTTCTATATTACCCAAACTTTTTCACCCTTCCTAATTCAAGGTTTCATCCTACAAAATTTACATTAAGTCCACTAGGTCACATAATAATTGGGAAACCCCTTATGTGTTCCCCCATTCAATTTATAAACACTAGGTTTAAAGATCATTTCTCAATGGGCCTAGACACATTCACATTTTCATACTCACATCATGATTTATTGAATTGAATATGAAGCATGATCCTAAAAATATACATTAGGGAATAAATATAAACTATCTCACTTATAATGTCTACCTAGATCATTCCTTTAATACCCAACCTATACCTCTAATCATATCCAATATGTTATCACACAATATTTACATTATTGTGAGAGTGTAACACTCACCCCATGTATCAGCTGGCTAGTTGGAAGCTCTATGGTAGCATAGAGGGTCTGCATGAGCCAAGACATGAGAAAATATCACTCAACTAATCACATCCCTAACATAGAGGATCCTAAGGGAACTGACTCAAGGTCCCTTATATTTTAATTCACTAAGGTATTTGAGACATCTCATATACACACTTCTAGAACTAGTATATAAATAAAAACATTACAAATATTCTTTAATAAAATGTGAGATGACCAAAACATAATGTACATACATATAATACTATTATAGCAAAATATTCCTCATATTTAAAATTAAATCATAACCTATATCCTAAATATTTCATGTCTTTTTAGATTAGCTAAATGAACTTGTTATTTTACAATAATTCCTCAATCATTAATATAAACATATACCCAAATGATATCCTTTTTCATATATCATATTTATTAATCTTCTCCCATACCTAGAAATGGAATCATAAAAAAATGTGATATAAAATTGAAATTAAGTGTATTTATAATTTATAAAAATTGAGTGTCATATGTGTGTATGAGATTAACAAGTGGGTATGAAAACCTAGTTAGGGTGTATGACCATAAGATTAGAAAATCATACCTAATAAAACACATATCATATATCATAAATTCAGAAAAAAGTATTTTGTTATAAAATGTCAGTAGCATGATTAAAAAATATGTGACAATCATATAGTCCCTATTTCATAACCAAATAATATGGCATAAATATATTCACATAGAATATGTCATGGGTACCCATTGAGACCTTCATTAGATAATACTATAGTCTAATCAAATAGTAATAATATAGTAGGCTTGAGATAACCACTTGTGTACATAACCCGTTGGTATTGGTCTCACTACTTTTTGAACACAACCTTTGAGGGTTGGTATGAACACACATGTACCACAACCATTTATGTTTGGGTAACTAGTTTCTTTTGGGCATGGGCTAACCACCCATATTCCAAAAGATTATATTATGAGATATAAGAATTTTTCTAATTCATTGTCGGGATATAGAAGTCTCATCACCCAAATAAGTTTAAAATATACAAATATGTTCTATAGGAACATCAAAACATTAATGACCCTATTATTTCATAATAAACTCATCAAAATGAATGGGATTTGTCATGATTTCCACAAAACATGATCATAACCCATCTATAGAGTAGAGTTGGATGGTCTCATTGGGTAGTATTTGTATTAAAAAAAATAATTTCTAAATAATGATGACATAGATGAAAAAAATTTATAATATAATTAGAATATTACATAAAAATGAGAAACAATCCCCTTTATGCTTTTGAAAACATATATATCAAAATAAAATTTTCAAAAAACAATGAGGATTCAATTGAAATTATGAAGACCTAAATTCATAAATAAAAATATTCTTGAAAAAAACAAAGTAATCATTTGAAATTTTTTTAATTTAGAAATTTTTTAAAAAGAATATTCTTTTAACAGTTGTGTAATTAGAGTCAAATTCAATAGAAAATGGTGTGTGTATAAAATTTAAAAATATATTCACCTCAATTTTTTTAAGAAATTCAATGAATAAAGTAAATGAACTGAAGGAATTATTTAAGTATAGAAAAATAAAATATATATAATATAATAAAAAATATAGACATGGGGGATACAATTTATAAACTAAAAATAAAATATATTGTCAGCTCCACTTATAAACATTCTTCCATTAAAATTGTATACCAAAGAAAATTGGAATATTATGAAGAGAGTTATTACATTTAAATAACCATATAATAATAATATATATGGCTTTTTATATAAAAAAATATAAAATTTCGCTCAAAATATATTATAATATAAAAAATATCATTTTCAAAGTGAGATTGGAAAAGAAACGCATATGCCTCTGATAATATTTGTTTCAAAATCTATTTAATAATCAAAAATTAAAAAAATTAAATCCATCACTAAAAAGATTATGATGATAAAATATTTCAATGAGGGACCATATAAAATTTAAAAATTAAATTATTTTCATAATATAAAACATGTACCAAAGATAAAAATTTGAGGATATAAACCATTAAATCATTGTATCTTATAAAATAAAATCCATTAAATGAGAAGTCTATAGATGAATTTCTAAATCCCATGAATTTGATGGAAATAATTATATATGAAATTTAAGTAAGTATATATTGGGAATGGCATGTAGGTAATAATAGTAATATTTCAATAAAGAAAAATAGAAGTAAAAAAACACATAACTCAAACCTTTTCTTAGTTGAACATATTTTATATTCAAAGAAGAAATAAAATTAAATATTGGATTACTTCTCAGTTTTGAAGGATTTGGGAATAAAAATTTGAGACAAGGGGATAACATGTTATGTTGTTTAGAGACTCTTAAATTTTATAGAATCATATTTTCATAATAGAGTTTCTTGTAGTAGTTTTGTGCCTCAACATTTATATAAATTGAGCTCATGCATGTAGTTTAAATATTCTATTTAGAATATCATAGAGATAGTTTTGAAACATGGAGAGTACACATTTTCACTAGATTTAAATGGTGAATATGATGTTATAATGGTGTATCAAAGGATTATACAGTCAATTAGAGGGAAACAAATAAATCATGATGGGATATGGAACCAGTTTACTAGTTATAGACCATTATAAATATGAGGTGTGACCATTTTATGAGATGTTGATAAAAATAAAAATACATATTTGAGTATAAATATATGAAATATAGTGTGAGGGTAGTGAGTTTTTTAATATATTGTACTTTCATTTATCATGTGGATTTCAGTTTTCTCCCACGGATGTAGGACATTCATGAGAACCACATAATTCATCCATATTATACTCTATTTCCTTTTCTTTTATAAATATGTGTCTGTGGACGATTTCATTTGGTGATGAGGTTTTGGATACTTCCTAGTTCTAAAGAACAATGTAAATTGATTTTTGAATATTTTTGGAAATCTATTCATCATAATTTTTACATTGGGATTTCTTTTTTATTTAGTTACCATGATGCATAATCAAGGGGAAGTGCTAGTTATACGCACATAAATGAGGAAATAATAGAATTATATAGATGAAATATTTTTATTCAAAGGTTTAGTGGAAGATAATTAGAATTATGGATGATAAAGATGTAATATCTTCACATACAGATAGATCAAGATGTACTATTGTTTGGATAGTGTCTAGGGAAGATGGATAAATCAAAACGTAAATAGTTGTATATGAAGTCTTTAGCCTTGGTAAGAATGGATCATGCACAGAATATGTATTTAAATATTTGGTAGAATAAAATAACTATGGGAGTTATGGAATATTTGGATGAAATATATATGAAACCAATGATAGCCAAAAAATTCTATATGATTTTGGTATTATTCATCTATAGACTATTAAAAGTAAGAGTAAAAATAGAACATGTGAATAATTTCAACATGATCTATGGAAAACTATTAATAGTTTTGTTAACATTCATGTTTTATGTATGGGAATTACTTATTTTTCATTACTCAAAAAAATATGGAATGTTATTGTTATGAAATTGTGTAATTTGAGGATAATGATAAAATTTATATTTTATGAACTATGGAATTTGGTCCATACATTGGATTTTTGTTGTATTGAATTCCACGTACCCTCAATAAGTTCTCTCAATGTGGTAGGATGATTCACTCAACTAGACCTAAGGACAAATGAATGAAGTCATTAGATAATAAATACCAAGAATGAATTAATAGTATATCGATTTTTTGGGGCCCAACATGTCAGATTTATAGAAAAAAGATACATATTAAGAAGGTATATATTAATTGAAATGACTCTAACAAAAAGGATTCAAATTCTAGAAGCACAAATACTATTATTATAATGTAAAGTGGTAACTGTTTGTTAATTGGTGAGAACATTTATGATGAATCATGGGTGAATGAATTCATATCATTTATTCATTATATCAGTGAGAATAGGTGCATATAGAACTAGGTATCTATAATATTGGGTATAGTAAATCCAGAAGATGGTAAATCTATTAATATATTTTGAAAATTAAATTTAAAAATTTTGAGAAGTAATTGAGGTTTCATAAAAAAATAAATATGATATACATATCCTAGGTCATCAAAATCATTATTTCAATTGGAGAACATGATGAAGCTAGTTTCAGAACCACCTTTATTATTAGAGAGTGGAAGATAACAATATCATTCATGGTGATTGTGTGTGGGGTGAATAATGGAACCCTATACTCTACTAAAATAATAGATGATGTTTTAAAGAATATAACCACTTCATTGGAAAATCCGAATGTTTGGAACCATAAATAAGACCCCCTTGGTGAGAAGAATATAAAAATATGAAAAGAAAAGTTAATATTTAAACAGAATCACATGGATTTTGGAAGAACAGATAGTTGAATTATGGGGAATTAAAATAAGGTGCCTATAAATTGGGATAGATTTAATCCCAGGTTTTAGAATCTGGAACATGTTCATTCTTCTATTTGGGGAAAATCCCCAATAAATTATAATAGTGGATATCTATATGTTGTTACATTTATTGATGAATCCACTGATATGTTTTAGGATTACATTATAAATAAAAAATCTAATGTTATCATGATTTATTTTAGAGGAAATTATTTGTTTAAATGGAGTATAATCAGATGATAATGTCACATTGAATATTCAATGAGAAGAGTTCACTAGAGATAATGTCGGAAACAATTTTCCAATGAAGGGTGTTAGGATTTGGAAATATATTAATGTAATTCTACAACATAATAGAGTAGATGAGTTGATGGACAAGACATTATAATATAAATCTTTGACTATGATACATCTTTCAAAAATACCTATGGTAATTAGGTAATAACCAATTAACATCATGGAATATATAGTCAATATAATTCCATCATTAGTAGTGGGACAAGAGCAATTAGAATATTTTTAGTCTTGTTAAATACACTAAGTGAACTATATTAATGTTATTAGAAGTATAGCATATATTCATGTTGATTCTAAGGAAAAATATGTTTGAGGAAAAATTCAATGTATGCCAACTTATAATATATGATTATGGAAAATTTTGAATATTATTTGTTCAATGATTATAATAATAAATACATATTGGGAATACATGTCACCTTCCATGAGAATGTTTTTGGGAAAGACAAAAATGTGACTATGAGGGAAGTTAAAGAAAATAATTTTAATAAGTTCAGGTTGACTAGAATGATATTATGGAAACTAAATCCATTCTAAATAAATTATATGAAATTCATTTTAGTTATGGATGTACTATAAATCATGAAAATTTACTAACAGAAATGGTCCTGGATAGAATATTGAAACATACTTTTGTTCAACTATAAATTCAGTTGAGATGGCCAACTATCACTAGGACACCATATAGAAGGTTTCGAATTGACATAAATATTCTTCCTTTAATGGATTTCGATAACCAATAAATTTTAAAATAATGAGATCATATTAATGACTCAGAGCTGTGGGATATTTCTATAAAGGATGAAATGAAATCCATGAAGCTCAAGGAAATAATGGATATGGATTAACTTCTATAAAGAAATATATATCTACATAACATATAAATTTTTGTAAGGGTGAATCTAATGATATTAGGGGTTATAAATTATGGATATGAGTGAAAGATTTTTAATTAAAGGGTTCAAATTTTTAGATAGTTTCTCACTATTTATAAATAATAATTCTAGTATTGTTTTTCTAATCATTAATTCCCTTGATTATTTTAACTAAAAGTATATAGATTTAAAGACATCCTTTTCTTATGGTGTCTTGAAGGAGGATATCTACATGGTTCAATATAAGGGTTATGAAGGTTATAGAATGTAGAAATGGGTTTTCAAGATGAAGATCAATATTTATGGATTGATGAAATCCACATTATAGTGGAATAAAATTTTGATACTTTTATTCTTGATGAAGATTTAACTTAGCGTGATTTTGAACACTGGTTCTATCATAAGTATTATGATGATAAAATAATCATTATGCTACTAGTTTATGTAAAAAATATGTTACTTGTAGGGTAATAAATTCAATGTATTGAGGGGTTTAATAGAATATTGTGTAGAATTCGTGGAATTAATTATCTATTCCATGCTAATACACTTTTGGGGATGAAAATTGAGCGGCAATGGAAAGAAAAAACTTTTTTATTATCCTAGAATGAATACATTTTTTTGGACATTGATTGATTCAAAATGACTAAATATAAACCCATATAAATCCCTATTTATCAAAAAATCAGAATTTGAAATTAACAATCACCATATTCAAAGGAGAAATACATAACATGGTAAAGGTGACTTATACTTCAGTTTTTATAATTTTAATGTATAAAATGATTTACACATAGCCTAAGGTTTCAGTGGATGAAAATGTCATTAGTTATTTCACGTCAAATCCTATGAAATATTTGGAGGATTTGAAATCGATCTATTGATTTCTGAAATGTTTTGATGATCCATTTCTATGTGTTTTTTATGATGATAAATTGTAATATTTTTCGAATGTGGTTTTTGTTATAGACATAGATTCTTGAAAGAGAAATAAATGTTTGGTGTTCAATTTGTGAAGAATTGTTGTTAGTTGTATGTCTAAAAAACAACCAAGGGTTAATAAATAAATAAAATCATTAGAATAAATCATTGATACAAAATTTGGAATGTAATTTTATTGTATGATGAGATTCTTGGATGAGATCGGGAAATGAATAAGGAGAGATAGTATAATATGATAATAGGAGTTTCATTCACCTTGATAAAAATCCAATTTTGTTTAAAGGAAAAAAATAAATCAACTTTAAATTAATTTTTATTCATGATCTACTTGAATATAGTGTATTAGAACACTATAATTTGGATTGAATGAAAATATTTTCATACATCCTTATAAATATTTTATTCGAAGAATGTCTGAGGAAACATTGTGAATCAATTATACTTAGGGGAATGAATGTAGATGGAAAAATCTACATGAACTATAATGATAAAAGATTTTATAAATGTGTAAGTAGATGAAATACCTAAATTATTCTTCAAGAGGAATAATTTTTGTTTTTGTGAACTCTATATAGTTTTATATAAGGACTTACATGGATTGTGGTTTCTATAACCGGTTATTAACCTCATATTTTTTAAAGAGTCAAGCTAATGAATTTTTTTCTATGTATATTTTGAAAGTATAGTAAGTATATTTTTTATACTTTTCTATTAAACATATTCATCAATAATAAGTATGTAAATTGATGTTATAGTGGTGTATCATAGGTTTCCATGGTAAATGGGGGATAACCATGGATCTTTGAGGGAAATGGAATTCTATTATTTGTTTGTGACCTTTATAAATATGATCTAAGACCAGTTTCTATGACATATTGAAAAAGAAAAATACTTTTTTTTGATATGTTTCAAATATAAAGTGAGAGTAGAGATATTTCTAATCTCATATACATTCATTCATCATTGTGATTGGAGTATTCTCCCATGGATGTAGTAATTTGACATGAACCATGTAATTCTTATATGTGATTCCCTATTTCCTTTTATTTTTAAATTTTTTCATTATGAGTGGACATGGGTTTTTCTTATTATAGAGTTTATACATTCTATTTTTAGAACAAAATGTTAAACATGTTGTGAATAATTTTACAAGGAAGAACATTGAATGAATGTTATTCCATTTTCATTTGTAAGACTTAATCTAGTTTAGCTCCGAACCGAATAAAGGTGTAAGAGACGTATTAGGAAATTAAATATGGAATATTATAGCGGGGAATATTATTTTTCTATATTTATTATAAATGGTTGTCGAGAGGACCTTCTAAAAATGAGTAGGGGTGGAGATTTTATAATGAATAGTTTATTAATATAAAAGAAATATCGTATTAAAATAAAGTGGACCATAATTTAAAAAATAGTGAATATGTAGAATCTTTATGATTATAAATCTTATTTCTATATATTTATAGATAATGTTTTTTAATATTTTAGGACTTTATCGCTATATTTGACACTTTTTACTCATTTAACTATTACTGTGGTTACTAAGGAATGCATTGAAACATATATTTATGAATAAAAATGAAATTTTCTTTATTACTTAATTTGGACACACTGATTTTATATGTGAAATTTAATTTACTATAATAAAATTATAAAGAATTTAAAATTTTCTTTTAATATATGTAAGATAACATAAGAAAATGATTTTTTAGAAAAAATGTATTTAAAATAATAAAAATGAATTTGTTCTTATTCCTTAAAGAGAACATATTATCATATTAATTTTTAATTATTTAAATATACAAATATTCCTTTCATTATAATATTTATTTAAAATCTATTTTGAAAATATTAAACATATAAAAAACAACTCTTTGAAAAATAAGTTGTTTAATATTAAATTATTTAATCATTAGTTTTAAATAATTAATTATAAATCATTGAAATTTTATTCATGTTTACATATATAAAAAATGAATTTCATTAAATATCATTCTTTAAATTAAATAAATTAAAATTTTAAATAAAATAAAAAATATATATTAAAACTAATATTTATGAAGAAAAAAATGTTATTTACTAATGATCAACTAAATTAGTATTCCGTAGAGTTATTTAATAACTTCTTGGATGTTACTAATTTATTCTGAAAATAGTTCCATGAATTTCATCAATACATTTTATTAATATCATTCATTTAACCAGAATACATAATTCATAAAACATTATTAAAATCAATGGTATTTATTTATATTAATTAGTATCTTTTAATTCGATTATAAAATCAATTATTTTTTTAATTATGTTTCCTTTAACTATTTTAAAATTTAACTAATTTTTTATCATAATATTTTATCATAATAAATCATTTTTCACTTGGGTTTCATGTTTCATGTAACACAAGATATCAAAGACATAATATTTATTTAAGGGGAAATAAATAGTAAAATAATGGGGAGTTACGTTTCTCCCTTTAAATGAATTATCAACTTGAGAATTTAATTAACTATAACTAATGAAAATAATTTAGAGTATCCAAAATATATTAAAGAATCAAGATATAAATTCAATGAAATATAATCCTCACTATATTAAGTTTCTCCCATATCTATCGAGTAAAATACACCTCCATGTTTGGTATTAAGACACATATAGTAAAATTTGTTCCTATAACGATTTAATAGTCAGTAATACAACGATAGACGATCATAAGATGAATTGGGATATAAAATGTGATTTATTCATTCGAAAATTTTTTATTTGATATTTGAAAAGGGAGTAAAATATTACCTAAAATAAAATCAAATTTAACCCAAGTTATAGTAATATGATTTATAGAAATTTATTTCACAAAAACATTACTCAAACTATAATTATTGAGCTACTGTACGATCATCATACCATTATGAGATAAAACTAATAATTCAATAACTAATCCTTCTGGTTTATATTTTTTTTTCTTATAAAAAAATTAATATTTGATGTACTAGGAAGAACTACTATCAAATGAAACATCTGAATCTATTGAGTGGAAGAAGAGGGTAATTTATCCATATTTTTATGACCCACATTCATTGTTTTTTATTGTGTAATAATTCTATTTATCCATTATATTTAGAGGTTTTTTGAATCAATCATAATCATTAAACCTTAGTTTATGACACATGTTTGTGTAATGATAAAATTACATACAATTTTATCATTGGATTTTGTGAATTAGGATGATATTTACCTCCATCAATTTCACTAGTTCGCTTCTTCAAATCACTCTTATATTCATGTACCTGATGACCATATCTTCTACACAAGAATAATATTTATTTACATTGGAGATAGATCCCAATATTCTTGTTTCTATACTTTAATCATGTATAACTATTAGTAATTTTTCATCCATATATTTCTTAATTTGAGTTTCCATTAAACTCAATTTTTCATATATTATCTAAAAAACCATGTGACTAATATAATTATTTAATTTTCACATCCACCTTGAGAGAATATCAAAGAATATCTTCATTGTTACTAAACTCACTTATAGGAAATTTTAGTCCGTAAATTTTTTTTAATCTAATAAATAAATTATCATTTTTTCTTTTACAATCAATGATAAAACAGGATGAATAGATTTTAAGACTTCTAAAATTGGCTTCATATATAAAAATGGATCCATCCTCCATATATTTCATCTCAAATAATTCACTCTTATTTTTACAATGAAGTGTTTGAGGAAAATACTTATTAAAAACACTTTATTAAATTCATCTCATATTCTGGATTCAATTTCTTCCTCTAATCTCATATTCTTAATGGGATTCGATAATTGATTATATTCACCTTCGAAAAGATAAAAAGCTAAAACAACCTTTTCATGCTTTTAACACTAAATAAAAAATATATCTTTTTTATGTGGAACAACTTGTCATCAATTAGTGGATAAAAATACCAATTATAAGAAACTAGTAATTTTAATATGAAGGACTCAATGGAGATTTATTCACTCATTAGGTCACAAAAGATATTATAATGAATCGCCTTGAGGATTATATCTAAATAGGTTCCCAAAATAACTTTCTACTAACTAAAATGAAATCCTTAATCACCATAGGCTTATAACTAGTACATGGGTCTCAAGAATTTACTTTTTAAATGATTTCATCCCCATTTATGAAATAAAATAAACCTCTAGCTAAAATAGAAAAAAAAATCCAATTTATAGGGAATAATAACAAAACATCCACCAATAGAAAAACATAAAACTGTTATAAGTTATAGAAAAACATTATACAGAGACATCACATGCCCAATGATTGGGACAAAATAAAACAAAATATGAAAAATGACAAATAGAACCTAAATATCTCTAACCTCACTAGAAGTGACCCCAACCTCTCATCAAAAACCACTTTTCCATCCATGGAATAACTTAAAAAAAGTTCTAGAATAGATATGGGTACCATAAACCAAAAAAAATATCTATATAGAGATGACATAAACATCCTAGGAGGCCACCACCCACTGAGACTATAGAAATCAACTTCATAATAATGTTCAAAAAATAAGACATTGTGCATAAGATAAAAACATGTTTTTCAAAAGCCTTATAATAAATTTTCAATGACATGTGATTAAAAATTTCATAAACAACCAGCCTTTTATAAAAAAATGATGATGGTTAATTTTTTTAAATTAATAATTTCATAATAAGGAAAATGTGCATTTTATACCCTTATAAAATGATTAAAAATAACATTTGACCCTTCATCCATACATTTCATAAAAACACATTTTTGACAAAAACACTCAAGGATAGCAAAGTTCTTAAAACCCCTTAAATGAAATATCAAAACATTTTTATATTTTAAGACATGATTCCCAACAATTTCAACCTGGAATTTTTTAATGCATATTAGCACTTTCAAAGTGTTATATAAATCACACTTAGGTACACATGCATCATGGAAACACATTATGTAAAACAACCAAAAACTTGTGTCAAACTAGTAGAATATAATTGATTAATAAGAAAAAATCCCACATGTGACCTAAAAAGGGCCTAGCACCATAGTCATCATCCCTTAACTCTAGTAATAATTACATATACTTGAAAAAAAATGTATATATATATATAGAAAACTAAACCTATCTATGTCCTCAATATTCCCAATATACTATCCAGAAATAAAGATCAATGGATCTCCTCGACTACAATGTGAATAAATAAAGATCGCTAGAATAAAGTCCAATTATACCTTCAGGTTTAGCCATATCAGAGTGGTTGTGATACACACCCTAGTTTACCCATATTATATACAATGGTTTTCCTTGTACATGTCAACTATTGTATTTATATAACTCTCATTAAAAGTCAACAAAGGTCATAAAAAACTTTCATGTGGACAAAATATAAATCATTTGTAAACAAAACACATCACACCTAATAAACCATAAAAATAAAAAAATCCATTATTTTAAAATCTTTTCACAAACATCATATAAGGATACAAAAATAAAACACATCCCCTAAGGCATATCAAGCCACATCAGATATAATAATCACCATACATGGAATTTATAAGGTTCTAATGAATTTAAAAAATCAGTTTTCTTAAAATTCCAATAGGTATTCCTCAAAAGAGATCAGGAGGCAAATCCATTTTCAACACACACAAAAACAATTTAAAAATATCCTTTAAAAAAATTATCAAATAAGATGTTGGAATATAAACTAGATATCCATCCATTTCTATAAAATCACTTTATAAGGAAGCACTCTCATTTTTAAAAGAAATTTAATTTGTTCAATGAACACTTCATTTCCAAACCACACCCCTCAATTCAAAAAATTTTAAAATCACAGTGACTTACCCACTTACACAAAACCATCTAAAGAGAAATCATTTTAACTCCATTTGATTTACAAATAATGGATCTAAAATATCACATATGTGATTTAAATACAACACTTGTTTCAATAACCCCTTTACTTATATTTCAATGCCTTTAGAAAATCCATATTAAAATATTAAAAACGACTTTTAATTTATAATGGTTCCATAAAAATCTATTAGACC
Organism: Viscum album; assembly: GCA_963277665.1. Lineage (NCBI taxonomy): Eukaryota > Viridiplantae > Streptophyta > Magnoliopsida > Santalales > Viscaceae > Viscum > Viscum album. Next base: position 1,299,078,531 of record OY728140.1, on the reverse strand, counting down.
AATTTTGACCCATTAAAACCAAAAATAGTTCATTATATTAATGAAAATTTATAAGAAACCATTCCAAGACACTTGGATCATTTTTAAATAATTCACATGATAATTTTCTCACCTTCTTGACTTGTTATATGCCCATTCTAATCACAAAAACCATTTACAAATGAATTCTATTTTACTATGTTCTTATGATATGATTCTAAAAAATAATAAATAATTAAAAATATAAATAATATTTATAACATGAATTGAATTATAATTTCATAGAAAGCCCTACCTCATTTCAAGATGAACCATTCGAATACCATAGCCTTTTATGGAAAATGTGTAAAAATGAGAAAATAGAATTATTAACCCAAAAAAATCAATAAAATTTAAACCTCTATGAAAATAAATCTAAACCCGAACAATACTCTGGGTTCATGGGAGTGAGGTTAATTGAGGGGGAGGGTAAGGGGAAGAGAATAGAACTGGGATAAGGAAGAAATAAAGGCTTATAGTCTGGAATCCTATGGATAATGAGCGGGGGATATTTAAATCCATTAAATATGACTATAATGATCTCATACATGAATTTTAATGCTATGAAAAATGAGAGGGTAGAATGGGGGTGGGAATCCACTTTAAATAGACAATGGAAAAGGGGTTAAATCACCTTTTAATGAGATATGGGTATGATACATGATTTGGTCACACTTACTTCAAAATTGTGATCCAAGCATTTATTGTCCACTACCCATACAAACTAAACTCGCATAGTTTGAATGCATGGTTTAAAAAATATGTGAATTCAAGAAACCCTCCTTCTTTAAAATAAAAAAACTACTTATATGATTGGTGAATGGTTTCTTTTAACCGTGATCAATTCAGGCACCAATACCCTGACCTAGAAAAGTCTTACATGGTTTCCCCTTGGCATATAATGGTTTGAACGAATCTATATTTTATGCTTTCATACCAACCATACATAAAAAAAATATAAGAGCACCTAAACAATGGTAGTTGCATTGTTTTTCCTAACTATGCATTCAAACCATGCACATAGGAAAACTATCAAATTTACTATATTTTGGGCCAATAATTCATTGAAACTTAAAACATTCCAATGCAAAATAAAATAATATTAAATAAATTGTAAAAATCAAATGATAATTTCAAAATTCTCCCCAACACATCACCTTATTCTCCTTGTAATTCCATAATCAGAATAAAGATAATGGGAAAAGAAATAAGGTCACTATTACATTACAATATGTGGTAGACTTAATGATAACATTAGGGTCCTAAGACTATGGGAAAAATACCCATTCCTAAAAATACAAACTAAAATTACACAAAAAAAATACAAGAAACCTCACATAGGAATCAACCAAGAAATTCCAGCAATGGATTCCAATAGAAGGGAGGACAAATAAAGATTTCCTTACCAGTTAGAATTAATCTAAAATGTGAGGCAACACACAACCACTATAGGAATGAGGACTGGCACCAAGCCAATTGTGATTCCATAAAACCACTAAAAACCATATAATTCCTCTATTCATATACACACATAAACTACCTCATCTCCAAGAAGGAAAAATTACCCAAAAAAACTTGAGTAATTGGAATCCAAAGAACATGAAATACCTATGGATTAAGTCTCAAAAATGATCAACCACCATCACACCCAAACCAACAAAATGTCATAAATCTTTGTTACCAAAAAATAATAGTATCTCAAAATATCCAATAAATATAGTAATAAATTAATTCCTCATGAAATGAAATGAATTGAATCTAATATAGGATCACAAACAAAGAAAATTTGAGAACTAGGACCTCATACTTGAGTAACTCTCTCAAGTAAACCCACCTAAACTAAAACTGAAAGAAAAAGGTGAAAAATGAAAATTGGTGGCATGATTTTTCCAGTAACATAAATCACCCCCTAAATTAATTATATATCCAAGAAATAATCCCAAACCAAATCATGGATCCCACCACAAAGGTGGTATAACTAACAAGGACATACAAGGCATAATAAACATTGAGGAAAAATAATATCTGACAATACCACCACTAAAACAATATAATCAAAAAATAACCGAGTGGATCACACCTATACAAATCCATGTCATGGATATAGATCTCTAAACTCATCATGCATGAATCCAAAAAATTATTTGCCTCCAAAAAAACACAAGGATGTCATTCCTCATCAATTCATCCAAAAATATATCCAATACTCACCTAGGATAGTCTCCCAACTGATTCTTATGGGTAATAGTCCGCTACACAATCAATGGGGAAAATGACGATAATTAATCCACCCAATTTAAAAAACAATAAAAATGGAACTATATCCATAAAATAATAACCTCTGCCTTTATTGTGGGATTTTTAGGTGGCAAACTTTATAAAAAAAAATATACACCCAACTCAATATTTATTCCCAAATCACACCAAATTGTCCCAACCAACATGAAAAGAAAAAGTCCTAAAAATCATACAAAAAGGTAACTCATTTTCAAAAATCCAATTTTCTTAAAACCACTACCTTTTGGAGTGAATAAAATCCATCTTCTTAAAAATTCAAGATTTTAATAGAACACTGACATTACGAAAGCATTTTATTTAAAAAAATCCCAATTACCTAATGAAATTATAATACACCTTTGACTAGTTTTAAAAACCACAAATTCCTTTGTAATACAAGTAAACCAACCATGATTCACAAGGCTCATTCACTGAATTATTCCAAAAAAATTAAAACTAAATTTTTGTTAAAATAGAATCACCACTATTTAAAAATCACCAAATTAGGATCCAAATTCATTTATGAATAAACAACCAAATGTTTTAAAATAAAAAACATTTACTATATCCATATAAAAATTATCTATTTAAAAAAATAATGTGCAAAACATTTTTGGAAAGAAAATTCCATTTTATAAACAAGATAAAAAGAATAACTTCCAACCAAAATTATTTCCTGAAACTAAAACCTATTTTATAATCAATATTAAAGGATTATTTTAAAACTATAATTGGTTTCATTGAATCCTCCATTTAAATAAACCCCTTTCTCAAAAATATACTACCAAAAAGGTAGCACACCATAATTCAAAATCTGAATCATTAATATATCACAAGACCCTCATTTGAACATCCTCGTCGATTAAGTATCCCCCAGAAGGTCTATTAAAATAAATTCAAATGGGATGAAAAAATACACCTAATATAGCCATATGGATTGGTGGGACACATACCAATCATGAAAAAATACCTATAATGTTCCCAAGGTTAAAAAATTTTCACTATCTGTTTCACTAATTTGTGGAACATAACATCATTCAATTGATCCACCATCTTTTCTTATCAAAAATACAACCTAACCCCATGGGTGACTCATGATTTAAAAATTATGATCGACACATACTCATGGGTAAATAAATTGGAATTATGAATTTAAAAATTCAAATCACACTACATATAGTAACTTGGGCATCATCAAGAGGGATAACGATTAGGAACCCACACATGAAAAATCACCAGAATTCCAACAAAAATCTGAAGATAATATTACTAGAATTACAACAATAGTAATATAATAATTAAATAACTAAGTAGTTATATGAATCCTCCACTGATGCCATTTGTATCAAATAGTCATGTGTATTCCACTTAAATTGATTCCCAACCCGCCTCACCACAATCTCAAATAGTGATCTTGATCCCCTAGGTCCTAAAATTAGATTCTAGATCTAAATAATAATATTTTTTAATCATTTCACACTTAGTTATAATATAAAATAATCCCAAAAACCATATAAAGATTTAATCAACTAGTAATAATCCAAAATCATCCCTAAAAAGGTGAACAAATAACTAAAATAAAATATATTGGTAGTGGACACATAAATATACCAAGACAAAAGGCTCAAAAAAAGATTACAAAATATAAGTATATTGAGATACATAATTTGAAAACCTACAAAAACACCAATTTTTCTACTCAATCACTCACCACATCCCACACATACATCGATGGAAGAACCTAAATTGAAGAACTACAACAATGATGGGTACTAAAATACTATAATATATATACACAGACACACTCACAAGTGTGTTTATATGTATCTATAAGCTAAATAGACTAGTAGGATACAACTAATAATACTTTTTAAATCCAATTAATAATATAGTTTATAAAATGCAAGTTTTAATGTCAGATAAAAACTGTGTTTTCACAAGATTTAAAAAAAAAATTCGGTGACATGCCACTATCATTTTCATAAACAAACACCCATTTACAAAATAAACTAATGGTGGTTTAATATTTATACTAAGTAGTTTCTCACCAATTAATAAGTTACTTTTTATCCCATTGAAAATGGTGATGAATCCATTAATCTATCTTTCCAAAAATTCATGAAAACTCATTTAAGATAAATAATTGCAGGGAAACCCATTTCTAAAAAATGTGTTCAAGAAATATTCCAACTATTTTACTTTAAAAAAACTATTTTAATCCATTTTAACACATCCATTTTTGAATTAAAATAATACATAAAAACTGATATATAAATAAACATTAAGAACCTGAGTATTAAGAAACAATATCCAAGAAACAATTTTTTTTTATTTTTAAACAAACTATGGGAATATAATCAAACCATGAGATAAAATCCCATAATGTGTCCTGAAAATTGCCCTAGAATCTTGGTAATGAACCCTAGGTTACAATAATTGAGATGTAAACTAGTGACAAAGAACCTAGTATATTCCTACTAAACCATTCAACATTTCATGTAGTCCCATCGCGCAGTCATGAAATAAATTTTCCTAGATATATTCCACTATAATGGGATCAAAGTATGACCTACAAAAAAAATTATTGATGCGACTTCTGGAATAACCCTCATAGTGTATCTAGGAGACACTTCCTAGTCCACTAATAATTTATACTATAGTTTCCCCTCAAAAATTCCATGTACTATATTTCTAGGAATAATATGAAAAATTAATTGGAGGTCAAAAAAATAAACAATCACATGTATCAAATATAATTTTTTTTAAAACAACACATGCCACGCCTCTTAAAACCTATCAATAAATAACCATATTTTATTAAAATATATGCTAAATAAGTATATAAGGTTACAATAATATAACAGATACACTAAAGGATCCTAATCCATATTTTTATTATTAATAATCAGATGTGGCTTTTATGTGGGTATCATGCATTTACAAAATGATTTTTTTCATAAAGTTTCCACTTGGATTTCATAAATGTGGTCAGGAAGAAAATCTATTTACACACCCAATTTAAAATACTTTTCAAATATACATTGAAAAAGAATTATCAAACATCACTTTGAAATCCAATTTATAAATCCAACCACTTCCATAAAATAACATTGGAAGGAAACACACCCTTTGTTAATTTAAATCAAATTCGTCCCAATAACCTTTTTGTAAAAAAACTACACCACTAAATTCAAAATCAGTTCACACCATTATGAGAACCTATAGTCCCAAATTAAATTCATTTGAAATAATTTAGACTCCCATTTATTTCCATATAATTCCTTTAATACCTCACATGTGTTCTATAAAAGAAAAACATGTAGTTAAACACCCATTTAATTTTTTTTAATACTATTAGAATAACCACATCAGAATTCTCACAGATACTTTTCAATTGAAATTGGTCTATTCCAAGATATTAAACCAATTTCAATCTGTTAGAAAATAAAAAATGACCTCATATTGCCTCTGAAATTCTATAAAACCCCATTTCAAAAACCTTAACCAATTTCTAAAGGACAAACTCGGTCATTTTCACCTGTTCTTGGATCTCACCATGTCCATACCATGAATAAAAATATTTTAAAACCATTTCTATCATACTACATGTTTATAACAGGATTCTAAAATCATATGAAAACATTTTAAAACAATACAAGATATTTATTAAATTTATTATATTTGAATTACATAGGGAAACCTACCTCATTTCCAATGAAAACATCTGAGAGGTGGGTATTTTGATTCAAAACATACAATCGATTGAATAAGAAACATTATCGACCCTAGAAAACCAAAATCCAGGTCATTATAACCTATTAAAATTCTAATACGAAAACAAATAGTTGTTAGCATTCATAGGAGTGGGAGAAATTATGAGTCCTGGTATAGGGATATAATGGCCCTATAAATTACATACGTTTACTCCAAAATTGAACAATAAACATGAAAAAACATTTGAAAAAAACAAAGAATTTACAGGTTTAGTGTCTTTAGAAACTAGGAAATATAATCATCTGGTTTATAAGACATCTATTTTTTCTCCCACTTATTTCATTATGACTAGACATTTTTTGACATATCTAACTTAATAACCTTCTTCATGACCTGTGGAAAAGAAACATAACAACAGGTGGACTCAGATTCTTAGTAATGGTAAAAAATGGAGATATTAATAATATCATAATCATAATACATAAGAACATAACATTTGAAAATATTATCATGCATGTGAAAGATTCGTGATATCATGTCATGTGATAAATCACAAAAGTTCATAAATTCCAATGAAAATTATCCCAAAATTCCAAATATTGGACCTAAATTTTTTGTAATAAACATAAGCATAGAAACTAATTTCATATTAGTCAAGCCCCATTTCCAAGACCATCACAGTGGACAAAGTCCATTACTTAACTAAGATCACTCCTCGTTCCATCCCTCTATTACTGTACTAAGATCATTTCTCATTACATCCTTGTCTGTCTCATGAGATATAAATCTTTTCCCAATGCATTGGATGGAGATATAAGTCCCACCAACCTCATAAATAAATCATTCTTATATATTCCCCTAAAACATAAATCATTCATTATAGCATAACAAACTGAATAAAATTCGTTTCTTTAATATCCTTCCATCATAACATAATCTATATAAAACAAATAGATTTTATAAATATTATTCCAAAATAAACATAATAAAACCATAGTAACAGTATTTATAGTTTACTTGAAACATAACCCTATTAACTAATTTAATCTTAGATGGAAAATAATTTTGATAGAACACTCAGAAATAGCTCTCGAAGAATATATTCTTTCTTCTTCATAAAAATTTTTATTCTCAAAATGCCATGAAATTTTAAAATAAAATAAATTATTTAAATGAAAATTGATGTATTATAATGTAATATTCATGTAAATAAGGATTTGTCAATTCATAAAAATCAATACCTACAGTATAATTTAATTGAAAACATTATTCTCATAGGTTTTTTGGAAATTCAAAACTTACCACGTATCGAAAATGAAAAAAGATTCATTTCATACCATTTCATATAAATTCACCCATGGGTAAAACTAACATTGAAAAATAGTTTAATAATATGATGAATATTATATAACAAATATTAATGAAACATGAAAATGGATGAGAAATATACCACAGTAAATATATACATATAATAAATCTCGGATAAAAATGAGATTGCGAAATTATCTCTTACCTTACACATGATATCCATTGTATTTATCTGAACCTCCTTTATAATGGTTTAAATAATTTCATTGACTTATTATAGAATCATTTCTATATTTATGATATAATATATGATCATTTTATCCTCTTTTTGTTAGTAACATTTCACTATTACTCGTTATTCGGGTATTAATGGTTTCATTTTCTTCTGCATGTTTTGTCAAATAAGTACTTTTTATACCCATTAAATAATAGTTATATCCTCAAAATTTTATATTAACATAATATATACCATATTTATTCATTATATATATATATATATATAATCATTCTCTAATTTTTATCATGTATAATGAATTGCATCACATCGTGAAAATGGTAGGTCATATGTACCCATGAGCGATGATATCATCCTCATAATTGTGAAATGGTATCAAAGTGGATGGTGTATATTTTTTACCATAATAAATATCATTTTATAATTATTATATATAGTTATTATTTCCATCATTATACCCATCAATGTAAGGTGGTGGGGAAAAATAGATTACACAACGGGGTGGTGACGGTATGTCATACAAAAACACGCGTGGTGAATTCATATTGCATAGAATCGATAGAAGGTCGAATACATTAGTTACATAATCATAATAATATCTCATTATATAAGAGATACTTGCGTAATTAATTTATAATCAAGTAACTCGTGAAGAGGAATTAAGAGAAGAAATGAGTTTGAAAGAATTTGTTGAGAAGATTACCTCTTTTCAACGAGATCCCTCTAGATCGCCTCTTATAGCACTAGGGATGGTCTTTAGAAATGAACGTAACCTATAATTTATGAATTGATATCTATATAAGGGAAATGGGAAGGAGATGGCCATGATTTAATGTTCAAAATGAATTGAAGGAGTGGGGGAGGAGGTTCCCTTTTATTATTGAGGTAAGGTGGACTTATGGAATTAACAAAAATATTAATTTAATATAAATTAATTGTTAACTCAAAAAGACCCCAAATTATGTTATGTAAAATATAATATGACTTTTGTTTTTAAAACCCCTTTCCAATAACTTTTATACATGTATTGATTTTATTTTAAACTTTGTTTTTTTTTCATTTCATCCATAATTAATCTATTTAATTGTTAATTATAGTAAAAACATTTTAAATAGTAAGTGGCTAAAAATATTATTTACGTTTTCAATTTTCCATTATTTATAAATTTACGATTTTTTTACCTTATCATAATCACCATTTATAATTTAATAATTTTTATGAATTTAAAATAATTTAATAAAATATTGTTTTTATAATGTATCAATAGTGTCAATTTTCCCAGTATTCATTTCATTGAATTTAAATAAAATATAAACAGGTAAAAAACATATAAAAAACCATAAAACATATTTATAATATGTCATATTCATTGATAAAAATTTTCGACTTCTCTAATTAATTGAAATTATACTTATTTGAATATTTTTATATCATTTATATGATATTTATATTAATAAAATAATTACTTTATCACTACCCTGTCAGTATTTATTGTAATTATTTAATATTTAAAAATTATAAATAAAGTCCCATGATTCAAATAATTTCATTATATTTATATAGACTATTTAATGTTGATTTTATATCATATTTATCACAATATCGAAATTATTATACTTATAATAAATAACGGGGTGACATTTTGTCACCTTCATGTCTCCATAATTAATTTTAATGATATCTGTATAATTTTATTGGATAATAGTACATTAAATAATTAAATTATAATACTTAGATATTAATGATATATTTCTACTCATCTAATAGGAATGTGGATGGTTTTAGGGTAATTTGATTATCTTTATCATATTATTTTTTTACCTAAATTGCCTGATTTACCTTTAACCACGTTAAATAAAAATTACCTTAATTATTATTCATAATATTCAAACAACAAAAATTAACCTATTAAAATAATTTTGTCCTACATATTCCATATATGGAATCCATTTTCTAGAATTTAAAACATCGAATTTGGAGTAATTACATTAATATTATTCTCATTGTCGGAATGATAAAATGTGTTTTGAATGTCAAAACCTAACAAATGATTGATAAATTTTTTACATCTAAATTAAATGTAAAACAAATTATAAGGACATACAATATATTCTATGAGAAAAATATATTCTATTTATACTTTGAAACTAATAAGTTATATAATTTAACAACATAAATTATTTTGATGAAAAAAATACTTAAAATTTAGAATATCTTTACTATTCATCAAAATTTGAATATTATTAGATAAATATAAAAAAAATCCAATGTATGTTTTTATAAACTAATTCCAATGTATAGTTTTATTAATTTCATATAAAAATTATTAACATGTTTGAATTTTAAATTAAAAAGGGTTCTCTATTTAAAGGTGGTAAAATTACCCTTTTGAAAAATGTTTATTTTTATACATAAAATATTTTTTTTCATACAAAATGACTAAAATGTTTATTGGATTAATATGAAAAATATTTTATTTAATATATAAAATTTATATTTAATTAATTTCATTTACTAAATGTAATTTAGTATAAAAAAACAAATATATCATTGGTTGATATTTTTCATAAATAAATTTACCATACATTTTAATAAGTTAGTTATATTTATTCTCAGTAACCTAATGGATAGGTTATAAAGTTCATCATATACTAATGGTGTCTTGTGGTTTGTTTAAACTCACGATTTTGTGTAATATAAGCCATTTAAGAAAAATTATTTCATGAAAATATTTCATAAAACAACATGTTGTTACATTATACTCCCCATAAATTAAATTTATCCATTGAAATTCATCACTTGGATGAAAAAAGATGAGGATACCTCATCCTCACCATATACTCAAGTTCCCACATAGCTTCCTCAAATTATTTGTTCCACCATTAAACATTAACCAAGAGAGTGGTCCTATTTCTTAGAACTTTTTCACTATGATCTAGACTCTATATCGATTGTTCTTCATAATAAAGACCTTAATCCAGTGGAACAACTTCTAATTTTTGTACATGGGATGAATTATGTATGTAATTTCTAGTGAGAGGTACATAAGACACATCATGAACTTGAGAAATATTTCATGGAAGCACCAATCAATAATCTACATTCACAACATAATCTAGTATTTCAAAAGGACAGATATACCTAGGGATAAGCTTACCCCTCTTTACAAATCTCATTACTCTCTTCCATGAGGATATTCTTAGAAACACCTTGTCACCCACTTCAATATATATGTATTTTCATTGGTTGTCAACATAATTTATTTTTCGACTCTGAGCTACTCTTGTGTATTGTTGAATACATCTTCCCTTTTATTCATTTTCATCAACAAGATCAGGTCTTAATGGATTTATTTTTCTAACATTATCCTAACAAGTTAATTTTTTGAAATTATTTCTATAGATGGATTTATAAATAGTCCTACAAATTTTTTAGTGAAATATATTGTTTTAAGAAAAATTTACCAATGGTATGTGTTGAGCACAACAAAATTTGAAATCAATAGAGAAAGATATCAACATGTACTCAAGATTTTGAATTGTCTTCTCAGACTGACCATCTATTTGAGGATGATAATTAGTGCTAAAACATAACTTTGTATCCATATCCTATTGAAGAGTTCACCAGAACATCAAGATAAACATTGGATCCTGATCAGATATAATGGAAAGTGTTACTCCATTAAATTACACCACTTATTCTATATATATCATAGAAAGCTGAACAATAGAGAAATCCTCTCTAATTGAAATGATGTGTGCAAACATTTTAAGGTGATCAACTATAACTCATATAACATTATAACCTTTAGATGTTTTTGGAAGACCAATGAAAAATTCCATAGTGATTGTTTCCCATTTCCATTCAGGTATGTGTAATAGTTATTACATCCCCATAGTCTTCTATCTCTCAACCGTAACTTGCTGACAAACCATGCATCAAGAGACACATTCAGAAACATCTCCTTTCATGTCATCCCACCAGAAATACTCTTTTAGGGTCCTATACATATTTCTTTTTCCAGGATAAATAGATAATTAAGAACTATGAGCCTGATCCAATATCTTGTTATTTAATTATAATATTTTAGGAATACAAAATCAGTTTCTAAAATTATTATTCCATCACAATCAAGGTTTAATTTGTTAGCAATTTTGATCTTCTTTTTTAGATCTACCTCTTTCTGATATGCCTCCTTAATGTTCACTTGTACAGACAGTTGAACATTCATTTGAAAATGATATGATGTCTCCCCTTACTTAAAAATTTCAACTTATATCCTTCAAAAATTCTAAAATATTGGATCTTTTATGATCCTCATTATGGATTTGATAGCATGGTCCCTTCAACTCAAAGCATCTTCCACATTATTCACTTTATCAAGGTAGTAATGTATCGAGTAGTCGTAATCTTTAATCAACTACAACTGAATTCTTTGGTGAAAATTTAAATACCTTTGTGTGAAAATACACATAAAACCATTATGATCAGTATTAATATGACATTTTTCACATAATGATAATTCCTCTATATATTTAACTCCAATATTACCATAGATAACTCCAAATAATGTGTTGGGTAATTTTGATCATGGATTTTCATTTGTCGTGAGGCATAAACTATCACCATATAATTTTTTTAAGAAAAAATCCAAACACATTCTTGGATGAATCACTAAAGATCACAAAACTTTCTCAACTACAATGATGTGTGAGTACTGGTGCACTGGATAGCCTTATTTTTAGCTCTTTTAAATTTTCTTCATAATCCCTTATCCATACAAACATAACTCATTTCCGAGTAATCTTGGTGAGCGTATTAGATAGTATTGAAAAGAATTTCAAAAAAAAACATTGAAAATATCTATCCAATCCCAGAAAAATTCAAATATCAGATACTATTATAAGATTAGATAGTGTTCAATAACTTTTTTTTATCCCCATATATCCCACTCTTGAGATTATATGACTGAAAAATGAATCATTTTAGAGCCTAAATACACTCTTGGTAATTTTTCCATAATGTTTCTCCTTTATCGGGTACTTTAGTACAATTCTGAAGGGATATTCATATTCTTATTTTATATTAGAATATACTAGAATATCATCTATAAATAATACCAAAAAATGATCAATAAGGTCTCTAATGACTCTATATATTACATCCATGAGGATAGCATAGGCATTCGTAAGACCAAAAGGCATCACTATAAATTCATAGTGTATATAACTTTTAGGGAATGTCTCCTTTGGTATATCCTCCTTCTTTACCATTAATTGATGATATCTTGAATAAAGATCAATCAGGAAGAAGTATTTATCTCTACATAGTTGGTCGAATAAGTCATCAATGCTGGGATGAGGATATTTTTTCTTGATAGTGATCTTGGTAAGTTCTCTATAATCAATACAGAGTCTTATTGATCTATCTTTCTTCTTAACAAATATAATAGGTGCAACCCAAGGTTACACACTAGGTGATATAAATCCCTTGTTATGATTCTATTAATGTTGCTTCTTTAATTCTGGAAACCCAATTAGGGCCATTCTATTTGGTGTCTTTGAAAATGGCATATTCCTCGACATGATTTATATTTAAAACAAAACTTCGCAATTTTGTGGGAGACCTGGAAACTCTTCTGAAATAACATAAAATAATTATCATACAATAGGTGTATTCTTAATGATTAGTTTCTCCCTAGGTATTTGAAATAGATAACCTTCGTTTATAGGAATCAATACCCATAATATGGAATTAATTTCCATTAGAAGGTCATACACATACTTGCATTGATAGAAAAATACAGATTAATATAGAATATGAAATGTGACTTATGTTCCATGGAAATTTATATGAGACACATATAGAGATATAAAATCCATGAAAATAATCAAATCAAAATCCACTAAATGAAGGATCACAAGATTTCCAGGAAGAACAATCCAATAAACTACAATTAGAGAATAATTATACACTTTTGATGTGACTTTTGTGCCATTGAGAGTTTTCACAGCTAACTCAATGTCAAATTTTTGAGGTAATATGGTAATACCATTAGAAAATTCTTTAGAAATAAAAGATTGGGTGGATCCAGAATCAAATAAAAAATTTTATACATTATACTGGATGTTAAGTGTACGTTTCACCACTTCATTATCATATTTCACATCACCAATAGTGATCTCATATGACTTGAATTTTTTGTTTCACATTATGATGTTGTTGACATCGATCAAAATTGATAACCCCTATATTGGGGAATTTGTTTTCATAATGAATCATTTCCTTTCGCTTGTAGAATTGAAATTTATGGGGTGCATTCTATGAATCCATTTCACCATTCGCATCATGAGACATATTTTTTCAATAACATTTGAATTCAACTACCCAATGATCTTCTCCCCCACACATAAAATATTTTATAGTAATATTAAGACAATTTATTTTATGTTTCTTTCCACACTTTGAGCATAACAAAAAACTCATCTTCTTTTTAGTTTGGTATTTATATTTTCCTTTGAATTCCATTTTTATATTCTTATCAATCCCATAGGACAGATGGTTTACACTAATCTCTATCTCCACCTTGAGAGAACATCGAAAAATTCCCAAATATCTATTGAAGTCCCTTATGGTTAATTCCATTCAGAGTATTGGTTATAAGCCCATAAAGAATCAATCAGTTTTACTCCAAGGATGGATAATAATTCCAAAAGGATGACTTGAAAGTCTAGTAAAATTAACTTCAAAGGTACTAAAAATTTAATAATCCTATTGATTATGATCAAGGAACTATTTATCCATCTTTTTTTTGAAGAATATGAGGAAATTACATATAAAAAAAATATGTTATTGATCCCATCCCATTCCCTGGATTTAATTTAATATCTTTTCCTAGTATTCATGGTAAGGTTCCATTATTGATAATCTTAACCTTCCAAATGATAGAACTCTAAGAGGATTTTGTCATGTTTTAGACATTGGGGAACTAAAAGTATCATTTTAGTGGTACTGATCTATTGTTCAGCCACTAATGGATTATAAGAGACATTGAAAGAAGGTGGACACTAGCTCATGAAGGACTGAAATGAATGTTTCCCCTCCTTTTCTCATTTGGAATTCCTACATGATTCATATCTTGAGAAATTTATGTGAGCATAGATACAATTTTTTTCATTCCATCTTCTGTAATATTAGGTTTCTAGGGATGCAAATCTTTTCATTTCCTGTCATATTCAGTATTAACAGGATTCCTCTGGATTCAGTCTATTGACTAAAACCAAGAATCATAGTGCGATCAACACAAATCATAATGGTAAAATCATATAATCAAGAATAAAATTTCAATTTAGGACACATTAGGTTTTATCCTAGGATATTCATGATAATTTATAATACACTATGATCATAACCTATAATTCAACATATCCTTAGGGTTCTTACTAAGGTTTTATCATCCTAGTTTTCATAGGATAAATATACCATTTCTCAATTACTAACTATAACATCTGAAAATTTTAATACATTTACTTCAAAACTGATGAATAGTCATTAATAAATATAAAAAAACACTACAGGACCATATAGTTTAGTGTCATTAGAAACTAAGAATCATAAACAACTTTTTCATAAGAAATTAATATTTTCTCCTACATATTTCCTCGTAACTAAATCCCTTTCTGAAATATCGTACTTAATAACCTTTTTTCTGAATTTGGGAAAAGATGCATAAGAAAGGGTGAGATCATATTCTCAGTAAGGATAAACAAGGGAGATATCAATCATATGAAAATCATAAGGCATAAGAACATAAAATTTTAAAATTATATCATGCATATGAAAGTTTCATGATATCATGTCATAGGATAAATCATAAAAGTTCATGAGTTAATGAAAATAATCCCAAAAGTCATAACATAAGACATGAAATTTTGTGGAAAACACAAACATATAAAAAATAATTTTATATTATTCAAGGATCATTTCCATGACTTTTATAGTGGACAAAGTTTATTACTGAATGCAGTTATCTCCTCCTTTTAACCCTGTATTACTGACCTGAGATCATTTCCAATTCCATCCGTTTATATCTCATGAGATATAAATCATTAATCAATTAATTAGAGGGAGATATGGGTACCCTATATCTCATAAGGAAATCATTATTATTTTTTCCACAAAATACATAAATCATTCATCATAACATAAATGAAGGAATAAAATGTGTTTCCTAAACATCAATCCATCATAACATAATCCATATAAAGAAAATGTATTTCATAAATAGAATTCATTAAAAAACAAAATAAAAGCATGGAAACAATAGGGATATTATAATTTAAACATAACCCTATTAAATAATGAAATCATAGATGAAAAAATGTAGATAGAACACTTTAAATTAATTTTTGAGGAAAATTTCCTTTCTTATTCAAAAATATATTTTTTTCTGAAAATGCTGTGAAAATTTAAAAGAGAAGAATTTATTTGAGAATTAACATGAAATATTGTAATCAAATAATAATGGAAATAAGGCATTATAAAATAATAAAAATCCTACCATGGCATAATAATTAAAATAAAACATTATCCTTTTAATTTTGTTAGAAAGTCAACAATTACCTCTTATCGGAAACGACAAAAGATTCCATTCGTACCATTTAAATAAAATTATAAAATGTGTAAAATTGAATATAAGAAATATTATTAGAATATGAAGAATAATTTATAATACAAATGTATAAAACATTAACCCAAATGATAAATATACCCTAGTCAATATTTATGTATAAATAATCTCAGATAAAAATGAGATTGAAAATATATCCTTTACCTTAGGTCTGATATCCTATATTTGAATCCAAACCTCGTGTATAATGATTTAAATAATTTAATTGACTAATTCCAGAATCATATACATTTTTATGATATCATATATGATTATATTATTGTCCATTTTGTATTAATATTTCATTATTACTCGTTATTCGTGTTATAATGGCTTTATTTTCTATTGCATGTTTTCTCAAGTAGGTTATTATTCTCCTTATTAGGTCACAGATATATCATTTATAAAAATATTAACACAATATATACTGTATTTAATCATTATATACAATTATATAATCATGAATTAATGGATATCAAGTAAAATGAATCGCATTGCATCATGGAGATGATAGGTTGTACGTACGCATTTGCAATGATATCATTCACATAATTGTGAAATGGTATGGAAGTGGATCATATATATTTCTTACATAATATATATAATAATAAAATAATAATATTTAGTTATTATTTCCATTTTTATACCCATCCATGTAATGTGGTGGTGAAAAACATATTACACCACGGCATGGAGACGGTAAGTCGTACGTACGCATGCGTGGTGATTTCATTTTTCGTAGGATGGTTAGAAGGTGGAATATGGTTGTTCCATAATCATAATAACATATCAATTTTGATACTAGAGTTATTACTTTATAATAAAACATCTCATGAAGAGTATCTAGAATAGGAAATAAGTTTGAATGAATCTGTAAAGTATATTAACTCCTCTTCAATGAGCTCCCTCTAGATCACACCCTAAAGCACTAGGGTTGGTCTTTGGAGAAGACCAAAACCTCTATAATGTCACTAAGGATTTTTATAAATGAAATTTTCAAGGGATGTAAGATCATGAATGTTAAAAATTAAGTGATGAAGTGGGGGATGAGACGTCCTTTTATAATTGAGATGAGTGGTAGTTATGGAATCTCCAAAAATATTATTTTAATATAAATTAATAGTTAACTCCAAATGAATCAAAATTATATTTTTTAGAATTTATGAGAAGGATTTTTTTAAATAATCTCATAAATTAATTTTTAGACATGTATGGATTTTATTTTAAAGATTATCATTTCGTTTTACCCTTATTTAATCTATTTAATTTTTAATTGTGGTAACAACATTTTAAATATTAAGAGGCTATAAATTTTACTTTTATGGGGTCAATATCCCTTAAATGGTCACATTATGTACTTTTATACCTTATCATTGTAGATTTGTAATTTTTAAATATTTTTATTATTTTTAAATAATTTAATAAAATATTATTTTAATAAAATATTAGTAGTGTTGATTTTGACACTATTCATTTCATTGATTTTAAATAAAATCCAAACCGAGTGATAACTTCGAATAAAATAATGAATATATTTAAAATATTTCATAGTAACCTATAAAATTATTTTAGTACCATAATTAATTCATATTATATTTATTATAATATTTTTCATATCAATTGTTAGGTATTTCTATTAATAAAATAATTATTGTAACGTTGTTGTGTCATTATTTATTGTAATTAATTAATCTCTAAAATTTATAAATAAATTCCCACAATGTATATAATTTCATTATTTTTATAGAGACTTTTTATTATTGAATTTATGTCATATTTATAACTATATTAAAATCATTATACATATAATAAGTAAGAGGGTGACATTTTGTCACTTCAATGTCAATTTATTTTATTTCAATAATATCAATATTATTTTCATGTATAGGAGTCATTTAAACAAGTAAATATCAATACTCAGGTGTTGAGGTTTGTTGGTTACTCAAAAAATTGTATTTTTTTAGGTGTTATGGTAATTGTATTGTTCTTATTATACTATTTTGATGCCAAAATTACCTGATTTAACTTTAACCATGTTAAATAAAATCTACTAGAGTAACTAGTCATAATAAACAAAAAAATAAAATTAACCTTTTAACATAGACATGACCAACTGATTCCACATATGGAATCCATTTTTAAAAATTTAAGTCATAGAAGTTGCAGTAATTAAATTTAAATTAATCTCATTGTCAGAATGAAAGAACTGGTTTTTAATGTTTAAACATTGTAGAGGATTGAAATGTTTTTACATCTAAATTCATAGTAAAATTAATTTAAATGACCTAAATTATATTAAATATTATATATATTTTCTATTTATACTTTGAAACCAAACGGTAATAAAATTTAAGCATATAAATTATTTAAATTAATAAATTTGTTTTTACTTAAAATTTATTTCATTTTTACTATCCGTGACAACTTGATAATTTACAA
Organism: Viscum album; assembly: GCA_963277665.1. Taxonomy (NCBI): domain Eukaryota; kingdom Viridiplantae; phylum Streptophyta; class Magnoliopsida; order Santalales; family Viscaceae; genus Viscum; species Viscum album. The sequence goes on along the minus strand of OY728140.1, from coordinate 1,299,059,872 downwards.
AAAAATATAAAAAAATCATCCAATGTAAATTTTTATATACCACTTCCAAATAATAGTTTTATGTTGTGATGTAAAAATAATTAATGTGTTGAAACATTCTTTTAAAAAGGGCTCTACATTAAAAATATGGGAAATATCCCTTTTGATAATTATAGATTTTTATACGTAAAATAAGGTTTATTCATACCTGATGACTAAAATATTTTTTGGATGAAAATAAATAATATTTTGTTTAATATATAACATATAAATTTCATTAATTACAATTACTAATTGTAATTAACTTAAAAAATAAAAATATTTAATTGATTAAGATTTTTCATAATGTAATTTACTAATCATTTTCATTAGTTAGTTATATTTATTTCTGGTAACCAAAAGGGTTGGATAAAATTTTCATTTTATACTAATGGGGTCTCCTGGATAATTTAAACACATGATTTAATGAAATACAACCTATTGAAGAAAAATTATTTAACAAAAAAATTTCATAAAAACATCTGGGTGTTACAGGGGAATTCAAGAGAAGAGGGATTGATAAGTAATAGGGGCTCACAACATTGATTTTACATGAAAAGGAGATATATGGGGCTAAAACTCCACATAGGATGAATAGTATGAATTTTTATATACCTAACCCACAATATTCCAAATAATAGGGGACATGTGGGGTGCCTAACCGCTTAAAATTGACATGGGAAATGGGGAATGTCCTTCTAAAATGAAAATTGAGTAGGTAACATGATTCAGTTTCATGGTTTTCCAAACCATACACATACTCAACATGGATAACTTCATAGAAAAAATGACATCACATAATTTATCCAAATCTTTTATAGAAAATTTTTTCAACTATGAAAACCCCCTCTATTAAAAGAACAAACCCCCTCACATTCTTTCTCATGGTTTTGTAAAACTATTCAAAAGTCATGTTATCATACATTGATACAAATAAGAATTGAACTATTTGGCCTATTAATCTAATGGATTGGATGAAACCATCTGTGACCTGTATAGAAAAAAAATGTGTGGAAAAAACAACTAGAAGATTCCATATGAAAAGGTATTCACAAGTTTTCACCTAAACTATGGGTGAAAACTATCCATAGAGGAAAAATATAGATTATCCATTTTTTGAACTAAATCATATTGTAAAAATTTGAATCCCCAAAGTAAAATAATATAAATTAATAAATTTAATAGTGACATGTGTGTGTCATAATTATCCCCAGCATACCACTTCATGTTCCAAAAACCGTATAGTCAACATAAAGTCAACTTCAAATATAGGAAGAAATACATTCTATTCTAACATGTGGATGGGTTTTAGACACATCATGTGGTCCTAAGACCAAAACAAATGAAAAAGACGTGTTCCCAAAAAGATCTACTAAAATTCCTTAGAGAAAATGAGATTCCTCAAATTAGAAACAAACATTGGAATTTTATAAGGGATTATAATTAAGCGGGTCTAAATGATGGTTTACCCCTCCCCAATTTATAGATAATTGAACTATTGCAGTAAAAAATCCCCAAGCCTAGAATGGAGAGCATCACTAATCCACATACAATACAATAGAAAAACATGAGGAACTACAAGATTCCACTAACTACAGATATCCATAAACTAGAGAATCCTCATGAAAGAATCACGACCCACGAAACACTCATAGGACCCAAAATCCAAAGAATGTACAAGATTATAAGATAGGATGACTAAAAAGATCTACTAAAATCCAAACCAAAAAAACTAAAGGTTAAAGGGTAGATTACCCAATAATAAATACATCTATAAATATCCAAATCATGCATTAACCAATATTTTCTTGAGTAAAAGAAATGAAACATCTTTAGGCTATGATCGCATACTAAGGAAAATAGTGAACTAAGGAATCATACATGGTCTACCATCTAATGGTAAACCCATATTATTTTAACCAAAAATCCTCCTGTGTATACTCTCAACTAGTTATATGTATTTTATAGTAACTTGAATCACACACCAAGGCAATAAAATATCCAATATATGATTTTAGACCCATGAAAGGCTCGAACTATAAATATTTCATCACCATTGAAACTATATAACAATGAAATAAAAAAAGGAAAGATAAAAACAAAAAAACGCACACAAACATAAAAAACCAAAAGAGAACATAGATATTCACACACAACAAAATCCATCTCAAGAATACAAAGATCTAAAAGAATTAATAATAAATCCTAAAAACCGAACACCACCGAAAAAATACCAAAAAAAATTTCATTTATCATGTCACACAACTAGTTATCCAAGACTCACATAGGCTAGTCTCCCAAACAAAAGAGATAACTAATAATCCCCCACACAATCAGAGGGAATAAAAATAGTCATGCCTTCACTCAAATCCCAAGAAAAATTCAAGAACAAGGTAATAATTTACCCAAGATGCAAACAATATCCCTTTACCAAGACCTCTACGAGATGTGTACATTATAAAAAAAACATATACCGAACTCAGACATCCTTCCTAACCCACATCAAATAGTCCAAACCTCGAAGATGAGACATAGTCCAAAAAACAAAAAATACAAGGCAAATGATAATGAAAAAAACACATTTCACTAAAACCCACTATATTCTAAATTTAATAAAATCCATTTTTTAAAAATAAACATACTTTTTAAAATAAACCAACCACTTGGAAAATATATTATTTCTTTTAAAATAAAAATTCACTAAGGTAATTCAACTATACATTATTCCAATTTTATAAACCGTTAATTACATTACAAAATAAGAAATCCACCTAATCTTCTTACATTCCGTTCATTAAAAAAATTCACAAAAATTTAACAATTTATTTTCATTAAATAAAGACAATAAATATTTGAAAATCATACCTTGAGGATCAAAATTACGTTATAAATAAAAAACCAATGAGTTTTAATGGAAAATTTTATCGTATCCATATCTAAATCAAATAGTTAAAAATAAATTTTCCCTAAACTATTTTTGGAGGTCCAAATCCCCGTTATACAGAGGCCTAAAAGGTTGAAATTCAAATCAAACTTCCATCATGAAATTGAAACACATTTTATATAAAATATAATTTTTTTTCAATCCAAAACTGGTTTTAGGAAATCCTTTTTTAAAAAATATTTTTTTCAATAATCACACCAAAATGGATTCAAATCACAATTATCAACCCACGTCATCAATATATGTCAAGACCCACATTTAATCGTACATATCTATTAGGTTTATCTCAACAGATATATAAACATAAAGAAAAATAGAACATAGAATCATGTCATAATTGACCATATATTTTTATGGGTCATGGAAAATATTAAAAAGAACAAATAACCTTCCCATGTTTAGGAATTTGGTTACTCATCAATTTATTAGGATATAAAATAATTATTTACACAACCAATACACTTTTTTTCCATCCCAAAATAGATCCTTTATCTTAAGACAACCCATGTTAGAAAAATGAGGAATAAGGCATATGGAATAATAAATTAATAAAATTATAAATTTGAAAATTAAAACCCCACTTCCTACGGTAATTTTGGAGTCATCACAAAGGATGGTGATCAAACATCCACTGATGACCAACCACCTAGGTACCAACAACAATACTGACTCAATATTACAATAATACACCATATAGAAATAGAGTGACATAAGAACCTATGTCCCAACTAATAAAATTTCTATAATACCATTATTAACAATTCGTCTTAGGAATTAATTCTAAACAAGGGCCTGGCCCAACTTACAACATTACCAACGGTCTTTCATGACCCCTACGGGATGAAAACTAGTTCATGGGTCCTATGATTTCTCTTTGGGAATGATTTCACCATGATTATATACATAAAATAATCAATTAGTGGAAATAGATAAAACAATAAACAAAAATAGAAAATTAAAAAACATACACATAAGGATGAATATTCAACAAATATAAAATTGTGTGGAATGGGATACATAAAAACCCCATTCCAAAAGTCCAACACAACATTTAAAACTATAATTGGAAAAATAAAGGAACCCAAACAACTCCAAAATCACCAGAAGTGGTCCTAAGTCACTAATTTCATCCTAGTCACGTAATATCAAAGGATTAATTTCATATTTTATTTTAAAATAATAATAATTTTGATAGTGTAAACCACACACAACACCGAGTTTAAAAAAATTGCTAAAAGAAAATTAAATATATATTTTATAAACCAACCACCGGGTTGTGGGTATAAATACAAATGACCAAATTATAAAATATATGTAATACAATTTTTAATTAATAAAAATACTGAATTTAATAAATAAATTTATCATTCACTTATTTTTGTATCTATGAAAAGATAATAATAAATTCATATTATTCTTTAAATATATTCTTCAAAAATGATTTTTAGAAATTTAATATGTTGTTAATTAGAATTACCTTTTTATATTCCTAAAAATTGAATTTTATAAAATAATTTTTTTTTGATCACACGTTATCAAAAATATCTTATGGTGAATGGTTTTAATTTTATTTAAAATAATTTTTTATGGTTGAATATTGAAAAATATTGATTTTTCATAAACTATTATTTATTTTAAATTAAAAAATTAATTTTAAATTATCATATTTTGGCATTAAATTTTAAATAAACATAATATCCATCTTATTAAAAAAATTAATTTATTTAATTGTAATTAGAATTATATTTTATTATGGAAAAATTTAATTTCTATTAATAAAAATGAATTTTTCATGTAACTATTTTCATTTTGTTTTTCCTACTTCTATAAAAATAAATTTTATAAAATTTGATGAATTGAATATTTAAATATGGATTTCATATTTATAATTAATAGGTTTTAATTTTTTTCAATAGTTAAATCTCATTTTTTTCATAATTAATTGTAATTATGTTAAAATTTTATCACCATATAAGTAGGTAAAAAAATTAATTATAGCTAAAATTATGGTATAAGGACTCAAAATAAACCCATAAAATAGATTAATATAATTTTATGATATTAATTTTTCCATAAGATTTATAATTCCAAAATATGAAATATTGATACCAATTTCCTTTTAAAATAATCTTCATATTGTTTTAAGTTAAGAAAAATTGCAAAATATCACACTCTTTCTATTAATATAGTAAACATGTTTTCATATTTATAAAATGTTTAAATGTTTAGAAATAAATGGTTATTTTTAATATTAATAAATTAATTCTATTATATAAAAATGTTTTCAATTTTTATAGATTTTATAATTACCTTGTACACTTATGCAATGCGGAAGAAATGGTCCTACAAGCAGTAGCGAAATAAAATAAATGATTTTTAAAAATAATTAACTGCTATATTAATGATTAATTATTATTGACCATGAATTTATTGGATTATTATAATTTATAATTAATGGTGAATGTTTCAAATTATAATAAAATTTTTATTTTGTCTCTATTAATGTCAAGATATGTGAATAGTCTTGAAAATGACCTTAAATGGTAGTTAATCTATAAAATTTATTTTTAAATAATTATAAATTTATAAAAATGTTAATTTGCCTGAAGTTAAGAGTGAATTATATTTCCAATAATGAAAGGATCTTGTATTTCCCACTTTAAATTTTTAAAATTACATTCATAACACATAAATAGAGAATCATTTTTTACAATGATTATGGTTAAACATGTATAATAAGGGGGTTGAACAAAAAAACTATTTTTAATGAAAAATAAAATTTTTATAAATTCAATTTTTTAAATAAATTTATAAATTATCCTTCTTATAATAGATGCTAATTTAGTTTTAATCCATTTTTCATTTGTTATACACATATTATATATTAATATTTTATGTATTTACAAATTTTCCACCCACCACTCTTATAAAAGAAAACCTCTTCTCTACTCTTATTCATAAAACTTGATCCACTTACCTTGAAAAATATCGAAAATATTCCTTCCTATAATCCTTCCCCAAATCATATATCTCTTGGTATTTTCCTAAGACTATCATATGAATTCATAAGGTGTTAGTCAAAGTAGGATTCCAAAGAAGATGTATAACACTAAATCGAGTTCTTGCATGTTATTTTCTTATCTAAATACTTTAATTTTTGGTAACAAATAATGATATAACAACATCAGTATCTTAAATATTATATAATTTTACTATTCTTATAGTGTGAAACTTATTCATCTTCTTTTCTGTCTAATAGAAATAGAAAACCTTGCTTGTGCAAACATGCTTTCTACTCTCTCTATGTAGCAGTGTAATTCATTTTCATCACCACATTACAAGGATGTTTATAAATATAATATATATATATACATATAATATTTAGTAAATATTTATTATTTTGTAAATATATGATTTTAATAACATTTTTACCCTTCCATCCATTCAAAATTCATAATTTAACTCATGTGTTTGTGTGAACTAACACCTCCATGGAGCAATGTGATTCGTTTTACTTTTACCACCATGTAGGGATCATTAAAAAAATTTATATAATGAATAAATATTATATTCATGACCTAATTCACATTTTTTAGATTATGAAACCATTTTATAACTCTTTTTACCACGGAAAATATATTAAATTAATTTCAGATAAATTTAACAAACAACCTTAAGTTGTCCATGTAAGTAAGAACAATTCCATAAATGGATGTAAAATGATAATTAAAAATCTATACAAATGGAATATGGAATAAAAATATTCTTAATAAATTTAAATTCATTATATAGAAGGATCAAACATGTACAACAAATAGAATACCCAATGTAAGTTATTTCAGTTATAGTCTCATTTTATTTTAGTGTTATTTGTATTCAGATGAAATTTGAATAAATTATAGTATCATAATATCATAAACCACATTTATTTATTTTTAAATGGATTCCTTTTCTTTTCATTGTTTATTTTCCATTTCCCCTCTTTTTGTATGAAAAATCAACAAGTTACATGTAAGGAATGCCAACATTATTTCACTTTTTAAATGGGAATTGTTTTTCTTACAAATCCATGTTAATCAAATTAGTGTATGAAATTTTCCAACTATAACTGATTTTTTTTTAAAAAAAATATGTATAATTGTTTAAAAAGAATACTTTTAAATGTTTTTTGAATATTTTTTTTACTTTTTAAAAAACTATAAAAAATTTATCTTAAATGAACATGAATGACAAAAATTTATCATTTTCATGACCATTCTATACTACGAAGCATATTTTATGTGTTTCCATGGTTGTTTTCAATGAAAATAATCTTATCAATATTTTGTGAATTTTCATTTTTAATAATATCAAATGAAAAGGGTATTATTTTTTTAAATGATTCAAAATATTTTTTAATGTTAATTATAAATTTATTCTTACACAATATTACATGGAAGTTAATATAATTTTTTTTATTCTATCTATATTTTTATTTCTTAAATGATTTGTTTAATAAAAAAAATTCATTTCTAATGAATTATGGCCATATTTATTCATTTACTAATTTTTGTTTTTGTGGTCATTAACTTTCTCATGATCATATTACATCTAACTCTCTACCATTTCCGTCAAAATTATTTTCTCCTTCCTTTCCATGTTTTATAAATCATGTATTTATAGAATCATTTTCACCACTTTGATTTTGTATCTACCATGTACCATTTCTATATTTGGTATCATTTTATGGAATATTATTATGGAATTTATTTCATTGACTAGGGAAATATCCCATATTCTTGATTCAATGTTCATAAATGTTGATTAATAAAGAATTTTGAGAATAAAGTATTTTGATCATTGAATATATAAGTAATAAACTAGATGTATGTTAAGTTACGGGTGGGGAACAGTTATAGATATCCCCTCTAAGAATTTCTAGATATATTGAGACAAAACAATGTGGCCACCAAAATTGGTTAATTAGTGTATAACTACCCATATAATGAAATTTTCCTTATCAGGGATGTGACATTAAGATTCATGATATCATGGTCATGACCTTGATAGTAATATAATGAATTGACATAATTATGTATTTTATTTATTTAAAATTGAGATTTTATTATCCATGTGATAGGTATATTTATATTATCCAAGGATGTACTTTTTTGTAATGTTGCTGATTGAATGGAATGTATGTTTATATAACACACATCTATATTAATTATGTATTATTTACTCGTGATAGATTCTACCATGTGAAACCCCCACTAAAAATCTGAGGTCATGAAATATTTATTATCCTTTCCCTATGTTATAAATAAGCAATCTATAAATTATCTTGAAGGGTGAAATAATATTTTTCAAGCTATGTTCAATTTTTTCTATGTAATATGTAAATCATTTATTTATCTAGTTACTAGGACTATTAAACTGATTGATCCTTTTGGGTTTCATACCTTATATATTGGACCAATGTATAAATAAGAATCAACTCTATAATATGAGAGTTAAGGTTTATATAGTTAGTATAAAGATAATTTTAATAGGAACCTTGTGTGTTAGATTTTAAATTAACATAGCTACAATGAGGATTATTATAATCTCTTAGATTATTTTAAAAGTTTTATGTATTTGAATTTAGTGGATGAATATTCCTTGTTAATTTGGGATAAATAAGTTAGATATATTGTTTAAGGATTATTCCTAGACTAATTAATGGAATCAACACTCGTGGAAAAAGGAGGAATTAACCTGTTAAGCAAGCCAATATAATTGGTTCTAAATTTGAAATAATCATTGAAAATTGGGGTAGATTGATCAGGTTATAATTAATATCCTAGACTATATGGATAAACTAAATAATAGATAATCTTGGGTGAAGTATATTCTGATTTTTCACAACCAAATAATTCAATAAATTAAAGGCAATCTGTTCCAAACTAAATATCAAATCAATATAAAAATGTCAGTTTTTTTGAATGTTCAGCTGATAAAGACCGTCAATGGAAAGAGATTCAACATCCTACATGTCTATAATGCAGGAGAAACATAGATTAATGTTTAAAGGGAATTATAGTTTGATATAAGTGTGGATAAAATGTTATTATAGACATAATTACAAAAGAAATAATATATTAATGTCAAGTGGTTTAACTATAATGAGATTTGGGGTTATGAAAACCAATGAACCAAGAAACAAGTATTAATGAGATAATTGTTTTTGTATTTATTGATGATATATAGACATACATTATGGGTTTTGAAGAGAATGAGAGTCAATTTATAATCATTATTAAAATATTTATAGGAAAACGATTTGTTTGATAAATTTAGTAATTGTGAATGTTGATTTCAAGAAGATTCATTTTATGGTATCATTGTGCCATTATATTGATTCTTTTTACTTCTAAGATAATAGTAAATCAAAGAAATCACTAATGGATGAATATAACCTTTAAGGATTTTACTTAGGGTAATTAATGTCAAATTGAATAATATATGATAATGATGTAGTGGTATTTATCAATGGTAGTTTATAATGATTATTAAGTGAAAAAATAAAATTATTTTTCACAAAATATTTGTATGTATGGATAATTTATAAAATGTTAATTGTGGAAACCAAAATTGAATGTCATCAATCACCCTAAATGGTGATTTTAATAAAAATGTGATTTTTTTGGAGGTATTTATTAAATAATGTATAATTACTTATTCAGTGTGTGATATTATAAGGTGATCCTTGGAATATTTTACGAAATGTTTTTTATTTTATTTCAGTATGTGTAATTAAGAGACATACATATTTGAGGTATAAGGGTTGTTTTGGGATAAAAATGAGAGGATTTTCGAAGAACAAGTTATCAAACCGTTAATTTTTTTATGATAAAATTTAATCAAGAATACAGGAGGAGTTTAAAAATTCATCATCCGTTAAAAATATTTATCTGGAGATTAATTTTATGATGTTTTATTCATATTGTTTATTATTTTATATTGTGATAACTATTTCTGTTTTAAACAAAAGGTATAAATTTACAAATTTGTTTTTTATTATAGTCGATTAAAAGGTGATGTTAGTTTTGTAGACGTGAAAAAAATAGAATGATTATGATTATTCAAATCAAAGGATTATATCATGTCTATACAACTGTAAGAAATCATGTTTGTAAATTTTATTATACATTAATATACCAATGGTAATAGAATTTCTTCTACTCATGAAAATTGAAGATAAATCTATCGTTTCTTATGTAAAATGTAACAGTGAAATAACAAGTTAAATTTTTAGGAAACTCATTTGAATGTATGAATATTATAGAGGTACCATCATATTATGATTCATAGACATAAACTAGAAATTAATGTTTATGATAAAATCTATACCTAATTTTATTTATATATTACCATATATTCAAATTTGAAAAGAATATTTAAAATTGAGAGGTGGAAATTTATATAAGAATAGTATAATATAATAATGAAAGATTTTAGTTTATATTTTCATTATAAATAGCACTATTTTTTATAGTGTACACCATCTTCGTCACTAAGGTTAAACAAACTGGGATGTAACGGCCCAGGTTTTGTGGGGATCCTTTACATTGTGAAAATGTCATGTTGGGTTTTCTGGACTGGGAATCATGGCGGTGTAGGCCTACTGGTAGCCTTGGCCTACCGGTAGCCTTGGCGAACCGGTAGCCTTGGCCTACCGGTAGCCTTGGCCTACTGGTAGCCTTGGCGTACCGGCAGCCTTGGCGTACCGACAGCCTTGGCGTACCGGCAGCCTTGGTGTACCGGTAGCCTTGGCGTACCGGTAGCCTTGGCCTACAGGTAGCCTTGGACTATCGGTAGCCTTGGCCTAACAGTAGCTTTGGCCTATCGGTAGCCTTGGCCTACCAGTAGCCTTGGCATACCGGTAGCCTTGGCCTATCGGTAGCCTTGGCGTATTGGTATCCTTGGCCTACCGGTCGCCTTGGCTTACCGGTGGCCTTGGTGTACCGGTAGCCTTGGCCTACTGGTAGCCTTAGCCTACCGGTAGTCGTAACCCACCGGTAGTCCTCAGCCACTGGTGGCTCTGGCCTACCCCGCAGGTTCTTTCCAGGGGCGTTCCTTCATGCGCAATTAGGGTTTTAAACACTATTTGACCTGTTTGAGCGTGTCTTAAAGACCCGTAATGCCCATAAGAGTTTAATTAAATACTTGATGAATTAATGAGTCGGTTTAAACCACCTGACCACCTTTAAAGATGAGTGGGGCCGTGTGGCCAACCCACGACCCCGCGCCTTATGCGGTTTCACGTTCTCACCTCAACCGTCTGCGGCTCTTATAAACTAAGGGTTATTCGTGGTTTATTCTTTCCTCGATCGCGGCTTTTCACAAACAGTGTTTGGTGCATCGGGCGAGCCACATCGTTATCCGTAAGGTTCCGTGCCCGGCCTAAGCGACGATCATCTATCAACAAGTAGGGAATTTCTCCTTCATCTCTCTCTTTTGTGTATCATGCGGGGTGGGCTTGCTTTTGTTTCTGTAGAATTGGATAAACCAGACCTAATAAAGATAATGAACGGATTCCATAAATAAAGAAGGGGGGCTATGATCATTGATGCAATTTTATATTATGATCTTCTTTCTTGAATTATGCAAGCATACGCCTACTGAAAATCCTGACCATTGGTGGTCTTTCTCTGTGCATTAATGAACCCCTAGTGATGTTTTAAATGGATTCTATATGGTTTTGAACTCCTGCAGTGAAATGTAAATTGGTTAATTACGTATATTCAGCTAAGTAAATTAGAAGCACCAGGATCAACCCTTCTGCGATAACCCCCGGTTAAGATACATGGAATTGAAATCACGGAGTGTGTTAAATCTTATAAATCTGAAAATACAGGCATGGACCTCCTTTGTGTTGGTGGTAGTGGTTTGGTTGTTTCTTTTTATTTTTATTGGGCTGATTGTTGGAGATGTGGTAGGGGATGGGATCCCCCGTTTTTATACTCTCGGTGGTTGTGAAATTGGGGATGGGATCCCCTATTATTATGGATTCAGTGTTTGTGAGTTTTGAGACCGGGTGGTTAGCTTGTTCATATCACGAATTGGGGTGGAATCCTCTTTTGATGAAAACCTTTTTGGGGGAGGGGACACGGGGCAGTGTCTCAGGGTTGTCGGGTTCCAGGACTTCGATAGTTCTCACTTTTCCTTATTGTTGTGACTTTGCAAGAGAACCAGGTGTGGATACATAAATTGAACTTTAGCTAGTTTCTTTTCCTTGGTTATGATTTTTGTGTAAGTTTCCTAGTAGTGCATAAACTTATTTGAATATTATTATTGAACATGAAAACATCAATGGGACAAATGGGTTTTGTTGGCGAGAGTTGTGACTCGGACTTCAGTGTTGTTGTGATCTGTAGGCTGTCTGAAGAAAAACCATGATTTGGGTGAGTGCTTGTTACCTATATATATACTTTTAGTTTTGTGTATTCTTATTCTCGCCCCACCCAAGATGAGAACTTAGTGCTGAACACCCCCATTTCATGGGGGAGGGTGTTTTTCCTAACACTATTCTTAGTGGCTGGTTATTAGCTCCTTTTCTGCTCCCTTTCTCGGATAACCCAAGTATTTTCAGGAAGGTTGTGATGGGTTGAGGTCCATTATTATCCCAAGAACCTTTGGGCGGGGTAGTGTGGTGGTTATGGCCCAGGTGTGTGTGGGCAGGTAGTTTCCCAAGTATCATCGGGATGAGGCCCAGGTGTCTTTGGGCATGGCAGCGGATATTCTAGCCCAGGTGTCGTCGGGTGTGGTGGTGGTTTTTCACAACCCGACTTCACCAAAATGAGTTAAGGGTCAGTAGATTGCCAGGACCTTCCTTCTTTAAGACGAAGGAGAGATAATGACCCCTGAGACCCGCCTTCAATAGGTCCCGGAGTGGCGACTAGCACCAACAGTATAGAAATTTCTCACAAATGGAAGGCATTACCCCTTTTTGTTTTATAGGATCGGGAGATAAGATGATGAAACTCAACGACACCAAGATAAAAGATAAGTAATTCCAAAAGTAGACCATTCCCACATGCATGTTCCAAAAGTAAAAGCCACAAAGTACAAAAGGTGACTACAAAGGAAAGTACCAAAGGAAGAAAAATAGCAACTGCAACTGCTTCAAAGGTCCGAGCTAGTATGATTTTGCGCAATCCCCGAAGTCCTCCTGGAAACCTGAAAGCAGTTTTATATATGTAGGGTGATCATACAATTACACTCATTAGGTAAAACCAAAGACTCTCATGCACAAGTGGGGGAATGTACTAAAGTCCCGTGAGAAAAGGAGTAAACCAAACACCTATCAAGGTAAACTATCCACCCTACCCTCACCGAGGAACACTCCCCAAATAACGCTAGTCATGTAATATATATAATAAGAGCACATCGATGTTTGGGTACCCCGCGCCACTTTCCCACTGGTTATTGAGACATCCTACGCATTGGACCAATCCCTCCATTCTCACCGCAGTCCCACTGCCACACCTGCCCACACACACCTGGTCCACAACCACACGTAGTCCCACTACCAAATTCCCACCCACAAACACCTGGGCCACAACTGTCACACGTAACCACGCCTGAAAACACCTAGGCCAGAACAACCACCACCATGCCCGAAGACACCTAGGCTAGCAGATCCACTGCCACACCCGAAGACACCTGGGCCTCATCCTGAAGATACTTGGGAAACTACCTGCCCGCACACACCTGGGCCATAACCACCACACTACCCTACCCGAAGGTTCTTGGGCTAATAATGGAACTCAGGCCATCACAGCCTGCCCGAAGATACTTGGGCTATCCGGGAAAGGGAGCAGAAAATGAGCTAATAACCATCCACTAATAATAGTGTTGGGAAAAAACACCCTCCCCCATGAAATGGGGGTGTTCGACACTAAGTGCTCAAATTGGTTGGGGAGTGAATAAGAAAACACAAAAATACAAGTATATATATAGGTAACAACCACTCACCCAAAGCAAAGTTTTTCTTCAGACAACCTACAGATCACAACAGCACTCAAGTCCAAGTCATAACTCTCGCCAACAAAACCCATTTGTCCCATTCTTGTTTTCACGTTCAGTAATAATGTTCAAATAATTTTATGCACTACTGGGAAACTAACACCATAAGCATAACCATGGAAAAGAAACCATCCAAATATAAATTTAAGTATCCACACCCGGTTCTCTTGTAAAGTCACAACAACAATGATAAGTGAGAACTCTCAAAGTCCTGGAACCAGACAACCCTGAGACACTGCCCCGTGTCCCCTCCCCCAAAAAGGTTTTTCATCAACAGAGGATTCCACCCCAATTCGTGATATAAACAAGGTAACCACCCAGTCTAAATACTCACAAACACTGAATCCATAACAACAGGGGATCCTATCCCCAATTTCACAACCACCAAGAGTATAAAAACAGGGGATCCCATCCCCTCCCACATCTCCAACAATCAGCCCAAAAAAAGAAAAAGAAATTACCAAACCACTACCACCAACAAAAAGCAGGGCCATGCCTGTATTTTTAGATTTATAAGATTTAACACACTCCATGATTTCAATTCCATGTATCTTAAACAGGGGTTATCCCAGAAGGGTTGATCTCGGTGCTTCCAATTTACTTAGCTGAATATACGTAATTAACCAATTTACTTTTCATGGAAGGAGTTCAAAACCATAAAGAATCCATTTAAAACATCACCAGGGGTTCATTAATGCACAAGGAAAGACCACCAACGGTCATGATTTTTAGTAGGCATAAGCTCGCATAATTTAGGAAGAAGGTCATAATATAAAATAGCATCAACGATCACAGAAACAAAATCACACCCAATTATACAGAAACAAAATCACACCCACCCCGCATGATACACAAAAGAGAGATACGAAGGAGAAATTCCCTACTTGTTGATAGACGATCACCGCTTAAGCCGAGCGCAGAACCTTACGGATAACGATGCGGCTCTCCCGATGCACCAAAAGTTGTTCATGAAAAGCTGTGATCAAGGAAAGAAGAAACCACGGTTAACCCTTAGTTTATATGAGTTGCGAACGGATGAAGTGAGAACGCGAAACTGCGTAAGGCGCGGGGTCGTGGGTTGGCCACGCGGCCCCACTCATCATTAAAGGGGTTCGGGTGGTTTAAACTGACTCATTAATTCATTAAATATTTAATTAAAACTCTTATGGGCGTTACGGGTCTTTAAAACACGCTCAAATAGGTCAAAATAGGGTTTAAAACCCTAATTGCGCAAGAAGGAACGCCACTGGAACGAACCCGCGGTGTAGGCCAGAGCCACCTGTGGCTGAGGGCTACCGGTGGGTTACGGCTACCGGTAGGCTAAGGCTACCGGTAGGCCAAGGCTACCGGTACGCCAAGGCAACCGGTACGCCAAGGCTACCGGTAGGCCAAGGCTAACGGTATGCCAAGGCTACGGGTTGGCCAAGGCTACCGGTACCCCAAGGCTACCGGTAGGCCAAGGCTACCGGTACTCCAAGGCTACCGGTACGCCAAGGCTACCGGTACGCCAAGTCTACCGGTAGGCCAAGGCTACCGGTACGCTGAGGCTACCGGTACGCCAAGGCTACCGGTACGCCAAGGCTACCAGTACGCCAAGGATACCTGTAGGCCAAGGCTACCGGTAGGCCAAGGCTACCGATAGTCCTACACCACCAAGATTCTCAGAACAGAAAACCCAACACGAAATTTTTAAAAAGTAAAGGATCCCCACAAAACCTGGGCCGTTACATCAGATACCTCTTAAACGATTCTCGTCCCCGAGAATCAAAACAAACCAGAAGGAAAGAGAAGGTCCGAACAACCACCTTTAAAGATACCTCTTAGAAGTGAACCCATTCTAAATAAAAACACCCCCCTGACAAGAACCAAGCAACATACCATGCCAAACTGCCCAGGCGTGTGGGTTGGGGAGTCTCTTCCATCATGTCAAGATATTATCCGCTTTGTGTGGCACTGACTCGCCCGCACGGGTTTAATCGCATCCACCTTAATGTGTCTTGATTAGGGGGAGGGTTCTCTCCTCGCCCATAGCCAGGGGTTTTCACACACATTCAGAGGAAAGAAAAACCAGTATGTTTCATAGACAAAAAGATAAAACGTTCTACCACAACAGGTACAACAAGGAACAAAACAAAAAACAACTCGGGGTACTGGGTACGCATCTGTGCTTCCCTCTCCCACGTACTCTCCTCAAGACCACCATTTCTCCACAACACATGAACCAAGTGAAGGGTTCGCCCACGAAGTACCATCTTCTTGCGATCCTCGATCGTCACTGGTCACTCCACAATGGTCATGTCGTCCTCGATGTCCAGATCACCCCAATCAAGGACGTGTGAATCGTCGTGCAGATACCAACAGGGCTGGGACACATGAAAGACATCATGTATCCTCAGTAGCGGCAGTGGTAATGCTATCTGATAAGCTACTTCGCCAACCCGCCGCAACACTTCGAAGGGTCCGATGAACCTTGGAGAAAGCTTACTCCCCTTGTTGAACCTCCACTGCCCACGCCGAGGGGAGACCTTCAAGAACACGTGGTCTCCACCCTCAAACTCCAAGGGGCTCCTCCTAGTATCATCATACGACTTCTGTTGGTCCTGGGACGCCTTCATAATTTCCTGTATCAGCTGAACCTTCTCTATCGTGCTCTGCACCACCTCCGAGCCAAGGATGCATGCCTCTCCTACTTCGGCCCAACACATAGGTGAATGGCAGGGCCTCCCGTACAAGGCTTCAAACGGGGCCATACCAATGGTAGAGTGATAGCTATTAGTGTAGGCGAACTCTACCTAGGGAAAGTGTCCCACCCATGATCCTTTTGAGTCCAGAACACATGCCCACATCATATCCTCCATGGTTTGGATGGTGCGCTCTGTTTGTCCATCTGTCTGGGGATGGAAAGCAGTGCTAAGGCGTAACTGGGTGCCAAAAGCATGCTGCAATCCTCTACAGACTCGCGAGGTAAACCGTGCATCCCTATCCGAGAATATAGACCTCAGAACTCCATGCAACCGCACCACCTCATCCCCATACCTTCGTTCCAATGTATCCACTACACTCGACTCCCTGATCGCTAGAAAGTGAGCTGATTTCATCAACATGTCCACTACCACCCAGATGGCATCGTATCCCCCTTGGACCTTGGGTAGTCATGTGACTAAATCCATCGAGATGTCGACCAACTTCCACTCGGGGACATCTAGAGACTGCAGTAGGCCACCTGGAACTCGGTGGTCAGCCTTCACTTGCTGACACACTAAGCACTTGTCCAAAAAATCTTCAACTGCTTGCTTCACTCCGGGACACCAAAACTGTCCCTTCAGTCCCTGGTACATATTGGAAACTCTTGGGTGTACCACCAGGGGTGAGTTGTGGAACTCACCGAAAACCTTGACACACATCACTCATGGAACAAACAACCGTTACTGGAAAAGCATCTGGTTCTGACCATCCTATGTCCATCCTTCCGGGGCATTTCCCTAGTCAACTCGGCCATGAATCACTTCGCACTCTGGGTCTCCCCACTGAGACTCCTCCTCTTTCCGAAACAGATATGACTTCACTATCATCTGATATAGGCAACCTCTACCACCATTCATCCTCGCATCCAGGTGTAAGGCAGCCAACTCCCCCATCGCTTTCCAAGTATCCGCAGAGTCTCGGACCGTATCCTTCTACGTCCTCCTGCTCAAGGCATCGGCCAATACATTTCCCTTGCCCTCAGTATAAGAGATCTCGAAGTCGTAATCCTAGAGGAACTCCACCCATCTCCACTATCACAATTTTAAGTCCCGCTGGGAGAAAATATACCTCAAGCTTTTTTGATCTATGAAGACCACAAAGCATTCTCCGATGAGGTAGTGCCGCCATAACTTTAGCGCAAAAACGACCGCTGCATGCTCCAGGTCGTGGGTTGCGTAATTACGCTCATGGGGGCGTAGCTGCCTGAAACCATAAGAGATCACCCTTTATCGCTGCATCACAACACATCCCATGCCCTCTCCTGAAGCATCACAGAACACCTTATAGGTCGTCCCTTCTTCTGGTAATCTCAGCACTATGGCACTAACCATCTTCTCTTTTAGATAGCTGAAGGCTAACTCCCACTGCTCACTCCACCCGAAAACCTGGTCCTTCTTGGTAAGGGCTGTCAAAGGGGCTGCTACTCGGGAGAAGTTGGGTACGAACCTCTGATAGTAACCTGCCAGCCCAAGGAAACAACAGACCTCTGCCACATTCTTGGGTGCTTCCCAAGAAACAACTGCCTCAACTTTTGATGGGTCCACCGCTACCCCCTGCTCGGACACCACGTGCCCGAGGAAGTGAACTTCTCATGTCCAGAACTTGCATTTCGACAACTTCTCATAGAGCGGATGACGTCGAAGGACCTCCAAAACTGTCCTCAGGTGATCTGCATGGTCCTCTTCTGACCTCGAATAGATCAGGATATCGTCGATGAGCACAACCACGAACTGATCCAAGTACTCCCGGAAGATGGAGTTCATAAGCCCCATGAACACAGCCGGGGCGCTCGTAACACCGAAGGGAATGACTAAGAACTCAAAGTGTCCATATCTGCACCTGAAGGCTATCTTCGGGATGTCGCTCTCCTTCACTCTCAACTGGTGGTACCCAGACCGCAGATCGGTCTTCTAGAACCATCCTGCCCCTTTCAGCTGGTCGAAAAGATCGTCTATCCTCGGAAGAGGGTAGAGATTCTTGATCATCACCTGATTCAGCCTCCTGTATTATATGCACAATCAGAGACCACCATCTGCCTTCTTTGCGAACAAGACTGGAGCGCCCCATGGCGACGCACTCGTCTGAACATAACCCCTCTTCATCAGATCGTCAATCTGAATCCGCAACTCCCGTAACTCTGAAGGTGCCATCTGGTAAGGAGCCATCGAGATCGGACGAGCGCCGGGCTGCAGGTCTATCCCAAAATCAATATCACGTCCAGGGGGTAGAGTCATCACCTCCTCAGGAAAGATGTCCATAAACTCACGGACAACCTCTAGCACCCCCACCATCTCGGCATGTACTGACTCTACTGATATCACGGCTAACAAAGAGAGTCCTCTCGCCTGCTGCCCTTCTGACCGCTCTGCTCGCCGGTGAAGGTAACACACCGGCCTCAAAAGTCCGAGAACACGAACCTTCTTCGAAAACAGTAGACGATGGCTCACATAGAGAATAGCCATTCGAGGCCTAGGATGACATCGTATGGCTATATCTATAGCGGAAGAAGATCCCTGACCGACTGATGTGGCCCTATCATCAGTCTGCATCCCCAAAAAACAAACAACAAGTCGGTCTAACCCCCGACTGCTGTGCTCAACACCAGGGGCACTGGGAGTCTCTCGGCATCTAAACCCAAAGCACGGGCTAGACTAGGTGCAACAAAGGAGTGGGAAGCTGCGGTATCGAACAAAGCACAAGCAAGAGTGTTAAACTAACTGGTTGTACCTCGAAAAACCTCCGACCCTGCTGGAACTACTGCCTCTGCGGCGTGCAACGGTCCATGCCCAACTCCTCTGCCCCTCGGCTTCCAGCCACCTCCTAGACCATTCCCCGGTCAAGGTCCATGTGGTGTGCCTTGAGGTTGTCCTCCTCCTCCTACGTCTGCCCTCGGAGGGGCGGGAGCTCGCTGTCCCTACAGTTTCTGTTGTAAAGGTCTGAATGGAATCTGCTGCTGGGGCGGGTGGTGGTGCTGTCCACCACCACCGTACTGTACCCGGTCCGGGAAATGACTCCGGAGATGTCCAGGGCTCCCAGAAATGAAGCACCGTGGTTCGGGGACTAATGGAAAAGGGCAAGGACCAGGGGATCGAAACTGAAACTGTTGCAGCCTGCTCCCTGCGGGTCGGAACCCGGAGGGTCCGGACGCTGGAGGCCTAGTGCTGACGGCCTTCCCCTTCGATGGTCCCAACTGGATCCCCTCTCGTGACACTCCTCCTAGATAATGCATTCTCTCCACCACTTTGGCCTTCTTCTGGACTTCCATGTACGTCGTCAGGGTAAAGGGGGTAACAACATACTGGTGGGAGGGTCGGAGCGCCTCCTCCAAATGTCTTGCTCGAGACTCCTCGTCAAGAAAGAGGTCCGGAGAAAAACATAGGAGGGCCTTTTAACTTGATCCCTAGCTCTCTCACGGACATACTCCCCTATTGGTGGGAGAGTAGCTCCTGTCTCTTTTCCGCCATCATCATCAAAGAGAGGAATTCTGCCTGGAACTCCCTCTCGAAATCATCCCACGCCACCACAGACTCTCTCCTATCCCCCAGGTAAAACATCAACCACTGACGCACCGCTCCCCGCATCTGGATGATGGCCAGAGGAACCCAGTACATGGTCGGGGCCCGTATCAGGCCAAAATCTATCACTATCTCCTCTTTCCAGCCTTTCGTCTTCATGTCTGAGGTGCTGCCCTCATACTTCTCGAGGGTCTGTCGCTGGAAGGCCCGGATAGTCCTCTGCCATTGGTCATCCTCCTCTTCTTGGTCAGCTCTCTGCCGATCAGCCAAGGTATTCTGTGGGGCCTCGATCTTCTGTACGACATGCGGTCGCCTTCCAGGTGCCATAGCTGCAAGGTATACAAGGAATGCCTAAGCCCAAGTAGTGCAGAATATCGTTCTTAAAACATCATAAAATATTAATTTATTCTTAATTCCCAAGACATCCCGAAAACACAAGGACACAAGTCATTATGATGCATGTACCTTTCCTAGGGTATCTACCCTGCAATCAGCGTGGCCTCACTTGGTCGTTCGGTAGGTCCAGATTCCTTGCATCGGATCATGGGGGGCCCTAAAATATCGGGTCCTAGTCTGTCTTCCCTGGCCTAATTCATATGCCAAGGTCAACCAACACTATTGCCTTACCATATCTTGCATTCCTGACTATGCCTAACTCCAGGCTCCATCCAATCTCTCAACCATCACCTCTGATACCATTCTTTCATGACCCGCCTTTACCAAAAGGAGGGAAGGGTCAGCAGATTTTTAGGCCCTTCTTTCTTTAAGTTGAAAGAGAGTTAATGACCCCTGAGACCCGCCTTCAATAGGTCCCGGGGTGGCGACTTGCACCAAGGGTGTAGAAATTTATCACAAATGGAAGGCATTACCCCTTTTTGTTTTATAGGATCAGGAGATAAGATGATGAAACTCAACAACACCAAGATAAAAGAAAAGTAAAGCCAAAAGTAGACCATTCCCAAATGCATGTTACAAAAGTAAAAGCCACAAAGTACAAAAGGTGACTAAAAAGGTAAGTACCATTGGAAGAAAAGCAACAAATGCAACTGCTTCAAAGGTCCGAGCTAGTATGGTCTTGGGAAATCCCCAAAGTCCTCCTGGAAACCTGAAAGTAGTTTTATATACGTAGGGTGTGCTTACAAGTACACTCAGTAGGGAAAACCAAATACTCTCATGCACAAGTGGGGGAACGTACTAAAGTTCTGTGAGAAATGGAGTAAACAAAACACCTATCAAGGTAAATTATCCACCCAAGCCTCACCAAGGAACACTCCCCAAATAACGCAAGTCAAGTAATATATATAATAAGAGCACATTGATGTTTGGGTACCCCGCGCCACATTCCCACTGGTTATTAAGACATCCTACGCATTGGACCAATTCCACCATTCTCACCGCAGTCCCACTACCACACCTGCCCTCACACACCTGGGCCACAACCACATGTAGTCCCACTGCCAAAATCCCGCCCACAAACCCCTGGGCCACAACTGTCACACGTAACCACGCCTACAATCACCTAGGCCATAACAACAACCACCACGCCCGAAGACACATGGGATTGAAGATCCACTACCACGCTCGAAGACACCTGGGCCTCATCCTTAATATAATTGGGAAACTACCTTCCTGCACACACATGGGCCATAACCACCACACTACCCCGCCCGAAGGTTCTTGGGCTAATAATGGACCTCAGGCCATCACAGCCTACCCGAAGATACTTGTGCTATCCGGGAAAGGGAGCAGAAAAGGAGCTAATAACCAGCCACTAAGAATATTGTTGGGAAAAACACCCTCCACCATGAAATGGGGGTGTTCGGCACTAAGTGCTCAACTTGTGTGGGGCGGGAATAAGAAAACACAAAACTGTATGTATATATATAGGTAACAAGCACTCACCCAAAGCTATGTTTTTCTTCAGATAGCCTACAGATCACAAAAACACTCAAGTCCGAGTCACAACTCTTTCCAACAAAACTCATTTGTCCAATTCTTGTTTTTATGTTCAGTAATAATGTTCAAATAATTTTATGCACTACTGGGCAACTAACACCAAAAGAATAACCAAGGAAAATAAACTAGCCAAACTTCATTTTAAGTATCCACACCCGGTACTCTTGTAAAGTCACAACAATAAGAAAAAGTGAGAACTCTCGAAGTCCAGGAACCAGACAACCCTAAGACACTGCCCCGTGTCCCCTCCCCCAAAAAGGTTTTTCATCAATAGAGGATTCCACCCCAATTCATGATATAAACAAGGTAACCACCCGATCTCAAAACTCATAAACACTGAATCCATAACAATAGGGGATCCCATCCACAATTTTACAACCACCGAGAGTAAAAAAACAGGGGATCCCATCCCCTCCCATATCTCCAACAACCAGCCCAAAAAAAGAAAAGGATACAACCAAACCACTACCACCAACACAAAGTAGATCCTTGCCTATATTTTCAGATTTATAAGATTTAACACACTCCATGATTTCAATTCCATGTATCTTAATCGGGGGTTATCACAGAAGGGTTGATCCTGGTGCTTCCAATTTACTTAGCTGAATATACGTAATTAACCAATTTACATTTCACGACAGGAGTTCACAACCATAAAGTATCCATTTAAAACATCACCAGGGGTTCATTAATGCACAGATAAAGACCCCTAATGGTCATGATTTTCAGTAGGCGTAAGCTCGCATAATTCAGAAAGAATATCATAATATAAAACAGAATCAACGATCACATACCCCCCCTTATTTATTTATGGAATCCGTTCATTATCTCTAATAGGTATAGTTTATCCTATTCTACAGAAACAAAAGCACGCCCACCCCGCATGATACACAAAAGAGAGAGACGAAGGAGAAATTCCCTACTTATTGATAGACGATTGTCGCTTAGGCCGGGCGCGGAACCTTACGGATAACGATGTGGCTCGCCCGATGCACCAAAAGCTGTTCGTGAAAATCTGCGATCGAGGAAAGAAGAAACCATGGCTAACCCTTAGTTTATAAGAGTCGCGGACGGTTGAGGTGAGAACGTGAAACTGTGTAAGACGTGGGGTCGTGGGTTGGTCATGCGACCCCACTAGTCATTAAAGGGGGTTCGGTGGTTTAAGCCGACTCATTATTTCATTATGTATTTAATTAAAACTCTTATAGGCCTTACTGGTGTTTAAAACACGCTCAAACAGGTGAAAATACGGTTTAAAACCCTAATTGCGCAAGAAGGAACACCACTGGAAAGAACAAGCGGGGTAGGGCAGAGCCACCTGTGGCTGAGGGCTACCGGTGGGTTACGGCTACCGGTCGGCTAAGGCTAACGGTAGGCCAAGGCCACTGGTACATCAAGGCTACCGGTACGCAAGGCTACCGGTAGGCCAAGGCCACCGGTACGCCAAGGCTACCGGTAGGCCAAGGCTACCGGTACGCCAAGGCTACCGGTAGGCCAAGGCTTCCGGTACGCCAAGGATACCGGTAAGCCAAGGCTACCGGTAGGCCAAGGTTATCGGTAGGCCAAGGCTACCAGTAGGCCAAGGCTACCGATAGGCCTACACTGCTCTGATTCCCAGACCATAAAACCCAACACGACATTTTCACAAAGTAAAGGATCCCCTCAAAACCCGGGCCATTACATGGTTGTTCTGGCCTAGGTGCTTACAGGCGTGGTTACGTGTGACAGTAGTGGCCCAGGTGTTTGCGGGCAGGATTTCAGCAGTGGGACTGCATGTGGTTGTGGACCAGGTGTGTTGGCGGGTGTGGTAGTGGGACTGCGGTGAGAATGGAGAGATTGGTCTGATGCATAGGATGTCTCAATAACCAGTGGGAAAGTGGAGTGGGCTACCCAAACATCGATGTGCTCTTATTATATATATTACTTGACTTGCGTTATTTGGGAAGTGTGCCTTGGTGAGTCTTGGGTGGATAGTTTACCTTGATAGGTATTTGGTTTACTCCTTTTCTCAAGGTACATTAGTACGTTCCCCCACTTGTGCATGAGAGTCTTTGGTTTTCCCTACTGAGTGTACTTGTATGATCTCCCTACGTATATAAAACTGCTTTCAGGTTTCCAGGGGGACTTCAGGGATTGCGCAGGACCATACTAGCTCGGACCTTTGAAGCAGTTGCAATTTCTGTTTTTCTTCCTTTGGTAGTTACCTTTGTAGTCACCTTTTGTACTTTGGGGCTTTTACTTTTGCAACATGCTTTTGGGAATGGTCTACTTTTGGCTTTACTTTTCTTTTATATTGGTGTTGTTGAGTTTCATCATCTTATCTCCCGATCCTATAAAACAAAAAGGGGTAATGCCTTATATTTTTGAGAAATTTATATACCCTTGGTGCTAGTCGCCACTCCAGGACCTATTGAAGGCGGGTCTCGGGGGTCATTATCTCTCCTTCGACTTAAAGAAGGAAGGGCCTGGCAATCTGCTGACCCTTCCCTCCTTTTGGTGAAGGCGGGTCGTGAAAAAATGGTATCAGAGGTGATGGTTAAGAGATAGGATGGAGCCTGAAGTTAGGCACAATGAGGAATGAATGGGATGGTAAGGAAACAGTGTTGGGTGACCTAGGCGTGTGAATTAGGCTAGGGAAGATCGGTTAGGACACGGTATTTTAGGGCCCCCTGTGATCCGATGCAAGGACTCTGGACCTACCGAACGACCAAGTGAGGCCATGCTGATTGCAGGGTAGAGACCCTAGGAAAGGTACATGCATCAAAATTACTTGTGTTCTTGAGTTTCTATGATGTCTTGGGAATTAAGAATAAATGAAAATTTTAAGAAGTTCTAAAACGATATTCTGCACTACTTGGGCTCAAGCATTCTTTGTTTACCTTGCAGCTATGGCACCTGGAAGGCGACTGCGTGTGGTACAGATGATCGAGGCCCCACAGACTACCTTGGCCGATCGGCAGAGAGTTGACCGAGAAGAGGAGGATGACCAGTGGCATAGGACTCTCTGGGCCTTCCAGCGACAAACCCTCGAGATGTATGAGGGAAGCACCTCTGACATGAAGACGGAAGGTTGGCTAGAGGAGCTAGTGATAGCTTTTGGCCTGATTCGAGCCCTGATCGAGTATTGGGTTCCCTTGGCCATCTTCCAGATGCGGGGAGCGGCGCATAAGTGGTGAAAGATTTACCTGGGGGAGAGGAGAGAGTCTGAGGTGGCGTGGGCTGATTTCGAGATGGAGTTCCGGGCGGAATTCCTCTCTTCGACGATGAAGGTGGAAAAGAGACATGAGATACTCTCCCTCCAATAGGGGAGTATGTCCATGAGAGAGATAGGTATCAAGTTCAAGGACCTCCTACGTTTTTCTCCGGACCTCTTTCCCGACGAGGAGTCTTGGGCAAGGCATTTGGAGGAGGTGCTCTGACCCTCCCTCCAGTATGTTGTTACCCACTTTACCCTGAAAACGTACTTGGAAGTCCAGAAGAAGGCCTAAGTGGTGGAGAGAATGCATGCTCTAGGAGGAGTGTCGCGAGAGGGGATCCGGCTGGGACCATCGAAGGGGAAGGCTGTCAGCACCCGGCCTCCAGCGTTAGGACCCTCCAAGTTCCGACCCGCATGGAGTAGGCCACAGCAGTTTCAGTTTCGATCCCCTGGTCCTCGCCCTTTTCCTTCAGGCCCTGGACCGTGGTGCTTCATCTATGGGATCCCTGGACATATCCAGAGTCAGTGCCCGGACTGGGTACAGTACAACGGTGGTGGACAGCCCCACCAGCCACCCCAGTAGCAGCTTCCAGCTAGACCTTTCCAGCAGCAGCAGCAGGGACAGTGAGCTCTCGCTCCTCCGAGGGAAGAAATAGGAGGAGGAGGCCGACCTCAGGGCGCACCTCCGGGACCTCGACCGGGGCGCGGTCGGGGTGGTGGCCAGCAGCCGATGGGTAGAGGATTTGGGCGTGGACAGTTGCACACCGCAGAGGCAGTAGTTCCATCAGGGCCAAAGGTTGTTCGAGGTACGATCCGTTTGTTTAGCACTCTTGCTTATGCTTTGTTCGATAACGGAGCTTCCCACTCCATTGGTGCGCACAGTCTAGCCCGTGCTTTGGGTCTAGAGGTCGAGAGATTCCCAATTCCCCTGGTATTGAGCACACCAGTCGGGGGTCAGACCGACTTGTTGTTTGTTTTTCGGGGATGCAGACTGATGATTGGGCCACATCAGTCGGTCAGGGATCTTCTTATGCTACAGATACAGCCATATGATGTCATTCTAGGCATCGACTGGCTATTCTCTGTGTGCACCATCATCGACTGTTTCTGAAGAAGGGTTGTGTTCTCAGACTTGGGCGGCCGGCGTGTTACCTTCACCGGCGAGCGGAGCGGTCAGAAGGGCAGCAGGCGAGAGGAGTCCCTCCTCTAATTATTAGCTGATCTATCTGTAGAGTCATTAGATGCCGAGATGGTGGGGGTGCCAGAGGTTTTTCATGAGTTTATGGACATCATTCCTAAGGAGGTGAAGACTCTACCCCCTTGACGTGATATCGAGTTCAGGATAGACCTGCAGCCCGACGCTCATCCGATCTCGATGGCTCCTTACTGGATGGCACCTTCGGAGTTACGGGAGTTGCAGATTCAGATTGATGATATGATGAAGAGGGGTTATATTCGGCCGAGTGCGTCACCGTGGGGCACTCTAGTCTTGTTCACAAAGAAGGTAGATGGAGGACTCAAAATGTGCATAGACTACAAGAGGCTGAATCAGGTGACGATCAAGAATCGTTACCCTCTTCTGAGGATAGACAATATTTTCGACCAGCTGAAAGGGGCAGGATGGATCTCGAAGATCGATCTGCGGTCTGGGTACCACCCGTTGATAGTAAAGGAGAGAGACATCCCACAGACAACCTTTAGGTGCAGATATGGACTCTTCGAGTTCATAGTCATGCCCTTTGGTGTTACGAGAGCCCCAGCTATGTTCATGGGGCTTATGAACTCCATCTTCCGGGAGTACTTGGATCGGTTCGTGGTTGTGTTCATCGAAGATATCCTGATCTATTCGAGGTTAAAATAGGACCATGCAGAGAACCTGAGGACAGTTTCAGAGGTCCTCCGACATCATCAGATCTATGGGAAGTTGTCAAAATTCATGTTCTGGACACAAGAAGTGCACTTCCTCGGGCACGTGGTGTCCGAGCAGGGGGTAGCGGTGGACCCATCAAAAGATGAGGCGGTTTTTTCTGGGGCAGCACCCAAGAATGTGGCAGAGGTCCGTAGTTTCCTTGGGCTGGCAGGTTACTATCGGAGGTTCGTACCCAATTTCTACCGAGTAGCAGTCCCTTTGACAGCCCTTACCAAGAAGGACCAGGTTTTCGGGTGGAGTGAGAAGTGCGAGTCATCCTTCAGCTATCTGAAAGAGAAGTTGGTTAGTGCCCCAGTGATGAGATTAGCAAAATAAGGCGCATCCAATGAGGTGTTCTTTGATGCTTTAGGACAGGTCCTGGGATGTGTGTTGATGCATCGAAAAGGGGTGATCTCTTATGGGTCCAGGCAGCTATGCCCCACGGAGCGTAATTACGCCACCCACGACCTGGAGCTTGGAGCGGTCGTTTTTTCCCTAAAGTTATGGTGGAACTACCTCATCAGAGAATGCATTGTGGTCTTCACAGATCACAAAAGCTTGAGGTATATTTTCTTCTAGTGGGACTTAAACTTGCGACAGTGGAGATGGGTGGAGTTCCTCCAGGATTACGACTTCGAGATCTCTTATACTGAGGGCAAGGGAAATGTAGTGGCTGATGCCTTGAGCAGGAGGACGCAGAAGGATGTGGTCCGAGAGTCGGTGGATGCCTGGAAAGCGATGGGGGAGTTGGCTGCCTTACACCTGGATGCGAGGATGGATGGTAGTAGAGGTTTCCTATATCAGATGATAGTGCAGTCATCTCTATTTCGACAAGTGGAGGAGTCTCAGTGGAGAGACCCGGAGTTCGAAGTTATTCGTGACCGAGTTGACTAGGGCAATGCTCCGGAATGATGGATAGAGGATGGTCAGAAACGTATTATTTTCCAGAAAAGGTTGTTTGTTCCAGGAGTGATGCGTGGAATGGTTCTCAGTGAGTTTAACAACTCACCCCTGGCGGTACACCCAGGAGTTTCCAAGATGTACCAGGGACTGAAGGGACAGTTTTGGTGGCCCGGAGTGAAGCGAGCAATGGTAGAGTTTTTGGCCATGTGCTTAGTGTGTCCGCAAGTGAAGGCTGAACACCGAGTTCCAGGCGGCCTACTGCAGTCTCTAGATGTCCCTAGGTGGAAGTGGGATGACATATCGATGGATTTCGTTACGGGACTACCCAAGGTCCAAGGGGGATACGACGCCATCTTGGTGGAAGTGGATAGGTTGATGAAATCGGATCACTTTCTGGCGATCAGGGAGTCGAGTGCAGTGGATACTTTGGCAAGAAGGTATGTGGATGAGGTGGTGCGGTTGCATGGATTTCTGAGGTCTATAGTCTCGGATAGGGATGCACGGTTTACCTCGCGAGTGTGGAGAGGATTGCAGCATTCTTTTGGCTCCCAGTTACACCATAACACTGCTTTCCATCCCCAGACAGATGGACAAATAGAGCGTACCATCCAGACCTTAGAGGATATGCTGTGGGCATGTGTTCTGGACTCAGGAGGATCATGGGTGCGACACTTTCCCCTGGTAGAGTTCGCCTACAATAATATTTATCACTCTACCATTGGTATGGCCCCATTTTAAGCCTTCTATGGGAGGCCCTGTCGTTCACCTATGTGTTGGGCCGAAGTAGGAGAGGTAGGCATCCTTAGCCCAGAGGTGGTGCAGAGCACCATAGAGAAGGTTCAGCTCATACGGGAAAGTATGATGGCGGCCCAGGACTGACAAAAGTCTTATGTTGATACCAGGAAGAGGCCCTTGGAGTTTGAGGTTAGAGACCATGTGTTCTTGAAGGTCTCCCCTCAGTGTGGGCAACGGAGGTTCGACAAGGGGAGTGAGCTTTCTCCTAGGTTCATCGGACCCTTCGAAGTGTTGCGGCGGGATGGAGAATTGTCTTATCAGCTAGCGTTACCACCGGCGCTACTGAGGATACATGATATCTCTCATGCGTCCCAGATCTGTCGGTATCTTCACGACGATTCACACATCCTTGATTGGGGTGAGCTGGACATCGAGGACGACGTGACCTTTGTGGAGAGACCCGTGATAATCGAGGTTCACAAGGAGAAGTTTCTTTGTGGATGAACCATTCCCTTGGTTCGTGTGTTGTGGAGACATGGTGGGTTTGAGGAGAGTACGTGGGAGAGGGAAGCATAGATGCGTACCCAGTACCACGAGTTGTTTTGATTTTTGTTCCTTGTTGTACTTTTTGTGGTAGAATGTTTTGTCTTTTTGGCTATGAAACATACGGGTTTTTTATTCCTCTGAATTTGTGTGAAAACCCCTGGCTATGGGGGAGGAGAGAACCCACCCCTTAATCAAGACGCATTAAGGTGGATGCGATTAAACCCGTGCGGGCGAGTCAGTGCCGCCCAAAGCAGATAATATCTCGACATGAGGGAGGAGACTCCCCAACCCACATGCTTGGGCAGTTTGGCATGGTATGTTGCTTGGTTCTTGTCAGGGGAGAGATTTTAGTAAGAATGGGTTCACTTTTAAGAGGTAAATTTCGAGGTGGTTGTTCGGACCTTCTCTTTCCTCCTGGTTTGTTTTTATTCTCGGGGACGAGAATCATTTAAGAGGTATCTGATGTAACGGCCCGGGTTTTGTGGGGATCCTTTACTTTTTGAAAATGTCGTGTTGGGTTTTCTGTCCTAGGAATCACGGCGGTGTAGGCTTATCATTAGCCTTGGCCTACCGGTAGCCTTGGCGTACTGGTAGCCTTGGCATACTGGTAACCTTGGCTTACCGGTAGCCTTGGCGTACCGGTACCCTTGGCGTCCCGGTAGCCTTGGCGTACTGGTAGCCTTGGCCTACCGGTAGCCTTAGCCTACCTCTAGCCTTGGCCTACCCGTATCCTTGGCCAACCTGTGGCCTTGGCCTACCGGTAGCCATGGACTACCAGTAGCCTTGGTCTACCGGTCGCCGTCACCTATCGGTAGCCATAACCCACAGGTATCCCTCAGCCACCTGTGGCCCTGGCCTACCCTACGGGTTCTTTCCAGTGGCATTCCTTCTTGCGCTATTAGGGTTTTAAACCCTATTTTGACCTATTTGAGCGTGTTTTAAAGACCCGTAATGCTCATAATAGTTTTATTTAAATACTTAATGAATTAATGAGTCGGTTTAAACCACTCTACCCCCTTTAATAACGAGTGGGGCCGCGTGGCTAACCCACGACCCCGCGCCTTACACGGTTTCGCGTTCTCACCTCAACCGTCTGCGACTCTTATAAACTAAGGGTTAGCTGTGGTTTCTTCTTTTCTCGATCTCGGCTTTTCACGAACAGCTTTTGGTGCATCAGGAGAGCTGCATAGTTATCTTTATGTTTCTGCGACCGGCCTAAGCGACGATCATCTATCAACAAGTAGGGAATTTCTCCTTTGTCTCTCTCTTTTGTGTATCGTGCGGGGTTGGCGTGCTTTTGTTTCTGTAGAATTGAATAAACCATACCTAATAAAGATAATGAACATATTCCATAAATGAAGAAGGGGGGATATGATCGTTGATGCTTTTTTATAATATGATCTTCTTTCTGAATTATGCGAACTTACTCCTACTGAAAATCATGACCGTTGGTGGTTTCTTTCTGTGCGTTAATGAACCCCTGGTGATGTTTTAAATGGATTATTTATGGTTGTGAACTCCTGCCGTGAAAAGTAAATTATCTAATTTCATATATTCGGCTAAGTAAATTGTAAGCACCAGGATCAACCCTTCTGTGATAACCCCCAGTTAAGATACATGGAATTGAAATCATGGAGTGTGTTAAATATTATTAATCTGAAATATAGGCATGGCTCTGCTTTGTGTTGGTGGAAGTGGTTTGGTTGTTTCTTTTTCTTTTTTTGGTCTGATTGTTGGAGATGTGGGAGGGGATGGGATCCCCTGTTTTTATACACTCGGTGGTTGTGAAATTGGGGATGGGATCCCCAGTTGTTATGGATTCAGTGTTTGTGAGTTTTGAGACCGGGTGGTTACCTTGTTTATATCACGAATTGGGGTGGAATCCTTTATTGATGAAAAACCTTTTTGGGGAAGGGGACACGGGGTAGTGTCTCAGGGTTTTTTGGTTCCAGGACTTCTAGAGTTCTCACTTCTCCTTATTGTTGTGATTTTAAAAGAGAACCGGGTGTGGATAATTAAATTGACGTTTGGCTGGGTGAGTGATTGTTACCTATATATATACTTTTTGTTTTGTGTTTTCTTATTCGCCCCCCACCCAAGTTGAGCACATAGTGCTGAACACCCCCATTTCATGGGGGAGGGTGTTTTTCCCAACACTATTCTTAGTGGCTGGTTATTAGCTCCTTTTCTACTCCCTTTCCCGGATAGCCCAAGTATCTTCAGGCAGGCTGTGATGGCTTGAGGTCCATTATTATCCCAAGAACCTTCGGGCATGGTAGTGTGGTCGTTATGACCCAGGTGTGTGCGGGCAGGTAGTTTCCCAAGTATCTTCGGGATGAGGCCCAGGTATCTTCAGGTGTGGCAGTGGATCTTCTAGCCCAGGTTTCTTCGGGCGTGGTGGTGGTTGTTCTGGACTAGGTGTTTGCTGGCATGGTTACGTGTGACAGTTGTGGCCCAGGTGTTTGCGGGCGGGATTTCGGCACTGGTACTGCGTGTGGTTGTGGCCCAGGTGTGTGCGGGTGGGTGTGGCAGTGAGACTGCGGTGAGAATGGCGGGATTGATCCGATGCGTATGATATCTCAATAATCAGTGGGAAAGTGGCGCGGGGTACCCAAACATTGATGCGCTCTTATTATATATATTACTTGACTTGAGTTATTTGGGGAGTGTGCCTTGGTGAGGCTTGGGTAGATAGTTTACCTTGATAGGTGTTTGGTTTACTCCTTTTCTCATGGGACATTAGTACGTTCCCCCACTTGTGCACGAGAGTCTTTGGTTTTCCCTACTGAGTGTACTTGTATGCTCACCCTACATATATAAAACAGATTTCAGGTTTCCAGGCGGACTTCGGGGATTGCGTAGGACCATACTAGCTCGGACCTTTGAAGCAGTTGCAGTTTCTGTTTTTCTTCCTTTGGTACTTACCTTTGTAGTCACCTTTTGTACTTTGTGGCTTTTACTTTTGGAACATGCATGTGGGAATGGTCTACTTTTGGCTTTACTTTTCTTTTATCTTGGTGTTGTTGAGTTTCATCATCTTATCTCCCGATCCTATAAAACAAAAAGGGGTAATGCCTTCCATTTGTGAGAAATTTTTATACCCTTGGTGCTAGTCGCCACTCCAGGACCAATTGAAGGCGGGTCTCGGGGCTCATTATCTCTACTTCGACTTAAAGAAGGAAGGGCCTGGCAATCTGCTGACCCTTCCCTCCTTTTGGTGAAGGTGGGTCGTGACATGTGACATAATATTTAAATATGAAAGTTATTACCTAGCCATTTTGTGGGTGTGTATGAATAAGAAAAACCGTGTTATAAAATAATATGTTATAAAATTTGAAATTAATTCAAATTATTATTTCCATCCAGAAATTTAACATTCATCTCATTTATGTGGCATGGAATAGAATAATAACAAATTCATTTTATGCCTTAAAAATAATTCACTTCAAAAAATGTTTTTTAGGAATTTCATAAGTGTTAAATTAGAATAATTTTGTTATAATTTTATTAATTTCACATAAAAAATGAACATAATTTTTGAAATTAGATCAAAAAATATATTTTATGTTGTATTTTTAAATTTTTTATAAATATTTTATTTTTCAGGCACTAGTTAAAACTGACATTAATTTTCATTAAATAAATTATAATAAAATACACGTCAAATTTTTAATTTAATTTTAATTAACATAAGATATATTTTATTAAAAATATTATATGTAATTTTATAGAAATCAATAATATATTTTATTTTCATATGATTTTATTTTTGCGTATTAGAAATCATTCTTTTTCTAGAAAAAATTTTCGATGAGTTTTCAAGATATATCATAAAATAAATCTCTACCAATTTTATAAATAAAATCTTGAAATATAGAATTGATATTTAGAATCATGATGTTCTAATTTTTTAGATAGGTTAATTCTGTTTTTAGTCATAATGAATAGTAAGTGCGAAAAAAGATTATCAGTACGGTAATGGGTAAAATAGGTAAATTAATATTAAAACTATAGGAAAATGTTCAAAAAATAAACCCAAAAATGAATTTATTTCATTATATGGGATTAATTTTTCCATAACCATTCTAAATTAAAAAATATGACATTTTTGTGCCACTTTCTTCTGATTATTACATTTATATTGTTTTATGTTAAGAAAAATTACAAAATAACACATTCTTTCTTTAAATATCTATAATACGTTTTCATAGGGGTTAAAATAATATATTAATAGATATAAATGATTATAATTAATATTAGAAAACATTTATAGTAATTTGTTTTTAATTTATATATATTTTTCAATTGGGTCGAACACTTACGTAATGTCGGCGTGACACTTCTGTATATGGGGACAAAAATAAAATAAATGATATTATAAACATTAAAAGAAACATACTTTAAATTTAATATGGTAACATAATAATTTATTAAATACTTATATGTTATATGTTATTGTTATATATTTTATATTATAATTCTATTCTTAAAATTTTTCCTTTAATGTCAAGATATATGAATAGTGTCGAAAATGACCCTAAATGTTTTTTACTGTTCTAAATTCATTTTTTCATTATTAAGTTATAATATCATATATTGACTCAATATAATGTAAAATTTTAGATCATATCATGAATTATTAATTTTTTTCCCACTTTTAGTTTTTAAATTACTTTAATGGCTCTCAAAGAGTGAAAATTTTGTTACAATGGTTAATGTTAAGCTTGGTTTATAAGTGGTTAAACCAAAAATAATGTTTAAAATGACATAAGATTTTGTAAATAAATTTCTGTATTATATTTTTATCTGAAACTTCTTTTATTATGATATATGTAAATTTGGATCCATTTTACATTCATTATACACATATTATATATTAAAATTTCAAGTGTTTATATGTTTGCCACCCACCTCACTTATAAAAGGGCACCTCATATCCACTCATATTTACAAACATTGATCTGTATTTATCAAAATATCCCCCAAAAAATATCTTTTTGTATTCCTTCCCCATATACTAAATATTAATTTCTTTCTATCATACCATCTTAATTAGTATAAGGGTGTAATCCAAAGGACGATTCCAAAGAAGTTGTATGAATCTTAACATAGTTCTTTCATTTTATTTTTTATCCTATATCCTTAAATAATTTAAAAAAATGATTATATGATAATATAAATATATGATATATATTCAAATTTTATTATTTTTAGATTTTATCCATTAATAATATTCTATTAAAACCTATGAAAAAAAAAAAGAAAACTTCGCTCGGGCATGCGTACGACTAACCATCTACACATAGAAATGTAATCCATTTTTCATCACTGATTAACATGGATGGTTATAAAAATGAATTTAAGAAATATACATTATATTTATGATATAATTATGATTTTTTAAATATAATATTTCATCTACCATCTTACATGTTTTTCCTTTCGAATATGAAATCATTGCTTATGTGTGAGCCTGGACTACTAACCCCATGAAGCGATGTGAATCATTATTCTCTTACCACCCTGAGTAAATTGTTATAAAACTAAATATATTGAATAAAAATAATATTAATGAAATTAATAATATTATGTAGATAATGGAACAATTTCATAAATAATTTAACAATAAACAACATGCCTAAGTAATTTTAGAGATATTTTTCGAATAGCCCTAAGTGGTCAACCTAAGAAAGAACTATTCAATGAAATGATTTAAAATAATTATAAAATAACCATTAAAATTTAATATTGATGAAACGGTTATTCAAAAAGTATTTAATAATTTTAAATTCAATATACATGAGGTTCAGACATGTACAACTAAACGGAGACCCAAAAAGGGTATTTTTGATACAATTTGATTTAATTTTTAGATTATTTGTATAAAAATATAATTTTAAAAAATTATATGATCATAATAACATTAAAAAATTTATTTCATATCAAATATATATGTTTGGGGTTTACATTTTTATTTACTATTTCTTTCCCTATTGGATCACGACTCAACAATTAAGTTACATTTAAAGGATTCTATCCTTATTTATTATTTTCAATCAGAAATATTTGTCTTCCATATCCATGTTCTTAAACAAAATTATGAATATTTTTAATGATATAATTATGTTAATGGTATTTTCCATTACTTTTTATATTATTTAAAAATTTTATAGGGAATATTTTTTATTTCATTCAAAAAATGTATTTTTTCACATTTTACAAATGTATGAAAATATAATTTTCTTTTAACGTATATGATATGAAAAAATATTCCTAACATCCTATACATTATTTACAATTAAAATTACTTTAAAATTTTACATTATTATTTAAAAACTAAATATTATTCTCAATATTTTTGTAATTTTTTGGTTTTACTAATACCAAATGAAAATTGTATTATTTTCATGATTGAATGAGAAGAATTTTGAAAGTCATTTATAACATTATTCATTCAAAATGTTACAAGGAAGTTATTTTTAAATTTATAATTTCATTTTATTTTGTAATACTGAAATTCATTGTTTCAGTAAAAAGAAATTATTTTTTAAAAGAATGATGGAAGTCTTTTTTCTTCTACAAATTTATGGTTTTCTATTAATTAACTTTCTCAAGAGACAATTCATTATCTCTCACCCATCATTTTTTGGAAGTTATTTTTTCTTTAATATACATATTTTACATATCATGGTTTATATTGAATTATTTATTACACTATAATATTTTATCAACAATATAATTTTATATATATAGGTTATCAGTTGATGTAAACTTATTATTAATGTTATTTCATTGAATGGTGAAATATTTTGTATTCATGATTCTATGCAGAAAAATGATAATTTATAATGAATTTTCCTAATTAATTGAATTCATGATTAAATTTATGAATAAATAGTTATACATACACAAGTGATGGGTGGGACTGAGTTATATATATCCCCCCGACATATCTCTAGGTATCAGGAGAAAAACCAGTTGGGAAAATTAGTTATGTAATTTTTGTATACCTACCTATATAATGAAAGTGTCTTAGTAGAGTCCTTGATGGTAGTAATCATGATATATTATCCATGGCCTTGATGGTAAGGTAATGTATGTCTAGAATTACCCATTTCCATTTTAAAAAATTTATTTTTTGTCATCTATGTGATTATTATGTTTTTATTATCAATGGATGTACTTTAAAGTCGTGTTGTTGACTGAATGGAATGTGGATTGATTATCCAAATTTGCATATTATTTTTTTCTTACACTTGTTATATTATGACATATGAAACACATATTCAGAATCTAATATTACAATTTATTTATTTTCATTTCCTCAATATATAAATAAGGAATCATTGATTGATCTTCAATAAGGAAATGCTTTTTAACATATGTTTAATTTTTAAAAATTAATATAAAAATCACCTGTGTATATTTTTTATGAATAATGATAAACTTATCGATCATTCAATTTAAAAGACCTTATATCTTGTACTAATTTAAAAATTAATTCTTGGATCTGGATTAATAGATTCAGGGAGAATCCAACCTACCCATACATAGAAAAAACCTAAAATAATAAAATTGAAATGAATCTGGGTACCAAAAATTAGAAAATATTTATATTGTTGTAATCCAAATAGCCTAATACAACACGTCCCATATAGAATATCAGAATTCCATTATTAATAAAGGTAATAATATGTTTGTTTGAACATAATATAAAAACATGTTTTTCACATGATTTATAAAATAGTTCAATGACATGCCACAAGCAATTTTACAAACAACAAACCTTTTATAAAATAAAGAAGAGATGGATGAGTATTTTAAATAATGAATTTCAAACTCAGGAAAGAAGGAATTGTAAATGCCTGAACTAGAGACAGTCAACCCAATATGGTACTAGTGAACATATAATATTCTCATATTATCTTATTTCACTATCGATAAATAAATTTCCTTTGATATACTCCTATACCATGGGAAATAAAAAGGATCACAAGAATAAAGGCATACCACACCTTAAGGGATAAACATCTGAGAGTAGCTAGGAAGAAATTCCCAAATGACCTACTTTTAGTAGTATGGTTTTACTTCATACAGGTCAGTTTTAATATTCCTTGGACTCCCATGAAAGGTCAAATGGTTGTGATAAATAATCATAAATTACACATAAAAAATATATATCATTTTAAAACATCACATGACTCACCTCCTACACCATCTCAAGAAAGAACATCATTCTTATAAAATCTATAAATCAGAAACATATATGGATAAAATAATATGTAACATACATAATGTATATAAATATACCTAAAGAATAAAAATAGTCACATAGGGATTTGATGAGGGCTCATTCACTAACAAAACAAGTTCTTGAATAGGGACAAACAGAGATTTAAAAAAGTTCATCAAAATCCAATCCATTTAAAAACCCTATTAATTTTTTTCCAAATATCATTTTTACCCCATTTATATTCAAATATTTGAAACAAAACATAGAAATACAACTATTTATGTAAAATACCAATGTAAATAAACAGAACCCTTTTAGAAGAATCCAATTTTTTATAAGAACCATTTTATTTCAAAACCACACCTCCCAATTCCAAATCATTTAAAGCCACTATGAGACCCCATAATGTCAAAAAAATTTAATTAGAAATAATATTGAATCCTTTTTTCCAAATCATACATTAGAAATCACATACACACTTTAATGACACAAAAATATTCCAAAACAGGCATTGAAAATATTTAAATGCCTTTAGGAATGAACATCAACCATTTTAGTAATAAATCATAATGAATAATTGGTATTTTATATTATCTTAAAACCATTTCAATCCATTTAAAAACCAAAATGGGTTCATTATGTTAGTGATATTTAAAAAGAAACCATTTAAGAAAACATGAACCATTTTTAATGGATCCAATCAGGAATTTTCAAAAGTTCTTGGTGATTATCTCATCCATGAAAAGCACAGAATCCATTTGAGAATAATTTATATCATAATAAGAACTTAAAAAATGCTTCTAAATTCCTAATAATTCTTTTAAAATTATAATACAAATATATAAAATTCATTATAATATAATTCCATAGAAACACGTACTTAATTTAAAGTGATATCATATAAAAAATTTCTCCTTTGATAGATCATAAAAAAATGATTGATTAAATGACCTTATCAACCCTATAAATCATAGACCCCCATCATTATAACCTCCCTAATCCCTAAACTAATCCCAAAAGGTTATTAAATTATCTGGGAGTGAGAGAAATGGAGATGGGAAAGAGAATATAAGAGAAGATGAATGGAGAAGAAAGATGGGATTACCACTAGGATTCCACTTGAAAATGATAGTGAGAGAACATAAAATCCATTTAGGAGGAAGATTATGTGATCCTCCATGTACACCCAATGCTAAGTAATATGATATTAGAGAAGATGTGTGCCTAACCCATTGAAATGGATAATGGAAAACATATAGAACAATATTTCAATTAAATCATAGTAGGTTTCATGGTTTTCTAAACCGTACACTAACCATTTGTTGTCCAATTACAATAAAAAACAAACTCACATGATTTTACCGCATTGTTTACAAATCATGTGCTAACAATGAAAATCCACTTGTGAAAATTACATACCTACTCACATGCATGTCACCTAGTTTCCTCTAACCATGATCATGTAGTGAACTAGTACCACATCCAAATGATGTCATACATTGTCTCCCCTTGTCCCTACATAGTTTGGAATGAATTATGAACCACCAATTATGACCAAGCATGCACATAAAAAAATAAAGTAGAAATGTCTCTATTCAAAGGTAGTCTCATGTTTTCCCCTAAACCATGCATATAAATGATTCCCATAGGAAAAGAAAAAAAAAATCGTAGTTTCATTGAAAAAATATCTTAATAATAATTAATCCTAATGTATAATTAAATTTCATTGTGTCAAAGGTAACAGTAACATGTGGGAGTCACAAATTGTTTTATTGTTTGCATTGTTATTCATAGCATTAGATATTTGGGTGAGCATATATAAATGATTTTTTTATCATAACCATTTCATTTTGACTCAAAAAAAATTCTCATGAGGATAGTTATTTTTTATTTATATCATTATTTATTACCTTAATTCATCTTGGTTTGAACCATTAACTAAAACCAAAAAATTTAGTGTTAGTATCAATAAGTAATCTTAGGGTGATATATCACATGATAGGGAAAATATATGATAATATTTCTTAAATTATGAAACCTTCATTCAACATATGAAATTTTAGGTTTTCCCTTCGTCTCTTTTTTTAACATAGGATTTTTTGGGTTCAATCTTATCGTAATTCATAACCTTATACCAAAAACTAACTAAACCATGCACTAACATCAATTATGACACCCTAGACCCACACTCTCAAATCCAGTGCTAATATAAAAACATTAAACATATTATTTGAAATGAAGTGAGGTGACCTGAGTATAACAAGAATATATATTTCATCATTTTATGTGAATATTCCTTACATATCACATTAAATCAATCCCTACAACCTATTGACTTTAATTTTTTACGGATATACTACATGAAAAATTAATTTTGCAATCAGTCTTTAGAATTTCCTATAAAATTCTTCATATATGATTTCATTCTTGAAATATGATAAAATATAATCTTCTCCATTAACTATAGAATATAAACAAAATAAAAGGGTAAATCTATATTCTTAAGAGGGGTAAAATAATATAAAACCATTATGGATCATAAGTAATCATAATATGAATGTGTGGGTATGTTAAAATAGCTATGGTTTGTGAAAATAACAATTTGTACTCACACCCTCTAACCATAGATCATAAATCATGGTATAATTATTTCTCAAAATAATTAGTAAAAATAGTAAATAATATGTATACATGATGAAAGAAAATTATGTTAAATGAAAATACGGAGTAAATATAGTCACATGTCAGGATTCAAGGGTAACAACCAATACATTCATCGCATAATGTACTTGGATAATCATATACCCTTAATATAGTATCTTTAGGATAACCACATATGAACCTTTTTGGGTATTGGTATGGAAACCCATGTACCATAACCTTATACTCTTGCACTAACAAATAGTGTACCACAACTATTTTGGATTTGTATAACAAACAATGTTTCACAACCTTATCTCATGAGAAATAAGACATTACCCAATGTATTAGTGTTTTATAAAAAAACCCACTGATTATATAATGATATTACATACAAATGTGTACCACAATAAAATAAAAGAATTCATAATTTTTATCATAACTTAATTAACCCTTGAAAAATAAATGGGTTTTAGGAATATTTCCTCAAAACACATTCAGAATCCATCTAGATAGAGGAGGTGTATGGTTATGTTAAAGAACATATCCAATTATTCATATGAAATATTAATGTATTTGGACATAGGTAAAATTAACATTATAATATAAATGTAAAATTAGATTGAAAAATGAGAAGAAATACTCTTCCATGTTTTTAGAAACATATATATTTAAATGGGAAAATTTCAAAAAACAATTAGAAAAGAAATTATATTGGAAAACCAAGATAAGAGTAAATTACCATAATAAATCATTGAAGTATATATAATGAAAAATTATAATAATATAAATAATATGAACCTATATGATAATTAGTCATTACAGAAATCAAAATATAAGTTTGGATCAAATTAAAAACATCTTTTTGGGGGAATTTTGATCCAAAGGAAAGTAAAAATGTAAAAACAACTATAACCCAAAAATAACCAACAGAAAAAATATATGTTTTTTAAAAGAAAACAAAAAATAATTTTTTGAAATAAAAATTTCATCATAAATAATCTATATTTCATAGTGAGATTGGAAAAAATCCTTTTTATTTGATAACCTTGGATTTAAAGTCCCTTAAATTATAGTACATTAAATAAAACATTAAATACCATGAATAAAAAAACAATAAATAAAAAATAGGTCCATAAAATTAGTATATACACCATATAATTTTAAATAGGAACACAATATGAAACATATATCAATGAAGTGAATTTTAGTTGATAAACCCTTACAGTTTGGGGACTTTTGAAATAAAATCTATTTAAAGAGAGAACTGGAGATGGATTTTTGAATCCATTGAATTAAATGAAATTTATTATAAAATACATTAATTGTAATTATATGAATCACACGAAATAAAAAAGTGGTGAATATAAATCATATCTCAATAGGGGAAAATTTGATATGAGAATACCCATACGACATACTTTTGCTTGGTTGGACGTATTATATCATCAAATAAGAAATCATATCTTCTCTTTGAATCCAACATATTTTGGAAGAATTGGGAGAATTATTTTTATATTAGGGGATAATAAATTTGTGGAATACTAATTATATAATATAATATGTGAGATTTAATTAATTAATTTCAATTATAGTTGTGTCTTTGAATATATGGTGGAGGGGTTCTTTTATAAGTGATATAAAGTGGTATTTTTTAAATAATAATTTATTAATACAAAAGAAATTTCAAATTTAGGTTAATTGAATCCAAAATTGAATTTTGAAAAATATGTGATAATGGGTGATCAAGAATTCTAATATCCACACATTTCAATATAAGTTTTTGTAAATTTTTATCACTTTATCCCAAAATATAACACTTTTACCTCATTATAGACTTCAACAAAGTGACCAAATGTTACCTTCATAACATATTATTATGACTAAAAATTAAAAATATCTTATTAACTAATTTGTAAATTTTGATTACAAACACTAAAAAACATTAATATATTAAATTTTTAAACGTGGTAAAAATTATTGTTTTTATAAGTTCACATAATGCAATAAAATAAATATAATAAAAAACTATTTTTCTAATAATAGAAATTAATTTAGAATTATTCCATGAAAATTAATAATCATTATATGATTATTAAATTATTTTAATATATTTACAAATAATTTATTACGTTAAAATCATTTTTAATAGAGATTATGAGAATAAAAATCATATAGAAAATTACTCATACAAGAATATGTCTTTTAACATAAAATGATTTTGTATTAATTAAAAAATAATTTATATTTAATTCATGAATTTTTATTCATTTGTTTACATATATAAACAATCAATTTCATTATATTCTATACTTAAAATATTATAAATATAACTTCTAAACATAAAAATTTAATATATAATTACATTAATGTTTTTAAACACGACATTTTTTCAATGAATTAATAAATTAGTATTCCTAAAATTTAGTTAATAATTTATTGGGTGTTATTTATTTAACTTACTCATAAAGAATATAATTTATTCAATATATTTTTTTTTGTATCATTCTTTTAAAAAATAAGAATTCATAAAATTTGATTCTTTATAATCAATGGAATTTTCCCATATCAATTTGTCTCATTTCATTATTTTTAAAAAATTATCAATTTATTTTATTATGTTTCATTTATTTGTCTTATAAAGTATTTGTTTTTATATAACAATATTAATCCATAAAAAACATTCATCTCTTTTGTTTTGTGTTGTCTGTGACAAAAGCTAAAAAACACATAATATTTATTTAAAGGGAAATACAAGCTGAAACCATGGTTTGTAACATTCATACTCCTCTCGAGTCCCCATTTCATTTGTCTCAAACTTAGGGTAAATCCCATGGCTATAAGTGGGTGATGCATCAAATATTTTAAATCCAATGATCCATT
The DNA here is from genome assembly GCA_963277665.1 of Viscum album. Taxonomy (NCBI): domain Eukaryota; kingdom Viridiplantae; phylum Streptophyta; class Magnoliopsida; order Santalales; family Viscaceae; genus Viscum; species Viscum album. The sequence goes on along the minus strand of OY728140.1, from coordinate 1,299,016,600 downwards.
ATGGCCTTCGAAACTTCCATACAATTTATTTGGATTGACGATAAGTAATTTATTTTATTTTATGGTCAACCCCCATGATAACGAAAAAAAAATATCACATGTTCAATAAAAAATTCTAATCTATTAGAATATAGTTAGGTATTACAAAACATAATCCATTGAAACATTTCTCATTGAAAATCCTAATCATTGTCATCAACCAATCTCAACCAGATACCATCCATCAACGTGTGTAATCAGCTTCGATGAATAACCACTTTAATTATTTATATGAAAAAATATAATTTATTTATTGAATAATTCATCTTTAATTTATTTATTTATTAATTGGTAATAGCCAGTGAATAATTCTAAAGCTGACTTCTAATGGCCTAATCCTTTGGAAATTGGGTGTATACAACCCATGATATCCACTCATACTGAAAATTAACATTCTATTATTCAAACACATTTAAGGAAACTTTCGGAAACCATGAGTTCATCCATAAAAAGAAATCAAAGAATAATTAAACGATAGTTTTAGCCTACCTGATTTAATCTTCTTAAAACGTTTCCAAGATATATTGTGTACCTGAGTGTCTGGTTCATCTAATAGAAGATTTGCAGACTGAAATTCCATCTTGAATAGATGCGCTCTTCAAGGTTGATATTTCCATTATTGAATCCCCTAGATAAAACCAAGGCCTTCTTGTTGATCCAAGAATACTGCTCTTAATTAAGATTCACTTTTAGTGACCTCCCCATCATCCTGGTTGCTTCTTCTTCAGTAACATTAAAGGATAGAACTTGTTCTATCACTTATTCTTCCAAGAAAATAATAAATTCCAAATATATATATCAATCAAATCAACTAGATTATTCTATTTTAAATCATCCTCAAGGGAGAGGTGAGTATTATTTCCTATCTTCTTTTCATTCAACTTCTTTATTGATCAAGTCATTATTGGCTGTAGAAAACATGAATAATCCATCACCTCTTTATAGATCCCCCTCCTTCTCCTACTTCTCTTTAGGATTGGAAACATATCACCCAGACCATCATCCTCTGTCTCGCCTACAACATAGATAAGATAGTCATCACTGGACTCATCCCCATTCAGTTAGAGACAAGTTGGCTCGTTTTCAAACTCCTAAACTAGATCTTCATTAGGTAATTGATCGAAGTAATTTCCAATATCAATGGTTCTCACATCCCTTCTAGGACTAGTCATAAAACCTATATAATTACCATACATATAACTTTTAGAGACCTCATCCTATCCTAAAACTCCAAATCCACTCCTTGGTCATAAGATCATTGCATATGGACCATCCAAGGGAGTCATATGACCTCCATCATCCACCAATTGAGACTCCAATTCTGATTTTAGTATACAGCAACCCCGAGGGATCTACATCAGTTAAGAGACCAATGATCTAACCACTTTGACCACCTCAAACCATTTTTTCTCCAAAGAACTATTTATGCCTACAATCCTTCGACGGGTGACCCATTATCTTATAAACCTAAAAAAATTAACCCATAATTCATAAACAAGATGCTATCTCTAGTGGAACTCCTCACCCACTATAATCCCAAAGTAGTATATAGGAAATATTTCAGCATCAATTTCAACATAGATTTAGGGGATTACATGATAACCAATATAATTTTTCATCTATCAGAACACTTGTACCTTCCAACTAGGTTCCCAATCATACTAATAATTGGTAGGTTTTGAAATAGAAATGGAAGGTGTGGAAGACTAACCCAAATCATGATATAAGTATAATTGTGGTTCATATTGATGTAGTATATCCATTTGAAAAGTAATAAATGGGACCTTTTTCAGCAGTGTGGAGCACTGGACCGAGATTTGATCAGATCCACCTATATAAAAAAAAAATCATATTGTTCTTTTTATCGTGAAAGCCCCCGGTTCCCAAATCCTGCAAATCCCATGAGCCAAAAACAAACATATAGAACAAGTCCACTATAGGTCTTCTCAGTAAAAATTGAGTGATCAGGGTCAATTTGGGGATTTCTAAAGCATCATTGAACTCGGTGATCAAAATCATGAGATTAGGTAACCCATTATAGAGATCCAGAATTGTAATTCATAGAGATAAAGGTGGAAAGGGAGGAAGCAGATCAGAGTTGGAAAAGGGGAAAAATGATGACTCTCTACCCTTGATGGACGATATAGGTCCCCCCACTAGCGGGGGAGGGACTAGCATAGTGGCCACTGTAATCATATAACATGAGAAGGAATCCCAACCCCCCCCCCTCCCACGACACACATAATTTGAAATTCCTCATCAGTTATATATCCACATATATATATAGCATAATATTTTTTCAAAATAATATATCATTCCGTCCATAAACATCATATAAAGTTATCAATATCTATAAATAATTTTAGAATAATATACATTGTGTTTAAACACAAGATACCAAATGTGTTAATCCTATCGTACCTCCCTCTATCAAGGATGAATGAAATCCCCCTAATCAGTATGGATCCGCCATGTGTTGGAGGAATCTATATCAAAAACTAAAACCATTACCACAAAAATTAGAAGAGGTTAGGAAGAACCAAAATAGGAGTACCTGGGAGGAAGATCCTTACCTTAAAAAATAAAGTAATCCTTCTTAAGTGACCATGGATCGATGAGGTAAAATAAGGTGAAAAGGGATGTTGGTAGGGGGATCTCCCTTAACATAGGTCAAATGAGAATATAGAACCTTGACATGGGTATTAAAACATAAACCCCAAAAATAAAAAAAAAATTTCCCCATTAAAAAGTGTTATGGTCTATGGAAGACACAGGCTCACCCAGCACCAGCCACTAAGTTTCTCTAAGTAGAGGGAACCCCTCTCTAATCACTAGTTAATTTATAACTCAACCAACACAAACAAGATTTAATAACCAAAAAATAAACCCCATGGAACTTCTCATCCTTTTTAATTCTATAGGTGATCCTCCCATAGAATATTTTTTTCACTAAACATGGTTTCTTGATCCAATTCCAAAACAGCCACATGTTTGGTCGTGCTGACACCATACTCAAACCAAAAACCTGATGAACAACACGATTTCCTCTCACACTAGCTCATAAAAAATTACAGTCATCATTCAAATGATTTAATTTTATTCTCATTTAAACAATCATACTCAATTTAACACAAAACAAACTATTTTATACCATACCTTACTGACCATTCGATAACACCTATGGTCCACACATTATGGTGAAAATAAATTCAACCAACAAATGATGATTCCCACTATCAATGAAATTAAGGATTTCATAATTAATTTATGCCAAAAAATTTAGATTACAGCACTGGTCTACATCTGACCATTTCCCACTTGATGCATCCCATGAGGATATTCTTCCCACTCATGAAAAAATGGAAACATCATTCTTGAGATTTTATCTTTCATTGGAATCTATACTTCATAACACTAGTTATCATACTCTCCTAATATTTGTAACATTATATAAACTATGAAAAAATATAAATTTTCATCCTAAAACACATGAACTCAATCATAAACTAGAACAGAAACTATAATTCATACCAATTGTTTACCCAAATTTACTTATTGTAGTTGATCAACATTGGTCAAATCTCATATCTAGGTCTTTCATATGAACTTATATAAGGAAAAATTCATGTATCCATCAAATGGCACAAAAGATCAACCACCTATTGGTTGAGTACACTAAAATGTCACCCATAATAGTTACATATTCAACATTCAACAATAATGATTCTTCCTGATACCCCCACAAGTAGAACAACGAGACTCATAATAACTTTTTTTATTTCTTATATAGTCCCATATATTGAGCCCTATACTTAGGTCCAATCATAAAATGTATCCCCATCAACATAAATTCCTAATATTCTAATAATCCAATATGGTAACTCCCAGTCTATACATACCTATAGGCCTACAACCTTTTTCATCACCATATAACTTATTCATTACAACTTTTTACAAACTCCACCCAGTCATGCTAGTAACAACCATTAAATCTAGTACACTATTAATCCAAGAAAAGGTGCTCTCTTTATTCATTAATCTTCATTTAAATCAACTCATACACTTATAGTATCATCAGTATCATTAGTAATTACACCACATTTCATATTTCAAAAAATGGAATAGCTTCTATCTCACGAAAGATGACCATCTTAACCCATCCAAAACCTACTGAAAATTGTGTCATTTCATTATCACCTTATATAGGATAGTCTAATGAATTGGTTATACCCTGTTTCACCAGACCTTGGTGAAACATAGCTAGCCATCCCAAAAATTACCCCATACTTTCACAAATAAATAACATATCATCAAGGGAAAACATTATTTTTCCCTCTTCCCTATCAAAAAAAGTTTTCTAACACCTATCAAATATCATCTCAAATGTGATCAGCATAATTTTTTTATCATCCTTTGAGCCCATTGAAAAACCGTTACCTATCACCATATAGTCTTAGAACTAAAGTGTCTTAGATTCCACCACTATAAAAATTGTTCTCAAGGGACTAAACACAATCATCTCAAAATGGATTAACCCACACACTAAGAGTATCTCACATATAACCATTATTAACTTCCATTAATCATCATAACCTCACTCAAATATTCACTTGATATACAAAAAAAATATCTATTTCAAATATATTTTCAAAAATTATACCATCAATAATCCATGAAAGTATTTCAATGAAAATTGAGCCTAACAAATCCTTAATATTACCTTACTAAGGCTATGCTTAGGTTTACTCAACCCATATCCCACACATGTTAGGATAAAACTCACTATTTTATCTCATGGATATAGAGTTTTATATAATATAATCATAATAGTGTATTGTAACACCCCGACCCCAGTAACCTAGAGTCAGTGCATTATTACATAACATTGGAATGATCACAAGAAAGATCAAATCTCGAAAGACCGATTGGTTTAGTATCCTTGGAAACACTAGATATATTCATAAGATTTACATTACATCATAAAATGAAAACTAAAACAACATAGTCTTCATATTCCACACTCTTATCCCCTCACAATATCCCTGCAGGTCATTCATAATTTACTTCTTCACGTCCTAGGAAAAATAAAACATAGAAAAGGGGTGAGCTCAAATGCCTAGTAAGGATAACAATATTGCGGAAACTTTCATAAATAAGAATAAACATTTAAGGCAATGTATAACTAAAACAAAAGCCTTTTAAACTTGAACTTCTACATAGTATGGAAAAAATAAAATTAAATATTTCCATTTACTTATTCACATGGATATTATAAAAATCGAATAATCACAAGCAATATCAATAACCACTTTCATAATGACGGAATGCATAATTCCAGACTATCATAACCTCATAGCCAAGGCCTCGTGCCAAGATTACAAATAAGATTTTGCCAAGGCCTTGTGCCAAGACACTAGTTTGTCTCATGAGACCTACTGATGCATCGAGGAGCTATAGCGGGCCCCACCCGTCACATATTAAGTCCAATACATTCCCATATGAAAAGGTTTAAACATAACATAAACATTCGTATTAAAACTAGCATACGAAATGACAATACTTTCACCATAAACTATGAACGGTATAAAAATAGCACATCCACAGTCAAACATATCACAAAACCTTCAATACAATATAGAAGTTTTTTATCATAATAAATCAGCTTCAAATAAGCGTAAAATCAATTAAAGGATGTTGACATAGATGAAATCAAAACTCTTTTTAGAGAAATATATCTTTCCCTTTTGAAATCATTTAAGAGTCATATATTTATGAAATAAAACATTTTCATTGAAAATATTCTTATAAGCATGTAAGGGAAGCTTCGACGATTTTATAACAGCGGAAAATAACCGCACCCTCTGTATAAGATAAAAAAAACATTCTTACCTTAATTCTATCGAATAGGATAAAAAGCACCTTGTTTGGAAAACGGCGGAAAGATTCCTTTATAAAACTCTTATAAAAAGTCAAAAAGTGTATAAATGACTTTAACCCATATTCTTTTAAATATTAAAAATGTTTTGAAATACATTTTTAAGAAACATGGATGTGGATGATAAAGAGATCCCAGTAGATTATTACATATAAACAACCTCGGATAATGAAGAGATTGTGAAATAACCCTTACCTTGTAATTTTACATGGTTGGGGTAGGATAACCTCCTGTATAATAGTGAAATAATTGTTATTAAATTATAAAAGAATCATATACATTAATATGATATCATATATGATCCTTTAACATTGATTTGTTAATAATATCTTAGTATTGTCGTTGTTTCGGGTGTTAACTTACTCGTTTTCTTTTATATGTTTTGTTACGTAAGACATGTTTGTAATGGATAGGTTTTTTCTTAATCATATCCAGAATGATATCAAGTTATTATATACTATTATTAATCATCAAATGATAATTATACTTGAATGGATACGATGGAGAATGAATCTCATCGCGTTCGTGGAGACGGTAGTCCGTACGTACGCACGAGCGACAATATCATTCTGTTGATATTAAAATAATATATAATTGGATGATATATCATATATACATAATCATTATCATGTTATATTTATTATTTACATGAATTAAACATCATTATTATACCCATCCAAATAATAATTTATTGAATAACAATTACACCATGACGTGGAGATGGTAAGCCGTACGTACGCACGTATGGTGACATGTTATTCAAAGGATGGATAGAATAATGAATATGGTTGTACCATATTTATAATAACATCACATTATATATATGATACTGGAGTTATTATTTTAGAATGGTAACAACAAAGGAAGAAGAAGTGGAAGAAGAAATGAACATGAAAAAGGGTGGTGAAATCATTACCTCTTCTTCGGGTTCTTCCTTTTGATTTGATCAAAAGGGATCCATAGGTTGGCTTTAGGATAAAACTAAGGACTCTAGGTTGTAGTGAGGGAAGTTGGGGGAGTATTTGGGATGATTTTGGCCGAACCAAAAGGCTATGAAGGTGTGAAGAAATGATAAGGAGGAGTGCCCTTTTATGTGAGGGGTGAGGGGCACCTTTGGAAAAGCTAGAAATATTAATTTATAATAAATTCATATTCGGTTTATAATGGCTCCAAAGTTGATTATTTAAAGTTTAAGGTGGGGATGGGTCTAAAACCACTCAACCAATAGAATTTAGACAGGTTTGGGTCATTATATTAACCTTATCTTTAAGTATTAACTCTTAGTTAATTCGTTTCACTTTTACAATGTCTCTTTGTATTATTATATTATATGGTTAATAAACTTACCATATACATCCAAGTGACCCCAAAGTGGTCCATTAATGATACACATATCATGATATAAGTCTTTTTGCCGAACCTTATATTTTTAGGAATCTAATATCAATTAATAATAAAATATGTTTTTAAAAAACTCTTTTATGTCAATTTTGACACTATTCAATAGTTGATTTTTTTGAAACTCATAAAGGAATGATTACTTTAAAAAAGGTAGATTAAATTAATCCTGATATGTCATATTATCCTAGAAAATTATTGTAATTCATTAAAAGTCTTAAATTATATTTATTTGGGTATTTATAATATCAATTATTTTAATATTTCACTATTATGATAATTACTGCATCATCATTGTGTCATAAATAAATTAAATTATTTAATGTCTAAAAATTATAAATAAAATATCATTATGTAGTAAATATTATCACCTTTCTAATTAATATTTACAATCTAATTTATCTTATGTATAACCCTATATTAAAAATGTTTTAGTAAATAAACATTGATTTTAACTCTTTTAACACTTCTTTGAATTAATTAATAATAAATGTCCTAATCTAATCCAAGTAGACATAAATGATAATATTTTATTCCTAAGGTTGTTTTTGGTCGAGATAAACCTGTCCAATAGAATTAGGACATGTGTAAGGGTAATATTAAAATCATTTATACCCTTAATTACCCTATTAACTTTTAACCGTGGTAAATAAAAGTAAAAAGTTACTATTCACCAAAAATTATTTTCATGTAATTGAACCACATTTTACTTCTTGATATTAATCGTGTCTCTTGGATTTTCTAAAATCCATTCACAGAAGCGGTAAAATTAATTTTTATGAAAAAAAATTTGTTTTTTTTAACTACCACTTAGTAGTTTCACTATTCATCAAAAATTGATGTTTTTCAGAACAATGCCCAAATTTTACCCTAAGATATAATTGATATTCCGAATTCAAAAATGATGTCTATTTTAAAAAATTTCAAACATATAAGTTGCATTAATTAATTTTATAATTAATTCCCGATGTCACAACAAATAGCGTGTTTTTAAGGAACAATATATATCAAAAGATTGACAATTGTTTAGGTCCAATTTCAAAGTGAAATTAATTATAATGAACACCATTGGATAAAATGGTAAAAATATATTCTAATTATAATTTAAAACCACTCAATAATATAATTTATAACTATAAATTATTTTGATTAAAAAAGTTGGTTTTAAGTATTTTTCACTATTCATAAAAATTGGAAGTTCTCAGAAAAATACCACAAATTCATCTTAGGATCATTTCGATATTCCAAATCCAAAAATGAAGTCCATTTTGAAATATAAAATATATATAATTTTCAAAAAGTAGGTATTACTATTCATAACGGCTAGTTTGATTGGTTGTGGTGTGTTAGAACTCGATGTTGCGTACAACACACGATATTGCATTATTCAAAGAGAAGCGTACCGTAGAAGCTTGGGGTGTTACATTCTCCCCTCCTTCAAATAATTTCTTCCTCATAATTTCTAGAATACTACCACATGAAATGACTTGGGTGGTTTTTCATCATAAGTTCCTTGGGTTCCCACGTTTCCTCTTCCATCTTATGGTTTCTCCACAAAACTTTTACCAGGTGTGTCGTCCGATTTCTTAGTACTTGTTCTCTCGTATCAAGAATGCTGACGGGCTCTTCGCAATAAGACAGATCGGGTTCCAGTTCTAATTCCTCATAGGTGAGTACATTCATTGGGTCATGCATGTATTTCCTCAATAGAGATACGTGGAACACATCATGAACTTTGGAGAGACTTGGAGGAATTTCCAATCGATAAGCTACAACCCCAATTTGTTCTAGAATTTCGAAAGGTCCGATGTACCTGGGACTCAATTTACCTTTCTTACCAAAATATATGACTCCCTTCCATGGACATACCTTCATGAAAACATGATCACTGAGTTGATGTTCCAAATCCTTCCTTCGATTATCGGCATAGTTCTTTTGCCTACTTTGAGCTGCTTTGATGGGATTTTGGATTACCTTCACCTTTTACATCGTTTCCTCCACTAGTTCTGGACCTACAAGTTTTCTTTCACCAACTTCATCCCAACAGGTTGGTGTGCGACATCTCTTTCTGTATAATGCTTCATATGGTGCCATCTGAATAATCGAATGGAAGCTATTATTATAGGAAAATTCTACCAGAGGTAAATACTGATCCCACATACCCCGAAAGTCAAGTGAACAGGATCACAACATGTCTTCTAAGGTTTAAATAGTTCATTCTGATTGTCCATTCGTTTGAGGGTGGTAGGCAGTGCTCAAATGAAGTTCAGTATCTAGGGATTTATGAAGACTCTTCTAGAATCTTGAAGTAAAACGTGCATCACGATCAGAAACAATCGATAGGGTTACTCCATGAAGTCTCACAACTTCATCAATATATAGTCTTGCTAGACGTTCCAGTGGTAGATCTTCTCTTATAGAAAGAAAATGTGCTGACTTGGTAAGACGATCAACAATAAACCATATTTCATCGTTCCTTCTAGGAGACTTTGGTACCCCCATGAAAAAGTCTATCGTAATATTGTCCCATTTCCACTCCGGTATGGGAAGAGGTTGCATGAATCCTCCAGGCTGATGCCTCCCAGCTTTCACTTGTTGACAAACCATACATCTTGACACAAAATCAGCAATCTCCCTCTTAATGTTGTCCCACCAAAAATGTTCCTTCATATCTCTATACATTTTGGTTCTCCCAGGGTGGATAGAGAAATTGGAACTATGAGCATCATCCAACAATGCCCTCTTTAGATCAGGTATAACGGGAACACAAAGTCTCTTCCCGAATTTCAAAATTCCATCTTCATACACAAATTCTCTCAATCTCTCATCATTCACAGCTTTAATCTTCTTTTGAAATTATTCATCATCGGTCTGAGAACTCTTAATCCTTTCCAGTAATGATGGTTTGGAAACCATTTGAAAAAGTATTGATGTTTCACCTTCCCAGGTTATTCCCATGTCCATCTTCACTAGATCCAAGAAAATTGGATCCCTTTCAATTCTCACATCGTTCAAAACTCCATGGTCTTTTATACTCATAGCAGCTGCCACCTTGTTTGCTTTCCCCGGGTGGTAGTGTATCGTACAATCATAATCCTTGAGTAATTCAAGCCATCTCCTTTGCCTCATGTTGAGTTATTTTTGTGAGAAAATATACCTCAAACTCTTGTGATCAGTATAAATCTCACATTTTTCACCATAGAGGTTGTGCCTCCATATCTTCAAAGAAAAGATAATAGTTGCTTACTCAAGATCATTAGTAGGATAGTTTTGTTCCGGAATTTTCAACTGCCTTGATGCATAGGCAATGAACCTATCATTCTACATAAGGACATATCCAAGTCCTTTCTTCGATGCATCACTATATATAATGAACCCATCATTCCCCAATGGTAGAGTCAATATAGGAGCATTGAATGATCTTCTCTTCAGTTCTTCAAAACATTCTTCACACCCTTTTTTCCAAACAAATTTAACCCCTTTACGTGTGAGCTTCGTTAATGGGTTAGCCAATCGGGCACAATTCTGGATGAAACGTTGATAATAACCAGCCAAACCAATAAAACTGCGTACCGCAGTTATACTCGTAGGTGCTGGTAATTCTTGGATTTCCTTGGTCTTCGAAGGATCAACATAGATTCCAACTTTAGAGACAATATGTCCAAGAAAATAAATCTCCTAAATCCAGAATTCACACTTGCTAAACCTCTCATATAATTCATGTCTTCTTAGAGTCTTCAGGATAATGCGCAAGTGATTTTCATGATCTTCATAGATTTTAGATTATACCCATATATCATCAATAAATACCACCAAAAATTCATCAAGATATTCCTTGAAAACTCTATTCATCAGATCAATGAATACAGAGGGTGCATTAGTCAATCCAAAAGGAATTACTGTAAACTCGTAATGCCCGTACCTGGTTCGAAATGTTGTCTTCGGAATGTCTTCCTTCTTCACACACAACTAATGGTATCGAGATCGAAGGTCAATCTTTGAAAAGTATTGAGCTCCATGCAGTTGGTAAAATAAATCCTCAATGTGAGGTAGGGGATACTTGTTCTTTATTGTTATAGCATTGATCTCCTTGTAGTCGATACATAACCTCATAGATCCATCTTTCTTTTTAACAAAAAGAACAGGGGCTCCCCATGGAGAAACACTAGGGAGAATAAATCCCTTATTACTCAATTCCTCTAGTTGTTTATTTCGTTCAACTAATTCCACAATGGCCATTCTATAAGGGGTCTTCGATATAGGCCTTGATCCAGGAATTAAATCAATGGAAAACTCAACTTCTCATTCTGGAGGATGTCCAGGTAAATCTTCCGGAAATACATCTACATATTCTTTCACAACAGTTACATCCTCTATTTGAACTTTACTTTCCTCACCCATAGTCATTTCATTCTCTTCCTCCCCAATAATTGAATTTAGTTGAGCTACTGGGGGTGGATCTAGATAAGAATTAGGTGGTGATGATTCTGCTCTAAAGATTAGGTGTCCCTTATCGTCATCATCAAAAATCATAACCTCCTTCTTCTTACAATAAATCTTCGCATCATAATCTGAAAGACAATCCATACTGAGGATTATATCAAACTCAGTCATAGGTATGACGGTGAGATCAGTGGATAAAGAACATTTATGTGCTCTAATGGGGACTGATTCACAAAACATTGTTGCAATGATACTTCCCTTAAGAGTTTTAACTGAAAACTCCCTTGATAAATCAAATTGGAAATATCTAATTTTCTTAGCAAACTGGGATGATATGAAACAATGGGATCATCCAGAATCAAATAATTCATTTGCTAAACTTGAGGAAATCATTAAATTACCTTCCACCACGTCTTTCAGAGCTTCTACCTCAGAAGTACTGATAGCATAAGCTTGGACTTGATCCCTTGGACTTTTCTGAGGTAAGTTCCCCTGACGCTTAGGAAATTCATTTGCATAATGTCCCATCTCCATGCAATTGTAGCATTGAACATTGGTAGCTTCCTTCTTCCCTTTGCATTCACTAGCTTGGTGGCCTTTTTCATCACACTTGAAACAGACACCCATTCCCGTTAAGCAAGTACTGGGGCATTTCTTCCCACATTTACCACAGGATGGATATTCAACATTTCCCTTCTTCCCCTTATTTCCATTCCCAGATTGATCAGCAGATCTCTTCTTCTCTTGCTTTGCTTTAAAGTCATAAGACTTTCAGAATTCTTTCTCTGTCTTGATAGCACATGAGACAATGTCTTCATACGATGAGAAGGATTGTGAGAATAATGCTCGACAGAGATATGGTTTTAACCCATCAAACAAATGATCAATATAACTTCTTGGGTTACATATATAATCTCCAGCATACCTTGCTAACCTTGTAAAGTTAGCCTCATACTTTGCGACATTCTCATCCTCCTTTTGTCTCAGACTCAGAAATTGCCTTTCCATATCTGCTCGATGGTCACGAGGAAAGTATTTTTCTAAAAATAGATCTTTGAACTCCCTCCATTCCATATTTGAAACTTTGTCATCTTCCATCGTATTTTGAATCAATGACCTCCATTGATCAGCATATCCAGTGAGGCGGTAAACTGCCATGATAACTTTTTCCCTTTCACTACTTCCCAAAGCCTGAAATATTTTCTATAGGGAACTTATCCATTGCTCAGCTACTAACGGATTTGTACTCCCAGTGAATGTTGGTGGTTGCTGCCTCATGAAGCGATCTAGCATTGATCCTCCACGCTACGGATCCGGGTGCTCCATATGGGTAAGTTTATTATTCATAACCTGCGTGAGTTTTCCCAGTATGGTGATTTGCTGATCGGCACCAGTTGCATCACCATCTCAACTATAATTATCTTCCGCAAGAGGGAAATACTTACATGGAGTGCGTGCATTGATACGGTTTCTATTTCTTCCACTAGGCTCCATTTCTAAACAATGGCATAAACTAGATCCGTTTATGAATCAAAATACATATTTCCATACTTATAAAACACTTAACATAAATTGAACTATTTATGTATATAATCCATAATCATAAAAATGTTTTCTTTGAGGAAGTATATACTCATAAACCCTTCATAATGATTTGTAACGAAAATGAGAGTTATCCTAAGCATATCCCTCGGGAGTGTCGTAACCAAGAGTGCAGTAAGGCCAGTTGTCGTGCACCAGTTCCCGTTCGAGTCTAGATCAAAGCGGTGTTTTCGGGTTTTACCCCTAGGTACAGCTGTGCCAGAGACGCCTCTACCTGCTAGTATCTAGAAAGGGATGTATTGCTCAGAAAACTAACAAAATATCTACAATACCAAAATTCTAGGAAGTTCTTCTATACTAATTCTCCATGTTTATCTTAGGTCTACGGGCTTTAACCAGAGTTTATCTAAATCTTGATTCCAAGGATTGTACTAAACTTCCTATGATAGAAATTGTAACGCCCCGACCCCAGTTACCTAGAGTCGGTGAATTATTACACAACATTGGCATGATCACAAGAAAGATCAAATCTCGATAGACCGATTGGTTTAGTAGCCTTGGAAACACTAGAAATGTTCATAAGGTTTTCATTACATCATAAAATGAAAACTACAACAACAGAGTCTCCATAGTCCACACTCTTATCACATCACACTGTCCCTGCAGGTCATTCATAATTTACTTCTTCACATCCTGGGAAAAATAAAACATAGAAAAGGGGTGAGATCAAATGCCCAGTAAGGATAACAATATAGCGGAAACTATCATAAATAAGAATAAACATTTAAGGCAATGTATAACTAAAACAAAATCCTTTTAAACTAGAACTTCTACATAGTATGGAAAAAATAAAATTAAATAATTCCATTTACTTATTCACATGGATATTCTACTAATCGAATAATCACATGAAATATAAATAACCACTTTCATAATGATGGAATGCATAATATCATACTATCATAAGCACATATCCAAGTCCTCGTTCCAAGACTACAAATAAGATTTTTCCATGGCCTTTTGCCAAGACACTAGTTTATCTCATGAGACCTACCAATGAATTGAGGAGCTATAGCGGGCTCCACCCGTCACATATTAAGTCCAATGCATTCCCATATGAAAAGGTTTAATCATAACATAAACATTCTTATTAAAAATAGCATACGAAATAAAAATACTTTCACCATAAACTATGAACGGTATAAAAATAGCACATCCACAATCAAAAATATCACAAAACCTTCAATACAATATAGAAGTTTTTTATCATAATAAATCAACTTCAAATAAGCGTAAAATCCATCAATGGATGTTAACATAGATGAAATCAAAACTCTTTTTAGAGAAATATCTCTTTCTATTTTAAAATAATTTAAGAGTCATATATTTATGAAATAAAACATTTTCTTTGAAAATATTCTAATAATATTGTAAGGTACGTTTCGACGATTTTATAAAGGTGGAAAATAACCGCACCCGCCGTATAAGTTAAAAAAACATTCTTACCTTAATTCTGTCGAAAAGGTTAAAAAGCACCTTCTTTGGAAAACGACTGAAAGATTTCTTTATAAAACTCTTATAAAAAGTCAAACAATGGTATAAATGAATTTAACCAATATTATTTTAAATAGTAAAAATGTTTTGAGATCTATTTTTAAGAAACATGGATGTGGATGATAAAGAGATCCCAGTAGATTATTACGTATAAACAACCTCGGATAATGAAGAGATTGTGAAATAACCCTTACCTTGTACTTTTCCTTGGTTGGGGTAGGTTAACCTCCTGTATAATGGTGAAATAATTTTTATTAAATTATACAAGAATCATATACATTAATATGATATCATATATGATCTTTTAACATTGATTTGTTAATAATATCTTAGTATTATCGTTGTTTCGGGTGTTAACTTACTCGTTTTATTTTATATGTTTTGTTATGTAATCCATGTTTGTAATGGATAGGTTGTATCTTAATCATATCAAGAATGATATCAAGTCCTTAGATACTATTATTAATCATCAAATCAGAATTATACTTGAATGGATACGATGGAGAATGAATCTCATTGCGTCCGTGGAGACGGTAGTCCGTACGTACGCACGAGCGACAATATCATTCTTTTGATATTAAAATAATATATAATTGGATTATATATCATATATACAGAATCAATATCATGTTATGTTTATTATTTACATGAATTACACATCATTATTATACCCATCCAAATAATAATTTATTGAATAACAATTACAACACGACGTGGAGACGGTAAGTCGTACGTACGCACGTATGGTGACATGTTATTCAAAGGATGGATAGATACTGAATATGGTTGTACCATATTTATAATAACATAAATGTATATATATGATACTAGATTTATTATTTTATAATGGTAACAACAAAGGAAGAAGAAGTGGAAGAAGAAAGGAACTTGAAAAAGGGTGGTGAAATCATTACCTCTTCTTCGGGTTCTTCCTTTTGATTTGATGAAAATGGATCCTTAGGTTGGCTTTCTGATCAAAATAAGGCCTCTAGGTTGTAGTGAGGGAAGTTGGGAGAGTATTTGGGAAGAGTTTTACCGAACCAAAAGGCTTTGAAGGTGTGAATAAATGAGAAGGAGGAGTGCCTTTTTATAAGAGGGTGAGGGGCACCTTTGGAAAAGCTAGAAATATTATTTTATAATAAATTAATATTCGGTTTCTAATGGATCCAAAGTTTATTATTTAAAGGTGAAGGTTTTTATGGGTCTAAAACCACTCAACCAATATAATTTAGACAGGTTTGGGTCATTATATTAACCTTAACATTAAGTATTAACTCTTAGTTAATTAGTTTCACTTTTACAATGTCTCTTTGTATTTTTATATTATATGGTTTATAAACTTACTATATACATCCAAGAGACCACCAAGTGGTCCATTAATGATACACATATCATTATATAAGTCTCTTTGCCGAACATTAGATTTTGAGGAATTTAATATCAATTAATAATATAATATTTGTTTTAAAAACTCTTTTATGTCAATTTTGACATTATTCAATAGTTGATTTTTGTGAAACACATAACAGAATGATTACTAAGAACAAAGTAAATTAAATCAATACTAATATGTCATATTATCCTATAAAATTATTTTATTTCATTAAAGGTCTCAAATTATATTTATTTGGGTATTTATAATATCAATTATTTTAATTTTTCACTATTATGGTAATTACTGCATCATCATTGTGTCATAACTAAATTACATTATTTAATGTCTAAAAATTATAAATAAAATATAATTATCTATGAAATCTTATTATCTTACTAATGAATATTTTCAATCGAATTTATCTTATGTATAACCATATATTAAAAATGTTTTAGTAAGTATGCTTTGATTTTAACTCTTTTAACTCTTCTTTGAATTAATTAATAATAAATGTCCTAATCTAATCCAAGTGGACCTAAATAATAATAGTTTATTCCTAAGGTTGTTTTTGGTCGAGATACACTTTTCCAATATAATTAGGACATGTTTTTGGGTAATATTAATATATTTTTACCCTTAATTACCCTATTTACTTTTAACCGTGGTAAATAAAAGTAAAACATTACTATTCACCAAAAATTATTTTCATCTCATTGAACGACATTTTACTTCATGATATTAACCATGTCTCTTGAATTTTCTAAATTCCATTCACATAAGTGGTTAAATTAAGTTTTATGAAAAAAATTCAGTTTTTTAAACTACCACTTAGTAGTTTCACTATTCATCAAAATTGATGTTTTTCAGAACGATGCCAAAATTTCACCCTAAGCAATAATTGATATTCCGAATTCAAAAATGATGTCTATTTTACAAAATTCCAAACATATAAGTTTCATTAATTAATTTTATAATTAATTCTCATTGTCACAACAAATGGCGTGTTTTTAAGAAACAATATATATCAAAAGATTGACAATTGTTTAGGTCCAATTTCAAAGTGAAATTAATTCTAATGAACACCATTGGATAAAATGGTAAAAATATATTCTAATTATACTTTAAAACCACTCAATAATATAATATATCACTATAAAAATTTTTTATTAAAAAAGATGTTTTTAAGTATTTTTCATTATTCATAAAAATTGGATGTTCTCAGAAAAATACCAAAAATTCATCTTAGGATAATTTCGATATTCCGAATCCAAAAATGAAGTCCATTTTGAAATATAAAATATATATAATTTTCAAAAAGTAGGTATTACTATTCATAATGTCTAGTTTGATTGGTTGTGGTGTGTTAGAACTCGATGTTGCGTACAACACACGCTATCACATTATTCAAAGAGAAGCATACCGTAGAAGCTTGGGGTGTTACATGTATCTAGTGCTATCCTATTACATATCATAGTAAAATCCACAATGAGTCTCATATCATCAATTCTATTCTCATTCACTAAATTAATCCGTTTACCATACCACACATAATTGTCAGATGTATCCAAAAATAAGAAAAACCTTCTCTCTCACATTAATTATATCTAAGGCATCACCATGACTATTTAAATACATGATCACACCCCGACTCAGTGTCATGTCTATAACACATAGAGTCTACACATGATTTGAATCTTTTAAGGCACTTAGAATCCATGGATAACCCTTCACATAGTTTACACCCATAAATAAAATATTATTTTTAGTAATAACATGAAATAAACCTACTACATAATTTTAAACCCTGACTCACTAACATATTGATTTTTATCTCAACTTCACTAGGTACACTAACCTTGTCCATAGGTCACGTCCCACACAAGTAAAAACTCATGTAAAACATCCCTAATCCCATCTAAAATTATATAAGGTTACTCATATGTCAACCCTGCTTTTTTATTACAACTTAAACATGATTTATTACATAAAACTTCACTTGATACAACAAAAAGGATCGAGAGGTTTAGTGTCTTTGGGGCTTAGGATCATTAAATAAAGACTTTAAACTTGAAATACAACATCTTTATTGAAAACTCCCTTTACATGACCACTACATTCCTTCGTACTTAGCATTGCATGGGATAACCTGAGGACATGCATAAGAAAAGGGTGAGCTATAAAGCCCATTAAGGGAGTACACAATGAATAACATGAGGAGTAAAATACATGTTAGGAAATAGGCATATCAATAGAGCATAAGAGAAACATGAAAATAAAGGCATGATAAAGCATGATAATCATAACATGGAAATGCGGCAACAACACTTAACATTGAATTAGCATGAGCCAAGGCTCATTGCACATGGAGCATGAGTAAACCCTCATTGCACTTGAAGCACGAGTAAACCCTCATTGAACTTTAATTAGCATGAGTCAACACTCATTGCACATGACGTATCATGATACTATACTTTACCCAATGCATTGGAGCGCTATAAAGGGTGCACCCTTCTTAAACATTTCATTTCATGCATAAGTGTGCCACATGGATCATAAAACATGGATTCATAAAACATAATCATTTATTCCACGATAAAGGAATGTGGAACTCATACATGAAACATTAAAATCAATAAGTAAATGTGCATAAAGGTGAATACCCTTGATGGAGAAATTTGCATGGTATTCACTACACAATGACATTGGCTTAGAAAATCGGTGTGATTTCGACAGCATAACGGCGTGACATAAGAACTCATAAAAAAGGTTGATGAGAGATAAAGGGGTTCCTCGTCATATTTAAATGTAATGGACAGTAAGTAGGTCATATATAAACATGTCCCATCAATTGAAAAGGAATTTAGATTCATGATACAAAAGTATTGCTTGAATATAAAAGAGGAGAAAAGGTTTCTTTCGGAATTTCGGCATAGTAACTGGTGTACATGGGAGGCTTTTAATGATAGGTAAAGGGGTCTCCAATCATTCAAACACTAAGAGGGAAGTATGGGAGAGATGTGAAACCATACCCCAACATTTATAATTGAAATTAAAAGGGCAATACAACTTAAAGTAAATTGACAAAAATGAGAAAGGAAGAAAAAACCCTTACTTGGAAGTGTGCTTCCAAAGGCTAGAGAGAGGCTTGTGAGAGGCTTCTTGGGAGCTTGGGGCACCTTGAGAGGATTCTAGAGAGAGTAGGGAAGAGGTTGGACGAACTTCGAGGGCTTTGAGTGAGGAGGAAGTGGGAGCTTGTGTGGGTTTATATAGGAAAGGTGAGAGAATTCTTTATTATTTAGGTTTGGGACCCCTTATATTAAAATAATCCAAACCACAAACCATCCCATGGTATTGGCCCATGGTTTCTGGAAAAGGAAAGAGGATAACAATAATTTACAAGGACAAGGTCCGAACGTATTAAAAAAATTAGGGTTTCTTATGTGGAGGTGAGTCACACTCCCATGGAAATTAATTTAAAAAGGCAAAGTGTTGAATAAGTCTTGAGGGCTCCATTAATGCTTTGAAAATTAAGTCAAACAAACCCAAAACCTCATTATTTTAATGATAAAACACATATTGGCCGAACATAAGGATTATGTTATTTTATTACATCACCATTGGGTCATTATGATGTCATAAAACACATTATATATTTAAATGGTATATAATTTTTACCCAAAAATTTGACTGTCTCAGAAAATTATGAAAAATTCACTGTTAGATAATTTCGACATCCTGATTCCAAAAATAATATTTATTTTATCTAAATAATTTTCTAAATATGTGAATTTTAACTTTTAAAATAAAAATCGACATTTATAAAAAAATTCACGGGTTTTGACAGAAATGGCTTTCAAACCATAATAAAAATTTTAATTGCATTCATAAAATTATAAGATCATTTATACCTAATAAAAAAATTAATTTAATATTAATAATAATATTTTATTAAAATATTATTTAATTCAAAAATCCATTAATTTAATAAAAAATAATTCTTAATTAAATAATAACTTAAAACACCATTTGTACTTTAAAAACTAATCACAATGTATCAAAAATGACTAGAAATTATATTCATTATTATATACAAAAATAATGTACATGAACATGGTGATACTTATTTGTTACATAACCCCTTAAAATAGCCGCATAAGACCTAAGGGTAAGGTGTGCGATGGTGACAGACTCTTGGGGCGGCTCCGATAACATTTCTCGAGTGGTAATTTCAATCAACTTCCACTTTTACCGTAGATGATCATGTTCGAGCTTGACTTGATGAAGCTCAGCTTGGGCTTGGTCAAGGGCAAAGCCCAAAGACGCCACCTCTTTTCCGAGCTCTGACAAATGGGCTTCGTAAGGGGCAATTCTACTGGATGAGGCCATCGCTTCCTTTGTCTGAGTAAAAATGGGTTTGTTAAAGCCTTATATTTATACTACCCAGATGATCACTGTTCAACGGCTATAAAAGTAACGGTCACAAATCATAACGTAAAACTAAAGAAGTTGAAATCTTATAAAAACATTTTTCATAAATAAACATTTAACTGGATCAAGAGGGATTTTCCATTAATGAAACATTGGGTCGTTACAATATTCCCCCCTTAAGAAATTTCGCCCTCGAAATTTTCCTTTTCCCACACTAAAACAAATGTGGGTAACATAGCTTCATCATATCCTTCGACTCCCAAGTTGCTTCTTCAAACCTGTGGTTTATCCACAACACCTTGATGAGGGGCATTGTATTATTTCGTAGAACTTTTTCTCTATGATCTAAGATCTTCACTGGTTGCTCCTCATAAGAAAGATCATCTTCCAATTGTACCACCTCAGAAGAGAGTACATGTGAAGGGTCTGGTATGTACTTCCTTAAGAGGGATACATGGAAGACATCATGCACTATGTCCATAGTAGGTGGAAGTGCTAGTCGATAGGCCACAACCCCAACATGATCAAGAATCTCGAAGGGGCCGATGTACCTTGGACTTAACTTCCCTTTCTTTCCAAACCTCATGACCTTCTTCCATGGAGATATGCGTAAAAACACCATGTCTCCGACTTTAAACTCAAGGTCTCTTCGACGATTATCTGCATAACTCTTCTGTCGACTTTGGGATGCCTTGATATGTTGCTGAATGGTTTTCACCTTCTCCACCATTTCTTCGACCATTTCTGGTCCAAGCAACTTACGTACACTGACCTCATCCCAACATGCCTGTGTTTTACACCTTTTCCTATACAGGGCTTCATATGGTGCCATTTGGATGCTCGAGTTGAAACTATTATTATAAGAGAATTCAACTAGAGGAAAATGTTGATCCCATCCTCCTTTAAAGTCCATTGAGCACGCTCTCAACATATCCTCAAGTGTTTGGATAGTCCGCTCGGATTGGCCATCAGTTTGAGGATGATAGGACGTACTGAAGTTCAGTTCAGTATTCAGAGCATGTTGAAGACTCTTCCAAAACTTAGAGGTAAATCTTGGATCTCGGTCAGACACAATAGATAGTGGTACTCCATGCAACCGTACCACTTCCCTGATATATATCCGTGCCAGTTGAACCAAAGAGAAATCCTCTCGAATAGCAATGAAGTGTGCAGTCTTTGTAAGACGATCCACAACAACCCAGATTGCATTGTTGCCTTTGGATGTCCTTGAAAGTCCAGTGAAGAATTCCATGGTGATGTTCTCCCATTTCCATTCTGGTATGGGCAATGGTTGCATCATCCCCTTAGACTTCTGCCTCTCTGCCTTCACTTGCTGACACACCAGGCACTTTGATGTATATTCAGCGATCTCCTTCTTCATATTATCCCACCAAAAGTTTTCTCGGAGATCTCGATACATCTTTGTGCTCCCTGGGTGAATAGAGAAATTTGAACTATGTGCATCATCCAAAAGTTCCTTCTTCATATCCGAACTTGATGGAACACATAGTCTTTTCCCAAACCGCACAATTCCTTCTTCATTAACATTAAACTCTGAGGATTTTCCCTTTTTGATAGCTTCCACTTTTTCTTGGATTCCTGCATCATCCTTTTGAGCATCCTTTATCCTTTCCAAAAGAGATGGTTGAGCAATCATTTGTGAAAGGATTGATGATGTTCCCTTCTTTATGATTCCCACATCCATATTCATCAAGTCTAAGAAGATTGGATCCTTCTCAATTCTCATCATTGATAGAATAGCTGGATCCTTTCTACTTAGGGCATCTGCCACCTTGTTCGCTTTCCCAGGGTGGTAATGTATTGAACAGTCATAATCCTTGATGAGATCTATCCATCTTCTCTGGCGCATGTTAAGCTCTTTCTGTGTGAATATATATTTAAGACTCTTGTGGTCAGTATATATCTCACATTTCTCTCCATAGAGATAATGCCGCCATATTTTCAAGGCAAAGATCACCGCCGCCAACTCCAGATCATGCGTTGGATAGTTTCTCTCATGGATTTATAACTGCCTTGAGGCATAGGATATCACTTTATCATTCTGCATCAGCACACATCCTAATCCCTTCTTCGAAGCATCACTGAATTCCACAAAAAGCTCCCCACTTGTGGGTAAAGTGAGCACGGGTGCAGTGATAATCCTCCTTTTCAAATCCTTGAAGCTTTCTTCACCTTCATCATTCCACGAAAACTTTACTCCCTTTCGAGTTAGCTTGGTAAGAGGGTTGGACAATCATAAGAAATTTCTCACAAATCGTCGATAATATCCAGCTAACCACAAGAAGCTACGGATATCAGTTACCGGTGTTGGCCTCAGCCATCCCTCAATTGCATCTATTTTGGAGGGGTCCATAGATATCCCATTGCTTGTGATGATATGGCAAAAGAATGAGACTTATTTCAACCAAAACTCACACTTGATGTACTTTGCATAGAGCTTCTCCTTGTGCAAAGTCTCTAGTACAGTTTTTAAATGCTCCTCATGGTCCTCCATGGTTTTGGAGTATATTAGAATATCATCTATAAAGACTACCACAAATTTGTCAAGGTAATCTCTAAAGACTATATTCATCAAGTCCATGAATATTGCTGGAGCATTGGTGAGTCCAAAAGGAATTACTATGAATTCATAGTGCCCGTACCTTGTACGAAAAGCAGTCTTGGGGATATCTTCCTTCTTCACCCTTACTTGATAATATCCCGACCGGAAGTCCACCTTGGAGAAGTATTGTGCTCCACACAGCTGATCAAACAAGTCATCGATTCTTGGGAGAGGATACTTGTTCTTTATCATGATTTTGTTAAGTTCGCGATAATCGATGCAAAGTCGCATTGACCCATCCTTCTTCTTGACGAAGAGGACTGGTGCACCCCATAGTGATGCACTTGGGCGTATAAACCCTTTATCCAGATTCTCCTGTAGTTGTTTCTTCAGCTCTTCAAGCTCAACAACAACCATTCTATATGGAGTCTTGGATATTGGTAGCGCCCCAGGTATAAGTTCAATCGAGAACTCAACATCTCTTCTTGGAGGAAGACCAGGAAGTTCCTCGGGAAATACTTCAGCGAATTCCCTCACAATAGGCATTTCTTCAAGGGTGGTTTCTTCCTTGGACTCAATCATCTGAGCCAGATATGCGTGCTCATAAGGCAGTAATATCTATGCTTGAGATGATGGAGCTAAAGGATATTCATCTTCCTCCTGACACTTGTAAATAATCGGGGGTCGATTCTCCATATGGAGTGTGATTTCCCTCTCCTGACAATTTATGTTGGCTCTATATAAGGAAAGCCAATCCATGCCAAGAATTGCATCAAATTCCACCAAAGGGAGTATGACGAGGTTCGCCGGGAAATTCAATCCACAGATTATAACAGGGGAGGACTTATATTCATGGGATGCAATGATTGCCCCATTTGTTGTACTCACCCACATCTTTACTCCCAAGATTTGTGGTGGTACAGGGATTGTTCTACTAAACTTTTGAGATATAAAAGAATGCGTAGAACCTGAATCAAAAAGTACGTTCGCTATTCTTGAATGAATAACTAGCGTACCTGTCACCACTTTGTTGTCGGGGTTCACTTCGGCAGAAGTGATGGTAAAAGCTCTTCCTTGTTGTCTTGGAGGTTGCTGGTTGCCTCCGATAACCCTTGGATTAGGGCACTGATTTGCAAAATGACCTGGTTCATTGCATTTGTAGCATTGAACAACACGTTGAGGTTCGAACGGAGCGTTCCTCTCCTCTGTCGTAGCCGCGGGTCCTTATTGCTGACAGTTAACAGCTAGGTTCCCTTCTCTTCCACACTTGAAGCATTTTCTTGTCCCCCTAAGGCAATTTCCAGGGTGCTTCTTTCCACACTTTTGGCAAGTGGGGTGATGGAATTTCTTAGCACCATTGGATTTATCCATCGGACCACCAGCATTGAAGTCCACCTTACACTTCTTGTCCCCACGATACCCTTGTGATTCTCCGATCTCCATTTAAACCTTGAGGGCACATCGGACAATTTCCTCATAGTTTTCGAAGTCACGGATCGCTAATGCTTTCCGCAAGCTAGGCTTCAGCCCACCAAAGAAGCGGTCAACCTTGCATTCGGGGGTAACGACAAAGCCGGGAGCGTATCATGCAAGCCTTGTGAAGTTTTCCTCGTACGCTCCCACAGATTCTTCATCTTTCTGTTTGAGGTAAAGGAAGTCCCTTTCCATATTAAGACAGAGGGTGCGTGGAAAATATTTATCAAAAAACATCTTCCGAAATTCCTTCCATTCCAAAGCCTCGATCTCCTCCTCAGGCTTCGTATTTTTGATCAACGTCCACCATTGATCAGCTTCACCCTCCATACGATAAGCCGCCAGGAGAACCTTCTCTTTTTCAGAGCATTGGAGGGTGGAGAAAATCTTTTCAATGGAGTTGATCCATTGTTCAGAAATCGTGGGATCGGATGATCCACTAAAAGTAGGAGGCCTTTGTCTCATGAAGCTCTCGATAGCGACTTGTTCTTTCTTAGGGGGGGGGGGGGTTGAACGTTCCTCTTGACCAGTGTTTCTATTCAAAACATGAGTTAGCTGAGATAGAAGCGTGACAAAGTTCGCGATTCCCACTCCCATTGGATTGGGCATCTCATTAGTACAATCATCACACTGATCTTCACAACGGTTGTCAGCCCGAGATCTCCTATTACCGGCCATTGGCTGGAATAAGAGGAAAGTTAGGGGTAACACATAAAGGGTAATCCAAAGACAAAAGTTGATGACTTATAAATAAACTTTAATCTCTTTAACTCATGAATCTATAGGATTCAATCCAAGCTTTTCATGATCTTTCTTCTAACATATATTCTTAGGGGCATTTTTCCCTTAATAAGGGTTCATACTAAGATTTTCAATTTATCAAAACATATCCCCCGGGAGTGTCGTAACCAAGAGTGAAGCAAGGCCCGTTGTCGTTCACCAGTTCCTGTTCGAGTCTAGCTCAAAGCGGTGTTTTCAGGTTTTACCCCTAGGATACATCTATGCCAGAGCCGCCTCTACCTGCTCATATCCAGACAGGGATGTATTTGTTTGATAAACCACTTAATTAGTATTTACCAAAACTTAGGGATTATTTTATTATACGTAGTCTTTTATCTAAGGATTTACTAGGGTTTCCTAATCCCAAAAATAACTAAACATATCCTTTGATACCAACTATGACAACCCTGCTTTTTTATTACAACTTAAACATGATTTATTACATAAAACATCACTTGATACAACAAAAAGGATCGAGAGGTTTAGTGTCTTTGGGGCTTAGGATCATTACATAAAGACTTTAAACTTGAAATACAACATCTTTATTGAAAACTTCCTTTACATGACCACTACATTCCTTCGTACTTAGCATTGCATGGGATAACCTGAGGACATGCATAAGAAAAGGGTGAGCTATAAAGCCCAGTAAGGGAGTACACAATGAATAACATGAGGAGTAAAATACATGTTAGGCAATAGGAATATCAATAGATCATAAGAGAAACATGAACATAAAGGCATGATAAAGCATGATAATCATAACATGGAAATGTGGCAACAACACTTAACATTGAATTAGCATGAGCCAAGGCTCATTGCACATGGAGCATGAGTAAACCCTCATTGCACTTGAAGCACGAGTAAACCCTCGTTTCACTTGAATTAGCATGATTCAACACTCATTGCACATGACATATCTGTTGGATCTGAATCTACGGATTATACACAAGAGGGGGGTGAATTGTGTCTTTTTCAAATTATTACAATCTCTTCAATGTGGACAAATTCTGTTCACTATGCTTTTGCACGATTAAATATGCAGCGGAAAAAGTAAAAGCATGAACACATGGATGTATAGTGGTTCGGGGAACAGAAGGCCCCTAGTCCACTCCACCAACGCTCAAATCCACGAGCTTGGCGATTTTCACTATCTGGTCCTCGTTTCCACAGACCCGTCCACAACTGAGTACAGGCAGTTGACACCTTTACAAGATTCAGGCACACACAGCCTTCCTGGTTCAAACACGAACCCACACAGCTTAGAACGAGAAGCTGATCACTCAAAAAAAAAGGTTTCGATAAAGAAACACTTCTCCAGTTGTTCTTCACAATTGCAACAGAATGCAATTGACAGTAGATAGATCGTCGTCTTCAGAAAATAAAGATCCGTAATCAAAACAGTTCTGAGTCGATCCAGTTGCAATATATATTACCAGAAACTTCACAACTTCAGCAGCAGTAGATTCACAACAGGTAGTCGATGTAGAACACGTGAATCTGCTATCAAAATCTTCCTTTGGTAAAAAGGATTTTACACTTCTTCTCGATCACCAGAAAAGAACGCTTTCACACAGTCTCTGTTTTCTTGCTCGTCAAAAGAATAATAACACTTTTTTTTCACACACTTTCCCGTGTATATATATATCTCCGAAGTTTCCAAGATAGAACATATATTCAAATCTGAGAAAATCTTCCGCATAAATAGATCCATGAAAATCTCCTTTAGATTCGCGATATTAAATGAAATAACAGAGCCGTTGTAACTCCCCTGAAGAATCGGCACAAAAAGCTCCGTTTAAATCAATCATTAATCCGTTGTAAACCGTCTCTGATTCAGTCAAAGTCGTATTTAAGAATCAGCTCGAAATCCGCCTAATAATCTGCTTGATTGACTAATTCAAAAGGAAATATCGTCTGTCAAAAATATCCCGACGCCAAACGTAGGGTTGATGACGTGGCTCCAAACGTAGGGTTCACAAACGTAAGGTTCAGAACGTAAGGTTGAACATACATACTTTCTCTTCAGCATTCAAACGTAGGGTTGATCATCCATACTTTGTCTTGCTTCAACTCTCCAAAGAACGTACGGTTGATTATAAAAGTATGGTTGATGATCCATACTTTTGAGAAACAAACTCAACACTGAAAACTAACGTACGGTTTCTCTTCCATACTTTTCAACAACGAAAACGTAAGGTTCCTTCCAAACGTAATGTTCTTCTTCCATACTTTTCAACAACGTAAGGTTCATTAACCATACGTTTCAAAATAACATAAAAAGTAAAATTTTCATCCATACGTTACGTTCATCAACGTAGGGTATGAACAGTGATTCCAGTACGCGCCAAAATTGATCTCGCGCTACAGTGATTCCAGAACGCGCTAAAATTGATCTCGCGCTACAGTGATTCCAGAATACGCTAAAATTGATCTCGGAATAAATGAAGTATAAAATCTCGTTATATAAAATAAATTCCTGTAAAATACTCAACGAAATAATTAGTAAATAATTAAGGGTATTTGTGAGCATCAAAATCATCATAAAGAGACAGAGTATTATTTAAAATAATCTCCCCCTTTAAAAAACATTATTTTGATTTGTTTAAAAACAATACATTGCTCAACAATCTCCCCCTTTTTGATGATCACAAAACCCATAAAATAATAGAACTAATTTAATTGCAATCTTGATTGAAAAAAAAAGTTTTATAAAATTTTAGAATTTTGAAAGGATTAAAACAATATTTAACTATAAAATTTCTCCCCCATAACTCTCCCATAAAAATAAATTTTCAAATAGATAAAAGATAAATGTCGTATATATCCAAATGCTCCTATATATCCAAATTTCTTCATATGAAACGAATGAATTCAAATGTTGTGTTTATCCAAATTCTCCCCCTTTTTGTGATATCAAAAAGAATGAAAAATTACGGATTTGAACACATTCAATATTGCACTGAACTATAAGTAAATGCTATAATTAACTGGGTATGAATAAGTGAATTTCTTATACTGGCTAACTTAATCATAAATCAATAAATAATAAAACAAAAAAGATAAGAAAAGAATTTTTATTCACAAGCCACGACAGTGATATACAGAGGAATCAAGGTTTAGGGATAAGACAGGGAAAAAGGTGTCTATCTCCTTTGAATTACGGTCTTGATCTCTGTAAACTGTTCTCGAAGCCTCTTCATCATCCCATCTCCTAACTTGATGATAAGATCCCTATTCTCCTGAGTCATATGAATATCTTCAATCAAATTAACTCTGAAAAACTCATGCATTCTTTCTTCTTTTTCAACAAAAAGAGCCAGCTTTTCTGATAACTGATTCAAAAGAATCCTAATCGGTTGCTCTCCAGATGTCAACTGATCTACCAAAAATTTCTGATTATCTAGCAAAACTGACAAAGGGGCACTATTACACTGAAGATCGTGTAATCTGTCACTCATATTGCTCAGTGCTCCAGTAATTGCTTGAAATCTTCGAATCAAATCAGGTGAAGAACCTGATCCACTCACAGCACTATTTGCAACAGATTCAAATTTATTCTCCATGTAAATCTTCATCTCAGACAAATCATCTTTCGTTACCATCTCTGATTTCAACTGATCAACAGCATGCAACATATCAGTTTTAAACAAATCTACTTCCTGTCTTGAAACAGTAGATTCTTTCAGCTTCTGAAACTTTAACTGCTCTGAGTTCAGAGAATTTCTGAGACTATCATTCTCAGATTCCAACTGAGAGATACGCTTGTACAACTCAACAACTTTTTCTTTTCTCAAATCAGGGGCACCCTGTGCTCTATTCTCATGTTCAGAAATAGGTTGATGAGGCAAGGCAAGTGGTAAAGAATCTGCATCTAATTGTTCTTTGTCCTTGTCCTGACAAGGTTGATCCACTGAACTAGCTTTTGAAGCCTGAAATTCTTCCACTGAAAATTCTTCCTGAAGTACTTCTGTATTAGCTTCAGAAGTATGTTCATCACGAACAGTAGTCTCTCTGACTTCTACTGAATGATCAAGAACAATATTTTCATGAACTTCTTGAGGTCGGGCCACTTCTTCACCAGGCACTGCCTCCATAAGTTGTTCTTGTGGAATTGCTTCTTCAACAGCCACAGCAGCAGTTTGAGGTTCTAGCTGAATTTCCGGTTGAGCTACTGGTTCCTCTATCGGTGCAGTCCTCTCCACAACAGCTTCTCTCACAAATGAATAAGAAATTACAGGTTCAGAAGATTTCAAGACAGGAGAGATAATTTCTTCATCAATTAACCTCTTCCTTCTAGATTGAAGTCCTTCCTGACTTCTCTCTTCCTCAACTTCCTCCATCTCAAAGCGAATTCTCCTTGCCACTGTACTAATCCTTGATTCTGCTTGTCCCTCCTTGGACTTAGCAGGTTGAACCTGAGCACTCTCCGAGTCTTCCTCAGCTCCTACAGGTAAGAGTTTTCCTTTAATTGTGCTCCAGAAGTATCCGACTTTCCTCAAAGTCCCAGCATTAAAAATATTACTGTGATGACATTTCACCCCAGCATCGACCAATCTGATCATTCCTCTTTTAAACAACAACAAAGAAATGAACCTTCCATAAGGGAAAAAGGTCATTCTTGCTTCACTCTGACAGCAGTATCTCAGATATCTTATCATAAATCGAGGAAAATTAAACTTAATATCACTCATCAAAAGATACATTATATACATGTCAGGGTACAGAATTTTCTCCATCTCAGCCATCCTTGGTGCTAAACCAGTCTGAACAA
Source organism: Viscum album (assembly GCA_963277665.1). Classification (NCBI taxonomy): domain Eukaryota; kingdom Viridiplantae; phylum Streptophyta; class Magnoliopsida; order Santalales; family Viscaceae; genus Viscum; species Viscum album. The sequence continues at coordinate 1,298,986,299 of OY728140.1, read as the reverse complement.
ACTTTACTAAGATTTTCTGATCAGGCTCCAAATCTTTAATAAACATCTTCTTTATCACTTTGGTTCCAAACAGAAAAGACATAATGTCTTCAGACTTATGTACAGAATCTCCAATATTCCGTAAATCGAAATGAAAAACTCCTTCATGAGGGCAGTTAAGAATTTGACTTATCTCTACAGATGATATGGAAAAGTCCTTATCCTCTATTTGAGCCAACAAACTGTCCTCCGTATCTCCAAGGCTAAACTGAACAGTTCTAAAGAAATGTCTCATTTCTACCTCATAAAGAAACTCAGAATTTTCACTATTAAAAGCTTGCTCAAGGCTTTGAAACGATAGCGCTTGCTTCAACAGTAAATTAGTTTCAAACAGCCATTCTAAATCGATGACTTTACCTTGCAGTATCTTCCGACCAACTACTTTAGATTTCTTTTCAGCACTGCTCTCGGCTTCATCTGGACGCTTAGTCTTTGCCATTTCAACAACGATTTCTGAAGGTTCGTAAGTTTAGGGTTTGAAGATTCAGAAAAGGGTTTTGGAGCAGATGTGCGGTTTTAGGTTTTCGAAAGAGTTTCCGAAAAAGGTGAAAACAGTTTAGAAGGTGAAACGGTTCTGACAGCCTTGATTCTCGTGTAATCACTAATCATTACTTTTATTTAAAACAAAATAAAATTACTTATAGCGGGAAACAAAAAATTAAACAGAATTCGAAAACAGAATAAGAAAAAGAGAGAAAAAAAAACTATTTAAAATTAAATAAACCTAACTCCCCCTTAATAAATTCAAACCTTGCCGTGGGAAGTGGTTTAGTAAAAATATCTGCTAATTGATTTTCTGTATTTACGAATTCTAAAAATATATCCTTTTTTAACACATTATCTCTTAAAAAGTGATGTCTTATATCAATGTGCTTAGTTCTAGAATGACTAATAGGATTTTTTGAAATATTAATTGCACTAGTATTATCACATAAAATAGGCGTATTATTGAAATTTAATCCAAAGTCCATAAGAGTGTTTTTCATCCACAACACCTGTGCACAGCAACTACCTGCAGACACATATTCTGCCTCGGCTGTTGACAGGGCAACTGAGTGTTGTTTCTTACTAGACCATGATACTAAAGACTTTCCTAAAAAGTGACATGTTCCTGAAGTACTCTTCCTATCTAATCTACAGCTTCCAAATTCAGCATCTGAATATGAAATTAAATTAAAATCAGAGGTTTTTGGATAAATCAGAGATTGATAAATAGTACCTTTTAAATTTCTAAAAATTCGTTTAACAGCAGTTAAATGAGATTCTTTGGGATTTGATTGAAATCGAGCACAAAGACATACTGAATACATTATATCTGGTCTACTAGCAGTAAGATATAACAAACTACCAATCATACCTCTATATAACTTGTTGTCCACTGATTTTCCAGTTTCATCCAAATCAAGTTTTATATTAGTACACATAGGAGTTGTAAATGTCTTGCTGTTTTCAAGTCCAAATTTCTTAAGTAAATCAGTAATGTATTTGCATTGATTTAAAACATTTCCAAAATCTTTTTGAAATATTTGAAGACCCAAAAAGAAATTTAATTCTCCCATCATACTCATTTCAAATTCTTTTTGCATTAATTCTGAAAATTCATGACAAAGAATTTTATTGGTCGATCCAAAAATTACATCATCAACATAAATTTGAACCAACAAAACATTATTTTTCACAGTTTTCTTAAAGAGTGTTGGATCTGCTAGTCCAACAGTAAAATCATTTTTCAAAAGAAAAGAACTTAGTCTTTCATACCAAGCTCTTGGTGCTTGTTTAAGGCCATAAAGAGATTTAGTAAGTTTGAAAACAGAATCTGGTTTTTGAGAATTTTCAAAACCAGGAGGTTGCTCAACATAAACTTCCTCCATTAAATAACCATTTAAAAAGGCAGATTTAACATCCATCTGAAATAATTTAAAATTCATATAAGATGCATAGGCTAAAAGGATTCTGATGGCTTCTAACCTGGCTACAGGTGCAAAGGTCTCATCATAATCTATTCCTTCTTCTTGATTATATCCTTTAGCTACTAATCTTGCTTTATTTATAGTTATTATCCCTTGATCATCCTGTTTATTCCTAAAGACCCATTTAGTTCCTATTACTGGATAATCATGTGGTCTTTCAAACCTTATTTCTCTTGAACTGGTTCAATTCATCTTGCATTGCTATTACCCAGCTCTCATCATCTAAGGCTTCTTCTATGGTCTTAGGTTCTTGTTGGGATAGGAAAGCAGAGAATTCAACTATGTTTCCAAAGTTTCTTCTAGTTTGAATACCAGTCTCTAAGTCACCTATCACAGATTCTAAAGGGTGATTTTTTGAGGTTCTAGACTGTCTAGGCATTACATTCAAAGGCTCTTCAGTATCATGTTCTTCTGAACTGGACTGAATTTCTTTTATATCATTTTCAAAATCATTCTTTAAATTCTCAGGTCTCATGTTTTCATTAGAATCAGGTTCATCTATTTGTTCTATCCTTTTCTCAAAAGGATCAGATTCATCAAATTTCACATGAACTGATTCTTCAACAATCCTTGACTTTTTATTATAGACTCTATAAGCTTTGGAGGTTGCAGAATATCCTAAGAAAATACCTTTATCAGATTTTGGATCAAATTTACCAAGATTATCTTTGGTATTCAGGATGTACACCTTGCATCCAAAAACTTTAAAGTAATTTACTTTAGGTTTTCTGTTATTCCATAGTTCATAGGGTGTCTTTTTCAAAATAGATCTTATTAAAATTCTATTCATTATATAACAAGCTGTATTAATAGCTTCTGCCCAGAAATATATAGGTAGGCTATATTCATTTAACATAGTTCTAGCCATTTATTGAATAGTTCTATTTCTTCTTTCTACAATCCCATTTTGTTGAGGTGTTCTTGGAGCAGAGAAGGTGTGTTTAATACCCATGTTTGAGCAAAAGGAACTAAATTCCTGGTTCTCAAATTCTCCACCATGATCACTTCTCAATGAGATTATATTAAAACCTTTTTCATTTTGAATAGATTTACAAAAACCTTCAAATAAACTAAAAGCTTCACTTTTAAATTTCAAAAAGAAAATCCAAGTAAATCTAGAATAATCATCAACTAATACATAAACATATAATTTACCAGCTAAACTTGCTACTCTTGAAGGTCCAAACAAATCCATATGGATAAGTTCTAGAGGTTTAGTTGTAGCAACTTTATTAACAGATTTGAATGATGATTTGTGTTGCTTGCCAAGCTGACATGCATCACAGAATCTGTCATTTTCAAATTTGAGACTAGGCAAATCAGAAACTAAATGTTTCTTAGATAATTTATGTAAAGCATATATATTGCAATGACCAAGTCTTCTATGCCAGATCCAGGATTCACTTATATTAGCAGTTAAGCAGTTTACTTGTTGTTTACACAAGGAATACAAATCCAAAGTATAAACATTATCAGTTCTGGGTGCTCTAAACTTAAACAGTTTATCTTTAGAAACAGTACAACTATTGTTAGTAAAATCAACAGTGTATCCATCATCACAGAGTTGAGAGATACTTATCAGATTGTGTTTTAACCCTTGTACATAAAGTACTTTGTTGATTGAGACTGTCTCTGGATCTCCAACTGTTCCAATACCAATAATCTTTCCTTTTGCATTGTCACCAAAGGTGACAAGTCCTCCTTCCTTTCGAGTAAGAGAAGAGAAATTAGCTGAAGTTCCACTCATGTGTCTTGAGCAGCCACTGTCCATATACCATATTTCTTTCTTTCTTTGGTGACCTGCTACCTCATCAGTTTCAGCCATGAAACACATATTTGCTTTTAGATTGGCTTCCTCCTTCTCTGAGCATGATTCAGAAGAATTACTTGAGTCTTCAGAAACACTCCAAGTAGCTTTCATAGCTTTCTTGTCTTTCTGCTCATAATCATCTCTTTTGAAGAATTTCTTCTTCTTTGCATCTTTCAATTTTGGGCAATCTGGTCTGATATGTCCCATCTTTTTGCATTCATAACATCTCACTTCCTTGCTATCCTTTTTAAAGGATTTCTTGAAGTCTTTCTTCTTACTATAAAACTTTCTGAATTTTCTGGCTAGCTGTGCCAGTTCTTCATCCGAATTTGAAGAATCAGAGCTTTCTGATTTAGCACTCACTTCTTTGTTCTTCATCTTTCTATCCTTTTGTTGAGAAGTCACTTTCAAAGCAGTATTTTCCCTTTTTATGTAGACTTTATGCTCATTTACCTCATCTTGCATTTCAGCTTCGTACATCATCAGTGTACCAATCAGTTCTCTCATAGTTAGATCTTTAACAGAAGTTGATTGTCTGATTGCTGCAGAGATTCCATTCCATCGAGTAGGAAGTACTCTCAGTACCTTCAACGCTTGATCAGCCTGCTTGATTGGTTCTCCTAGAGCTGTTATATTATTGACAATTTCTGTCAATCTTCCATTCATCTGAGTGATGCTCTCTCCTTCAATCATTCTGAAAGTATCGAATTTTAACTTAGCAGTTGCATATCTCATCTGTCTTACATTATCTGTTCCTTCATAAGCAACAGCTATTGTTTGCCACATTTCATATGCAGTCGGGCATTGAGATACTCTGTTAAATTCGTCTGGTCCTAGACCACAGATGATTGCATTCATAGCTTTTGAATTTATGTCATACTCAGCCTCTGTAGCAGCACTCCATATATCGGGATTTTCAGGAATTTCATAGGGAGTCAGAATCTTTGAATAGACTCTGTAACCAAGATTTTTCAGATAAATAATCATACGTGATTTCCAGCAGCCATAATTATCTCCATTAAAGTAAGGTGCTCTGACCATTGACATTCCCTCTCTCATATCAGCCATGATACACTATGTATAATCTTTAAATACTTCTAGCTTGATAGGACTTTAGAAATAAGAAGCTCCTCCTCTGATACCAATTGTTGGATCTGAATCTACGGATTATACACAAGAGGGGGGTGAATTGTGTCTTTTTCAAATTATTACAATCTCTTCAATGTGGAAAAATTCTGTTCACTATGCTTTTGCACGATTAAATATGCAGCGGAAAAAGTAAAAGCATGAACACATGGATGTATAGTGGTTCGGGGAACAGAAGGCCCCTAGTCCACTCCACCAACGCTCAAATCCACGAGCTTGGCGATTTTCACTATCTGGTCCTCGTTTCCACAGACCCGTCCACAACTGAGTACAGGCAGTTGACACCTTTACAAGATTCAGGCACACACAGCCTTCCTGGTTCAAACACGAACCCACACAGCTTAGAACGAGAAGCTGATCACTCAAAAAAAAAGGTTTCGATAAAGAAACACTTCTCCAGTTGTTCTTCACAATTGCAACAGAATGCAATTGACAGTAGATAGATCGTCGTCTTCAGAAAATAAAGATCTGTAATCAAAACAGTTCTGAGTCGATCCAGTTGCAATAGATATTACCAGAAACTTCACAACTTCAGCAGCAGTAGATTCACAACAGGTAGTCGATGTAGAATACGTGAATCTGCTATCAAAATCTTCCTTTGGTAAAAAGGATTTTACACTTCTTCTCGATCACCAGAAAAGAACGCTTTCACACAGTCTCTGTTTTCTTGCTCGTCAAAAGAATAATAACACTTTTTTTTTCACACACTTTCCCGTGTATATATATATCTCCGAAGTTTCCAAGATAGAACATATATTCAAATCTGAGAAAATCTTCCGCATAAATAGATCCATGAAAATCTCCTTTAGATTCGCGATATTAAATGAAATAACAGAGCCGTTGTAACTCCCCTGAAGAATCGGCACAAAAAGCTCCGTTTAAATCAATCATTAATCCGTTGTAAACAGTCTCTGATTCAGTCAAAGTCGTATTTAAGAATCAGCTCGAAATCCGCCTAATAATCCGCTTGATTGACTAATTCAAAAGGAAATATCGTCTGTCAAAAATATCCCGACGCCAAACGTAGGGTTGATGACGTGGCTCCAAACGTAGGGTTCACAAACGTAAGGTTCAGAACGTAAGGTTGAACATACATACTTTCTCTTCAGCATTCAAACGTAGGGTTGATCATCCATACTTTGTCTTGCTTCAACTCTCCAAAGAACGTACGGTTGATTATAAAAGTAAGGTTGATGATCCATACTTTTGAGAAACAAACTCAACACTGAAAACTAACGTACGGTTTCTCTTCCATACTTTTCAACAACGAAAACGTAAGGTTCCTTCCAAACGTAATGTTCTTCTTCCATACTTTTCAACAACGTAAGGTTCATTAACCATACGTTTCAAAATAACATAAAAAGTAAACTTTTCATCCATACGTTACGTTCATCAACGTAGGGTATGAACAGTGATTCCAGTACGCGCCAAAATTGATCTCACGCTACAGTGATTCCAGAACGTGCTAAAATTGATCTCGCGCTACAGTGATTCCAGAATACGCTAAAATTGATCTCGGAATAAATGAAGTATAAAATCTCGTTATATAAAATAAATTCCTGCAAAATACTCAACGAAATAATTAGTAAATAATTAAGGGTATTTGTGAGCATCAAAATCATCATAAAGAGACAGAGTATTATTTAAAATAATCTCCCCCTTTAAAAAACATTATTTTGATTTGTTTAAAAACAATACATTGCTCAACAGTATCATGATACTATACTTTACCCAATGCATTGGAGCGCTATAAAGGGCGCACCCTTCTTAAACATTTCATTTCATACATAAGTGTGCCACATGGATCATAAAACATGGATTCATAAAACATAATCATTTATTCCACGATAAAGGAATGTGGAACTCATACATGAAACTTTACAATAAATTAGTAAATGTGCATAAAGGTGAATACCCTTGATGGAGAAATGGGCATGGTATTCACTACACAATGACATTGGCTTAGAAAATCGGTGTGATTTCGGTAGCATAACGGCGTGACATAAGAACTCATAAAAAAGGTTGATGAGAGAGAAAGGGGTTCCTAATCATATTTAAATCTAATGTACAGTAAGGAGGTCATATATAAACATGTCCCAACAATTGAAAAGGAATTTAGATTCATGATACAAAAGTATTGCTTGAATATAAAAGAGGAGAAAAGGTTTCTTTCGGAATTTCGGCATAGTAATGGGTGTACATGGGAGGCTTTTAATGAGAGATAAAGGGGTCTCCCATCATTCAAACACTAAGAGGGAAGTATGGGAGAGATGTGAAACCATACCCCAACATTCATAATTGAAATTAAAATGGAAATACAACTTAAAGAAAATTGACAAAAATGAGAAAGGAAGAAAAAACCCTTACTTGGAAGTGTGCTTCCAAAGGCTAGAGAGAGGCTTGTGAGAGGCTTCTTGGGAGCTTGGGGCACCTTGAGAGGATTCTAGAGAGAGTAGGGCAGAGGTTGGACGAACATCAAGGGCTTTGAGTGAGGAGTAAGTGGGAGCTTGGGTGGGTTTATATAGGAAAGGTGAGAGAATTATTTATTATTTAGGTTTGGGACCCCTTATATTAAAATAATCCAAACCACAAACCATCCCATGGTATTTGACCATGGTTTCTGGAAAAGGAAAGAGGAAAACAATATTTTACAAGGCCAAGGTTCTAACTTATTAAAAAAATTAGGGTTGCTTATGTGGAGGTGAGTCACACTCCCATGGAAATTAATTTAAAAAGGAAAAGTGTTGAATAAGTCTTGAGGGCTCCATTAATGCTTTGAAAAGTAAGTCAAACAAACCAAAAACCTCATTATTTTAATGATAAAACACATATTGGCCGAACATAAGGATTATGTTATTTTATTACATCCCCATTGGGTCATTATGATGTCATAAAACACATTATATATTTAAATGGTATTTAATTTTTACCCAAAAATTTGACTGTCTCAGAAAATTATGAAAAATTCACCGTTAGATAATTTCGACGTCCTGATTCCAAAAATAATATTTATTTTATCTAAATAATTTTCTAAATATGTTAATTTTCACTTTTAAAATAAAAACTGACATTTATAAAAAAAATTCACGGGTTTTGACAGAAATGGATTTCAAACCTTAATAAAAATTTTAATTGCATTCATAAAATTATAAGATCATTTATAATTAATAAAAAAATTAATTTAATATTAATAATATTATTTTATTAAAATATTATTTAATTCAAAAATCCTTTAATTTAATAAAAAATAAATCTTAATTAAATAATAACTAAAAACACCATTTGTACTTTAAAAACTAATTACAATGTATCAAAAATGACTAGAAATTATATTCATTATTATATACAAAAATAATGTACATGAACATGGTGCTACTTATTTGTTACATAACCCCTTAAAATAGCCGCATAAGACCTAAGGGTAAGGTGTGCAATGGTGACAGACTCTTGGGGCGGCTCGGATAACATCGCTCGAGTGGTAATTTCAATCAACTTCCACTTTTCCCGTAGACAATCACGTTCGAGCTTGACTTGATGAAGCTCAGCTGGGTCTTAGTCAAGGGCAAAGCCCAAAGACACCACCTCTTTTCCGAGCTCTGACAAATGGGCTTCGTAAGGGGAAATTCTACTGGATGAGGCCATCGCTTCCTTTGTCTGAGTAGAAATGGGTTCGTTAAAGCCTTATATTTATACTACCCAGATGATCACTGTTCAACGGCTATAAAAGTAACGGTCACAAATCTTAACGTAAAACTAAAGATGTTGACATCTTATAAAAACATTTTTCATAAAGAAAAATTTAACTAGATCAAGAGGGATTTTCCATTAATGAAACTTTGGGTCGTTACAACTCACATTCCAGAATACCTAACCCTAGGATATTGTACATATCAAGAATACAATGCCCAAACTAACTAACCACTATTGGGTGATAATCCTCACCAGTAATTATCATGCAATACAACCACATTAACGATAAATGTAGCATCCATGTGAATATAGAAAACAAGGTCCTATGATGATTTGTGTCTGAAAGTTCATAACCATACTATTTGGATAAGTAAAATTACACTAATAAGATATGTTTTTAGCACTAAAGATATTATTGTAGAAACATTAAATAACCCAAAAATATTTTATTTAATACAAATAGTTAGACATTCACACACCTTCATAAAATTATCCTAAGAACCTACATTCCATATGTATGGTATAAACCCATTCCTCTTTCCACCTCGTCATAACAAAAAAACTCAAAATAAATAAATCTAAAATATCTTATTTTTTAATTATTATTCCAACTATACTTTTGAAAAGTGAGGGCATCAGTATGGAATCCCTTGAAATATTGACTTCACATATTGTAGGTGTTGGCAAAGTACAAAACATACCACACATCTCACATCCTAACAAGTCCTACCTCTTATAAATTGTATCATAAATTTTAAGACAAATGAAATTGGTCTATAATACTACTTAATAACATCAATAGACCAACTCACTCAATTATAATCAGACCGAGTTCACTATGTGACCCAAATCGTGGATAATCGTACACTAGTGTCTAATAAAAAATATTGAGGGTATATTGTGATACCATTGGGATATTATACCCACTTGTACATATATCCGTAAAAATAGTGGATATAATATATAATCAATCATTAAAATGTAAAATGAATAAAATATATCATCCATCCAAGATCTAAGTTAATGAAAATAATAAACAACATTATATAATGGAATAATTAGTTAAAATGTTATCTAACTCTAGTAGACCCTTGTAAGATATATTGTGTCCATATAATATATAGCCTAGTCCAAAAAATACAAAAAATAACCACAAATTTATTCAAATTCATGACCAAGTACCATATACTAACTACATTAAAGCTATCTATTATAACCATTCAACATAATACATATACCCATACTATGCTTTAAATCATTAGGTATACTTAAGAAAAAATTCTCACGGACCTCCCAAGAAGGGTCTGTGTAAAACATAGTATCCCCTAACCATTAATTTTCCAAACATATCAAGTTTATAAAGTTCATTAACACTGTGATAATATTATAATAAATAAATAAAATAAATACAACAATAATACATGTCTTCACGGTGGATATTTTCGAAGCCACTCATGAGTGATGTTATCTTCTTCATCTAATTATAGAGTGTCTCTTCACTTGTAACAAGAATATTGACTAGGCCTCAAAACCATAGCCATATCATATATCATATCAAATCAACATAAGTATCCTAAATATCTAGTGGAATCATGTCCAAACCACAACATTAAACATAAAATATATGTCATAAATCATAAATAGACAATATATTTTACCCACAGCAACACATATAACTTGGAAGGAATCACATAAAACTGAAAACATCAAAACCAACATAGAATCCATCAAATAAAACACACCATAAAACAATAGAATACCCAAATAAAAATCATTCATTGGTTGGTATGATTCCAAACACAAACCCCACACATGTCTTGGACTAACACCTTTATATTTTGAATGAACACCTAAATCAAAACAATAATCAAGTTATATTAATTCATCATCTCGAGTTTTCATGAATTCCTAATCCAATACACTCATTAGAAAATAGTTTTCATGAAACATAAATATTATTTTATGTAAATTCATAATTTGTCTTGATGTATTATTACATATCACAATATCCATTCCATTACAACTCACATATCCACAGTTAGATTGAATTGCAAACCATTATCCTAAAAATAGTTACATACCTTTACATGTGTTCATGTTTATAATGAATATCCTTCTTATTACTAATATTATAACCAAAAAAATATTCTAAGAATATGTAACCATAAATAAAGTTTCATAATTTAAATTTTAAATGAAAATTATTATAACATGTTAACCACAACATAATAGTTCCAATATTTAATTGGTTTGGAAACTATCTCGACATTAATCAATATAAATGTCACACATGGTTAGTTACAACCCTGATAAACACTTTTCTTATTTCCCAAAACAATTACGCTACCTCTATAGTAGACAAACATCTTTAGACTTTCATTACAAAGGTGACTTATTAGGGATCCTATGATAGGTATACATGGTTTCATCTTAATCGGGACACCCCATATGGGATCTCGTAGTCTATTTTGAAGCACTAGGGTCAAGGCTTTTCAGTCAATGTGAATATCATTTTGTATAATCATACATTCATCAAGATTTAAAAAGTATCCCAGAAAACTTATCTAGGAAAAATATATAATTAATGGAATATCATATATCTCTCTTTTATATTCCATATGGGTTGGTACACTCAATAAAATCTTATACCTATGTTAAAAAAAGTATGTTCTCACATAATATATAAAATCTTATAATAGTGTAACACTCACTTAGTGTACTGGATAGGTATTTTTAAACTCTATAGTTTCACAGAGGTTGTACATGGGCTAAACCTTTAGTCAATATCGTTTAATCACATGCATCCTAAACATATATGATCCTAATATAAAAAACTCAAGGTTCCATGTATTTAATTTTAATAAGGTCACAGGTCTCATAGGTCCTCATTTCATTTGTCTCATTCTTTTGGTTAAGTCCATGACTATTATTGACTATGAAATACAAGATCACTGATCTAGGGGTATATCATATAACTAAACACTTTTATCCTATTATTATATATCATGGAAAAATTTCATTTCGGTTTAGGTACAAATTAGTAAAATTGGTGAGAAAATATATTACACTTCATATAAATAATACATAAAATATAGGTAGATGTTCAGGGACCATATACATCATCTGGGGAGTCATTTCTCTTAGAAAATCCATACCTCCATCTGTAACCCATCCAAACATTCCACTATCTATAAATCTGAATCCCTAACTCCAAATAATATATAAAATAAATATTAATAAACTAAAAATAATTAATTTATATGTTCAATCAAAAATAATTTCATACTTATTTCTTTGATAATATACCAATACTAAATCACTAAGTGAACATCAATTTTCTAAACCTTGAGTAAAGGGGTATATACCACTCTCGACATCCAATCCAAACTCTATCATAGAATATCCCAAATATTCCATCCCATTTTATCTATTAATTTGATCAATGGTTAATGTAAATCTATTAATAATTCAATGAAGTGACATTTCTAAATATAAAACATAGGAAACCTAGTGGGTTCTTCCAGAAGAATATCCCTCTCGCCAAGATAAATGAATGTAGATTTATATGTGGCCAACTCAACCATACTCTAGATAAATTGTTATCATAACACTCAAACATTCCCCTAAAACTTATAAGAGGGGATGTATAAGAAAGATAAAATTAATAAAGAGGGGAGACTATACCTTATATGATAAATAAATCTTTATTCAATTTCTATGGATAAATGATGGAAAATAAGAATAAATAAAAATAAAAAGGAGAAGATCCTCCATAGATCCGGCTGACTAAAATGGGGGAACCCAAAAATGGACCCAAATTGAACAGAAATCCCCTATTAGATAAAAAAATGTATAAGATAAAAAATGGTTACCTATTCAACAATATTCAACTACCCAATTCTTCAATAGGTACTTGATTCTAATTATTATCTTCATAATGGCCACTAGAAGAGGCCAACCCTCTATTAGTTTCTGATTAGGTACATGGGGCCACTATACATGAGTTAAATTCAAAAAAATTGTAAGATTATCTCCTCACCTTTGTTATCTCTATTTGAGATCACACAGTGATAAAATTTATTTTAGACTATTATTGTCAAAAAATATGATAAATTTCTCACCAAAAAAGGAAATTACTCTAAATCATCAAGTAAAGAATAATGGTTGAGAATTATAGAGTGTGGATTGGATAGTTATTTTTACTTTGTATTATCACCCTAAACCAATATATTATTACATCATATACGTTAATTTTTACTCATATAAAATCCAATAAAAATACATTAATATATAATTCATAATTAAAAACTAACTCTAAAAGTGTTAAAATACGGCCACTCATAAGTATCTTCTTTTTTTACTTGAATTATTCGTGACATGATATAATCCAATTACACATCACATTTTTTTAAAGTTTACATGTGTGAATATAATATTGAAAATAATTAAATAATCTTAGATAATAAGTATATAAACCTAGAAAACTCTACCTATCAAGTAATTATTTTGGAAATTCACATAGAATCACTTCCTCCACCTTCTCATGATATATTTAAATCCATTTATCTTAATTGATAATGATAATAAATTTAATAACATGCATAAAAAAGTGATATTTTGATAATTTGGAATTGAGATGATACTCAATATAGTTTCCATGATAATATTAATAGTTTCTCTTGATACTATATGTTCCTCAAGAATAATTTATTCTTATCCACAAATACCACAAAAAACGTATCCAATAAAATTGGAATAATGTGTTCATTAATCTCATAAATAGAATACTTTCATTATTGACTCTATTAAACTTTGGCCTCTATGCAGCACCATACCCCCTCCATCACATTATTATGATCCTATTTGGTAGATATTTTGAGTGGGGAGGACTATGCACAACCTCTCTAGAATCATCTCACCTTCTCCAAATTCTACTTTTCATACTTATACAATTTTTTATCTCCCCACACTCGCTACCTATTTTTTTAAATTTTTCTACATTTAGAGTGTTGTTTCATTTAATTATATTTAGTTTTCTCCATTTGAGTTTTATTTTTTCATATGTATGTATCTTAGTCACCAATTTTCTCTTTTAATCCTTCTCATTATGATACTACCCCTTAATATTCTATTTTAATGTTCCTTATAATGGATTGGAATGGTGGGGTTTTTTTCATACACTATCATTTTGTACATTCATTTTATTTTCTTCTTTGTTCATGTATCTTTGTATAATTATTAACCATTTCATCATATGTACTTTCATATCTTATTTTTTATTCCACCCTATCATGGTCTACCATGTTGTTTTTTAATGATTATTTGGGATGTACTGAATGATATTTCATTACCAACCTATGAGGCACGACATGTGGACAATCTAATTTCCTTTGGGATTTAGTAATCCTTTGGTGGAAATAGTTCGCACATGATACTTTATTTTCATTAGATCTTCCAGGATTGTGTTGAATATCTTCCCTGATTACATTGTCTCCTATCATTATTCATAATTTTTAGCATTCATTTTATCTCTAATGGAAGCTTCTCAACAGTTTAATTTGATAATGTCTACTAGTTAAACTGAAACATATAATAATATTCCTACTTTTTAGAGGGTAGACACTATACTCTAGAAGTGGTGTGGTAAGTGGTGTTGGAATTATTCAATATTCTTATATTTTAGTGTAATATATGGAGATAGTACTTTTTTTGGTTTATAGGTCTATCTAAATAATAAGTACATTATCTTGGTCATATTGAAATATATTTCAATGAAATTTTGTTTATTTATTATATCATGAAATATAGTAAAGATGGTAGCTTGTATGGGTCCTTATATGCCTCTATAAGGGATCTATAGATTCTTGATGTTCATCAAAAATTTGGATAATATTTTTATAATGTTTTTCCTACATGTACATTGAGATGGTGGTTTGAGTGATGTTGGTGTCGTTGATAATGATAATGGTATTATTATTAAAAACATTCTCCAATGATAGATCATGATTATGATCAGAGATGAATGCACAAGGATCAAGGGTATGAATCCCCTATAACATGTGATTCAGGGTCGATAGATGGAATTTGGATCATGAGTGACCAACACATCATCCACAGATATAATGTCTATTTTTCACATTGAATTTTGACTTCTGAATATATAGTTAATAACTAGTTAGGATGTTGTGGTTGTTTGTTGGATTCATTTGTTTTGTGGTGTTTAGGTTCCAATTTAACCCATTAATTTGGTTATTTTAGAAAATCAAAAAAAAATTAATTATTCACAGGGGTGACTATGAAAGGAAACATGAATGAATCATAATATCAATAATGATATAAGAATTTTGTTTTTATAATTCTCTCTTATTTCACCCTTATATAATAATATCCAAAGTGAAGGACAATCGTGGATGACCACATATCTCACATTAATTACCTGAAAAGTTCATAAATTAATGGTAGTATATATTAATTCATTATAGTCACATGGTTCAATTTTTGATAGTTTATGAGAAAAATGTAAATTATCATCAGCTTTCATCGAAAATAAAACTGGTGCACACTAATAAGAAACAATTGGTTAAATAAATTCATCCTTCTCAAGATCATGCATATATACATTCAATCCTGTTAAATCCACTAGATCTATATCGTATGAAGAATGAATTTGGAAATCTTCTAGACACTTGTTAAATATAATATTTGAAATACATTACTAGTACAAATTGATAAAATTATTTAAGGACATCATTTGGGTATTGTTCCACTAATATCAAAAGTGGTGATATTTTTTTACTCCACATTAATAAAATTATTAAACTAACAGACTAAAAAGATAAAAATCAAATATATCTTTCCATTGGATAAGACCCACTATCTTGAATATCAAATTTTCCATTAAAAGTGTTAATGGTCCCATATAGATTTATAAAATGAAAGAGCAAAATATAGTGGTGTATTTGAGTCTTGAATATAATCAACTAATCCATTCCAAAAATTATGTCATATAATTATATCCTATGTACTAAAAATTCTATTTATATTTCTATATTTCTAATTATTATCAAGCATTTTAGAAATCTAAACCATTATTAACCATTTATATAATTGTAGAATAAATATTTATAAAATATGGAATGGAATCCACTCATAATCCATGTAAATAAAATAATTATAATGAGATAAATGTGTAATACATCTAGAAATTTTAGACTTAAAAGTATAAATATTACTACACATGATAACAAGGTTCACATTTCATTTTGAGATCCTTCTTGATTAGAACTCCGTAGGTAAGTGAGATTATCCTGGTGTATTATAAAAATGGATAGCCTCTTTGGATACATCCTTGGGTGTGTGTGAGAGAGTGTAAAGAACACATAAATAAATTGTATTGTCCTATAGGGATACTCATTATTTTGATAAGTGACTTTATTGGGTGATAGATTATTTTGTTCTTTTTAGGAAACAGTGGCATTAGGAGATACCAACAGTCTTATATGACAATGTTCATGGAACATTGGGGGAGTCATAAAAATTGGAGTCGTAGCCAATACCCCACCATATTTGGAGAGTCACTACATGGGTTTGGGATATGAGGTCCATAATGAGGGCATTTTTCTCTAAATTGGGGAGATTGGAACAACCCTATACAATTGAAATACACAAGACTAAATAAAAAAATCCAAATTAACAAGGCATGCCTTTCTTTTCAAGATCACACTTGATTAGAAATCCATATCTAATATTTTTTTCTTAGAATAGTTTTAGGATGAGTAACCTCATATAATGTCTCCTAAGTTGTATTTTGGTGTGAATAATTAACACTAATATAACATCTTTTGGCCTATGGGGATATTCATTAGTCTGATAGGTGAATCTTGTGGGTAATAAACCCTGGTTTGATGGGAAGTCAATTATGGTGTTATAGAAGACTAATGAGATTAGAAGACTAGGTTTAGTGCCTAATGAGGTTAGGTTACTACAATATTAATTGTATGTTACTATATAATATAAATAAGGAATACTTGTACGAATAATCAAAAGGTACTTCTTTCCAAAAATAGACTGGCATAAACTCTTAATCCCTTACAACCAAGTCAATTTAAAAGTTATTCTAATTTATTTTATTTTTGTACCTTATTTGTTAACATGGTAATTCAACCCTTCCAAGAGTCCCTGATTCAGCCTTCTTCAGTGTGTTAATTATCAATTCTAATCACTAAACTTTTTTTGATTCCCCCACCTTATTTCTTATGAAAACATACCATAACACTTCTTCAAGTATATTCTCTTCAAACATTTAAAAAAATGAAATTCAGAGGAAGTAAAATTAAATTTTAAATACCCAACTTCACCATATTTGAATCAAACAAGTATAATCTTCTCTTGTGAGCAGTGAAAAGATGAATATGTGGTCTTACATATATATATATATATTATTCTCTATATCATGGTCGATGAAGGTATTTCATCCCTCACTTGTACGTGAAGAACATAAGTCCACATTTTATTATTTTTGATGTCCAAACACAATAAATGTTTCATACTAACTCTATATAAATAATTGGGTACTTTTTAAAAATTAATCATAAACCAGTTTTTTGTTACAGTTGATTCTTGGATATTTAATCAATTTTATTTTCCCTTTTCTCATAATCCAACCAATAAAAAGCTCTAAGAACTTAAATTAATAATCCATAATAAAAACCTTCCAATTCTCAAAATCATTAAACTCTAAATCTATAGATAACATTAGTTCATCTGGGAAATATTATTCATTAATGGTTTTTTGGAAACCATTATAATAAAGGTCATTTAATACCCCTAAAACCTTGAATGATTAACCCCATTTCTAGGTATCCTCTATAAAAAAATACAAAATATTTAACCTTCAAGGCCTTTGGTTGTTTATTATAAAGTAAATATATTATTCATATATTCCATCCACTCCATAGCTTATCCCATCCAATCATAAGATCTAAATATAGGTGGATGCTAAGTTATAAATTATGAGGCCTGGGGTGTTTCCCTCGGACTCTAATATTTATAATACATATCAATACTGTTGATATATTCTATTACTATGTTCAATATATAAGATTCAAATATGAGCATTATCTGTTCCTCATTTTCTATATATAATAAGAATCATTTTAATTGGATTTATTCTATAACACATAGAACTAAAAAACAATTCTACCCAATCCAAAAATGATCATCATAACAGGAAACATATTTCATAATATAAATAACTATATTCCTAACCCTTTAATCTGTTTCTCATCATTTACAATTACATTATTAGAAAAATTTAATCGTGATATTTATAATTTTCATGTCATAGAATATTTTGAAAACCTAAAACCATATAATCATTAGAAATTTATTTTTTATGAACATAATCATTTTATTTCAAAACCAAAGTCATGATATAAATCTATTTTCCATTTTTATCTTTATAAATTTTTTCATTCATGTTAGAAACAGTCATGTTTTAACATAGAACAAATAACAATATCATATCATAATATCAACAACATTTCATTTTCCTTACGCTTCCTAAAAACATGATTCTTTCTATAAACATTTTATGTGTATCTTACTATGGATATGTTTAATGTTCCAATCATCATATACTCCATAATTATTGGACTTACTAGGACTTAACACAAGAACATGCTCCAATACAATTTTTAAATTACTTAGTCCTAGGGCCCAAATCTTTAGACCTAAAATGAATGAAACCATTGCTCATGTCTCTTCCCCTAATTTTTCTAAGGCTAAAAACTAGTCATAATGGATGCATAAACTATCATTGAATGTTATTACCTCAAATAAAAAAACCCAAATTATGAAATGATGCTTTTGGAACATAAAACCCATTGATTAAAGTTATTTAATATAAAATTAAATAGTGAAAAAAATCTATTTTTCATTAATCAATATCAAACTAAATAAACAAATAAAAAATCAAAAATAAATAAACATTTTTAATCCCAATCCACTAGATCCTCCAACAATTTCATTTTGGTAGATCAATGGCTATCCACATACAAATTATGAGACCATTGCTTTACCTTTGTCACAACCAATTATTTATACATTCCCACTTATGTTTGTATGCAATGATGAGTATAAAGATAATAGGATTTCACTAAGAAACTAATATATATAAATTCATGAGAAAATAACAAAAATTAATTTTAACTAATAATGAAAAAACCAAGAAAAATCCAAAAAAATAGATCTAGTAGAAACAATTATAAATAATATATAAAAAAATATCAAAACCTTTTGATGAAATTTTATATTTCATAGAAAATATTATAATATCAAAATATGATTTTAATACCATTCCAAAGAAAATTTTCTTTTTAAAAATTCACTCACTATTTTTCAAAAAACATAGAAAACTATCAATTTCTTGTAAAATAATTAAAACCACTTACTTCATGTCAATTCACATGTACTAAAGTGATGCAACCTTTATAATCATCATATCAAGATGATATCAGAAAAAATTTATAGTTTCTAAGAAATGAATATAATCACAAAAACAACTAAAGGGTTTTATATGATATTTGAGTGTAGAGGCCAAATATACCGTGTTAAGTATCATTCATGTGAAACATCTTTTAAAATATTAAAAAATTGACTAAATTAAAAAGGAAATCCTCGACTACCATAAAAGAACTGTGAGTGATGAATTCAATGAGTTTTTTAAATCCATGATCACGGACTATTGTAGCATAATATATATGATGTATAGACATGTCGTAATAAAAATTGGGAATATTAAAAGCCTTGATATTGGTACAAAATCAATATTAAATAAACTCACCTTTTATTACAGTCAAGTACATTATTATATATTAAAGCTATTTGATCCAGAATCATGTTTAAACATAACTACTCCAACAAGAAAATGTTCATTCATGAATCAAAAAAGTCTATCGAAGAATAAGAAGGAAAATCAAACATTAACACACAATTTTCATGCATGTAGAATAGAAATTTGATGTTTAATAATAAATTAATTAAATGACTCATTACAAACCAACATCGCGAATACGAATACGTTAAATACTAAATCCCAATTTATTAAAATACATAACAAAAATACACATCACCATCTTTAATTTTATGAGAGAGTGTAAAAAAAACTCAAAAAGACTAGGTCTTCTAGACTTCAACCCTCGAATTAAACCTCAACAGCTAACCTCTCCATGAAAGCTTCTACGTGATTAAAGATGAGATCCCAAGATTCCAAAATGAATTCAATGTTTCTTAAATAAACCCAAGATAAAAATAACATAAAAAATATAATATTTCATTATTTAATTATAAAATATCACAAAAAAATATAACAAACCAATGAATTAAATGCATAGGTCATTAGATATTATCTACATAAACATCATATTTTACAAAAATTTCAAAATTTACTTCATATCCATGCTCCCGTGGACCATGTTTTGATATATCATACAATATAATCATCTTTATAACCTGGGGAATGGAATCATAAGAAATATGTGAGTTCAAATGCTTCGTAATGCAAAAATATATCACAACATGGCTGATCATAAACTTATAAAAGAACATGAGGAAGAGTGTAAATATATTATTAAAAACCCATATGACTATAAACCATAATCATAATAATTTACAGAGATATATGAGATCATAAAATGTCTATTAAGGTAGCATAAAAGTTACGAAATAGATAAAAATATATCTCAATAATCATTAAACATTTTATCACGACAGAAGAGCATGTAATACTTAATACTTTCTACATAGGAATAATGGTAATGTCCAAGATCTTAATATTAAGTTGTAATAATATTGTAAGTAACACTATCTTACTTTTATTATACTTAAGTTGGAATTATTAAATCATTAGAACATAAGTGTAGTTTTTAGTTTACTAGAACATATTAAAATCAAAAATGAAATCAATATTAAAATGAATTTATAAAATATCAACTCTATTAATAATTTTGAGGGTGTTTTCTATAATTTTCATAATATAGTATATCGAAGGAAACATTTTATAAAAAATTTCCCCCTTTTTTCTAATCTCAAACACATAATAATGTTTTTATTGACTAATATTTAAAATGGAAAAATATCTTAGATTTTTTGTAAACTAAAATAAATCACCTAAATAATCACACGAGTTGTATGTAAAAAACCTCAATCTTAAATAAAGGAATATTCATCACACTATAATATCTATAATTTCCCCCTTATTATTTTTAAAAATAAAACCATAGAAATGAAATATATATATATATATAATAAAAAATTAAATTATTAATGTTAAAGAAATAAAAATAATTCATCACCAAGTAAAAAATTAATCTTAAAATATATAGTGATTGGCTAGAAAACATTTATCCTTAAGAATTTTTCTTTAGATTCACCCCTTGGGATTTAATTCATCATGAAATTAACTTCTAAAATATACTGATTCAATAAGAAAACATTTCACCCTTTCTAAATTTAAAAAATAAGTCATTATTCAAGAAACAAAAACAAAATTTTTATCCCTTTGGGTTTACATAAAAAAGTGATTCAAAAAATAATAATAAATAATGTTTATCAAATCTAATTCTTAATGATTTGATGATATAGGATGTAATAATTAACAATTTAAAAAAATAAATGACCCTTCTAGTAGTTATATTATAAGAAATGTGGATAATATTCATTATATAAAGATTATTGTAGAAGATGTTATAAATATTCTCTCTTATCTTCTTTAGTAACTACCCTAAATTGAAAAGGTTTCTATTTAAAAAACCAAAATGAAACTCCCATTACCGAAGGAGATATTAAAATTATTTAAAAAACCTTGAAAATTAAGAAATATTAATAAAAAACATACATAAGAAATGATCAATATGTAAGTGTAAAAATCATGAAACAAAATGTATCTTTTGAAATATAACTTATATTAGATATAATAATCAACATATCATCTGTTAGATTTTTTTCTATATTATGTTAAATATATTTATTGTAACATCCAATCAATGAACATTTAGAATGTATATGATGTAAGTACATAAAATGTTGGAATGATTTTTTATAAAAATGAAATTACTCTTTATTTATCTAGGAATATTTTAAAAATCATGGAAAATTAAAATAAGTACCAGAACTATGATAAAATATCTCCTATCAAACCCTTATTATATTTAATGAAATTAAATTTCTCAAAATATAAAAATTTAAAAAAATATGAGAGGCATGATATTCAATTTTTTTAAACATGAAGACAATATAACTATGACGCCCTAGACGCACACTTACAGATCCAACACTTATAAGAACATACATTATATACCATCATTGAAATAATATAAAGAGACCAAAACATAAAAAATCATTATTAAAATATAAATAAAAAATATTGAGTCATTGACACACCAATTTTTTTGGTTTATAGTTTTAAAGAGTTTCGAAAAAAATATTAACTAATAAAACCAATATCTTTCCCATTTAATGGAATGTTTTCCAATTATACCATGAATTTATGATTTTGAAATAATTATTCAATATATCACACTAAATTCTCCACACATGACACCCGTGAAGACATATCATATGTATTTTTCATCTTCATAAACTTGGGAAAGGGAAACATAATTATGGTTTACTCAAACTCTCATTAAGTGTTAGAATATATCGGAAGAAATCATGAAATAAACAAGGAATGAATAATATAGAGTTATTAAATAAATAGAACAATACTGTTTAACTTATCACATAAACTTGAAATAATTATATGGATGACATAATAATAACAATAATCCCATGGATAGCATTAACTGATTTGATAATGATGAAATGAATAATTCTATATTTATTAATCTTATCATCATAACCTTAGCTAAGTCATATATCATAACATCATAACCAAAGACACGATATTGTTCTTACTATCATGACCAAAGATAAGAAAATACTCTTACCATCATGACTACAACCAATGATTTTTTATTACTATCATGATGGCAGTAGAAAATTATTCTTACCATCATGACCATATCCATGATATTATTCTTATTACTATGATCGTAAATAAGACATTAATCATTATCTCATTACCACATCCAATATATAATAAATAAATTAGTATACATACACTAAATACCCAAACATATTTATCTAATGTGACCTACTGATGTATGAAGGGGATATATAAATATAGACTTGACCATTCTCTTACAAAATTCCAATATATTCTTCATGATTCTTTTTATATTAATGGAATTTAAATTTTTATTTAGATTTTGATTTTTCAAGATAATATGAATTAATAGTTATTAAAACTGTAATAGATTTCTATTTATTTTCATATAATTACATTCTATTAGACCGTTTTGATTGATAATAGTAATATGAAAATGAAGCTATGAGAATTATTTCCTTAATAACTCCAACAAATAACTATGGAAGAATAATGTTTAATGATTATTGAGTTATATTAAAATACCATCATGAACTTATTATGAGATAAATAATTGTTTACTATTGTTACCATTGATGGTGAGGTCAATATCTTATTAGAAATTATATCATGATATTAATCTGACCAATAGATATCGTCATCTAATTTTATCAGTAACTGATAATTAAAATTATAATGATGTACATTATTTATGGGGAGAGAGTGTAACACTCTATGTTTTAGGAAATGTTTTTCTTCTTAAATCTACATGGCCATTACTCTTAAATAATTGTATATATGTTTTTTGAGTGAATTAAACTTGACTGTAAAATAAGTTTTTAAAAGTTTTAATCAAACTAACAACACTAAATTTATTGATAAAGAAAAATTGAAAAAAGGACATTCTAACTCTTATTACATAACTTGGTTGATTACAAACATTAAAATTCCATGAAATAAAATGATCAAATTAATTTAATTTAATATTATCTTTACAAATACAATACCCTCGGTAACATCTTCAAACTTTTGAATCACAAAGTCATGAGCTATACGTAAAATAAGAAATCGAATCGTGAATGGGGAAAGAATCATCCTTAATAAAGAATGGGAGGTGTTTTTTGTTGGATTGAGAATGAATTAAATGAATTATTTTAGTATGGATATATATAATAATTAAATATGACAAATATAAATAATGTTATTCGAAAATGGTCATTAGAAATATAACCATTATAGATATGGTCGTTGGATATAGGTGTTACCCATAGGTATGCTAAAGTTGAAAATTGTTGTTAAAAACTATAAATATTATATTTCATAAATAAAAAATAAAAAAACCAAAATAATATATATATATATATATATATTTTTAAAATATTTCATTACCAAAAATATTATTATTCATTGTATATTACTTTTAGATAATTAATTTAATTGAATAATAAATGTTTTATTTATTAAAAATGTTATTATAAGTAAATAAATTAATAGTCAACCAATAGTTATTACTAGGAAAGTAATATTTAAAAAATAAATTTATGCTTAAAATGTATCTCATTAATGATTTCCCTTTTATCTACTACGAATTTTAATATTAAGAAACAGATTAAATTATGGTTAAATGATAATAAAGTCTATTATTATTAAAAAATAATATATTAAAATTAATTTATTTTTTAATTGAGTTATATTATTTCTTTATTGATTTGACCAAAAGTGAGGTGGAAGTAAAGATGTGATTTTGGCATGGGGTGGTCCCAGTGAAAGCCCAAAGTAGACTTTGTCACTTGCTTCTGTCTGGTATGCTCCAGGTATTGACTAAGAAACCACTAGAAATTCATTCATTGCATAGATGTGGGATTAATTAATGTGATATTAGTATTCCTATATAACTAATGTCACAAATAAAACACTATAATCTAATCAAATTAATCTACATTATCCCATCAAAAAAACGCAACCACTTCAGCCACTCGAAAAGGGTTTTCTATGGATATTAACTTTTGTGTATGAAATTGATCGCTCAATCAATATTTGATAATCGTGTTGAGGGAACAAGTCATTATCAATTATCGAACCTCCACTGTAAAACATCTATACATGAAATATGTATCTTGTATTCATGTGTTTGTTTGATGAATGTGCTACTTTCATGAGAGAAATATTAATTTGTAGTAAAATATTCAATCATTTAAATGCATTGTGAAGTTTATATTGTTTAATGGATTTTATTTTTACCATGTGATTCTCATGGAGATAAGTGATCATGAATCCTCTGTTATAGAGACTAAGGATTTCCATAAATGGATATTACATCTTGTCATATAAATATTCAATACATTTCTCAAACACATGCCTAAAAACTATAATAGTTTAGTTCCTTTTGGGACGAGATACCCAATCTTCTAAATAAAAGATCATTTATGTGTCTCATCAATATCTTCCCATTATGTAATATTCATATAAAAACCCAATAGAAAACATTTCATCATAAATTAGGGTAAAGAAATAGAAGAATGTGTAATCTCATAGGATCATTAAGGTTAAATAGGGGAGACATGTAATCATAAATTAAACATAAGAGTATGAGAACATGAGAAAAATATTTGAGAACCGTAACCTATATATAAAATATCATAATCCTCATCCATTTCATAAAGATTGGAATTACATAAAACATAAATCATAAGATAATAAAATAATATGATCCATGATATAATAACATTTTCATAAGACATGGATATTTGGTATGCACATAATTAAAGAAAAATCATTTCTCAAGTCTACCCACCAAGACATTTATAACATATTAGGTTTTTACAAACCACCCATGTACCTGTTTCAAGATTTGGATATCCTCTCATGTACCCTCTTTTGGGATTTGTAAAACCTCTTGTGTACCCTATTTTAGGCTTGGTCTAACCTCTGTTGTACACTTTGATCACATATAACATTAATCATTAACCAATTATTTTGAGGGAGATATATGTCCCACCTATCACACGATGAAAATCATATATACATGTTCCACAACATCAATAAAAATTAATCATATCAAAAATCATTAAAATAAGTAAGTTTCATAATAATTTCATTATACCATCAAAGAATTAACCAAGGATAAATAATGTGGTATCATAAGAATTCTATCATGGTATACACCATGGAAGATAAATGAGTTTCATAAAATTCTTATTATCATAAAAATAAACCCTTAAAACAAATAAGAATGTTTTTCATGGATTATATACCTAGTAAAGTATAGGTAACATAAAATAATGTCATATTAGATGGAAAATAATATTTTAAGGATCACTTGTAACATTTCTTGAAAAAAATAACCACTTTGAAAAAAACTTTTTAAAACATAAATCCTCTTCGTAATAATTTTCATTGAAAATAAGATTAAAAGATCATTTAAAACAATTATTTAATTTTATATCCTTTCCAATATAAATATATTTTATGAAACATTTTTTAAAACATTTTTACAAAACATCATTTTTTATAAAAATATTTTTTATGACAGAAGAGATAAATCAATAAAAACATTCTTTAAAACATTTTCAAAATTATTTTATATAAAAATGAGTGGTAATGATTTAATATTGAATGAAAATATCATTAATAATTATAGTTTAATAAATTTTATGATATTTTTTTTTATTTATATCATAATATTTCATCATTGGAGACTTAATAAATAAATACTAATAAATGATGAGATTGTAATATAACACCATAACAACTTTCGTAAAATTTGAAACATAATACCAATAAGACAAATATCTTGAAATGGATATTTATTACCTATAATATCCATGATAATAATCATAAATATAATTCATGGAAATTTTATACATAAAATATATGAAATAGGTTGTGAATATAGTTGTGACTCCCAGGTGTAAAAAATAACACTAAAATCTCTTAACACTTTTGTAATATTTTGAATTGTAAGACCCAATAGAGAATAAAGTGAAATAAAAACATAAATATATTAAAAATAATAATATTCATTATATATAATGTTTATGGTGTAATATATACACCGTATAAAAGAAATGGGTGGTGAATTTCCATATGTTTCTCAGAAAGAAAAAACGAGACTAGAAAAATCATACCACAAGCCATGAATTTCTCCATACACATTAAAAACACCTATATAATAATTATATTATTATTATAAATATATTATAAAAACAAAATCATATTTATAATATCAAATATTAAACTCTTATATCATTTTACCACTCATTTGATAATAATATTTCATTATTTTCACTTTTTAATGTGTTGATCACCTTGTTTTCTCATACGTGTTTTTTCATGAAAGTCAAGGATATATTTAATATGATATAAATATATATATATATATCCTATATATAATAATTATAATTTTATAAATATCATATTTACTCAGTAGATACATTTCTATAATGTTATATTAACATTAAACATGTAAAATTAATCACATCACTTTCTGGAGACAGTTGGTCATAAGAACCTACGAGCGACGATATCATTACCTTAACGAGTAAAGTGTAAGAAATGGGTGATATAAAAATTCTAAAAAATAAATATCATATAATATATATAAATAATATTCATCAATTTTATACCTATTTTATTCAATGTAAATAATAAGTGAAAATGAATCACATCGCTTCTTCATACAGTAGTCCACCATATACACAAGCGACATTGTCGTATTTGAAATCAGATAGAATGTAAAGTGGTATTCATGATATTATAATTGAATAATTAAAATGAAATCATAAATATAATTTAAATTTCTTAAAAACATAATTATATCAAACCTTTAATGGTGGTGATGGAAAAATAACTACATTAGTTTATGTGGTTGTGGTCTATCGTACACACGATCGATTATTTCATTTTCCAATTTTTGGAAATGGTCATGGATAAATATTTTTTCATAAACTTAATAAAATATTATTATATTTTATATTATTGTGTTATTATATTTTAGGCGTTAATACCTAAGTTAATGTGTAAAACAAAATGAAAATAAAGATCTTAGTGAAAACAATTACCTTTATTAGAAGTACCTATGTTATATCTCTTATTAAAGACCCCAGTGTTGGTTCTTTTGGAGAACCACAAGATCTAATAAATTTATATCTATGTTGGGAAGATATTTTTTAAGGTTTTGGATGAAATATATTTCTCTATATATATTAATAAATGATGTTTTTTGGTGGCCTTTTATAAGTGGGGGAAAGGAACCCACTCAGAAGCTACTTTGAAATTTTACAAAAGAATCAAAAATGAAAAATTAATTCACTTGAAAATAGAATCCCAAAGACCCTAGATTCAAAATTTTTAAGTTTTATATTAACCCTTTTACATATATTATAGTTTTTAAGTGTTTTATAGTTATTTTAACCCTTATCTTCTTAGTTTAGCCCCCTCGGTAAACCCATTTCTACCATAATCGCTATAAATAATTTTTACTATTTTCAATATTAATTTAAGTAAAATTTTTACAATAATATATAATATAATATGTATTATTATGATTCCAAATATTGAATCCATTTTTCTAAATTCATTTCACAGAAGTTGAAATTTTTAATTCTAAATTAATCATACTGACGCGATGAGTAAGAGGGTTTTTAGAAGAAAAATATTCAAAAGTATAAAAAAATTTTATGTCAATATTCAATATGAAATTGATTATAATTTCCAAAATGTAATTAATAGATGTTAAATTGAACTAATTTTACTTCAAAACCAATTTAAATTATAATTTATCTTTGTAAATAATTTAAAAAAATTCATATTTTAATTAAAATTCATTATTTTTCAATATTCATCAAAAATAAACATTTCATAATATTCTAAAAAATAACCAAAATATAATTTTTCTACTCTTATTTAAAAAATAATGATTAATTTTTAAAATAAATTTTCTAAAAGTTTCAAAAAATAGTTTTAAAATAAGTTTGTAGAAAGGTGGGATACTTCATTTTAGAAAAATATAGTTTTAAATGTAAAATCAGATTTATTCATATACCTTATCCAAGAAAAGACATAAGATAGTTGTTTGAAATTTTATTAAATATATAATATATATATTTCTTTAATATAATTAATGTTATGTTTTTGTTTCAATTTATTAGGGTTAAACATGTTTGTTTACATAAATATATTTTTTCAGAAAAAATATTTCTTTTGTTTTCAAGTAGTATGGAATGTGTCATTTAAACATAGTGTTGCAAGTAATGCAAGATAAACATAGGGTTACATGAAATAAAAAACATTGAAAATATTAAATTCATTTGAAAAAATATATTTTACAGAATATTAGAAAGTTATGTTCTACCCCACATAAATTGCATTTTTTCATGAAATTCATCTCAGTCATCATTGGTTTTCAATTTAAAAAACCTTTCATAGAAACACACAATATTAAAAGTGTTAATAAACATAATCATGAAAAATATAAAGGGATTTTTGAAATCAATATGGAATAAATCATACAAGGATTCCAAATAGGATAACATATGTGGGATGTATATATGTAGACATGGAATATAAGCATAAATAATTATATAGAGTGATAGGATCATTGATTAGAAGAAATTAGGTGATCCATAGCAGGTTAATGACCAAAAAAACATAAAATAAAGAGGCACAAAAAAGTTCATTGATTTCATAAAAAATGATAATAATAGAGAAATTTTTATTTCAATATCATTTCCCTAATTTTTGGGAATTCTTTTCCCATATAGACTAAGAATATATGAATTTGTTTTAATTTATATCTATTTAATTCATTGGAAAATTTTTATACTTTGGATGTTCTTTGATAAATTTAATCTTCATATCTTACTATAAGTGATAAATTTATCATGACTCAAGATCTAAAAAAGATTCATAAAATAATGATAATAAATTACTCCTATGAAAAGTTAAAAAAAGGGTAATAGTAGTTATCCAATATGGATAAATCTTCATATGGTAGTGAAATATGTTAATCTTTAAACCCACATATAAAATTTAAATTAAATCATTCCATAAATAGTTATCATTATAACCCAAACAAAAAATAAAAATATATAAATATATCCACTAAATTTATAAAAATAAACTTCTATTAATCACCCATTTATCATAAAGTGGCTCTTTATTTTCACATACCAAGCATGTGAATACCTTCATCATGTATTCTCTTGAATCATGCTAATAACCAGAATTATAATAAAATAATATTAAAAAAAATGAATCTTCAGTCCTTGAAAAACATAGATTAATGAAAATATTTATTAAATCCATACAAAATTTAAATACTCTAAATGATATCATAAACCACTTTTTTCTGAAAAATAATACGGTAATCAGTATTATCCAATTCACATACTCATATTAAACATCTCTTCATACTAACTTCATTACCTTGACATCTAAAACTTATTAAGGGTTATATTCCCTTAATAAAAACATAACATTTTCATTAGATCTCTTTTCTAGTCCATAAGTAAAATTTAATATATATTTTAAATCCGTATGGAGAAACTTATCCTATAAAACCCTTATATTTTTCATGATTCACATAACAAAATCCTTTAATTCCAATACATTACTACTTGAATCATTCAACTTTCTTATCGAACCATTAACATGGCCACATCATCTTATTACTTAATACCTATTTCCTAAAATATGAAATATGAATCTTTTCTTTCAAAAACCAAAATTAAGTCATGCATCATAAATTTAACATAAAAAATACTAATAGCAAACCCTATACCATCATTATGTCATTCATAGTATCTTCATCGTCAATAGTATAATCATTACTCAACCACCTAGTTGAATCTCTTTATGATCTTTCCCCCCTGGAAATTTATTTCCATAATGGATATAGTCTTCTAATTTTAAATGCCCATCCATTGATAATTCCATACGGATACCAATATTCCAAAACACTACATTAATGAAACATCTAATTTTTAACTCATCAACAACAAACTTCATGATCTTCTTCTGTATACAGAAAACATCTTCGTTCTCCATTAAAACATTTTTTTGTTGTGATTCCACTATCATTATAGACATTTAGGAAACTGAATCTTCATTCCATCATGTTATCAACTATCTGATCTCTTTTTTAACTTTATACTTCTCTACTTTGGTGATTATGAGAGTTGGTTGAGCTTCAAATTGTCAATTATTATTTTTATAATAGATTAGTCATAATTACAAAATCCATCACTTTATCCATCATCGCATTTTTCTTATCGATGGTAAATTTTATTTCGCTTTTATTTTTAACTCAATTACATTGGATTCGAGCAATCAACTAAAAAATGAATTTTTATAGAAACACTAATCATTTGTGGAATAAAATATTCATGAAAAATAAATTATATTGGGAGTAAATCATGATAGCTTATTTTTAATCTTTGACAAGATAGCCTTAATATAGTCCATCCATAGTCATTATCTGTTTAAATCTACCAAGATGGTTTGTAATGTGTTTATTAATTTCCAAAGGATATCCCTTGAGAGTATCAAACCTGGAATACAGTAAGGCTTGTTGTCATGTAGTAGGTGATGATCAAGTCTATCTCAATGTTCCCTTTTCAAATTTATTACCCCTATATTCCTTTGTGATTGAACCATGTATAATTTTAGTGTCTGGAAATATATATAATTTCTTGTAAACCACTTGATCTATCCTTTTCCAAAATTCCACAAAATTTTCCTGTACTTTGAATCATCCTAATATGAATCCTTAGTAAAATCTCATGACATATCCTAAGAAATACCCCCAGTGATCTCGCTAATGTTTTCTCACCCTACCTTGAAAATGATAACTAAACCTTTCCTTTGATTCCTAAAATAGTGACCCATGATTTTCGAAAATGTATATTACATAATTTTATATGAAGATTCAACACATTGCATATACGCGTGCATCAGAGTCATAACAATTTAGTTTCTTTTGAGACTAGATACACCATCCTCTAAATAACATATATTCAATTTCTCCCATAAGGATATTCCCATTAAGTACTCCTTATAGACATAACCTCATTCTTCATAACCTTGATAAAGGAAACATAAGAATGGATGATCATATATTCTCAATAACATGGTTGATTCTTAAGAATAACATGAACATAAGTTTATTAGAACATGGTCATAACATTTGAAAAACATACCACACATATTAAAGATCATAATCTCGTGTTATAGAATTTTATTTAGATATTCATAGGAAATGGATCATAAATGAATCGAAGAACAAGATCCACGAGAGCATAACATTTTTATATGACATAGATTTTTGTAATACACATAAACATTGCAATATCATATGTGACGATTCCCACCAAGACATTCATAACATGTTAGCCTTTGTCTATCCATCAATTTACCTATGTCAATATTGGAATATCCTCCCATGTACCCTCTTTCAGTCTTGGGATAACCTTTTTCATACCGTATTTTGGGCTTGGGATAACATTATTTGTACCCTTTGGACTCATATGACATTAATCATTACCTAATTCATTAAAGCATGATATACGTCCCACCTATCTCAGGATTAATAACATACATACACATTCCATAAGAGAATAAAACAATAATAATATCAATACCCATGAAAATAATTATGTTTCATAGTCATTTTATTATTTCATCATAGCATTCCCCAAAGAAAAAAAGCGAGTTTTATAAGAATTATATAATGCTATAAAAATTGGAAGAGAGATGGTTTTCATATACATCTTGTCATCATAGAAACGAACCATTTATAGAAAGAATAAGAATAGTGTCCTTTGATAATATCCTAAGAAACATATTAGTAACATAAAAGGATTCCATATTAGATGGAAAATTATTTTGTAAGATCTCTTAGAACATTTCTCATGGAATATAACCTTTCATATTTGAAAAACACTTTTTAAAAAATAAATTGTTTCAAAATCATTTTCATTGAAAATATTCTTTGAAGATCATTGAAAAAAATTCATGAGGATAATAACATTCCAACTTGAAAAAAAAATTTAAATATTTTTTGAAAATATTTTTAGAAAACATGATTTTGGAATAAAAATGGGTCTTCTATCGAATATATAAATAAAGGAAAAAAATTTCAAAATCATTATTTCAATTATTTTTTACAATAGAGAGTCGGAGAACAGTACTATTACTTGGAAATGGCACTAGTAACCAGATGATATGAAAATCTGTAGGATTTATTATGTGTTGGATTATAAGATTTCTACATTGAAGACTTAACAATAAACAATCCTGATAAATTTTGAGAATATCCCATAAAACCATTACACATTATATACATTTGACAAAAAATACCCAGAAAATATAACTAAAAAAATGTATATCTAATCCCCATAATATTCATTATATTTATCATAAATTAAATACATGGGTAGCATGTACAACACATTGAATAAATAGGTGTTTATTATAATAGGTGACTCAAAGATGTAAAAATTGAAAAATAATTCCCTTACCACTTTATTAATCTTTTTAATCATAATCGCTAACAAAGAATAACATAAAATGAATCATTTGATATCATAAAAACATGGATAACAATTATATAACATTTCAAATTTGATGTATATATGATTAGAAAGTTTTAATAGGCTGTTAAAAATATAATTTATTTTTCTAATGTAGCACAAAGGCTGACTAGGTTCTTCCCTTTTGAATATATTTATTGATTGTTAATTTAATATAATTAACGTAAACTATTTCATTATGTTATTTTTATTTTTATTCTGAAAATAATGAGGTATTTATTATTTGCTAAAAATGAAATGAAATACAATATAAAAATCCAAAGGATATTTCTAGGTTAAAAAATATGTGATTGGAAAGAAATATCATGGTCATTGAGGGTTGTTTTATTAGTTACATCACTCTCTTTATTGGTGATTATTTTTTTTTGATAATTTAATCATAACATCTCAGTTTTAAACAAATATTATATTATTTTGGAGTTTGAAATATTTAATTCATTTAGAAATCTCAATTCCACCTCCCCTGATAATCAATGTTGATGGAACACCTGAATCGAGAGTGTGACACCATACCGGAACTGACTCCATCGAAGTTTGTTTCAACCACTAAACGACTTAAATTCATTTCATGAAGAGATATTTTTTAGTGTAAGGTAGGGAAAAGTTAAAAAACCTTGATTGAAATGAGTTTGATCCCAATGTAATAATGGGAAATCACCACACTCGTGAACTCCAATCTTTACAATCACAAACATAAAAAAACTTATGAATTTATGCACATAATTAAATAGAAACACCACTTACCACACATGGAAAAATCCCCAGGTGATCCCCTCCTTTTTTTAGGGTTAGTGATAATGGAGACCTATGAACTAAAGAGAAGATATTAATAAAATAAAATAGAATATCATAGAGAGAGTATAAAATAAAATAGAACAATAAAATAAGAGAATAAGAAAGATAAACTTGTAAAGTAATGAAATAAAAATAAAATAATAAGAAGACTAAATAAAATAAAATAGAAAATAATAATAATATGAGGAGGAAGAAGAGAAAATAGAATATAGACTAAGGGTGGGTGCTTATGAGGAATCACTATTAAATCAAAGAATTATATTGTATAATATTCTTAATTACCATTACATTAAAAATAAAATATAATAAAATAAAATTAAGAAAATGAAGAAATCATGGAATATGAAGCGTACCACATAAAAAACCAATTCAACATTGAAACTAAAGATTGTAGGCCCAACCTTAAAATCCGAACCTACATAATTACATATAAAATAAAATCATGTGGGATCTAGAGTACCCTCTTCCACCACCATGCACCACCCTATCTAAATGATGATCTCCCCATGCTACTCTATGGGTTTCACCACCATGGAATGGCACTCCTTGGCTGTGCCAAGCTATAATCATGCACAGATTCGATCCCAAAGGACCTTTCATCCCACTGACTCCCCTATGCGTCCTCTCATTGGGCTAGCCCTCTTGAGAGTCTTCAAGGATGGGTGACCCCTTTTGGGTTTCCTATGTGGAGTGTGGACCCCTTGGTTGTGGGATATCCTAAGATATGATTATTGTTTTCATACAATCTCCAAGAAATTCCGAATAACAAGGTAATTTCAACACTTTAGAATTTTATCAATCAAAATAATAAAATGAGTAAAAACTTTGAAAGCCTATTATTTTTAATGAATTTGAATCATTTTATTTCCATCTTCATTAATCAAAATTATTTTAAAAAAATAATGTAATTTAAGTGTATATAGTATCACATTCTTCAAAAATCCTTTGAACCCATTTAAAAATATGCATCATATTTAAGTGTTTTGGATACCCACACACTTAAACAATTCATTATTTAAGAGTAAAATATCAACATTGAATTTATAGGTAACCTATGTTGTGAATATTAAAATTACAATGAAATAAATTAAAAATCACTATTAAATTATATTCTCAAAAAATAAAATAAAATATCAATTTAATTTCTTAATTTTCAAAGAAACAATAAATTCAATCATTATAAATTTTTCCTTTGAAAAATTATATAACTTCTCCAACCAGTCATTCATGTTTCATAATTCATTATTATTAAAAGTTTAAAATAATTATCAATCTAAAAATGGGTTCTTTTCTATAATAAGTCACGATATAAGTAATGAACAGTTATGATCATATCATGAGATCATTCTCCTTATCCATTGTCTTGTAAATGAACTCTCTTCACCATTTTGTAATGACAAATAACACATCAAATCATGAGAACATACAATTAGGGATCAAATATCTCTAGGGTTATGGTTGGTAGGAATTGATGTTTAATAATTAATGCTTAAGGAGGAGGTTTATATCATAAAGTATAAATAATGATATTAAAATTAATTGTGTAATGAAATTCTCCCCAGAAAAGTATAACCTCCCACTATTCTCAAACTCAATGTAGAGTTCATGATAAAACTAAATCATAATGAGTGATTTGTGATCCCTTTTTAATTTTTTATCTCTTTTATACTTTTTTTTACAGAGTAAATTATTTCATTTTTTTTTCTTTTTAAAAATTTATTATTATAATAAACCCTAAATCCACATCCTTTACACATATGATAAAAATCAATCATCCAGTAATTTTGATTCAATGTTATTCAAAGCTAGAACCCATTCCTTTCATTTTTTGGCACCTTTTTTCATTTTATATATTTTTTATTCAAGAGGGTAAAATAATAAAGAGTATAATTACTATATACATTTCTCAATATCTATAAGTAACACTCACACTTTCTCCGTAAAATAAAAATTTACCCTCCTATACGACTCCCTACACACCCACACTTTAATTTTCAAATATCAAGTAATTATTTAGAGTAGTGTAGGAGTGGTAAAAAATTTATTGAAACATGGATCATTACTAAAAAGTTAATTCATAAAAACTATGGTATAAAAAAATATTGATTTAAATTTGGAATCAATTATTAGTTATTTTTAGAAGATTATTAATCATTTTAATTTTTTTTGTGAAATCATTTCTTTGAGGAGTTCAAACGGATGTTCTGTTTAATGACTTCTTCCACGATCACTCAATAAATATACTCAAGAATATATATGATGTACTTTATGTTAAAACCATACCAGAAATGGGACAGTTGATATTGGAGATTCACTCATGACATGGAAAATAATTAAAAATCAATTCTTATGAATTTCAAAAAATTAGTGAATGAGAAATTTAAGGGAAATTTCATTTAGATGGATCAATTAATTGCCCCAAATGTTGAGTCCTCAATTTAATATCCATTGTTTACTTTGATCATCCAATTATCCATTTTAATCATTCAATATAACTATCCTTTAAATCTAAAACATATAATTTCATGATTCTAAAGATATTCATGTCTCGTAAATAAGTCATGTATATCATAAATTCCTTCATGCACCTGACATTTCATTTAAAATATCCAAAAAAATTATTTCACTGATATTTAGGGAGTTTATAAAATAATCATAAAATTGAAGTCCTTTTCCCATGAACCTTCAGTCCACTTCCTCCACTATTTTTTGAGGGGTTCATAGATCCATTATGAACCTTAAAAAGATAATTACACAATTAATAAAAAGGATCATTCCATTTAGGCTCAAAAATATAATAGGGGTGGGTTTCATGATGAATTATTCTTAATAATGAAATATAATTTTCTAGAAGTAAAGATAACATAAATCATTGTATAATCCCCCATGTTAGACCAAAATTTTTATTTCTTATAAACGGTAGTATCAGCTGTTATATATAACCTGCTGGTGGGTAGATCATTATTGACTTGAACCAACACATGTGGATTTTCCCAACTTACTCATCTTCTTTCTTAGTGTGGTATGATCTATGTATATATTGTAACAAATCCATCCCATTCACCATTAAGAATATATTTCATGGAGGGGGTAGGATGAAGTACGGATCATACTCCTTGGTATCTACTTTTGAAACCTCGTTCTAATTTTATAGTGATTGATAAACATGGGTGGATAGAACTAAATATTTAAAGTAATAGCATGAAATCATTTTTCATCAAATAAAATTAAATTTGGTCAATCATAAATATTATCTCTTTCATTATGAGGAGCCATAGTCTTTATTTCCTTTGGCTTCTCTACATAGATCTCTATAGTGTCTTCCTCAAATATATGTCCAATAAAATAAAAGAGCTCCATGTGTTCCTTAGTATATTCATGTTCTTTATCATCATATAATTCATATAAAGAAAATACTAATATGAATATTCAAGTCATTAAGAATTAATACTAAATTAATATTGAATAAAATCAAATGAAATTGAGTTTGAGATATGATAAACTTCATAAATTGGTTTAGTTTCAATATCTTCTTCAATGGTGATTTCCTCTTAGAGATGGATCTTAGTGGATGGAGGTTTGTAGTCGGGATCCTCCATATTATTTTCAAATCCCTTCACATATTTGGATTCCTCCTCTTCCATGGATAGATAAAATTATATTGGTGATGGATCTTCTAATGTGTAATAAATAAGGATATTATGTTATACCTCATCCTCAGCCTAGAAGATGTCTAGGTCTTGTTGATCTCCCACATGTATCTTAGAAATTAAGTCTTACCCCATATGAATACACTCTTGATAGTTATGGTCAATATTTATTTGGTTGCAAAAAAATTTGGCTTATCGATGTTCCTTTAGTTGGTTCTCAACATCTTTGATGTATTTGGTAAAAATGGGAAACTCCAGTTGCACTTCCTCCATGCCCTTTAGTATTTGATAATCAACATTGGCTTCAACATCAATATCTACAAGTTATTGAAATGAAATTATAGGGTCATTCACATTCATAATATTCTTGTATAGGTGATTGAGTACATTAATCCTTTATAAGAGATCCTTATCAGTATTTTGTCGTGCATTATTCTGATTTTTCCCTTGATTAATTTTTCCATATACTGAAAAAAGGATCATTTGAAAATATCATGGAATGAAATTATTGTATTTTTAATGAAAAAAATTAAAATTATCTAAAATTAGAAAATAGAATTAGGTTAATAAACTAGTGGTTGGATCCCTATAAACAACACCAATTTTGATAACATTCCTATCATTTGGCATGAAAAATGAAAATTTATTTTCCAAATATCGCATAGAGGATGAATAGTGTCAACTCTCTTTATGAGCATCCTTATTTTTTTCTCCCACTACATCTAATTCACTTAAACTGTATATTTTTTGTTTTTTATTAAAACAGTGACTTTTCTATTATTTTCTAAAACAATAAAATGACATGAAACATGAAAATTTAAACTAGAACAGAATGTTAAAAAAATGTGATTAGGATGAAATATATCGGCTATTATTGGTTGGTTTATTGGTTTCATCATGCACTTTTTTGGTTTTTAAATTTAGTTTGATAGTATATCTATGATATCTCAATTTTAATCTACTATGATTTTATTTAATGGTGTAAACTATTGAATGCATTTATAAATTTCAATTCCACCACCTCGAGTAATCAAATTTGATAGAACTCCTAAATCAAGAGTGAGACAACTTCTAAGACATGACCCCATCATAATTTGTTTCATCCACTAAATGGATCAAAATCTTCACAAAAAATACAATATATTTATTGGAAAGGGGGAGATGTTTAAAAATAATAATAATGTGTTTGAGTTCAGTGTTATAGTAGTCAATTGACACACTCATTCACATCATTTTTTTTCATCAAAAACATAAATAACTCTCATGTATTTAAGCATATAATAAAATATAAAATACCCTACCTCCTCGAGGATGGTCATGGGTTATCCCCTAATTATTTTACCAAAAAAGTTCATAGTGGAATGAGAATGAAAGAGAAGAAAAGAATAAAATAAAATTTAAGTGGAGAGAGAGATAGAGAGAGATAGAGAGAGAATAAAATATTATAAAAGAATAAAAGAAGAGATGAGTAAATATAAATAGATAAAATAATAAAATAAAAATAAAAGAATTAAAATTAAAAATAAAATAAAATAAAAAATAATAAGAAGAAAAAAATGAAAAATAGAAGAAGAAATGGGGTTTGGGTGGAATAACAAGAAAAATGATTGAATTAGTTTATATAATATTCAAAATTGAAATTACAGTAAAAATAAAATATAATAACATAAAAATAAAATAATGAAGAAGATTAAATCAAGGCAGTATTTGGCCTCCTCCTCCTGGGTTTGCACACTCTTATCTGTGTATTGGATTCCTACTTTTATAAGAAACAGAGAAGGGCATATTAGTGTCTACCTCTCACAATATGCACCCCAAAGACCTAGGATAATAATTGAATGTAGAAATTAAAATATATTTGAGTCTTTAACAATCTACTTCTCTTGAGATATCCAAAATTACAAGGTGGATCTATATTAGACATTAGTAGATTCCTTAGTTTGTGCATCGATTCAGTGAAAGAGGCACGCATGGGATCACATGTAGATCTGGAAACTCTGTAGTCCTTCGATAGTTGGATATGAGGGTGGATCATGGTAGTTGGGTAAGAATGATCCACCTTCCTCATTCGGCCTTATAAGTGTCTAGATGAACCATAAAATTGCCTTATACCAGTCATTCAAAGGTCCAAATATGA
Organism: Viscum album; assembly: GCA_963277665.1. NCBI lineage: Eukaryota > Viridiplantae > Streptophyta > Magnoliopsida > Santalales > Viscaceae > Viscum > Viscum album. Next base: position 1,298,946,510 of record OY728140.1, on the reverse strand, counting down.
CCTACAACAGTATTGGGATTCAGTGGTGGGAGTTGGATTGACTCAATCATTAGGTGGGAGTAGAAATGGGTTTTCTCAATGGGACTAGTTGGTGGATGGTGAGGACTTACATAGTAGCATACAAGAGATTGGTATTATTGGGTGGTAACCTATAACTAAGTATGAAACACACAGAGCAATGCATAATGGCATCATCCCACTTAAAATATAAACAATATAACGTAAAAAATCATATACTGCATCGAATAAAATTAGTTCATGAATATCCTTTAAATTTGATCCTATGACATTCCATCAGAAATTAATTCACATGGGGTCTGGAGGACCCCCAACTTGTCGTTGCACACTGGCCAATTCTCATGATGCTCTCCTCCCACCGCTCAATGGGTTTCACCACCATGGGCTCGTGATGCTGGAATTTTTCTAAGATACGATAACTTGTGGATTTGATCCCCACAGGCCCAATGTAGGACTTACCCCACCTATGCAGCCTCCCACTAGGACACCCTCCAGAGGGCCTACATGGAGGGTGAACACTTGTGGTTTTTCTATGTGGTGTTTGGTCCCATTTGTTGAGGCCTGACCCATGTTGGGATTTTTTGGATAAACTATCCTAAAAAATTTAAGTAATCAATTAATTTAAATACTTATCATGTTTATTAATCAAAATAAAAAAATTAATTCCATATTTGAACTCCTATTGTTTTAACTCAATTTCAATCATTTTATTTACATTTTTATTATTTATAATTATTTTTATAAAATAGTATAATATAATGTAATATCCATTAAAAATAACCAAGAATCATTATATACCATCTAAAAATATTAACCAAATTATATTGTGTCCATATACACCACACAAAATAAAAGAGTCGTGATTTTTCATAGATCTCTTAAATAAAAGAGAAACTAGAAATCCATTACATTAAGTCTAGACTTCCTTCATACATGTTAAAACATCATGTATAATAAATATATGTTTTTTAAATTGATATTAATTATCCATACAAATATTTATAATATCACATATTATCCTATTATATTATTTTACCTCACATTTGTTAATTATACTTCACTATTTTCATTGTTTCAGGTGTCAATTCCCTATTTTTCACATTCATGTTTTTCCATGAATATCATGATTATCATGAATAGAATATATATATATATAATAATAAATGATAATAATTATATATATATATATATTATATTTACCCATTAGAAATATTTTTATAACCATTTTTGGATAATGTTCATGGAAAATGAATCGCATCGCTTCCAAAAGATGGTAAGTCATATGTATGCATGAGTGACGATATCATTCCTTTAACGAGTTAAAGGGTATGAAATTATGTGATATATTAATTTTAAAAACTCAATATAATATCATATATGTTACATATATAAGTAAATTGTATCCTTAATTCATTCAATGTAAAGGGTAAGTGAAAAATGAATCACATAACTTCGTGATACGATAGTGTGTCATACACATGAGTGATGCTATCATATTTGAAACAGAATTGAACATAAATGGGTATATGTGATATGAAAATTAAATATGTATAATAATTTCCTAAATATCATATTAATGTGGTAAATATATCATTATATCCATCCTTTAATGGTGGTGATGGAAAATGAACTACATTGGATCGTGAGGCAGTAGTTCATCGTACACATGATCAATGATTTCGTTTCCCAATTAATAGAAGTGGATATGGATAAAAATTATTATTTAAACATAATAAAATCATATTATAGGTTAGATTCTATTTTAATCATATTTGGTGTTTTAATACCTTTTTTAAGGTGGAAAAAATAAATAAAAAGGATTTTGGAGAATAAAAATACCTTCACTTAGAAATACTGCCTTTGGATCTCTTATTAAGGACCCAAGTGTTCATATTTGAAGAGGATTAGAATATTTAGGATATGGATAATTATTTTGGGGAGGTATAATTTCAAGTGGTTTCTTAAATCTATGAATTGATAGGTTTGAATAACGTTACGGTAGTGGTTCCCTTTTATTTATTCAGGAAAGAAAACCACTTGCAAACTACATGGAAATTTCCCAAAATAATCCAAAATGATAAAGTTTTTCACATGCCAAAATATTTAAAATGGCCCCAAATTATAAATTTTAAAGTATAAGATGGAAGTAATTCTATCCAATATGAACTTTATATGTTTTATAGTCATTTTAACCAATATCTGCTTAGTTTAACCATCGTTAAACACATTTTTACCTTAACCACGACAATTAATTTTTATTGTTTTCACTATCATTTCACTAAAAAATAAATTTTAACTTATTATATAGTATTAATTATTATGGTTCCAAATATGGAATAAATTTTTTCAAATAAAATTCATATACTCTTAAAATATTAATTAAAAACAAATCCAACTGAGGTGATGAGAAATAGGGTTTTAAATTGGAAAATGTTCGAAATTTTATAATATATTTATATCAAAATTCAATATAAAATTGATTCCAATGAAATAAATTGGAATAATTTATATATAATAAAATAATTTATTTTAATCCAATTTAAAATATAGTTTATCAATATAAAATAATTTAAATAAAATGTAATTGTTTATTTATAATTTTGTATTTTTCATAATTCATCAAAAAATTGTTCTTTTTAAAAAATTATCAAAAAATAACCCTAAGATAATTTTTAAATGGTGATTGATAAATTGATGATTATTTTTTAAAATAAATTTTATAAAATTTAAAAAAAATAAGCACGTAAAAAGGTGACATAACATTTTTCTTAAAAAAATGAAGTTTTAAGTGGAAAACTCGATTTATTCTTATCTATTTTCTAAGGAAACCAAAAGATGATTGTTAAAAATTTTATTGAATTTATACTCTATATATTTCATTTATTATATTGAGAAAAAGTGGTTTTTTCATTTAATCGTATAAAATGTGTTTGTTTTCATAAAAATAAATTTTAGAAAAAAAACATCCTTTATTTTTAAATAGAACTTATTTTTATTTATAATTTAATTGGTCAGTAAATATCTCATTGTAAAAACATGTGTAATCCATATATTTTCATAATTTAGTTAATACAATTTATACAAACCATTCTAAGGGATAGTTTTTGAATATTATACAATAATATTTTAATAATGTAGTACATTTCATAAAAACATAGTGTTACATGTAAAACAGGATAAACTAAGTGTTATGTTTAATGAAAAATATTGAAAAGATTAAATTAATTTGAAAAAAATATTTCAAAAATATATTGGATGTAATATCAATAGAATCATGTGATGATATCCCAATGTCTATCCATGATGGTGGATATTTAATCACTCTAAATCACACGACACTTGTAGCAGCCCTGGTTTGAGGTATGTAGCCTTTTCTTATGCCATTTTATGTGTTTAAAGTGCACGTGGTGAGTTGGGAAGAGGTTGGGATAGTTTGTAATGGTTTTGGATGAGTTTGGAGGATTTTATTAGGGAGCACGGTTTGAGCACGATTATTGAAAAACATAAGGATTCTCCAGGAAACCTTGCTGGGGGAGACATTAGGATTCTCACGTCTTGTGTATGGTTTGTAAAACCATGTGAGGAAACCATGCAGACCCTTTATCTCGAGGCAGTAGTGTGCGCACAGTTTGCTAAACTATGCGGCTGCTTAAAAATAGTGTTTTAAAACCTGGGCTCACTCGGGATTGCCTCATTCCACTCCAAACATCCTCCCACATGTGCCTCATGTAGGTTATTCTATTTTCAAGGGTCGGAGGGGCTCTCCCACTCATTTTAGAATCATTTATAAGCGGTTTCTTGGAGGATTGAAGGTGGTTTCTCCCGGGTAAGTCTCTCCTCTTTCTTTTCTTGTGGTTTCCTCTAGATCCACATCATCCTCTTTCTTGGTTTTCTATATCTACACTTGTTGTGTGTAGATATATGGTTGTGGTTTCCTTAGATGATGATTCTAAGGATTGTGAATGTTAAGGAATGGGATGTAGAGAGGTTTTGGTGGTTTTTTCGCCAGATTGGAGGTGCGGTTTCTCATGGGTTGATTTCTTGGGAACCCTAAAGGTAGGTGGTTTTTCTCTCAACTCCACTTAATTAGAACTAGTGGTTCATTGTTTACAATTAAATTTTTATGCTGAAAAATTAATTGTTATTTGTTGTGAGAATTTGGTTAGAAATCCCTTGGGTGATGTTTTTGGGATTTTTGGGAAAAGGGTGGTTTCATGGTGAAATGATTTTGTTGTGGATTTCAAAATGATGATTTTAAAATAGGATTATATAGTTGATTTGTGAAAATTATTGATGGAAATGGTTTTCAATAAATCGGTTGTTTTTTTGAAATGTTGCTTGTAAGGGAAAATGATTTTCAATAAATGGGTGATTTATTTAAGTGGGTTTTTATGCAATGGAATGGGTCGATTGCATGATATTGTGAACTTGGTGGGTTTATTCTTAGTTTTTCTTGATTGAAATGTTGTGTGGAAGTGGTCATGAAGTCTCACTATAAAAGGTGATGAATAGTGGTCGGAAGAACCGTCATGTGGGTAGGGGTCGGGAAGTGCCGCTAGTTGTGAATGGGTGAATGGTTTGGGCGGAAGTCCAACCATTTTGGTTGTTGTGGTGTGAATGGGTTGGGTGGAAGTCCCACAACTTTGGTTGTTTTAGTGTGAATGGGTGAACGGGTTGGGAAAAAGTCCCACCATTTTGGTTGTTTGTTGTGCATTTCTTTTCAAGTTGAAAATTTGTGTGCCATTGTGTAAATGATGAAACGGCTTGTGGAATGTCTTTTTGGATTTCCCTTGGTGGTTTGGTTTGGTTGAGATGGCTTGGTAAGGGTGTGTTTGGCTTATGGTAATGGTCTCACTTGTGATTTATTTTATATAAATGTTCTAATGGTTTTATCCTTGTGGTGTGTGTAGGGAAGTTATTTGGGGAAAACCTACTATGTTTTAGTACTCACCCCTTTTTTTGGCACATTGGTGTCTTTGTAGATATTGTGTATCATGACATGGGAAAAGGTAAGGCATCTCCCTCTTTTGATGTTGTATTGTGATGTCTTTTGGAGCTTGGTATGGAGTTGTGGTGGTGTCATGGCTCATAATGTTTTTCGTTTGGTTTCCGCTTGGACTATGATGTGGTGTAGACATGTCATGTTGTACTAGTTTTGGGTTGTACTGTGGTGAAACTTTGTTGCCTTTTGGGAATCCATGTTTGGCTATTTTATTGACATGCATCATATAGTGGTGGTTAGTGGATTGTTTGGTTGGTATTGTCTTAAGGGAAAATCATACCCCAAATTTCTGTCGAAGCCCTAGGAAATTTATTACCAGCATTTGGAGCCTTGGGAATGTCACTTAAGTCCAAGTAACCCTCACTGCCTCCTCATGCCAAGGAGGTAGAGGTGAGGTGTTACATGTGGTATCATTTTGTTCGGTCCTTAGCTTTTAAGTGAGAGCAGTTGTTCGATCATTGATGTTGATCATTGGTTTTGGTGTTGACATCCGTTGTGGTATATTCCTTGAGTCGGGATGGTAGCAAGGCATAGGAATGTCAGAACATGGAATGTATAGCAAAAAAGGATGTACCTAACCCTCTTATGCTTAACTTCAAGTTACCAAGGACTTGTGTATGTAAGTGTTTTAGTGACACTTATAGGCATTGGATATCTAATTTTTGTGGGTGTAGCCAATGAGATGAGCATGGAATGCATGGTAGAAATGACTTCCCACTAGGATGCATATTTCATTAGGCATAATGAATTATGGGCTGAATTGAGAAATGGTTTTGAAAAACTGTGAAATTGAAATGTGAATAAATTTGGTATTTTGAAAATGGTTTGGTTTTCAAAATGGTGAAATATGTAAAATGTGGAAAAGTGGAAAGCCACGTTGTGATAGTATTGTGCAATGTGAGTTGAAATGGGATTTGGTGATGTTTACGGAAGTGAGACTCATGGTTGTTTGTTTTCTATTTATAGAAATGGCACCAGGTAGGCGTCATAGAGACCAACCAGAAGTGGCCGATGAGAACATGATTGCACCTGATCCTCGGGTGAACCAGCAGTTAGTGCAGAGTATAGTGCATGCTTTCCAAGCTGTGGAAAGTGGAAACAAAGTGGATGAACCAAGTCATCTAGATCATGCAGTTCAGTTCCAAAAGCAGAATCCACCCATATTTAGGGGTGATTCAGAGCCAGAGAGGGAAGAAGTATGGTTGAATAGAATGAACAAGATTTTCGAGTTCTTGGGAACCCCAAGAGAGTTAAAAGTGAAGTTGTCCATGTATATGTTGGCAGATCATTCCATTTAGTGGTGAGAGTTGGTAGTCGATGTAGGGATGGATCAGGGTGTGAAGTGGGAAGGCTTCAAGGAAATGTTTAAAAAAAAATTCAACCCACATACGTTTAGAATTCAATGCAAGAATGATTTCTTCATTCTGAAGCAAGAGCATATGTCCATGACAGAGTATGCAGCTATGTTTATGAACTTAGTGTGGTTTTCACCCGAGGTGGAGCGTAGTACATTGTTGAAAGATCAAATCTTTGAAGCTGATTTGAGGCAAGAAATTCATTCCAAGATAGAGATGTTGTGTATAGATGATTACATAGAGATGGTGAATAGAGAATCGGTGGATGAGCTGGATCTTTTGGGCGCTCCGGGTGTAAGAAGCATGGTGGTACCCGTGATGAATTATGGAAACCCTGCTTTTTTATTACAATATAAACATGATTTATTACATAAAACTTAACTTGATACAACAAAGAAGATCGATAGGTTTAGTGTATTTGGGGATTAGGATCCTTACATAAAAACATAAAACATTAAATACAACATCTTTATTGAAAACTTCCTTTACATGACCACTATATCCTCTCGTACTTTGCATTGCATGGGATAACCTGAGGACAAGCAAAAGAAAAGGGTGAGCTATAAAGCCCAGTAAGGGAGTACACATGGAATAACATGAGGAGTAAAATACATGTTATAAAATAGGCATATGAATAGAGCATAAAAGAAACATGAACATAAAGGCATGATAAAGCATGATAATCATAACATGGAAATGTGGCAACAACACTTAACATTGAATTAGCATGAGCCAAGGATCATTGCACATGGAGCATGAGTAAACCCTCATTGCACATGAAGCACAAGTAAAACCTCATTGCACTTGAATTAGCATGAGTCAAAACTCCTTGCACATGATGTATCATGATACTATACTTTACCCAATGCATTGGAGCGCTATAAGGGTGCACCCTTCTTAAACATTTCATTTCATGCATAAGTGTGCCACATGGATTATAAAACATGGATTCATATAACATAATCATTTATTCCATGATAAAAGAATGCGGAATTAATACATGAAACTTTAAAATCAATAAGTAAATGTGCATAATGGTGAATACCCTTGATGAAGAAATGGGCATGGTATTCACTACACAATGACATTGGCTTAGAAAATCGGTGTGATTTCTGCAGAATAACGGCGTGACATAAGAATTCATAAAAAAGGATGATGAGAGAGAAAAGGGTTACTCATCATATTTACATGTAATGAACAGTAAGGAGTTCATATAGATACATGTCCCAACAATTGTAATGGAATTTAGATTCATGATACAAAAGTATTGCTTGAATATAAAAGAGGAGAGAGAAGTTCCCTTCGGAATTATGGCATAGTAACGGGTGTACATGGGAGGCATTTAATGAGAGGGAAAGGGGTCTCCGATCATTCAAAAAATAAGAGGGAAGTATGGGGGAGGTGCGAAACCATACCCCAACATTCATAATTGAAATTAAAAGGGCAATACAACTTATAGAAAATTGACATAAATGAGAAAGGAAGAATTAACCCTTACTTGGAAGTGTGCTTCCAGAGGCTAGAGAGAGGCTTGTTAGAGGCTTCTTGGGAGATTGGGGCCCGTTGGGAGGATTATAGAGAGAGTTGGGCAGGGGTTGGACGAACTCCGATGGATTTTAGTGAGGAGGAAGTGGGATCTTGGGTGGATTTATATAGGAAATGTGGGGGAATTCTTTATTATTTAGGTTTGGGTCCCCTTACATTAAATTAATCCAAACCACAAACTATCCCATGGTTTTTGCCCATGGTTTTTGGAAAAGGGAAGAGGAATAAAATAGTTTCAAGGACAAGGTCCGAACATATTAATATATTAGGGTTGCTTATGTGGAGGTGAGTCACACTCCCATGGAAATTAATTTAAAAAGGCCAAGTGTTGAATATGTCTTGAGGGGTTCATTAATGATTTGAAAAGTATGTCAAACAAACCCAAAATCACATTATTTTAATTATAAAACATATATTGGCCGAAAATAAGGATTATGGTATTTTATTACATCACCATTGTGTCATTATGATGTCATAAAACACATTATATATTTAAACAGTATTTAATTTTTACCCAAAAATTTGACTGTCTCAGAAAATTATGAAAAATTCACCGTTGGATAATTGTGACGTCCTGATTCTAGAAATGACATTTATTTTATCTACAAAAATTCCTAAATATGTTAATTTTCACTTTTACAATAAAAACCATCATTTATCGAAAATTCACGGGTTTTGACAGAAATGGAATTCAAACAATAATAAATTTTTTAATTGCATTCATAAAATTATAAGATCATTTATATTTAATAAAAATTAATTTAATAATGATATTATTATTTTATTAAAATATTATTTAGTTCAAAAATACCTTAATTTAATAAAATAGATTTCTTAATTAAATAATAACTAAAAACACCATTTGTACTTTAAAAACTATTTACAATGTATCAAAAATGACTAGAAATTATATTCATTATTATATAAAAAAATAATGTACATGAACATAGTACTACTTATTTGTTACCTAACCTCTTAAAACCACCACATAAGACCTAAGGGTAAGGTGTGCGATGGTGACAGACTCTTGGGGTGGCTCGGATAACATCGCTCGAGTGGTAATTTCAATCAACCTCCACTTTTCCCGTAGACGGTCACGTTCGAGCTTGACATGGTGAAGATCAGCTTGGGCTTGGTCAAGGGCGAAGCCCATGTATGCCACCTCTTTTCCAAGCTCCGACAAATGGGCTTCGTGTGGGGAAATTCTACTGGATGAGGCCATCGCTTCATTTTTCTGAGTAAGTTGGATTTGTTAAGGTCCTATATTTATACTAATCATGTGATCACTGTTCAATGGCTATATTAACAACGGTCAAAATTCTTAAAATAAAACCAAAGAAGTTGACATCTTATAAAAACATTTTTCATAAAGCGACATTAACTGGATCAGGAGGGATTTCCATTAATGAAAATTTGGGTCGTTACAATATTCCCCCCTTAAGAAATTTTTCCCTCAAAATTTTCCTTTTCCCACAGTAAAACAAATGTGGGTAACTCAGCTTCATCATATCCTCCGATTACCAAGTCGCTTCTTCAAACTTGTGGTTTCTCCACAATACCATGACGAGGGGAATTGTCTTATTTCGTAGAACTTTTTATCAACGATCTAAGATCTTCACTGGTTTCTCCTCATAAGAAAGATCTTCTTATAATTGTACCACCTCAGAAGAGAGTACATGTGATGGATCCAGTATGTACTTCCTTAAGAGGGATACGTGAAAGACATCATGCACCTTGGCCATAGTAGGGGGAACTGCTAGTCGATAGGCCACAACCCCAACATGATCAAGAATCTCGAAGGGGCCGATGTACCTTGGACATAACTTCCCATTATTTCCAAACCTCATGACCTTCTTCCACGGAGATATGCGTAGAAACACCATGTCTCCAACTTTAAACTCAAGGTCTCGTCGACGATTATATGCATAACTCTTCTGTCGACTCTGGGATGGCTTGATATGCTGCTGAATGGTTTTCACCTTCTCCACCATTTCCTCGACCATTTCTGGTCCAAGCAACTTTCGTTCACCATCCTCATCCCAACATGTCGGTGTTCTTCACCTTTTCCCATACAGGGGTTAATATGGTTCCATTTGGATGCTCGAGTGGAAACTATTATTATAAGAGAAATCAACCAGAGGAAGATGTTGATCCCATCCTCCTTTAAAGTCCATTGAGCACGCTTTCAACATATCCTCAAGTGTTTGGATAGTCCTCTCGGATTGGCCATCTGTTTGAGGATGATAGGCCCTACTGAAGTTCTATTCCGTATTCAGAGCATGTTGAAGACTCTTCTAAAACTTAGAGGTAAATCTTGGATCTCGTTCAGACATAAAATATAGTGGTACTCCATGCAACCTTACCACTTCCCTGATATATATCTGTGCTAGTTGATCCAAAGAGAAATCCTCTCGAATATAAATGAAGTTTCCAGTCTTTGTAAGATGATCCACAACAACCTAGATTGCATTGTTGCCTTTGGATGTCCATGGAAGTCCGGTGACAAAGTCCATGGTGATGTTCTCCCATTTCCATTCTGGTATGGGCAATGGTTGCATCATCCTCTTAGACTTCTTCCTCTCTACCTTCACTTGCTTACACACGAGGCACTTTGATGTATATTCAGTGATCTCCTTCTTCATATTATCCCACCAAAAGTTTTCTCGGAGATCTCGATACAGCTTTGTGCTCCCTGGGTGAATAGAGAAATTTGAACTATGTGCATCATCCAAAAGTTCCTTCTTCAGCTCCGGACTTGAAGGAACACATAGTCTTTTCCCAAACCGCACAATTCCTTCTTCATTAACATTAAACTCCGAGGATTTTCCATTTTTTATAGTTTCCACATTTTCTTGAATTCCCACATCATCTTTTTGAGCATCCTTTAACCTTTCCAAAAAATATGGTTGAGCGATCATTTATGAAAGGATTGATGATGTTCCCTTCTTTATGATTCCCACATACATCTTCATCAAGTCTAAGAAGATTGGATCCTTCTCAATTCTCATAATTGATAGAATCGATGGATCCTTTCTACTTAGGGAATCTGCCACCTTGTTCGCTTTCCCAGGGTGGTAATGTATTGAACAGTCATAATCCTTGATGAGCTCTATCTAACTTCTCTGGTGCATATTAAGCTCCTTCTGTGTGAATATATATTTAAGACTCTTGTGGTCAGTATATATCTCACATTTCTCTCCATAGAGATAATGCCATAAGATTTTCAAGGAAAAGATCACCGCCGCCAACTCTAGATCATGCGTTGGATAGTTTTTCTCATGGATTTTCAACTTCCTTGAGGCATAGGATATCACTTTATCATTCTGCATCAGCACACATCATAATCCCTTAATCGAAGCATCACTTAATACCACAAAACGCTCCCCACTTGTGGGTAAAGTGAGCACGGGTGCAGTGATAAGCCTCCTTTTCATCTCCTTGAAGCTTGCTTCACATTCATCACTCCAAGAAAACATTACTCCCTTTCAAGTTATCTTGGTAAGAGGGTTGGACAATCATGAGAAATTTCTCACAAATCTTCGATAACATCCAGCTAACCCTAAGAAGCTACGGATATCCATTACCGATGTTGGCCTCGTCCATCCCTCAGTTGCATCTGTTTTGGAGGGATCCACAGATATCCCATTGCTTGTGATGATATGGCCCAAGAATGAGACCTCCTTCAACTAGAATGTAGGACCCCGAGACACCCTAAGAGGGGATGGGTGAATCAGGGTGTCAACATTTTCTTCTTAATGTTGTGGATCTTGTTCCCACGTTGGTAGGAACTACTTAATCCTGTATGATGGATATGATCAGCAATGAAACATTCCCATGTAGAGAGATGACGCGACTATTTTTACTTGGTTCACCACTAAGGGCTACGTCCAAGGAGCATACACCGACAGGTTGTCGGTCGTACCTGAATCCACTATGCTTACCTAGCTGTAGATTACAATTGTTCAGGTATAGTCACTCTGTCCCAGGCTCACTTCCTTTACAAAGGTTCAGGGATATCTCACTGCTTCCCTCGTGTCACTCCCGTTGACTCCCCCTGGCTCACTGTTGTTGGTGAAGTCTCACTCAGTTTATAGACGTGAAGGTCTCTTCAATAGATTTGCATTGAAGTCTTTGTATCCTGTTCAGCATGATACTTTGCTTGCATCAGAGTCCTGAGTTGATGCCCTTTTTTATTCAACCTTTTACTTTAGTGAAATGACTGAATGCACTAGATCCCCTTGTCTTCGTTTGCCTGAATTACAATCACTTGTGTGATTTCTCAATAAATGAATCTCTGTTGAAGTCCAAATTTCATCCACCGATGAATACCCCTTTTCCCCTGTCCACTGGGCGAACAACCTTTGTAAAGGGCCTTCACAAAGTACCCTACTTCGCAAGGCTCCCAATTTTGGAAAGCTCAAACAAGTCTTCGCAGAGCCCCTGCCTTTTCACAAAGCTCAATCGCGAAGCACTCTCGCGATTCTCCAGCCTTCGCAATGCTGGGCTACCACGGAGCTCCTGCATCTTCTCGAAGCTCACTGAGCCAACGCAGGGTGCAAGGCTTTCGTGGAGCTAGAATAGCCGCCGTGAAGCTCCTCTTTCGCGAAGCAGACTGCCTTCGCGAGTAACCTTTGTGAACCGAGAGCAAAGGATTTTCGTTGAGATTCTCTCTTTGCTTCTCTTGAGGGGTCGGCCTCTATTTATAGGAAATTCCACCGACCCTCGACCCTTCCATGCAAAGTCAATGCAACGTCATCTCAAATCGCGAAGCTCCAAAGATTCTTCCGAAAATCTGTGCAAATCGCGAAGCACCACAGAAATTTTCCATTCGCGAAGCTTGACGTAATCGCGAAGAATCACCGTCAAAATACCTTCGCGCCTTCACCGTGAAGCTCCCTCGCGAAGCCCTTCTCCACCGCGATGCGCTTCAGCCTCTTCCATTCGCGAATCTTGATTTAATCGCGAAGAATCGCCGTCATCATTCCATCACGCCTTCTCCGCGAAGCTCCCTCACAAATCCCTTCATCGCCGCGAAGCTCTCCAGCCTCTGCCGTTCGCGAAGCTTGATGTAATCGCGAAGCTTGATGTAATCGCGAAGACTCACCGCCTCCATTATTCTGGTCTTCACGAAATCCAGTCTATGCATCCCATCTTCGCGAAACTCATGCCTTTTCCATATTAAATTATGATCTTCCTGGAAATCCACTTTTCGCGATTCTCACCAACCTCCAAATTTTGGACCCCAAAATTTTGGCAAACACTGGAAAACGGAGCCACCTTGTATCTGCTCATTTAGTCCACCTCCAGATCATCCATTCCTTTGTCGATGTTCCACGAATAAATCATGGATCATTATCCACAATCTTCGAACTCGACATGCCACCATGGAATCTCCATTGTCAACAAATTTGTATGTCGTATGTTTGCTTTGTCAACAAGCACGATCACCTCAACAACACTTCTTCTTGGTGAAATGTATCCTTCAACAACTCTTCTGCTTTTATCACAAACTCCTCCATCGTGATATGTATTCTTTGAAGGCATATATTTACCATCATCATCTTCTATGACAATGTGATTTGCATGGCTATCTCAGAATTCCAATCCTAGCACGACCATCTTATATTTCCAATCATTGGAACATTGTCTTATTCATCAACCGTCATGATCAACTTCATGAAAACCATGTGAATCAATCCGTCAAGAAGTCTCTAGCATTGTTCTCACGCAATCATGATTAATTGCATGGTCTTCATCAAAACCCATTGGTTCTTATGCAATAAGGAGGAATTGCATGGTCTTCATCCAAAAACACCATACTTGGATGGATTACTCCTCACATTCTTAATTTTTGTAAACAATGTATCACCTTTGACACATGTTCTTTGAACTTAAGATCAGCACAACAATAATCTGAATCACTACTCCTATACTTCATCGGAGTACTTCATGATCTCTTTCATTTTGATATTCCATTGAAAACTATTGATAACAAATACAAACCTATACACAAAGTGGTTCCAACACAGAACTCACACTTTCTGTACTTTGCATAGATCCTCTCCTTGTGCAAAGTCTCTAGTACAGTTCTTAAATGCTCCTCATGATCCTCCTTGTTTTTGGAGTATATTAGAATATTATCTATAAAGACTACCACAAATTTGTCAAGGTAATCTCTAAAGACTCTATTCATCAATTCCATGAATATTTCTGGAGCATTGGTGAGTCCGAAAGGCATTACAATGAATTCATAGTGCCCGTATCTTGTACGAAAAGCAGTCTTGGGGACATCTTCCTTCTTCAGCCTTACTTGATAATATCCCGACTGCAAATCCACCTTGAAGAAGTATTGTGCTCCACACAGCTGATCAAACAAGTCATCGATTCTTGGGAGAGGATACTTGTTCTTTATCGTGATTTTGTTAAGTTTATGATAATCGATGCAGAGCCGCATTGACCCATCCTTCTTCTTGACGAAGAGGACTAGTGCACCCCATGGTTAAGCACTTGGGCATATAAACCCTTTATCCAGAATATCCTGTAGTTGTTTCTTTAGCTCTTCAAGCTCAAAAACAGCCATTTAATATGGAGTCTTGGATATTGGTAATGCCCGAGGTATAAGTTCAATTGGGAACTCAACATCTCTTCTTGGAGTAAGACTAGGCAGTTCCTCGGGAAACACTTCCGTGAATTCCCTCACAATAGGCATTTCTTTAAGGATGGTTTCTTCTTTGGACTCAATCATCTGAGCCAGATACGCCTGCTCATAGGGCAGTAATATCCATGCTTTAGATGACGGAGCTAAAGGAGATTCATCGTCCTACTGACACTTGTAAAGAATCGGGGGTCGATTCTCCATATGGAGTGTGGTTTCCCTCTCCCGACGATTTATGTAGGCTCTATATAAGGAAAGCCAATCCATGCCAAGAATTGCATCAAATTCCACCAGAGGGAGTATGACGAGGTTCGCCGGGAAATTCAATCTGGATATTATAACAGGGGGGACTTATATTCATGGGATGCAATGATTGCCCCATTTTCCCTACTCATCGACATCTTTACTTCCATGATTTGTGGTGGTGCTGGGATTATTCTACTAAACTTTCGAGATATAACAGAATGCGTAGAACCTGAATAAAAAATTATGTTCTCTATTCTTGAATGAATAACTAGCATACCTTCCCCACTTCGTTGTCGGGGTTCACTTTGGCAGAAGTGATGGAAAAAGCTCTTCCTTGCTGTATTGGAGGTTGTTGGTTGCCTCCGATAACCCTTGGATTAGGGAACTGATTTTAAAAATGACCCGGTTCTTTGCATTTACAGCATTGAATAACACGTTGAGGTTCGAACGGAGCGTTCCTCTCCTTTGTCGCAGCCGCGGGTCCTTGTTTCCGACAGTTAATAGCTAGTTTCCCTTCTCTTCCACACCTGAAGCATTTTCTCATCCCCTTAAAGAAAATTTCCAGGGTGCTTCTTTCTGCACTTTTGGAAAGTGGGGTTATAGAACTTCTTAGCGCCGTTGGATTTATCCATCGACCCAACGGCATTGAATTCCACCTTACGCTTCTTATCCCTATGATACCCCTGTGATTCTTCGATCTCCATTTCGACCTTGACTGCACATCGGACAATTTCCTCATAGTTGTCGAAGTCACGGATCTCTAATGCTTTTCGCAAGCTAGGATTCAGCCCACCAAAGAAGTGGTCAACCTTGCATTCGGGGGTAACGACAAAGCTGGAAGCATATCGTGCAAGCCTTGTGAAGTTTTCCTCGTACGCTCCAATGGATTCCTCATCTTTTTTCTTGAGGGAAAGGAGGTCCCTTTCCATCTTAAGCCGGAGGGTGTACAGAAAATATTTATCGAAAAACATCTTCTGGAATTCCTTATATTCCAAATCCTCGATCTCGTCCTCAGGTTTCTTATTTTTGATCAACGTCCACCATTTATCAGCTTCACCCTCCATACGATAAGCAGCCAGGAGAACCTTCTCTTATTCAGAACATTGGAGGATGGAGAAGAACTTTTCAATGGAGTTGATCCATTGTTCAGCGATCATGGGATCAGATGATCCACTAAAAGTAGGAGGCCTTTGTCTCATGAATCTCTCAATAGCGACTTGTTCTTTATTGGGGGGGGGGGGGGTTGAACGTTCCTCTTGACACATGTTTCTATTCAAAACATGAGTTAGATGAGAGAGAATCCTGACAAAGTTCGCGATTTCTGCTTCCATTGGATTTGGCATTTCATTAGTATAGTCATCACACTGATCTTCACAACGGTTGTTAGCCCAAGTCCTCCTATTATCGGCCATTGGCTGGAATAAAAGGAAAGTTAGGGGTAACCCATAAAGTGTAATCCAAAGATAAAAGTTGATGACTCAAAAATAAACATTTATTTCCTTAACTCATGAGTCTATAGGCTTCAATCTAGTATTTTTATGATCTACTTTCTAACATACATTCTTAGGGGTATTTTTCCATTAATAAGGGTTCATACTAACATTGTTAATTTACCAAAAACATATCCCCTGAGAGTGTCGTAACGAAGAGTGCAGCAAGGACCGTTTTCGTGCACCGGTTCCCGTTCGAGTCTATCTCAAAGCGGTGTTTTCGGGTTTTACCCCAAGGATACATCTGTGCCAGAGCCGCTTCTACCTACTCATATCCAGATAGGGATGTATTTGTTTTGATAAACCACTTACATAGTATTTACCAAAACTTATGGATGTTTTTATTATAAATATTCTTGTACCTATGGATTACTAGGGTTTTCCTAATCCCAAAAATAACTAAACCTATCCTCTGATACCAACTATGGCAACCCTGTTTTTTTATTACAAATTAAACATGATTTATTACATAAAACTTATCTTGATAAAACAGAGAATATCGATAGGTTTAGTATCTTTGGGGTGTATGATCATTACATAAAAACATAAAACATGAAATACAACATCTTTATTGAAAACTTCCTTTACATGACCACTACATTCCCTCGTACTTAGCATTGCATGGGATAACCTGAGAACATGCATAAGAAAAGGGTGAGCTATAAAGCCTAGTGAGGGAGTACACATGGAATTACATGAGGAGTACAATACATGTTAGGCAATAGGTATATAAATAGAGCATAAAGGAAACATGAACATAATGTCATGATAAATCATGATAATCCTAACATGGAAATGTGGCAACAACACTAAACATTGAATTAGCATGAGCCAAGGCTCATTGCACATGGAGCATGAGTAAACCCACATTGCACATAAAGCACGAGTAAACACTTGTTTCACTTGATTTAGAATGAGTCAACACTCATTGAACATGACGTATCATGATACTATACTTTACCCAATGCATTGGAGCGCTATAAGGGCGCACCCTTCTTAAACATTTCATTTCATGCATAAGTGTGCCACATGGATCATAAAACATGGATTCATAAAACATAATCATTTATTCCACGATAAAAGAATGTGTAATTCATACATGAAACTTTACAATCAGTAATTAAATGTGAATAAAGGTGAATACCCATGATGGAGAAATGGCCATGGTATTCACTACACAATGACATTGGCTTAGAAAATTAGTGCGATTTCGGTAGCGTAACGGCGGGACATATGAATTCATAAAAAAGGTTGATGAGAGAGAAATGGGTTACTCGTCATATTTAAATGTAATGGAAAGTAAGGAGGTAATATAGATACATGTTCCAACAATTGTAATGGAATTTAGATTCATGATACAAAAGTATTTCTTGAATATAAAAGAGGATAAAGAAGTTCCCTTCGGAATTTCGACATAGTAACAGGTGTACATGGGAGGCATTTAATGAGAGAGAAAGGGGTCTCCCATAATTCAAAAAATAATAGGGAAGTATGGGGGAGGTTTGAAACCATACCCCAACATTAATAATTGAAATTAAAAGGGAAATACAACTTAAAGAAAGTTGACAAAAATGAGAAAGGAAGAAAAAACCCTTACTTGGAAGTGTGCTTCCAATGGCTAGAGAGAGTATTGTGAGAGGTTTCTTGGGATATTGGGGCACCTTGGGAGGATTATAGAGAGAGTTGGGTAGGGGTTGGACGAACTCCAAGGGCTTTGAGTGAGGAGGAAGTGGGAGCTTGGGTGGGTTTATATAAGAAATGTGAGGTAATTCTTTATTATTTAGGTTTGGGTCCCCTTACATTAAATTAATCCAAACCACAAACCATCCCATGGTTTTTGCCCATGTTTTTTGGAAAAGGGAATAGGAAAAAAATATTGTACAAGGCCATGGTCCGAACTTATTAAAATATTAGGGTTTCTTATGTGGAGGTGAGTCACACTCCCATGGAAATTAATTTAAAAATGCAAAGTGTTGAATATGTCTTGAGGGGTTCATTAATGCTTTGAAAAGTAAGTAAAACAAACCCAAAATAACATTATTTTTATGATAAAACATATATTGGCCGAACATAAAGATTATGGTATTTTATTACCTCACCATTGGTTCATTTTGTTGTCATAAAACACATTATATATTTAAACGGTATTTAATTTTTACCACAAAATTTGACTGTCTCAGAAAATTATAAAAAATTCACCATTGGATAATTTTGATATCCTGATTCCAGAAATGACATATATTTTATCTACAAAAATTTCTAAATATGTTAATTTTGACTTTTAAAATAAAAACCAACATTTATCGAAAATTCACGGGTTTTGACAGAAATGGCTTTCAAACCTTAATAAAAATTTTAATTGCATTCATAAAATTATAAGATCAGTTATATTTAATAAAAATTAATTTAATAATATTATTAATATTTTATTAAAATATTATTTAATTCAAAAATCCCTTAATTTAATAAAATAGATTTCTTAATTAAATAATAACTAAAAACACCATTTGTACTTTAAAAACTATTTACAATGTATCAGAAATGACTAGAAATTATATTCATTATTATATAAAAATAATAATGTACATGAACATAGTACTACTTATTTTTTACGTAACCCCTTAAAACAGCCACATAATACCTATGGGTAAGGTGTGCAATGGTGACAGACTCTTGGGGTGGCTCGGATAACATCGCTCGAGTGGTAATTTCAATCAACCTCCACTTTTCCTGTAGACAGTCACATTCGAGTTTGACATGGTGAAGCTCATATTGGGCTCTGTCAAGGGAGAAGCCCAAGGATGCCACATCTTTTCCTAGCTCCGACAAATTGGCTTCAAATGGGGAAATTCTACTGGATGATGCCATCGGTTCTTTTGTTTGAGTAAGTTGGATTTGTTAAGGTCCTATATTTATACTAATCATGTGATCACTGTTCAATAGCTATAATAACAACGATCGCAATTCTTAACATAAAACCAAAGAAGTTGACATCTTATAAAAACATTTTTCATAAAGTGAAATTTAACTGGATCAAGAGGTATTTCCATTAATGAAACTTTGGGTCGTTAAAGGAATAGTGGGAACTCTAACGCTGGGTTTAAGCGGAGGATGGAAACTTATTCCTAGGGCGGGAGTATGGAAAATAATCGGATGGTAGGATCAGTGAATCTTCCTCTGAATCCCCAGATCTAACCAGGATGTTCTTAGTGTGGTTTGGAGAGCCACATCAAGCGAGATTATATGACACAACCACGAGCATGTCATAATTGTAAGTAGATGGGGAATCTGCGACGTTATTGTTGGAATTCTCTGAGGTCGGGTGCGCGTGATACTTTTCAGGGATCACAGACGCTATATGCTTCGACGGGATAGGGACAACAACACACCCCTTGTTAGCAGAGTAAAGTGGGTCATGGTGATTTTCGGAATACCACGACGCCTCAGCAGGGAAATAAAGAGAAGAGCGTGGTAAGAAAACATGTGTTTGGAGCTGATCAGGTGGTGGTGGATGATCAGTCGGGACCATCCACAGTGTGAGGTACTATTATTTTAAATTCTACCTTGATGAAAGTGATGTTTGATATGGGTTCTTCAAACTCTATTATTACTGCATGTGCGGTTGATTTGCTTGGTTTGATGGTAGAAATGATTCCCTTGGGATTAAAACATCAAACTCCTCTGGGTCTAAGAGAGTGTCGAGCCTTCTTGTGTAGAGCATGTTGAATCATTGTGGATGAGGTTGAGCTGATTTGGAATTTCTAAATGCTTGAGATGGATGGGTATGATGTAATCTTAGGAATGGGTTGGATGGTGGTTTCCAAGGCCCACATTGTCTGCGATGAGTGAAAAATGCCTCTTACGACACATGATGGTGTTAGACAACTCTTTAGAGAAGAGAGGCATGAAAGGAGAGGTGAAATGGGTTTGTTGGCACCAGCCGTAGGCACAATATCGTATCAGTTGGCGGTGTTGTTGTTGGAATCAGAAATGGGAGTTGAGAAGAGTGTTCTTCCGAAGCATGAGAATCCCTTGGAGACAGTTCTAGGGATCATGAGGGATCGGTAGTTGTATGCCACATTTTCGAAGTGTGATTTTTGGATACAGGAATTTCGTTTTCTTGGCCATGTGATTTTTGAAAGGGGTGTTTCAATAGATCTGAAAAAGATAGAGGATGTTATCTCATAGCAACCGCTAAAGAATGTGTTTGAGGTACTAAGTTTCCTTGGTCTAAATGGGTATTATCGGCGTTCTGTTCGTGATTTCTCACATTTGGCTTCACCGATGACAACTTGGACAATAAGTAATGTTTCATTTCAGTGGAATGAACAATGTCCATAGTGTTTGAAAGAGCTAAAGGGTATCCTTACAACAGCACCAATCTTGGTGTTTCCAGAACTAGGAAAACAGTACGTGGTGTATTGCAATGCATCAGGATCCGGGTTGGGGTGTGTTCTCATTCAAGGGAATCATGTGGTTGTGTATGGCTCACAAAAGTTGATAGTTCCTGAGAAGAATTACCATACTCATGATTTGGAATTGGCTGCAATAGTCCATGCTTTGAAAGTGTGGCGTCATTATCTCTTCGGTGAAAAATTCATAGTATATATAGATCATAAGATCTTGAAGAACATTTTCTCCCAAACTGATTTGAACTTGAGGCAAAATATATTGATGGAATATCTTAAGATGTTTGATTTTGACTTAATGTACACACTGGGTAAGGGAAATTTGGTGGCAGATGCCTTAAGTAGAAAATCATATGCTCAGATAGTGAAATAGGAATCGTACCAGTGGCAGTTGATGTCAGGTATAGTCGATAGGCGGTTGGAATGTATGGACCATGAAAACAGAGCAGTCTTCTTTCTGGTTTTGTTGATTCCTAACTTGGTTGGCTTGGTTAAAGAGGAACAGATATATTATTTGGAGTGTGTGACCATGGGGTCGAGACTCAATGGTAGGAAGACCATTGAGGGTTGGAAACTGAATGGAGATTCAGTTTTGTGTTTTCAGAATCGTATGGTTGTACTAGTTTCTTTTCATGAGGATCTTCTTAGGGAGTATCATCATTCTAGGTGGGTTGTTCATCTTGGAATTCAGACAATGTGTAAAGAATTTAAAGAGCATTTCTAGTGGCTGGTATTAAAATAAGAGTGATTGAGTGCGTTTCGAGATGCTTGACTTGTTAGCAGGTCAAGGTAGGACATCAGAGGCCAGCACGAATGTTGCAGACTTTCCCAATCCCTGTTTGGAAGTGGGAACAAATAGAGATGGGTTTTTTCACTGGTTTCCAAAGAACAGTCAGAAAGAACGATGCCATTTGTGTGATAGTGGATCGACTAACAAAGTCGGCCCATTTCATTGAAATTCATGAATCTCATATGGTAGAGGATCTGTCAAAAATCTATATCTGGGAGGTGGTAAAGAGGCATGGTGTTCCAGTTTCGATTGTATCTGATAGAGATCCAAGTTTTACATATCGTTTCTATAAATCCTTGCAGTAAGCCCTTGGGACACAGTTTACTATGATCACGGAGTATCACCCTTAGATGGATGGTTAATCCGAGAGGATGATACAAACTTTGGAGGATATGTTGTGGGCTTTTGTTAGGGATTTTGGTGGCTCGTGGGAGGAGCACATATCGTTGGTTGAGTTTTAGTACAATAATAGTTATCAGGAATCCATACATATGGCTCTGTTTGAAGCGTTGTATGGGCAGTCATGTCGTTCTCCACTATGTTGGGTGGAAATAGGTGAGTCCTTGATAGTTTGACCAAGCCTTTTCTAGGAGACTACCGAGAAGATCAAGCTTATCAGAAAGAGAATGGAGATGGCTCAGAGTCATCAGAAATCATATGCGGATCATCGTCGATGGTCGTTGTTTTTCGAGGTGAGTGAACATATTTTCTTGACGATCTCTCCTAGGTTGGGACATCGTCGGTTTAGGAAGTATGGAAAGTTATATCTGAGGTATATTAGACCTTTTGAGATTCTTGAGAAGGTTGGTGATGTGGCTTATCATCTGTCTTTTCCACCTAAGTTTAGTGCGGTGCACAATGTGTTTCATGTGTCGTAGTTTAAAAAGTATCAGCCGTATCGTGACCATGGGATTAGATAAGATCATGTTGAGCTATAACCAGACGCTTCGTTGGTGCATGTGACAGTGTGGGTTGTGGATTTCCAAGAGAAAGTCATGCATGGTAAAATCATCAGTTTTTTTCGTGTTTTGTGGATGCACGGATAGATTCAGGAGGAGGCTTGGGAGCGGGAGAAAGATATTGTCTAGCAATGGTCTGAGCTATTTAGGCAATGGTTTGGTTCACTGCTTTCCGAGGACGGAAATTCCAATGGTGGGGAAAATGTAGAACCCACAGTTTGAGGTGTATATCCTTTTTTATGCCTTGTTATGTGTTTAATGGGCATGTGATGAGTTGGGAAGAGGTTGGGAGAGTTTGGAATGGTTTTTAATGAGTTTGGGGGATTTTCTTAGGGAGCACAGTTTGAGCACGGTTAGTTGAAACCGTGCAAATTCTCCAGGAAACCGTGTATGGGGAGACAGTAAGCTTCACACGGCTTTCGCACGGTTTTCCAAACTATGTGAGGAAACCATGCAGACCCTTCCACTCGAGGCAGTATTGTGCACACGGTTAGTGCACGGTTTTCCATATCGTGTGGGTTAACCGTGTGGCCACATAAAAAGGGGTTCTAAAACCTAGCCTCACTTGGGATTGCCTCATTCCTCTCCAAAATTCCTCCCACTCGATCCTAACTTGTGGTATTCAGTTTTCAAGGGTTGGAGGGTCTCTACCACTCATTTTGGAAGAATTTTTAAGAGATTTCTTGGTGGATTGAAGGTGGATTCTCCCGGGTAAGTCTCTCCTCTTGGTTTTCTTGTGGTTTCCTCTAGATCCACATCTCTCTCTTTCTTGGTTTCTAGATCTACACTTATTGTGTGTAGATCTAGGGTTTTGGTTTCCTTGGATGATGATTTTAAGGCTTGTGAATGTTATGTAAGGGGATAATGAGAGGTTTTGGTGGTGTGTTCTCCGGATTGGAGGTGTGGTTGCTCGTGGGTCGATTTCTCAGGAATCCTAAAGGTTGGTGGATTCTCTCTCGACTCCACTTGTTTAGAACTAGTGGTTCATTGTTTATACATAATTTTTTATCCTGAAAAATTAATTGTTATTTTTTGTGAGAATTTTTTTGGAAATCCCTTGGGTGATGTTTTGGGGACTTTGGGGGAAAAGGGGTTTTATGGTGAAATGATTTTGTTGGGGATTTTAAAATGGTATGCTATGGTTGATTTGTGAAAATGATTAATAGAAATGGTTTTCAATAAATAGGTAGTTTTATTGAAATATTGTTTGGTAGGGAAAATGATTTTCAATAAATGGGTGATTTATTGAAGTGGATTGCTATGCAATGGAATGGGTTGATCTCATAATATTGTGACCTTGTTGGGTTTATGCTTGGTTTGGATTTATTGAAATGTTGTGTGGAAGTGGGCGGGATGTCTCTCTATAAAAGGATATAGATTGTGGTCGAACGAACCACCATGTGGGTAGTGGTCAGGAAGTACCACTAGTTGTGAATGGATGAACGGGTTGGGTGGAAGTCCCACCATTTTGGTTGTTTTGGTGATAAGGGGTTGGGAAGAAGGCCCACCATTTTGGTTGTTTTGATGTTAATGGGTTGAACAGAAGTCCCATCGTTTTGCTTGTTTTTGTGTGAATGGGTGAACGGGTTGGGCGAAAGTCCCACTGTTTTGGTTGTTTGTTGTGCATTGCTTTGCATGTTGGAAATTGTTGTTCTAGTGTGTAAATGATGAAATGTCTTGTGTCATGTTTGTTTGGCTTTCCCTTGGTGGTTTGGTTTGGGTCAGATGGCTTGGTAAGCATGTGTTTGGCTTGTTTTAATGGTTACACTTGTGATTTTTTTATATAAATTGTTTTATATAAATGTGCTAATAGTTTTATCCTAGTGGCGTGTGTAGGGAAGTCATTTGGGGAAAACCTTCTGAGTTTTAGTACTCACCCCCTATAAGGACCCGACCTTACACATTACATAATCTTGAATTAAATGAATAATTCACATTGAGGATCTTTTCATGTTTAATGTTTTAGAGAATTAGGCATAACAATTACATTACGTCTCAAAAATTTCAAATTAGAAACTTCTACTCAGTTTCAATTTTTTTCATAAAATAAAAACTCTTGAATAAAAGAGACGTTTCTAGTTCCATGTTTTAGACAGCATCAATTTTCCTTGATCCCATATTTGACCCTATTCCACTTTATGTCCTGTGAAAAACATTTCAAAAACTTGGGATAAGCATAAAAATATCTGTTAGGGATACACAAATAAAGAAAACTATTAGTTTTTCAAAACATTATGAAAACCATGAATACATTAATATAAGTAATAATTTTCACCTTTATGAAGTAGTAAATACTCTTCACTGAATAAAAGATTACTACATACCCTTTTTTAACCAAAATATTACCATAAAACCAATATAAAGAACACATAACATATAAAGGTAACTTGGGAGATAAACATTATTAAGTGGAATAACCATATGGTTGACTTCCACAAATATCACTAAATGGAATAACCATACGACTGACTTCCAAACCCAATTCATTGGAGGTTATAACGTAAAAAACCATCCTAGTTTATCACAACACCACCCATCATTTGGTTTATCATGTAACCACCCATCAAATGTCCAAGTACAATCATAAAAAATAAAATATTGAATATATAACCATTTCACTAATAACATTTCATTTGAAATCACAGTATGTAATTTCAAGGTATTGAAATAATCATTGCATTTTCATAAACCATTTAAAAATAGATTTTTGAATCAATGTTTCCCATAACACTTTGAAGATTTTAATGGAATTATAATTTTAATACAGTAATTTCTATATAAATAAATACTCAAATCCATTTTTAAAACATGGACATTAAATATAATTATTTAGAATAATAAATCTTTAAACATTTAAAACGATATTTTAGTTAAATTGTTTTTAACAAAATGGGATTCTCTTGAATACAAATAATTGAGGAATAACATTTAATAAGAACTTTATAATATCATGAAAATAAAGGGATTCAGGGTATAATATGTCAAAGGATGATATATAGACCATATAATAGTGAATTGGTGCATAACAAAAATGAACACTCAGTGGAAATGTAAATTGAGATGAAATCCCTTATAAAGATGGTATCCTTAAATTAAGGATAAATCAATCACATAATTATGTCTGAAAAAAATAAATACACCCAATATAAGTGGATATTAATTATAAAACAATAATATTTCATTCACACATATTCATAGGATGACATATTCAAGATGTACAAGTTGAACCCAAAGAATTGAAATTGGGTTAAGAAGTTCCCTTGTAAAAATTCGACAGCCTAACGACGTCACTTTTAAATTCAGAAAATGAGTTGATGAGATAAAAATGGTATCTCATAACTTCTACATAAAATTTTACATCAATAAGGATATAGAAGAACATATCCCAACATAATAATATGTTAATTAAAAGACATAACAAAAAGAAGTCTTTTAAAAAGAGGAGGCTGAAAGGTTCCCTTACCGATTTGGTGACTTACAAAACATACGCCACATGAAAGAAGGATAATACAATGAAGATGTAAATACTCATAAATGAAATTATATTATAAAAATAGTACAATAATGGTCCGTACATACACCACAAAAAAGGAAATAGTTGAAAATATAGCATGAATCTCATGGGAATAAAAAGTGGGATAAAACCCATTACCTCGTTGTAATCAATCGAGTCATATGACAAAAACATAATAACCACAAAATTAATCACACAATATAATGAATATAAATATAATCATGATAATATATATCAATGGTAGTATACATGACACCACATGAAATAAATAAGTGGCGAACAATGGAAATCTCACGGAAATAAAAGGGAGATAAGAAATCCCCTTACCTTGTGTCCTATTTGACTCATATGTTCTGTGTTCTTCCTGAATAATAAACTTATTTTATTCTATAATTAATTAAGTAAATTTTTAAAGTTTATTATTAATTTTATATCACTTATTATCTTTCTATAAAACTAGTTAATTATTTGAGTTCATATTGGATATTTTATCAATGTTCGGAACTTTAGTCAAAAATGAACTTGTTATGATTACAATTTGTCCATGTGGTCAAAATTACATTATATATATAATGATATTCATGATTTATATATCATATAAATCATATATATCCAGTACTAATATGTATTTATAATAGTACATAACATTTTGGAGACAAGAAATGAAATGCACGGTTCATGGAGACGGTAAGTCGTACGTATGCATGATTGCTACTTTCATTTCCATTTCATATTTTAATGGAATTAAAACTTAATGATACTTATTTATATTATAATTCCAGTATAATATAATATATAATATCATTAACTTTATCCTTTATACATCCCACATAGTCATATCACTTTGAGGGGGCGATAGTCCGCACTTCCTCAAATGAAATTATCATGTTTACCCATTATGGAAACCATAAAGGTAGGATATAAATGTAAAATAAAGTAACACAAAGAAAATATAAACATAATATATATCATATAGAGATATAGTTCCATATTAATATCCACCATTAGAGACAGTAGGAGATAATCGAACAATCATCGTTTAGTGAGGCATTAGTCTGCCATCCATAGAAACGGTATGTTCTTCACCCATTAGATGGACGTGTGTGTAAGTGTAGTTGAAATACTTCTCATAAAAACGTCCTAGTATATTGAGGATACTGGTGTTGTTATAATTGAAAGGAATAAAAAGATTTTAGGTGTTGGAGAAGTAAAATAAAAGAAAAGAAGTTAAGAGGAATCATTACATTTAATTTGGGTAACTTCCTTTGGTTTGAACCAAAAGGACTTATTGATGTGCATTCTGCCTAAGGTAAGGCTTCTAGGAGGATGATAGGGATATATATAGCTTAATTGGGAATAGTTTGGATGATCCAAGAGGATTTAGAGATGTGAGTAATTGGTTTGAAGTTGTGTCCTTTTATAAGGGGGGAGGGGCTCTTTAGGAAAGTGTGAAAATATTATTTTATTATATATTTATATTCAGTTTCTAAAGGTCAAAAACTAATTACAGTTAAAGATAAGATGACTCATGGTAGAAATAAAATCATACAATAAGAATTGTATAGGTTTTGGATGTTATTTTAATATTAACAATCTTATTTATTTAAATCGATTTTTAATGAGGTATAAACTACATAATTATTGCTTCATAAATAATTTAATTTATTTGTTGTCAAAAAATTATAAAAAAAATTATCATGATGTATTAAATCTTTGTATATTTCCAATGAATATTTATATATGAAAATATTACTTATATAACCTCATGTAAAAAATAAATTACTAAAATATATTTGTTTGTGTCATTTTTTCCTTTACATTAAATTAATTAATATAAAGTGTCATTATAACTCTTAAGTGGATTAATGAGGTCCCAAAATCGACCCAAAGAAGCCCATGGTAGTCCATTACTCTTCCAATAAGGTTAGGAAAAGTGTTAAGGTAATTTCTTAATATTATGATATTCGTTTTACCTTGAATTACCCTATTTACCTTTAACCGTGATAAATACAAGTCCGAAGTTACTATTCACAAAAAAAAATATTTTCATCTTATTGAACCATATTTTACTTAATAATAACAACCATGTATGTCATATTTTCATAGTTCAAATCACAAAAGCGATAAAATTTCATTTAAATGAAAAATTCGGTTTTTTAACTACTACTAAGTGGTTTCACAATTCATCAAAATTTGATGTTTTTCAGAAAAAAATATCAAAAATTCAAACAAAAATATATTTGATGTTCTGAATTCAAAAATGATTTCTATTGTATAAAATTAAAAACATATAAGTTTCATTAATTAATTTAAAATTAATTTTCATTGTCAAAAAATCCTGTTCTTAAGAAATAATAACTATCAAAAGATTGACATCATTTGTATCCAATTTCAAAATGATATTATTTTACAATGACCAAAATTAGATTAAATGGTAAACAAATTTCTAATTACACCTTAAAACCATTTAAAATGATAATCTAACCATATAAATTTATTATATTAGAAGTAACTTTTGAATTAAAATACAGTATTTTTTACTATTCATTAAAAAATGAACTTTATCAGAAAAATAACAAAAATTTACCCGAAGTAAATTTTGATGTCCCTAATCTAAATAATAATATTATTTTGTCAAATATAACATATAAAAATTACCAAAACAATATTTAAAGAGGGTTCTCCATCAAAAGGCGGTAAATTGACCCTTTACTGAATATTAGAGTATTCATGCTTAAAAATAAATTCATTCATATTTTAAACCCCTAACATTTAATGGATAATTGTAAAAAAATTTAACAAACACATATAATCATATTTTAGTTAGTTATATTCATTTCTACCAATACAATGGCTAGGCATTTACTACCATTTAGAATAATAATATTATATTATTAGTGTGAAACATAAGATTTAAAAGAAACTCGTTGTTGCGTATCTAGTATTCCATCGAACATAGCGTCCCATTTAATGTAAAATTAATACTTAATCCACAAATTTTAATAAATATTAAAATGTCAGGTTCTCTATTTACCTGAGATGTTACATGCTTCCCCCATTTTGTAAACTACGTCCTCGCAATTTTAAATTCGGGATCAGAAACATCATTGAAAGTCCCACATTTTAAAAATAGTAAATAAAATGATCACTTTAAAATAAATTTAGAGAAGTAAAAAAAGGTTACCTGAGACAACAGATACTAAGATTCCATGAAAACATGTATATGGAAGAGAATCTAACTCTCATAAATTAATAGAGTGATAGAGAACTTGACCACAAAAATTTAACCAACACAATACCATAAGTTTGTGGTTGGGTAAAAGTCTGATGATAAAAGTGGGCTTATAATATTTTTTCATAAAGATGATTTTCATAGAGTTTAATAATTTTATTTATAACAATACTAATATCGTAATGAAATATACTTACACATCATGTAGAATGTCGTCCTTTAATAAAATTATACCGCAAACTCATCTTTTCTCCAAACGATGAGTATTTAGGATGAGTTGTTCACATTAAAAGTGTTATAATCAACTTCGAGAGAATCACATAATCCAAAAAATAGGAACTGTATATTTCCCTTGCCTTTAGATATTAACTAAAACCAAAATGTTTACTACAAGATCATATAATCCACCAAAAGGATAATCCTTTATAAAAATAAATACTACTATTAATCTCCAAAATTCAACAAAAAGTACGCAAAGTTCAAGAAATACCATTTAATACAAAATTTTCCTTAAAATTCATCAAAATAATACAAACTAATATTGAAAACCAAAACTCCGAAGTATTTAAATCACATATTCTTTCACAATAAATCATAATATTTATCCCCAAAAACATCGACTACTCTTAAAGTCTCATACTGAATTTTAATTAACCTAATAACATATTCTCTATGATATTTTAATCATTTCCATAAATAACCCAAATCACCATATATACACAATAAAAACATAAATTCTTCCAAAATAATATTTCAACCATTACTCCCAAATTTAAATCCCAAGGTATTCTATTTCTCTTAAGCATATTGTGTTCCCATAAGAAAGAATGTCTTCCAAAATAGCCTTTATCACTTAATGACCAAATCATTTTCCTATACTAATAATGTACATTTGATAAAACATATAATCCAAAATAAACTCATTCTTGATCAATAAAATAATTTAAGTAAAAATAATTAGTCATACTAACCAAGGACTTCACGTAGTCCAGTGGTAGGTGATAAATCCCAATCTCACTTTAGTTGTGGGTTCTATTCCCGCAGCTTTGTCTAATTTGACGGGGTGTCACACGGTCTACGGGTTGTCCATTTTCAAAAACTATAAAATTTCATAAAATTCCAAAAAAAAATACAAATTCCTCAAAAATAACAATAACATAATTTATCCTCAAAGGTTATCTAATACCTTTCATTTTTCACCGTAAAATTTAATAATCATTTATCACTTCTAGAATAACTATGAATCTTTTTATTATGTTAACCAATATAGTTAGGTCAATTATGATTAAATTACACCCTACCCTCTAAAATTATCTAAAAATACCTTTGATACCAACTATAAGGACCTAAACTTAAACATTACATAATCTTGAATTAAATGAATAATTCACATTGAGGATATTTTCAGGTTTACAGTTTTAGAGAATTTGGAAAAACAATTACATTAAATCTCAAAAATTTCAAAGTAGACACTTCAACTCAGTTTCCATTTTATTTTCATAAAATAAAAACTCTTGAATAAAAGAGATATGTCTAGTTCTAGGTTTTTGACAGCATGATTTTTCCATGATCCCATCTTTGACCCTATTACACTTTATGTCCTGCGAAAAACATTTCAAAAACAAGGGATGCACATAAAAAGCTCAGTAAGGGATATAGAAAGAAGGAAGACTGTTAGTTTTTCAAAACAAAAATTAAACCATGGATACTTTAATATAAGTAAAACTTTTCACCTTTATGAAGTATTATATACTTTTCACTAAATAAAAGATCACTACTTGCACTTTTTTAACCATAAGATTACCAAAAAACCAATATAAAGAACACCTACCATATAAAGGTAACTTGGGACGTAAACATTTTTAATTGTAATAATTATATGGTCGATTTCCACAAATATCACTAAATTAAATATCCATACGGTCTACTTCCATACCCAATGCATTGGAGGTTATAATGTGACCACCTGTCCTGGTTTATCATTGCACCACCCATCATTTAGATTATCACGTAAACACCCGTCAAATGTCCAAGCACCATTATAAAAAATAAAATATTGCTAATATAAACATTTAACTAATAACATTTCATTAGAAATCACAATAAGTAATTTCAAGATATTGAAATAATGATTCCATTTTCATAAACCATTAAAATAGAGATTTGTGAATCAAAGTGTCCCATACAACATTGAGGCTTTTAATGGAATTGTAATTTTAAAACATTAATGACCATATAAATAAATAATCAGAACAATTTTTAAAACATGTACATTAAAAATAATGATTTAGAATAATAAATCTTTAAAACATTTTAAATGATATTTTAGTTAAAGATTTTTTAACAAAATGAGAGGCTATTGAATACAAATAATTGAGGAATAAAATTTAATAAGAACTTTATAATATCATGAGAATAAAGGGATTCAGGATATAATATTTCAAAGGACAATATATAGACTATATAAGAGTGAATTGGTGCATAACAACAATGAAGTCTCAATGGAAATGTAAATTGAGATGAAATCCCTTATAAAGATGGTATCCTTAAATTAAGGATAAATCAATCAAATAATTATGTGTGAGAAAACAAGTACACCCAATATAAGTGTATATTATGTGTAAAACAATAATAGGTCATTCACACATATTCATAGGATGTCATATTCAATAAGTACAAGTTGAACCCAAAAAATTGAAATTGGGTTAAGAATATCCCTTGTAAAAATTCGACAGCCTAACGATGTCACTTTAAAAATCAGAAAATGAGTTGATGAGATAAAAAGTGTATCTACTCACTAATAAATAATGTTTACATCAACACAGATATAGAAGAACATATCCCAACATAATAATATGTAAGTTAAAAGACATAACAAAAAGAAGTCTTCTAAAAGGAGGAGGGTGAATGGTTCCCTTACCGATTTGGTAACTTACAAAACAAACACCACATGGAATAAGGATAATATAATGAAGATTTAAATACTCATAAATGAAATTATATTACAAAAATAGTACAATCATGGTCAGTACATACACCACACAAATGGAAATAGTGGAAAATATAGCACGAATCTTATGAGAATAAAAAGTGAGATAAAGCCCCTTACCTCATTGTAATCAATCGAGTCGTATGACCAAAAAATAATAACCACCAAATGAATCAGGATAATATATAAAGAGAATCAGGATAATATATATCAATGGTAGTATAAATTACACCACATCTAAGAAATAAGTGGCGAACAATGGAAATATCACGGAATTAAAAGTGATATAAGAAATCCCATAACCTCGTGTCCTACATGACTCATATGTTCTGTGTACTTCCTGAATAATAAAATTAAGTTAGTCTCTACTTTATTAAGAAAATTTTTAAATATTATTATTAATTTTATATCACTTATTATCTTTCTATAACAATTAGTTAATTATTTGAGTTCATATTGGATATTTTATCAATGTTCAGAACTTGAGTCAAAAATGAACTTGTTATAATTTCAATTTGTACATGTTGTCAAAATTCAATTATCTCCCGAATGATATTAATGATTTATATATCATATAAATCATATAAATCTAGTACATATATGTATTTATAACTTTACATAACATTTTGTAGATAATAAATGAAAGGCACAGTTAATGGAGACGGTAAGTCGTATGTACACATGAACGCTACTTTCATGTCTATTTTGTATTTTAATGGAATTAAAACATAATTATACATAGGTATATTATAATTACAGTATAATATAAAATATAATATCTTTAACCCTATCCTTTATACATCTCACATATGGAATTAACGATTCATATCACTTTGAGGGGGTGGTAGTCCGCACTTCCTAAAATGAAATTATCGCGTTTACCCATTATGGAAACCAAAAAGGTAGGATATAAATGTAAAATACAGAAGCATAAAGAAAATATAAGCATAATTTATATCATATAAAAATATAGTGACATCTTAATAGCCACCATTAGAGGTGGTAGGAGATAATCGAACAATCATCGTTTCATGAGGTGTTAGTTTGCAACGCATAGGAACTGTATGTTCTTCACCCATTAGATGGAGGTGTGTGTAAGTGTAGTTAAACCTATTATAATAACAAAATCCTTGTATATTTAGGATACTGGTTTTGTTATAAAATAAAGTAATAAAAATATTTTAGGTGTTGGATATGTAAAATAAAAGAAAAGAAGTTAAGAGGAATCATTACCTTTAATTTGGGTAACTTCCTTTGGTTTGAAAAAAATTACTTATTAAAGTGCCTTCTGCCTAAGGTATGGATTCTAGGAGGATGAGAGGGATATAGGGAGCTTAATTGGGCAGAGGTTGGATAAGACAAAAGGCTTGAGAGGTTTAATTAATTGGTTAGAAGTGGTGTCCTTTTATAAGGGGGAGGAGGGGCTCTTTAGGAATGTATGAAAATATTATTTTATTATATAACGATATCCGGTTTTTAAAGGGCCAAAGATAATTAACATTAAAGATAAGATGACCCATGTTCGAAATAAAATCATGCAATAAGAATTTTATAGGTTCTGGATGTTATTTTAATATTAATAATCTTATTTATTTAAATCATTTATTAATGAGGTATATACAGCATAATTATTGTGTCATAAATAATTTAATTTATTTGTTGGGTAAAAATTATAAAACAAATACAATGATGTTGAAAATATTTTTATATTTCCAATTAATATTTATAGTTGAAAATATAACTTATATAACCTCATGTAAAAATTAATTTACTAAAAGATGTTTGTTTGGGTCATTTTTTCCTTTACATTAAATTAATTAATCTAAAGTGTCATTATCACTCTTATGTGGCTCCATGTGGTCACAAAATAGACCCAAAGATGCCCATGGTCGGCCATGACTCAGCCAATAAGGTTAGGACAGGTGTAAAGGTAATTTTTTATTATTATGATATTCTTTTTACCTTGAATTACCATATTTACCTTTAACTGTGGTACATAAAAGTCAAAAGTTACTATTCACTAAAAAATATTTTCATCTTATTGAACCATATTTTACTTACTAATAATAACCATATATGTCAGATTTTTAAAATTCAATTCACAGAAGAGGTAAAATTTCATTTAAATGAAAAATTCGGTTTTTTTAACTACTAATAAGTGGTTTCCCTATTCATCGAAATTTAATGTTTTCAGAAAAATATCAAAAATTCATCTTTAGATATATTTTATATTATGAATTAAAAAGTTATGTTCATTGTAAAAAATTCAAAACATATAATTTTCATTAATTAATTTAAAATTAACTTCTGTTTTCAAAACAAAAAGCGTGTTTTCAAGAAATAATAACTATCAAAAGATTGACACTTTTTTATATCCAATTTCAGAATGAAATTATTTCCAATCACCAACATTAGGTTAAATGGTAAAAATATATTCTAATTGAACTTTAAATCCAATTAAAAAGATAACCTAAACATATAAATAAATTATATTAAAAGTCACTTTTGAATTAAAATAAAGTATTTTTCACTATTCATTAAAAACTGAAATTTATCAGAAAAAATCCATAAAATTACCCAAAGTAAATTTTGATATCCCTAATCTAAAGAATAGTTTTATTTTTTCAAAAAGAACATATAAAAATGATCAAAACTATATTTAGAGAGGGTTCTCCATCAAAAGGTGGTAAATCAACCTTTTAATGAATATTAGAATATTGATGCTTAAAATTAAATTCAATCATATTTTAAGCCCCTAACATTAATTAGATAATTGTAAAAACATTTAACAAACATATATAATCATATTTTAGTAAGTTCGATTCACTCCCACTAATACAAGGACTAGGAATTAACTACCATTTAGAATAATAATATTATAATATTAGTGTGAAACGTAAGAATTCAAACAAACTTGTTGTTGCGTATTGGTTACGCCATCGAAAATAGAATCACCTTAAATGTAAAATTAATACTTAATCCAAAAATATTAATAAATATTAAAATGTCGGGTTCTTTATTTACCTGTGATGTTACACCCCCTAATTTGGCACGTTAGTGTCTTTGCAGATGTTGTGTATAATGACATGGGCAAAGGTAAGGCATCTCCCTCCTTTAGTGGTGAATTCTGATGTCTTGGTGGAGCATGGAGCTTGGAGTTTTGTGTGGAGCTATGGTGGTGTCATGGCACATAGTGTTTGTTTTTTGGTTTCCGCTTGTACTCTAATGTGGTTTAAACATGTCTGGTTGTATTGGTTTTGAGTTGTATTGTGGTGCAACTTGGTTTTATTTTGGAAATGCATGTTTGGTTGTTTTATTGACATGCATCATATTGTGGTGGTTAGTGGATTGTTTGGTTGGTTTTGTCTTAAGGGAAAACTATTCCCCAAATTGTTCTCAGATGCCTCGGCATTTACTGCCATCCTTTGTCACCTTGGGAACGTCGCTTAAGGCCACGTAACCCTCACCGCCTCCTCAAGCCAATGAGGTAGGGGCGAGGTGTTACACCACATCTCTGTTATATGATCATAAGATATGCCATAGATTATGTGATATAAAAAATAATGATTTCTATGATGTAAAGTATTCATATTCTCTCTTCATCATATAGAATACATGGAAAGTTCTATCCTTGATTGACTACTCATTCACTCAGTGATTCTAACATGATATTCCCTATCCATGTGATCATTAATCACCATTTACAATACATGATGTTTTTGAAGAAGGTTATTATTGATGGAACCATTTGTGCTAGTCATTCATCATGATATAACATTTGTGGTCTCTATGGGTTTTGTGACTCTCCCATGACATTAGAATAAATCATATGATCGGTCATTGACAAGAGATAGCCTAAATTATCTGTTATCCCTCCATCACTACCTCAAACCTATACACATGGATCACTTAACTAGAAAAGTTGTTGTGGCATTATCCCCATTTACATATATAATCGATCAGAATTCTTTCTATGAGAGGGATAGAGACATCGATAGAGAAAATGATAGACTAGGAAATATAGATTGTTTTAAACACATAGTATTCCTGAAAAAATATTAATGAGAATATATATTCATACAATTTTCTTCATTTGGACTGATTCTCTAAGTAATCACGAGGTCACATAACCTCATGTCTCTTATGCAATACCATGACTCCATTGTCATTATGTGATACCTTCATGTGGACAAGATCATGTTTCTCTATCTATACACCCCTGACTCATGCAACCTCAACCATGTGAACATGTTCATGTACCCTCTTCATGTTGAAAGTATTCATTTGGCCCCAGTCAAATTATATTGGTCATATGCCCTTGATTTATGTGAATATTACTTGAGGACACATATTCATGTAGATGTTTTTATATTGAAGTTCATTTTCCCTCAATAATAATCCTTTTTTTGTGATTACTCCACACAGACCTAGTTATATGAACATATACATGCATAAAGTTATGTGACCTTATTCATGCATCCTATATTTATGTCTTGGATTTGCAACTCCGATCATAAAATCCATGACATGTGAATCCCCAACTTGTGAGAACATAAACCCTCTTGGTTACAAGATCACCTAACCCAAATTTGGGAATTTGTTTGTCTATCCCTTATAAATAAATAGGGATTTATCTTGTTCCATGTCCTCAAAGGGCCTCCATTCAATGAAAAACACCTTCCATGGTCATCTTTTTACATCCATCATATGATAAGAACTGAACATATGATAGGGGAATTCCCTTCGGTGTAAGATATTGGATTTTCAAGGTCATAGCACCATATTTCACCATGAGTATGACCATCTATACTCTTCAATTAGTGTATGAGGAATAGGTCCATGCACATAAATTCTCTTCGATGTAAACCCAAAAAATTTCTTCAAATTCCTGTAGTTGATATGTTGTCTTTTGGTTTTGTCATATTACCTCAACTACATATTCCTTGTAGTGGATTTCATATCATATTATCTCATATCGATATCTCCCTAGGTGGATTCTATAGTGACCTAGTATTAGTATACATGGATATTACATCATTTTTTATAAATGTTCTACACAATAAAAAAGTAAACTCATGGGGACCATAATAGTTTAGTGTCTATGTAATCGTTGAACACATTCTTATAATTTTGTGAAAGATATTACATATCTCCTTTAATGATATTATGCTTTAGTAAACCTAATGAAAAATATTTATTCATAATATGTGGAAACATAAAATTATAAAGGATTTGATATGATTTTCATTATGGGTAAATATTGTAGATATGCATGCATTAAATGAGCGTAAGGGTATAAGAACATGAGAATAACATTTGAATATCATAACATGCATATAAAAGATCATTTACATGATTCATGGAATAAATATTTGTAGTTGATATGAGATGAATCATAAGGTAATCAAGATCAGACTCCATGAAATAATAACATCGGAATAAGAAATGGAATTTTGTAAGTCACCTAATAAAATAAAATAATTCCCTATAAGTCATTAATTATTTCCAAAACATATCATGGAACTTCATGGGGGTTACACCTACTCGGTAGGACACACCTCCCTCCCCAGTCATAGCTCATTCCATCAAGTATAATTTTCTCCTCCGCAAATCATATTACTAGTGAAGGTACACTCCCAAGACCATATTATTAGTTGATTTCAATCCTGAGACATTCTTAGAGGAAAAACTTCCATTACTAAACCTAGTTCAATCCTCATTTAATCCATGTCTATCTCCAGGGATATAAATCACTACCCAATTCATTGGAGAGAGATATAGGTCCTCCCATCCTACTAATGAAATCATACATATTTCTACCACAAGATAATAAAATATTGATCATATCATGATCTATAAAATGGATGGTTTTTATAAATATAATATCATCACCCATGAAATTAAATGGGAATAATAAACATTTCATCATATTATTACCTATGTAAATTATGTGGGTTTTTAATAATATGATATCCTGTAAAATGATTTAGGTATCATAGAAATGTTATCATAGTATAACCTATGGATGATAAATAGGATTCATAAAAAAATTCATCTTAATCATAAACCATTAAAAGAAAGAATAATAACGGTGTCCTTGGATCATAACCCTAGAAAAGAAAAAACTATATCAAAGGATGAAATGTTAGATGGGGAAGGATTTTTGAAGAAGAGTTGGGGAATTTCTTATTCGAAATAAGCATTCATAAAAAATAAAATGTCAAAATATAAAACATTTTCAAAATCCTTTTCTTTGAAAACCACATTGTAAACTTATGAATTAATCATTAAAAATAATTTAAAACAATTTGGAGGAAAATACCCTTTTCTCTTAGAGAAACTATTTTTAAATTATATTATATTTTTAAAACCATTTTATTTTAAAATAGATTTCAAAATTTGTAAGACAAACTTTCCGATCAATGAAATCCTTTTATTTTTAAAATAAACTATTTAAAACATATAAAGGAATATTTGAAATCCTTTTTAAACACTTATTAAACATAAAACTTTTTTTAAATCCTATTTACATGGAAGTATCATTCAAAACATATAAAATAAACATTTAAATCATTTAAATGTTTTTCTTAGAAAACAACGTTTTGAAAACATATAAAGTAATATTTTAAAATCATTTAAAAATCTTTTTAGACATAAAACATCTTTTAAAAACCTTTTCATTGAATCCCACTTTATAAAGAATGAATGTGAAAAATTTTCAGAAAAAAAATTTCATAAAAAATAATATTGTAATCTATAGGAGTAATCTTAAAAGAAATTAGGATCATAATGGTGGATAAATCCATACATACTGAACATTCATTTTTTATGGTAAAATGTTTATAAAAGTGGCATGATCCGAACATGATAAGAATATTACATTTAAAAAAATATAAAAAATATAAAACATGGGTAAAAATAAATTTTAAAGATCATAGGAGAATAATATAAATTTTTTGAAACTATTTCCTTAAAACATGGTTTTTGGAGAACACATATTTTTGACTAAATATATATATAAAGTAGGGTTTTCTAAAAAATAATTAATTATATTAATTACTAAATAGTGGGAAAATGGTACCATTAATAAAATATATCATGAATAACTAGTGGAGAATAAAATTATAGATAATTATTGAGATTAAAATCATAATATTTTATCAGTGGAAACAAAATCATAAAAAATCTAAATATACAATTAGATTATAACAATAAACTCCTATATCTTTGGTAACATTAAATCAAAATATCCATGAAATAATAACAGTACATGAATCTAGAAATACAATTAAAATAAGTATATTTATGATCTAAAATATCAATGGAAGTATATACACCTTGTAAAAGAATATAGGTTCATCACAAAACATGTGTCTCAAAAAATAAAAAATGGGAAAAAATTACTATATCGATTTGGAAACATTTAAACCATAAAACCCCATGAAATAATGATCATAAAAAGGATATTTAAATTGAATATATTAAATATAATAATCATATAATATGATCATGGACATTATATACCACATAAAAAAGAAACCTTTAGGGAATAAGGCATAAGTCTCGTAGAAATAATTGTAAGACTATAAATCCCCTTACCTTATGCCTTGACTCACGTGGTACTCATTAAAAAATATTTTATAATAAATATAATTATTATTATAAATATTTTATATAACCATATTAAATTATATCATATATTATAATAATTTATTATGACCTTTTATCACCTGTTTATTAACAATTCTATGTTACAGTTACATTTCGGGTAATAACCGCTTTGTTTTTCTCATTTGTTTTGATTATTCATGTCTTTTCCCATTACTTATATCATGATTTTATTACCTATATAATGATAATAATGATATAAATATCATATATATTACTTATATATTTATTTATAATAATCCATAAGAATAGAATTAAGAAATGATATTCACCGTTCATGGAGAGGATAAGTGATACGTATGCATGAACGATGTTTCCATTTACTTTCCATGTTGAAACAAAGAAGACAATAAAATGATATATATCAATATATATTTATTATAATTCCATTACACTATTTATTTCATGTATATCTTGTATATTTATTAAACTCATCCTTTATACAATCTATGTAATGTGTGAAATAATCATATCACTTTGAGGAAGTAGAAGTCCACACATCCACAAATGATGTTATAGTATTCTCACAAGATAGAAAGCATGCAGGGATATGTTATATAACAATTAGAAAACATCAATGAAATAAAATCTATGATATATATCATATCAAAATCATAATTATATCATTATTCACAACCTTCAAAGGTGGAAATGGAATAACTGATGACTTCAGTTCGTGAGGCGGTAGTTCGAAGTACACGCGAATGATGATTATATATTTCATTTGATGGAAGTGTGTGTGTGTAGAAATATAAGTATATTTATAATAATTAGGTTATAATATATCCATATAATAATAATAATTTAAGGGGTGGATAATAAAACAAGATTTCTTATTGAAGGATGTTACCTTTTCTTTGGGTAACTCCTTTTGGTTTGCACCAAAGGGCTTCCTTGGTAGGATCTCTACCCAATGTGTCTAATATTATGTTAAAGATGTTGGGATATCATTTGATCATGTTTATTATGATTCAAAAGTATTTATCATTGTGCATAGTTAAGGGGGGTGAGTTCCCTTTTATAATAGAGGAGTGTCATTCTTGTAAATACCTATTGGTAAACACTATTGAGATGACTCCCTTATATAATGTGCCCCAAAAAAGGTCCATTTTCAATCCAATATGGGAAATGGTCAATATATTTCCGTAAAATCGAATATAGACATGTTACTAGGATATATTTATTTATAAGTTAAATTGTAACCAATAAGTAAACACGTTCCTACTTTTACTGGTATAATTAATTTTAATTACTTTAACTAATATTTATCATCAAAAACTACCTAGAAATTACTAAAATTTATAAATTATTTTGAATTCAAATATAGGATCCATTTTTCTAAATTCAAAATACGAAATTTTAAAAAACAATTAATTTAAATACATGTGTAAACAATATTTTAGTAATTTGAATTATATTATTCATAATCACCATTCCAATGGCTAGGTGGAAAATATAATAATATTTTAATAATGTCATTAACAGTATAATTTATTTTGAAAAAAATATGTCTTGTGTGTACACCAAGCTAATCTAAGTCTTGTGTGTAGAGAATACTCTATATGGTGTTGTATAAAAAGAAATACTAACCTTATGATATCATATAACAAAATATATATACAATTTTGGGTGAAATGAAAAATACATGAAAGATTAAATTAATCAAAATAATAGAAAATATTAAAAAATTTGGGTATTACATCCTACGCCCCTTGAAATGAATTTCTCCATTGAAATTTGACAAGGTTATCAAAGGATTAATACATGGACGTTCCCTTCATATAAACCCACATTATAAAACCAAATACTAAAATTT
Organism: Viscum album; assembly: GCA_963277665.1. Taxonomy (NCBI): domain Eukaryota; kingdom Viridiplantae; phylum Streptophyta; class Magnoliopsida; order Santalales; family Viscaceae; genus Viscum; species Viscum album. The sequence goes on along the minus strand of OY728140.1, from coordinate 1,298,904,822 downwards.
TCATTAATAATGGAATGGTAAAAACATACATGTTTCCCAAATTAACTCATATTTAGGATTCCACATACGGGAACATATGAGGAAAGTGAAAACATGGACATCGAAGGGAAAGATAACTATTTGGTTATGATGAAGAGTTATAGAGGACATAGTTAGAAGAAATTTAATAATCATAAATCCATAAAATAAAAGTCTAGAAAATTTTAATTCATTTCATAAAAAATTATGATAACGGGACTACATTTTTTTCAATACCATTTTTCTAAATTCAAGTTATTCCCATGAGAGGATATACTTACATGATAATAGCACAATCTCACTATTTGTTGCTCCTTGATCAATTTCCACATCATCTTGTAATAAAATAAATAAAGGTGAATTTTTCATTCCTAAACCGTTATCTTATCATGATATACATATATAGAATGATAATTAATTCCATAATTTTTTGGTTATCAGAATAACAAATTGGTTAGCACATGTTATCCAATTTTTATAGATCCTTATGTGGTGAGATAATAATTTAATCGATAAATACTCATCCAATGTTTTAACTTAAAACATTCTATAAATGGTTAAACTTATAACCTAAAAAAAGATGAAATTCCACAACATTAGAAAAAGTTTCACTAAATTTCTAAAAAATAACCTAGTATTAATCCCCCTTATATCGTAAAGTAGCTCTTTGTTTTCACATACCAAACATGTGAATAACTTAATCATGTATTCTCATGAAAAATGGTAATTACTATAAATACTTATAGAAAACATGGAATATTTCTTATGAAAAATATTATTGGATATGTTCCCCAAATACAAAAATGATATAAATTATATCTATGATAGCATAAACCACTTTTTCAAAAAAATAATTTAACATTTCCAAGGTAATCTGTACCATCCTATTAACATATTCATATCCCATATATATATTATCCAAACATCATTATCTCAAAATCATAAACATATTAAAGGATATATTTCCCTTAATCAAGTGTTTCCCATGATAATCAACTTTCCATTAAATCAATTTTCTTGTACATCAGAACCACATAACATATTCTTGTAAATCCGTAATGAAAAAAATAAACATAACCGTCCTTATATATTTAAAACTTCATAATTATTGAATCCAAATATATAAAACGTTTTATTATTCCACTTCATGTTTAATCTATTAACAATGATGCCTCATCCCATTATATAAGACCTCTTCCCTTTACATTCCACTTGTATTCTCATCATCCCAAGCAATATAATCATTAATCATACCGCCTTTAGGATTATATTAATTATCTTTTCCCTTATGATTTCAATTTTAAGAGTTCTCATTCATTACAAATTTAAATCATTAAACTTTCAATAATGTCTTAGGGAGTCCAATATTCTCATTCGCTAAATTAACCAGAAATTTCATTTTCACTTTTCAGTTACATTCTTTATGAACTTATTTTCCACAGTTAAAACATATTCTTATTCTTCTAAGACATTCACTTGGGTTTTTTTCCACATTTTCAACATAATGAAAACAGAATATTCCTTCCTCTATGATCTCCATTACCCAAAATCTCATAAAACTTTTTCATTCTCTTATTCGGTGAGTCTGAGAGCTTATTATGGTAAACGTTGTTTATTAGGTTCAATGAAAATTTATTTTTCATTATCACAACATACCTTTCTCCAATAATTACCTCATTTTACTTCTCATCAGCAAATTTTCCTACAAATTCAATTTTATCACAGTTCTTTATGGGTATTACCATTTATTAAATGAGAATTAATAGTGTTAACAGTACTTATCATAGTGGTTAAAACATAATCATGACATAATCACTTATATAATGTCTAAATTATGATACCAATTTTTAATATATGACACCATAGGTTCGTCAATGTTCATTCATAGTAAAATTATATATAAATACATCAATATGGTTCATGAAATGTTTTTTAAATATTCAAATCATATCCCCTGGGAGTGTCAAACTAGGTGTACAGAAAGGCCCATTGTCGTTCACCAGTTCCCAATCGAGTGTAGATCAATATTTTTTTTTGTATTTGGAACCCCTAGTAAATTTTCCTATACGTTGATTTGTCCTTATACTTATACAAAAAGACATCCCAATAAATATCCATACAATTATACCTAGGGATCCCACAAATTTGTTCTCATAAAATTTCCCAATAGTTTACTAATCCTTTATTTTTATACTAACAAAAGTGACTCAGGATTAACATACATGTATATTATATCATTTTAATGTGTATACATCACATTACATAATTACATGCCATATGACCCTAATAGATTAGCGTTTCTAGAAACATGAAATCATAATTATTATTTCATAAAAGATATTAAATATCTACTATAAATATCTTCTGGTTTAGTAATCCTACTTAAAACCTTTCTTCATAACATAAGGAATGGAAACCTAAAAAATTGTAGCTTCAAACTCTAAGTAAGTGTAAAAAAAGAGATATGTAATCATAACATGAGAATAAGGGTTTTTAAACATGAGAATAACATTTGAATATAATACCTAGTATATCAATGATCATATACATGAGTGATGGTATAAATATTGAATGTTTAAAAGAAATTAATAATAATGTATTCAAGAGAATAAGACATGAAATCTAAACATAGTAATAATACATGGTATAGTGTCAATCACATAAGAATATAAAATCATTCCTTATAAGGCAAGGCTCATTATCAAAACTTATCATGCCACTTCATACGGGATTCACGTACTAGGAATGACAAACCAAAATTCCCAGTCACATCCCTTTTATTGTAGTGGAATTAGATCACTCTCCAAACAACACTAGTAGTTAAGGTTCGCTCCCAATATCATCTTAGTAGTTAAGGTTCAATCCCAATACCATCTTATCAGAAAAATTCCTCTAACAAATCAAGTTAACTCCCCATGTTATCCTAGATTATCTCATGATATATAAATCATTACCTAATTAATTATAGGTAGATATATTTCTCATCCATCTCATAATTAAATCATATATACATGTTCCACAAGATAATATAACATTCAGCATGTCATGACCCCTAAAAAAGATGGGTTTGAAAAAAAAATATCATATCCCATGAAATGAAATGTGTATAATTAATATTTCGTATTAGCATAATCTATAAGAAATGTATAGTTTTTATAATCATAAAATATCTCAAGCATGGAAGTGGGTTTCATAAGTTTTTTATCACGGTTTAACTCGTGGATGAGAACCATGTATCATTAACAACATCTCATTTTAATAATAAACCATTAAAAGTAATAATAATAATAGTACCTTTGGATCATATCCATAAAAACCCATAAAATATATCAAATTATATCATCTTTGATAGAGAATGATTATAAAATATCACATTAAAATGTTATTAAGGGAATTAACCTTTGTTTGAAAATCCAATTTTAAAACATAAAACACTTTCAAAAATATTTTCCTTTAAACCCACTTTTAAAACATATGAATGAAGAATTTAAAATAATTTAAAACAATTCATGAAGAAAATTTCCTTTTCTATTTGAAAAATTACTTGACAAATATCTATCAATTTTAAAACCTTTTTCTTGGAAAATATCTTTGAAATTTCATAAAAGAAATTTTTAAGTCATTTAAATTCTTTAATTTTAAAATATCCTTTTGAAAACATATAAAAAAATATTTTAAAATCATTTTAAAAAAAATTAGAATAATAATTTTTTTAAAACAAATTTATTTTAGTATATCTTTCAAAACATATTAATGAAACTTTTAAATCGTTGAAATCCTTTAATTTTAAAACATACATTTATAAACATATAAAGGAATATTTGAAAATAATTGGGAACAATTTTTAAACATAAAAAAATTGAAAAAATATTTCTTTGAAAATTTATTTGAACACCTATAAAATAATATTATAATTCATTAAAATCCATTTTTCAGAATAATATTTTGAAAACATATAATGGAATCTTTTAAAATCATTTCAAGCACTTTCTACTATAAAACATTTCGGAAAAAAAATTTAATTGAAAATGACTTTAAGAAAAATGACATTAAATAATATTAGGAAAAATATTTTTCTTATAAAATCAATCATCTAAAATTTAAAATGAATCATTAAATAAATGGCGGTCATGACACCAGATAAATCAACACTTGTTGAACATTCCTTTTGTGTCGTAAGAAGTTTAGAAAAGTTCCTCAATCAGAAATCAACAAGATTATTTCTTTTTAAACACTATATATTAAAATATTTAAAATATGGGTATGGATTTATTTCAAATACAATAGGAGAATAGTAGAAATATTTTTAAAACATTTTTAGAAAACATGGACTTTGAAAAACACTAAATTCCGACCAAAAAGATAAATAAAGTCAAATTTTCATAAACAAATTTTCTTAATTTTATTAAGTAATAAAGAGTGATAAAAATGGAACATTACTTATATATATCATGATTAACCATAGTATAATAAGAATCAAGATATTTATTGAAATATGGATCAAAATATTTCATCAATGGAAGCAAAATGATAGTCAATCTTGATAAAGGGTGATACTATAGTAATAAACTCTTAACCCTTTGGTAAATTAGAAGTAAAATACCCGTAAATTAATATCATTAAATTAATATTAATATAACATTATAATAATTATATTAATGATATAACATGTCAAATGGTATTATATACACATCGTAAAGTAATATAGCGTCATAACAAAACATGCCTCTCAAAGAAAGAAAATTGAGACAAACCCACTTGAAATAGATATTATAAAATAGATATATAAATAAACCTAATTTTAAGGATAATAATAATATTATACATTCATGGAAATTATATACACCACACAAAAAAATGTGTGGTGAATAAGGCATAAGTCTCACAGAAACAAAAGTGATACTAGAAATCCCCTTAACATATGTCTTCACCCTTGTCATACTCATTAAAACATCTTATATAACAAATCTAATTTAATTATATATCTATCATAGAACCATATTCAGTTATATATCACCATATATTATTTTATTTTGATCTTTTTTTATTTTTTTATTAATAATTCCCTGTTAATGTTACATTTTTTATAATAATTACGTTGTTTTTTTCATGTGTTTTGATTTGTTCTATTTTTTTGTCTTATTGTATCTGAATCTAATCATATAAATAATTATAAAAATGATACAAATACCATATATATTTATTTTATATGTGCTTATAATAGTCTACAAAATATAAAAATATGATATTCAATACACTGTCTGGGGAGAAGGTAGGTTGTACGTACGCGTGAATGTTGTTTCCATTTTCTTGTCATATTTTGTTAAAGGTTGGGGATGAAGCCTCATTTAGTATTAAAGAAAAGAAAAGAATTATTTAACTGGGTAGAGGGATACCCATTATATATCTTGAAGTCCCATTGGAAATTTAGCCCATTACATGGACCGTAGGCCCAATTATTTGGCCCAAGGCCTATTATGTGAATAGTACTACTACATTACCTGCGCTGCTACAGTTCGGTACAATACGCGCCACTGCTACAAAACCCTGCCACTGCTACAGTGACTGGTTGCCGCTATAGTGACCATCCACTGCTACAATGTCTGTTGTTTCTACCATTCCACTACCGTTACAGTACGCTACAGCCCTGCTACAGTACCTATGCCCAATGGGTTATAAACCCCCATTTTTCATGTTGGATTAAGGGGTGTTTACCATTGTCTTGTCATATTTAATGAAAAAATCAAGGTAAATGATATATATATATATATATATATATTATAATCCCATTAGAATTATTATTTCATATATATGACATGTTTTTATAGAACTCTTCCTCAATTCATTTTATATAAATAATAAACGAATCTTATCGCTTTGAGGAGGCGGTATTCCACACGTACACAAACGATGAAATCCCATTTTCACAAGGGAGAAAGCATGAAGGTTTTTGTTACATAATAATTTTATATGCTTATACATAGCATAATTATCATATATATCATATAAAAATAGTAATTAAATCATTATTCCCAACCATGAAATGTGGTAATGGAAGGACGAATAGCATCAATTCGGGAGGTGCAGGTCCACCTTTCACACGAATGATGATTGTGTTTCCCATTTGATTGAAATGTGTGTGATTTCAGGTAATAATTTAACATAAAAATATCTCATATATTTATTATATTGGGTTTATTATATAATATTGTAATAATGTGAATTTAGGGGTTGGATAATAATACAAAAGTTCTTGTTGAATGATGTTACCTCTTATTTGGGTAACTCCTCTTGGTTTTCTCTAAAGGTATTTCGTGTTTGGATTTTTGACCAAAGTAAGGAATCAAGAATGTGTGCAGGGAAGTTTTTATATTATTAAATTATGGTTTTATGATTCAATGTTATTGGGAGGTTTGAATAAGTTTTGGGTGAGTTACCTTTTATAGTGGAGGAGTGACAATCTTGTAATTACAAGAAGATAAAAAATATTGAGTGGTATCCCCTATAAAATGATCCTAAAATAATAGTCTATTTTTATGAAATAAGGTAAATAGATTAAATATCGCTATAAGATCAATTTTTACATGCTTTTATTTTATTCTACCCCTTAAGAGAAAGTTCACCACAATGTAAACTCTTTTTTACCTTAATTGATGTAAATAATTTAAATTAATCTCACTAATATTTTTATTCAAAAAATAAGTTAACCTCAATAAAAATTATTATTATTTTATTATTCCTAATACTTAATTCATTTTTCCAAATTCTAAACATATAATTGCATGAAATTAATTTAAAATTAATTCTGTAGATGTGACAAGAAAATGAGTTTTTAAAGTGAAAGTGTTTAAAGGATTGAAATATTTTTTATCCAATTTCTTTGTGAAAATTATTAGAAGGATATAAATGTTATTACTAAATTTATAATTTATCTAAACATAATTTAAAACCATTTTAAAATTTAATTGAACTATTTAATTAAATTATATGAAAATTTTGTTTTCAATTAAAATGTCATGTTTTCACTATTCAGTCAAAAATGAAACATCTCAAAAAATTATTAAAAATTCACCGAAAGTAGAATTTTATATTCCAATTTAAAAAATGTTCATTTTTTTTAAAACAAATTTATAAAGTTTTAAAAAATTATATTTAAAATATGTGTGATATTAAATGTCAATAAAATTAACATTTATATAAAAATATCTTTATGTGTTAAATTGGATATATTCTTAGCTCTTGTCTAGAAAACAAAAAATATGAACATTTAATAGTTGAATATATATAATATAATTCATTAAATAAATTTATCAAAAGTGTTTTAGTTAATTTATTTTGGTAAAATGTGTTTTATTGAATAAATATTGTTTTTCAACAAAACTATTTCTTAACTTTTTAAAAGCGTTTTATTTTTATTTCTAGTAAATTATTCACTAATTAATTAATCTTATATACCTATGTAAACTTCATTTTCATAATTTAGTTAATCGCATTCATAATCTCCATTTAAATGGCTAGGTGAAAACTATAATAATATTTTAACAATATTATATATAGTACATTGTAGTTTGGTAAAATTTGGGCTTGCGTGTATTGTATACTAATCTAAGTGACATGTGTAACACAAACATGACATGGTGTTGAGTAAAAATTATGAATATATTGGTTCTTGCATACAAGAACATGCATCATTCAGTATTTCATGAAATGAAAAACATCAAAAATATTAAATTAATCGAAATATAATAATTTATAAAAACTAATGGTGTTATAGCTTTCATTATATTCCTCTAGTCAAGTTTCCTCCTTTCAGATTTATCTTGTATCGTCTGTAAACATACGGTGATACACTTGTTTGATATTAATCAGGCCCTTTCCTAGGTGTAAACCCCATTCTTTTTTGTCTTCACATGAGTCATTGAGCAAGTTACGTACTTTTGTGTTTCAATTACGCATAAGCCCTGTATATTTACTTAAAGTCATGATTCTACCATTTGATTTATGTATTTACCTCGATTTGATATATTCATCTCGGTTTCATCATTTACCTTCAGTTGATATATTTCTATTGGTTCCATAATTCCTTTAGTCAATAAACTCATCAAGGTTACTACATAAAGGCACCCTCATAGGTATAAGCCCTTTTCATAGCCTCAATTACCATGAGTTTATATATTCCTACCAGATCTATAATACCTTGAGATGATAAATTTACCTTTATTATCATCTTGGTAAACCCTATGTGAAGTCCCTAATATTACATCCCTTTAACCTGACTCGATGTCCTCCCTTTAGTTTCTTAAAACAAATTGATTTTATATTTTAGTTTTGGTACATTAATATATCTGGAGATGATATACTTCTATTGGTTCCCTTATTTGGGCCTCCTTCTAGGTATAATTCCCAAAAAGTATCTTTACCTAACCTATAAAATACATCTAGTATCTCAGGGCATCATCGGTTTGTAATACCCATTCTAAACCAATTATACACTCACATGCAATGTGCTTAGTCTTTTTTGTATCTCGGTTCTCACACCGAGAATGATTCATTTGGGATTAGAAATCTTAAATTATCAGGTCATTAGTATGATAAAAATGACTCCATTTTGGGTTTCCTTCTTTAGGTTTAGACCTCAGACATATTTTCCAATTCTCAAAGATATGTATTTTCTGGTCAATAATTCCATCAAAGTGACACATCCCTAGTGGGGCACCTTAGGGTAGTCTCTATGTGTAAGCCCTTATAAATTCTTTTTTTTTCACAACCAGTATGACACAAATTTCTTTTTTTATCTAAATTATGTGAGATATGATTCCTATTATTAGTAGGATATTATGTGTTCCACTTTTCTTTCTAAACCAAATTGCAACTTCCCCATTATACAATTAATCGAACTATGTGGTTTTTTAATCTAGTTATCATATAATATGTAGGATACCTCTATCAGGTACAATACCTACTAAAATATAAAAAAAACTCCCCCTAGTGGGTGATAAATACTAGAATTATAAATCTTGGCTATAAATCAACACATCAATAATTAATAAGAGGGTAATAAAGAACTCGAACTACATACAGTTATTCACAGAATACATGGTTTTAATACGATCATTCTCAAATGGGTAATTAGATCCAAATTTGGTTTGATAATGATTCAAAAATATATCATAAGTCTCTAAAAGAGTGTGGAAAGTTCCAAAAAAGTGTGTGGAAAGCCTCATATCCCATCATCTCACCCAACACTTTTTTGATATTTCACTAGTAATGTCCCTATGACAACCTACCATTGGAAAATATTCCTGCATTTACTCAAATAATGTTTTCATAGGAAATGATAAGGATTTTTTTAAACCAATGAGAAACCTCAAAATATTTCAAACCTTTCTATTATAGAAAATGACCAAAAATATTCCTTTTATTTTTAAGGAAATTGATCAACCATGCACTCTTATGTATGATGTCGTACTAATGGGTATCATGTTTGTGTTTACCCTATAGGAATTTCAATACATCGTATAATAAAAATTGAATAACCAAAATGTCCATTTTATTCCAAGACCATTTGAAAATATTGATCTTATATACCACCTCATGCTACTCTAAAAAACAAGCTGTCACAAAGAAAATCAGGTCGCCATCCAATAGGTGCCTGACCCAGCCCGCAGTAAGGCCTGAAGGGCGTTCCCAATCCCCATAGGCTGGAAAAGGTTCTCAGATATCAAAATAAAACATGGGAATGACTTAATCTAATAATCAAATTTAAATAAAACAACCCACTATACAAAATAGGCTAAAGCTGAAAGTCACAACCAAATGTGCCTTTAACGAAAAACCCAAAATATGAGTTACATATTTATACTGAATAATAAATAATAACTACCACTTATTAGGGTGACCAAAAACCAATACAAAAACCACCACTTGGTGAGTGGACACCACCTTCAAGCCATCTCCACAAATTCACACCAAGTTTTCCACTAACAACCCGAACCACCAATTCTAAACACCTTACCTTTACCTGCATCTAACATGACCAAATATACTTACACCCAAAGGTGTAAGTAGGGTCTGAACTAACACTCAATAGGATGACACCAAAGAAAATGATTCCACATGTAAATATTAATTAATAATACAGTTGAAGGTTTAACCAAGGAAAGGAAATAAATGCTCTACCAATTGTAATGAAAATATTTTTTAAAAAAGTAACTTTAAATGGAAAGAATTTTGTTTACAAATAAAAACATTTTTTATCTTTTATGACACCACAAAAGTCACACCATATGCTAACGGTGAGTGTAATTTATTCCATGAGCACCAAAAGTGGGAGAGGCCCTTTGGGTACTATCATATTGTTGGACCCTAGAACATCGTGTCTCGGTGAAAATGGAATTAGAACCCCAACAACAAACACTCTCAAGCACGAGCCACTAGTATGGAAACACATCCACACCCTAGTGGTCTCCAATCATCATCCATAATTTATTTAGTGTTGTAAACCTCAAACCAGCTATGTGAAACTGGGCTAAAGATGCTCCTGTATCAATAGCACACTAGATCTAGTCCTCCCAACTAGTACCCAGGATTCCCATTTGTGCTCAATAGTTCTAGGTTCACATTGCTTGTCAAATTCAAATTCACAAAACAAAAAGAGTGTTATCTAACTCTTGATCCACACTTTCACATACAAATATCCATTTAAAACATTACACACACCAATTTTTTTTCAAAACACAACACGCACTACCTACATATTAAAATAAACTATTTCACATTTTTAAAGACTATATACACAATTAATCAATGCTAGAAAATTTTATTCAACAGTTTATTTTAAATTATGTTGCATGACCCAAGGTGACAAAAACCACGCAAAACCTCATTTACAACAAGACACAAACTTATGAAATATCAAATCAAATATTGTAACTTTTACACATTCCAAAAAACTAACTGCATAATTTAACGAAAACTAAAATTCTTAAACACGCTACAAGTAGAACAAAGACACATAAAATTCATAATAAAAAAACCAATGCTCACAATAAAAACTAATCGATAAATATGATAAATAAATTAAAAAATCAACCTAATTAGTTAAACAATCCTTACACGTGGAACCACCTACCATAGTGTTGGGATAGCCTCGCAATTTGATGCAACCTCCCACCACGCGATGCTTGCACTGCCAGAAGACCTAAAAGACACCCTAAAACAAAGCACTGCATAATTGAATCAAAAATTGAACCAATTTGAATATATAACCTTACTGAAACACCACCAAAATTAATGGATGAACAACTGGGGTACACCGTACCTACGACGGGGAGTCCAAGAGTATGACCGGATTTTGTGCGACACTAGGAAGGCGGTTGTCGTCTAAACTTCGGCTAAAAAAGGTGCACTAATAAAAGATGGTTGTCAGATATCTAGTCGAACCAATGGGGTGGTGTGAGGTCATGGGATAGGATAGGGGATGATTCTAATAGGAGGAGGCATAGACAAGGGAGAGTCGCGGTCGGGAGGCTATGTGGGGTAGGGCCTTTGGTGCGAGGCTGGTCTGGCGAGAGCGGTGAAAGAGGACGGGTTCGCTGTAGGGTTTAAGGGGAGTCTCGGCTGTGTGTGGGGAAGCAAGGAGGGAAGGGGTCATGGTTAGGTGCATGTAAATAAGGAGGCTGCTGCAAAAGTATGCATGGACTGGGGGAGAAATCTAATTGAGTTAACATTGCACCACACGAGGGAGAAAGTTTTAGGGAGAGAAGAAATAAATGAAAAAAAATAAATAGAAAGGAAAGGATGAAAATGAGGTAAATGAAAATAAAAAAATAAAATGTAGAATATTAATCATAAAAAACCTAATCCACCAAAAAAAAGTTAAACAAAATTGATAATATATGTACTAATAAGGGAAATAATAATAATAATAAAACTATTGTTGTTAAAAAAAATTACCTATTTAAATCATTAATAATAAATAGGTTAATAAAGTTCTAATATATGGTTAAAAATTCAGTTAAGGTCATAATAATAATAATAATAATGAAAATAATAATCATAATTATATTAATTTTATTTTCATTAGGTTAGTTTCCCATCCATGCACCAGGAAGGCCACATGTTAAACTGGCGAAGCCACAGGGCTTCGCCCTTGCCCAACCCGGGCGTCAGGCAATGTCAAGCTAAAGCTCATTTATCAATGCAAAAACGCAAAAAATAATATTTACTCAACCTTCATTTTAACCAAAAAACAATTTAAAAAAAGATAAACTTATGAGAAAAAAACTAAAATTAAAAACATACTGAAATGCGAAGTCTGGGTGTGGAAATTCTCCCCATCATGAAAACTTTCTTCCCTCAAAAATTCATTTCAAATCCTGATTAGAGAATAGAAATGGGTACTCCTGCTCAACCCCTAACTTCCTCTCCCAAGATACATGTTTTTCATTCTCATGATTCCGAATAATGAAAACTGAAGGAATGAAATTTACCTGAAGCACCTTCTCTTAAGAATCCACTATCCGCACTGGCTGCTCAAACACTAATAAATTGGTCTCTATCTCCAACTCTTACCTATTCAACTCATGTGGGGGATAGAGATTGTTTTTTTCAGTTCTAAAACATGGAATACTACAGGAATCAATGTCAACTAAGATTGAAAAGTTAACTGGTAATCCACTATGCCAATCTGCTCAGTAATCTCGAAAGGCCAAACCTGCCTTGGCATCAGCTTTACCTATTATCCCAAGAAGCGGTGACTCATGTTAGGGGAAACCTTCATGGAAACATGATCACCCAATGAAAAATCAAGATCCCAATGTCTCTGATTAGTTTAAGACTTCTAGAAACTCTCAGGTTTTAATAACCATTGTCTGATCAACTTTACTTTCTTAGACATCTCCTGCACAATGATCGGTCCCAAAAGTGATGTATCTCCTCCCTCATCCCAACACAAAATAGACCTAGAAGGATGAGCTTAGAGTGCGTCAAATGGTTCCACTCTAATAAGGGATTTGTAACTATTATTATAAGAAAACTCTACCAATCCCAAATGGTTATCCCATGAACCTTCAGAAACCAACACACATGTCTGAAGCATGTCCTGCAGAATCTGATTTTCTCACTATGTCTAGCCATCCGTCTGAGGATTTTATGCGATTATCATCTTAATCTATGACCCCAAAGCCTTATAAAGGCCTCCAAAAAATAGAGAGGTAAAGCAGGGGTCCCTGTCAGAAACAACCACTGATGGTACACCATGAAGTTTGACCACCTCCTGAACATACAAACGGCCCAGCTCATCCCCTTATATTGTATATCTAATCGGGATAAAGTCATCTGACATAGTCAAACAATCAATCTATATAGAAATAGTGTTCCTTCCCCAATTTGTATGAGGCAATCCAACAATGAAGTACATGGTGACCTCGTCCCACTTCTAGGAATGAATGGGTAATGGATGAAGCAGGCAAGACGGTCTCTGATTCTCTTCCTTCACCTACTAACAAGTGTTCCATCTAAACACATATTTTACTATATCCCATCTCATACCTGGCCACCAGAACTAGCGAAGAACATTATAATACATCTTGGTAGTACCAAGACGGATGGCCTACTATGACTGGTGGCCATGTTTCATCACCACCTTCCGTAGTCATAACCACACAACTGCATGGACCCTGAAGCATAAAATCCCATCTTGAGACAAGGACTACTTTGAAGAAGTCTCCCCACCATGAAGAAACTACATAGAACACTAAAATAGCTCATCATCGGGCTGCTCTCGCTGAATCAATTCTATAAGGGCAGTTGTCAACTAGAAACTGGCAAAGAATGAACCTCTGATGTGTGCCTTGGTGTCTAAGTGCATCTAGGCAAAGAGCCCCATCAAAGTCCACCCATCGCTGAATATCCTCAATGCCTGTACAGGAACCTTTCAGATAAAAGCATCATCCACCACATTAACCTTTATCAGGGTATAGACAATGTCCAATTCAAATCCCTAATGATACCAGATCCAAAGGTGTTGCCTCAAATTGTGACCTTTCTAAGATAAAATGTAGGTTAGTATCTTATAGTCCAAATAGACCACAAATTTCACCCTAAATAGGTAGTGTCACCTAGAATTTAGGGCATGAATCACTACTACCAACTCTAATTATTGAGTAGGGTAATTATTCCCATGTGTCCAGAGCTAGCGAGAACCATAAGTCATGACATGATTATCCTACATGAGTACACACCCAAGGCCCATTCCTAAAGCATAAAAGTAAACCACATGGCCCATCCCAGACTCTGGTAAGATTAACAAAGGTGTGGTTTTCAACCACCAAATCAACTTCTCAAAGTATTCCTGGAAATGTGGGATCCATTAAAACATCACCCCATTTCAAGTGAGTGCAGTCAAGGAAGAGGCAAGCTGCAAGAAATCTCAAACAAAACACCTGTAATAACCTGCCTAGTCAAGAAAACTCTAGATCTCAAACACATTCTTTGGAAGTTACCATGACATCCCTGCACTACTGATCTTTTCAGGATCCACAAAAACCCCTTGTTCTAAGATGAAATTCCCCAAAAACATCACTTCCCTAATCCAGAATGTGCACTTAGAAAGTTTGGAATACAAGAAGTGATCCCGCAAATTACCCAAAATGATCTACATGTGATGCTCATGTTCCTCCATAGACCCAGAAAAAACCAGGATGTCATCCAAAAATACAATGACAAATGAGTCTAGATATTGGTGGAACACCCAATTCCTGAGTTCCATAAAAACCGCTGGAGCATTTTTCAATCTGAAAGGCAAGAAAAAATACTCTAAGGGACCACACCTGCTTCAGAAAGCTATCTTCAGAATGTCTTCTTCACTCACCCTGAGTGAGTGGTAACCTGAGTTCAAGTCTATCTAGGAGAACCACTTTAACACCAACAACTAGTCGAAAAAATCCTCAATCCAGGGAAAAGGTTATTTTTTATGGTTACATTATTAAATTTCTAGTAATCCATGCACAACTAGAGGGTTCCATGGGCCTTCTTCATGAATAAAACTAGTGTGGACCAAGGAGATATTATTAGATGAATGAATCCTTTGGATTCCAAATTGTCCAACTATATCTTTAATTCCATCAATTCGGTGGGGTCTATATGATATGTGCGAAGAGATATATGTTATTTTCTAGATGAATACTCAATCGATAACTCCACCTCTCACTCTGAGGGTAAGACTAAAAAATCATCTAGGAATACATCCGGAAACTCATCCACTACATGATGTAATCCACTCTAAGAAGAGCCACTATCATCCTCTAATGTGAGTGAAGATAACTGATAAGAACAATTCCCCAACTTAGGAAGTGGTGGTCCCGCGTAACCTAACTGAGGATCCCATTCCCCAAGATATACCCAGGGGCTCCCATCAAGTTCAATAGAAATAACTTGTCACCGATATTAGTCAATATGTACTTGAAAGCGTAGCAACAAGTCTATGTCAAGGATCACATCAAACAGGTCCATATCCAAGACCAAGAAATCCCACTCCATCACAACTCCTGACACATAGAGCGCACACGACGGACACCTAATTCCTTGCTCCCACTTTTTTACCAATGGTATTAAATACTCCATGTAAAAAATAAAACAGTTCGATTAATAGGTTCAGAAGGTTCACATGATGGGATGATATAATGAAAAAATGAATAACCAATGTAAAATAAAACTGTAGCTATAGAAGATTCAATCAGAATGGTACCTCGAACACTCGAATGTTCTACATCAGATATCGTTGGTGCCTGATCCAAATCATGAAGATTCCTAGTCCCTGCCTGATAACGACTACTCGCCTGAGGCTCTGCCCTGATCTGACTCTTCATCGAATATGATTTGGTCCTACCACTACGGCCACCAAACCAAGATCTTTTCATCTTGGTCAGCTCTGACTGAACTGGTACTCCTCTGGAAGCCAGAGATCTAGTCCCACTCTAGTAAGGGCAGGTCACCCTGCAAAAGCACTGCATGTGTCTCATATCTCTACATTGACAATAAGGATTTGGAGGGGATGGCCATGTAAACCGGATGTGTCCTACCATACCGCGCTAATGGAACACCACATATCCTACACTATAAGCCCTAGATAAATTATACCTTGGAGGATGTCCTCATCTACCACTACTCTTCTTCTCTTGCTCATCATGATTCCTCTTCTTCTCAGATGATATGCCACTACCAAACCCTAACATTGATCCATGAAACCCCTAATTTTCTATTTTATCATTCACGACAATGAAAGAATGATCAACAACTTCAGAATAAGTTCCCAGCTTGAACAAGAAAACCTGAGTGTGATTTTTTTCTTGAAACGCCTTCTCGAACATCCAATCATTCCAAGATTCATTTCACACAGTCTCTTGTGTTTACTATACTATCTTAACATACCATTTTTCATACTTCATCATTGTATAATCCCCTTGTAAAAAATACATGATCTCCTAGGATATGGAATTGCTCAAGAACTCGTAACAGTACTGTTCATTAAAGATAGCCTTGAAATCCTTCCAACTCATATTCTCCTGCTTCCCCACCTAAAGCACTGATTCCCAGCACTTGCAACTGGAAACCTCTAGCTAAAATGAGGCACTCTTTACCATGACCACCTCTGGCTTGTCAAGGAACTCAATCATATGCTCTATCATTTTAATCCATTCAACTACCTCTTGATGTTATAAAATACCTTAGAATGAAAGTGGTTTATTCATAAAGAACTTTAATGCTTTATCCTTCTTAGAGCCAAACTCATCTCCTTTAGCTAGAATAAGTGAGGAAGCATGATTTTCCCCTTGTCTTAAAGCCTGAACAGATCGGACCACACGTTTTATGATCCTCTGATCAAGTGGTGTTAGATAAAATTCTCTAGAATCCTCCTGTGGATGCAAGGGATCTCTTCAGGGATGCATTCTGCTCTAAAAAGCAACTGTCACATAAGAACATCATAAATACATTAAATTTAAAAACTATGATTTCAAAATAAATAATAGGTATTATTAAAGAAAACATGTAGGAGAAACACAGTAACCACACCACTTCACCCCAACTTGATGTCCATGTACAATCTACAGCCTTCACATTCCACCAGGAGGAGAAGTTAAACAAGAATCCTGACATCCCATGGTGACTTGAGGTCTCCCACGAGGTGTGCCGGCTAGGCACCCTACTCACAACCAAAACACAGAGACCCAAAAATACTAGCACCTTTTTAACCAGACAAATCCCATATAAAATTACCCAAAAATAAAGACTTGCTATAATACCATTTTTGGTCATGAACCAAATGGTTTCTCCATCCAGCTGGCGCCCGACTTGGCCCACAGCAAGTCTCGAAAGGTGTTACTGATACCCACAGTTTGGCATAAGTTATTTTGTATCTACATAAAACCTGGGAATGATTTAACCAAATTAAAAAATTTAAATAAAACGACCAACAATATAAAATTGGCCAAATCTGAAATTCACAACCAAACGTGCCTTTTACCAAAAACCCAAAATTTTAGTTACATATTTAAACTGAAAACAAAACAAGAACTACCACTTGGTAGGGTGACCAAAAACCAATACAAAAACCACCACCTGTTGAGAGTACACCACCCTCAATCTATCTCCACAACACCACACCATGTAGTCTACTACCAACATGAACCACCACCCCCAAACACCTTAATTATACCTACATATAACATGAACAAATCAACTTAAACCGATGGGTGTAAGTAGGGTGTGAGATAATGTTCAATAGGATTCCACCAAAGAAAAAGATTCCACAGGTACAGATTAATTAACAATACAGTTTCATGTTTAACCAAGGAGAGGAAATAAATTCCGTAAGAATTTTAATGAAAATAGTTTGTAGAAAAGAATCTTTAAAAGGAAATTGGTTATTTATAAATAAAAACATCTTTTTACATTTATGACACTAAAAATGTCACACAATATGATGATTTTGAGTGTATTGTAATCTAGGATCACCAAAAATGGGATATTCCTTATAGGTACTAGTATAAAGTGGGACCCTAGAGCATCATGTCTCGGTGAATAAAGGAATAGTAACCACAACATCATACACCCCTGTGCATGATTCACCTGTAGGGAAACACATCCATAACCTGGTGTTCTCCAATCATCATCCATAGTTTAGCTAGTATTGTAATCATCAAACCAGCTATGTGAAATTGAGCCAATGTCCCTCATGTATCACTAGCACACTAGATCTAGTCCACCCACCTAGTACCCAGGCCACCCATTTGTGATCAAAAGTTCAATGTTCACATTTCTTGTCTAAGTAAAATGAACAAAACACAAATAGTTTTATCTAAATCCCGAGCCACACTGTCCAACACAAAAATTCATTTAGAAGAATTACACACACCAAATATTTTTTTTAAAAACACAACTTTCACTACCTACATAGTAAAATAAATAGTTGTACAATTTTGAAGACCATATCCAAAATTATTCAACACTATAAAAATTTGATTAACAGTTTTTTTGAAACCTTGTTGCAGGACTCAAGGTTCCAAAAACCACACAAAACCATATTTATAACAAGAAACATACTGACCCCATATTAAATCAAAAACTACAACTCCTTCACATACCAAAAAACTAATTGCATGATTTAACAAACACTAAAATTCATAAACATTATACTAGTAGAAAAAAGACACATAAAATTCAAAATAAATAATAAAACTACACACATTAAATAAATTAATTGATTAAACAATCCTTATACATAAAACCACCTACCATTGTGTGGCTATAACCTCACAATTTGACATAAACTTCTGATGCACAATGATTTAACTACAATATGACCAAATAGACACCCTAAAACAATGCACCACATAATATCATCAAAATTTTAACCAATTGGAACCTATACCCTAACTTCAACACCACCAAAATGAAAGGATAAACAATTGGGGTACTCTGTAACTACGACAAGGAGTTTGAGGGGTTGAACGGAGCTTGTGTGGCACCGAGAAGGGGGATGTCATTTGACCTTTGACTATAAAAAGGTGCACAGCTAAAATAGGGATATTGGATATCTCACCAAACCAAGGGGGTGGTGTGTGGTCACTAGATATAAGAGGGTATGGTGCCACCGGGAGGAGGTGCGACCAATGGAGAGTCACAGTTGGGTGGGTGTTTGGGGTAGGTACTTCAGCACGAGGCTGGTCTTGCGAGAGCGGTGAAGGAGGACTGATTCACTACTAGGTTTGAGGGGGTGTCACGTTTGGGTGCAAGGTAGCAAGGATGGTGGGGATCGCAGCTAGGTTCTAGGTAGGAAAGAGGGTTGGGGTCGCAGTTGGGTTTCAGGCAGTAAGGAGGGTGGGGGTCGCAACTCGGTGAAAGAAAGTAAGGATGTGGTTTCTAGGGTTCGTGCAGACCAGGGGGAAAAGGGAATTGAGTGAAAAATGTACCACACAAGGGAGAGATACTAAGGTAGAGAATAAATAAATGAAAAAAATATATAAAAGAAAGGGTAAAAAGGGGGAAATAAAATAAATAAAAAAAGTCGAATGAAAACCATAAAAACCTAAACCAACCTAAAAAAGATTAATAAAATTGATAATATATGTATTAATAAGGAAAACAATAATAATAAAAATAAAATTATTATTAATTAAAATTACCTACATATTTCATTAATAATAAATGTGTTAATACGTTATAAGATAAGGTTAACAATTCACTAGATGTAATAATAATAATAATAATAACCACAATAATAATTATAATTATAATAATTTTATTTTTATTATGTTAGTTAACCATATGCACACTAGGAAGGCTGAATGTAATACTGAGGAAGCCACACGGCTTTTCCAATTCCATGATTGTGCATTGGGTACTGTCAATATGACACTAAGTTTTCAGTGCAAAAATGCAAAACACATATCGGCTCGGCCCTCATTTCAACAAAAAAATTACAAGGAAGGGAGATAGACTTGTGAGATAAAAAATAAAATTATAAACATACCAAAATGGGATGTCTGGGTGTGACACAAGTAACATGGTTCTCACAACACTGATGTACATTGTAACCGACCAGGTGCCTCCAATAATATATGGTGAACATTAAGTTCCAGGAGTACAATCTAAATGTCTCTATCCCAAATTTGGAGGCATCTCACAAAATCCTTCCGAGGATAAATAATTTCATTTCATATAAACCAAGATAGTATTAAAAGAAGTAGGTGGACCCCATTTCCACATCTAACCACTTCATGTTCTTATCATCAAATCATGATAATATCCATCTTCTTTATATTAATGATGTGGAAGAGGAAACACCAACACCTTTTAATGGAAACCACCGATGAGCTAGCTTAGAGAGATTTTATCCACCATTCTCATCATCTTTAATGTGTTCCCTTAATTATACAAGAGGTGATAGAAATAGTCATACCTACCCTAGTCATCCAGACTAGAGCACTATGAATTATACCCTATTAGAAGAATCCATCTAGTGAAACTCCATAGCATGTCCAAGTCCCTTTTAATTTCAACACCGCTGAGGACCATCATTTTATCACAATATTAGCTCAGGGTAGATCCCATGTTATCACTAGATAAGAGCATTAGAATCAATCATATATGTATTTGGTAACTATATAATCCCATGGAGAACATTAACGCATATGGATGTGGCAGTTTTTATCATTTTTTAGCCTAGTTTCATCTATAATATCATCAAGTGAGACGGAACACGACATGACAATAGATATTTCTCATCCAAAGGATTATTTTATTTCTATGATATGTTAGACTTCAATAAATGTAATAAATGTTGGACCAACTAGTGAAAAAAATAATGATACTATAAAAAATATAGGATTTGACACATTCCTCCCCTTCCTACAACCCGACAATGGTTAAGACATCTCAGCTGGGGAGAATACTACTCAGCTAAAGGTAATAATTATAAAATATGAGCAGATCAATGTTGACCTAATTAGGGGAATCAAAACCACTATGTATATTAAATAGGTTAATGTATCCCTACACCAATATACCAACCCTATTTTGTGATAGGAGACTTTTAAAATCATAAGGGAATAATTGATCCACCTCTTTGAATGGACATCACATTAGTCGACCAATTTTATTACAATTCTAATTCATTTTCAAGTGTTCCAAAAACTGGGATGATCAGACCACAAATCCTAGAAAGTCATATAATGTCAAATCAGACATTGGTATCCTATGAGTTACTGTATTATCTCATATCTTGTATGGATTATCATTAAGGTTAATCTGCACCAGTAAGACTAAATAAAAATTCATATCCAAGTTGTGTGAATTCGACTCCTCCCCCACCCAACTTTTGGAACCCTAATTTCTCGACACATGATTGAATGGGGGATATAAAGAAGAACCTCATCAATTTCTCTTCCCAGTTTATCCCAATTATGGTTAGTCCAACACTATAATAGGTTTCCAAACATTGATGATATTTTTAATCCATGGATGACACTACCTCTTCTTGGTATAATAACCATGTTGTTGGGTCTATTATAAGGTACGAAGACCTATGTCGAAAATTCAAAATCATATTCATCTCTATGTTAAGAAAAACAATAATTTTTTACCAATATAGATTCAAGATGTAAATAATTTGAGATACATGGATTTCATTTAAATATGGAAGGGTCTAAAATACTCCTTGGATACATATCTTCCCCATGAATGGATACTAGATATATTTGTTGTGAAAATATAGGGTAAATTGTCAATTATGCTCTTCTCATTGAGGTAATATTTTGGTTTCTAGGAGTTCTCTGAAACAAAACTGCGTGCAAATAACTTTATTCATATAACTAAGGAATGATCTTATCAAGTACCAGTCAGACATATTTGAACTCCAAGGATATTAAAAAATGATATGATTATCCTCAAAGAAAAATTTCTATGCTACATATCCTCGAAATTGAGAAGAATAAAACGTATTCCTTTCATGATGATAAGGTTTTGGGGTACTTAAATTTATCGTTGGAGAATATGATAATCGTGTTTCTAGAGGCCATGAATACTAATGAAGTAATATAGGATGATCACCCAAATTATTACCCTTACAATTGTATGTTGGGAAATATAATACAATTGTACTATTTCACCAAATAACTATGACCAAGAAAGATCAATGGTGGTTGGGTTTCATTGGATTACCCAAAGAAAAATGTGTAATATTCTTCAAACATATTCACTAATGAATAAAAATATTAGTTATGGGCACCACCCCACTAAATGGTATAGTGGGTGCCAACCCACTAAATAGGATACTCCACTGATGTAGAGTGCCGACCCACCTTTCGCTCCGCCAATATGGAAACAAAAATGTCATGAGATTTCCCCTAGTTCTAATGAATGAACTCTTTACAGGGATGATTATACAGTCTTTAAATCATCTGATCCTTGATAGTTATATAATATTATTCCCCATTTATGGGGGAATAATGGCTCAATGATACTATTACTCCCTCTATAGAAGACATAATCGACCATGTTGATGTCTTGGAGTATGATATTAGTGGATTATATAACTAACATCAATAGAATATTGTTTTTTTAGGTTCCATACTGAGACTACTATCATTTCATACTTTTCCTACCATCGACTAAGTAAAAGGGTGTTGTTATCTATTTTTTCAATTAGCCACTTGTGGTTGGCCATGAAATTTTCATTGAAGATTTTATCTCTCAACTCCTATAAAATATTGAGTGTCTCTAATAATTAATTTTGGGAATCATTCAGGGGAAGTTTCCCTATTATGGTATAATATCGACCTCTTATTGATTTTATCATTGTAGTGATGTACCTGATACCCAAGGTGTGGGTTCATTTTCATATTATTCACCCCTTTATTTGTTAGATTATTAATATAGTTACACCTCACCCGAGCCCATAGGGTTGGGGGGAATTGTCATATTTTCAACTCCCCCAACCCAATGGTTTTTGGGAATTTCAAATTTTCTTCTACCTCATACAGTGAATGATTCACGCTCAAATTTACCCATGTGATGAAGTTATAATGGTCCTTGTAGTCTAGCTTGGGTTGTCGAATCCATTGAGACCTAAGAAGATACCAAAGATACACAACCTATGAGATGGATTTTTTGCTATAAATTGGCCAACTTGGTTTTGATTTTAGATGGTTTTAATGAACACTAAGAAACCTATGTGAATTAAATTCAATGAAAATGGATTGATGTTAGGATTATGCTCGGGTGGATTGAATGAATTTTACTTCTATAGAAATTTTTTTTATTAATTATTGATGAATCCATTCTTCAAAATAACACTACATTCATCATTTTCTAGTTTGATTCTAAATAAACTCAATTAATAAACCCCTAAACACTTATAGAACCAAATTCATGATCTCTTCAAGGTATGTGGTCATTTTAGTACTTAGATTTTCCTTCCCAAAACAAAGAGAAAATAGAGAGTGCAAATAACTGAAGAATGGAAGTCTAAAATTTGTTAACCAATTAACAAATATTTGTTCATAAAATAACATTAAATCCATCCATTTCATATTTCTATCATTAACCCATTAAAGGTTTAGACATCTATTGATGGTATACTCTCAATGTTCAGCAGAAGATGGCATACAAGAATTGGATTGAGAAATTAAAGCTGTGGATATAGGATCACTCCTCCGAGTGTGTCAAAAATATCACAACTATGTGTGAACTAATTCACCACAACACTGATATATCACATTTATTTGTGTTTATAGAGTTTTAATAATGAAATTGGATGAATACAAGAGAATTATGTTGATTAATAACAATGAAATACAAAAAAAACTTACATGGTAGTTACAAATATTACAAAGGAAATTTAGAATAATAACATTACATAAAAAACAAAATATGCTTGCTCCCTCACCACCATTGAATTAAATAGCCAATTTAGAACCCTTAGTCCAAGCTTCAATCTATTTATGAAAAATTATTAAATTAATTTAGACCTTAGAGTGGTGGAAAGTAGGGGATAAATTGATTCCACCCTTGACTTTTTGTCCTCCCTGTCTCCCCTGAAAAGATCATCTTCTATGGGCAAGAATATCGTCGAATCGCGGTGGGCCATAAAATCATATTTTCTTTCCCCAGATGTATTCTAGATTTCTATAAAATTTGGACCAATTTTTGGTCATGGATCGGGAGTTACAACTGATTTAGTGGGCTAACATTCTAGGCTGCAGATTCTGTTCCAGATTTTGATATTCTATTTTGGCCGCCATAATAACCACCATTAAAGCTAAATTAGCACTAGATCCTAAATAATGATTTGTTCTGATATATTTCTTCTAGAATCCCATGAAATTTGGTCTTCCATGGGCCTATATTTTGGGCCCCCCATTCTCATTAGTTGGCTGGTGTCCAATCTACCTTCTCCGGAATTACTTCCTTTCATCGCCAAATATCCCCATCATCCTTTATGAATCATCCATTGATCCCTGAATAAAAAATGTTAATATTTTAGTGTAAATCCATTTCCCAAAATATAAAATTAAAATATGGATAATTAAATTCCTTAAAATATGATGAATCATTGGTTCTAAATAGGTGTACATTAGGCATGAAGTGCGCAAATGATTAGAATGGATGTTCAAAATTAAAATCCACCAACTCAAGCCCATAAGATCAATAATGTACATTTAATACCATTAAAATATAATTAAAATATGTGATTTTATTAGATACTAACACCCCAACTTGAGATTTTATAGTCCTAATCAAATAATTATAATATTATAGTTGAATTTTTTTCATAACACATTATAAAAAACTGTGCTCACAATGTAAACTACACACTAATTTAAATTTATAACCTATAAAAATAATTTAAAACAAGATAAATTTAAAAGCCTATCCCAATCCGAATCCCATTCCTTTTATCAAATCCATCATCATACTTCATCCAAATAAATTAGGTGAAATGATGTGTTGTGAATCATAATAGATATGGGGGTTCATTTTGGTTCTAGGGGGAAATCATGGAAGCACTATGTGGAATCACATTTAATCCTAATATTAGTATTAATTTTTTTAATTTTTTTTAATGTTTCCATAGTAATTGAGATTGTAGTTAATCAAATTAACCCATGTAGAAAGACTTTTTCGATGGCTCCCAGGATCAAAGGCCTTAGGGCACCAAGTGATTCCCACATACTCGGTAATCATTTCGAGTTAACTTGATCAATAAAAATTCATATTACCATAAATATAGATATAGTGAAAAACGTAGGGCTAGAAAACTCTAGAGTCACAATATCCAATGGTCGATAGCCTCACATTTTATCAATCCATTACTCTTTACACAATTATTTTATATATATATATTTGAACACTCATATTTTTCATAAAAATAAAACTAGCCTATGGTATTTTTTATGGGACCCCAAGAATTTAAATTAGTACCCCACATTCCAGAGGATGTGCATTTTGGCATTTTGATTTAATAGATGAAAATAAAAATGATGAAAATTCTCATTGGACAACTGAACATCAAAAATCAATGCTTTTAAACTTAATCAAGAATTAAATTAAGAGTTGAGGAAGTAAAAATTATTTTCTATATAGTATTAATGTGAGAAAAGATGTTATTATATTAATGAAAAAGGAATCTTACTTCTTTATTTCATTGTTTTGTTAACAAATATTTTTTTTCACACCCCCCATAATAGAATAAAAATGCCCCTATTTTCTTAAGAGAAAAGAGAATAGAAAGAGGGTGGGGGAAGGAGTTAGAAAGGGCATGTAACAAATTCACCTAGCGGCGTCATAACGATGGCTGTGGTGCCCCTAAATCACTCTTTGTTCTCATGGGAGATGTAGGAACCTCCTTGATTGAATATGTATCACCCAAAATTTTCCATGAACCATGAAAACAAGAACAAACCAGACAAAACAAACAACACAACAATTTATTTAATACCAAGTCTCATCATTTTTACGGTTTTCCTTCTTTTTTTTAAATCAAATGAAAGATACATTGTCTTCTTTTTAATTTCTAGGTAAGGTACTACTCAGGGATCACACCGCGTAACATGGATGAATAAGATGTTCCCCTTTCATACCCATCCATAATAATAATATAAGAATAGTTCAACAGCCTGAGGTAGAATATAATTATATTAAAATGATCCACTAATCATATATGAAATATAAATTTGATTAAAACAACGAAATGATTGGAAACTTGAAAACCTATTGCATCCCATGTAGTGCTTTGTTTAGCGTCGTTAGCTCAATTTGGACCCCAAATGGGTTAATTATTTTCTTTATCAAAGTTAGGTTCACACAATTCTTCATTAACTTTATGTTTTTGGAATGGTTCTATGAATGATTTGACTTGATGACCATTAACATTAAATGTATGACCATTGGTGGGATCTTGAATTTCAATAGCCCCATGGGGGTACACCTTAGGCACTATGTATGTACCTAGCCATCTAGACCTCAATTTTCCCTGGTGTAAGTGATGTTTCGAATTATTCTAAATAATAAGCTTTCTAGGTTCATTGTGATTGGTTTTAAGGTTTCAAGATTTGTAGGCTTGTATTTTTTCTCTATTGATCCTTAAATTTTCCTAAGCCTCCATCCTAAGTTCTTCATGTTCTTTGAGATCTAATTTCCTTTCTGTTCCAGCCAATGAGAGGTCATAATTCATTTTCTTAACCTCCCAAACAGCCTTATGTTCAATTTGCACTAGCCAATGGAATACTTTTCCATAAACCAACCTATATGGGAAAATTTTTAAAAATGGTTTCAAATGATTTTTTATAGGCCCAAAGTGAATCTAAGAGATTGGTTGACCAATCTTTCTTAGATGGATTAACAGTTTCTCAATAATTTGTTTGATTTCTCGATTGGATAACTCATCTTAACCATTGGTCTGTGGGTCGTAAGCAGTGGATACTTTTTGGGAAATTCCATACATTTCCATGAGTGCTGAGAATGGAATATTGAAGAAATTAGTTCCACGATCACTAATGATAGCCCTATTAATTCCAAATCTTCATAGGATGTTTTACTTCAGAAATATAATCACAGTTTGTCGATCACTGGATTTTTTAGGAATGGCCTCAACCCATTTGGATACATAATAGATAAGTAAAAATATGTACATATATCCCCTAGTGTTTGGGAAGGGACACATGAAATAGATTCCACACCAGTCAAAGATTTTAATCACTATGATGGGAGTGAGTGTCGTTTGATTCCTTTTTGTGATGGACCCTACTTGTTGACAGTTATGACAACTTTTAAAAAATGTGTAGGAGTCCCTTGAGAAGGTGGGCCAGAAGAGATCACACTGAAGAACCATAGAAAAAGTTTTCTTAGGGGAAAATGGACCTCCACATGCCTCACCATGACAGAATTTAAGGATGGAATCTTGTTCAGATTCTGGGACACACCTCCAAATGACTTGGTTAGGAAAAAACATGTAGAGGTATGGATCATCAAACAAATAGTTCCAAAAATAAATAAGGAATTCCCTTTGAGATTGAGTCCCTAACAATTTTGGAATGACTCCTATAACTAATAATTTGGCTATGTCTATATACCATGGGCAGTCACTCACAGAGTATAGGTTTCCATTAGGGAATAAATCAGACACAATAAGGTGATTTGAGCTATCTTTGAATTCCATACTAGAGAGGTGATCGTATACAAAATTTTTAATACCCATTTTTTCCTTCATTTTGAGGTCAAATTCTTTTAAGAGATATACCCACCTAATCAATCTATCCATAAAATCTTGTTTTTGGAAAATGTATTTTAGGGCGGAATGGTCAGTGAAGACAATGATGGGTGATCCTAATAGATAAGACCTAAATTTATCTATGTAAAAGACAACAAAAAAACTATTTCTCAGTGTTGGTGTAGTTTATTTTTGCATCATTTAATGATTTTCTTTCATAACCAATGACACGTGTATTTTTCTCACATCGTTGTCCTAAGATTTCTCCTACAGTGAAGTCACTCGCATAACACAAGAGTTGAAAATTAAGTTCCCAATTTGGATATTTCATGATAGTTAGAGGGATAAGAGTGGACTTGAGTGTAGAGAATCATTCCTCACTACTTTATATCCATAAAAATGAAGAATATTTCACCATTAAAGAACAAAGTGCTTGAGAAATAGAGCTGAAATTCTTAACAAACCTTCTATAGAAACCAACATGTCCTAAGAAAGACCTCACCTCCTTGATATTTTTGGGTGATGGAAGGTGATTAATGATTTCAACCTTGGATTTATCAACCTCATTCCCCCTACCTGAGACCAGGTGGCCTAGAACTAGTCCCTCTTTAACCATGTGATGGAATTTTTTCTAGTTTAGGACCTAATTCTTTTCATCACATCTTGACAAGACTCTATCCACATTCCTCATACATCCCTGAAAGGTATCCCCAAACACAGGGAATTCATCCCTAAAGACCTCTAGAAAATCCCCTACCATGTCTGAGAATATTCCCAACATGCATCGCTGGAAGGTTCTAGGGGAATTGCATAACCCAAAGGGAATGCGTTTGAAGGAAAAGGTCCTGAATGGATAGATGAATGTATTCTCGCATTGATCCTCTAGGGATACCTCAATCTGATTGTACCCCGAGTACCCATCCAAGAAATAGTATAAGGCCTGACCTGTCACTCTCTCAAGGACATGGTTAATGAATTGTAAGGGGAAATGGTCTGTCTGGGTAAATAAGTTTAGATTCCTATAATCGATGCAGACTATCGAACCACTACTCACCATAGCTGGAAGAATCTCTCCATCCTTATTGGATATCACTTTAATTCTTGTCTTCTTGGGAACCACTTGGATTGTTCTCACCCACTCACTGTCAGATATGGGATAGATGATACCAGATTTTAACAATTTCAAAAGTTCTTTCCTTACTACCTCTAAGAGATTTGTATTGAGTCTTTGTGGAGGTTGACAACATTGCTTTGAATTAGATTCTAGAATAATCCTATGAGTCCTGATTAGTGGGATAATCCTAGGAATATCATACAGGGTCCAACCAATGGATTTATTTTGTTTCCTAAAGTCATATAGAAGCAGCATCTCCCGATTTTCTTCAAGAGACGGATAAATGACAATAATATATGTTTGATTGTCCCCTAGGAAGGCATTCTTGAGGGTTGCGGGAAGTTCCTTCAATTCATGATCAGGATGGTTTAGATTTTCAGCAGAAGAATGGGACATTGGATCATGATCGATTTTGTTTCCTAGAGTTTTAGATAAAATAGAATCCCCATGTGTAGAAGTTTCAGCTAAAATATTGGTTTGATCAAAGTTAGGGAAGGTTGATTGATATGTCTCCATGAAAGTGGTTTCCTGAAAGGATTCACTAATTGTTGGACCTAAGACTTCATCAGAAAATTAATTTGAAAATTATTCAAGCCAAGGAGATAAACTTTTTTCATTTGAACAAAGGAAATAAATATCATCCTTACTTAAACATCCATTAGATATTCCTTGATGTTCTATGGATTCATTATCAATTCTTCTTATCATGTTTACTTCATTAATGTCCCCGTCATCACCTATTTGTGAGATTGCATTATAGATATTCAAGTCTAGACTCATGTTTCCAAAGTTGATGGTAATTTTCCCATTTCGAACTCTGATAACAATGTTTATTATTTCAAGGAAAGGACTACCAAGTATTATTGGGTTTTGTTTCTTATTTCCTATGTTTCGATGGTTGTAAAGGACAATGAATTCAGTAGGGTAGATGAAGTTTTCAACCTTTACCAGAATGTCATTTAAAATACCCTTTGGAATCCTAATGCTACGATCTGTAAGTTGAAGTGTGATAGATGTGGGTTAGATGTCTTCTAGAACTAACTGTAGGTACACAATATAGGGGATGATATTGACACAATCACCTAGGTCACACAAGGCCTTGACAACTTTTCTCTCTCCTAGTTCAATATTGATGTAAGGGAAACATGGGTCTTTCAACTTAGGAGGAATGTTCCCTTGAATGGTGGTACTCAAATTAGTAGCCAAAAGGACTTGGTTTTTATGTGAAAATTTTCTTTTAAAAGTGCACAAGTCCTTAAGGTAAATTAAGTAGGAAGGTATGGTTTGGATTTCATCGAGAAGGGTGATGTTCAACTTGACTTGTGAGAACATTTCCCTCAATGTTTCACTCAATTAAGGTTTGGTTTTCCCCTTCATTAATTGAGGTAATTGTGCAGGTTTTGTAGTTGTTTGTTAAAGAGTTGTTTCTTTGAGAATGTTATCATGTTTTTGGTTTGATCATTTGGTTCATTTGAATTTTCATCCATGTTTGAATCTTCAGATGGGTTTTTAAATAGCTGTTCAGGTTTCTCAATTGAGTTCCCACTTCTTAAAACAATCACCTCCTTTAGTTTTTTATGAGTTTTTTGAGTGCAAATTAAGTCTCCTCTTAATGTTTTTTGTGGAATGGATTGTGTATTCATGTGTGCCTTTCCAGTTTTGATGGTTTGAAGTTCTTGTTTTAGGAATGAGACTTCTGAGTTCATCCTTTCCATTTCTTTCCATAGTTTTTCTAATAGGCTTTGTGTAACAGTTTGGGTTGGTGTTTGAGAAGATTGGTTTATCCCATGGGGAAATTTTGGAGGTCGTATTATTTGTTGAAAATGGAACGGTGGTTTTTGGTATTGGATATGTCGGGTTTGGAACTGGTTATGGGTTTGGTAGTTTTAATGGTGGTAAGGGTTTTGTCCTTGTTATTTTCTTGGTTGTTGGTTATCTTTCTAGCGGAAGCGTGGGTGGTCATTATACCTTGGGTTGAGGGTGTTTTGGTATTAAGGCTTTTGAAATTTCAAAGCATTTACTTCTAATGGGGGTCACCCTAAAATAACATCCTTTATTGATGGAATTCTTGGGTAGTTGTCTATTTTATGGTCATGTTTGTCAAAAAATTTACAAACAGGGTGTACAGCTTGGATTTCAAGGTCTTTCCAAAGGTCTATCTCTTCAACATTCCAAGAGAGTGGTATGAGTTTATCCCTAAGGATTTACTATTCTCTATGTGTTTGAATTATAGTAGATCTTTGTATATTTTCAGAATTAGGTGAAGTTCACCATGTTTGGTATTGTTCAGCAAGGCTTTCCAGATTCTCGTAAGCATCATTTGGGGATTTTTTTTAATGGTTTCATTACACATCATGTCAATGCATTGTTTTTTCCCTGGTACCAACCCTTCATAAAAAATTCTCACTTTTTCAGGTATAAAAAACATGGGGTGGAACCATGTTTAGGGTGTCTTTGAACCTCTACCTTGTTTCATAGAATGACACTCCCTTTTTTCAAAAATGTTTTGGATGCTCTTATTAAGTGAAATGTTGTATGGTGGGGGAGTATTTTTTGTAGAATTATCTTTTAATTGGTCCCAAGAGTTGATGGATGATGGTCTCAAATTGTTTCGCCAATTTTTAGCTCGATAATTTAAAGAAAAAGATAATAACCACATCTTATCTGATTCTAGTTGATGTGGGGACAACTGGTTTCTACAATGTCATTGAACTCTTTAACATGAAGTAAGGGATATTTTACTCCACTCCATGGAATGTTGAAAGGTTGTTTAGACATGGGGATTAAATATGTAGTTGGAATCTCCAAGATAATTATTTCTAATTCTTTAGGGGGCACTGGTTTGGGCATGTCTGAGTTAGTTATTCATGATTTGATCGACTACATTCCCTAGGTTTGGAGCTCCATGATTTTGGTTTCCCATTTGATTTCCCCAAGGATTTACAATTTGATTTCTTGGAAGACCCTCCATTAGAATTGTTTTAATTTTTGATAATTCAGTATCATGAAGATTATAATCTAATTTAAACAATCCCCTAGGTTCACTTGACTCCCCTATCCTAGGACTTTCCACCCTAACTAGTCTGTTTGAATTATCACAGGTGTAGGCGGACATGCACCAAACGGGAAAAATGATAAAGGGACAATATAAGTGATATTGGGTGATAATAGAATAATGGTGGTGAGGAAAAAAAATTTGGTCTATGTTACATACTTTTTCCCTAGAAACTGTTCCAAAATTTGATTCACACTCCAATTTACCCAAGAGATGAAGGTCGAATGGTCCCTATAGTCTAGCATGGGTAGTCGAATCCACTAAGACCTATGAAGATACCTAAGATACACAACATGTGAGATGGATTTTTGGCTATGAAGTGGCCAAATTGGTTTTGATTTCATATGGTTTTAAAGAAAACTAATAAACCTGTGTGAATTCAATTCAATAAAAATGGGTTTATCTTAGGATTATGCTCGGGTGGATTGAATGAATTTTACTTCTTTAGACAATTTTAGTTTTATTAATTCTTGATGAATCCATTCTTAAAAATAATAGAACCTTCATCATTTTATTGTTTGATGATAAATAAACACAATTACTAAACCAATAAACACATAGAGAACCAAATTCATGATCTCTCCAAGGTATATGGTCATTTTAGTACTTGGATTTAGCTTCCTCAAACACTGTGAATACGAAGAGTGGAAAAAACTGGAGAATGGATGTCTAAAATTATATAACCAATTAACAAAAATTTGTTCATAAAATAACATTCAATCTAGAATTTTCAACTTCCTACAATCAACCCATTAAAGGGTTAGCCCTCCATTGATGGTATACTCTCATTGGTTGGCAGACGATGGCTTACAAGAATTGGATTTGAAGAAATTAAAACTGCAAAAATAACGAGTAATACTCCGAGCATGTGAATGAAATTCACATATATGTGTGAAATAATTCACCAAAACAATGAGATATCATTGGGATTTGTGTTTATAGAGTTTTAATGAATAAATGTGAATAATATAAGAGAAATAAGTTGATTAAGAATGTAGAAATACAAAAAAACTTACATGGCAGTTGAAAACATTACAAAGGAACTTTGGCATAATAACAACACATCAAAAAAAAGATGTCTTCCCCCTCACCACCATTTCCTTAATTAAAAAATTGGTAATCCTTATGCTGAGCCTAAATCAATGTATTCCCAATTATTAAATTAATTTAGGCCTTAGGGTGGTGGAAAGTAGTGGAGAAATTGATTCCCTCCTTGACATTTTATCCTCCTTATCTCCCCTAAAAATCATCCTGTTTGGGAAAACATATCGTCAAATATAGGTGGTCCATGGATGATTATTTTGTGTCCCCATATGTCCTCTAAACCCCTGTAAAATATGGGCCCATTTGGAGTAGTGGATTGGAAGGTATGGACGATTTAGTGGGCTAACATTCTGGGCCGCAGATTTTGGCTCAGATTTTGATATTCAATTTGGGCCGCCTAAATAGCCACCATAGAGGCCGAAATAGCACTGGCTCCTAAATACTGATACGTTCCTCTATATGTCTTCTAGAATCCCACGATATTTGGGATTCAGTGGGCCTATATTCTGGGCCCCACATTCTCATCAGTGGGCCGGTGTTCAATCTGGCTTCTTCAGAATTGTTTCCTTTCATTGCCACATATCCCCATCATCCTTTACGAATCCTTCATTGATCCCTAAATGAAAAATGTTTATATTGAAGTTTAAATTCATTTCCCAAAATATTAAATTAAAATATGGATAATTATATTACTTAAAATTGGTTTACATTAGGCATGAAGTGCACAAATGATGAGAATGGGTGTTCAAAATTAAAATCCAATAACTCATACCCATAAGATCAAAAATTAACATTTAATACCATTAAAATGTAATTAAAATGTGTATTTTTATTGGCTAATCAGTGAATTTGAGGCATTTCTCAACCTTTTTATATTCTGAAGTGTTTCCAAAAGAGTCATATTTCCCCAATATATGGGACACATTATTGGCGTTCGAGGCCTCTAATGATTCAATGACTGCCTTCAAGTTGAATGATATTATGAAACTATCCCCCAGATCAAAAATTCAGACACATTTATATAAAAACAAAAGAAATGTTATTATAATAAGAGGAAATATTGTCATATATCTCTTGAATAAAAATTAAAAAGATTAATTACTTCCAACTAGAGTAAGTGTCCTATTATTTTTCTTTTACCATTGAGAATTATTTGATTAAAATACCAAGAATGAAGAAACCATAAAAAAGAAGATATGATAGGCTATTCATGTTACTACACATACCATTGATTACTTGGTCATATAATCACGATTTTTTCTCCCTTTAAGGAATATATTTAGAATCCCATAGATGAGGAGATATTGGAGCCACTGACACCTGAAGCTCCACTTTTGTCATGTGAGTACGCTAAACAAAACACAATATATATGAAAGATATTTTAGGTTTCCCATCACATAAAAATATACAAAAATATTTTATTCCTTTATGTCTTATCATGTAGTTTCATACTTCGCATGTTCACTATAGAAAAACCTTCTTGAGACTCTAATGAATATGATACCCACTAAGGTAGTCTTGATGGATCATCTTGATTATATCCCTTACCATTGAATTAGATGGAATACAATAAAGAAATGACTTTCCTCCAAGGAAAAGATCTAGATGAATTTATATGAAGGCTTTATAGAGTTAATGAATATTGGGACTCATGTGTAATTCATGAGATTCATCCTGTTTCTTTTGAAAAAGCCTCCCTTCTGATGATTCTTTTCATTGTAAATCCTTTACTATGTGATGTTAAAATAAAAGGTATATAGCGTTGTCAATTTATGTTAAAATATATGAAGTCATAGTCATCTATAATTTATTTTAAACTATATATACTAACATCCCCACTTCATGATATTAAGTATTATAGTCATTGTCTATATCATAAGAACCTAAACTGCACGAAATATTTTTCAAGGCTGTAATATCATAAACTGCATAGATCCTTTTCCCCATTTCATAGTGTAAAATCTCATGGAATGTGGTAACTTAATTAGGTCTCCTTCACTTTCACATATGATAAATACATTTTTAGAAATATTCTAGTTTATGATTTTACCAACTCTTGTTGAGTTTTCTCCAACTACCCTACACTAGGAAAAAGTTATCTCTACCCATTTTGGAATTAAGACCTCATCCAAATTAGGTTTCTTTCATCCTCAATCAAGGACACATCATCATTGTAAATCCATTCTACATGAGCTATATCTATATAGAAAATGAAATTCCACTATCCCTATTTAAGATTTAGATTTACATAAGGATTGTATATAAGAACTGTGTGTGGATTCATTCTTATACTGTGGTATATATAGTGATGCCTAGATATCCAATTTTTGGATCAGTGATGAATTTTCATCACTCTCAACTATGTCCCTCCATGAGAGCCAAATATGTGTAGGGATTTATTATCACATTAAAATTTACGTACACCTATGTATTCCATATCATGATCTCTATTGTAGTTCAATCTATTTTCCAATTCTCTCTTATTTCCCACACCGAGAAAGGTTTTTGTGAACATAGAGTAATTGGTGAGTGACATTGAAAATAATGGTTATGAAGTAATTTATTTAATAATATGGAATATTTTTGTAGTTTCATGACATTAAACTACATAACATTGTTCCTATACATTAAATAGATTTTCCCTTATGGCATTTACATAGTCCTGAATTTGTTATTTTAGTCCTTCCCACTGAAAATGTCTTCCATACACTTTATTATAACCATTTCAATGGTAGAAACATTATTTTATATTCTATTATCCATGAACCAACTTCTTGTCTTTGATACTATCACGAACTGAATCTGATCGCCACCGAAACTGACACCAAACTCGGCTTGTGACAAGGACCGAAGGGCATTCCCGATCCCCATAGGCTGGAACAAGTTCCTGGGTATCATAAAATGAGAATTGGGAATGATTTACCCAATTTTATAAACATAAAACAACAAATGAATCCAATAAAACTAATCTGGATTTCTCAAACCAAACAATGTTTTACAAATATTCAGAACTCAATTACTTAGTCTAAAACATATCACCAGGACTATAAAAATGGTACAAAACCAAAACAAAACAGCCCAAGAACCTCAACATGGCAAGAGGCGTCTCCCTCAAGCCATCCCCACAACAACACATCTTGAATGACCGGTGAAAACCCGAAATGATGGCACAAAAGTTGTACCCAAACCTGTGACAAAAAAAACAAGTGTACTTACACCCAAGGGTGTAAGTAGGGTGTGAGATAATTCCTAGTAGTATACCACAACTAAGAGATTCCATGTGATAAACATTTAAAGAAAAAAAAGCATGTATGTTTTCAAAAACATGTAATTTATTGTTACAGTTTCTAAAATATGCAACATAAAAAATGAGTTTTCAAGTGGGATAATTTAAATAATCAACACTTTTAATATAATTTCAAAAGCTACGGAATTTTTCCAGCCAAATATACCGTATTCCGATGGTAAGTATAAAGGATCTAATGAGCACAAGCGATAGGAAATAACCCCTAGGCACTAGCAAGCTGTGGGTCCCAAATACCTCATATCTCGGAGAGAGTAAGCATAAAAAAATATTTGTTCTCGTGCATGAGCCACTAGTATGAAACATACCAATAACCTAGTGGTCCCCAATCGTCATCATCATAGTTTAGTTAGAGTTGTAAGTGTCAATCTTGCTAAGTGAAACTGAGGCCAAACCCCACGGATTCACTAGCATACTAGTACACCTCCACCCACCTAGATACCTGGGTTTTCCCTTTGTGCTCAAACAAGTTCAATAAGCCACAAAATATATATTTCACATTAAAATATCACTTCCACATAACAAATTAACCAAACATCCCCATGTACACCCCACAAGTCACAAATTCCACTTTTTATTCAAATGCATTTCGAAATCAAACTGACACCAAAATAGCCCACAACACTTTTTGCATTAATTTCAAAATGCAACACATCTGTTAAATATTTCATAAAGTCCCTAAAAATATGATAAACATCACATAACATCCCACTCACTTGTTTCATACGATCATTTTTATAAAAAAAATTCCATTTTTCACATCGCACTCACACAAACAGCCCACATCACCTTCACACCTCTTTCATATTTCAGAAAATCCATTAAAAAAATTTATAAAACATTTCCAAGAAGATACACATCACATGAAAGACCTATTCACATTTAAAATGGTCTATTTGAAAGTATAAAAAATCCAAAATAGTTTTCCAATATGGTTTCACCTCTTACATAAATCATTAAACCATTCAAAACTTTCATAAAACAATTCTAAAGAGTGAACCAAATCTTTTCACATAAAACCCATTTCAAAACTGTATATCAAGGAAAAAATCACACCAATATAAATTTAAATCAGAATTTTTAGCCCCAAAAACATTTATTAAACTACCCCCAAGTGTTATACAAACACCTCAAACAATACCACAAAAGATCCACATGAAAAGCACACATTTTCAAAATCACTTTCAAGAAGTACAATAAGGTTTTACACATTAAACCCATTAAAAACCCACTTTAAAACCTAATGGAACCGAAATACCCTGCCAAATCAGAATTTTTAGCCCAGACAATATTTATTAAACCAATTTCATATGTTATAAAACACACCCAAACAATACCCAAAGGGTTACACATGAAAAACACCCAATTTTAAGCTAAAATAAAACTATAAAAATAAATGATTAACCAAATCCAACATAAACAATTTTTGAACCACACACAGCATATTAGGAACATTAATAATAAGTAATTCAAGGAAACTAACTCATCTAGAAATAATTACACATGGAATCACCTACCTTTTATGTCGAAACCCTCAAAACATGGTGTGAAACATCAACCGCACCACCGCCGCACCTCAAGGTAGATAAATCTTGAACTAGACCACAATATTTGACCAAAAAGACACCAAATGAAACACTAGGTTCTAACCTTATCTTCTGGACATGAGTAACTTAATGAAAGTGTGAAAGAAACCCTAAGGAAGGGGAAGAAATCAAGGAAAGAAACACTTACTTGAAACATCTTGAATCAAATGAACCAAATACACCAAAATTTGAATCTACAAGCAACCACACCTGATATGGAGTCTCTAATGGGGATTAGAAGGTCATTTGGGGACTGAAATGGAGGAATAATATCATAAATTGAAGGAGTTATCAAAGAAATGATTTACCTCCTCAAATCTAAACGATTTGAGAAATCCAGAGATGTTTCACCCAAATTTGCGAACCCAATGAGCTCAAAAGCGGCGACACAGATAATGGAAGTAATCCTTAGGTTTTTGGATTCTATTAGGAGGAGGAATCACCAAAAACTAGTAAAAATTTAATGAGATATTAAAATATTAAAAATAAAGCTTAAAGTAGTAAATGGGCTTTCGGGATGGCCCAAAACCTTAATAAAAACTCAAATCCATCATGATTATGGATTTTTATGAGGCCCAAATGGATATGGTAGTTTTTATATATTATGGTATGACAATTAAGACGTTAAATTGTTGTAAAATCTTGAAAAATTAATGAGTTATAAATTAAACAAAATTGGTTTTTAAATCTGGAAATGGGCACACGGTTTAGCCCAAATTTTGAAAACCCACCATTTCCACCAAAATGCATGTCAAACCCTTCAAACAAGGAAATAATGTAAATTAAATGAAAAAATAACTTTAAAATAAGTCATTTATGTGAAAATTCTCCCCACCATAAAACATTCGACACTCAGAAATCCATAGTTAGGACAAATACAAAAACCAAACCCAACTGATAAACCAAGAAGTAATTCATTGCCAAGATTCACCCCCAAAGGCCAAAACTCTTCCAGAGATCATTTAAGGATGGATTAATCTAAAAAAAACATACACCACCTTCCTAAAACAATCATGCACATTTAGTTTTTATCCCAAATGAAAACTCCTCAAACACAATCTGAACAATACTCCATCAATTTATCTAAACAAACAACAACATTGAACAAAGTTACACTTACCCTACTATAACTAAACCATTTGTCACTCTCCAATATCAATGTCTACCCAAGTAATATGTAGGTAGTTAGATATATCTACATGAAAATACCTACTTCCAAGACAAGACCAAGGAAAAAAATCAGAGTTACTCATATAAAGAGACACAAATGGGATCCCCACCATAAGAGACAACTTAAATTGTTTTCCCGAGACAGAATCAGGACAATAACAGGGGGAGGCCTGAACAGACTCCCTAGTACAGGGTGTATACATCCATTGTAAATATCCAAAATAATATTCATGGTACCCATGGTGGGTCTCCCCACCACAAGAACCAACCATCTTAACCGACCGGCATGGGCCGACACGAAAAGACCCAAAAAATTATTGATTTGGGAAGGCTTCACAATTAGTCCACACGGTTTGGGAAACCATGCACTAACTGTGCTGATCTTTCTTTCTATATGTATTCCTAGCACATAGTCACAACTAATAATCCAAAAACTATGTGCTCAGTCTGTCTAGCCAAATTTCAATCCATTCTCCAAAGACTCAATAGAAACCAAAGGGGGGGATATTGGGTGATGACATGGGTATAAGGCCCTCCACCTATTTCCACCAAACGAGAACAACAGAAGAAAGATGATAAAACCATAGGTTTAAAATCATAATATCTTTCATAATGAGGATTTGACTTTGTACAAGGTTTTAAATGACACTGGTGTTTCCCCTTACTACACGCCAGCTTCTCTCCAGGACCTATGGCTGGAGCTCAAAATATTGAAGCATCTTGGACCTCGTAGTTAGGCTGTGGAAACCCCTGTGTGTAACTTCTTCTTTCGGTGCCACAGAAAACTACACCGCATACCCCAATGGGTTGACCAAGACATAACACACTCCAAAACTCACCTTACCAAAATCTGACATTTCACTAAAACAAGGGATTAGAAGATGCACAAACATCGCACCTTGTTTCTTTGGGTGAGAAACAATATAAGGGTAGGACATGCATAAGAAATTTCCTCTAAGATAGGGTATTTGATGTTTTTCCCAAGCCAGACATACTCCTAATATAATAGAGAACCTTGGAGGATTGTGCAACCTTCACCTTTACAGTCAAATGAGCACATAACATCACAATGAATCACTGAACATGACCTTTGCGAATGATAGAAACAATACACGAAACGAGACCTTATGACAAGTCCCTAAACAACAGAAAAGTCCAAAAAGTGGACACAATAGCCTCTCATGATGTAAATCCAAAAATTAGTGGTTTAATAGAACTCTTGCTTCAAAAAAACTATGAAGAATTCAGAGGCCCTCTTAGACACCATCGAGACACTCATCCACACTAACAACCCCAGAACGCTTCCACCTTCAATGAATTAGGAAACTTAAGAAACTAAGGTCTCTTTCAATCTTCCACAAGAACTATTCCACTACAAGAGGATCCATAAATCAACAAAATGAATGGGTGTAGACTCAATCAACAAATATAGATAAAATATTCCTTATATTGATCAACTGAAGGATTTTCTAATGGAGAAACAATACAGGTTGCACTTCAGTTGTGCATTAACCCTTAATGGGGGCGTACCTTATCCAATGAGGGAACCCAAAGACCTAGCAAAGCTGTTCTATCGGTCAAAACATGCCACAAACCAGATCCAAACACATATAGGTAACCACCATAAAGGTGTCCCGAAAGATATCTCAGGAGAGACTACTAACCGATCCTTCTACCCAACTTGCCGTCCAAACACAAACCCAAAACACAGTTCGAAAAAGAGGGGTTCTTGAACTCAAAACATACCGAAATATCAACATTAAAAAACACATAAATCACATCATCCCAAACCAGTCATCAAGACATCATGTTTTCCTTTAAAACATTTCTTTGAAAACAAACGGTTCAACGACTAGCGTATCCAGCAATGGTACCCCATGGGCCTTACACATCCATGTTTTTGTACCACACCATGAACCCTCCTCATATCCATCCATGAACTCATCCAATTATTCCATTAACCATCCATCATCCGCTATAACCCCATGCATGTGGTCGCTCATGGAAATACCAAAGGTTAAAACAAAAAGCCCTTTCCACTTTTCAAAAACAAAACAATCAACCAATACTTCTTTTTTCTCAAGACAGTTAACCATGGAATAAAAATCCCAATCATTCAATTTAATACTCACTTTAAATTCATATACATAAATTTCAAAACATCTTATTCCATTAAAACACCCTTCAATTGTTTAGAAAACTCTATTGGAAAAACTTTTTCAAAACCAAATTATATATAGTTGATTATTTCAAAAGAGGTGTAAGAACACCATTTTAAATTTCAAAACAATTATAAAAATTAATTTCCACCATTTCATAAATCAATCTATTCCTTATTTATTTTAAAATCATTTCACAAAAAATTTATTCTTCTTTAAACCAAGTCACTTTAAAACCAAAGTTCTAATATTGAAAAACTAAAGCACTAAATAATGTGAGGGGAAACTAGTTTCAGTGGGTGACTTGGACATATAGTTGGAGGCTATATTCCATTCACTTCACTATCACAGAGAGAGTTCTAGGAAATAACCCCTGACTCCACATGTCTTACCAGGCCCTGTGGGCTTTCTGAGACAATTAACCCAACTCTCTTTCATTTCCCCTAATCATCATCAATCCAAGAATACCAAAGGACTTAGATAAATCCCAACTTCCCCTAGAAAATTGAATCCCATAATGAGGTGTGGTGATCAGGAACACTACCCATAACTGGAATATCATGTCTTGACAATCCTAACTCCAGACTATCCAAAAACTTCCCCAAATAACATGACCCAAAGAGTTAACCAGAGTATCCTCTAATTTGATACTGTCAGGAACCGAATCTGATCTCCACCGAAACCGGCACCAACCCTAGGCCCGTGACAAGGCCCAAAGGGAATTCCTGATCCCCATGGGCTGGAACAAGTTCCTGGGTATCATAAAATGAGAATTGGAAACGATTTACCCAAGTTTATAAACATAAAACAACAAATGAATCCAATAAAACAAATCTGGATTTTTCAAACCAAACAATGTTTTACAAAAATTCAGAACTGAATTACATTGTCTAAAACAACTCACCAGGACTATAAAAAAGGTACAAAACCAAAACAAAATAGCTCAAGAAACTCAACATGGCAAGAGGCATCACCCTCAAGCCATCTCCACAACAATACATCATGAATGACTGGTGAAAACCCAAACTATTGGCACAAAAGTTGTACCCAAACCTATGACAAAAAATACCAAGTCTACTTGCACCCAAGGGTGTATGTAGGGTGTGATCCAATGCCCAGAAGTATACCACCACTAAGAGATTACATGTGATCAATATTCAAAGACGAAAAGCATACAAGTTTTCAAAAACATGTAATTTCTAGTTAAATTTCTAAAAGATGCAACATAAAAAAATGAGTTTTCAAGTGTGATAATTTAAATAATCAAAACTTTTAATATAAATTCAAAAGATACTGAATTTTTTCAACTAAATATACCATATTCTGATGGTAAGTATAAAGGATATAATGAGCACAAGCGATAGGAAATAACCCCTAGGCACTAGCTAACTGTGGGTCCCAAGTACCTCGTATCTCGGTGACAGTAACCACAAAAAAAAATATATGTTCTCATGCACGAGCCACTAGAAGGGAACATAGCCACAATCTAGTGGTCCCAAATCATCATCATCATAGTTTATCTAGAGTTGTAAGCATCAATCTTTCTAAGGGAAACTGAGGCCAAACCCCACAGATTCACTAGCATACTAGTACACGTCCACCCACCAAGATACTTGGGTTTTCCCTTTGTGCTCAAACAAGTTCAATAAGTCAGGAAATATTGTTTTCACATGGAAATATCACTTCCACATCAAACATTAACCAAACATCCCCATGTACACCCCACAAGTCACAAATTCAACTTTTTATTCAGATGCATTTTGAAATCAAGCTGACACCAAAATAGCCCACAACACTTTTTGCATAACTTTCACAATTCAACACATCCTATAAGAATTTTATAAAGTCCCTCAAAATATTATAAACATCACATAACATTCCACTCACATGTTTCATAAAATCCTTTTTATAAACAAAATCCATTTTTCACATCGCACTCACACAAACAACCAACATCACGTTCACACCTCTTTCACATTTCAGTAAATCCATTAAAAAAATTTAGAAAACATTTCCAAGAAGATACACATAACATGAAAGACCTATTCACATTTAAAATGGTCCATTTGAATGTATAAACAATCCAAAATAGTTTTCCAATATGGTTTCACCTCTAACGTAATCCATTAAACCATTCA
The DNA here is from genome assembly GCA_963277665.1 of Viscum album. Taxonomy (NCBI): domain Eukaryota; kingdom Viridiplantae; phylum Streptophyta; class Magnoliopsida; order Santalales; family Viscaceae; genus Viscum; species Viscum album. Next base: position 1,298,861,464 of record OY728140.1, on the reverse strand, counting down.
AAACATTCATAAAACAATTCTAAAGAGTGCACCAAAGATTTTCACATAAAACCCATTTCAAAACTGTATATCAAAGAAAAAATCACACCAATAAAAATTCAAATCAGAATTTTCAGCCCCAAAAACATTTATTAAACTATCCCCAAGTGTTATACAAACACCTCAAACAATACCACAAAATATCGACATGAAAAGCACACGTTTTCAAAATCACTTTCATGAAGTACAATAAGGTTTTACACCTTAAACCCATTTAAAAACAACTTTAAATCCTAATGAAACACCAATACCCTAACAAATCAGAATTTTCATCCCAAAAAAGATTTATTAAACCAATTTCATAAGTTATAAAACACACTCAATCAATACCCAAAGGGTTACACATGAAAAACACCAAATTTTACGCTAAAATGAAACTATAAAAATAAATGCTTAACCAAATTTCATAAGTTATAAAACACACTCAATCAATACCCAAAGGGTTACACATGAAAAGCACCAAATTTTACGCTAAAATGAAACTATAAAAATAAATGCTTAACCAAATCCACCATAAAATATTTTCACACCACACACAACATATTAGGAACATTCATAATAAGTAATTCAAGAAAACTAACTCATCTAGAAATGATTACACATGGAATCACCTACCTTTTATGTTGAAACCCTCAAAACATGGTGCGAAACATCAACCGCACCACCTCTGCACCTCATGGAATCCAAATCCATACCTAGACCGCAATATTTGACAAAAAAGACACCAGATCAAACCCTAGGTTCTAACCTCAACTTCTGGACATGAGGAACATCATGAAAGGGTGAAAGAAACCCTAAGGAGAGGAAGAAATCAAGGAAAGAAACACTTACATGAAACATCTTGAATCAAACGAACCAAATACACCAAATTTGAGTCTCCATGAAACCAAACCTGACATGGAGTCTCTAATGGTGATGAAAAGGTCATGTGGGAACTGAAATGGGGGGGAAAGAACAAAAATTGAAGGAGTTATGAAAGAAACTATTTACCTCTTAAAATCTCGACGATTTGAGAAATCTAGAGATGTTTCACCCAAATTCGAAAACCCAATGAGCTCAAAAGTGGAAAAACAGATAATTGAAGTGATACTTAATATTTTTTCTTCCATTATTAGATGGAATAAAATAAAAATAGTAAATATTTATTTATATATTAAAATATTAAAAATAAAACTTTAAGTAGAAAATGGGATTTCGTGCTGGCCCAAAACCGTAATAAAAACCCAAATCCATCATGATTATAGATTTTTATGATTCCCATATGGATATGGTAGTTTTTATATATTATGTTATGAAAACTGAGTAGTAGAAGTTTTGTAAAATCATGAAAAACGAATGAGTTATAAAATAAACAAAATTGGTTTTTAAATCTGGAAATGGGCTCACGGATTGGCCCAAATTTTGAAAACCCACCATTTCCGCCAAAATGCATGGGAAACCCCCCCCCCAAAAGAAATAAGGTAAATTAAATGACAATATAGCTTTAAAATAAGTAATGTATGTGACAGATACCGATGTTAATACCAACCAATTCCTTGTGTTAATTTACTTCTCTTGGAACCCCATAACTGTGAGTCATTCATCTTGGGTATCACTCATAGAAATATTAGTAATCAGGACAAAGTAATCTGAAGCTGTGCTACTAAGATCTAGGGTTAAATAAAAAATTTCCCATTGAGCATATAAAGTAACACCAAAGGGATTTATTATTCCTAGATGAAAGTTCCCCCTTAACCCCCATGATCTATTTTTTATCTGTGTGTGGCCCTAATCTTCTTGATAACTAATGGTCAACTTACTCCCACCAGTTATCAATGAACACTGAATCATATATTATTAGGTTATGATTTACAATTACTGTAACCTAACTATTCAAGTGTTGTAGAATACCCTAGATGTTACACAACTATCCATTGAACCCATTTTCAATGTAACATTATAACATTTTATTTTTTTACCCTTTAATTTTTAGGTATGAATCTCCTATGAAGACCCTAGTTCATTAACTTTTTCAATCCTCTTGGAAATACCACTTGTAAATATGGTCTAAAACTATACATTAGTGAACCCTTGGTAATGTTTTTATGACCATAAACACCATACACCTTCATTAATTGTCACATGATGTTAAATTTCACAACCTTTGTTTCATTTTGTGTGACCTTAAACTATATAGAGTGAGATATATTTTTGGACTAATTAATTATATGATATTAATATCCATGTAAGAGTATGTTTTATATGGAAAATATTCATAAATCTGTGATTGTGCTGAGTTATCCAATCCTAATGAAACCTAGATCATATATCCTAGGTGAAAACATGGGAGTTTATCCTAGTTCAATCCAAATTCTTGGAAAAAATATAGAAATTCCCCTCCTATATGTAAAATATCAATGTGCATAGGGAACCCTTGACATTAATTTAATAATTCAAAAATAATGGATATATTAGCCCACTTGAATGCCATGGTTTAATTAAAATTTTCCTAGAAATTCTCTTTCCCCTTAAAATGTAGTTCCCCGACCTGATTAGCCACCCAAACATTGTTGCGGGTCAAGTACCACTAACCTTGGGTGCTACTCCCTGTACACTTAAGGATTAAAACTAGTAGAAAGGGTTTAAAATATTGTAGTGTGGATACAATATTCTATTTTAGAGATATTATAATGATCAAATTATATATAATATGTAGTGTAATGAAAGACCAACACACCTTGGACCGGTAACCCACCCATGGAGGAAGAAAGACATGCTATAGAGGAAGAAATAATAAAACATCATCGAAATAAAAAAACAAACCAAAAATAAATTTATAAATAGTATAACAGAACATGAATACATATCAATTCATATAATAATATATAAATAAGGGTTCCTCATGGTGGACCTCATTACATATATATAATAGCATGTTGATACAGAATGAAAACCAAATGGTAAACTCTAGCTAATGTAGGAACCTCAAGGTACCTTTCCATCTATCCCAAGATAAATAGCCGAACACTAAGGTATATCACAAGAGACCAAACCCTTACCTGATCACAAATACATAAAATATAAACTCATCTCGAATCTCACATGTAAGGTGTGAGATAGAATCTTAGTATGCCACCACTGACATGTGCTTATCTTATATATGTGATTAAGGATTTTATAAATAATAAAATTTAATAGAATATCACATAGTTTTAGTAATTAATAACTCCCCTTGTGTTCATAAACCATGAGGGAGTGACCACCTACTCTAAGAAATGTTAAAATACCATAGTGTAGAGGATCCTTAGCCTAAGACCAAGGCATTTTCTAATCTCAAGCAGTCCAGGTGAACCCTCAGGTTCAGCCTCTAAATAAATCACCTGAAATAATTTCACAACTAATATCATGTTTCCAATTCAATTCATTGTCTTCTCAAAGGAACTCTCAAGCAATAAGAATATGGTCCCTTGGACCCCTACTGGAAGCACCCATAAGCTCAACGCCCAATATAGTGAGGCACAATGATGTCTATCCTCAAAGTAATAACACCGTTAACTTAATAGTTAATTTCCAAATGAATTGTGATGTCCATCCTCACAAATGATAATTTCCCAATTTCCTCACATATAGATATCCTCATCCCCCAACCAACAGCATCAACACTATCAACTGATGGATCCTCATCATCCTTATGGATTTATATGGAAACCCCCTACAAAAAATTCCCTATTCTACAACTAATAGAGGATTATAACCACATGAGTGGTCAATACCACCCTAGCATATGAGTCATACTATATGAACAGGACTCCAAACAATGCATTACCAACATGGGTGATTGGAAATCACCATGTAACTCCCTAAGCCACACCATCTGAAAACTCATTCCCCGGTGACCAAGTCAATTATCTAATTGTCTACCCTATCCAATATCAAATAGCATCACCCATATCCTAAAGAGATAATTGCTACATTCCAAAGGCCATGTTTCTTAACAAGACATCAAAATCACCCAAATTCCACTTTCCAAGATTTCCATGATGATCATATCACCTCAAACCAGATATCCAATACCATCTCAATCCTCAAAAAATACAATAAAATTCCCACTAACTCATAAATAAATATAATTATTTTAAAAGAATTAAATTTAATTATGTAAATAACTCTAAACTAAATAGACAAGGTTATAATCCACTCACCTAGATAAGACCATTTTTACAATTAAAGATCATTCCCATATGAATCTCTAGTGGGTTCAGTTAATAATTAAACACAACCATTTAATTTATAGGATATATCTCAATCAACACAGTGGTTTTCTCACAGGCGCACCCCCAAATCAACCATAATATTATCAAGAATGATGATAACCACCTACCTCATGTTGTTAGACATCCACTCATATGATCATAGCCTCTAAATCGTGTTGTTATAAATGAGATAATTATTTTAGACAAACACACTAGAAATAGGGTAGAACGAATCACACATATTGAGCACTCTATATAGAATGAACAAATAATAAAGGGGTAAAGAGGATTCAAAGGATTAATGATATGAATATGTCTCCATATCAATATCTAAAAATGGAGTCTAGATAGAGGATCTAGCTCAAAACCTAGTGGATAAAGAAAATTGGAGGAACCCCACTGTAATGTGTGGCCAAGGGGGGGAAATGAGAATGAAAATAAGAATAGGGTAGGAGGGTAGTATGGTGTTTTCATACACATATTTTTTTTATGGTTCTCTTGCACAGTTAAGAAGATTTTTTGTTAACAATGCGACACCCACTATCCAAGCCATAGGCTCATAGTGTTTGTGCACATGGTTTACTAAACCATGCGCAAACCCTTATTGATCTCCCTTTTAAAAACTAAAAACATGGTCAAACGACCATGAACCCCCTCTATAATAGATTTATAAACTATGTCCATGAAAACATGAGGGATAAATGGTTTCTCCTTAGAGGCTGCATAGTTTTTTCAAATAGTTCTCCCCATTTTATGCACCCTTGAAACTTGGGTTCTTAGTGTCCAATGAACCAAAATCCCAAAAGACCCCAAGAAAAATGAAAATAATCATGAATAATCTAAAAAGAAGGCCTTTTTTCAATCTAAATATCTTAATTAAGTTTCTAAGAATAATAAAGTGTTTTACTACCCCCCAACCTCCAAAAGAACATAACTAGCAAAGAATTTAACCTGCTCCAAAAAACTGAGATTTCACAATCTCCCCAACTTAATATAGCATGTCCATGTTCTATAAAAAACATATTAAACATGGTAACAAACATTCCAATCTAATTAAAACTATTTGGGACTACCCAGGTCCCAAAGTCAGAAGTTGACTACATCAAGGGATCCCTATTTTTTGATTTACCTACCCTGGACACATCCCGACCCAATGCTCAAATAAAACCAATTTTCCATTGACAATCCTTAGACACAAGGTCCTCATGTGACACATAGTCACTCCTTCACATCATCAAGTTATAAAATCATGCTCGTGAAATATCATACACCCATAAATTACATCATTTCATATGTTTCCAACCTTATTCCCTTGTCATATAGGGATGTCATGACGTCACATATCTCATCAGATGCCCAAACAAGTCTTAGTGTCATTAACACCCCCCCATATGCAACCTACATTGCAAAGATGACCATATTCCATTGCACCTCACTATCCATTCCTTCAACAATTCTCATAAAATATCCCTTTTCTACACATCTCATATATGTATATGTATATAACACATCTAAATTTATGTTAACCTACTAACCAGCATCTAGTTCGCCTAAAAGTACATATTTTTTTGCATCGTGCACCATAAATAGACATGCATTTAAAATGGATATTCCAAAATTAAAAAAAAAGTGAAAGGACTACACCCACAATCTACCTCTAACTGTTACAGGCTCCTCGACCTACTCTAAACATGGAAGCTCAATAGCGTGTACCTTACCTAAAACTCAAATTCTCAAAGCATGGCCTCCTTGTTGTGATACACCATCCTCTAGCCACTGAACCCACTAATGGAAGTTATTGTTTATGCCATAACCTCTTCATATGGTTGACTCCTGAATACTAGTTCCTGGTACTGCTTCTCCTATAATCTCATAAAATTTAATCATCCCCAATCCCTAACTGTCTTCTATATGGGAAGGAATCCTATTGAAATTCTTGAGATTCCTAACCTAGATACATGCTTTGCACTCCTTCAATGGTTGATCACACTGTTTCCTCACCTGACCTTCCTTCCCACACTCGAATCACACCATCAAAGACCCACTCTAAGGTTTCCTACTCGAGTCCTTGGCATGAATTCCCTAAGGAAATCCTCTAGGCCTTACATCAAACTATCAGATTTCTCTCCCCTGAAATAACCTGAATCCATCAACCGGCTCAAATATGACAAAATTTTCAAGTTGTATCAGCTAATAGAACTTGATTCTCAACCACTAATAATGAGAATAACTTGAATATGTTTACCTTCATCCAAATTTCATTATATAAACAATCCTATAAATTCCTCACCCTTGAGGTGTCATTGTCCACTATACCATGTCCTAAATGAGATATCTCAATGAATGTAATTTCATAATCCATGATGGACATGTATCCATAATAAAGGGTTAAAAACTCTAAATATAAATTTTCCCTACATGTCTCTAAAAGGAAGTTCATGAAGAATCTATCCCCAATGTCCATATAAGACAGTACCTTGTTTATGCCTGCCTGAGGCTGCACATTCAACCGGTGCTTTTTTTATCCTCTCAGCTTATATGTTTCTTGCTTCCCCTCTACTTTGGGTGTGTCTCGGGCTACTTGATGATCATATTCATTTCATCAATTCAGTTCTCTGCGGATTGTGTTCTACCTTCACCCAAAAATATTAGTGGGTGATGTGACTAGAACTCTATGTCAGATACTCTAAAAAAGGAACTTCTCCAAAATCTCCCATATCAAAATCATGAATTACATGAAACCGAATCGATCTGAGCTGCCCGTTAAGTCATGAAAAAAAATATCAAATCTAGTAGCTTATCCTCCATCAATACAGTCTAAACTTGAGCCAGTATATGTGGATCGTAATCTACTATACCCTATAGGGCCTCATCCCGAACCTCATGGGTCTCAACCTATGCTCACGCATGAGGTACCAAACCTTCACCTGGATGATACTCCATTGAATCCCATCAAGGTGCAACCCCACTGATTACCAGTACCATGGTTAGAGAATCTTGATAACATATATATATATATATATAACACATATGGGGATATAAAGAATAGTTAATGCAAATTAACTACCCCTACCCTCCCCCATCACATCCATTTCTCTTGACATTCAGCCTCATGACCCACACCCACCCATATCATATTCAAGTATCACATATACCTCAGGCCACACACTTTTGGATAAACCATGTCACCACAATCTGAAGACAACATTTCATAACCAGGTGATCAACATCAACCCATATGAACATCCATTCATTCTTCTCTAAGGTAAATCCCCATATATATAGCTATAAAATAACATAATAAAATTATCATAGGAAGAAGAATATATATATATATAACATCATTTTTGTATATCAAAAAAAATAATCCCACTTTCCATATTATGCAAGGTTAAATCTCTCCCTTACTATACCTGGACAAGGTTCACACACCACAACAAATAAAAACTCACATCCAAGTGCACCACTCAACATAGAATTCATATCAACTATAAAATTAGAAAAATAGAAACATAATTCCCACCCCTGGTAACTTGGTATTTCCCATGTTCATGGGGTTGAATTCACCCCTACACAAGCTATAATCTAGTTCTAAATACATCCTAATATTCATTATAACATAACAAAAATTGTAAGACCAGTAGAATGAAAAGAAAATAGGTGATATAATTAGTATTCAGAAAAACACTCTATAAATTCCTAATCAAGAATTTCTCTGATACCATTTGTAGATCCCTGACCCAATTATCCACTAGAATAGTGTTGTGGTTCGAGTTCCACTGACCTTAGTCGCACCTATACATATTCCAAAGGCTAATGACTAGAATAAACGGTGTAAAATAGTGTAGTGGTAGACTATACCCTATGCTGATGATATAATAATAGTTTATGCATATATAATAAGTAGAGAAAATAAATACCAATAGACACTAGACCAATAACCCGCCCATAGTGAAATCACAACATAAAGTAGCATAAGAAATAATAATAGGAGCAGTAGAATACATAAAAAATTTATAAAGCTATTTTTTAATAACAAAATATAATATATATACATATCAAGTGATTCAATAAATTAACCATAATGGTCACCCATGGCCAACCTCAGCATGTATATGAAATCACATGATTATATAAAAAGAAAAAAAAGGAAACGCTATCTTATGTAGGAACCTCAATGTCCCTTTCTTGCCATACCAAGATAAATATCACAACTCTAAGGTCCATCTATAGATCCTAAACTCTTACCTAGTCACAAACACAAAAAAATCATATCACACCCCAAAGGTCCTGTGTAGGGTGCGAGAAAGTATTTCAGTAAGCCACCACCAAAATATTTCTATATTACAAATTTGATTAAGCAAGGTATGTCTAAATAATTAAATATAATAGCACTACACACATTAATAATAATAACCTACTCCTCATGTTCTCAGTAGCCACAATGGTGCAATCACCTGCTTCATCCTACACTGGAATATCGTAGTGGAGAGGATCCTTAGCATGAGCCTAAGGAATCCCTGGATGTCAAGAATTTAAGGTGAACCCTTGAGTTCAACCTCTAAGAAACTCACCTAGAACTATGTTCCAAATAACCCCTCATTTCCATGTCATGTAACTGACATCCAAAAGGCACTACCTAGTAATAAAAATACGGTCCCTCAGACTTTTTCTCAAAGCACATGTTGGCTCGAAGCTAGACATTCTAAGGAACATTGATGTTTGTCCTAAATTAATAGAATTGTTGGATCAACATATTACACCTTGAGGAATAGTGATGTTTGTCCTCCCAAATGATTATGGACCAATTACCACAAGTACGGGATGCCTTATCTGCCAACCAAAATCCATAAAACTATCAATTGATGGCTCCTCACCATTACTATGGCAATATAAGTTAAGAACCTCCCACCAATTCCTTACAAAGTAAAAAATGAAATCATATACCAATATGAGTGGTCAATACCACCTCATCATCAAAGTTCTACTAAGTGCACATGTCCCCAAACAGCTCATTAGATATCATGGGCTAGATAAAATCAACAATATGTCCCTAATCCACACAATCTGGAACCTTGTTCCCCTATAACCACATCACTTATCGAACGGTAAAATTCATCCAATAACACACAATGCTCTCCAGTAGCATAATGACATCATCACCTCATCCGGATAAACAATTATCTTAATAGGTGATCAAAATCACCAAAATTCCTCTATTTATGCCCATCCTAATGACCATATCACCTCAAACCAAATGGAAAATTCTATCTTAATCCATGGGAAAATCTTTTCCAGCTACCATGGAAGTCAAGTGTAGATATAATTAATTTAAAAAATAAATTTGATTAATGAAATCACCCTAAAAAATGTTCCCAAGGTCCTTAGTCACTCACATTGCTCAAAAAATTTGTAGAATTAAGAATCATTCCCATAGACATCTCCAATGGGTTCAATTAATTAATTAAAGGACACAATTTAATTTATAAGGTCACACTTGGTCAATATAATGGAATGAACAAAACATCACCACTAAATAAACCAAAAAAATAAATTAAAATGATAAGAAAAGACTACCTCAGGTTGATTCACATCCACTAGTACAATCATAGCATCTAACTCGAGGTGATTTAGAAGAAATCAGTGGTTTAGATGAACACCCTAAAAATAGGGTAAATTATATAACTTGGATATAGAACACTCTATAGAGATATTAAAGAAGGAAGGGGGAAAGAGGGGTTAAATTTATACATATAAAAATCCAATTCAACTAACGGATCGAGAAACAAAGTTCATATGGAGTATATATCTCAACACCTAACCGAGGAAGAAAATGGGAGGAACCCCAAAGCTGTGTGCATCGAAGGATATTGAAAGAAAAAAAGAAAAGAAAAAATATGATAAGAAGGTAGTTTGGTAATTTCATAGTTTTAATGGTTCAAATAATTCTCTCACATGATTTTTAAAATTGTGCACCAACCATGTGACATACACTTTCCAAGCCCCAGGCTCGCATAGTTTATGCGCACGGTTTACCAAATTATGCCCAAACCATGTGTGAGCCCTTTGTAAAAAACTAAACTCATGGCCATATGTCCATAAACCCCCTCATAGTAGTTTTAAAAAACATTTCCAGAAAACCTAGAGAGCTACATTATTTTCATTGGAGACTGCACTATATTTTCAAACTGCGAACCCTGATCTATGTGCCTCGGAAACGAGGGTTCTTAGGATCTGGTGCAACCAAAAACATAATACACATTCTTGGCATCAAGAATAATATTAAAATTGTATTGTTTCATATTAAAACACATAATTATGTTTTTAATTTTAAGAAAAGATTTGTCCTACCCTTAAAAATCCAAAAAATTAACAAATCAGGCAAGGAATTTGAACTGCTCAAAAAAATTGAGATGTTATAAATATGATATAGATATGTATAGGGAATCTATATAATAATGACCCACAAAATCCTGAAATGTGTAATGTTGTAAAATCCATTATATAATTAATTAAAACTAGATAATATAAATGCCCTAGTATAAATATGCTAAACCGCATAACACCCATATCTTAAGCATATTATGTTAAAATATACCGTCAACATTCCTAATGTATGACGTTAAAATATAAGGTGGTATTTTATACAGCATGACTCTAAACTACTCAGATTTTCCCATTCCTTTTTTCCTCTTTATCTCATTTATGAGTTCTCAATCTATGTACTATTATTTATTATCATTCAATATATAGCTTAGGGAATTAAAAACTTTTATTTCTCTCAAATGAGATAGATCTATGAAAGGAATCATCCTTTGAAATTACTACAAACATGATTGATTTCCATCAATATGGGACCTTTACTGATATCTAGGTACTTTACTAGGGACCCATCCACACTATTGGAAATGAATATTATAACAATGGTTTGGAATCATTGGTATAGGTCCCAAAGCTATTGGTATAGGCTATACCAATGGTTTGGGTGGTTGTGGGATTCTCTGGAACTAGTATAGAAATATACCGATGGTTTTGGGAAACTATTGGTATATATTAGCTATTCCAAAGGTTTCTACACCATTGGTTTAGGTAATCCAAAAAAATTGGCTAATGTTGAACCTCGGTCCTCCCATTTATATCTCAAAAACCTACCCACTATGCTTCAATGTGTTTCTGAAACATCTTATGATAAATATGTATATTTATATTTATGAGTAAATTGATTCTTGATTTATCAAATGTTATTTGAAAAAATTATCCATTAAAAATAAAAATAACTATACCAACGGCTTTCCAAAACGTTGGTATAGTTATGTTTAATTGTGGTACCTATACCAACAGTTTTGCTAAAACTATCGGTATAGGGTCATTAAATAGTGTCTATACCAATGTTTTTGGAATTAACATTTGTATTGGGTCATTTTATTAAATTTATACCAACGGTATTTACAAACCATTGTTATAGGGTCATTTTAAGGTACATATACTGATTATTTATTTAAAACAATTGGTAATGGTCTAATTTCTAGTAGTTCCATGTTCTGATTAATCAAAATATAAATATTCCCTTCCTCCTATATATGATATGGTTATGTTTAAGATATTTAAAAATAGGTTCATTCACATATAGACTTTTTCTTAGAATAAAATTCCATTATACCTATGTATGAGTTCATACTATGTTGGGAACTATATAAGAACAACATGACACTTGATTCCTATTATCATTGGGTATGTAGTGACACAAGGATTATCTATCCTAGGGTCATCCACACAATAAAACTAAATTCTATATTTCCCCTATATATGATCCAGATCTATATAGGGGACCACCAATATTAGAATTATATGTGGATTGATTCTTATCTCTACTAGATATATAGTCATTCCCAAATCTCTAATCCTCATATTAGATGAAATTTCTAAAAAAAAATCCCCTCTATGTATAAGATAGATATACATAGGGGTTTTTTTGGATGAACTATGTGTGGCTTCATTCCTAAATCTATAGGATACATGGTGATACAAGGATCCAATGTTAGAGTCCCTACTCCAATTTCAATTAAATTAATCCTAACAAATCAGTATTTATTATCTACCATTAATATTTCCATTCTTATGACAGTATTATAGTAGGGTTAAACCCATCAATCTCACTTTGCACATGATATTTATTTATGTAGAGGAATCTAACTACAATACCCCTGTCTGACATATGAGTCTGGCCTATGTGGGGGTATTCAGTGTTATGTTCCATGTAATCCTAATATCAAAATATTCGTACCCATGTTTAATATATAGATCTTCATTGTTAATTAAATATAATGACTATAAGTGGGTTTATTCTTATATTTATATGGTACATATTAAGGGCTAGATCTTTTATCCTTGGCCCAACAAAAATTTATAATAATAAATTCCCTCGCATCTATGAATAATCCTAACATAAATTAAGGATATATTTGAAAAAGCTCAATGTTTCGTGACTCATGTCCTTATATGATATATAGTGACACCCAAAATGGTGCATCTTGGGAAATTTTAAATGCTAAACAATCCCCCTGATGCCCTATCAAATCACTTTTTCTTATAATATGACTCCTTAGTTCTCATCACTAGGACAATATTATTTTACACTATTCATGGATTAGATCCACAAAACACTAGAAACTAGAACATCCCAATTCTGTGTATGACCCAAATTTTTATAGAATCCTTTGGTTTGGGTTCCCTCATTTAAATACCTATGTTATGTTCAATTGATCCCATTTTTAATGTACCTATTTGTAGTTCACTTATGGACAACATGGTATAGGTTATTCTCTCACTACCTTTTTTTATATCACCATGCATGATGCATGTGATATTAGAGTCCTGGGTCGATCCCCACATTTGGTTTGACAATGATATTTATTATTAAATAGGAGAGGAAAAATTTTACCTTGTAAGAACATGAAATGATCGATAATGGTCTGGTCCTAGAGGCTTGCTTCACATATGATTGAGTTAGATCAATGTAAAAAACCAATAGTTTTCTTGGTTGTACCATACTAAAATGTATCGTATAAGATCCTCTTCCCAAGAACATGAACTACATAACGCTTGTTTCCATTCCCCTTGATGTTAAACTACCAAAACCCAACAATTTTACACATATTGTTACGTGATTTTTATCATAAAAATATAATAAATAAAAACCAAGGATCAAAATGCCTAGTTTCCTTGAAAAACTATCTACATAAAACATCAAAATTAATGTTAAATAAAGAAAATTTATTTTATTCTCCATAATGATATCTTAAAACCCTTTGATCTCTAAAAACTATATAGGATAACATATGGAATACATGGACAAAATGGGAAAGCTATAAAGCCTAGTAATGGAATGAGCATGATTATGAAGATAATAATATACTTCCAAAGGCGTAAAATATTGTTATAAAAAAACATGAATAATGAATATTCATATCGGATCATAACATAAATAATATAATATCATAATATCATTGTGACATAGGAAATTGGTTGCTACAAAAAATATGATTTAATCATAAGTCTAGGATAACTTCCAATATAACATCACATGGTGGATAGAGTCCCATCATGGATTATGTTTACTCCTTAATCCCTTATATTCTATCTCATGAGACCAAAACATTACTCAATTTATTGGAGTTCTATCAAGGAACCCTTATCATACATGTACCTGATTATGTGTTCCACATAATCCAAGGAAATGAATGATTTATATAATATTACCTCATATTATAATCAATAAATATTTTATAAATTTTTCAAATATAATAAGGAATTAAATAGTTTGGTCATTCATATCTGAGTATATAATAATAGGAAACAAAGGACGTTGTTTATTTGGAAATAATTTCATGAGAAATGATGGTGGATATTTTATAGAAATGAACTTTTTAATTGGTATTTTAAGGAACAAGTTAATGAATTTTAGATAAATATTATTATTATTATTTTCCATGAACACCAGAGGTAAATCAAAATGGTTACACCTAAAATATTTCATTATTTAATAAAATAATAAATTTAAATAAATACTTTAAATTATTTTAATGTTAAAGGACTAAGTGATAGAAAAGTTCTCATCAATCAGGTTTGATTTTAAAGAACTCTTTTGAGAAACAAACATAAGGAATGTATTAACCCTTCAATGGAAGGGGGGATAATAATATATATATATATGTAAGAGACATATATATATAATTTATAATAATTTAATAACATAAATTATTGCATGTGTGTTTGGGTTAGATAGAGAGATTTTATAGCCAAAAGAAAAACTATTGTTCGGAGAGATCACTTTCCCAATTTTTTATAATCAAACTACAGTTTCACTTAATGTCTTGAATAATAAGATTAAATTCATTAATTATTTAATTTATATGTTTTTACATCAATATTTTATAAAATATAATTTTATTCTATTCATTTATAACCATTAAATGAGATATAATGTTTAATTTCACTTTTTTGGGTCTTTATTTAATGGCTTGATGGTTGGATCACTTGTTTATAGTTATATAAGTTCAGATAAAATGGTAATAAAATCCCATAAGTGAAAATATATGATATTAATGTAATTCCATAAATTTTACTGGTCTTAAATATCATTTTGTGTTCCAACAGAGGGATGATTCAATTAGTAAAAATGATAGCATTATGTAGTTAGTTCATTTAGGTGGTTATATTGACTATCACAGACTAGTATTATTTTATTAAATATTATACCTATATATTCATTATATACCATAAAAAAGTTATAATATATTCATTGTAATATTATTTAAC
This sequence comes from Viscum album, assembly GCA_963277665.1. Lineage (NCBI taxonomy): Eukaryota > Viridiplantae > Streptophyta > Magnoliopsida > Santalales > Viscaceae > Viscum > Viscum album. The sequence goes on along the minus strand of OY728140.1, from coordinate 1,298,846,375 downwards.
CATAATAATATATTTATTACAATCCTTGTTGGTGTATATAGAAAATGAGAACTGGTGAACCGATATAATATGGGAAATGGTTATATTTATAGAATAAGAGGAAAAGAGGAGAATATATATGGTAGATGTTCCATTATAAATATAAAATTACATTATATATATGAATTTTTAGTTATTATTCCTTATTGTATTAGGTATTTTAGGTGAAGGTAAAAGACGAAAATAATTTAAAATATGTAGTTTGAGAATATAACCTATTGAATGTCATTTCATTGAAAAACTACTTTCAAGAACATGTAATTGATATTTTTGTGATAAAAGTCTCACTAGGGTATGCTTGATAGGATTTATAATGTAATTTTTAAGAATTTATGTTAGTTAATGGTCTTAGAAGGTGTGTGGAGATGGGGTTTTGAGGGGTGGTATTGATAAGGGGGGAGAGGAGTTACTGAATATTACATTCTTTAGTTTATTTTGTTGTCCTAGGACTAACTATATTATTGATCCTGGTGACTATATACAATATATTTTGAATTTGTTTCTAAATAATGATTTATTACATCATCCATAACTCAAAAAATCATTTATTTAGCATATAATGTGAAATATCATATTTTATCGTACTTCACTATTCACTATAAAATAAACTATTTTAGAAAAATACAAAAAATTCACCATCATTAATTTTTTTAATTTGTATTAAAAAAATGATATAAGTTTTAGGAAAATATTTTTTTAAATATGGTAAATTTATTTATTAATTAGAGTCCAAATCTATATGAAAATACTGATTTTAATATTATGGTCAATGTTTTAACCCTTTCAAAAATTAATTAGCGTATCATAAAATTATTTCATCGTAATGATAATTTTGAATATCTATTTATAAAATAATTTTAGGAAAATAAAAATTATTTTAAATTGTTATAATTTTTTATAAGATTTCAAATAATATATATACACTAATTTTATCATTTTAAAACATTCATTCACTCGTATCATTGTATAAATATTTTTTATTTTTATTTTATATGACACAAAAATATTATTTATACTTACATTGATGATTTTATGATTATAATGGTTATAGTACTGTTCGTAGTGGTCAGATTACAATTCCAAAGATCATATTACTATTCAAACTATCATATTACTATTCCAACGATCATATTTGAAACAATTATATAGGATCCCTACATTCTATAAATACATAATTTTTCATTCATTCTAAAATAACTTATTTTTTTCTCATGGTTTTATATATAAATATGTATAAATATATATTCACATTATAAATTAATATTGAATTATTAATATTCTGCTTCATTTCTACAATTTTTTAGTGAGTGTGATTATTCTAGGGGATCAAATCAATCCAAATTTTATTTTAATTACTATCTAATTATCTATTGTTACCCATTATAAAAATTTCAACTATTATGACCATATTTATTTTCAAAATTTACTATTTAAATGAGTATAATAAAATTTCATTGGTTTTATTATATGTTGTCTATTCATAATATTATATTACAAAATATGAAATAATTATAAGAAGGGATATTCGATTGATAAAATTTTGGGTCATTACATTCTTACCCCTTTAAAGAAAATTCCCTAAAAATTTTATTTTACATAATATGGTGAAAATGGATGATGTTACATCTTCTTCGTGGCTTCCTCTAGTTCCATGGGCCCCTCTTTGTACTTATGGTTTCCCTATTCTACTTTGACTAGGTGAGTCGACTTATTTCGTTGAACATTACCTATATAGTTTGAAATTTTCACCAACATATACTCATAAGAGTATTATTTTTCTAGTTGTAGTTTCTTTCAATTTTGTACATATGAGGGATCTAGTATGTAACTCATTGAGAAGGACACATGGAAAATTTAATGTACTTGAGATAGGGTTGGCGGTATTTCTAGTAGATAGGTCACTTCTTTAATGTGATGACTAATCTTTGAGAAGTGATGTACCTAAGACATAGATTTCCCTTCTTCCCAAATATCTTGATTCTCTTCCTTGGGGATATCTATTAGAACAACTTATCTCTAACATCAAACACTATATCTCATCAATGATTTTTTACATAGTTCTTTTATTAACTTTTATCCTTATTGATGTTCTATTTAATGTTATTGATCTTTTCTATCATTTCCTTGACCACTTAAGGATCCAGCATCTAGTGTTCACTAACATCATCTCATCTGACATGTTTTCTACAAAACATTCTATAAATGTCAATATATGAATCCATTTGGATTTTTTATTAGAAACTATTATTGTATAGGAACTCATCAAGAGTAAGATATTGATCCCATACCCTTTTTTAATTTCATTAACCATTCTCTCAACATGTCTTAAATTTTATGGATTGTACACCCATATTGGCCATCAGTTTGGGAGTGAAAAGCCATACAAAATTTGAATTTAGTGATTAGATCATGTTAGAGACTCTTCTAGTACATATAGGTAAATCTTGAGTCTCAATAAGATATAATTGATAATGGTGTTCTATGAAGCCTCTCCACTTCTCTGAAATTGGTCATTGTATGTCGATCGAGTGAGATGTCCTCTGGAATCAAATACTATGATGATTACCTGTAATACAATCCACCAAATCCCATATGTTATTATTTACTCTTGAAATATTCATAAGAACAATAAAAAAATCTATGGAGATGCTTCCCATTTCAATATAGGTATAGGTAATGGTTGTGTCATCCCCTTGGACATTATTCTTTTATCCTTCACTTATTAACATAACAAACACTTTAATGTATATTCTATACTATACTTCTTTATATTATCCCAAAAATATTTATCTATAATATTTTAATACATCTTCATACTACTCCAGTGGATGGAGAAGTTGAAGTTATGTGAATTTCTCAATATATCCTTTTTCATCTCAAGATTTTATAGTACACATGATCGTGAGCCAAATCTTACATCTCCAACCTTATCAATTTTTGACTCTGAGGATTTCCATTTTCTTATAAACTTTAATTTCATCTATATTTCCACATCATATATTTTATAATCTTCTATCTTATTTAGATTGTATGGTTGATAAATGATTTAAGAAATTAATGATGATGTTTCATCCTTTATGATACCCATGTATAGCCTTTTTGAGTCTAAGAAAATAGGATCATTCTAAATTCTCATCATTAATAAGGTTACCAGACCATTTCTACATAGGAAACTTCCACTTTATTTTCCTCCCCATTATGGTTGTTGGTTTAGATGTTATAGTTTTGTATTATCTATAACCATCTATTATGGAACACATTGAGCTCCTTCTTTGTGAATATATACTTGAGGATCTTCTGATCATTATATATTTAAAAATACACTCGATGTTGATAATACATCAAGATTTTCCATGTTAATATCACTACATTCAAATCCAAATCATGTGTTTTGTAGTTCTACTCATAAACATTCAATTTCTTTAAGTTTCGGGCTGTCAATTTATCATTGGGTAATAGTACACACCCCAATACCTTCTTTTAATAATCACTGTACACCATGAAATATTCCCCACTTGAGAGAAGTTTGAGGATTTGTGCAATGATAATCCTATTTTTCAATTCCTTGATGTTATATTCATATTCATCAGTTCAAAAAAACATTCCACCCTCTTGAGTAATATTTATAACAGGTTACACAAACTTGATAATTTTATTATAAATCATCAATAATACCCAACCAGTTCAAGGAAACTATGGTTATCTATTACAGTTGTTGTTCTAGGACACCACTCAATTACATTTTTCTTATAAGGTTCTACATACATCCTTTTTCTAGTGATAAAATTCCTTAATAATGAAACATCCTCAATATAAAACTCTTATATACTATACCTTTTATATAGTTTCTCCTTTATCAAATTCTTTAGCACATTATTCAAATTCTCCTCATACTCCTCAATGATTTTGAATTTTATTAGAATATCATATATTAAGAATAGAAAAAAATGATATAATATCTAAATAATCTATTCAACATGTCCACAAAGATCTTTGGAGTGTTAGTGAGTCTAAAGGACATTAATATAAACTCATAGTCTCCATACCTTCTTTAATAGGAAGTCTTCATAATATCTTCCTTCTTCAACTATAATTGGTGATGACCCAAATTAAGTTCCAACTTAGATAAATACTGTACCACATTTAGTTGACTAAAAAAGGAATTTATATATGGAAAGGGATACTTTTTCTTTATTTTTATTTTATTATGTTCAAGATAATCAATTATTAGATTCATTGACCCGTCGTTATTCCTAATGAAGTGAATCGGTGCACCCCACGGTGAAGCACTTAGGCATATAAAATACTTTTCTTGATTCAAATATAAAAACTTCTTCAATTATTCTAACTCAAATTTGGTCATTCTATAGGGATTCTTGGATATAATAGAGATCTAGCTATATGTTTGATTAAGAACTAAACCACTCATTCAATAGGAAGACCACAAAATTCTGTAGGGTATGAATTAGTATAATACCACAAAATCGGAATTTCATCGAGCATGATTCTTTCATTTGTCTCAATAATTTGTTATAGATATGTTAACACATACGGAAATAATATCCACATTTGCGAAGAATATTAAAAAATAGATTCATCCTTCTCCATACATATATACAAAATTAAGAGTATAACCGTAGATGTAAATAGTAATCTTAATCTTTTAATATTTGATTTTATCATTACATAATGATATCCAATTAATTTACAATATATCATCAAAATATCCTTGGAGAAATGGGAAAATATTTTTTGGAGGTTTAGTCCATAAACATTGACTATCGATTATTTATATACATTTGATGAAATAATTTATCTATTTATTGTTCTACGGTCTGAGTATCCCCCTCACTATTATAAGATATGATGTTTGTGGAAAACATTTTTGAAAATTGTTTTCTTTAAGACATCCCATTATATGGAATAAATTTTCTCATTAGACTTCGTATTCTTGATCAGTTTTTAGTTTCCACCACTGATCAGATTCCCCTCCAAGACGACAGCTAGCCAACATGAATTTCCCTTTTTTTAATTATTAGAGGATATAGAATATCATTAAAATATAGTTAATCTATTCTTTCATGGAAAATGAATATAAATATTCACTAAATGTATGTGGTATTTTTCATGTAAATAACTCAAATATAACTTTATGTTTTTTGATTAAGGTGGGTGTTCCATATGATTCAATTTATTATTCATAGAATGAGTCACCAGAGCCAGTAATTCCATAAAGTTACAAGATCCCGCTCCAATAAGGTTACACATATCATTGTGTAATCATCATGTTTCCTATAACATTGTAAGTTAGAACATGTTACCCTATATCCTTCCATTAACTAAAATAAATGAAATATAAAAATGGATGATAACACTCAAACTCAAAATTAAATAAAAATAAAAACTACGGACATAGAAAGAATTAATTATAACAAACACGTATTTCCTGACACATGACTATCTAGGTTTCAATCTATGTTATCCACAATAATGTTTCATTTTAATTTTTAATCTAAACAATCAATTCATGTTCATCATAATGGTTTATAATGAGTTTCATAATTTTCCAAAGCATATCCTTTTAGTGTTTCAAACCATGTGTGTAGAAAGGACTATTTTTCATGCACCAAGTTAAGATCACGTTAATACCCAATTCACCATTTTTCTCCTTATTACACAAAGGTACAACTATGAAAGATCCTTATTCACTTATAGTATCCAAAAAGGGATATAATTTCATGGAAACCATTCACTCTATACTTCACCAAGATTTCAATATTTTCGCCTATACTTGGACTTTTCCCATTGGTTATAGCTATATTATTCAACTCATAGTCCTAAAAATAACTATACCTTTCTTTGATACCAACTATAGTGACCCAAACCCTTTACACATATTGTTACATGATTTTTAAAATATGTATCCAATAAATACAAACCAGGGATCAAAAGTCCTAGTGTATTTAGGAGACTATGTGAAAAAGCATCTACAATAAAATAAAAATAAAATGTTTTTATTTTAATATAAATAATATATTTTAAATTTCTTGGATATCCTAATACTACATAGGATTAGCAAGATAATACATAGAAAAAATGGGTGAGATATAAATCATTGTAAGGTAATGATAATGATAATAAATCATAGCATATGATCAAAAATATATAACATGATGTCATAAAATTGAGGATCTTTATTATTAATATTGGAGAATAACATAAAGAACATGGTATCATAAGATCATGGAAACATAGTAAAGTGGAAGGATCATAAAATATGAATAAGAATAAGTTAAGGTTAACTGCCAAGATAACATCACAAGGTAGACAGAGTCCCATCATGGATAATGTTTACTCCCTAATAACATATATTTCATCTCATGAGACAACAAAATTACCAAATGAATTAAAAAAATATCATAGTGTAACCATCATAACATGTACACACTTATGTGTTCCAAATAAAGAAATCAATCATATGGAATAAGAATAATAATTTCCCATGGAAAGAAATGGGATGGAATATCTTACATCATATCCCAATCAAAAGATATTTAATAAATATTACAAATAAAATAAAGAATTAAATATTTTTTAAATTCATTTATAACTTCATAAAAATAGGTCACACAATATTGTGTTCATTTGGAATTATTATCATGAAAAAGGGTGGTGAAGTGGGTATAGAAATTAACTTTAAAAACATTGTTTTATGAAATTGGTTAAATACTTTATTAAAAAATATACTTTGGAATTTTACATGATTTTTTTTAAAATTAGAATGGTTAAAACTAAAAAATACCAATATATAATGTCATCACTAATGAGAATAAAAACATTAAATGATATTCACGTGAAAGGGATAGGGGATAAAAATGTTCCCCTTAATCCTATTTTATTTTAAAGAAGGTGTAATGCACTGACCCCATTTACCCAGAGTCGGTGCATTATTGCGTAACATTGGAATGATCGCAAAAGATCGAGTCTAGAAAGACCGATTTGTTTAGTAGCCTTGACAACACTAGATACATTCATAAATTTTACATTACATCATAAAGTGAAAAACTACAATAACATAGTCTCCATTTTCCACACTCATATCCCCTTCAGACTATCCCTGCGGGTCATTCCTAAAATACTTCTTCACATCCTGGAAAAATTAAAACACTGATAGGGGTGAGCTCAGATTCTCAGTAAGGATAACAATATAGAGGAAGCTTTCATAAATAAACATTAACATTTAAGGCAATGTATAACTAAAAAAAGGCCTTTTAAACTTGAACATCAGCATAATATGGCAAAAATAAAATGAAATAATGTCATTTACCTATTCACATGGATATTCAACTAGTCGAATAATCACATGCAATATCAATAACCACTTTCATAACGATGGAATACATAATGACAGACTATCATATCCACATAGTCAAGGCCTCATGCCAAGACCACAAATAAGATTTTGTCAAGACCTCGTGCCAAGACACTAGTTTGTCTCATGAGACCTAACGATACAATTTTTTTTAGAAGATACATATGTTAAAAATTGATCAAATATACTCCAGTGTTTTTCTGAAAACATTATGCAAGATTTTTAAAACAAAATAACTAATTCTGAGACTACTCGACTAATTATAGGCCATGATGGGTCCACTCCGAATCCCTTCCTATCTACCACACTCGAGAGTCGGGTTTTCTGTAAACATTTTTAAGCTTGCGTTAAGTACGTATACATTTGCACTGGATTTTCATATATTTGAGAGAAATATATCTTTTTTAAAATCATTTAAAAATCACATAATTATAAAAGAAAACCTTTTGAATAAACATAAAAGTCAAAGGGGTTTATACACCGTATAAAAGAAAGTTGTGTATAAAACAAAATATGCCTCAATGAAAAGAGATTGAGACGAAGTCCTTACAAAGATCATTTTTTTGAATAAAATAGTTCTATTATGTGTATTCACTATAAGTAAACATAAAGAAAGTAAAAATACAAGATAGGAAATAATAATATCATGACATAATTTGAAAGTAGGAGATTAACCCAAAGAATGGAAATCGGGGTAAGAAGTTCCCTTACCTCGTGTCCGACTTCACTCGATCATTCTTTAACCTCCTGAATAATAAACTAGAGTTAATTTATATTTACTTAAGAACCATTTTCATGTTCATTATTCCTTTTATATCACTTATTACCATGTTATGAACATTATGTAATTATTTAAGTTAATAACGGTCATTTTGTCGATCTTTGGTACTTGAGTCAAAAATAAACTTCTTATAATTACAAGTTGTTCATGTAGTGAAATATCAATTATATCCAGAATTATATTCATTATGTAGATATCATATATATCATATATATCCATTATATACATTCATTTACAATATTACATAACATTTAGAGGTATGAAATGAAATGCACCGTTCATGGAGACGGTAAGTCGTACGTACGCATGAATGCTACTTTCATTTCTATTTCGCATTTAATGGAACGAAATAAAAATAGTATAAAGCTGTATTATTATTCAAGTATAATTTCATATATAATATCATTTAATCCATCCTTTATACATCCCACATATGGCATTAATGATTCAAATCACTTTGAGGGGGCGGTAGTCCGCACTTCCTTAAATGAAAATATCGCATTTACCCATAATGGAAACCATAAAGGTATGCCATAAATGAAAAATATAGTAGATGAAGTAAAACATAACCATATTATATATCATATATAAATATAGTGACATCTTAATGGCCACCTTTGGCGGTGTTATATGAGTGTTGAACAATCATCGTTTCGTGAGGCAGAAATTCACCATCCACAGAAACAGTATGTTCTTTAACTATTAGATATAGGTGTTCGTAAGTGTAGCTAGTATAATTCTTATGACAACATCCTAGTATATTTAGGATACTGGTTATTTTCAAAATAAATGAATGAAAAGAGTTTAGGGGGTTGGAGAAGCAAATTAAAAAAAATAACATAGGAGAACACATTACCTTAAAATCAGGTAACTCTTTTTTGATTTGAGCCAAAGGATTCCTTGGGAAGAATTCTGACCAAAGTGAGGCTACTAGGAGTAAGAGATGGAAGTTGGGAGAGTATTTGGGCAGAGGTTGGCCGAGCCAAAAGGCTTTGAAAGTGTGAGTAAGGTGGTAGTGGTGGGGGCCTTTTATAAGTGGAGAGGAGGGGCACTCTTGGAATGTAATGAAATGTTACTTTATTATATAATGAGTTTCGGATTATAAAGGTCCCACACTTATATAATTCTAGGATAAGGTGATAAGGGTTCTAAATATACTCATCCAATAGGTTTTTTTACAAGTGTAAGCCTTGTATTTTACATTATCTTTTCATTTTATTTAAATCGTTAATTAATGAGATAATCGTTGCATCATCATGGTGTCATAAATAATTTAATTTATTTATTGTCTAAAAATTATAAAAAATATATCATGATGTAGGAAATCTTTTTATCTTTCTAATTAAAATTTATAGTTAAAAATATGACTTGTATAACTCCATTTAAATTTTTTTTAGTAAAACAACTTATGTTTGTGACATTTTTATTTTAACTTTAAATAAGAGTTATTTATGTCATTTTCCTACCAATGTGGCTCCATGGGGTCCCCAAGTTGACCCATGGATTTTCTTGGTCGGCCATGACACATCCAATAGAGGTAGGACAAGTGTAAAGGTATTTTCATATTTTTATAATATCATTTTTACCTTAAATATCACTAATTACCATTAATCGTGATTAATTAAACTTAAAAGTTACTATTCACCAAAAATTATTTTCATCCCATTGAACCACGTTTTACTTCCTAATGACAACCATGTATGTCGGATTTTTGAAAATCAAATCACAGATGTGGTAATGTTTCATTTAAATGAAAAATAAGTTTTTTAACTACCACTTAGTGGTTTCACTATTCATCAAAAATTGAAGTTTTTCAGAACAATGCCAAAATTTCACCCTAAGCTATAATTGATATTCCGAATTCAAAAATGATGTCTATTTTAAAAAATTCCAAACATATAAGTTTCATTAATTAATTTAATAATTAATTCCCGATGTCATAACAAATAGTGTGTTTTTAATAAACAATATATATCAAAAGATTGACAATTGTTTATGTCCAATTTCAATGTTAAATTAATTCTAATGACCACCATTGGATAAAATGGAAAAAATATATTATAATTATACTTTAAAACACTAAATAGTATAATTTATCACTATAAATTATTTTGATTAAAAAAGTTGTTTTAAGTATTTTTCACTATTCATAAAAAATTGGAAGTTCTCAAAAAATACCAAAAATTCAACATAGACTAATTTCGATATTTCGAATCAAAAAATGAAGTCCATTTTGAAATATAAAATTTCTATAATTTTAAAAAGTGGGTATTACTATTCATAATGAATACTTTGATTAGTCATGATGTGTTAGAACTCGAAGTTGCGTATAATGCAAGCTATTGCATTATTGAATGAGAAGCGTATCGTGGAAGCTCGGGGTGTTACATTCTCCCCTCCATCAATAAATTTCATCCTCGCAATTTGAAATTTTTCTTTGAAAATAAAAGGTTGAAAATAGAAAATACCTTTGTGGAAAACCCACATCGGAAATAAGGTTAATAAAAATATTACATTAAAAGAAAGAAAGAGAAGTACAAAGGTCACCCGAGATAGCCCATATTAGGATTCTATGAAAATATGGATATGGAAGAAAAACAAACCATCAAGGTATGATGGAGAGTTGTAGAAAACAGGATTAGGAGAAAGTTAACCATAAGAAAATCACAAACTTGTGATTGGTTAAACGGTCATTGAATCCCTGGTTGGAAAAGTTAACCAGCAACGTTTTTGTTTTAAGTTACCTTTTATAAAGTTGAGGAATTTATTTAGGAGATTTACTAAGAACGTAAGGAAATATACATACTTGTTATGTATACTTTCATTCGTTAATAAATTTTTACCACAAAACCATCTTTTACTCCAAATGGTAACAGAACTCAAAAATATTCTGTTTATCCTAATTGTATAAGGTTCTAAATATTACCACATACCATTTAGATTAGGAAAAATATTTTGTAACCAGGGACTTCCTGTAGGATAGTGGTAGGTAATAAAGGCATGTCTCACTATGGTTGTGGGTTCGATTCCTGCAACTTTGTCCGACGCGACGGGTTATGCCCCACCCTGCTGGTTGTCCTTTTCCTAAAACTATAGTATTATAATATTCCAAAACTAATCTTCAGAAATGTTTTAACCTTAAACAATACTATCCAAAGATCAACTTAATCCATTCCAACCTTTATAGTTATCCAAAATACCTCAGTCCAGACTTTCTCTAAAAGGTCTCTAAATTCCAAAATCAATTGTAACATCAGATTCCCCAAACAAAGTAAAGTTTCTCTTATTGTCACATACTAAAAATATGATTACCTTCATTATATTAAATCCTTAACGAAAAAAACATGTAAAATAGTACAATCCTTATATATATCACATTATTCTTATAACCATAATCTAGCTCTTGAGTCCAAAAACACAAATACAATAATTATTCAACTTCATCTATAGTAACAGCATAAGCATGGCCTTGATCCCTTGGCATTTTCTGAGGTATGTTTTCCTGACGCTTAGGAAATTCATTTGCATAATTCTCCATTTCCCTATAATTGTAGCATTCAGCATTGATAGCCTTTTTCATTCCCTTGCAATCACGCACCCGGTGACCTTTTTCTCCACATTTATAACAAACTCCCATTCCTTTTAGGAAAGTACCGGGGTGATTCCTCCCACAATTATCACAGAATGGAAAATCCTTCTTTCCCTTTTTCCCTTTATCCGTCTCTTGTTCCACCGTTCTCTTCTACTATTGCTTTACTTTATTGTCATTAGACTTAGAGAATTCCTTTTCTGTCTTGATAGCACAGAAGACTATATCTTCGTATGTTGAGAAAGATTGTGATACTAAATCTCGACGGTGAAATGGTTTTAACCCATCAAAGAAATGATCAATATTACTTCTTGGGTTACATATATAATCTGCAGCATGCCTCGCTATCCTTGTAAAGTTAGCATCATAATTTGCGACATTCTCATCCTCCTTTTTCCTCATACTCAGAAATTTACTTTCCATATCTGCTCAATGGTCATGTGGAAAGTATTTTTCTAAGAAAATTTCCTTAAACTCCCTCCATTCCATACTTGATACTTCTTCATCTTCCTTTGTGTTTTGAATCAGCGACCGCCATTGATCGGCATCTCCAATGAGGCGGTAAACTGCCATGATAACTTTTTCCCTTTCACTACTCCCCAAAGTGTGGAATATTTTCTCTAAGGAGTTTATCCATTGCTCAGCTACTAATGGATTTGTACCCCCATTAAATGTTGGTGGTTGTTTCCTCATGAAGTGGTCTAACATTGATCCTCCACGTTGCGGATCAGGGTACTCCGTACGAGTAAGGTTATTATTCATAACCTGAGTGAGTTGTCCCAGTATGGTAATAAGTTGATCAGCACAAGTTGTATATCCAGATCCATAATAATTATCTTGAGCAGGAGGGAAATCCCTACACGGTGTGCGTGCATTGATATGGTTTCCATTCCTTCCACTAGGCGCCATTTCTAAACAATGGTATAAACTAGATTAGTTTATGAATGAAAATACATAATTCCATACTTATAAAATACTTAACATAAATTGAACTATTTATGGATATAACCCATAATTATAAAAATGTTTTCTTTGAGGAAGTATGTACTCATAACCCTTCATAATTGTTTGTAAAGAAAACGAGAATTATCCTAAGCATATCCCCCGGGAGTGTCGTAACCAAGAGTGCAGCAAGGCCTGTTGTCGTGCACCAGTTCACGTTCGAGTCTAGCTCAAAGCGGTGTTTTCAGGGTTTTACCCCTAGGTACTTCTGTGCCAGAGCCGCCTCTACCTACTCGTATCCAGACAGGGATGTATTCCTCGGAAAACTCACAAAATCTCTATAATACCAAAATTCTAGGAATTTCTTCTATACTAATCCTCAAAGTCTACCTTCGGGCTATGTGATCTAATCAGAGTTTAGCTAAATCTAGCTTCTGAGGTTAGTACTAAATTACCTCTGATACCAACTGTAATGCCCCGACCCTAGTTACCCAGAATCGGTGCATTATTGCGTAACATTGGCATGATCACAAAAGATCAAGTCTCGAAAGACCGATTAGTTTAGTAGCCTTGGAAACACTAGATACATTCATAAATGTTACATTACATCATTAAGTGAAAAACTACAATAACATAGTCTCCATTTTCCACACTCATATCCCCTTCAGACTATCCCTGTGGGTCATTCCTAAAATACTTCTTCACATCCTGGAAAAATTAAAACATTGAAAGGGGTGAGCTCAGATGCTCAGTAAAGATAACAATATAGTGGAAGCTTTCATAAATTAACATTAACATTTAAGGCAATGTATAACTAAAAAAAGGCCTTTTAAACTTGAACTTCAGCGTAATATGGCAAAAATAAAATGAAATAATGCCATTTACTTATTCACATGGATATTATACTAGTCGAATAATCACATGCAATATCAATAACCACTTTCATAATGATGGAATTCATAATTCCAGACTATCATAACCACGTAGTCAAGGCCTCGTTCCAAGACCACAAATATGATTTTGTCAAGGCCTCGTGCCAAGACACTAGTTTGTCTCATGAGACCTACCGATGCAATTTTTTTTAGAAGATACTTATGTTTAAAACTGCTCAAATATACTCCAGTGTTTTTTTGAAAACATTATGCAAGCTTCTGAAAAAAATAACTAATTCTGAGACTTCTCGACTAATTATAGTCCATGATGGGTCCACTCCCAATCCCTTCCTATCTACAACACTCGAGAGTCGGATTTTCTGAAAACATTTTTAAGCTTGCATTAAGTACGTATACATTTGCACTGGATTTTCATATATTTGAGAGAAATATCTCTTTTTTTAAATAATTTAAAAATCACATAATTATAAAAGAAAACCTTTTGAATAAACATAAAAGTCAAAGGGGTTTATACACCGTATAAAAGATAGTTGTGTATAAAACAAAATATGCCTCAATGAAAGGATATTGAGACAAAGTCCTTACAAAGATCATTTTTTTGAATAAAATAGTTCTATTTTGTGTATTGACTATAAGTACACATAAAGTAAGTAAAAATACAAGATAGGAAATAATAATATCATGACATAATTTGAAAGTTGGAGATTCACCCAAAGAATGGAAATCGGGTTAAGAAGTTCCCTTACCTCGTGTCCGACTTGACTCGATAATTCTTTAACCTCCTGAATAATAAACTAGAGTTAATTTCTATTTACGTAAGAACCTTTTTCATGTTCATTATTCCTTTTATATCACTTATTACCATGTTATGAACATTATGTAATTATTTAAGTTAATAACGGTCATTTTGTCGATCTTTGGTACTCGAGTCAAAAATAAACTTCTTATAATTACAAGTTGTTCATGTGGTGAAATATCCATTATATACAGAATTATATTGATTATGTAGATATCATATATATCATATATATCCAGTATATACATTCATTTACAATATTAGATAACATTTAGAGATAAGAAATGAAATGCACCGTTCATGGAGATGGTAAGCCGTACGTACGCATGAACGCTACTTTCATTTCTATTTTGCATTTAATGGAATGAAATCGTAATAGTATAGAAGTGTATTATAATTCAAGTATATTATAATATATAATATCATTTACTCCATCCTTTATACATCTCACATATGACATTAACGATTCAAATCACTTTGAGGGGGCGGTAGTCTGCACTTCCTTAAATGAAAATATCGCATTTACCCATAATGGAAACCATAAAGGTATGCCATGAATGAAAAATACATAAGATTAAGTAAAACAGAAACATATTATATATCATATATAAATATATTGACATCTTAATGGCCACCTTTGAAGGTGTTATATGAGTGTTGAACAATCATCGTTTTGTGTGGCAGAAATTCTCCATCCACAGAAACAGTATGTTCTTTAACCATTAGATGTAGGTGTGTGTAAGTGTATCTCAAATAATTCTTATAACAACATCCTACTATATTGAGGATACTGGTGATATTACAAAAGAAATGAATAAAAAGAGTTTAGGGGGTTGGAGAATCAAATTAAAAAAAATAACATAGGAGAACACATTACCTTAAAATCGGTTAACTCTTTTTTGATTTGAGCCAAAGGCTTCCTTCTAAAGAATTCTGACCAAAGTGAGGCTTCTAGGAGTAATAAAGGGAAGTTTGGAGAGTATTGGGGCAGAGGTTGGCCGAGCCAAAAGGCTTTGAAAGTGTGAGTAAGGTGGTAGTGGTGAGGGCCTTTTATAAGTGGAGAGGAGGGGCACTCTTGGAAAGTAATGAAATGTTACTTTATTATATAATGAGTTTCGGATTTTAAAGGTCACACACTAATATAATTCGAGTATAAGGAGATAAGTTTTCAAAATATACTCATCCAATAGGTTTTTGACAAGTTTAAGCCTTGGATTTTACATTATCTTTTCATTTTATTTAAATCGAATATTAATGAGGTAATCGCTGCATCATCATGGTGTCAAAAATAATTTAATTTATTTAATGTTTAAAAATTATAAAAAAAATATCACGATGTAGGAAATATTTTTATCTTTCTAATGAATATTTATAGTCAAAAATATAACTTGTATAACCCCATTTAAAAATTGTTTTAGTAAAACAACTTATGTTTGTGACATTTATATTTTAACTTTAAATAAGAGTTATTTATGTCATTTTCCTACCAAAGTGCCTCCATGGGGTCCCCAAGTTGACCCATGGATTTTATTGGTCGTCCAAGACACATCCAATAGGGTTAGGACAAGTGTAAAGGTATTTTCATATTTTTATAATATCATTTTTACCTTAAATATCACTAATTACCTTTAATCGTGATTAATTAAACATAAAAGTTACTATTCACCAAAAATTATTTTCATCCCATTGAACCAAATTTTACATTCTAATTACAACCATGTATGTCGTATTTTTGAAAATAAAATCACAGAAGTGGTAATGTTTCATTTAAACGAAAAATCAGTTTTTTAACTACCACTTAGTGGTTTCACTATTCATCAAAAATTGAAGTTTTTCAGAACAATGCCAAAATTTCACCCTAAGCTATAATTGATATTCCGAATTAAAAAATGATGTCTATTTTACAAAATTCCAAACATATAATTTTCATTAATTAATTTCATAATTAATTCCTGCTGTCATAAAAATATCGTGTTTTTAATAAGCAATATATATCAAAAGATAGACAATTGTTTATGTCCAATTTCAATGTTAAATTAATTCTAATTACCACCATTGGATAAAATGGTAAAAATATATTATAATTATACTTTAAAACCACTAAATATTATAATTTATCACTATAAATTATTTGGATTAAAAAAGTTGTTTTAAGTATTTTTCACTATTCATAAAAAATTGGAAGTTCTCAAAAAATACCAAAAATTCAACAGAGGCTAATTTCAATATTTCGAATCCAAAAATGAAGTCCATTTTGAAATATTCAATTTCAATAATTTTAAAAAGTGGGTATTACTATTCATAATGACTACTTTGATTGGCCATTATGTGTTAGAACTCGAAGTTGCGTACAATGTAAGCTATTGCATTATTGAATGAGAAGCGTATCGTGGAAGCTCGGGGTGTTACATTCTCCCCTCCTTCAATAAATTTCGTCCTCACAATTTGAAAAATTTCTTTGAAAATAAAAGGTTGAAAATAGAAAATACCTTTGTGGAAAACCCACATCGGAATTAAGGTTAATAAAAATATAACATTAAAAGAAATAAAGAGAAGTACAAAGGTCACCCGAGACAGCCCATATTAGGATTCTATGAAAATATGGATATGGAAGAAAAAAACCATCAAGGTATGATGGAGAGTTCTAGAAAACTGGATTAGGATAAAGTTAACCACAAGAAAATCACAAACTTGTGATTGGTTAAACGGTCATTGAATCCCCAGTTGGAAAAGTTAACCGGCAACGTTTTTGTTTTAAGTTACATTTTATAAAGTTGAGGAATTTATTTAGGAGATTTACTAAGAACGTAAGGGAATATACTTACTTGTTATGTATACTTTGATTCGTTAATAATTTTTTACCACAAACCCATCTTTTACTCCAAATGGTAACAGAACTCAAAAATATTCTATTTATCCTAATTGTATAAGGTTTTAAATATTACCACATACCATTTAGATTAGGAAAAATATTTTGTAACCAGGGACTTCCTGTAGGCTAGTGGTAAGTAATAAAGGCCTGTCGCACTATGGTTGTGGGTTCGATTCCTGCAGCTCTGTCCGACGCGACGGGTTATGCCCCTCCCTGCAGGTTGTCCTTTTCCTAAAACTATAGTATTATAATATTCCAAAAATAATCTTGAGAAATGTTTTAACCTTAAACAATACTATCCAAAGATCAACTTAATCCATTCCATCCTTTATAGTTATCCAAAATACCTCTGTCCAGACTTTCTCTAAAAGGTCTCTAAATTCCAAAATCAATTGTAACATCAGATTCCCCAAACAAAGTAAAGTTTATCTTATTAACACATAATAAAAATATGATTACCTTCATCATATTAAATCCTTAATGTAAACAACATGTACTGAAGTACAATCCTTATATATATCACAGTATTCTTTTAACCATAATCTAGTTCTTGAGTCCAAAAACACAAATACAATAATTATTCAACTTCATCTGTAGTAACCGAATAAGCTTGGCCTTGATCCATTGGCCTTTTCTGAGTTAAGTTTTCCTATTGCTTAGGACATTCATTTGCATAATTCCCCATTTCCCTACAATTGTAGCATTCAACATTGATAGCCTTTTTCTTTCCCTTGCAATCACGCACCTGGTGACCTTTTTCTCCACATTTATAACAAACTCTCATTCCTTTTAGGCAAGTACCGGGGTGATTCCTCCCACAATTATCACATAATGGAAAATTCTTCATTCCCTTTTTCCCTTTATCCGTCTCTTGTTCCACCGTTCTCTTCTTCTCTTACTTTACTTTATTTTCATTAGACTTAGAGAATTCCTTTTCTGTCTTGATAGCACACAAGACTATATCTTCTTAAGTTGAGAAAGATTGTGATACTAAAGCTCGACAGAGAAATGGTTTTAACCCATCAAAGAAACGATCAATCTTACTTCTTGGGTTACGTATATAATCTGCAGCATGCCTCGCTAACCTTGTAAAGTTAGCCTTATACTTTGCGACATTCTCATCCTCCTTCTGCCTGAAACTCAGAAATTGCCTTTCCATATCTTCTCAATGGTCATGTGGAAAGTATTTTTCTAATAAAATTTCCTTAATCTCCCTCCATTCCATAATTGATACTTCTTCATCTTCCTTTGTGTTTTGAATCTGCGACCCCCATTGATCGGCATCTCCAGTGAGGCGGTAAACTGCAATGATAACCTTTTCCCTTTCACTACTCCCCAAGGCGTGGAATATTTTCACTAAGGAGTTTATCCATTGCTCAGCTACTAATGGATTTGTACCCCCATTAAATGTTGGTGGTTTTTGCCTCATTAAGCATTCTAACATTGATCCTCCATGTTGCGGATCAGGGTGCTCCATACGAGTAAGGTTATTATTCATAACCTGAGTGAGTTGTTCCAGTATGGTAATAAGTTGATCAGCACCAGTTGTATCTCCAGCTCCATAATAATTATCTTGAGCAGGAGGGAAATCCCTACACGGAGTGCGTGCATTGATATGGTTTCCATTCCTTCCACTAGGTTCCATTTCTAAACAATGGCATAAAGTAGATTAGTTTATGAATCAAAATACATAATTCCATACATATAAAATACTTAACATAAATTGAACTATTTATGGATATAATCCATAATTATAAAAATGTTTTCTTTGAGGAATTATATACTCATAATTCTTCATAGTGGTTTGTAAAGAAAACAAGAATTATCATAAGAATATCCCCCGGGAATGTCGTAACCCAGAGTGCAGCAAGGCCCATTGTCGTGCACCAGTTCCCGTTCGAGTCTAGCTCAAAGCGGTGTTTTCGGGTTTTACCCCTAGGTACATCTGTGCCAGAGCCGCCTCTACCTGCTCGTATCCAGACAGGTATGTATTGCTCAAAAAACTCCCAAAATATCTATAATACCAAAATTCTAGGAAGTTCTTCTATACTAATCCTCAAAGTCTACCTTCGGGCTATGTGCTCTAATCAGAGTTTATCTAAATCTAGCTTCCAAGGTTAGTACTAAACTGCCTCTCATAACAACTGTAATGCCCCGACCCCAGTTACCCAGAGTCGGTGCATTATTGCGTAACATCGGCATGATCACAAAAGATCAAGTCTAGAAAGACCGATTAGTTTAGTAGCCTTTGAAACACTAGATACATTCATAAATGTTACATTACATCATAAAGTGAAAAACTACAATAACATAGTCTCCATTTTCCACACTCATATCCCCTTCAGACTATCCCTGTGGGTCATTCCTAAAATAATACTTCACATCCTGGAAAAATTAAAACATTGAAAGGGGTGAGCTCAGATGATCAGTAAGGATAACAATATAGAGGAAGACTTCATAAATAAACATTAACATTTAAGGCAATGTATAACTAAAACAAAGGCCTTTTAAACTTGAACTTCAGCATAATATGGCAAAAATAAAATGAAATAATTCCATTTACTTATTCACATAGATATTCTACTAGTTGAATAATCACATGCAATATCAATAACCACTTTCATAATGATGGAATGCATATTTCCAGACTATCATAACCATGTAGTCAAGGCCTCGTGCCAAGACCACAAATAAGATTTTGTCAAGGCCTCGTGCCAAGACACTAGTTTGTCTCATGAGACCTACCGATGCAATTTTTTTTAGAAGATACTTACATTTAAAATTGCTCAAATATACTCCAGTGTCTTTCTGAAAACATTATGCATGCTTCTGAAAACAAAATAACTAATTCTGATACTACTCGACTAATTATAGGCCATGATGGGTCCACTCCCAATCCCTTCCTATCTACCACACTCGAAAGTTGGGTTTTCTGAAAACATTTTTAAGCTTGCGTTAGGAACGTTTACATTTGCAGTAGATTTTCATATATTTGAGAGAAATATCTATTTTTTTTAAATCATTTAAAAATCAAAAAATTATAAAAGAAAACCTTTTTAATAAACATAAATGTCAAAGGAGTTTATACACCATATAAAATAAAGTTGTGTATAAAACAAAATATGCCTCAATGAAAGGAGATTGAGACGAAGTCCTTACAAAGATCACTTTTTTGAATAAAATAGTTCTATTATGTGTATTAACTATAAGTACACATAAAGAAAGTAATAAATACAAGATAGGAAATAATAATATCATGACATAATTTGAAAGTAGGAGATTAACCCAAAGAATGGAAATCGGGTTAAGAAGTTCCCTTACCTCGTGTCCGACTTGACTCGATCGTTCATTAACCTCATGAATAATAAACTAGAGTTAATTTCTATTTACTTAAGAACATTTTTCATGTTAATTATTCCTTTTATATCACTTTTTACCATGTTATGAACATTATGTAATAATTTAAGTTAATAACGGTAATTTTGTCGATCTTTGGTACTTGAGTCAAAAATAAACTTCTTATAATTACAAGTTGTTCATGTGGTGAAATATCCATTATATCCAGAATTATATTCATTATGTAGATATCATATATATCATATATATCCATTATGTACATTCATTTACAATATTACATAACATTTAGAGGTATGAAATGAAATGCACCTTTCATGGAGACGATAAGCCGTACGTACGCATGAACGCTGCTTTCATTTCTATTTCGCATTTAATGGAATGAAATCATAATAGTATAAAGGTGTATTATAATTCAAGTATAATATCATATATAATATCATTTACTCCATCCTTTATACATCCCACATATGGCATTAACGATTCAAATCACTTTGAGGGGGCGATAGTTCACACTTCCTTAAATGAAAATATCGCATTTACCCATAATGGAAACCATAAAGGTATGGCATAAATGAAAAATACAGAAGCTTAAGTAAAACATAAACATATTATATATCATATATAAATATAGTGACATCTTAATGGCCACCTTTGAAAGTGTTATATGAGTGTTGAACAATCATCGTTTCGTGAGCCAGAAATTCGCCATCCACAGAAACAATATGTTCTTTAACCATTAGATGTAAGTGTGTGTAAGTGTAGCTCGAATTATTATTATAACAACATACTAGTATATTAATGATACTGGTTTTGTTACAAAATAAATGAATAAAAAGAGTTTAGGGGGTTGGAGAAGAAAATTAAAACAAAATAACATAGGAGAACACATTACCTTAAAATCGGGTAACTCTTTTTTGATTTGAGCCAATGGCTTCCTTGGGAAGCATTATGACCAAAGTGAGGCTTCTAGTAGTAATAGAGGGAAGTTGGGAGAGTATTTGGGCAGAGGTTGGCCGAGCCAAAAGGCTTTGAAAGTGTGAGTAAGGTGGTAGTGGTGGGGGCATTTTATAAGTGGAGAGGAGGGGAACTCTTGGAAAGTAATGAAATGTTACTTTATTATATAATGAGTTTCTGATTTTTAAGGTCCCGAACTTATATAATTCGAGGATAAGGTGATAAGGGTTCGAAATATACTCATCCAATAGGTTTTTGACAAGTGTAAGCCTTGTATTTTACATTATCTTTTCATTTTATTTAAATAGTTAATTAATGAGGTAATCGCTGCATCATCATGGTGTCATAAATAATTTAATTTATTTAATGTCTAAAAATTATAAAAAAAAATATCATGATTTATGAAACCGTTTTAGCTTTATAATGAATATTTATAGTCAAATATATGACTTGTATATACCCATTTAAAAATTGTTTTAGTAAAACAACTTATGTTTGTGACATTTTTATTTTAACTTTAAATAAGAGTTATTTATGTCATTTTCCTACCAAAGTGGCTCCATGGGGTCCCCAAGTTGACCCATGGGTTTTCTTGGTCGGCCATGACACATCCAATAGGGGTAGGACAAGTTTAAAGGTAATTTCATATTTTTATAATATCATTTTTACCTTAAATATCACTAATTACCTTTAATCGTGATTAATTAAACCTAAAAGTTACTATTCACCAAAAATTATTTTCATCCCATTGAACCACATTTTACTTCCTAATGACAACCATGTATGTCGGATTTTTGAAAATCAAATCACAGAAGTGGTAATGTTTCATTTAAACGAAAAAATCAGTTTTTTAACTACCACTTAGTGGTTTCACTATTCATCAAAAATTGAAGTTTTTCAGAACAATTCCAAAATTTCACCCTAATCTATAATTGATATTCCAAATTCAAAAATGGTGTCTATTTTACAAAATTCCAAACATATAATTTTCATTAATTAATTTCATAATTAATTCCCGCTGTCATAACAAATATTGTGTTTTTAATAAAAAATGTATATCAAAAGATTGACAATTGTTTATGTCCAATTTCAATGTTAAATTAATTCTAATGACCACCATTGGATAAAATGGTAAAAATATATTATAATTATAATTTAAAACCACTAAATAGTATAATTTATCACTATAAATTATTTTGATTAAAAAAGTTGTTTTATGTATTTTTCACTATTCATAAAAAATTGGAAGTTCTCAGAAAAATACCAAAAATTCAACATAGGCTAATTTCGATATTTCGAATCCAAGAATGAAGTCCATTTTGAATTATACAATTTCTATAATTTTAAAAATTTGGTATTACTATTCATAACGACTACTTTGATTAGTCACGGTGTGTTAGAACTCGAAGTTGCGTACGATGCAAGCTATTGCATTATTGAATGAGAAGCGTATCATGGAAGCTCGGGGTGTTACATTCTCCCCTCCTTCAATAAATTGCGTCCTCGCAATTTGAAATTTTTCTTTGAAAATAAAAGGTTGAAAATAGAAAATACCTTTGTGCAAAATCCACATCGGAAATAAGGTTAATAAAAATATAACATTAAAAGAAAGAAAGAGAAGTACAAAGGTCACCCGATACAGCCCATATTAGGATTCTTTGAAAATATGGATATGGAAGAAAAAAAAACCATCAAGGTATGATGGAGAGTTGTAGAAAACTGGATTAGGATAAAGTTAACCATAAGAAAATCACAAACTTGTGATTGGTTAAACGGTCATTGAATCCACAGTTGGAAAAGTTAACCGGCAACGTTTTTGTTTTAAGTTACCTTTTATAAAGTTTAGGAATTTATTTAGTAGATTTACTAAGAACGTAAGGGAATATACATACTTGTTATGTATACTTTCATTCATTAATAAATTTTTTCCACAAACCCATCTTTTACTCCAAATGGTAACATAACTCAAAAATATTCTATTTATCCAAATTGTATAAAGTTCTAAATATTACCGCATACCATTTAGATTAGGAAAAATATCTTGTAACGAGGGACTTCATGTAGGCTAGTGGTATGTAATAAAGGCATGTCGCACTATTGTTGTGGTTTCGATTCCTGCAGCTTTGTCTGACGCGACGGGTAATGCCCCACCCTGCAGGTTTTCCTTTTCCTGAAACTATAGTATTATAATATTCCAAAAATAATCTTCAGAAATGTTTTAACCTTAAACAATACTATCCAAAGATCAACTTAATCCATTCCAGTCTTTACAGTTATCCAAAATACCTCCTTCCAGACTTTCTCTAAAAGGTCTCTAAATTCCAAAATCAATTGTAACATCAGATTCCCCAAACAAAGTAAAGTTTCTCTTATTGTCACATACTAAAAATATGATTACCTTCATCATATTAAATCCTTAATGAAAACAACATGTACTGCAGTACAATCCTTATATATATCACATTATTCTTATAACCATAATCTAGTTCTTGAGTCCAAAAACACAAATACAATAATTATTCAACTTCATCTATAGTAATAGCATAAGCTTGGCCTTGATCCCTTGGCATTTTCTGAGATAAGTTTTCCTGGCGCTTAGGACATTAATTTTCATAATGCCCCATTTCCATACAATTGTGGCATTCAACATTGATAGCCTTTTTCTTTCCCTTGCAATCACGTGCCTGGTAACCTTTTTCTCCACATTTATAACAAACTCTCATTCCTTTTAGGAAATTACCGGGGTGATTCCTCCCACAATTATCACATAATGGAAAATCTGTATTTCCCTTTTTCCCTTTATCCAACTCTTGTTCCACTGTTCTCTTCTTCTCTTGCTTTACTTTATTGTCATTAGACTTAGAGAATTCCTTTTATGTCTTGATAGCACATGAGACTATATCTTCGTGTGTTGAGAAAGATTGTGATACTAAAGCTCAACGGAAAATGGTTTTAACCCATCAAAGAAATGATTAATCTTACTTCTTGGGTTATGTATATAATCTGCAGCATGCCTTGCTAACCTTGTAAAGTTAGCCTCATACTTTGCGACATTATCATCCCCCTTCTGCCTCAGACTCGGAAATTTCCTTTCCATATCTGCTCGATGGTCATGTGGAACGTATTTTTCTAAGAAAATTTCTTTAAACTCCCTCCATTCCATACTTGATACTTCTTCATCTTCCATTGTGTTTTGAATCAGCGACCACCATTGATCGGCATCTCCAGTGAGGCGGTAAACTGCCATGATAACCTTTTCCCTTTCACTACTCCCCAAGGCATGGAATATTTTCTCTAAGGAGTTTATCCATTGCTCAGCTACTAATGGATTTGTACCCCCATTAAATGTTGGCGGTTGTTGCCTAATGAAACGGTCTAACATTGATCCTCCACGTTGCGGATCAGGGTGCTCCATACGAGTAAGGTTATTATTCATAACCTGATTGAGTTGTCCCAGTATGGTAATAAGTTGATCAGCACCAGTTGTATCTCCAGCTCCATTATAATTATCTTGAGCAGGAGGGAAATCCCTACACTGAGTGCGTGCATTGATACGGTTTCCATTCCTTCCACTAGGCGCCATTTCTAAACAATGTCATAAACTAGATTAGTTTATGAATCAAAATACATAATTCCATACTTATAAAATACTTAACATAAATTGAACTATTTATGGATATAATCTATAATTATAAAAATGTTTTCTTTGAGGAAGTATATACTCATAACCCTTCATAGTGGTTTGTAAAGAAAACGAGAATTATCCTAAGCATATCCCCTGGTAGTGTCGCAACCAAGAGTGCAGCAAGGCTCGTTGTCGTGCACCAGTTCCCGTTCGAGTCTAGCTCAAAGTGGTGTTTTCGGGTTTTACCCCTAGGTACATCTGTGCCAGAGCCGCCTCTACCTTCTCGTATCCAGACAGGGATGTATTGCTCGGAAAACTCACAAAATCTCTATAATACTAAAATTCTAGGAAGTTATTCTATACTAATCCTCAAAGTCTACCTTCGGGCTATGTTCTCTAATCAGAGTTTATCTAAATCTAGCTTCCAAGGTTAGTACTAAACTACCTCTGATACCAACTGTAATGCCCCGACCCCAGTTACCCAGAGTCGGTGCATTATTGCGTAACATTGGCATGATCACAAAAGATCGAGTCTCTAAAGACCGATTAGTTTAGTAGCCTTGGAAACACTAGATACACTCATAAATGTTACATTACATCATAAAGTGAAAAACTACAATAACGTAGTCTCCATTTTCCACACTCATACCCCCTTCAGACTATCCCTGCGGGTCATTCCTAAAATACTTCTTCACATCCTGGAAAAATTAAAACATTGAAAGGGGTGAGATCAGATGCTCAGTAAGGATAACAATATGGCGGAATCTTTCATAAATAAACATTAACATTTAAGGCAATGTATAACTAAAACAAAGGCCTTTTAAACTTGAACTTCAACATAATATGGAAAAAATAAAATGAGATAATGCCATTTACTTATAAACATGGATATTCTACTAGTCAAATAATCAAATGCAATATCAATAACCACTTTCATAATGATGGAATTCATAATGCCAGACTATCATAACCACGTAGTCAAGGCCTCGTTCCAAGACCACAAATAAGATTTTTTCAAGGCCTCGTGCCAAGAAACTAGTTTGTCTCATGAGACCTACCGATGAAATTTTTTTAGAAGATACTTATGTTTAAAATTGCTCAAATATACTCCAGTGTTATTCTGAAAACATTATGCAAGCTTCTGAAAACAAAATAACTAATTCTGAGACTGGTCGACTAATTATAGGCCATGATGGGTCCACTCCCAATCCCTTCCTATCTACCACACTCGAGAGTCGGGTTTTTTGAAAACATTTTTAAGGTTTCCTTAAGTACGTATACATTTGCACTGGATTTTCATATATTTGAGAGAAATATCTCTTTTTTTAAATCATTTAAAAATCACATAATTATAAAAGAAAACCTTTTGAATAAACATAAAAGTCAAAGGGGTTTATACACCGTATAAAAGAAAGTTGTGTATAAAACAAAATATGCCTCAATGAAAGGAGATTGACACGAAGTCCTTACAAAGATCATTTATTGAATAAAATAGTTCTATTATGTGTATTCATTATAATTACACATAAAGAAATTAAAAATACAAGATAAGAAATAATAATATTATGACATAATTTTAAAGTAGGAGATTAACCCAAAGAATGGAAATTGGGTTAAGAAGTTCCCTTACCTCGTGTCTGACTTGACTCGATCATTCTTTAACCTCCTGAATAATAAAATAGAGTTAATTTATATTTACATAAGAACCTTTTTCATGTTCATTATTCCTTTTATATCACTTATTACCATGTTATGAACATTATGTAATTATTGAAGTTAATAACGGTCATTTTGTCGATCTTTGGTACTAGAGTCAAAAATAAACTTCTTATAATTACAAGTTGTTCATGTGGTGAAATATCCATTATATGCAGAATTATATTCATTATTTAGGTTTCATATATATCATATATATCCAGTATATACATTCATTTACAATATTACATAACATTTAGAGGTAATAAATGAAATGCACCGTTCATGGAAACGGTAAGCTGTACGTATGCATTAACGCTACTTTCATTTATATTTCGCATTTAATGGAATGAAATCATAATAGTATAAAGGTTTATTATAATTCAAGTATAATATCATATATAATATCATTTACTCCATCCTTTATACATCCCACATATGGCATTAACGATTCAAATCACTTTGAGGGGGCGGTAGTCCGCACTTCCTTAAATGAAAATATCGCATTTACCCATAATGGAAACCATAAAGGTATGACATAAATGAAAAATACAGAATATTAAGTAAAACATAAAAATATTATATATCATATATAAATATAGTGACATATTAATGGCCACCTTTGAAGGTGTTATATGAGTGTTGAACAATCATCGTTTTGTGTGGCAGAAATTCGCCATCCACAGAAACAGTATGTTTTTTAACCATTAGATGTAAATGTGTGTAAGTGTAGCTCGAATAATTCTTATAACGACATCTTATTATATTTAGGATACTGTTGTTTTTACAAAATAAATGAATAAAAATATTTTAGTGGGTTGGAGAAGCAAATTAAAAAAAATATCATAGGAGAACACATTACCTTAAAATCGGGTAACTCTTTTTTGATTTGAGCCAAATGCTTCCTTGGGAAGAATTCTAACCAAATTGAGGCTTCTAGGATTAAGAGAGGGAAGTTGGGAGAGTATTTGGGAAGAGGTTTGCTGAGCCAAAAGGCTTTGAAAGTGTGAGTAATGTGGTAGTGTTGGGGCCTTTTATAAGTGGAGAGGAGGGGCACTCTTGGAAAGTAATGAATTGTTACTTTATTATATAATGAGTTTCAGATTTCAAAGGTCCCACACTTGTATAATTCTAGGATAAGGTGATAAGGGTTCGAAATATACTCATCCAATAGGTTTTTGACAAGTGTAAGCCTTCAATTTTACATTATCTTTTCATTTTATTTAAATCGTTAACTAATGAGGTAATCGTTGCATCATCATGGTGTCATAAATAATTTAATTTATTTAATGTCTAAAAATTATAAAAAAATATCATGATGTAGGAAATATCTTTAGCTTTATAATGAATATTTATAGTCAAAAATATCACTTTTATAACCCCATTTAATTTTTTTTAGTAAAACAACTTATGTTTGTGACATTTTTATTTTAAATTTAAATAAGAGTTATTTATGTCATTTCCTACCAAAGTGGCTCCACAGGGTCCCCAAGTTGACCCATGGATTTTCCTGGTCGGCCATGACACATCCAATAGGGGTAGGACAAGTTTAATGGTTTTTTCATATTTTTATAAAATCATTTTTACCTTAAATATCACTAATTACCTTTAATCGTGATTAATTAAACTTAAAAGTTACTATTCGCCAAATATTATTTTCCTCCCATTGAACCACATTTTACTTATTAATGACAAACATGTTTGTCAAATTTTTGAAAATCAAATCACAGAATTGTAAATGTTTCATTTAAACGAAAAATCATTTTTTTTAACTACCACTTAGTGGTTTCACTATTCATCAAAAATTGAAGTTTTTTAGAACAATGCCAAAATTTCACCCTAAGCTATAATTGATATTCTGAATTCAAAAATGATGTCTATTTTAAAAAATTACAAACATATAAGTTTCATTAATTAATTTCATAATTAATTGTTGTTGTCATAACAAATATCGTGTTTTTAATAAACAATATATATCAAAAGATTGACAATTGTTTATGTCCAATTTCAATGTAAAATTAATTCTAATGACCAACATTGGATAAAATGGTAAAAATATATTATATTTATACTTTAAAACCACTAAATAGTATAAGTTATCACTATAAATTATTTTTATTAAAAAAGTTGTTTTAAGTATTTTTCACTATTCATAAAAAATTGGAAGTTCTCAGAAAAATACCAAAAATTCAACATAGGCTAATTTTGATATTTCGAATCCAAAAATGAAGTCCATTTTGAAATATAAAATTCCTATAATTTTAAAAAGTGGGTATTACTGTTCATAAAGACTACTTTGATTAGTCACGGTGTGTTAGAACTTGAAGTTGTGTACAATGCAAGCTATTGCATTATTGAATGAGAAGCGTATCGTGGAAGCTCGGGGTGTTACAGAAGGTATTTGAGAAATAAACTAAAAAAGTTATTTACCCATAAATGAAGTGAGAATAAGATATATATATAATTAATATACATATCATAATAATTTATAATCTTTTTATAACATTTAATATAGAAATACAGAGAGTTATAGAGTGAGAATGGTCATAACCTAAAAGCAAATGGTGGTTCAGAGAGATCCCTTTACTTATGTTCTATAATAATTATTCACTTGCAATTGAGTATCCTAAATAATCCAATAGAATTAATTAATTAATTAATTCAGAACCTTTTATGTCTATATTTGATTAATATAATTTTATTATGTCCATTTATAACCATTTTAATGAGAAATTAAGTTTGAATTCCCTTTTTTGAGGGCTTTTGTTTCATAGTTCCTTAGTCGGATCACTTATGTATAATTATAGATTTTTTTAAAAAAAATTTGAATAAAATTCCCTACAGTAAATGAAATGATATTAATTTCATTAAAAAAATTCATCTTCCCAAATTTCAATTTGTGTTCTGATATAAGAATAGTTCACTTAGTAAAAACATTATGATTATAAGGAGTGTTCATTTTAGTGATTTCACTGGCCATCATGATCAGGTTTTGATTTATTTATTATCATGTCTATATTTTTAGTTAATAAAATCAAATAAATTATAATATATTTTTTAACCATAATAATATTTTAATGACCATCCTTCAAGAGGTAATGTAAAATGAAAACTCATCATCCACTAACACGTTGAACCGACATAATATAGGCTACGGTTTCATTTTACGAATACTAGGAGAATATTATAGGATGGATATTGTATATTATGGTGACCCTATCCGTTTACATGTATTATTACATGCTTTTAAGAATAATTATCCTTTAAATACAAATCAATGCTAAAAAAGCCTCATGTATTTGGAATCAAATGTACGTAATTAGAAAGCATGAAACTAGAATAGAAAATATTTTTATTAATCTCCATAATGAGGGTGTATATCTCTTTTATCTCCAATAACATCATAGGATAACTTAGGGAATACGTAGACAAAGGGGTGAGATAAAACCCCAATAAGGGAATAAGCATGGAAGCGAAGAAAAAACATGGGTTTATATGCAAAAGATGATAACATAAAAGGAATGGATCATGAATAAACATGTGGAGTCATAACATATAGAACATGGAATAATATGATCATGGAAATGTATGAATGTGGATACATCACAAAACATGACACAACTGTGTGTAGGGCTAACTGCCAAGATGACATCACATGGTGGAAAAAAGTCCCAAAATGTATTAGGTTTACTCACCAATCCAATACCTGATGCCTCATGAGACTAATGATTACCCAATTAATAAGATAACAATATAGGATCATCCATTTTAACATATACATGCATATGTGTCCCATATAATGAAATAAAACATACGGGATAAACATAATGGTTACCCACTGAAAAAATATGATTTGTAATCCTTTCACAAGGGAAAACTGATTATATTATAATAATGGTATCCATGTAAAAGAGATTTAAATAATTCTTGGACATCAATCAAGGAATATTAAGTATATATCATGGAAAAAATGTTTTTATATTGTGAAAACAAGAAAAATATTTTTTAGGTAACACTTGAAATGTGCCACTTAAGTGCGCTATTAGGGAAAAGAATAAGGAATCCTTAAAGACGATAAAGATTTAATTATTTCCATAAAACCATAAATTAACTAACATAGTTTTTCATGATAAAATGTGTGATTTTATAAGGTAGGTGTGGCTTTAAAGAAATTTATGGATTGTACATGAAAAGGTATAAAAAATAAAGAAGTTCCATTTAATCGGGTTTTCTTATTGAGAGGAATTAAGATTGAAACCTTTTTAAAAAATTTGTTTACCATAAAAGAAATATTAATTGAAAAATATATATATTTTTTTAAAATATATACATAATATAGTATTTTTATATAATAACAATTAATAGAAAAAATTGAGGCATATAGAGAGAAAGTGTATGCCAAAAAAACACGGAGTTTTAGAGATATCTCTAACCTTAACTCTGAATGTGTTATTCACTAGCACATTATGTCCATGTTAATCAAATTAGATTAATTAATTGCATAATTAAGAATAAGTTATACATATAATTTATTTATTATAATTTTATTAAATATATTTATGGAAATTTAGATGAGTTATAAAGTTCAATTTCATTTTTTTGGATAGTTTATTTCTTGGTTTTACGATCGGTTCACTTATGTATAATTCAGGATGTTCTTTTAAAATGGTAATTATTCTCTATAAATGAAATATAATGTAATTAATTCACTTAAAAAATAATAAATGCTCCCATATATCATTTTTATAACATGGGGATGGTTCTTTTAGTAAAAATGTAGTTTTTATGTGGTTAGTTCATTAAGGCTATTTTACCAAACATCACGAACTAGTTTTATTTTAATTAATATTATATATATTAGTAATAGAAAATGAAATAAGTTATTATATTCTTAAAAAAATATTATTTAACCTTAAAAATAGTTTTTCTTACATCCTTTATGGTGGTAATTGGAAACAGAAACTCATTACCCATGGAGACGGTTAACCACCATAATTTGGGTGATGGTTTCATTTCATTGAATAAGAGTAAATGAGAAAAGGAATGGATAAAAACTATTAAATTATAAATATAAAATTAAATTATATAAATTATAATTGATTTATTATTCAATGTTGGATGAAGGAGGTGACAATAAGGTAGAAGAAGAAAAGAAAGAAAACGAGGTAGTTTGATATGTTACCTCTTGAATATCACCTATTAAAGAACCCCTTGAGGAGAATGGAATTGGAATTTTAGTGAGATAGAAATAACATGGACCTTAGGAGAGTGGTGATTAAAGCTTTTTTCAATGATTTTTAAATTGTCAAGTCTTAGAAGTTATGAGGAGAATGTGTGGTAAGGGTGGTATTTATAATGGGAGGAGAAGCCTGTTTTTATTATTATATTAATTAGTTTATTGTTTTCACTCAAGTTTATCAATAGTATTGATTCTGGAGACTATATATAGAAAAAATTTCATGTTAGTTTAAACTAATCGGTTTTTACATAATCTAGGGCTAAAAAATCATGTATTTTGATTATAATGTTAAATAGAGTAAATTTTCATATTTCATTATTCATAAAAAATATAAGTATGTTAGAAAAATAATAAAAATTTACCCTAAACTTTTTTTTGATATGTAAGCTTTAAAAATTAAATCCATTTTATGAAAATAGTTTTCCAAAAATGATAAATATAATTTTTAAACATAATTAAAATTTGTTCGATAAATAATTATTTTAATATTATAATCGATTTTATAAGAATTTAAAAAATTTATTATGGTCTCATAAAATTATTATATAATTATACTACAATATAATTTTAATTTATTAATCAATTTTACTAAAATAAAATTTCGTTTAAATATTTTTATTCATTATAAAATTAAAATTAATAAATTTACATTTTAAAGAAATACAAACAATTAATTTGTTATTTTTAAAACATTTATTTACTTGTACTATGTTATAAATAATCATATTCCCAATTAAAAATATACCTCAATATAATTTTAAATTTAAAAAGGTGATGTTAATATTCGAGAGGTCAAATTACTATTCCAAATTTTTAGATTATTATTCTAATAGTCCTTAAACTATTTCAATGGTTAGGTTACTATTCTAATGATCAAATTACTATTCCATCTATCTGGTATGTAATGGTCATATAGTTTCCAAAATTTCTATAAATAGAATGTATTTAATTAATTCTTAATTCACATCTATTTTCGATTCAATGTAATATGTTTATCAGGGTAGAGTACCTAAGAGGGGGGTTGAATTGAGTCCCTATAAAAATTTCTGTAAGAGAATAGTTCTTTGAAAATTTTCCCCAATTAAGAATATAATCTAAGTCAGTTCATAGAGAATTTATAAGAGTCCTGAATGTTCAATTAATATCTCAAGAGATTTATTAGTCCTCAACTATACAAATCTAAAAATTAATATAACTTTTGAATGTAACGTACTTGTTCAAAACCATTATAAACACTTGAAAAACTAACTATCAGAGTTTGAATTTTATTGAATGAAGTTTGTTATAAAACCTAGTAAATGAAAATAACAATTGGAACTGTGGAACATAAAACTAGAGGTTTAGTATCAATATGAGACTTTTTCCTCCCACTTGGTGATCACCTACCACTGAGCAGTTTAAATAAATAAACTTGTTTAATCTACACTAGAGATCGGTGTTCACAATAGAAAAAAATTATGTCAGGGTCACCCGTGACCTCTACAATAGTTCTTAATGGGAAAAACAAAAAACAAGTCACCCACGACATCTTCCATAGTTTAATGTGGGATACAAAAGGATAAATAGAGTCTAAGATTGAGAATAACAAGTATCCTCTAGTTATGCATAGGAGTCAGTTTGTGTGTAGTAGATAGATACAAACACTACATAGAAATGTAAATAAATGAACAAAATAAAGCTAAAGATGTAGAGTTAGGTTTATATGGCTCTGTGTGTTGCAAGGTGCATATTTGGAATCATTTGATGTAATGGAATTGAAGTTTGAATACTATTTTAGAAGTTGAATCCAAAATAAATTGTTGTAGACTTTGTGTTCTGGATTCCAAGATTATGAGATATTGATCTTGTTTTAGCTTGGTTTCTAGATTTCATATTATTTTATTCCTTTTGAGTTCTTAGGTTTCTGAAGTTTGCTCAGGTGTTCCCAGAGTTTTTTTCTTTTTACCAGCATTCTTTTCTTATTGTTATTCTCTATCATGTTTTGAATGATCTATCTTGTTATAATTTTATTCTTCAAGGTCTCTAAGACATAACGATATTTCTACATGCCTGTACCTCATACTATCCTCTAAATATCCTACAAACAACATAAATTAATGTTAGAAGCATTAATTTATCTAATTATGACCGTTAGATATAAATTTCAATTAATAAAATAAAAATAATTTTTATGACTATCAGGGTGTCATAAGTTTCTGTGAGTCATTAGAATCACTCTAACAGCATCAGTGACTCTCTGTATCAGTGAGTCCTTTCCATCGATATTGGTGACTCTATACATTGGTGAGTCATTTGTACTATTGGTCTGTCGGGGCATCGGTGAGTCATCATCAGTGACTCATTTTGAACTATTGGTGCCTCACCCATTGGTGACTCATCCATCAGCAAGTCATTTGAACTATCGATGAATCTCCCAATGGTGACTCATCCATCAGTGTGGACTTTGAGTTATCGGTGAATTTCCCATCGGTGAGTCTCTTGAACTATCGGGGTGACCGATCATCAGTGACATGTCCATCTCTGTGTCGTTTGTTCTATTGGGGAGTCAGGGATCAGTGTCTTCTTTGATCGGTGAGTCATCCATTGATGAATCCCCTGAACCAAATGGTGTCAGAGACATTAAATAACATACAATGTTTCTATCTTATATAGAATAGTAAAATATAAAGTAAAATTCATAATTACATGTAAATATACACTTGTAAATATATTGAAACATAAATATCCATAATTTATTGACTTATTGAAATTTATTATACCATGTCACATATTTTATTCATTTATCAATATTCACTTATAAGATTAACAATATTTATAACATAATATTTGTAAATTGGAATGATTTTTTATTATTAAAACAATAATCTCATAAAGGGTCCAACAATCTCCCCCTTTTGGATAATCAAAAATCATGGCCTGAATGATTTATACATGATGTTAAATAATAAGAATCACTTGACTTAGCATACCCACAGTGAGTG
The DNA here is from genome assembly GCA_963277665.1 of Viscum album. Taxonomy (NCBI): domain Eukaryota; kingdom Viridiplantae; phylum Streptophyta; class Magnoliopsida; order Santalales; family Viscaceae; genus Viscum; species Viscum album. The sequence goes on along the minus strand of OY728140.1, from coordinate 1,298,811,240 downwards.
TGAATTATCAATATAAATATATGTTATTTCCTTTTATTCTCCCCTTAGAAAGTTATATTAGATTAGTTTTAGTGATTTGTATCACATCTGGGATATATATATATTTTCCGTTGATTACATTCCAACTTTCCTATGCTAGAGTTCTACCCCTTAGGTTAAGAGTTTATGGCATCCATAGATATCTCCCCCTTTTGGATTAGAAAAAATGTTAATGGAAACAAAAAAGATTAATTGAAAGAAAATAGTGAATATTTAAACACATTGGAGGAAAACATATATTCATGAAAGTAAAAAATAGTAAAAACATCAAAAGACAATCATCAAAAAAATAAAAGTACAAATCCATATCAATGAATGATCCACAACAAATGATTAGGATTTTTAGGAGCTTTCCCTTTCTCTGAAGGGTTAATAGTGGGTTCAGAAGGAGGTTTTTTGGACGTAGAAAGGACTTGTCGAATAGTTACACTAGGTAAAGTAATGCATGTAGGAACTGTAGATGCAAGGATTGGTCTCTGATCTGATAGAACACGACTGGAAGGCTTCTCTTTGATCACTAGCCTAGTCTGAGATAATTCTTGATACATTGTCATTTGAGTAGGATGATATGAACCAGGTCTGATGGAAGTTTCTATAGGGACCACTATAGCCTCAGACTGTACATGAAGGTAGGGCTTTAAAAGATTGATAAAATCATGGATTATTTCACCCCATACGACATGGCATTCTCGAAATCCTCCTTGTTTTCCATGAATTTATCTAATGTGGTATAAACTTCTTCAACTAGCTTACTTCTTTCTTGAAAACCTCAGTCACTGGTGGTATCTTCAGGTTCTCATCCAAGTATTTAAAATTTTTATTCAGCTCATTCTTGGGGTGGATTTTAGAAAATCACTTATCCAGTTTTTCCCTGATCTCATATTGAACTGTAGTTTTCTCATTGGCACATTGTCTCACCTTGTTATAAACATGTTCACTGTTCCTTTTCACTTTGGTAAGATCCTATTTATTAGATTCAATCTAAATGGACCTCATCTCTTCTCTTATCATGGTTCTAAAGACCCCATATTAGCAGAAGGCCTGGTAACTCTAGAATTGGATGCACCAGAAATAATTTTTCCAAGATTCTCCTTTAACTTTTTCAAATCTGCATTTATTAGAGGTGTATCAGGGTTACTAATAACCCCCAAAACACCACCAAGTTTGTTTGTGAAATTATTAAATAGAGATAAAATATCATGATTCATTTTCTTCACTTTTTCTCCCAGTACAGTATTATGTTTTACAATGTTCTTGGCTCTAGTGATATGATTTGGCTATATTTCCGGGATTACCATTCTAGCAATTCGAGCAGAATCTGCCTTTGAAATATCCCCAGATATAAAAGCTTCATTTTTTAATAGAATTGAACATCTCACATATTCACAGACATCAGGCTTGAATTATTCAACATTAGCATTGGTGACATAGTCACTAGGAACAGAAGGTACAAAAGGATTGTCACTAGTTGGGAAAAGTAGGAGAAGTAGGATCAGTCCGTTCCAAATCAACTTGTGGAGTTGGAGGAGCTTCCATCTCTTTATCTGAACCAGAATCCATCCAAAATAGTATATATCTTGGTATTTTATTCCCCTTATTAAAACAATACTAATATCTAGGCTCCACATTATCTATTCATACTCTTCAACCTAGTGGCTCTCTCTTATTCTAAGGCATAGGTACAGTCTGAACTTCAGCTTCTTCTTCTTTTCCTCCATCAATTTGAGGCTCCCCCTCATTCTGAGGAAAAGTTTCAATATGAGCTTCGGCTTTTTTTTTCTTGACATCTAGCGATAATATCATAAAGTTCTTGAATGATTCCTAGAGAATCATCAGGTTGGTCATGTCCATCCTCATTGCCAACATCTCCATCATCATGTCCATCCTGATCAACAACATCATATCTATCCGGATAAACATCATCATTTCAATCAGGATCAACATCATCATGTCTATTAGTATCAACATAATCATGTCTACCAGCCCCATCATCATATTTATGAATAGACTCTTCACCATAACAAACTACATTTTGTCTAGATTTTATTGAGTCACTCACATGGTCACCATTATCATCATCATATTCATCCTTATCATCATCATCATAGGTCTTGATCACATAACCTTATACTAAAAAGACTTCAGTATATTCCTCATCTTCATTATAATATAATAAATGTTCATCCAAAGGTAATTTTAAGGGTGGTCTGGGTGGTCCATATAAAAGTTCTCTAGGTATTTCATCAATATCTGGGTCACTCCTATCATCTAAAAGAGACCCCTCTTCTCTTTGCAGCTCTGGCACAACTTGTTCTTCATCTAAATACAAAACCTTCTCACTAGTTTTCAGACCTATATCATCTTGATCCTTTGTTCTTGTAGGATGATAAATAAGATTATAATCCTCATACAATTTCTCCTCATCTACTACCCAAATTCTTCTCCATTGGTTCCAATATATTTGCTTCCTTTTTTATATGTCTTTGTGCAGTAAAAAACCACATCATGAAGTAATCACCTCATATTCATCCTTCACACATCCTAGCATCTTCAACATTGCAAAAATCATCCTTAGATAATATACAAAAGTTTCTTATTCAATATGGTTTGATCATTTCAAAAACATTTACCATAAGGTACCAACAAATTTTTACTTTTACCTCATTTTTTAACACATAAATCAAGAAAATATCTTGATACTTTTTGGCAGAAAAATCTACCTTCCTTGAGTATATTTGGTGTTATATGAATTTGAATAGAATTCTAGCCCCTCCAACTAATTATGAAGCTATTTTTATCATTCATTCCTCATTTCCAGTCAACTATCCAAACGCATTTTCATAAGAAAATAATTATGAAGTTGGTGGAATGTTGCCTTGGTAGTCATTAAATATACCCTCATGTGGCATCTTCAAGCATTTATCCAATTCTCTTGATGAAAACGAGATCTCTTTTACCTTTACCATTGATTTCATCTGAGCCTCCTTGGGTCCATCCAAAAAACACTTCCAAATATAGATAAAATTGGTGTACTATATTGGGGTAGAAAGGTCTATCATTGTTTGAAAACCAGATAATCCACACTTGTGATTCCAAAAAATTCAACAAGAGAGACTTTCATGGTGACATCCATTCTGAAAACACTTCTTTATTAAGAGTTACTATATGACTTCCCAACTCCGGATTCAAAGAATGTGTGGCATAGCATGATTCTCTTTTCGGATACTTTCCCGAAAATGATTCACTAAGTCCTTCCATCTTGTGCTTTTTCCTCTCCATTCTGAAGGTTCAGGTTTGAAGAATGAAGTCAAAAGGTCGATGGTTCGAGGGTAAAGTGGGTAGTGAAAGGTCGAAGGGTGGAAGTAGTGTGGATCGATTTAAATTTATCAGTTATGGATTTTACTATGTAAAAAATAAAAAATATACTAACTATAAAATAATAAAAACAAGAAATTGTTTTGTTTTACTTAAAAGATACAGAAAAAAAGTTTTAAAAAAATCCATATCATTGTTGGTTTCAATCTAACGGTATCGGTCTCACTTGATCAGCTTCATATGATCTGTTTCACATTGAATGGTTTCAGCTGATCAGTTTCACACAATTGGTTTCACCTGATCGGTTTCACACAATCTATTTCACCTAATTTGTTTCACATGATTTGTTTCACCTGATCAGTTTCACATAACTACTTTTAGCTGATTAGTTTCACATGATATGTTTGACAATGATCAGTTTCATGGGCAAACATATATTTCTAAGGGGATAAGTTTGGATAGTATTTATAAATTTATCATTCATATTTCATGTCTTATATAGCTCATTCTCATAGAGTTTAAGGGTTTGGTAAAAATATCTGAATGTTGGTGGTTAGTCCCAATAAACTCAAGAGTTATGTCACATTTTTTATACTGGTCTATCCAAAATTGATGTCTTGCATAATATGTTTTCTTCTGGAATGGGAAATTGGGTTTCTAGAAATGTTAATATTACTTGTAGTTTCACAATTTATGTGGATATGTCTGAATTAAAATCCATATTCTAAACAAGTGGGCTTCATCCACTAAATTTTTTCACATAATCTACCAGCAAGAATTTACTCTTCTTCAATAGTTGATAATGCAAAAAAATAGCTTTTACTGCACCATTAAATTAGATACTTTCCCAAAAAGTTATATGTTCCACAGGTGATCTTTATATCTAATTTACGTCCAACAATTCCAGCATTAGAATAGCTAATGATATCAAAAGGTGGTCCCCTTGGGTATAACAGTCCTAAATTAGTTGTATATTTGGGGTATTTGAAAAATATATTAACATCATTTAAATTTGAATCTTTTGGGTTTTCATGAAATCTTGCACACATACACACACTAAACATGATGTATGACCTACTATTAGTTATGTAAATCAAGCTCCAAATCATTACTATGTAAGTAATCTGATCAACAGATTTCCCATTTTCATCAAGATCGAACTTACATGTAGAACACATAGGTGTTTCACTACTCTTAATTCCATCAAATCCATATCTTTTAAAGATATATGTATTATATTTAATCTGATATAAAATATACCTTCCTTTTTTAAAATATTTTAAATCCATTAAAATATTTATATTCCCCCAACAGACTCATTTCAAACTCACGTTGCGCCTTTTTTGAAAAATAATTGCATAAATAATTTTTATAAGATCCAAAAATAATATCATCTACATATATTTGAGCTATTAAAAAAACATTTGAAATTATTTTTATAAATAAAGTAGTATCTAAAACTCCTTTTGTAAAAAATTTAGAAATAAGAAAGTTAAATAACCTATAATACCAAGATCTTGGAGCTTGTTTCAAACCATATAAAAGTTTAGTTAATTTTAAAACATGATTTGGAAAATGTTGATTTGTGAAACCTGGTGGTTTTTCAACAAAAATATCCTCAATTATAAAATAATTTATCAATAAAATTTTGACATCCATTTGATAATGTTTGAAATACAAGTGTGTTGGATAGGCATGTATGATTCTAGTGGCTTCAAGAGTAGCTAATGGTGCAAAGGTCTCCTCATAATCAATTCCAAGTTCTTCATTATAGCCTTGTGAAACCAATCTATCTTTATTTCTAACTATATTTCCAGCTTCATCTACTTTATTCCAAAACACCCATTTAGATCATATAGTCAAGGTATCTTTTGTTCAAACAATAAGCTTCCAAACTATATTTCTCTCAAACTGATTAAGACATTCTTGCATAATCATCACCCAAATTTCATGAATGATTAAATAGTTGATATTTTAGGTTCTAGTTGTGATAATAATGCTTGATGTTCAACATAATTTCTCAATGAATATCTAGTTTGTCTTCTTCTTTCTAAATATATTACTATATCATCAAAGGGATGGTTTTAAGGGTTCTTGTGGGTATAGTAATGCTACGGATAGTTATTTTAGGTTCATTACTTGGTTCTGGTTAATTTTGGAAAGAATTTGGGGAATTTATAGAACATTAAGTTTTAACTGATTCTATTATAGGATGGTTAGATGGTTTATCCTTAATGTCCATATCGGACATATCCTCTTCAAGGTTCCATAGTGATGTCTTAGTTTCATGTGGATCTGTTTCATCAAACATGACATGTACAGATTCTTCCACACATTTGGTTCTTTTATTAAAGACTATATATGCTTTGCATAATGATGAATATTCATGGAATATTCATTCATCACTTTCAGAGGAAAATTTATCTAGATTAACTTCTGTTTTAAGAATATAAACATTAAATACAAACACTCTAAAGTAATTTAACTTGGGTATCCTGTTATTCCATAACTCATAATGAGTTTTCTTAAGGATAGGTATGATTTAGACTCTATTTATTATATAATAATCTATATTAACATCTTCAAAACAAAAATAAATAGTTAGGTCATATTAAAAGAGCCTAGTTCGGGAAAATTCATGTAAGGTTCTATTTCTTCATTCTACTACATCGTTCTATTGAGGTGTCCTTGAGGTAGATATATTATTCTTATATCCATTTTGTGAGAAAAAAGTTCCGAAGTCTTTATTTTTGAACTCATGTCCATGGTCACTTCTTAGTGATTTATTTTTGATCCCACTAAGATTTTATATAGTTCAAGCATACTTGGTAAAATGAGAGAAAACTTCACTTTTGTGAGCTAAAAAAAGATCCAAGTATACAGAGAGAAGTCATCAACAAGAACATAAACATAGTGCATCCCATTAATACTTTAAACTATTTATGTTCTATTCAATTCTATGTGAACCAACATGAGAGGTTTAGAAGTTGTAACCTCTATATTTGGTCTGAAAGTTATTTTATGTTTCTTTCCTTTTTGATATGGATTATGGAAACTCTAGTTTGGGAAGGACCTTAACTAAACATTTTTTGTAAATTTATTAAGGGAGTGTAAATTAAAATGTCCTAGTCTTCTGTAAAAGAGATAAGAATCTTTGTCAAAGGAATATAGGTAGGAAATATTCTGTGATGCTAGTGTTTCTATATTCACAGCACATAGATTAACATTTCTAAGAGAAGTAAATATTAAGTTTTATTTGGAATAAAAAAACATGGCATGAATCATGTCCAAATTTGACATTAAATATATCATCACACGGTTCATATATGCTTAGAATGTTATATTTTAATCCATCAATATAAATTACATTGGAGATTAAAATAGAGTCAGGGTTAAAAATCTGGGCTATGCTCATGGTTTCTCCATTACCATTATCACCAAATGTGATATTCCCTCAATCAATCTTGATAAGATTCTTGAAGATTGAGAAATATACTATCATGTGTCTTGAGAATCCACTCTCCACGTACCAAATAATTCTACAGGAACTCTTTAAGCAGTTTACCTACAAAGCAGTTCATCTAAGAGATTTTGGTACCCATATTTGTCTAGGTCTAGAAGCATTAGTAATAAAGGCTTTAAGAACCCATAGTTGTCTTATGGGATTTTTATATGTAGAATGTAAATTATTTTAAAACGAAACATTATTTGGTCCAGAAAAACTTGATGCAGTAATAGATTTTAAGAACTGGAACATGCAGTAAAATATTGATTTTTGGAGAGAGAAGTATAATTTCTAGATTTTGTTATAAAATGGGTATTAGATAAACTTATTTGGCATGGATGATATCCTATTCCAATTGTATACATGAGAGATATATGTTTACCATGTAATTGAGTAAATGTGTTTTTCCCATTTGTCATCTTTTCCAGATCCTTCTTTAATTGATCAATTTATAACTTTAGGTCATTATTTTCCTTTAGAAGTTACGCATTTTTTTCTTTGTCAATAGTAAGTTAATATTTAATATTTTAAAAGAGTGCATTTGTCTCTTCAATGATTTATGTTTATCCTTCAGTTCATTACAAGTATCTTCTAGCATATTAAAATACTCAAACAGTTCATCATTTCTCATATTTTCTTATTTAGATTCATCTTTAGAATAATAGTCATTAGGTACGTGAGATTTTAAGAGTACCTCTGAGGTATTTTTCATAAAGAACAATTTTTTCATATCTTTTTCTCATTATGAGCAGAATCAGATTCACTGGATTTGTCCCCATATGCACTCTAGGTGGCCTTTATTGCTTTCTTATGTTTCCCATCATTATTCTCATACATCTTTTTATATATTAATTTAGGACAGTCAGCCTTGAAATTCCCTCTCCTTTTTCATTCATATCAATATATTTCTCCTAATTTTTCTGGCTTCTTCCAATACTTTTTCCAATTTCTTTTGTTGACAAATTTTCCTTATAGTTTGGTTTCTTGAAGAAAATTTTCTTTTTGTAAAATTTTCTGAATCTTCTGGCCAGCTGGGCCATTTCCTCATTATTGTTTGAAGCTAATTATTCACTACATGTTATCTCTATAGTAGCCTAAACTTTAACTTTTTCTTTCCTCTTATAAGTGGACGTCTTAAAGGCTATATATTTTCTATTTGTTTGTTCATCCTCTTAATTCCCCTTTAGCTCCTCTTCGTAAATAATTAATTTTCAAATTAGTTCCTTCACTGGTAGTTTATTAATATTGCAGGATTATCTTATGGAAACTAATACCCCCCACCATCTCTCTGTTAAGCATCGCCGAATTCTCATGATCTTCTCCTTTATTTTTCATCTCTTCCTAAAGAAATCATGGTGTTCACAAATTCAGTGAACATGAGAAACATATTAGAAATAGATTCGTCAAGATTCATTCTAAAATTTTCATATTTGATAGTATAAATATCTAATCTCATCTCTTTCATATTATTTGTTCCCTCATGGGAAATAACTAAAGTGTCCCAAATAACATGATAAGTTTTTCAGGAATAAATGAGATTAAATTATTCATATCCTAGTGCACAATATAAAAGTTCTATTACATTATATTTATTGTTATAGGAAGTCATGATAGCTTTATTCCAAGTGTTTCTATCAGTTTTAGGGAGTGAATATTTACTTTCAATAGCAGTCCAGATTTCAAATCTCATGTGTTCTAAATATATTTTCATTTAAAGATTCCACTGAGAAAAATTTGTTCCATTAAAAAAGGTGTTCTATTCGTAGTAGCTCCGTGAAATCTATTTTCCATAAAATAAATTTGGAACATATTTCAAAACATATAAAAATTTAGCATTAACCGAAATTTTATGATCTTTGAAATATAACTAAATTAACACTTGAAAAAAGTTTGAAAAAATCATTGAAAACTGAAAAATTCCAAAATTCCTATGATACTAAATGATGGTCAGAGTATAGTACTCAAGAGAGGGTGAAATGAGTCCCTATAAAAATTTCTATTAATTATTTTTTATTCCAAATTTCCCCTAATTAAAAATATAAACTAAATAATTTTTTAGTGAATTTATAAGAGTCTTGAATGTTCAATTAATTTTTCAAGAGATTCATTAGTTCGTAGCTATACCAACCTAAAGTTTAATATAACTTTTGAAACTAACCAACATGTTCAAAACTATTATAAACACTTTCTATACTAAATTTCAAAGTTTTAATTTGGTTGAATTAAATTTTTTATAAAACATATTAAAGGAAAATTAAAATAGGCACAACCGAATATAAAATAAGAGGTTTAGTCTCATGCCGACACTTATTCCTCTCTACTTGGTGCTAACCTACCACCAAGTAATTTAAATTAATAAAGAAGTTTGATCCACACCTTGGATCGAGGTTCACAACAGCACACAAGGCTGTCTAGGTCACTTGGGACCTCTTCCATAGTTTTTCATGGGAAAAACAACAAACAAGTCACACACAACCTCTTACACAGTTTTATGTGGGACACAAATCGATAAATATAGTCTGAGATTTAGTAAAACACGTATCCTCTAGTTTTGAACAGGAGTCAGTGTGTGTGTATAAGAATGATATACACACTCCTAAGAAATGTAAACAAATGAAAACAACAGAGCTATAGATGTAGAGTTAGTTTTACAAGGCTATATGTATTATGAGGCGCGTCTTTGGACTCGTTTGATGTAGTGGAATTGATGTTTGATTCCTCTTCTAGAAGTTGAATCCAAAACATAGTGTTGTAGCCTCTATGTTCTTGCTTCTAGGAGTATCTGATGTTGATATTCTTGTTAGATAGATGTTCAGGTCAGCTGATTAGGTTTAGCTTGGTTTCCTGATTTCCCCATATGTTCATCCTTTTGAGATCTTGGGTTTTTGGAAGTATGCTCGAGATTTGAAAGATTTATTTTCTTTTTCCTTCTTTCCTTTCATAATATTATTCTCTATCATGTTTACAATGATCTATCTTGTTATCCGTTTATCCTTCAAGGTCCGGTAGACATAATGATCTCCCCACATGTGTGTACCCCGTATTATCCTCTGAATATCCTACAAACAAAATTAATTAAAATCAAAAACATTAATTAATCTAAATATAACTATAAGATATAAATATGAATTAATAAAATAAAAATAGTTTTTATGACTATCGGTGAGCCATCTGTATCAATGAGTCACTAACATCACTCTAACAGCCTTATGTACTCTCAGTATTGGTGAGTTCTTTCCATCTGTATCAGTGACTCTGGGCATCAGTGACTCATTTCACTATCGGTCTGTCCCGGCATCTGTGAGTCATCATCGGTGACTCTTTTTTAACTATCAGTGCATTGCCTATCGGTGACTCATCCATCGGTAATTCTTTTGAACTATCGGTGTGTCACCCATTTTTTAGTCTCTTAAACTATCAGAGTGACTGATCATTCAGGACTTACCCATCAGTTTTTCGTTGGTTCTATCGGTGAGTCAGGCATCAGTGTCTTCTTTGATTGGTGAGTCCTCGTCAATGAGTCAGCCTTGGGTGAGTCATTTTAACCAAATGGTGTCAGAGACTTTGAAAATATGACAATGTGACTATCTTTTTCAGAACAGTACCAGATTAAGTAAAATTCATAATTAAATGTAAATATTATCATGTAAATACATTGAATCATAAATATCCATAATTTATGGACTTATTAACATGTATTATACAATGTGACATAATTTATTCATTTATAAATATTCATTGATATGATTAACATTAGTTATAACATAATATTTATAAATTGGAATGATTTTTGATTATTAAAACAATTATCTCCAAAAGGGTCCAATATTATATATACTTTCATATTCAAAATTAATATTGTATTTCTCACATTTTTTTCAATATCTTTTTTGTGAGTGTGGTCAATCTGGTGGATCGAGTATATCAAAATAATCTAATTATTATTATCTTTTTATCTTTTTATTTTATTTTTAATATATTTTCCATTCTTATTAGATTAGTTCTTGGAAAAATATATCATTATCCAGTTATAATATTTTTTTTCTGGTTTCTCTATATGGCGTATGTATTTTATTATTCATCCCATAATAATATGATTGGAAAATATGTTTATAAAGTTATATGTTATTACATTGTTCCTCCATTATGAAATTTTACCCTTGAAATTTCAATTTTATTTCTACAGTGAATTAATTTGGGGGTAATTATCCTTATTTACATCATATGGTTCCCATGATTCCTCCTCATACTTATGGTTTAACCATTGTACTTTGACTAGTTGATTTGTCTTGTTTCGTATAACTTTATTTGTATGGTCAAAAATCTTTATTGGATGCTCCTCATATGAGAGATCATTTTCCAACTATACCACCTCATAATTTTTTACATGTGAGAGATTTGGTATGTACTTTCACAGGAGGGATATGTCGAATACATAATGTACATGAGACTTGGTTAGTTGAAGTATTATTCGATATTCCATAGCTCTAATGTGATCAAGAACATCAATGGGGATGATGTACATCGGGCATATCATTCTATTCTTATCAAATATCAAGAATGTATTCCATGGAAAAATTCTTAATAATAACTTATATTCAAAATAAATCTCTAGGTCCCATCACTGATTTTATACATAGCTCTTCTGTAGACTTTGGGCATCCATGTGGTTCAGATGAATGTTCTTAAACTTTTCTACATTTTCCTCAACCATTTTGGGTCCCAACATCTTTCATTCACCAAATTCATCACATCATGATGGTGTTTGACATCCTTTACCATAAAGTGCTTTATATAGAACCATTTTGATACCTCAGTGGAAACAATTTCTGTAAGAGAACTCAACCAAAGGAAGATGTTCATGTCATCCTCCTTTGACAACCGTCAAACATTCCCTCAATATGTCTTATAATTTCTGAATAGTATTCTCATAATGAAAATAATTTTGAGGATTATATTTATTACTAATGTTTATCTCCCTGTTTTGAGAATTTTGGAATCATTTCTAGGATATAAATGTAAATATCATATTTAGATCAGATAAAATTGATAATTGTTCTCTATATATCATCACCACGTCTCTAATGTATATTCATGCAATTTTATCAAATGATATTTCTTATTTAATTATAATAAAGTGAGTAGTCTTTATATAATGATCCACTTCATCTCATATTGCATTATTTCATTAACATGTATTCAATATTTTACTTATAAAGTCCATGGTGATGTTTTCCCATTTCCATATTGGTATGGGAAATGGTTGAATCATCCAATTTTATTTTTCCCTTTTATACATTCCTTTTGTACATAATAGTAACATTGATGTATATTCATCGATATCCTTTTAAATATTGTCTCACCAATATTTATCTTAGATATTTTGATACATACTTGTGCTCTATGGGTGTTTGGAGAAGTTCAAGATATGTGAATTATTAAAAATATCAATCTTTATCTCATGATTTGATAGTAAACATATTCAGGAATAAAATATTATGAATTCTTCCACATTATTTTTTGACTCAAAGAATTTCTCATTTATGACAACTTCCCCCTTTTTTGGAAATTCGACATCATCTCTTTGAACATCATTTATCATCTTTAGATGATATATTTTTTCAATAATTTCAGAAAGGAGTGATCATGTTACTTATTTTATGTTTCCCATGTCTATCCATTGTAAGTACAAGAAAATTGGATCCTACTCAATTCTCATCATTGATTAAGATTCAAGACCATCTCAACTTAGAGCATCTACCACTAAATTTTCTTTACCAGGGTGTTTTTGGATTGAGTAGTCATAATCCTTGATTATCTAAAACCATCTTCATAGGTTCATATTTAGATCCTTTTGCGTGAATATATATTTTAGGCCCGTGTGATCAGTATATATCTCACACTTATCCTCATATAGATAATACCAGTATATTATGAATTTGAATATCACATACTCTAACTCCAAATCATTATTGGGATAATTTTATTCAAGAACATTTAGATTCCGTGAGTCATAGGATATCACTTTATCATTTTTCAAATTTACATAGCATAATCCCTTCTTTGGTGCATCATTTTATAACATGAAGAGTTCCCCACTTTTGGTTATTATAAGTATCGATGTAGTGATAATCCACTTTTTCAACTATTAGAAGAAGTATATACATTCACTAGTCCAATCAAAATTAACTCCCTTCTGAGTAATCATGGTTATTGGGTTTCAAAATCATGATATGTTCCAAAAAAATTATTTGTAATACACATATAGAGGAAGAAAAATATATATATATATTACAGATTCTAGCATGGGCCACTCATCAATTGACTTTTTCTTAGAAGGGTCCATAGATATCCCTTTTGGTGATAAAATTTCCAAGAATGTTACTTAAACTGTAAATAACTCATATTTACTATACTTTTCTTATATTGTATCCCATATCAATGTATTATGTACAATATTAGAATTCTTTGTATGATACTTTTTTCTCTTTTAGTACACATGAATATCATCTATAATTCCTACCATGTACTTTTCAAGTTAATCTCCAAAGTCTCTATTAATTAACAACATGAATATTTATCGATCATTAGTGAGTCATAATAGAATCAAACTAAACTCATAGTTTTTATACCACATTTGAGAGTTAATCCTGGGAATATCTTTCTTCTTTAATATTAATTGGTGACATCTTAAACAAAGGTCCACTATATAGAATTTGTTGGCCCACGTAGGTAGTTTGATAAGTTATATATCCATATTAAGTGATACTTTATTATCCATTGTGATTTTTGTTACCTCACATTCGAATTGCTATATCATTCTTTTTAATGAAGAGGACTGGTGCACCATACAGTGAAATGATTGGGCATACAAAACCATTGTCCAGATTCTCTTGTATCTGCATCTTCAGTGTTTCCAACTCAACATTGCTCATCCTGAAATGAGTATTTTATATTGGTAAATTTGTTGTTATATGTTCAATTGATAATTCAACATCTCAATCAATATGAAGACCATGTAATTATTTAGGGAACATATCGATGTAGTCCCTCACAATGGGCATGTCTTCAACCATGATCCACTATGTTGTCTCAATAATTTGGGATAGATGTGATTTATCATAAGTTAATAGTATTCATTATTTAGAAGAATATTGTAACGGATATTAATCATCTTTCATATGTTAATACAGAATTAGAGGATGCCTTGGGATGTGGAGAGTGATCTCCCTTTCCTGACATTTGTTATTGGATTTATATAAGGATAGTTAATGCATGTCTAATATAGAATCAAACTCTATCAAAGGAGGAAAGGAGAGATTTTGATGGTAGTTTTATCCCAAAAATATTTAATGAGGAGGATTAACTCAACCTCGATATTTTGAGGTAGAGATTGAGTAGTTTTACTAAACATGGATTATATGAAAGAATTTGTAGAACCCAAATCAAAAAGTATTTTTTTATATTGTTTAATGAATAACATCAATTCCTACCACCAATACATTTTAAGGATCCACCTCTATAGTAGTAATATAATGTGACCCTATTTTATTCCATGGAGATTATTGTTATTGATTGTCTTTTATAGACCATGTCTTATAGAGATGTCTCGCATAACGCCCAGGTTCTTTGTAATTGAAACACTATATTTTAAGTACAATATTTATCTGAAACATCATTTATTCTTCCAAATTTTCTGGTTTCATCATATATCCCTAGAAATTATTATCATGATGCCCCTCTTTTCTAAATTTTAAACATCTCTTGGTTCCCACCAAATAGTTCTCATGATGCTTCTGTCAACACTTTTAACATGTGGGATGTTGGATTTTTATCTCCCATGGGATTTATCTATTGACCATACCCTATTAATCTCCATTTTATAATATTTATATCTCAGACTATGACCACACTAAGATTCCCAAATATGTATCTCAACCTTAAGGGTATAATGGAAAATATCCTCATAGTGGTAAAAGTGTCAAATCACCCATACTTTTTATATACTCGACATTAATCTACTAAATGATTGATCTACTTTTCATTAAATGTTCATGAAAAAGAAATAGGTGTATCGTTCAAACCATGTCATTTTGTCCCCATACATCTTAGTAGACTCATCATCCTTTTTTGGTACCCTAAGTAACTCCCACTCCATCTTAACTAGGAGAGTTCAGGGAAAATATTTGTTGAAAAATATTTTCTTCAATCCTTCCCATTCCATGGACTCAATTTACTCTTTAGAATACATGTTCTTAATCATTTTCCCCCAATGATCAGCTTCTTCATCAAAGTGATATACCACTGGCACAACTTCTTCTTCTTCTAAGAATGGTAGGATATAGTATAGCTTCTCAATGGAGTTAATCCATTTTTCCAGGATGAGGGGATCAGAAGAACAACTAAATATAGGCATACTTTTTTTCAAAAATGATTATATCAAAAATATACCTTTCTAATGAGAAATAGGGAGTTCCACATGATTATTGTTATTACTAATAACATGATCTATTTGATCTAGTACTCTCATGATGTTGTGAGCTACATTTCAAATCAGGTTTTGTGTTCAACTAGAGAAATAATAAAATTTTCTATCATATTAGTTATTATCACAGGTTCTCATATTCCCCTCCATTAACTAAAAAAATAAAAAAAGATACCAATTAGGGTTTTCTGTACTTATCTAATGAGAATATAAAAATAAAACAATTAACTTATAATGAATAACATATGTATGAAAATTATATCCTAATGTATGAATCTCTATGTTTAAATATAGGATATCCATGGTGATAGAATTATCCATAGGTTTCTTACTAACTATTATCTAGTAATATTCCCTAAAAATAACTAGATCATCATATAAAACCAATTATAGATATCTTTTACTTTTACAAAAATAACTATATGACTTTAATCGTAATTATCCGTTATATACAAGACAAGGATCAAAAATCCTAATTCCTTTAAAATAGTAGGTATATAATTAGAAAAAATGAAACAAGTATTAAATATTTTATTAATCTCCATAATGAGATCCTAAATCTCTTTGAGATCTTATAACTACATAGAATAACATGGGTAACACATTGACAAATGGGTGATCAAAAAATCATAGCAAGGGAATAAACATAGAAAAAAACCGAAAAACGAGTCAGAAGTTATAACATGATAACATAAAACACATGGATCCTGAATAAATATATGGACCATCACATATTGAACGTGGAATCATATAATCATGGAAATATAGGAATGTCACAGTAACATATAACATAAAAAAACTTCAGTCAAGTATAACTACCAATAAGATATCACATGGGGGACAAAGTCCAATAATGGGTTAGGTTTACTCCCTAATCACATAGACAATATCTCAAGATAGAAAACATTACACAATTCAATAGAGTGAAGTCTAGGTTCACTCATCATAACATGTACATGCATATGTGTTCCACATAATGAAATCAAACGTAGTGAATAAACATAATTGTTACCCATGGAATGAAATGGTTTTCATAATCATGTGACAATCCATAACCCAATGGTATATCATAATGGTATCTATGAAAAATAGATTAAAATAATTCTTGTGTATTAATAAAGCAAGAATAAAATCTATTCATGAAAAAAAAAGTTCAAAAGAAACGGAAACAAGAAAAAAATTGTTATGTAACATTATAAATTTTCCACATTTGCATGGTATTAGTGAATGGAATAAATATTCATAAAAGAGGATCAAGACATAATTATTTAAAAAATCCAAAAATGAACTAAAATATTTTTTCATGAAGGAATGTATTATTTATCAAATTATTTTTGTCTTGATAGATTTTATACAGTGTACTTTAAGAGGAGTAAGAAAAAGAAAATTTACCTTTAATTAGGTTTTTTTATAGATATAAATTCAGAAAGAAAAATTGTAAAACTCATATTTATCCATAAAAGAAAGATTACATTATCTAGATATATATTCTGGAACTTATATACATAATATATTTTAAGTATATGAGAATAATGAATAGAAAAATTGAGGCAATGAGATAAAAAGTGTAAAACAAATGAAATATGGATGTTCATAGAGATCCCTTATCTTATGAATAATGAGTTATGAACATCAACATAATATCATAGATTATAAAATTTTATTAATTAATTAATTAATTTAGAACCTATAATACATATAATTTATTTATTATAATTTTATTAAGTTCATTTATAGTCATTTTTATGAGATATAAAGTTCAATATTGTTGTTTTGGGAGCATCTGTTTTAGGGTTTCATTGTCTGTTCACATGTGTATAATTATAAATGTTCTTTTAAAATAGGGATAAAACTATATAAATTAAATAGAATGGTATTAATTAACATTAATATGTTTAAATGTTCCTATATATCATTTTTCCTGAAATAGAGATGGTTCTTTGGGAAAAATTATTATCATTATGTGGTTAGTGCATTTAGATGGTTTTACCAACCATCACAAACTAGTTTCAATATTTTAATATTATATCTATAGCTTAGTTATTGAACATGAAATAAGATATATTATACTTATTAAAATATTATTTAACCATAAAAATAGTTTTATGACCTGGTCTAAGGGGGTAATGGAAAAGAAAAACTCATTATCCAAAGACACGGTTAATCATCATAATTTCGACAGTGGTTTCGTTTTCTTGAATAATAAGAGATGATAAAAGGGATGGATAGAAAATATTCCATTATAAATATAAAATTCTATTATATACAAGAAATTTGAGTTATTATGTTATGTTATTTTAATTAGGTGAGGATATGGTAGAAGAAGAATAAAAATTAAAAGAGGTTGTTTGAAATGTTACCTATTGAATATCACCTCCTTGAAGAACCCCTTAAGAAACATGGAATTTGAATTTTGGTGATACTATGAGAATTTTTTTTGGGAGAGTGTGGATGAAAGGGTTTGGTAAAGATTTGGAATGATTCTTCTCTTAGAAGGTGTGAGGATAAGTGGTGGTATTTATAAGGGTAGAGAGGGGTGTTTTTATTATTATATTCATAATTTATTTTATTTTAGATCAATAATATCAGTAGTATTTATTCTTATGATTATATATAGTAAATAATTTAAATTCATCTATTTTACAAATAGAACAAAAATTTATGCTAACCATTTTTTTGACATTTAGATTTATGGAATGGAATCCATTTAATAAAAATATTTTTCTAAATATGAGAAGATTAATTTTAACATAAATTCATCATTTATTAGAAAAATATCGATTTTAATATTATAATGAACTTTATAAACTTTTTAAAAATTATGCATAGAATCATAAAATTATCCTATAATTATATTAAAACAAAATATTAATTTATAATTCCATTTTATGAAAATAAATATTATTTTAAATCATTATATTCGTTATAAAATTGCATGTAATACATTTGTGTTTTAAAAAAAAATAACAATAGTTAATTTCGAATTTTTAAAATATTTATTCACTATACCATGATATACATATATCATAATTTCATTTTATATGATATAATAATATAATTCCACATTTCCATATGTGAGGTCACTATTCAAATGATCATATTTATATTCCAAATAGTCAGATTACTATTTTAACAGTCATGTTATTATTCCAACAAACATTTTACTATTTTGATGGTCAGATTACTATTCCAATGGTCATATAGGATCTTAAATTTCAATAAATACCTCTTATTTAATCAATTCTTTATTAAAATACATTTTATCTTGAAGGTTATATATACTTTCTTATTCAAAATCAATATTTAATGAAAAAAATGATATATTATTTCTATAAAATTTTTCATGTGTGTCGTCATTGTAGTAGATCAAGAACATCCAAATTATCCTATTATTATTCTATTTTTTTATTCATTTTATTGTTGTAATATTTTTAATTCTTATTGGTTCAGTTTTTAACTAATGTATCATTATTTATTTTTGAGAATAATTTTTTTTGTTTTTCAATGTGATGTATGTACATTATTATTCATGAAATAATTACTAAAATGAAAATTCCATTTATAAAATTCTATGTTGTTATATTCTTCCCCCATTTTAAAATTTCACCCATGAATGTTTTTACATTCTAAGGTCAAAAGGTGAGGGAATTAATCTTTCATTGATTACTCTGGTTCACAAGGATCCTCCTCATACTAATTGTTTTTTCATAAAAATTTGACTATGAAATTTGTCTTGTTGAGTATAACTCTATCTATACATGCCAAGATATTCACTAACTACTCCTCACAAGAGATATCATTTTCTAGTTGTACCCCATCTAAATTCAATACATATGAGGGATCTAGTATATATTTCCTCAATATAGATATGTGGAATACATCATGTACTTGTGACATGGTTGGTGTAAGTGCTAGTCAATATTCCACTTCTTCTATGAGATCAAGAATCTAAATTGGATCTATTTGCCTAGGATATAGCTTTCCCTTCTTCAAAACATCATGACTTTATTCCAGTAAGATATGTATAAGAATAACTTATCTCGAACATCAAACTCTAGGTCTCATAGATGATTGTATATAAATCTCTTTTGTCGACTATGGGAAGCCCTAATATTCTTGATTAATGGTTTTAACCTCTTTTACCTTTTACCGCTTTCCATTTCAGGTCCAAACACCATCTATTGAATAAATCCCTCATATCATGTAGGTGTTCTACATTATTTCTCATAAAGGTCTTTGTATGGATCTATTTGTATAATTGAATGGAAACTATTTTTGAGGTTGATAATCCATAATAATGTCTACCTTAGTGTTTAGAGCATGTTGTAGACTTTTCCAAAACATAGTGGTAAATATTACATCTCCACTGGATATAATTGTAAAGAGAATTCCATGTAGCCACCCCACTTATCCGATATATCTCTATGGAACTTGATTGAGAGATAAGTCCTCTCGAATTGAAATAAAGTGAGTAGCCTTTGTAAGGAGATACAAATCATCCTATACGACATTATTTTCTCTAGATTTAATCTGAATTCCATTAATAATGTCCATGGTGATGTTTTCCTATTTTCATGTAGATATGAGAAAGGGATTCATTATCCCCTTAGTCATTTTCCATTCATCATTAAATTTTTGACATATTAGGAGCATTGATGTATATTCATCAATCTCGATTTCCATATTGTACCACCGATAGTTAAGGTGACACCATAAAATTATGTGGTAAAACACCCTATAGGTTGATGTAAAAATTTTATGTAAATAATTATTTATCCCCTTCCCTAAAAGAAATGTTCATGGAAATTCTAATACAGTATTCAGGGAATATAAAATATGCATCTTTAAAAGCATTTAGTAAATAAACATGGTTTGAGATGTACATGACATATAAATCCTCAGGTTCCTATAATTATGAATGATTAATTCTCCCATTCCATACCAGGCCAAGGATAAAACCCATGAACATATTGGATATTAGAAATCCTACGTGTCACCCTATGGTGATGTCAATATAACAGTAAAAAATATAAATACATAATAAAAAGTATCATATCAGGTAACTTTACATTTTTCCAATACATTGGTTAGATAATCCAAATTATAGCCTCATTACCGAATTTTTTCACTTTTGAATATCATTTCTACCATCCCATAGTATTAAATTCATGAAAAATAAACCTCAAATACCAATTTGTGATGTCTCAGGCCCGTTTCCCTAAAAATTAACCGAACTTAAAAAACATATGGCCTCAAAAATACCTCAATATAATTCATTAGATACTAAATAGAAGTGAGTATCTATGAAAGTATAGTGGGTAGACTATGCCACCTTTAATAGAAAATAGCACAGTAATGAAAATAATAGATAACATCCTAAAAATGACAATAATTTATCCAAAGATAAATCCATCCAGACAATAAATAATATCATAATCCTTACACAGTATCATATACAAAATGATGATGTCATGATTCTACAAATGAAGACATTCATATATGGTGGGATCCATACAATACTATACATGTACAACTAAATAATAAATACACCAAAAATATCCTATGAGAATCCTTAGAAATGGATAAGTTATCATATACTAAGATCTCTTATTAATAGATATTAAGTATCCATAGCTAAACACTATCCTTTAACCCTACCTATATCCATGATGTTTCTTTGTGTACCAAATGGAGTCCAAAATAAGGGGGCAGTAAAACTCAGTATGCCACCATCAATAGAGACAGGAACTAAACCGTTCTATGACTAGAAAAACAAACAATGTGCAAGTACATAAAAAGTGATGGAGTAAGATAATATTCAACAAAAATTATGGTAAGGTTTCTAATGGGATGTTTGGATGACCATAAGTATTCTGGACTAAGTTATGTGTCTCTTAGTATTTGATCATTAATTTGGTCAGTGTTCAAGGAAACATAATCAAGGTGTCCATGTAATAATAATAAAGTATGACCCAAGAAGAAACCAAGGAATCCATAACCTTAGTAGGTCAATAAAGGTCTTAATAATGAACCATGAATCCCATCTATATGTGTTTAAGTGTAATCAAAGGGATTCTCCCATGGAATTGCACTAGAAATGTATTTGAATGAGTTTATGGATTTTTTCCAACATAACCCTAGGATAATCATTACTAGAGCCCAAGGAGATAATCCAAGGAATCACATGTTTGAGGAAATGAAGATAAATCCAAGAATATAATACAAGAAATTTAAATTTTCTATAAAGGGTGATGGATCCATAGTTCCATGATTAGGAATCCAACTATTTGAAAAAGACTGAATTCAAAGGTGGGTTTCTCCCTTAGAAACTAAAACAATGAATCGGGGTAGAATCCATTGAGTGCTAAATTAATTCCCTTTGGAATCTGAGGTTGGTTTAAGTCAAACCACTCCTTAAAAGGGAAAAATTTTCATAAAAAATATGAATATGATAGTTATTAAGTATAAATAAGACACGTAGAATCCATGATAATTACAACTCCTTGAGTTCCATTTACATTTCTACTTTCTATTTATAAATAGGGGTTAAGTGATATATTCAAGCCTTTTTAAATTTATTAATTCAATTTAACCAATTCCCTTTAAGAGGATTCTATACAACCACACATAAGTTGTATTTTGGGTAATTATATTCATTGGTTATCAAGGGAATATAATATGAAACACCCAAAGGGGTAGTTCATGTTGAGGTCTCAAGATATAACAATTCAAATGGGTATCATAAGGGATTCAGGTTGTAGTTAAAATTTTTAATTTAAAGGGTTGCATATTTTATAAGTAACACATGGATGGTCTAGCATGTGGCATAATGGTGAGAATTTTTATACATGAATGAATTTAAGGTAAAATACATTGACCCTCTACCATAAAATATAAAATGAATCCTCATCTGATATCATATTAATATTCTTGATAAAATTGGAGAAAATGGAAAGAAAGGAAAACACCCTAAATATGTATTGAATATTAGTCTTCATGGAGATAATGCTAAATATGGTGAGTGAAATTGAGATAGAATTAATTCGAATCATAAACTTACAATGAGTGATCCAACATAATGAACAATAGTCAGATCTGTATTTTGATGAGGAAGATAGATCAAATTCTATTTTAAGAAGATGGTAGAGATCTCACATGGTCCACTGGTTTTGAATATGATATAGGAGAAGGAAATTTAGATTTAAGATAACTGAGGGGAAAATTTGAATTTCACACAATTTTAAGGGGATGAATGTTTTGGCCATACAGTTCTCCAAACTATGTTCCTACTATTTGGTTAGAAAGGTTCGGGAGACTACACCACACCTATACAAGGTGAAAAGTTAGACAAACAGTGTTTCAACCATGTATGCCTATTTTCCAAAGGCACCCCCTCAAATGGGCTTGGTGTATAGTCAGAAAAACCATGTTCCAACATTGATAAATACACCAGTAATAAATTCTAAGTTTTCCATGGCCATAAAACCCAAGATTTAGGGTTAGAATAATCATGATCCTCCTTTCTAGGATACACATTTGAGTTGTATGGTTATAATTAACGATGTGCCACACATTTTTCCTCCAAAAACAAAATCTTCATGCTTCAGAAAATATCTTACACTTCTGAAGCCTTTCATAATCCCTTAGGAACATTAATTGAGATAAAATGAAAGGTTTAAACATAAATTAATGGTGTCCATACCTCATTATAAAAACTAGGATCTTACACTGTGTTTTTTATCAAGAATCATGAAACAAGTTTCCCACTTCAAGATATATTATTATAACAGTTGAATCCAAGGTAGTAGTAGTAGGGTTCTCCAGCCATTGATAAACATAGGGGAGATGAGGTAGGTAGAGGATAACTCTATAATGCTCCTCCTACATAGTGTGAAGATCGTGCATATGGATGTGATCGGCATAAGGGTCATAGATTCCTTAGAGTTGGTTATAATCAGCTATACTCCCTATAATATCCAATTCTATGAGAGAAAATAATTTTTCGCAGTACCCTTTTCTTGTTATCTAATTGGGTGCATTTTTTTTTATTCGGGATATAGGCACTCCTTCATATCACTAACCTACTACTACTACTAAAATTTAATTTTCATTTCCAAAATAACTTTTTAAGAAAAGTGGGAAACCATAAAAGTTTAATGTCAAAATCTTTAGGCATAGTAATAAATCAAAGAGTTATTAACAGTGAGACTAATGATATTGGAATTGCTTAACTGATGTCACCCCCAATGAAGTGTGTGGACCATTGTATCTAGATCATCTTGGAAAAGGTCTTCAAATTAGTTGACAAGCTTTTCCCATGTTTGGATATACTCCTACGCATTGATTTTTCTGTCCTTAAAGATTCATTCTAAATGAAGGTCTTGTTTGTAGATCCATTCCTGTTGATTTTTGCTAAAATTTCCTTCAATATCCATCTCTAATATAATTTTTTTCTCCTCCTCTAAGGACATCACATTAATATACTCTTTTGGTATTTTTCATTTGATGATATAAGTAGCTCTATAAGTTCCTTCCTATTTGTCTCATCCACCGTTCCCAACTGAACATGGTCTGCAGTTGTATTAGCCATCACCTTGGCCTTACTAGCTGACCTTGTCTCCATTGGCTTTGGAAACTAAGAATAGTCATTTCGGCCTTTCAATTTCATCTCCTCAACCACAATCCATCCCCCATAATTTCTAATCATAGTCAATTCATTAGGACTATAGGTGGATATTCTTCATGTTGTCTTTGAATTTATGATTTTAGTTGTAGGTTAATCTAGTTTGTATGATGTATATAGATATCATGAGATAGTTTTGGGGAAGAACCAATCTTGGTGAGTCTTCCAATATTTTATGATAAATCTATAAGACATAATAATTAGCATCGACAAGTTGTATTTGGTATGGGATATCAGGGATTACTTATGGAGTAATATTTTGATTTATGATGTTGACGTAGAGTCTGTCAAGTTTGTTGGAGAGAAAAACTATCATAAAGGTTTGAGTCATGTTCTATCCTTATCCCTCTTGATGTATAACTTTATGTTGAGTGTGTTGAAGTCTCATCCAATACTGATTCTAGAGTTTGTTGAAGAGTTCCCTGATGTATTTCTAAAGTAGCGCTTTTCATTACCCCTGTGATGGGAGATCAATTTTGGGATATATATATATAATGTAATTTCTATAATTTGGATGTATACATATAGGATAAAACCATATAAGCTATAGAATTTGTGGATACGAATTGATGATCTCTTATAATGAGGTTTTTTCAATTGATCATGTCACCTTGGTGTGCTCAAATTTATTCACAATGAAGGCCAAAAGAGACCTATGTATATCTATAAATTATCATCACTTGAATTAGGTGACAATATTGAATCACTACCCACTACCGTGAATTTATGATTTA
Source organism: Viscum album (assembly GCA_963277665.1). Taxonomy (NCBI): domain Eukaryota; kingdom Viridiplantae; phylum Streptophyta; class Magnoliopsida; order Santalales; family Viscaceae; genus Viscum; species Viscum album. The sequence continues at coordinate 1,298,786,479 of OY728140.1, read as the reverse complement.
TTCAATTTCATAAACAATCCAGTTGGTTCTTGGAGATCAATCTGTAATTGGGATATCATCAAATGTGGGAAAAGGATGAGGATAAACATATGAATATATTTCGATATCATTATTGGAATTCTGATTTAGTGATAATGTCATTGCGTTTAATGAAATACTCAACTACATTCATGGGGTTTATGAATGTAGTGTTTCAAGTGTTTTTGGATTATTTCATAGTGGATTTTTGTAATGGCATTCTTGTGCACTCTGCATCTGAGGAAAAGTATATAAAGAATCTAGAAATAATTTTGGAGTTCTTCGACATAAATATCTATTATAAATGGTATCAAAGTGTGGGTCTTGGATTGAGATGTAGAAACCCTGACCCCAGTAGCCTAGTGTTAGTTCCTAGTTCATTATATTGTCCTAAGGTACAATTAGTCACATCCCAAATGACCAATCAGTTTAGTTTTTTGGGTAAACTGGATAAACAAATGAGTCATACAATACAATTGAATATAAAAATTACCACATAACTTTTTTTATTTTTCATGAATAATTGTATTCTATATTTTTTATCAATACATATGAATCATCGTAAACTTAATGAAATCAAAGGGAAAGAGAAAAACAATAAGGATGATATCCAATTCTCTATAATGGTTATATAGAGTGGATGAAATATTGAATCAATGCGAATAATCAATAGGATATGGTAAATAAATGAAACATAGAACATTAAATAAATAACTTGATTATAATATGGAAGAAATAATTGATGATTAAATAATTCAATATAAATAATCTCTTGATCATAAACCTAAAAAATAATATTTTAGCTAATTGATTAATAACATTGAAAATAAACAACGGAATTCATAATGATGGATATTTAAAAGTTAACATAAAGGTTTCATTCCAAGATTCTAATTATATGAATTATTCATGCTAATAATATAACTCTATAAAGGATACATGCTATGAATATAATAATATCATGGATTTGTGCCAAGAATCTATAAATATGTAACGTCTCTTATAAAACTATATCTATTTTGTCTCATGAAACCTAGAAATTAATTAAGGGATTATAGTGGGCCTTTCCCCTCAGAAATAAAATTCAATTCTCTTCTCATGTGAATGGTATGAAACATAATTAACATAAAAATTCTTATTAAAACTATAATATGAAATGTAAATAATTTCCCCAACAAATAAACATAACCACAGATCATCTAGAGTAAGTTGAATGTTATCAAAATAGTTATCCACTATCATGATGATCATAAAATATCTATATAAAGAATAATAATGGTATCAATACAACATATACATATTGAATTAAAAATAAAGGGTTTTTGTTGATAAATTGAAATACTCAAAAAAGGATCTTTAAAAAAATTCTTCAGGAAAATATCCATTTAATTTTGAAAAAAAATTGAAATAATTTTCATTGAATATCACTTTTAAACCATTTTCCTTCAAAATAACCTCTTAAACCTGAAAAGGATGCTTAAAATAAATAATGGAAGGTAGATGGGGCAAAATAAATATTCATTTTGCATTGTAAAAAGGCTCATAAAGTTCCTTGTTTAAAAAATGATAAGAAGATTATTTTTGATATATTTAGTAAAAAGTAAAAATGGGTAAAAATTTCATAAATTAATTATTTTAAAAAATATAGAAAAATTGAAAAAAACTAAAAAAATCATGGTTTTAGAGGAAAATAGGTTTTTGACCAAAGAGAGAAATTCAGTCAGGTTTTCTTAAATACATTTTCTAATAAAGATTAAGTACCAAAAAGTTGGAAAATAGTGATACAACATGAAAATAATCATAAATAACCACAGTAAAATAAAATTAAAGGGTTTATTTAAGAATTATCAAATAATTTACTTCAATGTAAATCCATGTGTAAAAAAACAGGAATAAAATGTTTTTGTGGAGTAAAACCTTATATATATTATAACGTTAAATTGAGAGTCATACAGTGTATAAATTATTTGTATCAATAATAAATCTATATAAAATAAGTGTAAATACATAAATAAATATTCAAAAAACATTACAAATATAGTCTTACAATATTTAAGACATTGAGGAAGTAATATAACCCATTGAAAAGGATTTAACTTATTAAATTCATTACCAATTGGTAACTTTTAATTCAAATCACTATTGTTGAAATAATTAAAATTGAAACATAAAATGACATAAATAATGATTTATGCATGATATTATATTTCAATGAGAGTGTATATACACCATATTAATGAAACTAGGTGTATAACATTATAATATTCCTCAATGAAATGAAATTGAGATGAAATCTCTTACCTCATGCTTCCTTTTGAATGAAAAATATTTAAAATCACATATAATGGAATTAATATAATTATTAACTTATAAAATAAACATATGAGTATGTATAATATGATATGTTATCATTTTTTAACATATTATCACCATTTATTTAATAATAATTCATTATTTCCATCATTTTGGGTAATAACTTGTTTGTTTCCTGATTATGTTTTGAATTGTTGTTTTCTATTTATATTACATATATAACGATTAAATATTCTCTATAATTTCAAAAAATATTTAAATATTCATTATAACTTAATTTATATTAATCCCTAAAATTTTCTAATAGGAAATGCAATACACTGTTCATTAAGATAGTTTGTTGTATGTATTTATGAAAGTAGTTTCATTTTTCTATTCTTATTGAAAAAAAAATTAAATTATATATATATATTATCATTAAAGAATTTTATTTATTTTATATATATCACATATTTTTATTAAATCCATCTATAATAAATTTTATATAGAGAATGAATGAATCACATCACTTGGTGAGGTGGTAGTGTGTCGTACACACAAATGATATTATTGTATTCCCATAAAATAGAAAGAATAAATTTATATATTATAAAATAATTTCATAAGAACAAATAAATCATAAATATAATAAATATAATTTATAAACTATAAATATTTCATTATTATTATTAACCTTAAAAGATGGTTATGGAAAAACGAACTTCATCAGTTCATGAAGGGGTAGTGTGTCTTACACAAGAATAATGATTTCATAATCCATTTGAAGGAAGTGTGTATTATTTTAGTGAAAACCATTAAAAAATAGTATATATAATTTAATTAGTAAATTATATAATTAATATATAAAAATTATTTAATGATGTGTAGAAGGAAATAAAATAAAAAAAACATTCAGATAAATATTACCTCATCTTCGAGTATCCTCCTTAGGTTTTCCCAAATACCTTAATATGTTGTTCTTATGCCCAATATAAGTATTATATGATAATGATGTGTATTATTTAGATTTATTTTTATTGGTATTTTATAAACCAATGTGGTTTTAGAGATGTGATTAATGGGGAGAGGGGGAGGCCTTTTATAAGTCGGGTGAGTGGAAAATATGTAATTTTTCAAAAGATGGAATTACATCAGTATTCTTTCCATGTCTAGTGGATCCAATAATGAAAATAAATTTATAATATAAGTTATATGGTCTATATATGGTCATCCATTGGGTTTTAGAAAAGTTTCTAATTTATTTTTCAACTTGTGGTTAAATTTTAGTACCCTGGTAAACTCGTTTTCCTATTAATCACTATAATTAATTTTAATTGATCTCAATAATAATGTGGGTCAAAAATTAATTTTATCAAATTATAAAATCAAAATTATTATAATTAAATATTCTTAATCTATTTTTTCAAATAAAATCCACATAGGTGGATAAAATTAATTTAAAATTAATCTCCTGGATATAATGGGAAAGCAGATTTTAAAAGTGAAAATGTTCAATAATTTACATTGTTTATATATGTATTTTATACATAAAATTGATCCAAATAATCTAAATTTTATTAATATATGTATAATTTAACTATTATTACTTTAAAACCAATTTAAAATATCATTTACCATTACAAATTATTTATATAAAAAATCATTTTTCAGTAAAAAAATCTCAATTTTCACTATTCATCAAAAAAATGAATCATCTCATGAAATTACCAACAACACACCATTAGTTAATTTTGAAATTTTTATTTTAAAAATTAATTTCATTTTTTAAAATATATTTTATAGAAGTGTCAAAATTTATTTTAAAAAAATTCTTTGTTAAAATAATGAAAAACAATGTTAAAAAATACATATTTTTAAGCCTGAAAATGAATTTTTTTCATATATTATGCCTTTAAATATATTGGATGATTATAAAAAATTTAATATATAATGTATAAATTCCATTAATATCATCCACTAATAATAATTAATTCAATTTAATAAGATAAAATTCCTTTGGCGCAAAAAAATAGTTTATTCATAAAAAAATTCCCTTTATATTAAATTGGATTTTATAGTCATTCTTAATTAATTGATAACTAGTGAATTAAACCATTTATGTTCATAATATAGTTAATTCAATTTATAACCACAAATTTAAATTCCAATAGTTAATTTTTATATTAAATTTACATGTAATAGTATTCTATAAAACTCAGACATGCATGTAATACAATCCACTAAAGAAATTCATTCTTACATGGAACGTAAGCCACTAAAAAGTAATTATTTCAAGTAAAAAATTATAAATTATTATTGTGTGTACTTCTGTATAAATCATAAATTTATTTTATTTAAAATGTTAAATATGTTTTAATGTCTCAGGATATTATGCACATGGATCTGTGTGTCAGACAGGATATTGAATAAAATGTTATTATTTTATAATTTTTCGGGTATTACATTCTTCCCACATTAAATAAATTGTATCCTTTAAATTTAAACTTGGTAATCATGGTTTTGAAATTTTGAAATACTATTTTCTAAAACCCCACATCATAAAAGAGTTTATAAAACTTCCTCTTAATAAAATAGGAAAGGAAGTACAATGGTTATTTGGAATAATACATAACTAGGTTTCTATGTAGTAGAATGTTGGTGGAAGGTGAAGAAATTGACAAGGAGGAGAAGAATAAATAATTATAATGTGTCATATAGGTCTTTTATAGTAGGAATTTGATTGATCATCAGAATATTAGGGGCCAAAATCCATAAATATATTACGATTTAAAAGACCGTATAATTCATGAGATATGAATATAATAGGGTTACATTTTTTCAAGATCATTTTCCTAATATTGAGGAATTAATTTAAAGTATACTAATATAAGTAAATATAAATAATTTATAGGTTTATATTTCATAAACACAATATCTTCCTTTATTTAGGCTTCTATCTCTTACTCCAATAAATTCATATACAGGAATAAATTTTTTAAGCATGATGCACAAAAAATCACTTTTAAAATATCTTAATATACACAAGGAGTGGACAGTCCTTCTACATGTTGATAAATAATTACCAAAATTAGTATGGTGAATAAATTAACCAATAACACTCAAAATTAATACAAATATTTATCATTAATATTTATTCATGAATTTTTTTAATAAAAACAATAACATATTTAACAGGACATCACATAGGCCAGTGGAAGGCACAAAACCCATATCGTCCATGGGACACAGGTTCAAGCCCCATTACTTTTCTGAAAATGATGGATTATCACATGAAATGAATGTTTTCTTTTTTCTAAGTTATATTAATATAATTCTTATAATTGTTACAAAAAAATATGATGGACATCCTTGAAATAAAATTAATCATTAAATAACCTTTTACTATGGTTTTCAACACAAGCTATTTTTTTGTTAATGTACAATAATCTTATATTGACTATTATTAAAATATAATAAATGACCATTTTAACTATAATGGTTATTAATTCTTTAAAATAATTTCCATAAAATTTAAATTCATTATTCTTGAAATAATGTTTCAACTAAAACATATTTCTTCAATAAATTTCTTTAAAATATCTTTAATATTATTAAAATTTAATCAGACAAAACCTAAAGGTGGTGTTTAATACATTGAAAATATGATAAATCATAAACATATAACCGTTATAGATTTTATAACTCTAGATTTATTGAAGACATATATTCTTTTAAAATTAAACACAATTGTTATAAGTTTCAGGATATTTATACAAAAATATCATTGGTAAAAATAATTCTATAATTTAATTATTGTATACAAATACACAAATACTTCCTCAATTTTATTTCCAAATTAATCCTTCATTTTTATAGGTTTTATCATAGTTCATTCATTGTTATTATCTATTAAAATACTTCTTGAGGTTTTCTAAATAAAATGTGAATTTTCCAAAGAATATCCCTCAAGGGTTTCAAATGAGGTGCATAGTAAGTCATATTGTCTTACATTAGGTGAAGATTGGGTAAATCCCAATGCACAAGTTTTGATGTAATTACCCCTAAGTACATCACTTCTAGAACCATGTCCACTTTTATTATCTATTCATGGCTATATATGAAGAAAAACCCATATAATATATACGTTATGAAAACATTAGAGTACTCTTTTATTCATATCTTCAAAGTATATCATAAGGTTAGGTTTTCTAGTATTTGTTTTCTTAAATATATATACCATGGATTATACTAGATTTTATATGATACTAACTATAGTGACCCCGACCCTAGTATCCTAGAGCTAGTGTATGATTCATTAAATTAGAATAAGATACAAGGAATTACATCCTAATGGACTGATCAGTTTAGTGTTCCTGGTAAACTGGACACATACATGAGTCTTAAATTATATTTTAATACACAAATTACAACATAAATTTTTTGTTTTATTTTTGATAATAAAATTTTATTATTTATTGCATCACTGTATATTTTTCATGGTAAACTTCATTGAATCTTGATGATAGGAAAAAGGGTAATTGAAAATACTCAGTAAGGGTTATGCATAGAGGAAGAAAGATTAATCAACCATCATATTCAATATAGATAAGTAAATAAATAAAACACAAGACATTTAATCAATAAATTTATCATAATATGACTAAAATAAATCATTATTGAATAGTTGTATTTAAATAATCATGTGATCTTAAAACATAACCATAGGTATTATAATGATCAAATAATCACACAGAATATTGATATCTAAATTCATAATGATGGAATATTCAATGATGGATATCTAAAAATTACTATAAAGAATTCATGATAAGAATCGTATACTATCAACTCTTCACACCAACAATCTAATAATGTCAAGGATTCTCACAAAGAATATAATATTTTCAATGATTAATATAAAGAATATAATAAATGGGTAAGGATTCAGCAAAAACAATATATATAGTTTTTCATTTGAAATATACCAATGCATCATGGGACTATAGAGGGTCCCTCCCATAACAAAACAAATTCAATTATTTCATCTTATGAAATGGGTAAACCCTAATTTACCTGTGAATTCATTTTAAAAATGGCATAAAAATGTAAATACTTTCCTCAATCAATAAACATAATCATAGACCATCTAGAGTAATGTGAATGGTATCAAATTATTACATCCATTGCCGAACTGATCATAAACCATCCATATAAATAATAATTAAGGTATCAACACAATATATTCCCGTTGGAGTAAGAATAAAAAGATTTTAATTATATCAAAGATTATTTTATAATTTTTCAAATTATTTTCAATAAAAAAGTTTTTTAAAAAAAATACCACGTTTCTTTCATAACTTTTCATAGAAATGGTATTAAAAATGTCATCCATCTTCTTTTATAAGTTTTCAAGGATAATGTTTTCAAAATATGATCATGATAGTTTTTTTATTGTTCAATGAAAAATGTTTTAAAAATTTTATAAATATTAATTATACGTTTTTAAGGTTATATTCAATGAAAATATCCTCAAGAAATGTTTTTAAATGATATTTCAAAATTATTTTTTATCAAAGATGGAATATGTTTGAGTTTCTCATGATTTTATGGGAAGTTATCCAGAGTATCCTTTAATATTTTTTATCTTAATGGGTTATTTTTTTATGGAATGATTCTATGAAACCCTTTTCTCATTCACAGGTTATATTTTTATGATACCCATTTAATTTTATGGATTTTGATCAGATTGATTGGGGTATTTTAGAACATATATGTTTGATTTCATTATGATAAGGGTGGGTCCTATATATCCCTTTCATTCATTTGGGAAGTATATATATCTCACGATGGATGGAATGGAGAGTGAACATTATTCGGTAATAGAATTTGTATTCTATGATGGTCTTGGGTGTGGACCTTGACTACTAAGATGATCATGGGAGTGAATCATGACTACCTAGATGGTATGGGGAGTGAACCCATACTACTAATATGGAATTAGAAGCTATTCCTTGACTACTATGGAATTAATTTTAGTTGATTATTTTTCAACCACAATTCAATGTCTTATTCTTAGGTTTTGTTTTCATGTCTTATGATCTTGATTCCTTTATAATTCATGTCTTATAAAATTCTAGTATTTATTCTATGTCCCATGTTTCTGATCTTTGATATGATTGGTATGATCTTCCAATGTTATGATCATGTTCTCATACCATAATATTCATTTTTTGATTACATATTTCCTTTATTTACCCTTACTGGTAATTCAAGCTCAACAAATTATTATGTTTCATTTCTCTATGTCATGAAGAATAGTTTTAGGTAGAAGTACTAAAGGGGAAATATTTGTGGGAAACATAGATAATCTTTCAATGAGTTAGATGATTTTGTTCCAAGTTTCCAAAGACACTAAACTATTTTTTTCCACATGTATGTAATTTTTTATGTGTTAAATATTCATCTAAAATGATATATTGTATATATATGATAATACTTGATTTCTATATTTGATATCAAAGTAATGGTTTAGGAAACCATTTGAAACTATGATATGAAAAATTTACTAATATTGTCATGACCCATCCTTGGGGCTCATGCAATGAATCCCCCATGCCCGCCTTCCAAAGGCCATGGGCTGGCGACTAGCACCAAGGCGTAAATCCCGGTAAAAAGGGAAGGCATTGCCTTTGTAAAGTAAACAAACACCACAGAGCAAGGAAGCAGAAGTAAACACTAAGTAAAAACTGGGTACAACAGTAAGTGGGCCAGAATACAAACCCAAACAGAAACTAAAGTACATCTGGAAAGGGAAAACAGCAACTGAAAGTAAAGTCGCAACGTCGAGCCGTCCACTGGAAGTCCCACCTGAAGGGTGGGTACAGATAGCCTCCACAGCTCCTCGGGTCCAGCCATCCGCTCTGAGTATGTCCCGCCCTGTGGTCCACCTACATGTACCGTCCTACTCCGCAATCCTCAACCATGATCAGCGTTGACCGTTTTCTGCAACTAACACAACGTAGTGCGGGCATAGCCCGTGAATGGGTGAGTATAAGCTACTCAGTAGGGACCCCGAGACCCCCGAAGGTCTCCAAGAATCCACAAAGGATAATCTAAAAAAGAAATATACAATCACGAAGTAACATCCGACACTACTTAGTTATATGCCCATACATATACCTTAGTCATCAATTCCAGTTCGGCTCCAACATCCGAGCCCAAGATCGATCACGTCCACACAGGATTGCACAACACAATTCACATAGGAAAGCAAGTCAAGATTCAGCTCACACAGGTATACTTCTTCGTATGATGATAGAGATGATCAGATGTAGCCACTGATTCATCTAAGCCATCAGACCCACAAAGGATCGATAGGTACTAACCCCCGTAATGACCCACAAAGAATCGATAGGAAACTAACCCCCGCAATGACCCACAAAAGATCGAGGGTTAACTAACCATCACAATGACCCACACAGGATCAGACTCACACAGGATCTGTAGGTGCTGGCCCACACAGGACTACTGAGCGCTGACCCACACAGGATCTGACTTACACAGGATTGGTATCACTGATCCACGTAGGATCGCTGAGTTTTGTAGTCGTCTTCGTCGAATCCACGGAGGATTTCTGCACAGTCTTCATCGCCATCGCAGTCGCAGCTAGCTCTAGGGTTCCCGCACATAGCAAGGTCATTCGGGAGGGTCCGCTCCACGAGCCGAGGGGCTGATACATCAACTGACACGTATTCTGAATTTGATGTATCCAAAAGTTCCGTATCGTCAACAGGAACTCAACGACACAGACGGCGCGTCAATCGGACGCCTGGTCTGAGAGTTATTGGCTTTTTCGTTCCAAGGGCCCATTTGTTTTTTAAGTCAAAAGCAACCCGACCGTACTCCAACTATGTCCAAACCTCGAGCGGAGTAATCCAAAGGGTCTGTCTCACTAAGAGGAATCCATCAAAGTCGACGCCATGTCAATCAGACGTCCAGAGCTCAAGTTATAAGTGTTTCCACTCTGAGGGCCCGGTTAGTTTCGTGTACGAACCAAACCGGCAAAACTCAATGTACTCCAAAACCTTGAGTGTAATATACCTGAACGACCGTCTCGATCCAAGGATCGCTAAGCAACTGATTGTGCATCGATCGGAGGTCTGTAGCCCATGTTATGGGTAACAGACTGAAAAAGTATGGTATTAGGGGGTTCTGGCCCGGTCCGACCCGGCCCGGTACCCCTTGGGTCGGCCCGAACCGGGTCAACCCAACCCAGGTCCGGGTCTGGCCCGCTTGGATGTGGCCCGGCCCGGCTGGCATGGCCAGCGGCTCGGCCGTAACAACCGAGCGGTGAAGGGGGGGGGGGGCGCTGCCCCCCCCCCCCTCGTTGAGAACCTGCGGCCCCCATGTGGGGGGCCGCACCTGCTGGCCGACCATGGGATACGAATCCCTAGTTATCCCCTAACCGACCAGCCCGCTCTTGCTAGCCAGCTGCTGCCACCATGGTATCGGCAAGGGCCGGTCCCTCTGTTCCAACACCGGCGGCCCGAAACCGGTCGTCGGTCCCCCTACTCCGCCGTGGCCCAGAACCGGCTGCGGCCTTGGTCCGTCCGGCACAGCGTGACGGCGCCGCGCCCCTCCGCCGCGGCCCCGCTCTGGCTGCGGTGCTTTTGTGTTTCTCCATCATGGCACGAAGGCGCCGCGTCATTGGTTCGTCTTCAACGGTGCGGCGTGACAGCGTTGCGCTTCTCCCCCATTCCTTAATAATTCCCGCGCGGTGCTTCGGCACCGTGTTGTCTTGCTCGTGCCGCAACAATATCAAACAACCAAAAGAGAGAGGATGGTCAGTCATGTTCATGAAGTCCGACCCCCCTCCCGTTATTGTGGTAACAAGCGGCTCCAATAGAGAAGAAGAAAGGCAATGTAAGAAATCACGAACAACAATTAAAATAAATCCCTACATCGTCGAATTCGATGAGCGAGGATTCGTCGTGGAAAAGCACATCACGGAAGAAGGCGTCGTGGAAGGGGGATCGTCGCATCATGGAAGAAGCATCGTGGAAGAAGCATCGCGGAAGAAGCGTCATTGATTTCCGAGGATCTGTTGTTCTTCGCGTTCTTCGCGTTATTCGCGTTCTTCGTGTTCTTTGCGAGGAGGAGAAGATCTTTAAAAGCCTGAGTGAAATCTCCTTAGCCTCTCAACGCCACCAGCCTAATAAAAATAAGAGCTGTCTTATTTTTATTTCACAAGCCTTGCATTTTAAAATTCAAAAACAAAAGAAATAATTAAGTGAATTAATTGCAACGATTAAACCGCCACATTAATGAGGTGTTTCTTAACCAGAATAAATGCAGGGGTTGACTTCATTAAAAAGGGGGTGTGGGTGTGTTACTTAAGAAGAAAAGAAACGGTGGGGATTGTGTGGGCCCCACCTCACATATATCCTACCATGTGGGTAGGATATTTTTGGTCCCACGTCATCCACTTAACATAGGTTAAGCGACTTAAAATAAAATAAATGGTCGCACCATTTTATTTTATTCATTTACTTAACCCGAAAATTTAAAAACCATACACGGGAAAACAAAACTCCGGAAAAGGTGTTTCTAATCAAATACAGGTGATGTGAATTCATCGGTGCCCCCGGAATTCGATTTAGAGCACCGGTTCAAAAGTTAGAAAAACCCGGTCGTTCTTTCACTGAACGTACCCGAGCTAAACTTTAGAAAACGATTCCGGGCACACCGGGCCTCGGAATTAGGTGCTGTCAGAAACTGTGTTCTTGTAAAATTCGCAATAATATTAAGAAAAAAATTTCCTTGAATTTTTATGGTCTCTACACATAACCATAGGTATATTTCTATGAATTTGTCGACATATGTCTCTAAGGATAAGTCTAATGTTTATTTAATGTAAAAGAGAATGTCATGGAATTTCACTAAAGGATGGGGCAAGTGGTTTCCTAGAAACACATCCCTCTTTGGATACTACACTTGGATGTGAATATGGAAAAAATGAACATAGGGGTAATAACCCCAAAAACATTTTATTTTGATATTCTCAATCAGGAACCGATGAACTACAATGGGCTTTATAGCACACATGGTTTGAAACTCTTGAGGGATATGATTTAGGAATTCACAAACCCTTTACAAACCATCATGAAGGATTTAAAATGAGGATAACAATGAATAACATAGTATAAACCTTAGGTGTCATAGATTAAATATATAGGAGAAATTACTTAGACATCCTATAGGTTATTTTTCATATTTATGTGGTTTTTTACTTTGATAATTGTTTCTCACTGTATGCTTTTTAGTTTTAGTCAATAGTGGGAACTATATGAAACTAGGATAATGTTGAATGTTTTAAAATTAAAATGTATTTACGTTATGAAAATATATTTCCTAAGTTGAAATATCATGAAGAGAATCTGTAAGGTCCATTATTATTGGTTATTCTACTAAAGATAAAGATAACTCAAACAACATGTGAAAGGTATGTGATGTTTTTCCAGTATTATTTACATTAAACTTAAGAATCATGATTAGATAGAGGATGAGGAAACATAATATATGATTCATATTTTATATTATATAGAAGGTTTATTAAGGGATAAGATAATGAATCCTGATTAATTATTTAATAATAATTTTGGATAATTTATGTGTTAATTTATAGGAATTATGGATTTATGTTATATGAATTTTGAAGTATTTGTTTTCCATTAAGGTTTTTTAAAAAATATATTGAATGATGATAATGAACTAGAAAATTTTTTTAGTGGAAAAGTGATATTTTTATTATGGGAAGGTAGCCCTTAATGTGTCCCTGATGTTGAGAAAATTACTTTAACTTGGATAAATAGGTGATTGATATGGTTAAAGTAAATTTGATAGTACTGGTTACCCTAGAACTAATTATTGATTTTCTAGAAAAAAAATCAATGTTATCATGGAAGAAGTTTACAAAAAAATTTGATTTTAGGAATATATCCAGTAATATTTTGAATAAGGAATAATTCATGTTTTCCAAAAGGTTTTATTCTAAATTGGTTTATTACCATATTTCAAAATAATATATGATGAGGGTATTCACATGTTTTGGATTTTTATCTTTGAGAGGGGTTTTATGGTTAACCATTTATGGAATGTTTAAGTTAAACATTGGATAGAGATTCTAGGATTAAGGTATTATCTCACAAAAATAGGATTTATGAATATTGGATAACCCATTCTATCTTATTTATGTTGATGGTAATTGTATACATATGTGATGACTTATCATGGATGTCATGATATGTTATCATATTAAGAATGAAAAATTCACCTTTCTTTTTGGAGAATGATTTGAAGTGGAAATTGATCAAGACGTGAACAAAGGGTGTGATTTTACTTATGAAAGGGAAATAAATAAAGTTCGTATATCGTCTCATTAAAATTATTAAACATTGGAGAAAGGTTCTAGAAGTAAAAAAAGTCATACTATAATCATATTTTATTATATTAATGACCACTTTCACAATTCTTCAGTTTATGGTTTTGTGATTATTAACATTATATCAACCACACGTATTCTTGTGATCAGGGATATTTATCAATATATATGATTATTTATGATTTTATTTCATGTCCATGGTTTTACATCCAAGAAATGTTCTCCTATTTGGAAACCTAGTTATGTGCTACTTTGTGTATCCATTATGTCTCCCACATCCCATTTTAAGGGATGTTTTAGTATTCTTTTCTATGATGTGGGTTTAGGTTAATAAATCTTTCAAGTATTAAAACTATGATAAACGAAATGAATTTTGAGGGAGAAATTAATTTTAATGGGGGTATAATGTAACACCCTAAGATTTTAAAAATTATTATTTTTTGAATTAATTTAATCTTTTTGATATTTTTCATTTCACACAACACTAAATATTGATTTTTTATACAAAATCACTACGTGTGGCTTGGATTTTACCCAACACCATGTAAATATTTCACTGCACTAAACACTTCTATTAGATTCAAGTACACACACTACTATTTATAGTTAGTATTAAACACAATACATAGTCTCTTCAATAGCGTGGGTAATAGATAAGATCAATTTTTACCAAACTACAAGTTACTATTAATATTGTTATTAAAATATTATTATAGCTACCCCTATCCCTTAAAATTAAAGCTAAGAATAATATTAACTAAATTGTGAAAATATTATTTAATCATGTATATAAAATTAATCATTTGGTTATAAATTAGTATAAGTGAATGTAATAACTATTTGAAAATAAATAAATAACTTTATTAGAAAACAATTTTTATATCCACAAACACAATTTAATCTCAATAAATTTAAAAACAACTTTAGATTAATTTTTTCAGTAAAATTTAATTATTATACAATAAATTAATATTTTTTATACTCATTTAATATATTTTATAGGCATAAGATAAGAAAAAAAAATTTACATATAAAAACATGTATTTTTATAAATACACTTTTACCACATTTTGATAGAGAAACTATTTTAAATATAAATATTGTAAAATTTATAAATTTAATATTAGTAAATAAATATTTTTTTAAAATAAAAACATAACAATTAGGTTAGGGAGAATTTTTTTTGTTTTTATGTGATGATTCATTTTTTAGATGAATAGTGAAAAATTATGAATTATAATTCCAAAAAAAATTGTATAATTTATTTACAAGGTAAAATTACATTCTGGATTGGATTTAAATGTTAATTAGATATATCATAAATATATTAATCCAATTTAGGTAATTTAAATCAATTTAACTATGAAATTGGATATAAAAACATAGTAATCTTTTAATTGTTTTTATTTCAAAAACCCAAATTATCATCTTGTTTGTGGGATTAATTTTAAATAAATTATTACCGGATATATGATTATAAATTGGAAAAATTGATTCCATATTTCTAATCATAAAAAATTAAAAATTATAATAATTTAAATTTATTTTATTACAAAATAAGATTAGTAAAATTGATTAAAAGTAATTACAATGATTAAGTGAAAAATTAGCTTAACAAAAAACTAAATATTAAACATAAGCACCAAAAGGACCTATAAACGTGTCAAAAAATTAATTTATGGATATATTTAGACCCTATAATATTATTTATATTATTGGTACCATTATTGGTGTCACTTTTCATAGGAAAACGTGGGGGTAATTCACATTTCCAAAATTTATAAGAATGTCACTCCTCCACCACTATAAAAAGGCACTCACCCATCCCACTCATTCACACCTATAAAAACCATTTCCGAAAAAAAAATACCCTCAAATAAGCTCTAAATAACCATAAAATAAACCCAGAAGTCTCACTTTGGGAAAAAGTTATCAAATTAATTCATTTGGTCCAAACCAAGAGGGTTTACCCAAATAAGAGGGAACATCTTTCCTCAAGCCCCTTTGTTTTATTTTCATTCTCTATCCCCATAAAATTTTATTATTACATACTTATATAAAAATATAAATATCCAAAATCTTACAATTTTTATTTATTCTAATTTTTTGACCTAAAATTACACATACTTCTAACTAATGGGTAAAGAACATATTCTTCTTGTGTATAGTGAACTACCGCCTCACAATATGATGTTTTTCATTTCTCATTTACCACCTACATGGTTGATAATTATGATATAAACTCTCTTTTTATGTTATATATATATATAATATATTTATTATTAATTTAATATTATTTAATTTTTATATAAATCAATCCTTCATGCTTTCCATTTTGGGTAAATACAATAACTTCGTTTTTGGATGTGTGGATTACCGTCGCCTCAAAGCGATGTGATCTACTCACACTTTACATGGAATATATTAAGGTTGGTTTTAGTAGAATAATATGATATATATGAAATAATAATGATAATTTAATAATAATAGATATATATATTTCATTTACTTTCTTTCTTTCAAAATGATAATTAAACAGAGACATCGTTCATGTGGACATACGGCCTACCATCTCCAGGAATAGTGTATTCTGTTTCATATTTCAATACTCTATATACTATTTTAAATACATATATACTTAATATATATGATATGTAAATCATGATTTATATTCCTGGAACAATTAAATCGTTATCTAAATAAGAGGATCAATAATGACAAACACAAATATATAATAAAAACAAAGAATATATTACCGAAAATGTAACATTAACAAGAAGTTCATAATAAATGGGTAATATAAATTAATAACCAAATAATATATGGTATTATATATAAAAATACGGTTTTTTATATACTTATAATAAAATTATTTTGTTATATATGAAGTTTGAATGTGTATGAAAAATGTCCGGACTTATGGTATGGGTTTTCTCACCTAACTTCATATATCTATTAGATACATGACTTATTCGCCAATAATTTATTTTATTTTGTGTATATAATACATATGGATGTATTATATGATTATTATAATTTAATTTATGGGTATTTAAATATTCATTTTATGATATTTACTTCATGGGGATTATGTTTCAAACGTGTCTAAATTGGTAAAATAATTCGGTATTAATTTTCCTTCCTTGAGACGCTTGTCATGTTATATACCAATATTTTTATATGAGTTATACATACATTAATTGAAATATTTTTTCATGAATATACTTCATTTAATTATATTTTAATATTTATTATATTCTATTAGATCGATCAATTTATGATTAAATGTTACCAATGTGGTAACATTTTATGGTAATAATCTCATCATTTATAGAGATGGTTTATGATTATGTTTCCATTGATGAAATATTATGATCCATATCTCAATAAAACATGTTAATTTTATTAAAAAGTGGTTTTTTAATGTTATAACCAAGTAATAATAAAATTTATTCTACTCTTTGATATTAAAGATAATTAAGAAAATGTTTTTATAAAAATCCAACTTCATTTCTTGTTTTTATCAGAAATATGTGTTCTTTCAAAACTGTGTTTTCTAAAAAAATCACTTTTTTTACTCTTATGCTATGATATTTAAATGAAATTGGTACCCATGTATTAATTTATAAAAAAATTATGTAAAACTAATATTAATTACATTTTCTGATCATGGAACTTTTCTAATCATTTATTATGTAAAAGGAATGTTTATAATGTACAAACTTACCTGCCATCTTGACCGAAATTTACCCAATTATCATTTTTTAAGTTTACAAGGTTATTTGTTTAATGAATTTTTTTCTAATATTCTATAAAAATTTTGATTTTATAATATTTTTAAAAGAAAAATTGTTTATTATAAAATTATTTTATTTTAAAAATGTTTTAAAAATGATTTTCAAAGCTCCCTTTTTATGTTTTCAAATGGTTGTTTCTAAAGAAAAGGATTTCAATGAACTCAAATATTCTTTTATATGTTTTAAAATTATTTTAAAATAAAATTTTTTTTAATGTTTTTTTATGATTCCCTTATAATTTTTTGAGGAAGGTTTTTTTAACAAAATTAAACCTTCATTTATATGTTTTAAGGAAAAAACTTCTAAAAATGTACTCAAGATTCTTTTATAATTTTTCAAGGAAAACGTTTTTAAATAGTTTTTATTATTATTTTATTATTTTTCAATGGATAAAGTTTTCAAAAATGTTATCAAGATTCTTTATAGGTTTTCAAGGGTTTTTTCAAGGAAAATAGGCTTCAAAATGTTTTATTATTAAAAAAAATCAAAGTATAATGGTTTTTTTCCTCAATAAGTTGTTTTTAAAGATAATTCAAAATTATTTTCCATCTAAGATTACCTATTTTGGTGTTACTAATTCATCTCAGGGAAAATGATCTAAATTTTCCATTCATATTCTTATCGAAAAGTTTTATGTATTGATGGAATGATGTTTATGAAACCTATTTATCTTTCATTGGTTATATGTTTATGAAAACTTCTTCTTCTCATGGGTTATTCTTTTATGAAATTATTATTAAAACACTATTTTTTACAAAAGTTATGATATGATTACATGTTTATCATACCCATTTCATTTTATGAAATATGATATGATTTATTATTAGATTCTTGTACATATATTTATGATTTCATTATGAGATGTGTGGGACCTATACCATCCTCCAATACATTGGGTGATGATTTATATCTCCGGAGATAAACATGGATGGAATGGGGAGTGAACTCAGTTCAGTAAAGGAATTTATTTGCTAAAATGGTCTTGGGAGTAAACCTTGACTAGTAATATGGTCATGGGTGTTAACCATGACTACAAATATTGTATGTGGAGTGAACCCATACTACTAATATGGCTTTGGAAGTGACTCCTTGACTACAATAGAAAACATTTTATATGATTATGTGTCTTTCAAAATTCCATGTATTATTCAAATGTTATACTTTCATGGATTATTTTCTAGATTCCTTTATGATTTATCTCTTATGAACTTCCAAATTTTAGGCCATGTCTCATGTTTCTGATCTTTTATGTTAAGGGTATGATCTTCAAATGTTATGATCATGTTCTCATACTATTATGTTCATGTTATGCTTATGTATTTCCTTTAATTATCCTTACTGAGCATTTGGGATCACCCCATTCTTATGATTACTTCCCACAGGTTATGAATAATTGTTTAAAGTATAAGTAATAAAGGGGAATATATTTTTGGGGAACATTAAAGTTCATTCACCGAGTTATAGTATTTTATTCCATGATTCCAAAGACACTAAAGTATTGTGGTCCTCAGGCGTGTACCTTTTTAATGTACTGAATATTCATCTAAAAAAGGTAATATCCATTTATTTTAAGAATGGTTTTCTTTAAAGACTCTATTCATCAAGTCTGTGAAGATGTATGGGTCATTAGTGAGTAAATATGGTGTCATTGTGAACTCATAGTGCTTTTACCTAGTATGAAATGTATTATTGGCAATATCATCCCTCTTTACCTTTACTTGACAGTATCTTACTCAGATATCCACCTTAAAGAAGTATTGGTCTCACATAAATTATTGAACAATTCATCAAACCATGGCAGTGGATACCAATTATTTATCATGATCTATTTGAGATCATGATAATTAATTAAAAGGTACATTGCCCCATTATTTTTTAGTGAAGATGACCAATGCACCCCATTGTGAAGAAACTGGGAATATAAATCCTTTATCCAGATTATCCTATAATTGTTCCTTCATCTTCTCACATTCAACAATGGACATTCTATATGGTGTATCAGATATTCAAAAATACATGGGTATGTTCTTGATTAACAACTCAACCTCACAGTTTGGATAAAGACTAGAAAACTCTTCAGGAAAAACATTAACTAATTCTATTATAATGGGGATCACATCAAGGGTTAAATTTTATTTAGTCTCAATAATTAGATCTAGATATGCTTTAATTCAAGGAAATATTATCAATGTTTGGTAATTTGGTACCAAATAATATTCATCATCCACTTTTAACTTTTTTATAATCAGAAGACGAATCGTTATACAGAGGGTGATTTCCTTCTCTTTCCAATTTATGTTAGCTCTATTTTAGGAAATCCAACCCATTCCCAAAATTTCATCAAATGACAATAAAGGGAGTATCATAAGTTTTTGTGTAAATATTAGACCCCAATTATAGAAAAGGGATTAGTTATATAATTAGGTTTACTAAATTAACCTATTCATCTTATTTATCAATAACTCGACTTCCATGTTTTGAGGTGATGTTTGGACAATTTTACTCAACGTGTATGATATGAATGAATTCCTAAATTCAGAATAAAAAAAGTGCATTATCTATTATTGAATTAATAACTAGCATACATTTCACCACTTTTTTACCGGGAACCACATCATGAGTTGTGACAGAATACAGTTTCCCATACTATATAGGCATTTTAGGTTTTTTTCATTAGTTATCATTGAAAACCCTTTGATTTTCTCATTGATTCGAAAAAATTAATATTCATTCCAATTGAAACATTATGAAACATTATGAGGGTTGAAGGGATAAATCCAGTAATCCATCACATTTTTGGTTTTCTCCCATCACTAATAGCTATATTTGTTCCCTTATTTCCTACACCTAAAAAATATCATTGTTCCCTTCATTAAATTTCCATAAATCTTCTTCCCATACTTGTGATAATTATAATTATGGACTTTCTAACCTCCATAAAATTTTTCCATTGAAAATCCATATTTATAATCCATTCTCTAATTATTATCTCTAATCCCAAGAGAAACATGATATTTATTGATCTCTATTTCAACTTTTAGAGAACATGGGACAATTCCCTCATAGTTGTGAATGTCTCTAATGGCTAAGTATTTACAATGATTTGGGTTAACCCTACCAAAGAAGTGGTGAAATTTATTTTTGGTAGAAATTAAAAAGTAATCAACCTATCAAGAAAATATTTTAATGTTTTCCTTGTATAGCATGATATATTCATTGTCCTTTTCATTTAGGCTAATGAAGTCCCTCTAAATTTTTAGTTGGAGAGTTCATGGAAATTATTTTTCAAAAAAATATAAAATTATGACTACTCTATCACTTTGATCTCATCCTCAGTCCTTTTAGTTTTAAAAAACTTCCTCTATTGATCATATTCTCCCTCAACCTAGTAAAAAATAATCTAACCTTCTCTTTCTCAAATCATTTAATTGTTGTGAATATACTTTCTATTGATATGATCAATTTCTTCAGGATTAAGGGTGTGTGAGATACATACATGGAATTCCTCAATTAATGATAGATAGGTTCATCTTAGTGAATAACTGTTATCGGTTGATGATGATGATAAGATTTAATTCACAAGGTGTATAATATGGATTGAAGGTGATATTATGTGATGCATGGGGTGCATGATATGATAAAGTTTCACAAGTGTCTTGAAGAAGGGTTCCCCTTGGAGAGATATGGCTCTGGATGTGTGATGTTGGGCCACAGTGGGAAACTAGAGTGAAAGTGGTAATGGGATACCTTAATTTTATATTATGCTTGATATTAAATTATAACATCCAGGATATACTGGGTGAGAGATCCATGGTGCGGTTTTTAACAAGAATTACTTGATTTGGTGAAATTTTAACTTCTCTTATATATTCACCCGTACTTAGTATACTTTTATTATCTTTTCCATTATAGGATCATCGAAGGATCCCACTGAGTATACATGTTATGATCACCCTATATATATAAAACTTTTTTATAGGATCATTAAAATTATTCAGTGATTGGGTTGTAAATTACTATCTTATGTCATTATTCATGAGTTTTTTAGTATTTTTGGCCAGTCTCAAGGATTTACATTAGTACATTTAGTTTCTTTTGCAGTTTCTCCCTTTTATGAAATTGCATTCATATATTTGGGATCATTTATTACCTTTATTATGAGTAGGAGTTATTTGGTCATTTTATCTTAGAACTCATTACTCATGTACTATTATAGGGTAAGGCCTTCGGTTTGTGTGTATAATATATCCTAGATACTTTTCAACAAACCATGGCCTATGGGAGGAAGAATTTTGGAATTTTTTTCTCACTTATATCATTACTTACCTAAGAGGTGTACCATTAAAAGGAGGGGTCATCACATATGAATTTTTTTAGTAATGTTTCATTATGAATGAATACAGTATTGTTATTTAGATTTACATTTTGTAATGATTATTCACTATTAAATATTAATTCTTTAAAATAAATATATATTAACCTATTTTAGTGTAATAAATACGTAGATTTAGTTAGGAAAATATTTCTTAAAACCTAGGGGTTACAATATACTTAATTTTGAAATCTCAAAGGAAGTGGTGTCTTATGTATATGTGTTTAGAACATCAAATAAGTGCTGGATTCGAAGTCAAATAAATAGAAATTTGTTATCATAAAGAATCAATGTTTGAGTAAATATCATTCTGAAATACCTAAGTGTGTGTTTAATTTACAAAAAATAGCCTAATAAATTCTAGCAGCCACATATTATACATCAGTAGTACAGAGTGAAACTGAATATTTCTTCTTACTTGACCAAGAATATAAGGCTTCACCAAGAAATATACAAGTTCTATAAGTAATATTTTTATCCATTCAATAACCTTTAAAATATGAATCGAAATAAATTTTAAGAGTATAATTGGATCTGGAAGAACAAAATACTATATATACAAAATTCATTTAATATAACATAAGGTGGATTTGGCTACCATAAGATAGGATTAATTTATATATCCTTTGAATCACACACAAAGTTAAACAGAGTACATAAAGTCTATTTGACTAGTCATCTAGTAATTTAAACATCCAATCATCCCTCTAGACAACTTTTGATTGAATGATTTTCTATATTCCACATTATAAAATTTCCAAATGTTACCAACAAGAGTTATAATACTATGATAATTATAAAAACAAAAATTATTTAGTAATTATTTGAAATACTTATGTGGAGATACACCGGTTTCTTCCATTATCTGAGTAATCTAGAAGCAAAAATAATAAATAATGTCACCAATCATTTTGGTGACACTCAGAGATTTCAAATAAGTGATGTCATGTTGAATGGTGTATATGAAAAATAAAAATAATCTTATAATATAATATAAAAAAATATAACACTTTATGATATATTTAATTTTAAATAAATTCAATCCCTTTTATATCATTCCATACATGAAACACATGGTTTAAACGAAATGTGATACTCTATTAAAATATTATTATTTAGACATAACTATTATAACCAAGCCGTTAAATTTGTGGGAACGAATAAAAATAAAGAAATTATTTAATAAATTAAAAATTTATAAGATAATTTCAATGTTTATCTACTGATTATTAAAAAAAATAAGAACCATTTGAAACAGAAAGATTTTATTTTTTGAAAAAAAATATATTTTTTCTAAAATGCGGATTTGTCGTGCCATGGACACATAATTTAGAATTAATTTTTTCCAATTTTATAAAATTTATTTTTAAAAAATAAACTTCATTTTCTAAATCTAAATGTCAAAATTATTTTTGGTTGATTTTTTGATAATTTTCTGAAATGATTTTATTATAAATAGTGAAAAGGATTATTTTATTAAACAATAGATTTTATAAAATTATTTAAAAAAGGTAAACTATATTTTGAGTTGGTTTTGAAGTAAAATTATTTCAATGTTGATAAAATTGAACAAAATTAGTTCATTGGAATCAATTTCATATTGATTTCTAATATAAAAACTTTTTAATATTTTTTGAATCTTTTTTTTAAAAGACTTTTTATCAACACATCCACGAGTTTTATTTTAAATTACACTCTAAAAATTGTTATAGTTTAGTTTGAAAAAATACATTAAATATTTTGGATTATAATAATATATAATCAAATAATTTCAACATAATTTTTAACCATAATGAATAGTGACAATAGTAAAAATTATTTACCATCATTATGGTAAAAATGTGTTCACTGGGGAAAAAATACAAATGATAAGGGCTAAAATTTAACCCAGAATTTTATAATTCTGATTTTTTGGTCATATTTTGACCTTATAGCTTCTATGGTTTAAAATTGTTCCATTTTGTTTCATTTTTTCGTGAGAAAAATCTTGGTGGCATTCTTTCTTTCTAAAATTTTTAAGTGTGTCCTCACCCCCACTTATAAAAGGATGGTTTTTCATATCTAATCAAAAATTAAAAACCCAATTGGTTCAAAAAAATAAATTACTGAATTCCTTACACAATTCCTAGAATCCTTGGTTTTATAAAAAATACAACCTATAAATTATTTTTGTGAAAACTAAATGATGTTTTTGGAAGAAGAGGTAATATCCTTAACCGACCATTTTCTTTTATTTATTATTCCACCTCCATTATATATTATTGAAAAATGAGGATATAATAACCTTACTATATTTATTATTCTAATATTTTTTTCTTATGTTCTTGAACTATATATATATCATCCTCCCTCAAATGGGAAACATAACTTTTGATCATGTGTACTATAGACTACCACCTCACAAACAGACAAAATATATTTCCATCACCGCTTATCATGGATTAATAAAATGATTTATATATGGTTTATATATTTTATTTATTATATAATTATACATATTAAATAATAATATCTTATATACCTTATTTATTTTCATTCTATATAAAATTTGATAATCTCGTTCGTCTGTACGGAGGACTATAGCTTCGTGCGGCGATGTAATCTATTTTACCCTTACAAATTACATGTAAAGTAATAAGGATTAATTGTATGTTTATATATGATATTATTGGCATGTTAATAATTATTTAAATTTAATATATCATATAATTTATTACCTTATCATCCATTTAATAAATTCTAATGTTTTTCACCTGTACAGAGGACTATCACCCCGTAAAGCGATGTGATTCATTTTTCAATAACTATTTACATGAGAGGTAAAAGAGAGTTAATTTAATAAATATATGTGAATATAAGACATGATATTTATTATTTAACATGAATATAAAATCCAATTATTTTCTTTTTCACCACTTAAGGAAATTATAACTTCACACATGTGTGTTTACGACCAACCATCTCCATAAAGAGATGTGATTAATTATCCATGTTCAAAATTAAATAATGATTAAAAACATGTATTTAATGAGAAAATATATTATTTAAAGAATTAATCTCATGCTTTATTATTTAACTATAACCTATTTTTAAGATCTAGAACTTTGTTGACAAACAAGAAGTATACATCAACGATATTAACACCCAAAACAGTAGTGATAATGAAATATTATTAACAAATGGGTAATAAGATGATATAAAAAGACCATATATGATATTATAAATAATTATATTATTATTTTACAATTTAAGGAAAAATTTTAAAACCACTATACGGTGGTTAAATAGTTCCCAACTAATGGGAAGCATAAGGTAAGGGGTTTCTTAACTTAATTTCCATTTATTGGGTTATACGACTACTTTGTGGATTATATTATTCCAATAATATGTGTTAAATAAATTTTTATTAATATATGTCGTATTTTCACTTGTATTATTTTGGATATACACTACTATATATAATTACCCCATTTATTTACTCTAACCATAAGATATGAACTTTATAAGGGTGTTGTCTAAAAAATCCTTCTTTAAGACACATGTTCTTTTATGCACCAAAATTATTTTTAATGGTTTATATATTATCATTTACAAACTATATCATGAATAATTATTACATAATAATATTTAAAGTATCAATTCATATACATCAATCATGTGGAGTTATGATTCAAAAGTAACCATAGAGGTAATAGTTTATGTTTCAATATCATTTTAATCGATATTGGTTATGGTTGAATTTTCATTGAAGAAAATTATATTATCATTGTATAATAAACCAATTTTATTTTATTTTACTCTAGTTAGTTTTTATGTTTTCAAGTTATAGTACTATTTTTCTCTATTTGGTACTTAAAATTATTGATAAATTGATTTTAATAAAATCTGACTTCATTTCTCTCTTTATTCAAAAATCATTTTTCATGAAAATCCATGTTTTCTAAAAAAAATAATAAATGTTTTAATATAGTAGTTACAAATAATTTTTACCATTAAAATTTTTAAAAGTAAAATTAATATTCCTCATTTTATGAACATGTTATTTTTTATCTTTTCTTAACAAATTGTAAAATGAATCTTTTTTTCTTTTAAAAAATTTTTCATGACTGGAACTCTTCCACAATTATCACTACTCGATGTTTTAAAGATTCATTTTTAAGTTTGGAAGGTTATTTTCACAAAATTAATCTTTATATTTTGATAAAGTATTACATTTTAAATAGGTTTTTTTAAAATGAAAAGGATATTTTCCTCAATAAAAGTTACACGTGATATTTTAATTCATTTTCTATATTATATGACATCCTTTAATGTTTCTCAAAGTGATTGGGTTATTTTCCTCAAGAATATTATTTTAAAATCATTTCTATCAATTAAAATAATCTTTGTTCAACAGATTGATTCAAAATATACATATATGTCTCTCACAAAATTACCTATTTTATTCTCCCTTCCATTGAATGGTTAATGCATATATTATCATAATTTCTCCAATGCCTTCTTTAAGAAATTCATTTTAAATATGATGTTAAGTAATATTATGAAAATCATTTTCCTTCTATGGGTAATTCATATATTTTTCCTTATGAATAATTCCATTTATGTAGAATAAATAGATCATGAACATGTTATGATGGTTTTTCCCATATAATGCTCCAGTGCATTGGGTACTGTTATAGTCTCAAGTGACATCATATATAGGATTAGGGAGTAAACATGATTCGTTATGAGACTTTTTCCACCAAGTGATATTATTTATAAAATTAACCTTGACTCATGCTTCTATCATGTTATATGTTTCTACTACATTTACTCTAATAATGTGATCATATGATACCATTCCCTTTAGTTATGCTTCTATGTGATTACTCATATTAATTATATTTTATTATATCATGTTAAACCTTTGACTCGAATGTAAGGTTTTTTCATCATGTTTATTCCTTTATAGGAATAGATCATCCAATTATTTATATATTCCCAAGTTTATCCCGTGTATATTTAGGTGATTGAAGTATTTTATATTCTCACCACAGAAAATAAAATAAGGATTCTATGTTTTATGTATTAAGAACCTAGTCTTCCAATGATACTAGGGATTTATGGTAATTGTGTTATATTAATGGTTATTTATGTTTAGGAATAATGTAATAATATGTGTAAAAGGATTATGATTCCATAGTTATTTTCAAAGGAAAGTTTTAGTTCACCTTTGTAACTAGGATGAGAAAACTTTAGTGGTAACCCTATGGATAAGTCTATGAATAAAACCATGTATAGATAAATATCCCTGAATGTTTGTGATGTATATAGAAAGTGTTGTCTAAGAACGTGCATCCATGTTTAGATAGTACAAGAAGCCATGGTTTTTAAACAGATGTACCTAGTGGTATTAACTCAGAAATATTTATTTCAGGATTGACTTGAGTGTTACCTGGTACATGAAAAAGGTCATTACAGAACCCCTAGTTTTAAACTCTGAGGGGAAATTTATGTAAACATTGAAAAACTCATTAAAAACCGTCATAAATTATTTTAATACATAAAGACAATTAATGACCTATGAAAAACCTAAGGTGTCATAGATTGAAAGAATGTGAAATTATTTCGATATACTATAAATTATTCTTCATGATTATATGGTTTCCCACAATTATTATTATTGATCATAGTTCTTTTTGTATTCATGGGCTCGATCCAAGAGAAATCATGTTAACATTGAATGTGATAGACACTTTGGTGGTTATGAGAAACAAAATTGGATGATGGTTATGAATAAATATGTTGTGATTATTCTTAATTAGATATCAAGGTATATTATTAAAAATTTTAATATAGATGATATATTTAGCTAGTCAAAAAAAGGGGGATAGGATTTATGAAATATTATATGGTAATAAACATATTAGAAAAAAGATTCAGCTTCCTAAAATTCAAGAATGTGAGAATAATCACCTAGAAGAATATCTTCAATGGTGGGGAATATTTTTTCTATATGTAAATAAATGACATATAATAATGAATTTTCAATTAAATTGATGTATTATCTGTTTGGAACATGGTAATTATCTAAGTCAATTCCCTAAACTAAGGGTTATCCCCTAGATCAAAAATGGACCTCTATTACACCAAAATGTTGAATTAGAAGGGTTAAATTATTTATATATTAGTATTAAATAATTTGAATGTAGAATTATTTTTACTAATGGTATTTTGGTAGTAATAATCACAAAAAATCTAAGGATTGTGTTTATTTTTGAAGAATATATTTATTCATGTTATATTAAAATAATAATTGTGGATACGATCATGCGGTTAGTAGTTCAAGGTCAATCACAAATATAAATTATTATATACCCCATTTTAGGTTTCATGTAATGGGATTTCATGGTGATTAATGATATTTTTTGGGATTTTTATTGGGTGAATGTATATATAACCTTTTTGTTTAATGTAACGGATTTTTTTATAATAATACTCTTCTATTTTTTAGAGATGTAAGATGAAGGGTTTTAATTATAGAAACATATGGAATGGATGAAAATTAACATTGGTAGTTAATATTACAGTGTTATAGAATAATTTATTATATGGTAAAACATGTTTTGACAATTTTAATTTAGTAAATATAGGAGGAATAGATTATTATCGTTTATTGGGTTATGTGATTTGTTAGAAGTTTATTTTAGTCCATCAAAAAAATAATCATATTGGATATTCATTCCTTAGAGTAAGAGGCAATGTTTAAATTCATCAAAGGAAAAAACAAAGGATAAAATTCTGTTTATAAAATGTAGAAGATATCCATTGAGAATATTTTGTGTTGTTTTATATCTTACTAGAATCCCCCAAATCTAATAAGGGAATCTTGAAAAAGAATGTTATCATGTTAACTACATATCTAATGAATCAAGGTTATTTTAAATAATAAATGATTTATGGTTTTTTTTCCTTTACATAACATTTATCATTCCCTTTCTTTTGATTAATTATCTATATCACTCACTATAATTATTTTTTCTTCTATCCAATATTCTTATCTTCAAATTGCACTAATTTTCTCCTATATGGAAACATAATAATGCGTTATTTTAGATAAAATTCATACACCCATTTCTATATCATTGGGATATTGTTTTATTAACTCTTTTTATGATGTGGGATCCCAAAAAAGATTTTTTAAAATGGAAAACCCCCGATTAAAAAAATCAACATAAAATTACAAGGACCTAATTGATTTAAAGGGAAAGAATGTAACACCCTGAGATTTTAGAAGATTAACATCATATTGGATTGTGTATATGTAATGAAATACCAATTATAGAATAAAATGTAAAACCTTGAGACTTTATGATATATAAAATTTTTAATAAATTAAATCTCTTTGATATCTTGATATTCATTCAACACCATATTTAAATGAAACACGAGACCCTACGAAAATATTATTATTTAAACGTGGCCATTAGAACCTAGCTATTAAATTGGTGCATATGAATGAGAATAAATAAATTATAAAAATAATTTTTTACATATGTATAAAATAAATTGAATTCTTATAAATTAATTATAGATAATATAAGAACCATTTTAAATAGCAAGAATTTTTTTCTAAAATGATGGATTTTATGAAGGGCGGACTATTCGCACCTTCCAAATGTAATTTAAAATTATTTCTTAACAATTTTATAAAATTTATTGGAAAAAATATAATTAATTATTAAAATAAAAATTTAAATATTATATTTGGTTGAATTTATTATAATTTTCTAAAAATATTTACTTTTTAATGAATAGTTAAAATATTAATTTTTATTAAAAACAAATTTTTCATTTTAATTATTAATAATGATAAATTATATTTTAAATTTGTTTTAAATTAAAATCAGTTTAATTTTAGTAAAATTTATCTAATTTAGTTCATTTGAATCCATTTAATATTTAACTATGGTATAAAAAATTTAAATCTTTTTAAATATTTTTTTTGGAAAACCCATTTTATCAATACCACTATAGGTTTAATTTTAAATTATTTTATACCACATTTTTTAGTTAAATTTGGAAAATGAATTATATATTTTAAATAAAAATAATTTATATTATATAATATGATCAAATTAATTTGTAACCACAATGAATAGTGATAATAGTAAAAATTATTTACCATGATTACGGTAAAAATGGGTTTACTAAGGGGTTAAACAAAAAAGATAAGGTTTAAAAATGGAATAAAAATTTATTGAATCATATTATATTGTTCTATTTCAGAATTATATATTTTAGTTTTTTTTAAAATGGTCTATTTGGAATACTTTATTTATAAGAAAAACATTGTTGGAATTCATTCATTTCAAATATTCCATGTGTGTCAGATCCTCCACTTATAAAAGGACTCATGCTATCCTCTCTATTAAAAACATAAAAACTGTCACGACCCGTCCTCGGGGCCCGTGCCGTGACTACCCCAAGCCCGCCTTCCATAGGCCAGGGGCTGGCGACTAGCACCAAAGGCGTAAAATCCCGTTAACTGGGAAGGCATTGCCTTTATAAAAGAAAACAAGCACCACAGAGTACAAGCGGAAGTGAAACACTAAGTACAAAAAGAAGAGCTGAAAAGTAAAAGGGGCCGGAAATACAAGCCCAACTGTAAAGTACAACTCGAAAGGGAAAAACAGCGACTGAAAAGTAAAGCTGCTACGTTGAGATGTCCACTGGAAATCCCACCTGAAGGGTGGGTACAGATAGCTCCTCTGCTCCTCGGGTCCCGCCATCCGCTCCGAGTATGTCTCGCCCAGTGGTCCTCCTCCGGGTACCGCCTCGTCGTATAGTCCACCTCCAGGTACCGTCCAGTACTTGAACCTTCGGCTTCTGTCAGCACTGTCCGTCGTCTGCAACCAACACAACGAGGTGCGGGCATAGCCCGTGCAGGGGTGAGTATAACGATACTCAGTAGGGACCCCGAGACCCTCAAGGTCTCACTAAAACCAACAAGGATAAACACAAGAAGAACTCAACAGATAAACTCTACTTAGGTATATGCCCATACATATACCTAAGTTATCAAGTAACCCATCTCAATCATGAGGAAACACAAGAATTGTGAAATCGACGGATAACCACTACCCGGGTATATGCCCATACATATACCAAAGTTAGCAAGTGACCCATCTTAATCATAAAGTAACACAGGGTCAAAAGTCTCAGCTCAAACCAGGATTTTCATTATCGAAACCGTAACTGCTGAAGAGCTCCGTCTCTAGAGTGTACAGTGGTCCTGTCACCACTCCGAGGTACTGCTCACTAACCTAGGACTGCTGAAGTACTCCTCCTGTCGAGTACTGCGGGTCTGCTGCCAACTACCAGGCGCTCCGTCCGCTGAGGGTCTGCTGCCAAATACCGGGCGCTACCCAGATAGCCTACTGAGGTACTCCTCCTGTCGAGTACCGCGGGTCTGCTGCCAACTACCAGGCGCTCCGTCCGCCGTGGGTCTGCCGCCAAGTACCGGGCGCTCCGTCCACTGGGCTAGTCGACTCACTCCAAGTCGAGTCGGTCAAGCAGTCGTCAGGTCTCAGCCGGCTACACGGTCTCCGTACTCTGCACGCTCGTCTCCGGGAGGGTCCGCTCCACGAGCTACTGGTCGATACTCCAAGTATCACAAAGTCCCACGAAGAAGTGCCTCAAAGGTCCGTCTCGTCACAGGGGTCTCAACGCAACAGACGGTGCGTCGATCGGACGTCCGGTCTGTGAGTAAATAGTCTTTTCGTCCCAGGGGCCCGGTTGGTTTCGAGTGCGAACCAATCCCGGCCGTATCTCAACTGTACCCCGAACTCCCATAGGGTATACTCAAAGGGACCGTTACTCAACGTAACTACCAACGCCGCTGACGGCTCGTCAAGCGGACGTCCTGCCTGAAAGATATCAGCTTTCCCGTTCCAGGGGCCCGGTTGGATTTCGGGAACAATCCAACCCGGCCATACTCCGACTGCATCCAAAACTCGGGCGGAGTATGTCAAAAGTTCCGTCTCATCAAGAGGAAGTCAACGAAACAGACGGCGCGTCAATCGGACGCCCGGTCTGTGAGTTATTGGCATTTTCGTCTCCGGGGCCCGGTTGGTTTTTAAGGAAAAACCAACCCGACCGCACTCCACCTGCGTCCAAACCTCGGGCGGAGTATTCCAAAAGATCCGTCTCACTAAGAGGAACATTACGCGACTGACGGCACGTCAATCGGACGTCCGTAGCTCAAGATATGAGCGTTTCCGCTCCGAAGGCCCGGTTGGTTTCGTGAACGAACCAACCCGGCCAGACTCAAAGTTACCCGAAACCTTGAGTGCGATATACCGAAACGACCGTCTCGATCCAAGGATCGCGTTGCCGCAGACGGTTCGTCATTCGGAGGTCCGATGCTCAAGTTATGAGCCAAAAACCAAAACAGGTTCGAAACGGGGGGGTCCGGGTCCGGGCCGACCCGGCCCGACCCCCCCCCCCTGGGCGGCGCGGTGGCCGGCGGCGGCGGCCGGCGGCGGCGGACGGCGGCGGCGCGGTGGCCGGCGGCGGCACGCGGCGGCGGCGGGCGGCGGCGCGGCGGGCCGCGGCGGCGGCGGCGGCGGGCCGCGCTGGCGGCGGCGGCGGGCCGCGCTGGCGGCGGGGTGCGCCGCACGGGCTGCGCACGCGGGGGGTTAAACCCCCGCTTCTTCAAGGAGGCGGCGCGGCTTTGCCGCGCCGATTTAATTAAAAGACCCCCCCTCACATGAGGGGGGCCTGCTTGAGCGGATCCGAGGGGGCAGCCGGCCCCCTCCCTTTAAAAAAAAACGCCCCCCCTCCTCTTAAAGAGGGGGGTTTTCATGGTTGGCCGGGGAATTTAATTCCCCGGTTTTAAGCCATCCGGCCGGGGGTTTAATCCCCCGGTTTTATGACATCCGGCCGACCCGCTGGCCGGCCGGTTTTTACCAACGGGACCGGAAATTCCGGTCCCGCCCTCGACTTCCGACGCCGGCGGCCCGGCCGCCGGTCTTTCCTTCCGCCGCGGCCCGGAACCGGCCGCGGTCTCCTCGTCCCGCTGCGGCCCGGAACCGGCCGCGGTGTTCGTCGTCCGGCGCGGTGCGACGGCACCGCGCCCTTTTCGCCGTGCCATGAATCCTTCCAACGCGGCGCGACGGCGGCGCGTTCTTGAAGACTCTCCTCAGCGAAGCGCGACGGCGTTGCGTAAAATTAAACGCACAATCATCCGCGTGGTGCGACGGCACCACGCCACTTGCTTCCACCCGCAAGAACAACAAGAACGTTGGAGGGGGGTTCGGTCGTGTTCGTGCGGTCCGGCCCCCCTCACGTTAAATTAATAACGCATCTTAAAATAATCAACATCCCATGTTAGTTATACGAACCACGAGAGGAATGAAATAATTAAATATTAAATCAACTACCCCTACCTTGGGTACAAGATCGAGGATTCGACTATGTCCGCGGAAGACGGCGTCGCGGAAGTCGGGTGTCGCGGTCGTCGTTCGTCAAATCCGTTGACGAAGAGGCGCGTCCGAAGAAGCACGTCGTTGGCGAATCTTCGTTTGCCGACGAAGGTTGTCCGAAGAAGAGATGGCGTCCCCTTCGTTGACATGGTAAACGAAGAAGAGCGGAGCGGCGTTCTTCGTCGGAAATTGAGCGTTCCTCGTCAAGACTTGAGGAAAGTCAAATAAAAGGTAACATCGAACTCAAGAACCCTTACCTCGATAGTCGCACGTTGACGGAGTCGTGGAAAATCGATGTCGATTCCTTTGACGTTGGAGGAAGAGTTGTTGTCGAAGGCGTTCGTCGCGGAAAACCGACGCGGAAGGGATGACGCGGAAGAAGTACGTCGCGTCGCGGATACGGCGTCGCGGATGGATCGTGTTCTTCGGCGGAGAAGTTCTTCGTTGAAGAACGACGTTCTTCGCGTTCTTCGTTGAGTTTGAAGAAGAATAGGAGGCTCTCCAAAAGCTCTCAAGGAGACAAACCAAACAACCCAAAATAAAATAAGACCACTTCTTATTTTATTATTACAAAACACATTAGAAGAATTTCAAAAGTTTGAAATTCAAAAGAGATAACTCCACATTTAACTCACTTAATTAATATACATGAATTGTATAATTAAATATAAGTTAACTTGTCAAGCCATTAAGAGGGAGAGTGGGGAGTTGAAAAGGTGGGGGTTCGTGTGGGCCCCACCACACTTAATCCTCCCAAGGGAGGTTAAGTGGGTGTGGGTCCCACTTCCAACCTCCTTTGAGAGGTTTTAAGAAGTTAAAATAAAATTTGTCTTAAACAAATTTTATTTAATTCAACTGAAAAACCCCAAAACTAACTTTCAACTTGCAACAAACGCAACTCCCGAAAAGGTCTCTTTAAGCGATTATCGGCGCTGCGAGTTCATCGGTGCCCTCGGATTTCAATTCCGATCACCGGATCAAAAGTTAGGAATTCCCGCTCGTTCGTTCACTGAACGTACCCGAGCCAAACTTCGGAAATTAATTCCGGGCACTCCGGGCCTCGGAATCAGGTGCCGTCTGAAACCGCGCTCTTGTAAAATTCTAAAGAAAATTAAGAAAAAATTTCTCTTGAATTTTACGGGTCTTTACATTACTCCCACCTCAGGGCTTTACGTCCCCGTAAAGCTACAACAAAAACTAGAAAAACAAAAGAGGGTACTGAGCACGCATCTGAGCCTCCCGCTCCCATGTGCTCTCCTAGAGATTCCCGTGCCGCCATCTGTTGCGCACAAGAGGAATCGATCGCCCATGTAGGGCCCGCTCCTGGATGACATGGACCTCCTCTGACGTGGCCCGGACCATCTCTGGTCCCACAAGAGCTGCGAGATTTCTTCTTTGCCGATAAGAGAAACCTGGTCTCATCCCCTGGATGAACCACATTCTTTGCCTAAAACAGTCAATCCTAACATGGATGATACTAATCCATACCAAGGATGACGTCGTAAGGCCTCGACGCTACTACTAAGAGATCCAACCGTTACTCTCGCCTCCAAGGGTTGAGTCACACTGTCGGCATCAGTGTGTGGTAACTGGGTCTCCTCCAGTAGATGTCTCACAAGTGAGGGTCAAGTCAACAGTCAACTGGAACCTCTTAGTAACATCACAAAAGAGGACAGGAAAGAAAACATCACAAAAGTATGCGTCTTTTATTATTGCCGATCATAATACAAGACGCTACATAAAAGCAACATCAACATGGAACTAGAAGTACAAAAGACGTATCCACTAGTTCCTCCCCTGTCCACCTGCTTTACTGTTGCTCAAGCATTTGTTGCTGCCTCAACCTCGGTGGCTCCCTCCAAGCCTGCGGATCGAGGAGTCGGACAGTCACGTGCCAGGTGACCCTTTCCGCGGCATGAGTAACACAACCTGCTCCTTGCACGGCTAGCTCTGTTCCCACTCCGGGTGCCCTGCACCACTGGTCCTAAAAACCGAGATCGTCCAACTGCTGGTCTGGTCCTCCTGGACCTCTGCATCATCTGTCTACTGCCCACAGATGACTCGGCGTCCGATCGAAAAACGCGCGGTAAAGGCAGAATCTCCTGTACACGCTCGGGGTGTAGAGATACTGGCACAAACTCCACCCTGAAAAAGGTCTCGAAGTCTTCCCATGCGAAGTCCATCTCATCGCAAAACTGAAACAAGTGGCTCCACCACCTACCTGCTGCTGCGTGTAGTAGGCTCGCAGCGAGGATCACCATGAGGTCTGCTGGTGTCCTCACTAGCCTAAACACTCGTACCACTGCCTCTAGCCAGTCCTCTGCAGCCTGGGGATCCGTCTCCCCGCGAAACCTGGGCGGTCGCTGGCGCTGAAACTCATGCAGTGCGCTGAGGCGACGTGCATCGTCAGCGGCTGCTGCTGGAAGCATCGGGGGCTCGGCGGGTAGAGCTACCGCCGGTGCCACTGCTGACAAAGGGCCCTGCACCGAGGCCTCGTCGCTCGACAGACTGTCAGCACGCTCAATTCTCGGAACCCTAGCTGGCTGTCGTCGTGGGGCCATCCTGAAAGAAACAACGTAACACGATCAAACGATTATACCTGGTGAGCTGACCTGGTTTGAGCTGTTTTAAGGGGAAAAACTTTTGAAAACACACACGCAATCAGTGTTTTCGTGCACAAAGTCGGAAATCAGTTGTCAGGGTCCTGGTGTATGGATACGTCGGCCGCCCGCACCAACACTGGACTCCCTGAACTGAAAACCACACTCGGTACCCTTAACACTATTGCTTCACAGAAAGAAAGATCAGAGTTATAAGTTCTGCGGTAGAACCGAACTCCTCTGATACCAATTTGTCACGACCCGTCCTCGGGGCCCGTGCCGTGACTACCCCAAGCCCGCCTTCCATAGGCCAGGGGCTGGCGACTAGCACCAAAGGCGTAAAATCCCGTTAACTGGGAAGGCATTGCCTTTATAAAAGAAAACAAGCACCACAGAGTACAAGCGGAAGTGAAACACTAAGTACAAAAAGAAGAGCTGAAAAGTAAAAGGGGCCGGAAATACAAGCCCAACTGTAAAGTACAACTCGAAAGGGAAAAACAGCGACTGAAAAGTAAAGCTGCTACGTTGAGATGTCCACTGGAAATCCCACCTGAAGGGTGGGTACAGATAGCTCCTCTGCTCCTCGGGTCCCGCCATCCGCTCCGAGTATGTCTCGCCCAGTGGTCCTCCTCCGGGTACCGCCTCGTCGTATAGTCCACCTCCAGGTACCGTCCAGTACTTGAACCTTCGGCTTCTGTCAGCACTGTCCGTCGTCTGCAACCAACACAACGAGGTGCGGGCATAGCCCGTGCAGGGGTGAGTATAACGATACTCAGTAGGGACCCCGAGACCCTCAAGGTCTCACTAAAACCAACAAGGATAAACACAAGAAGAACTCAACAAATAAACTCTACTTAGGTATATGCCCATACATATACCTAAGTTATCAAGTAACCCATCTCAATCATGAGGAAACACAAGAATTGTGAAATCGACGGATAACCACTACCCGGGTATATGCCCATACATATACCAAAGTTAGCAAGTGACCCATCTTAATCATAAAGTAACACAGGGTCAAAAGTCTCAGCTCAAACCAGGATTTTCATTATCGAAACTGTAACTGCTGAAGAGCTCCGTCTCTAGAGTGTACAGTGGTCCTGTCACCACTCCGAGTTACTGCTCACTAACCTAGGACTGCTGAAGTACTCCTCCTGTCGAGTACTGCGGGTCTGCTGCCAACTACCAGGCGCTCCGTCCGCTGAGGGTCTGCTGCCAAATACCGGGCGCTACCCAGATAGCCTACTGAGGTACTCCTCCTGTCGAGTACCGCGGGTCTGCTGCCAACTACCAGGCGCTCCGTCCGCCGTGGGTCTGCCGCCAAGTACCGGGCGCTCCGTCCACTGGGCTAGTCGACTCACTCCAAGTCGAGTCGATCAAGCAGTCGTCAGGTCTCAGCCGGCTACACGGTCTCCGTACTCTGCACGCTCGTCTCCGGGAGGGTCCGCTCCACGAGCTACTGGTCGATACTCCAAGTATCACAAAGTCCCACGAAGAAGTGCCTCAAAGGTCCGTCTCGTCACAGGGGTCTCAACGCAACAGACGGTGCGTCGATCGGACGTCCGGTCTGTGAGTAAATAGTCTTTTCGTCCCAGGGGCCCGGTTGGTTTCGAGTGCGAACCAATCCCGGCCGTATCTCAACTGTACCCCGAACTCCCATAGGGTATACTCAAAGGGACCGTTACTCAACGTAACTACCAACGCCGCTGACGGCTCGTCAAGCGGACGTCCTGCCTGAAAGATATCAGCTTTCCCGTTCCAGGGGCCCGGTTGGATTTCGGGAACAATCCAACCCGGCCATACTCCGACTGCATCCAAAACTCGGGCGGAGTATGTCAAAAGTTCCGTCTCATCAAGAGGAAGTCAACGAAACAGACGGCGCGTCAATCGGACGCCCGGTCTGTGAGTTATTGGCATTTTCGTCTCCGGGGCCCGGTTGGTTTTTAAGGAAAAACCAACCCGACCGCACTCCACCTGCGTCCAAACCTCGGGCGGAGTATGCCAAAAGATCCGTCTCACTAAGAGGAACATTACGCGACTGACGGCACGTCAATCGGACGTCCGTAGCTCAAGATATGAGCGTTTCCGCTCCGAAGGCCCGGTTGGTTTCGTGAACGAACCAACCCGGCCAGACTCAAAGTTACCCGAAACCTTGAGTGCGATATACCGAAACGACCGTCTCGATCCAAGGATCGCGTTGCCGCAGACGGTTCGTCATTCGGAGGTCCGATGCTCAAGTTATGAGCCAAAAACCAAAACAGGTTCGAAACGGGGGGGTCCGGGTCCGGGCCGACCCGGCCCGACCCCCCCCCTGGGCGGCGCGGTGGCCGGCGGCGGCGGACGGCGGCGGCGCGGTGGCCGGCGGCGGCACGCGGCGGCGGCGGCGGGCCGCGCTGGCGGCGGCGGCGGGCCGCGCCGGCGGCGGGGTGCGCCGCACGGGCTGCGCACGCGGGGGGTTAAACCCCCGCTTCTTCAAGGAGGCGGCGCGGCTTTGCCGCGCCGATTTAATTAAACCGCCCCCCCTCACATGAGGGGGGCCTGCTTGAGCGGATCCGAGGGGGCAGCCGGCCCCCTCCCTTTAAAAAAAAACGCCCCCCCTCCTCTTAAAGAGGGGGGTTTTCATGGTTGGCCGGGGAATTTAATTCCCCGGTTTTAAGCCATCCGGCCGGGGGTTTAATCCCCCGGTTTTATGACATCCGGCCGACCCGCTGGCCGGCCGGTTTTTACCAACGGGACCGGAAATTCCGGTCCCGCCCTCGACTTCCGACGCCGGCGGCCCGGCCGCCGGTCTTTCCTTCCGCCGCGGCCCGGAACCGGCCGCGGTCTCCTCGTCCCGCTGCGGCCCGGAACCGGCCGCGGTGTTCGTCGTCCGGCGCGGTGCGACGGCACTGCGCCCTTTTCGCCGTGCCATGAATCCTTCCAACGCGGCGCGACGGCGTCGCGTTCTTGAAGACTCTCCTCAGCGAAGCGCGACGGCGTTGCGTAAAATTAAACGCACAATCATCCGCGTGGTGCGACGGCACCACGCCACTTGCTTCCACCCGCAAGAACAACAAGAACGTTGGAGGGGGCTTCGGCCGTGTTCGTGCGGTCCGGCCCCCCTCACGTTAAATTAATAACGCATCTTAAAATAATCAACATCCCATGTTAGTTATACGAACCACGAGAGGAATGAAATAATTAAATATTAAATCAACTACCCCTACCTTGGGTACAAGATCGAGGATTCGACTATGTCCGCGGAAGACGGCGTCGCGGAAGTCGGGTGTCGCGGTCGTCGTTCGTCAAATCCGTTGACGAAGAGGCGCGTCCGAAGAAGCACGTCGTTGGCGAATCTTCGTTTGCCGACGAAGGTTGTCCGAAGAAGAGATGGCGTCCCCTTCGTTGACACGGTAAACGAAGAAGAGCGGAGCGGCGTTCTTCGTCGGAAATTGAGCGTTCCTCGTCAAGACTTGAGGAAAGTCAAATAAAAGGTAACATCGAACTCAAGAACCCTTACCTCGATAGTCGCACGTTGACGGAGTCGTGGAAAATCGATGTCGATTCCTTTGACGTTGGAGGAAGAGTTGTTGTCGAAGGCGTTCGTCGCGGAAAACCGACGCGGAAGGGATGACGCGGAAGAAGTACGTCGCGTCGCGGATACGGCGTCGCGGATGGATCGTGTTCTTCGGCGGAGAAGTTCTTCGTTGAAGAACGACGTTCTTCGCGTTCTTCGTTGAGTTTGAAGAAGAAGAGGAGGCTCTCCAAAAGCTCTCAAGGAGACAAACCAAACAACCCAAAATAAAATAAGACCACTTCTTATTTTATTATTACAAAACACATTAGAAGAATTTCAAAAGTTTGAAATTCAAAAGAGATAACTCCACATTTAACTCACTTAATTAATATACATGAATTGTATAATTAAATATAAGTTAACTTGTCAAGCCATTAAGAGGGAGAGTGGGGAGTTGAAAAGGTGGGGGTTCGTGTGGGCCCCACCACACTTAATCCTCCCAAGGGAGGTTAAGTGGGTGTGGGTCCCACTTCCAACCTCCTTTGAGAGGTTTTAAGAAGTTAAAATAAAATTTGTCTTAAACAAATTTTATTTAATTCAACTGAAAAACCCCAAAACTAACTTTCAACTTGCAACAAACGCAACTCCCGAAAAGGTCTCTTTAAGCGATTATCGGCGCT
The DNA here is from genome assembly GCA_963277665.1 of Viscum album. Classification (NCBI taxonomy): domain Eukaryota; kingdom Viridiplantae; phylum Streptophyta; class Magnoliopsida; order Santalales; family Viscaceae; genus Viscum; species Viscum album. The sequence continues at coordinate 1,298,746,319 of OY728140.1, read as the reverse complement.
GCGAGTTCATCGGTGCCCTCGGATTTCAATTCCGATCACCGGATCAAAAGTTAGGAATTCCCGCTCGTTCGTTCACTGAACGTACCCGAGCCAAACTTCGGAAATTAATTCCGGGCACTCCGGGCCTCGGAATCAGGTGCCGTCTGAAACCGCGCTCTTGTAAAATTCTAAAGAAAATTAAGAAAAAATTTCTCTTGAATTTTACGGGTCTTTACAAAAACACTATTGTTTAGAAAAATGAATACCAAAATATCTTCTTTGATTACCTATCCTCATACTATAACACTTTTTTATATAATTATAACCTTGGAAGGATTTTTGTGAAAACCAACATAAGTTATCAGAAGAATAGGTAACATCCTTAACCGAGTATTTAATTTTCTTTCTTATTCCACCTATTTAAATTATTTTTAAAACATTATGATATAATAACCTCATTATATTAAGTATAATAAGTTTTTTATGTTAATTTCCTGAAAAAAACTATCTCCTCTTCCCTGAACTGGGAAACAAAATGACTGAACCTATGTACAGGGGACAACCACCTCGCAAACCGATGTAATTCATTTTCCGTAACCATTTATAAAGGATGGATATAATGATGTATGTAATGTTCATATATAATATTTATGATATAATTATTCATATATATTTATATTATAAAATATACCTTCTTACTTTCCATTTTGTATAGAATGTGATAATGTCATTCATGTTTAAGATGGACTACCGGCAAGTGAAGAGATGTGATTCATTTTTCACTTGTGCTTTACATAGAAGGTAATAAGGATTAATTTGAATTTTATATATGATATTAATGAAATATTAATAATCCTAGAAAATAAATATTTCTTTTATTTTATTACCTTACCATTTATTAAATAAATGACAATGTCATTCACATGTACGATAGACTGCCACATCATGAAGCAATGTAATTCCTTTCTCACTAACACTTTACCTGGAATATAAGATGGGATAAATTTAATAAATCTACGTGATATTTATGACATGATATTGTTTCCTTAAAATTAATATAAAATAAAATTATGTATGCTTTCACCCATTAATAAAATGATAATGTCGCTCGTGCATACATACGACATACCGTCTCTATGAAGCGATGAAATTCATTATCCACGTTCAAAATTAAATAATGATTTTAAATATGTATCAAATTAAAAAATTGATATTTACAACATTAATATAATTATATAGATTATTTAACTATAACCTATGTTCAATATTTGTAACATTCATCATGAAATGTGCCCGAGAAACCATGGAAATTAACAGAGGAAATAATTGTTATAATGAATTATTATTAAAAAATGGGTAATAAGATGTTATTAAATGATAATATACGATATTATAAATAATTATATGATTATATTATATGTTTAAAAAAAATATAAATCCACTATACAATATGTTAATGAGCGTTCAACTAAAGGAAAGTGTAAGGTAAGGGGATGCATAACTCAATTTCCATTCATTGAGTAACACAACTACTTCATTGATTATTTTAATCCATAATTATGTTTGAAATGAAATTGGATTATTTTTTTTATTTTCACTTATCTTTTTTATCTAATTTTTCAACAAATAATCACCCCCTTTATTAACTCTCTTCACAGTGATAAAAACATTGTATGGGTTTTATCTCAAACTTACTTCTCTAAGCCACACATTTTTTTATGCACCTAATTTATTTTGAATGGTGTATATACAACTCATTTACATAGTAAATAATGAATCCTTCCGATATCATTATATTTCTAGTTAAAATTCATCTGGTTTATTAATGGTGAGTTATGATTCAAAACTTACCAAAGTGGTAAGGTTTTGTGTTTCAAACTCATTTTAATCAGGACTATCTTTTATTGGATTTAAATTAAATTAAATTATTTGATCAATGTATTATAAATCCATTTAAGTTTATTCTACTATGGTTATTCATAATGTTTTCAAGTAATAATACTATTTTATACTTTTTGGTACTTAAAATCAATGAGAAAATGTTTTTAAGAAAATACAAATTTATTTCTCTCTTTAATTGAAAAAACTCTTTCTTCTAAATCCATGTTTTCTGAAAATGTTTTCAATTCTTTTTAGTTTGATTCTTTTTTATAAATTTATTAACTTACTTTAATTTTTATTGAAAAAATTAAAATTAATCATCCTATTTTTTCTGAACAATTTAATTTTATATTTTCTTACAAAAATTTGTAATGAATCTTTATTTAAAATGTATTCATCATGAATTGAATTATTTTTTACATCATGCCAACTCAACATTTCAAATATCAATTTTCATGTTTCAAATGTTATTTTAAAAAAATGTTAATTTTTGGGAAAGTTATAGATTTTAAATAATTTTTTCAAAAAACGGAAAGTATATTTTCCTCAAGAAAAGTTCAAAGTGATCATTAAAAATCATTTTCCATCTAAGATGACATCATTTGATTTCACTCAAAGTGAAGATATAGTTTTCATTATTATTGTTTTTATAAACATATGTTTGTTTATAAAAACATCCTTTGATGTTATTTATTGCTTATTAATTATGTATATATTCCTCCCATATGTATACCAAGTTTATTATCCCTTTATTTTATAGGTTAATACATGCATTATGATCATTTATCAAATTCCTTAATTATGAAATTATATTTAAATATGATTATAATCAAGATTATGCAACCCATTTTCTTTTCATGGGAAATTTTTATGTTATTAGTTTTGATTTATTTATTTTAAGTGGGACACATATATCATGAAAAAGTTATGATGGGTTCACCTAGATAACACTCCAATGCATAAGGTAAAGTAATAGTCCTATGAGAGGCCATGTATGAGACTTCAGAGTAAACATAATCTATTATGTTACTTCTTCCACCCGGTGATATTTTCTATTCAGTTAATCTTAGATCGTGAATAATTCATGTTATAAATTGCTTATGAATTTCCTATGAAGCCATGTTGTTTTGATACTATGTTATCTACATCATGATTCCATTTGAATACTCTTTTGACTTCTATTTTATGATATTGTGTAAAAAAATTACTCTCCTACTATGTTTCCTTGTCTTGTTTATTCACTTACTATGAATTTTGGATCACACGTTATATATTTATTCCCCAAGTAATCTTTTTTATATTTAGGTTATTTAATCAATTTTAAGAGCTCACAATGGAAAACAAAATTAGGATTCCATGTTTTATATAATAAGAACCTAGTCCTCCAAATACACTAGTCCTTTAGGAGCCTTGATTCTTATTAATGGTTATTTATGGTTATGAATATTGTAATAATATGTGCCAAAGGATTACATTTCCATAATTCTCTTGTCAAATTAACATTACATATGTTTTGAAAAACAATCTGCAAGATTCTTTCTGGTTTAACAAAAAATAATTTCATCGACATAGGTACATATGATTATGGTTTCTTTAAAAACACTCATAATAATAAAAGTAGGATATACAGTTCCATTAATAAATTCATTTCAAAGTAAGGATCTGGATAATATATCATACAAGTCATTCAGGTCATGTTTAAGTATGTAAAGCTCTTTGGTGAGTTTAAATACATGTTCTGAAAAATTAATATCTTCAAAATCATGAGGTTATATAAACCTATTTATAGAAATATTAGTTATGTGATGACCCCTTTTCATCCATTCAATGTAATTAAAAATTTATATGAGTTATGAAGGCTAATAAAATATTAAAATATTCACATATAGATAAAAAATAAAATGTTTACCCATATTATATACCATATTCATGATTATAACCTTTTGTATAATGCATAGCTTTATTCCAAATAATATTTTCATTTTTGATACACTAATTATGGATGACCGATAATACTCCTATAACTCAATGATCATTTGGGTGTTCAACCAAGGTCCTCACCTTATTCTATTTAGACTAATTAATCACTTATTTCAAAGATTTTATGAATCTATTATCACTCAAGGAATCATATTCCATTTTAGGTTTGACTTTAGATAGAAATTAAAAATTATCACATTCATTTTTTAAAGAAATTATTGTTGTAACAGGCATGTCTAAATCACCAATGATATTATTAGAGGGATTATTTTCTAAGATTGTTACGTTTTATAGTAAAATTTAAGACTATTACTCATCTACATGATGGGTATATTCTGTTAAATTTACTTTTAGAGTAATAAATTTTGATGGATTTGGTAAAAACTCCATAAATAAAATGTAATAGGTTTCAAAAACACAATCCCTTGCCTTTTTATAATCCAATTTTTTTTTAATTCATAAAAATATCGGGCTCTCCAAACATATCATATACTATTTCTTTCATGGTATGTGTTCCCCATATTAAAACAATACAATCCTTACTTTCAGTTTATTAAACAATAAAAATACATTCATTGGATTTCAAATAAAATTTATTTAGATTATATTTAGTGTTCCCAATTAACACTATATATCCAAAAACTCTGAAGTAACCATATTTTAATTTCCATACATTCCACAATTCATAACATGTTTTATCAAACCCCGGGTGAAGTAAAACCCAACTTATAGTGTTACTAGAGTACCAAATTGATTTTACCCAAAAAAAGTATCACCCAAATATTCACAAAACATCAATCATGGAATTATCTAGATTATTTTATTCTTCTTTTCAACTAAATTGTTCTATTTTTGGAGTTCTGGATACCACAATTTTTTTAAATTCCTTTTCACCACAAAAATATTCAAAACTATAATTAAAAAATAGTCCATAATGATCACTTAGAATGGTGAAAATCAAAGTATTAATATTATTTTGAAAAAATAGAAAATATTTTAAAATATTTGAGTGCTTATGACATAATAGTAATAAAATAAACCCAGGTGAATCTAGTTTAGTCATTAACCAAGGTAATAACACAGTGTTTTCCTAGGATAATCCAAGTTTTTCTTATTTTAAATTTTTTTAATGTGAATAAATAGTAAAGGTATAGAAGTTGAGACTTCAGTATTAGGGTTAATTCTCCACATACATTTCATAAAAAAATTTAATGGACCACATACTCTGGAAGAATTAAAATTTATGTTCAGGTAATTAATTCATGAGTCCTTTCATATAATAGTTATATAATTTCTAAGAATTTATTTTTCCTAAAATATTATTCCAATCCTATAAAAATTTATAACCACCATAATTTAAGAATTTTTTTGTCTAGAAATGTCTACTTAGTAAACAGTGTAACATTATCTTTCCTATTAGCGGATAAAATATGAATTCCTTCAAAACCTTTCATGCTAGATTTTCCATTCCCAGAGTTCTTATAGTAACCCTCATCAAATAATTTACTTATTTTTACAAGTTTATTCTAAATTCAATAAAAATTAAAATCTCATCAAAATATTTGGCATCACCAATGTTGATAATTTGACCTCATGAAATGTCCCTAAAAATAACACTTCAACACTTTAACTTTGTATGTTATGAACGTTTGAATTTTCTCTAATCATGTGTCGAGAACAAATTTTATCCACATAAAAATTATTTTTTCTTCTAGTACTCATCCATTTCTCCTAAAATATAAATGGACAAAAAAAATGTTACCAAAATTTCTTAGGTTTGAAACTATTATTAAAAATAAATTATAGAACCCATATGTGTCCAAACATTCAGTGTTAAAAAAATATGATCCCTTTGGAAAATATAATCCCTAAAATTTATGAAGGTTTGAAAATTTTTCAAGATATATTGAATCATACAGTGATATCCCCTTTGAAATTTTATAAAAAATGGTTCAATTTTTGGAAGGAAACAATTAGACTAGAAATATGAATTTCAAGATATACATCAAATTTTAGAAGATTCTGTTGGTGGTTCAAACTATCAGAAAACATTATCAAAATTATCCCTTATATATAAAAAAATAGAAAAAACCTTCTTAATACTGCTAAATTCAGAATTTATCTTTACAACAAATATTTCATCATCATAAGTTAAAATATGAATTGAATTATCATATAATTGGAAAGTATGTTTAGAAATTTTATCCTTAGATTTAGCTATATTTTCTATCCTTTCATCATAATCTTTCGTCAGCCTCATATTTCCCTTCTCCAGGATAGTCATATATATATCCATCCCATCAAATTATTTAATATCATACTCATTATCTAAATTAAAAGAGTATATGATATATAATGATAAATTCATAAGATATTCATTTGATACATTTCCCATTAATTTAAATTCATTTTGTGGTACCTTTACCTAGAAACCAATTATCATTCAGATGTCTTCATTATTTAAACCACTGCTACTATTAGTAAATGGATCATCACTATCACTCCATGTTTTTACCGTTTCTCTTAAAATAATATTTAATTTCTTTTTTAATGAAATTTTAGATTACCATTCTTTCCTTTTTAGTCTTGGATAGTTATATCTAATATAACTGGGATTTCATATTCATAAAAATAACATTTGAGGAATCCTTTTAATAGTGTTTTTATTTACACTCCTTTTGATAATATTTACATAATTCCATTATTTCGATAATTTTATTCATATATCTTACATGATATGTAATATTTCCATCATTAAGTTTGAAAAAACTATTATATAAACTATAATTTAACATATTCTTCAATATATTTTTCTTTAATTTTTTTCTCTAGAAGTGAAATTAGTGAATGTGTTGTAAACACAAAACCATTTTTCTTATTCACTTTATCATCATAACTTTTCAATATACTATCATACTAAATTAAATTTAAAATAATATCATTAAAGATAAAATAAATGAGATTATACATATAACCAATCATTTTCTTATTAGAAACTCATTAAATAAGTGAAATATTAATGTAAATTTCTATAATCAAGTCATCATTAATTTTTTTCTCACTAATATACCCAAAGTATTCAAAAGTATTTCATTTTTTACATGTTAAAATAGTTTATATACTATATAATAGTATTGTATCATTTTTAATTGTTTAATTTAGGTTTATTTGGAATATATGTTAGTTTCCAAGGAATATAGAATGTTTTGGAGATAATTTTAATCCCAAATAATCCAATTTTTTATGTTTTGTGGTTTGGAAACTCTTACAGCCACCCTTGAAACCATGTTGGTGGATAAATTTGTAGTAGAGCAGTTATCACACTTTTTTTAAAATTAACGAAACCATGATCAAACTATATGTCATAAAACCACACCTCTAGTAGCAATAGCACGGATCTTTCATAGTATACAAACCATTCAACTTAACCATTCATCAGTCCCCTATAATAAATATTTTAACTTGATTTGGATTTATTTGGAGGGGGTATCTATCCTATAACACATTGGGGATGCTGTAGGAAATTAAAATGAGGTTATATGAGGTTCCCAACATAACTCTAGATCTATAAGAGCATAAAAGGAAGTATTATAATGCCTATTACATTTTCCTTTAAGAGAGTATTGTCCATGACCAAGTAAAAGTGATAGATCATCATTGAAATTGGGGTTTGATTCTATATTTTTATTTTTTCACTGTATAAATTCCAAGATCTATATTTTAATTATTACTTCATTCTTGATTGGTTGTGATTATTTTATGGATTATGTTGTTTTGGATATTATATTGATCAATTTTTTGTGTTTTCATTCATAGATAGAGTTTGGATCGTGTTGTGACTAAAATTTCATTTAATTATTTCTTTCAATTATCAGACCTCAGATCTTAGAGTGAGAGAAAACCAATACATGTGGGATAACTAGTTAATATGACAATTTGATAAACTATCCTTTTCATTAATGAATTTTCATTCATTAAACACTAGTTTAATTGAATATTAGACTAAGTATTTGATTTAACTAGTGCTATTGTGTGAGTGTCAAACCAAGGAAGCACCCATACCACTGAATCCCACAGTGACTATTCTTGAATTGAATCAATTTGAATGACTACATTTCCAACATATCACTAAAATTATAGTACGCCTTTAATTTCAATCCAACCTTAAAACCTTACCTCTCGTAACACAAACATAAGATATATTGGGTTTGATTTCCATTTTTCTCTAACATTTGTGGGTCCTAGATAGTTGGACAAAGCTAAATACCCAAGGAATAACCTTGTTCCATGTGGTATCAAACCCTAAAACCACTATTTACCTAGTTAGACTATTTAGGGAAGACTTTGAATTTCCAATTTTTCATGTCTCATAGTGTATGTGTCATGTATTTGAGCCATTGTCGAGGAGAAATGGCGTAGAATTGAGACTCAACAAGACCATTTATTTCAATAACTTGTGTCATTTTTTTATTTCGTATGAAAAAATAAAAAATGTGGCGTGTCTCTTTTCGTAAATAATCCTGAATAATCTAGTTGGAGGCTTGTATTTTTGGGTTTTTAGGTATGAAAATGGATAAACCATCATCATTTATGATCACATTTATGTTTTATATAATTAAATCACCTGTGTTGTGAGGATTATTCCCCATCCCTTTTGTTTAACTTCCATATTTTCATGATTTAATTCAAATGAATAGGGGACAAATAAATTTTTATAACATGAGTTTGATGCTTTTTAGTAGAATGATTATAATGATGTAAACTAATTTCAACCATGAAAACTAGATACGTCATATTGTTCAACTGATAATTTTAATATTAAAAATTGGTTATCAATTGTAGAGGCCATCACTTAATGATAAGTAAACCAATCTAAATGATTGTACAAATTGATTGTTCTTGTTGGGAAACTATATGAGATAGTAAATAACAATGAAAAATATATATTTTATTGGAGAGGAAGTTTTGAATGAGTTTTTTAAAGTGGAATACATTTTTATGCCAATAAAATTAGAATAAATGGAGGTTTCAAATGATATTTTCACTTCTAATAATGAAATTTTTGAAATTTTTCATTCTTATAAATGGGTTTGATAATGAATTAATTGTTGAAATTGAATATCTAATTTTTGTAACAACTAAGGTATCATGTGATGATTTAATTCTTTATTTTTATTAATCCATTGTCATAATTATATTTTATATGAGAAAAATTTATATGGAATTACTTTATATAATTTTTATATTTCATGTGATAATTATTTAATTATTGATATCATATTTTTCCTTTGACTTTCTTTAGAATTTCATTCAAATAAATTTCAGGTATATTTAATTTAAGAGCATGAAAACCCCAAGTAGGAACAATAAATTTTTTAACCACATATTATAAATAAAATTGGGATTATATCATATATCCAATGATAGGTAGATTACATGAGGAGAATGGAAGAAACATGGATCCATTAAGAATGATTTTTGTTAATGGAGTAAGGTTATTGTTAACCACTACCCTATCCTCCAAAAGAGTGTTACTCTTCAGAAAACTAGAGATCAATCAGTCACATGTGGTGTTCCACCAAGAGGAATCCACATACTCTATGATATTATGAATTAGGGTTGTATAACATGTTTGTGACAATGATCCTAATCAAAGGTTCTCATTAGGATAAAACCCAATAAATAAAAATAGAATGTTATTTATTTGGTGTTATCTATTTTAATTAAATTTTCCTTTTCATCTAATAAAAAAATATTATTCAAAAAATTGGAACACAAAATTTAACCACAGGGTTACATACTTTCATTAAACTATAGTATTTCATGCATATTTATTTTAAATCGCATTTAAAAGTATAATTATGAATATCATGGAATAATGGTTTTGTGTGTTTTTAAATTTAATTTTCTAGGACATACATTGGAATATATGTGGTATTTGAGTAATTTCACTCATTTGATACATTTAAGTGACTTGAGAAAAAAGGAGGGGATTATTTTTCTCATAATTATATTTTTCTTCTATCTTCTATGTTAATTGAATCTCATAATATATCAAAATTTTCATCACCATACCCTCATTGAAATTAGTCATTATAAATAGTGTTTGGTTTTATGTATGGAATAGGTCCTTGTATAAACCACACCTTGAAATATGATGATTTCATTTCCAATGAGGATTTTATTTTCCTAGAGACTATTTAAGGGCCTAGTATAAATATAATACAATAATATTATTGATATGACTAAATATATGGGGTGAATCATATTGAGGATTTATATATGCATAGATTAATAAACCTTTCTTCTATGAGAGTTTTATTTCGATAATTCAAGTGAATTATTATATATTTTCTTATTAACATAATTATTTATGTTTGAAATTTTTATAGAGTAGTTTAAATTTAAAAAAATAGTATGTTTATGTCTAATATATTTATTTTGTGGAAGTAATTAGTGGAATTTTTTGACTTCATGCATGTTGTTATTATACATTATTAATTTTATGGACTATTAACATACTTTCAAAATTTAAAAAATATGATTCATTGAAATATTTTTTCACCAAAATTCATTCCTAGTGTCTCACATAAATTAAAATTAAATATATACAAATGTAATATACACTATGGTGATGGGAATCCATTTTACATCAAAGTTGTGAGTTAATGTGACTGTGTGACCTGTTAAATTGGTAACCTACCATTTGATATTATTTGTTTAATTTTTTATCCTACGTAGGGTTTTGATCATATGAATATAGATTGGGATAGTTTTTTTAATTAATAATTGAGATTTAATACTTACAAAAATAATGATTTAAGTTGAAAGTTTGAAAATTAAGTTTGAATCAATGACTCTTACTTACTTTGGAAATTGGATAGTTATGAAAGGAGAACCTATAACTTTCAATGATTTTTCATTCAAAAACATGTTAATATAGTTTATATGAATTGTGATTTTTATTCTTCTTTCTATTTTAATCCCTTTATAATGGTTAATTAGGGTTGCTTTAGGGGAATCAAATATCAAGTTCGTGATATTTTGATGTACCCCAAGTTTGCATACATGTCTTATTTTTATAATGTTAAAATGGTTCATATAGTATATAATATTTGTTTTACCATGTTTAAATTTTTTATTTTTATATATTAGACAAAATGTAATTTACCAATGAAGAAATATTATTGTCGCTGTGTTTTGGATAAACAATAGGCCACTTTTGATGTATTGTGCTTTGGAAATAGCGTCAGGCACCAATGAAACCATTATAAAGGCCAAATTTGAGCTAGAAGGGATTTCACACTTGAAGAATGCATTAAAAAACCATTTTCTATCTATTTATAATAGAAAAAACTTCTAGATGTTAGTATAAAACATCATCATACACTAACCACTAACAACCAATGTACTCCACTGTACAAAACTCCATTATTCTTAATCATGGATCACTTACCTACCACCAACCTCCATTTTAACTAAATTTTAATTGGTTTTGAGGGTAATATTTATCCTATAACTCATTGGGGATTACAAAGGAGACTAAAAAGAGGTGAAATGTTCTTCAAACCCCATATATAGCCCAAGAGTATTATATAAGGATGGATTTTAATGTGGATTTGAGTGCCTTTCAAGTGAGGGTTTCCCAAGACTATGGAATGGTGTAGGATCATCATCAAACATGGGGTTTGATTCCCTATTTGGGGGTATTCACTATCTAAATCCATAGATATATGTTTTATGAATTCTTACTTTCTTGATTAATTGTGTATATTTTTTGTATGATGTTGTTTTGGACTTGATGTTGATCACTTTGTTGTGTTTTCATTTATGAATTGAGTTTGGATGTTGTTATGGATTAAATTTCATTTGATTGTTGCTTTTATTTACTAGAACATGGATATGAGAGTCATATAACACCAATACAATTATAATATGTTAATTACCTAACCATGGGATTCATTTTCCACTGAATTTAAGTATTTTAATTCATAAATTGATAGTTTTATTGAATAATGTACCAATGATTTGTTTAAGCTAGAATAATTGTGTGTGAGATTAACGACTCACTCATACCATCAAATCATGCAGTGACCATTCATTAATTGAAACCATTTGACTAATTAAGATCCCAACCCACCATTTAAATTTGAGTACACCATTCATTTTAATCCAACCTTACAGTTTTACCTCCCAAAACCAATACATATGATAGGTTGTGTTTTCTTTCTATTTTAATAACACATTAGTGTCTCTTAGATAATTGGTAAAATCCATAGACTCAAGGACTACACGTCTTTATGTGGTATTATCCCATACTTCGACTTGATTCCTAGTTAGTTAGATTATGGAACACTTTGCGTTTATAATTCTGTTTGTATCACGATTGGTGTGCCACATACCAAGTCATTGTAAGTTATTCAATGTCATTATAAATCTTTAATGTACTTAAGAAAATAATTATTCTAGTGTAAAATAAAAATCTTCATAATAATTATGAAGCATCATCCTTATATTATTTATGAATTTATAAGTTCTAAAATTGGAAATTTGAGTTTTCATCTAAATTCCTTTCATGGTATCACTTGAATATATTTGGATGTAAATTTTATTCATCATAAAATAAAGTATTTTGTTATAGAATATATATATTTTATGATATTTGAACTTTTCTTCATGTGTAAAATGAAAAACATTATTTTTCATAATATTATACTTTTTTTCATCTTCTAATAATGATCTCCAACTATGTCAAATAATAAAATATTCTTCTTATCAAGCCATTATTCATAGTCATCTCCGTCAAATATCAACGTTCATCTTGGAATTTAATTCTCCAATATTATGATAGGTAAACCGACTATATCAAAATAATATTCATCTACAAACATGTTAGTCTAAGGAGAACATAAATAATGGCTCAAAAACTAGAATGTAAGTCTATTTTTTAAAATATATGATATAACAGTTATAAAAGTTATAGATATTTTCTCAAATGTGGATACTCTATTTGATACTAATTTTTTTCAAAAAAAGTTCTTGTATAGATGCTTCAAGGAGGGGTGATTTGACGTCTAAATCAAACATAAAATTTTCATGTATTTTAAAAGGTGTTTTATTTTATAGATATATCTTTAAAACGTACTAGAGTAAAAACATTATAAATTTAGGAGAAATTATACAATCAGAAGATGAATAAATTAACTGATAAAAGAAAATAAATTAAAATTGAAGATATAAATGGATATATTAATTCTTATCAAGGTAACTATTCACTTTTATCTCAAATAATAAATAAGATCAAAACTAGAAACATCTTTAAAAAAGGCATATGAAAATTAAATTCTACACTGAGAACTTCTTTGAAAAACTCAATTGTAGTAGGAAACTCTATCCCTGGGCTCTTTTTAGATCAAAATAATTGGAATAAAGTCCATAATAGGACAATATCAACCAACCAATTTGAATTAAATATTACATATCAAGAATCTCTTCAATTTTAACACCATCATTTTTTGGTACTTTACCCTTATATTGTGCGTTTTATAGTTATATAATTATTGGTTAATGTTTTAGTTTTTTTGGGATGGTTTTGGAATATTTAAAAATTGGTTGAAGGTTATGATCATATTTAGTGAAAATTATTAAACATACTCATGAAAACATGTAGCATAATTCTGGAGTCAATGGTAATCCATACAATTATACCACAATTTAGCCAACCCATGTGTGTTCCCAAGAGAAACCATCCAGGTATATACAATGGAAAAATCATTATTGGGGCATGGTTTGACAAACTATGTGAGACAAACATGTAAGGGTATGGAGTTGAGGAATTATCACTATATAGTTGTTGTAAGGTTTGAAAAAATATGTGGCACAATAGTGCAGATTCTTGGATGATATCAAGATATAAGAACATGGTGTCTACATGGTTTGAAAAAGAATTCACTTTATCATGTTATGTGTAGTTAATTCCTTAAGTATTAAGTTTTAACTCAGATTAAGTCCCAAAAACCCACACTTTTCATCCATTCTCTCAGGTTCTTGAACTCATATCCTCTCCTAGGATCCCATATATATTCACCTTGTTTAGAAGAAATGTTTAGTGAACCTAGGCACGTTAGAGATTTTGAATCAGTGGTAAGTCCTAATTTCCTTCATTTCTCTTTATATCCTCTCATATTCTCTCACTCAAATCATCAGATCTATTCTTCCATGAATATATTTTTTTTTATGTTTTGTATATTAATGATATCTTGTTATATCTATTAAATTGAATAAGATTCAATGTAGACTCTAGATATTTCATGTGTCATTCATTGATTTATTCAACCACCATGTGGCAGGTGGATTTTATCTCATTCTACTCATTATAGAACTTAAATATGTTGTGTTTAAATTACTATCTATATGATTTTTTCAAAAGAACTATCAGTTTTAGTACCTAAATAATTTTTTTTCTTCAAATGATTATCAGAAGGTGTTCTATAGAATATTTGGAAGAATTTTTCAAAAAAACAATTTATTTTTATTTAATAATATTATATGATTACTTGGAACTCATAGTGGTTGTGTGTTCATATTTATTTGTTGCTAGAACATGGTTCTAAGTTCCATCATCAATAGAAAATCATGGGAAGGACCCTGGTTATAAGTGTTGTAATCAATTTGAAAAAAAGGGATGGATCTTGGTCAGAAGTTCCACCGTCCAAGGTCCTCGAAGAGATATCTTAAGGAAAAGATGAATCACTTGTCCGGAGTATATGGAGGTCCATAGTCTCATGAATTTTTTTTGGGGTGGAATGGAATTATTATTCTAAAATTTAAGAAATATAGATAAAATATTGTTTAATTTGTTCATACATGGAACTTATTTATGGATTTGTAATAAACTACTTATCCACTTATCTTCTGTTTAATATAAAATGTGATAACATGTTCTTATCACAAGGTTATGTCTTGGGATACCTTAGGTATATTCCTATTGAGTTATACTCACCCTCTTCATGGGAAATTTTGTTCATTTGTAGATATCATATGTCGAGGTATAAGGTAAAAGAATGGTGTTTCATATATTGAATATTGAATTGTGAATCATTCTTCCTCAGTTGGTTTTCAATTCTTGGAGATCCCTCTTGGTTTCATTGGAGTGATTCCACCTTGGTGTTACTATGTATGGATGTATTTTGGTTTATTTATCTTTCATTTTACTTTTTTCAACTGTGATGTTATTGGTATTTGGTCTCTATTTGTTTTGTATTTTTATTAATCATGCATCATATGGTTTTTTGGTAATTTTTATTTTATCTTTTTTTGTGTTTTGGTTCTTCAAATAAAATCATCCAACATCATTATACTAAACCCTTAACATTTACAGTTTTCATTTTCTTTATTGGGGATGTCACCTAAGGATAGAATCATTTATGTCTCTACTAAAGCCAATAATTTGAAGTGGGATGTTATAAATTGTGTCAGAATTAGTATTTTTGTCTGCATGTTGGTATGATTGTAAGTAGATGAGAATGTCATAACATTAAATTTATATCATAAAATGTATTTTACTACCTTTTTATATTGAAATTTAAGTAACCATGGTGGTTTGGGTATAAATATGTACTAATACATTTCTATTTTTTTCTTCCCATCATTGTAGATTTGGTTGATTAGTGTTTCATATCAAGCATTATTATCGAAAAATCCCACTAGGAATAAAATTTTCATTTTTCTATTATGCATCATTCAGTTTCTAGTGAGGAATGAATAAATTTTGTTTTGGTTTTAGTTATAGAAAATGGTATCGGGTATATGTTATAGTAATATGCAAGATCATGCCATAAAAAATGTGGTTTCACCGAAGCCAATGGTCAACCAATAACTTATCTAAATTATCATTTAGTATTTTCCAACCATTTATTGTTGAAATTAGAATGAAAAATCCTGATAAGTGGACCACTCTATTCAGTTTTCTAAATAGAATCCACCTATAATTTGGGGGGGAATTCTAAGAAAAAATATGTAATTGTAGATGAATATAATGGATCATATATTATATATCCTTGGTACATATGCTGAACTACATTTCAAGTTATCAGTTTATTTGTTAAATGATGTTTTACTGAATTGTCAGATTTATCTATCCAAGAAATTCTCAGAAAACAAATTATGTGTGAGGGATTTGAATAATTGTTCAAAAAATAGTTCTATCATCACACATTGAATATATCTCAAAAAATGTATTTATTCATCCTTAAATAAGATAACCTATCAATAAAATAGTATGCAAAAATGTTTATAATCTTGTTTCATTTTTCTCTAAAGGTAGATACCAGTTCATCCTTGAAAGAATGCATATTTGAATTGTGTTTTTATCCAATGATCCACACTAAAATATTGTTCTTATGTATTACAGACTATAATTATATAGTTAATAGGGTGAATGTGATAAAATGGTTTCTTCTTGAGAATTTTGTGGGAATATGTTTTTTTGAATCTGTGGGGGCATGAAGGGACTCTGTTATTTGGAATAAGAAGAAGAGGGAAACTGATTCTCAAGGAGGTGTCTCTCTTTAGGCTCAAACTATTGAATTGGCCAACTTTTGTCCTAGAAGAAGTAATAATCATACCTATTTCTAATGTGGTTCTTTCTCAAATATGATGGGAGACTATACAACACCACCTTTAACTTTTCAAAACTGTAAATGAATAGAAAATGTCCAAAATAATTATCATAGCACTCCATTCTCTAGTGTTGGATATGTTACCCAGGTTTCTCAGCCATATTACGCTTCAACAGGGTGACCTCTACAGATAAACGCTTGTACTCAGAGCTGAGTTATCCTACATGATTCTAGTAACACCACGACTCCTCAAGTAATATATTCTAAACTAGGAATCAAATTTCAAATAACCTTCAGTTAGAAAATAGTTGGTGATGAAAAGATGATATCAAAGGATCAATACAGTCCTTTAGCAATGAAAGGTGATAATATTTTAAATTATACTCTTATACAAGTCTTGTATGATATGGTTTGATCTTACTCCTTTATTTATACTCGTGTTATTGATCATTTTGTTTTATATGTTGAGATAATTCTTTCTATCTTTAAATTTCAATAACTACTAATCCAATGAGGTTGTTGAGAATTTAAGGGTGTAGTGTCTTCTATAAATAATGATGGAGATGAATTGGTTTTGGATTTATATTCTTTTTGAGATAAAAATATAAGACTAAACTTTTGGAATGGATTGTTTGATGACCATCTTGGACAACATCAACTATTATTTCTAGCATGTAAGTTTCACATCTTCTGATGGAATAATAAAATTCATTAATGGAGATTGGAGTATAAATAAATGAAGATAATGACTTTTGGTACCGGTGGATGGTACTATATATTATCAGTTGGTACTATTTACTATGGCATCTATTGATAAAATCAGACAGATATTTTATCAACCATCATAGAAAAATTTTCTGATGTATTTCTCAAAAATTCCTCTACATCACAACTGAAATATAATTGGAACATATAAATGAAATCATTCTAGGTTATAATCATATTTGTAACACCCCGACCCCAGTTACCCAGAGTCGGTGCATTATTACGTAACATTGGCATGATCACAAAAGACAAGTCTTGAAAGAATGATTACTTTAGTAGCCTTGGAAACACTAGATACATTCATAAAGGTAACATTTCATCATAATGTGAAAAACCATAAAAACATGGTCTCCATAGTCCACACTCATATCTCCTTCTGACTATCCCGGCAGGTTATTCATAAAATACTTCTTCACATCCTGGAAAAAATATTAAAACATTGAAAGGGGTGAGCTCAGATGCTCAGTAAGGATAACAATATTGCAGAAGCTTTATTAAATAAACAAAAACATTTAAGGCAATGTATAACTAAAACAAAATCCTTTTAAACTTGATGTTTAGCGTAATATGGAAAAAGTAAAATGAAATAATTCCATTTACTTATTCACATGGATATTTTACTAGTTGAATAATCACATGCAATATCAATAACCACTTTCATAATGATGGAATGCATAATGCCATACTATCATAACCACATAGCCAAGGCCTCATGCCAAAACTACAAATAGGATTTTGTCAAGGCCTCGTGCCAAAACTACAAATAGGATTTTGTCAAGGCCTCTTGCCAAGACACTAGTTTGTCTCATGAGACCTACCGATGCATCGAGGAGCTATAGCGGGCTCCACCTGTCATTTATTAAGTCCAATGCATTCCTCATATGAATAGGTTTAAACATATCATAAACCATAACATAATCGTATCACATAAAACATGCATAAAAGAAACATAACATTTCCATATTTCAATCACAAGATATCAATAAAACACATTTATATAATAAAAACACTTTCAAAAACATTTTCAATACCAAAATCAAGGAAAATTAAAACTTTGTATTTATTTTTCATTTAAAAAAAAGTTTTGGCTTGTAGAGGAAGCCGAAACTCAAATAATGATCCCGGTGGTAGAGAAGTCATTGTCTCCGCATACGTACGACAACAAAAATATTCCTTTTTGTCGTTTAGTGAAACGCTTCGTATAATAATATTCCTTTTAAATAAATGTAAAAGTCAAATGGGTTTATATACCGTATAAAATAAAGTTGTGTATAAAAACAAAATATGCCTCATTGAAATGAGATTGAGACGAAGTCCTTACAAAGATCATTTTTTAAATAAAATAGATCTATTATGTGTATTCAATATAAGTACACATAAAGTAATTAAAAATACAAGATAGTACATAATAATATCATGACATAATTTTAAAGTAGCAGATTAACCCAAAGAACGGAAATTGGGTTAAGAAGTTCCCTTACCTCATGTCTGACTTGACTCGATCGTTCTTTAACCTCCTGAATAATAAACTAGTGTTAATTTCTACTTGATTAAGAACCTTTTTTAAGTTCATTATTTCTTTTATATCACTTATTACCATGTTATGAACATTATTTAATTATTTAAGTTAATAACGGTCGTTTTGTCGATCTTTGGCACTTGAGTCAAAAAATAAACTTCTTATAATTATAGGTTGTTTATGTAGTAGAATATCCATTATCTCCATAATTATATTCATGATTTAGATATCATATATATCATATATATCCAGTATATACATTCATTCATAATATTATGTAAAATTTAGAGGTAAGAAATGAAATGCACCGTTCATGGAGACGGTAAGTCGTACGTACGCATGAACGCTACTTTCATTTCTATTTCATATTTAATGGAATTAAATCATAATTATATAAAGGTGTTTTATAATTCCATTATAATATCATATATAATATCATTTACTCCATCCTTTATACGTCCCACATATGGCATTAACGATTCAAATCACTTTGAGGGGTGGAGTCCGCACTTCCTAAAATGAAATTATCATGTTTACCCATAATGGAAATCATAAAGGTATGCCATAAATGAGAAATAAAGAAGCATAAGGAAAACATAAAAATAATATATATCATATATAGAAATATTTTCATCTTAATGACCACCATGAGAGGTGTTAAAATAAGATTGAACAATCATCATTTCGTGAGGCAGAAATTCGCCAACCACAGAAATAGTATGTTCTTTAACCATTAGAAGAAGGTGTTTGTAAGTGTAAATAAAATCCTTATAATAAAAACATCCTTGTATTTTTAAGATACTGGTGTTGTTACAAAATATAGGAATAAAGAGAGTTTAAGGGGTTGGAGAATCAAAATAAAACAAAATAACATAAGAGAAGACATTACCTTAAAATCGGGTAACTCTTTTTGATTTGAGCCAAAGGCTTCCTTGGGAAGATTTCTGCCCAAAGTGAGGCTTCTAGGAGTAAGACAGGGACGTTGAGAGAGTATTTGGGAAGAGTTTGGCCGAGGCAAATGGCTTGTAATGTTTGAATATGGTGGTAGTGGTGGGGGCCTTTTATAGGAGGAAAGGAGGGGCACTCTTGGAAAGTCATGAAATGTTACTTTATTATATATTGAGTTTCAGATTCTAAAGGTCTCACACTAATATATTCCTAGGATAAGGTGATAAGGGTTCTAAATATACTCATTCAATAGGTTTTTGACAAGTGTAAGTCTTATATTTTACATTTTCTTTTCATTTTGTTTAAATCGTTAATTAATGAGGTAATCGTTGCATCATCATGGGGTAAACAAAATTAATTTATTTAATGTCTAAAAATTATAAAAACATTACTATGATGTAGGAAATATTTTTATATTTCAAATTAATATTTATAATCAAAAATATAACTTATATAACCCCATGTAATAATTGTTTTAGTAAAACAACACATGCTTGTGAGAATTTTATTTTTACTCTAAATAAAAAGTTATTAATGTAATTTTCTTACCCATGTGGCTCCATGGGGTCCCCTAGTTGACCCATGGATTTTCGTGGTCGGACATGACTCATCTAATAAGGGTAGGACAATTTTAGAGGTATTTGCATATTTTTATAATATCATTTTTACCTTAAATTTCACTAATTACCTTTAATCACGATTAATTAAACTTAAAAGTTATTATTCACCAAAAAATTATTTTAATCCCATTGAACCACATTTTTCTTCCTAATGACAACCATGTATGTCAGATTTTTGAAAATCAAAACATAGAAATGGTAATGTTTCATTTAAACCAAAAATCTGTTTTTTAACTACCACTTAGTGGTTTCACTATTCATCAAAAATTAAAGTTTTTCAAAACAATGCCAAATTTTTCCCCTAAGTTATAATTGATATTCCGAATTCAAAAATGATGTCTATTTTACAAAATTCCTGAAATATAAGTTGAATTAATTAATATTATAATTAATTCCCCCTGTCACAACAAATAGCGTGTTTTTAAGAAACAATATATATCAAAAGATTGATAATTGTTTATGTCCAATTTCAATGTGAAATTAATTCTAATGACCACTATTGGATAAAATGGTAAAAATATATTCTAATTATACTTTTAAACCACTAAATAGTATCATTTCTCACTATAAATTATTTTGATTAAAAAGGTTTTTTTCAAGTATTTTTCACTATTCATAAAAAATTGGAAGTTCTCAGAAAAATACCAAAAATTCAACATAGGCTAATTTCGATATTCCGAATCCAAAAATGAAGTCCATTTTGAAATATAAAATATATATAATTTAAAAAGGTGGGTATTACTATTCATAATGGCTATTTTTATTAGTCGCGGTGTGTTCGAATCTCGAACTTGCGTATAATGCAAGCTATTGCATTATTGAAAGAGATGCGTATTGTGGAAGCTCGGGATGTTACATTCTCCCCTCCTTAAATAAATTGTGTCCTCACAATTTGAAATTTTTCTTTGAAAATAAAAGGTTTAAAATAGAAAATTCTTTTTTGGAAACCCACATCGAAAATAAGGTTAATAAAATTTAGCCTTAATAAGAGGGAAATAGAAATGAAAAAGTCGCCACCAAATTATGATCTCGATAAGAAAAACATTGGTGGAAATTAGAGACATATAATTAGAGGAAAAACGTAAATATTTGTAGGGAGTGATTGAGGTCATCAATCACAAACAAGTGTAAAATTGAGGGCCTCAAAGCCTTTAATCTATGTTGATTTAAAATATTATCAGTTCAACAAGACATATAGTATTAGGATAACACACTTTTTGTTTTAATAACCCTTTACAAATGATTAAGAATTAATTTATTCATATAATAAGAGATAGGTATATAAATTTTTATGCTTTACAAGTAGAGTTTCAACCTTCAACCAATTTCTACGACAAACTCATCTTTCACTTAAAAAGATAATAGAACTCAAAAATATTATATTTATCCTAATCGTACAAGGTTAAAAATATTAACACATACCATTTAGATTAGGAAAACTATTTTGTAATAACTAGGGACTTCATGTAGGCTAGTGGTAGGTAATAAAGGCTTGTCGCACTATGGTTGTGGGTTTGATTCCTGCAGCTTTGTCCGACGCGATGGGTTATCCCCCAACCAGCCGGTTGTCCTTTTCCTAAAACTATAGTATTATAATATTCCAAAAATAATCTTCAGAAATGATTTAACCTTAAACAATACTATCCAAGGTTCAACTTAATCCATTCCAACCTTTATAGTTATCCAAAATACCTCTGTTTAGACTTTCTCTAAAACGTCTCTAAATTCCAAAATCAATTGTATCATCAGATTCCTCAAAAAAGTAAAGTTTCTCTTATTGTCACATACAAAAATATTATTACCTTCATCATATTAAAACCTTAATGAAAATGACAAGTACTGCAGTATAATCCTTGTATATATAAAATTATTCTTATAACCATAATATAATCCTTGAGTCCAAAAGCACCAATACATTAATTATTCTACTTAAACTATAGTAACAACATAGGATTGTCCTTGATCCCTTGGCCTTTTCTAAGGTAAGTTACCCTGGATCTTAGGACATTAATTTGCATAATGCCCCATTTCCCTACAATTGTAGCATTCAACATTGATAGCCTCTTTCATTCCCTTGCAATCACAAGCCTTGTGACCTTTTTCTCCACATTTATAACAAACTCCGATTCCTTTTAGGCAAGTACCAGGGTGATTCTTCCCACAATTATCACATGATGGAAAATACTTCTTTCCCTTTTTCCCTTTATCAGTCTCTTGTTCCACTGTTCTCTTTTTCTCTTTCTTTACTTTATTATCATAAGATTTATAGAATTCCTTTTCTGTCTTGATAGCACACGAGACTATATCTTCATATGATGAGAAGGTTTGTGATACTAATGCTTGATGGATAAATAGTTTTTACCCATCAAAGAAATGATCGATCTTAATTCTTGGGTTACGTATATAAGCTGCAGCATGTCTAGCTAACCTTGTAAAGTTGGCCTCATACTTTGCGACATTCTCATCCTCCTTCTGCCTTAGACTCAGAAATTTCCTTTCCATATCTGCTCGATGGTCATGTAGAAAGTATTTTTCTAAGAAAATTTCCTTAAACTCCATCCATTACATACTTGATACTTCTTCATTTTCCATTGTGTTTTGAATCAGATACCACCATTGATCGGCATCTGCAGTGAGGCGGTAAACTGCCATGAAAACTTTCTCCCTTTCGCTACTCCCCAAGGCATGGAATATTTTCTCTAAGGAGTTTATCCATTGCTCAGAAACTAATGGATTTGTACCCCTATTAAATTTTGGTAGTTGTTGCCACATGAAACAATCTAACATTGATCCTCCACGTTGCGGATCAGGGTGCTCCATACGAGTAAGGTTGTTGTTCATAACCTGAGTGAGTTTTCTCAGTATGGTGATAAGTTGATCAGCACCAGTTGTATCACTACCTCCACTATAATTATCTTGAGTAGGAGGGAAATCCCTACATGGAGTGTGTGCGTTGATATGGTTTATATTCCTTCCACTAGGCACCATTTCTAAATAATGGAATAAACTAGATTAGTTTATGAATAAAAATGCATAATAACAAACTTGAAAAATACTTAACATAAATTGAACTATTTGTGGATATAATGCATAATCATAAAAAAAATTCTTTGAGGAAGTATATACTCATAACCCTTCATAGTGGATTGTAAATAAAACGAGAATTATCCTAAGCATATCCCCCGGGAGTGTCGTAACCAAGAGTGCAGCAAGACCCATTGTCGTGCACCAGTTCCTGTTCGAGTCTAGCTCAAAGCAGTGTTTTCGTGTTTAACCCCTAGCTACATCTGTTCCAGAGCCGCCTCTACCTTCTCATATCTAGAAAGGGATTTATTGCTCGGAAAACTCACAAAATCTATATAATACCAAAATTCTAGGAAGTTCTTCTATACTAATCCTCAAATTTTATCTTAGATCTATGTGCTCTAATGTGAGTTTATCAAAATCTAGCTTCCAAGTTTAGTACTAACCTCCCTCTGATACCAACTGTAATGCCCTGACCCCAGTTACCCAGAATTGGTGCATTATTACGTAACATTGGCATGATCACAAAAGATCAAGTCTCGAAAGACTGATTAGTTTAGTAGCCTCAGAAACACTAGATAAATTCATAAAAGTTACATTACATCATAAAGTGAAAAACTATAGTAACATGGTCCCCATATTCCACACTCATATCCCCTTCTGACTATCCCTGCAGGTCATTCATAAAATACTTCTTCACATCCTGGAAAATATAAAAACATTGAAAGGGGTGAGCTCAGATGCTCAGTAAGGATAGAAATATTGCAAAAGATTTCATAAATAAACAAAAACATTTAAGACAATGTAAAACTAAAACAAAAGACTTTTAAACTTGAACTTCAGCGTAATATAGAAAAATTAAAATTAAATAATGCCATTTACGTATTCACATGGATATTCTACTAGTCTAATAGTAACATGCAATATCAATAACCACTTTCTTAATGATGGAATGTATAATGCCATACTATCATAACCACGTAGCCAAGGCCTCGTTCCAAAACTAAAAATAGGATTTTGCCAAGGCCTCGTGCCAAAACTACAAACAGGATTTTTTTCAAGGCCTCGTGACAAGACACTAGTTTGTCTCGTGAGACCTTCTGATGCATCGAGGAGCTATAGCATGCTCTACCTGTCACTTATTAAGTCCAATGCATTCCTCATATGAATAGTTTTAAACATACCATAAACCATAACATAATCGTATCACATAAAACATGTATAAAGGAAACATAACATTTCCACATTTCAATCACAAGATATCAATACAACACATTGATATAATAAAAACACTTTCAAAACCATTTTGAATACCAAAATAAAGGAAAATTAAAACATTGTATTTATTTTTCATTTAAAAAAATTTATGGCTTATAGAGGAAGCCGAAACTCAAATAATGATCACGACGGCAGAGAAGTCGTTGTCGCCGCATAAGTACGACAAGAAAAACATTCCTTTTTGTTATTTAGTAAAACTCATCTTATAAAAATATTCCTTTTGAATAAATGTAAAAGTCAAAGGGGTTTATACACCGTATAAAATAAAGTTGTGTATAAAAACAAAATATGCCTCAATGAAAGGTGATTGAGACGAAGTCCTTACAAAGATCATTTTTTAAATAAAATATATATATTATGTGTATTCACTATAATTACACATAAATAAATTAAAAATACAAGATAGGACATAATAATATCATAAGATAATTTGAAATTAGGAGATTAACCCAAAGAACAGAAATTGGGTTAAGAAGTTCCCTTACCTCATGTCTGACTTGACTCGATCATTCTTTAACAACTTGAATAATAAACTAGAGTTAATTTATACTTTCATAATAACCATTTTCAAGTTCATTATTCATTTTATATCACTTATTACCATGTTATGAACATTATGTAATTATTTAAGTTAATAACAGTCGTTTTGTGGATCTTTGGCACATGAGTCAAAAATAAACTTCTTATAACTACAAGTTGTTTATGTGGTAGAATATCTATTATCTCCAGAATTATATTCATTATGTAGATATTATATATATCATATATATCCAGTATATACATTCATTCATAATATTACGTAACATTTAGAGGTAAGAAATGAAATACATCGTTCACGGAGACAGTAAGCCGTACGTACACATGAATGCTACTTTCATTTCTATTTCATATTTAATGGAATGAAATAATAATGACATAAAGGTGTATTATAATTCCAGTATAATATCATATATAATATCATTTACTCCATCCTTTATACGTCCCACATATGGCATTAATGATTCAAATCACTTTGAGGGGGCGGTAGTCCGCACTTCTTAAAATGAAATTATCGCGTTAACCCATAATGGAAATAATAAAGGTATGCCATAAATGAGAAATAAATAAGCATAAGGAAAACATAAACATAATATATATTATATATAGAAATAGTTTCATCTTAATGGCCACCATGAGAGGTGTTAAAATAAGATTGAACAATCATCGTTTTGTGAGGCAGAAATTCGCCAACCATAGAAACAGTATGTTCTTTAACCATTAGACGAAGATGTGTGTAAGTGTAAATAAAATCCTTATAATACAAACATCCTAGTATATTGATGATAATTGTGTTTTTGAAAATAAATGAATGAAAAGAGTTTAAGGGGTTGGAGAAGCAAAATAAAAAAAAATAACATAAGAGAAGACATTACCTTAAAATCAGGTAACTCTTTTTGATTTGAGCCAAAGGCTTCCTTGGGAAGCTTTATGCCCAATGTGAGGCTTCTAGGAGTAAGAGAGGTAAGTTTAGAGATTATTTGGGTAGATTTTGGCCAGGTCAAATGGTTTTAAAGGTGTGAATAAGGTGGTAGGGGTCGGGGCCTTTTATAAGATGAGAGGAGGGGCACTCTTGGAAAGTAATGAAATGTTACTTTATTATATAATGAGTTTCGGATTTTAAAGTTCTCCCACGTATATATTTCGAGGATAAGGTGATAAGGGTTCTAAATATACTCATCCAATAGTTTTTTGACAAGTGTAAGTCTTATAATTTACATTATCTTTTCATTTATTTTAAATCGCAAATTAATGAGGTAATCGCTGCATCATCATGGTGTCATAAAAAATTTAATTTATTTAATGTCTAAAAATTATAAAAAAATTACTATGATGTAGGAAATATTTTTATCTTCCCAATTAATATTTTTAATAAAAAATTTAACTTATATAACCCCATGTAATAATTGTTTTAGTAAAACAACACATGCTTGTGACAATTTTATTTTTACTTTAAATAAAAAGTTATTAATGTCATTTTCTTACCCAAGTTGCTCCATGGGGTCCCCAAGTTGACCCATGGATTGGTTTGGTCGGCCATGACTCATCCAATTAGTTTAGGACAAGTTTAAGGGTATTTTCATATTTTTATAATATCATTTTTACCTTAAATTTCACTAATTACCTTTAATCATGATTAATTAAACTTAAAAGTTACTATTCGCCAAAAAATTATTTTAATCCCATTGAACCACATTTTACTTCTTAATGAAAACCATGTATGTTGGATTTTTTAAAATCAAAACACATAGGTGGTAATGTTTCATTTAAATGAAAAATCGGTTTTTTAACTACCACTTAGTGGTTTCACTATTCATCAAAAATTGATGTTTTTCGGAATAATGCCAAAATTTCACCCTAATCTATAATTGATATTCCGAATTCAAAAATGATGTATATTTTAAAAAATTACAAACATATAAGTTTCATTAATTAATTTTATAATTAATTCCCGATGTCACAACAAATAGCGTGTTTTTAAGAAACAATATATATCAAAAGATTGACAATTGTTTATGTCCAATTTCAAAGTGAAATTAATTCTAATGACCACCATTGGATAAAATGGAAAAAATATATTCTAATTATACTTTAAAACCACTCAATAGTATCATTTATCACTATAAATTATTTTGATTAAAAAAGTTGTTTTTAAGTATTTTTCACTATTCATAAAAAATTGGAAGTTCTCAGAAAAATACCAAAAATTCAACATAGGATAATTTCGATATTCCCAATCCAAAAATGAAGTCCATTTTGAAATAAAAAATATATATAATTTCAAAAATTGGGTATTGCTATTCGTAATGGCTATTTTGATTAGTCGCAGTGTGTTAGAATCTCGAACATGCGTACAATGCAAGCTATTGCATTATTGAAAGAGAAGCGTATCATGGAAGCTCGGAATGTTACAATATTTAACTTTTTTATTATTGGATAGAACCAAAAAATTAATTGAATTGAGAGTCTATATGGAACAGTTGAAAGGAAAATGGATCATTCAATATAGGATGTCCCCTTGGGAAGTACTAATTATTTTTGTGTAGAATGAATATGGAACTCTTTAGATTTGTGTAAATTATCATAATCTCAAAAACGTTGTGATAAAATAATGATATCATGTTCCATGAATTTATGATGTTTTTGTTCAATTAATAGGATCCTAGTAATTCTCTAAAATTGATTTAGGAACATGGTATCACAAACTTCATTTTTTGGTTAGAGGAAATTCCAAATACAGAATTAAAGAGCCATAATTGTCACTATGAATATGTGTTAATGACCTTTTGTTATATGAATGTACCTATGGAGTTTACAGAATTTATGAATTGGACTTTCCAAAGGAATCTTCACTACTTCATAGTTATGTTTGGTGACGACATTTTACTGCACTATAGAACAAATTCCAATCACGAATAGTACTTGAAAATTATGTTGAGTAACTTGTGAGAACATCACATTTATATTGATCTTTCAAAATTTTATTTATATATAAAATAAGAATTTTTACTTTTCCTCATAATTTATGATAGAGGGCACTCAGTAGATACTAAAAGGGTAGAATGTGTTATCTCTATGAGACCACCAATGAATGTTTTTGAGATTCGTTGTTTCCCTGAATGAATAGGATATTACAGATGATTTTTTTTTGGATTTTTTATAATATTACACACTGATTAATAATTTTAAAAGGAATGGTTTTCCTTTATTATAGTGTAATGAGTGCCAAAATTTTTTTAATGAGATTAATGATCTCATTATATTAGTATCAATACTTACATTTATATGGTTAGTAAATGTGTATGTAGTCTTTTGTGATGCATATACTTCTAGGTTGAGATGTGTGACATGTAGGGAGATCAGGTTTTAGTTTATGGATCATGACAGTTGAGTCTGAATTAGAATAATTACCCAACACATGATTTATAATTATCTATTTTTATTCATGCTTTTAAATATTGGCATAATTAAATTTTTTATGAGAAATTCATAGTGTTCACATATCCTAAGACCTTGAAACAAATATTTCTCACAAAGGTATTTGAATCTAAGACAACGGAGACGGATGGAATGCCTTCAGATGTTTGAATTTAAATTAATATATGAAATATGAGAAAGTAATTCAATGTTTGAAGCTTTGTGTGGGAATTTATATTATTAGTTAGATTAATAGTCTTTAGATATGTGGCATATATTGTCGGTCATAGATGATATGCATCTGGATTATGATGATCAATGTGACATTGTGGTTTTCTTTCTAGTTTCATTCTCTCTTTATTTGTTTGATCAACATGAAAATTCTTATACAAATGATCTTGAATATATAACTATTATTTAAAAACTCAATGATGGGGAGACCAATGAGGGGTGGATTCTAAATGGGATATCTATGATACATTTTAGATATCTGATTTTGTTTCCCCTAATATTTAATGAACAGATACATTATTCTTATAACCATTTGGGAAATGTTTTCATCCTAGAATATTGATGATGCATAAGGAACTAAGAGCATAGTTTTGGTGGGATGGAATGAAGAGAAGTGAGGTATCTTCTCTAGAGATGACTACCTTTTAGTGGGTTATGGTGGATCACTAATGGATAGTTGGTATATTATGATATTAACCTTTTACTATATATATAGTTGAGTAGATATTGATTTATTTTTTCATTAATCGACCAAGAATGGTTCAGAAAGATGATTCTATAAGGGTGATTGTGGATCAATGCTAGAATTCGACTCAAATCATCCATATTTGTGAATTCAATATGGTGGAATAATTTTCCAAACTCTATATTTTTAATTTTTTAAATATTTATGGCGTTCTATTTTTAATTATTTATGACTAGGGCCTAGGGTTTACATCTCATTTTGGAAAGTCCTTCCAGCAATCCCTTGGAACGTAGTTGACCATGACCACAACGTATCATCTTTATATGGATGGTTAGTCCAATTAGATGATGCAAATTTTGGAAGACATTCTTTGATAAGATGTTTTGGATTTTGGAGGCTCGTGGGAGGATAATATACCATTAGAGGATTTCTCAAACAATAATAATTTTTAAGACTCAATAAATATGTAACCATTTGAAGCATTGTATGGTCATCCTTGTCATTCACTAGCATTTTGGGTGGAAATATTTGATATATAACTTTTTGTACCTATCCTTGTAAAATATACAAGGGAGAGGATTTGGATGATCAAAGGGACAATAGAGATGGCTCAAACTCATCAGAAATTTTATACAGATCAACATCAATGAATGTAATCGTTTGATGTGGATGATCATGTTTTTTAGAATATCTCAAAGATATGGAATCTTATATTTGTTTATAAAGTATAGTTGTGTCCTAAGTACATTTTCCATTTTGAGATACTTGAAGAAGTAGGTGAGGTGTCTTATTAGTTTTCTTTACCACCTAGTTTTAATTTTTTTAACAATGTGTTTCATGTATCTCAATTAAAGAAGTTACAACTTGATTTGACCATGTGATTTGATATCACCAAGTTGATCTTAAACTAGATTTTATATTGATTCATGTGATGATATATATTTTTTATAGGAAATAAGAGAATTTTTTTGGAAATGTATTGGTTTTATATTTTTTATGGAATAGTGGTCAGATTCATAAAGAGATATAGGGATGTGAAAAGAAAATGGTATGGTTGTGGCTTGATCTAATCCAACCAATTATGGTATCTCATATTCCTAAGAATTGAAATACCAATGTGGATAATATAACATGCTCATCTTTGAGTAATTTACCCTTATATTCTATATTTTAATGTTATAACGATCAAGGGTTAATTTTTAGGTGTTTTTGGATAGTTTTGGAATATTTTGTAAGTGTTTTAAGTAGGTGTAAAACTTGATCATAGTTAGGGAGAATTGTGAAATATCTCTTTGAAATCTTGTATGATGTGTTAGGAGTCACTCAAAAAAGTACCCAGTTGGTGAATAATTTTTCTAAATTGAATTGGTGCCCAATAGAAAATGTGAAAGTGCATATACTGGGAAAATAATTGTTGGTGCACAATTTGAAAAATTATATGAGCCAATCATGTGAGGCGATGTCCTTGAGACAATAGAACCAAATGTTTGGAAAACATTTTTTGAAATTGTACGACACAAACATGTGTCTACCTAGGTGATATATAGTTCTATGTTAATGATTGGCATATATTTTTTCATACCTTATTCGTTAACTGTGTGATGTGTAGTTAATGATTTCAAAATTATGTTTTAGTTTATATTAATGCCATAAAACTCTCATTTTTATCATATTCTCATAGTCTCTCAAACTCATATCCTATCATAGGATCCCTTGGTGATTCATGTTGATTTATAATAAATTTTTAGTGAATCTAAGTGTGTTGGAGATCCCGAATCAGTGGTAAGTCCTTGTTTCCTCTCTTTCTATTTAGATCCTCTATTATTCTCTCACCTAGGTCATTAGATCAATTCAATATTGAATATATCTACATTCCATGTTTTCTATCTTTATAATATCTTGATGGATATATTTAATGGGGTAAGATTCAAGGTTGGATATATAGGTTTCATGTGTCATTACTCAATTTCATTTATCATCATGTGGTAGGTGGATTATCGCTCATTATACTCAATCTAGAACTTGAAATATTTGTTTTTAAATTTTTTTATTTTATTTTTTGGAAAACTCTTTTGTTTTTAGTGCTTAAATTCGTTTTTTTGAACTATTTCTCATAAGTTGTTTGATAAAATATTTTAAAGAAAGTTATTTTCAAAATAAATGTATTATATTGAATAATTTGATATGAAAAATTGGTATACATTGTGGGAATTTTTTTGTATAAATGTTGGGATGGATAATTGATGGGATATCCACGGTTAATAAGAAAAAATGGTATGGATCATTATTGGAAGTTCCACTATCAATGTTTCACAATGTGATGGCTAGTTGAAAAGATAAATCACCATTCACCAGTATAGGGAGGTCCATGGTTTCATGCATGTGTATGTGTGTGGAATAGAATTATTATTTAATGTGTTAATAAATGTATACAAAAAATTTAAGGTTTTTCACACATGGAAATGTTTTTCAAATTTTAATAAACTATTTACCTTCTTCACTTCTGTTTTATGTAAAATGTGCTGACCTATTATTATCCAAGTGGGATGTGTTGGTATGTAGTTATGGAATGCCATATGAGTTATACTCACTACTTTATTGGAAAATTGGTTAATTTTTAGATATTTTGTATCACGATATAAGTAAATTAAATGTTCAATATTTCTTTAGTTGTTCATTTTGATGTTTCCACATCAGTTGGTGCTCAGATCTTAGAGATCCCTCTTGGTTTCATTAGAGTGATGCCACTTTTTCGTTAATATGTTTGGATGTATTTTGGTTTTTGGTATCATCATTTTCTCTTCATCACTAATACTGTGATTTTATTGGTACATGGTTCATATTTAGGTTGTATTATAATTATTAATGAATCATATGGTAGGTTTCATTGTTTTTATTTGGACTCATTAAGTTTCAATAGTTCTTCGATGAAAATCATCCCTAACTTTCTATTAAGACCTCATAATTTTTTATCATCCTTTACTATCTTGATGATTTAACATATGTACATTATCTTCTCTACCTCCTCAAAATATAATGAGTTTATGTGGGATGTTACATATATCATTAATTATTATAAGTAGTATTGAGAACAAACAGAACAATGAGATTTTTTTAATAAACCTCAACAATGTGGAAGCACCAAGTGAATACATAAAATTACTACAATGAATTAAATATGTGACCATATCAACTATATAACATAAAATAAATATGTCATTATAATAAATTCTTGATATATGTTAGTTTTACAGTTTTATAGTTTTATAGAATTAGGAAGAAACATTAACTAATAAAATTCATAGTTTTTTCAACCAAAGGAAATTTTTTCTGACTATATAAACAAATTATTAACTCATAAAAAGTCTTAAATAATTACCATAAAATAATTATACATGATGAACATCTAGACATATCATACATATTATGTTTCTTCAAACCATAGGGAAATGGAGACATACGAAATTTGTGAGATTGAATTCTCAGTAAGGGTAAACATAAGTGATATCAATCACAGATAATAAGTGATTATAATATGAGAATTTGTGTATAATAAATATATATAATAAAATATTACCCAAAAAATCTTTAATCAAAAAAATGACTCATGGTATACAACATGAAATAACATAAGAAATTAATCAAGAGAATATGGAAACATGAGTCATTAAACCTGAACCATGAGATCATAATTTCATCATTAGAATATATAAAATATCATCATACAAAAATAAGAATATGGTATCATCATATTGTGATAACATCCAAGAATTTCTGTACTAAATTTTTTGATCATACCCAACAAGTATCAACCATTAGTTTGTGATTTTATCCAAGAATGATCGTGCTATATTATCTTATGATATATAAAACATTAATCATTGCATTGGCGAGTGATATAACACCCCACCAATCCATGATTTTTATGTGTTCCACATGATATCAATAATTTCTGCATATAATGGAAACAATGGGAGTAAAATGGGTTTCAATCATAATATCATAAAAACCCCATGGGAAAAAAATTTGGATTCACAAAATTTCAAAATGATATTACCAAAATTTACCTAAAGAATGAAAAAACTGATACCAAAAATTAAATAACCTAAAAAGAGTATTTCCTAAAAAATTATCGGTTTACTCCTGAAAAATAATTTCCATGGAAATAAACAATTCAAAGATAAAGACGAAAATGGTAGTGTAACTATAAAATAGGTTTTAAAAGAAAAAAATAAGTAACATCATAAAATAAAACGTTTTTAATCACATTAAAAAAATAATATTTTCTATATTTAAGTGAAAATAATATAAAAAAATTTTTAAAAGGATTCTACAATAAAAGTTCCTTGAAGTGATATACATTTCACTAAAATTAATTGGTTGTATAATATTAATAATTTTTTAATTAAATGATAAAAAACCCTTTTAAATATTTTTTAATATTTTTTTTGAAAACCCACATTATGAAAATAGTAAAAAAAATAAATGAGGAGAAATAAAATATGATGGTAACCTAATATAAAATATAGTTTTGTTTTAACATAAAAAAGATCATTGGTGGGAAATGTAAATATGGACAAGGAGGAGAGACCATTGTTAAATAGAATGGGAATTATTCTTGGCAATGATATAATTTTGATAAAAAATAATCAAGGTAAATATTATAATTAAAATTTTAAATTTCATTAAATAGATGAGGAATTATAATATCATTATATAATAGAATAAAGTCATCTTGTAAAACCATAGTCAAAAAAGAATCCTTATGACTTATCAAAATAAATTTGGATACGAAAAACCCCTAACTTATATTCATTCTTACCCAAATGATCTCAAACCTCCTATATAAAAGAAAGTAATATATTAGCCAACTATTTAAAAACCTTATTGATAAATAAAACCTTATAAAAACATCATTCATAATTATTACATATATTTATATTGGTTATTCATCTATTTTTAATATTAGGTGTTAGTAATCTAAATCATCTTCAACTAATTTATTAATAGTGGCATTATTATTTGTTACTTTTCCAAATTTCGTCATTATCATATTATTCAATATATAATAATTTTTTTTATGACTCCTTTAGCCCCATTTATTTTCGTTAAATACATAGATATGGTTCATGAAAAATGAAATTTTAATGAACTAGTTCATCTATGTTTAACTATTGAAAGATAGTATATTATAAAATATATTAAATATTATAAACACCCCTCTAAAATCATTAAAAAGATTAAATAATTAATTACTAAATTATATTTCTATTATATGTCATTCCTTAATCATTTATGGTATAAACATTATAACATTGTTCACGTTGGTGGTAAAAATGAACTCAAATGAGAGCGTGTTATAATGATTTTACAATTAAGGATATGATTCTATATAAGGTTTATATAACTTATAAAAAACATAAAAATATAATTAATTTCATATTTATTCATTAAATCCATTATGAAAAACATCCATAATGGATGGTTATGAAATTCTAAATTTATCATTCGTAGAGGTGGTAATTCATTGTATACATTATTAACAATTCAATTTCTCAATGAATGGGATATAAAGATTTTATTTGATAAATTATCATTTAAAAATTATAATTTTTAAATATTAATATTATTAATCATTTAAATCTATATTTTTTTACCAACCATGACTGTTGGTGATGAAAAAACATTTTTTTTTGTGTGGCGGTAAGCCACATCAACATACAACCAGTGTTGTTTTGTCTTTCTTAGTGAATGGAAATGATTAAAACAATGGTTGTTATAAAATTATAGTAACATTCCAATATAAAAGTAATAATGGTTTTATAATATTATGTTTTAATGAAAAAAAATTAAGAGTAATGTTAAGTGTAAAAGACTAAGGTGTAAGAAATCTTTACATAAAGAACTTGAGATATAACTTAGAAAAATACTTTAAAATAGAGTCCCTTGGATATCTATTTGAGACCATAGGATTATGAACATGAGATACAATTATATGAGGAGATAAAATTTAGAGTATACAAATTAAATTTTAAGTGATTGGTCTGGAAGGAATAGATTGATGTATACCCTTTTAGAAGTAAAGAAAAGATGTCTGTTTTGAACACCCATTATTCAATAATGGAATGACTCTATTCAGGGTTCAAAAGAACCAATGGTTATATATAATGGATTTTTTGGAGGTATAATAATAATAAATCCTCTAACTATCATTTTAACATATTTTTTAATCTTGTTTCATTCATTTACTATTATCATTTTACATTTCTTCGTATTCATTTTTACATAGGTAATAAGTTTGTAATAAAGTAATATATGTTTTACTAAAAATAAAAAATAAAAACTATTAAAAAATTTATTTTTTTATCCAAAATTTAATCCTTATTTAATCATATCCAATTTCTAACTAATATAAAACAGTATTTTAAATTAAAATATTTCATATGAATAAAAAACTATTTTATCGAAAAATATTATTTTTACTATTAAAGGTTCTTAATATTATATAGTATTGACTACCAATTTACTGAGTTATAATATACTTAAATATATTCCTAAAATTATAATATTAATATTTATTTAAAATATATTCATTTAATTTTAATAAAATTACATAATATTTAGAAAATTATCATTCATTACAAATTAATTTTTTTACCGTGGAAACTAATATTTACCTTGGTAAATTAATTTTATTCCTAAAAATGAAATTGAAATTATTACTTAATATAAATTTTTTGATTGAAAATATGAAAATTATTTTATAAAATTAAATATATAAAGGTTAAAAATGTTAATTTTAATCATAATGCAAAAAACACATGAAATGTTTTTCTAAAAAAGTGTGTTTTAAGATTAAAATTTTAGTAAGTTATAAATTTATCAATTTCGTTGAATTTAATGATATCAATTGGTTTTTTTACAAAAAAATAAGAGTTATGTGGATTCAAAATCAAAATATAACTAAATATTACCTTTAAAATGTTTAATTGTAGGAAAAGTCATAAAACTGTTTTTAAATTAGAATCTGATGATACTTTTGTTGTAAACTGTTAAATATAGGTTTCTTAAGTTCAAAATCATATTTAAAAATACATATTTTTACTCATTAAATATGTATATATTCAAATAATCTGTTTTATAGAAATCTATGTTTTTCTTATATAATTATAATGTCATAAATTTTTAATTATGGTATAAACTATATTTTCTCATAGTTAACATAAAATCAACTATTTTTGAAAAATATAAAAAATTAAAATAAAAATACTATTGAAATAATTAATTCTAAAATTAATTTAATTTCATAAAATTAAAATTATAATATTACAAAAATTAACGATTAAATAACAAATTTAAATAAAAACTATTTTTATATAAAAAATAGACTTTCTTTTTCATTCAAAATTAAAATAAAAAATATATAAAGGTCATATGATAAATAACATATTAAATGATTAGAATATTGATTATATCATTTTAATTTATAGTCACATATCCCCAAAAGATCTATTCTTAAGTTGAATTGATAAGGTACTCTCTGGTAACAGTCGAAGGTCGTGATTCTGATAGCCTAACTATTGTGTAAATTTCCATGAGCATCAATTTATCTTGAATATAATTTCTCTCATATTGTAATTATTAAATTTCATCTTGATATTAGTCTAGAAAAAACCCTATTGTAGATACCTCCTTCCCAATCTTGAAAAAATGAGCATCATAAGGGATACTTCCACTACCTGATTCCATTTCATTATTTTTGTTCCTAGATTACATAATGTGGTTACTTCATTTTATACTTTCAATTTTAAGGACTATATTATAATGGGAAAATTTTCTTTTACCACTTCATAGTTTTTTTCGATGATTCAGAAAAAATCTATTGACATAATATTTTATTTAAGAAAATAAATTGTGAAATTTAGTGTTGTTACATTATTCCCCTTTAAATAAATTATATCCCAATAATTTTAATTATTTAAAACTAATGAAATAGTCAAGTTTGTGAATAAGATAGACATTACCCTATATTTAATTTCTAAAGAGTTTTTATCCTCATTATCCTTATTATGACTAGTGAACTCATCTTCTCTCTTATAAAAGGAATATAACTAATGAGGGGGTTTTATCTAACCATTTGGGCTATGATTTTATCATTATTCAGTACCATGATATATATTATATAATTTAAACCAAAAGTGGATTCATAATCAACCATTCATTAATGTACTATGATAGGTTTATAAGAAATTTTATTTTCTTATTTCATCAAATAATTATTTCCTCTATGTTGATATTATAAATCCATTTCCAATATTACATTAAAATTAACATAAAAGAAGGATAATAATACTTTCATGAGCCATGATCCCACAAACCTTGAATAATATTCACATACCTAAGATTAAATAATGATACCACTAGTATTTTTTATTTCAAAATATAACATTTATTGAATACTTATATTACATAAGACATCCTAAAATCATTACTGATGAACATGTTTACCTGTCACCAATTAATTATCACTATGTAATTCAAAATTAGTCATTTCATTTTAATTACCTTGTTCCCATGGTATACGATGTTTTTTATTTCCATTATCATCTTAATTCCTTATATTAGTGTGTTGGTGTTCTGTGTGACCAAATCACTCACTTTTAAAACATCTAATTTTCTATTGGATATTTAGGAAGAAAATTACTTTCCCACATCAGGTTAACTAAACTCTTCCATTTTTCTCAGAATCATGTCTCAAGATTCCCTACTTTACCACTGATAAAGTGTCTTCTTATTCCTTGGAGACAATCCCTAAGGTGTCTCATCCAAAAATTTTGAAATCAAGTATATTGAATCTTCTAAAAGTAATCTTCTTCATCACCTAAACATCCATGAGACTCCACTATTCCCTTATTTGTTATTATTTCAAACACTAATATAATTATATTTTTAATAATAATTAGTTATGGCTAGTTTGGTAAAATAACAAGTATTATCACTCAATATTTTATCGTGTTAGGTTTATTATTGGTATAATCTATAATTTTTCGACAGAATACAATGTTATCTTGGTACCTTTAGGATATATAAATTACTAAAACAAAAAGGGGTAAATGTCAGTGATGAATAATTAACATCAAAATAAATTTATCATAAATGATCTTGTTAAAATTTAACCTCCTAAAGTCTTAATCTTAAAAACCATAAAATTATATTTTAATTCAACCTTAGTCACTTTCTTATTAATCTAGGTTTCTATAGGTTGGGTTCTTTAATAATTATAATAATAATTCTTCAATATAACAAATATTTCTTAATTTCTTATAAAGTGATTCTGACTTAGAAAATTATATCCCATGAGAGACTCAAACATGTTGTGAAATTAAGTCACTTTTTCATGAACCATATAACGATTGATTTGATATAAAATCCATCATCTTTAATGTTATTACCCATAATTATATCTTTTCTAGATCCTACATCCACTATTAGAATCAATACAATGATTTAATTTCATAGAGAACCACACAATCTCTACTATACAAAAATTATGGGATGTTATCATATATTTATAAACATATATTGGTCTTATAACTAGGGTTTTACCTAAATTTCTATTCTCCTAATCCATAAAATATTAAATATTAAGTCATCCAACTTAAAGGGTTATCTATGCCTTTGTAATTTTGGTAAACCTTAACATATCAGCGTGTAAATTATCCTCAACTTATATCCAAACCCCAAATTTTATCTAAACCGTAATATGATAACAACTATATAAACCCACTAATGAAACCCTATCTACTACATAACATAAAACCAATGATTCATTATAATACATTCCCAATACCTTTTAGTTTTATATATTTATAGAATTTTCACATAACATTACTCAAAAAATCCTGAATTTTTCTAACAGAGATTATTTTTATCAGTATATAAACAACTACTTAACCCATAAACAGTATTCAAAAAGTCCCAAGAAAAATATTCAACCAAAATACTCTTCTACATACATCATACGTATTAAATTTATTTATAACCCATGGAAATAGAAACATAATAAAGGGGTGCGCTCAGATGGTTAGTAAAAGTAAACACAAGCGATAATAATCAAAGATAATAAATGATAATAAGATGTGAATATGGGTAAAATAAAGATAAATTTGATAATCATACCCAATATATCTTATAACATAAAACATGAATCATGGAATATGAGAAAGAATTACATGATAAATGAATCAATAAATTCTTGAAACATCAGTCAACTAACATAATCCATGATAGCATAACATATCTATAATAATAAGTATAGTATTATGGAACAAAAATAAGAATAGGGTGCCATTATATTTTGAGAATGTCTAGTACATCCGACACATTATTTTTTTGGGAATTTCCATTAAAGAAAACACTTTTGTTTGTGAGTATATCCAAGAATGTTCATGCTACATTATATCATGATATATAAAACATTAACCAATGAATATTAAAGAGATATAGGACCCCACCCATCAATCATCCATATTAATTCCATAATATATCAAACATTTCTATATATTATGGAAACCCATATGAGAAAAATTGGCTTTATTGATCTCATCATAAATAAATCATGGAGATAAAAATGGGTCTCACAACATTTCCAAATTGTATCATCAAAATTAATATTATGAAAAAAACAAATTGATATAAAAAATAAATCATCTCAAAAGATTATTTCACAAGTAAATTTAGAACTTGATTCCTAAAATATAAATTGAATTTATATATCATTTTAATATAAGGAGGAAAATGTTAGAGAAACTATAAAATGGTTTTAAAAGACATTATTAATATTATTATAAAAGAAGAAATTTTCGATAACATTTAAATGTAATTTTTTAAAGGGGGTATTGAAGACATTTAAAAATGTATCCTTTGAAAATATTTTTCAATTATATTTTTCCTAAATTATATAATGTCTATAAAGTTGAATTTGGAGTCAAATATAAAACATTGTATTATGAAAGGATGGAAATTAATTTTAATATTTTAAAATATATTTGTTGAAAATGAAAATTGTAAAAATTGTAACAAAACTTATTTTTTAAAATAAAAGGAAGATTTGAGGGTAACCTAAGATAACACATAGTTGCCTTTAAAAAAATAATATAAAAGTGGTGGTAAAGTGAAAAATGGACAAAGTGGGAAAAATATTTTTAAAGATGATGAGAATAATTCCCAACATTGATATAATTTTTGGAAAGAAATTAATTAAGTTAAATATTTGAATTGAAAATATCACATTTCAAATATATAATAGGAATTATAGTATCATCATGTAGTATAAAAAATCTATCTTGTAAACCCATATTTAAAAAGAAACTATTATGACTCATGAAAATATGTTATTTCTAGAAAAACCATTACCTTTTATTCATGCTTACACGAACATGCTCTATCCTCCAATATAAGAAACATAACTATATTAATCACCTATTTGATAACCATATTCCTATCTCTGTCCTTTTATAAACTTTATTTATAATTTTTCACTATATATTTATTACTTATTTTTCTATTTTCAATAATTGGTGCGAGTAATCTTTATTGTTTTAAACTAATTTGATAATAGCAGTGTTATTATTATTTATTATACAAAATTTAATCAATAAAAAATTTATTCAAGATAGTATAATCATTGTTTTTAGAAGATTCCTTAAGTACAATTTCACTAGAAGATATACATGGATATGGTTTTTTAAATAAATTTAGATAAACTAGTTCTGACGTGTTTAATGAACAAATTATGATATATTAATTATATATAATTCATTTCTCTAACATTATAATATATTAAAAAAATTATTATTAAATGATATTATCATTATATAGCATTCTATAATAATTCCTGGTTTAACCAATATATTATCA
Source organism: Viscum album (assembly GCA_963277665.1). NCBI lineage: Eukaryota > Viridiplantae > Streptophyta > Magnoliopsida > Santalales > Viscaceae > Viscum > Viscum album. The sequence continues at coordinate 1,298,705,135 of OY728140.1, read as the reverse complement.
TTCAAATGGATGGTAAAATCCAACCCAAATAAGAGTGAGTCAAAATGATTTTACATGGTTATGTTTTTATATATCATTAATATAAAATTTATAGACACATAAAAATTTCATTAATATCATACATAATTATTAATATATTTTTATAAAAAACCATGAATTATGGGGATGGGAAAAGAAATTCATCATTCGGGGAGGTGGTAGTCCACTATATACACGATTAATGATTCCATTTCACAAAAATGGGATAAAATAAAGGAATATGATAAATTATATTTTCATAATTATAATTTTCAAATATTTAGAATATTCATCCATTAAATATGTCTTTGTTTCCAACAATGAATAGTGGTGATGAAAAACACACCACATCATTTTGTAGTGTTGATAGTCCACATGTACACACAATCAATGTGATTGTTTTCTTAGTGGATGAAAAGGATTGAATAATGTATTATACATAAATATAATAAAATTATAGTGTATTAATAATAAAATTTTAATTATATTACGATGCCAAGAATAATTTTATAATAGTAATAATAATAAGAAAAAAATAAGGGGTTTGAAATACTTATATTGAGAACATGAGATTTCAATCAGAAATATCCATAGAAATGGATGTCATAGGATATATAATTAAAAGAATATTCTTATGAATAAGATATAGGGTTTTAGGAGGATAAAAAATATATATTTTCTGGATGAAATTCAAATGTATGTGTGTGTAATCGTAAGCATTGAAGATTAATGAGATAATTAAAGCTTTAGAACAGTAATTATTCTAGTATTTTTCAAATAATTCATTCACTAAAACTTGATATCTATATATTTTCTTCCTTAAAAAATTATCCAAGCATAAAATTTTATATCATTGGTTTAAATTGAAACAATATAGAGACTAGATCTATATTCTATTGAATGTACTTAATAACATTGAGCACATGCATCATAATCATTTCCTATTATTGCATCTAAATATCCACCATGTAAATTCAATACAAATATTAATCTTGAGCAGCTTCATTAAGGGATCAAATGAAACTGATTCTGAGGGTTGGGAAGTACTTGATGTGAAAAATTAAAACGTAGAAAAGGAGGTTAAACTATAAATTGAAATTCTTTATAGGCTATATAAATCATAATAAAAAACTCTTCCCTATAGAGACAAATACTTCCAAAATTATGTCACCCAACACTACCCTTCCTTATAAAAATTCTCACAAATGATTATAATAAAAAAATGAAATATTTACCCTCTATAAATAAAAATTAATTTTTTCTATCATTTTTCAAGTATATTTTTTCAAAAATGTTTTTATTTTTATATTTTTTAAGACCGTACATAATAAATCACCATCATAGAAAATTTATGAACCCTTCCCCCCATAACCAATGGTTATCGTTAACATACATCACTTTTTAAATACTCACCATCCCCTTCAAAAAATAAACGAGCCTCATCCACCACACTTATTCCATTATAAATCATTAAAAATACAAAAATTAGGTTTATAAGTATAAATATTATTATAATTTGGATTCCATATCAAGGTCATCCATGGATTATATAGTATTGAATGAAATGTAAAATTTAAAGGTATGTATCAAATTTATAAAGTTATCATATCAAAAATTCCCCAACTATGTTAATGTAAATTTTTTAATAGCTTTTGAAAGATATAAATCCATGTTATAGTAGTCTACATACCCCATGTATATATAAAGAGATATGGTAAAAGAAAAAATATGAAAATTTGTTTAGAATACTCTCTAGAATGTGAAATAAAATATTAGAAAATCACTCATGGCCTAAATAATAATAACAAATTAATCAATATAATCTTAAAAAAATTAATGCCTACAAATGATATAAAATTTCCATTTACATACGTAAATTAATCCTTCCAAATAAAAATTTATCAAATCAATATTCTCATTCTATATTCAATCATTTATAGCTTATCTTAATCATTCAATGTGATCAAATATGAAATTTAAAAATAGGAAATATGGTGTACCAATGATACTATTTTCATCCTAAATAAAAAATATTAAAATAAGTATAAGTGTGGCATAAAAAATTTAAAATATAAGAAACATGTGACAAATATAAGTAAAATAAATGTGATGTAGAATGTAAATCAATAGTCCCCTATCTAATAAATAACTTACCACTTTCTTCTTCATTATTTTCATCTTGTTCCTTCCTTTATAATATTCATAAACCTACAAAATTTAAAAAAAACAAGTTAAATTACATGATCCATTATATTTAAGCTCAAAGATATAAGGGTGGTTGAATATCTATCCAAAAATAAATTCATATAAATAGGCTCTTAAGAGCGTGTAAAGAATTTACCCAATATATATTAAACCATGACTGAAATTGATACTCATATGGTGTGAGACTCTCCTACTCTTTGTTTAATGTAGCATGACATACTTATGAGGTGAAAACTAGAATTTGTATAGAATTTATTATTGTCAGTAATTCATGACACATCCAAACATAATAATACTCCTCCATCAAAACATTTTATCATAAATATTGTTTGAAATCATTAAATTACCTATTTCTTCTAGTAACTATCATATCTTATTCTTTATTTTCTTATTTTATTAATTATTTTTCTTCTTTTTCTCAACCATATGAATTAGAAAATGTTACAGTGACTTACTTGGGTTATACCACTAATTTAGATTCAATGTTAGAAGTCATATAATATTCAACATCAAACTTATAATAACCATTTAATTTTCCAACTTATTTTTCCTAAAATTCATATTCCTCCTAGTGTATCTACATAGATTTATAATATTCCTTTTTTATTATCTCCATGATTTATTACCCCACTTTGAATGTTTCTTCCATTTTATTGAGTGTTTATTACTTTAAAATGGGGTGTGGCTTGAGAACCCATCCTTGGATTTAAATTTTTCTCTTGAGTATACTGATTTTTTGTAAATGGTTTTCTATTTACACCTATAAGAATATATGGGCACTTAAGATGTCAAGAATATATAACAACAACCAGGAAACCCAAGTTATATAAAAGGAAAACAAAATAAAAACCTAAAATAAATCAAAAATAGAACGAGATGATAAAATTCCTTATCTTAATATATCAAACCTAAGTTTCTTATAAGTCCTAATTCATCATCAATGGTTCCAAAAACAAGATTTTCCCCTAAGGATTTCAATATTCTATTGACATTAGAGAATGTATATAATTTATAAGCACATCACCAAATAAATAAAACTATTAAATCATAGTATAAGATATGCAATTACATATATAAATCCAATATATAAAAGATTTTTTTCATTAAGCATTAGTTAAAATGATATAAAAATTGATTTAATTGAAATTGTAATCCTTAACCACTCTAAAATAACTCTGAATTATGGATTCACTGAGAATTTAAAAAACCATGATCATAAAATATTAAATAATGAAATATATATTGGATAACCACATCATTATTGGAATTTGGCTTTAGAAAATCGATGGAATCTTTCATCACTATCCAACCACCGAATTCCACTTTTGTTATGGTTAAGTACATTGAATTGTTTATATATCAAAAAATCCAAACATAAATACACTAAGCCACATAATGGGAATGATTGAATCAAAGAAATTTATCAATTTATTAAAAGGAATATCAATGATTAATACATAATTTTCATGAGTGAATAATGCATATAAGTTATTGAATAGTAAATTAACAAAAAAACAACATATCACATCATTAAGAATAATAATACTTCAAACACTCAATCCCCCTATATTTGAAATCTCAACACAAAGACATTATCCATGCTTACTATTATTGATAGAGTGAAAGTAAAAACCCAAACTAACCACCTCCTCTAGAATAGAAACCTCTTTCTATGGCCTAGTATTGAGCCTTATGGGAAAACATTCACCATGATCCATGAGGAGATGCTAATATTCCATGATTAATTCAAAGTATGCAACAACCACCTCTATTTATAAATTGGAAAACACTCACTAGTATCTCCATCTATATCATGTATCATTCCACTTCAATATAAAAATCCAAATCCCATTATACATCTAATAAAAACAGAGTTGAATGGTACTTATTTATTCCCAAAATAAATCTTTAATAATCCTCAAGGATATAAAATCTCAAAATATATATCCCTCTAGTGGATATAAAAACTTGGACATTGAACTAATATTACAGTACAAGGAAAACATACCTCTTAGTTTCCATACCAACTTCTACATGATAATACCATAAATACATTCCCACATTCTATAGTTGCTACTTATATATATATTATATCTTTTTTATCTTACCATACATGTCGCAATATCTTCCTTCATGTCACAACTAAATTTTTCAAGGCACAAAAACATGAACCACTCTGTAACATGACACCTTGAATATTAAATTCTGTATAATCTACACATATTCTTCATTATCAAGGTGTGAACAACATTTAAAATGGTTTAAATAATTTATTATCCTTTGAAACCTTCCCACACATGCATAAATTCATGTGAGGGGAATATTCACATCAAAAAAATTCTTTTTTATATTTATACTAATTTTACACAATTATTTTTTCATGACATTTCACCTCTCAATGGGAAATACATTATCCTTGCATATTCCTATGTTTCATGGGAATAATATTATGTATGGTTTCTGTTTTTTAATTATAGGTATTTATACTTTTTTATAAAGGAAATTATCATATATATCACTACATCTATAGGAAATCTTATGTATTAGGTTGGTAACTTCAGGTGTAGTAATGGTAAACTTTTGTGTGGGGATGGTAAGTATACGTATTTGACTGATAATAATACATATTTCCTTTATGTTATTGTCGGTCCAGTTCTCTAATGCTTCATTAGGTATTATCTAGAATACAGTTACATATGAACTTTGGTGTATTTTCTCTCTTTTTATTCCCAAATTCATAAAACACCATAAAATTCCATTTCATTCCATATATCATTAAAACACCAAAAATTAGGAAAAATTATATATATTTAATAAAATTAATGAAAAATAATTTAAAAATGTTTCATGAATTTCTAGTTATGATGATTCATAAAACTGAATAACGAATTTAAATTCTTATATTAATTACCTAGTTTACTTTTATATAAACCAAGTCATCACTATAACATCACTGACCCAGAATCCACTAAACTAGCTCCCCAAGATGGGTTACCATATGACCTCAAGCATGACTCCACATGTGCAAGAGGTTACCGACAAGAATTGATGGTCTAATTTATTAAGTGGGGAAACTATACCCTCTTTATCAGAGTAAACCTTAGAAATAACATATAAAATAAATAAAATTATAAACAATAGATCCAACACTTGCATTACCAACCATTTCCCAAAAATGGTACAAAATTTTAATAGTATTAAATTTATCATGTCTAGCTAACCTTTCCAAAATTGAATAAAAATGAAATAAATCAAAACTGTCGAATCCACAAAACAGATCTTGAATCCAAGTCTAGATACTTATCCTTGCACATCCCAATCCTAACTCAATTCCCTAGAATAGGGTCTTTTCCCTTGTCTTTACCTACAAATATTAAATCTTCTCAAGTACCCAATGGTGGCCTAAGTAGGGTGTGAGTACAACCTAGTAGGCCACCACCAAAGGTGTCTACAAAATAACCAGTCTAAACAAATAGTGCATGAATTTATGAAATAAATGAGAAATCAAACCAAAAAAACATGGATTCCATTAGGAAAGGATATTTACTTTGTACCTTTCCTTTATTATTTCCATTTTCATCACTTATATCATCTTCATTAATTGATTAATTTCCATCACATGTTCTAGGGGTTAGGCTTTTACATTATTTACATAATGTCTTAGGCCTTTCAACTCTCACGCATAAGAGGAATAAATAAAGATTCATATATCACTAGGGTCAACATTTCATAATAAAATACATCACACATACCTTGGAACCTTATTTTATATAGTTTCATCAAATGCCTATGTTAGAGGTATAGAGCCTCGGTCTCCTTCTCTGACTTGTGCATTATGGGGATTGGTTTAGAACCTCAATCTAACCTAACCTGTGGGAAAATATCCTCAAGTCCAATACCCCATAACAACCAATGTAACACCTCAATCTTCCACGGTACACTTCTATTTGAATAATACAGTAGCTTGTGTTGTACGCAACTTTGAGTTCTAACACACACCACAACTAATAAAAGTAGTCGTTATGAATAGTAATACCCAATTTTTAAAATTATAGAAATTTTATATTTCAAAATGGACTTCATTTTTGTATTCGTAATATCAAAATTATCCAAAGTTGAATTTTTTGAGAACTTCCAATTTTTATAAATAGTGAAAAATACTTAAAAACAAATTTTTTAATCAAAGTATTTTATAGTGATAAATTATACTATTGAGTGGTTTTAAAGTATAATTAGAATATATTTTTACTATTTTATCCAATGGTGATCATTTGAATTAATTTCACTTTGAAATTGGACATAAACAATTGTCAATCTTTTGATATATATTGTTTCTTAAAAACACGCTATTTTTTGTGACAGCGGGAATTAATTATAAAATTAATTAATGAAACTTATATGTTTGTAATTTTGTAAAATAGACATAATTTTTGAATTCAGAATAACAATTATAGCTTAGGGTAAAATTTTGGCATTTTTCTGAAAAACTTCAATTTTTGATGAATAGTGAAACCACTAAGTGGTAGTTAAATAACTGATTTTTCATTTAAATGAAATATTACCACTTCTGTGATTTGATTTTCAAAAATCCTACATACATGGTTTTCATTAGGAAGTAAAATGTGGTTCAATGGGATTAAAATATTTTTTTGGTGAATAGTAACTTTTAAGTTTAATTAATCGCGATTAAAGGTAATTAGTGAAATTTAAGGTAAAAATGATATTATAAAAATATGAAAATACCTTTACACTTGTCCTACACCTATTGGATGTGTCATTTCAGACCAATAAAATCCATGGGTCAACTTGGGGACCCCATGGAGCCACTTTTTTAGGAAAATTACATAAATAACTTTTATTTAAAGTTAAAATAAAAATGTCAAAAACATAAGTTGTTTTAATAAAACAATTTTTAAATGGGGTTATACAAGTCATATTTTTTACTATAAATATTAATAAGAAATATAAAACTATTTCCTACATCATTATAATTTTTTTATGATTTTTAGACATTAAATAAATTAAATTATTTATGACACCATGATGATGCAGTGATTACCTCATTAATTAATGATTTTAATAAAATGGAAAGATAATGTAAAATCTAAGCATTACACTTGTCCAAAGCCTATTGGATGAGTATATTTAGAACCCTTATCACCTTATCCTCTAATTATATAGGTTTGGGACCTTTAGAATCCAAAACCATTGTATAATAAAGTAACATTTCATTACTTTCCAAGAGTGCCCCTCCTCTCCACTTATAAAAGGCCCCCACCTCTACCACCTTACTAACACATTCAAAGCCTTTTGGGTTGGACAAACTCTGCCCAAATACTCTCCCAACTTCCCTCCCTTACTCCTAGAAGCCTCACTTTGGTCAGAATTATTCCCAAGGAATCCTTTGGCTCAAATCAAAAGAGTTACCAGATTTTAAGGTAATGTCTTCGCTTATGTTATTTTGTTTTATTTTGATTATCCAACCCCCTAAAATCTTTTTATTCATTTATTTTGTAACAACACCAGTATCCTAAATATACTAGGATGTTTTTAGAAGAATTATTCGAGCTACACTCACACACACCTACATCTAATGGTTAAAGAACATATTGTTTCTGTGGATGGTGAATTTCTGCCCCACGAAACGATGAGTGTTCAACACTCATATAACACCTTCAAAGGTGGCCATTAAGATGTCACTCTATTTATACATGATATATAATATGTTTATGTTTTACTTAAGTTTATGTATTCTTCATTTATGGCATACCTTTATTGTTTCCATTATGGGTAAACGCGATATTTTCATTTTAGGAAGTGTGGACTACCGCCCCCTCAAAGTGATTTAAATCATTAATACCATATGTGGGATGTATAAAGGATGGAGTAAATGATATTATATATGATATTATACTGGAACTATAATATAACTTTATATCATTATTATTTCATTAAATACGAAATAGAAATTAAAGTAGCGTTCATGCGTACGTACGGCTTACCGTCTCCATGAACGGTGCATTTCATTTCTTACCTCTAAACGTTATGGAATATTATAAATGCATGTATATACTGGATATATATGAGATATATGATATCTATATCATGAATATAATTCTGGATATAATGGATATATCACCACATGAACAACTTGTAATTATAAGAATTTTATTTTTGACTCAAGTACCTAAGATCGAAGAAATGACCGTTATAAACTTAAATAATTACATAATGTTCATGACATGGTAATAAGTGATATAAAAGGAATAATGAACTTGAAAAGGTTCTTAAGAAGGTATAGATTATCTCTAGTTTATTATTTAGCAGATCAAATAATGGTCGAGTGAATTCGGACACGAGGTAAGGGAACTTCTTAACCCAATTTCTATTCTTTGGGTTAATCTCCTACTTTCAAATTATGTCAGGATATTATTATGTCCTATCTTGTATTTTTAATTTATTTATGTGTACTTATAGTCAATACACATAATAGATCTACTTTATTTAAAAAATGATCTTTTTAAGGGTCTTCGTCTCAATCTCCTTTCATTGAGGCATATTTTGTTTTATACACAACTTTCTTTTATACGGTGTATAAACCCCTTTGACTTTGACTTTTATTCAAAAAGGAATATTTTTTTACTAAGCATTTTACTAAATGACAAAAGGAATGTTTTTGTCTTACATATGCGGCGACAATGACTTCTCCTCCGCCGTGACCATTATTTGTGTTTCAGCTTCCTCTACAAGACATAACTTTTTAAATGAAAAATAAATACAATGTTTTAACTTTCGTTTATTTTGGTATTGAAAATGGTTTTGAAAGTGTTTTTATTATATCCATGTGTTGTATTGATATCTTGTGATTGAAATGTGGAAATTTTATGTTTCCTTTATGCACATTTTGTGTGATATGATATGTTTAAACCTGTTCATATGAGGAATGCATTGGACTTAATAAGTGACGGATGGAGCCCGCTATAGCTCCTCGATGCATCGGTAGGTCTCATGAGACAAACTAGTGTCTTTGCATGAGGCCTTGAAAAAATATTATTTATGGTCTTGGCACGAGGCCTTGACTACATGGTTATGATAGTCTGGCATTATGCATTCCATCATTATAAAAGTGGTTATTGATATTGCATGTGATTATTCGACCAGTAGAATATCCATGTGAATAAGCAAATGGAATTATCTCATTTTACTTTTACCATATTATGTTAAAGATCAAGTTTAAAAGGCCTTTGTTTTAGTTATACACTGCCTTAAATGTTTATTTTTATTTATGAAAGCTTCCTCTATATTGTTATCCTTACTAAGCATCTGAGCTCACACCTTCCAATGTTTTAAATTTTCCAGGATGTGAAGAAGTATATTATGAATGACCTGTGGGGATAGTATGAGGGGATATGAAGAAAATATGTTTTTGTAGTTTTGTATTACTTTATGATGTAATGTAAAACTTATGAATGTATCTAGTGTTCCAAGGCTACTAAACTAATCGGTCTTTCGAGACTTGGTCTTTTGTGATCATGCCAATGTTACGAAGTAATGCACCAACTCAGGGTAGCTGGGGTCGGGGCATCACAACCAATCCATCGAAACATGCTTATTTATACATTTACCACATATATCATATCAAAAAAGAAACATAATCCATAACATATAACAATCACATTTCACATTTTATTTAACACATAAATCACCCTTATTCTTTAACACATTAACACAATTACCATTTACATGGCCAATCCCATTTAACCCATTTCACTATTTTATGCATTATCCCATTAATGAGATTCCATTACAATTTATAACTCATTTGAAACACTTATTAATTCACAATAATTTATCTATTAAACATGTTAACCATTTCATATGAATTAACCCTCTTATGCATTCAAGTTCATTTCTTATATCATTTAGAATAATTTCCTTTATTAAAATTTTGTCAATTCAGGTTAAGACAAACAATACCTTATTCTATTACCAAAATATAGACACTAATATTCATTTTACCTTTTTAATTTAATCTAGTATACCAACATTTTCATCAAGGGATCTACCTTACCACAAATAATTTTTTTGCTTAGAATTACCATTTTCAATATTCAGAACCGTTGGAACACCCCATGGGTGGAACTAGATTGGTCTATTCAACCTCAATGCACCCCACAGGGGTCATGAGGGGATAAAATACCCACTTATACAACCATTTTTACAAAATATTACTAAGTATATTAAACGCACAACAAGTAGAATGAAAACTCACAAACATGAAATCACAAAAAAACATAAAGACTATAGGATATAACTTGTATACAACCTACCTTGAATATGAAGATTAATTAACTCTCAACCTTAACCTTAGATCTATATTTAAGCACCTTTTGAATCCTTAACCTAAGATCCCAAAAAAATAGGGTTTTAGGGCTTTAAAGGAAGAATATTGAATCAACAATCCCTAATACAGAAAATATAAGAATAATGTGATATTATACTTACAAAAAGATTCCATTTGCAACCAACGTCACTCTTAATAGCCTATAATCGAAGTATAATGATCCCGCGGAAGCTTCGGAGGGTTTGGTTTATCACTAGGGTTGATAGGAGGAGAAATGGGGAATAAATTGGGTGAGAACTTAAATTTAACAGGGGTAGTTTGGTAATTTTTTAATCGTTAATGTCATGCTATGTTTGGCACTCGCATGGTTTTCACTAACTCTGTAAAAACTATGAAACATTAATAGAATAGCATGTTTTCCACTTTATTTAATGTCCCAATCCCCAAAAACACATCCAAACCTCTTTACACACCCTGTAGCATTTATTTATCCAAAATTATGGGATTAAAACCAAAATTTAAAAAAGGAAATACCATAAAAATATTCAAGATCTTTCAAACTCCCCACCTTATAACAGCTCATCCCCAAGCCGCACTTCCAAGAATCACTGAGATTTTGAAGAAAAAAGTTACAGAAAATGGGCCCACATATATGACTCCCTTTCTAAAGTACCTTCCTAAGCATTACCATGTTTCCAAAAACCATGAACCAAAGGCGCGGTCTTATACTAGAATACTTTCTTGATATGATCCATAATACGAACTAAATGAACCTCAAAGGATGCATCTATCTCAAGCTCAACATCCTCATCATCGATCACATGAGATGGGTCTAGGTGATACTGTCGAATTTGTGACAAATGAAAAACATCATGCATAACACTATACTACTGTGGAATAGTTAATTGGTATGCTACCGGTCAAATCCTCTCAACAATCTCAAACATCCCCATGTACTTGGGAGTTAACTTTCCCTATTTTTAAATCTGATGGTTCCCCAACCCTGGAGACACCCAAAGAAAAACATGATCACCAACCCTGAACTCAAGAAGACTATGAAACCAATATTCATATGACTTCTATCAACTATGAGCCATTTTCATATGCTTCAGAAACAACTAAATATATTCTGATGTCTCGTTCAAAAGACTTGGTCCCAATAACTTTGATTTCCTAGCCTCTAACCAACATAAAAAATAACTACATGTTCTTCCATACAGTGCTAAAACAGTTCCATTTGAATCATGTCTTCGTACCTATTTTTCAAATAAAACTCAACAAGAAGAAATTTATTTTCCCAAAATCCATAAATATTTATGAAAAAATCCCTCAACATGTCATTTAATATCTAAATGGTATACTCTAACTTGACATCAATATATGGGTGAAATGATGTACTGAAAAACACTCGGGGTACCTATATCCTTTTATAATCCTTTCCAGAAGTGTGATGTAAAATGTAGATCATGATCTGAAACTATAATTTACATCATCACATGAAACTATGCTACTTATAAAATAGAAAACTCAATCAATTGATCTATAGTTATGGATTCTTGAATAAATAAGAAATGATCCACCTTAGTTAAATGATCAAAAACTACCCAAATTGCATCATTATTCGAAGGAATCCTTGGAAGTACCAGAAGAAATTCCATCATCACTTCATCCCATTTCCATCTTGGAATAATAAATTGATGTAAAAAACCACCTGGCCACTAATTATCAGGCTTTACCTTCTATAAAGTAAGACATCTCACCGCAAAACATTCCACCTCTTTCTTTATACCTGGACACTAATACATCTTATGAAGATGATGATACATTTTTAACAACATGAATTCACTTCCACTTCGATGCATGAAACTCACACATAAACTCCTATAACATACATGCTTCTAGAACAAAAAAACCACGATCTTGAATGATCCCATCATGGCCAGATATCCTACCCGAATGTGATTCCCCACCTTTAAAATTTACAATCAAATCAAAAAAAATTGGATCCTCACACTGCCTATCATTGATCAATATCAAAAGCAAGGAATCAAATGTAAAATATTTATGGGTAATATACCTCTAGACATCCTAAAATTCAAGATACATCTCAGCAAAAAAATAAATCATCCCCCACTTAGAATATAATTCTTAAATGACCTTATTTTGAGTCTTATGGCTCAAATAATCTACAATAGGGTTTCCATTTTTTAGTGTATAAACCATATCGAAATAAAAGGACTCCATTTATTCAACCCATATTCACTCACTATGATTCAAATCATGCTGATAGAAAAATATACTTCTGAATATTATGATTGATATACACCATAGATTGTTCTCCCATAAAATTTTGTCTCCAACACTTTATGGTATACACCACCATGGCCAATTCAATGTCATTAAATATTAATTCCATTAATGAGGTCTCGAATATCATGAACCATATGCAACCACCCGACCATCCTGCATCTATTCCTCCCCATTCCCAACAATAGATTCATCACAAAACAAGATATACTCTTTACCTGGCTCGAGAAGACTAGAACTGATGTGGTGTTAAAACTCTTCTTTAATTCTTATAAGGAATTATCACATCCCTCGGACCATTAAAACTCGATTACCTTCTTGGTCAAGACCAAAAGTGGTGCTATAAAATGAGAAATTTATTTAATAAACATTCGATAATAACCGAACAACTGTAGAAAGCATTGGATATCTGAAACATTCTTGGGATGATACCAAGACACCCCCACCTACACATTCTACAAATCTACAGACACACCTTCCTCTGAGATGATGTACCCTAATAAATACACCTTGTTAATCAATATTTTACACTTGGATATCTTGGTGTATAGAATATTCTATCTTAGTATATATAGGATGAGGTCAAGATGTTTGGGATGATCATCATGGGTTTTGGATTACACTATGATGTCATCAACAAAGGAAACTGTGAATTTTTCTAGGTTAGGATGAAATATTTTGTTCATTAATTCCATAAAAACTATCATGGAATATTTAAACTATAATGGAATGATAAAAAACTCATACAACCTATACATGCTCCTGAAGGCAGTCAGTAGTATATCAGAATGTCTCACTCTCAGTTTGTGATATACTGATGTTAGATCAATCATTTAAGACCCTGAATCTTCTTTTAACTGGTTAAAAATATCATAAATACAAGGAAGAAGGTATCAGTTCTTAATCATCATCTAATTAAGCCTCTTATAATCAACACACAACTATATAAATCCATTAGATTTATTGGAAATCAGCATAGGAAATCCCAAAGGTGATGTACTATGTTGGATAAAACCTTTATTCTACAATTCCTCTAACTGATTCTTAAGCTCCTAAAGTTTTACTGGTGCCTCTTTATATGGTGGAATGTAAATTGGTTCTTCCATTGGCATTAACTCTATCGTGAACTCAACATCCCTCTCAGGTAGAAACCCCAAAAATCCTTGGTGAATAAATCCTAAAACTGATCCACCGATATAAGAAAGGTGGACTACTCTACTCCACCATAATCAATCATGAGATAAGACACTTAGGATATGAGTTCCCCCAATTTATAAAAAACTAGCCCTAAATGGACTGCCCAAACATCCCTTTAACCCAAATGGATATACATGTCTCTCTTAAGAGATGTGAATGTTACCCAGAAATGGTAATAGTCAAATTATTTCATGTATAACACTAGCTATTAAATCCCCAAAATGAAATCAAATACTGAAATATCAATCACAAACAAATTCCATAGCAAAAGGTACCCACCAACCTCGAGTGCACACCCCTTACACTGCTTGATATTCTCTACCAGTACCCCTAGTTGTGTATCAATCGACATAACCCACACATATGATCCATTTATAGACCTAACAAAACTAAAAACTATGAAGAAATGACAAAATATGAGCTACCTATGTCAAATAAAGCACTAACAATCACCAAGGCCACAAGAATCATACCTTGAATAGTTTATGTCCCAACTTTTCCACCTCTAGGTGTAGGCTGAACTATATGAAGCTAACCTACCACTCTTCCATACTCCCTGGTCTGAGTCCCTAGTGCTAAACTACCATGCTGGTATAGAATCTCTTGTCGTAGAGTCTCATGTACACCACCTCTAGCAGTACGACCAGTCAAAATCCAACATCCTTCCTGGTATGGGGTAACTGATCCCTTCCAACACTCAAAATCAACCTCAATCCTCCATATGTGCCCAACAATCGAAGGATCTTATAGAACCTCTACACATTCCCCATTATTCTACACACTCAGCACCCAACTGGTGGTTGGGGCACTCACCATGCCAATGCCCCAATTTTTCCACACTGATTGAAAAACACATGGTCACCACTTTGAGAGGCTAGTTTTCTATATGGACCAATCTATGCACTTCCTCCCTTATGAATATTTCTGAAAGGACACATCTTAGCCTTGCAATTTGTGTCAATGGTTTCTGAAATGGGAAACACAAACCCACTTCCTGAAGACTCTTCATGTAATCTTCTGAAATAGAAGCATGAACCCCCACTTATAAAAACCTATTCAAATAGAATATTTTCCCTGAATACTTGATCTTATGTCTAATACCATCCTAGAAACACCTCGTCGTTGCATCCTCATCTTTTTCTAATGTTGGAACGAAGCATTACATGTTCGTGAAATGACCGGCATAATCCATCACTGACATTGTTCCCTGGGTGAACATCACAAAATCTACATCTCACTCCTATCTCAATTTCTATAGAAAAAATTGTTCCAAATCATTTCTTGAAATCATTCCACGGAATACCTTCAGCCTTATGAGTCTCGAACAAAAATCCCACTAGCACATTGTCGGTCCCCCGAACATGTAGGCTTCTAACATGACACTTTTCTATGTAGTAGTCTCCAAGTGATCCAAATTATTCTAGATAGACTCTATCCAGAAATTTACAGCCTCGAGTCTACACTCTCTAGAAAACATTGGAATAATTTGCAACTAAAACTCTCTACTTAGATCATGAATACATGGTATTTCACACCCTGGGGAAAGTTCCATCATCTGAATAAAATGAGAAATGTTCTTACGGAATTACTCATCTCACTGATTACCCTGAATTGCCATAATTTTCTACCTCACTTCTATAGGAGTATGCTCAGTGAAATCCTCTTATAATGCAACTAGTACATGTCAACATGGTACCATATTTCTACAATTTCAATAACAGTCCTTAAAACATATAACATAAAGCATCCAAAACATATATAAAACAAAGATCTTCACTCTCTATAAACAACCAATTTCGCATACACTATCACAAATGACCTTTTCAAGTCTAGAAAAATACCCTAAACCAAACCTATGAAGGTTCATGGATATGTTGAGGTAAACCAACATAAAGTGTAAAAAGTACCTCATTAGACACCCCCTTTTAAGAAAAAATAATTTCTAAACTCACAACATAATTTTTCTCTCTTAAGCACAATTCACTTTTCACAATTTGTTACAACGAATATGTTAACAGATTTACAACCCTTCATTAAGCACAATTTTCTAACCATTTATTATCCTTTATCCTTTTACCCATTCTCATCATCTTTATTAGTCACCTTTTTTTAAACGTTTAAGAATGTGAAATGCATCCTACCCTCCATGTCACACACACCCATCTTAGGTGTACCTATCACGATGTGTGAAACCTATATCCCTATGCTCATACAATGATGCATGAATTCAAAAAATCATGGAAATATATACATGAGAAATTATCATAAAACATACACATCGCACAACAAGCGCATCACCTAATGGTGAAATATCATTCAACTGTAACAACAGACATCAAGAACAACAATTTCCACACTGGACTCTTGGGTTTTCCCTCAAATATAGGTTAGGTACTCCCAAGAATGATCTAATTTACAAGGCTCAACACATCCTAATTTCCCATCTACCATCCCTAATAATAAGACCATAGAAAATAACCACTTTGTTTCCGCATTGTAATTTCCTCTTCCCGGAGGCCACTAAACCAGTGCACCAAGCCGAGTCACCATATGACCTCATGTATGGCTCCTCATATTCCAAAGGTTGATGACTAGAGGTGAGGGATAAATGCATCAAGTGGGGTGACTATTACTTATTTATCATAGTAATCCTGAGTTGATAACATATGAAATAAATAAAATAAAAAAATAATAGATTAGAAACATGAATTACCAACAATATCCTAAATAGGGTAAAAACAAAATCCACAATAAATGTATCATGTCCTTCTAAAAGTTTCATAAGTGGAGAAACCTAAAATAAATAGAAACAGTTGAATCTACAAAATGGTTCTGAAACAATGTATGGATCCTCATCCCTACACATACCAATCCCAACTCAACTATTTAGCATATGGCATCTTTACTTGTCAGGACCTGAAACCTTGAAATCTTATTAGGAACCCAATGGCAGTATGAGAAGGGTTTGAGTACAACTCAAGAGCCCAACATCGATACTTTCTACAATATAACTAATCTAAATAGATAGTACATTAAGGTATGAAATAAATGAAAATTCAAACCAAAGGAAACACAGGTTTCGTTATCTAAAAATGGTTACTTAGTCCACTTCTGTTATTAATTCCTTTTTCATTACTTATGCCATCTTCATTACTCAATTAATTTCCATCACATTTTCTATGGGTTTTTAATTTACATTATTTACACAACGTCCTAATTAGGTTAATTATCATGCATAAGGTGAATAAATCAAGATCTTTTTCTCACTAGGGTCTACATTTTATAATCAAATACTTCATACTTACCTTGGAACCTAAATCCAGGTAGTTTCAATAAATTCATTTGTTAGAGGTATAGTGCCTCAACCCCCTTCTCTAACCCATTGATTATGGGGTGGGGTTTAGATCCTCAGTCTAACCTGACCCATGGGTGTAGATCTCCATGTACATTACCCCCACAATGACAAAGCCATGTGCATATTCATATTTATCCATTTACCACATATACCATATCACAAACCAAACATAATCCATAATACATAACAATCACAATTCACATTTCATTTAACATATAAATATCCCTTATGCCTTAACCTGTTAACATAATTACCATTAACTTAGCCTATCTCATTTAACCTATTTCCTCTTTTTATGAATTATCCCATTAATGATATTCTATTACAACTCATAAATAATTTTAAACACTTATCAATTAACAAGAATTTGTCCATTAATCATGTTCTCCATTTTATATACATTAACCCTCTAATGAATTCATGTACATTTCATAAATTATTTAGCACAATGTCCATTATTACAACTTACACAATTCATGTTAACCAAAAAAATCACTTATACCATTAACAAAATATTGATAGAACTATTAATTTTCAATTTTAAAATTAATTTGTTGTACAAATATATTCTTCATTGGCTCTACCTTATCAAAAGTCATTTCTGGGCTAGGAATTTTCAGTTTTTAAGTTCAAAATCATTAGTGCACCTGATGGGTGGCCCAAAATCGGTTTAGTCCACCTAAATGCACCCCATGAGGCTCTTGAGGGGTTAAAACCCCTATTTTTATTATCATTTGTACCAAATATTACCAATTACATTAAACACACAACAGGCAGAAAGAAAATACACAACCATCCAAGGACAAATAAACATAGAGACTATGGGATATAACTTATAGACCAGCTATAATTAATCCAAAGATGTACCTACCCTCAACCATAGACTTAGATCTAGATGCAAGAACCCTTTGAATCCCCAACATAAGACACATTAGAAAAAATATGGTCTAATCCTTTTTAAAATGAATAAAAAATCTACAAGGCCTAATCCAGAAAAGACAAGAAAGAGGAATATTAGACCCACTCATAGCTTTGATTCACAACCAATGGCACTCAAAATGTCTTAGAATCAAAGGATAATGATACCTTGGAATCAAAGGATAATGTTTCTGATCACTAAGGTTTATATTTGGAGTAATTTTCAATAAATTGGGTGAATGCTTAAAAATACCAAGCGGGAAATTTGGTAATTTTACACATTTTAATGGGGCGCATGGTTTTCAAAACCATGCACCAACCACGCGCTTGCCTATACCCAATAAGGGTTAAGCTATATAGCTGCCTATGGAAGAATCCACAGCTTGGATAAACATGTTCCAAATATTTGATAATCCCCTATCTAGTGTTTCATGGTTCTTCTTTCCCCCTCACACTATTTTCATTAACCGTGTACAAACCATGAAACATGCACAGAATGGCCTAGTGTCCCCTTTCTTTCATGTCGTGAGCACCCAAAACACCCTCGATCCTCTTCAAAAACATAGTAAACAATTATTTATCCATAATTAGTGGATTTAAAACAATATTTAAACAATTAAATACCTTCATAATGTATGGGATTCTACAATCACCCATTCACGCATATATCCAAACTTTTCTTTACCTTGTTAAATAATTAGTTATCTTCTTATATCCATTGATCACCTTAACACATGCTATATAAAATCTTTGGTTTACCATGGTGGATTCTTATGATTTCAAAAATGGCCTCATTAATCCCATTTTCACACATTCACCCACAATATAAGAGCATGTTGAGTAAATTGTTTATAACTCATTTAACAAAAACCAACCCTTCACTTTTTATTTTCACAAATGAGTTTATCATAAATTAAATTATAAATAAAATCATATTTTATTAAAAATATACATATACAAATATTTTCGTTATCATAATCTCTTAATGAATAATAATTAAATTAAACATCTCATAGAAATGTTTTGAATCCACCTACAAATAATATATTTGTTGTTTTTTCTATAGCTTCTTAAATGGATTGTACTTTCACGGTTTACCCCTAAATATTATCATAATAATCATTAATAAATCAAAATACATAATTAATAGGTAAAAAATCTCAACTTTTAAGGAATTTATAATAACCCCTTCCATATTGGAATGGCCTCATGAAACTTGTTTTTAGGATTTAATGACCACTACTAAGTTTTGTGACCCCTTATAGCTTATCAATTAAACAATTAAAATAACATATAAAATTTTTCTACACTCACTAGATAGTGGTGAGTAGAGTCGATCCATGGGGAATTGATGAGAAGTTATATTAGCTTTATATATGCCTAATCTGCTTAAAACAAAAAATGCAATGATGAAAGGTAGACAATTACTATTAGAAATGAGGTGGAGAGTAAATGAAAAGTTAGGGGATTTAGTCTTAAACTATGTTTAGAGAAAGATAATGAATAAGAAATAAATGGAAGGGTACTTGAATTACAAGATAAATAAATGGTACACTATGAGAATTTAATAAACTAATAATGAAAATCAGACTACTAGAAATATTTACAACCTCTATCAAGAATTATAGAAACCAATTAACTAATAAAGTGTATTTGTTAGAAAAATACCTTCCTAAAGTAGTGAAAATAAGTGATCAAGGTCATTTAAAATATTTTAAATCATACAAATACTAAATTTTGATGTTTTTTAATTATTTTTCTAGAGTTATTAGATATATTAAATTGGTAAAAAGATTTCGAAATATCCTTGAGATACATCTTCAACTATTATGATGACTATAATGAAATAAAAAGCCTATAAGAGAATAATTTTAGTGATAAAGTAAATAATAAAGAACATGAAATGATTAACAAATTGAATTAAAAATAATTCCCTTGTTAATTAATATATGGTGTATGATTGAATAAGAAGAAATAAAAGGCACAAATAATTGAAATATAGATGAAGAAAAATAAAAGGATAATAAAAAAATATTCCCTATAAAGAAGATGTCTTTCAATCCCCATTTCATCTTTATCCTTATCTCTTTCATTAAAGTGAAACTCATGAAACAAACAAAAAGTACCATGCTTCCCTCCAAAGGTGTTAGATTCCAATACCAGAGTGTGTTCATAAAACGTGGTATCCCCTTCTTTTTCTAAATATATGAACACTTTATATTTTTTTAATATGAAATTACCCTCACCGCCACTATTCTAGAGGACAGCTCATCATTTGCATTCATCTTCCGTCCTTTTCACTTTCCAATAATTACATCAAAACCATTATAATAGGATGGGCTCCATTGAGAAGTTTTTTCTTCAGTGCCAAGTAGCATGAATTGGTACATGGATCCTAAATTTTTATAGACATCAATTGCCTGGGAAATAAATTCTAGAATCATCCCAAGAATCTCTTTTGTTGCTATGGGCATGACTATCATCAATGTTTACTTGTTCGTTGCTGGACTGAAGTTATCTAAAAATTTAATATTTATATTACCAATATTAAATCACCATAAGTTTGTGTATTACATCTCCCATAAAATTTATAAAATAAATGATTCCTCAACCTTACTTCAATGTAGTCTCATGTACTTGATTATAATTCGGAATTAAATCTAAGATATTTTATATATTAATAGAAATTATCCCAAAACTCGATGTTTTGAAATATAAATTCATCGCCTTCTAATTGTAGTGAATACACCTTAGGGACTCAATATTTAATTGAATCTCCATTAAATCATAGCATAAAACTCCAAGTGAGTGCACTAACATGGATTTATAAAAGAGGTATTGGAAAATAATAAAGACTCGCTATATTATTTAAATTTTCGTATTCTTACAATAGGGGGGATGAGGAAAACTACGGTATTAGGTTCTATAAAAAACCTTGATTATACATCAAAAATTATCCACCCACCCAAATTGAAAACTCAAAATCTCAATCTTCCCAATTTTTCTTACATACTCAAATTTAACTACATGAAATGGATCTATAAAAACAGGCCCTATAAAATGAACATAATTATTGTAGTGAACTTGAGATACACTAGTCAATATTTGAGTTCCACTTCTATTTTTTATCAACTCACATGTAATCAACCCTAGGATGAACTTAAATGTTGAAACTCAGCATATTCATTTGGATTTGGTCTGGATGGTCATTATGCATACTAGATCCAAGAAATTGGAATCCCTAGTTTGATATAATGAACCATGAATAGGAATGATTAGTTCACTTTATTATTATAGAATCTGGGGCTGGGTCACATACGATATCTTTGGATGTGGGATTCATAGAATCTTTCCCAATCCAATGTTAGATGATTATATTGCAATGTATCATCAGTATAAAGCACAAAATTGGTTGGATTTATAATTTTGGTTGAATATATTTCTTTCAGTAATTATTCAGTATATAATGGTATATATAAGTAACAGGCATGACTGATTTAAATACAATTGTGATATCGTGGAATTTACATAGCAACATGGAGTTAGACCTCATGGTAGTTTGAAATTTTTTTCAGCCTTTTCACATGGTAAGTTTAGATACCATAAAAACCTCACAGTAACTTTAGGAGCCTAATAAATATTAATAAATAGTGGATTAATCAACCACAACATAAAAAATTATTGAAGCCTCAACACTTCTTCTTGTAGAAACTTCCGATAAAGACACGATTTCATCCCTTATTCATGCAGTCACTCAAGCATGGTCAGTACACCTAATGTGGATCTTATTTTCAATAAAATTTAAAATTATAATGTTATATCCATTAATGATGAAAAATAAAATTTTAAAAATAATAATTGAATGATTTTCATGGATTAAAAAAATGAATATATTTCTAACAATTAAAATATTTTCTTTTTGAATTTTCATATTTTTCCCAATAAAAACAATTGAAAAAAATATATTTATTTTTTATAAAATTAGACACACATTATATAAAAATTAAAATAACATATAGACATTAAAATTTCATATTAATATTCCATTAATTTGAAAATTAATACTTGAAATTCATTTTCAGAAAAAATTAAAAAAGTTCATAATTTAGCATTTTTCTAAACAAAATAAAACAAATGAATTTAAGACAGAAAATTATTAACTTCAATGAATAATTTCATAAATTCACTATTAGACTCTAATTTATCCAATATTCAGTAATTTTTAATTTAAAAACCCATTTAAATTAAAACCACATTAAATTTTGAAACTTAATGTGTAAAAACATACATAAATAAGTTCCGCATCAAAATTTACCACACATATGATATTTATTTTTCTCAAGAAATCAACTTAACAAATTTAGTGTAAAATAATTATTAATTATAAAAAACTAAAATTCAATGAAGAATTTCTTTTCAAATGAGTTTTCCCAAATAAAAACTCACTTGTAAAATGTGTGATTTCCATCTTAAAACAAAGTAATTTCCATGAAAAAACTGGTTTCATGTTTTACCATTATTATTGAATTTGAAAATTTAATAATGATCTAAAAAAACTTAAATTATCATTTAACTAAACATAAAATAATCTATTTACTTCTTGGTGAACTAAAATTCATAATTAAACATCTTAGTATAAATATACTTACTTTATGATGAGTAAACTTTAATAAACATCTGAATGAAATAATTAACTCATTCAAGAGTTAAAAGAATAAAATAATGGAAAGAGGTAGAATTGATACACAAATTAGTATTTAAATTTCATAACCCTTTTAAAATAAAATATTATTAATTTAATTCAAAATAGAATGTCTAAAGAAAATGAAAATTGTTTAACATATGCCCAATATTGTACCAAAAGAAAATTATTACGATAGGTAAAGAATGTGATTTTCCAAAAAAAAATTATAGGGTAAAATAAATAAACCACTCAAAGTTACACAATAGTATTCAAATCTCAATAAAAATTTTGAACCACTGAAATTGATAAATTGAATCCAAAAAAATAGTAAATTTTGAAAGAAAAAATAAGTTATTTTTATGTTCCTTACATTAAAGTGTAGTTCAAAGAATTTAATACCCCTCACCCACAAATTAAATCTAAAAATAACCCCAATGTTAAATATCAAGCTGGGAGAAACATTTTAAAACAACTTAAGTTCAAAAACATTTAAATTTGAGTAATTCTTAATCATATTCAAGGGTAATAAGATAGTTCAAACAGCATGTTTCAACAATTTATAAAGATTCATTAAAATATATTTTAAAATGTAATATATATTTTCCTTTATAAAAATACACAATAA
This sequence comes from Viscum album, assembly GCA_963277665.1. Taxonomy (NCBI): domain Eukaryota; kingdom Viridiplantae; phylum Streptophyta; class Magnoliopsida; order Santalales; family Viscaceae; genus Viscum; species Viscum album. Next base: position 1,298,681,482 of record OY728140.1, on the reverse strand, counting down.
ATTTCAATTTGGATCAGGATACTGGATGTAAATCTTTGACTCTATAAAACATCTTCTTTTTGGAAAAATATTCTCATGTTTTTCAAAAAAAAAATTGTTTATTAAAATTTTATTTCAAAGAAGGTTCATAAGGATATTAAATTGTTAGAATTAATCCATAAATGAAATCCATGAATTGTAATAAAATTTGAATTAATAAAATGTTAGAAAAATTAAAGAAATCACCCCCTCTTGTTTTCATATTTTTAGTATATTTTAACAAAATTATATTATCAAGGAAGTATTAAAGTATATTTAGTAACAAAAATATCAAATAAGAATATGAATCAGAAACCCAAAAAAAAATCCATTATTCATTCTACACATAAAATGTTCTAAGTCCACTTGGATTAATGACAATAATGAACCTTAAAAATAAATGTAGATAATTAATCATCTTTGGATCACAAACATAAAAGAGAAATATACAAAATGAATAAAAATAAAATAGTGTGTAGTGATGTTACAGGGATTCGATTGAAAATTTTTTATGATTTTTTTCAGGAAAAAGTGATAAGAGTGTACAAATTCAATAAAAAAATAATGGTAAATTTTAATCAAAAGAAAATAGAAAAACAAAAATAAATTAACAACCATGGTTTACATACCATGTAATGTTAGTTTTAATGTCCACATCTATACTTCCTTCAATAACAAACTCTAGTCACTGGTAGGATATGGTTTTCTATGTATTAACCACCATAGGTGATATTCCCATATATTATTATAAAAATTAATAAAGCCCTACATAGCTGAATATTTTCCCTAGAAACACCCCCTCACTAACGAAAGAAATTTCACGAAAATATCCCACGGAAGTGAAAATATGATCAAAAAATTCAACATCATTGGAGGTTTCAAGATAATTAGGAGTAGGCCCAAAATAATGGACTCCCCAAAGATCTACCAAGAACCCCTCACATCATTAATAGAAAATATTTCACTAAAATTACTCTTCTAAGGAGTGTTTTCCATAGTTTGAATTAACTTAGACTTGATGAATTTAAAATTTAATTGGAGGAACATTTGTGTATTAGGAGTTACTAGGGTTGTGATATACTGCTCATAGCTTCCTTTCTCACATAAAATATCAAAACTCTCAAAAAAAAGGTTTCAAAGATATGATTTATACATATAAATTTTAAGAAGAGTTTTTAATTAATATTCTACGAAAATTTTGAAATAGAAATCACATGGTATTCTTCTTCCAAATTACCCTCTTCTTAAAACTGAAATGCACCACCAAATTTAGATTAGGAAGGCAATTAAAACTATGGATGATTGATATTTTCTCCTGAAAAAAATCATACTTCCCTAAATTATGATTTTCTTCCGCAAATTCCTCATCTAAAAAAAGAAACTCATCAATCACTACTTTAGGAAATTTATTTTTACTTAAACTTTTAAGTGTGTTCTTATTTTTTATTTTAATATCAAGTTCCATTACGTTGTCCTATAAATAAAAATCAGTGGAGTATTATAATTAAATTCAATGGGAAATTTATTAGTTTAGTTCCATAAAAAATAGATTCAAAAGATTCTATATTCAACCAATCTTCCCCAAGCTGATCGACACTATTTTCCATTTTAATAAACAAAACCTCAAGGGATTCATTAGTACGAAGACAATAGATTTAAATATGATTAGAAAATAGTTTTTCAAATTGAACTCCCCCAATATCCTGACAAATATCAATAATAATATTGGTGTGGCTCCATTTATCAGAGTAGATAAGTTTAATTTTCAAATCGTGTTCAAAATTTTCAATTTTTAAATGTCTTAATCGAATTTTTTCTTCACCTATATCCCAAACTATAAATTATATTTCATTTTTTAATAGTTCAGGAAAACATGTTGAATTATATTTAAAATTTTCATCCCCATCCTCAAAATTTTTTGTAATCTAAGAAATCACACCCTTAAAACCACCTATAACAATAAAAATATTCATTCATAAGAATTTATAAAACTATGGGGAATTATTTTTCAAGGTATTGTTCATTCTCATTATTATCTACCTTAACTATTTTAGAGTTATTTCCATCATTTATAGAGTCCCACATTGAGTAATTTTTCTCATCATTAGATTCAAATTCCTAAAAATACATTGGATTTTGATTAATTTTAGAATCACTTGCCACTGTATTATAGTTTTCAAAATCCCCAAACTCATTTACTTAATCTAAAAAAATTATTTTTTTCTTGATTATTCAATTTTTTTTAAATTCCACAAGTTTCAATTTTTGATTTTTGAATTCTAGATTCATGAGCATCATCAAATTAATCAAATCTATCAATCATTTTCTATAATAAAGCTTTAAAAACTTATTTATTAATGGGTTTAAGGTTATAAAAACATTGGTTTTAAATAAATTAAAAATCAATTCATGGTTTTTTATAGAAACACTTCCATGAAATGAACAAATATCAGTGAAAAAATAAAAAAAAATTGTTGGTTCTTAAGCCTTCAAAAATCTACTTACTACTATGAAACTACAAATAATTTTCAAAAAAAAATCCTCAAACCTAGCATAAAAATATTTCAACAACAATAGAAAATACAAATAATTCAATCATAAATGAAAAATAAAAAAAATATATTTCTAATAATAAATAAGACACAATAACATAAATTTAAATTACAATTCATAACAATTAATATATTGAAACAATATAAAATTTTCTGAAATATTTTTAAAGTTTTCAAAATTATATTTTTAAAACACTAAGAATGTCAATGTCAATTATTACCTAAAAATGACAATAAATTTTAAAAAAAATCATTTGAAGTGTTAAAATATCATGTAAATTTTCTTAATCTCTCTAGATAATGGTGATCATGTCATATCCTTAGGCAATGGGGTTACAATTTTAAAGATTATTATTTGTTGGATATGGTAACCTAGAACAAACTACTTTGTATATAATATTATAGTTGTATTATATGAATTTTATATTAATATTTAAATTACATATCACATATTAATTGTTTTTTAGAGTAATATAAATTTGATAATTTCAAATATAACCTTTCACATTGAAAAGTTCATAATAGTTTCCCTCTATGATGATAACCTTGAAATTCAATTACAATTTCCTAAATATAGTTCAGTGGTAAGATAATATAATATTGTTGGGAATATATTATTTTGATAGTCATGTGTGAGTAATTTTAAGGGTATGTTACTTATTATAATGAATTTATCACTTGATAATCTTTAATATTGGTGATTATGACTACAAACCATCGAGTATGAATTCCTCATGTTTATATGTCATTGGAAATTCCTATCCACTAGTTAGTTTAACTGTATTAAAACTTTAATAATTTCATTAATTCATGTAATGACGCTCTCAGATATATTTATTGACCATAAATATGATTTCATACGTTCACGGGAAGTACAGTACATTGGGTGAGTAGCGAATGATGTATTATAAAATGATTAGTTGATGAAGGATTTATTTTTTCAATATTTATAGAAGTAAATATATCAAACCTTTTATTAGAATAAAATCATTGAATTTAATTCCATGGACATGGTGTAATGATGTGTTTTTTTAAAATTATCAAATAAAGATGTATCAATCATATAGGTTGATGACACAAATGTGAAACCTTCTTGATGACACATGAGAAAGGGATTATATTACATATTAATTGTTTATATATGGTCTTTGGTATTGTGACATTATTATTTTTCTCTTGGGTGACTTTTATTATAAACTATAACTTTTACACATATTATTTCATGATTTTATGAGTGATTAAGTAAAAAATACAAGCCAAGGATCATTAATTATATTGTCTTACGAATATTATATACATAATTAGACAGCATTAAACCAAAATAAAAACATATTTTATTTAATCTCCATAAAGAGATCCTAACTTCCTTTGTGATCTTCCTCTTATATAGGATAACCTTGGGAATAAATGAAAAAAGGGATGATCTAAAATCCTAGTAAGGTAATAAAAATATGAAATAAATCATAGAATATGGGTTATAAGGCTTAATGTGATGACATAAAAAACTATGGAACAATAACAAATATAAGTAAGGATAACATGTAGATCATAGGATAATGTAAATATAGTATCATAGGAATGTGGAAACAATATAAAAAATTAAATAATCATGATTCAAGGATAACCAACTGATATCATTTCACATTTAGGATCATGAGTCATGGCTAACCACCAATACTATTCCACATGGAGGAGTATGAGTCAAGGAAAACCACCAAGACCATTTCCGAAGAAGTATCATAAGACTAAAAATTACACAATTAATTGGAGTGATTTTTGGAAACAACCATAATATCATTATCATGAATGTGTTTTCCACATTAATAATCATTCATAAGGAATGAAACATAAACATAATTGTTACCCATGGAAATAATTGGGTATCATAATCATGTCAAAAAGCATAAAAAAAGAGAATATCATAATGATTTCCATGAAAGAATATATTTAAATCATACACAGAAACTAATAAAGAAAAATATGAATATATCATGATATGTGATGTCAAACTAAAGTGAAAACATGTAAAAATATTATATATAAAACTTTAGAAATAAGCCACTTTGTGTTGTTTAAGGGGAATTTTTAATTATTCTATAAAAAGAAAAAGGAATAATTGTTTTTATAAAACCAGAAATAAACCAAGATATTTATTCATGATTAAATGATGTATTTTCGAAAAATAAATTCAGTTTAAAAAAATTATTTAGTTCACTTGAAAAGGGGTAAGAATTTGAGAAGTTCCCTTTAATCAAGATTTCTTATCATGTAGAATTGAGAAGGGATCCTTTTTAAAACATGTATTTCCCCATCAAAGAAGTATGATCTAATATTGATACATGATTTTGAAACATATATATATATATAATTTTTAAGTGGTACATAAAAATAAATAATAATTACATTGGGATAATGAGAGAGAAAGTGTAGCCTAAAAAATGATGGTTTATTGAGAATCCATTACATTATGTCTGAAATTGATCCGCACTTGAACTTATTGTCTAGGATAATCAAATTATATCAATTAATTAATTAATTTAGACCCTATTATATGTGTATTATGTTTATTATAATTTTTTGAAGTTAATTTATGGCCTCTTTGATGGGTTATGAGATTCAATTTCATTGTAATGGAGGGTTTGTTTCCTTGGTTTTCAGGATTGGATCACTTGTATACTTGTATAAAATATCTTTTAAAATGAGAATATATTTCAAAAATTGAAATTTATATGTCATTAAAAAACATATATAATATTAAATAATCTCATATATCATTTTGTTTCTATATTTTGGGATGATTCGTTAGATAAAACATTAATAATAACCATTTAGATTATTTTTTTTAATTTTTTTAGTAATCACAAACTAGTTTTGTTTTATTAATTAATATTATGAATATAATTTAGTTAAAAAACATAAAAAATGTTACAAAATAAATTATAAAATATTTCAAACCATTATAATGGTTTTATGAATAGACTTTAACGTGGTTATGGAAATTGAAAACCCATTACCCTTGAATGAGATAAATCAACACATCACAAATGATGTTTTCATTTTTAGAAAAAAATGGCCGGGGAATATAATTGAAGATGGGTTGTTACATTAAAAAAAATAAACTTAGATTACATTAATTATACTATTGTTATCAAGTCACTTAGATGAGGTTAGGTGAGTATATTAAAAGAAAAGAAAAGTGAAAAAAAATGAAAATGAAGACGATTTTACCTATTGAATTCCTTCTCCTTAAGAACCTTTATGAGGAACTTGAGTTTGGTATTTTCTTATGGAAAAATTCAATTAGACTGGGGGAGACTTTAGAATATTATTGGGAAGAATATATACATGCTTTAAGGCTTTTGAGGTATAAAGAGAAGAGGTAGCGAGGGGTGGGATTTATACTGGTGTTGAGGGGTGTTGATTGATTCTTTTCTTCATTTTCCTATTATTTTGGATTGATAATATAAATAGTGTTTATTATTATGACTAAATATAGTAAAAATGGAATATTATTTTGAACCAATTATTCCCAAATCATACATATATCAACCATGACTCAATAATATATGTATTTTTCTTATACCGTAAATTACCATATTTTACTATTCAAAAAACATTCTACTATTTTAGAAAAATCCAAAAAATTCGCCCTCACCATTTTAATACATTTATAATTAAAAAATTAACTCCATTTTATGAACATAAATTTCTAAATTAGGTTAAATCACTTTTTAATTAAAATCTTCATTTACTCGAAAAATAAATATTTAAAAATTATAACTCATTTTATAGCACTTTGAAAATGAATTAAGATCTCATAAAATTATTTTTATAATAATAAGTAAAAAAAAATTATTTTATGAAAATATTTTATGAAAATAAATTTTATTTTAAGTCATTATAGTTATTATAATATTGTAAATAATCATTTATGTTTCCTAAAAATAACAATACTAAGTTCATCATTTTTAACAAAATTATTTACTTATGATGTGATAAAATATATCATATTTTCATTTATACGAAACCTAAATTTTGTTTATACTTTAAAATTTTTTTTTACTATTCAATTTGCAGTATTACTATTCATAAGTTTCATATAACTATTCCAAATGTCACATTACTATTCCATTGGTTTGGGTTCATTTATTTCTGGAAAAGCCTCTTATTACATTCATTCTTCATTTATAATGTTTTTATTATGTAATCTAGGTTATTTTATGTGATATTTACTATATAACATAATTATAAGAAGGAAAATTTCATTGATATAATTTTGGGTCATTACATTTACCCCTCCTCATGAAATGTCATCCTCAAAATTTTGTTTTACAAACTAATGGGAAAACATGTGAGGGTATTAATATTTAATTTCTTCCTCCAGTTCCCATGATCCCACTTCACACGTATGGTTCCACCATGGTAAATTGACCAATTGAGTGGTATTATTTCATATAACGTTATCTCTATGATCCAAGAGCTTCATTGGATTATACTCATAAGAGATATCATTTTCCAATTGCACCACCTCTAAATTTAGTATATTTGAGGGATTCAGTTTGTACTTCCTCAAGAGAGATATGTGGAAGACATTGTGTACTTAAGACATATTTTTTGGAAGTTCTAGTGGATAGGCCATAGCTTTGACATGATTCAGAATCTCTAAGGGGCTGATTTACCTATGACTTAGCTTTCCTTTCTTCCAATCTCTCACGATCCTCTTCCACAGATATATGTGGAGGAATACCCTATCTACAACCTCAAACTATAGGACACATTTATGATAGCATGCATAGATATTATTTCAGCTTTGGGCTACTCAGATATGTTACTGAATAGTTTTCATATTTAATACCATTTATTATACTATTTAAGGTCCTAGGAACTTGTGTTCACCAACTTCATGAAAGAATTTCTGTTTTATGCATATTTTTTCATAAAGGTAGTCATATGGATCTCTTTGGATGCTTGAGTTTAATGTTTTATTAATTGAGAACTCAACCAAAGGTAGGTATTACTCTGATCCTCCCTTGAAGTGCATAAAAATCAGTCTCTACATGTCTTCTAGTGTCCAAATAATATACTCATATTGTCCATCATTATGAGGTTGATAGGTCGTACTAAAGTTCAACTCAGCCTTTAGAGAATTTTGGAGACTTTTCCAGAACATACAGTTAAATCTTGGATCTCAATAATATATAATTGATAGTGGTACACCATGTATCCTCACAACTTCTATGATGTTTATATGTGAATCTATATCAAATGAGAAGTCATATTGAATTATGATAACGTAATTTGTCTTTTTAAGATAATCCAAAACATCCCATATATCATTGTTTCCTCTAGATGTCTTTGGAAGTCCATTGAAAAAGTCTCTAGTGATTTTTTTCATATTTCTAGGTTTTTATGGGTAATGGTTGTGTCATGCCCTTGTAAATTGTATTTTTGGACTTCACATGTTGAAATACCAAGCACTTCGATGTATATTAAATGATCGCATTCTTCATATTGTCCCACTAATAGTGCTCTTGAAGATCTGGATACATCTTTTTTCTCCCTATGTGAATAGATAAGGTTGAGCTATGTGAATCATTCAGGAGCTCTTTATTTATCTATGTATCGGAAGGTACACATTTTTGTGACCAAAATCTCACAACTCCTTCCTCATCTATTTGAAACACTCAGGATTTCCTATTATTGATAGCTTGCACCTTTTTCTGAATTTTCATCTCATTTCTTTGACCATCCTTTATTTCACTATAAGGGGTGGTAGAGAAATCATTTGAGAAACTATTGATGATTTTTATTACTTAATTATTCCAACGTCGATATTTTTTAGGTCTAAGATGATTGGATCCTTATTAATTCTCATCATTGATAAAGTTGTGTGATCGTTTCTACATAGAGCATATGTCTCCTTCTTTTTATTACCAGGATGGTAGTGGATTGACCCGTCTCAATGTATGATGAGATATAACCATATTCTCTAGATCATATTAACATGCTTCTATTTGAATATAAATTTGAGTCTCTTATGATAATTATATATATCTCACACTTCTCCCCATTGATACAATTCCACCATATTTTCAACATAAATATCATAGCTACCAACTCTAGATTATTCTTGGGATAGTTTTTCTCCTGAATTTTCTACTTCCGTGAGGTATATTATAACACATTATCATTTTTAATCAATACATATTCTAATAGCTTCTTTGAAGCACCATTGTACACTAAAAAAAGTTCCCCACTTATCAGTATTGTGAGAATTGGTGAAGTGATAGGAATATTTTTTAACACTTTGAATAAGTCTTCATATTCACTCATCCAGAAAAACTTCACTCCCTTCCGAGTCATCTTGGTTATTGGGTTTTACAATCATGAAAAGGTCTCCCAAAAACATCATTAATACACATCTATACAAAGGAAAATAGGGTTCTTTGTTACATATGTTTTCTTTGGGAACTCCTCGATTTACTTTTTCTTATAAGGGTCTACATATATTTCTTTTTCTGGTGATAAAAAACCCCAATAATGATTATTTATCTCTCTAGAACACACATTTACAGTAATTTGAATAAATTTTATCCCATCACAAAGTCATTAGAATAGTATTCAAATAATCCTCTTGTTCCTCATTTCTCTTGGAGTATAGCAGAATATTTTCAATAAAGACCACCACAAAGTTTTCTATGTAATCTCTAAAGTCTCTATTAATTATGTCCTTGAATATTCCTAGAGAATTAGTGAGCTTAAAGGTAATCACTATGAATTCATAGTTTTCATTCTATTTTCTGGAGGGAGTTCTATTAATATCTTACTTCTTCTACTTTAATTGGTGACATCCTAACTAAAAGTCCACCATAGAGACATATGTGGCCCCACGTAGTTAATAAAACAATTAATTTGTCTATTGTAGGGGATAATTGTTCTCTAACATGATATTAATGAGATCACAAAAAAAATATAGGGGAATTGATCCATCCCTATTCTTGATGAAGAGGACTGGTGCACCCCTTGGTGAATCACTCAAGAATATTAGACCCTTCTCCAAATTCTCCTATAATTACTTATTCACTTATTCTAACTCAATGGTGGTCATTCTGTAAAGTGTATTTATTATAGTAAGAGGTCTGGGTATAAGTTCAATTGATAAATCAACCTCTAGATCAATAGTAAGAGTAGGAAGTTATTTAAGTAACACATCAGTGTTGTCCCTCACAATGGGCATTCCTTAGATCATGATCCTTTCCTTTTTCTCAGTCATTTGTTTTTTATATTCTTTCTTATAAATAAACAGTATCCACAATTAAGATGATGATTTTAAAGGATATTCATCCTCATATTTACTCTTGTAAATAAATTGAGGATTCTTTTTAATGTGAAGAGTGATCTCCATTTCCTATAAGTTGATGTTTTCTTTGTAAAAAGATATCAAGTACATGCCTAGTAAAGCATCAAATTCTACCAAAGGAATTTATACAAGATTTTTTGGGAGGTTTATTACACAAAAAATAACAGTGGAGAAGTTATATAATTTGGACTCAATAATTTTACCATTTTCTATTCTCATAGATAAATAAACCTTTAAATCTTGATGTGGGGTTTGAATAATTCTACTAAACATAAAGGATATGAAAGAATTTATAGTTACAAAATCAAATAGTATGTTAACTATTCTTGAATGAATAACTAGTTTACTTCACGCCACATCATTGTCAAAATCCACCTTATCATTAGTGATATCATATTTCAGTTATTTTTACCTTGTAGGTTATTTATTTTGATTTACTCTAACAACCCTTGGCTTAAGGAAATGCTTCTCATAATTCCCATGTTCATTTTAGTTGAAACATGTCACTATTGGATTAGTGTTCATATAAACCTTCATTTATTTCCCCACAATAGTGGGATTCCTGAAATCCTTTTAGCAAATTATCAGCCTGATTCCCCATTCTTCCACATTTTAAGAATCTCTTAGTTCCCATTAGACAATTACTAGGATTCTGTTTTTCAAAATTTTGACATATGGGATGTAGGGGTTTCTTTCCATAAAGAGATTTATCTCCGGATCCTCCCATATTAAACTCAATTTTCTACTTTTTATCACTGGTCCCATGAGACAACTGAGGGTATCGAATCACCATTTCAATTAGTATACTCTTATTTAGTCTACTAAAGAAGTGATCCACATTTCTTTTAGTGCTCATGAAAAATCCATAGGTATATATTTCATGCCTTGTAATGTTTTATGTGTATGACCAAATAGAATAATCTTCCATTTTCATCAGTCCAAGGAACTCCCATTTCATCTTAAGAAAAAGGGTTTGGTAATGTATTTATTGAGAAAAAAATTCTTGTATTACTCCCAATACAAGGAATAATTTTCATCCTTTGACTTTTTGTTCCTATTCAGTTTCCACCATTGATATGCTTCCCCATAAAAACAATAGACCTCTGAAACAAATTTTTATTCTTCTGAGCACTGGAATACTAATAATATATTCTCAATGGATTTAGTCCACTGTTCTGTGAGTAGGGGATCAGAATATCCACAAAACATGGGATTATTTTTCCACATAAAGGATTCAACTACAACTTACTCTTTCTTGGGAGAATGAAAGAATTCCACGCGATTCAAGGTACTATTCAAAACTTGATTCATTTGAGAAATTATTTTCATAAGTTTTTGATCTCTTATTCCCCATCATATTTCTAATTTCATTAGTGAAATTATCACATTTCCTATCAAATTGATTTTGGGAAAAGGTTCTACTATTTACATCCCCTAACTGGGAAAAAAGTACAATTAGTGGGATTGAATACTTATCTAATAAAAATGTCAAAAAAACATTGAACATAGAAGGATAAACTTGTGAATTAAAATTATATCGTAACATTTGATTCCCTATTTTCAATCTATGTTATCCATGGTGATAGAATTATCCATAGGGTTCTTACTAAAGTTATCTATTCTTGATCTCCAAAAATAACTAGATCTTCCTCTGTTGACAACTATAATGGACGTAGTATTTTACACATATTATTACATTATTTTAAAAATAATTAACAAAAAAATAAAAACCAAGTATCATAATGTTTAGAGTCTTTGGAATATTAGATATATTATTAGAAATCATGAAACCAAAATAAAAACATCTTCTATTTAATCACCATAAAGAGATCCTTACATCCATTAAGATATTACAAATTCATAGGATAGCTTGGGGACCAAATTAACAATGGGATGATCTAAAATTTTTGTATGGGGATAAATATAGGAATAAATCATAGATCATGGGTTATAAGGCATAACATGGTGACATAAAAAGGTATACAACCTGAATAAACATATGGATGGATAACAAGTAGATATTTTGATCATGTAAGCATAGCATCATAGGAATGTTAAAAAAATATAAAACATCATATAATCATGATTCATGGCCAACATTTAAGACCATCACACATTGAGGAGAATAAGTCAAGGGTAACCACAAAGACCATTAAACATGTAGAAGCAGAGTTGAGGATAATCACAAAGATCATTGAAAATGAGGTCTCATGAGACTAAACATTACCCAATTCGTTAAATATCTATCTAGGTGAACCCATCATAACATTTTTATGAATATGCATGCTTCATGAATAATCATACATAAGGAATCAAACATAAACATAAGGGTTACTCGTAGAAATAATTGTGTATGATAATATCGTCAAAAGGCGTAACAAAATGGAATATAATAATGGTGTCCATGAAATAATGGATTTAAATCATACATGTATATTTATTAGGTAAAATAGTAATAGATCGGGTTAAGTTATTTCAAAATTAAGTGAAATCATGTAAAATGATTTTTTATGAGTCTTTATAAATGATCCACTTTAGTGTGATTTAAGGGAAAATTTTAATGATTATTTAAAATAGAAAATGAATAATTTTTTTATATAAAACCAAAAATGAACCAAGTTAGTTTTCTTTGATAAAATGAGTGATTTAAAAAAATGTGTATTAAAAAATATTATGGATTTCACTTGAAAATGGGTATGAAATCGAGAAGTTCCCTTCAATCTAGCATTCTTATTGGGAAAAATTGAGAAGATATCCTTTTTAAAGATTGAATTTACCCATAAAAGAAAGATGATCTGATATGGATAAATGGTTTGGGAACATATACATGTAAATTTTAGTGTGTTACAAAAAATAAGAGTTACATTTAGGTAAAGATAGATAAAGCATAACCCAAAGTAAAAAAAATTAATATCCGGATACAATTCATTACCTTATGTTCGAAAGTTTTCTGAACATGAACTTAATTTCATGGATAATAAAATTTGATTAATTAATTAATTCATAACCTTTTATACTTTTATTTTATTTAGTTTAATTTTGTAATTTCATTTATGTCCTTTTAAATGGTTTATGAAATTTAATTTCATCATTGAGGAGTGTTCATTTTCATGGTTTGCATGATTGGTTCACCTGTATGCATGTATGAAAGATCATGTAAAATAAGAATAGTTTCCTAGCATTCAAATTTTATGTCATTAATGATAATCCATAGTACTAAATGATATCATATATTATTTTATCTGGATTTTAATATTATTAAATATATAGAACTTTAATTATAACCATTTAGATTATTTTGGTGGTTTTTCAATCATCGTGAAATAATTATGTTTTATTAATTAATATTATATACATATGTTATTTATCAAACATATAATAGGTTATAAAATAAATTTTATATTCTTTTTAAACCATTATAATGGTTTTATGACCATCCTTGAAGGAAGTTATTGAAATTGAAATCTCATCACCCTTGAATGCGATGAATCAACACATCATTGATGATGTTTATATTTTCATAATAGAATGAGAGGGGAAGATAATTCATGATGGGTTTCTAGGATTGAAATGTATATGTATATTTCCCAATTACAATAAAGGGTGAATTATAATTTTAAAATTTTTGTTTTTATCCTTAAAAAATAAATTTTTAACAACGTTAAACAAGACGAATTCACCAGCCCTCTTTAGTTATTAATAAAAAAACTAACTTTCTTAATATGTGATAATATGGATATAATAAAGAAACTTAACGAAGTTTAATTAATTAAATATTATAAATTAAATAATATAGAATCTAATACATTAATGTTTGTACAAGTATAATAAAGTGTATAAAAGTTATACTTTTAAACGTTAACTAAATGCAGGGGAAATAAAACTTGTGAAAACAACCAGAAAATAAGTAAATGAAATATTTTATCCCAAAGAGAAGGGTATACAATAATCATGGATAATGGTCCCTTGATTTATACTTTTTAGAAATTCTATATTACCCAGACTAGGGTAATCCCTCAATACGAAGATTGGTATCTATTTTTCTTTCCCCACAATCCCTCTATTAAGAAAGTAATTAGAACCTCAATCTTCCTATCCTAGGATTCCCTTTATTAAATACAACAACAATAGAATTCACACTATGTAGGTTGGACAAGATTTTCTCAGGTTTAAAACGTTTTTCACAATATTCACACAAGGTAGGTTTAATAATATCTCTCATATAGTATCACATCATTCTAGAGTTCAACAGTTACCATCTCATTAAAATGGTTTGGTATTTATAGGAAACAATATCCAACGATCAACTTCTCCTCCAATAGTTATAATTTTTCATAAATTTTGAAGGGACATGTATATCTAGATCCTAAGTAATAGTTAATTTAAAACATATTGAAATACATTTTTTTATATAACAAACTATGAGAAACATTACTCTACTTCAGAAACATTATCACATTTAGGATCTGATAAAATGAAACCCAATATTAAAAAAATATGATAACTGTAACAAAATAATTTATCAGATTCTTAATATAGTGTAATTTAGAGTCTAAACATATTAAGAATCAAATTATAAGAAAACTGATAATTAGATTCAAATTTTCTTGAAAATCAGAGTCTGGTTGTTAAGAGAATCATAGTCTGATTTCTGAGATAATCGGAGTCTGATTTTTGAGAGAATCAGATTCTGATTTTAGAGAGAAACGAAGTCTCATTTCTGAGGGAATCATAGTATAATTTCTGAGATAATTGAAGTCAAATTTATAATAGAATTATAGTATATTTTTTTAGAGAATAAAAGTCTAGTTTCTGAGGGAATAATAGTCTGATTTATGATGAAATACAATTCACAATTCTAGAGACATCGGATTCTCAATTCAGGAGAAATTAGATTCTAAGTACTAGAGAAATTAGATTCTCAATTCTATTTAAATATAATTATGAATTTCAGAGAAATCAGATTCTCAATTCAAGAGAAATAAAATTTTCCTTAAGAAAATGGTTCTTAGAGAAAGATAATTTTCCTTAACAAATGTGTTTGCGATTTTAAAAACATAATGGAATGGAAAAGTCTTAATAAAAATTATTGAATAAATAGTTTTGTTCCATTAACACAATGGAATTATAGTATATAAAAGATAATATAGTTATCATTTAACTCGGATAAGAGTATGTTAGGATAGGAAAAGAAAATAAAAGAGAAAAGGGAATAAATGAAAATGACTGATGATTTTACTTCTTGAATTCCTTCTCTTTGAGACCCTCCTTAAGGCACTTGAGATTGGACTTTAATTGACACAAAAGGCTCTAATATGAGAGGTAGAGACCTGGGAAGATGATATGGAGAATTTGTACAAACATTAAGGCTTTATAAGTGTGAGTAGAAGACGTAGTTAGGGGTGATATTTATTGTGGATGATAGGGTGTTTTTTTATTATTTTATTCATTTGTTTATAATTTTGGATCAAGACTATAATATTATTGATTCTAGTGAATAAATATATTAACTAGTTCATTTTATTTCAAACCAATGGTTCTTACATCATCCATACATCAACCATGACTCAATAATTCATGTATTTAGCTTATTCTGTAAACTGTCCAATTTCCCAATTCACCATAAATTCAACTATTTTTTAAAAATAAAAAAAACTAACCCTAACAATTTTTTGATGTGTATAATTATAAAATGAACATAATTTTATGGATATAATTTTCTAAATAAAGATAAATTTAATTTTTAATCAAAATAATCATTTAAACAAAAAATATAGATTTTTAAATTATAATTGATTTTATAATACAATGAAAAATAAAAGTCGCATAAAATTATCCAATAATAATAAGACAACCAAATATTAATTTATGAACTTATTTTACGAAAATAAATTTTACTTTAAGTCATTATATTAATTATAATATTATATATAAACATTTGGGTTTAATAAAAACACCAATACTAATTTTTGCATTATTAAAACATTTATTTACTTATACAATGATATCAATATATCATATATTCATTTATAAGAAAACTGAATTTTATTTATAATTTCATTGGTGAGGTTATAATTCTATTGGATGGATTGCTATTCTTAAGGATCATGTTTCTATTTCAAAGGTCATGTTATTATTCCATTGGTTTAAGTTTCTTAATTTCTAAAAAAGACTGTAATTTCATTCATTGTTCATTATAAGGTATGTATTTGGTTATATTAGTGACTTTATGTGATTTAATCTGTATAAAATAATCATAAGAAGGGAAATTTAATTGATATAATTCTCAATCATTATTCGTTGACCCATTACTAGATAGTAATATGGGAATTTAGGCAAGCTTGCCTAAATCCAATGAGGAAAAATCCTAGAGTGTCCCATTCTATGTGTTTCCATTTGTCTAAATTAAATTGTATTGTAATTTAATTATTATAATAAATATTGTTCTGAAGACCAATGAATAATTATTTTCATGTTTTATTGATCACATGAGTTAAATGATTATTAATTCATATATTGTGAAAAAAAAATATTTTTTTTATTTATTTAATATTTAATAAATATGTTTTCACTGTATTGTGAATAAAAAATATCTTTATGAATAAAATGTTTAATTAAATATTTATTCAAGTATTATATATATTTCAAAGAATAGGAATAGACCAACATTATGTTTGGCGATAAATATAATTTTCAAGTTGATAAATTAATATTCTTTATTGCATCACATAGTGGAAGACATAAAATAATATTATTATAATTATTATGTAAAGGGGACACGAATGGTTTTTTATATTATTTATGGGTCGGTATGAAATTAAAAAATAATTTATCTTAAAACCAAACTCTATAAATAGATGACTATGTATTTTTGTAGGGATTATTTAGAATTTATAATCACTGAACATAATGACAGTACTTACTAAATTCCTCCTTTTCACATCCTCTTATGAATGTCAATAATGCTAGATAATCCCTCAAGACCATAAGAAATAGTAGCGATCAAGAAAAAAACACAAGATAATATATCTACCTAGGTAGTACCCAAAAATCTACCAGTGTCATTCGATGATAAAATGATCATGTGTGTGTCACTTCTAGAGGGATTCCACACTTATATCCTCCCAACACAATGAAAGTTACCTTAAAAGGGTTTTTCAAATAATCAACCAAATCTATGATCCAAGATCTGAAGGAATGGTTTCATTTCATCATATATATTTAGATTATTCATAAATTCAATGTGAAAAATATTCTGTATTTGTGTTCTGGGGTTTCTAATGTCAATATTCAATGGAAGTATTTTGTAGGTTGTGGTGTTTACATATTTCACAATTATCTAAGGATCCATCAAATCCTACAAAAATTTGATGGTTATCCTCTCACCAAGGAACTTATGATGTTCCCGGAACATTCATTATCATTTTATAATTTAATTAAAATAAATAATTTAATGATTAAAGTTTTAGGAATAGTGTATCAATTGAGGTGGAGGGTGAATTTTTAGAAAAGAAGCTAGTACTAGAAAAAGTTAGGAGTAGGAGCATGCCTTAGAAATCAAGGGAACTCATTTGAATAATTTTCTAAATAAATGATGCATTAAGAGAAATTATTAAATTAGAAATAAAAACCAAAACCATAGAAATGTCTACAACCTCTCTAAATAATTATAGAAACCACTAAACTAAGAAATGGCCTTTCTATAAATAATCCCCTCATGTAGTAGTGAGAAAATAGTGATGAATGTCATTAAAAATATTCACTATCATAAAAATCATAAAATTTATCTTCTCAATATCTTTATACTCAATTAATAGATATATTTCATGGTTAAAAAAAGATATTAAAACATCATTTATAGAGATATTAAACTATTATGATGACTGTAATTGAATAAAGAGGCCAATAGAGAAGAGTTACATTGAAGAAGAAAAGAATAAAGAACATGAACCGATAAACAAATTGAATCAAAAGTAAATCCATCTAGAATTCAAATATATTCAAATATTAAATATGAATAAACCCTGATAACACATAATAAAAATAGATATTAAGAAAAATGAAAGTATAAGAAGAATATTTTCACTATTGATATGAAATTTTCCACTCCCCTTATCCCCTTAATCTTTATCTCCCTTGTATAAATTTATCTCATGAAAAACCCAAAAAGTCCTAGGCACTCTTCTAGAGGTGTCAGTTTCTAATACTAGAGTGTTTTCATGAAAGGAGATCTCGCCTTTTTTTATTATTACATAAAAAATTAATATTTTTATGTAATTTAGATTCACCTTGATGCTACAATTCTAGGTGGAAATGACCGGTTTGATTTTAGATTACATCATTTTCAATTTTTAATAATTTCAGAAAAACACATTAAACATAATGGGATCCAATAGGAATAATTTTCTTTGGAACCATGTAATATGAATCTGGAAATGAAATCTCACTCATTACAAACTTCATCAGGCTAGGAGATAAATTCTAGAAGCTTCCCAAGAATATCTTTTATTTATTTGCACATTAGTGTCATGAATGATTACTTTTTTGTAGCTGGACTCAATTTATCTACACAATTTCTTTTTATTTCTATAATATTAAATCAATATATGTATATATATTCTAGCTAATATATTCTTTATAGTAACATAGTGATTCATCTTCATTACTTTATCTCCAATTGTCTTATCCCCATGCTTCACAAGTTACAATCTAAAACAATAATCTTCCAACAATACTGGCTACACCATAAGGATGTGATCTGTAATAGAATATTAATTCAAGCATACCATAAATTTCATGGTGGTAAAAACAACTTGGCTTCACATAATTGATAATGGGAAAGAAAAAATGGCATATCTACTTCAAATTCATTCATTCCTGCAAAAAAGGGAAACTTAGGAAAATAATGGTATTTGGTTCTATGAAGAGTATTGATTCTAAATTAAACAGTATCATCACACCAAAATCACAAACATAAAGTCCCAATCTTTATTGATGTTACTAAAACTCATTTATCCTAACAATAGTTCTGTTATAATCATAATTGAATTTGCCCAATGGATATGTAGCAACCATCCCAGTGAAATAAACATTCATTTTTTAGTGATTTAATCTTTATTAGAAAGTTTTGGATTACCACTTCTATGTTTAATCTTCCCAAATAGAATCGTTCGTTGATTATCCTTAAATTATGATACTCTAATATTCATCCAGATTCGGTCTCAGTGGTCATCACACATACCAGTTCTAATACCTCAGCCTCCCTATCTCAATACGGTTGACAATGAGTAGCCATAGTAAGTTCACATTATTCTCATGGAAGTTTGGTCGGGGTCACATATGGTATATCTGGCTGAGATATTCATGGAATATTTACCAAGACTCAGTCAAATGAGTATACAACATGGTTTTATTATCACAGAGCATGTGGTTAGTGGGATTTATCATTTATATAAGAATAAATTTCTTGAGGTAGGTATTCAAAAAGGAAAAATGGATAGAAGAAAAGAGCATGGCCGATTGAAATACATATGTAGTAAATATGGAATTTACATGGTAGCATTGAGTTAGAACTCATGGTAGCCTGAGGAATTTTTTAAATCTTTTCTCATGGTTTGTTAAGATAATGTGGAAATATTACTATCACATTGGGAGTCTTCTAAATTTTAACCCATGGTCGATTGATTAACTACATCTTTGAAAACTAAAGGTAGCTTTGAAACTTCTTCTTGTAGCTATGGTTAATGGCATGGACAATTCGTTTAGCCTTGAGGTCACTCAAGCACGATCAGTGCACCTTTATTGGATTTTCTTTGAAAAAAACTAATAATTATAAATATATATAATAGATTATAAAAAATGAATAAATTTTAAACTACTAAAATATTTTCATTTAAAATTTTCTTAATTTTCCTAGTGAAAACCATTGAAAGTTATTATAAATTATATCAAAAATTATTTTGAAATTATATCAAGATCAATTGAACAAATTAACACAAAAAAATCCACATTAACATTTCATTAATTTGAAAATTAATTCTTAGTATTCATTTTCATATTAATTTCATAATTATTACAATTTAACGATTTTATAAAAAAATTATAAATTTAAACAAATAAAAATTAATGGATTTGAGCATCAAAAAATATCGACATTAAATAATAATTCAAAAAATGTATATTCAACCCTAATTTATCCAATATTCAATAACTCTCTAGTTAAAATACATTCATTAAATTTCCAATATTGATGTGTAAAAACATATCCAAATAATAACAACATCAACCCCCAAAACATTTTTCATGACCCCAAGAAAATATCTAGTTATTGAGTATAAAAGGAGTATAATCTGGAGAAAAAGGTTAGTACAATGTCCTGAACCCGATAACTAACTTTTTTTTCTGAACCAGAGTATGATGTTACCACATGTATGCCTCTCCATATTCTATAAGATGAATAGTAATAGTGAAGTTATGATAAACCATATGGGGAGAATAAAATCTCTAGTATTATCATAAGAGATAAACCCCGATAATATAAACATCCAAAACATTAGTCACATTATAGGGTAGAATATGTAATTATAGTTAAAATAAAACCATAATAATAACTTAGACATGTTGTAATAAAATTCACTTGTAGGTCATATAGGCATACAAAATATTAATGGATATTTAATAGGAAATTCATATATAGAGTAGAAATAAAAACTAAAATTGATTAAATGAATAAATCATGTAATAATTATAACCACATCAAACCAATATCTATAATATCATAGATCTCCACTAAATCATCCAAATATACTAGTGACTTTTCTAGGACCATCATTCCAACCATAAGTTCTACACACACACAAAGGTTCACATATAGGTTGTGAGTATAAAACATAATAGGGAACCACCAATGGTGCTTCAATAAAACTAGTATATATGTATATGAATTAGATATGTGAAAGTTAATTAATAAAGTTATCTTCATACATTTAAAAAAACACTAGTTAATTAAGAATACACTCTAAAAATGAATCATACATTCTTCATATAATGACTGAATGGGATGATTCTCCCACGGTCAGAACATGACATGAGTATAAATGATCCATCACTACTCATTTTGAAATTCAAAGTGACCGAGATATCACCAAATCAAAATCCCTAAGGTGAATAGTATAACATTAAGTTAAAAATATATAACCAAATCAAAATCAATTGGTGAATGATATATCACCAAACCCAAGTCCCATGATTAATGATATATCACAAAATAATATCTTCTTTTTTAAAAATGCATTACTGAAACACAATTCCTATGTAAAAAATTTATCACTAAAAGATATTCCTTAAGAGAAAGATACATCACCATATCAAAATACCCATATGAATGATCTACCACCATTGTAATCCCCATAAAGATGATCCATCACTAAATAAAAATAAATATTTATATGATCTACCACTACATCAATCCCAATTGTTGTGGGCTTGCATACAAACCCAGGTACACACTAACACAGCCTGGGTTGTAAGCGTGGGCCTTTAGGCCATGTCAAAAGATCCTTCAGGGAATCAAATGGTTTTACTTCATGAACTAAAATTTTCAAGGGGATCTCTATGTTTTGGGTAAACCCTTGGAGAGAGTTTGTTAGTCCTAGATGGCCTTAGGTTGTGTGTGTTGTTTCATTTCTTATAACGTACAAGTCCATAAATAAATTATTATTATAATAGAATACCCAAGTTAAATGATCCATTTCCAAGTCACAATTCATAGGTGAATTATATACCACTAAATCATTTCCCAAAACAAGATAATTCATTATCAAAACAAAAATCCTAGGTGAATACTGTATCGAAAAAATATGATCCCTATGTGAATCATCTATTGGTTAAATAAAACCCCAAGGAAAAAAATAAACCACTAGGTAAATAATATGTAACCAATAAAACCAAAAATAGGATGAATAATGTATCCTTATGTGAGATATTAATCAAAAAAACATAATCACTAAGTTGAATGATACATCACCAGGTGTAAAATAAATTACCATCATATACTAGGAAAATTGAGAAACATAAAAATATTTAAGTAGTCAAGTGGAATTATTCATGACCATATTCATACATATAGTTAATCACTTGGAATATTCATAGTTAAGGATTTATCACTCAAGGAATTAGTTCAACCAGACCCCTACGAACTCACTTACCTAACTATGCCCATGATGTTTCATGCCTATAACATATGTATTTGGTTCATCCTTCCACATCATGTCTTAAGTTCTTTTATGACTAATCATCCAATAAGGGTCACACTACCATCACACCCATCACTCATAAATTCTATGACAGATGTTAAATCACTGCTTATCTTGAGCAATACATGATTTCCA
The DNA here is from genome assembly GCA_963277665.1 of Viscum album. NCBI lineage: Eukaryota > Viridiplantae > Streptophyta > Magnoliopsida > Santalales > Viscaceae > Viscum > Viscum album. The sequence continues at coordinate 1,298,659,163 of OY728140.1, read as the reverse complement.
TAATAAAGGGACCCTCAGAAATTCTATAATAGGATTATAGGGTTTAGAAGACCTATCATGATAAAGAAATTACACACTCATCTATAAAATGTTAAGGGAACCACATTTGTTTCCATCCCTAGTCCTCCTCACTTCACACCGATACCTACATATCATTTTTTTCATCCTAATAAAGCCCCATAATCTTACCCCTATTCATCTCCATAGGATTTTCTCATATAAAAAAATGAGACACCCCTCGTTCAATTGATCCATATGTCTACGATGGTCACCATATTATGGTAATGGATTAACTTTAATTGAGCCTCAGTCATAGTAAACACATCCATCAATAGAAAATTCATGAATTCATAACACCTAGGGAAATTAATAAGAGTTTCACAAAATCTCTAGCCCAACCTCAGAGAGTATGAATTGTCCATGGTTTTCTATCGAGTCACTCACAACAGTTTACGTGTTCTTTTAATCGATACAATTCAGGCACAACTATTTGGATAGGAAATTTAATGACCACTTGCCTCTATAATGGATTTTTTCTCTTAAGGAATCTTACTATGTACTTTGTTAGGTGATCCAAAAATACTTCACTTATCCACAAGATCATAAGTCATCCAAAAATACCGATAACCAACTACAAAAAACTTTGTAAATAATTTACAAAATTAACTCTTATTTACCATTTGGGAATATATTAGGTAAAACTCACTGGTCAATGTATTCATTTTAAAACTACTAGATATAGGGTGTGGTAAACTCCTAACACTCCCATGATCTAACTAATAAAAACAATATCCTCAATCGACACTAACTTATCTTCCAATTAGATCCCCTTTTGATAAAATTGCTTAATAAATAAACTTGAAAACTTACCTCTAATAAAACATCATATAACTATATGTGATTATCCTCTATTTTCTATCTCCACCCATACTAAGCATAATCTATTCACTTCCATCTTCATTACACCATGATTCAGTGGCATCAACACCAGATCCTTAAATTTAGTTCACTAAAATTAGAATTGTTGTAGAAAAGAAAGAAGAAGGATAGTAATAGGGGAGGTCTTGCCTCTACTAGTGAATCACAAATCTAAAACTCTCCATAGATCAATGAAGTAGAAAGAGTGGGAAAATAGGAATAGATGAAACCTCCATTTTATTCTTGGTTGGTTGAACCCCCCCCCCCAATCTTCCAATGGTTCTCATATTTAATTTTTTTTCAAAATAATAGAATAGAAGATCATTGTGGCATGTAACTCCTTAAAAAATCATAAATCTCCCCATTAGGGTTTCATGAAAATTTAACTGTAGGAAATTATAGTAAAATCATATATTTCATGGTGCAATGTTATAATCTATACGATCACTAAATAATCATACCCACTATTAAATGACTATGGGTTTCATATTGAAATGATTTATTTTACAGCATGAAACCCACCCCACTCCAATATAAAATATTATGTGGCCTCTGTATCATCCCACAATGCCATATATTTTAGTGCGGTATATATTAAGAAGAAAAGGTAAATATTCACTAAGTCTCACTTCTCTAATAGAAACCCACAAATACCACCAATAACTTAAATAAATGAAAGCCAATAAAACATAGATGTATTATAAAAAATAGTTAAATAAATATACTCTTAAAAATATGTGAGTTATTACAATCTCTCCATAATAACACCTCACATTCCTAGGAATTCCTTGTATGCATCTCCTCGAAACTACCCCAATATGTACGCACCAGTACAGTTTTTTTTACAATGAATAGAAATAAAAAAAAAGTAAATAATAATATATCTTTAAAGAATCCAAATAATATTATACATATCATACATATTTATTAAACCCATCTATATGACTATACATGTTTTCCAAATGTAAAAAATGAATCACATCACTTCATGGAGGTGGTAGTCCACATGTATGCACGAACAACATGATCATTTCTCCTAGGTTGGAAATAAGGTAGAAAATAGTTTTTAATTAACATAAAAATATGTAATTATAGTAAATATAATGAATTAATTATGTTAATATTATTATAGAATATTTTTATGAGGTAGAATATAAAATAAACCAAAAGAATTATTCAGTGAAGATGATTACATCTTCTTTGAGAACCATCCTTCGGATATCTTCTTAATGACCATTAGGATAGTAATTTTAGAATTCATGGCCCTATAAAAAATTTATAAGTAATTTAGGAATCTATTTATGAAATTTATTGTCCAAAATATATGGATCAAAAGTGTAAATAATTAAAGTGATAAGGTGTCATTTTATTAGTGGTTGGGTGGAAAATTTTTAAATACTTCAAATATTAAAATATAATAAATTCATATTCAATTGAAAGTGGAAAGAAATTTCCAAATATTATAATAGTATATAATATAAGGTTTAGATATATTTAATCAATCAAATTTATAAATATTTAAGTTATATTTTAACCACCTTGTTAACCCTTTTCAACCTTAACTGAAGTAATTGTATTTACCCTAGTTATTATTCATTATGGCTAAAAATAAAATTATCCTCATTAATAAATTTGAAAATTGTGATTAAAAATATAAAAAAAATATTTTATTAAATTCAATTCATATTATTGGAATAAATTCATCACAAATTAATATTGTAAAACTCAATGAAAACAATTTTTAAAAAATGTATTTTTAAGGTATGAAACTGAACTTTTTATCATTAATTTACTAGTAATAACCATTAAATGATTGTTAAAATAATTCATTGAATATATTATCTAAAATTTTCAATAAAATAATTTATAAATAGTAATGAATATAATTTATTAAGATAAAAACACATTAAATGCATAAAAATATTTTTTTAAAAAAACATCTCACTTTTTACTTTAAAATAATTTTATTTTCATTTTTAACGAATTTATAGACAATTATTTGTTTTGTACATTTGTAAAAATAATAGTTCCGAATTTATCTTCATTTATTAATACCCTACAATAAAATATCTATGTGAAAACATTCACCTTTAATAATAATATTTTAATAGTATATTGTGCTTCATTTAAACTCATTGTTGCTTGTAAACCATGTTGTCAAATACAAAAAAATGGTTTAAAGAGAAATATATCATAAAATGTCATGGGGTTACATTATTACACTATATAATAATTTATAACTTCAAATATCATAACTCTCATTCAAACAAATAAGTTTAATTCTACCTTATCACAACCTCACGTTCCGACACAACTTCATAAAATTTTTTGTTTTTCCCAAAAAAATATTAGGTGAACAATGTTCTTCCGCATCACTTTCTCTATTTGATCCAGAACCTCCAATAGTGGTTACTAAATATAGATATCATGCTTCAGTGGTATAACCTATAAGTAAATTACATGTTAAGGGTATGGAATGTACTTCCCTAGGATAAATACATTGAACTCATTGGGTACTTGAGAGAAATAAAGAGGAAACATAAAGAGATAAGAAACCATCCCTCTATTGTTAATAATTTTTTAGGGGACAATATATCTAGGGTAGAGATTTCTTAATTTCCAAATATCATAACCCTATTCTAAGGATATAATCATATCAATACATTTTCATTGATTTATAATTCTAGTTATCACCATAAGTTATCATCATAACTTTTTTCCCTTTCAGTGTTGTCCTGATGTGTTATTAAATAGATCTAACATTCTCTTTCATTTCCTCAACTAACTCATATCTAAATATATTAAATTCTCTAAATTCATACCAACAAATTTTTGTTCAACACATCGTGTTATAGAGTACCTTATAACTATCAATTTCAATTCCTAAGTGAAATTTATTATTGTAAGAAAACTCAACCAGAGAAATATATTGATCCAACCACCTTTGAAATCTAGGGAAAATTATCTCAACATATATTCATGGGTTTTAATGGTCCCCTTATATGGATTATACACCAAATTATGATATGCATTGATAAATTTAAACTCGTTATTAAATTCTTATAGAATAATTATCTATAATTTCAAAGTAATCCTCATATCTCGATCATATATGAATGTGAGTTGTACTCTATGTTATCTTACCTCTTCCACAACATATAACCTAATGACCTGATCAAAAGAAAAATTTTATATAATAGAAATTAAATGGGTTGATTTTTTAATGTGATCAACTACAACCCAAACATAATTGTACCTATTAGATGTGTTAAGGAGTCACATAAATAAATACATTGTGATTTTTTCCCATTTCTACTCAAGTATGTGTAATGGTTGTAACATCCCATTACAATTTCTCTCTTAGCCATAACCTGATGACATACAAGGCAATGATATACATACTCAACAACGTCCCATTTCATTTTTTCCACTAGAAATACTCTTTTAGATCTCTATATATCATTGTGCTTCTAGGATAGATAGGTATTAATGAAGTATGATCTCTATATAATATCTACTTCTTAAATTTTGGTATTAATGGGACACATACTCAATTCCATAACCTTTTCATTCCATTAAAATATTTTTTGAACTAAATAAAATTAATCACCATATTCTATAGTTCCACAACTATTTTTACAGATATTTAATCCTTACATAGATTAATTGTTGAATATTAATTTGAGAAAGTATGATATTTCTCACTTCCTTATGATTTCAAGGTATATCCTCCACAAATCCAGAAGTATTATATCTCTTTCTCTCATTATCATGGAAAAATTAGCATGTCCCATCTAACTTAGGGTATAGTCCACCTTGTTCACATTCCCATGTTGGTAATGTATTGAGAGTTATTAATATTAAATAGACTCTAACCATATCCTTTTTCATATATTTACTCCTTATATGGTAATTTATACGATTATATTTTTGGATCTGTATATATATATCATATTTTTAATATAAAAATAATTCATCCATATTTTTAATGAAAAAAATACCACTCCCAACTCTAAATAATTTTTTGGGAAATTTTTCTTATGAATTTTCAATTGGTGTGAGGAATAAGCAATCAAAAAATCATTATGAATGAGGAAGTATATTAGTACCTTATTAAATAAATAACTATTGATCCAAAACCCTTCACCAATATAGTACAGTGTGAACATCATTTCACAAACCAACCTTATCTTCTGTTGGTCGTATTTTTCCTCATATTAAGAAATCCAAAGGAACATGGCTCCCTTCTATGTCAATTTTGTTATGGGATTTCAAATACAAGATAAATTTATCATATATCAATGATTGTATCCATCCAACCTAATAAAACTATGGATATCAATCATTCTGGCCTTCATAGCCATTACTCAATAAATTTCATCTTTGAATGATCCCTTAGTATACCCTCTCTTATGGTTATATGACCCAAGAAAGAAACTTTGTATAGAGAAAATTCACTCTTTCTAAATTTGCAATAGAATTTATCCATAATCTAGGACTTCAACATATTCCTCAAACGATCTTTATGCTCTTCATAACTCCTGGAATATATAATATTTTCATTAATAAATACTACCACAAACTTATCAATGTAATCTTTGAATACATTATGTAATAAATTTATGAACATAGTAGGGTTATTTATAAGTCCAAATGGAATCACTATAAATTCAAAATGAACATACCTCATATGGAAGTTTTTCTTGGTTATATCCTCTTTTATAAACCTCGATTTGTTAAATCAAAAATGAATTTCAATATTGGAAAATTATTAGGATCAGGAAATTGATTAAACAAGTGGTCAATATGGGGCATAAAATACTTGTTGTTAATATTGATCTTGGTATGTTCTCAATAATAAATGAAATAATTCATTCACCCATATTTATACTTTAAAATTATAGGTTCACCCAATGGATATACACTCTGGTGTACCAATCCATTTTCTATATTATCTTTGATTTTATTATTCAATTACTACAACTCAATCATGTATATTATATATTGAGTCCTTGAAAAAGGAGTAGCCCTAGGTATGAGTTTTATTTAAAATTCAACTACTTTATTTGGGGGAATACTAGAAAAGTATTTAGAGAATACATAAGTATATTCTATAAAAACAAACATTTCTTTATTATTGATTTTACCCCTAGCCATTTGAGATAAAAATCACTCATGAATTCTAATTAAGACCGATAAAAAGGAATTAATTTCCATTGTAATTTCATATTCATACCCGTATCAAAAGATGATCATAGTAGGATTTAGAAAATAAAATATCTCTTCCCATCCTGGGAAATTTATATGGAGTCTATATAAAGAAATATAGTGTATTCCCAAAAACAATCTTGAGGGATAATAATAAGAATTACATAAAGCATGTTCCCAAAAACTTTTATCAGAGAGGTTTTATAGACGTGAGATGAGATCATCATATCATTAGAAGTTTTTAGTGATAATTTAATATCTAATCATTAATATGGTGATATGATCCCCTCTTTGAATTCGTGAGATATAAAAGTATAATGACCCTATATTTTAATTTATAAATATTTCAAATTTTTAGAAAAATATTAAATATATTACAAAAGTACTCACTTGAGGATCATAATAGTTTAGTGCTTTGTAAACATGGAACACAATATTCTGAATTGGTAAAATATCATCAATGTCACCCATAAATATCTTCCCTTTTAGTATGCTTCAAAAATATACCATACCTAAAACCATTATTTATAACCAAGGGAAAAGAAAATATAACAATGTGTGAGGAAAAATGCTCAAAAGTTTAAACAAGGAAGATAAGTAAAAATGATATGAGAATAATGGTAAAATAACATGAGAAAAATATTGGAAAACCATACCCCACAAATAAAATACCATAAACTTGAGTCATAGAAAAAATATTGGCAGTTTATAAGTCATGAATCATAAGGGAATCAAAGAATACGATCCATGATAGCACGACATTGAAAAAACGCATCTAATTTTTGTCATACACATAAGAATATAAATTATTTTTATATTATCCAAGTCTCCCTACCAAGAAAATCATAGTGGAATGGTTTTTCTCCCCAAACTATCATAGTAGTCAAGTTTCACTCCTAATATGATCATAGCTGACAATGTCCCTTATTAAACTGAGTTCACTCTCTATTATATTATTTTCTATCTTATGAAATCTAAATCATTACACAATTAATTATAGGGATATATAGGTCCCATCCATATCATTATTAAACCCATATCTATGTGTGATACATGGTCGTAAAACATTCATAATATCGTAACCTATGAAATGATATGGGTTTCATATACATTTTATCACATCATAACCTATAGAAAATAGGCAGGTTTCATAATCATTTCATAATTTTATCATATCATTACCCATTAATAGAAGTTGTCTTCATAAGAATTCTATCTTGGTATAACCCATATGAAATAAACTAGTTTCATAAAAATCATTCCATAATAAATATAACATAATTATGAGAAATAATAATAATGGTATCATTGGATCATATCACCAGTAATTCATAGGTTACATCAACAGTTTTCTTCTTAAATGGAAAATGAGTTTGATCAAATAAAACATTTCATGAGGAAAATATCCATTCCTAATTGAAATCTCTTTTTAAAAGATAAAAATATTTAAAAATATTTTCCATTGGAAATAATCTTGAAAACATGAAAATTATTCTTTAAAAATAATTTATAACAATTCTTAAGGAAAATATCCATTCTTCATTCTGAAACACTATTCCTAAAACAAAAAAAAATTAAAATCCTCTTAATTTTGAAATCATTAAATTAAAATATACAAATTTCCCAAACATAAAAGTAAAATTTTTTCTTTGAAAATAACTTTGAATAATTTTATGGTAAGCTCTAAATCATTGTTCATTCATGAAATCAATAAATATTTTCCATGTTGTGCGTGTAAAAAATAGTCATTTCACATTTTTGATAAAATCCAAATAGATATTTTTTTTAAAACAACATAAAGATTCTGTTCAAAATATTTTTTAAAAAAAAATAAATCGTATGTAAAAATGTATTATAAAATTCATGTAATAATAATAAATTATTTCTGAAATTATTTTTTATAAAACATTTTTCAGAAGAAAATCAATTTTCTACTGAAGAGGGAAATAAAATTGGCTTGTCTTAAACATATTTTTTCAGTTATTTTAAGTAACAAAAAGGAGTAAAAGGTAAAATTAATAGAAACTTTCATGACTAAACAGATGAGAAGAAAATTAGTGAGAATTATTGAGAGGTATATCATAATATTTCAACATTGGAGAATTACTCCAAAGGCCCAGGACCTAGTCGAAGCCAGTCCTAATAGATTTATTAAACAAAAATACAAATGAGTCAAACAAATAGAGGATTATTATAAAACTGAGAGTGCATGACACCCAACATATCTGCCTCCACTAATGAAGCACAGTAATTGGGGGCCACAAAGGACCACATCATATCCATCTCTAAAATCGCCAGCTTGGACAAGCATCTTCCACCTAATTGTATTCCCTATAATCATGTGAGACCACCAATTGTAAATTAGTTACCTTGTGGAGACTTAGCCATAAACAATCCTGATAAACGATGAGATTTTGATAAAAATACATTACAACTTTGGAAATATAGAAATCATAATCCCCATGAAGGAATAATGTAAAATTAAACTTAACATATCATGTTGATAAATAAATTCATGATACTACATTTCAAAGGGTATTTATATACATCTCTTAAATGAATATAGGTGCATAACATAACATTTGTCTTAAATATAGAAAATTGAGATAAACAATCCCTTATCGATTTGTTAACTTCTAAAATGTAAACCCCGTGAAAGATAAATCTTGATATGTCTATTTAAATACTCATAATTTCAATGAAAATTATAATAAAATACATTCATGTTTAGTATATACAATACATGAAAGAAACATATGGTGGGTATGGAATTTGCCTCATATAAAATAAAAGTGATACATAAATCTCTTACAATAAGTCTTGACTTTGGTCATTCTCATTAAAAACCATTTTATAATAAATATAATTTTATTATAAATCTATTAATAAGACCATATTCGTATATATCATACCATATATTAGTTTATTATTACCTTTTATTACTCATTAATTAACAACTCTAGGTTAATGTAGTGTTTCATTTAATAACTACACTGTTTTTCAGGTAAGTTTTAACTTGTTATTTCATTATCAAATTACATAGATCATGGTATCATAATATAAATATGATATATATTCATTATATATTTTTTACATTAATTCATAAAATTTAGTGATAGGGAATGAAATCCACCATTCCTCGAGATGGTAGGTCGTACTTACGCATGAACGCTATTTCCATTTTATTGTTGGATTTAAAGAAAATAAAGTGATATATATTATCATTACAGAATAATTTATATGTCATATATATCACATATTTTCATTAAAACTATCCATGATACATTAAATATAATGTTTGAACAAATCAAATCACTTTGCAAGCTGGTAGTCCCCCATAAACACGAACGAAATTATCATATTCCCAAAAAACTAAAAATTTGAAGGTATGTGAGGAATAATAATTATATAATAATAATAGTATAGTAATGAAATATTAAATATATCATTATTTCCATCCTTCATGTGTGTAAATGGAGAAACTAATGAAACTGGTTCGTGAGGTAGTAGTTCATCGTACACATGAACGATGATTTCGTAACCCATTTATTGTCAGTGAAGATGGTTGTAGGTCATCACCTTATCATAAATAAATCTATTATATGCAAGATAATTAGGTTATTATATCATCGTGTTATAATAATAATTTAAGGAGGTGGAGGAAGAAAACAAACAAAAGAATTTATTGATGAGTACTACCTCTTCTTCAGGTATCCTTCTTTGGTTTGAACCAGAATCCATATTGGTTGGATTTATGTAAGAAATAAGGATTCTAGGATGGTATTAGGTATGTTTTTAAGATATTATTCATGTATTTTATTAACCAAAAGGGTGTTAAGGGGTGAATATGAGAAGAGATAGGGTGGCCTTTATAAGTGGGGGAAAGGACATGCTTAGAATTTTTGAATGAAATTGAGTCCTCACACATTTTTCGAATGTCCCAAGGGTAAAAAATGGGACATTATAGCACCTTATTGGATTCATTATAAAAATAACAGTATTTTTTAAACAAATTTATTGTTTATTTTTACCCTTATCGTTTTTGTTTAACCCCCTGTTAGTCCCATTTTTAACTAAACCATGTTAATTAATTTTAACTACATTCACTTTTCATTTTGGTCAAAAATTTAGATGAATTATTATATAATATAAATTATTATTATATAAAATATGAAATATTTTTAAAAAATATTAATTAACAAAATTATCAAAAATTTAATTTGAAAGTATTCCCCCAAACGCGATGATAAAATAGTTTTTTAAAGGGAAACTTTTCAAAAGTTTGCAATGTTTTTATATCCAAATTCAATATGAAATTGTCTAAAATGACCTAAATTGGATTAATGGATGTATAATTTAACTAATTTTACTTTAAAAAAAGTTTATAATAAAATTTATATTTATAAATTATTTAAACTAAAAGGCAGTTTTCAATTAAAATTCATTATATCTCACTATTCATTAAAAAATGAGTCTTATGTAAAAAAATGCCAAAAAAATAAACCTAAGTAAATTTGGATTTGAATATTTCAAAAATAAATTTTATTTTTCCAAACTAAATTATAAAATTGAAAAAATTATGTTTTAAAAAAAGTGTGCCATAAAAATGTGAAAAACGTTTTTTTAGAAAAATATTGTTTTTAAGCATAGAATTATAATTATTTTTATCTCTTGTATAGAAAACACATAATATGAATATCTAATAGGTGATTGAATATATACTATATAAATTTCTTTAAAAACATTCTCCAAAATTAGTTTTTATTTTATTTTATTCAGGCAGAAAAAAATTCTTTGCATAAAAAATAGTTTTTCATAAAGATATTTACTTTATTATCAAGTAATTTTTATTATTTATAATTAGTTGGATGTAAATTAATTAATTATATATGCACTTTTAAACCATATTTTCATAATTTAGTTAATCATATTCTTACCCATCATTCCAATAGCTAAGTTATAACTATCATATTAAATAATAATATTTTAATTGTATGTCATGTTACATTTAAACTCAGTGTTATGTGTAATATAAGATAAAATAAGTGTTGTGTGTAACGTAAAATATCACAAATATTAAATTTTTTTTAAAAATAATATTTCACAAAATCTTGGTGTGTTTCATTTTACCCCCCTTAAATTTAATTTATTCCTCAAAATTCTTCACCTTGGTATAAAAAATAAAGGATACTTATTTCTCATTACATCCTAATGTTCCATTGTATATTCATTAAGTTATTGATTTTTTCACAAAATAGTGATAATGTTATTGGTCTTATTTTTTAGAACCATGTCAATTTAATATGTAATCCTTATTATCCATTCCTCATAAGAAATATCATTCTCCGTCAGTATGACCTCTTAGTTTAGTACGTGTGATGTATTAGGTTTTTACTTCCTCTAGAGTGATACATGGAACACATCATGAACCAAATAGAGGTTCAGTGGAACTGATAACCTACTATCCTGATAAAATAAATTATTTCAAATGGACTGATATACCAAGGGCTTAGTTTTCCCTTCTTTATTCTCTAGAGAAATTCATATAATGTCTATCTCATAATCTGAAAAATATAGATCGCATCAAATATTATCAGTATACCATTTCTATGAAATTTTAGATTTCCTTACATGTTGCTGAAAGGTTCTAACCTTCTCTTCTGTCTCATAAACTTGCTCGGGTCCTAATAGCTTTCTTTCCATAACATCATTCTAGTACAATAGAGTTCTATAATTCATTCGACAAAGGAAATTACAAGGGGCCATCTAAATTTTTGAGAGAAAGATATTATTACATGAAAACTCTACTTGATGAAGGTGTTCATCCCAACCACCTTTTAAATATACATAATAAAATCTTATCATATTCTCTAGGGTTTGAATTATTCTCTCAAACTATCCATCTGTCCGAGAATGATATCTTGTGTTGAAACTCAATTCTGTATCAAGAGCCTATAGTCTAATTCTTATGAAACATTGAGGTAAACACTATATTCAAATAAAATATTGTTGAATGTTTTACACCAAGAAACCATACCACTTTCTTAATGTATATTCTAGAAATAATATCCATAGAGAAATATTATCTGATGGAAATAAAGTGTTTTTGACTTCATAATACGGTCGAATAAAGCCCATAATTATCTTGACATCAAAGATAATATAAACCCTAAAGGTAACTGTAACCTTTAATCATATTCCCAAAAAGTGTAAATTTGTTCCACCTCAAATAACCTTTACACTATAAATAAAACCAAATGGTTTTGTTTCCATAAATTTCTCTTAAAATGTCATTAATCCTGATAAACTCCCATCACATAAAACCTCAAAAGGGGTTTCATTGACTTTGAACTTATGATCAACAATAAACTCATAAACCCATTTTGGCATAAATATTAAGTTAATATTATATAGAGACATATACACTTTCAAATGTAAAATTAATCTTTATTCCTTATATAAGATCTTATCTTATTCAAAACTATATTTATTGGAATCTTGGGTTTATCCTTGTACTGATAGAATATCAAATGTTATTTTATCATTCCATAATTCAAGCAGAGGGGGATAATCACCTTAAATTTCACTAAATAGTGAATAGTTATATTTTTATAAGTATTATTAATATAAAATTAAATAAGGAATTCCCATTAAGTAGGGGAGGATTGTTGTTCACTTGGTTATTGTGATTAATTTCATCCATTATGATTGTATAATCTTTACCTATTTCATTTTTTCCAAATATTGTTTTTCTATCATCATATAAATTATCCCTTATATTGAGGACTTGATTCACATAATTCCTATCCTCTTGGAATTTTGAACACTAGAGTGTGGGTTGTGTATTCTATGTAGCTTTCTCTGTATTCACATCATTAGCTAACTTTTTTGCATAACGTCGTTAAAAAAAATCCTAAATTAGCTTCCCTTATGAACTTAAAGAATTTACTAGTTACCTTAAAACAATTTCCTTCATGTTTTTTTCCATACATTGAGTATAAAATAAATATCATCTTCTTCTATCTATGATTTTTAGACTTTACTTTGAACTCAATTATATTTTTTATCAAAACCATGAGAGTGTTACGTAACACAATCCTCTATTTCCACCTTGATAGAACATTGAACAATATATTCATAGCTACTGAATTTTATTATGGATAAAACACATTAGATAATTGGATTGAATCCACTAAAGAATCGATCAACCTGACTTTCAGGTTGGATGATAATACTTGAACCATACCCCACAGGCCTTGTAAGAGTTTATCCATATATACAAATAAATTCATCATCCTTTTTGTTTAGCTCAATTAACTCCTTATTCATATTAGTATGATGAATAAAAGGAACATACTTATTGAAAAATAAGTTCTTGAACTCATCCCAATCCATGGAGTCAATTATATCATGTTGCCTCATATTCTTGCTAAGATTCTACCATCGATCCACCTCACTTTCCAAATTCATGATATCAAAAATGATATTTTCATGTTCTGGACATTGGATAATGGAAAATATCTCTTCATTGGAAAACATATATTGCTCAATAACTACCATATCATTGATTCCATGAAAGTAATGTGGACAATACCTCATTGAGGACTTAGTAGAATTTAGTTAGCTCCTTTTTTTTATTTGGAATTTCAGCATGATTCATAGTTTGGGAAGGTTTTGTGAGCATTGAAACAAAATTTAGCATTACAGCCCCTGTAATGTTTTCAAACTCATGAGAAAAATAATTACATTTTCTATCATACTTAGTACTATCATGGATCCTTTATGTTCTATCTATTGACTAAAACCAAAAGCATAGTGTGAGAAATTTTAATCATAGTAGAAAACCACATTTTATAAAAACTTATTTAGGATATCTAAATCAAGAAACCATTTTAATATATGACACCTTACGTTTATAAAATATCATTCATACTAATCTTCTACTTAAATTCGTCATGAGGATTCATAAAGAGTTTGTGAATTTTCAAATCATATCCCACAGTAGTGTCAAACCAGGTGTTCATATAGGCCTATTTTCATGCACTAAGTAAAGATCGATTCTATCTCAATGCACCCTTTTCAAATTTATTACCCATAGGTACATCTTTTCTATATCCCCACCCAGTTTTACAATCCAAAAAGAGATGTAATTTCATGGAAATCACTTGATCTATCATTTACCAAAATTCCAAGACATTTTCATAAACTTTGACTCATCCTTAAACTTTTCCATATATAAATACCTATTCGTATCTTTAGAAATGTCTCTCTGAATATCGCTAAATTTTTCTCATCCTCGCTTCCAATGTTTGAAAAAACCTCCCCTTTTATACCAACTATAACAACATAAAATTTTCATACATAATTATCGCATCTTTTTAGGTGAATAATCAATACGTTACAAAAGTACATGCACGAGGACCATAATATTTTAATACCTTTGGAAACATGGAACGAAAAATTCTTAATTGGTGAAATATATTGATTGTCTCACTTGATTATCTTCCCTTTTAGAAGTATTAAAAAACATACCCTACTTGAAACATTTTTTTGTAACCTCGGGAAAGGAAACATTATAAAGAGTGAGCTAAAATGCCCAGTAATTGTAAAAAAGGATATTACATAAGAATAACATGAGTATTAGGGTATGATAACATGATTATAACGTTGTAAAACAATACCTTGTATATCAAAGGTAATAAACATGAGACATTTAAAAAATATGGGCAGTTCATAACGCATGAATCATAAGGGAATCAAAAAACATCATCCATGAGAGAATAACAATGGCATAAGACATGAAATTTTTGGAATGTAAATCATTATAGAAAACCGTTTTCATATTATAAAAGGATTAATACTAATTATATCATAGTAGAATGGTTTCACTCCCCAATCTATAATGTTATTCAAGTTTCACACTTAAGACCAACATAGCATACAAAGTCCCTTATCGAATAGAGTTCATTCCCCATTCCATTCCTTTCTATCTCATGATATTTAAATACTTACCCAATGTATTGTAGAGAGATATAGATCCCACTAATATCATAATGTAAATCCTATTTATCTGTTCCACAAGAAAGTAAAATAATCATCATATCATAACCTGTGAAAATGAATGGGTTTCATAAACATTTCATCTCATCAAAACCTATGGAAACGAGATAGGTTTCCTATCATTACATAATTTCATCATAGAATACCCTGTGGAAAGATAAGTTTTTCATAATAATTTTATCATGGTATAACCCATGGAAGATGTACAAGTTTCATAAACATAATATCTGAAAAATTTCATATAATTACATAATTTCATCATAGAATAACCAGTAAAAAGAAATGGGTTTCATAATAATTTTATCATCGTATAAACCATGGATGAGAAACAAGTTTCATATACATAATCCCATCATAAACATAATAACATTCAGAGAAAAAATAACAATGGTATCAGTGAATCATATCCCTAGTAAGTCATAGGTAACATCAATGGATGTCATCTTATATAGAAAATTATTTTTATTATTTAAAACATTTCATGAGGAAAATATCCTCTCCTTTTC
The DNA here is from genome assembly GCA_963277665.1 of Viscum album. Classification (NCBI taxonomy): domain Eukaryota; kingdom Viridiplantae; phylum Streptophyta; class Magnoliopsida; order Santalales; family Viscaceae; genus Viscum; species Viscum album. The sequence goes on along the minus strand of OY728140.1, from coordinate 1,298,643,471 downwards.
AAAAAAAACACTTTTCAAAACATAAATCATTTTAAAAAGATTTTTCTTTTAAAATAAATTGGAAAAGTTGTAAAAAAATATTTAAAAATAATTTAAAACATTTCATGAGGAAAATATCTTATCCTATTTGAAAATACTTTTAAAAAACCATAAAACATTTTGAAACCCCTCTTCATTTTGAAATAATTTAATTAAAATTAAAATATTTCCCAAATATTAAGGAAAAACATTCTTTGACAATAACTTAAAAAAACTTTTAATGGGTGCTTGAAATCATTAAATAATCATGATAATGTTAAATACAATTTATACCATGTATGTTAAAAATAAATATTCTTTTCACATTTTGGATAATATCCAAATGGGAAATGATTTTGAAAATGAAAAAAATATGACTTTCAAATAAATTTATAATAAGTAAAACATGGGTAAAAATTTCTTTTGATATTCATATAAAATAATAAAACTCTTTTGAAAACATTTTTATAAAACCTGGTTGTTGAAGAAAACATATTTCCAACTGAAAAGAGAAATAAAGACAGGTTTTCATCAAAAAAACTTATAAATTATTGTAAGTACCAAATAATGAAAAAATGGTACTATTACATTAAATATTCATAAATAAGTATAGAATAAGAAAATTATTTAGAATTTTTCATAGTTATATCATAATATTTCATCCTTGGATACTTAACAATAAACAATCTTGATCAATGAAGGGATTGTGACATAAAACTGTTACCACTTTGGGAATATTGAAATCATAAGCCCCATGAAGGTATAAAATGAAATTAATCTTAAATATCGTGAGGCGAAATATATTCTTGATATTAAATGTAAAATAGGTTGTATATTCATCTCATAAAATAATATAGGTTCATAACTTAACATATGTCTTAATGAATGAAAATTAAGACAAAATTCCCTTAATGATTTGTTAACTTTTGAATCATAAACCCCATGAAAGAGAGATAATCAAATTCATATGTAAATAACCATAATTTATTGGATAATAATCATAAAATACCTTCATGTACATTATATACACCAAATATAAGAAACGTGTGGTGGATATGGCCTTTATCTTGTATGAAATAAAAGTGAGACATAAATCCATTACCTTAAATCTTGAATTCCTTAATTAATGTAAAAAAATTATGTATAATAAATATAATTTTATTATAAATACATAGAATAACTTTTTCATATATATCATTTCATATATTATTTTATTATGACCTTTCATTACATTTTTATAAATAACTCCATGTCAATGCCATATTTTGTGGAATAACTGCTTTAGTTTTCACTTATGTTTTAACTTATTATTTCATATTTATATTAATTTGATCATTGATTAATCATATAAATAATTTAATCCATGATATAAATATCATATATATTCATTATACATATATTTATAGTAATCCATAAATTTTAGTGATAGCAAATGAAATACATCATTAAAGGAGAAGGTGGGTCGTATGTATGCATGAATGTTATTTCCATTTTCTTGATGGATTAAAGGAATAAAATTATATGATATATATTAAAATTATATAATAATTTAATTTCAAATATATAAAATATTTTCATTAAACCTATCCTTAAAACATTCCATGTAAATCATGAATGGATCATAATGCTTCGTGAGGCGGTAGTCCATCGTACACCCAAACAATGTTATTGAATTCCCAAAAAATGGAAAATATGAAAGTATTTGTGGTATAATTATTCAAAAATCATAATAAAATAATAAATATAACATATAAAAAATAATTAAATCATTATTTCTATCCTTTAGATGTGTTAATGGAGAAACAAATGACAACAGTTCAAAAGGCGGCAGTCTTCTGTATATATGAACTATGATTTCATAACCCATTTGAGGGAAGCAGAGATTGTTTTAAGAAAATCCATTAACATAAAAACATAAAATTATATGAAATATACTGATTTTATTATATCATCATGGTTTAATAATTATTTAAATAGGTGTAGGAATAAATAAAAAAATGATTACTCATGAGTGTTACCTCTTCTTTGGGTATCTTCCTTAGGTTTGCACCAAAAGAAATCTTGGTTAGATTTTTGTCCACAATAAATACTCTATAATGGTATGGGGGAAGTTTATGTAATATTTATAGGACTTATATGAACTAAATTGGTTTGAATTTGTGATGAATATAGGATAGTGGGTGGCCCTTTAAAAGTGGGGGAGAGGACAGACTTAGTATTTTTTAAAATAATTATGTTCTACCAAGTATTTCATATGTCATAAGGATAAAAAATGTTCCATAATAAAACCTTATATGCTTAATTGTATAAATAGTTCCATAAAATATTATTTTATAAACTTTTATAGGTCCTTTTTACACTATTCATTTTGTTTTAACCCCTAGTAAACACATTCAAACATTAACAGTAGTAATTTATTTTTATTGTATTCACTATTCATTTGGTGAAATATTAAGTTAAATTTATAGAAAAATATAAATTATTATTATTTAAAATATGTAATCCATTTTTCCAAATTCAATTCATATAATTGAGAATTTTTATTTTAAAATTAATCCACCTGAATTGATGAGAAAATGGGTTTTTAAAGAGAAAATGTTCAAATGTATATAAAGTGTTTATATCAAAATTCAACATGAAACTGATTATAATTTCGTAAATTTGATTAATTTATATATAATTTAACTATTTTTACTTTAAACCCAATTTAAAATATAATTTAACGATATAATTTATTTAAATGAGAAGGTGGGTTACAATAAACATTCGGTATTTTTCATTATTCATCAGAAAATGAGAATTTTCCAAAACAACAAAACAATTCACATTAAGATAATTTTGATATTTATATTTTATAAATGACGTTTATTTTTTCAAATAAATTTTATAATTTTTTCAAAAAATATTTTTAAAATTAAGTTCTCCATAAAAAGGTAAAAAAACTATTTTTAAGAAACATAACATTTTTAAGAACAAAATTACATTTATTAAAATATATTATTTAGAAAATATATAAAATGAATTACAAATATTTCATTGAATATATAAAATAAATATTTCATTAAAATAATTCACCAAAATTTTCTTTTTTCTTTTATTGATGTAGAACACATTTTTTCCCTAAAAAATTTGTTATAAAGAGATTTCCATTATTTAAAAATATTTTTTTTCATTTCTAATTTATTGGTTTCCAATGATTTCATTATATATACATATTTAAACCATATTTTGATAATTAATCTTATCATATTCATACCATCCAATCCAATAGCTTTGTGATAATTACCATACTAAATAATACATTAATTATATGTCATGTTTCTTTTAAACTCGGTTTTTCATGTAATGCAAGCTAAAATAATAGTTATGTTTAATTTATAATATCAAAAAGATTAAATATATTTTAAAAAAAATATTTCATAAAATATAATGATGTTATATAAACAGTAGTTATAACCAATATCAAATAATATATTTTCATTTCTAAAGTGGATGGTAAATGTAACTTTCACCACATCATTATTATGACGCACTTCAGCAACTATGATCGCATGAGTATTCCATTTATCTCTTTGGTATAGATGTTTATAATTTATAATTTTATCATTAATCCTTGGATTTAGGCTAAGGTTTTCATATTTCCAATAATTATTATAAATTTAGAATTGGATTGTGGGTGTTTTATTAAACTTATTTTTCTCCCCATTATTTTCATCAACTCGCCTCATTACTTATCTTCACTATTCACTTTCTCAATGTATTTAATTTACACACTTGAAATGTTTACCTATCCCTTCAATACAATTTCTCCCATGTTTATTTCCATACTTTAAGAGTAAAGAAAGATTCATTTTCATTCTTCATGGGTTTTATTATTTTAATTTCCTCAAAACTCAATCATTATATTCTTATCCAAACCATGAGAATAATGGGAATATATTTTCTCCAAATATACCTTGAGAGAACATTGAATGATTTCTTTATTTTTACACAATTACCTATTAGATATTTCATTTTTGAGACTTAGTTTTAGGACACTAAGGAACTAATCAATTTTTCTTTTATGCTTGACGACAAAACCGGAATATTACCTCTAAAGTATTGTAAAATTTCCCTCAAAGATAGCAAGAGATTAATTATCCTTATACTTAAGCCTAAAGAATTTCCTTTCTATTTTTGTGTGAAGATTTTAGGGAATATACACACTGAAAAATACCCTCTTAAAATCACCTCATTACATGAATTTAATTTCATCCACTTGCATCATATTCTTAATAAGATTCCACTATTACTCTTTATTAAATTTCAAATGATACACAATCAAGGAAATTTGTTTATGATTTGACCACTAAATAATGGAAAATATCTTTTTGGTGGTACTAGTCCATTTCTAAAAAATTCATGGATCATAGGACACATTGAAAGAAGGTTAATTTTTTCTTACAAAATACTCTATGCTGTATTGGAAAATCCATTTCTCATTTAGTAACTTTGTGTGATTTAGGGCTTGGGAGAGTTGTGTGATCATAGAAACATGTTTTTTCATTCCAACTCCCATGTCGTTTGGTTGATCAAGAGGACAATCATTTCATTTTCTACCACATCAATTTTTTATAAGATTCATCTTCATTCCATCAATTAATTAAACCCAAAAATAATAGTGTAACATCAACCTATAATAATTAAAGTGAGAAATCATATAACCATAAAAATAATTGTTGATATGTCAAAAATTATGACACCTTATTACCAACCTTTGATACATTCAATTTCACCCTATATAACATTAAATATATTATATGTTGTCTTTAGTTCTATCATTATATTGTTTATAACCTTATCATTAAAAATTACTAAATTTTCCTCTAATACCAACTAAGGTTACCTAAGCATAACATACATAAATATTACATCATTTTTTATGAATATTCAATGCACTTTACAATAATACAAACCTAAGGACCATAAAGGTTTAGTGTCTTTGGATATTATATGAATAATCAACTTTTTTGTTAAAAGATATTAAAAATCTCCCACAAACTCACTCATATTTACATTTTTAATATATTTCTTACCTAAAACCTTTCTTCATAACATTTGTAAAATAAAAACATAACAAAATGTGGGCTTAGAAAGTCAATAAAGGTAAATATGGGAGATATCAATTTATGATCAGATGAAGGCATAATATATGCATAATTATATGATATAATTATTGTAAAGTACAAACATCATACCCAATATATCATATTTCTTAAATATTGATCTATGGCAAAAAGCATTATCTTCTCAAAAGACATGGGTCATAAGAATGTGGAATCTTCATTAATCAATAATTAGCCACAAGATCATATCACAAGAATAATTACATGTCATAGAAATTGTGTAGTATACTAATAAGTATATAAAATCATTTAATTAGTCAAGGATCTCTATTAAGGCTATAGTTGTTGACAAATTCCTATAGTGGATTGGGTTCACTCCTCATTCCATCATTTCCTTAGTCAAGGTTCACTCACATAACCTTAATGGTAGATAAATCCCCATACTAAACTCAAGTAACTCCCCATTTTAGTCTATTTTTTCTCATGATATATCAATAATTAACCAATGAATTATAGGTATTTAAAAAATCCATTTATTATATAATGAAAATCATACATATTTGTGCCACAAGATCATAAAAACATTCATCAATTCATCAAAACATAACTTGTTTAAAAAAAATCGGTTTTGTAAACATTTCATTATCAGATAATCATATGTCATCCATTAAAAGAATAGGGATAGTATCATTACATCATATCACAAGTGAAGTATAATAAATATAAAATTTGGTTCATATAAATGAAAAATAACTTTAAAATTTTCATTCAACATTGCATTTTTATTAAAGACAGAGGAAAAACTACAATAAAGAGAAATTCAACAAGGAAGAAAATAAAGAAAACCTAACTAGGGGGGGCTAAAATAATGGAGACCCAACTGATACCCCCTAATCAAATTAACCCCCTCCAAATCAAATTGCAATGAACTAGAAAACAAAAAACATGATTACCTTGATATGCCACTTCCAAAGAAGCAAGAAAATCAACCACTTTGTTGCCCTCCTGCCACACATGAGAAATCCGAATGTTTTTGTTGTTGAGGATAGCTTTGAACATCTTTATAGGGTAGGATATCGACCAAGGATCTGGAATTTTACAAAGAATTGCATCGTGAACAATTAAGGAATCAGTTTCAACTTGATTGAGAATAATATTTTTCTGGACGCATAAAACAAGACCCATCTGCATAGCTTTGGCATCTGCTTGAATTGAATTTCCCCTCCCAAAATATTAAAAATATTAAAGATAGACAATTCCCCATGTATTGAAAACCACCCCTCCACCTTTCATATTACCTAGTAATCCAGATCCATCAAAATTCAACTTCAAACCTGTGTTTGGAGGCATCCACTGAACCCAATTCCCTCTAATCGCATTAACAGGCTTCTAAATCATAGAAACATTCCCCTGTAAGGATATCAAAGAAGGAAAATCATTCCATTTATTAATACCATTAACCAGATCAATCAGTAGTGATCTCATCCTCATAACAATGGACTATTCTGTGGAAATAATACCTTCAAACCTGGCCATGTTCCTTGCCCCCCAGATGCACCAATAACCTGCAATTAATATTATGGCTCTGGACATTTTTTCCAGTTACTCACATTTAATACCGTGGAACCATATTTATATAAAAGAATTTTCATCAAGACCAATGGAAAAAATACCAGTAAACCCTCTAAAGAATCTCTATACTACTCTATCCCAATAACTCTCAAAGAAAAGGTGATTAGTGTCTTCATCCCTATATAACATGAAGCAATGAAATTTAAAAGCCAGGTTAATTCCTATCTTTATCACATTCTCATCTGTAGGAATATCCTGGTTTCTTATCCTCCATATAAGAAAGTTGAACTTAGTAGGAATATATCTAAACTATACCTTTTCATTCCAATTATCATGATTCCCTTGCGGAGTTGAAATTTGGTTGAAGTCCTTTAAAGAAAAATCCCATGTATTGGAAGTAGTAAATACACACATATCCATATCATAATTTAAAATAATATCATCAAAAGTCTCCCTTTGATCATCATCCATAATTTTATAAATAAAACTGGGATGTTCATTGGCCTCCTTGAAAGAAATCAAAGGTCCGAGACATCCTGGATATCCCAAAATTGAACCAACCCAGTTATTAAACCAAAAAGATAACTCCCCCTTCCCTACAATCCATTTTGAATGTTGATGAATAATCGGAAGAAACTTCTAGATTAAGGAACCGAAGGTAGATCCATTTGAAACATGATTTTACTCATCACTAGCCCCTTTATAGGACACAATCTTCACCCACAAAGTTCGCTCCTCCACCACTTCCCAAGAAAGTTTTGCGTGCATACAGTGGATGATATTATCCAAACTTCTCACTCCAATACCACCTTCTTTGATAGTTCTTTTCATTCTATCCCATGACGCCCAATGGTGTTTCCCCTCAGATAAATAATCCCAAATGAACCCTTCCAAGACTTTATCAATGTAATAAAAGACTCCCTTAGGGACATAGCTGGCCAAAAGAGCATGAATTGGGATAGAAGTTAACATAATGTTTATTAGACTTATCCAGCATACAAAGGATAAAAAGAAATTTTTCCAGTTCAACACACGATTCACAATCCTTCTCACAATATAATCAAAGCCCCGGATTCGAAGACGACTAGGAACAATCAAATATCCATGATATTCCATCAGAAAACAGCCCTTCTGAATATCCATTCTACTACACAGGGATGAAACATGCCTGTCACCACACTTATTAGTGCTAAAAATACTGCTCTTGGATCAATTAATCACATGACCACTCCATTAACAATATTCATCCATGACCATAGAAAAACCACCAACCGATATCCCACTAGCATTACAGAAAATTAAAGTATCATCCACAAACATTAGATGATAAATCGAAGTTTGATCAATTTTCCTATGATATTGAAGAGTACATCCCATGGAAGTATTTTTGTTAATAAGGTGACTTAAAGTATCTTTCATAAGAATAAACAGAGTCGGAGAAATTGGATCCCCTTGTCTAAGACTACGAGAAGACTTGAAGATACCATAGGTTCTCCCCATGAATGAAACCTCCATCCAAGAAGAGATAAAACATCTAAAAATGATATCCATAGACCAAGGGGAAATCCACATACCTTTGAGTACCCTATTGATAAATCCACATTCCATTCTGTCATAAGCCTTGTTCATATCAACCTTTAATTTCATATTTGAACCATGAGTTTTGAAGTTAATATCCCTAATCATTTCTTGGGCCAAAGCCGATGCACCCTAGATAGAACGGCCTTTAACAAAACCATGTTGCTCTAAGGAAACCCACTAAGGAAAATACTTGGAGATCTTCCAGTTGAAAATACTATAAAAGATCATGTAAGGGAAATTACACAGACTAACCAGCCTATAATCAATAATAAAAACTAGATTTTTAATTTTAGGGAGCACCACCAAAGTAGTAGCCCCCTCCACTCTTGGTAAGGAACCACCCCGAAATAAATCATGAATGGCCATAATGATTTCATATTTTATAATCTCTCAAGACCCCCTATAAAATGAACTAGAAAAACTATCCGGGCCTGGAGCACTTTTCAAATCAAGACCCATCATAGCATCATAAATCTCCCTTTCATCTGGAATGGCTTCTAACATTGCATTATCATTATCAGACAGTATGTTGGGAATCACCTCAAATAGCTCAGAATTTCCTTTAGTATAACCATTTAACATATTCATATTGGGACTTGCAAGTAAATTTTTAAAAATCGCAAAATCCATATTTCAAATCACATCTCTATCATCTGAATAAGATCTATCTTCAAGCAGAATATTTGGTTTAAATAACCTCCTCTTTTCTTTAATGAAATCATACAAATAGGCTAAGTTTTTATCACCTTCCTGAAGCCATTTCACCCTTGAACATTCCCTTACAACACATTCCTGTTTTAAAATCAGATCAGCTAACAGGTTTTTCTTAGTATACAGAACCTTATAATTTTCCTCATCCCATGCATCCTCAAGGGATCTCTCTAATCTGTCAACTTCATATTTTAAAATTTCCACATCCTAATCCAAAGGAGGAATATTCTTTGCCCAGACCTAAAGTTTATTTTTCAAACACCTCAGCTTGTAGTGTAAATCAACCCAAGCATAGCCTTGATTAAATTCTCCCCAGCTATCCTTAACCAGTTGTTGATACCCTTGTACATCAGCCCATTGATTACAAAACCTAAACCTCTCAGAACCATCCTATATCTAAAGAAAAGAAATTAGTAGTGGCAAATGTTCTGAGATACCAAGAACAAGATGTTCCACCTTAGCATTGGGAAACCTTTCAATAGCATGAGCATTCTCCAAACACCTATCCAGCCAACTCCAGCATCTACGATCACCTTTTTTATTATGACACCAATTAAAACAATCACCAGAATAACCCATGTCCATAAGTCCTTTTACCGCCATAAAATGAACAAAACTCATGCTAGCCAAATGAGGAGAAATAACCCGACCCTTCTTCTCATCTGGTTCAGAAATAATATTAAAATCTCCACCAACAAACCACGAGAATTCCTCCAGATCAAAGCTATATAAGTCCAGCCATAAAACCTTTTGTGTTTTAGCATCATAACTCCAGTACACAAAGGATATATACATCACCTACACCCCAGTATTGAATTTAAAATATCATTTGAACATTTCATTGAAAATAGGGGAGATACATTTTTTCTGTGGTATCTTTAAAACTAAAAAATTTTATAATATTGAGAAAAATATTTTCATTGAAAATAAATATGGAAACTTGTAAATATATCATCAAATAAAATAATGGTCATGATAGTGATAAAATATTTTCACGCAGTAAATGTTAAAAAATATTTCTTACACACTTTTAATAAAACTTTTAAGAGTAAATATTAAAATAATGAAAAGAAAATTCAGTTTATAACTTATAAAGTAAATTCAGATATGTATGAAAATTATATTAAATATTAATATGATCATAGAAAATAACATTCCTGAAAATATTTTAAAAAACATGGAGACGAAAAAAAAAGTTACCAAGGAGGAATAAGGTATGCTTTTCTTAAAAATATTTTCTCAATAATATTTATTACTGAAGAGAGTAAAATGGTAATAAGAATATAAAATTAAAAAAAATAATGAGATTAAAATAATATATATGGTGAATAAATGATTAGGATCATATAATTTCCCTCAATGGAAATTTAATATAGACTATCCCGAAAAGAAATGAGATTGTGCCATAAATCCTTACCCTGGGTCATGTCTTTATTCATAAACATTCTTAAGAAACTTTATAATAATATTGTATTTATTATAGATATATAAAATAACCCTATTAATACTTTTCATACAATATAACATCCTCCTATAATTACCAATTACTCATTTATTAACAGTTTTTCATTAAAATCAACATTTTGATGAAAAGTATTCTGTTTTCCATGAATGTTTTAGTTCGATGGTTATGGTAATTTCTCCATAGAAATGGTTCCCTCGTCTATAGAATATTAATAATGTAAAACATGTCATATTTATTCATTATATACATTTTAATATCAATTCATTTAAGGTGGTGATGAATAATTAATTACGTCACTTCATAAAGACGGAAGTTCGTACATACACACGAGTGATGTTTTTATTTTTTAACAAATGGAAATAAATGAAGATAAATAACAGTATATATTTAAAGAATAATAATAATATCATCAATATAATATATATTCATTTAATGTGTAATGTCCTCGACCTAGAAGAAAATAAACCGGTGCCCCCAGCTAAGTTGTCACATGACCTCAAGTGTGCCTCCCCATGCGCCAGATGTTGCCGACTAGCGGAAAGGGTCTAATAAGTCATATAGGGAGACTATAACCTCTTTAACATAGTAATTAACAGTATAAAACAATATAAATAGGGGAAACAAAATGAAAAAAACAATAAAACCCATATCTAAATATCTCCCAAAAGTGGGTACAAACCACAATTCCACATTAAACATGTCATGACATGTTAATAGTGCCCTAGTGAATAAAATCCAAAATAAAAACAAATAGATAAATACTCAAAATGGGTCCTAAATCCAAGTCTGGATCCTCATCTATGAATATCCCAAGTCCAAATAAACATCTCATTATAGGGCTTATACTCTTGTCCTAACCTTTAACCATGAAATCTACTCAGGTACCCAACGGTGACCCGAGCAGGCTGTGAGTACAAAACTCTGTAGGCCACCACCAACATCTTCAATAAAATATCCAGTCTAATAGATTTTTCCTGAAAGTATGAAATAAATGATAAGGAAACCCAAAAAGAACATCTCATTAGCCATTAGTTAACAATATGAATCCAAACCATATCTATCAATATTACTATATTAACCAATATCCATCTTCTTTACATAATCCAATATCTTTATGTGTTCCATGGGTTAGGCATATAAATCATCTATGCATGGGTCTAAGGAAACCAATCATTGCGAATGAATGAATAAATCAATTCTCTAAGTCACTAAAAATAATCATATAACAACAACACATTATCCTCACCTCAAATCCTAAGTCTGGGTGGAATGAAACCTTTAGAGAAATAGATCCTCTATCCCCTTCCCTAACCTATGAATTTTGTGGTTTATTTTAGACCCTTGATCTAACTCGACCCATTGGTGAAGAACCTAAAGTCAATAGCCCACCCTACCAAGCTATGTGTACAGTTATATTTATCCATTCACCACATACATTTTATATAAAAACAAAACCCAAAAAATATAAATAACAATCATATTCAATAACCATAAACCTGAGAATTGATATTATATCATAACCCCTTAACAAATTTTTTATTACATTTTGAAGCCGTTTAGTCCAGTTCCAATCCTTGATCCTTAACCCATTATGTATATTCAATAATTACAATATATTATCCAATATTCATCAATTAACATACTTTATCTCATTATACTATTTATTATTTCACAAGTAAAATTCTTATATCACATAGCACAACCACTTTATTATATTCAACCCACTAGGTAGACCCTATAACTCCCATGTATTAACTCATTCAACATATTCATCAATTCTCTTATTACATATAATTTAATATACTCTGCATTTGTCATTCTATTACCCATTTAAAAGTTCATTATTTCATATGCACTAATCCTCTTAGTCATTTCTAAAAAAATTCATTAAATATTCGACATAATCTCATTTAACCCATTTTTCCCATTTTTTTGTCATGTCAATCAACCCCTTATTCCATTATCTATCATGGTCCCTACTACCCATGAACCATATTAATCACCAAATTACCCAACCATAATGTTCATCTTAGTGTCTACCTAAGTACTATAAGATTTCATACATAACATTTCTGTTACCCAAGTTTGGGAAGGTCGAAACACCCCATGGGTGGCCCTTTATTGGTCAAATCATCCCCAAAGCATCCCACCAAGGTCATTAGGGTTTAAAATCAATATTTATATGTTCATTTTACCAAATCCCACCATATTTATTCAAGTTACAATAATAGAGGAGTAATAAAGCATACTCATATGCACAAATCCACTTAAAAAATATGGGATATAAATAATAGACCACTTACCTTGAATCTGATAATGAATTTACTCTTAATAAATGACTTATACCTAATCCAACCCCCATTTGAAGCCTCATCCTAGATTCCACCAAAAAAAGACGGTTTTTAGGGATTCAATGGAAGATTTCACAAAATAAAAACTTTAATCCAGAAAATAAAGTGGTGAGAGGATTAAAGTTACCCAGATCCTTGATCCGTAATCGACAGTGCTCCAAATTTCCCTGATATTAGGGAGATCAACCCTTGGAATCTCTTGAGTGTTCAAGCTCATTTTTATTGTGCCAGAATTTCTATATAATTTTTTTAATTATATGGAATGATTCCGAGATCGTGAAATCTAACGGTGCATGATTCTGAGGCCCAGAGTGCATGAAATAATCCGTAAAAGTTTTGTAAAACATTAAATAGTGTGTATAAGCAATTTTCCTGAAAAGGTGGAATAACTCTTAAATGGTTTCCTGCATCAGAAATCTGAGGGTAATATTGTATTCAAGATAGTGGCTTTACCCTAGATGCGACTTAAGTTTAGTCGGCACAAGCCTCCTGTGAGAAAACCTGAAAATGGAAAAACTATAAATAAATTAATTAAATAAAGTTATTTTATTTTTCAAATGCTTATAACTCATGAACGGTGACTCAGATTAAAAATATGATACCGGCACTAAACTCATGAGGGTATTATTTATTTAAACAGATGCTAATATTGGCTAGTGTGGGCCTACAATGGAAGGTATTTTTTAGAAATAAAAAAATAATTAAGTGACAATTATTTAATTGATAAAATACATAACATCTAAATGGTAACTCGGATTAATAAATTTGTTAGTAACATTGAGTTAGTTGGGAGATTTTTACCTTAGGTAGAGCCTAACCTCGACCGGCACGGGTCTAGGGTGACTGTTAATAATTTTATGAACATTTTTTGGGTATGTTCAGTAAAAGAGTGAGCGGTGTTTTATAACATTTGAACTGGTGCTTGGATTAAAAATCTGAGGGCACTGTTGAATATACATCACCAGGATTTACTTAAGGTATGATTTAATTTGACCGTAGTAGGTCCTGTGAAAAAGTTATGTTTAGTGAATTTTTATAAAAATTAAATAAAATTATTTTATTATTTTATTTTTCATTATTATCCTACAACAAACAAGAAAAGTGTGTGTACAGTGATGTGTCAAGTTATTAAATGGCTTGACCGCTCAATCTAAGTAAAAAACAACATTGGGGAAATTAGGAAGCCACTTAATTAATGAGCCTCATTAATTCCCAACTTTGTTACTTACCCTCCCCCTATCCTATTTATATGGAGCTTGGGGAGAAGTGTCATCACTGCTTCACCAAGCAACGATGTGTTGAAAGAGTTCCGAGACATCAAACCCATGGAGGAGGGAGTCAGTTCCGGCGAGAGGTGACAAGAGAAAATGAAACCCTAAGCCGAAGGAAAATGTGAAAGAGGCATTTTTGGAAGATTGTGGCAGGAAACAAGATCACCAATCCACCTTCAAGCATGGAGTCTCTCCAATAAACTCATTTAGGGGTTTTATCCTTTCTTTAAATTCAAGTTAATTATATTGAACCCCTTTTTCCTCCATCTTGTTTAAAGGATAACGTGGAGGGTGTGGTACTAACGAACTCAGCCTGAACCCTCCGCTACTTTGTGACCCTTGAACTCTCCATGGAATAATTCCAGTGTGGCGGCATCAACCAGCTTCAAAGGAGTTAGCGTTCCAATGCACAACACAAAAATAGGTCGTGGCACCAAGCCGCAGCCGTCATCGGAGCGACCGAAAGTGGCCGGATATGGAGGAAGTGTGGTGCACCGTCGCGCACCACCTGTGAGAAGGGGGTTGTGGATCTTCAGCCATGAAAGAAGTAGGAGGTGGGAAGCACATTGACTGGTTGTAGAAGGGGAGGTGGCGCGACTAGCGATCCGAAGTCATGGCCAAGGCAGAACCCCAGCCTACCTGATAGGTTGCGTGGCGATCGGGGGTGCCTAGGTGGTGCCTCCGTTTCACAAAACCGAATAGCCTCTAGGCCTTTTACGATACAGTGGGGAAACATCCCCCCTTTGCAGTATAGCAGACCGTGGTCGGGCCACCTGCCTAGCAGGTTGTGCTTCATGTAACGCCCTGACCCCAGCTACGCAGAGTCGGTGCATTACTTCGTAACATTGTCATGATCACAAAAGATCAAGTCTCAAAAGACCGATTAGTTTAGTAGCCTTGGAAACCCTAGATAAATTAATAAATTTTACATTACATCATAAGGTGAAAAACTAACAACAATGTCTTCATAGTCCACACTCATATCCTCTTCTGACTATCCCTGCAGGTCATTCATAAAATACTTCTTCACATCCTGGAAAATATTAAAACATTGAAAGGAGTGAGCTCAGATGCTCAGTAAGGATAACAATATTTTGGAAGCTTTCATAAATAAACATAAGCATTTAAGGCAATGTATAACTAAAACAAAGGCCTTTTAAACTTGAACATCAACATAATATGGCAAAAGTAAAATGAGATAATGCCATTTACTTATTCACATGGATAATCTACTGATTGAATAATCACATGCAATATCAATAACCACTTTCATAATTATGGAATTCATAATGCCATACTATCATAACCGCGTAGCCAAGGCCTCGTGCCAAGACCACAAATAAGATTTTTTCAAGGCCTCGTGCCAAGACACTAGTTTGTCTCATGAGACCTACCGATGCATCGAGGAGCTATAGCGGGCTCCACCCGTCACTTATTAAGTCCAATGCATTCCTCATATGAATAAGTTTAAACATATCATTAACCATAACATAATCGTATCACAAAAAACATGTATAAAGGAAACATAACATTTCCACATTTCAATCACAAGATATCAATAAAACACATTGATATAATAAAAACGCTTTCAAAACCATTTTGAATACCAAAATAAAAGCAAGTTAAAACTTTGTATTTATTTTTCAAAAAAAAAGTGATGGCTTGTAGAGGAAGCCGAAACTCAAATAATGGTCACGGCGGCGGAGAAGTCGTTGTCGCTGCATACGTACGACAAAAACACCCCCTTTTGTCTTTTAGTAAACTCTTCGTAAAAAAAGATTCCTTTTGAATAAACGTAAAAGTCAAAGGGGTTTATACACCGTATAAAAGAAAGTTGTGTATAAAACCAAATATGCCTCAATGAAAGGAGATTGAGACAAAGTCCTTAAAAAGATCATTTTTAAAATAAAATAGATCTATTATGTGTATTCACTATAAGTACACATAAATAAAGTACAAATACAAGATAGGACATAATAATATCATGACATAATTTGAAAGTAGGAGATTAACCCAAAGAATGGAAATTGGGTTAAGAAGTTCATTTACCTTGTGTCCGACTTGATTCAACCGTTCTTTAACCTCTTGAATAATAAACTAGAGTTAATATCTACTTTATTAAGAACCATTTTCAATTTCATTATCCTTTTTATAACACTTATTACAATGTTATGAACATTATGTAATTATTTAAGTTAATAACGGTCGTTTTGTCGATCTTTGGTACTTGAGTCAACAATAAACTTCTTATAATTACAAGTTGTTTATGTGGTAGAATATCCATTATCTCCAGAATTACATTCATGATTTAGATGTCTTATATATCATATATATCCTGTATATACATTCATTCATAATATTACGTAACATTTAGAGGTAAGAAATGAAATGCACCGTTCATGGAGACGGTAAGCCGTACGTACGCATGAACGGTACTCTCATTTATATTTTGTATTTAATGGAATTAAATCATAATTATATAAAGGTATAATATAGTTCCACTATAATATCATATATAATATCATTTACTCCATCCTTTATACATTCCACATATGACATTAATGATTCACATCACTTTGAGGGGGCGGTAGTCCGCACTTCCTAAAATGAAATTATCGTGTTTACCCATAATGGAAATCATAAAGTATGCCATAAATGAGAAATACAGAAGCATAAGGAAAACAGAAACATATTATATATCATATATAAATATAGTTACATCTTAATGTCCACCTTTTAAGGTGTTATATGAGTGTTGAACAATCATCGTTTCGTGAGGCAGTATTTCGCCACCCACAAAAACAGTATGTTCTTTAACCATTAGACGAAGGTGTGTGTAAGTGTAAACCAAATACTTATCATAACAACATCCTAGTATATTTTATATACTGTTGTTGTTACAAAAGAAAGGAATAAAAAGAGTTTAAGGGGTTGGAGAAGAAAAATAAAACAAAACAACATTAGAGAAGACATTACCTTAAAATCGGGTAACTCTTTTTGATTTGAGCCAAAGGCTTCCTTGGGAAGAGTTCTTCCCAAGTTGAGGCTTCTAAGAGTAAGGGAGGGAAGTTGGGAGAGTATTTGGGCAGATTTTGGCCGAGCCAAATGGCTTGAAAGTGTGAATGATGCGGTAGAGGTGGGGGGCTTTTATAAGAGGAGAGGAGGGCACTCTGGGAAAGTAAGGAAATGTTACATTATTATACAATGATTTTCGGTTTCCAAAGGTCCCACACTTATATAATTCGAGTATATGGTGATATGGTTTCGAAATATACTCATCCAATAGTTTTTTCACAAGTTTAAGCCTTGTATTTTACATTATTTTTTAATTTTATTTAAATCGTTAATTAATGAGGTAATCGCTGCATCATCATGGTGTCATAAATAATTTAATTTATTTAAGGTCCAAAAATTATAAAAAAAATACTATGATGTAGGAAATCTTTTTATCTTTCCAATGACTATTTATAGTCAAAAAATGACGTGTATAACCAAGGTAAAAATTGTTTTAGTAAAACATTTCATGTTTGTGTCATTTTTTACTTTAACATTAAATAAAAGGTATTTATGTCATTTTCCAACTAAAGTGGCTCCATGGGGTCCCCAAGTTGACCCATGGATTGTCTTTGTCGGACATGGCACATACAATGAGGGTAGGACATGTTTCAAGATAATCTCATATTATTAAAACATTATTATAACTTTAAACTGCACTAATTACCTCTAATCGCGATTAAGAACTTAAAAGTTACTATTCACTAAAAAATTATTTTAATCTCATTGAACCACATTTTACTTCTTAATGACAACCATGTGTGTCGGATTTTTGAAATTCAAAACACAGAAGTGGTAAAATTTCATTTAAACGAAAAATCAGTTTTTATAAATACCACTTAGTGGTTTCACTATTCATCAAAAATTGAAGTTTTTCAGAAAAATTCCCAAAATTCACCCTAAGATATATTTGATATTCCGAATTAAAAAATGATGTCTATTTTACAGAATTCCAAACATATAATTTTCATTTATTAATTTTATAATTAATTCTCGTTGTCACAACAAATAGCGTGTTTTTAAGAAACAATTTATATCAAAAGATTGACAATTGTTCATGCCCAATTTCAATGTTAAATTAACTCTAATGACGACCATTGGATAAAATGGTAAAAATATACTCTAATTATACTTTCAAACCACTAAATAGTATAATTTATCAAAATAAATTATTTTGTTTAAAAAAGTTGTTTTAAGTATTTTTCACTATTCATAAAAAATTGTAAGTTCTCAGAAAGTTACAAAAAATTCAACTTAGGATAATTTTGATATTACGAATACAAAAATGAAGTCCATTTGGAAAAATAAAATTTATAAAATTTCAAAAATTAGTTATTACTATTCATAACGGCTCCTTTGATTGGTTGTGGTGTGTTAGAACTCAAAGTTTCGTACAATGCAAGCTATTGCATTATTAAATGAGAAGCGTATCATGGAAGCTCGGGGTGTTACATTCTCCCCTCCTTCAATAAATTGCGTCCTCGAAATTTGAAATTTTTCTTTGAAAATGAAAGGTTGAAAGTAGAAAGTACCTTTGGTGAAAACCCACATCGGAAATAAGGTTAATAAAAATATAACATTAAAAGAACGGAAGATAAGTACAAAGGTCACCCGAGATAGACCATACAAGGATTCTATGAAAATATGGATATGGAGGAGAAACAAACCATCAAGGTATGATAGAGAGTTGTAGAAAACAGGATTAGGAGAAAGTTTAACTACAATAAAATCACAAACTTTTTATTGGTTAAACAATCATTGATTCCCCAGTAGAAAAAGTTAACTGACAATGTTTTTGTTTTAAGTCACCTTTTATAAAGTTGAGGAATTTATTTAAGAGATTTACTAAGAACATAAGGGAATATACATACTTTTTATGTATACTTTCATTCTTTAATAAATTTTTACCACAAACCCATCTTTTACTCCAAAAGGTAATAGAACTCAAAAATATTCTATTTATCCTAATTGTGTAAGGTTCCAAATATCAACACATACAATTTAGATTAGTAAAACTATTTTGTAATAACCAGGGACTTCCTGTAGGCTAGTGGTAGGTAATAAAGGCTTCTCGCACTATAGTTGTGGGTTCGATTCCTGCAGCTTTGTCCGACGCGATGGGTTATGGCCCACCCTGCAGGTTGTCCTTTTCCTAAAACTATAGTATTATAATATTCCAATAATCATCAGAAATGTTTTAACCTTAAACAATACTATCCAAAGATCAACTTAATCCATTCCAACCTTTATATTTATCCAAAATACCTCCATCCAGACTTTCTCTAAAGGGTCCTTAAATTCCAAAAATCAATTGTATCATCATATTCCCCAAACAAAGTAAAGTTTCTCTTATTGTAATATACTAAAAATATGATTACCTTCATCATATTAAAACCTTACTGAAACAACAAGTAATGCAGTACAATCCTTATATATATATCAAATTATTCTAATAACCAGAATATAATCCATGAGTCCAAAAGCACCAATACATTAATTATTCCGCTTCAACTGTAGTAACAGCATAAGATTTTCCTTGATCCCTTGGCCTTTTCTGAGGTAAGTTTCCCTGACGCTTAGTACATTCATTTGCATAATGTCTCATTTCTCTACAATTGTAACATTCAACATTGATAGCCTCTTTCTTTCCCTTACAATCACGCGCCTAGTGACCTTTTTCTCCACATTTATAACAAAATCTCATTCCTTTTAGGCAAGTACCAGGGTGATTCTTCCCACAATTATCACATAATGGAAAATCCTTCTTTCCCTTTTTCCCTTTATCCATCTCTTGTTACACCGTTCTCTTCTTCTCTTGCTTTACTTTGTTGTCATAAGACTTAGAGAATTCATTTTCTGTCTTGATAGCACACGAGACTATATCCTCGTATGTTGAGAAAGATTGTGATACTAAAGCTCGACAGAGAAATGGTTTCAACCCATCAAAGAAACGATCAATCTTACTTCTTGGGTTACGTATATAATCTGCTGCATGCCTCGCTAACCTTGTAAAGTTATCCTCATACTTTGCGACATTCTCATCCTCCTTTTGTCTTAGACTCAGAAATTGCCTTTCCATATCTGCTTGATGGTCATGAGGAAAGTATTTTTCTACGAAAAGCTCTTTGAACTCCCTCCATTCCATATTCGATACGTCATCATCTTCCTTTGTGTTTAGAATCAGCGACCACCACTAATCGGCATCTCCAGTGAGGCGGTAAACTTCCATGACAACCTTCTCCCTTTCGCTACTCCCCAAGGCGTGGAATATTTTCTCTAAAGATTTTATCCATTACTCAGCTACTAATGGATTTGTACCCCCATTAAATGTTGGCGGTTGTTTCCTCATGAAGCGGTCTAACATTGATCCTCCACGTTGTGGATCAGGGTGATCCATACGAGTAAGGTTATTATTCATAACCTGAGTGAGTTGTCCCAGTATGGTAATAAGTTGATCAGCACCAGTTGTATCTCCAACTCCACAATAATTATCTTGAGTAGGAGGGAAACCCCTATATGGAGTGCATGCATTGATACAGTTTCCATTCCTTCCACTAGGCGCCATTTCTAAACAATGGCATAAACTAGATTACTTTATGAATTAAAATACATAATTCCATACTTATAAAATACTTAACATAAATTGAACTATTTATGGATATAATCCATAATCATAAAAAGGTTTTATTTGAGGAAGTATATACTCATAATAATTCATAGTGGTTTGGAAAGAAAATGAGAATTATCCTAAGCATATACCCCGGGAGTGTCGTAACCAAGAGTGCAGTAAGGCTCGTTGTCGTGCACCAGTTCTCGTTCGAGTCTAGCTCAAAGCAGTGTTTTCGGGTTTTACCCCTAGGTACATCTGTGCCAGAGCCGCCTCTACCTGCTCGTATCCAGACAGGGATGTATTGCTCGGAAAACTCACAAAATCTCTACAATAAGAAAATTCTAGGAAGTTCTTTTATACTAATCCTAAAAGTCTATCTTTGGGCTATGTGCTCTAATCAGAGTTTATCTAAATCTAGCTTCCAAGGTTAGTACTAAACTACCTCTGATACCAACTGTAACGCCCCGACCCCAGCTACCTAGAGTCGGTGCATTACTTCGTAACATTGGCATGATCACAAAAGATCAAGTCTTGAAAGAGTGATTAGTTTAGTAGCCTTGGAAAAACTAGATACATTTATAAATGTTACATTACATCATAAGGTGAAAAACTAATAACAATGTCTTCATAGTCCACACTCATATCCTCTTCTGACTATCCCTGCAGGTCATTCATAAAATACTTCTTCACATCCTGGAAAATATTAAAACATTGAAAGGGGTGAGCTCAGATGCTCAGTAAGGATAACAATATTGTGGAAGCTTTCATAAATAAACATAAAAATTTAAGGCAATGTATAACTAAAACAAAAGCCTTTTAAACTTGAACATCAACATAATATGGAAAAAGTAAAATGAGATAATTCCATTTACTTATTCACATGGATATTCTACTGATCGAATAATCACATGCAATATCAATAACCACTTTCATAATGATGGAATGCATAATGCCAGACTATCATAACCACGTAGCCAAGGCCTCGTGCCAAGACCACAAATAAGATTTTGTCAAGGTCTCGTGCCAAGACACTAGTTTGTCTCATGAGACCTGCCGATGCATCGAGGAGCTATAGCGGGCTCCACCCGTCAATTATTAAGTCCAATGCATTCCTCATATGAATAGGTTTAAACGTATCATAAACCATAACATAATCGTATCACATAAAACATGCATAAAATAAAACATAACATTTCCACATTTCAATCACAGGATATCAATAAAACACATTGATATAATAAAAACACTTTCAAAACCATTTTCAATACCAAAATAAAAGCAAGTTAAAACTTTGTATTTATTTTTCAAAAAAAAGTGATGGCTTGTAGAGGAAGTCGAAACTCAAATAATGGTCACGGCAGCGGAGAAGTCATTGTCGCCAAATACGTACGACAAAAACATCCCCTTTTGTTGTTTAGTAAACGCTTCGTAAAAAAAATATTCCTTTTGAATAAATGTAAAAGTCAAAGGGGTTTATACACCGTACAAAATAAAGTTGTGTATAAAACCAAATATACCTCAATGAAAGGAGATTGAGACAAAGTCCTTAAAAAGATCATTTTTAAAATAAAATAGATCTATTATGTGTATTCACTATAAGTACACATAAATAAAGTACAAATACAAGATAGGACACAATAATATCATGACATAATTTGAAAGTAGGAGATTAACCCAAAGAATGGAAATTGGGTTAAGAAGTTACCTTACCTTGTGTCCGACTTGATTCGACCGTTCTTTAACCTCCTGAATAATAAACTAGAGTTAATATCTACTTTATTAAGAACCATTTTCAATTTCATTATCCTTTTTATATCACTTATTACAATGTTATGAACATTATTTAATTATTTAAGTTAATAACGGTCGTTTTGTCGATCTTTGGTACTTGATTGAACAATCAACTTCTTATAATTAAAATTTGTTTATGTGGTAGAATATCCATTATCTCCAGAATTATATTCATGATTTAGATGTCTTATATATCATATATATCCATTATATACATTCATTCATAATATTACGTATCATTTAGAGGTAAGAAATGAAATGCACCGTTCATGGAGACGGTAAGCCGTACGTACGCATGAATGCTACTCTCATTTCTATTTCGTATTTAATGGAATGAAATCAAAATTATATAAAGTAATAATATAGTTCCACTATAATATCATATATAATATCATTTACTCCATCCTTTATACATTCCACATGTGGCATTAACGATTCACATCACTTTGAGGGGGCGGTAGTCCGCACTTCCTAAAATGAAATTATCGCGTTTACCCATAATGGAAATCATAAAGTATGCCATAAATGAGAAATACAGAAGCATAAGGAAAACATAAACATATTATATATCATATATAAATATAGTGACATCTTAATGGCCACCTTTGAAGGTGTTATATGAGTGTTGAACAATAATCGTTTCGTGAGGCAGTATTTCGCCACCCACAGAAACAGTATGTTCATTAACCATTAGACGAAGGTGTGTGTAAGTGTAAACCAAATACTTATCATAACAAAGTCCTAGTATATTTTATATACTATTGTTGTTACAAAAGAAAGGAATAAAAAGAGTTTAAGGGATTGGAGAAGAAAAATAAAACAAAACAACATTAAAAAAGACATTAACTTAAAATCGGGTAACTCTTTTTGATTTGAGCCAAAGGCTTCCTTGGGAAGAGTTCTGCCCAATGTGAGGCTTCTACGAGTAAAGGAGGGAAGTTGGAAGAGTATTTGGGCAGAGGTTGGCCGAGCCAAATGGCTTGAAAGTGTGAATGATGTGGTAGAGGTGGGGGCCTTTTATAAGAGGAGAGGAGGGGCACTCTTGGAAAGTAAAGAAATGTTACATTATTATACAATGCTTTTCGGATTCCAAAGGTCCCACACTTATATAATTAGAGGCTAAGGTGATAAGGTTTCGAAATCTACTCATCCAATAGGTTTTTGACAAGTGTAATCCTTGGATTTTACATTATCTTTTCATTTTATTTAAATCGTTAATTAATGAGGTAATCGCTGCATCATCATGGTGTCATAAATAATTTAATTTATTTAATGTCCAAAAATTATAAAAAAATACTATGATGTAGGAACTCTTTTTATCTTTCCAATGACTATTTATAGTCAAAAATATGACTTGTATAACCCCATGTAAAAATTGTTTTAGTAAAACATTTCATGTTTGTGTCATTTTTTACTTTAACATTAAATAAAAGGTATTTATGTCATTTTTCAACTAAAGTGGCTCCATGGGGTCCCCAAGTTGACCCATTGATTGTCTTGGTCGGCCATGGCACATCCAATGTGGGTAGTAAATGTTTCAAGATCATCTCATATTATTAAAACATTATTATTACTTTAAACTACACTAATTACCTCTAATCGTGATTAAGAACTTAAAAGTTACTATTCACCAAAAAATTATTTTAATCTCATTGAACCACATTTTACTTCTTAATGAAAACCATGTATGTCGGATTTTTGAAATTCAAAACACATAAGTCGTAAAATTTCATTTAAACAAAAAATCAGTTTTTATAAATACCACTTAGTGGTTTCACTATTCATCAAAAATTGAAGTTTTTCAGAAAAATCCCAAAAATTCACCCTAAGCTATATTTGATATTCCAATTTCAAAAATGATGTCTATTTTACAGAATTCCAAACATATAAGTTTCGTTAATTAATTTTATAATTAATTCCCGCTGTCACAACAAATAACGTGTTTTTAAGAAACAATTTATATCAAAAGATTGACAATTGTTCATGCCCAATTTCAATGTTAAATTAACTCTAATGACCACCATTGGATAAAATGGTAAAAATATAATCTAATTATACTTTAAAACCACTAAATAGTATAATTTATCACAATAAATTATTTTGTTTAAAAAAGTTGCTTTAAGTATTTTTCACTATTCATAAAAAATTGTAAGTTCTCAGAAAGTTACAAAAAATTCAACTTTGGATAATTTTGATATTACGAATACAAAAATGAAGTCCATTTGGAAAAATAAAATTTATAAAATTTCAAAAATTAGCTATTACTATTCATAATGGCTACCTTGATTGGTTGTGGTGTGTTAGAACTTGAAGTTGCGTACAATGCAAGCTATTGCATTATTAAATGAGAAGCGTATCATGGAAGCTCGGGGTGTTACACTTCAAGCGGCCTGCCCACCCCACTTGGATGTCGTGCCCTCCACGGTCAGGCTTCCACCTTGCTGTTCGTGCCCTACAAAGACGGGCCACCCCCCTTGTGGGTTGCGCCACACAGTCATGCCCCCCCCCCCCTTGCAGGCTAAAATTTTCACGGACTGGGCCACCCTTTGAGAGCCGCCCCATTGTGAGTCGAGCCGCCTTTGCGGGCCAAGCCCGCCACGGCCTAGCCTAGAGCGGGTCAGGACAGTCTTGGGCCCAGAAGAACATAAAGGTCCATATTTTGAGAACTAAATGTTTGTTTTATGAACTATCTACATTTTTGGGATTCTTGGATCAAGAGGGTCCTTTTTGTATACTCTACTTTAGTTTGGGAGACAGTTGGTGTATGGACGAGTTGAATCGAACCTAAATCCAACCAGGCCATGGAACTAAAATGATTATAACTCACAGACCGGGTTTCCGATTGATGCACCTTCTATCGAGTTGGAACCCTTAAGACATGGAGGTCCTTTAGGTTAATCCTTTTTATAGCTTAGTGGTAGTAGATATACGACTGATGTCTGGAGGGAAGATTCTACAGAACTCAAGCACACTGGGTGGGAGGAATCCAGTGGCGGGCAGTGAGGAGGAGGTTGTAGATAGATCCTTCAAAGGTTAGTACCAAGCGATCCAATGTGGGTCAGCACCGATCATGTGAGGGTCATATATTGTGTGGTTCAACGCATATCGATCTGGTGTGGGTCAGATCTTGTGTGGGTCAACGCTGAACGATCTTGTGTGGGTCAGTGCATACCAATCCTGTGTGGGTCAGATCTATTGTGGGTCAGTAGGGTTTAGTTGTCTATAGATATTATGTGGTTCCGATCCTGTGTGGATCATTTTGGGTTTTATTTACCTATCAATCATGTGTGGGTCAGACTTTGTATGGTTAGAAGCAGTTCCTCCTTACAGAATAAGATGATCTAGCTTTGTGACTAATCATCTATACTTCTATACTTCACTAATGCATGGTGTGACCTGAGTCCTTTATCTTATTGGTGATACCTTTGTGGTACTTTTACCTTTGCGGTATTATCGTCGTGATGATACCTGTGTGGTACTTTTACCTTCGTGGTACTATCTTCGTTGTGATACTTGTGTGGTAATTTTACCTTCATGGTATTATCTTCTTGGTGATACCTGTGTGGTACTTTTACCTCTGTGGTACTATCTTCAAAGTGATACATGGTGGTACTTTTACTTTCATCGTACTATCTTCATGGTGATACATGTGTGGTACTTTTATATTCATTGTACTATCTACGTGGTGATACCTGTGTGGTACTTTTACCTTCATGGTACTATCTTCGGGGTTATACATGTGTGGTACTTTTACCTTCATGGTGTTACCTTCGTGGTACTATCTTCATGGTGATACCTATGTGGTACTTTTACCTCTTTGGTACTGTCTTCATGGTGATACCAATGTGGTACTTTTACCTTTTTTGTGTTGTCTTTGTGGTGATACATGTGTGGTACCTTTACCTTCGTGGTATTACCTTCGTGTTGATACCTGTGTGGTACATTTACCTTCATGTTACTATCATCGTGGTGATACTTGTGTGGTACTTTTACCTTCATGGTGTTACCTTCATGGTGTTACCTGTGTGGTACTATTACCTTCGTGTTGTTACCTTTGTGGTATTTTTTCCTCATGTATGAGATGATAATATCTTGATAACATAGGTATATGTTTGGGAATATACCTAAGTAGAGTTGATGACTACATCGTGCTTTGTTGTTGAGGTCTTGCTTTTTGGTTCTTTCTTTCTGGAACTCTGGAGACCTTAGGGGTGTTAGGGTCCCTACTTAGTATTGTTATACTCACCCTTTCACGAGCTTCACCCTCACCGAGTTGTGTCTTGCGCAGATGACGGAAAGTGTTGATCGAGGATGAGGGATCCAGGACTGGACAGTGCTCAGAGTTGGACCATTTGGTGTGACGTGGCCCAGGGTCTACGGATCGAGAGTTGTACCGACCCTTCTGGTAGGATCCTTAGTTGAGGATCCAGGAGATAGTTTTCACTTTTTAGTTGTACTTGTACCTTCTATTTGGGATTGTATTCTGGCCCCTTTACTATCAACACACTTTTTACTACAGCGGTTTACTTCCTGGTTTCTTCTTGTTGTCTTCCTGGATTGTGTGTTTGTACAAGTTTATAGGAAATTCTTTCCCGTTATAGGGATGCACCTATTTGGTGAAAGTCTCCAGCCCCTTGCCTATGGAAGGTGGGCTTGGGGTAGTCATGGCATGGGCCTCGAGGGATGGGTCGTAACAATGTGGTATCACAGGAGTTCGGTTTTACCGAAGAACTGGGACTCTGATATTTTTTGTGTGGAAATACTGTTAAGTGTTTTGAGTGTGGCTTCCAGTTTGGTGAATCGAGTGTTGGTGTGGTGGTCGACGTATCCATACACCAGGACCCTGAATTTTTATTTCTAACTCAGCGTATTAAAACACTGATTGCATGTGTTTTTGGAATGTTTTTCTTTTGATTTCTTTGATTCAACTCACCAGGTATAACTTAATGATTGTGGTGCAGCTGTTCCTTATCAGGATTCCACCACATAGATAGCAATCTCGGATTCTTGATAGAGTACACGATGACATCCCATCGAGCAATGAGGCTCCAGTGCTGGGCCCTCTTACTATGTTGGAACCTTCGGGTGGTGTACCAGAAGCACCACCACCTATTGGGTATCAGTTTCCACTAGCCACATTGGCGGATAGTTCATGCTGAATGAGCGTATTTCATGAGTTCCAATGGCAGAGGCCTATGAGGATTCTAGGTGAGATATATCCACTGGTTGCTGAGGACTAGTTGGAGGTTGTAGCTGGAGTTTTCCCCCTAGTTGGGACATTAGTATATCAGATGGTGATCCTAGATTCCTGTCTTTATCTGTGCATGGCCATTAGGATGGTATGTATGGTTATGAGGCTTCGATACGTGGATCGTTTACTAATATGGTACCTTTATATATTGTTCCATCTATATCATTGCCGTTGGTCAGCAGTTACTACTGACGCTACCGATAGAGAACACATGTTGGCTTAGTGTCGTACACGTGTTTCAGCATCAGATACCCCTCAGGTTCCGAGGCTATCCTCACTCACATGCCGCTAAGGACTGGGTTGAGTAGGTGGTTTAGTTTCCATCTATCTAGGGCACCATTAGATCAGATGGTGGTCCTAGTAGAGAGCCTTTTATGTTCCTCAGCAGGATAATGACAGAGTTTAGGTTACCCTGATCTTGTGAAGGGGTGACTTTTTTGTGGACAATCGTGAGAACCTTCACAACAAAAAAATCACTTATACCAACAGAAATTTACTGACAGATGATATATCTATTAGAAAAAATGATAAATTCCAACAAATATTAAATTTTATTGGTATAGATTTTATGTACCAACAATTACTTTCACCAAAAGTTAGATCTGTCGATATTTGTTGTTTAACACCAACACCTATTTTACCAACAAATGAATCTATTACTATTAATTGTTATTATCAACAATTTTTTTACCATTAAAAAAATAGGTTGCTATAAATTATCTAATAACATAAAATATTTTACCAAAAAAAAAGAATATTTACATATATATATATATATATATATATATTATTTTCAATAAATGTCATATATTATAAATATTTTAATAAAATCATATTATCATATGTTTTCAAGGACACATTATATGTTTGTGATAATATATACATATATATATATATATCTAATATAAAATTAATGATAAATGATTATAAGTTTTGGAGACTTCAATAAGATCGAATGTAGTAAAAACTAAAAAAAGAAATTCATGTATATATAATTTCATTATATGTATATAATATAATTTTTTATTCAAAATATATATAAATTTAAAACTTTTTCTTATATATAAATTTATTATACATCATTATTTTTTTTAAAATTATACTAATAATATGACACTGTATTTCCAAAAATTAAAAGTTTCTAGCCGTATTTTCGTATTGTAATTTCATTTTCTTGTAAAAAAATGTTTATTATTAGGATTTTATTTTATTTTTATGTTCTACAATTTTTCCCCCTTTCTCCCCTACATCGCCCCTTTCTGTTTGTGTCACACGCCCAACCACAAGAACCCTAGCGGCGTGCCTCTGCCCTCCTCTGGCCATGGAATGTGCCATCTCTGCTTCCAATTTCAGACGTGGTATCCTCCGGTTTGCATTCCTTCTTTACTACTCTCTTATTCTTCGATGTCCATTGTGATTTCCTTCTCTTCGTCATGTTGCACATGACTCGTCCAAACCCTAAAGGAGAGGGGTCTTTTCCTCCCCTTCTACCTCCTCCTCATGGTGTTGTTCCTCCCATTAACCCATGTCGGCTTCCTTGCATTCTTGAAATTTCTTTATTTCTCATGGTTTTAGGTTTCAAACATGGTGTTTTGCCCCTATTGATTTCTCCATCAGAGTTCATAGTGCCTTATTTCATTCTCGACTAATCATTTGTGGCTCGTTTTGAATGGTGACATCCCCCGGTTGGCACCTTCAGCTGCTTCATTAATAGAACATGATATCTTTAGAATCAAACTATAGTGAGTCTCCTTGATCTACAACACTTTCTAATTTTTTAAAAGATGAATATGTTCTGGATTGTACTTAGACCAGTGCACATTGGTCCTTAGATTCTTTCAAATTATATCTTTTTATCAGGTTTTAGTTTTATATGAATTGAGATTAGGCTTCCTCAACCATATGAGTACGTCTCCCTGCTTTACCTCTCCCCTTTCCAAATCCATCTATTATTAGGATGATTGATCATTTCCCCTTTTATCTGTGTGGAGTTAGACGATTCAAAGGAACATGTGGAGTATATTTAGATTGAAATAGAGGGGTAGTATTGTTATAGGAAAGAGGTTGTCTAAGAATCATGGACAAATTTCTATGGGTCTTGCCCTCTCTTAGGTTATCTTATCGAGGAATATCGCCACCTGAGGAGTGAAGATCTTCTTGGAGGTGTAGATTTAATTTCTTAACCTTCCCTTATGGCTGCTACAAATAGTTATTGGTGCGGTTCTGACAATTCATCCTCAAACTTTTACCTGGTGTCAAATAATGAGTTGTAGCTTGCTAACCCTATTGTTGTTAATGTAAAATTCGGGAAATATTATAGCTCTGTAAATCGTTTTAGGGTAGTGGATAATATGTTCATTGTTTTGGATTTATATATGTGGATAACCTTATAGTTTGAGAAAAGATTCATTCCATACATTCTAATACTTAGGAGAAAAATTTAATTTCATCACCATTGAATCATTATTTCATGATTTTATATCATCACAACATGACTTTTTATTTAAAATGGAACGTGATGTTAAGCAATTAAGTTGAACATGTGAACCTTCATCTAATGGGTAGGGCCTATTTGGAGCATTCAATTTTATTCAAGATGTCAACAACAGGGGATTAGGAGGGACTCATACTTGATTCAAATGATGGAATTGAGGGTTAATTGGGGTTAAAATTGTACTGCACTCATAGAGTCTCCCATATATAAACACTTAATGTATGTTTTTCATTACTTGGTGTTGTAGTTACCTTGCATGATGCATTGAGATTTTCTGTAAGTCCAAGTTTCATTGTTTTTGTCACTTGATTTCATTAATCTAAATGGACTTTTGTATTGGTTGCTTGGTGTTATTAATTATTATACACTCTATAAATGTTTGTGGGATTTATCCTGGTCTTGATAATATTATTTGGTGGTGCCTATTCACAAACACTTAAAACACATGTATGCACAAACTTTCATAAATTGATAAAGTGTTGAATAATTTTATATAAAAATTTCTAAGAAGTATTTGGTTATTTGATTAAAATATCTAGTCATTTAGTCGATACTGATGATATATGCAATTGAATTTACATCCCTTATTGGTTCTTTTAACATTCAACCTAGCTAGGTGAACATATTTTCCCTCATAAAAACAGAATGAAAATAATTTTTTTCAACCAATTTTACTCTCAAGTTGATGAATAGATAAATATCATTAAGTAAAACCATCATTACTTGCCTTTTTAGTCATCATTATTTACATCCTTTTGTGTAAACTTAGAACATGATCAGCTTCTCTGTTATCTTCTTCTGTAACCATATTCTACTTATCCCAATCATTTAGGCTTATAAGAACATCCTTATCTTTTGGAGTGATATTAAAAGGATCAACTACCCCTCCCTTATCAATAACCATCTCATCCTAATGAGTTTTATTCACCGTAGCCTATGAATTCTGTCCAATATCAGTGGACAGGTCAGCTTCATTTTGAGGTAGATTCAAAGAGGCCAATATATTATTTATTCTCTCTAAGAACAAGCTGTATAAAAATAGACAGTAAATAAATAACATGTTTTCTAAAATTCAATAATCTAGGGTGGAATATTTTCTGCCTAATTTTTGGCACAATATTTTCTTCTTGTTCTTTCCCTGCTTGATATTGGCTTACTTTGAGTATTGTTTAATGTTATAGGAAGTTTGAAACAGTTTTGGATTTTTTTATTTGGTTGTAATAATCTCTGTTCGTGCAGTTTTTATGATTTTCATTGAGGCTGCTCAAAGGTTCAGGTTTTTCTCGTGAAGAAGTCACATAAAGAATCACTGTAGAGTGGGTACGTCTTGATATTTTTTTCATTTGGATGTGGGTTTTATTGGAAAACTCACAGGATTTGAAACTGTTATGGTCTCATCCTGCCCCCCCCCCTACAGGTCCTATTTCACAACTCTATTATGGGATTCTCTAAGATAAAACTTGGGAGTGGGCGGCTAAGATGTATATGATATGGCTAAATTGGTTCCCACATGAATTTGGTAAAAGTTCATTTTTTCGGTTTGGTACTTATAATTTTATGTATTGTTGTCTTTTCCTTGATTCTCAGGTTCTTTTTTGGCATTCTAGTGGCAAGGTGTACAGGTAATTATCATTTTATTTGAGGGCAGGTAGCCCATGTAGCTTGTAGAATCTGACCAGTAAGACACTTCCTCAACCCATGGAATTTTAGTTTTTCTAATTACCTTCATTGTTTTATGGATGTGTCTTTGGATCATGGTTTGATATTCTGATTTTTTTTTTCCTATTGTTAATTTATTCACAGTTTTGAAGTAGTCACATTTATGTGCACATTCCATTAAAAATCATTAACTATTTTTCTTTTTAGCTTTTTGATCAATATGGTTGATGGAATTAGCATGGAAATTAGATGATAAATCAGTAGGATAGAATAAAACTAAGTAAGTAAAATAACCTTGATAATAATAGGATTCAGGAGAATAAAGTAGCAGATGAGGAAGAAGGTCCCCCTGGGGGTAAAATAGGTTGTTTATTATATTCAGAATAGAGGGGAATAAAATTTAGTTACCTAAAATCTAGGTGGAATCCTCCAGTATCTTCCCATGAAACATCTTCAACAATTTGATTGATAGGGACCTATGTATGTTTTTCTCTTGAGGTTTTTATTTGGAGTCATATGACCTTTTCATTTAGTTTCTTAGTATTTTTTTTTGTTCACAATTGAGAATATGTGTACTGTAACGTTACCAATTCAGGAGTCACTACTCATTCGCCACTTTTTCTTCCACCCTCAAAATGATACCCAATCACAAATCCAATATGGCATGCCATTGCTTTGTTTTTTATTTAAACGATTTTAAATTTTTTATCATTTTTCCTTAGTTATCCTGAATGTTCTATATTTTTTTCTTGAACAATATTTTTTTGGACATTTAGTATATTTTACTACCTCTAGATTCTTTTCCCCCTATTTCCCTCTTCTACTTTTTTGTTTCCTTCTTTTTTTCCTACTCCAAATTTTTCTTCTTGTATTTTATTTTATTCTAGTTTTTTTTTCCTTTCTACTTATATTTCCTGTTAGATTTTGGTTTTCATTTTTTGTTACTCTTCTTATTTTATTGAATTCTGTTTTAGATAAAAGAATATTTTTGAATGTTTATTTCTTTGTTGTGCATGTATTCTCTTTGTTTAAAGTCAAAAGGAAGTTCAACACAATTGTAGGAAGTTCAACACAATTGTTTATTCGTTGTTGTTCAGGTACTACCTTTATCACTATAGTGTAATCTATTTCTTTCACTTGTATTTATACCTCCATCAAATCCATATGAGGTCTTTCCTCATCTATTTGTTCATCTGTTTGTGCATAGACTGGTCCTACTATGGATGGGGCTGGGGATGGATCAGGCATAAACTAGAGCCAACATAGATCGGTTGGAGATGAAGATGGAGATGGCATAGAATAGTGCTGTCATGGATGGGGATAGAGCTGGATGAGCTATAAAAGACTAGATATGGAATTGATAAGGCTCTAGAAGACATGGATGGGCAGTGGATGGAGGTGACATGGACAGACTGGTGTTGGAGTTGCTGGCGATGATGGGCTGGAGTTTCTGGTGTGGTTGATCCTATTTGGGGGAGATCCAGAATGGTGGGGGCGTGGGTAGGGTTGTCGAGTGCTAGAATTGTGGAATAGAATTGTGGGGGGGTAGTGCTGGGAAGGGTGGTCCATGATTGATCTTGGTGGGGATCCCATAGGTTCTGTTTGTAGTGAATTTCATTATTAATATCATTAATTCTTGTGTAATTTTGAACGTGTTAAAATAGTCTTAGGTTTAATAATTATTACATATGTATTATATATGAAAAATTAATAAATAATTCATTAAATTTTAATGAAAATAAAAATTTATAATTTGTATGTAAATGTAATTTATTAAAAAAATATTATATATTTGTAATATTATTACCAACAGATAAATTTGTCATTAGAACCTGTTGCTAAACACTTTAACCAACATATATATTATCTGTTGGTATTATTATAATTGCAATAGATCTATTTTATCTATCGCAAAAAGATTTAGCAACAGAGTTTTTACCAACAGTTTAGTGATAGGGACATATATATTGGTAAAATGTTTTACCAACAGAAATTGCACTTTTACCAATAGATATGTTCATGTTGGAAGAAGTGAAATATTTTGTATTGCGTCCTAAAATAAGGATGTGTCTTTCCATAAAGATCTATGGGATGAGAGTTCCCTAGAGCTTCAACAGATTGTTAGGATGACATGACGGTAGATGAGTATTCATCGAGGCATACTGACCATCCCAGGTACTCGATGAATACAGTACGGTCAGTACATTAGGGCTCAGAACTCTTAGTGAGGTCTGTTTTTTAGACATCCAAGACAGCAATATTCTTCTATGCATTCCAACATATGTTAGGGTGCTAGAGAGAACCTTTTTGATGGAATGTTCTCTGGTTGAGCGGATGCTGCCAGTGAATGTTAACAGTGGGGAAGCAGGAATCTAACACCAATCTCAAAGTCTTGGGCATGTAAAATGTTTCAGGAAGAGGAAGTGATAGGGACAGATGAATCTGCAGGGTGGCAGATGTAGAAGTGGAGCTAGGAGAGCAGCATGAGGTGGTATACCTTTTGACATGTTACAACCACTACCCCAATGTGATCCCCACCAGGCCCAGGGAGCTAGAGGATAGGGGAAGGGAGGATCTACATGCAGTCAAGGAGTGTTACCCAATTCCTCCAAGAGTGATTAGAGGTATGGTCTGTGTCTACTACTAGCTATCGTATTGATATTCATAGTAACTAATCATTCCTTCCTTCCACAAATCTTGTTCAAGACCTAGAGTTTTCAGTTAAACCGTTGAATTGACCCTTACGTCTGGAGATACCTTTGGGAGGAGACTTGAAAATCACACTTTTTTCTACGGTGTGATCTGACCCTTGAGGTGAGAGTCTCGGTTGGAACCTCTTGGTGGCAGCGTCGAGTTCTTGCAACGGTAGTTTGGGTATGGACTGGACATCCACAGTTCATACTCAAATTGAATTAATTAGGAAAACCGTTTTTGGTTTATCTACAATGTTGGAATGGGGTTTTCCTTGTTTTGACAAAAAGGAAACTCAGGTATCACAGGATTAAATCTTGTATAGAAGATTTCACCCGGTCACTCTTGAGTCGGCTAGCCTTACCCTCGTGGTACCAGACAAACTTAGCCAGAGGTCTGGTCTACAGCTACTGATTGAGGTGTCAGGGAATCAAGTCACAGTGTGGATATCATTTGTGGATAAAGATGGAGGATTTTACCTATAGTTTATGACTGTCAATCCCCTAATCCTTCAGCGAATTCCGGAGTCATTGTGTGGGTACATTGATTGCGAGGTCTGACGTGCTCAGATGTCCTCAGGACGATCCACTAAAAGAATTTCTGAAGGTGGATAGCACGTCATCCTCGTTAGAGGACGCACTATGGTACCAGTGATGCTTCAGGAGGAGATGTTGAGGGAGAGAATATCTTCCTATGGGTCTCAACCCGATGAGGTTTATGGAGATTTGGCTGAGGCGGCAAGTTATCACCAAGGTTTATCATACCATTTCTGACACTTCAGGGGATTGTCAAGGTAGAATACCACTTTATACTTCCACCGTAGTTGGATAGGATGCACAATGTCTTCCACGTATCCTAACTGAGGAGATACATGCATGAACCATCTCACATCATCGACCATGATGAGGTGGACATTGATGATGGGGAAACATTTATGAAGGTTCCAGTTGAGATTGAGGATCGACAGAAGCGGGTCCTTCATGGGAGGTTGATACCTCTGGTGCACATTCGTTGGTAACATGGGAAACTCCAAGAGAGAACTTGGGAGTAGGAGTCTCAGATTCATGCTCAGTACCCACAATTGTTTCCTTAGTCTAAGTTGTGGCTTTTAGGGATGTAAAGCCCTAGGGTGGGCAGAATGTAATGTCCCCAAATTTTTGTTTAATTTTTTTTAATTATGTGGAATTCTTTCAAGACAGTTAAATCTGAAGTCATGTGATACCAAGGTCGAGAGTTCCTAGAAAGATCTATCGATGTTTTTTTAATCATTAAATAGCGCTCTTAATCTTTTTTCATGAAAAAGTGGAATAACTCTTCAATGGTTTCTCAGATCAGAAATATGAGGGAACCGTTGCGCTCAGGATGATGGGATTACCCTAAGGGAGACTTAATTTTAGTCAGTGAAGGCCTCCTATGAGAAAACCCTAAAATGGCATAACTGTAAATAAAATAATTAAATAAAGTTATTTTATATTTCAAATGCTTATAACTCACAAATAGTGACTAAGATTAAAAACATGAGACCACTATTGAACTCGTGAGGGTATGCTTTTTTAGCCAGATGCTTACATTGGTCGGTGCGGGCAAACTATAAAAGTTAGTATTTGGCCGTAAATAAAATAATTAAGTGATAATTATTTTATTTTTAAAATCCATAACTTCTAAATGGTAACTCGGATTGAAAATCCAAGAGTACTGCTAAGTTCATTTGGACATGTTTCCCTTAGGTAGAGCCAAACCATGACTGGTGCGGGTGCAGGTTGACTGTTAATAATTTTATGAACATTTTTTTGATTACGTTCAGTTAACATGAGAGCAGCATTTTCTAACATTTGAAATGGTGATTAGATTAAAAATTTGACGGCACCGTTGAATCTACAGCACCGGGATTCACATAAGGGAGGCTTTACTTTGACCACTGTAGGTCTGGAGAAAATATTATGTTTTGTGACTTTTTAAAAAATAAAATAAAATTATTTTATTATTTTATTTTTCATTATTATCCTATAACAGACAAAAGGAGTGAGGGGATAGTGATGTGTCAAGCCATTAAATGGATAGAACCTTCAATCTAAGTAACAGAAATATTAGGTAAATTATGAATCTTCCTAATTAATTAGCCCCATTAATTCCCAATGTCATTACTTACCCTCCCCATATCCTATTTTTTTGGAGCTTAGGGATAAGTGTCAGCTTATATTAGTCAAGGAACGAAGTGAAAAAGGAGTTTCGAGATGCCAAACCCTGGGAGGACGGATCTGGTTCCAGCTAGTAGTGTCCAGCGACACCAAAACCCTGAACCGAAGGATGACGTACAAGCATCGTCATTGGAAGCTTGTGGTGGGAATGATGATCATCGATCCACCTTCAAGCGCAGAGTCTCTCCAAAAAAACTAAGGTAGGGGTTTGATCCTTGATTTAAATTCAAGTGAATTATATTGAACCCCTTTATCCTCCCTCGTGTTTACGAGCTAACGTGGAGGGCGTAGGCCTAACAAACCCATCATGAACCCTCCGATATTTTTCTAACCTTGCGCCATTTGTGGAAGACCGCTCGCATGGCGGCATCGACCAGCTTAGATTGAGGTGGTGTGCCAACACACGCCGCAAAAGGAGGCCACACCACCAATCCGTGATGGTCATCAGAGCTCCCAGCACCAGTCGGCCATAGTGAAAGTGTGTCGCGCCGTCGCGCGCCACTAGTGAGCAAGGGGTATTGGCTTGTCCGCCACAGCAGATGGAGGAGTCGGCTGACACATCGGTGGGCCGCGGAATGGGAGGTAGTGCGACCAGTGCACCTCCAGAAAACTGAAGACGCGGCCAAACCCACAGCAAAGGTATAACCCGTGCCTACCCGATGGGTTCCATGGAGGTCGGGCGACGCCCACATGGCACTGCCATTTCACAAAACTGAACGGCCTCCGGGCCATTTGGGATACCGGGAGAAATGTCCCCCCTTGCCAGCTCGGTGGATCATGGCTGAGCCACATGCCTACAGGTCGCACATCATGTGGCTGGGCCTCCCCCCTTGTGTGTGATCCCTATGCGGCTGGGCTTCCCCCTTGTGTGCCACGCCCTACGAATCTAGGAAGCCACCCTTTCAGGTTGTTCCACTCATGGTCGAGCTGCCCCTCCCCCCCCCCCTTGCGGGATGCCCTTTTTGGGGTTCGGGCCACCCTTTGCAGGCCACCCCATTGCAGTTCGGGCTACAACCTTATGGGTCAGGCCACCCTTGATGGACACCCTTTGCGAGCTGAGCCTCCCCCCTTGCGGGTCGGGCCAGACCTCGGGCCCAACTAGGCCTAGAAACACTTGAAGGGCCATATCTTGAGAATCGGACATCCGTTTGACAAACCATCTACGGCGTTGAGATCCTTGGATTGAGATCGTACTTTTGGTATACTCCACATGGGTTTGGGAGATAGTTAGAGTACGTCCAGGATGGATCAAACCCAAATCCAACCAGGCCCCCAGAACTAAAACGCTTATAACTCACGGGCCGGGTGTCCAATTGACGCACCGTCTGTCATGTTAAAACTCTTACAACATGGAGGCCCTTTGGGTTACACCTTTGTGGAGCTTAGTGGAGATCGAGGTATGGACGATATCTCAAGGGTAGATTCTACAGAACTTGAGTGCACCGGGTGTGAGGAATCCATGGGTTGGCAGTGAAGCGGAGGTTAGAGATAGATCATATAGAGATTAGCACCGAGTAATCCTGTGTGGGTCAGAACTAATCTTGTGTGGGTTAGATCTTGTGTGGGTCAGTGCTCAGTGATCCAATTTGGTTTAGTGCATACTGATCTTGTGTGGGTCGGATCCTATGTGGGTCAGTGTTTATATATCCTGTGTGGCTCAGTGCATACCGGTCATGTGTGGGTCAGATCCTGTGTTGGTCAGTGAGGGTTAGTTGCCTATTGATCTTGTGTGGTTCAAGTCCTATGTGGGTCATTGCAGCGATTAGTTACCTATCGATCCTGTGCAGGTCAGATCTTGTGTGGTTCAGCAGGGGTAAGTTAACTATCGATCTTTTGTGGGTCAGAATCCATATGGTCAGAAGTAGTGCCTCTTGACAGAATAATATGATCTTGCATCACGACTAATCATTTGTGCTTCTATACTTCACTAATTCTTAGTGTGAGCTAAGTCCTTTATCTTCGTGGTGATACCTATGTGGTACTTTTACCTTCATGGTACTATCTGCATAGTGATACCTGTGTGGTACTTTTACCTTCGTGGTACTATCTTCATGGTGATACCTATGTGGTACTTTTACCTTTGTGGCACTATCTTCATGGTGATACCTATGTGGTACTTTTACCTTTATGGTACTATCTTTGTGGCGATACTTGGGTGGTAATTTTACCTTTGTGGTACTATCTTTGTTGTGATATGTGTTTGGTACTTTTACCTTTGTGGTATTATCTTCATTGTGATACGTATGTGGTACTTTTACCTTTGTGTTATTATCTTCATGGTGATAATTGTGTGGTAATTTTACCTTCGTAGTGTTACCTTTGTGGTGTTACCTGTGTTGTATTATTACCTTTGTGGTGTTACCTTTGTGGTGTTACCTTTGTGGTGTTACCTTTGTGGTGTTACCTTTGTTGTATTATTCTCTTATGTATGAGATGAGTATATCTTGATAACTTAGGTATATTTATGGACATATACCTAAGTAGAGTTAAGGACTGCTTCGTGCTTTGTGGATGAGGTCTTGCTTTGTGGTTCTTCCTTTATAGAACTCTGGGAGACCTCCGGGGGTCTTGGGGTCCCTACTGAGTATTTTTGTACTCACCCCTGCACGGGCTTCACCTAAACCTTATTGTGTCTTCTGCAGACAAAGGATAGCATTGATCGAGGCTCAGGGAGCCAGGACTAGATGCTGCTCAGAGGTGGAAAATTTTGTGTGATGTGACGCAGGGACTACTGATCAAGAGTTGTACCTACACTTCAGGTAGGATCCTATGTGGATGATCCAAGAGATGTTTTTCTCTTTTTATTTGTACTTGTACCTTCCAATAGGGATTTTATTCTAGCCCCTTTACATTCAGAACAATTTTTACTACAGCAGTTTACTTCGTGGTTGCTTCCTGTCATGTTCTTGGATTGTGTGTTTGTACAGGTTTAAAGGCAATGTCTTCCCGTTATAGGGATACACCTTTCTGGAGCTAGTCACCATCCCCTGGCCTATGGAAGGCGGGCTTGGGGTAGTCACAGCACAGGCCCTGGGGGACGGGTCATTTCATCATCACTAGGGTTGATAGGGTAATAATGAGAGAAAAAATCGTGCATAAAAATACCATAATGGGAATTTTATAAATTTTCCCAACTTTAATGGGGCCCATGGTTTACCAAACCATGCACAAACCATGTGCAAGCCTCTTTCCAATGGTAGTTGGGTCGCACAGTTACCTAGGGGTTTCATATGGTTTGACTTACCCCGAGACAACCATGCGATATTCCACTTTCCAAAATTGTTCCCACCTAACACGGATTACTTAACTGTGCGTTAGCTGTGCACCAACCATACACCTAGCACAGTTTGGGTTTTTTTTCTTCTTATTTGTGTCCTAATCCCTTAGAACACCCCCAAGGCCCCTCACAGATCCAAGAATAAATTCATTAGCCAAAACTAAGAGATTTAAACCAAAATTTATACACATATGTACCTTCACAAAGTCTAGGATCTCACAAAATCCCCACCATATAATTGTTCATCCTCGAACCACATTCCCAAGCATTACTGGCCTTCTTAAATAGGGAGATCAAGCCACTAACCCTGCTTATCCATTAACCTTTCCCATATTTCCTCTTAAACATTAAAATTTTATTATAAAACCTTAACCAATGGCACGGTCTTTCCCCACAACACATTCTCACTCCAATCCCACAACACAAATCGAATCCTCCTCAATGGATATGTTAACTTTAACCATACCTCAACCACTAGAACATCATGGGGAAAATTAGGTGATAGTGCATGATTCGAAACACACAGACACTTCTCACATAGCATCATACAATCATGGAGGAACCAATCATCACCTCATCAGTATGATCCTTTTCAAAACCCATGACCTAAATCACTTGGCATCATTTTACTCTATTTTTTAAACTTTAAAAGTGACCAAAACCCAATATCACCCAAAGGATAACACGCATTCTTTCCAACCACATTTTCCAACTTATGATGATCCACCACTCATGTAATGACAATCTCATTCCATAACCATGTATCCAAATTCAACTGAATATCTCAAGCACTCAACAAACTATACTCATTCCAACACTCACTATTAGGGCCAACTCACCCAAACGGTGATCACACGAGTCCATATAAACTGAAACTCCTCTCAAATCATCCAAAAACTACTTATCCATTCTATTTATCCCCACCATCTTCAGTTAAATTTCACCTTAACTATCAAAAAATACTAACATGATCCCAACTTGACTTTTACATCATACCTAACTCACCCGCTGAGGTCATTTCCTGACTTCTGGTATAATTATGTCATCATGGCACCACTACCCCACAACCCATCATCAGACCCCACCACACCCGTTAACATCCCTAACACAAAAAAATTTAATGTTCATTCACATAAAAGCAGTATAGGTTCTCACCCAAACTTATTCCAAAATTTGAAATGTACTTATCATCCCAAACATCCACTGAATGTGATTTATAACATTCTACATATGTCACCACTCCTACCTGAGTTGATCTATCCCCAAATAAATCATCCTAGAATTCTTAGCTTCACCACTATAATGAAACAACATCACATGTACAAGGTGACCTCAAACATAAATACAATCTAATAACACCCCAAGACACTTACCTGAGTCTACTTCTATTTTTGTTGGATTTATAGATCCCAAACAATCATTCCACAAACTCTTGTCATATCTTAACATGCCCTTCAAAAACATCATCACAGTCATGTCAAACATCATTTGGAACCACTATAATCCTGAAGTCAATGCTTTGCTCATCAGTCACCACATCAAAGGCCCGCATGGCCTCTCTGAGGAACCCAATATTCAACTCATGGGTTCCTCATTGGAATCCTAGTGCTGCTAAATCAACTCAACATTCTCCTCCCCAAATCCTATACTGACTTATAACTCCCCACCTTAGGATTTTCATTTCGATTTCTCTCCATGAGGTATTCCAACCACCATGTCTAACACTCGATCACAAGCCAAACCCAAAAACATAGACCTGGTTATCTAGATTTTCCCCAAAACAAGAAAATGAACATCAATCAGTTCCCTTTATTGGCTCCCCTAAAGGGGACCCATCGAATCTGTTGGTATCTGTTCCAACCCAACGAACTCACATGAAAACCATTGATGGTGTACATCCCATCATCCAACTCAACATATGCGGCCCCCATGAGCGTAAATCCCATGATGTACCTCATAAAACCAAACCAAATTAAAAATGAAATGGCATAAATACAGAGCTTCTCAATATACTTGGGGCGATTTTAAGATGTTGGGTATGATTTTCACTAGCTAAGACAATCTAAGAAGTTGTCGAAGAATGATGCCAACAACTTATCCATCTCTGATGTCACCTTATCCTATGGGAAACCACAACCTTACAAGGATATCTAGATTCCCTACTTCACACATCTCATCAGCACATAACCACCACTTCTCAAGTGGTATTGCTATCCAATAATCACCACCACTCCATGACCATGTTCCAAGTAGCCATGAACCATCATTTCTTATGAAACTACTTCTACCACACCCCTTGAGATCTTTCGGGATGACCCTGATTGTATTAACCAAATACAACTTTATATCACACCAATTAAATCCAATGTTCTTTAACATAGAAATTATTTCCACTTTGTCTTTGCAAAGATCGACATATGCTTATACAGATCAAAATCATGCTTTACCAGTGCATACCCACCTCTAGACCTTGATGGAGCCCTCAAGTTCACACATTCTTGTGACTACACATAATCCAACATTATTTCTTGAAAGCCAACCATCACATATGAGTATCTCAACACCAACTTACTTACCAAAGCATTCATACAAACAAGATCAACCATGTGACCATCCTCACATTAGGTGTCACCTCTAAAAAAACATTTAACCATGCTTCAGTCACCCTTTTCTCTCCCACCAAGAACAACATCGATTCCTCCATTAATCATAATCCAAAGAGATGGGTTAGGAATTCATATGATAGAACCCTTCAAAAAATCATTACATCCTATCATAATCTCTTGGGTTACCCTATGAATGAACCAGGGAACAACTATACAATTTACCAAA
Source organism: Viscum album (assembly GCA_963277665.1). Classification (NCBI taxonomy): domain Eukaryota; kingdom Viridiplantae; phylum Streptophyta; class Magnoliopsida; order Santalales; family Viscaceae; genus Viscum; species Viscum album. The sequence goes on along the minus strand of OY728140.1, from coordinate 1,298,600,540 downwards.
ACATGGTTGTACACATTATGCATTGATTTGTCCTCTGAAGTGTCTATCGTGTTTCATATTACAAGGCACTCATATCACTGGGCTAGCCTCCCATGAGGTAGCCCTTGATTTTTCTCAATCTATCAATATTTATCCACAAATCGAGTCACATCACCAGCCATCAATCTTCCACTTAGCCCTGTAGTACAGACCTGCACTAGGTAACGCTCTTTGTGTCCCACTGAAAAGTTCCAAGACATCCTGCAAGCAAAAAACACTTAAAAGCATTATAAAACCCATCTGAACTCTCTCATAGGTCACCTTGAAGGTTGAATGATACCAAATCCCTAAATTGGAGTCACAGAAAGGAAAATTCATTATTCCTCTTCCCAAAACACACACATCATGTTTTGAAAAAAGTAATGTTTGCAAACGGCACTCTCACCCTCGTTTTGATACACACTATGCCTAGTTCACCGAGTGACCATTCACTCTATGTTCTACAACAAATATAACCATACACATTCATTATCACAATAGACTAAACACCCTATATGGGATCCAAAACACCACTTGTCAGGGTTCCTACTCACAAGGTCACTAAACCTCAGGCACCATGTTTATGTTCTATAATATACTCTATTGGATAACAACTCACAAGTGTTTCCACACTCATGTTACTGAACAACATCCCTTGACCCAGAGGCCACACCCCTACCAACGGTGCTCTAAACACATATCAAATTCCATATCATAACCAATAATGTATTATAACCCAAATCTAAGTTCTCAAACTAGGGCACTCCTACTATCCCAAACCACCCTTACATGGGTCAAATTGACAACCCATGGAATACCCACTTCCAGGTTCTCCCAAAAGTTTTGCTATTACATATCCTTTTATAATTAACATCACCATCTTATTTGAACTGAACCATTCCCATCATAAACTCCCCATTCACCCAACATTTGAATGTCCCTACCTTATTCTTTAACATAATTCAAAACACTTTCTCAACAAAGACTTCGAATAATTATCAACGGGATTAATCCACATATGGAAAATATCTTACACTATCAACCTTAAACAACCCACCCAACATACACTATTCCCACAGTCATCATCACACTTAAAATTTTACCTTCTTCTCTCCCTACTGATTTTCATTGTCAACCTGGGGTAAACCAAATTTCTTAAGTACAAGTCTTTTTTCAATCACCCTTTTAAATAATTTCCTCTTTCACAGCACAAATGTATTTTCTTTGATATATTCCCTATTTTACAACTTGTAACAATACACATTTTTTCTCATTTACAGCTTTCATTAGGAAAATTTCATTAACCATTTTACCGTCACTATTAAATATTTCACTTTTAGACACCATTCTGCCCTTACAATTATCACAACCCCAAATTTCAACCCCATCGAAACGTTTCTTTACACACATTATTCCTTGATTATTCATTTAAATTATTTTAATTTACCCACATGCGTTATAATTATTAGAAACCATTTTCTTTAAAATATTCAATGAAATAAAATGCATTCCACTCTCTATGACACAAACACCCATCCTATGTGTTCCTATTATAATGCATGCCACCTATATCCTTAGGTTCCTAGAATGATGTAATAATGAACAACCTCATGCCATTTTGGCCATCATAAAATATCATAAATCAATCACATCACATAACAAGTGCCTCCCCCAATGGTGAAATGTCATTCAAATATAAAAACATGCATCCAAAACAAAAATTCCCACCATGGGTAACTTGGTTTTTTCATCGTACATGTGTTAAATATTCTCATGAACAAGATCATTACCAAGGCCATACACTTACTCGACTCCAATCTACCATACCCAAATAGCAGTACAAAATAAAGACAAAGGAAACACCTTTGATACCACTTTGAAACATCCCAGACCTAGAAGCCACTGAACTGGTGCCCCGATCTGAGTTTTCATATGACCTCAACCATACCTCCCCATATGCCAGATGTTATCGACTAGCAGCAAGGGTCTAATAAGTCACATGCAGAGACAATACCCTCTTTAGCAGAGCAATCCATATCAGAACACAACATAAATTTGGAAAACAATATGAAACAACCAATAAGAAATCCTAGCCAAACACCTCCCAAAACTAGGTACAAACCACAATTCAACATTTACCATGTCATAACATACTAATAGTTTTAAAGTGAATAAAACCCAAAATAAAAAATAAACATCTAAATCTGAATAATGGGACCTAACTCTATGTTTTTATCCTCATAAGTGCATATCCCAAGTGCAAATAAACCTCTTAAAATAGGGCATATGCTATTGTCCTGACATGCAACCTTGAAATCTACTCAAGTACCCAATGGCATCCAATGTAAGATGTGAGTACAAAACGCAATATGCCACCACAAAAAGTGTCTAAAAATATCTGGTCTAATAGATAGTGCATGGAAGATTGAAATAAATGTCAAGGTAATCCAATAAAGAAAAACTCAATAGCCATTAGTTAAAAATATGTATCCAAACCATTTATATTAATATTACTATATTCAACACTTATCCATCTTCCTTACATAATCCACTATCTTCATCTGTTCCATGGGTTTTGCATATACATCATCTAAACATGGGTCTACAAAAATCAATCACTATAAATAAAGGAAAAAATTATGTCTCTATATCACTACGGATAACCACATCATAATAACAAGTTATCCTCACCTCGAAGCCTTAGTCTGGGTGGAATGCTTCCGTTATTGGAATATATCTTCCATTACCTTCCCTAACATATGCATTTTGGGGAGGATTTTAGAGCCTCAGTCTAACTAAAGATGTGGGCGTAGAATCTCAAGTCAATACACCACACAACCAAGCCATGAGCACATGAATATTTATCTTTTCACCATATACATTTCATATCACAACCAAACACAACCAATCCAAATAACCATCATATTCCATAACCATCGACATGAGAGTGGATACTATTCCATAACCCCTTAACACATTTTTCAATTCATTTCATAGTCATTTATCCCAATTCTTATCCTCGAGCCTTAACCTATTAAGTATATTCCACAATTTCCATATATTATCCAATATTAATCAATTACCATACTTTCCCATTATCCCATTTATCATTTCACAATTAAAATTCATATATCACAAAACACAAACACTTTTTAACATTCAACCCATTAGTTATACCCCATAATTCACATGTATTAACTCATTAAACATATTCATCAATTCCCTTATTACATCTCATTTAACATATTCCCCATTTCTCATTACATTACCCATTTACAAGTTCACCATTTCATATGCACTAATCCTATTAGGAATTTCTAACAAAATTCATTAAATATTTGACATAATCACAATTAATCCTTTTTCCATTTTTATGTACTTCCAAATAACTCATTGTTCTTTTATCAATCATAGGCCCAACTAACCCTGGCCCTTATTAATCACAAAAATTACCCAACTATCATGTTAAACATAGGCTCTACCTAAGAACAATATAATTTGATAATTCATATTTCTTTTATACAAATTTGAGAAGGTTGGTGCACCCCATGGGTGCCCCAAAATTGTTCAAATCATCCTCAAATAATCCCTCGGGGGTCATGAGGGTTTTAAATCAATATTTAGATGTTTATATTACTAAACCCCATCAAAGGAATTTAAAGAAAAAAATATGTGAGAGGGAACACATACTCATATGCAAAAATCCAGTTAAAAACTATGTGATATAAATTGTAGACCACCTACCTTGAATCCAGTGATGAATGTACTCTTAATTAATTACTTAGATCCCAATCCAAACCCCCTTTAAAGCCTTAAACTAGATTAAAATATAAAAAAGAGTGTTTTATGGATTCAAAAGAATATTTCCCAAAAAACACTAATCTAGAAAAGAGAATAGAGTAGAGTATTAGACATACTCGGATCTTTGATCCCCTATCAACGGAACTCCAAACAGCAAATAAATGAGGGAGATCGAACCTTTGAATTTATTATGGGTTATAGATCATCATTAGGTTTGAAATGGGAATAATGAGAGGAAAAATCTGGTAGACCATAAAAATATTGTAAGGGATATTTTCTAAATTTTACCAACTTTACTAGGTCGCACAGTTTACCAAACCGTGTGCAAGCCTATGTCCAAGAGAAGTTGGGTCGCACAGTTACTAGGGGAGTCTCACATGGTTTGTCTAACCATGATCCAACTATGTGAGATTCCGTTGTCCAAATTTTTTTACCTCTCGCTATTTACTTAATAGTGCACCTACCATGTTCCTAGCATAGTTTGGATCATTTTTCTTTCTTTTTGTGTCTTGAATCCCCAAAACACCCCCAAGGCCCCTCATACATCTAGAAATAATTTCATTAACCAAAACAATATTGAAACACAAATTTATACTCGGACATTCCTTCAATATCTCAGGGATCGTACATAACCAATATATATTACCATCAATTTATGGAATACATGAAAAACTAAAAACATCACTTCCTAGTTGTGGTATTCCACACGTAGGCACAAATGACATTATGATTTCTCATAGCATGAAAATAAGGAATATATTGGATATAAAATTATCATAAAAATATATAAAAAATCTTGAACATAATTATTTTATCAATTTAACATGGTTATAAAATATTTTGAAGTGGTATAAGAAGAAATAAACCTAAAAGTATTGGGTTAAGATGATTACCTCTTCTTTAAGAAATCTATTTTTTATCCCTTCTTAAGGACCCCTGGTATGGTATTTTAAGATTAATAGAACATCTAGAACATGTATAGGGAAATTGAGATGATATTTTGGTAAGTATTTTTTTAACTATATTTCTCAAATATTTTTAATATGTAGAGGGATAAAGTTTCATTTTATAAGTGAGGTGGGTGGAAAAAAATTTAATAACAAAAACATTAAAATATAATATAGTCATATTCAAGTGAAAATGGCCCCAAATTTCCAATGTTTAAAATATAAGATATTTTAAGGTTTAAATGTAATAAATTATTAAAATTTAGATAATTTTAAGTTATATATTCAACCTTATCATTTAGTTAAACTCCCATATTAACCCTTTTTAACCTTAACCATCATAACAAAGTTTTACTATAGTTATTATTCATTATGATAAAAACTGAAAGTTGAATCATTAAAAAATTTATAATTTGGGATTCTAAATTTGGAACACCATTAATAAAACTAAATTCTTAAAATTGGCATAAATTCATTTGAAAATAAGTGTGAAAAATGTAACAAAACTCATTTTTTGATAAATTCTTTTTTAAGTGTAAAACTTAATTTAAACTAATTAATTTCCCATTAAATGAGTTTCAGAATATTTTATTGAATATGTTATCTACACATTTAATTAAAATCATTTATAAATATTTATTAATTTATGTTATTAATATATAAACACATTTAATGCATAAAAATAGTTTTTCAAAATAATGTATCTTTTTTACTTTCAAATGATTTTATTTTAATTTATAATGGACTGATAACTAATAAATTAATTATATACATCTAAAGTCAATAATATTTAATGATTTACACGGTAATATTAAAACCCTCAAATCTAATGGCTATTCAATAACTATCACTTTAATTATAAAATATCAATAGTATATCATTGTTCAGTTAAACTTGGTGTTATGAGTAAAACAAGCTATCAAATACATCAAACTTATATAAAGATAAATATATCCTAAAATATAGGGTTGTAACTTAAATAAACTCTTAGAGAGACTTGGAAAGAACTATAATTCTTAATTTTCAAGGGTAGTCGCAACTCACTTACAACATACCTTTTATAATGGAGGAATAACGAAAATATAGTTTTCCTTTTGATTTGGTGGTTCAACTAGATAAAACACACACACCTTTTATGGTGTTATAATAAAAAAATGTTGTTTTTTGTGAGTAAAATAAAAAAATATATTTTTTATTCAACTTAAGATAAATGATAAATAAATTAAAACTCAATAAACAATGAACCAAATATAACATATAAAACTTAAAAGTTGTTGTAGCTTGATAACTTTCAACAATGAGTCCCAACATGATAAATACTTCATTGTATATTAGATTAAAAAATCAGTCATGTTAACAATTAAAATAATCATTTAATTACATTTATTATGATTTTATAAAACAATTATTTAAATCTCTTTATCTATTCCTCAATGTAAAATGTTTCCAAATTCTTGTTTAATCATTATATCATTTGTAGTTTCCAAAATCTAAGACATACATTGGAACATGTTGATAATAAGTGAGTTATAATATGTGGTTATGTTTATTTATGGTAACATGTTATATTATCTATAATGACCCACAATTTTAGTGTATGTTCTTACCTAAAATAATAATGTGTTGTAAAGTTTTTTTCACACACAACACCAACACAAAATGAACTTTAACAAATTTTAAAACTATTATAATATATTTTTTAGATTGAAAGGTATAAATAGAGGTAACAACATCATGAAATACATATTTAAGAGAATTAATAAATATATATCTCTCTCATTATTAATACAAATATGTTAATGAAATTTAATTAGTATATATAACCAACTCATAATAACATTTTATGCTTAAAATGTATTTTTATAGAAAAATTACCTTTTATATTCTATGCATGTTAATTTTATAAAAAATAAATTTATAAAAAAAATATAACACATGTTATTGATATGAATAATATATTAAAACTAATTTAATCAGAATTTTATAGGAAAATAAAAATAAAAACAGTTAATATTTTAAAGTTTGTTTATTTATAAAATGAGTTTTTTCATTTATCAGATGTTTTAATTGAATTTTATCATATTTGGAAATTGAATTTTATTAAATATAGTATATATTAGTAATAACAATATCTTAATTTTTAATGATGATTCCAATTATATTTTTAGTTAAAAATTAATTATCCTGGTAAATTATTTAATCGAGGTTAATAAGGGGGAAATGAGTTATTTTGATTGTCCTAAATTTTAATGACTTAACATGAAACTTTTTCATTCTATAATTCCTTTTTTAGGTTTTAAATTCATACCCAAATTTCTATCCAACCTTTCCTTACCGAACTCAACTAACTCTCAAGAGATTACACCTTTACCCTTATATACCTTTCATTTCCATGGAAAATTGCCTCTTTTTCACCTATAAAAGAAGGATATTTCCACCCACATTAAGCCATACTTCTAGTTCTAAATGTAACTCCCCTAAACAATTCGTGTGTGGTATGTTTTAATTAAATTTATTTTGGTGTGCTTTAGTGTTTAATGGCCCGTTGAGGGGTTGGGATATGCTTTAGGGGATCATTGAAAATAGGCCGAGACTATAGCAAATTTTTCATGTCCCCAACCCGATAAGCCACTCGAACGGTGATATTGTGCCAGGTTCCACTGGCCTTAGGCACACCTCCATGAACTCTAAAGGCTTCCGACTAATAGAAAGTGTTTTAAAGTGGTATATTGGGGACGATATACACTCTAGGAATCAAATAATATTGGTCCATGTAATAATATATAACATGTAGTGGAATTAAAAGACTCAATAGGCTCAAACTATACCCGGCAATGGTGAAAGCATAATCAATAATCAATAAAGAGATAAATAATAAATAAATACAACATTTAAATAAATAAATCATTCTATCACACCAATTTTATCAATAAACTAATATATATCATGCTTAATCAAGATGGGTCATATAGTATAATATCAATATAGAGGGGTTGACCCTGAAAGACCATAGTATCTATATACATATATAAGGAGCACACTAAAACTAAAAGAAAATCTAAGCAAAAGGAAAAGTCCAACTAGGCACAACCTCATGGTCTTGTAACGAACTCCATGTAAATCATCTACTAAGATCTGGGTCCTAAGGATGATCCTTTACCTGAGGGAATTGACAAAAAGCCTCTACACATAACAAAGGGAACGTGTAGGGTCTGAGCACGTGTCTCAGAAGGATATCACCCAAGGGTACATGCCTAACATAATTTTTTAAGCATTAATGAATCATAAATAAATGTAAAGAGACTCAAACATATAAAATAAATTCAAACTCTACTGGTGATCAATAGTAACTGGGGAGATTCCACCTACCACGGCCAGCACTGGAAGTTTAAAGATGATAGAATCATTACCCCATGGCCTGAGGTACCCCTTTAATGTCAATAGTATAATATAACCCTTAGGTTCCACCTTGAATATGTAATCCGAAAACCATGTGCCTCCTAATTCCTCATTTCTCAAATGAATTGTTGATGTCCTGAAGGCACACCCAAAATCTGTTAACTGGTCCCACGGACCCCTACTCCAAAGCACATGTTGGCTCAAAGCTCAACATCTAGAGGAAAAAATGAATGCCCTTAAATAAAAGTAATTTTTTCCCATGGAATGATTTCCCAAGGAACAACGATATCCATCCTCCATTATAAATTCTAGCTCATCAGTCACAATCACAGCAAGCCTCAGCCCCAAACTGATAGTCCCATCACTATCATCTAAAGGATCCTCACCATCTATGTGTATTTCTATAAAAATAATCCTCAAACCCAATTTAACTAAGAAATAAGAACAAGGGGCCTCTACCCACATGAGCGGTTAAAACCACCTCATCGCAGGGTCATCCTATGTGCACATGACACAATTCAGCTCTTTGTCCATCATGGGGGAGCAAAAATCACCAAAATAGTTCATGAGATAGATCATCACCAGAACCTTGTTCCCTTGCGACCATGATGCTCAAGTATGATGGTATTTCCATACAATAACATGGGGCTTGCCCAATATAACAATCTCAGCACCTTAATCTTATGTCCACGAATCCTAACAGATGGTCAACACCACCCAAGTAAATCTTGGCTATGCCCAACTAGACGATTAACATCACCTCAATCTTGATGTCATATCCACCTGAATCTCAAGTTGAACCCTTCACAACCCCAAGGGCCTCATAACATTCAATTCATCATAAGAAATCACAAATATATATAAATAAAATCAATTTAAAAATCAATTCAATTTAATAATATTGAATTACATACCAAAAAAACATACCAATTAAATATAGAGAACTTGAATTCCTTTGATTTGAATAACTATCCTAAAACAATTTAAAAAGAACAATTTAACTAAATAAAATATTCCTGGACAAACCGCCAAGCTTAAATATCCTCTAACCAGGCCTTGGTCGAACAAATATGCATTAGGCATGCCCAAAGGCATCCCACGGGGTCACATGGTCAATGATACATGAAGTGATAGGGTCTCTCTCAATTAAACCAGAGTGTGATAAAATATGCACCCTGAAAATGTATCTAAAAACATAATGTAAGGTATACAACACCTACCTTGGAATCAAATACGTAGGTATGTATGATAATGAGATCTAACTTGAAGTGGATTGGAGTGTGTCGGAGTTTCTGAAAAGCACCATGAAAATAGGGTAAAATGGATCAAATGGATTTAACAATTTGAGAGGTGAAAGAAAAATGAAGATGAATAATAGGTGAGGTTATCCTTACCGATGTGGTTCTATAACCTCTAATGGATCATATAATGGACCACCAGTTGTGGAGTTTTATCAAAAGGGGATGAGGAGGAAAAATGGAGGAACCCTCCTTTGCACACATCCAAAGAAAATGTATGGGGAAGAAGGAGAAAAAAATAAAAAAAAGGATAAATATTGTAAATTAATCTATTTAAAGGGATACATGGTTCAATTTCACAGTGCACAAACCGTGCAAGCTATAGTGTATAGGTACTTCCTAAGTGGCAATACCCATGCGACATTCTGCACTGTATGCACAAATCTTGTGAATCCCAGGTGGAAGAATTTGAAATTACTGTAGATCCACTTGCATGGTCATGATCCCTCCTTGAACAGTTTATTAAAATAGTGAGGTAGTTCAAAAATAGGATGCATGGTTAACTAGATGGGGCCGCACAGTTTACCTGAAACTGTTCATCCTAGCATGTTATACCAAAACATGAGTTTTGGGTTCCAACACTCCTGAAACCCATATAAAACACCAAAATAACTCTCCAAGACTCTAAAACCATGTAAAAAAATATGATATAAATCTGGTGGAACTCTGAAAATTTAGTTTCTATCAACGATATAGAAAAGTGTATAACCACTAATTAAAAAATTCAAAAAAGGAGTTATTTTCAACTTGATTTAATAACCTTAGACACTACAATCTCCCCAAATTAATATACCTCATCCCAAAGAAATAATATAGAATACAGATATGGTACTGAACATAATAATATCATTTAAAACCACCCAAACTACCCCAGTCATAAGGGTAAAGGTCAACTACCTCAGTAGGGATCCCCACCGTAGGAGTGACCTACCCTGGTCTCATCCAAGACAAAACTCAAAGTAATCAACTGGTCCAATGACCATTTACTAGACTCAAAAGTACCATCATGATGCATTGTCACTCCTAAACCTCTTGAGATTCTCATTTTCCATTCCAAAAACCCATTCAATCCCCACACTGCATCGATTCCCACCTTGTCCCATAGCTCACATCGAACCTATGAGGTCCATCATCTCAAAAGATGCTCAAGTCAATCTGAGTGCCGTGCAACTCAATCTAAAACTACACCACAATGGTTCCTAGATGCCTCAAATCTAATGTAACATTCTTCTATCAATGCCTTAGTTCCAATCACCTCAATATATTTTATCTCCTCGATGACTTGGTGCAAAGAACCACAATATCCTTTATCTAATTGATTCATCAGTTCCAAGAACCTCAAAGATGCCACATCCAATGATGCTCAAACATTGAACATGGTGAATTTAACCTAATATATATAAATACCACACATGATTATTATCCAACATACTGACAAGCATCAGTTTAGTCTATATATACAACTCAGGCACCTCGTGCACCCATACATACATACCTCAACAGGCCATTCAAAAAAATTGAACTAGTTTATTCTAAGGGAATACCTATAACTATCATCGGCTCACCAGCATTCTCATCCCCTAGCATATCCATGGAATGCACCTAGAATAAATCCTCCCTACCTGAAACCTAACTTTACTATGGTACTGCACCAGCCACCCACCACAGACCGCACTACTAGGTCCCACTATCTCTTCCATGACCTCTATGTGTAGGTGAACCTTGGCTACCCTGACATTGTACCAATGTTGATCCAATATTAGAGGCCTAATTCTATCCCTGAACAATACCTTCGGTTGAAAGAGATGGTCTCCTACAGAACCTATCAATATTACCAACCTTTCCACATGCTTTTCACTCATTTGGAGGCCACTCACATTGATTCCGGACATGTCCTGGCTTCCCACATTGGAAAAAAAACCATCAAAGACCCATTATGAGGTGTTCTTCTCAAGTAATTGGCCTAACTGACCTACTGGAACTCATATTATCCTCGCTTCCAGAAATCTAAAGTGTTTCCACTAAAGTCACCTAAAGTCACTTTCTGACTTGAGTAAGACCTATCTGTTAAGTTTTCCTTGACTATGAGAACCTGTTTCAACACCTACGAAAATGAGGCCAACCATAAGATGTTTACTTGAACCCAAATGGTATGTCTTAAACCATCCTCAAAATTCCTCTCCCACATGTTGTCATCCCTCACCATTCCAGGTACAAATAAATATATCTTTGTGAACATATTTTCATAGTCTACTATGGAAAATTCACCCTATTGAAGGATCAAGAATTCCTAAGTTGTTTCCTACCTTAGTGTCTCTAGGAAGAAATGATCTAAGAACCTAGCCTCAATGTTTTTTCATGATAGTCCCTCTCTATTACCTACCTAAATCTAAACATCCCATCATCTCTTTACCAATCCTTTGAGCATATATGTTTCTATTTTGACCATCCACCCTGGAGACACCTCCAGCTACTCAAAAATCATCTGCATACTCTCAATACAGTTCTCAGCCACCTATGGACCACCCTCTCCCTAAAATAGTGAATGATGCTACAAATGGAACTCCCATGTCATATAAACCATAGTTGGATCTTCCCCCTGAGAACCCTTGTTGATGCCCTAGATAACCCTCACCAGGCTCTCTCAGAGATGCTCATCGATTCACAACCCAAACACTACATGATCTTGCATCTTCCCCACTTACACTGAAATCTATTCCATTCCCTAATCTTGTACTTATGGTTTTCAATATGATTCATGCTTTGTCTAGTCCTCTAGGGCTTCAATCAAATCGTGATTCAGTGGCACTAATCCATCACCCGCCTAACACTCTATTCAAACCATTAAGGAGGAACACACTGAATACCATGTAATCGTCAGACAAAAGATATCATATATATATATATATATATATATCACACAGATAGGGAAAGTATTTAAAAGGAAGCATTAACTCACTACCCTTACTCTCCCTACCACAACCATTCCACACTACATCTCGGCCTCATACCATCTTACTTACCATCAACAGATCCAAGTATCAATGTTTAACCCAGGAAGCGCTCGCCCTTACAACCATCATTGCATAAATCCAACGAACTCATCTCCAATTATAGTGATCAACATCACCCCAATATATACTATCCTTATCCTGTAAGACTCGTGACCATTTCACATCACATGAAATTTATATTTATATTATATGGTATATTTTATTCAACCAAGAACTTCACATCGCATTTCACATATCAAAATAAATTATATCATGGCATACATGTGTTTTATAATATAAGACATCCAAATATTTTTCTATCAACGATTAAACAAGAATAGAAATTACACCTTTCATCATTGAGCCAGGTTCCATGTTCTACCTTACCTCACCAAGTCAAGGGACACATTTCACAATCAGAAACATCACATTTCAGGAAATCCACCTGAGGTGGATATCAAATCAAATGAAAAATGAGAATAATATAACATAAATTCCTACCCCTGGAAATTGAGTCCATCCCTCGTACATGGGGCTGCAGGTTCCCAAGCATGAGTTCTAAACCCAGCATTGAAATCGTCTATCTTTAGTATACCATAACCCAAATAATAAAACTACCAGAAAAAAAAGGATGTCTGGATCTCATTAGTAGATAGATAATAACTGCTACTAAATCTAATTCAAGAACCTCCTTTGATACCACTTTTTGCATCCTCAGCCTGATTATCCACCCAAAAAGTGTTATCGGGTTGGGTGTCACTGGCCTTAGGTGCACCTCCCTGAACGGAAAACATTTCCAACTAGAAGAGAGTGTGTTAAATAGGTATAATGGGGAGGCTATACCTTCTAGGGATTAAATAATACTAGTTTGAGTAATGATATATATCATGTGAAAAAATTTAAAGACTTGGAAGACTAGAACAAGACCCCCCAATAGTGGAAGCACAGTCAATAATCAATAAATAATGAAAAAATAATCAAATAAAGTAATGGAATAATGAAATTATGATAGCACACCACTTTTAGTAAAAAACTAAAACAAATAATGCTTAATCAAGATGTGTCGTATAGTACAATATCATTACAGAGGTGTTTCCCATTGAAGAAAACAATATCTATAGAAAAATGCAAGAAGTATGCTAAAACTGAACGAAAAACTATACAAAAGGAAAACTCCAAAAACGCATGACCTCAAGGTCCCCTTACAAACTCCATGCCAATTAGCTATTAAGATCCATCTTCTAAGGAAGATCCTTTACATAATAGAAATGATAAAAATTATACACACATCCCGAAATGCCTTTGTAGGATGTGATAATGTGTCTTAGAATGATACCACCCAAGGTTGTGTACCTAACATAAGTGTTTAAGAAGGCGTTCAATATAAATAAATGTAAAGTGAGTCAAGCATATAAAATAAATAAAAACTCCACTGGTGCTTAATATCCACTAGCACTAGTGAAGATAACGTTTTTAGCGTCACCATTTTTTGTGTCGGTCATATATAATCGACGTGAAAATCTATGATACGTGGTTTTTTACGTCGGTTATAAAATAAACGATGTAAAAAATACAGAGAGTAAATTTTTTATGTCGGTTATTTGATAACTAATGTAAAAAACATCATATCTTCGAATTTGTTATGTCGATTATAAAATAACCAATGTTAAAAAGGCGGCATCTGAGGCCTTTTTAACGTCGGTAATTTGATAACCGACGTAACAACCTAACCCGTAGAATTTTTAACGTCAGTTATATTATAACCGACATAAAAAACCAACACCCTGTAGTTTTTACATTGGTTATTTTATAACTGATGTAAAAGCTGTGGTTTCTGATCTTTTTTACGTCGGTTATCGAATAACCGACGTAAAAAACCAACACGTGGCTTTTTTTACGTCAGTTATAAAATAACTGACATAAAAAATGTGGTATCTGATACATTTATAACATCGGTTATTATAATAACCAACATTATAAATCTAATAAAAAAAATTTATAACATCGGTTATTAAATAACCGACATTATAAAACATTTAAAAAATTAACACGCCCCATGGATTGTCATTTATGATTTTTCGATCGACGGACCGGTGGCTCATCTCTCTCTCGTGGAAAACCCTAATCGACTCTTCGATCTCATTTCGTTAAACTCATTTTTTCATCATAGCTTATCATCTTTACTCTCCTTGGATCTATCATCTCCACTCGCAACACTCAGGTAAGCCTCCCACGACTTTATTTCATTCGTTTTTTTAGGATATTCTATATTTATATTTTGCGATTTTCTTGTTTAAACGTGGAATGATTCATCAATTTAGAACCCTCTTACCTTGTTTTCCCATCATCATCTTATTTTTTATCACCAGATCTATTAGATTAACTCGTAATATTCACGTAATCCTCACCTACTTCTATTTCATTTGTTTTTGTTTCGCGGATGCCCGACATTTATGGTATTTTTTTTGTCATTGACAACTAATGATCACATTCACTTATATTACTGCAATTTATATGTAAACCATTGTTATACACCCATTTTGTGTACCAGTGTGATTTATTTTATAAGTATATATGAAAATTCATGGTGGAATGTTTGATTTGGATCCTTGGTTGTTTTTATTTTGGGTATCACTTTTTTTTCCATAATCTATTTACATCGCTTATTTTTGTGGACTATTATAAGTCTTCATATGCTATTAAATCATGATTCATTACACAATAGAGCATTTTAGACTAGTAGGAGTTACAGTTCATGGTTCTCATTTCGAATAATGGTATGATACCAAAACTAGTAGCTTGAGGTTAAAATCCCTAGATATTCCAAAACTAGTAGCTTGAGCTTAAAATCCCATGGTTCTGGGGGGCCTTCAAGAGGGTTGGTGGATATCCAGAGGGTTGGGGGCAGTCCAGGGTGTCTATGTAAGTGGGGGGGCAGTCCAGGGGTGTAGGGGGGGGGGTCCAAGGGGTGGGGGTGTCGAAGGGGGTGGGGGTTGTCCAAGGGGGTGGGTGGGTGGGGGTTGTCCAAGGGGGTGGGGGCATGTCCATAGGGTTTGGGGGGTTGTCCGGGTGTGGGGGATGTCCAGAGTGTTGGGGGTGTCCAGGGGGTGTCCAAGGGGGTAGGGGTGGGGGTGGTGTCCAGGAGGGGTGGGGTCCTGTCTAGAGGGGTGGGGGCTGTCCAGGGGTAGGGGGTTGTCCATAGGGGTGGGGGCTGTCTAAGGGGGTGGTGGTGTCCAGGGGGTGTCCAAGGGGGTGGGGTGGTTTTAAGAGGGTTCGGGGTGCTCTCTAGAGGGTTGGGGGTGTCCAGGGTGTCTATGGATGTGGGGGGCAATCTAGGGATGTGGGGGGGGGGGTCTAAGGGGGTGGGGGTGTCGAAGGGGGTGGGCGGTTGTCCAAGGGGGTGCGTGGGGCTGCCTAAGGGGGTGGGGTCGGTCCAGAGGGTTTGGGGGGGTTGTTCGGGGGGTGGGGTGGTGTCCAGGAGGGTTGGGGTGCTGTCTAGAGGGGTGGGAGGCTGTCCAGGGGGTGGGGGTTGTCCAGTGGGGTGGGGGCTGTCCAATTGGGTGGTGGTGTCCAGTGGGTGTCCAAGGGGGTGGGGGTGGTGTTCAGAGGGTTCGGGGGGCTTTCCAAAGGGTTGGGGGTGTTCATGGTGTCCATGGAGGTGGGGAGCAGTCCAGGGGTGTGTGGGGGGTCCAAGAGGGTGGGGGTGTCTAAGGGGGTGGGGGTTGTCCAAGGGGGTGGGTCATGTCTAGAGGGTTTGGGGTTTGTTCCCGTGGGGAGGGGTTGTCAAGAGGGTTGGGTGGTGTCTAGGGGGTTGTCCAAGGGGGAAGGAGGTGGGTGGTGGTGTCCAGGAGGGGTGGGGGTGTCTAGGAGGGGTGGGGTGTCTAAGGGTGTGGTGGTATCCAGGGGGTGTCCAAGGAGGTGGGGGTGGTGTCCAGGGGTGGGGGGGATGTCCAAGGTGGTGGTGGTGTCCAGGGGGTGTCCAAGGGGGTGGGGGATAAGTGTCAGTTGGAATTGACTACTGCATCATGGTTTGTGAGATTATGACATGATGATTGTATTGTTTCATGGATATTAGTGTTGCAACATGATTCTATTTGGTTATATATATTTTGACCTGTCATCGACTATGGGAAAATTATGGGTTATGGGGGAGACCATGTCGTGGTTTTCAAATATGCGTAGTTATCCTAACCCCATTGTGTCGTGATGATTGGAATTACATTGTAATTTTCTCCATCTGAGTTTTTACTTTAAATCTGATTTGATTCTCAGGTTTACTCCATTTTCTCCAATTTTCTCTCAACCATTGGAGGCCCTATGGTTTTCTTTGATTCAACGGAATTTAAAACTTTTATATCTAACTATGTTTTCTTTTTAAAATCATATTCAAGTATATTTTTTTAAATACGCATAGATTTGTTTTATATTTCAAAATTGTTTTACATTCAAGTTATGATTTTTTTCATATAAACATATATTTGTCTTATCTTAAAAAGATGTATAATTTTGATATTTGTTATAGGTAGTAATGATTTGAAGCTGGATTACAGAACATTGAATGAGCAATGAATATGAGGAAGGTGTTGATGCCTTTTTGGAATTTTCTAAACAAAATGTTCCCAATAGTGACATTTTTTATTGTCCATGCCTGAAATGTTTGAATATAAAGAAGTTAAAAAGTAGAGAGATAAAAGATCATATGATTTGTCATGGTTTTAATCCAAGTTACAACCCTTGTATTTGGCATCGTGAAACTGGACAGAATGTCACTAATGATGATGATTTGCATGATGGAAACATCGATGGAATTGAATAAATGATTCGTGATATTGCAGCAGAACAAATTGAGACAGAACCGAAAGTTGCGCGTCTATATGGTGATGCTAAAAAACCATTATATCCTAGTTGTACATATTTTATGGTTTTTTCGGTGGTGTTAAGATTGATTAAACTGAAGGAGAAACCTGTATGGAGTGACAGTTGTTTTACAGAGCTGCTACAATTGATGAAAGACATTATTCCAAAATATAATGATCTTCCAGATTCACATTATAAGGCCAAGAAAATATTATGCCCGATGGGATTGGGATATAAGAAAATACATGCTTGTCTGAATGACTATATTATATATAGGAATGAATATGAATTTCTGTCCGAGTGTCCTAAATGTGGGACATCATGGTATAAGGTGAAAGAAAAATCACAGGCTGATGTAAAGATTACAAAGATCTCTTCAAATGTATTTTGGTATCTACCTATAGTTCATCATTTAAAACGTTTATTTGCTAATTCACATGATGAAAAAAGGTTAAGATGGCATGCTGATGATTGGTTATGTGATGGAAAAATACTTCATCCAGTTGATTGTCCATAATGGAAGAAAATTAATGAGCAGTATTCTACATTTGGAAATGAAATTAGAAATCTCAGACTAGGGTTGTGCACATATGGAATTAATCCACATCAAACCCTCAGTAGCACACATAGTTCATGGCCTATTTTATTGGTAATTTCCAACCACTCTCCTGAAGTTTGTATGAAGCACAAATATGTCATGTTGATTATAATGATCTCTGGTCCGAAGCAACCCGACAATGATATTGATGTTTACTTGTCACCATTTATTTATGATTTGAAACTTTTATGGGATGATGGTATTAGGGTGTATGATTCTTATAAAATGGAATATTTTCAACTGCATGATGTCCTTTTGTTCACTATAAATGACTTCCCAGCATATGGAAATTTTTTTGGATACAGTGTTAAAGGGAATAAATCATGTCCAATTTGAGAACAACAGACGTCATATTGTCAATTGCATCATGGGATGAAAACAGTGTACATGGGTCATCGAAAGTTTTTTCCTATGGATCAGCCTTATAGAAGACTAAAAAATGCATTCAATGGCTCACAAGAATTTCATATTTCTCCAAAACCTTTATCCCCTGATCTGTATTTTGAGAGGGTGAAAACCCTTGATGTGACATTGGGAAAGACACAGAAATATGGTAATGATAGATATATTTGGAAGAAAAGGTAAATATTTTTTGAGCTACCATATTGGAGATATCATGAAGTTAAACATAATATTGATGTCATACATGTGGAGAAGAATATATGTGATTGTTTGATTAAAACATTGTTAGATACTAAAGGAAATAAAAAAGATGGGTTGAATGCAAGATTAGACTTACTGTCAATGGGAATATGTTTGGAGTTAGCTCCCACTCCTAAAGGAATACGAACATTTCTTCCCCCGGATTGTCATTCATTATCGAAGAGGGAGAAAATTAGCTTTTGTCAGTGTATTCAGGATATCAAAGTGCCTCAAGTTTATTCTTCATATGTAAAAAATTTTGACTCATTGAAGGACATGAAGTTGATAGGTATGAAATCACATGATTGTCACGTCATGATGCAACAAATTCTACTAGTTGCATTGCGTGGAATATTTCTCATCTGTGTCAGAAAGACTATAATGAAGTTGTGTGATTTTTTCAATTCAATTTGTAATAAGTCAATTGATGTGAATGCTTTGAACATCTTGGAAAGGATGCAATGTTTATAGTTTATCAATTAGAAATGTATTTTCCTCCAACTTTTTTTGATATAATGGTGCATTAAATGATTCATCTGGTTTGAGAAATAAATCTTTGTGGACCTGTATATCTTCGTTGGATGTATCCTTTTGAAAGGTATATGAAAATATTGAAGGGGTATGTTAAGAATCGACATCGACCTGAAGCCTCCATTATTGAAAAGTATATTTTTGAGCAGGTTGTAGAGTTTTGTATGAGCTACTTGGTTGTGGCGCAGCACATAGGTTTGCCTCCATATCACCATGAATGAGTTAATAATGAGGGAAAGGGGATTTGTGGATTGAAATTAAAATCATTTTTGGCTGAACAGATTAATAAGTTAGAATCATACATCTTGAATAACATAGCTGATTCACAACTGTATATCACATTGCATATTAATGAGTTGAAATAATGTCATACAAAGAAGAAAGAAATGTGGATTTTGAAAGAGAACAAAAAAACATTTTTTCATGGTTTAAAAAGACCTTTCTTGGTAGATCAGATATATCAGAGACATTAAAATGGATACTAGTTGGTTCATGTTTAAAAGTGATAACATGGTCCGGTTATGACATTAATGGCTATACATTTCATAAAAAATCTCGGGACAACAGAAGTGTAGTTCAGAATAGTGGTGTGTTGGTGTTTTCATAAGCAATGCATTTTTTGAGTGCTAAGGGAAAAAACCCAATTTCTGCATCAAGTGTATATTATGGAGTGATTGAAGACATATGGGAGGTTGATTACTTTAAAATTAAAGTTCCTGTTTTTAACTGTAAATGGTTCATCGGTAACAACAGTGTCAGACACGATGAATTTGTAATGACACTTGTTAATATGAATATATTGGAAGACACAACTGATTCTTTTATAATGGCAACACATGCAAAACAAATTTTCTATGTAGTAGATCAATCAGATATGTGGTGGGATGTTGTTTTACAAGGGAAAAAATAATATGATGGTGAGGATGAACTTGATGAAGAAGCTGATTTATAACATCGTCGGTATTAATGTCAGCTAAAAACCGACGTAAAAAATGAAAAATAACCGATGTAAAAAAACATTTTCTGCACTAGTGCAAGGAGATGTCACCTGCCTTAGCCATTTCCAAAAGTCTGAAAATGAGATGATCCTTTGTCCATATCCCAAGGTACCCCTCTCATGTCAACAACCCAAGTGAACCCTCAGGTTCCACCTCGAATAAGTAATCATTGCACTACATGCATCCTAACACCTCATGTCTCAAATAAATCACTGACATCCCAAAGGAATTACCAAAATCATGTAACTTGTCCCTTGGGCCCCTGCTCGAAAGTATATGTTAGCTTCAATCCCAACATCCATAGTCTTAGCAATGTATGGCCTCAAATAAAAGTCCACATCATCCCATGTTATGACATCTTGAGGAACGGTGATATCTATCCTCCAATATAAATCTAGGATCATCGTCCATAATCATGGTGATCCTTAGCCCCCAACTGATAGCCTCGTCACTATCAAATGAAGGCTCCTCACCTTCCATGTGGATTTCTATGGCAATCACCCCCAAACAAAATTTACCTAATCTGAAACTACTAAAAGAATCTACCCACATGAAAAGTCAAAACCACCTCATCATGGAGTCAAAATGTGTGCATATGACTCAATTTGGTGCTTTGTCCATCACGGGTGAGTGGAAATCACCAAAATATTACCTAAGCCACACCATCACTCGCACCTCCTACCCCTACCACTTTATCTCTCAAATCCAATGGAGTTTCTATCCAATAACATATGACATGCCGAACCTAATAGTCTCACCACCTCAATTATACATCCATGATTCCCAACATATGGAAAACACCACCCAATTAAATTCATGATAATCCCAACTAGATGATCAACATCACCTCAATCTTGATGGCCTAGCCACCTCAAACTTGGGACAAGCCCTTCGTGGCCCCATGGGACTCATCACATGAAGTTCATAATAAGAAAGAAAAAATATATATATATATATATAAACTCACTTTAAATAAACAATTCAATTTAATAATATTGAATTTCATACCAAAAATACATAACAATTAAATATAGAGGACTTTAATGCATCTGATTCAAATAACCAGCACAAAATAATTTAGAAAATAGTTTAATTGAATTAAACACACCATCCAAACCACCCATGGAGAAAGGGACTCTAACATGGCCCCACTTGAACAAATATTCATTGGGAATTCTCAATGTCATCCAATGGGGTTACATGGTAATTAGACATGAAACAACAGGATCTCACTCAGTTACCCAGGGGTTTTCTAAATTCCTCACCCCAAAATATCCAAAAAACATAAAGTAAGGTATAAACCACCTACCTTGGACTCATAGATGTAGGTTCTACTAATATCAAGCACTTACACGAAGCGGTTAAGAGTAGATCTAAGCTTCTTTCGAGTGCCCAGAGAATATAGTGAAACTGATCAAATGGATTTAGCACCCTATAAGGTAAAATAAAAACAAAGAAGAAGCGTAGGTGAGGTTAGATATACTAATGAGGATCTATATCCTTTGATGGATTGAAGAATAGACCATTGGATAAGGAGTTGCTTCAAAAGTGTGGGAGGATGAAAAATGGAGGAACCCTCCTATGTGCACAGCCAAGGAGAGGGAAGGGGGAAGAAGGAAGGACACAATAAAAATAGAAACATGTGAAAATATAAAAAATCACCCATTTAAAGGACCACAAGTTATACTGGAAGGGTTTACCAAACTATGTGCAAACCGTGCAATCCACAGTGAATAGGTACTACCTATGTTATAGTACTAGTGTGACATTCCTCATGGTTTGAACTAATCTTGTGCAAACCATGTGGAAGCCTCTAAAATTACTACAAAGACACTTTCATGATTGTGTTTCCTCCTTGAAAAGTTTACCAAAATCTTGGGACCAGTCAAAAATAGGCCACATGGTTATCTATAAGGGGTCATATGGTTTACCCAAAACAGTGCACCCTAACCAGCTATTCTAAAACATCAGTTTTGGGCTCTGATGCTTCTGAAATCCATCTCAAACTCTTGAGGCACTCTAAGAGAATCTAAACACATGTAAAAAATTATATAAAGATGATGGAACTCTCAGAGTTCAGTTCCTATCAACGATATGGAAAATTAGAATAGACACTAATTGAGAAATTCAAAAAGGGGTGATTTTCTACCCGATTCAAAAACTCAGGATGCTAAAAAAATACAATTACACCAGATAGATAGTCTAAGACCACTGGATAGGTAGTGGTCTCTCTAGGGAACTATGCATTCTTCCTAAACTCACTAGCTAGCTGATGGATTCTAGTGGCTATCCAGTGGTCTCTTAGAAAGAAATTGTAATAAGGGTTGTTTTATAATTTCACTCAAAACACTTATTACTCCTCTTCCTATTCTTCCCTAATTCATTATGGTATTTTTTAATGGGATTCTTCTTTAGGAAATATTTTCATCTCTTCCCCTTAACTCTTCACCAATTTCAACATCATTTTTTCATTTGGGTTTCATTGGGAAATCTAACACTGTTCTGACTTTGAATCAATGATTCTCCATGGTTATTTTTTTGAAACACTAATGTTATGAATTTTGGGATATTTTTAGGGTTTTTGAGTGTTAGGATTGTTTTAAAAAATGATCCTTTGTGGTTTAGTCTCACTAAACCCAGGATGAGAAATCCCTTACTATTTTATGGCATCTGCATAAAGATTCATGTATCATTTTGTATGTGGGTTCTTGTGTAGACCATGAGACCACCACATAGGGCATAAAATCATCCATTTAGGTCTATATTGGAATAATAGACCATTTAGAGGGTATTTTTATTCTAAAACTTAGTTAGAGTGAGAATTCAACTTGGAATGGTGGAGGATGTAGGGTTTATCCTCCTAGGAACTTTGAACTCTGAGATTCAATGAGGCTTGTTAGGGGATGGTAAGTCCTAGATCGATGATGAAGGTAATTTTATTTTTTTTCCTTTATTTTCATATTTTTGATGAATATTGATGTTTTTATACATATTACTTGTTTTTATCTCCCAAAATTATTTGGTATGGGTTGTGTGATACGATGAATTCCCAAGAACCATCAGGATTGGTTGGTGTAACCTAATTTCCCTCCTAAAAACCTTTGAGATGTGTTGGTGTGTCATTTTTGGATTCTCAATAAGCTTTGGGATTGGTTAGTGTGATGTGATGACCTCCCAAGAACCCTCGGATTCTTCGATAGGTGAAATATTGACCTCTTTAGTTTACTTGAGTTGGGTTGAAGTGCAGTTTAGTCCACGACCCATGGGAAAATAATGGGTCATGAGATTATTTTTTATCATGGTTCAGATAGAATTTACTTCCATCATATAGCTGATGTAGGTTGGTTCACGGTTTATCGAGGCTTGGTTAGTGCACGATGACCCTAAAAGGTTATGAGTTGATTATTTGTTTATTTTATATCAATGAATCCACCTTTATACACATTATTCATTTATGTTTAGAGAACATTGGTGGTGTCCTACTGATTTTATTCTCACACCCTACATGGGCATCTCATTGTGCATGTAAGAATTATGATCAAGGACTCAACCAAGGGAAAGGGCCTTGGAGTAGATTTCTAAGTAGGACCTAGTGTTTTGGGATATTATTGATACTAAGACTTACTATTGGACCTTTTTTTATATCGGTATATTTTATCATTTTTCTCTTTGTTTCCTTTCATACATTGATCCACCACTTGTGGGAATTCTTATTTACTACTTTGATTGACTCTAGATATTTTATGTCATCTTGTTATATCTTGATATATTGATTCCATTGTTTCCTTCTATTTTATCCCTTATACATGTTCAATGATATTTCTATTTTTTATTTCTTCTATTGTTTATGCTAATTTAATATTCACAGGACACTAAGGGCATTTCCTCCCCATGCATTTCATGGTCTCTCACTAGTAGTATAAAAACTCTTATGTACATGGAGGCACACATCAGGTTATGTACCACCATATCCCATATCATTTGATTCAGTTTGGGGTGTTAAGAAATGGTATCATAACCATTTTTATTTGACTTACTATTTAGGGATTGGTATGTCAATGATATGCTTGATGGGACTCGGGTTAGGGAGCTAATATTGTTCTTGACTAGAACATGAGTATTGGACCTCTGAGTTTCTAGGGAGAATTTATTAGATTTCTTTGGTTATGATTTTATTGTTTTATATTGTTATTGGGTATTGTTTTTCTATTACGATTTATGGAATTTCCTTCTGAGCCTATTGGAAAGATCGAGTTAGTTAATTAATCATCAGTATGAACATAGGGTCGCATGTCCTAGGTTTGACTTCTTATGATTTATATAGGTCTAAATTAATTAAATTTCAATCAAAAATATATATGATATCTTTTTAAATACATTTTTTCTGACATATGAATAATTTAACCAGAGAATGCCTTTGATTTTCTTATTATATGAATTTGAGTAATGTGAAAGTACCATATTCTGGGTTTATGCCTTTTATATATCCTAAATGGTTTATTCCTGGTGGTTTTGGGTAGGTATAGTGTGTGTTCCCTACCATTTTTTTATGTTTTTTTATCTTGATAACTGCTTAAGTGCTATAATATTTGACTTATTGAAACTATTTTGAGATTATGTTTGGTGTTTTAGAAAATTTTACCTTATTGAAATCCCATAGTGATAACTAGAATCATGGGTGAGGATTCTCCTAAAGCTAGGAATATCCTTATTTCACTACTATATATTCAATATTGGTAGGATGAGCATGCCCCAAATTCCACTCTCATGATTCTCATTGAATATCCCCTTCAGTAATGTGTGTTCTGCACTATACCTGTGGGGGTCGAGTTTCCCATTAGGGAGAGAAATCCATGGTGGATTTTTCTTATGACTTATAGCTACAACACTCTCCCTCATTCCAGGGTATGGGTGATCCACATGGTGCAAAATATTTGATTTAGAGTTACAAGAGGATCTTTGACCTGGTGAAGACTCCAACTGGTCACTAAGGGAAATTAGTGACTTTTATATTTCAATAACCTACCAGGAGGTGGTGGGGTGTGATTATCCAAGATGGGAGACATAAGGATTTGATGTGGAAAACATTCAAGGACCTATTTTTGAATAATTGTTTCCCAGGTCTTGGTAGATATATATAGATTATGAGTTTATAAAACATTAATAGGGGATGAAATTCGTGGTTGAGTATACAATTTATTTTGGGGATTTGATTCATTTAACTCTAATGATGGATAGTAATGAATCTAAGAGGGCTATTTAAGTTCAAGATTTGGCTTTATATAGAGGAGATATGTTAGCTTCGTCCATTTTATCGCATATCATATTCGTTAATGGTTCCAAAGACTCATACAATGGAAAAGGGATTGGGTGAAGATAGTACAATAGGGTTTCCTCCCTCTTTTAATAGTAGTTTTTTAATTTGTATGGTATCCCATTATAGATGTAGGAAGAGGACATCTAATGAGATGTGTTTGTTTGGTCATAGAAATTTGGTTAAGGGGAGGTATATAACTTTTCCATCTATGGAATGGACTCCTCCTTTGTGCTTCTAGTATGGGAAGATTGGGATTTACCATAGATCATGTTCTTGTTTGATGAAAGAGTTCCATTCATGTGGTAGTATGGGGAATCAATAGTGTTTTGTTTTAGTTTTCATCAATCTAGAATAGGAAGATGTTTGGGGAATAATTAATCCTTGAGGGATTTATCAAGAAAATCTTAGGAAGAGAGTCAATTTTCTTTAGCAAGATCAGGTTGGGGACCATGTTAGGGATCTATGCAATAATAGATATATGTTATTCAGGGTTAAATCACTCTGTTGAGTTAGGGATCATGGGAATAAGGTTATGGATATGAGTGTAACCTGTTGTATGTACTAGATCAAGTTCCAATGGATGGTGATGAGGGACCCCTAAAAGTTAGAGGTACAGTTCAAGTAACCTTTATACATTTTGTTACTTTATTTAAGACTGGTGATTCTTATTCCTTTATTTCTACTTCATTCGCTACATGTGTGTGGTATCTAGTAGATTTTTACTATAGTTTTATGTAACTTGATACATCTCTTAGAAAAAGGATAGATAATTTTTGGAGGTGTCTCACATGTTCCATAGTGGTCGAATACTATATGTATTTGTGGGATTTCTTAGTACTTGATATAGGGAGTTTAGATGACTTCTTTAGGATGGATTGGTTAGTACATTTTTGAGATTTCATCAGTTATTATAAATGGTTGGTGATTTTTTCCTCCACTAGGGGAGAGGAGTATGTCTTTACTATGGAGTTGAATTTTTGAGAAAAATAGGGTAGGGAGAGGCCCCATCGAGATCAGATCCATTATAGAATAGGTGGCGAGTTTAGATCTCAAGGAAAACCAGGTGATGGATCCATCCATTTATCCTCCAATGGTGGATTGTTACTAGTAAATTTTTAGAGATGATCTCTCAGGCCTTCCCTCTAATATGTGAATTAGTATTATGTATGTGCTCATACTAGGTGAACAACCTATATCAATTTTCCTATATCATATAACATAAGATGAGTTTAGGGAACTTAAGGTACAACAATATGACCTAGAAGAAAAGGGATTCATTAACTCAAGAAAATATCCTTAGTTTTATCTAGTTTTACTCACCAAAAAGAAGAATTGATGCTTTCGATTTTGTGTAGATTTATAATAATTTAATGTGTTTAGGGGAAATGAAACTAATATCAATTTCTTAGGATCAGTGATCTATTTAAATAGTTATGGGGGTCCTAATGGTTCTCAATTATTGACCGATAATAAAGGTTCCTTTAGTTATATATTATGAATGAGGATGTACCAAATACGGAATTTAAGAGTAGGTACGGGATATAAGAGTATCTCATAATGCCAATCCATTTGTTGAATGTTCTTCTAGTGTTCATGGATCTCATGAACTAGATTTTACACCTTGTAGTCTTCTTTTATGACATTATGATCTACTAATAGACCTCATAGATTCATAATTGTTGCCTTTAGATAGTTGTGATCACACTCTGAGTGCATTGGATTTATTCCAAGTTCTCTGAGTTCTATTTCTAGATCAAAGAGGTAAATTTCCTTGGGCATGTGGTTTTTGAGGTATGTATTTCTATCAATATAGAAAAGGTGGAGGTTGTTTTCTATTGGGATCATCCTAGGAAAATGTTCAAGATCTTATGTTTCCTTAGATTCGATGGATATTATAGGTGATTAATTCAATACTATAATTATTTATAAGTTTCTATAAAATAGTTGACTAGAAAATGGGTCAAGTTTGAGTGGAATGTAATATTTGAGGAGTCCTTCTAGGAGTAAAAGAGAAAGTTGATGTTCACTCTGAATCTGACTCTACTAGACCCAAATATTTGATGTAGCGATCAATATGATTCTTTATGGGCTGGTCTGAGGGATTTATTTTTGTAGGGTGGGTGGGTAGTCATGTATGGTTCATATCATCCATGACCCCATGACCAGAACAACCCTAATCATGACCTGGTGTTAGTTTTTGTGGTTCTTTCTCCAATATATAAGCACCATTATCTATTTAGTGGGATATTCTTTGTACATTTACTCCAAAATTTTATGATACATCTTCTCTAAAAAAGACCTAAAATTTCATCAGAGATACTGTGTTAAGTACTTACAGACTTTTAATTTGGATATGGTGTGTTCCTTGGGAAATAGGAATGTTGTCGCATATTCCCTAAACATGAAATAAAAGGAACTAGGGATAATGACATCATAGGAAGAGTGGAAGCACATTAGTATACTAAAAAAATTTAGGTGGTTGTTTTGGAGGATTGATAAATTAGGGGTTTCACTTCATTGATTATGGAATCATCCTTAGAGGGCCATATTAAATATAGACAATAATTTGATCTAGATTTTCAGGTAAAGAGAGGGAGATTTATTGGTGGTGAACTTATTCCAAGATGATTCATGGATGGGAACAACATACAACTTGTGTTTGGGGGGTTTTCATTCTCATGTAAATGAGATAGGAGTTGATGAGAGACTCTAATTCTTCTTGGTGGGTGGTGCATCCAAAATCAACCAAGATGTACTAGGATAGAAAATTCCATTTATGGTGGTTGTTTAGGATGAATGATGTTCAGGGTTCGTTACATGGAAAATTACCTTTTACAGAGTGAAGGAGGAGCACCAATGACCAAGAAGGTTACATCAGACTCTATTAGTATTGGTGTGGAAATAGGATAAGGTGATGATGGAATTTTTTATGGAGTTACATAGTGATATAAGGATTTGAGATTCCATGTAAGTATTTTTATAATGCCTAAATAAGGTTTCCAAAAAAATTCCATTCAATGGACTGAGTCATTGGATGAAGTGAGTGGTTTTATGTGTAAGTTATAGTGTGGTTTATGGGGTTCCATCATATCAAATTGAGATTATAGTTTCATAACATGATTTTAGAAATTCATGCAAATGGCACTAGGATCACAGATAAAGCTGAGCAATACATATCACATATAGATAGATAAATAGACCGAAATGATGATCTGGATTCTATAGGAAATTATTATAGTGTGGTTTATTGATTTTATGGGTATAGGAGATGAAAACCTTTCCTAAGAATAAATCTAATTCAAAAAATGTTTTTAGGCTCTATTTTATATGGGACCCTTTAAGGATATTTATTGTTGATTATGCCATTCACCATTATGTTGGAATGAGATGGGTGAGTTATAAGTGATTAGATCGATCCTAATAATGGAGAATTTTGAGTGGTTTTAGTTGGTCTTGAAATGGTTAGTTACTTCCTAGACTATACAGTGATCATATTTTGATTGGAGGTGATGACCCTTAGAGTTTTTATTAAGTGACTGGGTATTCTTGCATGTGTCACCTCAGTTATGGAATCAGCGTTTGGAGAAATAAGGGAAACTAGCATCGTGGTTTTTTGGTCCATTCATGATTGTCAAATGAATTAGGATGGTATCTTATAGATTGGATCTCCATCCATTACATCAAGGAACGAATGATGTGTTTCACATGTCGAGACTTTGTAATTATGAGCTAGATCTTTCACACATGTTTGACAGTGAGGATATTGATTTGTAGGAGGATTCTTTATATGAGGGACATCTAGTATGGATCATAGACCAAATTGAAGTAGTTCTTGTTTGGGTGTTATAGTAGCGTGAGAAGATCCAAGATGAAAATGGAATTGATAATCATATTTTTGGGTGTAGTAACCCAAGTTATTTGGAAAATACACCTAAGTGAACTTTTTAGGGATTAGATTCGCTTAAAGGTGGATTTTTTAACACCCCTCGACGATTCAAGGTGTGTTCCATTTTAATTAAATTTATATTGGTGTGTTTTGTGGTTCTTAGTCTTTTGAGGGGTAGAAAGGTGGTTTGGGGATCATTTTGAAGATTTTAGGACAATCGTAAATTATTTTAGTTCCACTAACTAGTAGGTCCTGAACCCCCAGCTACCCAGTGTCCCGGGCTTTCTTTATAGACCCGCCAGCGAGTCGGTAGTCTGGTGGGATCTTGGGCAAAATTTTTAATAAGAATTGTTTTTTAATTTCTCTCAGAACTAATTAGACACATCATCATCCCCTATCAAGATTCATTATGATATTTTACATTATGGTAGGTTTCCTTTAGAAGTATTCATCTCTCATATCTTTATATCAACATTAATTTCAACATCGTTCATTGCATTGGGTTTTATAGGGTAAATCTAACAGTGTTCTATCTTTGAATACTAGTTTCTCCTTGGTTCATTTTTTAACCCTAATGATACATATTTGAGGCTTGTTTTGGGGTTTTTGTTTTGAATTATTGTTACATATGGTGATTATTGGTGGTTTAATCCCATCATTCCTAAGGAAGGAATTCCCATACCATTTTATGTGATTTTCATAAATTTTGATGCATCATTTGGTATGTGAGTGCATGTATGGACCATGTGACATCCTCCTAAGGTATGAAAGAATCTATTTTAGTTTTTATGATCAAGATATAACCTTCAGTGGGGGAGTTTTACGTCAAAACTTGGTTACATCGGGAATTCCACATGGAATCTTATATGATATATGGGGTTTCCTCTTGAGACCTTTAACATGTTGGGAGCCTTTTAAGCTCAGTAGGGGTTGGTTAGGTCTGGATATATGAAGGATGTGGTAGAATATTTTTTCACTTGATTTTGGTATTATTTTTTATTAATAATGATTTTTTTATACCTATTTCTCATTTTTACATCCTAAGAACCTTTGGGATGGGTCATGTGATATTATGGCCCCCAAAAAACTTTTAATATAGACCAAGGTGACATTGTTGACTTATCAAAAACCTTTATGATGGGTCAATATTATGTGATTTACATCCTAAGAATCTTTAGGATGGGTCGATGTGATGTGATGACCTCCCAAAAAAAATTGGGATGGGTTGGTGTGTACAAGATTTTCCTCCTTATTTTCCTTTCCATGGATCGAGGTGAAGTTGAGTCCATAAAATATGAGACAATTGCGGGTTATGGGTTACATTTTTTATAATGTATCTTATAGTATTTCCTACTAGAATAGGGATAAAGTAGGTAGGGTTAGGTTTCTTGGTGGGTAGGTCATCACATGATGACCTAAAAGTTTTTTGAGTCAATTGTGTATTTATTTCCTATAAATGAATCCACCTTTATACACACTAGATATTTATTTTAAAATATTATTAGCGGTTTCATAATGAGTTTAATTTTTCACCCTGTATATAAATATTCATGTGCATGTAAACTTTATGATTAGGAATGAAACCAAGGGAAAGTGTCCTATGATTTATTTTTGAGTAAGTGATGGTGACTGGGGATAGAGATGATATTGAGACATACTATTGAACCTTTTTTATGTATTCATATTTTATCATTTTTTTATCCTTGTTTTCTTTTTCTCATTAATCAAAAAGTTTTGGAGATATTTTTTTACTTCTTTTTATGACTCTGGATGTTGTATGTTATATAGTTATTTTTTGTTATGTTGATAATGTTATTTACGTATATTTAATTCCTTTTACATGTTCATTGATGTTTCCTTTATCTATTTATTATTTTTTTATTTAACTCAGATATTCACTATGAACTAAGGTAATATCCATTTCATGTATATCTTAGGGCCTCACCACTTGTCGGTAGTCACCTGCATACAGGGAGGTGCAAATTTTGTTATCTACGACCTCATCATGGACCACATGGTTCATGTTAGGGTATAACACTAAATTAACTTGAAAATATATCGATTTTACCTCCCTTATATCAATATTCCACTTTCATAACCATATTGTCACTAGAATTTATCCTAAGTCCTCCATATCCATGGAATCCTTCAAGGGAAGAATCCAGCCCGGAACGTGAGTAATACCATCATCGTAGTATTTACTTCATTATTTTAATCCTAAAAACTTATTATAACCATATTAATATGTTGAAATCAATATAAATTATACACTAAATTATTATTATATTAATTTTACAACTATAATCCTTCCTCTTCCCAACCATCTAAAGATTGAAAACATCAATCATGTTATGTAGAGACTACCACCTCCATGAGTGATGTGTTTTGTTCTTCATAACATCCTTACATGGAAAGTTTAACATGGGTATTTAATGAATAAATATGATATTTATAAAATTATTAATAATATTAAAATATAAATCAATTTATACATTCTTCTTTTTCTATGTAAAAAGGAAAATTTCATCAAGGTGTACGTGGAGACTACCACCTATATGGAATGATGTATATATTTTTTATCAACACGCTACATGAAAGATTGTAAGAATTTATATAATGAATTTAAATTATTTTTATGTATTCATTAAGGTTATATGATTTTTATATTAATATTTATCTCGTTATTCACAAACCAACTATTTTTCATAAAAATTTACCAATGAAAACTCATCACTGATTCGGTCTTCATGAAAAATTAAAAAATATATTAAGGAATGAAATTAGAATTTTATAAATAATTATAAGTCATATATTATATTACCTTGTAAAATTTTATAATTATTGTATTGTAATTTAATAATTTTAATCAAAGTTTAAATTTTAAATAATTCTCGAAACAATCAAAATCATTATCATCTGTTGATAAAAAAACTATAAATGACTAATAAATGTATAATAAATTATTATAAATAAATATTATATTGGGTAATAGATATTAATAATTTTATGAAATATGTTATCAATATATTAATTTTTTTATACTGGAGTTCAAAAATATTTTGTGAAATTTACGAGTAAAAGGAAACAATTTTCTCGTCTCAAATTTCATTCTTTAAGACATATTTTATATTCACCACTTAATTCATTTTGTGTGTGTTTTACACTATATTATGGATAAATTTTGTCATTAATTTAATGAAATTAATGTTATTTAAAAATTAATCAAATTTTTTATTGGTCAAAAAAAATTTGATTTAAGTGTTACTAAATCCGTAAGGGATATTGATAAATCAAATATCATTTATTTCAATTATAATGTTTTTTCTTGAACTTATTTCTTCCATGATTGGGTTCTCCCACCCAAAGATTTTATTATATGAAATATTTTATTATTATCTAAGGAAAAATGAAATTTTTAATGCAAATATTCTTTCTTAATGAATTTCATTAACATAAATTTATAACATTGTTGACAATAATTCCAATCCTATATAAAGATTACTTTTCTTCTATATCCATATTTTTTCTTTCCACAAATTATTTCATTTATAATTTTTTAAACCTAGATATGCATTATCCAGTGTGGTATTTTTATTTATATTTATCTCTTTTTAAAGGATCTCTTTATATTCCTTTTTATAATGTGATTTTAAATAATATTATTTAAAAATATTATAAATATTTTTTCCCATTCATGACTATATTTTTTATCTTCCACTACACATTTTCACAAGACAAAATTTACATATTTTTCAAGGCTCTAATACTGAATAATATTTTTCAAAAGTATAGTTTTTCAAAAGTTCTCACTTCACATTTTCAGAAATGAATTTTGAAAATGAATTTAAATATATTCTTTTAGAAAAATGTTAAAAATAATTTTCCAAAGAATATTTTATATTTTTATTTCATTTTTATCTTTAAATTCAATATATATAACTCTTATGGATAACCATAAAAATTAATTTACGAAATATTATGTTGGTTTATTTTGATTTTATTATCAATTGGTATACTTCTGGTATCCTGTTATGTGAAGCTATTTGGAAATGATATGAACCCCATTTTATTTCAATGGGACTTCATGATATGATGAATGGATTATATCTTATGGAACACATATGTATGAATGTTGATGGGTGGGGTTTTGTATCTTTCTCAAATTTATTGGTTAAGGATTTATATCTCGTGAGATAATGATTTTATGTGGGGACATTTTATTTGTTCAGGACATAAAGCATGGAAATTATTTTATTCACAAGAGAAATAATGGGTATTTTTCACAATGCACCACTTACAAATTCTATTTGTTCAAAAATTAATTTGTGGTCTTAGTTGAATTTTCACAAAATTTTATGACTGTTCTATACTTATGTTTGTGCCGTAATTCCATGTAATTTTATGCTTCCAAGAAATGAAAAACAATTTTGTTATATACCTATGATTATTCTTCATGGGTAATTTTTTTTCTCTAACAAACCTTTTCTGTGGAACATATTTATTCATTTTAGATTAAATTCCATGCTTTCATGACTTATGTAAAAAAAATTGTTCCATATTCTTTTTAATAATATATTTCTCCCATGATCATGTTTTCTCATGTGATTTTGATCTAACCCTGATGACATGACAATTATTTATCACTTACTAAGAATTTGAGATCACTTGTATATTTTTTTCCATTCCCCAGGTTATGAAGATGAGTACAATCCCTAACAAGTCTAGATAGGGGTCCATTTTTGTTCAATTGTGGAGAAATATTCACATGTATTATAAGATAACTTTCATATATTTTTAGTCATCAATGAAACTAAACCTTCAGTTATTGGGATTGTATGATTATTATGAGATATAATATTTACATTATGAAAATAGAGTAAAATAAAGATATGTTTAACATGGTTCATCTAAAATGGTATCAAATTCTACATGTAAATTATGTTTTTTTAGAATTGGACCTAAGATTATGGGTCAACGATGCCTCAATTTTTATCAAAGAAAGGATTGGTTATTTTTGGAGATTAGTTTAGTTATTTTGGGGGATTATCATGAGAGAAATTTAGTGACTACCCTATGGATAAGTCTATAAATATGATACCATCTTAAAGTTTTGGTAAAGTTTATATTGTGTGGTTTCCTTGAAATTACAACCTTAACTAGATAAAAATAAGTGGATATAGGATCTAACATAAATGCACCTATGGGTAATAAACCTAAAAAGGATATCTGGGTTTTAACTCAGTATTCACTTAGTGAATTAAAAGGATTCCAATCCTCTCACCTTGTTTGGAACTCCTGCAGTATATGATTTTGTAAATTCACATTCTCTTTATGAACCATTATAAATAATTTGAGAACATTTTTATGATATTTCTTGAGAACCTATTTGGAAGTAGATGATAAATAACCTATATTGAAACCTATAAATTTATAATATAGGTTAAATATTTCATTTATGATTTATTCCTTTTAAGTTACTATTTTTAAAATTTAGGAGATTATAAAATTCTTATCATAACATTCCTTTTTAAGTAATAGTTTGAAAAAGGATATGTTTAGTTAACACTAGTCACTATGATTACTATCTCAATGAGAAACCAAATAGGATGGGTACAAAATTAAATAATCTCGTGGATATTATCAATCAACTCTCTCATGCTATAGATAATAATTCAAACCATGTTAAGCTATTTATTGTTCCTATGAAAGAGAAACGTGTTATTTCTTCCTTTAAGTGGAAACTTCCAACCTCCTTTACTGGGTATTCTAGCCCACTAATTTATAAGTAATTTATCAATGTTAGAGAGACGATATTTTTAATTTTCCAGTGTTCAAAACTTGATAATGTTTTCTTAGATATCTATTGTATAGAAAGAGTGGTTGGATAATAGAGGGACATCATTAAGAATGTGAGGAAGAAGAAATAATTTAACACATTTTGATGGGCGGAGTTCATGAAAATATTATTCATTGGGTATTTTCTTTGAAATAATTTTTATAGATCTGGAGAGAGAATTGTTAAAGTGGAACCAAAATTTTTAAGATCCAATATATTCTAAGTACTTGATACACTGATTTTTGTTTAAACCTTCTTATTTTTGGTTAGTTTTGTCTTCAACCTTGGTAATCATGTCTGTAAACTAGTTGGGTTATTTTTGACAGGTTGTGGAAAAGTGGAGATGATGTTTATATATAAAACTAATTCATGCCATGAATTTTCAATTCATGATGTAAATAAATATAGGTAGACCCCAGGAGTATTTGATATGGTGTGAACGGTTTTAGTCAAACCCTATTAAATTAATTCACAACTTGAATGGATATGGGTATACCCCATTAAAACCTTTAAAAGTTTGATATGGGTTAATTATGTGAAGTTGTTTTGGGGGTTTTCTAGCTGGGGAATCAAGTTTTTTGATGTAACTAAAAAATGATCCACTAACAACATGAACACCCTATTAACATCATGAATGTAATACATCCAATAATCCTTTTAAAATCCAGTGCATGGTCCTAATATATACACCACCTTCTATCAACTACATGCCTTCTATAGGTGATCTCTGAGATTTTCACACTAAACTAGAAGTAATACCTCATTAGATATGGTTGTTCGAAACATAGATACTAGAGGTAATTACTTTGGTTATTTTTCTCCATCTAGAACCATAATTTTCTATTGTATCCTTAGTGTGGGTAGACGAAACCATAACTTGATCTAGTTTATTTTGTTGGTATATCCCTTAATCATTATTGAAGTGAATGAATGAGAAACCAAATAACTACCTTAGATATGATGAAAATCTACATCTACTCTATTTTTGAGG
Organism: Viscum album; assembly: GCA_963277665.1. Taxonomy (NCBI): domain Eukaryota; kingdom Viridiplantae; phylum Streptophyta; class Magnoliopsida; order Santalales; family Viscaceae; genus Viscum; species Viscum album. The sequence goes on along the minus strand of OY728140.1, from coordinate 1,298,564,428 downwards.
TGTGTGGTCTAAATATTCTTCGTAAGGATTTTTACTCACTTAAATGTATGTCCAACAAATATTATTACATAATCACCCCATTTTCATGACCTAATCTTAATATTGAACCACATTTATTTATAAATCCTATGCCTCCTGTAGATTTTTTGGGTATTTTGATGTTGATATTTGACTTGTGGTCACCAAAAGGGTCTTTCTACCTTTGAACCTATGATGAATTGGTATAGTTATCATGGTAATATTGTAATTTTTTGAATAATAATTGGATGATTTGAAATAATTAATAGTCCATTTTATGAATTATCCATGATAAACTGGTTTATAATGGGTATAATGGCATGATAATGATTAATATATTAATTGATACTTTAAAAAGGGATTTTGATTTTTTTTTGATAGTTGGTTATTTGGTCTAATATAATAAATGACTGCTAGTCTGGTAATTTTATGAAATAACCAATGAAACATGAAATTACATATTTCATTTTCATGTTCAATTCCCATGTGTTATATTAGTACGTATTATTTTCTAGTTAGGACTCTCAGTTATGATGTAATACTTATAGGGCTTGTGCATGGTTATGTTGTAATTTTTATAGGGGTTGTTACTAATTATATTATATTTCTTATAGTGGTTCTTATTGGTTATATTTTAATTCTATATGGTCTATGCCCTTGGTGTTTTTCTTATGAATGGAATAGTCTCATGCCAATCTCAAATACATTTAGCATTATCTTGTACTAGGTTTAGTTGACCTGTGGATCACCTTGGAACTGTGAGGTAATCGGTTTAGTTGATAAATAATCTTAGAATGTGAATTAATTTTTTATTTCATTTTACTATTTCATGTAGTAATTACAGTGGCAACATATGATTAGACATTGTGGGTTTCAACCTACTCAATTTTACTCATACCCTGTTCGGGAATCATTTGGTACCAAAGATGATTTCATAGACATATGTTTGTATAAGAAAAATAGTCCTTGTGTGGATTAATATATTATTATATGTACTGGATCTTGGATATGGGACTAAAATTATATGCACATGACACTGGTGAATATGTCAATGATGGATTGTGTTAGTTGGTTTTCCAATAAATAGCATTTTTCTCCATCCTTGGAAGCTAATAATCAATTTAGTGTGAATTATTTCTAGTATTTTCTTCATTATAAGATGAAGGTATGGGTGAATTTCATTTTTCTAAGTAACATCATGGAAATAATGAATCAGGCTCTCATCATGTAAGAGAGCCTGAGGAAGGTCTCATGTTAAGGGTAGGCAGTTCTAGTCAAGAGATCAGGTATCTATTATTCTAGAAGTAATAAGTTTCAATATGATAGGCACCACCTGAGAAGTGGTAGGAATAGTAGGTAGGGAAGTGGGAATCCATCACAGAACCACGTCATAGTCCAATGTTATCAGTATTGATGGGATAGCCATAAGTTACCATAGTGTCCTTACCCTACTATGGAGTGTCTCACTTGAGGTAGGATTGGCCATATTCAAAGATTTTTTATAGAAATGAAGTAGCAAAGAGATGACAATGGATAATGATAGGAACTGATGTCTGAGAAGAAATCATAAACCCCTCAGTAGATAGGTAGTTTGAGTTCTACTGGATGTTCAAGCCAAGGTAGGGGACATGGTACCCTAGTACAGGAGAAGCATTACCAGTCAAGGTGAGCATCATAGGGGGAGTAAAATTGAATCCTAAGGTATATGGTTGATTCATTTCATTCTATGTAGTCTACACCAACCGGTATGGATATAGGAATTTCTACCATTAGGTATACTATTCTTATATCATATACCCTCACCTTTGTTTTTGTACTATTGGATTTTCCCATTACTTTTTATATTTTCATTTTTTTCATTGGATTGGGGTTGGTTTTGAAGATCTTTTATGTTTTCATGATCATCAACAAACCATTAGGGGTGAGATCAAAGGGTTTGAAACATTTTAAGAAATGTTCTCTCAAAATTGTTAGCTACCATTTCCATTGGGAGTTGTTTGTACTAATAATGCTAGTCTTTTATGTGATTTCGGATATGGATGGGTTAGTTTTTTACTAGGATCATATTCATTGTTATCAACTGAGAGTTAAATTTATATGTCTAGAAGGGGGCATCCATTATCGTCGAGCTGAGTCGGATCTTCAAGCTGGCTATGCAGGACCAATTCAATGTAGATTGAATTGTCTCATGACTCATATAACAAAACTTTTTATAGAATATAGGGACATTAATCATGATACATTTCCTACAATGTTAGACCATTTTCATGATGTATTTCCAGGAGAGTTATCTAGTTAACCACCTGAGTGGGAGATCGAGTTCATGATTGAGTTGGTGCTGGAAACTAAGCCGATTTCTACCTTGCCTTACAAGATGTGACTAGAAAATATTATTGAGTTAAATGTTTAGTTGGATAATATAGAATCTAAGGGATTCATATGTCCCAGTATTTCACTATGGGTTCCTCTCATACTTTTTTCCAAGAAGGCATATAGGACATTGTGCTTTTGTGTAGATTATCAGAGGATGAACCAATTGACAGTCAAGAATCGATATACTCATCCATTCATTGCCAATATATTTGATCATATGATAGGTTAAAATATCTTAACTAAGATCAAATTGAGATATTAGTACCATAAATTGAGGGTGAGACCATTTGACATACACCAAACAGATTTTAGGAGTAGTTATTACATGTATGAGTTCATGGTGATGTTGTTCAGCAAAATGAACACACCTGTGGTATTCCTTGACTTGATGGAATTTATGTTTCACCTATTTCTATAATAGTTTTGGGTAGTTTTCATTGATTACATCTTATTGTAACTCCATTCTATAAATTTTCATTCCCAACATCATGAAATCTTCTTGATTACACTGATAGAGAATCATCTTTATTCCAAGCTATCCAAATGAAACTTCTAGTTTGATAGATTATACTTCTTGGACTATGTTATCTTAGAGGATGGAGAGGCAGTAGACTAAAAGAATATTTCATCTATAGTATCTTGGGAATTTCCTTATAATTCCTTCAAGACTAAAATATCTCTATGTTTTGTAGTTTATTACATATGTTTTATCTAGAAATTATATATTGTGTAGCAAAAATTTCTAGGATGACCAAAAAGGGATGAAATATGCATGGTCAAATGCATGTCAAATAGTTATTAAAGAGATTAAGAGTAGGATGAAATGATCACCAATCCTTAATTTACCTATGTTCTGTAAGAAATATACCAAGTACTACAACACATCTAGAGTTAGACTCACAGAAGTTGTGATACAAGAGTATCAAGTGGTTGTTTATGGCTCAAAGCTACAGATAATTCATGAGAGGAACCAACCTACTCATGATCAGGAGTTAGATGTAGTGGTACCTACCCAGAGATACTAAATACACCATTTTTTTGTGTTAGTTTTTTTGTCTACACGTACCAAAATATCCTCAATTATAACTTTTATCATCAATACTTGAACCTTCGGTAGAGGAGGTGGGTCAAGTATCGGCATCCCTTTAACCTCGAGATAGGATAAGCTCTGGGTAATGGAAATATTTTTAGAGATTCTATAAGATAAAATATATAGACATAGATGGTATTGGATTCTTCTGATGATCTAAAACTATGATGCTCTTTTTGGACAACCATGTATATGCTCATAAGTCCCATGGTCAAACAACTCTTTCTCTAACACCTATTATACCTTTTCTTTTGGACATGATCAATTGATAGAATATATCTAATATAGAAGGCTTGTCTTTAGGGGAAAAATTATATGGTGGGGAACACTATCATGATGGTCTCTTTGAAGTAGAAATATTCATCTTATTTGTGGTCAGGTATGGGTTCCTACAGGCATACATGAAGAACTAGAGAGGGAATTCCATGCTTCTAGAAGGGTGGTACATCTTGTTCATACAAAGATGTATCATGATCTCTTTAGATTGTGATGGTGTATAGGGATGGAGAAGGAGATGTTGCAATTAATAGTGAGATGTTTCACCTATTGGAAGGTGAAGGTCGATCACCCAAGACCTACTATGTTGTTATAGCCTCTACCCATTCCATAATGAAAGTGGGATGATGCCACTATAGATATTTTTATTGGATTTCCCAGAACACCTTGCATGAATGATGTAGTATGGGTGATTATAGAACAACTAACAAAAATAGTGCACATATTTTCTATCAAGGATAAATTCACCATCAATGGTCTAGGGAGTATTTACATCTGAGAGGTATTGCGAATACATGGTGTTCCGAGGAGTATAATTTATGAAAGAGATCATCATTTAATGTCATAGTTTTGGAAAATTATTTAAAATGATTTCAGATAAAAATTCCTTATAAGTATATCTTATAATCCCCAAAATGATATCCAATCATAATGGATGATTTATATTTTATAGTCTTTTGTGAGACTATATTTTGGAATTCATTTGTTCTTGGGAGCATCATCTTTAACTCGTGGAGTTTTCTTATAATATAATCTTTTACGAATCAATCAAAATGGATCCTTTTGAGTATTTTTATGAAAGGTTATGTCATTTTTCTCTTTTATAGTTATATTAAGTTGATTCAGTGGTCATTGAACCTAGTCTCATGAAATATGAATTTGATCATGTTTAGTGGATCAAGAAGTAGTTGGTGACCACACATAGATTGTAGAAAACATATGATTCCCATCACATATGACCTAGGGAGTTTGAGGTTGGTCACCATGATTTTCTTTGGGTGTTTCCAAGATTGTGGAAACATCGAATCCGGAAGAAACTGAAGCCAGTGCCTAGGATTTTTGGGAAATTTGAGATAGTGGAGAGGGTCATTCAAATGGCATGCTATTTTCCCTTCTATAATTCTACATTTCTATGCATGATGCATCTTACATGGCATAGATTTGTAGATATCATCCTAACCCTTCTCACAATATATAAGTTCATGATATAGATATTTATTTTGATTCATCATTGGAGGATAATATAATCTATATCATGTAACATAGTGAGAATAATATCTAAGGTAAGACCATGCCTCTAGTGAGGGTGTAGTGGAATCCTGGGCATGTTCAAGAGGATACCTGGGAGATGGAATCTGATATGTAGAAAAAGTGGCCAGACATTTTGACTAATACCCATTGAGACTCTTCCGAGAACAGGTCAGGGATTATCTATTATATGGTGAGGATTTTGTAAGATCTCATCTTTTCCATGAATATCACTCTTTGAGTTTTGGTTAAAAAATTTTGTGATTAGTTTGTTTTGATTAGGAACTTGGTAGTCAAGTATGTAAACTAGTTGTGTTGGTTATAGGAGACAACACAAAAGGGGAGATGAATAATGGATATATAACTAATTCATGTCATGAATGTTCAATTGATGTCATGAATGTTCAATTCATGACACGAAAAAACCTAGGTAGACCCCATGAAACTCATACAAGGTGTGAGTTATTCTAGGCACAGACCATGAACTTAATTAATTGCCTAAATGGATATGGGTAGACCCCATGAAAACCTTTAATCGCATGAAATGGGTTCTAGATGTGAATTTGTTTTCCTGGTTTTTTAATCCAAGGCATATATTTTTTCAGTGTGCGTAGAAAACAATCCTTTCACAATGTGAATCCACTATTCAGGTCATGAATGTGTAGCACCTTCTACTTCTTCTATACTCTAGTATTTTTTTAGTTCTAATGTCTTGAATCCCATTCTCCCAAATGAATCCCCTCTTTATAATACCTTTATGATTTACTCTCTAAACTATAAGTAATAACCAATTAGATTTGGGTGTTTTGAACCTAGATATTAGAGGTGGGTGGTCTAAATTATATCCATAAGGATTCTTTTGTTTATTAATTTAAGTGAAAAAAAATAAAACACATTAGAAAACCAAGTACATGACCTAATCTAAATTTTGATCAACTTTTACTTATAAATACTATAATTATACCTCCCATGAATCCCATTGGGCCCATTGTGGTTGAGATTAGATATATGGTCACCTAAGGGGTGTGCCTACCTTTGAATTAGTGATGAGTTGGTATAGTTATCATGGGAATTGGATTAAATAGGAATTGGTATAGAATAGTAATTTGGTAATTGGATTGAATGAGAAGAATATGATTTGAAATAATGAATAGTCATTTATATGAAATAGGCCTGATAAACCAGTGAATTGTAGGAATAATGGAATTTGAATAATTAGTCACTTAATAAATTCTATAAATGGGGATTGTAAAAATTTGATGGTAATTGGTAATTTGGACCAAGGTAATAAATGATCTCTAGATTATTAATTTAAAGATATGACCAATTTTACATGTAGTGACATATTTGATTTTATTAATGTGTGACGATGTGTTATATTAGCATGGATTAATATCTTGTTACGTCTCCCAATTATGTCGTAATTCATATAGGGAATGTAACCCTTTATGTTGTAATGAATATAGAGGTTGTGCCAAGTTCTGTTTTAATAATTATAGGAATTGTTAATGGTTGTAATTTAATTCCTTATAGTCCATACCTTGGGGTTATGGTTATGATTTGAATATTCTCATGACTTGCTAGGAGACATCTGGCATGGTGTTGTTGCATGTTTGTCTTACCCAAGAATTTCCCTGGAGCATGAGGGGTTATAGGTTTAGTTTATACATAGTATTAAAATATGTGATACTGTTTTATATCATTTTATATTTTCATTAACTGGTTATATAGGATTAATATGATTAAAAACTATGGGAATTGACCTAATGAGTTGTACTCTTATCGTTTTAAAGCATCGTTTGGTACTCGGGAAGATTTCATGGAAGCGAGTATAAATAAGGGAAAGGGGGCCTATGTTAATTGATTTCTTTCTAGATGGGTTTGATCTTAGATATGGGACTAATATGGGGTTTGGGACTAGGGACCTTGGATTATTAATTTTTAAACTATTTATCCTTTTACTTATATAACTTTCAAACCCTCATTTTGTTACTTTTAACCTATCATTACATGGAAACTATTATTATTTTGATAGTATTATTTTTTCCATTATTCTACTTGGTTGTATTCTTGATTATTTATCTTATTTTTTGTTATTTTTACTAATTTGTTTTCAAACGGTATAATCTCACAATGATATTCCATACACCCTCACAGTTAGTCGAAATCATTTGGTGTATGGGGAAGCACACTTGAGGTCCAGTAGCGAGCCCGACATGGTCACAATAGGGAGAAAAGGGTTGGAGATGTACCAAAAAATTATGAGTCCATTATATCTTATGAAGAAAACATCATGAGTCTCTCAATTTATGCCTCTATTTTTACCTCTAAACCTAAATATAAAATCAATTGTTTCGTTGGGGGTTAAAATCCAAGTATTAAAAAGGAATTAGTTATTAGGGACTTTGAATGTATCTAAAACAATTTATGCCCACTAAACATGGAAATGGAAACTAAGGATTGGAAATATTTTAGAGAGACAAACATTAAAGTAAAGTATCAAATAATCTCTAGTAATAATTCACATAGGGAAATAAGGTCCAACTTCCTTCCTGTAACTAATGTGTAAGGAATCACTTGGGTAATTTACTCTAAGTAACTAGGAAGTGTTTTGTGTGTGTGAGGATTGTCCTTAAATCTAATGATAGTCACAAGGGTATTATTATTTTAGTCAATTCAAAAAATTAAAATAATTTCCAAATTAATGAGTTACCCACGCTTTGATGATTCAAATGTAAGGAGTTTGTACATTATGAAAATCAATTCCATAACCCCCAAGCTAGAAAATATAATATGCACTAACAATGGCCTAATCCAAGCGTACAAATAAGATCCTATGAAATCACTACCACTAAGGTGGATCATGATAATGAATTGATGAAAGTTACACTCCTCCACTATACATTAGTGAATACCTAATTTGATTCTAGTTCTTCACATTCTTCCATATCATACAAGTTTGATAAGAATTTTGGTTCACCTCCTCAATATTTGGATATTAAACTATCTATTCAAATACCTGGTGTAATGATGATCACATATAAGATATATAAATATTCTCAAATCAAAATTTGTCCCAAGATACATCCCAAGGATCTATTTCTTTATATCTTTGTTCAATGTGACATAATTTTGGGTATCGATTAGACTTACCAACATATAGAGTATATAAATTATCATGATAAAGAAATGTTATTTCATATCCTAAATTATCCTATTAAAAAATATCAACATAAGTATGACCATTGAATCTATTTTGAAGAAAATTATATAACATGGGTCATGATACCTAGTAATGAGGGACTTATAGATAAAATGATCAAGTAGGAAGTCAACATCGAGGACATTCTTAATGTGTTGTAATATACTAATGTATTTTCGAATGAAATGTCAAGTATTTCCATGCAAAATAAGGATGAGTTTCTATTAAAATTATACTATTACCCATTCCTATCTCAAATATTCTATAGAGAATTTCCCGTGGTGATTTGCAAGGATTAAAAAATAAACTTTAAAAGAATCAAGAAATTGGCGTTTTATGCACGAGTACTTCATCCTGGGGAACACTAGTCTTATGTTTCAAAAATAAGGACTGATTGGTGTGTCTTTTCATTGATTATCATGAGCTTAAAAAAATCATAATGAAGAACAAAAATCATTTACCCTATATCAATGAACTATTTGATCAACTTTTTAGGATCTCAATAATTTTTAATCTTTGGACTCTCATTAGGATATCATAATTTAAGAGTCAAAATGGGGTATTTTTTCAACACATATTTCCAAACAATATATGGACACTATGAATTTCTAGTAATGACTTTAAACTTTCAAATGATCCCTCCATATTCATGGATCTAATGAATAACATCTTTAGATACTACCTTGATAAAATTTTGATAATCTTAAAAGATGATATTAACATGTATTATTAGAAAAAGGAAGATCATAAATATCACTTTTAGATTCTGTTTAAGATATTAATAAATAATAAACCATAAACCCAATATACTAAGTGTGAATTATGGTTATATAATGTTTTATTATTGGGTCATGTGAACACAATAAGGAGAATATTTGTAGATATTTCGAAGATTGATGTTATTGAACAATAGACTAGGCTTACCATAGTAACTAAGATCTATAGTTTTCTTAGGATAGTTAGATGCTATCAAAAAATTATTTCATATTTCACATGGATATTAAATACATTAAACAAGTTAACATTAAATGGAATGAAGTTACTTTGAATATAGTAATATAAATAAAGTTTAAAGGAAATAAATAAAAGGTTAGTCAATGCACCTATACATAAACTCCTTTATAGTGGGTAATCGTTCATAATATATCATCATGCTTAAATAATGTCTTGGGTTGTATCCTCATACATAATGATAAGGTATTTTTTTAGTCCTCATGATAATTAAAGACTCGTGATAAAAGATTACATGACGTTTTATTTGGATCCAGTGGTAGTGATCTTTTCATTACAGATTTTGATTTAAAATCTATATGGTAAGAAGTGGGATATATTTACTAACCACCAGAGAATGAAATATATATTCATGTATAAGGAGTTAAACATGTTCCAAATGGGATGGTTATAATTGAAAAAATATTGTGAATCTTCAATACATTACCTACCATGGAAGGAAAATAAAGTGTTTGATTCTCTTATAAGGAAAGATCGTGATACATTATCTATAATTAGGGTTGAAAAGGACCCAAAACTCATGGATTACAAAGGATGTGTCTTGAAGTCATAATGGAAGTGGATAAATACTCTCTTACCCAAATGATAGATCAACCATCCATCCATGTGAAGATCAAAGAGGCCTATAAAAATAATGTGGAGCTATAAAAAATGGTAGGGAATATTCTAGATTAAATATTTGATAAAGATATAGTTATAAAGTTTAGAACCTGGATATGTGACCCCTAAAGACCAAAACTAAAAACTATAAATTTTGGATAATTTTCATAGCTCATCCATATTTATTCATACAGGAATCATGAAGATTTATATAAATCTACATCAGAACATTGGGTGGAATAACATGAAGAAGGATATTTAAAAATAAATATCTTGATGATTGGTATGCTGGAATGTTAATGTTGAATGAAAAAATTATGAGTGGATGATACAATTACATCCCATAAAAATATCAACATAACAAAACATCAAAATGTATTTTTTTTATAATCCCCATTGCATCTAATGTAAATAATGTAATTTGGGATGTAGTTGATCTCCCAATAAATTTAGCACGTTTTATTTCTATCAATGAACACTTCTCTTTGGACCAAATCCCGAATATATACATGAGAGTAGTGGAAATACTTCATGGAGTACCATTATAACACTATGATATTTTATAAATCATAATTCAAATAAATGTAATTTATTCGATAGATTGTGTTACACACAACATCGAGTTTAACGAATCATGATACACTATTAATATTATTATTTAAACGTGAACATTATTATCTAGATGTTAATTTTTTTGGTATCAGTATCAATAAAAACATTATAAAATTTATTTATAAAATTTTTGGATAAGTAAAATATATTTATAAGTGATTAATTAATTTTTAATAAAATATTTTTATTCTTCGAAAGTACCTTTTTCCCAAGAAATATTTTTAATTTATTTTTATGAAAAAATAATAAAATTTACTTTTGAAACTTTTATAATATTTATTTGAAAAAATAATAATTTCATTTTTATAAGCAACTTGTAAAAATTTTCTTAGAGTTAATTTTTTATAATTTTTAAAAGGATTAATATTTCAGGGAATAGTGAAAATAGTAATTTTTATTAAAAAAATCCTGCACATTCAAATAATTTAAATGGTTTCATATTGTTAAAAAATAATAAAAGTAAAATTAGTTAAATTATAAATTTATTAATACAATTTTTATCATTGGAATTTATTTTATATTAAATTTTGATTTTAAAATAATTTATACTAATGAAAATATGTCTTTGGAAAACCATTTCTTCATCAAGTCTGCAAGTTTTATTTCAAATTATTTTTTCAAATATGTTAATGGAGTATTATAAAATGGATTTTATATTTTTTATATCAATAATTAATATTATAGAATAATTTCAACATAATTTTTGGCCAAAATGAATAATAAAAATAGTAAAAAGTAATTACCAAAGTTAAGGTTTAAACGAGTTCACTAAGGGTTAAGCTAATAAAATAAGGGTCAAAATGACCTAAACACTTTTAAAATTCTTATTTTATAGACATATTTAAACCCTTTTTACATTAGGATCAATTTATATGTGCTTTCAGGACATGTTTCTATGAAATTTACTAATATTATATTTTAAATAAAGAAAAATACAAAATGTCATTATCTTGTTTTTAAATTTCTATTATGTGTTCACATAGAGAAAATAGAAAGATATGAATGAATATGTATGGTAATTTAGAGAATAATAAAATTAATTTCATTTGGGTATTTCATTTTTAATACTTAAAGATTATATAATTTCAATAAATGCTTAAGAAATTCCAACGTGGTAATTATTTAATTAGTAGAAAAATAAAATAAATGATACTGAAAATATTAAAAGTAATATAAATTGAATAAATTATTATATTTCAGGAATTTTTTTGATTAATATAGAATTATAAACACCTAATAAAATTATATTATTGAATTATGATTCTATCTTGATGTTTTAAAAAGACAAATTAAATGAATAGTGTCAAAATTGACATTCATGTTATTTTATAAAAAATAATATTTTTTAAAATGATAAAAAATCCTAAAAACTTTTCCACTTCTATTTTATGGGTATATGTTTAAAAGATATCAATCATGTTCCATTAATGGATCAATTTTACATTTATAATAATTATATTGATCCCTAAATAGTGAAAACTTTATTACCATTGTAAAGGGTAAAATGGAGTTTTCCACATTTCATATGTTTGTGTTAAAAATAATTTTCCACACACATAGAAGTTTTTATTTTATAAATTCAATTTAATATATAGAATAAGTGGTTCCAAATTATCTAATAATACTAATTTTATTTTTATACTTAATGGATGAATCACCTTGGTAAATATATAAAAAAACAAGTCCCCCTGATGAAAACTAAATTGGTAAAATTAAGTAAAATTAAAGGTTAAGGAATAAAATATTTAAATCAGATGTTTTTTTGGTGTTGAATGTGTGTCTCATTCATATCTTCCATAAACCCCTTTGATTATAAATTTTCTAGGTAATTGGGGTGTAGGTGACTCCCCATTATTGAATACTTTTGGGTATTTATAAAAATTCCACTCTTTCTCTGTTAGAAAATTCCACAACCTCTCCTCACTTATTCACATAGATTAATCCATTTGTATTAAAAAAAACCTTAAAAAATCCCTCACTAAAATTCTTATCAATTTTTGAGAGATATTTTTTATTCCAAAATATCAAACCTAGGATCCTTAATAAGAGATCCAAGGTTGGTTGTTCTAAGAAAAGGTAATTGTCTTCACTAAACTCTTTATTTTTATTTCTTCTCTTACCACCTTAATTAATTTTATATTAATTATAATATAAAAATACCAATATCTACCATTATGTTTATTTCATAAATTATATCCACCTTATGTTCCATAAAATGGTAAATTAAACAGTTGATTGTATGTATAGAAGACAACCGCTGCTCAAACTGATATAGTTCGTCTTCCATTAACACCTATTGTGACTAGATATAATTATGGATTTAAAATATTTATATAATATTTATGACATAATTTTACTCCTTTATTGACAATATCACATACACATTCTAACTTTTTATTATTTGGGAATACGATAACGTTTCTCATGTGTATGGATGTATATCGTCTCATGAAATGATGTGATTCATTCTTCACTTATAATTTACATAGAAAGTAATAATGATATGTTTAATAAAAAAAATTAATACCTGTGAAATAAAAAAATTAGGGTAATATATTATTTACCTTTATTTAATTTCATCCTTTGGAAAAATGGAAATAGCATTTATACGTTCGTATAACATATTATCTCCATGAACGGTGTATTTCATTTTCTATTTCTAACTTTTATGGATTACTATAAATAAATATATAAGGAATAAATATATTATATTTATATTGTGTTTAAAAAAATTTATATTATGGAACCATTACCAAATTAATAGGATATAAAATACCAAATCAAAACATATATGAAAAACAAAGCAGTTATTTCCCAAAACATTATTTTAACAAGGAATTGTTAATAAATTTGTAATAAAATTACTTAATTAAATATTATAAGGAATAATATATAAAATTATGGTTCTTTAATATATGTATAATAAACCTATATTTATTATTAGGTATTTTCTGATTTTTAAGAATTAATTCATGACTTAAGGTAAGCGAATTTCATCTCAAATTGTCTTCTTTAAGAAAAATGATATGTTATTGACCTATCTTCATTTAAAAGGTGTATATACATATCCTTTGACATTTTATATAAAGAATTTATTTATTCTAATTATATTTAAAGTTTCATTTGATGATATTATTTAATAGGGCTTATGATTCAAAAGTTACAAAAGTTGTAAGGGGTTGATGTTACAATCTCATTGATTATCGGGATATTTATGACTATTATTCCAATGATGTTATCTTAATATATACCTCACAAAAAACAAATGAATTTTATTATACTCTTCTTATTTAGGGAGGATAAATTATTTCCATTCATTTTCATCTCTTAAAGGATTAAATAGACCAAAAGAATTATTTTAATAAAAAACATCATTATTTCTCTCTTTAATCGACAACACTTTTTCTTCCACAAACATATTTTCTAAAACTATTTTCAATTTTTTATAAATTGTAAAAATTATTTATCAAATAAATTATTAACCATATTTTAATTTAAACAAAAAAAAATCAAATCAATATTAATGCCTTTTTTTAACAACTCACGTTTGGTTTTCATTGAAAATGTGAAAGGATTGATTATTTTAATGTGTACGGCATGAAGGGAATGTCCCAAAATCATGGCCATAGTTTAATTTAAATATTAATTTATAATTTTTCATGTTTTTTTCAAATAAAATTATCACCTCAATATTTTATGAATTTATAAATTTTAAAAAGTGATGTTCAAGGAAAGGTTATTCTCCTCAAGAAATATTCCACATGGTTTTTTATTCTAAATAATTTTCCATATAAGATTAAATCATTTGAGGTTATTTAATAATTACTAGGGATATGATCCATTGAAATAATATTACTTTTTTTCTCTAGATGTTTTATGTTTATGATGATATGATGCCTAGGAAACCAACTTCTTTCTCTAGGGGTTATGTCATGATTAAATGATGAAATGTTTATGAAAATTGTTTCTTTTCCACAGGTTATGAGATGATTAAATATTTTATGAAGCACATTTATTTTCATAGATTATGATATGATGAATTTTTTATAAATATCATTTCTTTTCATGTTTTCTGATATAGTGATTGTTTTATGATATTGTGTCACAAATAAATATATGTGTGTGTGTGTGTGTTTGATTTTCATTATCTGATAGGAGGGACCTATATCTACCTCAAATTCATTAGGTAAATATTTATATCTCATGAGATAAAAATGGTAAAAAAGTTAGTAGTCTTAATCCATTATGTGAAATACACCAATGGTCTTGATCCATAATGGTAAACCGGCTGACGAGATTGATCTTTAATGGGAAATAGGTGATGAGGCCCAATCCACTATGTTAGATGGTCTTAGTAGTTAACCATGAAAAATGAAATGGTTTTTTCACCTATATTGTTTCCACACTTTTATGAAATGAGCTTATGGTTCATGAATTATGATTATTTCACACTCTTATGAATCGTGTCTTTTTTAATGTAATTCGTTATTTCATGAATCATGTTTATAATTTTTGACAGGTTGGGTATGAACTTTTTTAGTAATTTTCATGACCACATACTCTTATGCTTATCTTATTCATTAATATGATCATAGAATTATATCTCCCATGTTTACCCTTACTGACCATCTCAACTAACCCTTTATTACATTTCCTTTCCCTAGGTGATGAAAAAATATTTTATATAGGGTATGTTTATAAAGAGTGAAAAGTGGTAATATCATTATAAGAGATATTTAAGATCATTCATTAAATAATAAATTTTTTTACCTAGTATCCAAAGGTATCAAACCAATATGGACCTTCAAAATGTATTTTTGAAATTTATTGAATATTCATAAAAAAATATGCGATATTTATGTATGAGAAGTTTGGTTCTTTATAGTTGGTATCAGAGAAAAGGTTTAATTATCCTTTGAAAACTAGTACAAGAAACAATTTGTGAGATACCAAGGGATATGAATAAGTATATGTCTTGGTATATATATAGGAATAACTTTGAGGATAATTATATGGATAATTTTAAGTATATTAATATATCTAGGAATTTTGTTGAAGGGTATAAAAAGTGGTTTCCAAGAAATTACATGCTCGTCTTGATACTATAAGTTCATGTGGCTCTGGAATAGTTGTACCTAGGGTGATAACTCGAAAAATGTCACATTGATCTAGGAATTACTATTACATAGTGTAAAAAAATGGACCTTCATGCAAACTTCGTATGACACTCCTTGTGGATATACTTCAGAAATTCACAAACTATTTATGAACATTCATGAAGGATTTAAATAGATTATGACTGTGAATGAATATAAATAAAAATAAGTTGTTTCAATTGAAAATAATGTTTTATTATTTAGGAATCATATATATGATTTCTCATTATTATTTGGTTTTCCACTATGAATATTATTTCTCACACTATAATATTTTTTATATTAAATGGAGTGAACTAGAACAAACTAGATTAATATTGAATGTGATAGATAATGTGTTGATGAGAGACCAAATGGGATAATGACTAGAGTGAAGGATAATGAAATTATTTTTAATCAGTTATCATGATATATGATTAAAAACATTCACCTTAACCAACTATAGGACTCACTAAATATGATAATTATAGATTTTTTTGAGATTTTGGGTGGTGGAGACCAAGTAGGAAAGAAGATTCAGTTTCCTATTTTTAGATAATGTGGGAAGATTAACTCAATTTATTGTCTCAAAAGAATGATAATATGATTTATGTGTGGACAATTAGTGAGAAAATTGAGTAGTTTATGAGGTAAAATGAAATTTTAAGCTAATTAAATGGATGAGAATAAGGGTCTACCTAATGAATCATTAATGTTTGAATGTTTAAAATATGTATATTATGGCCATTATGAAAATATATGTTATTGGGTGAAATCTCAAGAAGAAGATCAATAAGGTTGTATGAGTAAATATTTTTTGTTAATTGTGAAGAAACTAAAAATGACATGTGAAATGATAGAGGTAGAATAAGATGAAGAAGCTAAGTTAATTGTTTAAGAATGTAGAGGAATTATTTATGTGTTTATATATTATAATTCATGAATTATGAAATATATAAAGAATTTTATGTAGATTTTTTTCATTAAGGATCTTCAAGAATATATTGAATGGTACTGATGACCCAGAAATTTGATTTAACAACAATGTGATATTTTATAGAAAATATGTTATTAGTGGAAATATAAACATTAATATGTTCCAAATGTTGAGATAATTATGGTAGGATACAAAGATGATTCATACTGATAAAGTAAATTGGATATTATTGGTTGCCTTGTAATTGATTAATAATTCTATGACAAATTATTTTAAGTTATCATTGATGAAGTTTACAACATCTTTAGATTTATGTAATAAATATAATAATCTATTTTTTATTTAAGGGATAGGTAATCATGAATGTTTTCTATAATATTTTATGTAAGTTAAGGTTATTATCATGTTTCAATAGAATACTTGATCAAGTTATTCATATGTTTGTATGTGAAAACTAAGATCTAATTTATGATATTTTGGGGGATTAAATTTAAGTTGATTTTATGAAATTGTTTGTCCTTATATATAATTTTTTTGTTTTTTATGGGATTTCTCTAAAATGGTTAAAGGGATATAGTTCATCAAGTTGTTGGAAAGGGACCACTTTATCCTCTACCCTAGGGATAACATGAGCCCTATAAGACCCATGGACACCATACCATCCATGTATGATCCATAATATTAGCTTCCTCATTAAAGAAGATTTGGGTCCACATTCTATGGGTCTGAGAATCACCAGAATCATTATTCTTCTCAAATCCATAGTGGAAGTTGAACCAAGTCATATAGATCATCATCCCTTTTTGCACCAAATATATCTTACCATTTCTGAAGGAATTCCAAAAAATAAAAAAAATCATGAGGGACATATTATATTCTTCTAGAGATTTTTTTATTTGGTATGGAGTCGACCATAGATCATATCTTTTCTACTTGGGAGTACCACATGATGATATATCAGATTCCAAGAATTTCAACATTGATGTAATGGTATCTTCATCCTAGGTATTCTTGTTCCATCATCTAGCTTATGTTATTCAAGTAGCATTCAGACCGAATGACTCTATGAAATTATGTTGATACTTCCATATTATGTATGAGTAATGTTGGAGACATATATCTCTTTTTCCTTAGGGGATTATTTTTTATAATTCCCACTGCTTTTCATTCACCTTTGACCATAAAATGAAATGTGAATAAGTCTTCCTCCTATCTTTGAAGAAAGGGGTGCTCCCGGGTTTTTTGGTGATTTATATTTTGGTCTTATCCCTATTACTATCATATCTAGAGTCAATATTTAGAAATTATGAGGAACTAAGGAACTCAATCAATTAAATGGAAAAAATGATATATTAGGATCATAACCTTGAGGTCACCGTTTCAAACCCCATCTCTGTAAAAATGACCCAATCATATAATTTAGGTTTTCCTTTTTCTTTGTTGCATGGTAATAAAAAATTTTAGAGAACCACTACACTATTCTAGTAAAATACCACCCATATATTGATGAATATATTTTAATATCATTTAGTTCATGGGAGAGGTCTCTGGTTCAAGTACAGGATGTCCTAACTATACTACGTAAAGAAGAATCATCATATGATGACTCTTTCATGCATGCTCTACTTATCTGGGGGATATAGATCAGTTGGTAGAGCTCCGCTCTTACAATTAGGTTGTCGCGATTACGGGTTGGAGGAATTACTCCATGTAGTAATAAATGATATTATCTTTTACCTGAACCAGTGGCTCACTTTTTCTATGTCGTGGGGAAAAGGACCGAAACGTTCCATTTTGGGAGAGTCATACAAGATTTAGGCTGCTAGGTGATGTGGTGGAGTGCTGCACCCAAGATGGTGAGAGTCCAGTAGCTAAAAGATTCACTAGCTTACTCTATGACCTGATTAGTATGGGGCATGTGGAATCACATGTGAACCAGCAAGGACCACCTTGCAAGGCTAAATACTCATGGGTCACCGATAGCAAAGTAGTACCAAGAGGGAAGGTCGAAAAGAACCCCAATCAAGGAGTGAAATAAAACATGAAACTGTAAGCTCCCAAGTAGTGGGAGGATCCTAGGGCTCTAACCACATTCTTGTTGAAGAATGATTCAGTTACTCATAGGTAGTGTCTTGGTTAAGGTATCCCAACCATTTATGGAATGGTTTTAATTGAAATTTTGATACGGTTTCAGATATTGATGTATTATTTCATCATATAAATATTTATCCATATTTGATAACATGTTCAAACCATTTTTTATGATGATAACTAGATATAGAATAAATAAATTATCATTATATAATGGATCTTATGATATATTTTTTCTTTGGCCAAAAAAATCCTCTTCATTTCATTGAGTAAGAGATGAAGTTGAAATTGATCAAAGGACAACAAAAGGATGAGATTGTGCTTATGAAATAGAATGAAATCAAGTAACTATATGTTTTTTTGATAGAAAATAATTCTATAAACTTTAGGAAAAAGGTATTTTGAGACTAAATTATTATCTTATTACCTTTTATTCAATTTAATCAATATTATTTCAACGCATTATGGATTAAGGGATTTGTGATTGTTAACTTTCTACTAGACATGTTCTATATCACTATCTATTAGTATTTGGGTGTTATTTTTCTCTTCCTTGTCCATATTTTCACTTACCAAAAATTTTATACTATTTGGGAACTGAGTTATTTTATGACCTTCAAAATTTATTTTCCTTATTTTCAAGATGAAGTTTCTTTGATAATTTTTACAATGTGGGTTTTCCACTAAGGAATTTTTAGATGTTAAACCATTTCTTCTTGGGATCAAGTTAAAATCGTGGGGATGAGATTTATTTAACGGTGTGTAAAGTAACAAAATTATATTTTATGAATAAATTTCAAATAAATGTAACTTTATCAATAGATTGTGTTACACACAACACTGAGTTTTAACGAATAATGATATACTATTAATATTATTATTTAAACTTGATTGTTACAACCAAGTTGTTAAATTGTGTGGTATGAATAGGTATAACCAAATTTTTAAAATTAAGTATAAATGTTTTATATAAATAAAATATATTTACAAAAAATTACTTTGTTTTTTTAAAATCCTTAATATTCTTTGAATGTTATTTTTTCTCAAAAAAAATGATTTTTATTATTCTTTGAGTAAAAAATTAAATTAAATTTTGAAATATTTTGAAAATTTATTTTTCAAAATTAACTTTATTTTTTTATTAAAAATTTAAAAATAATATCAACATGAAATTTTGATAATTTTATGAAAGGGTTGATTTTTCAGTGAATATTGAAAATAAAAATTTTTATTAAAAACTGCCTTTACATTTAATGAATCTATAAAGTTTCATATTGTTGAAAAAAATTAAATGTAAAATTAGTTCAATTATACATTTTAAAATAAAAGTTTTATCATTTTCATCAATTTCATAAAGAATTTTGAAATTAAAACATTCTTACCTTATGAAAATGTTCTCTTTGGAAACCGCTTTTTCATCACATCTGCGGGTCTGATTTTAAATTAATTATTTCAACTTATAGGAATGGAATTTTTTAAAATGAATTCTATATTTTTAATCCAAATAATTAGTATTATATAATAATGTAAACTTTATTTTTTTCAAAATGAATAGTAAAAATAGTAAAAATTAATTAACACTATTAAGGTGATAAAGGTTCTCCACAAGGTTAAACTAATAAGATACGTGTAAAAATGACATAAAAACTCTTCCAATTCCTATTTTATGTAAATATTTCTACACATATTTCTTTATTATATATATATATTATTTTGGGACACATCTCTATGAAATTGAAAAATAATATAATTTAAGTAAATAAAAAGACAAAATATCACCCTCTTTCATTTAAATTTCAATTATATGTTCGTAGAGGGAAAAAAGAAAGATATGGATTAATATTGGTGATAGTTTTAATAATTATGAAATTAATTTAATTGGAATAATTTATTTTTAGTTTTGAGTAATTTTATAATTATATTAAATGCTTAAGAAACACTAATGTAGTAATTATTTTACTAATAAAAAATATACTAAAAATATTAAAAGTAATATAAATTGAATTAAAAATTGTATTTAAGGAATTGTTTATATAAATATAACATGATATAAAGCTTTTGAAATGATTTACTCTAATTCCACTATTTCTTGATGTATTTAAAGCTAAATTAAATGAATAGTGTAAAAATTAACATTAATGTTTTTTTATAATAAATAATATTTTAATAAATGATTTAAATTTACTAAAAACCTATACTTTACCAATTTATTGATATATTTTTGAAATATATTAATTATGTTCAATTCATAGACAAATTTTTCTTTTTATAATAATCATATTGAACCTTAAATAGTAAAAATTTTGTTACTATGGTAAAGGGTAGAGTGGAGTTTTTCATGTTTCATGTGTCTGTGTTAAAATTAATTTTCCAAACACATATGATTTTTATTTTATAAATTTTATTTAATTATTATAATAATTGCTTCCAAATTAAATGATAATAATCATTTTATATTAATACTTAAGGGATGTATCCACTTGGAAAATATATAAAAAAACAAGTTATCCGGGTTAAAACTAAAATGGTAAAATTAAGTAAACATAAAGGATAAGGAATAAAATAAATAAAACATATGTGTTTTTATTGTTTAAGGTTTTTCTAGAAAATATCTTATTTACATCCCATATATTATCAATTTTTTGGCACTTGGGGTGAGAGGGACTACCCATTATTGAATAGTTTTAGGTATTTACAAAAATTTCACTCCTCCTCCATTGTAAAATGCCACCTCCTCCCCTCACTTCTTCACACCTCTAAGCAATTTTCAAGACCAAATCCTTAAAAATACCTACCAAATATCCTTGTAAATATTCTAGATATATTTTTTATCCCAAAATTCAAACCCTATAATCCTTAATAAGTTATCCAAAGGGGGTAGTTCTAAGCGAAGTTAATTGCCTTCACTAAATTCATTATTTTTAATTATTCGATTACCACCTTCATTCATGTTATATTAATTAAAATATAATAAAACCACTATATAGAATATAATTATATTTTATTCTATTTTTTGGATAACTTCTAACTATCTACTCTTCTATCAAATGGAAAATTAAACTGTCAAATGTATGTATGACAAACAACTTCCTCACAAATTTATGTAGTTCATTTCCTATAACCACCTATCATAGATGGATATAATGATATATTTAACATATTTATATTATATTTATTACATAATAATAACAATTTAATAACAGTATCGCATATACATTCTTACTTTCCATTCCCTGGGAATATGATAACATTGCTCGTGTGTACGGCGGACTACCGCCTTATGAAGTGATGTGATTCATTCTTCACTAATGATTTTAATGGAATGTAATAAGGATATATTAAATTAAAATATGTTATATATATAAAATAAAACTTATTTTTTAACATTAATATGTGATTTACCTTTCTTTCATTTCATTCATCAAGGAAATGGGGACAACGATCTTGTGTACCTACGGTCTATCGTCTCTATGAACGGTGTATTTAATTTTCTATCTCTAAATTTTATATATTAATCTATATATATATATATATAATGAATATATATATATGTGTGTGATATTTATATAATTGTTAAAATTATATAGATTATGGATACATGATCAGTATAGAATTACTAAAAATACGAAATTAAAACATACAAGAAAAATAATGCATATATTACTGAAAACATGATTTTAACAAGGAATTGTTAATAAATGGGTAATAAAAGTTCATAAATAAATCATATATGTTATGAAATGTAAGAAAACTTTATTCCTTTGAGGTCATTTAATTTTAATTTTTACTTAATAAAGAGGATGTAAAAGTGGTCGAGGGATAGATGGAGGCCTATTACATGACATTATTGGGGGTTACACGTTGTGTAATGGTCTAGCCAGGACATATTTATGATGTGTAAGGCATGTTAGCAACAAATAAAAATTGAGGAAACTACACATATTTTATTTTATGTTACACTCTATTAATGTTTTTTCTAAAATAGGCAATAGCCTCGTCTTCTTCAAATAGATAGAAGGCTACCTGGGTTTTGTGAACACCGGCACTGAAATGAAGGTTTGGCTCTTGATTCTTCATCTGGACTCTATTTCGAACACCGTCAGATGAATTAGAACCCCATTAGTGAGTTCTCAATTCCTATTGATTCATTGTTCCTCTCCTTTTATCTTGACCTAGTTATTGTGGTTTTGGATTTTATTCTTTTTTCAGATCTACTCCATTATAGGTTAAATTAGAAGTCGATATTGGATGACGAGAGTCGTACAAGTATGAGGTAAGTGGTATCATGTATTTTGCTAATTGTCAAGATGGTCATATATGCTGGAGTTCTGAATTCCAATTTTTGGGGTGTCTCTGATATTTATAATTGACTCTTTTCATTTTCAATTGATATTTAGGTAATTGATTATGTGTTCATATTCATGTATAGGGTTGTTTACCTTGAATTAGGTCCACCCCATGGGTTTGTTTCCCTTGGATGACCATCTATGTCCATTTGGACTTGGATGCCTATGAGGCATGAATTTGTTCCCTTCTTGGGTTCTTCAAAATTAAATTTGTTAGATAAATGAATTTCCAACATGAGATAATTGATCTTTAAGCCTTGTGATAGTTTAAATTACATGATAGTCTTGTTATATGATATGTTCCCATGTGGGGTTATTAATGTTAAATCCATGTAATATTTAATTTACATTTGATTATTGTTATAATAATTGTGACCATTTGAGTAATTGACATTCCAAGCCATATGAGGTTGCTCCTTTCTTGATATTGTATTGCATGCTTTTGGTTTTTATATTTGCATGCTTAATAAAATTTTTAACTTAACATTTTATGATAAAAGGGTATTTAGCAATGGGTAAAACATGGATTCATATTTAAATGGAAATTATGTTTCCATATGAAAATTGTACCTTATACCTCGGGTGACCCATGGATCAATTGAGGTATTCCATGGATAGACTCAAAAAAGGGGGGTTTATGTTTACATTATGAGAGAACCACAGATGTAGTGGACAAGTTCAAGGAGGATTTATTTTAAAGCTAAATGAATCATGTAATAAAGTATTCCATAAACATGATCTAATGGAACTTTTTATATGTCATGGGTGATAATTGGAGCTTATTAATAGAATCCAAGGATGGCTTGGTTGACATATACTCGCACCACACCTAGAGTGATACTAGGTTCCTGAGAGGATCATTTGGATGGGCTCAAAAAAAATTTGTGGAATTACACCTAGAGTGAGACTTGAATTCAACTCAAGAATGTCAAGTACATACTCAGATTATAAATTAAATATTTAAATGGAATGACTTATGACTCGTTTGACAAGACAAAGCACAGGCTTGGATTTGGTCTTCACTTATACTTGTTTAGATATCCTTTTGAGGCGACTATTGTACCTACTTTACACGGGTGTTTTCAAGCTTATGTTGGATCCCAAGGCATATATAATTCAATTTAATTGAAATGAAAATGAACATGAAATAATATAAATGGAAAGTGGTGCTTGTATGCCTATTTACTTTTGAATACTTCCTAGTTTACTACTTTCACTATTGTACACTACCTGTTATATATATTTAATGACTGATTGAAACAGACCATGGGTGGTAGCCTACTGGGATTTAGTGTCACACCCTATTTGGGTCTTGTTTTGGGGATTAAATAGATTATATGGATATAGGTGTCGATAAGGGAAAGAACCCTTCTCCATGTACTTGATATGCAGCTTAGGATGAGGAGAGAATGGTAACAAGCCAAGGCTTGTGTTGCTTCTGAGTTTCTTCTGTCCTTTTTGTACTATTGGTACTTATATCATGTATTAGTATAGTGTAACCTATTTTGGATGTTTTCCTAGATCATGTGACATGCAAAATTATATTTGGTATGATTTTACACCTGGTCATTTATATTATAAGTCTTCCTCTATTTAATTTAGTTGTACGGTATTAATGATTCCGCTATTGGTTTACTATTTTTTCTATCTTACACTCTTCAAATGAGGGAATATCCTCCCCACTATCACTCTTAGACCCTCACGGCTAGTCATTAGCCTCTACTAATTCAAATGATGTGCTTAAGGCTATGTGGCCAACCGGGTACGGGGCACCTTTGAGTGGTATCCAAATCTAGGGTGTTCCAAAGTTGTATTAGAGGTGTATTTTCAGGTTTTTCTTACTATTTGGAAACAATAGAAAAGGATAATAAGTAAATATGATTGGTTAATAAGTTATTCTTGAGAGTAGCTACCTCGCATATTGGGAAAAGACAAATTGCCTTTAATTGAATTGTGATTTTTGGGTTTTGAGCTATTACAATTGATTTGATTTCACCATTGGGTGAAACACTTTTATTGTAATATCATTATCGATATTATTTCGGTTCTATTTTTTTGAAACTCAGTTAGATGAGGGTATTCTATCTCATGAATCATATTGAAAATTGCTAGAAATAACATTTCATACATTATTTCCATGACATTTAGGAGAATTACTAATTGCATGTTGTTGTGATAGGTACAACGATAAATATACATGGTGTTGTGATAGGTGTATTGGTATGTGTTATGGTTTGAATTGGATGGATTCCCAGAATTGGTCCCTAAGGTGTATGGTCCCACTTGGATCCGAATTTGGTGGATCATGTTTCAGCATTAAAGTGAATTTTGTTATTATGTTCTATATATAGATGAAAAACATTTATTTGAGGGGATTATGGGCCCCCGTAGATCAGAATTTGTCATACCATTGGTCTAATTTTCAAAAATTGGTGCTCTAGGGAAGTTCCATGGATTTTCTACAAGGAACCAAGCCAACATGGTTTGTAGTTCTATGAACCCATGCCATGTGTTCATCAATTTGGGAAGAAATACTATTATTAAGTACATTCCATGTACATTAAGTACATGTTGTGTGTTATATGATTGTGTGTCTAGTCATGTGAGAAAGAACATGGAATGATGGTTTTTGGATTGTTCATGTTGTGTACATTAGATACACATTGTGTAGTTTTATACAGGCAGGCCCCATGTGGCTATGGCCATGTAAAACTGTATGCCCAAGAGGGGAGACCTGAGTACACTCCATGCACCAGACTTAAAAAATGTGTATTTGGGGTGTTTACATGCCCAGACTAGAAGAAGTACATTCCCATGTGGGAGCTTGAAAATACACACTATGTATGGTGTCTACACATTATATACTCCTCTTCTGGTAACCTTGAGGGTTTTATTCTACAGTTTTCTCTTGTGCTCTTGAACTATAAACCTTGAAAATGAACTGTAACTTAGGTGTGTGATTGACCTTGTAGAGTCATGCCACCACCATGACCTCCAGTTGTACACTAACAGGATAGCGATGATCATACCCCAAAGTTGGTAGGCAATGGGCTACTAGTGGATCCTCCATTCATTCCAGTTACAACACCTATTGTTATACCAGACTCAGGTGTTGTTAAACAGTTCTATGAAGGATTTATGAGGTTCATAAAAACCTTTTAGGGAGAACCACACCATTCCATGACTATGGAATAACTGACACGAGTCTTCCAGTAGAAGCATTTACCCATGTTTTCAGGGGATGGCGGACCACAGGCTGTGGAGTCATGTCTAGAGGGGATTCTATCGATCCTCGAGTATCTAGAGACACCTATTAAGAGTAGATTAATGATCATGGCATATAGGATGCATGATTACTCTAAGATATAGTGGGATTCTATCACTCATTCAGATCATCATCGGTATATGGCATGGGGATATTTCCAAAAATTATTCTATGATTATTATTTTCATGAGATGTTGAGGGCCAATATAGCTTGGGAGTTTATGCATCTAGATCATGGTGATTTGTTAGTGATGGAATACTTGGTCTATTTTACTGAGCTCTAGTAGTTTTCACTAATTCTGATGGGTGATGATTTATTAAAGGATAGTCGATTTGAGGATGGTCTCAGGTATGATGTCTGATCATAGGTAAATGTATTCAGATTGACAATTGTGTCTTATGTAGTGAATCAAGAACTAATTACTGAGCATAATCTAAGGGAATATAGGGGTACGATCTTTGGCAGTTAGGCATTGAGATCAAGTATTGTCTCAACTGTTAGTAAGTATTTTCTGGAGCTTTCTCATGATGATGTGAGCAATTAGAACATTTCTTCTGGTAGCCAAGTGAGGTTATACCAGTGCAGTAGGTCATGGAATAAAAGTCCACAGTATTTGAAGGACCCGGTCATGTTTATATCATGTGGAAAGAGGGTTTGTCAACTGCTTCTACAAGAGATTTCCACCACCAGCTAGTGACAGTGGGTATGCATCAATTCCACATTCAAGAGCAGGGTCTATAGATTCTCACCAGTCAGGGAACTAGAATGAATCAAGACATTCAAAATAAGTTTGTGGTCATGGTTATGGAAACCAAACCTCAGGTTCTCAACAACTAGATGGTGGATCAGCTCAGGTTATCTAGGTAGTGTCAGAGGGTCGCGGTACAGGTTAGACTTATGTAATGCAACAGACCCAACAAGAGTAGGATCTCGAACCTTCTACTGTCAAATGTACTATTCTAGTCACCTATATTTTAGATTCTACACTTTATTATGAAGGGTATACATATAGATTCATACATTTACTAATTGTAGAGAGCCTTGGGCTCTATGTTTTTACTTATAATGATGTTATGACACTAGACACTCTGTTAGGGATTAGAACAGAATGTGTGTGTCTATCCAAGGAATTCCCCCTTGAGTTTGGTGGGTGTCACTTTATATGGGATCTCTATGTCTTATAGATGAAAATATTTGATGTAATCCTCATAATGAATTTGTCAGTTCGCTTCCAAGCCTTTTTTATTCCTCTCGTCGTAGGGTATGTTTTATATCACCAGAGGATGGATCGTTTCTACATAAAGGTGAATGGGATGTACATGCATGCCGATCTGGACCCGAGTATCATGGGTTGGGTGGGATGACAGCCCAGACCGTGATTTTATATCATAATGACTAGGGAACATGTCATATGGACTTCCCTCTAGTGGTTGACCATTTCAGGGATTTTTTTGGACAACTTTACAGGTTTACCTTTGGTGAGAGAGGTAGAGTTCTCTATCGAGCTAGTTCCAAGTGCTTCACTGGTATCCAATCCTCCTTACAGGATGGCTAATATGGAGTTTCAAGAGATCAATAGGTAGTTGGAGGATTTATAGGGAAAAGGATTTCATCAGTCCTAGTACTTATCCATGGGGTTCTCTGGACCTTTTTGAGAAAAAGTCTGATAGTACCCTCATGATTTTCATGAATTACTAGAAACTAAACTAGTTGATGGTTAAGAAAAAATATCCTTTACTGTGAATAAATGATCTCTTTGAATAGATCCCTGGAGATCAGGTTTTCTCAACGATCGATCTGATATCAGGTTATCATCAGGTGCATGTTAGATCATCAGATGCCTCACACTACCATTCGGAGCAGGTATGGTATGTATAAGTATCATGTTATATTTTTCGGTCTCATGAAAATGCTGGTAGTTTTTATGGAACTGATGAATCGAGTGTTCTATCCTAATCTTGATTTGTTTATTGTGGTTTTTGTGGATAATATTTTGGTGTATTATCATAATCGACACGACCATTACACACATCTTGATATCATTTTGAGTAAATTGAGAAAGCATCAGTTATATGATAAACTCAAAAAGTGGAACTTCTGGATGGATCAGATTCACTTCTTGCGTCACATCATATTAGAGACAGGAGTATCAGTGGACCCATAGAAGGTTAGAGTAGTAGTTTCTCAGGATCATCCTAAGAATATCTTTGAGGTGTGTAGTTTCTTGGGGTTTCTGGTTAATAGAGGAATTTTATACAAGACTTCTCAAATATAGTGGCACCATTGATGGGACTGACTAAAAAGAGTAAAAAGTGTGTATAGATAGAATTCTGTGAGATGGACTTTTAGGAGCTGAAAGGGAGATTGTCTTTGGCATTGATACCAATTTTTCCAAATTTGGGCAGGAGTAACACTTTGTATTGTGACTCATCAGGTATCAGTCTTGGAGTCGTACATATTCAAGGGGATCGAGTCGTTGCGTATGGGTCTCAGTAGTTGAGGCCATGTGACAGGAATTACCTAACACACGATCTCAATTTATCCATAGTTTTTCAGGCTTTAAACTCTTAGAGACATTACTTCTTGGGAGATTTTTTTTTGGTGTACATGGGATACAAAATCCTCAAGTACGTATTTAATCAACATGATCTAAATTTGAGGTAGAAAAGTTTGGGGGAATTACTTTAGTCTTTTGACGTGGAGCTTGCCTACATGCCTGGTAAAGGAAATTTAGTGGATAATTCTTTGAGAAGGAGGACTCAGGTATAGTTAGTGTAGTAGGTCAGTACCAAGTGGCTACTTATGGATTTATTCGCTGAGATGCACATGGAGGTGCATGACAGTCAGGGGAAGATGTTTCTTTCATCCTTATCTATTACCTACACCCTACTGGACAGAGTGAGGATGAAGAAGCTATCTGATTCTGAATTCCTTGTTCTATAGGAGAGTATGGCAGGTGAGGACCCTCGTCCTGGTTGGACAATAGGTGAGGATGAGATATTGCATTTACATGGTTGTGTATAGGTTTCTGTAGACATATGTGAAGATATGATGTGGGATTTCCATTCCCCTTTATGGGATGTATATTGTGGTTTCATCAAGATGTATCATGATTTATATTATTAGTATTGGTGGCTAGTTATGAAAAGAGATGTAGCTATTTTTTTATGAGGTGCTCCACCTGTAAATAGCTGAATGCGAAACATCAGCAACCAGCCAGACTTTTACAGCAACGACCCATTGATGAGTAGAAATGAAATGATGTTGTGATGGATTTCATGATGGGTTTACTGAGGATTCCTTGAGGTAATGATGTTTTATGAGTTATTGTTGACAGGTGCACAAAGGTTTCACATTTCATGTTGATCAAGGAAACCTTCAGTGTTGATGAGATTGGTAGGTTATACATCTGTGATATTTTATGATTGTGTGGGGTCCCACGTTCTATCATTTCATATAGGGAGGCCCAGTTTACTTATTTTTTCTAGAAAGTGCTACAAATGGAGATGGTTACATAGGTGCTCCTAATCACAGCATACCACCACCATACAGATGGTCAGTCAGAGCATACAATTTACATGCTTGAGGACATGCTACATTCATGCATCCTAGATTTAGAAGATTATTGGGAGAAACACATCCCCCTAGTTTATTTTTCCTATAAAAATAGATTTTTAGATACAATTCAAATGGTTCCATATGTGGATTTATATGTTATTCCATGTCGATCAACCTAGAGGCAGGAGAGGCAGCAATACTGGGTCCTCGTCTTGCCCCGGAGACCACTGACTATATACAGTTGATTCAGAAGTGAATGGATATTGTGCATTATCATTAGAAATTATATGTTTATATCCATAGAAGACCGTTGGGTTTTGAGGTTGGGGATCAGGTTTTCCTACGTGTTGCATCAAGGTTGTGACATGAGAGAATCATGAGAAATGGTAAGCTTTCACCTAGATATGTCAGGCCATTTGAGATTATGTAGAGAGTCGGACCAGTTGCCTATCAGTTGCAGTTACCTTAGAGGTATCGGGATATGCATGATTTCTTCAATGTTTCACATTTTAGACATTACTTTTCAAACCCTTCTCGTGCTTTTTATCCCAAGGAGGTTGATTTATAGGTAGATGTGTCCTTTGAGGAGCATCCTATTCAAATTATAGATCATAGCACGAAGGTTCTCCATGTCCAGTATATTCCTTTATAACAGGTACTATGGTAGAATGGTCGATTATAGGATTATACCTAGGATATGGAGACCAATGTATGATTGTAGTGACCAAATTTATTCTCAGATGTTTCTTCATCACCCATGGAAGGTCAATTCGAGGACAAATTGCTTTAAGGGTTAATTTTGTAAGGACGCAATTCTTCCATTGATGTAAGGATATTGTAACATCAAAAGTAAGTAATGAATATTAGATATTTTTATCTATGTCTACTAATGAAATATACATTGTTTTAGAGGCTTAAAATGAGAATAAATCCAATCTTAAGCATGGAATACACTAATATTTTTTAAAAGATTGTTTTACGGCCTTTTGATGGAAAACCATTTTTAAATCAAACTTTTGAAAATTTTATAAGCTATATTTTTTAAAATAAACTTACTATTTATGATTGGGACATTTAAATTTACATTGGATAATTTTTTGGTATTTTTCTGACAATGTTCATTTTTTAATGAATAGTGAAAAATACTGTATTTTACATCAAAACTTCTTTTTCATAAAATTAAATTATATGGTTAGATTATCTTTTTAATTGGTTTTAAAGTTCAATTAGAATATATTTTTACCATTTAATCCAATAATGGTCGTTGTAATTTATTTCACTTTGAAATTGGACTTAAACTTGTGTCAATCTTTTGATACTTATTGTTTCATAAAAACACGTTATTTGCTCTAACAGCGGGAATTAATTATTAAATTAATTAATGTTACTTATATGTTTTGAATTTTTTAAAATAGACATCATTTTTGAATTCGTAATATCAAATATAGCTTAGGGTGAAGTTTTGGTATTTTTCTGAAAAACTTCAATTTTTGATGAATAGTGAAACCACTAAGTGGTACTTATAAAAACTGATTTTTCGTTTAAATGAAATTTTACCACCTCTGTGTTTTGAATTTAAAAAATCTGACTTACATGGTTGTCATTAAGAAGTAAAATGTGGTTAAATGGGATTAAAATAATTTTTTGGTGAATAGTAACTTTTAAGTTTTTAATCGCGATTAGAGGTAATTAGTGTAATTTAAGGTAAGAATAATGTTTTAAAAATATGAGATGAGTGTTACACATGTCCTACCCTTATTGGATGTGTTATGGCCGACCAATACAATCCATGGGTCAACTTTGGGACCCCTTGGATCCACTTTGGAAGGAAAATGACATTAATATCTTTTTTTTATGTTAAAATTAAAATGACACAAACATGAGTTGTTTTACTAAAACAATTTTTACATGGGGTTATACAAGTCATATTTTTGACTATAAATATTCATTAGAAATATAATAATATTTACTACATCATGATATTTTTTTATATTTTTTAGACATTAAATAAATTAAATTATTTATGACATCATGATGATGCAGCGATTACCTCATTAATAAAGGATTTAAATAAAATGAAAAGATAATGTAAAATCTATGACCCACACATGTCCAAAACCTATTGGATGGGTGGATTTCGAACCCTTATCACCTTATACTCTAATTATAGCAATTTGGGACCTTTTAAATCCGAAACGCGTTTTAAAATAAAGTAACATTTCTTTACTTTCCAAGAGTGCCCCTCCTCTCCTCTTATAAAAGACCCCCACCTCTACCTCCTTAACCACACTTCCAAAGCCTTTGGCTCGGCCAAACCCAGCCCATTTTGTCTCTCCATATCCATATATAACTCTTAGAAGCCTCACTTTGGGCAAAAGTCTTCCCAAGGAAGCCTTTGATCTCAAACCAAAGGGAGTTACACGATTTTAACGTAATGTCTTCACTTGAGTGCTTTTGTTTTATTTTGCTTCTCCAACCCCCTAAACTCTTTTTATTCAGTTCTTTTGTAACAACTCTAGTATATTCAATATACTAGGATGTTTTTATAAGAGATATTCGAGATTCACTTACACACACCTACATCTAATGGTTAAAGAACATACTGTCTCTCTGGATGGCGAATTTCTGCCTCCCGAAACGATGATTGTTCAACATTCATTTAACACCTTCAAACGTGGACATTAATATGACACTATATTTTTATATGATATATAATATGTTTATTTTTTCCTTAAGATTCTGTATTTTTCATTTTGGGAATACCTTTATGGTTTCCATTATTGGTAAACGCGATATCTTCATTTAAGGAAGTGCGGACTACCGCCCCCTCAAAGTGATTTGATTCGTTAATGCCATATGTGGGACGTATAAAGGATTTAATTAATGATACTATATATGATATTATACTAGAATTATAATATACCTTTATATCATTATGTTTCCATTCCATAAAATACGAAATAGAAATGAAAGTAGCGTTCATGTGTACGTACGGCTTACCGTCTCCATGAACAGTGCATTTCATTTCTTACCCATAAACTTTATGTAATATTATAAATGCATGTATATACTAGATATATATTATATATATGATATCTACATCATGATTATACCTCTGGATATAATGGATATATGAACAACTTGTAATTATAAAGAGTTTATTTTTGACTTAAGTACCAATGATCGTTAAAACGACCGTTATTAACTTAAATAATTACATAGTGTTCATGACATGGTAATAAGTGATATAAAAGGAATAATGAACTTGAAAAAGGTTCTTAAGAAAGTATAAATTAACTCAAGTTTATTATTCAGGAGATTAAAGAAAGATCGAGTCAATCCGGACCCAAGGTAAGGGACTTCGTCTCAATCTCCATTCATTGAGGCATATTTTGTTTTATACACAACTTTATTTTATACGGTGTATAAACCCCTTTGACCTTTATGATTATCCAAAAGGAATCTTATTTATACTAAGAATTTTACAAAACGACAAAAGGGAATGTTTTTATCGTACGTATGCGGCTACAAAGACTTCTCTGCCACCGTGACCATTATTTGAGTTCCGGCTTCCTCTACAAGACATACCTTCTTTTTAAAAGAAAAATAAATACAATGTTTTACTTTTCTTTTGTTTTGGTATTCAAAATGGTTTTCATATGTTTTTTATATTAATTTTTTATATTGATATCTTGTGATTGAAAAGTGAAAATGTTATGTTTCCTTTATGCATGTTTTATATGATATGGTTATGTTATGGTTCTTGGGAATTATTATGAAGACGGGTGGTTCCGTGATAAACTAAGGGCGGGTGAGCCCGATATAGCTCTCCAATGCATTGGGTAACGTAAAGGAGTGAAACGTTATGGTTTCTCCGAAGATATTTAGAGAATATACTGTGATGGGTATTCCAAACGTAACCAAGAGGGTTACTCACTGCGTAAGAATGTTATGAATGCCTCAAGTTAACTTTATGTATTATAGTTTCTATGATTTATTCGTGATTTGATGAGGTATGTTAAAGTGCCTATGTTTTATGGGTAAACTAGGATTTCATTCTTATGTATATATGAACTCATGTTTCCTTTCCATATTTTTATAACCCTTACTGAGATTTTTATGCTCATCCCAAGTTTTTGAAATGTTTTTCACGGGTCAAGGGATGGGTACATGATATGATGATAATGTCAAGGAAGTGTCAATAAAGAATCCATGTTTTATTTTAAATATGTTTCCGTTGATGGGAAAAATGAATACTATCTTTTATGTACTCACTTTTTTTAAATGTGGAATGTAATGCAAGTTTTATGATCTAATTCTCTAAAACTCTAAACCTGAAAAGATCCTAAATGTGTAATATTGTAATAACTCAGGATTAAGTAAGGTTTAAGGGTGGGGCCTTATAGTTGGTATCAGAGGTCGGTTTAGATAACTTTAGGAGTTATAATTCTATTAAATGATTATCCAAAAATATTTTTTTTATGGTCAAATTGAAATGATATAGCATTTGAAGATTACCATGTTGCTTCATCTAAGACATGTTTGTTCAGAATGGTTTTCCGCAGAGGAAACAGGGAAGCAGTGCTAGGAAGGAATACAAAAGGAAATAACCTTCCAAATCAGCATCCTGAGATGGTCAGAATTGGAACTGAACAGCTTGTTGCAGTAATGGCACAGTTGACTCAAGCGATAAATGGTGGTGGTATCCATGCATGAGATCATCCAGATCAACCACAAAGGAACATGTCAGTGGTGGAACATTTCATGAGGCAACATCCCCCATCATTTAGAGGATCATCTGACCATGTGCTAGCTGAAGGGTGGATTAAAGAACTGGAGAATATTTTTGATGTCATGGGGTGTTCACAAAATCAAAAGGTTAGTCTTTCTATTTACCGTTTGGAGGGTGAATCAGATCAGTGGTGGTCGATGGTTAAAAATATCAGGGACGCTGATGAGATTGATGCTCTTGACTGGGATGAATTCAAAGGTTTGTTTCTTGAGAAGTATTTTCCTAAGGCTGTTCGACTTAGAATGAAAAAGAAATTCTTGGAATTGAGGCAAGAGGAAGACTTAGTGGCCGCCTATGAAGAAAGGTTTACTCGATTGGAAAGTTATGCTCCAAATTTTATCTGAGACCTTGATAGTAAAATAAATCGTTTTTACTCTGGATTAAAGCCAAAATATCGAAGGGATTTAGCTTCTCGTGAGTTCAAAAGTTATGAAAAGCTTGTTCGATGTACTGAGAAGGTGGAAATGGAGTTTGCTGATGATAAAGTGTTCTATAACAACCAGCAGAAGAAGCGACCGAGGTGGCAGTAGAAAGGAAATAATTCTTCAAAAAGGTCTGACGGTAAGAAAACTATGTTTCCATTTTGTGATAAATGTGGTAAAAGGCATGCTGGGGAATGTATTCTAAATTCTGGAAAGTGCTACCAATGTGGTAAGATGGGATATAAGGCTCGTGATTGCACTGAAAAAGATCAAGGTAATGGTAAGTCCAAATTTGATTTACAGTTAGTGAAATGTTTTAAGTGCAATGAGATGGTTCACTATGCAAACGAGTGTCCGACAAAGATCTCGAGTGATGGGAAGTAGTTAGACTACAAGCAGAAAGGGGTGTTGAAATCCTTTGCAACTACTTCAGCAGATGTTGGGCCATTAAATGAAGTTGTATCAGGTACTTTGTTTGTTTTCTCATATTATGCTAGTGTGTTGTTTGATTCGGGGTCTACACATTCCTTCATCTATGAAAACTTTCCTAGTAAAATAGGAATACCATATCAAGAAATTACTCCTGAACTTGTGGTAAAAACACCTGGGGGAAATGCTGAGGTAAAAAGAATTTATAAGAATCTTCTTATCCTGATCCGTGGAAAGAACCTACTTGCAAACCTAATTTTTCTACCTCTAGTAAAGTTTGATGTTATCCTGGGTATGGATTGGCTCTCTGTTTACCATGCTAAGATTGACTATAGAGCTAAAGAAGTTTCTTTTCAGAAAGACTTTCAGTTTGTGTACAATAATTAACCCTTACTATTGATAACATATCAAGAGGCCGAGAAACTTGTAAAAGATGGAAATGAATGTTACCTTGCACACATTATTGAAAACAAGGGAACTGTTCAGATTAATGATGTGCCAGTGGTAAGTGAGTATCCTGATGTTTTTCCTAATGAGTTTCCTGGAATAATACCAGATCGGGAAGTTGAATTTATTATTGACTTAGTTCCTAATGCTAATCCAATTTCAAAACCCCCTTATCGAATGGCTCAAATTGAACTTTTAGAGTTGAAGGAGCAATTTCAAGATTTATTAGAGAATGGTTTCATTAGACCTAGCACATCACCATGGGGTGATCCTGTTTTATTTGTTAAAAAGAAAGATGGTTCTATGAGACTTTGCATTGATTATAGATCCTTGAATAACATCACTGTTAAGAACAAATATCCTTTTCCTCGTATCGATGATTTGTTTGATCAGCTCTAGGGAGCTCAGTATTTTTCAAAGATTGACATGAGATTGGGGTTCCATCAGTTGAAGGTAAAGGAAGCAGATGTTCCGAAGACCACGTTTCATACAAGATATGGCCATTATGAATTTTTAGTAATGCCTTTTGGGATAACCAATGCACCTGCTATATTCATGGACTTAATGAATAGAATTTTCCATGAGTTCTTGGATAATTTTGTGGTGGTTTTCATTGATGATATTTTGTTGTTTTCTAAAAGTAAAGAGGAGCATGAAAGACATTTAAGGATTATTTTTCAAACCTTAAAAGAAAATAAATTGTATGGGAAATTCAGAAAGTGTGAGTTTTGGTTGCAACAAATTTCTTTCCATATTTATATTGCTTCTAAATATGGAATAACTGTGGATCCTGCAAAAACAAAGGTTGTTGAAGAATGGCCAAGACCCACAAATGTAACTGAGATTCGTAGCTTCCTTGGTTTGGCAGGATATTACCGAAGGTTTGATAGAAATTTTTCACGGTTATCTAGTCCAATGACTAAGCTAACTCGGAAGGGTGTTAAGTTTATCTGGAAAAAAGAATGTGATGATTGTTTTCAGGAGTTGAAATGAAGATTGGTGAATGCTCCAGTTTTGGAACTTCCTTCCAGGAATGGTGAGTTTGTTATCTACAGTGATGCTTCATTGAAAGGACTTGGTTGTGTCCTTATGCAGAATGATCAGGTAATTGCTTATGCTTCATGTCAGTTGAAAACTCATGAGGTAAATTACCCTACACATGATTTGGAATTAGCTGTTGTTGTTTTTGATTTAAAAAATTGGAGGCATCATTTGTATGGAGTAAAGTGTGAAATATATACTGATCACAAAAGTTTAAAGTATATATTCACTCAGAAAGAATTGAACATGAGATAGAGGAGATGGCTGGAATTAATCAAGGATTATGATTGTACAATTCATTACCATCTGGGAAAAGAAAATAAAGTGGTTGATGCTTTGAGTCGAAAAAGTAATGCTTCATTAACAATGTTGTGTTTGGAACGTGATCCTTTGGTTAAGGATTTGATGAACTTTGGCATAGAATTTGTTGGTGCAGGATGTCCTTCTGTTTTCTTTCAGGTATCAGTGAAATCTTCTCTATCAGACAGAATCAAGCAAGCACAGAAGCAAGACAGTGAGTTTCAGAAAAGGGTAGAGCAGGTTTAGAAGGGTAAGTTGCCTGAATTCAACATTGATAATGATTTTGTTTTGAGATTTGGGAAGAGATTGTGGGTGCCGTGTGATTCACAGTTGAAGAGAGATTTGTTATGTGAAGCTCATATTTCTCTGTTTTCAGTTCATCCAGGCAGTACGAAGATGTATAGAGATCTTCGGGAGTATTTTTGATGGGATGGAATGAAAAGAGATATTGCTGATTTTACTGTGAAGTGTTTGACTTGTCGGCAGGTTAAAGCAGAGCGAAAGTTACCGAAAGGGATGCTTCAGCCTTTACCAGTGCCAGAGTGGAAATGGGAGAATATATCCATGGACTTAGTTGTGGTATTGCCGAAGACACCTCGAGGTAATAATGCAATCTGGGTTATTATCGATCGCTTGACTAAATCTGCTCATTTTCTTGATATACGAGATACTTTTTCCCTAGATCAACTTTCTAGTTTGTATCTTAAAGAGATAGTCAGGTTACATGGAGTTCCTCTCTCCATTGTATCTGACCGTGATCCCAGGTTCACTTCTAACTTTTGAAAAGGCCTTCAAAAGTCATTGGGTACTGAATTAAATTTTAGTACAGCTTTTCATCCGCAATAAGATGGATAGTTAGAAAGAACGATTCAGACTTTGGAGGATATACTACGGGCTTGTTCGATGGATTATCAGGGAAGTTGGGACCAACATATTTCTTTGGTTGATTTTTCTTATAATAACAGTTTTCATTCCAGTATACAGATGGCACCATTGGAGGCATTATATGGGAAGCGGTGTCGAACTCCAGCTTTTTGGGATGAAGTGGGTGAAAGGAAGTTGATGGGACCGGAATTGGTATAAGAGTTGGCAGAAAAAGTTCAGCTGATACAGAAACACATGAGAACAGCTCAGAGCAGGTAGAAGAGTTATACGGACAACAGGAGGAAGGATCTCTCTTTTTAGGTAGGTGATCATGTTTTTCTCAAAGTTTCACCATGGAAGAGTGTGATGTGATTTGGTAAGAAAGGAAAGCTGAGTCCAAGGTTCATTGGACCATATGAAATTCTAGAGAGAGTTGGATCAGTTGAATACCGAGTGGCTTTACCTCCGAGCTTATCTCAGGTACACAATGTTTTTCGTGTTTCCATGTTAAGGAAGTACATGTCAGATCCATCTCATGTTTTGAGTCCAAAGGTAGTTCAGCTGGAAGAAAACCTACCTTATGGGTAACAACCGGTCCAGATTCTTGACCACAGGGAGCAAGTGTTACGGAATAAGGTGATTCATCAGGTAAATGTTTTGTGGAAAAACCACATGATTGAAGAGGCAACATGGGAATCTGAAAATGCAATGAGGGATAAATACCCCCACTTATTCGATAAGTAAATTAATTGCGGGGACGCAATTTTCTAAAGGGGGAAGGATGTAACATCCAAAGTAATTAATGACTAATAGATATTTTTATCTATGTCTATTAATGAATTAGATAGTGTTTTAGAGGCTTAAAATGAGAATAAATCCAATCTTAAGCATGAAATACACTAATATTTTTTAAAAGATTGTTTTACTGCCTTTTGATGAAAAACCATTTTTAAATCAACCTTTTGACAATTTTATAAGCTATATTTGTCAAAATAAACTTAATATTTATGATTGGTACATTGAAATTTACATTGGATAATTTTTTGGTATTTTTCTGACAATGTTCATTTTTAATGAATAGTGAAAAATACTGCATTTTACATCAAAACTGGTTTTTCATCTAATTTAATTATATGGTTAGATTATCTTTTGAATTTTTTTTAAAGGTCAATTAGAATATATTTTTACCATTTAATCCAATATTGGTTGTTGTAATTAATTTCACTTTGAAATTGGACTTAAACTAGTGTCAATCTTTTGATACTTATCGTTTCATAAAAACACGCTATTTGCTCTGACAGCGGGAATTAATTATTAAATTAATTAATGTAACTTATATGTTTTGAATTTTTTAAAATAGACATCATTTTTGAATTCAGAATATCAAATATAGCTTAGGGTGAAGTTTTGGTATTTTTCTGAAAAATTTCAATTTTTGATGAATAGTGAAACCACTAAGTGGTACTTATAAAAACTGATTTTTTGTTTAAATGAAATTTTACCACCTCTATGTTTTAAATTTCAAAAATCCGACATACATGGTTGTCATTAAAAAGTAAAATGTGGTTCAATGGGATTAAAATAATTTTTTGGTGAATAGTAACTTTTAAGTTTTTCATCACGATTAGAGGTAATTAGTGTAATTTAAGGTAAGAATAATGTTTTAATAATATGAAATGACCTTGACACATGTCCTACCCATATTGGATGTGTCATGGACGACCAAGAAAATCCATGGGTCAACTTGGGGACCCCATGGAGCCACTTTGGAAGGAAAATGACATTAATATCTTTTTTTAATGTTAAAATTAAAATGACACAAACATGAGTTGTTTTACTAAAACAATTTTTACATGGGGTTATACAAGTAGGATTGTTGACTATAAATATTAATTAGAAAGATAAAAATATTTCCTACATCATAATATTTTTTTATAATTTTTAGACATTAAATAAATTAAATTATTTATGACATCATGATGATGTAGCGATTACCTCATTAATAAAGGATTTAAATAAAATGAAAAGATAATTTAAAATCTATTACCTACACATGTACAAAACCTATTGTATGGGTGTATTTAGAACCCTTATCACCTTATCCTCGAATTATATCAATGTGGGACCTTTTAAATCCGAAACTCATTTTAAAATAAAGTAACATTTCTTTACTTTCCAAGAGTGCCCCTCCTCTCCTCTTATAAAAGGACCCACCTCTACCTCCTTACCCACACTTCCAAAGCCTTTGGCTCGGCCAACCCCTACCAATTTTGTCTCTCCACATCCCTCTATAACTCTTAGAAGCCTCACTTTGGGCATAAGTCTTCCCAAGGAAGCCTTTGAGCTCAAACCAAAGGGAGTTACCCGATTTTAAGGCAATGTCTTCACTTGAGTCCTTTTGTTTTATTTTGCTTCTCCAACCCCATAAACACTTTTTATTCATTTATTTTGTAAAAAATCTAGTATATTCAATATACTATTATGTTTTTATAAGAATTATTTGAGCTGCAGTTACACACACCTATATCTAATGGTTAAAGAACATACTGTTTCCGTGGATGGCGAATTTATGCCTCCTGAAACGATGATTGTTCAACATTCTTTTAACACCTTCAAAGGTGGCCATTAATATGACACTATATTTATATACTATATATAATATGTTTATTTTTTCCTTAAGCTTCTGTATTTATCATTTTGGGCATACCTTTATGGTTTCCATTATGGGTAAACGTGATATCTTCATTTAAGGAAGTGCGGACTACCGCCCCCTCAAAGTGATTTGATTCGTTAATGCCATATGTGGGATGTATAAAGGATGTAATTAATGATATTATATATGATATTATACTAGAATTATAATATACCTTTATATCATTATGATTCCATTCCATAAAATACGAAATAGAAATTAAAGTAGCGTTCATGCGTACGTACGGCTTACCATATCCATGAACGGTGCATTTCATTTCTTACCCCTAAACGTTATGTAATATTATAAATGCATGTATATACTGGATATATATGATATATATGATATCTACTTCATAGTTATAACTCTGGATATAATGGATACATGAACAACGGGTAATTATAAATAGTTTATTTTTTACTCAAGTACCAATGATCATTAAAACGACCGTTATTAACTTAAATAATTACATAGTGTTCATGACATGGTAATAAGTGATATAAAAGGAATAATGAACTTGAAAAGGTTCATAAGAAAGTATAAATTAACTCAAGTTTATTATTTAAGATATTAAAGAACGATCGAGTCAAGTTGGACTCGAGGTAAGGGACTTCGTCTCAATCTCCATTCATTGAGGCATATTTTGTTTTATACACAACTTTCTTTTATACGGTGTATAAACCCCTTTGAATTTTAAGTTTATCCAAAAGGAATCTTTTTTATATGAAGCGTTTTACAAAATGACAAAAGGGAATGTTTATGTCATACGTATGCGGCGACAACGACTTCTCCACCGCCGTGACCATTATTTGAGTTTCGGCTTCCTCTACAAGCCATACCTTCTTTTTAAAAGAAAAATAAATACCATGTTTTAATTTTCATTTATTTTGGTATTGAAAATGGTTTTCATAATGTTTTTATATCAATGTGTTTTATTGATATCTTGTGATTGAAAAGTGGAAATGTTATGTTTCCTTTATGCATGTTTTATGTGATACGGTTATGTTATGGTTCTTGGGAATTATTATAAAGACGGGTGGTTCCATGATAAACTAAGGGCGGTTGAGCCCGATATAGCTCTCCAATGCATTGGGTAACGTGAAGGAGTGAAACGTTAAGGTTTCTCCGAAGATATTTAGGGAATATACTGTGATGGGTATTCCAAACGTAACCAAGAGGGTTACTCCCTACGTAAGAATGTTATGAATGCCTCAAGTTACCTTTATGTCTTATGGTTTCTATGATTTATTCATGATTTGATGAGGTATGTTAAAGTGCCTATGTTTTATGGGTAAATTATGATTTCATTCTTATGTATATATGAACTCATGTTTCCTTTCCATATTTTTATAACCGTTACTGATCTTTTTATGCTCATCCCAAGTTTTTGAAATGTTTTTCACAGGTCAAGGGAAGGGTATATGATATGATGATAGTGTTAAGGAAGTGTCAAGAAAGAATCCATGTTTTATTTTAAATATGTTTCCGTTGATGGGAAAAATGAATACTATCTTTTATGTAACCACTTTGTTTAAATGTGGAATGTAATGAAAGTTTTATGATCTAATTCTCTAAAACTCTAAACCTGAAAAGATCCTCAATGTGTAATCTTGTAATAACTCAATATTAAGTAAGGTTTAAGGCTGGGGCCTTATAGATATTTTCATTTTGATTTTTAATAAATAAAACTGAGGTAAAAGAGGTTGAGGTTTGGCTCCATTCTTTTTACACGACATGACTGGGGGTTATATGTCATGTAATCCAAGTACATGTCATGTAATGGTCTGACTAGGACCTATTTATGATGTGTAAGGAATGTCGGAAATAGTAAGAAAATGAGGCAACTACACGGTGCATATTTTCAATTACACACCATGTATTTTTATTTTTTATTCATTCTAAAATGGGAAATAGCCTTGTCTTCTTCAGATGGATAGAAGGATCACCCAGGTTTTGCAAAGAGCAATGTTAAAAGGAAGGTTTGGCTCCTGATTCTTCATCTAAACTTCATTTTGAACACTGTTGGATGTGTTAGAACCCCATTATAGAGTTCTCGATTCCCATTGATCCATTATTCCTCTCTTATCCTCTTGACCTAATTATCAAGGTTTGGGCATTAATGCTCATTTTTCATATCTACGTTGTTCTAGGTCAAATTAGTGCACAATGTAAGATGAGTAGAGGCGTATGTGTATGAGGTAGGTGGTTTCATGCCCTTTGTTATTTTTCAAGTTGTTTATATATGTCGTAGTGTCACACGCCTATTTTTGGGGTCTCACCAAGATTTAGAATTTAAAATTTTTATTTCCTATTGATGTTTACGTAATTGATTATGTGTTCTTATTCATGTATAGGGTTTTTTAACTTGAATTAGGTCCACCCTATGGGTGTGTTTTCCTTTGATTACCATTTATATATTTTTTTCCTAGGATACCTATGAGGCATGCCTTTTTCCCTTCTTGGGTTGTTTAAAATGAAATTGGTTAGATGCATGAATTTCCCACGTGAGATAATTGATGGGTAAATCTTGTGATAGTTTAAATTACATGGTAGAACTGTTATATGATATATTCCCATGTGAGTTTATTAAAATTAAATCCATGTAATATTTTAATTTACATGTGATTATTATTATGATAATTGTTCCCATGTGAGTAATTTAAAGGCCAATCCTTATGAGGTTGGTCCTTGTTTGAGACTGTGTTGGATGCTTTTGGTTTTTAACTTTGGAAGCATGATGAAATGTTTAATTGAATCTTATATGATAAAATAGATATTAGAAGTGGGTGAACCGTGGATTTAGATTTGAATGGAATAGATGGGTTCATATGACTATTGTACCTTATACCTTGGGTGACCCCTAGTTCCATTGAAATATTCAATGGATGGAATCAAAAACGGGGGGTTTATGTTTACGTCGTTAGAAAAGAACGGATGTAGTGGTCGGGTTTATGAAGGATTTATTTAAATGTCGAACAAATCATGGAATGAGGGATTCCATGGTGTATAATATAAAATATATGATTTTTAGTTTCCACTTTTTCTATTTGTTGAAAACATGCCTTACGTATTATTAACAGGTCATGGTAAGACCATTAGGTGGTGTGTACTATGATTACACGGTGTGTAACCCCCAGTCATGTAGTGTAACAGGCCTGCAGCCATCCCTCAACCTCTTTTACCTCCTCTTTCTTAAGTTCAAATCCAAATGAAAATATTTATTTATGGGCCCAAATAAATTATATTGTTGTAGGTGTCGATAAGTGAATGA
This sequence comes from Viscum album, assembly GCA_963277665.1. Taxonomy (NCBI): domain Eukaryota; kingdom Viridiplantae; phylum Streptophyta; class Magnoliopsida; order Santalales; family Viscaceae; genus Viscum; species Viscum album. Next base: position 1,298,520,407 of record OY728140.1, on the reverse strand, counting down.
TCCCTTCACCAGGTACTTGATATGCTATTTAGGATTAGGAGATAATGGGACCAAGTCTAGGCTTGTGATGCTTCTGAGTTTATTTTTTCCTTTTTTTATTGTTAGTAATTATATCATGTATTACTATTGTGCAACATGTTTTGACTATTTTCCTAGAACTTGTAACATGAAGCATCATCTTTTGAATGATAGGACATATGGTTATTTATGTTATTAGTTCTCCACTATTTACATCTATATTATGGTATTACTATTTATTCATCTGTTTTACTATTGTATTACACTATGTTATACTCTACTAATGAGGGCATAGTCTCCCCACTATTACTCTTAGGCCCTCATTACTAGTCAGAAGCCTCTGGAATTTGTGGAGATATGATTGGGGCCATGTGGCCAACTGGGTATGGGGAACCTTTGAGTGGAATCTGGATCTAGGATGTTACAAAGTGGTATCAAAGTAAGGCTTTGATCATGGGACCTATAGGTTATGTGCCCACATGAGTTTATTAATGTTAAATCCATGTGATAATTTAATTTACATGTCATTATTATAATGTGAATTGTGCCCATCTAAGTAATTGAAAGGAAAATCCTTATGAGGTTGGTCCTTTCTTGAGATTGTATTAGATGCTTTTGGTTTTGACCTTTTCTTGGCCGATGAAATGTTTAATTGAAGATTATATGGTAAAATGGTAATTAGAAATGGGTGAAACATTGATTGATATTTTATTGGCATGGATAGGACCATATGAATATTGTAACTTATACCTCGGGTGACCCATTGATCCATTGAGGGATTTCATGGACAAACTCAAAATAGGGTTTTATCTTAACTCTATGAGCGAACCATGAATGTAGTGGATGGGTTCATGAAGGTGTTATTTAAATGTTTAAAAAATCATGGAATGATGTATTTTGTGAATAGGTTCTAATTCACTCTTTATATTTCATGGGTTATACTTTGGAATTATTTATATGATCTAAGGATGGCCCAATTGACCTATACTCACACCAAACCTAGAGTGATATAGGGTTCCTAAGGGGGTCATCCAAATAGAATCTTAGGATTTAGGTGGAATTTCACCTAGAGTGATACTTGAATTCCAACTTTGGAATGTCAAGGACAGACTCTAATTATAAATTAAATATTTAAATGGAATGACTTATGACTCATTTTCCGAGAAAAAAAATACAATCTTGGATTTGGTCTTCACTTATACTTATTTAGATAGCCTTCTAATGTATTTTTTGTTCTTAATTTAAACCGGGGTTTTAAGGATTATGTTAGATCCTGAGACTTATATAATTTAATGAAATTGTAGTGTAAATGAACATGAAATAATATAAATGGATACCAGTACTTTGTAAGACTATTTACTTTTGAGTACTTCCTAGTTTACTACTTTCACTATTTTACATTGTCAGTTATATATATTCCCTGATATATTGGAATATACCTTGGTTTATTTCCTACTGAGATTTAGTTTCCCACCCAATTTGGGAGGCCCAAACAAATTATATGGATGTTGGTGTCGATAAGGGAAAGTTCCCTTCTCTAGGTACTTGATATATTTCTTATAAAAAGGGGAGTATGGGACCAATCTGAGGCTTGTGATGCTTTTAAATTTCTTTTTTTCTTTTTGTACTATTTGTACTTATATCAGGTATTACTATAGTGTAAAAAATTTTGGTTGTTTTTCTAGAACATGTGACATGCAGTATCATCTTTGGTATGATTTGACACCTTGTAATTTATATTATAATTCATCAACCATTTTCTTATATTGTATGGTATTACTACTTATACTATTTATTTACTGTTGTTTATATTATGTTACACTCTTCTAATGAGGTCATAGTCTCCCCACTATCACTCATAAGCCGTCGCTGCTAGTCGACAGCCTCTAGCATTTGGGGAGATGCGCTTAAGGCCATGTGGCCAACTGGGTATGGGCCACAATTGAGTGGCATCCAGATATAGAATGTTACATTAAATATATAAGTATGGTTCTATAATATATGTATAATAAACCTATATTTATTATAAAAGATAATTTAATTTGTATGAAGTAATTCTTTACTTTCCTGTTAGAGAATTTCATATCAAATTGTCTAATTTGGGACATATGATATGTAATGCACATATCATAATTTATGAGATGTATATACAACCCCTGGGATTTGTTATATCATTAATTTATATATTCTAAGTATATTTAAAGTTTTATTTGATCATATTATATAAATGGGATTATGATTCAAAAGTTAACAATGTTGTAAGGGAATGATGTTATAGTCTCATTATTTATCAGGGTTGTTTATGATAATGCTTACAATAATGAGATATTAAGATACACCTATCAAGAAACAAATGAATTTCTTTCTCATTTTGTTATTTCTGAAGGATAAATGTTTTACCTTTATTTACATCAGTTAAATGATTAAATAAAACAAAAAAATATTTTGATAAAAAATGTCTTTATTTGTCTCTTATGTTTAAAACCCTTTTTTCTTCCATATCTATGTTTTCTAAAAAAAATCACAAATATATTTAAATTATCAAAGTGGTTCTTTAAAGACATTATAACCCATGTTTTACTTTTTAAAACAATTAAAAATATTCTTCATTTCGTATTCCTAACAAATCTCATTTGTATTTTACCAAAAATTTGAAAGGGTTCATTATTTTAATGTGTACCATATAAACTGAATTTCCCGCTATCTTGACCATTATTACCATTGAAGATTAATTTATAATTTTTCATGGTTATTTTAAAATAAAATTATATCTACTATATTTTATGAATTTATAAATGGTAAAAGGTGATTTTCAAAGAAATGTAATTTCCCCCAAGAAATTTTCCAAGTGATTTTTATTTCAAAATCATTTTCAATCTAAGATGAAATTTTTAAATGTTACTTAATATTTAATGGTTATATGATCTAATTATAATATCTTTATTATTTCATTGGATGTTTTATATACATGATGAAATTATTATTAGGAACCATGATTCCTTTTCCATGGGTTGTGTTATGATGAAATGAGGAAATGTTTATGAAACTCATTTCTTTTATATGGGTTATAATATGATGAAATGTTTTATAAACCCCATTTATTTTCATTGATTCTAATATGATTAGTTTTTTAAGACCATTTCTTTTCATCAGTTCAGATATAATTAATTTTTTATGATCTTGTGGCACACATATGTTTTACTTTCATTATGTGATGGGTGGAACCTATATATCCCTCCAATGCATTGGTTAAAGATTTATATCTCATGAGATAAAAATGGCAATAAAATGTATTGGATTGATTCATAATGAGAAATTGGCAAGTGGGATTGATCCATAATGGGAAAAAGGACAATAGGCTAGATCCACAATGGGAAACAGGTGATAAGGCATGATCCACTTTGTTTGAAGGTCTTGGTATTTAACCTTAACAAATGAAATGGTTTCTATAACTTTGTTAGTTCAAAACTTTTATAAAATGAACTTATGGTCAAGAATTATGATGATTTCACTTTTATGAATCATGTATTTTAGAATGATAATGCTTTACACCCAGACATGTATTTTTGATCTATAATAGTTTAGTTATGAAATTTTTAATCTATTTTAATGATTTCATGTCCTTATTCTTATCTTTTTATTTCATATGACCATAGAATGATATTTCCCATGTTTACCCTTACTAAGAATATGATCTCATTCTTTATTATATTTTTTACACCTTGTTATGAAGAAAGGTTTTAAGTTGGGTATGTTTAAAAAGAGTACAAATGGGGTATGTTGAATATCATTCACTAATTAAGAAGATTGTGTACTAGTATCTAGAGACACAATAACAATACATTCCTTGGGAATGTATTTGTTAAATATATTGAATATTCCATCTAAAAATATACAATATCTATATTTGAGAATTTTAGGACTTTACAACCACTCTCTGTTGTATCTTATCGATATTCTAGGTTTACCTCTATGGTATTGAGAAGTATTAGATGATAATTATAGATAGACTTGAGATTCATCCCTAATTATCACCCTCATAAAGCTGGTCATTTTAAAAGAAACGTTAATACTCTTAAGGATTTGTTAAGATCATTTTAAATGGATTTCCAATCAGTTTGGGATTAAAATCTTCCCCAGTAGAGTTCTTATATAATAATACTCTCTATTTTTGTACTCATATGGCACTATATGAGTCTTTTTATCGAAAGATGTGTCAAAATATAACATGTTGGGATGAAATTATATAGATTAATTCGATAGGATCTAATCTAGAGATGTTTTAAAGCAATTAATTTTATATAAAAGTGGCACAAAGTTGATAGAAGTGTTATGTGGATAATTGTCGATGAGATCTAGATTTCAAAATTGGTGATATGGTGTTCCCCTTGATATCTCCTTGTATGTAGGTTATAAGATTTTGGAAAAGGGAATTTGGGCCTTAGGTATATTAGTCTCTCTATTATCCTTTATTTATTTAGGGTTGTATATCATCACTTATCACTCCCTTTAAACCTCTTACAAGTACATGATGTATTCCATGTATCTATTATAAGAAAATACATTCCAGAACCTTAAATTATAAATAACTCAAGATTTATGAAACTAAAACATAACATCTTATATAAGTAATAACCGGTGGAAATAATAGATGAAGGAGATAAAGTGTTATGGAATAATACCATCCATATTTTTAAAGTTCTATGATTGAATCATAATTTTTATAAAGTTTCATGGTATCCCAAGAATGTAATGAGACAAAAGAATCCACACTCATCTTCATCCTAACAATAAAATTTCAAGTAATATATTATTTTAATAAGGATAAAATGTAATGGCCCACTATTTTAGTGAATATTCCTCCTTATAAATATTTGTTTTGGATTTTTTATTCCACACACAACACTGAACCAAAACGAACCTCAATACATTTTATAATCATTGTAAAGTTTTCATCGAATCAAATGATATAAATAGATGTAACCACATTATGATATATATATATATATAAGAAAATATTTACATATATATATATATCATTATTAATATTAATACACCAATGAAATTAAATTAGTATAGATAAACAACTAATAAGATAACTTTAGGCTTAAAATGTATTTTTCTAAAAATATTTCCTTTTATGTATTATGCATGATAATTTTAAGAAAAACATGTGTTATTAAATTAATATAAAACATAATTTTTATATTAATAATATATTATCACTTATTTAATTATAAATTTATATGAATAACAAAATAAGAATAGGTAATATTTTAAATGTTTTTTACAAAAAAAATTATTCATATATTATATGTTTCTAATTAAATTTCAATTTTCTCACATCTATAAATTGAGTTAGATTAAATGGATTTGTAATTAAGAATAGAAATGTCCAATTTTTTAATAATGTTAAAAATATAATTTTAGTAAAAAATTACCAAGGTTAATTTTAAATCAAGTTTAATAAGGGTTAAAATGGGTATTTTCAAGAGGCTCAATACTCACTTAACATGAAACATGTACCTTTTATAATAAATTTTTAGGTTAAAAACTCATACCCACATTTCTCATCAACCCTTCCTTTCTTATCTTAACTATCATGGCATTCCACATTTACATCGTACCTACAATTCATTTACATGTAAAAATTCCTCATTTTTCACCTATAAAAGGAGGCCACTTCCACCCAATTCAAGAAACACTCCTATTTATAAATTCCCATGAACCTCTTCCAATTTTACATCCATTTTATACATATTTCACATTAATATTCCAATGGTCACAATAATTTATCCAATGTCTTCCATTTCCATGATATCCATCAATGGAAGAATTTAGTCCTCAACGTGAGTAATGCAATCTACCAAGTATTTTTCAATTTATTTTACTCCTAAAAACTTATTATAACCATATTAATATGATGATATCATAATAATTTCTATACTTAAATTTTTTTATACTGATTTTATAACCATTAACTATTTCCTCCCAAACTATTCAAAAATTGAAAATGTCGCTCATGTCACATCTGGACAACCACTTTAATGAGTGACGTGTTATGTTATACATAACTGCCTTACATAGATGGTTAAAAGGGGTGAATTATTGAATAAATATTATATTTATAAAATAATTAATATTATTAAATGATAAATTAATTTCTAATTTCTACTTTTTCTATGGAAAATGAAAATTCCATCCATATGTATATGAGGACTATTTCCTCTTTGGAATGGCGTATTTATTTTCTTATAACCACCGAACATAGAAGATTATAATAACTTATATAATGAATTAAAATTATTTCTGGGAAATTATTAATGTTATTTAGTGGTTATATTAATATTTAAATCATTATTAATATACAAACTAGTGTTTATCAAAAAATACCAAAGTAAGCTAGTTATTAATTTTGCCTTCATGAATCATTACTAAAATCATCATGGAATGAAATTAGAACATAATATGTCATTAAAAATAATATATTCTACTATATTGGATAATATAATAATTATTAATGTTTTATTAAATAAATTTAATCATTTTTAGAATCTTAAATCATGCACAGAATCATCAAAATTGCTATCATTTGATAATGAAAATAAATTATAACTAAGTAATAAATATATAAAAAATTTATTATAATTAAAGATAATATAGAGTGATATATATAAATATAAATATAGTCTGAAATGGTTTATTAATATGGTTATGTTTATTAAATAGGATTTCAAATATATTTCTTGAAATTAAGGAGTAAAAGGTAAGGTTTTTTTTGTCTCATCTTTCTTCCTTTGAGACGTATGTCTTATCCCCCACTTGTTATTTTTTATATTTTATATACTACCCATTGGATAGATTTTATCATATATTTAGGGAATTAAAATAATTTACAAATACAGGAAAAGTTTTCTTTTTCAATGGTTTTTTATTCAAGTGTTACTGAATCTATCCAGGATATTGATAACTCAAATTTTATTTCTTTGAGTTATAATTTTTCTTCATAAACTTATTTATTATATTATTGGGTTCTTTCACTCTAATATTTTATTATATGATAAATTTTCTTACTCTCTTGGGAATAATTAAAATTTTAATATAAATATTTTTCTTGTTGAATTTTTCTCACAAAAATGTATAAATTAGTTACGAAAAATATTCATCATACTTAGATAATATTTTACTTAAATATCCATATGATTTTCCTAGAATTGTTTCTATTTTGTATTTTTTGTAAAAAAAATTATTTTTTATCTCATGAAAACTTTTTATTTATCTTGACTTATTTTTTAAATAATTATTTATTATCTATTTTAGGATGTGAGTTTTAATAAAGGTATTTTAAAATATTAAAAAATATTCCTTTCATGATCATATGTTTTATCTTCAACTCAAAATTTTCTCAAGATAAATTGTATATACTTTTTATAGTATCCATTATTGAATATTTTTTTTAGAAGTAAAATAATTTTATAATTTTCACTTTACCATTTTAAAATGACTTTTAAAATTGATATGTAACGTATTATTTTATGATAATACTAAAAAAGATAAAAATAATATTTTACATTTTTCTTCCATTTTCCTCTTTAATTATAAAATATATAAATCCTAGGGAATTATATTTCAAAGATCACCCTTAAAATGGATTTATGAATTAATCCTTTTTGATGACTAAATTTTTTGTATTAAGAGATCTATTTTGTTATATAACATTATGTTATACAATTTAGAAATAATATAAATCCGAATTTCATTCTATGGGTCATCATTATATGATGAAAGATTGAAATCTTATGGAACATATATGTATGGATTTTTATTTATGTGGTCATATATATCCCTATAATTATTTTGTTTTGGATTTATATCTTATGAGACAGTAATTTTATGTGTGGAAATTTTATTTTTTTTACAACATGAATGGTGGAAATGTTTTTTATTCACAACAGAAATCATGGATATTTTGTTTGTTAAAAAAATTATATATAGAAATTTGTTTTATTCATAACTTAATATGTGTGAATGATTTAATTTTATTTCAATTTTATATTTTTTCTATTCTTATTTTGTTCCATACCTTCTTTTTTATGTTATTTTCCCAATACAGGCCAAATTTTTATATTTTATGCCTATGATTATGTCTTATAGATCAAGTTTATTATCACACACTCTTATATCATCGTATATGTGTGTTCATTTGAGATTACAGGTCCCACTATCAGGTCTTATGGGAAACTATTATTGTTTCATGTTCTTTTTAATAAGATATTTCTCCTATTCCCGTCTTTTCTCATCTGCTAATGATCCAACCTTTGAGGAAAAGTTGATTGGATTACCCTTATAAAGAATTTAATCTAACCCTTTTTTATTATTCCAGTACCTATGTTATAAATATGGGTATAAAATTTGATAAATATATAATGGGTTATATTGTGGTTTTATTATAGATAAGTGATCACAAGTATTGTAAAATAATGTTCTTATGTAGCTAATCCTCAAAGACACTAAACCTTAACTTCTTGGGATTGTGAGATTATTGTGAGATGTAATGTTTAACTAATTTAAATGATATAAAATAAATATATTTTTTAATTAGTTCATATCACTTAGTATCAAAGTCTATGTGTAATTTTTATGTTTTTAGATACAGACCATAGAGTGCAGGTCTATGATGCTTCAATATCAACATAGCCTAATTATAAGTTTGATAATGTGTTCTCTTCTTTGATGTATCCTCACGGTCTGTTTAATCTTAAATATACACATATTTATTCTAAATTTTACTTTTATTTAATCATTTATAGCCTTTATAATTTCCATGAAAACTTTATATAGTTTTCCTCATGAAATCCCTTTATACTATGTTACTAAACAATATATCTTATAGCAACTTACTAATACTCTATTAGCACAGACACGGTCTTGTAATTATGATTGAGATTTTTTTTCTACTTCTGGAATAGTCTTATGATGAATCATTATTGTCAATAATTACCTACATTGTCTCAATTTAGTTTTATTTTTTCTCTTGTTAATATATTTAATTCCAAAATTATGCCTTATATTAGGACAATCGATTTCTGAATTTTCAACCAAAAACATCAAATTTCAATTACAGTCAAACATGTATGAATGGGAAAAAACAAAACACTATATATAAAATATTATAATCATTAGTCCCTATTTAGTTTACAAACAAAATAAAATCTATAATAAAAATACTAAAAACCAAAAATAGAGGATCATAATTCCAATTACTTTGGATTGATATCATAATGTTAACCTCCAACACATCATATGTCAAGTGCCAAATAATGTTGTATTCTAACTCTATAAACTATTCTCCCTAATGTAATGTAAAACTTCATCGAAATATAAACAAAAAATATAAATATAATATTTATAAAAAAAATCTAAAACACACATGATTTAGAATAAAAATTAAACCTATAGTAAAATTCAACTTACACCATATATCAAACCTAAGATATCAACCCCCACCCTCTTACAACATCCTAAATAGCCAAAAACCTTAAAATGCACATGTTTTTGAAAAATAATTAAACAAATTCACACCTCAAAATATACAAGGTTTTATAGATATAGTGTGTATAACGATCCATTAAAATGTTTTAAAACTATCATTTAATATATTTTTTAAGAAAACATCATAAGTATTTTTTCTACAACACATACATTTCATAGTTTAATAAAAATGTTTAAATAAGTCCATCTATATAACTTAATCCATTGAACAAACTCGTACCCTATGATTTCCTTTCATCTATCATGTCATGTGAATTCTATTTTTGTCTCAAAAACATGAGAGGCATTACAAAATAGATATATTGAGATTACAATGCATTAAATTTATAAATGATTTCCTCTAAACCCTTATAACCCACCATGGAAATTATAATAAATGATTCAAAACCCCCTCATTATATTCTCTATTTCTCAGGTAATCTCCCTAATAAATTATACCAATTTAATTTCCTTTAATTTAAGTACTTCTCTCCATATCCTCTATTATTCATTGAAATCCCACAATAAGTTTCAAATAGTTATTAATATTTCATGACAGTCCAAACATTTAACCTAGTCAATACTCCCCATTCACAAATTTCACTTACTTGAACATCGTGAATTCCACAAATCATGTTGTGTTGTTAATAAAGAATAAATCCCACATTTTAGGACACAAATATTAATTATCTAAATATATACCAATGATTTAACACTTTAAATTCTAAATTCAAATAAAATTATATTTAATACTAAAAAATCATTGCAATACATGGAATCCAATCCATGAAATGTAAAATAATTGTTTACTAAAATAATTAATCTGAAATAATTCTATAATCCCTATATTAACACCAATACATTATATCAATATATAAATACAACAAATTAACTAATAATAATAAACTTCATAAGAAAAGAAAATTATATGTCTTCCACAATTACATTATGTAAAAAATACATAAAAATTAAATTATTAAGATTTTATCCATATCTATAAGTAAACATGATTTAAAAATTAAACTAAATATAAAATAAACATCATTAAATACCTCAAAACACAAGTGTTGTAAGTTAGTTCACAATTTTTTTAATTATCATAAAATATACTCCTCAATTTAGTATTTTATATTATTTTTTAGTAAATTTATTTGAGTTTGATAGAAACTAGTGAAAAACACCATCCAAAAATCATACAAGCATCATTAAAGGGACACCTGAATACAAACTGAATCATTTAAGTGAGCCACTTTAATACATATTATTATATGAATTTATAGTACTAGGTTAGTATGATTAGTATTTCCATGAATATTGTACACCATTCCTCTAGTAAAAATTCAACATGTAGGTTCCAATAAATATAATATTCAAATAATTTAAATATTAAATAATAAAAAATAAAAAATAAAAAATAATTTTTCTCTACACATATATTATAAAACATTGTTAAAAAATGATTACATTCCTTGTGTTTTACTTTTGAGGATAAAAAATAACCTCATAACTTAGTGTTTTCTACCCCATTTATAGTTATTGGTTCATCAAATGCGTGGTTTTATTAATATCTCTTAATTTTTAATGAGCATTGGTTTATATTAAAATTATACTAATTTTTTAAATATTATTTAATAAATATTTTTATTAGTTCAAAGTATAGTTTATTTTATATCTTTTTATAAAGTAGTCTATATGTGAAAATTAAAAACCCACCCTGTTAACCGATCAATATTTCATTTAATGATGAAAAATCATTGAAAGAGGTTCCTTTTTATCTCTGGTAGATGAATTATCGTTTTTATAGACTAGATAATTAAAAAAATTGTATATGTTATAATGTTTTAAAATATAAAATAATAATAAATTTCACTTATTTTATACTAACACATACATATCGTTATTTTTTATTGTTTTCATCATTAATCTTCCCCTAATTATTAACATGAGCCTCTTTCCACAAAATATAACATATAATTGAATTAATGAGATGAAATAATTGATAGATCTATATCTCAACACAATATTATAATAATTTTTTTATTAAAAATTTTATTAATAAAATGTGTGTATCAAATATTCTCTAAGTGTTTCATCTATTATCCGTGATTTAAAGTATATATATGGACAGTTTATTTCTCATTTCTTATTCTCTACAATCCATTTCTATTTTTATAAAGTTCCATTTTTGAAAGTGATTACTTCATATATTTTAGGTTAAATAAACTAAAAAACACTTAAAATTTACTTTAAAACTCCCGCACCTCATTTTAGGAAATAAAATAATTCTATGTATCTTGCAAGATGAATATGGAATATAATTCTGGTGGTTGAGGATAGTGTTACCATCAGTATCACCCAAAGACCTAGTAGATAGTATTATTTAGAAAAAAAATCATAATTTAAAGTCATGATATAAAGTGAAATGAATAAAAAGTGTAATAGTATGTTATCAAAATGTCCTCTCAAATAGTATCCTTTATTATTGGTATAACACTGTGTCAACGATATGTATTTACTACCATATTTAATTTGGTACTAACCTCCAAATAAATAATAAACATTTATTAGTTCTAGTTACTTGGTAGGCCATGGTTATTGCATCCAACCTGAAATGTTTTACCTTTTATTTCTTGTATAACTACTTTTATTAAAACTGCCTTCTAATGATTGGCATATTTCTATTTTTTGGCCAAAACAAATTTATTCATCACCCTCTAGATCACAAAAAATGTTACTCATCAGGGTGAGTATAGTCATGAAGAAGATAATACATTGTCTGTGTCAAATGTTTGATAAAAAATATAATATAAAAGATTCTTATTAAACCCAAATCATATAAATAGTACACATATTATATATAATAATACCCTAATTATATAAGACCAGCATTTTACAATATTTTATTTTTATTTAATGGTTGAAGTGTTTTTTCACATTTATCGAATATCCAAATTCCACCTATATAATTTCCCATAACTTATAGAACATAATCTATATTAGATATAACAGGAATTTCTTATGAAATCCTAAGGAAATAATCTTCCTCTATTTGAATTTACACTTGATTTAAAATTTTCATTCATTTCTGAAAGAATAATAGACTAAATTCCATTTTCAGGATCATATTTATAAAATATAAACTCTGATTTTAATACCATTGCAAAGGGGTTATCTTTGAATCCTTACAGATTGTTACATTTATGAATCCAAATTATATAAATTATACTAAAATATTTTTACCAACTCATCTATATTGGAAAATTGGAATTTCAAATGCAATATAGTCCAACTACTATATATTTTCAATGATACAAAAGTATAACATATCTATGTAAATTTGATTTTAATCTATGATACTCAAAACATGTATTACTTCAGTAATAAAAGAAACTAAATATTTTATATTATACTATATTTATCATGTTTCTTTGTATATAAAATATATTAATTAATTATGTATCTATCATATATTTATACTTGAATACATAGACTTATGGAAAACAATAATAATTATCTTTGGATGAATTTTTTATTTTTAAATAAAACATTATAATTGTGGTCATAAACATAACTAATAATGAATTTTTTAAACCCATGGCATTGTTATTGGATATATATTACATATATTGAATGTTTTGTGGATTTTATTATATTTTAGAGTCTTTTTTTATGTTTTCAAAGGAATTTCTAGAATTTATGGTTTTTTAATGGTTTTTGTAAACCTTAAAAAACCATGGAAGTTGAAAAATACAATTCTAATAGTTGGTGCATTATTTTCTAAACCTTTAATCAAAATAGTACATCCAATTAAAACAAAAAAAAATTGTATTCGAAAATATGATTGATGATATCCATTTTGCTATTTCTCCCCATCTCTCTTAGATATAAACCATCAATAATTCCCCTTAATTTAACTCCATTCCATTATATTTTCATATTAATTTCTCATCAAAAATGAGGTGATCCTTCATGGTTAGTATCTCAAGATCTTCTCCTGACCACTTTCTCCCTCTTATAATTCCACCTTATTTCTCTAATATGGTCATGCTAATGTAACATCCCAAGTAAATAAATAATATTTATTTTTCATATTAATTAATATTTTTTAATAAAATAATAATATTACTTTAAAGGGTATGATATGTTCGATGGCGTACCCTATATGAAACAACGAGTTTCTTTGAAATCTTACGATACACACTAATAATATAATAATATTATTGTAAATGTTAGTAAACTCCTAGACAACGTAATGGCGGGAATGAACATAACTAGCTAAAAAGTTATTATATATGTTTTTTAAATATTTTTACATGTATCCAATAAATTTTAGAGGCTTAAAATGGAAATGAATCCAATTTTAAGAATAAATATTCTAATATTCTTCAAAAGGCCGATTAACCGCCTTTTGATGGCGAACCCTTTTTAAAATATACGTTTTTTCACTTATATATGTTATATTTTACAAAATAAGAACCTTATTTAGAATCAAGACATCAAAATTTACTTTGTGTAAATTTTTGGTATTTTTCCGATAAAGTTCATTTTTTAAAAAAATGTTGTATTTTAATTCAAAACCTTCTTTTAATATAATTTATTTCTACGGTTAGATTAAATTTTTAATTGGTTTTAAAGTTTAATTAGAATATATTTTTACCATTTAGTCCAATTTTGGTCATTATAATTAATTTCACTTTGAAAACAGACATAAACAAGTGTCAATCTTTTGATAGATGTTGTTTCTTAAAACCACGCTATTTGTTTCGACCGCGGGAATTAACTATATAATTTATTAATGAAAATTATATGTTTTTAATTTTGTAATATTGAACTCATTTTTTTAATTTTTAATATCAAATATATCTTAGGGTGAATTTTAGGTATTTTTCTGATAATGTTAATTTTTTAATGAATAGTGAAAAATATAGCATTTTAATTCAAAATTGTCTTTTCATCCAATTTATTTATAAAGTTATATTGTCATTTTAGTTGGTTTTAAGGAGTAATTTAATTATTTTTTTATCGTTTAATACAATTTTTTTCATTGTATGTAATTTCACTTTTCAATTGGATGTAAAAACAAGTCAATCTTTTCACAAATTTTACTTCTTAAAAACCTGTCTTTTGCTTTGACAACGAGATTTACTTTTAAATTAATTAATACAATTTCTGTGTTCTGAATTTGGTAAAATGGGTTACACATTTGGAATCAGAAGTTCCAAATTATGTAATTAATAATATTTTTTTGTGGACATTATGAATAGTAACAACGGTAAATATCTTTAATCATCATTTTTAATTAGTAATTGGGTAGTTAAGGGTAATAAAATAATATCATAAAAATATAAAATAACCCCAAAATGTGTCCTAATGATTTTGGTGGTGTCATGGCCAATAATGGTATTCCTTGTGCCAACTTTGGGGCTCCATGTAATCACTTTAGTGTGATAGTGACTTTTTATCATATTATTTTTTTAAAGAAAGGAAATATAACAAAGGTTTGTATATCCTAAGTAAAACAATTTTAATTTCATTTACATAAATTATCAATTTGAATATAAATATTCATTGGAAAGATAAAGATATTTCCTACATGATGGTAATTTTTTTATAATTTTTATACATTAAATAAATAAATTTATTAATGACACAGTGATGATGCAGTGATTATCTCATTAATGAACGATTTAAATAAAACGAAAATATAAGGTAAAATATAAGCCTTAAACTTGTCAAAAACTTATTGTATGGGTGGATTTAGAAACATTATCACCTCATCCTCGAAATATAAAATTTTGGGACCTTTAAAATCCGAAAATCATTTTATAATAACGTAATATTTCATGACTTTCCAAAAGTGCCCCTCCTCCCTCTTATAAAAGGCCTCCACCTCTACCCCCTTACCCACACCTCTCAAGCCCTTGTCTCAACCACCATATACTCATATTGTCTCTCCACATTTCTATATTACTACTAGAATCATCACTTTGGCCAGAAGACTTTCCAAGGAAGCCTTTGGGCTCAAATCAAAAAGAGTTATCCAATTTGAAGGTAATGTCTTCTCTTATGTTATTTTGTTTTATTTTGCTTCTCAAACCCTATAAACTCTTTTTATTCCTTTATTATATAACAAAACCATTATATTAAATATACTAGGGTGTTTTTATGAGAATTATTAGAGCTACACTTATACACACCTTCATCTAATGGGTGAAGAACATACTGTTTCTGTGGACGGCGAACTACGACCTCACAAAATGATGATTGTTCAATTATCTCCTACCACCTCTCATGGTGTCCATTATGATGTCACTGTATTTTATATATGATATATATGGTATTTATTTTTTCTATATTCTTCTTTATTTTATATTTAAATCAAACATTTATGCTTTTCATGTTGTGCAAATGCAATAATTTCATATGAGGAAGTGTGGACTACCGGCCCCTCAAGTGATGTCACTCGTTCATGCAATAAATGGAATGTATAAAGAATGAAATTAATAAACTTATGTGACCTATATAACATATATATTATACTGGAATTATAATATATATATATATATATATCTCTCTCATTTAGGTTTAATTCCATTAATATGAAAAAGAAATGAAAGTAGTGTTCATGCGTACGTACAGCCTACCATCTCCATGAACAGTGCATTTCATTTTTTATCTCCAAATGTTATGGAATAGTATAAAATGAATATATAATGTATATATGTGATATTTAAATCATTAATAATATTCTGGAGATGGTGTACTTATAACTACATGGAAAAAAATTCAAACAAGTTCATTTTTGACTCATGTACCGAACATCGACAAAAATGTCTGATATGAACTCACATAATTAACTAATTATTATAAAATTATAGTATGTGATATGAATTGAATAATATAATTTAAATGAGGTACTTAATAAATTATAAATTGAACAAAGTTTATTATTCATTAATATAAAGAAATGAAGAAGACAAGTCGGACTTGAGGTAAGGGATCCTACCTCTCTCTTTCTTTTTAAGTACTCTCTTTTATATAATTTCCTTTAAACTCATTTTTATTATCTTGGAGGATGTTATTTTATATTAATATTACTTTAAATTTTATGTTAATATGATAAGAGACCCTATTTTATCTCGTCAAACCATTTTTTTGAAGTTTTAAGTGGCGTTGTTAGGCAGCCGAGTTTTCTTAATGGATTTTTGATCTCACTTTTATTCCTGTGATATTCATGCTACATTTTCCACTATTTCCTTTTTTTATGGTGTTTTTACTGCCTATTATTGTATTATTTTTGTAATATACTTTAATTTATGGGTATTTACATCTTCATTGTATGATACTTCTTCATGGGGTGTACGTTTTGAATGTTACCCAAATCGGTAAGAGAACCTTTCACCCTCCTCTTTTTAAAAGACTAATTTTTGTTAGGTATTTTAATTTACATATTATTATGTTGTGATATGTTATTATATATCCTTATTGCTATAAATGTTATGATCAAGTGATGAGATACCCTTTTTACCTCTCATCAACTCATTTTCTTAATTTTAAAGTGACGTCGTTAGGCTCTCGAATTTCTGTAAGGGGACTTCTTAACCCAATTTCAATTATTTGGGTTAAACCTCTATTTCTTGATTATGTTGTACTATGAATATGTGCGGATTACCTCTGATTATTTTACACATAATATTGTATTTATATTTGTCACACATAATTATTTAATTGAATTATCCTTAATCTAGGGATATCGACTTTGTAAGGGACTTCGTCTCTATCTTATTTCATTGAGGCATATTTTGTTTTATACACAACTTTATTTTATATGGTGTATAAACCCCTTTGACTTTTACTTTTATTAAAAGGGAATATTTTTCTACGAATTGTTTAACAAAAGGAATGTTTTGTCTTACGTATGCGGTGACAATGACTTCTCCACCGCCATGACCATTATTATAGTTTCGGCTTCCTCTACAAGCCACAACTTTTTTTAAATGAAAAATAAATACCATGTTTAAATTTTTTTTATTTTGGTATTTAAAATGGTTTTGATCATGTTTTTATTATATCAATGTGTTTTATTGATACCTTGTGACTGAAATATGGAAATGTTATGTTTCCTTTATGGATGTTTTATGTGATACGATTATGTTATGTTTCTTGGGAATTGTTTATGAAGACGAGTGGTTCTGTGATAAACTAAGGGAGGGTGATCCCGTGATATCTCTCCAATGCATTGGGTAGTGTGAAGGACTTAAAAGCTAAGGTTTCTCTGAAGAGATTTAGGGAATATAATGTGATGGGTATTCCAAACGTAACCATGAGGGTTACTCCCTATGTATTAATGTTATTAATGCATCAAGTTACCTTTATGTCTTATGATTTCTATGAGTTATACATAAATATTATGATTTCATATGGTATGTTATGATTAAAAGTTATGGTTTCATTGATTTTTATTTATTTTCAGGTTGATGTTTCATTTCATTATGTTATTACCCTTACTGAGCTTTTTATACTCATCCCAAGTTTTTGAAATGTTTTCCACAGTTTATAAGTAAGGGTAAGAGAAAGGAAGTATTAAATAAGATTTATATCAATAAAAAAACTCTTGTTTTATTTAAGGATTTTTTTATTGTTGTGAAAAATTAGTTATAGTAGAAGTGTCTACTTCGTAATCTTTTGAGATGTAATAGTTATGTCCTAATTATCTAAAACTCTAAACCTGAAAAGACCCTCAATGTGAATTATTCATTTAATTCAACATTAAGTAATGTTTTAAGGTAGGGTCCTTATAGGTAACCTAAGGTTTCATCTTTTATAATTCTTATATGTGGATTTTCTCATTATTTAGGGCTTGAATTGGGTTTCTAGGGCATAATCTTCCTCTATTTTAGTGAATTTATAACTCCTGACAATGTATTCTTAGAATATAGTAGGCGGTTGTATATAACTCTATTTTATTATCACAGTTATTGGTGAAAACATATTTCAATTTCAATTTTATTAGTTATAAAACATTTATTATACATCTAAAATTTATTCATGATGATATTTTTGTTAGGTTGGAATGGATATGATGAAGAAACAAAGAGGGGGTGAATTGTGATCCTTTAAAAACATCAGTGGATTTGAAATGTCCCTCTTGATATCCATTGATTCTTTCCTTCTATCTTTAAATATGAGTAAGAGACAAAAAAGAACATGGATATGTATGGTGGTTTAGGGAACAAAAATACTTTAATCCACTCCACAACCACTCTCTCTATGAGCTTTGTGATTTTCACTAGTATTCTATATTACCAGATACTTCTACAACTGAGTACAATCAGTTGATACCTTTATAATAAGTATTTTACAAGGACTTCTGGTTCTTTTATAAGGAACTTGAAATCCATACCTTATTCTAAGAATAGAATACTTTGTCAATCATAATTCTGAGTATCTGATATTCTAATAAATAAATAAGGATTAATTTTATTGAGAAAATGGGTTTCTATTATAGTTGCAGCAACAACAGATATATTTTATTTTCAATAAATTATAGTATTAGTAAAATAATCTTCAATGTCACACATTCTTTCCTCAAACAGCAATAGTTAAAACTCTATATAGATAAATTTGTATGTATTCAAAGTGTAATTATAGAAAATTCATTATCAAACTGACAGAAGAAGATTTAATAATAAGGTACAATAGCAGTAACAAAAACAGTAGCAAGTTGGTAAACTAGTTCAAAACATGTAAGTCTCCAAATTGTAGCTCTAAACTAAATGACCCACTGTTATTTAAAACCACACATGTCTCTCATTTTCTAAAAATATATATATATTTAGAAGATGAATATATCAGTATTTATCTTGATGGTAAAACATTTCCATGTCAAACAGTTCAAAAAATAGCATAAATAAATCATGAATATTTGAATTTCAAATCATTAAAAGTGATTGGTAACATCACTTAAAATTAATCATGATTTAACCTATTGAGTATGAGACTTTGAATCTGTTATAAAAAATTTTAAAGATACATTTACTTCTGGAGAGGCCATTGTAAAAAACATAAATAATATCTTGAATTTAAAACTCCATCATTGACCAAGTCAGATGAAGTTTTCCTTTACATATCAACAAAACTCAAAAAGTATTGTTGACAATGTATATTTTTTTACAAAATAGGTTTAATGAACCATATATTTATTCCCCAAAAGTAGGTTTTCTTCTAAACATAGGGTTGTTAGTCCATAGTTTTCCAAAAGTGTAGGGTACATGATTCATTTATTTTATTCCAAACGTAGGGTTCACAAATCATATGTTATGATTATAATCGTAGTGTATGACTAGTGTTTCTAGATTACATTCAAACCGATCCATAATATATAATCAAATGTCTTCCCTTAGATTAATAACTTGCGTACTCTTCCAGAGTAAAAATAAATACACTAATGAATGTTATATTTCTAAAATTTACTTGAAATAAAATTTATTTGTGACATAAATGTGGGAGTTTTTTATCATCAAAAGAGAAATGAAATTAACACATTCTCAACAATATCCCCCTTTTGATTATCACAAAACCCATAAAACAAATATTAAAATTGAAAAATAAAAATAAAAAAATTTACATTTATAAAAATAAAAATATAATTAAATTATAAGTACATTTCTTCCCTTGAAATAAATATAAATTTGAGATAGATTTCTCCCCTCTAAAAAAATAAAATACATCGGAATGAAATTTCTCATAAAGTTATCATAAATTTATCCCAATTTTTGTGGCATCAAAAAGGATATGTTATTAAGGTGAATAATTATGATTTTGAATATATATACCAATATAAAATCCCCATAAATCCATACTTCGTTTAAAATTATAAAAAGATATAATTAAGGAGCCACTGAAGACATATAAAATATTATTCAATGAATAATAAGGGTATACAATGAATTAAAAATATGTATTAAACAATTTAATTTGTGTAAATAAAACATTTTAACACATTATACATATTTAAAATAACTCTGCATAAGATAAAGCATAATTATAAAATATATTCAATGAATTAAAATAAATAATTTTACGCATTTCAAAAATGAAGAGAATATTTCAATTTAATAATGGAACAATTTATCACTTATAGTAAAAGATTAATTAATCTCATTAAATTAATTTAAATTGTAAAACATTAAATACATGTATATATGAAAGATAAATATTTATATAACATATCAAGAGTGTAAGAATTAAAAAAAATTATGATATTAATTTATAAAATTTTTACTAATCATAATATTTAAACAAAAAGACATACAAGATTTTTAATTTTAAATAATCTATATAGATAAAGAAAATTTGGGTTATTAGGATGGGTTGGATGGATCATCTGGACTTTCCATCTTTAATTTTTTTGACTTAAATATTCTAAAACATTTGATATATGGCCTATTCTACTTTGAACATACACATATCTCCGATACAGTAAGGATGAAAAAAAATTGTATGACCCAAAACTCTGTTAACTCATAAAAATATGATTTAGTAACATATTTTCTTTTGAGTATCTCTAATTGACATATCATTTATAATTTAAGTGCTTTAAATTAATCCTTTGAAATAAATATTTCTTTTAAATTCTTATAATCTATTTGAATTGTATCAAAAACAATTTTTAGAAACTGACAATTTTTATATCTCTTCATGGGACTTTTTATATACATTCAAATCAGTATAAAGCTTCATTATTTCTTTATTTAAAGTATTTAACTTAAATAGAATCTATTAAAAAATCACCTTTAATAATTTGAGACTAATAATCTTTTGGTTCTTCAAAACCATGAACTTCCTTATGGTTTTCAAAATATTTTTCAAATGAATCCTTAACATAAGAAAATCACTTTTCTCTTAACATATCAGAAGAAGGATTGTCTTTTTTTTCTTTTGAGAAATAATTTTCATTGAACAGGAATTTATTGATCACCTTATTTTTCTTAAACTATTTTCATTAGTCTTTGAATGATATATTTTTAATAATGATAAAAAAATTAAGAGGTTTCAAGAATAATATTCTAGAGTTATAAAGATAAAATGATACATTTTCTTTCTCAAAATTTTCAAATGATACTTCATATTTTGGATCTAAAAAAATATTAATCAGTTAAAATTTTCAACTTTTGAATATAAAATTTTATATAAGAATACTATTCTAAATTAAAATTTTAGATAAATGAATAAAAAATATATGAATTCAAAATTAAATGACAACAATAGGTTTAAAATAATAAACAAAGAATATATTTTTTCCTAAACCTATTTTTGTAATTAAACAATCACTATATTTTCTGAAGTTTATTTACTAAGAGATATATATATAAACAAATGTTCATAGAAATATTAATATTTTATAAATTTAGTTACATAATTTAATATTCAATTATATAAACTATGTTTTAATAGCTTGATTCAATGTGTGAGGAAGAATTTAACAATTAAGCAGAAAATATATATCTCCCCTACATAAAATAGTTAATGTAATAAAAACATATATGTAAAGATAAAAATTAAATACTTATTGGATTATCAATTCAAGTTATAAGTATTTTTTTATAAGGAACTTCTTCAAATTTGATCACTCCTTTGTTAAAATAGAGATTTCTTTACTCTTTAGATGACCACTCAATGAATTAATAATGTATTTTAGTGGGGTATTCCAATAAAACACCAAATACAAGTTTCTTTTAGTACCCATATTATTTTGTGTCTAGAAGTATTAGTAATTAAATTTTTACGTAACCAAATCAATTTATTTTGTGTAGATATTATATTATTAAATCTAGATAATTGTTTTGAAAAATAGACATGTTTAACACCAAAAAATGAGGTTTTCTATAAAAATAGTCATTTCCATAATTTATATTAATACTATAATAAAATCATTTAATTTTTGACTTGATTTTTAAATTTATTTCTAGAACAAAATAATTCCAATATTATTTTGATATTTTCTATTACAATTAATTACAAGTTTTCCTTTGTAACTTTTATTCTTAACAATAATTTTATTTAAATAATTTTTCCCATTAATAAGAACACTAAAAGAATGTTTTAGTGTATGAAATTAATCCAATAATTCCTTAATTTTAGTTTCTTGTAGAACTCGTGAAATTTTGGATGAATTAGATTTTAAAATTGTAATTTGTTTAGAAAAAAATGTCTTTATCCAATAAAATATAATCATTACATTTTAGAATTTTTCTATGATCTTATTTAAGGTTTCAAATTTATCTTAAATAATAAGTAAATACTTATTTAGTTCATCATGGGTAATTTTTTACGAATTACAGTTTTTTGAGGATAAACATTATACCTTAATAGGAAGATCCATATGGCATACCATTTTACTTTTATGTTTAGCCTCATCACTCATAGTATATTCTTCATTCAAACCAAAAGAGTAACTCCAAAAAGCCTTAATAATTTTCTTTACTTTCCTTTTATAATTGTATTTACTTTGATATTTACAAAAATCATAGTTAAACTTTGTATAACCTTTATTTTTAATTCAAATCATTCATTCACTTTAGTCCCTTAATTTTTTTCATTGTACGGTTTTTAAAAAAAAATTAAAATATTTGATAAATATTTATCTGGATATAGATGACTTGAATCAAATGATTAAACCATAGTATTTTTTAGAGAATATTATTCATGTTTGATATGATTTTCAACTTCATACTATATCTCAACATCATACTTCATCAAGGTTCTAATCTGTTCGTTTATCATTGACTCTTTAACTAATGTGGACTATCGTATAGCAGAAGATATTACATTCCACTTAGAAGGATAAATTATATGAATTTTTAACAATTAATATAATTTATTAATCTAACCTCCCAAGGCAGAAACATTATTGAAAACTTCTTTCAATTTCACATTCATTTGGGTGATATTTTCATCTTCATGCATTATGAAAGTATCAAACTTTAACATTGATGTATTGTATCTCATTTGTCTGATATTATTGGTTCCATCATATGAAACAGAAATAGTTTACCACATATCATATATAATGACACATTGAAAAAATTAATTAAACCTATAAATTTCTAAACCATAGAAAAAAACATTAATTTCTTTTGAATTAAGATCAGATTCATTCCCTTGATCATCATTACATTTTTCATATCTTCCTCTGGAATTTCATAATAGTTTAAAACCTTTAAATAAAATTGTATTCCAAGAAAATCAAATAAATAATCATATGATCTTTCCATTGTCCATAATTATCACCACTAAAGTAAGAATCATATATCATTCACATGCCTTCTTTAAGATAATCCATTTCAAAATTTTACTTCATCTAATTATTTAACTTAGGCTTCTTAGAGAAAAAATATATATTTTCACAAGAGTCAAAACTTTAAATACACTTCATATTATCAAAAATAATAATCAAGGATTTAAAAAAAACAAATATATCAACAGATAACTTCCATTGATATTACTTGTTAGGTATTAGATATAAATAAAATAATTTTCAGAAATATATCCAACAAATCCCAACCATTGATACCACTTGTTAAGTCAGAATGGCTGTGATGGAGATGAAAAGAGGTGTTGAATTTTAATCATTGAAAAAATTAGTAGATTCGAAATGTACCTATTGATATGAATCTATTCATTCTTTCCATATATAAATATGAGTTTTTGGTAAAAACAAATAAAAAATAACATAGTGATGTATAGTGGTTTAGGATAACAAGGTCCCCTAGTCTACTCCATCAACACTCTCTCTATGAGATTATTTATTTTCACTTGTAATTCCTTTTACTGAGGACTACTACAGTTGAGTACAGGCATTTTATACCATCATAATAAGTATTTTACAAGGCCTTCTAATTATTTTAAAAGGAACCACTAATCCACAGCTAAGTCTGAGAAACTAATAATCCATCATGACTGAGTTTGAGGAGTCAGGGCCCTAATAAATCTATAGATGTTTATTTTATTGAAAAAATAATTTTATTCTTACAGTTTCAGCAGTAAATGAAAAATGTATTTGATTTTAAATAAAGAAATATATTAGAAAAATAATATTCAAAATCACAAAATATTTATTTAAACAATGATAGATAAAACATGTGAGAGATAAACATGTTTTTCTCCAAAGTGTGACTCTGAAAAAATCTTTATTGAACTTAAAGATCATTATTTAACATTAATATATAGAAATAGTTAAAAAAATACTATTATATCAATCAATTAGACAAAAGGATATATTTCTCCAAAGTGTTTCTCTGGAGACAATGAAATGCTATCATTTAAAAGAACACAACTCTTTCTTTCTCTATGAATATATGTATCTTCCGAAGATGAATATATTAGTATTTATCTTGATGGTTGAAAATTTCTAGGTCAAATAGTTCAATTAATACTAAATAATAAATCCTGAATATATGAATTCAAAATCATTCAAATAGGTTCATAACTTCCATTAAAAATATGAACTATTTAATCTTTCGATTATGATCCTTTGAATTATTAATAAAATTTCATTAAATATATAATTACTTCTAAAGAGATCACTATAGGAAATGAGGATAATATCCTGAATTTAAAACTCCACCATTTACTATGTCAAATGTAGGGTTTCTTTTCATAGTGACAAAACTCCAAAAGTAGGGTTGACAATGTATGGTTGTTTACAAAAGTAGAGTTGATCAACCATGCATTTATTTCTCAAACATGTGGTTTATTTTAATTATAGAGTTGTTGATTCATACTTTTCCGATAGAATATGGTAATTGATCCATAAATTTTATTCCAAACATTTAGTCCTCAAACCATATGGAACACTTACAAACATAAGGTATGAACTGTGTTTCTAAATTACATTCAAACACATCCTAAATAATTAATTAAATATATTCCCACAGATTAACGAATTGGGTATCCTTCCATAATAAAAAAATATTCTAATGAATATAATATTCTTGAAATTCACTGGGAAAAAACTTTATTAGTAACTGAAACATGTTTGTTTTTTAGTATAAAAATAAAAATAAAATAAATGAAATTGTTGAATAAATACATGCATAACACATTTCTCTGTTTTCATATAAATCTATTTTGATATATGGGTTTTTTAAGTTATAAATTAATTATTTTTTCCCACGTATAATCTTGAACTATAGGTATCTGAAAAATATCCTAAAATAATTTTTACATGAAATAACTATTATTTTTTCCATGGATTATTTTCTTATAATCATAAAGATTGAATAATACAGTTTTTTGATGTATTCAACAAAAAATTGTTGGTATTTTAAATCCTAATTGTGTTTTGTAAAAAATATTTAGTGCATTTTATAGTAATGAATCTCTGTGTACTGTTTTATTTTCTTTATAATCCAACTTTTAGATATTAATGATTATTTGAAATTCTTATTTCATTAATTTTATGGATTCATTAATTTTTTCTAGTTTTAAAATCCTGATATTAAAATTAAATTAATTTTTTCATTTTATTTTTCTATACTTAAGTATTTTCCCCCCGGTTTTTTGT
This sequence comes from Viscum album, assembly GCA_963277665.1. NCBI lineage: Eukaryota > Viridiplantae > Streptophyta > Magnoliopsida > Santalales > Viscaceae > Viscum > Viscum album. Next base: position 1,298,494,291 of record OY728140.1, on the reverse strand, counting down.
TATGTTATGATAGATTATAGTGTAAAATTTAAAATAAATAGTGGTTGTATTTAATATTATAATGAATGGGGTTATTTCTATAAATTATTTTTGGATATAGGAGTGAGTTATTTCATATTCTATATTTAAATGATATTACAAAAATTAGAATTGATTTCATGCCTCCATTTAGTGTATCATGGTAAGCCTTAGGTATCTGGCGGGAGTTAGAGGGATGAGTATTATACTATTAATGATTTCTAACTAGATAGTGACACCATTAGTGATTGATTTTATTTGGCTCGGTATTTTTCTTCTTAGAGAGATCGATAAAGATTAAACTTACTATAAGTGCAGTTAGGATCCTAAGTTGTCCATTTGCTGAATTTTTTATTAGTAATATCTAGGAATGTCTGCTTATGAACTATAGTATTAACCCATGATGATGATCATTATCTATTGGTTGGTTTATTTCATTATGATTGATAACACATTATGAATTACTTTTATAATCCATAATGGGTAATTTTAATTACATAGTAATTATTTTTCCTTAAAGTTATTTTTAAAGTTTGTAAGACTCGTGTATTGATCAATAATCATGCTCATTAATGTATTTTTTAATTTTTTTCTAATTGTATGTTTCTTTTATTTGGGATCCTATGTATTTAAAAAATTATTAATGTTAAAGGATGTTTTGGATATTTTGATAAAGGTTATTTTCAATTTAATAAATAGTTCCTTTTTATTAGTAGCATGAATGTAAATTTATTTTCAAAATAATATCTTATTCAAAGAAAATATGGTAGTTTTATTTACATAAAGCTATTATTTATAATATATTATGTTATTTTTTTTTTGATTTCAAAAGAAATTATTTACTAAAAACAACAGGTGTTATTTTTTTATAAATCAAATGGATACTTCGGTTGTTATTTTTACAAAATTGAATTCAATATTTTATTTTATAGAAATATTTATATAGATAATATGGTGGAAACATATAGATAAAGTTTTCCTCTCTTACAATATACACAATTCATGTGTATGTATCATTTTCACATCTCGTATAAGTTGATAATTATTCATTTTGATATTAGGGTTGATCGGATCCTTATTTCTGGTATGTAAGAGATAAAATGTGAAATATAATTAACATGTATATAGATATGGGTAGTTATTTTCATTTTATTATCATATAATGGTTTATGTATTATATTTTTGTTGTGAATATTAACACTCCTTTGATTTCCTTACTCATTAACAGTTTATTTTTATTTTTTTATTTTTTATTTAGCATGGGATTGTGTATTAAAAAGTTGTAAATTATTCTCATGTTTATTTCTTGTGTTTAGTGTTTTGATGTGATTTATTTAATTAGTTCATGTTTGAATATTTCTACTCTATAAATTAAATATTTTATTAGTTTATAAGCTCTAACTTATGGTATATTCATATAGAATTCTTGGTTGGAATATATGGTTAGTTTATATTTTATTAAGACAAATCATTTCCAAATTGAGTTATTTTAATGTCCAAGTACTTCTTTCTAGCTTATGGTGATTAGTAATGCACATAAAACATTATATTGAACCATATTAGGCACTTTTCAATGGTGACTTGGGTTTGTTTATTATAAAATTATATCATAACCTAATTTTATTTTATGTTATATGGTATGTAATGGTTGATATGATATAGGATTATTTTAACTCAAGAGTTATGTTATGAGTAAGTGTATGGAAAAAACTTATTTTGATCATCCATCAGTATCCAAGGGATGTAGTGAATTTATATATTTGGTTTTAAGGATAATTTATTATTCATTTTTAAGTAATTTCATCTTCAAAATTTGAAGTTTAAGTTAATGTAGGAGATTCATAGTTATTTTTCATAGGAAATAGATGATTTAAAATATTTTTGGATAATTCTGGAGTTTCTAGTGATTCCTACATGTTTGGTGCATCATGTGGGTAACCATATAGCCAAACCATACATTCTAATATTACGTATCAAATAATTCTTGCAAGATTATTTCATTATTTTTAAATCCATTCACAAACCATGAAATTAGTAATGGATGGTTTCTAGAACGATATATATGGTTAGTACATAGTTTTGGAAACCATGTAGTTGGGGAATAGTTTTTATTTTTTAATATCTTAAATTAGTATAGATTCTAATAATTTTTATTATTTATTTTCATTTACATGAGATGTAATTAAAGAGGATTTAATGAATTATTAATGTTACTTATTTTAATAAATATTTTATTATGTATGATGGTCCATGTTTATAAAAAACACCAAAGGTTTTATAAAAATGGATATATTAGTATTCTATCAGTTTTTTTAGATTTAGAATATTTCTTCTTGTTTCAATTATAGCTTTACTTTGGTGGTAATATTTTCACTTTATTTGTTGAATAATGGTTTTAGGGTATTGTTTTTATAGTGATCCAAATAGAATTTTATGATATTTTGGTATTATAAATTAATTTATATTTATTTGAAAATATGAATGAGATTCATCTCTCTATACTTATCACTCTTTTCAACACTATTTACAAAGTTAATGAGAAAATCCTTGCAAACAATATTTCTAGTATTTTTAAGACAATTGTGTCTTATAATCAATTTGTCTTTATCAATGGTATAATGATTCAATATTTACTCATCACTTTATCTAAATGTGTTAATTTTCTCAAGAAATCAACTAGAGGAAGAAATATAACTATAAAACATTTTATAAAAAATTCCTTTAACACTTTGTATTGGAACTTCATTTTAAAAGTATTAACCAGGTTTGTATTTAATTATACATTAATTAAATTGGTTTAAATTCTTATAATCTCAACCATTATTTAAGTTCATAATAATGGATCTCCTAAGGGATACTTTACATGCTCTAATGGTTTTTAACAATGTGGTCCTATTTCTTCTATCATTTTTTCTATTGTAGAAGATTAATTAAGCAGGATTTTACTCAACATGATTAATACTAAAAAAATAAATTCCATCAGAACTGGAAGAGGCCTTGATTTCCCCACTAATTTAATATATACCTATTAAATTATATATTTCACTCAAGGTTGAAAGATAAATATCAAGAACATTAATAATTATTTTATTCAATATAAAAAAGTCACTGGAGAAGAAATAACTTAAAAAACTTACTTATACTTTGGAAAGAATATTTCTATGGCTAGAAAATTGGATATCATTAATGAGCTGGTAATAAAAGAAGGTGTATTTAATTTCAATTTCCTTGGTGTTCCCATAATTTGGGGAAAACCAAATGTTGGTTATTTCTCTCACATTTTGAGACAAATTATAAATTCTCTAGCTTCCTGGAATGGTTAGATGCTTCCAATGGCCAACATGGTTAGTGTTTTGAAATTAGTGATTATTTCAAAAAAATACTCATTCATGGTTAATAAATATTCAGTATCCCTCATCAAAAATATCAATACTTCATTCAAAAAAATATGTAGTGTGATAATCCTTCAGAGAATACTTGTGATCGTATTATTGAAACGGTTTTATTAGCTGGTTAGTTATGGTGGGATTTTTATTAAAAAAATTGTAGTTTTAATCGTTATTTTCATTCTTTTTTTATGTATAGGGTCATCAAATAGAAGACTGAGGAACCTGATTTTCTAATATATTGGGACTTAAATAGACACAAAATTAGGAATCTTAAATATATTTACTCTTTTATTTGGCCTACTCGTAAGGCCCCTTTTTATTTTATTACAATAAATTCTCACTATATGGAAAAATTCAAGTCTTCTCTCAATTGTTGGTTAGAAAAATTGATAGTTACACTTCTTCTTAACATTATTAACTCTTTTATTTCATCTCTCAACATGAATGTTTTGATAGAGAAATAAATGGAGGTTTCTTAGGAATATTTACCTACTAAAACTGAGGATCTATTCACGAAATTCACCTTTGAAAATAGATATTATTTGTTAATGTGGGAACCTTCCTATAATGGGAGTATTTCCTCAAATTTTTTATATAAAATGGATGTGTAGGGGTTGAAAAATAGCTGGGCTGGGAACATGAGAATATGCTCGATACTTCCATCCATATTTACTCCTGTGTAGAGTTTTATGCATTCTAAATTTCGAACTAATAATTTCTAATAGATTTTTTTTCAAATTAACCTATTCGTTAGATGTATTCAATTTCACAATCCTAGAAATGATATTGATCAATTGTATCTTAGTTGTGAGATTATTATTTCACTATGGAATGAAATAGATTATTTTTTTAGCTCATCCCACCTTGTACAACACACATCAGGCACCATATTTCTTATTTAATTAGGTTTATTATCTACCAATAGATGATGAAATTATTTATAGTGCCCAAATAATAAATTATTCATTTAATATGGACCGGCCAAAATAGGGCCACGCATCAGAATTCATCTTTCTATCTTCAATCAGTGTTGTTTGGAATTATGGTAGCACTTAAAATATAAAAATTCATTCCAAAAATAATTTTGTGACACTTCTATACATGATTTCACTATTCTCAAATGTCTTGGTATCACAAGAAATTATCAGCCTCCTTTTATTACACTAGAAGTTAGATACATATCTCTGTTTCCATGCTGGATCAAATGTAACATGGATGGAGATTTAATAGAAAATCCTTGTACCTTTGGATATAGAGATATCTTCAAAAATCATCCAATTGATACATTGTGAAACCTATATATTCCTTATGGAACTACAACATCTCTTGATGTTGATATTCTTGTCATTATCAATGCAGTTGAAATGGAAATGCGATGTGGTTGGCCTAATTTGTGACTTGAATATGATTCCCTCACAATTGTGAAGCCTATCATAAATGGAACCATTCATCTATAATAGTGGCATATTTCATGGGGTAGTAATCTCTTGGACTCCATTTCATCTATGTATTATATCATCACACATGCATATCATGAATAAAATTTCTTGGCGGATGGGCTTGCGAACAAATGGATAACTACTTCTGAGTTTACCCAACTCAATAATGTACATGATGATATTTTTCCCTTTTTGGAAATGGATTATTGTAAAATATCTTATTCTAGGATTTTTTTAATCATTTTTTCAATAAATGAGGATTTTCCATTTGGGAAAGCACTCACTCCCTTAAAAAAATAATTTATATTTGATTTTATTTTTAAAAAATTAGATCATATTTTGATTTTTTTATGTAACTTATTTTTATATAAACATTTCCCTCAAGAAAGACATAACAAAGAGGGGGAAATAGTTGATTTTTTATGAGAAAATCCTCTTGTTGAATCAATATTGAAATATCTAAAAAATAATAAAGTTTATATTATGGAAGGGAATATGAATATGATTTTGGTACAAGTTATAAACTAGAATCTAGAATTCAAGGAAAATATTCATCATTTCCATGGTGATACATTTTACTAATAATTAGAGAATTTTTTAAAATGAGATTATACTAATCATTATTCATATTGATATTCCTAAAAGTTTCAAATTTATATTCATAAAATTCATAACTAAATATCTGATTTTTAGGTGGTAGAAATCTATTTTTTGTGTTAAGACACAACAGCATCAATTATTACAAGGTTTCAAGGACTTGTTCATTCAACAATTATACTATAAAACTATGAATATGGAAATTTCAATATATTTTTCCTACCTTTAGAAAAATGATCAATCAATGATGGAGTATACAAAACATTTCTTTAAACTTTCATCATATCTAATCAAGTTATTCACATATTATGTTTTAAAATCCCAATGTTTTATCTATCAAGATAGATAGATGGAGGTGTCTTTTCCAGGAATAACCTCATACATAGATATATTGTATCAGGTTTTGGAGATAGAGGTGATCATTTAATTCCTATATGGGTTTGGTGGAGTTCCCTTTATACAAGTAAGTTTTGAAACATGACTCATTAATGAAAATATAAATTCTACTGATCATTTTCAGATAGGTGGTAGTGGCATAAAAACCCATAGATCTATGTATTTAGTATCAACTAAGAGTAAAATTTTAGTGATGCATCAATTTTTTATTCTAGGTAATTAAAATCCAACATATCAAGAAGATACAAAATCCTACCATAGTTTTGGCTGGTTAGGTAATGTGCATAGATTTTGTAGATTATCTCAAAAGAAATGTGGAGTTAGTTTAATTATTTTGATGTAAACCCAATTGTAGTATTATCTATTGGCTAGAAACCAAATATGTTCTCAATCATTAAGGTAACTAAGTAAGATAAGGTTGAATCACTATAAAAGTGTATATCCTAAGACTAAAATAGAATCTAAAATTATAAAGACCCATACTTTACATAAATTGTTAATACTTCAAAATTGAAGCATAATTATTACAACATATAACAAAACCATGAAAGGAACATATAGGTATAGTGTATTTAGAAACTGGGAAACATAAACAACTGGTTCATAAAGTATCTACATTTCCTCCCATTTATTTCATCATATCTAAAGTCCCTTTTGGAATATCCTACTTAATAACCTACTTCCTGTCCTGGGGAAAGAAAACATACAAAAGGGTGAGCTCAAATGATCAGTAAGGGTAAACAAAAGAAATGTCAATCACATCATATTCATAAGAACATATCATTTTGGAAATCTTAACCTACAAAAGAGATCATAATTTCATAACATGGGATAAATCATAGTAGTGAAATGCAATCCCAATAATCATAACTGAAAACATGAAACTTTGTGGCATACACACATAATCATAGTGAATCATTTCTTAGTAGTCAAGACTCATATCCAAGACTATCTTAGCGGACAAAGTCCATTTCTGAACCGAGGTCACACCTCGTTTCAGTCTTTTTTCACTGAACCGGTTTAACCTGCCATTCCATCCATGTCTATCTCATGAGATATAAATCTTTACCCAATGCATTGGATGGAGATATAGGTCCCACCCATCTCATAATGATACCATTCTTATGTGTTCCACAAGATCATAAACCATACATCATAGCATAACCCATGTGATAAAAATGGGATTCTTAAACATCATGACATCATAAAAAAATTCATATAAGATAAAGGAATTCATAAAAATTATTCCATCACAACATAATCAAATAAATATAATAATAGGGATCGAAACAGAACCCTTTATTATCTTAGATCGAAAATAATTTTGATAAAACACTTGAATTCCATTCTTGAGGAAAATATCCTTTCTAATTCAAAAACATTTTCCTTTCTTAACATGTCATAAAATTTTAAACTAAAAGAAGTTGATTAAAAATAAACTTGAAAATTTGTAAAGGAAGCTTCTTGGAAATATTGTTTTAAAAATCCAATCATGCCATATAAGTTAAAAAAACATTATTCCCGTACTTTGGCCAGAAAAGTCAAAAAGTACCTCGTATGAAAAACGACAAAAGATTCCTTTCATATCTTTTACTAAAAACTCACAGAAGGGTAAAATTGGATTTAAAAAATTGTAGGTGGATGGAAATAATATTACATATTTAGGAAACATGGATGTGGATGATAAATATTCCCCAGTAAATTCTGAAGTATAAATAATCTCGGATAAAAATAAGATTGTGAGATTTTCCCTTACCTTAGGTCTGATTTGCTTTGTAAGTGTACGAACCTCCTGTATAATTATTTAAACAATGAAATTGACTTATTATAGAATCATATTTATTTTTATGATATAATATATGGCCATATTCTTAGCTTCTTATTAGTAATATTTCATTGCTACTTGTTATTCGGGTGTTTATTAATTTTTGTTCTTATGTGTGTTTTGTCGAATAAATTATTATTTTTCTCTTTAGGTTATAGATACCTCATTTCTAGAATGGTATTAGTGTAATATATATCATATTAATTCATTCAATTCATTTATATAATCATTATGCAATGAAGATCATGTAGAACGAGTCGCATCACATCGTGGAGACGGTATTCCGTACGTACACACGAGCGATGATATCCTTCCCATGATCATGGAATTGTATTGGAGTGTATTCATACTATTTAAGAATCAATATCAATTTACAATAATCATATATAGTTATTATTTACACCATTATACCCATCCAAGTAAGGTGATTGTGGAAAATAGATTACACCACAGCGTGGAGACGGTATTCCGTACGTACGCACGCGTGGTGATTTTGTTTTTCGTAGGATGGATAGATGGTGAAATAGGGTTGCTTCATAGTTATAATAACATTAAATTATATGAGTGATACTTATGTTATTACTTCATAATGAAACAACTAAATAAGAATAAGTGGAAGAGGAAATAAAGTTGAAAGAATGGTAACGGACATTACCTCTTCTTTGAAGCGCCTCTTTGAGACCTCCTCTTAGGGCACAAAAATTGGTCTTGGAAGAAGACCATGACCTCTAGGATGTTTCTAGGGAAGTGGAGAAGAGAATTTTGTATGGTTTGGCAGAGCTTGAAGGCTCAAAGTGGTGTGAGGAAGAGAGGGAGGAGGAGCCCTTTTATAAGGGAGGAGAGGGCCACCTTTGGAAAAACAGAAAATATTATTTTATTATAAAGTCATATTCGGTTTTTAATAGCTAAAAATTGATTTATTTCGAATCTAAGGTGGGTATGAGTCGAAATAGTCTCATCCAATAGAATCTAGACAATTTTAGGTATCTATTTTAACCTTATCATTTAGATTTAACTTTAAGTTAGATAATTTAACTTTTACCGTGTCTTGTTGTTTTCTTACACTATAAGGTTAATAAATGTACTATAACAAGACAAACGAACCCCAAGTTGTTTATTATTAATATATATAAACTTATCTAAGTCATTTGGTGGAACCTTAGATTTTTAGGAATAAAATAACAATTAATAATATAATATTTGTTTTAAAAACAATTTTATGTCAGTTTTGACACTATTTGGTAATTGATTTTTGTGAAAATCATAACAGAAATATTAGATCAAAAAAAGTTAATTAAATCAATACTAACATGCCATATTAACCTATAAAATTATTATAATTCATAAAAGTCTCAAATTACATTTATTTGGGTATGTATAACATCAATTATGTCAACATTTCATTAATAAGATAATTACTCCATCATCATTGTGTCATAAATAAATTAAATTATTTATTGCCTAAAAATTAAAAATAAAATACAATTATGTAGTAAATATTTTTATATTTCTATGTAATATTTATAGTCTAATTTATCTTATGTATAACCCTATATTAAAAATGAATTAGTTATTAAACTTTGATTTTAACTATTTTAGCCCTTCTTTAAATAAATTAATAATAAATGTCCTAATCTAATCCAAGTGGGCCTAAATGGTCATATTTTATTTCTAAGGTTGTTTTTGGTCTAATTACACTGATACAATATAATTAGGACATGTTTTATGGTAATAATAATAACATTCTTACCCTTAATTACCCTATTTACTTTTAACCGTGGTAAAAAAAAGTAAAAAGTTACTATTCACCAAAAATTATTTTCATCTCATTGAACCACATTTTAGTCCGGGATATTAACCGTGTCTCTTGGATTTTCTAAATTCCACTAACAGAAGCGGTAAAATTAGGTTTTATGTAAATTTTCAAATTCTCCTAGGAGGTGGGTAAAAGACGGTGAAAAGTTCAATAAAATTTTTATATATCTAAAATTATTATAAAATGACTCCAATGAGTTGAATTGAACTTATATAGGTATTATGTATCAATTTTGACCTAAAATAAATTTAAATAAAATAAATAATTATTTAAATAAAAAGTCGGTTTTTAAATAGTAACCGAGTGTTTTCACTATTCATCAAAAATTGATAGTTTTCAGAAAAATACCAGAATTTCACCCTAGGCTAATTTCAATATTCTGAATCCAAAAATGAAGTCCATTTTGAAAGATAAAATTTAAAAAAATTCAAAAAGTGCATATTACTATTCATAACGGGTAGTTTTAATAATATTTTAATAGCATATCGTTGTTTAGTGAAACTCGGTATTGCGTACAACGCAAGCTATCGAGGAAGGCCGAGGATGCGTCTACAGAAAGACAAGCTAGTGTTGTGTGTAGTTAAAGATTCCTTTGATGATTTATATAACATAAAAACAAAATATCTCTCATAAAAATCTCGGGTGTTACATTCTACCCCCCTTAAAATGAATTTCACCCTCGAAATTCGTCACTTTGTAATAAACAGATGAGGATACCTCTCCCTCATCATATCCTCAAGCTCCAATGTAGCTTCTTCAAATTGGTGGTTCCTCCATAAAACTTTCACCAAGCGAGTGGTCTTGTTCCGTAGGAATTTTTCTCTACGATCCAGAATCTCTATTGGTTTTTCTTCATAAGAAAGATCTTTCTCCAGTGGTACAACTTCTGAGTTGAGTACATGTGAAGGATCAAGTATGTAATTTCTTAGGAGAGATACATGGAACACATCATGAACTTGGGAGAGATTCGGTGGAGGTGTCAATCGGTAAGCTACCTTCCCAACACGATCCAGTATTTCGAAAGGACCGATATACCTAGGTCTCAGCTTTCCCTTCTTTCCAAATCTCATTACTCTCTTCCAAGGAGATATTCTTAAGAACACATTATCACCCACTTCAAACTCTATGTCTTTTCTTCGGTTTTCAGCATAACTTTTTTGTCGACTCTGAGCTGCTCTAATGTGTTGTTTAATAGATCTGACCTTTTCTGCCATCTCATAAACAAGATCAGGTCCTAATAGCTTTCTTTCCCCAATTTCATCCCAGCAAGTTGGAGTCCTGCATTTCTTTCCATAGAGAGCTTCATAAGGAGCCATCTGAATACCGGAGTGAAAGATATTATTATAAGAAAATTTCACCAAAGGTAGGTGTTGATACCAACCACCTTTGAAATCTATAGAGAAAGCTCTCAACATATCTTCTAGAGTTTGAATTGTCCTCTCAGACTGACCGTCTGTCTGAGGATGATAAGAAGTGCTGAAACTCAACTCTGTATCCAAAGTATACTGGATACTTCGCCAGAACTTCAAGGTAAATCTAGGATCCCAATCAGATAAAATGTAAAGTGGTAATCCATGAAATCTTACCACTTTCTTCACATATATCCTGGAAAGCTGATCCAGAGAGAAATCATCTCTAATGAAGTGTGCAGACTTTGTAAGACGATCGCCTATGACCCAGATAGCATTATTGCCTTTGAATGTTTTAGGAAGTCTGGTGACAAAGTCCATAGTGATGTTTTCCCATTTCCATTCAGGTATGGGTAATGGTTGTAACATCCCCTTAGACTTCTGTCTCTCGTCTTTAACTTGCTGACAAACCAAGCATCGAGAGACATATTCAGCAACATCTCTTTTCATGCCATCCCACCAGAAGTACTCTTTCAGATCCCTATACATCTTCGGGCTTCCAGGATGAATAGAGAATGAAGAACTATGAGCCTCATCCAGCAGCTCCTTCTTTAATTCTGGGATGGGAGGAACACAAACCCTATTCCTGAACATTATTATCCCATCACAATCAAGGTTGAATTCAGGAACATTTCCCACCTTCTTTTGTAACTCTACATCTTATTTCTATGCCTCTTTAATCTTCACATGTATAGATGGTTGAACATTCATTTGAGAAAGATACGATTTTTCCCCTTCCATTATAATTCCAAGATCCATCCTTTATAAATCCATAAATATTGGATCTTCTGTGATCCTCATCATGGATAAGCTAGCATGGTCTTGTCGACTTAATGCATCTTCCACCTTGTTTGCTTTCCCAGGGTGGTAATGAATTGAGCAGTCGTAATCCTTAATCAGCTCCAACCACCTTCTTTGGCGCATATTCATCTACTTTTGTGTGAAAATATACTTTAATCATTTATGATCAGTATAAATATCACATCTTTCTCTATAAAGATAATGCCTCCAAATCTTTAATGCAAAGATTACTGCAGCTAACTCCAAATCATGAGTTGGGTAATTTTTCTCATGGATTTTCAACTGTCGTGAAGCATAAGCTATCACCATATCATTTTGCAAAAGAACACACCCCATACCCTTCTTGGGTGCATCACTGTAGATCACAAACCTTTCTCCACTACAAGGAAGTGTGAGTACAGGTGCACCGTATAACCTTCTTTTCAAATCCTTGAAATTCTCTTCACATTCCTCCGTCCAAACAAACATAACTCCTTTCCGAGTCAACTTGGTGAGTGGATTAGATAATCTTGAAAAATATTTCACAAAATGCCGATAACACCTAGCCAAACCAAGAAAACTTCAGATCTCAGTTACTGTTGTTGGTCTCGACTATCTTTCGATAACCTCTATTTTTGTTGGATCCACAGATATCCCCTCTTTTGAGATTATGTGACCCAAAAATGAAACTTTTTGAAGCCAAAATTCACACTTGGTAAATTTGGCATAAAGATTCTCCTTTCTCAGGGTCTTCAATATAATTCTTAAATGATCTTCATGTTCTACCTTGCTCTTTGAATATACAAGAATATCGTCTATAAAGACTACCACAAAATGATCAAGATAGTCTCTAAAGACTCTATTCATCAGATCCATCAATATAGCAGGGGTATTAGTAAGACCAAATGGCATCACTAAAAATTCATAGTGTCCATACCTTGTACGGAAAGTCTTCTTTGGTATATCCTCCCTTTTGACCCTTAATTGATGATACCCTAAACGAAGATCAATCTTGGAAAATTATTGAGCTCTGCGTAGTTGGTCAAATAAGTCATCAATGCGCAGGAGAGGATATTTGTTCTTGATATTGATCTTGTTAAGTTCTCGATAATCAGTGTAGAGTCTCATTGATCCATCTTTCTTCTTAACAAAAAGAACAGGTGCTCCCCAAGGTGTTGCACTGGGGCATATGAATCCCTTATCAAGATTCTCTTGGAGTTTCTTCTTCAATTCCTGCAACTCAATTGGGGCCATTCTATAAGGTGTCTTTGAAATAGGTAAAGCACCCGGTATGAGTTATATTGAAAACTCAACTTCACGATTTGGTGGAAGACCCGGTAATTCCTCCGGAAAGACATCATCGAACTCTCGTACAATGGGAATATTCTTAATCATGAGTTTCTCACCAACCATTTGAGATAAATAACCTTAATTTAGTGAAATCAAGACCCATAAGATGGAAGAAATTTCCACTGGAAGGTTATGTTCATCGTTGCATCGATAGACGATCATAGATTGATTTGGAATATGAAATGTGACTTCCCTTATTTTGTAATTTATATGATATCCATATAAAGAAAGCCAATCCATGCCAAGAATCACATCAAATTCTACTATAGGAAGGATCACAAGATTTGCAGGAAGAACTTTCCTACAAACCTCAATCGGTGAATAATTATAAACTTTTGATGCAACTGTTGTGCCATTAGGGGTTGTCATAGCTAACTCAACATCTAATTGTTGAGGTAATATAGAGATACCCTTAGAAAATTCTTCACAAATAAAAGAGTGGGTGGATCCAGAATCAAATAAAACATTTTCTACTTTAGAATGGATGGTAAGTGTACCTTTCACCACTTCGTTATCGTACTCCACATCGCTGATAGAAATTGCATGTGACTTTCCTTTGTATTTGGCCTTAAGAGTTTTGTTGACGTCGATAATCATCATCAACCCTTGGATTTGGGCATTGATTGGCATAATGCCCCATCTCCTTGCACTTGAAACATTAAAGTGTAGTGGGATCATTTTGTGTATCCCTTCCTTTGTTTTCATCATTAGACATCTTCTTCCCATTATTTCAACATCCAATTGCCTGATGACCTTCTTTTCCACACTTATAACATTTTCTTGTCCCCTTAAGATAATTTTCTCCATGTTTCTTTCCACACTTTGAGAATAAGGGAAAACTCATCTTCTTTTCAGTGTGGTCTTTAGATTTTCCTTTGAATTCCATTTTCCTCTTCTTATCAAACCCATGTGACTGGTGGGTTACACCAATCTCTATCTCAACCTTGAGAGCACATCGAACAATTTCCTCGTAACTATTGAAGTCCCTTATGGCTAACGCCCTTCGAAGACTTGGTTTTAAGCCACTAAATAATCGATCAATCTTACTCTCAGGTTGGATAATAATACTAGAACCGTACCTTGCAAGTCTTGTAAAATTTGCTTCGTAGGTACCAACGGATTCATCATCCTTTTTCTTCAGTTCAAGAAACTCCTTCTCCATCATTGTTCGAATAATACAAGGGAAATACTTATTGAAAAATAAGTTCTTGAACTCATCCCATTCCATGGACTCAATTTCATCCCTTTGCCTCGTATTCTTAATAAGATTCCACCATTGATCAGTATCACCTTCCAAATGATACACTGTTAAGAAGACTTTATCATGTTCAGAACATTGAAGAACTAAAAATTTCTTTTCAGTGGTACTGATCCATTGTTCATCCACTAATGGATCAAAAGACCCACTGAATGAAGGTGGACGCTGCCTCATTAAGGATTCAATAGAATGTTGCTACTTCCTTTGATCGTTTGGAAGTCCTTCATGATTCATAGCTTGAGAAAGTTGTGTGAGCATGGCTATAAGATTTTGCATTCCAGCTCCCATAACGTTTGGTTTCTCAGGGGGACAATCATTGCATTGCCCGTCACATTCGGCATTAACACGGTTCCTTCAGGTTCCAGCCATTGACTAAAACCAAGAAGAATAGTTTGAGAAAGACTAATTATAATAGGAAAACTACATAGTCAAGAATAAAATTTCACACTTAAGGTCTTATCATAGGTTATTCATGGACATTTCTAAAACACTATGATTGTGTTCTATGCTTAGACATATCCTTAGGGTTCTTACTAAGGCTTTCACATCCTAGTTTCCAAAGGTTGACTATACCTTTCCTTTGATACCAACTATAATGACCCATACTTTACATACATTGTTAATACGTAAAAATTGAAGCATAATTATTACAACATATAGCAAAACCATGAAAGGACCGTAAAGGTATAGTGTCATTAGAAACTGGGAAAAAAAACAACTGGTTCATAAAGTATCTACATTGCCTCCCATTTATTTCATCATATCTAGAGTCCCTTTTGGCATATCCTACTTAATAACCTTATTCCTGACCTGGGGAAAGAAAACATACAAAAGGGTGAGCTCAAATGCTCAGTAAGGGTAAACAAAAGAAATGTCAATCACATCATATTAATAAGAACATATCATTTTGGAAATCTTAACCTGTAAAAGAGATCATAATTTCATAACATGGGATAAATCATAGTAGTGAAATGTAATCCCAATAATAATAACTTAAAACATGAAACTTTGTGGCATACACACATAATCATAGAGAATCATTTCTTAGTAGTCAAGACTCATAGCCAATACTATCTTAGCGGACAAAGTCCATTTCTGAACCGAGTTCACTCCACGTTTTAGTCCTGTTTCATTGAACCGGTTTAAATTGTCGTTCCAGCCATGTCTATCTCATGAGATATAAATCTTTACCCAATTAATTGGAGGGAGATATAGGTATCACCCATCTCATAATGATACCATTCTTATGTGTGCCACAAAATTATAAACCATACATCATAACCTAACCGATGTAATAAAAATGGGATTCTTAAACATCGTGACATCATAAAATAATTCATATAAGATAAAGGAATTCATAAAAATAATTCCATCACAACATAATCAAATAAATTTAATAATAGGGATAGAAATATAACCCTATATTATCTTAGATGGAAAATAATTTTGATAAAACACTTGAATTCCATTCTTGAGGAAAATTTCCTTTCTACTTCAAAAACATTTTCCTTTCTTAACATGTCATACAATTTTAAACTAAAAGAAGTTGATTAAAAATAAAATTGAAAACTTGTAAAGGAAGCTTCTTGGAAATAATGTTTTAAAAATCCATTCATGCCGTATAAGTTAAAAAAACATTCTTCCCATACTTTGGCCAGAAAATTCAAAATGTACCTCCTACAAAAAATGACAAAAGATTCCTTTCATATCTTTTACTAAAAACTCACCGAAGGGTAAAATTGGATTTAAACAATTTTAGGTGGATGGAAATAATATTACATATTTAGAAAACATGGATGTGGATGATAAATATTCCCCAGTAAATTCTGAAGTATAAACAATCTCGGATAAAAATGAGATTGTGAGATTTTCCCTTACCTTAGGTCTGATTTGCTTCGTAAGTATCTGAACCTCCTGTATAATGATTTAAATAATGTCATTGACTTATTCAAGAATCATACTTATTTTTATGATATCATATATGGTCATATTCTTAGTTTCTTATTAATAATATTTCATTGCTACTTGTTATTCGGGTGTTTATGCATGCAAGTAACATTTTTTATTTATTTTTAAAAACCACCATACAGCAAACCCAAAAGGAGAAACATCATGGAAGTCTAAAGTAATGTAAACCCAAAGAATCATTGACAACCAAATTCATTCCCTCCTTTTGAAACGAACCCAAGCAAAAGAAAGGGAACATACTTTGATTTGATGATGCTAGAGATGCCAAGAAGTCTGCAACCATGTTCCCCTCTCGCCATGTATGAGAGACCTCTGTGCGGTTACCCATGGGAAATTTGCACTTTCTTATAGTATATACAACGCTCCATGGGATACTTCTATTTACCATCAAAGAATTGTACAAAACCATGGATTCTATCTCCACCATTCTAAGACCGATCTGTCTTTGCCTACATACCTCCAGCCCAGTCTCCATAGCCCTTGCCTCCGCCTGCAGGATATTGCCTCTTCCATAGGAAGCATCAAACGTTGCAATGACAGATCTCATCTAATCTCTCATGACTCCTCCCCCTCACATCTCCCCCATGACAAGCGACCCATCTGTGTTAAGCTTAAAACACTGACCCGTCGGATGCCATCGAACCCACCTTCCCTGCGCTGAAGAATCCACTCGATTGTCATTAACGAGATTCGGGAAAGAATGATGCACCGAGTGCGCTGAGTGGAAATATGGACACAGGCGAAACAAATCCAGCAGTATATTCTTCATTCGAAAAAAAACATGAGATGTCGAGGCATGATTATGACGAACCACATTTCGGACCTACCATATAATCTAGCAACCAGCAACAAGAATTATGGTCCGAGCCTTCCTCTCTGGCCCATAGGAATCTGTACCCCTAAACCATGAACTTAGAAAATCCTCCTGCACCCCTCCATATGCCTCCCAACCAAAAAACCCCTGAAAGGTCTTCCAAATCCCCCTATCCCATTCACTGTCGTAGAAAAGATGGCCCACTGTTTCATGATTTGAAGCCCTGCAACACCAGCACTTAGAGGCCATATTCACACCCATATGCTACAGATTTTCATCAGTAGTAAAAGCTTTGTTCCTCACAGGCCACACCATAAAATTAAATTTAGATGGAATCTCCTTGCACCACAAAGTCACTCCCCATGGGTCTCCATTTGACATATCCCTTGTCACACGAATGTAATCCTTGATAGAAAAAATACACAATGTCGAACCTGTAAAAATAAGTTTATAAGGATCATCACTGATAATAATTCTATTAAAAAGAGCAAGTTTATCCTCCTCAAGGATGGCCTGAATAAATTGAGGATATCCAGAGGCCTCACTAAAAGATATGTCCGGGATGGGGAAACCTGAGAAATACAACTTGCCCACCCCCCAATCATGTTTCCAGAAGTTGATGTTTCTTGTTCCCACTAGCCACTGAGAGTGCTGATGTAAAACCACCATGAAAGGATGAATTAGGTTCCATATCTGGGAATAATTGGATCTCTGTTCCCACATATTCTGACCATATATTTCTTGCATAGTCCTTCCCCAAAGGGATCGACCTTCCAAAACATCCCACGCAAGCTTTGCATGAACCCCTCCATGGATGAGGAGACACTCCTCAAATTAATCCCACCTTTGGAGAGAGATCTTTCAAGATGTTTCCCCGAAGCCCAATGATGTCTTCCCTCCATCTACCCATCCCATATAGGTTCCATTTCGGGTGTTTATTACTTTTTGTTCTTATGTGTGTTTTGTTGAATAAATTCTTATTGTTATCTCTAGGTTATAGATACCTCATTTACAGACTGGTATTAGTGTAATATATATCATATTCATTCATTTAATTCATTTATATAATCATCATGCAATGAAGATCATGTAGAACGAGTCACATCACATCGTGGAGACAGTATTCCGTACGTACGCACGAGCGATGATATCATTCCCATGATCATGGAATTTTATTGGAGTGTATACATACTATTTTAGAATCAATATAGATTTACAATAATCATATATAGTTATTATTTACACCATTATACCCATCCAAGTAAGGTGGTGGTGGAAAATAGATTACACCACGGCGTGGAGACGGTATTTTGTACGTACGCACGCGCGGTGATTTCGTTTTCCGTAGGATGGATAGATGGTGAAATAGGGTTGTTTCATACTTATAATAACATACCAGTATATGAGTGATACTAATGTTATTACTTAATAATGAAACAACTAAATAAGAAGAAGTGGAAGAAGAAATAAAGTTGAAAGAATCGGTAACGGACAATACCTCTTCTTTGAAATGCCTCTTTGAGACCTCCTCTTAGGGCACTAAAATTTGTCTTTGAAGAATACCAGGACCTCTAGGATGTTTATAGGGAAGTGGAGAAGATAATTTTTCAGGGTTTGGCTGAGTTTGAAGGCTCAAAGTGGTGTGAGTAATATAGGGAGGAGGTGCCCTTTTATAAGGGTGGAGAGGGGCACCTTTTGAAAAACTAAAAATATTATTTTATTATAAAGTCATATTCGGTTTTTAATAGCTCCAAATTGATTTATTTAGAATCTAAGGTGGGGATGAGTCGAAATAATCTCATAAAATAGAATTTATACAAGTTTAGGTATCTATTTTAACCTTATCATTTAGATTTAACTTTAAGTTAGATAATTTAACTTTTACTATGTCTTCTTGTATTCTTACACTATAAGGTTAATAAATGTACTATAACAAGCCAAACGAACCCCAAGTTGTTTATTATTAATATATATAACCTTATATAAGTCATTTGGAAGAACCTTATATTTTTAGGAATAAAATAACAATTAATAATATAATATTTGTTTTAAAAACAATTTTATGTCAATTTTGAAACTATTTGGTAATTGATTTTTGTGAAAATTATAAAAGAACTATTAGTTCAAAAAAAGTTATTTAAATCAATACTAACATGTCATATTAACTTATAAAATTATTATAATTCATAAAAAGTATCAAATTACATTTATTTGGGTATGTATAACATCAATTATGTCAATATTTCATTAATAAGATAATTACTGTATCATCATTGTGTCATAAATAAATAAACTTATTTATTGTCTAAAAATTAAAAATAAAATACTAATATGTAGTAAATAGTTTTATCTTTATAATGAATATTTATAGTCGAATTTATCTTATTTATAACCCTATATTAAAAATTATTTAGTTATTAAACTTTGATTTTAACTATTTTAACCCTTCTTTAAATAAATTAATAATAAATGTCCTAATCTAATCCAAGTGGGCCTAAATGGTCATATTTTATTCCTAAGGTTGTTTTTGGTAGAATTACACTTATCCAATAGAATTAGGACATGTTTTAGGGTAATAATAATAACATTTTTACCCATAATTACCCTATTTACTTTTAACCGTGGTAAAAAAAAGTAAAAAGTTACTATTCACCAAAAATTATTTTCATCTCATTGAACCACATTTTAGTCCTTGATATTAACCGTGTCTCTCGGATTTTCGAAATTTCACTCACAGAAGCGGTAAAATTAAGTTTTATGTAAATTTGCAAATTCTCCTAGGAGGTGGGTAAAAGACGGTGAAAAGTTCAATAAAATTTTTATATATCTACAATTATTATAAAATGACTCCAATGAATTGCATTGAACTTGTATAGGTATTATTTATCAATTTTTACCTAAAATAAATTTAAATAAAATAAATAATTATTTAAATAAAAAGTCGATTTTTAAATAGTAACCTAGTGTTTTCACTATTCATCCAAAATTGAAAGTTTTCAGAAAAATACCAAAATTTCACCCTAGGCTAATTTCGATATTCTGAATCCAAAAATGAAGTAAATTTTGAAAGATAAATTTTAAAAAATTTCAAAAAGTGTGTATTACTATTCATAACGGCTAGTTTTAATAATATTTTAATACATATCGTTGTATAGTGAAACTCGGTATTGCGTACAACGCAAGCTATCGAGGAAGGTCGTGGTTGCGTGTAAAGAAAGCCAAGCTAGTGTTGTGTGTAGTGAAAGAATCCTTTAATGATTTATATAACATAAAAACATAATATTTCTCATAAAAATCTCAGGTGTTACAAAACTAGTTACTAAAATGGATAATGTTCCAACTAATTATGAAGTTGTAGAAATTATGGTGTAAGGTATTCGTCATTTTTCCTTATTTATTAATGTTATAATGGAATCAATCTTCTCATAAATTGATGTTTTTATTTGATAAATTTTTATAATATAAAATATCAATTCACTATAATGATATAATAGGAGATTTTAGGTACCATGTGATAACTTTTGGGACTCGTGAGTCACTTTTGATAATATGATTCTAATGAAGGGAATTATTTTTAGATGTTTTAATGTTTTTTCATAATGTTATGGGAGTGTTTTTAAAATCAACTATATTATTTTTATATTCCATTAAGAAAGGTAATATCATTCAATTTAACTTCAATTGAAGTAATTTTAATCATAGAATTCACTTTAGTACATGTATTATAAATGGTGGGGGCACTAGTGAATTTTCTCCTCACATTGGAGGTTTTATTTTTTTACAGAAATTATTTAATGATTCTTCTTATCCCATTATTTATCTTATTATAAAATAAAATTAAATAATTAAAAACTTATGTAATTAATTTTCTCCCAAAAGAAAAATAAACATGGTTTCCATGAACCTAAGTAACATGTTAGCTCAAATTTCTTAGGAAAGGGAATGTTTCTTAGAGATTATTCAAATATTGGAAGAATTAAGATCCTTTCCTCTAATATCAAGTTATGTGGTTATGGTTCTCCATTAAATTAGACTAACATCCTTTATTAAGAGAGTTTCAACAACATCCCTTCTTTAATAAATAAGTATCATATTGGATTTCTATGGGTACAAAGTTTCATTGCGGTGGGAATTTCAACACCCACAACATCACTATTTGATATATATTTCATATATTGATTGTTTAGTGTCTTTATATAGTTTTTTAAATGAATTATTGAAGTTTTTAAGGAATTTTATTGATGAGTAGTTTATGTGAATAGTGTTTAAAACTTTACACAAACAATGCATTCCATAAAAAATATTTCTGGTAGCTATTTCAAGTTTATCCACGGTTTTCTGAAACCTAATTCAAAATCATGTACACAATTATAACCTAAATTAATTTCTTTCATAAATATTTTTTAAGGGATTATTCACCATGTTTCTAACTATATCTCTTATAAATATACTAATAATCATCCACTATGGTTCTCCTCTATTTTTTAATATTTCCTTGTTTATTTGTCATCAATTCAAGGTGTTCCATTAAGGTTAGTTGATCAATATATTCTCTACTCATGTTCTTCTATATTATCCATCCACCTTTTTATTGTAATATTTTCATGGAGACCTAATGGTTTAACCTTCAAAATTATTAGATGTTTTTTCTCCCCCCTCCAAACCTATGTGTTTGGAAATTTTAGAAAATCAAATTTTATAAGGTTAAATGGGAACACATACAACATATTCTTAGATGATGGTGAGTGGAATTATATACTTTCTTTTCATTATGAAACTATAATGGATTTCTTATTTCTATTGGTGATATAAAAATTTAAAACCTATATTATTTATCTAAAATTGTACCAAGATGAGTTTTTCTTATTTTCTACCATGTATCTTTTCATATAAAGGGTAGTTTTTACCTATAAATTTTATATTAATACCCAAGTATAATCTTTCACTCAGGGCATTCAATGAAATTCATACAATTTTATTCGTATGAAATAACCAAAAAAAATTCCCATGGATGATTTTTTTATAAATTATAAACACTAACTAAAAAAATATGGTATTGTTTTCAATAAAAAAGTGGGTAGGTTCGTGTTTTATAAGATATATTGACTGTATAGTAAATTAATGAATCCATATATACAATTTTTTTTTTGAAAATCCACCTTGTGGCTATTTATTATTATCTAGAATTATTATTTTATTTATTTTATAGTTTCATTGAGGTTAACTATTTCTGAAGGCATAGTTGGAAAATTAAATAAAGGGTTTGATTATGTTTTTCCACACTTGAATATATTCCCCTTGGTTATTGATTTTGATATTATTTATTATAGTGTTAAATTTGAAATGAATAAATAATGGATTTATTATGTGAATGAAATGGGTTTTTTCTTTTAAGGTTGTTTAGAGGAGTGGGGGTTTATTTTTTATGTAATATTACACTGATATTATGATACTTATAGTTTATTTCTAACCTATGTTTAGGGTATCTTGGGACACCTTGGTTAGTTAAGTGGGAGTTTTAGGGATGAGTGTTGTACTAATTGAGAAATTCCATTGGCTAGTATCCCCTTTAGTTTATTGTTTCTTTGTCTGAGGATTTTTCTAATTTTGAAGGATAAAAAAGTGTGTATCAATTTTTAGTGTATTTAGGATCTTAGAACATACAAATAATGATTCCCAACTTGGTTATGTCCAAGAATGTCTAATTAGGGATAATATTGTTGTCCCATTATGAAGATAATTATATGTTGGGTGATGGATTTCATTATGATTGAGTACACTTTTTTTCATTTATAATGATTAATGTGTAATTTTTATTACTTAGTAACATTTTATATAAGGTAATTTTTATATTTTATTAGGCTCTTGTAATTATATATACTCATTATCATGATTGTATTCTTTTACTTTGATACCTATTTTTTCTCTTTATTTTATTGAGGTCCAAAGTATTATAAATTATTTCATAATTTATTAATGCTCAATGATGTTTTGGATAGTTTAGTAAATGTTATTTTCATTCTAATAAATAATTACTTTTATTAGTATCATTAAAATAACATAGTTTTTAAAATATAATCATAATCAATTTACATATGGTAGTTTTATTCCCATAAAACCAATATTAGTAATGAATGTTTGAGTTATTTTTTGTTTTATAAAGAAATAATTTTCAAAAAAAATTCTTATGTTATTTTGTTTTCTAAAATCAATTGGATAATTTGGTTAGTTTTATTTTAGAAAAAAAATTATATTTTCTTTTCTAAAAGGATTTTTATAGAGTATATGGTGAGATCCTACAGGTCATGTCTTCTCTCACGCCCTGCTTTCACACTTCATGTGTATATAGTTTTGTCTAATCTTATGTAGGTTAATCTTCTATTCATTTGATCTAGTGGTTGGTCTAATCCTTGGTTTTGGTATGGAGTCAATATAAATTATATAACATTTATTTATATATAGATATGGGTAGTTGGTTTTATTTTTTTCTTGTAAATGAATATGTATTATACTACCATTGTCTATGCACGTCCACCTCATCCTTCCATACTCATCGATATTTTATTTTTTTCATACATCAGGTCGTGTATTTGGTATAGGGTTATATATTCAAAGGTTGTAAATTATGGTTATGTTTATTTCTTATGTTTAGTGTCATTATTTTCATTATTTAATTAGTTCCCCATTTGATTAGTTCTATTTTATAATATGGTTATTCAATTAGTTTGTAAACTATAACTTATGGAGATATCATTAAAATTTATTATTTGGATTATATTATCAATTTATACTCTATTATAGTAAATCATTTCCCAATTGAGTAATTTTGAAACCCAAATACTTTTTTTCATCCCATAATGGCTAGAAATGCACTTTTATCCAATTGGATTAGAATTTTGGGTACCGTGTTGAGGTAACATGGGTTAGTTCACTACACTATTGGTTATATGTATATGAAATATAAACATAAACCACTTCTAGATTCAAAATCATAAAAATATTTTTAGGATTTTTTACATGGGAAAAACCTCAACACTTGAAGGAATGGGGAGGCCATTCCACATTTTTTATTGTTATTTTAGTATCATATCTTCATCTTAGATCTTTCTCATCAATTCACCTATTGTGGAATGATTTTGGAAAAATAATACTATCTATATTGGATAGGAATTTAGTACAAAACTCAATAACTTCATAAAAAATATACCACTCCATAATACAAATTTATGGTAGAATTTGATTTCTGAAAAAACCTTCCAATATCTTCATAAATTATTCAATAAATTTTATCTATTTGAAACATATGGGACCAAAAATCCAAAAATCCATTTCTAAATAAATTATAAACTAAACAATAATATAAATGAATGGTGGTGGAAATAAAATTTCAATTTGACATCAACTTATGAACAATATATTATTTTCAGCCTCATCAATTTAATAACTTTCCTCGATAATGATTTTAAAAAGAATCATATCATAGTTATTATATTTTGGGATTTTTTTAGAAATATTCTTCAATTCTGTTTTTTTAAACGTTTTTAGGTAATTCGCCTTTTTAAAAAGGTTATTAATGAACTCTTACATGATCTATAGGCCCATAAAACATAATTCAGAGGGACATAGGCATAACTTACTTACACATTTTGACCATAGTTTCACTAAAACACCCCGCCTCAAAACTTCTTTAATGGAAGCACCTAGCTCAGCACATTAAAATGTGGCCATCCTATAATTTCTATATGAAGATATTCATGAGACTTATACTCAATGGATTTTCCACCTTATCCATAAACTATCATGTGTCTAGTTAGGACTTCTAGGTAATTACTAGTAGTCTAATCCATCATCATGAGGATTCACTAGTATTATCAAACCATCCTACATTTATAGCTCGGAGGCCTAGTGGCTATATATCCAGAAATATTAAATCACAATAATCCAATCATGTAATTTTATTCCCTTAAACTTAAATTTATTCACCAATAAAATATTCATGATATTTGAGGAATACCCCTCTGCGACTTTTATTCTATTTAAAAATTTACAAAATTTAAATCTATCATTATTATAAAGAGTTTTAGATATTATACCTCACATTAGTCATAGGTTCTAGCTCTTCCCTATTTTTCATTTCTATAATGACTAATTTAATTAACCTGACCTTGGTCATTATTTTTTGAAATAGAGATTATTATAAAATTCTAAGTAAATTTTATTTTTTTATTTTAGTTTTGGGATCTTCTTCCATTTAATGATTTTGATCTTACTTTGGGTAATTTATATGAATTCATATATGTTTTGGGATAAGGATTGAGTTTAAAAGGAGGGTTTAAAAATTCAGGTGGTCAAGAGTGAGACAATATACAGTATTAAGAATGAAGGTGGAATCGAGTACTCGATGTGGGGTATTGTAACATCCCATATTTCCAAGGAATATTTTTATAAATTTTCCATCTGAAATTTAAATTTTAAATGAAACACTTTCTTTTGATAATATAAACCAAACAATTATAAAAATATTTAACACTTATTTTATTTTCTTATATATGTTTCAAGTATAATAGAATATTATTATAAAAGGGGCATCCCATAGGTTAGGAAATAGTTTATCAAGTATGTAAAGGTCATGTTTATTAATCCCTTGATAGAAGGGAGGAAGGTACTCAATACCTAACACTAGCTTATGTTTCTTCAGTCTTCTATTTTTTCATCCTTTTAAAATATATTTATATTTATTTTACTATATCCATGATTCATTTAACATACATTGTTTCATTTTATAACTATGTTATTATTAGTTTTCTTTACATATCATCATAATAATTCAGTCATTTTAATCTAATCTTTAACAAAACACAATACATATTTTTTATTAATGTAAAATTTTCATTTAAAAGTGTTAAGTGACAAGTTTTATAATAAATTAAAATTATGAATTATTTATTATTTTTATCTTAAGATGTACTTCATATTATTTATAGTTTATAATTATCAATAAATAGTTATAAAATTCTGATAATTTAGTTTTTAAAAATGTAAAATGGTCATTAAAATTAGATTTCAATCATAGTGCATTAATTTTTTCACACTAAAACTATTTTCATGAATATGTATTTAAATGATAAATTTCATATAATTTTATTAACAATTTCATAAAATTCATTTGTTTGGAATTATAAATAATTATTTATAAAACATATAATAAATAAAGGATGATAACAAATATAAATGTAATCACTCAGTGTGAAATAAATAATGTGTACTTTAAATAAATTATTTTTCTAGGTGTTATGTGATTTTATTTAAAACATTAGTTTCTAAATTTAAGAATTTTAATTTTATAAAAATGACTTAATTTTTTGAATCATAATGCTTAAATTATCTTAGATATATTTTTTGGTTTTTTCTGAATAACTTTATTTTCAAGTGAATAGTAACAAAATACAGTTTTTACAAATACTCTGCCTTTAATAACATCATTATGATTTAATAATGACATGAAAATTCATGAAAACTTTATATATACAAAAAAAATTAATTATTAAAAGAATTATATTATAAAAAATTGAATTTTTGAAATGGAGTATCACATTTTAAAGCATAAGTAATATTTAATTCAAATAAAATCTATATTTATTCAATAAATTTAATGAACTGGTACAATGATTTATTTCTGATTTGGTATGTTTATAATGTAAAATAACCATAGTTGTTTTAATAACACTTCAGAAAACCCATTATCGTCATCTGTATTCAAAATTCTTATGCCTAAATGATAAAATAATCAAAAAATATAAACCCAAGAACACTTTTCTCCCCAAGTATAAATATCTTCTCTAATTTCCATTGTAAAAACACAACCCATTTACTTCAAAAATACCATTATATTCCCATTTACCCACTACTAAATCTATTATATCCCTTATGGAATTTTTTGGGTTTCACAACCCCATGCCTTCAACTATTTAGCAAATAAGTATATCTCCAATGAAGAGGCAACCCCGATTCTCTTTATTTTTTCTTTATCTAATTATTTATACTCTCCCACTAAAATTACATTTTTATAATTTTGAAAAAAAATTAATATATAATTATATAACTTAAAAAATTTCATATTAAACTGGTATAACTATTTTAATCTATTTATATAATATACACTCTATCTCTCCCTCTTTTTTTGACATGTCATGATAATGGTCTGTCTAATGTGTATGCAAGAGAATTATCAATGCTTTACTTATCACCACCTACATGGATGTACTATTTAGATTAAATAATATAAATTTATGTTAATTTGTTTTATCTTATCTAGGTAATTTTACAATATAATAAATTACAATTAATCAAAATCACCAAATCTAAGCCAAACCAGATAATTTATATGAAAAAAATGTATTTAAGTCATTCTCTTTTCAAAAAAAATAATATTAAGTAAATTATAATGATTGTAACTAATAAATAATTAAAAATGGATATAATTAACTTTTTAATTCATGTTTTAATAAATTTATTTTATTATAAAGGAGGCGTAATTGTGAAGAAATAAAATTGGTCCAAAGGTAAGGGTTATTTGTTTTAAATTAAATTCATTGAGACATGTACCATTTTTTCTTTTATATATTCAAATTATAGCACTATTTTATTAATTTATTATAATAATTTTTATATCATGATATTTTAAATTACATATAATTATAGCTTTATTTTTTTCATTTATGCAATACAAAAGTTTTCAGGGTTTCTCGTCTCAAAATTTCCTTCTTTGAGACATGTTTGTTTTATGAACCTTTTTCTTTTATGGTTTTTATACTACCTATTTGACATATTATATCATGATTATGTCTTTATTCATGATATTTTGAATTCTTTTTCAAGTTATATCTTTCTATGGAATTTATTTCAAATGTGACCAAATTCGAAATGGTTTTGCCATATCAATTCCATTTTTATTGTGTTATAAACATTTATCATTTATTTTAAAGTTATATTTTCCTTATATTATTCCCTTTATTTTTTAATATGGTGTTTCCTTTTTCTATCTACATAATTTATATTTTCACACCAAAATATTCCTCTTTGATGAATCTATTTCTTCATTTTAAGAAAAATCCACATCGTCTATTAACACTCTTATTCTTATATATACATATTCTTTGTTATGTTTCAGTAATTTTATTATCTATACTTAATTGATTATTTTAAATTCTAAATAATTTTTTATTTCTTTACAAAATTTCTAAAAGGTGAACTTTTATCATTTTTTTCATAGGTATTTTTTGACTTTTTACTAATGAGTGAAAATAATAATTTCTTAATATCTTCTTTTTGAACATATTTTTCTTATAATCATGATCGTTATTCATAATTAAGCTTCCTTTATAAGTTTTTATTTTTTTTCAAAGAATAAAATATTATTCTATAAATTTAGCATTTAAAAAATAATGGATGATGTTTTAGAATAACAAGTAAATAAATTTGATTCTATTAATGAATATTTCTATCTTCCACTCCACATTTCATTTATTTAAATTTATTTCTTTTCAATATTTTAATATTTAGATTCTTATAAAATTATGGTTCTTAATGTTCTATTTCACTATTGGAAATGGATTTTTAAATTTACTTATATGTTTTTTTAAATTAACTTAATAAATATGTATAAAACTCTTTCTTACGATTTTGATTCCATGTAACCCTATACCACTAAATACTCTTCCTATTATTGAGTAATGTTCATTTTCATCCTCTAAATTATTTTATAATCCTTTTGATAGATTGAATTTTGGGTTTCAATCGATCTACTCTTGATTTAATTTTATTCAATTTCATTTGGAAACGATATGACACCCATTTTATTTCTTTGGGTTTTTCATGATATAAATAATGTTTGAGTTTAAGTGGAACACATTTGTATGATATATTATTATGTGATGAGTGGGACTTATATATCCCTCCAATGAATTGGTTAAAGCTTTATATCTCATGAGACAACTATGTAAAATGTATTTTCATGCTCTATAAACTATGATAAATGATTAGTGAAACTAAATCCACTATGGTAAATAGATTGTGATTCATGATCCAATAAGGAAAATAGGTAGTGATTTCTGATTCCCTAATTTAAATAAGTAATAATACATATTACACTATGTGATGGTTTCAAGGATTTTATTGTTCCACCTTTCCATGTTAATTTATATTTAAATGTTATGGTTCTTAGGGCTATAACTATTTTCATATGTTTCAAAGTTATGGTATATGTTATATACTTCAATAATGGTCCCTTTATGATCATATTATGTCATTCCATGATCTTTGATGTTATATATTTCTTATGATTATATCTTATTATTATATAGTCTTTTTAATCATATATTTTTTACATAATCATGTTTTATCACATTTCTATGGTCTATCAATTTTGAAAAAAATTGATATGTTTTATCTTACTGAGTGTTTGAGCTCACTCCTTGTGTTTTCTTCTACTTAAATAAGAAATTATATGTGCGGATATGTGTAGAATGAGGTTCTTATACAAATATTTTTATGGGATATGTTGAATCAATAAATTATAATAATATGTTCATGATTCTTATATCCAAATTCCATAAACCATTAGTTTTGAGGATTTTTTGATCATTGTTAAATGTAAGAAATTATAAAAATGAAGTAAAATATATATATGATTAGCTTTGACATCTTTAACTAGTATTAGAGTAGGGCTTTGTTATTTTTCTAGATTAATACTAGAAAGAATTATTGAAAACCTTAAAGATATGTTTAAATATTAGAAAAAACCTAAAATTTCAGTTCTGTATAGAGTGTGTGGTTTCATATCAATTAAGTCATTTTATGGACACTAAAAATTAGATGTAGGATCTGAAATAGATGAACCAAGGGTAAAAAACCCTAAAAATTTGATTGGGTATTAACTCAATCCTGACTTTGTCTACAATAAGTGATCAAAACCGCACACCTAGTTAGATGCTCTCAAGGGGTTTACTTTAGTTAATTCACATTACCTTTTTAAAACCCCAATATTTTATGCTATATTTCTCTTTAAATAAATTTAATTTCTTTGATAGGCTTCTTTACATGAAACACTATCTATAAATGAAACTCAACATACTATTGAAATATTACTATAGTTATGTCTGAGCCAATAGATTAGTGGGTATGAATAGGATTAACCACATTTTGAAAAATATATTTTTCTTATTTAGTAAAAAAATTATTTATTAATTATTAGTAAATAATTTCTCAATTTACAAAAAACAAATCTATTTAATGCATCGATAATATATTTTCTTCAAAAAAAATATTACATTTTTTTCATGGATATTATAATTAATTTATACCAATTTTAAAAGATGTATTTTATAAAAATGATATCATTTTTAAAATAAGAAAATAAAAATTATATTAGGGTTAATTGTTTTTAATTTCTCAAAAATGGTTTATTTTTTAGTGAATAGGGAACAATACCGATTTTTCAAATACTGTTAATTCATTTTATTGAATCAAATAATATAAAAGTACCCATATGTTTTAAATTTGATATTAAAATGAAATATGATTAAATATATTTATAATAATCTAACTAATTCAGATTTTAATCATTAATATTCATCATTTTGAAATAAGTTAAATTTCATGCATGAAAATAAAAAAAATTTAAAAACTATTTTTCATTGCGTTTTATGAATATATACTAAAATTGATTTATAAAACCTCTAAGAATTGAATATTAAAAATTGTATTTTTTATTTTTAATCTTGTTTTATATATTTTTTAAATAATTTCCTTTTATTTTTTGTCATTATGAATATTAATCACGGTATGTATTTGTCACCTCGATAAGAGTAAATTGGGTAATTAAAGTTTAGAAAATTTGATCTGGACTAAAAGTATACCTAAAAATTGTATTAATTTTTTTAGAGAATTATTATTCAAAAATAACCATAAATTTTACCTAAAAAATCATTTTATTTCCACTTTCCTTTTATAATGTTCTTAATATAATTTTAAATAAACAATCAAAAAATTTTGCTTACTTTGTTTTGTTATATCTGAATTTGTTTGATAAGGATTAAAAGAAGATAATTTCATTTATAAATGTTTATTTTAAATTTAATTCATTATATTTTATCATTTTAATTTATTCTAAATTTTTAGATATTTAATAATTACCTTAAATACTTACGCAACGCCGACACAACATTTATTCAATTAATATAAAAATAAAATAAATGATTTCTAAAATATTAAAAGTAATATAGTTTGGGACATTTATTGGGTTCCATGAAAAATTTATTCAAATATCATATAATAGTTATGTTTTAAATTTTTATATTTGAATGTCATATTTTTTTATGACTTTAAAGTGAAATTAAATGAATAGTGTCAAAAATGACATTGAGTGTATTTTATAAAAAAAAATATTTTGTTAGATTATTTAAAATTTATAAAAATACTATATTTTTTCACGTGAATGGGATATAGTTTAACATATCCACCATGGTCCATTTATGGGTCAATCTTCCTTTTATGACAATATTCTTGACCCTTAAAGAATAAAAATCATGGATGTAGTGGTAATTGTCAAAACGATCAACGATGGTTAAAACAAATAGATAAGGATAAAAACATCATCAAAACATGTCCATATTTTATTTTTTTAATACTATTTATACTCATACACATCATATTTTATAGTTATATCAATTTATATTCAGTTTAACAAGAATATTAATTTATATTACACAAATATTTTAAGTAATTCCATGGGAGTCCCTCCCCTCACTTATAAAAGGACACCCCTTATCACTTCTCCTAAAACAAATTATAGCCATATATCTCAAACAAAACCTAACCAATTATATTATAAAATTCACTATATATTAGTTAGAAGTAATACTTTTCTCAAAATACTATTCTAATAGTCCTTAAGAAGGGATATAAATGTGGTCAGCTGAAGTGGAGGTAATCATCCTACCTAACATCTTTCAATTAATTTCTTCTTATACCTACTCTAAATAGGTGTATTTATAATAAAATAATAACTTAATTATAATATATTTACAAAAAAAATTATTATGATTATGTAACCACAATTATTCACCCTCTTCTCAGTCAAATGGGAAGTGAATGTATCACTCATGTGTACATGTGGACTTCCGCCTCCACATAGTAATTCAATTAATTTTATATCAATATATTTAATGAATTTTTATTATGAAGATTTTAATTTTTAATTTTTATATTTATTTTATAATAATTCTTATTTAATTATACTATCATATTTAACTTCTACCTTCCCATATTTTATAAAATGATAACCCCGCTCGTGCTTACGTGTGGATTACCACTAATACGAAGAGATGTGGTTTTTCTTTCATTTACACATTCACTATAATGTAACAAGGATATATTTAATGAATATATATGAAATATAAAATATAATAATGATTTTTTTAGTTTAATTTTTATTTAACTTTCTTTCATTTCATTTTTCAAAAAGTAAAAATAGTGTTCATGCGTATGTTCGGCTTATTGTATCCATGAACAATATAATTTATTTTTCTATCACTGCCTTCTATAGTTGACTATAAATATATATTTCTATATATATATATAATGCATATATATTATATTTATAGGATGATTAATATTATTTAAATTATTTAACCATGATCAAATTACAATGACTGGAACTACAGAACCAAAGTTCTCATGAAAAACAAAACGGTTAATAGTTATAAATAATGATTTTAATAATAAATTATTAATAAATAGGAATTGAAATGTATTAATTTGGTCATTTATGATATTTTAAATATGTTCATAAATATTATATATTATTATAATAAATATATATTTATCATATAAGAGGATTAAAAAATTTATGAGGAAAGTCTAACTTGAGGTAAGGGATTTCTTTTACAATTTCAATTTATATTAGGATTATTTATTTTTGAATTTCCATTGAGAAAAAATTGAATGGTACTTATCTAAAAATATACTTTAGTTTTATTCTGTTCATTTTAATCATGTAATTTTTAGGTAATATTACCATTTTCCTCTCTTGGTTACTCAAAAATATTGAGAAAATGGTTTTATGAAAAACGGATTATTTACTCTTTAGCCAGAAATATATTTCTTCAATGTCTATATTTTCTAAAAATAATTTCAAAAATTTTATTAGTATTCCCATATTCATTTTTAAAGTAATTTTTACACATGATTTTATTTTTGAAAAAAAATATTCTGGTCATTTTCTGGATGAGGCACTTCTAACTTTTTACTAAAAATGTAAAAGGAATATTTTTTTAACAAAAATGGAATGAATATAATATTCCACTATCCTGATTTCTCCATGATTGGAAGTTTAAATTAAATGTTTCCAAAAAAATTCCCGAGAACAATTTTTCATTAATATTTGGTAATTTTTGATATTTTAATAATTGGTTACAAAGTGAAAATGGTATTTTCCTCAAGATTTTTCCTAGTGATATTTTAGAGGTATTTTAAACTATAAAAAACCCATTTATGTTACAAGAAATATTATAAAATTAAATTCCATTCGAGTCTATTACATTTCTAGATATAATGGTTGGTAGTGTTTGGGGAGATTTTAGTGGAGGCTGGAGTTGCAGCAGATCCACAACAGGAAATACAGACCACGAAAATGTATTACAAGATGTTTAATAGTAGTTCATTTCTTGTGTAGTTGGCGGTTCATGCCTTGAACATGGATAAAGGGTTTCCCATGAAAATGGTACATTCCATTTGAGGGGGGTTCATGATGTGTAATAAATTCAGTTGTTAAATCCTTTCAGGTGATGTGTTTTTCATTGAAATTTGAAATTTTTATATTCTTGAAGATTACACACCGTGTAAGGGTTACATGATGTTTAAACTGGGGGATCCATGGTTTTATGTTCTTCTATGGATGAATATTCATTCATTAAACTACTTCCCTTCTCTATTATTTTAGTAGAGACTTATCTTCCCTGAGGATTTCTTTAGGCCCACTTCCTCCCTCTTTGATTTGTAGGTTATTATGGTTTTTAATTGGAAATCCATGGAAATTACATCCTTATTATTGGTTAGTTTCATCCTATTCTTCTTCAGAGTTTTTCTGTGGTGGTTCAGTTTAGTTTGGTTTGTGTGTTGGGTTTATTTTTAATTTTATATGGGTGTGGTGTAGGTTAATCCATGGTTTCTCATGGTCCGGTTGTGGTTTGAGGCCATTTTTTCTCACCCTATAGTGTGTAGAAAGTCAGTAAAGCTTCCTTGAAGTAGGGAATCTTTCATTTATATTTATTGTACATCATATGGTTGTGATTTTTTTTTTCTTATATATGGTTTATGTGTGTGCTGTATTAATCAAATATAAAGAATTTTTAAAAAATTAAATTGATGAGTAAAGGGTTTTCATTCACATGTTTTTACAGCTTTGTTATTATTGTGATATTTTGGACTGTATGTTTTTTATGACTCACTGAATATTGTGGTTGTTGGGTGATTTCTTTTCACTGGTTGATATTTTTTGTGACAATTTTGACTGTTGTGATTTTTATGATATCACACTAAAATGGAAATTGGTTAAACACTTATATTTATCTAAGGAAGTGGTTTCCCCAGGATTATGGATTATGTGATAACACCACTAATATTAAGTACAATGTGATAAAATCCCCTTAGTAAATCTATAAAATTATCTTGATGTTTTTTTATGTGTGCTCATGCTTACAGAACGGTGATGTGGGGTTGGGGAATTTGAGGGTTTATAGTTTGTTGGTCGTGATTTTTGGGTTGGAGAGGTTGTTTGGTCATGATTTTGGGGAAGTGAGGTGGATTTTTTGTCATTATTTTAGGTAGATGTGGTGATGGTATTATTGGAATGATAATATTTTTATGATATGTGGTTTTGTTGTGCTATATTTCTGGGTAGTGATGGAATAAATAAATAATTTAATAATGATTTAAATGGAATGGTGTGGTTTGGTTAACAGGATTGAAATGAATGATGAATAATTTAATGGTGGGTTATGTGGTTAAATGCGGATGATACTAAATAATTAAATGAATGGGTTGGATAAGGGTAATTTTGTAGAAATGTTAAATGGGTTTTGTGGATTATTTTTTTGTGTTTTGAATTTATAGGTGGAAGCGAAAGTGGAAATATTGGGAGTTGGTTATTATATGGTTGTGAAACCAAAGGATAGGCTTTAGTGTGTGGATATATATATATATATATAATATTATATTACTTCTGATTTCTATATACATCCCACCAACCACGATCAAACTATTTCAACACCCACATAGTCATGCAAGGGGTGATTTTTCTAACATACGATAAGTAGGATGGGTGTATAGGTTCCTAATCATTCTCATTCTCTCTTTCAGGTGAGGTAGGTATTATATAAGTGGTGATGGATTGAGGTCTATTATTGCAATAGATATTGGTTTTGATAGCCCAGGTGTTTTCGGGGGAGATGTGATTATGCCTGTGGGGAGGTGAACCAGGTGTCTTTGGGCTAGATGTGATATGATCATGCTTCTAGAGTGGATTATTTTGGTGTTTATTCTTGGTAGAAGGAGGATATGAGGTTTACTTCATAAATGTTCATGATACCATACTACATTTCTTATTCTTGTGGATGTTTTGTGGGTTGGGTGTTTTTAGGCAAGATGTGATATTACCATTCTTGTAGGGAGATGGCCCATATATCTCTAGGCATGTTATGTTATAACCATGATTGTAGGTCAGTGTGGTATACTAAAGATATGAGAGTGTTGGGATGTATTCCATTGTGGTGTGAGAGTGGAATATCAATAGGAAAATAAGTATAGGGTACCCTATATCAATATGGTTCTTTTTATATTATATTACATGGCTTGAGTTATTTGGTGAACATGCCATAGTGTGAGGTTGGGTTTGGTTAGTATACCTGTTTAGGTTTTGTTTAGTTATTTTGTTTTCTCATTGGTGCATTAGTATTCTCTTTTCACATGTACATGAGAGACATAGGTTTTCCTACTGAGTATACTTGTATGATTACCCTATGTATATAAACTATTTTCAGGTTTCCAGGAGGATTATGTGGACTTTGATGGACCATACTAGCTTAGAAATTTGGATAGCTACTATTTTATTGCTTTAACTTTTCTTTATGGAATTTACTTTAGAGAATTTTATCTATATCTATTTTATTTATAAATGCATGTGGGATGGTTTTGGTTTCTTTTTATATTATGTATTCAGGTTTTTTATGGAAGATTTATCTTATCTCCTGATCCTATAATATTATAGTGGATAATTCCTCCCATTTCATGATATTTTTGTACCCTCGGCACTGGTTTTCAACATGGGTCCTACTAGAGGTGGGAATCAGGGGTTATTATCACTATCCTCTCATTAAGTTATCTTTGGAGGGAGGGGGTCATTAAAGAGTGGCATCATATGGAGGTTTTTTTAGAAATAGGATTGAGTTAGGGTTTAGGAAGAGTGAGAATTTTATGGGTTGGTATAGAAATAGTTCAAATTGTCCTTAGTGAATGACATAGGCTAGGGAGACCATCTAGGACATGAGATTTTAGGGGGCCCCATGATCTAATGCATGGACTCTGAGCTTATTGAACGACCAAGTGAGGTGGACCTGTTTTATGGATAGAGACCTAGGATAGGAAAATGCGATATAAAGACTTGTGTTCTTGATTGAATTGGGTTGTTTTGGGAAGAATAAACTGAATTAAAATTAATCTTAATAAAATTTCATACTACCTAGGCTTAGTAAATCTTTGATTCCTCTTTCATCTATGGATCATGTTCATCTCCCATGTGTAACTCAAGGAATTGAGGTTCCTCAAGACAATACAGTTGATCATTGTAGGGTTGATTTGGTATAGGAGGATGAGGATTGAAAGATGGAGTTATATTCCATTTCAATTACAGGATTTGGGGAAGTATACTGGAAATATTTTCTATGTGGAGACAAATAGAAATTTGGAGGAGGTTGAGATCGCTTTCAGATTGATCCAGGACCTGATGAAGTACTGGATTTCTTTAGCTATCATTAAAATGTGGGGAGTTACATGTCAGTGGTGGATACTATATCTGGGGGATTATGAGAAGGTATATGTTTTATGTGTTTAAATTCATAAAGAGTTCCAGATTGAGTTCCATTCATCGACCTTGAAGGTGGTGAAGAAGTAGGAGATTCTTTCTCTTGAATGGTAAAGTATGTCAGTTTGAGATTTGGGAATAAAGTTCAAGTATATTTTACCATTTTCCCCATATCTTTTTCTAGATGACTATTATCATGCGAGACATCTTGAAGAGGCACTTCACCCTTTTTTATAGTATGCATTTACTCCTTTTACATTTTCAACATATCTGTAAATTCAAAAT
The DNA here is from genome assembly GCA_963277665.1 of Viscum album. Taxonomy (NCBI): domain Eukaryota; kingdom Viridiplantae; phylum Streptophyta; class Magnoliopsida; order Santalales; family Viscaceae; genus Viscum; species Viscum album. The sequence continues at coordinate 1,298,456,810 of OY728140.1, read as the reverse complement.
AATGGGGAAGTGATGAAGTCGATACACTCATGAGGATTTTTACCATGAGAGGGGAACTATTAGTGTTCCTTGAAGAGAAGAGTTTTCAATGGTATGTCTCATGCACTATGGCCTTTAATGTTTCAACCACCAGGGATTCAACCTCTATAGCTTCCTTTATGGACATTTGGAGCTAGTCATTTTCACTATTTATTTAGGGGATTTTTTTTTGTTTTTTGGTTGTGGGGTTTGTATCCATCACCAATAATAGTTTTCAGTGGTTTTCTAAGCTCAGTTTGGGGGATGTGGATAGGTTCAGTGATATCCTAAGTAGCAGTTTCCAGTGATACCATTCCCACAACAGGTAAATAAGTCTTATTCTCTACCTAGAGGAGATGGATTAGGTAGAGGCTCACCTCAGGATGTTCCTAATGTTCAAGGACCTTAATTTGAGCATGGTTTTATATGTGGTTATCAACATAGAGGTAGAGGAGATAGGTTTAGTTAGTTACATGTAGAAGAGGTGCTCGTTCTAGGGTTTCAAAGATCATTAGAGGTACAATTAGTTTTTTTAGTACCATTGTTAATGTTATGTTTGATTTAAGAGATTAAAACTCCTTTTTTATACTCACTCTAATCTATGATCTTGGACTAGATGCAGAGAGGAATCCCATTCCCTTCGTACTGACTATTCTATTTGGTGGGAAGACCAGGTTTTTTATGTGTGTTGGGGGAATGGACTGATGACGGGGCTTCATCAGTCTCATGGGTATCTTTTCTTTCTCCATACTGTAGAGACCCAAAGCTTGATGTCCATGTACATTACATTACTTTTCTGGAATACTTAATACATAACATAAACAGACACAAAATTACCATAATAGTTTAGTGTCTTTGGAAACTCGGAAAAATAATCTTCTAATCATGGTGAAAGATCTTCAACATCTCCCATAAAGATATTCCCCTTTTTTTCTTACCTAATACCATTCTTTATATCCTGGGGAAAAGAAAACATAAAAAGGGTGAGCTCAAATGCTCAGTAAGGGTAAACATAGAGAACATAAAACAATCCATAACATTTGAATGAAAAAACTTGAACATAAAATCTAAACATAAAAATCTTGAGCAAAGACATAAATCTTGGAAGTATGTAAGGCATATATCATAATGGAACACCAATCCTGATAAAATAGCATGGGAAGAAAACATGTAATTTTGAAAAACCATTAAGCACATGTTATTATTTCCATAGTAGCCAAGGCATTCCTACCAAGACCATCCTAGTGGACAAAGTCCCTTTCTGAATTGAGTTTACTCCTCGTTTCAGTCCTGTATCACTGAACCGGATTAAACTGTCATTCTAGACATATCTATATCATGACATATAAATCTTCACCCAATGCATTGGAGGGAGATATAGGTCCCACCCATCTCATATTGAAATCATTTTTATGTGTGCCACAAAAAAATCATAAATCATTCATCATAACCCAAAGAATAAATTGGGTTTCATAAACATCATTCCATCATAACATAATCCATATAAAACAAATGGATATCATTTCATCATAAGAAAAGTGAAACCATATAAATCATAGAAACATTATACTTGAAAAATACACATATGAAATAATGTCATCTTATATGGAAAATGGTTTTGATAAAGCACTTGAAATGAATTCTTGAAGAAAATATCCTTTCTTCTTGAAAATCATTTTCCTTTCACAAAATGACATTCAATTTTAAAATAAAATTATTTTGTTAAAAATAGTCATGAAATATTGTAGAGTAAGCTTCTTGAAAATAAGGCTTTATGAAACCGTAAAAATTAGTTCATGCCGTATAAGTTAAAAAAACATTATCCTCATACTTTGGCTGGAAAAGTCAAAAAGTACCTCCTATGGTAAACAAAAGAAAGATTCCTTCCATATGATGTGGTAAAAGTAGAAAAGGGTAAAAATTACTTTAAACATACATGGAATAAAAGTAAAAATTTTATGATAACATTTTGAGAACTTATGGACATGGATAATAAACATAACCCTAGTAAATACTTACGAATAAACAATCTCGGATAAGAATGAGATTGGAATAATTATCCCTTACCTTAGGTTTGATATGCTTCTTACGTATCCGAACCTCCTGTATAATGATTTAAATAATGTCATTGACTTATTACAGAATCATATTCATTGTTATGATATCATATATGGTTCACTTATGACTTTATATTACCCGTTCTTTTGTAAATCCATGTTAAAGCAGCGTTTTGGGTAAAATCGTACGTGTTTCGACTTGTTGTTCTTGATATTATTATTACTTATATCAAGATTTAATTACTTCTAGAATGTAAATCATGATTTATATATAATAAATATTCATCATATACATATATATGATATATTGATAAATGGAATGAAATACACCGTTCATTGAAACAGTAGGTCGTACGTACGCATGAACGTTGTTTTCGTTTCCTTATTGAATTGAATGGAATTAAGTAGATGACATTCATATATACATACATAAATAAAGTATCATTATTATGTCATATATATCATTATTATTCATTATATATACTTTATATTCATTCATGAATGGTTGACATGGAGAATGAATCTCATCGCGTCTTGGAGACGGTAGTCCGTACGTACGCACGAGTGATGATATCATTCCCATGATCGTGGAATTGTATTGAAGTGTATGTATAATATTTCAAAATTATTATCACTTTACAATAATCATATATAGTTATTTATTTACACCATTATACCCATCCAAGTAAGGTGGTGGTCGAAAATAGATTACACCACGATGTGGAGACGGTATTTCGTACGTACGCACGCGCGGTGATTTTCATTTTACATAGGATGGATAGAAGGTAAAATAGAGTTTTTCATATTTATAATAACATATCAATTTAAAATTAATACTGATGTTATTACTTTATAATGAGACAACTAAAGAAGAAGAAGTATAAGAAGAAAGAAACTTGAGAGAATCGGAAGAAGAGATTACCTCTTCTTCGATACACCTCCTTTAAGCCTTCTCTTAAGGAAGTAGAGTTGGACTTTTGAGAATACCAGAACCACCATAATTTTTATATGGAAGTGGAGAATATAAATGGTCAGGTTTTGGCCGAGCTTCAAGGCTCAAAAGTATGTGAAGAGAAGTGGGAAGGGGTTCTCTTTTTATAAGGGAGGAGAGGGGCACCTTTTCAATTCTTAAAAATATTAATTTATAATAGATATAACCCCACTTAAAACCCTCCAAAAATGACTCATATTCGAATATTATATGATATATGGTTGTAATATAATCAACCAATAAAATTTATAAATGTAGGGAATTTATATTAAACTTTATCAACTTGATTTATCCTTATTTAATCTATTAAATTTTATTTGTGGTAATAAGATTCTAAATTTTAGATTGTTATAAATAATTACTTATGTGCTGTGAATTATCCATAATTAGATAATTTATGAAATTTTAGACTATTTAAATTCAAATTTATAATTTTTAAATATTTTTTGATTTTTAAACAATTTAATAATATGATAGTTTTATAAAATAACGATAGTGTCAATTTTGACACTATTCATTTATTTGAATTTAAATAAAATACACACAGAGGATATATTCAAAATAAAATATTTAATAGGTTTCTAAAATGTCATAGTAATCTAGAAAATTAGTGTATCACATTAAATAGGTCATATAATATTTATTTTAATATTTGTAAAACCATTTATTTGATATTTCTCTTAATAAAATAATTACTACAGCATTTTTGTATAATTATTAAATATACTTATTTATTGCATAAAAATTAAAAATAAAATTCTAGTATAAAGATAAATCTTATAACTTTCATAAGAATACATTTAGTCTGATTTATCTTATAAAACACTCAACTTTTAAAATGTAATATTTATTAAATTATGAAGGTCACAACTTTGACATAAAATAATATAAGTGTCATAATCAATTTTATAAGACTCTAAACGGTTATATATTAAGTAATTTTATGCTTATGGTGTAGTTATACTCTACCAATAAGTTTTGGTCAGGTTTTTGGGCCTTTTAATGGGTATTATTATTTCAATAAAAACTATATTACTGATTTTTCCCTTAATAAATAATTTCTGGATCATTAATGTATCACCATTAATGACAACTATTTAATCCCTAAAAATTCTGAATAAATTATCATTATGTAGGTAATTTTATTATATTTCTGTATACTATTCATGTTCGAAGTTTTATGAATTTTATCACTAAATTTAAATTATTATGCTTATAAGGTTTAAGAGAGTGACATGTTGTCACTTTCTTTGGTTTTAATAATAATTAAATTATTTTCATGGTCAAAAGTCCATAAAATGAATCTAATACAACCCTTAGGTGATATGGGTCGGCTTTTATCCATAAAATAGAATTTTGGAATGTGTTAGGGTATTTTTATAATTTTATATTTACCCTTAATTACCTGATTTACCCTTAACTATGGTAAATAAAATTTACCGTAGTTACTATTCATAATTCCCAAAAAGTAAAAAGTATCCAATTAACATAATTTATACCCAATGATTCCAAATATGGAATCCATTTTTTTAAATTTAATACATAGAAGTTGCAGAAAATAAATTAAAATTAATCCCGTTGTCGAATGAAAGCGGATTTTTGTTTAAAACATTGCAAAAGATTGAATTGATTTAACCTACGACTTCAATGTAAAATCAATGCTAATGACATAAATTATATTATATGGTAAAAATATATTCTATTTATACTTTAAAATCATTCAATATTATAATTTAACCACATAAATTATTACGATGAAAAAAAGTTGATTTTAATTAAAATATAGTGTTTTTTTACTATTCATTAAAATATGAAAGTTATCAGAAAAATATCAAAACTTTATCCAATGTAAATTTTTATATCCTGATTCAAAAGAATAATCTTATTTTGTAAAATTTAACTTATAAAATTTTCAAAAATTATATTTAAAATGGGTGCGCCATCAAAAGGCGGCAAAACTGCATTTTTTGAAACATACTTATTTTACCTGAAAAAAAAATTATTTTGTTCTCATACCATGTTCTAGAAAATGTGTAAGAGGAATAATAATTTTATAAAAATCAAAATGTAGTTAATACTATTCATAAAGGATAGTTTATAATAATATTATAACCATATATCGTTGTTTTGTGAAACCCGGTATTGCGTACAACACACGCTGTCGAAGTAGGTCGCGATTGTGTGTAATGCAAGCCAAGTCAAGGTTGCGTGTAGTGAAAGAATCCTTTGTATAAAATCCAACCATATTTAATTTATAAATTGAATACATATATATATATATATATACACTCAATGTTCCGTAGAATAATTACTATCAAACAAACTTGAAATTGTGTGTAACACGATCCAAGATTAGTGTTACGTATACTGCAAGCTAATACGGTGTTGTGTATAGCGCAAGATAATCTTGGTGTATCATAAAACAGAAGATATGAATGAAATTAAAAAGAATATATAAAATCTCAGGATGATACATTCTACCCCACTTAAAATGAATTTTGCCCTCGAAATTTGTCGGGGTTATAAATCTTTTACTATTCATAGAAACCCACATCGTAAAAAGGAATACTAAAACTTAATTTTAAAAACTAAAGTATGAAACATAATGATTACCCAAAGTAACTCATCATTGGGTTTCCATATAGGAGAAAATAGGTGAAAATATGGATATGGAAGATAAATCTAACCATCAAGTTCTGATGGAGAGTGGTAGAGAACAAGGCTATGAAAAATCCATCAATCACAAATCCATAAATTTGTGATGATCTAAGGTACCATCTGATTCACCAGATATTAGAGTACTAGGAAAACATTTTTGTTTTTCAATATCATTTCCCTAAAGTTGAAAATTTTGAATTAGAATAAATACTTACTTGATTTTGGTACAATTTCATTGTTGTTCGTGCTTTGAACAATTTTCACTTCATATCTTAAAGAAATGAAGTTGAATTTTTTATTTGTGAAGTGTTAGTAGAGCATGTGATGGAATGATGGGTTACTCCATATATTTCAAACAAAATATTAGAAAAAGTTATCAAATATACATAAGTTCGTCTTTGGTGAGGTTAATCGTATACAATTCCAAAAATGAATTTATACTTCATCTATCATATCGCTTAATAAAATAAAACTAGTTTCTACTGACTAGGGAATTCTTGTAGCCTAGTGGGAGGAGGCAAAGTCTTGTCTCACTTCGGTTGTGGGTTCGATTCCCACAGCCTTGTCCGACGCAACGGGTTTTCTCCCTTCCTGCAGGTTGTCCTTTTTCATCATTATGACATTCCATCAATAATATTGAAAAAAGTTCTAGCCATAAACAATACTAACTTGGGTCCAATATATTCCATTCAAATCATTAGTCTTATCCAAAATACATATGTCAAATCTCATAGTATAAATAAAATGACCCCTTGAAATGTCACATAACAAGCACGTGAATACCATCATTTATACGATATATCTTGTTGGTCACATTCCAAACATGTGAATACCTTAATCATGTATTCTTTTGAGAATGAATACCCATTGAACCTTAATGAAAACATGAATGCTGTCAAAAGTTAACTCTTTCCACATACCAAAATCCCAAAAATTCTATATACTCAAACCATGATATCACTTAGTCCTTATATCAATCATGAGCTCATTTCATTTTTTTCATTATCCATTAATTATGCGCATATCATCTTCTTTCCAAAAATATCTGAATAACCTTTCATGGTTACCAGTACCATTCAACATATAATTTAAAATAATTTAGGAAAAACAATATTGTACCAATCCTTAGATGATTCTTTATTCCATAGTACCATACAATAATTCCACTAACTTCTTAAACCACTGATTGAGCTTCATCATTTCTTTAATCTAATATTTCATTTTTAGTCTCTTCATCACCATCCACATAAATACTAACCATATGACCATGCTGATTCTATTCATGAGATTTTCCCTTAGGGAATTGGTTTGAAAAATGCCCATACATTCCACATTTAAAAAATATAATCATTGATGATGTCGTAGCAATACCATTATCCTTATCCCTGGTGTTAACTGAACCTTTTCCTTTGCACTTACTGGCTTTGTCTCCTTCTTTTACACACCCAAAGCATCTTCCAGTTCCTTTGAAACAATCCCCTCGATGCCTCTTCCCACATGATTTACATGAGGGAAATTGAACTTTCTTTCCTCTATGATCATCATGAAACTCCATATTTCTCTTATTATCTAAGTTGGGAAACTTACCAAAGTTTAGATTATTGATCATATTATGAGATTTCTGATTAGGCATAATAACGATGTTTGGAATTCTAAATCCCATTTCTTTTGGTTGCTCTAGAATAATATCATTCCATTGTCCGTCATATCCTTCATTATTGTGAATATTCCTGTTTCCAGCCATTTTCTAAAACCCAAGAAGAATAGTGTGAGAGGCAAAAATCCTGCTAGGGAAAACAATATAGTAAAGGGGGAGTACCATCAATATCTAACATCTTAGGTTAAATTCTATGATCATTACCGTAGCTCTAGGACTATATCCTATACGTATACTTATCTTTAGGTACATCCCTAGACATACCTTATAAATATCTCTAGGGATCTCACTAACTTTTTCGCATCCTAGTTTCCAAAGTTTAACTAAACCTTCCCTCTGATACCAACTATAGAGACCCAAAGCTTGACGTACATGGAAATTTAATTACTTTTGTGGAATACTTAATACATAACATAAATAGACACAAAAAGACCATAATAGTTTAGTGTCTTTGGAAACTCGGAAAAATAATTTTATGATCATGGTGAAAGATCTTCAATATCTCCCATAAAGATCTTCCCCTTTTGTTTTCTTACCTAAGACCATTCTTCATATCCTGGGGAAAAGAAAACATAAAAAGGGTGAGCTCAAATGCTCAGTAAGGGTAAACATAGAGAACATAAAACAATCCATAACATTTGAATGCAAAAACTTGAACATAAAATCTAAACATCAAAATCTTGAGTAAAAACATAAATCATGGAAGTATGTAAGGAATATATCATAATGGAACATCAATCCTGATAAAATATTCTGGGAAGAAAACATGCAATTGTGTCAAACCATTAATCACATGTTATGATTTCTATAGAAGCCAAGGCAATCCTTCCAAGACCATCTTAGTGGACATAGTCCCTTTCTGAATCGAGTTCACTCCACGTTTCAGTCCTGTATCACTGAATCGGATTAACCTGTCGTTCCATCCATGTCTATCTCATGAGATATAAATCTTTACCCAATGCATTGGAGGGAGATATAGGTCCCACCCATCTCATATTTAAATCATTCTTACGTGTGACACAAAACAATCATAAATCATTCATCATAACCCAAAGAATAAATTGGGTTTCATAAACATCATTCCATCATAACATAATCCATATAAAACAAATGGATATCATTTCATCATAAGAAAAGTGAAACCATATAAATCATAGAGACATTATACTTGAAACATACACATATTAAATAATGTCATCTTATATGGAAAATGGATTTGATAAAGCACTTGAAATGAATTCTTGAAGAAAATATCCTTTATTCTTGAAAATCATTTTCTTTTCACAAAATGCCATTCAATTTTAAAAGAAAATTATTTTTTTGAAAATAGTCATGAAATATTATAGAGTAATATTCTTGAAAATAAGGATTGATGAAGCCTTAAAAATCCTTTCATGCCGTATAAGTTAAAAAAACATTATCCTCGTACTTTTTCCGGAAAAGTCAAAAAGTACCTTGTATGGTAAAAAAAATAAAGATTCCTTCCATACGATGTGGTAAAAGTAGAAAAGGGTAAAAATGACTTTAAAAATACATGGAAGAAAATTAAAAATATTATGAAAACATTTTTAGAACATATAGACATGGATAATAAACATAACCCCAGTGAATACTTACGAATAAACAATCTCGGATAAGAATGAGATTGGAATAATTATCCCTTACCATAGGTCTGATATGATTCGTACATATCCGAACCTCCTATATAATGATTTAAATAATGTCATTGACTTATTACAGAATCATATTCATTGTTATGATATCATATATGGTTCAATTATGACTTTATATTACCCGTTCTTTTGTAAATCCATGTTAAAGCAGCGTTTTTGGTAAAATCGTACGTGTTTCAACTTGTTGTTCTTGATATTATTATTAATTATATCATGATTTAATTACATCCAGAATGTAAATCATGATTTATATATAATAAATATTCATCATATACATATGTATGATATATTGATAAATGGAATGAAATACACCGTTCATGGAGACGGTACGTCGTACGTACGCATGAACGTTGTTTTCGTTTCCTTATTGAATTGAATGGAATTAAGTAAATGACATACATATATACATACATAAATATAGTATCATTATTATGTCATATATATTACTATTATTCATTTTATATACTTTATAATCATTCATGACTGGTTAACTTGGAGAATAAATCTCATCACGTCGTGGAAACGGTAGTCCGTACGTACACACGATTGATGATATCATTCCCATGATCGTGGAATTGTATTGAAGAGTATGTATAATATTTCAAAATTAATATCACTTTAAAATAATAATATATAGTTATTTATTTACACCATTATACTCATCCAAGTAAGGTGGTGGTCGAAAACAGATTACACCACAGTGTGGAGATGGTATTCCGTACGTACGCACGCGCGGTGATTTTTGTTTTCAGTAGGATGGATAAAAGGTGAAATAGGGTTGTTTCATATTTATAATACAATATCAGTATATAATTAATACTTATGTTATTAATTTATAATGATACAACTAAATAAGAATAAGTAGAAGAAGAAAGAAACTTGAGAGAATCAGAAGAAGAGATTACCTCTTCTTCGACGCACCTCCTTTAAGCCTTCTCTTAAGGAAGTAGAGTTGGTCTTTTGAGAATCCCAAAACCTCCAGAATGTTTCTAGGGAAGTGAAGAAGATAAATGGGCAGGGTTAGGCCAAGCTTCAAGGTTCAAAAGGGTGTGAAGGGAAGTGGGAAGGGGTTCCCTTTTTATAAGGGAGGAGAGGGGCACCTTTGGAAATCTAAACAATATTAATTTATAATAATTCTAAACCCAGTTAAAAACCTCCAAAAATGACGCATATTCGAATATTAGATGATATATGGTTGTAATATCATCAAAAAATAAAATTTATACATGTAGGGAATTTATTTTAAACATTACCAACTTGATTTATCCTTATTTAATCTATTAAATTTTATTTGTGGTAATAAGATTCTAAATTTTAGATTGTTGTAAATAATTACTTATGTGTTGTGAATTATCAATAATTAGATAATTTATGACATTTTAGACTATATAAATTTAATTTATAATTTTTAAATATTTTGTTGATTTTTAAACAATTTAATAATATGTTAGTTTTATAAAATAACGATAGTGTCAATTTTGACACTATTCATTTATTTGAATTTAAATAAAATCCACACAGTGGATATATTCAGAATAAAATATTTAATAGGTTCCTAACATGTCATAGTATTCTATAAAATTAGTGTAGTGCATTAAATAGTTCATATAGTATTTATTTCACTATTTGTAAAACCATTTATTTGATATTTCTCTTAATAAAATAATTACTACAACATTTTTGTATAATTATTAAATGTACGTATTTGTTGCATAAAAATTAAAAAAAATACTAGTATGAAGATAAATCTTATACATTTCCTAATAATACATTTAGTCATATTTATCTTCTAAAACAACCAACTTTTAAAATATTATATTTATTAAATTATGAAGGTGACAACTTTGACATAATATAATATAAGTGTCATAATCACTTTTATAAGAATCAAAACGGTTATATATTAGGTAATTGGTTTATTATGATGTAGATATACTCTAAAAATAAGTTTTTGTCAAGTTTGTGAGCCTTTTAATGGGTATTATTATTTTAATAAAAACTATATTACTGATTTTTCACTTAATAAATAATTTATGCATCATTAATGTATCACCATTAATGACAATTATTTAATCCCTAAAAATTATAAATAAATTATCATGATGTAGATAATATTATTATCTTTCTGGAGACTATTCATGTTCGAAGTTTTATGAATTTTATCACTAAATGAAAATTATTATACTTTTAAGGTTTAAGAGAGTGACATGTTGTCACTTTCTTTGGTTTTAATAATAATTTAATTATATTCATGATAAAAAGTCCATAAATGAATCTAATCCGACCCTTATGTGATATGGGTAAAATTTTATCCATCCAATAGATTTTTTGCATGTTTTAGGGTATTTTTATAAATTTATATTTACCCTTAATTACCTGATTTACCTTTAACTATGGTAAATAAAATTTACCGTAGTTACTATTCATAATTCCCAAAAAATAAAAATTATACTATTAACATAATTTGTACCCACTGATTCCAAATATGGAATCAATTTTTTCAAATTCAATACACAGAAGTTGCCGAAATTAAATTAAAATTTATCTCGTTATTGAATGAAAATGGGTTTTTGTTTAAAACATTGCAAAAGATTGAATTGATTTAACCTACGAATTCAATGTAAAATCAATGATAATGACATACATTATATTATATGGTAAAAATATAATCTATTTATACTTTAAAACCATTCAATATTATAATTTAACCACATAAATTATTACGATGAAAAAAAGTTGTTTTTAATTAAAATATAGCATGTTTTTCCTATTCATTAAAATATAAAAGTTATCAGAAAAATATCAAAACTTTATCCAATGTAAATTTTTATATCCTGATTCAAAATAATAAGTTTATTTTTTAAAATTTAACTTATAAACTTTTCAAAAATTATATTTAAAATGGGTGAGCCATCAAAAGGCAGCAAAACTGCATTTTTTTAAACATACTTATTTTACCTGAAAAAAAAAATTTTTGTTCTCATACCATGTTCTAGAAAATGTGTAAGATGAATAATAATGTTATAAAATTCAAAATGTAGTTAATAATATTCATAACGGCTAGTTTATAATAATATTATAACCATATATCGTTGTTTAGTGAAACCCGGTATTGCGTACAACACACGCTATCGAAGTAGGTCGCGATTGCATGTAATGCAAGCCAAGTCAGGGTTGCGTGTAGTGCAAGACTCCTCTGTATAAAATCCAATCATATTTCATTTATAAATTAAATATATATATATATATATATATACTCAATATTGCGTAGAATGACTACTATCAAACAAACTTGAAATTGTGTGTAACACGATCCAAGATTAGTGTTGCGTATACTGCAAGCTGATACGGTGTTGCGTATAGCGCAAGATAGTCTTGGTGTATCATACAACAGAAGATATGAATGAAATTAAAAAGAATATAAAAATCTAGGGTTGTTACACATACTCAGTCATACGATGTTATACTTGACATATACTAGTTGTATTTATAACATTCTATTATTGATTGCTTTCATCAGAGAGTCATTTTCTCATATGTGGATGGCCAACATGTGGTTTTCATTGGTGAGTGGGGTTGTAAGGTTGGAAATCGATGTGTGGCTACCCTTATTTCTTTTTTGGATATGTTTTCGGTGGAATCGGTTGACTCTATGATAGTTTAGGTACCTAGTTTCATTGGAGAGTTTCTAGAAGTTTTTCCCAAGGAACTTGTGATGTTACCCTATCGATATGATTTTTATTTTGAGATAAACCTACAGTGTGGTGCTTTTTTATTTTGATTTCTTTCTATGAGATGGAACTTCATGGGTTTTAGGAGTTGAGGATTTAGATAGATGATTTGATACATAAGGGTTTTATCTAGCCCAGTATGTCATCTTGGGGTGATTAGGTGGTGTTTGCTAAGAAGGTGGATGATAGTATGAAGTTGTGTATAGACTACTGAAGGTTGAATCAGGTGATGGTCAATAATTTATACCCTTTTATGAGGACATACAATCTTCTCAACTAGCTAAGTGGGATGATCTTGTTTTCTAATATCAATTTTCACTATGGATATCACTAGTTGAGGGTGATGGAGGGGGATATCTAAAATATTGCCTTCAGATATAGGTATGGGTACTTTGAGTTTTTATTCATGCTATTTGGCATTACAAACACACCAACTGCATTCATGGGGTTTATGAACTACATGTTTTTTGATTTCCTAGACCAGTTCGTCATCATATTCATTGGTGATATCTTGATCTACTCAAATTCATAAAAGTATCATGTCTATCAACTCAAAACTATCTTGTTCGTTTTTATACACCATCATCTCTATGGAAATTTGTACAAGTGTGAGTTTTAGACCTCATAGGTTTCTTTTCTTAAGCATGTTCTATCTGAGTGGTGTTTTTGAATAGACCCATCGAAGTTTGATGCAATTGTTTCTTGTAAAGCACCCAAAAATGAGGCATAGGTTCACAGTTTTCTTGGTCTTTCTTGATATTATCAGACGTTTTGTGCCCAATTTTTCTTTATTTTAATCCCCATTGATATATTTTACCCTGAAGGAATAGTATTCTATTTTTAGTGATCAATGATAGGCGGTGTTCAGTTACCTAAACGGGATGTTTTTAGTGCTTCAGTTTCCTGAGGTGGGTGTGATTTTTGAGGTGTTTTGTGACTCTTCCTGTCTGATATTGGGATATATATTGGTGTAAAAATGTGCAGTGATATATAATGGGTTTAGAAAGTTATTTTTCAATTAACGTAAGTATGCCACCCAGGATCTTGAGCTAGCAATAGTTGTGTTTTCAATTTGTTTTGGTGGAATTACCTCTTTGGGGAGTGATTTTTGGTATTCATGGATCAAAATATCTTGAGGTATATCTTTTCCCAGAATGATATGAAATTTTGGTACCATAGGTGGTTGGAGTTTTTTCGGAATTATGGTTGAGATCTCATAAACCTTGGGAAAAGTAAATGTTGTGTACAACACATTGATCAAGAATTCATCAAAAGTTGTTGTTTAGAATTCTAGTTATGCTTAGAGAGTGATGGAGGAGATTGAAACTGTGCACTTATATGTAAGGGTAGATAGTGGTATAGGTTGATTATTTTTGATGATGATGCAATATTATCTGATGTAGCGGGTGGATGTGTCTCAGTGGGGAGACTCAGAAGAAGAGGTTATGTGTGTCCGTGTTGTCCATGGTGATGCTCATAAGGGATGGTCGGAGGATGTTTAAAACCAGGTGTTGTCTCATGGGAGGTTATTTGTTTTGATAGTGGTGCATGGGGGATTTCTTTTGTGAGTTTCATAGATCACCATTGACAGTACAAATATAAGTTTCCATGATGTACTATGGCTTGTGGACATAGTTTTAGTAGCCCCATATAAAATTGAAAGTCAAGGATTTAGTGTAAAATTGATTGGTTTTCCAGTAGGTAAGGGCCAAGAATCATTTTTTTGGAATTTTGTTGCATCCCTTAGATGTTCTTGAGTATAAATTGGATGAAATATTGATAGATTTCATCATAAGGTTACCCAGATATTATGGATTTTGTGATAATATATGGGTGATCATGGATTGGTTGATGAAATCATCCCACTTCTTAGCGATCAAGGATTTGAGCATAGTGTATTTTTTGGATAAGAGTAATTTGGATGAGTTGGTTCAATTTTATAGAGTTCAAAGGTCTATTATCTTGAATCGGGATGCATGTTTTACCTCATGAGTCTAAAGGGGATTTCAACATGCTTTTGACACTCAGTTACACCTCAAAACTTCCTTCCACCCTCAGAAAGATATGAATTAGAGAGGAATATCCAAATATTAGAGAATATGTGATGAGTGTGGATCTTGGAATTTGTGGATCAGGGATTTAAAAACTTGATTTGGTTGAGTTTACTTATAATAATATCTATTACTCTTCCATTGTCATAGAACAATTTGAGGATTTTTATGGTAGGTCATGTCATTCTTTGTTGTAATAGATGGAGGTAGGGGAGACACTAGTTCTTGGACCCAATGTGGTGCAGAGCATGACAGAGAAGGTTCAACTTTTTCGTAAGAGGATAAAAGAAATAAAGTTTGTTAGAAGTCTTTTTCTGATAACAATAGGAGGCCCTTGGAATTCAAGGTTGGGGACCACGTTCTCTTGGTGGTTTCCCCTCGATGTGGGAATTAGAAGTTTTGGTCGGGGGAGTAAACATTCTCCATAGTTTTTTAGGCCCTTTGAGGTGTTGGGATGAGTTAGAAAGGTGGAACATTGGTTGGAATTTCTATTACAGCTAAAGAGGAACCCTAGAATTTTCTATATCTCCCAGCTTCTCCAATATCTTCAGGATGACCCACATGTCATGGTATAGGTAGATTTTGATATCAAGGATGGTGCGACATTTATGGATTGTCCTATAGAGATCAAGGATAACCAAGTGAAGGATATGCGTGGATGTACCATACATTTGGTTTGTGTGTTATGGTGGAATATTTCCCTAGAGGAGAGTACTTGGGAGTGATAGACATCGATTTGAACACAAAACTTGAAGTTATTTTTATTTTTTATTTTCTCTGTTTTTTCTTTGTGATTTAATGTTTAGACCTCATTTTATTTGATGAGATATTTTACTTATTTTTTGGTGTGTGTTTTGTGATGTTTTTTTAAATCTTGGGGCCGAAGCCTCATTATATTATTTAAAGAAAAAACCTCTTTATACTGGGAAGAGGAAGACCCATTATATATCCTGACGGCCCAAGGCCAAGTGGCCTGAATACTAGGCTTGAAAGCGCATTTTTTTGTCCCAAAGGGCCCCTCGGTGAATAGTACTTCTACAGTACCTGGCTTGCTACATTATTGCTGCCACAACAGTACTGTTATAGTGCCCTAATCGTGACGCATTAACTACAGTGCGGTTAAACCTATGTGGGTGAGTCAGTACCTCCTAGAGTGGATAGTATCCTAACATGGAGAATGGAATTTCTAGATTTATATGCTCGGGTCAGTGTGGTTTTTTAGTTGTACAATTTTTATGTGGCTTTGTGGATATGTGGTATGAGAATATTGTGGTTGTATAGTGATTTGGTTGTGTGAGATTGTTTTTTGGACATTTTGTTTGGTGTGTTTGGATGGTGGTAGAATTTGAGGTATAACGAGACCCATTAGAGGTATCTCACGGAGTGGTTGTTCAGACCACATTCCTTCTATGATTGGTTTTGTATTCTAGAGGGAGAAAATCATTTGAGAGGTATCGGATGTAATGGTTTTTTTCTTCCTAGTCTTTTACTTTTCTGGTTTCGGTGGTTGGAGGTTTTTGGGGGAGTTTTTGGTGGAGGATGGAGTTTCAACAGAGCCACTGTAGGAAATACACGTCATGTAAATGTATTACATGACATTTGATGGCAGTTCATGTCTTGTGTATATGGGTGGTTCATATGTTTAACATGGCTATGTTGTATCCCATGAAAGGGTACACGTCGTGTAAGGTGGATTCATGATGTGTAATTAATTCATGTGTCAAATACTTCGAGGTGATGTGTTTTTTGATAAAAGATGAAATTTTTAGAAAACCAAGGATTGCATGATTTGTAATGGTTACAAGTCATGTAAACTGCGGCATCTACATTTTTATGTTCTTTCTCAACCGAATTTTCATTTATTCTCTTTCCTTCATTCTCTCGGATTTTGGAAGATGCCTAGGTGCCTTGAGGATTTCTTCATCCCCTCTTCCTCTCTCTTTGATCTATTGGTTCTAGTGGTTGTTCATAAGCAATCATTGGTAAGCCTTTTGTTCTTATTTTTTGGTTTTCACCTATTATTATTCTCAGTTCTGCAGCGGCGGTGTGTTAGGGTTGGGGTTGTGTGTTGGGATTCATTTTTATGGTCATTCAGTGTGGTGTGGGTTTATTATTGGTTTCTCTTGTTATGGTTGTGGTTTTTAGGTGATCTTATTCGCCCTGCAGAGAGTAGATAGTCAGAAACCTTAGTTGAGGTAGGTAATTTATCATTTCTCTTTATTGTACATCATGTCAGAGGTGTTTTTTTGTTTATATATGGGTTGTGGTTGTGGTGTCTTAATCAAAGATAAATAATTGGTTAAATTGAAATTGATGGGTAAAGGAGTTTGATTTTAATATTTTTATAGCTTTATTATTATAGTGATATTGTAGATTGTACGGTCTTAATTCCCTTTTAAAAATTATGGTAGTTGGGTGATTTGTTTGTGCTGGTTGATATGTGTTGTAACTACTATGACTATTTTCATTATTGTGATATGAACCTAGAATGGAAATTAGGTAACCAATTATATTTCGATAATGAAATAGTTTCCCTAATAATATGGATTGTGTTATAGAACCCCTAAAATAAGTGGAATTTCATAAAATCACCTTTATAAATTTGTAAAATGGTGTTTATGTGTTGTGATTTTTGGTTGTTCTTGTTGTATGATGATTTTTTTATGGGAAATCTTGGGGTTGATGGTTTGTTGGCCATTCTTTTAGGGTAGTGAGGTTGTTTGGACATGCTTTTGGTGAGGTGAGGTGGTTTGTTTGGCTATGATTTTTTGGTCGGAGGGGTGATCTTATGATAGGGATGATAAGCTGTTTGGGGTATGTGGTTTCATTTTACTAGATTCCCAGGTAGTTATGGAATAAATAAATATTTTAATAATGATTAAAATGGTATTGGTTTTTTTGGTTAAAGGGATAGAAACAAATGATAAATAAATTAATAGTGGTTTGTGTGGTTAAATTTGGATGATTCTAAATAATGAAACAAATGGGTTGGATAATGGTAATTGGTCGTAAATGTGAAATGGGGTTTGTGGATTTTTATTTGGTGGTATGAATTTAGAGGTGGCAGTGAAAGTGGGTATGTTTTGAGTTGGTTAGTGTTTAGTTATGAACTCATATGTTGGGCTTTAGTATGTATATATATGTATACTTTCATATTCCTTATGATTCTTATATGCACCCCACTAACATTTTGAACAATGTGTCGACACCCACATAGTCATGTGGGGGTGTTTTTTCCTGATATTTTGTGAGGAGGAGGAATGGCTGGGTACCAACTTTTTCCTGCTCTTTCATTTAGGAGAGGTAGGTATTGCACAAGTTGTGATTTCTAGAGGCCTTTTATTTTATTAGATGATGTTTTTGATTACCTTGGTATTTTTGGGTGATATGTGATCATGCTTATGGGGCGGTGGCCTAGGTGTCTTCAAGAAAGGTGTGATATGATTATGCTTGTGGGTCAGCTTCTAGTCAGGGTCATGCATGGTAGGAGAAGGGCATGAGGTATATGTCATTCATTTTCATGATACCCTAATACTCTAGTTAGGTTTGTGGATGTGTTGTGGACTATGTGTTTTTGGGTGAGATGTCATATTATTGTGCTTGTGGGGAAGTGTCCTAGGTGTATGTGGGAATTATGTGTTGTAACCATGCTTGTGGTGTGGTGTGGTATAAGAAATAGATGAGAGTGAAAGGACATATGATATTGGGGTGTGAGAGAGACATACTAGTATATAAAGTAGTGTGGGGTTACCTATATCGATATGCTTCTTGTTATACTATATTTCTTATCTTGTGTTATTTTATGAGAATTACTTGGTGCGGTTGGGTTTGGTTAGTATAAATTTATAGGTTCTATTTAGTTCTATTGTTTTCTCATAGGTACATTAGTATTCTATTTTCACATGTTCATGAGTGAATTTGGTTTTTCTACTGAGTATACTTGTATGCTCACCCCATATATATTAACTATTTTCATGTTTCTGGGTGGATTACATAGACCATGTTCGGCCTTACTAGCTCATATAGTTAGATAGTCACCATGTCGATACTTTATCTTTCCTTTTTGGTATTTAATTTGGATAATATTTTCTATATCAGCTTTATTTATATATGCATGTGGGATAGTTTTGGTTTCTTTTTAAATTATGCCACGGAGTTGTTTTTTAATTATTAATATTATCTCTCAATCCTACATTATTATAGAGGGTAATTCCTCCAATTTCATGAGATTTTTATAATCCCAGAACTAGTATCCAACCTAGGGCCTACTAGAGGCAAGAATCGAGGGGCCATTATCTCTCTAACCTCAATATAGTATCCTTGGAAAGAGGCGTTTTTGATAGATATGATCCAATGATACCATATTTATTTTTTCTCTAGATCGTTTAGGATTATAAAGTATTGATGTTCTATTTTTTTGATTCAATATGGATAATTATTTATTGATAAAGAATTTTGAGAATGAATTGTATTGATCATTCAAAATTAAAGGAATACAGAGGGTTTGTAAGTAATGGGTGGGACCAAGTTATAAATAGAACCTCGATGCATCGATAGGTATTGGGAGAAAAAATATATTTCATGGCATATTAAATGTGTATTTGTATTACACTTACCCATTTTTAGAAATAATATCTTTGTTGAGGGGCCACGACGGTAGGATTCATGATATCTTAGTTGAAAGGACTAGATCATAAATTTCTAGAATTATACATTTCCTTTATTAATAATTTTTTCCTTTATCCATGTTATTTTAATGTTGATATAATCCAAGGATACTTATTTAATTCAATTATTGATTTAATGGAATGTGTTTTGATTATCCACAATTCTATGTTTTTATGCCTTATTTACTCATGATAAATTTCATTATACATAACCCTTTCTAAGCATTTGATCTCACCCTTTTTTTCTTTTCCCTAGAATTTGAATATGGATATTGTGAATGATATCAAGGATGAAATGATTTCTCAAATGTTATGCTTTCTTTTATATTTATAATTTAATAAGGGAATAATGTATGTATCTAGTTTTCCAAGACTACTAAATTGATCAATATTGCATGGGGAGATTCCATGTATCTTATACCAATGTAATAAAGTAAACACCAAATCTGCATTAATAGATTTGGGGTTTTTATAGTTGGTATTATAGAAGGTTTAGTATGAACCTTTGGAACTAGATTTTAAATAAACATATCTAGCATGAGAATTATGATGATCTCTTATAGTAATTTAGAACTACTACCATTATAGGTTTTTTTATTTTATGTCCCAATATTCATGATGATTATGATCTAACTCAGTGTTTTACACCGTTTAGTGATAGAGCCAAATAGAATAAAGGGAATCAAAACCCAAAGTTAATGTAAAGATTTTCTTACTAAGAAAGCCAATACAGTTGGTGTTGGATCATAGCAGTTCATGGCTATATTAGGACAACTAAATCATGTTATGAAAAATAACCTTGACCATATGGAAAAACCTATTGTTCCATGGTCTGATTCACCAATGTTGGATCACTTTATGTGATAGAAGACTCCATATTTTAAAGGAACTCTGAATCCATTATTAACTGAATAATGAATTAAATCCATCAAAAAGAAAGTTTTGGCATTAGGATGCAATGAAAGTGAAAAGGTTATTATGGAAGTGTATTATCTGAAAGGAGATTTCAATCAATAGTGGTTATTTATCTAAAACACTAAAGAAGTTGAAAAATAGGAAACATAGAATGGAGAAATTTTAAAATGATTATCTTCAAGAAATACTTCCCTAGAGAATAGTGATCATAATTGGAGAGGAGGTTCCTCACTATAATGCATAAATAATAAGATGATCTGGTATAGTAAGAGAAAAAATTTACAAGATTATCTAGGAATGTTAGGGACTATATACATAATTCAAAAAGAAATATTGAATATTTCTTTGATGGGATTTAACTGAGTCTTGAAAGGGAACTAGTTTTTGAAAAAAAATTCATCATATGATGACATAGTTTCAAGTTCCATCAAGAAATAGAAATGATTTTTTAGGTCTTATATCATTAATGGAAGTTAAGAATATAGAAGGTAAGTTAAGAACAAAGGAAAAAAATAATGTTTTAAAGAATAATAATGGGAGGATGTGATTTCCAACATGTGATAATTGTGGAATGAAACGCCCAGGTACTTTCTTATGGGGAATAGGAGTTTTTTTAAGTGTAGATAAATGGGACATAAGGATCTTTAAGGCATGGTAAATAAAGAAACCATTTTTAACTTGTGATTCATCAATAAAGATACGGAGAATCATTTAAACTAATATCCTAGGAATTAAGGGAACTTACCATAGAATAATCCATGGGGAGAAGGCTAAGCTTATGGAATTACTATATAAAAATAGGATTTCCTAAAGATGTGGGGAAAGGTACACTTATTATTAAATATAAAAGTAAAAAAATGTTTTATTTGATTTAGTTTCTACCCAATATTTTCAATCTAAATAATTTTATAAGTGTATCACATCACAACCTCAATGACTAGATATTGAGATGGATTAAAAACTTAAAATGGCTATACAATCGTATATCAATTCTATAGCTATTGTTTGATATAAGTTTGTGGGAATGTGATTCCAATACATATTTCAATTATTCCCATAGTTAAATTTGATGTAATTTTGGGCATGGATTGACCATCTTATAATAGAGACTATATCAATTGTTGAGGAAATAAATTTACATTCGATATTTCGAATCAACTTAATATAATATATCAAGGTGAGGATGAACCTGAACTCCTAGTGGAAATTACTTCCATAGAATGGGTTTTACTACCTATTAAAGAGGGATATTTATCTAATATGGTTAGGAAGAAACTAAAAATTGAGGATATTTCTATTTTATGAGAGATTTATTATATATTTATAGAATATTTTTCTAGTATACCCCCAATTAATATAGTATATTTTTTAATAGAACTCATAGATGGTGCTACACCTATTCTAAAGTCTCCATATATTATAACCCATATTGAATTATAGGAATTGAAGAAATATCTAGATAAGGGATTTATTTACCCCAGTTCTTCACCATGGGGTTCACTTATTATTTTTGTAAATATAAAATATGGTTGAATGGGTCTTTGCATTGATTATGAGGAACTTATCAAGATCACTATTAAGAACAAGTATCATCAACCACATATTAATGATTTTTTTGATCAATTACATATAGATTAATATTTTTACAAGATTAATCTTCGATATGTATATTATCAGCTAAGGGTCAAGGAGTATATACCCAAGATAGTCTTATATATGTGGTATGGTAATTTGGAATTTATAATAATTCTATTTTGACTTACCAGTGCTCCTACTATCGATATGGATATAATGAATATATCTCTTAGATGTTACCTTGAACAATTTGTGGTAGTATTTATTGAAGATATTATTTTTTATTCAAAGGGAAAATAATAACATGAATAATTTTTGAGGATTGTGATGACATCCCTGAGGAAGGATACATTATATTCCGAATTTAACAAGTGTGAATTTTGGATGGAAAAAATCTCATTTTTGGGTTATATAATTTCAATTGAGGGTATATTGGTAGATCCTTCAAAGATAAAAGTTATTGATAAAAGAAATAAACCAACCATGATAAGTTATATCTATAGTTTTCTTTGGTTGGCTGGATATTACCGATGCTTTGTAAGATATTTATCACGGCTATCAAATCCACTCACCAAGTATACTTAGAATGGGGTCAAGTTCTTATGGATATATGAATGTGAGAATAATTTAAAATAACTAAAGAGAATGTTTATCAGTGCACCTATACTTACACTACCCTTTAGTAAAGAAGGGTTTTTGTTATATAGTTATTTATCAATGAAGGGACAGGGATGTTTTCTCATATAAAATGAAATGGTGATATCTTATGACTCTCGCCAATTGAAATATCATGAATAAAATTACCTAACTCATGATTTGGAGTTGGAAGCATTAATTTTTACATTAACTATATGGTGGAATTATATTTATGGTTAAATATGTGATATATATATATATATATTGATCATAAAATATTGAAGTATATATTTAAATATAAAGAGTATAATATACATAAAAAATATTATTGGAGTAAACCAAATATTAAAAATAATCAACACAATACCACCCTATGAAGATGAACAAGGTAAATGATGCTCTGAGTTGGAAAGACTATGCTAGTTTTTCCATGATGAGGATTGAAATAGATTCAATATTTATGGATTTGAAAAAGTTTTATCTTGAAATATTAAGGAAATGGGATAGATCTTATCTTTCTTAAATGAATGTTCAGACATACATCCATGAGATGATTAATAAAGAATAGGAAAAAATGTGGAATTATAGAAAAAGGTAAGGAATTTACTTAGTTCAACCTTAATCAAGATAAAATGATAATTTTCCAGAACTGAGTATGTGTTCCATAAATACTAGACATAAAGAATGAGTTGTTGGATAAAGCCCATAATTAATCATTCTATGTTCATCCTGGATATATGAAGATGTATAATGATCTAAAAGAGTATTTATGGTGGGACAACATGAAAAGGGATATAATTGAGTATGTATATTTATGTCTAATGTGTCAGCAAGTTAAGGCTAAGATGCATAATTCTAATGGGATATTATAACTATTACTTATATCATAATGCTTCAATAATATGTTTTCTTAAAAAATGTTTTTAATTACATTTTTTGCACATATATTATAAATAATTTCAAAAAAATTTATAAAAAGGATTTAATTTTTTAAATTAAAAAAGTCAAAATTATCTTATTTTGAATATTTTTGATTTTTATAAAATGATTGTTTTTTCTATGAATAGTGAAAAATACTAATTTTTCACATATTATCACTTATTTTAATTAAATAAAATTGTTTAAAATTTTAAATATGTTTTTAATATTATATTAAAGTGACATATGATTTATTTTATTTATAATAATATAATTAATTCCATTTTTAATCTGTAATATTCATGATATTTATATAAGTACATTTTAATTATTAAAATGAATTTTTCCAAAAATGGTTTTTCATTATGTTTTATGAATATATATTAAAATTTATTTATACCATGTATAAGAATTGAATCCTAAAAAATTTATTCCATATTTGGAATCAAGTTGTCCAAATTCAGTGAAATAGGTCCCATTTATCTTTTTTCATTATGAATAGTAACTGTAGTAAATATTTATCAACTTGGTAAGGGTAAATCGGGTAATTAAGGCTAAAAATAATGTGAAAATGCCAAACAAATATTCCTTACACTTATATTAATTTAACTTGATAATTTATTATCGACCATAACCATGAAAGGATAAAAAATGTGGCAATTTCTTGCAACTTTCCTTTAATAATTACCTTAATATGATTTTAAATAAATAATAAAAACAAAATGTTATTCTCTTTGTTAATATATCTAATTTTTTTATAAAGATAAAAAGAGGATAATTTCAGTTCTAAATGTTTATTATAAAGATAATGATTTTTTATCATGTAATTTTATTTTTCAATTTTCTTGATTGAATAATTACATTAAATTTTTATGCAACACCAACATAATATTTATTCAATTAATAGAAAAATAAAATAATTGATTTATAAAATATTAAAAGTAAAACTTTTTGGTTGAATTGTTATTTTATATAAATTTATTATATAAATACATATTAATAGTAATTTTTTACAAGTTTATATTTGAATTCCATTTTTTTATGTCAATAAAGTCAAGTTAAATTAATAGTGTCAAAAATGACATTAATTGTATTTTATGAAAAATATTACTTTATTAAATTATTTAAAATTACTAAAAAACAATATTCAGCCAAGATAATGGAATATGGTTTAAAATATCGTCTATAGTATATTTATGGTTCACTTTTCCTTTTATGGTAACATTATTGACCCTTAAAGATTAAAAACCATTGATGTTGTGGATATTATCAAAAGGGTTAACAGGGGTTTAAAACCAAAATATAAGGATGAAAACATCACCAAAACTTGTTCAGATTTTATTGGATGAGATTATTTCGAATCAACCTCATCTTATTTTTAAATTATAGAAATTTGATCCATTTAATCCTAAAAATAAATTTTTATTAATCAAATACTTTATGTAATTCCATAGGTTCCCCTCCAATAATTTTTAAAATTTCACCCCTTCTCTCTTTTATTTACACCACATTAATCCATATATCTTCACCAAACTATATCTGATAATCATTTAAACAAAAATATATATTAATTATTTGTTTTTTCTTCTTAAACATCCATTCCAAGGGTCCTTAAGAAGGGATCTAAAGGATGTCTACCAAAGAAGAATGTAATTTTTCTACCTAGCCTCTTTTAGTTTACTTCCTCTTATACCTCCTCTAAATATATGAATTAATCATAAAATAATAAATTTAATAAACTAAATATACATAAATTTTATTAGGATTTTTTAATCACCATTATTCACCCACTCTTCCATAAAATGGGAAGTGAAAATATCGCTCATGCATACGTGTGGACTACCGCCTCCACATAGCAATACAATTAATTTTCCATAAATATATTTCATGGTTTCTTATTAGGATGATTTTATTCTTTATATATGATATTAATGACATAAAAAATCTTCTATAATTATAATATCATATGTAAATTCTTAATTTCTTATTTATTGGAAAATTATAATGTCACTCGTGCGTATGTGTCGACTACCACCTCTAGAACCAATGTGATTAATTTTTCATTTACACATTACCAAGATTGTAATAAGGATAGATTTAATGAATATATATGATATATATAAAATAATAATGATTTTGGGGAGGTGAATTATTATTTACCATTCTTTTTTTTCATCCGTCTAAAAGTGAAAACAACGTTCATGTGTACGTGTTGCCTACCATCTCCATAATTGGTGTAATTGATTTTTATATCTATAACTTATATAGATGACTCTAAATATATATATAGTGAACATATATTATATTTATATCATTATTAAAATTCTATATATGATCAAACCATGACCACAGTACAAAGACCAGAATTATTGAACCGAATCTATCTTAAAAATGATACGGTTAATACCTGGAGATGATGATTTTAATAATAAATTATTATTAAATGGGAATTAAAGTATTATAAGTTGATCATATAAGATATTATAAGTATATATGTTAATTTGGTATATAATTATAATAAATATATATTTATAAAATAAGAGGTTAAAAAAACTTACAAGGTAAGTCGAACTTGTGGTAAGGGATTTATTTAACAATCTTAATTTATTTCATGATTATTAATGTTTGAATTTACATTGAGAAAAATAGTAAAATAATTTTCTAATAAATCCTTATAATATTATTCTCCTATGGTTATTCATTAAAATTTCAAGTAATATTACCATTTTCCTCACTTGGGTACTTAAAGTGATTGGGATGTTTTTAAAGGAAAATATACATTATTTCCTCCTTAGTCGTGAATATTTTTTTTCCATATCCATGTTTTATAAAAATATTTTCAATAATATTCTTAATATTACCCTAAAAAAGTTTAATGAAATTTTCACACATGATATACTTTTTGATAAGTTTTTTTAAATTAATCTTCTTTTCTTTTTCAAAAATAGTTAATTTTTAATTTTTACTAAAAATATTAAAGGAATGTTTATAATAATGTACATAGGATGAATAGAATTTCCCATCATCATGATCCCTCAATGATTTTAAGATTACATTAAACGAATCCAAAGTTATTTTCAAATAAAATTATTTCATTAATATTTGGTAAATTTTAATATTTTAATTAGTTATTTTAAAGAGAAAGGGGTATTTTTCCCCAAGGATTTTTTTAGTGATATTTTAGTGGTGTTTTAACTTTTGAAAACAAACATTGAGGTTACTGGGTATATAATACAATGTTACCATATTTATTGTTTGTCTGGGTATTTTATGATGATTAATTATTGATTTTTCGTATTCTTGATTCAATATGGATTATCATTTCAAAATATATGGAATTTATAGGATGTGTAAGTGATGGATAGGATGTACAGGTGATGCATAGGGCCTGGTTATAGATATCCCCTCGATGTATCAATAGGTCTCATGAGAAAAAATAGATTTCATTCCATATTAAATGGTTATTTGGTTTAAATTTACACATTTATTAATAATAAGGTCTTAGTTGATAGGCTATAGTGTTAATATTCATGATATCTTGGTTGAGCGGCCCTGATCATGCAAGTCCAAAATTATGCATTTCCTTTATTAAGATTTTAACTTTTTTTTATCCATGTGTTTTTTATGTTGATATTAGCTATGGATACTCATTGAACTCAATTTTATATTAAATGTACTGTGATTTGATTATCTACTATATCGTGTTGTTAATTACTTATTTACTCATGATAACTTCCATCCTACATAACCCTCACTGAGAATTGGATCTCACCCTTTAATTGTTTTCCTTTCCCTATAATTTGAAGAAAGATATTATAAATGATACCAAGTATGAAAAAAAATTCCGATGATATTTTTTATCTTATATTCCCAATATAATAAGCAAATCATGTATGTATCTAGTTTTACAAGACTACTTAACTGATAGATCTTGCATGGGGGATATTCCTTGTATCTTGTACTAATTAATTAAATTAAACGCCAACTATGGGTTACTAGATTTGGGGTTTATAAACACTTTATAGACCATTATGAAGGATTTAAAAATGTTTCTTTTATAGTTTATAACTTGACATATAATTATATAGGTTCTAAACCTAATAGGAAAATAATCATCGATAACCTATATTAAATAATTTAAAAGCTATTAGTTATGGTATATATGTCAATTATTATGTATTAATTATAATTTAATAGTTTTACTTTTTTATATTCCGTATTACCATCCATAAATTTACCTTATTTTAGTAAATGGGTTGAAATGGGTGGAACCAAGTTAAGAATGAGTATGAAAGATAATGTGGTGGTTATTTGAATGTGAAACCAAAAAAAATGGATTTATAATGAAAAATCATTTGGTTATGAATAACTATCTATCTCATGTTATTATTAACAACTTAAAACCTCGATTAATTTTCAAATATAAAAAACAATTGGTGAAAATAGAGTTTCATGAATGTTCAGGTGATAATGACCATAGATAAAAAGATTCAACTTCTTATGTTTTAAATATTTGGAAAGAAGCACCAGGTAAAATGTCTTAAAGGAATAGGACGATGTTTTAAGTGTGTAAAATGAGGACATAAGTCCACAAACATCAGAGTAAAAATGAAGATCCTAATTAAAATGATGGAGGGAAATAAAGGTCTTCCTAATGATCCA
This sequence comes from Viscum album, assembly GCA_963277665.1. Classification (NCBI taxonomy): domain Eukaryota; kingdom Viridiplantae; phylum Streptophyta; class Magnoliopsida; order Santalales; family Viscaceae; genus Viscum; species Viscum album. The sequence goes on along the minus strand of OY728140.1, from coordinate 1,298,428,601 downwards.
CTGTAAACTTAATGTTTCATTTAAAGTGAGATTGGTCACTATGTAAATCAATTCCCTAATCCAAGGTTTAATGAGGATAATAATAATCATTCACTTCTTATACCAAAATAATAATGAAGATTCTATATTATCTCTATTATTTTAGTGGCCCGTGATATTGAATTTTTTAAAGGTACACTTATTCTCTACTTTCAATCTAAAAATGCCTTATCTGATTCTAGACCTACCCACTCCATCATATCAGGTAATTTTCATAAGAGAATCAAATATCTATCCCAATGACTATATACTGAAATATATATGAAAAATATTAGTGGTGAAATCATTACATCCCAATATTATGAATCTTCTTTAATTTAAGTTTGTGGGAATGTAATTCCTACAAATCATATTACTATCCATTTAATTTAATTTTATGTGATCTTGGGTGAGGACTGGATCTCTCTACATAGGGGCCAAATTAATTTCTAGAATTGGGAAATTATATTTCATATCTTGAATTAACCTATGATTATATATCAGTGTGTGGTTAAATATGAACTCCTTGTGTAAATTAGTTCAATTATATGGGTCTTAAAACTAAATCAGGATATGTGTTTAGTTAAAATGGTTAAGAATAAAATAAATATAGTGTATATTATTATTATTAAGTAAAGGATTATTTTATTGTCCTTACAGATATTTGTGTGCTTGATATCTCATTATAAATTATATCTTGAGACTTTTCTATATTATGGATACCCTCAACTATTTATATAAGTGAGTGATAATTAGAATCGGGAGGATATAATTTATTTAAAGGGTTAAAATGTAATATCCTATATTTCTAATGAATATTTATATAATTTTTCTTCTTAAATTTAAATTCTAAATAAAACTCATTCTTTTGATAATATAAACCAAACATTTTCACAGATATTTATCACCTATGTTATTTCCTCATATATTTTTAAGGTATGATGGAATTTTATAGAAAAAGGGTGGCCCGAATGTTGGGTGATATCCCATCATATCTTGAAAGTTCGGGATCCTCAAACCCATGACTAGAGGGTGGAAGGGTCACAGTTCCTACAACTAGCCTATATGTTGTCCTACCTCTATTTTTTCATCCTTTTTCAATATACTTATATCTCTTTTACTATATTCATTATTAGTTTAACATATATTATTTAATTTGTTAACTATATTTCATTTAGTTCTATTTTAATATCATCATAGTTATTAATCCAGCATAATCTAATGGTTAACATAGTGTGATTATTTTTTCTATTAGTAAAAAACTCCTCTTTTAAAATTTTATGTAACAATTTTATAATAAAATAATATTAAAAATATTTATTTATTTTTCAAAGAAGTAAATACTCTTATGTATAATGTATTATTATCATGGAATGGTAATAAAATCTGGATAATTTAGTTTTAATAAAATTAAAATGGACATTGACACTCATTTTCAGTCATAGTGTATAAAGTTTGTCACATTACAACACTTTTATCGATTATGTATTTAAAAGAAAATCATTCTTAATTAGAAGAATAATTTAAAAATATTTATATGTATTAGAACATTAAATACTTATTTATCAATAATATAATAAATAAGGGGTAATTAAACATATAAATATAATCACTCAAAAAGAGAAATATAGTTTTCATTCTAAATAAAATGTTTTCCCATTGTTTATATGATTTTTTATAAAATTTAAATTTATCAATTTCAGAATTTTAATTTGATAAATATGAATTAATTTTTTTAATAATAATCTTAAAATTATATTAGGGTGAATATTTGTTATTTTTTGAAGAATTTGATTTTTTTAGTGAATAGTAAAAAATACAGTTTTTATGAAAACCACAACTTTTATAAAATCATAATAAATAAAGCATGAAATAAAAATTTAATAACTTTTTTATGAATAAAAAATATACTTAAGGATTAAAATAATGAATTTAAAACTATTAAGTTGAATTTATTAATCTGTGTTTGAAATTTTGATGCCTAAGCTATATTTTATTCAAATAAAAAATTATTTTTGATTCTTTTCTTTTTATAAAATGGTTCAGTGATTACATTTTGTTTTTGAAATATTATAAATTAAAATGAATTTTATTTTTAATAATAAGCCAACAAAATATTTAGAATCATCCATCTTTAAACTTATTGGGCCTAAATTATATAATAATCAATATTTTAACCCAAAACACCCCTCCACTCAAGTAAAAATACCTCATATAATTTAACTTGAAAAAAACTTAACATTCACTTATCAAATACAAATATCTACCCATTTACTCTATAATAAGTTTCTTATATTCCTTAGGTAATTTAAAGTGTCACACATTCCCATGCTTTCAAGGATTTAGAAATGGATTAAATCTCAAATGAATCGGTAACCCCGATTATCTTTCATTTTTTTCATTCTCTTATTATTTATACTCTCCTAATAAAATTAACTTTTAATAAACTTATAAAAGAATTAATATATAATTATTTAATATAATAATTTTATTATTATACTGTTTTATCTATTTTAATCTATTTATAGTATTTACTCTTTCCCCTCCCCTCTCTTTTGACACATATATATAATGGTCAGTTTAATCCACCTATGAGGACGTTGTCAATGCTTTACTTATCACCTACTAAATTCATGTTTAGTATAGATTGTTTAAAATAAATTTATTTTAATATATTCTAAGCTTCTTTATATAATTTTAAAAAATTATAAATTTAAAATAATAGAAAACATGAAATAAAAAAATGGTTACTTTAAAATAAAACACATCTCCAACCCATTATCTATTCAAAGGAAATATTAGAAAATAAATTTCATTGATTAAAATAGATAAATATTGTAAAAAAGGAATATAATTATCTTTTTTATTCATGTTTAAATATAAATAAGTTTATCATATAAGGGCACAAACATGACCAAATAAAATGGAACCTAAGGTATGGGTTATTTGAATCAATTTAAATTCCATAAAACATACTTCATGTTGTACACCATTCATTGTTTAGATGGTGTAATTAATTCTCTATTTTCTTAATGTATAATAAATCACTTTTTCATGAGATTTTAAATTCTGTAAAGTTATCTACCTTTTATATTCTTTTGATTCATACAATATTAAAGTCAATAGGGTTTCGCATCTCAAAATTTCCTTTATTGTGACATGTTTTGTTTTATGAACAAATTTATTTTATGGTGTATATAAAAAATATTTGACATATTATATCATGATTCTATCTGTATTCATGATATTTAGGGTTCTATTTCAAGTCCTATATTTCTAGGTATTTTGTTTTAAAAGTTACCAAAGTTTTAAGTGTTTTGTCGACTCAATTCCATTATCATTAGTTATAAACATTCTTCCATGACAATAAAATTATAAGTCCCTGAAATTATACCAGTTATTTTTTTATTTTATTTTTCCCTTTTCTCTATGGAATTTTTTTTCACATCAAAATATTCTTTTTTGATGAATCCCATTTTTCATTAAAATATGTTGATTTCAAGAAAAATCATCATCCTTTCCAAATGCTCTTTTCATTATATATCCATATTCTTTATATTGTTTCAATAAGTTTCCTATCTATAATTAAAAGATTTTTTAAGGTTATTTTCTAATATCATTGAATTCATCTATAAATTTTTTAAAAATAATCTTTTTAACTTTTTATTAATGGGTCATTTTTGGATTTTTATTAATGTTTTAAAATAATGTTTTGTGAACATCTTCTATGTGAACTCATTTTCTGAATCTCATGACCATTATTCATAATTATGTTTCCTTTCCAAGTTTCCATGTTTTTTTAAATAAAATAATTTTTTTCTATGAATATTTGATTTTAAAAACAAATGACAGTGTTTTATAAGAATAAGTAAATGGATTTCATTCCACTTATGTATATTTGAACCTTTCACTTAAAATTTTTTATCATTAACCTTATTTATTTTCAAGGTTTTGATGTTTAGTAATATTTTAAAATAAAAATTTTCAACATCATATTTTAAACCCATGAAATTCATTTTTTAATTGAATTATAAATTCATTTTACAATCATGTTAGAAATATTTATGAAAATCTTTATTATGATTTTGCATACATTTTACACTATACCTCTATGGGATTGTCCTCTTATAGAGTAATTTTCATGATCATCCTCTAAGTTATTTTATCCTCCTTTTGAGAGATTGAATTTTGGGTGTTAATATATCTAATATTTAAGTCATTTTAAGCGATATAATATGGAAATGATATGAAACCCATTTTATTTCTGTGTATTTTTCATGACTTGATAAATGTTTTATTTCATATGGAACATATATGTATGATATACCATTATATGAATGGTGGACCCTTTATAGACCTCTAATAAATTGGGTAAAGATTTATATCTCATGATATAACTATGGGAAATGATTTATGGTTCACAATCCAAAAATGGAAATGAGTTGTGATGATTGATCCATTATGTAAAATAGGTTGTGATGACTGATCCAATTATGGAAATAGGTTTTTTTACCTAATCCACTAAGGGAAATAGACTTTGATACCTGATCCACTAATGGAAATAGTTTATGATGTGTGATCCACTATGTTATAGTTTCTTGGATTATATTTGTTCCACTTTTCTATGTTAATCCTTATTTAAATTTTATTCTTCCATTGTATATAATTTATTTCACATTATTTCAATCCATGTTATGTGTTTTATACTTATATGGTAGTCCTATAAGATCCTGTGATCTCATTATATGATCTATAATGTTTTATCATAGGTTTTGATTATCTATTATGATTCTAAAGTCTTTTAATCAGATATTTATCTAATGTTTTTGTTTTATTGCGTGCATATGGTATAACCCTTTATGAAAAATTGATATTATTTCCCTTACAGATCATTTGATATTACTCATTTTGATTTCCATTTCCCCAATATATTATATACAGGGCTATGTATAGAAGTAAGTTATATATAAATATACATGTTAATATTCTCCTATAATGTACTTGAGGTAAATCAAGGATTTATAATATCCTTCTTCATATTATATCTGATGAAAAACAAGAATTCATTAAAGGTAGAATAATTAAGGGAGATACTGGTCTAGATCAGAAAATTATACTACATTTAGATAGGAGGTTTGTGGTGTACAATATTATGATAAAATCAACATGGAAAAAAATATGATAGAATTGAATGGATCTTTATCTTGAGAGTTCATAAGAAATATGTCTTCTATGTGTGGGTTTGTGACATTTTCTTATATTATTTTCATCTCCTAGGTTCTTTATCTCCATTATGACGAAAATATTTGGATTTTTCAATTTATTCTAGGGTCTTCATAAGTTTTATCCCTTATATTTAAATATATTTTTCCTAGCTCAAGATGCTCTTAGTAAAAATATTACTCATGGAATTTCAAGTGGTATAGTCCACCCTTTAAGGGGTCACTATGGGTTCATAGGCATCTCTCATTTATTTTTTTCAAGATGATATATTTTTCTTTTGTAATTGGTATTAGTAACTCTTTTCAAGGGTTTAAGGATATCATTAAATCTTACAGTAACTAGAGTGGAAAATTTTTAAATATTATTGAGAGTGATGTTTTCATAAACATGAAATGAACAAACAGATGTTCTAAATCAATTAAATATTGTCTCTAAATCGTTAGAAGGAACATCCATATAGACTAATTGGGATATTTTTTGTCCAATAGAGGAATTTATATCAAATACATTGATTGTGTTGTTAATATAATTTTTGGTAGGATCACCAACTATAAGATCCTCCTTCTCTCCTATAATTTAAGTATCACTTTTGTAAAAATAATTTCATCTCAAATCCATATGTACATTATTTTTATCATTAGGGGTCCCAAGTTTGTGATAAAAAAATATTTAATGATCTCTCAATTAATTTATCTTGGATTTTCAATGTTAAGAAAGGTTCCAATAGGGTATATTGTCATGGACATGCATAAACCTCTTTAATATAGAGGAAACCAAAAAAATTACAATTTAAAATTTATTAAGAAGTGATATTGGATTACTCCCTTTATCTAAATAACAACAGAAAAAAGTATGTTTAACACTCATCTGGTGAGATTAATACATGTTCCATAGGTTCTTGGATATGTGGTAAACTTCAAGATCCACTTCATATCATTATTGGAAACAGTTGGTGGATATTTGGTAGAAGGTACGTTAATTTTTTACATGAAAAATGGTTTATAACTACTCTATAATTTCCAGGGTGTCCTACCCCAAACTTTAATTTTAGGCAGACCAGTTCCTAGCCTCGGTTCATTAAAGTTATGGTAAAATAAAAATAGAGAACTCTTAATTATTTAATTTAAATGATTGAAAATATAATTTTTATATTTTGAACCACTTGTCTTTGGTTACATTCTTGTAATTATATTTCCTTAGGGTCATTCATAGTCAACATATGTCAGATGAAAGGGATAAAAACAAATAATGATAATCTATTCCCATAAAAATGAATTTTCTTATTTATAAAATTTATAATTTGGCCTTTCCCATGAATGAAAAGTTGAAAAATAGAGTACAACACATCTATTTTAAGTGAATGTATTGTTTGAATTCTAACGTAGAGTTTTTTCTTCACTTGCTTACTAGAGAGGAGTGGGAGAGATAAATATGGTTTGAAACAATGGATTTCTTGAATGATGGGATTAAATATACCATTATGGAATAATTATTTTTTTCTTATACATTTGATCATGTAGGCCATTCTATATAATCACAGGCCTCACCATTTCATTCTTATAGTCATTTTTTTGTTGATTTGGGAGTTTTTAAAAGAATATCACTGATAAAAAATGAGATTTATCATGGGTCATATAAAATCCAAATTTCTCTCCTAGATTATTGCACTTGGTCCATTGAAAAGAAGGAATTTTTATTACTCAACACTTAAGAAATCATATTTCTAACCTAATGTAACCTAAATACCTAATAAACAGAGAGGATTAGTGCCATTTTGTGAGATGGAAGGTGCTTAGGAAATGCCTTAAACTCAATTATAATCTCTCTTATAACCTTGAAATCATGAGTGGAGGTTAAATTGTTTAACATAATAGAGTATATATCATTATATCTTAATATTATTACTTAAAAGAGATAAAACCTTTCCTCACTTGATCTTGAGATATATAAATTAGGTTATCCCTTTGAAACTAAGATAAAATTAATCTCTTAAAAGTTAAATCAGACTCTTCTCTGGTGATTTATTTATTATCTTGTTTCTCATTCTACCATTGGAGAAATATATATATTATTTTATATTATATAATAATGCCTCATCCATAGGTTTTGATTCGTTGTACACATCATGAGGGTAACATAGTGACTGGTCTCTTTTCTTCCGAAGGAGACCAGATATAGGTAGTCATTGTTTTTTCAAGCACTAGTTCACTTTCAACAAATTTAAAAAAAATTGGGGGATTAACATGGGAACCATTCCTTTATAACTCCTTGATTATGTTCGGAAATTATTTTCTTATAGCTTTTCATAATAAAAATAACATTAATTTTAAGTCAGATAGGTGGTTCTTCTAGAGTAACACCAAGTACACAATGTCCTTCTAGTGGGTACCTAATAAGGAACCTAATATGTTTTTCTTAAATTTTTATTTCAAGGGATAAATATTAATTTTACTTACCCTATTTAAATCAAATAATTCTTCCTTTTATCCCCTCATTTCATCAAATCAAATGCCCATCATGGGATCCTCTTTTTTCTTTCTTCTATATTTATTCATCTTTATCCATGGATCAAAGATTAATTAAGAGGGTTTATTCAATGTTAAGTCCAAGTAATATACCTCTAACCCTCTCCCATATTCTCATATTTTCCTTCTTTCTCTTAATATAAATTTTAACAAATTCATGTTGAAATACATATCAATTCCATAAGTTATTATGGTTTTAGTAAGATGTGACCTAGAAAAGTGTTTATATTAAGGTTTATCACTATTTTTTTATAGTTTCATTATTCAACAAACTCCTTTTATGGTTTATGGATTTTAGAACTTTAATTATGGGTTCTAAAGTCTATTTTATTAAAGATTTTCTTATGATAAATGGTTTCCCTAATTATGGTGATTATCAACCTATGTTGTATTTATTTTTTTGTTTAGATTCTAATATGGATTTTTTGGTTGTTTGGGATTGTTGATTATCTATGGTTGTGAATTATAGTATTGAATATTATTAAGGGATTCTAAGATTTTATTAGAGTTTATAAAAATATTCATTAGGGATAAATGAATTGTAGGTGGTTCTAAACCATAATAAACCTCTTAGGACATTCATTATAATCATATGATATTAATTTTATTAATATAATAAATCAAAATATTATTATTTTCTAAAATATAAAATGATTTATTTAAATGAATATATTGGTTTAAAATTAAAATTAAATTCTAGTGTGACACCCCTTTAATACTTAAAATGAATTGATGAATTAATTTATTTTAAACATAAATTTTATTTTATATTTGTTATAAATATTTCTTTGGTTCAAATATGGAAATTAATTTTTGATTAGAAACTATTGATATTGAATTCAACTCAAATATTTATATCTTTTTTATATATTCTTGATATCTAAAATGTATTCCCTTTATATTTACATGTTAGATCAGAAAATGTAGGATTGTGTACATGTTACATGGTTTGATAAATTGATAATATTTGATGAATAGTTTTTATGTTCTTAAAATGATGCTAATAAATTTATTACTTTATATGTAAATTTTAAGTATGTTTTTAAGTAATTGTAGCCATTTTAACATCCTAATTTTGTTAATAAAGTATCTTTCATGTCTCAAAAAGTATGTATAATTTAAATCTTTGGTGTTACCCTTTATCTTATATTAGTGTTTTAAGATCCTTAAATGAATTTATAGATATCAGTTTAAAACCTTGTAGACTTATAATGTGTTTAGAAATTCTTAAAGTGAATAGAGTAAATTGAGAATCATGGGAATTAAGGGTACACATTATTTGATTCTATCTCTATTGGGTTTGATGTCCTAATAGATTCATGAGATCATTTCCTTTTTATATAACCTGCATGGGTTATAATCCATGATCTATACTTATCCTTAGTTAAGAGTTTCATCAATGGTGATATAGTAGAAGTGTTATTCTCAAGTGGAAAAGAATAATGGGTTAACCGTACTCAATTAGTTTCATCATTTGGGTTTCGACCTACGCTAGATATATGATTTGAAAATATTCACTATTCACTTTTTCATAAAGTCCTAAATTTTATTTTAATTTTATATTAAATTTTTTCGTTATAAATTAACTTTTTAAAACGAAATCATTTCTAAGATATGTTTTATAGTATTATTTATTAAAATTATAATGATAAATGTAATAAATTTGATAATGTTAAAACTCAAGCATGTATTTTCCTTGAGAATATTTACAAGCATAATATACATACTTTGAATATAACTCTAATTTAAAATAGTTGTTTTAAATAATATATTTATACCCTCTTTGACACTTTATTTTTTTTAATTTGACCGTATATTGGTTCTGAACAATACTATGATTATATTATTAAATATTAATCTACTAGTATAGCCTAATAATCTCACATTCATGAGTTACATCCTTGATTGGATTGGTTTTATAGAATGATAAATCACACTGAATATGAAGATTTGAAATGGGCTAAATTGTCTCTAATATTACCTAAAGTAAATAATATTCCATAACTTATGTTATGTTTAATTAGGGCTTGTATAGTTGTTATGTAGTTTTCATGGACTATAATTTTTTACATTGTTATTGTATAAAATTGATATTCACCTTTTTATAAGATATATACTATGGTGTATGGAATGTCTTCTTTATAACGCATTAAGTGTCCTTGTTATTATGATTTGATTTTTTTAGATTGACTACTACTTTGATATATTGAGTATGATTTTATCTTGATACATCGAGACTGAGGATGTGTATATATAGTATTTTTCCATGATCATAGATTATGTTTTAAAATACTTAATTCTATTTAGATATTAAAAAGGGTATATCATGTGATTGTATAAAAGGGTTCTTGTGTACACCTTTTCTTGGTATTATTGTTATATAAATTATGTGTCGGTATCAAATTGGTGGTGTCCAAAATGAACATATGATAAGGGGTGTAAGTTTTACCTAAATATATTATACCCATTCCCATATTCTTGAAGGGATGGGATACAATATTTTCTTGAATTGAGTATACATGATCATTTATCCCATAAAAGATGGTTATTTCACCTAAACTAGTTTATGATTATTTAGTAGGAACAATGGAAATATTGTCTAGTTCTTATCATCTCAGATATTGGTCCAAGTTATGAATTAGGAATGATAGGTATAGATTCAGCAGGTATAAGCAGTTATCATTCATGGCTAATTCTAGTCTGGTAAATTATTTTTTAATTGTTATTTCTATGCACTATTTAATAAGAAAGTATAAGTTGTGTCATGTTTATTTATATAAATGAGTGGATTTATCAAAATAAAACCCCTGATTATTTTCCTTATATGTTGGAATATGGGTTGTTTCAAATTGATTATGTTATCCTCACACCATAAATGTGTACTATAGTGGACATTCAGCTTCATATTCTACTTTTTAGGTACCCACAAGTACTAGTATAGTTTTGGATGATTTTTTTATTTATGTATGATCATTCTAGATCTAGAGACTTGAGTTCATATAGTTATGCATGTTTATATCCTATTTTATTAATTATCTCACCTAGAATTTTCTTCTGATATATGAATTTCATTTTCATATCAATAGTATTGTTTACTTTTATGATTATTTATTATTTTCACTAATGAGGGAATTTACCTTCCACTGATGTTTCTTTGATCCCCAAATCTATTCTAGAGCCTTAGGTCGTTGGAGATTTTACCTGAGTTCTTGTGATTGCTTGATCTGGGTACCATTCAAGTGATTTGGTTCATGATCATTACTATGTGGTATCATAGCAAGGTAAATGATACCATTTCTCACTTAGATATATCTAAATGGTTTAATTTGAGAGTATATTAGAGCTAGGATAGTTTTGATTTTTAGAAATAACCCATAAAAAGGAATCATGAAACTTTGTATGGTGTAATTTTATGTTTCTAAGGTTGTTAGGGTTTCTAATTAGTCACTACCAATATAAATGGTGTATTACTTTGAATTCACCAATAGATTGTAAGTAAATAATTGTAAGTATCATACTGATCAGTCATAATAAAACTTCTTTAGTGGATCTTGAATCATATTATGTATCACTAATCATGCTCAAAAAGGTTGTATTTATATATCATAGACTTTTATGTGTTTGTCTATACTATATATGAAATCAATTAGATGTTTTTATCAACCAAAACATAAAAATATATATATAAAGGGATTTTTTTCAACATACATATATGGGTAATGATTAGGTAAATGTAAATAAAAATTTTTTTCTTTTGATTGAGATAATTTTATTTAATTTTGTTAACAATTAGTCTTTTTTTAAATATTTCACTGATAATCATTCTTATATAATTTCTTTGTCAAAATTGTTAAATCTTATCTCTTATTTTTTATATATTATGTTATTTATTTGGTATCATGACTATATTTCTTATTTTATTTACAATTATTATGTTATTAGTTAACCCTAATTGGAGAATGATCTTTCTAATCTTAATATGTTATCCACTCACTAAGTCTAATTATTGGTTATAACAAGATCTTAACTATGAATTGTTAGGTATTATCATCATTATTGATCAATAATATCTTTTAGAATTCAATTTTGTTCTACCTTTATAAAATAAGTAATTTATATTATGTTATGTTTCATCCATGACATGATGTTTTGGTAAGAAATTGTTTTTACAAATTAAAAAATTTGAATTTTTAAATTGTGTATTCTAATTTCGTAAAATAAATTATTTTTGAAATGAATTAAACATTTTTTTTAAAAAATAAAATTGTGGATTCTTACATGGGTAATAAAGAAATTTGTTTTTAAGAATTGAGGGTTTTCTATAAAAGAAAAAATGATATTTAAAATGGATTAAAAAGTGTTTTCTTTTAGTGGATTGAGAAGGGTTTTATCAAATCTAGTGTTTTGTTAAATGAGTTTTGAATGTTATTTTAAAATAAAATTAAAAAAATGATGAATAAAAAATTATATTGATAATGATTAAGTAGTATATATGTATCTGTTTCTTAGTTTATTCCAATGGTGGGGATCACATTGATATGAAAAAGTCACATGGGTATTATTATCTTAAGACTCTTTCCTCAAATATAATAGCTTAACAGAATATATTTTTTAAATTATAGATTATATTTTTTATGTTTTGTAGAATTATAGGGTGTTCTAAGATGAATTTTGATGTTATAATTATATAAATTTGGATGATAGATGTTTTGGATACTTCTTATATTATAGTATGGTTCTTTTGTATAATAAATTGGTAATGTTTATCGATGTAGGGATTTTCGGATAGTTATTCAGGTATGTAATGGTTCATTATGATTATAAGTTGATATGATTCTGGTAGGTTATATCATTTGGATACTTGAGAGGATTTGTGGGTTTATTTTTTTATTATTCACGGACGAAAATTATATTTTGGGGAGTTTAAAATGAACCTAGACTTAACCATTACATTTTATGAGGATATTTGGTTATAAAATTTTGAAAAAAAAATAAATTTATGATTATGGTTGAGGGGTTTTTCTTCATTTTAAGATTCAGATATTACTTTAGGTGATTAGAGATAGATTAAAAGGTGTTTTATGATGTATTTTGAGGTTTTTTGGAAGTTTTGTGTGTTTGGATGGTCCAGAGGTAGAACCACCTAAAGTCTTTAGACTGTAGGTGGAATTGGGTATTGGGTGCAGGGTAATGGGTACCTAGTGAACCAAGGTAGTGAGGGGTGCCCCTGTAGGACCATCAGATACCCAGTGGGTACCTAGTAGGCAACTTATTTGGTTTTTCTTATATATATTTTTAGGTTCCAAAGAGTAATTTCCCATCCCCTCTTTAAACCTGTGAATTTATCCTCCTCTCCCCTCATTTTCTCATGGTTAAACACCTATCATGGGGTACTATTATACTTATTTAATGTTTTATTTATATTACTATATAGATATAAGGTGAATAAAGAGGTTTTATTCAAGTACAATTATGTATAATACATATCTAATCCTCTCCTCTCTTCTCCTCTTTTCCTCCTTCTTTCCCCTACTGAAAATAGATTCCCAAAATTGTGATTTTTTCAAAGTTAAGATAAAATCCATACCAACTACCTATATTCTCCTTATTTGAGTTAAACATGACCTAGATACTTTTTTCATAAAGGTTTCTTTTTATTTTTTTCGAGTTTCATTATGAATTGAAAACCTTTAGTATTTATAAATTTCAGACCATGGATTAGAAAATTTCTGGTCTATTTTATTCATAGCTTTCTACGAACTAATGCTTAAAAATATTATGGTGATTATCAAACTAATTTTTGGTTAAATTTTGGTTTGGATTATAATATGGTAGTTTTGGATATTAATTATATATGGTTAGGAATTATTGTTTTGATGATTATTAAGGGACCTTATGATGTTGTTAGAGATCAAAGGAAGATTTTTCATGGCTAAATGAATGGTAGGTGGTTCTGAACCATATAAAAAATATTATGCATTGAATTGTAATTATCTCCCACTAATATTCTTAATATAATAATTTTTTTCTAAAGATATAAATTAAACATTTTTAATAAGTATTTTTTTTAAAATTCAAATGATTATTTATGTGGTAGTTTCCTTTTACACCTTTTATGAGTTGTTGATATTTTTTTTTGTCTAAATTGTTAGATTAAATGTGTTATGATGAATGAAATAGTTATAATTTTAACATAATATATTTCCAATGAATATTTTTAAAATAATTTATTTCATAATTCATAAATGTAAATTTTAAATAAATTTATTTCATTTTAATAATATAAGCTAACAGGGAATAAAATTATATATAACCTAATTTTTTTATTACATATTTCTCAAATATAATGGGATTTATTTATTGAAATTTTTTATTAAAAAAAGTGCATCCTATGATTTGGGATACATCCCATCACATCTGGTGATTACATGGGGCTCAAACCCACAACTGAAGGATGATAGGGATATAATGTGTATAGCTAGACTATTTGTCTTCCTGTTTCCATTTTCCATCCATTTAATGTAAAATTTTATTTATTTAAATGAATTTTCTTATTATATAACTATATTATGTCTATGTTTTATTTTCATATCGTCCTAATAATTAATTCATTGTAATCTAATGGTTATGTAACAACCTACATCGTTACAGGTTGGAAAATTCCCTAGGGAATTTGAGTTTAATTTTGTGGACATACCTTTTTTGAGGATTAAGGATTGAAACAGGGGTTTTACCATTTCTACATCAAAAAGAGAAGTTTTTGGATATGAATCAAGGATTTAGTGGTTAATTGAGGCTTTTTGAGAACCAATATAGGAATTTCATTCTTGAATGGATGCTTCTGTTACCATCGGCCATCCAGTGGGGCTACCTGGCAGCTATTTTAATTAAGTGTAATTTTTTAATTTCCCAAACCCACGTATTTCATACTACCCTCTTCTCTATTAACCTCACTTCAACTAGATGGAAAATGGGGATCATCCCATGGTGATTTTTTACCCTTATCCTTCATTTCTTTCTAATTTTATGTAGTTGGCTCCCCTCGATAAGTTTATACCCATTCTATACCTAGTTCCCTATTTCTTCTTTTTTCATTTTTTTTATAATCCTAATATGGTTAATTTAGGACTTCCAACATAGAACTAGTTTTTTGGGCTCCATTCGGGTAGAATTTCATTGAAATTGGGATCTGTCATGATTGAGGTAGGAAGTCTTTACCATTCTTGGTGCATTGATAAAATTGTATACCTTTACTTCATTGTTAATGTATGTGTATCCATGTGATACCATTTATTTCAATTCTATAATGAATTTTTTTGATGTTTTTATTGATGTATTAGCCTCTTTAAAGGGGTTGGGGTGTAGTGTGCCTTAGGATTAGTGAAAATGAGCCTTGTATAGGGAATGTGTGAGGTGATTTCTTCTTAGGAATTTAGGCTTGGAATGATTCGTTCGAGTGCGGTTGAGTATGGGGTGGTGGAGATATATTGAATAGGGGTTCAGGTAGTGAATCCCCTTATGAATATACATTGTAAATGATGGATGAGGGTCATATGATGATGATACTGATGATGATGATGATGATGATGATGGGGTTGTCTATTTTGGTAAACAAGCCCAAAAGGTATCGTTTGGGTTCAAAAGGGCTAGCATGACTTGGATATTTCGAATAGTGGTTGGGTGGTGATTTTCCTTGTATGTGTGGATGGAACTGATGAATGAGAAGTTTCTATTGGGGAATATGGGGGTGGTCATCCACTTGGGTAATTTGGATTGGAAAGTGTTGTTTGCTCTCAGGATGAGTTGGAATTACATGGGTAAATGATGAAATAGATTGTGTGATTTTTTTTCATTGCATGATATGTGATGTAAGGATGACCACAGGTGAGGTAGTTTTTTCTAGTAATGATGATGACCTTCATGAGTTAGTCAGTTGTATAGAGTTATGAAGGGGTGTTTCCGCCTACTTTTTTTATTACAACTTAGGTTTTTATAGGTGTGTTTCCTCCCAAAAACCTTTAGGATGGGATGACAATATTGTTACCTCCCAAGAACCTTCATGATGGTCTAGTGTGTATGTTGGTCCTCCAATGAACCCTTGTTATTGGGTGATGTGATTAGTGGGCCTCTCAATAACCCTCATGATAGGTTGTTGTGATTGTTTGGCCACCCCAAAACCAGTGGGGATGGGTCAGTGTCATAATTTACCTTCCTAGAATCCTTGGGGATCAATAGGGATAACTTGGTTAGCCTCACTAACTATATAGGGATGGTTTGGGGTGATTGATGAGTTCATGACCTATGATTAGGAATGATGCATGGGTTGCAAGTTCATATGGGTTCTAGTAGACCATTCCTTCTGAAAATGAGCTGCATCATGTGGTGTTAGGGTTCATGGTGACCTGTTTAGCACACGATGACCTGGTGGGTCGTATTTTTGTTTATATATTTATTTTATATCATCAAATACACCTTTATATGACATTATGAATTTATAATAAGGAAGCATTTGTGTTGTCCCACTTGGTTTATACTCACATCCTATATGGGAATCTTGATGCACATGCAGTCTTTGTTGGTCAGGTATTTAAATAAGGATATCAACCTATTTAGGGTAGTTATACAGAAGGATTTGGTATGATTGAGGCGATGTAAGGATAGACTCATAAATATTTGTGTATATGTATTTTATTCATTTTTTATCTAGTTTAATTCTTATACATTTTCAACATGTGGGGGTCTTCTTTGATGTTTTGTGACTTGTATGCTATCTTTTATAGCATGTTTTTATGTTGATATTATTTTCTTTCACTTTATGTCATTGATTACTATTAGTACTATTATGTGATTTCATACTCAAATTTGGATATCTATTACTAAGGTAATAGTCTTTCCATGTTTTCACTTAGGCATTTATCACTAGTTAATAGCCTTTTACGTATGGGGAGGCATGCATTTGGTCAGGTACCTCCCCTGACCTAGACAGGGTGATTAGATTTGGGGTTCTACAAAATGGAATAAGATCCTTTTCTTTTAAAAATACAATGTTTTACTTCATAGAAAATAGATAGGACATTTTTAGGAAATTGTAAGTAACTCATTCCTATTATTAGTTAACTTGCATATGTGGGAAAGTCTAAATCACTAGGGTTGGGATTGATGTTCTTATTATTCATTGTTATTGTTAACTGATTTGACCTCAAGTGATGCACATGATTTTTTGCCTTTATTTTTTTGATGTTGATGATTTATACGACTTTCTCTCAACCTAGTTAGAAAGAGTGTGTATGTTCATGAATTATCAATAGGCATGTGGGTTTACATGTAAATATTTTGGTTTCCTATGGTTCATATAGGCTTAAATTAATTAAATTCTAAGAAAAATATATTCTTAATTTTCCCAAATAAATTCTTGGTGACATTTAAATAATTTATCTTAAACATGTTATATTTTTGTGTGTGACTATGACTAAAAATTAGTTACATATGGTATGTAATTGATCCTTGAGTGGGTATCTGATTGTTGTTTTTATGTGTTTTCTATCACCTTCGGAAGAATTTTTCTGCTTGATTTTTCAAAATTTTTATAAAAATGGGAAATTCACAGAGCATAAATAGTTATAAATTGATGTCATATGAATTCATTATTAAATTTAGTTTCAAATTACAAGTGGTTATGTGAATTTTCATTGTCTTATTTGAGATTCAGTTGGGATTTAAAAAGGATGTTTGGACCATATAGAGCATGAATAAGAAAAAATGATGTATTTTGATTAAATGGTTTTAAGTGGGAAAATAGATTATTTTTATCAAGTGGATTTAAATGAAATAGATTTTAATTTTAATGGTTTATAAATGGTTTGGAAATTTTTTCCAACATGTGTGGGTGGTTTGAAATGGCATTTCACAAGGTGGGAATAGTTTGTCTTAGTGAGCCTTGATTTTTGTGTGGCATGGTTGGCACTTTGAAATTGAATTTTTTAATCATTCACATTTGATAACCTTTGAGGGACTATTGGTTTTTTTATTAATATGGATCATTTCCCAATTAGCATTTTTTTATCATGATTTTCTCAAGTGGTGGTGTTCTATATGCATTGTTTGGCGACTTGCCTCTCTGAGGGGATGGGGCCAGATGTGGTGCGCTAGTTGGGGCCTGATGTGTTTGGTTAGTGATGGACCCTTGAATGTGTTGTCTTGGATTATGATGTTTTTTATGATAGTTGGGTGGATCTATATAGAGAGATTGGAGTGGGGTTTGGGGAGAAAGTTGGTTTTTTGGGCTCTGAGCTCATTGTGGAACTTCTAATGGTTGGGCTAGTAGGGTGTTTTTTTGGGTAGAGACACTTATGTTAGATGGGTTGATGTGGGTTTTTGATTGGGGATACTGAGAAGTGGCTCTATGTTTGAGAGTTAGGTTAGTAATGACATATGGGAATGGTTTCACTTAGAAACCATTGTTTTTTTACTACTACTGAGATGATAGTTTCATAGACCACGAGAAGGGTGAAAGTGGTTTATTCTCCTTACCTTGGGTGGAAGTTGAGTGGGATGTTGTGATACTAGGTGTGTGGTTGTGGATACCTTTCAGTTATGATGCTACATGGGTTTGGACCTGAGCATATGGTGTCATCTGTTGATGCTTCAATTTTATGTAGCTAGAACCCAGTGAGTGTTCCAGTGCCTTGGGAGTATCTTGGGAGTAAGTTTTGGGAAAATAGATTGGCCAACAGTTTTGGTTATACTGCCTGTAGTGGTTCTCATTGTGAAACAAGTTCCCAATCCATAGAATGATTGATGGGTGAAATGTTTGAAAGGGTTTATATATATGGTAGGAGTTTTGAATTTTTTATTTAGTTTAGTAAACCAAGATCGGGCCTTAGAGAGGGACAAGATCATTGTTATTCCTTTTAGAAGCAGATATGATGTGTGATGTGATGTTCCAACACTATAATATAATATGGAGTGCTTGGAGAAGGATAAAAAATACTTTTTGTATTGTGTTTCAAGGTTCACGCAACCTTGGGTATTGTAAGATTCATTAAAGGATGAACTTCATTGAGTAGTTGGCATTGATGTGTAATGTCAGTGGGAAATCTCTTTGAGAGAATTGGGTGTGGCTGGACATGTATCTACTAAGTAGTGCCTTGGTAATATACCCTGGGAATGGGTATGTTGTGAATTATCATAAATCTATAGGGAATGTCCACATACAGTGGTGTGGTGGCATGATCTGAGGGTGTTTTGGATTGGAGACATGTCAACACATGTTGGTTGAGCATGGAAGTTAAATGAGTGGGTTGAGGATACAACTATGTGGTTGAACCTGGAATTGATCTTGGACTTCAGTGTTGGTTTTTATCATTTTTTTAGTTCTCAGGTGTTAAGGAATCATGGTTTTGAAGTGATGGAACATTGGTGGGTGAGGATGGGAACATTTAAAAAAAATTCTTAGTAAGGACTAAATAGTTTTGTTTCTTAAAAATGGATTCGATAATCTGGAGACTGCATCTAGAACATAATTTTGGATGTGGTTGGTATGGTTTATGAATCTAACTAAGGTTTATTTGGTGATAAAATGGTGTTCATGAGCTTGGTTTTAGAGTAGAGTAGTGGTATCGTGTTGCGAGTTTGGAGATGAAATGCCAGACTTGGCGGATCGTAGGTGTGGGAACCCCATTAGGGGAGGTGTTCTAATGGTTAGTGGTGTAGGGGGAAGGTGACCAAGGATTTTGATGGATATTTTTTTTGGAAAGAATTATGAAGTTTTTTTCTTGGAATGATGGTGAAAATGGGTGTGGCCCTTGAATTGAATCTATTGGGATTCAGAGATGGGACCATATGCGTGAAATGTTAGCACTGCATGTGGGATGGTAATTATGCTTGTGGTCTTGTGGTGAATGAGTTTTTTTATATACATCAAGATTAGGCATCAACAGTGGTGGATGGTTGTGATATAAAGGAATTGGTGAGTGGATTGAAACTAGGACAACTGGGCGGGATCAATTATGAGATCCGTTAATGTTTTTTTGACTCAGGGGTGTGAGAAAGAACCGTTCAAGGGGTTGTTATAAAGATACCAATTTTTAGGCAGGTGTGTATTGTGAGGATCTTCTATAATTTGTTGTGGACCGTAAATTATGAAGGTCTATGAGAAATGGTAGCACACATTTTCTAAGGATTCATCGCATGGACGTATCTTGGAAGCATGCTTGACATGGGATTTGAATGTCAGGTTGAGAGGATGAGTTAATCTAGGGATACAATTGAATATACTTCTTGAGGATGATAATTAATTAGAGGGGAGTTTTTAATGACCCACATTTTTACATGTTAAAAAATTCCTCATGGAATTTGAGTTCTGTTTAGTGGAAGGTCCTTTTTGAGGACCAAAGCTTGAAGTATGGGTTTGAGATTTTGGACATACAAAAGAGTATTTTTTTAGACAAGATATAAAACCTAAGTGGTTACTTGGGGCTTTAGGAGAACTAATATAAGTATTCCATATAGGATGACATGCTACAATATCCACTGGTTCATTAGTGTCCTTCCCAGTAGCTTAGGCACACTACCTAGGCCCACCGGCTAACCGGTGGTATCCAACATCTTTCCAAAGGGGAAAATGGGCATCTGTTTTAATTAATGGAAATTTCGTAATTACTCAAACAAAATTATTTCCTCTTCCCCTATTCTTTCCTTTAATAATTGAACCATGTGAAAAATGTGACCCCTCCCATGATGATTTTGGGCCCCTCTCCCTCATTTACTACCTGTTTAAAGCACCGTTTGATGTAGTTGTCCCCCCTCTGTAATTTTATGACCTTTCTAAACCTAATTCCCTTTTTCTTATTATTTATTTTCACTGGAACCCTAATACAATGAATTTAGGTCTTCTAGTGTGGAAATATATCATTAGGATCACTTCAGGTATCTCTTCCTAGAAATTGGGCATTGTTATGATCGAGGTAGGAAGTATTTACAATTCTGTAGTGATTTTATAAAATTTTAAGGATTAAATTTCTTTTGAATGTGTTTGTATCCATATGATACCTCTAATTTCTATGTTGGAATGAGTTGGTGAGTTCTGTATTGATTTATAAGTCCCATTATAGGGGGAGTAAAAGTAGTGTTCCTTGGGATTTGTGAAAATGAGCCTTGTATCGGGAATGTGTGAGGGGGTTCTATGTTGGAATATGGGCTTAGAATAAGTTTTTTAGGTTATATTGAGGCTAGTGTGTCTAAGATAGATGGCATGGGGGTTCTAGTAGTGAATCCCATCATGTGTGTACTTTGGGAACTATGGACGAGGTTTATGTACCTAAGATGATTTTGGGGTTGTTTGTTTTGGAAAACGTACCCAAAAGGTGTTGTTTGGGTTTGGAAAGTTCTAGTATGACTTTAATATTTTCCATAGGGTTTGGGTGGTGACTTCCCTTAGACGTGTGGATTGAACCAGTGAATGTGAGGTATGTATCAGAGTATATGGTTTGGATTGTACTCTTGGTTAAATGGGATTTTAAAGTGTCATTTGGACTCAGGATGAGTTGGAATAGATTGGTTAAATGATGTAATGGCCTATGTGATGTTTCTTTCATTGGTTAACATGTGATGTGAGGATAATCATGTGTGGGGTGGTTCTATCTAGTAACGATGATGGACTTCTTGAGTAAGAAGTTGGTTTGGGGTTATGAATCGGTGTTCCCCAACTTATTTTTGTTAACGCTTATGTTTTTGTAGGTGTGTCTCCTATCAAGAACCCTCGGGGTGGGTTGGTGAGATGTTTTTCCTACCAATTACCTTCAGGATGGACTAGTGTGTATGTTTTTTCTCCCAAGAACCGTTAGGATGAGACGGTGTGATGATTAGGACTCTCAAGAACTATCAGGATGGTCTGGTGTGGTTGTTTGGACTCCCTAGAACTTATGGGGATGGGTCGGGGTGATGATTGACCTCCTCAGAATCATCAATGATATCTTAGGGTGACTTGGTTGACCTCTATTACTATGCATGGATGGGTTAGGGGGATTGATTAGGCCATGACCAATGATTCGGTATAATATATTGGTTACATGTTCTTATGGGTTTTGATAGATAGTTCCTTCTTGCAATGAGCCAAGGTAGGTTGATTCAGGGTTTGTGACAGTTTACTAGTACATGATGACCTAGTAGGTTGTATATTTTTTTATATATATTTTTCATCATCAAATAAAATTTTACATGAAACTATGTACTTTTTATAAGGATTAATTGTTGGTGTCCTACTAGGTTTATACTAACACCCTACTTGAGTATCTCAGTGTGCATTCATCCTTTTTTTTAGGTATTTAGGTGAGGGTTGGTACCCTGTTTAGTGAAGCTTTATTGGAGGAGAAAGTTAGTTTGGGGTGATTATGGGACAAACTCTATAATCCTTATAGAGATGTATTTTATTAATTTTGTACCTCATGTGTTTTGTATTTACCTACCGCATTTGGGGGTCTAATTGGATGTTGTAGGACATGTATGTCATCTATTATATCATGGATTCATGTTGATGTTGTTTTCTTAAAATGTATCATATTTATTACTTTTATTACTATTGTGTGATTATGTACTCTAATTTTCTTATTTGTTAATGAGGGAATAGTCTCCAAACATCTTTTGTTAGACTCTCACCACAAGTTAGAAACCTCATGAAAATAGGAAGGAGTTAATGAGTTCATGTACAACCCTTGGATCAGATTGGGTGATTCAGGTAAACGTGTTACAAGTTAACATAGTAAGATACAAGTTTTCACAATCACAAAGTTGTAACATATTGAAATTATTTCCATATAACATTATATATTAAACATATGATGGATAGTTAAGTATCATTTTAATAGTAAAATAATAATTTATCATGAATTTTTAGTTAAATTATTGGTCATTTAATTTCTTAAATGGTTTTTATCATATTCTATATTCACATTTTATTAGTTTCAAGATATCCTTTTTAAAATTTATGTAATATTTTTTATAATAAAATAAAATTATACAATATTTTTTATTATTATTATAGAATGTGATTCATATTATGTATAGTGTATTACTAATGCAAAGTGGTTATAAAGGTTTGATAATTTATTTCTAAAAAGTAAAATGATCATTGATATATAATTTTGATCCCAGTGTATAAAATTTGTCACACTAAAACTCTTTTCATGATTATATATTTAAAAGAAAAATTATACTTAATTATAAGTAAAATTTCCTAAAATATTAACATTTTAGAACTATAAATAATTAATTATCAATAATAAAATAAATAATAGATAATAACAAATATTAATGTAATCACTCAAAACCAAAGAAATAGTTTTATTTCTAAATAAATCGTTTTTTTCGTATTATATGATTTTATTTAAAAGTTAAATTCCTAAATATAAATTTTTTAGTTTCTTAAAATTAGGCCAATTTTTTAAATCATTATATAAATATTATCTTATGGTGATTTTTTGGTATTTTTCAGAAGAATTTTATTTTTTGGTGAATAGTGAAAATACTTATTTTACAAATACTGTGTCTTTTATGATATCACTATAATATATGAACTAATAAAAAAATATATGAATCCTATTTATTGACTAAAAATATGTTTAATGAGTAAAATAATTATTTTATAAGTATTATGATTAATTTTTAAAATCATTCTTGACTTTTTGGATCTTTTGTTATATTTTAATCTAATAAAAAAATATTGGATTCATTGACTTTAATAGTGTGGTTTGTAGGTTCAATTAATTTTTAGAATGATAATAATTTAAAAGAAACTTCATTTTTCTAATAATAATATAATAATTTTATGGAAATCACCACCTCTCAAGATTTTTTAGCCTAAATAATTATAACTTCATTTTTATATAAAAATATTTTTTTTTTAAATGGTTTTTATGCTTTTTTTGTGCTTAAGTTAGAATTAATTTCTAATAATTATTGAAATTTAATCTTAAAAATGGATTAAATATTTTTAATCAACATTTCAAAAAAATCAATTTCATTTTTGGCCATAAAAATAAGTTACCAAGATAAGAAATAGTGGCCATAGTAAAGGTTAAATTGGGGGGAAATGTTTAATAAAGAGGTAAGTCACTAAGTATCACAAACACTCATCATTAAATGGTTATATAAGGTATTTCAAGTACTAAACTTATATTTCACACATTAATTATCAATTTATGTGCCACTTTTTTAATAATGACTTCATTTTTATGTTGAGAAATTATATTTACAAAAGTGTCACTCTTCTCACTTATAAAAGGAGCCCCTCACTTCTTCATACAATTTGATCACTCAAAATCGACCAAACTCTACCCAAATTACTCCCCAAATTTCTTACCCATATCCTAGAGATCCTTTTATCAAAAAAACCATCTTAATAATTCTTATGGTGTAATACAAAGGAAGATAGTCAAAGAATAGTTAATCGTTTTAATCGAGTTCTTTCATATTTGTTTATTCTTCCACCTCCTAAAAATAATATATAAACATATTAATATAATGAAAATTTTATATTTAATATAATTAAATTTTTTTATGTAAATGGTACAACCATTTTTTATCTCTTTTACATCCAATGGAAAATATAATTGTTGCTCATGCGTACGTATAGACTGTCGTCTCCATGAAGCGGCGTGCTACATTTTTCATCACTATATCAAATTTATAGTTATTTTGATGAATTTAATCAATATATATGATATTTATTATATATTTATAATTATATAAATATAAATTATCATTTAACTTCTTTTACTTCCATACATTGAAAAACAAAAACCCCACTAGTGCATACATGAAAACAATTACCTCTACGAAGCGATGTAATTAATTTTTCATAAACTACATACATAAGTGGTTATAAAAGTTTATTTAATGTATAAATATGATATATATTACATTATTATAATTCTTTATGTTATGATACCATTACCGTGATGAAAATTAAAAAATAACCAAATCAAGACATGAATAAGAAAGAAACAGTTAACACCTAAATAATTGGTTTTAACAAAGAATTATTAGTAAATGGGTAAAAAATGGTTATGATTAAATGATAATCTCTAAAAAATATATATATATATAATACATATGAATAATAAATATAAATTTATTATATAGTAGTTTGTAATGCCTCCGACCAACCTGGAATTCAAGGTCCGGGTTTATATTAGAATCTTACTTCTTATCGGAATTGTTTAGGTTTCAGTTTACATTAGGGTAAATTGCATGTTATTTCTCTCTTAAAACCCATATATTTTATTACCCTCTTATTATTTATGAATTTATCTATTATTATCTCCATTTTACCTCTTTTTGGTACTAAAAACTATCAAAATAAGGCTTTTAAGAAAAGTCGACCTCATTTCTCTTTTTTGGTCGGGAATCATTCTTTTCCATTTATATATTGATTATTTTTCTTAAAAAAGTTATTTTATATACATAAATTATTTATTAAGATCAATTTAAGTTAAATTTTACTTTATATTAAATTTTTTAAAAATAATATTTTTAATTTTTTTCATACAATTCATATTCTCACATTTTAAAGAAGTAGGAAAAGAAAGTTTTTTTAATGTTTACCGCATGGAAAAAAATTTCCACCATCAGGGCCATTATTCCTTATAAAGTTTACTCTACAGGTTTCCATGGTTTTTAAAATAAAATCATATTCCCATTATTTTTTAAATGTTTTTTTTTTGAAATTTTTTCAAAAGAAACAAATATTTATTCTTGTTTTAAAAGTGACTTTATTATGTATATATAAAGTTTTTTTACATATATGTAAACATCATTAATGTATTTTTATAATTCACTAAAAATATTTTCTAGTGTTACCATAAACATTATTTATTGGGATAGATTGTGATCATGTTGTTCTATTTATCGACTGGGGAAAATATTTTCATTTTTCATGCTTATTTTCAAATTTAGATGTTTATTACTAAGGCATATTGATTATTTATGGTATTTATTATTCATTCCTTTCATATAATGAATGCATTTTACTTTATTAGTGAATGGGTGGGGGAATTATTAGATATCCCCAAGATTCGTCTCTAGGTCTCATGAGATAAACCATATTGGGTATTTTGTGTGTGTTTTACCTATTTATGTATGATGTCTTCAAATTAGGCTTTGACAGAAAGAGTAGAATTTTTATAATTATGTATTATATCATTAAAAAATAGGTTAATTCTATCAATGTAAATATTTTTGTTTTAATGTCATCCATGGAGATATTTATCTTTAATAATATTAGTTATATGTCATATTTGATTATTGTTTATCTATGACATATTATTATTTTGTAATTTATTATATAATAGGTTTTATTATACATGTTCCCTTAATGAGCATCATATCTCACCCTTTTATTCTTTTTCTTATCCTCAGGGAACCCAAAACAAAACTTTTAATGATTTAAGGGATATACTATAAGGAATAATATTTTTATCCCAAGAATTTAAGTTTTATTTCATGTTTTTTGAATATAGTATGAGAATCATATATGTATCACTACTACAAAATAGGTGTTTAACAGCGCTGATATTTATCAGTGCTAGAAAAAAGTGCTAATAAATGGCATCTTAATCAATGATAATGAAAACACTGATATATATAACTATTTATCACTTCTATTTTCAGTACTGATAAAGGGCACCTTTACTCAGCTCTTTATTTTTAACACGGATAAAGGGGACCCTTTATCAACGCTTTATTTTTATCATTGATAAAAGGTACCCTTTATTAGTGCTATATTTTTAGTTCTCATAAAGGAATCCTTTTTGAGTGCTTTTTTAGTACTGATAAAGGTCTGAATAAATAAAATGAAATAAATAAATAAATAAAAAATTAATCCATTAGAAAAAAATATAACAAATTTTATTAATTAAATAATTATTAATAAAAAAGAATAAATTTATTATACTAAATATAAATTATAAATACTAATAAATAGAATATATTAAATATATAGATATATGAAAAATGAAAATTAAACCAATTAAAATAAAAAAAAGTAAATTGAGAAAAATATTGATCATTTTATTAATTACATGATTATCGATAATGTTAATAAATAGAATATATTTAAAATCTAAATACATGTAAATGTATATAAATATGATTTATATATTGAAAAATATTTATATTCTTTGTATTAAATAGTCATATATTTAGTGAATAATGGTTTATAATTAAAAATTATTATGAAGTAAAAATAATGACTAATTGCAAAAAGTAATGGACATATAATTGAATGTCGTTTGATTTTTCAATTTAACATAGATCAAATGGGGGTTATATTTATTTCATATATACATAATTAATGTATTTTTATATACAATGTACATATATAAAACTTATACATTTTTTCAATATTATTAAAGTGTACTTATTTTTAATTTATTAAATTTCACTCATTTTTAACATGCATTCACTCAAATTTAGATATTCATAAATAATGTTAAAAATAATTGTAAGAAAATATTTATAAATAAATAGATTTATAATGGTAAATAATATATTTATAAAATTATATATCATAATTATAAATAAATAAAACTTTTTTTCAAATTATTTAAATAATTGTAAATAAAAAATTATAGATATTTAAATAATTATATATATTTAAATAATTATTAAATTTATAATAAAGTTACTTAAATAATGATTATATTTAGTATATTTATATTTATATATATTTATTAAATATATATATATAATGATATAAATATTATTTTTTAGAAATATTTATATAATTATAAATAAATAATTATATATTTAAATATTTTTAAAATTATAATAAATTTATTTAAATAAGAAATATATTTACTGTATTTATATTTATATATATTAATTAAGTATATATATTTATAAATCTTTTATTTATAATTATAATTGTAAATCCTTTATCATCGCTTAAGTAATAAGCACTGATAAAAGAAATGTTTATAAGAACTTTTTTAGCATTGATAAAGGTAGGTTTTTATCAGTGCTACAAAATATCTAATCAATATGCCTTTTATTAGCACTTATTTCTTAAGAATAGATAAGTGGACTCTTTATCATCACATTTTTAAAGCGCTAATAAAAGTGCCTCAAACTATTCAAAAAAACCTAACAATTTGCCAACCTATTGTGATATCAAAAACTTTATGTGGAAGCCACTCGCTATTGGAACTCCTCCTAGGTGAATTGAAACTCTAATCACACAAAACCATTGCCTCCAGTTTCTTGAACATCATCTTTTATCTGGTGTTTTCTTGTAGTTAGGGGTTCTGAATAAAACATTGAGATCTCGGTCTAAGGGTCTCAGATTTTCTTCAACCTGGTGAGGTAGGCATGTGTTTTCCTTTAAAGGTTATGATTTTATTTCTATATTTGTCGTCTCAAATTTGATTTCTTCTTCAACGATGTCATTAGGTATTGGTGATATGGTTATAGTATTCTATTTTTCTTTTGTTTATCATTCTTCGTTTCCTTGACTACTGATTTGTATATCCTGTTTTGGTTTTTTAAAGTTATTATTTTGACTGAATTTTCTTATTTTTCTATATATATACACCATCTTTATCTGTAATATTAATTTCGATGTTGTTTTGAAATCTTAGAGAATCACATCTGGTCCACAGAAAATCCAGTTAAATAGATATTTATTCTACTATATAAGTAGTGGAGGTTTAGGAAATAAAACCCATAAACGAACAAGAAAATGGATTTAGTAATTGAGTTCTCTATTGGGTGATGGTGTGAAACCGGAGCATAATCTAATTTTATAGAGTTTCTGTAAGGGGTTTTATTTATTTAAAAAAAATTAACATTATGGTGTAAGGTTTTTCCCTTAAAATTTTATTTTCTCATAATTGTGTTGTTTTATTTTAAGAGAAATATTAAAAAGGGAGATATGATGTTTATTTATTTTAAATGGTTCTCTATTTTCAAAATTAGTATGGGGTTGTATTTATTTTACTATGTTGTGATATTCTTCTATAAGGGTTATATATATTTTTATCAATTTAATTTTATTTTATAAAGATATATATACATATAAAGATATGGGTGTGTGTGTGTGTAAATATATATCTTTGTACCTATTTATATTCATTTTTTGAAATTATATTATTTGGGTGATTTTATAATAATTTATTCACAAATTATGGTTTTGGATTTCTAAATTATGAAGGGATTATATTTATTTTAATTAAAAATTATTTTTAAATTTGCATTAGTTTTTTAATTATGTGTATTATAAATTCCATGTTTTATATATATATGTGTGTTTGTGCATGTGTGTGTTTAAATGTGTATAAGATAGACATTAAAAGTGTTGGTGTATTTTTCTCCCTTGTTTTTCATATATCTTGTTGATGTGTATTATTTATTTATGCCATCTTCTTTATGGACCTCCCTAGAATCTCAGGGATGGGTCAATGTGTATTAGATGGTTTACCTATAATTCGTCATATGGATATATCTGATGTGAAAACCTCCCTATAATTCTTGGTATGGGTTGGTGTGGTGATATGACATCCCAAGAGTCTTGAGATGTTTTCAAATATTTGATATACCATTAATTTTAAATGTAATAATTCTTTAGGTTTCTATATCACTTGTTATAAAAAATATAATGAAAGTTATCAAATGCAATATATTAGAAATTAATTTTAGGTATTCATCATTTTAGTTCTACTTGTATTGGTTCCACCCCTGGGAATCTATGATTACTATCCATGTATATTAAATAGATCTTTATTTATTAAAATGTTATAATAATACATTTTTATATCTTTTAGTTGATTAAATGAGATTTTATTATTCTTGTTTATCATATTTGGGTTTCTTATTACTCTTTAATTACCAATAATATATTTTCATTGGTTTATGGAATTTAGGAATGAAATTATGTGTGTCAAAAAAATAGTTATTATTGCAATGTGTTGCTTCGGGCTCATCCTCTACTCATTTTATAGACAGTTGTCATCCTCATCAAATTCATCTCCCAAAAAAAATTATTGAAATTTGTTTCTGGAAACTCATCCCCCATATCTTTTATGTTTCTTGAACTACTTTGAGAATTATTCATCCCATGGATGACTACTACTTAGAGTATTTTCAAGCAACAAAGGTGCATGTCCAAAAGAGATGAAGGATGCGTCAAACAAAAAAATTCAATGACAAATGACTGGGAGATGAGTTTATGAGTATGAGTTGTCTATAACTTTCCAATTTTAATGAATTCATAGTATAAAACCTGTCATAGTGGAGTAATTATTTTCTTAAATTCAATTTCTCATTTTCTTCAACATGATAAAATTCTTTGAAATAATCAGACGTTAAGTTTCCCTTATCAGAATTTTCTAAAACTTTCACATTTTATAATGAATATCTTAGGTGTATTTATTTATTTATTATAAAAAATTAATCATTTCTGAATCCAATAGTATGTATATGAATCAAAAATGTATTTATACTAATCATTTGAAAAATTAGTATGAATATGGAGTTAATTCTTTCATAAATTTTTCAAGAGAGCATTCATATGACCCTTCTCAAATCCTCTGTCTATGTTTACGTTATAGTTATTCAAGACAAATTAGTCTAGAAGAGTTCAAAGAACATTTAATTTGTCATAGAATAGATTAGAGCTATAAATTTTGGACTAAACATAGGGAAAACGGAATTTGGACATCGATTGGGATGATATTGCAGTTTATGGATCATTTGATATGAATTCCAATGTAAATAATGATAGAGATCGCATGGAATAAATGATAATGTAAATTTAAGGTAACCTTCATGATTTCCCAAAGTTTTTTGAGGAGTTAAATAGTTGGGCCAAGAAACCATTGTATATGGGTTGTACTAAATACACATCATTGTCATCTATATTAAAGTTATATAATTTGAAAGATGAAAGCGAATGAAGTGACACTAACTTTATAGAACTACTTGGACTCTTGAATGATATGCTACCTAAAGAAAATGAACTACCATGCCGAACATATTAGGTTAAACAAATTTTATGTTCAATGGTAATGATCTCTAGAAAAATAATTCTTTTCCAAATGATTGCATATTGTTTCCCAAGGACCATGAATCACTCATAAAATTCCATAAGTGTGGCACAAATCAATACAAGAAAAATGAATCAAGTCCTTTGAAATCTGTATGGTACTTTCTTATCATTACATGGTTTAGAAGACTATATGAATATTAGAAACCCATGAGATTGATGACATGTAAGGCAGATGAAAGAATTAAATATGGGAACCTACATCATCCATCATATTCTCCTCAATATAAGAAAATTGATTATGAGTATATTGAATTTGAAAATAAGCTGAGAAACTTTTTTCTTGCATTATCTACAAATGAAATAAATCCTTTTGGTGTGCAGATTAGTACTCACAATACTTCTCCCATCATGTTTTTAAATTATAAATTTCCTCTATTTTGTGCATAAAGTGAAAATACATTATGTTGTATCTACTTTTATCTAGACCAAAGAAACTCAGTAATGATATTGATTTCTATTTGGATCCATGGAAAGAAGATCTGAAATTTATGTGGGATACAGGTGTTAAATTGTATAATTCTTATAAAAGTAAAGAGTTCACATTGAGGGATATGTTTTACGGAATGATAAATGAATTCCACTCTTATGGAAATTTATCAGACTATAGCATTAAAGGAATGTTGGGGTGTCCCATTTATGAAAAATTCACATACTCAGTTCGGTTGAAACATTCGTCGAAGATTGTTTTTTATAATATCAAAAATTGTACCTCAATGAAATAAATACTAATCTAGGATGACATTATTCGATGGGAATATCAAACATGGTACAACACCATCTCTAGTAATGGGCGATCAACTGTACAATAAAGTAAATGATATTAACACTATTTTTAGCAAACCATTTTCAAAAAACTTTACAAAATCTGGTTGAAATAAGATATCAATTTTCTTTTAATTATATTATTGAAATTGTTTGTGTGTCTGAAATTTTACTGATGTCATGCTTATAGAAATAAATGTATTTGATAGTGTTATTAGCACGATATTAATGTTCCTCGCAAAATGAAATATGGAATCAAGGCAAGGTTATACTTGATTGAAATGGGTATAAGGGAGGAGTTGGCATCTGTGAAGGGTAAAAGGTGGAATTTTCGTCCCCAAGTATCATAAACTCTATCCAAAAAAGGAAAAATTGTAATTTTTTATTTGCCTTAATAGTATTAAAGTTCCACAGGGGTATTCATCAAATATGAAGAATGTCATGTCAGTGACTAAATTGAAGTTAGAAGGAATAAAATCACATGACTATCATGTTTTGATGTAATATTTAATGTGTGTTTCTTTCCATTACATTATGCCTCAAAATATACAACATATATTAACCAAATTATTCTTATTTTTTAAAGCCATGTGCAGTAAAGATATAGACCAGGAAAATTTTCCCATCATGAATAAGGAGGTTGATATAATATTATGTGAATTATATATATTCTTCCCACCATCATTCATTGATATAATGTTCCACCTAATGGTTCACTTATTTAGAGAGGTTCAACTATGTGGTCGTATCCATTACAGATGGATGTACAACAGTGAATGGTATATGTAAATTTTGAAAGGGTATGTCAAGAATCAAAGTCAGACAGAAGGTTGTACTATAGAATGATATATTATTGAAGAATCTATTGAATTTTGTACCGATTACCTATCATATGTTGACAACATCAGCCTCCCAAATTCTTAACACAATTAACTCCTTATGGGAGAAAATATTTCTAGAATATATATTGTTATAATTACCTTAACAGAGTGGGATCAAGCGCACATTTACATTTTATATAATAGTGAAGATTTTTATCTATACATTTAATACCAAAAATAAATTTTTAGAGATTTTAATCCATCAAGAGATGAAGGGTGGATATAAAATACACATAATTAATAGTTTATAAGATGGTTTCGAGATCAAATTTATAAAGAGTTATCTAAAAAACTGAATTCAATTGTCGAATGACTTCAAGGGATAGCTAGAGGACCGAATAAAAATATTATATCTTACACTGGATTTGTAATCAATGGTTATATAATCTATAAAAAAGAACACAATGAATGTAGTAGGATGAAAAATAGTGGTATTACACTTGTGGCTGAAGCGATGCACACATCCGGTTCCAAGGATAGAAATAAAATTTATGAAAATATGTTATATTTTGGCATTATCAAACAGATATATGAGTTGGATAATACAACATTTCAAGTGACAATTTTCCATTGAAAATGGGTTGATAATAAAATTTCAATGAAATTTGAAAAAATGAGATTTGTGAAGGTGACTTTTAGTGTGGAAGGGGAAAAGGACAATTCATTCATAATGGCATCATAAACAGTGCAATTATTTTTTGTCTTTGATCCAAAAAACAAAAATTTATTTATTATACTAATGGTGACTAAACAAATATCGGGTTAGATGAAAATTTAATCAAAGATGACACATTTATTGGTATATCACAATCACTTCATATCAGTACCAATGTAGAAAATGTCTTGTATATTAGAGGGGACCACAAAGAGGGGATGTGGATTCTCGATAGAGGAACCAAATCCCTAAAAACTTAAAAAAAAGGGTTCAATGATAAAGTAAAATTGTTTTTTAATATAATATGTTTTTAACATAATATTATATTTTCTCTATTTTGTTATATAATCTAAATTAAATTTCTGACTAATCATACAGACAATGTCTTCAATATATGATGATGATACCAATCTCTCAGAATAACAAATTATAATGAAGTAAACCCTTTGAAAATATGTAAAGGTAATGTTACGATATAATTTCCCTATTTTACTAAAAAATTATATAATGGACATTGATTTAATTTTAATTATTCATTGCAGAGTTCATTTATTATAGAATATTAACGTAAATTTTTTATAAACTTTTAGGAAGATAAAAAATGTTGTCTCTTATCAATCATTCAGGTAATATTAATGTTTGCAAAGTAAAATAATTTTCCATTTAATTAATTTATTTTTTCATGTTTATTTATAATTTATTCCATTTTTGTATTCCCTATTTAATAATTTTTTTCTTATACAGATGGATTATTTTTTCGATTTGGGGTGTTATATCTATATTCCATGCCTTTATGTATCAAAACATCCACAAACTCTTTCTCCATCAAACCCATTTTACCCCTACAATATTGCATTTATCACTTCCCTTCAAGTTCCCTCCACTTCCTTTATAGGAAGAGAAATAATGCTGCCTCTGCTCAATAAAAGAGGTAATCTGGATGTTTTCATAGTAAAATCATTGTCCATAGAATTAATGTATTATTTCATATTTAGGTTTAATTTATTTATTTTTAGTATTAATCACAAAATAATATTTTTCTTATAAATTTGGATTCTTTTTTCAAATTTACGGTGATCTATCCATATTTTATGTATTTTTTCACCAAAACCTCTACAGACTTCTTCTCCCTCAAAACCTTTCACCCCTGCAATATTGAAATTTGTCACTTTCTATCAAGTTCCCCCCACTGCTCAATCATATAGTTAATCTTAATGTTTAAAAAGTAAAATAATTATCTATATAATTAATTTATTATTTAATATTTATTTTTAATTTATTTATTTTTATTATTACTCATATAATAATTGTTTTCTTATACAAAGCAGGGGTGGTTTGTTCAAAGATACACATGCAGTGTTGATAATTTGAAAAGGAAGATCAATTTATATCATGTTAAAATCGACAGTTATGATTTTTTTGATACTTTGGGGTGTGTAACAATCATCCACACATAAATCTAACATATTGTGTGACCAGTATGACTCTAAGTACTCTTTCTATTTAAAATTTACATTAATTTTAGTAAAATAGACAACTAACATACTCAAAACCAAGAAAACATATTCATTATGTTTTTATACTTTAAAAAATGATCCATAAGTCATTTGTGATTTTTAGTAATTAACCATACCTCAATCCAATGCACGATGTTCTTAGTGTGACTCAATGTGTCCATTATAAGTTTAAAATTGACATTTTAGTTCAAAAGGTGTCACTCACTGAAAACTGATCAAATGCGCTCATATTTTCATTATAATTTATTACAATGATTCATAATTTATTTTTGATGTATATAAATTAGATTCATATAAAACTATTACACAATGTGATCGGAATGAGTCAAAGTGCGTGTTTCCAGTTTAAAATGACATTTTAGTAAAAAAGATAACATACATGCTTAAATATAAGAAAATGAATTCTGATTGATTTGATACTTTTGGAAAATGATAAATAAGTTATTTTAGACACGTAGGAATCATTATCACCACAATTATACCCACTTTGTGACTGGTATGACTCAAAGTTCATACATTTATTTAAAATTGGCATTAATTTTTTGAAAAATGGACAACTGACCTACTCAAAACTGAGAAAACAGATTCATATTGTTTTGATACTTTACAAACAAGATTCATAAGTCATTATTGACATGTAGGGATCATATTAACCTCAATATGATACATAATTTTCTTGGTATGACTGAAAGTGTTCGTTATCATTTTAAAATCAACATTTTAGTTCAAAAAGTGTAACACACTGAAAACTGATAAAATGCTCTCATATTTTCTTGATACTTTTTTAAAATGATTAATAAGGAATTTGTGTTGTTTAGTATTTTTTTCTCATAAAACTAATACATGATGTGATTTTAATGATTCAAAGTGTGTGTAACTAGTTTAAAATGACATTTTAGTAAAAAAGACAACTGACATACTTAAAACTGATAAAATGGACTCAGATTATTGTGATACTTTATAAAAATGATCCATAAGTGATTTTAGATGTGTAGGAATCATCCGTACATCAATCCAACCTACGGTGTGACTGGTATGACTCAAATTGCATATTTTTATTCAAATTCGACATCAATTTTAGTAAAATGGACAACTAACCTACTCAAAACTCAGCAAATGAATTTGGTTTGTGTTGAGACTTTAATAAAATGATCCATAAGTAATTTTTGATGTGTATAAATCATCCACACCTCAATAAGATCCATGATGTACTCGTTATGACTTAAAGTATCTGTTATTAGTTTAAAATTGGCATTTTAGTTTAAAAATTGTCACTCACTGAAAACAATCAAACACACTCATATTTTCTTGATAATTTAGTAAAACGATTCATAAGTCATTTTTGACATTTATAAATTATTTATACATAAAAATGATATATTATGTGATATTAATGAGTCAAAAGTACATATTTATAGTTTAAAATGACATTTTAGCAAAAAAGACAATTGAAATACTCAAAACTAATCAAACACATTCAGATTGTTTTGATACTTTTGAAAAATGATAAATAAATCATTTGAGATGTGTAGGAATTATCTGAAGCTAAATACAACCCATGGTGTGATAGGTATGACACAAATTCCAAATTTTTATTTAAATTGACATCAATTTTAGTAAAATAGACAATTGACCTACTCAAAACCAAGAAAACACATTCAGATTGTTTGGATACTTTAGGAGAATGGTAGATAATTAATTTATGATGTGAAGGGATCATCCAAACCTCAATCCTATACATGATGTTTCTGTTATGAATTAAAGTGTCCAATATCATTTTAAAATCAATATTTTAGTTAAAAAGTGCCACTCATTCAAAACCAATCAAACATGCTTGGATTTTCTCGATAATTTAGGGAAATTCTTAATAAATAATTTTTATCATGTACGAATTAGTTTCATATCATACTGATACATGATGTGATTATATTGAGTGAAAATTGTGTGTTTCTAGTTTACAAAGATATTTTAGTAAAAAGAAAACTAACGTACTCAAAATAAAGAGACACATTTGGATTATTTTGATACTTATTTAAAATGATCCAAAATTCATTTGAGATGTGTTGTAATCATATGAACCTAAATATGATGTACAGTGTGATCAGTATGACTCTAAGTGTGTTTTTTATTTAAAATTGAAATCAATTTTTGTATAATGGACAAATGATCTACCCAAAACCATGAAAACTCCTTGATATTGTTTTTATACTTTACAAAAATGATCCATAATTCATTTTTGATGTATAGGGATCATTCTCACCTCAATTGGATACATGATGTTCCAAATATAACTTAAAGAGTCCTTTACTAGTTTCAAATCGACATTTTAGTTCAAAAAGAGTCGCTCACTGAAAACAAATGAAACACACTTATATTTTCTTAATAATTTAGAAAAATGGTTCATAATTAATTTATGACTTGTAAGAATTAGTATCACATCAAACGGATACACTATGTGATCATAATGAGTCAAAAGTGAGTGTTTCCTGTATAAAATGACATTTTAGTAAAAAATACAATTGGCGTACTCAGAACTGATAAAACACATTAATATAATTTCAATAGATCATGAAAATAGTCCAAAAGTCATTTGAGATGTGTTAGAATCATCCACACCTCAATTTGATACAGTTTGTGACCACTATGACTCTAAGTATGTCTTTTTATTTATAATTAACATCAATTTTAGTAAAATTAACACTTTTTGTTAATTTATTTCTTTATATTATGACTAACATAAGAATTTTTTTCCTATACAGGTGTATTCTTTTTCTCAATAAGGGGTTTTTTGTTTGGAAATATCATGAGTTAGGGTTAGGATTAAAAGAAAAAGTAACATTAATGTTTTCTAATGTGTGTAATAATTTTTATTTATGTAATTGTATAAACCAATGTTTAGAATGTTTATAATATAGTGTTTTTTTCTTTAATTTATTTCATAAATTTCATTTCATTTAAATTCAGATTTCGGACTTTTTTTGATATCTGGTTTGTTTATGGTGTTGCGGTGTGCTTTCACACGACACTAGTGCTGATTTGTATTGTTACAGTACACTACAATATGGCCCTTTATCAACACTTTTAAATTACTGATAAAGGAAAAAAAATCATCACTTTTAAAATCATTGATAAAGGAAAAATTTTTCATAACTTTTAAAAGTTCTTACAAAGGTTCACTTTATCAGCACTTTTTTAGCATTGATAAAAGACCAAGGATTTTAATCTCACTCAGGTAGTCACTGCTTTTCTAGCACTGATAATGTAAATTTCTAGCACTGTTAAAGACCTATTTTTTAGTAGTGTATCTAGTATTTGGATACTATTAAATTATTCGATCACATGGGATGATATCTTATATATCTTGTTCCAATTTATTAAAGTCACCATTGACTCTAGGTTACTAGAGTTTGGGTTGTTACAGTTTGTATCGGAGAAAGTTCGGTGAAATCTTGGGAACTAGATTTATGAAAACATAGATTAGAGAACATATCCCTATGAAAGATTATAAGGATAAGTCTATGTAAATAAAATCTTTATAAAATTTAAGTAACATATAGAGTGTCGGTTTTTTTACCAATAACGTCTCTATATTGATACAAACAACTGGTTGCAGGCTCTCGTACAAATGCTACTCAGGGTAAGAACCCTAAAAAAAATAGGTATTAATCTGATCTTCACATGGTGTATAAAAGGTGTACCTAACTACACACCTAGTTTTAAATTTCTAGCAGATATTATTTAGTTGATTCACATTATCTTTAAGAACTATTATGAAGGATTTATAAATATTATTATGATTTGAATATAATTTCAAAGACACTAGACATATGATTTTGTGATTATCCATGAAAACATTTTCAATTTATGTTAAGTGTTTCACTAAATTCATAATTATACACTATGATTTATAATTTATAATGTAATAATAAAATAATGAGTATTTAAATTTTTAGATATGGCGCATAGTGAAAGGAATGGAAAATGTATCAACACTCGTAATCTATGTAAGTATTTCTCTTCAAAGAAATTATATAATATTAGAGTTATATATAAGAATATTATAAATATATCATAGTAAGTTAGGATAAATAATATGGTATATACATAGTAACATGTTTATTTAAATAATGATACTATGA
The DNA here is from genome assembly GCA_963277665.1 of Viscum album. NCBI lineage: Eukaryota > Viridiplantae > Streptophyta > Magnoliopsida > Santalales > Viscaceae > Viscum > Viscum album. Next base: position 1,298,389,783 of record OY728140.1, on the reverse strand, counting down.
TACTAGAGTATTTCATATAGAAAAAACCTACATCCATTAATGGAACTAAAAATCTATTAGTAGCTGAAAATGAATCATGTCCATCAAAAAGATATTTCATACTTTGGACTATAATGGAAAGTAAAATGTTATTTTTTTGTGTATTATTTAAAGATTTATTTCAATAAATTGGGGTTGTCGATTCAAAATACTAAGGTGGATGGTAAAATATAGGATATGGAATGAGATACTTGTAATGAGATATTATTTGAAAAATTCATTATCCATTTAAAATGAGATGATTTGGAAAGTAAATTTAAAAGTTTAGACAAATAGAGAAGGAAAATGTTTTTAAGTATGATGAAAACTTTACAATATTATCAGGGCATGTCATGGGCTATGTACATAATATAGAAAGTAAGATTGATTGTTTCATTTATGGGTTAAAGAAAAACCTTATAAGGGTTTTACGCTCTTAAGCATTTAAAATATATGATGATATGGTATTAAGTTCCCTCAAGGTAGAGAAGTAATTCTCAATTTACTATATTTTCAAAGGAAATGAAGAGAAAAATAGAATAGTTGATCACTTTTTAAAAGAAAATGTGGAAAAATGGTTTATTAAGGATCATACTTTAAAACATGTAATAATTATGGAATAAAACACATTTGGTTTTTCTTTAAAGGGATGGGATTCTATTATATGTTATAAGGTAAAGGTCACCAATATTGTGAATTTAAAAGCAAGATACAGTGCTTCAATTGTAATTATATTGGGTACTACTCATACAAATTCCCCAAGCTTCAAAAGAATTTACCTCAAGAAATGATAAGGGGTCAAGCAAAATATTATAAAAGCACTGCATCCATGGTTTAAGTTAAAAATGACATGATAGCAGGTACTTGGATCATAAACTCAAATTTAAATAATACTTTATTTATTTTATGTTTATGCACTATTTTATATCTACTAAAAATATGAAATTATCCCTTAATATACTGAGGGTGAAGTTTCCAATCCAGACACCTAATGGGAATCTAGTTGTAACTAAAATATATCAGGTTATCTATTTTCAAATTAATATTTATTCCTTAATTGAAAATATGGTTGTTATACCTATGATTGAATTTAACATAATCCTTATTTTTGGGAATTATTTAGATTTGGGTATTAAGGAATTTTTATATAAATCATAACATAATATATATTTAATTTTTTATAATTAATTTAAAGGTTAATGTATTATAGAATTTATTTGGGTGCTATTATTGATGTTTTAGGAATTAATGCATGACTTCATCACATGAAGGTTTATTCTTAAAAAATTATTATATTATCTTATGCTAACTATTTTGGATTTAGACATATAGAATATCTTTTCCTTATTTTATAGATCGTATGATCTGTTAAGGTTAATTTTCATGATCCAGTCATGAAAAAATTATTTTATTTATTCATCATTAGAATTAGAATTGGAAACTGATTAAAATAATAAATTAAATGGAAAATCCACTTAAAAGGATAAAAGGAATCAAGTTTGAATTTTTCTCATATTACTTGAATTACATAGTAATATGAGTATATTATATAGAAAATATAACTATACTATGCACATTTTGAAACTCATTCACGATTATAAGACTTATAAAGATACATATATAGTTTAAATAAATATTTTTTATGAGTTTTCTAGTCTTTCCTAAGATAGTGAGATATATATCTTAATAAAAATTATATCTTGAGTCATATATTTCATATATATATACTTAGATAATTTCATTAGTAAGTAATAATTTAAATTTCATGGATGAAATTTATGTAATAGGGTATAATGTAACATCCCATTATTCTAATGAAAATTTTTATAAACTTTATTTCTTAATGAATTTTAAATGAATTTCATTCATTTTAATAATATAAACCAAACATGCCTAAACTTATTTATCACCTAATTTGTTTGATTATATATTTATCAAGTATAATGGTATTTATTTATTAAATTTTTTTATTAACAAATGGATATCCTTGTGGCTGGGTGACAATTCATTTCATTCACTGAGTCTATGGAGCTCAAATCTATGACCGAAGAGATACATGGGCGCAATTCCTACCACTAGACATTGTGTCATCCTCCCTCTATTTTCCATACTTTTTATATATACTTTAATTTATTTATATGAATCATTTTATATTATAAATACATTACTTTTTATTTTTATTTTTATATCATTATAGTAATTAAATCATTATAATCTCAAGTTTAACATAGTTTGATACATGTTTTAAAAGTCACGAAGTTGTAACATATTGAGATTAATGTCATATAACATTATATGTGAAAGATATGATGAATAGTAAAATATATTTTTAATACTAAAATAATTATTTTTCATGAATTTTTAATTATATTATATCTCATTTTATTTTCTAAATGTTTTTTTATCAAATTCTATATACACATTTTATTAGTAGAAAAATATCATTTTTAAACCTTAGGTAACATATTTTATAATAAATTAACATTATGTAATATTTGTGATTTTTATTAGAGAATTTAATTCATATTATGTGTACTGTATTATTATCAAAAAATTATTATAAATTTTTGATAATTTATTTTTTAAAATTAAAATTTCATTGATATATAATATTGATCATAGTGTATAAAACTTGTTACATTAAAACCATTTTTGTGGTTATGTATTTAAAATAAAAACTCCACTAAATTATAAAATTAATTTCATAAATTATATACCATTTAGAACTATAAATTACTAACTGTCAATAATATAACAAATAAGAGATAATAACAAATATAAATGTAATCACTCAAAAAAATAAATAGTTTTATTTATATATAATATTTTTTCCATCTATTGTATGATTTTATTTAAAATTAAAATTCCTAAACTATAGAATTTTAATTTGATAAAATTATATGCATTTTTTAAATAATAAATTCAATAATATCTTGAGTTGAGTTTTTTGGGATTTTTATGAAGAATTTGATTTGTTAGTGAATAGTGAAAAATACTGATTTTACAAATACCATAACTTTTATTATATCATTATGAAATAAAATTGAATTAAATATATATATATATATATGTATATATATATATAAAGCCTTTGGATAAACCAAATATGTGTTTAAGGAGTAAAATAAATCATTTAAAATTATTATGTTAAATTTGAAATCACATGCTTGACTTTTTTTATCTTAAGTTATATTTTAATCTAAGAAAATCATTTTCATTTAATAGTGTTTTTTAAGGTTTAATTGTGTTTTGGCATGGTTATAATGTAAAATTAGAATAATATGTTTAATAATAAGACAATAAATTCTTGATAATAACCACTACTCAAGATTCTTTTTCCTAAATAAGTATTATATCATTTTTACACATAAAAAAAGTTTTTCTTTCTAAAAATAGTTTTTATCTATTTTGTGCACTTATATTAGAATTAATTTATAAAATATATATAAATTACATATATTAAAACATATTTAATATTTATAATCATAATTTTAAAAAATATTTATAATTTCAATTTCGTTTTTGGCTATTAAAATCAGTTATCAAGGTAGAATTAGTCACCACAATAAAGGTTAATTTAAGGTAAAAATGTTTAATCAATAGGTATGTTGATAAATATCACAAAACCTCATCATTAAATTGGAATATAAGTGATTTAGTGATATCATATAAAATTTATCACAAAAATTATCAATTTAGATTCCATTTTCCTTAATAATGAAATCTCTTTTATATTAATAAATTATATTTTAAAGAATGTCACTCCTATCACTTATAAAAGGATCCCCTTACTCCCTCACTTATCTACACATTTAGACATCTATATATACAAATATATACCCAAATCCCTCCCAAACCTTCCTCCCCATGTACTCTAGGTTGTGTTCACACCTTAATAGTATCTTAAGTAGGCTTTAAGTGTGAGACAAAGGGAGATACTCAAAGAAGAGGTAATTACCTTAACTAAGTTCGTTCAGGGTTATTTATTCTTTAAACTCATAAAAATATTATATAACCATATTAATATATTAATATCATTATATTTAATATACTGGAAAAATTATTTTAATGATAAAACCATTTTATATATCTCTTCCATCCAATGGAAAATGAAATCGTTGATCATGCATATGTTTGGACTACCATCTCCATGAAGTGACGTGTACCATTTTCCATCGCTGCCTCACATGGGTGGTTATGTTGATGAATTTAAACTTTATATATGATATTTATTATATAATTATGATTATATAAAGATAAATTATCATTTAAATTTCATTCTTTTCATCAATTGAAAAGTGAAAACATCACTCATGCATACGTGCAGACTACCACATCCACGAAGTGATGTAATTCCTTTTCCATAACCTCGTTACATTTAAAGTTAAAATATATATATATAATATATAAATATGATATATGTGACATTATTAAAAAAAATTAAGTGATTAAACTATTCCCAAGGTGTAAGGACTAGAACCAGCGAATCAAAACATGCATTAGAAACAAAATAGTTGACACACATATAATTGGTTATAACAAAGAATTATGAGTAAATTGGTAAAAATAAGTTATGGATCAATGATATTAAGGAAGATATATATAAATATTGATATTATATAGATGAATAATAATTATTAATTTATTATATAGTTGGTTTTAATGCATTCAATGAAGCGGAAAATCAAGATAATGGTTTATGTTATAATCTCACTTCTTATCAGAATTGTTTATGTTTCGGTTTCCATTAGGGGAAAATTTTATGTCATTTCTCACATAAAACCAATTTATTTTCTTATAATTTTGTTATTTATTTGGTTCTCTAGTATTCTCTCCATTTTACCTCTTTTTGGTACTCAAAACTATGGAAATAAATCTTTTAAGAAAACTCACATTATTTCTCCTTTTTAGTCAGGAATATTTCTTTCCCATATCTATATTATTTAGTTTTTTCAAGTTTTATTTTTTTTATACTAAAATAATTTATTATGGTCAGTTTAAGTTTACTTTGACTTAAAATTCAATGTTTTAAAAAGGAATATTTTCAAGTCTCTCCATACAATTCATTTTTATGACTTTTTACAAAAGTGGGAAACAATATTTTTTGTTGTTTACTACATGACCACCTTTTACATGTGTCATATTCATTATTTTTTATAAGTATTAATGTATATGTTTCAATGTTTTTTCAAATAAAATAATATTCCCATTATTCTAGGAATATTTTAAAAAAAATCAAAATAAAAGTATATTCCTTTTAATTTTCAAAGAAACTTTCTAATGTCTTTATAAAGGTGTTTTCATCTATGTAAACATACATTAAATAGTATTATACATCACTATGGATAATTTTTAGTTATACCATCCACCTAATTTCTCTCAATGATTTATGATCTTTTTGTTCTATTTATTGAGTGCGGAAAATATTGACATTATATACGCTAGTTTTAAAATACCTATAGATATTAAAAACACATTTTGATTATGTGTTGTATTGATTATTCATTTCTTTCCAATGATGAATTCATTGGAATAATTAAGTGAATGGGTATGTACTCCTATTATATAGACCCTTTATGAATCATTAGGTCTCATGATACAAACATTATTGGGCATTCATCATGTGCCTTAACTATTTATATATGATGGATTAGAATGAGGCCTTGATGGAAGTATTTTCATGCCCTGAATTATGTATTGTGTCATTATAAAACCAGTTATTTATATCCATGTGACTATTTATGTTTTAATATAATCCATGTATCTTTTTATATTTAATAATGTTATTTATATGGTGTATTTTATTATTTCTTATCTAGGATATATTATTCATGCCTTGTTTATTTTATGATAGCTTATTTAATATGTTTTCCCTTTCTACAAATTTGAACTTATCATTTTTTTTATTATCCCCAAGTTACCCATAGTTGAAATTTAAATTATTTAAAAGATATGATAGAATAAATAATAACATTATCACTAGAATTTAAGTTTTATTTCATTTTTTTATATAATGTGAGAATCATTTATGTATCTAGTCTCTCAAGACTACTAAAGTATTTAATCCTGTGAGATGAGATATATTTTATCTTCTACCAATGTAGTAAAGTAGTCATCGGCTCGAGGTAATTGGATTTAGAGTTATTACACTAATATTTGATTTATTTTTTTTTAGAAATTGTTGATGTTGATATCATATCAAATATGTTTAGTTTTATTATATATACTTGAGGTTTGAAATTGATTCCCATGATCTCTTATTATTAGATCGTAAAAGGTAGGATAGTGGACATATCACATGATTTCTTAAATTTATAATGGTTGGTAAAGAGATTTTAGGTTCTTAAAATAAAATTAATATAGTTTTTAATTTATAATTTGGTTTTATGTTTGTCTTTAAGTTGTTACAACCATTATCATTTTCTAATTTGGTTAGGAAAGTATCTTCTGTATGTTAATAAGTGTGAAGAAATTACTTTCTTGGTTTTACCCATTATCATATGCAAGTGGATTGGGCTCCCTTAATCACTCCCTAATTTTCATTTTGAGCCCTTATAGACTTATAATAGATTTTTAAATTCTTAAAGTGACTCAAGTAATCTGAGAGGCATTAAAATTAAGGCTACACTTTAATGAATTTTATCCTTCCTATACCAATTGTATTAATATATTCATGATATTATTACTTTATAATCTAACCTTAATGATTTATAATCCACTATCAACACTTAAACATGGTTAAGAGTTTCATCAATGGTGACGTAACATTTGGTTTAACCTCAAGTGGGAAGTAATTATGTGTTAACCAAACTCAATTGGTTTCATCAATTGGGTTCCAACCTACACAATATACTACCCTTAAAACATTTACCTACCTATTTTTTATAAATTCCTAAAGTTATTCTTAGTTTTATATAAACCTTTCCATTATAACTTTATTTTAAAAAACCACATCCTTTATAAGATATATTTTATATTATTTTTTCCCAAAATTGTAAAATTCAAAATAAAAATTTTAATATTATTAAAACTCAATAGTTTATTTAACTTTAAATAGATTTCCAAGTATAGAAAACCTATATTTTAATATAAATATACTTCAAAAGTTTTGTTTTAAATCCATCATTTATATGATTTCAGTTCATTATCAAAGATACTTAGAGAATATATTGGTTTTGACCAATGATATTCTTAGATTACTACAATTTAATATACTTTTATAATCTAGTTACCACCCATGCTTGAGTTAGACACTTATTTTTATTTGTTTTAAAGATCTATAAATTACACCACATAAAAAATTTGAAATGGTGTCGCTTATCTCTAAAGTAACCTAGAGAGAAAAATATTCCCTACCCTTTTTTATGTTTGACTTAAGACTTGTATACTTGTTATGTGGTGTTCATGAAATGTAATTACTTATGTTATAACCATGTGAAATTTAAATTTTATTTGTTATATGATGTCCACTATGGAGTATACTAATGTGTATACTTTTTAACATATTTATTGTACTAGTTTTTATGATTGGGTTGTTTTTTATCCTGCATGATACTTTGATACATTGAAAATGTCGTTATCGTATTACACCATGCATATTGAAATGTATAGATAGTATTATTCCATGATCATGTAAAATTATTTGAAATATTCGCTGAAGTGTTCGGAATTCTCTTAAGTGCATTCTGGAAACACTGTTCACCGTTTTTCATTTAATGGAAATACCATTCATTTAATACATTGAAGAAAGTAACATATGGAACAAACTGTAGATACCCAAAGCTTGACGTAGATAGACATTACAATACTTTTGAGGAATACTTAGTACATAACAAAAACAGACACACAAGGACTGTAATGGTTTAGTGTCTTTGGAAACATGGAACATAATCTTCTAATTGTGGTGAAAGATCTTCAACATCTCCCATAAAGATCTTCCCATTTTTGTTTCCTTACCTAAAATCTTTCTTTTAATCCTGGGGGAAAAGAAAACATAAAAATGGTGATCTCAAATTCTCAGTAAGGGTAAGCATGGATAAAATAAAACATACCATATATATTTGAACTTAAAAAAAACATGAACATTAAAAATCTTGAGCAACGACATAAAAAATGGAAGTACATAAGGCATAGATCATAATGGAACCCAAATCATGATAAAATAGCATGGGAATAAAACATGTAATTATGGAAACCATTAAGCACATGAAATGATTTCCATAGTAGCCAAGGAATTGCTTCCAAGACCATCTTAGTGGACAAAGTCCCTTTCTGAATCGAGTTCACTCCTCGTTTCAGTCATGTTTTACTGAACCGGTTTAACCTGCCATTCCAGCCATGTCTATCTCATGAGATATAAATCTTTACCCAATGCATTACAGGGAGATATAGGTCCCACCCATCTCATAATTAAATCATTCTTTCGTGTGCCACAATATAAACATAAATCATTCATCATAACCCAAGAATAAAATGGGTTTCATAAACATCATTCCATCATAATGTAATCCATACAAAAAAAATTGGATATCATTTCATCATTAGAAAATTAAAACCATGTAAATCATAGAGACATGATACTTCAAACATAAACATGTGAAATAATGTTATCTTAGATGAAAATGGTTTTTATAAAACACTTGAAATGAATTCTTGAGGAAAATATCCTTTTTTCTTCAAAATCATTTTCTTTTCACAAAATGTCATGCAATTTTAAAAGAAAATGATTTTGTTGAAAATAGTCATGAAATCTTTTGGAGGAAGCTTCATGAAAATAAGGCTTTATAAAACCGTAAAAATCCTTTCATGCCGTATACGTTAAAAAAACATTCTTCTCGTACTTTTTTCTGAAAAGTCAAAAAGTACCTTGTAGGGTAAATAAAACAAAGATTCCTTCCATACCATGGGGTAAAAGTAAAAATGGGGTAAAAGGACTTTAAACATACATGAATAAACTTTTATAAAATATGGATATGGATGATAGCAATAACCCTAGTAAATACTTATGAATAAGCAATCTCGGATAAAAATGATATTTTCAAAATTATCCATTACCTTAGGTCCGATTTTCTTCGTAAGTGTCCGAACCTCCTGTATAATGATTTAAATAATGTTATTGACTTATTAAAGAATCATATTTATTGTTATTATATCATATATGGTTCACTTATAACTTTATATTACCCGTTCTTTTGTAAATTCCATGTTAAAGAGCGTTTTGGGTAAAATCGTTTCATTTGTCGTCCGTGTTTTGACTTGTAATTATTCATATGATTACTTAGATCATGATTACTTAAAACCATAATGTAAAACATATTTTATATATAATATATATTTAGAATATACATATATATAATAGATCGATAAATGGAAAAAATACACCGTTCATGGAGACGGTAGGTCGTACGTACGCATGAATGTTGTTTTTGTTTCCTCATTGAATTGAATGGAATTAATTGGATGACATACATATATATTTATACATAAATCCAGTATCATTATTATGTCATATATTTCATGATTACTTATTATATGTACTTTATAATCATTTATGAATGGTTAATCATTGAGAATGAATCTTATCGCGTCGGGGAGACGGTATTCCGTACGTACGCACAAGCGATGATATCATTCCCATGATCGTGGAATTTTATTGGAGTGTATGTATAAAATTAAATAATCAATATCACTTTAAAATAATCATATATAGTTATTATTTACACCATTATACCCATCCAAGTAAGGTGCTGGTGGAAAATAGATTACACCACGGCGTGGAGACGGTATTCCGTACGTACGCACGCGCGGTGATTTCGTTTTCCGTAGGATGGATAGATGGAGAAATATGGTTCTTTCATACATATAATAACATATCAGTATATGAGTGATACTGATTTTATTACTTCATAATTAAATAACCTAATAAGAATAAGTGGAAGAAGAAATAAAGGTGAAAGAATCGGTAACGGAAATTACCTCTTCTTTGAAGCGCCTCTTTGAGACCTCCTCTTAGGGTACTAAAATTGGTCTTTGAAGAAGACCAGGACCTCTAGGATGTTTCTAGGGAAGTGGAGAAGAGAATTTTTCAGGTTTTTCCCGAGCTTGAAGGCTCAACGTGGTTTTTGGAAGAGAGGGAGGAGGTGCCCTTTTATAAGGGAGGAGGGGGGCACCTTTGGAATTCTTAAAAATATTAATTTATAATAAATCTAACCCCACTTAAAAACCTCCAAAAATGACTCATATTCGAAGATTATATGATATAGGGTTGTAATCTCATCATACAATCAAATTTATACATGTTTGGTTCTTATTTTAAACCTTATCATTTTGATTTATCCTTATTTAATCTATTTAAGTTTATTTGTGGTAATAAAATTCTAAATTTTAAATTATAAAAGATAATTACATATTTGTTGTTAAATTTCCATAATTGTTTACTTTATAACATTATAGACCATATAAATTTAAATTTATAATTTTTAAATATTTTTGTGATTTTTAAACAATTTTAAAATATGTTATTTTTATAAAATAACAACAGTGTCAATTTTGACACTATTCATTTATTTGAATTTAAATAAAATATATACAGAAGATATGTTCAAAATAAAAGCTTTAATAGATTCATAAAAGGTCATATGTATCTATTAAATTAGTGGGTCACTTAAATTATTCATATAATATTTATTTTATTATTTTTAAAACCATTTATTTGGTTTATCTCTTAATAAAATAATTACTACAACATTTTTGTATAATTATTTAATATACTAATTTGTTGCATAAAAATTAAAAATAAAATCCTTTGATGAAGCTAAATCTATTACCTTTAACAATAATACTTTTACTCTAATTTATCATCTTAAAATAACAATATTTAAATTTTTATATTTATTAAATTATGAAGCTGACAAATTTGGAATCATTTAAAATAAAATAATATAAGTGTCATAATCACTTTTATAAGGCTCCAAACGGTTATATATTAGGTCATTAGATGATTAAGGTGTATATATACACTACCAATAATTTTTGGTCAGGTTTGTGTGCCTTTAAATTTGTATTATTATTTCAATAAAAACTATATTACTTATTTTCCACTTAATAAATAATTTTTGTATCATTAATGTATCACCATTAATGACAATTATTTAATCCCTAAAAATTCTAAATAAATTATCATGATGTAGATAATTTTATTATAATTCTGGAGACTATTCATTTTCTAAGTTTTATGATGTTTATCACTAAATTAAAATTATTATACTTATAATATTTAAGAGAGTGACATGTTATCACTTTCTTTGGTTTTAATAATAATTAAATTATTTTCATGGTTAAAAGACCATAAAATGGATCTAATCCGACCCTTAGTTGATATGGGTTTCTTTTAACCATACAATAGAATTTTGGAATGTGTTAGGGTAATTTTATAATATTATATTTACCCTTAATTACCCGATTTACCTTTAACTATGGTAAATAAAATTTACCGTGGTTACTATTCATAATTCCCAAAAATAAAAAGTAGCCTATTAACATAATTTGGACCCACTGATTACAAATATGGAATCCATTTTTTCAAATTCAATACAGAGAAGATTCAGAAATTAAAGTAAAATTAATCCCGTTGTCGAATGAAAACGGGTTTTTGTTTAAAACATTGCAAAAGATTGAATTGATTTAACCTACGAATTCAATGTAAAATCAATGCTAATGACTTAAATTATATTAAATGGTAAAATTATATTCTATTTATACTTGAAAACCGTTAAATATTATAATTTAACCATATAAATTATTACGATGAAAATAGTTTTTTTTCATTAAAATATAGCGTGTTTTTACTATTCATCAAAATATGAAAGTTACCAGAATAATACGAAAAATTTATCCAAAGTAAATTTTTATTTATTGATTCCAAATAAGAATTTTATTTTGTCAAATTGAACTTATAAACATGTCAAAAACTAGATTTAAATTGGTTGCGCCATCAAAAGGCGGCAAAACTGCATTTTTTGAAAAATACTTATTTTACCCGAAAAAATTATTTTGTTCTTATACCATGTTCTAGAAAATGTGTAATATGAATAATAATGTTATAAAATTCAAAATTTAGTTAATACTATTCATAACAGCTAGTTCATAAGAATATTATAATAATATATCGTTGTTTAGTAAAACCCGGTATTGCGTACAACACACGCTATCGAGGAAGGTCGCGATTGCGTGTAATGCAAGCCAAGTCAGGGTTGCGTGTTGTGAAAGAATCCTTCGTTTTTTCGTATAATAGAATCCAACCATATTTCATTTATACATTGAATATATATATATATATATATATATATACTCAATGTTGCGTAGAATAACTATTATCAAAATTGTGTGTAACACGATCCAAGAATAGTGTTGCGTATACTGCAAGCTAATACGGTATTGCGTATAGCACAAGGTAATCTTGGTGTAGCATACAACACAAGACATTAATTAAATTAAAAGAATATTTTTCATAAAATCTCGGGGTGTTACATTCTACCCCCCTTAAAATGAATTTCGCCCTCGAAATTCGTCGGGGTTATAAATGGTTTACTACTCGAAAGTTTGTTTAATAGAAACCCACATCGTAAAAAGGAATACCAAAACATGGATTTAAAAACTAAAGTATGAAATGTAACAGTTACCCAAATTAACTTATCACTGGGTTTCCACGTAGGAGAACAAAGGTGAAAATATGGATATGGAAGAAAAATTTAACCATCAAGTTCTGATGGAGAGTGGTAGAGAACATGGCTATGAAAAAGCCAACAATCACAAAGCTATTGATTTGTGATGATCTAAGGTACCATCTAATTCATCGGATATAAGGGAACTAGGACAACATTTTTGGTTTTCAAGATCATTTCCCTAAAGTTGATGAATTAAAAGAAATACTTGTATGATTTTGGTACAATCTCACTGTTGTTCATGAATTGAACAATTTCCACTTCATCCTTTAAAGAAATGAAGTTGAATTTGTTATTCGTGATGTGTTAGCAGATCATGTGATAGAATGATGGGTCATTCCATCTCTTTCACACAAAAGGTTAGAAAAAGTTATAAGTCCATCTTATGGTTAGATTAATCGTATATGGTTCCAAAAATGAACTTATACATCATATATCATACCGCTTAATAAAATAAAACTAGTTTCTACTAACCAGGGACTTCCTGTAGGCCAGTGGTAGGCAATAAAGGCCAGTCGCACTTCGGTTGTGGGTTCGATTCCCACAGCCTTGTCTGACGAGATGGGCTGTCGCCCATCCTGCAGGTTGTCCTTTTTCTAAAGCTACATTACTATATCATCCCATCAATAATATCGAAAAAGGTTCTATCCTTAAACAATAAAAACTTATGTCCAACATAAACCATTCCAATCTTTAGGCTTATCCATAATATTGCAGTCCATTTTCATATTATAGTGAAAACAATTACCAGATATTTCATATAAGAAGCATGTTAATACCATCATTGATCCCCATATATCATAAGATATGTCTTGTTGGTCACATTACAAACGTTCGAAGGCCTTAATCATGTATTCTCTTAAAAAATGAATACCCATTGAACCTTAGTGAATACATGAATGCAGTTAAAAGTTAACACTTTCCACACACCAAAATCCTCAAAATTTTATATACTCAAACCATGATATCACTTAGTCCTTATATCAATCATGAGCTTATGAATACAATCAAACATCTCATTATCTTCTTATCCCTTCATTATGCGCATATCATCTACTTTCCAAAATATTTGAATCACTTTTCATGGTTACCGGTACCAAAAAATTATTGAAAACCACAATAGACTAATATAAAAATATTCTAATAAATCATAAAAGTATCTCAACAACATTATTCTTGAATACCAATACATAAACACTTCAATCCATCCTCTTCAATGATTGTCCTAGAATAATTCCTTCCTTGACTTAGAAGTAACTTTTTAGGTCAGGGCATTGAGTTAGGTAATGCCCATGTTCTCCACAAATAAGACATTGAACTCCATAACAGTCTGTCACTCTATGACCCTTTTCTCCACACAGATAACATTTGTCCCTCCATTTTAGGTATTCCTCAAGGTTCTTCTTCCCTTCTTTAGAAATCTCAATCTTCCTTTCTTTATGCTCCTCCACATGCGAACATGCATAAAAGTCTATCTTCCTCTTATTTGATGAATTAGGAATACCACTAAATTTCACCTTATTAATCATATATCGCGATGACTGATTCGGCATAATCACAATATCTTTATCTCTAGGCATTACACCATTTTGTTGCTCATAGTCACCAATTTTACCATTGGATTCAATGTTAACCGAATTCCTTCTGGTTCCCTCCATTGACTAAAACGCAAAAAGAATTCTGTGAGAGGCAAAAATCATACAAGGAAAATAACATAGTCAAGGGGGAGTACCGTCAATATCTAACATCTTAGGTTAAATTCTAATATCGTTACCGTATTTATAGAACTATAACCTATACTTATACTTAACCTTAGGGGCATCCCTAGACATACCTTAGAAATATCTCTAGGGATCTCACTATAGTTTTCGCATCCTAGTTTCCAAAGGTTGACTAAACCTCCCTATAATACCAACTATAGAGACCCAAAGCTTGACGTACATAGAAATTACATTACTTTTGAGGAATACTTAGTACATAACAAAAACAGAAACACAAGGATTTTAATATATTAGTGTCTTTGGAAACATGGAACGTAATCTTCTAATTGTGGTGAAAGATCTTCAACATCTCCCATAAAGATCTTCCCATTTTTGTTTCCTTACCTAAAATCATTCTTTTAATCCTGGGGGAAAAGAAACATAAAAAGGGTGAGCTCAAATGCTCAGTAAGGGTAAGCATAGATAAAATAAAACATACCATATATATTTGAACTTAAAAAAACATGAACATTAAAAATCTTGAGCAACGACATAAAACATGGAAGTACATAAGGCATAGATCATAATGGAACATAAATCATGATAAAATAGCATGGGAATAAAACATTTAATTGTGGAAACCATTAAGCACATGATATGATTTCCATAGTAGCCAAGGCATTGCTGCCAATACCATTTTAGTGGACAAAGTCCCTTTCTGAATCGAGTTCACTCCTCGTTTCAGTCCTGTTTTACTGAACCGGTTTAACCTGTCGTTCCAGTCATGTCTATCTCATGAGATATAAATATTTACCCAATGCATTGTAGGGAGATATAGGTCCCACCCATCTCATAATGAAATCATTCTTTTGTGTTCCACAATATAAACATAAATCATTCATCATAACCCAAGAATAAAATGGGTTTCATAAACATCATTCCATCATAATGTAATACATACAAAAAAAATTGGATATCATTTCATCATTAGAAAATTGAAACCATGTAAATCATAGATACATGATACTTGAAACACAAACATGTGAAATAATGTTATCTTAGATGAAAATGGTTTTGATAAAACACTTGAAATGAATTCTTGAGGAAAATATCCTTTTTTCTTCAAAATCATTTTCTTTTCACAAAATTTCATGAAATTTTAAAAGAAAATGATTTTGTTGAAAATAGTCATGAAATCTTTTTGAGGAAGATTCATGAAAATAAGGCTTTATAAAACCATAAAAATCCTTTCATGTCGTATACGTTAAAAAAACATTCTTCTCGTACTTTTGTCTGAAAAGTCAAAAAGTACCTTGTAGGGTAAATAAAACAAAGATTCCTTCCATACCATGGGGTAAAAGTCAAAATGGGTAAAAAGGACTGTAAACATACATGAATACACTTTTATAAAACATGGACATGGATGATAGCAATAACCCCATTAAATACTTATGAATAAGCAATCTCAGATAAAAATGAGATTTGAAAAATTATCCCTTACCTTAGGTCGGATTTGATTCGTAAGTGTCTGAACCTCCCGTATAATGATTTAAATAATGTTATTGACTTATTAAAGAATCATATTCATTGTTATGATATCATATATGGTTCACTTATGACTTTATATTACCCGTTCTTTTGTAAATTCCATGTTAAATAGTGTTTTGGGTAAAATCGTTTCATTTGTCGTCTGTGTTTTGACTTGTAATTATTCATATGATTACTTAGATCATGATTAATTACATCCAGAATGTAAAACATAATTTATATATAATATATATTCAGAATATACATATATATAATAGATCGATAAATGGAAAGAAATACACCGTTCATGGAGACGGTAGGTCGTACGTACGCGTGAACGTTGTTTTTGTTTCCTCATTGAATTGAATGGAATTAATTGGATGACATACATATATATTTTTACATAAATACAGTATCATTATTATGTAATATATTTCATGATTACTTATTATATATACTTTATAATCATTTATGAATGGTTAATCATTGAGAATGAATCTCATCGCGTCGTGGAGACGGTATTCCGTACGTACGCACAAGCGTTGATATTGTTCCCATGATCGTGGAATTTTATTGGAGTGTATGTATAAAATTACAGAATAAATATACCTTTAAAATAATCATATATAGTTATTATTTACACCTTTATACCCATCCAAGTAAGGTGGTGGTGGAAAATAGATTACACCACGGCGTGGAGACGGTATTCTGTACATACGCACGCGCGGTGATTTCGTTTTCCGTAGAATGGATAGATGGTGAAATATGGTTGTTTCATACTTATAATAACATATAATTATATTATTGATACTGATGTTATTACTTCATAATGAAACAACCTAATAAGAAGAAGTGGAAGAAGAAATAAAGGTGAAAGAATCGGTAACGGAAATTACCTCTTCTTTGAAGCGCCTCTTTGAGACCTCCTCTTAGGGAACTAAAATTGGTCTTTGAAGAATACCAGGACCTATAGAATGTTTCTAGGTAAGTGGAGAAGAAAATTGGGTAGGGTTTGGCCGATCTTGAAGGCTCAAAGTGGTGTGTGGAAGAGAGGGAGGAGGTGCCCTTTTATAAGGGAGGAGGGGGACACCTTTGGAATGCTTAAAAATATTAATTTATAATAAATCTAACCCCACTTAAAAACCTCCAAAAATGACTAATATTCGAAGATTATATGAGATAGGGTTGTAATATCATCAACCAATCAAATTTATACATTTTTGGTTCTTATTTTAAACCTTATCATTTTGATTTATCCTTATTTAATCTATTTAAGTTTATTTGTGGTAATAAAATTCTAAATTTTAAATTATAAAAGATAATTACATATTTGTTGTTAAATTTCCATAATTGTTTACTTTATAACATTATAGACCATATAAATTTAAATTTATAATTTTTAAATATTTTTGTGATTTTTAAACAATTTTAAAATATGTTATTTTTATAAAATAACAACAGTGTCAATTTTGACACTATTCATTTATTTGAATTTAAATAAAATATATACAGAAGATATGTTCAAAATAAAAGCTTTAATAGATTCATAAAAGGTCATATGAATCTATTAAATTAGTGGGTCACTTAAATAGTTCATATAATATTTATTTTATTATTTTTAAAACCATTTATTTGGTTTATCTCTTAATAAAATAATTACTACAACATTTTTGTATAATTATTTAATATACTGATTTGTTGCATAAAAATTAAAAATAAAATCCTTTAATGAAGATAAATCTATTACCTTTAACAATAATACTTTTACTCGAATTTATCATCTTAAAATAACAATATTTAAATTGTTATATTAATTAAATTATGAAGCTAACAAATTTGGCATCATTTAAAATAAAATAATATAAGTGTTATAATCACTTTTATAAGGCTCCAAACGGTTATATATTAGGTCATTGGATGATTAAGGTGTATATATACACTACCAATAATTTTTGGTCAGGTTTGTGTGCCTTTAAATTTGTATTATTATTTCAATAAAAACTATATTACTTATTTTCCACTAAATAAATAATTTCTGTATCATTAATGTATCGCCATTAATGACAATTATTTAATCCCTAAAAATTCTAAATAAAATATCATGATGTAGATAATTTTATTATCTTTCTGTAGACTATTCATGTTCTAAGTTTTATGATGTTTATCACTAAATTAAAATTATTATACTTATAAGATTTAAGAGAGTGACATGTTATCACTTTCTTTGGTTTTAATAATAATTAAATTATTTTCATGGTAAAAAGTCCATAAAATGAACCTAATCCGACCCTTAGATGATATGGGTTTACTTTTAGCCATACAATATAATTTTTCCATGTGTTAGGGTAATTTTATAATATTATATTTACCCTTAATTACCCGATTTACCTTTAACTATGGTAAATAAAATTTATCGTAGTTACTATTCATAATTCCCAAAAATAAAAAGTAGCATATTAACATAATTTGGACCCACTGATTCCAAATATGGAATCCATTTTTTAAAATTAAATACACATAAGTTGGAGAAATTAAATTAAAATTAATCCCGTTGTCGAATGAAAACGGGTTTTTATTTAAAACATTGTAAAAGATTGAATTGATTTAACCTACGAATTCAATGTAAAATCAATGATAATGACATACATTATATTAAATTGTAAAAATATATTCTATTTATACTTTAAACCCATTAAATATTATAATTTAACCATATAAATTATTACGATGAAAAAAGTTTTTTTCATTAAAATATAGCGTGTTTTTATTATTCATCAAAATATGAAAGTTACCAGAATAATACGAAAAATTTATCCAAAGTAAATTTTTATTTCTTGATTCCAAAGAAGAATTTTACTTTGTAAAATTGAACTTATAAACATGTCAAAAACCAGATTTAAAGTGGGTGCTCCATCAAAAGGCGGCAAAACTGCATTTTTTGAAAAATACTTATTTTACCCGAAAAATTTATTTTGTTCTTATACCATCTTCTAGAAAATGTGTAAGATGAATAATAATGTTATAAAATTCAAAGTTTAGTTAATACTATTCATAACGGCTAGTTCATAATAATATTATAATAATATATCGTTGTTTAGTAAAACCCTGTATTGCGTACAACACACGCTATCGAGGAAGGTCGTGATTGCGTGTAATGCAAGCCAACTCAGGGTTGCGTGTTGTGAAAGAATCCTTCGTTGTTTCGTATAACAAAATCCAACCATATTTCATTTATACATTGAATATATATATATATATACTCAATCTAGCGTAGAATAACTATTATCAAAATTGTGTGTAACACGATCCAAGAATAGTGTTGCGTATACTGCAAGCTAATACGGTGTTGTGTATAGCACAAGGTAATCTTGGTGTAGCATAAAACACAAGACATTAATGAAATTAAAAGAATATTTTTCATAAAATCTTGGGTTGTTACACAAACCTTATGTTTATGTTGAAGGATCAACGTGTATGGTTAATCAATCTTATTTTTTAAGAAACGTATGGTTAAGGAACATTACATTTGGATAAGAACCTTACATTTTTCAAAAAGAAAGAGTATGGTTAAAGAACCCTACATAAGTATAGAACTTTACAAATGTATGGATCATCAACCTTAATTTTTTAATCAACCTTACGTTGTTAACTTTACATTTGGAAAAAGTGAATGTTTAGATAATCAATGTTGCGTTCAGGGATACATGCTAACATGGATAAACGTACAGATCATCAACCCTACATTATGACATTTAACCATGCATTTTTTATTTTTTTCAATTTGTGATGGAACCTTACATTTGACTTTTCAACACTGGAAATATGAATTTATATCTTTATTAGAACTTTTTGCAATAGTATTTGTGGAATATCTGAGCAATTCAAAGCTTTATTTTGGCTAATTGAAATCTCTTCTTAAATGATTTAAATATCAGTTCCCATCGAAGAATTTCTCTCCTATTCTTAAGGGAAGATACGACTACTCTGAGCTATATTTTTTAATTTTAATTCACTCGATTTATCATGAGTCTTTTTGGGATATGAAATCTTGTTGCAAGATATTTCATTATATATATCTATTATATGTCAGATGTTATATATATATATATATATATCTTTCCTGTGTTGATAGTTGTTATTATTCAAGTTTTCTTGTGAAAATTAATTTACAGTGCTACAGCAATCAAGCATCTCAGAAACAAAGACTACATTTTGGAGATATACATGTTCAAATATTGATGCATGATTCTCTATTTTTGTTGTTGTTCTTAAAATCAAATATCTCTTGTGAAATCGGATCTCTTTAAATATATTTCAAATTTTATTTTCTTCTAAAGTCAAAGATCCTTATTTTATCTATTGTGTGTTGATGCAACTATGAGATATATCTATTTTTAAAAAAACTACATCTTAACTATCTTGAGTTTTGGCTTCTTGTGTTCAGTTATGGTAGAGTTTCATCTTCTCACACTAAACTGTGGTTTTATCAGTTCCCTATAAAAGAACCAGAAGGCTCTATTTTGTAAGACTTTGTTTGTAAGGGTGACAACTATTTGTACTCAGTTGCGGATTGGTCATATGATTTGAGAACATTACTAGTGAAATTCACCATAACCATAGAGAGGGTAATTGGTGGAGTTAACTAGGGGATATTTGTGCCCCGAACCACTATAAAATGTTGTGCTTTATTCTAAGTTCATATCCGCTTCATATACTCTATTAAAAAAATGCTGCCAATTATTATCTTCTATTTGTTTGAATCAATAGAATCATAAAATTTTGAAAAGAACACAATTCACCCCCTCTTGTGTCATCATTATAGTCATTCTGACCTAACATTTGGTATCAGAGGTTGATATTTTCAACAGAGCTATAACAAGCTAAAGGCATAGGATCTATATTAGTGATAGTAATGGATAATCTCAAGGAAGGAATGTCAATGGTTTGTGCTCCATAATTAAATGGTGATAATTATAGGTGTTGGAAAACACAAATGATAATCTACTTAAAAATTCTTGGATTTAGAGTATAATCAATGATTTTTACTACTTACACAATTTCTAAAAAAACTAAAACTTAGTCTAATACTACATAGGATGAGTATGATATGAATTAGAAATAAATAAATGAAATTATTTGCGGTCTTGGACCAGATGAATTCAAATGTGTATCGCAATTACCAATAGCCAATGAAATTTGGCAGATAATTGCAATAGCGTATGAAGTTATAGAAAATGTTAAACAAATGAGATATGTTATAGCAAAATTAAAGTTTGATACTTTCAGAATGTTTGATGGAGATAGTATCACACAGATTAATAGAAGCATGGCATAAATTGTTAATAATATATCATCTTTAGGTGATCCTATCATCCAACCTGATCAAGATTTGAAAGTTCTAAGTGTTCTACCTAAGAAGTGGAATGGAATTTCTACTATAATCCACCAATCAGCACCAGTAAAGAATCTAACAATAAGAGAATTTATTCTAACTTTAATTATTTATAAGGCTGAAATGAAAGATGATGTTGAAGATCACAAAGTCTTAGAGAAAAAGAATAACACTTATTTTAAAGTTACATCCAAAAAGCAGAATAGAAAAATGAAACAAGAAGAAATAAATTTAGACTCATCTGATTCAGAAATTTAGTTGGCTCAATTAGCTAGAAAATTCAGTAAATTTAATAAGAAGAAAGGATTCATAAGAACCTTAAAAAAGGATAACAAATACTCAAAGGAAGTAATATGTTATAAATGCAAAAAATCGGGTCATATATGACCTAGTTGTCCTCAATTGAAAGGAGATAATATAAAGACATAAAAGAAATATTAGAAGATTTTTGATTATGAGAAAAATAATAAAATAGCAATGAAGGCTACTTGGAGTGTCTTTGAAGACTCTAGTATCTCATCTTATTCTGATTCAGACAAGGAAGAATCAAATTTGAAATCTAATATGTGATTTATGGCTGAAGAAGAGAAGGTAAAACCCTATTATCCATGTAATTTTGATTCTAGTTACTCAAATGATAAAATAGATGCCTGTTGTACTATGCTAGAAGAAAGATATGACTACCTATTAAAGAAACACAAATCTTTAAATAATATTCATAATTCTATTTTAGGAGAAAGGGATAATTTACTTAAATAAAATCAAGAGTTAGTTGAGAAATTTAGTTCATCTACTACAAACTGTATTGACCATGAAAATTATATTAAAAAACTACAGGATAAAGTAAAAACTTTTTTAAGTGCTTCTTTTATATTTACAAAAGAAGAAAATATACTGAATGAAATTCTTGGTAAAAATGTAGTTAAAAAGGAAAGATTTGGTATAGGCAGTAAGGGTGAAAAACCCAAACTATACAAAAACTATTTTGTTCCTGGTTCAAATAGTAAAGTTATTTCTACTATTAATTGTTTTTATTGTGGTATTAATGGAAATTATGATAATGACTGTTGTTTAATAAAACCTCAATTATGTGGTTTCAAGAATTTTCATTATTCAAAATCATTATCTATTTTTAATTATAAAAATGTATATCAAAATAAATCTATTTGGATTCTTAATTCTTTGATAGTTAACACTGCTGAACCTAGAAAGATATGGGTACCAAAACAAATTTTTGTTTAATTTGTCCTTGTAGGTAATAGGACACAGAAGAGGAAAACATATGTGGTATATGGATAGTGGATGTTCAAGACAAATGAGTGGAAATTCATCAAATTTCTATAATCTGACTAAAATATATGGAGGCCTAGTCACCTTTGGTGACAATTCCTAAAGAAAAATTATTGTACTCAGAACAGTTAGAGATCCAGATACTATCTCAATTAATAAAGTATTATATGTACAAGGATTGAAGCACAATATGATAAGTATATCTTAACTCTGTGATGATGGATACTATGTTGATTTTTTTAATAATTCATGTTCTATATTTAAAGATAATTTTCTTAAATTTAGAGCACCCATAACAGATAATGTCTATATTTGGATTTAAATTCCTTGTGTAAATAGAAAGTGAACTGTTTAACTTCTAAGGTAAATGAGTCATGGATTTGTCACATAAGACTTGTTCATTGTAATATTTTTTTCTTTACATATGTTATCTAATAAAAAATTACTTTAATATTTACCTACTATAAAATTTGATAGTGATAGATTCTGTGATGCATGTCAGATTGGCAAGAAACACAAATCTTCCTTCAAATATGTTAACAAAATTGTTACTTCAAATCCCCTAGAACTTATTCATATGGATTTTTTTTGTACCATATAGAATATAAAGTTTGGTTATTAAATTATATTTATATGTTATAGTTGATGATTATTCAATATTTACTTGGGTATATTTTATAAAACTCAAAAATTAATCTTTTTCTGTTTTTGAAAGTTTTTGTAAAAGTGTTGAAAATGAAAAGGTTTTTAAGATAATTTCATTAAGAAGTAATCATGGGGGATAGTTTTAGAATCAATAATTTAATTTTTTTCTCAAATATGGGTATTAAACACACCTTCTCAGCACCAAGAACACCTCAAAAAAATGGAACTACTGAAAGAAGAAATAGATCTATTTAAGAAATTAATAGAACCGTGCTAAATGAATACAGTATTCCAACCTACTTATGTGCAGAAGCTATAAGCGCAGCATGAAATATTATAAATAGAGTTTTATTTCAAACTATTTTAAAAATACACCTTATTAACTTTGGAATAAAAAAATCCTAAGGTAAAGTAATTTATGGTTTTTGGATGCAAGGTATATATCATGAAAACTAAGGATAATCTTGGAAAGTTTGGTCCAAAAGCTAATGAAGGAATATTCTTAGGATATTATGAAACTTATAAATATTATAGATTATTTAATAAAAAAGTCAAGGATTGTTGAAGAATAAT
Source organism: Viscum album (assembly GCA_963277665.1). Taxonomy (NCBI): domain Eukaryota; kingdom Viridiplantae; phylum Streptophyta; class Magnoliopsida; order Santalales; family Viscaceae; genus Viscum; species Viscum album. The sequence continues at coordinate 1,298,365,916 of OY728140.1, read as the reverse complement.
TTAATGTGAAGTTTGATGAAACTAATCTTTTTAATAAAGATAAAGATCAAACAGATGAAGCTGATTATTATTATAACAACATTAGACTTGATAACTTGAAAAACAATTTTGAAAATATAAATAACATTCAGACCAATTCAGAAGAACATGATACTAATGAACCTAAAAGTGCTCTTCCTAGACAGTCTATAATCTTAAAGAATCACCCTTTAGAGACTATTATAGGTGATCTAGACATAGGAATAAAAACTAGAAGAAGTGTATGAAACCAAGTGGAATTTTCTGATATTATATCTCAGCTAGAGCCTAAGTCATTTGAAGAATCCTTAGAAGAAGAAAGTTAGATGTTAGCAATGCAAGAAGAGATAAATCAGTTTAAAAGAAACAAAGTATGGAAATTAGTGGAAAGACCACTGAATTATACAGTTATATGAAATAAATGGGTCTTTAGGAATAAAAAATATGATCAAGGTATTATAATTAGAAACAAATATAGACTAGTTTCTAAAGGGTATAATCAAGAAGAAGGTATATATTATGATGAAACCTTTTCTTCCGTAGCTAGATGAGAAGCAATTAGAATTATTTTGGCTTTTGCATATCATATTAATTTTAAATTATATTAGATGGATGTAAAATATTCATTTTAAATGAATATTTAATGGAGGAATTTTATGTTGAGCAACCTCCTAGTTTTGAAAATTCTCAAAAACCAGATTTTGTTTTTAAACTTATTAAAGCTCACTATGGCCTTAAACAAACACCTAGAGCTTGGTATGAAAGATTAAGTTCATTTATTTTGAAAAATGGTTTTACTATTGGTCTGGAAGACCCAACCCTCTTTAATAAAATAATTTGTTCTAATTTATTATTAGTTTAAATCTATGTTGATGATTTTATTTTTGGATCAACAAATAAAAAACCTTGTAATGATTTTTCAGAACTTATGAAAAAATAATTCGAAATAAGCATGATGGGAGAATTAAATTTCATTTTTCGACTTCAAATTTATCAAAAATATTTAGGAAATGTATTAAATCAAATTAAATACATTATTTATTTATTAAAAAAGTTTTTTCTTGAGAACAGCAAGACATATTCAAATCCCAAGTGTACTAATATTAAACTTGACTTGGATGAAGTTGGAAAACCAATGGACAAAAAATTTTATGGAGGTATTTTTGGAAGTTTACTATATCTAACTACTAGAAGACCTGATATTATGTCTTCATTATGTATTTGTTCAATATTTCAATCAAATCCAAATGAATATCATCTTGATGCTATAAAAATGATTTTTAGATATTTAAAAGGAACAGTTGTTCAATCTCTTCTTTATCCAAAAACATCTGATTTTATTTTAATATCATATTAAAATGTAGATTTTGGAAGATTAGATTAGATAGAAAAATCACTTCAGGAACCTATCACTTTTTAGGAAAATCATTAGTTTCATGGTCAAGTAAGAAGAAACACTCAGTTGCACTATCGATAGCCGAAGCAGAGTATGTACCTGCAGACAGTTGTTGTGCACAAGTGTTATGGATAAAAAACACTCTAATGGACTTTGGACTTAATTTTAACAATAAACCTATTTTATGTGATAATTCAAGTGCTATAAACATTTCTAAAAATCCAATAAGTCGTTCTAGAACTAAGAATATTGATATTAGACATCAATTTTTAAGAGATCGTGTTCTTAAAAAGGATATATCTTTAGAATTTTTTAACACTAAATATCAATTAGAAGATAGTTTTACTAAAACACATCCCACTATTTTTTTTGGTTTTATTAAGGGGAGTTATGTTTATTTAATATTTAATTAAATAATTTTATATTTTATTTTAATTTATTTTATTTATTTTATTTTATTTTATTTTATTTTATTTTATTTTATTTTATTTTATTTTATTTTATTTTATTTTATTCTATTCTATTTTATTTTTTATCTAATTTATTTCATTAAATATAATTTTCTTTTCTTATTTTTATCTTATGGTATTTTAGTTAATCTATTTTATCTCAAATCTATTTACGCCGCATAATTATTAGATTTTTTTCATAATTACTCTACAATGTGAGAAACATGGACATGTGTCATCTCTCAAAAACCCTTAATCCACCTTACCTATAGTTTATCCAAAAATAATTTCACCTAACCCACAATATTTGTTCTTCCTTCCAAATCCTAGAAGTCAAAAACCTCATATATTTAGATTTTCAAAAATGACAAAAACCAAGAGAGTCGAAGAAGGAGAAGCAAGTGACCTAAACAACAAAGAGTTACAGGCATAAATATTCTTTAGGGAAAAGTGGTTGATCTTGATTGGATAAATCAGATGAACTTAATCCTAAAACAAGCATTAGCTTTTCAAGGACTCAAGACAGCTTTCAATGACATCAACTCAGAATTTCTATATGAGGTAGAACTGAACTATTTTTATAAGAGTGTACAGCTTATTTTCAGATATTCAGATGATATTATTTTTCCTAGTATCGAAGATAGGGATTTATCTCTTTCTTCTACTGAGGTTGCAAAAAAAATTGAACTACCCATGTGAAGGGTTTTTCCATTTCGATCTTAGATCGATTGGTGATAAGGAACATTCTTCTAAAGATATCATGTATTTTCTGCTCAATTCGACAAATATCGGAATGATTTTTGTTAACGATTTAAAATCTAAACATAATATTCTTGTGAATTTTATTCAGACAAGAAAAGAACCAAGGATCACTGATATGAAAAAAAAAACCATTACCCAGACATGTATATCATGTTTATTTTTCTGAGTGATATTAAATTGAATTTTCCATGGTATTTATTTCGGTACCTTCATTACTTTGGTTCATCATATGAAATAATGAATTTATATCCATATAGATAGATAATTTCAAGGATTTTATTTAAGAATGACATAACCAGACTGGTTGATGCAAGATTCAAATGTCATTATAGTAATGTTTTGAATGATGGAATGTTAAGAAATCAAGTATTTTTATGGAGCATTATAAAAGGAAAGATTTTTCCTGTTGGAACTTAGGAATAACAGAGCTTATGAGATTTTTCTCAGGGGGATCAAGCAGGGGTTCAAAAGGAGGGTGTAGCTGAATCGTGAATAGATGCAGTTTCACAACCATCTAAGAGACAGATTAGATTTAACACTATAAAAAAGTAAGTAAAGAAAGAACAAAGTCAACAAGGACTTATTATGAAACTAAGGAATAGAAAGGCTCCTCAAGTTAAAGAGAAAATATTGGATTTTGGAGAAGCAACATGCTCGGTTTATTTGGAAGAAATTGTTATTGAAGAGGAAATTACAATGTAGAGTCAAGCTAGAGAGCTTACTATTGTACCCCTGGTGAATGAACAGGTACAAGAGACAATTCAGGTATAAATATTTCAAGAAAAGAATAATCAAACTGAAAATGTTCCATTAGAGATTGTCAGAGGATAAGTTAATAAACAAGGATCTATTCAAGAAGAGAATATTTTACAAGAATCAGTTAAAGAAATTCAACACTTGATTATAGATCAGACTGCTGGATAGTCAAATCATATTTCTAGTTCTCAGACTGAAGTTTTAGATAATCAATCTTTTTCTTGTGAAGAATTAGTAATGAAAATAGTGGAAGATCCTTTACTACTGATGGTGGAAATCAATATATGAACGTAGATGAGGGGTCATCTGATTCTTTATCTCATCATGTAGAGGAGATTGTTTCTAGGTATAATAAATCGTAGTAAGAGAATGCAATTATGAGGTAAAAGATTGAAAAATCCAAGAAGAATATTCAATTAATCAATGATAGTACTATTTAAAAAAATGATTTTGATGCATTTTAAAGGTAAATGTTTGATGAGTTTGGGAAAATCAAGTCTGAATTAGTTTCAAAGACAGATTTTACATATTTGAAGTGGTACCTGGGCAATCAGTTTGAATTAGTAAAGAGTAGTGTGGGTCAATCTAGTATATATGTTCCAATACTTTCTACAGGTCCATATTTAATTAGAATATTTCAGGCCATTACTTCTATTATGGAAAACATGAACATTCATCTTGAAGATCGGTAGTGGAATAGTGCACTTCTATCAGTTCTTCAGAATAATCATAAATTTCTTTTTGATTAGTTAACTCAATGAGAACCTAAAATTAGATTGATGTTAAATCAGTTTTTAGAGAAGTTGGAGTTGTTCATGAAGCAAGAGGAGAGTCATCATGAGTTTCTAAAGGTCAATATAGTGGATAATTTTCATTTCAATAATGACTCTAGGTTGTTGGTTGTTCATTTAGGAGACAGTTTGATGAAGAAGCTAAGATTGCAGATGGAAGAGCTGAAGGAGATGTTTGAATCCATTTAAAATTCAAACATAGCCAATCCTTAGCCTTTTTCCTACCTTGAACCATGATAATTACTGTTTTCATTTCTTAATCAAAAACTTTATTTTATTGATGTATTTATTGATTAATGAACTTGTTTTCTATCTATATGTTACATTTCATTATTTTATCTACTTTTTTATTTTTGTCTAATATCCAAAATCCAAATCTCTCTATTATTTATAGTTATCTATAACATTCACTTATCATTTTGTTTAATATTAAATGTGTTTTAATATGTTTTTATACTTTCTTTTTTATATCAAAAAAATGGGAATAAGTTTAGATAACACAACATTTCTTTTATTTTAGAAAATTATATAAGCATAAATATTTCTTTTAAATTTACCTTTGTGGGATAAATTCATATATTTTTTCTTTATCAAAATAATTATTCCAAATTGAAATTATTTTCTTTCAATGTTTACAAAATTATAAATTATATTTCTAAGATTATTTTCTTAATTTATATGTTTTGTGATCATCAAAAAGGGGTAGATTTTTGGGCATGTACTGTCTTAACAATACTCTATAAATATTATATATTTTGATTCTCACAAATACCCTTGTTTGTTTTAATAATGATTTTAATTTGAGTGTATTTTAGGAAATTTATATTCTTTATAATTCTTATATTGAAATAATATTAAACTATTTATTTGTGATAAATATTCTTTAATGTGTTAGGAATTCTCTTAAGCGTATTCTGGAAACACCATTCATCATTAGTCATTTATTTGAAATACTATTCATTCAATAGGTCGAAGAAAGTAACATATAGAACAAACATTACGTTTATGTTGAAGGATCAGCATGTATGGTTAATCAACCTTATGTTGAAATAAATGTATGTTTAAGGAACATTACATTTGGATAAGAACCTTATGTTTGTCAGAAAGAAAAAGTATGGTTAAAGAACCCTACATAAGTATGGAACTTTATAAACGTATGGATCATCAACCTTACTTTTGTAATCAACCTTACGTTTTCAACCTTACATTTGGTAAAAGTGAACATATGGATAATCAATTTTACATTCAAAGATCTATGTTGACAAGGATAAATATATATATCATCAACCCTACGTTATGAGGTTGAACCTATGTTTTTTATTTTTTCATTTTGTAAAGGAACCTTAGGTTTGACTTTTCAATGTCAAAAATTTGAATTTACATCTTTATTAGAGATTTTTGCAACAGTCTTTGCAGAATATCATGGGGATTTAAAGATAAATTTTGAATAATTCAAAGCTCGTATTAAATGATTTAAATATCCATTTACAATGGATATTTTCTCTCTTATTCTTAAGTAAAGTTACGACTACTTAGTGCTATATTTTTTAATTTGAATTCACTTGATTTATCAGGCGTCTTTTGTAGATCTGAAATATTGTTGCAAGATATTTTGTTATATATATCTATTATACATTGGATTTTTTATATATATATATTTCTTGGTTGTGTTGATAGTTTTTATTCTTTATGTTTTCTTGTGAAAATTAATTTACAGTGCTACTGAGATCAAGCATCTCGGAAACAAGGACTAAATTTTAGAGATATACATGTTCAAATCTCGACACACAATTCTCTATTTTTGTTTTTGTTCTTAAAATTGAAGATCTATTGTGCAACTGGATCTCCTAAAATATATTTCAATGTTTATTTTCTTTTGAATTCAAAGAAAATTCTTTTATCAGTTGTGTGTTGCTGCAACTGCGAGATATATCTATTTATCAACAAACTACATCTTATCTATCTTGAGTTTCAACTTCTCATATTCAGTCATGGTGGAGTGTCATCTTCTCATACAAAGTTTTGGTGTTATTGATTACCTATAAAATAACCATATGAATATGTTTTGTAATTATTTATTTGTAAGGGTGACAAATACCTCGATTCATTTGTGGATCAGTCTTATGATACGAGGATCTTACTAGTGAAATTCACCAATCTCGCAATGAGGGTAATTTGTAGAGTGGACTACGGGATCTTTGTGCCCTGAACCACTATAAATTTTTGTTCTTTTTTCTCTGTTCATATTCACTACATATAATTTGTTATAGAAACACTGATAGTTATTATCTTTTATTTGTGTGAATCAATAGAATCGTAAAATTTTGAAAAAGGAAAAAATTCACCCCCCCCCCCCTCTTGTGTCATCAATATATTCATTCTGACCTAACAGTTGTTGTTGTTGTTACATTAATTGTATATAGGTTCTCAGTTGATGGTGTCCAAATTGAATATATGGTATGGGATGAAATATTTCCTTGACTCTATTATACCAATTCCCCTATTCCAGATGAGGTGGACTATAAGATTTCCCTGAATTGGGTATACTAGATCCCTTGTCCCCTATAGGATGGGTTTTGCACCCGAACTACATTATGATTATTTATCAGGAATAACATCAATATTTCAAAGTCCTACTCGTCTCAGGTCTTAATTTTAGGATTGAACCAGGTATAAAAGGTATTTATCCTCTTGGTATATAAATTTATTATTCATCATTAATTATAATTTCTCGAATACATTATTATCTTTTATAGTTAAGCATTAATTGATAACCACTTATAAATTTATTCTCAAATATATTTATGTAAATGATTAGATGGATCTAAATCACACAATTGATTGTTATATATATATATATAGTAATCTTTGTTATTTCTTATAGTGTGTGTTATTCTCATGCCTTATATAAGCACTTTAGTAGACATGCAGCTTCATGGTCAGTTTATTAGGAACCCACAGGTATTGTAAGATTCTTGGATGTTTGTTTCTCTACATTTTGTGTGGTTATAGGCCAAGTTACACATGTTTTTGGAGTTAGATTCTAGATTTCATATTTGTAACTTATCCATGTATGCTTGGTCATTTTTTATTTTTTATATCTCCAAAGATGTATTCATCCACTGTATGAATTTCATTTTCATCTCTATATTATTTTCTTCATTTACCTTTAGTTATTTTTTTCTTTAAGGTGTGAAACCTTCTTCCACCAGTTTTTATTGAATCCCTGGTGCTAGTTACCAGCCTTTGGTTGTTGGAAGATGAACCTGAGGTCATGTAATGGCCTTATCTAGGTATTATTCAGGTGATTTAAGTCAAGGTCATTACAACTAACCTTGTATTGATGTAACATTTGTCCTTACCTTATGTAACACCCTAAACTGAGCCACTAAGTTTGAGCTAAAGTGCCACATGACCTCATGTGCACCTCCCCATACACGAGCTATTGTTTGCTAACTAGGTTTCCACAAACCTTAGTCGTACCTACTTTGATTTCATATTTAAGGAATGTCATAAGTAGTCATCGCATGACTTTGATCATGCTAAGTCTTTATGTCCTACCTTTAAAGACAATACATGTTCTACCTTTAAGGGAAAACTTCATGCCTTCCTTTAAGGGAAATTGACACCCATGACCCATGGATACCTTCTCTACTCTCATGGTACGCCCACTTGTAACACTTGAATCAATAGAACTTTACACATATACAAGGACATTCCCCATCAACACATCATGTCAGCATATAGACCCTATTCCATAGCCATATGTAATTATTCCTCATGTGCTAAGAACATTCCATGCTCTAGCACTATCCATCCTATATCTAGATCCACAATCCATGAATCATGCCATCCAAGCTCCCCCTTGAAGGGGTGGCTAAATTGGTCAAATCCACCTATCAACATGATCATTGAAGCAAAATTTCCACTGAGTATACACAAATCCACATGTACAATGAGTATACCATAGGATATGAATAATACACAAGGAAAAAATATCAAGTAATGAACATGGAATAAAAAATATTCCATTGGCTATGTATAGCCACATAAAAGGTGTTTCATAGAAAAGAATACATAAGACATTCCAAAAAAAGGCCTCACAAGCTACCCGCACAAGCCGAATATATCATATCATGAAAGGGACCCTATACTTGTAACATACACTCAATATAATCATGTCAAACAAATCCATAAAAATTCCCAAGATAGTAGGGGCTTCCTAAATTTAATGTGTTTGAGCTAATTTTCAAGATTCTCTAGGGGATGACACATGGATCACGCATGTGTATCAATGTTCACTATATAAATACCAAATCCAACATTTAAGAGTCTCTATAATTTAATATTCAAGAAATATATCATTCCAAGATATGGAATCCTCATCAACTTACCAAAAGAGACTCATCACCAAAGGAATATATAGGATCGATCAAGGAGAGGTCACCAATTATCATGATCCAACATCGATATATCTATCAAGCACGAATCCTATATGAGATACGGTTGAGATTCACAAACTTAGACAACATGGATTATATCTATGATAAATTTCATATAATTAAGGATAATTATTCTTAGAATAGATATATTTTATCTTGAGGGATACCAATGAATCGATCTACACTTTAAATTCCCAATAGGAGAGGAAGAGGAAGCCTAAAGTAATTAAAGAGATCTCCCTAGGAAGTTCTAGTCACAAATGGGTCATATTAGAGAAACTTTTTAGTTAATAATTTATTAAATCAAAATTAATAAAATTACATTGATGTAAATATAACCTAGGCACCACCAGCTGGGTGGTGGGATCTGTAAAAATGTAGTTCCCACTACTAACACCATCAGCTAGATAGTGTACCCCACAGGCTAGTAGGTGGACTTTTTTCATCCACCATGGTACCAATAAAGCATCAAACCTATAAAAATCAATTACAAGAACATTTTACAAATAAGAAACACCTCCAAGGAAAACAAATAAGACAATATTTGTTGTAACTTAAAAAAATGTACCTTGAAATTTGAGGATGTTACACATTGTGTATTTAGTAATATGTTGATTATAATGTCACATGAATTTTTATTGACATTAATGATGTCTTGAAAATTATGACATAAAAACACTTCAAGTAAAACAATTCAAAAAAATGATCACTTTTTCAAACTCAGTGTTGAAATGTTTTCATAGAATATTTTTCCAAAAATATTGATAACATCCTTTAACTTATCATGATGTTCTTCACCTATTAATAGAGTGGGTGAAAACCCTTCTTTTAGGTTCCCATATAATGTTTTCATCCTTGATCAATATTGATATTTTCTAGGTAAAAAACATATATATAAGGAACATGGTATTCATACCATGTTTGAAACAAAGTAAGTGTTTATATTTAAAACATATAGGACACCCAAAATTTCTATTAATGTTGTACCCTAACAAATTACAATAAGTAGGAATGTCATTTATTATACCAAAAAACATGTCTCTTAAAAAACTTCATTATTATGAGCATCATACATCATAACACTTGTATCCCATGAAAATTTAAAAAAATTAATATGTGGAGTAAAATAATTTTCAATATCATTATCGATCTATTTTAGTCCTAAAATAATGAATGAAAACATAATGTATTAGTGATTCATGCATATCCAAAAATATGAATTATAATTTTCCAACATAACCAACCTTTTGTTGTGAGTGATAATCTATACAACATGGGCAGTAATGACATCTTTAAATAAGATAAGATGGATGTTTCATTTCTCATTGACAAATTCAATATTCTCATCAACAATTTTTTTCACTAAGGAGAATATGTTGGGTGTTGAAGTTTACCATATTAAATTATTATATTTATTTTATACATAAACTAGTTTTTAGTCTCTAAACATCTATATAATTGTAGAATTTAGGGAATGACTAAAGAGTACCAAAAAAATTTAATGTACATGATTTATCTATCTTGTATCAAGATGCATCGGACTTGGAATATTTTTATGAAGATTAATTGTCATGACCCCCTCTACACAAGGTGTACCCCTCTTGGGATGGAAATGTGATAAGGGAGATAGTGACCCCCGAGTCCCGCCTCCCGTAGGCCCCGGGTTGGCGACTAGCACTGAGGGTATGGAAACCACACAAATAAGAGGCATTACCCTCTAAGAGAACACATGTGGAAGAGAGAGATAACAAGAAAACCAACCATCTTCAAATAAGATAGAAATATAATAGAAAACCCAAGTTCACATATATAATTTCATATAAGAACTAGTACAACTGAAAGGGAAAACTTCGAGTACCAAAGGAAAGTAAAAAACGGTAGGGACCATGAATTCTGAATAGCTCCTACAACTCCAAGCTAGTAATAACCAGATTGATCTTCAACCTGCTCTAAGTGACCTAAAAATAGTATATACATAGGGTCAGTATAACATTACACTCAGTAGGATCCTCCCAAAATCCTCTCATGAAAAAGTAAAGAAAGCATGCAAAAGAACAGTGAACAGCAAGTGAAACAAATTCATCACCTAAACAGGTATACTATGTTCCCAGCCTCACCATGGATACTCTAACCAAATACTGCATCCAAGAATATATAATATAATAAATAATATTAAGGGTACCTCTCTACCACTTCCCCATTGTTTTTCTGCTTTTCCCCAATGTCACACATCCTAAGCCATCTCTCTCCAAAAAGGCTTGCCTGCAGACACTTGGGTGAAGCGCCATAATATGAACCTCATGCAACACAACCACTACGTCCATGTAACCAAAGTAGCTAGGTAGTTTTTTGGAGCCACCAGAACTCGTATAATGTGTGTCATATGTTAGGAATTACAACGCAACCTATTACATCACATACACCGAGTAAGGATTCTCAATCCATCACAGCTTATACACATTACACCTATAGTAGTCCAAAGGAAACTATATCTATAATATATGTGTGTAAATAACCAAAATCCATTACATCCCTCTACACACATATATGGGGAAAAATAATTGTTGTGGATACCAGTACAAGTAACTACCAAGAGAATAGAGTGGGGCCAAAGGGCGTAGTAATCCATCCATCCTCCCACTGAAATGTTGGGGAAAACACCCCCCCCCCCCACCCCCATGGATCAGAATCCCTAGGTTGTCATTTTTCCTAACTAAAATGATGGATCAGCATATAGTAACACAAAAATTATCAAATATACTATAGCTCACAACCACGCTATGGGCATAACCTAGTCCTAGAATCAACTACAACTAAACTATCTTGGACTCCCGACTGCCACTACTAAGACTGGGTATCCTATAAGCACACAAACATTTAAATATCTTTATTACATTACTTTATTCCCATTCTACCAGTTTCTATTTACATTAATTAATTATTTAAACATTTATTAACCATTAAAAATTCCACATTATATTTTATTAGAATCAGACAAAAGTTTCATGCCCTCTAGGCATAACCAAACCAAATTCGCAGCTTCTCAAAAATATTACCTCATCATTACATCCCATCAAGCTCCAACCTGAGGGGTAACATCATTTATTCAATCACTTATTAATAGAATTAATACTTTCCCATATTCCCAGGAATTCTAGAAAAATATCCTAAGCTATTAAACACAATGGGGAACAACCTGGTGAGTAGATGAACTGCCCATCAAGTTTTCTCCACCTATAGCAGGAGTATAGACCCATCCTACCTTGATAATCTAAACACAGAAAAAATGTGGCATACCCCACGCGTCTTCTCCCCTTTTGGAAGGAGTGTGATCAATACCAGTTTCCTTGTGAAGCGGGTAAAGAAAAGTATATAAACAGCCAACAAGATTCAGCAAGCATCCAACATTCATATCCAATCTGTTTCATCATCTCTGGTGTCCTCCTTAACATCCACATGCATAAAATGATGCATCTCACCACCCTAGGCATCAACTACTGCAACAACCAATGGGCCTACCTACCCCCACATATCACAACAGCCATCTAGGCTCACATCACAACATAAGTAGAAAGAAACAAACATCATATCAACTAGGATCTTGACCCTTAAACAAGGCATTCTTCCTTCGCACGCAATGAGCTCTCACAGCTCCAAGAATAAGGCTCTTGGCCTTTACAAGCAAGATGGTAACTCAAAACCCTATGAGGAATTATCTTTTATCAAAAAACTAGTTCTTTAGTTAATATTTAATTAATAGATTCATTAATAGAAGGTTCAAACTATATGAAACCTAAACAGTAAGCTATCATAAATAAGTAAACATGCTTACTACACCAATTTGATTAACAACAAATTAAAATAACAACTAAATTCATTTACATGCCTATTTTATCTTCAAAAAATAATTATAATTAATCTGATTTTAGGTTATTAGCCAATTTTTATCAAGAATGACATGCTAAATAAGGCAAGCATAGATATCACACTATCTAGAAAAACAAGTGGAAATAACATATGATTGATACAAATTTATTCTTCTGGTTAAAATATTTATTATGTCAATTCCATTATGATCAAATGGTCTAAAACATGCTAAATCTATAGTTTCATGTAAAATAATAGAGAAGCCATGAATTCCCTACCTCAAAAGGTTCTTAACATTCTTTATTCGAGAATGATCCACACAACAGATTACGATTTCCTCCCCTGTGACAACTATATCCACCTGAGGATGTCACGGCACGACCACACACTGACACCCAAGAAAACTCCATTATAAGCATGGAGATCACATGCCATAACATGGAAGAATGATCAAATAAAACACAAGAATGGAGGTAGATCATACCTTCTATTGATGACAGATCGATACTTACTACTTGCACCAAAATAAGGGGTGTGCATGTAGTAGGAATAAACTTCAAGGGGAAATGATCCAAGGTTTAAGGTTTAATCACCCCACTAATATGGGAAGAAAGAAATGTTTGAGAATCTCACACCAGGAAACAATAAGGTGGAACAAGGGAAGAAGATATCTCATCCATTTAGAATATTTAATGGAGCATTGGTTTAAGATATGTTAGATTTTTCATTAAAAGAGGATTGTATTAAAACACACGGTTTGACCATGTAAAGGCATCCCAAGCCTTAGTAAAAATTAATATAGGAGTTATGGGATTTAAATAAACCTTAAATTACTTAAAATAATGATTTTAATTCATTTTACATTAAAGAACGTGTCAAAGGAGTGAAACTATATGAAGCTGGAAACACTATTCACAAATGTCTCCCCGACAGATGACTCACGGACAGATGACTCACTGACCGATGACTCACCGAGAGATGACTCACTGATAGATGACTCACCAATAGAGTACTCACCAAGATATTAATCACTGAAAGATGATTCACTAATAGATGAACCACTGATATAGGACTCACCAATAGATGACTCACCAACAGATGACTTGCTGACAAATTACTCACCGACAGATGAATCACCGACAAATGACTCACCGACAGCACTGTTCACAAAACCGGAAACATTGTTCACAGAATTGGAAATTTGGACGAGTGTTGGGGATAAGTCGCCTCGACCTCCTAGAACACCTCAGACACCATATTTCAGCAAAGTAATGGACCAAAGAGGTTTGGTTCATTATAATAATACTCATTTAGAAATACAATACAATTGTTTGGAAATTAATGTATTTTTCTCATAACTCTTTCCCATGGAATATAACATAATTTTAGCTTTTTATGCTTGAAAAGGAAGCAAATTTTTATCTGGATTAATATTCTTCAACAGAGAATGCAGTTATGTGATATTAGTGTCACTCTATTAGTTACTTGTGTTTAATTTATATAGATTTTGTATTTCTAATAGGGTTTTATATTTCATAAATCCATAATACAGTGACATGAATAGACATTTATTTTATTTTAAAAACATTTTTTGACAATATCAAAGTCTATATTCAACCACCATAGTCATTTCCTCAATATGATCTGCTTCATAGTATACACTTATAACAATATCCAATGATTTGTAAAATGTATTGTAATTCCATTTTCTAGATGCATTTACTTATTATTTGTGTTTAGTTTAACATTTATAACTTTAATTAATTAAATAACAGATGAATTTTTCTTCAAATTCAAATGGCCACTAATGGAATAAATATTTTTTAAACCTTCACAAACCCATGAGGACTCGATCTGTGGGTATGCTTCTAGGCCCCAAGGAACTCGAAGAGGTCGTTGCTCCAGAATCTATAAAAGGAAAAGACACAACTCTTAAGCATCTTGAGGTTAATGAATTTTAAGATACTATTAAATTCCATGAAATTTTTCTTAAGAACATAATGGTTAGAATTACTAAAAATATAGGTTTTAAGTTTATGATCCATCCCTACCTATTATTCCTACACCACCAGACTCATCGGTTTAGGAATCTAAGAGTGAAGGCTAGTATCCCACCCTTTCTCTCCTTATGCCACCAGTATAATTGGATTCCATTTTTCAATAATCCAAGATTAAAGACAAGGATTTTACACCTCTTTAACCAGTTTTATTGAAATATCATATAAATGATGATAAACAGAATCTGGTGGTTATATGAGGCCTATATTCTTTGAAATTCTTTTTCTCCCCACATTTTACCAAATAGATTAAGGTTAATATTATCACCACTAATCTGAATTGGAAACATCGGTGATACCCATATGACCTGATACCTAACATACCTTGATTATTTTCCATTTTGGTTTGGATTTAATGCTCCTTGAACTGACTTTTATCAGGTTCCCACTCAACCCAAAGTGGCTTACCTAAAAATAAAAAAATGGACTTAAGAGATGGACATTGACTTTGAATAAAAACAAAGTAGACATGGACACATGATTCAAGAAGGTCTATTCATGTATTCCATTGTAAATTTGATGAATTCTTTACAATTTCCTCATATTATCTAATCATATAACTAACATTCATTCATTTTTTATTTATATTCATAGTATTTCATTCAAAATAGTATAAAACTTATATATATTGTTTAAAAACTATATAAAACATATATATATTTATAACATATATTTTGATATATATTTAAACATTATCATATATATATATTTACAGTAGTTTGGGAATGGGGATAAATAAAACAAAAATCCTACAATACCGGTAATAAATAACTTGGCAAGAATCGAACTCAATACCTCTCAAAGATCCCATAGGGGCTACTACCATTGAGTTGCAGCTTTGGGGAAATGTGTATATATATATATTAATAATAAAACTAGTGTATATATAAATAAAACACACACACAGTAACTTCCCAGATGCGGTTCACCCATAAGTAACCAAACCTAGTTGGTCACATAGCCTTAAGTGCACCTCCTCATATACCAGAGGCTACCAACTAGCAGTGAGGGTCCATGATGGTATGGTGGGGGGACTATACCCTCATAATAATAGTATCAAAATAGTTTAATAATTAATAAATAGCGGAAACAGAATAATTAAAAACATATAAATGAAGGTATATCATCCAAACAGTAATAATACACCAAGCCTAAGGTGGAACTATATAAAAAATGATGAGTATATCATAGATCAATAAAAAAAGCATACGTATTTATATGTATATAAAAATAAATAATATAACTAAAAGGATATCTCTAATAGAATCACAATCCAAGGCTTGATCCAATGCTCCTATGCTATAATCAATCATACATTCAACATTGGATGTTTACCCTTATCCCTACCTACATTCATTAAGTCTATTTGGGTACCAAATGGAGGCTAAAACAGGGTGTAAAATAAACTTAGTAGTTCACCAACAATAGAATCTATACAAATAAAATATATGAATATAAAAGAAGCAGTGTGCTGATATATAGATAGTCAGTGGATTAACATGTGTGAATTAATAATCACATCGAGCTCAAACTTCTCATGGGATGCCTGGAAAACCAAATATACTTTGGCTCATGCTGGTAATGTCAAAAAAATGGACCTAAAGGAGATTAGGAACTTACTTGTATAACCAAGCTATACTAGTTTAAGTATTTATAAAATCGAACACAAGTTAAAACCAAGGAATCTAAATTATAATAATAGTAATTCAACATCCAAGAGTAATCAAGGCATCTCTGACCTTATATGGTCAAGCCATATTACATCCCATAAACCATTCATCCTTGATATATGGGTCTCGATGTAATCTAAGGGTAACACCCAAGGTATTCCACTAGAGTAATTTCTAACTGAGTCTATAGAGAATCTCCACATTAAATCTTGGGCTAAGAATTATTGGGGACTGAGGGAAGGATCCAAGGTGCCTTGTGTCTGAGGATGTCTTCTAAATACAAGTATTTCATCCAAGAGATTATAAATATATAGATATTATTCAATTGAATCATTGGTAATATTCCAATTAATTATCATATAAAGAAGACATTGAACAAATTTCAAGGTGGGTAACTCCCTTGGCAACTAGCCTACTAAATCCGGATTTCATCCTATGAGTGATCAATACATTTTCTCATGAATCTAAGGATATATCAAGTATAACCAATCATATAAAAATAAAAAGGTCAATATTAGTAATAGTACCCTTAAATTTAATGAATTGACCAAGGTCTATCTAATAACCATGCCAATTATTCACTTTATATAATTCTAGTCTTTACCTTTTCATTCAATAATGAAAAAAAGATATATATGGTTTCCTGAAGTTAATAATTTTATTTTAAATTAATAAGGGTCAAGTTAAACATGTTTTCCAATTTATAAACAATTATTCATCCATTTAAATAAATTAAATCTCTTGTGATAGTCAAACTAAACAAACTAATGGGTGTTTCATTTATTAATATGTAAAGGGTCACACGGGAATATGCATGGAACACACAAAGGGGTGTATTAAGTTGAGGTAATTGACCTCTAATGATGATAATAGGGTATAATAGGGTGTTTAAATTTAAAATTAAACAACTAATTTAAGTAAAATTGATTTTGGTGGGAAAGAGTGGGTATGACTGGTGCCTGGAACAATAGAGACAGTTATAAATCAATGATACTTGAGAGAAAATTCATAGACCACCTACCTTATGGAATTATATGAACACTCATCCAGTATTGGCCCTTTCTTTTGTCTGAATTAGATGAAAATAGAAGACTAGAAAAATAACCTAAAATAGGGCATATTATCTAACATGGATATTATGTTGTAGATGGTGATATAAACTGAGAAAGGAAGTGTATTGAGACACTTAGTAATACGCTTCCAACATGACAAATGGTGGGAGAAAGGGATCTTGGACAGAGGAGAGGCTTGAAGGCCAGGCTTTAAGGGATTGAGAGATTTCTAATGATAAAGAGAAAATAATGGAGAAAATAGGGGCGGATAAAGGATTTATGTTTTATAAATATGGAGGGAAAATTTTATTTTCACACTACTTTAATAGGTTGCGTGGTTTAGCCACATAGTTGGACAAATCATGAGAAAACTATGAAATATTCATTATACATGGGCACCCCTCACATTGGCTAGGCACATGGTCAAACTAACCATGAACAGCCCATGAAAAATGCATCTATAATAATATATGCAGCATTTTTATGGTCATGAGATCTATGGTGCATGGTTTTGAAAAACTGTGTGGGACCCTCTAAGGATGTATAGTTTTAGAGGGCATGGTTAGCACTAACTATGAGAAAACCATGTGCTTTAGCTATTCTTCCCATAAAATAGGGCTCTAGGAATTGAACAGGCTTTGAACACTCCAAAAACCTTCATTAATCATTTAATCACAAGTATAAGGTTAAAAAATGATTCAAATTGAAAAAAAATAGATCATACATCAAAAGAAAAACCAGGTTGTTGCACACACATATTATATCGAAGATATTTTCATTGTGTGTGTCTTTGTGTGTGTCTATAAAAAATATGTATATCTAAGATATTGATACATTTATAAATATATATTTAAGAAAAGATATATATTAATATAATTGTAAATATATAAATATGATTCTGTGTGTGTTATGTATATTTATATGTATTTATATAATACATACATACATACACATATAATCATAAATATATTTTTTTATATAATTTAGAAAAAAACACATGCACACATATATATTATATAAACACATAAACATTATGAAAATACATATATACATCCATGGATGCATGGACAAAAATATTTTCAGAGGGGCCCACCTATTTCCCATATTTTCTTTGTTGATTATAGCTAACTTTTCTAAATATGTAATTTGGAAGAATGTGGTTCCATTATACATATTACACCAGCGTATGAGATGGGTTCTCAAAATTTGATCAACACATCAAAATATAATATTTTTTTTGTTCTGGAATTCCTATTATCATGAAGGATTGCCTCTACACCATATATGGGCTCTAGGTGGTCGATAAACACCCAAAATTTATTAGATTTCCTAATATATTTGGGCTCTCAAAAAAAGAGTTATTTTCTTGTATTATTGATATGTATGTGAAAAATATTCAAGGGTGGAAATTTAAAATAGTGTCTAAGATAGGTAAGGAAATTTCCATCAAGGATGTGGCATGGTCTCTCCATATCTATGTGATGACCATTTTCAAGTTTCCAAGTTTCTTCATTAACCAACTGCATGCTAAACTAGCTAAATTATGGTGGGTAATGAATAATTTTAGGCCTAATATCCATTGGATTTCTTGTTCCAAGATTTTTATTCCTAATACAAGTGGAGTTGTGGGGTTTTCTTATTTAATCCTTTCCAATTATTCCCTTATCTCCAAGTAGGGATGGTGGATTTTGGAGAATCCTTCTTCTCTTTGTGCATGATTCATTCGTGCTAAATACTTCTCACACTCAGACTTAAAAGGATCTAGGCTTGACCCTCAATGAATATTTTTATGTAGGAGTTTTTGTGGGTCTCATGAGATACATTTTAAAGTTATTTACTAAAGTATTGGTGATGGTTCTACTATGGATATATGTAAGGACCCTTGGTTGGTGGATAGTTGTGGATCTGTGGAAACATTCACAATTGTCGCTAGTATGGAAAATAAAAAATTATTTTCTCTTTTTAATGATATTGGTAATGGATGGAATAATGAAATATTGAATTAGTGGTTTAAAAAATGTGACAAAAGTATTATCCTGGGTATCCCTGTTGTGAGAGATATGGGTGTCTACTGACACTATTGGACCAATAATACCTCAAGTACGTACTTAGTGAAATATGGATATTTGTTGGCATTGAATTTTTTGGAGGTGAATAAAGCAGAATCCTGGAAAACCTATTGGAATATTTTGATCCCTCCCAAATCTTGATAATACTGGTGGAAGGCATGCTTTGGTAACCTCCCTATTAATTAATTTCTCACCTCTCTACATGAAACCCATGATACTTTATGTCTACTTTGTTGTTCAGCATTGGATTCATTAGTGCTCATCATTTTTGAAAGTCTTGGGGTTGTGGATTTTTGTATTTCATGGAATGAGAAGGTTGATTTATGTCTTGAATCGATTTCTTGTTTTTTAAGGATTCTGATGAAGTGGTCCTCAACCATTCCTGTGGAGACCATTAATCTCTTATTCACATTGGTGTGGATGATATGGGTTTGGTGCAATGAATTTGTTTTTAATCATTTAATCAGAACAAGCTCATTATGGGATGACTAGCCCATCTATGAGTTGTACTTATAGAATCAAATTGATGCTAAGGCTGAATGAAATATCACAAAGAATGGTTCTTGTTCTTGTAAACCACCTCTAATCGAGTTGTTTAAGATTAATGTTGATGTGTCGGTCACTGATGGTCCTTTTATAGGCATGGGTGTGACCATTAAAGACACCTCTATTTTTATCATCGATGCATACCAAAAGTCTCTTTTCCCTGATGATCCTCACCCATTGTTGAATCTCATGTGTTCATTGCAGTTATAGAAGTTGCTCCGGATAGAGTATGGAGCTCTATTATTATGGATTTGGTCTACCTAACTTTTCTTAACACCTTTTCATCCATGGGGAATGGCCTATAGCCATTTTTTCCCTTGGTTTGGAAGATCTTCTCCTTATGCCATTGTTTTTATTCTCCTCTCACTCATAAAAATAGATGGAAGTAAGGTGGAGAAACTCTAGAAACATGTGGTCTTTTAGGCACATCACATGTCTGGTTGAGTGATTTCCCCATGTGGCTTATGTCTCTTGATGTAGTGGATCGTCAATATTTCTCTTAATGATGATTTTTACTTCAAATATATATATATATATATATATATATATATATATTCAATAGATTATAAAATTTATCTATATATAATATAAAACACATGCACACACACATATCTACAAATAAATATATATATATATATATATATATCAGAATGTGTGTGTGTGCTTATATAAAAGACTAAAGTAATAATAAACCTGAATAAAATTCAAGATTTACATAAATAATGACTTATGATTCACATATTGTGGATTTTATAATGATTACATTACTATAAAATCATGAAAAAATAGCGCTAAAATTTATTGATGCTAAAAAAATGGTGATAAAATACATTTTTTTCAATGCTAAAATGAAAGAACTGATAAAGATCAGTTTTTATCATCACTAAAAAAAGTTATGATAAAGGATGACATTTTTCAATAATTTTATATCACTGATAATGGATACCCATTATTAGTTCTTTTTTAGAAATTATAAAAGTCGTTATGCATAATATAATTTATATATACATATTTATATATTCTTAAATATGATTTACATAAATATATATATATATATATATATATATTATATCTATATTTATATTTATATACATTTATAATTATTTATAATTATACATGTAATTATAATTACATATATAGATTATAAAATATAGTAATATGAACTTTATAAATAAATATATAAATACATTAAATATAGTATACATTTGATGTTATTTATTTATTTTTATATCATATTATTTATAACATACATACATGTGTGTGTGTGTGTTTATATATTTATATAATTTTATGTCTATATTGTAAAATATATAAATATGTAGCATAAATAAATAAGCATGAAAATATATTAAAATATTTTTATATATAAATTTTTTATTTAAATATATAAATCATAACTAAGTAAAAAATTATAATCAATTTTATTTTCATAATTTATACATATATAGATATAGATTTTGTAAAAAATGTTTGTGTGTTTATAAATATATGTGTGTGTTTATATATGTTTATGTGTGAGTGTGTTTATAAATATATGTTTATATGTCTATGTGTGCATGTTTGTAAATATATGTGAGGGGGTAATGGTGAACCAAACACAAGAAGAACTCCAAAACTGAGAAGGACCAAACTTTAATATTTCTATGAGTGACTTATAATTATAGAACTAAACAATAAAGATACAATAATTAAAGAAACCAGTAAAGAACATAGTTATTTGACATGATTTGGTCTAGTGGGGACCTACTTTCATAGTAAAAACACCACCCGAATCACGCATTTTATTAAGCTCAAAATAATGAAATGTTCCAGATGAAAACCATCAATAAAAAAATAAATGATAAAATAGTATAATTTAAAAAAAATAAGGTTTAAAAAAACAAAAACAATACTTATAGTTTTAGAGTTTGAAAGTACTCCAGAGGTCCTCATCTCATGAAGTGGTACAGGTTTGTGCAACACACTTGGATATGATGACATTATCTAGCCTCTGTGCTTGTGGAGATATCACCGAGAAGGTTCCACGCTTCTTCCACTAATGAAGGATGTCGTCTCTACCATAAACTATCCACAAGGTTAAGCTATGGTGAGCGATAGGTCTAAAAAGAATCTCTGATGAAGCAGATGAGGATGGAGATCTAGGGTTTTTCTAGGAGAACTAAGATCCAAAGCTTGAGGGGAAGAATAATGATCATATGCTTAAAGTGACATAGTGTAGGTTTGATCAAACCCCCTAACACAAGCTAACACATTGAAATATAATGACCAACCAAAATCACCATGAAGCATAGCCGAAACTGAAACTCAGCTGCACAAAAAAATTGAAGCGCACAGGTGGATGGTGAGGATTCAAATGGCGGTGAGAGTAATCAGCGAATATGAAACAAAGATACATATATTACCAAGGTGTTATATGGGGTGCAAGTATTAGGGTCGGCCAAAGGAAATGGTCCAAACAGAAGGCCCTTGTGGCATATAAAAGGCCCAACACACATAAAGGATCCTGAAAATATAATATTGAAAAAAATAGAATATATAATAATATTTCATGCATGAGAATAATAAAATTATTTTTGAAGAATAAAATAAAGTCAAATTTCAATATGAAAACATAAAATATAAGTCTATAATTCACAAATCTCCACCATTTTTAGTTAAAATTCATGATGTTTTTTCACCTATTCTTATATAATTGTAACCAAATCCATCTTATCTAAACAATATTTTAATTTAGATAACACAATGTCTTTAGTCAAAATAACATCCAGGTTATCATCAGTGTGTATCTTGTTAACACACACAGTCTCATATTCTACAACATCTCGAATAAAATGTAGTCTAAAATCAATGTCTTTTTATTTACCAAGGAATAATAATTTTTTGGATAGTTGAAGAGTAGATTGGATATTAGAATAAAAAATTATAATAGAATTATAAATACTAAGTTCATAAGATAAGCCTTTAAACCATAAGTCTTATTTTACTTCCTCGATCAAGGTAGTTTACTTAGATTTCATGGTTGAAAGAGAAACCATAGAAGGCATGTTTCACTTCCATGAAATGGGGACACCAAAAGTAGTAAATTTGTAACTAGTTAAATATTTTCTAGTGTCAGAATTATTTTCATAGTCTTCACCTACATATTTATTAATAATTTTAAATGTATCCATTTTTTACCTTAACACAATGAAAGATGGGAAATACAATATAGGTATCTTAAAATTCACTTAAGGGCATGAAAATATGGATTCCAAGGTGTGGATATAAATCTTCAATGAATACAGATTGCATAAAAAATATCTGGTCTAGTGTAAATAATAGATTAAACAATGCTACCAATCATATTAGCATAAGGTATTTTAGACATAAATTGAATATCATCATTAGAAGTGGGTGCTTGTGTCAAAAAAAATGAAGTGTTCTATAAGGGGTACATTAATAGGATTTAGAGATCAAACATGAATCTCTTTAGAATATTTAAAATGTAACCATGTTGAGATAAGTAAATAAATTTATTTGTTCTATCACTAATTATTTCAACACCTAAAATTTTATTAGTTTTACCTAAATATTTCATTTCAAACTTACCTATAAGTTAGAATTTTACAAAAATGTTGAGGCTCGTGTTTTTATAAATGATAATCTTATCATCGTCATATAACAGAAAATAAATTATATAGTTTTTATTTGACTTAAAATAGACATGTGAATCATATTGGCTCCAAGTTAATTGGTTGTCTAACATAAAAGAATAAAATTTTATATACCACAATCTATATGATTGTTTCAATCTATACAATGATTTATTTAATAGGAATAATTGATTCAGTTTTAATTTTTAAGAGTAACCATTAGGAGGATCTATATAAATCTTCTCATTTAAATCACCACATAATAAGGTGGTTTTAACATCAAACTGTTCAATGTGCAGATCACTATAGGCAACAAAAGAAAGTAAAATCCTAATGGAATAATGCTTAAAAATGGGTGGAAATATTTTAGAATAATAAGTACATTATATTTGAATGAAATACTTAAAAAATAACCTTGATATATTATTAATCTTATTTCCATCAGTGTTATCTTATTTTATTTTATAATTCCACTTGGAACCAATTATCTTATAATTATTTGGTTTTTTAATAACATTCCAAGTGTGGTTTTTTATTAAAGAGTTAATTTATTTGTACATGGAAAAGCCCCACTATTTTGAGCATTTTTATTCAAGTTTTTCCTATAGGTTTTAGGGTCATCATTTATAAGATTCAGGGGTACATGAAAAGCATAATATTTCATATCATATTGGATGAACTGAGAAGAAGGTCTAGGAACCGTCCTTTATCTATCTCAGTTTAGTTGGTATTCTCTATTATTAGTAAGAGGCTCTAGATTAGAATATGAACCATAATTAGGCTTGGAATCAGTCCAAATAGTGGGATGAGATGCAGGCGGAGTGGGCTGGATAGAAGATGCAAAATTATTTGGGGGATCATCTTCGTCAGCATGTTCTAAGGCTCTTTCATTGTTTCTAGTTTTGGAAGACTTTGTTTTGGGAGAAAAAGACTCATGGAACAATAAATCCCAACTAAAAATGCATTTTTGATAACCAGGTTTATCTACCCAATGTTTTTAACCCTTAACACCCTTGAGATACCCTATAAAGGTGAATTTAAGGGCTCTTGGTTCTAGTTTATCGGTTTTAATTTGAGAATAATATGTACAAAAGAATACCCTTAAGTAACTATAGGAGTGGGCTTACCATTGAGAAATTATACAGGTGTTTCAAATTGATTGGAGGACGAAGGACACCTATTAATTAGGTAGAAAGCAGTGTTGGAAGCCTCTACCTAGAAAGATTTAGGGATGCCTAAACATGAAATCATGCTTCAAACTCTCTCTAATAAAGACTTATTACTTCAATCTGCAATGAAATTCTATTTGGGAGTTTCCATAATAGTCATATGTCTTTTAATAGCATTAATTTTACAAAAATAAATGAATTTAGTGGATAGGTATTCTAGCCCATTATCAGCTATCAGGGTTTTAATTCTTTTCCCAATTTTATTTTCAACCAAAATTTTCTAGGTATTAAATGTTTTGAAAACATCAGATTTATTTTTTGTAATGTAAAATCTGGACATTTTTTAAAAATTCATCTATAAAAGTGCAAAAATAAGAACCTACATAATGGGAGGAAGTCCTTGCTAGTCCCCATAGGTCGTAATGAATATATTCTAATGGGATGGTAGGTTTAAAGGAGGACTTATTCAAGGTAACTCTCTTATCCCTTCCCATTACACAATATTCACGAAATGGAATATTAGAAGGTGTGATTTCACTCAACAGCCTTTTCTTGTTGATCTCTTCTAGGCCCTTGGGTCTAACATGCCCCAATATCCTATTCCAAATCATTTTTTATTAGTTTTGGTATCATAGAGACTACCTAATTTTATTTAATATGTATTTCCATTCAAGTCATACAACCAATTGATAAGAGACCCCTTAATGGTGGTTCTATAATCTTTAGAGATTTTTACACAACTTGTTTCATACTTAAAAGTGAATCTTTTTTGATCTAGAACTCCAAATTAAATTAGGTTTCTATAAAGGTTGGAAACCCACCTAACATCAAGTAAGGTGGTGATAGAATGATCGTCTAGTTATAAAAAAACAAAAGATCTTCCCTTTACCTTACACCTCTTATTATTACCTAAGAGGAACTCTCCTTATACTCTTTCAACCAATTCTAGGAATGAATCTCTAAAAGGAAACATGTCAATGGAACAACCTAAGTCAAGTAACCACTCTTGATTGAATATATGTATAGACACATTTAATACTTCAGTGGTTTCATAACCTTAGTCAACTAAAAGGGGCTAATCAATGGTTTTTTTTATTCTAACTCATGTTTGAGTTTCTTATATTCGGGCTTAATATGCCCAAGCTTACCACAATGGAAGAAAGTGACTTTCCATCCCCTAGAATTAGACATCAGTTTGGGTTCTTTTCTCTTATTACTTTAATCTTTACTAAATTGTTTCTTATTACCTTTAGACTATGGTCTTCCCCTAGAGAATAATCTCTCTACCTTGCATTTTATTTTAGGTTTGGAGTGTAGTTATTTATAGAGGAGGGATGATTTAACTTCTTCAAGAGTTAATGATTCATGGTCATACATCAGGTCTCTATAAGAGTTTTGTAGGTATTATATAGAAAAATTAGAAGGATAATTTCTTGATCTTAATAATCAATAGTTGCATTAATACTAACTAAGTCTAACATTACTTTTTTAAATTCATCAATATGGGATTTAATAGAACTACCAGGTTTCATTTTAAATGTAAACAATCGATGTTCTTTATAAATCCTTCCAAATAAAAAAAATCATGTATAATTTTTCTAGTTTAATCCAAATACCAGTAGCAATAGATTCATAAGAAACCTACCTAAGAACTTTATCACCTAAATAAAGCATTAAGGATCTGTAAGCTTTAAATAACACATCATAGGATACATCTTGATATGCTGTAATTTTTTATCTAGTTTCATTTATAGTTACAATAGGTTTATTACACCGATAGAGGACATCAGTTAAGCCCTACTGAACTAGATGGGATCTTATATTAATTTTAAAAAGGTCAAATTTGTTATATCTATCAAATTTCTCAATTTAGAATCTATTTGTTGAAATGTTTACCCAAAGAGTATATTTCAAATTCTTGTAGACAATGTTAAATGTATGCCCCCAACAACAGACCAATCTCTTAGGTAAATGATTTTTTTCTAAAGGTATTCGAAAAGATAAGAAATATTAGAATGGATAGTAGATTAAAACAATTATATTAGAAAGATAGTTGTGATTTAATAAGAGATCATAGTGAGGAAATAAATAGAAATAAAAACTATAAAATAAGAAATAGGATTTGAATTCAACAATAAAAGAGTAACAATGAGGCTATAATACCACTTTATGATGGGGTAATGGTGAACCGAACACAAGAAGAACCCCAAAACCAAGAAGGAGAGAACTAAACTATTTTTTTAAGAACCAGTTACTGTTTTTAGGAACTCCTTGTCCCCTATTTTGATCATGCTTTGGTTGAGTCTCTCTTAGGGGTGCTTTAGTTTAAATTTTCAAATACTTATAGGGATCTTGGGCTATAAAATTTCGGCGCACAATATTCCCAAACCCAGTTCCCACTGAGGGAAAACCATAAAATCCCAAATAGTGAGGTTTTTTAGAGTCGGTGCATTGTTTGAAAAATTGTGTACCAGCCTAGTAGAAAATGTGCACCCCCTTAGAGGGGCATATGGTTAGGGAACACTATTTGACAAACCATGTGTCCCTGCCCAGTTAACCATGAGTGTAAACTTTTAAAATTCTTATAATTATTTTAAAATTTATCAAACCCCCATTTGAACACCCATTAAACCCAAACTTGGGATTGGATTTCTTCTTTGGTCTTTAGTGCTCCCAAGTACCATTTTTGGCTCCTACAAACATATTCTAAGGTGGATCGAAGCTTGGGTAATGTCATATTATTTCTATCTGGTAAGATATCGTCTCTCATTTCTTCTCTCTTGCTCTCTTATTCTTTCTTTCATATGTTTTTTTAGATAATCTTATTGTTGATGGATATAAACTCCTTTTTTATCATGAATCTAGGTTCAATTCCATGATCTCTATTTCCAATGTTATTCATTGGTTTTTTCCATTGCGGGTGTTGTGATACATGATCCTCATGATTAAGTTAGGTGGTTCCGTTGATATTTTCCAGGTTATAATCCCTTAAATTTATTGATATAAATTAAATTTATTTTAATTAAATTATGAGAACCCAATTTTATGAAAATTGGAATTGAATTTTATTTGGTATGGAAATTTAAAAAAACCCCAAATTCCAATGGAATTTGAAATTGGGGTGTGATTTTGAATTTAAGGAATTCATGAAATTGATTTTCAGAAAAATGGATTTAATTGATTTGATAAAAACCTAGGTTTGTTTTTATCTTGGAAAAAGGAACATATTTATTTAAAACCCATGTTTTGTTTTTTAAAGTGAAATTGTTATATTTTAATTGGAAGTGTAGTGATTTTATTTTAAACACTTTTAAAATAATTTTCCTATTATTATTGATTATTTGAGAATATTCCAACCTAGGTAGTTAGTGGGTTATTTGGGACTAACACGTTAGGATGGGAATGCACTAGAAATGTATTAACACTTTATGAATCTAAAAAACCCTAGTTATATGTATATTATCCCCAGTGGGATATTGATAAATCCTCTTTGTCCAATGTATGTTGGATGTGTGTGCACATTTCCATGATCACTGATATGATATTTGTGAGGATCCCATAGCTTGGAACTATTTTAGATCTTGGTAGAAGACTATATTGATTATTTGTGATTATTTTGACATATATATTCCATTGTTTGGGAAAATTTTTACCCATTCCTATTGATTTATTTAAACTATTTTATATAAAATTTTTATTAATACATTTTTTGAAATGTTCCTATCTTTTGAAATTAAAATAATGTCTTGATTTAAATATGAAATTGTACTTCCATGCCTATTTTTTATAAAATTTATATCTTGATGTGAATTATTTTTTAGGAATCTTATTATGAAACACTTGGTGAGACCCTACAATTCTTTTAGCTCAAACCCTACCTTTTCCTTCAGGTGTTTTTAGATTTCTTTCTTCCGGGTTCGATCAAGGGGAAGCGCTACTTTGAGGTGGTTCTTGTCGTTGATCATATAGGCTTGGAGTGTTGTGTCCATTGAGACTTGGATTTTTTATATTTTATATTTTCTAGTACTTTTAGTATATTCTATTTGTGTTTTTTTTATACAAGTTTGACTTCTAGTACTATCTCCTTTGGATGTATCTTTTGAAAATATTGACATGCATTTGTTTCTTCAGCTATTTTTTTTGGAAAAAAAATTCCCTATCTTATCTTGTATGATTATATGTGCTAGTCGCCAACCTATGGATATTGGAATTCCCTTTTAGCTATGTTAGTTATAGATTGGGAATCAGAGTACTGGGGTATCTAGGACAGTTCATGAAAAATTGGTATCATAGGTGCAAGTTAAGCATCTTTCCTTGATGTCAATATGCATTTTGGGACTTAAGAGGTACGTGTGAGTGAGTGTCTAGAAAAATCTCATCACGATGATCCTTAAGTCACTAGGGGTGGTTTGGGAAAGGAATCTTGATGATTAGTTATAGCATTTATCTACCTTTTATTTGGATGGCTTAAAATGTGAATCTCATTTTCTTATCTGGAGGGATTGATTTCCTTGTTTCTCTTGTTTGAGTGTTTCTCTGAGTAATATTATGACATCCTAAATGTTGTTTCCTAATGTTTTGTATCATCATGCCTCTGAGAATACGAGTGAATAGGATATAGGAGGAAGTTTTTGATGAACCATAGTGAGAAAATACGCTTGTGGACCACAATTTGGTAGAGTTTATTATGTGTTCTACCCATGATTTGGGATGATCACCTTCACCCATTCTTATTTAGGCTCTAGTTGTGGAACCTTAGAGGGATGAGTCTCTAAACAGTGATTAGGATTTCCTTCTCTAGAAGACACCAGCATTCCAAGGAACAAATGATCCTCAAGAGGCTAAGGTTTGGCTGAGGAGAATTGAAATTTTGTTTGAGTTCTTAGAGATAATTGATTCAATCGAGGTGAAATGTGCCGCCTTCAAGATAGAGGGACCTAGAATGATATGGTGGGACTTGATGGTGACAAAAAATAAGCATTAGGGCTTAAATTGGAAGTATTTTAAAGTTATTTTCACTAAATGGTTCTATCTTGATTTTTTGGTGTTGGGTAAATCTATAGAGTTTTTCAAACTTGAGTAGGATGACAGGACTGTGACTTAGTATGTAAATCGCTTTATTGAGATTGTACATTTTTCACCTAATATTGTATAAAATGAGAAAATTAAGACTCAATGGTTTGATATGGGACTTAAATTTGATATTAATTATTAGGTTTTATTATTGAATCTCTCTTCTTATATTTATGTATTGGATAGAGAATTGATGGTTGAGATAGACCTGGCTGGTAAGTCAAGGTTGATGGGAGTTTCTTTTTTCTCCTAGTGGAAGTTTTTTGAGTTCCCATAAATTGAATAGGAAGCGTGATGAGTCTCGTAGTAGATCTCAACAATAGGGTTCTTTTAGACTTCCTAAAGTGCCTGGAAGAGTCCCCTTGATTTTCTAATAATGTGGCATGTTTGGGAACTCAAAATGGTTTTTCACCTAGGCACACAAGATATACAACTCCTATGGATGCTCAGGCCACTTACATAAGTTATTTCATGTCAATTATACTCCACTTAGTTTCATGGTATCATCCACACCTAAAATTATAGTGGTTAAATTGGATGATTCATGAACTAAGGGGTTCTAGAAATAGGCATCCTAAATGAATCTTCTTCATGTAGTGGAAGAGTCTCCAAATGAGGTATATACTGGTCCAGCGGCCATAATATGTACCATCATTATAGCTTCATCATTAGTGACTACTTTAGTTGATACCAGCGCATAACATTCATTCATTTCAACTCATATTTTGAATCTTATAAATCCTCTTATGGTGCTTTTATCTTATGTGATGGATATTACTACACCCTTCAGAACGAAGAGATTTTAGGGTCTCTATTGTCCTACATGTGTCTTGTCTTTATAAAAGATTTATTTTACTTGGGATTTTCTGGTTCTCGACCTGAAACCTCTTAACAGAATATTTGGGATTGATTGGATCATTGCTAATAAATCCCTAATTGACTACTATCTTCAACGGGTCTTATAAAGGCTCAGCCTTTATCATTATATAATATTGAGTTAAGTCAAGAATTTACATTCAATTGTATTTAAAATATTTCTAGGTTTATAGTTTTTGATAATTATTTCATCATTCATACATAACATACCTCATTCAAACAATGTGGGTACTACTAAAATAGTATCCACTTTTTCCAAAATATAAAACTTTTAAAATAAAACATGATTTCTTTTTCTTAAAAAAAACTTCACAAAATTCATCTTAACTTACACATTTATCTTACCCATCCTTATACCCAATGGAAAACATTTTAAAACATGGTATGAGCATAAAAATATCAGTAAGGGACATAAAATAAGGAAAGAAACTATTAGTCCATGAATATTTTAAACTCGTGAAAACATTTTCACAAAATCATAATTTTCACCCATAAAACATAAACATTTTATCTTACCTCATGAAATCATAATATTCCTGTAAAACCAATTAGTAATCATAAACCATAAAGTAAAATTGTGGCATCCATATCATTCTTACATTATAGTTTTCATTTCCACATAAGGAGTAACCATCATTGTTACATTTGTAATACCAATCATGGTATATTCCCTAAACATATTAAGAGATACCTTACCATTTAACTTTGTCTCATTACCCAATACATTGGAGATATATCATGGGATCACCCACCCTCAGTTTATTATGGAACCACATGAACACATAAATAATTTCCAAGAATCATAACATGAATATAACACATAAAATAAGCATAAAGTAAAAAATAACATTTTCATTTTGAAATCACATTTCATTTTTACAAATCCACACACTCATAAATGAAAACACATTTTTTGAAAATAAAATAGTAAAATAATAAGGGAAACATAAAAACATTAAAATGAAATAAAATAGGTAAAATCCATTCATTCTATATAAGTTAAGATAATATTCTTTTAGTAGTTTTGTAAAAATATTTGAAAGAGTAACTTTTAAAGAGGTTTTTAAAAGAAAGTCCCTTACCTTGACTTCAACTTGTCACGTACAATATTTATCTTTCTGAATAATAAAATTTTCTAATTATTTACTTTCTTGAGAAAATTTTTAAAGTTTATTATTTTTTTTATATTACTTATTATTATGTTATAACAATTGGTTAAATTTTTATGTTCGCATTGGGAATTTTGTCGATATTCAGTACTCGAGTCCAAAAATTTCTTTGAAATGGGGTTTATAATAAAAATGGTCAAGATTAAATCATATAAATAATAATATTAATGATATAATAATCACTTTTAAACATAAATTATACTTTTAAATCTAACCATTTATGTATGGTTATGAAAAATGAACAACATTCTAATCATGGAGACAGTAGGTTGTATGTACGCATGAGTAATGTTTCAATTTTTAAATGATCATTATGGAAAGAAGGTAATAATAATTTTATAATTTTATAATGATAATAATATAATTAATATAATATTAATAATTTAAATAAACTTATATATATCATCCATCTTATGTGGTGAAGAAAAACAAATCGCATCGCTTCATGAGGTGATAGTTCACACGAACGCAAGGATGATGTTATCATTTTTATGTCAGTGGAAAGATTAGAACATAAATGATATATTATAATGATAAATATTTTTTAAATATAATATATAAATATTAACTATATCATTATGACCAATCTTGAGGGATGGTGATATAAAGAAAATTATATTGGTTCGCGAGGTGGTAGTTCGTCGTACACACGAACGAATAATTAATTTTGAATTTGGTTGAATTAGAGATGGATTCAGAAGATGATATCAACATAATAACATATAATAATATACTGTATTTATTATTTCTTCATGGTAGAATAATATTTTAAGTAATTGGAATAAGAAATAAAATAAAAACACTTTAAAATGATATATTTCCTCTGAACAATCTCCTTTTATTAATAACTTAACACCACAAAGGAGGGTGTTCTTCTATATATAAGGCCTCTAGAATGTGGTTAGGGATTCTAGGAATCTATTTAGATAGATATTTTTCAATAAAAATAGGTTTTGAGCGGTGAAGAATAGAGACGAATGGGTTGGCTTTTATAGATTAGGGGAGGGGCACTCATTGAAATCTTTAAAAAATAAAATTAATATAAATTAATATTCTATTCCAAATGGGTCCAAATTGATTTATTTAGAATTTAGGAAAATTTTGGGTTGAATATGCTTCATCCAATGAAAATTAGACAAGTTTTTATTATTTTTTAATCCTTATCTCTTTTTTTAAACCTTAATTAACCCTTTTAACTCTTACCATGGTATCATATAACTTACACTTTGAGGGTAAATATAATACCTATAACATGCCAAAAGACCAATAAATGAGTCATTAATGACATTATAAGATGTATCCCAACTATTATGATAAATATTAGTTTTTTATAAATTCTATATCATTTAATAAAATATTTTATATTTTAAAATATCATTAGTGTCCATTTTAACACTATTCAATATTTTACATTTTAAAAATATAATAAAAAATTTGATATATTAAAAAAACTCAATTAAAAAATCACTAAAATGTAAAATTCATCCATAAAATTCTTTTATTTCATAAATTATATCAAATTATATTTATTTTATCATTCTTAATATCATTTATTTGATTCTTCCATTAATGAATCAATTACTACATCATCATTGTGCCTCCATTTAATTTAATTATTTATTCAATAAAAATTATAAATAAATTATCATGATATAAGTAATAATTTTATATTTATAAATAATATTTATAGTCAAATATATCCCTTTTATGACCCCGTATTGAAAATATTTTACTTGTTAAAAACAAGGGTGTGACAAAAAATTTCTTCTCTTTGAATTTAATATTATAAATGTCTTTCTCACAACCAAGTGGATTCCAATGGGTATAACTTCTAACTAAGGATTATTTTGGTCAAAAAAACTCATAAAATGAAATTAGGAAAAGTGTTAGGGTGATTTTATATTATTTATAATATTATTGTTACCGTTAATTATCTAATTTAACCTTAACTGTGGTAATAAAAATAATTACTAAAGTTACTATTCATAATGTCCAAAAAATATTTTTACCCTATTAGATTATAAATATCATACTGATTATAACCTTTTATTTAGATTTTTAAAAATTCAAAATACACAATTGTCTGAAATTAATATAAAATTAATCTCCTTGATGGAAAGAGAAAACATATTTTTAAAGTAAAATGTTCAAAAGTTCAAATAGTTTTTATATCAAATTTCAATATCAAATTGATTCCAATGACCTATATTGTATTAACTGATAAAAGATTAATCTAATTATACTTTAAACCCAATTAAAAGGATAATATAATTATATATGTAAATTAGACAAAAATTTAGTTTTGAATTAAAATGCAGTATTTTTCACTATTCATTAAAATATAAAATTTATGAGAAAAATACCAAAACTACAACCAAAGTAAATTTTGGGGTTTCACTTTCAAATAAGAATTTTATTTTGGGAGATATAATTTATAAAAGTAAAAAAACATGATTTAAATCAAGTTCTCCATCAAAAGGCGGTAAAAGTGTTTTTTAGAAAAATAATGTTTTTAACCATAAAACTAGCTTTCTCATATAAGTAATTGAACATATTTTATATTTTTATTACTATCTAATTAAAAAATATTAATAAATATGAAAAATACTTATTATATCATTACTTGTGTTGTTACATTCTTTTCCCCTTTTGGAAATTGTGTCCTCATAATTTTATTCACTTATTAAATAAGTGTGGATATCTTTCCCTCATAGCATTTTTAGATTCCCATATTGCCTCTTCAACCATATGGTTTTTTCATAAAACCTTGACCTGATGAATCACTATATTTCATAATTCTTACTCTCAATAGTTAATAACTTGATCTCATTTTTCCTCGTAAGAAAGATTCTCTTTCAACTGAACTACTTCGGGACTCAAAAACATGAGATGGATCCATCATATACTTTCTTAACATTAAAACATGAAAAACATTGTGTAACTAGGATAAAATTAGAGGAAAATATGTTTGGTAGGTAGCTAATCCAAATTTCTCTAGGATTTCATAGGGTCCAATGAACCATGGACTCGGCTTCCCCTTCTTACCAAAACAAATCACACTTTTCCATAGAGAAACTTTGAGAAAGACATGATCACCTACCTCAAAAAAATATCATTCCTATGGTTCTCCACATAACTTTCTACCTAATTTAAGCTATTCTCATGTGTCACTAAATCAAATGAAATTTATCGATTGTTTCCTCTACAAACATTAGTCCCATAAACTTCCTTTCCCCGACATCATCTCAAAAATCTGGAGTTTGATAGCACTTTCCAAATAATGCCTCAAATGGTTCCATCTATATACTAGAATAAAAACTGTTATTATAAGAAAACTAAAAAAAAGATATGTATTGATTACAACTTCCTTGTTAATCCATTGAATAAGAACATAGTGTATCCTCCAAGGTTTGAATTTTTTGTTCTAACTTCCCATATGATTGAGGTTGAAAAGATTTATTGAAATTTAATTTAGTACCCAATGAATTCTGAAGGCCTTTAAAAAAATTAGAAGTGAACTTAGGATCATGATCTGATACAATGGAAAGAGAAACTCTATGTAACTTGACTATCTCTTTAATATACAACCAATAATGTTAATCTAGAGATATAGTGTCTCAAATAAGAAGAAAATAAGAAGATTTATTTGATCGATCAAGAATAACACAAAATTATTTATTACCTTAATAAGTATTTGGTAATCCCAGTATGAATTCTGTAGATATATTCTCTCATTTTTCACTATGGCACTAGTAAAGTTTAAATCATCCCATTTGATAACTTATAATCTAATTTAACCTGTTCGAAATTCAATCATCTCAGGGTAAAGTCAGCAATATATATTTTCATTACATCTCACCAATAATACTCTGAAGGTCTTTATACATCTTAGTACTGCCAGGATGAAATGAAAACATAGAACAATGAGCTTCACATAACAACTCTTTCTTCAACTGTGATTGAAAAGGAACACATAATCTTTTCCCAAATCTCAAAACAAAATATTTATCAATATTAAATCTAGGAAACTCACCCTTTTGAAATAATTCTACCTTTTAATGAAACTCATGGTCTTCCTTTTATGATTTCTTAATTCTAATTGATACTGAAGATTTCACTAACACCTGAATCAAAATAGAGAAATTTTCTACACCAAAAAATTCCATTCTAAAATTCATCAAATCATTAACCAAAGGGTCACGTTCCAAATTTAACATAGTTTATATAGCGTTACTTTCTTGAATCAAAGCATCATCCACTTTATTTGATTTTCCAGGATGGTAATCAATTGTACAATCATAATCCTTGATTATTTCTAGTTATCTTCTCTATCTAATGGTCAATTATTTCTAAGTGAATATATACATCAAAATTTTTTGATTAGTATATATTCCACAATTTACTCCAAAAAAATGATTCCTACAAATTTTTAATGAAAAAACAACAAGATCTAATTCAAAATCATGTGTAGAGTAAATTAACTCAAGAGGTTTCAACTAATGTGAAGCATAAGAAATTACTCAATCAATATTCATTAGGACACAACCAAGTCCTTCCAAATAAGAATCACTATATATAAAAAATTCACCATTTTTGGATGGTAGGACCAGAATTGGAGCATTCGCCAATCTTCTTTTCAATTCTTAAAAAAAATCATCACAATATTTCATCCAGATGAACTTAACACATTTTCAAGTTTACTTAGTCAATGGGATAGATAACCATGAAACATTTTCAAAATACCTCAGGTAATGTCCTGTTAAACCAAGAAAACGATGAATCTTGATTATATTTTTGAGTCTTTTCCATTATTCAATGACTTTTATTTTTTCATGATCAACAGTTATGTCATATTTAGAAACAATATGACCCAGGAAATAAATTTATTGCAACCAAAATTCACATGTTTTGAATTTCCCAAAACGTTTATTTTCATTTAATGTTTTTAAAACAACCCTTAGATGTATTTTATGTTCCTATTTACATTTAGAATAAACAAAAATTTTATAAATAAACATAACCAAAAAATTATCCAATAACTCATGAAATATTCTATTCATAAGATCCATGAAAACAATAGGTGAATTAGTTAACCCAAAAATCATAAATAAAAATTCCTAATGCTCATATCTAGTCTGAAACTCAATATTTTTAATATCTACTTCCTTTAATTTCAACTAATGGTACCTTGACCTCTGATCAACCTTCTAAAAATACTATGCTCCCTAGAGCTGATCAAAAAATCATCGATATGAGGCAAAGGATATTTTTTCTTAATAGTGATATTATTCAAGACTCTATAATCAATGAAACGTTTCATGAAACCATATTTATTTTTAACAAACAAGATATAAGAACACCATGGTGAAGTGCTAGGTCGAATAAAACCTTTAACTAATAACTTCTACAATTTATTTTTCAACTATAAAAGTTCCATTTTATCCATTTGATAAGGGGGTTTAGAAATTTTCTTATCATTAGGAACTAAGTCAATGGTAAATTCAACTTCCCAATCAGGTATAATACTAGGAAACTCATTAATAAAAACCTCAAGATACTCATTTACCATCATCACATAATTAATCTGAACAGTTCATTTTTTTAACAATGTGTGAAAGATAACATTCATTTCCATATTTTAACAAATTTTTCGGCTTCCTGATATGTTATCAATGTCATGGGTTAATTTTTGTATACAAACTGAAACTCTTTCTGAAAATAAACTTCTTTATCTCTATATTTTATCTTATTATATTAAATATAAATCCAATCCATACCTAAAATAACATCAAACTCTACTACATCGAAAACAATAAGGTTTTTAGGTAAATTTGTTCCATAGACAAGGACATGGAGATCCTTGTAATTTATTTTTTCCTTAATGTTTCCTCAGAGTATTTTTACCATAAGTTCAAGATTAATATCTTGAGGTGGAATTTATAATTTTCCAGAAAATTTCTCAGAAATCAAAGAATGTGTTTAGCCCGAATCAAACTACACATTGGAATAATCTGAATAAACAAACAATGTACTTGATACCACTTCATTTTATGTCCCTATATCTTCTGAAATATTGGAAAAGGATTTTACTAAATGTTTTTACTTATAGTCTGGTAGATTCAAGTCATTTGAGTTATTATTCAGACACTCATTTTCATAATGACACATCCCATTGCACTTAAAATATTTTACTGACTGAAAATCAGATTTTTTTATTACAAATAACATTATATTTTTCATTATAGTAATGAGCCTTATGTCCCATTTTGATATATCAGAATCACTTACCAGAATTTTTAATTCATTATCTAGTGTGTTCTTTACCACAATTTTTACAAACTATAAACTTAATTTTCATACCATTAAACTTTTTTAATAAATTATTCCCTTTCACATACCAACTCAGCCTCTTTTTCTACTAGTTTTCGAAGAAAACATGATCATCGGAAAACTCCATTACTACCTTCTCTGCACATCAAACAAGTTTTTTCGTAACTTTGGAATTCACAAGAATCCAATTCCCTTTAATATTTTGGATTTAATCCCGAGTAAAAATGATTGATTTTAATATCAGGATCCCAAATGAAATTTTGAGAATTAATTTTTAGTTGAGGGAGTTTTGATTCGTATATAGCCACTAAATACTCTTCTTACCTCAATTAAAAGAATTTTTTCCCTCCTAAGTCGAACTATCTTAGGAAAATATTTCTCAAGAAAAATATTTCTGAATTCATCCCGCTAAATAGAATCAACCTCCTCATTGTCCTTGATATTATTAGCCATTGAACTCCACTGATCAGTTTCACCTTCAAACAGTAAACATCAAGGAATACCTTATGATTGTTTGAACACCCCATGACATCAAAAATATTTTCTATGGATTTAATCCACCCTTTGTCTGACATAGGTTCATTTGATCCTTTAAATGATGAATGATATTTCCTCATGAAATGCTCCACTACTGACATTTTTCCCTCTGGTTTATCTACCTAATCTCATGCATGGATACCACCACAATTTATAGCCTGAGTCAACTGCTCTATCTCTATAAAAACTATTCAGTTCCAATTCTGACCATCTCAAGATTCTGATTTGTTAGGTTGTTTTCCTCTAGATGCCTTCTCAGAATATCTGCCCTATTTCCTCTATGGAAAACCATTCTGAACAAACATATCTTAGAAAAATCAGTTTGGTAATCTTTAAATTATATAACATTTCAACTTAATCCTAAAGTAAAAATATTTTATGGATATCCTAACCCCTAAATTTATCTAAACCAACCTTTGATACCAATTATAAATACTCAGCCTTAATCATTACATAATCTTGATTTAAGTCAAGAATTTATATTCATTTACTTTTTGGATCTCTTTAGGTTTAGAGTTTTATAGAATTAGGTAATCATTCATACATAGCATCCTTCATTCATACAATGTGGGTACTACTAAAACAGTATCAACTCTTTCCAAAATATAAAACTTTTAAAATAAAACATGATTTATTTTTCCTGAAAAAAATCTTCAAAACATTCATCTTGACTAACACCTTTCTCTTACCCATCCTTATACCCTATGAAAAAATTTTAAAACTTGGGATGGGTATAAAAATCTTGGTAATGGACATAAAATAAGTAAATAAACCGTTATTCCTTGAATATTTTAAACTCATTAAAACATTTTCACAAAATCATAGTTTTCACCCGAAAATAAAAACACTTTAGATTACCTCATGAAATCATAATATTCTTGTAAACCTATATAGAAATAAAAAAATCAAAAAGGTAAATTATGGCATCCATATCATTATTACATTGTATCTTTCACCTATATATAGGGATTAACCTTCATGGTTACATTTAGAATACCCATCATGGTATATTCTATAAATCTATTAGGAGAAACACTACTATTTAACATCATCTCATTACCCAATGAATTGGATAGATATCATGAACTCTCTCACCCTTGGTTTATCACGGAACCACACAAACACATAAAAAATTCCCAAGAACCATAACATAATCATGATACATAAAACAAGTATAACATAGAAATCACATTAAACTTTGAAATCACATTTCTTTTTCACAAATTCACGCACTCATAAATGAAGGCACATTATTTGAAAATAAAATGGTAAAATTATAAAGGAATAATAAAAACATTAAAGTTACATAAAATTGATAAAATCCATTCATTTATTATAAGTTAAAAAACATTCCTTTTGTATTTTTTAAAAATAGTTGAATGAGTAAGTTTTAAAGAGGTTTTTAAAATAAAGTCTCTTACCTTGAGTTTGAATCGTCACGTACAATCTTTATATTCCTAAATAATAAACTTTGGTTCATTATTTACTTCATTTAGAATATTTTTAAATTTTATTATTCCGTTTATATGACTTATTATCATGTGATAACAATAACTTAATTATTTATGTTCACATCTTATGTTTTGTCGACATTCAATACTCGAGTCCAAAATAATTTTGAAATTAAATTTATAGTAAAAATGGTTATAATTATATCATCTATAGAATAATATTCATGACATTATAATCACTTTTATACATTAATTATACTTTTAAATCAAACCATTTATGTATGGTTATGAAAATTGAACAATGTTATAATCATGGATAGGGCAGGTCGTACGTATGCATGAATAATGTTCCCATTTTTCAATGATCATTATAGAAAAAAAGTAATTATAATTTTTTCTTAACATCATGATCATAATATAATTAATATTATATTACTCATTTAAATGTACTTATATATAGAATCCATGTTATGTGGTGAAGAAAAATTAATCACATCGTATAACACCCCAAGCTTTCATGGTATGCTTTCCTTTGAATAATACAGTAGCGTGTGTTATACGCAACTTCGAGTTCTAACACACACCACAACCAATCAAACTAGCCGTTATGAATAGTAATACCTACTTTTTGAAATTTTATAAATTTTATCTCTCAAAATAGACTTCATTTTTGGATTTGGAATATCTAATTTAGCCTAGGGTGAAATTTTCGAACTTTTCGGATAACATTTATATTTTGATGAATAGTGAAAATTACTAAATTTTAATTAAAAACAACATTTTTAATTGAAATACTTTATATTGATAAATTATGAATTTGAGTGGTTTTAAAGTATTTTTAGAATATATTTTTACCATTTAATACAATTTTGGTCATTTTACATAATTTTACAATTAAACCGGACATAAACAAGTGTCAATCTTTTGATAGTTATTATCTCTTAAAAACACGTTTTTTGTTTTAACAACGGGAATTGATTTTAAAT
Source organism: Viscum album (assembly GCA_963277665.1). Lineage (NCBI taxonomy): Eukaryota > Viridiplantae > Streptophyta > Magnoliopsida > Santalales > Viscaceae > Viscum > Viscum album. Next base: position 1,298,324,818 of record OY728140.1, on the reverse strand, counting down.
TAATTTCTACCACTTATGTGTTTTGAATTTGGAAAAATGGATTCCATATTTGGAATCAGGATATTCAAATTGTGTAAATAGGTAACTTTTATTTTTAGAAATTTTGAATAATTACTTCGGTAAATATTTTATTTACAATGGTTAAAGGGTAAATCCGATAAATAATGGTTAAAAAATAACAATATAATATTAACAAATTACCCTAAAACGTGTCTTAATCTTATTGGTGGATACATTTCTGACCATGGTCATCTTTGGGTCGATTTTGGGACCCCATGGAGCCACTTTTAGGTGATAGGGACACTTTATTTTAATTAAGTTAAAATAAATACAAAAATGACATAAGCATATATCTTTTAGAAAAACAATTTTTACATAGGGATATATATATTGTATTTTCGACTATAAATACTCATTAGAAAGATAAAAATATTTCCTACATAATGGTATTTTATTTATTATTTTTATACAATAAATAATTTAATTTATTTATGACACAATGGTGATGCAGTAATTACCTAATTAATGAAAAATTAGAATAAGTGATATTATAAATACCCAAATAAATGTAATTTGAGACTTTTTATAAATACCAATAATTTTATAGTTTAATATGACATGTTAGGATTTATTTAATCAACTTTTTTAGAAATAATCGTTCTGTTATGATTTTTCCAAAAATCAATTATTGAATAGTGTCAAAATTGACATAATAGAGTTTTTAAAAAACATATTATATTATTAATTGATATTAAATTCATAAAAATCTAAGGTTCTACCAAGAGACTTATATAATGATATATGTATCATTAATGGTCCACTTTGGGGTCTCTTGTATGTATATAGTAAGTTTATTAACCATATAATATAAAAATACAATAAACATTGTAAAAGTGAAACTAATTTACTAAGAATTAATACTTAAAGATAAGGTTAATATAGTAACACAAACCTGTCTAAATCCTATTGGTTTAGTGGTTTTAGACCCATACCAACCTTAAAATTTAAATAATCCACTTTGTATCCATTAGAAAATGAATATGAATTTATTATAAAATAATATTTCTAGCTTTTCCAAAGGTGCCCCTCACCCCACTTATAAAAGGGCACTCCCCCTTCTCACTAATTCACACATTAAAATCCTTTTTTCTCAGCCAAACCCTGACCAAATACTCTCTAAACTTCCCTCAATTCAACCTATAGGCCTTAGTTTGATCAGAAAGCCAACCTAAGGATCCCTTTTGATCAAATCAAAAGGAAGAACCCGAAGAAGAGGTAATGTTTCCACCACACTCTTTCAAGTTCCTTTCTTCTTGAAATTCTTCTTTCTTTGTTATGCCCATTCTAAAATAATAACTCCAGTAACTTATATATACTGTGATGTTATTATAAATATTTTACAACCATATTCAGTATTATATCCATCCTTTGAATGACATGTCACCATACGTGCGTACGTACGGCTTACCATCTCCACGGTGTGGTGTAATTGTTATTCAATAAATTATTATTTGTAAGGGTATAATAATGATGTGTAATTCATGTAAATAATAAATATAACATGATATTTATTCTGTATATATGATATATCATCCAATTATATATTATTTTAATATCAAAATAATGATATTGTCGCTCGTGCGTACGTACGGACTACCGTCTCCACAAACGCGATGAGATTCATTCTCCATCGTATCCATTCAAGTATAATTCTCATTTCATGATTAAAAATAATGTTTAAGGACTTTATATAATTCTAGATATGAATAAGATACAACTTATCCATAAAAACACGTCTTATGTAACAAAACATATAAAATAAAATGAGTAAGTTAACACCCGAAACGACGATAATTCTAAGATATTATTAACAAAGCAATGTTAAAAGATCATATATGATATCATATTAATGTATATGATTCTTGTATAATTTAATAACAATTATTTCACCATTATACAGGAGGTTAACCTACCCTCAACCAAGGAAAATTACAAGGTAAGGGTTATTTCACAATCTCTTCATTATCCGAGGTTGTTTGTACGTAATTATCTACTGGGACCTCTTTCTCATCCAAATCCATGTTTCTTAAAAATGTATTTCAAAACATTCTTAATATTTTACAGAATATGGGTTAAAGTCATTTATACCCTTTTTTTACTTTTTATAAGAAGTTTATAAATGAATCTTTATGTCGTTTTCAAAACAAGGTCCTTTTTAACCTTTTCGACGGAATTAAGGTAAGAATGTCTTTTTTAACTTATACGGTGGGTGCGGCTATTTTCCACAGTTATAAAATCTTCAAAGCTTCCCTTACAATATTATAAGAAAATTTTCAAATTAAAGGTTTTATTTTATAATTATGTGACTTTCAAATGATTTTAAAAAAAAGAGATATTTCTCTCAAATAGTTTTGATTTCATCTATGTCAACATCATTTGATGGATTTGAAGATTATTTGAAGTTTATTTATTTTGATACAAAACTTCCATATTTTATTGAAGGTTTTGTGATATGTTTGACTATGGATGTGTTATTTTTATACCATTCATAGTTTATAGAGAAAGTATTGACATTTTGTATGCTAGTTTTAATACGAATGTTTATGTTATGTTCAAACCTGTTCATATGAGGAATGCATTGGACTTAATATGTGACGGGTGGAGCCCGCTATCACTCTTCAATGCATCGGTAGGTCTCATGAGACAAACTAGTGTCTTGGCACAAGGCCTTGACAAAATCTTATTTGTAGTCTTGGCACGAGGCCTTGGATATGTGGTTATGATAGTCTGTAATTATGCATTCCATCATTATGAAAGTGGTTATTGATATTGCATGTGATTATTCAATTAGTAGAATATCCATGTGAATAATTAAATGGCATTATTTCATTTTATTTCTGCCATATTATGTTGAATTTCAAGTTTAAAAGGCTTTTTTTAGTTATACATTGCCTTAAATGTTTATTCTTATTTATGAAATTTTCTGCTATATTTTTATCCTTACTGGGAATTTGATCTCACCCCTTTAAATGTTTTATTTTTTCCAAGATGTGAAGAAGTAATTTATGAATGACCTGCTGGGATAGTATGTGGGGATATGAGTGTGGACTATGGAGACTATATTGTTGTAGTTTTCATTTTATGATGTAATGTAAACTTTATTAATGTATCTAGTTATTACAAGGCTACTAAACTAATCGGTATTTCTAGACTTTATCTTTCTTGTGATCATTCTAATGTTATGCAATAATGCACCGACTCTGGGTAACTGGGGTCGGGGCGTTACACATCACTTCATGGAGGTGACAGTTCACACGTACGCACGAACGACGTTATCATTTTTATGTTTATGGAAAGTTAAGAACAAAAATTATATATTATAATGATAAATATTTCATTAATATTATATATAAACCTTAATTACATCATTATAACCAATCTTGAGAGATGGTGATGGAAAATGAATTATATCGGTTCGCGAGGTGGTAGTCTGTTGTACACATGAACGAATAATTCATTTAGAATTTTATGGAATTAGAGATCAATTTAGTTGATTATATTAACATAATAACATATGATTATATTTATGATACTATATTTATTATTTTATCCTGGTTTAAGAAGATTTTCAGGAAGTGGAAGGGGAAATAAAACAAAAACACTTACAAAAATAATACCTTTCCTTTAGACAATCTCATTTTATTAACACCTTAACACTGCTAAGTAGGGTGTTATACCTAATATAATGTATCTAGATTATGGGGAGGGATTATAGAATGGAATTTGGGTATATATTGGCTGAATAAAAAAGGTTTTTAGGTCTGAATAATAGTGAATAACGGGTTCCCTTATATAGGAGAGGGGAGGGGCACTCATGCAAACCTTTAAAATATTAAATTAATATAAATTAATATTATATTAAAAATTGTTCCAAATTGATTTATTTAAAATATAACATGATTTTGGGTCAAATTTCCTTCATCCAATAAAAATTAGATTAGTTTTGATTATTTTTTAATCCTTATCTTTTTGTTTTAAACCTTAATCAACCCTTTTAACTCTTACCATGATATCATAAAATTTACACTTTGAGAGTAAATATAACTACTATAACATGTAAATCAACAAATAAATGAGTCATTTATGACATTATAATACTTATAAAAACTATTTATATGAATATTAGATTTTTATAAATTATATATCATTTAATAAAATATTTTATATATATTAAAATATCATTAGTGTCAATTTTGAAACTATTCAATATTTGACTTTTTAAAAATATTATAAAAAGTGATATCTTTAAAAAAATACATTAAGACATCCCTAAAATTTTAAATTAATCCCTAAAATTCATTTATGGTGTAAATTATATCAAATTATATTTATTTTAAAAAAATTAATATCATTTATTTGATTCTTTCATTAATGAAGCAATTACTGCATCGTCATTGTGTCACAATTTAATTTAATTATTTATTCCCTAAAAATTATAAATAAATTACAATGACTTAGGTATTAATTTTATCTTTCTAAAAAATAATTAGTGTTTAGTATATCCCTTGTATAATCCCATATTAAAAATATTTTACTAGTCAAAAACAAGGGTGTGACAAACTTTATCTTCTCTTTGAATTTAATATTATAAATGTATTTCTCGCACCCAAGTGGATTTCAAAGGGTATAACTTCATCCCAAGGATAATTTTGGTAAAAAAACTCATATAATAAAATTAGGTTAAGTTTTAGGGTAATTTTATTTTATTTATAATATTATTTTTACATTTCATTACCTTATTTACCCTTAATTGTTGTAATAAAAATATCTACTAAAGTTATTATTCATAATTCCAAAAACATATTCTGATGAAATTAGATAATAAATTTAATACTTATTACAGCCATATATTTTCTTTTTACAAAATTCAAAACACATAAGTGGCAAAAATTAATTTAAAATTAATCATTTTGACAGAATGAAAAAATGGGTTTTTAAAGTAAAATGTTCAACAATTCACATAGTTTTTATATCCAATTTCAATATAAAATTGATTAAAATAACCTAAATTGGATTAAATGATAAATACATAATTTTATTATACTTTAAAACCAATTAAAATGATAATCTAACTATACAAATAAATTAGACTAAAAAGTAGGTCTAAATTAAAATGTAGTAATTTTCACTATTTATTAAAATAAGAAATTTATCAGAAAAAATACCAAAAAATAATCCAAAGTAATTTTTTATATTAATCTATAAAATAAAAAAGTTTTTTTCTTTAATTATAAATTATAAAAGTGACAAAAATACATTTAAATCAAGTTCTCTAATAAAAGGCTATAAACTACTTTTTAGAAAAATAAGGTTTTTAACCATAAAACTAGTTTTATCATATATGTTATTGAACATATTGTCTCTTTCAATTTCTATATAATTAGAAATATTAATAAATATAAAAATTACTTATTCTTTCATTACCTGTGTTGTTATAGGTATCCTTTACCACACCCGAATGGGTGTGCCGTATCTTTCAAGTGGAATGGGACCCGAGGTCGAGCAGAGTCGGACCATCTTATCAAAATATTGAGAAAGTAATATTAGTTATTTATATGGATCTGGTGTGAGAATATTTGAGTGATAATATCCCTCTAGTTTTCATAGAATTTCCTGAAATTTTCCCTTATGACTTCTCTTGTTTTCCACTGGTAAGGTAGGTATAATTTTTTATTAATTTAGTGTCGGGTACTCAACTGTTATTTATTCTATATTATTATATGGCACTAGATAAAATGAAATAGTTGAAGAATCTATTGAATGAACTTATAGATAAAGACTTTATATACTCAATCATGTCACCATGGGCTTTTACGGTTCTCTTTGCTAAGAAAGTTGATGGGTCACTTTACCTATGTGTTGATTACTAGAAAATCAATAGAGTCACAATAAAAAAACATATATGTTTCCATGGATTAATGATCTATTTGACTAGTTTAAATGGGTTAAGTGGTTCTATATTATTGTTCTTTGATCTAGTTATCACTATTTGAGAATAAAATAATTTTAAATTCAAAAAACTACCTTTTGAAATAGGTATGGCCATTATGAGTACCTTGTCATACAATTTTGTCTGACCAATGCTCCTACAGTCTTTATGGATTTAATGAACAGGATATTCTATGAGTATCTTGAAAGTTTATTGGTATTCTTTGTATATGACATCCCTATTTACTATAAATATGATGAGTATCATGTTCTCCATTTGAGAGTATTTCTGGAATTGTTCATAAATCACCGACTTTATGTCAAGCTATCAAAATGTGATTTATGGATTGAGAAAGTGAAGTTTTTGGGAAACGTGGTCTTAGAACATGGTATTTTAGTTTATCATGAGAAGGTGAGAGTTGTTATGACATGGGACCAATATTGAAATGTTTTTGAGATTTGGAGATTCTTGGTTTTAGCTAGATATTATCACTAGTTTGTAAAATATTTCTCCAAGTTGGATTCTCGGGTGATCGCTCTAACTTGGAAGGGAGTGAAGTTTCCTTGGGATCAAAAATGTAAAAGTTATTTTGTTGATATTAAATTTATTTTTACTTATTCACCATTGTTGAATCTTTAAGAGGTCATTCAAGGCTATATGGTCTTCTTCAATATATGAGTTTTAGGTTTTTGTTACGTTCTTATACAAGGTGATCATATCGTTACTTATGAATCACAACATCTTACTCCACATGAGAAGAATTATCAGACCCATGACACATAACTTGCATATGAGATGTATTAAACTTAATAATTGGTGGAATTACCTTTTTAGGTAAAGTTTTATAGTGTTTTAAGACCACAATATCTTAAGTTATATCATATCTCAAAAAAATTGAATCTCTACTAGGGGCATTGGGTAGAGTACCTATATTCATTTGACTTCAACATTTCCTATACACCAGGAAAAGTAAATGTTGTAACCAATGCATTGAGTAGGAAGCTTCTAACCCAACTCATGAAATAATCATCATAATAGTGGAACTTAATGGATATTTTTGAATATTTTCTTATAGGATTTTAGGAGACAGGGTCAAAAGTTCTCTTGGACAATGTTCAGTTGAACTCCACTCTTCTCAAGATGATCCTTAACAAAAAACATCTTGATGATGAGTTCCATGGTATTAGAGACTATCTTTATGGTGGGAATAATGTTGTTGATTGGTCATTATCTATGGATTGTATTATATGTTTATGGAACCGGTACATTGTGCCTTTACATGTGAGAATAACTGAGATGGGGGGTTTCCATAATTCCATGTGGGATTTTCACCCAGGGATCAAAAATATGTTTCCTGACATGCGGCGATGATTCTGGTGGCCAGGTAAAAGATGAGGTATTGCTGATTTTTTCACTCATTGTTATACATTTCAACAGGTCAAGTCCGAGCACCAAAGACCTTTGGGTTTGCTTCAGACACTTCTAGTGATAACTTGGTAGTGGGATGATATCTATACTGATTTTTTGGTTGGGTTGTATCATACTCAAATAAAGAATAATGTTATATGGTTTGTGATTGATAGGATAACTAAATTGGCACACTTTTTACCCATTCATGATACAAAAAAAATAGGTGTTGGGAAATATCTATGTGAGAGAGATTGTTCATTTTCATAGAGTTTCATATTCTATAGTCTCTGATAGGGATCCTGATTTTATTTTTCAAATCTGGAGAGGCCTTCAGAAGGCATTGGGATCTCAGGTTTGTTTGATTGTGGCATATCATCCATAGACATATGGCCAAAAATAAAGGGATATATGGATCCATGAAGATATGCTTCATATCTGTGTCCTAGACTTCGGTAGAGCATGGGATGACCATTTGGGTTTGTTTGAGGTTGTTTATAGAAATATTTACTAGTCCACAATAAGAATGGATCATTTTGAGGCCGTGTATGGCCAACTTTACAAATATCCATTGTGTTGGTCGGAGATCAGTGAAAGTTCTTTGGTTGGAACGAGATTGGTCCAACAGATAATAAAAAATATTCAGTCGGTTATTTAGAGGATGTTGACATCGCAGTGCTGGTATAATTCTTATGTGGATCTTCAGTATAGACCGTTGGAATTTTCAATTGGTGATTACCAATTCTTGAATGTTTTACCTTATTTAGGTTATCAGTGGATTGGGAGGAAATGGAAGATTTATCCTCATTATGTGGGACCTTTTGAGGTTATTGAGATGGTGGGGAAAGTGTCTTACTATTTATCACTTCCGCCACAGTTGACCTCAATACATAACATGTTCTATGTATCATTGCTATGAAATTATATTTCTGATCCACCTCATGTTCTGAGCAAGAGTGGTCTTGACCTTGAGCCTGATTTATCAATGACTAAGAATCCAATTAGGATAGTTGATTCGAGAACCAAGGTACTTCATGGGAGGAAGATACCTTTGGTTTGAGTTCTATGGTAGCACTATTTTGATACTCGTGATACTTGGAAGAGGAAGACACCGATTAGAGATAAGTGGCTTCATATTTTTGACATGGAGACTTCTTAAAAGGATTTATGGGGACAGAAAGTTTGATCATTATTTGGTTGGGTCACATTTAGGGGTGCATCAATTGAAATTTTGAAATTTTTAGAGGTCTCTTAGGTTGTGCACAATTGGCGTAATGTTTTCCCAAACTATCCTCCCACCCATGGTAAATCATAAAAACCCAAACAGAATGGGTTTACATGGATATCACAAAGTTTTAAAAACCATGCACCCACCTAGTAGAAACTATTCACCCCCTAAGAGGGTATCATGGTTAGGGAATATGGTTTGACAAAACATGTAGCCAGGCCTAGATTATCATACACACAAACTTTTCTAAATAATAAAAAAAATTTAAAATTTATTAAACCCCCATTTGAATCCCCAATAAACCCTAAATTGGGATTGGATATATTCATAGGTCTTTGGAGCCCCCAATAACCCATTTTTTTACCTAAAAATCTATTCTGAGGTGGATCAAAGATTGGAGAACATCATTCGATCCCTCTCTGATAAGATATATTCGCCTGTTTCTTCTCTTATGTTCTATTATTATTCCCACCATAGGGTATTTTAGATCAACTCATTGTTAAAGGATCTAAACTCTTTTATTATGGATCATGAATCTAGGTTTGATTCCTTGATCTCTATTGTTTATATACTTCATTGGTTTTTCCCATTACGAATGTTGTGATACGTGATCCTTGTGATTAAGGTAGGTGGTTACATTAATACTTTACTTATTATAAACCATTTAATTGGTTTATTTAAATTAAATTTCTTTCAATTAAATTGTGAAAACCCAATTTTTTGAAAATTGGAATTTGATTTTATTTGGAATGGAAATTTGGGAAAACCCCCAATTCCAATGGAACTAGAAATTAGGGTGTGATTTGGAATTGATTTAATTCATGAAATTGATTTCTAGAAAAATTTATTAAATTGATTTAATAGAAATCTAGGATTTTTTTATCTTGTAAAAGGAATGAATTTATTAAAAACATGTGTTTTGGTTTTTAAATTTAAATTGTCATATTATAATTGGAAATGTAGTGATTGTATATTAAACAGTTTTAAAATAATTTTACCATTACTGTGGATTGTTTTAGCACATGTGATCTTGGGTAGTTATTGGGTTATTTTGAAAAAACATGCTAGGATCGAAATTCCCTATAAATTGATTGATGCTTTAAAACTCTTACAAAAACCAAGTTCATAAGATCTTATCCCTAGTGATATATTGATGAATACTCTTTGGCTAGTGTCTAAGGGAGTTGAAAACAGATTACCGCAATCATAGATATGTGATGTGTGAGGATATCATAGCTTGGAACTATCGTACCTTTTGTAATATGACCATGTTTATTTTTTATGATTATTTTGATATATATGTGCCATTATTCATGAAACTACTTAGTCATGCCTGTTGATTTATATAAATTGTTTTATATAAATTTTTTATTAAGAAATTTTTTGAAATGTTTCCATATTATGAAATAAAAAAAATGTCTTGATTTACATATGAAATTTTACTTCCATAACTATTTTTTTGAAATTAAAAGCATGATGTGGTTTATTTATTATCGCATCTTATTATGGAACACTTGGTGAGACCATATTGGACTTTTAGCTCAAACCCTATGGATAGAGCTAATATTTTCATCATTTTTTATATGGTTTTAAATGATTTAATCCCTACTAATTTATCAATTTTAGATTATTTTCACCAATTTTGGATTTATGGTTTGTTTTGGGAAAAAATTTAAAAATTTCTTAATTCTGGAATTTAAACAGATTTTAATCTCTTTGGTATTTTGAGTATAAATTTTAAAATATTTATCCAATTTGAGTGATTCATTTTTTTAGGATTCCTTGATTTTTAGGATTCAATTTTTTCTTCTTGGCCAGGATATGATTTGAACATCCACATGACCTAAAAATCAATCAATTTGAAAAAAAACTGACTATAGCTTAGATCCCACCTCAATAAATTTGGAATAACTCGGGATAAAGACCTTCAATTGAGGTCATTCCAGATTTATTTGAAAGATAATTAAAATAATAGTGTTACCATTAAATATAATGGAGATATGAGTTCATTAATTCAGATATTGGATACTCAAAATTAGGGGATTTTGGAAAAGTTCATCCAGAAAGAGTTTGACTTGTTAATTATGTCATAACTTCCTCTATACGCATCCAATTAATTTGAAATTTTGAGGGTAAATATAAAACATAATTTTGCGAATATCATAATAAGAACCAATGGATTTATTTGGACATATTATTGGCATAATAGGATCCATATTTTAGAAGATATATTCTAGAGGGAAAGTTGTTTCACCCATTTCTTTTATTCTTTTATTATTTTATTTTTATTTTTATTATTTTTAATATAGTTGTATTTTAAATGTAATTTTAATTCATTTTTTTTATAAATTCAATCTAATTAATTAATTGTTTTTATTTTTCTGTCTTATTTCACATACCCTTCTTATTCTTCTCCATCTTCTTCACCCTTATTTTCTTTTTTTCTTATTCTTCTTCTTTTATTTTTATTTTGTTATTTCGTGTGTGTTTTTTTTCTTCTTATTTTATCATATTCATTATTTTTATTTATTTTATTTTATTCTCTTTATTTATAATTTTACCATGACCTATTACCCTAAAAATGAGGGGATAACCCAAGGCTTATCTTAGAGGATGTATGTGGCCATTTAATTTATATTATGCTTAAATTATTTTGTTTTATTGAGTTTGTGATGAGAAAGAGTGGTGTGAATAGGTGTGGTGATCATCCAATTTAAAAATGATCTCAAAATAATTTATATTATTTTATTAAAAAAATTACCTCCCTTTTACTAGATACAATATCTTTACACAATGGAGTTGAGTCATTCAATGGGTGAAATGGAATACGATGGAGATAGGCCCTGAGAGATGTCACACTCTCGGTCGAGGTATTACATCAACCTTGATTACAAGAAGAGGTGGAATTAAGATTTCTAAATGAATTAGATATTTCACAAAAATAAATAAAAGAATAGTAATTAATACATAAGAAATCATAATTGAATTATTAAACTTATCTTAAACACCAACAAGAAGAATGATGGAACCCATAAACTAAACCATAAAGTCCAAATTCTTTATTTTCTAATAATATTCTATCATTTCATGTCAGTTTAATTTTATATTTCATTTAAATACCATTAATTTCCTAGATTAAATAAAAACAACCAAATAGAAGTAGTTTATGTGAATTATATTATGTTATTTAACAACTGATAAATCTCCTCAAGTGATATAACCCTAGTAAGCCTCTATGCTGCATTAAGAAAATAATTTTCTTTTTCCACACCCTACGATAACCATGTGACAAAACTAGCACAATTTTTGAGGATCCAATCAGTAATTTACTTACATTTTTCTATTTTCATATTATAGATATATTTTTATTTTTTTCCATATTAAAAAAATTCTATAAAAAATATTTCCATGATGTATCCAAACTTCTATTATTCTACAAGGAAAAATTACTCACATGTGAAAGAATAAAAAATTGACTATACTGAGGAGGAACTCCAACGAATGCCTAATGCTCTTATGATAATGGTTAAATATATAAAATGATGCCAAGATATATGATCTTGTATCAATATTTGATGATCATGACTGATTAACTCAGAACTGACTTGAAAATATTCAAGGATAAGAATGAAGTTCCACCAGTTTTTTCCAATTTCATTGAAGACATCCAAGAAGTTAAGGCCCAGATTGAGGAATTTCCACAGCCCAACCATCTAAAGAGCCAAATCCAAAAATACCCTGACGAGCAATAATGGATTAAAGATGAGGAATACTTGCATGCAGAGCTACATGTAGGAAATCAATAATAAATAGATGAATTATAGAATTAGTATCAGGTACAACATGATCTTCTTAATCCCTACAAAGTAGAAGATCTAGTAACATTACATTTCACTCTATCTATAGAAGATGATGATTCCATAACAATGATGGAATTTGAATAAAGGATGTAAGATTCCCACTACCTAATTCCATCCACTAAGACTTACATTCAAAATGAACTTATCATTGAATAAGTTATTGAACTATAAACAACTCAAGGAAATTATCCTTTTTTAAACTTTGTCTTTTATAATTTCATTCAATCTGATTTTAGTATCACTCTTTATGGTTTTTAATTTTTATATTTGGTCAATCCTTTATTTGTCTTATATGAAGAGAAATAAACTAAACATCCACCTGTTGAGGAGCACATGGAACTCCCTAATTTTAATGAACATACATTTTTGGAATCCCATAAAAAAATCCAAGAAGTTGAGCCTAAGGAAACTGAGATAGAGGATGCTCACACTTAAAAGGGAAATTATAATTTACATTCTTCATCATAAAATTATATTGAATTAAAAATACATTCAAACCCTACTTTTAAAATTTCTATTCATGTAGCCCCGATTAAGGTAGCACTAGAAAAAAATAATCCACTGCATAAGTAGAAACTGAAGAGGAGGAGGTTTCATACTTTATCTTACCCCTACCATTTAAGTTTTACCTAATTGTGAAGGGGGGAACTATTTCACTCTAAACATGGAATTATTCAATACAAGAACAATGATATAGAATCTTGTAAATTCAAAATGTAGTGGTTAAATTCCAAGAAGCTCCATCCACCAATAGACCATGGATAACAACTGGTACTTCCCTCTTGCGGTAGTAATAATTCAAGGCCCACTTAGGGGATCATACCAAGACTTATCCTTTTATTTTCTTTCTAGGAAATTAGATTTCAATTTAATTATTAGGATTAATCTATCATACATCACAATCCCTTTTATCTTTTTTATCTTAAATGACATGATCCTTGTACTTAATTGAGTAGTTCTATTTTATAGTACCATAATGGTAAAAGACAGCCCTCAAATAGTGGAAGAAAATGATTAATATTTATTTCAAAAGGGAGTTCACTTTTATTTTTTATTTTTTAAACTCCATATTTTTTTCAACAACAGGTTTTTAGCTTTAAACTAGAAATTTTATGCCAATGATTGGATTTATTCTTTACTATACTTACCTAAGATACATTAGTTTCTTAGAAATCCTATGATTCCATGTTTTAGATTTCAATTTTAATGAGTTTGAATGAGTAAAATAGAGAATTATATTATTAAAGTGAAACATGTATATTAAAATGACGACTCATGGTTTGAAGTAATTAGTTGATTCATGTAAATTAAATTTCTCAACCATTTTTCATGATTTAGATTTCTTTAATTCATGTGAATTGATATTTTATTATTAATCATTTATTTAGTGATTTTCTAATATTATATTTCCTATTCCCATGAATATTTCTAGACCAAGAACATCTTATTTATTCTTAACCATATTTCTTGAGTGGTATTGGGACATTCCACCAGCTAGATCTTTAATTTGAACTTATCAAAGTTGTGACTATAAAAAACACATTTAAAATGATTGAGTCATATTTTGAAAATACCTTATCCTTAAAATACCACCTTTACATAAATCCTTATTTACCCATATAAACAATGAATGACCATGTTAGGTATAAGCCATAATTCAATCCATTTTTATCCATTCCTACCATACTCTTATTATTTTCATGATATTTTAAAGTCGAAGTGTGGAGGTGAAGGGAACCATGGTGGAAGGAATGATTTTCATTATAATTAAAAAGTGTAGGGGTACTTAGTATGGGAATAAATTAAGTATATTGATTCATTCATGGTACTTCATTTTTTTCCCCTATTGAATTAAAAAATGTAAAATGAAAAAAAAGAACCAGAAATAAAAAAAAAGGTTATGATTTGGGAAAACCAAAAATCACCATTACTAGACCTATGATTTTAATCATTTGTGGTTAGGAGGTGGATTTGAGGTTTATTATAAGCACAAATTTTGAAAAAAAAATAAAAAGGATCTTTGAAAAAAAATTATAAAAGTAACAAAAATATATTCAAGAGGCTGCACAAATCATTCATTATGATTTATTTGATCATAACCATTACTTTCAGTTTTGGGGAAATAGGAGTTTCTAATTTCAAGGTAATAATTTAATTGCACTTTAAATTTTTATATCATTCCTTTTTACTTAAGAGATAAACCTCCTCCTTGAGCCTTAATTTTTAAAGCATCAAATACTACCAACTATAAGCCTCATAGTCATTTGAACATTTATTGAAATCCCTCATGATTTTATGTGCCTTTTTTCTTTACAAAGTAAAGGAAGTGGTTAATTTACAAAACCATATATATGGATCATTTTTTCATGGTATGAGAATAATTATACTTGAATTGTATCATGATTGATGAGATAAAAGAATCCATTGTGAGGTAGGTTGGGATTTGGCATTTTTAATAATAATGAATTGCAGAACTTAAATGAATGAAAGGAGAAATTCCATCATTTTTCAAAGGGGAAAATTAAAATACATAAATTGGTTGTTTCTTTTGGAAATGAGAAATTGAATTTATATTTTATATGGGATTTTAAATTTTGGTTTGAAATTAATAATTTTTTGATTTTATTTCGTTGGAATTCAAATATTGGTGACATTGGTGCCCTCTGAATTCCTTGTTTAGATTTTATGCTTGAAGAAAATCATAGTTTAAGTGTTTGGGAATTGATAGAGCTAATATTTTAATAATTTTTATATGTTTTTAAATTATTTTATCCCTACAAATTTATCAATTTGAGCTTATTTTCATCAATTTTTGATTTATGGTTTTTTTGGTCTAAAATGTGAAAATTTCTTAATTCTATAATTTTGATAGGTTTTAATAACATTAGTATTCTGAGATTAAGTTTTAAAATATATATAAAATTTTAGTGATTATTTTTTTCAAGATTCATTAATTTTTGGGATTCAACATTTTCTTATTTCCCAGGAATTGAATCGAATATCTATATTCCCTAAAAAATAAATAAATTTTAAAAATTGTGCTGGATGACAATGTAAACTCTACCTCAAAAAAAGTGGAATAAATCGGGATAAAGAAATCCAGTAGAGGTACTTATAACTATATTTGAAATCTAATTCAAATGAAATTTTTAAAATTAAATATCATGTAGATATTCATTCATTAATTTTGATATTGGATGCTCAAAATTGGAGGAGGATTTAGGAAAAATTCATCTAGAAAGACTATGACTCATTAATTTTTTCATAACATCCTCTATAAAAATAAAATTATTTTTAATTTTTTAGCTTTAATAGAAAACATAATTTTTATAATCTTATAAGAAGGAAACATTGATTGATTCATCCATATTTTGGGCATAATAGGGGCAAACTTTCGAAGGATATATTCTGGAGGGGATGATACTGCACCCATTTATTTTCTTCTTTTATTATTTTTTTATTCTTTTTAATTTATATTTATTTTAAATGTAATTTTAATTTAGTTTATTTTAAATTCAATCTAATTCATGAATTTTTTTTTATTTTTGTGTCTTCTTCCACACACCCTTCTTATTCTTCTCCATCTTCTTCACGCTTCTTTTCTTTTCTTCTTCTTCTTCTTCTTCTTCTGTTTTTATTTTTTGATTTAATGTGTGTGTTTATTCTTATTATTTTCTCATACTCATTATTTTAATTTATTTTCTTTTATTATCCTTATTTATCATTACACTATGACCTATTAACCTCAAAAATTAGGGGCTAACCCAAGACTTGGCATGGGGGAGGTATGTAGAAATTTTATTTATTCTACGCTTAAATTCTTCTGTTTTTTTAAGTTTATGATGAGAAAGAGTGATATGAACAGGTGTGGCACTCTTCCACCATGAAATTTATCTAAAAAAAAATCTATTATTTTATTAAATATTTTCACTCCATTCTACTAGATGCAAGATCTTCATATAATGGATTTGAGCTATTTAGTGGATGAAATGGTATATGATGGATCATGTTCTTAGGAGATGTCACACTCTTGATTGAGGTATTCTATCAACCTATATTAAAGGAGGTGGTTGAATTAATATTAATAAATGAATTCTATATTTCACACCACTAAATAAAATAAAATTAATTCATTCATGAGATCTTAGAACTGAATTATCAAACTTAATCTAAACACCAACAAGGAGAATGATGGAATGCATAAACCAAACCACAATGGCCATGTTCTTTATTTTCAAATCTCATTCTTCCATTTCATTTTAGTTTAATATTTTATTTAATTTAAATTTAATTACTTTCCCAAATTATATAAAAAACAATCAAAAACAAGTAGTTTAAGTGAATTATATTAAGTGAGTGAACTAACGTTTCTCATTCAGGATCCAAGTATCACTAAGAGGGGGGTGGATCAATGATATATTTTTATTTTACGTTTCCTTAATTATGAAACAACCTTCACCTATTATTAAATATTTCTTTCCTTGATGAACACAATTCAATCACATAGCCACAAGAACACAAGAATTTACATGGTTCAATACTCAATTAGAGTATCTACACCCTTGGTATGGTTTGGAAACAATCCAAAACCACACAATCCATTATAAAATAATCATTTTGGGTGGAATAAAATGATTGGGATATTCCCTTACACTCATATAGCACATTGAAAATAATATAATATAGTGTGTGCTTATTCTAGTACAAAATAATGAAATTCAATTTTTTGGTGCTTTTTTATTAGCTTTCACAAATTTGATCTTTTAAAACAATTCTTCTATTTCCTACCTAGAAGATAGTAGGAACTTCCTTGAGTACTTCATGAACTATCCTACTTCCTCCGTGAACTTCTTGTATCCTCCACTAATTGAGTTGCACCACATAGTGCAAATGCTTCATAGACAACCTATTCTTCCATGAATTGTCTCTACTCTGTGGATTGTCTCCACTCTGCATACCACCTTCGCACACTACCTTCACATACTATATCACCATACCACCTCCACATACCACTTCAGTATACCAGGTCTGTGTACCAATTTTACGTACTGTCTCTAAGTATCCCTTTCATTTACCACTTCCACATACCACCACTACTTCTAAAAAATTCCTTCTTCCATGGACTTCTTCTTCCTATTCCCTGAACCGTGTCTTCTTCCATGGATAACTTTGTCCTTCACATAATCTTTCCTCTATAAACACTTCCGAAATTAGCCAAATTCTTCCTCAGAGTGAAGATGTTATCTAATGGAAATCTCTCACACTTAATGATGGGATTATCATTCATTATATAGGCAAATAGGTCTAAAAATATCGCCAATCCAATTTATACAAATTTTTAATGTGGTATAGCCTTCACCGCATAATGTGCACGTCATGTGAACTATTTTCCCTACTCAGTCCACATACCACCTTTCTTCCTTTGTAGCAGCATAAATCACCACCTCCATTCTGTAAAAGACAGCCTTCGCCACAAACTGTTGGCCTTCCTCATACTTCAAGTCTCCCATGAACTGTGATCCACCCAAGAACTATTTCTCCTTATGTGGTCCGCATATCATGCTTTACGGTCTGAATTACGCTGTTATACAAATCTTCTTCCTTTTCTGATTTCCCTTCACCACTCCATTTAACTCATGTGCATTCTGCAAACTATAATTTGTGGTCTATGGACTATGATTTTCAGACTCCTTTTTAAAAACACTTTCCTTTTCCATAAAAAAAACTACAAATCTTGAGGACCAAAAATTTAGAAAACACTGGGAGATGGAACCACCTAAAAAATATGATTTGGAAAGAACACACATGCTACTTCTCTTTCATATGTCTTATTCGACAAATAGCTTCTTTCATCACAAACCTTATATGTCATGATATGTAGTATTTCATCCATCACATTTATCATCATCAAATTTTTAAAGTAAAGTAGTGTAACTTCCCTATCTTCCAGCAATATATTTCTTTCCAATCAGACTTAAAAATTATTGGCATCATATTTTCTCTCCCTTTACTTCATAAAACATGTATTAAAAGTTGTCAAAAAAACTTATTATATTTTTTAAATACAAATAATCAAATAATCCTCATATTTTACAAGAAATTTACAAATTGAATTGATTTATACTTTTTGAAAACAAAATACAACACTCATGAAAAAAAATTCATAATTTTGAAAGCTTATACATTCAACTTGTTCCCAAAAATATCCCCCTTTAAATTTTTTTTCAACAAAGATTAATAAACCACTAAAATTATTAATGTTAATCTATGGATTACTTATCAAAAATTCTAAGCCTACATGAGATAATTCATTTTAGGAAACAAGAATTATTGACAACAAAGCCATGATGTCTAAGAGAAGGGACTACGAAACAGCTTCAACTTTTCTCCTCAACCATCTCTATTTCTTTAACATTATTAGAAAAAAAATTACCTACCACCACTCAAACACATAATTAAAATAGTCTACACACTAACATGTTGGATCTATAGATTACCCATTACTCCCCCTTTATGTATGCTTCCATATGGATAGATTTATGAAACAATTATCCCCCTTGACAACACCATCCAAAGGTAACATGAAAACAGGGATAAAAAAATACCTTAACCTTGAAGAGAAAGAGGTTAAATGCCCATGTTCAACCTCAATTTATAAAAAGGATCCTTTGGTAAAGGTTTTTTGAATATGTCAGCAACTTGTTATGATATAGGAATATACTCCATCTTCAATTTATTCTTCTCTACATG
Source organism: Viscum album (assembly GCA_963277665.1). Taxonomy (NCBI): domain Eukaryota; kingdom Viridiplantae; phylum Streptophyta; class Magnoliopsida; order Santalales; family Viscaceae; genus Viscum; species Viscum album. The sequence continues at coordinate 1,298,305,584 of OY728140.1, read as the reverse complement.
ATATTTGATAAATTGGTACTTTATGTAAATATGTTTTGAACGATAATGTTGTACCAAATTCTTTGTAATATTGATTACACTTTGATTATAATATCCCAAGATCAAGGGTAACTTTACTTCAAAAATTAAGTCCTCTAACTAATTTTTCATCCACATAAGTTGGGTAGCATCTTGAGTGGAAACAACATACTCAACTTCAATCATGATAAGATTTATTTAATTTTATTTCTTTACATGCCAACTAAAAACAACTATTCCCTAAAAAGAAAACTCCACTAGATATGGATCTTATGTTATCAACATTTCTTACCCAATCAGCATCTAAATACCCAAAAAAAATCAATATTTTTTGAGCTATCATACTTGATTCCAAAAAATTTTGTGCCTTTCATATATATGAGAATTATTTTTCTAGAAATTAGATGTGAGTATTTGGGATCACTCTTCAATCTTACATATAAGTTAATAGCATAAACAATTTCAGGTTGTGAGTAAATCAAGTATAACAATATTCCAATCAACTTTCAAAACTCTTTATGATCAACTTATTTTCCTTCACCATATTTAGACAACTTGGTTCACACTGAAACCAAGGTGGAAACTAGTTTCAAATTTTCCATGCCAAACTTATTATGAGGTGATTTATCATACTTTTATTTTGATAGAAAATTGTGTTTCTTATTTTGTAAAATTTATAACCCAAGAAATTATTTCATTTCTCATAGCATGGACATCTCAAATAACTTATTCATCTCTTCAACAAATCTTTCACAAGATCATTCATCATTTCTAGAAAAGTTAATTTCATCAACATAAATAATTATGATGAGAGAAAACTACTAACCTTCATTTATGTAAATATTTTTATCAACTCTTACTTTCTTGAAACTCATAATCCTTAAGAAAGTATACAATTTGGAATACCATGCCCTAAAATATTATTTTAGACCATAAAAATCCTTCTTAAATATTCACACATAACTTTCATCATTCCTGAAAACAAAGCCACAAGGTTGTTCAATGTAAACTTCCTTGTTAATATTTTCATTCAAGAATGAAGATTTAACATCCATTTGAAAGATCTTATAACCTAATTATGTACAAATAGAAAGAAATGTTCTAATTGTTTCTAAAATTTCCACTAGAGAAAAGGTTTAATCAAAATCAATACCTTAAATTTGTGAATTCCCTTTACATACCAATGTTAATTTTTTTATTATCACTTAACTTTATTCATTCATATTGTTCTTGAAAATGCATTTTGTACCAATAAAATTTATGTTATCTATATTGGGTACGAGTTATAGAGTATCATTATTTTATATTTGATCAAGATCTTCATTCATATCCTGAACCCATTCTAGATGCTCAAAATCTACATTCACATCATTCAGCTCGACTTTTGAATACAATGAATTGTTTGTAACAACATTTGAAATTATTCTTGTTTGAACCTTCTGATGTTGATCACAAATAATATTTTGAGCCTCTACTTGCTTCTTTATCCTAGGATGAGCTATTTTAGTTTCATCCTCGTCACTTGAAATGGATGAGTTTGATTATTCTTTTTGAGTAGGATTACCACTATCGACAGCATTATAATAATTCCTAACAAAACTTTCCTTATCCTTCTTAACTTCTATATCAACATTAGACTATTTTTCTTGGTCAATATATTCAAAAAAATTCACATCAATAGAATAAAAAAATTACTTTTTTTTGAAACATATATATCCTCATCCTTCCATATTGTAGCTAAGAAAAATTCAATCTTTACCTTTTTGCACAAACTTTCCAAGTTTTTTACTTTTCTTCTTTCTGATGCATGGACTCCCAAAAACTATTAAGTGTTTAAAACATGGGGTTTTTCCAAAAATCATTTCATATGTAGTAATATATGATCTTGGCCTATTGAAACATCGGTTTTTTATATACACAGTAGTACTCATGGATTTCCTCCAATATTAATTAGAGAGGCCATGCTCATGTAACATAGTTTTCCCCATTTCCACCAGACATCTGTTCTTTCTTTTAGTAACCCCATTTTGTTAAGGTGTGTATAATGAATTGAACTCATGTTGAATTATATGCTTCTCAAGATAAATCTAAAATTCTTCATTCTTATATTCACCACATTTTTTAGTTCTCAACTTCTTTACTAAATACTCACATTCTTTCTCAGCTTTCCTCCTAAAACTTTTAAACATTTTCTAAAGGTAACTGTTTTACCCTCATCACAAAGTTTTGAAACACTCTGTAGGTTATGTTTCATCCGAACAACATATAAATTTTTCTTAGATTTCATCTTTTCATTCCCAATGATGGATGATCCAACACCTTTGATCCTCATGCATTCATCATTTCAAAATATAACTATTAATTATTTAAAATCTTTCACATTATTCAAAAGCTTTAATTCTCTTATCATATAAGAAAAATAACCACTATCAAGAATCCAGGGTTATTCTCCTTTTATAGCTTTCAAATAGGTTTCAACAACAAGAGTTTTTTTTTCTTCCTATTCTTTCTTCACCTCCAGCTTCGGAGCATTGTTAATAATAAATGTTTGTTCTTCAAGTAACAAAACAAGACATTATTTAGAAATATGTCTAGGTAGTTTAAATCTTTCACAAATAGTTACCAATGGTTGAAACTTATTTGTAACTTTCACACCAACTTTCTCATATTTCTTCCGAACTTCCTTATCATAATTATTTTGAGAAGACTGACTCCCCCTCAATCGTCTCCTTCTATAACATGTGGAATAGTAGTAATATTGCTAGTTTAACTAACAAATTTTTATAAAATGTATGAATCCACCACAATACTAGTTGTACCCATAGAATGAATATTTCCCTCTAAAACTTCTATACTGACCAGATTTGTGAACATGCTTCTCATCAGCCTTCCTAGTGGAACTTTATGGACCATCTACCTTTTTATTTTCAAATATAACTTTCTTATTCAGATCATATTTCTTTCCCTTTGAAGGTAACTTTGGTTGATACTTCTTAGCTTTATTCTTACCAAAACTTTATCCAAATTCTGATAAAGAGTTTCAAAAACTTATATTCCTTTATTTGGAATTATAAATAATTTGTTAGAAAAGTTTCAACTCTTCTTCCTTTTCCTTCAATTTTAATTCCAAATGTTCATTATGATTATTTTCATTCTCAAGATAATTATTCAGATCATATATCTCTTTTAACAGCTTTACATTATCATCAAGAAAATTATATTGATTGTTTAAAGTGGAATTCTCATTTATCAACTTCATATTTTCCTTCTTGAGCCTTATAATCTTTATCATACATTCTTTTAACTCTTCTTTCAGATGATATTCAAGTTTATTTTCTTCTTCTTCAAAAGTGATTATCTTAAAATATTCATTATTTACTACTGCAATAATGTTATTCTCTCTAGCTTTCTGAGAAAAATATTTTTCATATTCAACTTTACTATCTTCTTCTTCTTTATCTTTAGACAAAAACTACTTCTTTTTGATTTTAAGAACTTTTTATCTTTCCCTATGGAAGAATATTTTTCTTTATCACCTTGTTTCTTCCATTTCCTTCTTATCCTTATTTATTTTTCATCATTGTCTTTATATTTCTTTATTTGAGAGAAATTAGCTGCAAATTTCCCAATGGATCCACATTCAAAACACTTAAATAGATTATTACCTTTATATTTACTTGTACCTATTCTCAAATTTTTAGAAAATAAGGATAAAATGTCATCGAGATTTTTACATACCTTATTTTCAAAGTTAGATTCAGTAATATCATCTTCCTCAAGAGCCTTATTATATTTTTCTTTCTTTGTATATTTTAAATACATATCTATATCAGCTTTTTTTTCTCTTCATAGTATTCTCCCTTATCTTTTTATAAGTGATGAGAGTGCTATGAGAATTATCTAGAGATAAAGTTTCAGGGTCTCGGTCTTACAATGAAGGAACTTTATCATCAAAGTTTTTAGGAATAATTCTTAAGATATTTTCAAAAACTATATAATCCTCTAACTTATCACCAAGACATCTGATAGTACTGAAAATTTCATTTACACTGGAAAATAATTCCCCAATAGATTCAATATCTCCCATTTTCAAATCTTCATACTTCAGCCTCAAGATTTTCAGTTTTTCCATCTTCACTTTATTATTTCCTTCATATATTTCTTCTAGATAATACCAGATACCTTTAGCTATAGAACACCTTTTAATCTTAAAAACTAACTTTCAGAAAGTGATGAGAGTAAATAATTTTTAGCTCTTCCATCATTCTATAGATTCTTCTTATCGACAAGTGTAAGAGGAACCTTTTCATCAATAGGAATAAATACATATGTTGTAGCTTCAAGAACATCATAGCCAAGAGATATAAGATAATGCATCATTCTATATTTAGATATATGATAATTCTTTCCATAAAATATCGGAATCCCCTTACTATTCACACAATTCATATTCTCCATCACAACTTCTCTTTAAAACTTCATCAAATAATAAATGAAGGGAACATTCTCCATGATACCAATTGAAGTTATCCAGTTAGGATTCAAGTATTACTGAGAGGGGGAGTGGGTGAATCAGTTATATCTTTTTCTTTTATCTTTTATTACTTATGAAATAACCTTCACCTTCTATTAAATATTTCTTTACCTGTTGAACACAATTCAACCACACAAACACAAGAACACAAGAATTTACAAGGTTCACTAGTCAAAAATATTATCTATGTCCTTGGTATGATTTGGAAACAATACAAAACCACACAATACACTAGAAAACTATCCTTTTGAGTGGAATACAATGAGTAGGATATTCCCTTACACTTGAGTAGTACTTTAAAAATAATCCAATAGTGCATGAACTTATTCTCACAAAAAATGATTCCATTCAATGTTTTAGTGCTTCATGATTATATTTCACAAATTTAATCTTTTAAAAAAAATCTTCTCTTTCCTACCTAGAAGCTTGTAGGAACTTACTTGAGTCCTTCACAAACCATCATTCTTCCTCTATGAACTACATGTATCCTCTGAAAACTGAGTTTCATCATGTATCACAAGTGATTCATAGAGAACCTCTACTTCTGTGAATGATCTCTATTCTTTGAACTATCTCAAATTCAAATAACACCTTAACACACTACCTCTGCATACCACCTCATCATACCACCTCCTCTTACAACTTCTAAATATTGTCTCCACATACCACTTCCATGTACCACTTCCACATACCACCTCTCTTTTTGTAGGATTTCCTCTTCTGCAGACTGCTTATTTCTATTCTGTAAATTGTGTCTTCTTCTATGGATAAAATCTTCCTTCGTGGAATATTTCCTCCACAAAAACTTCTAAACCTATCCAAATTATTCCTCAGAGCGTAGATGTTATCTTATAAAAATCACTTACACTTAATGATGGGATTATCATTCCTTATATAGGAAAATAGATCCAAAAATCTTGTTAATCTAATTTACCCAAATATTCAATGTGGTACAGCCTTCACCACATACCTTGCATGTACAATACATTGTTTTCCCTACTCAATCTACATATTACCTTTCTTCCTTCATGGCGTCCTAAATCACCACCTCCATTCTAGGAATGGAATCCTTCACCACGAATTGTTCTACATACTGCAAGTCTCCCAAAAATCTTGATCCACCCATGAATATTTTGTTCTTACATGGTATGTGTACCATGATTTCCTATCCACATAGTACTACTATACAGAACTTATTCCTTTACAGATTTACCTTTATCACTCCGCATAACTCCTGTGTATTCTGCAAATTGTCCTTCGTAGTCTACAGACTATGATTTGAGAACTCCTTTTTAAAAACTACTTCGTGAAAACTCATTCCTTTTTCATAAACCAAACTCCTGATTTTGAGGCCCAAAAATTTGGAAAATACTAGGAAACTATGCCACCTAAAAAAAATATTCTTTGTAAATAACACCCATGCTCCTTCGTTTTCATGTAGATTTTTCAAAAAATAGAATCTTTTGTCATGAACTTTATATATCATGATATGTACTCTTCGATCAATCACCTTTTGAATAATAAAATTTTCAAAGGAATGTATTGTAACATCCATGTCTTCCAACAACATCCTTCTTTCCAATCAAATATAAAAATGATATGCATCATCTTTTCTCCCCCTTTCCTTTATAAAGCTTGCATCAAAAGTTCTACAAGAAAATTATGATACTTGTGAAATAAAAATAGAAAAATCATCATAAAATTTTACAAGGATTTTAAAAAGTGAATTGATTTATCCTTTCGGACAAAAAAAGACAACACTCATGAACAACAAACTTTTCTTACTTCCAAAAGATTCTCTATTTAACTTAGTATTAACATGAAAAAATGAGAAATATCCTCAAGTGAGATGACCCTGGTCATCCTATGTGATGTATTTAAAAAAACATGCTTTTTCCACAAACTAGGATAGTCTTATGTCACTTACCTTTATCTTCAAGTGTTTATAGATTTCCTTCTGATAGGTTTGAGTAAGGTTTAAGTGACACTTGGTGGTAGTAGTTTTCATTGATCCTCTTGGCTTGGAGTGTAGTGTATATTGGGACTTGGGTTGTTTATATTATCTATTTTATGGTACTTTGAGGATATTCTATTTGGGTTTTTCTATACCTATTTTACTTATAATACTATCTCCTTTGGGAGTTTATTTTGAACAAATGGACATGTATATGTTTCTTCAACAGTTTTTATGGAAAAAATTGTTCCATATTTTATCTTGTATGATGTTAAGTGCTAGTATCCAACTCATGGGGATTAGGAACACCCTTCGGACTATATCAATGTTGGATCAGGTATCAAATTACTAGGTTATTCGGGTCAATTAAAGAAAATTTATCTCAGATATTGAAAATTATATAACGAAAAAAGAATAATCCAATAATTAAAGAAAGAAGTAAATAACATAATTATTTAACATGCTTCGATGCCATGGGGACCAACGTGCATGGAAAAAACACCACCTGACTCACATATTTTTTTAAGATCAAAATAATAATCTACTACATGTGAAAAACAGAAAGAAAAAGGTAAAAAATATGTGAAAATAAGTACAAAATTTGTAATCATCGAAAAAAAACTAAAAAAATCCTTACAATGCCAGAGTTTGAATATACTTGGGAGGTACTAATCTCTTAAAATTGGTGCAGGTATGCACAGAAAACCTAGATATGATGACTCACTCCATACTCTGTGCTTATGAATTTTTCATAGAGAAGGGTCCTCACTTCTTCCAATAAGAAAGGACATTGCCTCCACCATAAATTGGCCATGTGGTGAAGCCAGGGAGAGAGACAAACCAAAACAGAAGCTCTGATAAAGAAAACGAGGATGGGAAGCTAGTTTTTAACTAGGAGAATTGAGATCCAAATCTTAAGAGGAATAAAAATGATTGGATACCCAAAGAAACATAGTATAAGGGTGATCAAACCCCTTGACACTATATAACACCTTGAAATATCATGACCAATCAGAATACACCATGAAGCACAGATGAATCTGATACCCATATGTGAAATATACTTGAATCGCATATGTGGATGATGAGGATGTAAAGGGCGAAGAGAGTAATCAAAAGCTAATAAAAAAAGGTACTCAGATTTCCAAGGTTTCACAAGGGGTGAGAGCATCAGGTTCGGCTGAAGGAAAAGGCCCAAATAGAAGTCCCACACGGCATATAAAAGTCCCAATAAACATAAAGGAGCCCAAAAATATTAAATTGAGAAAAATAAAAAATATACTAATATTTCATGCATAAGAATAATAAAATTAAATTGATAGAATAAAATTAAGGAAATTTTCAATATGAAAACATAAAATAGAATTCCATAATTCAAAATATGTGTGTGTGTGTGTAAGGTGATATATATTTACATATAGTGTAAATTTTGTAATAAATATATTTTTTGGAAAGGGTAAATGCATAGAAACATCATATGGTAGAGTAATACACTTGTAAAAGAAGAGACGGATAAAAAAAGGGAAAAAGACATACTAAGATTCATTGATTCAACCCCCAAACAAATTAAGATTTGAAATGGGATTGAAGCAAAATCCTCAAAATATATCTTTATAGATCATATTCAAGTTTGATGAAAATGGATCCATAAAATATTCAAGTAATTTCCTTCATCCCCATAAAATCTATTCCAGGTTGAGCTATATAGCATTGATTAATTTTTTTAAGAGACCTCTTTGCTTGTAAATTCAACACAAGTTCTTTTTAGAATGTTTCCTTGTGAAATTTTTCTAACTCTCTTCTTTCTTCTCTACACTTGAACAAAAATAGGTCCTTGAAAATTTCATTCTAAGTCAAGCATTACTGTATAAATTGATTGAGGTGGTGAACCATCTATGGAGTTATTTTTTTCCTTATTGAGATAAATTGATCTTCCATGTTCTTTTATCATAGATCTAGTAATCATAGATCATTGCATTTCCAAATTAATTTTATGATATTTCTTTGATTTATAGAGTGAGAATCCCTCTGAGTCTATAAAATGTTTCTTCTCCTTTTTGTTTAAATTATAAAATTTTCTATAATAGATTTAGTAGGAGACTGAAGAAGATCGCATTTATTTCCTAAGATTTCAAATGACCCACCAAATACAAATCATCCTGATCTACCTTCAAATCCAAGGCTGCTACAACTTCATATTTAATTTTCCAAGAATCATCCCCCAAACCCCCTGAAGAATCATACTTCATACCAGAAAACTACACTTCAACATTGGATCTATCATAATGAGCCACTATGTTATTAGTCTGAGAATAGGGAATAACATTAGATAATACAAAATGTTCATATTAAAATTTTATATCATCCATTCCCAAGTCCCCTGTATAATCTTTCTACTGGGCAGTAGTCTCCTCTTCAAAATTTTAATCTGTGGGAAAATTCCCCAAGAGAACCCTCTGATAACCATTAAAAATCCATAAAGATTAAAAATATTTTTAAAAGGATTTATCATGAATATTAATATACATATTTTTTCCAAATTCATTTATAGAAGAAATGAAAACCATGATATTGAATGAAAATTTATTTTCTACTGTGAAATAAATTTATTGACCTAAGGTAAAAATTCCTTCCAGAAGCACTCTCACAACTTCATGAACCTTTTATTTCATTTTATTACTAGAACCAAGTTCCAAAATATCATATTTCAACTCCTCATTCCCAATAATGTCTGCTGCAATAGGTTTATTCTTCCCTGGTATAAGATTCACCAAACAATCTATCTCCCTACCATCCTCAAGCATATATAGCACAATTCAGGAGGATGATGGTATATCCTTGCTTAAAATTGAGTGAGATTCAAACACCTACTTCCCAGCTACACCTTTATTAAATTTTCTCATGGAAGAACTATTCTTAGAATTCCAAAACAAGTGATATTGATAACAAGTAGAATTGAAATGGCCACATCGATGCAAGGAGACGTAGTAAGGGTGGATATCTTCATAGTTAACTTCTTGAGATAATATCCCTATTATGTTAATGATCCAGACTCTGGATGGAATAACTATGGAAACATAAATCTCAATACAAACACAAGGAATTTAAGGCCAAAAAAAATTTAGAGTAGAATAGTCTAACCTGGCTGTATTTTCTAGAATCCTAGAAATTAAAAATAGAAAATCTAGTCTAAATAATTTAAGAGGATGTTGGGAGCCTTGTCTCCTTGGACCCCCATCATGTGAAAATTTAATATGTGTGTGTGTGTGTGTTTGTGTGTGTGTGTGTATGTATATATTTATGAGATATGTGGGTGTTATGGACTTCTCTAAGATGAATATTTTTTAAGAGGGGTGGCTTGGTTTGGTGGGTGTGTGTGACGTCCATATGAGGATCAGTTTTTGATATTGTGATAGGTTTTCATCAGTTGTCAGTTTTTTATGGTCTTAATGAATTTTTTGAATCCTATTATTCATTTAGAGATCTTTGGATTCATATGGTTATATTTATTATTTTCTCTTCTTTCCTGGACAATTTTCTTTTATAAGAGTTGATTTATGTCTCTCTTGTCATCTAGTATCTTTTTTTCTATATTGGAGAGATATAATTTTGAGATACCTTTAATTTTTCCGGCTTGTCAGAAGGGAAAGAAATTTATTTCCATTGCACATTAACATTATTGTTTGTTTGCGCATTTTATTAACATATTATATCATAGGATTTTGTTTTTATTTAGATAAATTATAGAATCCAATTACAGTTAGGTGATTTTTTTGAATAGTGTTAACTACCACATGTGCCGATTAAAAATAAAGGATCTACTTTTTTTCAAGAGAATGCATCTGCAAATGTTCAATACCCAAAAGTCATAAAAATGTATGATTAAGAATGATATTTTTATTATGAACTGATTTTTGGTTTCATTCTTCAGTGAATCATAGATAATGTGATGAACCATATTTTTAACATCTCTCATGCTAAAACTTTGTGGGTCAAGCTTGAGACTACCTATGCTTCCAAATAGAAAATAATATATTATTTCTCATCAAATAGGTGATGAATTTGAAGTGAAAATAAGGTACACCTATTTATGACTATTTGAGTAAATTTCAGGTCTGTTTTGATCAATTTATTGATGTGGGTATTTATTTTAAATATGAGGTTTTAGCACTTTGGTTTCTTAATACTTTACCTGATTCTTGTAATAATTTGTGTCTTACTCTAACTAGTTATTCTTCTAATGATGCCATGAAAATAATTTTTATTAAGTCTATAATTTTGAATGAAGAGGTTAGATAATTTACTCGGGATAAATTTTTTTATAGATTTTATACATATAGAATAGGGGGGATGTTAAGAAACAAATCAGGGATAAAGCAATCGAGGTAAGAGAAAAGGCATAAGAAAATCCTGGTCAAAGTAGAGGGAGTTTGAATGTCATCATTTTGGTAAAAAAGTATATGTCAAGAAGTTTTTATATCATCTAAAAAGTGAAAAAAGAATGAAGGAAAATAAGTAAAACAAAAAAGGTTATGGAGATGATCGTATCATCGCCGCTATAGGGGTGATCTTGTTATTATTAATGACTACATTAATATTGTTTCCGATGATTCTTCTTGGGTTGTTGAAAGTTGTTCCTATTTTCATGTGACATTGAGGAAGGATTTATTTACATCTTAAAACCCAAGTTATTTTGTAATTTTGAATATTGTTAATGATGGTCAATATGATGTTATAGGTATCGGGACTATTTGTTTGGAGACAAGCACAGGAAGAAAGATGATTTTGAAGAGTTTTTTATATGTGCATGTGGTTCATCTGAATATTATTTCTACTATTGTTATTGATAGTGAAGTTTTTATCAGTACTTTTGATGATGTTCAATGGAATATTTCTAAGGTATCCTTGATTGTGGCTCAGGGTAAGAAGCATTTAGGTTTGTGTTGGAATATATCTTCTATTTCTTGTGATACTACTTGGTTATTGAGTGCATTTTTTCTTTCAAGTTATGGAATAATAGGCTTATCCACATTACTAATAAAGGGCTTGGTTTTTTTCAAGATAAATATAATTCCATATTTTATTAGTTTCAAATTGAAAACATGTGATCTCTGTGTGGATGAAAAATAAATCAGAGTGAGTTTCAGCAATCATCCTTTGTATAAGAAGTCACATGTACTTAAATTAGTACGTTCTAATGTTTATGAAAATTTTAAGTCTATGAACTTTAGTGGGGGAATTTATTTTTTGATTTTTATTGATAAATACTCAAGTAATCTTTGTTTTTATGTTTTTAATTCCAAAATTCAGGTGCTCAGTGTTTTTAATCAATTTCAAGTTTCAGCTAAGAGTAAATATGGTAAGAAGTTGAAATGTATTTGTACTAACAATGGGGGTGATTATTGTTGTCCATTTGATCATAATTACAGGAAGGAAGGTATTCAGAATCAGAAGACTCCTTCTAATATGGCTTATCTAAATGGTTTAGTTGAGCTGATGAATAGGAATTTGTTGGAAATAGTTCATTGTTTCCTTTCAGAAGAAAAGTTACCTATATTTTTAGGGTGAGACTTTATTTATTTATACTTATATTATCAATTTATCACATGTGATTTATTTTTAGATAAACACTCCTAATAAGTTTTGGTTTGAAAGAGAGATAAAATATGATAATTTACATTTTTTTTGCAAGGATTTTATTTATGTGTCTAGAGATGAGAGGTCCAAACTTTGTAAGTCACATCAATGTATTTTTATTGGATAGAGACATGTTGATTTTGGATATAGGTTCTATGATCCTACTTTAAAGAAACTTTTCAAAATCCATGATGTAGTGTTTAAGGAGGATCAAACTATTGTAGATATTGAAAAGGGAGAAAAATATACTTCTCCAAATTCGAGTTTATTTATCAGTCTAGATCTAGTTTCTGATTCAAATCTACCTTATATTGTTGATTTTGGTGATTATTTTGACATGTAGAATTATTGTTAGGGTGAACAAGTTGGAGTTGAGGTTTTTGATGCACATTTTTTTCTCATGATCCAGTTCTAGGGTTATTAATGAACCTACAATTCCACTCTGGAGGTCATCTCAGCATTGTACCATTTATACATGGTATTCACCTGATTAGTATGTGCTCCTCACTAAAGGGGGAGAACTAAAATATTTTGATAAGGTAATGGAAAGTGACCATAAGGATGGATGGGTTGCTGTAATGGATGATTAGATGATATCATTGCATTACAACTATACTTTTGAGATGGTGAAGTTACCTACAGGTAATAGAGCATTGAAAAATTGATGGATTTATCATATTAAAAATGAAGAATCCAGTTTTGTTCCATGATACAAGGAAAGTTTAGTTGTTTAAGGATTCCATCATAATAAATTTATTGATTTTGATGAGATTTTCTCACCTTTTTTCCAAAAAGTATTCCATTCAGGATGTTCTTTGTTTGGCTACTAGTTTGGATCTGCAAATTGAGCAGATGGGTGTGAAGAAAAATTTCCTCTATTGAGATTTTCAGGAGGAAATTTATATGGATTAGTCAAAGGGTTTTATTGAAATAAGTAAATAGAATCATGTCAGCAGGTTAAAAAAGAGTTTGTATGGTTTGAAACAAGCTCCAAGGTAGTAGTATAAGAAGTTTAAATCTATTGTTTTTCATTAGGGTTTCAGGAATACATCCTTGGATCATTGTTTTTTTTTCATAGATTTACTGATGATTATTTTGTAATACTATTTCTTTATGTTGATTATATGCTCATTTTTTTCAATGATACTTCTATAATTGACAGATTGAATAAGGATCTTTGTTAGTCTGTTGTGATGAAATACTTGTGGCCAACACGAAAAATTATATGCATGTCGATATCCTATGATAGAAAGACAAATAAGTTATGGTTATATTGGGAGATATATATTGACAAGTTATTCAAATATTTTTTATTGAAAGAGTGAAAGTGGTTATTACTCCTCTTTTTTTACATTTTAAGCTTAGTTCTAGTCATTTTCCTTCTACTGATAAAGAGAAAGAGGAGATATATCACATATCTTATTCATCTATCATTGGTTGTTTGATGTAAGTGATGGTATGTACTAGACCTAATATAGATCATGAATTTGGTGTGGTTAGTCATTTTCTATCTAATCTAGGTAGGGAGAATTTGGGATTATTACAAACATGTAAATTTTTATTATGGGAAATAGAAAACATTATGCTAATTATAAACTAAGATTGTGTTTTGGAAATGGGGAACCTGTGCTTTGTGGCTTTATAGATTCATATATGGCAGGAGATATGGATTTGAGGAAGTATACTTCAGGCTATTTGATCACTTTTGTAGGGGGTGTATCTTGGAAATCTAGATTACAGAGATTTGTTGATTTATCTACTACTAAGTATGAGTTTATTATAGCTATAGAGGAATGAAAACAATTATTATGGATGAAAACTTTTATTCTAGAGCTTAATTTTAATTGGGATAGAATTTTTTATTTTATGATAGTAAAATTGTTATTTATTTGGTAAGAAAAATACCACCTTTCATGGAATGTTGTAACATATTGATGTTTGGTATCATTAGATCTATGATTTCCTTGATTCAAGATAGTTGGATCTTAATAATATCCACACATATGATAATGGATCATATATGTTGACCAATATTTTACTGAGAGGTAAATTTTTGACTTCTTTACTGATTACACTATTGGTGGTGATCCTAAGTTGATTCGAATGAGGAGTTTTGTAGGGTTCCTCTTATCTTTGGTCACCCATCACATTACATTTAAAAAAATAAAAAAAAGGGAGATATGATATATGTGGGAGTTATGGACTTCTCCTTGATGGATGGTTTTTTTGAAGAGGTTCCTCTAGGTTTTTGTGGGTGTGTGTGATGTCCATAAGAGAAGAAATTTTTTATATTGTGATCAGTTTTGATCAGTTTTTTTTTTCTTGAAATCTTGGTGATTTTTTTGTACCCAATTATTTATTCACAGATATTCATATCAGTGTTTTCATATTTATTCTTTTCTCTTCTTTCCCATATGATTCTCTTTTATAAGATCTAATTTTTATCTCTATTTTCTATTGGTATCTTTTCTGTGGTATTAGAGAGATATAAATTTTATATCCCTTTCATTTAATGGGATTTTATAATGTGTACTCATTTATTATAGTGGATATGACTTTTGGAATAGGTCTCATCATTTTTACCTCATTGGGTTTCCTATGTTAAAAAATTTTTGGGTCAACATATTTTTCTCTATATATTTTTTAGTTGTTGTGCATCTGCTTTAATTTTTAGGCTTGTTTAAAGGGAAAGAAATTTATTTCTATTGTGCATTTGTTTTGGTGTTCATTTTCATGTTATTCCATCTTTCCCAAAAGATGAAAATTGAAAAATCCAACCCGGATCGGCACTACTATGAATTCACATCCCTCAATAATTAATAGAGACCATTTAGAGAGAAAAATTCTTCTATATTTGATATTCCACCATTTATGATTTCATCATCTATAAAATTCATCAGTTTCATAGAAATAAATAACCACATGAAAATAATCTAAGAGACCAATTTAAACCCTAAAAAATACAATTATTTCCATAATCTTATGGATTGTTTCAAGGTTAGGAAAAAATACCTTGAATGAATGATATTGAAGAAAAAATTATTGGATAAAATTTTTATTTCCTCATATGAGAAAGAAATGGTTGGATATCCTTTGAACATAAATGGAGGAGTTGAAGGGATCGAGGAATGTCAAGAGATCCCTCCATTTAAAAATTTGAGATCTTTTTAACCATTTTATTTCTCTAAATTATCCTTAATTAAATGAGATTATATCATGTTTCCTAGTTGTTTAAATTTTTTTACTATTTATGTAACATCTTAGGATTTGGATGGGTCATTTTTCTGAGTAAATTTGAAATTTTGAGTTGGTGGATAGAACAAACCTTTTCTTGAACTTTAAAACATTATTTAGGGATTATTTTGGACCCAAGAACTTTTTTTATGTGTGGTATTTTTTTTAGTGGATGAACTAGGTCTTCGGGAAAACACCAGAGAAAGGTCGGATGGCTTGGGATATCAAAAATATCTCTAGTCAGAAGTACACATCATGTAACACTTACACTACATGTAAGTTGTTTACATGATGTGAAACTGGGCATGAAGGCTCTGGGGTCCAACCCATGGAATTTGTAAAGTGTAACTAGGTTACACATCATTAACTTAATACATGACCTGTACTATTTAGAAGTCAGTTAAGTTGTGGGAAATGTTTTTTTAAGAGCCAGGGGCTCATATCCCCTCGTTTCTTCATGCATAAAGGAGGCAATACCCAAGGGTTTTGCGCAGCTCTACTTCCCTCTCTTAGAAATTTTTTCTATGTATTTCAATCTCCAATATTTGATCCATTGGTGGCTATGGATTTTTCTTAGTAAGGACTTCAATCCGCTATCCACTTTTCCTCTTTTTTCTCTCCATACGGTGCTCTAAATTTTTGTGATCCTTTTTACCTTGTTTTCAGGGCATTCATTTAAAATGATGATTTCTTCCAAAATCATCTCGATTTAGAGGTTGATATTAGGTGAGAGAGTGTCTACCAACATGATGTATGTGGTTCCTAGATTTATCATTAATCTCACAGTGTTTCTGGGGGTTCATTATTACGCACACTATTAGGTGTTCTAAGAGAGATCCTAATAAATTAATGTTTTTCTTTTAAATTATATATATTAGTTGATTGGGGTAAAATTAAATTAAACACACAAACACCACACACACAGGTTAAAAATATAGGCCATATCCCCCCCAAAGGATATCCCACCCATCAAGCCTCATTTATTTAGTACATGGCCTGAATTCCCAGTGGGAATGAATCCCATTACATATCCCAAAGGTCCATAAACTATCTTGAAGTATCAATGAAGCATCATGTAAGAGGTGATGATGAACACCTAGATTGAGGTGATATGATCGATAGGTTGAGGTCATGTCTCGGGATATATGAGGTGATGTTCATTGGCATGTTGGGTGAAATGGTTATCGGATTAAGGTGATAAGGTCATCAGGTAGCGGGTATGGCATGAGTGATTGAGATGGTGTTAAAAATCATGATAAACAATCCAGTTTTAAGTGCACGAGGTGTAGTGATGATGTGTCTTAGTTACTTTTTTTGTGATTTTTACTCAGTGTGATTGGATAATGTGTTGTTGGTGCCATTTTCACACAGATGGGACTTAGATAATGAGGTGGTGTTTACCACTCATGGGGGTAGAGGCCTCTGTTAGTTGTGGATTAGGATGGTGTTGACCATCAGTGAGGTTAGAGGTGATTACCATAGAAATCCATATTGATGGTGAAAAGCCATCAGTTGATGGTGATAAGACCATTAGTTGGGGGATAAGGCTCTCTGTATATTGAGTCCATTTGGCTGGGATTATTTGAGAGGATGGATATCATCATTCCTTGGGATGTTTGCTATTTATCTGATGGTGCTTATTATTTGGAGGACATACATCACTATACCTCGGACGTTGTTATTTGATCTGATGTGGATTCTTTATAGAAGAGGTCTAAAGGAAGATGTACTTGACTAGAAGTGCCTTCAGGAAGTTGGTTATTTTGCTATGACACAGGAGGTGGCGGGTGGCATGTGGTGCTAGTGATACTTTTACAGGAGGTTCTTGAAGTCTATCTAGCTCGTAACTCATTAGGGGATTCCTTGAGATTTATTCTAAGGATCCTCGCCATTATAGATATATATATATATATAGACATTTCACTATATGCCATATATATAACTGGGGGAACATGGATTATTGGTGATGGACGAAGTAGGTAGTCACTTCTTTATGGATGCTAAGCATAAGGGAAATAGGTATTTATTTATTGAGAATTCGATGCCTCTTTATTAAATCCTTACAATAAACCAGCTTTATCACTGATGTAAGATAGGAACACTTTGGTGGTGGCCTACTGAGATTTATTCTGACACCCTAAATGGGCCCCTCGGGATGTGGGTAGATTTTCTTCTTTTTAAATCAGGTTAGGGACTAATCTCAGAATATGGTCCTTAGTGATCATGTTGGACTATTATCATGGGATGGATGGAAAGAGACCATGGGTTATTGTGTAATCTAGATTTTACTTTTATTTCTTTTCAGTTTTTGTATCAGCAAGATTATTATATGTATGTATTAGTGGTAGGCCATAGGAAACCCTTTTTTCATATTATATTGTATGAACTGATTTGTATGCATGTTTTTTAAATTGTATCTTGTGTTGTTTTATCTTAAAAATGGTATTCTTGAGATTTTTTATTACTGTTGCTACTTCATCATGCTTTCACTATTACGGATTACCGGTCCATATGTTTTATGGTTTTTCTTCCACTGTGTTATATTTATATAGACCATTATTATGATAATCACCAGAGGGTATAGTCTTCCCAATATCACCTTTTTATAGCCTCTCTTATAGTTGGTATCCTTTGTCATATGGGGAGTCATGCTTAAGTCCTAATGGTCAACCTACCCTGAGCATTGTTCAGTGGGAAAATAGATTGAGGAGATACAAATGTTATCACTTGATTTTATTTTACCTCTTTTTGGGTCTTACTATTTGGGAAATGATATAATGGGGACTAGGATATGGTCTGGACTGCATACAGATCTCGTGTTTGGGTGCCTGCTATAAGAACATGGGTTTTTTAGAACGGGTCAAAATCCCAACCCTGTTTGAATTTTTGACTTGTTTCTGAGAAAATTGGGAAAATCTAGGAAGTTTTAGAAATTTCCAGACTATACACCGTGTACTCCAAGGTACATGTCGTGTATGGGTTAGGCGTGCATCGGTCGTGTGCTCTCCGAGTACATGTCGTGTGATGATCATGTAAGAATTCCTACTACATGGCGTGTAGTGTTGCTCGACATGTCATTTATCCTGCTTTCTGGATAGTGGATGAGTTATAGCCGTGTGTTGACCAGTGTGGTGTGTCCAAGCCGTGTGGATAACTCCACTTAAGTCATAGTATGAACAAGGCCACTACACAGTGTATAGTTCTTAATACACGTCGTGTACTTTTATTTTTATTCGCTTAAATAAAAGAGTTTCACGTCTAATTTCGGGAAACGCCTACTTCTTCCCCAAATTTGGAACAGGTTCATTCTAAAAACATGAATTATATACCTTTACCTAGAATCTTCAACTGGAGTTTGTTCTTAAATATTTCGGTGGCTATGGGATCGCAACAGCAAGGCTAAACCCGCACACCCTATTTCATTCCAGTTTCCTTGCCTCACACATCAGAATTTCCATCCGAGTGGAATTGTTGAGATTTTAAGGAAACGTAGATCTATGAAGATCATCTTCTAATTAGAGATCGATATTGGATGTGCCTTTGTCTACAAGTCTTGGGTAGGTAGTTTATACCTCTTTTTCTGTTTTCGCAAACTTTTGGTTGGCACATCCTTTGGCGTATTTTTGGGTATTTTGAGTGAAATCCTATTCTATCTGCTTTTGTATATAAAACTAATTATAAGACCTATGGGATGCCTTTAGGTATGCCCTTTTACCATTTTTCTTGAGTGAGGCTGGGTGAGGGTTCATTTCTCATTGGGTAATTCTGGTTAGGGGATGCCAAAATGGTTATAATTGAATTTTATTTTATTAAACTGTTGAGTTTAGTTTATTAAACCTTGATATGAATTGTTAGAGCCTTTAAAGACCTCAGTGCTGGTATGGGAAAGAACTTGGTTAGTGAATTTCAACTGTTTAGTTTGTTTTTCCTATTTAAAATTGATTCTTTTGATTATATATGTAATTGTTGGATTTCATATGTCGGAACCCTTGCGGTTGTGTTGGGCATGGCCCAGATATTCTTGAGTGATGTTGATCACAGGTTGGGCTTATCTCGGGTTACATTGGGTGGTTCTGACCATGGTATTGGGCATCATGGATGTCATCTTGAGGCAGGGTAACTTTCAGGTTGGGCATGGCCTGGGTTACTGGGATGGTGAGGCCATCAGACATGAGTGACATGGTCACAGGGATACAAGGTGTCAGAGACATTATGGCTTGGGTAATATTTTGGTGATTACTTCTCACCCAGAACTTTGGGTAGTGTTCACACAGAGAGACTCTATGATGAGGTGGTTTTGACCACTCATGTGGGTAAAGGCCCCTATTAATTGCGGTTTATATACTATTGGTTTGGGGATGCTTGTAGTAGGAATCCACGTGGAAAGTGAGGAGCCTTCATGGGATAGCGATGTGGCTATTGGGTTGGGGGCAGAGGCTCGTAGTTATTTTAGGGAAGACATCATTGTCCATCTGGTTACTTTATTTGAGGGCACACATAGATGTCCCTTCAGTTACTTATTTGAGGACAGGCATCGTTGTTCATCCGAGTTACTATTTCTTGGTCGTGCCTTTGGGATGTCAGTACTTGAGACACGCAGTTTCAAGGGGCACATGGTTCCATGTTATATGATAGAGATTCCAGTGTTGGACGAATCAGGTGACACTTCATGGTGGCTATTGAGCACTAGCGGAGTTTATGTTTATTTTTGCATCCTACTATTTACTATTTTCCTTATAACCGCATACCTAGTTAAACACTTATATTAAGTACGTATTGTTGGGTGGTATACTACTAAGATTATTCTCACACCGTACTCGGTCCCTTCGGGATGCGTGTAGACTTTATTTATTTGCATGTAGAAAAGAGGTCAACTTCAGGAGATGGACTTCATTAGATGTTGCATGGAGATGGTATAGACCTTTAGGTCTTTCCTAGCTGTAGTTTACCTTGTTTTTTCTTTCTTTCCTGTATCAGCATGCTTTCCTTATTTATGGTAGCTATTGTTGGTTATCCATTGGCGACCTTTTTATATTTTCAAGCTATGGATGCATGGTTGGTTTGTTTAGTATTTGCAAGTTGTGTTCAACATGCTATTTTATTTACTTTCTTCTGTTTTTGTTTATATTTATTGCTTCCACTATTTATTGATACTAAATGTGATTCCTCTCTGAGGGTCTGGTTAAAGTATATTGAATTGTTTATTCTACTGCATATTTATTATTACACTTGGACCAGTACCAATATTATCCTCTTATAGGTTATAGACTCCCCACTATACCTATAAGACCCTTGCTACTAGTCAGTAGCCTTTGGTGTTCATGGAGGTGTGCCTAAGGTAATAACACCCGACCAGTATCGCGTTGTTCGGGTGGCTGTTTGGGTCTGGGTCGTTACAAAGTGGTATCAGAGGAGTTCTTGACTAGGATGTATTAGCAGGGTTTTGCTGGATACTAATGAGATTGAGACTTATATTTTTATTTATGATGGTTTTACAATTTGGGATATGGTGGACTGTAGATAGGTTGTTGTTGGAACTTGGTTTCTAACTTTTCCATGGGTGCCTAGAGCCCCAGGTATGAGGGATGGACCAAGTTTCAATGGGTGGGAATTGTTGTTTGATTTTTTTCTTAGATTACACTTTATATGATTTCCACCTCGATGTTCACTTGCTATGTTATGTTATTGATTGTGATATGTGACTCTTGACCTGGTGAGGGAAGAGAAGAATTGGACCTTGGCCCGGTATGTCAAGGCTTGTTTTCTTGGCTTTTGATGGGAACATTTTTAGGGTATTTCAATTTTATAACTGCACGTATGCTTTGTGAAGTGATAATTCCATGTGAATAATATCAATTTCCATGATTTGTATGCATTGAAATGTGAAAAAGGTTAAATTCCTTATTCAATTGCTTGTTTATTGCAATGTGTTATTCCATTCTTTATATATTTGTACAATTTCATGTGTCAGGGTTTCTGGGTCTGGCTCTTAAAAGAGTAGGCAAGTACTATGGTTGAGGTTATTTTGATCATCAGTATTAGGAGACTTGGTCATCAGTTTGAGACAATGTTAGTTGTTGGGATGGTCATGGCCTGAGGTACTTTTGATACTTTGCTCTGTTGAGGGGCGGGTAAGGAGGCCATGAGGCGAGGATGTCATGGGCATGGGTTGCAATAGGGGAGAGTAAGGGTAGTTTTTTTATGCTGCCTTTTACTACTTTTCCTATCTACATGAATATATTGTTATATATATCTATATGGGATGTTTGACCATTTTTTGTATTCAGTGGGTTCCTTTTATATGACTCGGATGGAGCATCAGGCAGGAGATGGTACAGTGTCGTAGGAGCAGGATCAGATTCAAGATCCAGTGCAGGTAGTGCATGAGCCGCAGGTACAAGCTCAGGGACAGGAACAGGTCTAGGATCCAGTGCAAGTAGGACAACAGTCGGGTTTGGCAGCATTCGGATCATGGCTCGACGAGAAGATCCGAGCTATCCTGGTGCGTTTCTTTTAGGGGATCGACAGAGGTGCGTAGGGTATAGAGTAATCTATTTCATATCTGACACGAGAGTTCTAGTTGTAGCACCCGTTGCTTTTTCAGGGTGAGGGTGGTCTGCAGGCAGATGAGAACTGGATAGAGAGCATGCATATGATCTTCGAGCAGCTCAAGATTCCTCCAGGGTGGAGGGTCAAGCTGGAGACATATATGTTGAGAGGAACGGAAAAGTGCTGGTGGGATGTGCAGGTTTAGGCTCACAGGCATGAGGTACTAGAATGGAAAGACTTCAAGGATAGGTTCTTCGAGGAATTTTACCCAAATACACTAAGGGAATAGAGATCTTGGGATTTCGTGAGCCTTTATTAGGGATACATGTCTGTCATGGACTATGCATCTACTTTTACTGAGCTATCTCGCTTTAAACCTAGTATGGTAATCAATGACGCAGCAAGGGTGAGGCGCTTCAAGGATGTCATATGACACACCATTCGGATCTAGGTAAATATCTTTAGGCTGGGTTCATTCTTAGAGGAGGTAAATAAGGCACTCATAGAAGAGGGAAACCAGAGGGATAGGCCCCAGGTTAGTCAGGATATAGCTTCAGGTGATGTTCTGGATAGCAGGAAGCAAGGACGGGATGAGTTCTCGTAGGGCAGTCAAGCCAAGGAATCAGCTATACCACCTCGTAGTAGTTCATCAGTGTTTTGCTTTCATTTTGGACAATCAGGGAATGTTTGGACTCAGTGTGATAGGCCTCCAAAGGAGTTTCGGGCATTGGATAGGTCACGCATCTGGAGAGGTTCTGCAGGAAGCCTTCTCAGACAGCTGGTAGGTAGGGACCAGGACTGACGGTGGCATCTGGAGTTCGTTCAGGTTTGGTACCAGGAGAGGGTAGCTGAGGTTCAGATGCACGCGAAGGACACGGTAGAGATAGTGGGACCCATCTGAGGGGTCATTGGTCGGTGATTGGAGCAGCACTACAGGGAGGTTAGGCATCAGGCAGCCATACTTTAGGTCAGGTGCACACCGTGGAGCTTTTGGGGGTTGAGCAGGGTGGTGTACCGATGAAGGTTAGAGGTACACCGCGATTGTAGCCGTGACTTCCTTGTTTTCTTTTGGCATAATCTATTGAGGCATGTCCGTTTTGAGTGCACAAGGTTCATAGGATTCATGTGGACTGACTACATGTTGGTCAGTGGGATTGGAGCCATATCGGGTTCGTGATATATTTATATATATGTATGATATGTGGGGCATTAGGGTATAGAGGATGCAAGTTACTTGAGGTGCCTTGGCCATCGGGTCATCAAGGATGCAGGTTACTTGAGGTTCCTCAGGCATCAGGGCATCGAGGATGTGGGTTACTTGAGGTTCCTTGGGCATCAGTGCATCAAGTATGTGGGTTACTTAAGGTTCCTTGGGCATCAGGGCATCAAGGATGCGAGTTACTTGAGGTGTTGTGGGCATCGGGGCATCAAGGATGTGGGTTAATTGAGGTTCATGGCATCAAGTTTTATTTTGAGCGTCTATGGGATGCAAGACCTCGTGGAGGCGGACACCGATACGGTGCAGGATACATTTGGGTGTAGGAAAAGACATGGTAGCATCAATGAGGCGCAAGGGTGAAGATGCGTCATGAGAGGACCATGAGTCTATAAACAGGTTAGTGAACCTTTTCTTGGTTTGAGTTATTGTATGGTTGAGACAGAGTTAGGCAGTTCCTAAGGTGTGGATCCCTTTGAGTAATTTAGTTAGAACCTTCGAGACTGGGGTATTCTGGGTTACTTTAATTGTGGTGGTATGTTTGGTTCCATCTCCGGGTTTCGTTTGATATCTCGGGGATGAGCTATGTTAAGGTGGGAGATTTTAAGAACTCAAGTTTTTTAGAAAGAGTCAAAATCCCAACCCTGTTTTGAATTTTTGACTTTTTTCTGAGAAAACTGGAAAAATCTTGGAAATTATAGAAATTTATAGACTACACATCATGTACTCTAAGGTACACACTGTGTATGGGTTAGGCATGCATCGGCCATGTGCTTGCCGAGTACAAGCCGTTTGATGACCGTGTAAGAATTCCTACTACACGGCGTGTAGTGTTGCTTGACATGTTGTGTATCCTTCTTTCTACATACCAGCTAAGTTATATCCATGTGTCAACCCATGTGGTGCGTCCAATCTATGTGGCTACCTCCTCTTAAGTCAGAGTATGGACAAGGCCGCTACACGGTGTGTAGTCCTTAATACACACCGTGTACTTTTATTTTTATTCCTTTAAATGAAAGAGCATCATGTCTAATTTTGGAAAATGCCTTCTTCTTACCCAACTTTGGAATAGTTCCGTTCCAAAAATCTAAATTATTTACCTTTCCCTTGAATCTTCAATCGGATTCCATTCTTCAATCCATCGGTGGCTACAGGATCACAACAGCAAGGCTAAACCCACGCACCTAGTTTCATTCCAATTTCCATTCCTTACACATCATAGTTTCTATCTGAGTGGAATTGTCAAGATTTGAAGGAAACATATATCTACAAAGATCGGCTTCAAATTGGAGCTTGATATCATACATGCCTACATCTACGAGTCTCAGGTATGTGGTTCATACCTCTTTTTGTGTTTTTATATACTTTTGGGTGGCACGACCTTTGGCGCATTTTCGGGTATTTTGAGCGAGACCCTATTTTATCTTATTTTGCATATCAAACTGATTATAAGACCCATTGGATGTCTTTGTGTATTCCCATTTACCTTTTTTCTTTAGTGAGGTTGGGTGAGGTGTCATTTCTCATAGGGGAATTTTGGCCGAGGGATTCCAAAATGGTTATAATTTAATAGTATTGTTTTAAACTATTGAGTTTAGTTTATTAAACCTTGATATGAATTGTTAGAGGCTTTCAACTGTTTATTTTTTTTTCTATTTAAAAGTGATTCTTTTGATTATATATATAATTTCCTAATTTCATATGCTAGAACCCTTTCGGTTGTGTTAGGCGTGGCCCGGATATTCTTAAGTGATGCTGATCACAGATTGGGCTTGGACCAGGTTACATTAGGTGGCTCTGATCACTGGATTGGGCGTCATGGACGTCGACTTGAGGTAGGGTGACTGTCAAGTTGGGCATCGCCTAGGTTACTAGGATGGTGAGGCCATCATACTTGAGCAACATGGTCGCAGGGATATGAGGTGTCATAGACGTTGTGTCTTGGGAACTATTTTTCTGACTACATCTCACCCGGAACTTTGAGTAGTGTGCACACAGAGAGACTTCGTGATGAGGTGGTTTTGACCACTTGTGTGGGTAGAGGCCTCTATTAGTTATAGTTTAGGAACTATTGGTTTGGGGTGCTTGTCGTAGGAATCCATGTGGAAGGAGAGGATAATTCAAGGGATAGCGTTGAGGCTTTGAGTTTGGGGAAGAGGCACATCGTTATTTGAGGGAATACGTTATTGTCCCTCCGGTTACTTTATTTGAGGGCATACATCATTGTACCTCTGGTTACTTATCTAAGGATTGGCATCGTTGTTCCTTCGAGTTACTATTTCTTGGGAGTCACTTTGGGACGTCGGTACTTAAGGCACGCGGTGTCAGGGGGAACATGGTGCTGGGTTACATGACAGAGATTCTGGAATTGGCTGAAGAAGGTGACACTTCATGGTGGCTACTGAGCACCAGTGGAGTTTATGTTTATTTGTGCATCGTACTTTTTATTCTTTTATTTATAACTTCATTCCTGCTTAAACCCTTATATTAGGTATGCACCGTTGGGTGGTATCCTACTGAGATTCTTCTC
Organism: Viscum album; assembly: GCA_963277665.1. NCBI lineage: Eukaryota > Viridiplantae > Streptophyta > Magnoliopsida > Santalales > Viscaceae > Viscum > Viscum album. Next base: position 1,298,279,912 of record OY728140.1, on the reverse strand, counting down.
ACACTCTACATGTGTCCCTTTGTAATAACCTGGGTTTTTTAGAATTGGTCAAAATCCCAACCTTGTTTAAATTTTTGACTTGTTTCTAAGAAAACTGGGAAAATTTGGGAAGTTTTGGAAATTTCCAGACTACACGCCATGTACTCCAAGTTACACACCGTGTATGGGTTAAGCGTTCACTTTCTGTGTTCTCACTGAGTACATATCATGTGATGAAAATGTAATAATTCCTACTACATGGCGTGTAGTGTTGCTCAACATGTCGTGTATCCTTCTTTTTGTATACCAGCTGAGTTCTAGTCATGTGTCGACCTGTGTGGCACATCTAATCCATGTGGCTACCTCCTCTTAAGTCGGAGTAAGGAAAATTCCACTACATAGCGTGTAGTCCTTAATACATGTCGTGTAATTTTATTTTTATTATCTTAAATTAAAGAGTGTCATGTCTAATTTCAAAAAATTCCTTCTTCTTCCCCAACTTCGAAACAGGTTCATTCCGAAAACCCGAATTATATAAATTGCCCTATAATCTTTAATCAGAGTTCGTTCATCAATACGTCGGTGGATGGGGGATCGTAATAGTGAGGCTAAACTAGCACACCTTATTTCATTCCAATTTCCTTACCTCGCACATTTCAGTTTCTATCCGAGTGGATTTTTCGGGATTTGAAGGAAACATAGATCTATGAAGATCAGCTTTGAATTGTATCTCGATATCGTACATGCCTACGTCTACGAGTCTCAGGTAGGTGGTTCATACCTCTTTTTGTGTTTTCACATACTTTTGGGTGGCAGAACCTTTGGTGCTTTTTTGGGTATTTTGAGAAAGACCCTATTTTATCTGCTTTTGCATATCAAACTGATTATAAGACCCATGGGATGCCTTTGGGTATTCCTTTTTACTGTTTTTCTTGAGCGAGGTCGGGTGAGGGTTCATTTCTCATCAAGGCATTTTGGCCGGGGGATGCCAAAATTGTTATAATTGAATTTTATTGCTTTAAACTATTGATTTTAGTTTATTAAACCTTGATATGAATTTTTAGAGGCTTTAAAGACCTCAGTGCTGGTATGGGACAACACTTGGTTAGTTCATTTCAACTATGTAGTTTGTTTTTCCTATTTAAAAGTGATTATTTTGATTATATATGTAATTGTTGAATTGCATATACTAGAACCCTTACGGTTGTGTTGGGTGTGGCCTGGGTATTCTTGAGTGATTCTAATCATAGGTTGGGCTTGTCCCAGGTTAAATTGGGTGATTCTGACCACGGTATTGCGTGTCATGGACATCGGCTTGAGGCAGGGTGACTATCAGGTTGGGCATGGCCCGGGTTACTGGGATGTCAAGGCCATCATACTAGAGCAACATGGTCATAGGGACATGAGGTTTCAGATATTTTGTGGCTTGGGTTTTATTTTGGTGATTACCATTCACTCGAAACTTTGAGTAGTGTGCACACTGAGAGACTTCGTGATGAGGTGGTTTTGACCACTCATGTGGGTAGAGGCCCCCGTTAGTTGTGGTTTAGGTAATATTGGTTTGGGGTTACTTTTTGTAGGAAGCTATGTGGAGGGTGAGAATCCCTTATGGTATAGTGTTGAGGCTATCGGGGTGGGGTAGAGGCATGCCGTTATTTGAGGAAAGACATCGTTGTCCCTTCGATTACATTATTTGAGGGTAGACATCACTGTCCCTCCAGTTACTTATTTGAGGACAGGCATCGATGTTTCTCTGAGTTACTATTTCTTAGGCGTGCCATTGGGATGTTGGTACTTGAGACACATGGTGTCAGGGGGCTCATTGTGCTGGGTTACATGACAAGGATTTTGGTATTTCCAGAAGCAGGTGACACTTCATGGTGGCTGTTGAGCACCACTAGAGTTTATGTTTATTTTTTCATCGTACTGTTTACTATTTTCCTTATAACTGCATGCATGCTTAAACAATTATATTAGGTACACACCATTGGGTGGTATACTATTGAGATTCATCTCACACTCTACAATCGTCCCTTTATAAGAACCTAGGTTTTTTAGAATGGGTCATAATCCCAACCATGTTTGAAGTTTTGACTTGTTTCTGAGAAAACTGGGAAAATCTTGGAAGTTCTGGAAATTTCCAGACTACTCGGTGTATACTCCAAGTTACATTCCATGTATAGGTTAGGCGTGCACCAACCGTGTGCTCACCGAGTGCATGTTGTGTGATGACCATGTAATAATTCCTACTACACGGCGTGTAGTGTTTCTCGACACACCGTGTATCCTTCTTTCTGTGTACCGACTGCGTTCTAGCCATGTGTCGACCCATGTGGCATGACCAAGCCATGTGGCTACCTCCTATTAAGTTGGAGTATGGACAAGGCCACTACACGGCATATAGTACTTAATACATTCCATGTACTTTTATTTTTATTCACTTAAATGAAAGAGTGTCGCATCTAATTTTGAGAAATGGCTTCTTCTTCCCCAAATTCATAACATGTCTATTCCGAAAACCCAAATTATATAATTTTCCTTAGAATATTCAACTAGACTTTGTTATTCAATTCGCTGATGGTTGTGGGATTGAAACAGCGAGGCTAAACCTGTGCACCCAATTTCATTTCAGTTTCCTTACCTCACACATCACAGTTTCCATCCGAGTGGAATTGTCATGATTTAAATAAAACGTAGATTAATGAATATTGGCTTTGAATTGGAGCTCAATATCAGACATTCCTATGTCTATGAGTCCCATGTTGGTGGTGTATACCTCTTTCTGTGTTTTCACGGACTTTTGGGTGGTGTGACATTTGGTGCATTTTTAGATATTTTGAGAGAGACCCTATTTTATCTACTTTTACATATCAAACTGATTATAAGACCCATGGGATGCCTTTTGGTATGCCCTTTTACCATTTTTCTTGAGCGAGGCCAAGAGAGAGGTTGTTGCTCATCGGGGAATTTTGGCTGGGGGATGCCAAAATGGTTATAATTGAATTTTATTATTTTAAACTTTTGAGTTTAGTTTATTAAACCTTGATATGAATTGTTAGGGGCTTTAAAGACCTCAGTGCTGGTACGGGACAACACTTGGTTAGTGGATTTCAACTGTTTATTTTGTTTTTACTATTTAAAGGTGATTATTTTGATTATATATGTAATTTATGAATTGCATATACTAGAACCCTTACGGTTGGGTTGGGTGTGGCCTAGATATTCTTAATTGATGCTGATCATAGGTTGGGCTTGTCCCGGGTTACATTGGGTGGTTCTGACCATGGGATTGGGCGTCACGGATGTCGGCTTAAGGTAGGGTGACTGTCAGGTTGGGCATGGCCCAAGTTATTAGGATGGAGAGTCTATCATACTTGAGTGATATGGTCATAGGGACACGAGGTGTTATAGAAATTTTGGCTTGGGTACTATTTTGGTGATTACCGCTCACCCGGAACTTTGAGTAATGTGCACACAGAGAGACTTCGTGATGAGGTGGTTTTGACCACTCGCGTGGGTATAGGCCCCTATTAGTTGCGGTTTAGGTACTATTGGTTTGGGGGTTCTTATCATAGGAAGTCACTTGGAAGTTGAGGGGCCTTCAGGGGATAGCATTGAGGCTATTGGGTTGGGGGCGTATGATTTCCATTATTTGAGGGCAGACATCGCTATCTCTCCGGTTACTTTATTTGAGGTCATACATCATTGTCCCTCTGGTTACTTATTTGAGGATAGGCATCGTTGTTCCTATGAGTTACTATTTCTTGGGTGTGCCTTAGGGATGTCAGTACTTGAGACACACAGTGTCAGAGGGTACATGGTTTTGGGTTACATGAAAGAGATTTCGGCGTTGGCCGAAGCAGGTGACACTTCATGGTGGCTATTGAGCACCAGTGGAGTTTATGTTCATTTGTGCATCGTACTGTTTACTTTTTTTTCTTATAACTTCATTCCCGATTAAACACTTATATTATGTATGCACCATTGGGTGGTATCCTACTGAGATTCATCTAACACCCTACATGGGCCCTTTGGGATTCATGTAGACTTTATGGATTTACGTGCAGGAAATAGGTCATCTTCATGATCTGGACTGAATTAGTTGTTGCATCGAGATGGTATGGACCTTGAGGTCTCACCTAGATAGAGTTTTCCTCATTTTTTCTTTCTTTCCTATATCATCATGCTTTCCTTGTTTATGGTAGCTATTTTTGGTTAGCCATTGGCGCCCTTTTTGTATTGACTTTCTATGGATGCATGCTTGGTTTGTTTAGTAGTTGCAAGTGGTTTTTAGCATATTGTTTTGTTTACTTTTTATTATTGTTGTTTATATTTATTGCTTCTACTGTTTATTAATATTGAATGTGCTTCCGCTCTATGGGTTCAGTTTGAATTTTCTAAGTTGTTTATTCTATTGCATATTTATTATTACACTCAGACTAGTACCATTATTATCCTCCAAGAGGGTATAGCCTCCCCAATATACCTATAAGACCCTCACTGCTAGTCGGAAGCCTTTGGTGTTTAAGGAGGTGCGCCTAAGGTAGTAACACCCGACCCATATCGCACTGTTCAGGTGGATATTCAGGTCCGGGTCATTACACCTGTATCCCTATACACAAGGGACAGACCAATTTTCCAAGGGTTGGAAATTGATTTTCTTCTATGTGATTTTATGGTTGATATGATTTCCACCTTTATTGGTGCACTTGGATGTGATTATTATCTATTTTGATATGTGACCCTTGGTCTAGTATAGAAAGGGAGGATATATGGGACCTTGGCCCGGTATGGAAGGGTACAATTGTTTATGATTTCTGGATAGGCACATAGGTTAATTGATATATATATATATATATATTCCTATGATAAATTGATTTTTATTTTCATTGGGAACCTAGATTTCATAAAGAGGGGTTTGGTTGTTTAAAGTGTCAATAGAGGAAGTTAATATGTGTTTCCCTACTTACCCTCCCTTTGGTGGCATTCTACTCAGCCATCCTAATCATGGGGTTCTAATGAAATCTGTGTGTGATATTGTGTGATATGTGATATATATATATATATGTGTGTGTGTGTGTGTGTGTGTTTGTGTGTTTTTGTGTGATATATATATATATATATATGATGCTAAATTTGATATGAGCAGGAAGGGATGATGACAGGGGTGAGTTTTTTAAAATGTCAACAGAGAAGCTAAACAATGTTTTCCTGATTAGCCTCTTTGGTGGAATTATACTTAACTACCTCATATTTATATGTGACATGTAAAACTATTATGGGTAGGTGAGGGTACATGAGGCCAAACTTATATGTGATACCTAGATCTGATATGGGTGGGTAAGGGGCCATGAGGTTGTATGTCATGTGATATGGTTATGATGGGGAAGTGTAAGGGTGGTGATTTGGTGTTGCTTGAGTGTGCACATGTTGAGGCCCTTGAGGGTATGGATAAGTACTCAGAGGGTTTATTGGATCATGATTCAAGGTTACAGGCTCTAGTACAGGCAGGAAAACCTCTAGATTTGATAGATTTTGGGTTGTGGCTATACGAGCAGCTTAGGGAGACCTTGGTTCGGGTCATCTAGTGAATTGACTAGGGAACTCGTGGAGTGGATCCTTCTATGGAATACTTGACTCAAGAGTTCTAGTGGTTAAACACACTACTATTCCATGGTTATGATGTACCATAGGTAGTTGATAACTAGATAGAGTTAGTGCATACCATCTTCGAGCATCTTGAGACACCCCCAGGCCAGAGAGTGAAGCTGGAGACATACATGCTCATAGAACTAGAAAAACATTAGTGGAGTGTACAAGTTCAAGAAGACAGGCATGAGGGACTATCCTGAAAATATTTTTAAGCGAGGTTATTCAAGAATTTATTTACAAAGATGCTAAGGGTATATAAATATCGTTAGTTCTTTAACCTTCGATAGAGAGTCATGTTTTTCAGGGACTATGAAGCTACTTTCACTGACTTTTCTTGTTTTTTACCTGGTATGGTGGGTGAGGACTCCTTGATGGTGAGGTGTTTTGAGGATGTTTTATAAATACCATTCGGGTGCAAGAAAACAACTTCATGTTGGAATCATTTTCAGAGGTGGTGAATTAGGCACTGACATATGAGGGGAATTTGGTGGACTAGTCATACTCGAGTTAGAATCAATGCTTTAAAATAATAGAAAGTGAGGCTGAGAGAACTCTTAGTATGTAATTCAGGTTAGATATTCAAGTAAACCACTAAAGAGTGGGTCATGGATGGTTTGTTTCAAGTGTGGGTAGCTGGGACATGTGCAGATGCAGTGTAATTGAGCCCCAAAGTAGTGTTGAGCATAAAACCTGTAACGACCCAAAAATTCATTAATTAAAATTCCTCTTGGTCTATTTAAATATCTTCTTATGGTTATGTAAAACGTATTCACTTATATGGTTCTATGTTTTGGATTTTAAAATACTGTTAAGAATTTTGATCATTGCTAATATAGTTGTTGAACAGTGATCACATGATTAGTATAAATATAGGGCTTTAACAAATCCAATTTACTCGGAAAAAGGAAGCGATGGCCTCATCTAAAAGACTTTCCCCATACAAAACCCATTTTTTGGAGCTCAAAAAGGAGGTGGTGTCATTGGGCCTCTCTCTTGAACAATCCCAATCTGATCTTGAATATGTTAAGCTTGAGCGTAACCTCCTACTAGAGAAGTGGAAGTTGATAGAGATTACCACTCGAGTAATGTTATCCGAGCCACCCTAAGAGTCTGTCACCATCACGTACCTTACCCCAAGGTCTTATGCGGGTGTTTTAATGGGTTATATAATAATACCCCAGCACTATGATTATTTTCATTATTTTTGTATATAATAATGAATATACATTCATTTTATTATTGTTACTTTGTAAATATTTTTTAAAGCACAAATAGTATTTTTAGTTAATATTCAACTAAGAAATCAATTTTTATGAATTAATGGATTTTTTAATTAAATAATATTTTCATAAAATATTATTATTGTTATTAAATTACTTTTTATTAAATCTAAATGATCGTATAATTTTATGAATTCAATTGTAATTTTTATTAAGGTTTGAAATCTTTTTTTGTCAAAACCCGTGAATTTTTTATAAATGTAAGTTTTTATTTTAAAAGTAAAAATTTACCTATTTATAAAATTATTTAGATAAAATGAATATTATTTTTTGAATCAGGACATCAAAATTATCAAACGGTAAATTTTTCATAATTTTCTGAGACAGTCGAATTTTTGGGTAAAAATTAAATACTATTTAAATATATAATGTGTTTATGACATCATAATGACTCAATAGTGATGTAATAAAATACTAGAAATGATATGTTCGTCCAATATATGTTTTATCCTTAAAATAATTTTATTTTATAATTGTTTTATTAATTTTATGATGCCTTAGTGGACCCTCCATGACTTACAAAACATTTTATCTTTTTAAATTGTTTTCTATGAGAATGTGACTCACCTCCACATAAGAAACCCTAATATTTTAAGAAGTTAATCCATTGTAATTATAAAATATTTTTTTCCAATCCCCTTTTGAAAAAACTATGGGCAAAAACCATGGGTTGGTTTGTGTTTTTTATTAGTTTAATGTGTGGTATCCCAAACCTAAATAATATAGAATTCCCTCTCCTTTCCTATATAAACCCGCCCAATATCACAATTATTATTCACTAAAATACATTTTAGTTCTTCCAAGATCTTCCCTACTCTCTCTATAATCTTCCCAAGGTGCCCCAATCTCCCAATAATCCTCTCTCAAGCCTCTCCCAAGCCTTTTGGATCACACTTCCAAGTAAGGGATTCTCACATTCCTTATTTATGTCCAAGTTTCTTTATATTATTATGCCATTTTATTTTCAATTATAAATGTTGGGGTATGATTTTTCACATCACCCATATTTCCCTCTTCATGTTTTAATAATTAGATACCCACTTTATCTCTCATTAATTCCTCCCTTGTGCACCCGTTACCATGCCGAAATTTCGTAAGGAATTTCTCTCTCCTCATTTACATTCAAGAAATTATTTTGTATTATCTATCTAAATTCCATTAATTTGTTGGAAAATATATCTATATGACCCCCCTTACTGTCCATTTCATGTACATATGATGAGACATCCATTTCTCTCTCATCAACCAATTTTATGAATTCTTATGTCATGTTGTTATGCTGCAGAAATTGCATCGCATTTTTCCAAGCCAAGATCATTGTGTAGTGAATACCATACCCAGGCCTTTATCAAGGGTATTCACCTTTATTCACACATACATATTGAATGGTACTTTTATTTATTTATTTCACATTCCTTAAAAGTGTAATAACTTATGATGTTTATTGATTCCATGTTATATGATCCATGTGGCACACTTATGCATGAAATGAAATGTTTAAGAAGGGTGCGCCCTAAAAGTGATTCAATGCATTGAGTAAAGCATAGTATCATGATAAGTCGTGTGCAATGAGTGTTGAATCATGACAATTCAATTGAAATGATGTTTTACTCATGATTCATGTGCAATGAGTGTTGACTCATGCTAATTCAAGTGCAATGAGAGTTTTCTCTTGCTTTATGTGCAATGAGGGTTTACTCATGATCCATGTGTAATGAGCCTTAGATTATGCTAATTCCATGTTAAGTGTTGTTTCCACATCTCCATGTTATTATTTTCATGCTTTATCATTCTTTTATGTTCATGTTTCTCTTGTTCTCCATTGATATACCTATTGTCTAACATGTATTGTATTCCTCATGTTATTCCATGTTTATTCCATTACTAGGCTTTATAGCTCACCCTTTTCTTATGCATGTCCTCAGGTTATCCCATGAAATGCTAAGTTCGAGGGAATGTAGTGTTCACGTAAAGAAAGTTTTCAATAAATATGTTTCATTTCATGTTTTAAGTTGTTATGTAATGATCCTAAGCCCCAAAGACACTAGACCTCTCGATATTCTATGTTGTATCAAGTGAAGTTTATGTAATAAATCATGTTTAACTGTGTAATAAAGAGCAGGGTTGTGATAGTTGGTATCAGAGGATAGGTTTAGTTTTTTTTTGGATTATTATTAGAAAAACCTAGTGACTCCTTAGAGACAATACAAAGTATAATAAAAACATCCCTATGTTTTGGTGGGTATTGAGTAAGTGGTTTATCAAGAAAATACATCTATGTCTAGATATGAGCAGGTAGAGGCGGCTCTGGAACAGATGTACCTAGGGTTTAAAACCTCGACGAGGAGTTTCAGGCTTGAACCGGGGTATCCTGGTACATGAAAATGGTCCTTGCTGCACTCTTGGTTACAATACTCTCGAGGTATATGCATTGGTAAATTCACAAGCTTAGTATAAACCATTATAAAGGAAATTAAAAAAAGATTCCCCTAAGAATATATGTTATAAATTAGATCATGGATAACATATATTGAAGCCTATAGATTCATAAGTTAAGGTAATAAAAGTTATTTATAAATCATTTGTTTTTTACTTTGGATTCCCTTTTATGTGATTAACAATTATCTTCCCTAAGTTTGTTATGGATAAAATAAATGAGTAAAAACAGAATCAAAAAGTGAAATGTGGGGTTATTGTCCATTGTTATACGCATTATTTTATATCCTGAATGATTAGTAGAACAATCCCAGCACCACCCCAAATCATGGAAGTAAATATGTCCGTGAGTACGGAAAATGGGGAAATCATTGCATCTCATGAATATAACTCCTCCCCTATCATAATCGGTGGATTGAACTTCCCGATGAACCTCATCATACTCTCTCTGGTGGAATTTGATGCAATTCCTAGCATGGATTGGCTTTCCCTATATAGAGCCAACATAAAGTTTCATGAGAGGGAAATCACTCTCTATGTGGAGAATCGACCCCCGATTCTGTACAAGTGCAAGGAGGAAGATGAATCTTATTTAGCTCCATCATCTCAAGCGGGGATATTACTGCCCTATGAGCATGTGTATCTGGATCAGATTATTGATTCTAAGGAGGAAATAATCCTTGAATACATACCTATTGTGAGGGAATTCGCTAAAGTATTTCCTGAGAAATTTTCTAGTCTCCCTCCTAGAAGAGATGTTGAATACCCAATTGATCTTATACCTGGGGCATTGCCAATATCCAAGAATCTGTATAGAATGGATTTTGTGAAGATTGAGGAGCTTGAGGAGCTGAAGAGACAACTACAGGAGAATATAGATAAAGTTTTTATACACCCAAGTGCTTCACTATGGAGTGCACCAGTCCTCTTCGTCAAGAATAAGGATGGTTCAATGCGATTTTTCATCGATTATTGTGAGCTTAACAAAATCACAGTAAAGAACAAGTATCCTCTCCCACTAATTTATGACTTGTTAGATTAGCTGTGTGGATCACAATACTTCTCCAAGGTAGATTTGCAGTTGGGGTATTATTAATTAAGGGTGAAGAGGGAAGATATCCCCAAGACTGCTTTTCGTACAAGATACATGCACTATGAATTCATAGTAATGCCTTTCAGACTCAATAATGCTCCAGCAATCTTCATTGAATTGATGAATATAGTCTTAAGATATTACCTTGAAAATTTTGTGGTGGTATTTATAGATGATATTATAATATAATAAAAAACCAAGGAGGATCATGAGGAGCATCTAAGAACTATACTAGTGACCTTTCGAAAAGATAATCTCTATGAAAAGTATAGAAAGTTTGAGTTCTAGTTTAAGTAGGTCTCATTCTTGGGCCATATCATCACAAGAAATGGGATATCTTTGGATCCCTCCAAGATAGTTGTAATAGAGGGATGGATGAGGCCAATATCGGTAATGGGTATCCATATCTTTTTGGGGTTAGCTGGATATTATCGATGATTTGTGAGAAATTTCTCATGATTTTCCAACCCTCTTACCAAGCTAACTCAGAAGGGATTAAATTTTTCCTGGAATGATGAATGCGAAGAAATCTTCAAGGAGTTGAAAATAAGTCTTATCACTATGCCCATACTCACTTTACCCACAAGTGGAGAAATTTTTGGGGTATTTAGTGATGCTTTGAAGAAGGGATTGGGTTGTGTGTTGATTCAAAATGAAAAGTTAATTGCATGTGATTTAAGGAAATTGAAAGTTCATGAGAAGAATTATCCAACACATGATCTGGAGTTGGTTGTAGTGATCGTTGCTTTAAAATTTTTGTGGAATTATCTCTTTGGGGAGAAGTGAGAAATATATACAGACCAAAAAATCCTTAAGTATATATTCACAACGAAAGAGTTTAACATGTGCCGACGAATATGGTTAGAGATGATCAAAGACTATTACTGCTCAATCCATTACCACCCTGGGAAAGCGAACAAGGTGGAGGATGCTCTAAGTAGAAAGGAACCATCGATTCTATCATTGATGATAATTGAGAAGGATATAATCTTCTTAGATATGATGAATATAGACATGAGAATCATAAAGAAGGGAACATCATCAATCCTTTCACAAATGATTGCTCGGCCGTCTATTTTGGAAAAGTTAAAGGATGCTCAAAAAGATGATGTGGGAATTAAAAAGAAAGTGGAAGCTATCAGAAAAGGTAAATCCTCAAAGTTCAATGTTAATGAATATGGAATTATGATATTTGGGAAAAGACTATGTATTCCATCAAGTCAGGATCTGAAGAAGGAACTTTTGGATGATGCACATAGTTTAAGTTTCTCTATTCACCCAAGAAACACAAAGATGTATCAAGATCTCTGAGATCATTATTGGTGGGATAATATGAAAAAGGAGATTGTTGAGTATACATCAAAGTGCCTGGTGTGTCAACAAGTGAAGGCAGAGAGGTAGAATTCTAAGGGGATGATACAACCATTGCCCATACTAGCATAGAAATGGGAGAACATCACCCTGTAATTTCTCATCGAACTTCTAAAGACATCCAAAGGAAACAATGCAATCTTGGTTATTGTGGATCATCTTACAAAGTATGCACACTTAATTGCAATTCTGGAGGATTTTTCATTACATCAACTGGCACAGACATATATCAGGGAAGTGGTAAGGCTTCATGGAGTACCACTATCTATTATATTTGATCAAGATCCAAGATTCACCTCAAATTTCTGGAAAAGTCTCCAACATGATCTAAGTAATGAACTAAACTTTAGTACAAACTATCATCCTCAAACTAATGACATATCTAAATGAACTATTCAGAAATTATAAGACATGTTAAGATCATGTTCTATGGATATCAAAGGATGATGAGACCAACATCTTTCACTGGTTGAATTCTCCTAAAATAAAAATTTCCACTCGAGCATCTGAATGGCACCATATAAATCCATTTATGGGAAAAGTTGCAGAACACTAGTGTGTTGGGATGAATTCGGTGAGTGTAAGATGCTAGGACATGAAATGGTTGAAGAAGTGGTGGAGAAGGTGAAAACCATTCAGCAGCATATCAAGGCATCCCAAAGTCAATAGAAGAGTTATGAGCATAACCGTCAATGAGACCTTGAGTTCAAAGTTGGAGACACGGTGTTTCTACACATATCTCCGTGGAATAATTTTATGAGGTTTGGAAAAAAGTTGAAGTTAAGTCCTAGGTACATCGGCCCCTTCGAGATTCTTGACCGTGTCAGGGTCGTGGCTTGTCGACTAGCACTTCCAAATAACATGGCCAATGTACATGATGTCTTTCATGTATCCCTCTTAAGAAAGTACATATCAGGCCCTTCACATGTACTCTCTTAAGAGGTAGTACAATTAGAGGATGATATTTTTTACAAGGGGAAACCAAGAAAGATCTTAGATCATAGAGAAAAGGTTCTATGAAATAAGATGATGTCCCTCGTCAAGGTGTTGTGAAAAAACCACAAGTTTGAAGAAGCGGTGTGATAATCAGAAGAAGTGATGAAACGGAGTTACCCATATCCGTTTTAGTGTGGGAAAATGAAATTTCAAGGGAAAAATTTCCTAAGGGGGTAAGAATGTAATGACACAAAAATTCATCAATGAAAATTTCTCGTGGTCTATTTAAATATCTTCATATGGTTATGTAAAATGTATAAACTTATTTAGTTCTATGTTTTGGATTTTAAAATATGTTTAAGAATTGTGATTGTTGCTAATATATCCATTTAATAGTGATCACATGATTAGTATAAATATAGGGCTTTAACAAAACCAATTTAATCAGACAAAGGAAGCGATGGACTCATCCAGTAGACTTGCCCCATAAGAAGCCCATTTGTCAAATCTCGTAAAGGAGGTGGCTTCATTGGTTTTCTCTATTAACCAAGCCCAAGCCAAGCTTGAATATGTTAAGCTCAAGCGAGAGCGAAACCACCTACGAGATAAGTGGAAGTTGATAGAGATTACCACTTGAGCAATGTTATCCGAGCCACCCAAAGAGTATATCACCATCGTGCTCCTTAACCTAAGGTCTTATGTGGATGTTTTAAGGGGTTATAAAACAAGACCCTAAAACTATGATTATGTGCATTATTTTTTTTTATAATAATGAATATACATTCATTTTATTATTGTTACTTTTTAAATAGTTTTTAAAGCACAAATAGTATTTTTAGTTAATATTCAACTAAGAAATATATTTTGATGAATTAATGGATTTTTTAATTAAATAATATTTTAATAAAATATTATTATTTTTAATAAATCTAAATGATCTTATATTTTATGAATGAAATTGTAATTTTTATTAAGGTTTGGAAGATGTTTTTTTCAAAACCCATTAATTTTCGATAAATATCGGTTTTTTATTTTAAAATTAAAAATTCACATATTTAGAAAATTATTTAGATAAAATGAATATTATTTTTTAAATCAGGGCATCAAAATTATATAACGGTGAATTTTTCATAATTTTCTGAGACAGTCGAATTTTTGGGTAAAAATTAAATATCGTTTAAATATATAATATGTTTTATGACATCATAATGACCCAATAGTGATGTAAGAAAACACTATAAATTATATTTTCGGCCAATATATGTTTTATCCTTAAAATAATTTTATTTTAGATTTGTTTGATTAATTTTATGATACCTTAGTGAACCCTTCATGACTTATAAAACATTTTATCTTTTTAAATTATTTTCTTTGAGAATGTGACTCACCTCCACATAAGAAACCCTAATATTTTAAGAAGTTCATCCATCGGCCTTATAAAATATTTTTTTTCACTCTCCTTTTTCAAAAGATATGGGAAAAACCATGGGCTGGTTTGTGGTTTTGATTATTTTAATGTGTGGTGTCCCAAACCTAAATAATAAAGAATTCTCTCTCCTTTCCTATAAAAACCCTTCCAAGATCCCACTTCTTCTTCACTAAAATACTTTAGAGTTCGTCCAACCTCTTCCCTCCTATCTCTATAATCCTCCTAAGGCACCCCAATCTCCCAATAATCCTCTCTTAAGCCTCTCCCAAGCCTTTGGGATCACACTTCCTAGTAAGGGATTATCACATTCCTTATTTATATCCAAGTTTCCTTATATTGTTATGCCCTTTTATTTTCAATTATAAATGTTGGAGTATAATTTCTCACCTTTCCCATACTTCCCTATTCATGTTTGAATAATTATATACCCCTTTTCTCTCACATTAATTCCTCCCATTACACCTGTTACCATGCCGAAATTCAGTAAGGAATTTCTCTCTCCTCATTTACATTCAAGAAATAATTTTTTATTATGTATCTAAATTCCATTAAATTTGTTGGGAAATGTATCTATATGACCCCCCTTACTGTACATTTATTTTACATATGATTAGACACCCATTTCTCTCTCATCAACCATTTTTATGAATTCTTATGTCACGCAGTTATGCTGCTGAAATTAAGCTACGTTTTTTCAAGCTAAGATCATTGTGTAGTGAATACCATACCCACATATCTATAAAGGGTATTCACCTTTATGAACACATACATATTGAATGGTACTTTCATGTATTTATTCCAAATTCATTAATTGTGGAATAACTTATGATGTTGATTGATTCTATGTTATATGATCCATGTGGCACACTTTTGCATGAAATGAAATGTTTAATAAGGGTGCACCCTAAGATCACTCCAATGCATTAGGTAAAGCATAGTATCATGATAAGTCATGTAAAATTAGTTTTTACTCATGCTAATTTAATTGAAATGAGGTTTTACTCGTGCTTCATGTGAAATGAGTGTTGACTTATGCTAATTCAATTGCAACGAGAGTTTACTCATGCTTCATGTACAATGAGGGTTTACTCATGATCCATGTGAAATGAGCCTTGGATCATGCTAATTCTATGTTAAGTGTTGTTGCCACATCACCATGTTATGATTTTCATGCTTTATCATGCCTTTATGTTCATGTTTCTCTTGTGCTCCATTGATATGCCTATTGGCTAACATGTATTGTATTTCATCATGTTATTCCATGTTTATTTCCTTACTCAGCCTTATAGCTCACCCTTTTCTTATTCATGTCCTCAGGTTATCCCATTAAATGCTAAGTACAAGGGAATTTAGTGGTCATGTAAATGAATTTTTCTATAAAGATGTTGTGTTTCATGTTTTAAGTTGTTATGTAATGATCCTAAGCCCCAAAGACACTAGACCTCTCAATATTATATGTTGTATCAAGTGAAGTTTATGTAATAAATCATGTTTAAGTGTGTAATAAAGATTAAGGTTGTCATAAAGCCATGTTGGGAATCTTGAGAGGTTCTATAGGAAGCCTTATTGGATAGCCGGTATCTAGGTACTGGGGAAGACTCAGGAATATAAGATAGAACTGGGAGATGTACCAAGTGTTTGTATCTGGGATTCAACTGCATATAGAGGTCATGGTAGAGAAATTAGTACCCAATAGTGGGGTCAGTGACTGGTGGATGATGCATTACCATGGGAAGGCCAGGCCTTAGCCAGTCAGGCTTTATGTTAGGTGCATGTTGTTGATCTACCAGTGTCAAAGAAGGATAGTGATCTGACGATGGTTAGAGGTGTGTCATGGGCATTACCTGTTTCTTTTTTTTCTGGAATGTGTTTTTAGGCATGTCTAGTTTTGGGTACACGTGGTGCATGAGATGTATGTTTTTTTGGACTGACCAGATGCTGGTTAGTAGGTTGGAATCGGCTCATATGTGTGACAAATATATATATGAGGTGTGTGAAACCATGTTTTTTTATGATCATCAATGGATGTGTGTCTTGATTAAGGTGCATTGGCATCTGGTCATCAACGTGATGCAAGATTTTATGGGTTCTAGATGTGGCATGGGTATTGTGATCATTTTATGAGATATAGGACTTCATGAGTGTCATATATGACATGGGAACGAGATGGGCATCTGATGATGTGTGGGAATTAATGAGTTTAAAAAGTGACATGAGCATGATTTAAACACCTAATGAGGTGAAGAATTGAAAATTCATCACAATAGTTCTTTTGAGTCCAAGGATGGTCGGTGTACCATCGTAAAAAAAATTGTGTTGGGAAGTGATCGGGTAGGTAATTCCTAAGGTGGGGTGCACCTTGAGGAAAATTGACCTGATATTGACTAGGGTAGATCGGGGTGATTTGAATGAGATGGGTATGTTCAATAACATATTCAAGTAAAGAATGATAGTTTAGGTATGATATATGTTAATGTGGGGAGATTGTAATGTCTCTACTTTTGAATGGGTCATTTTTTCAGGTAAATCTGACCTTTTGAGTTGGTGGTCAGACCAACCCTTTTCTTGAACTTAGGAACCTCATTAAAGGGATTTATTTTAACTCCATACCTTGTTATATCTGTGTTATTTATTTTGGTGGATGACTCGAGTTTTTGGACAAACACTGGAGGAAGGATAGATGGTCAGGGATGTTGAAAATAGATCCATCTAGAAGTACACATAGTGTAACACTTACACGATGTGTAAGTGATATGCACGACATGTAGCATGGCGTGAAGTCTTGAGGTTCGAAACCAATTAATTCATGTTGTGTAAATGGTTTACACATAATGGACTTAATAAACAATATGTACTATTTACACATTGTGTAAGTTCTGGGAAATGTTTTTTTTTAAGATCTAGGGGGCTCGACCCTCCTCATTTCTTCATACACAAAGGATGAAGTGCCTTGGGGTCTCAAAAAACTCCCATTCCCTCTATTAGGGATCTTGTTTTCTTCATCATATAAGCTCTAATATTTGATTCGTTGGTGGAAACAGATCTGTCTTGATATGTCCTTCGATATGCTAGCCTCTTTTCTTCTTTTTTCTCGCTATATGGTGCACTAAATCCATGTGAAACTTTTTACCCTATTTTTAGGGTGTTCATCTAAAATTTTTATTGCTTCCAAATCATATCAATTTATAGGTTGATATAGTTTGAGAAAGAATCTACCAACATGATGTAGGTGGTTCTTAGCTTTCTCTTTGATCTCATGCTGTTTTGAGAGGTTTGTTCTTGAGTGCATCGTTGGGTTATCGGAGAGAGACCCTAATAATTTAATGCTTGTATTTTAATTAGTTAATTGATCATATGGGATGCATCTGGGAATGTTCCCCCTAGACTAAAAATAGTATGATCATGGTGATAGGTTTCATACCTCATTTATATTAGTCCATGGGTGCTTTTTTATTAAATTAATTTATTATATTATATTGCTTGGGATGGTTCCATGTGAACATTATGGGATAGGAGGAAGGGATGAGGTGGTAATGCCACCTATATTGAGGAAATGTGGTCGACAGGTTAAGGGTGTGGCTCAGGATACATAAGGGGATGTTGATCACTAGGTTGGTATACATGGTCATTGGATTAGGGAGAAAATGTCATCAGGTTTTGGGCATGGTTGAGTGATTGAGATGGTGTTGACCATCAGGATGAGAGACATGGTCACATGGGAAAAAAGTGTTAGGATGATGTGTCTTATGTACTTTTTTAGTGATTTCCACTCATCGTGATTGGATGATGTGCCATTCAAGTTGTTTTTACACATATAGGACTCAGATGATGAGGTTTTTTTGAACAATCATGTGGGTAGGGGCCTTTATTAGTTATGTATTTGGATGTTGTTGAACATCAATGATGTTGGAGGTGCTTGGCATAGAAATCCACATAAATGGTGAGGATCCATCGGTTGATGGTGATGAGACCATCGGTTGGGTATGAGGCTCCCCGTATATTGAGGTTATTGGGTCGGGATTATTTGGGAGGATGAATATCACCATTCCTTGGGGTTTCAGCTGTTGAGACGATGATGTTTGTTATATAGAGGATAAACACCATTTTTCCTTGGATGTCAGGATTTGAGCTAGTGGGGATTATTTTGAGCTTAGTTTTAGGGATTAGGTACTTGATTTGGAATTCCTTTAGGATTTCAGTTATTTGATTATGACGTGGGAGGTTTTGGGTGGCATGTGGTGCCAGTGATACTTTTTCAGGATGTGTCTGAGGTCTCTTTAGCTTGTTACTTTCTAGGGGATGCCTTGGAATTTATTATAAGGATCCTCTCCACTAATGTTATATGTGTGTGTGTGTGTCACCATATTCCATATATATAACTGTTGGAACATGGATTTCGAGCGATGGTTGAAGCAAGTGATTGCTTCCTTGTAGTTGCTCATCACAAGGTAAACAGGTATTTATTATTGATCATGTGTTTCCTATTTAATATATTTGTACTATACATCTACTTTATCACATGTGTAATATAGTCAAACATTGGTGGTGACCTACTGAGATTTATTCTCACACCCTACATAATTCCTCAGGACATGTGTATATTTTATGCTTTTAAGATCAGGTAAGGGATTGAGCTCAGGAGCTGGACCATGGTGATCATTTTGGGCTATTAACAAGGGATTCATGGCAAGGGACCTTGGGTTCCTATATCATATGGAGTTTAATTTTATATCTTTTGAGTTTTTGTATCAGCATTATTATTATATGTATGTACTAGTGGTTGTCCATGGGTGATCCTTTCTACTTATTGACTTATATGACCTGATTTTTATGCATGTTTTATAAATTGTATCATGTGTTGTTTTATCTTACAAATGGAAATATTGATCTTGTTTATTACTAATGATTTTTTATTGTGCTTCTTCTATTGCGGGTTACTTGTCCATATGTTTTATGGTCTTTTCTTCTGCTATGTTATATTTATATAGACCATTATTATTATCATTAACAAAAGGTATAGTCTCCCCACTATCACCTCTTTACATCATTGCTTCTCGTTATAAGCCTTTTGTGTATAGGGAGGATCTCCTAACGTCTAGTGGTCAACCAGCTTTGAGCACCATTTGAGTAGAAAAATAGGTCGTGGTGTTACAGTTTCATCTTTTAAAACTATTCGTTCCCATATTTAAAATGTTTTTCCATTTATTTTTATATATTTATATGCATTTTGTAACAAATATATATATTAAAAAATGTATATATGTTCTTGTTTTTTTATATATACATTTTTTAATAAAATTGTACCTTTACCAGCGTTTTATTTAGTGTCGATAAATGTAAGTTAGCAGTGAAAAAATATTGATCTCTTTATTTAAGATAAAAAATTTATATATTTTGAATGCAATGAATGATTTGTAACTTTAATTTTTAAAGGAATCAATTAATTGATCATTTATAATTTTATAAATTTTATAAATTTTAATATAATAATTTTTATATATTAGTAAAATTATATATATATCATATTTATATAAAAATATTAATTAGTTTTAGTCTATTTTATTTTAAATATAAGTCACAATAAAATTAATATTATATGTTTTTTATATAGTTGGATATACACACATGTGTGTTGGGTTCACACACACACATGTGTCCTTAGGTTCATTAGACACCCTTTCACGTACGAACACACACACATATTTATATGTGAATAAAGATAGTCATATATGTAAATAAGTAATTGAATAAATGAAAAACATAAAATATTTAAGTTAACTAATATTTATAATTTTTTTAATTTTGTAATTAAAAAAACTATAAATATTATAAAAAATAAATTATTAATTAATATTTATATTTAAGTAATTGGTAATTTATATTTATTTTAAATATTTTTATATGTATAAAAATAATTATTTATGAATATAATTATACATTTTATATAATTAGTGATGTATTTTTAAATATATATATATATATATTTATTTATATAAATCTATTTTAGGTAAAGGTGATTACAAACTTCAAATGCTTACACACCCAAGCACCCTAGTAGTTCAAGATTCATATCACCCCACAGGGAATGAAAATCACCTACCAACCCTATTTTATTACATATTAGTTTTCTCTGAAGGCCCAAGGTTTGTTGGATCGTAATCCCCAATGATGATTTAACCCAAAGTCCCATGCATTTACTATCCAAATCCCATGGAAGATAGTTTAATGAGCATCATTCCACTCTTCTTGCACCTCTGGACACCTTTCATATTTTTATTATCCTTTTTTTGTGTTAGACACCCATAGCACCAACTTCAACAGCTCATTGAGATGGTCACGAATTATGAATTCCATCCGCCTAATGCGCCTCCTGGTGCTTTCATGCATCAATAATTTCAATGGATCACTGCATAGGCACTAAGAACCATAAATGCTTCCCATACCTAAGTTTCCCCTGGTGTCCAACTTAAAACTATATTTTACACCTATCATCACCGGCATTGTCCATGTTACAAACCATGGTATAGCCAAGAGGTACATTGGATGGTGAGAAGGATTTCAACTATTATTCTAAAGACTTCTCTTGAAACATACTTGTAAACATGACATGTCATGGCCCAAGGGTATATCACATTGTGTTAGACCCATGAGACCTACAGGTGAAGATCCTTTAGGATGGTTTTGTAAATATTGTTGTATTTTTTGTCAATATTGTGTTTGTGAATGTTTTTTTATTTTAGGTGAAAATGAGTTATTGAATAAGTGTGTGTTACTTCTCTTACAAATTCATAAGATTCTTTGTTGATCCTAAAAATTTTTAACAACATGATTCCTAAAAGTTCTCATGGTTTATGAAAAAGTTATCTCATGAAGTTCCCATACATAGACAGTTTTTACAAAGTTTAATTTACAAAATTATGAAGTTATAGGCTATAAAAATTTCAAAGTTATGAACTTATGAAGTTATTGTTGTGTAATATTTTTTCTATTAATTAATGTTTAGAAAAATATTGATCAGAAAAATATTTTTTACCACCATCAGAAGAAGATTTAGTCTATCTATTGGATATAGAAGTCTGAAGCATACCATATGAAGAGAGATTATGGTTAACGAAGTTCCATCAGATATAAATATTTGATGATCAATGAGGATCCAATAGAAAAACATTTATAGATTTCATCAAATGAAAATTTACAATGTTGTTCCAGATAAAGAAATCTATGGAGTGCACCAAAAAAATAAATTTCAATATGATCAAATAAAGAATAATTATCAGTCTGATTTTAGTAGATTGAACTTTTTATGAATATTGATCAGACATAAGATAACTAAAAATAGATATTCCAACTCATCAGATAGATCAATACCAAACAAAATTATTTGAGTCCATCAAACATAGGAAACATGCGAAGAGAACTAGATTAAGTAATCTTATGTTTATCCGAAGGAGATGATAAAATCAATAAGAATTGGACAAATTATCACCAGATGAAGTGTTACTAAATAGATGAGTTCTTATGAAGATCTCAAAGTGGAGGAAAGTTTATATTACCATACGGAGTTTCCTTAGTCTTTATGCACTCTAAATATTGTGATGGTTTTGAGTTTTTCTTTCAACATTTTTAAATAAAACCAATATTTAAGGAAGTTTTAAAGAGACCATTGATGATGAGATTTAAGGAAACTTCAATGAATAATATTGACTCTGAAGTTTCAAAATCTTTGAAGTAATCCCTATGAAAGTTGATTTGAGTGGGAAATTAAAATTGGAGCATGTGATACATCCTTGATTTTTAGAGGAAACATGGATATATAAATGGTTGATGGAACATTGAGAAATTGTTGATATAAATACTATTGAGTGAAATTGATGAAGTTTTTTTGTGATTGGAACAACATGAGTTTCTGACAAGGAATTCACTTGGTTGATAAAGAAGCACTAGATAGAGTCATACCAGAAACAATTCCATCAGACAGAGAAACATCAGACATAGGTGTTGTAGACAAATTCATACCAGACTGAGTCACATCATATGAATACATACCAGATAGAGAGGTACTAAACATATATTTTAGATAGTTTCTATGAGCTACTGTCAATGTTTTATTATTATGTTGGCTCATAAGTATAAGATAACTTTTTAACTTGTGAGAACTAGTATAATTTACTATAGAGAGATAGAAGGATCTTGATGAGAGTCATTTCATTATATTCACTTCATTTATAGTGGATATCCATAGATTAAAGTGAGTCAACATAATAAGGACTAGGAACCCAGATTGGGATCAATCCTTATAAAAACATGTGTGCCTTGATTTATTAATTTATATTTTCATCCCAGTGAATTTGAGCTATAAAGTTGAGAGGATCAAAAATTTAACAGGTTTTAGGGGTTAATTTCAAGAGAAAGGACATTTTAAAAGATCACCACTGACTCACACACCTTTATTATTAGTTGGAACATTCCTAATAACTTCAAGTTGTATCAGAGCATCCAAGTTACCTCTATAAGATACCTATATTTCTAATCATGTATAATATTAACTTAGTCAATAACATATATACTCCCACTTTTAACAGAAGAAATTATCATGGATGGAAAAAAAATAATAATACTCTATCTTTTGTCTCTTAGAATGGAGGTGATTGATGTAGCTATTGTAGGATTTCCACTCATAAATAAATATTATCCTTTGACATTTTCTAGAAAAAGGAATCTCGGCGTTGATGTAAAATCATAGAAAGTTATTATCATGTCCTTATCAAAAAGTGTTTATATGAAGGTAATGGGTCTCAAATAGAAAAGGTAAATTGAGACAAACTTGAAAAAATATTCAAGGGAAATATAAAAGTTAATTAAGAAAAGCTTTAAATATATAGATACAAGTTTGAAGATATATAGATAGAGGAAGATGAAACTAATAATTATTACTTCACCATAGTTAATAAAATTGTTATCGACATAAAAGGATTTAGGGATGTCTTGGAAGATTCAAATATCATTAAAAATTGATGAGGAACTTTCTAGATAGGTTTGATCCTTGAATATCTACTTTACAATGTAAAAATGATTTATCCCTTGATGAATTACATAACTTTCTTATTGTGTATGAAATGAGGAAATATACAGAATTCAAAAAGAATATTAAAGAAGAAATAAATTTTGAAAATATGAGGAAGTTGAAAATTTGATAACCTAAACATGAGTTAATGGGCCTCAGTGAATCAAAATATAAAGAAGTTGATACTGAAGTGAATGATAGAATTATATCCCTTATCTCTAATAATTATTGAAAAGATAGAGGTGGGCACAAAGGAAAACTACAACTTAAATTTTTTGAGTGTAGAGGCATAAAATATTTTGTAATGAATTTTAAAAATAAGAAATATGGGAAAATAATTATGATGATTATGAATAATATCCTTAAAGGAATAATTAGATAAAAAATTCTAAGAAAATTGGTCAATCGGAAGTTAGAAATTTTTCATTAGAAGAAACAAAAGAAGTGTGTTAAGTAAAAGGGAATAATATGACTCTACTGACAATAGTTCATCAAAATTTGAAAATTTTGAGAAGTTTATAACCTTCATGGATCATGTTGAAAGAATGAAAGATGCTTAAAATAGAGAATATGAAGAAGGTGAAGAAACTTATAGGGAATATCTACTGAGATTAGAACTTCAAACATGTCATGAGAAAAAAATACTCAAGAAAGAATCTAGAGTATTGAAGATGTAAAGTGAAAATATGATTGAAGGGAAAGAAGAATTTATTAAAAATTAATACGGGTATATTAAAGAGATTAAAAACCTTAAGATAAAAGTTACAAAACAAGAGAAAATGGTGAAATATCTTGATGAAAAAATTACTTCTAAGGAAGAATAGAAATTTAAAACACAATCAATATGTATTGAGTATGAAAATAACTTGAAGAAAATGATATATAATTTCAAAAAATATTCATAGGTAAAGGCTGAAAAATCTAAATCTGTTGGAAGAACTCATCCCAGGAATCAGGTAAAATCTACACCCACTAAAATTAAAATTTCATCATATTTCACTAACCAAGCAGATGTATGAATAAAAAATGGGTTAGATTGGGTTGAGAAATGATTCAAAAAATACATCACATCAATGGAATTTAAAATTAACTACCAAAAGAATAATTCCCCACACCAAGGGAAATCATATTCTATAAAGTATGTTGAATCGCAATTAACTTATCCTAGGGAAAACCCATAATTTTATAAAAGATCATTGTTCAATAGATATTTTAGGTGTTTTGGTATATATGGGTATAAAACATATAATCATTGTCAAAACATTAATCTCCCTGAGAGTATTCATGAATTGAGGGAGAACACTAGTGGAAGAAAGGAGAGTAACTTCCTAAAATTAAAAGAAGAATGAAAATAAAATTTAGTAGAAGATAAAAAGCTCTCAAGTAAAAACTTATTTTTTTATTAGGAGGAAATTTAAATAATGTGTTTCCAAATAGATCACTCTGCTAAAGTTTTTTTAAGACACTTCTATGAAAAAATAATTTTATTGGAAAAGAAAAGGAAGTTTGGAAAAGGAATGTTTCACTGGTACATATTATATTTTCCATGTCATGTTTCTAACATTGGTTATCTTTAACCGATGTGAAAAATTAAACCACAAGATATTTCATGTCAGTTATTCAATAAACGATATGAATTGTCTTATTTTTTACATCAGATATTGGATAACCAATATGAAATATCTTGCACTTTAATTTTTCACAGCGGTTATCCAATAACCAATGTTAAAAAAATTATTTTCCACATAAATTATTAAATAACTGACATGAAAAATTAAACTTCAAGATATTTCATGTCGCTTATTCAATAACTGATGAAAAAAATCTCATTTTTTGTGTCAGTTATTGAATAAACAGTGTTAAATATCTTATTTTTACAAGATGGTTAATAAATAACTAATTTTAAAAGGATTTATAATTTTAAACTAGGTTAGTAAGAGTCATTTTAGTTTCTTTATTTCACATGTGATCTCTCATTTTTCTCCCATGCAGCAAACCCTAACCCTTAAAATATTCAATTAGTGCCATTTAATATCTTCATTCTTTGATCTCTATCATTAAATTTCTTATTTCTTCAATCTTTGGCTTTTAATGTCTTTTATTTGGTATCCACCACTGCATCCACTATCACCAGTCAGTTAACCACCACTCACGCATAGTGTCGCTTGTACCGGTTTTGATTTTAATCTAAATTTAGTGTTTATTATTTCTATTTATAATGAATTATAGATATTTTTATTTTTATTTTTATTTTTTATTTGATGTCAATTTATATTTGAGTTGGTATCTACCACCATCATCCATAGTCACCCACCATCGACTACCACTCATGCTTATTCTAGTCAGTGTCTCTAATCCTAGTTCTGATTTAAATTTACGGTTAGTGTTTATTGTATCCATTTTCCATGAATTATAGCTATTTATATTTGTAGTTTAATTTTTATATTCTATCTCTTTATCTTTGAGTTATAATCTACTACAATCAACCACCGTCAGCTGCTTGTGACTTATTCCTATTGGTGTCAGCTTCACAGTCATCCTAGATATGATATCAATTTATGGTTTGTGTTTTTTTTCTGTTTTTCATGCATACAATATATTTTCATTTTAATTTTTATTTATAGTTCAAATTTTCTATTGATATCACTTTTTATTTCAGTAACCATCCAACGCTACCCATCATCAGTAACCGATTGTTCCTTCTTACCATCAGTGTCAGCTTCTCAGTCATCCTAGTTCAAAAATCAATTTACGGTTTGTGTTTATTGTTTTGATTTTTTTGCATCCAATATATTTTTATTTTTATTTTTCATTATTCACACATCTTAGATATTTTTTAAATTAGGAATGATTGATTTTAGATTAATTTTGTAATTTTTTATTAGATAATAATAATTTAATATGTTCAAAATTATATTTTTGTTTACTAAATATGTTTTATTTTTTTATGAAATGTATTATGGTATTTTTTATTTTTTTATAAAAGTAAATTTGTAATTAAATTATAAATTATATTAACATATTTTCAATTTTTTTATTTGTTGTGGATAATAATGATTCAAAGATGGATTAATTTACTTTGAATAAGTGATGATTATAAGGAAAGTGTTGATGATTTTTCGGAATTTTCTTAAAGAAATGTTCCAAAAAAATGACATGTTTTTTGGTCCATGTATTGTAACAAACCGTGTTTTAGAACCAGATAAAAATCCAAAGGAATTTGAACTTTTTTAATTTTCTAGATGGAACATTTTTAAAACAAATATTTGGGATAGAATTATGAGTTTTGGAACACTTTAAAGTGTTGTTTTTAGAATTAGGTAAAGTCTTGAGAGGTTTCTCGGGTGTCTCATTGAGTTTTGGGAGCACTAGGGTTCAAAAATAAAAGTTTGGAGGGTTTGTATAGGGTGCATAGTGTTTCTAAAATTTTGGAGCCCCTTAGAAGAAAATGGTATGGATGCAGGAGAGGAGAAGAAACTCCCCACATGAGTTGCGCATGGTTTACCCAAAATATGTGCCTTTCTCGCATGGGTAATGCCATTTTGGGAAATACCTAGGAACTATTAATCGAACATTTGGCGCACAGTTAGGGTAAACATGTAGTGAAAACCATGTGATTTGATTTCTTAAGTAGTGGGTGTTTCATAGTTGGCATACAGTTTGGCTAAACCATGCGGCCAAATTGTGTGACCTAGGTTTTGGGGTGAAATTACATTTTTTCTCTTAATGAAACCTTTTATTTCATTTTATTTATTTTCCTTCTTTATTACTATCCTCTAGCCATGTGAGGATCTCTTTGATCTATGGGTTTATCTTCTAAATCCTAATCTAGGATTTTTAATAAATCCTTTTCCCATCATCCAAATCAGTCATTGTTAATCTCTATGTATCTACATTGGTAAGTTCTCTATTCCTTTTTTATTGTTCTTCATTTAATCTTCTATCGACAAAGTTATTGAGGAGAAAGCTCCTTTCCCTTATTTTTAGGGTTAATATTTTTTTATTATATTTATTCCAATTCAGATCAAATCAAAGTTTGATATTGTATGAGTAGATCATCCTAATTATGAGGTAGGTGATCTATAATTTTTTCTTCATGTTTTTGTCATTTTAGGAATAGTATTGTTGTTCCACACATCGTCCTTTATCGTGCGTTACTTTATAGTTTGTTCCTTTGTATCAAATTGAACTTTACATCATAATATATTTCCTTTTATCCTTATATAGTAAATTAGAGTATTATTCCCTTAACAATGTACACCCCTTGGGTGTACTGATGTGAATTTCTCTTTTTAATTAAATGATTAAATGCCTAAAGTGCCTTCTAAGCATTTGAATTGGATTAATAGTGGGATTTTCCCATGTAGACACTTTCCCTTGAGATAATGGTACCTCCTAAGTGAATGTTGAACCTTATGATTTTTTTTGATTGACAGTTTTAAATGTTTCTTTAAAGAAAAATGAACTAAGATTCTTGAATGAAATGAATAATTGTGATAAATGAATTGTTTATGAACAATTCCATTTTTTATAATAAAACCCATTTGATGAGGTGTGTTGTCTTCTAAATTAAAAAATTTTAATTTTTTATTCCTATCATTCTTGAATTATGGATTTTATTTTTTCATATGGATTTTTCATAGTGTTTTATATGCGGAATGTTAGTACATAGTCCCTTTTATGTTATTAAATGGAGTTTTCAATTCCTTTATAAGTGTTCATAGACCCCAATGAACCTTATAAGTGCATGACTTGGCCAATCTAAAGAAAATTGACTAATATACCAAGCACATACTAAGGGATTAACCTACTTAATGAATGGGATTACCCATATAGGTAATTTCCCATTTAGACCGTGGTACCTTCTAAGTACCTCTTAAACCATATAAATCGAATTTCCATGTTTTGTTGAATTTAATGGAATATTGTAAATGGAATAGAATATTAATTATTCTTTTCTTACCTTAAATGAAATAGTCCCCTTTTAATGGTTTATAAGGGTGGTATGGTCATACCTATTGCGTATGCTTTGTAAATGCTTATTATAAAATGTGATGTCTTAATGGAATTGAACTTAGATATTTGAAATTCATGAGAGGTATTACATTATTTATTATATTATAAGTTTGAATATGACTTAATATTGGCTTGATAAATATGTTTCATGATATTTTTTTCCTCATTCCTTATATTACAAATGAATATGACTTAATATGGGCTTGATAAATAAGTTTCATGAGAGGTTTTTCCTCATGCCTTATATTACAAATGATATGCCTTATAAATAGGTTGTGGATTGTGTTAAGGGGTGTTGACTATAGTGGATAATCACACTCCCTTACATAGAGTGTTGAGTATGGAATCTCACACTTGTGATACTATATGGTCGTTAGGCTGAGGAGCCACATACCATGATTAGAGTGATGCTATAGTGGCTCACTCACCATCCCGAGTGTAGTAGCATGGTGTCTATCACTCTATTGGGATGTAGGGAATTTACCCTATTTCTTTAGTTTCTAGACTTGTTTATACTGGTTATGGATGTCTGAGTTATTCCCTGGCCCATCTAGCAACTAGTATTCCAGGTATATGGACATTAGGCATCAGCATACACTTGGTTCATGTAAGTGGATTCAATATATAACCAAACTATATATATATATATATGATTATTACTATATATATAGTTACTATTCATATATCTTATTTTGACTATGAAAAGAAGCACGTATAGCCTCCATGTGTCCCTTAGTAACTTGGGAAAGTTTTTGTTATTTATTCAGTTCTTTTATCTTTCTATTATACATGCACAATAATTTACATTATTTTACACATATATTGGATTTAGTTGTAGACTCTATGGGTGGGAACCAACTTGGATTATTATATCACACCCTTCTTAGGGCAATATTTCATGGGAGTACCCAAGTACACCTTATATTTGTAGGACCATGGTTGATTTATTGTGTTGTTTTGCTTGTACTTGGGAGTTAGGAGAATAGGACTAAGCTGGAGCTCAGGATACTTGTGGAAATCACCCTTGGGGATTTAACTTTATTTTATTAATTTTTCTGTATTTTATCTTTTATTATGCTTTATGTCTACTATTTTAATTTAAGTATCATTATCTATACATGCATGCATCTTTGTATATTGGCATTGTTCATTGATTATTTTTAGTTTATATTATTTTTCTATTGTTATGTCATTAATTTATTATTGTTTCCTCTATTTTTGTCCTTTATTATATTATATATCACAGTGCTACTTGTATCATGAGGTTATAGTCTCCCCATTATCACATACTTACACCCTCACTGTTATTTGGCATCATATAGTGTATGGGGAGGTTCACTTGAGGCCATGTGACGCACTAGTATGACCATCGTCTTAGTGGTGAGTCAGGTCGGGACGTTACAAAGTGGTATTAAAGGTGTTTCATCTCTTTTGTCTTACTGTTTTGAGTTGGTAGACATGAGATTATGAATGGGTATGTGCTTGGTAAATAGTCATGTCTGGGACTGATCTCCCCACCCATAAGGAAAAGTCCAAGTGGCTAGGGATGGGATTTTTTTCATGTCATTCGTTATTGCAGTTGATTATGATTTCACCTGTAGTGGCTAGTGTACTTTTCACTACATATTAATTTATGGGATTGTGTAATTTTACACTTAGCCCGGGATGGAAAAGAAGTGACATTATATGCATCATCATAAGTATATATAAAATTCATAGGCCATGCATATTCCATGCCATGTAGTTTCATTTATAGATTTCTTTATGATTTTTATGTGTGCCTTAAGTGTTATTCCATGCTTATCCTATTTCTATTTAGTCTTTTTTAGCATTATTGCTTATATAATTCTTTGGTGATTATATGTTATGCTCTTGTTTTCTTTAAAATGCATGTTACATGTCATGCTGCCTATTTATATATAATTTTCCTCTATGTTTACATCTTATAATAACATTCTAGTTATGTTTTTGATATATGTAAATGGTTTCATGGGTGAAATTTAATGGTTATGATTAAATGGGGACCATTTTTTAGTTTTAAGTTTTATGGGAGCTATATAATTGGGAAAAGGTTACCCAAATACTTGAACCATCTTTGAGATTTAGACATGTTTATAAACTATTGTTAAAACATATAGTATACTAAAGTTTAAACTCTGAAATAAATTAGTTTTTATTAAATTGGAGCTAGACATCGATCTATAAATTTTATAGGCACTTTATAGATTGGGGTGGTGGAAACCCATGTAATCGAACCTTTGTTTATATGACCATGTTGTATTTTGAAATGGTCATAAAGGAAGAGACTATTTAATTTTAATCTGAAATGAATTATTTTCCTTATAAAATGCACAACTGGACCCAAGTAGGTCATTTAAGGCATGTTTCTTATGAGATAACCCTCTATGATTGTTATGAAATTTGATAGTTAAGAAACTGCTATTTGGTTTCTTTTTGAAGAACCCAGGTTGGCTTAATGGGACCCTCATAGGTCACCTTACTTGTTATAACTTAAAACAGAATTTATGTTGATAAATTTCCTAATATATAATAGGATATCATTAAGTGTTTAAAGTTTAAAAAGATTTTGGATAAGACTTTCTTGTTATTATTAATGTTCTGTTTTAAATCTTTTAAATGTTTAAATATTGAAATCAATTAATGTAATGGCCTTAAAACGGAACCCTAGGTAGTGTCCTCTATTTATACCCTTTTGTAAGGGTAGTTTAAGTTTCTCTTTGAGTTTCCTTGAAACAGAAACATGAATGTTTTTCATAGGCATTCTTTCTCCTTTTTAGTAATGGATTAAATGATAGGATCTTGAGCCGGTGACTTCTATTGGCATGACCTAGTGATAGAGCCAACATTTTTCTTTCGTAAGAGGCTAGAACATGGTAGGTAGCACCCATAGATCTTGAATTCCTTTATAATGTTGTGATTTTTATGACATTTGGTTCTATTCATGTGCCTTTATCCCTCAAAGGAATCATATTTTCTAATGAAACCCTTGATTGGATGGGTGGTCATGTTTTTCTTGGAATTTTTATGGGAGTGAACATCAAGTAATTCTCGGTTTCAAAAGGTTATACATGCATCAATCATGGTCAGATTCTTTGTAGGTCTCATGACCCTTCCCTCTTTCCTTGGGTACCTCAAGAAGTTGTCAGTCTATTTTATGTTCATATGAGATAATGTGATTTTGATCCAGTTTTTATATAAGTCACTTGACACTTGAATACATAGGGTTGATAATCCTATGGGTAGTATCTAGGATGTTTTTTCTTACTTATAAAACCTTGTGGTAGTATATGTTCACATAAGCGGTATCCATATAGTTCAAAATGATTTAATGAACCAGTTGAGTTTGGTGGAATTTTTGAGCTTTTTGTTGTTTAGTACATACTCAGGTCATCTTTGAAGTAGAGTGACCTAGGCGTTAAAGGAATAAAATTCACCCCAATCCGTGGGATAACATTTCAATGAGAATCGAGTGTTTTGACATGTCGATCAAGTTGGTTATAGACCGTATTCCAAATACTATGATGTATGTGAGGATAGAATTGAGGAGCATAACATTTTTTTTCTAAGGTGTTTCTGATTTGGAATGCTTATGAGTGACTAGTCTATTCCTTATTTCGACCATTAGAACACTCCTATAGTGGGGAGCGTTATATAAAATTTGGTAAACAAGTCCTTCTAGGTGAAAGGAACACAGTTGACAGATACAATTTAAAATGTTTACTTATGTTTTTTGAAGCTAGTGAGGCTTGAAAGTTTTGAATCATGTTTGTTCTTGCTTGAAATAATGAATTTGGAATGGTTTACTATGTATAAAACCCTTAAGAAATATTGTTGTTTGTGGTTGGACTCTGGTAGTAAATCTTGAACAATCACGGGATGCCTTGGATGGTGGAGGCATCATGGTTCACTTAATGATGATGCATTGGTAGGTGAAGTTGAGCTTCTTCCAAGAAGTCAAAAATTAGTTGTTTGACTATTTTTTCTTCTTAGTAATCTTTTAAATCCTCTTATTGTACTATTATTTAATAAATTATCATGTTCCCTATCTTGACATTATCCTCGATGCACTAAGAGAGTGTTGGTCTTACACCATGCTAATGTTTTAAAAGATTTTTCATTTGGGGTATGATCTCTATCAAGTTTCAGGCTATACACATGGTTTTCTTCGAGGCTTGGTTAGTTTAGAGTGATACCTGGGTTCCCATGTAGGAATTACTTGGATGGACTCTTGGAAACTGGATATTTTCTTTTAACTTGACCTCCAGGTGGATGCTACTCTAGGCTCAGTTGGTTATCCGAAGAGGATGTCTTGGACTTTCACCAACATCTATCTTGTAAAAATGTAGTATGGACTACCCTAAGTTAGTTCCATGGACTCAAGTTCATTGAATTGGGGGTTACCCCAGACTTACTGTTAGGCTCGAAAGTGTAGTTTAAAAGGGGTAATAATTCAAGTGGGGTGGATCTGAATTACACCCTTAATCATACTAAGGCACGACATCTTAAATGGATAGGTGAAGGTTTGAACATGATAATTTCATCATAAATCATGTATGGACTTTGGTGGATGTGTTTGTGGTGGATGCAAGATTCCTTGAAAGAAGGCATCACAGTTAAGTTGGAAGTGTGTCGGTCGTCTAAATCGGGAATTCTATGAATGGTTTTCCAAATGTGGATCGACTTGTTATCCCTCTTGTTCAATGGATATGGTTGAGGGGAACCTTTTTTAATCATGTATTTGGGTCAATTTGAATGTGGTTTAAAGGTAGGTCGCGTCCTCCTAAAAATCCAGTGTGATCGGTTTTAGCTTGTTCGGTCGGAATTTAAAATTTTCATTTAGTGAGTTATTTGTTATGAACTTGTATGTAATATTGTTCACCTTGTTAAATAAACCATGATGGGAGAATTGTTAGAATGCTTAGTTCATGATTTGAAGGAAATTCTAACAGTGAAGGTATCGTGGTTCAGAATTGGCCCCTTCTAATGTTAATGCCTAATGTGGAGAGCACCTTTATCAAGATATTTAATGAGAGTATGACATGATAATGTCACTAACTAAGTGGTCTTGGGTAAGCATTGTCACAGTGTTTCAATTTATAAATTTTCATTGGATTGAGTTTTGATGGCTTAAGTGTCGTGTGCTTAAATGAATTCTTAGAGGTTCATTGGAAATTTGGAAATGAAACATGGCTGATTGAATGGTACTTCACGAACCCTATAGGTTAGGTGATGTTTTCATTATTCTCGAAGGATTTTTGGGGAAAAAAATTTATAAGGTAGGGAAGTTGTAACAACCATTGTTTTAGAACCAGATGAAAATCCAAAGGAATTTGAACTTTTGGAATTTACTGGATGGGACGTTTCTTAAACTGAGATTCAAAATAGAATTCTGAGTGTTAAAACACTTCAAAGTGTTTTTTTTTAGACTTGGCTAAATGCCCAAAAGGTTTCTTGGGTGCCTCTTCAAGTTTTAAAAGCATCAGGGTCTGGAAATAAAAGTTTGGAGAGTCTGTATAGGGTTCATGGTTTGTTTGAAACCATGCAGCCCCTTAGAAGAAAAATGTGCGGTTACAGCAAAGGAGAAGAAATGCCCCACATGGGATGCTCATTTTTTACCCAAACCATGCACTTTTCTCACAAGGGTAGTTCCATTTTAGGCAGTGCCTAAGCATTATTCATCACATGGTTGGTGCATAGTCAGGGTAACCTTCCAGCGCAAACTGTGGGAGGTGGTTTCTTAAGTAGTGGGTACCATATGGTTGGCACAAAGTTTCGCAAAACTATGTGGCTAAACCGTACGACCCAGGTTTTAGGGTGAAATTATGTTTTCCCCCTTAATGAAACCTTTTATTTATTTTTCTTTCTTTTCCTTCTTTATTCCTCTCCTATATCTGTATAAGGTCTCTTTGATTTTTAGGTTTCTTCTCCTAAGAATAATCTAGGATTCTTGATAAATTCTATGTTCGTCATTGAAATCAATCACCATCATTATCTTTAGATATGCATCGGTAAGTTATCGATTCCTTTTTGATCATTCTTTGTTTAATATTCTATCAACAAAGTTATCAAGGTGCAAGATCATTTACCCTATTTTTAGGGTGAATGTCTATTTCTTAGATTTTATCCAAACTGTATCAAATCAAAGCTTGATAGTGGATGAGTATGTTATCCTAAGTATGAGGTAGGTGGTCTATGAGTTTTTCTTAAAATTTTCATTGTTTTATGATTAGTATCTTTATGTCACATGCCAAACTTTTTCATGCATTGATTTATAATTGGTTCCTTCATATTCAATTAAATTTTTCACCATGATATATGTTCTTTGATCCATATATATTAAATTATAGGTTGATTCCCTCAATTATGGATACCCCTTGGGTGTGCCGATGTGAATTTACCATCGTAATTAAATGATTAAATTCCTAAATCACCTTCTAAGAATTCATCTTGGATTAATTATGGGATTTTCCCTTGTATACACTTTCCCTTGAGATAATGGTACCTCCTAAGTTCCATGTTGAACCTTATGAATTGTTTTTTTTTATTGATAGTTTATAAATTTTTCTTTAATGCGAATTAAATTATGATTCTTGAATGAAATGAATAATTGTGATAAATGAATTGTTTATGAACAATGTAATGTTTCTATAATAAAACCCCTTGGATGAGGTGATATTTCTTATAAATTACAAAGTGGTAATTTTTTATTCGTATGATTCTTGACTTGTGTATTTGAGTTTTCTATATGCCTTAAAAATAGTATTTGATATGTGGCATGTTAGTAAATGGACCCTTTTTATGTTATTAAATGGAGTTTCCCCTTTATAAATGTTCATGGACCCAAATACACCTTCTAAGTGCATGACTTGGCCACTCTAACCTAATTGACTAATGGACCGGGCTCCTCCTAAGGGATTTACTTAATGAATGGGATTACCCATGTAGGTAATTTTCCATTTAGACCATGGTACCATCTAAGTACCTCTTGAACCTTGTAAAGAGAATTTCCATGTTTTTTTGAATTTAATGGAATGTTGTCAATGGAATAGCATATACATCACATTTTTCCTTACCTTAAATGAAATGGTTCCTTTGAAATGGTTTATAAGGGTGGTAAATCTATGCTTATTTCTTATGCTCTATAAATGATTATTATAAAATGTGACGTCTTAATGGAATTGAAATTGGCTATTTGAAATACATAAGAGGTATTTACTTATGAATTATATCATAAGGATAGATATTTCTTAATATGGGATTTATAAATAATTTTCATGAGATGTTTTTCATCGTGACTTATATTACAAATGAATATGCCTTAATATTGTCTTGATAAATAAGTTGAATAAGAGGTTTTTTCTCATGCCTTATATTACAAATGATATGCCTTATAAATAGGTTTTGTATGATGGTAATGGGTGTTAATCATGGAAAATAATTTCAATCCCTTAAATTGGGTATTTAGTATGGAATCTCATGCCATTAATACTATATGGGTGTTAGGTTGAGACGCCATGTACCATGATTAGAGTGATGTCATGGAGGCTCGCTCACCATCCCGATTGTTGTAGCATGACATCTCTCACTCTATTGGGATGTAGGGAATGTACACTATTACTTGATATTATAGGATTTTTTAGATTGGTTATGGATATCTAAGTTACACCCTAGTCCAGCCAGCAACTAGTATTCCAAGTATATGTCCATTAAGCATCGGCACACACTTAGTTTATATAGGTGGATGCAATATATTACTAAACTATATGTATATAATTATTACTATATATATAGTTATTGGTTAGACATATTATTCGGGCTATGACACAAAGTAGGTATAGCCACCAAGTGTCCCTTAGGAACCTGGGTGGGTTGTTGTTATTTATTCAGTTTTTTTCTTTTTGTTATAACTACACACTAATTTACATTATTTTACACATGTAATATATTCAGTTGTAGAATCCATGGGTGAAAACCTATTGGGATTATTTTCTCACACCCTACTCAGGCCTCCATTGTACTGGGGTACCAAAGTAGGCCATATATTTGAAGAAACTTGGTTGATTTCTTGTGTTATTTAGCTTGTACCTATGAGTTAGGAGCACATGACCGAGTTGGAGCTCGGGATTCTCATGGAGACTGCCCTTAGGGATTTAACATTATTTTATTTCTTATTTTGTATTTTATCTTTTATAATGTTGTATATATACTATTTTATATTAGGTATCATCATATGGACATGAATTAATCATTGTATATTGGTGTTGGATATTGTTTATTTTTAGTTTATATTATTCCTCCATCTCCATGTCATTCATTTCTTACTTACTTCTCTATTTTCTGTCATTTATTATATAATATATCATTGTGCTACTCTGATCATTAGGGTATAGTCTCCCTATTATCACCTCATTACACCCTCTCTTCTAGTTAGTAGCCTCTCGTATATGGGGAGGTGCACTTGAGGCCATGTGACCCACTAGTACAGCCACCATCTTAGTGGTTATTCGGGTTAGGAAATTACATATATAAAATTTTTAAATATAAGGATGTTAAAAATCATAGAGATAAAATATCATTTAAATTTTCATAGTTTTAATTAAAGTTTTAGCACTTGAATTTGGTATGGTGAAACTGCATAGAATTTCAAATCTATTAATGATAATTCTTTTCAAGATGATAAGTCATATCAAATTGAATAAATTATTCCTGATATTAAAGTATAGGAAATTGAGAAAGAATCGAAAATTGAGTGTCAATATGGTGATGCTAAAAAAATTATATGGATTATATGAAACTTATGGTTTTATCAATGTTGTTAATATTGATTAACCTGAAGGTAAAAATGGATAGAGTGACAAGTATTCTATAGAGTTTCTATAATTGTTGAAATAAATACTTACTAAATAAAATGATCTTCCATATCAAAATTATAACGTAAAGAAAATATTGTACCCAATTGGATTTGGGTACAAGAAAATACATTAGTTTCCAAATAAACGTGTGATATATAGGAATAAATATGAATTTTTATCAGAGTTTCCTAAATGTTGTACATCACAGTATAAGTTAAAAGAAAAATCACAGGCTAATTTAGCATTTACAGAGACTCCTATTAAGAAGTTTTTGTATATTCCTATAATTCCTCATTTTAAATGTTTCTTTTATAATTTATATAATAAAAAAAGTTTAATATGTTATACAGATGAGCATATATGTGATAGAAAATTATATCATCTGGCTGATTTTTCACAGTGGAAGAAAATTAATCAACAGTTCCCTATATTTGAAAACGAAGTTATAAATATCATACTTGGAATGTACATGGATGGAATGAATCCATATCAAATATGTAGTAGAACATATAGTTTATGGGTTGTTTTATTAGAAATTTACAACTTATCTCCTTAATTTTTTATGAAGTGAAAATATTTCTTGTTGATTTTAATGATCTCTAGACCAAAACATCCCCGAAATGATATTAATGTTTTCTTATCATCATTAATTGATTATTTGAAACTATTATTGTAAGATGGTATTAGGGTGTATAATTCTTATAAAATGGAATATTTTCAACTGCATGCAATGATTATGTTCACTATAAATGACTTCCTAGCATATGGAAATTTTTCTATATATAGTCTTAAGGGTCATAAATCTTGTCCAATTTGTGAACAAGAGAC
The DNA here is from genome assembly GCA_963277665.1 of Viscum album. Lineage (NCBI taxonomy): Eukaryota > Viridiplantae > Streptophyta > Magnoliopsida > Santalales > Viscaceae > Viscum > Viscum album. The sequence goes on along the minus strand of OY728140.1, from coordinate 1,298,241,955 downwards.
TTCATATTATCAACTACAAAATGGGATAAAAATATTATACATGGGTCATAGATGGTTTTCGCCTACGGATAACTTTTATTAAAGATTAAAAAAGGTATTAAATGTCTTAAAATAATTCTATATTTCTCTAAAACATTTTTTCACTGATCATTATTTTGAGAGCATGAAAAATATTGATGTGACATTTGAAAAGATAAAAAAAAATGGTAATGATAGAAATATATGGAAGAAACAGAAAATATTTTTTGAGCTACCATATTGGAGATATAATGAGTTTAACCATAACATTGATATCATACATGTGGAGAAGAATATCTATGAAATATTTATTGAAAAATTATTAGATATTAAAGGAAAGAATTAATATAGGTGAAATGCAAGATTGTACTTACTCTCATTGGGAATATGTTTGGATTTAGCTCCCACTTCTGATGGAAAGTGAACATACCTACCTCTGGATTTTCATAAATTATCCAAGAGGGATAAAATTATATTTTTTCAGTTTCTTCATGATATCAAAGTTCCAAATAAATATTATTCAAATGTAAAAAAAAATCATTAATGGAATTGAAGTTAACAGGTATGAAATCTCATGATTGTCACACCATGATGAAAAATCTCCTACCAGTTTCATTGTGAGTGATATTTCCTATAAAGGTCATAATGACTATCATAAAGGTGTGTTATTTTTTTAATTTAATTTTTAAAAATGTGATTGATCTGAATTCATTGGAAAAATTGGAGAATGAATCAGTTTCTAAACTTTTTTAATTAGAAATATATTTTCCACCATCTTTTTTTGATATCATGGTGCATTTAATAGTTCATTTGGTATAGGAAATAAAGCTTTGTGGACCTGTATATATATGTTGTATGTATCCTTTTGAAAGTTTCATGAAGATATTGAAAGGGTATGTTAAGAATCCATATCGACCTAAATCCTCCATTGTAGAGAAGTATATTTTTGAGTAAGTTGTAGAGTTTTATACAAGCTACATTTTTACAGTGGAGCACATCGGTTTTCCTAGATCTCTCCATGAACAAGTCCATTGTGGGGGAAAGGGGATCAGTGGCTTAAAAGTAAACTCATTGATAGGTGAATAGATAAAGAAGGTATATGTATACATATTGAATAACATATATGATGTTCATACATATATAACATTTCATATTAATGTGTTAAAACAATTTTATCCAAAGAAGAAAGATGTGTGGATTTTGAATGAGTATAACCAGACTTTTTTCCATGGTTTAAAGAGACCATTATTGGTAGATCATATGCATTAAAAACATTGAACTGTTTATAGGGTGGTCCAAGTTAAAATTTGATAACATGGTCCAGGTATGAAATTAATGGCTATACATTTCATAAAAAATATCAGGACAACAAAAGTACAGTTCAGAATAGTAGTGTATTGGGGAACATAGAAGTAGGGAATTTTTTGAGTGTCAAGGAAAAAAACCCAATCTCTATATTAAGGGAATATTATGGATTCATTGAAGAAATATGAGAGGTTTATTACATTAAATTTAGAGTTATAGTGTTTAACTAAAAATGGATTATTGGTAACAATAGTTTCAGACATAATAAATATTTAATAACACTAGTTAATATAAATATAATGGAATACACAACTGATTCATTTATCATGACAAAAGAAGAAAAAAATTCTATGTTTTTTATCAATCTGATATGTAGTGTTCTATTTTTTTACAAGTAAAAAAATAGTATGTTGGTGATGATAAACATGAATAAGATGATTATTTATGTGGTATCTCTACTTATATGGAAATATTAAAAGATAATATTGATGAGCATGTCGAAGACATGGTTTGTGCCATGCAGAATGATCATGACGGAGAAATTTGGTAAAAAATCCTTTAGTATATTTTTAATATTATAGGTATCATATGTTTATTTTTGTTTTAATTTATTAAATTTCATAAAATGTTAGATATATTAGTTTTATTTTCTTTATTAAAACACACATTATAACTATATGTTAAATTTTTTTGTTTATATTAGTTTAGTTTTGTTTAGTTGAAGATTTTTACCCTTACGTAACTTATCTATTTGTTGATTTTATTGAAAAATAATTATTTTAAAACTAATATGTTAAATAAAAATATTATATAAAAGATTATATTCAAAAAATATTTCTTTTGGTGTAAAAATGATTTATTAGGCTGGAGAAATTTTATTAGTCACACGCAATTTTTGGATTTGTTTTCGTTATTTTATTCCTTTTTATCTCCCATTTATTTTTTTAAAATTTTATTTAAGAACTCAAAAAAATATGAATAAAAATGTGGTCAATTTAGTTTTTTTTATCATTTTTCATATATTCAAAGAATATTATTTTTGGTGTAAAATGGTGTTATGTGTTGGAGGATATTTACTATTTATACACCATTTTTGGATTTTATTTCATTATTTTATGTCATTTAATCTCACATTAATGTTGTTATCATTTTAGATAACTATAAAAAATATGAATAAAAATGTGCTTAGTTTAGTTTTTTTTTCTTTGATAATTTTTCATTTTTTACTTACATTTGTATGAAATAGTTGGATTTGTATATTTGTGTACTAATTGTTTGTTAATTTGATTTGTGGGATAATTATAGATAAAAAATCTGATCCACATACTTATTGAGAGGATCATACACATACCTATGTGAAGGAACATATACATTCTTCTATTAATGATCCTCTTCATCCTTTTGTATAAGAGGCATCTATTTACAAGGAGGAAAATTAGTTTGGGGGTTGGTAAATGTGGAAGCACACATTTACAAAAATTATTAGTTTCCCATTGAAAATACCAGAGTATTATAGTATACTTTGATGATAATGATATTCCAAGAGTTCCAAATTCAAAACAATCCAAGACTTTTATTACAGTGAAATCTAAAATAAAAGATAGTATTTTGATTGATGATTGTAGAAGTGTTGACAAACTGATAATATATCAATTATGGGACATTGTTTTGGTAATCTTATTTGTTATTATTTTACTTATCATGAAATTTTCATAGTAATATATTTTTCCCCCTTCTTATCATATAACATATGATATTCCTAAAACTGGAGGAGTCGTGAGGAAATTTTATCAATGGATTTTAGGAGATAGAAGTATTTTAAATCAACCCTCACATTATATTTCATTTTTGGGAATAGACAACATCATATACAAGTGATATATGTCTATTTATAAAAAAATATTCATGGAATAAATTTTTTGAAAGTAAATGAAAAAAAGTATTTTTTGTAATTGAAATGTTCCCTTTTAGAAGTTTTTTATATTAATGATTTAGTTATTATTAATTTAAATAGAATGAGGATATCTCATCAGGAGATATAATCTTGAAACATATACCCTTATATTTTATCTTAGGGAGGGTATACTTTATTAGAATAACAAATGATAGTTGAGAAATTTCAAAAACTCTGAGCTGAGTCTTCGGGCTCCGTAGAGGTTGACCCTACCCCTCCCCCGCTAGACATGAAAATGGAAGAGGGCTCGAATAAGAAAAAAAGGAAAATATTATACAGAATATTAAAAGGTTATAACTGAGATAATTTTAAGATTTTTACTTTATTTATTCATTTATGTTAAATAAAATTTTTATATATTTTGATTTACTATGAATTTTTTAAAATATTCTATAAAACAATTTCTTAAGGAGGAGAGAACACAAGGGGTCTTCATAGATAAGGGTAAGAAGGATTTTTAGCAATATCATTGGGAAATATTGAACACTCAAGTCATGTACCAAGATACCCCATAGGTTTATCGGTAAAAAAAGTGTCTCCATGTTCTGAATATTATTAAATAGAGGGTGTTTATAAATAAATAAAATCATTGGAATCTATAGTTCAGGATATTCATGAGAATATGTGGGACATGATTAGAGATTTGGTATATTTGATGTTTTTATATATGAAAATATAGTTTTAATCTACTGATCTCACTCCTCCACCTCTGCCAACAGATCCTACTCCTCCTACTTATCCAAATCCATTTCTTACTTATCCTACTCATATACCCCTTCCTCTACAACTTACCATTTTTTGTGAGTTTTATATTAATTATCCCTAGCATCATATTATTTCATATAGGATGATATATTATATTGAAAAAACCATTTATCATCAACAAATAGTGATAGAGAATCATTGGTTCATTGTACATGATATTATTGATAGATCATTAAGAATACCATTTACTATAGATGAGGTTAGTATATTTGGAAAAAGTATCATCCATTTTTTAGTTTTCTCATCTAGACTTGTTCGAAAAATTACCATAGAGGTATGTTTGTATTATATCATGTATTTCATTTTTCTGTTATTTTTTTGAACATTTTAAAGTTTATATATTTATCTATTTTTTTATAGGAAAACTTTAAAGGTAAATAAATATTATATAGACAACAATAAATACAAAGTGTTATGACTTCATATACAACTTCTATTATTTGTAATTGATTGTTAACATATACAAATTTTTTTTGGATGCCTATGAGTTTCCAATGGAAGATGACATTTGTGGGTGTGTAATGACTATGTCACTTTTAAAAAAATATATCATGGAACTTGTAACTATAGATGAGTTGGGAATAAATATGGTGTAAGTTTTTTCCATGTAAGTCAATTAATATAAATCATTCTATTATTTTAATTTATTAAAAATTTATACTTAAGTTTGTTTTTTATTAGGTATATTTATAGAATTTGTATATATCATGAAATGAAAAAATTATATGGATTTATGGACCCATAGTTTATTTAACCCATATCCAAGATAATTAATTATTTAGAAAAAAAAAATTATCTTTCTGAAAGACTATAAAATAATGCAATTATTCAGTGTTGTATATTTTCTTATATTTAAGAGTATGGAACATATATATCAAAAGGTATTATATATATCTTAATATAATAACCACTCGCATTAAATTTTCTTATATATAAAAGTTCATTGGATGTTGGGTGTTTTTTTTTCAAGGGAGAAGAAACTTTACTAGTTATGCTCTATCCATGGTGAAGTGTTAAAAAAATTTAAGATAGTATTGAACACATAAGTTTGAATATTATAATAATTATTTATATTATACTGAAATTTAAATTTATTTAATTTATATTATTTCCAAACATGTAATAGGATTTATTTAGAGACATAACAAGAAACAATTGCACCAAGATCAAATATGTATTACCAAATGTGACTTTTCATTTAAATTTACTAAATTTTTTATGGAATACTTAAAAATGTATTTTTTATTTGAAAATTTATTTTGAACAAAAAATTCATAAAAAAGGAGTAAAGGAATGTAGATACTATGTTTTAAGATTTATTTATGAAATAATTTCAATGGGGATAGTTATGATGTTTCTAAAGCTTATATTTTCTTATAAACTTTTTCTTTAATTTTTTATTCATTTAATTCAAAATATTGGTTAAATATTTTATTTTTAATATGTAGCTTTTGATTAACCTTGGAATTATACTAGAAAAGATTTAACACACTTACAAATTTAATGGTCTAATTATTTCACAAGTTTTATTGTATTTTAGTTTATTTGTAATATACATTGTAAACTTGAAAATTCAAATTGTAAATGTATGTGTTGCTGCTGATTTTCTACTATTATATTTTTTTTATTTAATGTTGTAATGTTGGGATGGTAATAAATATATTAATATTATCTAAAAAATAATTTTTATATCATTTATAAAATAACCAACATGAAAAATTAAAAACAACATTTACCATGTCGGTTTTTTAGAATAATCGATATAGAAAACACTTTTTCACATCGGCTATTTCATAACAGATGTGAAAAAATCTACCATATTTTATTTTTCACGTCATTTATATAAAAAATGATGTGGAAAATAAAATATGGAAAACTCTTTCATGTCAGTTATGAAATTATCATCATGAAAAAGTGTTTTCCACATCGGTTATTCTAAAAAAATAACATGGTAAATGATTTTTTACATAAGTTATTAAATAACTAACATGAAAAAATTCCAAAAAATGAAATTATAACATCCATTTTTATTAAATAATGTTAAAAAATTATTTACAATGTGTTATATAATAACTTTTCATACTAATTGATGTTAAAAACAGAAAACAATGTGAAATGGGATATTTTGTAGTAGTGTTAAAGGAAAATATTTTATTTTTGAGACTTCTCTAAAATCTATAAAAAGGAATAAACCATGGATTCTTGACCATGGTTTTTTCCTAAATATGATAGATTATTTTAAAATCTTAAATATTATTTAATAACATGAGGGAATATCATTCACCTTCAAAAATAATCATTCCTTATAAATATGAGGAACTTGAATCGTGGATATTGAAGCTCAAAAGATAAAGTTAAAGGAATTTATATTTATTTATGGGATTAAGCACAACTTATTGAGTGTTATACAATGATGTGATGATATTAAGGAATTTATCTTTATAAAATAATCATTTATCATTTTATGTTTAAAATATGGAAAAGTTTTTACTAAGGAATAAAGAACCACTGACAATCTATTTTAGATTGGATATCCTAGTAATTATTTTCATTTTAATGTTGAGGATGAAAACAAGTTATGACACAGAAGACTTGGGAATATTTTCTATAATAGTATGAGCATATTTTCAAAGGAATATATTGTAAGATACCTACCAAAACTAAAAAGTAAATATGATGTTGTTTTAAAAACTTTCCTGAAAGGAAGGATGGTTAGTGGAATAGATAAGAAAGGTAAATCTAATCCACCACACCTATTGAGCTCATACACATTGATCTATGTGGTATTATGAGGCATAAATCAATAAAGGTTTATTTTTTAATTTATTACTTTAATTGGTTATTTCAATTGGGTGACTAACATAATTTTCATGAAACATAAATAAGATTATGTATAATTTTTCAAAAGTTTTAGGAGGGTTATTGAGAAAGATCTAGGTATGTATATACTTAATTTGAGGGAAGATAATGTAAAGGATTAAAAAATAACTATTTTGATTCCTTTTTGAAGAAAAATTAAACTAAACACTAATACATTAATTCCTAATCTCCTCAAAAAAATGGATTCATAGATAAGAAAAATAAATGTGTAGTTAAAATTGGAAGAAGCATGCTCACTGAATACAAACTTTAACATTATTTTATAAATAATTTGTAAGTACAGCTATATATATTCAAAATAGATATTTAATTCATTTAGAATCAAAAAATACTCCTAATGAGATTTGGTATATGAAAAATCCTATAGTGAAATACTTCAGGTTTTTTGGAATTCCTTTCTTAATAAAGATAAAAAATATATATTTAGGAAATTTTGATAAAAAATTATAGGAAATAATTTTCATGGGATATTCATCTAATGGAAGAAGAAACAAATACTATAATGAACATCTATATGATTTGTTTAATTCCTTTGATGTAAAAATTATTAAAAATTAGACCACCTTAACAAAATTTGTTGAAGAGGATGAAGATGGGGAAAAGAAGAAAAAATGATGGATTTTAGAGAAGTTAATGAGAATTAAGATGATAGTGAGCCTAATATTTTACAAGTTGATTCAAATCAGTCAAGTTATGTAGAAAGTAAGACGAGATGAAAACCACAATTGTTTTGTACTTTGTAAAAACATGTTGAATCTGATAATATCATCGACGGTCAAGAAGCTCCAGTTTAGACTAGATTGAAATTGAGGTTTGAGAATTAGAAATCACTTATCTCGTAGGTGGAACCACGGTCTGTTTTAGAAGCATTTTAGCATAAATAATGGTTAAATGCGATGAATAAATAGTTGGATCATACTAATAAGAATAACATTTGGGATATTATTCCTCGGCCAAAAGAAAATAATATTATAGGGGAAATGGGTGTTCAAAAATAATCTTAATGAACATGGAAAAATTTTGATAAATAAAGTGTTGGTAATTTTTAGAGTTTATTTATAGGTGGATGGTTTTGATTTTGAAGAAACATTTTCCTATGTTACAAGGATTTATAGTTTCATAATGTTTTTGGTTGTTAATTCTCATAAGAATTACAAACTCTATTGGATGGATGTTACCTCCACATTATTTAATGGTTAAATTGAAGAAGTTTATATTGAGAAACCCAATGGTTTTATACGTGATAAAGATGGACCCATGGAGTGTGAACTAAAGAAGTATTTATACATGTTTAAATAGGTCCCTCATTTTTAGTATTCAAAACTTGATAGTTACCTTAAACAATTCAACTTTTCTAAATAAAAGTTGATAACAACTTGTATATGAAGGTGATGAGTAAAAATATCTTGATTGTAATTTTTTATGTTGATGATATGATTTTTTCAGGTGATGGGGATAAATATTTTGATGAATTTACTGAACCAATGTAATGGAACTTCAATATTTTAATTCTCAAAGAGTTGAATTTATTTCTGGGATTACAATTTTGATAGAAAGAAAGATACATATTCCTCTCACAAGAAAAGTATTCCAATGAATTACTACAAAATTTTGGCATATAAGGTTAAAATGAATATTCTACTTCTATTTCTATTGACATGATACTGAATAAAGATAAATCTTGGCAATGTGTAAAATATAAGGACTTTCATAAGATGATTGTATGTTTACCCGATATTACTCCTTCAAGAATATACATTGCATATGTTATAAATTTGTGTGAAAGATATCAGAGTGATCCAAAGGAATCACACATACTGGCAGTAAATAAAATACTTAAGTATGTTAAAGGAATATCAAATTATGTCATGATGTATATAAAAAGTAATGATTTTACCTTTCATGGGTTCACTGATGCTATTTGGGCTATAGATTGCAATGATTTCAAAAAATACAAGGAGGAACTTTCTTTTTAGGATAATTTTGTATGATATGGTATAGTAATAAAAAAATATATGTTACATTAAGTACATCGGAAGTAGAATATGGTTCCACCACCTAGGAATTCTTATAAATGATGTGGATTAAAGTTTAGCTAGAATATTTTAGGGTGAATTTTGGAAAACCATTGAAGATTATTTATGAAAATAAAATTTTCATTGATATCTCCAAAAATCCTATGAAATATTTCAAATTGAAACACATTGATATTAAATATCATTTTATTAAGGATAATGTATCAAATTTATAATGTTTTCATAAAAATTATCCTAAGGGAAATATTTTAAGAATTGAGGCTAAAACTATATGTTCAACCTCTAACATTGAATTAAGAAATTTCTTAATCCCCCCCCCATGATCCTTTGGATGTTTTTTGAAAAAGGAGAGAAAAATTAAAACTCTATATTCTATATTTTATGAATTCAAAACAATTATTATCATAGAAATGGGGATTAAAATATTGAGGGGAATTTTATCAATATCATGGACAAAAAATTTCTTTTCACCAAGTAATATAATTCCTTTAAAAATAATCTCAATACAGTATTATGGTTTCAGGATACTCTCAATGAGAAAGGATATGGTTTGATGAAATTTTCAGAAATATTTTTTTTAGCATGCTTACAAAAAATCCAAAGGTGGGATTAAAGATCCTTTGGGTTAATTTTGTAAATATTTTTTATTTGTTTTCAACATTGTTTTTGTGAATGTTTTTGTTTTTCGAATGAAAATGAGTTGTTGAATAAGTTTTAGTTACTTATATTATAAATTCAGATAATTATCTGATAATCCTCAACATTTCTAACATAATTTTTACTAAAAATTATTAAGGTTCAAGATATATTTATCTCATGAAGTTTTCATATAGATAAAGTTTTTACAAATTTTATTTTATAAAATAATGATGTTTTAGATTTTATAAATTTCAAATTTATGAAGTTATTAAGTTTATATTGTATAAAGTTTCTTCTCTGAATCCATGAATAGACAAAGAATAATCATACAGATATTTTTTACCTCTATTAGAGAAAGAGTCATTCCATCTTTCAGACAGAGAAGTATGAAGAATACTGGATAGAGAGAGCTGATGATAAATGAAGTTCCATCAGATAGAGAGAGTTGATAATCATTGAAGTTCTAATAGATATGCATTTACAAAGTTCATTTGATAAACATTTACTATGTTTCTCTAGATATAGAAATATATGGAGTGTAATAGATGAGTAATTTTGAATATGATTAAATAGAGAAGAATATGCCAACTGATAATTACCTTTTTTGTTTTCATAAACACTTTTATGGAAAAAGTGAGAAATCACGTGAGTTAAAACTACACAGTATCAGACACCATAAGATATCACATAATCATTGAAAAAAATTTGAGCCTATTAAAAACCTTCTCCTTATATAATTTCCATTTAATATTAGTTAACATTGTATTTGGATCATTCTTAATGAGGTCTTCAAAATTATTATCCATCTTGTTCCATGTTTTCAAATATTCCTCCAAATTTATCTTCTTTTAATTAAATCATCTTATCAAAATAAGATCTTTCTATTTGATCCACCCAAACTTCTTTTTTTGTATCCACTAGGATAATTCTATATATCATTCTATCAGCATCCTCTACAGAAGAATTAATAAAAAATACCTCCTCTAAAATTTCTTCCTCAGAGTGGATGATAATCTCCTGTAATTTATCATTATTTGGATCCTCCTTACCTGCCTCCCACTACTTTTCCACTAGCACAAGCCTAGTGGGGTATGCTTGATCAATAATGGACTCACTGTAAGAATGATCGACCAACAACAAGAATCCCTACATCTAATTTAGGTGTTCCATCATGCCACCTTCTATCACTTGTTCTATAAAAACTCTTCAATCGATCATTTGGATTCTACACCAAAGATTTACGTTCTCATTCTAATCCTGATCAATGGAATTGAGTTCACATTCCATGTTTTTTGGCTTTGTATTCTTGGAATATTTTTTTCTCCGTTGTTTTAGATATTAGTTCTTAATCCCTTTGGATTTATTCCTTTTGATTATAATGCAGCACCCTGAATCCCAATTCCCCATCCACCCCTTCTTCCTCCTCGGGCTATGAATCCATCTACCATGACATCCCTTAGAAGTGTCTTATGAGAATTGTATATTGATCTCATTGCTTGAATATTCCTCATAAAAACCTTTCCATTTAGTGGAAACCTCTACCCAGATTGGTTCACTTTGTTCCTGGACCACCCCTTCAATTTCTAAGCCTTTAAAGCAATTTTATATATGAATAGTTGACCTTTTCTTTCAAGAGTTTGGCCAAATAACTACATTCACCCCACCCCCTATTATAAGTGTCTCCAAAACCTTGAAATATCTATAACCTCTCTCACTTTCCACCTAGATCACCACTTCATGAGTAGGATCATATCTAGGATGCACTACCTCCTCCACTTGTAGCCTCTATTTGTGATTAGTTCTATTTTCAGTTCACACAGCCTCCTCATAGGATGAAGCCTTAAATTTATTCAATGTATCTAACAACCCTGTTGCACATACCCACTCAATCCCCTTGGACTCAAACAAGAATTTAACTACTGGATCAGCCAAATATCATTTCAATTTACCATATACATCCACAGCTTTCATATCAATCTTCAAAGGGCATGCCACTTTCTGGGTAGGTGCATATTTTGTTGTTTCATCAGAAACCAACCGGTTAGATTCCTCTACAAAGGATGAAGACTATGGTTTGATAATGATTCAGTCCAGAGAATCATCAATTTGAACCATCTCCTTCAGACCAGCATCAGACACAGGCACTAAACTATTAACACCAGGACCTAAACCCACTGTGTCTTTCTTTTGGTAGAAAATAAAGGGATTATTCCTATACACTACCATCGTATCATCCAATTACATGGATGAGGAATAGAAATCAATACAGATCTCAAAAAAATTGGTTTCTTATATCATAACTCTTACCCAACTGAAATATATACATAGTCAATTAGAATTCAGGATTCATCGACTTCTACTCAAATACATGGTTAAATAGGGTGGAAAATAGAACTAGTTCTACCATAAGAACATATGTAATGACCAACTAGATTACCTAACATTAAAATAATTGAAGGATTTGAAAAATGGAGAGGTAGTTCTGAAAAAAAAAACCCCAAATTGTGTGGTTGGGGTGTCTCGTTTCATGTAGAAATCATAAGACCACCTGAACCAGAAGAAGTGGGGTCCATTTAAAACACTAGGAATATTGGATCAGGCCAGGATCAAATTGTTCTCTAAAGAAAACTGAACCATTATGTGTCTATTCTCGAGAATACCAACTATAGAACATTCTTATAAACCCCAATATTGAAAATCAAACCTATCAAATGAGTCCAATGATGGATGATGTTGTTTGAATCGTGTTACCAGTGTCAGGCATAAAAGGGATGAGGCATTTGTGAACTCAAAATATGAGGTAAAAAGTTGTGACAGTCCATCGAAAAAGGATAGTACTTTAGGTAAAAGAGAAATAGGAGGAAAAGTGGGAAGGAAATTGGGATTATAAAATGGATAGAATAAACTAGTTTAGATCCCCATATAGGTTGATGTAGGTCCCTCTCCCTCCGGAGGAGGAGGAACTAAAGCAGCGTCCATCGCCGCCTAGGTAAGGATGGGAGAGATACAACCAAGCTGAGAATCTATGTGAGGTCTCAATTTACCAATATATTAATGATTATTTCCCCCAGTAGAGAATAAGTCACTAGTCTGAGTTTAGTATATTGATCTCTATACAAAGATTGATCAGATGTAGGATGACTAAAAAAATTTATGATAAATCATCAGACAAATCAAGACGTAGTAAACTTATATAAGTCTATTAGACATAGAAAATGTGTGAAGATCACCCTATATAAGAATCATATTTTTATTTAATATAGATGATTGGACTGAGAAGACACTACCACAAAATAGGGTTTCCGTAGCACCACCCATTAATAGCGCTAAAAAAAGAACTGAAAAAGGGAACTTTTAACAACGCTAAAAAAATAACTATTAAAAGTGACTGTTTATTAGCGCTGATAAAGGGGGGATTTATCAGCACTTTTTCCTAGCACTGAAAAAGTGTATATTTCAAAAAAATATATTTTTTCATGAAAAATAATATATTGATATATAAGTATATTTATATTAATAAAAATATAATATATATTTTTAAAATATGTTTTAGATAAGTATAAATAGACTATTACATTTAATATATAATAAATTTAGTGAAAATAGATTTAAAATATTTTAAAAAAAATATTAATTAATAATTTACTAATTATCATCAACTAATAATCATATAATAACAATTTGAAGACACAAAAAATCAAAAAAATTAATAAAAGATCTAAAATAAGTTGGGAATGTAACTCAAATTTCATACAGCCATAACATTTGATCCGGGTGTTCATTTGAGCTCTACAACATATCAAATCAAATCATGCGACGAGATATAATCTCTTTGACCAAAGATAACCTTCTATCGCATTTTTCAAGGACAAAAAAGGCTCCGAAGGCCTCCAAAACTGAGTTTTTAGTCTGAATACCCAAATTTTTCAACATTCGATGGAATTTCATCCATGTTTCAGGGGGTCTTTTGACCATTTTCATTGGGGAATGAATTTATTATGAGGGGTTACATTTATATTGATCTTATGGCATTAGAATTTTATCATTTTTTATAATGTAATGTTACTTATAATCAATTGTATCACAATATATACATATTTTTTATATATTCACCCATAAAAATTTAATTTTATAAATAACTAATTAATCATATTTACATATAAAGTATATTTCTCAATATATAAGGTTTATCTAAATGAAAAACTGATATCCATTTTATTTAAAATAAAAATATATTTATATTTATATACCTATATGATGTGTGTGTGTGTGTGTTTCTATATATTTGTGTGCATCTGTATTGACAAACTGATATATATTATCTATATATTCTAAACATATGTATATACATACTAATATATAATATTTGTAAATATATATAAATATATATAATTATACTTACGGATACACATATAATATATGTGTGTGTGTGTGTGCATGTTGTATATATGTATTTATTTATATATTTATTTATTTATACACACACACAAAAACATATTTTATAAATGTATTTAAAGCCGATCTTATAAATATATATTAATATACAACTAAATATACAGATAAAAAATATAACTAAATAGATATAAATATATACCAATATACAAATAAATATATAAATATATAAATATTATTATATATATACGTATGTATATATACATATTAATATATTAATATAGGAATAAATATATATATATATTAATATAACTATATATATATATATATTAACATAACTATATATATATTAATATATATATATATTAATATATGAATAACTGTAACTAAATATATATATATATATATGTGTGTGTGTGTGTGGATACATATATCAATAAATGGAGAGAAAATAGAAATGGAGGATTGGAAAAGTGTTAGGCGCGCATGTGAGGGGTCCCGAGTTTGAATCTTGGGGGAGGCAGGGGCAGTGCACGGGTGGGAAATAATGCCTAGCGCTGTTAAAGGGGGGTAGGGGCATTGTTAAAGGCCTGGGGGTGGCTCGGGCATGCGGGCTAGGGTGTGGGGGTGGGGTACTGTTGAAGGGGGATTCAAGTGCTATTAAAGCCCCTCCCCAAATTATAGAAATATTTTTTATTTTTATGTTTATTTTTTTAACATTTATTGGTGCTTTTTTTAGCGCTGATAAAAGGGGCCTTTATCATCCCTTTTCTGATCACTAATAAAACGGACCCCCCCCCCATCTTTTCCTCAATTAACAGCACTTTTCTAGCACTGTTAATGCCCTTTTCTAGCATTAATAAAAGCTATATTTGCAGTAGTGAGAACTGAACAAAGCAGTATGAGATGAAGTGTTACCAGATGGAGGAGTTCTTATGAAGATCACTAGATGAAGGAATGTGGATATTACCAAATGAGGTTACCTTAGTGTTTATTATAATAACCCCAAATCTAGTAACCCAAAGATGGTTTCTAATTTATTATAATTTCACTAGATAAAATTTAGCTCATATCAAAGGAAATAATAGCTTATTAGTCTTGGAAAACTAGAAAAATACTTTAAATTCACATTACATTTTAAACATAAAATACACCAAGTATTTTCTTGGATAACGCATTTATTACCCTTATCTTATCCCTGTATATCAATCATTAAAAAAATCCCGGTATCCTGAGGAAAATAAAACATAATAAATGGGTGAGATTCTATGCTCAGTAAGGGTAAGAATATAATAAATGATATGAATAAATAAGGAATAATCAATATTCCAAGGTAAATAATTGAAACACGTTTCATTTAATAAATAACTTGATCATAATATGGTGTGAATAAATGATGATCAAATAATTCCATATAAATAATCGCATGATCTTGAATTTATATTCTAAAAAATCAAATAATCACATGTAATATCAATAACTGGGTTTATAATAATGGAATGTGTAATTTTGGACATCCAAAACATATCTTCGAGGCCTTATGCCAAGAAATCTAATACCATCAATGCCTTTTTCCAAGAAATCTATATAATTGGGTAATACCTTATCCAAAAAACAAGTAAAATTTATCTCATTAGACCAACCAATGTATCGAGGAGCTATAGGGGGTCCCACCTATTACATACTAAGTACAATGCTTTCCTCATATGAAAGAGGTGAAACATTATGAATATAAGGATTCAAATTTAAACTATAATATGAAATGTAAATAATTTCTCCAATAAATAAACATAATCATAAACCATCCAATGTAAAATGAATGGTATCAACATAGTATATACCCAATTAAACTCACTATAAACCATTTAAAGAAATAATAAGGATGGTATCATTAGATTATATCCCCCTTAAATCATAAATAATATAAAAGGATGACTTCTTAGATGGAAAATTATGTTGAAAGATCACTTTGAATATTTCATAAGAAAAATAACCTTTCTTTTAAAATTACTGTTTTTAATTTAAAACTATAAAATTTATAAAATACTGTCAAAATCGTTTTCCTTGAAAATCACTTTTTAAAAAATTAAGAATTTATAGAATATTTGGAAAAATATTTTTTTGGAATAAAATTATAATCATGTAAAGTGAACTTCAAATAAATGAATGTCATGATAGAGGGTAATTCCATGAATTTTATATAAGTTATAAAGAACATTCCTTTTGCATTGTAAAATGGTTAGAAAAGTGACTTGTTTAGAAAATGAAAATAAGATTCCTTTAAAAAAAATTGTAAAAAGTAAAAAATGGGTGAAAATTTATTTTATAATTCATTTGGATAATGCTAAAATATTTTTGAAAACATTTTTTGAAAACATGGTTTTGGAAGAAAAGGAATTTTTGACATAAGAGAGAAATAAATTCGAATTTTAATAAAAATATTTTCTTAATAATTGTAAGTACCAAAGAGTGGTAAAATGGTGTTGTTATTTAAAAAATTTCATGAATATACATAAGAGAATAAAATTAATTTATTTTAATATATATATATCAAAAAATCCCCCTAATTAAAACTTAAACAAAAAAATATTAAATAATTATGAGATTGTGAAATAAACACTTTCCACTTTGGTAACTTTTGAATCACAAGCCCCATGAAGGAAATAACATAAAATAAAACTTTAAATGCAATGAAGGTAAATATATTCATGATATAAAATATCAAAGGGGAAATATATACACCACAAAAAGGAAATAAGTGGTAAATATGGCATATGTATCATGAAATCAAAAGCGAGATGAGAAACCCTTACCTTAAGTTTGACTCATAGCATATGTTCTTTATCTTCCTGGATAATAAAATTTTGTTAATTATTTACTTGATTAATTTAATTTTTCATGTTTATTATTCCTTTTATTTCACTTATTACCTTGTTATATATGATTTTTTAGTCAATTAAGTTTACATTAGATGTTTCGGTGATATTTGGATTATGTGTCGAAAGTGAATTTGGTAGGTTGACTATTTTCAAAGGGGTAATTATTTAAAAATATACAGAATAATAATCATGAATTAATTATAAAATTTATAAATAATTATAATTTTAAAACCAGTCATGAAATGTGTTTATGAAAAATTAATAGTGTTATAGTCATGGAGACGGTAGATCATATGTACGCATGAGTAATGTTTTTATTTTTAAAATATCATTATGGAAAAAAAGGTAAGTAATATTTTATATTTATAGAATAATAATAATATAATGTAAAAATATTATTTATTTAATTATACTTATATATAACATCCATGTGGTTTGGTGATGAAAAGAGAGTCACATCTCTTTGTGAATGTGGTAGTACACATGTACACGAGCGACGTAATCATTTTTCAGTGTAAGAAATAAAATGATATATTATATTTTATGAATGATAGATATGTAATGAATATTATAATTATATCATTTATATAATATATTTTCATTAAATTTATCCTTATTACCTTCCATGTAAATTGTTATTGATAAATGAATCAAATCGCTTCGCGAGGCGGTAGTCTATCGTACACACGAGCGACGTTGTCGTCTCCCCTACAAAATGGAAACAAAAAAGGTATATATCATATAATGAATCTAGAGTTATAATTATAATATTTATATATCATATATCATATATATATAGTCTATATCCATCATCATACCTAACCATGAGAGGTGTTGATGGAAAATGAGTCACGTCGGTTCCTGAGGTGGTGGTCCACCGTACACACAAGTGATGTTATCATTTACCATTTGAGGGAAGAGGAGATGGAAATAGGTCATTCCATTAACATAATGACATCTTATTATTTTTAATATACTTATTTTGTGATATTATCATGTTTTAATAATAGTTTAATTAAGTGGAGTATGAAATAAAATCAAAATGCTTGTTGAAGAATGTTACCTCTTCTTCAGGTATCCTCTTTAGGTTTGCACAAAAATCCTTCCTTGGTTAGATCTATGAAAAAACTAATGATTATAAGATAATATTAGGTAATTGTTTAAGGTATTTTTATAGGTTTCTTCCAAACCAAATAGGTTTTAAGGTCTAAATAAGATAGGATAGGAGGAGGCCTTTTATAAGTGAGGTGAGTGGCACACTTGTAATTTTTCAAAATAAAAATTGATACCTACGTTTTTCATATGATATAAGGAACTAAAATGGGTTATTATAGATCCTTATACATTATACGGTCTAAATATATCCATTAAATAGATTTTAGACAAGTTTTAGGCCATTTTAATCCTTATTTTTTTAGTTTAACCACCGGTAAACCCATTTTTACCTTATCCATAGTAATTAATTTTTATTATTTTCACTATTCATTTTGGTAAAAAATTAAGTTAAATTTATTATAAAAAATTAATTATTCTGATTTAAAATATGGAATCCATTTTAAAAAAATTTAATTCATAGAATTATAAAATTTTAATTTAAAATTAATCCCATAGATGCGATGAGAAAGCTGGTTTTTAAAGAGAAAATGTTCAAAAGTTTATAATTTTTTATATAAAAATTCAATATGAAAATGATTAAAATAAAATAAATTGGAATAATATATATATAATTTAACTAATATTACTTTAAAACCAATTTAAAATATAATTTATATTTATAAATAATTTAATCTAAAATGAAGTTTTCAATTAAAATTTAGTAATTTTCACTATTCATCAAAAAATAGAACTTCTCAAAAAAATCGAAAAAAATTAACCATAAGATAATTTTGAAATGTATATTTAAAAAATGAATTTTATTTTTTAAAATAAATTTTATAAAATTTTTAAAAATAATTTTTATCATAATTAAGCAAGAAATAACGAAACCATTTTCTTTGAAAAGAATATTATTTTTCAGAAAACATTTCTTTTTCTTTGAAATGATTCTTATTTTATATCTAATCAATATATATCCATTTAATTTAATTTATACATGTGTAAACCATATAATTTCATAATTTAGTTAGTATTATTCATACCAACTAACTTAACAGCTGGGTTATAATGGTCATGTTTAAATAATAATATTTTAATATAGTATCATGTTTTGTTTAAACTCGGTGTAGCGTGCATCACACACTATCGAAGAGACTGAATAAAAAGAAGTATATTGTAAAGTTTTGGGATGTAATTTTCTCTTATATGACTGATTCTATTTGTTATACATGTTATTAAACATGATGTTTGTTTTTTAAAATCTTGGGGTGTCACATTCTACCCCCTTAAATAAATTGCATCCTCACAACTTAATCTTGATCTCGATAATCAAGGGTTTGAAATTTGAA
The DNA here is from genome assembly GCA_963277665.1 of Viscum album. NCBI lineage: Eukaryota > Viridiplantae > Streptophyta > Magnoliopsida > Santalales > Viscaceae > Viscum > Viscum album. Next base: position 1,298,222,643 of record OY728140.1, on the reverse strand, counting down.
AACAACTTCATTGAAACCCCACATCTTAAAATGGGTTAATAAAACATCATATTAATAATCGAGAAATGGATGTGCGAAGATCATCTTGAATAACACATACTAGGTTTCCAAATTTGAGAACATAGGTGGGAAGTAGAGATTTGGACATTAAAAAAAGAGTAATGTCCAAATAATGATGGATAGTGATAGAGATCATTGATCACAATAAAGTGAATGATGACATGAAAATAAACAACCACAAAACTATATACCAAATGGATATGAAAATTTTCATTTATATAATCAGAAATTATGGTAATATAATAACATTTTATTTCAAGATCCTTTTCCTAAAGTTGACGAATTTTCATTAGAAGATATAATTAGTCAATTTCATTCCATTTCATAAAAACGATATCATCCTTAAGTTATGCCTTGATTAATTTTCAAATCATCTCTTACTCTAAGAAAAGAAGATGAATTTTTTATGTTTAAATCACTAATGGATCACAATATCCATAATATAACGATAAGTCATAACTTTGGTCTCCAGTTATTATAAAAAAATGATTATCATAGGTTATCTGAACTATATATATCTTCATATAGTTAAGTAATACTTTAATCTATATAACCTCATCCAAATTTTAACTTAAACCATTTCATAAATGGTTGACCTTATGACCCTTACAAAATATTAAGATCCAAAACCTTAGAAATAAGGTCACTAAATTTCTAAAATGAACTTATCATTAATCCCCCAAATAATATGAAGTATCTCTTAATCATCACATACCAAACATGTGAATACATTCTTCATGTGTTCTCTTAAAACATATCAATAACCTGAATTACCCTAAAACCTTCTTAAAAATATGCATAATTCAATATTACTTAAATAAAACTCAGATTATTTTACATATTCTATAAATCAAAAAATAGTGTAAACTCTATCAATAATAGCATAAACCAATCTATTAACAAATCATTAATTAGTTCCAAGGTAGTCAGTACAATCCAATTTATATTATCCTTATCAGTCATATTTTTATCCAAACATCATTATCTCAACTTTAAGAACATATTAAGGGTTATATTTCCCCCAATAGTGTTTTTTCCAAGAATTTCAACTTTCCATTGAATAATTTTTATTAGATATAAATATTGTTCAATATACGCTTTCAAATCCTTAATAAAACAGTACTATAATAAAATCCTTATACATTTCATAATTCTTATAACCAGGATGCATTGATAAAAAACTGAAATGACATAATTCTTGAATCCAAAAACAATCATATTAATCATTACACTTTTTTTCGAAATAGTATAAGCTTGACCATGATCCATTAGCTAATTTTGAGGTATATTCCTTTAATTATTGGGGCATTCATTTTCATAGTTCCTCATATCTTTACAATTGAATCATTCAACATTGTAAACTGTTTTTTTATTTCAATCATGAGTATAGAGTCCTTTCTCCCCATACTCGTAGTAGTAAACTCTGATTCCCTTTAATCAAGAACCATGGTGTTTATTTCCACAATTATCACATGTGGAAAATTCCTTATTTTCCTTATTCCCCTTATCTATCTTTTTCTTTATTGTTATATTCTTACCTTACTAATCTTGGAATAAATACTACTTAGATAATTATTTCTCTATCTTATTATCACATGATATTAATCTCAACAAATAAATGATCCTTATTACTCTTTAGATTACATGTATTGATTTAGTTCACATTCCGTCTACAAAATGTCATTTATAAATGATGGAATACACTAGATTAGATCATAACATTATGAAACATAATTTATAATCCCAAAAATAGTAAAATACTTAACCTAAATTGAAAATTTTATGCATATCTAATATCGTAATTATAAACATGTTTTCTTTATGGATATATGCATTTACAATTCCTTCAAAATGTTTTTTAAAGAAAATTTGAATTATCCTAAGCATATCCATCGATACTGTCAAACTAGGTGTGCAGTAAGGCTCGTTTTTGTGCTCTAAGTGATGATTTGGTTTAGCCTAATACACCCTTTTCGGATTTATTACCCCTCAGTACATCTGTTCCAGAACCACATCCACTTGTAGTATCCTGATAGTGATGTATTTATATGAAAAAACACATAATATCTTTCTTACCAAAACTTTATGATTTTCTTTTATACTTATCCTTAAATTCTATCATAGTCTTATGTTTCCTAATCTATGTTTTAATAAATCTAGTTCCCAATGTTTCTATTAAACTTCCATGGATACCAATTATAATAACCCTAACTCCAATAACCCAGATCATGTGTCTACTTTATTACATTGGCACTAGATACATGGTATCACATCCTGAAGGACCGAATAGTTTAATAGTATAGGTAAAATAGATAAATACTTTAAATTAACATAACATTTTAAACATAAAATACACAAAGTATTTTCTTTGAGAACTCCATTATTACCCTTAGCATATCCCTAAATATCAATCACAAAACACTTTATGGTATCCTAGGTAAAATAAAACATATGAAATGGGTGAGCATAGATGCTCACTATGGGTAAGCATACAACGGAAGCTATGAATAAATAAGGAATAAAAAATATATCATGGAAAATAACTAAAACATGTTCCATTTAATAAATACCTTGAGAATAATATCACAGTAATAAATGATGATCAAATAATTCCATATAAATAATCACATAAACTTTAAAAATTAACCCTGGATATTTTAAATAATCAAATAATCTCATGGAATATCAGTAACTGAATTCATAATGATGGAACACATAATGATTGACATCTAAAATATACTATCAAGTCATTATTCCAAGACATATAATATTTTTGTGGTCTTTTTCCAAGACATATATATAAATGGGCTAGGCATCAGTGAAAACCCAATCTAGTTTGTCTCATGATACCTATAGTTAAATTGAGGGGTTATATAGGTCTATGCCCATCACTTACTAAGTCTAATTCATTCTTAATTTGAAAGGGTTGAAATATAATGCATATAAAAATGTGTATTTAAACTAGCATACAAAATTTAATTGCATTCCCTAATCAATAAACATAATCATAAACCATCTAGATTAAAATGAAGGGTATTAACATATTATATCCCCATTCAAACTAATTATAAACCATCCAGAAAAATATTAAGGATGGTATCATTGGAGTATTACCCCATAAAATAATAAGTAATATAAAAGGATATCTTCTTAGATATAATATGATTTTTAAAGATCACTTGGAACATTTCTTGAGGAAAATAATCTTTCTTTGAAAATGACTCTTTTTATTTTAAAACTATAAAATTCATAAAATATTGTCAAAATACTTTTTTTAAATCACATCTTAAAAAACAAAGAATTTTTGTAATATTATGGGAAAATATTTTAAAAATAACACTGTAAACCTTCAAAGGAAGTTTCAAATGAATTATGTTCCTGATGATGTCTAATTTTGTACATTCTATATAAGTTAAAAACATTCCTTTTTCACTGTAAAAATGTTTTAAAAGTGCCTCATTGAGAAAATGATAAAAAGATTACTTTAAAACCATTTTTTAAAAATTAAATAATAGATAAAAATTTATTTAATAAATCATTTGGATAATATTAAAACATTTTTGAAAACATTTTTAGAAAACATGGTTTTGTAAGAAAAAGTTTTTACGACTGAAGAGAGAAATAATGTCATATTTTCTTACAAACATTTTCTTAATCATTTTAATTAGCAAAGAGTTGTAAAATGGTATTATTATTAGAAAAATTTCATGAGTAACCAAATTATTATGAAATAGATTAATTTTAAGATAGATATATCAAATAATTTCCCCTAATAAAAATTAAATAAAAAAATACCAAATAATGATGAGATTGTAAAATAAACCCATACCATTTTGGTACCTTTTGAATCATAATCCCCGTGAAAGAAATAAAATAAAATAAAACATTAAATACCATTAAGATAAATATATTGATGATATAACATATAAATGGGGAATTATATATAAACCACAAAGTAAATAAGTGGTGAATATGGAATATTTCTCATAGAAGTAAAAGTGAGTGGAGAAACCCTTACCATAAGTCTGACTCATCAAGTAAATTCTTTATATTCCTGAATAATAAAAAATTTAAATTATTTAATTTCTTGATAAAATTTTAAAGTTTAATATTCCTTTTATTTCACTTATTACCATGTTATATATTATTACTTAATCAATTAAGTTTACATTAGATGTTTCAATTATATTTGGATTATATGTCAAAATTGACTTCGGTAGGTTGAATATGGTCCAAGTAGTCATTATTTAAACATATATAGAATAATAATCATGAAATAATTATCATATTTATACATAAATTATACTTTTAAAAATAATAATGAACTATGGTTAAGAAAAATGAAATGTGTTATAATCATGGAGATGACAGGCTGTATATACGCATGAGTAACATTTCCATTTTTTAATGATCATTATGAAAAGAAGATAAGTAATATTTTATATTTAAATAATTATAATAATATAATTTATAAATATTATTTCTCTAAATATAATTATATATATCATCCATGTGATGTGGTGATGAAAAATAGAGTCGCATCACTTTGTGAATGCGGTAATCCACATGTACACGAGCGACGTTATCATTTCTCAGTGTAAGAAAGAAAATGATATATTATTTTTTTAATAATTATATATATGTAATTAAAATAATAATTATTTCATTTATATAACATATATTTATTAACTTTATCCTTATTACCTTCCATGTAAAACGTTAGTGATAAATGAATCAAATCGCTCTGTGTGGTGGTAATCTGTCGTACACACAAGAGATGTTATTGTCTCCCCTAGAAAATGGAGAGTAAAATGTTATATATGATATAAAAAATATAGAGGTATAATTATTTTATATATATACTATATATGTTTTATATTCATCATCATACTCAATTGTGAGAGGTGTTGATGGAAAATGTGTCACATCGGTTCGTGAGGCGGTAGTCTGCTGTACACACAAGCGATGTTATCATTTATCATTTGAGGGAAGAGGTGATAGATATAGGTAAATACATTATCATAATAACATATAATTATATTTAAAATATCAAGGTTATTATATTAATATATTTTAATAATAATTTAAGGAGGTGGAGGAAGAAATAAAATAAAAACACTCATTGAAGAACGTAACCTATTATTTGGGTATCATCCTTAGGCTTGAACCAAAAGCCTTCATAGGTTGGATTTATTCCCATAATAAGGCTTATAGGATGTGAGTATGGAATTTTGGAAGGTATTTGGTAAGTTCTTGGCTGAACCAAATAGTTGTTAAGGGGTCAATAAGAGAGGAGAGTGGGAGGCCTTTTATTTGTGAGGTGAGTGGTGCACTTGTAATTTTTCAAAATAAAAAGTGATACCCATGATTTTTACATGATTCCAGGGTCCAAAATGGATTATTATATAGTTTTAGTGATGGTAAGGTCAAAATATGTCCATATAATGGATTTTATAGAAGTTTTTAGTCATTTTATCCCTTATCTTTTTAGTTTAATCCCCGATAAACCCATTTTTACCTTAACCATGATAATTAATTTTTTTTATTTTCACTATTAATTTCGGTCAAAAATTAAGTTGAAACCATTATACACTATAAATTATTATTAATAAAAATATTTAATACATTTTACCAAATTCAATTCACATAATTGGGATATTTTAATTTAAAATTAATCCCACAGATACGATGAGAAAACGGGTTTTCAAAGAGAAAATATTCAATAGTTTACAATGTTTTTATATAAAAATTAAATATGAAAATGATTTCAATGATATAAATTGGGTTAATAGATATAAAAATGAAATAATTTTACTTTAAACCAAATTTAAAATATAATTTAAATTTATAAATAATTTAAATGAAATGGAGGTTTTTAATTAAAATTCAGTATTTTTCATTATTCATCAAAAAATGAAACTTCTTAGAAAAATACCAAAAATTCACTGTAAGATAATTTTGACATTTATATTTCAAAAATAAATGTTATTTTTTTAAAAAAATCTAATATTTTTAAAAAAATATATCATAAGTGCGTAAGAAGCAACGAAACCGTTTTCTTTGAAAAAATACAGTTTTTTAGAAAACATTTCTTTTTCTTTCAAATTATTCTTATTTTATTTCTAATAAATAGATATCCATTTAGTTTATTTTATATATGATTAAACCATATAATTTAATAATTTAGTTAGTATTATTCATACCCACTAACTTAATGGTTAGGTTATAATGGTCATTTTTTAATAATAATATCTTAATGGATTATCATGTTTTATTTAAGCCTAGTGTTGCATGAATTATAAGATATAAAAGAGATTGAATAAAAATAAATATATAATAAAGTATCATGATGTTATATTATCTTCTAAATTAGTGTTTTGTGTCATAAATTCTATCGAACATGGTGTTCCTCTTTTAAAATCCCAACGTGTTACATTTATACACTCTAAATCTTATGATGATATTGATCTTTTCTTTCAAAGTTCATAAATCAAGAAAAGATTTAAGGAATATTTAAATAGATTGTTGAAATAGATATTTCAGGAAACTTCAATGAATAATTTTGACTTTGAAGTTTTAGAAGCTTTGAATTTAGTCATACAAAATTTTATTTGAGTGGGAAATTCAAATTGGGCCCTTCACTTTCTCCTTGATTTTAGGAGAAAGTATTCTTGTGTAAAGGGGTGCAGGCACATTGAGAAGTTATTGATATAGATGTTTCTGATAAAAATTTCTAAAGTTTTTTTTTGAGAGGAGCAGTGTGAGTTTTTGAATAGGAATTATCTTGGTTGAAGAGGAGGCACTAGATAGAGGCGTATTAGACGCCAGTGCATTGGACATAAGTGTTCCAGACAGACACATACCAGACTGAGTTTCACTAGACATAGGTATTTTTAATGGATGCATATTGGATAGATAGGTATTGTAAAAAGATTATGGACAACATCTATTAGATACTTTTAATGTTTTATCATATATTGGCTCATAAGGATAATCAAACTTTGTAACTGGTGGGAACTAATATAATTACCTATTGAGAGATAGGAAGATCTTGGTGGGATTTGGATTATTGTATTCACTTCATTATATAGTGGATATATGTGGATTAATAGGAGTCTATATGGTAAGGACTAGGTACCCGCATTGGAACCAAACATTATAAAAACTTGTGTGAATTTCTTTATTTTTTTATCTTTGCATACGAGTGAGGTTGAGTTATGAAGTTGAGAGGATTGAAACTTTTTACAAGTTTCAGGTGTTGATTTAAAGAGAAAGGAAATTGTAAAAGATCACAACTGATTCACCACCCCTCTTAGTAGTATACACATTCCTAGTAACTTCAATAAGGCACCCGTGCATCAAGCCTTCCACTTTTTTGTTTTTCTACCTTGAGCAACGCTCTATGCCCCCTTGTTTGCTAGCACAACTAGTCCACCCACCCTTCTCTCCAACATCATAGCACCCACCACCCTCCTATATTTTTTTGTAGAATACACCCCCCAGGTAGATGTGTGTGGAGCCACTCATGTCCCGCACATGTAGGACGCCACCACTCATGCCCATGCATGCACAGGTCACCACATCACACTGGTGTCAGCATTGCTGATGCCAGCAGCCCAGGCCATCGCATGATGGATGTAATTTGGGAGCCCTAACCAACCAGGCTGGGGCTTGATTGTAATCATTTATATAATTAAAAATATTTTTAATTATAATTAATAGTTTTTTATTGTAATTAATAAATAATTATATTTTTTATAAAATTAATAATATATATATATAATTAGTAATAATATATATATTAGAAATTTTAAATTTATTTAAATTTAATTATTAAAATTATTAATTTTAATTTAATAGTTTTATAATTAATAATATATTGTGAAAACATTTATACATTTATATTTTTCATGTAATTGATAAAAATATTATATTATTACATATGTAATATATATAAATCTTCTTAAAATACTAATAACATACTATTATTTTAAATATAGTTTATATAAAATTTAATTTTAATTAGTAAAATATTGAAAATAATCCTCGGTAAATTAAAAAATAGTTACTTATATTTTTTAATGTTATTATAGATTTTTATAATATTATATATTTATTCATTTATATAATTAATAAATGTTTTAAAATATTATTAAAAATATTTAAATACAATTAGTATTATTGTTAATATTTTATATATAATTAATATTAAATAAATTTATAAAATTAGTAATTTATCCTAGATATTTTGTATTTAAATGTAACTTTTAATATTTTTAAATTTATTCATACATTTATATATATTATAAAATGACTAAACTTTTATATAATTAATAATACTTCTTAAATAAAATTAGTCACAAAAAATATAATTATTAACTATTAATTTTTTTATATAATTAATTATATATACCTATTTTAATTATTATGGAACTGTTTTTTATCTTCGTGTTTTATCTTTTTGTTTTTATAAATATAATTACTTTAAAATATAATTATTTATTTATATATTTAATGATGTATTCTTAAAAAATATTTATTCATTTTTATAAATAATTATATTTTAAATTATAATTAATAATTTTTAAACTTAGTTAATAATTAATTATATTTTTTTATACACTCAATAAAATTTATAGATTTATATAAATAATTAGTAATAATAATATTTCTATATATTAACAATTGTAAATCTATTTGAATAAAATTTTTAAAATTCTCACATTAATTTTATAGTTTTATAATTAATAATATATGGTGAAAAAAAATTATACATCTATATATTTCATATAGTTGATAAAAAATATTATATTATTACTCATGTAATTTATATATTTTTTCTTAAAATAATAATAATTTATTATTATTTTAAATATTGTTGATAGTTAATTTAATATTAACTAGAAACATATTGAAAATAATATCTATAAATTGAAACATGGTTATTAATATTTTTAAATATAAGTTTATATTTTTATAATATTAAATATTTATCCATTTATATAATTAATAAAAAAATTAAATATTGTTAAAATTATTTAAATGTTATTAGTAATTATCAGTATTATATATATAATTAATATCTAATATATCTATATAATTGGTAATTTTTTGTAAATATTTCATATCTAAATGTAATATCTTGAGATTTTAAAAAAAAATACTATGATCGATAACGTATAAGATAAGCAACACCAAGCTTAAACGAACCCCAAAATATTATTATTTAAAAATGATTATTATAACATAGCCATTGGATTAATAGGCTTGAATAGAAATAACTGAATAATGAAATACATATAAAGTTCTTACTCAATATAAATTTATTGATTAATGCTTAATAAATAAGCACTCAATTTTTATTAAATCTGTTTTATTCTTCAAAAACATGTTCTCTTCATAAATGGTTTTTAATGATTTTTGGGAGAGAATATTACAATTAATTTTTTGAAATTTTAGAAATGGTGTTTTATAAAAGGGATATAATTTTTTAAATCATCATATCGAAATTTCTCAATATGAAATTTTGAGAATATTTTGAAAAGATTGATTTTTCAGTGAATAGTGAAAATACAGATTTTTATTGAAAACTGTATTTTCTTTTAAATTATTTATAAAATAAAATTCTATTTTGGATTATTTTTAAAATTTAGTTAGTTATTTTTTATTTAAAATAACAAAATTTTGGTTTTAAAATGAAATTTATACTTTAATTTAGTATAAAAACATTTTATACTTAAAATATACATTTTTCTAAAAAATGAATTTTCATCATGTTTTGTCTGTTTAATTTTAAATTATCCTATATCACTTCTATTTTTTGTATTTTGAAAATTATATTCCATATTTTTAATCAGTGGGTCCAAATTTGGTAAATATTTCCCTTTTATTTTTTGTTAATATGAATAGTAAACTTAGTAATTTGTGTTATTATAGAAAATGGTAAATCAGGTAATTAAAGTTAATAATAAAGTGATGAGGACTCAAAATGACCTTAAAAATTTTCTTAATTTTATTTTATTATTTCATTTCATCCATAATCATCCAATATTCGTATGTATTTCATTCTTTTCATTTGGATGTGATTATGACCATCATAATATTTTATTTAAAGTAACAAATGTCACACTCTTGTTTTTAATAACTATATCATTTTTAAAATGGGTATAAATATGGGATATGTTCGATTATAATTACTCATTAGAAATATATAATATTTATATTCATCATGATAATTTATTTTTAATTTTCTATAATATATAATTATCATAAATGGATGTACAACACTGACGCAGAAATCATTCAATTAATAGAAAAATAAAATAAATGATATTAAAAATATTAAAAGTAGTATAATTTTAAATAATTAAGGTGACTCGTGAATTTTATAGAAAACAATAACATGTTAGGGATGTATTAAAATATTTTATTCAAATTTCATTTTTTTTATTGGTGTTATAAAAGTCAAAGTTAATGAATAGTTCTAAAATTTACATTATTGATATTTTATAAAAATAATGTTTTATTAAATGATATAAAATTTTTAAAAATCATATATTTGGCCAATTTATTATTATATTGTTTAAAATATTAATCCTACTCTATTTATGGGTTGTTTTTCATTTATTGTAACTATCTTTACCCTCAAAAAGTAAAAGACCTTGTTGTCGCAGTTAGTGTGAAAAGGGTTAACAGAGGGTTAAAACCAAATAATAAGGGTAAAAATATGATATAAACTTTAAAAATATTATTTTATGATATTATTTTGATTCATCATCATATTTTATTTTAATATTATCAATTTGGAGCCATTTTTACTTCAAAATTAATTTATATTAAATAATTATTTTAAGAAATTCCAAGAGTGCCTCTCCCCTCTCTTACCACTTCTTCTCATTTATTCACCCTTAAAACCCAATTAGGTTCATAAAATATCTACCCAAATAAATTCCTAAGATCCATCCTCACATTATAGAGGTGTTATTTTGGGCATAATACCAACATTAGAGGTCTTAAGGTGTAATGCAAAGGAGGTTTTCTGAAGTAGAGGTATAGTTCTTAACTAAGCATTATTGTATTATTTCTTCTTCCACCTCCTTCAAATATTATCCAACCATGATGAGATATATAATAATTATATTACATATACTAGGATTTTATTATGTTAGTGACATAAACTATATCCATCTATAACTTTTATCAAATGGTAAAGGAATCCATCAATCATGTGTACGGCAGACTACCGCCTCACAAACCAAAATAATTTGTTTTCCATTACCACTTATCACATATATTTATAATGTTGGAATTAATGTTTATATATGATATTAATGAGATATTTATCACTATTAAAATATAATATATCATTTAATTTCTTACCTTTTCATTCACATAAAAATGATGATGTCATTTTGTGTGTACGTGTGGACTATCACCTCTACGAATCGATGTGATTCATTCTTCATCACTATGTCACATAGATTATATATATAAGGTTATTTAAATAATTAATATTATATTAATTATATTATTATAATTCTTGAAATATAAAATAATACTTTCTTTTTTTTCATAACAATCGTTGAAAATGGAAACATTACTCATGCATATGTACAGCCTCCCATCTCTATGATTGTAACAGAGTTCATTTTTCATAAACATATTTAATGGTTAAATTTAAAAATATAATTAAAGTATAAAAATGATAATTCTTTAATTATTATTATTCTGGATATTATGGAATAATGACCCCTTTGACCACGGTTAACATACCAAATCCATTTTAAAAATATTGACTGAACATCCTCAAAACACCCAATGCGGATTTAACTAACTAAGTATTTAAGCATGTCATTAAAATAAATGAAATAAATGATTCAAGTATAATGGATTGATTTTGGAAAATTTTCTTAAGAAATAAAATAATTTATATAATTTTATTATACATTTGTTAAATGAAATACATAGAGTGTCTGGAGTCGAGGTAAGATATTTCTTCTCAATTTTCCTTCACTGGGGAATGTTTTATTGTTATGCACCTAATTTAATTTATATGGTGTATATATTACTATTTTACATGTTATATCATGAAATATTCATAATTAATTTAATTTTAAGTTGTAATTTTAATTACTTCATACAAGGGTATTTGACTTGAACGTTATCATGTGGAAAAGGGATTCTTAACTCAATTTTCTTTCGTTAGGTTATAACACTTCTTCATTGACTTTCTTATGCCATGATTATGTGTGAATTGATATAAAAAAATTTTATTCTATATTTAAAACTTATTTTTGTATTTATGTTTTTTACACATAATATATCCATTAATTAAATCTTAATTTAATGATATGATCATTTTAAGGGTTATTTATATCAAGTTCCCTTTCCTTGGGACATACATTTATGATATGATCTTATCTTCTTTTATGAGGTGTATATACTAAAAATTCGACATGTTATATCATGAATCACCTTATTTTTATGATATTTAAAGATTATTTTGATGTTATTATTTCATGGGGCTTATTATTGAAATGTTACCAAAGTGTAAAATGCTTTATGTTATAATTTTTTCATGATTGTTTTTATCCAAGGTTCCTTTGGAGGAAATAATTTATTGAACCACATATCTTTTATTATCCTTTGGTTATGAATATGGTTTACTTAATTTCAATTATCTAACTTATTGATTAAATAATCATCAAGTAAGTTGTTTGTATGTGATATTGATCTTGTATTTTTCTTTAGATCAGGAATCTTTCTCTTCCATATCCATGTTTCCTAAAATGTTTTCAAGATTTTTTTTAAATATAAATTATTTTATAAAGATATTTCAAATGGTATTTGACCTTATTTTAATTTTTTTTTAAAGTAAATTTCTTAACATTTTCCAAATGGGTCACTTTTGAGTCCCTTTACAAAATAATTGAAAATAATGTTAATTTTTAATGTTCACAACATGAATAGATTTTCCAACCATCATAACCATTATTTTTATTAAATATTACTTTATAATTTTCCAAGTTTATGTTCAAGGAAAATAGGTTTCACAATATTTTATAAATTTTTAGTTTTTAAAAGTTATTTTCAGGGTTAAAAGGGTATTTTCCTCAAGAATGTTTTTCATGAACTTTTAATGGTATTTACATTATTCAACGCCAACAACCCTTGATGTTACTTATGCTACACTTGGGATATTTTGTAATGATACCATCGTCATTATTTCTCTATATGAATTATTAATATTTAAAAATGATTAGAATAGAACTCATTTATTTTCTATGGGTTAATCAAGTTATGAAAATAAGGCTCTATTTTAATGTATATGATGACAACGAATTTTCCCACCTTTATAAACTTAATTTGATGTTTGTATTCTATTATAATCATGCATGTTTTCTTTAAATAAAACCCTTCCTTTCCTTGTTCTAGGTGAGTTATGTTTTTAAAAAGTGTTTTTAAAAGGAAATGATATTTCAATATCTAGAAATTTTTTATAATGGGTGTTAAGATTATTTTAGAAACTAAAACCTTTTATGTGTTATGATTATGTTATGGTTATTGGGAATTATTTATGATTGTGGGTGGTTCCATTATAAACCAAGATCTGATGAGTTCGTTATAACTCTCTAATGCATTGGGTAAAGGTAAAATTTAACCTATTAAGTTTCTCCTAAAAGATTATGGGAATATGTTATGATGGTTATTCCAATTGTAACCATGATGGTTATTTTATGTTTAATAGTGAAGGTTATTATAAGTGTAATCATGAAGGTTATCCCATTTTTAAGAGTGATATGAAAATAATTCCTCAAGTTTATATGTGATTTATTTTTGATTTATATGGGTTTTTATATAAATATTATGATTTTTTAAGGTAATATAATGAGTTTATGTTTAAATAAAAGTATTTTCTACTTCTTATGGGTGAAAATATATGGGTTTTTAATGATTTTTTGTATCAATATGGATATCACATGGCTCATGATTATTGATTCTAATGACTCTTGCATTTATTAAATATTATGTCATGTCTCCTGATTGATGATCCAGGTATTGATGGGTATGAATTCCCTTATGTTATGCTCATGGACTATGATTATGGAATCACACCCTTATGTTCATATTAATCTTATTGATGACATTCAATTTTAAATGATTATGTTTACACCTACCGAGTATTCGATCTCACCCTAATTATGTTTAATTTTTTCCAGATTATGAAGAAAGGTGGTAAATTATTTGATTCTATAAAGGTTTCATATGTGAATAAATTTTTGGGATATTTTGAATACTTAATATGGAATATGAAAAGTGGGGTATTTGTAAAAATACTCCCTTGAAGTAAATAGTGTTATTTATGTAATTGTTTTTCTTATTTCCATAAAACTCTAAACCTAAAAGGTACTTAGGTATATAAGTAATCTAATATATCATTTTGATATTGTAAGTTTTGGATGAAAAAAATTGGGTCGAATTTATCACTATCAAATCCATAAATATAAATTTTATGTTTTTAACATTGGAGCTGGGAATACAGGTTTGTTACTTTTACAATTGGTATGAGAGTAGGGTTTTAATAACTTTGGAGACTATGATTTTTTCATGTGTGATTATCTAAACATTTATTGATAACATCATGGGTTTATAAGTTTGAAATTGATCATATTTTTAGAGTCTTAGACACACCTTTTTAGTTTTTAAGTGATGGAATTTTAAGGTGGTTAATGATATTTTGGGAGATGTTTTATTTTGAGGTATATGTAACCCTTAGGTTTAAAATGAAGTATTATTTATAGAATAATGTGTTTATATTTTGTGGACATAAATTTTGAAGATATTTATAAACATTAGGGTTTATATGATCTTTGATTATTAAGGGTAACATTATAAGAATTATATAGTTTTATAAAAAGTACAACTTGTTGGTCGGGTGACAACCCATTATATTTAGAAAGGTCGCAAGATTGAACCCACAACCATATGGTGATAATGGGGAAACACATACCACTATCCTAAATGAATTCATAGTTAGTATGACATTGTTTTTCTACTTAAATTATTTGGAAAATAAAAAAAAAGTGGATATTTGGAATATATGTTTTATCTTGTAGATTACCAAGAGATTGATAATTTATTTCGTGATTAAGTGACTAATGTTATTTTAGGAGAAGTTCACTATTTTGGGAACCTTATATGATTAAGTTAATAGAAAATTATGGGATTTTATTTTAGAAATAAATGTTGGTTTATCTTTTGAATGTATATATAATATTAATGTGGCTTTATAGTGATTCAGTTTATATATGGAAATGATTATCATATATTAGAGATTATATTATTAATCTATATACCTTTTGGTTATATAATTTATGAGTAACTAATGTTATTTGGAGATAAATTCTAAATTTATATTTCAAGAAAATTTGGTAAAATCCTTAATTTTTGGGTTTCAATATTGGTCAGGAATATTTTGAATAATTTTAAAGATAGTTATTTATGGAATGATTTAGTTTGAAATTTGGATATTACTGTTGAATTTTGGAGATTAATGTTTCATTTCATCATATGAGGGTTTATTCATTTTGGGAATTATATTATATTGTTTAACCTTTTTTTTCTTAACGTCTTAATATAATAAGAATATCATTTTATCCTTCTATGGATTATGTGATCTGTTAGAAGTTAAATTTTTTGATTTAGGGAAAAAATTATCTTGAATACCCATCGTTCGGAAGAAAAAATGATATTGTGGTGGAAATTGATTAAAAGTTGAAATTATAATTGTAAAGTAAGTATATTTATTTATTTTACTTTTCTAGATACTAAATGAATTTCTCTACTCTAGGAAAAGTATCTTGAAAAAAAATGTATCATTTTACTTTTTTTACTGAGAAATCAATGGTCTTTTAACCCATCACATATTTATGGTTTTTTTATGGTTAGCTTTCACATGGACATGTTCTATATCACTGTATATTAATCATTGGGAATTATTTTCATCTTCCATGTCTATATTTTTACTTCCTGCTAATTTTTTCTATATGGAAACATAGTTATGTATTACTCCAAATAGCCTTTGTATTTCCCTTTTTCACTTTTCAAGAGGAAGTTTTATTAACCCTTTTTACGAGGTGGGATTACAAAAAGGGTATTTTGATTAAAGAGAAAATTTTAAAATTGTAGGGATTAAATTTATTATAGGTTGTGGGAGAATTTAATGTCCCTATATTTTAAAATAAATACTATGATCGATTGCATCCAAGATATGCAACATTGGGCTTAAATGCACCCCAAAATATTATTGTTTAAATATGATCATTATAACATAGTCATTGGATTGGTGGGTATGAATAGAAATAACCAAATTTAAAAAAAAAAGATCTAAATTTACTTCTTAATATAAATATATTTATTAATTCTTAGTAAATAAGCACTCAATTTTTATTAAATCTATTTTATTCTTTAAAAACATGTTTTCTTCAAAAAATAGTTTTTATTTCTTTTTGTGAGATAATATTATAATTAATATTTGAAACTTTAAGAAATGGTATTTTATAAAAATTATATAATTTTTTAAATAATTATATAAAAACTATCTTAAGGTGAAATTTTGAGAATTTTCTGAAAAGTTTGATTTTTCAATGAATAGTGAAAATATAGATTTTTGTTGAAAATTGTATTTTATTTTAAAGTATTTATAAAGAAAAATTATATTTTGGATTAGTTTTAAAATTTAATTATTTTATTTTTACTTAATATAATCCAATTATGGGTTTTTAAATTAACTTTATGCTTGAATTTAGTATAAAAAACAATTTATACTAAAAATAGGGTTTTTTGAAAAACGATTTTTTATCACATTTTTTCGATTTAATTTTAAATTAAATTATACCACTTATATGTTTTGAATTTTGAAAAAAATATTCCATATTTGGAATTAGTGGGTATAAATTTTTAAAATAGGTCCCTTTTATTTTGGTTGATATAAATATTAAACTTGGTAATTTTTGTTACCACGATAAAGGGTAAATCAAATAATTAAAGTTAAAAATGAAATGATGAGGACTCAAAAAATGACCTTAAAACTTTACTTAATTTTATTTTATGATTAAATTTTATCCATACTTTTCCAATATTCGGTTATATGGCCTTTTTTCATTTGGATGTGATTATGACAACTATAATATTTTATGTAAAGAAAAGTAAAAAATGTCACTATGTTGTTTTTAATAACAATAAGTTTTTTTACATGGGGATAAATAGAGGATATGTTCATTTATAAATATTAATTTAAAATATAAAATATTTATATTCATCATGATAATTTATTTTTAATTTATAGAGAATAAATAATTACCTTAAATGCTTACACAACACTGACATAGTAATTATTCAATAAATAGAAAAATAAAATAAATTATATTAAAAATATTAAAATTAGTATAGTTTTAATGAATTAATGTGAACCAAAAATATTATAGATAAACATAAAATTTAATACATTCATTAAAAATTTTATTTAAAATTAATATTTTTCTTAGTGTTGTAAAAGTCAAAGTAAATGAATAGTTCTAAAATTGAAATTATTGATATTTATAAAAAAAAATATTTTATTAAATGATATAAAATTTATAAAAACCCTATATTCATCCAATTGATTATAATATGGTTTAAAATATCCACCATGGTCCATTTATGGGTATTTTCATTATTTATAGTAACTATTTTGACCCTCAAATAGAAAAAAAAACCTTGTTGTCATAGTAAGTGTGAAATTGGTTAAAACTAAACAATAAGGGTAAAAATGTGACCCAAACTTGTATAAAAATTATTTTATGAGATTATTTTTACTCATAATCATTTAATATTTCAATATTATCAATTTTTATCCATTTTTACATCAAAATTAATTTATATTAAATAAATATTTTAAGAAATTCCAAAAGTGCCCCCACCCCTCTCTTATAAAAGGTTGCCACTTATTCTCATTTATTCACTCTTGTAAACTAATTTTTTCAGAAAATATCAGCCAAAATAGTTTAATAATATCACTCCCCACATACTAGAATCCTTATATTGGTCATAATACTAACTTTAGAGGTCTTAATATGTAAAGCAAATGAGGCTATCTGAAAAAGAGGTATACTTCTTAACAGAAAATTTTTGTTTTATTTATTATTAAAAATCCTTAAAATATTCTCCAAACATGATGAGATAATAAAATAATTATCTTACATATATTATTATGTTATTAAGTTTGTGACATAACCTATATTTGTCTCAAACCACCATCAAATGGGAAAGGTATGGCGGACTACTACCTCACGGACAGATGTAATTTGTTTTTCATCACCACATATCATGGCTAGTTATAATGATGGAATTAATATTTATATATGATATTAATTATATTTTTATCATTATTAAATTATAATATATAATTTTATTTCTTACCTTTCCATTCACTGAAAAATGACAGCATCATTCGTGTGTACGTGTGGACTGACACCTCTACAAAGCGATTTGATTCGTTTTTCATAACCACATCACATGAATGATATATAAAAGTTTAATTAAAGAATTAATAGTAAATTTATGATATTATGATAATTTTTTAAATATAAAATAATACTTACCTTCTTTCTATAATGATCATTTAAAAATGGAAATGTTACTCATCCGTACATACGACCTACCATCTCCATGATTGTAACGTAGTTCATTTTTCATAACCATATTTAATTTTTGGATTTAAAATTATAATTTATATATAAAAAATTATTATTATTAAATTATTATTATCTTATAGATTATGGAATAATGAAACCTTTGACTATAGTTAACATAACCAATCCATTTTGAAAATATGGACAGAACATTCTCAAAATACCCAATGTGGACTTAACTGACTAAGTACTTAAATGTGTCATTAAAAAATGAAATAAATGATTTAGGGATTAGGTATTAATCATAGAAAATTTTATTAATAAATAAAATAATTTCTATAAGTTTATTATACATGTGATAAATGGCATACATAAAAAGTCCAGACTCAATGTAAGATATTTCATCCCGATTTTCCTTCATTGAGGTGTATTTTATTATTATGCACCTAATTTATTTTATATGGTGTATATAATAAACTTTTACTTGTTAAATCATGAACCTTAAAAAATTAATAATATTTTAAGTTTCAATTTGAATTACTTCATCCAAGGGGAATTGACTTGAAAGTTACCAAGATAAAAAAAGATTTTTAACTCACTTTCCTTTCGTTGGGTTGTGACTCTTCTTCTTTGACTTTGTTATGCCCTGATTATATGTGAATTGATCTATAAATTGTTTTATTTTTTATTTCCACTTTTTTTTAATTTATTTTTTTACACATAATTTCTCCATTTATTAACTCTTAATTCAATAATATGATCTTTGTAAGGGTTATTTATCTCAAATTCTCTTTCCTTAGGACATACATTATGATATGCACCTATATTCTTTTATGATCTGTAAATACTTCCACTTTGACATATTATATCATGAATATCCTTATTTTAGTTATATTTAAAGATTCATTTTATGTTATTCTTTCATTAGAATCATTACTGAAAAGTTACCAAAGTGTAAAATGCTTTACGTTACAATTTTTTCTTTTCAAGATTGATTATGTTCAAGGTTATTTTAGTTGAAATCATATGATGTTATTTTATTGATGAAAATATCTTTTATTCTCATCTGGTTATGAATGTGGTGTATATATTTAATTTCAGTTTCCTCCCTTATTGATTAACGAATCCCCAAGGAAGTAATTTTTATGTGATACCGGTCTTGTATTTTCCTTTAGATCAGGAATATTTCTCTTCTATAGCCATGTTTCCTAAAATATTTTAAATAATGTTCTTTTATAAACATAAATGATTTTTTTAAATCTATTTTAAATGGTCTTTAACATTATTTTAAATGGTTTTAAAATTAAATTTATTAACATTTTTCCAATGGGTCACTTTTGAATCCTTTAACAAAATATTTGAAAAGAATGATTCTTTTTAATGTTTAAAACATGAATAGATTTCACTACCATCATGACCATTATTTTCTTTGAATATTAATTTATAAGATTCAAAGTAATAGAATTTTGATAATATTTTATGATTTTTTTTGTTTTTAAAAGTGATTTTAAAAGTGAAAAGGGTGTTTTCCTCAAGAATGGTTTTCATGATCTTTTAAAGGTATTTCTATTAATAAATTCCAAAAAACCATGATATTACTTATTCTTTACTGGGGTTATTTTATAATGATATCGTCCTCATTCTTTCTCTAGATGGATCATTATTTTTTAAAAGATATTTTCATAGAACCCTTTTCTTTTCCATGGGTTAATCAAGTTAGGAAATGAATACTATATTTTTATGTATATGATGAAAACAAATTTTCTCATCGTCATAAGCATTATTTGATGTTTGGATTAACTTATAAGATTTCGTGTTTTCTTTAAATAAAAAATCTTTTTCCCTTGTTCTGGGTGATTTATGTTTTGAAAATGGGTTTTTAAAAGGTAAGGATATTTTAATATTCGAAAATATTTTCTTATGGGTGAGAATATTATTTTTAAAACTTTAATATTTTATATGTTATGATTAGGTTATGTTTATTGGGAATGTTTTATGATGAAGTTTGGTTATATTATAAACTGAGGGAAGTTGATCCTATTATAGCTCTTCAATTAATTAGGTAAAGTGATGGAGTTAACCGATTATGTTTCCCCTAAGAGATTATGGGAATATAATGTGATGGTTATTCCAATTATAAATACGATGGTTATTTTATGTGTAACTATAAAGGTCATTCTAATTGTAACCGTGAAGTTTATCCCATTTTTAATAGTGATATAAAAATCATTCCTTAAGATTTTATATGATTTATCTATTCTTTCTATGGGTTTTTACATAAATATTCTGATTTCAAAAGGTAAGATAATTTTTATAAGTAAAAAGATATGGATTTTTATTTATTTCTTTTGATCAAGATTGATATCACATGGATCATGATTATTGATTCCAAATTATTGTTTCCTTTATTAAATATTTATGTCATGTATCATGACTGGTGATCTAGGTATTTAGGGGTATGAATTATCTTTTGTTTTGATCATTCACTATGATTATGTCATTATACCCTTATTCACATCTTACTCTCACTAAAAAATCAATTATTAATTCTTATGTTTACCCTTATTGTGCATTTGAGCTCACCCTTCATATGTTTCCTTTTTCTAGATTATGAAGATTAATGGTAAATTATTTGAGTCTAGAAAGGTTTTACATGTGAAGAAATTTGTGGGTGATATTGAAGACTTAACATAGAATATTAAAATATGGGTATTGGAAAAAATAAACCCTTAAATTCAAGAGTGTTTTTTATGTAAGAGTTTTTCCTAATTCATTAAAAATATAAACCTAAAAGTTCCTTGGGTTTTGATGTTGTAAGTTTTGGATGGAAAAAAAATGGTCACATTTATCAATATCAAATCCAAAAATGTAAAGTTTATTTTTTTAACATTGGATCTAGGAGTGAGGGTTTGGGGTTGTTACATTAAATGTAACATTTTCTATTTTTATATTTTTATAGATTTATATATAGTAAAAAATATTAACACATTTATATAATTAATATTATTTCTAAAATAAAATTAGTCACATTATAATATATTATTTCTCCATGCGGTGGTGTGGGTTCTCCTCAAGCAACAGTGGCATGGTTTCTTTGAGCTTGGTCTTCAGCTTCTTTATAGTGGTAGTGTGGGTTCTCCTCATGCAACAGTGGTTTGGTTTCTTCATGATCGGTATTTGGATTCGTCACAGCGGCGACAGTTTCAGTTTTCAGCTTCCTTTTGTGGCAGTGCGAGTTCAGATCTCCACATGGCATCAAGAAGTAGCATTTATTTTCTCTACAGCTAGGGTTTTTCGAGCGCCTGTGTTCCAGTCCTTCAGCTTTACTTTTCGGCGGTTTTGGTTCAAAGATTGGTGCCAGTTGTTGTTTTCTCATGCGGCGGTGGCAGATTTTGAACCATATTTATGGTTGTGTTTGCTGGGATGATTTTGAAGGTTTTGGGTTCTCTTTTTCTCCTTTCTTTGATGTCCATTGGAACAGGGAAGGCCAAGCGATGTTGGTCTTGAGTTGATTCTGGTTCACCATCAAAGGAAGCTTTGATAATGGTTGAGTGTTCGGTATTGTTCTCAGGTTTGTTCCTTGTTTTATCTGTGATAGTTCAGAGTTCTGTTTTCTGTGAAAGGTGTTTATTTATACTAGTTGGATGTGTTGAGTTTGTGGGTTTTGTTGATCTTTGACTTTGGTGGCGGATGTCAGCTTTGTGGGGTCGTGGAGACAAGCTTTGTCAAGGGCATTGGTTTCTCAGTCCTCTGCCCTTGCTTCAGGACTCCACCATTCTCTCTGAGGCAGGCCTGAGTGGTGGTTTTCATGGGTCTTTGGGATGTGAGTAAAAGAGAACATAGATTTCTTATGATGGTTCTGTCTCTATTAGCTCTCAGAGGTTGACAACATTAAGGATGTTTGACCAGTTTTGATTCTTGTTTGTGAAAGCACCTAGACACTCTACAAATAACTGCTTCAGATGAAGAGTTTGAGCAAGAAGTTTCCACCAGAGCTTGGATATCAAGATTTAGAAGAATGAGAGGGTATGGATTTTTTCATTGGTACCAAGCCTGTGCAAACCTGCATGGAATAGCTAGCCGAGCGGTCATACGAAGGTGGATACTTGACATAATTTTTTAGTCACTGGGGAGGGCAGTTCCTATAGTCTCTATCTAGGTTGAATTTATTTTAATGTTTTTAATTGGTTGAAGTTGTTAGGGTTCACACTTTCCCTTAAAAAGTTTCATTTGAAAATACAAAAAAAATGTATTCTGGCTGTATATATATATATATATTACCTCAAGGGCGTAGACTAGTGGTTGTGTCTCTGTGGGGTCTTGGGAAGGTATCAAGATTGATTCTCTCTGAGTATGTTGTAGGTGATAGTAGATTTTTTTTTACTTTATAATTACCCATACTCAACCATTTTTCAATAATATATACAAATTTTAATTATTCGTATATTTTTTTTAAATTATTCTTATGCTAGTTCAGTTTTATCTTACACATAGGTCTTTATCAGTGGTAATTTTAGCACTAATAAATCTACATATAATGTTACTAATTATAGCGCTGATAAAGGTCTCTATGTAATATTAAGGAAAATATTTGTAAGAATTACCCCTCACATAGCTTCAGTTTAATATTACATAGATGCCTTTATTAATATTACTCTTCAAGCAGCTTTAGTTTAATCATATTGTTCAAGCTAATGTGAATGTTGTACTCTGTCGCACCCCACTAACATCATTTTTTGTGCGATTCCACTTCTGAAATCAAATTTAATCTATCACCTTTGATCGTGAATTGTTTTTTATCAGCTTTTTGGATTGTTCTTTATATAAAGAGATTTCACGCTCTATCACACCCCCTCATGAAATTCATTGGTATTTTCACAGATTTGTTTTGAATGAAAAATTTTAAAAAGGTTTTTTTAAACAAATACTCATGGTTTGTTTTGTAAGTTTCTTAAAAGTAAAGTTTTTTTTTCATTTTGTTTTATGTTAGTATTTTAAGGGGAATAGTTTTTAAATAATAAGGATATGTTTGGTTTGGGTGTATTTTTAGAAAGGTGTCTTTTTTTAGAATACATAGTTTTCTACTAGAATTTTTATTGAAGTTTAATTGGTTTTGATGAGAGTAAGTGTATTTTGGGTGTCTAAGGATTTGTTTGGTTTTCATTTTAATTAAACAATTAGTTATTTTCATAATGAATTAATTGAGTTTTTTAATAAATGGTTTGTGTATAATTTTTTATTTAAATGATCTAGATCTCTTTTGGTAATTAAGGATGTGTTTTCTTGGTATGATTTTCTTAAAAGTGTTTATTTTAAAATAATTTTACAATTTTTGATGGTTATATGTTGGATTGATTTTCACACGGATTTAAAACATATAATTCATGTTTGAATCATGATTAATATTCCCAAATATTCATATTATGATTCCTTTTATCATGATGTGGTAAAATATATTTTTTATTAGTCCTAATTCTAGCGCTAATAAAAACACTATTTATCAATATTTTTTTAGCGCTCATAAAAGCATATATATTTTACCAGCACTGAAACCATAAATGTTTTTTTGGTGTTAATAAAGCTAGTTTATAATGATGATAAAAGAACATTTGTTTAGTAGTGTTTGATGAAGAAAAGACTTATATTTGGTAGCAGTGGTTTGGTAGAAGTTTTCACAGAGTTTTTTTAATACATTTTTTGAAAAATATATTTATGTAAATAATCACTACCATAGATTCAGGAAAGGGATGCACTGGATTTTATCAGTTCTAAGAATAAAGCATGGATAAAAGCTTTACTTTTATCAGTGCTAGCTAAAAGCACTGATAAATCTGTATCCTTTATCAAATCTTTTTTAGCGCTGATAAAGAATATATTTATCAACATTATTATTAGTGCTGATAAAATTTTTTAATCCAAAATATTATTAATATATATAATTATTATATTTATATTCAAAAATAATGTTTATTTATATACATTAACTAAAAAATTCATGTTTATAATTAATATATAATTTTTAATAATTCAAATATATATATAATGTTTTTAAAAAATTATTTATAAGATTATATATATATAGTTATACAATTATAATAATTTTTTAAAATAATTAATATATTTATTATAATTATAATTTTATATTTATAATTTTATATAAATACTTTTCAAGTATATTTATTTATAATTATAATTATATAAATAATTATTTATTTAAATAAATATATGTCTCCAATGAATTTGGTTGATAAATATATATATCAAGAGATAATGATGATATTCATGGACATGATTAGCATTATTTATTTTCATACATTGATGCATGAGTACATATAATTGACGTTATATGACCATAAGTTTATTTGTGGACATGATTTTGGGTTGTTATGATCTAAATATTAAGATTAACTATATTATGACGATGCATTCATATGTTATGTATTCATGACTCATGAATGTTCATGTATACATTGACACCTTTATTAATCATGCTTTCCATGTATATATGATGACTCGTTTTTTATAATTTATACCTTATTGAGTATGATTCATTCATGTTATACCCATTAACTTGTTATGTTACCATAAATGCTTATAAAATTACAATAAATATATTTATTATATTTATAATTATAAAATTTTAATTACATATAAATACTTTTTAAATATATTTATTTATAATTATATGAAAAAGGTCCAATGAGAAGGCAAAGCTCTTGACCATTTATTAAAAAAGAAGAAAAAGATAACAAGTAACCAAGAATATGGATAGGGTCATACAAAGAGACATTTTTTATCCATAAGAGAACTACGGATCATGAAAACCAAGATCATTATAATAATCATAATCTAAATAATCATCATCATCAGTCGTTTCCCACTCCGACTATTAATTTACTTGATTGAGGATCCCAAGGATCCTCTCCTTGGACCTTTCTTGATTCAGAGTGAGCTAGATCTTTAATGTCTTGGAAGATGACCTGGTAGCCACATTCCTGGGAATACTAGAGTAATCCCTTTGCGGCCTTATTTTTGGAGGGACCAGAGAAAGACCTTCATTGCTAATAATATTCCCCTTACTATATAAAACGACATACTTAAAATAGATTGGATCACCACTATCCGAAGATCGGAGATGAGTAGTGTCAAGAAGAACCATCTGCTTGACCTTGCCACTTCTATAATCTGAAACATTTCCCCATTTACCAAAAAATTCTGATGATATGAATACATTCTGAATCTCATGAAGATAATCGACACTCTTCTAAACATCAGATCGTTTAGTCCCATCATCTTGTGGAACATGTCCTGTAAAGTATGCATCTAATGGATGCATAATGAAACCTTACTTGTTAATTAGAAAATGTGAACACGGGGTCATAACACCAACAGCCTCACTAATCACATCCTGACTAGTGAATTGCGAGAAAATCAAATTAGGACTGCTAGCTAGCTAAATAGGTTTTGTTGGAAAATAACTAAATCTACAATTTGATTCCTCATTACCAGTAAAAGGCTCACTGATAACATTTCCAACCTGAATCTATTTTACCCCAATGCCTACAATAGCCACATTCTATTCGAGCATAGAAATAACATTTTGTGAAGTTTATGTCTTGTCCCTATTTACCATTAGAGATTTATCCTTGGACATTGCATCCCCTTGAAGAGACTTCTTATCTAGGTAATCCATCGGTTTCCTCCTAGGCTACCGAGGTATTGACTTCCCATGTGATCTAAATTAATTCTCATTACCATTATTGTTATATCCCTTTTAAGGATTCCCCTTCCTATATTTCTTATCAAGATGACCAATAGATTTTCAATTTCGACCAAACTTAGGACAATTCTCATACTCAAAACTAATTTGTATATCATCATTAGAAGTAATTAGAGTCGTGTTACTAATAAGAGTGGAACTCAACCAAATTTAAACCAAAATTATTGCAAAGTGACCATACCTAACATTCTTTGTCTTCTTATCTAGATAAATAGGGATGCTAATGGTAGTGGAAATATCATGCAATATTTTTGGATGCCATAAAATCTGGTAGAGGTCGTGCAACCAAATCCATACCTGTGAAAAATCATTCATGAACCTTGACACTTTAAAATCCATCATCCATTAATGAAGATAAAATTTTCCTGGCTTCAAGAATAACAAAACAAAGAACCAAGCACTAATTTTGGCTTCATCCAATGAAAACAAGTAGTGAAAAAAACCTCTTCCTAATGAGATACACTTATAATCCGAATATCCCCACAGAAAAGTGATTCTGCAAACAAGATCTTCAAGTTGTCATAGATTTTTACCTTTAGGAAGAATAACCCTACTAATTAACAAGTTATTACCCAAACCCAAATGCTCTAATAAGGCATCACGATTAGTTTCAATACGGGTTGGTGATTATTTCCTGAGGATCCTACCAAAGAGGAATTCTTAAACGCCACCAGTGGATGAAAAACATAAACATACCATCGGTCAGGTACATCACCTGAATGCCATCCACAACTGAAACCCCATCAATCTCATATGAAGGAAACACCCAGGTATGTGCAATAGCATCACTATTCATCACCGCAACATCAACAACTGCAAAACAACACCACACACTACTATATGCAGTCGACATCACAACCTGAGAACCTAGAGAATCCAATCTATGAGCATCCTAATCTCCATTAGCAACCAAAACCACTATTCATGCCATAGATCGACACGAATTAGCTACACCATTCGAAACAGTCTAAGCACTAGGATTTCCATCAACCACATCATATGTAGTAGATCTACAAAAACCAGTAGAAACTACAGGATCATTCAACACTAATTGACATACATCCACACCAACTAATGTTGTCTTCCTACCTGATCCGAGCAAATCTAAAACAAATCGATGGGAAGACCCAGCAACCGCCCCAGTTGTCTTGGAAATATCTCATCAAACAATGTTACGCACCACCAGTTGGACATATATATATATTTAAATAACTATAAAATTATAATAAATATATTTATTATAATTCTATAATTATACATAAATATTTATTTATTTATATTTATAAGTATAAATATTTATTTATTTATTTAAATAATTATAAAATATAATAAATATATTTATCATAATCTTATAATTATTTACATATATATATTTATTTACTTATAATTATAACTATAAATATATATATATGTGTGTATATGTGTGTAAATAATTATAAATATAAATATAATTATTATAATTTTATAATTATAAATATATATATAATATTTTTAATTTTATGAATATATATAATTATATAAATATATTTAGTATATATATAATTATAAATAAATATTTATTTATTTATAGTTATAATTATAAATATATATATATATATATATAATTTTATAAATATATATAATAATATAAAAAAATTATTAACATTGGATCTTTATCAGTTCTTTTTTAGTGCTTATAAAGATATCTATTTTATGAGTGCTAAAAAAGCACTAATAATATTGTTCTTTATCAATACTATAATTTTATTGATGCTAAAGACACGTTTTATCAGCATTTTTTATTTTAGCATGGATAAAACTAATCTTAATAAGTGATTTTTTGAAAGCATTGATAAAAACCTTATCCCTTTTTTTAAAGAACCCTAACTGGTTATATTCTATTTCAAGCCTTTAATCTCTCATAGAAACCGACTATCACTATGCCACCACTCTCATTGAACCCCATTGTCGCCCTCCCGCTGCTCTCACAAAACCACACTAGTGTCATCACGCTGCCAATCTCACTGAACTATATTCACACCATTATTGCTCTCACCGAACCTCACTTCCACCTCACCAAACCCCACTACCTCCTCCCTACACCACCTCACCAAACCCCACTGTCGGCGCATCTCTCTTGTGACTTTTCTAAACGTTTTCGATGAATCAAGACCCTTAAAACTAAAGGTATGCTATTCAAATATTGTTTTTATGTAATTCTCAATCGATTCTATTCATATTTCACTTTTTTTGTTATTCACAAACAATAGTGTGTGTGTATCCCCCTTTATGTTATTCTTTTGAAATTTTTTGTCTCTATTTATTTGTCTTAGGTTGTTGAAAGTTAAATATAATTTTAGTTAATTGATATGGTCTAGTTATGTGATGGGAAATTTAATTTGGAAAGGTTTTATTAAGTTGTGATGAATGTTATCTACCAAAATTTGGATTTTATGTTTCGGGTATAATTAATAATATTTTAGTATAAAAGTTTTTATAATTAGGAGTTTGAGTGTTAATATAGTAATGATAGTGTTTGGGTTCATTCAAGACATAGAGGTGAGGAAGATAATTCATAATAATTTTTGGGGAAGTGTTTTTATAATAGTTTATGTTTTGATGATTTGGTAATGGATTATATATTCCTATATTAAATCATTTAAATTTGTTAATTGTGTTGGTCATTGGTTTTGAAGTCTTAGTTGGTGTAGGGGGAATTGTGATTTAAGGTACCCTAGATTCTTTATAATAAAAAATTAAAATTCTTCTTGGCTTTCCTAACATGGAAGGATGATTTTGATTTAGGTAAAAGCTTGGTTTTTCATTTGGGTGGGTATTTAGTTACTTTTTGTATGTGTCCATATTTGGACAAAGATACCTTCAATATGATTATAATAGTCGAATTTATATTAATCTAAATGTCGCCACATGTCATAATTAGATACTTTTAGGTATTAGTAATGTCATAAATGAATTAAAGTTTTTCATGATTTTTATTTTATAAAAATAAAATCACATGGATAGTGTAAGACTTGATATTTCACTATAATATACATTTCATTATAATAGAAATTGTACAATACATGTTCTTTTATTTCATTACTATAATGAAAAACAATACTATAAAATTAATGTAATGAACCAACTCGGGTAAACTTTCCATGTAACCCAAGTCAATTTTTCACAACCCAAAGTATATTCTCAATATCCATAGTGTAGAAAAAATAATTAATGGAATCAAACACTATTGAGAGTGTAATTATAGGAGTAAACCTGAAGAGTGACATAAGTTTCATGTGGACACTAAGAAAGACATTCCTTGGAATAATGAGAGGGTAATTATATGAGGCAGCCTAAAGGGTTACATAAGTGAAATTGTTACCATGTAATCCAAAAATAGATGTCATATGATAATCCCTAAGATGAGAGCATATGGTAAAATGGGTAATAATGGTGGTAACTATAGTTGAATATATATGTAGAACTTTGGTTGTGAAAGTTCCAAACTCTTGAATTGAATATTTATATTTTAAGTTGGGAAATTTCTAAGGGATTTTTGAAAAATACCTTTGTATCCTAAGTTTTTTTATAAAAAATCACTTCATTGTGATTTTTAATAAATTACACCCATTTAAAATTATCATTTTATATCCAAAAAAATTTTAAAAATATTTCCCTATATTTATTTGAAACCATCAAATTTAAATTCAACTTCATCAATTAGTTAGAGAATTATTTCTATCCATTTAAAATTACACTTCAAAACCCCTTCTTAAATTTCAAATTCAATTTTACACACAATATTTTAAATCCAGTCACTTTTTCCATTTAAAAAAATCACTCACATCTTTGTATTAAATCCCTTGGGTCTCACTTAACGACCCTGATTTTCTCAAAGGTATGGATTGTTGTTTTAAAAAAAATATAATAATTTCTTTTTTTACTTGTAAAACCATTATTATATTCAATATCCATATTTTCTATTATGAAAAGAGTTTTCAAATAATATAGCTTTTACTTTTTTTTATATTTCAATTATTACATTAAATAGTTGTATTAATAAAGTTCCTTCAATAATTTTTTGTTTTTGATCACATGGGATGATAAACCATTTTTTAATCTTTCCATTTTATTTCAAGAAAATCATGAGATCCATCTTTAATTGAACATATTTTTGTGTATTTATTTTGTTAAATATTAATATTACTAAATCAAATAGGATGAATATGAATAAATAATGGATGGATTCCAATCATATGACAAAATATTATGATGATGGATTAAAAGAGTTCCTCAAGTTTGTAAAATATCATGCATATGACACTTCTCAAATCCTTTGCCTGTGTTTACATTGTTTTTATTCAAGAATAATTAGTCCATAAGATTTGGAAGAACACTTGATCTATCAAATAATTTATTTAAGTTATAAATTTTGGAATAAACATGGGTAAAAAGTGAATGTAGCTATTAAATGGTATAGAACGACATTTTATGGATCATCATATATGATTACAAGTGTGGAAAATAAATAAGACTATATCGATGATGTGATTGTAGGTGTGAATTATGATAAATATTCTATTGAGTAAATAACAAGGATAGTTGAAGATGAACTTCATGATTACCCAAAATTGTTTGAGAATTTAAAGAGTTGTGAAAATACACCATTGTATGCTAGTTGTACTAAATATAGAGCATTTCCATCCATATAAAAACTGTATAGTTTGAAAGTAGGCAATGGTTGTAGTGATGCCAATTTTACTAAACTACTTTCTCTCTTAAATGATATGCTCCCAGAAGATAATGATCACCCTAGATGAACATACGAGGCAAAACGGATTCTACGTTTGATGGGTATGATCTCTGAAAGAATACATGTCTACTCAAATGATTATATACTATTTTTAAAGGACCAAAAATCACTTAAATAATTCCCAATGTGTTGTGATTCTTGATACAATAAATATGATTCGGGTCCTAAGAAATTTTTATGGTACTTTCCTATCATTCCAGGGTTTAGGTACCTATATGGAAGGGAGGATATTGTAGGGGAATTAACATGGCACATAGATACAAGAAATAAATAGGGGAAACTATGTCACCTAGAAGACTCTCCTCAGTGGAAGAAAATTGATCATGAGTATCTTGAATTTTTAAATGAGTTGATAAACCTTCATCTTGTGTTATCTATAGATGGAGTGAATCCATTTGTTTTTTAAAGCACCACTCATAGTACATGGCCAACTATGTTGGTAAATTATAACATTCCACCATGGTTTTGCATGAAATGAAAATACATCATTTTATCTATGCTTTTATCATGACCAAAACAACTATGTAATAATATTGATTTTTATTTGGCTCCATTGATCATGTATTTGAAATTACTGTGTGATTCATGTGTAATGTTGTATGATGCTTATAGAAATGAAGATTTCACATTGAGAGCCATGTTGTATGGGATGATAAATGAATTTCCTATATATATAAATTTTTTAGGATATATAATTAAAGGAACTCAAGGGTGTCCCATTTTTGAACAAGGTACACATTCAATTAGGTTGAAACATTAATCGAATACTTTGTTTCTATAACATCACAAATTTCTACCCTGACGCCATAAGTACCGATCTTGGATGACATCATTTGAGGAAAGTTTAGAAGAATGTACAACACCATCTCCACTAATAGGTGATCAACTTCTTGAGAAATTGAAAGATGTGTATAGTGATTTTTGGTGAATCATTTTCTAAAAATATTATAAAAATTGTTTGAAAAAATATATCCATTTTTTTTTAATTACCATACTAAAATTTTATATACGTCAGACATTTCCTTAATGTTATGCATGTTGAAAAAAATGTATGTGATAGTGTAATTGGAACGTTACTAAATGAAGATATCAAAACAAAGGATGGAATTAAGGCTAGGTTGGACATGGTTTACATGGGAATATAGGAATAGTTGGTGCCAGTGAAGGTTGAAAATGAAATTTTCTTCCTCCAGCTATTTACACTCTTTCTAGGAAAGAGAGATATCATTTTTCAACTTCTTGAATGACGTAAATTTTACATAGGGGTATTCATCGAATATCAAGAATATCATTTCAATGACAAATTTAAATTTAAAGGGTTTGAAATCACATGATTGTCATGTTTTGATGTAAGATATAATTATTGTAGCTTTATGTTGTATTTTTTTCAAAAAAAAATTCCATACATTAACTTAGCTTTGTTACTTTTTCAAAGATATATGCAGAAATTTTATAGACCACGTGAAATTTCTAATTATGGAAAAGGAAATTTTGGTCATATAATGTGAATAGAGAATTTTCTTCCCATTAGCATTATTTGATATACTGGTTCACTTGATGGTTCATTTGGTGATAGATATTCTAATATTTGTTTCTCTACAATATATATGGATGTACTCCATTGAATGGTATATGAAGATTTTGAAAGGGCATGTCAAAAGTTAAATTTATCTAGAGGTTTGTATTGTATACCAATATATTGTTGAGGAAGCCATTGAATTTTGTACCGACTACCTTTCTGGGGTGGAAATCATTGGTCTACCAAAATCTTGTCACACTAGATGGATTGTGGTTGAAGGAATTTCTGTAAGATATGTTTCCACAATCAATATTATATATCAAAAGTAGGCCTACCTTTACTTTTTTTATAACAATTCTGAGGTCTATCCATATGTTGAAACCCACGAATAAATTCTTAGGAATTTTAATCCATCGAGAGCTGAAATATGGATATCAAATACACATAATCAAAAGTTTATAGGATGTTTTTGAGAGCATATTTTTAAGGATTCAGATGAGAATCTAGATTCAATTTTATAAAAACTTCAATGGCGATCCAAAGGACCAATTCTATATATATTATCTTAAAATGGTTGTGTAATTAATGGTTATACATTCTACACAAATGAATATGATGAAGGTAGTACAATGAAAATAGTAGAGTTACACTTGTGGCTGAAGCGGTGCATGTTTCTGGTACTGAGGATAGAAATCCAATTTATGTGAATATTCCATACTTTGGAATCATCAAAAAAATATGGTAGTTGGATTATACAATATTCCAAGTGCCAGTTTTTCAATACAAGTGGGTTGATAACAAGAGTGTTGTCAAAATAGATGATTTGGGATTCGTGAAAGTGGGTTTCAGTAAGGAAGGGTAAAAAGAGGAATTGTTTACAATGGAATAAAAGGTAGTATAAGTATTATATGTTTTAGATCCTGTAAACTCAAAGTGTTTAATTTTTTATTATCAACCAAAATCCCTAAAGGATCAGATGAAAATTCAACTGCGGATTACCCTTTAATTGGGACATAGAAATCATTTTGCAGTGGTCCCAATGTAGATTATTATTTGTATGTTATAGGATAGCATAATTAAGGAATTTGGATACTTAATATAAGGTTTAAATCCATTCATCCTTTAAAAAAAAGAGTTCAATAATCATGTTATATATTTTTAATATACATTGTGTTACTTCATGTTATTATTTGTTCGTTGTTTAATTTATGTAATCTAAATTAAATATTAGACCACTTATATAAATAATGACTTTTGTATGTGTTGGTTCTCCCAATCCTAAGGGACAACAGGTTTCTCAACCTGCTACTGCTCCTAGTGTAGAGGAACGACGACCTTATACATGTGTTGGTGCTCCCAATATTGAGGAACAATAGGTTTCTCAACATAATGATACTCCCAGGGTAGACGTACAGTGACCTTCTACACATACCAATGCAACCAATCCAAAGGAACAACATATTGATGGTGTTGAATCCAAGGAAATGTTAGGCGGTGAAGGAATGATAAAGTAGAAAAAATAAGAATGCCATAGTTTAACAATGTTAGAAAAAATAATTAAGGTAAAAGGAAAAGGCATCAAATTCAAGGTTAGATGGAATGCATGGGACAAGCATTTTAACCCAAAAAAGGCTATTTTATTTTGTTACATTAAACTCGTCAGTTAGAAATGTGTGTTGATTTATGTAGATTTATGGCACCATTTTGTGACCATGATTAAGGCACTGATATGGGAAGATATTATGATAACATTATGATATCATTTCTTCATATTACTAAAAAATAAAATAATGAAACACTGAATTACTCTTCACCATTTCTTATAGAGTGTATTTATAGTAGATTAATCCCATAAGAAATATGTATTAATTCTTTCTAGAAGGATTCACATAGGCTTTTTCACAATTCTAGCGAGGTTTCATCTTAAAGATGTTAAGGAAAAATAAAAATTAACCCACCGCTTATGTATGCACACTTGACAACCCAAGAAGTGTGGGATGAATTTACTGACCATCATACGCCAATGTATTTTCAGGTGCATTATGTATGGTAATACATTATTTGACAATACGTTTATTCATCACTTTGATTGAGAATTTTTTATTTATGAAACAATAATTGAGTGCTGAAAATAAGGAACTAGTAGAAAAAACCAACGTAACCCTACAATAAAGTAAGGATGGGGTATGCTTCACTTGAAAAAAAATTGGTACATATTTTAAATCTATCGTAATACTTTTATGTGACATGAAACGATAACATAATTATGTTCCTATTTTTATATGTAGATTGATGAATCCAAATCCAAATCCACTTTCATCCCATGTCATGTTCTATAGAAGTAGGCATGTGTAAATAAATATGGGATACTAATAGATGAAAACACATAAAAAGTGTGGGAAACATGTGTAAGTATGAAATAGTAAAAAAATCTTTAAATCTCTATTACATAACAATAATTACTTATTTTATTATATTTCAATTTGACTTATTCAAGGGAATCATCAATTCTAATATTAGATGAACACCTACTATCAATGGCCTTGAAGTGGCCAGAATAGTATGGCTATGTCAGAGGTGTGGGTTTTGGGGTGACACTCCGAACATATTTTGAGAAAAAAACAAAAAGAGGATAAATATAAAGAAATGGAAGAGATAAAAGAAATATGAGATTCCCTTGAAGAATAATTTCATTGGAAGACTAAGTTGTTAACAACTGTTATGGGGTGAATCAAAGATAAGAAACAACTCAAGAACAACCATTGCATGAAGAACCCACCCCACCCCCTACCATCTTTGAGGCAAGTTATTCCCCTCAAAGAGATTTCTTAGATGAGGTAATCAATATTCTAATAAATATTTTTGTGAAATGTGAATCAGATAGAAAATGATACATTTCATGTACT
This sequence comes from Viscum album, assembly GCA_963277665.1. NCBI lineage: Eukaryota > Viridiplantae > Streptophyta > Magnoliopsida > Santalales > Viscaceae > Viscum > Viscum album. The sequence continues at coordinate 1,298,186,915 of OY728140.1, read as the reverse complement.
GATATTTTACAGGGTGAAAATTATTGTGGTTTATATCTATCAACAACTACCCATTGCCTTGTAGGGAGGGCTATAATTTTCAATATCCAAGATGATAGGATACACAACATACCACTTCCAACAGGTCATATAAGTTTGATGATTAGCATAGCCCATGAGTTGATTGTTGAGCTACCAATTCCACTTGATGATGAAGATATTCAGACGGTCGACCAAGGTGTTGGAACATTCATCTTATGGCTGTCAGATCTTGTAAAAACACATGTCAACTAGGAGGTATTCACTTCCAATTTATTTTTCATGATAAAGTGTTAAAAATTAATGAAAAAAGCATGAACCGATGAATGTTATTAAAAATGGACAAATATAAGGGGGTTAAAAAAAGTTCTACTCAAAACCATCTAAAGAATCAACCAACTGATTGAAAATATTTTCTGAAATTACCTTTACCCCATCTGTTCAATATCTACATTTACTAAAATTGAAGGTTCATGTGGATACAAAGTTAAAAAATGGTAGTAGTCATGTAGTTGATTTTGAAGAAAAAAAATGTATAGAGAGTAAGGTATAGACTCTATTTCTCTTGAGAATGTAAATGAAATCCTCAACCATGAATGGCTAGGAGCCTAAATTGTAAATGTATACATGGGGTATGTTTTCATGATTTGTTTTTTTTTAAAATCTGATATACTATCTTAATTATGACTAAATACATTTCGTAGTTTTTTGAGCATATATATCAATACCAATTGAATGTATTACCCCATGAAAATAAATTTGGTCTCATTAGTCTTCACATCACCTCTATAGAAAAAAAGAAATAGAATCCAAAAAATGAATGAAATGGTGAGAGACCTGGACAAATTGTTTGAAATAAAACTTGCAGGTGATAGATTATTCTTAATACCAATTATGCAGGGGTAAAACTCTACAATTTAATTATATCAAATATATTTTCATTTATTTCATTACTTATTCCTTTTTGTGTTTTTAGAAAACATTAGATGCCAATTGCAATCAATTTGGATACTCTGAATATTTATTTCTTGGATTCAATGCATGGATACCCAATAAAATGACCACACATGATGCCATTTTTCAATTTGTAAAACACTACATCCAACATTTTATAACTAAACATCAAGTTATATATTTTATATTGTGTTTTAATGATAATTCTATTATGATAGGGTGGTGTATAAATATCATGAAAATCATGGCATGAGGACAACCAATGCACAAAAAGACCCTAAAAAGTTCTTCAACTAGACAAGAATTAGGGTATATATAATATCATTTCACTATCCAAACACATATCCAAACAAATTACTTATTTTAATCAATATTTCTGTAGTTTTTGAAATAAAAAATGGAAAAGATTATGGTTATTGTGTTTGTAAATTTATGAGAGAGACTGTATTCCATCAACAAACTAGCATCCCTGAAGAGGTATTTTCAAAAATAATTACTATTTCATTTAAAATATTTATTAATACTTTTTGTATTTATATTTTTCCTATACTACTATGACTACCAAAAAAATCGTATTCACAAGATGATATAGATTTTCTTAAAAATGAATGGGCAGCATACCTGATGGCAGAATGTGCAAAAATAACTTGAATATGTGACTTCCATAGAAGTAATGGATTATTTCATATTTATGTTTAATTTATTTATTTATCTTATTAATCACATAATAATTTCTTTATTATGAAGTTGGATTCCTTTGTTCAAGTTGGGGTGGTTTTTTTGATGATGCTCATGCTTGTGAGAGATTGGACTTCGATGTTGCAACTAAGATAATGATAACAAGGAAATTGATCAAGAATGTATAAAACCATTATGAAAAGTTTAACTCCTACTACTTATTTAATTAATTTTTTCATCATTGTATCTATTATTTTTAAGTTAATTTTTTATCATTTGTATCCAATACTTATTTAGTTTTATTTTCTAGAATCTTTACACTTTCCATTGTTTTTCTTGGTCGAGCATCCAACACTGCATATTGAGTTGATATTCTTAGATGTAAAACCTTTCTCATTGAAATCCAGAAGAGTATAGGGAGATCGTGTTCTCATTATGGTGACTTCTCATGATATAATGGGAACATGATCATTCTCTAATTTCCTGGATAGAATAGCTATCTGAGCAGTCATGCGAAGGTGGATACTTGACATAATGTTTTAGTCACTGGGGAGGGTCAGTTCCTGTAGTCTCTATCTAGGTTGACTTTATTTTAATGTTTTTAATTTGTTGAAGTTGTTAGGGTTCACACTTTCCCTTAAAAAGTTTCATTTGAAAATATAAAAAAAAATGTATTCTGGCTATATATATATTTTACCTCAAGGGCGTAGACTAGTGGTTGTGTCTCTGTGGGGTCTTGGGAAGGTATCAAGATTGAGTCTCTCTGAGTATGTTGTAGGTGATAGTAGATTTTTTTTACTTTATAATTACCCATACTCACCCATTTTTTAATAATATAAACATATTTTAATTATTCTTATATTGTTTTTAAATTATTCTTATGCTAGTTCAGTTTAATCTTACACATAGGTCTTTATCAGTGGTAATTTTAGCACTAATAAATCTACCTATAATGTCACTAATTATAGCGCTGATAAAGGTCTCTATGTAATATTAAGGAAAATATTTGTAAGAATTACTCCTCACATAGCTTCAGTTTAATATTACATAGATGCCTTTATTAATATTAATCTTTAAGCAGCTTTAGTTTAATCTTATTTTTCAAGATAATGTGGATGTTGTACTCTGTCGCACCCCACTAACATCATTTTTTTTGCGATTCCACTTCTGAAATAAAATTTATTCTATCACCTTTGATCGTGATTTGTTTTTTATCAGCTTTTTGGATTGTTCTTTATATAAAGAGATTCCATGCTCTATCACACCCCCTCATGAAATTAATTGGTGTTTTCATAGAGTTGTTTTGAATGAAAACATTTAAATAGATTTTTTTAAACAAATACTCATGGTTTATTTTGTAAGTTTCTTAAAATTAATGTTTTTTTTGATTTTTTTTTATGTTAGTATTTTAAGGGGAATAATTTTTAAATAATAAGGATATGTTTGGTTTGGGTGTATTTTTAGAAAGGTGTATTTTTTTAGAATACATAGTTTTCTACTAGAATTGTTATTGAATTTTAATTAGTTTTGATAAGAGTAAGTGTATTTTGGGTGTTTAAGGATTTGTTTGGTTTTCATTTTAAATAAACAATTAGTTATTTTCACAATGAATTAATTGAGTTTTTTAATAAATGTTTTGGGTATAATTTTTTATTTAAATGATCTAGATATCTTTTGGTAATTAAGGATGTGTTTTCTTGGTATGATTTTCTTAAAAGTGTTTATTTTAAAATAATTTTACAATTTTTGATGGTTATATGTTGGATTTATTTTCACATGGATTTAAAACATATAATTCATGTTTGAATCATGATTAATATTCCCAAATATGCATATTATGATTCTTTTTATCATGATGTGGTAAAATATATTTTTTATTAGTCCTAATTCTAGCGCTAATAAAAACACTATTTATCAATATTTTTTTAGCGCTCATAAAAGCATATAGATTTTACCAACACTGAAGCCATAAATGTTTTTTTGGTGTTAATAAAGCCAGTTTATAATGATGAAAAAAGAACACTTTTTTAGTAGTGTTTGTTGAAGAAAAGACTTATATTTGGTAGTAGTGGTTTGGTAGGAGTTTTCACAGAGTTTTTTTAATACATTTTTTGAAAAATATATTTATGTAAATAATCACTACCATAAATTCAGGTAAGGGATGCACTGGATTTTATCAGTGCTAAGAACAAAGCATAAATAAAAGCATAACTTTTATCAGTGCTAGCTAAAAGCACTGATAAATGTGCATCCTTTATCAAAGCTTTTTAAGCGCTGATAAAGAATATATTTATCAACATTATTATTAGTGATGATAAAAGTTTTTAATCAAAAATATTATTAATATATTTATAATTATTATATTTATATTCAAAAATAATGTTTATTTATATACATTAACTAAAAAATTCATGTTTATAATTAATATATAATTTTTAATAATTCAAATATATATATATAATGTTTTTAAAAAAGTATTTATAAGATTATGTATATATATAGTTATACAATTATAATAATTTTTTAAAATAATTAATATATTTATTATAATTATAATTTTATATTTATAATTTTATATAAATACTTTTTAAATATATTTATTTATAATTATAATTATATAAATAATTATTTATTTAAATAAATATATGTCTCCAATGAATTTGGTTGATAAATATATATATCAAGAGATAATGATGATATTTGTGGACATGATTAGCATTATTTATTTTCATAAATTGATGCATGAGTACATATAATTGACGTTATATGACCATAAGTTTATTTGTGGACATGATTTTGGGTTGTTTTGATCCAAATGTTATGATTAACTATATTATGACGATGCATTCATATGTTATGTATTCATGACTCATGAATGTTTATTTATACATTGACACCTTTATTAATCATGTTTTCCATATATATATGATGACTTGTTTTTTATAATTTATACCTTATTAAGTATGATTCATTCATGTTATACCCATTAACTTGTTATGTTACCATAAATACTTATAAAATTACAATAAATATATTTATTATATTTATAATTATAAAATTTTAATTACATATAAATACTTTTTAAATATATTTATTTATAATTATATGAAAAAGGTCCAGTCAGAAGGCAGATCTTTTGACCATTTATTAAAAAAGAAGAAAAAGATAACAAGTAAGCAAGAATATGGATAGGTTCATACAAAGAGACATGTTATTATCCACAAGAGAGCTACGAATCATGAAAACCAAGATCGTTATCATAATCATAATCTAAATAATCATCATCATCATTCGTTTCCCACTCCGACTATTAATTTCCTTGATTGAGGATCCCAAGGATCCTCTCCTTGGACCTTTCCTAATTCAGAGTGAGCTAGATCTTTAATGTCTTGGAAGATGACCTGGTAGCCACATTCCTGGGCATATTGGAGTAATCCCTTTGCGGCCTTATTTTTTGAGGGACAGAGCAAGACCTTCATTGATAATAATATTTCCATTACTATGTAAAACGACATCCTTAAAATAGATTGGATCACCACTATCCGAAGATCGGAGATGAGTAGTGTCAAGAAGAAACATCTGCTTGACCTTCTCACTTCTATAATCTGAAACATTTCCCCATTTACCAAAAATTTCTGATGAGCTGAATACATTATGAATCTCATGAAGATAATTGACACTCTTCTAAACATCAAATCGTTTAGTCCCATCATCTTGAGGAACATGTCCTGTAAAGAATGCATCTAATGGATTCATAATGAAACCTTACTCGTTAATTAGAAAATGAGAACACGGGGTCACAACACCAACAGCCTCACTAATCACATTCTGACTAGTGAATTGCGAGAAAATCAAATTAGGACTGTTATCTAGCTAAATAGGTTTTGTTGGAAAATCACTGAATCTACAATTTGATTCCTCATTACCAATAAAAGGATCACTAATGACATTTCCAACCTGAATCTATTTTACCCCAATGCCTACAATAGCCACATTCTATTCCGGAATAGAAATAACATTTTGTGAAGTTTATGTCTTCTCCCTATTTACCATCAGAGATTTATCCTTGGACATTGCAACCCCTTGACGAGAATTCTTATCTAGGTAATCCATCGGTTTATTACTAGGATACATAGGTATTGACTTCCCATGTGATCTAAATTAATTCTCATTACCATTATCATTATATCCCTTTTAAGGATTCCCCTTCCTACATTTCTCATCCAGATGACCAATAGATTTTCAATTTTGACCAAACTCAGAACAATTCTCATAATCAAAACTAATTTTTATATCATCATTAGAAGTAATTATAGTCGCATTACTAATAAGAGTGGAAATCAAACAAATTTAAACCAAATTTATTGCAAAGTGACCATACCTAACATGCTTTGTCTTCTTATCTAGATAAATAGGAATGCTAATGGTAGTGGAAATATCATGCAATATTTTTGGATGCCATAAAATATGGTAGAGGTCATGTAACCAAATCCATACCTGTGAAAAATCATTCATGACCCTTGACACATTAAAATCCATCATCCATTCATGAAGATAAAATGTTTTTGGCTTCAAGAATAACAAAACAAAGAACCAAGCACTAATTTTGGCTTCATCCAATGGAAACAAGTAGTGAAAAAAAAACCTCTTCCTAATGAGATACACTTCTAATCCGAAGATCCCCACAGAAAAGAGATTATACAAACAAGATCTTCAATTTGTCATAGATTTTGACCTTTAGGAAGAACAACTCTACTAATTAACAAGTTATTACTCAAACCCAGATGCTCCAATAAGGCATCACGATCAGCTTCAACACGGGCTGATGATTATTTTCTGAGGATCCTACCAAAGAGGAATTCTTAAACGCCACCAGCGGATGAAAAACATAAACTTCCCATCGGTCAGGTACATCACCTGAATGCCATCCACAACTGAAACCCCATCAATCTCATGTAAAGGAAACACCCAGGTATGTGCAATAGACTCACTATTTATCACCGCAACATCAGCAACTACAAAACAACACCGCACGCTGTTATATGCAGTCGACATCACAACCCGAGAACCTAGAGAATCCAATCTATGAGCATCCTAATCTCTATTAGCAACCAAAACCACTATTTAGGCCATAGATCGACACAAATTAGCCACACCGTTCGAAACAGTCTGAGCACTAGGATTTCCATCAACCACATCATATGCAGTAGATCTACGCAAACCAATCGAAACTGCAGGATCATTCAACACCAATTGACATACATCCACACCAACTGATGTTGTCTTCCTACTAGATCCGAGAAAATCTAAAACAAATCGATGGGAATACCCAGCAACCGCCCCAGTTGTCTTGGAAATATCTCATCAAACAATGTTACGCACCACCAGCTGGACATATATATATATTTAAATAATTATAAAATTATAATAAATATATTTATTATAATTCTATAATTATACATAAATATTTATTTATTTATAGTTATAAGTATAAATAAATATTTATTTATTTAAATAATTATAAAATATAATAAATATATTTATTATAATCTTATAATTATTTACATATATATATTTATTTATTTAATTATTATAAATATAAATATATGTGTGTGTGTGTAAATAATTATAAATATAAATATAATAAATATAATTATTATAATTTTATAATTATAAATATATATATAATATTTTGAATTTTATGAATATATATAATTATATAAATATATTTAGTATATATATAATTATAAATAATTATTTATTTATTTATAGTTATAATTATAAATATATATATATATATATAATTTTATAAATATATATAATAATATAAATAAATTATTAACATTGGATCTTTATCAGTACTTTTTTAGTGCTTATAAAGATATATTTTTTATGAGTGCTAAAACAGCACTAATAATATTGTTCTTTATCAGTGCTATAATTTTATCACTGTTAAAGACACGTTTTATCAGCATTTTTTATTTTAGCGTGGATAAAACTAATCTAAATAAGTGTGTTTTTGAAAGCACTGATAAAAACCTTATCCATTTTTTTAAAGAACCCTAACTGGTTGTATTCTCTTGCAAGCCTTTAATCTCTCATAGAAACCGACTATCATTATGCCACCACTCTCACTAAACCCCATTGTCGTCCTCCTGCCGCTCTCACCAAACCACACTAGTGTCATCATGCTGCCAATCTCACTAAACTATATTCACACCGCTATTGCTCTCACTGAACCTCACTTCCACCTCACCAAACCCCACTACCGCCTCCCCACACCGCCTCACCGAACCCCACTGTCGGCGCATCTCTCTTGTGACTTTTCTAAACATTTTCGATGAATCAAGACCCTTAAAACTAAAGGTATGCTATTCAAATATTGTTTTTATGTAATTCTCAATCTATTCTATTCATAGTTCACTTTTTTTGTTATTCACAAACAATAGTGTGTGTGGATCCCCCTTTATGTTATTCTTTTGAAAAAAAAATTCTCTATTTATTTGTCTTAGGTTATTGAAAGTTAAATATGATTTTAGTTAATTGATATGGTCTAGTTATGTGATGGGAAATTTAATTTGGAAAGGTTTTATTAAGTTGTGATGAATGTTATCTAGAAAAATTTGGATTTTATATTTTGGGTATAATTAATAATATTTTAGTATAAAATTTTTTACAATTAGGAGTTTGAGTGTTAATATAGTAATGATAGTGTTTTAGTTCATTCAAGACATAGAGGTGAGGAAGATAATTCATAAGAATTTTTGGGGAATTATTTCAAAAATAGTTTATGTTTTTCTGATTTGGTAATGGATTATATATTCCTATATTAAATCATTTAAATTTGTTAATTGTGTTAGTCATTGGTTTTGAAGTCTTAGTCGGTGTAGGGGGAATTGTGAGTTAAGGTACCCTAGATTATTTATGATAAAAATTTAAAATTCTTCTTGGATTTCCTAACATGGAAGGATGATTTTTATTTAGGTAAATGCTCGGTTTTTCATTTGGGTGGGTCTTTAGTTACTTTTTGTATGTGTCCATATTTGGAAAAAGATACTTTCAATATGGCTATAATAGTCGAATTCATATTAATCTAAAGGTCGTAACATGTCATAATTAGATACTTTTAGGTATTAGTAATTTCATAAATGAATTAAAGTTTTTCATGATTTTTATTTTATAAAAATAAAATCACATGGATAGTGTAAGACTTGAGATTTCACTATAATATACATTTCATTATAATAGACATTGTACAATACATGTTTTTTTATTTCATTACTATAATGAAAAACAATACTATAAAATTAATGTAATGAACCAACTCGGGTAAACTTTTCGTTTCACCCAAGTCGATTTTTCACAACCCAAAGTATATTCTCGGTCTCCATAGTATAGAAAAAAGAATTGAGGGAATAAAACACTATTGAGAGTGGAATTATAGGAGGAAACCTGAAGAGTGACATAAGTTTCATTTGGAAACTAAGAAATACATTCCTTTGAATAATGAGAGGGTAATTATATGAGGCAACATGAAGGGTTACATAAGTGAAATTGTTACCATGTAATCCAAAAATAGATGTCATATGATAATCCCTAAGATGAGAGCATATGGTAAAATGGGTAATAATGGTGGTAACTATAGTTGAATATAGATATAGAACTTTGGTTGTGAAAGTTCCAACCTCTTGAATTGAATATTTATATTTTAAGTTTGGAAATTTCCAAGGGATTTTTGAAAAATACCTTTGTATCCTAAGTTTTTTCATAAAAATTCACTTCATTGTGATTTTTAATAAATTACACCCATTTAAAATTATCAGTTTATATCCCAAAATTTTTTAAAAAAAATATTTCCCTATATTTATTTGAAACCATCAAATTTAAATTTAACTTCATCAAATAGTTAGAGAATTATTTCTATCCATTTAAAATTCCACTTCAAAAACCCTTCTTAAATTTCAAATTCAATTTTACATACAATATTTTAAATCTAGTCACTTTTTTCATTTAAAAAAAATCACTCACATTGTTGTATTAAATCCCTTGGTTCTCACTTAACGACCCTGATTTTCTCAAATGTATGGATTGTTGTTTTAAAAAAAATATAATAATTTCTTTTTTTACTTGTGAAACCATTATTATATTAAATATCTATATTTTCTATTATGAAAAGAGTTTTCAAATAATATAGCTTTTAATTTTTTTGTATTTTAATTATTACATTAAAGAGTTGTATTTATAAATTTCCTTCAATAATTTTTTGTTTTTGATCACATGGGATGATAAACCATTTTTTAATATTTCCATTCTATTTCAAGAAAATCATGAGATCCATCTTTAATTGAACATATTTTTTTGTATTTATTTTTTTAAATATTAATATTACTGAATCAAATAGGATTAATATGAATAAATAATGGATGGATTCAAATCATATGTCAAAATAGTATGATGATGGATTGAAAGAGTTCCTCAAGTTTGTAAAATATCATGCATATGACCCTTCTCAAATCTTTTTCCGGTGTTTACATTGTTTTTATTCAAGAATAATTAGTCCATAAGATTTGGAAGAACACTTGATCTATCACATAATTTATTGAAGTTATAAATTTTGGAATAAAAATGGGTAAAAAGTGAATGTAGCTATTAAATGGTATAGAACGACATTTTATGGATCATCATATATGATTATAAGTGTGGAAAATCAATAAGACTATATCGATGATGTGATTGTAGGTGTAAATTATGATAAATATTTTATTGAGGAAATAACAAGGATAGTTGAAGATGAACTTCATGATTACCCAAAATTATTTGAGAATTTAAAGAGTTGTGAAAATACACCATTGTATGCTAGTTGCACTAAATATGGAGCATTTTCATCCATATAGAAACTGTATAGTTTGAAAGTAGGCAATGGATGTAGTGACGCCAATTTTACTAAACTACTTTGTCTCTTGAATGATATGCTCCCAGAAGATAATGATCTCCCTAGATGAACATACGAGGAAAAACGGATTCTACGTTTGATGGGTATGGTCTCTGAAAGAATACATGTCTACCCAAATGATTGTATACTATTTTTAAAGGAACAAAAATCACTTAAATAATTCCCAATGTGTTGTGATTCTTGATACAAGAAAGATGATTCGGGTCCTAAGAAATTTTTATGGTACTTTCATATCATTCCATGGTTTAGGTACCTATATGGAAAGGAGGATACTGTAGGGGAATTAACCTGGCACATAGATACAAGAAATAAATATGGGAAACTATGTCACCTAGAAGACTCTCCTCAGTGGAATAAAATTGATCATGAGTATCTTTAATTTTTAAATGAGTTGATAAACCTTCATCTTGTGTTATCTATAGATGGAGTGAATCCATTTTTTTTAAAGCATCACTCACAGTACATGGCCAATTATGTTTGTAAATTATAAAATGCCACCATGGTTATGCATGAAATGAAAATATATCATTTTATCTATTCTTTTATCATGACCAAAACAACTAGGTAATAATATTGATTTTTATTTGGTTCCATTGATTAGGGATTTGAAACTACTGTGTGATTCATTTGTTATGTTGTATGATGATTATAGAAATGAATATTTCACATTGAGAGCCATGTTGTATGGGATGATAAATGAATTTCTTATATATATAATTTTTTTAGGATATATATTTAAAGGAACTCAAGGGTGGCCCATTTTTGAACAAGGTATATATTCAATTAGGTTGAAACATTCATCGAATACTATGTTTCTATAACATCACAAATTTCTACCCTGATGCCATAAGTACCAATCTTGGACGACATCATTTGAGGAAAGTTTAGAATAATGTACAACACCATCTCCACTAATAGGTGATCAACTTATTGAGAAATTGAAATATGTGTATAGTGATTTTTGGTGAATCATTTTCTAAAAATATTATAAAAATTGTTTGGAAAAATATATCAGTTTTTTTTTTTGAATTACCATACTAAAATTGTCTATACGTCAGATATTTTCTTAATGTTATGCATGTTGAAAAAAAATGTATATGATAGTGTAATTGGAATGTTACTAAATGAAGATATAAAAACAAAGTATGGAATTAAGGCTAGGTTGGACATGGTTTACATGGGAATATAGGAATAGTTGGTGCTAGTGAAAGTTGAAAATGAAATTTTCTTCCTCCAGCTATTTACACTCTTTCTAGGAAAGAGAGATATCAGTTTTTCAACTTCTTGAATGACGTAAATTTTACATAGGGGTATTCATCGAATATCAATAATATCATTTCAATGACTAATTTAAATTTAAAGGGTTTGAAATCACATGACTTTCATGTTTTGATGTAATATATAATTATTGTAGCTTTATGTTATATTTTTTTAAAGAAAGTTTGTCATACATTAACTTAGCTTTATTACTTTTTCAAAGATATATGCAGAAAATTTATAGACCACGTGAAATTTCTAATTATGGAAAAGGAAATTTCGGTCATATAATGTGAATAGAAAATTTTCTTCCCATCATCATTATTTGATATGCTGGTTCACTTGATGGTTCATTTGGTGATAGATATTCTAATATTTGTTTCTCTACACTATATATAGATGTACTCCATTGAATGATATATGAATATTTTGAAAGGGCATGTCAAAAGTTAAATTTATCTAGAGGTTTGTATTGTATACCAATATATTATTGAGGAAGCCATTGAATTCTGTACCGACTACCTTTCTGGGGTGGAAATCATTGGTCTACCAAAATCTTGTCACACTAGACGGATTATGGTTGAAGGAATTTCTGGAAGATATATTTCCATAATCAATATTATATATCAAAATTAGGCCTACCTTTACATTTTTATAACAATTCTGAGGTATCTCCATATGTTGAAACCCACAAATAAATTATTAGTCATTTTAATCCATCGAGAGCTGAAATATGGATATCAAATACACATAATCAAAAGTTTATAGGATGGTTTTGAGAGCATATTTTTAAGGATTCAGATGAGAATCTAGATTCAATTTTATAAAAACTTTAATGGCGATCCAAAGGACCAATTCTATATATATTAACTTAAAATGGTTATGTAATTAATGGTTATACATTCTATGCAAATGAATATGATGAAGGTAGTACAATGAAAAATAGTAGAGTTACACTTGTGGATGAAGTGGTGCATGTTTCAGGTACCAAGGATAGAAATACAATTTATGTGAATATTCCATACTTTAGAATCATCAAAAAAATATGGTAGTTGGATTATACAATATTCCAAGTGCCATTTTTTCAATACAAGTGGGTTGATAATAGGAGTGTTGTCAAAATAGATGATTTGGGATTCGTGAAAGTGGGTTTCAATAAGGAAGGGTAAAAAGAGGAATTGTTTACAATGGAATAAAAGGTAGTATAAGTATTATATGTTTTAGATCTTGTAAACTGAAAGTGTTCAATTTTTTTATTATCAACCAAAATCACTAAAGGATCAGATGAAAATTCAACTGAGGATTACCCTTTAATTGGGACATTGAAATCATTTTGCAGTGGTCCCAATGTAGATTATGATTTTTATGTTATAGGATACCATAATGAAGGAATTTGGATACTTGATATAGGGTTTAAATCCACTCATCCTTTAAAAAAAGATAGTTCAATAATCATGTTATATTTTTTTAATATACATTGTGTTACTTCATGTTATTATTTGTTCGTTGTTTCATTTATGTAATCTAAATTAAATATTAGACCACTTATATAAATAATTACTTTTGTATGTGTTGGTTCTCCCAATCCTAAGGGACAACAGGTTTCTCAACCTGCTACTGCTCCTAGTGTAGAGGAACGACGACCTTATACATGTGTTGGTGCTCCCAATCTTGAGGAATAATAGGTTTCTCAACATAATGATACTCCCAGTGTAGAGGTACAGTGACCTTATACACATACCAATGCTACCAATCCAAAGGAACAACATATTGATGGTGTTAAATCCAAGGAAATGTTAGGTGACGAAGGACTGATAAAGTAGAAAAAATAAGAACGCCATAGTTTAACAATGTTAGAAAAAATAATTAAGGTAAAAAGCAAAGGCATCAAATTCAAGGTTAGATGGAATGCATGGGACCATCATTTTAACCCCAAAAAGGCTATTTTATATTGTTATATTAAACTCGTCAGTTAGAAATGTGTGTCGATTTATGTAGATTTATGGCACCATGTTTTGACCATGATTAAGACACTGATGTGGGAAGAGATTATGATAACATTATGATATCATTTCTTTATATTACTAAAAAATAAAATAATGAAACACTAAATTACTCTTCACCATTTCTTATAGAGTGTATTTATAGTATATTAATCCCATAAGAAATATGTATTAATTCTTTCTAGAAGGATTCACATAGGATTTTTCATAATTCTAGCGAGGTTTCATCTTAAAGATGTTGAAGGAAAAATAAAAAATCACCCACCGCTTATGTATGCACACTTGATAACCCAAGAAGTGTGGGATGCATTTACTGACCATCATACGCAGATGTATTTTCAGGTGCATTATGGATGGTAATACATTATTTGACAATACGTGTATTCATCACTTTGATTGAGAATTTTTTATTCATGAAACAATAATTGAGTGCTGAAAATAAGGAACTAGCATAAAAAACCAACGTAACCCTACCATAAAGTAAGGACGGGGTATGTTTCACTTGAAAAAAATTGGTACGTATTTTAAATCTATCGTAATACTTTTATGTGACATGAAATGATAACATAATTATGTTCCTATTTTTATATGTAGATTGATGAATCCAAATCCACTTTCGTCCCATGTCATGTTCTATAGAAGGAGGAATGTGTAAATAAAGATGGGATATTAATAGATGAAAACACCTAAAAAGTGTGGGAAATATGTGTAAGTATGAAATAGTAAAAAAATCTTTAAATCTATATTAAATAACAATGATTACTTATTTTATTATATTTCAATTTGACTTATTCAAGGGAATCATCAACGCTAATATTGGATGAACACCTACTATCAATGGCCTTGAAGTGGCCAGAACACTATGGCTATGTCAGAGGTGTGGGTTTTGGGGTGACACTCCGAACATATTTTGAGAAAAAAACAATATGAGGATAAAGATAAAGAAATGGAAGAGATAAAAGAAATATTAGATTCCCTTGAAGAATAATTTCATTGGAAGACTAAGTTGTTAACAACTGTTATGGGGTGAATCAAAGATAAGAAATAACTCAAGAACAACCATTGCATGAAGAACCCACCCCACCCCCTACCAGCTTTGAGGCAAGTTATTCCCCTCAAAGAGATTTCTTAGTTGAGGTAATCAATATTCTAATAAATATTTTTGTGAAATGTGAATCGGATAGAAAATGATAAATTTCATGTACTGATATTTTACAGGGTGAAAATGATTGTGGTTTATATATATCAACAACTACCCATCACCTTATAGGGAGGGCTATAATGTTCAATATCCAAGATGATAGGATACTCAACATACCACTTCCAACAGGTCATATGATTTTGATGATTAGCACAGCCCATGAGTTGATTGTCGAGCTACCAATTCCACTTGATGATGAAGATATTCATATGGTCGACCAAGCTGTTGGAACATTCATCTTATGGCTATCAAATCTTGTAAAAACACATGTCAACCAGGAGGTATTCACTTCCAATTTATTTTTCATGCTAAACTGTTAACAATTAATGAAAAAATCATGAACCAATGAATGTTATTAAAAATGGACAAAGGGAAGGGGGTTAAAAAAAGTTCTACTCAAAACCATCTAAATAATCAACCAACCAATTGAAAAGATTTTCTAAAATCACCTTTACCCCATCTGTTCAATATCTGCATTTACTAAAATTGAAGGTTCATGTGGATACAATGTTAAAAAATGGTAGTAGTCATGTAGTTGATTTTGAAGAAAAAAATGTATAGAGAGTAAGGTATAGACTTCATTGCTCTTGATAATGTAAATGAAATCCTCAACCATGAATGGCTAGGAGCCTCAATTGTAAATGTATACATGGGGTATGTTTTCATGATTTGTTTTTTCAAAATCTGATATACTATCTTAATTATGAATAAATACATTTCATAGTTTTTTGAGCATATATATCAATACCAATTGAATGTATTACCCCATGAAAATAAATTTGGTCTCATTAGTCTTCACATCACCTCTATAGAAAAAAATAGAATCCAAAAAATTAATGAAATGGTGAGAGACCTGGACAAATTGTTTAAAAGAAAACTTGTAGGTGATAGACTATTCTTAATACCAATGATGCAGGGGTAAAACTCTACAATTTAATTATATCAGATATATTTTCATTTATTTCATTACTTATTCCTTATTGTGTTTTTAGAAAACATTAGATGCCTGTTGCGATCAATTTGGATACTCTGAAGATTTATTTCTTGGATTCAATGCATGGATACCCAATAAAATGACCGCACATGATGCCATTTTTCAATTTGTAAAACACTACATCCAACATTTTATAACTAAACATCAAGTTATATATTTTATATTGTGTTTTAATGATAATTCTATTATGATAGGGTGGTGTATAAATATCATGAAAATCATGGCATGAGGACAACCAATGCACAAAAAGACCGTAAAAAGTTCTTCAACTAGACAAGAATTAGGGTATATATAATATCATTTCACTATCCAAACACATATCAAAACAAATTACTTATTTTTATCAATATTTCTGTAGTTTTTGAAATAAAAAAATGGAAAAGATTATGGTTATTGTGTTTTTAAATTTATGAGAGAGACTGTATTCCATCAACAAACTAGCATCCCTGAAGAGGTATTTTGAAAAATAATTACTATTTCATTTAAAATATTTATTAATCCTTTGTGTATTTATATTTTTCCTATACTACTATGACTACCAAAAAAATCGTATTCACAAGATGATATAGATTTTCTTAAAAACGAATGGGAAACATACCTGATGGCAGAATGTGCAAAAATAACATGAATATGTGACTTCCATAGAAGTAATGGATTATTTCATATTTATGTTTAATTTATTTATTTATCTTATTAATCACATAATAATTTCATTCTTATACAGTTGGATTCCTTTGTTCAATTTGGGGTGGTTTGTTCGATGATGCTCATGCTTGTGAGAGATTGGACTTCGATGCTGCAACTAAGATAATGATAACAAGGAAATTGATCAAGAATGTATACAACCATTATGAAAAGTTTAACTTGTACTACTTATTTAATTAATTTTTTCATCATTGTATCTATTATTTTTAAGTTAATTTTTTTATCATTTTTATCCAATACTTTTTTAGATTTTTTTTCAAGAATATTTACACTTTCCATTGCTTTTCTTGGTCGAGCATCCAACACTGCATATTGATTCGATATTCTTTAGATGTAAAACCTTTCTCATTGAAATCCAGAAGAGTAGAGGGAGCTCGTGTGCTCATTATGGTTACTTCTCATGATATAATGCGCACATGAGCATTCTCTACTTCCCTGGATTTCAATAGCGAGAAAGTTTCTCCAGCTAAAAACATTGTGTCAATATGCAGTGTTGGCATTTTGACAAAGAAATACAATGGAAATCATGATAACATTGGAATTGATGATTGTTTTGAGACATTGGGATGTATTGTAATTAGTCAAACCTTAATCTGACACATGGTGTGACCGGTATGACTCCAAGTGCTTCTTTCTATTTAAAATTGACATAAATTTTAGTAAAAAATACAATTGACATAATCGAAACTGAGAAAAACAATTCAGGATATTTGTATACTTTAATACAATGATCCATAAGTCATTTTTTACTTGTAGGAATCAGCTGCACCTCAATCTGATACACAATGTGCCCGGTATGACTCAAAGTGTTCATTATCAGTTTAAAATCAACATTTTAGTTCAAAAAGTGTTACTCACTAAAAACTGAGAAAACACACTTGGATTTTCTTGATAATATAGGAAAATGATTCATTAGCCATTTTTGATGTGTAGGAATCAGTCTCATGTCAAACCGATACACAATGTGATCGGTATGAGTCAAAGTGTGTGTTTCTCTTTTAAGATGATATTTTAGTAAAAAAGATAGGTGAAATACTCAGAACTGGGAAAATGAATTTGGATTGTTTTGATACTTTAGGAAAAAAATATATAAGACATTTTCTACGTGTAGAAATTAGCCTCACCTCAATCTGATGTACGGTGTGACCGGTATGACTCCAATTGTCTTTTTATTTAAAATTGACATCAATTTTAGTAAAAAGGACAGCTAACCTACTCAAAACTAAGAAAATACATTCGAATTGTTTTGATATTTTCGAACAACGATCCATAAGTCATTTTTGATGTGTAGAAATTATCCAAACCTCAATTTGATACATGATGTGTCCAGTATGACTCGATGTGCCTGTTATCAGTTTAAAATTGATATTTTATTTCAAAAAGTGTCACCCACTAAAAACCAAGAAAACACACTTGGATTGTTTTGATAATTTATAAAACCAATTCATAAGTCATTTATGATATATAAAAATTAGTCTCACATCAAATAGACACACGATGTGACCTGTATGACTCAAAGTGCATGTTTCCAGTTTAAAATGACATTTTACTAAAAAAGACAAGTGGCATACTCAAAACCAAGAAAAAGCATTCAGATTGTTTTGATACTTTAGGAAAAAGATCCATATGTCATTTGGGACATGTAGGAATTAGTCGCACCTCACTCTGACACACGATGTGATTGATATGACTCCAAGTGTGTCTTTTTATTTAAAATTGATATTAATTTTAGCAAAAATGACAACTGACATACTCAAAACTAAGAAAACGCATTCGAGTTGTTTTTATACTTTAGGAAAATGATCCATAAGTCATTTCTAACATGTATGAATCAGTTGCACCTCAATTTGATACACGATGTACCCGGTATGACTCAAAGTGTCTCTTATTAGTTTAAAATTGATATTTTAGTTCAAAAAATGTCACTCACTAAAAAACAAGAAAACTCTCTTTGATTGTCTTGATAATTTAGGAAAATGATTCATAAGTCATTTTTGACACGTTAGAAGTAGTCTCACGTCAAACTGACACATGATGTGACCAATATGACTCAAAGTGTGTGTTTATAGTTTCAAATGACATTTAAATAAAAAACACAAGTGACATACTGAAAATCGAGAAAATGCATTTGGATTGTTTTGATACTTTAGGAAAAAGTTATATAAGTCATTTTTGACGTGTCAGAATCAGCTTCACCTCAATATGACGCATGGTGTGACCGATATAATTCCAAGTGTGTCTATTTATTTAAAATTGACATTAATTTTAGTAAAAAGAAAACGTTGCATACTGAAAACCAAGTAAACACATTCGGATTGTTTTGATACTTTAGAAAAACAATTCATAAGTCATTTCTAACGTGTAAGAATCAACCTCACCTCAATCTGACATACAGTGTGACTAGTATAACTCTAAGTGCATCTTTTTATTTAAGATTGACATTAATTTTAGTAAAAAGAACAAGTGACATACTGGAAACCAAGAAACCACATTCGGTTTGTTTTGATACTTTAGGAAAATGATCCATAAGTCATTTTTTATATCAAAAATCAATCACACCTCAATATAAAGCACGGTGTGACCAATATAACTCAAAATGTCTCTTTTTATTTAAAATTGACATTAATTTTAGTAAAAAGAACAAGTGACATAATGAAAATCGAGGAAACGTATTCAGATTATTTTGATAATTTGTTAAAATGATCCATAAGTCATTTTTGACATGTAGAGTCAACTGCACCTCAATCCGACGTACGGTGTGACTGATATGACTCCAAGTGTGTTTTTTTATTTAAAATTGACATTAATTTTAGTAAAAAGAACAAGTGACATTCTGAAAACCAAGAAATCACATTCAGATTGTTTTGATACTTTAGGAAAACGATCCATGAGTCATTTTTGACGTGTAAAAATCAATCTCATATCAATCTGACGCACGGTGTGACCAGTATGACTCAAAGTGTTTGTTATGAGTTTAAAATTGACATTTTAGTTCAAAACGTGTGTCACTCACTGAAAACCAGGCAAACACACTCCAGTTGTCTTGATAATTTAGGACAATGATTCATAATTTATTTCTGAGGTGTATGAAGCAGTCTCATATCAAACTAACACACGATGAGACCAGTATGACTCAAAGTGAGTGTTTCAAATTTTAAATGACATTTTAGTTAAAAAAACAGCACTGACATACTGAAAACTGAACAAACGCATTCGGAATGTTTTGATACTTTTGAACAATGATCCATAAGTAATTTGTGATGGGTAGGAATCAGTCACACCTCAATCTGGCGCACAGTATGACCGGTATAACTCCAAGTGTGTCATTATTTAAAATTGACACTAATTTTAGTAAAAACAACAAGTGGCATGGTCAAAACTGAGCAAACGTATTCAGATTGTTTTTTTTACTTTAGAATAACGATTCATAACTCATTTTTGATGTGTATGAAGCAACCACACCTCAATACGATGCACGGTGTGACTGATATAACTTCAAGTGTGTCTTTTTATTAGAAATTGATATTTTATTAATGTATTTTTTCATATTAATGTTTAATTTATTTTCTTATAGTATTACTAACATAACATTTGTTTCTTATATAGGTGGATTCTTTTGCTTGGGTTGAGATGATTTGTTTGGTAACAGATATCATGGGTGGACATTTTTTAGAGGGGATTGCGAACGCCAAAAGATGAAACATTAATGTTTTTAAAAGTTTGTGCATAATTGTAAATGTAATTATATAAAACATTGTTTGAAATGTATATAATAGTGTGTGTTTTTGTATTCATGAAGTCAAATTTATTTCAATTAAATTATATATTTTTCATACATAGGTTACAGGTTTTTGGTGGGTGTGGTGTTATATAAACAACATACTGCAGTAGGCTAAGCCTTTATTAATGTTAAAAAAGTACTAAAAAATGGTGTCTTTTATCAGCATTTTTTTAGCACTGATAAAGGGGACCCCCTAACAGCACTGAGGATAATCACACTTTTTTAGCACTATTAATAGCCTTTTTTGCATGATGTTAAAGGGCACATCTGTAGTAGTGAATATTAGGGTTTTTTTTTAAATGTAATGTGGAGAGATGGCATCGGCGATGACGCCTTTGAGCAAAAAAAATACTTATATTAATTATACATGTTTTTATATTTCAATTTTTTATTTTTATTTTTATTTTGTTTATATATATATACATTATAATTAGTGACTAAAGAATAATTTTAAATATTTATTAATAATTAAAGTTTATTATAAATTAATATTGTTAAATAGTAAATAATATTATTTAGTAATTAATATTAATTACCAACAATTATTTAATTAAATAATAATAATTTAATAATAATTAATTAATTATTACTATTTTAAGAATTTAATCGTTATTAATAATATTTAGTAACTAAATGATATTTTTTAAATATTTATTAGTAATTGTATAATAACAATTTCTAATAATTAATAATTATTAATTAATTAATTAGTTAATTTTTACTTAATATTATTAGTAAGTAATTACATATTGTATAATTACTAATTAATTAATAACTAATAATTATATTACTACTTTTAATAATTTGTTACTAAATATTAATTTTTAATAGTTATTAGTAATTAGCATTAGTTAGTAATTAATATTTATTAGAAATTAACATTATTAAATATTAAATCATGTTATTTAATTAATATTTATTAGTAATTAATATTTATTAGCACCAATTAGTTAATTAATTAATATTGATATAATAATAATTAGTTAACAATTAGTAATTTAATAATTTAATCATTATTATTAATATTTAGTAAATAAATAATGATTTTAAATATTTATTAGTAATTGGTTGATAATAATTATCAATATTTATTAATAACACATTAATCAGCAATTGTTAGTGGTGTGAAAGGTCTATTTTTTTCATGATAACAAGCTTCGAGAGATGTGGTATTCTATGTGCTTTTTTAAAAAACCGAGAAAATCGTCCTTTTTTAAAGCAGATTTTGGCAAAACAATTTTTTTAAAAAAAAATCATTATCTTTTAAATAAAAAAGTATCCTACGGCGATGCACACACACATATTGATATTAAAAATTAAAAAATTTAAAATTTTAACAAAATACGTTAAGTCTATTAATGCATTCCGTCAGAATTTTTTTTACACAAAATACGTTAACTTGGTTAACGCATTTCACAACCCGTATCGGAATACACTTGTCACCTAAACCTAAGAAAGTAATTTAAAAAAAAAAACGAAAATAAAACGCTTCCCGCACTCCAATATAATATCAATATTAATTATAATGCATGACTCTTAGTGGCATAATCTTAATGGTTGGATAATTTGTGACCGTATAATATTGTAATGGATTCATCAATTGAATTTCACTACAACCTACCTATGATGCGCACTTATTAGTGTGCATCGTGTCCCATCTGAGTGGAGAGCCCCAATATAAGTACCGGCAGGCGGAGGCCATCTGGGAATCCCACACAAAAACCCACTGAACTCATGGCTTTGGGGATGGCCCCTTCCTTCATCCTGATCCTCTCTGGGTACTGCCTCCTCCTGGCGACGCCCCACCTGCCACTCGCCGTCCATGCGGTGGAATACTCCGTCAGCAACGACGCTGCCGACACCCCCGCCGGCGACCGTTTCACCGAGGAGGTCGGGGAGGAATACGCCCTGAAAGTCCTGGCATCTGCCGCCGACTTTATTCAGTCTCTTTTCCGGCAGACCTCCGCCGCCGACCTGAAACCCGTGGAATCCGTGAGGCTTGTCGTGGAGGATTCGGAGGGGGCGCCCTACACCCGCGACGGCACCATCTACCTCAGCGGGGGCTACCTCGACGGGTACGACGCCGACAACCTGAAGAGGGAGGTCACCGGGACCCTCTACCATGAGATGACACACGTGTTGCAGTGGACGGGGAACGGGGAGGCGCCTGATGGGCTGTTGGAGGGGATGGCGGACTTTGTCCGGCTGAAGGCGGGGTATCCGAAGTCGGATTGGGTGAACTACGGCGAGGGGGAGAAGTGGGATGACGGGTACGACGTGACGGCGCGGTTCCTGGATTACCTGGAGGAGCGGCAGAGGGGGTTCGTGGCGGCGCTGAACCAGAAGATGAAGGATGGGTACGATGATGAGTTCTTCGCGGAGCTGGCGGGAGCCCCGGTGGTTGAGTTGTGGAACGGCTACAAAGCCAAGTTTAGTCCGTAGTGGGTGCGGTCTGTTTTCATGAATAAATAAAGGGGGAGCGCTGGTCTTCCCTGAATGACGCATAATGGGTGTATTAACGAAGAAAACCGGGGTTGTCTGTATGCCCCGTGTGTCTACCAATGTCGATGATAATGTAATTATGTGGAAATGCCGATATATATGTTTTTAAATCTATTATACATACTAAAGGTTGTGCCTTTTTCCTCCCATGTGTCACCCTTAATCCATGTCTACCTGTCAACCCCTCCTTTCTACTCCTCACATCTCAATTCTACGTCGTCTCTCCCCGACCCCGTCTCCCCATTGCCACCTACTCTCTTCCGACTCCCCCCTACCGTCTCTCCCCGACCCCCTATCTCCCCATCGTCACCTCCCGCCTCCGCCCGCGCCTCCCTTCTCATACCCATTGAACCAAAAGAGTCGTTCAAGCGACATTGGATTAATTTCTGCCCTAGGGGTTTCTCACATCGCACACATATTTCCTCACTCCACTCTGCGGCGTTTCAATTTACTCTCACCACCCTCCGATTTCTGCTTCCGCGGTATGTTTTGATTAAGTATGATTTTCATCATTCTGGTTTACAATGTTTTTTTTATCGACGCAAGCGTTCATCCATCGACATATCCATATTCATCGCTAAATCTAGGGTTTTTATGATTTCTTATATCCCCTTCTCGGTGTGCATCCCCTGGAAGTGATTCCCTCTATGGGCAATACAGGTGTGTCTTTTGTGAGGTTCCCCAAATGAATTATGGTTGCGTTTGATATCAATTATTGTTGGGGTGGAAGCGCTCAAACTGTCTGAAACACACTCAAGAACATATAAATCAAACACAAATGGAGGGACACACGAATTTACGTGGTTCGGTCGGATGACCTACGTCCACGGGGAAGGCAACATAAACTCTTATTCAAACGGGAAGAACAGATTACAAATTCCCTCTCTCTCTCATGTCGAATCCCACACAACACCACACACATGTATATCGCAGCAAAGGTAGAGGATAAATAAAAGGCTGCTGCAAGTTTTCTCCGGGTGGTAACCAACTCCTGCGGGATTGTCATCATGGGTGGCCACCAACTGATACAGCAGGTTTCCAGCAGCTGGACATCAAATGCAGTCACCCACTCCCGATGCGGTCTCCTTCGGCGTCCACCAACTATGAGGCAGTGGTATTTTTGTCAAAAACTCAACAATCTCCACCTTGACTAAAAATATCACCATGTTGCCGCTCAAACAAATCATCATATAATTGAAACAATTTTTAATGTTGGTGCTGAAAACAAATCTTTCTGCCTGCTACTGCCTTCCTGATGCCTGTAGGCATCTCAAATTTGAGTCATATTGATCAAGTCCAAACTATGTTGGAACTTGATCCTTGTATCAGCTTTCTTGTCCTTCAAAGGAGCAACAAAATCCCATATTATATTCTGATGTAGTGAATTCACATCTTCCATAACAGATCTCCACTGGTTGATTTCTTTGCTATCCAAAACATCTCGATAGCAATCTGGAACACCACCTTCAACTACAGAAAGAGCAAAGCTAACCGATTTTCCAAACCTGGAAGGTCTTCGTATAATCCTTTGTGTTCTACCAATGGTGATACTCTTATCTGATGTCATTGCTCCACCTGTAACAGTATCAAGATTCAAATAATACAAATTACCTTTTCAGATACCTTTCATCACAAAGAGTGCACCGAGTGCACCGCGGATAATTTTCATGAATCCATCTTCAATAGTTATCTGGTAACCAAGCTTATCCAAAACTCCAAGCGATATGAGGTTCTTCTCCAATTTTGGTACATATCTTACATTTGTAAGGTATCGAGTTGTACCATCATGCATCTTCAACCGTATTGTTCCAATACCTATCGTGTGGCAAGAGTGGTTATTGCCCATAAACACCACACCTTCATCTGACTCACCAAGGTTTGAAAACCAATCTCAATTCCTGCACATATGGAATGAACAACCTGAATCAAGAATCCAACCTTCTGAATGGTTGACCGTCGAGCAAACGAGGATAGTATCTTCAACATCTTCAACATCCTCGGCTCTCTGTGCAACATTCCCCTTCGATTTCCCAATTTTGGGACAATCCTTCTTCCAATGCCCCTTTTCATGACAGTGGGCACACTCATCTTTTGCTGGACGTCTAAAGATGGACTCACCTTTTGATGTCGATCGATATTCATCTCTTCTGAATCTTTCAGATTTCCTATCAGATGACCTTCCTTTAATTGTCATCAATCCCTCCGATGCAGAATCCCAATTGTCATATTTGTCCTTCCGCCTGTACTCATTGTTAACTAATGCATTTGAAACATCAAAAAATTTCACCTCATTTTTACCATACAACAACGTTGTAGTAAGGTGATCATAACTCTCCGGTAGAGAGTTCAACAGCAACAGAGCCTTATCTTCATCTCCGGTCGTTACTTCCAAACTTTGAAAATCTGCCAAGATATTATTAAACAAATCAAGATGCTCAATCATAGACATACCTTGCTTATACTGAAATCTGTACAATTTCTTTTTCAGCTACAACCGATTTTCAATGTTTTTGTCCATATACTTATTCTCCAAGATACTCCACAAACTTTTTGTTGAAGTTTCCCGCATCAATGCTTTTGGCCATATACTTATTCTCCGTCAGCAATGATGCTACCGACACCCCCAGCGATGACCGTTTCACCGAGGAGGTCGGGGAGGAATATGCCCTGCAAGTCCTGCCATCTGCCACCGACTTTATTCAGTCTCTTTTCCGGCAGACCTCCGCCGCTGACCAGAAACCCGTGGAATCCGTGAGTCTTGTCATGGGGGATGCGGAGGGGGCGCCCTACACCCGCGACGAAACCATCCACCTCAGCAGGGGCTACCTCAACGGGTACAACGCTGACAACCTGAAGAGGGAGGTCATCGGGACCCTCTGCCATGAGCCGACACACGTGTTGCAGTGGACGGGGAATGAGGAGGCACCTGATGGGCTGTTGGAGGGGATGGCGGACTTGGTCCGGCTGAAGACGGGGTTTGCGAAGGAGGATTGGGTGAAGAAGGGCAAGAGGGAGAAGTGGGATGACGGGTACGACGTGACGGTGCGGTTCCTGGATTACCTGGAGGAGCGGCACGGGGGGTTCGTGGCAGCGCTGAACCAGAAGATGAAGGATGGGTACGATGATGAGTTCTTCACGGAGCTCGCGGGAGCCCCGGTGGTTGAGTTGTGGAACAGCTACAAAGCCAAGTTTAGTCCGTAGTGGGTGCGGTCTGTTTTCAGGAATAAATAAAGGGGGAGCACTGGTCTTCCCTGAATGATGCATAATGGGTGTATTAACGAAGAAAACCGGTGTTGTCTGTATGCCCCGTGTGTCTACCAATGTCGATGATAATGTAATTATGTGGAAATGCCGATATATATGTTTTTAAATCTATTATACATACTAAAGGTTGTGCCTTTTTCCTCCCATGTGTCACCCTTAATCCATGTCTACCTGTCAACCCCTCCTTTCTCCTCCTCACATCTCAATTCTACGTTGTCTCTCCCCGACCCCGTCTCCCCATTGCCACCTACTCTCTTCCGACTCACCCCCACCGTTTCTCCCCGACCCCCTATCTCCCCATCGTCACCTCCCGCCTCCCGCCTCCAAAGCCCCGCCTCCGCCCGCGCCTCCCTTCTCATACCCATTGAACCAAAAGAGTCGTTCAAGAGATATTGGATTAATTTCTTCCCTAGGGGTTTCTCACATCGCACACATATTTCCTCACTCCACTCTGCGGCGTTTCAATTTACTCTCACCACCCTCCGATTTATGCTTCCGCGGTATGTTTTGATTAAGTATGATTTTCATCATTCTGGTTTACAATGTTTTTTTTATCGACGCAAGCGTTCATCCATCGACATATCCATATTCATCGCTAAATCTAGGGTTTTTATGATTTCTTATATCCCCTTCTCGGTGTGCATCCCCTGGAAGCGATTCCCTCTATGGGCAATACATGTGTGTCTTTTGTGAGGTTCCCCAAATGGATTATTGTTGCGTTTGATATCAATTATTGTTGGGGTGGAAGCGCTCAAACTGTCTGAAACACACACAAGAACATAGAAATCAAACACAAATGGAGGGACACACAAATTTACGTGGTTCGGTCGGATGAACTACGTCCACGGGGAAGGCAACATAAACTCTTATTCAAACGGGAAGAACATATGACAAATTCCCTCTCTCTCTCATGTCGAATCTCACACAACACCACACACATATATATCGCAGCAAAGGTAGAGGATAAATAAAAGGCTCCTGCAAGTTTTCTCCGGGTGGTAACCAACTCCTGCAGGATTGTCATCATGGGTGGCCACCAACTGATACAGCAGGTTTCCAGCAGCTGGACATCAAATGCAGTCACCCACTCCCGATGCGGTCTCCTTCGGCGTCCACCAACTATGAGGCAGTGGTATTTTTGTCAAAAACTCAACAATCTCCACCTTGACTAAAAATATCACCATGTTGCCGCTCAAACAAATCATCATATAATTGAAACAAATTTTAATGTTGGTGCTGAAAACAAATCTTTCTGCCTGCTACTGCCTTCCTGATTCCCGTAAGCATCTCAAATTTGAGTCATATTGATCAAGTCCAAACTATGTTGGAACTTTATCCCTGTATCAGCTTTCTTGTCCTTCAGAGGAGCAACAAAATCCCATATCATATTCTGATGCAGTGAATTCACATCTTCCATAACAGATCTCCACTGGTTGATTTCTTTGCTATCCAAAACATCTCGATAGCAATCTGGAACACCACCTTCAACTACAGAAAGAGAAAAGC
The DNA here is from genome assembly GCA_963277665.1 of Viscum album. NCBI lineage: Eukaryota > Viridiplantae > Streptophyta > Magnoliopsida > Santalales > Viscaceae > Viscum > Viscum album. The sequence continues at coordinate 1,298,159,099 of OY728140.1, read as the reverse complement.
TAACCAATTTCCCAAACCTGGAAGGTCTTCGTATAATCCTTTGTGTTCTACCAGTGGTGATACTCTTATCTGATGTCATTGCTCCACCTGTAACAGTATCAAGATTCAAATAATACAAATTACCTTTTCAAATACCTTTCATCACAAGGATTGAACCATGGATAATTTTCATGAATCCATCTTCAATAGTTATCTGGTAACCAAGCTTATCCAAAACACCAAGCGATATGAGGTTCTTCTCCAATTTTGGTACATATCTTACATTTGTAAGGTATCGAGTTGTACCATCATGCATCTTCAACCGTATTGTTCCAATACCTCTCGTGTGGCAAGAGTGGTTATTGCCCATAAGCACCACACCTTCATCTGACTCACCGAGGTTTGAAAACCAATCTCAATTCCTACACATAGGGAATGAACAACCTGAATCAAGAATCCAACCTTCTGAATGGTTGACCGTCGAGCAAACGAGGATAGTATCTTCAACATCTTCAACATCCTCGGTTCTCTGTGCAACATTCGCCTTCGATTTCCCAATTTTGGGACAATCCTTCTTCCAGCGCCCTTTTTCATGACAGTGGGCACACTCATCTTTTGCTGGACGTCTAAAGATGGACTCACCTTTTGATGTCGATCGAGATTCATCTCTTCTGAATCTTTCGGATTTCCTGTCAGATGACCTTCCTTTAATTGTCATCAATCCCTCCGATGCAGAATCCCAATGGTCATATTTGTCCTTCCGCCTGTACTCATTGTTAACTAATGCATTTGAAACATCAAAAAATTTCACCTCATTTTTACCACACAACAACGTTGTAGTAAGGCGATCATAACTCTCTGGTAGAGAGTTCAACAGCAACAGAGCCTTATCTTCATCTCTGGTCGTTACTTCCAAACTTTGCAAATCTGCCAGGATTTTATTAAACGAATCAATATGTTCAATCATAGACATACCTTGCTTATACTGAAATCTGGACAATTTCTTTTTCAGGTACAACCGATTTTCAATGCTTTTGTCCATATACTTATTCTCCAAGATACTCCACAAACTTTTTGTTGAAGTTTCCCGCATCAATGCTTTTGGCCATATACGTATTCTCCGTCAGCAACGATGCTGCCGACACCCCCAGCGATGACCGTTTCACCGAGGAGGTCGGGGAGGAATATGCCCTGCAAATCCTGGCATCTGCCACCGACTTTATTCAGTCTCTTTTCCAGCAGACCTCTGCCGCTGACCAGAAACCCATGGAATCTGTGAGGCTTGTCATGGAGGATGCGGAGGGGGCGCCCTACACCTGTGACGACACCATCCACCTCACCGGGGGCTACCTCAATGGGTACGACGCTGACAACCTGAAGAGGGAGGTCACCAGGACCCTCTACCATGAGATGACACACGTGTTGCGGTGGACGGGGAATGAGGAGGCACCTGATGGGCTGTTGGAGGGGATGGCGGACTTGGTCCGGCTGAAGGCGGGGTTTGCGAAGGAGGATTGGGTGAAGAAGGGAAAGAGGGAGAAGTGGGATGATGGGTACGACGTGACGACGCGGTTCCTGGATTACCTGGAGGAGCGGCAGGGGGGGTTCGTGGCGGCGCTGAACCAGAAGATGAAGGATGGGTACGATGATAAGTTCTTCACGGAGCTCGCGGGAGCCCCGGTGGTTGAGTTGTGGAACAGCTACAAAGCCAAGTTTAGTCCGTAGTGGGTGCGGTCTGTTTTCATGAATAAATAAAGGGGGAGTGCTGGTCTTCCCTGAATGATGCATAATGGGTGTATTAACGAAGAAAACTGGGGTTGTCTGTATGCCCCGTGTGTCTACCAATGTCGATGATAATGTAATTATGTGTAAATGCCAATATATATGTTTTTAAATCTATTATACATACTAAAGGTTGTGCCTTTTTTCTCCCATGTGTCACCCTTAATCCATGTCTACCTGTCAACCCCTCCTTTCTCGTCCTCACATCTCAATTCTACGTCGTCTCTCCCCGACCCCGTCTCCCCATTGCCACCTACTCTCTTCCGACTCCCCCTACTGTCTCTCCCCGACCCCCTATCTCCCCATCGTCACCTCTCGCCTCCTGCCTACAAAGCCCTGCCTCCGCCCGCGCCTCCCTTCTCATACCCATTGAACCAAAAGAGTCGTTCAAGCGACATTGGATTAATTTATGCCCTAGGGGTTTCTCACATCGCACACATATTTCCTCACTCCACTCTGCGGCGTTTCAATTTACTCTCACCACCCTCCGATTTCTGCTTTCGCGGTATGTTTTGATTAAGTATTATTTTCATCATTCTGGTTTACAATGTTTTTTTTATTGACGCAATCATTCATCCATCGACATATCCATATTCATCGCTAAATCTAGGGTTTTTATGATTTCTTATATCCCTTTCTTGGTGTGCATCCCCTGGAAGTGATTCCCTCTATGGGCAATACAGGTGTGTCTTTTCTGAGGTTCCCCAAATAGATTATGGTTGAGTTTGATATCAATTATTGTTGGGGTGGAAGCGCTCAAACTGTCTGAAACACACACAAGAACATATAAATCAAACACAAATGGAGGGACACACGGATTTACGTGGTTCGGTCGGATGACCTATGTCCATGGGGAAGACAACATAAACTCTTATTCAAACGGGAAGAATAGATTACAAATTCCCTCTCTCTCTCATGTCGAATCTCACACAACACCACAAACATATATATCGCAGAAAAGGTAGCAGATAAATCAAAGGCTGCTGCAAGTTTTCTCCAGGTGGTAACCAACTCCTGCGGGATTGTCATCATGGGTGGCCACCAACTGATACAGCAGGTTTCCAGCAGCTGGACATCAAATACAGTCACCCACTCCTGATGCGGTCTCCTTTAACGTCCACCAACTATGAGGCAGTGGTATTTTTGTCAAAACTCAACAATCTCCACCTTGACTAAAAATATCACCATGTTGCCGCTCAAACAAATAATCATATAATTTAAACAAATTTTAATGTTGGTGCTGAAAACAAATCTTTCTGCCTGCTACTGCCTTCCGGATGCCTGTAGGCATCTCAAATTTGAGTCATATTGATCAAGTCCAAACTATGTTGGAACTTGATCCTTGTATCAGCTTTCTTGTCCTTCAGAGGAGCAACAAAATCCCATATCATATTCTGATGCAGTGAATTCACATCTTCCATAACAGATCTCCACTGGTTGATTTCTTTGCTATCCAAAACATCTCAATAGCAATCTGGAACACCACCTTCAACTACAGAAAGAGAAAAGCTAACCGATTTTCCAAACCTGGAAGGTCTTCATATAATCCTTTGTGTTCTACCAGTGGTGATACTGTTATCTGATGTCATTGCTCCACCTGTAACAGTATCAAGATTCAAATAATACAAATTACCTTTTCAAATACCTTTCATCACAAGGAGTTCACTGAGTGCACCGCAGATAATTTTCATGAATCCATCTTCAATAGTTATCTGGTAACCAAGATTATCCAAAACTCCAAGCGATATGAGGTTCTTCTCCAATTTTGTTACATATATTACATTTGTAAGGTATCAAGTTGTACCATCATGCATCTTCAACTATATTGTTCCAATACCTCTCGTGTGGCAAGAGTGGTTATTGCCCATAAGCACCACACCTTCATCTGACTCACCGAAGTTTGAAAACCAATCTCAATTCCTACACATATGGAATGAACAACCTGAATCAAGAATCCAACTTTCTGAATGGTTGACCGTCGAGCAAACGAGGATAGTATCTTTAACATCTTCAACATCCTCGGTTCTCTGTGCAACATTCGCCTTCAATTTCCCAATTTTGGGAAAATCCTTCTTCCAATGCCCTTTTTCATGACAGTGGGCACACTCATCTTTTGCTGGACGTATAAAGATGGACTCACCATTTGATGTCGATCGAGATTCATCTCTTCTGAATCTTTTGGATTTCCTGTCAGATGACCTTCCTTTAATTGTCATCAATCCCTCCGATGCAGAATCCCAATGGTCATATTTGTCCTTCCACCTGTACTCATTGTTAACTAATGCATTTGAAACATCAAAAAATTTCACCTCATTTTTACCATACAACAACGTTGTAGTAAGGTGATCATAACTCTCTGGTAGAGAGTTCAACAGCAACAGAGCCTTATCTTCATCTCCGGTCGTTACTTCCAAACTTTGCAAATCTGCCAAGATTTTATTAAACGAATCAGGATGCTCAATCATAGACATACCTTGCTTATACTGAAATCTGGACAATTTCTTTTTTAGGTACAACCGATTTTCAATGCTTTTTTCCATATACTTATTCTCCAAGATACTCCACAAAATTTTTGTTGAAGTTTCCCGCATCAATGCTTTTCGCCATATACTTATTCTCCGTCAGCAACGATGATGCCGACACCCCCAGCGATGACTGTTTCACCGAGGAGGTCGGGGAGGAATATGCCCTACAAGTCCTGGCATCTGCCACCAACTTTATTCAGTCTCTTTTCTGGAAGACCTCCGCCACTGACTAGAAACCCATGGAATCCATGAGGCTTGTCATGGAGGATGTGGAGGGGGCGCCCTACACCCGCGATGACACCATCCACCTCATCAGGGGCTACCTCAATGGGTACGATGCTGAAAACCTGAAGAGGGAGGTCACCGGGACCCTCTACCATGAGATGACACACGTGTTGCAGTGGACGGGGAATGAGGAGGCACCTGATGGGCTGTTGGAGGGGATGGAGGACTTGGTCCGGCTGAAGGCAGGGTTTTCAAAGGAGGATTGGGTGAAGAAGGGCAAGAGGGAGAAGTGGGATGACGGGTACGACGTGACAACGCGGTTCCTGGATTACCTGGAGGAGTGGTAGGGGGGGTTCGTGGTGACGCTGAACCAGAAGATGAAGGATGGGTACGATGATGAGTTCTTCGCGGAGCTGGTGGGAGCCCCGGTGGTTGAGTTGGGGAACGACTACAAAGCCAAGTTTAGTCTGTAGTGGGTGCGGTCTGTTTTCATGAATAAATAAAGGGGGAGAGCTGGTCTTCCCTTAATGACGCATAATGGGTGTATTAACAAAGAAAACCTGGGTTTTCTGTATGCCCCGTGTGTCTATCAATGACGATGATAATGTAATTATGTGGAAATGTCGACATATATGTTTTTAAATCTATTTTACATACTAAAGGTTGTGCCTTTTTCCTCCCATGTGTCACTGTCACCCTCCCCTTCATCCATGTCTACTTGTCAACCCCTCCTTTCTCCTCCTCACATCTCAATTATACTTAACCTCTAATTCCCTCATCTCTCCCCGAGCCTGTCTCCCCATTTCCACCTACTGTCTCCCGACTCCCCCCTACCGTCTCTCTCCAACCCCCTATCTCCCCATCCTCACCTCCCGCCTCCCGCCTCCAAAGCACCGCCTCCACCCGTGCCTCCCTTCTCATACCAATTGAACCAAAAGAGTCGTTCAAACGACCTTGGAGTTCTGTCCTAGGGGTTTCTCACATCGCGCATAGATTTCCTCACTCCACTCTACGACGTTTCAATTTACTTTCGCCACCCTTCGACTTCTGCTTCCGCGGTATGGTTTGATTAAGTATGATTTTCATCATTCTGATTTACGATGTTTTTTATCGACATAAGCGTTCATCCATCGACATATCCATATTCATCGCTAAATCTAGGGTTACTATGATTTCTTGTATCCCCTTCTCGGTGTGAATCTCCCAGAAGTGATTCCCTCTATAGCTGATACATGTGTGTCTTTTGTGAGGTTCCCCAAATGGATTATGGTTGCGTTTGATATAAATTATTGAACACTGCTTATACCACTTATCATTTCTATAAAACACTTTTTCCTAAAATTCTAGACAATCTCATTTAAAGAGGTGGTAGAAAATATTTTTTCAATAATAATCTAAAAAAGGCATGCATGTGAATTTGCACGAGTGAAATGATAGAAAAAAAGTAGAACGAGAAGAAAATTCAATGGTTATAACCCCCAAACTCGTCTCAAGTCATTCTCTTGGTCTTGATTGCTAAAATTGGAGCCGCTAAGTTCATGTTAATGGAGGAATGACTGGAATGCCTCATCCTTCTGATTGGAATGCAATTGACTTTGGTTTTGTTGGTTTGTGTGACACCATCATGAACTCATGTTTCCCATTCATGTATTTTTATGGTCAACCGATCGAATCCAATACTTAGAGGCGATGTACGAGTGTCTCAAGACAGAGTATGGAACCAGCCAGGAAGATCTAGTTCTATGAAAGTAGTAAGTCGGGAGCAGACCAACACTTCACTTGGCTTTCCAGCTACAAAGATTGTGAGGAGTGGTTCTATACAATGACATCCTCTCTGCCCTCAAGGTAGTTTGCAATGAGAAGTTCACGCTTTGCATTGACATGTATAAGGTGAGGAGCTCGTCGTCATTTGCCAAATTGTTTGAAGGTCATTGAACCATGTTTGTGGTGGCTATAGAACACGACACTACTACAAAAATAGACAAAGGAAGCGCCACCCTTTATCAGCTCTAAAAAAAGTGATGATAAAGGGGGGGCTTTATCAGTGCTAAAAAAAGCACTGATAAAGGGGAACTTTTAACAGTGCTAAAAAAACACTATTAAAAGTGACCTTTTATCAACGTTTTTTAGCGCTGATAAAGGGGACCCCTTTATCAGTGATTTTTTTAGTAGCACTGATAAAAAGTGGGATTTATCAGCTCTTTTTCCTAGCGCTGATAAAAATTTATATTTAAAAAAAATCATGAAAAATAATATATTGTTATATAAGTATATTTATATTGATATAAATATAATATATATATGTTTAAATATGTTTTAGATAAGTATAAATAGACTTACATTTAATATATAAGAAATTTAGTGAAAATGGCTTGAAAATATTTTAAAAAATATTATTAATTAAAAATTTCTTAATTATCATCAATTAATAATCATTTAATAACAATCTGAAGACACAAAAAATCAAAAAAATGAATAAAAAATCTAAAATAAGTTGAAAATGTAACTCAAACTTCAAACGACCATAACTTTTGATCCGGGTGTCAGTTTGAGCTCTACAACATATCAAATTGAATCTTGCGATGATCTCTACATGCTAGTGACACAAGAAAACCTTCTGTCACATTTTTTGGGGCACAAAAAGGCCCAGAAAGCCTCCAAAACTGAGTTTTTAATCGGGATACCCCAATTTTTTAACATTCAAACAGGTATAACTTCTGATCCGGATGTCCTCTAGGCCTGTACTAAATATCATATTGAATATTGTTTCATTTTCTTTGATTTTACTAGTTGTGGAGTTGAAAAGAACTTATGGATTAGATGTTATGGTCATTTTAACATTCTATGCCTTTTCAAATACACATATATATGTATTTATTCGTGTATATATATATATATATATCTATGTGTGTGTGTGTCTATGTGTGTGTGTGTTTTATATATGTATGTATGTATTTATTTATTCATCTATAAAAACACAAAAAACCATATTTTATAAATGTATTTAAAACTAATCTTATAAATATATATTAATATACAAATAAATGTATGGATAAAAAATTATAACTAAAAATATAAATAAAAATAAAAATAAATATAAATTAATATACGAATAAATATATATATGCTAATATATGAAAAAATATATATGTATTAATATAACTAAATTTATTTATATTAATATGAATCTATATTAATATATGAATATATATATATATATATATTAATATATGAATAAATACATATATATTAATAAATGAATAAATATATATGTATTAATATAACTAAATATATTTATATTAATATGAATCTATATTAATATATGAATAAATATAACTATATATATATCATTAAATAGAGAAAAAAATGAAATGACTTAGTGGTAAAGGTGCAGACCCTCAAGGGGGGTGGTCGCGGGTTCGAGTTCGGGTGGAAGCAAGGAGGTGAACGCGGGCATGTTGGGCGATGCGCGGGAAAGGGCAGCGTGCGGGAGAGTTTTCCTAGCGCTGATAGGGGGGGTCGAGTGCTGTTAAAAGCCCCTCCCGCATTATATATTCTTTTTTTAACTTTTATCAGCGCTAAAAAAGCGTTGATAAAGGACCCCTTTTATCAGCGCTTGTTTTTTAGCGTTGATAAAAGGGTCTTTTATGAGCGCTTTTTTAGTGCTGATAAAAGGGCTTTTATCAGCGCTTTTCTGAGCGCTGATAAAAGGGACCCCCTTTATCTTTGTATCGATTAACAGTGCTTTTTTAGCGCTGTTAATGCACTTTTCTAATGCTGATAAAGGATATATTTGTAGAAGTGTGAACAAAATCCACAAGGTGAAGTGCCTAGTGTCACGTCAGATGTTATGTATGCAGAAATAAAAAGAAACTGTTCTAGGTATGCTCTTATTTAATTTCTCATGCAATAAAATATCTAATGGTACTATCTGATACTATATTATTTTTTATAAACAACTATCGATGAAGTCTTCCACCCATATCAGGTTCATGTAATACTTAGTTCATTATATTCTAATAACCGGTTACCCAATGTTAATGTCATAACTTCTAAATCCTTCAATGGTAACATTGAACAGATTGAAAGTCAACTCCCACCGACATAATTGACAAAAAATAGTAAGATTAATGTTCTTCTCTATCTTTTTCTATCATTAATTGTTGTATGTTTTCCTAAAACCGTTAAAAAAATTGATTCTAGATATTCAACTATAAGTGTGACACTGAATTATGATCAAACTCAATCCAAGTTAACATTTACTTGGCGTCCATTGGTTTCTTCTACATTAACATTACTTTCCAACAATTAAAAAGTTATTATTTCAAAGTTAATTTTCTACTGAGTCATGTGACATAACATATTTGCAGGTACATTTTTCCAATAAATCTATAAAATGAAATGAATAATGATGGAGACAACGATATGACCTTATTTACAATTATTTGTTCAATGTACATACATGTTTGCAGAAGATACCAATAATCTTCAAGAATTTTAATGTCTTGTATTATATATATATATATTCAATCTATATTACTCATGAAAAAATTCATTCTTCCCCTCAACAGATATGGAAATACATGGGTATTTCTGTACAAAAGTTGATCATATTGGTACACTATAACTACACTACATCAATCTAATTTATTTATAATTTCTAATGTTTTTTTCTATAATTTATCCAATGTCTTCTGATTTATGATTTCCAATAACTAAAGGCTCATTAAATTGGTTTTATACTTTCTAATGTTGTTAATAAGTATATATGTGATTTCATACGAATTATATTACTTTATATTCATGCTAAGTATATGTGCCTTTTATATGTATTGATTATATAAAATTTGGCATATATATTATGTTGATAGTAATGGCTTTGTATTGACTTTATCAACTCTCCATATTTATTAAAATAAATGTATCAATACCAAAATTTTCATTTACATTGATTATGCCATTTTTTTCAAACATTAAAATATTTGTGATTTACATTTCTATTTTCTTATTTCTCTATAATCCTCTGTAACCTGCATATATATTTTGTAGTGTATATTATTATTGATTATGTACTTTTTTATGCCATTTATTTTTTATTTCTATGTGCATCTATATTGATACATATAAATATTTAATCCTCTATAATTGTATATTTTTGTTTCTGATGTATTCTAAAATCATATTTTTTTTAATTACACGTACATTATGAAATTATATTTTTTCAAATCTTCAAATAATGAAGATCATGTATGAAAATATCCATTAGTTAGGGTTAATAGAAGGTGAATTCAAAATGTCTTGCTTTGCCTTCCTCTCATTCATGTTGGTCTTCATATTAATTTTCTTTATGTTCAAATTTGTGATTACTTAAAATGAATATTTTTACATTTCACATCATCCATTTTATCCCATTGTTTCATGCAGCTTAATCTTTTCATTCTGTATTTTTTCCTTAATGGTTTAGGATATCTTATAATAATTTCACAAAGACATTTAAATCATGAAGTTGTTAAAGATAATATCACTGAATTTTTAGTACTCCTGGTCAGGTTTTTTGTTCTTGCCTTTTTTTTTATAATTTTTATTTTATAACATATAGTTTACTTTATTTTTTGGTATTTTTTTATCACTGGTGCTTGCCTCATAACCAGTATATAATTATAATTTTTTTATGTATCAATGGAAACTAATGTTGTATGATGTGTTTCATGAAGGTTTCTACTAGATTTTATCATTTTATTACTCTATCTCTAATTTGGTGTTATGAACAGGGATTCACAAGGGAAATGCTTTCCGAAAAACTTGTATGTCATGCAAGACTTATTCTTTCTTCATGCAATGAAGATGATTTGAAATGAGTCGAGATGGATCTTATTGGTACATGCGACCTTTAATTTTTTTCTCAAGACTTCATGTGTTTATATATATTGTTGAACTTTTCCAGCCTAGTATGTATCTTTGAATATGTATACATGCACCATATGATGGAAAATATTACCTTTGGATTTGGCATCAAGGGACCATTCTCTCTAGGTGGTTGTGGAGAAAGTAGAATTTTTTTCCTAATATTGATGTTCACTAAACGGTCCCTAATGCAACATTTTTGAGTATTATATAAGTGAGATATCAATTCACACACCCTCCCATACCCCCAACCAGTGTTTAGTTTTTAGGTCTTGTATGGAAATATCATTTATAGAAAGGATGGTTAGACTTGCTATAGATTGATTTATTGCATTTTCATTTCACTCATTAGTGTTTTTGGTCAAATGTGAGGGTTGAAAAAATGAGTATAGACTGGAGGCATCCTTTCATGCCTTTTCTACCATTGGAAAATGCTTGAAGAATTGGAATATATTTGTTAAGGACTTTTGACAATACTACAAAACAGAGTTTTATTAGTGCTAAAAAAGTGCTAATAATCGAGTCACTATTAAGGGGGGGGGGGGGGGTCCCTTTTATCAGCACTAAAAAAGTGCTGATAAAGACCCCTTTTATGAGCACTAAAAAAACACTGATAAAAGTTAAAAAAATTAAAAAAAATTAAAAAAAAATCTATAAATCAGGGGAGTTAATAGCACTTGACCCCCCTTCAACAGCACTATGAAGCCCCTCACCCGCCCGCACGCCCAAGAAACCCTAGCACACATGCCCCAGCCACCCCCACCCTTTAACAACACTAACCTCTACTTCACCCACTCGCGCACCCCTGCCTTTACTAGGATTTGAACCTGGGACCTCTCCCCCTCACGCCCACACCTTTACCACCTATCCAATCTTGTGTTGTTCTCTAATTAATGATATATCTATTTATATATATATATATATTTAGTTATATTTATTCATATATTAATATATATTTATATTTATATTAATATATATTTATTCGTATATTAATGTATATATATATATTAATATATTTATTTTATATTAATATGTATTTATATATATTTATTTATATATATTTAGTTATATTTTTTATCCATATATTTATTCATATATTAAAATATATTTATAAGATCAGTTTTAAATACATTTATAAAATATATTTTTGTTTGTGTTTATAAATAAATAAATAAATACATATATATATACAACACACACACACACATATTATATATATATGTGTATCGGTAAGTATAATTATACATATTTATATATATTTATATATATTATATATTAATATGTATATACATATGTTATAATATATATATAATATATATCAGTTTGTTAATACAAACACACACAAATACACACACACACACACATTATATAGGTATATATGTAATGTCCTAACCTGGGAGCCACATCACAATGACCCAAGCCGGTTCACCACATGACATCAAGCGCGCCTCCCCACATGCTATAGGTTGTCGACTAGTAGCGAGGGTCTGTTAAGTCATTCATGGAGAGACTATACCCTCATTTATCAGAGTAAAATGCCAGTGGAAATAAATAAACAAAACCAGAAGCATATATAACCAGAAAAATACTTATGTCACAAGATAACCAAACAGGAAATACAATACTCAACTGAAATGGAAAACATGCTATGCCAATATAAGTTTCAAGTGTCAAATATGAAACTGAAAAAAAGACATTACGAATCCCCAAATAGGTCCCAAACCATGTCTAGTTCCCTCCTCCAAGCTCCATTCCCAATCAACCACCTATCCCAGGGCCTTTTCCCTTATCCAATCTTACAACAATATAATCTATTTGGGTACTGATCAGGAAACCCAAATAGGGTGTGAGTACAACTCAGTATGTCACCACCAACGGTGTCTAAAACAAGTCCAATCAAAAGATAGTGTATGCAGTTATATAAGTAAATAAGTACAATGAAATAATAAACAATTTGTTACCTTTTCATTTATTCTTATCTAACTACATTTACTCTAGGGTTCCCAAGGATACTTGTACCTCAATACTAACTTCATCTCATACCGGATCCCGAAGCGTTCCCTAGGTAATACCATATCTTAATACCTACTTCTAGCTAAAGCTTGAAGTATTCAAAGGTTATATGATATCTCAATACCTAATTCGACTCATGCTGGTGTTCAAATATTCTCATGGGAGGCCATAACTTAGAGTATCATTATTTTCATTCTTTAATTTCATATTTAAAAGCCACATTTCCAAAGTTAACAATATCACAAATATAAGTAAGATGACTATGTTACCATGATTACTCCTCAATAGGATGACCATGCTCCCATTCTCTTTACTCATAAGTATAATGAACATGTTACCATGTATACTTCTCAATTTAGAATGACCATGTTCCCATTCTCTTTACTCATAAGTATGATGACCATGTTACCATTGTACTTCTCAATTTAGAATGATCATGTTCCCATTCTTTATCACACAATTAATTTACCAATTAATTATCACCCCAAACCCATTACTAATTCAAAAATTAGTAAAATACATCAAATTCATTAATTAACACAACAATTAACTAAATTCCTCAATCCCATTAATTAATTCATTCATTAATTAACCATCATCACAACTCATAACTCATAATTAATTTTCTAGAATTAATTATCACATTCTAAATATCAACTATTCATAATTAATCCCATAATTAACTATCTAGATCATAATCTCAAAGCACATAATTAATTCATAATTAATTATCTCAACTTAGCCAATTAGATATCTCATAATTAATTCCCTAATTAATTATCTAGATTAAAACTCCTATCACTTATAACCAATTTCCCCAAATTAATTATCTAATAGGGCACCCCCTTAGACTCATAATTAATTCCACAATTAATCACATATTTCAACAAAGCCTCGATAAATCAATTGGTCAATATAATTAACCCAATTTAAGAAAATAAATTGCTAAAGGATGATAAAAATTCTATAATCTTGCATATACATATAAAATCCACAACTATTGGAATTATATTTAGACCACCTACCTCGGTTCATTGATGAACATTCTCTCAACATAAATCTCCAAAATCCGAGCATCACAATGACGTTGATAAAAGTTCCGGATCTAAATCCTGAGAGAAGAGAAGATCTTCAATTCGGGCATTCGATCTCGAAGAATGGTGTTTGTAAGGCCTTGTAATCCATCTGGGTTGATGGGAGAACCTTCCTTTACCCAGGAATCATGCCTGAGATAACTCTAAAAAGGGTCAGGATCTTACAATCTCCCCACCTTATAACAACTCATCCTCGAGTTTCACTTCCAAGACTTTATAAGATTACGAGATAAAAAGATCAGGCCATTGAGCCCTTATATCTGCCTCCCTTTCTCATATATCCTCTTGCACACATCCATGTTTCGATAACACTTGAATTATCGGCACGGTCTTTCCCTCCAACACTTTCTCACTGTGATGCAACACATGCATCAGATGCTCCTCAAAGGACCCATCTATCTCCAAGTCAACATCATCCACATCGATCACATGAGAAGGGTCAGGGTGATACCACAAAATTTTTGATACATGGAAAACATCATGCATAGTGTTGTATCTCTATGGAAGAGCCAATCGGTATGCCATGAGCCCAATTATATTTACTATCTCAAATAGTCTAACAAACCTAGGAACCAAATTTCCCTACCTCCATATCCTGTGGTGACCCAACCTAGGAGAAACCCGAAGGAATACACGATCACCCTCTATAAACTCTAGGGTTTATCTCCGTCTATCAACATATGACTTCTGTCTACTATGATCTATAGCCATATGTTTTTGAATCAACTGTACCTACTCAGATGTCTCCTACATGAGACTCGGTCCCTACAACTCTAACTCACCAACCTCCATCCTACATAACAGTGGTCTACATGGCATATAATAAATATCCTCCTATTTTTCCATATGTATAGTTTTCCGATAACTATTTTTATAGAAGAACTCCACTAAAGCCAAGTGCTTTTCCCAAGATCCACCAAATTCAAGCACACATGCCTGTAGCATATCCTCAAGCACCTATATAGTACGTTCTGACTCCCCATCTGTTTGTGGGTGGAAATCCATACTCAATAATACCTATGTACCATGCACTTTTAGCAAGACCTACTAGAAGCGTTAAGTAAAGCATGAATCATGATCTGAAACTATAGTTTGTGGCACTCCATGTAGACAGATTATCTCCCAAATGTATAGTTCTCCAAACTATTCTACTATAAAGGTTTCCCTTATAGGAAAGAAGTTCTCTACTTTTGTTAGTCGGTCCACAATGACCCAAATAACATCATTATTTCTAAGTGTCTTTAGAAGAACCACCACAAAGTCCATAGTCATGTCATCCCACTTCCATTCTGGGATGGAAAATTATTGTAGAAACCCACCAGGTCGTTGATGCTCTACCTTCACCTAATGACAAGTGAAGCATCTGGTCACAAACCCTACTATCTCTTTTTTCATGACTGGCCACCAAAAATGTCATCATAGGTCATGGTACATTTTAGTTACACCTGGATGCACCGCCCACTTTGAGGCATGAAATTCCCACATGATATCCTCTCGCATGCTCGTATGTACAATAACTCGATTCCTTACATAGATGATATCATCTTCATCTATCAACCAGTATGATGATTTATCCCCATATTCAAAGATTTCTCTCAAGGATAATCACTCTTGACCCTCATACTGTCCATACTTGATCCGTCTCAAAAGCGTAGAATCCACTGCAACTGAAACCAGAGTCATCTGCTCTTGACTCTCCTGAACCACCACATGCATTTCAACCAACAAGGTCCTCATCTTTCACTCTAAACTCGACTCTAAAACCATATGAGTCTGAGTTTTCCTCCTCAAGAAATCATCCACACTATTTCCCTTCCCGGGTGTATATGCCAGTTCAAAATCGAAGGAATGCATATACTCAACCCATCTCCACTATCGAAGATTAAAATCACACTGTGAAAATATATACTTCAATATCTTATGATCTGTATAGACTATAAAATTTTATCCTAAAAGATAATGTCACCAATACTTAAGATCATAAACCAATGCTGCCAATTTGAGGTCATGTGTAGGGTAATTCCATTCATGAGGGCTCAACTGCTGAGACCCCTATTCCACAACTCAATCTACCTGCATCAACATAACTCCAAGTACAATCCCAAAAGCATCACAATAAACCATATACTCCTCACCTAAATCAGGTAAGATCAGAATTGGAGGAACCTCCTGTAATATCCAGCTAATCCTAGGAAGCTTCTGATATCAAAAACATTCTTGGGCTGCTCCCAAGAAACCATTGCCTGAACCTTATCTGGGTCCACTGACACACCTTCCTCCATGATGATGTTCCCAAATAAGTTTACCTAGTCAATCCAAAAATGACTCTTAGATATCTTAGCATATAACTGATACTATCTTAGTGTACTCAGGATAATGTCAATATATTGGGCATGATCGTCATGAGTCATGGAGTACACCAAGATGTCTTCCACAAACACCATCACAAACTGATCTAGATACAGATGAAGGATCTTGTTCATCAAAGCTATAAACACTACTGGTGAATTTGTCAACCCAAACAACGTTAAAAAAAATCATAAAGTCCATACCTAATTCTGAAAGCAGTCCTTGGCATATCAGAAGTCCTTAATCTCAAATGATGATACCCTAATATCAAATCAATATTTTAGAACACACAAGATCCCTTTAATTGGTCAAATAGATCATCAATATGTAAAAGAGGATATAGTTTCTTCACAATCATTTTGTTCAACTTCCAGTAATAGACACACAAATATAAACTAACATCAACCTTATTTATGAACAAAATAGGTGATCCCCAAGGCAACATACATGGATTGATAAAATACATTATCCTCCAACTCTTCCAACTGAGTCTTGATCTCTTGAAACTCAATCAGTGCCATTTTTTATGGTGTAATAGACACTGGATCAGCTCCTAAAATGAGCTCAATAGTGAATTCCACATCTCTCTCAGGTGGTAGGCCTAAGAAGTGTTCAGGAAAGACATCCTAAAACTGATCCACTACTAGGGGTAGGACATCATGTCTAACACCCCCATCATATAGAAATATACTAGAAACTTGAGTTGTGAGCTCTTCCGGTTGTTGAGTAATCGACCATGCTCGGCCCACCTAGATATCCCACTCTCCATGATGAATATAAAGGTCACCCTTATGAGACACAAAGCTTAATATCCTATGATAACAATCAATGCGGGATTGGTATGAGAATAGCCAGTCCATACCCATAATTAGGTCAAAGCCTATCATATCAAGAACATAGAGATCCCATAGGAAACGATATTCCCTGATATATAGTAAAAACTCCTTGCAAAGACAGATATCTCTAGACTATATTCCAAACGGTGTATCTATAGTCATAACCCCACTCACAAAATCCACTGCTAGGCTCAAACCATTAACAAGTTTTTCATATATATAAGATTAAGAGGCACTAGTACCAAACAAGGAACTAGATAAAGTAGTAGGAACTAGAATAGTAACTCCCACTGTCGATGGTCTAACTTCACTATCCACAAGTGTAGGTTTTACTACATGTAATTGTACTACCCATCTTCCCTGTAATGTTGTCTGACACCCCTGAGTAGCACCACTCTACTGATGCGGGCTCTCCTTCCCAAAATCACCACATCCACTACCTCTACCACCTCAGCCATTAGTTTTCCAACTACCAGCTCGATATGGTGTAGAAGATCCTCTTACCACACTCTGACTCTTCCCAACTGCTCCTTTAGTTCCTGTCTGTCGCTGCGACCTACATAACTTCTGTATATGTCTCATATTGCTGAAAGATCGACACTCTACTGGTGGTTAGGAATAGTGTCGATGATAGTGTCCTGAACTACCACACTGATGAAAACTCACCCCAGTAAGTTTATGTCCAACCGAACCTCTTTTATGCGTACTCTTCTTCCCAATACCTTAAATAAAGTTGTTATAACAATGCTTACTTCTCTTAGAATTTGCACCTTCTAATCATCTAGTAGCAACTACCTGTCCAGCACTGGAAGCCTCCCTTAGGCTCCCTTCAACTATGAGAGCCTGATCCACAACTTCCATACACTTCTTCAGCCTGAAGATATTCACCTAGGACTTAATCTCACACTTAATTCCATCCTAAAAATGTTTTACCATAGCTACATCATCTTATTCTAAGGATGCAAAAAATCATTGTAGATCTATGTAGCATCTAGCACAGTCCATCACCAAAATGTTTCCCTAGATCAGATGCATGAATTCAGTATATTTATCTTATCTCAGCATCTCTGGATAAAAGTTTTCCAGGAACCTATCCAAGAAGTCCTTCCATAATGGACCGCAAGTATGCACAGTTTGTGCTTGAATGTCCCACCAGTGCTTAGATGATCTCCATAGCATATAAGTGGCCAATTTGACCCCCCCTATCAGTCAGAGTCTCCAAATGGTCAAGTATAGTCTCTATGTACTCAACCCAAAATCCATATCTCTCAATTCCACACTCTCTAGTAAAAGTTGGAGGGTGTTATAACTAAAACTAAATTTTCAACTTAGACATACTTTTCACAACCCTCCATGGGTCTATTTCGTTGAATTTCATAAAGCCAGTGAAGTTGGGTCTATTTCGTTGAATTTCATAAAGCGAGTGAAGTTCTCCTAAAAATTCTCCCCTTCATCTTCAACTGGCACGATTGGTGCCTCCAGTTCCCTAACTGGAAAAACATTCCTAAGAACACCCCTCGGTCGTCCCCTCAATAAGAATCATAGAGGAATTCTCTCTACAAATCCAAACACATGTCTCAAGTCTCATAACACAACCTTGTAACATTAACGTAAGAGGAAATAATCACAAAAATCCTTTTCCCCCACCTCACCACATAGTCAAAACAAAGTCTCTATAACTACCCTTAACCATCCTACTCGTAGGTTTTGGTTAACAAGGGAAAACACACTATCATAATCAAGTTTATCATTTAGACACCCAATTATTCTCATTTTTCATTATTTTAAAATCTTTCCCAATTCATGTTAGGCACCATTTTTCATTATTATCTTACAACAAGGAAAGCAGTTCATGTTTAACAACTCCCCCACAACCCATTTCCCTATACATGCCTAAAATAATGCAAGCCACAATAACCCTAAGTGCTTAGAATGATTCATGTAGACTCAACTCTCATGCCATTATGGTACAGAAATCAATACTAAAAAATTCTCAAAACAATAATCACATCACACCACAAGTGTGTCACCCAATGTGAAATAATATTCAACTATAATAGAAAACAACAATAACAACAATCCCACAATGAGTACTTGGGTTTCCCCCCATACATGGGGTTGAAACTCCCATGCACGAGCTCATTACCAATCCCCGACTCTTCCTAGTATCATTTCTACCTTTCCAAAAATAGTAATACAAAATAAAAAGAAAGAAAATTGGACCTCTAATACCACTTCGTAACATCTCGACCTGAGAGCCACATGACAGTGCCTCGAGCTGGTTCGCCACATGACCTCAAGCACACCTCCCCATATGATAGAGGCTTTTGACTAGCAGCGAGGGTCTAGTAAGTCATTCATGGGGAGACTATACCCTCATTTATCAGAGTAAAATTCCCACAGAAATAAATAAACAAAAGTGGAAGCATATATAACTAGAAAAATGCTCATGTCATAAGATAACCAAACAAGAAATACAATACTCAACTGAAAGGGAAAACATGATATGCCTATATAAGTGTTAAGTGTCAAATACACAACTAAAAAAAGACACTACGACTCCCCAAGTAGGTCCCAAACCATGTTAGGATCCCTCCTCAAAGCTCCATCCCCAATCAGCCACCTATCCCAGGGCCTTTTCCCTTATCCAATCCTGCAACAATATAATCTATTAGGATACCAATCTGGAATCCTGAATAGGGTGTGATTAAAACTCAGTAATCCACCACTAACAGTGTCTAAAACAAGTCCAATAAAAAGATAGTGCATGCAGTTCTATAAGGAAATAAGTAAAAAGAAATAATAAACAGTTTATCATATTTTCATTTATTCTTATCTAACTATATTTACTCTAGGGTTCCCAAGGATACTTGTACCTCAATACTAGTTTCATCTCGTACCAGAGTCCGAAGCATTTCCTAGGTAATACCATATCTTAATAGCCACTTTTAGCAAAATCTCAAAGTATTCAAAGGTGATATGATATCTCAATACCTGATTTGACTCATGATGGAGTTCAAATATTCATGTGTGAGGCCATAACTCAGAGTTCCATTATTTCTATTCTTTAATTTCACATTTAAAATCCACATTTCCAAAGTTACCAATATCAAAAATGTAAGTAAGATGACCGTGTTACCATGCTTACTCCTCAATAGAATGACCGCATTCCCATTCTCTTTACTCATAAGTATAATGACCATGTTACCATGTATACTTCTCAATTTAGAATGACAATGTTCCCATTATCTTTACTCATAAGTATGATGAACATGTTACCATTTTTACTTCTCAATTTAGAATGACCATGTTCCCATTCTTCATCACACAATTAATTTACCAATTAATTATCACCACAAACCCATTACTAATTCAAAAATTAGTTAAATAAATTAAATACATTAGTTAACACAATAATTAACTAAAGGCCTAAATCCCATTAATTAATTCATTCATTAATTAACCATCATCACAACTCATACCCCATAATTAATTTTCCAAAATTAATTATCTCAATCTAAATCTCAAATATTCATAATTAATCCCACAATTAATTATCTAGATTATAATCTCAAAGCACATAATTAATTCACAATTAATTATCTCAACTTAGCTAATTCAATTTCTCATAATTAATTTTCCAATTAATTATCTAGATTACAACCCCTATCTCTTATAACCAAATTCCAAAAATTAATTATCTAATATGGAATCCCCTTAGACTTATAATTAATTCCTCAATTAATCACCTATTTCAACAAAGCCTTGATAAATCAATTGGTCAATATAATTAACCCAATTTAAGAAAATCAATTGCTAAAGGATTCTAGTAATTATATAATCTTGTATATACATATCAAATCCACAACTATGGGAATTATATTTAGACAAACTACCTTGGTTTGTTGATGGACGTTCACTTAATAGAAATCCCTAAAATTTGAGAAGCACAACGACGTTGATAAAAATTCCAGATCTAAATCCTGGAAGAAGAGTGGATCTTCAATTCAAGAATTCGATCTCGAAGAATGGTGTTCATAAGGCCTTAGAATCCCTCCGAGTCAATGGGAGAACCTTCTTTTACCCTAGAATTGAACCTGAGATAACTCCAGAAAAGGTTTGGATCTTACAATATAAATATTCATATATGTTTATTTTAAATAAAATGGGTATTAGTTTTTATTTAGATAAGGCTTATATATTGAGAAATATATTTTATATATAAATATGTTTAATTATTTATTTATAAAATTAAATTTTTATATGTATAAATATATATAAAATATATAAAATATTGTTATATATTTGATTATACATAAAATTACATTGTGAAAAATGATAAAATTTCAAATCTATAATATAAATTTGAATATAATCCCTTGGAATAAATTCATTACCCATTGAAAAAGGGTAAAAAGATGCCATTAAACGAGGCTGAAATTCTTTTGAATGTTAAAAAAATTGGTTATCCCAACTAAAAAATTATTTTTGGAGGATTTTGAGTGATTTTGGGGCTTAAAAAATGTGACAAAGGTTTACCTCTGTCAATAGGGGTGTAGATCTCATCGTAGGATTTGATTTTGATATGTGGTAGAGCCCAAACAGAAATCCAGATCAAAAGTTATGGCTGTTTGAAGTTTGAGTTACGTTTTTAACTTATTTTTGATCTTTTATTCATTTTTTGATTTTTTTATATTCATTTTTTTATTAAATGACCATTACTCGATAATAATTAGAAAATTATTAATTGAAAAAATATTTTTAATTATTTTATAATCAATTTTCACTAAATATCTTATATATTAAGTGTAAATGTCTATTTATACTTATCTAAAACATATTTAAAATAAATATATTATATTTATATCAATATAATTATATATTATTATATTATTTTTAATGAAATATAGTTTTTTTAAATATACCATTTATCAGTACTAGTAAAAAAAGCGCTAATAAAGATCCCCTTTATCAGCGCTACTAAAAAAAGTGCCGATAAAGGGGGTCCTTTTAACATCACTAAAAAAGCGCTGATAAAACGGGTAACATTTTCAACACTAAAAAAATAAATGATAAAGGGGTAATTTTAACAGCGCTTTTTTAGCACTGTTAAATGTACCCTTTATCAGTGCTTTTTTTAGCACTGATAAATGTACCCCCTTTATTAGCACTTTTTTTAGCACTATTAAAGGGCGACACTTCGAAAACCCATTTTTGTGGTAGTGTGAATTTTCAAATAAAGTTGTTGCAATTACAAGGTATCCATATCATCATTTCACTCCCTTTTTATCATATTATTTTATACACTTATTTTAAACATTTTTTTACTATTGTAATCATTATATGCTCAACTGATATTTATTTTAAAAGTTCATGTATTGATTATATATATATTCCATACATATATTATATCTATCTTTCTTTATCTCTCTATATATATTGATATATATCTATTATATATACTAGAGACTGTGACCCTCCTTCCACATGTCGTTTCCATGTTGATTTCGATGATGTGACCTCCTCGCTGTGGTCTCCGCCTCTGCCTCCTTACAATTTCTATTCCATCTCCTCCCTGATTATGTCTCCAACAAATATGTCTCCCTCCATATTATTGTATGAATTTATCTAATCCCCCTCATCTTTTCCTCCTCCTCAGTCACCACCTCTACTTCCTCCTCTGCTTCGGTCTCCAACTCAGACTCTGCCTCTGCCTCCACCTTGGTCTCTACCTCCGACTTAACTTATGCCTCCGACTTCTCCTCCCCCTATGACTTCGTATATTGTTTTTTTAAATAATTTCTATCAAAAAGTTCTTATTGAAAATTAATTTTTACTATATATTTAATCATTTTTAAATTTATTTTTTATTTGAAAAGAATGCCTGAAACAAGCTTACATCACTTTTGATAGTAATTCTATATCACTGAATCTGTATTTCTTATTGAACAAATTATTTCTAACCACTTATTATTCTATAATTGATGAGCAAGTTCTATTTTTTGAAAAATAACTAATCACTTTTTCTTCTTCTTTCAAACTCTATATATTAATTATAAATATTATAACCAGTTTTACATAAGTGTCATTAAACCATACATGAATATAATTACTAATTGTAACTACTTTTATATAATGAAGATACCATTACATTTATTCTGAAAATTCTTATCATAGGTGATAAGTGAAATAAGCAGTTTCCAATATGGTATTTTAAAGAAATCTCAAAATTTTAAGCGATTCTTCCAAACTCCCTTTATAATGCCTTGATTCTATAAAATTTTCTCTTTCCTTGATTTTTTTAAATTTTATATTTCCATTTCTCCATTTAAACTTTCTTTTATTTTAAAAAAATCCAATACACCACCATGTACTATAAATGTCATTTGGTTAACTTAATATAATATCTAGAGAAAAATGAATTTGTAATGCCTATAAAATTTATTCATCAATATTTATAATACTTTTCCATCTACAGGGCCTATTCTTATAATCTCAATTCTGTATGTGTATTGTAATATGAAACATTTCCATATATATTTTATTTTGAGAAGTAGTTTCACTTCCATTTAACTTGTCATTTCTAGAGGAGTTACTCGAATAGATCATAGCTTGCATCCCCATTGACAACCTCATTCTGGAAAGTTCCATCAGTAAAATATGGAATGATATTTACACTATGAAGACCAAGTTTCAGGTCCTGTATATTGGTAACAACGTTGATAATTTAGAGAATCATAATCGAATACCATTGAAAGCTATAGATGACATGCTTGGGAATGAAAACCCCAAACCTATGCAGGGATTCAATAACCCTTCTGACTGAGAAAAATCAGAACATCAAAAGAATGAAGGTAATTTGATTAGTGTTTATGATTGATCTTTAATGTTTCAACTTTAATTAATTCATCAAATTTTGAAATTTCAATTTTCCAAATGTTTTTTATTTATTAAATAATTTTTTTTAGATTTGAAAAAAAATAAATTAGTAAAATTATGCAATGTATACAATTTTTTAATATTCATATTGATCATGCATGTAATATCACTTTTAATGAATATGTATTAAATGATAAAAATATGCCCATAATTGTTTATAGAATTGTTCTTATTTATTTATTAATATAATTTTTTGTGTGTAAAATTTTGAAGAATTCATTTTATACTGATTTTTTTACTGAAATCAATATTGTATATGTGTATTTTAATATGAAAACTTCCCATGTATATTTTATTTAGAGAAATGAATTTTACATATGTACCCTATTAAATTATTCCAATGATTCTACCCTATATATTATATCAATTGTTCTTATTGATATAAATACAAGTGGTTTAGATGTTTTTTATATTACAACATGCATCCAGTAATGAATGAAAAGGATGAAAGGTTATCATTAAAATTTATATTTACAATAATTTTTCACCATGATAGTGTAGTAAAATCCTATCTTTATGGTTACTTTTATTATCCTCATAATGTTTTTATCATCCACTCCATTTTGTAAATTTTTTTTACTTTATTAATATGTCTATTTAATTTTTAGAACATCACATCAGCCTCTGTATATTCATATTCCTGGTATTCTTTCCTTTAAATTTATTATATAACCCTATATTTATTCATTTTCATATTTAAAAAATTATTTTAACACTATATTTATTCTTGTAGGTACTATAATTTTTTTTAAACTCCCAATTCTTATCTATTTACAGAACCAGTATGAATTATTATTTTTATATGAATGCTCGTTTTTTTCTTCTCACAAATTACACTATGCAATATGTGATACAGTAATTCATAATGATATGTTGTATATTATATTATTCATACTGATAATAATTTTTATGGTATATCAAAACCATGAAATACAATTTTTTTACTTATGTTTTTTTTAAAATATCCAAGTATTGAATAAGTAACTGAATCAATAATTTTTTTCTAAATCATCATGAAATAGATGGTATTACCCATCACAAAGATAAATATGGGAGCATTTATATGTGCTCCCATGGACTATAAATCATCATTAAAGAGAGGTATTACCCATCACAAATACATTATAGATATAAACATGTGGTCACAGTTTTCTAATGGATTTCCATTATTATATTTATTGTTACATAGTCATACCATGATGTTGTTTCCTATAACCATCCTATTAGAAACTACACAACTAGGATAATTATTGAGAGTTTTTTGATGATATGTGTGCCATCTAAATCACCTGTCACCTCTATAAAAAATGAACAATTGGAAGTTACAGTGTTTTCCATCAGTGGAGGAGCTGTGCTATCCACGCTGCACCAGCAACTGAGATGCGAGCCTTTTTAAAAATCATTAGTTTCCTATCCTTCGAAGAAGATTTTTTATTTTCCCTATGCATGCCTTGGGGTTTTGGGAGATTCTATGAAAATTTGGATTTTTGGGTTTATAGGTCCCTTCAGATTCTCATCCCGCTTGACGGTTGATCAGGTCACCAAGGGCATTGATGAAACCGGCCTCACCGCTGTTGTCACAGGTAAAACCAGTGGCATTGGTATAGAGATAGATCATGTCATCACATTACGAGGTGTTCATGTGGTCATGGATGTAAGGAATGTGGATACTGGAAAGAATGTTAAAGAAAAAATACTAAAGGATACATCATCTAGTAAAATTTATTTCATGAAGATAGATCTTAGATTGATGATGTTAGTAAAGAAATTTTCTTCTAAATATAAATATTTGGGTCTTACTTTAAAAATATTAATTAAAAATTCTGGGATTATGGAAATACCATTCAAACTTTAGAAATATGGCATTCAAATACAGTTGGAAACCAGTCACATCGATTATTTTCTATTGACAAATATTCTGTTGGATACCATGAAAATGGACAACAAGTAAAACAAAGGAGGGTAGGATTGTTAATGTTTCATCATTGTCTCATGTGGTCTCCTATAGTGATGGAATTCATTTGTTTGGCATCAATGAAGAGTCAAAATATAATAGAATACTTGACTATGGTTAATAAAATCATGCTAATATATTGCATGAAAATGAGATTGCAATGCGTATGAAGAAGGAAGGAGTGGACATCACACCTAATTATTTACATCCAGGATCAATTCTGACCAATCTATTAGGACACCACACCATATTGAATGCTTCCCTCAAAGGGTTGGTTGGTTTGGTGATGAAAAATGGTCACCATGGAGCAACTTCTACTTCCTACGCGGTGTTGAACTCGCATTTTAAGGGCATGAGTGGCAAGTAATTTTATGATAGTAACCTATGTCAATCAAGTCCCCATACTAAGAATACAGAATTGGCTAAAAAACTATGGGATTTTATAAGTAGATTGATAAACCCTGGGTAGTTTTAGAGTACACAACAGTAGTGTTTGCTAAGGATTTGAGTTCCTCTGTAGCTATGAATTTAGTGACACTTTGTAAGATTAATGAGATTTATTAGAAGTTTTGGTAGGAATTAAGAGAGTAAAATTTGATTGGATGACGTTGGAATGACCTACTAATGTTCTTATATATAGAGCTTTAGGTATTTAGAGTTTGTCTATTATAACATATTTTTGGTTGAATAGTCCAGGTTTTGAAAATATCTCTTCTATAATTCGAATTCCAAATGCTAAAATCACATGAGTTTATCCACTAGAGCTGGTCAAAATTTTAGAAACTCATCTTATTAGGGTTTTTATGATGAGAGGATCATATGTCCTATAAAGTAAGGAACTTATTTCTATA
Organism: Viscum album; assembly: GCA_963277665.1. Lineage (NCBI taxonomy): Eukaryota > Viridiplantae > Streptophyta > Magnoliopsida > Santalales > Viscaceae > Viscum > Viscum album. Next base: position 1,298,132,648 of record OY728140.1, on the reverse strand, counting down.
CCATATAATACTCAATTTCGTAGTTCTTATTGAAAACTTCTCAAACAACTATTACTTTTAATAAGTGATTTTGTATAAATGTTTCCATATTGAATATTGAAAAGGTGTTTTTCTGCAACTCATTAATTTTTTTTTTCTTGAAACTTGGGACTATGTGTTTTTAGATAAATAGAACAAACAACACTTAATTTTTCGAACTGATTATCTTAAGTGATTAGTGCTTTAAATAGTTTTTAACATGTTGTAAAAAAGTGCTAAGTATCGCTGGTATTGATGTTACCATTCTTGATTATTTTGATCATGAGTTTTCTTCCATTTGTGGAGATACTCATAATTGGTTTTTGCTATTATGAGTTTATTGGTGTTTCAAAAAAGGTGATTTTTTTCTTGTAACCTATTCCCAAAAGGGAAAAATCTGTTTAAAGTAAAAAAATTAAAATGTTTTCTGGTTTTAGAAGACATTTTATTTTTTTTTATTTTTCAAATATGCATATGATTATGTGTTATAAAATGTTTTAAAAAGTGAAATGAAAATCATAAAGTATAGAAACTACCTATCTATGCCTTTTTATTTTCATAAAAACATAAAATTATTTTCCCCAAAAATCTATAATTTATATTTTCATTTGCTAAAGAATATTGTATTTTTTACATTATATAATATTTTTTAAAATATTTTTTAAAAAATGAAGAAATGAAATATTTTCTAAAAGCAAATGTAACCAAAATATCTCTTCATATCTATTCAATTACAAGACTATTTAACAAATCAAATAGATCACCTTTTATATTATGTATATTATATGCATATGTTCTATATTACTTTTCAATTTAAATATGGGTGTGTGTTGAATAATGAAACTTAGGTCAAGAAAGATTTGATATAGTATAAAAATCCAACAATAATTTCACTAGAAATAGTTCGAATATAGAGGATCTTAGAAATAAGTTCAGAAGAAAAACTAAATAGACCGAACTATGTCAGTTGATATGTTCAAATGTTTCCTTAAAATGCAACAGATCACTCTCTAAAGATCTGATTCTGTTTTGTTTTATGTATAAAATATTATTTATTCTTCCATTTATGTCTATTCCTATATTTCATCTCTCTATAGGTTTTATTTGTTCCATAATCTATTATGTCATGTGAAAATATATAGAACACTTTTTGGGGATATAATAAGCTTTATTTATATTAAATGTCATGCAAATGAATAGGTGGGTTACTTGTATATATAAATGCGGGATGCCTTCACTTAGTCTAATAACTTTGTATTTATTTGGTTTCAATGCCTCTGATGCATTCAGTTCACTTGGGGAAGTAGATAAAATGTCCTACTACTTGCAGAAGAGTTAGCTTCCTTCCTATCATGACACAACCACCCCTGATGTCCTAGGTTCTAGAGCACCAACCACTACCATGAAAATGGATTTACGTAGCGCTACCCCTTACCAATGTTAAAAAAAGAATTGATAAAGGGATAACTTTATTAGTGCTAATAAAAAATGCTGATAAAATATGCTTTTAACAACGCTAAAAAATGCTGTTAAAAATACCCATTTACTAGTGTTTTTTTTAGCACTGTTAAAGGGGCCCCTTTATCAGTGCTTTTTTAGAAGCATTGATAAAGACCCCAACACTTTTTTACTAGCGCTGATAAAGGTTATATTTCAAAAAATTATTTCTTTAAAATTTATATATTAATATATAAATATATTTATATTGATATAAATATAATATATATTTTTTAAACATGTTTTAGATAAGGCTAAATAGGCATTCACACTCAATATATAAGAAAATTAGTGAAAATGGATTAAAAATATTAAAAATATTTTTTAATTAATAATTTGATAATTATTATCGAGTAATAGTTGTTTAATAACATTTTGTATATAAAAAATCACAAAAATAATAAAAGATAGAAAATAAGTTGAAAATGTAACTCAAACTTCAAACAACCATAACTGTAACACCCCAAGGTTTTACAAATAAATTTATTATAGAATGCATACAACACTAAGTCTATATGAAACAAACACATTGATATTTATAGGATATAGTTATAACCTAGATGTTAGATATAATTTTGACACTTTTATGATTTGAATTTTGAAAAACTAACATACACGATTGTGATCAGTAAGATATTTAGAGTCTGATTGGATCAACTTACATTTTTGGTGAATATTAACTTACCCTTATGAATAGTAACTCACACTTATGAATAGTGATATACCCTTTCAAATAGTAACCTCACCCATGTGAGTATAAATAAAATCTAGGCACCATATAAATGAGAGTAAATATTTTAAAAATTAATAATTACGTGTTGATATTTTTGTGAGTAATAAATATTTAATTACAATTTTAAATCAATAAATTTATTTAAAATAAAATTCATTTTCATAAAATGTATTCTTAAATAAATATTTTTTCTCTTTGAATTTTGGATAATTTTATGATACCTCAGTTAATTTTTGAATGTATTATAAAATCGGTTTTAAATTTAAAATATGTATTTTTCAAGTAAATAATGATTTTATTTAAAAATTAAATATCTATTATTTATAAAATTATTTTAATAAAATGGAGTTCATTTTTTAATTCTACACATTGAAAATGGTTAGGGTGAAATTTTGATATTTTTTCAAAATACTTGAATTTTTGGTGAATAGTAAAATTTGATAATTTATGAAATATGCTAAATAAATAAATTTCTACATCATGAGTGAGTCATGACAGATGTAAATTACCATTAGTTCAAACTCACATAAACTTATTACTATTTTGAGTCATAAGAATCAAGACTATTCATAGTCTTGAGCCAAAATAATAAAATAATGATTAAAATAATGGAAAAACCATCCTCTCCTCCACTATAAAAGCCACCCATCACTCCCTCTTCTCTTCACTCCTATAAAGCCTTGTTCCTTGTATAAATTATACTAAAATATCCTCCCAATATCCTCTCCAGATCCATAATCTCTTGGTATCTTCAAAAGACAAAATCCTCTCCCCTAAATAGGCTCTCAAGGAAGATAAATTCAAGAGGTAAATTCCTCTTTTCATTTCTTTCAAGTTCCTTTATTTATTTTTATTTCCTTACCTCATTTCCTCCAAATGTTATGATAAATAAAGAACCTTAAATGTACTGTAATATTGTTATGATAATGGAATAATTCACCATAATCTCTCCTTTCCCATCCTTTTATACTAGAAATAAAAACACCATCTGAGATGTGTTAATTTATCACATTCAAGGACAATGGGTTTTCAATTTCTATTACCATCTTCAATTCTGGTTATGAAACCATTTTTATGGTTGAACCAAATAATAATATATGTAATATATCCTATTTAATTTTATGTAATCATTTTGTACACATGGTATTAATTTATAAAACAAAATGAGTTCATGGTGATCGAAAAACCACTAAATTAATCCAAGCGTTTATCATTAAAATTTTATCTAATGATTCATCCTCACCCAAAGTAACAAAATGGATTATATGATCATTTAACCTTATGTATAAAAATTAATAACATATAACATCAATTCTGGAATTCAATTCTTATTTTACATTAACTTCCATACAAACAAACCGATCATGAAAACTAATGAAACGAGCACTCACAAATGATGATATTGATTATCTTAACCCATAAAAGCAACCATAAATAAACTCAATAAAATTATAATAAATAAAATAAAAGTATAATAGGTTCTAAATTAAGTTATTAATAAGTCTAATTTCATATTCCATGACCTTAAGTTCAAGAGCAGAACATATTCAGACATAAGGTAAGGGTTTTCTACTCGAATCTCCATTTTCGTTCGGTTTACTCTTGGTCTTTATTAATCCCAATTAAATTATTATTTATTCTTATTTAATCATCATAAATTCTGTTTGAATGTTATATATATGTGTACCAACCATAATCCTTTTTTTATGGAGAGATACATGTTTTAAAAGGACATTTCAAAAATTCTTCTGGAAATACAAGCCTAATTCAAGGGAATTTCTCAAATTATTATAAGGACACTCTATAATATATTTTTAGCAACCATTATTTTTCTAAAATAACTCATTTTATTATGAGAAAACTATATTTTTTCACTTATGGTTTTATACAAATATTTTTCCAAAATAACTCTTCTTTTATCAAGAATTACTCAATGATTTGATAAGAGTAATTCTGCTTATTTTAACACTATTGTTGGATCTTATGTATAATTGGGACCAATATTTTATGATATAATATAACATATTTTATTTAATGGTTTATGATTAGTTTGAATATGAATTTTCTATCTCAAAACCATTAATTATATCACTCAAAATTGTTAATGTTTATGTTTGGGGAAAGTTATTTACATTTCATATGTTATTTTCAATATGAATGTATATATTGTTTAAGTTTATCACAATTCATATGAGGAATGAATTGGTCTTAGTATGTGATGGGTGGGGCCCTCTATATCCCCTAGATGCATCAGTAAGTATCATGAGACAAAACAAATATGGATTTGGCTGAGGCCTTGCCTATTTTCAGATATGGTTTTTGCCGAGGCCTTGTTCATTTTTAGACATCTTCACCGAGGACTTGACAATATATTTTAGAATGTCTATAATTATGTATTCTTTCATTATAAAACTAGAAATTAATATTCCATGTGATTATTCGACTAGTAGAATATCCATGGTTATGTTTTATGCCATTATTTGATTAGTTTTCATTCCTTCCATATTATGCTCAAGTATATTTTTAAAGGCATGCATTTTTAGTTATTCTTCATGTATAGTGTTTATGTTAATATTTTATTCCACTGTATTATTTACCCTTACTAAGAATCTGAGCTCACCCCTTTCACATGTTTTATTTTCCCCACATTGTGAAGAAGTATATTATGAATGAATTTCAAGGAAATTATATGTGATTCAAAAGAATTTGTTATGTTGTTTTTACTTTCAAGTTGTAATGTTGAACTTATGTATGTATCTTGTTTTCCAAAGATACTAAGCCATTCATTACTTTAGGATACAACTTCCTTTTTTATATTCCAATATAATAAAATAAGGCATCGACTCTAGGAAATTGGGGTCAGGTCCTTACAATAACTTTTGATCTGGATGTCCGTTTAGGCTCTACCACATATCAAATCAAAGCCTGTGATGGGCTTTATGGCCTAGTAACACAAAGGAACCCACTGTCCCATTTTCTAAGGCTAACAAAGTCCTATAAGATGTTTAAAACTAAGTTTTTAGTCAGGGCACCCTAATTTTTTAACATTCGATGGAATTTTAGTCTCATTTAAGAGGGGATTTTTGCCCATTTTTATAAGGGACTGAATTATTCATAGGGATTACATTCATATTGATTTTATGGTTTTAAATTTTTATCATTTTATATATTGTATTGTTATTTATAATAAAATATATAAAAATATATACATATTTTATATATATTAAGTCATAAAAATTTAATTTTATAAATATATATGTAAACATATTTACATATAAATTATCATTCTAAATATATAAACCTTATATAAATAAAAAATAATATCTATTTTCAATATTTATATACATATACAATAAATGTATATATAATGTTTTTATATATATAAATATATTTGTGTGTGTGTGTTGACCAATATATATATATTTATCTGTATATTCTAATAAATGTATATAAATATTGATATATAATATATGTAAATAAATATAAATATATATAATTATATTTATAGATGCACACACACACACACACATATATATATGTATAAACACACACACACACATACACACACACAAAAGATATTTCATATATGTAATTGTATATATATATATATGGATAAAAAATGTAAAAATATATATATAAATACATAGATATATCATAAAATATATAAAAAACAATATAGTGGAGTGGAAAAGGCATTAGAGTATGAGGGGGAGGTCCTAGGTTCGAATCCCAGCAAAGGCAGGCATGCACGTGGGTGGGTGAACCAGGTACCTAATGTTGTTAAAGGGGGAGGGGTTTCCAAGTACTGTTAAAGGGGTGAAGTGGCTAGATGAGCACTGATAAAATGATTTATCAGTATTATTTTAGCGCTGATAAAAGATGCCTTTTATCAGTTCTTTTTTAACACTGATAAAAGGGACCCCCTTTTAATAGTGCTGAGGACAACACCGTTTTTTAGCACTCTTAAATCTCTTTTTGCACACTCTTAAAGGGTAGATATAAAGTAGTGAACATGACTTTTAATGTCATAAAAATTAATAATGTTTTTAAAAATGATTAATATTGGAAATAATAAAAATTAATAATGAAATTAACAATGTAATTAATTTCAATAGATATTAGAAGGTGTGATAATTAATAAATCAATTTACAATGCTTGATATTATAAATAATTATTAATATTTTATTAATAATTTAATTATTAATTATTATTAATTGAACTATTAATTAATATTAATTCAAATATTTTTTCTATTATTAAATTCCATTTTAAATCATAATCATAACTATTAATTACATTATTAATTATTATTAATTCTAAAATTTATAATTAATAATTTCAATATTAAATTTTATTAATTACATTATTAATTATTATTAATTGTAATAATAATAATAATTAATTATATTTTTAATTATTGTTAATTATAATATTATTTATTATTAATTTAAAAATTAATTATTATTAATTAAATTGGTAATTATTATTAATTCTCATACTAATTATTATCATTTATAGTATGAATTGTTATTAGTTATTATTAATTCAAAATTTAAATAATTATTTATTTCATTATTATTTATTTTATTTATTAATCAGAAAAGACACGATCCATGGATTTGGAAACCCAAACTCCTGTCCTCAGAAAAATTTATTAAGAAAAACACACATACACAACATTCATTGGGGGTGCAAGCACATACAAGTGGCCCAACGCCACTAGGAGACCAGAAACAAGTAAAAAAACATGCAATAAAGGCCATGATCATTAGCTCAATACATCCAATAATCTTAATCTTTTTTATGTATGTTTCCTCTATTCCAAGACCCACCTTAACTTGTTGGATGTTAACCTCTTCTCTGTTGATTAAGAAGCTATAACAGAGGAGGTTGTTCATCCATGTTCGATGAATCGTCCTTCCCTAGATTAACAAAAGATTTCATTTTTATGTGCCCAATAGTGGGAACATTGGACCCACTATTTTTTTCCAAAATCAAGAGTAGAAATTGATGGAAATATCTCTATGTTGTGACTTTTGAGGGGTTCCCATATGTTCCTCTAACACTGTAGGAGTCAGGTTGGAATTAGCAGCATCATACCTTGCATCAGAGGCACACTGTGAATTTATCCCCCATACACAATTCATGTTTATTTCTCCCTACTAGAAGATACATATGATCAAACCCTCATATACATTATTTATTGGTAGTCACATACTCAGGTTAGGACAAATCTTGAAATTTTGTAACACAAAAGCTTCAATTATAGTATGCAACCTTTTTTTTATAACGAAACAATAACATAATCCACATATCTTTATTTAAGAATGTGAATAAAACCTAAATTCATAAATTTTGAAAATTTAATTTAAATAAATTAATTTCATTTTTGAATTCAACATGTCAACATTAGATTAGTATAAATTTTTGAGATTTTTTTAAAAATAGTTGATTTTTGGGTGAATATTTTCATATACCAGGTTTTTGCCTAATAAGACTTTAAAATATTTCTAAATATTATTCCATATCTAGGAGCTAAGACGACATGTGATTCCAAGGCCCAGTGTTCCTGGAATAAATTTTATAAAAATATTAAATTTATTTTATATTAAGTATATGCGATAAATTAAAGAAAATGAGATAACTCTTAAATGGTTGATCGGATCAGAAATCTAATACCACAGTTGGGTTTAGGATATGATGTTTTCCCTAGGTGCGATATAAAATGAGTTAGCATGGGATGTTCAGATGCCTCGCTTGTTGGCAGGATGTTTAAGTGATTAAATGAATTAATTTATTCAATTAATTACTTAAATTTCTTAAACTAATAAATGGTTATATTAACATGACTAGGAGGAGTTTGCCTCACAATCCTAGTTTTTTTTCAATGAAGTCATCTCCTCTCCTCTCCTCTTCATTGACTAATGATGAACAATGAACAATGAATGAAGAATCCTTGGATCTATATAGATTAAGACGTGATGAATGCAATGGATCTTTATCCTTCATCGGTGAACATGTTCTTCATCAAAAGCGATCGATCCAATCTAGGTAAGACTCGTCTTTAGCATTTTTATGCCTTGGATTAAATGTTTTAGCATGTTAAAACTAAATTCTTCAACCCTCACCTTTGAATTCAAACCTTGTATGATCTAGAGTACCAGTTTTCAATTTTTTATTGGTTTTTCTAACCCGAATTGCACAATTATGATTAGTTTTCCAAGAATGCTTGGAAAACGATCCAACCCTTTCTTTTGGTTCCTTTATCCCTTGATTTCTTCATGTCCTTCATCGTGGAATTCCATTGAATCCCAGTTTGATGATTTCTGGGGGACCCAAGCTTGATCAAGCGCCTGGAAATGAGACAAAATCATAGAACGACAATGGATTTAGGGGTAAGGAAAAAATATGGAAACGACATGATGTAGGGATGACCAATCTGAAGGTTTCATGACAATATGATGAGGAATGAATCCACAATGTCATTTGGAAGATCCGGCCAAACCCTCATTTTCGAATGAGGCCGATTCGTGATGAACGATGAAGAAATCCTACATTCTTCAGCCATATCTAGATTTTTCGGAGTAGATTCAAGCATCTCTAACCGCAGATGGAGCAGATTTGGGAGAAATAGTCAAAAATCAGAGAAACCCTCGAGTTTCTAGAAAAATATTGACTACATACCACGGTCATTGAATAACAAATGACGTGTATCCTCCCTCAGCGGTGACACTAAGGTTTGAGAACAGATAAGGATGGCATGATGTGTACTCCACTGGACACATCGTGTACCACCTCTCCATGTGATATGAGCCATGTGAAGAAGCACATGGCCATACACACACTCTATGACAAGCACATAGACACAACTTGGTCACACAGGAAACATCTGGTGTGGACCAATATGTTGTATACCGAAGTACATGGACATGGGGTCTGAGTACACATACACGACCATCAGACATGGTCTGGTCCCCGGATAGGTGGGACACGCTGTGTAGTCCACCTATACAGTGTGCAATTCCATATGGGACGGGACCCGTGTCTATCTATAGACACGACCATAAAATTAAGAGGGGCCACACACCATGTTGGCCCCCTCACATGCTATGTTACCCCCCTCAAATGCTATGTATTGTTTGAGCTCCCATGATAAATCTTAAATCCTATATATCTCCTTCGTTTGAACTTGGATTTCGGCCCATGAGATGCCTATCTTGAGTGTTTTTCCATGTAGAACACGATGATTCCCTCAAAAATGGATTTCAAGATACAATGTGGATGTTTCGAGTTTGGAACATGCAGAGATGACACCCGATGATGGCAGCAATCAGACAGGATTACCAAAGTAGTACCGGGATGACCCTTCAGCTGGGCTAGGTAGTGTAGTACCCTATAAGAGATTTTAGGCTATCCCACCAGCCAAGATGGGCAGTTTAGTCCCTGATGAGAGATACCATACTGACCCTCTAGCTGGTCTAGGTAGTGTAGTCCACAAAGAGAGATACCGGGATGAACCTCTAGTTGGACTGGGTAGTGTAGTCCCTGATGAGAGATACCGGGTTGACCCTCCAACTGGGCTAGGTAGCATAGTTAGCTATAATACCAGTCTGACCCTCTAGCTAGTTTGGGTAGTGTAGTCCCAGACAATTTAGGGAAGACCCTCAACTGTGTGACACAGTGGTGAGGCACTATTTGACTTACCTAAGGACTAATGAGAAAGAGGGGTGCTTTCCCCACTGAGATGTGTCCATGTGATGTGACCTAAAACTATGCAGATGAGTTAGTGCCACCTAAATTAGATAGTATCAAGGTGTAGTGATTTGATTCCCTTTGATTTGTGTCTCTTGGTCATACATATGACATACTGATCATTGTAGATGGTTTTACCTTGGAATTGTTGGCTACTCATCTTCTTGGTCTTAGCTGTGAGATGGAGATCCCCTTACTCACTCGTTTGGGATTCTTTGAATGAGAATATGTATATATATCCATCCTATTAAATTACCCACTCCTTGGGACTTGGTTACTATCCTTACAAGAGAGTCGAAGGGGCATGAGGTATGCCACGTTCTTTTTTGTGTCTATCTTCTTGTGGTTGGACGAGTTTACTCTCCGACTATAGGTAGTGAAGAATCAATGAGGAGTTAATCTCCTCACAATTTCAAGCTCCTTGTGTTTGGATGATCCTACTTTCACACTCTTATTGGGTTGAGCTGCACATTTTATGTTCTCTTTTACTATAACTTGATGCATTTACTGCTTCTTTTTTGTTGTATCTCTTACTTCTCCCTTACTCCTTTTTGGGGTGTTCTACTGGGTATGTATATACTCACCCCTACATGGTCTTTTCCCAAAATGTGTCATGTCTTTTGTAGATGACGGATAGGTCGATTGTGACTACAAAGATTTGTAGGGATACGGGATACATGGACCATGTATGGTGGTCATAGTTGGGATACTGAAGATGGGACCTCTCATAGGATACTATTTTCCAGTTGTCTTTAGTTTGGGACCAGATTTTTGTTTGGGCATGTGTTTTTCCCCTTTACATTTCAGTATTCATTACTGTACCCTTGTACTGTCTAGAGGTTCATGAATGTTTACGCTACTTTATAGCAGTTGCATCTTTTTCTACTTTTCCTTTGAACTTTTTCATTGAGTTGGATGTGTGAATGTGTATAGGTTCTTAGGAAAAGGCCTACCTAAGTTTTTTGTGCCTTCGAAACTTGTCACCAACCTCTGGAAAATAGAGGCGAGCTTGGGGTAGTTGCGGCTCAAGCCCCAACTTGGGTCGGGTCGTGACAGAGTGGTATCATAGGTGGTTTGTTCCTTGGGACATTGTTCAAACATTCCCTAAAAAGGAATTGGTTAGGATTTAGGGAAATAGTGTCAAAGTGTCTCGAGAGAGGCTCTCAGTCCAGGGAGTCCAGTGATGGTATGGCCGACCGACATATCTATTCACCAGGACCCTGATTACTCGCTTGTCGACTTGGCACCCTGAGACATTTGTTGCAGGGTACAATAATACATGCATCATATAGTATTGAGTCTTTTAATATCCTTCTTAAGTTATCTCCCCATTCCTTTTTTGATATATATATGCTCATCTGACCATGATACTCCTTGATAATTTTCAAGATGCCTTTGTGATGACAACCATCCAGGATACTAGCTTCGGTTCATGATGACAACCTGATGAGTGATGAGGCCTCATTTCAGGTCCCATCGTGCGATCTCCTCCCTCCTTATGGACAGGTAGTAGCACCTCTATCCATCGAGCATCATATAGTCCTAACAAGGTAGGCTGAGGATGTGTGTAGGTTGACCTCACTCCGTGAGTTCCAGCATTAGTGATCGTTGAGGTTCCGCGACAAGCCAGACTCTCAAGCATTAGAGGATTGGCTGGAGTCAGTGGTCTGTGTGTTTGGATTGGTTTGGACCCCAAAGGATCATAGGGTGGATTTAGAATATAACCTTTTTCTATGGATCATCTAGAAGATGGTTGAGATTATTTACCCAGATGTGTGATGAGGTGAAACTCTCATAAGATAACTTTCAATAGTTGTTTCATGAGGATTAATACCTCTAATGCTTGCAATTTTTCTGGACTCAGGAGCTTCTGGAGCTTTAGCGGGGAGGGAGGATAGTGGCAGAGTATGTAGAAAGGTTCACTGACCTTAGGAACTACTCACTTGACATGATTAGATATGGTTACTTCTAAGCACAGAAGTTCGAGCAGGGACTCCATAGAGAGATCTGGGCCAGCGTAGTGCCCTTATGCATACCTACCTATGTCAGGGTACTGGAGCGAACACTTGTGATGTAGATATTTTTGGAATAGGGAAACTAGATAGATGGAACTGATGGTAGGAACGATAGGGATGAGTCATCTTTAGCAGTAGGCAGGTGTCAGAGGTCTCAGAATAGAAGACTGTTCTGTGATCAGACTCAGGGGTGTGGTCGCCCAGTTCAGGGGCAGTGTAGAGAACTAGGGAGACCCAGAGAGGGCCGATGCTACACTTATGATAGGTGAGGCCAAATGTCCTGGGACTACCCAACCAAGCATAATGATCATCCTAGGAAGGCATCAGATAGACCGCCACAGAAGAGGTAAGTCCATGATCAGGGATCTTTCCAGTGGGGATAGGGTAGTCCCCAGGGAGGCAGAGCTAGCAGAGGATCAGGAGGAGCTGCAGGTGGGGGATAATGGTATGAGGTTCTCCCACCACCACCACCACAAGGTATCCCACATCAGGCTCAGGGAGCTGGCTGCTGGGGCCACAAACTACTGCATGCTATGGATTTCTACGACCCAGTGGCACACGATATGATTCAAGGAACGATTTGTGTTTACTCTAATCTTACCTCATTATTAGTTGACAATAGGGGATAGCTATTATTTTATCCCTTGACTCTTTTTACAAGAGCTAGATCTACTAGAAGATATGCTATCACAACAACTATGCCTTGAGGTTCCTATAGGGAACACTTCCTACACATCTTTAATCTACTGGTAGTGTGAGCTATCTCTTGGAGGAGTGAGGTTCATGTGGGACCTACTGTTCATCACGATGGAACCCTATGGTTTCATTATGGGTATGGATTGGATTTCCATGTTTTGAGCCTAGATTGACTATCACCATAGGTTAGTCACATGTCTATGTGTTGATGGGATGATGTTATCCTTTCATGGAGAGAGAGACCTCGTAACAGGACAAGCAGGTGTTGTGAGAAAGAGGATATAAACCATTACCCATTATCTAGTGAGTATGACCCTTGGTGAAATAGAATCTTCAGGCATATAGATCCCTTCATGTGTGAAGGATCATATGAACATCTTTCCTGAAGATGTTTCGGGACTACCTCTAAGATGGAAGTTTGATTTTTTCATTGACTTACTGTTAGGGACTGCCCCGATATCTTCTGCAGCATATCGAATGGAACCCACTAAGTTATGGGATTTGAGGTTGTAGTAAGAGGAACTTTACAAGAAAGGTTTCATTAGACCCAGTGTATCCCCCTAGGTGGCTCCATTTTTTATATGAAAAGGCAGATGGGTGCTTATGGATTTGCATGGATTATCATTTCTTGAATCAGGACATGGTAAAGAATAAGTACCCCTTTCTAAGGATTAACAACCTATTTGATTAGTTTTGAGGTGTGAGATGGTTCTCCAAGATCGATCTCAGTTCTAGCTACCACCAGTTATGGGTTCGTGAGGTTAACATTCTGAAGTTGGAATTTCGATGCCTCTATAGACACTATGAGTTCTGAGTGATTCCCTTTGGTGTGAAAAATTCCCCCATCATTTTTATGGATTTGATGAACCATATATTCTAACTATACTTGGACCATTTTTTCATTGTCATCATTGACAACGTACTCGTCTACTTTGTGATAGAGGAGGATCATGTAAAGCTCTTAAGGAGGGTACTTGATTTACTTTGAGAGCTCCAGATTTATGGTAAGATCTCAAAATACCAGTTCTAAATACATCTGATTCACTTTCTAGGGAATTTAATTTCTGAGTAGGGTTTAGACGGGGATCCAACAAAGGTTTACATAGTGATTTCTTGGGATCCACCAAAGAATGTGTCTGAGGTGCATAGATTTCTTGGATTAATGGGGTACTATAAGAGATTTGTTGAAAACTTCTCTAGAATCGTAGGCCCATTGACCACTTTGATGTAGAAGGGACCGATTTTTACCTGGTCTGAGTGTGCCAGAAGGCCTTTAAGGAGTTTAGGAAGAGGTTGATGAGTACTCCAGTTTTGAGACTAATAGAGGAATGAGTTGAGTTCATGGTATATTGCGATGCCTTAGGAGTTGGGCTCAGTTGCGTGCTGATGCAATGACATGCGGTCATCTCATATGGGTTGAGGCAGTTGAGATACCATGAGTAGAACTATGTGACTTGTGATCTGGAGCTAGTAATGGTATTCTTTTCTTTGAGGATGTAGAGGTACTACCTTCTGAGAGAGTAATTTGTGGTTTACTCAGACCACCAGAGTCTCAGGTACGTCTTCACTCATAGAGACTTGAACCTAAGGCATTGATGCTGGTTGGAGTTCCTACAAAACTAAAACTTTGAGATAGTTTATACTCCAAGTAAGGGAAATGTTATAGAAGATTCCCTTATCAGGAAGTATCAAGCTCTCCTAGTGTGGGAAGCTTCAGAGAAGTTAGCTTCCCTTCAGTTGACCCTGATGAAGTAGGAGGGTACATTTTTCCTACAGTCGATTGTGTTGAATCCTATGCACCTCAAGCATGTGAAAGAGTCTCAGCTAGGATACATTAACTGCGAAGTTCTACATGATAAAATATCCATAGGCAACACACCATATGGATATTTTGAAGGATGGAATCATGAGATATTATTCTAGTGGCGAACAATTGTTCTAGTGGTGATGTGGGAGGAAGTGATGTAGGAGTTCCAAAATTCTCCCTTAGATGTACATCCTAGTGTGGGGAAGATGTATAGGGATATTCAGCAACAATTTTGGTGGTCCTACATGAGATGGAGTATAGTAGAGTTCATCTCATGATGCATTACCTATCAGCAGATGAAGGATGAGAACTAGGTCCTGACTGGTTTTTTGCATCTGCTTGATATCCTGGAGTGGAAATGGGGCGAAATATATATGTATTTCATCATAGTGCTTCCATGCACAACGAATATCCACGAAACCATCTGGGTGATAGTGACCAAATCACGAAGTCCACACACTTCCTTGCTATCACGGAGTAGAGTTCGGTGGAAAGTTTGGGGCAGCTGTATATGGGAGAGATCATTTCTCTTCATGGGGTACCATCAATGATTATCTTCAATCATTATGCTCAGTTTACATCACAATTATAGAGAGTCCTATAGGAGGAATTTGGGACCCATCTATGGATGAGTACAACCTTTCACCCCCAGAATGATGGGCAAACCAAGCACACTATCCAGGTGCTAGAGGATATGCTGAGAGCTTGCATCTTAGATTTCATACATATCTGGGAGGATCGACTGCCTTTGGTGGAGTTGGCATACAACAACAGCTACCACTCCACCATTGGTATGACACCTTTTGAGGACCTATACGGGAGACCCTGAAGGTAACCCTTGTGCTATATGGAGATTGGAGAGTTGTCTCTTGTGGGCCCAGAGTTGGTACACATGATGATAAAGAAGGTACAGTTCATCCGTAAATGTATGAAGATGGACCAAACCAGACAGAATTTCTATGAAGATTGTTGTCGTAGGCTCTTGGAGTTCGAGTAGGGAGATGATGTCTTCTTAAGAGTCTCCCACTACATGGGATATGAAGGTTTAGCTAGGGAAGAAAGCTATCCCCAAGGTCCATCAGGTTGTTTGAGACCGTGCAGAGGATTAATGAGGTTGCCTTCCGCCTCACCTTACCCCCATAGATAGAGCGGGTGAACGATGTTTTCCACATGTTGTAGTTGGGGAGATACATGAATGACCCTACACACATCATCAACTGGGGAGAGCTAGACATTGAGGATGGATCCACCTTTGCAGATCACCTGGTGGAGATCGAGAACCGACATGAACAGACCCTACGGGGATGATCCATCCCTCTGGTTCACATGTTGTGGCAGCACAAAAATGTGCAGGAGAGTTCCTGGGAGCGGGAAAGCCAGATGCGGGCTCAGTATCCTGAGTTGTTTGTTTAGTTTTGCTTTTTGGGGATGAAAATATTGAAGGAGGGAATGATGCAGTGACTCATTTTTTCCTAATAAGACATTGAAATATTTCTAAATATTATTCCAGATCTAGGTGATGAGAACACATGCGATTCTGAGACCCGGTGTTCCTGGAATTAATTTTATAAAAATTTTAAATGTATTTTATATTACGCATATGCGATTAATTAAAGAAAATGGGATAAATCTTAAATGGTTGATCGAATTAGAAATATGAGACCATGGTTGGGTCCGTAACGTTGTGTTTCCCTAAGGCAAGAAATAAAATGAGTCGGCACGGGATGTTCAGATCCCTTTCTCATTGGAGGGACGTTTAAGTGATTAAATGAATTAATTTATTCAATTAATTAATTAAATCTGTTAATCTAATAAATGGTTATATAAAAATGAATATGAGGAGTTGGCCTCATAATCCTAGTTTTTTCCCAATAAAGACCTCTCCTCTCCTCTCCTCTTCATCGACGAATGATGAACAACGAAGAATGAATGAAAAATCCTTGGATCTAAACAGATCGAGTTGTGACGAACACAATGGATACTCCTCCTTTGTCGGTGAACATGTTCTTAATCAACAATGATTGATCCAATATAGGCAGGACTTGTCTTTATTGTTTTTAAGCCTTGCATTAAATGTTTGAGCATGTTGAAACTAAATTATTTAACTAACGCCTTTAAATTTGAACCTTGCATGAGCCCGAGTACCAATTTTCAATTCTTTATCGGTTGTTCTAACCTGAATTTCACAATTACGATTGGTTGTCCAATAACACTTGTAAAATAATACAACCCTTTATTTTGGTGCCTTTCTACCTTGATTTCTTCACATCCTTCACCATGGAATTATATTGAATCTCGATTCAATTATTTTCGGGCGACCTGAACTCGATCAGGCGCCTGGAAATGAGAAAGAATCATGGAATGACAATGGATTTACAGGAGAGTCATAGATCTAAAAATGACATGATGTGGAGATGAAGAATCCTAAGGTTTCATGACAATCTGACGAGTAATGAATCCATAACAGTGTTTAGAATATCCTTACAAACCCTCATTTTCGAATAAGGCTGACTCGCGACAAACGGCGAAGCAATCCCACGTTCTTCAACCATATCCAGAGTTTTTAGAGAAGATTCAAGCGCCTATGACTACAGATGGAGTATATTTGGGAGTGGTGGCTGAAAATCAGAGAAACCCTTGGGTTTCTAGAAAAATACCAACTACACACTGTGTTCATCTAAAAACACATGGTGTGTAGCCTCCCTCTACGGTTGTACTAAGGTTTGGGAAAAGATAAGGATGGTTTGACGTGTTCTCCACTTGACATGCCATGTACCACCTCTCCATGTGAGATAAGCCATGTGAAGGAGCACACGGCCAAACACTTGCTTTGTGCCAAGCATACAGACATGAATCAGTCACATGGGAAACATCCCATGTGGACCAACACACCATGTACCAAAGTAAAAAAACATGGTGTTTGAGTACATGGACATGACCAACTGACATGGCCCGATCCCTAGATAGGCAGGACACACCATGTATTCCACCTACACAGTGTGCACTTCTACATGGGATAGGACCCGTGTCTAGCTAGAGACACGACCAGATAGTGACAAGGGGCCACACGTTGTGTGGGCCCCCTTACATGTCGTGTACTGTTTGAGATCCCACGAGCAATCTTCAATAATTTGTATCTACTTCGTTTGAACTTAGATTTCGGCCCGTGAGATTTCTATCCTGAGAGTTTTCTCATGTAGAATGTGATGGTTCCCTTTTAAGTGTATTTTGAGATATGATGTGGATGTTCCGGGTTTGGAATGCATAGAGATGACACCCAATGATAGAAGGGGTCAGAAAAGCTTACCAGAGCAGTACCGGGCTAACCCTCCAGTTGGGCTGGGTAGTTTAGTCCCTGACGAAAGATTCCGGGATGACCCTTTAGCTAGTCTAGGTAGTGTAGTCCTCTAAGAGATATACTGGACTGACCCTCTAGTTGGGTTGGGTAGTGTAGTCCTTGACGAGAGATACCGGGCAGAACCTCCAGTTGAACTAGGTAGAATAGTCCCCAATGATACCAAGTTGGCCCTCTAGTTGGGCTGGGTAGTGTAGTCCATGCTAATTTAGAGAAGACCCTCGACTATGCAGCAGAGTGGTGAGACATGGTTCTACTTACCTAAGGACTCATGAGAAATATGGGAGCTTTCCCCCACTGAGAGACATCCTTATAACGTGACCTAAAAACATACAGATGAGTGAGTACTGCCCAAAGTGGATAGTATTGAGGTGTAGTGATTTGATCCCCTTTGACTTGTGTCTCTTGGGTAGATATATGAGGTACTAGGAATTTCGTATGGTTTTTCCTTGGAACTGTTGGCTACTCATCTTCTTGGTCTTGGATGTGAGATGGAGATCCCCTTACTCTCTAATTTGGGCTTCTTTGATTGAGCATTTGTATATATATCCATCCTGTTACAATACTCACTCCTTGGGACTTGGTTACTCTCCTTCCAGAAGAGGTGAATACGTGCAGGGTATGCCACGTGCTTTCTGTGTCTAGCTTCTTGTGGTTAGATGAGTTTAATCTATAATTATAGGTAGAAAAGACTCAATGGGGAGTTCATCTCCTCACTATTTTGAGCTTCTTCTATTTGTATGATCTTACTTTCACACTCTTATTGGGTTGAGCTGCACTCTTTCCGCTCTCTTTTACTGTACCTTGTTCCATTTACTACTTCTCTTTGGTTGTATCTATTACTACTCCCCCTCCTAATTTTGGGGCATTCTACTGGGTATGTATATACTTACCCCTTCATGGTATTTACCCATCACGTGTCATGTATTTTTCGGATGGAGGAAAGGTTAATCATGACTACATAGGAGCATAGGGACATAGGCTATGTGGACCGTGTATGGTGGTCATAGTTGGGATACAGGAGCTGGGCTCTCTCATCAGATACTCTTTTCTAGTTGTCTTTAGGTTAGGACCAGATTCTGGTTTGGGTGTGTGTTTTTTCCTTTACATTTCAGTATTCACTATTGTACCCTTGTATTATCTAGAGGTTCATTCATGTTTATGTTACTTTATAGTAGTTGCATCATTTTCTACTTTTCCTCTGAACTTTTTCTTTGAGTTGGTTTCATTTGTGTGTAGAGGTTATTAGGAAAAGGCCTCCCTATGTTTTTTTACCTTTGGCACTTGTATCCAACCCCTGGCCTATGGAGGTGGGCTTGGGGTAATTGCGGATCAAGCCCCAGCTTGGGTCGGGTCGTGAAAATAATGAAAAATACCAATTTTACAAAAATGGTAACTTTTACGACATTATAATAATATGATAATAACATGAAAGTTTATAAAAATAATTATAAACAAATATATATTAAATAAGTAGTATAATTCATATAAAATTAAAATTTTGAACTTAGAAATCTATGACTAACATTTTTGGAAATCTAAGTAATGGTTTTGGTCAAATAAAAACTATTTTTAATTATTCTCTCTTTATCAATTATTTAAAATGTTTATTTATGTTTTGGTTTGGTTTGAAAGAAAAATAAATTTCATTTTATTTAACATAATAAAATTAATTCTATTGAAATCAACATTATACTTTATTTTCTTGTAAAATAATTTACATGTTTAAAAAATAATTTTTCTAAACACAGTTTTCATTTCATTTTATAAATACATATTAAAAGTAATTTTTATCACTTCTGAAAATTTAATCTTGTAAAATTTATTCCATATTTGGAATCAACATAATTAATATTAGATAAAAAATTCAACTTAAATTTTTTTCATAATGAATAGTAATCATGGTAAATATTTATCACTTCAATTAAGGGTAAAATGACTTAAAAGGGATAAAATAAAGTTATGAGGATTTATGATAACAAAAAACACTTTCTTAAATCACATTGTTTGGTAAGACTTTGAACTTACCCTAATCATATTCGGTGTTATGGAAATTTGGAGCCACTTGACATGAGAAAGACCTATATTATATAATAAAGTTTCAAGTATTTACAAGTTTTCCACCCCCTCATGTATAAAAGGGAACCCATATCCTCTCTTCTCCACACCACTTGAGACACTTAGATCAATCAATCCTTACCGAAAATACCTTCTTGAGTTCCCTAACCGTGTCCTAGAGTTCTTGGTCTGACCAAAAGACCGCTTCAAGAAAGATTAAGGTGTAATCCAAAAGAGGTTACCAAAAGAATATGTATATATTATTAACGATATTTTTGAAGTTTAATTCTTCTTAAGAGTCCTCAAAATATTCAATAATCATATTAACATAATTACATAAATATATTCACCAAAATGAGATATTATTATGTCTGAAGGTACCGAGGTGCGCAGCGGAAGCCAGTGGGTCGGTGATTTAAAATTTTTCACCAGTGATCGATGTAACAATGTCATCTTCAACATTACACTACCCTGGTTTAAGCCCAAGGATCACATGTGAATAAATTTAAGCACAAAAATATTAAACCATAAATACTTGGTTAGATTCAAATCCATGCTTGACATCTTCTTGTTGTCAGTGATCATTTCTTGAAGAATCTAAAATCAAATTCCTCTAGATCATCCAAATGTGTTTCAAGAAACTGTGAGAGCACTGATCATTTAATTCCATGTGCTATCATAGAGATTCGAAGATGCATTTGAGGCCCCGAAAATCACTACATCAACATACCTTCGATGCATGAGGGAGAGCTCATTCCGATCACCTAGATCCAGAGGTTCTCTCTCTAGAAAGTGGGAGAGGAGGGAGAAGCTCTCAAGATCTTTCCACAAATAGTTTGTTGGTGAGAGACTCTCCTCCTATTTATAGTGTATTAAGAAATTACTTGGAAAGGATCCCTAACCCCTAAATATTTAACACACTATATAAATGATATATCATGACTACTGTGTTGAGTCATAAATATCATTTATATTATTATCACTTTCTTGTAATATAATAAATATATTACGTGATAATACCCTATCCATCAACTCAACGCATTGTTCCTACAAATATTAAATGAACCATGAATATTTTAAACTAATATTTGTTCAAATAATATTTTCCATGTATTTACTTTAAAACTTGTAAATACATATAATAAATAAATTCAATTCCAATTATTCTTAACTTGAATAATATAAATTTATTTATTCCTATGGTGATCTTACATCCTTGGACAAATCCTAGACCCCATTTATGGGTCCCACCATGTCCTATATACCAATTCTATTGAATAGGGCAGATTCTTGAATATGTTGTTGTGTGTGACCCTATAGGCCCTTATTTCTATAGTAGTGAATACCATTAACAAACCAAGAGTAGAATTTAGCAACCCATTATAGTCTCTAAAGAGATAAGGAGTAGTCATAGCAATGAAAACCAACCTATGAACACACACTGTATAATATAGTCTCTTTGTCTTTAGATATCTCATAAAGCAGGATGGATACTTGTGGAATCTCCCTTTCTTTCTTTATTATTTATTGATCTAACTAGATATATTTACCCTTGACTATGATGGACATGTTCTTATGAAGGTAATACCATCCTGATCAACCTGACCCTAGATATATCTTCCTTAACCTAAAAGTGACAAATCTTATCTTAACCATTCAACCAATGTCATACCACCAATGACACACCCAACACAAGCTACCTCACCATGATTTCATTATCATGGTTTTTTAATTGAATCAAAGTACACAATCAAATGGAATGAATTGATAATGATCTCTAGTTAGGAGACCAATACACATGTCCATAGATAGGAACAACCGATGACACCCAAAACATGTGGTGTTCCTATTGGTGGGTCTATCCTCATGATATCACTACTAGAGATCACCAAGTGTGAACTTCATGAGAAGAAGTATCAATTCTTATAAAACCCCATCACCTGATAATAAAACATCATCTGTGTCCAGTCAGAATGATGTTTTTATACCATAAGACCTTTATTTAATATTAATTTAATAGTATCTTGAGGTTCTCATTATAGCCTGAGATCTTCTATAACTTTTTTATACAATAATTAATCTATGAAAATTATCAATTCAATAGTGGATGCAAAAAAGTATACACAATACTGGTAAAAATATATCATGTATATCTAACTATATACATGATATGGTAATCAAAAGTACTATTTAGTTGGGTCTAGGGAACCCAATATTACAACACTCCCACTTACACTAGATCCAACTTTATAACCAACCTTGTTATCACTCACATGATTCAGATCATGTTTCTGTTGATTCATGACTTTAATCACTGAGTCTGCCACATTTCCACTGCATGACTATTCTGCTATATGTGACCTCACCTCTCAAGTAAAACCTCTCAAGAGATGGAAACCATGAGTGTATTCTATTTTTTCCACTATCAAAACTTGATTATATCATAATTTACATTATGATAATACTTAGCTTACTAGGTGCGATTCTGAGAATTGGAAAAATCGTTGCGCGTAACTGCTTCTTAGCTACCTTAGAAGCTGCAACGTACTCAATATTTGTAGGTATGAATACCAATAGATTATATGAGCTTGTATATCTCATTATCTCATCCAAACTATGATATTAGTTCACATGGATCTAAGTAAGGCTAGTTTTTATCTCACCAAAACTAGTATCCATACTTCTCCACTTACTTGCTACATATAATTTGTAATTACTTAAATACAATTAGATAGTTCTGAATTCTTCCCTTATAGTTACCCTGGTTATAATTGATAGTTTCCTACTATAAATAATATCTTGGAAATATAAATTCTTGTACATATCATGGAATATGTGATTTATCCATCGCTAAAATGTATTGAATTCAAATCACCATGTTAATCTCCTCCTATGTCCCGAACATGTCTACTTGGAGAGATTTATGCCATTTCACATTGAAAAAAAATTCTCTCTCAAACTATTCCTACTTTTATTTTTCAATAATATGTCAATATATATATGATTGACTAGGTTTAATCAACTTTTTAGATCTAAATTAGTAGATATTGTTCCCTAAAACTTAGGTTTCTACTTTAAGTCAATCATTGGAAAATAAATTTCATCCTAGTCTTAACTAATTGTAAGACCAATAACTGTTTTCCATATGTTTCCGAACATAGTTTACTAGTAAAACAATATATCTCCCACTAAAATCTGGTATACACCTGGAAAAATTCATTCTAAATTAATATTATATGATCACACTGCTTACTATAATCCTAAACTAGATTTCAGAAACTTGCAACCCTTATTAGCATTTTATGATGTCACCATCCCTTTCTGGTTGCATCGTATAGACACCTTCCATGAAAGTTGGTATTGAAATCTAGTGTAAAATATAATGATAATATATATTATCTATGAAAATTAAAATTCTAATAGAGTTTGGCATAATGACTTTGTCTAACCAACTAAGCCTTATTGGTACCACTCTTGTACCACCCATGTATAGTTTCACTTGAATACCCACCACAGTATTCAAAATTATAATCCCCTTATACTTTGATATATGTAATAAATTATTTAATTTTAATTGATCTTTTCAATTATAGATAATATAAATATACTACTTATAGGAATTATTATTCTCACTAAATAATTTATCACCAACTGTGATGAATATTAAACCATCACAATGGTTTTGTCCTTCCTACGCAGCATGTGTCTCTGGAACCCAAGTCAATATAGATCCCACTATATCTAATAGATATTTGAACCCTTTTATAGAAATATAGTATATTAATTGACTATGTATTTCCTATCTTAGTAATTTCTGTAATATCCTAATAAAATTTTAGGATAATTACTTTAGATGTACATTGTGTTTGTCCTTGATGCAAGTTTGTTTATATCCTAATAAAATCTTTGCATCAAAACACATGTTCTTATGAAATAATGGATTTCTATCATACTATGACTCATATGATATCCATTTGTCATTATATATGGAATATTATTATGAGATATCACCATTATTTTCAAATCACGTCTTGAAATATAATGGAATATTTTGCAAGTTGCAACACTGATACTACTTACATCATGACTCTAATGTATAAAACGTTCATTTAGGAATTATTCTGTAGTACATTTTATTGATCAATTTTAACATGTAAGACACATCATTTATCATCCTTATTAAAATCAATGTTATGATGTGGATAAGTTAATATGCATTTAGGAATTACTACATGCTACATTATATTAATCGATGAATGCTTGGTCAAGAAATTCTTTGGCGTGCCGGCCTGAAGCAACTTATATCTTATGACCATGCAAATAACATACTTCATTTTTTGTATTTATTAATTACTTAAAGGAATCTTATGAAGTATATTTACCTCTATCTTACCCTTTTAATAGTTCATTCTCTCTTGATGAACAAATTCTGAAAGCTTTATGGTATACCTTTATTTCTAAATGATTCTTTTTTCAAACTAA
Source organism: Viscum album (assembly GCA_963277665.1). Classification (NCBI taxonomy): domain Eukaryota; kingdom Viridiplantae; phylum Streptophyta; class Magnoliopsida; order Santalales; family Viscaceae; genus Viscum; species Viscum album. Next base: position 1,298,108,234 of record OY728140.1, on the reverse strand, counting down.
GTAAGTGTATACGTTGATAATACCTAAGGTTTTTATCTTGACTGAGTCTAAATACCATACTGAGTATATCCTAGACATCCACTTTAATGTTTTTATTGACAAAGATTTATCTTTCCACAACTGGGTAAATGATTCTTACATTTTTTGTTCATGACGTCTAGACTATGATTTAAGTATCACTGAACTATTAGTTGAGTATGAGACCCCAAAAACAACATTCATTACTGAAATTGGAATAATTTCTCCTTATATACAATGTAAATATGAGATAAATATTTTTTTATACTCAATAACAGTTTGAATTAAATCATTAACTCAACAATTTGAATTTATGTGTTTCTCACCATTGAATTAGGAATCACCCTTTCACAGCTGCTTGGAGAATGAAAATTACTTATATTAATGTTTCTATACATACTTTGTTACTGTATTTTTATACACATATGTGATAATAATATTCTATGTAATTGTCACGAACTGTCCTAGTGGGGCCCACGCCACGACTCCCCAAGCCCGCCTCCAATAGGCCAGGGGCTGGTGACTAGCACCGAGTAGGCATATTACTAACATTGGAGGCATTTCCTAAGTACCTGTACACACACACACATCTCCAAGCCCACAAATGCCAAAAGTAAAAACCACAAAGGAAAAAATGCATGCATACAAATAAACCCAACCAACAGAGTAGAACTGAAAGTGAAGTGCTAAAAACAAACTGGGTCGGAATACAAGCCCACCAAAAATAAGAGCCTGAAAATTAAAAAGTCCAACCTGTAAACACAAAGAGGTACTGGGACTACTGCTCGTAGTCGTAGAAATGCCTTGTCCTGTAGGGAACTTAGAAAGCTCGGTCCTATCCTAGTCCATTCTAGACTCTGTCAAAGGGCTGCTCATCTACACAAGACACGAGACGTGCAGGCAAAGCCTGTGCATGGGTGAGTATAACAATACTCAGTAGAGGACCCCGAAAACACCAAAGCAATACACAAAAGAAAAGCACAGTCAGCTCTACCCAGTATATGTCTACTGAACATATAATAGGAGAATACAATCTAGATATACTCAAAACCCATACCCATAGTATAGAGACAAGTCATACAACCGCACACCCCCACTAGGGATTCAGTTTGAAGATTCCACGAAGCACTCATTCCGGGAGAACTCACTCCACGAGTCTGATAGCTCTGATGACGTCTGTCCGAGAAGAACTATTCATTGGGAAAAGCCATGAGATATAGACACACTTATTACGGGATAACACACTCCTGAGTGGGAAAGATCATGATAGATAGATACACTCATTACCGGAGAACACACTCCTGAGTGGGAAAGATCACGATACACAGATGAGGATCACTTCCAGGGCCATGGAGGATACCGTGACTCATCCTGATTCACCAACTAGGCATAGGATCAATGCCTAGTAGAGTTTTTCACATCAATTCCTGACTCTACCTAGGGTTAAGAATGGATAGAGGATCTCACTCCGGGCCTCTCGGAGGGATGCCAACTCTATCACAGAAAGTACTGCTGAAGGGATCATACTCCTGTAGAAGGAAACGATGCCTAACCTTCAAGGGAATGAGGATAAGGGGAACTAACCCAAATGAAACATGTCCAAGACATGGTGGACAAGAGGACCAAGACATTTTTAAAAATATTACACAGCATGTAGAAATGTCACACACCATGTCTCCAGACCCCGGGTACTGCCTGTGTACAACAGCCCGTGTCATAAGGATGGTTGAGTAGAAAATGCAGTACATGGTGTATGGTACGGATTACACGCCGTGTCCGAGTAACTGGGGTTAGCTCCATGTGCGCTGGTCATGTGCCCATACACGACCTCAACCCATGTATGCCAACCCGTGTAATCGGTACACGGGGTGACCCGCATTACTAGCTTTGCCTATCCGTGTGGTAAAGTACATGGCCGTGTACTCCATCATGTGTCTGTGTATCCCCTGGATACATGTCGAGTCCCATGTAGTTGCCTCTTCCATGTCGCGTAGAGAGTACATGTCGTGTCGCGAAGTAGTGTAGTCCATCCCATGTCTGTATACTTCCCAAAGTACACGCCGAGCTTCGGGGAAGGTCCAACACGCCATGTGACCAGGTTTACACACCGTGTGATACCTGTCTGACACTTGAAACCCTAGCCACCTCTGAGCTAGTCCACATGGCATGTTCTTCTGGATACATGCCGTGTATTCTAGAAATTTCTAAAATCACAGACTTCCACCGTCGCGCCTTCCGTGCTGCCTCGTTCATCGATATGTCCATCTGATCGTTAGGAAACTCATAGGTTTTGGTCACCCCAACACCATGTAGCTGATCCCATTCGTTTCGGGCCTCTGATCGGCTCCAAAACGCGTAACGATCCACCTGCGTGAAGAACGCTCGAAGAAAGATCCTTCTTGATCCGGTCCGATTCATCGTCCGTTATCATCGTCGCACCTCCATTAGGTCGTTGTGACGTCAGATCTTCAATTTTGGATTGTTGCGTCACAAAATAGATGCGCAACGATCCATTGTTCTTTGCCCCGCAAAGAACGCGAAGAACACACACAGAGAAAAAAAGGGGGGGGGAGAAATCCAATAATAAAATCAAGGAAGAACATCCACTGTCATTCGTCACGGCATCAATATGCTCCCATTAGCAGGCTTAAACAGATCAGAATCAAACAACAATTCAACATGGATTAATTCCCCGAAATCTTCCCAATAAAAACCCTCCCACAAGAACGTATGAATCCGAGGATCAACATGTTCGTGGTTGATCCGTATTCGTTGTTTAAATTCAAAAATGGAAAAAAGGAGAATCAAAATAACAACCCCTACCTCGATCCGGTTGAAGAATGATCATCGCATAAAATCTGCCGAAGGGATTCTTCAAATCTGAGAGGCTTCGATTGCTCACGTCATCGTCGTCTGCCAATGGGTCCTCCTCCTCCAAAGCTCCAAGAGGATCTCTCTCTCAACTCGCAAGGTTATAAGGATAAACCTGAGAACTTTCCATAAGCATGAATTTATATGGGGGATTAGGTCTCTGTGCAAAAATTAAACATTTTAAAATAATAAAATAAATTATTAATTTATTTTATTTCTTCTAAAGTGCTTCCTTTCAAAATGCCCAAAAACTAACTTTTGCAGACGAACTGCGCCAGTCGATGTTAGGCCCCGCCTATGGTAAAGTCACTTCTCTGAACGTAAAGGTTCTCTCGGATTTCTGATCCCAGTAACCGTTTAAAAGATATTCCACTTTTTCAGGAAAATCGATCACGCGCGCTGTTTAAAATTTTTAATTGATTTTCAAACATTTATTCCGGGCACTCCGGGCCTCAGAATCTCACGCTGTCGAAAGTTCTAGTATAAAAATAATTCCATATAATATTTAAAAATAATACATGGAAAATATGAGACATTACATTCTACCCACCTTGGGTATTTATGTCCTTGAAAAGTCAAAACAAAGGCTAATAAAAAAAGGTGTGGGTACTGGGCACGAATATCAGCCTCCCACTCCCAGGTGTTCTCCTGAAGATTCCCGTGCTACCACCAGATGCACACCAAGGGAATCGATCACCCATGAAGGATCCTCTCATTTCGATCCTAGATCCCCACTAGGTACTCAGCAAAGGTCGCTCCATCCTCGATGTCGAGCTCGCCTCAGTCGATGACGTGTGATGGGTCATGCACGTACCTCCTCAGCTGCGACACGTGGAAGATATCATGTACCCAATGTAACTATGGTGTTAGAGACAGGAGGTATGATACCTCTCCAACTATACACAGTATCTAGAAAGGTTCGATGAACCTCAGAGATAGCTTTCCGCCTCAGCCAAATCTACGCAACCCTCATCGAGGTGAGACCCGAATAAAGACGTGGTATCCCTCCTCAAACTCCAAGGGTCTCCATCACCTGTCAGCAGAAGACTTCTAATGGATCTGTGTAGTATTCATCCACTCCTGGATGATCTGTACCTTCTCTATGGTAGTTCACACCAACTCAGGACCCACGAGTGCTGACTCTCCGGGGTCGGTCCAGCAAAGCGGTGACCGGCAAGGTATCCCATATAAAGCCTCAAAAGGTACCATACCAATGGTGTAGTGGTAGCTGTTATTGTATGCAAACTCTACTAGTGGTAGTTGGTCCTCACAACTACAACCAAAGTCCAAGATACATGCCCAAAACATATCCTCCAGAACCCGAATGGTCCTCTCTGTCTGACCATCGGTCTGGGGATGAAACGTCGTTCTCAAGCATAGCTGAGTCCCAAAGGCCTCCTTCAATCCCTTCCATAACTGAGATATAGAGAGGGCATCTCAGTCCAAGACTATCATCGAAGGGATGCCATGATGCTGAACTATCTTCTGCACATAGAGGCATCCCAAGCTCTCTATGGAACTCTGCTCCCTAATAGATAAGAAGTGGGCTGACTTGGTGAGTTGGTCAACAATCACCTAGATGAAATCATGCCCCTTGGATGTCTGTGGTAATCCTGTCACGACGTACATCGATATTCCATCCCACTTCCACTATCAGACTTATATGGGTGAGCTAATCCCACTGGAACCTGGTGCTCGGCCTTCACCTGCTTGAATGTGAGGCATCGGGAAACGAACTCTGCTACTAACTTCATTATGCCTGACCACCAGAACTATCATCGGAGATCCTGGTACATATTTACCACTCTAGGATGTGCCACAAAGGGGGATGTAATAAACTCCCTCAGGACCTCTTCCTGCAATGCTACTGGTACAACAATATATCCTCTGAAAATAAGTACATGCTCCCCACCTTGGGAATATCCATCAGGAGTATGTACTATGGATAATTGAGCACGTAAAGCCTCACAATAGACATCTCCAAGATACACTTCCATAACTCATTGTAAGAGTGTAGGGGTGACAGCCATCGACTACAGGTAAGCTGCATCCTCTCCATCCATGAAGGATAACTGCAACGTGGATAACTACTTTGTCACCTCACTCAACATCTGCGAGCTCGACCTTCTACCAAGATAATCCGCCACCTTTTTCCCTTCACAGGAGTATATATGATCTCTAAATCATAATCCTGGAGGAACTCTAGCAAACAACTCTGCCTTATATTCATATCCTTCTGTGATAAGTTATACTTGAGTCTCTTGTGGTCAGAGTAGATGATGAACCGCTCGCCCATAAGGCAGTGTCGTCACATCTTCAATGCGAATACTACCATAGAAAACTCAAGATCACGGGTCGCATAGTTCTTCTCATGTGGCCTAAGCTAGTGAAAACCATAAGAAATCACTGCCTGCCTCTGCATCCGGACACAGCCAAGCTCGGTCCTTGAAGCGTCGCAGAAAACTATGTACTCGACACCCTCCTCCGAAAATCTCAAGATTGGGGCGCTCGTCAAAATATGTCTCAACTGATTGAAAGCCTACTGGCACTTCTCCGTCTATATAACGGGTTTCCCCTTCCTGGTCAAGGCTATCATCAGTGCTGATATTTAGGAGAAATCAAGAATGAATCTTCTGTAATATCCTGCCAACCTAATGAAGCTCAACACCTCCATCAGGCTCTGAGGTGGCTCCCATTCTAACACTGCCTCCACCTTGGATGGTTCCACAACCACTCCATCTGCTGAGATGACATGCCCCCAAAAGTGGACCTCCTGAATCCAAAACTGGCACCTTGAGAGGTTCCCATAAATCTGGTGCTCTCTGAGTACATCTTGGACTATCCGCAGGTGTCTCGCGTGCTCCTCCTCTGAAGCTGAGTAAACAAGGATGTCATCGATGAAGACCACTATGAACCGGTCTAAGTACGGATGGAAGATCCGGTTCATCAGTCCCATGAACACTATGGGGGAGTTTTTCATGAAAAAAGGAATCACCAAGTACTCATAGTGACTGTAGAGGCATATGAAATCTGTCTTCGATATATCCTCATCCAGTACTCGTAACTGGTGATAACCTGATCGAAGGTCAACCTTCAAGAACCACTGTTCCCCTCTCAACTGATCAAAGAGGTCGTCGATTCTCGGTAGTGGGTACTTTTTCTTCACTGTCACCTAGTTCAGGCACCGGTAATCCACACACAACCTCAAACTTCTGTCTATCTTCTTGGAAAACAAGACTGGGGCCGCCCAGGGTGAAATAATGGGTCTCATGAAACCCTTGCTTTGCAAATCCTCCAACTTCACTTTCAACTCACGAAGCTATGCAGGATCCATCTGATATGCTGATGAAGAAATCGATTCTGTCTCGAGGTGTAAGTCTATGCAAAATTCGATTTCCTAGTGGGGAGGTAGTCCTGGAACATCTTCGGGAAAGACGTCCTCGTACTCTGCCACTACTGCTGGGAACTGGGAGTTCATCACATCTACTGCTCCGAGGGAAAGGCTATCCAACTCATGTGTGAATGGTTGCACCCTCCTATGCATGAGCCCATTCTGTGCGGCCTGGGTCTTCTTTTCTCCGACAAAGGAAAACCTCGTCCCATCACTGCGGACACACCGTACTCTTCGCCTAAAATAGTCAATCTGGGCATGGATCGAAGATAACCAATCTATACTGAGAATGACTTTGTAAGGCCTCGACGCTAACAACAAGAGGTTCCAACTAAAACTCTCGCCTCTAAGGGTAAGATCGCACTGCCTACAAAGGTGCATGATCATTGAGTCTCCTCCCGTAGGTGTCTCCAAGCGTAAGGATCGAGTTAACGATTCTACCATAATCTCAAGGTTTCGCACAAGACATGTGGATATGAAGGAATGACTGGAACCTATGTCTAAAATTATGGAAGATAAGGTAGAGAAGACATAGATCATACCTTGTATCATCCCTGGAGCCCTTGGGTCATACACCTCGACCGCATGCATCTGTCCCCGCCCCTGTCCCCCAGCTCCCTGAGCCTGGTGTGAACCTCCTGGGGGCGGTGGTGGAAGTAAGTCGAAGAATCTGCCACCACCTGTAGCTCTCCATGATCCTCTCCCACGTCCGCTGCCTGGTGGGTCTATCTGCTCCACTCTCTTCCTCTACCTTGTTGTTTCATCCACCGCTTCCCTGTCAGCAGCTCGACGGCTCAGACAATCTCTAGTTAGATGTCCCTTACCATCGCACGTGTAGCACCGATTATTCCTAGGATGACTGGATCCAGCCTGAGAGCCCTGGACTGTCAATACCCTTTCTTGGGTCCTCCTATGACGTCTCTCACATCCTGATACCTACGTCCAATGTCGTCTCCTTGCTGCCAAGGTCTCCAGACCTATCTGCTTGCCCCTGACTGTTGCCGGATGTCTCTTCTCCTATAAGAAGCTCTCGATCACCAAGGCCTGCTCGAGAACTCTAGCATAAGTCAAAATTCATAGATTCATGACACTAGATCGGATGTCCCATCATAGACCTCGCTTGAAGGTCCGAGCTCTGAAGTACTGATCCCTGACCATATCCATCAAGTACCGTGCGAGGTTGGTGAACCTCGATGAATAGTCATCTACCGTCAAACTGCCCTGCTGAAGCTGAAGAAGCTCCTGGATGCGCACTGCTCTCAGCATAACCAGAGAGAATTACTCCCTAAAGAGTCACTCAAACTCCATCCATGAAAGATTCTCCTCTTCCTAATTTTGTGTGGTCAGACTCCACCATCATCCCGTCGAACCCTGAAGAAGGCTCGCTCCTAGGACCACCATCTGGTCTACTAGTGTCCTCACTAGACGGAAAACTCTAGTCACCACCTCAAGCTAGTCCTCAACTTCCCGAGGATCGGGCTCAGCTCGAAACCTAAGGGGTATCTATCTCTGGAACTCATGGAGCGCACTCAGCCTGCGCTCCTCATCGGTCCGTATTAAAGGTACCACAGGCTACTCCACTGGTGGTGGTACAGTAGGTGCACCACCTAGTGGCAATGCCTGGGGAACTGGTCCTTGTATTGAAGCCTCATCACTGAGGGGGTCATCCTCATGATCGTGATACTGAATCCTAGTGGGTATGCGTCGTGGAGGCATCCTGTAAGGAAACAAGATGTACCTTGGTTAATGAGTATATCTGGATAGCTGACACAAAGGATATGGAAAACACAATCCATTCCTATATAATGCATGTACCATTATTTTATTTCCCCGAAACTAGTGTTTTCATATACCGAGTCGAAAATCAGATTATCAGAGTCCTAGTGTATGGATATGTCGGCCGCCCGCACCAACACTGGAGTCTCTAGCCTGAAATCCGAGCTCAAAACACTTAACACCGTTTCCCTAAACCAATCTCACAGACACTTGGTCCTAAGGTAGAACCGACCACCTCTGATACCACTCTATCACGACCCGTCCTAGTGGGTCCCACATCATGACTCCCCAAGCCTGCCTCCAATAGGCCAGGGGTTGGTGACTAGCACCGAGTAGGCATATTACTAACATGGGAGGCATTGCCTAAGTACCTGTACACACAAACACCTCTCCAAGCCCACAAATGCCGAAATTAAAAACTAGAAAGGAACAAAGGCATGCATACAACTAAACCAAACCAAAAGAGTAGAACAGAAAGTGAAGTGCTGAAAGAAAACTGGGCCGGAATACAAGCCCACCAAAAACAAGAGCCTGAAAACTGCAAAGTACAACATGTAAACACAAAGAGGTACTCGGACTACTACTCGTAGCCGTAGAAATGCCTCGGCCTATAGGGAACTTAGAAAGCTCGGTCTTGTACTGGTCCTCCCTGGACTCTATCAAAGGGTTGCTCGTCTGCACAAGACATGACACATGAGGGCAAAGCCCATGGAGGGGTGAGTATAACAATACTCAGTAGAGGACCCCAAAAACCCCAAAGCAATACACAAAAGAAAAGAACAGTCATCTCTACCCAGTATATGTCTACTGAACATATAATAGAAGAAAAAAATCTAGATATACTAAAAACCCAGACCCATAGTATAGAGACAAGTCATACAACCGCACACCCCCACTAGGGATTCAGTTCGAAGATTCCACGAAGCACTCATTCCGGGAGAACTCACTCCACGAGTCTGGTAGCTCTGATGACGTCCGTTCGAGAAGCACTATTCATTGGGAAAAGCCACGAGAGATAGACACACTTATTACGGGATAACACACTCCTGAGTGGGAAACATCACGATAGATAGATACACTCATTACGGGAGAACACACTCCTGAGTGGGAAAGATCACGATACACAGATGAGGATCACTGTTGGGGCCATGGAGAATACCGTGACTCATCCAGATTCACCAGCTAGGTAGAGTATCAACTCCTAGTAGAGTTGGTCACGTTGATGCCTGAATCTACCTAGGGTCAAGAATGGATAGAGGATCTCACTCCGGGCCTCTCGGAGGGATGCCGACTCTATCACAGAAAGTCCTGCTGACGGGATCATACTCCTGTAGAAGTAAACAGTGCCTGAACTTTAGGGGAATGAGGAGAAGGGGCACTAACCCAAACGAAACATGTCCAAGACATGGTGTACAAGAGGACCAAGCCATTTTCCAAAACGTACACGGTGTGTAGAAATGTCACACGCCGTGTCTCCAGACCCAAGGTACTGCCCGTGTACAACGACTCGTGTTGTAAGGGTGGTTGCGTAGAAAAGTCAGTACATGGAGTGTGGTACAAATTACACGTCGTGTCCGAGTAACTGGGTTCGGCTCCTGTGCCCGTTCACGACCTCAACCCATGTATGTCAACCCGTGTAATCGTACATGGGGTGACCCGCATTACTGGTCTCACCTGGCAGTGTGGTGGAGTACACGGTCATGTACTCCATCCCGTATACATGTATCCTCTGGATACACGCCTAGTCCCACGTAGTTGCTTTTTCCATGATGCGTAGAGAGTACACGTCGTGTCGCGAAGCCGTGTAGTCCATCCCATGTCCGTATACTTCCCAAATCACACTACGAGCTTAGGCGAAGGTCCAACACACCATTTGATACCTATCTAACACCCGAAACCCTAGCCGCCACTGAGCCTATCCACACGGCGTGTTCTTCAGGATACATGCCGTGTATTCTGGAAATTTCTAAAATCACGGACTTCCACTGTTGTGCCTTCCGTGCTGACCCGTTCATCGATCGAACCGTCCGATCATCAAGAAACTCATAGGTTTTGGTCACCTTGACACCATGTAGCCGATCCCATTAGTTTTAGGCCTCCGATCGGATCCAAAATGCATAATGATCCACAAGCGTGAAGAACGCTCGAAGAACGGTCCTTCCTGATCTGGTCCGATTCATTGTCCGCTATCATCGTCGCACCTCCATTAGGTAGTTGTGACATCGGATCTTCAATTTGGGTTTGTTGCGTCGCAAAAAATATGTGCAACGATCCATTGTTCCTCGCCCCGCGAAGAACACGAAGAACGTACGTGGAGAAAAGAAAGGGGGAATAAATCCAATAAGAAAATCAAGGAAGAACCTTCAACATCGTTCGTTACGGCATCGATCCTCTCCCGTTAGTAGGCTTAAATGGAGCAGAATCAAACAACAATTCAACATGGATTAATTCCCAAAAATCATCCCAATAAAAACCCTCTAACAAGAACGTACGAATCCGCGGATCAAAATGTTCGTTGTTGATCCACATTCGTCATTTAAATTCAAAAACGGGGAAAAGGAGAATCGAAATAAAAACCCCTACCTCGATCTAGTTGAATAACGATCATCACATCGTGTCCACCGAAGGGATTCGCCGAATCTAAGAGGCGTCGATTGCTCGTGTCATCGTCGTCCGCCAATGGGTCCTCCTCCTCCAAAGCTCCAAGAGGATCTCTATATCAACTCGAAGGGTTATGAGGCTAACCCTGTGAACTTTCCATAAGAATGAATTTATAGAAGAGGATTAGGTAGCTGTGCAAAAAGGAAACATTTTAAAATAATAAAATAAATTATTAATTTATTTTATTTCTTCTAAAGTGCTTCCTTTTAAAACGCCCAAAAACTAACTTTTGCAGCCGACCCGTGCTGGTCGATGTTAGTCCCCGCCTAAGGTAAAGTCTCTGCCCTGAATGCAAAGGTGCCCTTAGATTTTTGATCCGATCACCCGTTTAAAATATATTCTACTTTTTCTGGAAAACCGCTCACGCGCGCTGTTTAAAATTTTTAATTGATTTTCAAACATTTATTCTGGGCACTCTGGGCCTCGAAATCACATGCCGTTGAAAGGTCTGGTCTCAAAATAATTCCATATAATATTTGAAAATAATACATGAAAAATACGAGACATTACAGTAATTCCCATGAAGTAAAATTGAATATTAAATACAATGATGAATATTCACCAAAGAAGAAGTGAGTTCTTGATTCTAAAACTCATCCCATTTCATTTAAACTTACATATAATTATTTCATGATATGTAAATTAAATAAACTACTATTAATACCACTTTTCTTTGAAGTAAATTGAAAATGTTCCTTTGGAATTCCACTTACCATTGGCCTTTTCACATTATCTTTCAATTTTTTCATCATAAGAACTAAAGATGAATCTTTATTTATTATTCTTATTACTTGTAGAACCTTACCTAAAAGACAATGAAGTTTTTACTAAATATTATTTGTTTTTTAACCTAAAATGAGACTACAGTAAATCAGTGGAAATGATATGAGAAAGGTATTTATTTAAAGATCATGATCCATCTTTCAATTTACACATTTCTACTGTAATCATCACCTTATTCATATCTTACTTCTATTTCTCCATGTAAGATTCTCAAAGATTAGACTGCATGTTATATCATCCATATCCTGATGTAGTGACCACAACTAACATTGTACAATGATGATATCATAATGAAATAACCATCATATTCTCTATACATGAGTCTCTTATAAGAAATTTTACACCCTTACTTCCTGAGGTGGCTTAACAGGTATTAGGGACACCAACATCTAGAATTTCCTATATCATTGTATTGTGCACAAGCACCTATACTACAATTGGAAATTATTTATAGTGTGGACATTTAATTTTTCAGAAATTTATCATAGTTTATTTGTGCCACTACTTACCATTTTCTATAAAAATAAAATCTAGTAGATTTGTACTTTTTATCTTGATTACTGATTTAGACATTATTGATTGATTAATTAAATCATTAAATTTCACCCATTATTTTATCAAATTCTAGGAACCCTCTATACTAGAATCATAATACTCTATCACTTGAGTATTTTAGTGGAAAGAATCCTTCAACTTAACCTTATAGTCTATAAGTTATGTCTACACCACTACTTGAAGAGTTCAAGGTAGGATTTTGACTGACCAACCACATTAATAGGTGGTTCCTTGATCTTTTGAGTGAATTACCAGCTTCTTAGAATCATAACCTTGATTCCCTCAACGATTTTCCTATAAACTGATAGAAATTTAGCTATGGATAATCCTTACTACCAACTTCAGTTAAGTCAACCCATCATTCTCACAAGAAATCTCTAGTAGCAAGATGCACCCTCAACTATGGATGACCGAGCACCCCGACACTAATAAAAATCTTACCTATCCCAACAGTTCCAAATAGTTGGGATCGACCCCAAAACCATTGGTATGTGGGCCATCGGGATAGCCCTATATCAATAGTTTTTAGTGAACCATTGGTATAGGGTGGTTTGGATTTCAATTTACCAACGATTCTTTGTGAACCAATGGGAAATACTTATACCAATGGTTCAAAACCATTGAGATAGAGTTATCCCAGTGATTCTAAATAGCTGGGAAATCACTATACCAACAGTTCAGAATGTAACTATTGGTATATAGGGCTATAATGTTAGTATACCAATGGTTCAGTTTTAACTGTTGGAATAGAGGTATTCCAACAATTTAAAAACCATTGATATATACCCCCACTCACTAGCTGACAACATCTCCATTTCCCACTCACTACACCTAAAAACTACAAACACCTACAATTGAAACTTCAGAAAATATTCGATACAAATAACACCTGCATGAAAATAGAACACCACTAGGAAAACTACAATCAAAATAAAACATCCTCAACATAAAATGAAACCAATAGAACATAATCAACACATAGATCCTGCAATGAAACCAATAGAGCATCCTAAAATAGAAAAAAAACATAAATAATGATAAAATAGGAAATCAATTGATGCATTTAACCAATGATAAAAAACATACAAAATATCACATATATTCATTCACACAAAATCATAAAACAACAAATGTCATAAATATCAGTAAAAAATGTAACTAATTAATATGTACCTAATCACCATCACTATCATCACCATCATCCTCAGCCTCATCTATATCCTCATCCTTTTCCTCATACTTGGCCCCACCCTCTTCCTCACTATCATTCCCACCCTCGTCCTCGCTATCATCCCCACCCTCTTCCTCACAGTATTCCTCTACATCACCATCGCCAGGAACATCATCAGCATGACCACCATTAGGATTAATTCCCGGTGCACTATAAAAAATAAGAATCATTGAAATATATGCATCACAATCCATAGTGGTCTCTGGTGGAAGTGATGGAAAAAAATAATTCCATTAGTTTCAAAAATTTATCATTTTCCATTTGAGCCCAATATTTAACCTGTATGGCCCCTTTTCATCCATTTATGACTTAGCCTCAACTTGTGCTACCCATTACAAATCAGTGTTACTAGAACCTACACTTGAAGTGGGTCAATACGTTGTTGGAAAAATAATCTTCCCTAGTCATTAGCATACTCTTCCATGATTCTCATCTCCCAAAACTTTATGCAAGTGATCATTTGAGCCAAAGTTGCCGGGTTCCTAAGAATCAAGGGCCTCCAAAGTAGACAATTACAAATATAAATAGATTATTAAGTTAAAAATAGATATTAAAATTTGAAATCAATAAAGTAAAACTTACAAGTCACTGTTATGTCTTTTTTTACCACACTTCCATCTTTTTTCTTTCTGCTTGAGAAAAATAGTTTTTCTTGAGGCACACGTCCTTCAATATTTAAAATCTCCCTCTACAGTGACATTATTATGCTACTTTTAATCATAAAAAAAATAAATGAAATATATTCAATATCGATTTCTAATAATAATAATAATAATAATAAATGATTTAATAGTGAAAAAATAATCACTAGATCATGGAAATATTAACATGGGATAATCATCAAGTATGAAAATGTGATTATTTTCACATGATTAAACTGAAACTGAATTAGATTAGTAGAAAAAAAATCCATTTATTTATTTATAAAATTTAATCATTGTATAATAATATTCAAAGATTCAAAGATACAAAACCCAACAATAAAAAAAGTTTATCACCATAACAAAAATAATAGAATGAAAAGAAATAACATATTCAAATTTATATAATTCCTTAATATTCTTAATATAAGTAACATAAATTTTTTTTGATTCATTAAAATCAAATAGAAGAAAAACAGTCCAGGCCCAACAATGATAATTAAACTAGATATGATGTTTATTATAGATATTATAAAAATATTAAATAAAGTGGTAAAGAAATTATGTTTAATGTGCTTTAATCCATTTGAACATACATTTAAGGGGAAGATACATCATGGTGTTTCCACTATGAAAAAACAAGATTATATTATAAAAAAGAAGACATAATTATCTATAGAAGATGAATTATAGGGATCTAGTTACTCTAATAGATTTTAGTCTTATTGAGCTCAAGGAACTAATATATTCCTCCAAACTGAATGGACTCATGCAGTGAACATTTTAAAGCTCCATAAAAACAACACGAACAAGGAAAAAACCAGTAAGGGGATGGAACTAGATAAAAAATACATTATCAGGGATTAGTCACACCTTTAATAATTATTACAATTCATGTTTGGACATTGATTAGGGTCATATACAAGTCATTAATGACAATCCTCTAGGTTCACTTGTAGAAAATTAAGGACATTTATATTGGTTAACTAGGAGGCCTCTTCATGTACTTTATTAAATTCCATCAACTCTAGTAGCTCAAAATGAGTATCAAGAACTAGTAAGGGATAACCTCATATTCTATGACACCACCATATCTTTCTACCTTAGTGAATAAGAAAATAACCATTAGTGTAACTCTCTCACTCTCCCACCTTAGTGGATTAAATCAATAAATTAGGAAACCCCATAGAGCGAATCACCCAAAAAAATAATCATTTCTCATAAACTAAAGTGGTTTAATTAGAAAATAATGGAGGAGTGGGAAATTACACACACCTATATAAGTGTATATCTTTATAGAATTTAGATAAAACACCTTTCATAGAAAGATATAGAATCTATGGATAAAGTAGCTCATGAAGAACACATAGTATATGTCACTTGGAGTGACTCAAGAATAAGAACTAAAGAAGGAAAGGCTTAAAATTTTATTCAAGAGAACCCAAAATCTGAATATTTTTATGATATAAGTAGTCTTGATAATAAAAAGTTATTTAATATTTGGAATCTTGATAGTTAGGGACTTAGAAGTTGGAAGTTCTGATGTGGTTCAAAAGTTAATTTGGAAGTGAAGTGTTTAAAATGTAAATTATGATTCTAAGAGTTATTTGAAAAGGTTGGAATTAATTAAAGAGTTTTGGAAATTATTCTAGAATATGATAAATTAGGTTCTTGTAAAATATTGAATAATATAGATAGGATAGAAGTTAGATGCAAATTTGAATTTGGTAAAATCCCATGGAACATGTGGTTTTCATTATTATATAGTTTTTTCATTCTAGGAAGATCTAGTGAGAATTTATAAAGTCCCCAACCATTTAAAGTGTTCATAAGAAGTATGAGACTCAATGGAGCCCATTGTATTTGAAGATCCACTCTAATCATGTTTCCTATACTGATCATAGATAGGTCGTCAATTCTATAAACTGAACATGCCTTCATAAAATTGGTGAATATAGTATAAGGAGTGAACACATAAGATTGATAGTTAATATATCAAAAATATTTACAATAACTATATTGAGTAGTATTACTTATTGGTATGTCAATATATCATTATCTTATTCTCTTTGAATTATCTCTTTTTAGGGAACCAAATAAAATACTCATGTCCTATGTTATTTTAATTTTTGTATTCATTATTAAGATTCAGTGAGACAATAGATTAAGAACTAGTATGTCATTCATTATTATGGGTAGAATATTCATAACATATAATATATCATGCATTCATATGAGTAGAATATTCATAACATCTAATGTCTACTAAAACATATCATGTTCAATATGAATGAAATTATAGGGAATAATAGTTTATAATTATATAAGTCTTATTACCCTTTAAGAAATGGATGGATCAAAGTGGTTATTGTTTATTTATCAATACAGTTAAGAGTGATCCTTTTAATATAACTATTTAAAACTATGGTGCGTATGAGGGGGATAAGACTATTAAGAGAGTTGAATACCTATACATCAATGTAGAGAAATATCTGAAGAAATTTCTCATTGATGTTTTAAATATATTTTAGGGTTTACCCATATAACCTATCCAACTAGATGTTATTTTTTGGAAAGGAAATTTGTAATATGATAAACACCATAATTTTATGAGATATTTAAAATTAATTACATCTAATTAAATGAGTGTCATACCTGCTTCCTCACATAGTTAGGCATCACAATACGCCCCAAAGTGTGGATGTATGTCGTAGCATCCTTGTTTTTTTATTTTTTACTGATTATTCTTAAGAAAAATTAATTATAAAAAATTACTTATTAATGAAAATCATGGTAATTTTAATTTAATAACCTCAAATTTTATTAATACCTTGAACTTGGTACTCATCTAATGAGTAATCATTTCTCGATAATATTATGCTAGGAAGTCATTCATGATAGGTGTGGACACTAAATCTGTGCCAACTCTAACATGCTAGACACTATACAATGAATGCTTATAGACTCTCTAGAGCTCACATAATTCCATAAATAGTGCTATCCTCACAGCCTCACCATCGGGAAAATTAAAACAAATCTTCCACCAAAATATTAATTCAAATAAATACAATAATAATATAACATTAAATCAAATGTGTTTATTTACCCATATTTGTACCCCAAGAGTTATCGTTTATTTCATTTTTAAGGTTTCTCCAAGAGAGTGGATGGATGTGAATGATGTTAGAGTATTTGGAAAGTTTTTCCCAAAAACACCTACATTCTCGTCCTATTTTTTCAACCATTCGTTTTTCTTCATTGTAATCCACCATCAACTGCGTACGGAAATTCCAAACCACATGAATACATGTATGACCACGCCTATTATCAAAATATCCAACCATTAAAGAAGAATAAAAATTATATCAATACGTATTATAATGAAAATAAATTATGATAAATTTTTTTTCCAGGGTTCTATAAATATACCTAAGGTGGTATGATCAGTGTGTGTCTCTAGATCCCTAGAAACTGAAGGAACATCAACCTATATAGATGTAGTGAGTCCAAGTGTATGCTCCATAAGGTCAGAAGGTGTTGGAGTAGTAGTTGAAGAAGCAGGAATGTAGTAGCCCAGGGAGAAGGAAGTAGAAGGAAAAAAAGATGACACAGATGGTTATGTAAATACATAATAAGGATGAGGAGTAGGAATCATCGGTGAATATGGGAAAGAGAGGAAGGGAGGATCAGATGAAAATGTAGGTGAAAACATGGGTGGCCTAAATATACCAGGTGTCTGTAATGACACCGCGGGGTCAGAAAGTGTGGTAGATGGTACGTCAAGGGGAGGGATGTGTTGTGATCGGTCACACCGACTAGAGCGCCTAACTATAGTACCACCCCCTCAAATCTTCAGCCTGAGAACTAGAACCACTAGGCTGGTTAGTGAACAACTAGTGCCTTGGTGGTGGATCCTGATTAAAAGTTAAAAAAAATTAACCACATGATATTATATGTTATTGATATATATTTTTGAAATAAAATACTCACAACAGGAACTGGAGGTGGACACCCATCTCACCCATTGGGTGATTATTATCTCCCTTATTTTTTGTTCATTACTCTTGAGTGTTTTTTATTTCCTACATTTGAAACCAAATATGAAATTAATTATAAATCCATAACTAATGTGTAACTAAAACAAGAAATAAGATGAAGCATGAATTAATTAAGGAATACCACTTGTCAAACCAAATACAAGAAACACAGTGATATAACAAAAAAAATTATCTAGCGGGAATAATATCAAAACAGAAGACATGTTACAGAGAAAAAAAATATATTCAAATTAACATGTTTAGCATGAGTATGATATAGTTTTATTCTATTTTCAATTTGATCCAATTAAATTTTGTATAGGTCATTTTTTTATTCTGGTCAATTGATTAGGTCATCTTTCCATTTTTATTTTCCTTAGGTCATCTAGTTCATTTATTTCAATTGATGAGGTCATTTCTGCATTTTTATTAGTCTTAGGGTAGTTGGTTAATATTTTGGGTTCAATCATTTTTACTTTTTTTGTTATGTCATTATTTTAATTGGTTTTTATTTTCATATCAATTAGTTTAATTTGTAAAATTCAATTCATCTTATTTTTTGTTACAATTTAACTATTTTGGTTTTGTTTAGTTTGGTGTGTTTGAATAAAGTTCAATTCAATATTAAAAAATGTAATTCAAAGAAAACTGCAACCAGTAAATATTGAAAATTCACATAAAGGTCTAGTTGGATACAAAATATTTGTAATCAATAGTAAATAAATTTGTATAGAACCGACCTCAACAAACCAAGTCGATCTAAACTAAAAGAACTGAGAACACGGATGGATGACTATATATATTTCCCACCACAACTTCAGGTTCACAATCAACTCTAAAAATTGAATTATTGGAGTCATCATAAGTAATAAATGGATCGGGACCAATGGGAGAAGGAATGGTGTCAATTCCATCATCACCATCATCAAAAATATGTCTTGGGATTACTTCAATAATGTCACCAAATTTAGGTCAAATATGATCTTTGACATAAAAAAGTTGTTTCTCCATTGATGCCAATACACATGGTTCATCGGTAGAAAGATCGTGAGTCATGTTAATAACTCAAATCCACAATAATTAATAAATGTTCCAGGAATCTTCATCAAATCAAACCATTGGAATTTCATTAGAGTGACTCGACCATGAGAGTAATAATACAATATTAGTATTTTCTCACGAACTCTATAATAAGATACATTTTCAAATCGAGTTCTACTATCTGATGCACTAGCATGACAGTCTATTATGGTAGTTAACATAACACCATCATGTTGTGTTCTCATGTTCTTTTGTCATTGAGTGATAATAAATCTATACCCATTTATCAAAATTTATTTTCATTCACAAAACACAGAATTAGGATCAAAAGACAAAGCTCTCATTTCCTCAGAGACAGAGCCAACATGCAAACTCAATACCTGAAATATAAATGAATATTAAAATAAATTAAATATTGATTTTATTAATTTATTACAGTAATATTTCTACCTTTTATTTCAACCAAGAAGAAAATTATTTTCTATGATAAGTCTCTCTCCTTCTCAATGGTAAAGAAAAATGATTTCTATTTATCATTTTCTTATGTTCCCTACCAAAAAATAGAAATATTTTAACATATATGTAAAACTACTTGAGATAAAATAAGATATAAATGTTAAATTTACTTAGTTGATGTATTCATTGAACAAATCAAAGTTAAACAAAACTATGTGATGTGCCATATCTTGATCTTTAAGGATTAATGTCATCAATGTATATGATGTAGGAATTCCCCCCATTTAGTGAAGTGATAGAAAACTGGGTTCAATTTTATCATACTATTATTCTTCATTTCTCATTGGTATGTTCTATCTCATAGTCATATCAGACAAATACATTGAACAAAAATCCATACATTCTTGAGCCAAGTAACCTTTGATGATAGAACCTTCAGGATGATTTTTGTTCTGAACATAAGACTCCGATGTGAACATGTTTCTTTTAGTTGGATACATCAAATAAAAAGCAACAGGTCTAATGAGAAGTATTTCAGTTGGAATATGGATAGTTAGACGTATCATGCATGTGAAAAATGATGGAGAAAATATTTTCTCTAACTTTAAAAATATTAATGGTGCATCTATCAACATTTTTTGCAAGAAATAATTCAAAAACTTCTTAGCACAAAGATATCTAAAGAAATGGCACAACCAAATAACTGACACCCTTACATTATTGGATAGAAGATGATGGATTTTTATTGGAATCAACTCATGTAGAAGGATGTGATAATCATGAGTCTTCAAAGATTTCATCTTGAACTCTTTTATGTTGACCAATTTTGATATGTTGCTTAAATTTCCATCAGGAACTTTAATAGTCTCTAATAATTCCAGAATTTTTTTTTTATTTAGGTGTCATCAAATATGAAGCACATGGAACTTTCCATTTATTTTCACTAATAAACACAAGATGTAATTATGGTCTGATGCCATAATCTACCGAGTCATGCTGAGATCATAAATCATATTTTGTCTTTCCCTTGACATTTAGAATAATTGAAAGCAACATTTCACATATATTCATTTCATTTTGAATTACATATAAGCAATGACATAACAAATAGGTTGACCAATAAGGCAACTCAAAGAAGATACTCCTCTTCACCCAATTGTAATAGTTTTCAGTGGAAACATAATTCCCCTTTCTATATTTTATATGACCCTTCCTGAATGAAAAACAAAAATCATTTAATTCATTAAGCACATTAGTTCCAAACATACACTAAGGTGGATTATCGGTCTCCATGGTATTGTTAAATCTTCGATGATTATTTCCATATGGATGGTCCATTGGAAATAATATTTGATGTCCTATAAATCTGAAACTATGATGATATTCTAGTCTTCTGGATCATGTATTATTCGTACAAACATGACATGATAGTTTTTCCTTCATTCTCCATCTAGACATCATTTCATAAGCAGGAAAATCATTGATCATCCACATAATCACAAAACGCATCTGAAATATGTCTTTCGAACATGAATCGTATGTGCACACACCCACATTCCAAAGATGTTTAAAATATTTTATTAAAGGTTTCATGTACACATATATATCATTTCCAAGATCAGAAAATCTAGATATGAGTATACTCCTGAAAGTGAAAGGTTTTTTCATACACATCCATGAAGAAAGGTTATATGTGTATGAAAATTGTCCATGAGTTGTGCGAAGTAATCATCTTACCAAATAGATTAAAACTATCACATGAAAGACCCAACCTTACATTATGCACATCAGCTACAAAATTAGGATATCAAGCATCAAATCCATTCCATACATGTACATCTGCAGGGTGAACCAACTCATCATTATTCTTCTTTATCTCGGTATCATGCCATCACATTTTTATTAATATTTCATTAGTCATGAAAATATTATAGAGTATAGGAATCAATGTAAAGTGATAAATTAATTTTTGTGGAACATGGGGTGGTGTTGCATCATCTTTTGGCTTCCATCAGGATGTACCACATTTTATACAATCATTTTGTTCAGTAGTTTCCTACCAGAATAAGCTGCAATATTTTAGGCAATCATGAGTTTTGTTTTTTAAAAATTCAAATTTTTCAACTAACTTCCTTTCCATAAAGTGGTTTGAGTGAATATCTGTATCATATGGAAGAAATTACTTCAAAAAAGGTAAGATTGTAATGGATGAAAGTATTATAAATCCCATACATTGTTTTCCCATGAAACAATCGGATTAAAAATTCCAACTTCTTCATTTTACCACATTGCCGATATACTGGAGTCGTGGTAGCATCATTCAATTTTTTCATCCTGTAAACATCATCATTTTCATTATATATATCATGTGTGATCGTATCAAAGTCTTCTTGGATCAACATCCCTTCCTTCTCTTGATGATGAATAAACGGAAAACAATCATCTAACAAATTCTCTAATTTAGTCCTCTCATTTGGATCATGAGTATTTTGAGATTGAATTTTCTCCCCATTGTGATACCACACATAGTAGTTTGTTTGAAAAATATATCTGGTTATATGGTAGCTAAATTCTTCATTTATCAACCAAGGTCTTCCAACATAATGATAATATGGGAAATGTTTGTGGGTACTATCTGAAGCATTATCAAATGAAAAATCTAAAAATATATCCATTTTTTTTAAATCGCTTGAGATCTGATCAGTTTCATACATCTAACTTATATCCATTTTTGTAAAAAAATAATTATATGTCATTTTGTAAAATAAATTAAATAATATTGAATTTTAATAGAAAATATATTTAAGGAAACAATAAATCTTCAATTTATTTGAAACTATAACCGAGACACTAGTCTATATGAGAATCCTAATATAAAAGAAAAAAATAATATATATAACAAAATAATATAAATTAATGAGGCATAAAAGACCTTTAGATAGATACTTTAATGTATCTGCCCTTCAATTTGGTTTGGTTTAAGTTCATTTTATTCGGTTTGGTTTGGTTTTGTTTAATTAAATTTAATAAGGTTCATTTAAATTCAGTTTTAGTTGGGTTAGTTAAGTTTTTATTGATTTAGACTAGTTTCATTTGGTTGAGTTTGTGTATATTTATTTCAAGTGAATATGTTTTTGTCCAATTTCATTTATTTCAATTTGGAATATTTTGATTCAAAGTGGGCTAGTTTAGTTCAAATCAGTTCTATTTACTTTGGTTCAAATCAATTCTATTTGGTTTGGTTTGGTGTTGTTTAATATGGTTCATTTCAACTTTGTACAACATGGTTCTATTAAATTTGGTTTGTTATATTTGTTTATGATTAGTGAAAATGTGGTAGATATTTATACTATAAGTATACTTGAGGGTTGATGTCTTATTTTTATTGAGTATAATAGATATATGAAGGTTTATAGGAAAGAAACTAAGAGAACAAGTGATTCACATTTATCACATCTACCCTAGGGTTAGGTTATCATTTAAAAACTGATTCAAATATGTATATTAATAATAGTCTCACTAGAATCTAAAATTTTCATTCAATCAACCATGATCAAATTTATAAAGTTTAGATAAGAAATTCATTCAATACCATATTTACATTATCTCAAGTTAAATCATATATCGTTTCACCTTTATATAATTCACAAGGTGACGCCATTATCTAATATCCTCTCATAAATTATAAGGAAAAGGATGTAGGAAATCATGGTAAAGAAATATCACAACATGTTTCAACATTGATTATCATGCCATGTTGGTTGTTATGTAAGCATAAAATTTTGGTGATGGAGGATGCATTTCATCATAAAACTTGTTGTCACACTACATTAAGTTATGCATAATAATAAAAAAAGATCATATAACAATAATAATCACATTCCATATAAGATTATTTATAGAGATACCACATCATAAGAGTATATTCCACACCATAACCTATTCAATGTAAGAATAATTTGGAGTGCTAGATGACTTGATACACCATGAAGGAAGAGATAATGCTATAACTGGTATTTCATAATAGTATAAAAATGATATGTAAGAGTGATAATCACTTAAACCTGTCATTGTTAATAATAAAATCAATGTATATAAGAGTAATTGATTGAGTATCACACCACAATGGTGTATATTTCACTATGAAGAGGAAAGTTTTTTTGCAGTGAAGATCTCATAATAAATTTTTGTGGTTTTGGAATGTGATGGTGGATTGGATCACTCCACATTAATAATGACACACAATAATTATGTGAGACATGGAGAATAGTAAAAAATAGTCACATTTTAAATTATGGGCATGAGGAAATGAGCTAAGTAGGCATTCTAATGGAAACATCACTCCAAGTTTAAGTCATTAAATAAAATCTCCTTTTTATGATAGTTTGAAATAAAATATCTAAAAATAGTTTTGTATTGCATAAGAATATAAAGGTCAATAAAATTTTCAGAATAATTTTATAAATATTATATTCTATTTTAATTAAATTAAAATATCACAATGAAAACACATTAACAGGCCGAAGCCTCCATTAATAAAGTACACATTTAATAATAAAATTTTAATGAGTCTTTAAAATTAAGAATTTAAATATACTTTAGAACTAAATTTATCAAATGGAGTTAATGATCAATATAGAGTAAAAACCATAGTAGATCAAGACACAAATAAAAGAGGATAATGGTATCAAAATAAAACATGTGAAGAACTATAATATAAAACATGCTACATAAGAAATAACACTATTTTCAAAAGGGATATGGGAACCTAGATCTTTGACCTCTAAAATTATTAAACAAAAAAACTATTACACTAGACTAATGAAATATATAGGTAATTGGACAGTATAATGTTTACATAACTATAAAAATATTCTGGGAATCACCGTAGGTAGTGGGTTCAGAACCAATCCAATCTAGGTTATCCTACCCAAGTACTCGAGCATCCCATGATGTTTGAATAATAATAATAACCATTGAAAAAATAATCAAAAAATAACTAACCAAATCAATTGATATCACAACCATATAAAATATTTATGTTACCAAAGAAATATCCAATTAAAACACCAAATCTCTTTAAAAATAGAAATATAAACAACACCCAAGAAAGATCCATTGAAAATCAATCAAAGTTTTGTAGAAAAACCTGTTTAAAATAGAAGGGGAATACTAAATGATGGATCTAAAACTCACCAATTTGATATTGAAGAAAAATTGGATGAAAATAAATTTTTGAGGATGGGTCTTCGTGGTTGGGGAAGAAGTTGGAAGCACTCTTAAGGATCATTCTCAGGAGAAATCGTAGGGGATGGGCACATGCAGATTCAAGATCAGAATTAGATATGAATGTAGATATAGATGGGGGGTGCTGGTAGAAATCAGGATGGGAGTGTTATACAGATGGGAGTGCTACTAGGGATCATGATGGGTAGAGGAAGCACTCGAGATGGGATCATGATGGGAGGAGGGAGCGCTGGGATTTCATTGGGATGGGGAGGAGGGGAGGAGTGCCCGCAGTGTGAATTTAGGAAAGACCTATGCCAATGGTTGTTTAAAACCGTTGGAATAGGTAAGATATCCCAACGATTTTTTAAAAACCCTTGGGATAGACTACACTAAAATAACCTATCCCAATGGTTTAGCTAAACTGTTGGGATAAGTCTGTGGGTATGGTGGTGATTTTCAGTAGTGTGAACACCTGGTTTTGTTCGAATTTGAATGATGAAAGGTGATCAAGAATTAATATTTATTTGAGGGTTCTATTATTTTTAAATGAAGAAATGAAATAATTTTCTATCTTTTAAGAATGTACTATGTGATCTCACTAATAACTGACTATGAAATAAATAGACAAATCCCATCACGTCAAATGTTCATTTTATTTGTGCATTATTGTTTATTATTTTATATGATCGCGTGTAAACTACACATATATAAAACAATAAACCATGCATAAATAAAATGATGATGTGATCATGAGCCAATACTAATGGTTGACCTATTGAGTGAATAATGGATCAACCAGACCCCAGGGGTAACTCCTTGAGCTGTGTCTCTTGCGACTCGAGTATCATTGCTCACCCATCCAATTCATCGACCTCTTATTTTATGTGTCATCATAACTCGGTGCGAAGTACGTCACTTACCATCTTCATCATTATAAAACAATACTCATATACTGTCGAGGGGGTCTCGAGAGTATAAAATAAAACTGAGAAATTGGACACATAGACCCTTATAAATATAACGACAAAGACAACTTGGAGATCACCATTTATTAAATAATTATTACAAACCATGAATTGCAATAATTAAATAAATAATACCCCAGACATGAATTGGTGAGTCCATCACTCATGATTAGTCGATACACATTAAGTTTATGTATTTGAATTAAATTCATAAATAAAATTAAACTTATAATAAATTATACTCGAGATAAAATTTATTGAATTAAAGTCACTCTTATTTTTAATTCAACAATTTTCATCATTCGGTCCAATTAATTAATCTAATTTTAATATAAAAAATTAAATTAATTAATAAATTAAATTTAAAACCAAAATTGAATTAATTTAAACGGTAATATTAAAATAAGTTTTCGGACCAAAAAAAAATTTGATTAATTTAATTTAAAACCAAAATTAAATTAATTAATTAAATTAATTTTTGATTATATAAAATTAATCGGATCCCAAAATCCCGCAAGGGCCTATGCGGGTAGGGACGAACCCTCCTAGGCCTATACAGGTCGTGATGACCCCGTGAAAGTGTATTCTGGACTACGTAGGTCAGCCCAAACATGTACCAGGCCGAACATACCTTCTCAGGACCATTTTGGGACAGATCAGGTCTGACTGAACCTAGTAGGGGTTACCTCATTCCCCCTGTAGGCATGGTGTGTGGAGGAGAAAGATAAAAATAGGTAGAGGAGGAGGCTGCGAGGTAGGACCATGCCACACCAATGGGAGCAAGAGACAGCCCATTGGTTCTCATCAGCATCTAGGCTGGCCAATGGAGGTGGTCTCGGGATTCTCTTGAAGATGCCACCGGTGAGGAGGGTGGTCGGCGGGGTCTCGTGTGGTTGCGGGTTATCTAGTGGTGGTGAGGGAGGTCAGGCAAGGTGGAGGAGATGTTCTCTGGGGAAGTGGCTGTAGATCTCGGCCAGACCAGCAGTGGACGACCACGATGGCCAGACAACGACAATCAAGGTTTCCCACTGGATCCAGCTGAGAAGAAGAGGCGATGGTGCACGCCGATGGGGCTCACCACGGGAGGAGCCGACAGCCAGGTGGTAGTCTCTTGCTGGGTGCAAGGAGGAGAGAGACCGGCTCGTGCTTCCATACAGATCTAGGTAGGTATGGTGTGGTGTTGTGCCACTTGAACCCACCAGAGGGTAGAGGGAGGTGCAGCAGGAGGCCGCGACGGGTGACGGTGGCAGCGACCCAGATCTGCCCGGACACAAAGCTGCGACAGGCGAAGGGCGGATAACCAGTGAGGAGGGTGGCATTCGCGCCACCAATTCCACTGAATGGCTTCCTCAGGTGGTGTCGAGGGTCTCCAGGGGTGGATCATGTAGGGATGAGACTAGGGTTACAGCTGCAAGAGAAAGCAGGAGGTTGGGGGTCCCTCTCACCGGCTTTTATTTTTAAAAATGTTTTTTTGAATCTACTATCTATACTAAACTTGGATTTCTTCTGGCATACATGTCACCTCCACACTACTCCACGTCACCAAAATCTAATATTTCTTCTGTCCAAAACCCAAAACACGGTCGAGTAGTCCCGCCACCGATCGGGATTTACCCTATTAGGGTTCCTCCACCTTTCCTTCATTCCACTCCCACCCTCCCCTCTGCGAATCCTCACTCTCACTCCCCTTGCCCTTCCTGAATCTCCTCTACATCTGTGCCTCCTCCTCCACATGATCCACCTTCGGCTCCTCCTCCTCCGACTCCCCCGACTTCTGCTCCTCCGCTCCACCTAGGGTTTCCGCATAAAACCACATAGTACGCATGATGTTGCTCTGCCTCCACCTTCAAGACCTCCGCATCTGGCTGCTCAACCTATGATTGGGCTGCCTCCGGCTGGTCTACCGTCGAGGAACCTCTGCATCAGGCTGCTCCACCTATGATTGGTCCACCTCCAGCCGGTCTGCATCTGGCTCCTCCACCTTAACCTCCACCTCTGGCTCCTCCCCCTCTCGACACTTCTTCCCTACTCGAATCCCTCCTCAACCACTCTCGACACCGCTTCACTCCCCTACCCCTTCCCCAACCCCCTCTACTTCAGCGTCACACTTTTCTTCAAACCACCGGGACCCTTCCCAGATTGAAAGCAGATGACTCCACATCTCTGCAATAGGTATGTTATCCTAATTTCATAGAAATTTTCAGCCTTATATCCATCTTGATTTATTTGTATTAGAACATGATTTACTAATACATTCACAGTATAAATCTTCTATTCAACATTCTGTTTTACCACTACAGTTACTACGCCAACAACAGTTAAATGCATCAAGCCGCACTATTTGTGCCAAAGAATTGCAACTGGCAACTCCATATCATATTGTCTAACACTAGTATACATACATTATTTTATTCAATACATGGAATTCAATGTTACTATGTTCCAGAATTTATTTCTCCCATTCCCTCCCACATATGCTTTACTGTTCTGGTGAAAATAACTTCGGGTAAAAATTTAGTTGTCTGATTTTTCATGTTATGTTTGAAAATAACAGACTTATACTATGTTTATTTTTAGGTTTGTGATTTTATATTCTCATCTTGCATCTTGTATCTCCTATTCCCTCCCGCAACATCTTCTCACATCAGGTTGGAAATTAATTATGTTTCTAATTTTTTCTGGGTATTATGTGTAAATACATACTGAATTTTTTTATTCATTTTTTCTCTGATGTCCACTTAACAGACTTATACTATGTTTATTTTCAGGTTTGTGATTATATCTTCTCAGCTTGCATCTTGTATCTCCTATTCCCTCCAGCAACATCTTCGCACATCAGGTATGAGATTAATTATGTTTCTAATTTTTTCATGGTATTATGTGTAAATACATACTGAATTTTTTGATTCATTTGTTCTCTGATGTCCACTTAATGGCGTTTTTTACTTTTTCTGATTTTCTTTATGTGGATTCTATTGATTTTAGGAGATTAGATCGAATTGAAGAATAATTTTTGTCATGAGAAAGTGTAGGTTCAGATGAAGTTAGTAATAGATTGCGCTAGGACTATCAGTACATTGTTCGATTAATTCTTGATTTTCTGTGTAAATTCATACTATATTTTTTGATTCATGTACTCTCTCATATCAACCTCTAGAGATAAAAAATATCAAATGAGTCAACTAATGAAGGATCAAAAAAATAATTTTGAGTTTCTTATTATGTTCAATTCAAACCATTTTATTTCTAATCATTCTTTCAGTAGTTGTATAACATAAAACTATCACAATAATAGTGTCGACATCTATTGAAAATTATTCAATGAAATCTATCAATATGTCTTGTACTCCAATAAGTGAACCACTGTCTACAAATGACATCCTAGATGGAGTCACACGCATGCCATGAACACCTATATCTATCAATGGTTAGTTATATTTCAATTTTCTTGTCTAAATCCCTATACTTCTAACTACATTACAGACTAACACAAATTAATCATTTTTTACTTCTTCATCTACAGTTCCTCAACAATCTACAACTCAGACACAAATTTTTACAGGATCAAACAAGAGAAAGCAAATATTGGATGCCTTCAGACAATCTCCGCTTTCATTCTGTAAGTATGATGTCACTGTTCTATTTTGAAAAAAATGTAGGTTGTAAAACCGAGCTATTCATCGTCTGACATATTCTTCGATAATTTCGTTAGCTATCCTGAATGATGAAAACATATATCAGACTCATCACCCGCCTCCTCGACAAGGTAAGCATGAATCATGATTTTACATATTTCAAGCCATTTATTATGTATTCTCTGCACCAAATAAGTACATCTCCTTTCTTTGTAACCTAATCTTCTAAGATACATTTATATGTAATAAATATTAATTCAGGGTATCATGAATTCAATTATTGCATCAGGGATTACTGTATCTTCATTTTGGAGATATACAACTTCATCGAATGGACAAGCTGTGAGGGGATGCATTAGCTGTGGAACTTTTTCTAATGTTTCTGTCATTAGTTTCTTCTACCTGTATTATATTTCAATCGTCAATCATGTATTTCAAAACTGGACCATTATCTTTTTCAAGAGTGATCAACACTCTTAACTGAGGGATTTATATTTCCTGCTTTTCATTTGTTAAATCACCCTTTTAAAGGTGTAGTTGGCCATTTGACATTGTTCGCTACTCATACTGCCTATTTTCATACAGGTATACCTTACTTTTTTCATTTTCCCACAACCATGTATGTCTGTATTTCTATTTATGTTGAAGTAGTTTTCAGTTGCAGGAAGTCTTATTGCCATTATATTCATTCTACTACATTACTGTTATCCTGACTCTTTTAATACAGGTATACCTTACAATTTATAATTTACCACATCCATGTATGTGTGCATTTCAGTTTATGTTGAAGTAGATTTTAGTTGTAGGTAGTCTTACAGTCTCTAAATGTGTTCAGCTTCAATACAGTGATCCTGCCTCTTTTCATGCATGTATAGCTTACACTTATAATTTTCTCATATCCATGTATGTCTGTATTTCTATTTATACTAAAGAAAATTTCAGTTGTAGTCAGTCTTACTGCCTCTAAATGAGATCAATTTCATTACAGTGATCATACCTCTTTTCATGCAGGTATAGCTTACATTTTTCACTTACCCATATCTATGTATGTGTATTTATATTTATGTTGAAGAAAATTTCAGTTCCAGGTGGTCTTAATGACGCTAAATGTATTCAACATCATTACAGTGATGCTAACTCTTATCATGCAGGTATTAGTTACCTATTTCATTTTCCCACATCCACGATTCTGGGTATATTTGTTTATATTGATGCAGATTTCAGTTGTAGGTACTCTTACTGAATCTAAATGGTTTATTACATTAATTTGTTTATTCTTTTTGTTATTTGTCTTTTAATTTTACATATTTGTTTATAAAAATAACATGCTAAACATGTTTTGTAAGCCCACATTTTCCTGTTTTTAATCATCTTAGTGAAACCGTTTATCTTTGAAAATTCATAACTATCCAGGTTTTTCTTTAATAATTTTTAAGATTTTATAGGTGTTCATTCATTAATATTTTGTGTTTTCCCCCAATCTTGAAATTTCATTTGAGAAAATTCCAATGTTTTGAGAAGTGGATAATTTCAATCAATTATATTTCAGTAATCAGTTCGTTTTACAATAAATGTTCTACAATTTTTTCCTTCCCATATTTTTGGTATGTATCTTGAATCACTGACTTGATTTCACAAAAATCATCAATAATAAAGACTTATTCGCTACTGCGACATGGTATGACATTAGAATCACTGCAACACATTCATTCATAATCATCATTAATAGCAAAGTAACATATGATAATTTATTTTTTACTGGAAACATGCTAACATAATGTCATTGAAATGAAAAAATCATTTTAATAAAAAATATTGAACCTTTTGAAGTAGGAAGTAGTTTTATTATAAATTAATCCCAACTCATGCATTAAGGCAAGGATGAAATTGTTTTTTTAGGGTGTCATAACAGGTACAGATTGACAGAAATGTTTCCAATTTACTGGACTTAGAAGTAACATTAAAAGACTGACTTTTTTCACTTGCAGCTTCTTTCTTCAGAACCGGGGCATGATAGAAGAGGAGATCATTTCTTGGCATGACCCCTCTATATCCCATAATTGCATGTCTACATCTATCCATATAAGATTTTTCCAAAACCTTCTCTACTATTAACTGTTGATTTAATTTGTGTCTGTTCATTGATGTCCATTGTTCTATAACCATTAAATCATTAATGTGATTCCAATGGTTTTGAAGTGCATAGCTTAATTATTTTGAAAATAGGTGTCTTCCTGATGTAATGTTTTTCCACCTTAATGCCTGAGTTTCCCCCTCAAAATATATGTACACAATATTGAACTAGAATGCATCTCCACCAAAATGCATAAACTGCCCCTTCTAAGGGTACCTACTGTTTTTGGGTTCTTGAGTACCATGAAATATGCATCCAATTTTCAGTTGCCAAATAACACATTTTCTAGTTGAACATATTTACAGTTGTAGGAAATGTCACTATTTTTTTGTTTCTCCATAAGTGAGCAGATTCACCATTAATAGCATACTAATGTTTGAAGTAGAAGTCTAATTAAATGAAGTAAATCTGTATAGGTGAACATATTTACCATTCAACTGATTTTACAATTTATGTTTATTGATTTTATGATGAACTATGTTTTTCAGTTTAACAGATCTACCAGTTTAATAGATTTAGCATTACTGGATTTATTTTGTTTCCATTACGATGATCCTAGAAATACCCTGACATGATATGGGTGACCCTTACATAGATGGGTATTAGTAGTTATGCGATCCAAATTAACCTTAGGTGAGATATGATATCTTACTACCCTTTCATGAATCAAGATTATCATTTATACAGCAGATGAAAACCAACCTTTCTCTTACATGAACATATGATACCCATCACTAAGTTTCATTAGCCTCACATGATTCATAATTCAGATTTCAATACTTGATTAAAAACGAGCTTACCCTTTTGCTAACATAGAAGACCCTTACGTGAGGGAGAGTTAACTCTCTGAAATTCTAGATTTATATTATCTAAATGAAGTATGTTCTGTATAATACAAAATAAAATGATAAAGGATGAAACTTACACAACCATAATATGTGTCATTAACTCACACTATTCTGATTGTCTCTACTGTTAAGTTGTTCTGTTGCATCTCTCTTATTTTTTCATAATAATATCTATCATTTACTCACATTCAATTTTAATCACATATTACAAGGATCAAAATAGTTGTCTACCAGTTGGTTGTTGATATTTTGACTCCAATGCATAATCCATGTGCAGGGAATTGCCTTTTCATTGCTGGGTGTTGTGTAATTTCAACAGTTTCATCATCCAAGGTCTGCAATCATGCCCCATCTCCACTAGATTTGTTCGCTGCTTCATCAAGTGTGACATCCAACTCAGAGAAGTGGTACATGCTAAGAAGGAGTGCTCATATTTAGACTACCCCAAATCATTCTCGGTTCCTAATCACATAAATCTCTGACCACTTGTGCGTTCAATTCCTTATTCCCAACAAACAATAATGTTATTCATCATTAAGTATCAAATTCTCACTATAAATACTGCTTCTTATTTCAGTTATCTTGGTAACTGTAATTAGTTTTAATCATATAAGGGGATTAATTCAGACATTTTGGTATATTTTGTGGAATTTGTACTTCTGCACAGTTTGTATAATGTTATATTCAGTGATTTCCTATCCATAATCACTTACGATTTCCAATCCTTGGGTAGATTATGCATTTATCTGTCCACTACGGTTTTAAAACCTTGGAACGTTGCCACATCCTAACCTATATGCTATTCTATTTCTAGGATGGTTACATTATGAATACAATTTATTTATTTTTAATGTGCCTCTTAATTTATTAATAACCTATCAGTAGATCTTATATTATTAACATATCAATTTTAACACCAAACCACCAGCTTGAATGGCAGTTATTGTTGACTATTTCATTTTCTGGTTGGAATGTACACCTTTTGAAATGTTACAGAATATTGATTTTTCATGATATATCAGAACTACTTGACAATGAACACTATACCAACTGCTCGATTGATAATGGGAGTAGTGAAAATTTGGAGAAATACCCCCATCATGGTAATGAGAGCAGTGAATTTTTTTTGGTGTTGTGGATCTTTACAAATTATTTGTAGCATGGGTTAGTTTTTATTATTTGATCATGTTTGAAACAAATTTTAACTTTAGCATATCTATTACATCTCCACTACACACATATTGGGTTAACCAGTTATTTTCAACACATTTTTGTACATTCCACATAAAAAACTGCAGACCTTTCTATGTTCATATAGGATAATCACTATTTAGAGAATGTATCTAACTATTCATTTCTTGAAAACTACCCATACATATGAATTGAGTTTAAATATTAATGAAAAAACATAAAATGTTGTATCATACAACACTATTTAGAAATTCATCATGAATAAGATGATTCTATTGTATGCTTTCACTTTTCATCCTCCATTATTCCCACTGAACATCCATTTTTTCCTACATTTACTCATAGCTTCAATAATCATGTACTCATAGCTTCAATAACCATGGCCATCTATTATAGAGGAATGATTGATGTGTTTGTCCTATTTTAACTAGTGCATATTCATTCTATTTTCCCATATGGTCTGTTAGATTTTATCGTTCAATGTAACCCTCCATTATATACTCCATGGGAAGATTTAAGTAATATGTTATGGCTCATCTGTTGCTCTATATAATTTTTTTCTTCACAGAACCATGATCCTGCTGTTGAGTAAGGATTTTACCATTTAAACTATATAGGTGTGTTTGTTATCATTTTCTAGCATATAGGAAACTTTCTTAACACCATTTCATTAAATTTTTTTATTCTGTACAGGTACATCTGGGCAAACATGGTGCATGAAACCAAAAATATTCTTATGTTAACAAACACACCTTAATGTTAGAAAAGCCAATGAATGCAAAATATAGGTAAACTGGAAGATAAAACAGTGTTTTATATTGCAGACTACTTGTGTGGGAATGTTTGTATTCATTTTTCGGCATATAGGCACATTATTCCACACCATTTCACTAATTTTTTTAATTTTCATAGGTACTTTGTGAAAACATAGTGCATGCAACCAAACAGATTTTTTATTATTTTATCATCTTTCAAAAAAATTATTTATTTTAGATTCTCTCTCTATTTTTATTCACTTATATAACTATGGTCAATGCTATGTTCTTAATTATTTCCAATATTTTATCAAAAATTGCTATAAATAAATTTTTATTATGTATTTTAATTTTTTTAAAACACTCATTTCAATATACACCTTTATACTGTTAAATAACAGTTAACTGTTAAAGCTTTGATATGTGTTTTGATGATTTCAATTGTTGCATATTCTAAATTTCAAATCTTCTAACAGTATTTTATATGTAGAACAATCTGTCATGTGATTTTGATAATGAGGATGAACTGCAAGATAATTTCCAAATATGTTGAGACAATGAGGCTACAACAAGTCAATATACTGAATTACACATCAGAATGAAGGGAAATGTAAATAGGAAAACTGAAAAAAAAACATACTAAAATGTGATGCTGCAAAGATATGGTAAACATACTTGTTCACTGTCTAATTTTTTTTCATTACTATTTTTTGAATTCCTATATGCAGTTAATTTTTTATTAAATTTTGTACTGTACAGAAACAATAATTGAAATTTAGGCTATTCAATAGAAAGCATTCAGCCATTTCATTATCCTGTTATCTATGTGTCCAATCTACATTTCTTAAATTTTTATACTGCACAAAAATGACATTGTTGTTGCATTCTATCAATTCAATTTCCTGTTTTCATACTGTAAAAAATACTATCTTGGTATGTAATATATAAACACCAGATTAGTCACTACTTTGGTATGTAAACCTCTGTAATGATGACTGTAAAAACAGTTAGTTTTATTAGACTATGATGGTGTTCATTGTTAGTATGTTTCATCTACTGGTTCAATGTTCTGTTAAATTGTTTGGATGTATCAAATACTATGCCACTGACATGTGACAATGATCTGTTTCATTGATAGGATGTATTAAATTGATGACATTTATATTACATGTTTTCTAACTCATCATTTTGTAGTACCTATTTTTTCAATGATGTACAAAAACACCATGTGTTATACCTATTTTCATTATTGTTTCCTATTTTTATACTTTATAAACAATCCATCTTCATATACAGTTGAAAAACTCCATATTAGACAGCTTTACAATATCATGTTTGATTTTTTTAGAGTTTGTTACTATCCAGTATATTGTGCATTTGTAGAACAGTAATTATTATTACTACTACATTGTTCTGTTTAATTGTTACATTTGATTTTCATATTTAAATATTCATTAATAATTAATCCATATAATTTTATTTTCATCTACAGAATTCATTTTCTGTACAATGAAGCTGAAGACATATTACAACGACCCTTTGGTCCTTGCACGCTTCACAGAAATCTCTTATCTCAAAAACTTCTACAAAAATACAGTTCATAGACTATTGTGAAATTAAAGATTGGGTTTTGAAATTTTTTATTCAAATTAATCCTCTTCTCATAATGGAAGAGAAGAATGATATGAATGCATTTGGAAATTATTTGCAAACTTCCTCCAAAAACAGAAAATATTTTTCCTGCATCCCTTCTATGTTCAAATATTATTTTGATGTCTGTAGATTTTATCCACTTCTATTCCATTTATATGTACCAATACTATCTGATTACAAATTAATAAACATAACTATTACAGGTTAACTTGTACAAATAATAGTATTTTATGATAAATAGTATTATATGCTTAATAATTATTATTATTTTATAGTTCCGTGCATCGCACGGGCGGAGTAATAGATTTTATTATTGTTAACCTCTGCCCTATTATTTTTTTTTTGTTTTTTCAAACACCTAAAAAATTAGGTTTTTTGATTTTTTAAACCACACACACTAATTAAATGACTTAATTAATATTTTATTTAATTATATGTTTCCAAAATCAGATGGAAATTTGTATCCTATCGGAGAACCATATTCTGACCACCGTAAATCGGTCGGAAAACCCAAGTTCATCAGAATCCATTTTTGTCAACGACTTCAAGTATTTAAAAAAATATGTGTGTGTGTGTGTTATTAGATTTAATAACCCTCAAAATAAATTTCTATATATATTTAAAACTTTAGATGATCACAACATTGTCATCCGACCTCATATTGAACTACTGTCAGCGACGTTGGGACTGGAAAAACATCCTCTATTGTATTTAATGAAAATCTAATTTTTCTTGACTTAATTTCTTCATGCTTATATATGATGCCAATTAAAGGTACTAGAGTATATAGCAGAAGTTAGTGGGTTGGTGATTTAAAATTTTTCACCAATTATTGAAGTAACAACATCATCGCTGGTGATACACTACCCTGTTTTAACCCCGAGGATCATGCATGAATAAATTTGAGCACAAAAACATTAAACCATAAATACCTGGGTCAATCTGAAGTTGTGCTTGACATCTTCTTATCGTTCATTATTACTACTTGAAGAATCTGAATCTGAATTCCTCTAGATCATCCACACATGCTTCAATAAATTGTAGGTACACCAATTGTTGAATTATGGGTGCTAGCATAGAGATCCGACAATGCCTTAGACAACCTGATGATCACCACATTGAAATACCTTCAATGCTTGAGGGATAACTTGATCTGACCACCTAGATCTAGAGTTTTCCTCTCTATAAAGAGGGATAGGAGAGAGAATCTATTATGATATTTCCATGAATAGTTTTTTGGCGAGAGAGTCTCCTCTTATTTATAGTATATTAAGAAATTACCCAAAAAGAATCCCTAACCCCTGAATATTTAACATACTATATAAACGATATATTATGACTATTGTACTATGTCATAAATATCATTTATATTATTATCACTTTCTTATAATATAATAAATATATTATGGGATAATACTCAATCCATTAACTAGACTCATCGTTCCTGTAAATATTAAACGATACTTGAATATTTTAAAGTAATATTCATTCAAATAATATTTTCCATGTATTTACTTTAAAACTTGTAAATATATGTAATAAATAAATTCAATAACAATTATTCTTAACTTGAATAATATGAATTTATTTATCCCTATGATGATCGTACATCCTTGGAAAAACCCCGGACCCCAGTGGTGGGGCCCATCATGTCCTATATACATATTTTACTAAATGGAGAAAATTCTCGAATAGGCGGTTGTGTGTGACCCTCTAGGACCATATCTTGGTAGAAGTGAATACCATTCACAAACCAAGAGAGGAATCTAGCAACCCATCATGTCCCCTAATGAGATAAGGATTATTCATAGCAATGACAACCAACCTATGAACACACACTTTGTAATATAGTCTCTTTGTCTTTTGATATCTCATAAAGTAGGACACACACTTGTGTCATCTCCCTTTATTGATTTATTATTTGTTGATCAACTGGATGGATTTACCCTCGGCTGGCATGGCCATGGTCTTATAAAGGTAATTCCATCCTAATCAACCTATCCCGAGATATTACTTCCTAAAACTGGAAGCGACAAATCCTATCTTGACCATTAAACTAATGCCATACCACCAATGACACATCCAACACAAGCTACCTCATCATAATTTCATTATCATGGGTTTTTCCTTGCATCACAATACGTGATCAAATGACACACATTGATAATGTTATCAAGTCAGGAGGCCAATACACATATTCGTAGATAGGAACAACCGATGAAAACCAAAACATGTAGTCTTCCTATTGTCGGTTTTATCCTCATGATCTCACAACTAGAGATCACCAAGTGAGAACTTCATGATAAGAAGTCTCAATGCTTATGAACCCCAACACATGATAGTCAAACATCACATGTGTCCAGTCAGAATGATGTATTTAGACCATATGACCTTTTTTAAGATTAATTTCATAGTATCTTGAGGTTATTATTATATACTGAGATCTTCTATAACCTTTTTATATGAAAATTAATCTATGGACATTACCATTTCAATAGTGGAAATAGAAAAGTCTACACTATAATGGTTAGAATACATCATGTAT
The DNA here is from genome assembly GCA_963277665.1 of Viscum album. Lineage (NCBI taxonomy): Eukaryota > Viridiplantae > Streptophyta > Magnoliopsida > Santalales > Viscaceae > Viscum > Viscum album. The sequence goes on along the minus strand of OY728140.1, from coordinate 1,298,069,818 downwards.
ATCTAACTGTTTACAAAATATGGCAATCAAAAGCACTGTTTAGTTGGGTCTAGAGAACATAATATTACAAAAATTTCAATTGTACATCCATTTTATATCTCTTTCCCATCCTATGTAAAATGAAAACATAGCCCATTTATACGTATGACCTATCGTCTCCACATAGTGGTGTAATTCATTTTTCATCACCACTATATTTTGATGGTTATAAAGATATACTTAATGAATATATATATATATATATATATATATATTATTTATGAAATAATTTTGATTCTATAAATATAAGATATTATCTACTTTCTTACCCTTCCATCAGTTAGAAAATGATAATATCGCTCATGCATGCATGTGGACTAATACCTCCATGAAGTGATGGGATTCATTTTTCTATTACCACCATGCATGGATGATTCTAAAATTGTATATAATGAATAAAAATTATATTCATAAAATTATTAACATTGTGGAGATTATGAAACCATTTCATAACACCTTTAACCATGGATAATATACTAAATTAATTTTGGAGAAATTGACCGAACAACCTTGAGTGGTCGACGTAAGAAATAACTATTCAATGAATGTATTTAAAATTATAATAAAACGAAGTCAAAAAATGGAATATAGATTAATAACATTCTTAATAATGTATTTAATAAATTTAAATTAATCACAATGGTGTATCAAACACATATGACTAAGTGGTGACCCATGGTACGATATTTCTTTTACAATCTCATTTTATTTTAGGATTTTTTATATTCAGATTTTATTTTGTAAAATTATATGATAATAATCTCATAAAACTCATATATGTTCTTCTACTATGATTATTTTTGGTTATTACATGTTTATATTCCATTTCTTCTCGATTTGGATCAAGAATCAACAAGTAAGTTACTATTAAGGGTATTTCATTTAAAAATTTATTTTTTAAGGTTTTCCTTCCAACTATTTTTCTTCCACGTCAAGGTTTTTAAAATATTTCAATAATATTATTATATAATACCCAATTATTATTTGAAGTCATTTTAATCCATATTTAAATTTATTTATAAATATTTTAAAGGAATCTTCTTATTGTTTTCCAAATGAGGTACTTTTGGACTTTTTACCAAAAGTGTGAAAGAATATTTGTTTTAATGTTTACCACATAAATGAAATTTCCCCCCATGATAACCATTTTTTACTTTGAATATTAATTTAAATATTTCCATGTTTATTTTTAAATAAATATTTTTATAAATATTCTAGGAATATTTTTATAAAATTATATCAAAAGAAAATAGAATTATTTTCTTAAAGTAATGAAAAGAATTTTGAAAGTGATTTATAACTTCATTCTTCCATAACGTTACAAGAAAGTTATTTTTAATGTTATTATTATATTTTATTTTTTAAAGGCACAATTTTACTAAAAAAACTTAATTTCAAATGAAATAATTTTCTTATTTAATCATTTACTAATTTATAGTTTATGGTCATTAAATTTCTCATGACCACATTCCCTATCACTCCCCATCATTTTATTAGACATTATTTTCTCCTCCATATATATATTTTAAGTATCATAGATTTATACGACATTATTTCCACTACTTTGATGTTGTCTCAACCGTATACTATTTTTATATATAGTATTAGTTGAAGGAATTTCATTTAGAATGTTATTTCATTGACCAAGGAAATATTCCATATTCATGATTCAATGCGGATAAATATTGATTTATAAGGAATTTTAGAATGAATTATATTGACCAATCAATATATAAGGAATTCATAGGACATAAAAGTAATTGGTGGGCCCCGTTATAGATATCCCCTTGATGTATTTATAGATTTCATGAGACAAAATAACATACTTCCCACACTAGATGAACAGATGACTTGGTCATGGCCTTGATGGTAAGATTTTTTATATCTTGTCCGAGGCCTTGATGTTAAGATCATGAATGTCTAAATTTATAAATTATCTCTATTAAGAATTTAATTTCAAATATCCATATGATTATTATGTTGATATTTTCCATGTATGTACATTGAACTCAAGTTATTGATTGAATATATTGTTTTTTGATTATCTACTCAACCATGTTGATTATAATTTATTTACTCATGATATATTCCACTATACAAAACCCTTACTAAGAATATGATCTCACCCTTTATTTGTTTTCCTTTCCCTAGGATATGAAGAAGGATATTTTGAATAATTTCAAGGATATATAAATGTTTATTATGCTATGATTTTATATTTCCAATATAATATGAGACTCATGTATGCATTTAGTTTTCCAAGATTATGAAACTGATTGATCATGTGTGGTGTGATCCCTTGTATATTGTACCAATGTAATAAAGAAAACATAAGTTCTGGGTTATTGGAGTCGGGGTCATTATAGTTAGAATCATAGAAAGGTTTATAAGAACTTTGGTAACTATATTTTAAATGAACATAGCTAACATGAGAATTATTATAACCCATTAGGGTACTTGATAATTACAATTATATTTATTTTTAATTTATGCTTCAATATTCATGATGATTATGAGAAAACATAGCATTTTTCATTATTTAGAGATGGTACCTAGAGGAAGGAAGAGAATCCACACCCATAGTTAATGAAGGAATTTCCATACCGAGGAATCCAATATAGTTGGTATTGTAGTTGAGTAGATCATGGTCATATTAGAAAAAATAACTCAGGATCTAATAAATAACCTTTCCCTTATGGAGAAACCTATTATTCCACAGCATGATCCGCCTATGTTGGATTTCTTTATGTACCAAAATCCTCTATATTTTAATGGAACTACTAATACATTGGTGGTTTAACAATAGATTAAGTCTCTTGAAATGATATTTTTGGACTCTAGAAGTAATGAAAATGAAAAGGTTATTCTGGAAGTGTATTATTTGAAAGAAGGTGCTAACCAATGACTGTCATTGATCCAAAATACTAAAGGGGTTTATAAAATATAAATTATGGATTATAGAAATTTTAAAGTGATATTCTTCATGAAATATTTTCCTCGAGATAAACAAGATGAAATGTAGAGAAAATTTCTTTAACCTAAAGTAGAAATAAGAATAAAGTGTTTCAAAGTATGAGGATAACTTTTCATGATTATCTAGGCATGACACAAACTACATGCATTATTTGAAAATGAATATTGATCATTTCTTTGATAGGCTTAAGTTGAGTTTCTAAGGGGAACTAGTTTCTCATTTTTTTGTAACACCTGAGCCTCAATTATAGCAAGTGGATATTCAAATTTAATAAAACTATAATATAATGAACATTTCAATATTTCATGACATAATATTTTTAATTTTATAGGATGAAAATCGATTTTGAACTTACTTGGTGAAAATAAGACTAGAATGAATTTTTTAAATTTTCCCTTAGCAACAAGATTTTATGAATAATTGAAAATATAGTATTTAATTAGTTATATTTTATTTATAAGAATGTATTATAATATGTGTAATTAATAATTTATTGACTAAAAATTTGGTAGAGATAAAGATAAAATCATTTGGAATTAAAGGAAATATTTTTTAGAAAACTATATTTTTTAAATGCATAATGTATTCACATTTTAATTAATTAAAATAATTATAAGACCCTATAACACCCTGATGGGACAGGGGTGAATTAGAGTGTCAAATTTTTATTTCAATGAGATGGATATTTTCCCCACATTGGTAGGAAATTGTTAAAATTCTTTGATATAATCATGAAATTATTAAACACTCATATGGAGAAATAGAAACACAACACAACATTTTTACTTGGTTCACCACTAAGTTATAGTCTAAGGAGAATATGTCGATAATGTTTTGATCTTACGAGAATCTAATAAAATTCATTAGATATTGTGGATTAAAAAATACCATACATAATAACTTTGTTCCGGGAACACTACCTCTACAAGAATTTTATGGATAACACATTGCCTCCCTCGGATCACTTCCATCAACCCCCCCTTTCTCACTGCCTTGGGTGAAGAATTGATCAGTTTATCGACTTGAAGGTTCCATAAATATATTGAGAATATAAGTCTTTTTCTCTGATTAGCATGAGACTCTTCTTGAACCATAGTCCTAAAATGATGCACTTGAATGAAATTTTCACTCAAACCAGATGGTCAAAAACAGCTATTCATGTTAGTACCTTTCAAAAAAACCCCTCTTTCATGAAACCCTATTTTTTTTTCAAAGATCATTCATATTTTCTGAAACTATATAGTTTTTTGATGCTCTATTCCCTTGAAAAACTCCAGGATTTTGTGTAACTCCAAACTATCGCAAAATACTCAGCCTTCAAGAAACTCCCATTTCTAAAATGCCTTAACATCAATTAACTATTGATTTTTTTTTCATGAAGCTTGTGTTTGTGAAGAGTTCCTAATTCATGAAATAATTACCTTCTCATTAGACCTTTTTGAAATCAGAGTGATGCACCCTTTTTTTAAATTCTCTCTGTTACTCATATGATGAGTGGACACCTATCTATAGAAATCACCTCATTCATGAATCTTTTAACCTCACAATGGCCTTTTTGTGAACCTCTTCATTCATGTCCATGAAAATTATTTCATACACAAAACTTCAGTGAAATTTTCTCATTCACGAAGTTTATCTTAATCCCATTACTTACCACCTTTGCATTATTCCTCAACCATTCTTCATAAAATATTTTTGAAGAACCTTAAAACATTTATGAAACCAATTTCATTCAAAAATCCACACATCTTTTCAAAGCTACAAACTTTGAAAAATACATGCCTTTTTCATATTTTAGTGATCCAGCTCTAGAAATCCATCCTTCGTGAAGATTGTCCATTTCTTAAGATTTTTATCACCAAAAATTTGTAAATTATAGGGAAATGGCCCCACCTTCAACATTGAATCCACTTGCACTATAAGATCACTTGTATCACAAACTTCTTGATCAAGATAGTATGGATTGACAACAAACACAAAAAAATACAATCCATTTCTAGTAATGAAAAACCTTGGTTCCAATAATATCCTCATTGATTTTGTTGGAAATATTCAGATAAATTCAATAAAGCACCATCCTCGAACAAAAACATGATAGGCATAAAATACCTCATCCATCACTCTAAGTATACATGAGAAAATATCGGTTTATAAAACAAGGGTGGAAAAATATAATTTCATGCCTTAGGAGACCATCGACCTGTCCTGAAAACCTCACCGAACTTTATTCTACCCCTTTGGAAATAAACCCAAAGAAACTATAGTGGGACCTTAGTACGCAAAACAAAAACCCCATGGATAATATCTCTCCCATATACCTACATCACATCCAAAAACAGATAACAAAAATTAGAAGTGGGGAAAACTGTAACCTCCTCATGCAATGGGATGTGGCTGAGCACCGAGGTTTAACCAATGTTTATTGAAAATTGGTGATGCCAAAGGCTTAGTCAGAATGAAATCCACTTGATCATTAGTTCCAACATGCTCCATTTTCATCCCACCTTGTTCAACCTTTTATTTGATGAAGTGATATCTGATCTCAATATGTTTGGTATGAGAGTGTTGAACCAGATTTTTTGTGATCTCAATCATACCGTTGTTGTCACAAAATATCAAAATCATCTATTTCACTTCATCATCAATATCTTTAATTTGTTGCATCATACACAATAGTTGAGTGCATTCCTTTTTAACAAATATATACTCTACATCATCCATACTAAGAGAAGTAATTTCTTGTTTCTTACTCAACCAACCCACACATTTATTTCCAATAAATAATTCACCCTCAATTATTTACTTTGAATCCACCACATATCTAATCTAGTTAGCATCAGAAAATTCTGATAATTCATTATCTCTTCTTACTGAAAAGTATACACCAAATTTGATAGTACCTTGAATGTATCTAATGATTATTTTAACTAATGAAAAACTGTCTTTCTTCAGATTAATTTGGAAGAGCACCGCTAAAAATGTTGTAAAGATGATATTTGGATATGTTGTAGTAAAATATAATAAGCTTCTAATGACCCTATTATACATGGAGGGATCCACATATTTCTCATCCTAGTTATTTCCAAGTTTTGTCCCAACCACAATCAGATTCGATATTGGTTTGTATTCATGCATATTAAATTTATTCAGAATCTCTCTTGAATACTTTACCTAAGAAATGAAGGTATAGTCCTTCTTTTGAGTCACCTATAGCCCCCAAAATTATGTGATTTCACTAATCATGGACACTTCAAATTCTGATTTCATGTGACTATAAAACTCTTCCAATGATCCATTTTTACTTCTTCAAAATATAATATCATCCACATACACAGGCACCATAAATTGATCTCCTTGATAATTATTCACATATATATTATGATAAACACCTCCTATTTTGAATTGTATCTTCTTTAGATTGAAATCCAGTCGATAATATCATGCTCATGGTGCATGCTTTAGACCATAAAGTGCCTTCTTTAATATATAAACCTTTTTTTCATAATTTCTAATCATAAATACCACTGGTTGTTCAATGTAGAATTATTCTTCAAGAACATCATTTAAGAATTCCATTTTTTCATCCATCAGATAAAATTTATACCGTCTTTTAATCAACATGGTTAGGAATAGCCTAATCGGCTCTAGTTGAGCTACTAAAGAAAAATTTTATTCAACATCAATACATTTTATCTATGCATATCCTTTACACACCAAGTATTCCTTATTTCTGATCACATTTCCTTGATCATTGATTTTTTTTAAGATCCACTTTTTTCCAATCACATTGTTATTTTCTGGTCTCTTAACATGATCCCAAGTTTGGTTTTTTTCAATCTAATTCAGTTCTTCATTCACAAACTTAACCCATGATTCATCCTTCTCTGCTTCTTCAAATGAGGTTGGTTAAAAAATAAATAATAGGGAATAATGTGGTTCATTCCTTATTCTCTTTATCTATATATATGCAGTATAATCCCCAATGACGTTAGATTGGTCAACTTTATCTCTTTGATTTATCCTGTGAGGTTCTAGTAGAGTTTCTTTAGTAGTATTTTCCTCTTCTAATTATACTTAAAAATTATCATCATTATGAGATAACTGAATGTTGGGAAATCCTTTTACAGTTTATGTAATTGAATCTATCCCTTTTCCACTTTCTTTTTCACCTTCAATCATACCAACATATAGGCTCGTTGAGTTATTTATAGTTTTACCCTTGATGATCTTGACATCATTGCTCTCCAAAATATTTTTAAGATGATTATAGTTGAATCTGTAGGCTTTAATCTTCATTGAGTATCCAAGGAACATTCCCTCATTGGTAGTATCACCATACTTTTATTGATTTCATTCTTTGTTTTAGATGAAACATTTACTTCCAAAAACACAAAAATACTTCAGTGAGGGATTCCTTCCATACCATATCTCATATGGTGTCATTTACTCTACTACACATATCCCTATTAAATTTTATATGTACACCGTAACTTGAAAATCTAATAATGAATAGAAACATAACTCCAAATCGATATAGTTTTAGCTATATTATTCACTTGTCAATTTATTCATTCAACGACCCCATTCTATTGAGTTATTATCACTGAAGACACTTCATTCTTAATCCCATGTTTTTATGGGTAATTTTAAAATTCAACGGATGTGTACTCTATTCCATTTTAAGATCGTAATATCTTGATTGTGTTTCCATTTTCATTATCAACTCTTCAGAGATATCTCTTCATGCAGTAAGGAACTTATCATTTACACTGCATAAACATTACACCTATCATTCTATTATAACCATCAATAAAAATAATTAAGTACCACTCTCCATATGTGCTAGCCACGTTAATTGGACCACACAAATTTGTGTGTACTAGATCAAGAAGATTTGATTCCCTTTTGTACTTTAGCTGATAAGAATTCCAGACCATCTTACGTCACATGAATGCAACACATGTCTTTTCACGGTCACAATTTATATTGGGAATGTATACTATAGCCTTTATCTTGGATACGTTTTCCATTCTCTATTGATTAATGTGACCTAACATCTGTCACCACAAGTTGTTTTCCTCTTCAATTGTTAAGAAACAAGTGTTTTCTTTACTGTCAACTTGGTATAAATTGTCATTTTCCCTATAGCCTTTCATGATAGAATTTTTTACCTTTCCTTTGACGGTCAACCCTTTCTAATTAAATGTCACTACTAGTCCTGAGCCATAGAGTTGACTCAAACTCAGGAGATTATGACATAATACATCCATCTATATCAATTATGTTTTATTTAACTCATCATTTTCTAATTTTGTATTTCTACTTCCTTTGATCATTAATGAACTATAGTTTTTAAATCTCACTATTCCATAAAACATTTCCTTAACATTTTTCTAAAAAAGGTGCATTTTATGTCATGTGGGGTGAGAATCCACTGTCAAGAATCCAAGTGATATTTTTATTTGTAGCTTGAGAGAGATCTCTACTAGGTTTTCATTATCAATCTTCTTTTTTTCCTTCTATGAGATACCTAATTGAGTGGAGGCATAAAATGGCCTCTCTAAGATCTTTTCAACATTTATGCTTGAATCATACTTATATTATTCTTTTAGAGGAGAATACTTATTTTCAAGGGTAATTCTTCTTGGTGGAACGGTATTGACTTATCTCAAAGTTATTTTGTAATGGTTTCCACGTTTCTTATGCCTATAATGAGTAGATTGAATAGTGAAAACAATATTCATATAAATTATTTCTTCTGTATGATGAAGGATATGGTATCATTCTCATTTGTTTACTTCTAGGTGCTTCCCCATCTAGATAACTCCTTTCCACTTCACAGTAATACATGGTATGGCCCATAAATTCAATGAATTGAAATTTTATAAGAGGAAATAACTTATCATTTCTATTCCTCCACATGCCCCTTCTTTTGTATAGGAATTTCAATGGAGATCCTATTTGAATAATTGAGGATTATTTTCAGCTCTCTTCTATATTTGGTTCAAAGATGTCTCTGTTAGGACACCAGGTGCCTTTGTGATATGTCCCACTTTATTATTACCTTTTATTTGGTTCATCCCTTTTCTAGAATTTGATGTTTTTGTATTACATCTAATTCCACTTTTCTCGATAAATTTATATCTTTTATCATTCAATTCTTTCTATTCACAACCATGTTTAACTATTTATAAAATCTATGTATCTAAAAACCTTCCAAAATGTAATTTCTTCTTCGATTACATTGATTTTGGTTCAGTTTATAGTTTACTCCTTAAATAAATGGCTTCTTCTCAAGGCCCTTAATTATCTTATCCCATTATTCCAATCTCAATGTAAGGTAATTAATGAATTTTTACTGCTCTTCAATCCTAATTTTAAACTTCACAACCTATTATGAGCCTTTAAGAGTTTTCAAATGTTCTTATACCTCTTATTTCAGTCTATCAATAACTTCTTCCAGAATATCTACATACTCTAATGACTCTTTCCAAAAATCCCCCATCTTTCTATTTTTCTTTCTTTGAATTTCAAGCTCATCAAGATCACCCTCAAGTTAAAACTTGAGATCAAAAACACAATTCTATTGATTATCTTCACCTTTAATAGGTTCTTAATTTTCAATTATATCCATCATGGAATCATCAATATAAAATTTATAATTTGTTTTCACATCCTCTAAAAAGTCATTATTATTTTATTCCTCTTTGAAGATGAAGCTCTTTCTCTATAATTTATTTCCTGATTTAAAGTCTCTCTTTTGAGGGAACCTCCTATAAGGCCTCTTCATGGTTTATAATTCACTTTCTATATCATCTAATCACCTTGAGCATCGAGAAAAAATGTGCCCAACTTTACCACACAAAAAATAAGCCAAAGGAATCTTTCCTTCAAATCTCCTTTTTCCTCTCTTGATTTTTTTAAAAAAAATAGAAAGAAGTTTGTTATCCAAATTATATTTATCATCATTAACATTGGAAATATTAAGTTTTTTTCCATGGATTTTAATTACACTTAATTAATTAATCTAATTTTTATATCTTCTAGTTTTACACTCATTTAATAATCCACCAGACTGTGTATAAGATCATTACGAGAAAGCTTAAACAAATCTCTTTCCATAAAGGTTGACAATTCTAGATTGTAAAGAGTTGGGAGCCTTCTAAGTATTTTATTCAAAATTTAAATATATTTAATTTCTTACCTATATACTTGAATAGATCCAACAAATTTAGCAATTCAATTAAAGAAACTATCCATATTTTCATCTTGATGCATATTTAGATCATCGAACTGATTGTGAAAAACATGAAGTTTGGACTCCTTCAATTTTTTATCACCTTCATATATATACTTTTCAGTTTCTCCTACAAGTAAATGACTATATTGAAACTCATAAACTTCAAATATATTTGATTAAATAGGTTTACATTAATAGAAGTTTTGGCATTTACATCAAGCATTTTCTTGTCTGTTTCAGTCATAGAAAGACTTGTTGCATCACTGTCCTGAATCCTTTAAACTACAACATAGATAACTTCCATCCCAAGATATTTTATATGAGATATCATTATATTCTTCCGCGTATGGAATTTTATTCCATCAAAAAATTTAAATCCACTAACATTCACTGAATTCTCTATGAAAACAAAAATAGAGGACAAATTTAACTCCTATAAACTTTACCCTCTAATACCACTTGTAATCCCTAGAACACCCTGAGAGGGGATAGAAGAATCATGGTGTCAACTTTTTTTCAATGAATAGATATTGTCACCAGGTTGGTAGGAACTTGTTAAACCTATTTGATAGAATCATTAAATTATTTAACACCCATACATAGAAATAAAAACACAACATAAGAGTTTTACTTCGTCCACTACTAAGGCATAGTCCAAGGAGAATATTCCAGCAGTGTCTTGGTGATACCAAAATCCACTAATATTCACTAGATATTGTGAATTAAAAAAGATTAGACATAGTCACTCCATGCCAGGAACACTAACTATATAAGAATTTTAGGGATAACACACTGCCTCTCTTGGATCACTTCTATCGACTCCCCCTTGATCACTACCTTGGGTGAAGTCATACTTTGTTTATTTACTTGAAGGTCACATCATTAGATTGGGAATATAATTATTTGTCCCTGATTAGCATGAGACTATGCTTGCACCATAGTCTGGAATTGATGCACTTGATTACACTGTTCACTCAAACAAGATGTTCAAAAACTACTATTCGCATAAATACCTTTCACGAAACTCCCTCCTTAGTGAAACTCACTTTTTTTTTGTTAAAGATAATTCATCTTTCTCAAAACTACCTACTTTCATGAAGCTCCAAGCCTTCACGAAACTCCAGGATTTAATGGAACTCCAAACTATTATGAAACTCATAACCTTCGTGAAAATCCATTTTAGGAAATACCTTACCATCAATTAGTTATTAACCATTATTTTCATGAAACTTGCGCTACTAAAAATATGCCTTTAACAATACTAGCCTTTATCAGTACTTTTTTTAGTGCGATAAAGGGTAACCTTTATCAGTATTTGTTTAGTGATGATAAAAGGTACCCTTTATCAGTGATTTATTTTTAGCGCTGATAAACGCCCTGAATAAAATGAAATAATTAAATTAATAAAAATTAAAATTTATTTTAATAAAAAAATATTTAATTTTTTATTAATTAAATAATTATTGATAAAAATGAATAAATTTAATATATTATATATAAATTATAAATACTAATAAATAGTATATATTAAATATATAGATATGAAATAATTAAATAAATAAAATTTAAAAATAAGTAAATTAATAAAAATATTAAAAAAATTATTAATTAAATAATTATTGATAAAAATGAATAAATTTAATATATATATATATATTAGAAATATTAATAAATAATATTATATATATATGTGTGTGTATATAATATTTCCTAAATATGATTTATATCATACAAAATATTTATGCTTTACATTAATTAAGTCATATATTTAGATAAGAATGATTTATAATTTAAAAGTAACATGAATTAAAAATACTGATTCATTTCATCGAGTAATGGACATAATTGAATATCATTTATTTTTTCTATTTAATATATATAAAACATGTGTTATATTGATTTCACATATATACCTATACGTAATTAATGCATTTTTATATACAATGAACACACACAAATATTTATGTAATTAATGAAATCTTATATAGAAATATATACACCTAATATTTATGTAATTTATTCAAATTTTAGTATTCATTTTATAATTTCATTATAACATTATTCATTTAATATATTATATCTTTAATTGGTAAATTTTTTTTTAAATTTTATTATAGTTAAGTATTATTTCATTTTTAATTTTTTTAATTTTTAATTTTTTTAGAATTTAATAATTTTATATTATTTATTTATATATATTTATTTACTATATTTTAATATTTTTGATATGTATTCATATTTATTTTAATATATATCCATGTTTTTTTAATAATTTATATTTAATTAATAAAACTTATCCATTTTTTCAATATTGCTAAAGTGTACTCATTTTTAATTATTCAATTTCAATCAATTTTAACATGCATGCACTTAAGATTAAATATTCATTAACAATGTTAAAAATATATTTGTAAATAAATATATTTATAAATGTATATTTACTATATTTATACATGTATATCTTTATAATTATATATAAATAAATATCATTTTTAAAAAGTATTTATATAATTATAAATAAATAATTATATATATTTAAATAATTATGAAATTATATTAAATTTATTTAAATAATGAATATATTTACTATATTTAAATTTCTATGTATTTATTAAATATATATGTATATATATATAATTATATAAATATATATAATTATATAAATATATATAATTATATAAATATATAAATATTATTTTTTAAAAGTATTTATATAATTATAAAATTTTAATAAATATATTTAAATAATGAATATATTTATAATATTTATATTTATATATATTTATTATATATATATATATAATTATATAAATATCATTACAATTTTTTTTATTTTTCATTGTAATTATAAATCCTTTATCGGTTCTAAATTAATAAACACTGATGAAAGACATCTTTATGAGAGCTTATTAATTTAGCAGTGATAAAAGGGATCTTTATCAACATTTTTTTAGAAGTGCTGACAAATGTGTCCCGGATCTATTTGAAAAATCCTAACTAGTCACGAACCAGTCATGAACTTGAAGCTCTCTGCGGAATCCACCTACTGTCGGTGCTCCTCCTCATCAAATCGAAGCTCGAATCAAGGCTCGAATCAAGGCTTGAACAATTCCAAGGCTCGAATCCATGGCTAGAATGATTCAAGGGTCAAATGAATCCAAGGCTCAAATAAATCCAAGGTTTGGTGATATCTCTAATTTCTCACAGATGATTCAAATCTTTAATCCAAGGAATGTTATTTTCTCCTCCTCCTCACTTGTTGACTTCTTATTTGGTGATATCTATTTTCTTTTTTTTATTCATTATATCTTGTTATTCATTATCCATTGCTGATTTTCCTCGTATAATGAATTTATAATTGGGGGTTTCTATGATTTTTGGTTTGTATTAACCCTCTATAGTCTTTTTTTATTGCTTTATAGTGTATTAAAAATTACACACACCGATTTCATCCTTGTAGCGTATTAAGTTTAAATATTTTGAACTTCCTTCCATGGAAATAATGCACAAAATTGTTTAGTAAAATTCCACCCATGGTTTTTATTTAATAAATCAAAATGGATTTCATGTAATTATATCTTGAAGTTGAGGTGCAGTTTTTTTGGGTTTTTTTTATTTTGAAGCTTAAGTGGTATTACATTGATATTTTCATTTTATGTTAAATGTCCTATATTTTATCTCTTTGTTTTTTTTGATATCTTATATGAATATCCATATATATATATGAACACATTATTTCATATATATATGTAAGTATGTAGTCATATGAAATATAGATTGGATTCATTAAATAAAGTAGACAATAATTTTTTTCTTGGTTTCAAAAATGCATTCTAAGAGAGACTATTAATGTTTGTTTTTTAAAATTATGAATTTGAGGCATGTTTTAATAGAAATTTTTGGGTTATATTGATTGTTGATTGATATGTTTTCTGAAAAGGAGACCATACCTCCCATTACTATCATAATAGGGATCCTATGCATCTTAGTGAGGGATGAAAGTTAGTTACAACGTATTCATGATTAGATTATATGGGTCCCCACTTGTATCAAATTTCATATGGGAGTCCAACATGGTAGGCTTGTTTTGGGTCTTTAGTAGGTTATAAACATAGGAACTCATAATCATGCTTATAGGTGGTTCCAACCCAAGTATTTCCAAAGTCACCTCACGAGATGTTTTAGAATTTCCCGAGATTACATAGGCTTCATTTACTACTATTTACATGTAGATTATTCTTGAATTACTCCACATTTAGTATTCATCTATTATAATGTGACTGATTTTTTATATTTTTTATTTGCTTGTATTATTTATTTATTTTTTTGAATAATGTTTCATTTCATCCTTATATATTATTCTTCATGAGTATGGTTATAAAGAGGCATATTCAAGAACCCTATAATATTTATAGAGTCTATGAGTATATTTATTCAATTAAATATTTTGTGTTAATGTGATACTATTTATTAATATAATTTATTGAGATTAATGATATTTGATATATAATTAATATTAAATTTAATAATTCCTTAGGTTGTTACATCCCTTTTTCCAAAAAAAATTGAATAGAGGTTATCAAATTCTATATATATTGGAATAATTATTAGAAAATATTTTTAGGTATTCATCATTTTAGGTCTATATGTATTGGTTATACCCCTAGGAATCTATGATTACCATCCATGTATATGAAATAACTCTTTATTTATTAAAATGTTTTATCAATACATTTTTATATCTTCTAGTTGATGGAATGCGTGTTTATTATTCTTTTTTATCATAATTGGGTTTCTTATCACAACTTAATTTCTTATATTATATTTTCATTTGTTTAGGGGATTTAATAAGGGCTTGGTGGATCATTTTAATAGAGGTATGACTAGTCTTACTTAGAGTATTTAAATTATTAAAAGTGGAATTTCTATGATAAATATAGCATTTATAGAGCCCCTAAGGATTCATATATCATAACATGTCTTCGACGAGGACCCTTGAATCAAAAAAAATAATGTGTATGCCCCCCAAATATCACCTTTAATAGGAAACAAGTTAACAACTTTTTCTAATGGTGTAATTCTCACAAATTAGAGGCATTACCCCCTTTATAGAACATAATGGAGTACAATTATTATCCACATCAAATTCATCTCCCAAATAGTTATTATTGAAATTTGTTTCTTGAGACTCATCACCCATCTCTTTTATGTTGTTTGAACTACTCTAAGAAGTAGTCATCCCATGTATGAATATTGCTTAGGAGTAGTTAAAGCAACATAGGTTATTTTCCAAAAGATATGTAGGATGAGTCTCAAACAACAAAATGAAATAATAACTATTCAAGAGATGAAGATGATGAGGATAATTGCTTATAACTTTCACCTTTAGATGAATTCATAGGATAATGCCCACTATAGTGTATTAATTCTATTATTAAATTCAATTACCAATTTTCTTCAAAGAATACTTAAATTCTTTGAAACAATCGAATTTTGGGTTTTACTTATTAGAATTATCTATAACTTTCACCTTTGATAATGAATATCATATATTTATTTATATATTTATTATAAAAATGAATGTTTTATGAACCTAATAGTATGGATATAAATCAAAAATGGATTCATGCTTATCATTTGAAAATATAATATGAATATGGAGTTAAATATTTCATCAAGTTTTCAATAGAGAATTCATACGACCCTTCTCAAATCCTTTATTCATGCTTATGTTGTTTTTATTCAATAAAAATTAGTCTAAAAGAGTTGTAAGAACATTTAATTTTTCACAGAATAGATCAGGGCTATAAATGTTAGACTAAACATGGGGTAAAACTTAATTTGCATATTGATTGGGATGATACTATGGTTTATGGATCATTTGATATGAATACCAGTGAAAATGATGATAGAGATTTCATGGAAGAAATGAAAGTGGAAATTAGAGATGACCTTTATGATTTTACAAATTTTTTTGAGAAGTTAAACATCTGTACTAAGATACCATTGTATATCATTTGTACTAAATACACAACATTTTCAAAAGTATTAAAGTTATATAATTTGAAAGATGGAAACAGATAGAGTGACACCAGCTTTACAGAACTACTTGTTCTCATGAATGATATGATACTAGAAGAAAATGAACTATCTTTTCCAACATATGACACTAATTTAATGCTATGTTCAATGGACATTATCTCTAAAAAATACATGCTTTCCCAAATGATTTCATATTATTTCACAAGGACCATGAATCACTCATAAAATGAACTAAGTGTGATTCATATTGAAATAAGACAAATGAATCAAGTCCTTAGAAATATATATGGTACTTTTTTCTATCATTCCATGGTTTAGAAGACTATATGGGTGTCAAAAAACTGTGAGAAATTTTACATGACATGAAAATAAAAGAATAAATGATGGGAACCTATGCCATTCAACATATTCTCCTCAATGGAAGAAAATTGATTACGAGTATCCTGAATTTGTAAATGAGCCAATAAACTTTCATATTAGGTTATCTACCAATAGAATAAATCATTTTGGTGTATAAATTAGTGATCACAATACATGGTCTATCATGTTGGTAAATTATAACTTTACACCATGGTTATGCATGAAGCACAAATAAATTATGTTGTCTATGGTCATATCTAGACCAATGAAACCTAGTAATGATATTGTTGTCTATTTAGATCCATTAATCGAAGATCTAAAATTGATGTGGGATATAGGTATTACAATGTATGATTCTCATAGAAGTGAATAATTCACATTGAAGGTCATGTTTTATGAGGCGATAAATGACTTTCCATCTTATAGAAATTTATCAGGCTACATCATTAAAGAAATCCAGGGGTGTCCCATTTGTGAAGAATTCACACACTCAATTTATTTGAAACATTCCTCGAAGACTGTATTTTTATGACATTATAAATTTTTACCTTGATGAAATAAATACCGATCCAAGATGATATCATTTGATGGGAATATTGAACAAGGTACAACACCATCTCTAGTAATGGGTGATCAACTATTTGATAAAGTAAAATATATTGACACTATTTTTGGTAAACCATTTTAAAAAAACCCTATGTAATTAGGTTGGAAGAAGCGATAAATTTTATTTGAATTAATATATTGAAATTTTTTATAATTAAAACATTTATTTGATGTCATTCATGTAGAAAAAATGTATTTGATAGTGTTATTAGAACATTACTAAATATTCCTGAAAAAATGAAAGATGAAATCAGGCCTAGGTTGTATATGATTGACATGGGGATAAGGGAAGAGTTGGTACTAATGAAGGGTAAAGGTAATAATTTTCTTCCTTCAGTAGCTTACACTCTATCCTGAAAGGAAAAAATTTAATTTTTCCTTTTCCTTAATAGTGTAAAATATTTAGAGGGGTATTCATAAAATATCAATAATATCATGTTAATGACTAATTTTAAGTTATAGGGACTAAAATCACATGACTGTCATGTTTTGAAGAAATTCTTGATGATTTTTTCTTTCCATTACATTCTACCTAAAAATGTATAACATACATTAACCAGACACTAATTCTTTATCAAAGCCATATACAGTAAATTTATAGACCCGACTAAGTTTCTAATCATGAATAAGGAGGTTGTAGTCATATTATGTGAATTAGATATGTTTTTCCACCATCATTCTCTGATATAATATTCCACTTGATGGTTCACTTGGTTAAAGAGGTTCAAATATTTGGTCTTGTTAATTATAGATGGATGTATCCCATTGAATGGTATATAAAGATTTTGAAAGGGTATGTCAAGAATCAAAGTCAGCCAGAAGTTTGTATTGCAGAACAATATATTTTTGAATAAGTTTTTGAATTATATACCAATTACCTATTAGATGTCAACATCATCAGTTTCCCAAAGTCTCGTCATAGTGGATGCCTTATAGGTGAAGGTATTTTCAAAAGATATGTTGTTACAATTACCTTTATAGAGTAGGATCAAGTAAACCTTTAAATTTTACATAATAGTAATGATTTTGATCCATGCGTTGAATCCCAAAAAGAAATTCTTATAGATTTGAATTCATCAAGGTCCAAAGGATGGATATCAAATACACATAATCAATAGTTTTTAGGATGGTTCTAAGATTAAATTTATAAGGAGTTATCTAAAAATACAAATTCGGTTATTAAATGAATTTGATGGCTAGACAGGGTGCCAAATGAAAATGTTATATCTTACACTTTTTTTTAATTAACAGTCATACATTCTATACAAAAGAACATGATGACTATAGTACGATGCAAAATAGTGGAGTTATGCTTGTGGCGGAAGTGATGCACAAATTTGGTTCCGAGGATAGAAATCCAATTTATGAAAATATGTCATATTTTTACATTATCAAACAAATATATGAGTTGTATTATACAATATTTCAAGTGATTATTTTCCATTACAAATGGGTTGATAGTAGGAGTGCAGTGAAAGTTGATGAAATGGGATTTATGGGGGTGAATTTCAGTGTGGTAGGGGAAAAATATGATCTATTCATAATGGAATCACAAGTAGTGAAATTATTTTATGTCTTAGATACAATAAATAATAATTGGTTGATTTACCTCTTGGTGACTAAAACAACTATCGGGTCAGATGAAACTTCAATTGAGGATGGCCCTTTCATTGGGAGATCAAAATCAGTTCATTCTAGTCCCAATATAGAAAATGTCTTGTATATTAGAGGGGACCCAAAAGAGTGGATTTGTATTCTCGATATTGGATCCAAATCCCTAAAACCATTAAAAGAAGAAAGAGATTTTAATGTGATGGAAAAAAGTTTTTTTAATATACTATGTTTTTCCTCATAATATTGTATATTGTCTACTATATTAACATAATATAAATTAAATGTTTGAATACTCATACAGAAAATGTATTCTAAACATGTTGATGTTAGCAATACCATGGAAGGACATACTATAATGAAGGAAACCCTTTGGTAATATGTAAAGGTAATTTTACGATATACTTTCTCTATTTTACCGAAAAATTATATAATTAAATATTGGTTTAATTCTCATTATTCATTGTAGATTTCATCTATTTTAAAAGATTTATGTCCTTATTTCTTGGATTTTGGTGCTAAAAAATCAATATAATTCTTCTCCCTCAAAACATTTTCACCCCTGGGGTGTTAAAATTTATCACTTTCCTTCAAGTTCCCTCCACTACCTTTATAGGAAGAGAAATAATGATTACTCTACTCAATCATAGAGGTAATATTGATGTTTTAATAGTAAAATAATTGTCCATATAATTAATATATTATTTCATATTTATGTTTAATTTTTTACTTTTTATTATTACTCGTATAAAAATTGTTTTCTTATACAGCTGGATTCTTTTATTTGAGTTGGGGTGGTTTGTTCGATGTTGCTCTTGCTCATGATAGATTGGACTTTGAGGCTGCAACTAAGATAATGAAATTAAGTAAATGGGTTAATAATGTATACAACCATCATGAAAATGTGAATTCATACTACTTATTTAATTAATTTTCTCATCATTTTATCTACTATTTGTAAGTTAATTTACTTATCATTTTTATCTAATACCTATATAGTTTTCTTCATAGATATTTTGGGAATTCATATTTTTATTTCAACTATTTGAAACAATCCAAAAAAGAGATAAAATGTTTCTTTCTTCCAATGTTACCATGCTTTCCATTTCCTTTCTTTTTGGAACTGCCAACACTGCATATTGAGTTGGTGTACTTAGTCGAAAACCTTTTTAGCTAAGAACATGGACTCAATATGCACTGTTGGTAGTTGGATAAATAAAGAAAATGGAAAGTATGGTAAAATTTTTAGTTGGGATTTTTTTGAGACTTTAGGATGCGTAAAAATAAACCGCACCTCAATCTAATGTACGATGTGACTGGTATGACTCCAAGTGCATCTTTTTATTTAAAATTGAAAATAATTTTAGTAAAAAAGAAAACTAACATAATCAAAACCAAAAAACAAATTAGGATTATTTTGATAATTTATAAAATTTATCCATAAGTAATTTTTGACACACAATAATTAGTATCACATCAAACCGACACACGATGTGATTGGTATGACTCCAAGTGCATCTTTTTACTTAAAATTGACATTAATTTTAGTAAAAAATACAATTGACATACTCAAAATCAAGAAAAAAAATTTATATTATTTTAATACTTTGGGAAAAAAATCCGTAATTAATTTGTGATGTGTACGAATTAGTATCATGTCAAACTGACACATTATATGATCAATATGACTCATAGTGCATGTTTCCATTTCAAAATAATTTTTTTTAAAAATGAAAAGTGATGTAATAAAAACCAATAAAATGCATTTGAATTATTTTTATACTTTATGAAAATGATCCACAAGTCCTTTGGAATGTGTAGGAATTAAACACACCTCAATCCAACACATGGTGTGACCGGTATGACTCCAAGTGCATTTTTTTATTTAAAACTAACATCAATTTTAGTAAAAAGGACAACCGGCATACTCAAAACCAAGAAAACACAATACTATTTTCTTGATACTTTATTAAAATGATCTATAAGTCATTTTTGATGTATAGGATTTTGTATAATGTCCAACCGACACACTATGTGACCGGTACAACTCAAAGTGTGTGTTTCCAGTTTAAAATGACATTTTAGTAAAAAAGATAAGTAACATACTCAAAATGATAAAAAAATCGTATTGTTTCTATACTTTATAAAAACAATAAATAAGTCACTTGAGACATGTAGGAATAGTTTTTACCTCAATCTGATTCATGGTGTGACCAATATGACTCCAAGTGCGTCATTTTATTTAAAATTGACATTAATTTTAGTAAGAAAGACAATTAACATACTCAAAACTGAGAAATTGTGCTCAAATTATTTTGATAATTTAGTAAAATTATCCATATGTAATTTTTAATGTGTAAGAATTTTCTCATGTAAAACTAGAAAATGATGTGACTAATTTGACTCAAATTGCACATTTCTAGTTTAAAATGACATTTTAGTAAAAAAGACAAGTGACGTACTCAAAACTGAGAAAATTACTTAGGATTATTTTAATACTTTATAATAACAATAGACAATTCATTTTTTAATTTTATTAATTATCCACACCTCAATTTTATGCAAGGTGTGACCGGTATGACTCAAAATATGTCTTTTTATTTAAAATTTACATTAATTTTAATAAAAAAGGTAAATAACGTACTCAAAACAAGGAAAGCATGCTCAAATTGTATTAATACTTTAATAAAATGATCCATAAGTGATTATTGACATGTAGGAATTATTATCACATCAAAATGACACACTCTATGAACGGTATGACTCAAAGTGTGTGTTTCTAGTTTTAAATGACATTTTAGTAAAAAAAAGTGACGTACTCAAAACCAAGAAAGTGAATTCATATTGTTTTGATACATTAGTAAAAAAAATACATAAGTAATTTGGGATGTTTAGGAATTATAAAAACCTCAATCTGATGCACGGTGTGACCGGTATGACTTTAATTGTATATTTTTATATAAAATTGACATTAATTTTAGTAAAAAAGACAACTGACATACTCAAAACTAGTAAAATGCACTTAGATTATCTTGATACTTTATAAAATGATACGTAATTTATTTTTGATGTGTAGGAATCAGTAGCACATCAAATTGACATAGGATGTGAGTGGTATGACTCAAAGTGTGTGTTTCCATTTTAAAATGACATTTTAGTAAAAAAGACAAGTGATGTACTCAAAATAGATAAAAAAATTGGATTGTTTTTATACTTAATGAAAATTATATATAATTCATTTGGTATGTGTAGGAATTATACTCACCTAAATTATATGCACAAGTGCATCTTTTTCTTTAAAATTGACATTAATTTTAGTAAAAAAGACAACTCACATACTCAAAACTAAGGAAACATTCTATGATTGTCTTGATACTTTAGGAAAATGATCTATAAGTCATTTTTTACATGTAGGAATCAGCCTCATGTCATACTGACACATGATGTGACCGGTATGACTCAAAGTACATGTTACCTATTTAAAATGACATTTTAGTAAAAAAGAAAAGTGACATACTCAAAAAAATAGAAAGCACATTCATATTATTTTAATAATTTATAAAAAATATCTATAAGTCATTTGGTATGTGTATGAATCTGAATAACCTCAATATGACACATGTTGTGACCTGTATGACTCCAAGTGCATATTTTTATTTAAAATTGATATTAATTTTAGTAAAAAAGACAAATGACATACTTAAAATTGAGAAAATGCTCTCAGATTTTCTTGATACTTTAGTATAATGATACATAATTCATTTATAATGTATATGAATTAGTCTCACATAAAACTAACACACGATGTGACCAGTATGACTCAAAGTGTGTGTTTCTAGTTTAAAATGACATTTTAGTAAAAAAGACAAGTAATATACTCAAAAATAATCAAACAGATTAATATTATTTTGATACTTTTTTAAAATTATAAATATGTCATTTTGGAAGCGTAAGAATCATATGAACCTCAATATGATGCAAGGTGTGACCGATATGACTCAAAGTATGTCATTTTTTTTTTAAAATTGACATTAATTTTTGTAAAAAAGACAACTAACATACTAAAAACTAAGAAAACATGCTAAATTTGTTTTGATACCATAGTAAAATGATCCATAAGTAATTTTTGACATGTAGGAACTAGTCTCATGTCATATCGACACACGACGTGACTAGTATGACTCAAATTATGTTTTTCTAGTTTAAAATGACATTTTATTAAAAATGAAAAGTGACATACTCAAAACTAATAAAAAACATTTAGATTATTTTGATACTTTTAAAAATGATCCATAAGTCATTTGGGACATGTAGGAATCATAAAAACCTCAATCTGATTCATGGTGTGACTGGTATGAATCCAAGTGTAAGCTTTTATTTAAAGCTGACATTAATATTAGTAAAAAGGACAACCAACATACTCAAATCCAAGAAAATGAATTATGATTATTTTAATACTTTAGTAAAATGACCCATAAGTCATTTATAATATGTAGGAATCTGGCTCACCTCAATTTGATACTTTATGTTCCCGGTATGAATCAAAGTGTCCGTTATCAGTTTAAAATTGACATTTTAGTTTAAAAAGTGTCACTCTCTAGAAACCAAGAAAATACCCTCGGATTGTCTTGATAATTTAGGGTAATGATTCATAAGTCATTTGTGATGTGTAGGATTTATTATCACATCAAACTAATACATAATGTTACTTTTATGAGTATAAGTGTGTGTTTCCAGTTTAAATTGACATTTTAGTAAAAAAGACAAGCCACATACTTAAAACTGAGAAAATGCATTCAGATTATTTTGATACTTTAAGACAATGATTCATAAGTCATTTTGGACATTTAGAAATTATCCAAACTGCAATATGACACATATTGTGACCGGTATAACCCTAAGTGCATCTTTTCAATATATAATTTTAATTTTAGTTTAAAACACGCATCACATCACCAAAATCTGATCAAACGAGCCTAGATTGTTTTCTCATAATTCTATCTACTATTACTTAATTAATTTGCTTATAATTTTTATCTTATACCTATTTATTTAATTTTTATAGAGATAATACTTAATGACGAATAAGAAATGGTGTAACATGTAAGAATTAACCGCAACTCAATCTAATACACAATGTTCTTGGTATGACTCAAAGTTTAGATTAAATTTAACACTTTCTATTTAATTTATTTACTTATATTATTACTAATAGAAGAATTTTTTTCTTATATAGGTTCATTATTTTGCTCAAACAATGGCGTTTTTTAGCAATAGCATGAGTCAGGGTTAGGGTCAAAAGACAACAGAACATTGATTTTTTTAATGTATGTAATAATTTATACTTACTCACATAATTGTATGAACCAATATTTTAAATGTGTATAATATAGTTTTTTTTATTATATTTGTGTTGTAAATTTTATTTCATTTAATTTTTTATTGGTACTTTATTTTTTTGATTTTTTGTAGTGCTTCTTGTGTTGTTACAACACACTACAGTGTGGCCCTTTATTGGTGCATTTACAAGTGCTGATAAAGGCTCCTTTTATCAGAACTTCTCAAAGTATTGATAAAGGACCCCTTTATGAGTGCTAAATCAAATAACTGATAAAGGCCTAGGGATTTTAATCTCACTATGATAGTCATAACTTTTCTAGCGTTGATAAAGGCTATTTTAGCACTGTTAAAGGACTTTTTTGTTGTAGTGTGTGTTCATGAAGAGTTCCAGTTTCGAAAAGAATTTCCTTCTCAAAGACCTTTACAAAATCGGAGAGGCTCACCCTTTTTTCCAAACTCTCACTATTAATCATATGATGAGTAGTTTCCTATTTATAGAAATGACCTCCTTTATGAATCTTTCAACCTCACTACTTCCTTTTTGTGAATCTTTTCATTTATGTTTGTGAATCTTCTTTTCTTTGCGAAACATCAGTGAAAATTTTCCATTCTCAAAGCTTTTCATAATCATGTAGCTTACTATATTTCCATTGATACTCATCCATTCTTCACGAAACCTATTTCATTAAAATTAAAACCTCTATGACACCAGTTTCATTCATGAAGCTCCACATCTTCATGAAACTCCAACATTCGTGAAATCCATATCTTTTACATATTTTAATAATCTAGTTATAGAAATCCATCCTTCATGAAGATCGTACCTTCCTTAGGATTTTGAGCATCAAATTTTTTAAAACACTAAGAAACGGTTCCGCCTTCAACACTAAATCCAACTATACTGTAATATCAGTTTTCTGGCAAACTCCTTGATCAACCTAGTGTGGATTGATAACAAATACAAAAAACAATACATTTTAAATAGTAAAAAACCCTAGTTACAACAATAATATTTACTGATGAATGATTAAAATTAAATTTATAGATTATATATCTAACTATATGAATTTAAATCCATAAAATTATTATTACTAGCCATATAGTTAATATAAAATCATCTTGTTCTTGAAAAATTCATTTCTTGAAAACCCATTTTTCGACATGATTTTCGGGTTTATTTTAAAATTAAATTATGAAATATATAAATTGAATTTGATAAAAGGTATTACATATTTTAAATCATAATAATTAATATTATGTAATAAGTTTAACTTAATGTTTGGTCATAACTAACAATAAATGTAGTAAAAATTAATTTCCACAGTTAAGGTAAAAATTGAGTTACTGGAGGTTAATCTATAAAGAAAAGGGTCAAAATGGAATATTTTTTTAAAAACCCCATTAGTTTGTTTTATTTTAACCTTATCATTTTATCCTTAGATTATAGTCCATTTTGGAGTCATATGTCCAAGAAAGTGACATAACATTATTGAAAAACTTTGAAAAATTACAAGTTTGCCTCTCACCTCAATTATAAAAGGGCACCCCTCCCCTAAATTATTCATGGATCTCAAGCCATTTAGCTCAACAAAAACCTACCAAAATATCACCCCCAAAATCCTCATACACATTATAAAGCTAGTTTTCTTCTAAAAATATCAACCCTAGGTTCCTTAATAAGAGATCCAAAGGAAGTTCTTCTAAGCAAAGGTAATTGTCTTCACTAAGCTCTTTCTTTTTCACTTATTATTTTACCACCTTTAATTATGTATTAATAATTAAAATATAAAAAAAAGAGTGTCTAAAATTTATTGAGATGTTATAATATAGATGATATAATATTTATCCCTCCCATTCTACATCAAATGGGAAACACATCCATCGCTCGTGTGTACGGTGTACTACCACCTCGTGAATCGATGTAATTTTTTTCCTTCACCGACTCACATAGATAGTCATAATGATTGGAATAATGAATATATATGATGAATATGATATGATATTAATTTTTTAAAATTAATATATCATCCACTCTCTTACCCTTTCACCCATTAAGGGATTGATATCGTCGCTCGTGTGTATGTACGGTCAACTGTCTCCACGAAGCGATGCGATTCATTTTCCATGTAAAAATTTCAAAAATTGTTATAAAAATAAATCTAATTAATTAATTAAATATTTATAATATTAATATAATTATAAATTTTATGGATCTATATCCTATACATAAGAACCAAAAATTCCATGATAAAACATGCATGAGAAAACAAAGCAGTTAACACCCGAAACAATGGTAATAATGAAATATTTTTAATGAATGGTTGGTAAGATGTTGTAAGAGGATAATATATGATATTATAAATATGAATATGATTTTGGTATTAATTAATAACATGATTAAAACAATTATATAAGAGTTTAATATATATTCAACTGAAGGGAAGCGTGAGGTAAAAGATTTCTTCTCAATTTATACCCCATTGAGAAATATTTGTTATTATGAACTTATTCACTTTTATGTTGTGTATATAATGTAAATTTGTTGTATTTAACATGAATACATATTTATTCATGATGTTTAATTTTTTAATTAAATTCAATTCTTTCAATTCGTTACTATTTAAAAGTTACCAAAGAGGTAATAATCTATTTTATAATCTTAGTTTCTTTTGGGATGGATTTTATTTTCATTGAAAGAATCTTATCATTTATCCTTCATAAGATCCAATAATTTTATTATCCAATAAAAATTTAAATAGTTTTATATATTTTATTCTAACTTTCCTCTCTTTGATACTTTAATAAATAAAAAAAATTAAAATTAAAATTGATTTTATTTCTATTTTAATCAGATACATTTTTCTTTTATGTCCAGGTTTTTCAAAATTACTTTAAAAAAATCATTTTATTTACTCAAATGATTTATTAAGGAAATTTTAATTTAACCTTTAATTTTTTAAATGTATAAAAAGAATGTTTCTATTTTTTACAAAAGGAATGTTTTTTACTTTATTTACAAAAAGTCAAAATGAATTTTTTTAACATATAGAGTGATAATGGACTTACCCACTATTATAACCATCTTATAAAATTTATATTATTATACACATTTTTAATGGTTTTACAAAGAAAAATATTTCATTAAATCTTATTTTAATATTTCACTTCCATACCATTTATTCTTCCAAAGAGAATGATTTTATTATAAAACCTATATTCTTGATAAACATATGATCATCTATTGTCTTATTAATTTTTTTGTCATTAACTTTATATTTAAACATTCACTTTATTATGATAATTGTACGTTAAATTTACATTAAATATCTATATTTTTATCAGAAATATTCTTATTTTTTAAACTATATATCATTTCTACATATGGTGTTTTTCTTTGAAAGTTATTTGATTGACTAAATAAATATTGATATTTTGTATTATTTATTCAATACAAACATTTATTGATAAGTAATATTATTTATAAATTGAATTGATCATTCAATATATGAGGAATTCATAGGAAATGTAGTGATAGGAAAGGCCTGGTTATAGATAGCCCCTCGAAAGATCATTAGGTTTCATATGAAAAATCATGGTTTTTTGGTGTATACCTACCCATATTTTTAAATTGTCTTAGCATAAGGCTATGAAGATATAGATATCATGATGTTTGAGATCATGAATTCCAATATTAAAAATTTAATTCATTTATAATTCAGTTATTATCCATGAGATTTTTTCCTTGATATTATCCATGGATGTATTCGATACTCAATTTATTGATTAAATGGACAATGTTTATAGTTATTTACCTTGATATATTGATTATGACTTATCTAAACCTGATAGATTCCAATGTATGAAACCATTTTCAATCATTCCAGATCACCATTATTTTTTTCCTTTCCATAGGATATGAAGAATAATTATTTGAATGAGTTTATGGATTTCAAATTTCTTCCTTTACTATGTTTTATATTTTATCCCCATTGTAAGATAGGTATCATGTAAGTTTCCGATTATAAAATACTAATAAAATGATCAATACTTTAGTATTTGACCCGTTATATCTATACCAATATAATAAATTAACCACCAACTCTAGGTTACTAGATTCATGGTTGTTACAGTTGGTATCAAATGAATTTTATTAGAACCCTTGGGAATAAAATTTAGGAAAATGTAGATTAGGGAACGTAACCCTATGATAGACTTTTAGGATATGTAAAATTGTGAATTAAAATCACAATTTCTTAGTAATTAAGAGATCATATGGTTTTTCAAAGAAATTATATCCTTGTATGGATACTATAAGTGGATGTGGCTCTAGAATAATTACAACTAGGGGTAATAACTACAAAAAGGGTGCATTGGGATTTGGCTCGATCGTCACATGGTGCATGACAATGGGCATTGTTTCACACATAGTTTGAAACTCCTGAGGGATGTTATTTTATTAATTTACATTTTATTTATAAACCATTATGAAGGATTTGAAAATATTCTTATAATTTTACGATATTCCCAAAGAAACCAAGTTTATGATTCTGATATTAAAAATGCATAAATTTTCAATTTATGTTAAGTGTTACATAAAATTTAAAGTTATACATTATGATTTAAAAATTATAATTTTATGAACTAATTTAGTACATGAAATTTTTTAGAAATGGTTCTTGGAAGAAATAATGGTATTAAAACTCAAGGTTAATGTAGAAATAAACCTGCTAAAAAAGACAATACACTCAGTATTCAAACTAAGAAGATCATGACTATATTATGGAAACTTAATTAGGTTATAGTGAATAAAATTTCCTAAATAGAGAAAACTATTATTCAAAAACATGATTATTCTATGTTGTATTGCTTCATGTGAAAGAATCCCCCATAATTTAGTGGGAGAAGTAATCAAGTGGTAGCTGGGTAAAGAATTAAGTCCCTTGAAAAGATATTTCTAGACTTGGGATGCGATGAAAAAGAAAAGGTTATAATTTTAGTATATTTTCTAAAGAAATATTATGATAAATAGTGGTCATTGGTCCATAATACTAGGGAATAAGATGAAATAAAACACATGTAATGGAAATATTTTAAAGAAATATTCTTCAAAAAATATTTCCCTCATGAGAAATAAACTGAAATGAAGATAGAGTTCCTAAACTTAAAGAAAAATGAATAAGAAATTATTTTGGAGTATGATGACACCTTTAAAAGACTAGAAAAATATGTTATTTATTACATATGCAATATGAAATACAATATTGACCATTTCTTTTAAGGGCATAAGTTAACTCTCTGAAGGGTACTGTATTCTCAAAATTTTGCATCATATAATGAAATAGTTTTATGAACCATCAAAATAGAGAACAAATTTTCTATATCTTATATATTCATAGGGAATCAAGAGAAAAATAGTTCATTTTAACATAAATAAAAAGGGAACACATCAAATAAGTAGAATAAAATGAATTAATTTCCATCATGTTAAAATTGTAAAAAGAAACATCTTGTAAAGTTCTTGAAGGGCATGGAAGAGTGTTATAAGTGTAGTGATAAGGGTCATTTGGATCATAAATATAATAGAAAGAAAGAGACCAATACTATCTAGTTATTTAACTATAAATAAATAGGGAGTTATTAAAACTAGTGTCCCAAGAATCAAGGTACACATAAGAGGCTTAAGGAAGAAGGCCAAGATTATACGATCAATACAGCTGAGGTTGAAGTTCCAAAAGATGTGGTGGTAGATGCTTTAATCATTTCCTCAAATTTAGATAATTATTTATTTAATTATGGATACTCTCACTCTTTTATATCATTCATGTTTTCCAATAAAATTAGATACTTCCTTATAACCTTAAAAAGGAGTTTTCGGTCAAAACACATAGAGGAAATCTCACTAAAACAAGGATGTGTCTGGAAGTTCCCATTATAACATATAAATATTCTATATTTAGTGAATTTATTATTATAAAATGGTTAACTTTGATATAATACTTGGTATGGAATGGATTTAAAATATAATATAAAAAATTATTGTAAATAGAATTAAATTATTATTTGTGATAAAGATTTGGAATTCCTTATTTTAGAGTGGAGACTTTATCATTTGAGTCATGTCTAGATCCACCCCATGTGGCACTTTTGAATGAGATTCTTGGGGAATAAGAGTAAAAAAAATCTATAAAATGGAAAAGGTAATATTCAAA
This sequence comes from Viscum album, assembly GCA_963277665.1. Classification (NCBI taxonomy): domain Eukaryota; kingdom Viridiplantae; phylum Streptophyta; class Magnoliopsida; order Santalales; family Viscaceae; genus Viscum; species Viscum album. Next base: position 1,298,039,397 of record OY728140.1, on the reverse strand, counting down.
TTGATGATATACCTATTGTATAGGTATACATCGATGTATTTCATGAGGAATTACCTAGACATCCACCTAAGCATGAATTCACATTTTCCATTTATTTAATCCCTCATATGAGATATATATCAAAGACTCCCTATAGAATGGAAATTATGGAATTAGTGAAGTTAATGAAAAACTATAGGATTTGTGTGATTAGGAATTTATCCACCTTAATGTTTCACCTTAGGGAGACCCTTTTATTTTCATTAATTAGAAATATGGATCTATGAGGCAGTGCATTGATTATAGGGAAATAAATTCTATTAAGATAAGGAATAAGTATCATCTACCTCGCATTGAAAACTTATTTGATCAACTTCACAGAGTTAAATATTTTTCAAATATTGAGATTTTTTCGGGGTATCATTAATTATGAGTAATGAAGGGATAAATTATGAAGAAAATACTGTATAAAATGTATGGACATTATAATTTTATAGTAATTTCATTTGTATTGACTAATGAACCATCAATTTTTATGGATATAATGAATAGAGTATTCAAGGAATATTTTGATAATTTTTATTTGGTATTCATTAATGATATCTTGGTGCAATATAAGAGCTATAAGGACTATGATAATCACTTGTTGGTCATTCTTAATACTCTTAGAGGAAAATAGTTATATGAAAAATTTATAAAGTGTGAATTCTTGCTTCAGGAATTTTTCTTTCTTGGTCATGTTATCTCCAAAAATATAATCTCATTTGATCTCATGAAGACAACGATAGTCAAGGAATGGAATACACCAAATAATATAACTGAGGTATGTATTTTCATCAGTTTGGTAGGTTACTATCTGTGATTCATTCATAATTTTTCCTAATTGGATAACCCATTAACCAAACTTACACATAAAGGTGTAAATTTTATATAGATAAAGTAATGTGAAGAATTTTTTTAAGAATTGAAGAGGATATTGGTCAATGCTTCGATTTTGACTATACTATGAGAAAATTATTGATTTTTGATATATATTGATGCATCTAAGAATATAATTGGTTGTATACTTATGTAGAATGATAAATTTATTTACTATGAATCATAGAAATTGAATACTTGTGAGAAGAACTATCCCACCCATGATCTTTAATTGGCGACTATAATTTTTTCTTTGAAGACATGGAAACATTATATCTATGGTGAAATATATGAGATATACATAGACCTTAAGATCCTAAAATACATCTTTTTATAGAAATATATAAATATGAGGAAAATGTGATGTCTTTATATACTCAAGGATTATGATTGTTCAATACACTACCACCTAGGGAAGGAAAACAAGGTAGCAGATGCATTGAGCAATAAATATCATGAAGCCCGGACCAAAATGACGATTGAGAGTGATCTTATTCGCATGGATCTAGTAAAGATAAATATGAGAATTATTAAGGAAGGGGATACATCCCTCCTTTTTCAAATTATTTTGAAACTATATTTAGTGGAAAATAAAAAAGTTCTCAATATGATGAAGGGAATTTTAGAAAGAAAATTAAAGCTTTTAATGATGGGAAATTAAAAAACTTCATTTGTGAAGATAGCATTCTGAAAATTTGAAAGATACTATGTGTTCCATCTATACCTAAGTTGGAAAGGAAATTTGTTTATGATACACATAGCTCAAGTTTATGTATACACATTTATAGAACCATGATGTATATGGATTTGAGGAATATTCTTGGTGGGGTAACATCATGCAGGATATTTATGATTACGTACCAAGATGCTTAGTTTTCCAATAGGTGAAGGCTAAGATATTTTATCCTAGTAGAGTCATTAAACCTATTAATATTCCTATGTGGAAATGTTACATCATTACTATGGACTTTGTCACTATATTACCAAATACTCCTAGAAGGAATGATAATTTATGGGCTATTATTGATCACCTTACCAAATATAAAAATTTACTCACCATATGAAAAGATTTACCTATTGAAATCCTTTAAATAATCTATAATAATTAAGTTATAAGACTTCATATAACACATATTTCAATTTTTATTAATCATGATCCCTATTTTACATCAAAATTCTAGAATATTCTTCAAAGGGATCTAGATACTGAGCTTCATTTGAGCATTGCCTACTATCCTTGAACTGATGGACATTTTTAAAGGATTATTCAAACATTGGAAGAAATTTTGAGGTCATGATAACGTGACATTAAAGGTATATGGGATCAGTATTTACCTTTTGGTGGATTTTTCCTATATAAATAGTTTTCATTCAAGTTTTAAAATAGCATTGTATGAAGCATTATATAGCAAGATATGTTGTACTCCAACTTGTTTGGATGAAGTAGGTGAAATGGAACTTGTAGGGTCATAAATTGTTAAGGTAAAAATGAAAAAGGTAAAGACTATTCAGGATCATATTAAATTATTTAAAATAATGAAAAGGATTTATACTAATAACCGGAGGAAAGATTCAAAATTTCAAGTATGAGATCACGTTTTCTGGAAAGTATCCCCATAGAAGAGTGTTATAAGCTTCGGTAAGAAAGGAAAATTGTACCCTAGGTACATAAGACCCTTTAAAATTTTATAAAGGATTGGATATGTATATTACAACATGGAAATCCCACCGATACACTCTAGATTACATGTTTTGTTCTATATATCATTTTTAAAGAAGTACATGCCAGACCCAATACATGTTAACACCTTTGAAGAAATAGAAATGGAACACAATCTATCTTACTATGAAGAGCCTAAATAGATTCTTGATATTGGAGAGAAATTATTGAGGAATAGGATGACTCGACTAGTAAAGTTACTTTTGAGAAATTATAAAATGGAGGAAAAAACATGGGAACTAGAGGATGTTATGAAGAAGAACCTTCCTTATTTTTTTAGAAGGTAATATCCATGAAAATTTCAAGGATGAAATTTTTATTGGAGGAAAGAATGTAACAAATAAGCCTTTAATATAGTAAGTAAGCATTAAATTTTAATAAAACTATAATAAAATACACATTTTAATATTTCATGGCATAAAAAATTCAAATTTGATAGGATGAATATTGATTTTTAACTTACTTGGTCAAAATAATCCAAGAATGAATTTTTGAAATTTTACTACAAAAATAAAATTTAATGAATAATAAAAAATATAGTATTTTATTATTAATAATTTTCTTTATAATAACATTTTATAATATTTTTAATTAAAAATTTATTAACTCTAAATTTGGTAGAGATAATTATAAGATCATTTGAAGATAAAGGGGGATATTTTTCAGAAAAATATTTTTTAAAAAAGGAATAATATAATCATATTTTAATTAACTAAAATAATATTTAATTATGAATGATTTAAAATAAATTTATATATTATATATATAATTATATGAATTTAAATCCATATAATTATTCTTACTCATCATATAGTTAATATAAGATCATCTTATGCTTGAAAAATACATTTCTTAAAAAATGATTTTTTGACACAATTTGTGGGTTTATTTTTAAACTAGATTCCGCCACTTATATGAATTGGTTTAAATAATATTTATTCCATATTTGGAGTAATAATCATTTATATTAGGTAATAATTTCAACTTAATTTTTTGTCAGAATGAATAGTAAAAACACTAAAAATTAATTACCATGGTAAAGGTAAAAACGAGTTCACTGAGGGCTAATCTATAAAGATATGGGTAAAATTGACCTTGATAAAACCCCATTGGATTGTTTTATTTAGAATTCATCCATTTCCCCTTTAATTATGTTCCATTTTGGATCCATATATTAAAGAAAGCGTCATAACATTATTGAAAAACTTTGAAAATTACAAGTGTGCCACTCACCTCAATTATAAAAGGGAACCCCTCGCCTCACTTATTCACACCTATAAATCCATTTATCACAACAAAAAACTACCAAAATATCTACCCAAAATAATTATAAAAATTATATATCTAATTATATTCCCAAAATACCAACCCTAGGGTCCTTAATAAGATATCCAAAGGAGGTTCTTCTAAGCGGATGTAATAGTCTTCACGAAGCTCTTTCTTTTTATTTCTACTTTTACCACCTTAAATAATGTATTAACACTTAAAATATAATTAAAATAGTATATACCATATACTTATATTTTATTATGTTTATTATATAATATTTATCCTTCTCATTATCATTAAATAAGAAATAAATCATTGCTTGTGTACATGACGGACAACCGCCTCCCAAACTGATGTAATTTGTCTTTTATAACCGACTCACTTGGATAGTCATAATTATGGAAGTAATGAATATATATGTTATATATGGAATGAAATTAATTATTTAAAATTAATATATCATCCACTTCCTTACCCTTTCTCCCATTATGGGAATGATATTGCCGCTCGTGCATATGTAGGTCTACCGTCTCCATAAAGTGATGTGATTCATTTTCCATGTCTAAATTTATAGAATGGTTATAAAAATATATAAAATGAAAAAAAAATTATATTTATTACATTAATACTATTCTGGATATTATTTATCTATATCTTATGCACAATAAACAGAACCTTCGTGACAAAATATGCATGCGAAAACGAAGCAGTTAACACATGAAAGAATTGTAATAATGAAATATTATTAAAAAATAGGTGGTAAGACGTTATAAGAGGATGATATATGATATTATAAATATGAATATGGTTCTAGTATAAATTGATAACATGATTAAAACCATTATACATGAGGTTAAATAATTTTCAACTAAAGGTAAGTGTGAGGTAAGAGATTTCATCTCAATTTATACTTCATTGAGACATATTTGTTATTGTGAACCTATTCACTTTTATGTGGTGTATATAATTACCCTTTTATGTGTTTAAAATAAATAATTATTTATTCATGATGATAAATGTTTCAATTCAAGTATATTATTTCATGGGGTAATAATTTAAAAGTTATTAAATTGGTTAATATCTATTTTATAATTTCATTTTGTTTTGGCAGTTTTTTTAAAGTTGGGATCAAATCCTATTTTTTATTAAAAAAATGATCTATTTTTTTTGTTATAGTAGATACATTACATGGAACATATTACTATAGGGTATTGAATTCCATTATATTCCTCTAATGACCATATTTTGGCCCAAAGGCCCCTATAGTAAAGAAAAACTGGTTTTATTTCACTTTTTATCAGATATATTTTTCTTCCATGTCCATGTTTTTCAAAATTGTTTTACAAAAGTCCATTTATTTAATCAAATTATTTTTTAAGGATATTTTATGTTATCCTTCAATTTTTAAAAGGTATTATGGGAATATTTTTAAATTTTTTTTTTCTGAAGGGACGTTTTCTACTTTCTTTACAAAAAGTCCAAAGGAATGTTTTTAATGTATATGGTGATAGAAAACTTCCCCACCACCATAACCATTTTATAAAATCTAGATTATTATACCATTTTTTAATGGTTTTTCAATGAAAAATATTTTATGAAGTCCTAAATATTTCACTTTCATTCCCGTTATTCCTACAAAGGACATGATTTTATTATAAAACCTATATTTCTGATGAACCGATGGTCATATATTATCTCTTACTAATTTTATGGTTGTTAAATTTCTATTGAAATATTCACATTTTTATAATCATTGTAAATTTAATTTCCCTTAAATATCCATATTTTTTTTCATGGATATTCTTATTTCTTAAATCATATATCATTTCTACATACCGTGTTTTACTTTGGAAGTTATTTGATTAACTATAGAAATATTGATATTTTTTATTATTTATTCATTAAAGATATTTATTAATAAGTAATATTTTTTATTAATTTAATTTGTAATTAAATAAATGAGTAATGTGTTGGACATGCAATTATGGGTGGGTCCTAGTTATAGCTGCCCCCTCAATGCATCGATAGGTCTAATGAGACAAATTAGTTCTCAAAATTAAATGGATTCTTGGTGTATACCACCCCATAGTTTTAAAATATATTAGAAAAAGGTCTGGAAAGTATAGATATCATGATTTCTAAGATCATGGAATCTAATATTAATAATTTCATCCATTGTGAATTCAATTATTTTTATCCATGATTTTTTTTGAAATTATTCGTGGATGCATTTCATGTTCAAGTTATTGATCAAATGAAATGTGTTTTAAGTTATTTTCATTTAAATATTGAATATTCTATATATAATCATGATATATTCCACTATACATAACCCTTAATGAGTATTTAATATCACATTTATTTTGTTTTCTTTCCCTAGGATATGATGAATAATTCTTTAAAGATTTCAAGGATGCTGATTGATTTCATTTACAATGTTTTATATTTTTTCACAAATGTAAAATGGGTTTCTTGTATGTATCTTTATATCCAATACTACTAAATTGGTTAGTCCTTTAGGATTTTCCCCTTGTATCTATTTCAATGTAATAAATTAACCACTGGCTCTGGGTTATTGGAGTCAGGGTTGTTGCATTTTTCATTATATGATGATATAGTATCAAGTTCCATAAAAATAGTGAAATAATTATTTAGATAATATATAATTAAGGGAAATTAATGAAATAATAGGTTGGTTGAGAACTAAAAAAATGAAATGCATCAAAGAATATTAAAGATGATATTTCCAACATGTGATAATCATGGAAAGAAAAATCTAGGCACTTAATTAATGGGATCCTGAGTCTGTTGTACATATGATAAAGGGGTCATAGGGGTCATGAATTAAAGGGAAAGATATAAAACACTGATATTTAGTTATTCAACTATAAATATATGAGTCATTATTTAAACTAGTGTCCCAAGCATCAAGGGAACCTCTTGTAGACGAGTACAAGGGGAGAAGACCAAGATTATGTGATTACTACAGCTAAAGTCAAAGTTCATAAATATGTGGTGTCATGTACATTGATTATAAACTGAAATTTATCTAATTATTTATTTGATTCTATATTTTCATAATATTCTATATCTTCCAAGTTTTCCAAGAAAATTAGATATTTCTCTTGCACCCTATGAAGGGAGTTGTCAATCAAGACTCATTGTGTAAATCTTATTATAGTAAGGATATGTTATTAAATTTCCATTATGAAACATAGATGTACCCTATTTAAAAAAAATTATTATTATAACTATGGTTTAATTTGATATAATCCTTGGTATGTATTGGTTATCAAATAATAATGTGAAATTTTATTTTCCAAAGAAGAAGATTAAGATCCATAATGGAGATGTGGAATCCCTTGTCTTTCGGGGGGAGACTACATCATCCAAATCATGTTTGGATCCACCTACAATTGAAATCCTTAATGAAATTCTTAGAGAAGAAGAACATATGTAACGTATGAGTGGGAAAATAATCCTTATAATATAATATGTACCTATTGTGCAGAAATAAATTGATGTGTTTCCTGAATAATTAAATGGACATCCACCTGAGTGTGAAGTTGAGTTTTCCATTTATATCATCCCTGATGAAAAATCTATATCTACGACTCCCTACAATATGTACATAGTGTAATTAATTTAATTTAAGAAATAACTACTAGAGTTATGTGATAATGGACTTATACACTCTAATGTTTAACCATGGGGATCCCCTATTCTTTTTGTTAATAATAAAGCTGATCCTATGTGGTTATCCATAGATTACAAGTAAATAAATTACTTTAAATTAAAGAAAAAATATCCTCTACCCCACATTAGTTAATTATTTGATCAAATTCATGGATCTCAATATTTTTAAAATATTGAGATTCCTTATAGGTATCATCAACTATGAGTAATGGATTAATATATTCTAAATGTGGTACTTTATATGAGATGTGAAAATTATGAATTTATAGCAATTTCCTTTGAATTAACTAATGAATGCTCTATTTTTATAGACCCAATGAATATATTATTCAAGTATTATCTAGATATTTCATTAGGGTATTTATTGATGATATCTTAATATACTCTAAAAGATATGATGTGTACAAGATTCATTTACAAATTAGTCTCACGACTCTTAGAGAAAAAAATTTATATGGAAAATTTATAAGATGCGAATTCTAGATTTAGGAAGTCTCTTTTCTTGGTCATATTGAATCTAAGGATAGAATACTTGTTGATCTATTAAAGACACAAATAATGATGGAATGAACAATGCCAAATATTATAACTAATGTATGTAGTTTCCTGGGATTAATAGGTTACTATTGATGATTTGTTCAAAAAATTTCTCTATTATATAACCCATTGACCAAGTTAACACGTAAAGGGGTTAAGTTCACATGGTCAAAATAATATAAATAATATTTTGAAGAATTAAAAAGGATATTGGTCAATGCATCGATATTGACTTTTCCAACGTGAAGAGATTTATTTTTGATATATAATGATGTATCAATAAAGGGAAATGGTTGTGTCCTTATGAAAAACAATAGAGTTGTTTCCTCTGTGTCAAGGTAGTTAAATATTCATGAAAAGAATTATCCAACCCATGATATTGAGTTTTCATCCATAATCTTTTCATTGAATATATAGAGGCATTACCTTTATGGTAAAAAATATGAAATATATATTGATCACAAATGTTTGAAATATATATTCTTATATGAATTGATCAACATAAGTCAAAGTAAATAGTTAGAACTACTCAAGGATTATGATTTCTCGTTACACTACCACTATGGGAAGGAAAATAAGATGGATAGTGCCTTATGTATGAAATATCATGGGGTTTTGACTAAAATGAGGATTGATAAAGATCCTATATTCATGGATTTAGTAAATTTGGTTATTAAAATCATTAAATAATGAGAAAAATCATATAAAATGATTGTCAAACCAATGTTATTGGAGAAAATAAAATGTTCTCAGCTTGATGATAAGAATAGTCAAAAGAAAAACTAAATTCACAAATGATGGGAAGTTGTTAGAATTAATCTATGAAGATGGTATATTGAAATTTAGAAATATTTTATGTGTTATATCTATACCTAACCCAAAAATATAATTTCTAGATGATGATCATAACTCAAATTTCACTATATACCCTGATAGAACCAAAATGTATCAATATTTGAAGGAACCTTCTTGATGGGATAATATGAAATGGAAAATTGTAAACTATGTATAAATAATCTTGGTTTTTAAATATTTAAATGATAATAGATAATATGTCAATGGATTCATGCATCCTATACCTATTCTCATGTGGAAATGGGATGATATTACTATGGAATTTTTCACTATATTGCCAAAAATTCTGAGAAATAATGATTCTATATGGGTTATTGATGATGGCCTTACCAAATATGCACATTTCCTCACTATAAGGAAATATATAACTTGAGTTCCTCATGTGGATCTATATTAATGATTTTTTGATACTTCACAGTGTACTACATTTGATTATATCTGATCATGACTAACAATTTACATCAAAATTATGGAAGAGTTTTTATAAGAATATTAACACTAAGAAATATTTGATCACTTCTTATAATCCCCAGAAAGATAAATAGTATGAAGGGAATATTCAATTATTAGAATACATGTTTAGGTCATGCTCACTTGATTTTTTATCTTTTTCTATAGACCATCTTTGCTGAATAGAAACTCATTAAGGTCACAAGCCTTTTTATGGAGGATACTGATAGTGTGCCCTACACTCATGAAAACACCATCCCCTTTAATGGATTCTACCATAATGGGTTCAATAGTGATGACCTGAAGAGTTAATTCATCAAGACCCTATTCTATGATATTACACATGTCGTACAATTGGTGGTAGAGCCAATAGTTGAGTTGCGGAGCTGCTATAAGTCCAAGTTTTATCCCTAGTGGGTATAGTCTATTTTAATAAATAAAAGGTGAGAAATCATATTCATTGAATGACGAATAATGGCTATATTAGTTAATACAACTAGGATTTTCTATCTTCCCCATGTATCAATCTATGATGATGATAATGTAATTAAATTGTAATATTGATATATATATGTTTTAAAATATATATAAATATAGGATTCCTTAACTTAGTTTTAGTTTTTTCTACTAAAAACTAACATTAATTTTTGAAAGATGGTTTTACTGATTCCAAATTCATTTTATGTCACATTGAAAATAGATTTATCCTAAAATGACACAAATGATGTGTGTGTCTTTTAACCAAAGTTAAATCAAACTCATTTTATTAAAGTTTAATTTTTTGGGTATTATAATTAACAAATTTATAATAATGAGGTATGTTAAAAAAATATTTCAAAAAATGGGTCCCAAATTATGTTAACCTCATTCATTCAAGATGATTTATCTTTTTAAAAAGAAAATATGTTAGCTTGTGTGAATGACGTTCACTGAAGTTTCATAATCTTTAAACAACATGAGTGTTCAAGTTCATTGAATCCGTCTTAATTTTTTTGTTTTTTTTTTGTTTTATTATATTAATACATTATTAATTTATTAATAATAATAAAATTAAATTATGTAATTATTAATAAAAAATTAATTAAAAAAATTTTACAATAATTTATTAAAATGATTTAATTAAAAATTTAGTTAATATTAATTTAAAAGATAAATTTTATTAAAATTAATAAGAATAATGTTAATAATAATTAATAAATTAATTAATGATAATGAATATTTTAATTAATTTACAAATGGTAAAGGATTGGGTAAATACAAAGAAAAATCACGCACCCACCTAAGAATGATCGAACTCAAGAACTCCCCCAACCACCACAAGGGAGAACCCACAAGGCTATGCCACATGGGGATTATTAATAGTGTAATTAAATAATTAATAAGCTGGGTTCAAATCACCTATATTGATAAAAGAAAAAACATAAACCATATATGGAGGATGGGATTAGCCAGAAGGAACCTACCTTCACCCCATAGAACAAGAGAGAGAAACAAAACAAAAAAAATAAAGTTACTATTATAAATTACCCAATCATTTTGTCTTAGAGAAAAGGATCATATTATAATGATCCCCTACTATGAAGTCTTTGTCCGCTTCTCAAACTTTTAAGAGTTTTCCAAGATCATGCTTGAACATCAAATTCATATTCCATTGAATCAATAGAACCCGATACAACCACCATATTAGGAGAAAAAACCATTTTCTCACCAACATTTACATGAGTACCATAGTCTAATAACCTTTCAAAATTATCAAAATAATCTAAAGAGGTAGTATCAACAAAAGAGTTTGAAAAAATGACTTGTCTTTTCACCTTACTTTTAGAAGGTTTTGAAGATGTAGGTGAATCAAGAGTTACTATTTTAGAAACCTTGTATTTATTTATTTCAATGCCTTATTTGCATTATTTTCACTTGATAAAGTAGATAGAAAATCCTACTTCTTGGAAGAAGAGTCGTATTCCTTCCTTCCAGATGATATAAAACCCTTGAAGTCTGCGTTTCTAGAGTAATAATGTGATTTTGAGAGGGAACCAAGCCTGAAAAATTGAATTTCAATTGTCCTCCATCATTTTACATCCTTGATAAATTGGAAGTGGAAACCTCAATGAAGCATGTTGGAGTAGGTTTGACCCTGTCCTTGAACATCTTGGTTGGTATAGTTGAAATTTACTATTGAAAGCAATTAAAATTAATAATAATTTTAATGATAAATAATATCAAAAATAGTAAAAGTTAATAATTTTTGTGGTGTGGGTTGTGACGTACCCAAGGCATGGGATTCTTGGGAATCAATATAGGTGGAGTGGGCTATAATTCCCTTGGGGTGCGGGTGATAATGTTCTTGTGAGTTAATAAAATTATGTACATGGAGAAAATAAGTTTTTTATAGGTGTTAATGGGTCCTTAGGGTCAATTTGTGATGTGTTTTTTAGGGAATTAGTACCCCTAGGCCTACGGGCTTTGTAATGGTTTTCCCTCTTTCTAGTACAAAGTGGTTTGTATACTTTTATTTAAATAAAGGAGGAGTTTTCCTCCTACTAATTTAAAAAAATAAAAAAAAACAATAATTCAATTAATAATGTAATTAAACATAGGGGAAAACCCAAAAATGGTGACTAGGAATCGATCCTTGTCGTCCATTGAGAGGCTTCCTCAGGCAGCTGTTGACTATGACAGTGTTGGTATTTAGAGGTAGATTCATATGATAATATTACACCTTTAGTGAATAAGGATCAATATTTAGATATAATTTAATTGATACTATGGTAGAAACAATTACCATAAATAAGGCCCTCGATCGATGGTGCTGGACTGAGCGGGCTGATGTGCATGGTGTTTCATGTCGTGTATGACTGATGATGAATGAGGCATACCCAATGGAAGGTGGTGTGCATAAGGTGTTTGAAGGAGGAAGCAATGTCAGACTGGTGTGCAAGAAAGTGGTGATGAGACCCAATAAACATTAGGGGTGACTATGGTGGCTGACTTCAATTAATTCTAACATGAAGAGGGACCCCGCTCGATGATGGTGCTGATAATTCTTACGCCTCCTTGCACGGTCGGCGACTAGAGCTCAATGATGGGGCTAGAAAAAAAATCTTCTGGAAAAAATAATGGACTCTGATGGTAGATCCAAGTGATTTAGGTCCATGCATGGCTAATGATTAAATAAAATCATGCTTGACAATGGGGGAATGTTCATATGATTCATAGGGGTGAGGTGATAATGGAAGACCATTCGTGGCAGGATTCTGGGACACATGACAGTAAGATGAACAAAGAAAAGGCCCTATGGGTTGGTAAACAAAATGGTCCTATGTTCTAGTTACTAATTACTTTATTTATTGATAATAAATGAAAAAACCATGTATTTTGAAACCTAAACTCTTGAACTCATAAAAATATATTAAGAAAAAAACACATACACAACTTTCATTGGGGTGAAAGTGCATACAAGTGGCCTAATGCCACTAGAAAAACAAAAATAAGAAAAAAGAAACTTTAAACAAAGGACTTTATGACCAACTCAATCCATCCAATCAGATTCTTTTTTATGCATGTTTCCTCTATTATAAGATCCACCTTAACTTAATGAATATCGACCTCTCCTCCATTGCTTAAGAGTATGTACAAAGGATCATGTTCATCCATGTTCGATGAATCATCCTTACCTAGATTAATGAAACCATTTTATTTATTTTTCCCAATAGTGGGAACATTGGCCCCAATAAATTACCTAGAATCAAGAGTAGAAACATCAATAATGATGGTAGTGACCCAAGGTTTCAACTCCTGAGGGTTTCCCCTAGGTACCTCCACCATTGCAAGAGTTGGATTGGAATTAGAATCAACATGCCTTGCATCAGAGGCACACTATGAATGTATCCACCCTATCCAATTCATATTTACTAATTCCCACTAGAATATCTATATGATTATCCCATTATATATAATATTTATTAGTAGTCACCTACTTAGTTTGGGATAAATCTCATACTTGTAGGATCGAAATAATGATGTAGATGCTCAATATACAAGAGGGGGGTGAATTGTATACTTTAAAAATTCCTTTGGAACCTTTAAAGTTAATTATAATTAACTATGTTTTCCTTCAGCAAAGGAAAGGGCTAAGTTTAACAAAGTTAAACTTAAGAAAATTCACAACACCTCTAATACCAAATAAAAACTTGGAAAGAGATTCCGAAAGTAGGTTCCGAAAATATGGTTCCGGAAATTGAAACTTAACAAAAGATTACAATATGAGATTCTACCTTAAAGCGTATAGAATCTAAATGAAACAGAGTACAAGTAAGGAAGTATAAGAAAGTTATACTTTCCTTATAATACAAAATGCAGCGGAAATAAACAAGTAGTAAAACTACAAGTAACAAGATATAAGTATTTTAACCCAAAGAGAAGGGTATCCAACAACCTTGGATAAAGGTCCCTTGATTTATACTTTCAAGCAAGTCTGTCTTACCCACACCAGGGTAAGCCCTCGATATGAAGATCGGAGTCTCTGTCTTGCTATCCCCGCAAGCCCTCAACTTCAAGGTAGTTAGAAACCTCTGTCTTCCTCAGCAAGGAAGCCCTCAACTTCAAGGTGTTGGAAACCTCTGTCTTCCTATCCCCGGAAGTCCTCAAATGTAATCACCAACATTCAGAGTCACACGAAGCTTTGAGAGTTAATAAGAGACTCTCTCTCTAGAAATCACTTTAAGCATGTAATCACATGAGTCTAAGATCAGTCAACCTTTCAACACTTCAGCATTTCGTACCTTATCCATAAAACAATGATTATCAATAGGTAATCTGGCTATAAGACCAAGATTCTTCTGTCCTGAAGATTCATAATCAGAAGATTCATCTGAAGAGTCACCACCACTGGCACTCTAGGTGTCATTAGCTTTCAACAATTTCTTAGATTTGGCTTTATAATACTTCTTTATGTTCCTGTCTGAATGCCTTTCTTTCCTTTCTTTCTTTTTGAGCAAAGGGCAATCCGGTCTAATATGTCCAGCTCTCTTGCATTCATAACAAGTAACTTCTCCATCTTTCTTATCTTTCCTTTCCTTTTCCTTATACTTGGATTGGAAACTCATTTGGCCAGCTATCTTGTTCATCCTTCGAGCAAGATTTGCTAATTTATTTTCTGATATTTCACTCTCACTAGATTTGGATTGGAAAATAACTTTCTTAGACTTGGATCTGGTTACTCTCCCAGGAGTCTTATCTTTCATCTGATTTGATGTTGTTGTAAAAGCAACGGTACCATTCCCATTCTTATTTTTAATTTTGTTAGCATCTCTCTTCATTCTTGTCTCATGTTGTAGAAGAGTTCCAAATAACTCATCAAGAGAAATTTGAGTAACCTTCCTATTCTCATCTATAGCTGTTCTTTTGGATTCCCATTCATTGGGCATGATATCAATTATCTTATCCACAAGAGCTTCATCATCTAATTCTTTTTCTCCCATAGACTGTAGACTATTGATGATAGTCATAAATCTCTGTTGAACTTTACAAATTGGTTCTCCATAAGGAAAGTTGAAGCCATGATAGTCAGCTCTAAGCATAGCTCTCCTAGTCTCAATCACTTTAGAAGTTCCAAAGTGTGTAACCTCTAACTTCTTCCAGATACAATTAGCTGCTTCACAAGAATAAATTTGGCTATATATATTTCTAGTCATTGAACAAAGTAGAGTATTTCGTACCTTATAGTTGAGTTGATACTCTTTCTTTTCCTGGTTAGTAAACGTTCTAACTTCCTTATCAGGAATTTTATAATCACCAGTGAGCATAACAAAGTTGTCTACTCCAGTATTGATAACAAAAGTCTTCATTCGATCTCTCCAGTACTCATAATCATTACCATCAAAGATTGGTGGTCTTGTAGGATTTAGATTATCGATTGAACCAACATTGATTCCTTCCATACTTATAATAACCTTCGGCACACAAACTTTTTAGTAGAAAAAGATTCATAATAACAAAGTTCAGAATGAGAAAGTTCGTAATGAGAAAGTACAGAATGATAAAGTGAGCAAGAAAAACTTATACGCGATTACAAGTATTTCAAAGACTTGCTCTGATACCAATTTAGCATCTACATCATTATTTCGATCCTACAATACTGTTGTAACACCCGAGCTTTAATTATAGTAAGTAAGATTTTCTTTCTAAAGAAACAGTATCATAATGCATATAGATTTAATTAAGAATGTGATTAAAACCTATATTACCAAATTTTATAAATTTATTTTTAATAAATAAATTTCATTTTTGAATTCATAATATCATAATTAACTTAGGATTATTATTTTAGATTTTTTAGAAATAGTTGATTTTTGGGTGAATGTTGAAAAATACTGATTTAAAAAAATATCATTTTTATGTAATTATAATGATATAATAATATCTTGAAAGTTTATGAAACATTTTATATAGACCAAATATATAACAAATAACTAATAAAATTCATATAAAAATATAATGTTGAACTTAGAAATATATGCTTAAGATTTTGAAAATATAACTATTTACAAAGTTCCTTTCAGTTTTTGTTTGGTTTGAATGAAAAATAATTTAACTTTTATTTAAAATAATCCAATAATTTCTATTGTAATAAATTTTATAATTTATATTTATTTGAAATAATTTTTAGGCTTGAAGAAAACTTTTTTCAAAAAATGGTTTTCATTGCATTTTGTGAACATATATTAAAAATAATTTTTATCACTTCTAGAAATTGAATCTCATAAAATAGATTATATATTTGGAATCATAATAATTAATTTTATTTAATAAGATCAACTTAATTTTTTTCATAACGAATAGTAACCATGGTAAATATTTATCACTTCAGTTAAGGGTAAACTGGGTTAAAATGGTTAAAATAAAGGGATAAAGCTTTAAGATAATACAAAAAACATTCTTAAATGTCATTTTTTGGTTTTATTTTGACCTTACCCTTATCATATTAAAATATATTCCAATTTTGAGCCACTTTTCTTGATAAATACATATATTATATAATAAAATTTCAAGTATTTACAAGTTTTCTACCCCCTCACTTATAAAGGAAACCCCATCTCCTCTTTAATCCACACTACTAGATCCACCTATCTTAACAAATACCTTCTAAAATATCTTCCCAAAATCCCTCCCCACATCGTAGAGGTTTTGGTATCACTGAAATACCTCTTCAATATTGATTAATGTGTAATCCAAAGAAGGTTACTGAAAGAAAAGGTGTATATTGTTACCTAGATTTTTCAAGTTCCTTTCTTCTTATTACTCATCTAAATATTAAATAAAAATCTTAAAATAATTAAATAAGTATATTAAAAATATTTAAATGTTTTTATGTTAATGTAAAATCCTTTTTCTATCTCCTTTCCATCAAATGGAAAATGAAAACACCTCTCTTGCGTATGTACAACCTATCGTCCCCGCATAGTGGTGTAATTCATTTTTCATCACTACTTTTTTTGGATGGTTATAAATATAGAATTAATATATATATATATATATATTATTTATTACATAATTATTATTTTTTAAATATAAGATACCATATACCTTCTTATTGTACCATTTTTTTGGAAAATGATATCATCACTGGTGTGTATGTGTGGACTACCACATCCACAAAGCGATGAGATTCATTTTTCTATTAACACCATTCATTGATGATTATAAAATTTTATATAATGAATAAAAATTATATTCATGACGTTATTAACATTATTTATTTAATGGAACCATTTAATAACTCCTTTAACTGTGGATAATTTGCTAAAGTAATTTTGGATAAATTGAATGAACAACCTTAAGTGGTTGACATAAGAAAGAACTATCCAATGAATGTATTTCAAATTATTATGAAAGAAACTCATAGAATGTAATATAGATTAAAAAGGTTATTATGAAATTATTTCATAAATTTTAATTCATAATATAAGAGGATCAAATATGTATGACTTAGAGGAGACCTAAGGTAAGAAATTTCTTTTACCATCTAATTTTATTTTAGGATTTTTTATGTTTAGATTTACATTGGGAAAATTATATAATACCAATATATTAAACCCCAAATATTTTCTCCTACTCTAGTTATTTTTGGGGTTTACTTATTTTTATTCCATTTCTTCTCTTTTTGGATCAAGAATCAACAAGTAAGTTCCATGTAAGGGAATTTCTTTTAAATATTTTTATTTTTCAAGTTTTTTTTAATAATTCATTTTATTCCATGTCAAGGTTCTATTGAATTCATCAAGAATATTATTATTTATAATCCAATGATTATTTGAATTCAATTTCAAACATATTTGAAATTATTTACAAAGTTTTAAAATGATTTTTTTTCATTTTACAAATGAGGTACTTTTGTAATTTTTACCAAAAGTGTGAAAGGAAACATTGATTTAACGTTTACCACACAAATAAAATTTCCCACCATCATAACCATTTTTTGCATTGAAGATTATTTTATAAGTCTCCATGGTTATTTTCAAATAAATTTCTCTCTCCATGTTATAGGAATTTTCATTTAAAATTAAATCAAAATAAAATGATTTATTTTCTTGAAGAAATAAAAATAATTTTGAACGTGATTTATAACTTCATTATTAAACAAAGTTGCAAGGATTTTTTTTTATTCTATTTTATTTTATAAATTATTTATTTTACTAAAAAACCTTTATTTTTTGTGAATTTATAGTCTTCTTTCATCCTTTTTTGATTTATAGTTTTGTGAACATTAACATTCTCATGATCTCATCACCTATCACCATCCATAATTTCATTGGTCATTATTTTATAGTCCATGTATATATTTTAAGTATCATGGATTTATATAGAATTATTTCCACCACTTTTATATTGACTCAATAATAAACCATGTCATGACCCATGTAAGAGCCTGTATTTTTTCAGGTATATACCTCTTTGAGTTTTTTGTTGAACATATTTTGTTTGAAGTTTCCTTTTTCTTTAAACCTTAGTGTTTGAGTCTCATTTAGAGACAGAGAGGTTTTTTTGGATAAAATGACCTAAGGTTTAGGGATGTATTCTTTTTTTGAATTAATGGAGTCTGAGAATGAACATATTAAAGGGGTTTAAAATGTTTTTCTATAAGTTTTAAAGGCTTTAAGTTTATTTGAGATATTCCGTGGAAGTAAGGGTTAAAGTTTATTGTAGTACATTTACATGCCATGTAAATGTATTACACAACATGTGACTACTTCTAGGAAAATTCCATGAATCAGTTTCCTGATGTGAAATAAATACACACTGTGAACCTAGTTCACATTGTGTAATATTTGAGTAGGGATATTTTTAAGCTAAGGCATTGGGTTTTTCAGTGTAGCTCATTAATAAAAAATGCATGATGTGAAAGGGGGTTACATGCCATGTATTTCTTGGGATCAGTGGTTTTAAATCCTATAATGCATATGATTTATTTATTCCTTTATGTGTAGCCCTCATATATCAAGCCCTAGGTGTTTTCTAGTAAATTTTAGAGTTCCTTCCTCCATTCCAGACACCCTGTTCAAGAAATCAATCTTAGGTGAGTTTTTTTTCTTAGGTTTCCCCCTATCTTTCGTTGTTCACTAGTTTTGGTGGTGGAAACTTTTGACCATGATTGTTTTGGGTGTTGATCTTGATCTTGTTTGATCTAGGTTCATTCTTAAAATCTTTTATTCATTCTTTCTTATTGGAGTTACCAGTTATAAGCATTATGTTGATCGCCAATTAAAGAGAGTTTGTCTAAAACCTAACCCTATATTCTGTTTAATTGTCAAGTTTGTAAAATATTACAATTGCACCAAATGAACATTCCCATTAATTAATTGAATTATTAATGATGATAAATCATGGTTTGTATTATTCCTTTGATCTATTTGGATTCAATGGTGTTGAAACTTGGATTTTGGATACCCGTTGGGTGTGCAAACCCTTGAATAATAATTATTTGACTAATGGTTTAAAGTGTGTTTAGAATGACATGGGACCTTGAGTGATTGATTATGATATATTCACCTTGGGTAAATGGTTAAATTTAATATTGAAATATCTATGTAGGATATTATATTATTGGGTGAAAACTAGTATGTTAATGGTTTAATACCCACTTGATAAATAATTACATAATTGAAAGAAAATTGGTAATTTTCTAAATTAACCATTGGGGATTATGATATGACTTTGTAATATCCTTACTGCTATGACTTGTGTTATGATTAATGCTGAAATTATTATATAGAGGGATTGGACCAGTTTCATGTTGTAATGGTTATATAGAAGGATTGGACCAGTTTCATGTTCTGATGCTTATATAGTGGGTTTGGCCCAGTTTCATGCTGAAATGATTATATAGAGGGCTTGTCCTGAGATGATAAAATCCTTATATAGAGAGATACACCCAAGATGCTGAAATGCTTATATAGAGGTGTATTCTTGAAATGATGAAATGTTTATATTGAGTTATTTGATCAGTTATTTATTATTCCATGGTTTGTGGTTATGGTTGACATGGTTATTCTACATGCTTAGAGATATTCTATCATGGTTCTGAATTAGGTTTATTATTGTATTATATTAGGTTAATTAATTAATAATCCTATTTATTTATTTATTTCATGCACTTATTTATCATACTAGTTTTGTTTATACATAGTGGTGTTGAACTATTGAGTTTTAATCACACCCTATTCAGGCCACCATTTATTACCTGTGAAGATTACATGGATGAAGGTTTGGAAAAGGTCAAGGGACCTTGTTGTTGATTGTTTCTTTCTAGATGGGATGGAGTTTGGATAAGGTACTGACATGGGGTTTAGGACCAAGGTCTTTTGAGTTTATTTGTGTTAGTTGATTATTTTATTTTTATTACTTTTAGTTTTACATTTAGATACATTCTACCCTACCATTACATGATTCATTATTATTGGTTTATTGGTTCCTCCTTTTACATCCCAGTTGTATGTTGGAATGTTTCCTCTATTTTTTCCAGTACACTGATATTTATTATTATTGTTTACTTCCAATTTATTATAACTCTGTAATGGGGGTATAATATACCCACTATATCCTTTACACCCATGCTACTAATTTCTAGCCTCTGGAATATGAGGAGCTGCACTTAAGGTCCTGTAACCAATCTGATTTTGCCATGTGAGAGAGTTCTAGATCAGGGGATTTTACAAAGTGGTATTAGAGGTATAAATTTATTCTTTCCTATTTATTTACTATTTAGGAAGGGTAAAAAAGAGACTAGGATGTCAAAGGACTTGGTATTGATCTTGTGTGTGGGAGTAGCTAACCCTTTTATGGGAGAAAATCTGAATTCCTAGGGATGTGATTATTGTTCATGATGTTTTATTTTTACAGTTGATGCTATTTCACCTAGGGTGATTTACATTTTGTATGATGTTATCATTTCTTGAGATTTATACTCATGGACCGGTATGGTGCATGATGTGTATTCATGCATCACGATAGACACATAGGGATATATATTGATATGCATTATTCATATAGAAATATATTTATTTCATGTGGTATAATTTCTTGTGTAAACTATGAAATGATATACCTGTTATATCTAATAAATGAAATTAAAGAACTATTATGTCATGATAAAACACTTGTAATCCATGTTTAGAGAGACTATGATCCAATGGTTCTCTGTTGATTTCACATGTTGAGGTTTAACTTATTTTTATCCAGTGTTTTAGGGAGTTTGTTTTCATTTTATAGAAAATGAATCCTCATCATCTTTGAGTTGAGAATCAGGAGAGTGAAAATTAGTGCAACCCTAATACAACTAAGAAAAATATTCCTGTAGTGCTTGAGGATTGGATGGATGTTCAGCTTTGTGATAGTTCCCTTAAGGTCATGTAATCCATGGAAAGGGGTATTGTTTTCACCATGCCTTTGATGTCTGAGTTGACAATAGAGTTTCAGCTGTAGTATCCACCTACATTCATTTGGGAGGGATCCCCCCAGGAAGTCAAGTTCTCGATCTTTTGAGTCCAAACAATCTTCAAGTACCTTGTGATACCCGCATATAGGAGGATGAATCTTGTTGCATACATTCTTCATAGACCTTCCAAGCATTGGTGGGACATTCAAGAGAAATATGGGAAGCAAGAGGATTTATATTATAAGGATTTTTAGGTGAAGTTTCTAATCCACTTATATCCAGATATGTTGAGGGATGAAAGGCTAGTGAGTTCATTCATTTGACATAGGAGTGAATGTCAGTAATGGATTATGATATAAAATTCACCAACTTTCATTGATTTACACCACAATTGGAAGTAGATAAGATCTATAGGGAAATAAATTTTTAAGATGGGATTCACTATGAGATCATGTCCCTTTCTTGAGTATATTTTTTGGATGTGATGAATTAGGAACTCATTACAGAAGGGAATTTGAGAGAGGACACAAGAAGCAGCCACACTATTTCATATAGGTGAATTGGGAGATATTATTTTGGTAGAAAGATTAACTACTGTGATAGTTATCACAAAGGAAATAGTAGGAAGAGTAGTTAGGGAAGTGGGTTGTTATCGCAAAACCATGTTCTGTTGTAGTGCTACCAGTGTGGAAAGTTGGGACACAAGCAGCCTCGATGTCTATACCCTGATTTGGAGTTCCATGCTTTTAGTAGGCTAGGTCACCTATAGAGGTTTTGTAGGGGCATGTAGATACAAAGAAGTTGAAGGGGATCAAGAGAGGTACCAGATTCTTAGAAGGACTCAGCTTCCCCTCAACAGACATATAATTAGAGTTCTATAGGATGTTCAGGTCGAGGAAGGGGATGTGGTACCCCAGTACAACAGCGGTAGTACCAAGTAGAGGGAATATCCTATGGGATTCAAAATTAAGGCTAGGGTAGAGGGGAAAGTTAGCTACACATTCTGAATTCTACTCCAGATAGAGTGGATGTAGGACCTTCTACTGTTAGAGGTATGATTCTGTTGTCATCTATCATTTCATTCATTTTGTTTGATACATGAGAATCAAATTCCTTTTTATCTATTTTATTTTTCAAATGGTTTGGGATTTTTTTAGAAACCTTGTATGGTTTCTTGACCATAGATACACTATTGGGATTGTGGTCAGACGATATCAAATGTTGTGAGGAGTGTTTTCTAGAAATTGGTGGTTACCTTTTCCTTTGGGAACTATTTATACAATAAATAATAGGTTTCAATTTGATTCTTGGTATGTATTGTATGGTTCTATATCATGATCATATCAGATATTATCAAAGGAGGGTTACCTTTCAATATCTATAATGAGACAAATATTCTCACTAGGGTGAGTGGGATCTTCAGGTTGGTCATGTTGTACAAATTCAGCGTAGATTGGATTGTCTCATGGATTAAATATAAGTCCTTGTTTTAGATGATGGAGGAATGTAGTAAGATAATTTTCCTCTAGTGGTAGACTATTTTCAATGTGTATTTCTATAAAAATTCTATGTCTTACTACCTGATTATGAGATCGAGTACATGATTGAGTTGGTTCTCGGAGTATATCCAATTTCTATCCTGCCTTATAGGATGGAACCAATAGAGCTTCATGAGTTAAAAGTTCAGTTGGAAGATCTATAATCTAAAGGTTTATATTTCTTAGTACATATTCATGGGGTTCACCAGTTCATTTTTCTAAGAAGGATGATGGCACTTTTCACATATGTGTGGATTATCATAGATTAAACCAAATAACGGTCAAGAACCGGTATCTCCTTCCACGTATTGATGATCTATTTGATCATCTAAGAGGTGATAGGATATTATCCAAAAACTATTTGAGATTAGGATACCACTAGTTTAAGGTGATACCATCATTCATACCTTAGACTACTTTTTGGAGAAGGTATGACTTGTATGATTCTATAGTGATGATGTTTGGTTTGATGAATTCACCAGTGGTATTCATATCCTTGATTAATCAAATCATTCATCCTTTTAGGATCATTTTGTGGTGGTTTTTTTCAAAAACAATATTAGCATAATCCCTGACAGTAGATGATAATTTCCACTATCTTCACATCATCTTGAGTACATGAGAGAGAATCAAATTTATGCCAAGATAACCAAATGCAGTTTTTGGACTTATAAAGTGAACTTATTAGGTCATGTCACATTAGAGGATTGAGTGTTAGTGAAAATAGAGAATGTTGAAGCCATGGTATCTTGGGAGAAACCAAATAATTTATTTTAGAATTGGATTTTTCTAGGTTTAGAAAGTTATTATTGGTGTATTATACTTTAATTTTTTGATATGGCAGCACCAATGTCTGGCCTGACCAAGAAGTGGGTGAAGTTTATTTGATCAGATACTTATGAGAAATATTTTCATGATATTAAGAGTAGGATTACCTTATAACCTATCTTCAATTTACCTATACTCGGTAAATCATATATCATGTATTATGATGCAAACAAAGTTGTACTCTAAGTGATTTAGATACAGGAGGATCGAATGGTTTATTATTTCTCTAGACAGTTGATATTTCATTAGATGAATTATCCTACTCATGATCTGGAATTAGCTATGGTGGTACATGTCCTGAGATGCTGAATAAATTATCATGTGGGTGAGAGGTTTTTTTTGTGCATAGACCACAAGATCCCCAGGTATATCTTTTCTCAATGGGACTTGAACCTTTAATAGAGGAGGTGGTTTGAGTATCTGCAATCTTTCAAATTTGAGTTGGGTTATACACTAGGAAAGGGAAACATCCTTATCAATTACTTAGGATGAAATATGTAGAAAAATATATTATGTGAGTAGTATGATGAGTAGTGGATGATGGAACTCTTTGTATACATTCATCTAGATATTCAAGAGTCCCAGGAATGAGTATCCCTGACATCGAAATCTAGCATACCCATGATTTTAGACCGGATCAAGAATAAGTTTTGATCTAATCTAGAAGTATTAGTTCTGAGATATATCTTATGTGGTGGGGACTTACCATCAATATGGTTTGGTAGTGACAATTATCTTATTTTATGTGGCTGATTATGGGTTCCTATAGGCTTGCATGAGGATTTGATGAGAGAGTTTCATGCTTCTAGATGGGAGGTACATATTGGTTTGAAAAATATGTATCATGATCTCCATAAATAATACTAGTGGTTAGTAATGAATAAGGATGTATCATGATTCATGGAGAGATATTTCACCTATAAATAAGTGAAATCTAATCATTAGAGGCCTACTAGGTTGTTGCAGCCTCTACCCATTCTAGAGTGGAAATGGGATGATGTCACTATGTATTTTTTCACTACTAGAAACATATCCTATACCCATCATTTAGAACCATGGGTATATCCCTTAAAACCATGGGTATAGGATATACTAC
Organism: Viscum album; assembly: GCA_963277665.1. NCBI lineage: Eukaryota > Viridiplantae > Streptophyta > Magnoliopsida > Santalales > Viscaceae > Viscum > Viscum album. Next base: position 1,298,014,579 of record OY728140.1, on the reverse strand, counting down.
TGGTTTTATGAACTGTGGTTGATGGAGTCATCAATATAGATCTATACACATAGTTTTTATAGAAACTGTAGGTATAGCCTGGGAGATTTTATCATACCCACGGTTTTAGTTAAACAATGGGTATATATCTATACCCATGGTTTGGATAACCATGAGTATAGATTTTCCTAGTATAAAAAATATACCCATGGTTCATTGAACCATGGGTATAGCTACCTATGCTCATTTGGTAGCAACAGAACATCTAGAACCTATAAATAAAATACAAACCACAGTACACATTCAATGAATTACATATATTTTACATTTAGAATTTAAATAAGTGCTTATAATAATTTTTAAACCATTTACAATACTATAATATACATATAATCCAAGAACAAATAAATTCAATTCATTAAACAACATTCACATGTCTCTTTACTTCTATGTCAAATATGGAGGGGATTAATATCTCCCCCATCACCAGCATCCTCATCCTCATCACCATTAACAATATCCTCATCACCAACAACATCATCTGGAGTACTAATATCATCATCATCATCATCACCACCACTATCACCATCACCACCACCATCAGATCTACCACCACTAGGAACCTCATTGACATCACTAAAGGCATCATATAAAGAGTTCATTGATTCCACACATGAATCAAAATTAGTATAATCCTATTATGGAAGTGATGGACTTATATTTAACATAGCTTTCACGAATTGTTTGATTATTAGTTTACTTTTTCACGCTTCTATAAAGATTTTTTTTCTGCATCTTCTTCTTCATGAGCATTTTGTAGCTTAGTGGTTTGAGAGGTTTGAGAGGTGCTCGATGAGGGCCAATACCTTTTGGGGGTGATGTTTTTCATAGGTCAACATCAGACTCTCCCCTAGTTCTCCTCACCTAATACCCAACTCAAATGATCATTTGGATTGAAGTTGTCATCTTATTTATCGTCGAGGGCCTACAGGGTATACTTTTGAAAATATAAACAATATTTTTCATTGTAAATTATGTATTAATATTTTAAATATAAATAAAAAACTTATAATCTTTCCCTGTGTTTGTGCATTTACCGAACTTCCATCCTTTTTCTTCATACTCGATAAAAACAATTTTTCTCAAGGAATATGGACTTTGATTTCCAATGCCGCTTGTTAAAAATAAAATTTATTAGTATAATACTAAATTTTTGAATAATATGAAAGTGATAAACCTGGAATAAATTTAAGTTATAGCTATTGAAGAAATCCATGAAATAAAGAATCATCTAAATATACATTTAATTGGAAAGTTAATACTAGTGGAACAACATAAACAATACATACTAAATAGAATTAAAAACATGGGTATGATATGGATTCCACTTATATGTTCATTTTAGTCTTATTCTAACCATGTTATGTTATTTGTTGATTCAGTGACTTGGTAATTTTGATTATTTGGTCATTAGGTTCATTTTTTACGTTATGAAGTTTAGTAAATTGACCCATTTGTCCATTTTTTCATTTATCCATTTGGCCAATTAGGTCATTTAGGCCATTCAGGACAATTAATCCAATTAGGCAAACTAGGCCAACTAGGTCATATAGATCAATTAGTCAAATTATTCTAATTATTCCATTTAGGCCATATGGTCCAATTAGTAAATTTAGGTCATTTAGGCCAATTAGGCCATTTGGTCCATTTAGGCCAGTTAGTCCATTTCATCCATTTTGTCCAATTTAGGCCAATTTGGTCAATTAGGCCAATTAATCCATTTATGTAACACCCCACCCCTACCTCATTGTCTTGAGAAGGTGGGGAGGGTTACTTGGCCTTAAGAGACATTTCCAAGGCACCAAAGGTTGGTAATAAATGCTGAGGGATTTGAGAAAAAATTGGGGAATGATTTTCCCTTAAGACAAAACCAAGCAAACCATCCACTATCTATCACTATATGATGCATGTCAACCAAAACATTCAAGCATGTATTCCCAAAGGACAACCAAGTTGTTCCACAATAAAACCCAAAACCAATTAAACCAATACCATATCAGAGTACTATGCGTAACACTCAAAAAAAGACCCAAAATAAGCCAAGGCACACTCCATGGCTCCACACTAAGATCCATTATCCAAGCTCCACCCAGACATCACAATGCACCACTAAAGGAGGGTGATGCCTTACCTTTGCCCATGTCATGGTACAAAACATTTGTAAAGACACCAACATGCCAAAGTAGGGGGTGAGTACTAAAACTCAGTAGGTTTTCCCCAAATGACTTCCCTACACACGCCACTAGGATAAAACCGTTAGCACATTTATATAAAACAATTTATATAAAATAATCACAATTACAACCATTTCCATAGGCCAAACATGCCCTTACCAAGCCATCAAAACCAACCAAGAAACCAAGGGAAATCCAACCAAACACGCCACAAGAAATTTCATCATTCACACACCAGCACAACAATTTCCAACTTGCAAAGAAATGCAAAACAAACAACGAAAAAAACCAAATGGTGGAGCTTCCGTCTAACCCGTTCACCCATTCACACCTATAATCAAAATGGTGGAGCTTCTGTCTAACCCGTTCACCCATTCACACCTAGTGTTACTTCCCAACCACAACCAAATAGTGGAGCTTCCGTCCAACCCGTTCACCCATTCACAACTAGTGGTACTTCCTGACCACTACCCACATGGTGGTTCTTCCGACCACTATCCATCACCTTTTATAGTGAGACTTCCCTCCCAATTCCACACAACATTTCAATCAAGACAAACTAATCATAAACCCACCAAGGTCACAACATCATGAAATCAACCCATTCCATTGCATATCAATCCACTTCAATAAATCACCCATTTATTGAAAATCATTTTCCATGCCAAACAACATTTCAATAAAACAACTTGTTTTTTGAAAACCATTTCCATCAATTATTTTCACAAATCAACCATAGCCTCCCATTTTAAAATCTCCATTTTAAAATCCACAACAAAAGCATTTCACCATAAAACCCCCTTTTCCCCAAAAATCCCCAAATGGATTTTCAACCAACTTTGCACATCAAAACATAATTAATTTCAAGCCAACAAAATTAATTGTAACCAAAAACTACTAGATCTAACCAAGTAGAGTCGATATAGAAGTCACCTACCTTTATGGTTCCCAATAAATCAACCCACAATCCACCGCACCTCAAATCCGGTTAACGCACCACTGAAACCTCTCTAGATCCCCTTACCTAACCATCACAAGCCTTAAAATCATCATCCAAGGCAACCACAACCCTAGATCTACACACAAAAAGTGTATATCTATAAAACCAAAAAAGAGTGAGATGTGGATCTAGAGGAAAACACAAAGAAACCAAGAAGAGAGACTTACCCGGGAGAAACCACCTTCAATCTGCCAAGAAACCTCTTCAAAATGCTTCCAAAACGAGTGGGAAAGACCCTCCAACCCTTGAAAACTGAATAACCTGAGTGAGGCTTGTGTGGGAGAAAATTTGGAGAGGAATGAGGCAAGTCCGAGTGATCCTGGGTTTTAAAACCCTATTTTTAAGTGGCCACATGGTTATTCTGCACGGTTTGACAAACCGTGCGCTAACCGTGTGCACGCTACTGCCTCGAGAGAAAGGGTCCGCACAGTTGCCTCACATGATTTGGAAAACCATGCACAGACCGTGAGAATCCTACTGTCTCCCCCTACACGGTCTCCTGGAGCATCTGCATGGTTTCCCCTAACCGTGCTAAAACCGTGCTCCCTATGCAGAGCCTCCAAACTTATCCAAAACCATTCCAAACGCTCTTAACCTCCTCCCAACTCATCCCATTCACTTTAAACACAAAAAAGGAATAAACAAAGGCTACATAAATCAAAATGGGGTACTAAATTATCCCCACCATTAGACTTTCTATCCTCAGAAAGTAGTGAACCCACCCTTTGTCGAAAGAGTTCGGGCCACTGCTCGACCATCTCTTTCTCCCGCTCCCAAGTATCCTCTTTAATCTGACCATGCTACCACAAAATATGAAATAAACCAATGATTTTACCACACAATACTTTATCTTTCCTATCCAAAACCCGCACTGGCACATGCACCAACGAAGAATCCAGTTCTAGCTCAACATGATCCCATTGAATCACGTGGTCACGGTCCGGTTGATACTTTTTAAACTGAAACACATGAAACACATTATGCACCACACTAAACCTAGGTAGAAAATACAAATGATAAGACACCTCACCAACCTTCTCGAGAATCTCAAAAGGTCCAATATACCTCGGAGATAACTTTCCCTACTTCCCAAACCAACGATATTCCAACCTAGGAGATATCCTCAAGAAAACATGATCACTCACCTCAAACGAAAACGGTCGTCGATGATGATCCTCATATGATTTCTGATGACTCTGAGCCATCTTCATTCTCTTTTTTATCAACTTTATCTTCTCCATAGTCTCCTGGATAAGGCTCGGTCCAACCATCGAGGACTCACCGGTTTCCACCCAACATAGTGGAGAACGACATGGCCGCCCATACAACGCTTCAAATTGAGCCATATGTATGGATGCCTGATAACTATTATTGTACGAAAACTCAACCAACGACAAGTGCTCCTCTCACGAGCCACCAAAATCCATGACACAAGCCCATAATATATCCTCCAAAGTTTGTATCGTCCTCTCGGATTGACCATCCACCTGAGGGTGATACGTCGTGCTCATAGTCAATTGTGTCCCAAGGGCTTGCTGGAAGGATTTCTAGAAACGAGATGTAAACCTCGGATCTCTATCTAATAAAATTGAAACTAGAACACCATGCCTCTTAACCACCTCCCAGATATAGATTTTGGACAGATCCTCCACCGTATGAGATCCACAAATTGGAATGAAATGGTCCGACTTCGTTAGCCTATCCACTATCACCCAAATGGCATCGTGCTTTCTGACCATTCTTGGGAGACCTGTGACAAAATACATTGCTATTTGATCCCACTTCCAAATAAGGATTGTTAAATACTACAACATTCCTACTGGCCTCTGATGCTCTACCTTGACCTACTGGCAATTCAAGCATCTCGAAACAAACTCAGCCGCACTTCTTTTCATACCAGCCCACCGGAACTGCACCTTCAGCGCTTTATACATTTTCTAAATTCCAGGATGAACAGCCCACCTAGAATGATGATACGCCCTAAGAATATACTTCTGAAAAGAAACTGGTACAACCATCTGATTCCGAAAACACAAAACTGAATCTCTATTCAGTTTTCAACCCTCAATGGTCTCCCCACCATTGAGTCTCGACCCCATGGTCACACACTCAAAATCAGATATCTGTACCTCTTTAACCAAGCCAACCAAGTCAGTAATCAACAAAACTAGAAAGAAGACCGCTCTATCTCCCTAGTCCTCACATTCCAACCACATATCGGCTATAACCGACATCAATTTCCACTGGTTTGATGCCTGTTTTACCACCTGAGCATATGATTTTTACTTAATGCATCTGCCACCAAATTTCCCTTACCTGGTGTGTAAATTAAGTCAAAATCAAACATCTTTAGATATTACATCCATCTCATTTACCCCAAGTTCAAATCCCTTTGTGATAAAATGTGCTTCAAGCTCTTGTGATCTGTATATACCGTGAATTTCTCACCAAAAAGATAATGAAGCCACACTTTCAAAGCATGTACCACTACTACCAATTCCAAATCATGAGTTGGGTAGTTATTCTCATGCACTCTCAACTGTCGTGAGCTATACGCAACTACATGATTCCCTTTCATGAGAACGCACCCCAACCCTGATCCTGATGCATCACAATACACCACGTACCCTTTTCCTGGTTCTGGTAAAACCAAGATTGGTGCTGATGTAAGGCGACCCTTTAGCTCTTTGAAACACTGCTAACATTGTTCATTCCACTAGAATGGAACATTATTTCTTGTAAAAGTTTTCATCGGTGAAGCCAAACGAGAAAAATCATGAAACAAACGCCAATAATACCTCGCTAGACTAAGGAAACTCGGTATCTCAAACACATTCTTTAGCGGTTTCCACAAGATAACAACGTCTATCTTTTCTGGATCCACTGAAACACCCCTTTCAGAAATCACATGGCCAAGAAAACAAACTTCCTATATCCAAAAGTCACACTTTGACAATTTGGAATACAACCAATGATCCCTCAAGATCCCTAGAACTGTCTCTAAGTGCTGCTCATGTTCCACCCTTGTCTTTGAATACACCAAAATATCATCTACAAACACCACCAAAAATGAATCCAGATATCTCTAAAATATCTGATTCATCAATTCCATAAACACCGCTAGCACATTCATTATACCAAAGTGCATAACCACATATTCATAATGTCCATATCTACTTCTGAAAGCTGTTTTAGGAATATCGTCCTTCCTCACCCGCAATTAATGATATCCTGACCTCAGGTCGATCTTGGAGAACCACTTGGATCCACTCAACTGGTCAAACAAATCATCAATTCATGGAAGTGGACATCTGTTCTTTATTGTAACTTGGTTAAGTCTACAATAATCAATATAGAGCCTCAAAGTTCCATCCGCCTTTTTCACAAACAACACCAGTGCTACCCATGAGGACGTGCTAGGCTGGATAAAACCTTTGTTTTCTAATTCTTACTATTAGAATTTCAATTCCCGTAATTCAGTAGGTGCCATCTGGTAAGACAGAAGTGAGATAGGACTGGTCCCCAGAAGGAGATCAATCGTAAAATCCACTTCTCTTATGGGAGGTAACCCAGAGAATTCTTCAGAAAAAACATCCCTAAATTGATCCACCACTGCCGGAAGAACACTCTGTTCAACACACATTACCGATTATAACGACAACACCACCAACTGATATGATAACGTTCCCACTGCCGGTGGCAACAAACCCGTTGCACCTTGCCTTTCATGCCTCTCTCCTCTAAAGAGATGTCTAATGCCATCGTGTGTCTTAAAATCCATTGTTCACTCATCACAGTCGATGTGGGCCTTAAAATCCACCAGCCAATCCATTCACAGGATTATATCATACCCATCCATCTCAATCATTGAGAAATTCTACATTAGCTGAACCTCTCCCACAATGATACAACATTCTCTACACAAGAAGGCTCTACACTCTCTTCGACCCAGAGGAGTTTTAAGTTTTAAAACTGAGGGAATCATTTCTACCCTTAATCCCAGCAAATCAACCACACGTACAACAATAAAAGAGTGTGAAGTACTCGTATCAAACATCACTTGCATCAAGGTAGAATTTAAAAGAATAGTACCTCGCACCGTGGATGGTCCCGATTGATCATCCACCAAAACCTGCTCAGCTCCAAACACATGTTTTCTTGCCACAATCTACTCTTTATTGCCCTATTGAGGTGTCGTGGTATTCTAAGAATCACCATGACCCACTTTACTCTGTTGACGAGGGGTGTGATGTTGTCCCCATCCCATCGAAGCATATGACATATGTGATCCCTAAGAAGTATCACGCACACCCGACCTCAGAGCATTCTGACAATAATGCTTTATATGCCCCATCTACTTACAATTATGACATGCTTGAGGTTGTTCCATAAAATCTTGCTTGATGTGGCTTGTCGAACCACACTGAAAACATCTTGGTTTGCTCTGGGGCTTCAGAGGAAGATTCACCAATCTTGCCGTCGGATTATGTTCTATACTCCCACCCTGGGAATAAGTGTAACTCCTCTGCTTGAACCCAGCGTTAGAGTTCCCACTATTCCCCATGGGTACCACCATGCTTCCTCCGCCCAGAGCGCCCAACAGATCCCGCTCAGCCACCAAGGCTCTATTCACCATCTCTATGTAATCATCTATACATAGTAATACTATCTTTGAAAAGATTTATTGCCTTAACCCTGCTTCAAATATCCTTACCTTCAACAACGTGCTACCCACCACCTTGGGTGAAAACCTTACTGAGTTCATAAACTTAGCTGCATACTCCGTCACAGACATAATCTCTTGCTTCAAACTTAAGAAATCATCCTTACACTGAATTATGAACGTATGTGGGTAGAATTTTTTATTAAACAATTCCTCAAAGCCTTCCCACGTCACACCCTGGTCCGTTCCAGCTTGAACTACCAACTCCCACCACTTAAGGGAAATATCTTCCAACATATACATGGACAACTTCACTTTTAACTCTACTGGTGCTACGAAGAACTCAAAAATCTTGTTCATTCTATTCAACCATGCTTCTACCCTCTATGGATCTGAATCACCCCTGAAGATGGGTGGATTATGCTTTTGAAATTGAACCGCATGATCTGCATGCCTTGCTTCATCCATTTTATTTCCACTTTCCATAGCTTAGAAAGCATGCACTATGTTTTCCACTAGCTGTTGGTTCACCTGAGGCTCAGGTGCTACCACATTCTCAGCAGCCTCCTCCGGTTGGTCACTACAACGCCTACCCGGTTCCATTTCTATCAACATAAAACAAACAACCATGAGTCTCACTTCTATATACATCAAGAATTCTCATTTCTAATCATATTACACAACACCATCGCACAAGGCTTTCCACAAGTTCACATTTTCTATGTTTCACCATTTTGAAAAACAAACCATTTTCAAAATACCAATTTATTCACATTACAATTTCACACATTTGAAAAATCATTTCTCAATTCATCCCATAAATCATTATGCCCAATGAAATATTCATCCTAGTGGGAAGTCATTTCTACCATGCATGTCATGCTCATCTCATTGGCTACACCCACGACAATGAGATATCCAATGCCTATAAGTATCTCCAAAACACTTATGTACCCAACTCCCTGGTAACATAAAGTTCAACATAATATGGTTAGCTATATCTTTTTATTCTATACATTCCAAGTTCTGACATTCCTACACCTTGATACCATCCCGACTCAAGGAATAAACCACAAAAAATGTCAACTCCAAATATGAGAATCAACTGCAAAGGACCGAAAAAGCTAATACCACTTGTAACACCCTGCCCCTACCTCATTGGCTTGAGGAGTTGGTGATGGTTACTTGGCCTTAAGCGACGTTCCCAAGGCACGAAAGGCTGGTAATAAATTTCGAGGGCTTCGAGAACAAATTGGGGAATGATTTTCCCTTAAGAAAAAACCAACCAAACCCTCCACTATCAATCACTATATGATGCATGTCAACCAAACCATTCAAGCATGTATTCCCAAAGGACAACCAAGTTTTTATAAAATACAACCTAAAACCAATACAACCAATACCATATCAGAGTACTATGTGGAAGACTCAACAAAAGACCCAAAATAAGCCAAGGCACACTCCATGGCTCCACACCAAGCTCCATGCTCCAAGATCCACCTAGATATCATGATGCACCACTAAAGGAGGGTGATGCCTTACCTTTTCCCATGTCACGGTACACAACATCTACAAAGACACCAACGTGCCAAATCAGGGGGTGAGTACTAAAACTCAATAGTTTTTCCCCAAATGACTTCCCTACACATGCCACTAGGATAAAACCGTTAGCACATTTATATAAAATAATTTATATAAAATAATCACAAGTACAACCATTTTCATAGGCCAAACATGCCCTTACCAAGCCATCACACCCAACCAAACAATCAAGGGAAATCCAACCAAGCATTCCACAAGCCATTTCATCATTCACACACCAGCACAACAATTTCCAACTTGCAAAGAAATGCACAAAAAACAACCAAATAGTGGAGTTTCCATCCAACCCATTCACACATTCACACCTACAATCAAAATGGTGGAGCTTTTGTCCAACCCGTTCACCCATTCACACCTAGTGGTACTTCCCGACCACAACCAAATGGTGGAGCTTCCATCCAACTCGTTCACCCATTCACAACTAGCGGTACTTCCCGACCACTACCCACATGGTGGTTCTTCCAACCACTATCCATCACCTTTTATAGTGAGACTTCCCGCCCACTTCCACACAACATTCCATTCAAGACAAACCAAGCATAAACCCACCAAGGTCACAACATCATGCAATCAACCCATTCTATTACATATCAATCCACTTCAATAAATCACCCATTTATTGAAAATCATTTTCCATGCCAAAAAACATTTCAATAAAACAACCTCTTTATTGAAAACCATTTCCATAAATCATTTTCACAAATCAAACATAGAATCCCATTTTAAAATCCCCATTTTAAAATCCACAACAAAAGCATTTCACCATAAAACCCCCTTTTTACCAAAAATCCCCAAAATGGATTTTCAACCATATTTTCACATAAAAACACAATTAATTTCAATCCAACCAAATTAATTTTAACCAAAAACCACTATCTCAAACCAATTGGAGTCGAGAGATAATCCACTTACCTTTAGGGTTCCCGAGAAATCGACCCACAAGCCACTGCACCTCAAATCTAGCGAACGCACCGCCAAAACCTCTCTAGATCCCCTTCCCTAACCATCACAAGCCTTAAAATCATCATCCAAGGCAACCACAACCCTAGATATACACACAAAAAGTGTATATCTAGAAAACCAAGAAAGAGGGAGATGTGGATCTAGAGGAAAACACAAATAAACCAAGAGGAGAGACTTACCCGGGAGAAACCACCTTCAATCCGCCAAGAAACCTCTTCAAAATGCTTCCAAAACGAGTGGGAGAGCCCCTCCAACCATTGAAAACCGAAGAACCCGAGTGAGAATAATTTGGGATAAAATTTGGAGAGGAATGAGGCAAGACCGAGCGAGACCGGGTTTTAAAACCCTATTTTTAAGTGATTGCACAGTTAGTCCGCACGGTTTGACAAACTGTGCGCTAACCGTGCGCATGCTACTACCTCGAGAGAAAGGGTCCACATGGTTTCATTTCACGGTTTGTAAAACCGTGCACAGGCCATGCGAAGCCTACTGTCTCCCCCTGTACGGTTTTCTGGAGCATCTGCACGGTTTCCCCTAACCGCGCTCAAACCGTGCTCCCTATGCAAAGCCTCCAAACTCATCCAAAACCATTCCAAACTATCCAAACCTCTTCCCAACTCATTCCATGAACTTTAAACACATAAAAATGCATAAAAAGGCTACATACCTCAAACCGAGGGTACTACAATTTATTTATCCAATTTAATCCAATTATGCCATTTATTTAGCCAATTTAGGCCAATTTTGTCCAATTGAGGCCAATTGAGGCCATTTAGTCCATTTAGTACATTTAGGACAATTATTCCATTTAGTCCAATTATACCATTTAATCAATTTCGTCTATTTAATCCAATTAGGCCAATTAGAACATTTAGGCCAATTAGGCGAATTAGTCAAATTAGGCCAATTATGCCAATTATGCTAATTAGGTCATTTAGGCCATTAGGCCATTTAGGCCATTAGGCCATTAGGCCATTAGGCCATTAGTACATTAGGACATTAGGACATTATTCCATTAGTACATTAGTCCATTAGTCCATTAGGACATTAGGCCATTAGTCCATTACGCAATTAGGCCAATTGGCCAATTGGCCATTAGGCTATTAGGCTATTAGTCCAATTGGACATCAGGTCATTAGGATATTAGGCCAAATGGATAATTAGGTCATTAGTCCATTAGGCCAATTGAACATTTGACCAATTTTTCATTAGGAAATTAGGCCAATTGGCTAATTGTACATTAAGCCAATTGGACAATTAGTCCATTAAGCCAATTGGCCATTAGGCCAATTGACCATTAGACCATTAGTCCGTTGGGCCATTAGGCCATTAGTCCATAGGACAATTGGCCATTAGTCCAATAGGACAATTTTCCATTAGTATATTAGTATATTAGGCCAATTGTCTAATTAGGCTATTAGTCCATTAGGCGAATTATCCAATTAGCCATTAGGACATTAGGCATATTGGTCGTTAGGTCATTAGGCCATTAGGCCATTAGGCTAATTTCCCAATTGGCCATTAGGACATTATTTCAATTTCTTGTTATTACATTAGTCCATTAGGCCAATTGTACATTAGGTAATTAGTCCATTAGGCCATTAGAAATATTATCCATTAGGCCATTAGGCCAATTGGAAATTAGGCCATTAGGTCAATTGGACAATTAGTCATTATGCCATTATTCCAATTGTCCAATTGTCCATTAGGCCATTATCCCAATATGCCATTAGAACATTAGTACATTAGGCCATTAAGACGTTATTATATGAGGACAATTAGGTATTAGGCTATTAATCCATTAGTCTATTAATCTATTAGGCCATTATTCCATGAGGACAAGAGTCCATGAGGCTAATTGGACAATTAATCCATTATGAAAATTTTCTAATTGTCCATTAGGCAATTAGTCCAATTGATCATTAGGACATTAGGCCCTTAGGACAATTGGAAAATTTTCTAGTTGGTCAATTAGGCTATTATGGAATTAGGACAATTGGAAAATTATCTATTAGGCTATTATACCAATTTACCATTAGGTTATTAGGCCATTGGGACAATTGGCTATTAGTACATTAGGACAATTGTCCATTAGACTATTAGTCCATTGGGCCAATTTTCCATTATTCCATTAGACTAATTGGATATTATTCCATTAGGCCAATTGGCCATTATAACATTAATCCATTAGGCTATTAGGCCATTAGACTATCAGGAAAATTGGCCATTAGACCCTTACATCAATTATAAAATTGGCCATTAAACAATTAGTACATTAGGCCAATTAAGTCAATTGTCTAATTAGGCCATTAGGACATTTGGACAATTGGATAATTGTCCATTAGGTCATTGGGCCATTAGGCTAATTTTACATTAGGACATTAGGCCATTAGGCCAATTGGACATTATTCCATTAGTCCAATTTTCCATTAGTCCATTAGGCAATTAGGTCAATTTTCTATTAGGCCATTATTCCAATTGGCCATTAGGCCAATAGTCTAATTGGTCATTAGTCCATTAGTTCAATTGTGCAATTTTTCATTAGCACAATTAGTCCAATTGACCATTAGGCCAATTTTACATTAGTCCATTAGGACAATTGGTGATGAGTACATTAGGTCATTAGGATATTAGTCCATTAAGAAAATTGGTCATTAGACCATTAGTCCAATTTTCCATTAGTCCAATTGTCCAATTGAACAATTGGAAAATTTGATAATTGGCCATTAGGCCTTTAGTCCATTAGGACATTAGTTCATTATACCATTAGGAAAATTGGCCATTAGGCCATTATCACAATTGTCCATTAGGACATTAGGCCATTTTGATATTAGGCCAATTGACCATTAGGCCATTACATCAATTGGCCAACTGTTCATTGCGCAAATTGGTTAATTTTCCATTAGGACATTAATCCAATTGTCAATTAGGACATTAGTCCATTAGGACAATTGGACAATTGGCCATTAGGACAATTAGTCCAATTTTCCAATTAGTCCATTAGGAAATTAGGCCATTAGACTATTAGAAAATTAGGCCATTAGGCCAATTGGCTATTATGACATTAGACTAATTGGTTGTTAGGCCATTGGTACAATTTTCCAATTAGCTAATTGGACATTAGGCCATTAGGCCATTAGACCAATTGTCCATTAGGATATTATTCCAAATGGACATTAGTCCATTAGGCCATTAGGACATTAGGACATTAGGACATTAGGCAATTAGTCAAATTGGACTTTAGGCAATTAGTCCAATTGGACTTTAGGACATTAATTCAATTGACCATTAGGCCATTGGGACATTAGGAAAATTGGAAAATTAGGTCATTAATTCATTAGTACAATTGGAAATTAGGCCATTAGGATAATTGGATATTAGTCTATTAGGCCAATTAGCCATTAGGCTATTAGGACATTAGGCTAATTATCCAATTAGGCCATTAGTCCAATTGGACATTAGTCTATTTGGACAATTGTCCAATTGGATAATTGGATATTAGGCTATTAGTCCATTAGGAAAATTTTCTATTAGTACATTAGGTCATTGGGCCAATTGGATGTTTGGCCATTAGACCATTAGGCCATTAGGCGATTAGGCCGTTAGGCCATTAGGCTAATTGTCCATTAGGCTATTAGACAATTATTCTAATAGTACATTAATCCATTAGACCATTATGACATTAGGAAATTAGGACATTAGTCCATTAGGACATTAGGCCATTAGGACATTAGGCCATTAGGCTATTAGAACAACAGTCCATTAGTACAATTGGCCATTAGGCCATTAGGACAATTGTCCAATTGACCATTAGGTCATTTGAAAGGGGTATTTTTAGCCTTATATTAAAGATATTAATGACAATAAAACTTAAATTTCAGCATGAAAATATAATTGAGTAAAAATATAAATCTAGATATTATTTCTATTCATATTAAAGTACCTAGATCTTATCATGATGGGGAATTGTAGTACACCCCAAAGTGTAAAAATATGACATTGAATCTTTGTTTTTTTTTTGTTTTTTTCTCGACGCATCCTAAAAAAATAAACACAAGTAATAATAATTAAATTTTATATTTAAACCATTAAAGTTTAGAAATACCTTAAACTCATAACTCTTCTAATATTAGATCATTTCTTGATATTTTTTTGATGTATAGTTGGGGAATATTGCTACACCCTCTAAATCATAATTGAATCCACTATTCCAACCAACATATAACTTGTGTTTATATGATCTATAGAACTCCCTAAGATCCACCATCCTTGAAACCTTAGCAGCTTCACCATGAGGAAAGTTAAACTGATGCTGCAACGAACATGTTAATTCATATATATACAAAAATAATATAGATATAAATTTAACATTTTTTACCCATATCTCTACCCATTATTTCTCCTTGATTTTATTATTGATATAACTCCATAATGCTAGTTTCATTGAAATGATATAATTGTACCTAGATAAATTTCCCATGAAAATTCTATAATGCTTTGAATTTTTACCTATCATTGGGTTGTCTTTATTATAATCCACCATTATTTGTGTTTGTAGATTCAGGGATTCATGCATACAGGTGCTCCCACATAGCCTACTAAAAGATCCCACTAAATAAAATCAAAGGAAAATAGAAGAAGAATTAAGTCATTGTAAAATAGGAAAATAATGTTGTGATATAATTTGAAACACTTGTAATAAAAAAACCTGATGTAGGATGCTCATTAGGATCTGATGGATTAGTTTTCTATCCTAAATCAGTATCCTTTGATGGATGTGCTTGTTCCAATGCATGATTTGGGTGATCTGAATACACTAAAGTGGAGATAAAGGAAAAGAATCATCAGGTCTTGGATGGATAGTAGGAAATGGAGGTGGCATAGACATTGTAGGATATGGGTCGTAGGTTTGGGGATGCATCAAAGGATATGGATATGGTAAAGGTAGGAACATCCTTGTAGGTGGTGTAGAAATGTTATGGGAAGAAGGGGCTAAATGAGATGATGACAGAGGCATGGGTGGGAACATCTTTGGAGGATCAAGTGTAGGATGGAAATGTGTGGTATATGGGGTTTCCTCTGGTGGGTCATGGTGGGAATGGGTATCACAGGTGCCTTGTCTTTCTCTAGGAGCTCCCCCGCTCAGACCCAAGAAAGTAGGCTGAGCAGGACTGAACTCTAGTTCAAATGAATGTCCTTAAATATTTTTGATAAAGAATAAGAAAATTAAATTAATTTTAATTAAAATTAAAAATATTACAATTATTATACTCACTATAATATGTAGAGGAGGCAACCAGTGCTTACTCATATGTTGATCAGTATCAAATAATCACTTCCTTCAAACTTCTTTAGTATTTTTAATAATCTACATAATAATGAAATATAAATTTTTTAAAAATACTTTTAAAAAATCATGCATAAAAATTATAAGTCAATGAAGTCATAAACAATTTTATAACATGTTTTAACATCAATAATTTAAAACCATGTTATACATTTTTTAAAAACATTTTTTAACATCAATAATTTAAAACCATGTTATACATTTTTTAAAAACATTTTTTAAAACCAGTTTTCTGAATTGAGATAAATCTAATTAAATGAAATGAAACCAAAAAATACTAAAAACCAATATATCATTCCAAACTAAAACTAAATTAAAGAAATTATATTCATATCAACCTGAGAAACCCATGTCAAGGTAAACTAAATGAACTGTGAACATATATGGTTGCTTCTATATATTACCCACAACTACTTTAGGTTAAACATCAACTCCCATAATGAGACAATTTGAGTCATCAAATAAAATATTTTGGTCAACATCAATGGGGTAATCAGTGGTTTAAATTTTTTCCCCACCATAATAAAAAATATTTCTTGGTATTACTTCGTTAATGACACTGTAATCAGGTATCAGATGATCTTTCACATAACACTTTTTTCCATTGATGCCAAAAATATATGGTTCATCGGTGGCTAGGAATTGACTCATGCCAATAACTCCATGCCATATAATTGAATCAATCTATTTACATTTCATCATAGTGACTTGACCATGATAGTATTAATCCAATAATAATATTTTCTCAATAATTCCATAATAATACATATTTTCATATCAAGGTTGATTATCTGATGTACGGTAATAACAATCCAATATAGTAGTTAACATAATTCCATAATGTTGTGTTCTCATTTTCACCACTCGATTAGTTGTAACAAATTTATACCCATTTATTATTAAATATTTTCATTCACGAACCAATGAATTGGGACCAAAATACAATTTTCTTAATTCTTGAGAAATGAAGTGAACAGTTAAACTCAATACCTAAAATATATATGAATAATACAATTAAATGAATATCTATATTTTAATTTAATTAATGTAATGGTAATTTATTTGATTCTAACAAATCAAGAAACTTTTTACAATGCAAAGCCTCACTCCTTCTCAAAGGAAAAAAAATCAATTAACTCTACTTATAGTTTATTTATATTCCCTATATAAAATGATAATAAAAGTTTAAGGTATATGTGAAATAACATAGTATGAGATAACATATAAATATTCAAATTACTTACTTGATATAGTTATTTAACAAACCACAATTAAATAAGACTGTGTGATGTGCCATATCCTGCTCTTCAAGGCTAAATGTAGCCAATGTATATAACCCATAAATTAATCCTATTTTGGGAAGTGATGTAAATTAGGGATCAATTAACCCATACTACTCATCTTAATTTCTCATTGGATGGTTTTGTCTTGTTCTCACATCAGACAAATACATTAAACAAAAATCCATACATTCTTGATCCAGATAACCTCTCATAATGGAACCTTTAGGATGATTCTCATTTGAGACATAATATTTCATTGTGCGCATATTTATTTTAGTAGGATACATCTACTGAAAAGAAATGGGTCCCCCAAGAAGTGTTTCAATTTTAATATGGACTATTAAATAAAGCATGCAAGTGGGAAATGATGGAGGAATTTTTTTTCCAACTTGCACAAAATTAATGGCGACTCTTGCTTCATTTTTATCAAGAAATACTTAGACAACTTTTTACCACAAAGGTATCTAAAAAATTTCATGAGTGAATCACTTTCAACCTTAAATTATTGGATATAAAATTCCCGATTTCTATTGGAATCAATCCATAAAGAAGGATGTGATAATCATAAGTTTTTAGGTATTTTATTTTCAAATCCCTTATATTGACTTATTTAGATATGTTGTTAGAATAGCTATTGGGAACCATGATATTCTACAATACTTCCAGAAATTGATTTTTATCTAATGGTGTCATCCCATAAGAAGAAAAAGTATCTTTCCATTTGTTTTCACTAATGCACATAGGATGCAGTTATGGTCGAATACCCCAATCCAATAAGTCTCAATGAGATCAGAAGTCATATTTGGTCTTCCCCGGGATATTTAGAATAATTGAAAGAAACATTTCGCATATTTTTTTAAAATTTTAATTACAACTAAATAATTAAATAAAAAATTGGTAGACCAATATGGAAACTCAAAAAATATACTTATATTTTTTCAATTATAAGTGGCTTCAGTGTCAACATTCTTCATATTTTTAAATTTCATATGACCTTTGTCGAATAAAAAACTGAAATCTTTCAATTCATTTAGAACATCAGTTCCTGACGTACGTTGAGATATTTGCTCAGTGTCAATTACATTATCAAACCTCTAGTGATTCTTCCTGTATTGATGATTCATTGGAAAGAATCGTTGATGACCCATTAAACTAAAACTACAATGATATTTAATCCTTCTCAATCATGTATTCTTCATATAAATAGGACATGATAGTTTTCACTTCGTGATCCAACCATATATCATTTCATAAGCAGTGAAATCATTTATAGTCTATATAAGGGAAACACACATATGAAATATATTTTTTGAAGAAGCATCGAATGTGAGCACACCCATATCACACAGTTTCTTTAACTCTCTTATTAAAGGTTTCAAGTAGACTTATATATCATTTCTAGGATCATAAGGTCGAGATATTAGTATACTCAATAAAGTAAAATGTTTTTTCGTACACATCCATGGAGGAAGATTATAGACATGAATAAAGACTGGTCACATGTTGTGAGCAGTAATAATCTGACTAAATGAATTAAAACTATCACTGGATAGACCCAACCTGATATTACGCACCTCGACTACAATATCTAGATGTTTTGTATCAAATTTATATCATGATAATCCATCTGTAGGATGAACCAACTCATTATTACCTTTAATTCTCTCAACATCATGCCATCGTATATTGGTTGAGATTTATACAGACATGAATAGATTTTGAATCCTAGGAGTCAATGGAAAATTACACATGAAATTACTTGAAACATGAGATGGTGTTCCATATGTATTTTCTTTCCATTGAGATGTACCAAATTCTATACAATCATTAAGATCACCTATTTACTCTGAAAATAAACTGTAATATTTTGAACGAGCATGTATTTTATTAGTAAAAAACAAGATATTCTTAATTAACTTCCATGACTTATAATTATTTGAGTAAATATCTACACCATCAAGAATAAATTCCTTAAAAATGGTAAGAATATAATCAATAGTGGTATTATAAATTCCATAAATGGTTTTTCTGTGATATAACCACATTAAAAATTCAAAATATATCATTTTAGTACATTCCTAATATACAAGAGTTCTGCTATCATCCATTAATTTTTTAACTCTCTAAACATCATCATATTTAGTCTTTTCATCATGTGTATTGATATCATTTCCTTCTTATACTACTGTATTATCTCTCTCATGATGATTCAAAAATGTAAACCAATCAAATATCAAATTCTTCATACCACTTATTTCTTTTTGTTTATGAATAGTATAAGATTATCTTGTGTCTTCATTATGATAACAAACATAATAGTTTGTTTAAAATACATATTTTTTTATATGGTAGCTAACTTCTTCCATGATTAACCATGGTCTTCCAACACAATTATAACATATACACAATATAAAACCTCTATCTTAAGCATTTTTAAATGAAAAATCTAAAAAAATCCAAATTATTTAGAAACTCAGTTGAAATCCTCTCAGTATGATACATATATCTTCTTATCCATTATATTATAGGGGGAAAAGTTATGTTACAATAAATAATGTAAACCATAATTAAAAAAATCATTACAACAAATTTGAATATGAAAGTCATCAAAGAAACTAAGATTTTTAAAATAACAAAAATATATCCAAATTTTAGAAAAAGAGAGGGAATCCCAAAGTTATATGATATATGAAATGCAAAAAAAAATTAGAAAAAAATTACTCATCTCTAATTAGAAAGGATTCATTTATAATTCCAAATGTAATTATAATCTTAAGGAGATGTTATGAATGGAATAGATTCTATAACCATGTTACTTTAATGATGTAAAGATCATGTTCAATCAAAACACTTATGTAATGTCCCATAATTTCTATGTAATTTTATTTTATTTATATAGAATTATTTTGAGATCAGACATTGAGACGGTGTACGATTCCAAGGCCCGAAGTTCCCGGAATGATCCGTCAAAAAATGTTAATATTTAAATAGCATGTGTGAGAATTTTTCTTGAAAAAGTGGAATAAATCCTAAAAAGATTCCCCAATCAGAAATCTGAGGGCACCGTTTCTTTTAGGATGGCGGGTTTACCCTAGGTGTGACTTAAGTTTAGTCGGCACAGGCCTCCAGTGAGAAAACCCTGAAAATGGCATAACTCAAAATAAAATAATTAAATGAAATTATTTTATTTTTCAAATACTTATAACTCACAAATACTGACTCAGATTAAAAATCCAAGACCACCATTGAACTCGCAAGGGTATGCTTTCCTTAGGCAGATCCTCACATTGTCTGGCGTGGGCCAACAATGGAAGTTAGTTTTTGGCCATAAATAAAATAATTAAGTAGCAATTATTTTATTGTAAAATCATTATAACTCCTAAATGGTAACTCAGATTGAAAATCCGAGAGTACCATTGAAATCGTGGGGGTGTGTTTCCCTTAGGAAGAGCCTAACCTCGACCGGTGCAGGTTAAAGGTGAAAGTTATTTTTTGAACTTTTTTAAGGTTCATTTAAATAAAAGTGCAAGCGAGTTTTTATAAATTTTGAACTAGTGATTGGATTGAAAATATTAGGGCACCATTGAACTCTGAACATCAGGATTCACCTATAAATGGCTTAAATTTGACCAGAAAGGGTCAAACAGAAAAGTTATTTTTCAGACTTTTTGGAAAATAATAAAATAATTCTAAAAAGTTATTTTATTTATTTTCTTAATCGTTGAGCAACAGACAGAGACATTTCATTTCACCAATGAGGCAATGACATGACACATTAATGGAGCTCATTAATGGCTCATTAACACGTAGTGTAACATCGCTTTAATGACACGTAATAGCGACGCTGTTTCATAAAGGAAATCGTGTAACAACGCGACGTTGCAGCGTAACAGAAACGTTGTGACATGTTTCCTTTTTAATAGTTAACACGTTGGTGGAAAGAGGGAAAACTATGCGGATTCTCTGACAAACCTCTGACATATTTCCTCCCCAACAAAGAATGACAAACGCTGGTGGACGTCATCGACTTCGACGTACCTCAAATAACGATGAAGGCCATTGACCTCTTGGACCCTCTAGGATGAAGCGCTATGGTAATGAACGTCAATGAGGTAGAGGTTATTTGATTTTAAAGTTATTCTTCATTCCTTTTTTTGAAAACGAAAAACACATATCAACCCACGAACAGGTTGATCCACAGATCATGTGTTCTAGCAGAAGGGTAAATTTGTTCGAGAATTCTCTATCAAAGATTCAAACATCATTTTTCTTGATTAAACTAAAACACCATGGACCTTTACCTTATTTAAACCTCTAATGCAGAGGGCGCAAGCCGACACGAACAAGGCCCGAGCACCTCCGTCGAGTGTGTTCTTTGTGGTTTCCCCCTCAAAGTGGCGGAAAGATGATTCTGGGAGATTTGTGGGGAAGAGGACATTCCCCATAGAGCATAGGCATAGGTGACATGAAGAACAGACCAACGGAGCGCGTTCGGTGGTCTGTCGAATAATCTGTCGGTGCGCCGTCGACGGTGGCGGCGGCCCGCAGTGGTGGCTGCGGGCAGTGGGGACAGCGTGCTTGTCAACGCACCATGGTGGTAGGAGGTCATGGTCGGCCGACTGCAGTGGTAATGGGGAGACGCGACGCCCACCTGGAGCCACATGGAGGGACGTTCCACGTCCGAGCTATTCAAGAAGCTGGTGAGCCGCGGTCCCTTGACCGCGGTAGGAGGGGCCCATGCATCTGCAGGGCAGCTGAGGCCGGACGCGGTAGCCGGCCACGTCTCGGCTGGACGACACACAACCAGCTCACCCTGCGGCTGGGCTTCAGGCTGGCGGGCGGCACCCCCATCCAGCGGGCCACTCCCATGCCTAGCGGGTCAGACCCGCATCGATGGGCCGGTCCCGCGCCCAGTGGGTTGGACCCGTGCCAGCGAGTCGGTCCCATGCCCAGCGGGTCGGACCCGCGTCGGCGGGCTGGACCCATGCCTAGTGGGCTGGACCCATGCCTAGTGGGCTGGACCCATGCCTAGTGGGCTGGACCCACACCGGCAATCCAGACCCGTGCCCTTCAGGTTGGGCCAGACGAGACTAGGTTTCCAGGCAACACGGCAAGTTGGACCCCTGACCAAATTGGGCCAGACCCAGCGAGGCCCATTGGGCCTGGCCCACTAGCTTGACCGGACCAGACCTACCCTGACCTGAACCAGGTCAGGTCAGGCCATTCAAATTAAACTGTGGCATGTGTTACCCCCATGCCGGGAGGGTTGGGTCAGTCCAATCGGGTCGGACCGGGCACAGACGCAACCAACCCTTGATTACTAAAACGCTAATAACTCACAGAATAGGTGTCTTCTTGATGCATCATCTGTGGTATGAGGACCCTTGAGATGAGGCGGTCCTTATGAGATACTATATGGAAGTTTTGGTATTGGTTGGTGTGTATTTGGGTTGGATCAGACTCTAATCCAACCAGAACCTTTTTACTAAAATTCTCATATCTTACAGACCGGGCGTTCGTTCTGCGCATCATCTATTGAGTTAGAACCCTTAAAATGACATGGTCCTTTGGGTTATTCTATGTGGGACTTCGTGGTGGTTAAGGTATGATCGATGGATCTAGCAGCAACTGTGTGGATCCTTAGTGGCCCGAGAGATGAGCAACAGTCGTGTGGATCCTTAGTGGCCCGACAGACAATCAATAGCCATGTGGATCCCTAGTGTCCCAACATAAGAGAAATAGCCATGTAGATCCTTAGTGGCCTGGCAGGTGATCATTATCTATGTGGATTATTAGTGGCCCGGTAGGTGAGCAGCAGCCGTGTGAATCCTTAGTAGCCCAACAGACAAGCAGTAAACTTGTGGATCCTTAGTGGCCCAAAAGATGATAAGCAATTCATCAGGGATGAGTCCCTCAACATTACAAAACCTTCATCACTATAGCTGATGAACCTTCTTCCTATGCTTTAAATTGTACCTGGGGTGAGTTGTCCTTTCTTTGTGGCTGTACTTTGTGGCTTTGCCTTATGGTTGCTTTGTGGTATTTCTCCTTAGTGGAATGGGGTACCCTACTGAGTACCGTGTTACTCACCCCTACACAGGATTAACCTAGATGCGTTATGTCTTGTGCAGATGCCGAAAATTTCATCAGAGGACTTGGTGGCCTAAGAGCAGGTGGGGCCCAGTAGGATCAGACAGACATGACATACTACTTAGACTTCCAATAGATTCACTACTCTTACTATCTGGTGGGGTTTTCAGTGGATGGCTACCCAAGTCCCTTTGTACTTTTCTGTTTTTAGTTCTTCTATTGGGTTTATATTCTGGTCCACTTGTTTTCAGTTGTACTTGTACTCGACACCTGTTTCAGTATACTTATTTTTTCCCTTTCAGCTTGTGGGACGTGGTTGGGCGCGTGTGTGTATACAGGTACTTATAAAAATTCCTCCCACTTGTAGGCTGACGCCTTTGGTGGTAGTTTCCAACCCCTGGCCTTCGGGAGACAGGCTTGGGGTATGTCACGGCACGAGCCCCAGGGAATGGGTTGTGACAAAGTGGTATCATAGGTGGTCGGTTCTACCTCAGAGATCGAGAGTTTTTGTTTTTTTTTAGGGAAATAGTGTTAAATATTGTGAGTCTTAATTTTATATTTGGAGAGTCTAGTGTTAGTTTGGCGGCTGACTTATCCATACACCAAGACCTTGAATTATGCTTTTCATCTCAATGCATAAAAACACTAGTTGCAAAAGTGTCTCCTTATGTTATTTTGTATAAGAGTCAGATCACCAGGTATAATCTATTAACCGTGGACCATATTGATCTATTTTAGGATGCCTCCACATAGATAGTTAGCTAGGCTTTCGATACGTGGTCGAGAGGACATCCCGCCTAGTGATGAGGCATTCTTTCAGGGACCGGTGCTAGAGATGGCCCCACCGGGTGGTATATTGGTGTTACCACCACCCGTTGATTAGCTAGCAGGCCCACCTCCAGTGGTTCAGGTGGATGCATCTTTCCAGACCGAGTCATGGATGACTCTTTTGGCACTTAGTGATGAGACACAAGGTTTGAATGTGTGTCATGGGCATACGAGGAAACGATCACCCGAGATGGAGGGTCAACAAGACCTACATATTGTAGGTGCGCAAAGTAATCCATGGAACCAGAGGGTCCATAGGAGGGAATGTTCTATTTTTCAAAAGGGAAGGCTTTGCTATGCTTATCGTGAAAAGGGATATCTCGTGTGATATTTTCCCACCATTCATGTTATAGGTTAGGATAGGAGATAGTTGCAGACTATCGAGGCTTATGACCCCAGGACTCTAGGGATGAATCAAGGTATGATGCGTGTCTTTCTAATTTAACTGTAGTATTGATAGACACTTGTACTAGTGTTTTCTCTTTCCTACCACTTCTTCTTGTTTGATACCTAGAGGTTCCAGTTAAGACTATTGACTTGAACCTCGTGTTTAGAGACTCCTACTAGGGGAGACCCAATGACCACACACTGGTGCCGACAGTGTGACCTGACTCTTAGAGGCGAGAGTATCAGTTGGGATCTCTTGGTAGTAGCGTCAAGGCCTTACGACATCATTCTTAGTATGGACTAGTACTATTCATGTCAGGATTGACTGTATTAGGAAAAGGATGCAGTTCATCCATAGAGATGGAACCGGATTTCCCTTTATCGATAGAGGGGAAATCCTTGCAGATCTTAATGGCTTGGGTAGAGGAGGGTGTAGCCAATTCCTATTCAGTTGGCTAGTTTGACCCTCAATGTAGTGAATGTAATGAGTCCTCAAGTTCCTTAGTGACAGTAGAGTATAAGGACTTCTCCCTTGAATATTTTCCATGTTTTCATCTTTGTTGAGAGTTAAACTTTTTCTTTTATCCGTACCGTGGGACGACAGTGATATCTACATCAACATATCAAATGGCTCCCACAGAGCTCCATTAATTGAGGGTACAACTGGAGGACTTGTAGGAGAAGGGCTTCCTGAGGCCTAGTGTTTCACCATGGGCATCCCCAATATTGTTTTCCAAGAAGTTAGATGGGATTTTGAGGTTATTCATGGACTATCGGCGCCTGAACCAGGTGACTGTGAAGATTAACCATCCACTGTCAAGGATTAATGACATCTTAGTGTACTCGACGTCCAAGGAGGAGCATTCTACACACCTGAGGATGGTCCTGGACACACTCCAAGATCACCAGCTTTATGGTAAACTCTCGAAGTTCCAGTTTTGGATATGGGAGGTCCACTTTCTTGGGCACGTCATCTCGGAGGCTGGAGTTGCAGTGGACCTGGAGAAGATAAAGGTAGTGCTAGCTTGGGAGCCACCCATGAATATGGATGAGGTGTGGAGTTTCCTATGGTTGGCTGGGTACTACCAGAGGTTCGTGCTTGAATTTTCTAGAGTAGCAGCACCCTTTTTAGCTTTAACACGGAAGGGGAAACCCTTCGTGTGGATGGAGATATGCCATCAGAGTTTCTAGGAGTTGAGGCAGAGACTGAAGAGTACCCCCCATCTTGAGACTACCTGAGGAGGGCGTTGGGTATGTAGTTTTCTACGACACATCAGGGACCAGAATGGGTTGTTTCCTGATGCAGGAGTGATTGGTGATCAGCTACGACTCATAGTAGTTGAGGAAGT
The DNA here is from genome assembly GCA_963277665.1 of Viscum album. Classification (NCBI taxonomy): domain Eukaryota; kingdom Viridiplantae; phylum Streptophyta; class Magnoliopsida; order Santalales; family Viscaceae; genus Viscum; species Viscum album. Next base: position 1,297,988,854 of record OY728140.1, on the reverse strand, counting down.
ATGAGCAGAACTACATGACCCATGACATGGAGTTAGCAGCAACGGTCTTTTCTTTGAATATGTGGTGGCACTAATTGATGGGTGAGTGTTTTATAGTCTACTTAAATCACAACTATCTCAGGTATATATTCTCCCAGAAGGACCTAAACTTGAGACAACGATGATGTCTAGAGTTCCTCTAGAACTATAACTTTGATATAGTCTATACTCCTTGGAAGGGGAATGTGGTATCAGACGCACTTAGTAGGAGGATCAATTTGTAGCTATTGAGTGAGTCGATAGAGAATCTAGCCGTGATGCAGATATCCTTCATGGATGATGATGGAGTAGCCTACCTTCAGTTAATGATTTTCACTCCCCCGCTCTTACAACGAGTCATAGAGGCACAGTTTGTGGATATTGACTGTGAGGCCCGACGTGCTTAGTTATCCTCAGGACAAGATCCTGATAGATTTTCAATAGGTGGGGAGCACGTCATCCTCTTCAAAGGACACACTGTAATACCAGTGACATTATGGGAGGAGGTGTTTAGGGAGTTCCATACATCCCCTTTAGTAGTACATCCTCATGTGGTGAATATATACCATGACCTCTGACATTAGTACTAGTGGCCAGAAAATGGATACCCTTGGAGTTTGGGGAGGGAGACCACGTTTTACTTCAGGTCTCACCCCGATAGGGATTGCAGATTTTTGGCAGGGGAAGCATGTTCTCCATGTGTCTCAGCTGAGGAGGTACGTGCATGATCCATCACACGCCATTGACTAGGGTGTGCTAGACATTGATGATGGGGAGACGTTTGCGGAATTATTGGTGGAGATAGAGGATCGGCAGGAGAAGTTCCTTTGTGGATGGTATATTTCTATAGATCATGTTCGGTGGAATCACGAGAAGCCCCATGAGAGCACATGGGAGCGGGAGGCCCAAATTCGTGCTCAGTGCCCCCATCTATTTGTTTTCCTTTGTTTTGGATTTTGGGGACGTAAAACCCTAAGGTGGGGAGAATTTAATGTCCCATAATTTCTGTGTAATTTTTTTTATTTATATAGAATTATTTTGAGACCAGGCACTTAGACGGTTTGTGATTCCGAGCCTCGGAGTGCCCATAATGATCCATCCAAAAATGTTAAGCTTTAAATAGCACACGTGAGAGGTTTTCTTAAAAAAGTGGAATAACTCTTAAATGGGTGCTTATATCAGAAATCTGAGGGCACCGTTGCATTCAAGATGGCGGTTTTACCCTAGGCATGACTTAAGTTTAGTCAGCACAGACCTCCAGTGAGAAAACCTGAAAATGACATAACGGTAAATAAAAAAACTAAATAAAATTATTTTATTTTTCAAATGCATATAACTCACGAACGGTGACTCAGATTAAAAATATGAGACCACCGCTAAACTCCTGAGGCTAATATTTCCTTAGTTTGATCCTAACATTGGATTGTGCATGCCAAGAGTAGAAGTTAGTTTTTGGCCATAAATAAAATAATTAAAAAATATTTTATTTTAAAATCCTTATAACTCCTAAACGGTTACTCGGATTAAAAATATGAGAGTATCTTAGAGCTCGTGGGGGAGTGTTCCCCTTAGGAGGAGCCTATCCTCAACCGGATCAGGTTGAGAGTGAAAGTTAATTTTTGAAAAAAAAAATTAAGGTTCATTTAAATAAACGTGCAAGAAGGTTTTTATAACTTTTGAACCGTTGCTCAGATCAAAAATCAAAGGGCACCGTTGAACTCAGAATGTCGGAATTCTCTTAGAAAGGATTTAACTTTGACCGGTAAGGGTCGGACAGAAAAGTTATTTTTTAGACTTTTCATAAAATAATAAAATAACTTTAGAATGTTATTTTATTTATTTTCTCAACCGTTGAGTAGCGGACGACGACGCTGTGGTGTAGCAACAAGACGCATCAATAGATCTCATTAATGACTTGTCAACACGTAGTGTAATGATACTTTAATGACACGTAACAGTGACGTTGTTTCATAATGGAAACCATGTAACAACGTGACGTTGCAACGTAATAGAAATGTTGCAACATGTTTCCTTTTTAATAGTTGATGTGTTAGCGGAAAGAGGGAAAACTATGAGGATTCTCTGACAAACCTCTGATGGATTTCCTCCCCAACTAAGAATGAAGAACGTTGGCGGACGTCATCGAATTCGACATACCTCAAATAATGATGAATCTCATCGACCTCTTAGACCCTCGAGGATGAAGCGCAACAACAAAGAACTTCAATTAGGTAGGGGTTATTTGATTTTAATGTTCTTACCCATTCTTTTTTCTAAAAACGACGAACGCGGATCAACCCACGAACAGGTTGATCTGTAGATTGTGCGTTCTAGTGGGAGGGTAACTTTATTTGGGATTTCTCTATCTGTGATTCAAACATCACTTGTCATGATTGAACTAAAACCCCCAATACATTTCTCTACTTTAAACCTCTAACGTGAAGGGCACAGGCCGACACGAACAAGGCCCGATCACCTCCACCGTGTGTGTTCTTTGTGGCTGCACCCTCAAAGTGGTATCAATATGATTCTGGGACCTTTTCGGTGAAGAGGATGTTCCCTGGAGAGCACAGGTGCATGCAGTGCAAATAACGGACCACCGGAGCGCGTCTGGTGGTCCGCCGAACAATCTATTGGTGCACCGGCGTGGCAGTGGCCCATGGCAACAACCACATGTAGAGGTGGTGGCACGCTCTTCGGCATGCCGCGATAGTAGGAGGCCATGGACGGCTGGCCGTGGTGGTAGCAGGGTGACGTGGTGCCCGTCTAGCGCCATGTGGAGGGAAGACCCACATCTGGGAAGTCCAGGTGGCTAGCGAGCTACAGTCCCTCGACCGCGGCAGGAGGGCCCTGCATGTCCGCAGGGAAGCTGAAGTTGGAAGCGGCAACCGACTGCATCCTTTCTAGATGATGCACCACCGGCTGCCCATGCAGCCGGGCTTCGGGTGGGAGGGTTTTTCCCCCAGCCAGGGGGCCGGAACCATGCCCAGTGGGCTGGACCCACACCAGCAGGCTGAACCTGCGCCCTTTGGGTAGGGCCGGATGACACCAGGTCAACAGGCGACCCGGCAGGTTGGACCCCTGACCAAATTGGGTCTGGCCCAACGAGGACCATTGGGCCTAGCCCACTAGACATGCCAGACAAGATCTACCCTGACTCAAACCAGGTCGGGTTGGGCCATTAAAATTAAATCGGGGCATATGGGACCCCCGTGCCGGGTTGGTCAGGTCGGTCTGACCGGGTCGGACTGGGTGCAGAGGCAACTGACCCCTGATTACTAAAACGCTAATAACTCGCAGACCGGGTGTCCAATTGATGCACCGTCTACAGAATGAGAACCATTGCGACGAGGCGGTCCTTCTGAGATACTCTAAGAGAGTTTTGGAAGGGGTTGGCATACGGACATGTTGGATTGGACTCAAATCCAACCGAGACCTTTTTACTAAAATGCACATATCTTATAGACCGGGCATTCATTCGACGCGTCGTTTGTCGCGTTTGAACCCTTACGACGAGACGGTCCTTTGGGTTATTCTATGTGGGACTTCATGGATGTTGAGTTATGATCGATGGATCGAGAATTATCCATGTGGATCCTTAGTGGCCGGACATATGAGCAACAGCCTTGTGGATCCTTAGTGGCCCAACAGACGAGGAGAAGCTGTGTGGATCCTTTGTGGCCCGACAGACGAGAAACAACCATGTGGTTCCTTAGTGATCAGGCAGGCAAGAAGTCGTCGTGTGGTTCCTTAGTGGCCCGGCGGGCGAGTAGTAGTCGTGTGGATCCTTTGTGGCCCGACAGACGAGCAGTATCCATGCGGATCCTTAATGGGCCGACAAACGAGCAACAATTCATTAGGGATGAGTCCCTCAATAGTACGAAGTGTTCATCTCTATAGTCGATGAACATTCTTCCTCTGCTTTAAATTGTACCTGGTGTGAGTTGTCCTTGCTTTGTGGCTTTACTTTGTGGCTTTGCCTTTTGGTTGCTTTGTGGTATTTCTCCTTAGTGGACTGAGGTCCCCTACTGAGTACTGTGTTACTCACCCCTGCATGGTCTTCACCCGCACATTTTGTGTCGTGTGCAGATGAAGGATGTTTTGACAAAGGACTTAGTGTCCTAGGAGTAGGTGGCCCCCAATAGGATCAGACAGACATGACATACTACTTTGACTTCCAGTATCTACACCACTCTTACCATCAGGTGGGGTTTTCAATTGATGGCTACCCGAGTCCCTTTGTACTTTTCTATTTTCAGTTCTTTTTTTGGGTTTGTATTATGAACCACTTGTTTTCAGTTGTACTTGTACTCAACACTTGTTTCAGTATACTTGTTTTCCCCTTTTATTTTGTGGAACATGGTTGGGTGTGTGTGTGCGTACAGGTACTTAGGAAAATGACTCCCACTCGCAGGCTGACGCCTTCGGCGCTAGTCGCCAACCCCTGGCCTTTGGGAGGTAGGCTTAGGGTATGTCATGGCATGGGCCTCGGGGTATGGGTCGTGACAACTTATATATTATTTAATTCATTTTGATAAAACAAAGAAAATAAAACATTTAAATACTTTATCTAAAGAATCATAAATAGAAAACAGGGAAGCGTCACAAAACTATATAACAATTAGTAAGAATAATAATGATATTTTAAAAAAAATCAATATATCATTCCATTAAAAACATTTTTTTTAATATACAAAAATACATAGAAAAACTCCACAGTCATATTTTAAAATATAATCATTTAAATGTTTATTTTATATTACAAATCAAGTGTAGATGAATCATAGGCATATTCTAAAAAATTACATGTATGGAAGAAACTACCTACCAATACAATCTATCAATGTGATCCTCTAGCCTCAGAAATAATAAATCAACTTCCTATAATGAATAAATCAATTTATATAACCAATTAATTCCAAATGAGTTATTTATAGAAATTAATAATAACAACTACCAAATTAAAAACATGCAAATAACTTCCAATAACCTCTATAAATAAAATTTAGTAAAACCCGTAATTTTACCTAACTAATAAGTGAATGATTTCAACCCATATTAAATAACTCCCTATAATAATTTAGTAAACAACTTACCTCAAAAAAAATAATGATGATCATTTTTTAAATGAACCGCATCAAAATCCTTTTGCTAGAGCATATGTGATCATCATAACCTCGACTAAATTTCAAATTGAATTTTTAAAATTAAATCAAAATATCTAGTCCAAAAGGGGAGATATATACTTGATAATATCAACATACATAGCAAGAAACCCCAAAAATAGAAAATACCCATGTCAAAACAATATATTCATAATAATGAAAAAGTAAAATCATAATAATTATTTATGAAATTTACAAAAAATTCCACTCATTGGTATGAATATACTAGTACTCTCATAATGGATATAAAATGAAAAATAAAACATCACCCACAGATATAAAATAATGGTATACTAGAGAATAATTTGAATTATAATCCTTAAACTAAAATCCCAAAAATAAAACATTACCCACAAAGAACCTTATTTCAAATAATCTGTAAAAATCATAACCTAATTGTATCTTGGTTAGGTTTTCATACATAGATAGTAATGGAAAAAATAGTCAACATAATATAATAATGATTTGGAACTCACTATCAAAGAATACCATAATCATAAATTCATTGAATTAGAGGAGAACCCTCGAGGAGGAGAGGATTCGGTTTCCACTTGGGTGGGGGAAACATGGATCAACCTGGGGGGGATATGAACCTCAATGATTGAGGGGGGGAAGGAAAAAATATAGGACTTTATCCCAATGGTTTTAAAAAAATGTTGGGATAAATGAGTTATACCCACGATTTACATAAACCCTAAGAATAGATCTGTGGGGTTAGCCCTTGTTTCCAATTGTGTGTGATAGTATTACCTAGGACACCTTTCAAGAATAATGTTTTATGGTTGATCATGGATTTAATAATTAATTTATACCACTTATTTCATATTAGGGATACCTTCACTGTAATCTGAGTAGTCTTTACATGCGTGAGATAGTTCGATTGCATGGTGTTCCGAGGTGTAATGTTTCTGATAGAGATCCTTATTTCACATATCGGTTATGAAAGTGTCTTTAGAAGGATCTAGGATCACATGTTCTTCTGAGTATGACCTATCATCCTTAGATTGATACTCAATATAAGAATACTATTTAGATTTTAGAGGATATGTTATGATCCTGAGTTTTGGATTTCAGTGGTTCATGGGAGAAACATATGACACTCATAGAGCTTTCATATAATAACAACTTTTAGGAATTTGTCCATATGATGCATTTTGAGGATTTTTATGTAAGATCATTCTATTTTCCTCTTTGTTGGTTAGAGTTAGGTGAGTCAATGATTTTTGGACACAGTTTCATATAAAATATTTCAGAGAAAGTTCAATTTACCAGGAGGTGGTTGGTGACTGTGAAGAGTAGGAAGAACTCTTATGATAACTATTAGAAATGGCCTATAAATTTTGATGTTGTTCATCATGTTTTACTTTGGGTGTATCCTAGGATATAGAAATTCCATATCAGGAAATAGATAAAGTTAGTGCCCATGTTTTTTGGGTCATTTGAGATAGTGGAAAGGGTTGGTTTAGTGGCATATCGATTAGACCTTCCATAGTGCTATAGTTCCATCAATGATGTGTTTCATGTGTCTTAGTTTAAAAGATATTATATTGATCCTTATCATGTGGTATACATTGTGTATGTTGAGATTTGTGTAGATTCATCCTTTAAGGAGAATCTAATATTGATTGTGGACTGTAGTGAGAAATATCTCTGAGGTAGGACCATACCTCTAGTTCGAGTGAAATGGATGCATGGGTGTGTTCAAGAAGAGACCATGGAGAGGGATTTTGATATATGATAATAGTGTCTAGGATTTATCTTTGAGACCCCGTAGTGATTCTTGGAGAATATTGGGGATCAGATGTTATATGGTTGGGAGGTTTTAAGATCTTGTATTTTTCTAGTTACATCCCTTTGTGAGTTTTTCATCGAACATCTTTTTTTTGTTTAACTTTTTACTTAAACCTTGGTGGTCAATTATGATTTAGAAATGGAGAGATTTTGTTGGGTAAAATGAACTAAAGTTTAGTGATATATGTTTTTTTTAATTAATGTAGTCCATATATAAATGTGTTGAAGGGGATTATAAGGGTTTTTCGTGATTTTAGAAGGCTTTGAGGTGGTTCTAGATCTTCAATAGAATAAAGGCTTAAAGTTTACTATAGGAAATTTACATTCCATGTTAATGTATTACATGACATGTAACTACCACCAGGTAGATTCCATGAAATAAATTTATGGCATGAAATAAATACACACCGTGAACCTTGTTCACATCTTGTAATGTTCTGGTAGTTCTTTTTTTAGGCTGAGGCATTGGATTTTTTGGTGTAACTCATAAATATAAAATATACAACATGAAATGGGGTTACGAGCTATATATTTCTAAGGATCATTGGTTTTAAATCCTATAGTGAATATGATTTATTTATCCCTTTAGGTGTATCCATCCTATATCAAGGACTATGTTTTTTCCAGGAAATTTTGGAGTGCCTTCCTCCATTCTGGATGCCCTATTTAACTAATAAATCTTCGATGAGTTATTTTTATGATGTTTTCACCTCTCTTATATTGTTCTCCAGTTGTGGTGGTGGAAACTTTTGACCATGGTTGGTTTGGTTTTCTAACTTTATCTTGTTTGATCTAGGTTCCTTATTAAAATCTTATAAACCCCATTTCTTATTGGCATTATTGGTTAGAATAATTGCATTGATCTCCAGTTAAAGGTAGGTGGTCTAAAACCTAACCTTATGGTCCATTTAATTATCAAGTATGTGAAATATTATGATTAAATTGACACAATGTGAACATTAATTTATTCAATGATTAATTATTATAAATCATGGATTGGATTATTCATTAGATCCCTTTATATTTAATGGTGTTGTGACCTAGTTTGTGGCTACCAATTGGGTGAGGGAAACCTTGAATAATAATGGTTTGACTAATGGATTAATGTGTGTTAAGCATGAAATGGGACCTCATGTGATTTCTTGTCATAGATTCACCTAGGGGAAATGGTTAAATTGATTATTGAAGTGGCTATGTCTGATATGTTATGATTGGTTGAAAATAGGAATGTTAATGGTTTAAGACTCACTTGATAAATTAATGTGTAATTGAATGAAAAATGGTAATTTTATGAATTAACCATTAGGTATTATGATATGATATTGTGATATCCATGATGGTATGACTTTTTTTGTGATTCATGCTCAAATAATTATATACTAAGCTTGTCCTAGTTTTATGATGTAATGCTTATTTAGAGGGCTTGACCTAGTTTCATGTTGTAATGCTTATATAGAAGGATTCGCCTAGTTTTATACTGAAATTATTATTTAGAGGGCTTGTCTCAGGATACCAAAATTCGTATATAGAGGGTTATGCCCAAGATACTGAAATTCTTATATAGAGGGTTATGCCTGGAAGGCTAAAATTCTTATACAGAGGTCCTTTCCTAGTTATTGACCACTCTATGTTTTGTGGTTATGGTTTTAATTATTGTGATAAATGCTCAGAGATATTATGGTATGGTGATGAAGCAGGTTGATTGTTTTATTATGTTAAGTTGACTAATTGATACACCTATTTATCATCTTATTTCATGCATGTATTTATTAGACTGGCTTTATTTAGACATAGTGGTTTTGACCTAATGAGTTTTAATCGCACCTTATTTGGAACACTATTTGGTACATGAGAAAATTACATTGATATAGGTTTGGAAACTACCAAGGATCCTTATTGTTGATTGTTGCTTGTTGGATGTGTTGGAGTTTAGAGATGTTACAGACATGGAGTTCAAGACTGGGGTCCATTGAGATTATTTGTGTTAATTTCAGTTTTACATTTAGATACATTCCATCATGTCATTACATGATTCATTATTATTGGTTCCTCATTTTTCTTCCCAGTTGTATGTTTCACTGTTTCTGCTATTTTCCATTACTCTAATATTTATTGTTATTATTTACTTTTGTTGTATTGTAACTATGTACCAGGGGGTATAGTCTCCCCATTATATCCTTTACACCTTCGCTGCTAGTCAAAAACCTCTATCATATGCGGAGGCATGCTTGAGGTCCCATAACCAACCTAATTTTTCTATGTGAGAGAGTGTCGAATTGGGAGACATTATAACCCGAACCACTCGGACCTGAGCCACAACTACCCCAAGCCTATCTCTAATAGGCTAGGGGTTGGTGACCAATACTAAGTAGACATATAACACACATGGGAGGCCTTATCCTATGGTACATGTATGTATTCACCCACGTACATCTCCATGAAACAATACAGAGATAATAATAACTAAAAACATAATTAATACATACATTTATCCCACAATCTGATTACAACAAAAGTACTGAAAGTGTAAAAGTAAAAAAATACACTACTTATAAGAAGGGGACTACTATAAAATGAAACCACCAGAACACACCTCAGTCAAGCACCAATATACACCTTGGTTTTTCCATATCACTATCATTTTCCTACTCTGGGTCCTCCTGGGACTCCATTGAAAGGTCAACCGTCTGTAGAAGACATGACATGAGTGGGAAATGTCCATGAAGGTGTAATTATAAAATTACCTAGTAGGAACCCCAAAAAACCAAAAAAATAAAGGGAAACTAAAAGTAAATAGTCTGCTAGACCCAAGCTAGAGTGAACCCAAGCGAGAGAGAATAAGAAACTCCATCTCAACCACTCGTTATCTATACATGACTAGTCATATCATCTCTACATGGTGTGTTAATAAAGATATTTTACATCACTATAAGGAATCCCAAATCAACCCATACATACTCATCCCATTCCCCAAGTCTCATGAGGTCCTAACCTCATAGCCAGCCATAAGATTCTACTCTAGGCACAAAAGGTAACTCTCATCCAAGAGAACTCACTCCACAATCCCTTCCATCCCTGAATGAACTCATTCAAGATATCCCACTCTATCGGGTATCACTAATCTGGTAGAACATCCTCTCTATCCCAGGTGTCATACATATGATAAAACATTCTCTTCTTGTCTCTCCATGAAGAAATTCATGTTGAAATCAAACAGATCTCGATAATTAGATAGCGGATCTCACCCATCCTAAATGGGGGACTCCACTAACCATATTGAAAACACTAAAAATCTCATCACAGAAATGGGATCACACCCAGGACCATTAGGGGACACCTCAAACCCAATTTGAAAACTCAAAAGATCTCAACTCATAGTTATGGGATCACACCCATAACCACTTGGGACACCAAAAACCCAATATGGTAACTCCATATATCATATCGCTTAGATAGGGGATCACACCCATAACCACTGATGGATTCCACAAACCCTACTAAGTCTCAAAGCCATAATACATAGATTGAAGATCATTCCCAAGACCACTAGGAGATACCAAAAACCCAAATCTAAATCCAAACACCAAGTATGGGATCATACTCATTATGATACCATGAACACCACTAGAACCAACCACCAAGTAGGTGATTATACCAATAATGATATCACAAACCCTACCTAAACCACCAACTATATAGAGGATCATCTTTTTAACAATGCATAAAATCATACTAAAACTGTCCGCTAAGTAGGGGATCATATATTTGAAGATACATCAAGCCCTACTGGTCTAGCCTACTAGATAGGGGATTTCCACCCTGTGTATGAATGTCACGATGATACCACAAACCCAACCTAGGGAAGATGAGATGATAGAGGATCTCACCCTAGCCTCCCGAAGGGATACAATAACTCTATCCCAGATCATAGCATTGAGGGGATCCCAATACCATACTGAGGATGTAATGACACTATGAACCCTCACAGGGATAGACCAAGGGAACCCACTCAACCAACACTTGTCTATACATTGCTAATAGAAGTAACCCACCACTATCACCTCGTTTTACATCTCTAACACCAAAACCATGGCCATTATCATGTTACATGCATAAAAATACTCATTATAGGATACTTGTGGGCCTCCATACGAGTCCTAAAGACATAGATATGTGAGGTAGAAATGTCCAAGGGGAGTACATGGTGTGTACCCATAGTAAACGATGTGTCTCTAGACACCGAACCATGGTCATTCCCCATACCATAACTCGGAAAGTATTTGGGAATATACATGACATGTACCTCAAGTCACATGGTGTGTGACCTCATTCGGTTTCATGGTAATGTCCTCTCCCATACACAGTTGGCTGGACATGTCACACCACATGGTGTGTCTTGGATATCTTCCCACTTGGATATGTCCTCAACCTATGCCCATTTATGGATCCCTATGTCCATTTACCTAGTCATGTATATCCATACAACCATGTCCCTCGACTCAGCTTCCCTAACCATGTTCCTCAGCCACACAACCTAGGATCACTACCTGACGTGTAGTCTCCAAATATCAGCTTCCCTAATTAGCAAGAACACAAGGAGTTCACTCCTCTTAACTACACACCTTATGATCATAAATTATGAATGGGTATTCCCTATGAGCCCCCCAAAGATCCCTGGTTTCCACTAAAACCCACAGATATACCCCCAGGGTATCACTAGCAGTCGTAATAGGGGTCTAAAACCTTAAAAAATGCATCATATGAGATCAGAATATAGAACTTTTAAATTGTCCTACCTTGTGGTGAAACAATGAATCTTAGGGTGAAGATTAATGATCTTAATCCACTGCACCATGATCCAAGAACAATCGACATCAAGATCAAAGATCAGCAGTACATCCTCTCCATGGTTTGGCCTCGATTCATCTATCACACAAGTGAGGGGGGTCCCCTATGACATACATGAGAACACAGAGGGGGAAAGGGTTTATTAATTTAATTTTATTAAATTAATAAACCTCTATTTAACACCCTACCAATGGTCTCCTCCAACCTAGAACCATACACTGACAAACTTTATGTTGCACTTAGGGTAAACACCATGTTCTGGACTCAATCATGGTCTTAGATTTTTTATTTGAGAATATAATCGGTAGTTATTAAAAATTTATTTAAAAACTTCATGTGCATGAAAAAATATATTTAATATTTTTAATATCACCACATTGAGTCTCTCTGACCCCAGGAATCCCATTCCGAATCAGCTTTTGGAATCAGAAATATTCCTATAAATATTCAAGAGTCTTACATGGAAAAACCAGAGTCATTAAAAACTATTTCTATATAAAATATCAATTGAAGGAAGTTTATTAATAATATTAATTAATTAAATTGGTAAATATTCTATATTCTTGATTCAACATGGATAAATATTGATTTATGGGGAATTTTGAGAATGAATTTTATTGACTATTCAATATAAGAGGAATGCATAATATTTGAAAGTGATGGGTGGGGACCAATTATATATATCCCCTTGATTCATTAATAGGTATCACGAGGTAAAAAAATAGGCATTCCATATTAGATGGTTAACTGTCTTACACCAATCCATTTTAAATAATTAATTGACCGAAGCCTTGAAAATACGATTCTTGATATCTTGGTCAAGGAATTGATGGTAAGATCATGAATTTTCATATTTATGAATTTCCTTTATTTATAATTAAGATTCCATTATCCATGTGATTTATATATTTATATCATCCATGTATTTACTTTGAAACCATGTTTTTTTGAATGAAATTTGTTTTGATTATCCACTCCACCATATTGATTATGTTGTATTTACTCATGATATCTTCCATTGTACATAAACCTTATTAATTATCTAATATTAGAATTTATTTTTCACCTAGGATATTAAGAATGATATTTTTAATGATTTCAAGGAATAAATAATGTTTCTTGTGCTTGATTTTATATTTCTAATGTAATATGAGAATCATGTATGCATCTAGTTTTCCAATACTGCTAAATTGATTGATCATGTGTGGTGTGATCCCTTGTGTCTTATACTAATGTAATAAAGTAAACATTGGATATGGGTCACTAGATTTAGGGTCTATATAGTTGGTATTAGATGAATTTTAGTAGGAACCTTAGGAACTAGATTTTAAATAAACATGAGAATTATGATTATCCCTTAGGGAATTTGAGAACTTTTACCATTATAGGGATTTTTTATTTTATGGATCAATATTTATGATGATTATAAGCTAACATAGTGTGTCCCATTATTCATATATATAATCTAGTGGAAGGAATGGAATCAATACCCATAGTAAATATAGGGATTTCCTTACTGAGCAAGGCAATACAGATGTTGTTGGTACTAAAAATATCATGTCCAAGTTATGGCAGATGAATTTAGTTATGATGAATAAAATTTACTTTATATAGTAACATATTATTCCATATTATTATGAACCTATGTTGGATCACTTTATAAACCATAAGAATACAATTTCTAATGGAACTATTAATCCATTAGTGGTGGACAATGGATTGAGTCCCTCTAAAAGAAATTTATGGACTTAGGAAATAATTAAATGGAAAGGGTTATTATAGCAATGCATTGTATGATTGGAGATACTAACCAATGGTGTTAATTGATCCATAATACTAAAGATGTTGATGAAATATAAAGTATGGAATGGAGAAATTTTATTGTGATATTATTTAAGAAATATTTTCCTAGAGATTAATGAGATTAAATGGAGAGAAAGTTCCTTAACTTAAAGAAGTATGAAGAATAAAGTGTTGTAGAGTATGAGGATAAAATTTCAATATTATACATTCATATTTCAGACTATATATGTAATATTTAAATCAATATTGACCATTTATTTTAGAGTCTCAATATGAGTTTTCAAAGGGAACTAGTTTCTCAAATGTTTTCATCATATGATTTTATAGTATTAAGTTCCATCAAAATAGATAAATAATTATCTAGATCATACATATTCAAGGGAAATCAAGAAAATAAGAGGTTGTTGGTGCACTAAGAAAAAATAAATACATCAATGAAGAAGAAAGGGAATATGTGATTTTAAACATGTGATGATTGTGGAAAGAAACACCCAGATAATTTCTAAATGGGAATATGATTTAATTTCAAGTGAGTATAAAGGGGTCATAGGGAAAATGAATGCATAAGAAATAAACAAACCACTATTATATAGTAATTTAGATTTAAAGAGATGGGTAATTGTTCAAAAAAATGTTCCAAGTCTCAAGGGAACATATCATAGAAGTGTTCAAGTGGAGAAGGCCAATGTTATGTGATTACTACAGTTGTGGTCGAAGTTCCTAATGGTGTGTTAGAAGATACTTTGACTATAGCATCAAATTTAGAAAATGAATTATTTGATTATGGATCTTCACACTCTTTTATATCTTCTATGTTTTCCATGAAAATTATATATTTTATTATAACCTTAAGAATGGTGTTTTCAATCAAGAATCCTAGTGGAAATCATATTGTAATAAGGATATGTCATATAGTTACCATTATGTCACATAGATATACCATATTTTAAAAAATTATTATTATTCTTATGGTTTACTTTGATAAAATCCTGGTATGTATTGGATATTAAATAATAATTTGAAAATATATCCCCAAGACAAAGAGATTATGATTCAAGATGGAGATGTGGGGAGACTACATCATCTAAATCATGTCTGTATTCACCTTCAGTAGCTCTCCTAAATTAAATTCTTGGAGATAAATATTATAAACAACTTATGAATGGTAAATGTATCCTTAGAATAGAGGATGTACCTATTTTTTAGGAATACATTGATGTGTTTCCTGAATAACTACATATATATCCACCTAAGTGTGAAGTTTAGTTTTCCATTGATCGCAGACCTAGTGAAAAAGATATATCTCAGACTCCCAACATGATGGATATAGTGGAATTATGGAATTAAATAAACAATTGTAGAAGTTGTGCCTATGATGTTGTGCATCAATTATAGGGAAATAAATTTAATTAATATAAAGAAAAAGTATTTTCTACACCACATTGATGACTTGTTTGATCAACTTCAAGGAGATTAATATTTTTCAAAAATATTTATCTTTATTCTTAGTATCATCAACTATGAGTGAAAAGGAATATATTCCAAAGGCAACATTTCATATGAGGTATGAGCATTAAAAATTTACTATAATTCCCTTTGTATTGACTAATAAACCCTATGTTTTTCTAGATATGATGAACAAATTATGCAAGTATTGTCTTGATTGTTTTGTATTTATTGATGATATCTTGATATAATATAAAACATATGATGATAATAAGAGTTTTTTGTGAATTATTCTTAAGAATATTGAAAAAATGAGATATATTTAAAATTTAGAAAATGTAAATTTTGGATTCAAGAAGTTTCTTTTCTTATCCTTTCTCTCTATAAGGATGGAATATTAGTTGATCCTTCAAATAAAAGGGTGGTGATGGGATAAACAATGATAATTAATATAACTAATGTATGTATTTTTCTTGGATTTTCAGGTTACTATCAACATTTTTTTCAAAACATTTTTCAATTATCTTAGCCATTAACCAAGTTTACACATAAAGGGGTTAAGTTCATATGGTCATAATAATGTAAATAAAGTTTTTCATAATTAAAAAGGATATTTTTCAATGCACAAATATTTACTTTGCTATTGGGAATAGATGTTTTTGGATATATAGTGATATATCAAAGAAGGGTCTTGGATGTGTCCTTATGTATTACAATAGAGTTATTTCCTATAAATAAAATAAGTTAAAGATTCATGAATAAAATAATCCAACCCATGATCTTGAGTTGGAATCCATAATATTTTCATTTAAGATATGGAAGAATTAGAATTATGGTAAAAAATGTGAAATATATACAGATCATAAATATCTGAAATAAATCATCTAATGAAAAGAGATAAAATTGAGGCATAGGTGATGGCTAGAACTACTCAATGATTATGATTTCAAAATACACTACCACCCTGGGATATAAAATAAGGTGGCTGATATGTTTAGTAGAAAATATCATGGGGGTTTTTGAATAAAATGAGGATTGAAAAAGATATGGTATTCATATATTTAGAAAAGTTGTATATGTGAATCATTAGGGAAGGAGAAACATCAAATCTATTATAAATTATTGTCAATCCATCCTTATTATAGAAAATAAAAAGTTACAAGATTTATGATAAGAATAATCAAAATAAAATTAAATCCATGAATGGTGGGAAGCTGGTAGAATTCATATATGAAGATGGTATATTGAAATTTGGAAAGAGGTTATGTGTTCCATCCATTCCTAAGATAGAAAGAGAATTATTAGATGAATCTCATAGAGGTAAATTATAGAAAAGGTATCAAGATTCTTGGGTTTTCAATAGATAAAGGCTGAGAGGCAACATCCTAAATGATTCATAAAACATACACCTTTTACTATACGAAAATGGGATGATATTACTATGGACTTTGTCACTATATTTCCAAAACAAATCCTAGAAATAATGATACTATAAGGGTTATTGTTACCGAATTCTCACATTTTATCTCTATAAGGTAAGATATACCTCTTTAGAACCTTAAATAAATCTATATTAATGATGTTTTGAGACTCCAGGGTTAACCTTGTTTGATTGTATCTAATTGTGACGCACAATTTATAAAAAATTCTAGAAGAGTCTTCAGGAGCCTCTTAACAACAAGCTATAGTTGGGAACTTCTTATCATCCTTAGACAGATGGACAACCTTAAAATATTATTCAAACATTAGAAGACATGTTGAGGTCATGTGACATAAATTTAAAGGTACATGGGATCAATATTCAAATGTTTTTTAATTCTCTTAAAATAATAACAACCATTCAAGAATATAAATAGAACCATATATAGCATTGTATGAGAAAATATTTCATGAAAAACCTTTTGGGTTGAAGTTGGTGAAATTAATATTTTAGGCCCAAAACTTATTGAGGATATAATATTGAAGGTAAAGACTATTCAAAACCATATTACAGAAACTAAAATTAGGAAAAAGAGTTATACAGATAACCAAATGAAGGATTTATAATTTTAAGTAGGGGGTCATGTTTTCTTGAATTTATCTCCGTAGAATGGTGTCATAAGGTTTAAAAAGAATGAAAAATTAATTCCTAGGTACATCAAGCCCTTTTAAATTATATAAAGAATTGGAGTTGTGGATTACCATTTGGAAATTCCACCTATCCTACCTAAAGTTCATGATGTGCTCCAAATATATTTACTGATGAGGTACATTATTAGACCAAATAATGTGAACACCTCTGAGGATATTCAACTATAACATTATTCTTGTCACTAGAAAACTAGTGTTGCAGAATCGAATTACTTGATTGGTGAGGTTTCTATGGATAAATCATAAAATATAAGAGGAAATGCAGGAACCTGAAGATGTTATGATGAATAAATAAATGCGTCAGTTCATGTGTTGACATTCTGTAAATTTCTAGGATGAAATTATTAAATTAGGTAAGAATGTAACACTCAAGATTTAATTATAGAAAGTAAGATTTCCTTTCTTAATAAATAATAACATAATACACATAGATTTATTAAAAAATGTGTTTAAAATCTAAATTATAGGATTTTATAAATTTAATTTTAATAAATAAATTTAATTTTTTAATTCAATATTTCGAAATTATCTTAAGATAATGTTTTGATATTTTTTAGTAATAGTTGTTTTTTTGAAGAATAGTGAAAAATAATGATTTTTAAAAAATATCACTTCTATGAAATCATAATGATATAATAATAACTTGAAAGTTTATGAATACTTTTTAATATAAAATCAGTCTATTAAATAACTAATATAATTCATATCAAAAATTTAATTTTGAAATTAGAAATCTACACTTAACATTTTTGAAATCTAAGTAATTCTTTTATGAAAATAAAAAAATGTTTTTAATTCTTATCTATTAATAATGTATTTACATGGTTAATTTTAGATTTGGTGTGGTTTTTAAGACAAATAAGTATAATTTTATTGAAAATAATTCAATTAAATTAATTTTAATAAAAAATATACTTTATTTTGTTGTGAAATAATTTTTATGCTTAAAACAAACATTTTAATTAAAATGGGTTTCATTGTGTTTTGGGAACATATATTAAAAGTAATTTTTCTCACTTATAGAAATTGAATATTTTAAAATGGATTCAATATTTGGATTCATCATAATTAATATTAGTTAATAAGGTAAATTTATTTATTTTTCAAAATTAATTGTAACCATGGTAAATATTTTTCACTTCAGATAATGGTAAAATGAGTTAAAAGGGTTAAAATAATGGGATAAGGCTTTACCATAACACAAAACTCTTGAATAAATCTCATTGGGTTGTTTTATTTCGACATTAAAGAAATAATCCTTGAATTTATGATAATTTGGAGCCACTTAACTTGAGAAAGACATATATTATATAATAATGTTTCAAATATTTACAAGTTTTCCACCCCTCACTTATAAAATGGATTACACTATCCACTCTTATCAAAAATACATGATCCAATTATATTGAACAATACGAACCCAAATACCTTCCCAACATTTCTACCCCCATCCTAGTTGTCTTGGTCTCACCAAAATTCCACTTCAAGAAGACTTAATGTGTAATTCAAAGGAGGTTACAAAGAGAATAAGTATATGTTCTTACTAATATTTTTCAAGTTCCTTTCTTCTTAAACCTCCTAAAAATATTAAATAAAAATATTAAAATAATTATACAATTATATCCATACTTATATGATGTTATGATAATAGTACATCCATTTTCTGTCTCCTTTCCATCCTAGGAAAAACAAAAACATCACTCGTGCATACATATGTCATACTATCTCCATGTAGCGGTGTAACTCATTTTTCATCACCTCATTATTTGGATGGATATAAACATGTAATTAATTAATATATATATATATATATATGATTTTTATAAAATAATTATGATACTTGAAATATAATATACCATCTAACTTCTTACTCATCCATCCGTTGGAAAATGATAACGTCGTTCGTGCGTATGTGTGGACTACCACCTCCTTGAAGCAATGTGATATGTTTTTATATTAAAAAATTGAATGGATGATTGTAAAATTTTATATAATGAATAAAAATATATTCATGGAATTATTAACATTCTGGAGATTATGGAATCATTTCATAACTCCTTCAACCATGAACAATATACCGAAGTAATTTTGGAGAAATTGATTGAACAACCTTATAAGGTCAATGTAAGAAAGAACTATTCAAAAAATGGATTTAAGATTATTATAGAAGGACCTAAAAATGTAATATAGATGAAAAATTTTATTAATAAAGTATTTAATAAATTTAAATTCATAATACATGAGGATCAAACATGTGTGATTGAGAGGAGACCCGAGGTAAGGGATTTCTTTTACAATATCATTTTATTTCAGGAATGTTTATGTTTAGATTTACTTTGGGGAAATTATATGATCATTATATCTTACAACCCACATATTTTAGTCACATATCATTATTTTTTGGGTCTATATGTTTATATTCCATTTCTTCTCTTGTTTGATTATGTATCAACAGGTAAGTTACATGTATGAGACTTTCTTTTAAAAATTTATGTTATAAAGTTTTGCTTAATTTTTTTATTCAAAATCAATGCCATTTTAAATGTTTTAAGAATATTTTTTTATACTAAAAAGACTATTTGAATTCATTCTCATCCATATTTGAATTTATTTGCAATTTTTTTAAAGGAATCTTATTGTTGTTTTGAAAATGAGGTACTTTTGGACTTTTTACTAAAAGTGTGAAAGAAATATTTAATTTAATGTTTACTACACAAAAGTAATTTACTATAATCATGACTGTAACGACCGAATATTTTTCAATGGAAATTATTTTCTTATAAATATTTCATAATCACGTGAAATCACAACATAATTAACTACTAAGTGTTATGTGACCCTTAAAACATAAGTTTGTCACTTCTGTGATGTGAATTTCAAAAATCTGACATACACGATTGCGATCAGTAAGTTATTTGGAGTCCAATAAGAAAAACTTAATTTTTTGGGAATAGTAACCTTACCCGTGATAGTATATAAATAATATTCAAGTGAAAGTATGATATACCTATGATTTGGAATAAGTAAAAGAATGTTTTAAAACTGTTGTTTTTAGAATAAATTATGATTTTAATTAAATATTAAATTAATAATATTTAGAAAATTATTTTTGAAAAATGGATTTCATTTTTAGATTCTACACGTTGAAAATGGTTGGGGTGAATTTTTGAGATTTTTTTGAAATACTTGAATTTTTGATGAATAGTGAAATATGGTAAAATATCGTATATCAGTTAAATACACTATTCATGACATCACAAGTGATGTAAGCCGACTTGGTTCAAACTAACATGATAAAATTACTATTCTTGGTCAAGGAATACTCACTATTTTTTATCTTGTGGGGAAATAATAAATTAATGAATTTTATATTAAGAAATCCCACCTCTCCTCCACTATAAAACCCCCTCTCACACCCCCTTCTCTTCACTCCTCTCAAGACTTGTGAATTCTCCAAATTCTATCCAAATATCCTCCCAACCTCCTCTCCCACATCCAAAAATCCTTGGTCTCATAGAAAGACCAAAACCTCTCCCATAAAGAGGCTCTCAAGGAAGTTTGGTTCAAGAGGTAAATTCCTCTTTTCAATTCTTTGTTTTTCCTTTCAAGTTAATTTGTTTTCTTTTTCTATTACCTATCCTTGTCTAAATTTTGTGATGACTCTAGTACCTTATATGTACTAGAATTTTTTCATGATAGTGTAATAAGTTATCATCATCTCTCCCTTTTACTTTCTTTTATACTAGTATCAAGAACACCATCTGAGATGTGTCAATTTACCACATTCAAGGATGATGGGCTTTTGATTTCTATTATCATTCTCAATTCTGGTCATAAAACAATTATTGTTATGGTTGAACCAGATTATTATATATGTAATATACCCTATTTAAGGTTCTGTAATTCTTTTGTACAAATGGTATTAAGTTATAAAGAAAAATGAGTTCGTTGTAATCAAAACCCACAATTTAACTGAAACAATTTTCATTAAAGATCTATATAATAATTCATTCTCATGCCATGTAACAAAATTATTTAAATTACCAATAATACCTATGTATGATCATAAATAATATGAGAATTCAATTCTGGAGAATTAAATGAACTCCATTGCTTAAGAACATGTGAACCGATTATGAAAATAAAGAAAACGAACATTGCAGAACGACGAAATTCAATATAATAACTCATGAATAAGGGAATAAATGAACTAAAAAGAATTATGATAAACTAAATACTTGTATAATAAGTTCTGAAATAATTTATTAATAAGTATAATTTCATATTCTAGGAGCTTAAGTTCAAGAGGGGAACATGTTTGGAGTTAAGGTAAGGGTTTTTCCACCTGAACTTCCATTTCCATTCAGGTTATTTTCATTGTCTAATTACCACAATGAAATTCTTATGTATTATTATATACTCATCATAAATTCTATGTTATTCTTCTATATATGTACACCAACTAGAATCCCTCTTTATTTTATGTATAGTTACATGTTTTTAAAATGAGCTTTCAAAATTGTTTATGAAATACAAGCCCGATTCAAGGGAATATCTCAACTTCTTACCTATTTTCAAGAGAAATATCTAATCTGTTTTTGGAAGCCATTATATTTATAAAATCACTAATTTTATTATGAAAATAATATATTAATTCAATTATGACTTTATACAAATATTTTTCCAAAATAACTCTTCTTTTCAAAGTAAAAGAGTATTTATTTCAAGAATTACTCGAAGATTTTATAAGAGTATGTTCCTCTATTTCAACACTCTTGCTGATTATTATATATTATTGGGATTAATACTTCATGGTATCAACTACCATATTAAATTTAATGGTTTATGATTATTTTGGTTGTGTATGTGCTATCTTTAAACCATTCACCAATTTACCCCAAATGGTTAGTGTTTATGCCTTATGTTTGGGGAAAGTTATTTGCATTTCATATATTAATTTCAATATGAATGTCTATGTTGTTTATGTTTATACCCATTTATATGAGGAATGCATTGGACATAGTATGTGTCAGGTGGGGCCTGATATAGTCCCTCGGTGCATCGGTAGGTCTCATGAGACAAACTACGGTCTTGGCACAAGGCCTTGACAAAATTATTATTTATGGTCTTGGCATGAGGCCTTAACGGTATGGATATGTTGTCCCACATTATGAATTCCATCATTATGAATATAGTATTGATGGTTCATGTGTTTATTCGACTAGTATAATACCCATTATTATGTTATGTTTTGGAAATATTTACTAAGCTCATATTTCTGTCATATTATGTTCAAGTTTATTTTTAAAGGCATGTGTTTTCAATTATTCATCATGTCTAATGTTTCTGTTATCTTCTGTTGCATTGCTTACCCTTACTGAGCATTTGAGCTCACCCATTTCTTATATTTCATTTCCATAGGGCAAGAAGAATTTTATTATGAATGACATACTAAAATAACCTAGGAGTTATGGAAGTTGTCTAAGGAGTTTCTATGTTGTTTTTCACGTCAAGTTGTAATAATGAACTTATGTATGTATCTTGTTTCCAATAATACTAAACTACACGGTCCTTTAGGATGCTTATTCCATGTTTTTATTCCAATGTAATCAATAAGGCACTGGCTCTGAGAAACTGGGGTTGGTTCCTTACAGTTGGTATCAGAGGAAGTTTAGTAGAAAACTTGGAAACTATATTTAGAAAATGTAGATTAGGGAAGAGTCCCTAAGTTAGTCTTTGAGGATAAGCATACAAGAATGTCCTTATATTTTGGTAAGGAATAGATTATGTGGATCCTTCAAGCAATACATCCCTGTCTGGATACAAGCAGGTAGAGGCAGCTCTAGCACAAATGTACCTAGGAGTGAAAGCTACGGCAAGGAGTTTCGAGCTTAACCCGAAACTACTACAAATATGGATTTTATCAGCGCTAGAAAAGTGCATTAACAGTGCTAAAAAAGCATTTTTAATCGAGGTGAAGATAAGGGGGGTCCCTTTTATCAACGCTTAGAAAATAGCTGATAAAGGGGTCTTTTATTAGCACTAAAAAAGTGTTGATAAAGGACCCCTTTTATCAGCGCTTTTTTTAGCGCTGATAAAAGTCAAAAAAATTAAAAAATTAAAAAAGAATATATAATTCGGGGGGGGCTTTTAACAGCACTTGACCCCCTTTATCATCACTAGGTGGACTAATCCTGCACACTTCCCTTGCCCGCGCTTCCAGCACATGCCCCCTGCGCGCACCTCCTTGCTTCCACCAGAACTCAAACCTGCGACCTCCCCCTTGCGCGCCTGCACCTTTACCACTATGCCATTTCGTTTTTTTTCTATTTAATGATATATATATAGTTATATTTATTCATATATTAATATAGATTTATATTAATATAAATGTATTTAGTTGTATTAATACATATATATTTATTCATATATTAGTATATATATATTTATTCATATATTTATTTTTATATATATATATTTAGTTATAATTTTTTATCCAAATATTTATTTGTATAATAATATGTATTTATAAGATTAGTTTTAAATTCATTTATAAAATATGTTTTTTATTTGTGTTTATAAATAAATAAATAAATACATACATACATATATACATATATACAACACACACACAGGCACACACACACACACACATATTTATGAATAAATACATATATATGTGTATTTGAAAATCCATAGAATGTTAAAACAACCATAAATTCTAATCCAGAAGCCTTTTTCAACTCTAAAACCAGTTAAATCGAAGAAAATGAAACAATATTCGATATAATGTGTGGTAAAGGCCTAACGGACATCCAGATCAGAAGTTGTACTTGTTTGAATGTTTGCAAATCGGGGTATCCCGACTAAAAACTCAGTTTGGAGGCTTTCTGAGCCTTTTATGGCCTTGAAAAATGTGATAGAAGCTTTTCTTGGGTCACAGGTGTGTAGAGCTCATCACAGGATTCGATTTGATATGTTGTAGAGCTCAAAGGGACACCTGGATCAAAAGTTATGGCCGTTTAAAGTTTGAGTTACATTTTCAACTTATTTTAGATCTTTTTTTTGATTTTTTGTGTCTTCAAATTTTTATTAAATGATTTCTAATTTATGATAATTATCAAATTATTAATTAATTATATTTTTTAAAATATTTTAAATCCATTTTCACTAAATTTCTTATATATTAAAATGTAATAGTCTATTTATACTTATCTAAAACATATTTAAAAAATATATATTATATTTATATCAATATAAATATACTTATATAACAATATATTATTTTTCATGAATTTTTTTTTGAAACATAAAATTTATCAGCGCTAGGAAAAAGCGCTGATAAAGCCCCCCTTTATCAGCGCTACTAAAAAAAGTGTTGATAAAGGGGTCCCCTTTAACAACGCTAAAAAAAGCGTTGATAAAGGGGGGGATTTATCAGTGCTAAAAAAAACACTGATAAAGGGTCACTTTTAACGGTGCTTTTTTTAGCGCTGTTAAAGGACCCCCTTTATCAACGCTTTTTTTAGTGCTGATAAAGGCCCCCTTTATCAGTTCTTTTTTTAGCGCTGATAAAAGGTTAGCACTTACCTTGCCCGTTTTTGTAGTAGTATGGGGTATCCTGGTACATGACAATAGGCCTTACTGCATTCTTGGTTATGAAACTCCCATGGGATATGATTAGGATAATTCACATTTTCTTTACATTCCATTATGAAGGATTTAAATGTAAATTTTCCTCAAAGAAACCATTTTTGTGATTATGGGATTAGTCATGCGTAGGATTTCAATTTGTGCTAAGTATTTTGTTAAGTTAAGATTATACATTATGATTCATATCCTAATATATTGTATGCCATTATCTAGAGACGGCGCATAGTGGAAGGAATGGAAACCGCACGAATGCACGTGTCCCCTGTAGGGATTTCCCTCTAATGCAGGATAATGATGTTGGCTCTGGTGTTGTGACTGGTGTTGCGCCACTCATAACTATACTGGGACAACTTACTCAAGTTATAAATAATAACATTACCCGTATGTAGCATCCGGATCCACCGCGTGGAGGAGCTATGTTAGATTGCTTTATGCGACAACAACCTCCACCATTCAATGGGACTACAAACTCGTTTGTAACAGAGCAATGGATATGTTCCCTTGAGAAGATGTTTCTTTCTTTGGGATGTAATGAAAGAGAGAAGGTTGTCATTGTAGTTTATCATCTAATGGGAGATGAGGACCAGTGGTGGTTATTAATCCAAAACAAAAAGGAGGAAGAAGAAATAGAAGAGATGGAATGGAGGGATTTTAAGGAAATATTCTTAGAAAAATATTTCCCTTGTGAACAGTGAGCAGATATGGAGAGGCAATTCTTGAATCTGAGGTAGAAGGAGAATGAAAATGTCACCAAGTATGAAGACAACTTTACAAGGCTATCAAGGCATGCTGCTAACTACATACATAATACAAGGAGTAAAATTGATCGATTCTTTGATGGTTTAAAACCATTCCTCTGAAGTTCTCTAGTCTCCCAAAGTTTCTCATCATATGAAGATATAGTCTCGAGTGCTATCAAGACAGAAAATGAATTCTATAAGTCTTATGACTTTAAGAGGAAGCAAGAGAAGAAGAGGGATACTGAAAACTATGGGAAAGGAAATAAGGAAATGGGGAAGAATGGAAGAATTGAATTTCCATCATGTAGTAATTGTGGGAAGAAACACCCTAGTACTTTCCTGAAGGTAATGGGAGTCTGTTACAAGTGCGGAGAAAAGGGACATCTATCTCAGGATTGTAAGGGGAAGAAAGAAGCTACCAATGTTCTATGCTACAATTGTAGGGAGATGGGACATTACACACATGAATGTCCTAATATTTAGGGAAATGTTACCCAAATAAGGGCAAGGGAGAAAGGTTAAGCTTATAAGGTCACAACTGTAGAGGTTTAAGTTCCTAACGAAGTGGTGGTAGGTACATTGATTGTTTCATACAACTTAGAAAATACTTTATTTGATTCTGTATTTTCGCATTCATTTATATCTTCTTAGTTTTCCAAGAAAATTAGATATGTCTAATTTGATTTAATAAAGGAGTTATCAGTCAAAACCCCTGGTGGATGTATCATTGCAACACAGGTGTGTCGATTAGTCCCCCTCATGACACATAAACGTGCTTTAGTATCTAACCTTATCATCATACCAATGGTTGACTATGATATAATTCTCGGTATGAATTGGATATCAAATTATGATGCGAAGATCTATTACAAGAATAAGGAAGTTACAATTTTTGAGAATGGTGTAGAATCCCTTATTTTTAGAGCTGAAACCTTTCCATTTGATTCTCATCTAGATCCACCCCCAGTAGCTCTACTAAATTCAATTATTAGGGAGGAAGGGAATGAAATAAATAGGGGTGAGGAGAATAATGTATAGATAGAGGAAGTACCTATTGTGCAAGAATATTTTGATGTCTTTCTAGAGGATTTACTTGGATATCCTCCAGAGCGGGAAATTGAGTTTTCCATTGACTTAATTCCTGGTTCAAGGCCCATATCAAATACCCCTTATAGAATGGCCACTATGAAGTTAGTGGAAATAAAGAATCAACTAGAGGAATTGAGTGATAAAGGATTTATTCAACCTAGTGTTTCTCCTTGGGGAGCCCCTGTCCTCTTTTTCAAGAAGAAAGATGGATCCATGAGGCTATGCATTGATTACAGGGAAATCAATGTTATTACAATAAAGAATAAGTACCATCTACCATGAATTGATGACTTATTTGATCAACTTCATGGAGCCCAATTTTTTCGAAGATTGATCTTTGATCTGGATATCATCAGTTGCTTGTGAGGAAGGAAGACATTCCAAAAACAGCATTCTGAACCAGGTACGGGCATTATGAGTTTACAGTAATGCCCTTTGGACTAACAAATTCACCATCTATTTTTATGCATCTAATGAATAGAGTTTTCAAGGAATATATTGATTAATTTGTGGTGTCATTCATTGATGATATCCTGGTGTACTCTAAAATCCATGAAGATCATGAAAATCACTTGTGCACTATTCTGAAGACACTTAGAAGAAATAAATTATATGGGAAATTTAGCAAGTGTAATTTTTGGATCCAATCAGTTTCATTTCTGGGCCACATTGTCTCTAAGGATGGAATATCTGTAGATCATATGAAGACAAAGGTTGTGCAAGAATGGCCTACTCCAATGAACGTAACTGAGGTGTGTAGTTTTGTTGGTTTGGTAGGTTATTATTGGCGTTTCATTCAGAACTTCGTCCATTTAGCCAACCCAATGACCAAGCTCACACGAAAAGGGGCTAAGTTTGTATGGACAAATGAATGTGAAGAATGTTTTGAATAATTGAATATGAGGTTAGTGAATGCTTCGATCCTAACCCTACCATCGAGGAATGATGGGTTTGTTATCTGTAGTGATGCATCAAAGAAAGGACTTGGTTGTTTTCTTATGCATAATGATCAATTGATTGACTATGTATCTAGGCAACTAAAAATTCATGAACAAAAATATCCAACTCATGATCTTGAGTTAGCAGTGGTAATATTTTCTTTGAAGATTTGGAGACATTACCTCTATGATGAAAAATGTGAGATATATACAGATCATAAGAGTTTGAAATATATATTCTCACAAAAATAACACAACATGAGCCAAAGGAGATGGATTGAGCTACTCAAAGACTATGATTGCAAAATACACTACCACCCAGGGAAAGTAAATAAGGTAGTAGTTGCTTTGAGTAGAAAGGACCATGGAATTCTGAACAAGATGAGAGTTGAAAGGGATCCTATGTTCATGGATCTAGTAAAGATGGATATGGGAATTATCAAGGAAGGTAACACATCACTACTTTTTCAAATGGTTGTTGAACCTTCTTTACTGAAAAGGATAAAAAGTTCTCAGGCTGATGATGAGGAGTTTCAAAAGAAAATTAAATCTATAAATGATGGGAAGTTGACTGACTTCGCATATGAAGTTGGCATTTTGAAATTTGGGAGGAGGCATCATGTTCCTGTTATTCCTGAGCTAAAGAGGGAACTATTGGATGATGCTCATAGCTCTAATTTCTCTATACACCCTGGTAGCACAAAGATGTATTGAGATCTCCGAGAAAAATTTTGGTGGGATAATAGGAAAAGGGAGATTGTTGAATACACATCAAATTTATAGCTATGTCAACAAGTGAAGACTGAGAGGCAAAAGTATAAGGGGATGATGAAACCACTACCCATACCAACATGAAAGTGGGAGAACATTACCATGTACTTTGTCACTAGACTTCCAAGGACGTCCAGAGGAAACAATGTTATATGGGTCATTGTGGATCATCTTACAAAGACATCTCACTTTATCGCGATTTGAGAGGACTTCTCATTGGATCAACTTGCATGGATTTACATCAAATAAGTGGTAAGGATTTATAGAGTACCACTATCTATTGTATCCGACCGTGATCCTAGATTCAACTCAAAGTTTTGGAAAAGTCTCCAACATGCTCTAATAACTGAACTGAACTTTAGTATGGCCTATCATCCTCAAACTGATGGCCAATCTGAGCGGACTATTCAGACACTGGAAGACATGTTGAGAGTATGTTCTATGGAATTCAAAAGAGGATGGGACCAACATCTTCCACCGGTTGAGTTCTCCTATAACAACAGTTTCCACTTGAGCATCTGAATGGCACCATATGAAGCCCTTTATGGGAAAAGATGCAGAACACCAATGTGTTGGGATGAAGTCGGTGAGAATAAGCTGTTAGGACCTGAAATGGTCAAAGAAATGGTGGAGAAGGTGAAAACCATTCAACAACATATCAAGGCAGCCCAAAGTTGACAGAAGAGTTATGTGGATAACCATCGATGAGACCTTGAATTCAAAGTTGGAGACCTAGTATTTCTACGCATATCTCCATGGAAGAAGTTCATGAGGTTTGGGAAGAAAGGAAAGCTAAGTCCTAGGTATATTGGCCCCTTTGAGATCCTTGATCGAGTCAGAGTTGTGGCCTATCTACTGACACTTCCACCTACCATGTCGAAAGTACATGATGTATTTCATGTATCCCTCTTAAGAAAGTACATATCAGACCCTTCACATGTACTCTCATCAGAGGTGGTACAGTTGGAGGATGATCTTTCCTATGAGGAGCATCCAGTGAAAATTTTGGATCATAGAGACAAAGTTCTACCCAACAAGACTACTCATCTGGTCAATATACTATGGTGAAACCATAAGTACGAAGAGGCAACATGGGAATTGGAGGAAGTAATGAAGAAAAAGTACCCCCACTTGTTTTTGGCCCTGTTTGTAAAATGAAATTTCAAGGGAAAAATTTATGAAGGGGCGAATAATGTAACGACTCGATATTTTTCAATGGAAATTATTTTCTTATAAATATTTCATAATCACATGAAATCACAACATAATTAACTACTAATTGCTATGTGATCCTTAAAACATAAGTTTGTCACTTCTGTGATGTGAATTTCGAAAACCTGACATACACGGTTGTAATCAGTAAGTTATTTGGAGTCCAATAAAAAAACATAATTTTTGGTGAATAGTAACTTTACCTGTGATGTTATATAAATAATATTCAAGTGAAATTACGATATACCTATGCTTTGGAATAAGTAAAATAATGTTTTAAAACTGTTGTTTTTAGAATAAATAATGATTTTAATTAAATATTAAATTAATCATATTTAGAAAATTATTTATGAAAAATGGACTTCATTTTTGGATTCTACATGTCAAAAAATGGTTGGGGTAAATTTTTGGGATTTTTCTGAAATACTTGAATTTTTTTTATGAATAGTGAAATACGGTAAAATACCGTATATCAGCTAAATACACTATTCATGACATCAAGAGTGATGTAAGCCCACTTGGTTCGAACTCACATGATAAAATTACTATTCTTGGTCAAGGAAGACTCATTATTCCTTGTCTTGTGGGAAAATAATAAATTAATGAATTTTATATTAAGAAATCCCCTCTCTCCTCCACTATAAAAACCCCTCTCACTCCCCCTTCTCTTCACTCCTCTCAAGCCTTGTACCTTCTCCAAATTTTGTCCAAATGTCCTCCCAACCTCCTCTCCCACGTCCAGAAAGCCTTGGTCACATAAAAAGACCAAAACCTCTCCCTTAAAGAGGCTCTCAAGGAAGTTTGGATCAAGAGGTAAATTCCTCTTTTCAATTCTTTGTTTTTCCTTTCAAGTTCATTTGTTTTATTTTTCTATTAGCTTTATTTATCCAAATTTTGTGATGACTCTAGTACCTTATATGTATTGGAATGTTGTCATGATATTGGAATAAGTTATCATCATCTCTCCCTTTTACCTTCTTTTATACTAGTAGCAAGAACACCATCTGAGATGTGTCAATTTACCACATTCAAGGACGATGGGCTTTTGATTTCTATTATCATTCTCAATTCTGGTCATGAAACCATTATTGTTATGGTTGAACCAGATTATTATATATGTAATATACCCTTTGTAAGGTTCTGTAATTCCTTTGTACAAATGGTATTAAGTTATAAAGAAAAATGAGTTCTTTGTAATCAAAACCCACAATTTAACCAAAACAGTTTTCATTAAAGATCTATATAATAATTCTTTATAATTCCATGTAACCAAATTATATAAATTACCACTAACACCTATGGATGATCATAAATAATATGCGAATTCAATTTTGGAGATTTACATGAACTCCATTACTTAAGAACAAGTGAACCGATTATGAAAATAAGGAAAACGAACATTGCGGAACGACGGAATTCAATATAATAACTCATCAATAAGGGCATAAATGAACTAAACAGAATTATGATAAACTAAATACATGTCTAATAGGTTCTGAAATAAGTTATTAATAAGTATAATTTCATATTCCAGGAGCTTAAGTTCAAGAGGGGAACATGTTTGGAGTTAAGGTGAGGGTTTTTCCACCCGAACTTCCATTTCCATTCGGGTTATTTTCATTATCTAATTACCTCAATGAAATTCTTATGTATTATTATAAACTCATCATAAATTCTATGTGAGTGTTCTATATATGTACACCAACCAGAATCCCTCTATATTTTATGTATAGTTACATGCTTTTAAAATGAGCTTTCAAAATTGTTTCCGAAATACAAGCCTGATTCAAGGGAATATCTCAACTTCTTACCTATTTTCAAGGGAAATCTCTAATCTATTTTTGGAAACCATTATATTTATAAAATCACTCATTTTATTATGAAAATAATATCTTAATTCACTTATGGTTTTATAAAAATATTTTTCCAAATGAACTCTTCTTTTCAAAGTAAAAGAGTATTTATTTCAAGAATTACTCGAAGATTTTATAAGAGTATCTTCCTCTATTTCAACACTCTTACTGATTCTTATGTATTATTGGGATTAATACTTCATGGTATCAAATACCATATTAAATTTAATGGTTTATGATTATTTTGGTTGTGGATGTGCTATCTTTAAACCATTCACCAATTTACCCCGAATGGTTAGTGTTTATGGTTAATGTTCGGAGAAAGTTATTTGCATTTCATATATTAATTTCAATATGAATATATATGTTGTTTATGTTTATCCCCGTTCATATGAGGAATGCATTGGACATAGTAAGTGTCAGGTGGGGCCCGCTATAGCCCCTCGGTGCATCGGTAGGTCTCATGAGACAAACTACGGTCTTGGCACAAGGCCTTGACAAAATGATTATTTATGGTTTTGGCACGAGGCCTTGACGGTATGGATATATTGTCTTGTATTATGCATTCCCTCATTATGAATATAGTATTGATGGTTCATGTGGTTATTCGACTAGTAGAATACTCATGATTATGTTATGTTATGACAATATTTACTAACCTCATGTTTCTGCCATATTATGTTCAAGTTTATTTTTAAAGGCATCTGTTTTCAATTATTCACTATGTCTAATGTTTATGTTATCTTCCGCTGTATTGCTTACCCTTACTGAGCGTTTGAGCTCATCCCTTTCTTATGTTTCATTTCCACAGGGCAAGAAGAATTTAATTATAAATGACATGCTGAAATAACCTAGGAGTTATGGAAGTTGTCTAAGGAGTTTCTATGTTGTTTTTCATGTCAAGTTGTAATGATGAACTTATGTATGTATCTTGTTTCCAATAATACTAAACTACTCGGTCCTTCGGGATGTTTATTCCTTATTTGTATGCCAAAGTAATCAATAAGACACCGGCTCTGGGCAACTGGGGTCAGGTCCTTTAGTAATGCGAAACGGGCGGGGCGGGGGCGGGGCGGGCCAAACCCGCATTGGTTTGAGCCCGCGCGGGTTTGTTCGCAAAAACCCGCATATAATGCGAACAAAAAATTTCAAGCCCGCCTCGCCCCGCATAAACCCGCGGATTGCCCACGAGCTTACCTACATTTACAAAAAAATACTATTTATAATCATTTAAATACTGTATTTTTATTATTCTTAAAGGTATTTGTGGGGAGAAGTATGAATTAACAATAACTAGAGTTTTAAAGGATGTGATAAAACATTTTTTTGTGGGTTAATGGTGGTATGCAGTAACGCCGATGTGGTGACGAACTGTTGCGATAGAAAGTAGGTGAGTGATCGGTGATGGGCGATGAATGATAATGTTGGTTGTGTGGTGATGTGAACAACTAAACTTGTGAATGAATGAAGTCTCTCTAGGTAACGATCAGTTTCAGAGGAAGCTATTAGTTTTTTCACGAGGTTTTATCAAATTCTCTTAATAACAAAATAAAATTAAATTATAACAAAATTAAATCGACCTAAAAAATATTATGATTATAATAACTCTTATAGAATTGAAACCATGCGCAGAGCAATGAGTTCCATTTTTCGAGAGATGGGTTGACACACCGTGTGAATATGGTCAATAATTACTATATAAATAATATAATATCATATTAAAACAATAAATATAGGTCTATTTAAAATTCACATGTGAATAAATGGTGAATTAATATGACCATTACGCTGAGAAATCATATGTCACCATTTAACCATGATTTTTTTATTAAAAAAACTAAAATGTTAAAGAAACATATATTGTAAAAATAATATATATATTTTTTAAATCAGGCCCACGGGCAAGCCCGCACCCGCGCGGGCTCAACCCGCATTGGCCCGCACTCTAAACAGTCAAAATTTCTAGGCCCGCCCCGCCCCACATCCGCCCCATACCCGCAAAGCCTGCGGGCCGAGAGCCCGCTTTGCATCGCTGGGGTCCTTACAATGACCATTATTTACTTCAAAGATTCATTTATAAATTTCCATGGTTATTTTCAAAGAAAATCATTTACTCAATATTCTAGGAATTTTTATTTAAAATTATATCAAAATAAAAGGGCATTATTTCTTAAAGGAATGAAAAGAACTTTAAAAGTGATTTATAGCTTTGTTCTTAAAAAAAGTTTCAAGGAAGTTAGTTTTAATATTTTTCTTCTATTTTATTTTCTAAAGGATTGGTTTTACTATATAAACTTCATTTATGATGAATTAATTGTGTTCTTCTATCCATTACTGACTTATGATTTTACGGTCATTAACTCTCTCAGGATCACATTTCCTATTAATCTTCAACATTTCATTGGACATTGTTTTCTCCTCAATGTACATATTTTAAGTACTATGGATTTTTATAACCATATACCATTACTATATTTGGTATTTGTTGAAGGAAGTTCATTATGAAATTGAGATATTTATGGGAATGACGATGGAACCTCTGGCGCCCCATCTTCTCTCAGCTCCTCCTCTTCAACTCCCCAGACTGCTTGATCCGCCGTATCCGGCGAAGGACCCTCATCCTGCGGATCTGAGGGTTCTTCAGGGCTCTCCTCCTCTTCGTCAGTCGTCCGATGAGGCAGTTCGAGGAGCGGCAGGGAAGGCTCCAGTGCGGTCCTTTAAGGAAGTGTTGGTTGGTCCCTCCTTCGCGTCTGCTCAGGTGGATCTATCGTGTATTTCGAGCATCTCGTTTTCCCCTGGGTGCGCGGACTATGTGGAAGGTTTCCTTGTGGTGGATTTGTCTAAGAAATAGTTCGATGATGCCGTGACCTTCCACCGTCTTACTCTGGTTGCAAGGTTTGGTCGTGAAAAGCCCCCCCTCTGGTTCTTCAGATCTTTTGTGGACTCCTGGGATCTGGGCCATCCGGCGGCGGTGTCTCTTCTTTCCCGCTCAGCCTTCAGTATCCACCTGTTTTCGGAAGAGGATTTTGCCAAAGCATGGTCGCGTGAATCTCGTCAGTGCGGATCTTGGACCTTTTCGCTTTCCCACTGGTCTTTGGATGTCCATGTCGGGAAAGAATCAGGTGCAGCAGCGGTGTGGATTCGGTTACCGGGTTTCTCCCTTCCCTTTCACAACCTGGCTATTCTTCAGGTTATGGGAAATTCCTTGGGATCTTTTCTCTACGGTTCTTGGACAAGGGAAGAAATCGGCGCCCGCGACTCCCTTTTCTGATGGAGGTCCGGTCACTAGGGCTAGAGCTATAGGTCTCCCTGTCAACAATTTTGCATCCAAGTCAGGTTTGTCTGCAGGCCGTAAGGCCTACTCTTCTATTATTTAATGGTTTCTATTATCATCTGGAATGTCAGTGGCCTGGGTGCCCAGGAAAAAACAACTTTTATTCATAGAGAATCAAACTGTTTACAGGCGTCTATCTTTGTGGTGTTGGACCATAAACATCAAGCAGACCATTTTCAGTTTTTAGCCAAAAACTTGGGGTTCTCAGATTGCATGTATGCTAGTCTATGCAATTCTCATATAGGCGTTTTTTTGGAAAGCAGATGTTTCAGTGGCTCTTATAGAGGCTTCCCCCCAACACATAACTACTAAAGTGGTAACAGGTGGATCTGAGTTTTTCTTTACTTTTGTCCATGCTAGCTATGGAGCGGCAGAAAGAATGGATCTATGGAGTAATCTCTCCACCTTTCAACCGGGGCACCTCCCTTGGTTCGGTGGAGGGGATTTCAACACCATAGTTGAGGCATCCTAAAAGAAAGGTGGTGCTAGTTTTTCCAGCGCTGCTTCACAGGATTTCAGGGACTTGTTGGCGAAGAAGGGTCTTTTAGACTTGGGTTTATTAGGGAACAGATTCACATTGTGTAATAACAGGAAAGGATTGAGCAGAATATGGTGCAGATTGGATCGATGCTCGGCTAATCTTCAAGGTATGGGGGCTTTCTCACAGGTTTATGTGGTTCATCTTTTTTCGATCCCTGTCATATCACTCTCCGTTAGTGGTAAATCTCAAAAAAGGAGGCGTGGAAGGTGAACATTTTTGCTACTCCAGAAACTGGATGAAGTTATAAGGTTTCAGGCAGTTGGTTCAAACATCCTGGAACAAACCAGAGTCGGGAGTCTCTACTGATGACAACATGCAAAGAAAAGGGGTTGCTCTGGCCTCTCGTTGCAGGTGCTGCTCCTCTCCAAAGCCGGAAACTGTTTGGCACCTGTTCTTCCAAAGCGAATGGGCTTCAGGGATCTGGAACTTGTTGTTGGGACAGAAACTGGGACTCAAAGGAGATGGTGACTCAATTCTACAATTTATGGCCAATTGGTTTCAAGGGGCGGTGAGCAATGGGATGGATAGCAAAGCTCGAGCGTTGATTTTTGTTGGGGTCTACTGGGTCCTATGGGAGGCGAGGAATAGGGTTGTTGAAGGTAAAAAGTGCTCGAATCATTTCCTCAAGGTGCGAGTGAAGTCATGTGTGGTGGAGC
This sequence comes from Viscum album, assembly GCA_963277665.1. Classification (NCBI taxonomy): domain Eukaryota; kingdom Viridiplantae; phylum Streptophyta; class Magnoliopsida; order Santalales; family Viscaceae; genus Viscum; species Viscum album. The sequence continues at coordinate 1,297,952,866 of OY728140.1, read as the reverse complement.
TGGGGTCTCTCATCAAGGGCAGGGAATCATCATCACTGCTCAGAATATTTATACTAAGAGCCATTTCTGGAATGGGGAGTGGAGGCAGGGGTAATCCAGGTAGAGTGGGTCAGATGGATTAGACCTTTCAGGGGGTTAATGTTGAATATTGATGGTTGAGCTGGGGTCTCTCATCAAGGGCAGGGAATCATCATCACTGCTCAGAATATTTATACTAAGAGCCATTTCTGGAATGGGGAGTGGAGGCAGGGGTAATCCAGGTAGAGTGGGTCAGATGGATTAGACCTTGCAGGGGGTTAATGTTGAATATTGATGGATCCTGCTTATCTGGGAATATGAGGGGTGGAGGTCTGGTGCGGGACGATCAAGGTTCTGTCATTATGGCGTTCAGTGCTTATTTAGGTCTGAGAAACTCATTGGGAGCAGAGGTGAGGGCCATGAACACAGGCCTCCCACTTTGCAGACTTTACAACATTTTGCTGGACATGGTGGAATCTAATTCTAGTGTTCTTATTGGGATTCTTCTAGGTAAGGTTAGCTATCTGTGGGACTTGAGATATTTTGTTAGACAGTGCAGATTGTTCATCTTTCCAAGCATCATTGTCAATCATACATGGAGGGAAGCGAATTTTCTGCGGATGTCTTGGCTAGTAAAGGGAGTCCAAGTGAGTGCATCATTGTATATCGTAATACTGGTTCTTTACCAACTGAATGTGGTTCTGTTATAAGGGGATGCTCTTGAACTTCACCATTTCTGCCCTCAAATTATGTCTTCTTGTAGGCATCTTGAAAAATAATAAAAAAGCAATTTTGAGTGACTGGGGAAATATTATGTATTTATAATTCAATCTATATAAATGTTGATTTATAAGGAATTTTGAGAATGAATTGTATTTATCATTCAATATATAAATAATTTATAGGATGTTCAAGGAGTGGGGCCTAGTGATCGATAGCCCCTCGATGTATCAACAGACCTCAGGATACAAAACATCAGACATGCCATATTAAATGGTTAACTGGTTCACACCTACCTATTTATAAAGAATTTCTTGGCTTAGACTTTGATGGTAAGAGTTATGATATATTGGTTGAGGACTTTATGGTAAGATCATGAATATCCAGATTTATACATTTCTTTTATTAATAATTTAATTTCTATTATCCATGTGATTTTTATGTTGATATATTATCCATGGTGGTACATTGAACTCAAGTTGTTGATTCAGTGCTTTACTCATGATAGGTTTCACTATATATAACTCTTATCGATCATCTGAGATCACACTATTAGTTTTCCTTTCCCTAGGATATGAAGAAATATATTTTTAATGATTTTAAGGATGATAGAATTTTTTTATACTATGATTTTATATTTTCAATGTAATATAGGAATCATGTATCTAGTTTTTCAAGAATGTTAAGATAATTTATTTTGTGTGGTGTGATCCCTTGTATCTTGTAAAAATGTAATAAAGTAAACATAGACTCTGGGTTACTAGATTCGGTTTCATTACAGCTTTAGTAATTACATTAGAATAAAGGGTCAGATCATTCTTTAATGAACCACCAGTGTTCTACATAGTGAGTGGAAGGATCAGCCTTATCCACATCCTCACATCAAAGGGATATCCAATAAAAAAAATATCAAAGGAAGAGTATAAGTGATAAAAAACAAAATAACAAAAATAAAATCATGAGACACAAAGATTTTTGTTTCTTGGGAGAAAATCTGTACATCCACAGAGAGGTAGAACGCTTCACTAATTTTAGGCTATTACTAGAGAAATATCAGGGTATGAAAGCCTAGATTGAAATGAGATCATGTAGAAATGTAGTGCTATAGTAAACCATGTTTCTATGGTTCCAATAAGAATAGCAAGTCCACTATGATATAGTAACTAATGGCTGGAAGTTCGTGAAGATACAATGACCTATTTTTCTTCCAATCACATGTTGTTACAGTACCATGTTAAAGTCCACACTGCTATAATGCTATGTTAATGTCACTGAACAACTATGCTACATTGAACTATCGAACTGTAAGAGTTAGGGTTTTGTGTACAGTCTAGTATGCTAGTTTTTTGCCCAAATTTATCTATTTGAATGGGTTATATCATTCCAATAATCCTTTCATCCAGACAGATTTTTTTTCCTATCCCTTTTGGATTCATCTTATGTTATTTTTGAGTGACTGTCAACAAAAAAAATCGAAATTTAGTCATAATGGGCGATGTTAACCTCATGTTACTATTGAAAACCTTCTCAGGGATATCGAGAAAAATCCTATTAAAATCTGGGTTACTAATATAATTAAGCATAGAGATGGAGTTGGGGGAATACACACCCTTTTTCTTTTTGTGTTTTTATTTTGGGATAGAAGTTGTCATCATTCCCACTCCCCTTTTCTTTGAGTCTTGGGTGGCAGTGGGCTTGTCATCCTCTGGTGAACTGGATTAGACTCCAACCTTTGTTGTGTGAGCATGATTCTCACTACCACAGGCCTTAACCAGGGTAGTAACCATGAAGACGCCTTTTTTCCAGGTTTATATTACTATCCAGAGCACTGATATTGTGAGTTTCTTGAGTTATGGTTGCAAAATGCCCTTGCTTCAATGCTCCCATATCAGTAGCCCAATTAGCTAGAGTTGGTCCCACCATCTCACAACCAGCAGATTTCTGACTCAATTTTCTCGTAGTCCTATGGCCATCAACTGATGCAACAATAGAAATACCATGATTTCTAGTTTCCACTTTAGTTGTATTCTCAACTATATAAGTATTCATCGGTTCCCTTGGTGTGGTAATAGGTGAAGTCACATGACTAAACAAAGAAACTCCTATAATACCACCACTCTGATGCAAAGAGGGAACAATTGAGACTTTATTTGAGCCCCTCTCATGCTTATTCAAGTGAACATGAAATGAGCCCATCATTACAATATATTTCTTTTTCTTGATATTCCCAAAATACATATAAAGATCATAAACTATATTAGCTTAATCACCATCATCTTTTTTAGATGAATCTTCATAAATTTCGAGAATAGGCTTCTCATCCTAGAACATCCCATCTTGATCTACTCTCAAACCACTATGATAAATATTTCTACCACCCTACATTATACCATCCTTAAATTCCACCACGAGGTTAGAATAATCCTTATTATCCTACGATATAGTTCAAATATCAATTCCATTTCCAACATATTTTCCCATGGGAAATTTAAATTTACAATGTTCAACTGAGTTCCCACTCTTCTTATACTTTGTACAACTATTCTCCTTATTTGTGTCATGTATAAGAACAATAGTATATGATGTACCACCACTGGTCTCTGCATTAGGCCGTTGATCCACCACTGATGTTAGAGGACCATTTCCATCCACCATTGACTTAAATTTACAAGTGTCACTAAGGTGTCTAGATTTGTTACAATTGGAACAAACCAAACTGATACAATGCTTTTCCGCAACATGTCAATTTCATTTTCAGTTTATAGATAACAAAGCAATATTATCATATTTAATTTAAAGATCAAGTCTAAACTGACCAACAACCAATATAACTATCTCAATTAGAGTAGACAAGAGATCAAATTTAACAAATATTCTAGAAAAGTGTCCATAACCTGAAAGTTTATTCTCCCTATCAAACTTTATGGAAATGCTAACGACTGAGGAAATATCCCACATGACCTTAATAAATTATTAATTAAATAATTTACTCTTATTAAAATTAATTTATTATCACTGTATTATTATTAAACATAACAATTCAAAAAAATAAATAAATAAATTTAAAATGGAATAAGTGATCAGTTTTTAATCATGGTATGTAAATTTTATGCAACTTGAGTGGACATAATTTACACAAGCCAACGTATCTAAAAAAATAAATCACATTGTGTGGACTAGTTTCACCCAAGAAGGAGCCCTTTTTTGAAATAGTTTTTTAACCTGCCCCATTTTTATAAACATTTTAATTGTAAAACCAAAATAATCTATTTTTTATCCTTTGAAATTCAGTTTGAAACATAAAAAAATATTGAATGATAGATTATAATATTTCATGAATGATTTGAGTGTAGTTTTTACTAAAAAATAATTAGCAATTTTAGTTGACTGCTTTAGAATGTACCTTTACAAAAAGGTTTAAACATTTTCCAAAAGTAATTTGAAAATTTATTTTTAAAAATGAAAGTACTTCATGAACATCATAGATAATTCACTATTTTTTTCTAAATGATTTCAACATCAGTATAAAAATGATTATTTGCCATGTTTTTTTATCAGAGTTCCAAAGAACCATGGAATTAGGTCACCTATTGTCCCTATTTCAAAAAATCACGACTGATTATCACAGTTCACGAAAAGTGTGCTAGTATGGGATCTTTATTTCCGATTCTTTGAATTATTATTAATTAACTATTTATTATTAAAAAGCATCTTTTAATTATAAACTATAAACTATTAATTATTTTAAATTACTAATTATTAATTACTAATTATTTTTTAATTAATAATTATTAAAAATTTATTACTATTTACTATCAATTATTAATCGTAAATTATTAAGTATTTATTATATGAAATTACTAACAAATAATAAAATAATTGTGATTATTTATTTTTTATTAAAAATTATTAATTAGTAATTAGTATTTATTTATAATTTATAATCTGTACTTCTTTATCACTAATTATTGATTACTAATTACTAATTATTAATTAATTATAACTAGTTTTTTTTAGAAGGTGAGGCTCAAAAGCTCCTTTATTAAATAAAAACCAAGCATAGAGGAGAAACATACAAAACAAAAATAGACTAGGAACAATAAATTAAGTAGCTCAAGATCAAGTACTCATGCTATGGTGTGAGGCACATCCATCCTGATCACGAGGATGTCGACCACTTATCCATATTTTGGCCTTCAACCATGGCCCACATCCATCATCTGGAAGTCCAACATCAACTAAACCCATCATGTCTTCTGCTCCAAAATCTATTATATCTTATGCTCCAAAAACACAATAATTGCATTGTCCATCCTCCTCAGTACTTCAAGATGTAAGAAACTCAAAAGAGTTGTGAGTATTAACCTTCTATGGTGATTTAACCTTCACTGGTTGAACAAAATCAGTGCCCACATTAGACTTTGATTTATTCCTCTTGGAATGCTCCAAATTAGAAGCCCCAGGGGTCATCTTTGTCATCACCAAATTCAACACCAACATGTGAACTGCAAAGAGGGGCCACAACTACTATCCCATCCCCTTGAGCCAATGGTGAGAAAAAATTTGGTTTAAACTTCCTACCCTAGATAGGCAGTGAAGCCAGATCAGATCCTTGTGGAGTTTTTGAAACAATAAAATTTTGATCAGTAGGGGTTTGCAAACCATCAGTAGGGGTCCCAACATGTCAAACCCTTGCAGGACTTTCTAACCTTGAGGTAGATGAGTTAAAAAAATGGTGTTTGGTTTATCCTTACCAAAATTAGGCTCATATTTCCTCCCAGGCCTTGGATGGTCCATAGAATTACTGCATATGGGAATCACATGAGGCTTCTCATTGTCCATATGGTTCAAAATATCCAGAATGCACAAATGTGGTTGTCCCTCCCATATTGTATTCATCGTATATGAAGAGTCCAGTGGAGTAGGGGAAGAAGCTGTTGACTCATTATGAGAATTGGACAATCTATGAGGAGCAAAAACCTTCTCATTAACAAACACAGGAGCAAACTTTCCATGCTCTTGATAATGTGCCTTTTTGGTCTTGAATTGGACAACATCAATCATGTCCTTTCCTTTGTGGCTTTTAGAAGAGATCATTTTTTGTTCCTACCATAAATTATAGTCCACATTAGCCTGTGCAGAAGCCTCCATGTTTGCTTGGATTTCCTTGGATTCCTAATCATCATGGTCACCTCTTATATCCCAAGTTAAGGCATCCTTGAAAACAAATCCAACAAAAACCAAAGGACCTTCCTCTACCATGTCAGCCCAAGACATCATGGGCCTATCAATCATCTGAGCAGAAGAAACCAACCCATTTTCACTACAAGCAGGAGAAAGAGGCATAATCTTCCATTTTGAGCACCCATTGTTCAGAGAAATTCTTTCTAAATTAATCCACTTTATTTCTTTCATCAGAACCATCAATATTTGCAAGGGGATGCCCATTTAAAGGCTCCAAATGCCAAGAGTTAGAAGATCGAGCAACATCACTTGTGGAGTGATCATTAGCCTTATTCTCATTATCATGTATGTTCACATTCTTGTACTTCCTTTGGCAGTGATAAAGGTTATGACCTTTTAATTGACATTTAGAACAATAGAGACCCCCCTATAATTAGCCTTTGAGTGCTTAATCATTTGAAAAGATTCACAAAACAATGACTTTTTTTCAAACTCAATTCGGATATTTTTCTCCTCTAGAGGTGTGGAGATAACTACTTTATCTATCAAGGTTGAACTTAAGTTAACTTCAAATAAAACCCTTGCATAGTGACCAAAATTAACCAACTCGGTGATATAATCCATCCTGATTGGAGCACCTATTGCAAAAGAAATGTAAAAAAAATTCTAAATGCTATAAGACCTAATTTAGGCCATGGATTTTAATCTACACCTGTGCTCAGGTATCTTTAAACTCATTGAGGTTGAAATTTAAGCTCCATTCATGAACCCAAAGGACACCCAACCTTAGATTTCATGATCCGATTAATTAACAAGATGTGCATGGGTTGATCCAACCAGACCCGATTAATAAATTGGTTATCTTTTTTCTAGCTCAAACCTAAAATGCCAGACCAATGTACATGTCTACTTATTAATTATTAATCAGTTATAATTAATTATTAATTATTCAATGTTTTTAAATTATAAATCACAACTTATTAGTTATGAATTATTTTTAAATATTACTTATTAAATTTTTTATTAGTTATTATAAATATTTTAAAAATAGTTATTACATATTACTAATTATTTTTTATTAGGGATTATTAATTATTACTTAATTATTAATTATTTATAGTTACAAAATTTTAATTATTATTTAAATATTAATTCTTATTTTTTTAATATTAATTATTTATCAACATTTACTAGCTATTAATATTAAATTATTAGTTATTATTAATTAATTAATAATTAATAAAATTTAACAATGATTTATTAATTATTTTCCATTTTTAACCAATTATTTATTACAAATTATTCATTCTGAATATGATATATGACATTCTTAAGCACTAAGTTAGTTTTCCTGAAAGAATTACTTACAATAGTCACCATTATGTTCCATGATTTCAATATCAATGATAACAATAATAGCACCCATACATCATCTATGAACTTAACATTAAAAAATTCAAGTTAACTCTGAATCATATTAAAGTCATTCACATGATCAGTTGTAGGACTTCCTTCTGAAAATCTCATACTAAATAATTTCAGAAGCATGTAAACCTGTTTAAAGGTTGTTAGCTTCTCATATATGTTTGTTAGAGAATCCATCGGCTCTGATATGTTCTTATTCTCCCATATGTTAAAAGTAATTTATGTGGTAATGAAATCTGAATCAACCCATATGCATTTCCATCCAACATTTCTCATTCAATTTTCTATGTGGTATCCTATTTAACTCACATCAATGTAACTTCAAGATCTTCTAAATAAAATAGCTTTTCATGCACATCCAACTTTTTTGCCATAAGATGAAGTGTGTTCCATCAAACTTTTTTGCCTAGACCATTCTTTCTTTGGATTCCATACCTTCTGAAATAATGAAAACCAAAAAAATAATAATAACTTCATTCCAAATAATCATAATGTGATTTGGATGAAATATATCTTTAAGAATAAGTATGAAAAGAATTGAAATGTGATTCAAAATAAGGAATTCCTTTTGTCAAAAGGTTATGAAAAAATCGAAGGTGTGGATGCTGATGAATTTTTTTCTCAAGTTTCTTAACTCAAGTCCATCTAGATCTTCTTCGACATGGCCATTCAGAGAGGATTCAAGGTATATCAAATGGATTTAAAAAAGATTTCTTGAATTTTATACTTCAAGAGGAGGTTTATATCGAAAAACCATTGGGTTTCATGATAGGAAATGAGAAAACCAAAGTGTGCAGACTAAATAAGGCCTTGTACAATCGAAAATAGGCACCACAATAATGTTACGCTTGACTTGATTCATATTTATGAAATATAGAATTCAAAATAGGTGGATTTGATCACAATATTTATGTAAAAACATCCCAAAAAGAACAATTCATGTTGATTGTCTATATTGATGATATCATATTTGGTAAAAATAAACAAAAATTTGTAGAAGAATATTTAAGACTAATGAGCATAGAATTAGAGATATCTATGAATGGAGAGTTAACATATTTCCTCAAGCTGCAAGTGACTCAAATGGAGAGATATAATTTTTTATCCCAGAAAAAGTATGTAAGAGAGCTATTGAAAAATGTCAACATGCATCACTCCAAACCAATGATGCCACCGATTATAGTTAGGATAAAACTTGCGAAGAACGAGGATGGGAAATATGTGGATCCAACCTTTTATAGGAAGATAATTGGATGCTTTATATACTTGAATCCAACATGACTAGATATTTTCTTTGAAACATGTTTAGTGCTCCATTTCTAGAGTAATCCAAAGGAAGAGCATCTCACAACTGTTAAACACATCTTGAGATACATCCATGGTACTCTTAATTTTGGAATACTATTTTATATAGGAATGAATGATTAATTATCTTATTTTTTAGATGTGGATTGGGAATGAGATGTGGTGGACTGTAAATATTTATGTGCTAGTTCTTTTTTCATCGTAAATATCTATGTGGGATGGATAAGTAAGAATAAATAAATCACTTCACTGTGTACTACCAAAGCATAATATATCTCGGTGATGATGGATTGTACTCAAAATCTGTGGATGAAGTAGCAGTTTGATGATATCAGTGGAGTAGTCAAAAAACCTACAATGATCTTCAATGATAACAAGGGTACTATTGTTCTCATGAAGAATCCAGTACAAAAATCTCATACCAAACATATTGAAATCCAGTATCATTTCATTAAATAAATGTGGAATAAGGAATGGTCATAATAGAGCATTTTGTAACAAATGGGAAAGTGTATGATATTATAAAAAAACCTTTGACCCCTCCAGTGTTAGAGAATCATTGACTAAGACATTGTTCACAACTACCTCCCTCAACTTAAGGAGGTTCAGATATTCCCCTCTCCCCATTGTATATGTTGATTTAACTATTTGTTCTTGTTTGGAAGGCTCTTTCACTTTTGGATTATTGTCAAAGGGAGAGATTAATTTAGTAAAATTCATTATTTACATGGTCTATTGATTTGGAAATAATATTTTTATTCAGGTGGAGTTTATGGTTTTGATGTTATGGGGAAATACAATCCATGGGGACGTGATGTGTGTCCAAGGTGTAGATATTGTTCAAAGCATGAATACATAGGTAGTTTCTTGAATGTATCCATGCATGAATGAATTTATCTCTATAACTCTTATTTTCAACACTAAGAATTTCCCACATAGACATAGAATGATTTAAGAAAAATTCTATAGCCACATGAAGGGTGTGTAGAAGTGAATTTACTATGTATTTACTATAAACCAAAAATTGGGGAATGTTGGAATAAGGGTGATCTGAGTTGGAAGGATTTTATTGTGTTTTTTATTAATTTATTTTTTGATATGATCATGGATTTTTCTATATAAGGCGGATGATGCTTTGAAGAAGAAGTTCAAATGTATCTTTAAAGAATTTTGGAGAAGATGGTGTTGATTTCTATAATTAGAAGACAATTCAGAGGAAAAGTTGTTGAAATCGCATAAGATAAAAAAGGTTACATGATAGCATAAACCCTTAAGGTTTATGAGACCACATGTTTTCAAGGGAATTATGATATCATACAAGAGGTGATGAATCATGAAATTTACATAAAGGTATTATTCACATTGATTAATTTCATTTTTTTTAGTAAAGGATTATGAAGAGCGCATAATCAAGAATTGATCACACCACTGTGTGAGTTCAAATGATTCTCACAAATAGATATGAAGAATCATGTATGGTTTATAAATTAATGTGACATGGTCATGTGAAACACATGTATTGGTCACATAAGGAATGTTACAATGTAAATTAGATATGACTTCTATGAAAGGAGTTTCGTGATGGAGGAGATTCATGACATAGTCATGTGATCACTTAAGTTAGATGTGGTTATGAGTTCAAAAAGTGGAGAGGCTTGTGATGCAGTTTGTGTTCGTGACTGGAGGGGGTGTCCTCAATAAATCACTTGATTTATCCATGGATATGAACATAGGAGGTTCATGAAGGGGTCATGTGAAACACATGATTTTTTTCAAGGAAGATGTGAGCCTAAGTGAGAGGTGGTAGGACAGATGAATATCCAATTTTTCTAGGAGGTGAGTAAGTGTGTTAGAACTATAAATACCAATTGTTCACCCTGTTTAGTGGTTAATTATAAGATTAAAGATTTAATTAGAGTAATGATTTATTCTTTGTATCATTTATTTTATTGGGTCTATTTATTGGAGTTCCTATGGTGTGGTCCCATGATCACATAAATGGTGAAGAGATACGTGATCGAAGTCACATGCCACATTTCTCTCAAAACCGGTCTTGAGAAGAAGATACACGCTTGGCTCTTGTGATCAAGAACTTAGAAATAGGGTTATGTGCCAACTAATCTTGTAAAAGAGTTATGCACTAGGGGTCTTTCACTCGGGCTCCTGTAATCGAGACTACACACAAACTAGTCTTTAAGATGAGTCTTAACCCCATGGTCTTAAGCCCAAGGTTACGTGACATGGATCTCATGCATAAGGTTGTGTGATCTGGTTATGTGTTGGGGGTTATGTGATGCATAGTGCTTTCATTCCAAAAAGTTTTAACTCTTAAAGCGGTGAATTATAAATATATTATGAAGAAAAAGGATCATATTAAAGCATCATATTCTCGCATTAATGAAACAAAGCATTCCACATAATTTTAATGTGTAGAAGATGACCATCATGTCCTTAAACTAAGAAACACTTCATCTAGAGTAGTGCATAAAGTGGAGTTTATAAAGGTGACCCGAGGGAGGTAGTGCGCTATCCCTGAATAAATTCTAAATGTAGTGTGCTTGACAAGAAGTGTACGTGGATGAAATTTTAAAATCCACCAAGAATAGTGATGCATAGTGGATTTTAGCATGACCAAAATATTTTCAGCATATGCTCTTTGAACGTAGCCCTTTTTGGTGAACTAAGTAAAATTATTTGTGTTCTACTTTAATGAGTGCATCATTGTATATCGTAATATTGGTTATCTACCAACTGAATGTGGTTCTGTTATAAGGGGGGATGCTCTTTGACTTCACCATTTCTGCCCACAAATTATGTCTTCTTGTAGGCACCTTAGAAAATAATAAAAAAGAAATTTTGAGTGACTGGAGAAATATTATGTATTTATAATTCAATCTATATAAATGTTTATTTATATGGAATTTTGAGAATGAATTTTATTTATCATTCAATATATAAACAATTTATAGGATGTTCAAGTAAGAAGTGAGGCCTAGTGATAGATAGCCCCTCGATGTATCAACAGGCCTCACAAGACAAAACACGAGGCATGCCATATTAAATGGTTAACTAGTTTACACCTACCTATTTATAAATAATTTCTTGGCTTAGGCTTTGATGGTAAGATTCATGATATCTTGGTTGAGGACTTTATGGTAAGATCATGAATATCCAGATTTATATATTTCCATTATCCATGTGATTTTTATGTTGATATTATCTATGGTGGTACATTGAACTCAAGTTGTTGATTCAATGCTTGACTCATGATACCGTCCACTATATATAACTCTTATCGATCATATAAGATCACACTTTATTAGTTTTCCTTTCTCTAGGATATGAAGAAATATATTTTTAATGATTTTAAGGATGAAATAATTTTTTTATACTATGATTTTATATTTCCAATGTAATATGAGAATCATATATGTTTCTAGTTTTTCAAGAATGTTATGATAATTTATTTTGTGTGGTGTGATCCCTTGTATCTTGTAAAAATGTAATAAAGTAAACATAGACTTTGGGTTACTAGATTCGGTTTCATTACAGCTTTAGAAATTACATTAGAATAAAGGGTCATATCGTTATTTAATGAACCACTAGTGTTCTACATAGTGAGTGGAAGGATTAGCCTTATCCACATCCTCACAGCAAAGGGATATCCAATAAAAAAATTACAAAGGAAGATAATAAGTGATAAAAAAACAAAATAACAAAAATAAAATCATGATACACAAAGATTTTTACTTCTTGGGAGAGAATCCGTACATCCACAGAGAGGTAGAACACTTCACTTATTTTAGGTTGCCAATTTCTAGAAAAATATCAGGGTATGAAAGCCTATATTGAAATGAGATCATGTAGAAATGTAGTGCTATAGTAAACCATGTTTCTATGGTTCCAATAAGAATAGTAAGCCCACTATGATATAGTAACTAATGGCTGAAAGTCCGTGAATATACAGTGACCTGTTTTTCTTCTAGTCACATGTTGTTACAGTACCATGTTAAAGTACACACTACTATAATGCTATGTTAATGTCACCGAACAACTATGCTATATTGAACTATCGATCTGTAAGAGTTAGGGTTTTGTGTACAGTCTAGTATGCTAGTTTTTTGCCCAAATTTATCTATTTGAATGGGTTATATCATTCCAATAATCCTTTCATCCAGACAGATTTTTTTCCTACCCATTTTGGATTCATCTTATGTTATTTTTGAGTGACTATCAAAAAAAAAGAATTTAAATTTAGTTATAATGGGTGATGTTAACCTCCTGTTACAATTGAAAACCCTCTCAGGGATATCAAGAAAAATCCTATTAAAATATGGGTTACTAATATAATTAATCATAGAGATGGAGTTGGGGGAATACACACCCTTTTTCTTTTTGTGTTTTTATTTTGGGATAGAAGCTCTCATCATTCCCACTTCCCTTTTCTTTGAATATTGGGTGGTAGTGGGCTTGTCATCCTCTGGTGAAATGGATTATACTCCAACCTTGGTTGTATGAGCAGGATTCCCACTACCGCAGGCCTTAACCAGGGTAGTAACCATGAATACGCCTTTCTTCCAGGTTTACATTACTATCTAGAGCACTGATATTGTGAGTTTCTTGAGTTATGGTTTAAAAATGACCTTGCTTCAATGCTCCCTTATCAGTATCTCAATTAGCTAGAGTTGGTCCCACCATCCCACAACCATCAGATTTCTAACTCAATTTTCTCATAGTTCTATGGCCATCAACTAACACAACAATAGAAATAACATGATTTATAGTTTCCACTTTAGTTTTATTCTCAACCATATGAGTATTCATCGGTTCCCTTGTTGTGGTAATAGGTGAATTCACTTGACTAAACAAAGAAACTCCTATAATACCACCACTCTGATGCAAAGAGGGAACAATTGAGACTTTATTTGAGCCCCTCTCATGATTATTCAAGTGAACATGAAATGATCCCATCATTACAATATATTTATTTTTTTTATATTCCCAAAATAAATATAAATATCATCAACTATATTAGCTTAATCACCATCATCATTTTTAGATGAATCTTCATAAATTTCGAGAACAAGCTTCTCATCCTAGAACATCCCATCCCGATCTACTCTCAAACCACCATGAGAAATATTTCCACCACCCTACATTATACCATCTTTAAATTCCACCTTGAGGTTAGAATCATCCTTATTATCCTACGATATAGTTCCAATATCAATTCCATTTCCAAGAGATTTTCCTATAGGAAATTTAAATTTACAATGTTCAACTGAGTTCCCACTCTTCTTATACTTTGTAGAACTATTCTCCTTATTTGTGTCATGTATAAGAACAATTTTATATGATGTATGACCACTGGTCTCCGCATTAGGCCGTTGATCCACCACTAATGTTAGAGGACCATTTCCGTCCACCATTGGCTTAAATTTACAAGTTTCACTGAGGTGTCCATATTTGTTACAATTGGAACAAACCAAATTGATATAATGTTTTTCCGTAACATGCCAATTTCATTTTCAGTTTATAGATAAAAAAGTAATATTATCATATTTAATTTAAAGATCAAGTCTAAACTAAGAAACAACCAATATAACCGTCTCAATTAGAGTAGATAAGATATCATATTTAACAAATATTCTAGAAAAGTGTCCATAACATGAAAGTTTATTCTTCCTATCAAACTTTATGGAAATTCTAACGACTGAAAAAATATCCCACATGAACTTAATAAATTATTAATTAAATAATTTAGTCTTATTAAAATTAATTTATTATCACTATATTATTATTAAACATAAAAATTCAAAAAAATAAATAAATAAATTTAAAATGGAACAAGTGATCAGTTTTTAATCATGGTATGTAAATTTTATGCAACTTGAGTGGAAATAATTTACACAAGCCAACATATCTAAAAAAATAAATCACATTTTGTGGACTAGTTTCACCCAAGAAGGAGCCCTTTTTTGAAATATTTTTTTAACCTGCCTCATTTTTATAAACATTTTAACTGTAAAACAAAAAAAATATATTTTTTATCCTTTGAAATTCAGTTTGAAACATAAAAAAATATTTAATGATAGATTATAATATGTCATGAATTATTTGAGTGTAGTTTTTACTAAAAAAAATAATTAGCAATTTTAATTGACCACTTTAGAATGCACCTTTACAAAAAGGTTTAAACATTTTCCAAAAGTAATTTGAAAATTTATTTTAAAAAATGAAATTATTTTATAAACATCATAGATAATTCACTATTTTTTTATAAATTTTTTCAACATAAGTATAAAAATGATTATTTTCCATGTTTTTTATCACAGTTCCAAAGAACCATGGAATTAGGTCACCTATTGTCCCTATTTCAAAAAATCATGACTGATTATCACAGTTCACGAAAGGCGTGCTAGTATGAGATCATTGTTTTCGATTCTTTGAATTATTATTAATTAACTATTTATTATTAAAAATTATTTTTTAATTATAAACTATAAACTATTAATTATTTTAAATTACTAATTATTAATTACAAATTATTTTTTAATTAATAATTATTAAAAATTTATTACTATTTACTATCAATTGTTAATTGTTAATTGTAAATTATTTATTATATGAAATTACTAACCAATAATAAAATAATTGTGATTATTTATTTTTTATTAAAAATTATTAATTAGTAATTAATATTTATTTATAATTTATAATTTGAACTTTCTTATCACTAATTAATAATTACTAATTAAAAATTATTAATTAATTATTAATTATTAATTATAACTAGTTTTTTTAAGAAGGTGAGGCTCAAAAACCCCTTTATTAAATAAAAACCAAGTATAGAGGAGAAACATACAAAACAAAAATAGATTAGGAACAATAAATTAAGTAGTTCAAGTTCAAGTACTCATGCTATGGTGTGAGGCACATCCACCCTGACCATGATGATGTCGACCACTTGTTCATATTTTGACCTTAAACCATGGCCCGCATCCATCATCTAGAAGACTAACATCAACTAAACCCATCATGTATTTTGCTCTGAAATATGTTATATCTTCTGCTCCAAAAACACAATAATTACATTGTCCATCCTCCTCAGTACTTCAAGATGTAAGAAACTCAAAATAGTTGTGAGTATTAACATTATATGGCGATTTAACCTTCACTGGTTGAACAAAATCAGTGCCCACATTAGACTTTGATTTATTCCTCTTGGAATGCTCTAAATTAGAATCCCTAGGGTCATCTTTTCCATCACCAAATTCAACACCAGCATGTGAACTGAAAAGAGGGGCCACAACTACTATCCCATCCCCTTAATCCAATGGTGAGAAAAAATTTGGTTTAAACTTCCTACCATAGATAGGTAGTGAAGCCAGATCAAGTCCTTGTGGAGTTTTTTAAACACTAAAATTTTGATCAGTAGGGGTTTGAAAACCATCAGTAGGGGTCCCAACATGTTAAACCCTTCCAGGACTTTCCAACCTTGAGGTAGATGAGTTAAAAAATGGTTTTTGGTTTATCCTTACCAAAAGTATTCTCATTTTTCCTCCCAAGCCTTGGATGGTCCATATAATCACTGCATATGGGAATAACATGAGGCTTCTCATTGTCCATATGGTTCAAAATATCCAGAATGCACAAATGTGGTTGTCCATCCCATATTGTATTCATCATATAGGCAGAGTCCAGTGGATTAGGGGAAGAATCTATTAGCTCATTATGAGAATTGGACAATCTATGAGGAGCAAAAACCTTCTCATTAACAAATATAGGAGCAGACATTCCATGCTCTTGATAATGTGCCTTTTTGTTCTTGAATTCGACAACATCAATCATGGCCTTTCCTTCATGGATTTTAGAAGAGGTCATTTTTTGTTCCTACTATAAATTATTGTCCACATTTTCCTATGCAGAAGCCTCCATGTTTTCTTGGATTTCCTTGGATTCCTAATAATCATGCCCACCTCTTATATCCCTAGTTAAGGCATCCTTGAAAGGAAATCTAACAACAACCAAAGGACCTTCCTCTACCATGTCATCCCAAGACATAATGAGCCTATCAATCATCTGAGAAGAAGAAACCAACCCATTTTCACTACAAGTAGGAGAAAGAGGCATAATATTACATTTTGAGCACCCATTGTTGAGAGGAATTCTTTCTAAATTGATCACTTTATTTATTTCATCAGAACCATCAATATTTGCAAGGGGATGTCCATTTGAAGGATCCAAATGCCTAGAGTTAGAAGATCGAGCAACATAACTTGTTGAGTGATCATTAGACTTATTCTCATTATCATGTATGTTCACATTCTTGTACTTTCTATGGTAGTGATAAAGGTTATGACCTTTTAATTGACATTTAGAACAATAGAGATCCCCCTAGAATTAGCCTTTGAGTTCCCAATCATTTGAAAAGATTCACAAAACAATGAATTTTTTTCAAACTCAATTCAGAGATTTATCTCCTCTAGAGGTGTGGAGATAACTGCTTTATCTATCAAGGTTGAACTTAAGTTAACTTCAAATAAAACCCTTGCATAGTGAACAAAATTAACCAACTCTGTGGTAGAATCCATCCTGATTGCAGTACCTATTGCAGAAGAAATGTAACAAAAAAATCTAGATGCCATAATACATAATTTAGGCCATGGATTTTAATCTAAACCTATGCTCATGTATCTTTAAACTCCTTGAGGTTGAAATTTAAGCTCCATTCATGAACCCGAAGGATACCCAGCCTTAGATTTCATGATCTGATTAATTAATGAGATGGGGATGGGTTGATCTAACCAGACTCGATTAATAAATGGGTTAATTTTTTCTAGCTCAAACTTGAAATGCCCGACCAATGTACATGTATACTTATTAATTATTAATCAGTTATAATTAATTATTAATTATTCAATGTTTTTTAATTATAAATCACATCTTATTAGTTATGAATTATTTTTAAATATTACTAATTAATTTTTTGTTATTAGTTATTATAAATTTTTAAAAAATAATTATTACATATTACTAATTATTTTTTATTAGGGATTATTAATTATTACTTAATTATTAATTAATAATTAATAATTATGTTAAATTATTAATATCTTATTATTAACTATTTATAGTTATAAATTTTTAATTATTATTAAATATTAATTCTTAATTTTTTAATATTAATTATTTATCAATATTTACTAGCTATTATTAATAAATTATTAGTTATTATTAATTAATTAATAATTAAAAAAATTTAACAATGATTTATTAATTATTTTCCATTTTTAACTAATTATTTATTACAAATTATTCATTCTGAATATGATATATGAAATTCTTAAGCACTAAATTATTTTTCCTGAAATAATTACTTGCAATAGTCACCATTATGTTCCATGATTTCAATTGAAATGATAACAATAATAACACCCATATATCATCTATGAACTTAACATTAAAAAATTAAAGTTAACTCTGAATAATATTAAAGTCATTTACATGATCAGTTGTAGGACTTCCTTATTAAAATCTCATACTGAATAATTTCAGAAGCATGAAAACATTTTTAAAGTTTTTTAGATTCTCATATATATTTGTTAGAGAATCCATCAGCTCTGATATGTTCTTATTCTCCCATATGTTAAAATTAATTTATGTGGTAATGAAATCTGAATCAACCCATATGAATTTCCATCCAATATTTCTCATCCAACTTTCTATGTGGTTTCCTATTTAAATCACATCAATGTAACTTCAATATCTTCTAAATAAAATAGCCTTTCATGCACATCCTCTAGAAGATGAAGTGTGTTCCATCAAACTTTTTTTCCTAGACCATTCTTTCTTTGGATTCCATACCTTCTGAAATAATGAAAACCAAAAAAATAATAATAACTTCATTCCAAATGATCATAATGTGGTTTATATGAAATATGCCTTTAAGAATAAGTATGAAAATAATGGAAATGTGATTCAAAAAAAGGAATTACTTTTGTCAAAAGGTTATGAAAAAATCGAAGGTGTGGATGCTGATGATTTTTTTTCTCAAGTTTCTTAACTCAAGTCCATCTAGATCTTCTTTAAAATGGCCATTCACAAAGGATTGAAGGTATATAAAATGGATGTAAAAAAGATTTCTTGAATTTTATACTTCAAGAGGAGGTTTATATCGAAAAACCATTGGGTTTCATGATAGGAAATGAGAAAACCAAAGTGTGCATACTAAAGAAGGCCTTTTACAACCTAAAATAGGTACCACAATAATGTTACGCTTGACTTGATTCATATTTATGAAATCTAGAATTAAAAATAGGTGGATTCGATCACAATATTTATGTAAAAACATCCCAAAAATAATAATTCATGTTGATTTTCTATATTGATGATATCTTCGGTAGAAGTAAACAATATTTTGTAGAAGAATATGTAAGACTGATGAGCATAGAATTAGAGATATCTATGAATGGAGAGTTAACATATTTTATCAAGCTACAAGTGACTCAAATGGAGAGATATAATTTTTATCCCATAAAAAGTATGTAAGAGAGCTATTGAAAAATGTCAACATGCATCACTCCAAACTAATGATGCCTCCGATTATAGTTAGGATAAAACATGTTAAGCACAAGGATGGGAAATATGTGGATCCAACCCTTTATAGGAAGATAATTCAATGCTTTATATACTTGAATCCAACATGACAAGATATTGTCTTTGAAACATGTTTAGTGGTCCATTTCTAGAGTAATCCAAAGGAAGAGAATCTCACAACTGTTAAACACATCCTAAGATACATCCATGGTACTCTTAATTTTGGAATACTATTTTATATAGGAATGAATGATTAATTATCTTATTTTTCAGATGTGGATTGGGAATGCGATGTGGTGGACTGTAAATATTTATGTGGTGGTTCTTTCTTCATTGTAAATATATACCTGGGATGGATAAGTAAGAATAAATAAATCACTTCACTGTGTACTACCAAAGCATAATATATCTCAGTGATGATGGATTGTACTCAAATTCCGTGGATAAAGAAGTAGTTTGAAGATATCAGTGGAGTAGTAAAAAAAACTACGATGATATTCTATGATAACAAGGTTACTATTGTTCTCATGAAAAATCCTGTACAAAAATATCATACCAAACATATTGAAATCTAGTATCATTTCATTAAATAAATGTGGAATATGTAATGGTCAAAATAGAGCATTTTGTAACAAATGGGAAAGTGTTTGATATTATAAAAAAACCTCTGACCACTCCAGTGTTAGAGATTCATCAAATAAAACATTTTTCACAACTACCTCTCTCAACTTGAGGAGGTTTAGATATTCCCCTCTCCCCATTGTATATGTTGATTTAACTATAATTTCTTGTTTGGAAGGCTCTTTCACTTTTGGTTTATTGTCAAAGAGAGAGATTAATTCGGTAAAATTCATTATTTACATGGTCTATTGAGTTTCAAATAATATTTTTATTCAGGTGGAGTTTATGGTTTTGATGTTATGGGGAAATACAATCCATGGGGATGTGATGTGTGTCCAAGGTGTAGATATTGTTCAAAGCATGAATACATGGGGAGTTTCTTGAATGTATCCATGCATGAATGAATTTCTCTCCATAACTCTTGTTTTCGACACTAAGAATTTCCCACATAGACATAGAATGATTTAAGAAAAATTATATAGCTACGTGTGTAGAAGTGAATTTACTATGGATTTCCTATAAACCAAAAGTGGGGGAATGTTGGAATAAGGGTGATCCAAGTTTGAAGGATTTTATTGTGTCTTTTATTAATTTTTTTTAGTATGATCATGGATTTTTCTATATAAGGTGGATGATGCTTTGAAGAATAAGTTCATATGTATCTTTAAAGAATTTTGGAGAATATGGTTTTGATTTCTATACTTAGAGGAAAATTCAAGGGAGTGGTTGTTGAAATTGCCTAAGATAAAAAAGGTTACATGATAGCATAAACCCTTAAGGTTTATGCGACCTCATGTTTTAAATGGAATTATGATATCATACAAGAGGTGATGGATCATGCAATTTACATAAACTGATTATTCACATTAATTAATGGAATTTTTTTTGTAGTAAAGGATTATGTAGAGTGAATAATCAAGAATTGATCACACCACTGTGTGAGTTCAAATGATTCTCACAAATTGATATGATGAATCATGTATAGTTTATAAATTAACGTGACATGGTCATGTGAAACACATGTATTGATCACATAGGGAATGTTACAATGTAAATTACATATGACTTTTATGATAGGAGTTTCATGATGGAGGAGATTCATGACACATTCATGCGATAACTTAAGTTAGATGTGGTTATGAGTTCAAAAAGTGGAGAGGCTTGTGATGCAGTTTGTGTTCGTGACTAGAGGGGGTGTCCTCAATAAATCACTCGAGTTATCCATGGATATGAACATAGGAGGTTCATGAAGGGGTCATGTGAAACACATGTTTTTTTTCAAGGAAGATGTGATCCTAAGTCAGAGGTGGTAGGACAGATGAATATACAATTTTTCTAGGAGGTGAGTAAGTGTGTTAGAACTATAAATACCAATTGTTCACCCTTGGTTAATTATAAGATTAAAGATTTAATTATAGTCATGATTTATTATTTGTATCATTTATTTGATTGGGTCTATTTATTGGAGTTCCTATGGTGTGGTCCCATGATCACATAAATGGTGAAGAGATACGTGATCGAAGTCACATGTCACATTTCTCTCACAACTGGTCTTGAGAGGAAGATACATGCTTGGGGTCTTGTGATCAGGCACTTGGAGATAGGTTTATGTGCCAGCTGATATTGTGAAAGAGTTTCGAACTAGGGGTCTTTCACTTGGGCTCTTGTTATCGAGACTACACACAAACTAGTCTTTAATATGAGTCTTAACCCCAAGGTCTTAAGCCCAAGGTTACGTGACATGGATCTCATGCATAGGGTTCTGTGATCTGGTTATGTGTTGGGGGTTATGTGATGCATAGTGTTTTCGTTCCAATTTTTTAACTCTTAAAGTGGTGAATTACAAAGATATTATGAAGAAAAATAATCATATTAAAACATCATATTCTATTATTAATGAAACAAAACATTCCACATACTTTTAATGTGTAGAAGATGACCATCATGTCCTTAAACTAAGAAACACTTCATCCAGAGTAGTGCATAAGGAGGAGTTTATTAAGGTGACTCGAGGGAGGCAGTGTGCTGTCCATGAATAAATTGTAAAGGTAGTGTGCTTGACAAGAAGTTTATGTGGATGAACTTTTAAAATCCACCAATAATAGTAAATCATAGTGGATTTTAGCATGATGAAAATATTTTCAGCTTATGCTCTTTGATCGTAGCCCTTTTTGGTGAACCAAGTAAAATTCTTTGTGTTATACTTTAATTTTATTCATTTTTTATTGGCGTTTGTGCGATAAAATTTTACCGATTTAACCAGTTCCAACAAATGTGGGGAAAAGATGCTTTAAATCAAAAGAAAAAAATTGAAACCCTAATTTACCCCTCCCCTCTGAGGGTGTCTCTAGGTTTAACAATGTAATTCCCTGGGAACATGATGAGTGTAACCACACTATGTCAAAAAGACCATTTAGCGGTGGTTGAAATCATCACATATCGTTTAATAAAAGTTTTTAAAGTTTTTAATTTTTTTTAATTTTTTACATAATTAATTAATTAATTAATTAATTATTATTTATCCTACCATGCATGACAAGTATAAATTTAGGAATATATGTGTTGGGTGAAAGTTGAACCCCTTACCTCTTGGTTATTCTGTAAATACTTTACCACTCCAACAATCTCTTTATGCGATGAGAAAATAGAATTTAATATACTTATATATATATTGATAAATATAAATAAATATGTATATAAAAATAATAATATTAAATAATAATTTTAATAAATAAAAATTAAATAAATAAAAAATAAATAAATAAAAAATAATAACAAATTAATATGAAATAAATTAATAATGATTAATAAATAATAAATAACAAAAAAAGATTAATAAACAAATAATAATAATAATAAATAAATAAATAAATAAATAATATGGTAATAAATAATAAATAATAAATAATAATTGATAATTAATAAGTAATAAAAAAATAATAATTAAATAAAAAATAAATAAAAAATAAATACACAATGAATAAATAATGAATACATAATAAATAAATATTTAATAAATAATAAGTAAATAATAAATAAATAATAAATAAATAATAAATAATAAATCAATATATGATAAATAAACAATAAATGAATGAATACTGAATAATGAATAATGAATATATAATTAATGAATATATAATAAATAAGTAATAAATAAACAACAAATAATACATGTGGCATGCTCTGGGCTTGGTCGAAGCCCCCGCTGGGAGTTGAGCATAACCCATACACATGTTTTTCCCATAGGGTGTTAGATAAGTGTTATTCACTAGTTGTACCCCTCTCGCTCTGTGGGAATTGGCCGAAGCTTGAGCCCCACCAGACTCAGACATTGTGTGTGTTATGCAGAAGGTGATTCAAAGCCATTCCCTAGATGGGGAACATATGGTGCTCTCTGGGCTTAGTTGGGGTCCCCACTGGGAGTCGAGCATAGCCCATACACTTGTTTTAAAAGAGAGGACGGTAAAGGGTCAAGAGACTTGCTCTCTAGTCTCATATAGAAATCACATATATTCTTCTTGATTTCAAGTTTGGATGACTTCTATGAGTGATAATTTTAGAGTTCCTTTGGTGGATGATTCTTTACCTTCTGCTGTTTTCCCTTTGATTTCACCCATCAGTCTTGATGAGCTAGAGAATCAATTTGATTCCTCATATCCTAGAGATTTTTATAGGAAAAATGGTAATGAGGTATCTCTTTCATAGGTTATAGTGGGAAACCATGATTTGAGATCTCTTGGTTCATCTAAGGTTATGCAGGTTGATGGGCCTTCAATTGGTTCTTTATATTTAAGGGATTAGGTTGGGGAATTTCAGGTAATATGCGTAATGTGTTTTCCTCTTTGGAAAACATATCTTATAATGATTTTAATGACCTCAACTCATCAAGTGGGTGAGTCCTAAAGAAAGGGGAAATATCCTTTGTGGAATAAAGTAAGAAAATAATCACTGACATTCTTAATGGATATAAGAATTACATAATTTCTAATTTACCCTTTCAATTGAAGGAAATCAAATTGAGTTTTTTGATCTTAAGAAAATATTTTTGGCTTTTCGGGGCTTTGATGACAGGAGAATGACTTCCTTGGGAAAATGATACTTCCATATCATCTTCCATTCTATAACCCTCAATATAATGCACGGGGATTTGGTTTTATCATTTTAAAGCCTAGAATTATTATAATATAGGATTACAACACTCAATTTAACCCTTTGATTTTGAAAAATTTTATCACACATGACTGTATTTAGATTTGAGGGTTGAGTTGGTTCTTCTGGAACCCTAAACTTTTATGGGAAATTAAATTTGTTGTATTCATTCCAAAAAAATGGAAAAAGAAACCATAAAGGATAAGTATGGTAACATTTCAACAATTCTCATTGAAATTATTTTTTGACATCCTTTGATCAAAACAATAGCATTAAATGAAATTGAATTCAGATTTGACTTCACGATTGAGTATGAGAAGGTACCTAAATTTCTCAAGGGATGTAATAGTATTGGAAATGACTTTGAAAAATGTTGAAGAGGGATAACTTGTGTGAATTATTGAATGAGAGGGTATTCTAACGATTCCTGCAAATGAAATATAAATCCATATTTATTGGCTCTTTCCAACAAGGAAGGGGTACTATCTTCTTAGTTTCATGAAGGTGATCCAAATTCCAATTTGGGCATTGATGACTAGAAAAAAAATGAAACCCCTTTATAGGTTTAGTTATAAGCTAATAATCATCTAGATAAAATTGGGGAATCCTTGAGCACAATGGGGATGGAAGGGTTTGTTAATTAGGGAAATGATATGGAAATTCATTTAAGGATTCTCTTATTAATCAACATGAAATGGGGTATCATGTGGAGGGAGCTAATAATGAAGAGTCTGAAAGGGAACTTGCTTCTCATTCTGAGGTTGATAAACAATTGTTTCAAGAGTGGAATTTTATTTCCAGTCAAAAAGGGAATAAGAATTTGGATGCTCATTCCTTGCATGGGTTTCAATATTTATTGGGCTTGTCTGTCGGTAAAGGGACCCTGCATTGATGAGAAGATTCAGTGGCTGATAAAACTCCTTCACCAGTCATTTCTTCAACCCACCTCCTCCCATGGATGGCTCATTATCTTTATTAAATGTTCATATAATTTTACATCAATGCTGCATGGAAGAGCCCTCCACTGTGGATGAATCTAGAAACCACAAGTAGCTCTCCCATGAGAGGGTAAAAGGGACTGAAATCTTGGAAAATACTGATGTTATGGATCAAGAAAATCTATAAGAGGAAAGATCTCACAAAGGGGGATCTATCATTGTGTTTGACTAAGAATTTATAGTTTCCCAAGAAGAGGCATTATAGTTGATTGTGGATGAGTTATTAAAGTCTTATCCCTTTACGTTTCTAAAATAATGATAGTTATCTATGATAGTTTGAGAAAATCCTCGAATGAGGAATGTAAAGTGGCAAGGATTAAAAACTCCAAGTTTCCTCTAGAGAAATTTATTAAAGAATGGGTTCCCCATGGACTCAATATGAATGCCTAATATTGGTTTGACTCACAATTTGAATGCAGTTTTTCAAAGATGGAACTTGTTATCTTTAGCTATAATGATTACCTTGTTGTTATAGAGTTTATCTCCACCATCATTGAAGACAGTCTTAGGACCAATATGATGGTTGACATCCAAGACTTATCTTGGAAATATAATATTGATCCCAAAATTTGGCCTTGGAAAAAATATAAATCTCAGAGAAGAGTTTGAAATCCTTTTTGTTGGCCAAGGAATAATGATAATAGATCACCTGTCTCATTCTAGGGTCATGTTTATCTTTTGGACATTTTTCTTCTAGGGTTTTTTATGTGACTTTTCCATTACTTTCTATATGCCCTCTTCTCTTGTAAATATTTTTTATTTTAATAAAGGGCCTCATATCTGGACCTATAATAAGAACATTCATTAATAATAAATAAATAAATAATAAATAATAAATAATAAATAATAAATAATAAATAATAAATAATAAATAATAAATAATAAATAATAAATTAATGAAAAATAATAAATAGTATGTAATAATATATAAAAATTATTAAATAATTAGATAATGATTTGATAAAAAATTAATAATAAATAATAAATCAATATATAATGATTAATAAATAAATTAATAATAAATTTTCAATTAATTAAGGAAGCCTAAGAAGGAGAATATAGGGTTCTAGCTGACGTTGTTCACCTAGGGCATGATGGAAGGGGTTTCAACCCCTTACCTTCTTCCTTATTAGATTGAGACACCCATCCATATTCCTCTAGTAGTGGTGGTTTCGTGTTCATAGATTACCCCTATCCGAGACATCATCATTTTTCTTGAGCTCTGAGGTTGTTCGATGGACATCTTAGTGTGGATCTATCTTTACTGCAGTTTGTGGAGGCTTCCTCCTTTCACAATCTCACTCGGGTGGCTAGGTTTGGTTCGATTAGGCCACCATTGATGTTTTTAGCAAGAATGTGAATTATTCTAGGGCGTTGAAGGATTGGGTTATTGTTATCTTGCTCAGTCCCCATTGTATTTCTATCTAATTTTCCACACAAGATGATTTTTCTCATGCCTAGTCCAGGAGATCAATATCTTTTGAAGGCTGTAGCTTTCTCCTCTTTAGTTATATGAGGGAGATTCATTCCGGTCATGATCCATCAATGTCAGCACTTTGGATTTGTCTCCCTATAATTCCTCTTCCTCGAAAAAATATTTCCATTATTTAGTAATGGGTAACTTGATCGGTCATTTTATTTGTATTTATGTGAATACCCTCACTAGGAAATTCCTTATTCATGATCACATGTGTGTGGAAGTTGATATCTCTAAACCTATTCCATATTTTGTGTGGTTTTCTATGGAGGATATTTTATCTATCAAGTAGAGTTTTATTTTGGAAACTTTAATCAATTTTTTCTCCTTCTACAACCTTCAAGGGAATTTAGATACATCCTATAGAACGAGGTCTCAGGTGAAGAAGAGGGAGTTGGTTTCTACAGCTGATCATCTACCTTCGAGTATGTGATCTTATGATGTTCTCGTTATACCTCATCGTAAATGGAAACAACCCATTATTGATTTTAATCCCCCATATTGGATAATTTAGTATTGGTGATGGTTTTATCTTCAACTTCCATCGATTGTGTGTTCTATCACACTTCTCTACCCGTGAATGTGAATGTTGGGGATGGTTATATTAATCATCAATCTCCCAAAAAGGAAAATGGATAGGGATTGAGAAATGAGTTACTTGAGGTTGATAATTGTATAGAGGAGGGAAATGCATGTCTTATTGATTGAGCTACTCAATTAGTAATTCCCAAAGGGGATTCTTCAGTCTTTAATAACTCGATTTTTGGGTAGGTTCCTGAAGGGTGAGATAAAAGTGGATTAGTATTGGATTTGTCTTAAAATATATCTCAAGGGTCCTAGTCTGTCATGCTAGAGGAAATTAATTTATATACTGAAGGTAAGGGTTTCATTGTGACACTAGCTATAGATTTCTCAGGATAGATTCCACAGAAAGATGGCTCTGGGCAATATGATGTTCAAAAGAACATGGATTATGATCAAGAGATTTTTAATGTCTTTTGTTATTTCTGAATTCTTGGTAAATGGGGAAATTTCTCAGATGATGAAAGTGGAAAAGAGCAGTGGATGATTTTATTGGATACCACTCTTCTCTGATCTACAGTCAGTGGTGACTCTATTTATTTTAATGATGATATTATAAATGCAAAGGGAAAGATGGTCATCAGTGAAGGGTTAACTCCAACTCCTCTAAAAAGAAGTTTTCAAAAGGATTATTCCAATCTTCTAAGGAAATTTTCTACTAGATAATCTTCCAATGCATCAAAGACCAAACTCACTCCTAATTAGGAAAGGTCCAAGGCATGGATTATTGGGATCCTCAATCATGGTAACTAACAGTTAGAGTCAGAAACTGATGATGATGCTGATGAATAAAATTATTATTATGGGAATGATCCTAAATTTTAGGATCCTTAAAATACTTTTCTAGATGAGGTCATGTCTCTTTATGTGATCCCTTCCATTTTCATGTTCTCTTTGTACTCTTTTTCTTTCATCTTTTAATAAAAGTTCTGGAGATTTGGATTCTAGATAGACCTTATTTTTATAAATTAATTAATAATAAATAATTAATAAATATAAAATAAATAGTAAATTAATAAATAATAAATAGTAAATGAATATATATATTTTCAAAAAGGTCAAACAAGGAAACTTGATTCCCATGTTCATGCCACTATTATTAAAATAAAGAGGAACATGATGAAGGGTGATTCTTTAAAAGTATGGGAAACCACCCAATCAAGGAACAAGCAAAAATAAACAAGCATATGATCAAAAAATAGTAGTTCCATGTGTATTAAATCTAGTACCCATATTAAGAAAATATTTGTGAGCTCCCTAGACACATGGTCACCAACCCCTCCTCCAAGTCTTGACAGGTTTCCATGTGTTCTCTTCACCTGAATCCTTTTCTTACAAGGAATCAAAATTAATAGAAAAAATACCTTTATTTTAATGTCACATTTCTTTAATTCAAATTTGGAGTGATTTTTTGAATCTAAAATCCTATTGGGTGTAGGATCATCCTTCCGAGCTGCAATGGAATTGGAAGTGTGTACTTTGATTTTCATCCAAGGAGTTCCTTAAGATTCATAAGTTACTGGTGAATTAGTCTTGGAGTGAGTAAAGTATTTATCCCTATGAAGGATTTAAAAAGTTTATGTATATCTAAAATCCTAGTTATCCTTTAAAACCATTTAAATAACCTATTTAGAACCCACAAGTTTGGAAGACTGCTTGGAATCAATAGCTCTAGCCTGGTGAGTAATATTGGAAGTATAGAATGTGAAAAACCCATTTTTCTAATTAAGGCATGTGTACTATTCATATTTCTATCAGCCTACACCATATCCTCATTCCCATTGGTAGTATTTGGTGTGAAAGAATCTAGAAAGAGTGTAATAGATGTGGGTTTCCTTTGAGGAAGCCCTTTAAAGAGTCACTGTTTCTATCCCATGAATAAAAAAATTATTTTCACTCACATAAAAAAATGAATCAAACATGGAAGAGTTGGAAAAAAAAATTCTATCATCATTGGGAATAAGAACCATTGAAGTTGAAGACTGATACTCTTCATTAAAGAGGTATAATTATTCTTTTGTTTACCTTTTATTCCTTTAAAAGACTATTTTATAATCCTGCCAAATAAATTGGTCATCTTCCTCTTGGGAAAAAAATTCATCATCAGTCTAACCTTTATTATAATTTTCAATCAGACCACCCTTAATACCATTAAGTAGAGTATCCCTAAAAGAAAATACTAGATATGGATTTTTCTCCTAATTTACAAGATTAGTCCATGAGACTTAGACTATCCCAAAAAAAGAACTCGTTCCATCCTTTTTAAGTGAAGAAATGAAAAGTATAGGAGAATAACTCACCAACCCCTACCTTCATGGATCATCCAAAGCATCCCTTGATTAATAAGTAACTATCTTCTCTTGAATAATTAGAGAGCTCAAGGCAGCTACACCTATAGTTATGGGATGTTGCTCCCCTGGGAGAATAGTATTAAAATTTTGACTTTTTAATTACTTTAACTTATTCTTCCTACAAGTTTTCTCCTCATTCCCTTTTAAAGATCAATATGAGAAAAAAATAATTCCTAAAAACATTATCTTGAACATATCCAATAGATTATAAAAAAACACAGAAGTAAGGAATCCTTTAATATATTATTTGAATCTCTATATCCTCCTCTAGAGTGGACAGTATAACCCTGTCAATCGGTGAAACACATAGATCGATTTCAACTAAAATTATAGAAAAATACCCAAAACGGGTAACCTCAATTTCATTTTTCATTTTAATAGGAATTCCAATCACTAAAATGAAGTTAAATAAAATTTGGGGATTCTAGAGTATCTAATTAATTCTAATAATCTTAATCTATAACTAGGATCTAGAGTTATTTACTCTAAATGGATTGAATTGAAAATCCCAATTATGGAAGGTAAAAATGAGAGTCTTGAGTTAAATTAGACCAAAATCCCAAGAATAGTGATTCAATTCATCATTGGGGAATAGAAAATGAAAAAACCCCTTACCAATAGGCACAAATCTCCACTCTAAAAATCCCCAAATTTAGGAAATATACCAAATCATGTCTTCAATGATCCATGTCTTACTTCCAGTTAGAAATACCATATGAAAAATAATTGAAAATTTGTAAACTGCAAGTAATATTTGATCACATCCTAATTTTCAACGACATGAGCCATGGAACCACAACAAAATAATTTCATTGGAAATAAATCCTTCAATGAAGCAAAATGATGCTGATTGATATCCACATCTCCACCATGAGCAGATAAAGGAGCCTCCTTATCCTTCCATGAAGAAACATATATAGTATTCGAAAT
Source organism: Viscum album (assembly GCA_963277665.1). Classification (NCBI taxonomy): domain Eukaryota; kingdom Viridiplantae; phylum Streptophyta; class Magnoliopsida; order Santalales; family Viscaceae; genus Viscum; species Viscum album. The sequence continues at coordinate 1,297,922,504 of OY728140.1, read as the reverse complement.
CGATACCTTCCCACCATTCATAAGATAAAAGCCAAGGTAGCGAGGGAGAGCCATGGAATCTAGAAAAACATAGATGCCATGGGAGTCGCACACAATCCCAAGTGATCCTTGCATAGTTCTCTTCAATTTTAGAAATAAATAGATACAACTATATATAAATTTATTTAAATAAATTTAAATATATCTAATACAAATATAAAAATATAAATAAATTTACATAGATGTATATAAATACTAGAACATAGAGAGAGACACACACACACACCATCCAAAAAAAAATATATAAATATATATTTCAATATCACACACACACACACATTAATGTATATAAATACACATAAATGGACATAAAAATCTTTAAATATATATACATATAACAAAATTTACATAAATATATATAAACACACTTTTATATTACATAAATATATATAAACTCACACATATATAATATAAATATACATTAACATAAGAAAATATAAATATTAATATATATATACCCACATAATATATAAAAATATGTAAAAATAAACACTTATAAATATTTAAAATTTATATAAATATAGTCAAATATGCATTAATAAAAATAAATATCTAAAAATAGGTAAAATTATATATAATTTTGAATAAATATCAATAAATATATGTAAATTATAAATAAATATACACAAATATATATAAAAACAAAAAAATATTTATATATATAATAGATAATAGAAAATAAATCACAAAAAGTGGGAAACCAGAAAAATTTCAACACCATAAAATCAATTGGAATTTAAATCCATCAAATAAAATCATAGGTGGACCACTAAGCATATGAAGACACTCTTAAACAAACTTGAAATCACATAGAATGTTCAAAACTCATGTCATATGAACAAAAAAATTAGTTTTAGTGGAAATTTGGGAATTTTTTAACCTTGAAAAACAGTGACAAAGTTCATCCTAAGTTAATATGGTGTATATATCTTCACAAGATTTGATTTGACATATTATGGAGCCCAAACGGACCCCCAAATCAAAATTTATGGTTGTCTGAAGTTGAAGTTTGATTTTCAAATTCTCTTAAAATAGTAATAAATTTTATTCTATTAATTATTACCAAATTATTATCTAATTTAATTGTATTTCATTTCATAGTATTCAATTTGACTGGTTTTGAAGCTAAAACGAACACCTAGATGAAAAGTTATAGTCATTTGATGCTGAAGTCTGATTTTTAACTTATCCTAAAATTAATTCAAGGTTCAAATAATTCTCACTAATAATTATAAATAATTAATAATTAAAACATAATAAATAATTAAAATTTTAAATAGTAAATAATAAGTGATTATAAATTATAAATAATAATTTTTAATATTAAATAATAATTAAATATTTAAATTTTAAAATTTTCCATTAATTTAGGGTTGGTTTTTAAGAAACCGCCGCTAATTCAGAGTGGTTTTTAAAAACCACTTCTAATTTTTTTAAAAAAAAATAGATTTATTAGTGGTTTTTCAATTTCCACTACAAAAAATAAATAAACAAATAAAATTAAAAAAAAAATTTAGTGGTTGATTTTAAAAAATAGTCACTAAAAAAATATTCACGAAGTCTTTAATTTTTTTTGAAAACCAATGTTAAAAAACATCATGAAATTAAATTTCTCTTGTAGTTTAAGTGTGGTAATGAGTGATATTGTTGAATAGTGACGGGGCGACATGGATTGCTAGTGTGAGGTAGATAATAATTACCATTTCCACAAGCGATGACAAAGGTTCTTCGATTTGTGATTATAGGTTGTTGGTGATTTCTAATCACCATGGGGATGGGGCCATTGGGGTCTTGTTCTCATAGGACTCATCCAATGAGGTGGTTTTGATAACTTGTTGTTGGTAGTATCTTCAATACAATATATTTGAGTAGCTTAAGGGCAATGGTCTGGAAAATTGTTTTAAAGAAGGGATACATTTTATGTGGCCATGGGATATGCATGGTAATTAAGATCACCATATGATAGTGAGTTCTTATAATATATGGAAACTATTGGTTTGTTGAGAAAATAGTTAGAATATGGGTTTTATTGGGTTGTTGATCCTATGTTTGGAATGAAAACTATTAGACCATTGTACTCATGCCATGATATGTGGATATTCCTTCGAGGCATTGCATTTGAATCAAGATGGTTATGTAAACTATTGGTTTTCATTTGATATTATTTGAAATAGAATTGGTTGGAATGCATAAAGGGAATCTGGTGCATCATCCCACTTCAGAACTAGCCATTGTAGGTAAAGGGTTCACCCGTAACTAGTTGAGTATGGTGTGGAGAGGGTTATATAGATTATAATTGTTTTCAATTAATGAACTTTTTATGTAATCATATAAACATATATATTTATATATATGTGTGTGGATCTTATCTAGGGACATCTTTAAGTGGTGGCATACTGAGTTCATATTCATATCCAACACGATCCATCCGAGACACATGCAAAATTTATATCCCATGACATAGGAATGGGTAAGATCTTGGCATCCAAAGCTTAGTAATAAGAGGTGTAATGGTTTCATGGGTTGGATGTTGATGGTTAGAGCTCATAAGGGTGGATCCTTAGTGCCAAGTTAGGGATTTTCTTTTAATGTTTTTAGACCCATTTTTTGTAATCAGTCTACAAATGATCCGGTTATGTCTTGTATGACTAGTATGACATTATAGTTATACCATAAGGATAAAATGTGGCATGTTGATGTTTATGTGGTGGTTTTATATTATGTTTGGATGTTGATAATTTTTCTTATAACATTTATCTCTTGGTTATGGTTTTATTTCTAAATGGAATAATATCTCTACTATCACCCTTTAGACCCTTGCTACTATTCAATAATCTCTAGAATATGGGAGGGAACACATGAGATCTAGTGGGTCTCTGGTTTAGGTGACATTTGGGTGATCTAGGTTGGGGATTATATAAAGTTTTATGAGAATAGGTTGAGATAAAATGACACAAGGTGAGTTTTGTTTTGTTATTTGGGATATATAATATGAAGTTCTATATACTTATTCTAACTTAGGGTGAATGTCATATTGTATTCCTGGACAACACATGTATGGACTGAAGTCCAAGTAACCAAGGAAGATAATATTTTTTGTTTTAGTTTTTGTAGTTACAATTTAGTTATTTTATTAGGATAATTTGGTATGTGATTTTATTGATTTATATTTCATACTTTGAGCCTCTAGAGGTAAGAGGTGGTACTCATGAATCATGTTATGCATATAGGGATCACGTGACCTGATTTTTCTAAATTTTGGTTACCATTTTGGTTTTATTTATTGAATTAGAAAGAGTTTTCCTAATTAAAGTGTCAAAAGAAACATATATGGTATTTTCCCATATACTTTCTTGGTGACATTCTACTCTGCTAGACCGAGTAAAGGGTTTTTAGTGTGATCAGATATAAGTATATTGAAAGTTTTTGGTACCTGAATTTGAAATGGGATGGTGGGTTAGTGAGTTTAAATGATATGATATTTATATATTTTTTGAGTTTTTTACTAACACTATCATGGGATGAGACTATTGAGGTGCAAATATTCGAGTATGGTTTACAAAATTCCATTATGGAATATGTGAACATCTTTTGGTTGAACTCATTTTTTGAAGTGGTAAACTGGGCATTGATCATCGAGTAAAATTTAATGGATGGGAGTATACCATTTTAGATATTAGTTTCAATCAATATTGTAAATGGGCATTATGATTGGAGGAAACATGGATATGATGATACCTAGTTGGGCGGTCAGAGAATATGATTAGCATCTCCACTACATAGTGGGTTTTTAGTGAGGCATTTATAGTGCGAATAGATTGAGAATGTTCGAAACCATTGTGTTTGAAAACTACAGGAGTGTCAGGCATATTGCCAAATGGGGCATTAAGAGTGGTTTTTAAGATGACCTCATAGCCAACTGGGGGTTATTTATTGAGTCATATTTAGGAATATAGGGTGTCACACCCACTATTTCATATTTAAGTATGATTTTTCTACTTATTGGATTTCAATTTTTTTCATTCTTTTCCATATTTTTTCTCTTTGTAATTTTGAAATTTTTGAAAAAATTGGGTTTCTACATGGTAAGTGAAATGTTAGGGGTAACCATGTGAAAACCATGCATTAGATCAACAATTTTTTATAGTGTGGATTCACATGATTGGTGCATAGTTTACCCAACCACGTTTCTAAACTGTGTGACTCCCAGGTGGTCCAGTGCTAACCCGCATGGTTAGGTCATGGTTTAGAAAATAGTGCATCGAAATCATATTTCCAGTCCAAGTGTTTAAAAATTAGAAATTATCTATTTACCCCATGATTTTTAACTATACCAACCCTTTTATTCATCCTTCAATTGACTCTAACTACCTATACCTCTTAAAAATTCCATCCCCCTTTCACCCTTGGTGTAATTTTTATTGAGTATTTACCTAGGATCTACAAGGAAACATAAATTAAATGTCTTCCCTTACTTATAATTTGACTCTATTCCCTCTTACTTGGATTTCCATAATCTCCTATGACTATGGAATCCTAGGGTTGGTTTCATTAAAATTTATATAAAGTGATTTTTGGTTTCATGCTTTACTCTTCCCCTTTTAGGGTCTTTTATCTCCTATTAAGTGGATTTACACTATAGGCAATTGGATTCCATGAATTTCAAAGGGTTATAAGTGGTGATGGTAGGTGGTTTCATGAGATAACTTTTTTTGATGAAACAATTATTCTTTAATTTAGCTAATATGGATGATTTGATTATTATAATCTATGTTATGGTAGTTTTAAAAGCTAATTGCAAATGATTTATTTGTTTGAAATGTTTCATTTTGGTTTGAAAAGTAAAGTGTTTTCTAAAGTTATAATTTTTGTGTGATAAAATGAAATTTCATGTGATGGGTTGATGAAATGACCACTTTAGAAATGAGAATGGTTTAAGAATAGAATGTGACTTATAGAAATAGGTAATAGAACATGGGAACCTAGGTATCTATTAGGGATGACTAGATTAAGTTTCTCATTATATCACACAACACTAAATAAACATATAGACTTGGATAATGGTTATGGTTTCATGGTCAGGAATCAACACACCACTAGGAAAAGACATGCACATCTTAGAAATTAGTTGGATATGGTGTTGTAGATAGGTGTCAACATTCCACTAGGCCAAGGCATTATCTCCTTAGTGGTTGCACACAAATGTTTTTGGATCTTTAATTCACAGGTTGATATGAGGGTATATGGTGCTTATTACCATATATGATCTAGAGATATATCACATGGAATGTTTATGAAATTCATATATTTATTCCATTTACTTTCATTTTGTAAATTCTTTAATCTTATTATTTATTTACCTTCATTTTAAAATTTAAAAGACTACTTTAATATAATTTATTTTAAACTAGAGTGATTATTATTTTTTCAATAAGAGTTACTCATGAAACACTTCGTGGGATCATATTGGGATTATGTTTCTCACACCCTACATACACCTAATGGGTGAATTGAGACCTTATTTTGGTAGATTCAAGTAAAGGTAAAGCACCACATGGAGGTAGTGTGTTATCATGTTATTAGGGAATGGATGATGTTGGTTACATGGTGGCGATTCAACCCTCAAGTAACATGAAGATCAATATATACTTTAATTTATTTTTAGTATGGGTAGTTGTTGTATATTTTTTCACCCTATCAGATCTCCATACCATATTTTGTATATATTCACTCCTGACTCCTTTATTATTGTAAATGACTTGTATGATGTTTACATTAGCACTATATTGGTTATTTTTATATTTGGATTCTATATTGGTTATTTTATATTACATTGATAATGTTTTTTATTTTCCTTAAGGGAACGAATTTCTATGTTTTGGAATGGTCAGGTCATGTTCTTGGTTCTAGCTTATTTGTTGATTCTATATGGAAAATGATTCCCAAAGGAGTTTCATGATTTCAAAGCACTATTTTTTAGCTCATGGGAATTTGAAATTCCCTTCAACCCATTTCACAGGTCGGATCATCTACCTTGGTCATGTGAAGCTCGAGTTGGACTGTGATATAATGGTATAAAATACCAATTTTTATTCTATGATATTTTTGGATTCAAGGTAGACATGAGTTAGGATTATCAGAACTTAATAGGTAGGTAAAGAGGGTATCTAGCCAACACATTAAGTAATAAACCATGGGATTCAAGTGGATGTTAAGAACATGTCATTTTAGTTTTTATTTGACTCATCCTTACATGATGGTTTCACTTCCATCATTAAGGGAAGTTGTAAGAAGAACTAGTTTGTGCATAGAAAGGGTGTGCAAAATATTGACTGTGTGTCCAAGATAGACATCAATAAAGGATGAATTTTTGTTTTGAATCTATTTATAATTGTTTTCTATTTATTTTATTGGTTGAATTTGATTTATATTCACAATTCTTATGTGATATCAAGTTTATTTATTTATTTATTTGAAATGTAGATTGATTAATATGATTTCCTTTAACTTATGTTGTTATTTGATTATGTCTTGTCTTATTTCCCTAAAAAGTTTTATTATGTTCTAATGACTTATAAAGATGATTTTCATTGGTTTGAATAGGTGGAATGTGTATAAGGAATTATTGGGTAACATTTCAAAGAATTACTTTATAATGAATATTAATTAGTTTATTTGTTATTTTTTTAATTATAATACCCATCGTTGGTGGTGGGGTGGTAAGGGTTTGGGGGGTAAGGGGATGATCACGGGGTCAAGTCCCCATACATTCAAGTTTAATGTAATATGTTTGATTGTGTTTTTTTATGTGGTGGAAGATGTAATCAAACTTATATGTATAAATTAATATTTTCTATTTTTAAGTTTTTAATTGTTGATTTCCTGAGTTTTGTGTATGTTTATGGTTAATTAATTGATAATAAATTTTAAAATAGAGTTTTGAAAATCTATCATGAAAGTAATTTAATGTTTTTATTTCTATAACTACTTTATAGTGAAATAAATGTATTAATAGTGAATTTTAATGGTAGATTAATATATAATAATATTTGGAATTAGAATTGGTAGTGATTTTAAAATAACTAAATTTAAAAGTGGTTTGAAACATTTTTCTATATGGTTTTTGTTACAACTATAATTAATTAAGGGGTTTTTCTTTGGTGTTTGGTTTGTGGATGCATAATTTGGAGTGGTTTTTTCATGGTAGTTGTTTAGTTTGTGTTATAGGATCATAGAGATAAGCAGGACTTTCCCTAATTTAAACACAAAAAAATAATTTGAATAACATTGGATAAATGACTTATTTTAGGGGAAATGTAATCAGAAAAGGGTTACCAGTTCTTTCTATGAGTTTATGGGTATTAATTATAAGTAACTAGTGTAATTCAATTTCATGTGTTTTCATCATGTTTGATTATGAATTTTTAAAACCCAAATGATATGTTCTTTAAAATATTACATAGTTATAAATAAGTGGTATGTGAAAGATAAATGTTCAGTTTGGTTTACTTCCTTTTTATAAAAATCAGTTTTTAGAATTTATTTGATATTGATCTCCTTAAGGTTTTAAAAAAGTTTGATATGTTTTAGGAAATATTGATATGATCTTATAAGTAATTGGTGATTTTAAAATTTAACTAGTTTTATTTAATGGAGAATCTTCATCAATATTTTTTTATTAAATAATTTTCTTAAACTATACTTTTGTACCTTGTAAGATTGGTTTTCTCCAATGGGAATTTTTGGGTTTTATTATATTCTTAAATTATTATTTTGTTAGATATTAACTATCATTTATATTTTCAATAAAATTTTATGGTAGCATGTGATTTTCAAATGTGCATGAAGCTTTTTATGAGTATCACTTTTTATTTTAGATGAACTGCAACACCCCAATATTTTAAAAGAGAAACATCATGTTTTATAGTGTATATGACATGAAAAACCAATATTATAAGATAGTGTAATACTATGAGACTTTATGATATATTTCTTTTTAAATAAATTCAACATCTTTAATAGATTTTGATACATAAAGCACTGGGTTTAAACAAAAAAATACTCTATTAAAATATTATTATTTAAAATGTGACCATTATAACATAGATGTTAAGTTGAAAGGTATGGATAGAACTAGATATTTTTTTTAAAATATATATTTTAAACATGTTCATTGGTTATATATTGATTATAAATAAAAATAAAAAACATTCAAAAGACTTTTTTTCTTCTAAAATCTGTATTTCTTTTAAAAGAAGGTTTAGTCATGCTTTGCATACATAACTTAAAATTAATTTTAACCAATTTTATAATATTTATTTTAAAAAATGAAATTAATTTTTTAAATTATCATGTAAAAATTATCTAAGGGAAAATGTTAGGTATTTTTTTGAATAGTTCCATTTTTTTGATGAATAGTGAAAAATATTGATTTTTGTTAAAAACTGCCATTTTGTTTAAAGCATTTAAAAGTAACAATTTGTTAAAAAAATAATATTAAAAGAAATATTAGCTTAATTATATTATAATTAATCCAATTTATGTTATTTTAATCAATCATATGATATAATTTGATATAAAAAATATTTTTACTTTTGAAAGTTTTTCTTTGGAAAACCCATTTTTTTGATGCGTCTGTAGGTTTAATTTTAAATTTAATTATACCACTTTTTTAAATTTAATCTGGAAAAAATGGATCCTATATTTGAAATATATATAATTTATATTATCTAATAAGTTAAAATTAAAAATTTACCATTATGAATATTAAAATAAGTAAAAAATAATCACCGTAGTTAAGATAAAAACTGGTGTACGGGGGTTAAACTAATAAGATAAGGATTAAAAATGACGTAAAACTCATAAAAAAACAATTTTATGGTAATATATCACCATTATCACCTCTAATGTTTTATAATGACCCATATTTTATGCTTTTGGAATTATAAAAACCTCGGTATCACTTTTTCTTTTCAAAAATACTAAGTGTGTCCTCTCCACTACTTATAAAAGGCCACCCCCTATCCCATCCTCTCCACACTTAAAAAAATCTTTATTTCCAAAAATTCCTACCCAAATACCTTCCTTTATCCTCTCCCAACATCCTATCATCCTTTTCTTGATCATAAATTCAACATAAGAATGCTTTTGGTGCAAATCTATATAAGTTGTATGAAAAAGAGGCAACTTTCTTAAAAAATAGTTTTTATTTTATTTATTTTTCCACCTCATTAAAATATTACTCAATCATGATAATATAATAACACAAATATTTAAAATTTAAATATATATTTTTATATTAATTTCATGACCTACATTGATCTCCTTTTCCATCAATTTGGTAACAGAACTATCGATCGTGTGTACGACATACTACCGCCTCACGAACCAATGTAACTCATTTTCTATTAACACATATCATGATTATATATAATGATTGATTTAATTTATATATATAATATTTATGATATTATTATACTTTTATAATTATAATATCATGAATAGCTTATTACATTCCATTCTATTTAAAATATGATAATGTCGCTCATGTGTAAGGTGAACTACCGCCTCCCGAAGCGATGCGATTCATTTTTCACATATGTTTTACATGGAGAGTAATAAGGATAAATTTAATGAATAATTTTTTTATATATGAAATTATATTGATTATAGAAAACTAATATATCACCCACTTAATTACCCTTTTACTCTGTAATGGAATGATATCGTCGCTCATACGTATGTATGACCTACTTTCTCCACAAAGAGATGTGATTTATTCCCCATGTAAAACTATCAAGAATGATTATAAAGATTTATACAATGATTCAATATGATATTTATATCATTAATATAATTCTTTATATTATGGATATATATCCTATTCACAATAATCAAAACCTTCATGACAAAACACACTTGAGAAAATAAGGCACTTAACACCAGAAATAGTGAAAATAATGAAATATTATTAACAAACAGGTGGTAAAATGGTATAATAGGATATTATATGATATTATAAATATGAATATGGTTATATTATAAATTAATAACATTCTTAAAACCATTATACATGGTGTTAAATCATGTTCAACCAAAAGTAAGCATGTGGTAGGGGACTCCATCTCAATTTCCATTCATCGAGGCATATTATAATGTTATGCACCTTATTTATTTTATATGATGTATATATTGTTGCCTTTTTATGTAATATCATGAATAATTTATAATTAATGGTATTTTATGATTTAATTTTAATTATTTAATCTAAGTGGATTTGACTTGAAAATTACTAAGTGGTAAAGAATATCATAACTCAATTTATTCTCTTTGGGTTATATTACTTCTTCATAGTCTATGACATTATAAAATTATGTGTGTAAATAAATTTGAATAAATTTATTTTTATTTAAATTTTTTTACATGGATTTAAACTTGATACCCAAAATTTATTCATTGATTAATTTTCACTTCAACGTTATGATGTTTTTAAGGGATTTTATTTCAATTTCCATTTCATTAAGACATATTTGTTAATATGAACCTATTAAATTTTTTGTGGTGTAAATATACTTAAAATTTTATGTATATAACATGAATACCAAATTATTAATTATGATTAATGTTTTTTTTCATGTTTATTCTTATTGGGGTTATAATTTTAAAGTTACCACAGAGGTAAAAATTATTGTATAATCTCACATTCTTTTGTGATTATTTACTTTCCCTTGAAACAATCACTTTCTTGTGATCAATTTTCATTGTTATTAAATTTAAATTAAATATAAATATTATTGTATTGTGGATATTATTATTTCCTAAAACATATACCATTTTTACATATAGTGTTTAATTTGAAAGTTATTTGATAAAATGGGAAAATATTGATAAATCTGTATTCTTTACCCAATACGTATATTTAATGATAAGGAACATTATTCATGAAATAAATTGATTATGTGATATATGAGGAATTAATTTTTCATGAAGATATGGTTGTTCCTAGTTATATATATCCCCTTGATGCATTAGTTGTCTCACAAGACAAAACTATTAGTTAACCTTAGTTAAATAGGTTTTTGGTGTATACCTACCCATTAGTTTTAAACTGTGTTTTGAAAGGTCTTGATAGAATAGGTATCATGATGCATTATATCATGATGTACAATAATTAGTAATTTCCCTAATTAATAATTTAGTTATTTTTATCCATGACAGTTTCATAATGATATTATCTCTAGATGCATTTCATTTTCAAGTTATTGATTAAATGAAATGTGTGTTCAGATATTTACCTAACTATATTGATTATGCATTATCGAATCATGACCATTAAGTTATTGATTAAGTGGGATGTTTGTTGAGATATTTAACTTTCTATATTAATTATTCCCTATTTATTATTCTTCATTTACTCGTGACATATTCTACTTTACATAACTCTTACGGAGAATTTGAGCTCACCCTTATTTTGTTTCCTTTCCCAATAATCCTATATGTGTACTATGAATGATATAAAAGGATATGGTAGAAGGAATAATGATATTATAAAAAAATATTATGTTTTAATTTATGTATTCAAATGTAATATGGGAATCATTTCTGTATCTATTTTATGAAGACTACTAAATTATACAGTCCTTTAGGATGTGATTCCTTGAATCTTATGCCAATATAATCAAGTAAAAATTGACTTTGGGATATTGGGGTCAAGGCTGCTATAGTTGGTATAAAAGTAAGTTTAGTAGAAACCTTAGGGAATAGATTTAGTAAAATTGAGATTAGGTAACATAACCCTATGATATAATTCTAGGATAAGTATATAAGAACATCCTAAAGTTTTGGTAAGTTAGAAATTATGTAGTTTTTCCTAGAAATTCATTATTTTTTGGATACTACAATTGGGTGTAGTTCTTAAATATATGTACCTAGGGGTAATAACTCTAAAAAAGGCGTATTAGGATTTACTTGATCATTACCTAGTACACGATAACATGCCTTACTGCACACCTTCTTTGACCCTCTCGGGGGATATGCTTGAGATAATTAACATTTCCTTTACAAATCATTATGAAGGGTTTTAATTGATGATTATAATGATTAACCTAGGTTAAATCTAAGGTGTCTTTTATTTAAAATAAGGTGTCATGATTTATAAATCCTATAAATTACTTTATGGTTTTACCACTATGATTATTTTTTCTCACACTATGATTTTTGGTTTTAGTCAATGGATGAAACCCAAAGGAATCATGTTAACATTGAATATAAAGGAAAATATGATGACTATGAAAATCGAATTATATGATGGTAGGAGTGAAAGATATCATGATTATTCACAATCAGTTATCCCAAAATATGATTAAAAACTTATACCTTAACCAAATATAGGACTCACCAAAGAAGAGAAGGACGGAGTTCAATAAGAGCTATAGTGGTGGAGACCATGGAGGAAAGAGGGACTGATTTCCTTCACGACATAAATGTGGAAAGAGAAACCCACGAAAGTTCCTCAAAGTAACAAGAAACTTTTTTATCTATGTAAAATAAGGGAATAAAGTAATGAATTACCGAGTAAAAATGAATAGTGTGATGGAAGGAAATAAATTTCATTATAGGGATCCATTTATTGTTCATTTTCTTAAATCTGGGGAACTTAGGAATTATCTCAGTCAATTACTGCTTCTAAAGGTCAACCTCTAGACCAAGGAAGGGCCTATCTTGAAATATAATTGTTAAAGTATTTATTTATTAGGATTCAATAATTATATTGTAGAAATATTTTTACCAAAGTTATTTTGGTCATAATAATCATGAAGAACATATATATTTTACTAAATATTATAAGAATACAAGTGTTAATTAACTTAAGAGTTATGGATACCATTATAGGTTAATGAGTTTAAGGTTGATCATAAGTTAAAATTCTCAAAAAACCCTTTTTAAAATTTTTCTGGTTGAAATATAAAACGATTAAGGTTATTTTTGAAAAAAATTATTGTAATATAATGTATTGGTTTAGTATATGAATTTTTTTTGAGGAATAATGCCTCTATAATTTTTTTATACTTAAGATTAAAGGTATTGGTAACCTTTAAGGTTTATCTTATCTTTGATGTTGTAATAATTATGGGTCATCATAATTTGGGAATATTATAGGAATTATATTAATATAGTTTTGAAAAAAGGACAATCTACATGATTGGTGAAAAATAGTTACATCCAGTGAATGTCGTAGGTCTTAAACCCACAACTGAAGGATGATAAGGGTTTAGCACCTACCACTATCCTACGTGATGTTCTGGTTAATATTTCACTATTTTTACTAAAATAATTTGACTAATAAATATTAATGATGAACTAGTAGAATTAATATCAAGGTTAAGAGATTAACAACATGAGATAACCATATTGTTTTTGGAAAATATTTAGAAATAAGTGGAAAGTTTTTTCACTCTTTTATAGATATAATGATTTTTTAAATGTTAATTTTAGTGATTTAGGAATAAAGAATAATTTTTTATATTCATTTCTTGGTGTAAGAGATAAATTCAAAATTTATATAAGCACAACAAAAGGATGAAATTGTGCTTATGAAATAGATTTGTATTAATTAAGCATATTTCCTTATATTCTAAGATGGAAAAATAATTTATCATCATCAGGAAAATGATCTTGAAGCAAAAATATTATCCTAATAAATTCATATATGATGAATAAAATGGTATTTTAAATCATCATGAATTTATGTTTTTAATGTCCTTAAAATTACATTTATCATTAAATTTCTTATGATCAATTATCTATATCACTCTCTAAAATTATTTATGCTTTTCTTACATGTTCATATCTTCATGTCCTACCTATATTCTTCTACTTGAAAACCTAGTTATGTTTTATTTTAGAAAACCTTTCATATTTCACTTTAGTTGATTTAAGAGGATGTTTTTTAACCATTTTTATGATGTAAATTTTTAGAAAATGAATTTTCAAATAGAAATCCATTAACTTCTGATTGAAATTTCAAATTGTTAGGATTCAATTTATTAAAGGTAGGGAGAATGTAATACACTAATATCTTAAAATAAGAATATCATGTTTAATAACATATATAACATGAAACACCAATATTATAAGATATTTTAACACCCTGATAGTTTAAAATATATTTATTTTTAAATAAATTCAATCTCTTTTATAGCTTACAATGCACACAACACTATTTTGAAACAAAAAATAATACTATTAAAATATTTTTTATTTAAAATATAACTATTATAACCTAGAAGTTAAGTTATTGGGTATGAATAAATCTAAATAATTTATGAAAAATACATGTTTTAAACATTTTTATTGGTTATATATTTATTATAAATAATAATAAAAAACAATTTGAAGAAACTGTTTTAAAAAAAAAATGTATTTTCTTCTCAAAGGCGGTTTAGTCGCTCTTTACATTCATAATTTAAAATTGATTTTTAAAAATTTTATAAAATTAATTTCCAAAAATTAACTTAATTTTTTAAATCATCATTTTAAAATTATCTTTGGGTTAATTTTTGGGAGTTTTCTAAAACGTTTCATTTTTCGATCAATAGTGAAAAATACCAATTTTTATTAAAAATTTCTTTTTTATTTAAAGAATTTACAAGTACCATTTTATTAAAAAATTATTTTAAATAAAAAATTATTGTAATTATATTATAATTAATTCAATTTATTTTATTGTAATCAATTATATGATCAATTTTTATATAAAAACGTTTTATACTTTTGAATGTTTTTCTTTGGAAAAACTATTGTTTCAACATGTCTGCAGGTTTAATTTTAAATTGAATTATAAAAATTTTGTGAATTGAATTTATAATAATGGTATAAATATTTATAATCATCATGATTAATATTATCTAATAACTTCAACATAATTTTTTACCATTATGAATAGTAAATACAGTAAAAATTAATTACTGTAGTTAAGGTAAAAACAAGTTTACTAGGGGTTAAACTAAGAATATAAGGGTTAAAAATTACCTAAAACTTATCCAAACCCAATTTTTTGTCCATATTTTGACCTTATAAACTATATTTTTTTATAAATACCCTATTTTATAGTCTTTTGGCATGAGAAAAATGTGGGTATCTCTTTTCTTTTCAAAAATAGGAAGTGTATCCTCTCTCCCACTTACAAATGGACACCCCATCTCCTCTCCTCTTCACAATAAAATAAATTGGTTTAGAAAATAAATAATAGTATATCTTAATTAATCCTCTCAAAACATCCTAGAGGCCTTAGTTTTATCATAAATAACAACTAGGAAGGCTTTTAGTGCAAACTTAAAAATGTTTTCTAAAGAAGAGGTAACATTCTTAAATGAGCATTTTTATTTTCTTTATTCTCCCACCTCATTAAAATATTTTTAAATAATGATAATATAATAAAACAATTATATAAAATATAATAATATTTTATTATGTTAATTTAATTAACTACATCCATATCTTCTTCCATCAAGTGGGAAACGAAACTATCGATCATGTGTATGGCTAATTACTACCTCACGAACCGAAATAACTCATTTTCCATAAACACATCTCAAGATTGTATATAATGATGGATTTAATTTATATATATTATATTTATGATATTATTATACTTATATAATTATAATATCACTTATACCTTCTAAAATTATTTTCTGTTTAAAATATGATAATATTGCTTGTGTGTATGGCGGACTACTACCTCGTGAAGCGATGTGATCATTTTCACTTAAAATTTACATAGAAAGAAATAAAGATAAATTTAATGAATATATGTGATATATATGATATTATATTTATTATTTAATATTAATATATCATCTACTTCCTTACCCTTTCACTCTTTAATTGAATGATATCGTCGCTCGTGCGTACGTACAATCTACCATCTCCACGAAACGATGCGATTCATTTTCCATATACAAAAATAAATAATGATTATAAAATATATATAATGAGTCAATATTATATTTATAACATTAATATAATTCTTTATATGATAGATATATATTATATACATATGAAATGTAACTTCCATGACAAAACACACATGAGAAAACAGGGAAATTAACACCCATAATAGTGAAAATAATGAAATATTATTAACAAACAGGTGTTAAAATAACATAATATGATAATATATGATATTATAAATATGAATATGTTTATATTATAAATTAATAACTTTCTTAAAATCATTATAAATTAGGTTAAATTATGTTCAACCATAAGGTAGAGTGAGGTAAAGGACTTCGTCTCAATTTCCCTTCATTGAGGCATATTGTAATGTTATGCACCCAATTTATTTCATATGGTGTACATAATTACAATTTTTCATGTAATATCATGAATAATTAATAATTAATGGTATTTTTAAGTTTTAATTTTAATTATTTAATCTAAGTGGGGTTGAATTGAAAATTACCAAGTGGTAGAGAATTTCATAACTCAATATCTTCTCATTGGGTTATATTACACTTTCATTGTATTTGATATTATAAGATTATGTGTGTTAATACTTTTTAATATATTATTTTTTATTTACACTTTTATTATTTGGAAATTTTATACACATAATTGATTCATTGACTAATTCTCACTTTAATGTTATGATCTTTACAAGGTATTTCATCTCAATTTCTATTTCATCGAGACATATTTGTTAATCTGCACCTATTCACTTTTATGTGGTGTATATATGCTACCCCTTTGGTTTATTTTACAGGAATACCTATTTATTCATGATTATTAATTTTTTTCTTCATGTTTATTTTTAATGGGGTTATAATTTAAAAGTTACCACAGAGGAAAAAATTATTATACAATCTCAGTTTATTTTTTGATTGTATACTTTATCTTGAAAAATCACTTTATTATATTCATTTTTCATTGGAATTACATTTCTATTATTTTATTATGGATATGATTATTTCCCACATTGTATTACATTTTTACATATAGTTTTTACTTTTAAATTTATTTGATTAACTGGGAAAATATTGATAAATATGTAATATTTATTCAATACATATTTTTGATGTTAAGGCACATTATTTATGAATTTAATCGATTATTTTATATTTTAGAAATTATTTTGACATGAAGATATGGGAAGGGCCTAGTTATATATAGTTCCTCGATGCATCAGTTGTCTCATGAGATGAATCAGTTGTATAACCTTAGTTAAATGGGTTTCTAGTGTATACCTACCCATCATTTTTATACTATCTTGTGTAAGGTATTGATAGTAGAGGTATCAGGATGCCTAATATCATGACTTCTAATAATTAATAATTTAATTTATTAATAATTTATTTATTATTATCTATGATATTCTTTCAATGATATTATCTCTATATGCATTTAATTCTCAATTTATTGATTAAATGGAATGTGTGTTCATATATTTACCTTTTCATATTAATTATTCCTTATATAATCATGATAGTCAAGTTATTTATTAAATTTAATGGGTCTTCACATATTTACCTTTCAATATTGATTATTATTCATTTAATCATGATAGATTCCACTTTACATAACTCTTATTGAGAATTTGAGCTCACCCTTATTTTGTTTCCATTCCCAAGAATCTAGGAAGTGTAATTTGAATGATATTCAAGGATAATCTAGAGTGAATAATTATATTCTCAAAAAAATGTTGTAATTTGTGTATTCAAATTTAATATGGGAATCATGTATGTATCTATATTATCAAGACTACTAAATTATATTCTCCTTTGGGATGTAATTACTTGTATCTTATACCAATGTAATAAAGTAGAAACTGGATTTAGGCTACTGGAGTCAGGGTCTCTACATGAACTAGTGATTTTTCTTGTATGCATTAGGTTTTGAATATAATTTTTGATATATTGAAAAGTTTTGATTTTGAGAATTTTGGTATACTAAACTTACTAATGATTTCTAAAGTATTTGAGGTTTGATTTTTTCCCTTATCAATTAGGTTTTTTGTTTGTAAGGATACATAGGGATGTGATCTTATCTAAATGTTTCAACTAGGACTTGTGTAATTTTTTTAATGATATTATGATTCAACTTGGTTTTAATTGATTCTGAAGTTTTTGTGGAAGGAAATGATTTATGAGTATTAGGGCCTTGTTTGATTTTAGTATAATGTAGTTTAGAAATGGTTATTTAGTTTGAAATGATTACTTGATCTAATTCGAATGTATCATAAATTTAAGTTCTATATTAATATGAAATATAGAAACTTTATTTCTTTTAAGTAACAACACGTGTTAATTTTTTTTTTGGTGTTTTACAATTTTTTTGATTAATTTCTTTATTTAATATAAAAATGTATTTGTGCATTTTTAAATTTTAATATATGGTGAAATGGGATATTGTGGTGCCTTAGAAGTTTGGAAATACTGGGCGTCCAAATTAATGAATAATTTTTTAAAATTGCATTTTTGGGATTTATAAGGGAGTATGATTTAATTATTATAGTTTTTATAATCTTTATTTGTATTTTACATGCTTCAGTGTTATGAATGATTTACATTTTTGGAAAAAATATTTTCATTTTTTAAATTATTAAAGTTATTTTTATTGTTTTAAACTAATTATTTTATAATTATACTCTTGTTATTGAATATTCATGTTTTTAAATACCCATTTTAATGATATTTTGTTTATGGAATAAGAAAAGGAATAAAATGGTGGGTAAATCCACACTTTTGGAGGATAATCTAATAAGTATTCATGTTATATTTAAATAGGTGTTTGTGAGATACTTCATTATTTTTATTTTTTACTAAAATTAAATATAACTTAACTGTGTTTTAAGAGGGGATGCTTTGAAAATTAATTCATATTTTACTTCAAATAAATCTTGGTTCTTATTTTTTAAAATCAATTCATTTTTGATTTTCTCTATGGTTATTAACATAAAATACATCCATAAACCATCCAATTTTTCTTATTTTTGTATTTTATGATCTGATTTAATTATTAGATTGGTTTTTCATTTAATAGATTAGTTTTCATTATATTTAAAGGTTAATTATCTCATAAAGATTTAATTTTGTATTTATTAATTTATTATGGTCACAAAATTGGTGATGGAGTATTTATTTGATTTTTTTTTCATTTAATGTGTATGTGATTTTTGACCATTTTTTAGTTTATTTATTTTATTGATTTTTATTGATGGTGTTCTACTTATTATATTTAGGGTTCATTGTTTCCTTTTTATGGGATCAAGGTTCAAGAGTTAAGATTTTCATAGTTTAGGTATATTCTTAATTTGGTGAGGATACCCTCCACCCTATGCTTATAATTTAGTATCTATGTTCTTCATCACATTTTATATATAATTTTACTCCTAAGGGAATTCTGGGAGATTTTTAGGGGAAGAAAGTGATATGTTTGGGAGAATTATCACACATATGATGTCATTTAAATGTATTAATTTTATATTTTTGGTATTTATTTTTATTATTTTTTATAAGTTTGTTTTCCTTTTTAATTATGAAAATTTGAAAAAACCACGCTTCCACATAATTGGCACATAATTAGGAGTAACCATACAAAAACTGTGCATCAGGTCTTTAATTTTTAATAGTACAGATTTGTATGGTTGGAATATAGTTTACCTAACTATGTGAACAAACTTTATGACTCCCAAATGGTCTAGTGTTTTCTTTCAAAGTTTATGAATGGTTTAGAAAACCACGCAATATTTACAAGTGTTTAAATATTTAAAATTACTAATTTATACCCATGTGTTTTAACTAATATAACCCTTATATCCCTCTCTCACTTATAGTTACTTCCCCCTCATGTGAACACCCTCCCCACTTCAACCTTGGTGCAATTTTGTTGATATTTTACCAAATATCTTAAAGGAAACATCAAATGTGTATCCCCCCTTTCTTCCACTTGGTCTTTAATCTATCTTTGTTGGATTTTTTTTACCCCTATGGCTATGATATCCTAGGTTTGGCTTCATCTGAATCTAATAAAATGGGTTTTTAGTTTCATTCTTTTTTCCCTTTTAGGGGGTTTCTACCCTCTTAAGTGGATTTACATTATTGGCAAGTGGTTTCCATTGATTTCTATGGGTTCTAAGTGGTTAATGTAGGTGGATTCATGAGATACTCCTGTTTAAAGAAACAATTATGATTTAATTTATTTATTATTGGATTTTTAATTATTTTAAGCTATGTTATGGAAATTTTAAGACTTAATTTCATATGTTTTAGTTGTATAAAATATTTATTTTTTTGTTTGAAAATTAAAATGGTTTCTAAAGGGACAATTCTTGTGTGATAAAAAGAAATTAATTATTATGGATTGATGAAATACCCTCCTTTAATACGGAAATTATTTAATAATAGAATGTAACTTGTGTAAATAGGGAATGACACTTGGGAACTTGAGTATCAGTTGGGGGATACTAGATTAAGTATCCATTTAGAATACACCACACAAACTAAACATATAGACTAGGATAAATTTCACGGTGTTATGGTCAGGAATCACCACATTTCTAGGCCAATACATGCACCCCTTAGCAGTCAGCTTGGTATATTATTGTGGATGGGTGTAAACATTCCACTAAGGAAAGGCATGATCACCTTAATGGTTATACAAAATTTTGTTTATATTGTAAGATCATAAGTTCATACAAGGGTATATGGTGACTATAACCATAGATGAACCAGGTAGAATATTTATGAAATGTTTTTATTTATGGAATTTAATTCAATTTTTTAAATTTTTTAAGCTTTTTATTTGTTTACTTTCCTTTAAAAATTAAATCATACTTTTATAAACTTTATTTAAAACTAGCATGTGTGTGTTTTTCTAACAAGAGTTACTCATAAAACACTTGGTGGGATCCTACTATGATAATGTTTTTCACACCCTACAAACACCTAATAGGTGTATGAAGAATTTGTTTTAGTATATTTAAGTAAAGTAAAGTCGTTACATGGAGGCATAAAATTCTAATCTTAGAAAGGCATGGATGATGGTGGTTACTTGGTGGAGATTGAGCCCTATTGTCACACAGATATGGGTAACTATTTTTTTTATTTTTGGTTGGATTATTTGATATATATTATATCACCTTATTGGATATCCTTACCATATTTTTTATATATGCATGAGTAAATTGTTTATTTTTATATATGAATTAGATTTTGTTTATGTTGTCACTGCATTGGTTATTGTTTCTCTTTGGATTCTATCTTGGTTATAGTATATTTTTTATAATGCTTTAGTTTTTTTTTTCAATAAGGGAATGAATTTATAAGTTATAAAAACATCATTCATGGTCCTTGATTTGAGAATGTTCATTGATTCTGTTGGGAAAACTATTCCCAAAGGAGTTCCATCATTTTTGGGAACTAGTTTCTTGCACATGGGGATTGGGAATGACCTTTGAGCCATGAAATGAGCCAACAAAGGTACTTGGTTCATGGGTGGTCTAGGTAGTTTCATGAAATGTGGTAATACTGAGAATAGTTATTGGTGATGGTAATATGGATTCATCAATATGAAAATCATGGAAGAGTAAAAGATACCCAGTAATGGGTGTACTGACTGAGAGTGAGTGAAACTTCACAAAAAGGATAAGTATGGATAAAATAAGTATTGGGCTAGCTATAATGATCAAGATAACTTTCTTAGAGTAGTTTAGAGTTTCATTAACTACCATAGGTATGTTGTGAACATATTACTTATGGATTTTCATGATGGTTATTTTTGTATGATGTGCATATATCGTAAGTGGAATGACTATATGTTGGATGAGGTATATGCATTAGTATGATATAGGATAATTATTCATGATGGTTGATACATGTGGTTTATTTGATGATAGAATAATATTATGTCATCATTATATTATGAGGTTCAGTTGGAATGAAACCAGGTAGGTGATTCCCATGGTTGGGAGTACCCACAGAAGGAATCAAATTTTTTGAGTTGGTTAATCAAGTTAACCATGGAAGGGACAAATGCATTCAACATCATTTCACTATATTAAGGATATAATGAGTGGTATGCTCATGTTTCAAAAAAGGTTGGTTGGTGTGTGGGATGAGATAACTCAGTGATGAGATATCGTATGGTGATGAGGTTATAACAACCCATGCATTTAATATAGGTCATTCAAGTTGGATATTAGGTTGACCATTTGGTCCCTATTGAGGTTTTGAGTGAGTTAGTGTTTTCTAAGAATAAAGTTTTGGGAAACTGGTTAGGGCCTAAGGATGAAATTATGTAGTAGCTATAAAACCACATCACAATGAACATGATTTCCACATGGTAAGGAACTACATAATATTAAAATATTTGATGAAAGTTAATAGTCATTCCATAGACAAGTGGCACCATGTTGTGATAGTGATGAGTAGGAATTAATTTTTGGGTATTTTTGATGTTCATTTCGCAGCTAAGGGCATTTCAAAGTGGAGTGTTGTGTAGGAATTCAAAATATTAGCATAAGATTAATTTTTTGTGTTATCCATAGATCAATCCACAATGTAGAGGTTTTCACTATGATAAGGGTTATGATGGGATACACTTTGCTATGAAGGTTAGGGGTCACACTGCATTGTGACCTATGTAGTGTAGTTGTGGTTTTATTTTTATTTGGGGGATATATGTCGTACTGTAATCCTATGGGCCATTCCATGTGGTTTTTCTCGATAGAGGGCATTTCTCCCTAAGATAGGGGGCCACTCCATGATGTTACTTGTGTCAAGTTTTTTAAAAAAATATTAATTAATTATTTTAATTAATGTTTAAATGGGGGATTAGCCTCATTTTTATACAACATAAAAGGAAGTATGCCCCATTTATCTCTTGATCTTGTTTTTTTTCCCAAAGTAGGATGTTCAAAATTTGTGGTCAGATCTAAGTGTTTTATATCACAAAAAAGTATCAGTTGGTATGGATTTCTATCATTGGTTTTCTATCTCAGTACACTCTCACCATTTCTTCATTTTCTATTGGTTATGACCTAAATCATGGATTTTTTCAATATTATCTAATTTATTATGATCAAATCCAAATTGACCAAGGTTTTTTGATAAGTGTATCCCTACTAAATCCATGTATGTAGTGCCTAGATTTTCCCTATGTTATATCTGTGTTTATATGTTGTGTGATTATTGAGCATGGGTAGGATCATTTTCAAGAAGGGAACAACTTGTTGTTTCTATTATTCATGAGATATGCCTAGGGGTAGTTTCATGTAGAAAATAATGGGGATGTCTTGGTATGGATTCAATTTCTTATTTACTTTGTTTCTATGATTGATGGGAGTTATGTCACATATTGTAAATTATTTTCCTTAGGGTGGGATGGTTTATGTTGTTCCTTGGGAATATGATGAGTCCAACCCATTTGAATATGGATGATATCGATCTCTTATGATGGTGTTATGTGATATGAAAATGTGATGTGGATAATATTTACCATCACTATGGGTGACAATAATGGTTCTCCAAGTTATGTCTATAGGTTGTTGGTGAGTTTTGATCACTATGGGGCTGAGGCTATTGGGATTGTGTGCAAAAGATACAAGGCCCATTAGGTTCTTTTAAACACTGATTATTGGTAGTATCCTCTATAGATTTAGTAGCTTATGATTGATAGTCTTGAACATCATTTTGGAGAATGGATACTCTATAGGTGGTCGTGAGAAATGGGTGGTAAATGAGATCACTAGATAGGTTTGGGTGCTCAACATATATGGGAAAATTTATGTTATTGAGCCAACAGTTGGCACATGAATTTCGTTGGGCTGTTGAGTGGATGATTAGAATAAAAATGGTGGACCATAGTACTTGTGAAATGGGATATGGATGTTCCTTTTGGGATTTTTGTATATGCTGGGATGGTAATGCCGACTATGGGTTGGTGTTTGATTCCATGTGAAATATAATTGGTTGGAAGGGTTAGAGGGATTCCAGTATGATAGATCGTGGGTGTATAATCTCACTCCTATAATAGTTGAATAAGGTAAATGGATTACCTATGGTTGGTTGATCATGATGTAAGTAAGACTGTTTGGATTGCATAGGTTGATATTTTTCTCACATTTGATATTCTTTTTTATGTATGTATATTATCTAGGGAGATTGTTGGTGGTGACCTACTATGTTCACACTCACTCCCTACACAATACCTCCATAAAGTGTCTAGACTTTTTATCCCAAGAAATAGAAAATGGTAAAAGATTGTCTTCTATATATTATTAATAATATGTTTAGTGGGTTCACGGGTAAGATGTTGATGGTTGGAGTTGGAGCAAGTGGATCCTAAATGTTGAGTTGGAGAATGTATTTTACTTCTTTGTCCCTTTTTGTCTGATTAAACTATGATTACTCTTGTTATAACTTGTATGAATTATTAAGGAATTATAATTATTCCTTTTTCATAGCTTGTGGTATATTGAAATTTTTTATGGATTTATATCATGTTTGGATGTCTATCATTTTTTATTCCACTTTTGTTTTGTTAGTTGTGGTTTTATTTTTCAGAGGGTATATTTTATCCACAATCACCTATTAGAATCTCACTTCTAGTTAATAGCCTCTGGAATATGGGGAGTTTCTGAGGAATAGTGGGTCTCCATCTTAGGTTTTATTTGGGTGATCCAGTCAGGGGGTGCTATAAATCTAAAGGTTTATGGAATATTAATTTAAAATAAGAGGATGATTCAGATGAAATCATGGAGTGAGAATGTTTAAGGATGTAGTTTTAGAAGTGGCTACATGAATGTAGTATAAGATTAAGAGAATTCATAGATTGAATATGCACCAAAAGGTTTAGTTGAGGTGGTGATGCTCAACTGATATCCTTTTTCAAAAGGAGGGATGACCAGAATATTCAGAAGGCATTACAACCAGTGTAACCTATTTTTTGTTATGAAGGACCTATATAAATAGAGTGTGTTGGATATTTTCTCAATGGTAAAATCCAAAGGTTAATCAAGAGGTGATACAGAAGAGGGTGGAGTGGCACCTGTTCCCATGGGGGATCTTCCCCATGGATCACTTGCGGAAAGATTTATTCATGGAGAGAATTCCTAGTATGTTTCTTTCAATTTTCAATTATGGTATTAGAACATCTCCCCTTTTAAATCATACCAATAATATTTCCAAAATGAAGGTTCCCTTATAACTCAATTTCTCTCCTTAATCAAAGATGCAATGTGTTCTACCATGGAGTAATACTTTGTTCGGGCCACATTATCCCAATATTTTTTGATTCTTATATTTATGTAATATGTTTTTTATTTCATGTCCATTATTTATAGAATATTTTGACAAATAGAATGAAGATATTCAAACAATATTTATGGGTGGATCAAGATGGTGGATATTGTTCCTGATCTTTTTAGTTATAGAAATTAAATTCATAGGGTTATGTTTTGGCACTTTGAACCCTTTTTGGTGACTCATTCCACAGATTGTGGTTTGAAATAAACTTCCGATCACAAGATATGGATGGTTTTGGTTTACCGGTTTTCAATTCCATAGATGAATTATGGGACACATGAGATTTAAATGAACATGGTAGGAAAATTGTCTAACAATTGGTATCAGAGAACTGGTGGTCTTCTGATTCCTAATATCAACAAAAAATATAATGTAAATATAATGGTAGTAACATAAATATAATATAAATATAACCTAAATATAATATAAATATTTGATAAATTTAACACAAATAAAAGTTATTAATATTGGAAAAATAGTTTTTAAGGTTGATATAATATAAATATAATAAGAATATAACATTATGAAAGTTTATATTACTAAAATATAATGTTAATATAGCATAAGTAAAATTTAAATAAAGGTATTGATGTAAATATAACATAAATAATAGTTATTAAAAACATAAATAATTTTAAATATTATCCAAAATTTTTTTACTCACCATGAAGTCTTTTATAACTCAAAAACACATGAGCTACTCCATGTTTGTTTTCTCTAAATATTGTAACTCCACAACCCACGTTGACCAGATTCTTCAAGGGTAACCATTATTATTTAAATAGGTGTACACAAAATATGGGGGGAATAAAGGAACCTAGAAAACTCATTCAGATAATTAGTGATGTTAATATGATAATTAGTGTAGTTGGGGTTTGGCTTAGTGGTAAGCACCCCGTAATATTACATGGAAAATGGGGGTTCAAAACCCATGGGGCGCAGGTTACTGTAGCAGTAATGTAGCGCCACTGTAGCAGCAGCGACACTGTTCATCAGCAGGTACTGTAGTGGCGGTAGGACACTGTAGTGGCGACAGAGCACTGTAGCGGCGGCGATACTGTGCGGTACTGTAGCAGTAGGTTACTATTCACAAAATGTGAATTGGCCTTAGAATTTGGGCCTACGGGCTATGTAATGGGCTACAAGACCACTGGGCCTTCGGGCTATGTAATGGGTTTCTCTCTACCCAGTTAAAAGAGGACTTTTCTTTGATTTAATAATAAAAATGAGGCTTCGACCCCAACCTTTAAAAAAAATAGAGAAATAAAGAGAATGGTGTTCTTTCAAGCATCCACCTGTATGATTTTTTGTGTGGAAAGATTTCTATGATATGAAATGAAATTAATTGACCAATCAGTATTCCCATTCCATTTTTTCTTAACAAAAAAATTATTAGTTTTATAAGACTATAAAATTAAGTATTATATGTGTTTTCCTACACCAAATATTCACTTCGATGACTTGGAGTTCTGTATGGATTCTTGAAATGAAGACATGTTAATAATTTTTGATGCGGTCATAGGCCATTTTTTGGTAGAGGATGATTTATTGATGGTATTTGTTCAAAAACCAAGTTTCTCCATTTTTTTATATCTATAATCTTTGATTCTCCTGTATGTAATGTTTTCCCTCAAACTATAAATAATGGATATGTATTTCATGCAAGATTGAATTAGAGAAATTGAAAAAAGAAAGGAAATGTAATGGAGTTAATGGTGGTCAAAATATCTTCTAGTAAATTTTATGGGTATTTTTATTGGAGAGTTTTTGAATTTTTGGTGTGGGAGTAGGGTATATTCGGTGAATCACGATTTGAGTTGGAATTCCAAGAATTCTAACATTTTGGGAAGATGTTTTTGGAAGTGTAATGAGGCTCAGTTGGTGGTTTGTGTGCTTGAGTAGACATGATAGGGTTCAGGGTGAACTAGGAGTTAATTATAACTACATGTGATATACCACACTAAAACCTTGGGGTATTGTAGTTCAGAGAGTGTTACAAGAGTTTTTTAGGGGTGAGAGGAGCTGTTCCATGGAGGAGGGTTCTGTGATGTGGTGGTTTTTATAGGGGAAACACCACACAGTGGAAAAAATGCTATTTTTTGGAGGCTCATATGGGGTAGGTTCCCCATGGTGTGACCCTTGGGGGAAAATGCAGAGGGAGGTTGTTGGGGTTTGAACCTCTTCCCCTCTGCGGGTGGCTGCGCTACAACCCAGGGGCTACACCTAATTGTAGACCTGGTTAAATTAAACCACAATGTAGTCCATAGGGGATACACTATGGAGGTTCCCCAAGAGGCAAGGCATTAGGATACACCTTGAGATCATATGTGCCATGTATCCTTGCTCTATGATACGATCAGAGACTAGGTGGTGTGCATTACATCATAACCCCTTAGGTTGTGTCATATCCTTACACCTAAAAGGGGTGTTGTGATGCAACGACAATGGGGTATGCCGCAATAGACCCCCTAGTTTATTTTTTTTATCATGGGGGGAGTGGTGATGAAGACTGGTAATTTACTAGTCACCCACATTTTATTTTAAAGGAAATATGGCCTACTGGGAGGGACATTCATATGACACAACCCTCTCTCCTTAATTTGTTTGACCCCCCTTGGAAAGGGGCGTATTTTATGGTGATTTTGTAATCAATTAATGTATTTTTTTACTCTACTTACTCTTTTACATTTTTATCTTTTATACCCACTGATTTATATGTATTTGGGATAGAGTTTTAGTGATGATTCCATGAGAGCATGGTGGAATCGAGTGAGGATGATGGGGATTTTACATGCGAAGGATATTGGTCATCTTGTAATGATGATCACATGTAGTATTTAACAGTTTCAACTGAGGTAATACATTTATATATTTTATTTAGTTTTTTATTAAATTTTATTAAATTGTAATGTAAACGACTTCCAAGTTATAGGTATTTTGGGTGAGAGTGTTCCAGGAGCATGTTGTGGGTGGTTAACATGCTGTTGCATGATGTTTTGGTAAAAGAACACTACCTGATGATTTTTTGGTCATCATTACTCTTTGGATTAATTTTTATAATTAATTATTTTGATAGTGTGGTGTGCGATAGATGCTTGAGTGTTTGGATAAGCTTGGGAAAGGCTCTGCTGAGCTCAATGAGGGGTTATCTTTGGTATTGAGGTAGGTGGTACCTATAATGAAAAACCATATTCCTATTAATGCATGATTTATTTGTTTAATTCACATTTCATAGGAATGGGTAGAGGAATAGAGACCGATAGCATGCTAGAGATAGAGTGAGGGTGGAATTGAGCCTCCTTGGACGTGAAAAAGTTCTCCATGGAACTTGAGGGTCTTTAGATCACCCGATGATTATATTTCCTAGGGGTAAAGGTGTCAGTGAAATTTTAGAAAGACCTAGGGTTGGTATCATGAGGCTGAATGAGTTGGGGGTAGCCTAGGTTAGTTTCTAGAATTGGTTGAGAAAGCATGGGAGTCTTTTATAGGGAATGATTGATGAGATAACTATATATCTAGTGTGTGATGAGGAACACTTTTTTTTATGGTGGATCGAGATCTTGGCATGTGTTATGAGAATAATGAGTCCTAATGGACTAGATATATGTGACAGAGTGGGGTTATTTATGGGTGAAACATTTGAGAGATCTCCCTTAGGAGATTTTAATCGAGACCCAGTGCATGTAATGTGAATTGTGGATGAATTGGAATGAGTTTTCCAAGAGGAAAGATGTGATCTGATATGGGATGATCCCTAGGAAGAAAAATTACTTTATTACCTGAGAATCATATAAGGTTTGGATATTTTCTTTTGAGAAAAGAGTCATATGGTTCCTATAGGTTGTTTTTTCACCATTGAGTGATAAATATGTCTTGGTTTTAGTGAGTAGAGACCAAGAAAAGTATGATGGACCCTAGTTGAATCCTTTATGGTTGAGGTGAGAATGATGTGAGGACCGTAAAGTTATGGTTTGGTAATGATAGATTTTCGATGAGAGGGTATAGGTATTGAGTGGATATCAACTTGGCATGGGCTGATAACTTGTGATATGGTTTATGTTCCCTATTGCTATTGAATGTGTGTCTAGGTTGTGACCCTCACCCTAATTTAAGGGGTGAGAGATATGCATTACACCCAAACCTAAGTAGGATGATAGTGGTAAATATGTATTTCCATAAATTAAGTGAGAGTGTATTTTTAGGTATCATCCTAAGTGAGAGGTAATTGGTCCACAATTCCTTGAGAGGCCCACCTTGAGAGAGGGGTGATCAAGTTGTGACCCCATCTTGGGTGAGAGAGTGGTGGATGCAACATGAAACCTCCCTTGAGTTAGATGGACCAGTATTTATGTTGGATGGGTGACCTTCTATGAGTGACAAGGGACAATTTACGACTTAGAGGAATGAGCTCCATGATAAATAAGATTATTCTAGGTCTTAGATGCAGGATCTTACCCAGTTACTTTGGGTAGTGGTCAAAACATAGTGTACAACCTACCCCTCATCTTCGTGTATAGTTTGGGATTTAGTAATATTCCCTACCCAAAGCCTTCAGATATGGGATGAGATATAGTTTTAGTGGCTTGAGGTGAAAACTATATTCTAGTATGATGCCAAAGTAGGTATGATCAATTGTTATATTACTCTGGTTAGCACATTATGACCATATATTTATAAGTCATGATGGCCTAGTTAGAACATGATGTTCAACACACTTATGTGACATGTTTACTTTCTTGAATACATGTATATGATTGAGTATACTAGTGGAATATAACGAGACCCCACTGGGATGTATTTTTTTGATCTTTCATGAGAACTATGGTGCGTGTGTAGACCTTATGTCTCTTTCTAGTTAGAGAATAATTTTTAAATTGGATCGGGTTGGATAAGCTCAATGGGTATTAAAGATGTAGTTATTGCGACTCATGGATAGTAGTAGTAAATATTTATATTTTTATATTTTATTTATTTTTTACATGTGATCAGACTAGTGGATGATCAATTAATGTATGGTTGTATGACTATTTTTTATTCTATTATAGCATAATTTTTGTTCATTGATTTACGTGTACTATGATTATATACTATGAATTTTTTGGTTATTCCCATTATTTTTTCCATTATGATTGGATGGTATAGTCTCCCCATTGTATGGATTAGTAACTCAAAACTAGTTGAGAGCCACTAGAAAATAGGTATGCATGTATTATTTAACATAGTTCACGAAAAAGGGAACTATCGAGTGACCCATGAATTAGAGAATTATAAAGTAGTATCAGATCATTTTATTTTGTTTTAAAATTTGAGAAGATGGTAGAAATGTGATCTAAGAATTTTTCAGACCATGTGATGGAATTTATACTAGTGTGTCATGAAAACCATTCTAGAGGGAGTCTAGGTCAGTATGGTATGGGGTTACTACTTTTGGTTTCTACTATTATGATTGAGATGTTTATTAAATATGATGTTTTTACTGAGGATTTTTATTTATGGTTTTAGATTTTGGCCCTCTAGCATGAGGCCTATGTATAATCATCATGGTTGGAATGTAATATTCACATAACATACATGTTCTTGCATTTAAATGTTTTATTGATGAGATATTTAGATGGTTAAAGTTTCAATAACAACTTATAGAGAATTTTCCCATATAACTTGTTTGTGTAATGATACTCAACTAAACCAAAACATTTTCTCTCTGATGGAAGTTCATGTGGATACCGGTGCAGAACATTCTTTAATGATTTTTATATAGTCACTTCTTATAAGGGATGCATAGTTACCCTTAATAGGTTGTTTCAGATAATGGATGCCTTGGTGGTGGACCCTTGGGGGTGATTGAGATGCTGGTTCAGTTACATAAAGTGTTAACAACCTATATATTATTTTCCCATATAGATTCATGATGGAAATATGCATAAATAAACTGGTAAT
The DNA here is from genome assembly GCA_963277665.1 of Viscum album. Lineage (NCBI taxonomy): Eukaryota > Viridiplantae > Streptophyta > Magnoliopsida > Santalales > Viscaceae > Viscum > Viscum album. The sequence continues at coordinate 1,297,891,224 of OY728140.1, read as the reverse complement.
TTATACAAATATCCTTTTGAGGATTGATTAAAGGCATGTGGATATTTCTTGGGATTTTAAGATATAAAGTTCTTAGGATAATTTGAGTGTCAAAGTTCAGTTTTGAGGATAGGTTTGATTAGATTACCAATACTGTTGGTTATAAATGAACTTTTGGTGGAATAATGGGAGAGTGTGTTTACATTCATGGTTTTGAAATGACATTTTAGTGGTGGGGCATTATGCGGCCAGCCTTAGAATGAGTGAAATTTCTCATTCTTTTTAGATGATATTGGTCTATGATATTATCATGGTCAGTTGGTTAGGTGTGTAAGCCTAGTTTAGATGAAACAAGAATCATGGGAGCATGAGTTTTTTTTTTCGAGATCAGTTTTTATAGTATTATAACCATATAGGGTTCAGATGAGATATAGGTAGATTGTGGGTTATAATAAATGATTGGAATCTTTGTAGATCACTTTTCCTAGAAGAGGAGAGTGAGAGTTGGTGTGAATTTTTAGGGAAAACTATCAGTGGGTGAGTGATGGTGAGCATAAGTTATTCTTGATTTTCATTGGTTTATGTATTGTTTCATGGATTTGTAAAGTTTGAGAACTGATGGATATAATGAGATGCCTTTGGGAATGGTGGATTGAGGTCTCGGTGATAATAAGAAGTATTAAGGACTTACATGATAGGTGAGTGTGGATTAAGATGAGTGATATAAATGTGGTGTTGGGACTCATTTGTGTCAATTCTTAAGGGGTGGTGTAAGAGAGTCCATATGGTTGGGAGCGCACCATTGAATATTATAGAGTATTTTCTTCATTGCAGATCATTTTTTTGTGGATGCTGAGGACGCCATTCTTAGTAAGTTAGGAATAAGAAATGATGTGTGTTTCATAATGGTGATCAGGCATAAGTATGATGACAATGTCCAATTATTATGATCAATAATGGATGGAGTATAGTATATGGAGACCAATGTCTCATAAAGTGAAATTATTATAAGGATACAACCATGGTGGGGAGTATCTTATCAATTATGGTGGAAATACCCTCATGTTGGGCAGGTTGAGGGTGCACTGATACTGGTCAGTAGGTGGTCAAGATGGAACCTAGATTCCAATGTGTATGAAAGATATGATGTAACCTAGTTCCTTGGTAAATACAAGATTCAAAATTTGGATGTGGTTTCATTCAGGGTTAGTGAATTGGAATCAGGATTATTATGGGGTTGATGTGGTCTAAGGGAGAGTCATATCATGGGTTTACTGGTGCTTGGGGAGTGGAAACAATGATTAGTGTGTTAGGTTGGTGATCTAATTATGGAATTATAATAGAATTTTGGTTCAGAATTCAGTATTGGAACTTATGATATTTTATAATTCCTTTGGGTGTTTGGAAAACATGATCAGGTGAAGTGGTGTGATAATTTTATGATAGTTGATGCTGAGACTTTCAGTAGTAGTCAGTTAATGGAGGACCAACTAGTTATTTTGTGTGGAATCAGATTCAGTGAGGTGGAGACCGCATCAAGCATCTCATCAGACCACTAAAAGTGTGTTTTTAGGGTATTCCTTTGATAAGTAGCACCTTGGTTTTGAGATTTAATTCATGATTAAAGTTATTTGGTGTATAGAATCATAATATTTAGTATAAAGTTGTTGGGTATACTTTGATATCCCATGATAAATGGGTATTATTGAGAACCATCTAGGTGTTGGTGATGGTGACGAGAAAGTGGCTCGACCATGGGTGGATCATGTGTTTTGATGGTTGGAGATTCATAATAGAAGTGTGTTTGGAATTTAGATATGGAAATCGGTGAGTAGATGATGAAGTCACAACCAAGGTAGATCAGAGTTTTTTGTTGAAAAACTATTAGAGGTTTCTGAGAGACAAGAGGTATTATAGTGGGGAGTTTGTAACATCCCACAAATTTCATGGGTCATTATTATTGGATTGTTTTTAATTTTTCATCTTAGAGTAGGTGACATTTGATGAATTGGGATCCAAATCAGAAATATGAGCATTGGAACATCTTAGGAAGATGTTTTTTTGATGTGTAACAAGGCCAAATTTGTGGTATGGGTGCTTACGTGGATGCTAGGTAAGGGTTACAGTGACCTCAGTGTTGATTGTGTATGCATGTGATAGACAATGCAATAAACTAGGGGCATTGAAGCATGGGTAGTGTCATGGTAGTTTGTTTTTGTAGGTTTGAGAGGCATCGCATAATTGAGAAGGGGGATACACCCTGGTGGTTATTTTGGGGGAAACACCACCCCAAAACCTATAGATTGTATCTTGGAGGCTTCCATAGTGTAGCTACCTCATGGAATGTCCCTTAAGGGCCTCACCACATAGGGGAATGATCAGAGTTGGGATATCTACCCATTTTATGGTGGTTTCACCACAACCTAGGTGACACAGCATAGTGTTGACCCAATCAAAGTAAACAATAGAAACACCCATAAGGGCCACATTGTGGAAGGATCTTGGGAGGTAGGGAGCCAAGATTCCCTCTGAGGAGGAATTCATTATGGATCCCTACTCTACACCATAGTCAGAGGCTATTTAGTGAGAATTACACTATAATCCCTCAGGTTTCACCAAAACTTTTCCCATAGAATGGTTGTTTCACTGTAATACCATGGATTCATGCCACAATGAACCCCATAGAATTTTTTTAGTGGGGGAATACTAGTAATTTATTAATACCCCACCCCAATTTTATGGAAAAAGGGATATGGGGAGGGACATTTGGTAGGATCATTCCCCCATTCCCCTTCTTATCAACCCCCTTGGAATGGAGTGGTTTTTTGGTGATTACATGGAAGATTAAGGTATGTTATTCCAATCCTTTATCCATTCTTCTTTTACCATTTATAACCACTGATTTGGATAACTTAGGGATAGGGTTTTACTGCTAATTAAACTAGATCATGGTTGAATAAGATGAAGATTATGGGGATTTTTTATATGATGAATATAGGACATCCTTTTATGATGAGAACACATTATTTTTCACAATATTGATTATGGTAATCCATTTCCATAATTTATTTAGGCTTTTAGATTAAAATTTATTAAATTGGTGAGTAATCATGTGCCTGTTGATAATGATTTTGCGAAAAAATTGCTGGAAACTTTCCATGGGTGGTCAACATGTCATTATGTGAGGTTTTAGTAAGTGAAAACTGTATGATAAGTTTGTAACTATAATAAATCTATGTATTAATTTGGATAAATAATTATAAACTATTGTAATTAATTATTTTGATATTATGGCATGAGATATATTATTAGGAGAATAAATGATCTTGGGTGAGGCTTGATAGAGAAAAGTGAGGGATTAACTCTGGTATTAAGGTATGTGGTCCTTAGAATACAAAACCATATATTTGTTTATGCATCATCTCTTCCATGTATGAAGGTCATAGGGGTCCAGGTAGAAGAATAGGGGATGATAGCACCCTAAAGATAGAGAGAGGGTGGAATTAATCCTCCTTAAGGGAGAATAAGTGATCTTGAGAACTTTAGTATTTTTATTGCCTTAAAAATATGTCTCTAAGGGGAAGAGATGCTGATAGAATTGAAGAGATACCTCAGGAAAGTTTTAGGTGGTGAGATGTGTTGATGGTATCCTATATTGATTTTTTAGCATTATTTAGGAAAGCATGAGAGGATTTTTCTAAGTAATGATGGGTGAGATAGTTGTACATCTCGTGTATAATGAGTAACACACCATTTAGGTTACATTTTTATCTTGGAATGTGCAATGAGATGGATGATTCCTCATAGAATAGACATATACAATGAAGTAGGGTTTCATCTGGGTGACAAGTTTGATAGATCTCCCATAAGAGGTGTGAGAAAAGAACTATTACAACTCATGGGATTTTTTAGTGATAGTAATGAGTTATCTAAGAGGATTTATGTGAGATAGTGTGGGATATTTCCTAGTTTGTGAGGCCATGTTATGACATGAGAATCAGATTAGGTTTAACACCTAAATTTTGAGGCCAGGTTTAGGTGGAGACTATGGGAAATGAGGTAATTAGAGAGTGACATATATGGATTGGTGAAAGTGAGTATATACCAAAATGAGTATAAGGGACCCATTAGATTACCATATGGATATGACCATTTTCTTATTGGATGATGAATCTTTCACGACCCATCCCCTGGGGCCCGAACTGTGACATACCTGGTCTCACCCAAATTTACCCATGTTTTAGGGTTAAGAGGCTGCTTGTAGTTTAGCTTGGGTTGTCGAATCCTCAGATACCTAAGAAGAAACCTATAGACACGTACATTATATGGACTATTTTTGGATATGAATTGGACAACATGGGTTTATTTTAGATTGGTTTAAGTGAAATCTAAGAGACTTAAGTGAATTAAAACTAAACTAATGATTTGATTCTAGGTTATCACTTGGGGTGGATCAGATGGATTCCCTTTTTTTAACAATTTCAATTTCATTAACTCAAGAAGCATTCATTTAATGAATTCAAAGTAACCTCATAACTTACTGGTTAAACACCTTAACAAACACATTATAATCACCTATACACTTATAGGATCATTTTCATGAGCATTCCAAGGTAAAGGATCTTGTTATCGCATAAAAGTGGGGCGACAAAATTCAATAAGGAAGAGGAAGAGAGAAAATCCTTGAATAAAAGAAGATCAAGTAAAAGGAATCAATAACATTTATAGATTGAGAAATAACATCCAATACATCCCCTTTCTGTTGGATCTGAATCTACGTATTACACACAAGAGGGGGGTGAATTGTGTCTTTTCAAAATTATTATAATCTCTTCAATTTAGACAAATTCTGTCCACTATGCTTTTGCTCAGTTAAATATGCAGCGGAAAAAGTAAAAGCATGAACACACGGATGTATAGTGGTTCGGGGAACAAAAGGCCCCTAGTCCACTCCACCAACGCTCAAATCCACGAGCTTGGCGATTTTCACTATCTGGTCCTCGTTTCCACAGACCTGTCCACAACTGAGTACAGGCAGTTGACACCTTTACAAGATTCAGGCAAACACAGCCTTCCTGGTTCAAACACGAACCCACACAGCTTAGAACGAGAAGCTGATCACTCAAAAATAAAAAGGGTTTCGATAAAGAAAACACTTCTCCAGTTGTTCTTCACAATTGCAACAGAATGCAATTGACAGTAGATAGATCGTTGTCTTCAGAAAATAAAGATCTGTAATCAAAACAGTTCTGAGTCGATCCAGTTGCAATAGATATTACCAGAAACTTCACAACTTCAGCAGCAATAGATTCACAATAGATAGTCGATGTAGAACACGTGAATCTGCTATCAAGATCTTCCTTCGGTAATAAAGGTTTTTCACTTCTTCTCGATCACCAGAAAAGAACGCCTTTACACAGTCTCTGTTTCTTGCTCGTTAAAAGATCAATCTATATATTTCACACACTTTCCTGTGTATATATATATCTGAAGTTTCCAAGATAGAACATATATATATTCAAATCTGAGAAAATCTTCCGCATAAATAGATCCATGAAAATCTCCTTTAGATTCGCGATATTAAATGAAATAACAGAGCCATTGTAACTCCCCTGAGGAATCGGCATAAAAAGCTCCGTTTAAATCAATCAGTAATCCGTTGAAAATCGTCTTTGATTCAGTCAAAGTCGTACTTAAGAATCGGCTCGAAATCCGCCTAATAATCCGCTTGTTTGACCAATGCAAAAGGAAATATCGTCTGTCAAAAATATCCCGACACCAAACGTAGGGTTGATGACGTGGCTCCAAACGTAGGGTTCACAAACGTAAGGTTCACAAATGTAAGGTTGAACATACATACTTTCTCTTCAGCATTCAAACGTAGGGTTGATCATCCATACTTTGTCTCGCTTCAACTCTTCAAAGAACGTACGGTTGATTATAAAAGTAATATTGATGATCCATACTTTTGAGAAACAAACTCAACACTGAAAACTAACGTACGGTTTCTCTTCCATACTTTTCAACAACGAAAACGTAAGGTTCCTTCCAAACGTAATGTTCTTCTTCAATACTTTTCAACAACGTAAGGTTCATTAACCATACGTTTCAAAATAACGTAAGGTTCCTTAACCATACGTTTCTTTTAACATAAAAAGTAAACTTTTCATCCATACGTTACGTTCATCAACGTAGGGTATGAACAGTGATTCCAGTACGCGCTAAAATTGATCTTGCGCTACAGTGATTCCAGAACACGCTAAAATTGATCTCGCGCTACAGTGATTCCAGAACACGCTAAAATTGATCTCGGAATAAATGAAGTATGAAATCTCGTTGTATGAAATAAATAAATAAAATAAATTCCTGCAAAATACTCAACGAAATAATTAGTAAATAATTAAGGGTATTTGTGAGCATCAAAATCATCATAAAGAGACAGAGTATTATTTAAAATAATCTCCCCCTTTAAAAAACATTATTTTGAATTGTTTGAAAACAATACATTGCTCAACAATCTCCCCCTTTTTGATGATCACAAAACCCATAAAATAATAGAACTAATTTAATTGCAATCTTTATTGAAAAATTAGTTTTATAAAATTTTAGAATTCTGAAAGGATTAAAACAATATTTAACTATAATAAAATTTCTCCCCCATAAAAATAAATTTTCAGCTAAAAAATAAATAAAAGATAAATGTCTTCTCCCATATATCCAAATTTCTTCATAGGAAACAAATGAATTTAAATGTTGTGTTTATCCAAATTCTCCCCCTTTTTGTGATATCAAAAAGAATGAAAAATTACGGATTTGAACACATTCAATATTGCACTGAACTATAAGTAAATGCTATAATTAACTGTATATGAATAAGTGAATTCGTTATACTGGCTAACTTAATCATAAATCAATAAATAACAACAAAACAAAAACAAAAGAAGAGAATTTTCATTCACAAGCTGTTATATATATAAAGGATTGTGATATACAGAGGAATCAAGGTTCATGGATAAGACAGGGAAAAAAGTGTCTATCTCCTTTGAATCGCGGTCTTGATCTCTGTAAACTGTTCTCTGAGCCTCTTCATCATCCCATCTCCTAACTTGATGATAAGATCTCTGTTCTCTTGAGTCATATGAATATCTTCAATCAAATTAACTCTGAAAAACTCATGCATCCTTTCTTCTTTTTCAACAAAAAGAGCCAGTTTCTCTGATAACTGATTCAAAAGAATCCTAATCGGTTGCTCTCCAGATGTCAACTGATCCACTAAAAATTTCTGATTATCCAGCAAAACTGACAAAGGGGCACTATTACACTGAAGATCGTGTAATCTGTCACTCATATTGCTTAGTGCTCCTGTAATTGCTTGAAATCTCCGAATCAAATCAGGTGAAGAACCTGATCCACTCACAGCACTGTTTGCAACAGACTCAAATTTATTCTCCATGTAAATCTTCATCTCAGACAAATCATCTTTCTTTACCATCTCTGATTTTAACTGATCAACAGCATGCAACATATCAGTCTTAAACAAATCTACTTCCTGTCTTGAAACAGTACATTCTTTCAGCTTCTGAAACTTCAACTGCTCTAAGTTCAGAGAATTTCTGAGACAATCATTCTCAGATTCTAATTGAGAGATACTCTTGTACAACTCAAAAACTTCTTCTTTTCTCGAATCAGGGGCACCCTGTGCTCTATTCTCATGTACAGAAATAGGTTGATGAGGCAGGGCAAGTGGTAAAGAATCTGCATCTGACTGTTCTTTGTCCTTGTCCTGACAAGGTTGATCCACTGAACTAGCTTTTGAAGCCTGAAACTCTTCCACTGAAAAATCTTCCTGAAGTACCTCTGTATTAGCTTCAGAAGTATGTTCATCACGAACAGTAGTCTCTCTGACTTCTACTGAATGGTCAAGAACAATATTTTCATGTAAATCTTGAGGTCGGGCCACTTATTCACCAGGCACTGCCCCCATAGGTTGTTCTTGTTGTATTACATTTTCAACAGCCACAGCAGCAGATTGAGGTTCTTTTTGGATTTCCGGTTGAGCTGCTGGTTCCTCTATCGGTGCAGTCTGCTCCACAACAGCTTCTCTCACAAATGAATAAGAAATTACCGGTTCAGAGGATTTCAAGGTAGGAGAGATAATTTCTTCATCAATTGATCTCTTCCTTCTAGATTAAAGTCCTTCTTGACTTCTCTCTTCCTCAACTTCCTCCATCTCAAAGCGAATTCTTCTTGCCACTGTACTAACCCTTGATTCTGCTTGTCCCTCCTTGGACTTAGCAGGTTGAGCCTGAGCACTCTCCGAGTCTTCCTCAGCTCCAACAGGTAAGAGTTTTCCTTTAATTGTGCTCCAGAAGTATCCTACTTTCCTCAAAGTTCCAGCATTAAAAACATTACTGTGGTGACATTTCACCCCAGCATCTACCAATCTGATCATTCCTCTTTTATGCAAAAACAAAGAAATGAACCTTCCATAAGGGAAAAAGGTCATTCTTGCTTCACTCTGACAGCAGTATCTCAGATATCTTATCATAAACCGAGGAAAATTAAACTTAATATCACACATCAGAAGATACATTATGTACATGTCAGGGTATAGGATTTTCTCCATCTCAGCCATCCTTGGTGCTAAACCAGTCTGAACAAATTTTACCAAGATTTTCTGATCGGGCTCCAAATCTTTAATAAACATTTTCTTTATCACTCTGGTTCCAAACAGAAAAGACATAATGTCTTCAGACTTATGTACAGAATCTCCAATATTCCGTAAATCGAAATGAAAAACTCCTTCATGAGGGCAATTAAGAATTTGACTTATCTCTACAGATGATATGGAAAAGTCCTTATCCTCTATTTGAGCCAATAAACTATCCTCCATATCTCCAAGGCTAAACTGAACAGTTCTAAAGAAATGTCTCATTTCTGCCTCATAAAGAAACTCAGAGTTTTCACTATTAAAAGCTTGCTCAAGGCTTTGAAACGACAACGCTTGCTTCAACAGTAAATTAGTTTCAAACAGCCATTCTAAATCTATGACTTTACCTTGCAGTATTTTCCGACCAACTACTTTAGGTTTCTTTGCAGCACTGCTCTCAGCTTCATCTGGACGCTTAGTCTTTGCCATTTCAACAACGATTTCTGAAGGTTCGTAAGTTTAGGGTTTGAAGATTCAGAAAGGGTTTTGGAGCAGATGTGCGGTTTTAGGTTTTCGAAAGGGTTTCCGAAAAAGGTGAAACAGTTTAGAAGGTGAAACGGTTCTGACAGCCTTGATTCCCGTGTAATCACTAATCATTACTTTTATTTAAAACAAAATAAAATTACTTATAGCGGGAAACAAAAATTAAACAGAATTCAAAAACAGAATAAAAAAAAAACTATTTAAAATTAAATAAACCTAACTCCCCCTTAATAAATTCAAACCTTGCCGTGGGAAGTGGTTTAGTAAAAATATCTGCTAATTGATTTTCTGTATTTATAAATTCTAAAAATATATCCTTTTTAAACACATGATCTCTTAAAAAGTGATGTCTTATATCAATGTGCTTAGTTCTAGAATGACTAATAGGATTTTTTGAAATATTAATTGCACTAGTATTATCACATAAAATAGGCGTATTATTGAAATTTAATCCAAAGTCCATAAGAGTGTTTTTCATCCACAACACCTGTGCACAACAACTACCTGCAGACACATATTCTGCCTCGGCTGTTGACAGGGCAACTGAGTGTTGTTTCTTACTAGACCATGATACTAAAGACTTTCCTAAAAAGTGACATGTTCCTGAAGTACTCTTCCTATCTAATCTACAGCTTCCAAAGTCAGCATCTGAATATGAAATTAAATTAAAATCAGAGGTTTTTGGATAAAGCAGAGATTGATAAATAGTACCTTTTAAATATCTAAAAATTCGTTTAACAGCAGTTAAGTGGGATTCTTTGGGATTTGATTGAAATCGAGCACAAAGACATACTGAATACATTATATCTGGTCTACTAGCAGTAAGATATAACAAACTACCAATCATACCTCTATATAACTTGTTGTCCACTGATTTTCTAGTTTCATCCAAATCAAGTTTTATATTATTACACATAGGAGTTGTAAATGTCTTGCTGTTTTCAAGTCCAAATTTCTTAAGTAAATCAGTAATGTATTTGCATTGATTTAAAACATTTCCAAAATCTTTTTGAAATATTTGAAGACCCAAAAAGAAATTTAATTCTCCCATCATACTCATTTCAAATTCTTTTTGCATTAATTCTGAAAATTCATGACAAAGAATTTTATTGGTTGATCCAAAAATTACATCATCAACATAAATTTGAACCAACAAAACATTATTTTTCACAATTTTCTTAAAGAGTGTTGGATCTGCTAGTCCAACAGTAAAATCATTTTTCAAAAGAAAAGAACTTAGTCTTTCATACCAAGCTCTAGGTGCTTGTTTAAGGCCATAAAGAGCTTTAGTAAGTTTGAAAACAGAATCTGGTTTTTGAGAATTTTCAAAACCAGGAGGTTGCTCAACATAAACTTCCTCCATTAAATAACCATTTAAAAAGGCAGATTTAACATCCATCTGAAATAATTTAAAATTCATATAAGATGCATAGGCTAAAAGAATTCTAATGGATTCTAACCTGGCTACAGGTGCAAAGGTCTCATCATAATCTATTCCTTCTTCTTGATTATATCCTTTAGCTACTAATCTTGCTTTATTTCTAGTTATTATCCCTTGATCATCCTGTTTATTCCTAAAGACCCATTTAGTTCCTATTACTGGATAATCATGTGGTTTTTCAACTAATTCCCAAACCTTATTTCTCTTGAACTGGTTCAATTCATCCTGCATTGCTATTACCCAGCTCTCATCATCTAAGGCTTCTTCTATGGTCTTAGGTTCTTGTTGGGATAGGAAAGCAGAGAATTCAACTATGTTTCCAAAGTTTCTTCTAGTTTGAATACCAGTCTCTAAGTCACCTATCACAGATTCTAAAGGGTGATTCTTTAAGGTTCTAGACTGTCTAGGCATTATATTCAAAGGTTCTTCAGTGTCATGTTCTTCTGAACTGGACTGAATTTCTTTTATATCATTTTCAAAATCATTCTTTAAATTCTCAAGTCTCATGTTTTCATTAGAATCAGGTTCATCTATTTGTTCTATCCTTTTCTCAAAAGGATCAGATTCATCAAATTTCACATGAACTGATTCTTCAACAATCCTTGACTTTTTATTATAGACTCTATAAGCTTTGAAGGTTGTAGAATATCCTAAGAAAATACCTTTATCAGATTTTGGATCAAATTTACCAAGATTATCTTTGGTATTCAAGATGTAAACCTTGCATCCAAAAACTTTAAAGTAATTTACTTTAGGTTTTCTGTTATTCCATAGTTCATAGGGTGTCTTTTTCAAAATAGGTCTTATTAAAATTCTATTCATTATATAACAAGCTGTATTAATAGCTTCTGCCCAGAAATATATAGGTAGGCTATATTCATTTAACATAGTTCTAGCCATTTCTTGAATAGTTCTATTTCTTCTTTCTACAATCCCATTCTGTTGAGGTGTTCTTGGAGCAGAGAAGGTGTGTTTAATACCCATGTTTGAACAAAAGGAATTAAATTCCTGGTTCTCAAATTCTCCACCATGATCACTTCTCAATGAGATTATATTAAAACCTTTTTCATTTTGAATAGATTTACAAAAACCTTCAAATAAACTAAAAGCTTCACTTTTAAATTTCAAAAAGAAAATCCAAGTAAATCTAGAATACATAAACATATAATTTACCAGCTAAACTTGCTACTCTTGAAGGTCCAAACAAATCCATATGGATAAGTTCTAGAGGTTTAGTTGTAGCAACTTTATTAATAGATTTGAATGATGATTTGTGTTGCTTGCCAAGCTGACATGCATCACAGAATCTGTCATTTTCAAATTTGAGACTAGGAAAATCAGAAACTAGATGTTTCTTAGATAATTTATGTAAAGCATATATATTGAAATGACCAAGTCTTCTATGCCAGATCCAGGATTCACTTATATTAGCAGTTAAGCAGTTTACTTGTTGTTTACACAAGGAATACAAATCCAAAGTATAAACATTATCAGTTCTGGGTGCTCTAAACTTAAACAGTTTATCTTTAGAAACAGTACAACTATTGTTAGTAAAATCAACAGTGTATCCATCATCACAGAGTTGAGAGATACTTATCAGATTGTGTTTTAACCCTTGTACATAAAGTACTTTGTTGATTGAGACTGTCTCTGGATCTCCAACTGTTCCAATACCAATAATCTTTCCTTTGGCATTGTCACCAAAGGTGACAAGTCCTCCTTCCTTTCGAGTAAGAGAAGAGAAATTAGCTGAAGTTCCACTCATGTGTCTTGAGCAGCCACTGTCCATATACCATATTTCTTTCTTTCTTTGGTGACCTGCTACCTCATCAGTTTCAGCCATGAAACACATATTTGCTTTTAAATTGGCTTCCTCCTTCTCTGAGCTTGATTCAGAAGAATTACTTGAGTCTTCAGAAACACTCCAAGTAGCTTTCATAGCTTTCTTGTCTTTCTGCTCATAATCATCTCTTTTGAAGAATTTCTTCTTCTTTGCATCTTTCAATTTTGGGCAATCCGGTCTGATATGTCCCATCTTTTTGCATTCATAACATCTCACTTCCTTGCTATCCTTTTTGAAGGATTTCTTGAAGTCTTTCTTCTTACTATAGAACTTTCTGAATTTTCTGGCTAGCTGAGCCAGTTCTTCATCCGAATTTGAAGAATCAGAGCTTTCCGATTTAGCACTTACTTCTCTGTTCTTCATCTTTCTATCCTTTTGTTGAGAAGTCACTTTCAACGCAGTGTTTTCCCTTTTTATGTAGACTTTATGCTCATTTACCTCATCTTGCATTTCAGCCTCGTACATCATCAATGTACCAATCAGTTCTCTCATAGTTAGATCTTTAACAGAAGTTGATTGTCTGATTGCTACAGAGATTCCATTCCATCGAGTAGGAAGTACTCTTAGTACCTTCAACGCTTGATCATCCTGCTTGATTGGTTCTCCTAGAGCTGTTATATTATTGACAATTTCTGTCAATCTTCCATTCATCTGAGTAATGCTCTCTCCTTCAATCATTCTGAAAGTATCGAATTTTAACTTAGCAGTTGCATATCGCATCTGTCTTACATTATCTGTTCCTTCATAAGCAACAGCTATTGTTTGCCACATTTCATATGCAGTCGGGCATTGAGATAATCTGTTAAATTCATCTGGTCCTAGACCACAGATGATTGCATTCATAGCTTTTGAATTTATGTCATACTCAGCCTCTGTAGCAGCACTCCATGTATCGGGATTTTCAGGAATTTCATAGGGAGTCAGAATCTTTGAATAGAATTTGTAACCAAGATTTTTCAGATAAATAATCATACGTGATTTCCAGCAGCCATAATTATCTCCATTAAAGTAAGGTGCTCTGACCATTGACATTCCCTCTCTCATATCAGCCATGATACACTATGTATAATCTTTAAATACTTCTAGCTTGATAAGACTTTAAAAATAAGAAGCTCCTCCTCTGATACCAATTGTTGGATCTAAATCTATGGATTACACACAAGAGGGGGGTGAATTGTGTCTTTTCAAAATTATTATAATCTCTTCAATTTAGACAAATTCTGTCCACTATGCTTTTGCTCAGTTAAATATGCAGCGGAAAAAGTAAAAGCATGAACACACGGATGTATAGTGGTTCGGGGAACAGAAGGCCCCTAGTCCACTCCACCAACGCTCAAATCCACGAGCTTGGCGATTTTCACTATCTGGTCCTCGTTTCCACAGACCTGTCCACAACTGAGTACAGGCAGTTGACACCTTTACAAGATTCAGGCAAACACAGCCTTCCTGGTTCAAACACGAACCCAGACAGCTTAGAACGAGAAGCTGATCACTCAAAAATAAAAAGGGTTTCGATAAAGAAAACACTTCTCCAGTTGTTCTTCACAATTGCAACAGAATGAAATTGACAGTAGATAGATCGTTGTCTTCAGAAAATAAAGATCTGTAATCAAAACAGTTCTGAGTCGATCCAGTTGTAATAGATATTACCAGAAACTTCACAACTTCAGCAGCAATAGATTCACAACAGATAGTCGATGTAGAACACGTGAATCTGCTATCAAGATCTTCCTTCGGTAATAAAGGTTTTTCACTTCTTCTCGATCACCAGAAAAGAACGCCTTTACACAGTCTCTGTTTCTTGCTTGTTAAAAGATCAATCTATATATTTCACACACTTTCCTGTATATATATATATCCGAAGTTTCCAAGATAGAACATATATATATTCAAATCTGAGAAAATCTTCCGCATAAATAGATCCATGAAAATCTCCTTTAGATTCGCGATATTAAATGAAATAACAGAGCCGTTGTAACTCCCCTGAGGAATCGGCATAAAAAGCTCCGTTTAAATCAATCAGTAATCCGTTGAAAATCGTCTTTGATTCAGTCAAAGTCGTACTTAAGAATCGGCTCGAAATCCGCCTAATAATCCGCTTGTTTGACCAATGCAAAAGGAAATATCGTCTGTCAAAAATATCCCGACGCCAAACGTAGGGTTGATGACGTGGCTCCAAACGTAGGGTTCACAAACGTAAGGTTCACAAACGTAAGGTTGAACATACATACTTTCTCTTCAGCATTCAAACGTAGGGTTGATCATCCATACTTTGTCTCGCTTCAACTCTTCAAAGAACGTACGGTTGATTATAAAAGTAATATTGATGATCCATACTTTTGAGAAACAAACTCAACACTGAAAACTAACGTACGGTTTCTCTTCCATACTTTTCAACAACGAAAACGTAAGGTTCCTTCCAAACGTAATGTTCTTCTTCAATACTTTTCAACAACGTAAGGTTCATTAACCATACGTTTCAAAATAACGTAAGGTTCCTTAACCATACGTTTCTTTTAACATAAAAAGTAAACTTTTCATCCATACGTTACGTTCATCAACGTAGGGTATGAACAGTGATTCCAGTACGCGCTAAAATTGATCTTGCGCTACAGTGATTCCAGAACACGCTAAAATTGATCTCGCGCTACAGTGATTCCAGAACACGCTAAAATTGATCTCGGAATAAATGAAGTATGAAATATCGTTGTATGAAATAAATAAATAAAATAAATTCCTGCAAAATACTCAACGAAATAATTAGTAAATAATTAAGGGTATTTGTGAGCATCAAAATCATCATAAAGAGACAGAGTATTATTTAAAATAATCTCCCCCTTTAAAAAACATTATTTTGAATTGTTTGAAAACAATACATTGCTCAACACTTTCTACTCCCTTGGATCAACCCATAAAAGAGTTATCTCTCCATTGATGACATGTTCTCAATGGAAGTGAGAAGTAGACTCATAAGGGTGAAATTGAAGAAGTAAAAACAAAAAAATAACGATCACTTCACCGTTTTGTGAAGAATATCACAAGGTATGGTGTGAATAAATTAACACCGTAAGTAAACGGTATCAAAGTGATAAGAATAAGAATAGAAATATAGAATATGAAGAACTTTTATAAAGAATCTAAGGTAATTCAAGAACTTTCAATTGAAGGAATACGATTACAACATCAAATTGGTAGCATAACATTGAAATGAAACAAAGCTCAAATATCATAAAATCCTCCACCTCCACTGCCTTAAATAAATATTTCAAGAGGATTGGGTCCATATACCAATAGTACAAAGGATCCCACTTGAGTATAGTAGGCCTAGGGTGGTGGAAAGTAAGGGAGAGTGGACTTCTTTATCCTTGACCTGAAGTGGCAGCTATCTTTCATCCACTGAACAGAGGCACCTAAATGTACTTCTAAATGGCCTAATTAGAGTGGGACATAGAATAAGAAAATGTATATCCTGATTTCTCCTAACCTCCTGTAAAATTTCAGCCAAAATGGAATTTTTTTATGAGATATTATCGAAATAGTGGGATGTTGTTCTGGGCCACATAATCTGGACCAAAATTTCATCTTCCAATTGGGCCACCTAGAACACCATTAAAAAATACAAATTATCTCTTGTAACTATTTTATGAAATTTTCCCCATGATGTCCTATATCTCCAGTTAAAGTTTTAAAATCATTGGGTTTTTATCTTGGCCTCTACAGTCTCTTTATTGGGATGTTGTCCAGTTTACTTTTCCCAAAATGTGTTGGAATGAAATCCCATTTTGGTAGTCTTCCAATGTGACTAAAACATCATTAATTGTTCCTTATATAATGGGATACCTTAAAATAAAATATGAAAATAAAATCAAGAGCATTTTTTATTTTAGGAGGTGTTAAAAAGTGTACCATGTAATAGTGCATTTTAAGAGGGAATTACAATCATAATGTGAATTAATGTTCAAAGTGTAAAATGCACTAAAATGGTGTATATGAATAATAAATCACATGAATATTATATATATTAACAACAAATATTATCCTTATTCAGTGGCTAATCACACCCCCCAACCTGAGTTTTTCTAGTCCCGAGAAAAATGTATCTCAAAAATATGAAATTAGAATTCCCTTTTCCAAAAACATTTTAATACAAAATGATCACCAAAAAACCTTATACCAAACAACTATTAAACCCATAAAAATATTTTAATACATAATAGTTTCATAAGAAGATCCCAATCCCAATCCCAATACTTTGTTCAAATTCATCGCCATATTTTATCCAATATAAATTAAGCATGAGGATTTGTTCTGTATCACAATAGACATGGGGGTTCATCTTAATTCAAGGGGGGAAATGATGGAAGCTCTAGGTGGAATCACATTTCAATATTAATATGATTATTCATTTTTTTTGAAAAATTTCCATGGTAATTGAAATTTCACTCAATATAGTCAACCCATGTAGTGAGACTTTTCCAATGACTCCTAGACTCAAATACCTTAGGGAACCAAGTGAATCCCACATACTTGGGAATCATCTCGAGTTAACTTAGTCAAAAACAAATTCAAATTATCACAAATAGAGATGGAATTACTAACTCTGGTCAAAAAAACAATGGGGCCATGATCCCCAAGTGCCGAAAGCCACAAATTAGGTCATTTCATTTCTCTACACACAAATTTATTGTTATTTTTTATTTTTTATTGAATACTCATATTAAAACTAAAATGATCTCCAAACCTATGATATTTATTTTGGGGACCCCATGAACTCAAACTAATACCCCACTATACAAAGGACGTGTGTTGTGATCTTTTTTTTATTTGGATGAAAATATAAATGATGAAATTTCACATTAGACAACCACACTTTCTAAAATCTATACTCATGAAATTATACATGGATTAAAATTATAATTAGGGCATGCTAAATTATTTTACATTTAGTTTCAATGTGTGAAATGTGTATTATCATGTGAAAGGTTAATTTTTTTCCTTCCACACATTTTTTTAATGCACACAAAATTAATTTTTTTTCTTTCTTTTCACCCCTCCCAATGTAGAATAATAATGTCCCCAATGTTTAAAGAAAATAAAATTTAGAAGGGGGTAGTGGAAGAGGAGAGGAGTTATAAAAGGAATTTGAAATAATAAAAATGGAACAAAGTCACATGGTGGTTGAAGTTGAAGTTTGCACTGCTCTAATTTAGTCCTTTGATATCTATGTCACTTGCAGAGTTCCCTAGTGAAAAAGGAAAAAAAACATAAAAAACAAAACAAAACAATATATATATATATATATATTCATATAATAAAAAAAGTAAAATATAAGTATATATACAAAAATTATAGAATAAGGGAGAACTATAAGCTGTAGGTTAGTGGTAAGTACGCTCCCCTGTCTCCCTTCAGTCCCGAGTTCGAGTCTCCGTGGCTTCTCCGGTTGTGATGGGATTTTCCCCATGATCTATGTTGCGTCCGTTTATTATTATTTTTAATTATTACTTTTTTTGTATTTTTATTTTAACCTATAAACACATAAAAATAAAATTAATTGATGATACATTGTCTTCTTTTTAAATTTCTGGGTAAGGTATTACTCAAGGATCACACCACGTGGCACGAATGAATATGGCGCTCCCCTTTCATACCCATCCATAGTCATAATAGAAGAACATGTAAACATTCTATTTTTTTATTTTTTTTATATATCATAATGATTCATTAATCCTATTTGAAAAATAAAGATGATTCAAAAAGATTGGAAACATGAAAACCATAGTTTTTCTCCCGTGCAGCGCTTTTGTTTAACGTCGTTATCCCGACATGGATCCTAAATCTATCAATTTTTTCCTAGTTCATAGGTTAGATCAGTTAACTTAAACTTTGTTTCCTATTTATTTAATGATTCAATGAATTGTTTTAACCTATGACCATTGAACATGAAAATGTGACCACTTGTGGGATCCTGAATCTCTACTGCCCCATGGGGGTACACATGCTGCACTATGAAAGGACATGACCATCTAGACCTTAACTTTACTGGGTGTATATGAAGTTTTAAACTATAAAAGAGCATGGATTTTCCTAGTTGAAATTTTTTGAATTTGATATTATTGAATTTATAGGATTTAACTCTAGCTTTATTTATTCTTGAATTTGTATAATCCTACATCCTAAGTTCCTCAAGTTCATTAAGATCTAATTTCTTCTTTTCTTCAACCAAAGAAATGTCAAAATTCATTTTTTTGATTTCCCAAAATGCCTTATGCTCAATTTCAACAGGTAAATAGAATGATTTTCCATAAACCAACCTATATGGTGACATTCCTAGGATTTTTTTGAATGCTGTACGATATGACCAAAGGGAATCCACAAGTTTCTCAGACCAATATTTCCTAGAGGTATTGATAATTTTTTCAAGAATTTTCTTAATCTCACTATTTTCTAACTCAACTTGACCATTAGTTTGAGGATGGTATGTAGTGGAAACTTTATGAGAAATCCCATACTTAGACACGAGTGAAGAGAATGGGCGGTTGTAGAAATGGGTTCCTAGATCACTGATTATAGCCCTAGGAATTACAAATCGGAAAAATATGTGCTCTTTTAGAAATCGGATCACTACATGATAGTCATTGGACTTGGTGGGAATGATCTCAACCCATTTCGAGACATAATAAACACCTAAGAGGATGCAGAGGTATCCCCTAGAGTTTGGGAAGGGTCCAATGAAATCAATTCCCCAACAATCAAATATTTCAACAATAAGAATGGGAGTGAGGGGAATTTGATTCCTTTTGGTAAGGGATCCTAATTTTTGACATTGAGGACAACTTTTGTAGAATTGGTAGGAATACTTAGTGAGGTTAGGCTAGTAGAAACCACTTTAGAGGACCTTTTCAGTGGTTTTATTTGTGGAAAAGTGGCCTCCATGTGACTCTGCATGACATAATCTTAGAATGGACTCTTGCTAAGATTCAGGAAAAAATCTCCTAATGATTTTATTTGGACAAAAATTGAAGAGGTAAGGATCATAAAACACATAGTGTTTGACATCATAAATGATTTTCCTCTTAGCTTGGGTCCTGAGAAATTTTGGAATGTCACCCGTAACCATGTGGTTTGCTATATCAGCATACCATGGGCACTCACTCATAGAATAGAGGTGCTCATTAGGAAATTAATCAGACACAAAAAGGTGATGTGATTTGTCTTTTAATTCCATACTAGAGAGGTGATAAACTACAAAATTTTCAACACCCTTTTTATCCTTAATGGTTAAATCGAACTCTTGAAGAAGAAGGAACCACCTGATCAATCAAGACTTGGCATCTTGTTTTTTGAAAAGGTATTTCAGGGCTGAATGGTCAGTGAAGACAATGATGGGTGATCCTAAGATATAGGACCTCAATTTCTCTAAATAAAATCAACATCAAGAAACTCTTTCTCAGTGGTGGTGTAGTTGATTTGTGAATTATTTAGGTATTTTCTTTTATAAGGAATGAAACATGGAGTTTTCTCACACCGTTGACCGAATACTGCTCCAAAAAACGAAGTCACTCACATCACACATGAGTTCTAATGGAAGTTTACAATTTGAATCCTTCATGATAGGTGGAGAGATAAGAGCTGACTTGAGTGTAGAGAATGATTCCTCATAGATTTTTGTCCATAAAAATGAAGCATATTTCACTAAAAGAGAACAAAGTGGTCGAGAAATAGAGCTAAAATTCCTAATGAACCTTCTATAGAATCCTGCATGTCCTAAGAAGGGCATAACTTCCTTTATAGTTTTAGGAGAGGGAAGATGACGAATTATGTAGACCTTAGATTTATCAACTTCAATCCCTCTACCAGATACTATATGGCCTATAAAAAGTCATTCCTTTACCATGAAATGGCATTTTTTTCAATTTAGGATGAGATTCTTATCCTAATATATTGACAAAACCCTTTAAACATTCAGAATCAATCCTTCAAAAGTATCCCCAAATATGGATAATTCATCCATGAATACCTCTAAACAATCCCATACCATGTCCGAGAAGATTACCATCATGCACCGCTGGAAGGTACCAGGAGCATTACATAACCCAAAGGGCATGCGCTTGAAAGAAAAAGTTCAAAATGGACAAGTGAAGGTTGTTTTTCCTTGATTCTATAGTGATACCTCAATTTTATTATACCCTAAGAGTCCAACTAAGATGAAATATAATTTTTGACCCACCACTCGCTCGAGGACTTGATCAATAAAGGGCAAGGGGAAATGATCTTTCTTGGTACAAGAGTTGAGCTTCCTATAGTCAATACAAACTCTCCATCCACTAGTGAACCTTGTGTGGAGAAGGTCACCATCCTCATTGGTGATCACAGTAATTACAACTTTCTTTAGGACAACTTGAATTGGTCTTACCCACTCACTCTCAACTATGGGGTAGATGATACCCGCTTTCAATAACATAAGAAGTTATTTCCTTACCACATCCGTAATATTTGCATTGAGTCTTCGTTGAGGTTGACGACATGGTTTGGATTTAGATTCAAGAACAATCCTATGATTTCCAATGAGTGGGCGAATCCCAGGAATATCATAAAGGGTCTATCCAATTTCTTTCTTATGCTTTCTTAGGATATCCAAAAGAATCATCTCTTTCTTGGCTTCAATAAAGGAAGAAATGAAAACAAGAAAGGATCGATTGTCCCCTAAGAATTCATACTTGAGTGATGAAGGTAAGACCTTAAATTATAGATCATATTGGTAATCACTTTCCAAGAAAGGAAGAGACTTTGTATTGAACTCAGTTTCTTTGTTCACATTTCTTGATAGAATTGGTTCCTTGTGAATAAAATTTTCATTCACTAAACTAGCCAGAGTAGTGTCATGAACGGGTATGGAATCAATGTTATTGATTTAACCCATGGTATCTTTGATTGGTGATTCTATAAAATCATCAATAGAGCTATCTGAAAAAGATTCAAGCCAAGGAGAAAAATTTCCCACATGTGAACAAAGAAAATCAATCTCTTCTTGACTTAAAAATCCTTGAGTAATTATTTGATGTTACTCAAGTTCACTATAAACACTACCAATACAATTAACCCCATGAATCTCTTCATCATTCCCAATTTGAGAGTTTTCATTGTAGATGTTCAAGTCTAGACCCATGTTATCAAATTTTATTGTCATGTTTCCATTTCATAATCGGATGACTGAGTTGATTGTTGATAATAAGGGACAACCAAGTATGATGGGGTTTTTCTCCCTAGGACCTAAGATTGGGTGATTTTCAATGAAAATGAAGTCAATTGGGTAAATAATATTTTTTAATTTCACTAAAACATCCATTAATACCACCTTTCGAACTCAAGCACCATGATCAACAAGTTGATGAGTGATAGATGTGGGTTGGAGTTCTTTGAGCCATAAATGACAATACATGGCATAAGGAATGAGGTTCAAACTAGCTCCCTGATCATAAAGGGCTTTGATAAATTTGTTCTCTCCTATCTCAACATTGATGTATGGACATCTTGGATCTTACAACATTGGAGGAATGGTCCCTTGAATGGTGGTACTCACATTAGAAGATAAAAGGAATTAGTTTGTATGTGAAAATTTCTTTTTAAAATTGCACAAGTCCTTAAGGTACTTTGAGTAGGAAGGAATGGTTTGGATTACATCGATAAGTGTAATGTTCAACTTAACCTGAGAGAATATTTCCCTCAAATTTTCATTTAGTTTGGTTTAGTTTTTCCTTTCATGAATTGAGGGAAGGGAGCAGGTTGTTTGATTTTTTTTGGTGTGGTTGTAGTTCCTTCACATTCTCATTGGGTTTTTCAGAATCTATGGGTGGTTCTTCATTATTTTCATTAGTTTTTGAAGCTTTTAATGGTTTTGGAATGGCTTGTTCTGGTTTTTCAATGGATTTCCCACTTCTTAAAATAGTCACTAATTTGATTTGTTCATGATAGGTTTGTGTGTAACTGGATTCTCCCCTTAAATTTGAGGATGGTACCACCTGAGTAGGCATGGGTGCCTTCCCAGTTTTAATGGTTTGTAATTCATGTTTTAGGGATGAGACTTTTGAGTTCATTTTATCCATTTGTTTACACAACTGCTCAAGGATTTGAAGAGGGATAGATTGAGCAGGGGCTTATGCTAGTTGGTTTATCCCAGGAGGATACTTTTGTTGTTGGATTGGTTGTTTCATGGGTTTCTGGATTTGTTGTTGGTATTGGACAGGAGGATGTTGGTATTGGACTGGTTGTGGTTGGAAATGGTTATGGTTTCAAAAATTTTGTGGAGGGTAGGGGTTTGGTCTTTGTGGATGGATAGGTTGTTAGTTATCTTTACAAAGGAATCCTAGATGGTCATTGTACCTTGTATTGAAAGTGTTTTGGTATTGTGTCTTCTGAAAGTTCAGAGCATTAACCTCCACTGGTGGTCCTCCTAGAGGAACATCTTTAATGGAAGGGATGGTTGGGCAGTTGTCAGTCTTGTGGTCATTGATAAAACACAATTTTATTGAATTTTTTATTGATAATAAATGATATAATTTCCTCACATTGTGTTAACTATGTTCATTTATGGAATATTTGGGATTAGATCATTCATTTGAAAATTTGATGAAAATTACAGTTTTACCCTTTAAAACTTTACTGTAGTATTTTGAACATAAATAATTTTATTTGAATTAATTGAACTTAATATTTTTTAAATTCGCTCCTGACATAATTTTCTACAAATTTTATTTAGGATATTGGAGATAAATCGTGAATTTGGTTGGTGAAAATGGGCCATGAAGTCAAAGTTGGACTGGACTCGCCAGATTGGACATGGGCTATATATTTGGGCCATAACTTCTTCATCCGTGCTTGCATTAGGCCTAAAGTTTGAGAGGATATATAGGAATAATTTTTTCATGAATAATCCTTCTGTAAGGATAGATGATTCATGCATTTTTGTGGTCTAATGGGCGGTGAAAGTTGGCATAAAATATTTGGCCGAGATTCCCCATTCACACTTGAAACCACTTTAAACCTAGCCTCCCCTACACTCTATAAATTAGTTTTTTTCTCATTTGGAGAGGTTTTAACGTGCATTAGGAAGTTGGGGTAAAATAATAAGAGGTTCCACTCTAATTATCCAAGCAATTCTATAAGGGTAGCTCTTGAAGCAATGGTCCCTTCATCGAAGCCCTCTTCTTTTTCCTCATGTTGCAATGTTTGTGATTTCATAATAAAATTCTTTGTTATTATTTTATTTCTTATCTTTTCTTCTATTATTTTCAATTTTTTTATTCTATTAATATTCTTATTTGGGATGAAATTCAATAGTAGAGACTAGATTGGGTTCTACCCTTTCAATCTTTTGCTCATGAAAAATTTCTCCACGATGACCACAATGCCCATGGAAGAGTAGTTTTCTTAGTAATCGGTCTATCTTATACCCTCTTAATTTAATTATTTTGAATCACTGAGCTACTATAATTAACTTAATATTATCCATGAGTTGATTTTTTAATTTATATGAAACTAATCAAACAATTGATCAATTGACACAAAAACACGCGAGGTCGAGATTTTGTGTAAATTGTGAGAGCGCGAACTTAATCAGTAATACAAGACCACACAAGATAAGTTTGTAGAGTTAAAATATAATATCTAAACTCAATTAATACTCATTTATAGAGTGGATATGTGCTCTAATTAACCACTAACCATAAGCTAACCTTATAACATCAATCAAAGAAGGGTGTTGCAATTGCGTGTTCTGAAGCCAGCCTAGGGTTTAAGTAATTTCATTTTTGTGGTTAAGTTAACTGCCGTAGGATTTGAGGGTTAAAAAATTAAGGGATCATAATTAAGTATATATTAATTTAAATGATAATTATTAATAAGTAAATTAATAGGTAGAGTTATATCGGTTACTCCTTTTAAAATATTTTCTAAAAAAACATTTTCTTGTTGCGTTGAATTTCATTTCAAAATTAAAAACAAAAAAATGCATTCTTCTTCCAGAAAACTTCTTCTAGTTTTATAAAAAATAAACAACACCCCATACTTTCAAGTAGTGTTTTTATTCTATTTTATTTTATTTTTAGAATACCTTTAATAAGTTTTTTTAATTTACTTCCTCCTTTGAGAGACAACCTTGGTCAGCCACTCTACTACGCCTAAGTAACCCGAAACTGAACATCATTTGAAAGCGCCTATGAAATCGCCTTTCAAATTGGCACCATTACCGAGGAGGAAAGTAATTATTTAAACCATTTAGAGTTATTTATTTTATTTTACATTTTATTCTCTTCTTCTATTCTTTTTTCTTTCTTTACCCAATCTGAATTTTTCTTCTTTTTTGGTTTTCTTCTTCTTCTTCTTTTTGGGCCATCAACTCAAACTGCTCATATTTTATTTTATTATGGTCCACTTGTATTATTTTCCTTTTTATTTGATTTATGACATGAACCAATCCCAAATATCTCTTAAAATCTTGACCTTGAGATTGAACACAACCTTAGGGCTCGAATCAGACATTCCCAGTCTACAGGAAGTTTCAACATTCAACTAGTTGGAGAATTTCTCCACTCTCAGAACATTGAAATTGGAAGCAATTAAAATTAAAATATAAAACAAGAACCAATGGATTAAAATAATGTAAATGAAATTAATATATCCATTCGATAATTGGATACCCCTGATATTAACTATCAACCAAATTGTATTGCATACCCAAATCTTGAATCAGAATTTGAATTGAAATCTGGATTAATTCACCTTCTTCCAAAATTTCATGGATTATCTGGTGAGGATCAAAATAAAAATTTAAAAGAATTTAATGTGGTTTTATCATCCTTAAAACCAGGAAATGTTTCTTAAGATCAAATCAAACTTAGATCATTACCATTCTCACTTAATGGAGCGACAAAAGACTGGATGTATTATTTACAACCAGAAGATATCACTTGTTGGAATGATTTGAAACATCCTTTCTTGTAGAGATTTTTTCCAGCATCAAGGACCACATATATTAAAATGGAGATATCATGGATCAATCAAGCCCAAGGGGAGTCAATGTATGAGTACTGGGAGCGATTTAAAAAGTTTTTTCCAAGGTTCCTACATCACCAAATCAGCAAGAAACTACTTATCCATTACTTCAAAGAAGAACTCACACCTATTGAGAGACGTATGGTGGATGCCGCAGCTGGAGGAGAATTGGTAGACAAGACACCAGTATCTTCACATGCATTGATCGACAAGATGACACAAAACTCTCAACAATTTGGTGATCGAGGTACAACACATGTTCGAGGAGTACAATAGGTAAGTCCTTCTTCTCTTGAAAGTCATTTGATTTATACCATGTTGGAAGAATTGAAAACTATGGTGAGGTATATTTATTTGACTCAAAAGACATCCCTACCCACTCCTTCAAGGCCTTGTTGCATTTTCACTAAGACAAGCCACAAACTGACTATTTCCCCAAACTACAAGAAATAGAAGATTGTGCAGCAGTGTTTCCTGGGAGACCATTTCAGCAGCACAAAATCCATATCCCCAAAAGAAGTTTGATTCTTTTTATCCAATATACAACCAAGGGTGGAAGGACCAATCAGACACGAGGTATGCCTTTGGACAACAACAAAGTACCCCCTTTCAACAAAACTTCCAGTAATCTCCACATTACCAGCAGGGTTTCCAATAACCCCAAAGGGGATTTTAATCTCAAGTATCAACATGTCAACAAAAAGGGAATACCCCAACCAAGGTAGATTCTAATACTGATGACCTTTTGAAGAAAATTTTTCTTAATCAACAGAATGAGATGAAGAGTCAAGGTTCAGAGCTAAGGGAGTTGAAGACTCAAATGAGCCAGATTGCCACTGCCCTCCATGAATTGGTAAGTAAGAATTATGGAAATCTACCTTCCCAAACTACTCCAAATCCCAAGAGGAAAGTCAGTTCCATCACATTGAGAAGTGGGAAGAAAATGAATGATACATTTGTACCTACCATTCCACCAAGATTCACCTCAAATCCGGAGAAGCTCCATTTAAGTCTAGCTGAAGATAAACCAAAGGAGAAATATAAAGGTAAGAAAAATATTGATGATGTTCCTCCTAAACCCCTTCCCTTTACAAACATGGTTGTTCAATCCAAAAATATGGCTGAGGAGGTGATGAAAAAGGAGGTTTTGGACACATTCAAGCGTGTGAAGATCAACATTCCTCTACTTTAAGCCATCAAGAAAATACTAAGGTATGCAAAATTCTTAAAATAACTTTGTACCAATTGAAGAGGGATCAAGGTAAATGAAAGGATCAATCTTGGAAGGAATGTGTCAGTGCTCAGTACACCAACTCTAGTAATGAAAACAAAGTGCAAGGATCCTGATACATTCACTATCCCATGCACCATAGGGGAGTTAAACTTTTCTGATGCTCTTTGTGATTTAGGAGATTCTATAAATATGATGCCTCACTTTGTATTCTATTATTTTCATTTTGGCGAGTTGAAGCCGACGAGAGTAGTGGTTCAGTTAGAAAATAGAGCTACAACATATTTAGTGGGAGTCCTTGAGGATGCACTTGTCCAGATAAGAGACATGATCTTTCCAGCATATTTCTATGTACTTAACATGGATGATTATTAGGTAAGTTATAATTCTCCCATTATCTTAGGTAGACCCTTCCTCAAAAATACAAAAACTATCATAAATGTTAACGAGGGTACACTTTTCATGGAGTTTGGAGATGAAGTTGTAATATTTAATGTTATGGAATCCATGAAGTACCCCTCAGAGGACCATTCTGCTTTTGTTATCTCCCATTTTGAACCACCAAGTAAAAACCCCATAGAATTTGATTGTCCTATACTTAGGGAGATTATGAGGATTGGTTCTATTTTAATGTCTAAGAGTACTTCCACACATATTTCTAATGCACAAGACTCTCTTAGATTTGATTTTGAAATGGAATCATATTTTGATTTTGATCATGTGAACTCTGATTATGACATGGCTTTTGAGTATGTTAATGGATTTGATGATTTATTCTCTAATTTTAATGATGTGTATTCTGATACTGATGTTCATTGTGCACATATTTTAGTTTCTTTAATTTCTCCATCCATACACCACCCCGTACACTGTAACACAATCCATTTCCACCAAATATCAAATACTCATACTTGTTGAGTGGTGAGAAATTAACTGTTATCATTGCTAACAATATCCCTTTTGAACATGAAGAAAAACTTTTGAATCTTTTGAGGTAGAACATTAAGGAAATCAGGTGGACCTTGGCTGACATATCAGGTATTAGACCCTCCATTTCATGCATAGGATTCTATTAGAGGATGGGGCTAAACCAGTTAGGCATCCACAAAGGAGACTGAATCCAACTCTTATGGAAGTTGTAAAAAAAGAAGTTGAGAAATTGCTCGAGGCAGGTATAATATTTCCCATTTTATATTCTTAGTGGGTAAGTCCTATTCAGGTTGTGACTATGAAAAGTGGTGTTACAGTAGTTAAAAATGAGAAAGATGAGTTAGTTTCAAAGAGGGTACAAAACAGTTGGCATGTGTGTATTGATTATAGGAAACTAAATCAGTCCACCTACAAGGACCATTTTCTCCTCCCATTTATTGATCAAATGCTTAAGAGACTAGCTGGGAAGACACATTATTGTTTCTTGGGTGGATTTTTTTGGATATTTTCAGGTTCTTATTACTCTAGAGGATCAAGATAAGACAACATTCACTTGTCCATTCGGTATGTTTGCCAACTGAAGGATTCCATTTGGGCTTTGCAACGCCCCAAGTACCTTCCATAAATGCATGGTGATTATTTTTTATGATTTTATTGAGACCTACATAGAGGTATTTATGGATGATTTTATAATGTATGGGTATTGATTTGATGAATTTCTAAGTAGTTTGGGAAAGGTGTTGAATCGTTGTATTGAGAAGAATCTGGTCTTGAACTTTGAAAAGTGTCATTTCATGGTAGAGCATGGAATTGTCTTAGGGAATGTAGTGTCAAAACATGGGATATAGGTTGATAGATCTAAGGTAGATATTATTTCATCCATACCATATCCTTCATGTGTGTGTGATTTTAGATCTTTCCTAGGGCATGCAAGATTGTATCGGTATTTCATCAAAGATTTTAGTAAGATTTCTATTCCTAATGTCATGATTACTTCAAAAGGATTCTGATTTTGTGTTTGATGATTATTACAGTACTTCCTTTGATGATCTAAAGAAGTGTCTAACCAATCCACTGATTATACAACCCCCACAGATGGAGATTCCTTTTGAGCTTATGTGTGATGCCTCCAACTTCGCAGTTGGATCTGTCTTATCTCAGAGGGTGGAGGGATGTTCACATGTGATTTCCTATGCATTGAGGACACTGGATTTATCCCAATCAAACTACAAAACCATGTAAAGGGAGTTTCTTGCTGTCATATCCACTTTAGATAAATTTTGTTCATATTTATTGGGCTCTAAAGTAGTTTTTTTTGACCATGCATCTCTGAGGTACCACTTGAAGAAGCCAGACGCAAAGCCCATGCTAATCTGATGGATGCTCCTTCTTCAAGAATTTGATATTGAGATAAAGGAAAAGAAGGGGTCATAAAACTTGGTGGAAGACCACATGAGTAGGATTACTCACACACTAGAGGATAACACCTTGGACTAGGTACCACTTTGGGACACTTTCCCTGATGAGCATCTTTATTCCATCTCAGGTACGCATCCTTGGTATGCAGATTTAGTTAACTACCTTGTTTCCTCTAAAATACTTGAAAATTTAAAGAAAAATAAAGTCCTTAAATTAAAGACTGAGTCAAGATTTTATGTTTGGAATGATCCATACCTATGGAACATGTGCAGAGACCAAGTTATTAGGAGTTGTGTTCCTAATCATGAGTTTGATCTATTCTACAATTCTGTCATACACTTTCTTGTGGTGGACACTTTGGACCCCAATGACAACTAGGAAAGTTTTAGACTCTGGATTATATTGGACTAGATTATTCCATTATGATAATGTGTATTGTAAGTCATGCTCACATTGCCAACATACGAGAAACATTTATAGGATACATGAGATGCCTCAACAACCCATATTATTCTGTGAGATTTTTGATGTGTGGGGCATCGATTTTATGGGTCCTTTTCCTAGTTCCTTTGGTTTTTTTATATTTTTGTTACTATTTATTATGTGAGAAAATGGGTGGAGGCTAATTCCACTAGGACTAATGATTCTCATGTTGTAGGGGAATTTCTCAAAGCACATATTTTTTTTGCAGGTTTAGAGTACCGAAGGACATCATTAGTGACCAAGGGACACAATTATACAATCAAAATTTTTCTTCCCTCCTTCAGAAGTATGGGTTGAAACATAAAACATCAACACCATACCACCCCCAAACAAATAGCCAGGATGAGGTTTCAAATCATGAGTTGAAACAAATTTTGGAGAAAACCATGCAGCCAAATAGAAAATATTGTAGCAAGTGCTTAGATGATTCTCTTTGGGATTATAGAACATCATACAAGACACCCACTGGTATGTCCCCACTTCAGATTGTTTTTTGGAAATTGTGCCATCTCTTTATGGAAGTTGAGCGTCAAGCTTATTTGGATATAAAGAAATGAAACATGGATTTGGAACAATCTAGAATCCAAAGGAAGTTTTAAATTTAAGATCTTGAGTAGATTTGATTTCCTTCATATGAGAACTAAAGGATCTACAAGGAAAGATCAAAAAGAATCTCATGATAGAATGATCCAACAAAGGGAGTTTAATGATAGAGAGAAAGTCCTTCTCTACAGTTAACGACTGAAGCTGATGCCTGGTAAGTTGCATTTCAGATGGTTAGGTCCTTATGTTGTGACTAATGTTTTTACTTATGGTGTAGTGGAGATCACACAAAAGGACGCTGGAAGAAGATTTATAGTCAACAGTCAACGTTTGAAGAAATACATTGAGGGACTTCATACTGATGTAGTGGATTTCATTACACTGCATGACCCCATCATCACTTGAGCATAACAGACTATTCCTAACACTTTCACTTTTATATTATTTTTCCTATTTAAATTATGCATTTCATGTGCATATATCATCTCATGGGTTCACATTACAGACACTGAAATATTTTAAGTGTGGGGGAGAGAACCTTTTAGTTTAGTAATTTCAATTGTTTTCCTATTTTTCAATAATTAAAAAAAACAAAAAAAAATATTTTTCAATTTTTTGTGTGTTTTTGAAACTTTTGAGCTGAAATGATTCTAACCACCATTTTGAAATCCATATCAATAAGTGAAAAAATTTATCCCTTGAAACTGAGCTTCAATGAATGTTAAAAATGACTTTTTTTCAAGTAAATCTTTAGTAATTTCATGAAAAGTACTCTTAATTTTGAATCCCATGCCACATCTCACTGTCTTTATCTTTGAAATCACTTTTCTATGAGGCTTTGAAACCATTATTTTCATATTCTTTAAATTTACCTCACTTCTTGAGAGAACTAAACCATGCTTGATTTAACCATAATTTGACTTATTCCTATCAAAACATGAGGGTTTTAGGTGTTTATGTTTTAAATGATTGAGACATTTTTTTGGTATTAAAGCCCCTATTTCAAAGAATCCTTTTTTATAATGGCCTGCCTTGAACATTTAATCCTTTTAGCCCATATAATCCATGAATATCTATTTAGGTTATCCAGATTACAAGACAAATTTTCCTATCCAACCAACTCTTAAAGTGAAATTTCATAATCTAGTTGAACTTAAGTGTGGGGGAAGCTATCTTGTGTTGTGATACTACATTCTTTGATACTTTGGGAGGAAAATTAAAATTTTAAGATATGTGTTTTCTGCTGAAGAAAATAATTATATTGAAAGCTATGCCTTTTCTGGAGCTTTCATTATAAGTGAAGTTGTGCCTTTCTAGAGCTTCTAATAGTGGGAGAAAGTTGTGCCTATCTAGAGATTTCAAGAAAATCATGTTTGAGAAGATCGACATTTTTACTGCTAAAATGTTTAATGGTGTGCACATTCCTTTATTTTTTATGAATCTATGCTATGGGGATTGAGAAGGAGACCATATTTAAGTGAAAATTAGATTAATTCAATTTTCCTTCAAAAAGAGTCAGGCCCTCCTCATTCAGCCTCAGAATTTTTCACATCAAAATCCTACCAACCGAAAGCCACAGAACAACCCTAAAAAGTCTTCATGATAAACATATGTCCTTGAATCACATAAAGTGGATATGTAGGAATTTATCAAGCCTATGGTGACCCTTTTATGAGTTTAGATGAAAAATACATTGCTGAAAAATTGAAATTTGTGTGATAAGAGAAAATTAAAGTGAGGTAAGTGTTTTGTGCATGGGAGGATAAATGAAATGGAAATATATTGAATGATATAAATGGAGAACTTGAAATAATAGTTTTTTA
Organism: Viscum album; assembly: GCA_963277665.1. Classification (NCBI taxonomy): domain Eukaryota; kingdom Viridiplantae; phylum Streptophyta; class Magnoliopsida; order Santalales; family Viscaceae; genus Viscum; species Viscum album. Next base: position 1,297,859,286 of record OY728140.1, on the reverse strand, counting down.
TGAGGCATGATATATTTTTTTATTGGTGTGAAATTTTTAGATCTCAGGGATATGTGTTTTAATTTTTTTTGATTTGATATTGACGTTTACTTGTCACAATTTTTCAGAATACTTGATAAGAGGTTTTTCCCGGGAGTGAAAAAGGGTAAGTGTGGGTGAGTTGATAAAAAACAATTTTATTGAATATTTTATTGATAATAAATGATATAATTTCCTCACATTTTAGTGACTATGTTCATTTATGGAATATTTGGGAATAGGTCATTCATTTGAAAATTTGATGAAAATTCTAGTTTTACCCTTTAAAAATTCACTGTAGTATTTCAAACATAAATAATTTTATTTGAATTAATTGAACTTAATTTTTAGTAAATTTGTTCCTGAAATAATTTTATAAAACTTTCATTTAGGACATTGGAGCTAAATAATGCATTTGGTTGGTGCAAATGGGCCATTAATTCAAAGTTGGGTTGGAATCACCAGATTGGACATGGGTTCTGTATTTGGGCCATAAATTCTTCATCCGTGATTGTATTAGGCCCAAATTTTGAGAGGATATCTAGAGATAATTTTCTCACGAATAATCCTACTCGAAGGATGGATTATTAACACGTTTTGGTGGTCAAATTTGCAGTGAAATTTGGCAGAAAATATTTGGACAAGATTCCCCATTCACACTTGAAACCACTTTAAACCTAACCTCCCATACACTCAATAAATTTGTATTTTTTTCATTTGGAGGGGTTGGGACATGCATTAGAAAGTTTAAGGCAGAGGATAAGGGGTTCCACTCTATTTCTCCAAGAAATTAAATAAGGGTAGATCTTGAAGCAAGGATCTCTTCGTCGAAGCCCTCTTCTTCTTCCTCATGTTGTAATGCTTGTGTTTTCATAATAAACTTCTTTGTTATTCTTTTAATTCTTCTCCTTTCTTCTGTTATTTTCAATTTTCTTCTTCTATTAATATTCCTATTTGGTATTAAATTCAATAGTGGTGACTAGATTGGGTTATACACTTTAAATCCTTTTCTCATGCAAAACGTCTCCACAATGACCACACCACCCATGGAAGAGTTGTTTTCTTAGTGACTGGTCTATCTTCCACCCTATTCATTTATTTATTTTGAATAATTGATCTAATGTAATTTACTTAATATGATCCATGAATTGAGTTTTAAATTTATATGAAACTAATCAAACAATTGATCAATTGACACAAAAACACGCAAGGTCGAGATTTTGTGTAAATTGTGAGAGTGCGAACTTAATTGGTAACACAAGACCGCACGAGAAAATTTTTTAGAGTTCAAATATAATCACTAAACTAAATTAATTCTAATTTCTAGATTTTATATGTTCTCTAATTAACCACTTAACATAAGATAACCTTATAACATAATCAAATAAGGATGCTATGATTGCGTGTTCCAAAGCGAACCTAGGGTTTAAGTAATTTCATCTTTGTGGTTAAGTTAACTACCATAGGGTTCGAGGGTTAACAAATTATGGGATCATAATTAAGTGGATATTAATTAAAATTATAATGATTAATAAGTAAATTAAGAGGTAGAGTAATATCAATTAATCCTTTTAAAATATTTTCTAAAATAACATCTTCTTGTTGCGTCGAATTTCATTTCAAAATTAAAAACAAAAAAATGCAATATTTTTCCAGCAAAATTATTCTAGTTTTATAAATGATAAAAAACACCCATCCTTTTAAGTAGTGTTTTTATTCTATTTTATTTTATTTTTAGAGTACCTTTAATAAGTTGTTTTAATTTACTTCCTCATTTGAGAGACGACACTGGTCAGCCACTCTACTGCACCTAAGTAACCTGAAACTGAACATCATTTGAAAGAACCCACAGAAACACCTTTCAGTCATGTTTGTTACAAATTGTGCAAACAGGGTCAACAGTTTTAATTTCATGTACCTTCCTAAGATTGATCTCCTCGACCTTCCTAGTGAACAATTTTCACCCTAAGGCTTTCCTCCTCCCTAAGTGTGTGAATTCCACCAGATTTGGGTGGCTTCTCATATTAAGGTGATGTTCCCCATGTTTGGTTTTGTTCAGCCAGTCCTTTTAGATACTCGTAAGAATCATTTGGGGATTTGTTTTTGAAGGTCCCATTACAAATCATGTCGATGAATTGTTTGTTTCCTGGGCCCAACCCTTCATATAAAATTCAAACTTGTTCCGGGATTGAAACTACAAGGTGAGGTACCATGTTGAGTGTGTCTTTGAACCTTTCCCATGTTTCATAAAATGACTCCCCTTATTTTTCAAAAAAAAAATTGGATGCTCATTTTAAGTGAAATTATTTTTTGATGGGGGAAGTATTTTTTGTAAAATTATCTTTTAAATTGGTCCCAGGAGTGGATTGATGTAGGTATCAGATTATTTAACCAATTATTTGCTTGATCCATTAGTGATAAAATACAGAGCTTCATCTTTTCTAACTCAAGTTGATGTGGTGGGCACATGGTTTCAACAATGTTGTTAAACTCTTTGACATGAAGGTATGACATTTCTGACTCCGTCCCATGGAAGGTTGGAAGGTGGTTTAAGACATGAGGTTTGAAAACATAGTGGGCCTCTCCTAGGGAATATTTCTTAATGAAATAGGGTTCATTGTTTCAGGTAGGTGTAAGGTAGTCATTCATGGTTTGATCAACTGCATTCCCCAAGTTTGGGCCTGCCTAATTTGGATTTCCATTTTGGTTCCCACCTAGATTTATGAGTTGTTTTATTTGAAGAAATTCTATTGAAATGGGATCAATTTTTGAGTCTGGAGTATTAGGAAGGTTAAGATACAATGAAAATAGTTCCCTTGGTGTACTTGACTCCCCAACTGCAGGACTATCCACCATAACTAGACAGTTTGATTGGTCACAGGTATAGGCGGACATGCGCCAAAAGAAAAAAAAAATGAGAAAGGGAAAAGATAAGAGAATTTGGATGAGAATAGAAGAAATGGGGAAGAATATAATGGGTGTTGATATGACTTACTTGTGTCCCCGACAACGATGCCAAAATTTGGTTTCACCCAAATTTACCCTAGTTTTAGGGTTAAGCGGTTGCTTGTAGTTTAGCTTGGGTTGTCGAATCCTTAGAGACCCAAAAAGAAACCTATTGACACGTACAATATAGGGACTGTTTTTGGATATAAAGTGGAAAACTTGGGTTTATTTTATGTGGGTTTAAGTTAAATCTAATATACTTAAGTGAATTCAAATTAAAATAATGAGTTGATCCTAGGTTATCACTTGGGGTGGATTGGATGAATTCCCCTTTTTAACAATTTCAATTTCATTAACTCAAGCAGGATTCATTTAATGAATTAAAACTAACCTCATCACTTACTGGTTAAACACCTTTATAAACACATTCTAATCATCTATACACTTATATAATAATTTTCATGAACACTTCATGGTAAAGGATCTTATTAGCACATAAAAGTGGGGTGATAAAATTCAATAAGGAAGAGGAAGAGAGAAAATCCTTGAATAAAAGAAACTCAATAAAAGGAATCATTAACATTTAGAGATTTAGAAATAACATCCAATAAATCTCCTTGATACTCTATTGGATCAACCATTAAAATATTTAGCTCTCCATTGATTACATGTTCTCAACAGAAGCGATAAGTAGACTCATAAGGGAGAAATTGAAGAAGTAATAATAACAATAACGATCACTCCACCATTGTGTGAAGAACATCACAAGGTATGGTGTGAATAAATTCACACCTTAAGGAAAGTGTATTAAAGTGATAATAATAAGAATAGAAAAATATAAGATGAAGAACTTTTATAAAGTAGCTAAGTTAATTCAAGAACTTACAATTGAAGGAATGCAATTCCAACATCAAATTGGTAGCATAACATTGAAATGAAACAAAGATCAAAGATCATAAAATCCTCCACCAAAACTGCCTTAAATTATAATTTTAAGAGCCTTGGGTTGATCTCCCAACAGTACAAAGGATCCCACTTGAGTATGGTAGGCCTAGGGTGGTGAAAAGTAAGGGAGAGTGGACTTCTTTATCCTTGACCCGAAGTGGCAGCTAACTTTCATCCACTGAACATAGGTGCCTAAATGTCCTTATATATGGTTGAATTATAGTGGGCCATAGAAGAATAAAATGTCTCACCATATGTCTCCTAACCTCCTATAAAATTTCAGCCCAAATGGAATTTTTTTTGTGAGATATTATCGAAATAGTGGGCTATTTTTCTGGGCTGCAGAATCTGGACTAGAAATTCATCTTCTATTTGGGCTGCCTAGAACTCCATTAAAATATCCAAATTAGCTCTTATAACTGTTTGATGAAAATTTTCCCCATTATGGACTCTATATTTAGTTAAATTATGAGAATCATTGGTCTTGTATCTTGACCGCTACAGTCTCTTTATTGGGTTGCTATCCAGTTTACTTTGCCCAAAATTTGTTGGCATGAAATCCCATTTTGGTGGTCTTCCAATGTAAATCTTCAATTGCTCCAAAAGCATTAATTGTTTATTATAGAATAGGATACCTGAAAATAAAATATTAAAGTAAAATCAAGACCATTTTTTATTTTAGGAGGTGTTCAAAAATGTACCATGTAATAGTGCATTTTAAGAGGGAATTGCAATCATAATGTGAATTAATGTTCAAAGTGTAAAATGAACTAAAATGGTGTATATTAATAATAAATCACATGAATATTATATATATTAATAATGAATATTAGCCTTATTTAGTGGCTAATCACACCCCCAACTTTAGTTTTTCTAGTCTCGAGCAAAATGTATCTCAAAAATCGGAAATTCAAATTCCCTTTTCCAAAAACATTTTAATACACAATGATCACCAAAAACCCTTATACCAAAAAAATATGAAACCCATAAAAATATTTTAATACAAGATAGTTTAATAAGTAGATACCAATCCCAAGCCCATTCCTTTGTTCAAATTCATCTCCATATTTCATCCAATATCAATTAAGCATGAGGATGTGTTGTGTATCAAAATAAACATGGGGATTCATCTTAATTCAAGGGAGAAATGACAGAAGCACTAGGTGGAATCACATTTCAATATTAAGATGAGTATTCAATTTTTTTTTCAATTTTTCCATGGAAATTGAAATTGCACTCAATAGAGTCAACCCATGTAGCGAGACTTTACGGATGACTCCCATGCTTAAAGACCTTAGGGAACCAAGTGAATCCCACATACTCAGGCATCATATCTAGTTAACGTAGTCAAAAACAAAGTCAAATTACCACAAATAGAGATGAAATTACTAATTTCAGGCTAGACAACTATGGATTCACGATCCCCAAGTGCCGAAAGCCACGCATTAGGTCATTTCATTGCTCTACGTGAAAATTTATTGTTTTTTTATTTTTTTATTGAATACTCATATTAAAACTAAAATGATCACCAAAATTATGCTATTTATTTTGGGGACTCTATGAACTAAAACTAATACCCCACTATCCAAAGGACGTGCGTTGTGATCTTTTTTTTTATTTGGATGAAAATATAAACGATGAAATTTCACATTAGACAACCACACTTTCCAAAATCTATGCTCATGAAATTATACATGGATTAAAATTAGAGTTAGGGCATGCTAAATTATTTGATATTCAGTTTCAATGTGTGCAATGTGTATTATCATGTTTAAAGTTAAAGAAAATTTTCCTTCCACACATTTTTTTATGCAAACAAAATTATTATTTTTTCTTTTCACCCCTCCCAACTTAGAATAACACTATCCCTAGTGTTTAAAGAAAATAAAATTTATAAGGGGGTAGTGGTAGAGGAGAGGAGTTATAAAAAGAATCTGAAATAATAAACATGGAACAATGTCACCTGGTGGTTGAATTTTAAGTTTTTGCTGTTCCAATTTAGTCCTTTGATATCCATGTCACTTGTAGAGTTCCCTAGTGGAAAAAGGAAAAAACATACAATATATATATATATATATATATATATATATTCATATAATAAAAAAAATTAAAATATAAGTATATATACAAAAATTATAGAATAAGGGAGCACTAGAACCTATAGGTTAGTGGTAAGCATGCTCCCCTATCTCCCTTAGGTCTCGGGTTCGAGTCCCCGCAGCCTCACCGGTTGTGATGGGGTTTTCCCCCTGACATATGATGTATCCTTTTATTTTTTTTAATAATTATTTTTTTGTATTTTTATTTTAACCTACAAACACATAAAAATAAAATGAACTAATGATACATTGTCTTTTTTTTAAATTTCTGGGTAAGGTATTACTCAAGGATCACACCACGTGACATGGATGGATATGGCACTTACCGTTCCTACTCATCCATACTCATAATAGAAGAACCGGTCAACAGACTATTTTTTTTTATTTTTTTAAATATCAAAATGATTCATTAATCCTATTTGAAAAATAAAGATGATTCAAAAAGATTGGAAACATGAAAACCACTGGTTTCCTCCAATGCAACACTTTTTTTAACGTCGTTAGTCCAACATGGATCCTAAATCTATCAATTTTTTCCTAGTTTATAGGTTGGATCTGTTAACTTAACCTATGTTTCCTGTTTATTTAATGATTCAATGAATGGTTTTGACCCATGACCATTGACCTTGAAAATGTGACCACTTGTGGGATCCTGAATCTTTACTGCCCCATGGGGGTACACATGATGCACTATGAAAGGACCTGACCATCTAGACCATAAATTTCTCAGATGTAAATGAAGTTTTGAACTATACAAGCACACAAATTTTCTCGGTTAAAAATGTTTGACTTTGATATTATTGGATTGGTAGGCTTGAACTCTAGATTATTTTGTCCTTGAATTTTCATAAGCCTCCATCCTAAGTTCCTGAAGTTCATTAAGATCTAATTTTCACTTTGTTTTAGCCAAAGAAATGTCAAAATTCATTTTTTTGATTGACCAAAATGCCTTATACTCAATTTCAACAGGTAAATGGCATGTTTTTATATAAACCAACCTATATGGTGACATTACTAGGATGGTTTTGAATTCTATACTATATGCCCAAAGGGAATCCATGAGTTTCTCAGACCAATATTTCCTAGAGGGATTGATAGTTTTTTCAATAATTTTCTTAATCTCTCTATTCGCTAACTCAGCTTGACCATTGATTTGAGGATGGTATGCAGTGGAAACATTATGATAAATCCCATACTTAGACATGAGTGAAGAGAATGGGCAGTTGAAAAAATGGGTTCCTCGATCACTGATTATAGCCCTAGGAATTCCAAATCAAGAAAATATGTGCTCTTTTAGAAATAATATCACAATATGATGGTCATTGGACTTAGTGGGAATGAAATTAACCCATTTCGAGACATAATCAACACCTAAGAGAATGTAGAGGCACCAACTAGAGTTTGGGAAGGATCCCATGAAATAAATTCCACAACAATCAAATATTTCAACGATAAAAATGGGAGTGAGGGGAATTTGATTCCTTTTAGTAAGGGATCCTAATTGTTGACATTGATGAAAACTTTGGAAGAATTGGAAGGAATCCTTAGTGAGGTTAGGCTAGTAGAAACCACTTTGGAGGACCTTTTATATGGTTTTCTTTGTGGAAAAGTGTCCTCCACATGCCTCTGCATGACAGAATCTTATAATGGACTCTTTCTCAGACTCAAGAACACATATCCTAATGATTTGATCAGGACATAACTTGAAGAGGTAAGAATCATAAAAAACATAGTGTTTGACATCAAAACGAAATTTCCTCTTAGCTTGGGTCCCGAGAAATTTTGGAATGTCACCCGTAACCAAGTGGTTTTCTATGTTAGCATACCATGGGCAATCACTCATAGAATAGAGGTGCTCATCAGGAAATGAATCAGACATAGAAAGGTGATGTGAGTTGTATTTTAATTCCATCCTAGATAGGTGATCAACTACAAAATTTTGAACACCCTTTTTATCCTTAATGTTTAAATCTAACTCTTGAAGAAGATGTACCCACCTGATCAATCTAGCCTTGGCATCTTGTTTTTTGAAAAGTATTTCAGGGCCGATGGCCAATGAAGACAATGATGGGTGATCCTAAGATATATAAACTGAATTTATCTAAATCAAAGACAACATCAAGCAACTCTTTCTCAGTGGTGGTGTAGTTTATTTGAGCATCATTTAAGGATTTTCTTACATAATCAATGACACATGGAGTTTTCTCACACTGTTGACCTAATACTACTCCAATAGGGAAGTCACTCGCATCACACATGAGTTCGAATGGAAGTTTCCAATTTGGATCTTGCATGATAGGTGGAGAGATAAGAGCTTACTTGAGTGTAGAGAATGATTCCTCACAGCTTTCTGTCCATAAAAATGGATAATCTTTCACCAAAAGAGCACAAAGTGGTCGAGAAATAGTGCTAAAATTCCTAATGAACCTTATATATAATCCTGCATGTCCTAATAAAGACATAACTTCCTTAACAGTTTTAGGAGAGGGAAGGTGAAGAATGATGTCGACCTTAGCTTTACCAACTTCAATCCCTATTCCAGATACTAGATGTCCTAGAACAAGCCCTTCCTTTACCATGAAATGGAATTTTTCCCAATTTAGGATTAGATTCTTATCCTCACATATTGACAAAACCCTTTCAATATTCAGAGGGTATCCCTCAAAATTATCCCCAAAGATGGATAAGTCATCCATGAATAACTATAAACAATCCCCTACCATGTCTAAGAAGATTCCCATAATGCACCACTAGAAGGTACCAGGAGCATTACATAACCCAAAGGGAATGTTCTTGAAGGCAAAAGTTCTGAATGTATATGTGAAGGTTGTTTTTCCTTGATCATATAAGGATAACTTGTTTTAATTATACCTTGATAATCCATCTAGGAAGTAATAGAATTGATGACCCGCCACTCGCTTGAGGACTTGATCAATAAAGGGAAAGATGAAATGGTCTTTCTTGGTACAAGATTTGATATTCCTATAATCAATACAGACTCTCCATCCACTACTGACCCTTGTGAGGAGAAGGTCACCATCCTCATTGGTGATCATAGTAATTCCATCTTTCTTTTGGACAACTTGAATTGGGATTACCCACACACTCTTAGCTATGGGGTAGATGATACCCACTTTCAATAACTTAAGAAGTTCTTTCCTTACCACATCCATAATATTTGGATTGAGTCTCTGCTAAGGTTGATGAAATGGTTTGTATTAATCTTCAAGAACAATTCTATGAGTTCCAATGAGTGGGCTAATCCCAGGAATATCAGAAAGGGTCGAACCAATTGCATTATTATGCTTTCTTAGGACATCTAGAAGCATCATCTCTTGCTTAGATTCAATAGAGGAAGAAATGAAAACAGGAAAGGATCGATTGTCCCCTAAGAATGCATACTTGAGTGATGAAGGTAATACCTTAAATTCGAGATCAGATTGGTTATCACTTTCTAATAAAGGATGCGACTTTTTATTGAAATCAGTTTCTTTGTTCATATTTCTTGATAGAATTGGTTCCTTGTGAACCGAATTTTCATCCACTAAATTAGCCAGAGCAGTGTCATGAATGGGTATGGACTCAATGTTATTGATTTCACCCATGGTATTATTGATTGGTGATTCTATAAAATCATCAATAGATCTATCTGAAATAGATTCAAGCTAAGGAGACACATTTCCCTCATGTGAACAAAGAAAATAAATCGCTTCTTGACTTATACATCCTTGAGTAATTCCTTGATGTTCCTTGAGTTCACTATCAACACTACCAATAAAATTAACCTCATGAATCTCTTCATTATACCCAATTTGAGAGTTATCATTATAGATGTTCAAGTCTGGACTCATGTTCCTGAAGGTTCTTGTCATGTTCCCATTTCAGACTTGGATGACTGAGTTGATTGTTGCTAAGAAGGGACGACCAAGGATGATGGGGGTTTTCTCCCTAGGACCAAATATTGGGTGATTTTCAAGGACAATGAAGTCAACTGGGTAAATTAAATTTTCTAATTTAACCAAAACATCCTTTAATACCCCCTTAGGAACTCAAACACTATGATCAAAAAGTTAAAGAGTGATAGATGTGGGTTGGAGTTCTTTAAGACCTAACTAACAATACATGGTATAAGGAATGAGGTTTAAATTGGCTCCCATATCACAAAGGTCTTTGAAAAATTTGTTCTCTCCTATTTCAACATTGATGTATGGGCATCCTGGATCTTTCAACTTTGGAGGAATGGTCCCTTGAATGGTGGTACTCACATTAGCATCCAAAAGGACTTGGTTTTTATGTGAAAATTTCCTTTTAAAAGTTCAAAATTATTTAAGGTACTTTGAGTAATTAGGAATGGTTTGGATTGAATTGAGAAGTGGAATGTTCAAATTAACCTGAGAGAAGATTTATCTCAAAGTTTCATTCAGTTCTAGTTTACTTTTTCCTCTCATGCGTCGAGGGAAGGGAGCAGGTTGTTTAATTGTTTGGTTTAGTTGTATTTACTTCACATTCTAATTGGGGTTTTCAGAATCTATGGGTGGTTCTTCATCATTTTCATTCATTGTTGAAGCTTTTAATGGTTCTGGAATATCTTGTTCAGGTTTCTAAATGGATTTCCCACTTCTTAAAATAGTCACTACTTTGAGTTGTTCATGATATATTTGTGTGTAACTGGATTCTCCCTTTAAAGTTAATGTTGGTACCGCCTGAGTAGGCATGGGTGCCTTCCCTATTTTAATAGTTTGTAGTTCATGTTTAAGGGATGATACTTCTGAGTTCATTTTCTCTATTTTTTACACAAATTCTCAAGGATTGGAATAGGGAAATATTGTGTAGGGGATTTTGCGGGTTGGTTTATCCCACGAGGATACTTTGGTTGTTGGATTAGTTGTTGCATGGGTTGTTGGATGGGTTGTTGGTATTGGATATAAGGATGTTGGTATTGGACTAGTTTTGGTTGGAACTAGTTATGGTTTTAAAAATTTTGTGGAGGGTAGGGGTTCGGTCCTTGTGTCTGGCTAGGTTGTTAGTTGGGTTGTTGGTTATCTTTCCAACGGAATCTTGGATGGTCATTGTACCTTGGATTAAAAATGTTTTGGTACTGTAGATTTTGAAAGTTTAGAGAATTGAACTCCACTGGTGGTACTTCTAGAAGAACATATTTAATGGAAGGGATGGTTGGGTATTTTTCAGTCTTGTGGTCATGTTTTTCACAAATTGTGCAAACAAGGTCAATAGTGTGAATTTCATGGACCTTCCTAAGATCAATCTCCTCTACCTTACTAGTGAGGGCATAAATTTTTTTCTTAAGGATTTAATCCTCCCTAAGTGTATGAATTACACCAGATTTGGGTGGATTATCATAGTAAGGTGATGTTACCCATGTTTGGTTTTGTTTGTCCAGTCCTTCTAGATACTCATAAGCATCATTTGAGGCTTTGTTTTTGAAGGTCCCATTACACATCATGTTGATGAATTGTTTCTTTCCCAGGACCAACCCTTCATAGAAAATTCAGACTTGTTATGGGATTGAAAATACATGGCGAGGTACCATGTAGAGTGTGTCTTTGAACCTTTCCAATGTTTCATAAAATTACTCCCCTTCTTTTTCAAAAAGGTTTTGGATTATCTTTTTAAGTGAAATTGTTTTGTGACGGCGGAAGTATTTTTTGTAAAATTATCTTTTAAATTGGTCCCAGGAGTGGATTAATGAAGGTCTTAGATTTTTTAACCAATTATTTGCTCAATACTTTAGTAATAAAGTAAAGAGAATCATCTTTGCTGACTCAAGTTGATGTGGTGGGAACAAGGTTTCAACAATGTTGTTAAACTCTTTGACATGAAGGTATGTAATTTATGACTACATCCCATGAAAGGTTGGAAGGTGTTTTAGGACATGAGGTTTGAAAACATAGTGGGTCTCTCCTAGGGAATAATGCCTAATTCAAGAGGGTTCATTGGTCTAGGCAGGTGTGTGGTATTCATTCATGGTTTGATCAACTGCATTCCCCAAGTTTGGGTCTGCCTCATTTGGATTTCCATTTTGTCTTCCTCCCGGGTTTATGAGTTGGTTTCATTGAAGAACTTCCATTGAAATGGGTTCAATTTTTGACTCTGGAGTACTAGGAAGGTTAGGATATATTGTAAAGAGTTCCCTTGGTGTACTTGACTCCCCAACCCTAGGACTATCCAACCTAACTAGACAGTTTCATTGGTCACAGGTATAGGCAGACTTGCACCAAAAGAAAAAAATGAGAAATGGAAAAGATAAGAGAATTTGGATGAGAATAGAATAAATGTTGGAAAATATAATGGGTTTTGATATGACTTAATTGGGTCCCCAAAAATGGTGCCAAAATTTGGTCTCGCCCAAATTTAACCACACTTTAGGGTTAAGCGGTCGCTTGTAGTTTAGCTCGGGTTGTCAAATCCTCAAAGACCTAAGAAGAAACCTATAAACACGTACATTCTATGGAATATTTTTGGCTATGAAGTGGACAAATTGGGTTTATTTTAGATGGGTTTAAGTGAACTATAAGAGACTTAAGGGAATTCAAATTAAAATAATGAGTTGATCCTAGGTTATCACTTGGGGTGGATTGGATGAATTCCCTTTTTTAACAATTCCAATTTCATTAACTCAAGAAGGATTCATTTAATGAATTCAAACTAAACTCATCACTTTCTGGTTAAAAACCATTACAGACACATGCTAACCACCTATACATTTGTAGGATCATTTTTATGAGAACTCCAAGGTAAAGGATCTTATTAGCACATAAAAGTGGGGTGATAAAATTCAATAAGGAAGAGGAAGAGAGAAAATCCTTGAATAAAAGAAACTCAAGTTAAAGGAATAAATAAAATTTAGAGAGTGAGAAATAACATCCAATACATCCCCTTGATACTCCCTTGGATCAACCCATAAAATATTTAGCTCTCCATTGATGACTTGTTCTCAACAGAAGCTATAAGTAGACTCATAAATGAGAAATTAAAGAAGTAAAAACAACAAAATAACGATCACTCCACCGTTATGTGAAGAATATCACAAGGTATGGTGTGAATAAATTTACAACTTAAGGAAAAAATATCAATTTGATAATAAATAGAATATAAAAAGAGAATATGAAGAACTTTTATAAAGAAGCTAATGTAATTCAAGAACTTACAATTGAAGGAATTCGATTACAACATCAAATTGGCAGTATAACATTGAAATGAAAAAAAGCTCAAAGACCATAAAATCATCCACCACCACTGCCTTAAATAGAAATTTCAAGAGGCTTGGGTCGAACACCCAACAATACAAAGAATCCCACTTGAGTATGGTAGGCCTAGGGTGGTGGAAAGTAAGGGAGAGTGGACTTCTTAATCCTTGTCCCAAAGTGGCATCTAGCTTTCATCCACCAAACATAGGTGCATAAATGTACTTATATATGGATGAATTAGAGTGTTAAATAGAAGAATACAATGGAGTTCCAGATTTATCCTAACCTCCTGTAAAATTTCAGCCCAAATTTAATTTTGGTTTGCGAGATATTATCGAAATAGTGGGCTGTTGTTCTGGGCCGCAGAATCTGGTCTAGAATTTAATCTTCCACTTGGGCTGCCTATAACTCTATTAAAACATCCGAATTATCTATTATCACTATTTGATGAAATTTTCCCCATGATTCCCTCTATCTTCAGTTAAATTTTGTGAATCATTGGTCTTGTATCTTGGCCGCTATAGTCTATTTATTGGGATACTGTCCAGTTTACTTTTCCCAGAATGTGTTGGCACGAAAGCCCATTTTGGTGGTCTTCCAATGTTAATGTTAAAGTGATCCAACATAATTAATTGTTCCTTATAGAATGGGATACCTGAAAATAATATTTGAAAATAAAATCAAGACCATTTTTTATTTTAGGAGGTGTTAAAAAATATACCATGTAGTAGTTCATTTTAAGAGGGAATTACTATCATAATGTGAATTAATGTTCAAAGAGTAAAATGCACTAAAATGGTGTATATGAATAATAAATCAAATGAATATTATATATATTAAAAACGAATATTATCATTTTTTAGTGGATAATCAATACCCCAAGCCCGCCTCCCAAAGGCCAGGGGTTGGTGACTAGCACCAAAGGTGTCACCCTGCAAGTGGGAGGCATTTCCCTAAGTACCTGTACACATGAACATGAAAAAAAATCCCAAATATAGAAAAGTAAACATGCATTATACTAAAAAACCACTGAGTAAATGTACAAAATTTAGGTCAAATAGGATAGAATACAATCCCAACAAAAGATAATCTTAAAATAAGAAAGTACAAGGAAAACTCTAAAAGTCGTCTGCTGGAAACCCCACATGATGGGTAAGTGTAGAGTAGACGCTGGAAGCTGTAAAATCATGCCCCACCTACTTGGTCTCACTATGAACCACCAGATCTCATTCCATGAAGTCCTCTATCAAGGCAGTGGTCGTCTTCACCAGACACAACATGTGCGAGCGAAGCTTGTGCAGGGGTGAGTAACAATATACTCAGTTGGGACCCTAAAACAAAATGGAAAGACCACAAAGTAATTCATAGATAAAAAAAAGAAACATGATCACTAAGCATGATCATGACACAAGAAAACTCACACCAGGTATAATTTAGAGTAGGAAAGTAGGACCATTATCCATATCATCGAACACCAGGGGCTACTAGAGAACCCCTGCTCAATGAGTACAGTGGGCCTACCAGGTCATATAGAAGCCACTTCACACTAACCTTGGACTACTGTGGTACTCATACTTGATGAGTAATATGGGTATGATGGGTCACACAAAAGCTGATCCCCACTGTGGGCATACCGGGTCACACAGAAGTCGCTTCCCACCTTGTCCATACTAAGGTAATCCTCCTGTCGAGTACCATGGGTCTACCAGGTCACACAGATCCTCTCCCCACTGTGGGCCTACCGAGTCACATAGAATTATCTTCCCAATGGTCTATCATAGATAATCCACACAGGGTCACTTGTCAATAGTCTTTAGGTCTCAGCCAACCGTAGGGTTTCTGCACATAGTGCGCTTGATTTCAGGAGAACCGATCCTCAAGCCATTAATCAAATTTCAACTTCCATGAAAGCCTCCATAGATTATTAAAAAATATCCACCTCATTGTGAGGGTTACAAAACCGCAAATATCTTGTCAATCAGATGCCCAGTTTGAAAGATACTGACGTTTTTCTGAAAAGGGGTCGGTTGGGCCTGGGTCCGATCTGCCCTGCCCCAACACGACCCGGGTCCGTTGGCCTGGCCCAGATCTGGCCCAACCTAGGTCTAGTCCGGTCTAGCCTGTTGGGCTGAGGTTATGGCCCGCGCCCTACCTGGTTTGCCTCCCCCCACCCCGTGGGTCATTCACGGGGCTGCCTCCTCCACCACGGTCAATCGACCGTGACCTTTGCTGTGTGCGACAAGGCGCGGTGCATCGATGCGGCAAGGTGGCCATTTCTACTCGCTTATAGCTGCCGACACAGAGGCCGATGACTCTTACTACACTTCCGTAGCTGAGACGGTCACAGCGCATCTTCCGGCGTGCCATCATGGCGTGCCGCAACCCGCCTGCGGCCGCCGCTGCAGACCACCGGGTCCGCTTTAGTGGTCCATTCTTCACACTGCTTGTGCCCACGAAATTCTAGAGATTCCATCTTCCCTGTGATGGCCTCAAATCCCCTTTGCCGCCCCTTCGATGACACTGTCATGAATAATTCCCAAAACACACTAAGAATAGGGGCTCATGCCTTGTTCATGTCAGCCCACCCCTCCATGTTAGAGGTTTAGAAAACATGGGATAATTATTTGATGTTCTATCAAAATTTAATCAAGTAATCCCAGTGAAAAACCCCAAGATAAGTAACCTCCCTCAAGAATGAGTGATCCATGGATCAACCTATTTATGTATTGATCTACATTCATTTTTTAGAATAAATAACGAGGAAACTTAAAACCAAAAAAAACATACCTCAAAGGTGTTGGTCGTTGAATTGGTTCATCAGCGTAGGGGGAGTCAAGTTTCGCTCGAAGCTGTCAGAGTTTGTCACCCTCCGGTCCCATTCTTTGAGGTGTGTCGACATTTCTAGTAATTATCTGGCATTCTTCATTCATCATTGGATAGGATTTTATCCTTAGGTTCATTAGAGGAAATTCCATGTTTTATTACCTAATGTGTTATCTCATTATTAGAGAAACACGTCGTAGCATTTTTTTACACTGCGTCGCCACATTGTTATGTTGTTTCATTAATCAAATAGCGTGTCTATTTGACTTCTGTTAAGGAGTATCATTAAAGGGGCTGATCGCTGCCTCGTCACCACACTGCATTACTGGAGTGCCACCACTCAACAGTGAGAAAATAAAATAAAATATTTTTTAGAGTTATTTTATTATTATTTTTTAAAAAACCCAAAAACTATCTATTTTAGTTGACCCTCGTCAGTTGAAGTTAAATATATTCTAGGTGAATTCTGAAATTATGATTTCAATAGAGCCCTCATATTTTTTGATCCGGGCACCAGTTTAAAAGTTAGAAAAACTTTCTAGCACGTTTACTTAAATAAACATAAAAAAAAGTTCAAAATTCTATTCCGGGCTCACCGAGCCTCAAAATCAGGTGTCCTTAAAGCGTATGGTCTTGAAATAATTCCATATAATTAAAAAAAATTACACGGAATTTCTAGTACGTTACACTACTCACCCATTTTTGGGATTCATGTCCTCATAATCCCAAATAAGGCTAAACAAACAAATGGGGGTACTGAGAACAAATCTAAGCCTCCTGCTCCCATGTGCTACCTCGAAGGTTCCCATGCTACCACCATACATGCACCAGAGGAATCGACCATTTATGAAGTACCCACTCCTATTGATCCTATATCTCCGCTGAGAACTCTGCAAACATCGCCCCATTATCAATGTGCAGCTCACCACAATCGATGACGTGTGATGGATCATGCACTTACATCCTCAGCTGTGACATGGAAAAAACATCATGCACCCAGTGAATCTATGGGGGAAGATCTAGGTGGTATGCCACATCACCAAAACTATTTAAAATCTGAAAAAGTCTAATGAACCTCAGAGATAACTTACCGCCCTGAAAAAATCTCTACAAACAGAATTAGGGTGAGTTCCAAAGGAACACATGGTCTCCCTCCTCAAACTCCAAGGGTCTCCATCTCCTGTCATCATATGATTTTTGCCTACTATATACAGTCCTCATCCTATCCTAGATGATATGAACCTTCTCAGTGGTAGCCCGTACCAACTTTGGACCCATGAGTGCTGACTCCCCTAGGTCTATCCAGCATAGAGATGATCTGCATGGACACCTGTAAAAGGCCTCAAATGGTGCCATGCCAATGGTAGAGTGATAACTGTTATTGTATGAAAACTCCACTAGTGGTAGGTGGTCCTCCAAACTGTGACCAAAATCAAGGACGGAAGCATGAAGCATGTCCTCTAAGGTCTATATGGTCTACTCTGTCTGACTATATTTCTGAGGGTGAAAGGTTGTGCTCAAGCATAGCTAAGTCCTAAATGCCTCCTGCAACCCCTTCCACAAACAGGATGTAAAGCGAGTGTCACAGTTTGAGATGATCATCAAAGGAACCCTATGGAGACACACTATCTCCTAGACATAGAGGCCTCCCAAGCCCTCTACCGATCCCTGATTCCGGATTGGTAGGATGTGAGACGACTTGGTGAGTCGGTCAACGATCAACTATATAGAATCATGGCACCTGTACGTGTATGGTAATCCCATTATGAAGTCCATGGAGATACCATCCCACTTCCACTCCGATACCTCAAGTGGCTGGGCCAAGCCTATTGAAACCTATTGATCAGCCTCCACTTTCTGACAAGTGAGGCATCGTGAAATGAACTCTGCCACCACTTTATTCATCCTTGTCCACCAGTATTGACATAGGAGGTCCTGGTACATATTTCACACACCAGGATGTACCACCAAAGGGGATTTATGAAACTCCCTAAACACTTACTCCCTCAATGTCAGTGGTATTACAGTGCACCCTCTGAAAAGGATGATGTGCTCCACACCTATAGAAAATCCATCAGGATCCTGTCATGAGGATAACTGATCATGTCAGGCCCCGCATTCAACATCCACAAGCTGTTCCTCCCTGAATTTCTGTAATAGTGTAGGAGTGACAATCATTGAATGAAGGTAAGATGCTCCATCATCATCCATGAAGGGTATTTGCATCATGGATAGTTGCTCCATCACCTCACACAACAATTGTAAACTAGACCTCCTACTGAGCACGTCTACCACCACTTTCCCCTTCCTAAGAGTATATACTATCTCAAAGTCATAGTCCTGAAGAAACTCCATACATCACTTCATTCTCAAGTTCATGTCCTTATGTGAGAAGATATATCTGATACTCTTATGGTTGGAGTAGAGGATAAACCGTTCACCCATCAAGTTGTGCTGCTATATCTTCAAGGAAAAGACCACTGATGCTAACTTAATGTCATGAGTCATGTTGTTATGCTCATGCTACCTCAACTGCCATGAGCTGTTGGAGATAAATACTCACTCCTGCATCATAACACAACCCAGTCTGGTTGCTGATGCGTTGCAGAATACTACATACCCAATTCCCTCTTCTGGTAGTCTCAAGATGGGGGCACTTGTCAGTCTCCTCCTCAGATCCTGGAAACTCTGATGGCACTTCTCCATCCACAAAAAGGCTTGTCACTTCTTTGTCAAAGCCGATAAGGGTGCCTCTACTTTGGAAAAGTCATGCACAAACCTCTGGTACTATCTGGACAACCCCAAGAAACTCCACACTCCAGTCACGTTCTTGGGTGGATCCTAAGCAAGCACTGCCTCTATCTTCGCCAGATCCACTAAAAATCTAGTCTCCGAGATGACGTTTCCTATAAAGTGGACCTCTTGAATATAGAACTGGCACTTTGAGAGCTTACCATAAAGTTTGTGCTCTCAGAGTGTATCCAGAACTATCTATAGGTGTTTGGCGTGGTCCTCCTCCAATCCCGAGTAAACCAAGATTTCATCAATGAAGACCACCAGGAAACAATTGAGGTAAGGCTGGAAGATCCTATTAATGATTCCCATGAACACTGCTGGGGAATTGGTCATGATAAAAGGCATCCCCAAAAACTCATAGTGTCCATACCGACATCTAAAGTTTGTCTTCGGTACGTCCTCATCCCATACCCGAAGTTGATGATAGCCTGATCTGAGGTCGATCGTAGAGAACCACCTCACTGCCTTCAACTGGTAGAAGATTTCATTAGTCCTCGGTAGTGGATACTTATTCTTTACGGTCACCTAGTTCAGGTTATAGAAGTCCACACATAGCCTCAAATCCTATCTTCCTTCTTGGAAAACAACACTGGGGATACCCATGGTGAAACACTGAGCCTCACAAAGCCCTTCTACTACAAGTCCTCCAACTGGACCATAAATTCACGAAGCTTTGTAAGATCCATATGATATTATGGTGTGGATATTGGTTCCATCTCGGGGTACAGGATGATACTGAAGTCTACCTACCTGTGAGGAGGTAGTCCTGAAACATAATCAAGAAAGAAATCCTCATACGCGTCCACCACTACAAGAAATCTTGGAATCCTCTAGTCCACCACACCGTGGGTGAGGCTAGCCAAATGGTGATTGACTGGATGCACCCTCCTCCAAGAAAGTCCATCCTTTACTGTAAAAGTTCCCTTCTCGCCGGTTAAGGAAAATGTGGTCTCATCCTCACAGAAACACCACACTTTTACCCTAATATATTCGATCTAAGCATGAACTGTAGATAACCAGTCCATACCCTAGATGACATTATAAGACCTCGATGTCACTACTAGGAGATCCCAGTTGAAGCTCTCACCTCCTAGAGAAAGCTCACACTACCAGAACCAGTGTGTAATTGTAAAATCGACTCCCATAGGAGTCTCTAATCACAATGATCACTCCAAAATCTCCACTATAATATCTGAGCCTCGAATGAGGTCCATGGAAAGGAAAGAGTGACTGACACCTATTTCTATAAGAACTAAAACTAAGGTGGAGAAGACATAAATTGTACATCTAATCATCTCTAGAGCAACATGGTCATGGGCCTCCATCACCTAAAGCTGGATTCACCCCTATCCACCGACTCCCAGAGCCCCATGGTGGGACACCTAGGGGTAGTGGTGGTAGCACCTAAAACAGTCGTCCACTACCTGCTACTCGACCTAATCCCTTTCCACATCCACTGCCCTACATAATTCCTCTATCGAACTTATTCCTCTGCCTTGGTAGTCCCTTAACTGTCTTATGATTGTCTGTGTGGCGGTTCAACAGTCACGTTCCATGTGTCCCTACCTTCCACACGTGAAGCAAAACTTGGTTCCCTGCTAACTCTCACTGCCCTAGTGGCCTCTCAATATATACCTCGAGTCCTAGGGTCGTCCACTGAAAGATCTGATCCACATGGGTCCCCTTTTCTCCTACCTACTACTCTCCACTAAATACTCTTCCTCCTGATGTATGCTGGTGGCTCTGGCTATCGGTGCCTGCTCTGCTAGGAAGCTATCCATAAGAAGGTCTCGCTCTAGCACTCCAGTCTGAGTGGGGATGCTAAGATATTCCATGGATTCCCCAATCTCCCATCTGAGTCCCTACTCAAAGGTCCGAGCCTTGAAAAAAGGGTCCCCCACGATGTTTTTAGAGTAGCGATAGAGGTATGTAAACCTCACAGAGTACTCAAACACTGACATGCTGCCCTATTGTAGGTGAAGTAAATTTTTTATGCGCACCGAGCGCAAGGTTTTGGGGAAGAACTCCTCTCAGAAAAGCCGCTCAAAGTCAGCCCAAGCGAGAGGGTCTCCTCATCATGAGTCTGAATTGTCAGGCTCCACCATCTCTCTGCCGAGCCCTGAAGAAGACTCATATCTAAGATCTCCATCTGTTCAAGTGGCGTCCTCACTAAGCAGAAGACCCACATCACTACCTACATCCAGTCCTCAATGGCCTAAGTATCTTTATCTCCTCTGAACCTAGTAGGTATCTATCTCTGTAACTCATGCAAGGTGGTGAGCCTGCATGTGTACTCTACCAGTAACGTCGGTAGTAATTGCTGATCAATGGGTGATGGTAATGCTGGCACACCACCCGATGGGGCCATCTCTATAACTGGTCCTTGAACTGATGCCTCATCACCAGGTGGGCTATCCTCATGGTCACGCATCAAAATCTGAGCTGGCCATCTGCGTGGAGGCATCCTGATACAGATCAAGATTTAACATGGTTAATAGATTATACCTGATGAGATGACTCTTATTCGATAAGAACATAATGAAACACTCAATTCCTATATGATGCATGCAACCCATTTTTTTTATGTATAGAGTTAAAAAGAAGAATTCAAGATCCTGGTGTATGGAAACGTCGGTTTCCGCACCAACAATGGACTCCCCGAATCTAAAAGAGAACTCAAAACATTAAACACTATTTTTCAAACACAAAACAATAGACTCTTGGTCTTTGAGGTAGAACCAACCACCTTTGATACCACTTTTTCATGAACCATCCTCCAGTGCCCGTGTTGTGACATACTCCAAGACCGCCTCTCAAAGGCTAGGGGTTGGTGACTAGCACTGAATGCGTCAAACTATAAGTGGGAGGAATTTTCTTGAGTACCTGTACGCATGCACACACAACCATATACCAAAGTTGGAAAAGTAAACATGCATGCCACTAAACAACCAATGATTAACAGTACAAACTATAGGTCAAATGGGCCAAAATACAAACCCAAAAAAAGATAAACTGAGAATATGAAAGTACAAGGAGAACTCTAAAATCTAACTGCTACAAACCCCACCTGATGGGTAAGTGTAGAGTATCAACTGGAAGCTATAGAATTACGCCTCGCCTACCTAGTCTCACTGGGTACCACCAGGTCCTGGGCCACCAAGTCGTCCGTCAAGGTGGCAGTCATCTGCACCAGACACAACATGTGCGGGCGAAGCCTGTGCAGGGGTGAGTAACAATATACTCAGTAGGGACCCAAAACAAAAAGGAAGGACCACAAATCAATCCACATAGCAAACCACAGAACATGATCATGAAGCATGATCATGACACAAGACAACTCACATTAGGTTTAATTTAGAGTAGGAAAGTAGGACCATTAGTCATATCATCGAACACCATGGGATACTGGATAAATCCTCATCAATGTGTATAGTGGGCCTAACAAGTCACACAAAATCAACCTCCCACTAACCTTGGACTACCATGGTACTCATCCCTAATGAGTATCGTGGGTATGCTGGGTCACAAAGAAGCCGATTTCCACCTAGGGCATGTTGGGTCACACAGAAGCTGCTTCCCACCTTGTCCATACTAAGGTACTCCTCCCGTTGAGTACCATGGGTCTATCAGATCACAAAAAACCACTCCCCAACATGGGCCTTCCAGGTCACACAAAATCTTCTTTTCACTAGTCCATCGTAGCTAATCCACACAGGGTCACTTGTCAGCAGTCTCTAGGTCTCAGCCAACTATAGGGTTTCCGCATGTAGTGTGCTTGATTCTGGGAGAATCGCTCTTCAAGACATTAATAAAATGTAAACTTCCATGAAATCCTATATAGATTTTTACAAAGATATGACTCATAGGGAGGGTTCCAATGCCTCAAATAGATCATCAATCAGATGCCCAATTTGAAAGATATTGACATTTTTCTAAAAAGGGGTTAGTTGGGCCTGGACCTGGGTCCGGTCCAACCTCACCTGGACTAAGGTCCACCAACCCAACCTGTGTCCGCTTACCCAACCCAGATCTGGCCCGACCCGGGTCTGGTCCTGTCCGGCCTGCTGGGGTGGCCCACGCCCTGCCTGGTCTACTAGGCCAGGACGCGGCTGGAAGCCGCGTCCAGCTCCCCCTTCCCCGTAGGTCCTTTGTGAGGCCGCCTCCTCCATCGTGGTTAATCAACCATGGGATTTGCCACTTTAGATGCAGCACAATGCCACATCAACAGTGCACCGATGAAGCTGGGTGGCCACATCCACCCACCACCAGCCACCGACATGGAGGCCGATGACTTTTGTCGCACCGTTGAGGCCCAAGCTAGCCGCAACACATATTCTGGTGCTCCTTTGTGGCACGCCACAACCTGCCCACGACCACCTCCACAGGCCACCACCAGTGCACTGGCGGGTTCTTATGAGGACCACTGGGTTTGATCCCGTGGTCTGTTCTTCGATCTGCTTATGCCCATGACATCCTAGGGATTCCATTTCCCCTAAAATGGAATTGAATCCCCCTTACTACCACTTTGAAGACACAATCAAGAAGAAAACAAAAAACACAGAAGGAGGAGGGGCCCAGGCCTTGTTTGTGTTGGCCTGTGCCCTCCACGTTTGAGGTTTAGAAAACACGGGATAATGATTTGATGTTCTATCATGATTTAATCAAGTAATGTTAGTGAAAAACCCCAAGATAAGTACCCTCCTGGAAGAATGAGTGATCTGCAAATCAACCTGTTCGTGGGTTAATCTGCGTTCTTTGTTTAGAATTAAGAACGAGGAAACTTAAAACAAAAACCCCCTACCTCAATGGTGTTCATCATTGAAGCGGTCCATCCATGAGGGGGGGGGGGTTCAAGTTCCGCTCGAAGCCGTTGGCATTCATTGCCCTCTGGTCTAATTATTCGAGATGCGTTGACATCGCTAGCGATTCTCTGACATTTGTCGTTCATCGTTAGAGAAGATTTTCTACATATATTAGTTAGAGGGAATTACAAGTTTGATTCCCGAATGTGTTATCTCATTAACAGAGAAACACGTCACAACGTTTCTGTTACACTACGTCACCACATTGTTATGCTGTTTCATTAATGAAACAACATGTCTGTTTTTCTTACATTAAAGAGTATCATTAAAGGGGCTCATTCCCACCTCATCGCCACACTGTAGTGCTGGCGTGACACTATTCAATGGAAAGAAAATAAAAGAAAATAACTTTTTAATTATTTTATTATTTTCTAATTTTTTTGAAAACTATCTTTTCTAGTCGACCCTCTCCGGTCGAAGTTAAGTTCATTCTAGGCAAATCCCACAATTCTGAGTTTAGTGGTGCCATCATATTTTTTTATCCAAGCACCAGTTTAAAAGTTAGAAAAACCCGCTCACACGTTTACTTAAATTAACTTAAAAAAATGTTCAAAATTATATTCTGAGTTCACCAGACCTTGGAATCAGGTGCCGTCTAAGAGTTTGGTCTCGAAATAATTTCATATAATTAAAATAAAATTAAACGGAATTTTCAAGACATTACAGAATCTGTTTGATGTGAGGAGCTAGGTGTCAAGTGACTAAAACCCTTTAACGGGATGATAATCTTGTGAAATGAGTTGTATTCCCAATTTCTATTATATATGTGTATTGTTTATGAATCTCACCATGAGTGGGAGTAGAGGGAGATACAGAGTAGAACCTAACCTGTTAGGAGGGTAGTGGTTAGGATATTTTGACTTACCCCAAGTGAGATGGTTTTGGTAGGGACCACCCTAAGTGAGAGGGTGTTGTACCACCAATTAATGAGTGGTACACCCTAAAAGAGGGGAGTGGTCAAGTTTTAACCCTGTATTGAGTTAGATGGTGGTGGGTGTAATGTGAACCCCCCCGAGTGGGATGGACTGGTTTGTATGCTCAATGGGTGACCTCACATAAGTGATGAGGAATGGTTAAAGACTTCAAAACTGAAATACATTGAGTGAGAAGGTGATTCCAAGGATTTTATAAAAGACCTTACCTTATTACTTAATATAATAGTTGAAACTTTTTGGACACCCTACCATACACCTTGGGGGTATGGTTTGGGATTTAGTGAGATGCCTTAACCTGAGTCTTCAGGTATATGTTTGGATATAGGTTTAGTGGAATGAGAAAAAAATTATATTCTCGCATAGTGTTGAAGTAGGTTATATCGAGTGTCATGGTGGTTTATGTAGTATATGATGACCCTATGTGAATGGAGTTGTGGTGGATTGGTTTTCACATGATTCCTAGCATGCTTATTTTATATGTTACTTTATTGCACTTACAATTATATGATGTCTTATAATAGGGGAACTTGGAGAGAGCCTACTGGGATATATTTATCATAAAGTACATGGGAAATCTAGTGTTTGAGAATACCTTATGTCTATTTTAGGCCAAAACATAGGTTATGTATAGGATCAGGCTAGAATGGTTTGATAGGTATTTGATACGGGGTTATTGAGGCTAGGGGATGGTAGTGGAAAATTTGTGTATTTGTGTATTTTTTTATTTTATATATTTGATCATCCCATTGGAAATTCAAATAATTTATGGTTGAATGGATGCATTTAATTTTTTTATTGAATTATTCTTGTTTATTGATTTATGTGTACTCTGGAAATCTGCTCAGGATATTTCGGTTATTCTCATTGATTAATACACTTTAATTTGAGTGTATAGTATCCCAATTTTATGGATTATTCCCTAAACTCTATTCAAAGACATCTTGTGTTTGGGGAGGCATGAATGAGGTCATGTGGCACACCAGATGGGGCACTACCAAGTGTCCCTTAGGCTAGGGTGTTATAGTTATCCCTATATTTTTCAGTATGAGGAAGAAATAAATGATTTAAAAGATAAAATAAATTTTTTATATGTAAAATAAATGATAATGGGGTAATAGATGGAGGTGATGGAGAATAGAAATTAATATGAAGCCCTTGGGTTCAAACCCTTTGGAGAAGAGGCAACATTGATGAAAATTAATGCATGAGTAATCAAAAAGGATGGTAACAGACTTTCAAATAGTTTATTTGGGAAAAAATAATAATAGCCATAATTTGAAACTGACCATGAATATTACATATAACACAATAAGGATTTTAGAAAAAACACCCAACTTGTACAATAATCATTTTCAATAATCCATTGTATTTTTTAGAAAGAAAGGTAAGACATAAATAAACTCAATGGAATATTCAAATGATGAACATGTTGTTACACAAAAATATATCTATTATCTCTATTTTGATGATGAAAACCACGATGCATTATCCTTTTTTGTTTTTCCACTTTAGTTCCATGAGGATGATCCATATCTTGATAAGAGGTATGAGATTTTTTTGAGTGTCACTATTGGTTATGGGATCCAAAAAATTTCTATGCTTATAAAAACATGAAAGTATAATATTTTTTATGGTTCTTAAAATATCAGTTATCATTAAATTAATCTATTTTATTGATCATTAGAAGGATATAATGTGTTATATGGTTTAAATCTGTCCAATATTGATTATAATACAATCTATCCCATTCCAAATGTGTGTTTATTATTATGATATTTTATGAAGTTTTGATGACTATAAAATAATGTATTATATTCCTATTCTAGTCCTAAGTGATTGGATACAAATAAAATTGTTTTCCTGAAATAAAAGAAATTAAATTTTAATATATAAAAAGTGGAGGGTTGTAGGTTGAACATTCAAATATTTTGTAGTTGTAAAATTAAACTATGTTTATTACTTCCCCACTATTATTTTTTTATCATTGGATCCAGGATAGGATTACATTGTACATAGAATATGAAAACAATGAGGAAATATATGTATGCAAGATTATATTTTAATTCTTATTGATATCTTATATCTAATGCTTGTTCTTGAATTGAAAAAATAGATAAGCATTGCATGTAAGAGAGAATCATAAAAGTTAAAATGAGAAATATATATTAATGGAGTTAATATTAGTCATCCTTAAATCACATTATAGTAATATTAAATCAACGAGAAAGTAGATGAAATTTAATGTTGATATATGAAGTCATATTTTTCTATTTATCCATATATAAATCAAGATATTTTTTTTAATATCCACAATTGAT
Source organism: Viscum album (assembly GCA_963277665.1). NCBI lineage: Eukaryota > Viridiplantae > Streptophyta > Magnoliopsida > Santalales > Viscaceae > Viscum > Viscum album. Next base: position 1,297,832,336 of record OY728140.1, on the reverse strand, counting down.
TATTTGGGTAATATTTATGAAAAAAACTATTATTTGTGTAATATTTAATTATTAATAACTATTATTTTTATTATGAATAACTATTATTTACGTTATAATTACATTAATAACATAATATAAATGTTTTATTTATGATATATAACATTTTATTTATGTTATAACTATGATAATAACTATTATATTTACTTTAATAATTATTATTTGTGTTATATTTACATCATTAATATTACATGAATATAACATAAATAATTGCACAAAATTTAATATTAATTATTATATATTGTTTTTAACTAACATTTATTACTATTATTTATTACCAATTATTATATATATATTAGGTGCCTGGAGGTAGTGATGAAAAATGGTCAGGCCGGGGCGGGGTGGGTTTGATCCCGTGTGGGTTTGTTATCAAAATCCCGCATATAATGTGAATACAAAACTTCAAGCCCACCCCGCCCTGCATAAGCCCGTGGGTTTCCCATGGGTTACCCACTTTTAAATAAAAATATATTATTTATAATCATTTAAATATTTTATTTTTTTTCTCATTATTAATCATAGTTGTGGGGAGAAGTGTGGATTGACAATATTTAGAGTTTTAAGGGATGTGATGCAGTAGTTTTTTATGGGTTAATGGTGGCATGCGACGATGCCGATGTGGTGGAGAATTGTTGTGATGAAAAGTAGGTGAGTGGTCAATGAGAGGTGATTAATGATGATTCTAGTCATGTGGTGATACGAATGGATGGACCTATGAATGAATGATGACTCTACAAACAACAACCGGTTTCAAAAAAGGCTATTAGGATTCCCATGTTGTCCTTTCCTATTTTCTTAATAAAAAAAAATTTAACCGACCCAAAAAATAATACGATTATAGTAACTATTTTAGATTTGAAACCATATGCAGGGGGGATGAGTTTCATTTTTTGAGAGGTAGGATGACACACCATGTGAATATGGTGAATAATTACAATATAAATATTATAATATCATATTAAAAAAATAAATATAAATCTATTTAAAATTCACATGTGAATCAATGGTGAATTAGTATGATAATTATGATGAGAAATCATATGTCATGGTTTAATCTTGATTTTCTTATTAAAAAAATAAAATATTAAAGAAGAAAATACTGTAAAAAAATATATTTTTTAAATTAGGCCTGTGGGTAAGCCCACACCCATGCAGGCTCAACCTACCTTGTCCCACACCCATGTGGTATTAAAATTCATTAATCCATGCTCTTAATGATAAAAATTTTTAGGCCTTCCTCTCATCCTCCCCATACCCATGAATCCCACAGTCCACAAACCCGTTTTTCATCACTACCATGGGGGTACAATTACATTCAAACACCCACACACACCAAAAAAAATGTCAAAAAGGCATACCATAGCCCCCTCAAGGAGAGAGACCATCCATCAAGACATATTTATTTAGTACATGTCTTATAGGAACAACAAGAATAAATCCAATAACATGGCCCGAAAGCCTAGTGCAGTGTCATTCCTGCATCTTCCTGCCTTCATCACCAAACCTGCATCATGCCTGCGTCATCATCCGCATCACATCCTGTATAGTACTGTAATATTATCTATGCCCACCTGAATTTGAACCTAGGCCTGATACAGAATTATAGGGAGAAATTAACATTTTAATTGGTTATTAATTAATATTAATTATTATTAACAAGTTTTTTATGTTTTATTATTTTCCATTATATATATACACAAACACAATTAAATTTAAAAAAACATATACATTTAATTTAATTATTTTTATTGAATGTGTGGGTGACTTTGATGTATTCTTTAAAAAACTTTCATTTATAAACCCATTCCTCAATCCATGGACTACTCTATCAGAACATTTGTAGTAAATATACCTGAAAATGAAACTTTCACCATGGATACTCATGAAATCATCTAACAACGTCATTATATAGCTTTTTTGGTAGACCTCCATCACCGACCAAGAACCCATTATTTCTATGAGCCTTATTGTGGAGGATACCAATGAGGCACCCTATATCATGACAACACCATCCATCTCAATGGTGTCAGACTCAACCTATGGAAAATAATTCTAAAGTTATAGTTTATTTGGGTCTAGACCATTTGTTGGAGAGATGGAAATTAATAATTGAGAGATTTTTCTAAAAATTAATAGAGGAGTTTCTATCAACATTAATATAGAGTTATTTTCAATATTAATGGGTGAAAAAATTAACAATTACCACATTCATTGGAGATATGGACATGGTGTTTATATAAATAGATGTAGTTAAATTATTTGAGTATGACTGATGAGAATTGATATGGATTGAAAAAGGTAGAGGTGGCTCCCCATATTAAAAATCCAACCTAGGAACCCAAAACGCATCGAAGGAATAAGAGGATAAAAAATATGTTGAGACCTATATGGGAGGATACCATAAATAGGGAGTAAGGAGATGAAATGACTAAACATTTTTGGTGGCATATCTTTTGGTGATCCGATTCATGTTTTGAAAGATAGTAATTATTATAAACTAGATGTTTTGCCTATTTGAATGTAAGTGATGTTTTCATTCTCCCATGGATGTGATGAAAGTATTAACCACATAATCATGTTTTTCATTGTTTTGTACATGGTTTTTTCATGATTGTTTTCTTCTTGAATTATTATTCATTGCTTGAAATGTAGAACTTGGGAGGAATGTAACTGGATAAAGGGAAAATACGATGTAGTGACTTGGGTACCTGAACTTCCCAATTCCAAACACAAATGTAGTGGGGTATTTTCTAGAGTAATGTTTTTTATTTTTGTTTCTGGTGCTAATCACTAACATGCGGTATCAAGGGAGTTTGTGGTTTTTGGTGGCATAGAAAAACAATAGAGTTTACAGTGTATTTAATAAAAACACTAATAATTTTACTCAAAGATAGAGGTGGTACCAGAGGTTTCCTAAGAAGATAAAAAGTAATATTGAATAGATTAGGTATTGAGGTGTGTTTCATTCTTGGTGAATATTAGAGATTTATTGGAATTATGTTAAGTTCCCTAGGTTAGTATTTCAATAAAGTGTTTGGAAGATTGTCACTGAGAGGTGACAATAGTATCTGCTGATTTTTTGGAATATAGAATTTGTTCATGGTCATAGGAGTCATGAGGCATATTCTATCAAATGGGTTGAATTTGGAACTTGGTGGAAGGATAATAAAATTATAAAAATAGTGTATTCATCCAAAATAAAGAAAGTGAACTGGAAAGTCCATAAGAGCAAGCACATAGATATTTTTCTATAAATTGAAGTCCAGTGATTGATGACTTAGGTTCCTAGAAGGTGACGTCACATGAAGCTATCAATTGTTAGTTAAAGTCGATGGAAGATTCATGTAGTGACCTTTTTCTTCATGTAATTTTAGATGGAGAAGGGTGGTCATAACTTTAAAATCCATAAAAATTATATTTCGAAGTATTTGTAGATAAATTAAATTACCGTATATGATGAAGCTGGGCTCTCAGAGAGTTGAAAGCAAGATGGAAGCAGTTGGAGAAAAGGGCTTTGATTTCATTATTCCACTAAAGGATGTTTCAGTGAGAGTTTATCATTCTAATGAAATCATAATTTATATAATCCATAGTTACCGGATAGAGGTTGGATCCAATGGAGTCATTAGAGTTTGGTATACCAAAAATCTCTTGTGTGGTGTAGAATCTAAGTAGCAGAGTCTTCAAAAATCTATGGAATTCTGATTGAGTGAGTCCATAGATACGGTCCATGAAATATGTTATTATTGGTAATTTCATCAAAATTAGAGGTTTATAAATAATTCTCGATTTATTTAGATAAATTTTCCATGGAGTCATTAATATGAGTTTCACAGAGTCAGTAGAATGATCAGACCAAGGTTCAAGAAGAATGAGGATAGAACACTTCTGTGGGATCCAAGATGTTTGAAGAAATATGGATTGGAGAATCATGAAAGCACTATAGAAGAATAATTAATGGAATCTGGACTGGTATCAACATTGGTGTGATCATGATAATAGTCTCTGAATGGGAGAATGTAGGACTCAAACTATGAATGAAATTCTCAAGTCATAATTTATTTGGGTCCAACCTATTTATTATACAGAGAGAAACTAATCAATGGATATATTTTTCTCAACATTAATAGAGGATATACTCTAAAAATTAACAGAGTGTTATTATCAATATGAATTGATGTAAAAAAATAATGATGACTGCATCAACTAGATATTTGGACATAGTGCATATATAAATGGATTCAGGGAAAATTTTAAGTATGAATAATGAGCGTTGAGAGAGCCTAACAAAGGTGGAGGGGGTTCCCCATCCAGAGAATCCAACTTGAGAACACACAAAGTGTTGGAGGTAAGATATCCAAAGGTGGAGGTTGAGACCCTCTAGGGAAGAGCCCAAAAGGAGGGATCCATAAAATGTAATGAACATACTATGTTGGTGGAACATAATTTAGTGATCTAGGTAGAGTTTCAAATGATGAAATTTCATATAACCTAAATGTTTCTCCTCATTTAATGAAAATTATGTTTTTATTATCCCATATATGTAAGATGAATGTCCAAACCAAGTAATATTTTTTTGCATTATTTTTTTACTTTATACTTTCATGTGTGTTTTATTTTCATGGAATTATTTGTTTCTTGGGATGAAGACCTTGGGAGGACTATAACCAGATAAAGGGATGGTGAGGTTTGGTATCTAGGGTGTCTGGACTTCCCGGTTTCAGGAACCAAAGTCATGGGGGATTTTCCAAAGAAATGTTCCACATTTTTTTCTTTCAACCTTGATCCCCTACAAACAGAGGCTACTCTGCTGGGTTTAGCAGAGGTGACCTAAATATTAATCCATTGTTAATTAATTACTAGTTAATATTATATAGTAGTAGATAATAATTACTAATTAGTATTAATATTAATTAATAAATTTCTAATTAATTAATATCTAAATTTATTATTTTGTTAGTAATTATTAATAATTATTAATTAATTATTAATTAATATAGGATAGGGTGGGCCATAAGGCCCTAAACCATTTTTAAAAAGAGATAAAATGGTACAAAAGGAGTGAAGGGATAGAAATGACAAAAGCTATCAAAAACTATGTTTATCATACAACTTGAGATCAAGTACACATTTATAGTGAGAGATTCATCCACCCTAACCATGAGGATATCGTCCCCTCCTCTAAGTCATGACCCTATACCATTTTCCACCTAAATAACTTGGGGGATTATCATTATATTCAACTTTTAACTCATATAATTCCATGAAACTAATGCTTTAGAACCCACACTTTTCATTGGTATCAGAAGTAAGAAACTCAAATGATTTATGTGTATTAACCCTCCTGTTCATCTGTGAGGGTGATAATTTTCCCAATTTTCCAAAAATCAATGGTGGATACTATAGACACTACAATAGGAGAATTCCTTAGAGAAGTATCATGTATAGTATTGGGACCCACCACAGTCTTTCCTAATGAACCTTTTCACCTCCTTATTAGAGGAATAAAACACTACACTAGATTTCTTCACTTCCATGGAATTAGGGAGCTTTATAATAGACCTCTCAAGCACTATAAAACTTGTATTGATAGCCCCTATAATGATATTGTTATCAAATTTTCACTATTTTGAATATAAATCTGGTTCAAGCATATCCAGATTCTTGAACATAGCTTGGTCAAATCCCAAACTAGTCCTAAGAGTAGTAGCAACACTAGGGAGAAAATATTTACTAATCCAGAAGCCACAAACTTCTTGTCAATACCCATAATTGAAGTTGATTCTAGGTGGATAGAAGATCTATAGATTCCTAGATATCCTATAGGATGAGTAAATAAAGATAAATTCATAAGTTTCATTATAAAATAAGAAACCAATTTAGATTTACCTTTAACTTTAGAAGTATCTAATAACCACTCTTACCATAAAATTTAATCCACTTTATCTTTAGAAGATAGTTCAACATCAAATTGACTATGACTTGATTCCCCAGATTCCCTTTCAACCTCAATGCAATGAGAATACTTGAAATAGGTCCATGAATGAATCAGTTTCTCCTTGTCCCACTCTTCATTATCCATGTTATCCCAAGAAATTGTAGGGATTGAATAAAGCTATACCATAGGTGAAGCATCCTTAGCACAATGAACCTATAGATTATGAAACTTCTTTGAAGTTTTAGAGACATAAATTGATGATTGGATCACATGATGGTGATCAATATGAGAAATACAAATATTTTTAACATCAGGTTGAGAGAAACTTGTAGCCTATTTAGTAGGATGGCCTTGAAACCCCCTACATTACTCGGCTTATTATCCCCTTTTCTCTTCTTGTGGAAAGCCTTCTCCACATGGCCCCTCAAATCAAATCTTTGAAATATAGGACCTTTTGTTATAAAATTCTCAAATAGAATTCATTATTAAAATTTGATAGGAAAAACTTTTGAATAATGCGGAGTAGAGGAAAACTTCCACAAATAAATGAACATAATGAAAAAATATGATGTTCTCAATTTCCTTATAATTTTTTATCATAAAACCAATAAATAATAAAATATCATAAATAATTATTTCATGTTATATGATCCATTTAAGGGAATAAAATCCTAACCATACCTACATAGAGGATTTATTTTCTTTATGATGATTGAGGTTATAATATCATTACTGGATATGAAGATGCCCATGATTGAGGTATACAAATCAAAAAACCCAAGACTTTGACTTCAACTCCTCATAAGGGAAGAGAAAATTAAAGCAATAACACACCATTGAGATATATCTCCAAGAATTAAAACCCAAAATAGAGGATAAACGATTAACTATGTAAGAACCTTGTTCTTCCTTGAGGTATAGATATTTCCTTTTTAGTTTATACTTATGAAAATGGGGGAAAATAGATCAAGGGGCTGGATACAGGCCTGTTATACAACGTGACTAATAACTACACACCATATACTTATATATACACACCGTGTATGGAAGGCTACACACCATGTAATCTTAGTACCAGACCATGTAATGGTCTAGACAAAACTTGTACGGACATGACATGTAGTCTCAAGTACATGCCATATACATTTTTTATCGATTAAATCAGGCAGTAGCATCATTTTTCCAGATAGACAGAAATAAATCTCCCCCCTTTGATGAGCAGTGCACCCAGGCAATCCAAATGGGAAATTTCCTCCCATTTCGTCATTCGATGCCCGATTCAAACACCGTCAAATTCGTTGAAATCCCCTCAGTGAGTTCTCGATTTCTTTTGATCCTTTATTCTTGATTTCGTTTCTTGATATAGTTATTTAACATCGAGATCTTATACCCATTTTTAGACCTACTCTGTTCTAGGTCGAATTAGAGTCTGACGCTTGATGAGGAGAGTCGTACAAGTATGAGGTAGGTGTTCTTGTTCCTTTCATGAATTTTTATAATGTTTATATATGCCGGAGTGCCGCACAACCACTTTTATGGTGTCACTTGATTGAATAATGAACCCTGATATTACCTATTTATGATTAGGTAATTAATTAGATAATTTGAAATCATGTTTAGGGTTGTGAACCTTGATTTAGGGCCACCCCATGGGTTTGTTTCCCTTGAATGGAAGTTTGGATAAGAATGCCTATGAGGCTTGATTTGAATTCACATTCTCGGGTTATTAAAATTGTATTGATCATTATATGAATTCCCCATGTGAGATACTTGTTATGTTAAGCTTTGTAAATGTTTAAATTGCATATTAGTCTTGTTATATGTTTTTCCCATTCGAGTTATCCTTGTTTGACCATGTAATAGTTTAATTTACATGTGTTTGTTATTATGTAAACTAAGACCATGTGAGTTTATTATATTAAATCCATGTGATAGATTAATTCACATGTGTTGCTTTTGAGATGGAATGTGTAATTGAATTAAATGAAAAAAAGAGGTAATTAGAAATGGGTGAGCCACGATCTTTGTTAAAAGACAATGTCAGGCTCATATGACTAATTTCACCTTATATACCTTTGGTGAACCATTGTCTTGATTAAAAGACAATGGATGAGATCTAAAGGTTAATTATGTAAAGGTTGTGAGTGAGCAACATATAGGGTGATTGGGATCATTGATCCTTAATTAAAATACTGAGCGAACCTAGGATCCATTGAGGGATACCCAGGTTGGGCTCTATTGGAAAATGATTAAATGATTATTATGTCACGAGTTGACGGTTACTTTTATATGGGGTATTGTCGAGCCTGGGCCAAACCTTGAGACTTTTACATAATTCAAGGAACTTAAATAATGAAATGGATGACTTATGATGCGTCTTCCAAGAAAGAGCAAAAGATTGGATTCAAACTTTAGTTATAACTGTTTACATTGTATTTCGATACATCTGTTGTGCTTGTTTTTGAGTACTCATAGTTTACTACTTTCACTATTGTACAATGTATGTTACATATATCTACTAACAGATTGACATAGAACTTGGGTGGTTTCCTACTGGGATTTAGTCTCACACCCTATTTGGGTCCTGCTTTTGGGCCCAAAAAAAATTATATGATTATAGGTGTTGATTAGGGAAAGCGACCTACTACAGGTACTTGATGTGCTACTTATGATTAAGAGAGAATGGGATTGAGCTGGGGCTTGTGATACTTCCTAGTCTCTTTTGTTTCTTTTGTGATTTTGAGACATATATTATGTATTACTATAGTGTACTTTATTGGCTGTTTTCCTAGAATATATATCATGATGCATCATCTTTTTTATGGAATGATTCTTGGTTATTTATCTTATTAGTATTCCACTATTTATTTTAGTTGTATGCTGTTTACTACTTCATATATTGTATTATTATTTATTCCATTGTGTTACACTCTTCCAATGAGGTCATAGTTTCCCCACTACCACATCTTAGGCCCTCGCTGCTAGTCGGTAGCCTCTAGTATTTGGGAAAATGCACTTGAAGCCATGTGACCAACCGGGCACGGGGAACCAGTTTAGTGGAATCCAAATCCAGGACATTACAAAGTGTTATTAGAGGATTTATTTTCTAGTTTTTTATTTTGTTTGGCAATGATGGACAGAGATTGAAATGAAAGGGATTTGGTACTAACCTATTCCTGGGAGTAGCTACCCCATGTACAGGGTAAAACCAAATTGCCTCAAATGAAATCACAATTTTTGGTTTTTGAGATATTATAGTTGATTCGATTTCACTGTTGGGTGACACACTTGTTTTGTGATATTATTATTGAGATCATTGTGGTTCTATTTTGTTGCAACCTGATGAGATAAGGGCATGCCATCTCATGCATCATATAGGCACTTATTAGAAATCACATTCCATGTGTTATTTCCATGCCATTTAGAGAGCATTACTGATTGCATGATGTTTTGATAGGTAACATGATAGATATACCTATTGTTGTGATAGGTGCATTGGTACGTGTTATGGTTGAATTGGATGGATGATAAACTTTGGTCCCTGAAGAGTATGGTCCCTCTTGGATTTGAATTTTGTGGATCATGTTTCAACCATGTGATATAGATTGTGTTTTTTTATGATAAATGTGGATTCCAATCTTTGATTCATGAGGAGTACGGGCCCCCACAAACCATAATTTGGCACACTGTTGATTTATTTTAAAAAAACATGGGTTTCAGGGAAGTTTCTGAGGCTTATTTTCTGGAAACCCAAACAACATGGCATGTGGTCCTATGATCACATGCCATGTGTTCTTCTATTTAGGAAGAAGAGAACCTTTTCAAGTACACACCGTGTACTCTGATTACATGTTGTGTGGTAGATGATCGTGTCACCATCCATGTGAAAGAAAACACTAGTTGTTGAGTTTTGATCAGAACATCCCATGTACTTTATGTACACCCCATGTAGTTTTACATAGGTAGACCCATGTGGCTCTGGCCATGTAAAAGTACATGGCCAGGAGGGAAGACTTGAGTACATGTCGTGTGTCATCCTAAAACACCATATACTTAGGATGTTTACACGACCAAGGAAGGTGCAGTTACACGCCCATGTGGGAGTTTAAGGGGACATACTATGTTTAGTCTATACATGCCATGTACCCAACTTTTCTGAACTTTTGAGACTTTTCTCCCCCTATTTAGTTTTTGCACTCTTAAACTTCGTACCTTGATGAATAAGCTTATAATAAGGTGTATGTGCTGAAATTTACAGAGCAATGACACCATAACAACCTCCAGTAGTACACTAGGAGGGTGGTGATGATCATACCCTGGAGGTGGTAGGCCATGGGATACTAGTGGACCCTCAAGTCATGCCATTTGCAACACCAGCTGTTATATTGGACGTAGGTGATGATTCAATTTTCCAGGGAATTTTGAGGTTTATGAAAACCTTTTAGGGAGAACCACAGCCTACCACATCTATGGAAGAACTAACATGAGTGTTCCAGTAGTAAAATCAGCCCATATTTTCTAGGGAAGGCAGGATACAAGATACATAGTCATGAATAGAGTCCAAGTTATCGATCTTTGATCATCTTGAGATGCCTCTTGAGAGGAGGGTCAAGCTCGCGGCTTACATATTGCATGATTCCACCAAGAGGTGGTGGGATGTTACCACACAGACAAAGCATCTATGGGATATGGCATGGGGGATATTTTTAGATAGTCTTTTATGACTAATTCTATCCCGATACGCTGAGGGAAGACAAAGCCCATGAGTTTATGCATCTGAAGTAGGGAGATCTATCAGTTATGGATTACTCTACTCACTTTATTGAGCTCCAGTGATTCAAATTTATTCTGATGGGTGACGATTTTTAAAAGGCCATAAGATTCGAGGATGGTATCAAGTACGACATATGCTCATAGGTGAATATCTTCCAGCTGACTACTATATCTGCTATAGCGAACCAGGCACTGATTACTGAGAGAAATCAGAGGGAATATGGAGGTGCAATCGAGGGCAGCTCAGTACCAAGATCTAGTACTATTTTGATCGGTTGTAGGAAGAATCATTTGGAGCTTAAACGTGACGAATCTAGTGGTTAGAATATATTTTTCAGTAGCTAGGTGAGGTGATTTTAGCGCAGAGGAATTGGGTATACTAAACCTTAGTGCCTGATAGACCCAGTTGAGTGCCGAGCCTATAAAAATATGGGACATTTACAACGTTTCTACAAGACGTTTCCACCAACATCTAGTGAGAGAGGGTCTTCAAAAACTCTATGTTCAGGAACAGGTTTAACAACTTCTCACCTATCATGGAACTAGAATACATCAGGTCTTTCAAGTCGAGGTGGTGGTCTTGGTTGTGGTAACTAGACCCTAGGTTTTCAGAAACAACATAGTGGATCAGCTTAGGGAATCCAGGCTGTGTCATAGGGCCGTGGAATAGGGAAAATGTTTGTAGTGTAGTAGAACCAGTAGGAGAAGGATCCTGGAACTTCTACTGTCAGTGGTACTATTATATTCACCTCTGTTTTAGATAATTCACTTTTTGATACGTGGGCTTCACATAGTTTAATATCCATGCCTATTGTTAAGAGCCTTGGGCTCTGTGTTTTCACTTATGATGACATTATGAAACCAAAAACTCCATTAGGGATTATAAAGATAGGTGTGAAATAGTTCAAGGAGTTCCCCCTTAAAATTGGTGGATATCACTTCATTTGGGATCTCTATGTATTAGAGATGATGGGTTTTGATGTCATACCTAGAATGGACTGGTTAGTCTCCTTTCAAGACTTTTTTGATTTCTATCATCGTAGGGTGAGCTTTATGTCACTAGAAGGTGGATTATTTTTATATAAGGGAGAATGGGATGTCTAGCCGAGATGAGCTGGACCCGAGCAACGTGGGTTAAGTGGGATGAAAAAATAGATTGCCAATTTATATCTAGATGACCAGGGGACACATAATATGGTTTTTCCTCCAGTGGTTGATCGTTTTAGGGATGTCTTCCCATACAACTTTTTAGGATTACCTTCTGTAAGAGAGGTGGATTTCTCTATCGAGCTAGTACTAGGAGATGAATCAGTATCCATTCCTCCTTATAGGATGACTATGGCAGAGTTGCAAGAACTCAAGAGTAAACTAGAGGATTTGGAGGCTAAGGGTTTCATCTGACCTAGTACTTCTCTTTAGGGTTCGCTGGTCCTTTTTGCAAAAAAGGCAGACGGTACCCTCAAGATATGCATGGATTATCAAAAGATAAATTAGTTTAAGTTTAAGAATTGGTATCCTCTACGAAGGATAGATGATATCTTTGACCAACTCCATGGAGATCATGTTTTCTCAAAGATTGACCTGAGATCTGGTTATCACCAGGTGCGTTTTAGATCATCAGACATAACTTGTACAACCTTTTGTAGTAGGTATGGGCTATATGAATATCTGGTTATGCTGTTCGATCTCATGAACGTGCCAATAGTTTTCATGGAACTGATGAACCAAGTGTTCCATCCTTATCTTGACTCATTTTTTATGGTTTTCATGGATTATATCTTGGTGAATTCTCATAATCGTCGCGACCATGCCTCCCATCTTGAGATCAGTTTGAGTACAATGAGAGAGAATTAGTTATATACTAAGCTCACAAAGTTCCACTTCTGGATGAATCAGATTCAATTATTGGTCCATGTTATCTTGAAGATAGAAGTATTAGTGGACACAAAGAAAGTGAGAGAAGTAGTTACCTAGGAACAAACCAAGAACATCTTTGAGGTGTAGAGTTTTCTAGGGATGGCTGGTTTCTACAAGAATTTAATATAGGACTTCTCATGCTTAGCAGTGTTGATTACAGGATTGAAAAATAAGGGTGTTATGTACGTATGGTCAGATTCTTGTGAGATATCCTTTTAGGAGTTTAAAGGGAGATTAACATCAACACCGATACTGATTTTTCTAGTGCTCGGAAGGAGTTACAATGTATACTACGATGCATCAAGTATCAGGCTGAGAATAGTGCCTATGTAGGAGGATCGAGTTTTTGCATACGTATCTCAGTAGTTGAGGCCTCATGAGAGGAACTACCCAATGTAAGATCTTGAGTTAGATGTGGTTGTTCATGAATTACCTTGTTGGAGAAATTACTTATTGGGGGATCATTTTGTGGTGTACATGGACCAAAAATATGAGGTTATGAAGGTGGGTGGAATACCTTCATTCTTTCAACTTTGATCTTTCCTACGTGCCTGGAAATGGAAATGTAGTGGATTATGCACTGAGAAGGAGGGATCAGATGCAGGTAGTGTAGAAGGATAGTAGTGAGTGGTAGCTTATGAAATTTTTCTATGAGATTCATTTAGAGGTGCACAACATTCAGGGACAAACTTTCCTTGCATACTTAGTGGTTACCTCTACATTACTGGACAAAATAAAGATGAGGAAGCTATCAGATTTTGAAGGCCTAGTTCTATGAGACAATATTTCAGGTGAGGACCCTTCTCTTGGTTAGACCATAGATGGGGATGAGGTTCTACGGTTATAGGGCCACGTATGGGTTTCGACAGATATGCATGAGGATCTGATGTGGGATTTTCATGCTTCAGTTTGGGCAGTACATCCTGGTTTCACCAAGATATATCAGGATTTACATCATCAGTATTGGTGGCTAGGTATAAAGGAAGATGTAGCTATTTTTTTAATGAGATATTCCACTGATTAGCAGGTGAAGGCAGAACACCAAAGACCAATAGGACTTTTACAACAGCTATACATTCCTGAGTGGAAATGGAATGGCGTCGCGATGGATTTTGTGATGGGTTTTCTGAGGTTTCCCTGAGGTAATAATTTAGTATGGATTGTGGTTTAAAGGCTTACAATGGTTTCACATTTCATACCGATCATGAAAACATTTAGTGTTGATGAGCTTGGGAGGTTGTACATTCGAGAGATTGTATGACTGCACGGGGTCCCACATTCTATCATTTCACATAGGTATTCCTAGTTTAATTCTCATTTCTAGAAAGTTCTATAGAGGGATTTGGGTATACAGGTGCTTCTAGGCACAACTTACCACCCCCAAACATATGGCTAGTCAGAGCGCACGATTCAGGTGCTAAAGGACATGATTCAGGCATGCATCATAGATTTTGAGGGTTATTGGGAGACAAAAATACCCCATGTTGAGTTTTCCCACAACAATAGATTCTAGATTACTATTCAGATGACTCCATATGAGGCTTTATACGGTAGGTCATGCCAATCACCCCATGTGTTGTCTGGAGGTAGGAGAGGTAGTGATGCTGAGACCTAATCTTGTCTAGGAGACACTGAGCATGTTCAATTGATTTGGAAGAAGTGGCTGCTGCATAGTCTCATCAGAAATAATATGATGATATTCGTAGATGACATTTGGAGTTCAAGGTCAGGGATCAAGTTTTCCTATGTTTCACACCGAGGTTAGTACATAAGAGGATTAGAATATAGGGTAAGCTTTCACCGAGATTCATCGGTCTGTTTGAGATTTTGGAGAGGGTCAGGCCAGTTGCCTATCAATTGCAATTACCTTAGAGGTACATGGATATACACAACGTCTTCCATGTTTCTCAGTTGTGACATTACTTTTTAGATTTGTCTCACACTTTTCATCCTGAGGAAGTGGAGTTACAGGAAGATGAGTCCTTTGAGGAGCATCCCATTCTTATTATGGATCATAGAATGAAGGTTCTCCATGGACAGTCTATTCCTTTGGTATGAGTGTTATGCTAGTACAGATGAGTGTAAGATGAGACTTGGGAGAGGGAGGTTGACATATGATCACAATGGATGGAGTTTTTCTTAGATAGTTCTTAATCACTCTTAGAAGGGAAATTCGGGGATGAATTACTTTAAAGGGGAAAGTTTTTAAGAACCCGATTCTTCCTTGAGGTATGGATCTTCCCTTTTCAGTTTATACTTAAGAAAATGATGGAAAATATGTTGAGGGGTTAGCTATAGTACTGTTACACAATGTGATTGGGAAATTCACACCATGTACTTATATGTACATGTTGTGTATGGAAGGATACATAGCATGTAATCCCAGTACATGACCATGTAATGGTATGGCTAGAACTTGTACGGACACAACATGTAGTCTCAAGTATACACTGTTTACTTTTTTTATTGATTAAATTAGGAAGTAGCATCATTTTTCTAGACAAAAAGAAATGAACCTCCCCAATTTGACTAGTAGCACGCCCATGAAATCTAAATGGGAAATTACCTCCTGTTTTTCCATCCAATGCTCGATTCAAACACCATCATATCCATTGAAATACCCTTAGTGAGTGATCGATTCCTTTTGAGCCTTTATTCTTGATTTATTCTCTCAATATAGTTATTTAAGGTCGAGAGTTTATACCTATTTGTAGATCTACTCTGTTCTAGGTCAAATTAGAGCCTGACGCTGGACGAGGAAAGTCATACGAGTATAAGGTAGGTGGTCTTGTGACTTTCGTTAATTTTCATGATTTTTATATATTCTGGAGTGCCATGCGCCCACTTTTAGGGTGTCTCTTGATTAAATAATGAAACCTGCTATTTCCTATTGATTATTAGGTAATTAATTAGATAATTTGAAAGCATGTTTAGGGTTGTGAACCTTGATTTAGGGCCACACCATGAGTGTGTTTCCCTTGGATGGATGTTTGGCTGAGAATGCCTATGAGGCTTGACCTGAATTCCCATTCTTGGGTTGTTAAAATTGTATTGCTCATTATATGAATTTACCACATGAGATACCTATTATGTTATGCCTTGTAAAAGTTTAAATTGTATAGTAGTCTTGTTATATGTTTTTCCCATGTGAGTTATCCCTGTTTGACCTTGTAATAGTTTAATTTACATGTGTTGATTATTATGTAAACTGAGCCCACTTGAGTTGATTATTTTAAAGGCATGTGATAGATTAATTCACATGTGTTTCTTTTGAGATGGATTTTTTAATTAAATTAAATAATAAAAATAGGTAATTAGCAATGGGTGATCCACAGTCTCGGTTAAAAGACAAGGTCAGGCTCATGTAACTAATTACACCTTATATACCTTAGGTGAACCATTGTATCAGTTAAAAGACAATAGAAGGGTTAAAGAGGTTAATTATGTAAAGGCTGCGAGTGATCCATAGATAGGGTGGTCAAGCTAATTGATGCTTAATTAAAATGATGAGAGAACCTAAGATTCATTGAGGGATATCCAGGATGAGCTCTATTAGAAAATTATTAAATGATTAAATGATTATTATGTCATGAGTTGATAGTTACTTTTATATGGAGGGTCATCAGGATTAGCCTGAACCTTGAGACTTTTACATAATTCAAGGAACTTAAATAATGAAATAGTTGACTTATGAAGCATATTCCAAGACAAATAAAAATCTTAAATTAGGTCTTCACTTATTCTTGTTTACATTATCTTCTGAGACATCTGTTTTGCTTGTTTTTGAGTACTCATAATTTATTGATTTTACTAATGTACACTACCTATTATTTATATATTCACTGTTAGATTGGTATAAAACTTGGGTGATTTACTACTAAGATTTAGTATCACACCCTATTTGGGTCATGCTTTTGGGCCCAAACTGATTATATGATTGTAGGTGTTGATTAGGGAAAACACCCTACTACAGGTACTTGATGTGCTGCTTAGGAGTATGAGAGCATGGGACTGAGCTGAGGCTTGTGATGATTCATTTTCTCTTTTGTTTATTTTTCTATTTTGAGTAATATATTGTGTATTAATGTAGTATACTTGTTTTGGTTATTTTATTAGAATATATAAAATGCCGTATCATCATTTGAATGGAACAATGCTTTCTTATTTATCATACCAGTCTTCTACTATTTATTTTAGTTATTTTTTGTTTACTGATTCTGCTATTGTATTATTATTTATTATGTTGTGTTACACTATACCAATGAGAGAATAGTTTCCCCACTATCACACCTTAGAATCTCACTTCTAGTCAGTAGCCTCTGGCATTTGGGGAAATGCGCTTGAGGCCATGTGACCAACTGGGTACGGGGCACCAGTTCAGTAGCATCTAGATCCAGGATGTTACAAACTAAATCCTCAATATTCCATGGCATTGAACCCCATGGAAGAATTATTTGATAAATTATAGAAATATTACCTAATTACACTAGTTCCTTGATGGAATCCTCATTGGAAATCACATGGCTAATGTTTCCCTTTTTCTGAATCCTTCCAGTGTCCACATCCTTAAATTAGAAAAAGAGATGATTTCAAATTTCACCATATCCATTGACTATTGGAAAGCCTCCTCAATATCTAATGGAACAAGATTAGGGGTTGGGGTTCATAGTCGAAGCATCTTTAGGTTTTCATGAAGATCCTCCATATACCATATTAAAACCTAGGTAGTGTGGAAGTTCCATGATTGAAGAAAAAACCTAGATGTCATCACCATCACCATTGAGAGTCTCTCAATCCCCATTCATCATCACCATCCCCTTTTTTCAGTTAATTACTAATCAATATTTCTTAGTAGTTAATTATAATAACACTTATTATTAATATTTATCAATTAATTATCAATTAATTAATAATTTTTAATAATTATTAATAACCAATTACTTGAATTTTATGATCTAATGGGGTGAGGGGAAGAGGGATGTGATGATATTGGTGATCATGAAGGCGACCGGGTTTTGGGTTCTCAATCAAAGGTCTTAACTCTAGATTTTTATGATACTGAAGTTTTTTGGAACATCCATTCCAATGGAGTATCAGAAAATCCTGATATCACAGTTACTTATGATCTATGCATTGATGGTTTGGATGTGATTGATAAGAAGAGGAAACCTGCTTATTCACATCCATCTTATACGAAACACTTTCACAAAGTATTATAATTCGTAGAATCCCTCTCTAAAGGAGTATCTCAGAAGCCAAGTAATCTCTCCCATGCTGTTCACAAACCCAAGATTTCAAAATATAATGATGAAATATTAATGATAATTTCCAATATAAATTATCTCAAAGAACACCTTGATGCCTATAAGTTCTTTTTTTATTGAGAGTTTAATCTTTTCTAAGGGTGAAAAACTGATGAAAGTTATGGAGTTGAAGAACAACTTTTTTTTTTCAGATTTGGGGCATCTCTAATTGTAGGATTATCTCTATTATTAGAGGTTATTTCCATATAATTTTTTTCTTATGTCAATAATATATTATATTCATGGAGATATATATTTTTATCAATTAATTGAGGTGTATTTTTAATCTCTTCATGGGAGTTAAATTTAAACCCAGACACATAGAAACACTTAAAATCTTAGAGCTGGGTCAGAATCCCTGGTCTTAGTTGGGTTTTTTTGGAACCCCCTAATTCTAATTGACTTAGTTTATTACATTGGTATGCCCATGTAGATGTATTAAAACAAATTTAAGGGGAATTTATGTATTATTCCATATCCATGGTGGAAGATGATATGCTAATCTATCTATATGATTTTTTCAACTTGTGGCCAATGGTGAGAAAATAGATGTTGAATTTGAATATGAGTCTATACTATAAATTTTTGACTTCTAAAGGTTGTTGGGACATGGTTTAACCAGTTATAGAAATATTAGGAAGATATAAATTAAATAGGTATGTGTCTCCTCATTATATGGGCATGTAAAAAAGAACCTAGTTCCTCAAATGTGATAAAGAAGATGGAAAAGGGCCAGGAATTTGTTGGGAATGGTTCCAAGGAGCTAAATTAGGATGCTAACCCTAAGGGAAAATTGATTGACCCTAATTCCTTGGAGAAGGAATAAAAAATATCCTTTATTCCAATACCCATCCTTTTAGTACCTCTAAAGGAGACACATTGGAAGTGTAGGGTTCCTTAAATGAGATTTTTGAGAAAATTCAATCTCAGTCTACTAGAATTGGCACACATGAGAAGGTCTAGAAATCAGTGGAACCTAGTTGTGGTTATTTCTCAGGAACTGTTAATATGGAATAATAGATACATCCCCTAGGCTTGGATGTGCATCTTACTCGGCATACTGGTGTTTCTTCTAAGATGTCTAAGCATATGACTAAGGTTTCTATCACCGAGGTGGGCTACTCCCAAGGAACCTCTTTAAATGATGCTCTTGTTGGGAACTATAATAGGATTTTATTGGAGGAATACATTCAAGAATATAATTTTTAGATGGTTTCCCAAGCTGGGTTAGACAACCAACTACTTCTTGAGTGAAAAATACTATCCTCAGGTGGTAAAATTTCTCTTGGATAAGATTATTTTATGAAGAGAAAACCAAATAAATGTTTTAAACTAAGTAAGGGGTATACTGGTACCCTAGGGAAGCAAGTATTGAAGCATACCCCTTCTACTTTAGTGACCCCTTATACATGAATAGAGACACATAACTCCTTCAAACTACTATCTGAACCTAATGAAAAAGGGTATTTTAGAATCATTCATCCCATAAAAAATGTGTGACATGGATAATATGACTGAAAAAATAAGGATGCCTCAACTATTTATTTTAGTCTAGGGGTGATCTACCCCCTCACTTTTCATTCATAATGAGATATATCTGGATCAAATTTGGCAAGAACATGACCAAGGTATGAGAGAAGTAAAATGAGATAAATTTGGAAAGAAAAATCCTCCTAGAGTAACTTGAGTGTGAGAGGTCACTGTAAGATCTTAGCAAGGTTATGGAAGAGTGGTTTGACTTGAAATTTTATATTATTTTCACAAACTTAGATTAGGGCTCCCATATTATTCTTGATATATTAGATTTTTTATCCATTAATATTGAGGATAAAAATATATCAAACCATGAGTTAGGCATTAAAGACCTCTCATGAAAAAATGGAAAGTGGATTTTGAACAGTGAGTCATCATAATTTTCTTCAAATGAGGGAAAATAACCTTGGTAGAAGAAAAAATCATGGAATAAAGGTGGACATCCATGGGGTATAGGCGCTTCTTGAGGTCATATCCAGAGACATTAATGTTAGTCTTTTCTTTTTTCAGCTTTGAATATTTGTTTTCTTGATGAAGGCGGTTAAAGCCTTGTCAGTCTCCATCTCTTCCTTGATGATCTTTTTTATTTTTAATAAATAGGATGTATCCTTTAGGTCCATCAATACCTGGTGAAAAATAAAATAAAATAAAGAAACAATTAGTAATAAATATTTGAAATTAATATTTAGTTACTACATAATAATAATAGTTACTATTTAATCACTTATTACTATTAGTTATCATTAATTAAAAAACTAATTATTGCTAATTATTAATTTTTAATTAATATCTAATTATTAATTACTAATTAATATCTAATTATTAATTAATTATTTTTTAATTACAAGTTGAATAATTTCAAATTATTAATAATTATTATTAAATAATTACTAATATTTATTTTTCATTATTAATTAATTATAACTCATTAATTATTATTAATATTAATTAATAGTTATTGTTATTAATTTTATTACTAATTTATAGTTAATCATTATTATTTTATTACCAACTTTTTAATAATATAATTAATTAATTATAAGTTAATAATATTAATTAATTAATTATAAACTAATTAATATTATTATTAACCACTTATTACCATTAATTATAATTAATTAATTTCTAATTATTATAAATCATTATTAATTAAATACCAAAACTTAAGAATTATTAATTAATTATTCGTTAAGAACTTATTAGCTAATTACTAATGATTTATAATGTGTTTTTAATAATAATATTTTATTAATCCATCATTGGAGATGGAAAAGCTGAATATCACATTGGAATCCATAAGTATTTTAGGGGAACCCTCATTTATAAAAGGGAGTCCTCTGTTATATTTTTAATTATATTTTTATATCACTTATATTCAAGTAATGATGGATATAATTATAGTTAAATTCTGATAATTTTTTTATATTAATATATATATATATATATATAAACTAAAATTGAAAATAAAATAAAAATTTAAAACAAAAAATGTAGTTATTTTTTTTAAGTGTCAACCGAAGATGTTAGGGCCTCCAACACCTTTTATATCTAAAGGCGTTGATGGAATCTACACCTTCGGGATTTTTGAAAGGCATTGATTACCCCAACATATTTCAAGACCATTTTTAAAAATAAAAAATCCTAAAACTATTTCATGTAGTTTTTTTTTCAAAAACCCCATATAAAAAACTCTTCCATGAAATGACACACGTCATGCAGTGGATGGGGAACCAGATGTGGCCTCAAGGGGAGTTTTTTTAAATAGGTTATAGAAATTAAAAAATTTTAAAATCGAGTTAGGGTTTTTCATATTTTAAAAAATGGGATTTATGATGTGTGAACCTCGTTCATACATCAACTTTAGATAAGAAGAGTTAACAAGGTGTACACTTCCGATTCCATTCGAAAGGAATCATACACCCTGTTCATGATTCCATTGCAATGGTCACATAGGATGCACGAACAAGGTTTATGAATCATACAGAGAAAAAAATATATAAATACCACCCCCACATTTTTCTCATTCCTCCCTCAAATTTTTTAGTAGAACTCTGATAGATCGATTTCTTTTTCTCAACATATTATTTTCAATCTTTAGAAAGGAAAAACTTCACTTCTAAAATTTTAGTTGTATAGTTGATTTAATTATTTTGTTGTCATGATTTGTTTATTTAAATTTTATTATTTTATGAATATTATATTTAATTTATATATTCTCTACATGATTTAGATTATGTTGAATGACTATGAAAATTTAAATATGATATTTGGATAATTTAAATTGTCTTGGATTATGAGTAATTGGGTATAAAATAATATTGTTTATATTTAAGAAAACACCATTGCTTACAAAATGTATATGTATAATTATAATTTAAAATATTAATAATTATATTTGAATATATTTATATGTATATATAATATTTTATAGTATATTTAAATTAAAAAATTTATAATATATTATCATAAAGATAAATTAAATTATTGAATATAAATATTTTTAAAATATTATATTACTAATAATATTTTGTAAAAAATATTAATAACCTAGTTTTAATGTTATTATATATATATATATATATATATATATTATATCCTTTATCATATTTAAATTTAATTAAATTTATAGTTTATTTTTTGATACAAATAAAGAATATTATTATCATTAATGAAATTAAAAAAATTACTATTAATAATATCTTTTAAAAAATATTAATTATAGATAATAAATATTATGAGAAATTATGTATAAAATTAAATTTTTTATATTTTTTAAAATATAACTACTTATAAAAATGTATATATATAATTTTATTTATTATATTTAATTTAAAATAAATTTACGATATATTATTGGTAATATAAGTATAAATAATACTATTTTCAGTAATTAACTTTAAAAATTTACTATTAATAATATATTTAAAAAAGATTCCTGATATACATATAATATTATGAGTAATTATGTATAAAATAATATTAATGTAGCCAAGGTGGTTCCTGAGTGGTAAACGCCATAATCCTGCATCTAAAATTCCAACGTTCAAATCCTGGCAAGCCCCTTGGGGGATTTATACAGGCACATATGCAGATTCTAACATTGGGGGCGGTGACGCAGACATGGTGAGGGAAGGTGATGACACATTTGTAGAGACCCGAAGCTTAACGTACATGGACATTACATTACTTTTGCGGAATACTTAGTACATAACAGAAACACACACACAAGGATCGTAATAGTTTAGTGTCTTTGGAAACTAGGAATATAATCTTCTAATCGTGGTGAAAGATCTTCAACATCTCCCATAAAGATCTTCTTTTTTTAAAAAACCTAAATCCTTTCTTTATGTCCTGGGTAAAAGAAAACATAAAAGGGTGAGCTCAAATGCTCAGTAAGGGTAAACAAAAGAAATATCAATCACATCATATTCATAAGAACATATCTTTTGGAAATCTTAACCTGCAAAAGAGATCATAATTTCATAACATGGGATAAATCATAGTAGTGAAATGTAATCCCAATAATCATAACTTAAAACATTAAACTTTTTGGCATACACACATAATCATAGAGAATCATTTCTTATTATTCAAGACTCAGTGCCAAGACTATCTTAGTGGACAAAGTCCCTTTCTGAACCGAGTTCACTCCTCGTTTCAGTCCTGTTTCACTGAACCGGTATAACCTACCGTTCCAGACATGTCTATCTCATGAGATATAAAATATTTACCCAATGCATTGGAGGGAGATATAGGTCCCACCCATCTCATAATGATACCATTCTTATGTGTGCCACAAAATCATAAATCATACATCATTGCATAACCCATGTAATAAAAATGGGATTCTTAAACAACATGACATCATAAAACAATTCATATAAGATAGAGGAATTCATAAAAATATAATTACATCACAACATAATCAAATCAATGTAATAATAGGGATAGAAACATAAACCTTTATTATCTAAGATGGAAAATAATTTTGATAAAACACTTGAACTCCATTCTTGAGGAAAATATCCTTTCTGCTTCAAAAACACTTTTCCTTTCTTAACATGTCGTACAATTATAAACTAAAAGAATTTGATTAAAAATAAAATTGAAAACTTGTAAAGTAAGCTTCTTGGAATTAATTTTTTAAAAATCCATTCATGCCGTATAAGTTAAAAAAAACATTCTTCGTACTTTTTTCGGAAAATTCAAAAAGTACCTCGTACGAAAAACGAAAAAATATTCCTTTCATATCCTTTACTAAAAACTCACTGAAGGGTAAAATTGGATATAAACTATTTTATAAGGATATAAATATTACATATTGAGGAAACATGGATGCGGATGATAAAATACACCCCAATAAATACCAAAGTATAAACAATCTCGGATAAAAATGAGATTGTGATATTTCCCTTACCTTAGGTCCGATTTGCTTCGTAAGTGTCTGAACCTCCTGTATAATGATTTAAATAATGTCATTGACTTATTAAAGAATCATATTCATTGTTATTATATCATATATGGTTCACTTATGACTTTATATTACCCGTTCTTTGGTAAATTCATGTTAAAGTAGCGTTTTGGATAAAATCGTCTCATTTGTCATTTGTGTTTTAACTTTTAATTATTCATATGGTTACTTAGATCATGATTACTTAATTCCAGAATATAAAACATGATTTATATATAATATATATTCAGAATATACATATATATAATAGATTAGTAAATGGAAAGAAATACACCGTTCATGGAGACGGTAGGCCGTACGTACGCATGAACGCTGTTTTCGTTTCCGTATTGAGTTGAATGGAATTAAGTAGATGAAATACATATATATACACATAAATCCAGTATCATTATTATGTCATATATTTCATGATTAATTATTATATATACTTTATAATCATTCATGAATGGTTAATCATTGAGAATGAATCTCATCGCGTCGTGGAGACGGTATTCCGTACGTACGCACGAGCGATGATATCGTTCCCATGATCGTGGAATTTTATTGGAGTGTATGTATATTATTAAAGAATCAATATAACTTTCAAATAATCATATATAGTTATTATTTACACCATTATACCCATCCAAGTAAGGTGGTGGTGGAAAATAGATTACACCACGGCGTGGAGACGGTATTCCGTACGTACGCACGCGCGGTGATTTCATTTTCCGTAGGATGGATAGATGGTGAAATAGGGTTGTTTCATACCTATAATAAAATATCAGTATATTAGTGATACTGATGTTATTACTTCATAATGAAACAACCTAATAAGAAGAAGTGAAAGAAGAAATAAAGTTGAAAGAATCTGTAACGGACATTACCTCTTCTTTGAAGCGCCTCTTTGAGATCTCCTTTTAGGGAACTAAAATTGGTCTTTGAGGAAGACCATAACCTCTAGGATGTTTCTTGGGAAGTGGAGAAGAGAATTTGGCAGGGGTTGTCCGAGCTTGAAGGCTCAAAGTGGTGTGAGGAAGAGAGGGAGGAGGTGCCCTTTTATAAGGGAGGAGAGGGGTACCTTTGGAATAACTAAAAATATTATTTTATTATAAAGCCAAATTCGGTTTTAAATAGCTCAAAATTGATTTATTTAGAAGCTAAGGTGGGGATGGGTCTAAATCCTCTCATCCAATAGAATTTATACAAGTTTAGGTTCCTATTTTAACCTTATCATTTAGATTTAACATTAAGTTAAATAATTTTACTTTTACCGTGTCTTCTTGTGTTCTTACACTATAAGGTTAATAAACTTACTATAACAAGCCAAACGAACCCCAAATTGTTTATTATTAATATATATAACCTTATCTAAGTCATTTGGCCGAACCGTAGATTTTTAGGAATAAAATAACAATTAATAATATAATATTTGTTTTAAAAACTATTTTATGTCAATTTTGACACTATTTAGTAATTGATTTTTGTGAAAATCATAACAGAATGATTAGTTCGTAAAAAGTTAATTAAATCAATAATAACATGTCATATTAACCTATAAAATTAGTGTAATTCATAAAAAGTCTCAAATTATATTTATTTTGGTATTTATAATATCAATTATTATAATTTTTCACTATTATGGTAATTACTGCATCATCATTGTGTCATAAATAAATTAATTTATTTAATGTCTAAAAGTTATAAATAAAATATCATTATGTAGGAAATTTTATTAGCTTTATAATGAATTTTTACAATCGAATTTATCTTATGTATAACCCTATATTAAAAATGTTTTAGTAAATAAACTTTGATTTTAACTCTTTTAACTCTTCTTTGAATTAAATAATAATAAATGTCCTAATCTAATCCAAGTGGGCCTAAATGGTCATATTTTATTCCTAAGGTTGATTTTGGTCGAATTACACTTATCCAATAGAATTAAGACATGTGTTAGGGTAATAATAATAACATTTTTACCCTTAATTACCCTATTTACTTTTAACCGTGGTAAAAAAAAGTAAAAAGTTACTATTCACCAAAAATTATTTTCATCTCATTGAACCACATTTTACTTACTGACATCAACTGTGTCTCTCGGATTTTTGAAATTCCACTCACAGAAGCGGTAAAATTAAGTTTTATGAAAAATTCATTTTTTTTACTACCACTTAGTGGTTTCACTATTCATCAAAAAATAAAAGTTTCCAAAAAAATACCAAAAATTAGGCCTAAGATATATTTGATATTATAAACTCAAAAATGATGTCTATTTTACCAAATTTAAAATATATCAGTTGCATTAATTAATTTAAAAATTAATCCCCATCGTCAAACCAAATAGCGTGTTTTTAAAAGATAATAACTATCAAAAGATTGACACTTGTTTATGTCTGATTTAAATGTGAAATTACATCCAATGAACAACATTGTATTAAATTGTAAAAATATATTCTAAATATACTTTAAAACCACTCAAATTAATAATTTATCACTATTAATTATTTCGATTGAAAATTTTTTTTAATTAAAATTTAGTAATTTTCACTATTCATCAAAATATGAAAGTTATCCGAAAATTACCAAAATTTCACCCTAATCTATTTTTGATATTCCGAATCCAAAAATGAAGTCCATTTTGAAAGATAAAATTTCTAAAATTTTAAAAGGTGGTTATTACTTTTAATAATATTTTAATAGCATATCGTTGTTTAGTGAAACTCGGTATTGCATACTACACACACTATCGAGGAAGGTCGTGATTGCGTGTAATGCAAGTCAAGTCAAGGATGCATGTTGAGCAAGCTCCTTTTGGTGTAGCGTACAACACAATACATTAATGAAATTAAAAAGAATATTTTTCATAAAATGGAGGACGAATCTGGACTGTTTTCCGGGTCAACTTCGAAACGTCAATTTCCTTTTGATTCTTCACCCTCCTTTTGACTCTCTTAATTGTTGGGGGGTGAATTTATTATTGGGGGTGGACATAAGGATCCTAATATGCCTATATAAGGAGCTGGTGGTGAAGGGAATAATCATCTAACATTTTTCCTTGAATCTAATATTTTCCTTTGAATCCAAGTTTTTCTTTCAATTGTAATTTCCCGCTTTCGTTTTGTAATGGCATTGTCAATTTCTCTAATGTAAGTTTTTCATTCACGTTTAGTAGTTTAATAAAATTTCTTCTTCTTCACTTTTATTTTTTCCTTTTTTTTACACGTTGATACCGTTGAATCATAGTGTGAATTTATTCACACCCGCACTTGTGAATTCATCACACAACAGTGGAGTGTTCATTTTGATTAATGTTTTTTTTTCTTTCTTCTTCAATCCCGCTTCTTTAAGTCAATTACCCACTTCCATTGATAGAATAACATCAATGGAGGGATAACCTTTTATGGGTTGATCCTAGGGAGTTTCATAAGTTGGATTGAATGTTATTTGATGTTCTTAAATTCATAAATTTGTTCTTTATTTTAAGAGTTCCTTTCTTTGATTTATCTTCTTCTTTATCTTCACCGAATTTAACGACGACACATTTTGAGTGCTAGTACGATCCAATTCCTTGCAGTGCTAATTTAATTGATCCTCTAATTGAATTGGTGATTATCCTTGAAATTGTGTATGTATTAAATCAGAGAATGATATTGAGGAATTATTTCATTTAATGGATACCTCTTGAACCGATGAACAGAAAATCAAATGAAAAACAAATACATCCAATAAAGCCCAAGAGACAACCTAGGATCGGATCACCTTAATTAGTTGTTTTAATTCAAGTAATTTTATTTGTTTTGTTATTTAAATTAAATCAATATTTCTTCAAATCAATTCAATCCAATGTTGTCCATTGCATAGCCAATCCCGCATCTAATCAAAGTGTCTCAAGTTTCTTCTTCAGTCCCTGTGGATTCGATCCCTACTTGTACATCAACGACCGCTTTTACCGGTAGGGTAAATTTGGGCGCAACCATCGCCCGTCCTGCAGGTTGTCCTTTTTCTAAAACTATATTACTATAACATCCCATCAATAATATCAAAAAAAACTTCTATCATTAAACAATACTAACTTATGTCCAACATAATCCATTCCAATCTTTAGGCTTATCCATAATACTGCAGTCCACTCTCATAATATAGTGAAAACGATTACCAGAGATTTAATACCATCGTTGATCCCCATATATCATAAGATACGTCTTGTTGGTCACATTCCAAACATTCAAAGGCCTTAATCATGTATTATCTTGAATACCCATTGAACCTTAGTGAAAACATGAATGCAGTTAAAAGTTAACACCTTCCACATACCAAAATCCTCAAAATTATATATACTCAAACCATGATATCACTTAGTCCTTATATCAATCATGAGCTCATGAATACTGTCAAACATTTCATTTTCTCTTTATCCCTTCATTATGCGCATATCATCTACTTTCCAAAATATTTGAATCACTTTTCATGGTTACCGGTACCTTAAAATTATTGAAAACCACAATAGATAAATACATAAATATTCCAATACACCATAAAAGTACCTCAACAACATTATTCTTGAATACCAATACATAAACACTTCACTCCATCCACTTCAATGATTGTCTTGGAATAAGTCCTTACTTGATTTATAAGTAACTTTTTAGGTCAGGGCATTGAGTTGGGTAATGCCCATGTTCTCCACAAATAAGACATTGAACTCCATAAAAGTCTATCACTCTATGACCCTTTTCTCCACACAGATAACATCGGTCCCTCCATTTGAGGTATTCCTCAAGGTTCTTCTTCCCTTCTTTAGAAATCTCAATCTTCCTTTCTTTATGCTCCTCAACATGCGAACATGCATAATAGTTTATCTTCCTCTTCTTTGATGAATTAGGCATACCACTAAATTTTACCTTGTTAATAATATATCGCGATGACTGATTCGGCATAATCACAATATGTTTATCTCTAGGAATTACACAATTTTGTTGCTCATAGTCACCAATTTGTTCATTGGATTCAATGTTAACCGAATTCCTTCTGGTTCCCTCCATTTACTAAAACACAAAAAGAATTCTGTGAGAGGAAAAAATCATGCTAGAGAAAACAACATAGTAAAGGGGGAGTACCCTCAATATCTAACATCTTAGGTTAAATTCTAAGATCGTAAGTGCAATTCTAGGACTATAACCTATACGTATACTTAACCTTAGAGACATCTCTAGACATACATTAAAAATATCTATAGGGATCTCACTAACGTTTTCGCATCCTAGTTTCCAAAGTTTGACTAAACCTTTCCTCTGATACCAACTGTAGAGACCCGAAGCTTAACGTACATGGACATTACATTACTTTTGGGGAATACTTAGTACATAACAGAAACACACACACAAGGATCGTAATAGTTTAGTGTCTTTGGAAACTCAGAATATAATCTTCTAATCGTGGTGAAAGATCTTCAAAATCTCCCATAAAGATCTTTTTTTTAAACCTAAATCCTTTCTTTATGTCCTGGGGAAAATAAAACATAAAAGGGTGAGCTCAAATGCTCAGTAAGGGTAAAAAAAAAAGAAATATCAATCACATCATATTCATAAGAACATATCTTTTGGAAATCTTAACCTGCAAAAGAGATCATAATTTCATAACATGGGATAAATCACAGTAGTGAAATGTAATCCCAATAATCATAACTTAAAACATGAAACATTGTGGCATACACACATAATCATAGAGAATCATTTCTTATTAGTCAAGAATCAGTGCCAAGACTATCTTAGTGGACAAAGTCCCTTTCTGAACCGAGTTCACTCCTCGTTTCAGTCCTGTTTCACTGAACCAGTATAACCTACCGTTCCAGCCATGTCTATCTCATGAGATATAAAATATTTACCCAATGCATTGGAGGGAGATATAGGTCCCACCCATCTCATAATGATACCATTCTTATGTGTGCCACAAAATCATAAATCATACATCATTGCATAACCCATGTAATAAAAATGGGATTCTTAAACAACATGACATCATAAAACAATTCCTATAAGATAGAGGAATTCATAAAAATATAATTCCATCACAACATAATCAAATCAATGTAATAATAGGGATAGAAATAGAACCCTTTATTATCTTAGATGGAAAATAATTTTGATAAAACACTTGAACTCCATTCTTGAGGAAAATATCCTTTCTGCTTCAAAAACACTTTTCCTTTCTTAACATGTCGTAAAATTATAAAGTAAAGAATTTGATTAAAAATAAATTTGAAAACTTGTAAAGTAAGCTTCTTGGAATTAATTTTTAAAAAATCCATTCATGCCGTATAAGTTAAAAAAAACATTCTTCGTACTTTTGTCGGAAAAGTCAAAAAGTACCTCGTACGAAAAACGACAAAAGATTCCTTTCATATCCTTTACTAAAAACCCACTGAAGGGTAAAATTGGATATAAACTATTTTATAAGGATATAAATGTTACATATTGAGGAAACATGTATGTGGATGATAAAATACACCCCAGTAAATACCAAAGTATAAACAATCTCGGATAAAAATAAGATTGTGATATTTCCCTTACCTTAGGTCCGATTTGCTTCGTAAGTGTCCGAAACTTCTGTATAATGATTTAAATAATGTCATTGACTTATTACAGAATCATATTCATTGTCATTATATCATATATGGTTCACTTATGACTTTATATTACCCGTTCTTTTGTAAATTCATGTTAAAGTAGCGTTTTGGGTAAAATCGTCTCATTTGTCGTTCGTGTTTTAACTTGTAATTATTCATATGGTTACTTAGATCATGATTACTTAATTCCAAAATATAAAACATGATTTATATATAATATATATACAGAATATACATATATATAATAGATCAGTAAATGGAAAGAAATACACCGTTCATGGAGACGGTAGGCCGTACGTACGCATGAACGCTGTTTTCGTTTCCTTATTGAGTTGAATGGAATTAAGTAGATGACATAAATATATATACACATAAATCCAGTATCATTATTATGTCATATATTTCATGATTACTTATTATATATAATTTATAATCATTCATGAATGGTTAATCATTGAGAATGAATCTCATCGCGTCGTGGAGACGGTATTCCGTACATACGCACGAGCGATGATATCGTTCCCATGATCGTAGAATTTTATTGGAGTGTATGTATACTATTAAAGAATCAATATCACTTTAAAATAATCATATATAGTTATTATTTACACCATTATACCCATCCAAGTAAGGTGGTGGTGGAAAATAGATTACACCACGGCGTGGAGACGGTATTCCGTACGTACGCACGCACGGTGATTTCATTTTCTGTAGGATGGATAGATGGTGAAATAGGGTTGTTTCATACTTATAATAACATATCAGTATATGAGTTATACTTATGTTATTACATCATAATGAAACAACCTAAGAAGAAGAAGTGAAAGAAGAAAGAAAGTTGAAAGAATCGGTAACAGACATTACCTCTTCTTTGAAGCGCCTCTTTGAGATCTCCTTTTAGGGCACTAAAATTGGTCTTTGAGGAATACCATAACCTCTAGGATGTTTCTAGGGAAGTTTAGAAGAGAATTTTTCAGGTTTTGGCCGAGCTTGAAGGCTCAAAGTGGTGTGAGGAAGAGAGGGAGGAGGTGCCCTTTTATAAGGGAGGAGAGGGGTACCTTTGGAATAACTAAAAATATTATTTTATTATAAAGCCAAATTCGGTTTTAAATAGCTCCAAATTGATTTATTTAGAAGCTAAGGTGGGTATGTGTCTAAATCCTATCATACAATAGAATTTAGACAAGTTTAGGTTCCTATTTTAACCTTATCATTTAGATTTAACATTAAGTTAAATAATTTTACTTTTACCGTGTCTTCTTGTGTTCTTATACTATAAGGTTAATAAACTTACTATAATAAGCCAAAAGAACCCCAAGTTGTTTATTATTAATATATATAACCTTATCTAAGTCATTTTGACGAACCTCAGATTTTTAGGAATAAAATAACAATTAATAATATAATATTTGTTTTAAAAACTATTTTATGTCAATTTTGACACTATTTAGTAATTGATTTTTGTGAAAATCATAACAGAATGATTAGTTCTAAAAAAGTTAATTAAATCAATAATAACATGTCATATTAACCTATAAAATTAGTGTAATTCATAAAAAGTCTCAAATTATATTTATTTGGGCTTTTATAATATCAATTATTATAATTTTTCACTATTATGGTAATTACTGCATCATCATTGTGTCATAAATAAATTAATTTATTTAATGTCTAAAAATTATAAATAAAATATAATTATGTAGGAAATTTTATTAGCTTTATAATTCATTTTTACAATAGAATTTATCTTATGTATAACCCTATATTAAAAATGTTTTAGTAAATAAACGTTGATTTTAACTATTTTAACTCTTCTTTGAATTAAATAATAATAAATGTCCTAATCTAATCCAAGTGGGCCTAAATGGTCATATTTTATTCCTAAGGTTGTTTTTGGTCGAATTACACTTATCCAATAGAATTAGGACATGTGTTATGGTAATAATAATGACATTTTTACCCTTAATTACCCTATTTACTTTTAACCGTGGTAAAAAAAAGTAAAAAGTTACTATTCACCAAAAATTATTTTCATCTCATTGAACCACATTTTACTTACTGACATCAACTATGTCTCTCGGATTTTTGAAATTCCACTCATAGAAGCGGTAAAATTAAGTTTTATGAAAAATTCATTTTTTTTACTACCACTTAGTGGTTTCACTATTCATCAAAAAATGAAAGTTTCTAGAAAAATACCAAAAATTAGGCCTAAGCTATATTTGATTTTATGAACTCAAAAATGATGTCTATTTTACCAAATTAAAAACATATCAGTTGCATTAATTAATTTAAAAATTAATTCTCGTCGTCAAAACAAATAGCGTGTTTTTAAAAGATAATAACTATCAAAATATTGACACTTGTTTATGTCTGGTTTAAATGTGAAATTACATCCAATGAACAACATTGTATTAAATTGTAAAAATATATTCTAAATATACTTTAAAACCACTCAAATTAATAATTTATCACTATTAATTATTTCGATTGAAAAATTTGTTTTTAATTAAAATTTAGTAATTTTCACTATTCATCAAAATATAAAAGTTATCCGAAAATTACCAAAATTTAACCCTAAGCTAATTTTGATATTTCGAATCCAAAAATGAAGTCCATTTTGAAAGATAAAATTTCTAAAATTTTAGAAGGTGCTTATTAATTTTAATAATATTTTAATAGCATATCATTGTTTAGTGAAACTCGGTATTGCGTACTACACACACTATCGAGGAAGGTCGCAATTGCGTGTAATGCAAGTCAAGTCAAGGATGCGTGTTGAGCAAGCTCCTTTTGGTGTAGCGTACAACACAAGACATTAATGAAATTAAAAAGAATATTTTTCATAAAATCTCGGTTTGTTACAACATTGATGATGCATACAACTTTTCCTTGATCCTATAATCTATGTAATTGGTTTCCCTCTACCAAGATAAAAAAGAGTTCTTTATTTTCATAATAAAAAAAGGCTTCATCCCCAACTTTATATAAAATAATATTATTTATATTTAAGAAACTATAATTACTTACAAGTATATATATATATATATCTCATTATAATTTAAAATATTATTAAATAAATTTGAAGATATTTATATGTATATATAATATTATATATCATATTTAAATTTAAATAAAATTTTAATATATTATTGGATGCATAGATAAATAAAATTAGTCTAGCTAAATGGTTTAAAAAATTATATTATTAATAATATTTTGTAAAAAATAGTATTAAATTTATTTGAATATAATTATATATATATATATATTAGATATTTAGGGGTAATTATAAACAAACACACACACACACCGCATACACACAAGCCAAATGAGCAGGTTATAGCCCCCCCACAAGGGGTAACCCACCATACTAAGCCCTTATTATATGGTCTCCATAGACCCCCATTTTTATTTATTATAATGATTGAAATCCCTTCATTATATGGTCCAATGACCTGAAATTTTCATCTATAAGACTATATGACCATCACAAAAAACCCTTCAGCTGCAACCCCCATCGTGACCAGCCTCCACTATCAATGAAAATTTACATCATCATCACTGAGGTGGCCCTCTATTTCACAAGATTTACCCTCAATAATCGTAGTCTTTTGAAGCATGATGACGGAATACCGCCCGAGGTAGCGCTATTTCTATACCGCTATCGATGCATAGACCCACTCTCTGTACCTCTTGTAGTTGGGTCTGTATGAAGATCACTACTCCCTATGCCTAAAGGTCACCACTATTTTTTATCCTAACATCACAACCATTGGTCCACCCTGCATGTTTTTCTGGTACTGTTACAACCCAAAATCTTCCACCGCCTCGCATCTGTCTAAGGTAGTTGTGCCTGCACCGTCAGGCCAGAGTGTTTGTGCTACCTATGCACACCGTTTCCACCATGAACCTCAATGGTCATCCAACCCCATTCATTATTTTCTCTCCTACGTCCAACCAACTCCACCAAAATGGTCCTTTTTTTTATCTTCCACTACTCTCGTAGCCGTCCAACACCATCCACCCACTGTCATCATGTCATGAAACAAATTTTCGCCACTTGATGAAAATTATCCGCCACACTCATATCATTAATTAAATAATATATATATATAATTTTATTTGAATATAATATTTTGAAAATATTATAATTCATATTTAAAATATCATTCAATTTCACTCTGAAGCCTGAAGGCCTTTAGATTTTTATTTATTTTTGGATAATCCCCTTTTAAATTGGGTTAAGAGGGAACCCTTAAATGAACCTTAGTCCTAGAGGCACATGGACCAATATATAAACCAAATTCCCAAATACCTTACTACACTTGAAATACTCCTCTCTAGTGTCTACTTCGTGATGACTCCTAGCTCCCCACCTCACATGGTTGATCGGCTAGCATTGCCCTATGTAAATCTACACGGTGCTTGGTACTTATGGTGGTTTCCATACCCTCTCTTTTTTACAATATAGTTAGCTATAATGGTGGAAACTAATTTATCTAAATCCTATTCTAGGTCCTACTACCATGTGTCATAACCTGGATTCTTTATGGTCAAAATGTCCTGTAGCCCGAAAGCCCACTCATAATAGCCCGGAGGCCCTATGGCCTGAAGGCCTTAGATTTCCCGTAGACCCTATGGCCAGTAGGCCCATTTTTGTGGCCAGAAATCCCATTTTGGATAAATATTACTATTTATACCATACCCCTCTATATTACCCACACTACTACAATGATACAATTCTACTACAGTGCCAGCAGAAATTCACTCCTGCCTGATTTTGAACTTGGGTCTAATGCAGGATTATGGGGAGTCTTTACCACTCAAATAATCCCCCAATTGAAAATACAATTCAATATAAAAATTAAAATATTATTTCTTATTTGAATAATTAATTATATATATAATTATTAATATGAAAAATGATAATAATTATATGTCAACAATACCATCAATCAAATAACTATTTAGCAATATATATAATTATAGGTAAAAATGTTTTTTCTATATTTTAACTATAATAAAAAGGCTCGATCATGGATTTGGGAACCAAATCCATGAACCAAAATTTATTATGAAAAATTAAGATCATACAAATATGGAGAAGGAAAGAAAGAAAAATAATTACCACATCAAAAAGAATGAGAAATACAACAAAGAGTAACTCATTTCCACCCCCTTTAGATCCCAAATTTTTAGGATATCTTTCTCTTCCCTTAATATGTTGGCCTCTATGATAGGTATTGACCTATTTTTTGCCCTTATAATCCTCATTCTATGAAGAGATATATGTGTCCTATGGAATGGAGCAAGCCCTGAACTTTCATGATAAGTCCTGAAAGTCCATCTTTAGGTTGGAGCAGAATCCATCTTCAATGTTAATCGATAGCAGCTTATGAACTGTTACATTGTAATAAAGGACAAAAACATAAAGCTCTATCAAAATTTAAGTATCTTCAAGCTACATGAAAAACCATTATGCATCTTTTTTTCTAAGACCTTTAGTGAGACTTTCTATTTCCTGGTCTATTGGAGAAATAATAGTGGAGTTCAGTTCTCATGAAATAACACACTCATCATCCGAGGCCTTTAAAAATATAGCATATTAAATTTTTATTAAATTAGAAAATTGATGTGGATACACACATTCCATGTTTTCACTATTAATTTTATGCACCATCTATAGGGGGGAATGTATGTTACCTAAAGGACCAGTTTGTACATGAGATAGGGAAGGTGGAACCAATGGGGTCTGATGGGACTCATTTTTTCATTTATGAGGTAATACCAACTCGAATCCTTCTGCATCCACTAAAGTTTTCTTACCTTTTTTAGATCTTTTTATAACCATATGTTCCATCTTTAAGTATTGGTAAGGTGATTCTTGATTAACATCGCCATCAATGGAATGATTATCCATTGATGTTACCTTGAGTCCACCATTCAAAATATTGGTTATTCCAAAAGACCGCCAACCTCAACATGCAACAACATATGGTCACATTTACTTAATGAGACCACTGAAAGTGCATTAAGAACCCCAATAGAAAAAAATATAACTTAAAAATAAAATAAAAATAAAAAAGAGGCATGAAATTCATTCATGCCTTCTATGTAGTGAATACACATGAAGAGTGAGCAGAGTTCACGCTTCATTTATGTAGCACAAGAAGAATGAACTTCATTCATACTTCATCACTAAAGGAAGAATCATAAACATCATTTATGATTCACTAGATACATTTTTTAAAATATCAAAAACCCAATCCCTTTTTTAATGTTTATTTAAAGAAACCCTATTTAAAACATTATCCCCTCAGGGGATATTGGACGATATAAATGAATTCTTCTGGATAAAGGTGAAGTTTCTAGGGTGAAAGTGGGTATAGCCAAGAGAATGGGAGAATTGGGATCATGGGTACGGTGTGATGGGGTGGTTCCTAGATTACATCGAGGAGAAGTAGAGGGGATTCATGGTAGCACTGAACCAAAAGATGAAGGATGAGAATGATAAGTGGTTCTTCAAGGAGCTATTAAGAGATTCGGTAGTTTAATTATGGATCCACTACAAAAAATACTACAAAATAGGACTTTAATAGCACAAAAAATGTCCTTTATCAGTTCTAGAGAAGCACTGACTACTGGAGTGAGATTAAAAGCCCGAGTCTTTTATCAGTACTAAAAAAGCACTAATAAAGGACCATTTATTAGCGCTTGTAAAAGCTTTGATAAAGGGGAATACTGTAGTGTGGTGTAATATCACAACAAAACACCAAAAACACCAATAAATATAAAAAATCAAGTACTAATACATAATTTAAATGAAGAGAAAACAATCTAGGCTTGTTTTCTCAGTTTTGGTGATGTGATGCACATTTTGAACTAAAATGATACTTATATATTGAAAAAATGCACTTGGAGTCATAATAGTCACACTATGAATTGGATTAAGGTTTCTATGATTCTTACACATCTCAAATGACTTATGGATCTTTTTCCTAAAGTATCAAAATAATTTGAATGTGTTTTCTTAGTTTTGAGTTTGTTTCTTGTATTTTATACTAAAATGTCATTTTAAACTATAAACATACAATTTAATTTATATCAGTCACATCGTGTGTAAATTTGATGTGATAATGATTCATAAACATCAATAATGACTTATTGTTTCTGACGCTTTTGCCGGGGCGCGCACATCCGTCTGTGGAGGAGGATGCGCTGCTTGTTGCCCCGCATTCCCGCTTTCCAAAGGCGGGTGGCATTTGTTCCTTGTTTAGGTACGTCTGCTCCTTGATTGAAACGGGATGATGTGATGTCGATTCTTCCTTCCATGGATTCCTCCTCGGAGCTCATCACCTAGTCCGGGTCTCCCTCATAGATTTAAGACGGGTTCGTGAAGCTCATTCCCTGTGCCATATCTACATGGATGCCAGTTAATTACGCTGCTTCCTTCAAGACGCTCCAAGGCGTCTTGTCAGGGCATCAACCTTCGGTGAGGAGAATGGTCACGTTGGGGCGTCGTCGGCATGTCTGTCTTTGGTCCCTCATCACAGGGCTTCTCGAGGGCGCGAAATCCCGAGGCATCCCACATCGAACAAGGGGAATGTGTACCATATGAGGTTTTCCTCAGCTTCCCATGTTTAAAACGGGGTATGTCGTGAGTTTAACGTCTTTCAGAGACGGATCAGGTTGAAGGATCCCTAGGGGGGAACACCGATGTTGGGGCCAGCACTTGGGCGGCTTCCCATATATCATGGAGTGGGATGGGGTGGCATGATCTCACTGGGATGTGGCGGCCCGGGTAAGGATCAAGATGGATGGTGGAGTGAGACATGGGGCTTACGTTCTGAGACAACCCAAGAGGGGGGATATAGTTTAACGTCATGCAGGATGAGATACAGTTTAACGTCATGCGGGACGGAATACAGTTTAACGTCATGCGGGACAAAATACAGTTTAACGTCATGCGGGATGAGGGGTTTGGGGCTTATGCTCTGAGGCGGACCAAGGTGGTCAGGGAACCGAAGTGGAGAGTTCGGGATGACCGGGTGGTGGGCTTGAACCTCGTGGAGGCTTCCTACGTACTGTGTGTTAGCACGGATCAAAGTCCATGTAGTTCGCTGGGATGGGGCTTACGCTCTGGGGCGGCCCATAGGAGGATGTCATGGTCGATGCGTGCTCTAAGCCCATGTGAGTCATGCTCGGTGTGAGTAACAAGAGTCAGCGAGGACCAGACGATCACGTCGCGAAGGGTGCGTCCGTGAGAAGCGGAATGGGGCTTACGCGTTGAGCGGCCCAAAGAGGAAATAGGGACTTACGCGTGGTTAGCGGCCCTTGGTGCCGGGGCTTACTCCAGGGTGGAGGCCCGTGGTGCGACAAAGCGCAGTGGGAAAAGGACTCCACTGGCCTTGGAAGGGTGGAAGTATGGAGATGCATGGGTGCAATCATCTGCAAGAAAGGCTAGGGGCTTATGCTCTGAGGCGGCCCTTCCCCCGCGGACAAACGCCACTCCGACAAGGAGGATCTCATTCCATGTGAGGAAGAGTCCATTCCCGTGGAGACGAGTGGGCCTAATGAATGTCCGAGCTGGGGGGGACCCTACGTGTGAAGCACGGGGTCAGACCACAGTTTAACGTCTTGTGTTAAGGACGAGGTGCTTAGCAGTTTAACATCCTACATCTTGGACGAGGTTGGTTTGCTCCACACCCCTAGGGCTTACATGCCCAACGCCCTTTACCCCTTGTGGAAGGGAAGGCA
Source organism: Viscum album (assembly GCA_963277665.1). Lineage (NCBI taxonomy): Eukaryota > Viridiplantae > Streptophyta > Magnoliopsida > Santalales > Viscaceae > Viscum > Viscum album. The sequence goes on along the minus strand of OY728140.1, from coordinate 1,297,792,995 downwards.
TCGGCAAGGCCATAGTGAAGGGGGGCCGCAGGGAAAACCACCGGGGGGTCCACGTTAGCGTGGCTACGGTGGATGGGGCTTACGCAAGGAAGCTGCCCAGGTGACACTAAGGAGCGGCAACGATGGACGGGGCTTACGCGTGGAAGCAGCCCATAATGTCTTCCTCATGTCTGGCCATGAGGGCATCCCAACTCACTGGTGGGTTGAGGTATGCACCTATGTGCAAGTGCACAAGCGGGATAATGCCAAGGGCGTTGGAATCGGCCTGAACAAAGGGATATGAAAAGTGTGAATCACATGAATGACATTCAGAATGCAATGAGAGCAGCGTGGCGATAGAGGATAAATACTGACCATGTTCGCACCACAGCATCCTATCACGTTAGCCTAGAATGGGGACAAACAAATGAGGGGTCGAATGCTGACCGTGTTCGAAACACAGTACCTGACTCAAAGTGTCGCCCAAAGCCTTTCGGGGCGTTGGCCCAGGACAGCAGGCGGACCATAGGTCAATCATCCATACCGTTAGGGGGTCCCTCCAGACTTGGAAGTGGATGCAGATCCGAATGAAGGACATGCAAAGCGTGGGGTGGAGTGATGGAATGTTTGAACGGATTCCAACGCTCTTGAAACTACTCCACTGTAATCATGGAATTAGGAATCTTATGCTTGGCGCACAAGGCATCTCTTATTTGGAACAAGAGGCATCCTATACATGGAGCACATGGTTTACTACAGTTTATAGTCATGTAGATAGGACTGTGGAATCTCATGCTTGGAGCATAAGGCATCTCTTATTTGGAACAAGAGGCATCCTATTATTGAATGATAGGGAATTATTCTCAGGGGAATTGATGATGAGAATCTCAACTCACGACATAGGAAACGAACCAAGAGGAATATGTCAACTCAAGGTGTTTCGCAGTGTGCAGAGGAGTATCTCAAATCATGGTATTCCCTAGGTGGAAGGTGGGTGCGCAATGGAAAATCCCGACATCCTGGACCGAGAAGTCCGCGGTGCGACTCTCCATTTTTCATGGGGGTATGTGATGGTAGCGAAGGGACCGGCTCGGAGGGCCAGGACCGCAGCCCGACACTGACCCCGAGCGGGGGCGCGGGGGCGCAGCCCCCGTGGTATGGACCAGTGGGTGCGCGCCTGTATACTGTTGCACGCAATAAGAGCGACACACAGGATAGGCTGCGCGCAATAAGGGAGACCTGCGCGCAATAGGGCAGTCATGCGTGCAATTGAGGCTGCTGCGCAGAAAACACCGGGCCAACGCGCAATTTGGGGATGCGCGCGAAAAAGGCCGGGTCGGCACACAAAGGAGGGGATTGCACGCAAAAGAAGGAATTGCGCGCCCATGGCAGGGGTGCGCACGCAACGGAAGAATTATGCGCAACTTGGCCGGCCTGCGTGCAAACGAAGGAATTGCACGCAAGGGGCGGACCCCGAAGGGGATGGACTTTAGTCTAAGCCAGGGGATATCGCACAAAGGGCGGATCCCGGGGCGACTTGGAGCAGAAAAAAACCACAACTCAAGACCGTTTTGCGCACGATATTACGTGCACGGTAGTCGATTCAAATTCTGGACCCCCATCTCGCGTGCGGGGGAAGCCGAATTGCGCGCACGAGAGTCGCTTCAAATTCCTCAACCCCCAAACCATTCGAGGTCACCTTCTATTTATAGGCGACCTCCGGTGCGAAATCCAGGCGGCGCGCGAAATTCTTCGTGCCGAGCGTACCCGGCGCGCAAAAATTCTCCACGCAGAATCGGGGCGTGCAAAGATTGCGCGCCTCATCGTCTCAATTTCGCGAAACCCGGGGATTCTACGCGTGCAGAATGATTTTTCGCGCAGATCCTCCTTTATTTCGCGCACCACATCCCAGGCCTCCGGATCGGGCCTCTGATTCCGAATATGACTTCGCTTTGTCATTTCGAAACTTCCTCCAGGAGTTATGGTCTTTTTTCGGCGTCAACACTTATAAATAATTTTCCTAAATTATAAATACAATCAGAAAGTGTTTTCATGGTTTTTAGTGAGTGAAAAGTTTTGAACTAAAATATTGATTTTAAACTGATAAAAGACACATTGAGTCATACTGGACACATTGTGTATCAGATTGTGGTGAATATTATTTATACATGTCAAAAAATTACTTATGGATCATTCTCCTAAAGTATTAAAACAATCCGAATGTGTTTGCTCGATTTTGAGTAAGTGAGTTGTCCTTTTTACTGAAATTGATATCAATTTTAAATAAAAATATGCACTTGGAGTCATATCGGTCAAAGCATATGTATAATATAGGTTTGACTAATTTTTAAACATCCCAAATGGATTATGGATTATTTTCATAAAGTATCAAAACAACTTGAATGTGTTTTCTCATTTTTGAGTACATCACTTGCATTTTTTACTAAAATGCCATTTTAAATAGGAAACACGTACTTTGGATCATACTGATCACCACTTTTATTGGTTTGACATTATAATGATTCCTACACATCAAAAATGACTTATGAATCAATTTTATAAATTATCAAGAAAATCAGAGTGTGTTTTCTTAGTTTTCAATGAGTGAACTTTTTTGAACCAAACTGTCGATTTTAAACTGATAACAGATACATTAAGTTATACTAGAAACATAGTGTATCAGATTGAGGTGTGGCTAATTAATTTAGGTAAAAAATTAATTTTGGATCATTTATATAAAGTATAAAAATAATATTAATGTGTTTTATTGGTTTTGATTAGGTTAGATTTCGTTTTTATTAAAATTGATGTCATTTTAAAATAAAAACATGCACTTGGAGTCATACCGGTCACACTGTGAGTCATATTGAGGTATGAATAATTACTACACATTTTAAATGACATATGGATCGTTTTACTAATGTATCAAAACAATATCAATTCATTTTCTCTATTTTGAGTAGGCCAGTTTTCCTTTTTATTTAAATCGATGTCATTTTTAAATAAAAATATGCACTTGGAGTCATAATGGTCACACCGTACATCAGATTGAGGTACGACTGATTCCTACACATATAAAATGACTTATGGATCATTTTCCTAAAGTATCTAAATAATAAAAATGTGTTTTATCAGTTTTGGGTATGTCAATTATTTTTTTACTAAAATGTCATTTTAAACTAGAAACACACACTTTGACCTATACTGATCACATCCATCCAACGTTAATTTTTTTTAAAGAGAAATCACTTTTAAGGGGAAAGTGGGAACCCTCACAACTAGCTAGTTTCAGAGCCAAATGATACGACATATCTATTAAAGAAAAGAGTGAGTTATTTGGAAGTGTTTTCCCTGAACAAAACCCAGGGAGTATCGTGTACCTTCATGTCAGGGAAGTCCTTCAAGGTGCCCTCGAAGAGAAGAGCCATATTGTCCCAGGATTTCTTGAGATCCTCTTTGCTAATATTCCCTAAGTTGTAGCCTCTAAGACGAATGCATGCCTGATTGTTAGTCCACTCATCTTGATCCTTTGTAGTAGCCACCTGGATCGGTCTATTCTTCTTCAAAGAATTGATATCCAAAGTTTACTCCAACAATTCCTCGTCCGAATGCATAAGAATATCCCTATGTTCCAACACAGAGACCATTTGGCACTGTGAGTCAGCTTTAGAAACCTCTTCACACTGCTTCCCCTGGACCCTCAGCTCCACACCGCCTGAAGAAGACTTAGGACAAGAAACATCACAACTTACCTGATCCGAGTCCTTGGAGATGGTGGCCAACTCCTATTGGGAAAAGGTCTTTGGACTTGTTCAGGGTTGAGATACCAGCCTTTGTAGAGGCCTTCGGGGACAACATTCCCTTTCCAGCAGATCTTGTAATAGGAGGGCTGGGGAGGTTGGAGTAGTCCTTCCTTCTGTGCTCCCTCCGGTTGTTCGAGATAAAGCCATTAGAATCCACGACTTTGTTTTTGCCTTTTCACATTGAGGATCTAAAATAGTCCTCCTCTATAACAAGCTCCTTGGGCTCGTCAATGTCTGAGGCCTCAACCATTTCCTCTTGGTATGTTTCTGCATCGGCTACAAGGTCCTAACCGTGATCCACCCCTGCAACCTCCTTACAATTGAGCCACTGATCTTCACCAAGCACTGCATACCGGTTTCGGGAGGTTCCGATTGGCCCCCCTGCTAAGAGTTTCTTAGCATAAGAGGGGGTCTGTGAAGCCTACTTAGTCTTGGCTGAGACTCCTATCTTCTCAAGACCAAGACCCATATATTGGAAAATGTTGGGATTGTCTTCCAAATCCAGGCATTGAGAGGCCTCCTTGGAAACATGACCTTTGCTATCAACCTTAGGTATATGGCATCATTAGATGTTTTATGAGCAACCTCCAAGAAGGAATGTGTAGATTCCTAGGGGGTTTCCCTAACTGTCTGCTCTTCCCTTTGACTGAACTGATCCATAGACGTAGGAAGGGGCCTCTTCCCATGCACTGCCCTGCACCATTGCATGTCATCGCCCGAGCTTCTTGCACCTAGGTCACGATGCAGCTGATCAAAAACATCTGAAACAAGTGGCCCCAAAACCTCTGGACCACCCTTCTTAGCTGCACCCAAAGAATACCCCCGGCCTTTGCACAAAGGAACCTTCCTGGAGAGGTCCTCGCCCAAAGGGATATGATCCCCCTTATCCTGGACAGCTAGGTGACCGTCCTTAAGAGAATCCTCTAAAGCATTCACCTGGGAACCAGGCCCATCAGACCGACCGAAGGGGTCGGCCTCATCAGAACCTGTAGCCTTCATCCTGTATTCGGGAAGACTATTCCCCTGTTGATTGCAACAGAAGCAAAACTTAGTCCAAGATTCATAGAAAATCTATTGGCAATACCTATACTACCCCTCAATCACGATCCACATGACTTTGGGAGGAGGCTGAGAGAGATCCATTTCAACACAAATCTGAGCCACAATCAGATGTTTTAGGGAAGAAGTCCGCCGACCATCACAAAGGAAGCATCCTATGTAATTACTTATCGACGGGAGTAACACTGGATTTTGGAAAGGCAGAGGAAGGCCAAGGAGATGAATCCAAATTGCTGTGGTAGAAGGATCCTGCCACATATAGAGGTCGAAAGACCAGCAGAGCAGATGAAAATGAAAACCTCTAACATATTTTCCCGGTCGAGACCACGCCCGCACAAGGTCTTCCTTGCTTGAGAAGCTAAGAAGAATTTGTTGTGGCACAAGCAACCCCACAACTGCCCGCTGAGCTAATCCCCATTCTTCATTCACAATCCTTTCAAACAAATCAACTGGGGGGAGACACTGAAAGAACCGAGCCACCTGAGACGAAGAGAGAAGCGTGGACACTTCGTTGAACTCTTATGGAGAAATCGGGACCACGAGTTGTCCATTAAGGACCCCCAGAACCTTTGGGGAGACGGAAATGCAAGGAAAGAAGGATTGATCCTTATATGAAGGCAACGAGATAGAAAACCTACCTCTATCCTGAGACCCCTGCTGAGAAGCGCCGTGAGGATGAGACCCCTCCCCCAGCAGGGGAGGGGCCGCCGCAGCCGTCATTGACACTAGGGTTTCATCGAGGAAGTGCGGAGGAGAGGCTGCCGCACGATCTATATCTGTTATTTTTTTTCCTTCTTTAATTCTCTCTTGTCCATGTTAAATAATAAAATATTCACATGTAACGATTACTTATAAAACTCAAAAATCACTGCACAGATGCATAATTATCAGAAAAAGGGAACAGAGCTAAATTGCCAAAGCTATGTATAGAAACAAGGGAAGATGTTGAAATCAGTTTGATGTGAGAATGATTCCTATATGTAAAAAAAGGAATTAGGAATAAATTTCCTAAATTATCAAGAAAATACAAGCACATTTTATTTTTTTCTAGTGAGTGACATTTTTTGAATTAAAATGTCGATTTTAAATTGTTAACGGACACATTGCGTCATATTGGTCACACTGTGCATCAAATTGATGTGAAACTGATTCCTACATGTCTCAAATAACTTATGGATCATTTACCTAAAGAATCAAAACAATAAAAATATGTTTTCTCAGTTTTGAGTATGTCAGTTTTCCTTTTTACAAAAATTAATGTCAATTTTAAATGAAAAGAAGCAATTGGAGTCATATTAGTCACATTATGTGTCGGATTGAGGTTTGGATTATTCCTACATTTACCAAAGTCTAAAAAATTATAAATGAAAATGTTACCATGTTTACATTGTCTTTCTATGTCAAAATTTCAATACTGTATATTGACTTGATTTTCTTAGTTAAAAAAACTTTCTCATTATTGAATGTCATATGAGAAAAGAATTTCAACAACGAGAAAGGTTTTATAGATAATAATATTGAATAAATATGTAGTGTTAGTAGTTTGACAAAGAAAGTAAATGAAAATGGAAAACATGATAACATTGGTAGAAAGAGTATTTTTATCTCTTTTGTGGCTTGTTGCAGATAGTTAAAAGAAAAATATGAATTCCCAAAATATCTGTAAAAAAAAAACTAAATTAGTATTAGATAAAAATGATAAGGAAATTAACATTAAAATAGTAGATACAATGATGACAAAATTAATTAAATAATTAGTAGGAATCCACCTTTTCCTGATGGTTTTATGCATTCTTGACACATTTAATTGTTATCATTATCTGAGTTATAGGCTCGAAGTTGAATCCCTAATAAAAATGAGTAGCTTCGAATAAACCACCCTAACTCGAAAAAAAGAATCTACTTAAACAGGAAAATAATTATTATATGAGTAATTCTAAAAATAAATAAATTAATCATAAATATGAAAAAATAAATTAATTTTATGGATAATGATTTTACTTTGCAAACACTACTGAACACAAGGATATACCGATGATTAAGTAATAATGATGATAAAATAAAAGCAAATAGATCCTGCCAAACAATCAATAAACGAGTGAGGAGGATGAGGAGAAAATAAGTTACATTGGATTGAATCTTTGAATCATCCTAGGGAAAGTAAATATATCCTATTGGGTTTATAAAATATTCATTTTGTATAATAAATAAATAAATTAACATAAGATATTCATTATCACAGGAGAATACCTCCCATTTGTGAGAATTACATGGATGGTAATATGTGATTCCTAAGGGTGGAACCAAAAGGAAATGTAAAATAATGATATGTTTTTTGATTGATTAATGTAAAACATACATATTGTTTATTAAATTTGTGATGAAATAAATTAAGTGATTTTTAAGATGTATTAATGTGTGGGATATCTTTTCAAAGATGGATATATTTTTTTTCATATGAAATAAATACAAGAAAGGATGAAATAAATGAATAAAATATTATTAGTGATCAGAATGTTTTGGAAAAAACTTGAAGGAGTAAGAATCTGCAAAAAAAAACTCATTTTTTCCCAAGTAGAGCCACAATCATTTGGATAGGTTGACAAGGATGATAATTTGATCAAATCTATGCTTGATGAGATTGATCTGAATAAGAACAATGTGACATGAGGATCTTGATCCAAATAAGAACAATGAAATCATCTTATAGATCAACTTGTTTCATATATTGTTCCAAAAGATGTCCATTAGTTTAAAAATACATGAGTTTTTAGTTAATTTTTTTGTCATAATTCTGTAAAACTCTTATCATAAAAGGTTATAGAAATGTATTGTAATGAAACATTCTTTTATGTCATGTAATTGAGATGGTCAAATATGTGGGACATAATATTACCATTAGAAGGAAATAAAAAATGGATTTAAGTTTATATTAGTAAACCATAAAATTCAATAGAATTAAGAATCCACAGTGAACATAGCATGTCATTAAATTATTAAATCCAAACTAATAAAGTTGACTTGAATTGGGATTCTAAAGGTGTAATGATTTTATCCATGAAAAATAATTTTTATTTCAACAAAATAGATTATATTAAAACTTATTTATTAAATTTACATCAGTCAATGCTAATATTTTTTTATCAAAATTATTTAAATCTAGTGGTATACAATTTATTCTTGAATGATTTAAAATATCCATTAAAATTTAATTAATAGAAAACTTTTCTTGTTAAATAAGTTACTTTTCAAAGAAAATATCAAATTTAGAAAAAAAATGATCAATCCTAAAGGATTGAGAATAATAAATTCTATCAATAATGTACTATTCTTCTACACGACATAATGAAACAATGTTTTGTTTCTTAAAACACCATGATGTTGAGGTTTTTCTTAAAAAATGACTCATTCTAATAGTTTATTTTCTAACTATATTTCAACAACCAAAATCAAAATATCAATTACATTTTACTTCAAAATCATTTTTTTAGTATAATATATTCCAAGGATTATAGAACCTTAAGCATATTTGATTTTTATTTTTATAGCATTTAAGTAATATTATTTAAATTCAAATTGAAATATTTCAAAAATAAAATCTGAAAACATTATATTTTTTCAAAAAGTATTTAAATAAATAAGACAACAAATTAAACATATTTTTATTTATTTTTATCATCTCATGTTACATATTCATTAGAATCATTTGATTATTAAATTTCATAAGTGAACCATAAATCTATCCTAAGCCTCGTGAAATATTTCATAGTTATACAAAATAAATCCATGAATTTTACACCATATTTCAATGCTCATTATCAAAGGAAAATATTTCATGAAAAAATCATTGTATAGTTGTTCCCATGTGTCAGATATTTCATCATCCATTTTTTGGAAACAACTTCTAGAATTACCTTTCAAATAGAAGGAGATAACCTTATATTTCTGTTCTTCTTCAATCAACCCTCTTAGTGCCAATTGTTTCACAACATAATATATGACCCCAGTGATGTTATAAATTTCATCATATAAGTGATTTTCTATGTAATATTCCAAATCAATGATAACACCAATCACTATATGGACAAATTTTTCCAAATTTGACTAATTAAAAGAGATAGATGTCGTAGAATATAGGCATTAGGATCCTATTAAACCTCACAAAAACATGACCCAACATTGGTTTTTCTGTAATTCAAGTCTCATAATACCAATGTTGTCCAAAGGAGACCCACATGATATCAGGGAAGACGATACTTCAATATATCTAAAAAATAATGATTTTTGGGTTGTTTTATTATTGGATGGTGGAACTAGACTTTTTGAGATACACAGATGTGAGATGAGAAGGTTCAGTGGATAACTGAAGGAAATTAGAGATATGAAAAAACATGGATTTCGTTCGACATGTGGTTGCGTTCCACCGTTGAATCGCTATAGAATTGGATTCGAGCCATGGAATAGTTGAAGCCTTGATTCTGGCCTAGATTTGAACTTGGATTCGACAACAAGGAACACCGGTAGTAGGTCACTTCCACAGAGATATTCAGATATCGCGAACTAATTCTCAATGGTTAGTGTTCTAAAAATAGATAATGACTTATTTATCATCACTTCAAAAAAAGCACAGATAAAGATACCTTTTATCAGTTGTAAGTTAATAAGTGGTGACAAAATGACTCTTTATCTGTTCTTTTTTAGTGCTGATAAATCTCTATTTTTATTAGTGCTAAAAAAGTGGTGATAAATATTTTTAATACTTTTATTAAAAATAATAGTTTTTAAAAAAGTATAATTATTATATATAATTATAATACTTATAATAATACTTTTTATAAAATAATAATTTTATAATTCTTTCAATATATAATTGTTTATTTTTAATAATATTAATACTTTTATTGAAAATTATATTTATATCATTATATATATTTATATAATTATATATATATATAAACATAGTAAATATATTCATTATTTAAATAAATTTATTATAATTTTATAATTATCTATTTATAATTATATATATACTTCTTTAAAAAATATTTTTTATTTATTTATAATTATATGTGTATAAAAATAGTAAATATACATTTATAAATATTTTTATTTATAAATATTTTTTTACAAATGTAATTTTAACATTATTAATGAATATTTAATCTTGAGTTCATGCATGTTAAAAATATGTAAAATTGATTAATTAAAAATAAGTACAACATATTGAAAATTGGATAAGTTTAATTAATATAAATCATTAAAAAATGGATATATATTGAAATAAAGATGAATACACATTAAGTATATTAAAACATAGTAAATAAATATATATATATAATAAATAATATAAATTGGTTAAATTCCAAAAAAAATATTTGTGTGTGTGTATGTATATAAAAATGTCTTAATTACATATATGTGAAATCAATATAATACGTTTGATTTATGTTATAAATTGAAAAATCAAACGACATTCAATTATGTCCATTACTCCATGTAATTAGTCAGAATTTTAATTAATATTAATTTTTAACTATAAACCATTATTCACTAAATATATTACTATTTAATGTAAAACATCAATAATATTTTTTATTATATAAATCACATTTATAAACATTAATATATATCTATATATATTTAATATATACTATTTATTAACATTATCAACAATCATCTAATTAATAAAATGTTTAATAATTTTCACAATTTAATTATTTTTATTTTTAATTTTTTTAATTTTCTTTTTGCATATATCTATATCTTTAATACATACTATTTATGAGTATTAATAATTTATATTTATAATAATAAATTTATTCAATTTTATCTATAATTAATTAATTAATTAAAATTTTAATATTTTTTTAATAAACTCATTTTTTATTTATTTAATTATTTCATTTTATTTATTCGGAACTTTATCAAGTGCTAAAAAAGCACTGATAAAGGATTCCTTTATGAGCACTAAAAAAATAGTGTTGATAAAGGGTACCCTTTATAAATGCTAAAAATAAAGTACTCATAAAGGGTACCCTTTATGAGTGCTAAAAATAATGTGCAGAGAAAGGGACCCTATATCAACGCTAAAAAAAGTGCTATAAAGATGCCAGTTATTAGTGGTTTTTATAGTGCTTCTAACACCAGCACTCTTAAACACTTTTTTTGTAGTAGTGAAACCCATGTTTAATCGCTACGGGCCACAAGACCTTCAGACCACCCAAGGCCATCAGGAGACAAGGCCTTTGAGCCACCTCAAGCCTTTAGGACATGGGATTTTGAGTCACAACGATCATGGATCAGCCCATGAAGGCCACACCGAGCAAGTCTCAGAAGAGGATGCAGAGCAAGCAGTAGCCACCAGAGCAGAGCCAACTGAATTGGAAGAATGAGAGGGTATGTCAATCTCCATCGGTACCAGGCACCATGTAGCTATGAATCAGGCAATGCTAGCCAATCAACAATGCGAGGTAGGGAGATAGGTTCTTTCAATGATGCAGATATTGGGGAGGGGTAATTCTAGTGCAGTTTGATTGGTAATTCGAGTCATGTATTGGGCATTGTGCCTATGGGCCTTCAGGTCAAGTACTGAGCCTTGTGCCACTGGGCGTATGGGTCATGTAAGAGTTCTCTCTCAACCTAGTTAAAAAGGGGATGATTCAAAATAAATAAAAATTCAAGGTCTTCGGGCCATTCAGGCAAAGGTAATTTTTTTTTGGCGTTGATAAAAGCTTTAAATAAAAATATTATTAATATATATAAAATTATAACATTTCTATTTAAAAAATGTTTATTTATTTACATTAATTAAAAAATGCATGTATATAATTAATATAAAAATGACATATTAAAATAAAATTTTTAATAATTAAAATATGTATTTAATTTTAAAAAAAGTATTTATATAATTATAAATAAATAAATATATCTAAATAATTATGACATTATAATAAATATATTTAAATAATTATAAAATCATAGTAAATATATTTAAATAAAAAATAAATTTATTAAATTTATAATTATATATATTTATATATTAATAAATATATTTATTTATAATTATAATTATAAATAAATAAAAATTTATTTATAAATATTTGTACATATTTATAAATATATTATTATAATAAATATATTTATTATATTTATAATTATATATATTTATATATATTAATAAATAAATAAATATATGTAATTATATAAATATATAAATATAATAAATATATATAATCAAATAAATAAATTTATAATTATATAAAAATATTTATAAATAGAATCATAAAAAAATAAATATATATTTAAATAATTATAAAATTATAATAAATATATTTAAATAATAAATATATTTATTATCTTTATAATTATATATACTTATTTATTAATAAATATATAATTATATAAATATATATATTTATAATTATAAATATATATATTTATAATTATAAATATAATTAAATATATAAACTTATATATTTTTAAATAAGATTTATATTACAATAAGTATATATATATAAATATAAAATATAAATATGATTTATATAACTTTTTAAAAAAAGAATATTGTTTTCATAACTCTATATATAAAAAATTATCAAATTAATATTAGTTAAAATGTTTAATAGTTTATTTATATACATTAATTACAAAATGTGGGTATAAATAAAATAAATAAAATAAATAAAATATATTAATAATTTATTTAAAAAATTATATAATATATAAATAGATATATTTATTTTTTTATATATTCTTATATTAAGTGCCCAAGGGTGTAGTTGAGTGGAACTCAACACACCTCCACTTCTGGAAAGTCTGGGGTTCAAACCCTAACCTGCACAAATTACCTATGGGTAACTGTTTTTGGGTGGAATGTTGTGTGGGGCCTGTCTACACGGTGGTAGGGCGACGTGATATGGGGGCAGTATGCGCGGATGACACGCACTGCGGTGGGCCTCAACAGTGAAGTGGAGTTGCTGGGTGAGCCTGATGCTGTGGTAATGAGTGGTGGCTAGTGGGAGGAGGACCCTATGGTACCAATGAGTTTGCTGGGTGAGCTGGCTGCTGCGGTGATGGGACGACGCCAGCGAGAGGAGGCCCTGATGCAACCGATGGGTGCTGGTTGTCAATAGTGGGCCAACCACTACAGTGATGGATGACTAGTGGGAGGAGGACCTGATGCAACCGATGGTGGGTGCTGGACATCGACGAGGCCTCGACGGTGACAAAATTGTTGTGGTGACATGCGAGGATGGTGCGGTGGGACGGACGGACTGCGTGAAGGCTGCGGGCAGTGGCCAAGAGGAGGTTGATGCGTCTTCTGCCGAAGATGGTGGGGATGACGCAGTGAAAACGATGAGATGTGGTTCTGATAATTCTTTTGGGTGAGGTACTGGTGAGTCAGGCTACAGATGGATGTGCTATGCACATGGCCTTCGGGTTAAGTAGTAGGCCTTTGAGCTTGATAACGGGCTTCATATCTAATGGGCCTTCGGGACATGAGCTAAATTAAATTAGGCTTGATTGGTGGGCTATCCCTGGAGGAACTATGGTCTGTCTTTACAACATGTGTGTGGGGTGCATGTGTTTAATATAATTATACCCCCAACCACCTAATATATATATATATATATTAATATTAAATAATTTAAAATATATATATGTATAACTGCATGTATGTATGTGCATGTGTGTATATATATGTGTGTATGTATATGTGTGTGTTGATATGTATGTCTGTAATCCATGTAAATGTTAAGAATTCACCTTTTACTTTTTTTGTAATTTATTTAATTTTATTTATTCAATTATTATTATATATTCATTAGTAATGTTAAAAATTTATTTAATTATTTTGTAATATTTATTTACACATATATTTATTCACTATATATATATATAATATTTTCAATAAGTTTTTCATTTATATGAATAATATTTATTTGTTTTTATTTATTAAGTTTTAACATTTAAAATATGTTTGAAATATATATAGTTAATATATTTAAATAATTTATTAATAATTTTTTAATTTAAAATTTTAATTATAAAATAATAAATATATATAATTTTAAGAAAATATTTATGAAATTATAAATAAATAAATTTATATTTAAATAATTACTAAATTATAATAAATATTTTTAAAAAATAAATATATTTATTATATTTATAATTAAATATTAATATATATATATATATAATTATTTATAAATACCTTTTAAATATATTTCTTTATAATTATAATTAAAAATAAATATATACTTATTTTAATATTTATAAAATTATAATAAATTTATTTAAATAATAAATATATTTATTAAATTTATAATAATATATTTATAATTATATATAAATACTTTTTAAAATATATTTAATTATAATTATAAATAAAAATAAATAAATATATATTTAAATAATTATAAAATTATAACCAATATGTTTAAATAATAAATATAGTTATTATATTTATAATTATATATATTTATATATCGGTATAAATATATATAATTATATAAATATATATAATTATATACAAATATTTTTAAATATATATATTTATAATTATAATTAGAAATAAATAAATATATATTTAAACAATTATAAAATTAAAAAAATATTTTTAAATAATATATATATATATAATTATATAAATATCTATAATTATATATGTATATATATTTATAAATATATTTATAATTATATAAAAATATTTATTTATCTATAATTATAAATATAAATAAATAAATATGTATTTAAATTATTATAAAATTATAATAAATATATTTAAATAATAAATATATTTATTATATTTATAACTATATATATAAAATATAATTATATATATATATGTAATTATATAAAAATATTTATAATTATATAGAAATATTTTTAAATACATTAATTTATAATTATAATTATATACCAGGAATGGTGGAGACCATGGATTGGAATCCATGGCCCAAAAAATTTATTATAAAATAGAAGGTACATAGGAGTGGAAAACGGGGATTAACAATGCTAAACAGTGACACCAAAAACATTATGAAAAACAAAATGGAATTCATCAGTCACCTTCTTCCCAGTATGTCACCCCTTCCCTGAGAACCATTTTGATCTATCGGGTGTCTGCCTCACTTCCATTGCCTATGTGGCTTCCAAGTATCATCCTAGTCATCCATAACCAATGATTTATCCTTCTCAAAATGAGGCTTAGTGCCTCTAGTAAATTCATTTTTTATTATATAAGAAGGTCCATCTTAATTTGAGGCATTAACCTTCAGATCAACATTAATCTTTTAATTAACATTCCTAGAATCTGAGGATTTTCCTTTAATCCAAAACGATTCAGGAGGATTGCTAAATTCCTCACAATAAGCTTCCCTATAGTGAAATCTATTGAAAATATCAAGCAATAAAAATTTATTTGTACACAGACTAGAAACTAGTGGGTCAAGAGTACCATCCCCAGCTTCTTCCTTCCTGTCCAGTGTGCCATCAGTGAGAATTCCCACTGCCTCCTCAAGAACTACCTGCTCCTGTTCCTGTGACTACTCAGGAAAGGCTTGTCTAGTCACAAATGGATCAACACTAAGCTTCCTAGAAGTCACCATTTAAAATCTGTCTTTATTAATAGGGGTATGCACCCCTTGAGTTGAGGCCACAACATTAGAGAAGGGATACTGAACAACATCACTAGGAGGTAGAGAAACAATAGAAATAAATACCAACTCCTTCATGGATGGAACAAGTTTTGAACTAGTTAGGTTAGTGGGTTTTGCCTACAAATGAGAGCTCTTCCCCCTCTTGGATACCTTCTCCCAAGCTTCCAATGAAATCTCCTCTTCATTATTACAAAAATCTCATATTCTTTGAGATAACAATGAATCAATTATCTTTTTCTTACCTTTTTGAGGGCTAGAGTCAAGTAATTACCTCTCTTGATTTAACTGCCTATCCACATCACCCTACATAGATTGTTCAAGATCCGAATGATCACATATATCCCCTAAACAATCCTCTACTTCATCATGAGCACAATCATCCCATGAACACAGATTCTCTTACATTCGTGGAGGACTCCCCTAATCCATATGAATAGGAATCCACAGATAATTTCTATCCAAACACTATGTTCCAAACTCCTTCACAATAGCCTCACCAATTTGAGGGTTAGTGTGAGTGGCTAAGCCCAACAACAAACCTTTATTTATAATGTTTTCATATTAACCAACACCATTATTCTTCTTCCCTTATTTAATTGAGTTCCTTGGAGTGCCATACTCCTTCTTCCTAGACTACTTGATCTTGGAAGAAAATGCTTGAAAAGTTCTTCTATAGTCTTTTTACACATGCCCCCAAAGACCAAATTTCAAACATTTCATGATTCTTCAACATGCATCTTTTAGATTCCCAATTGATCCAAACTCCTCACAAAGTTGAGGAAACTTTTCATACTCCACTCCTAGATTAATCTCATCATCACAAGTAGCTGAAATCAACTTGTCAATACGAGTTACATTGACCTAAAATTCCACCAGTATTATTGCGTAATGGCCAAATAAAACCATTTCAGTCACACCATCAAGGTGGATAGGAACACGTCCATTGAGGGCATATAGATGAATCCAGACCTACACAAACGTGTTCTTTATATTGTCCAAGTTAAAGTCATATAACCATTCATGAACAAGGAATGGACGATGCTTGAGAAACAAAGATCCAAATCTCCAATCACTCTTCTTAAGATCCTCATAGGGAAAAAGACAATAATAGAATCCAAACCCAAGAGAGACATAGTTCCTGTTAGAAAATCTCCATAAGAATGAGATTTGACATACCAAATCATCTTGATGCTAAGGCTTTTCACCCAGATGAATAACCGACCTTCCGACAATCGAATAATTATATTAAGATATTTTTAAATATATATTTATATATATTTAAAAATATATATCGTAATATTTATTTAAAATTATATGCATTTAATTTTTTTAATTATATTAATTATATACATTTAATTTTTTTAGTTATATTTATTATATTATTAAAATTATATCTTTATCATCACTAGAAAGCGATGATAAAATGTATCATTGTCAGCACTAGAATTTTAGAACTAATAAATAGTAGTTTTATTAGTGATTACTATTTTAATACTGATAAAAATACTATTTACTAGTGATTTTTTGAATGTTCTGATAAAATCCTTACCCATTCTTATACAAATAACCCTAACATAGTATCCTCTCTCATACTGTTCAAGCTCTCATAGAACCCAAATACTGCCATCTCTGTCACTCTTCATCAACTGTCTCGATGAATTGATCCTATCCAAATATAAGGTATGATCTAATTTATTTTTAGCACCTGAAGACCCCCTACTCACTGCTTGACACCACCCTAATCCCATTTTAACATGAGAACACCGACTTTTCCTTGATAATATATAGTTAATGCTCAAAACACACCCATATTTGTTTTCCTTCATAAGATGTATGAGGATGATCTATTGTATCATCATATTCATTGGTCTTCTATAGTCCACAATTTTTCTCTTCTCCAGACTTGTTACCTGAATCACATGGTTCAAACTCGAATGTTGTTCATCTCTAGTAATTTTTTATTTGATATTTTATATCCCTAAAATTATTTCTAGCTCAAGATAAAACTATTTAGTTTCATTATCTCTTCCCACTGTAGATTACCTGTGAAAACTTGGGCCTGATAATAAGGCATAATAAACCCATGAATAGAATGAATAAAATGAATAAAAAGAAAGACAATGTGAAAATTTCTTAATTATACTAGGAATTATAGGTAACCAACTCTAAGAATGATGTCAGAAATTTGGTATCCCTTTAAGGGTGTCGTTAATTTTAAAAGGGTAGTCAAATTATGAAATTTTTAAAAAACTCAAACTAACAACTATATAGTGAATGTATTACACAGAAAGATGGAGCATATAAACTTTAGATATGGTTTTAAATAAATATTTATAAATTAAGTGATTGATTGAGAGAGATAATTTTTAAAAAAAATCAGATTTAGATGATGTTCCATGTTTTTTAGTTTCTATGTTTTTCATACTAGTTAATTAAATAATTGAAGTCATTATTGATGTTTATTATCAGATTTTGGACCAAGAGAACCCTTGTTCTTCATATTCTCTACCTATAACTCAATAATTCTCCATTCATTTGATGAACTACTTTAGGTGATTAATGAATTAGTTTTCATAATACTATATTTAAACATAATTACTTTCCAACCATGTTTCCTAATCGATTTTTTCACTAATTTTCTGTGGATTTTATGTAATATTTTCATTGTTTCCAAACTATATTGATTATATAATTCCCATGTTATTTAGGTGATGCTTGATTTTATAAGTTTTAAATATTGGTTAAAAATTGAAAAGGATTGGTTTTGAAAATAGTTAGTGAGTTTTCTAAGGACTTTTTAAAATGAATTTTGTGTTTTATTTTAAATAATTTTTTTAATGAGTAATTTTTTCTGTTAAAAAGTGATTTTAAATATAGGGTAACCTGATTTTTAGTGGTGAATATCATTTTTAAAATCTAATAAAAAGTGTCCCAATGATTTATTAGGACAAGATTTATCATTTTTTGATAATGTAAATGGGATTTTAAGGGTAAATGATTGGTTTTAACGTTAATAGATTGGATTTTATATGATGTTTTAGAATGAGGAAGATATTTTGGATTTCAACGATGATCTTAATAAAGGATATTTTAAACTTAACATTGACTTTAAAATAGAGTTTTATGATTTGAAATTAATGTGAATAGATTCAAATGGTTTTAAAAGGGGAATTTTGAATTGTTTAGAGATTATGAATTAATAATTATTTTGAATTAATATTTTTGAATTAGTAAATTTTAATTTATAAGAAGTATGAATTAATCATTTTGAATTAATAATTATTATATAATTATTTTATGATATATATATTTATAATAAATATATATATTTATTTAAAAACCAAATATACAATTTAAAATTATAATATTTTTTATTTGGAATAATTGAGTATTGAAAATATATATATTTAATATGGGTTATTTGTTTAATATTTTGAAAACATTTATTTTCTTTTATTTTCTTTTATTTTAAAAATTGTCACCAAATCTGATGGAGATAAATTTCAATCATTTATTTTATTTTACTAAAATTTATATCAAAACATAATGAAAGAAATAAAATTAAAATCATTTCATTGTTTATTTTTTTTAAATGTTAAAATTTTTATTAATATATTTGTATTAGTTTAAAGTTTATTTAATTTTTTTTCTTGAAATTATAATTATATATTAAAATCAAGGTATGTGATCACTTGTGATTCATTGTCCCCCCTCTAATTTATTTGTTTTTTTTAATTTTCCCTTATGATTTGAAAATCAAATGTGTAATCGATATTATTTGTCCTCAATCTACCTATTTTCTTCCTAGTATCCCTCCTAATCCCATGGATTAAAACCACAATGTTTTTTAACACATGTCATATTAAATTTTTGAGACCTCTGAGACACACAAAATTACACCTCATACATAATATAGATTGATAATAATACCTTAAAAAGGTCATGACACTAACTCCATCCAACCCATAGGATATCCATCATGACCCCACTCCCACAACCTTGGACTGAACGGAAGATAAGAGATACTAAAATTAATTCGTCAGACCAAAATAGGATGTATATAAATTGAAAATGGATAGATTCATATCATATAATGAAGGAGTATTAATATGGGGTGAAAGAGTTCATCAAGTTTTAAAAATATCATGCATATTACCCCTCTGAAATCCTTTTTCCATGTTTACGTCATTATTATTCAAGACTAATAAGTCCATATGAGTTCAAAGAACACTTTATATATCTTAAAATAGATCAAATTTATAAATTTTGGGCTAAACATGCGTCAAAAGTGAATGTAGCTATTGATTAAATAACATTTCATTTTATGGATCATCTCATATGATTACAAGTGTGGATAATGAAGAAGACTATATCAAGGATGTGATTACAATTTTGAATAATGATGAAGATCACATTGAGGAAATAAAAAATGAAAATTAAAGATTAAATTCATGATTTTTCAATTTTTTTGAGAATTTAAGGAGTCGTGAAAAGACTCATTTGTATGATGGTTATACTAAATATATAGAATTTCATCCATACTGAAGCTGTATATTTTATAAGCTTGAAATGGATGGAGTGACTCCAGTTTTACTAAAATAATTTCTTTCTTGAATGATATTATCCTAGAAGATAATGAGAAACCTAGATAAACATATGAAGCTAAACAAATGCTACGTTCAATGTGTATGATCTATGAATGAATAAATGCCTATCCAAATGACTGTATACTATTTCTCAAGGACCAAAAATCACTTAAATAATTCCAAAAGTGTGATATTTCTCAATATAAGAAAGATGAATTGGGTCCTAAGAAAGTTATATGGTATATTACTATCATTCCAAGGTTTGGGCACCTATATTGAAGTGAGGAGGATGTAAGGAAATTTACATGGAACACATATATAATAAATAAATATAGTAAACTTCATCACTCAACATACTCTCCTTAGTGAAAAAATTGACCACAACTATGTTGGATTTGGAAATGAGATAAGAAAACTTTTTCTTGTTCTATCTACAAATGGAGTGAATCCTTTTGGTTTTCAAGGAAGCACTCACAGTATATGGCTAATTATGTTTATAAATTATAACTTCCTACCATGGTTATTTATGAAATGAAAATACATTATCTTATCTCTACTTATATCAAGACCAAAAAACTAGGTAATGATTGTGATGTTTATTTAGCTTCATTAATCGAATATTTGAAATTAATGTGGTATTCATGTCATACATTGTATGATTCTTATAGAAATGAGGATTTCACATTGAGATCCATGTTTCATAGAATGATAAATAAATTTCCTAATTATAGAAATTTATCAAGATATAGAATTAAATTAACTCAGGGGTGGTCCATTTGTGAACAAGGTACATAATCAATTAGGTTAAAACATTAATTGAAGTCTGTGTTTCTAGGACATCACAGATTTCTACCTTGAAAACATAAGTGCCAATATTTTAATAAATCATTTGATAGGATTACATAAGAATATACAACACCATCTCTACCAATAGGTGATCAATTGTTTGAGAAAGTAAAAGACATGGACAATACTTTTGGAAAATATTTTTCAAAAAACCTTATGAATACTTTTGGGAAAAGGTGATCAATTTTTTTGAATTTACATACTAGAATTTCATGTAAATAATTTTATTGATGTTATGCATGTTGAAAAAAATGTATGTGATAGTTTCATTGACACATTAATAAATGAACTCAAAAAAACCAAGGATGTAATTAAGGCTAGGTTGGACATGATTAACTTGGTAATATAGGACGATTTGGTGTCAATGAAGGGTGAAAAGCATAATTTTATTCCTCCATCTTCATAAACTCTTTACAGGAAAGAGAGATATTATTTTTTCAACTTCTTGAATAATGTAAAGGTTACAGTGGGGTATTCATCGAATAAAAAGAATATGTTTTCAATAACTGATTTAAAGTTAAAGGGTTTGAAATCACATGACTGTCATGTTTTGATGAAAGATATAAATACTGTAGATTTATATTAAATTTCGTACAAGAATGTTTTTCATACACTAACCAAGCATTATTTTTTTAAAAGTAATATGCAGCAATGTTATAGAACCGTCTAAATTTAATTCTATGGGAAAGGAAATTTCCATCAAATTACACGAATTGGAAATGTTCTTCCCACCCACATTCTTTGATATGATGGTTCATTTGATGGTTCACATGGTAATAGATATTCAACTATGTGGCCCTGTACGTTATATATATATATAACCCATTGAACAATATATGAGGAATTTGAAAGGGTATGAAGAAATGGAAGTTGTACAGGAGGTTTTATTGTAGAGAGATATATTTTTGAGGAATACTTTGAACTTCATACTAACTACCTGTCAAGTGTGTAAAGAATTGGTCTAAAAAAATATTATCACACTAGATGGATTTTGGGTGAAGGAATTTCTGGAATAGATGTTGTCACAATCACTATTATATATTGGGAGTCAGACAACCTTTATATTTTTCATTATAGTTTATAGGTTTCCACATATATTGAAACCCAAAAAGAAATTCTTAGGAATTTTAATCCATCAAGGGATGAAAGTTGGATATTAAATAAACATAATAAATAGTTTATAGGATGGTTTTTAGACTATATTTTTACGGACTCAACTAAAAATACAGATTCAATTTTGGAATGACTTTGATGGCTAGTCAGAGGACCAGGTGTTCATATATTATCTTATAATGGTTATGTAATTAATGGTTATATGTTATATAAAAATTACTATAATGAATACAGTACAATAAAAAATATAAAAGTTACACTTATGGTTGAAGTGATGCATGTATATGGTAACAGAAAAAAAATCCAATTTTTGAGAATGTGTCATACTTTGGAATCATAAAAAAATATAAGAGTTATATTATACAACATTAAAAGTACCAATTTATCATTGAAAGAGGGATGATAACAAGAGTGCTATTAAAATTATGAATTAGGATTAATGAATGTGTATTTCAATAAGTAAGGGTAAATATAAAAACTTTTTATAATGGAATCATAGGAAGTACAAATATTTTATGTTGTATATCCCGCAAAATAAAAGTGGTTAATTATTCTGTTATCAACCAAAAACCACTGAATGGTCAAATGAAAATTCAACCGATCATGTCCCTTTCATTGGGAATTTTCAATAATTTTATAATGGTACCAATATATATGGTTTATTTGATATTATAGGATACCAAAATGAAGGGTTTCAGATACTCGATAGACGGGTAAAATCTCTTGAACCTTTAAAAAAAGAGAGTTCAATAATCAGGTAATATTTTTTTGTAATATACATTGAGTTACCTCATATTATTATCTATTCACTAATCAATTTATATAATCAAAATTATATGTTCAACCTCTTATATAGATAATGTATTATATACATTCCGATGCTCCTAATCATGAGGATCAACATGTTTCTAAACCTATTGGTGCTCCCAATATATAGGAACAAAAACCCTTTTCACATGTCATTGATACCAATAAATAGGAACAACATATTTGTGATGTTGAACCTATGTAAATGGTATATGTTGAAAAAATAGCATCCTAGAAAAAATAGAGCACTGTAGTGTGATAATGTTAGAAAAAATTATTAAGGAAAGAAAAAAAAACATCAAATTCGAGGTTGGATGGAATGCACATGGCCAATCTGTTAACCCGAACAAGGCCATGTTCAGTAGTTTCAGTAGACTATCCACTCAACAGTGCATGCCTGTTGATATAGATTCATGGAAAAATTTCATTCATACACACAAGAAATTTATTTGGGAAGATATTAGGGTAAAATTATTATATAATTTATTTATTTCACTAAAATAATAATAATGAAACCATTACTTAATCTTCATTATCACTTATAGAGTATATTTAAAGTAGATAAATCCCAAATAAAATTTTAATTAATGAATGATGGAAAGTATCCTAGTGGATTTCATACAATTATTACAAAGATTCATCTCAAAGATGTTAAAAGGGAAATAAACCTTCACCCACCACAGATCTATGCACACCTGATAAGATAAGAAGCTTGGGATGAATTTATTGGCCATCTTGAGGAGACATATTTTCAGGTACATTGTGATCGATAATATATTGATTGAAAATATGTATATTAATCACTTTTATTAATAATTATTAATTTATGAAATAGAATCCGAGTGATGAAAATAAGAAATGGGAATTAAAATCAATGTACCCCTATCGTAAAGGAAGTATGTGGTATGCTTCAATTGAAGAAAAAATGGTAAATATTTTAAATTTACCTTAATAATTTAATGTGAAAAAATAATAATTATGTTCCTCTATTTATATACAGATTAATGAATCTAAATCCAAATCCAATTCTATCTCACATCATGTGCTATGAAATGAGGCACATGTAAATAAATAAGGGATACTAATAGATGAAAACACACAAAAAGTGTGGGTAGCATGTGTGAGTATAACATAATATAAAATTTGTTTTTCTTTAAATAATTACTATATAAAATTGATTACATATTTTACTATATTTTTTTATCTTAATTAAGAAAAATAATAATCATCTGTTGTATTGGATGAACAAAAACTATTAGCGGCCTCAAAGTGGTAAGAATAGTATATCCATGTCATAGGTGTCGATTTTGGGGTGACACCCAGAGTATATTTTGAGAAAATAAATGAAAATGGGGTTGAAGATAAGGGAATGAAAGAGTTTTAGGAATTATTAGATACTCTTGATGAAAATTTTTATTGGTAGTCGCATTTTCTAGAAAATGTTATGGGAGGGAATCAATGAGAAGAAACAACATAAGAACAACCACTGCATGAAGATCCCCTAACCTCCACTAGTTTTGAGGTGATCCATTAACCTCAAAGAGCTATCTTAGATAGGTAATTTATATATTCATAATTGTTTATGTGAAATGTAAATAAGGAAGACACTGATATGTTTCCTATACTAATTTTATTTAAGGTGAGATGATTGTGATTTATACCTATCAACACCCACCCATCGCCTTGTTGATAGGGTTATCATGTTCAATATCAAAGAAGATATTATAAATAATAGAAAACATACAATAGTTCATGTGAGAGTAGTGATTAATGTAGATCACGATCTGGAACTAAGCTAATTTTTCTAATTGATGATGTAGATATTCATATGGTTGAGAAATATATTTGAATATTCATAGAATGGCTGTTATATCTTGTAAAAAATATTTTGACAAGGAGGTATTCATTTAAAATTTATTTATCATGAAAAAAATTCAAAAATTAATGAAAAAGGTCCAAAATAATGAATATTATTATAAAAAGACAAAGGGAAATGGGTTAAATGGAAGGTACACAAAAAAATATTTAAATAATCAACCATCCAATCAAAAATATCTTCATAAATAACCTTTAACCCACACATTAAACTTCCACCTTTACTAACAATAACGGTTCATGCACATACAAGGTTAAAATGTGGTACTAATGTCATAGTTTATTTTGAATAATACAAGTATAGAGAGGGAATTATATAATATAATGATCTTGAGAATGTAAATGAAATCATAAAGTATGAATGACTAGGAGTACCGGTTATAAATGTTTACAAGATATGTGTTTTTATGATTTGTTTTCTAATAAATGATCTAATATGTTAATTATTACAAAATACAATTCACATTTTTTTTGGTGTATATATAAAAAATATTTTAAGGAAAATTATATGAATATAAATATGTACTCATTAGTCCTTACATAACTTTTATAGAAGAAATCTCATTGGATTCAAATCAAATTGACGGAATATTAGAAAAATGGCTGTAGTGTTTGAAAGAAAACTTACAGATGAAAAAATCATCATATTACAAATGATTTAGGGGTAAAAATCTACACTTTAATCAGATGAAATATATTTTCATTCCTTTCATTAATTATTTATTTTTTTTGGTAGCATTGGTTACTCATTGCTATCAATTTGGATACTCTACAGATTTATTTTCTTGATTATGACACAAATACCCAACAAACTGACCACATGTGATGATGTTGTTAAATTTTTAATACACTTAATGCAATGTTTTAGAACTAAAATTCAAGTTATATATTTTAAATTATGTTTAATGGGAATTATATTATGATATGAAGATGTTTAAAAATCATCAAAATCATGGAATGATCACAATCTATGAGAAAAAGAATCCTATCAACCTCTACAATTGGATAAGTATTAGGGTATATATAATAATATTTCCCTATAAAAACATAAATCAAAACAAATTACTTATTTTTTTCAATATTTATACAGTGTCCGAAACAAACCAATGACAAATATTGTGGTTATTATGATTGAAAATTTATGAAATATATCATATAACATCAAAAAATGATAATCCTAAAAGTGGTACTTTCGAAGATAATTACTATTTTATTTAAAATATTTATTAATAAATTTTTTATTTATATTTTCAAGTACTAACTTGAATTTAAAAATTATTTGTATTCACAAAAGGAAATATATTTATCAAGAAATTACTGGGCATCATGCCTACTGTCAGAAGGTACACATTTATCATGAATATGTGACTTCCTACTACTTATTTAGTTTATTTTCTCAACATTTTATCTACTTTTTTTAATTAATTTCTTTATCATTTTATCAAATAATTATTTTGTTAATTTTCACAAAGATCTTAAAGAAATGACTTCGTTAACAAGGATGATTCGCTCATGTACTATAATTATACACTCAATAAGGATGATTGACTCATGATGATGAAATTATCTTTTTATTCTCTTATTCATTCAACATTATGGGTTATTAAAAAATAATATAGTTAGATAGCCCAGAATGTTGAATTAATTTAAGGTAAAAATACATGGTGGAATCAACCATACCTCAATATGATACATGATGTACTCAATATGACTCAAATTTTTTGGTTTCAGTTTAAAATCAAAATTTTATCAATGTATTGTTTCATATTTATGTTTAATTTATTTCTTTATAGTATTACTAACATAAGAATTTTTTTCTTGTACTGGTGGATTTTTTTTGAGTTGGGATGGTTTGTTCGAGGCTACTCATTCTAGTGAGAGATTGGACTTTGAGGATGCAACAGAGATAACACGAAAAAGGAAAAGGATTAATAATGTATACATGCATCATGAATAGGTGAATTGAAACTACTTATTTTTTTAATTATATCATAATTTTATCTGATATTTTAAAGTTAATTTCCTCATCATTTTTATCTAATACTTATTTAGTTTTTTTAAAGATCTTCTAGTAAGTCATAATTTGATTTCAATTATCTACAACAAGATAGAATTGAGAGAACATGGTCCTTTTGTATGGAAGAGGAAACCCCATGATGTCTGGAATGTGAAGTGTTTCAGGAAGAATGGGGTTTCCTCTTACATCAAAATAGAAAATGTTATCCATTTTTTGGCTTGTTGTAGATAGTTTAAAGAAAAAATCACATCACATACTCAATGAGATTCACCTTAATATGACACACAATGTGGTCGATATGACTTGAGATGTGTGTTTTTAATTTATAAATTACATTTTAGTTCAAAACACACATAACTTATTAAAAATTGAGAAAAAACATTTATATTATTTTAATTGTTTATAAAAACTATCCATATGTCATTTTTGATGTGTAGAAATTATCCTCACCTCAATATGACACACAGTGTGACCATTATGACTCAAAGTGTGAATTTTTATTTAAAATTGAAATTTTAGTAAAAACGATAAGTGACATACTCAAAATATAGAAAGAAAATTAATATTGTTTTGACACTTTAGTAAAATAATCTACAAGTCATTTATATCATATAATAATCATCCACACCTCAATCTCATACATGGTGTTCCTGATATCACTCAAAGTGGCCATTATTAGTCTAAAATTAACATTTTAGTTCAAAACTTTTTTCACTCACTAAAAACCAATAAAACATTCTTATATTTTCTTGATAATTTAGTAAAAAAATTTATAATTCATTTATAATATATATGAATAAGTCTCATGCCAAACTAATACATGATGTGATCAATATGACTCAAAGTGAATGTTTCTAGTTTAAAATGATATTTTAATCAAAAAGAAAAGTGACATAATCAAAAATGAGAAAATTAATTAGGATTGTTTTGATAATTTAGTAACATGATCCATAAATCAGTTGTGATATGCAGGAATTATCGACGCCTCAATTCGATGCACAATGTGATTGGTATGGCTCGAAGTGTGTCTTTTTATTAAAAATTGACATTTTAGTAAAAAACACAAGGGACATACTCAAAAAATATCAAAAAGATTCATATTGTTTTGATACTTTAGAAAAATGATCCATAAGTTATTTTTGATAAGTAGAAATCATCCAGAATTCAATACGATATATGGTGTTCCCAGTATGACTCAAAGTATCCATTATCAGTTTAAAAGTGATATTTTAGTTCAAAACATGTGTCACTAATTGAAAACAAAAAAAATGCTTTGATTATCTTGATAATTTAGGAAAACTATTAATAAGGCATTTATGACATGTATAAATTAGTCTCACATAAAAATGACACAATGTGACCGGTGTGACTCAAAGTGAATGTTTTTAGTTTAAAATTACATTTTAGTAAAAAACGCAAGTGAAATACTCAAAAAAGATAAAAACACATTTAGATTATTTTGATACTTTAGTAAAATGATCCATAAGTTATTTGTGATGTGTTGGAATCATCCTCACCTCAACCCAACACACACTGTGACCGGTATGAATCCAAGTGTGTCTGTTTATTTAAAATTTATATTTTAGTAAAAAAGACAAATGACATAATAAAAACTAAGAAAAAACATTCATATTATTTTAATAATTTTTTAAAATGATCCATAAGTCATTTTTGATATGTTGGAATTAGGAAAACCTCAATCCAATTCACAGTGTGCTTAGTATGACTCAAAATTTCTATTATTAGTTTAAAATTAACATTATTGTTCAAAATGTGTGTCACTCACTGAAAATTGAGAAAACATGCACTTATTATGTTGATAATTTATGAGCATTATTCATAAGTCACTTGTTTTTTTAGGAATCAATCTCACATAAAACTGACCCATGATGTGATTGGTATGACTCAAAGTGTATGTTATTAGTTTAAAATTGACATTTTGGTTCAAAATGTGTGTCACTCACTAAAAACCAAGAAAAAACACTCTGATTGTGTTGATAATTTTTTAAAATGATTCATAATTCATTTTTATGTGTAGTAATAAGTCTCATATAAAACTAATAGGCGATGTGACATGTATGACTCAAAGTACATGTTTTAAGTTTAAAATGACATTTTGGTAAAGAACACAAGTGAAATAATAAAAACTAAGAAAACAAATTTGGATTATTTTTTATACTTTAAAAAATAATTTCATAGGTCATTTGTGATGTTTAGGAAGAATTTATACCTCAATACGACATATAGTGTGACCAATATTAGTTCAAGTGTGTCTTTTTATTTAAAATTGACATTTTAGTATAAAAATCAAGTGTCATACCCAAAATAAAACAAACACATTCAGATTATTTTGATAATTTTTTATAATGATCCATAAGTCATTTGTCACATCTAGAAATTATCCACATCTAAATATGATACACGGTGTTCCCGATATGACTCAATGTGTTCGTTATCAGTTTAAAATTGACATTTTAGTTCAAAACATGTGTCACTCACTAAAAACTGAGAAAACACACTTCAAATGTGTTGATAATTTAGTACATTGGTTTATAAGTCATTTTTGATGTGTAGAAATTATTATCACTTAAAACTGACACATGTTGTGACCGATATGACTCAAAGTGTGTGTTTTTAGTTTAAAATGATATTTTAGAAAAAGCAAAGTGACATACTCAAAACTGAGAAAACACATTAGAATTTTTATGATACTTTAGGATAAATATCCATAAGTAATTTGTGATCTGTAAGAATTAGATTCAACTCAATGTTATGTACGATTTGACAGGTATGAATCCAAACTTGTATTTTTTATTTAAAATTAAATTTTAGTAAAAGGCCAATTGACATAATCAAAATCGAGGAAACCCATTATTATTATTTTGGCACAGTAGGAAAATGATACATAAGTCATTTTTGACAAGTATGATTCACCCAAAACTTAATTCGAGACATGATGTTCCTGGTAAGACTCAATGTGTCTTTTATCAGTCTAAACTTGAAATTTTAGCTCAAAATGCGTGTCACTTAGTGAAAAATGAGAAAGTGTGCTCAGATTATCTTGATACTTTAGTACAATGATTCATTGGTCATTTTTAACATGTAAAAACTGGCCTCATGTCAAACCAACACATGATGTGACCAGTATGACTCAAAGTACATGTTTTTAGTTAAAAAAAAAATTTAGTGAAAAGGACAAGTTAAATAATAAAAACTAATGAAACATATTGAGACTATTTCGATAATTAATAAAAATGATCTGTAAGTCATTTTTGATGTGTAAGAATTATCCCCACCTCAATCTGATGCATGATGTGACCCGTATGACACTAGGGAAATCCTTTTATTTAAAATTAACATTTTATTCACGTATTATTTCATATTATGTTTAATTTATTTCTTTATAATATTACTAACATAAGAATTTATTTCATATATGGGTGGATTATTTTTCTTGATTTGGGGTGGTTTGTTCAGAAACTGATACCATGATCATGCTTTTTTGAGAGGGGTTCAGGTGACAAAGACAATGAAACATTTATATTTTTGAAATTTGTTATAGTACATGCTAATTTAGTTATATAAAACATTGTTTGAAATGTCTATAATATAGTTTTTTAATGTATTTGTGTTTTAATAACTTTTTCAATTAAATTAATATGAAATTTATATCTATAGGTTGATACAACAGTGTGTTGTAATTCAAACAACACACTACAGTAGTAGGTCCTTTATCAGTGCTATTTCTAGTGCTGATAAAGGACCCCATTTATTTTCACTAATGAAAGAACTGATAAAGGGTTCCCTTTATCAGTGATAAAAATAGCGATTATAAAGAGGAACGTTTATCAAAACTAAACTAGAGATGATAAAATACAACCTTTATCACCTCATTTTTTAGCACTGATAAAGGCCCCCCCCTTTATCGGGGATTTTTTAGCAATGATAAAGGGGTACCCATTTTAAGGATGCTTAAGAAAACAACACTTTTTTTTCACTTTTAAAGCCTATTTTACTCACTATTAAAGGTAAAATCTATGGTAGTGTAGGGAGAATGGATTATAGACCTAAAACAAAACACACCCCTAGACACCTTAGTGGATAAAGAATCATACTTACCCAAAAGGAATGTTAAACACCCACATGACATACTTTATTAAATATTAATGGTCTGAAGGACCTAGTGGCCCAAATGACATTACATGGCCCCGAAGGACCAACTTATTGTGGGAAAAGGGCCAGTAAGTAGATGACTCAAAGACCTTGAGTGATTAGTCTACATAATTTTGTGTCACGAGTCATAACTTCACGTCGTTCCTTGTCAGTAGTCATTACAAAAAGATACCAATCTAAAAGCCGCATCACCTCTGCTATGAATCACTGCATCATGCTGGCCACTAACACTGTAAAGACCTATAAAATTCAAGGGAAATTTTTTCTTAATTTTCTTTGGGATTTTACAAGAACTTAGTTTCTGACAGCACCTGATTCCGAGGCCCGGTGAGCCTGGAATAATTCTCCGAAGTTTAGCTCGGGTATGTTCAGTGAACGAACGAGCGTGTTTTCCTAACTTTTGAACAGGTGCTCGGAAATGAAATCCGAGGGTATCGATGAAACCGCAACACCAATAATTGCTTAGGAACACCTTTTCCGGAGTTGCGTTTGCTCAGGTGTGGTAATTAAAATTTTGGGTAAAGTAAAGAATAAAATAAAATGGTGCAACCAATTTTATTTTTATTTAAAGTAGTTTAACCTAAGATAAGTGGCTGGAGTGGGACCCACTATATCCTACTCCACTAGGTAGGATATTTGTGGAGTGGATCCCACATGAGCCCCACCTATTCAACTTCCTCAACCCCCCTCATTTAGTTTGTAACTCACCCGCACCCCCCATTAAATGAAAAGTCAACTTATTAATTGATTAACTTATTCAAAGTAATTAATTCTTGAATTCTATTCGAATTTCAATTTTTAAGTTGGATTGTGTGTTAATTAAATAAGACAAGGTCTTATTTAATTAAGTTGGAGTTTGGTTGTGCGGGGAGAATTGGGAGAGGATTCGATCAAGTCTTGAACTTCATCTTCCTCCTTGAAGAACACGAAGAACGCACCGTCACCGACGAAGAATGGTGGTCTTAGATGAAGAACTCTGTCACCGTAAAGGGGAGTTCGTCGTACCGTCTTCTTCCCACTCCGCAGCCGGTGAGAGATGCCATCCTCGGAGATCGACGACGTGACTCCGTGTACCGCGATGCCGTCTTCCGCGACGTCCCTTCCCCATGAAGAACCTTCATTCAACAACACTTGAGGTAGGGGTTATTTTCTACTTCGTGAATACTTTTGTCGCCGTTCATCTTTTTCAAATTGGGCCACCTGTTATCGCAATAATGGGAGGAGGTCAGACCGCACGAACACGGCCGATTCTCCTCCCCCCTTGATGCTTGAATTTGTTGCGGCACGAGCAAAGGCAGCGCGGTGCTGTTGCACCACGTGGAAATAATGAAGAGTGGGCGAAGAAGCGCGACGCCGTCGCGCTGCACCGTTGAAGTGGAACAAATCCGCGGCGCCGTCGCGCAACGCCGAAGAACCTCGAAGAGGCCGCGGCCGGATCGGGACCGCTGCAGAGGGGCGCGACGCCATCGCGCAGCGCCGATCGGACAAGGCCGCGGCCTATGGCCGCGGTGGTGCGGGAGTGACGGCCGGAACCACCGGCTGCTGGAGCAGGAGGGCGGGACCGCGGCGGTCCCGCGACGGTAGCAACCAGCCGGGCGGACCAGGCCGATAGTTTCAGGGAGAGACCTGGGGTTCGTAACCCCCGGCTAGACAAAGAAGAGTGGCCCCCCACGTGGGGGCCGCTGTTACACAAACCGAGGGGGCAGCGCCCCCCCCCTGCCACTCAGCTCGGCGTGGCCGAGCTGGCCACACGGGCCACACGAGCACACCAGGCCAGGTGTAACACCCCGAGCTTCCACGATACGCCTCTCTTTCAATAATGCAATAGCTTGCATTGTACGCAAGTTCGAGTTCTAACACACCGCAACTAATCAAAGTAGGCGTTATGAATAGTAATAACCACCTTTTAAATTTATAGAAATTTTATATTTCAAAATGGACTTCATTTTTGTATTCCTAATATTGAAATTAGCCTATGTTGAATTTTTTGTAATTTTCTGAGAACTTCCAAATTTTTATGAATAGTGAAAAATACTTAAAACAACTTTTTTAATAAAAATAATTTATAGTGATAAGTTATACTATTTAGTGGTTTTAAAGTATAATTAGAATATATTTTTACCATTTTATCCAATGGTGGTCATTAGAATTAATTTAACATTGAAATTGGACATAAACAATTGCCAATCTTTTGATATAAATTGTTTCTTAAAAACACGCTATTTGTCGTAACAGCGGGAATTAATTATAAAATTAATTAATGCAACTTATATGTTTGGAATTTTGTAAAATAGACATCATTTTTGAATTCTGAATATCAATTATAGCTTAGGGTGAAATTTTGGCATTGTTCTGAAAAACTTCAATTTTTGATGAATAGTGAAACCACTAAGTGGTAGTTAAATAACTGATTTTTCGTTTAAATGAAATATTACCACTTCTGTGGTTTGATTTTCAAAAATCCGACATACATGATTGTAATTAAGAAGTAAAATGTGGTTCAATGAGATTAAAATAATTTTTTGGTGAATAGTAACTTTTAAGTTCTTAATCGCGATTAGAGGTAATTAGTGTAGTTTAAGGTAAAAACAATGTTTTAATAATATGATATGAGCTTGAAACTTATTATACTCCTATTGGATGAGTCATGGCCGACCAAGACAACCCATGGGTCAACTTGGGGACCCCATGGAGCCACTTTAGTTGGAAAATGACATTAATATATATTTATTTAATGTTAAAATTAAATTGACACAAACATGAGTTGTTTTACTAAAACAGTTTTTAAGTGGGGTTACACAAGTCCAAATTTTGATTATAAATACTCATTAGAAAGATAAAACGATTTCCTACATCATAGTATTTTTTTTATAATTTTTAGATATTAAATAAATTAAATTATTTATGACATCATGATGATGCAGCGATGACCTCATTATTTAACGATTTTAATAAAATGAAAAGATAATGTAAAATCCAAGGCTTAAACTTGTCAAAAATCTATTGGATGAGTAGATTTATAACCCTTATAATCTTATACTCTAATTATATAAGTGTGGGACCTCTAAAATCCGAAACTCATTTTATAATAAAGTGAATTTTCTTTACTTTCCAAGAGTGCCCCTCCTCTCCACTTATAAAAGGCCCCCACATCTCCCACCTTATTCACACCTTCAAGCCATTTTTCTCGGCCAACCTCTGCCCAAATACTCTTCCAAATTACCTCCCTTACTCCTAGAAGCCTCACTTTGGGCATAACTCTTCTCAAGGAAGCCTTTGGCTCAAATCAAAAAGAGTTACCCGATTTTGAGGTAATGTCTTCTCTAATGTTGTTTTGTTTTATTTTTCTTCTCCAACCCCCTAAACTCTTTTTATTAATTTCTTTTGTAACAACACCAGTATCCTCAATATACTAGGATGTTGTTATAAGAAGTATTCGAACTACAATTACACACACCTACATCTAATGGTTAAAGAACATACGGTTTCTGTGGATGGCGAATTTCTGCCTCACGAAACGATGATTGTTCAACACTCATATAACACCTTCAAAGGTGGACATTAAGATGTCACTATATTTATATATGATATAAAATATGTTTATGTTTTACTTATGCTTCTGTATTTCTCATTTATGGCATACTTTATGATTTCCATTATGGGTAAAACACGATAATTTCATTTTAGGAAGTGCGGACTACCGCCCCCTCTAAGTGATTTGAATCGTTAATGCCATATGTGGGATGTATAAAGGATGGATTAAATGGTATTATACACTATATTATACTGTAATTATATTATAAATTTATATCATTGTGATTTCATTCCATTAAATACGAAATAGAAATGAAAGTAGCGTTCATGCGTACGTACGGCTTACCGTCTCCATGAACGGTGCATTTCATTTCTTACCTCTAAATGCTACGTGACATTATGAATGAATGTATATACTATATATATATGATATATATGATATATAAATCATGAATATAATTCTGGATATAATGGATATTTCACCACATGAACAACTTGTAATTATAAGAAGTTTATTTTTGACTCAAGTACCAAAGATCGACAAAACGACCGTTATTAACTTAAATAATTAAATAATGTTCATAAAATGGTAATAAGTTATATAAATGGAATAATGAACATGAAAAAGGTTCTTAAGTAAATATAAATTAACTCTAGTTTATTATTCAGGAGTTTAAAGAACGGTCGAGTCAGGACAAGACGCAAGGTAAGGGAATTTCTTAACCCAACTTCTATTCTTTGGGTTAATCTCTTACTTTCAAATTATGTCATGATATTATTATGTCCTATTTTGTATTTTTACTTTCTTTATGTGTACCTATAGTGAATACACATAATAGATCTATTTTATTTTAAAAATGATCTTTTTAAGGACTTTGTCTCAATCCCCTTTCATTGAGGCATATTTGGTTTTATACACAACTTTCTTTTATACGGTGTATAAACCCCTTTGACTTTTACGTTTATTCAAAAGGAATATTTTTATACGAATCGTTTTTCTAAATGACAAAAAGGAAATGTTTTTCTTTCCGTACTTATGCGGCGACAACGACTTCTCCACCGCCGTGACCATTATTTGAGTTTCAGCTTCCTCTACAAGCCATTTTTTTTAATGAAAAATAAATACAAAGTTTTAACTTTCTTTTATTTTGGTATTGAAAATGGTTTTGAAAGTGTTTTTATTATATCAATGTGTTGTATTGATATCTTGTGATTGAAGTGTGGAAATGTTATGTTTCCTTTATTCATGTTTTATGTGATACGATTATGATTGGTTTATGATATGTTTAAACCTATTCATATGAGGAATGTATTGGACTTAATAAGTGACGGGTGGAGCCCGCTATAGCTCCTCGATGCATCGGTAGGTCTCATGAGACAACTAGACGTGGAATTGGCCGAGGCCCTTTCCCAATTTGATTTATGGTTTTGGCCGAGGCCTTAATCATTTTTGACGTCTTGGCCGAGGCCTTGACAAAATGTTTCAGAATGTCCGGCATTATACATTCCCTCATTATGGAAGTGGTTATTGATATTTCATGTGATTATTCGACCAGTAGAATATCCATGTGAAGAAGTGAATGGCATTATCTCATTTTACTTTTTCCATATTATGTTGATGTTCAAGTTCAATAAGGATTTTGTTTTAGTTATACATTGCCTTAAATTTTTATGTTTATTTATGAAAGCTTCCGCAATATTTTTATCCTTACTGGGCATCTGAGCTCACCCCTTTCAATGTTTTAATATTTTCCAGGATGTGAAGAAGTATTTTATGAATGACCAGCAGGGATTGTGAGAAGAGGATATGAGTGTGGACTATGAAGACTTTGTTATTGTTGTTTTTCACTTTATGATGTAATGTAACATTTACAAATGTATCTAGTGTTTCCAAGGCTACTAAACTAATCGGTCTTTCGAGACTTGATCTTTTGTGATCATGCCAATGTTATGAAGTAATGCACCGACTCTGGGTAGCTGGGGTCGGGGCATTACAGTTGGTATCAGAGGCAGTTTAGTACTAACCTTGGAAGCTAGATTTAGATAAACTCTGATTAGAGCACATAGCCCGAAGATAGACTTTGAGGATTAGTATAGAAGAACTTCCTAGAATGTTGGTATTATAGAGATGTTATGAGTTTTCCGAGCAATACATCCCTGTCTGGATACGAGCAAGTAGAGGCGGCTCTGCAACAGATGTACCTAGGGGTAAAACCCGAAAACACCGCTTTGAGCTAGACTCGAATGGGAACTGGTGCACGACAACGGGCCTTGCTGCACACTTGGTTACGACGCTCCCGGGGGATATGCTTAGGATAATTCTCATTTTATTTACAAACCACTATGAAGGGTTATGAGTATATACTTCCTCAAAGAAAACATTTCTTTTTATTATTATGGATTATATCCATGGAATTATGTATTTTGATTCATAAACTAATCTAGTTTATGCCATTGTTTAGAAATGGCGCCTAGTGGAAGGAATGGAAACCGTATCAATGCACGAACTCCGTGTAGGGATTGCCCTCCTGCTCAAGATAATTATTGTGGATCTGGAGATACAACTGGTGCTGATCAACTTATTACCATACTGGGACAACTCACTCAGGTTATGAATAATAACCTTACTCGTATGAAGCACCCTGATCCGCAACGTGGAGGATCAATGTTAGACCGCTTCATGAGGCAAAAACCACCAACCTTCAATGGGAGTAAAAATCCTATAGTATCTGAGCAATGGATAAATTCCTTAGAGAAAATATTCCATGCCTTGGGGAGTAGTGAAAGGGAGAAGGTTGTCATGGCAGTTTACCGCCTCACTGGAGATGCCGATCAGTGGTGGTCGCTGATTCAAAACACAAAGGAAGATGATGACATATCGAATATGGAATGGAGGGATTTCAAAGAGCTTTTCTTAGAAAAATAATTTCCTCGTGACCATCGAGCAGATATGGAAAGGCAATTTCTGAGTCTGAGGCAGAAGGAGGATGAGAATGTCACAAAGTATGAGGCTAACTTTACAAGGTTAGCGAGGCATGCTTCCGATTATATACGTAACCCAAGGAGTAAGATTTATCGTTTCTTTGATGGGTTAAAACCATTTCTCCGTCGAGCTTTAGTATCACAATCCTTCTCATCATATGAAGATATTGTCTCGTGTGCTATCAAAACAGAAAAGGAATTATCTAAGTCTTATGACAACAAAGTAAAGAAAGAGAAGAAGAGAACAGTGGAACAAGAGACAGATAAAGGGAAAAAGGGAAAGAAGGATTTTCCATTATGTGATAATTGTGGGAAGAATCACCCTGGTACTTGTCTAAAAGGAATGGGAGTTTGTTATAAATGTGGAGAAAAGGGTCACCAGGCTCGTGATTGCAAGGGAAAGAAAGAGGCTGTCAAAGTTGAATGCTACAATTGTAGGGAAATGGGGCATTATGCAAATGAATGTCCTAAGCGTCAAGGAAACTTACCTCAGAAAAGGCCAAGGGATCAAGGCCAATCTTTTGCTGTGACTACAGTTGAAGCAGAATAATTAATGTATTGGTGATTTTGGACTCAAGGATTATATTCTGGTTATAAGAATAATGTGATATATATATATATGGATTGTACTGCAGTACTTTTTGATTTCAGTAAGGTTTTAATATGATGAAGGTAATTATATTTTTAGTATGTGACAATAAGAGAAACTTTACTTTGTTTGGGGAATCTGATAAACTGATTTTGGAATTAAGAGACCTTTTAGAGAAAGTCTGGACAGAGGTATTTTGGATAACTATAAAGGTTGGAGTGGATTAAGTTGATCTTTGGATAGTATTGTTAAAGGTTAAAAAATTTATGAAGATTATTTTTGAAATATTATGATACTATAGTTTTAGGAAAAGGACAACCTGCAGGGTGGGGCATAACCCGTCGCGTCGGACAAAGCTGCAGGAATCGAACCCACAACCATAGTGCGACAAGCCTTTATTTCCTACCACTAGCCTACAGGAAGTCCCTGGTTATTACAAAATAGTTTTATTAATATAAATTGTATGTGTTAACATTTGGAACCTTATACAATTGGGATAAATAGAATATTTTTGAGTTCTGTTACCATTTGGAGTAAAATTTGGGTTTGTGGTAAAAATTTATTAACGAATGAAAGTATACATAACAAGTATGTATATTCCCTTATGTTCTTAGTAAATATCCTAAATAAATTCCTCAACATTATAAAAGGTAACTTAAAACAAAAATGTTATCGGTTAACTTTTCCAACTGGGGATTCAATGGCCGTTTAACCAATCACAAGTTTGTGATTTTCTTGTGGTTAAACTTTCTCCTAATCCTGTTTTCTATAACTCCCCATCAGACCTTGATGGTTTGTTTCTCCTCCATATCCATATTTTCATAGAATCCTATAATGGGCTATATCGGGTGACCTTTGTACTTATCTTGCTTTCTTTTAATGTTATATATTTATTAACCTTATTTCCGATGTGGGTTTTCCTCAAATGTATTTTCTCTTTTCAACCTTTTATTTTCAAAGAAAAATTTCAAATTGCGAGGATGCAATTTATTGAAGGAGGGGAGAATGTAACACCCCGAGCTTCCACGATACGCCTCTCTTTCAATAATGCAATAGCTTGCATTGTACGCAAGTTCGAGTTCTAACACACCGCAACTAATCAAAGTAGCCGTTATGAATAGTAATAACCACATTTTAAATTTATAGAAATTTTATATTTCAAAATGGACTTCATTTTTGTATTCCTAATATTGAAATTAGCCTATGTTGAATTTTTTGTAATTTTCCGAGAACTTCCAAATTTTTATAAATAGTGAAAAATACTTAAAACAACTTTTTTAATCAAAATAATTTATAGTGATAAGTTATACTATTTAGTGGTTTTAAAGTATAATTAGAATATATTTTTACCATTTTATCCAATGGTGGTCATTAGAATTAATTTAACATTGAAATTGGACATAAACAATTGCCAATCTTTTGATATAAATTGTTTCTTAAAAACACGCTATTTGTCGTAACAGCGGGAATTAATTATAAAATTAATTAATGCAACTTATATGTTTAGAATTTTGTAAAATAGACATCATTTTTGAATTCTGAATATCAATTATAGCTTAGGGTGAAATTTTGGCATTGTTCTGAAAAACTTCAATTTTTGATGAATAGTGAAACCACTAAGTGGTAGTTAAATAACTGATTTTTCGTTTAAATGAAATATTACCACTTCTGTGGTTTGATTTTCAAAAATCTGACATAAATGATTGTCATTAAGAAGTAAAATGTGGTTCAATGAGATTAAAATAATTTTTTGGTGAATAGTAACTTTTAAGTTCTTAATCGCGATTAGAGGTAATTAGTGTAGTTTAAGGTAAAAACAATGTTTTAATAATATGATATGAGCTTGACAATTGTTCTACTCCTATTGGATGAGTCATGGCCGACCAAGACAACCCATGGGTCAACTTGGGGACCCCATGGAGCCACTTTAGTTGGAAAATGACATTAATATATATTTATTTAATGTTAAAATTAAATTGACACAAACATGAGTTGTTTTACTAAAACAGTTTTTAAATGGGGTTACACAAGTCCAAATTTTGATTATAAATACTCATTAGAAAGCTAAAAAGATTTCATACATCATAGTATTTTTTTTTAATAATTTTTAGACATTAAATAAATTAAATTATTTATGACATCATGATGATGCAGCGATGACCTCATTATTTAACGATTGTAATAAAATGAAAAGATAATGTAAAATCCAAGGCTTAAACTTGTCAAAAATCTATTGGATGAGTAGATTTCGAACCCTTATAATCTTATAATCGAATTATATAAGTGTGGGACCTCTAAAATCCGAAACTCATTTTATAATAAAGTGAATTTTCTTTACTTTCCAAGAGTGCCCCTCCTCTCCACTTATAAAAGGCCCCCACCTCTCCCACCTTATTCACACCTTCAAGCCATTTGGCTCGGCCAAACTCTGCCCAAATACTCTTCCAAATTCCCTCCCTTACTCCTAGAAGCCTCACTTTGGGCAGAACGCTTCTCAAGGAAGCCTTTGGCTCAAATCAAAAAGAGTTACCCGATTTTGAGGTAATGTCTTCTCTAATGTTGTTTTGTTTTATTTTTCTTCTCCAACCCCCTAAAATCTTTTTATTAATTTCTTTTGTAACAAAACCAGTATCCTCAATATACTAGGATTTTTTTATAAGAAGTATTCGAACTACACTTACACACACCTACATCTAATGGTTAAAGAACATACGGTTTCTGTGGATGGCGAATTTCTGCCTCACGAAACGATGATTGTTCAACACTCATATAAAACCTTCAAAGGTGGCCATTAAGATGTCACTATATTTATATATGATATAAAATATGTTTATGTTTTACTTATGCTTCTGTATTTCTCATTTATGGCATACTTTATGATTTCCATTATGGGTAAAACACGATAATTTCATTTTAGGAAGTGCGGACTACCGCCCCCTCTAAGTGATTTGAATCATTAATTCCATATGTGGGATGTATAAAGGATGGATTAAATGGTATTATACACTATATTATACTGTAATTATATTATAAATTTATATCATTATGATTTCATTCCATTAAATACGAAATAGAAATGAATGTAGCGTTCATGCGTACGTACGGCTTACCGTCTCCATGAACGGTGCATTTCATTTCTTACCTCTAAATGCTACGTGACATTATGAATGAATGTATATAATGTATATATATGATATATATGATATATAAATCATGAATATAATTCTGGATATAATGGATATTTCACCACATGAACAACTTGTAATTATAAGAAGTTTATTTTTGACTCAAGTACCAAAGATCGACAAAACGACCGTTATTAACTTAAATAATTAAATAATGTTCATAACATGGTAATAAGTGATATAAATGGAATAATGAACATGAAAAAGGTTCTTAAGTAAATATAAACTAACTCTAGTTTATTATTCAGGAGTTTAAAGAACGGTCGAGTCAGGACAAGACATAAGGTAAGGGAATTTCTTAACCCAACTTCTATTCTTTGGGTTAATCTCTTACTTTCAAATTATGTCATGATATTATTATGTCCTATTTTATATTTTTACTTTCTTTATGTGTACCTATAGTGAATACACATAATAGATCTATTTTATTTTAAAAATGATCTTTTTAAGGACTTCGTCTCAATCCCCTTTCATTGAGGCATATTTGGTTTTATACACAACTTTCTTTTATACGGTGTATAAACCCCTTTGACTTTTACGTTTATTCAAAAAGAATATTTTTATACGAAGAGTTTTTCTAAATGACAAAAAGGGAATTTTTTTCTTTCCGTACTTATGCGGCGACAATGACTTCTCCGCCGTCGTGACCATTATTTGAGTTTCAGCTTCCTCTACAAGCCATTTTTTTAATGAAAAATAAATACAAAGTTTTAACTTTCTTTTATTTTGGTATTGAAAATGGTTTTGAAAGCGTTTTTATTATATCAATGTGTTGTATTGATATCTTGTGATTGAAGTGTGGAAATGTTATGTTTCCTTTATTCATGTTTTATGTGATACGATTATGATTGGTTTATGATATGTTTAAACCTATTCATATGAGGAATGTATTGGACTTAATAAGTGACGGGTGGAGCCCGCTATAGCTCCTCGATGCATCGGTAGGTATCATGAGACAACTAGACGTGGAATTGGATGAGGCCCTTTCCCAATTTGATTTATGGTTTTGGCCGAGGCCTTAATCATTTTTGACGTCTTGGCCGAGGCCTTGACAAAATGTTTCAGAATGTCCGGCATTATACATTCCCTCATTATGAAAGTGGTTATTGATATTTCATGTGATTATTCGACCAGTAGAATATCCATGTGAAGAAGTGAATGGCATTATCTCATTTTACTTTTGCCATATTATGTTGATGTTCAAGTTCAATAAGGCTTTTGTTTTAGTTATACATTGCCTTAAATTTTTATGTTTATTTATGAAAGCTTCCGCAATATTGTTATCCTTACTGGGCATCTGAGCTCACCCCTTTCAATGTTTTAATATTTTCCAGGATGTGAAGAAGTATTTTATGAATGACCAGCAGGGATTGTGAGAAGAGGATATGAGTGTGGACTATGAAGACTTTGTTATTGTTGTTTTTCACTTTATGATGTAATGTAACGTTTACAAATGTATCTAGTGTTTCCAAGGCTACTAAACTAATCGGTCTTTCGAGACTTGATCTTTTGTGATCATGCCAATGTTATGAAGTAATGCACCGACTCTGGGTAGCTGGGGTCGGGGCGTTACACCAGGCCGGGCCGGGCCGCACCCAAATGGGCCGGACCTAGACCCAGGTCAGGTAGACCCGGTTTGGTCCAACCCAGGGGGTCTCGGGCCGGGTTGGTCCGGGCCCAAAACCCCTATTTTTGGACCTCTTCCGGTCTTTTGACCATAACTTGGGATACAGAACTAAAATTGAAACACTTTCAGTTGTAATGCAATCCTTGGATCGAGACGGTCATTTCGGTATATTACACTCAAGGTTTCAGAGAACATGGGGTTCAGCCGGGTTGGTTCGAACACGAAACCAACCGGGCCCTCGGAGCGGAAACGCTTATAACTTGAGCTCCGGACGTCCGATTGACGTGCCGTCGACTTTGTTGGATTCCTCTTATTGAGACGGACCTTTTGGATTACTTCGCTTGAGGTTTGGATGCAGTTGGAGTACGGCCGTGTTGGTTTTGACTTAAAAACCAACCGGGCCCCTGGAACGAAAAATCCAATAACTCTCAGATCGGGCGTCCGAATGACGCGCCGTCTGTCACGTTGAGTTCCTGTTGAAGATACCGAACTTTGGGATACATAAACTCCGTACTTTATGTTAGTTGATGTATCAGCCCCTC
This sequence comes from Viscum album, assembly GCA_963277665.1. Lineage (NCBI taxonomy): Eukaryota > Viridiplantae > Streptophyta > Magnoliopsida > Santalales > Viscaceae > Viscum > Viscum album. The sequence goes on along the minus strand of OY728140.1, from coordinate 1,297,749,614 downwards.
GACTCGTGGAGCGGACCCTCCCCGAATGAGCTTGCTGTGTGCGAGAACCCTAGAGCTGGCTGCGACTGCGACGATGATGACGACTATACAGAAATCCTCCGTGGGTTCGACAACGACGACTACAACACTCAGCGATCCTGTGTGGATCAGTGCTACCGATCCTCTGTGGGTCATATCCTGTGTGGGTCAGCATTCATCAGTCCTGTGTGGGCCAGTGCATACTGATCCTGTGTGGGTCAGATCCTATGTGGGTCATTGTGGGGGTTAGTACCTATCGATCCTGTGTGGGTCATTGCGGGGGTTTGTACCTATCGATCCTATGTGGGTCCGACAACTTAGATGAATCAGTGGCTACATCTGATCATTCTATCGTCTTACAAAGAAGTATACCTGTGTGAGCTAAGTCTTGACTTTCAATCTTATCTTCAATAAGATTGACTTGATATCCTGTGTGGATTACGTTGTGCTTTTTTGTGTGGACTGGGTTGTACTTGGGCTCAGATGTTGGAGCTGAACTGGAATTGATGACTTAGGTATATGTATGAGAATATACCTAAGTAGTGTCGGATGTTACTTCGTGATTGTATCTTTCCTTTGTGGATTCTGGGAGACCTTCGGGGGTCTCGGGGTCCCTACTGAGTACCTTATACTCACCCCTGCACGGGCTATGCCCGCACTCCATTGTGTTGGATGCAGACGACGGACAACGCTGATCGTGGTGGAGTCTTATGGAGCAAGTCGGTACTTGGAGGTGGACCACTGGGCAGGACGTACACGGAGCGGACGACTGGACCTGTGGAGCTGAGGATGCTATCTGTACCCACCCTTCAGGTGGGACTTCCAGTGGACGGCTTGACGTTGCGGCTTTAATTTTCAGTTGCTATACTTTCTTTCCAGTTGTACTTTACTTTCAGTTTGGGTTTGTATTCTGGCCCACTTACTTTTCTGCACTCACTATTGTACCCATTTTTACTTAGTGTTTACTTCTTCTTGCTTACTCTGTGGTGTTTGTTTACTTTATAAAGGCAATTCCTTCCCCCTTTTTTCGGGATTTACGCCTTGGTGCTAGTCACCAGCCCCTAGCCTATGGAAGGTGGGCTTGGGGTTGTCATGGCATGAGCCCCGAGGATGGGTCGTGACACACACATCATGGAAGGGTACCCATATATCCATCATGTGGAAGGAGGAAAAGATGATAAGTACCAACATACCCATATCACTTTTGAACCACCCACTTGATGATGCTTTTGTGGAATCCTTATCTATCACCTGCCTGTTGCACCAGATTATCAGACTAGTACGACTAATTTTTTTTTCATGTGGTGGGAAACCTCCCATTCCACATTATAAATCCACGAGGATTAAAGGCTGGGTGATAGGTTCTATCACACTATCCATCTATTTAGACCACCTTCCTGGTAGTTCCTGTGTGTTTCCGTATTGTACTGCATGCCTATTATGAGGAGTCGTTTCCCTAGTCCCACTATGCCACCCGCTTCCCAATGATGATGGATTGAAGTTCCTATGATCCAAAGGAAATTTTTTGATATCTCAAAGTCCCAATATACTGAAGGCCCAATTTGATGTCCTGGAATCCCAATTCCTCTGGTGGTGGCTTTGAAGGCAGGGTTCAGTGGCCATGTTCAGAGCGCACTGTCAAGGCCTTAGGTCACTCCTTTCTCCGCTCTTGCTCCAGGATCCCACCACTCTTCTCCCAATCGGACTCGTGTAGTGGTTTCCAAGGTGTCTTGGGTTGTTTAGTTTGAGCGGTCGATGACATCATAGGAGGTGACTCTTGTGGTGGCTTCGGCTCGGTCCATGGGTCCCTGTAGGGCTTTTTCTTCATGTTTTTTATGAATTGACATTGATTAGGGATTTTTGTGTTTCAATTGTCCTGTAAAGTCTGGTTATGGAGCATCTATGGCGGTGACGATGATGTGGATACAATGATGTTTTTTCTGTGGAGGATGCTGTGGTGTGATGGTCTTCAGTAGAGTTTCGTCCAGCATTCGCGACAGCGCTGTGCATGGTTCCTGGTGACAAGGATGCTTTCCGGTGATCTAGTTTCTGGCATACTGGATCCGATAAGGGTTGGTTTGTGTCTGGGTATGCATCGCGAGGTGGTAGGCTCGGGGAGGTGATGATGGTCTTCTATCTTCTGAATTTTGAAACTTGTGTTGTGTCATGGTGCAGGCGGTGATGAATCTTTGTTTTGTTGGTTTATATCTTCATGTTGATGGTTCACTTTGAGATTTTGAATTTTGAATCCTATAATGTGAATTTTGTGGCATTTCGGTAGGTTCCCACTCAGCCGGCTTTTCAATAAAATAAAAAATAAATTCGGTTGTGTATTATCCTTGTGTATTAGTAATGACAATAATGAAACCATTTAAAATTCTCAATCTATGTAATATATATATATATGTGTGTGTAGGTAAACTTATTTGTCTATTTTAATTTTTTTACACTAAAAAAAGTCAAGTTAATTTTAAAAAAGATGATTTTCATGATTCAAAATGGTTTATAAGTCATACCCACAAAATATTTATTCATTTATGCTACTAATTCTGTTTATGCTATTTGAATTTTTTCTATAATTTAAACTTCCTTTGATGTTTAAAAACCCAATACATATTTCATAAATTCAAATAACATAATATGAAATTTGACATAGAATAAAAAACATTACCACAATATTCATAAATTGATATTTTATAAATAGACACAATAATATATGTGCGTCAAGGACGTGGATATTAAATATTCATAGTTTAAATGTAGGTGGGTCAACCCTAGATCTGGTTAGGTAAAATGGTTAAATATATAAATATTCAACCATAATTTTATTTCTACAAAAAACCATAAATTTAAAAACATGTATGGATAAATCAAAGCACTTGAATCATTTGGGAAGTGTAAATTGAGCGAAAGAGTGTGGCTTAGTGGTGTAAGTACTATGATAACATAGGGGTTCCAATGATGGAGGAGGCTGAACTAAAGTGAGATTTTTAGAAGATAAGGTGAAGGGAATGAGTAATACTTAGAGAGTTAGGGTTTTCCTAATATTTTGAGAGACATTGGACATTGGTGATAATTGTGATATCTTGTTGGGGGAATATGTTTAATTTTTTAATGTGGAAAATTGAAATTCATTTTCTATGTTAGTTATATTAATAATCGACATGAATGGTCCTCCATTAGATATTTCAGCATTTGTTTTGATAGCTAATGTAGAAAATTTATTCCAGATTGACTATTAAATAATTGATGTGAAAAATCAATTTTTTTCTTTTACTGATTTCACAGAAGGGGTTCATAAATAATTGAAACTAATTGATAATACTTATTTAAAAATTTTAAAATATTTTTAGCTACCATAATTAACTCTAGAAATTATTTTTTCAATGATTTTTTTTAGGAATAAATTTTGATTGTTGGTATTAATCTAAATAAATGGAAATTAGGAACCATGAAAGGTGAAATTTCTATTTTTTTTATAAAAAATATTTATTGCACCATTGTCACTAATCTAGAAAAATATAAAATAAAGAAATATCAAAATTTCAAAATTTTAGAATAATAAAAAATTCAAAATAATATTAATAATAATATTTTTTAAAGGTTTAAAAAATAAAAAACTAATATTAAAATATATTTCTCAATTTAAAAAATACAAAAAACAATTAATTCAAAAACCTTTTATTTGTATTAACAACACATTTTTACAAGAAATTCTAAATTCTATCATTTTGAGTACATTCATCTTCATATTCATATAGACATTATCTCCACAAGTTACAAAAAATGGTAGATTTGCCCCCCTAATTTTTTACTAATAAATTGATATCATTTTCATAGATTTGATTATTTTATACACCCTTTATACTTAGAATTGAATTTAAAATAATAAATTATTTTTTGATAATTATGAGCACATCATAATATTATGTTTCATATTAAAAAATATTTATGAAAATAGTAAAAAAATAAAAACTATTATCCATTCCATAAAATCAAATCATAATTTTTTTTGAATTTAATTCATGAAATAAAAAAACATTCCTAATATTGAAGAAAACTAAACCTTTTAATCTTTACAATTTATTTTGGGAGACCCCTTAAAAGCATATAATGAATTACTTCCACCTAGATTAGTTTATGGGTTGTATGAACCATTTATCACCTTAGTTAGGATTCTCTCTTTTACCAATGGATATTTTTTGAAACACATGTTAAATGGAAGGGAGAAAATAAGAAAACTAGTTCAATGTATATTAGTGATCACATCACCCATTCCTGAACACTTCACACAATACTGTAACCCCTTTAAATTGACTTCTATGATTCTCCTTGGTTTCAAACATTTCATAAACGTTTTTCATGTTTATAAATTAAAATCATTTATAACAATCAACTTAACCCTCCACATAATGTTTTGAAATTTAAAAAATTAATATAAAGATAAAAACTCATTATATAATTATATAATAATGGAAAACAAATTATAATATATTTAAATTAAAATAGTAATATAAATTAATTATTATATATCATATTCACATATATCCATATAACTATGACATAGAAACCTTCACCATGTCATGATTTTATTTATCACAAAGAATGACATGATGAATATATCAATACCATGGTTTTTCTTTAGTTTATATTCTAATAAATCTCTTAGTTACACAAAATCTTCATATACTCTATGAACTTACACCTTATGTTACATAAAATATATTATCTTATGAATTTTATCTATAAATCTTTTTGAATATCCTCTAAAATTTATCTTTGAGAATTTACTATAATGCACTTAAATTTGTGCAGAATCACTTTGTAAAAAGACTTATCCTCTTTAAAAAGACCATTATGTGTGACCCCATGGGTATTTTTTATGTTGATTTTTTTTAATTTTATAATACATTTTTTAAGTTTGTATTGGTCTCTATAAAAGTGTCAATTCCACTCAAGCCACACTTGGATAAGAAATAATATATATCTAACACACACATCCACTTAACTCTTTCTACCAAATATATTTTATGCATCATTTATAATGATGAAAAATATTTTCCAAATACATTGAGTGATCATGATTCATAGGGAATTTCAATATCACATAGGCCTACTCATACATTCATGATTATATGAGTAAAATCTGAAAAATATTAATGAACACATATCATTTGATTCATCCATGTTTATGAGTGCATTACATTCCACACAATAGAAAAGTACATAACATGTTACTTATCTCTATATGAACATAAAGTTCATTAGTAATTATCAATTGAGGCTCATGAGGTCATACCCATCATACATAAGTAATAATATAATCTTTATTAATAAAACATAACCACATGATTAGAAACATACACAATGAGGTACCCCATATTGACACTCCCAGATCTGATTACAAAAATAAAATATCAACATATATTATTTTATACTAAGTGATATTAACCAAGTATAACTCAATTTTTTTATTATTTCCCTAATTTGAACATTATATCTCATAAATTTACATAATAAAAAACCCAATAGTTTAGTGACTTTTTATATTAGATATATAAACAATATAATTTAAAAAACTATGAACATTTCTCCATATACACACTACACTAGACCACTTTGTAGGTATTTCATATGTTAAACTCTTATTCATATCCCGGGGAATGGAAACACTAGAAAGAGGTGAGCTAAGATTCTCAACAATGGTTAAAAAAGAGATAATAGTAAAAACTCATAATTATAAAGAAGATGAGAATGTGGGTATGAGAACATAATCAATGTGCATAGACATAAAAAAAGAGATTGATACCCAAAAAAACATAGATCATAAATCATGAGTCATGGAATAAATATTTTGGCATAACATAAGTCATGAGTAATATGAGTGTGGAAACATGAGCCTATAATCATGAAAATATAACATAGGTATAAGAATGTGGCTTATAAATAAGAATAAAAAATAATTCCTTATGTATAGGCTCAATTCTAATAACTTTATCATATAGTGGACATAGTTACTAAATGGATTGGGTTTATTTCATAATCCTCTATACGTTAGCTCATGAGATATAAGGATTTACCCAATACATTAGAGGGCTAAAAAGGACCCACTCTTCACTTAGTGGATAGAGTTGATTATGATTTTTGGTTCACACCCTAATCCGAATCATCTCATGAAATATAAACTTTACCCAGTGCATTGGAGGGATATTACAGACCCTACCTTCTCATAATAATAAACCACACATATGTGTTCTACATAAATATGAAAACAATCATAATTCTATTAACCCATGGAAAAGAAATTGGTTTCATGGAAACTTTTATAAGACATTATCATAAGAAATTAAGAGAAAGAAGGTGGATGGTATTATTAGATTATATCCTCAGTGAGGCATAAGAAACATTCCAATATATTAAATTTGATGAAAAAAACATTATAAAAGCATTAAAAATTACTCTGATAAAAAATAATAAACACCCTTTACATTATTAATATCTTTTATTTTAAGAGAAATTAATTTATAAAACAAAGAGAATAAAAATTAATTTGGAAAACCATGAAATCTTAGAGAGAAATTTCTTACAAAAAACCAAAGAATATGGTGTAAAAATTGATTCATGTTGATATTTTTTAAATAAATCTCTAATTCAAACTTTTGTAACGAAATTCAAATTAAATTGAAAATAAGCCATATTAAAAACATAAGAAAATATTCCTTTCACTATTTTGTAAAGAGTGTCAAGGATAATTAAAAATTACCTTAAAAAATAATATAAGTAATGATAAGAACATTCATAAAAAAATATAATGAAAATATACAAGAGGATAGATATTTACAAAAAAAATAAGATAAGGTCAACTCCACTTAAAAATATTCTTTCGGTCCAATTATGAACCCACAAGATGTGAAATGATAAGAAGAAATGTAAACCAAATAAATTAATATAGGATAAGAAAATATATGGAATTTAAGAGAGAATGAACAAAAAATTAGACCATATATAAGTTTATAAATACATAATCTCTATTTGATAGTGATCCTAGAAAATAAACCCTGAAAAATTTAGTAAATTCTAAATCAAATGAAAATTAAAGAGAAAAACCAATATTTACTTTCATATTCCATGAATTTAATTAAAATTATAACGAAACAAAACTATTTTATTTATATACACCCCAAAAAATAAGAGAGTTGGTGAATATGAAACATATCACAATGAACAGAAAATTAAAATGAGAAAAATCTTATAGATTTGGTAACTTTTGAATCAAATACATTGAATAAAAGAACATTACATGACCTGTAAATCATATGAATAAATTTAAAAATATGGTAAAACAAATTCATGGGGAAGTGTATACACCACATAAAGAAATAAAGTGGTGAATATTAAAAATATCTCAATGAGATAAAAATTAGATTAGAAAATCCTAATATTTTTATTAAAATTAGTTTTAAATGAAAATAATTTATAAAAAAAATTAGAGTAGAAATTATTTTTGTAAAAACAAGAATACTTGGAGAGAAATCCTTTTGGAGAAACTAATGTGGATATTAGTAAAATAAGATCATATAGAAAGTGTTAGAAATATTCAAAACTCAATAAAAAGATATCGAGTTAATAGAAAACTCTTAATGGATCTAGTAATAAATGAATCCAAAGAAAATAAAAGATGGATCCTTAAATAAAATTATCACTACTAGAATTTGAACCTATACCAACAGAACTATACCAACGATTATAATATACTATCGGTATAGGTTGTCATAGTTTGGTATATACAAATTGTATTCTATAACCATTTTTATGGGGTTATGCCTAAACCAAGCCACTCAAGCCCTTTTCTCTTTTGTGAAATTAGTTTCCCCAAAAAAAATTTCTACTCCTCCTTGATTCTGTTCACTTCACCTTTGATTCTACTTTGAATAATATTTTTTATAATTAATTTCATGTGAAATAACCAATGTATATTTCTTCTATTCACTATTTCTATTATTTTATCCTCTTTTATGTGTATTTACATGCCCAATATTTCAAATTACCTAACCCAATAACATACTTTACATGTTTCTATATAATTTTTTAAAAGAAATTGTGAAATCTATATAGATACCATGTTTTAGTGGACTATTTATGTCAATATACTTTATTTTTTGTTTTCAGGAGATAGATCATACCATTTTGTTTGAACATGGAATGGTTCATTACTTTTTTTATTAAATAAATTGGATAAGTAATTCAGATTCAAAATCATTGTTTATTATATATAAATTTAGATAATTATATTTATGATATATGTTACATAATGAAACCATGTTTGAAGTACTTATGGGTAGTAAAATGTTTTCATAAATATATTATTATAACTAAGTGTGTATTCTAAAATAAATGTAATAAAATAGGTGAAGTGGTAATAAATATGGAATTAAAATTTCATTCATTTTTTGAGTCTCTAAATTATTTTATCCACCCTCTAGAAATTGGTTTTTGTATGTTGGATGAGTTCCATAGTAGTTTTTAAGAATTTATCTATTATATTCTCACTTCTTATTATATTTTCCTATATTTTATCAAGGTGATATAAAAATATCTATGACCCATGGTCCTTCTCAGTTAATTCTGGTTGTTCTTTCACACTCATCCATAATTGAGTTTTCTTTTTTGTATCAAGCTGAAAGTGCCCTTATATTCCTAAAACTGTACCTTGATTAAGGATATATTAGAGGTAAGTATATTTTCCCTACCAGTTTAATGTTCTTAATTTGATAAATAAAAATTCATCTCATGATCCCTATGCTAGTGAACTTTAAATCTTTCATGATTTATTTAATTTCCATGTTCTTTAAAATATACATACTACCACTACAGAGTGTAAATGTTTTTCTCATTTTGGATTGATATTAAATTTGATTATTTATGTTCATATTTTAAAAATTTTCTTCCTTTTATAATTGAAGGCTATCCCTAAAAAACATTTCCAAGTTATTTATCAAACTATTATCACGTGATCCTAAGAAAGTGACACTTCCTCATGGCCAATTTAAAAGTCCATTTTTATCTTTTTCTTACAACTGGAAGGGTGGTGGGGTTGTTATAATATAATAATTTATGAATTTAATTTTAACTTTCCAAATATTTCATAGGATTAAAACTCATTCTTATTATTCTCTTGGGATTTTGATATCAATTTATCCAATTGTTATCAGAGTTGAGAAATTTGGGAATACAGTTCTAATTAAGAAATGAAACTATAAGACATAACATTAATTCTTAACTTTTCCATTACATCCTTAAAAGTTCTAAATAACTCTTTAAATGTTTAGAATAATCATTTCCTTTCTTTGAACTTTAATAAATATTTGAAACGTATCATATATGTCTAATTATCTATAATCCCCTTAAAAGTTAATGAATGGACTACCACCATGAAATCCTTAATAAAGGTTTTGGAATATTTTTGTGGCAAACCATTTAAATTCGGTAATAGATCCAATTGATTGTGTTTGAGCATATATTACTGTTCATTTAGTGATATCCATATGATTGATTTTATCCCAAATACTTTGGGTATCTCTATATTCATTAATCTTAGTGAACTTTTATTCTAAATATTATTATAAAGGTGGCAGTGCTACTATCCACATCTAGTAGAAACCTCCATCACGCCATTCCATGGATGAAAAATCACCCTTTTGGGATTTCCTTATTTTCTTAAATTCATTTTCAATATATTCAAGTATTAAAATTTTAAAATGAATATTTTGAATTCAAATGGTATAATATTTTCAAAATACTCTCCCTCCCTTGAGGTGATTTTCATGGCTCACTCTAAATATAATCAATTGAAAAAACCAAATAAATCTGACATAAATTAAAAAAAATCAATGGTAATTTAACTTAACAAAACATAACTGAATTAGACATACATAGAAAACATAATTAAATAAATTAAACTAATCACAACTAATTTTAAACAAACATACCAAAGATAAAATAACCAAAATTAGACTAAAAATGAATCAATCTAAACCTATTGAATTAAACCAAACTTAACAAAATATAATTATACTAAACCATACCAAATAAATCCAAATAGATGAAAATGGAAATAATAAAATTGACTTAAACTATATAATAACCCAAAAAATGAAACAAAACTGAAACAAACCAATTAGAACAAAATCAACACAAACTAAACTGAATAAAATAAAAAACAAAACATATCAAATAAAATTGACTTGAACCAAAAATAATCAAACCAAACCAACCTAAATTGAATGAAAAAAAAACAGAATGAAGCTAGACTAATCCATCTCGAACTTACCAAATCCAACTCAAACCCAACCAATCCATATAAAAAGTATTGAAGTAAAATGAATAAAATTAAATGAAATAGAATATAAAATAACTGAAAAGATTTGAACCAAATCAAACTGAATAAAAAATCATTAATTTATATAATTCCAAGCATAATATAATTAAAAAAATATGAATAGAGATGAACCTGATTGAATTTAAACAAATAGAATCCAAATGACGTGATCCGTAATAAAATGATATGTATTTTTAATGGAATTATTTTTTTCTATTAAAATGTATTAAAAATATATATTTATTTCATGAATATTTTAATTATATTTTACTATATTACTATTAATATTTTTTAATTGAATTGATTGAATTTGGTGTATGATACTAATGAGATCTCCATTGATTTTTAAGAGAAGTTGGGTTTTTTATATTTTTCATTAAATAATGTTTCAGATATAGGTCTTATATGTTACCCTAATTATAATTGTTTTTTAAAACCTTGGTTATGAAAGGAAGAAGTTAGCTACCAAATAACAAAAGGTAATTAAAAAAACTATTATGTCTCATATCATAATGGAGAAAAAAGGTAATTTCATACTGTTAATGATAAAAAATAAATGAGTGGAATTGATAATTTGATATTTTATTGGATTATATTTATTTATCATATCCTTAAACAAAGCACGTCAATTCAAGAAGATAATCATAAAAGTACACAAGATATGACTATTCAAAATGTTGATATTGAGTGATTGAAAAATATTATTGATGATGTTATGACTCATTTATATATAACATATAGTAAAATGAAATATATGAAAATTTTAATATGACTACATCATGGGAAATATATGTAATTTATAATACTACTATTGATTATTTTTGTACCCTTTTAAGGGAATTAATTCCTGATTATGTAGGAATTCACTCAAATTATTATATAGCAGGGAAGTTAATTGACCAAAATGTATTTTAAACTAATAAAACCCATGACTGTCTGAAATATTATAGCTTATTATAGGAATAAACCATTGGCCTAAATGATTGAAAAAATGTGGTACCTCTTGTTGGAAGCTAAATACAGATAGAACCCCATATCACGTACCACAAAAATTAATGTGGAAGATTCAATTTATTTAAAGTATCAAAAATATTTTCATTCCTATTGAAATATAAAAAAATATACTATAGAATGATATTGATAAAATTAAGTATAATGATGAGTTGTTTCATCCTGCCGATGGATTAGAAAATCAGATATCTGATGCACAGTGTCCTAATTTTTCAACTATGGTGTGTAATGTTAGGTCAGGTCTATTATGTGACAGTTGTAATCTATTTGTTAAGATTATTACTTTATAAAACAAATTTATTGTTTTCTTTCAAATTTATAACCTTCCTCCTTGGATATGTATGAAAATACCATTTAATTTCTTGAGTATACCCATATTTGGACCTTCTAAACCTAGCATCAGTATAGATATGTACTCGTAACCTTTAATAATAGAGTTGAAGAATATTTTGAATTTGGGTGCGTAAACATAAAAAGATTACTTAAAATATATATTTTAGATTCATGTTTTACTTATAAGGATAATAAATTATTTCTTACCTCTATAATGATTTTTGGATAGAGTATGATGGGAAAAATATCCTTTCCTTTTTTATGAATAATAAATTATCAATAAGAATTAAATATCATAATGGTTTCAATTTCATGGGATTATAATGATAATTAATAATGGATAATCCATACAAGAATAATCATCGAAGGTTAGATAATACCATTAAGACTGATAAGCTACTTTAGCACATGTCTGAAAATAATGTGCTTAATAAATTGTAAGATTTCAATTTTTTATTTAGGAGATTTCATTTGAAATCTAGAATGAGGAAGAATGTTTCCACTAATTCCAATTACAATTGGAAGAATAAAAATATCCTCTTTGATTTTTTAATTGCTCAACTAATTTATTACTTACATATTTTGATTAAGTGCACATTGAGAGAAATATATGTGAAACATTCCTTTCAATTCATCCAAATTTCAATGGGAATACCATAGATGATTTATGATCTTGGCATGACTTCACTTAATGGGGGTATTATACCATAACCCTATCATTTCTATAGCAGTGAAAATAATGAAAATATTCCCTATTATTCTTATATAATGACACCATTATATAAGAATAATTTTTTTGAAGCACTAGAGACAATTAAGGTTTCTGATGGATATATAACAAACATATAAAAATAGGTCAATAAAATATATCTGAAAATAAAATATATAAAAACTCATGAATACCTCTTCCTTCTTCATGAATTGATTCATATATAAATATATCAATAATTGACCAATAATGTAAAGCTGAAATTGATTTTATTGTTCCATTTTTATAGAGACATTTGGGATAAATAGCTTTCTATTTCTTTCTTGACAGAAATGAAGGATGTGGCATAATTAATTTTTTTTATGAGTTAGGGAAAAATTTTCCTCCAATTTTTTTTCACTTGCACGCTGTATATATTTTTCCATCTTCCAACTAAAATAATTATTAGGGGGCCTATTTATTTTCATTGGATATATCCAACCAATATAAATATGCACATAATTATGTATTATGTTGGGAATAGGAATCATCCTGAAGGTTCCACTGTGAAAGTTTACATGGATGAAATATATATATTTCGGTTCAATGTTTTTTTGAAGATGTTCCCAAAAGACACAATTAACTATTTAAAAATGAAAATTAGTAGTATAAGAAAATTGAGTGAACTTTTCCATCACTTCCACAATAGGGGGAATTTTTGGATCATATAATTGGCTACATTAAGCCTTCAAGAGAGAGAGATGATACATCACACAATCATGTTTATCTATAATTTATTTGATAACAATATCAAATAAGTAATTTGAACATGAATATGTTATCTCATACTTTTTAGTTTCGTATATATATTGACCTTTTATTAACTTTTTTATGTAGGGAACATAAAAAAATTATAAATAGATTTCATTATTATTTAACTTTAAGAAGGAGAGATAATTTTCACCATAAAGTGTTTCCAACTAGGTTGAAATCAAAGGTATGAGAATTAATTTAATTGAATAAAATAAATAAATATTAATTTAATTTTAATATTGAAATATATTATAAGCATTGAGATTACCTGTTGACTTTATCTCTCAATAAATAAGAGTGTTGGATATTAGTCCCAATTCGTTATCTCATGAATTCAAGTCACTAGTGATCAATGGGTAAATATTTTTCATAACTAAATGAGCAGTGAATATAAGAACACAACATTATGGAGTTATGTTAACCCCAACAACATTATTCCTTCAAATAATAGAGTAGAACTGATATTAAAATGTGTATTTTTATAGAGTTTTTAAGAAAATTATAATATTGTATTATTATTCCCATGGTTGAGTCACTATGATGAAATGAAAGTGGTTTGTTTCAATGATGAAAAATGGAACATTTATTGATGACTATTTATTTAGATTTATTGAAACTACTTTCATCTTGGATACTGATGAGTCGTATATTTTTTACCACAATGGTGAGAAAACTTTTATGTGAAATTTTATTCTAAGAATTTAATTTAGTGTTATTATTGATTTAATCCAAGCAATATTTTTGATGATGCTGGGGATGAAATTGAAATCAATGATTTCCTCATTAGTGTTGGTCAATATATTGTATATAATGAATCAAATAGTCTAATTTTAGTGTTGATTATGATGTTTAAGTAACAGTGGGTAATATATAGAAGTTAATATATGTGATCTCAGTTCACTCAGTGACTTTGGTATTTCAGGTATGTATAACTCAAATTGATTTAATTAAGGTTCATTTGATTTATCTTGGGAAGGTTAACATATTTAATGTTGGTTTATGTTAGAAGGGAAATATTGGTTTAATTTTTATTGTATTTTATTAAATTTATTTCATGTTTAAAACAAGATTTTTTTTAAAAAAATTTCTTCATAATATAACAATATAAAAAAATAGTCATTATATTCATTTAAAATATTGTTAATTATTTATATGATGCGTGTGACAAAAATATTTATGGAAAACCATTCCTAAACCATTTTTAAACATCACTAAATTTTCTTATTTTTTCTAAAATTCACTAAAACATATTTATAAAGATTTAAGATTAATCAAAACATTCTTTAAAAAATTTATAAAACATTATTTTTATATATTTCCACAAAAAAATAATCAATTTAGTTTTAAATGATTACATTTTAACTACAAAATCAATATATATAGTTTACATGTAATCTGATTTTATAGTTTACATAAAAAAATATTTAGTTTACATGTAAAATATTTAAAATTTACTTGTAAAATTATTTTAGTTTATATTTAAATTGAAAAACCAGTTTAAATGTAATATTTTTTTAGTTTACATGTAGTGTGTTTTTATAGTTAACATGTAAGATTTTATTAGTTTATATGTAAATTTATTATAGTATACTTTTAAATTATAAAATCATTTTACATGTAAACTATAAAATCATTTTATATGAAAACTATAAAACCAATTTAAATGAAAACTCTTTAACGTTCATATGTAAAATATTTTTATAGTTTATATGTAAACTACATTTATTTAATATGAAAACTATAAAATTAGTTTTCAGGTAAACCATAAAATTAAACTACATGTAAAATATAAAAAAACATTTACATATATATTATAAAATGACTATATATATATATAAATAATGTAAACATAGATTACATGTAAAATGTAAAAATGGGTTGTGTACCTTGATTGTGTTTTTGAATATTTTATGCCTTGTTTGACATCCAATTTGTATCTTTTGGTTACATATTGTCACGACCCGTCCCCCGGGGCCCGTGCCGTGACTACCCCAAGACCGCCTTCCATAGGCCAGAGGCTGGTGACTAGCACCTGGAAGACATATTCCTAAAACCAGAAATATGTTTCCTTTTATCCTGTAAACCCACACAATCCAAGTACACATAAAGATACAAGAACAAAGTAAACTGTATAGTAAAGTAAAGGGGCCGGAATACAGTCTTAACTGGAAAGTAAATGTAAAACTAAAAACATATCCTGTGAACACCCACCAAGGATCCTACCTGAAGGGTAGGTACAACTCTTGAACGATCGTCTCTGCAGTACGTCTCATCTAATGGTCCAACTCTGAGAATCCTCCAGTCCTGGCACCCTCAGTCTCGATCAATGCTGTCTGTCGTCTGCACATAACACAGAAAGGTGCGAGCATAGCTCATGCAGGTGTGAGTATAACAATACTCAGTAGGGACCCCGAGACCCCCAAAGGTCTCTCAAAATCCACAATGGATAAAGCACAAAGTAAGACCTCAATCATAAAGCATGAAGCAATATACATCAACACTACTTAGGTATATTCCCATACATATACCTAAGTTATCAATATACACACACCTCACACATGAGGGAAAAATACTATAAAGGTAACACCACAAAGGTAGAAGTACCACACAGGTAACCCCATGAAGATAAAAGTACCACACAGGTAAAACCATGAAGGTAAGTACCAAAAAAGTAATGCCACATAGAAGAATAACATGAAGGTATCACCAAAAAGAAGTGTAACACAAAGGTAAAGACTCATCTCACACCAGGTATAACTTAATTACAGAAGTAAAGATGATTAGCTATATTACTAGTTCATCTTACATCATCGAGAAGCTCTACTGTTAACCCACACAGGATCTAAGATGACCCAAACAGGATCTGGAGATGACCCATGCATTATCTAGAGATGACCCACATAGGATCTGTAGATGACCCACATAGAATCGGTATAAGCTGACCCACACAGGATCCGAAGAAGACCACACAGGATCTGGAGATTCTTTAAGTACAACCAGCCACTGGGCTCCTACACTAAGCATGCTTGATTGTATGAGGTTTTGCTTCTCAATTAATAATATGATACTTCAAATTCCACTAAGTACCACAAATAATTATCATGAAGGTCCTTCAAGTCAATAGGGTCCCAACGTGACTGACGACGTGTCAATCGGACGCCTAGTCTGAAAGTTGTTAGCATTTCCGTTCTGAGGGCCTGATTGGATTCGAGTTCGATTCAACCGAGTAATACTATAACTTTGTCCAAAACTCATGTGGAGTATTCATAAAGGACCGTCTCGATCCAAGGATTCTTGTATCTCAGACGGTTCGTCAAATCAATGCCCGGTTCTCAAGATATGGACAAAACAGTGTATTTGGGTCTAGATGGGCCTGAGTCCGGTCCGACCCAACCAAGTTCGGGTCGACCCGACCCGCAGGGCTCGGACCGCTCGGTTGGGTGCAGTCCGCCATGGCGGGGCCCTCCCTAGCCGCTACCTGGGGGGGGGGGGGGGGTGGCGCCCCCCAGAATTCTGAACAGTCTAATGGACCATTCAGCTTAGGGCAACCCAGTGGTGTCATGTGGCACTGCCTGTTGGATCATGGGACCCGCTGGAGCGGTCCCGCTTTGCGTGACGCAGCCAGCCAGAAGCCTGGCCAGCTTCCCTTCCAGCGGCTTCAGCGTGCTCCGATGATGCCTCTACGGACGACTGGGTTCCGGCCGCCTCCGGGTGCGCCGCCTGCTCAAACCGTGGTTGGTCGGGTGCCAGCCGCCCTCCGGGTGCGCCACCTTCTCGAACCATGACCGACCGGATGCCGGCCTCCCTCCAGGTGTGCCGTCGTGGCTCGACAGCCACAACCTCCTCCTCTATCGGCGGTGTGGACGCGTGCCTCCCTTCTTTTTCGGGCCACCACAACTTCCTTCTAAGCCCGAAAACGCGACGACCACATATTCGTGATACTCAGGTCAAGATATCTACATTCATATGTTGTGCTCAATGAAGTATTGTGTTTTTAGCATTCTTAATTATTTGGCATCGAAGAACGCACAAATAATGAATAGAAAATATCACGGTATATGCGCAGATTGATGGTTGTGTTTGTTTGGCCATCGTCGTTGAGAATCAAGAATATGAAGAATAAAAAAATAGCTATTTATCATACTTGAAAATAAATCCCTACCTCGATCATCCGTTGGAGGTGGCGTGAGGAGGTAGATGATGCGTCGACACTTCTTGGACATTGGTTTCTCATTCCTCGTTCGGAGGCTGTTCTTCATTGGAGGATCTTATTCATTGGAGAATGCTCTTCCTTCTAGAGTTCTCCACCAAATTGATTTGCCAACAATTTAACCTAACCCATGAGAGGTGAGGAGCCCCTCTCATTTAAGTTAATTTAAGTTAAAGATCAATTAATGTTGGCACATCAATTGGGGAATTCCAAGAGTTACAAAGTTTTCAAGGTCGTGTGGTCCCCACCACAAAAATTCAAATGAGATGTTTCAAATAAATAAAATAAAAGTTGGTTATTTTATTTTATTATTTTTTTAACTCTCCCTTGAAAAACTAAAAATCTAACTTCCACCCTCATCCTACTGCGGTCGAGGTGAAGACTATATTTAGAGAATATCAGTCTATGAGTTCAACGATGTCCTCAAATTTCAATTCCGATCACCAGTTCAAAAGTTACAAAACGCCGCTCACATGTTTACTGAACGTACCCGAAAAAAAGTTTATAAATTTATTTCGGGCATACTGGGCCTCATAATCACACACCGTTAATTTTTACAGACTCGTAATAATTCCATATAATTAAAAAAAATACATTTAAAATTCCGGGTCCTTGCATTCTCCCCACCTCAAGGATTTGCGTCCCCAAAAGCCACAACACAAAATAGGGAAACAAGTGGGGGTACTGAGCATGAATCTGAGCCTCCTGCTCTCATGTGGTCTTCTGGAGGTTTCAGTGTTGTGAACGAACACACACACGAGGTATCGACTGTCCACGAAGGAAATGCTCCTGTCGATCCTCAATCTCCACTAGAAACTCTGAAAACGTTGCCCCATTATCGAATTATAGCTTGCCCCAGTCAATGATGTGCGAAGGATCATGTACGTATCTCCTCAGCTGGGATACGTGGAAAACATCGTGCACCAAGTGCAATTGAGGGGGAAGTGCTAAGCGGTATTCCACCTCGCCAACTCTTTTAAGTACCAGAAAGGGTCCGATAAACCTCAGAGATAACTTTCTTCCCTAGCCAAATCTCTGCAAACCTCATAGAGGTGAGACCCATAGAAAGACACGGTCACCATCCTCGAACTCAAGAGGTATCCATCTCCTATCAGCATAAGACTTCTGCCTGCTCTGTTCAGTCTTCATCTACTCCTTGATGATCTGGACCTTCTCTATGGTAGCCCGTAATATCTTCGGTCCCATGAGTGCTGACTCCCCGGGGTCAGGCCAGCATAGAGGTGATCTGCAAGGTCGACTGTACAATGCCTCAAATGGTGCCATACCGATAGTAGAGTGAAAGATGTTATTGTACGAGAACTACACCAAAGGCAAGTGATCCTCCTAGCTATGGCCGAAATCTAGTACGCAAGCACACAACATGTCCTCAAGGGTCTGAATGGTCCACTCTGTCTGACCATCCGTCTGAGGATGAAAGGCGGTGCTCAATTGAAGTTAAGTCCCGAACTCCCCCTGCAACCCCTTCCATAACTGGGAAGTAAAAATGGAATCACGATTAGAGAAAATCTTCAAATTCAATCCATGAATCCATATAATCTTCTATACGTATAGGTGTCCCATGCCCTCTACGAATACATGCTCTCTAATAGGTCAGAAGTGAGACGACTTGGTGATTCAGTCAATAATCACCTAGATAGAATCACGACCCCTGGACGTGCGTGGAAGTCATGTCACGAAGTCCATGGAAATTCCATCCCACTTCCACTCTGACACATCTAGTGGCTAAACTAAGCTTGCTATAACCTGATGATCTGCCTTCACTTGCTGACAAGCGAGGCACCGTGAGACAACCTCTACCACTACTTTCTTCATTCCTGGCCACCAGTGATGACACTGGAGGTCCTGGTACATCTTCTCCACTTCTGGATTTACTACTAGATAGGATGTATGGAAATCCCTCTACACTTTCTCCTGTAGTGACACCGGTACCATAGTACATCCTCTGAAGAAGATGACATGCTCCCCACCTTCATAAAATTCATCAGGTGCCTATCCTATTGATATATGAGAACGTCGAGCCTCACAGTCAGTGTCTCCAAGCTACGCCTCCCTGACTCGCCGAAGGAGTGGGAGAGTGACTCTCAGAGACTGAAGATAAGATTCTCTATCTCGATCCACATAGGATATCCGCAAAGCGGCTAGCTGCTCTGTCGCCTCACTCAGCAACTATATACCAAATCTCTCACTGAGTGTATCTGCCACTACGTTCCCCTTCCCAGGAGTATAGACTATCTCAAAGTCATATTCCTGAAGGAACTCAATCCAACACCACTATCTCAGGTTTAGGTCCTTTTGAGAGAGATATACCCATGACTCTTGTGATCAGAGTAGACTATAAAATATTTGCCTATCAAGTAATGTTTCCACATCTTCAAAGATAATACCGATGATACTAACTCTAGGTTATGGGTAGCTTAGTTATGCTCATGCTGTCTCAGCTGTCAAGAACAATACGTGATCACTGCTTACTCTTGCATTAGGATAAATCTGAGCCTACTCCCTGATGTGTCTTAGTATAATATGTACCCAACAACCTCCTCTGGTAGCCTCAAGATAGGGGCACTCATCAGTATCTACCTTAGCTCTTGGAAATTCCACTGGCATCTCTCCAAACACACGAAGGGTTTCCCCTTCTTCTTCAATGCTGATAAGGGTGCCACAAATCTAGAAAAATCAGGCACAAACCTTTGGTAGTAACCGGCCAAACCCAGGAAACTCCGCACCCCCATCACACTCCGGGTGGTTCCCAAGAAAGAACAACCTCAATATTCGCTGGATCCACTACCACTCCAGATTCCAAGATGACGTGTCCCAGAAAGTAAACCTCTCAGATCCAGAACTAGCACTTCGAGACCTTACCATAAATCTGGTTCTCTCAGAGTGTTTTAATAACAATTTGCAGATGATAGGAATGCTTCTCCTCTGTAGTTGAGTATATTAGGATCTCATCGATGAAGACTACCGAAAAACTATCAAGGCATGGCTGGAAGATCCTATTCAAGAGTCCCATGAACACTGCTGGGGCATTGGTCACACCGAATGGCATAACCAAGAACTCATAGTGGCCATACCGATATCTGAAGGCCGTATTCTTCACATCCTCATCTCGTACCCTGAGCTGGTGATAGCCTGATACGAGGTCTATCTTCTAAAACCACCATGATCCCTTCATCTGATAAAAAAGATCATCAATCCTTGTTAGTGGGTACTTGTTCTTCAGGGTCACCTGGTTCAGGAACCGATAGTCCACAGAGAGTCTCAAAATCCCATCCGCCTTCTTGGCGAACAAAATCAAGGCTGCCTAAGGAGAAACACTGTGCCTAATGAACCCCTTGATCTGCAAGTCCTCCAGCTGTACTCACAGCTCTCGAATCTCTGTGGGAGCCATCCGATATGCTGGAGCAGATATTAGTGTCGTCTCGAGGTACGAATCGATGTAAAATTCCACCTCTCTATGAGGTGGTAGACCTAGAACATCATCAGGGGAAACATCAGCATACTGGTCCACCACTACAGGATAGATCGGACTCTCAACATCAACCAACCCAAGGGTATGGCTAGCCAACTGATGTGTGATCATCCACACCATCCTCTGGGTAAGTACATCCTGTGATGAAAAGTTTCCTTTCTCTCCGGTGAAGGAAAACCTAGTCCCATCCTCACGGAAACACCATACTTTGCGCCTAATATAGTTGATCTGATCATGGATTGTAGATAACCAATCCATACCCAAGATGATGTCGTAATACCTCAACGCCTCGACTAGAAGATCCCAACCGAATCTCTCACCTAATTGAGTAATCTCACACTGTCAGAACCAATGTGTAATCATTGAATCCTCTCCTGTAGGAGTCTCTAGCCGTAAGGATGGAGCCAACGGCTCCACCAAAATCTCTGAGCTCCGAATGAGGGATGTTGAAATAAAAGAGTGACTAACACCAGTGTCTATAAATACTGCAGCTAAGGTGTAGTTGACACAGATCGTACCTCGAATCATCTCCGGAGCACCCTGGTCGTAGGCCTCAATTGTCTGAAGTTGTGCTCATCCCTATCCACCTGCTCCCTGTGGTTGGGGTGGACCACCTGAAGGTAGTGGTAATAGAACCTCAAATCACCACCCACCGCTTTCTTCACGGAAAACTCCTCTTCCATGTACTACTGATGCCTATAGACCTCCTCGATAGAATCTTTGACTCTTAGAAGGCGGTCTTTCAACCATTTATTGGTCATCCGTACATCGGGTCGGGACGTCGCCAGCCATGTGACCCTGCCCACTGCATGAGTGACACTGCCTGATCCTCGCCTGTCCTGCTCTACCTCAAGAGCCTCATACAATCAATCCTATATCCTGTAGTTATACACCTGTAGGTCTGGTCCTCTTTGACCTCTGCTTTATCTGTTTGCTACCATCTACAGATGAGACTACATAATGTTCGGTGGTGGGTCTCGCTGCTGGTGACTGATCAGAAAGGAATCTCTCCACTAAGAGTGCTCTCTCTAACACCCCCACCTACGTTGGGATACTGAGAGAAATCATTGAACCTCTAATATCCCATATAATCCCTTGATTGAAGGTACGGTCCCTGAAAAAATGGTCTCGCTCCATGTCAGTGGAGTAGCGTGAGAGATCGGTGAACCTCATTGAATACTGAGCCACGATCATGATACCCTGTTTCAAGTGGATAAGCTCATGTATATGCACAAAGAGTATGGTCACTGGGATGAAATATGCACTGAAAAGGCTCTCAAAGTATGCCTAGATGAGAGTGACCTCATCTTGAACCTGAAGCATCAAGATCCACCATCTGCCTGCTGCTTCTTGAAGAAGACTGGAAACAAGGATCACCATGAGATCAGTTGGTGTCCCTACCAGTTGAAAAACTCTAACCATGGACTCCAGCAATTCCTCAGACGCCTGTGGATTCATCTCTCCCTATAACCTCAGTGGCCTATGGTGTTGAAACTCACGCAACACGCTCAAGTGACATGCACCCTCTACTACTGGGGCTGGTGGCATCGGCTGCCCAATGGGTATTGGTGTTATTGGTACACCAACTGATTGTACAATTGCTGAAAGGGGGCCCTGCACCGAAGCCTTGTCGCTCGGTGGGCTGTCATCGCGTACTCAACCTGGAACCCTGGCTGGATGTCTTTGTGGAGGCATCAAAGAAAGAAACAGGTCCACCATGGTCAAAAAGTTACACCTAGTGAGATTACTCAAAGATATCACAAAGAAAATTTTTCAAAAACACACATGCAATTAGTGTTTTTGTGAACTGAGTCGGAAATCAGAAGTCAGGGTCCTGTTGTATGGATATGTCAGCCACCGCACCAATACTGGACTCCCTAAACTGATAACCACACTCATAACACTTAACACTATTTCCAATTAAAAGCTCATAGTCCAAGTTCTTCCATAGAACCGCCTACTATGATACCAATTTTCCACGACCCGTCCCCTAGGGCTCGTGTCGTGACTACCCCAATACTGACTTTCATAGGCCAGGGGCTGACGACTAGCACCAGAAAGGAATATCACTAAAACTGGGAAGGGTTTTCCTTTGATCCTATAAACTCTCACAATCGAAGCACACAACAAGATACAAGCACAAAGTAAACTGTATAGTAAAAAGGGTGAGTATAGTAAGTAAAGGGGCCGGAATTACAGCCCAATTGTAAAGTAAAAGTAAAACTGAAAACATATCCTGTGAACACCCGCCAAGGATCCTACCTAAAGAGTAGGTAAAACTCTCGAACGGTCATCTCTGCAGTACATCTCGTCAAATGGTCCACCTCCGAGAAGCCTCCTGTCCTGGCACCCTTAGCCTCGATCAATGTTGTCTGTCATCTATACATAACACATGAAGGTGCAGGCGTATCCCGTGCAGTGGTGAGTATAAACATTATTAGTAGGGACCTCGAGAATCCCAAAGGTCTCTCAGAATCTACAAAGGATAAACCACAAAGCAATACCTCAATCTCAAAGCACGAAGAAATAAACATCAAAACTACTTAGGTATATTCCCATATATATACCTAAGTTATCAATATATACACACCTCACACATGAGGAAAGAATACCACAAAGGTAACACCATAGAGGTATAAGTACCACACAAGTAACACCAAGAAGATAAAATTACCACACAGGCAACACCACAAAGGTAAGTACCAAAAAGTAACACCAAAAAGAAGAATACCACAAAGGTATCACCACACAGAATTTTACCACAAAGGTATAGACTCATCTCACACCAGGTATAACTTAAGTACAAAAGTATAAATGATTATTTGTATTTCTATATCATATTACTTCATCGAGAAGCTCTACTATTGACCCACACCGGATAAAAGATTACCCAAAAAAGATCTAAAGATAACCCACATAGGATTTGAAGATGACCAACATAGTATCTGTAGATGACCCACATAGGATCGGTAGAATCTTACCCACACATGATCCTAAGATGACCCACACAGGATCTGGAGATTCTTCAAGTACAGCCAGTCATAGGGTTCCCGCACTAAGCATGCTTCATTCCGGGAGGTTCCGCTCCTCAATCCATCAGAAGATACTTCAACTTCTATAGAGTCTCACAAAGAAGTATCATGAAGTTTCGTCACGTCAATAGGGTCCCAATGTGATTGACGACGTGTCAATTAGACGCTCAGTTTGAAAGTTATTACTGTTTCTATTCCGTGGGCCTGGTTAGATTCAGGTTCAACCCAACCCGGTCAAACCCCAACTTTATCTAAAACTCAAGTGGATTATACCAAAAGGACCGTCTCGATCCAAGGATTCTGGTACCACAGACAGTTTGTCAAATGGATGCCCGGTTCTCAAGATATTGCTAAAAAAGCATATCTAGGTCTAGATGGGCCCAGGTCTGTTCCAACCCGGTCAAACCGACCCAGCCGGAACCGACCCAGTTCGGGTTGACCCGACCCAGTCCAGGTCCGGCCCGGACGGGCTGGGCTACGGTTAGGCCCGTCCTGTAAAGGGGCGGCCCGACCCGCGTCGGGCGAGGCCCGCGGGGCGCGACCCGTTCGGTGTGGCCCGCGGGGATCGACCCGCTCTGCGAGACCCACGGGGCTCGGCCCACGGGGCTCAGCCCGCTCGGCTGGGTGCAGTCCGCTATGGCGGGGCCTGCCCTAGCCGCTACCCGGGAGGAGGTGGGGGGGGGGGTGGCACCCCCCATAATTCCGAATGGTCCAATGGACGGTTCGACTTCATCCAACCCGGCGGTGCCATGTGGCACCGCCTTCTGGCTTGCAGGACCCGCTGGAGCGGTCCCGCTCAACGTGACGCGGCTGGCTGGAAGTCCGTCCGTCTTACCTTCTAGCGGTGCCGGCATGCGCCGCCACTGCCTCCAGGGCCGACCACCTTCGGGTGTGCCACCTGCTCAAACCGCAGCCGACTGCCCTCCGAGTGCACCACCTTCTTGAACTGTGGGCGACCGCATGCCTTCCTCCCTCCAAGTGCGTCACCGCGGCTTGACAGTCGCGACCTCCTCCTCTACCGGTGGTGCGGACGCGTGCCACCCTTCTTCCCTGGGCCACCGCAACTTCGTTATAAGCCCGAAAAATGTGATAGCCGCATATTTGCGATCCTCGGGTCGAGATCTCTGCATTCATATGTCACGCTCAACGTAGCATTATGTTTTTAGCGTGCTTAATTATTTGGCATCAAAGAACGCACAATGAATGAATAGAAAAGATCATGGTATATGCACGGATCGATGGTTGTGTTTGTTTGGCCATCGTCATTGAGAATAAAGAATATGAATAATCAACAAATAGATATTTATCATACTTGAAGATAAATCCCTACCTCGATCATCCATTGGTGGTGGCGTGAGGAGGTAGATGATGTGTCAGCGCTTCTCGGACATTGGTTCCTCATTCCTAATTCAGAGGCCATTCTTCATTGGAGGATCTTCTTCATTGGAAAATGCCTTTTCTTCTAGAGTTCTCCACCAAATTGATTTGCGAACAATTTACCCCAACCCACGAGAGGTGAGGAGCCCCTCTCATTTAAGTTAAGTTAAGTTAAAGATAAATTAATGTTGGCACATCAATTGGGGAATTCCAAGAGTTAAAAAGGTTTTAAGGTCCGGTGGTCCTCACCCCCAAAATTCAAATGAGAGGTTTCAAATAAATAAAATAAAAGTTGTTTATTTTTTTTAATTTTTTAACTCTCCCATGAAAAACCGAAAATACAACTTCTACCCTCGACCTACTATGGTCGAGGTGAAGAATCTATTAAGTGAATATCGGTGCTGTGAGTTCAACGGTGTCCTCATATTTCAATTCCGAGCACCGGTTCAAAAGTTACAAAATGACGCTCACGCGTTTACTGAACGTACCCGAAAAAAATTCAGAAATTCATTTTGGGAACACCGGGCCTCAGAATCACACACCATCAATTTTTAGACTCATAATAATTCCATATAATTATAAAAAATTTACATGGAAAATTCTGGGTCTTTACACAGATCATCACCTTCTTTTAATATTTAACATTCAAATTAGTATTCGTTAATCAGTTTCTACAACCTTTTATACCTCATTTATCATTATAATTAGTATTTTAAATATAGAAACATATATATTTCATTCATTTGATGAATATAAACGATATTGAATAAATACTGCAAGATCCTATCTTTTTCTAAGTGAATCCCTTTTTTAGATTTTGATTGCACCTCTATGAGTTCTAAAATCAATCCTCATTCATGGATTAAATCAATGATTTAGTGGTGTTTAGGGGCTTGAATAAGCCTAGTTGGCATAATAATAGAGGTGGATTAAAGTTTTAGAGACACTATGTAGCCACTAGCTAGCTGGTTAAGTCCATAGAACTGCCCGTGGGACACACCAGCCCGCTGGTGGGAACTGGATAGTTTGGGTCTCTAATAGGAAACCCACTGGCCATTTAGTGGGGTTTCCATCCATGCAGGCACACCAGAGGACACCATTAGCTAGATGGTGGTGTCGATCAACTACCCAGTGGTGCCTACCAGCTTCCCAGTGGTGTTGATAGGATATAAAAACCATGGGTATAATCATATTTTCAGACTCAAAACCCTTTTTTAAGTGATACTAATGTCACAAGGGTTTTCTTCATCCTAATTCTGGTTATATGAGATAGAGTAAATTTTGTGAACAATTTTTTCTTTGTATAGTGTATTCACTTCTCTTGGATATATTTTATTATATACAATATATTTCATTAGATTTACTATCCAAATCATGTTACCTTATTCATGTGGCTATTGATATAGTTTTTTCCACATTAGTAAGGTTTTTTGGTAACTAGAATCCATTTCTTTGAGTTATAATGTTTTATCTTGAACATTTTTATTCCATGTATGGGTTATCCCACCATAATATTTTATTTTATGGTATTTTATGACCCTATTTGAGAAAATTAAATTCTAATACGATGAATTCAATATTTATCTTTTTATAATGCAGATGTTCAACAAAGGTAATTTGAAGTATTAAAAATACCTCTTTCATAATAAAATATTTTGGATCCACATTTCCCATTGAAAAACTTATTCCATTTGAAATGATATATTATTAAATATTATTTTAATAGTAAGTTTTATCAATGATTTTTCACTTCACCAATTAAAAAATACTTTTGGAAGTGACCTAGAACATCTAATTTTATGTTAATGAAAAAAATATTTTTTAAAGATCTTTTGAGTTTTAACATTCATTTCCCATCTCATTTTTCAAACTATTTACCCTAATAGTGTTTATGCTTCACTATTTATAATATAATAAATATATATTTTGGTGGAATGAACTCATGATACCAAACAATCCAATCAATGATTATTTCTTGGATGTTATCATTAAATTGTTGTTTTATAAGGATAATTTTCATCTATGTCCACATCCTTCAAGAAACCCTTTCTTAAAATGGGGATATATTGTTTTAAAATAATCTAACTTCTTCCTTTGGATGGATTTATATCATTTTTTTAATGTATTGACTTATCCACATACTTCTTTCTCTATACTATGTGAAATTAAAATTTTACATAATTCTAATTGGATGATGTTTACTAAGAAAAATCTTATTATTTTGATATAAGGAAATGTTTTGGAATTTTTTATGTTGTTATTTCAATACATATTATTATTGAAATATTGAATTTGTAATGTTTGAATATAATTTTTTTTTCTCTGTATGGGTTATGCTCAAGTTATCCCTTTTATTGAAAGGGGAAAAGTAATGGAAATCTTGAAAACTATTAACTTTTAACACATGTTGATTATGTATTTGATATTGGTATATCCCATTATATGGATTTCCATGTTCTAATGGGTAATAGGTTTAATGTTATTGATGAATCTTATAATAAATGAAATTGACATAATCAGGTGATGAATATGGCCAAAAAATATATATCCACTTGATTTATTGTTAGTTATCAAGAGAAAAACATGTATGGTTTTGGTGTATGCCTCTTCCCAAGATAGGATAGTGTCTTGTAACAATACCTTAGCAATAATACGTCCCGACTGTGTTATAGATTAAATGTAAAGTTTACTAGAATAAGGCCTTGACAACAAGTGTTTATGTTTTCCATTATTCATTTCATCAGTATGAGATCAATATTATTTATATCCATACTTCCATTTATTTTCACATATATTTAATTATTTTAGTTTCAAGTTGATTATGAATTTATGTTTATTAACTATTCCTAAAAAATGTTTATGAAATTTTTATTCCATGATTTATCCATTTATATGTTTCCCATACTGATCATTTGAGATTACCCCTTATTATGTTTCAATTTCATAGGTTATAAATTAATGTAGTATCCATTACATTTTTAGACGGATAAAACATGTGAAATATTTTTTGGGAGATGTTATTGACTTTTCATGAATTAAATAGTTTAATATATACTATGAAAACTATCTATTTGATACAAAGAACAGTGGATTTACCATTTTATGTTGTGATCTAATATCTAATGATCTAAACCTAAAAAACTAAATTGGACATAATATATGTAATAATTGTTTTAATTTTTAAATTAATGTCGGTTATATCAAGGTTTTTACAGTTGGAATAAAATTATGTATGTAATATATGGGTCTATAAGCACCACATTTGGGAGTATGGTTCTGAGTGATCACAATTGGTATAAAAGGAATGTTTTTAATAACTTTGGATATTATAATGTTCATTGAGTAAAATTTAATGTTTGATATGTTAGGGTTTATCATATATTTCAAGGTATAAATGACCTTTTCAAATAATTATATAATTCATTGATAAGGTAATAATGCACATTTTATTTGAGGATTATGGTTAGTGAACCATAGTGAAAACCCTAGATATGAGTTTATTTTATGGGTGTGATCTGGTAAAATTAGAAAAGTATTGAGTTGGTGATTTTACTAGGAATACATCCCTTTACAGATATTGGGAAATGTTTGTGGATGTGGTAAAAATTCACCTATGGGTAATAACCCAAAAAAGGGTTGGTTGATAATTGAATCAATCATCACACTAAAAAACGATTGATGGTCCTTATACTTCACACCTAGAAAGAAAATCTTGAGGGATTTTTTTGGTTAATCAGATTATATTTATGTATCATTGTGAAAGCTTTAATAAGGATTTTAATTTATTTGGTTAGATATCCTTATAGTAAAATGAGCATGTATAACAAAGGATTGAATAAAGTGAGTCATAGGTTTATCCAAAAGTATCATATGTTAAATACATTATTTTTATAAGGTAATACATATTCATATTGATGTTTTGATATTCGTATTTTGAATATTATCATAACAATTTTTATTTTAGATTTATATTGAAATAGGATCATGAATAATGAATATGATAAGGGTATGTATCTAGAAACCACTATGATATATAACTAAATAAGGGAGCATATATAAATGGATTAGAATATTAATACATTCCTACTATTATGGAAAATGTGAATTTTATTATCTTTCCTAAGGTTGTGAGATTGATATCATAATAAAAATTTATTCTTGATACATTTAGATATTCTCAATAGTGAGTCATATTTATTGGTGATATTATGGTATATTTATAGTTCTATTAAGGATTATGAAAAACATATATGGATCATGATTTAGTATATTTACATCAATGATATGAAATAATATATTAAATTGTATACATAACTATATGAAATTAATTTATGTAAAGGTTATATTTTGGAGATAAAAATATTGATGAACACATGTTTTAAGTATAAATATCTCTTAAATTTAATATGAACATGATTTTGGGATTATAAAGGGTGATTTGATTTTGAATAAGTAAGTTAGATATTAAGTAGTAACATTGGGGTTGATAACTGATTCATGATATTTTTGGATAATGTTATCTATTTTTTGTGAGTAAGATATAAATTGATATATGAATGATATATGATGAGGTATGAGTGATATTGTTTTAACTAATAACACAATAGGTTAACAAGAATGATAAACAACAGTATCCTCTATGATAATGATAATAAGGGAGATACTGTTCCACTCATTCTATTGGGAGTTGGTCATGAGAATTAAGGGAAGTAGGTTAAAATATCCTCTAGTCAAGAGTTGAGGATTTGGTAGTGGATTATTAATATTTACACCCTAGTGTTTCATGGAAGTTTTTAATGAGTATTAATTCACTACCCTAATGATTTTATTATTAACAAAAACTTCTAGTTCCAGGATTATTACACACCATGTTGATGTTTAGGGAAATATAAATTTTGATGATCTTCTATTAGATATAATTGAAATGATTCTAGTAATGAATTAAATATTTTAACATAGACTCCCAATTCCCTGAACCATGGTCAGAGTACCCACAATATCATCAATGTTGAAAAAATAATTTGGGAGGATAGAATAACAAACAGGAACTATAGATATATATTAATATCATTTCAATTTCATAAGGTGACAATTTAACATCTTGATCATCATTTTTCAATACATTCTCACCATGTATAGAACTCTATGTAGTTAGAGAAGTTAAAAGAACCATTCCATTGGTTTAATTAGAATAAAAACCCAAGACATCACTTTAAGGGTAGTATGACACAATATTGAAGATGGAAAGGGGTGTACCATGTTTCAACGAGGATGGGAGAAGTTCAAGAATGAGGTTTGATTCCCCAAAACACACGATCCCTTTTAGTGTGCATGGGAAACTATTCGAGTCATATATGTGCATATTTGGGAATATGAAGTGACACCTAGTATAGAATTGACATTGAAATTATACCCCAATAATCTTTATCTTGGAGGTCTTCATAGATTGTGTAACATATGAAATATTTCAATAATAATAAAAATAAATTGGTGGTTATTTTTTGATGTTGGAAATACAAATGAGGGGTATTTTGGAAATGGTGATGGTCGATTCTAGAGTAAACCAGAATTATCTTATATAGATATTATATATTTTTAGATGAATATTAAATACAATACAAAAACACACACCTAAGGAATATAATAGTTTAGTTTTATTGGAGACTAGGTACACAATATTCTAATTCAGTGAAAGATCTTTAAAATCTTCCATAAATATATTCCCCTTTAGTAATATGCACAAACATACCCTAATTAAAACCTTTTTGTATAACACAGGGAATGGAAAAATAATAAATAATGAGCTTATATTCTTATTAAGGGTAAAAAGGGATATATGTAAGCATAAAATGAACATTAGGGTATGAGAAGATGAGAATAAAATTTGAAAACCATACCCTACATCTCAAAGTTAATAATATTAAGTCATGAAATAAATATTGGAAGTTAATAAGATATGAATCATAAAGTAATCAAATATTACAAGCCATGAGATCATAACATTGTCCTAATACATATATTTTTGGAATACACACAATTATATAAAATAATTTCTGTACTAGTCAAGCCTCACTGCCAAGGCTATCATAGTAGAATGAGCTCACTCCCCAAAACAATATAGTAGTCAATGTTCAATCCTAAGAGCATCATAGCATAAAAAGTCCCTCACTGAACAAGGTTAACTCCCCATTCCAGTCTTTTCTATCTCATGAGATATAAATATTTACCCAATGCAATGGTGGGAGATATAGGCCCACATGTTATATAAGGAAAATAATTCATCTGTATAAAATAAGATCATAAAACACTCATCATATCCTAACCCATGAAATGAAATGGGATTCATAATTATTTCATCATAGAATAGCCTATTATAAATTTATTGGTTTCATAATCATTTCATTCTTTAATCGTTACATAACCCATAGAAAAAGAATCAAGTTTCAGAATAATTTTATTATTGTATAACCTGTGGAAGAAATTGGTTTCATAAACATCTTGTCATCATAAACCATTCAAATAAGTAACATGAATGGAATCTTTGGATTATATCCCCATAAAAGAATAAATTACATCATGAAATTTCCTCCATTGTGGATAATTATTTTTGAAGATAAATCCCTTGTAGAATTTTTTGAAAAAGATAAATTCTATTGGAAAATAATATTTTAAAACTAAAAAAGACATAAATTAATTTGGAAATATTTTTTTTTTCAAAAATAAAATGAAAACTTATAAATGAAGCTTTAAAAATAATTTAAAACATTTCTTCAGGAAAATAAAATTTTCACTTTGAATCAAAACTTTTTAAAACATTTTCAAAATCTATTTTTTACTTTAAAATCATTTATTTAAAATCCAAAAATTTCTCAATTATTGAGGAAAAAATTTAATTTTAAATTATTTTTTATAAATTTTTAGGGAAACTTGAAATATATTAGTGGTAATGATAATGAGAAATATTATACTTTCCATTCATATTAAAAACACATATTATTTTCATAGTTTTGGTAAAATCCAAATAGGAATTATTTGGAAAATGACACGAGGATTCCTTTCAAACAATTTTTTTTTGAAAAGTCAAACATTAGTAAAAATTTATTTAATAAATAATTTTAAAAATAATAATCTTTTTTTGAAAGTATTTTCAGTAAACATGGTTTTGGAAGAAAAACATTTTTCAACCAAAGAGAGAAACAAATGCAATTTTTCTTAAAAACATTCTTTTGATCTCTTGAGTACATAAGGAGAAGAAAATTAAAAGAAAACATTTATTATCAATAAGTAACTAAATTATAATAAAATACATGAGATTATTGAGACATATATCATAATATTTCAGTATTGGAAGCATAATCATAAACAATCCTGATAAACGATGAGATTATAACATAAAAATATTACCACTTTGGTAACATTGAATTGTAAGCCCCATGAATGAATAAAAGTAAAAAAACCAGAAATATTATGATAAAAAACAAATCCCTGATATTATATTTCAATTGGTCTATATATAAACCCTATAAAATATGGTAGGTGAATAACATAACATATGTATCAAAAAAGGAAAATTAAGACAAAAATCCCTTACCGCTTTGGTAACTTTTTAATTGTAAACCCCATGAAAGATAAATCCTAAAATAGATAATTAAATGAAAATAATTTTCAGTATAATAATGATAAAATAGATTCATGGGTGGTATATACACAATATAATAAAAAGGTGGTGAATATTCCATGTGTCTCATAGAACTAAAAAGTGATATGAAAATCCCTTACCACTTTAATAATATTTTAAATCATAATACTCAACAAAAAATAAAATCAACATAAGAATGAAATTTAATTAAATGGAGGATATTAATGATATAACATGTCAAAAATTCAGTATATACACCACAAAAAATAAAAAAATGGTGAATTTCTATAAGTCTTTCAGAAATAAAAGAGAGACTAGTAATACCTTACCTTAAGTCTCAACTTCCTTTGTAAACATTAGATCCTATTGTATAATAAATAGAAATTCATAATAAAACTATTATAAAACCATAAATATATATTTAATACCATATATTATTTACTTATTACAATTTATTAACATTTTATTAACAATTCCTTATCAAAATCACATTTTGGGTAATAACTGCTTTGTTTTTCATATATGTTTTGATTTATTATTAACTGTCTTATTAATTTGATAATTTTTGAATCATGTATAGAATAATAATAATGAAATAATTATAATATTTATATATCAATTAAACTTTTAATACTAATCATGAAAGATAGTTTAGATAAACGAAGTACGTTATGATCATGGAGATGATAGGGCGTACATATGTATAAGTAACAATTCCATTTTTCAACGATCATTATGGATAGGAGGTTAGAAATATTTTATATTTAAATAATGATAATAATATAAACAATAAAATATTAATTATTTAATTATACTCATATATTTCATACTTGTGGTGTGGTTATGAAAATAGAGAGTCACATCACTTTGTGAAGGCGGTAGTCCACACGTACACGAACAATGTTATTATCTTTTGATGAGTCAAAAGGTAAGAAATAAAATAATATATTATATTTTAATAATGATAAATAGTTTATTAATATCATAATTAATTCCTTTATATCACATATATTAATTAATTTTATCCTTATTATGTTCTAGGTAAAGCGTTAGTGAAAATGAATCACATCGATTCACGAGGCAATAGTCCACTGTATACAGGAATAATATTATTTTATCCCCTATGAAATGGTAAGTAAAAAGGTATATTTGATATAATGAATAAAAATTAATAATAATATTATAGATATCATATATATTTTTTATATCTATAATCATACCCAACCATGATAGGTGGTAATGGAAAAATGAATGACATCGGTTTGTGAGGCGGTAATCCGTACTACAGATAAATGATGATTTTGTAACCCATTTGATGGAAGTGGGGATAGTTGTAGGTAATGAACTTAATAAAAATATATATTATTATATATAATATACTTAGGTTTTTATATCATCATGATTTAATAATAATTGAATGAGGTAGAGGAATAAATAAAATAAAAAAATGCTCTTTAAAGAACGTTACAACTTCTTCGGGTGTCCTCCTTAGGTTTTCACCAAACTCCTTCCAAGGTTGGTTTATATAAATAAATATAGATTATAGGATGATATTAGGGATTATGGGAAGGTATTATGTCAATTATTTTCTGAAAAAAATGTTTTTAATGTATGAATATGGGAGGATAGTGGGTGTCCTTTTATAAGTTAGGCGAGTAGAACCCGTGTAAATTTTTGAAAAGAAAAAGGTATACCCACATTTTTCTCATGTCAAAAGGGTCCAAAATGAATTATTTGAAATAATTATACATTATATAGAATCCAATTTTTTAAAAATATATCTTAGACATGTTTTAGGTCATTTTAACCCTTATCTTTTTAGCTCAACCTCCGGTAAAACCATTTTTACCTAAACCACAATAAATATTTTTTTACTATTTTCACTATCAATTTTGGTAAAAAATAAATTTTACTTTATTAGATAATATAAATTATTATTATTAAAAACATGTAATTATTTTTTCCAAATTATATTCATATAAGTGGAAAATTTTAATTTAAAATCAATTCTGCAGACGTGATGAGAAAGTGGGTTTTCAAAGAGAAAAAGTTCAAAAGTTTACAGGGTTTTTATATCAAAATTTAATATGAAAATAATTAATATGAACTAAATTGGATTATAAGATATATTATAGATATAGTTTTAAGTTAAAATTAATTTAAAATATATGTTAGCTTTATAAATAATTTAAATTAAAAGGTAGTTTTCAATTAAAATTTCTTATTTTTTATTATTCATCAAAACATTAATCTTTTCAAAAAAATATCAAAAATTTACACTAAGATAATTTTGAAATTATAATTTATAAAATGAAATTTATTTTTCATTTTTTTTATAAAAGTGTCATTTTTTTTAGAAATAAGTTCCCAAAAAGGCGACTTAAGAAAAATATAGTTTTTAAGCATAATATTTGATTTATTATAATATCTTATCTAGAAAACACATAAATTGAATTTTAGATAGTTGATTGAATATATAATATATAAATTTAAATAAAATCACCCACCAAAAGTGTTTTTTATAATTTATTAAGGTAAAATGAGTTTTATTTACATAATAATTGGTTTTCAGAAAAAGATTACTTTTATTTTAAAATAATTTTTATTTTAATTTTTAATTAATTGGTTACATAAGAATTAATTTTATATACATGTAAAAACCATATATCTTCATAATTTATTTAATACTATTTATACCTATCATTACAATAACTAGAAGATAACTATTATATGAAAATATTTTAATAATATGACATGATTTTTTTAAACTCAGTATTGCATGTAACACATGTTAAACTCATTTTTACATGTAATATAAAATATTTAAAAGATTAAATTAATTTAAAAAAAATATTTCAAAAAATCTCTGGGTGATACATTCTATCCCCCTTAAAAATAATTTATCCCTTAATTTTTTTTTCTGTCATTAAATTTTTAATATTTTGAAAATTCCTTCATAGAAATCCATATCACAAAAATGGATAATAAAACATCCTCTTGAAAAAGAGGAAGGGATGTGTTAAATTCATATGTAATAACACATACTATGTTTCCAAATAGGATAATATATATGGGAAGTAAATATATTTACATGGTATAAAAGCATAAATAATTATAGAGAGTGATAAAGATCATTGATCATAAGAAAGTGGGTGATCTTAAGAAGGATAATAATGAAAATATCATAAACAAAAGAGGCATGAAAAGGCTCATTGGTATCATAAAAATGGAGATAACGTCATACCATTTAATTTCAATATCCTTATCATAATTTTTTTTAGAATTAATTTTCAATCTATAATAAGAAAATATGAAAATTTACTTGATATTTTTTTATTTCATAGGAACAATTTCATCCTTTGGTTGTGCCTTGATCAATTTCCACTTCACCTCTTACTTTAAGAGATGATTTTTTTTTCATGTATAAAGCACTAAATAAAATCCAAAAAATAATGATAAGTCATTAAATATTTATCTATTTTAAAAAATGTTAATAATGGTTATCAAATATGGATAAATATTAATATTGTGAAGTAATATATTAATCTAAAAAACCCTATACAAAGTTCAACTTAAACCATTCAATTGTTTTTAACCTTATGACCCTTCCAAAATTCAAAATTTATATGGAAGGTCACTAAATTTCCCAAACTAAAAATTAATCCCCCAAATATCACTAAGTATCTCTTAATAGTAACATTCTAAATATATGAATACCTTGGCCATTTATTATTCTGAAGCTTTGTAATAACTAAAATTACCATAAAATCTCAATGAAAACCATACTTCTTCCTCATTCCTTGAATAAAAACATAGATTATTTAACATATTCCCTAGATCCAATAACGTTTTAAATTTTATCAATGATAAAACAAACTACTTTTTCAATAAATCCTTTATTTGTACCAGGGTCATCAATAATATCCAATTTACTTTATCCATATCAATAATCTATTTATCCAAAAAAACACCATTTTCTCAACCTCAGGAGCATGTTAAGGGTTATATTCTCTTAATCACATGTTTTCGATAAAATATTACCTTTAAATGAAATCAAATTTATCGGTCATTAGTATTATTCAACATATTATTTCATGTCTTTAATGAATAACTTATACTAAACAATCCTTATATATTTTGTAATTCACATTACGCAATTATTGAATTCCAATACATAATCACTTCAATCATACCACTTCCTTCATAGACTATTAACTAGGATTTGTCATCTTATTCATTAAAATTTTATTCCTTTTATACATCACTTATAATGTATTTATCAATAGTAATATAACCATTACTCAAACAAACTTTCTGATTATATTCATGGGATTTCCCCTTAGGTCATCAATTTGTGTAATGACTATATATTCCATATTTAAAACATTTAATAGTATATGATACCTTTGGGAGAAAAGTATTCTCATCCATCGTGTTAACCAAAATTTTTATTTTTTAATTTACAGTTACTTGCTTTGTGTCCTTTTCCACACCCAAAACATATTCTCATCCCTATAATAAATTCCCTTAAGTGCTTATTTCCACATTCTCTACATATAGGAAACAAAATCTTCTTTCCTTAATTTTCACCACTACCTGAAATCTCAGTAAACTCTATCCTTCATTTATTTGGTGATTCCAAGAGATGAATAAGTTGAAAATTGTTAATTATGTTCCATGATAACTGATTAAGAATAATAATAATAACTTTAACTCTAGTAATTATCCCATTTGGCTACCCATCTGAAAAATTTCCATCACATTCAATTGTAACCCTGTTTCTTCTAGTTCTCATGATTGACTAATACCAAATAGTATAGTGTGAGAAACACTAATCATAATGGGAAACAAAATAATCCTTAAAATAACTTATAGGATGTATAAATCAAAAAAACTTCTTTTTAATCAATAAAAACGTAGGTTTATCCAAAGTCATTCATAGTCATTATCTATTATAAATTTTCATGATGGTTCATAAAGAGTTTGTGAATTTACAAAGCATATCCCCAAGAGTGTCAAACCAAGTGTGTAGAAATGACCATTTTCATGCACTAAGTGATGATAAGTTAAATCTCTATGAACCCTTTAAAGATTAGTTACTTGATAATATGAATTCATTTACATATTTTGAATATATCTTATTAATGTTTAATCATGATTTATTTGATACTTCACTAGGTTTTAATGTGTGTGTATGAATTAGGAACTAAAGACTAAAAAAAGGATATGATGGAAAAATAGAAAATTCATAATTAAACATCATGAATATGAAATACATGGCATGTACACCTGAAATAGAAAACATTTTATCCAAAGGCCAAGCTATGAATCCCAAATACAATGCATGAAGTAAGTTCACAATTTGAATCCAGATTACACATCATGAAATATTCAAAGTCCAAATTTGATGAGATACATAGAGTAGACCCATTACAAAACATTAAATGTTTGAAACCTATTTTGCAATAAATATTAATTCCATAGAAATCGCGAGATGAAAAAATATTTAGAGATTAATGTGGATATGAAGTTTATGGTGTGAAAGAAAAGTACATACTGTAAAAGACTCAATGTAGAAGCCACTCAAAACACATATAGGATCTGAACCATTTACATTCTATGTAGAGTTTGAGGTATATATATTTTTAATGACTCTAATGTGAAAGAAATCCCAGGACGTCCAAACTATGTTCTTATGTTATTTTCTATTATTTTCAATTTTCATTTTCGTTTGTTTCTAAAACTATCTTCTATTTTTTTAAGTATTCATTTTTTTTCCACTTTCAATTCAGAGACTCAGTGTTTCTTATTATCTATTCTAATGTCAAAATCCAACCCCATTTTTCATAAACCTTTGATTTCCACAATACTATACACTTTTTCTTTATTTAAGTTACTATTTAATTGATTTTTCATGATTTTAATTATGTATTTCTTTTATTTAATTAATATATTAGTCATAGAAATCATGTTTCAATCTATTTCCATTATTTCAATTAATTCTGTTATGTGTAGAGAATCCACTTTAGTTTAGGGGTTGAGAGTAGGGGTGGATTGAACCTAATGAAAATATAAATCAAAACATGGTAATCCTATGACTAGTAATTAGGTTAAAAAATATTTCAATATCATTTATTTTGAAACTACCCTTACCATCAAAGGTGAGTTTGAAAGGATCCTTGAAATAATTGAAGTTGAGAAGGATAGGACCAAAATTCCATGATTAATTCTTCCTAGAAACCAAGATTACTAAACTTAAGTTTTCAAATATATCTAAACTATAGAGTACTTTACAACTTACATAGATCCAAATGGTTGAATAAATAATAGCACTGTATGAGCACACTATAATGGATTACGGCTTTCCATCCATTAGTGGTGATGCACCCACCATTGTTCTCCCACCTATTTAGGTGGATTATTTTGAGATAAAACTTGGAATTATTCATATGATCTGGAACGTGGGGAAATTTAGTGTACATCGAAGAGAATACCCCCATGAGTATATTTCCAATTTTCTAGAGCTCCGCTACACCTTTTTCACCAATGGTGTATCATAAGACACTATTCGACTGAGAGTCTTCCCATGCTCCTTGCACGACCAATCCAAATATTGGCTTCAAATTCAAGCGCCTGATTCCATCACAACTTGGGATGATTTAGCTAATAAATTTATTGATAAATATTTTCCACTGATCCAAAATCAGAATCTCATAAATGAGATTCAAAATTTAAACTAGGTGGATGTAGAATCATCTTGGTAAGTATGATAACATTTTAAGGAACTAACTACGAAGTTCCCTCATCACAAACTCAATGTGTGGCTACAACATTAGAATTTATTCTATGGAATTTGTCTTTCCCTACACACTATTTTTGATACTGCCATTTAAGGAAGGATCATTATAAATACACTTGAAGTTGGAAGAGAATTGGTAGATGGGTTTTCACACAATTATAGTTTGTTTAAAAGCAATGGAGGAACTCCCTAATTTTGAATTCATACGGTGGAAGAGACTACCAGCGTGGAGGCCCAAGTACAATCCCTTACCTAGAAGATGGAATATTTTCAGCTACCCACTCCACCATCACTGCATTCTACCCCAATTATGGAGATAAAATCTTGTGAGATGCGTAGATTTGATCACCTATACCAAGAATATGTGAAGGAATAGATGATACTCAAATTAAGGTATATAATTACTTTAATTATAATAATAAAAGTTAGTAGTACCAGTAGCCCTGATAGTAATAAAAAAGTACTATAAATAAAGGCTAGATTAGAAAACATGATAACAACATCATGGTAATTTTCAATATAGGAGTGGAAAAGTTCTACCATAGAATCTGGGAACACCTAGGTACCCACCTCAAGGTCTAAATCTTTGACCGAAACAAAAATTTAAACAACCATGTTCCCCAAGTGCTTAGCAGTTTCAACCTGATCAATAGAAAAAATTTAAGCATGATCTAATTAGACTACCAAAACAACCCTAACCTCTTCAATATAATTGTGAAAACCCTATAACTATCTTTATTCAAAAATTAAATCAAAGAATGAAAACCCAAGATACTGAAATGAAAAACCAAAGGGCTACCCCACACAACCTTGAACATCGAGGTTGGAAAATTTCTAAGACCCTATCAGATCAATTACTAGGTGTATTTCTTAGTAATATAAATACTCATACAAGAGATGATGATATGTTTATACTTATTAAGAGTTAAAATATGTTGGATTTTCAAAAGCTGTTCTGAGGTGAGAAAAAGAAAAAAAAGAATCTAATAAAGATGGTCAAGAGAAAAATCAAGAGGTAGATCAACCAAAAAAGATCTTGTTAAGGGGAAGAATAAAAAGTATTACGTCTATATAGAGTTGACACCATATAAGCCCCCTATCCCCTTTCTAGATAGGATGAGAGAATATATAAGAGAGGTAAATTTAAAAAAATTCTAGTGATGCTTAAACAAATACACATGAACATTCCATTTTCTAAATAAAATGCTCAAATTCCTGCTTATAAAGGATTCTGTAAATAATAATTTTCTAGAAAAAATAAAATAAAAGAGTTTGGAGTTTTCTACCTAAATGAATAATGGTCCAAAAATTTTCAGCAAAATATCCGCTAGAATGCGAGACCCCATAAGTTTCTCAATTCATTGAACTATTGGGACATGAAAATTTAAAAGATCCTTGTGTGATCATGGTATAAGTATTAATCTCATGACTATGAGTGTTTTCAAAATGATTGGCCTTGAAGAATTAAAACAAAAAAGATCAGCCCTCCAACTTGCTAAACACTCATTCAAGAACCATCAAGAAATACTTGAATAATTCTTAGTAAATGTTGAAAAATTTCATTTTCCCTACTGATTTACTCATCTGAGATATGGAGGAAGAAGGATATATACCCATAATTCTACTGTGACCATTTCTCTCCATTGTAATGGCACTAATCAATGTAAACTATGAAATTATGATATTTAGATTCAAAAAATAAAAATTAGTTTTCAACTTAGTGAAATCCTCTAAGAAAAGAAGAAATTCATTGGATTGTCGATATATCTATCATATTAATAAGAAAAATGATTATATGACTAGTAAGGATGGAATAAATAAACCACCTCTTAATGAAAATGGATATAGTTCCTACAAGAACATGAATTACACTACACTTCTGAAAAATGATTCCATCCCACCACTTTTACCTTATGTTATCAAGAACTAATCTAAAAGGTATGTGTCCTTACATTTAAACCAACTAAATGGAAGAATGTCTATCCATTAATAATAAATTAAGTACTGACTTGGAGGGAACCTGGGATAGGTTAGATTATATTTTCTAAAAAATATGGAAGATCAATAGTGTTGGATAAAGTTCACTTTTAAAATATTTAAAATTTAAAATTTTAATTATAAAATGTTAAAAAATAGTAATCATAATAAAATTCACATCATGTACATAAAATACACTACATATATGGTTTGGTCTATAAAAAAATAGAGTTTTATATTTCATGTATTAAATACCCAATGTTAATTCATTTGGGAAGCTTTAAAAGCAGTGAACCCTAGGTTCACAACACCCCCACCCAAACCACTCCCGCATGCTCTCCCCTCTCTATACACTGACCTTTGGCCTCACTCCCTTTTTCTCATGGTGCACAATCAGACTCCCTCCTCCCCTAATATCATATTCTCTTCTATTCCTTTTTCCAGATTCAATCCATCATGGGTCACACCAAACACATGTCACAAGGAGATGATCCTCCCCTACCCAAGTGCCAAGTGGTTGTACCACCTCCACCACCCACAGATCTGACCCCATCACCATCCACTTATGATTCTACCACCCTATCATCTTTAAAGGAGTCCCAATCCTCATCCAACTAGTCTCAGATTTCAGCCCTGTGCCCACACCTAAACCCATTCATTTATTTATCTAAACCTGAACATAATATATACTTGGTACACTTAAAATACATGAAAATGAGGTCCAATAAGAACTAAGATCTGGATGTTCTCAGGAACATCCACATTCATGAGGAGGTTCATAACCTGCTAGATTGGATGCACCTCTCTCCCATCACCAGGGTCTGAGAGTAGACATTTTTGGAGATCTTACTTAAGTTTTTGGCCACATTAGTGCTCGATGTGGTGAATATCACCTTACACCTTGGTTGTAGGTGTTGGGATATGACCTTGAGATATTTCTATATTGGACTTGGTACCTACACCAAGGATTTCATCACCTCCCTAGCCTACTCTACCATACGAATAAACCCTTCCAAGGAGGATGTGGTGGGGTGTTGGCCACTAATCACCATGGATTCATGGAGAATTCATGACCCTCAAATGGTGAATAACACTTAGCATTAGGGTGACACATTATGGATTCTTTACCGGTATCTAGGTCATCCCTAGCTAGCTTGAGGAGATGCTCATGGGAGCATCAATTAGATTGATGTACTCATTATCACCTCATCCACGAGGATAAATTCCATCAACATGACTAGAAATTTTACCCATTAACATGAGACCCAATTATAGAGGGATCATGGTACTATCATGGGGGAAATTTATCAATCATTTGGCCTGAAATCTCCACATATTTGGTGCTGCTAAACCCCTCACTTCCCTTGGGAAGATGGAGTTGATCGATCTACTTAAGATCCACAAGATGAAGCTCTTAAGGAAGATTAAGGGGAGATAATAGTGGGGACCAAAGTACATCACTGATCCCACTAAGGCTCCATCTTTGCCTGCCATAGCCCCCACCCCCATTAATGATCCCCCGAATCCTGCTAATCAATCCTACCATACTTCAAGTTCAGACTCTATTTCCACCTCCACTCAAACTTCACCATAAACTTCCACAATTTCACCCTCCTTATATATTCCCTATGATATTTTTTATTTTTTTATAATGAATTATAGAGAACTAGTGCTATATTTTCCACTTCCTTAGTATCATATTCACTAGGATATCCTACTTCACTTCCCCGAAATACCACTACCCCCTTCATATTACCACATGAACACCACATATAGAACCCATAACTAACTCAATTTACACCACTCTCAACCTATTTACAGAGCTCATAGACCCCGCCCCCCCAACAAGAGTATCTTACGGAGCAGGCCTAATGGGTAAAGGGCCCCACACTCCCATCTTCCTCTAAGGTGACTTTGATTGGTCATGCTTTCAGCTGTATAGGATAAATATAGATCAAACACTTTCCCCCTATACCCTCTACCAAGCCTAATTATAGCACCACAACACCCACCATAGAGCTTGATTCTCTAGATCCCACCTTTATAGATGAGATATATTTGGAAGACATGATCAAGAACCCCACTATTTGGGAGAGGACATATAATGTAGAGACGGATAAGAAGACCTTCAATTTAATTATATCCATATCCCCTCCCCTATTGTACACTATATCTAGGTGTCTATTTTTTTTATTTCCATTGTATCTATTATTAAATGATATATCATTACTTATATATATGAATGTGATATAATATTTTGGTGAACTATTTTATTACTTATTTTAATTTTAATTATGTATTTATTTATCCATGTCTAACTCTACTGATTCTTACATGGTCCTTGATGAGTCTTTCAAACCACTATCTCACCTCCCACATGACATGTTTCGACATATGGATAAGATATAGAGATAACTTAAGTAGCTAAAACTCCTGATCTATACTCACCAGGATCCTTCTACCTAATTTGCATGAAATTTTCTACTTCCACATGAGAGTTTTGGGCAACCCATTTCTAAGGTGGTTAATCTCATCAAGACCCCCCATGATCTTGATTATACAACCACCAGTTCTTATAGAAGGAAGATTAAATCTAAGATAATGGAAAATATTGGTTGATTCTTCTATCCATCTATCTGGATGATTGCATATTTTTTAGTTCTTTATGGGAGTAAAACCATATTTTTTATTTCTTTTATTTCAATTGGGTCGTTAGAACCTTTTTCCCTTTTTCTAGAATTTTTTATTTTTTCGGTCATCCCAAACCTATTTGTAGTATATTCATGAATCTATCTATGATATTTTATCTTTTAATTGTCTATGTGCAT
Organism: Viscum album; assembly: GCA_963277665.1. Taxonomy (NCBI): domain Eukaryota; kingdom Viridiplantae; phylum Streptophyta; class Magnoliopsida; order Santalales; family Viscaceae; genus Viscum; species Viscum album. The sequence continues at coordinate 1,297,705,021 of OY728140.1, read as the reverse complement.
CTTCCATATTTCTCGTTACATATTGGTTAATACCTATGGAATAATTTTTTATCTTGTGAAGGTATTTTTTTTCTAACAATTTTTGAATGTAGCCAAATTTCCAATCACCATTAAACAAGTTTTCTCATGTCTTGAATTTCACTAGAGGGATCTCTTGATTAACTAATTAAATTTTAGAAATTTCAATTTCATTTTCTTCTATGCTATACATTCTATTTCTACCACGATGCTTTCCAAAATATTTTGGACACTATCTCATTTTAAGTGCATGGGAGTCATTACTGTGATTTATTGTCATCATACTTGGATTATTTCTTATTTTTACAAGTCTAGAAGATATTTTTCATTTATAAAATGATTTAAACTGAATACTCATTACACCCATTTAAATAAAGTATAATGTTAGGTTGGAGATGTTAAAATGCAGTTTTATTCTTGTTTGGTTTTTTAGAATGATTATTGAGTTGAGTAATTTAATTCTAATTCTATATTATTGCAATTAATTTTGATTGAGTTATTACTAGATACTATTCCCTGAGTGATATCTAGTTATTTATTTTATACTCCAATTCCCTAGAGGAATCTAAACCTTCAATTTCATGTTCTTTTCTGAGTGTATTTATTTAGAGATATTTGGGGCATGTAAACCAATCATAAATTGAAATGAGATATTTTTGAGGCTATGAGTAAAAAACTACACTATAAAAAAGATTGAGGAAATGTTTTTTGATCCGATTTTCTTGAGACCCACTTATAATTATACCATTATTTATCATATAATAGCCATAAATAAACCTAAAAAGAAGAATCCATTTTAAGCATATTATCCTTTCCTACCATAATCTTGGTACCATGCATGATTTTTATTTTTGAGGAGACATACAATTGTATTTTCACCATATTTATTTGACATGGTTCATGATTATTATTTCCATTTTCTACTCTTTCCTAGTTACTCTAAAAAATTAGTTGTGTATTAGAATAGTAAAAAATTACCATTACCATACCAATGAATCCTTTGATGGATCATATATGGTTAAGTGATGGATTTGAGATCTATCCTAGATATTAATTTAAAAAATGAAAAAATAAAAATAAAAATAAAATAAAAATAATGGATCATGGAACATTATTTATGCTTTCATGACATATTCATAGACCCACTTTGAACTATTTGGAGCATGTACCCATTTTTTCTAGGAGGAGTTACTTCGTTGCACTATTCATGATTATCATGCATTATACCGTAGATCTTACCCTCATTTTTTAGATTTATTTTCACTGTCTTCCTACTTACTCTTAGCCTCAAACTCATTTGAACCTTATTTTTTTAAGCCATCATGATTAATTTTTTATTTTTCTTCATGAAGTGGAGATGTTAGAACCAATTCAAACCTATGGTTAGAAACATGTATTTAGTTATGATCATAAATCTAGTTTATTTTACATTGAGTGATTAGAGAAAATTTATTGTGAGGTAAATTGAAAAATGGGTATAGATTATAAGGAATAGCTATGAAATTTTGATTAAAATAAGAAAGAATCTGAATAAAGAAATAAACTATGAGGCATAACTAATTTTCTCTACCTAATTGATTTTGGAGAACTTACCTTTTCCACTTAAACTTAGTTTTATTTTCATAGTTTTGATTTAAATTTTATATTTAAAAATTATTTCTTTTGGAATCCCTATTGAGATGATTTTTGCTTGAGTAAAAGAAATTGTTCAAGTGTGGGGGAATTTGATAGGCCAAATTTATATACATATTTTGGATACATTTCATTAATGTTTAATCATTGATTATTCTATATTACACTAGGTATTTATGTGTTTTTATAGGAATTATGAAATAAAGACGCAAATGATGAGATGCTAGAAAAATAGAAAATTAATCATTACACATCATGATTCTGAAATAAACAATGCACACTCCTTGAAAAGAAAACCTTATAGATGAAAGATAGTCCATGAATCCAAAATACATGGCATGAATCAAGTACATTATGTGAATCGTGATTACACTCCATGAAATATTTTATTTTTTAATCCGATGAGATACACAACGTGAACCCAATAAACCATATGAAAAGTTTAAAACCTAATTACTATCAAATATTTAGGACATGAAAACCATAAGATCAAAAATATTTAGAGATTAATGAGGATCTAAAATTCACAGTGTAAAAGAAAAGTACATGCCATGAATGACTCAATAAAGGAGCCACTTAAAGAACCTATATGACATGATCCACTTACACGCCATGTAGCGCTCTGGGTATACATATTTTCAGTGAAACCGATGTGTAAAAAATCCCGAGACATCCAAAATATTTTCTCTTGTTCTTTTTTTCTTTCTTATTTTCATTCCCTTTTATTTATACTAATTTATTTTATTGTTTTAATCAATCCTTTGTAGCTAATTTTAGTTCTAAGACTTGTTATTTCTTGTTTTTTATTTCGACATCCAAACCCAACCCCATTTTCCATGAAACCTCAATTTATGTAGAGTTTTAAATTTTTTCTTCCACCAAGTTAGTATTTAATTGATTTTTTATGATTTCAATTGTGTATTTATTTGATTTAAGTCATCTATTTATCATGCCAAGCATGTTTGGATTTGTTTCCATACTTTCAATTAATTTATTCATGTGAAGCTAATCCTCCATGGGTTAGGGGTCCAGAGTAAGGGTTTCTTGAACCTAATGAATATCTAAATCAAAACTTGGTAACCATATAGCTAGTAATTTTCTTAAAAACAACTATAAATATTATTTATTTTGAAACTACCCTAGTAATTGGAGGTGAATTTGAATAGATCCTTGACCTAATTGAAGTTGAGTTGGCTATGACCAATAGCCTATGATTATTTCTTCCTATAATCCAAGATTCCTACACTTCAGTTTTAAAATATCTATAGACCAAGGAGTAGTTTATATCTTTTGTAGATCTAATTGGTTGGACCTAGATCAATTTGTGACTTTTTCACTACTTTTCAGCCTATGCCATAGGTCTATCCTAAGATAGAATTAGGATTATCATTTGAATATACCCTGAATTGACCCCAAAACCTTCCTTTAAATTTGAACTAATCCCAAGAAACTTAGTTATTAAAAAATCCAAAACCAAAGAGTGATCATGAGGAATCCTCCATAAAGGTTTATTACTACCAAGTTTGATACCTGTAAGCTGTCTTTGTGGATTTTGACTTCGACTTCCAATTTAATACACCTTAGTAGCTAAGTATTGTTTGGGACATATAAATTTAATATGATTAATTCCATTATGTAATCAATGATTACATGTGGGACAATAATTACCCCTAAATACATCTCTACGACATCCACATCCACTTTTAGTATCCAGACTAGGATGATTTTTTTTGGAAACCACCTTTTAAATCATGTATTAAAATTATAGTATATTTTACTTCACATTGAATCATCCTTATTTTTATCCTTATAGAAATACCTAGAAATATACATATACATAGTAATCTCATTAATGTTTTATTTCCAAAGGTTAACTAAAACTTTCCTATGATAGCAACTGTAGAAAACTAGTATTCTCATACATAGATATTATTTCTTTTGAGATGAATATTCAATACATTACACAACCACATGCCTAAGTACCATAATAGTTAACTTTAATTGGATAATAGGTACATAATCTTTTAATTTGGTAAAATATCTTCAACATCTCTCACAAAGATCTCCCCCTTTAGTAATTTACACAAACATACCCTATATAAAACCTTTATTTATAAACTTGGGAAATAAAAAATAAGTCATGGTGATCTCAGATACTTAGTAAGGATAAAACATTGATATATATGAGAATAACATGAACATAAGGGTTTGATAATATGAGCATAAAATTTGAAAACCATACCATATATATCAAAGATAATAATATTTAGTCACGGTATAAAGATTGTAAGTTCATAAGGCAGGGATCATAGGGGAATCAAAGAACATGAGACATGAGAGAATAACATTTTCATAATACATAGATCTTTGGAATACATATAATAATATAAAATCATATCCATAGTATTCAAGACTCACTTCCAAGGCTATTACAATGGAATGGATTCACTCCCTAAACCATCATAATAGTTGATGTTCACTCTCAAGACCATCATAAAAAACAAATTATATTAATAAACAGGGTTCCCTCCTCATTAATATCCTATCCATCTTATTAGATATAAAAATTTTCCAAAATTCATTGAAGGTAGATATTGGTCTCACCCATCACACAATGAAAATAATAAATATGTGTGCCCAAATATGATAAAAAAAATTCATCATATCATAAACCATGAAATGAAATGGGATTCATAGACATTTCATCATATCATAACTAGTGTAAAAGAGATAGGTTTTGATAATAATTTCATCATTTCATCATTTAATCATTTCATCATTTCATCATTTAATAAACTGTGGAGAAAAAAGCAGGTTTCATGAGAATTTTATCATGATATATCCCTTGTAAGAGAAATTGGTTTCATAAATATATTGTAATAAAAAACCATTAAAATAAATAATAATAATGGTAACCTTGTTTTATATCTCTATAAAATCATTAATTACATCAAGGGATGTGATCTTAGATAGAGAATTATTTTGAAAGATAAATCCCTTGGAGCATTTATTGAGGAATGCCAATTTTCATTGAAAATAATGTTTTAAGAATAAAATAGTCCTAAAATATTGCATAAATAATTTCATTTTAAAATAAATAAGAAAAATTATAAATAAATATTTAAAAATCATTTTAAACATTTCTTTAGGAAAATAGGCTTTCCACTTTGAAAACACTTTTTAAAACATTTTCAAAATCATCTTTTACTTTGAAATCATTTATTTAAAATCCAAAAATTTCCGAATTATTAATGAAAATATTTTCATTGAAAATAAATTTGAAAATTTTTAAGGGAAACATGAAATATTTGAGTGGTCATGACATCATAAAATACTATTCATGCCATGCATGTTAAAACCATAGATTCTTTTCACATTTTCAATAAAATCCAAATGAGTATTGTTTGGAAAATGATACGAATATTCCTTTAAAAAAATAATTTAAAATGTAAAAAGGGTAATTTTTTTAATAAATCATTTTAATAATGTTAAAAACCTTTTTTATAACAATTTTAGGAAACATGGTTTTGGAAGAAATAGGGTTTTCGACCAAAGGGGGAAATGAAGACAATTTTTCTTAAAAACATTATTTTGAACTCTTGAGTACATAAGGAGAGAAATATGAATGGAAAACATGTATTCAAAATAAATAATGATAATAGGATATTTTTCATGAGTTTTTCACGAGATATATCATAATATTTCATCATTGGAATCATAATCATGATAATCCTCATAAATGATGAGATTGCAACATAAAACTATAACCACTTTAGTAAATTTGAATCATAAGAACCATGAAATAATAATTTTAAACTAAAATTATAATATCAATAGAAAAAAATAAATTCATGATATTTCATGTCAATTGGTATTTATATACACCTCATAAAAGAAGATAGGTTAATAATATAACATATATCTCAAAGAAGGAAAATTGAGACAAAAATCCTTTATCACTTTGGTAACTTTTGAACTGTTAACCCCATGAAAGAGAGATCCTAAAATTGATCTATAAATCTAAATAATTTTCAGGATAATAATCATAAAATACATTCATTGGAGGTATTTACACCATATAAAATAAATAGGTGGTGAATATGGGATGTGTCTCAATGAAGTAAAAAGTGGGATAGAAATCCCTTACCATTTTAGTATTATTTTAAATCATAATACCAAATATAGAATAACATAAAATGAAACTAAAAATATAATTAAAAGGATTATATTAATTATATAACATGTCAAAGGGGCAGTATATACACCACAAAAAGGAAACGAGTGGTGAATTTTTATATGTCTCCCAGAAATAAAAGATAGAATAAAAATCCCTAACCTTAACTCTCAGCTTCCTTTGTACACATTTGAATCTACTGGATAATAAATATAAGTTTATTTTAAATATATTAATGAACTTTAATTATATATACAATTATATATATGATTTAATTATGACCATTTATAACCTATTTATTAAAAATTACTTGTTAAAATAACATTTTGGGTAATTACTGCTTTATTTTTCCTATATATTTTGATTTGTTATATTCAGTCATATTACTTTGATCATGGTTCCATCATATATAGAATAATAATCATGAAATAATAATAATATTTATACATCAATTATACTTTTAATACCAATCATGAAAGATAGTTTTGATAAATGAAGTATGTACGATAATGGAGATGGTAGGTCGTACTTACACATGAGTAATGTTTTCAGTTTACAAAGATCATTATGAAAAGGAGGTAAGTAATTTTTTATCTTTAAATAATGATAATAATATAATAAATAACATATTATTTCTATAAATATACTTATATATATATATCATTATTTTGATGTGGGGATGAATAGAGAGAGTCACATCACTTCGTGAAGGCAATAGTCTACACGTTTACAGACGACATTATCATATTACAATGAGAAAAAAGACAAGAAATAAAATGATATATTATCTTTTAATAATGATAAATATGTCATTATATCATAATTATTTCATTTATATCACATAAATTCATTAATTTTATCCTTATTAATTCCATGTAAAGAGTTAGTGAAAAGAAATCATACCACCTCATGAGGCGGTAGTCCACAGTACACATGAACTATATTATTGTATCCCCTACATAATGGAAATTAAAAAGTTATATATGATATAATGACTAAATATATATAATTATTTTATAAATATTATATATAAAATTTATATCCATCACCATACCCAATCACGAGAGGTGGTAATGGAAAAACAAATGACATTGGTTCGTGAGGCTGTAGTTCACTGTACACATGAATAATGATTTCGTAACCCATATGATGGAAGTGGGGGAGGTTTCATATCATGAAATTAAAATAAAAAATATTAATATATTTAATTTAATTTGGTTATTATATAATCATGTTCAAATATTGAATGTGGTGGAGTAAGAAATAAAATAAAAATTCTTGCTGAAGAATATTACCTCTTCTTTGGGTATTCTCATTAGGTTTGCACCAAAAGCCTTACTCGAATATATTTATGCCAAAAATAAGGCATCTAAGATGAAATGATGGTTGTTTTTAAGATATTTGGCTAGGTAATTTCTGATCCATATGGGTTTGAAGGTGTGAATAAGTGAGGAGAGTGAGGGGCCTTTTATAAGTGAGGTGAGTGGTACACTAGTAATTTTTTAAACAGAAAAAGTTATACCACCATTTTTCTCATGTCAAAAGTGTATAAAATGTAGTATTTTACAATTATTAGACATTATATGGTAACCATATTTCTGAAAAATATATTCAATAAAAGTTTTTAGGTAATTTTAAACTATATCTTTTTAGTTTAACCACCCGATAAAACCATTTTTACCTAAACTGTAGTAATTAATTTTTAATATTTTCACTATTCATTTTGGTAAAATATTAAGTTAAACTTATTAGATAATATAAATTATTCCAATTAAAAATATGGAATCCATTTTTTCAAATTTAATTCACAAAATTGAAAAAAATATTTTTAAATTAATGCCACAAACGCGACGAGAAAGCACGTTTTCAAAGAGAAAAAGTTAAAAAGTTTACAAGTTTTTATATCAAAATTAAACATGAAAATGATTCCAATAAACTAAGTTGGATTAATATATATATACAATTTTTATAATTTTAATTTTTAAATAATTTAAAATATAGAATATCTTTATAAATAATTTAAACGAAAAGGCAGTTCTCAATTAAAATTACGTATTTTCTTATATTCATAAAAAAAATAAAATTTTTAGAAAATTATAAAAAATTAACATTAAGAAAATTAAGAAATTATGATTTTAAAAATGAAATTTATTTTTCAAGTAAATTTTCTAAAATTTACACAAATTATTTTTAAAATTAGTTCGCAAAAATATGAAAAAACTATTTTCTAGAAAAATATAGTTTTAAAGCTTATAATTGGATTTATTCTTATATATTATCCAAAAACAGATAAGTTTAATTTTAAATAGTTAATTTAATATATAATATATACATTTCATTATAATCATTCACCAAAATTTATTTATTTTATTTATTAATGAAAAACTTTTTTTTGCATAAAAATAGTTTTTAGAAAAAGAATTCTTTATTTTAAAATAGTTTTTATTTAAAATTTTAATTAATTTTTCATTAAAGAATTAATTTTATATAAATGTGTAATATTTATATTATTATAATTTATTTAATCTTATTTATACCCATCATTCCTATAACTAGGTGATAACTATCATATAATAATATTTTAATTATAAGAAACATTTTGTTTAAACTCAATTTTATATGTAACACAAGATAAACTCAATGTTACGTGGGAAAGAAAATATTTAAAAGATTAAATTCATTTTAAAAAAAATATTTCACAAAATCTTTGGGTGTTATAGGTGTGTTAGAGGTGGCTACTTTATCAAGGTTCGTAAGGGATTTAAATGTGGATCTCATTTATTAGTATGGGGAGGAGAAACATTCTTACTCAACATCATTATTTGACCTCAACCTCCATTTTCTCCAGAAATTTTATAAAGCATATGGGTTGAGAGATTGATCTATATGGTATGACCATTTTTCTAATTTTTATGCATATTAATATGTGAAATAGAGAATCATTCTCTATACCAACCTTTTATAATCTATTTATAAATGTCTTATAATGAAATAAAAGAGAAATAAATTTTTTATTAATTCCAAACCATGAGAGGAATTTTAATCAAATGGTTAGGATGAAACTCATTAAATATATATTCTTATCGCTGAGATTCCTAGACTTCCTTAAATTTATAATTTTATTAACTTAGTCCATTTATAAGTTAAAGATACTGTTATATTTTTTATTTAATAATTAAATTTTGATGGGATAAAATTTATTTATGTGGTTGGAAAGAATGTAATACCCCTAAATTCTAATTACCTTTAAACACATCAATGTGTTCAATAAATTATAACTCATATTATACCCAATATAATCAAACCATAAAATATTATATAGAAATTATTAATAAATCTATAAAAACAGTAATATAGAAAACCATTAATATTTATTTCCTTTAGAAGGTAAATAATTAATATGAGATAAATTTTTTTTAAACAGGTAGGTGGGATGTCCCCCCTTTTTATTATTGAAAGGAATAAACCCTATTGTTATTATGATAAACTTAATCCCATTACATATACATTATAGGCCCAATAGAGTATTAAAATCCATTAAAGGAATCCCATAATCCCATAACCATGAAGATTATTGAAACTCACTTGTAAATCAGTCTGTCAACATCGTGACATCATTTTTTTCATCATCACAACTCGTCACTTCCTTCCCCCCTATATTAATATGGGTCAAAAAACATTATCATCATCACCATCGGCTGCTCCCCAATGACTACCACTTCCCAATACAACACCGGAATGACTCAGTTACCATCACACATATCGCTGCACTAACCTTGGACATCACACTCCTCACTTCCGTCACCTACCAGCACAACAACATTGTCACCTGAAGATGCCAGGATCATGAAACCAGCTCATATTTTATCTGCTGACGATTGTCACTCAGTTCTTCATTCCTGTGACACCAGATATCACTCCAGAATCAATTGAATCCATCCACTACCTTATAGCGCGCCTCCCCACCTATGCTACAGGAGTCCCTCCACCCAAATATTTGAGGGTATGTGCTATGGGAAGGGGTCCAACACAGGACCCCTAGACCCTAAGATTCTATTGGAGGATACAAGTTACCAATTATACTACAAATCATTTAAAAATATATGATCTAATGATGAAAATGTTATTTTTAATAAATAACATCCTCATTATATTATTTATTTTATTTTAAAAAGGTAAATTTGAAAATTTTAGAATATATATTTTATAATTTGTTAATAATTTTTGATTTTTTCACAAAAAAATTAACATATAATGTATTTTTGAGATTTATTTAAAATAATAGATTTTTAGGACAATAGTAGAAAACATGGATTTTTCTAATACCCTCACTTTTACAAGACAAATAAAATTTTAAAATATTTTGATATAAAAAATATATATTTATAAAATAAAATAAATAATTTAAAAATACTATGTCAATTTTTAAAACCCATGAAATTCATTTTATAAAATCTTTTAATATTTTATGGAAATTATTTTTTGTCTGTTTCTTTAATTGAATTTAAAAATGGGAAAATTAGTCTTTTGATTAATTTTAATGTCATATAACTCTCATTTAAAAAATTAAAACACTATTAATGTCACTAGAATTAATAACATTGATATTTTTCTTATATACATATACTTTATCCTTAAAAATACACTTTTTAAAAAAAATGAGTTTTACGCATTAAAAATTTTAATATTATTTTACATGGGAAATATTATTTTTTCAATAAAATTTATATTGTTAGTGTTAAGGCTAATTACCACGATAATGGTGAAACAAGTATTTTAAAATTATTTTTTATTAATGTCAATAAATTTATATCAAATAAATTACTTTTAAATACATTAAATAATGGATAAAATATAATTTATAAACATAAAAATAAATATATTAACACACATTTATTTGGTAATTAATACTAAATAATATTAAGAATTTATAATGGTTAAAATGACATTTTTATAAAATATTTGTTTCTCTACACTTTATATTATTTTAATTTAAAAGTCAATTTCATAATATTGAAAAATTTAATTGGATTAAATAGAGGTAAAATTTGGTTCAATCACACCAAAATTTTGTAATCTGGGTTATGTTATAATTCCAATGAAATATAATATCACTTAGTAAAAACTCGTTACCTAGCATAAAAGTCAATGATTACAGAGTAAATACAAAATGGTAAAATTTAACAAAGTGTAGAAAATATCAATACAGTAATATCATGGATAATAGTAATTGAATTCCCTATATAGGAAATGATTTATGCTGGAAATATTGATTCAGAAATCATGATGTCTTTTCCTTCAAGACCGTGTTTTAATATATTTTAATCTATGGGAAGGTATACACCAAAAACCCATTTAATATGTTTGGCCTACTATTTTTTCCAATGACACCTATCGATTCCTCAAGGGGATAAATAATTTTGGGACCCATCCATCACTACATCTCTTATTCATTCTTTCCATTATGAATATCCAATTTAATTCATGAATAATATTCCTTATCAATAAATATCCGTATTGAGTAAAGAATGTGAAATATCAATATTTCCCCAATTAATCAAATAAAATTAATAATAAAATAATGTATGAAGAAATGGTGTATGGATTAGACAAAAATAATATTCATAATACAATGAATATAGATATATAATAGATATGTAATGTATAAGGAAACATTATCACAAGAAAGTAAATGTTTCAAGATAATGTTATAGACCAAAATATATATATCAAGAGATGAGATATGATCATCAATTCACCATCGATTTAGATTTTAGGGTAAAATACTGTATTTTAAAGAATGAAAGAGAGAAATTTATTATAATTTTTCATAAAATAGTTTTTTTTGTAAAATCAATGAAAAACTATAGTGTAATATAAATATAGTAAAACATTGGTGGTGGGTTAATCTATTAATGTTGTATATATTCAAAAGAAACATTAATTTTAACTATTTTAAATGGAAATAAAAAATAATCCTTCAAAAAAACATTAGATTGATTCTTTTAATTTTTTTAAGAAATTAATGGACAAAATAAAATTTATTTAATAAATATTTTTTGTAAATAAAAAATGGATTTGGTAAAATAATTTTGAAAAGTTTAGACATGTAAGAAAAATATAATCGATCAAGAGTGAAATGAGATCATATTCTCTTATAAATATTTCATTTCGTTATTATAGTTCCAAAGAGAGGAAAATTTGTAATAAAATATGAAAAATACATACATATCAATAGGATAAGAGAATAGAAAGTGTTTATGATTGATATATTTTTATATTTTTTCAATGAAAATTTGGGAAATCCCAAAAAATTGAGATGGTAAAATAAATTATCACCTCTTTGGTAACATTCATATTATAAATCCATGATAGAATAAACATGAATTGATGATTTATTTACCATTAATAAATATATATAGTCATTATAAATTTATCAATGTGCTATGAAATAATCAAAATAAACATAAATAGGTTCTTTATAACAAATATATCTCAATGGAGTTGAAATTAGGATGAAATCCGTTACAATGATCATATCATTGACGTGATAATTAATCAATGAAGATATTATGTGTAAAAAATTTATATAGAGTTTTTTTTGAAATAAATCATAAATAAATCAAAGTTTATTTCATACATAATATGGTAATAACATAATCCATTATGTAGTGGTATAACCTGGTGAATCAAAATTATGTTAGGAAACCCCTTACCCCAAGTATGACTTTCCTCGTAAGTGATTTTAACCTATAGGGTGATAAATTTATATTTATTATAAACTTATACCAGGCCCGTATAGGTATCTATAGTATCAAATATTATCCATTAATGAAATTTTATCACCTGTATTATTAGAAATCCTTTATTATCATCAATATCATGGGTGTTAACAACTTCATTTTTCATTTATGATTTGATTTTATTTGATAGTTTTGTTACTTTGATCTCGGTCATTGTTATATCATATACAAAATGTTATTCATGATATAATTATCATATAATATATATATATATATATATATATTCATTAATAAATGATATATATAGAATAATTATTTACATTATTAATGGAGATAGTAGGTCGTACGTATTCATGAGCGTTGTTTTATCATTTTGATGGCTGAAATAAAAGAAAGGTAAAAAATAAATCACATTTACAGAATCATTTTTCTATCATATATATCTTATATATTCATTAAATCTATCCATATTACCATCTATGTATATAATAACTGAAAAAAAATCACATCCCTTTATGGGTGTGGTAGTCCACATGTACGCACAAGCGTTGTTGTCATCTTAAAACAAATTAGAAGGTACAATGGTTGAGATTAAATTATAAATTAAGAATCATAATAATGTAATAATTATAATACATATTCATTTGTTCTATATTTATAACCATCCATGTAATGTGGTGTTGAAAAAAATTATGCTGCTCTGTGGAGACAGTAATCCATACATACACATGAGGAATGTTTTTGTTTTTTATAAGATGAAAAAGAGATTGAATGTGGTTATATAATAAAAATAACATATAATTATATTTAGGATAGAATATATATTATTTTTGTATGGATATAATATATATAAAATAATTATAAGAATAAATAAACTCGAATGAGTTGGTAAAGATGACTATCTCTTCTTCGGTGGACTTCCTATAGATCACTTCTTAAGGACTATTGAAATGGTATTTTAAGAAGACCATAAACAATAAATCATTTTAATGTAATTTGATAAGGTAATTGGGTGTGGTTTTGTTTATATAGGCTTTTTAATGTTTTGTAAAGAAAATAGCAATGGGGTTTCCATTTATAAGGGAGGGAGGAGAATTCTTTGTATTTAAAAAAGTTTTAAATAAATAGAAATTATTTATCATGTATAATGGAACGATATTGATATAATAAAAAAATGATATTATTATTAGTCAAAATAATCCCATATAACAAAATTTCGATAGTTTTTTTACGTTTTCACCCTTATATTTTAGTTCAAACCCCTGTTAACCCTTTTGATAATTAATGCAATATCAATGTTTTTGATCATTTATGGGTAAATAATGACAACATTAAAGGAAAAAAATACATAAATGTATCACGATATATATTTTAAAATAAATCCCATTTAAATCCCTTAATTTAATTTTATTTTTTTTCTAAATTATTTAATAAAATATTAACTATCATAAAATATCTTTAATGTAATTTTCTAACTATTAATTTAATTTTCCTTTGAAAATAGTAAGAAATCAATGTAATAAGAATATAAAGAATTAATACATCCATAATATGGTATATTTATCTATAAAGTATATTTCAAACTATAAATAACTCATAAAAAAAATACATTTTTAGTTTTTAAAATCATTTACTTTTTTTTCTCTTTTCACTAACAGAGTGTTAGTGTTGCGTAAACATTTATGGAAATTATTTCATCCCTAAAAATTTAAATATTACCATGGTAAAAAAATTCATTTATATTTAAAATAAAATTTTATAATATTAATTTAGTTTGTTTTATCTCTATCACAATACATCATAGATATTAAAATCAATATAGTGACTTTTTGACTTTATCTTTTACTTAAATACAATAAGGGTAAAAATCAAGGAAAAATGTCACAATGTTGACATATTTTTAAATATTGGATGGAAATGGATGAACTTAATTCATTAAATAGCATAAAATAAAGTTTTAGATAAATTTTAATGCCTGAACATTTGTTTTAACCATGTTTTACCTCTTTTACCCTTATCAATATAACAAATATTTACCAATTTTACTATTCATAATGATAAAAAATTAAAGGAAACTATTTAAAAAATTTCAACATCATGATTCTAAATATGGTTTCATTTTTTCATGATTAAATATCTATAATTGTTGTAAATAAATTTTTATATAAATTCATACAATGCAATGAAAAATGGGTTTCAGAAAACTGCATTTCTAATTATAAAAATATCTTATATAAAAATCATGAATATTGATGATTCAAATTAAATTAGTAATATTATTATAAGTCAAATGGAACATATTTAAATGTAATACCAAATAAAAAATATAATAGGATTTAAATTATTTTATTTAAAAATAATAAACAAGAATATTTGAAAAATCAATATTTTTTAGTATTCATTGAAAAATCAATCATTTTAGAAAAATTTAAAACTTTTACACTAAATTAATTTTTTTTATAATGATTTTAAATGTTTTTTATCATTTTAAAAGATATAATTTCTATGATTAGATTAATTAATAATAATTTGCACAGATAGAATGCAATTTTTTTTGAAGAAAATGTATTTTTGATGTATAAAATGATTTTACTAAAAACTGAGTACTTATTTACAATTAATAAATACATTATATAAATCCTTTATAGTTTTTTCATAATGTGGTGAACCTTATTCATTCCCACCAATCTAAAAATTAGGTGCCAACTATTACATTAAATAAAAATATTTAAATTTTATATCATTGTTCGATTAATACTTAGTGTTAAATGTTAAGAAATCTATCAAGAATTATATATAAAATTTTCAGGGTGATACACTAACCTTGGAATAGTGTCATGGATTTATTAAAATATAACGGGTTTCTAAAAAAATTCTCTTTTCCTCTATTATAAAAGGCAGTCAATTACCCCCTTTCAAATATACACTACCATTCAAATTTACTTGAACCACTACACACGTACCCTCTCTTACAAGTCTCTCACACTCTATTAATCACCCAGTTACATAATGATAACATATTCCCTTTCAATTACAAGGATTTTTCTAGGGAAAAATTATTTCCCCAACATAAGTATTATCTCTTTATTGAATTTTTCTCCTTAATCTTCATTTTTAAAATCTATTATGTACATATACATAATATTACTTTAGTATCAATTGTTTATTGATATTTTTATATATTAATTAAATAACCTTTAATTATTCCTCTCTACCCACTATGAAAAACTAAATTTTCATTTTTTGCGTTGTGCATACTACCACCCCCCACATTGAGACATATTCTATTTTTAGAACCAAAATTCATTCATTAAAAAAGATGAAAAGGATGAATAAATATAATATTTATAATATTCCTATGATTATTAATGTTTATGTTATAACTTACCTTATTTACCACTCATTCATTGAGAAATGGAAACATTAATCATATATACATCCAGACTATCACCTCCATAAGCAATGAATACCATTTTTCAATACTATCTATTATGGTTGGATTATAACAAATATTATTTAAATAAAAATATTAAGAATATATATATTATGAATCGATTTTAAAACTCTTGCTACTATTTTAAAATATATGAGGAGTTACAAAAAATTGACCGAACAACCTCAAGTAATCGATATAGGAAATAAAACAACATTACAAATAAATAACATAAGATAGTTAAAAACCCATTATATATAAAATATAGATAAATAAGGTTATTGGGAATGTATTTAATGAAGTTAATTTAATTATTCATGATTTTTTGTGCAATTGAAAAATAAAATAGGACAATATATGGGTTTTCATCTCAAATTTCTCTCTTTGAGACATGTTTGGTAGTATGGACCCAATTTCATTTTAATAGTGAACATAATTCCAATTTGAGATATAATACAATGAATTATATTTAAATAATGGTATATTAAGATTCATTATATTCCCTCTCTTTCAAGGGGTTTTGAATAAGGTGTCACTCAAGTCATAATGGGTTTCTTAGTCTCAATTGTTATTTTTTGATACATAATGCATTTTCTACACCATGTTTTATTTGTATGGCGTATTCACTAAATGTGGATATAGTTTAATCATACACTTTTTATTTAAATGGATTTACTTGAAAAATCATGTTTTATTATTAAAGTGGTTATTGTTATAGTTTTTTCCTAAGTGGTAAGGATTGTCGGAAACTCAAATCCTCTTATTTGAGTCATAATGTTTTATATGGAACATTTTTCTTCTATGTTTGTTTTCTCCCACCATTATATTTTTTTATAATTTATTTTTATCCAATTTTTGAAAAAGATATTTTAATATAATGAAATTTTTATAACTCTTTTTACAATATAGTTTTTAACAAATTTAATTTCCATAATTAGAAATTTCCATTTCATAATAAAATATTTTGGATTCACAATTCCTAATGAAAACATTATATCATTTTAAAGAAACTAGTATTGTATATTATTTTAAAAATTAATTCTTTTAAAGTATTTTAATTTCACATTTTGATAACGTATTTTGGATGTGACTTGTAATATCCTTTTTTTGTCAATGTTAAAAATGCAGTCTAGAAGATCTTTTATGTTTTCAGTTTAATTTTCCTTAGAAGTTTCAATAAAAATACACTAATAAGGATTATTTTTATCAAATTATACACTAATAGATATATGTTTGGGTATTTAATACAAGATAAAAAACAATCCATTTAAGGATCCCTTCATGGGTGGTATCATTCAAGAAATATTTTACAAGGATGTTTTTCATCTATATTAACATCCATTTAGGATTACTATGTTAATATGGGGATATTTTGTCATAAAATCATCCAATATGTACCAATGAATATATTATGATAATTGTTTTTTCATGTATTGACTTATCTATATACTAATGACTCTCTATGGTGTGAGAATCACATTTTACACAATTCTAATTGGATTTTGTTCACCTTGAGTGAATAATATTATTTTGACATGGGAAAAATGTTTTTATTTTGTATATTGTTATTTCAATATAGATTATTATTTGAAAGTTGAATTTGTAATGTTTGAAAATCCAAATTCTTTCTGTAGAAGGGTTATAATCATGTTATCCCATTTATTTAAAGATGAAAAGTATAGGAATTATTGATGATTATTTACTACTAATAGAGGTTGATAATTTATTTGATTGTGTATTACTAATTATATAGATTTCAATGTTTTATTTAGTAATAGGTTACCTATGTAATGGTATAAATTGAATTTATGGATATTGTAATGAATTAATAATACATTATCAGGCGATGAGTGGGGAGCGAAATTATATATCTATTAAATGAATTGGAAGATCCCCTAAAACAAAGAAGGTTGGGTTTTAGTGTATTCATCTTCCCATAAATAGATAGTGTCTTAGTACAAGGCCATGACAGTAGGATGTATTGAATATGGTCTTGAAAATAAGTAACTTGTATTTGAATAAGGCCTTGATAAAAGGTTTTGATGTCTGACATTATGAATTCCATCAATATGATATTTTCAATACTGATATACATGTTTTCATTTATTTTCATGGATATATTATTATTTCAATTTTAAATTGATTATGGATTCAGTTTTTTGCATATTCCTTCCATAATTTTTATTATATTATTTATTTAGTTATAATTTCCCTTACTGGGTATTTAAGCTCACCCATTTTTTGGTTTCCATTCCCCAGGTTAAGGGGGAAAGTAGTATATGTGACCTTTTTAGAAATATAACATGTGTAAATGAATTTCTAGGAGATTTTGAATAATTTTTATGAATTAAGTAGATTCATATATAATGCCAAGACTTTCCATTTGATTAAAAAACATTGTATTTATTAGTTTATGTTTTTTTCTAATTATCGAAAGCTCTATACCATAAATGACTATTTGGATATAATAGATGCAATAATATTTTATATTTTTAATTAATGTTGTTTATATATAAGGTTTTATATCTAATATCAAAAAGGTATGTAAAGTATGTTTATATGATCAATGGCATGGTATTTCAGGTCGGGTTCATCCCATAATACTTTGTATAATATTGAGTCTTAACACTCATTTATATATACTTAGGTGATTGCAGGAATTTAATTTCAGGTCAAGTAATATTATGAGTTACATTCCCTTAACATGACTTTGAGAATGAAATTAGACCATATTAGGCAGTGTCCTCAGTACCCCATAGTTTTTGATGGATATGGAAATCTAATAGGCTTTATTACTTTATAGAAGACTAGTTTCAATGTGATATTCAAAATGGAACATCTAAACAATTGTCATGAACATATCGACTATTATCAAATATGTGTGACTATAACCATTCCTAGAGGAGAGAAGAACATGTTAACTAGTGAGTGGGATCTCATAGCAGGAAGTATTAGACCAGACTTGAGTTATATTGAAGAAATACTAACTAAATTTAGGGTATTTTCTCTTACAACAAAATTGGAAGTGACTCTCCCTATATTTCCTCCAATGGTGGATCATTATCCGGATTTCTTCCCCAATTAATTATTAATTCTTCTTCCAGATAGGAGAATGAGTTTTTGATTGAACTTGAGAATGGGGTGAAACCTTTATAAATTACCTGATATCATATAGACTTTGACGAGTTTAAGAAACTCAAATTATTTCTCTAGGATTTAGAGGTAAAGGGATTTATTATATTGGGCACATAGACTTAGGGTTCCCCATTGTTGTTGGAAATGATGGTGGATGATAGCCATTGGTTTTTTGTGGACTACATGAAGCTAAACCAAGTGATCATAGATAACCAAGACCCATTTCTAGGGATCAAAGATTTGTTTATCCAATTACAACGATCTTAGTGGTTCTCTACGATTGAATTACAATCAGGATACCACTATCTTTATATCAGAGTAGGATATTAAAAAAATAGAATTTAGGAGTAGATATGAACTGTATGAGTTTCCTTCAATTCCTTTTGGGATGAAAAATAGTCCATAAGTGTTCAGGGATATAATAAACATGATCATTTATCTATATATAAACTCCTTCATTGGGTTTTTTGTTAATGAAATCCTCATGTACTCTCTATCCTTATAAATGAATACATGTGATAAGTGTATTTCATTCATATATTTTGTGGTATTTTAATATGATTATTTTTGTATTTAAATGTATAATATTTTCAATTTTGGAATGTATTGACATGTTATGTGTTTTATGGAAGGATGTAACTTATATTTGGAAAAGTAGTGAAAATAGTCAATTATTAGAGTGTACACCAGATTTGTTAGGATGAATCAGAGTTAGAATAATTGAGTGGGAAATTTAAGCACCATTTATTACATTTACACCACATGAGAATTTTTGAGATATGTTTTTGGAAGAGATACATTGGACTTCACGACACTTGGAAATTAAAATATCACACATTTTGTAAAAACATTACACATCTTATAAAGTTCCGGGAAGGGATTTAAGTGACGAGATTCAGCGCATCTTCAATTTTTAACAAAATATTTTTCATGGGACCCACCCTAGAAAAATTTTTGATCATTTATTAACGATCTTCATTAATATAGGATCCCATATAGTGCCTATAAATGGAAGGATATCCTGTTGCAGTTGGAGAGATCTAGAGACCAAATCTTGAAGCAAGAAGCTGCGTTGTATAGGGCCCTCCATGAGTTCATCTCCCTTTTCTTGAGGATTTCATTAACTTTTCCATTTACCTCTAAAACTCTCATCACTAGTGTGGTGGGGGTAAATCGACCTTGTGCTAGGGAAATGTAATATAATGGGGAAGGTGCATTGGATTTATTTATTTTCCTTTATTTATGTATTTGGTTTACCACGAT
This sequence comes from Viscum album, assembly GCA_963277665.1. NCBI lineage: Eukaryota > Viridiplantae > Streptophyta > Magnoliopsida > Santalales > Viscaceae > Viscum > Viscum album. Next base: position 1,297,684,623 of record OY728140.1, on the reverse strand, counting down.
TTAATATTCAACTTCAATCCCTTTTTTTATTTTACCATGACCATTGATATTTGAAAAAACTCAAAATAACCAGACCAATGGAAATATGGAATTTCCATGTTGAGGAGGGTATTGCATGACCATTGGATCCTCCTCCTCTCAACTCCAACACCATCATGGATTAATCAACCTATTTTTTAAAATCCAATTTCACTTGAACCCTGAAATTACAAAACCATAATGAAATTTTCAAATATGATATAAAAAAATAAATATGATTTTCTTTCTTCATTCATTTTCTCAATATAAAATAATAAAAATATTTTTCACCTATTTATTCAATTTAATAATATTAAATATTTTTAAAATGTAATCAAACTAATTTTAGCATCCCCATGAATCGACCTCAACCAACTGCATTTTAATTAATTATTTGCATCCATTTAGTTTTTATAAATTTATGTTTTGTATAGACCTATAGGGAATTAAGGACACCCTATGTGCTTATCAAACTAAAGTCATTTCATGGGAAGGTTTCTTTTAGTTTTTAGGAATTCAATTATTTATTTCATTTTTTAGTTTATTTCAATTTCTCTATTTATATTGGGTGTGTTCATGATGTGAGTTGTATATTTGTAAATTATTAAATTCACAACAACAATACTCAAACAAAGAGAAAAGACATCATCGAGTCAACCCACCATTATGAACCAAGTTCAGAGAATAAAATCACTCGAACCATGGAAGGTGGTGAAAATAACCAACCTGTTGGGGATTTTCAAAGAGATCAGGGACCGAGGATTCTCACAGACTATATGCGTCCATTAAATGTGGGATTAAAACCGAAGATCCTCAAACCTCCATTGTTCAAACCACTTCAAGATCAAGCCTACAATCATTTCAATGATATAAAATAACCTACAGTTCCCTAAACTTCTATATGAAGATACAAAAAAACATTTGGGAAGATTTATCGAGCTCTATGACACATTAAAATTCTATAATGCCTCAAGATATGTGGTAAGAATTAATCTTTTAATATTTTAATTACGTGAACTAGATATAGATTTTATTCAAAGCCTAAATGCACATTATATCACTAATTGGGATGATCTGGAATGAAACTTCCTCACTTGCTTCTTTCTAACTTCTAATTAAATGGACGTATGGGTAAAAATTCTAAACTTTTTTCAATTTAAAGATGAGTCACTATATTATGCATGGGAAAGTTACAAATATATGACTCAAACATTTCCTCATCATAGTATAGAGATATAGATGCTTATCTAAACATTCTATAAATGTTTGTTACATGGAAAAAGATTGAATCTATATGTTGTATCTGGAGGATCATTAGTGAAGAAATCTCCGAAGAAAGACACAACTTGTTATACGAAATGGTGAGCAATAGTTTCTAGTGGAAAGGAGAAGGAACACAAAAAATACATCCATGTAACCAACAAAAATGACTAGATGGTGAAAAAACTGGATTCATTGTCCAAGAATATGGACATCATGATGGGATAGTATAAAAACCCCTAAGGTGTGTATATAGAAGATAAAACATATCTGGATTACAACTAGGGTAATCTATTTTAGGTTTGGATTGCACAAAAACAATAGGTAAAATAAATTAAACAAAGACCAAAAGTTTACTAACATCAAGCACCCCATGGGACCACACTGAAAAGCTAGGTCTATATCTTGGAAAAGATTATAGAAACATTCATGACCTATTACGGAACTATAATCAAGGAAATAAAATATGAATCAACAAAAAAAAATGAAGAATTACAGAATTTGGAGAATTAAGTTTTCCAAATTGCTTATCAACTTAGAGAGAGACCTAGATAAGTACAACAAATAGGCCCTAAATTATTCCCATGTGAATATTTAAAAGCTGTACAACTTAGAATTTGGAAGAAAACAAAAGGAAGTGGTATAGAATTTTTAGGATAACAACCAGCGGAAGCAATAGAAGAGGAAGATGAATTTGACAAGGAAAAATTAGACGATTAAGAAGAATAAGAACCACCTCATTACAATCCAAGATTTAATTTTCCAGAATGAATGGTGCATATAAAGAACAATGTGTAGAAATTTCAATTTCTCAAAAAATTTAAAAATTTCATATTAATATACCATATAAAGAGGATATTATAAATATGCTGGCATATTTGAAATTCATGATAGATATGGTAGCCAATAAGAAGAATCTATAATAGTTTGGAACTATTCCACTCACATGGGATTGTTCGGCAGTGGTATCAAAGGACCTACCTAAAAAGCTATGTGATCAAGGTATCTTTTCAAATCCCATATTTATAGGAGCTAAAAAATCTAGAAAATCTTAATGTGACATAGGTGTGAGTGTCAATATCATGTCATACCTAACATTCAAGAGTTTGGGACTAGATCGACTAAATCCCATGACAATACTTATTCAGTTAGCTAATTCAATTGTGAAATCCCCAAGAGGATTTATCAAAGATATTCTGATCAAAGTTGACAATTTCATCTTTTTTGTCAACTTCCTTATGCTGGACATGGAAGAGGATAGAAAACCACTCATTTTGGGAAGACCATTTTTAGCCACTGGGCATGCACTTATTGATGTCCAAAATGGAGAAATGTGTCTCAAAGTTTTTAGTGATCAAGTAAGCTTCAACATCCACCAGGAAATGAATAACTACAATTTCCAAGAGGATAATGAGTTTGGATAAGGAGAAACACCTTAAGTTGGAGGTGTCACTAAAATTTAAGGGGTACACAAGTTAGATGTTATTGTGAAAGATGATTCTCAACTAAAGAAAAATGAGAAGCATAAGAACAAGACTGCTAACACCAAAGGAGAGACTGACTCCAATACATTTGAAATAGAACAAAAAGTATGGTTGGTAAATAAATTTTATTTAGTTCATCATTATTGATAAAGAAATGGTGGATTGGTCTAATGGATATCAATGAAGTACTACCATCAAAGAGAATAAATATTTTCAGATAAGAAAGATAGGGGATGGCTTATGTGGATAAGATACAACTGAGACCACTTATGGACCCCAAATAGGTAAAAAATCTTCAATAATTCATCACATGATCTAAATATAAAGGAGTTAAGGTCAATCCAACGATGGTAAAGAAAATCGATTCCAAGTGCCAATCCATGTTTTCTATTTTTCTTTATTTATTTTCTATTTTTAAAGGTGTATATTATCTCACTCCAAATATTTTAAAATTCATTGATAATGGCCTATTTGTTTGCCTATTTATTTTCAATATGTAGAGCCATCAAGACCCAATCCAGCAGTAAGCATCAGGAATCAAAAGAAGAGGATGCAACAAAATTACACATCATAAAATAAGTACACATTCTGAATCTGCAGCATCCAGAACCTTCATATCCATGATTTATTCAACCCATTGTAAAGGGGAGTAATATTTTTAATTATATATTTTTAAACTATATTCCCCATATTTAATTAAAGTTTTTAACTACCATTTCCATACCAACACTTTTTTATTCCTTCTATCAACTGAACTATGAGACATAAACTACCTTATATAATCATTGTGCCATAAATTTAAATAACTTTGTCAATAAATTTTAATAATAAAAATAGGGAAATGAATTAGTAGAGATACAAATTTGAATTAGGATTTGAAAAATCAGGATTTAGTGTAGTATGTTTAACATTGCAAATGAAATTTTTCTAAGATTTTCCATGTTTTAAATTTTCGATATTTTCATTAATTTATCTAATTATTCATATGAATTTCCATGAGTAATTTTCCCAACCATTTAACTCATTATTGAGACATCCAATGAGCCAATATCTTATATTCTTTATTTTTTATATTTCTTGAGAAACTCAGGAATGTTTTCTTCTAAAACTTGTCTTGCATCTTATTGCAGAAATGTTTGTTTCTAGAACAGTTTAAAAAAATCCATATTAATATACCTTTTGAAAAGGATCTTTAAAACATGATAGAATATGTAAAATACATGATATCATTGGAAACCAATAAGAATAAGACATAGGATATTGGAACCATTACACTCACATGGGAGTGTTCGACAATGGTATCAAAGGACCTACTTATGAAACAAGTGATCCAGGTTTCTTTTCAATTCCAATATTTATCAGAGATAAAAAATGTGAAAATTGTTTGTGTGACCTATGTGAGAGTGTAAATATCATGTCATACAGAAAATTCAAGAGTTTGGGACTGGATGGAAAAAATCCAATGATAGAACTTCTTCAATTAGCTGATTCAATAGTGAAATCCCCAAGTGGAGTCATTGAAGATATCCTAATCAATGTTGACAATTTTTTCTTTCCCATTGACTTACTAGTGTTGGACATGGAATAGGATATAAATACACTCATTCTAGGAAAACCATTTTTATCCACTGGGCATGCATTGATTGATGTCCAAAGTGTAGAACTCTATATGATAGTTTTTAGTAATCAAGTAAGTTTTAATATCCACCAGGAAATGAAGAACTATGATGTGTAAGAGGAAAATGAGTTTCAAGAAGGAGAAACACATATATTTAAGGGTGTCATTGAAATTGAAGAGGTACACGAGGTAGATTCTATTGTGTAAGAGGATTCTTAATTAAAGAAAAATGAGAAGAAAAATACCATGAATATTGAAACTAGAGGAGATAATGACTCCACTACATATAAGAAAGTATAAAAAAGTATGGATGGTACATGAACTTCTATTTAGTTCATTATGATTTAGTAAGTAATGGGGGACATGTCCAATAGAGATTAATAAAGTACTACCACCAAAGAGAATAAATTTATTCAGAGAAAAAGGATATCAGATGACCTATGTGGATATGACACAACTTAGACAATTTATAAACCCTAAACAGGTACAAAAATTTCAATCATCCATCAGATTAGCTGAAGCTAAAGGAGGTAAGGTCGATCCAACGATGGTAAAAAAAGTTCTTTGAGGAGGCAACCTGTGTTTTTTATATACTTATTTTCTATTTTTAGAGGCACACATGATATCACTCCAAATATTTCAAAATTCATTGATAATGGCCTATTATTTCATCTATTTATTTTTAATTTCTAAGGCCATCAAGACCCAAGCTGATAGCATGCAACAAGAATCAAATGAATATGCTGCAGTAAAATTACACATCGTGCAATAAGTACACATCTTGAATGTGCAACAGCTAGAACCTCCACATCCATGATTTATTAAACCAATCATAATGGTGAGTAATATTTTTAATTCTTTATTTTTCAACCATATTACCCACATTTAATTAGAGTTTTTAACTTTCAATTAAATTCCCTCACTTATTTCTTGCTTCAATCCACTGAAGTATGAGACATAACATGCCTTGAATAATCATCATGCCATGAATTTATATTTATTTTTGAATAAATTTTAATGAGAAAAATTAGTAAATAATTAGTATATATAAGAATCAAGATTAATATTTTACAAATCATTATTAAGGGGATCATTTTGAAGAATGAAAATAAAATTTTCTTAGATTTTCCCATATTTATAATTTCAGATATTTTCATTAATTTATTTAATTATTTGTATGAATTTCCTAGAGTAATTTTCCTAACCATTCATCTCATTCCTGAGACATCCATTGAGCCAATAATTTCTGTTATTTATTTTATATATTTTTTTAGATACTTGGACATGTTTTCTTATAGAACTTTCTTTGAATCTTATTGAATTTATGCATGAATATAATAAATTTTAAAATTATTGAATAATTCTTTTGTTTATACCTTTATCCATGTACCCACATTGTTTTAATCTATTTTTAATATTTTAGAATCCATAAATAACCTTGTTAGGAAATGGTCCATATTAGAATCCCATATTATCTTTTCCTACCTTCCTCCAAATATTTTGTATGATTATCAAACATAAGAGGATGGGAATGATAATTGGTGGAAGGGATGAGCATTTTTTATTGAATAAGAGTGGGGGATATTTCATGAGATTTGGGGAATTAAAATCCATTATATTTATTTCACACCATCATAAAAAAGGAAAATAAAAATAACAAAATGGACCGTGTCTAGGGAAATTCAAAAATCATTATTTCTTGTTCGATGATCTTGTTATAACTATTACAAATAGTTTTCGGAGGATATCATTAGGGTTTAGGTGGTGTATTTGAGAATTTTACCAAGCAAAAAATTTAAAAAAGAAAAGTAAAATAATAATAAAAGAGGTTGTTTTATTTTTTAAATTTCATATTTTTATGAGTCTACTCTGAGATATTAGGGGAAGAGGATACTTTCATTGAGTTGTTTTTTATTATCATGAAAAGTAATTTAGAATTGAACCTCCTTTTTTGAGCCATACACGATTTACATAATTTAACTACATACCCTATTCCTCATAGACATTTGATTATAAAGGGTTAATCCCTCATGATTACTTATGATTATGTATTTATTCCTTGGAGATGTTAGATGCTTTTCAAGACTATGGAAAGTTACATGTTCTTGATGTTTTTGCACCATTCTACTCATTCATAACCTGATGATGAGCGGAAAAATTCAAAGTGAGGTAAATTGAAAATGGATTTCATATTTATAATGAATTGAAAAATGAAAAAGGATGAATGAAAAGGATTGGATATTTCGAAAGAGGGAAAGTAAAATACAAGGTTGATTTGAATTATTTGAAAAATAAGGCCTTGATAAATTTTTTTATGTGCGATGTTTGAACATTTAATTTTCCATTTGATGAATTTTTTAATTGAAATTGAATTCTAATCTTGGTAATTTGAGCATCCTTTATAGTATGTTGAGATTACATCCATGAGGAAAAGTATGAATTCAAGTGTCAGGGTAATTGATAAGTGTATATCATGCATATATCTTATGGTATTTTAATATGTTGATTTTTGTATTTGAAATGAATAATATTTTTCAATTTTGGAAAATATTGACTTATTTTGTTTTTTATGGAAGGATACAACTTATATTTGGAAAAAGGAATGAAAAGAAGAAAATATTGGAGTGAGACACCAGATTTTTAAGGATTAAATGGAGTTGGAAAACTTGAGTAGGAAATTTACATGTCATTTATTCCATTTATATGATGTGAGAATTTTCAAGATAAGTTTTATAAGAAATATGAATGAATTCATGATTCCTAGAAATTAAAATATTATACATCATATAAACTCATAACATGTCATATAATGTTTTGGGATAAGATTTAAGTTCCCATATTTAACATATAATCAATTTTAACAAAACCTTTGACATGGGACCCACCCTATAACAGCTTGGGACAAATTTTTAATGATCTTCATTAATAATGGAGCCCATATTGAGCCTATAAATGGAGGGATTTCTTGCTGCTATTGGAGAGTTCCAGAGACAAAAGATTGGATCGAGAAGCTGCATTCTCCAGGACCCTCACTGAGATCATCTCCCTTTTCATTATGCTTTCATTTTATTTTACCCTTCCATATAATCCTCTCATCAATAGGATAAGGGGGTAAACCCAAATTGTTCTAGGTATATGTAATTGAAGGGGTAATGTTCATTGGATTGATTTATTTTCCTTTATTCATGTATTTGGTTTTCCATAATTTAATCTTCAATTTCAATCCAATTTTGTTTTATTTTATCGTGACCATTAATATTTTAATCTAAAGAGAAAATTAAAATTCGCTAAATGATAACCCGAAAGAAGGCATGAACATTGTCAACTTTAGGGGAAATTAGGTTTAAATATGTTATTGAGGAAAAACTGATTTAAGGAAACCCTAAATTACTGGACCAAGGAAAATAGGGTATTGCAGTGTTGAGGAGGGGATACCATGACTATTAGATATCCCCCTTCTTAACTCTGACACCAATCATGAATCAATCAACCTATTTTCTAAAATCCAATTACATTTGAACCCTAAAATTAAAAAAACAAGCATTCTTTTCAAAATATGATATAAAAACAATATCTTATACTCTCTTCATTCATTTTCTCAAAATCAAATCATCCAATATTTTCTCATCTCTTCATTAAATTTCATAAAATTAAATATTTTGAAAACCTAATCAAAATAATTTCAACATATCTCTAGATTGACCTCAACCTACTACTTTTTAAATTTTAATTAATTGCTTGATCTATTGAGTTTTTATAAATTTGTGTTTTTCATAGACCAATAGGAAATTAATGAAGCCCTGTTGGCCTGCAAAATTGGCATCGCTTCTAATGATTCTTGATTTTTAGTTTTTAGGTTTTCAATTTTTTGCATTATTTTATTAGTTTATTTCAATTTATCTATTTTTATTTTGTGTCTTCTTACAACGAGTTTCATATTTTTAAAATTTTAAATGCATATTTACAATACTCAGGCAAAGAGAAAAGACATCATAGAGTCAACCAACCATTCAAAACCAATTCTAGAGAATAAAATAACTAGAACTCTAGTGGGTGTGGAGGAAAACAAACCTAAAGGGACTCTTCATATAGATCATGGAATGAGGACTCTTGCGGATTATGGCTACCATCAAACACAAGATTTAAACTGAGCATCATAGCAACCCAAATTTCTACGAACCACTTAGATATCAATCGTGAAATAATTTAGATGATATTAAATAGCATGAAATTCACCAAAATTCCACATAAATATTCAAGTAAACATTTAGGAATCATTATCATGCTTTGTGACACATTTGTGTTCCCTAATGTCTCAACTGATGTGATAAGACTCCATATTTTCTTATTTTCATTTCATGAGTGAGATTGAGATTGGATTCAAAGCCCTCCGGTTCATTCCATAACTACATGGGATGAGATGGCCTGAAATATTTTCACATTATTCTTTCCACCTTCTATGTCATTGTACATGTGGATAAAGATTCTAAAATTTTGTCAATTTTAAGATGAGTGACTATATTCTAACTAGGAATGATATAATGATATGACTCAACAATTCCCTCATCATGTTATAGAGATATGGTTGTTTATCCAAACATTCAATAAGGGGTTTACAAAGAGAAACAAGTCGATTCTACATGCTATAACTGGTGGATAATTAATGTATAAATCACTTGAAGCAAGCTAAAACTTGTTATATGAAATTGAATGAAATAGAATTCCAATGGAATGGAGAAGAAACACAACTGAAGGGAATTAATTCAATTAAAAAAATGACTGGATTGTGGAACAACTAGAGTCATTGACCAAAAAGATGGACATCATGGTGGACCATTAGTAAAACCACATGGGTATGTATATAGAAGATACAAATTATTCTGATTACAATCAGGGTAATCAATTTTAGGGTTTGAGACCCAAAAAAAAATGTACAAGGAATTTAAAAAAGACCAATAGGGTACTTACAAAAAGAACCCCAAGGGACCACACTAATGAGATAGGTCCATATGTTGTAAGAGATACTAGATACATTCAGGACCACTTCTGGGGTTCTAACCAAGTAAATAAAATAATAATCAACAAAAAATTTTATATTAATAATGAAAAACATCTAGAAAGGTAATTTTCTTGAACACTATAAAAAATTGTATATTAATATAACTTTTGCAGTGGCTGTTTCAAACATGTCAGAATATGAAAAATTTATGAAAATATTCTAACCAACAAGAAGAAGCTAGAAGATATTGGAACCATTCCACTCACATGAGAGTGTTCAGTAGTGGCATCAAAGGAACTACCTAATAAGAAAATTAATCCATGTATCTCTTTAATTCCCATATTTATCAAAGATAACAAAAGTTGAAAATATTTATGTGACTTAGGTGTGAGTGTCAATATCATGTCATACACAATATTCAAGAGTTTGGCACCAAATGGACTGAAGCCAAAGAGAATACTTATTAAATTAGATAATTTAATAATTAAATACCTAATACGAGTCATCAAAGATACCCTGATAAAAATTGAAAAGATCAACTTTATCGTCAACTTCCTAGTGCTGGACATGGTAGAGGAAAGAAATCCACTATTCCGAGAAGACCATTTTTAGCTACTGGGCATGCTATGATTGAAATCCAAAGCATAGAACTCTATATGAGAGTTGGAAATGATAAATTTAGTTTCAACATCCACTTGTAAATGAAGAACTACAATATGTAATAGGAAAATGAGTTTAGAGATGGAGAATCACTATATGTTAAGGGTGTTGCTAAAATTAAAGAGGTACATGAGTTAAATGTTATTGTGAAAGAGGATGTTCAACTGAAGAAAAATGAGAAGTAGGACACCAAGACTACTAACACCATAGGAGTGAACAAATCCACTACATTTGAGGAAGGAAAATTGTATGGATGACACATGGAATTCCATTTAGTTCATTAGGATTGAGGAATAAATAGAGGATCAGTCCAATAGAGATAAAAAAGTACTACCATAAGGGATAATAAATCTGTTTAGAGAATAAGGAAGGGTTCTACCTACATGGATAAGAAAAAAAAATGAGACCATTTATAGACCCTAAACATATAAAAAAATTTCAATCATCCATCACATGAGATGAAATTTAATGAGGTAAGGTCGATCCAACAATGGTAAACAAAAGCAATTCCGAGAGGCAACCTGAGTTTTTTGTTTATTTTGTTTATTTTTAGGGAACAATTTATCTCACTCAAAATATTTCTAAATTACTTGATAATGGCATGTGGTTTCTCCTTTTTATTATTAATTTGTAGGACCATCAAGATCCAAACCAGCTTCAAGTAGTAGGAATCAAAAGAGGAGGGTGAAAAAAATAACATATTGTGAAAGAAGTACACAACATAAATCTACAGATTCTAGAACATTCACATTAATGATTGATTGAAACAATTTCATAGGGGAGTAATTTTTTTAATTATATATTCTTAAACTGTATTACCTATATTTAATTAGCATTTTTAACTTCAAATTCTATGACCGTGCTTGTTTCTTTCTTCAATCAACTGAACTATGAGACATAAACTACCTTGGGTAATCATAATTCCATGAATTTAGATTCTTTTGTTAATAAATTTTAATGATAAAAATGGAGAAACTAATTTGTGGTGATAATAATGTGCATTTGGATTTGAAAAATTGTGATTTAGGGGACCATGTTTTAACATTGTAAATGAAATATTTCTAATATTTAGCCATGTTTTTAATTTATTATATTTGTATTAATTTAATTAATTATTAATATAAATTTCCATGAGTAAATTTACCAACTATTTTCATTATTATAGAGACATCCACTATGCCAATAGTTTCCATTCTTTTTTCATATATTTCTTGAGAAACTCAGGCATGTTTTCTTCTGGAACTTTATTTGCATCTTGTTGAATCTATGAAGGAATGAGATCACTTTTAAAATGATTGAGGAATTATTTTATTTATACCTTTAACCGTGGACCCACTATACATTAACCCATTTTTAATCTTGTAGAATATACAAAAAACCTTGTTAGGAAATGATCCATGTTACAAGCCTATATTATCCTTTCCTACCTTCCTCTAAATATTTTTCATAATTATCAAACATAAGAGTGGGGAAAATTGAAACTGGTGGAAGGGTTGATAATTTTGTAATGAATAAGTGTGGGAAATATTTCATGATATTTGAGGAAGGGACATTAATTGTATCTATTTAATACCCTCTTAAAAAAAAGAAAAAAATGGATTATGTATCGGGAAATTCAAAAATCACCATTTCTTGACTAGTGATCTTGTTTTAACTAGTAAAAATAGTACCATGAAGAGATTCTTAGGGGTTGGGTGGTGGATGTAATAATTTCCCCAAACAAAAATTTAAAAAAGAAAAGAATAATAATAATAATATAGGGTGTTTAATTTATTACATTTCATCTTGTTATAAGCCTGCTATGAGATTATGGGGGAAGAGGATACTTTCATTGAGCTATTTTTGATTATCTTGAAAAGTAATTTAGAGTTAAACCTCCTTTTTTGAGCCTTACATGATTTATATCATTTAACTACCTACCCTAAGACTTAGAGTAATTTAATCCTAAATGGTGAATCCCTTATGATTACTTATGATTCTGTCTTTATGCGGTAGAGATGTTAGATTCTTTATAAGCCTATGGTAAGTCACATTTTTATGAGGTATTAACATCACTCTATTCATTCATACCCTGATAATGATTAAAAATATTAAAAGTGAGGTAAATTCAAAATGGCATGCACATTAATAATAAATTGAAAAACGAAAATGGATGAATGAAAATCCATGGTTATTTCAAAAGATGTGAAGTAAAATAAATTATTGATTTTCACTCTTTGAAAAATGAGGTGTTGATAAATTTTCTACGTGTGATTCTTGAACATTAATTTTTCCATTTTATCAATTGTTTTATTTAAATTTAATTTGAATCATGTTAAGGTGAATTTTGTTTGTAGTATGTTGAGATTATATCCTTGAGGACAAGTTTGAATTCAAGTGTGGGGGTAATTGATAAGTGAATTTCATGTATATATTTTTTTGGTATTTTAATGTGTTGATTTCTATTTTTAAATGAATAATTATACCAATTTTGGAATGGATTGAATTATTTTATGTTTTATGGAAGGATATAAATTATATTTATAAAATTATAGAAAAGAGGAAAATATTAGAGCATGACACCATATTTTTAAAGATGAAACAGAGTTGAAAAACTTGAGTAGGGAATTTACACGTCATTTATTCCATTTACACTATGTGATAATTTTTTAGATCAGTTTGTGGAAGAGATATTATATAATTCATGATTCATGTAAATTAGAAGAGTACATGTTGTGTAAACACATTACATGTCGTGTAATGTTTTGGGATGATATTTAAGTGCCAAAATTCAATATATCTTCAATTTTCGACAAAATATATGACATGGGACCCACCCCAGACCACCTTTGGATCAATTATTAATGATATCCATTAATACTAAAGCCTATATAGAGATTATAAATAGATGAATATCTTGCTGCTATGGGAGAGATCTAGAGACCAACGCTTCGAGCATAAAGTTTCACTATACATGGCCCTCCCCAAGTTCATCTCAAATTTATTATGATTTCATTTTCTTTTCTCTTTCCCTTTAATACTATCATCACTAGGATAAGAAGGTAAACCTACCTTGTGTTAGGTATATGAAATAGAAGGGGGGTGGTGTGTTGGATTAATTTATTTTCCGTTATTCATCTATCTGGTTTTCCACAATTTAATATTTAAATTTAATCCCTTTCTTTTTATTTTATCATGACCATTGATATTTGAATATAAAATGAAAATTAAAATTATGAAAATAACAAACCTTAAAAAGGCCTGAACATTTTCAACTATATGGTAAATCTGGTTTAAATATAGTATCGAGACGAACTTGATTTGATGAAACCCTAAATTATTAGACCAAGGGAAATAGGTTATTTCTATTTTGTAAAGGTGATACCAAAAAAATTGGATATTCATCATCTCAAATCTGACACTAATCATGAATTAATCAACCAATTTTCCAAAATCAAATTTCACCTGATCCCTGAAATTAAAAAACCCTAACACACTTTTCAAAATTTGATCTCAACAAATAAATCTGCTTTTATTTCTTCATTTATTTTCTAAAATTCAAATAAAAAAATATTTTATCAACTCTTTCTTCAATGTAATAATATTAAATATTTTTAAAACCTAATAAAAATAATCTCACAATATGTGTGGATAAATATCAATTTACCAATTTACTCATTTTAATTAATTAGTTTCATCTGTTGAGTTTTTATAAATTTGTGTTTTTCATTGAACCGTAGGGAACTAATGATTCCCTATGGACTAGTAAAACTTTCATCATTACTGGGGATGAATGATTTTTAGTATTTAGGATTTCAACTTTCTATTTTATTTTAGTGTTTTATTTAAATTTATCTATTTATATTGGGTGTTTTCATGCTGTGAGTTACCTATTTTTATTTTTTTTAAATGCACAACTACAATACATGGGAAACAAGAAAAGATATCCTCTAGTCAACCCACCATTATGAACCAAGTCTAGAGAATAAAATTACAATAACTATGGTGGGTTTTGAGAAAAACCAAACTACCAGGACTCTATAATGAGATCAGGGACTGTGGATGCTCGTAGAATATGGTTGGACATCAAACAATGGATTGCAACTGAGAATCCTATCACTCCCATTTCTACGAGCCACTTTGAGATCAAGACTAAAATCATTTAGATGATATTTAATAGTATGAAATTCACTAGACTTCTACATGAATATCCAAATTTTTTTGGGAATATTTCACGAGCTCTGCGACACATTCCAATTCTATAATGTCTCAAGCGATGTAGTAAGACTCTATATTTTTTGATTTTCATTATGTGAGTGAGTTTGAGATTGGATTCAAATCCTATATGAAATTTATAACACAACAAGGGATGATCTTGCACAAAAATCCCTCTCCTGCTTCTTTCAACCTTTTATGTTAAAGGAAATACGAGTAAACAATTTAATTTTTTTACATTTTGAAGATGAGTCTCTATATTCTACCTGGGAGAGATAAAATGATATGACTCAAAAATGACCTCATTTTGGTATAGAGATATGGATGCTTATACAAAAATTATATAAGGGATTTTCATTGGGAAACATGTTGATTCTAGATGTTGTAGCTTGGTGATCATTAATTAATAAATCATCTGAAGAAAGCTACAACTTTTTATATGAAATTAAGATCAATAGTTTCTAGTGACAAGAAGATGGAACACAATGGAAAGGAATTCATGAATTCAAAAAAAATGACTGTATAGTGGCAAAAATTGAGTCATTGACCAATAATATAGAAATCATTATAGTCCAATAGAAAAACCCCCAAAATATATATATAGAAGAGGAAAATTATGCTGATTACAATTGGGGTAATCAATTTCAGGGTTAGAGACCACAACAACAATAGAGACAAAGACTTCAATAAATACCAAAAGGGTACTAATGACAATCACCCCAAGGACCACACTAACGAGCTAGGTCCATAACTTGGATGATACATTGGCTACATTCATGATCTCTTTTAGGGATGTAATCAAGGAAATAAATAAATAATCAAAAAACCAAAATACCAAATTGCGGAATCTTGAGAATCAAGTTGGCCAAATTGATGATCATATAAGAGAGAGATTTAGAGGAGCACTACTAGGATATCATAAAGTATACCTAGGTGAATATTTAAAAAAATTACAACTTCGATGTGGGAAGAATACAAAAGTAAGTGGTAAATAATTTCCATTACAAAAAACATTGGAAGCAAGAGAAGAGGAAGCTAAAATTAACAAGGAACAAGTAGATGATGAAGAAGAAGAATACGAATAATAAGAACCATCTCATTACAATACAAGATTTTCTTTTTCAGAATGAATGGTGCAAGTAAATAGAAACGTGCAGAAGGGTAAGTTTCTCAAACACTTTAAAAAACTACATATTAATATACCTTTTTCAAAGGATCTTGAAAACATGATGACACATGATAATTTCATGAAAGAGTTGGTAACCAATAAGAAGAAGCTGGAAGATATTGGAACCATTCCACTCACTCAGGAGTGTTTGACTATGGTATCAAAGGACTTAACTAAGAAGAAAAGTAATCCAGGGAACTTTCCAATTCCCATATTTATCAAAGCTAACAAATGTGGAAAGGCTTTTTGTGACCTGGGTTCAAGTGTCAATATCATGCTGTACATAACATTCAAGAGTTTGGGACTGGATAAACTGAAGACAATGATATTACATCCTCAATTAGCTCATTCAATAATGAAATCCTTAATATGATTCATCAAAGATATCTTGATCAAATTTGATAGGTTCTTCTTTCTGGTTGACTTTTTAGTGATGGAAATCGAAGATGAGAGAAATCCACTCATTCTAGGAAGACCATTTTCTGCCACTATGCATGCACTGATCGACTTCCAAAGTAGATAACTCTGTCTGAGAGTTGGTAGTGATAAATTAAGTTTTAACATCCACTGGACAATGAATAACTATAATGTTCAAGAGGAAAATGAGTTTTTAGAAGGGGAAACACATGTAGTTGAGGGTGTTGATGAAATTGAAGAGATACATGAGTTAGATGTTGTTGTGCAAGTGGATTTCCAATTGAAGAAAAATTATAAGTGGAAGATGAATACTGTTGACACTAGAGGATTAACTAAATCCACTACATTTGATAAAGGGAAAAATGTATGGATGGTACATGAACTTCCATTTACTTCATTGGGTTTGAGGAAGAAATGGTGGATAGGTCCAATAGAGATCATGAAAGTACTACCATTTGGGAGAATAAAGAAATTTAGATAATAAGAATAGAGGATGAATTATGTGGATAAAACACAAACGAGACCATTTATGGACCTTGAACAGGTACATAATTTTCAATCATCCATCACAAGAGCTGAAGCTATAGGAGGTAAGGTTAAGCGAATGATGGTAAACAAAAGCGCTTCTGGGAGATTACCTGAGTTTATTGTTTTTCTTTACTTATTTTATATTTTTAGAGGTGTGCATGGTATCAATATAGATATTTCAAAATTCATCGATAATTCCTTGTGATTTCACCCATTCATTTTTAATTTTTAGGACCATCAAGACCCAAGTCGGCAACAAGCAGCAGGAAATAAAAGAAGAGGTTGCAGTAAAATTACATGTCATTAAATAAGTACACGTTATGAATCTACCACATCCATAACCATCACATCCATGATTGATTAAACCAATTGTAATATAGAGTAAGTGTTTTAATTATATATTTTTCAATTTTATCCCCCATATTTAATTAGAGTTTTAAACTACTAATTGCATGCCCTCACTTTTTTCTTCCTTCAATAAACTAAACTATGAAACATAAAAATCCTTGGATAATAATCATGCCACGAATTTAGATTTCTTTGTCAATACATTTGTATTAGAAAAATGGGGAAATGAATTATTATATAAAATAATGTTGATTAGGATTTGAAAAATCATGATTTAGAGGATTATGTTGAACATTGTAAATGAATTTTTTTCTGAGATTTCTCTATGTTTTGAATTTTTAATATTTTCATTAATTTATATTATTATTCTTATGAATTTACTTGAGTAACTATCCAAAACATTCATCTAATTCCATATACATCCATTGATCTAATATTTTCTATTTTTTATTTTGTATATATCTTCAGAAACTCAGGAATGATTTATTCTAGAACTTTCTTTACATCTTATTAAAGCTATGAATGAACATAATAACTTTTAAAATGATTGATTCAATATTTTTATCCCTTTATCCATGGACCCCTTGAATCAATAAATTTTTAACCCCATATAAGACATGAAAAACCTTGTTAGTAAATGAGCCATGTGACAAGCCCATATTATCCTTTCCTACCTTCCTCTAAATATTTTTCATGATTATCAAATGTAAGAGTGGGGGAAATATAAACTATTAGAAGGGATTGAAATTTTGTAATGAATAAGTCTAGGGGATATTTAAAGAGACTGGGGGAAGGAAAAATCACAGTATTTAATGCACACCCTATTAAAAAAATAAAAATTAAAAAAAAATTTCTCTATAAAAATTCAAAAATCACCATTTCTTGACTAGTGATCTTATTATAACCATTAAAAATAATTTTATGAAGAGATTATTAGGGGTTAAGTTGTGGATGTGAGAGTTTTCCCAAACACAACATTAAAAAAAGGATAGAAAAATAATAATAAAAGAGGGTGTTTTATTTATATAATTTCATCTCATTATGACCCTAATTTGAGATACTAGGGGAAGTGTAGACTTTCATTGAGTTGTTTTTGATTATCATGAAAATTAATTTAGATTTGAACCTACTTTTTGAGCCTTAAATGATTTACATCATTTAACTACCTTCCCTAAGCCTTAGATTCATTTGATCCTAAATGGTTAATCCATCATGATTACTTATTATTCTGTCTTTATATAGTGGATATGTTAGATAACTTTCCAGCCTATGGTAAGTTACTTGTTCTTGAGGTATGCACATCACTCTATTCATTTTTACACCAATGATGAGTTAAAAAATTCAAAGTGAGGTAAATTGAAAATGAAATAAATATTAGTAATTAATTGAAAAATTAAAATGGAGGAATGAAAATTCTTGGGTATTTCAAAATAGGTAAATTAAAATACATGATTGATTTTCATTCATTTAAAAAATGAGGTGTTGGTAATTTTTTTATGTGAGATTCATGAACAATTAATTTTCCATTTGGTAAATTTTTTTATTGAAATTTAATTTGAAGCATGGAAAGGTGAACTTCCTTTGTAGTATGTTGAGTTTCTATCCTTGAGAACAAGTTTGAATTCAAGTGTTGGGGTAATTGATAAGTGCATTTCAGGCATATATTTTTTTGTATTTTAATGTTTTGATTTTTTTATTTAAATAAATAATCTTACCATTTTGTTTAATGGATTGACTTGTTTTGAGTTTTATTAAAGGATAAAACTTATATTTGTAAATGGAGAAAAAATAGGTAAATATTGTAGTGTAAAAACATATTTTTAAGGATGCAGTAGAGCTTGAAAACTTTATCTAGGAATTTACACATAATTTATTACATTTATAAAATGTGATAATTTTCAAGATAAGTTTTTGTAAGAGATAAATCGAGATTCAGAATTTCTAGAAATTAAAACATTACACATCGTGTAAACACATTACACATTGTGTAATGTTTCGGGACTAGATTTAGGTTACCAAATTCAGTGTCTCTTCAATTTTTAACAAAACATTTTACATGGGACCTACCATGAACCACCTTTTAAAAACTTCTTAATGATATTAATTAATACTAGATCCCATTAAAAGCCTATAAATGGAGGGCTATTCTGCTACTATTAAAGATTTTCATAGATCAAAACTTGGAGTGAGAAGCTACATTGTGCAGGGCCCTCTCCAAGTTCATATTCCTTTTTTATGCTTTCATTTTCTTTCTCATCCCCTCTATTCATATCATTACTAGGATGAGGGGTGTAAACCTGCCTTTTTCTAGGGCTATGTAATAAAATAGGGAAGGTGGGTTAGAGTGATTTATTTTTCTTTATTCATATACATGGTTTTCCGTAATTTAATCTTCAACTTACAATACCTTAATTTTCCTTTTATCAGGACCATTTATATTTGAATCTAAAAATAACTTTAAAATTATTTAACTTAAAACCAAAACGAAGGCACAACCACTCTCATATTTAAGGGAAATAAGGTTTAAATATGGTATTGAAACAAAATTGATTTGGAAAAACCCTAAATTACCGAACCAAGGGAAACTGGGTATTGCCACGTTGATGAGGGGATAACATGACCATTGGATCTTCCTTGTCTCAACTATAACAGTAATCATGAATCAATCAACCTATTTTATAAAATCAAACTACACATCAACATTGAAATTACAAAACCTTGTCATGCTTTTCAAAATATGATCTCAACAAATCAATCTTCTTTTCTTTCTTCATTAACTTTCTAAAAATAAAATCAAACCAAAGTTTTATCACCTATTTCTTCAATTAAATAAATTTACATATTTGGAAAACATAATCAAATAACTTTACTGACTCTGTGGATTGATAATGACCTACTTATTTAATCATTTTAATTAATTAGTTTCATCTGTTGAGTTTTTATAAATTTGTTTTTCACATAGAACAGTAGGGAATTAACGATGCCCTATGGGCCTGTCAAACTGGCACTGTTGTCGGGGGAAATTTTATTCTTAGTTTTTATGATTTTAACTTTTTTTATTAGTTTATTTCCATTTCAAAATATATATTTTGTGAGTTCATGCTGTGAAAATTAGTTTTATAAATTTTTAAATGTACTATTATAACACTCGAGAAAAGCGAAAAGACTTCATTGAGTTAACCCACCCTTCTAAACCATGTATAGAGAATAAAATCACTTAAACTAACACGGGTGTTGAGAAAAACCAACCTGATGGGGCTATTTAAAGAGATCAGGGATTTTGGATTCTCATAGACTATCAGTGGTCCTAAAACACGAGATTACAACCAAGTATCCTATAACCCCCCGTTGTTGTGAACCACTTCGAGATCAAGTCTATAATCATTTAAATGATATCTAATAACATGTAATTCATTGAACTTCCACATTAATATGCATACAAATATTTGAGAATCATTCTCAATCTATGTGACACATTCCAATTCAAGAATGTCTCAAGTGATGCGGTAAGACCCCCTATTTTCTAATTTTCATTATGTGAGAATTCTCGATATTGGATTCAAAGCCTACCTGCACATTCCATCACTACATGGGATTATTTATTAAGTAACTTCCTCATGTGATTCTTCAAACCTTCTACGCAAATGGATATATGGGTAAACATTCTAAAATTTTATCAAATTATTGATGAGTGACTATATTTTTACTGATAATGATGAAAAAATATAACAAGAAAATTCCCTCATCATTGTATAAATCTATAGATGCTTATCCAAAATTTCTATAAGGATTTTTCAGGGGGGAAATAGTCAATTATAGATGCTTTAGATTGAGGATAATTATTGAATAAATCACCTGAATCAAGCTACAACTTGTTAGAATAAATGAAGAGTAATAGTTTCTTGTGGAAAGGAGAAGGAAAAAAATGGAAATGCATTCATGAAATAAAAAAAATGACTAGATGGTGGCACAATTAGATTCATAGATCAAGAAGATGGACATCATGATGGGCTAACATTAACACCTCATAGGTATGTGTATAGAAGATGAAAATTATGCTGATTATAATTCGGGTAATCAATTTCAGGGTTGGATACCACAACAACAACACGGAAAAATAATTCAACAAATACCAAAAGGGTACTAACAAAAATCACCCCAAGGGCCACACTGACGAGTCAGGTCCATACCTTAGAGGAGACACTAGATATATTCATGACTGCATTCAGGGCTATACCCAAGGAAAAAAAAGAAGAATCACCAAACCAAAAGGTCTCATTGGGAAATTTAGAGCATCAAGTTTTCCAAATTACCGATCATCTTATATGGAAACCAAGAGGAGTACTATAAAGACACCCATAAGTATTCCCATGTGAATATTTAAAATATATACAAACTAGAAGTGGGAAGAAAACAAAAGGAAGAGGTATAGAATTTCCAGGACAACAACTAATTGAATCAAGAGAATAGGAAGCCAGAATTAACAAGGAACAAGTAGCTAAAGAAGAAGTAAAAAAACCACCCAAATACAAGAAAATATTTTCTTTTCCAGAATGAATGGTGCATGTAAAGAACAATGTTTAGAAAGGTAAGTTTCTCAAACACATTAGAAAATTGCATATTAATATAGATTTTGGTGAAGAACTTGAAAATATGTTGGCATATGTGAAATTCATGAAAGAGTTGGTAACCAACAAGAAAAATATACAAAGGATTGGAGCCATTCCACTCAAAAGAGAGTGTTCAGTAGTGATATCAAATTACCTACCTAAGAAGAAAAGTGATCCAGGTAGCTTTTCAAATACTATCTTTATTGGAGCTAAAAAATCTGGAAAAGCTTTGTGTGACTTAGGTGTGAGTGTCAATATCATGCCACACACAACATTCAAGAGTTTTGGACTGAATGGACTGATGGTGATAAGTTTAATTATTCAACTAGCTAATACAATCGTAAAATCCCTAAGAGGAGTCATTGAATATATCATGATCAAAGTTGGAAAGTTCATATTTCTCATTGACTTCCTAGTGTTGGACATGGAAGAGGATATAAAACCACTCATTCTGGGAAGACCATATTTAGCTACTAGACATGCATTGATCGAAGTCCAAAATGGAGAACTGTATTTGTGAGTTGAAATTGATCTAGTAATTTTCAACATATACTGGGAAATGAATAACTATGATATGAAAGGGGAAAATGAGTTTGGATAAGGAGAAACAACTAAAGTTAGGGGTGTCACTAAAATTGAATAGGTATATGAGTTGGATGACATTATAGAAGAGGATGATCAACTGAAGAAAAATGGGAAGTGAAAGAACAAGACTTCTAACACCAGAGGAGCGACCAACTCCACTAAATTTGAAAAAAAGAGAAAAAGTATAGTTGGTACATGAAATTCCAGTTAGTCCATCAGGATTGATAAAAAAACGGTGGATCAGTCCAATAGAGATTGAAAAAGTACAACCATCAAGGAGAATAATGCTATTTAGATAAGAAATACATGGGCTAACCTATATGGATATGACACAAATGAGGCTATTTATGGACCTTGAATTGTTAAAAAATTTTCAGTCAGCCATAACATGAGCTGCAACTAAAGGAGGTAAGGTCAATCCAACAACTGTAAACAAAAGAGCATCTAGGAGGAAACCCATATTTTTTATTTTTCTTTATTTATTTTATATTTTTAGAGGTGAACATTCTCTCACTCAAAATATTTCAAAATTCATTGATAATGGATTGTGTTTTCACCTATTTATATTTAATTTATAGGAACATTATGACCTAAGATGCCAGAAAGTAACATGAATCAAAAGTAGAGGATGCATCAAAATTACAAGTTGTGAAAGAAGTGAACGTCTTTAATATGCAGTACCCTGCACTTTCAATCCCATGATTCATTAAAACTATTGTAAAGGGGTGTAATATTTTTAATTATATATATTTTAAACTTTATTCCCCACATTTAATTAGTGTTTTTAACAACCATTTTAATTCCCACAGTTTTTCTTTCTTCAATCAACTGAACTATGAGACATAAACACCCATGGATAATCATAATGCCATTAATTTAGATATCTTTTTCAATAAATTTGAATATGAAACATGGGGAAATAAATTATCAGAGATAATAATGTGGATTAGGATTTGAAAAATCATGATTTAGTATAGAATGTTGAACATTGTAAATGAAATTTTTCTATTATTTTTCCTTATTTTGAATTTATGATATGTCTATTAATTTATTTATTATTCATATGAATTTACATGAGTAATTGCCCCAAACATTTGACTCATTCTTGAGACATCCACTGAGCCAATATTTTCCATTATTTCTTTTGTATATTTATTAAGAAACTTGGGCTTGTTTTCTTCTAAAACTTTATTTGCATCTTATTGAAGCTATGACTAAATATAATCACTTTTAAAATGATTGTGTACTTTTTTATCCCATTATCCATATACCCACTTTGAATTAATAAATTTTTAATCTTGTAGAATCCTTGAATATCATTGTCAGTAAATAAGCGATGTTACTGGCCTATATTATCCTTTCCTGCCTTTCACTAAATATTTTTCATGCTTATCAAATATTAGAGTGGGGTAAATGAAAACAAGTGGTAGGGATGTGAATCTTTTAATGAATAATTTTGGGGGATATTTCATGATATTTGGGGAAGGAACATTCATTTTATTTATTCCACTCCATTTTAAAAAAAGAAAAAAAAGAAAAAGGGATTTATTTAGGGAAATTTAAAAATCCCCATTGCTTTACCAGTGATATTGTTATAACTATTACAAATCATGTCTTGAGAAGATCATTAGGGGTTGGTTAGTTGATGTAAGAGTTTTCCATAACACAAAATTCATAAAAGAAAAAAAAACAGGGTGTTTTATTTATTTCATTTCATATATTTCTGAGCATACTCTGAGATATTGTGGAAGAAGATACTTTCATTGAGATGATTTTGATTATCATGAAAATAACTTTAGAGTTGAACCTACTTTTTTGATACTTACATGAAATAAATTATTTAACTACCTTCCCAAAGAATCAGATTCATTTGATCCTAAATGGTGAATCCCTCATGATAACTTGTGATTCTATCTTTACATGGTAGAGATGTTAGATGCCTTTAAAGACTACGGTAAGTTACATGTTCTTGATTTATGTGCATCACTTTATTCATTGGTACCCTAATTATAGGAGGAAAAACTCAAAGTGAGGTAAATTGAAAATTACATTAATATTAATAAGTAATTGAAAAATTTAAATGGTTGTATGAAATAACTTGGATATTTAAAAAGAGGAAAATTAAATACATGGTTTATTTTCATTCTTGAAAAATGAGGTGTTGATAAATTTTCTATGTGTGATGCTCAGACATTTTATTTTTCTTTTTGATTAATTGCTTTTAATGAAATTGAATTTGAAGCATGTTAAGGTGAATGTCTTTTGTGTTATGTTGAGATTCCATCCATGAGGACAAGTATGAATTCAAGTGTGGAGGTAATTGATACGTGTATTTCATGCATATATTTTATAGTATTTTAATGTTTGGATTTATGTTTTTTAATGAATAATATTTCCCATTTTGGAATGAATTCAGTTGTTTTGTGTATCATGGAATGATACAAATTATATTTTGAAAAGAGTTTAAAGGGTAAAATATTGGAGCGTGACACCAAATTTTTAAGGATGCAGCAGAGTTGGAAAAATTGAACATGGAATTTATATGTAGTTTATTCCATTTACAAAAATTGAGAATTTTCAAGAAACGTTTTTTAAGAGATATGACATAATTAATGGTTCTTGGAAATTAAAACATTACATGTCGAGTAATCACATTACACATCATGTAATGTTTCAAGATGAGATTTAAGGGCCCAGATTCAACATATCATCAATTTCTTACAAAATATTTGATATGAGACCCCCTGAACACCTTTGGACTAATTATTTATGATCATAATTTATACTAGAGTCCATATAGAGCCTATAAATAGAGGTATAACCTGCAACTATTAGAGAGATTTAGAGACCAATGTTTGGAGTGAGAAACTCCCTTATGCAGGGCCCTCCCCGAGTTCATCATTCTTTTCTTTTTTCTTTCATCTTCTTTTCTCATTCCCTCTAATCCTATCATTAATAGGATTAGGGGGTAAACTTGAATTGTTCTATGGATATTTAATATAAGGGAGAAGAAGCGTTGGATTGATTTTCTTACTTTATTAATGTATTTGGTTTCTTGAAATTTAATCTTTGACTTTGAATCCTTTTTTTTATTTTACCATGCACATTTATATTTTAATATAAAAGGATCTTTAAAATTGAACAACTGATAACCCTAAATAATGCATGACAATTTTCAACTTTTGGGGAAATTAGGTTTAAATATGGTATTGAGAAAAACTTGATTCTACGAAACCATAAATTACCAGACTAAGGGAAATAAGGTATTTCCTCATTGAGGAGGGGATACCATGATCATTGGATATTCCTCATTTCAATTTCGACACCAATCATGAATCAATAAACATATTTTCTAAAATAAAATTTTACCTGAAACCTAAAATTATAAATCCCTGGCATGATTTTCAATATTTGATCTCAATAAATCAACCTTATTTTCTTTATTTATTAATTTTATCAAAATCAAATCAAACCAACATTTTGTCACATATTTCTTACATTTATTAAAATTAAATATTTTTAAAACCTATTAAAAATAATTTCAACATATATATGGATCGACCTTGACATACTTATTTAATCATTTTAATTAATTAGTTTCATCTATTGAGTTTTTCTAAATTTGTGTTTTTCGCAGACTCGTAGGTAAATCACGATGCCCTATGGGTATGTAAAACTCTCACCATTTTTAGGGAAGGTTTTCTTTTTTGTTTTATGAATTTATTTTTTTATTTTATTTTATTGGTTTATTTTAATTTCTATATTTATATTGGGTGTGATCAGTTTCAGATTTAGAAAATTTTTAAATGAACAACTACAATGCTCAGTAAATGATAAAAGACACCATTGAGTAAACCCACCATTCTGATCCAAGTTCAGAGAATAAAATCACTAGAACCATGAATGATGCTGAGAAAAAATGACTTTTCAGTTCTATTCAAATAGATCCAGAACTTAGAATGCTCACAGACTATGAGCGACCATGAAACATGGGATTGAAAGAGAGTATCCTAGCTCTCCTATTGTTGTGAACCACTTCAATATAAATCCCTAAATCATTTCTATGATATCAAGAAACATAAAAGTCACTAGTTTTCTACATGAATATCCAAACAAACATTTGGTAAGTTTTCTAGATCTCTGTGACACATTAAAATTCCATAATGTCTCAACTGATGCAGTCAGAATCTGTTTTTTCCATTTTTCATTACTTGATAGATATCGATACTGGATTCAAAGACTACCTGCACATTTTATCACTATATGGGATGAGCTGGCATGAACCTTCCTCACCCACTTATTTCCACCTTCTATGTATATGTACATACAGGTAAACATTCTAATTTTTTTTAAGTTTTAAGTTGAGTCACTATATTTTACCTGGGAAAGATGAAAATATATGAATCCAAAATTCCCTAATCATGGTATAGCGGATGGACATCATGAAATCACATGAGGCAATCTACAATATTTTAGATAAAATGGAGAGCAATAGATTCCAATGGAAAGGAGAAGGAAAACAATATAAATGAATTTATAAAATCAACAAAAATGAATGGATGGTAGTAAAACTGGAGTCATTGGACAAGAGTATGAACATCATGATGGACCAACAAAAAAACTCCCAAGTTATGTGTATATAAGATTCAAATTATGCTAATTACAATCATTGTAACTAATTTTAGGGTTTTAGATCACAACAACAGTAGGGATAAGGAATTCAAAAAATACTATAAGGGTACTAATAATAAAACCCATAAGGGCCCACACTAATGAGCCATGTCCATAAATTGGAATTGAGGATGTCTATCTTCATGACTGCTTCCGAGGCTTTACTCATGGAAATAAAATAAGAATAAAAAAACCAAAGGATGAATTGTGGAATATGGAGCATAAAGTTGGAAAAATTGATGATAAACATAGATATATATTCTAAGGAGTACTACCAAGATTCCTTGAAGTATTCCCGTGTGAATATTTAAAAGTTGTACAACTTGGAAGTCAGATGAAAACAAAAGGAAGTGGTATAGAATTATTAGGACAAATAATAGTGGAAGAAAGAGAAGAGGAATCTAAAATTAACAATGAACATGTATCTAAAGAAGAAGAAGAATAATAACCTCCTTAGTATAATCCAAGATTTCCTTCTCTATAATGAATGGTGAAAGTAAATATCAATGTGCAGAAAGGTATGTTTCTAGAACACTTTAAAAAATATAATATTAATATACCTTTTTTATAGTCTCTTGAAAACATTTTGGCATATGTGAAATTAGTAAAAGAGTTGGTAACCAACAAGAAGAAGCTAGAATATATTGGCACCATTCCACTCACAAAACATTGTTCATTATCAGTATCAAAGGACCTACCTAAGAAGAAAATTTATCTAGATATATTTTCAGTTCCCATATTTATTGAAGCTAAAAAATGTAGAAAATATTTGTGTGTATTAGGTGTGAGTTTCAATATCATGTCATACATAATAGTCAATAGTTTTGGATTGAATGAACTAAATCCAACAATAGTACTTATTCAATTAGCTGTTTCGATAGTGAATTACCTAAGAGGACTCGTTGAAGATGTTATGATCAATTTTATCACTTTTATCTTTCACATAAACTTCTTAGTAGTGGACATGGAGGATGAGTGAGATCTAATCATTATGGGAAGACCATTTTTATCCACTGGGCATGAGTCTATCGACATCGAAAGTGGAGAACACTATCTAAGAGTTTGAAATGATCATGTTAGTTTCAACATACACCAGGAAATGAAGAACTATGATGTGAAAGAGGAAAATGAGTTTGGAGAAGGAGAAACACATGAAGTTAAGGCTGTCACTAAAACTAAAGTGGTTTATGAGTTAGATTCCACTATGAAAGAGGATGCTCAACTGATGAAAAAAAAGTGGAAGACCAAGACTACTGAAACCAGAGGAGTGAATGACTCCACTATATTTGATAAAGAATAAAAAGTATGGATGGTACAAGAAATTTCATTTAGTTCATTAGTATTAATGAATAAATGGTGGATCATTCCAATGGAGATCAAGAAATTACTACCATCTGGGAGAATAAAGATATTTAGAGAAGAAGGAAGGGGACAAGACTATGTGAATAAGACAAAACTTAGGCCATTTATGGACCTTGAACATGTTCAAAAATTTCAATCATTCGTCACATGAGACGATGATGAAGGAGGTAAGGTCGAGCTAATGACGGTAAACAAAATCACTTCTGAGAGGAAATCCGAGTTTTTTGTTTTTATTTATTTATTTTCTACTCTCACTCCAAATATTTAAAAATACATTTATAATTTCCTATTTTTTAACCTATTCATTTTTAAATTTTAGGACCATCAAGACCCAATCCAGTAGTAAGCAGCAAAAAACAAAATAATAGGCTAAAACAAAATTACATGCTGTAAAAGAAGTATACGTCATGAATATGTAGAATCCAGAACCTACACAGCCATGATTAATTGAACTAATTTTAAAGGGGAGTAAGAGTTTTAATTATATATTTTTAAAAGGTATTATACACATTTAATTATAGTTTTTAATTGCTAATTGCATGACCACAATTTTTTCTTTCTTCAATCAACTAAACTACGAGACATAAACTGGCTTGGATAATCGTCATGCCATGAATTTATATTTCATTGTCCATAAATTTTAATGAAAAAATGATAAAAATAATTAGTAAGGATAAGAATATGTATTTGAATTTGACAAATCATGATTTAGGGGAGCATGATTCCCAATTTTGATATTAATCACTTGTGTTTGTGTGTGTGTTTGTGGATAATGATACCTTTTCTAGAAATGATAGCTTAATATGGTTTGATTATTACTTGATATGTAATTTATTGCATGATTAATATTTATAATACTATGGAATTGTGAGATGGTATGTATTGTTCCTTTCTATGTTATGCCTTATATTTGTGTTTGTGTTTACCTGATGAAATCTCTATTTTAGTTCAAGGTTGATAGGTTTCCCTGAATGACTAACCTAAATACTTAGAGGGAGAGAGTGGATAACATGACTCATGGGTGATGGATTGAGTAGGATGGTTAGTTCATTAGAGTTTCATTCATGGGGGAAATATATATCTCCTTTGAAGAGTGTTTATATATTCTAATGTGATCAACCAATGGGGAACATAATTTCACATGATTGAGTCTCTATTAAAACTATGTGCCAAGTCTGTGCACTATCATAGGTAAGCATCTAACAATGAGTGATGGGAAGTCAGTCCCTTAAATGAGGGAATGTAGTTATTCCTTAATATTGTAACATGCTTATCCATAATAGTGGATAGATTTTCCATTGATGGAATGTTTTGGAACTCCATTTTTATTGAATCATGAAATAACATTTAAAATAATTAAAAAAGGAAATAACAATATCCTCCTAGAGTGTACCGAGCCAGCATATACACAAACAAAAAATTCCATACACCTCACATACGCAAGAAAAATTCATGCAGTTCCAGCCTTAACGGTACACCTGTATAGAGAACCTATCTATACCAGCCTGCTTGGACCACATGTGCGATCCACATACACGATAGAATTACCTGAAAAACCTACTTCTACAAAGGTCTTAGTTTTTGCTAGAAAATAGGACCTGTGGGATCTTCATTATGCATTAATAAAGATGAAGTGTCATCTTGATTCTCTTATTGAAAAATTACTTCTCTTAAGTCCTCCAAACCCTTAGGTATATTTCTATGCTTACAAAATTGGAATGAATTAGAAATATATGAGAGTTCAAGAGTTATTCAATGGTCTAAACACCAAGGAAATACATGAGGAACCACCCCTAACTATTCTAAAAACACTAGGGAGAAGGAAATTTCCTTGGATCAAAACATGGGTTCCAATCATCTAAGAGAACCTGGGGAGCCCCTTGGGGATCAAAGAATGGTCTCACCCAAGGGTGGTTTTCAATGTTGTTCTTTTATTAAGAGGTACCCCATTTTATCCTAGATAACACCTGGGTGAGGTAATGTCTATCTCATTTAGGTATCACCAAGGAGATGATATATCTAGATCACATCAGTCTCACCGGACCGAATCACACTCATAGTTCTCCCATGTAACACCTAGGGGAAGTAAAACCTAGATTTCCCAGGTCTCAACATGGAAAAACATTATCTAGGCCACCCAGGTATCACCTATGCAAGAAATATCTGGTCCCCAAGTCATATTAATTCCACCAATGACAGTAAAACCATTCCATTGGGACTCCCATATGAAAGATACCAAATTAAAACCAATACCGAGGACAATAAATTTAGACACACTAGTATGTATCCCATTCAGTTGTGAATTCCCTCAGTAAATGGAATCTTGTATGAATCCTAACTAATAGGTAGGATCCTCAAGATGTTTAAAATTTAGCATCCCTTCAGTAAATTGGACCCCAACTGTGGAGATAGTGACACATAATTTCTATTTTTGGAATGTGAGGGGAACCACATGAATTTCCCTTTGATAAGGGCTAGTGGCTTATCCTCCTCTCCTCCCCCCTAAAACCTAGAATAGTGAATACCTCATAAAGAAATCCCCTATACTTTCTTGTATGAATTCATATTCCTACTAATTTCCATATTCCCTCCCGTTTCACTAGTGGATGAGAAATAAAATCTCAACATGGGATTCCAATTCTATTGTAAGCCTATCCAAACATGATTGTGTGACATGATGATATTTTACTATCTCTTGTTTCCCACACCATGAGTGTCTCACATGGGATTAAAGGCTCTTAGTGATCATTACACTAGCACAATGAAAAATATTCCAGGCCTCTTTGGTAGGTGTAATCCTTGAAACTTCATAAACTATGTGGGATTTGATTCCCACCTGGATGGGACATGTAAGAATCCTCCACGAGGTTCAAACCTAACACCTTAAATCTACTACCACTTTTACTAGTACATATACTCTATAATATCATCCTTCACCTAGGATGTTATATTTTTTCCTTTTACCTTTTAATACCATACTCACATGTATATATTACTATTGAGAGATTTCTTCATGGGAAAATATACCTTATAAGGCCAATCCATTCCCATCGGGCCATATTCCTAATGGGATTAATAGTAAAAGGCCACTCATACATAAGTACTTCACTATAATTTTCAAGGTAAATTTCTCTTAGACTTCCTTACCACATGGAAATAAACTACATGTCCTAGACCTTGTAACAAGATCCTAAAAGGTATGATGTGTCCCATTAAGTGGCATTAAACTATATGGGTTTTGATTCCTTTCATGAGGATACATAGGTTGGCCCGATTATGGGTATGATACCAATATAAATACTCTAAAATCCTTCCTGGATGGTAATGAACTCCATATATCCTATTAACGAGGCTTTAAACCATTATCCTTTAAATAAATCATTTTAAAGTGAAAAATGAAATGAGATAGAGAATCCTAGATATATACAGATGGTTACTTATACATATATATCTGATTGATTTCAAATGTGAAGGGAAACTAGTTTTATTTTTAGGATTATAAAATATTCTAGAATATGAATTAAATCTATAAGAGACTCTCAGAGTGTGATCTAATTCCCCCCAAAAAGGTGTGATGAGCCCGAAATCCCATACTCTCAACCAAAGTTAGTTCCTAAGTGTCATTGGGAAAATCTCTCAATGACTCTCTGCCTTAGGAAATCAGGTTCATAAATATTCATGGATATGAGAATCTTCAAGTGTTTTTGGTTTGACGAATAAACCCTATTTGAAACCACTCGAAATAAGACATGAACTGAAATTGGTGGATCAACATGAAATATTGTGCAAACATAAACAACTCCACACAATCGACCATCCGGCATCCCATTTTTCATTTGAAGAAAAAATGGTGAACCCTACATGAGTCTTTTAATTAAATAAAATAACTTTTTCACCCACATGTTAGGACCCTTTTGTACCAAAATAAAAATAAATTAGGCTAGACATAGTTCTAGTAAAATAATCAATTGTACATTTTTTTTATTTTGATGTTTATTTGATGGGTTTCCTTGTTTCTTTGGTATGTAAACTGTCATTCACTTTCACCAAAACTTTATTAAGTACAAATGGAATCCCACTAGGAAAAAAAAACTTATGATTTGGCTGTTTCACATGTATGGTCTTCCAAAGGATCATGTTGCTGAACTAGGGTCTCCAAAACCAGGTATCAAAAATATTATTTTGGGAGTACCACCTCAATGGTACTATCGCAACCTTGGAGGCTTCATGAGAATCCCTCTATGATATGAAGAACAACCAACCATCTACCCAATAATAGCCATTGGAAAATAAGTAGGCATAAACCATTTCCACCTTAAATGACTTTAGATCCTTTCTATATAATACAATATAAAATTCATCCCTTACATTAGGGAGGTGGATTAAGATGTTTTAAGGGGCCTTATATTGACACTATAGTATTCACTGCGAAGGGATACTTCCAGTAACTACCATTTCCAAAACCACATGAAATCAAATCATTAACATGATAAGGATGCTGCCCTACGGGCTTCAGTATAGGTCATTAATACCCAAGTGACTATGATAGTTGTCAAGGATGATAATCAATAAAATTGGAGTAGTCTCACATCCAATTTCCTCCAAATGAAGACTTACATCAAAACATGGAGGTAACCCACAAGAAGGCCCACATGTATACTCACAAACATCAAGTCTGCTGACATAGTTTGGTAGTAATTAGAGAAAATTTCTATAACACTCCTGTAGAAAAAAGGGGGGAAACATATCCTTGACCCCATGAATTATTATTGTCAGTATATACCTATAAGAAATGAAGGATACAAGTATGGATTATATAACCAAAAAATGGTAATATATCCCCATTATAGATATAGAAGTCACCAAGTATATATCTTCAATGATAGAGGGACATGCATATATCCCTCCCCACACTATATAAACCTTATAAGATAGAATGGCCACAACAATAGTGGTTGGGAGTAGTTTAAAAAACCTAGAATTTTAACTTTGTGTAGCTCATTTGTAAAATGATAAGGATACTCAGGATCATATGTGTATTTATTCTCCCACTGAGGACACATGTTAGAAAAATTTAGTGATAAATGGACAATAAGATCAAGAAAATATTCCAGTTAAAAATAAAATTTATAATTATATCTCAGTGACCATTACATGGAAGATATATCCCAATAAAAATCCCTTATAACTATAATAAAATCTCAAAAATTACATTGTAATCACCCAGTTAGGATCCCATTCTTGAATGTCACTTTCCATAATATATGAATCCTATTTTAAAAAAGAGAGTATATAAAAATTAGTCTCTACAAAGGAAATTTTAAATTCAAGAGAAATAAAAAAACCCTTATCTAATCAAGGCTATGTCATGGTGTCCATAAAACATCTATCAATGGAGGCCCAAGATCCTACTTATTTACTACCAAATAATAGGAGTATAAATTACATTTATACAAGTTCAATTCACAACATTGCTACCAGAAAATTTGAAGGTCCTCCTCATAATATCTAACAATAAGGCCTCCTTTGTGGTCTTGAAGTGATCAATTATTAGATCCCATCTCTTGATGAGTACCATGGAAACCCTACTCATGGTCAAAATATCAATCAGAAAAAGGTACCCCCTTTCCATATAATGCCCTGAAGGTTCTCTATAGGGTATAAGCTACTTGATTTCTTCCTATATCTAGATTCTAAGCCTTATTGGTAGTCCTATCCATGATGTTATTCAATACGATGGTCCTACAAATAGTGATATTTTATTTTGTTAATTGTATCCTCCCCTTTCCAAATCAATTGTAAGAAATCTCTCATTTCATGAAATGATTTGAAGGATAAGGTGAGTCATGAATGATTCCTTATTATTCATAAGAGATATTCTTTCTCAACCGAAATATATCTAGAGGAAATGATTATCCTCTGAACAAGCCTTTGGTATATTTCCTTTCAGCATGATAGAATAGATTCCCCCTAATCCCACCTTCTATAATGAGGCATCTTGAAAAAAACCTCTTTGGTTGGATAATGTAGAGGAATCTCCCATATAAGTTAAAGAGAACACATTGTTTATGAGGATACAATTGGATACCAATAACATACCATTTATGTTTTTTTTTCTATTAGCCACCCATCAATATAACATTATGGATATTTTGTCATAATAATGTTAGAATGAAATTTTCATTAATCTCTAGAATCCTCTTAACCAACTAAAAGTATAAAATATTACATTTTTATGGGAACACAAATCATGTCAATGAAATAGAATAACTCCATTTTCAAATTTAAATTGACACTATTCTATATCAATGAAGCATAAAACTGGAAAAAAAGATAGGGATATTCAGTTTACATGTATTAATAATTTTTTACATACTACATCAAATGATTGTTGATGACCTATCCTGCATCCATGTTAGGGGATGAGGTGAAAAAAGATCATTGCATTTCACCTCACTTCCTGATTAGTAAATCCTTTTAAAAATGGAATAATGGATTGTTAATGCTTTGGGTAGGATTTTAGAGGGGAGATCTACCCATGTAAGATGGTCTGATTAGTAGGAATAATACTTGACTAAATCTCAAAAGTGTTGGTCCTAACAAGAGAATGTTATTGGGAGAATTTTTCATCAAGGGTCTGAAAAGGTAGGGAAGGACTCTCTCTTAATGAAGGAAAATCAGAAAATGGTCCCAATGCCTTTAGATGAAAGTATCTTGGGTTAAAGTCTTACAATGCACCCTTATCATTCCTAAAAAAATATTTTTAAGGTCAAGAATGAAGATTCACCAACAACAGTCATAAAAATTTGGGAGAAGCCCCAGCTCATAGGGATATGGGAATTTTTACCATAATATCCCACTTCAAGATTTATAAATAAAACTCGATGTAATATAGAAATGGATCAAGGGGAAACCCAGCCCATAAAGTTGGGGAAATTTTTACTTTAACACCCTCTTTAATGGAAATTAGTCATTTTTTATTTAAGAGGAACTCCATAAGGTGGATTCTCTCATTTCATCCCATATCATGATCCAAATTCTTCATTGGGGACATATTTGGAGAAATTATCAGGATATTCTATATAGATAACCCTTTTATAAGTGGATCTATAAGACCATTTAAGAGGATGATAAAGAACCATAGTGGTCACAAGAAAAAGCAATCAATCAAGGGTGTGGACAATTTAAAAGATCACCAATTTTTCAGTAGATATTCCTAGGGAATCCAACCCTCCTGTCATTAATATACTAGTTGGAAACCTCCAAGGCATTATGAAACACTAAAATTCATTAGAACCACCCCTTTAGAAACTATAAAACATGAATCCAATATAGAAAAATAGGAAGGGGATGTTTCCATCAAAAATACAGTCTATATGGAAATGACTGAAGAAGTTGTGACTATAATAAATCAGGGTCTTGATAATAATTTTGGGACTCCCTCAAATACTCCACTACCACCTCTTTAGTGAGCATCAACCAAGGATAAGGTTGAAGGAGTTTCCACATCTTACCCAACACAAAAATATTTTCAACATCTCACACTTTAGGAAATATTTTATTAGTACAAGAAAGATACAGAAGAGTTAAGAAAGATCAACATTTAATTAATCAAAGGAAACATCTCTGTTAGGTATGTTCTTTAAGAAGAGCCTCATATTACTCCCCCAAACATCATATCTCAACGAGGAGATTTCATCAAGACAAAAATAGTAGATCCATAATATCTGATCAAAATGGGGTACTGAAAACCAACATACATGGATCTAATAGTAGAAGGATATTAGGATTTCCCTCTATTAGGGAAACAACCAAAGATATCCCAAATGCATCCTCATAGGACAACCCATACAGGGGATAAACCATGAGTCCATGTATCCATTCCCTAAAAAGTCTACCATGTTATTCCCCTTTTCATGCTCCTTTTCATTTTTCCATTTTCCCATCTCTTTAAAAATATTGAGTCACATGCAGCTTGATTGGATGTTGTGGAAGGATGAAATGCACCAATAAAATCGAAAAGTAAGCCTTACCTAGAATGGATGGATGAAACTCTTCTAACTCAAAACATTTGGAATCATAAATTCACGACATTAAATAGATCAAGGAATAAAGAACAACATCTGACACACTCTATGTCTTGATGTGGTACCATGATGGGATCCATTGATCAGAAAGGGGTAGACAAGCTCAAGTGTTTTATATAGGTCATAAAGGGACTATCCTTTCTATGCTATACAGGTTTACCAGTAGGATCAATTAAATGGTGGGGGGATCTTCATCGATAACTTCTCTATAATTTTATTTCTACACTATAGAAGATGCAAATATATGACCTCTCACATTTCATGAAGTGAGAAAATGAGAGTGTCTCAGATTTTATCACCTGGTGGAAGGGTTTCACTTACTCCTTGAGGATACAACTTCCTCAAGAGTAATTTTTTAGTATTTTCATTAATAATCTTCATGAAGATTTGTGAACACTACTTATCCTAGAAGTGTATTTTGGTAGGTTTTCAGATTTTCCAATAGTTTAGCTAAGTTCCTAAGATTCCATTTTGTGAACTAAAGACAAGTATCATATAGTCAAAACAACTCAAGGGATGAGGATAGTCATAGTGGAATCTATGACCAGCACCTTAAATCCCACTCTTTCCCTAGACTTATCTCTAAAAACTACATCTTCGCATATGTTACTCTCCCTAAATGGAAATATTTGTAGAATAATCCCATTTAGTATTAGGGAAAGAATAAAATAATTTTTTTTAACACTATAAGAATAAATCTTATTCCATCTATGATGAGACGGTTCCTGGATTCTTCTTGGAATCCAGAGAAATTTACTTCTTAAAGTTTCAGGAACCAAAGAGGCCTGATCAAGTCAATCTCAATGAACTCCCAAATTATTTCCTCTTTCATCTAAAACTGGGGCACACTATAGTGACCCTGCCTTTTCTTACATTACTATTACATCATTATAAAGATAAAAAACATAATAGTATTACACCACGAGGATCTAGAGGTTTGGTGTATTGGGAAAATTAGGACAAAACATAACATTTACAACATCGAACATAAACATTTATTCAATTCCTTTTTCTCCAACCTCTTATTGTCCCTTGTAATCTCCTTAGTAAACATAATCACCTGAGGATATACTGAAGGACCCTAGAACACCCTTAAAGGGGAGGGGTGAATTAGGGTGTCAACTTTCTCTTTTTATAGTTGTGGATATTGTTCCCACATTGGTAGGAACTTGTTAAATCTGTCAAAAAAATGAAAGTAGGGTGATGACACATCACTTTTAATTTGTTCACCGCAAAGGGATATGTCCAATGAGCATACTCCAACAATGTGTCAGTCATACCTAAATCCACTAATCTTACAAGTTTGAGGATTAAAAGATTTGTTCATTGTCACTCTATGCTAGGAACACTGTATTTACTAGGTTCAGGGATAGCTCACTGCGTCTCTCAGATCACATCCGCCAACTCCCCTAGCTCACTACCTTGAGAGAAGACAAACTCAATTTATCGACCAGAAGGCTTATTCAATAGATTTTCATTGATTTCTTTGTCTCTATTCAGAATGATACACTGCTTGCGTCGAAATCCTGAACTAATCAACTTGAAATCACTGATCACACACACCAGATATTCAAAATCCTGTCAGACACATAACACCACACTTGCGCACAATACCCCAACTTGCATGCCAAATTTGGGAATTGTTGTGAAAGATGACTTTCATGAAACACCTACTTTCCACGCAATCCTTATATTTCGTGAAACTCCACTAAAGGGTACACTTGGTCTTTTTAGACTAAAGGAACACCTTGTGCGCAAGAATAACCCTCTTCCTATCTTTCGCGTGCAAATATTTCGCGCAGATGA
This sequence comes from Viscum album, assembly GCA_963277665.1. Taxonomy (NCBI): domain Eukaryota; kingdom Viridiplantae; phylum Streptophyta; class Magnoliopsida; order Santalales; family Viscaceae; genus Viscum; species Viscum album. The sequence continues at coordinate 1,297,646,808 of OY728140.1, read as the reverse complement.
TTAACTAGATATTCATTGGAAAATTCTTAAGTCTTCCTTTGGGGTAGCTTCATATTTATTGGCCCTTCAAGACCCTACATACAAGATCCTACGACATTTTAATTGGTGCGTGTAAGTTTCACACTGAGCGCACAAAACCCCTTTTGACGTCGCATTGGGAACACAAACCCTTTCACACAACATCAACTTCCGCAGTGCGCATAAGTTTCATGCTGAGTGCTTAAAACCCCTTTTGACATTGAATTGGGTGTGAAAACTCTTTTGTGCAACATCATCTTCCGCGCACTCCATGAATTTTCCATTTTTTGACGTTCTAATCCTGAAACATGTCGTGCACGCAAGTTCTAAAAACACCTTCAATCTTGCGTGTACACTTCAAATATTTTTTGCACCATCAATCTTGCATGAAAAAAACAATATTTCATGCATACTTCAAATATTTCACGCACCTTCCTTTTCCAAAAACACTTTTATCCATTTTCTGATTTTTAGACCCAAAAATTTGGCAAACACTGGAGAACAGCACCACCTTCAATACTGATTTCAAATAAAACTATATGGTGCATTTCCATGTAATCTACCTAATCTTCCTTGAGAGGGTTGACAATAACAAACACAAACCCTGATCAACCCAAAGTATATTGACAAAGAATACAAACCGAACATTGATTTCATAAAATAACAACCTTGGTTCCAAAAATCTCTCCCTTTGGGTTTGTTGTAAATCACAAGATAAATTTAATAGAGCACCAACCACACGGAAACCTGAAATACAAGAATCAACTCAGCCAACACTCTAAGTCTACATGAGTAATTCTCAATGTAAAAAACAAGAGAGAGGACATTAATTGTGTTCTCATGAATTATGTTCTCCCTTCACTATTCTCTCCATCTTCAGCGAAGATTCTCTCTTGTTTTCTCTCATCCTAAGACACCACATTCTATCCATTTCTCCCCCATGGGCAATAAACCCAAAGACTGATAATCATCCATTGTAGAGCTCAGAACATACTCCCCTTGGATCGTATCTCCCCCATAAAATTGAAACACTTCCATAACACAGATTAAAACAATTAAAACAACTGGGGTGAGGTGTAAATTTATAACCTCCTTATGCACTGAGAGGTAGCTGAACACTAAGGTTCAACCGATGTTTCTCAAACATTACCACTGACAGTGGCTTGGTCAGGATATCAAACACTTGATCATCAGTTCTGACATGATCCAATTTAATCACGCCTTGTTCAACTTTTTCCTTGATAAAGTGATATTTGATTTCAATATGTTTTGTACGAGAATGATGAACATGATTATTCGTAAGATCAATTTCTCTCTTGTTATGACAGTAAATCACCATTGGTTATTTCACCTCATCACTAATATCTGTCAGTTACTGCTTCATCCATAGTAGTTGAGTGCATGCCTTTGTAGCGGAGATATACTCAGCTTCAACAGTACTGAGAGGAGTACTTTCTTGTTTCTTGCTCAACTAGGTAACATAGTTCTTCCCAATATAGAATGCTCCACCACTGGTGGACTTTCTGTCAACTACATCCCCATCCCAATCAGCATCATAAAATGCTGATAATTCACTATCCCTTCTTGGAGTAAAGTACAAGACACAATTGAGAGTACCTTGAATATAACTCATGATTATTTATACTGCTTCCATATGTTCTTCCTTAGGATTACTCTAAAAGTGGGCTGCTAAGCATGTTGCAAAGACAATGCCTGTCCATGTTTCTTTCAGGTACAATAAGCTCCCAATGATCCTTCTATACATTGTGGGATTTATAGAGGTCCCATTCACATGCTTCCCAAGTTAGTTTCCAACCACAATTGGAGTTGGCATTGGTTTCGAGTCATGCATATTAAATTTATTTAGCAGCTCTCTTACATAATTTTCCTGAGAAATGAATGTGTAATCCTTATTTTGAATCACCTACATCCCCAAGAAATATGTGATCTCCCCATCATAGATATTTTGAATTCTTATTTCTTGTGATTGGTGAATTCATCTACTGATTTCTTCCCAATTTCAACAAATATTATTTCATCAATGTAAACTATAACCATGAAATGATCTTTTGGAGAATTATTCACATAGAGATTGTGATCGACTCCTTCTATTTTTAATTCCAGCTTCTTGAGTTAATAATCCAGCCGAGAGTACCACACCCATGGTGCATGTTTCAAGCTATAGAGTGATTTATTTAGTTTACAAACCTTTGTTTCATCAGTACCAATAAGTAAACCCACTGGTTTTTCAATTTAGACTTCTTCTTTAAGAACACCATTCATGAATGCTGTCTTGACATCCATTTGATATAATTTATATCCTCTTTGGAGTTCCATGGAAAGAAAAATCCTGATTGAATCTATTCTATCCACCGGAGAAAAGGTTTCTTCAAAATGAACACCTTCAATTTGGGAATATCCTTTACATACCATTCGTTCCTTGTTTCTAATAACACTTCCAGGCTCATCAAACTTGTTCTCGAAGATCCATTTTGTACCAATTACATTGTGACCTTCGGGTCTCTTGACTAGATCCCATGTTTGATTATTGTTAGTCTGATCTGTCTCTTCATTCATGGATTTCACCCAATATTCATCCTTTTTAGCTTCTTCAAATTAGGATGGTTCAACAATTGATAGAAATGAAGATTGCGTGTTATTCCTCACCGTCCTTGTTTGGGTGGGTGCACTCTTGTCCCCAATTATGTTAGATGGATCAATCTCATCTCTTCAATTTCTCTTGTGAGGTTCAGTCATGTTCTCTCTAGACAAGGTTTCTTCTTCATATTATTCTTTTGAGTCAACATCATGATGTGACTTCTGATTGTTTTGTACAATTTCCTCTATATCTATATTTTTATTTACTACATGTTCACTTTCTTCCTCACTTTATATCACACTATCATATGAAATCCTTAAAGCATTTGTGGTTTTCTCATCAATTATCTTAATATCACTTCTTTCCACAATCCTTCCTAAGCACTTGTTGAAACACTTATAGGATTCTCTGTACATTGAGTATCCAAGGAAAATTCCTTTATCTGCATTGTCACTATACTTCCCATGATTTATGTCTTTGTTCCTGATGAAGCATTTACTTCCAAAAACATGAAATTATTTCAAATAGGGCTTACTTCCATGGCACAAATCATATGGTGTCTTCGTGTCACCCATATAAATCCATGTTCGACTTTGAATATACACTATAGCTTGACCGACCTCTTTCTAGTAATGTCATGGAAAATGACTCTCAATTAGCATAGTTCCTGACATGTTGTTCACCTGTTGATTCCTATGCTAAACGACTCCATTATTTGTAGAGTTCTCATAGTAGTTACTTCATGTTGTATCCCATGCCTCTCTAGGTAATTTTAAATTCAATAGGGGCCTATATACCCTGAGAGGGGGGTGAATCAGGGTATGGATATTCTTTTTCAAAGTTCTTCCTACCCCACTGGATCTTGACCACTTTATTACAAGGGTCACTTTGTTTGCTCTTGTGTGTAAACTATGACCACGTATTTACTTCTTTATCTAATGATGATGCTTTAAATGCAATGCAGGGAAGAAAAAAGGTAGACACAGAGATTTTTACTTGGTTCACCCTCACTGGGCTACGTCCAAGGAGCATACGCCAACAAGTTTCCGGTCGTACCAAATTCCACTAATCTTCACAAGCTGTGGATACAAAGTTCGGGCTAGATCACTTCTAAGCCCAGGCTCACTGCCTTTACAAGTTTAGGGTCAGCTCACTGCTTTCCCAAGGGTCACTCCCTGTTTCTCTCTCTCTCTGGCTCACTGCCAGTAGAGAGGATCACCTTCTTCCTCTTCCTAAGCTCACTTCTCTTGGAAGGAATCCACTCACAGTTTATAGACCTGTAGGTCTTTTCTTTTGCATGAATGAATGCATCTTACTCTATGTGTAGATGCTCTGTTGAAGTACAAATTTCACCCGTAGATGAATATCTCTTTACACCGAAGGTATCGGGAAACGTACCAGCTTCCACGCAGTCTGAGAAGCACCGCTGGAACAAAACCTTACTTGGCGCGCAAGTCAATCTCGGCGTGCAAGTATCGGCGCGCAAGTCACAACGGGCGCGCAAGTCCTCCTCAGACACTTGCGCGACTCAAGATTCCTCAACTCCAAACTTGCGCTACTCTCTTCCTTTTATGCCCAAACCAATATTGGTGCGCAACTGCCAACCGGCGCGCAACTTCTAACACCGGCGCACAACTTCAACTACTGGCGCACAAATTCGCCTGTGCGACCCACACTCACCACTTGCGCGACCACCACACCTGCGCGACGGGAGCTCTGATTTCTGAAAGTGTTGAACTCCGTTGGAAATGAGGAGGGGTGGTCCAGTATTTATAGGAAATCTGACCACCCTTCGCGACGGCGCGCAAGTCACCTGCGCGACCCAGTTTCGGCGCGCAAGTCCCCTGTCATTTTAGACACTTGCGCGACCAACTCTCAAACATGCGCGAACCTCTTTACTTTGCCATATTTTGATCTTCTGATCTTGAAAAAAATATGGCGCGCAAGTTTTCTTATACTCCAAGTCCTCGGCGCGCAAGTCCTTTTTCCAAATACACTTTTCTTCATTTACCGATTTTCAGGCCCTAAAATTTGGAAAACACTGGAAAACGGCGCCACCTTGTATCTGTTCTTTTGTACCGCCTCTAGATATTCCATTCCTTTTATCGACGTTCTTGAATCAAACATGGATCATTGACCTCATCTCTTGAACTCGACATTCCACCATGAAATCCTCTTTTTCAACAATTTTTATGTCATTGTTTTGCTTTGTCAACAATCACTACTCAGATGTCCACTTTGTCAACAAACACAATCACCTCAAAAATACTTCAATGATACCTTGAGGGATTTTTGCGCAACAATCTCCCCCTTTGGGTTTGTTGAAAACTCTTCTAAAACAAAGATATGTCATTGATTCTTCAGCCTCCATTCACCTCATTACGATTCTGATAGCGATCAAGGATTTACTCAACACATACTCTAAGCCCACATGAGCAATGATCGGTGTGAGAAACAAGAGTAAATGAAAAGTTCATCAATGAATCACTTTATCTCTGACATCCACTATTGACACCAAATGGATACAAATTTGTACTAAACTGATACCAATTGTTGATGGATTTGTTGGAAGACCAATGTTTGGTTTGGAAATAGTCTTACCACTTTCCAACACCACTCTTCTGATTTTATCACGATCCTCAGCTGTCGTGATATCTATTCTTTGATCGATCACTTCTAGCACCGTCAGATTTAATACACTCCCCTTTCTCATTTCTCCCCCTATCTGGCTGCTCCACTGGTCAGCTTCTCCCCATATCAATAATGATTTATCAAATCTCTGCACTGTCTCCCCCTTGAACAATCACTATTTTATCCTCCTTTATCAAACACTTTTCTCCCCCTTTGTCAACAAACCCAAAGGACACTCCTTTGTAGTCTGTAACATAGTAGAGAACACATATCAGCATATTAGGGAAAAACACATCATACCTCGGGGAGAGAGGGGGGGGGTCCCACATCCACACTATTTCAAGTGCGGGGAATCAAATGAACTCCCAGAGCTAGTCGATGCCTCTCAAAAGCTTCCTTGGGTAAGGCTTTTGTCAGAATGTCTGTAACCTGTAGCTCTGTAGGCACATACTCCAACTTCACGATGCCCTGCTCAACCTTCTCCTTGATGAAATGATACTTGATCTCAATGTGCTTTGTCCTGGAATGATGGACATGATTTTTGCTAAGATTTATAGCACTTGAGTTGTCACACTGGATTCCGATCGGAGACTTCACTTCAACTCCCATATCTTCGAGCTGCTGCTTCATCCACAATAACTGTGTGCATGCTTGAGTGGTTGCAATATACTCAGCTTCTGCGGTGCTTAATGAAATGAAATCCTGATTTTTGCTCAACCAAGCAATACATAGTCCGCCAAGATAAATGCACCTCCAGATGTTGATTTCCTGTCATCTGCTGAACCGGCCCAGTCTGTATCAGTATATCCCAATAATTCTGTCTGAGACTTGTCGTTATATGTCAACCCGAAGTCCACTGTGCCCTTGATATACCGAAGTATTATTTTCACTGCAATCATGTGACTTTCCTTGGGATTACATTGATATCTCGCTACTTGGCATGTGGCGAAAACAATATCAGGCCTTGTCGCGGTCAAGTACAACAGACTTCTGATAATTTGCCTATATTCTGTGATATTAACTGCCTTTCCATCCTCATCTTTTGATAATCTCATCCGAGTAGCAACCAGAGTCTTCATCTCCTGGGAATTATCCATTCCAAACCTTCTTAGAACCTCCTTGGCATATTTTAATTGAGAAATAAAAGTTCCATTACTTCCTTGTGTCACCTGTAAACCAAGGAAAAATGTTAGCTCTCCAATCATTGACATTTCAAAATCATTTTTCATGAATTCGAAGAACTGTCTGCATTGAGATTCATCTGATCCGCCGAATATTATTTCATCAACATAAACCAACACCATCATCCATTGATTACTTTCATTACAAAAATAGAGAATGTAATCAACTCCTCCACGTTGAAAACCAAGCTTCTTCAAATACTGATCAAGCCTTGAGTACCATGCTCGTGGTGCTTGTTTCATCCCATACAATGAATTCTTCAGCCTGCAAACTTTGTTCTCATCCTCATGAATAAGAAAACCATCTGGCTGCTCAATGTACACCTCTTCTTCCAGAACCCCATTCAAGAACGCTGATTTGACATCCATCTGGAACACTTTAAACTTTCTTTGCACTACTATGGCCAAGAATAATTTGATTGTCTCCAGCCTTGAAACTGGTGCAGATGTCTCATAAACTTCTATTCCTTCGATCTGGGAGTACCCCTTGCACACTAGTCGTGCTTTGTTTCGAATCACAGTTCCATCTTCATTCATCTTGTTGCGATAGACCCATTTAGTCCCAATGACATTCTTGTCTGCTGGTCTCGAAACAATCTCCCACATCTGATTTTTCTCAACCTGATTTATCTATTCATTCATGGACTAAACCCAGTTTTCATCTTCAACTACATCAGCAAAACATTTCGGCTCATCCTATGATAGTAATGATGTCTACTGCAGTGATTTCATTCTTCTTGCCTAAACTGGAGCTGACTAAACACTGATGAAATTCTGCCTGTCAATTTCAACTTGACTCATTGGATTTTGTGCAGATAAGGATTTTACATCCTCGTACTCACCATCCGTATCTTCTTCTGAATCAACTTTAGTGCCTTTAACACTCCCTGGGTCTCTTATCACTTCCTTACTTTCAACAGAAAACTTTTCACCGTGTCATTGTTCATTGTTCAATAAAGTCATTTCTTTGAACATCTTCTGTCAAATTTTTGTTGACACACCTTTGATTTTCTCTCGTAGCTTCTTGGTATCCTGAAAGCAGTCAGCTGATACCACATTGTTGGAACAGAATAGATAATCATGAAATCCTGTGTGTTACTGCTTGGCCCCCCAATCATTCTCCGTGAAAATAAACATTCATCCTTCATATCACATTGTGATCATGCATCTAATTAAGATATAGAATGCTCCCCCTGTGTTATGAAACTCTTCCATCTATTAGGCCCACAACCATTCTTTTCCTCATGCATCATTTATTCTCATATTCCAATCAGAATTGAGCCATTAACAAAATCTCTAAGCCTACTGAGTTGGCACTCGGTGTAGGAAACAAAATACAAAGTCAATAACACAATCACTTCCAGTAGTGATCTTTTGCTCCCTTTAATCATCAACTTTGATACCTGATTTGAGTCAATCAAAACACTGAAGCATATCAAATCTCCACTTTGAATCTTTAGATGCCACTTCCCCTTGGATCGTATCTCCCTAAAACCTGAAACACATGAATCATCAGTTAATAGCATTTATATACATAGGGAGAGGGGTTTCCTTATGGACTCCTCAAGATGAGGATTGTGGTTGATCCTGATGGGTCAACCCATTGATTATTTCTTGGAGGGAATCACACTCTTTTCTTGCTTCCTCCAGCTGCCTAGCCAACTTCAACTATTCTGGCCATATGACTAGGCATTCATTGCCTACATTTTGAGCCTTTTTCTGATATGTAGATTTGGTAGGCTCGGCCTTCCTCACTGCTTGGGGTATAAACCCGCTAGTACACATTTACTTCTTTGAGGTTATATCAAAATTCCATTTTCCTTGATTATTTCTCTAAGTAGAAACCTCTCTGTTTGGCATCTTCCCTTTCTTATTCTCCCATTGTAGGGGTCTTCCTCTTTCCTTCACTTCTTGCTGAGAAACACGACATGTGAATTTTTCAATACATTCTTTGTTCATCTTTCTTTTATCAGATTTCTAAGTCACCAATCTATTTTTCATTGGTGGTGGGTCCTCCACTGAACGTCCATTCTTCTTACTCACAGCTGTAGAATTTCCTCCCTTTTTCTTCCAGATTTGTTCATGTTCTTTCTTAGGGGGTAGTTGTGAGTGTGATAGAGGAGGTGACTGATACACCTTTCGTTCAGCTATATATGATTCAACTGAGGCTCTAAGCCTGTTCTCAAACTTACCACATTGTCTCCTAGTGTAGAGTTTCTCATTATGCATCACTAGGGATGAGAATCTCCTTTCGAGTCCCTTTTCATTTCTTGCTTTCTTCTTGCTACAATGTCTTGCCAAATGCCCATAATTAGAACATATAAAACAATTTCCATCAAAGGCATACCTCTTTTCATCATTTCTATATCGAGATGCTGATACACCTTGAGTTCTTCTTCTGACACGAGGCTCTTGAGCTTCCTGACACATACTCATGGTGTGTCCCATTCTTCCACAGTAATAAAATCTAACAAATGATTTCCTCTAAGAGACTCTTCTCTCTAATTTCTCAGGACGCTTCTTCTTATTCTCAGATTTAGCAAAGTTTCTATTTTCACAGCCTGAAATGTATTCCAGAGCATCTGGACAGAAGCTTGATGTGTGGCCGTGAATCCCGCAGAAATAACACATGTCATCACTACTTTTTATAACTGCCCTCTTAGGCCTATCTCCAGCACCTATAGGATTTCTTTCACATCTGGAACTGTTCACAGCTCTCTTTCTATCTTGCACGGGAGGGGATTCATCAAATCCGATACCAGTTGTTCCCAAACTGTATGGTCTTTGGGCTGAAAAACTTTGTTCTTGCCTATTTTCAGAAATAGCGAATTTTCTTTTCATTTCATCATCAACTATCGAAGGATAATCAAATAGCAAGTGTAAGACATCCTTCATTTTGGGCTTTCCTCTAGCATTGTATTTCTCTACATCTTTCTTCACTGATTCTAGTTCTTCTACCAACTTTTGAATTTTCATATCCATTGATTCAAGTTGGGAATTGAGTTCTTTTCTGATATTTTTTCCATAGCTCATCTCATATTCTAGTTCACGCTTCAACTTATAAACCATGTCATTTTTCTCCTTTAACTTCAATTTTTCTTGAGCGACAGAATCAGAACAACATGAATTATCTTGTTGTAGCCTTTGATTATTCTGAACTTCTGCAGACAACTGTGTTGCTAGATCATCATTTCTAGCTTTAAGATTCTGAACTTCATCTGACTGTTGATTCTCTTCATAATGAACATCATTTTGTTTTCCCTTAATTTTAGCCACCCTTTGAAATTCTTCACCATGAGAATCATTCTTTTCTTTTAGCTCAGTAGCTACATCAATAAGCCTTTGATTTAAGCATCTTAGCTTGTTGACCTCAATTTCCAGTGCTTGGATCCGAATGTCTTTAGACTTAATTTCATCGACGTTTCTAATGTCACTTGAAATATCAGGTTCTTTGATACACTTGACTTGATCTTTCACTTTTCTATTCAAGTCATCGATCACCCTTTTCTGTTATTCAATCTTAATCTTATACTCACTAACAAATTCTGAGTTATCTCGTGTTGATAACTTGAGTTTCTCAATTTCTTCCATCAACTCAGACTTCTCTTCTTCCAGCTGCTGCATATAGAGTTTGGCATCATGAACAACTTTGTTAGATTTCTTTGTTTTTGCTCTCCAAACATCTATCTCCTCAAGAGCGGCCTCTAACTCAGCTCGTATATCTATTCTTCATTCAATTTCTTCTTCTGTTTCAGCATCACTCTGATGCTAATGTACTTCACTCATTCCAACATCATGATTGAGTGAATCAATCTTTTCCCTATCAGATTTATCCAGAACTTCCTTCAGTAAGCTATTTGATTCTTTTAGTTAAATCACACTTTTTCCAAAAACACTTCCACAATGAGGGAAATTACCAGACTTCTGATTCTTCTTTGATGTTTTTCCTTTTCCCATGGCAGATTGAGATAAGAGAAAATTGTATCTTCAACCACAAAGATCGACTACAACAAGTCGAGGCAAACAAATCTGATAAAAGAAACCATCCCTCTGATACCAATTGTTAGGACCAATGGGGTCCTATATACCCTGAGAGGGGGGGGGGGGGCTGAATCAGGGTATGGATATTCTTTTTCAAAGTTCTTCCTACCCCACTGGATCTTGACCACTTTATTACAAGGGTCACTTTGTTTTCTCTTGTGTGTAAACTATGACAACATATTTACTTCTTTATCTAATGATGATGCTTTGAATGCAATGCAGGGAATAAAATAGGCAGACACAAATATTTTTACTTGGTTTACCCTCACTGGGCTACGTCCAAGGAGCATACGCCGACAAGTTTCCGGTCGTACCAAATTCCACTAATCTTCACAAGATGTGGATACAAAGTTCGGGCTAGATCTCTTCTAAGCCCAGGCTCACTGCCTTTACAAGTTTAGGGTCAGCTCACTACTTTCCCAAGGGTCACTCCCTGTTTCTCTCTCTCTCTGGCTCACTGCCGGTGGACAGGATCACCTTCTTCCTCTTCCTAAGCTCACTACTCTTGGAAGGAATCCACTCACAGTTTATAGAACTGTAGGTCTCTTCTTTTGCATGAATGAATGCATCTTCCTCTGTGTGTAGATGCTCTGTTGAAGTACAACTTTCACCCTTAGATGAATATCTCTTTGCACCGAAGGTATCAGGCAATGTACCAGCTTCCACGCAGTCCGAGAATCACCACTGGAACAAAACCTTACTTGGCGCACAAGTCAATCTCGGCGCGCAAGTATCAGCGCGCAAGTCACAACGGGCGCGCAAGTCCTCCTCAGACACTTGCGCGACTCAAGCTTCCTCAAATCCAAACTTGCGCTACTCTCTTACTTTTACGCCCAAACCAATATTGGTGCGCAATTTCCAACCGGCGCACAACTTCTAACACCAGCGCACAACTTCAACTACTGGCGCGCAAATTCACCTGCGCGACCCACACTCACCACTTGCGCGACCACCACACCTGCGCGAAGGGAGATCTGATTTCTCAAAGTGTTGAACTCCGTTGGAAATGAGGAGGGGTGGTCCAGTATTTATAGGCAATCTGACCACCCTGCGCGACGGCGCGCAAGTCACCTGCGCGACCCAGTTTCGGCGCGCAAGTCCCCTGTCATTTTAGACACTTGCGCGACCAACTCTCAAACTAGCACGAACCTCTTTACATTGCCATATTTTGATCTTCTGATCTTGAAAAACATATGGCGCGCATGTTTCCATTACTCCAAGTCCTCGGCGCGCAAGTCCTTTTGCCAAAAACACTTTTCTTCATTTGCTGATTTTCAGGCCCTAAAATTTGGCAAACACTGGAAAATGGAGCCACCTTGTATCTGTTCTTTTGTACCGCCTCCAGATCATACATTCCTTTTATCGACGTTCTTGAATCAAACATGGATCGTTGACCTCAGCTCTTGAACTTGACATTCCACCATGAAATCCTCTTTTTCAACAATTTTGTATGTCATTGTTTTGCTTTGTCAACAATCACTACTCAGATGTCCACTTTGTCAACAAACACAATCACCTCAAAAATACTTCAATGATACCTTGAGGGATTTTTGCCCAAAAATCTCCCCCTTTGGGTTTGTTGACAACTCTTCTAAAACAAAGATACATCGTTGATTCTTCAGCCTCCATTCGCCTCATTGCGATTCTGATAGCGATCAAGGATTTACTCAACAGATACTCTAAGCCCACATGAGCAATGCTCGGTGTGAGAAACAAGAGTAAATGAAAAGTTCATCAATGAATCACTTTATCTCTGACATCCACTATTGACACCAAATGGATACCAATTTGTACTAAACTGATACCAATTGTTGATGGATTTGTTGGAAGACCAATGTTTGGTTTGGAAATAGTCTTACCACTTTCCAACACCACTCTTCTGATTTTATCACGATCCTCAGCTGTCGTGATATCTATTCTTTGATCGATCACTTCTAGCATCGTCAGATTTAATACACTCCCCCTTTCTCATTTCTCCCCCTATCTGGCTGCTCTACTGGTCAGCTTCTCCCCGTATCAATCATGATTTATCAAATCTCCGCACTGTCTCCCCTTGAACAATCACTATTTTATCCTCCTTTATCAAACACTTTTCTCCCCCTTTGTCAACGAACCCAAAGGACACTCCTTTGTAGTCTGTAACATAGTAGAGAACACATATCAGCATATTAGGGAAAAACAAATCATACCTCGGGGTGAGGGGGGGGGGGGGGGGGTCCCACATCCACACTATTTCAAATGCGGGGAATCGAATGAACTCCCAGAGCTGGTCGATGCCTCTAAAAAGCTTCCTTGGGTAATGCTTTTGTCAGAATGTCTGTAACCTGTAGCTCTGTAGGCACATACTCCAACTTCACGATGCCCTGCTCAACCTTCTCCTTGATGAAATGATACTTGATCTCAATGTGCTTTGTCCTGGAATGATGTACACGATTTTTGCTAAGATTTATAGCACTTGAGTTGTCACACTAGATTCCGATCGAAGACTTCACTTCAACTCCCATATCTTCAAGCTGCTGCTTCATCCACAATAACTGTGTGCATGCTTGAGTGGCTGCAATATACTCAGCTTTTGCGGTGCTTAATGAAATACAATCCTGCTTCTGGCTCAACCAAGAAATACATAGTCCGCCAAGATAAAATTCACCTCCAGATGTTGATTTCCTGTCATCTGCTGAACCGGCCCAGTCTGCATCAGTATATCCCAATAATTCTGTCTAAGACTTGTCGTTATATGTCAGCCCAAAGTCCACTGTGCCCTTGATATACCGAAGTATTTTTTTCACTGAAAGCATGTGACTTTCCTTGGGATTACATTGATATCTCGCTGCTTGGCATGTGGCGAAAACAATATCAGGCCTTGTCGCGGTCAAGTACAACAGACTTCTGATAATTTGCCTATATTCTGTTATATTAACTGCCTTTCCATCCTCATCTTTTGATAATCTCATCCGGGTAGCAACCAGAGTCTTTATCTCCTTGGAATTATCCATTCCAAACCTTCTTAGAACCTCCTTGGCATATTTGAATTGAGAAATAAAAGTTCCATTACTTCCTTGTGTCACCTGTAAACCAAGGAAAAATGTTAGCTCTCCAATCATTGACATTTCAAACTCATTTTTCATGAATTCGGAGAACTGTCTACATTGATCCTCATCTGATCCTCCGAATATTATGTCATCAACATAAACCAGCACCATCATCCATTGATTAATTTCATTACAAAAATAGAGATTGTAATTAACTCCTCCACGCTGAAAACCAAGCTTCTTCAAATACTGATCAAGCCTTGAGTACCATGCTCGTGGTGCTTGTTTCATCCCATACAATGCCTTCTTCAGCCTGCAAACTTTGTTCTCATCCTCATGAATAAGAAAACCATCTGGCTTCTCAATGTACACCTCTTCTTCCAGAACCCCATTCAAGAACGCGGATTTGACATCCATCTGGAACACTTTAAACTTTCTTTTCACTGCTATGGCCAAGAATAATCTGATTGTCTCCAGCCTTGCAACTGGTGCAAATGTCTCATAAACATCTATTCCTTCGATCTAGATGTACCCCTTGCACACTAGTCATGCTTTGTTTCGAATCACAGTTCCATCTTCATTCATCTTGTTGCGATAGACCCATTTAGTCCCAATGACATTCTTGTCTGCTGGTCTCGAAACAATCTCCCACATCTGATTTTTCTCAACCTGATTTATCTCTTCATTCATGGCCTAAACCCAGTTTTCATCTTCAACTGCATCAGCAAAACATTTTGGCTCATCCTATGATAGTAATGATGTCTGCTGCAGTGATTTCATTCTTCTTGCCTAAACTGGATCTGACTAAACACTGATGAAATTCTGCCTGTCAATTTCAGCTTGACTCTTTGGATTTTGTGCAGATAAGGATTTTACATCATCGTACTCACCATCCGTATCTTCTTCTGAATCAACTTTAGTGACTTTAACACTCCCTGGGTCTCTTATCACTTCCTTACTTTCAATAGAAAACTTTTCACTGTGTCATTGTTCATTGTTCAATAAAGTCATTTCTTTGAACATCTTCTGTCAAATTTTTGTTGACACACCTTTGATTTTCTCTCATAGCTTCTTGGTATCCTGAAAGCAGTCAGCTGATACCACATTGTTGGAACAGAATAGATAATCATGAAATCCTGTGTGTTACTGCTTGGCCCCCCAATCATTCTCCGTGAAAATAAACATTCATCCTTCATATCACATTGTGATCTTGCATCTAATTAGGATATAGAATGCTCCCCCTGTGTTATGCAACTCTTCCATCTGTTAGGCCCACAACCATTCTTTTCATCATGCATCATTTATTCTCATATTCCAATCGGAATTGAGCCATTAAAAAAATCTCTAAGGCTACTGAGTTGGCACTCGGTGTAGGAAACAAGAGACAAAGTCAATAACACAATCACTTCTTGTAGTGATCTTTTTGCTCCCTTTAATCATCAACTTTGATACCTGATTTGAGTCAATCAAAACACTGAAGCATATCACACCTCCACTTTGAATCTTTAGATGCCACTTCCCCTTGGATCGTATCTCCCTAAAACCTGAAACACATGAATCATTAGTTAATATCATTTATATACATAGGGAGAGGGGTTTCCTTATGGACTCCTCAAGTTGAGGATTGTGGTTGATCCTGATGGGTCAACCCATTGATTCTTTCTTAGAGGGAATCACACTCTTTTCTTGCTTCCTCCAGCTGCCTAGCCAACTTCAACTGTTCTGGCCATATGACTAGGAATTCATTGACTACATTTTGAGCCTTTTTCTAATATGTAGATTTGGTAGGCTCGGCCTTCCTCACTGCTTGGGGTATAAACCCGCTAGTACACATTTCTTTCTTTGAGGTTATATCAAAATTCCATTTTCCTTGATTATTTCTCTGAGTAGAAACCTCTCTGTTTGGCATCTTCCCTTTCTTCTTCTCCCATCGTAGGGGTCTTCCTCTTTCCTTCACTTCTCACTGAGAAACACGACATGAAAATTTTTCAATACGTTCTTTGTTCATCTTTCTTTTATCAGATTTCTGAGTCACCACTCTATTTTTCATTGGTGGTGGGTCCTCCACTGAACGTCCATTCTTCTTACTCACAGCTGTAGCATTTCCTCCCTTTTTCTTCCAGATTTGTTCATGTTCTTTCTTAGGGGGTAGTTGTGAGTGTGACAGAGGAGGTGACTGATACACCTTTCGTTCAGCTATATATGATTCAACTGAGGCTCTAAGCCTGTTCTCAAACTTACCACATTGTCTCCTGGTGTAGAATTTCTCATTATGCATCACTAGGGATGAGAATATCCTTTCGAGTCCCTTTTCATTTCTTGCTTTCTTCTTGCTACAATGTCTTTCCAAATGCCCATAATTAGAACATATAAAACAATTTCAATCAAAGGCATACCTCTTTTCATCATTTCTATATCGAGATGCTGATACACCTTGAGTTCTTCTTCTGACACGAGGCTCTTGAGCTTCCTGACACATACTCATGGTGTGTCCCATTCTTCCACAGTAATAGCATCTAACAGATGCTTTCCTCTAAGATACTCTTCTCTCTAATTTCTCAGGACGCTTCTTCTTATTCTCATATTTAGAAAAGTTTCTATCTTCACAGCCTGAAATGTATTCCAGAGCATCTGGACAGAAGCTTGATGTGTGGCCGTGAATCCTGCAGAAATAACACATGTCATCACTACATTTTGTAACTGTCCTCTTAGGCCTATCTCCAGAACCTATAGGATTTCTTTCACATCTGGATCTGTTCACAGCTCTCTTTCTATCTTGCACGGGAGGGGATTCATCAAATCCGATACCAGTTGTTCCCAAACTATATGGTCTTTGGGCTGAAAAAATTTGTTCTTGCCTCTTTTCAGAAATAGCGAATTTTCTTTTCATTTCATCGTCAACTGTCGAAGGATAATAAAATAGCAAGTGTAAGGAATCCTTCATTTTGGGCTTTCCTCTAGCATTGGATTTCTTCACTTCTTTCTTCACTGATTCTAGTTCTTCTACCAACTTTTGAATTTTCATATCCCTTGATTCAAGTTGGGAATTGAGTTATTTTCTGAGATTCTTTCCACAGCTCATCTCATCTTCTAGTTCACTCTTCAACTTATCAGCCATGTCATTTTTCTCCTTTACCTTCAATTTTTATTGAGCAACAGAATCAGAACAACATGAATTCTCTTATTGTAGCCTTTGATTATTCTGAACTTCTGCAGACAACTGTGTTGCTAGATCATCATTTCTAGCTTTAAGAGTCTGAACTTCATCTGACTATTGATTCTCTTCATAATGAACATCATTTTGTTTGCCCTTCATTTTATCCACCCTTTTAAATTATTCACCATGAGAATAATTCTTTTCCTTTAGCTCAGTAGCTACATCAATAAGCCTTTGATTTAAGCATCTTAGCTTGTTGACCTCAATTTCCAGTGCTTGGATCCGAATGTCTTTAGACTTAATTTCATCGACGTTTCTAATGTCACTTGAAATATCAGGTTCTTTGATACACTTGACTTGATCTTTCACTTTTCTATTCAAGCCATCGATCACCTTTTATGTTCTTCAATCTTAATCTTAGACTCACTAACAAATTCTGAGTTCTCTCATGTTGATAACATGAGTTTCTCAATTTCTTCCATCAACTCAGACTTCTCTTCTTCCAGCTGCTGCATATTGAGTTTGGCATCATGAATTTTTTTAGATTTCTTTGTTTTTGCTCTCCAAACATCTATCTCCTCAAGAGCGGCCTCTAACTCAGCTCGCATATCTATTCTTCCTTCAATTTCTTCTTCTGTTTCAGAATCACTCTGATGCTCATGTACTTCACTCATTCCAACATCATGATTGAGTGAATCAATCTTTTCCCTATCAGATTTATCCAGACCTTCCTTCAGTAAGCTGTTTGATTCTTTTAGTTGAATCACACTTTTTCCAAAAACACTTCCACACTGAGGGAAATTACCAGACTTCCGATTCTTCTTTGATGTTTTTCCTTTTCCCATGGCAGATTGAGATAAGAGAAAATTGTATCTTCAACCACACAGATCGACTACAAAAAGTCGAGGCAAAAAAATCTGATAAAAGAAACCATCCCTCTGATACCAATTGTTAGGACCAATAGGGGCCTATATACCCTAAGAGGGGGGGGGGGTGAATCAGGGTATGGATATTCTTTTTCAAAGTTCTTCCTACCCCACTAGATCTTGACCACTTTATTACAAGGGTCACTTTATTTGCTCTTGTGTGTAAACTATGACCACGTATTTACTTCTTTATCTAATGATGATGCTTTGAATGCAATGCAGGGAAGAAAATAGGAAGACACAAAGATTTTTACTTGGTTCACCCTCACTGGGCTACGTCCAAGGAGCATACGCCGACAAGTTGCCGGTCGTACCAAATTCCACTAATCTTCACAAGATGTGGATACAAAGTTCGGGCTAGATCACTTCTAAGCCCATACTCACTGCCTTTACAAGTTTAGGGTCAGCTCACTGCTTTCCCAAGGGTCACTCCCTGTTTCTCCCTCTCTCTGGATCACTTCCGGTGGAGAGGATCACCTTCTTCCTCTTCCTAAGCTCACTGCTCTTGGAAGGAATCCACTCACAGTTTATAGACCTATAGGTCTCTTCTTTTTCATGAATGAATGCATCTTCCTCTATGTGTAGATGCTCTGTTGAAGTACAAATTTCACCAGTAGATTAGTACCTCTTTGCACCGAAGGTATCAGGCAACGTACCAGCTTCCACGCAGTCCGAGAAGCACCGCTGGAACAAAACCTTACTTGGCGTGCAAGTCAATCTCGGTGCGCAAGTATCGGCGCACAAGTCACAACGGGTGCGCAAGTCCTCCTCTGACACTTGCGCGACTCAAGTTTCCTCAACTCCAAACTTGAGCGACTCTCTTCCTTTTACGCCCAAACCAATATTGGTGCGCAACTGCCAACCGACGCGCAACTTCTAACACCGGCACACAACTTCAACTACTGGCGCGCAAATTCACCTGCGTGACCCACACTCACCACTTGCGCGACCACCACACCTGCGCGACGGGAGCTCTGATTTCTCAAAGTGTTGAACTCCGTTTGAAATGAGGAGGGGTGGTCCAGTATTTATAGGAAATTTGACCACCCTGCGCGACGGCGCGCAAGTCACCTGCGCGACCCAGTTTCGGCGCGCAAGTCCCCTGTCATTTTAGACACTTGCGCGACCAACTCTCAAACTTGCGCGAACCTCTTTACTTTGCCATATTTTGATCTTCTAATCTTGAAAAACATATGGCGTGCAAGTTTCCTATAATCCAAGTCCTCGACGCGCAATTCCTTTTTCCAAATACACTTTTCTTCATTTGCCGATTTTCAGGCCCTAAAATTTGGCAAACACTGGAAAACGGCACCACCTTGTATCTGTTCTTTTGTACCACCTCCAGATCATCCATTCCTTTTATCGACGTTCTTGAATCAAACATGGATTGTTGACCTCAGCTCTTGAACTCGACATTCCACCATTAAATCCTCTTTGTCAACAATTTTGTATGTCATTGTTTTGCTTTGTCAACAATCACTACTCAGATGTCCACTTTGTCAACAGACACAATCACCTCAAAAATACTTCAATGATACCTTGAGGGATTTTTTCCCAACAATCTCCACCTTTGGGTTTGTTGACAACTCTTCTAAAACAAAGATACGTCGTTGATTCTTCAGCCTCCATTCGCCTTATTGCGATTCTGAT
This sequence comes from Viscum album, assembly GCA_963277665.1. Taxonomy (NCBI): domain Eukaryota; kingdom Viridiplantae; phylum Streptophyta; class Magnoliopsida; order Santalales; family Viscaceae; genus Viscum; species Viscum album. The sequence goes on along the minus strand of OY728140.1, from coordinate 1,297,627,576 downwards.
AGCGATCAAGGATTTACTCAACACATACTCTAAGCCCACATGAGCAATGCTCGGTGTGAGAAACAAGAGTAAATGAAAAGTTCATCAATGAATCACTTTATCTCTGACATCCACTATTGACACCAAATGGATACCAATTTGTACTAAACTGATACCAATTGTTGATGGATTTGTTGGAAGACCAATGTTTGGTTTGGAAATAGTCTTACCACTTTCCAACACCACTCTTCTGATTTTATCACGATCCTCAGCTGTCGTGATATCTATTCTTTGATCGATCACTTCTAGCATCGTCAGATTTAATACACTCCCCCTTTCTCATTTCTCCCCCTATCTGGCTGCTCTACTGGTCAGCTTCTCCCCGTATCAATCATGATTTATCAAATCTCCGCACTGTCTCCCCTTGAACAATCACTATTTTATCCTCCTTTATCAAACACTTTTCTCCCCCTTTGTCAACGAACCCAAAGGACACTCCTTTGTAGTCTGTAACATAGTAGAGAACACATATCAGCATATTAGGGAAAAACAAATCATACCTCGGGGAGAGGGGGGGGGGGGGGGGGTCCCACATCCACACTATTTCAAATGCGGGGAATCGAATGAACTCCCAGAGCTAGTCGATGCCTCTAAAAAGCTTCCTTGGGTAAGGCTTTTGTCAGAATGTCTATAACCTGTAGCTCTGTAGGCACATACTCCAACTTCACGATGCCCTGATCAACCTTCTCCTTGATGAAATGATACTTGATCTCAATGTGCTTTGTCCTGGAATGATGTACACGATTTTTGCTAAGATTTATAGCACTTGAGTTGTCACACTAGATTCCGATCGAAGACTTCACTTCAACTCCCATATCTTCAAGCTGCTGCTTCATCCACAATAACTGTGTGCATGCTTGAGTGGCTGCAATATACTCAGCTTCTGTGGTGCTTAATGAAATACAATCCTGCTTCTGGCTCAACCAAGAAATACATAGTACGCCAAGATAAAATTCACCTCCAGATGTTGATTTCCTGTCATCTGCTGAACCGGCCCAGTCTGCATCAGTATATCCCAATAATTCTGTCTAAGACTTGTCGTTATATGTCAGCCCAAAGTCCACTGTGCCCTTGATATACCGAAGTATTCTTTTCACTGCAATCATGTGACTTTCCTTGGGATTAAATTGATATCTCGCTGCTTGGCATGTGGCGAAAACAATATCAGGCCTTGTCGCGGTCAAGTACAACAGACTTCCGATAATTTGCCTATATTCTGTGATATTAACTGCCTTGCCATCCTCATCTTTTGATAATCTCATCCGGGTAGCAACCAGAGTCTTCATCTCCTTGGAATTATCCATTCCAAACCTTCTTAGAACCTCCTTGGCATATTTGAATTGAGAAATAAAAGTTCCATTACTTCCTTGTGTCACCTGTAAACCAAGGAAAAATGTTAGCTCTCCAATCATTGACATTTCAAACTCATTTTTCATGAATTTGGAGAACTTTCTACATTGAGCTTCATCTGATCCGCCGAATATTATGTCATCAACATAAACCAGCACCATCATCCATTGATTACTTTCATTACAAAAATAGAGATTGTAATCAACTCCTCCACGCTGAAAACCAAGCTTCTTCAAATACTGATCAAGCCTTGAGTACCATGCTCGTGGTGCTTGTTTCAGCCCATACAATGACTTCTTCATACTACAAACTTTGTTCTCATCCTCATGAATAAGAAAACCATCTGGCTGCTCAATGTACACCTCTTCTTCCAGAACCCCATTCAAGAACGCAGATTTGACATCCATCTGGAACACTTTAAACTTTCTTTTCACTGCTATGGCCAAGAATAATCTGATTGTCTCCAGCCTTGCAACTGGTGCAAATGTCTCATAAACATCTATTCCTTCGATCTGGGAGTACCCATTGCACACTAGTCGTGCTTTAGTTCGAATCACAGTTCCATCTTCATTCATCTTGTTGCGATAGACCCATTTAGTCCCAATGACATTCTTGTCTGCTGGTCTCGAAACAATCTCCCACATCTGATTTTTCTCAACCTGATTTATCTCTTCATTCATGGCCTAAACCCAGATTTCATCTTCAACTGCATCAGCAAAACATTTCGGCTCATCCTATGATAGTAATGATGTCTGCTGCAGTGATTTCATTCTTCTTGCCTAAACTGGAGCTGACTAAACACTGATGAAATTCTGCCTGTCAATTTCAGCTTGACTCTTTGGATTTTGTGCAGATAAGGATTTTACATCCTCGTACTCACCATCCGTATCTTCTTATGAATCAACTTTAGTTCCTTTAACACTCCCTGGGACTCTTATCACTTCCTTACTTTCAACAGAAAACTTTTCACTGTGTCATTGTTCATTGTTCAATAAATTCATTTCTTTGAACATCTTCTGTCAAATTTTTGTTGACACACCTTTGATTTTCTCTCGTAGCTTCTTGGTATCCGGAAAGCAGTCAGCTGATACCACATTGTTGGAACAAAATAGATAATCATGAAATCCTGTGTGTTACTGCTTGGCCCCCCAATCATTCTCCGTGAAAATAAACATTCATCCTTCATATCACATTGTGATATTGCATCTAATTAGGATATAGAATGCTCTCCCTGTGTTATGAAACTCTTCTATATGTTAGGCCCACAACCATTCTTTTCCTCATGCATCATTTATTCTCATATTCCAATCGGAATTGAGCCATTAACAAAATCTCTAAGCCTACTGAGTTGGCACTCGGTGTAGGAAACAAGAGACAAAGTCAATAACACAATCACTTCCTGTAGTGATCTTTTGCTCCCTTTAATCATCAACTTTGATACCTGATTTGAGTCAATCAAAACACTGAAGCATATCACATCTCCACTTTGAATATTTAGATGCCACTTCCCCTTGGATCGTATCTCCCTAAAACCTGAAACACATGAATCATCAGTTAATATCATTTATATACATAGGGAGAGGGGTTTCCTTCTGGACTCCTCAAGATGAGGATTGTGGTTGATCCTGATGGGTCAACCCATTGATTCTTTCTTGGAGGGAATCACACTCTTTTCTTTCTTCCTCCAGCTGCCTAGCCAACTTAAACTGTTCTGGCCATATGACTAGGCATTCATTGCCTACATTTTGAGCCTTTTTCTGATATGTAGATTTGGTAGGCTCGGCCTTCCTCACTGCTTGGGGTATAAACCCGCTAGTACACATTTCCTTCTTTGAGGATATATCAAAATTCCATTTTCCTTGATTATTTCTCTTAGTAGGAACCTCTATGTTTGGCATCTTCCCTTTCTTCTTCTCCCATCGTAGGGGTCTTCCTCTTTCCTTCACTTCTCACTGAGAAACACGACATGAGAATTTTTCAACACGTTCTTTGTTCATCTTTATTTTATCAGATTTCTGAGTCACCACTCTATTTTTCATTGGTGGTGGGTCCTCCACTGAACGTCCATTCTTCTTACTCACAGCTGTAACATTTCCTCCCTTTTTCTTCCAGATTTGTTCATGTTCTTTCTTAGGGGGCAGTTGTGAGTGTGACAGAGGAGGTGACTGATACAACTTTCGTTCAGCTATATATTATTCAACTGAGGCTCTAAGCCTGTTCTAAAACTTACCACATTGTCTCCTAGTGTAGAATTTCTCATTATGCATCACTAGGGATGAGAATCTCCTTTCGAGTCCCTTTTCATTTCTTGCTTTCTTCTTGCTACAATGTCTTGCCAAATGCCCATAATTAGAACATATAAAACAATTTCCATAAAAGGCATACCTCTTTTCATCATTTCTATATCGAGAAGCTGATACACCTTGAGTTCTTCTTCTGACACGAGGCTCTTGAGCTTCCTGACACATAATCATGGTGTGTCCCATTCTTCCACAGTAATAGCATCTAACAGATGCTTTCCTCTGAGATACTCTTCTCTCTAATTTCACAGGACGCTTCTTCTTATTCTCAGATTTAGCAAAGTTTCTATTTTCACAGCCTGAAATGTATTCCAGAGCATCTGGACAGAAGCTTGATGTGCGGCCGTGAATCCCGCAGAAATAACACATGTCATCACTACTTTTTTGTAACTGTCCTCTTAGGCCTATCTCCAGCACCTATAGGATTTCTTTCACATCTGGAACTGTTCACAACTCTCTTTCTATCTTGAACGGGAGGGGATTCATAAAATCCGATACCAGTTGTTCCCAAACTGTATGGTCTTTGGGCTGAAAAAATTTGTTCTTGCCTCTTTTCAAAAATAGCGAATTTTCTTTTCATTTCATCATCAACTGTCGAAGGATAATCAAATAGCAACTGTAAGGCATCCTTCATTTTGGGCTTTCCTCTAGCATTGGATTTCTCCACTTCTTTCTTCACTGATTCTAGTTCTTCTACCAACTTTTGAATTTTCATATCCCTTGATTCAAGTTGGGAATTGAGTTCTTTTCTGAGATTCTTTCCACAGCTCATCTCATCTTCTAGTTCACGCTTCAACTTATCAACCATGTCATTTTTCTCCTTTACCTTCAATTTTTCTTGACCGAAAGAATCAGAACAACATGCATTCTCTTGTTGTAGCCTTTGATTATTCTGAACTTTTGTAGACAACTGTGTTGCTAGATCATCATTTCTAGCTTTAAGATTCTGAACTTCATCTGACTATTGATTCTCTTCATAAGGAACATCATTTTGTTTGCCCTTCATTTTAGCCACCCTTTGAAATTCTTCACCATGAGAATCATTCTTTTCCTTTAGCTCAGTAGCTACATCAATAAGCCTTTGATTTAAGCATCTTAGCTTGTTGACCTCAATTTCCAGTTCTTGGATCCGAATGTCTTTAGACTTAATTTCATCGACGTTTCTAATGTCACTTGAAATATGAGGTTCTTTGATACACTTGACTTGATATTTCACTTTTCTATTCAAGCCATCGATCACCCTTTTCTGTTCTTCAATCTTAATCTTATGCTCACTAACAAATTCTGAGTTCTCTCGTGTTGATAACTTGAGTTTCTCAATTTCTTCCATCAACTCAGACTTCTCTTCTTCCAGCTGCTGCATATAGAGTTTGGCATCATGAACAACTTTGTTAGATTTCTTTGTTTTTGCTCTACAAACTTCTATCTCCTCAAGATCGGCCTCTAACTCAGCTCACATATCTATTCTTCCTTCAATTTCTTCTTCTGTTTCAGCATTACTCTGATGCTCATGTACTTCACTCATTCCAACATCATGATTGAGTGAATCAATATTTTCCCTATCAGATTTATCCAGACCTTCCTTCAGTAAGCTGTTTGATTCTTTTAGTTGAATCACACTTTTTCCAAAAACACTTCCACACTGAGGGAATTAACCAGGCTTCTGATTCTTCATTGATGTTTTTCCTTTTCCCATGGCAGATTGAGATAAGAGAAAATTGTATCTTCAACCACACAGATCGACTACACCAAGTCGAGGAAAACAAATCTGATAAAAGAAACCATCCCTCTAATACCAATTGTTAGGACCAATAGGGGCCAATATACCCTGAGAGGGGGGGTGAATCTGGGTATGGATATTCTTTTTCAAAGTTCTTCCTACCCCACTGGATCTTGACCACTTTATTACAAGGGTCACTTTGTTTGCTCTTGTGTGTAAACTATGACCACGTATTTACTTCTTTATCTAATGATGATGCTTTGAATGCAATGTAGGGAAGCAAACAGGAAGACACAGAGATTTTTACTTGGTTCACCCTCACTGGGCTACGTCCAAGGAGCATACGCCGACAAGTTACCGGTCGTACCAAATTCCACTAATCTTCACAAGATGTGGATACAAAGTTCGGGCTAGATCACTTCTAAGCCCAGGCTCACTGCCTTTACAAGTTTAGGGTCAGCTCACTGCTTTCCCAAGGGTCACTCCCTGTTTCTCTCTCTCTCTGGCTCACTGCCGGTGGAGAGGATCACCTTCTTCCTCTTCCTAAGCTCACAACTCTTGGATGGAATCCACTCACAGTTTATAGACCTGTAGGTCTCTTCTTTTGCATGAATGAATGCATCTTCCTCTATGTGTAGATGCTCTGTTGAAGTACAACTTTCACCCGTAGATGAATATCTCTTTGCACCGAAGGTATTAGGCAACGTACCAGCTTCCACGCAGTCTGAGAAGCACCGATGGAACAAAACCTTACTTGGCGCTCAAGTCAATCTCGGTGCGCAAGTATCGGCGCACAAGTCACAACGTGCGCACAAGTCCTCCTCAGACACTTGCGCGACTCAAGCTTCCTCAACTCCAAACTTGCGCGACTCTCTTCCTTTTAAGCCCAAACCAATATTGGTGTGCAATTTCTAACCGGCGCGCAACTTCTAACACTGGCGCACAACTTCAACTACTGGCGTGCAAATTCACCTGCGCGACCCACACTCACCACTTGCGCGACCACCACACCTGCGCGACGGGAGCTCTGATTTCTCAAAGTGTTGAACTCCGTTGGAAATGAGGAGGGGTGGTCCAGTATTTATAGGCAATCTTACCACCTTGCGCGATGGCGCGCAAGTCACCTGCGCGACCCAGTTTCGGCGCGCAAGTCCCCTGTCATTTTAGACACTTGCGCGACCAACTCTCAAACTTGCGCGAACCTCTTTACTTTGACATATTTTTATCTTCTGATCTTGAAAAACATATTGCGCGCAAGTTTCCTATACTCCAAGTCCTCGGCGCGCAAGTCCTTTTTCCAAATACACTTTTCTTCATTTGCCTATTTTCAGGCCCTAAAATTTGGCAAACACTGGAAAATGGCGCCACCTTGTATCTGTTATTTTGTACTGCCTCTAGATCATCCATTCCTTTTATCGACGTTCTTGAATCAAACATGGATCGTTGACCTCAGCTCTTGAACTCGACATTCCACCATGAAATCCTCTTTGTCAACAAGTTTGTATGTCATTGTTTTTCTTTGTCAACAATCACTACTCAGATGTCCACTTTGTCAACAAACACAATCACCTCAAAAATACTTCAATGATACCTTGAGGGATTTTTTCCCAACAGATGTGTATTCCCATTCATTGTCATATCACAAAACTTTGATTGTTTTTCCATTATCGTTCTCTGTGATTCGATGATATGTTTTCATGCAATCAAGCACTTTTTGTTTCCTGTGTATAACCATTACACATGCCATTCTACTGTAATCATCTATTAAAAGAACAAAGTACCTTTCTACATGAGTTCTGGAAACATTTATCGGTCCATATACATTTGTATGAATGAGATAAAAAAGATGAGATGCCCTTTTCTTCTTTGGCAGATATGAACTACTGACTAGCTTTCCCTGAATGAAAACATCACAAGACTTTTCACATTCACGCTTCAGGTTGGTAATGTCTATGAAAATATTCAATTTTGATATTTTCTCCATGTCTTGTTGATTGATGTGCCCCAATATAAGATTTCACATGGTATTTTCTTCCTCAATAGTCATATAGAAAATGTTTTCATTACTATCAACCTGATATAGGTTTCCTTTTGTTCTGCATCCCTTCATAAGTGAATTTCCTTTCTTTCCCTTGATAGTGCAGCCTTTTTGATTAAAATTAACTATAATTCATGAGTCATAGAGTTGACTCATGCTGAGGAGATTATGATGTAGGCCATCCTCATAAAGGACTTCAGTTTGCTTTAGCTCTGCATTAGCAAGTTCAATACTTCCACTACCTTTGATTTTTAGAGCTCCATCATTAACAAACCGTACTGTTCCATCAACCCTACTCTTGACATCCATTAATAGGTATGCATTACCTATCATATGAGATGAAAAAAACTATCTAGAATCCAGGTGATGCTGATTTTAGTTTCTTTTAGGGATACCTCGGTAAGGTTAGATTTCTCAATTTTTTTCTTTTCTTTCAATGAGACATTGGACTCAACGTAGGACACTGAAGAACTTTCAATTATCTCTTCCATGTACATGGGTTCTTTGTAGTTGAAATCTTCTTCCAGAGGATCAAAAATATTTTTAAGGGAAACACTGTCTTGTTGAAAAACTTTGACTTGTCTCAGACTCTGGTATGAGGTGTTCATGTCCCTCCTCTTCCATCAATAAATTTCCTTATCACCAAAGTTATAACAATGAAAACAATATCCATGGAAATTGTTTATTCTAAAAGAAGTAGGATATAAATTTGTTCTCCTTTGTTTAACTCCCATATCTTCTCTATTAAAAGAGATTCTTTCCTCTTTTTAATGAGACATCGTATGGCCTAGATATCCACATAACTGACACTTCATGAGAGGAAATTTCTTCTCATTTCTATGTATCCTCATTACTTCTTCCGTGGGATAGTAGTTTGACCACCTCCGATTCCTGGAGGCTCAAGGATAGTCTTATGTTCTTCTTTCATATTGAATTGGTGGTTTAATTTTTATCACTTAAGGTGATTTTTTCACATCACCTACATTCAACATGTCTTTATTTTGGTCACCTTTATTTGCAGCATTTGACGATTTGACCTCACAAGTGATTCCACTATTTCACATGTGAGAAGGTCTTTGACTATTCAAAATCTTTTCAAATCCATTAGAACCATGTTTTTCTCTCTCCAACAGCTCAACATCTGAGAACCTTCCAAAATTTATTTTCTTCCTTGATTCTTTTGAAATTGATTCACTATCATGTTTAATCCTAAGAGTAAAAACTTCATCTTAAAGACCCTCAGTAGTCTTGGTCTTTTCTTCTAGTCTGGTGGTGAGGTCATTGATGACCTTTTACTGATCTTCAATTCTCAGCTTCAGATCCACTACATCATCAGTGATTTCAAGGATTTTAGACTGAACTTTCAAAAATTCTTATAGTCATTCAATTTCAGCTTCGAGCTGATTAACATAATCAGATTATTCTTGTACTATTTATTTCCACTTATTGCAACTCTTAAATTTGATCTTAAGCTTAATAAAAAAATCTTTAAGTTGAAACTCATGATTGGCACTAGTTGTAAACTGATTTTATCCACCATTATCTTTTTATGGTTATGATTTTTCAATAGTGGACATCATGGAAGCATGGTTTCTAGTTTTAAATTCGGTTTCTTCTTCTTCACATAATTCATTATCATCATCTTCGCCATCATAGATAAAACTCTTCTTCGATACTTTCTTTATAAATTTGAAGTCTCCATTTTTTCAAAAACTTTCACGAGGCTTCTCAATGTTTTCATCGTGACTATCTTTATCATTGATCTTTCTTAAGCACAGAGTGGAAATGTGCCAAACATTTCCACAATGAAAGAAAGCAAGAGGTAACTTACCTTTGAATTTTCCTTTTCCCTTCGAAAACTTCTTGGCAATAAGATAATGAATTTATTTTTCCTCATCATCTTCACGACTAATATATTTTGAAATTTTCAGTTTCTCAGTGTCCTTGAATTCTATTTCCTTGCTCACTCGAGTCGTAGCATCTTATGGATTGACTCTCATTTCATATGCCACCAGGATACTTAGAAGATCATCTAGAGAAAGTTTAGAAAATATATTTCCTAAAGGGTTGGCACTTTTTCATTATAATGGGGTGGAAGTATTCTTAATATTTTATTTACAATATCAATGTCTTTGATTTCTTCACCTAGACCCCGAATTGTTCCAACCACTTCAGTAATTTGATTGAATAAGGAGTCTACATTCGCTTCAGAATGCATCTTCAGATCATCAAACCTATTATGTAGGAATTTTAGTTTCACCATCGTCACTTTTCTATATCCTTTATATATATTTTCAATTTTATACCACAATGACTTTGATGAGGTGCAACTCATCACCTTTAGATAGATCTGATCAGAAAGGGTTGTAGTGAGTGCATTCTATACTTTAGCATATGCATCAAGAATTTTCCTGTCTGCGTCAGTCATAACTAGTCCTGTTGGATCAGTGAATTGTATTCCTTGAATAGTAGAATGTAGGACTTCCATTCCAAGAGATCTTAGATGAGAACTCATTCTATTCTTCTAGATCTGAAAATTACTTCCATCGAAGAAGGGGACTCCCCAAACATTGGCTGAATTCTCCATAATGGCATAAGATTGATTCAAACACAAGTGAACCTCGTTCTGATACCACTTGAAGGACCCTAGAACACTCTGAGAGGGGAGGGGTGAATCAGGGTGTCAAATTTCACTTTTTAAAGTTTGGTATCTTATTCCCACATTGGTAGTAACTTTTTAAATCTGTTAAAAAATGAAAGAAGGGTGATGAAAAATCACTTTTACTTTGTTCACTACAAAGGGATATGTCCAAAGAGCATACACCGATAGTGTGTGATTCGTACCTAAATCCAAAAATATTTACAAGTTAGAGGATTACAATATTTGGTCACATTCACTCTATTCCAGGCACACAGACTTTATAAGGTTTAGGGATAGAACACTACGCCCCTCGTATCACTTCCGTCAACTCCCCCTAGCTCACTACCTTGAGAGAAGAAAAACTCAGTTTATCGACATGAAAGTCTCTTCATTAGATTTGCATTGAAGTCTCTATCTCTAGTCAGCACGAGACACTGCTTGCATCAAAGTCCTCAACTGATGTAATTGAAAGCACTAATCAGACACACCAGATATTCAAAATCCTGTCAAACACATAACACCACACTTGCGTGCAATACCCCAACTTGCGTGCAAGATATGGGATTTTTCGTGAAAGATAACTATTTCCCAACACCTACTTTCCGCTCAACCCATATATTTTGTGAAACTGCACCGAATGGTTCACTTGGTCTTTTCAAACTAAAGGAACACCTTGCCACCAAGAATGACCCTCTTCCAATATTTCATGTGTAAATATTTTGCATGACTGATTAACACGATTTTTGTTGGAAAATTATTAAGTCTTCCTTAGGGGTAGCCACATATTTATAGGTCCTTGAAGACCCTACGCGCAAGATCCCAACACGCTTTCATTGGTGTTCATAAGTTTCACGTTGAGCGCACAAAACTCCTTTGGACATCGCATTGGGCGCACAAACCCTTTCGCACAACATCAACTTCCGTGGTGTGAATAAATTTCATATTGAGTGGGAAAAACCCCTTTTGACATCGCATTGGGAACACAAACTCTTTCATGCAACATCATCTTCCACACACTTCATGAATTTTCCATTTTTCAACGTTCTGATCCTAAAACATGTCTTGTACACAAGTTCCAAAAACACATTCAATCTTGCATGAAAAAACCAATATTTCACACACACTTCAAATATTTTGCGCACATTCAATATTGGGAGCAAAAACCAATATTTCTCACATACTTCAAATATTTTGTGCACATTCCCTTTCCAAAAACACGTTTCTCCATTTTCTGATTTTCAGCCCCAAAAATTTGGCAAAAACTAGAGAATGGCACCACCTTCAATACTGATTTCAAATCAAAATGTATGACCCCTTTCCATGTAATCTCCCTAATATTCCATGAGAGGGTTGACAATTACAAACTCAATCAATGATCAACCCAATGTAGATTGACAACAAACACAAACCGAACTCTGTTTTCAGCAAAGAACAACCTTGGTTCCTACATATAAATCAAAAAGGGGGGAGCTAAAATCCTAGTAAGAGGATAGATAATAACAATATATCATGGGGTTATCATAATCAAAATATAGGGAAAATATCATGAATATTATAGGAAGCATTAATAAAAGACTTGAAATGTGGAAATGCATAAAAAATGAAACATCATGCCTTAGTGTTCAACTACCACACATAGCTGTGAAAAGATCTAGCATCATGTTCACACATCATTTCAATTTTAATCATGAGATTCATCACTTAACCTAATTCATTGGAGTGCTATATAACTTTGGGCACACCTGTCACATTCAAACATTCATATTGCGCTATATAATTCCGGGCGCACCCATCACATCATAACATTTTCATTATCATGCATGACACATTGAAAATATATAAAAAATGAACATAAAAAACCATGTAAAGTAATGAGTTTCATCTCATAAGAAAACATTCAGAAACTTTGGGTTCCCAAAAGAAATATGGAATGGCATACTTGATACAAGAACCATCAACCTTGAGTGAGAAGTAAAAGGCATGATTTTGAAAGAGAGTTCTTTTGGAATACACTTTCTAGGACATAAAATTCAGTGTAAAACATGTATATCCCTAAAAATGTAATATAATTATGAAAAAATTATTTTTAAGGAGTAACCATAAAAAAAATGGAGAGAATGATGGAGAACCCAAAGAAAGTAAGTTGGGTTAAAAAATTCCCCCATACCTTGTATCTGAACACTTTCTTCACTTTAATGTCCTATATTACCACATTATATTCATTAATTAGTAATTAAAAAAATTCCATACATTAATAAGAATAATTATGGTTTTATTAAGTTCATTTATGGTCTTTTAGATGATTTATAGAGTTTAAATTCATTGTTTGGGAACATTGTTTTTTATAGTTTTCTTGAACGGTTCACTTTTATTCATGAATGGAGAGTTCGTGTAGAACATGGATAAACATCCAGAAATTATATTTCATGTTATTAATGTTATTAAATTAGTTTAAATGATCTTATAATGAATTTTTTTATATACCATGTGGATGAATCATTTGATAATAATTTAATGATGATCATTTGGGTTAATTCAGGTAGTTTTTCGACAACAACTAACTTGTTTTGTTTAATAATTTAGTAATATGTACATAAGTTAGTTACCTAATATTAAATAGGATATAATACATATAAAATAATCTATTTAAAAAAAAATTGTTTCATGACTAGATTGAAAGGTGGTAAATGAAAATGAAAACATGTAGTTTTTGAAGGTGATAAAATAACTCATCACCAACAACGTTTTCATTTCTAAAATAAAAAGAGGAGGATAAGGGGGTTGGATGATATATTATACCATTAGAATAATAAAATTAAAGTATATATAAGATAATGGAGTTACCACACCATGTAGATGAGGATAGGTGGGGATAGATTAATAAAATAACTGGAAATTGATAGGAAATTAAAGGAAGAGAGAGAGAGAGAGAGAAATTAACTCTTTAATCCTCCTTAAGGAACCTTGGATTGGTCTTTTAAGGAGACCAAAAGCTCTTTGGACATGGGTGAGGGGCTAGGGAAGATTTTTAGGTAGATTTTAGAGAATTATTGAAGCTTTATAGGTGTTGGTAAATGAGGTTGTGACAGTTGGTATTTATAGTGGAGGAAAGATGGGTCTTCTCAATATTATATTCATTAATTTATTATTTCTCCACCAGGAAAGTTTACGCAACCTTATTACATTACATAGTCTTGAATTTAGTCAATAAATCACTTCCTTTTTACATTTAGGATCTTTTCAAGTTTAGATATTTATATAATTGGGACAATATATTCACAACATTACACATTATTACGGAGTAGATACCATAAGAAGAGTACTCATTCCTTCCAAAATTTAAAACATTCCAAATACAACATGATTTATTTGATAGATCTTCACAAATTTAAATGGGATACATTTACTTTCGTACACATCCTTATAACCTGTAAAAATCATTTAAAAACTTGGGATGAGCAAAATAATCTCAGTAAGGGATATATAAAAAACACATTAGTCAAAGAATACTTGTAACATATGAAATCACTTTCAAAAGACATGCTTGTCACCCATATATAATTACTTTGTAAAACATGAGATTTACACAAGATTACCAAAAACACAAGAACAAAAATATAACCATAAAGGTATATTGGGGAATTACTTACATAATATTTTAACCCTCACAACTACCTTATAGTTTGTAACCCTCACGTTTACCTTACAATTTGTGTAACCATCGCCGTTACCAATGGAGTAACCATATAGCCGACCACCAACTTACACATAACCAATGCATTGGAGGGAAATATAGGTCCCACCATTTATCAAAAAAAAATTCCCAAGATCCATAAAATAATCATACAACATGAATATTAGCATAAAAACATTGATTTTGAATTTTGTAAAACAGAATTTTAAAAGAGGATTTTAAAAGAAAAGTCCCTTACAAATATCATATAATTGAAGTGATACTTAATATAGTGGATGGAATATGTATATAGTATGTAAATATAAATAATTAGGAATATTATAATCAGAAGTCAACACACAAACAATTTAAATACCACATAAATAATGAAGAATAAGGTTAACCCAAAGGATGGAAAACAGGTTAAGAATTCCCGTACGTCAGGCTTCTCTTACTTCAAACTTGTTTAAAATTCCTATATAATGTTTAAAAGAGAGTTATTAGTATTTTAAAGAAACATTTTCATGTTTATAATATCTTTTTTGATCATTTAATAACCTCATTTCACCCTTTAATTGTTAGTAATTTGCTCCTTGCACCGTTTTTGGGTGAGTTCTTTACATGATTTCCAAGATTGGTTCATGATGGATGTTCTTGTCAATTGGAAGTGAAAATACAGAATTATAATGGAGTAGTATTTACATATTTCCAGTACCATAAATTATTAAATTTAGCATTTTGAATTCTTACATGAGGATGATTCATAAATTAACACATTAATGATGTTCGTTTAGATCATTTTAGTGGTTCTTTGATAAATATGACCTCATTTGTTTTATAAATTAAAACCAAAATAATTATATACAATGCATATAATTTGTTATTTAATATTAAATAATTCTTCATTGTTAGTATAATTTCAATAGTTAATTTTTTTAGAATTTATTTATTCAATCAAATACCCCTTTTGAAAAAAATTAAATTTTCTTATTCAAATTCATTAATAAATATATTCATGTTAAAAGATAACGCAATAAAATTAATTTGAAACTATATAATTATCTATAATTTTTTTTATATAATTTACTTGTAATAAATTTAATTAAAATAATTAATTTAAATTATTATTTTTAAAATAATTCACCTAAATAAAATACATTTTTAATTAAATTATGTTTAGAATATTCTAGGTTGTTACACAAGTAATAGTGATAATTCCATGACCAAGAACAGTAATAAGTGCATTTTAGTTCGAAAAAATTAGTCTTAAATTAGAATAACATCATACATGACTCTATAATTAATTTATTTATCTTATTTTGTAAATTATAGCATTTCACTATTCATAAAAATTCAAGTATTTCATAAAAATTCCCAAAAGTTTACCCTAACTATTTTTTGATGTGTAGAATCTAAAAATGTACTTTATTTTTATAAAATATATATATATTTTTTAAACATGATTAATTTAATTTTTAATTAAAATCATAATTTATTTTAAAAATATAGATTTTAAAATTAAAACTAATTTTATAATGCTTTCAAAAATAACATAAGGTCTTATAAAATTATCTTAAAACCAGAAGACATAGAATTTTTAATTTATGAAAACATTTTAGTAGAATATTTTTTTCTATTAAATTAATTATTTAATTATAATTAATTATTTATTACTTACAAAAATTCCAATACTTTTACTATGGTCAAATTTTCACTTATATGATGCCTAAATTTTATTTTATCATTCATGGGTGAGGATACTATTATTTTGGGATATTAACTATTCATAACGGTAATATTACAATTCATAAGGGTAGGTTACTATTCATAAGGGTATGTTACTATTCAATAAAAATTATGTTTGTTCTATTAGACTCTAAAAAATCACTTTGAATGCAACCGTGTTTGTCAGATTTTCGAAATTCAAAACATAGAAGTGGAAAAATTATGTTTAATGATCACATAATATTTAGTAACATGATATGTCATTGTTCCTCCTAATGTGATTATACTATAAGGAATAATTATAAGAAGGTAATTCCATTGATAAAACTTTGGTTCGTTACATTCTTCCCCCCTTATGAATTTTTTCACTTGAAATTTTGTTTCACACAAACAGGTAAGGGAACTTCTCCTTTATAGCCTCCTCCAGTTCCCATGTTTCTTTCTCAAACTTATGGTTCCTAAACAACACTTTGACTAGGTGGGTTTTCTTGTCTCATAGAACCTTATCTCTCCAGTCAAGAATCTTTACTGGCTTCTCCTCATAGGAGATATCATTTTCCATTTGTACCACCTCTAAGTTCAGTACATGTGAGGGATCTGGTATTTACTTCCTCAGGAGTGATACATGAAACACATCATGAATGTCAAGTCATTAAGGTTTCTTTATGAATTTTTCATTCCTCTATGTTTTGAAAATCACAAACACCTTATCTTAAGGAAAATTATCTTTCCCTAAGGATTATTTTCTTAAGGAAAATTTCCTTTCTCTAAGAAATTATTTTATCCTTACCTTGGTTTTCATTGTCTCATTTTATGACCTTTCAAAACCAAAATCATTTGATTACTAAGTAAAAAATTCATATCCATATCTAAGACCTAGGTATTATATAAGTCCTTGGATATAGAATCTTCTGTTTTTAGACCTCAAATTATCTGAAATTCAGACTCCGAATTCTCTAAAATTCAAAGTCTGAATTCTATGAAATTCAGATTGATAATTCTATGAAATTCAAACATAGAATTCTATAAAATTTAGACATTGAATTCTCACAAATTTAGACTCATAATTCCTCAGAATTCAGACTCTGAATTCCTCAGAATTTAGACTCCGAATTCCTCAGAATTTCGACTCCGAATTCTTCAGAATCTCGACTCTGAATTCCCGAGAATTTAGACTCCAAATTCCTCAAAATTCTGACTCTAAATTATTTAGAATTTAGACTTTTAATTCCTCAGAATTTTGACTCCAAATTCCTTAGAATTCAGACTCCGAAAACTACAGAATTCAGATTCTGAATTCTTTAAAAAACAGAATCTGAATATTCTTATTTTCTAGAATCCGATTATTTAAACATTTGGATTTCAGATTTTATTTTTCTCTAGATTATGGATTTTAATATTCAGTTAAGCTACTTCATTTTCATTTCACATGTTTTAATTATGAAATGTGGTGTAGAATTTGTTTCTAACTAACCATTGGTTGAGTGAAACATGTACAAGTTCCTCTGAAATTCAAGTAAAAATATGACCATTAGAGGAGGGAGACGACTGTTGATGTTTTTCCTATAAATAGAAGCTCATTTGAATGATATCAATATCAATCCTGATTACATGCTGTGAATTGATTAGTAGAGAGATAAATACTCTCATGCCATGTGCGTTTTGTGAACATATTGTTCATCCACGAACAACTTATTCAGCTTGCTCCGTGTGACTCTGATTGTTGCTGAGTACAATCGAGGGCTCTTGGGGATAAGAATATAGAGGTTATGACTACCTTAAAGTTAGAGTTCTTGTGAGGATAACAAGACATACTCCAATATAATTATCGAGGTCTTACCCTGGTGTGGGTAAGATAGAATTTATTGAAAGTATAAATCAAGAGACCTTTATCCAAGGTTGTTGGATAACCAACTATTTGGGTTAAAATATTTCCTACTTGTTACATGTTCTTGTTTAAAGATTTATTTATGATGTATTTTGATAAATAAAGAAAGTATAACATTCTTATACTTTCTTGTACTTTAGTTACTATGATAAATAATATTCTATATGCTTTAAGGTAGAATATTTCTCTACGAAATTTTTCCTTAAGTTTCTTTTCTGGACTCATATTTCTGGATCCTAAGCAAGTTTATTTCATAGTTAGTAATTACAATTGGTATCAAAGGATGTATCTGAAATATCAATTGTCACATATATGTTTTCTTGCTCAAGTATCCCTTATTCTGAATTTTTCTTGCTTAACTTTTCTTGTTCAAGTTTTGCTTAAAGATTTTTATCTTTGTTCATAAATTTTTACTACTTACAAGTTTTGTGGGAAAGTATTTTCTTATAGAATGGTAGGTATGAATATTAGTTCCATTGATAATCTAAATCTTATGAGACCACCAATATTTGATGGTAATGATTATGAGTACTGGAGAGACAGGATGAAGACCTTTGTTATTAATGCTGGAGTAAATTTTTTTGTAAATATCACTGGAGACTACAAAATTCTAGACAAGGAAGTTAGAACCTTCACCAACTAAGATAAAAAAGAATATCAACTAAATTACAAGGTACCAAATAATTTGTTGAGTTCTATGACCACAAATATATATAGTCAAATATCTTCTTGTGAAGAAGCCAACTACATTGGGAAGAAACTTCAAGTTTCACATTTTGGGACTTCTAAAGTGATAGAAACTAGAAGAGCCATGTTAAGAGATGAATATCATGGATTCTTATTTCTTTATAGAGAACCTGTTTGCAATGTACAAAAACGATTTATGACCATTTTCAATAGTCTTAAATATATGGGAGAAAAATTTCTTGATGATGAATTTCTTATAGATAAAATAATTGAAATCATGCCCAATGAGTGGTAATAAAAAAGGACAAATATTGATGAGAATATAAAGGTATCTAACATTACTCTTGAAGTGTTATTTGGAAATATTTTTTAGCATGAAACAAGGATGAAGAGTGGTGATGATTTCAACAAAAAAAAGAATGGTAATGGAAGTGTAGCTTTTACTACTACATCTAAAGTTAAAACTCTAGGAAGGGTAACTTGATATAAATATAGGAAAGCAGTTGTTATAACAGAATCAAGTAACAATGATCAGTCTAAGAATGAGTTAGCCAATCTTGTTTGAAGGATGAATAAGATTTTGGGAAAGAAATATTTTTAGAATAGATATAAAAAGAAATATAGAAAGTAAAAGAAAGATTATGAAGTAACCTTTTATGAATGTAAAAGGGATGGACATACCAGACATGATTTTCTTATGCTTAATAGAAAAGACAGGAAGAAAAAGAATTCTTAGAGAAACAGAAAAAGGTACTAAAAAACTAAGGATAAGAATTTCATGAAAGCAAATGACGCTTGGAGTGCCAATGGTGATAATTCTTCAGATGAATCTTTATATTATGAATCTTCTGGTTAGAAGAATATTGGTCTTATAGCCCGAGTACCTATTAAAAATCATTTTCTTCTGGCTAAGGAACACAATGCTGAATCCTTATCCAATATATCTTTAAATGCTAATTTTCTAAATGAAGAATATTAAAAATCTTCAGATGATTAATCCTCCTCATCAAAAGATAATACCTTACCTTCATATGAATAAGTTTATAGATTTTATAAATTACTTGAAAATGAAAATTTTAAGATTAAAAACAAGCGAGAGAAATAAAATTCATGAATTTCTGTTTTAACCAAAGAAGTATCAGTTATTTCTAAATATCTTGATAAAAAAACTTTTTATTTTGAAATTATTTCTAAAAACCTTAATAAAGTTAATTATGAGAAGGATAAACTTTATAAGGATTTTGAAAATTTTATTTCTAAGAAAAATATTTTAGAGAATAACTCAAGTCGTAATACTAATGACTTTGAGGATAAGAATTTAGTTGGTAGACTGAAATCTGAAATTTTTTCCTTAAAGAAACTTTTATCAAATTTTACTTCAAGAAGGAAATAATTTGATAAAAGGTATTCACAACTTCTTCCTCTTAGGAATAGTTCTGATTTGGTTATACCCACTCAAAACTAGTTTTTAGTAATAATTATTTTGTTCCCCAATGTGATACATTTTTTACTAAATTTAAATTTGGTGTAAATTTTGAAAAAAACGTTCTTTAAATAAAACCTAATAATTAAGATTTCATAAAGCTCACTTTTCTAAGAAAATGTGGATTCCTAATATTTTACTTTCTGAAATTTCTAGATCCAAGAATGTTTAGATTTTGAAAGTCTAACTCTTTTGTTTTTAGGAAAATAAATAATGTAACAATAATAATATGTGGTACATGAATAGTGGATGTTCCTAGAATATGAATGGTAACAAAAACTTCTTTGAAAAGATTATCAAGACGAAAAGAGGAAAAGTAACTTTCAGAGATAATTCTAATGAAAAAATGGTTGGTATAGGAAACATTGTTATTCTTAGAAAAACTTTGATTTCAAATGTTTTATTTATTAAAGGTCTTAAGAACAACATCATTAGAATAAACCAATTATGTGATTAAGGTTACCTTGTGAATTTTAGGAATTATAAATTATTAATACAAAATTTCATGGAAGCGTTTATTATTTCCACTCATAGGCATGAGAATGTTTATACAATAAACATAGAATACCTTAGCAGCTAAGATCTACCTTTAATTAGTGAAACAGAAGATAAATATTGGTTATGGAATAGAATGCTAAGACATTCTAACCTTAGAAACCTATGGAAACTCTCAAAGAAAATACTTTTTAAGGATCTACCAGAGCCACGGATTTGATTCTTCAAAAGATTGTGATCTTAGTAAATATAAAAAGAAACATAAATCAATTTTTAAATCAATCTATGAAGTCTTTAATTATATTGCATTATAGTTAGTGCGTATGGATATTTTTTCTCAATAAAAACTAGAATTATTAGAGGAAAATACTATGTATTTGTTTTATTTTATGATTACACTAGATTTATGTGGGTCTATTTTCTAGCAAATAAATATGAAGTTGTTTCTTATTTAAAAAATTTTAGAGCCCAAGTTAAAAATAAGAAAAACCTTCCTTTGATAACTATTTATAGTGATAAAGGAGGGGAATTTAAAAATTGGGATATTGAATCTTTTTTTAGTAAGAAGGGCATTACGCAAAAGATCTCAGCTCTTATAACTCCTCAATAGAATGGTGTTCTTGAAAAAAGAAATTGAATTCTTTTAGAGATAACCAGAACCATGTTGAGTGAATATTCTATTGCTAAAAACTTTTGGGTTGAAGCTATTATTACTGATTTTTATACTATAAATCGAGTTTTAATCAGACCTTTTCTTAACAAAACACCTTATGAATTGTGGACTGGTAAAAAACCTAGAATTTTTTACTTCAAAGTATTTGGTTGCAAAGTATTAATTATGAATACTAAATATAACTTACATAAAGTTTCACCCAAATCTAAGGAAGGAATTTTCCTAGGCTACGCCACTACTTCTAAAGCCTGTCGAATTTTTTACAAAACTTATTGTACTGTTGTAGAAATAGTACATGTTAAATTTGATAAAACTGATCCTTTTGTTTTTAAACAAACCCAACCTACATCCTCATATGTGTTTTCAAAAACTAATTATCAAAATTTGATAGAAGATACTTATAAGAAGGAAAATGTTTAGGAAAATATTTCCGAAGCATTTACCCCAGAATATTTTCTACTATATAATAATGAACAAGTTTTACAAAACCCAAATCAGTTGTTTCTTAAAAATCTTCCTAGTGATAGTATCATTGGCGATGTAAATCAAACTATAGGGACTAGAAGTTCTTTAAGAAATGATGTAGAACATCTTGCATTACTTTTCCCAGTTATATCCAAATAGTGTTGATGAAGCTTTAGGTGATGATGATTGGATTAAAGCTATACAGGATGAGCTAAATGAACTTGAGAGGAACAAAGTCTGGACCTTGGTTGAAAGACCTAAATAAACTTATATAATTGGAGTAAAGTGGATCTTCAGCAATAAGTGTGATGAAAATGGAATCCTAGTAATAAATAAATCTACATTAGTTACTAAAGTCTATAATCAACAAGAAAGAATAGACTATGAATAAACCTAGGCTCCAGTAGCTAGACATGAATCTATTCGTATTTTACTTGCCTTTTCAGCATTCTTTAATTTCAAACTTTTTCAAATATACGTGAAGTTTGATTTTCTTAACAGATATGTTCAATAGGAAGTTAATGTTGAAAAAAATACTAGATTTGAAGACACAAAACATCCATAACATGTTTTATACTTACTATAGAGTTATATGGACTTAAATATGCCCCTAGAGCCTGGTATGATAGGCTTACATCATTTTTGTTACAAAAAAATTATGGTAAGGGAACTACTGATCCAACTCTTTTTATAATAAAGATAATAAAAATGTTTTGATTGTTCAAATATTTTTTGATGACATTATATTTGAATCAACTCAGAAATCTTTAACTGATTCGTTTGTGAATCTCATGAAATATGAGTTTGAAATGAGTATGATGGGTCAGTTATCATTTTTCCTTGGTTTTCAAATTTCTAAAAAACCCGAAGGAACTTATATATCACAACATAAGTATATTAAAGATCTTAATAAAAATTATGGATATGAAAACACTATAAGTATAATCACTTTAATCAATAGCTCAAATTCCTTAGATCTTGATAATGCTGGTAAAACGGTAGATCAAACATCTTTTAGAGGTATGATAGAAAGTTTACTGTACTTGAAATCCAGTCTTCTAGACTTAATGTTTTTAGTATGCTTATGTGAAATATATCAATATAATCCAAATGAATCTCATTTAAAAATAGTGAAAATAATTTTTTCTATTTAAAGGAAATAATGGATTTAGTACTTTTATATACTTCTGGAAATGATTTTGCTTTAAAATGTTTTTCAGATGCTGATTTTGGTGGATATAGAATAGACAAAAAAAGTACATTACGAACTTGTGATTTCTTAGGAGATTAATTAGTTTCTTGGTCATGAAAGAAGTAACACTCAGTAGAACTTTCTACTGTTGAAGTTGAATATGTAGTAGTTTGAAGTTGTTGTGATAAAGTGTTGTAGATGCAACACACACTCACAGACTATGACATGAGTTTTATAAAAACAAAAATATTGCATAATAACACTGGTTCCATTGAACTAAGTAAAAACCCTACACATCATCCTCTTAAAAAACACATAGATATTAGGCATCAATTTTATAGGGATCACACATTTAATGTATATATTATTTTCAATTTATCGGAATGCAAGATCAAATTGCTTATAATTTTACCAAATATTTACCCTCCAATAGATTTGAATACATTAAAAAAATTTAGGAATGGTAACTGTAAGGTAATATTCAATATTAATTTTTTTTGAAACTAATCTCCTTATATTAAGAAACTCCTTTTCATAGGGGAGTACATTTTCTTGTTTTCCAAATTTTTTTTCTTAATAAAATTTTTTGTATCAAATTTTTTTCCTTAAATAAAATTTTTCGTAACCAATTTTTTTTATTAATCAATTTTTTTGTAACCAATTTTTCTTCATAATCGAATTTTTCGTAACCTATTTTTTTTCCTTAAATCAAAAATTTCAAAATCAATTTTTTTCCTTAATCAAATTTTTCGTAACCAAATTTTTTTCCAAAATCAAATTTTTTATAACCGATTTTTTTCCTTAATCTATTTTTTCATAACCAATTTTTTCCCAATTTTTTTTTCCGAAACTCAAACTTCTGGAACTTAAAATTTCCATTACTGAATAAAATTTTTCATAATCAATGTTGTTTTTGAAAAACATTATCTATATATAAAAATAATTTCTAAATTAGTTTAGAAGGTATGTTTCCTTAATTAAATTTTCATAAATGATTTTTTTATTGTTGGTATTTTAAGAAAACTCTATCAGATTCACTTTCCTTAAATCCAATTTTCTTTAAAACCTCAAAATATCAGAACCTACCAAATCCTTTGTAATTCATCTCAACTGTCAGATCAGATCATGTTTATTTCAATCATTGGATCAAATTAGGAATATAAACCATCACTTTGATGCCTATATAAAGCCCCCTATGCCTTATCCCACATTAATTTTCAAGTCTTTCTGTACTGAAGCTCTGCCCATCTTCAAAAATACCATTCAGTTTTCCAAATTTTCTTAGACACTAAATGTTGCTAGAAGCTTCCCATAAAAAATAGATGTCTTCAACCAAGGAAATAAAGGACTCAAAAATCTACACTGAAAGGTTGGTTGACTGAAAATTCTTTACAAGTTTAATTCATTGATTATGAAGAATATCAAGATGAATATATGAGATAATTTTTGTGTTTCAAAACCAAAGAGTCAAGATCCCATTTATCCTAAATGTCTTATAGATTTATATGATTCAGTAAGTTTTTATGAGGAAGTTGGAAGGGATAAATTTTCATTCAAAAGCTATAGGAAAAAATATTCTGTTCGTTTTAATATGGTAGAAAATATTCTAGGAATACCGTTTGAAGGTGAGGAAATTTTTTTCACTCAAAAGTTTCCAGATTAGTTAGGAAGTTTGGAGAAGGAAATAGAAATTTAGTGCCTTGAATCAAAAAAGTAAAGTCACCTAATATCAACCATCTATCATCAAACTTCATAATGTTAGCCTTGTGGTTACAAGGTTTCCTTATTATGAGAAAGGGAGACATGGACTCCTTAAAGAAAAGTAAAAACATTAAATTTTATTTTCTAGTTAACATGAGGAAGGTAAATCTTGTGAAGTACATCCTCCTGACTATCACCAACATCAAGAATGAAAATCTAAAGTCACAAATTATCATGTATTTGATGATCTTATCAAATATCATAGTACTTTTCTTATAATCCTTCAAAATTACATATAGTTCTAAACCAAGAACTTTTAAGATATGGTTGATCAGTGATGATAATTTAAGAAGGAAGAAATTTAGATTTAATATGAAATCAGGTCAGTTTTATGATCTTTCTGAAAGTGAGATTAAATCATTATCCCTGAAAAGGGAATTAAGAGAAACTTACAAGAAAACAAAGAAGAAGGGAAAGGAAAAAGAACCGGAACCCAAGGAAAAAGAAGCTGTTCCTGAAAGTCAGTCAGCTCCTCCAAAACCAAAAAAGAAAATAACATTCCTTGATGAAGTAGTAGAGAAATGGGGGGAACAGAAGAAAAGAAAGAATAAAGGAGATCCAAGATTTGGATTAGATCCAGATGAGGCAAAATCCTTTAAAATTCAAGCAGCTGAAGAGCTTGAAAGGAAAGAAAAATAGAAGAAGCTGAAAAAGAAAATGTCTGAAGATGAGTTCGTCCAAGCACTTATCAAGGGAACTGAGAAAGCCTTTGAACAAATTAAGGTACCAGAATCATTTCTCAAAGAACCAGTACCAGTAGAGACTCAGGGAAAGAAATTTTCAATTCTAAAAATTGATGTAGAAGAAAATATAGTTCAGGAAGAATATGTAGAATAAGAACTAGAATAATAAGAAGATGAGAGTGGTGATGTGATAAAGAAAATGGAAGAATATCATGAGAAGGAAAGTCCTTCTAAAAAGATTTCAATATGGACTTCTCAGGTTGAGTCAACAAAAATTATTTCCTAAGGAAAAGTTGATGATGGACATGAAGAGGTTAATAAACCTTCTGATGATGAGAGTAGAAACCATGATTTTATTCAACCTGATGTTGTTAAGGAAGATCCTGAGAAACAAAAGGTTTATGAAGATAAAATAGTCCAACTTTTAGATAGTGATCATGAGTCTCCAAGGGTAGAGAAGATTATTTCCAAATTTAATAAAGGAAAATAGGTGTTTGTCAATATTTCTAATAATGATGTGGTGGTCAAGTGTGAGAAGGATTATGGAGGTTCATCCAAGAGGAACTCTGAAGAGCTAGATAAAGAATCCTCTTCTGCAAGGGAATCAGATTCCGAATCTTCATCTTCAATGGGTCAGGATTTCGTGGTGTAGTATTTGAAGAAGTTATTGAACAAAATACCCCTAATTCATAGTATTGATTTGAGATTCTAGTTTCTTCAACACTCTTTCAATCAATTTTTTTTTTCATTAAGCATGCTCATAGAAAAATTCATCAAGTTTGAGGCATATTTCCAAACATTCCTTATTGGATATGATGATCATAGGAGATCATGTAAGGAAATAACAATGTGGTCTAAAAGAATAATTGAATACTTGAGAATTCTTAATGAATTTCAAGATTCAGTGAAAGAATATTTTGATAAGTTAGATGATAGAATCAAAAACCTTATAACAAGTTTTTCATAAAAGCCGAATCTTGAGAAAGTAGCCTGGAAGAAAGATGATAAAGATTTGAATGGGAAGTTAAATTCAGTTGCACTAAATTTGACGAGATAAAGAGAACTTATGGAAGAGTTATAAGAAAAGTTCAATCAGCAATAATAAGTAGTGAAGTATCAATAAGAAATAATAAATTCTCAAGATGAAAAAACGAAGGCTCTGGAAAAGAAAAATCCCGATCATGAAATTTTTCTCAAGTGGTTTGAGGAAGATTATAAGGACCTCTAGAAGTTAAAGGCTATCCTGAGGAAGATCATACCAAAGGAAAATAAGGAAGAGTGATTTATGGGACATTAAAATATTTTGTTTTATTTTTACAATGTGTAAATTCTTCCTATCATAATGAATTTTTTTATCCTTCATTTGTTTTGTTCTATATAGTTCTAATCATTTAGGTACCATATTTTAAATATCTTTATTAATTTTTTAAAATCAAAAAGGGGGAGAAAATAATTATTTAAATAATACTACGTATAAAGAAGACAATTCCCTAAGTAAGGAGGAGTTTAAGTAAGGGAGAGTATACATAAAGAAGACATTATTATGAAAGAAAAAGTAAATCTCTCTAAGGAAGTCAAGAATATGATCCTTAAGGATTTGAAAATATAAGGGGGGGGGGTTATTTGTATTCACTATGGTTCGTAGATAAAGGGAGGTACGATTTTTCTTTTAAAATTCATAAAGAAAATTCTTATTCCTTATATTCTTTTTGGAAAGGGTTGTTTGTGCTTTCCAAAAAGGGGGATATTGTTTAGTCAATAATGTTTATTTACAATTTTTTCATTCATCTATGTTTTGAAAATAAAAAACACCTTATCTTAAGGAAAATTATCTTTCCATAAGGATTATTTTTTTAAGGAAATTTTCCTTTTTCTAATGAAAATTTTTATCCTTAATCTAGTTTTAATCGTCTCATTTTATGACCATTCAAAACCAAAATAATTTTATTACTAAGTCAAAAATTTGTATCCCTATCTAAAACCTCAGAATCTTATAAGTCCTTGGATATAAAGTATTCTACTTTTAGACTCTGAATTCTTTGAAATTCAAACTCTGAATTCTCTGAAATTCAGACTCAAAATTCTTTGAAATTCAGACCCTGAATTCTCTAAAATCTAGACTCGGAATTCTATGAAATTCACACTTCAGATTCTCTAAAATTCAGACTCCGAATTCTCTGAAATTAAAACTCCAAATTCCTCATAATTCAGAGTCCAAATTCCTCAGAATTCATACTCCAATTTCTCCATTATTCAGACTCCTAATTCCTCATAATTTAGACTCTAAAAACTATAGATGTGAGATTCTGAATTCATTGAAAAATAGAATCTGAATTTCCATGTTTTCTAGAATCTGATTGTTTATTCATTTAGATTCTAGATTCCATTATTCTTTAGATTCCAAGTATTCATATTCGGTTAAGATACTTCATTTTCCTTACACATGATTTTATTATGAAATAATGTCATACAATTTGTTTCTATCTAACTATTGGTTGAGTGACACATGTATAGGTCTCTATGAAATTAAAGGGAAAATATGAACATTGGAGGAAGGAGCCAACCATTGATGTTTTTTATATAAATAGAAGCTCATTTGAACGAGATCAATATCAATCAAGATTACATGTTGTGAAGTGATTTCAAGAGAGAGAAAGAATCTCATGCCTTGTTCGTTTTGTTAACATCTTGTTCAGTAGTGAAAACCTTGTTCAGCTTGCTTCGTGCGACTATGATTGATGTTGAGTACAATCTAGGGATTTTGGGGATAGGAAGGTAGAGGTTCCAAATACCTTAAAGTTCGAGGGATTACAGGCATATAAAGACAGACACTAATATTATTATCGAGGGCTTACCCTAGTGTGGGTAAGACATACTTTCTTGAAAGTATAAATCAAGGGAACTCTATCCAATATTATTGGATACCCTAATCTTTAGGTTAAAATATTTACTACCTGTTAATTGTTCTTGTTTCATGTTTTTTTCCACTGTATTTTGATAAAGAAAGAAAGTACAACTTTCTTATACTTTCTTCTACTTTACTTACTCTGATAAATAAGATTCTATACGCTTTAAGGTAGAATCTTTCTCTAAGAAATTTTTACTTAAGTTTCTTTTCCAGATTCAGATTTTCGGATCCTATGTATTTTTATTTCATAGTTAATAATTAAAAGAGGCTTTCTGAATTTACCTTGTTTATCTTTGTTAAACATATTTTTCCTTAAGGTTAAAAATGAATGTTTTTAAACTTAAAATTCACCTCCCTCTTGTAATTGAGCATATATATATATACTATTTCGATCCTACAATGAACATGAGCCATATTCAGTGGAAGTGCAAGCCGATAGGCCATAGATCCTATGCGGTCAAGGATATCAAGTGGGACAATATACCTTGGGATTAACTTCCCATTCTTTCCAAACTATATGACTCTCTTCCATGGTGATATTTTAAGTAAGAATTTATCTCCAACTTCGAACTCCAAGTCCCTTAGATGGTTGTCAGCATAGTTCTTTTGCTGACTCTGAGCATATTTGATATGTTTCTAGATGAATTGAATCTTCTCTGTCATCTCTTGCACTAGATTAGGTCCAAGTAACTTTCTTTCTCCAACTTTATCCCAACAGGTTGGAGTTATACATCACTTTCGATATAGAACTTCATTTTACGCCATCTGAATACTTAAGAGAAAGCTATTGTTTTATGAGAACTCAACCAATAGGAGATGCTGATTCCATCCACCTTTGAATTCTATATAGAAAGCGATTAGCATATCTTTAAGCATATGAATAGTCCTTTTATATTGGACATCAGTTTGGGGGTGATAGTCCACGCTACAATTTAATTTAGTACTCAAAGCTTGTTGAAGACTCCTCCATAATTTTGATGTGAACCTTGGATCATGACCAAAGATAATTAAGAGTGGAACACCATGCAGTCTCACCACATCCTTCACATATATCTTTTCAATTTTTTCAAGATAGAGATATTCCCGAATAATGATAAAATGGGAATTTTTGGTGAGTCAGTCAATCACAACCCATATCGCATTATTTACTTTTGACATCTTCGGGAGACCCGTGACAAAGTCCACAGTGGCATTCTCCCATTTCCACATGGGTATAGGCAACAGTTTCATCACCCCATTTCAATTTTTTTCTCTACTTTAACTTGATGACATAACAAGAACCTTGCGATATATTCCACAATATACATATTCATGTTATCTCACCAGAAGTGTTCATGGAGATCTCGGTACGTCCTAGTGCTACCAGGATGGATAGATAATGTTGATCTATGTTCATTGTAAAATAACTCCATATTTATCCTAGGTGATGAAGGAACACAAAGTCATGTTACAAACTGAATCACACCATTATCATCGATATGGAACTCTTGAAACTTCCATTCTATTACTGCATTCACCTTCTTTTGTAACTCCAAATCATCCCTTTGTTCCTCCTTAATAATATCTTGGATTGATAGTTGCACAATCATTTGGGAAAGGTAGGATGTATTCCCTTCCTTTATCATTTCCAAATCCATACTTTACATATCCAATAAGATAGGGTCTTTCTCAATCCATAACATGGATAGAGTAGTAAGTTATTTTCTACTTAGTGCATTAACTACCTTTTTCTCCAATCTAGGATAGTAGTGAATAGATAAATCATCGTCCTTGATTAGCTCTAACCATATCCTTTGATGCATGTTGAATTCCTTTTGTGTGAATATAATCTTTAAGATCTTGTTTTTGGTTTATGTGTCTCAATTCTCACCATAAAGGCAGTGCCGCTAGATTTTCAATGAAAAAATCATGGATTCCAGCTCTAGATCAAGTGTCAGGTAGTTCTACTCATGTATCTTCAACTTCCATGAGGTGTAGGCTATCACATTATCATTTTTCATGAGTTCACAACCCAATCCTTTCTTTGAACCCTCACTATATATCACCAAACTTTCGCCACTTTTTGGTATTGTGAGTATAGGTATAGTGATCACCCTTCTCTTTATCTCATTGATGCTTCCCTCACATTCTTCCATCCAAACATACTTTAACCCTTTCCTTGTTAACTTAATTATCAAGATTTACAATCATGATAAATTTATCACAAAACATCAGTAGTACCCATATAATTTAAGAAAACCATGGATTTATGTGACACTAGATGGTATGGGATATTCTTCAATCACATTTTAATTTGAAGGTTCCACATAAATTCCCTCACTTGTGATCACATGTCAAAAGAATGGGAATTTCTTTATCCAAAAGTCATACTTGTTGAACTTGGATTACAAATTCTCCTTTCTCAATGTCGCCAACACAAGTCTTATATGTTCTTTATATTCCTCCTTTATCTTAAAGTAGATGATAATATCATTGATAAACACTACCAAAAATTTGTTGAGGTAATGTCTAAAGACTCTATTCATAAAATCCATTAAGATTGAAGGGGAATTAGTAAGTATGAATTGGATAACCAGAAACTCCTATTTCCCATACCTTGTACAGAAGGCATACTTATGAATATCTTCCTTCTTCACCTTCAGTTGATGATATATAGAATGAAGATCCACCTGTGACAAGTATTGATCTCCTCTTAACTGATCAAACAAGTCATCAATCCTTGGAAGAGTATACCTGTTCTTTATGGTGAACTTTTTGATTTCCTAATAATCGACACACATCCGCATTGATCCATCCTTCTTCTTCACAAAGAGCATAGGTGCACCCCAAGGTGATACACTAGGGCGTATGAATGATTTGTCTAAATTCTCTTATTGTTGCTTCTGTAACTCCTCCAGTTCGATAGGATCCATCCTATAGGGACAATTTGAGATAGGATTAGCTCTGAGTATGAGTTATATTGATAACTCTACCTCATGATATGGGGGAAGTATGAGTAACTCTTCAGAAAATACATCTCCATATTCCCTTATGATGGGAATTTCTGCTAGGTTGAAAATTTTCTTTGACTCAACCATTTGGGAAATCTATTCTTCTTTATAGGGTATCAACACCCACACCGTTGAAGGGTTTTTCAAAGGAGACTCATGATTTTATTTGTAGTTGTAGAGGATAATGTTATGGTTCAGAATATGAAATGATATTTCCTTTTCCTGAAAGTTGATATGTGATCTATATAATGAGAGCCAATCCATTCCCATTATAGCATCGAATTCCACCAAGGAAAGTATTATGAGATTTTCTGGAAGAATCTTACCACATACACCAACAAGAGAAGATTCAAACACTTGGGTTGCAATGATTCAACCACTGGGTGTTTTTATAGATATATCTACTTCAAGATTTCAGTGCTTCAATTCTATAGTTCTAGAAAACTTCCAATATTTGAAGGAGTGCATAGAACCAGAATCAAATAAGACTTTTTCCATAATTGAGTTAATAGGAAGTGTACCTTATACAACTTAATTATCTTGATCCAATTATGTAGTAGTGATGGAATAATAATTCCCTCATTTATTTTGATTTTGTAGTGGCTGATGCTGATTAACCCCAAGGACTCGAGGTTTAGTGCACTAACTTGCATAGTTCCATTTCTACCTACAATTGTAGCATTGAACCATGGGCAGGGCTCCCCTTTATTCCACTAAATTATCCTTTATTATCATGTATTTTCACCACTCTTTATCAGTATTTCCTTCTCTCCCACACTTGAATCATTTCACCATCCCTTTGTGGTAGTTCCCATGATGCAACTTCCCACATTTTTGGCATGTAGGTCATTGAGTTTTCTTCCCAGCTTTATCATTAGATCCTCTAGCTTGAAACTCCATCCTTCGTTTCTTATCACTATGGCCATGGGACCATTATCAAAACTCTATCTACACTTTGAGGACATACCAAACAACTTATTTATAACTCCCAAAGTCTTGAATTGTAAGAGCCTTTTGAAGGTCTGGTTTTAATCCACTAAAGAATCTATCAAGTTTTCTATCATTTTTGATAAAAAAAACCAAAACTTACCTTGAAATCATTATGAAATTCACTTCGTAGGTCATGAAAGATTCTAATTACTTTTTATTGAGCTCTATAAATTCTCTCTCCATCTTTTTATGAAGATTACATGGGAAATAATTGTTAAGAAACATGTTGTTAAAGTCTTCCCATTCCATCTCTTCAATTTCATCACTTGGATTGGTGTTCTTAATAAAAGCCCACCTTTGATCGGTCTATCCATCTAGACATTAAACGGATAGTGTCACCTTCTACATCTCAGAATAGTGAAGAAAAAAAAAGATATTCTCCATGAATTTAACCCACTATTTTTCAACTTGTGAATCAGAAGACCCACTAAACATCAGTGGTCATTGCCGCATAAAACACTAGACAACCAGTTTCTCCCACATTGGTGAATGAGGACGTTACCCATTATTATGGTTATTGTTAATAACTTGAGGTAATTGGGTAAGAGTCATCATGGTGTTCTGAAATACACCTCCCAAATAATTTGGGATTCCATTCAGGCAATCGTTTCATTGTCCCTCGCATGGGTGGTTGGCTTGGTTTCTGCTGGTTCCCACCATTTTCTAAAATAGAAAATGTTAGACCAAAACATAAGTAAATAGGTCGTGATTAAATAACTTATTAATTTGTTCAATTCTCACTAAAATAATAACTTATGGTATCCCTATTTAAATCTTCTTGTGTGAATATTTGTACTTAGTCTCATACTAGATGTTTTCTCTAAGGTTCACTAATCCTAATTCCCAAATAAACTAAAACTTTCCTCTGATACCAACTATAGAGACCCTGCCTTTTCTTACATTAATACTATATATTTATAAATATAAACAACATAATAGTATTACACCATGTGGATCCAGAGGTTTTGTGTCTTGAAAAAACTAGGACAAAACATAACATTGAAAACATAAAACATAAAAATTTATTCAATTCATTCCTCTCCAGCCTCTTATTATCCCTTGTAATCTTCTTAGTACACATAATCACCTGAGGATATACATAAAAATGGATGAGATAAAATCCCAGTGAGAGGATAGATATGAACAATATATCATGGGGTGAGAATAATCATAACATAGGCAAAGGATCATGAACATGGGAGGAATCATTAATAAAAGACTCGAAATGTGGAAATGCATAAATAATTAAACATCATGCCTTAGTGGTAAAATACCCCACATAGTTGTGAAAAAAGATAGAATAATGTTCACACATAATTTCACTTTAACTCATGAGATTCATCAATTTACTCAATTCATTGGAGTGCTGTATAATTCTGGGTGCACCTTTCATATTCAAACATTCATTTTGTGCTATATAATTCTAGGCGCACTACTCACATCATAACATTTTCATTATCATAAATGACACATAGAAAATATATATAAAATGAACATAAATAAACCATGTAAAGTAATTGGTTTCATCTCATAAGAACACATTCATAAACTTTGGGTTCCCAAAAAGAAATAGTAAATGGCATACTAGATACAAGAACCATCAACCTTGATTTAGAAGTAAAAGGTGTGATTTTGAAAGAAGAGTTCTTTTGGAAAAAAATTTGTATGACATAAAATCTAGTGTAAAATAATTATATACCAAAAAAATTAACAATAATGATGAAAAAATTACTTTTAAGGAGCAATCATACCAAAAATGGAATGAAAGAGGGAGAACCCAAAGAAAGTTAGTTGGGTTCGAGAATTTCCCCTCACCTTGTATCTACATGATTTATTTAATTTAATGTCATATATAACCACATTATATTCATTAATTAACAATTAAAAAAAAATTTATACATTAATAAGATTAATTAATGTTTTATTAGGTTCATTGATGGGACTTTGGATGAGTTATAGTGTTTAAATTCATTATTAGGGGCTGTTTTTTATAGTTTTCTTAAACGGTTCACTTGTATTCATGAATGGAAGTTCATGTAGAACATGGATAAACATAAAGAAATGATATTTAATTTTATTAATGATATTAAAAGAGTTTAAATTATCCTATAATTAATTATGTTATATACCTTGTGGATGAATCATTAGGTAAGAATTTAATGATGATCGTTTGGGTTAATTAGGGCGGTTTTTCAACCACAACGAACTTGTTTTATTTAATAATTTATTACTATATACATTAGTTAGTTCTAGAAAATTAAATAGGATATAATAAATATAACATAATCTTTTTCAACAATAAAAATATTTTCATTACTAGATCTGAAGTTGGTAAAGTAAAATGAAAACATGTCATTCTTGAAGGTGATAAATTAACACCTCACAAACAAAATTTTCCTTTCTAAAATAAAAATATGGGGATAAGGGGGTTGGATGATATATTATCCAATTAGTATAATAACATCAAAGTATATTTAAGATACTAGATTTACCATACCATGTGTATGAGTATAGGTGGGGATATATTAAAAAAAGAACTTGAAATTGAAAGGAAATTAAACGAAAAGAGAGAGTGCGGAATTACCTCTTGAATCATCCTTAACACACCTTGGATTGGTATTTTAATGAGACCAGAAGAACTTTGGACTTGGGGGAGTGGATACGGAAAATTTCTAGGAATATTTTATAAAAGTATTGAATGTTTAGAGGTGTGGGGAAATGAGGGTGTGAATGTTGGTATTTATAGTGGATGGGAGAGGAGTTTTCTCATTATTATATTCATTAATTTATTATTTCTCCAAAAGACACGTAATAGTGATTATTCCATGGCCAAGAATAGTAATTAGTTTATGTGAGTTCGAACCAATTGGGCATACATCATAAGAACATCATACATGACTCTATAATTAATGTATTTAGCTTATTTTGTAAATTATAGCATTAGACTATTCTTAAAAAATTCATGTATTTCAAAATAATACCAACAATTTACCCTTACTATTTTTCAATGTGTAGAATATAAAAATAAAATCCATTTTTCAAAAATTATTTTCTAATTATTATTAATTTAATTTTTAATTAAAATCAAAATTTACTTGAAAAATAAAGATTTTAAAATTAAAACTAATTTTATAATGCTTTCCAAAATTACACGAGGTCTTATAAAATTATCTTAAAACCACAAGATATCAAAATTTTAATTTATTAAAACATTTTAGAAGAATATTTTTTATATTAAATTAATTAATTAATTATAATTAATTATTTACAACTTACAAAAATACCATTACTTTTACTATGGTCATATTGTCATTTATAAGATGCCTAAATTTTATTTAATCATTCATGGGTGAGGATTCTATTTTTTTGGGTGATTAACTATTCATAAGGGTCATATTACTTTTCATAAGGGTGGGTTACTATTCACCAAAAATTATTTTTGTTCTATAATACTCCAAAAAATCACCTTGAATGCAACCCTTCGAAATTAAAAACATAGAAGTGGAAAAATTATGTTTAATGATCACATAATATTTAGTATCATGATATGTCACTGTTCTTCCTAATGTGATTATACTATAAGGCATAATCATAAGAAGGGAATTCCATTGATAAAGCTTTGGGTAATTACACACACCATCCAAGATTACTTTGTCTCTAAATAAGTCCTATAAAATATTGTTGATTTTGGAAAAGTAAAGCTAGGAAAACCACTAGAACAATTGACATGTGTTTCATCTGCCACTTTAGAGAAATAAGGTTAATGGTAAGAAGTTACCAGTAAGAGTAAACATAAGTTTAATGATTGGATAACTTGAAAAACATTCAATCAATCTCATTCCATCCTTAGGGAATAGTTAAATCAACCAATTATGCCCTCTATTTCTTCTGTTATGGTATGCAAAAAATTATCAACACCACAATCTTCCAATATCATATCATCCAAGAAATAACATAACCAAATAAAAAATATCAATTATATGAGGCTGATACTATAACGATGTTGAATCCAGTTCTGAATCTCTTAGATTTCATGTCTCCAATTCTGAGAGTATGGGTACCATCCCACCAGATGGTTCTATGGGAATTGCCCCACCAGAAAAAATCCTCACAAGAAAAAGAATTAATATTAATATCCTTTATGTAATTCACTTAATGGGTACCTTCTATAATTTTAAGAAAGGCTAAGGACCTGAATTTCCTATTTCAGATCTAGAAACATGGTGTAGCGACCATATAATCCAAACATAAAGGGAAAGACATAGTTCTGGAAGAAACCAATATTTTAGCCACATCCTCACTAGAGTTCTTTATGATGTCAAGACTCATATAAGAGCCCCTAATTGAGAATGGGAAGATCAAGGAAATACACCCCCATTATCTAAAATTCTTACATACCCAATTATTTTGGAACATCAATCAGAAGTGGTAGAATAATCTCATCATCCCATATAGGTGGAAATAACTATCTATCCAAATAAAACAACATGAGTAATTCCCTAAACATCTGTTTAACCATGTTACTTGTTTGGTTCAATAAATTCATCCCCTAATGTTTGGTTTAGATAGAAACAACCCATGTGACCGAATAAAACCATGGTTCCAAAATATAAAATCCTAAAATAGTTAGCTATAGTTCCATCCATGCTAACAATTTTGGATACTTTTAATTAATCAAAATATCTTTGTGAAGCACTTGTAGAGGATCTACTGGTCCCTTATTAGTTAAAAGATGAAGTCAATACTACTGAGGTTTACCATGTAGATCTTAAACCAATGGAGTGCCATGCACTTATCTTTTTTATAGAATGAGAAAAAGATGCTGTGATTCAAGGACACATCAATACCTTGTATGTATTAGGAAGATTATATGACATTGATATCAGGAAATATTTCATTGATAATAGCCTAGGAGTTAATCTAATTATAATATTAACACTTTATAGATTATGATATATATGAATCCATATTTTATCATTCCCCTATAACATTTTAGAGGTGTGATAGGAGTGAATAAAAACCCCTCATTTGGACCAAGTATAAGACAAAATTTTGGTACCAAATTCCAAATTTGAATTATTATTAGTCTAGTAGGATATAACCTTCAATATTTTTCTAGGAAGGTCTTGGTTACAAAAATATGCAGTGATCCATTCTTCATATCACCAATTCATCAAATACAATTTCAATGGGAAAATTGGTTCATTACATAGTGAAAAATATGAATTTAAATCCTATGAATATCAATACATTGATACGAGATTTTACCAAATGGAAGGGAAATAACCCATGACTGAAATCTACTATCCATATTTTTATATTTTCAAATAATACTTTTAATGGCTAAGTGTGAACCGTAACAGATTAATCCAAATAAAAACGACCAGCACAGTCCACCTTCCCAGAATCCAAAAATGCATGCCATCAACAAAAGTCCCAAATTCAAATTTCAAAAAAAAGACCAACCG
Organism: Viscum album; assembly: GCA_963277665.1. Lineage (NCBI taxonomy): Eukaryota > Viridiplantae > Streptophyta > Magnoliopsida > Santalales > Viscaceae > Viscum > Viscum album. Next base: position 1,297,590,407 of record OY728140.1, on the reverse strand, counting down.
GTCCTCAGACCATGTGTTTTACCATAATCATTCCACTTTAATGGTAGTGCCTCCTCGGGTCGCGTAACCATCTAGTCATCACCATCCATCACCCCATCACCGCTGTCGATGTCGTCGTTCAACCACCGCACCCACCAGAGATCGTCCAAGCCTGTCGAAGACACCGAAAACCATCCCACCATGCCGTCAGCATCCCACATCGCACCAATGACCACCAAAAACAAATCTAGCTCACCAAATCGAAGAACAATTGACACGGTATCGTTGAGAACAACCCGACGGCCACCACTATATCCAAACAAGCACAAAACCAGACACGAACAACTAAAATAACCGATGAGTAATAACTTGGCTCAGTTTACTACTTCAAATGGTATGGAATGAACCTAGTTAACCCATTCATGGAGATAAAGAATTCATATGTACTTTTTATCAACTATATATAAAATGAAATCTCAAAATTAGGCATGAAATCATCTATCCTCATGATATTAGTCATATCCACTAAACCCTCTAGCTTTGACATAATATTTAATCCTACCACCGATAGAGAAATTTCCAGAGAAATTGTCCACAATATATATCTAAGACTTTATCTAACCCCAATATAATTACTTGAACATGAAAGAATTATTTTGAAACTATTGGAAAATAGATTTAGTCATGCCTTAGGATCTTTCAAATTTTTATCTTTCCTCTTACAGTTAATATTCCCCTTCATCACCCATCCATCCTGATACAGTTATTGAATAAGAGGAAGAAAAAGACGAAGAGGAAGAGGAATGGGAAGAATAAGTGGAAGAGGAGTAGGAATAGGAATAGGAAAACAACCTTATATATGCTCCTATAACAACTGAAGTATGTGTCTCTAACATTATTCACGAACTCCAACAAATAAATCTGGGAACAAAAAAGAATCTGCAGTAGACACTAAGAAGTGCAGACATATCCTATGATGAACAAGTGGTATATGAATCTTTATTAAAGTATCACTGAGATATATTTTCTTGAAATTATATATAAATTCCTGGCCATGATTCTGAGGTATCCATCCACCTTTTGGCTCTGCCACAAGATCATCATGGTTTCAAGTAGGTAGCTAGAAGAAGAAAAAAAAAATCATATTTCCAAATTAAAATATGAAGTTGATAAGATAATAAAATCCAACATAATTCTAGAATTCCATTTTCTAACATGAATTTCCAATATTATCCCTATAAAGAAGATGAATGGGAAGATTAGAGTGAACATCAAATTTATATATCTCAACTAGCAGTGTCCAAATGATGACTTCTCAACTCTAATTATAGAATTTATAATTAATTCAATTAATATATACCATGAACACTCCTTCATAGATGGATATTTAGGATATAAAAAAAATCCAAATGTCCTGTAAAGATGATGAATCCACTGCCTTCAATGAACCCCAATGAGTATATTTCTATCAGGTGATGCCCTTTTGCATAATTAATGCTAGTTCTATATACCAATGCTCCATTCATCATATCTTTAAACCCTCTATGTGTAAGTATATTGAGTGCTATATTGATGATATAGTGGTGAAATCATGGAAAGTTTCTAATCATACTGATGATCTAATGGATGTTTTTAGTAAATTGATACATTATATCCTAAAAATGAAATTTTTTATGTGATTTGCTGTTACCTCATTATTTTTTCTTTTCTTCTTAGTAGAAAATTTTGTGGTTGAAGTCGGTCCTAAGAAAAAAAATTCTGTCCCTGACATGTCACCTCCTTATAACCCTAAGGAGTTGAGATGACTATAAAAATTCATTTCCTACATTTGATGCTTTATAGTAAATGTTTTGGGTAAGTGTATTCCCTACAACATGTTAATGGAAAAGGGGGTCACTTATCAGTGGAATGATGACTATCGAGAAGAATTTAATAGTATCATGAAATATATCTTGTGTCCACTTGTGATAATCCTACATGTAAAATAAATACCACTCATTTTTTATGTGAAATATTTTGAGAGATCACTGGATACTTTAATCACACAAAATAATGACACTGAGAATGAAAATATATATTATTACCTTATTTTAACTAAGATCAATACTGATACTCATTATTCTTATATCATGTAGAACTATCTACATTTAATATCTACTATTCATTAACTGAGACACTACCAAAATCACCATGAGGTCCATTTGATTTTTTGGAATGGCCTACTCAAATATATCCTCAACCGTCACATATTGACTAGAAATTTGGAATGGTGGAAGGTTATCCTGTAGTAATTTGATATTCAATACTATTTTACTATGTTTTCAATGTTGGGGTGTGTATCATCAATGTTGGTGTCCACCACTATAATGGATGGTGATGTTGGATCCTTGATCGAAATAAGATGATGGGATGTAGGTTCTTCCTTCCATGGATTCCTCCTTGTAGTTCATCATATATTCTAGGACCACCTTATAGATTTGAGTCATGTTTGTGAAACTCATTATTGATTCCATCTCTTTATGGATGATGGTTAATTACACTACTTCTTTCACAATGTGGAAGCAACCTTACATCAGATTAGATCATAACATCAGGCATTTCTGGGCATCACTAGATGTTGGGAGTGTTGGGAACCAATAGTTCTTCTTATTTAGAGGGCATATAATATTAGAAATCTTAGGCATATGACCCATGGAATCCCATGTGATCCATGAGTTATTTGAAACCAAGGGAATAATACTTCCAAAGACCTTCACCTCCAGAATCTCATACTTATGCATGGGGTAGGTAGTATGGACCATGGAACAAGTTCTACATCCTTTGGAAACGGATCAGAACATCTGGATGAGAATGATCAGGGCCTAATTTTAATGTCATGTAGAGATGGATAGCTGATCAGAACACCCCATGTATGTGGATTAAGGAGGTTCGTCCCTAGGAGGGATGATGACACACCTAGTTTGATGGGTGAGAATTCTTGTTGAGGTGAACCCTGAATGGATGGATCAAAATGCTCCTATAGATGAATCCAGAATGTGTGTCCCTGGGAGGGATGATGTCACACCTGGGTTAATGGGTGAGAAATACCCTTGAGGTAAACCCTAGGTGGATAGATTAGGATTCCTCTTGAGACTAATCCAGAAGGTTGATCAGAACATCCCTTGATGTAGATCTAGGAGGTGTATCCCTATGAGGGATTATGTCACACTCGGATGGAATGGATCAGAACAACCCAGGATATGGATCTAGAATGTTGATCAGAATTCTCCTTGATGGGGATCCTGGAGGTATGTCTCCAGGGGGAAGGATTTGTGTCCTTATAAGGGACTATTTCACACCAGGATAGGATGAATCAGAACACCCATTGAGATGGATCAAAAATTCTAATCAGAACACCCCTTGAGGAATATTAGAGAGGTGTGTACCTAGAAGGGATAATGTAACCTAATAATGGTTGGATTAGAATTCCCCTTAAGATAGATCCAGGATGGTTGATCAGAATTCCCCTTAAGATAGACCAGGGAGGTGTGTCCCTAAGAGGGATGATTTCACACCATGATGGTTGGATTAGAACACTTCTTATGATGGATCCAAGATGGTTGATCAGAATGACCCTTAAGGTATATTAGGGAGGTACTTCCCTGGGATGGTCACCTAAATTAACCCTTGGTCTATTTTCCCCTTGAGTAAGACCTGAAGAGTTTGACCAAAATTCCCCTTGATGCAGATCTGAGATGTGTGTCGCTATGAGGGAGAACCTAAGTTTACCATTGGTTGGGATTCCCCTTGAGGTGGACATGAAATGTTGATTAAAAGGCCCCTTGAGGAAGATCAGGGAGGTGTGTCCCTATGAAGTAGTACCTAGGTTTACTATTGGTCGGGATGCCCCTTGAGGAGAACCCATATAGTTTGATTAGAATGCCCCTTGAGTTAGACTAGGGAGGTGCCTCCCTATGAGAAAGTGCCCAAGTTTATAGTTTTTTGGGATTCCCCTTGAGGTGAAACTGAATTGTTTGATCAGAATGCACATTGAGGCAGATCAGGGAGCTATGTCAATAAGATGTAGAACCTAATTTTACCATTGATTTTGATTCCCCTTGAGGTGAACCCAAAGAGTTTGATCCGAAAACTCCTTGAGGAAGATTAGGGCGATTCGTACCTAGGAGGGAGAACTTATGTTTACTATTGTGCTTGATTCTACTTGAAGAAAAACTGAAGTATTTTATAAGAATGCCCCTTGAGGTAGACCGGGGAGTTCCATCTCTAGGATAGATCACGTAAGTTTACCGTTGGTTGGGGAACCCCTTGAGGTGGACTCAAAAGGTTGATTAGAACACCCCTTGAGGAAAATTAGGGAGGTTTGTCCTTAGGAGAGAGGACCTAATTTTACTGTTGGCTGGGATTCCCCATGAGTATAATTCAAAGAGTTTGATCAGAATTCCCTTATATTTGGATTAGGGAGGAGTGTCCCTAGGAGAGAGCACCTAATTTTACCATTGTTTGGGATACCTCTTAAGGGGAACCCGAAGAGTTTGATTAAAACAAAACTTGAGGAAGACCAGGGAGGTTCATTCCTAGTAGGTATCACATATGTTTACCATTGGTTGGGATTGAACCTTAAGGAGGCATCTTATGTACCCTATTTAGAGTATAGGGATCAAAAACTCATATAGTTTGATGTTGTAGTTTAAGGTTGTATGATAAGACTAATCCATATATTTTAATGCCATGCAGTAAGTATAATCATGTCGTAAAAAGAAAATTGATGAGGGATGATTTGGGGATTACACATTGAATATTCCCTTCACAAGATAATTTATCTTTGTTAAAATATTATGGGGATTACACATTGAGTTTCCTGGGGTGTGGCTAAGAGCATCGATGGTGTGGTTGGGGATTATGCATGGATGCTGCTCAGGTGACACTATAGGGAAGCAATGATGTGGGCGGTGTTTACAAGTGGGAGCTACCCAGGTTTCTATAAAGAGAATTAATTATATGAATGGGTATTATATATAAGACCTTCCCATCCTTTCCTTCTCATGTGAAGTCACAAGGGAATCCTCTGTTCATTTAATGAGGTAAAACTGCCATTTGACATAATGTGAAAGGATGAGGTGTGTGGGGATTATGTTCTGAAGCTTCCCATTACTTCTTCCTCATGTATGGTAATGAGGGAATCACTTATACGTTTCTTTAGGTAGGATCATAGTTTAAAATAACGTGAATGGATACCATGTACGAGATTATCCAATGAGATTCCCATTTTTTATTCCTCATGCCAGGCCACGAGGTAATCCCATGTTCATTGCCTGAGGTAAGATTATATTTAACATCACATGGAAGGATGTATTGTGTGGGTATATGCAATTAGATACCCATCCATCATCCCCATTTTAGACCATGAGGGAATCTATCATTGATAATGGGTTGAGGGATAAAATTAGGGATTACACCTAATATGGTGACCCAAGAGGGATTCTTGGGATTAGGAGGGATACATGTGGGGATATCACTCTAAGGCTTCCTGTTCACCTTCCTCTTGTTAGTTCATGAGGTAATTTTGAATCGTTGGTGGGTCTAGGTATATGGTTGGGGAATACACCTATTACGGTGTCCCATGGTGGTTTTTTTGTGGTCACATCATGATAATGGAATGAGGAATCTTATGTTTGATGCATAATGCATCTCATGTTTGTCACATGAGGCATCCTATTATTATGATATAAAGTATTCTATAGTTTAAATTCATATAGCGAGGACTACTAAATGTATTATCATGATTATGGCATGAGACATCTTATTATTGACTCATAAAGAATCCCATTATTGAATTATAGGGTATAATACAATTTAATTTCATGTAGTGAGGAATATTGGGAAGAGGGTTCCTAGAAATGGCCAGTGTGGTACTTATGCAAGAACTACCCTTTCTGGTTCAACCTAAAATGAGAGCTAAGTGATGGGTTTTCAAGAGTTTCTTGAGGAGTATATCAACTCAATGTAGAGAGGGAATCCTGGAGGAGAATCTCAACTCACGACACAGGAAAGGGACCAAGAGATGTAGGTTGACTTAATGTGTTTTAGGGGGGGTAGTGGAGTATCTCGAATAATGGTATTGTATGGGGGGTGGGGGGTGGGGACATTGGGGCCATATAAGGTGAAACCCAAAATGTCAATGACTCGACTTGAAAATTTTATGTTGTGACTATCTATTTTTCCTGGGGGGAAGTGAGGGTAGAAAAGGGATCAAGTCAAAGTCCCAAGACTAAATCTCAATAGTGATAATGAGTGGGGGTTCGGGGGTGTAGACCCTACGACATGGACCAGTGAGTATGTTTCCTGATGTTGTTGCGAAAAAGATTGTTCTTTTCATAAAATTAGGGACGTGTTAAATATTGTCCATTTTGTGGAATTAGGTCCACATGAAAGATCAGAATTTTCACACAAATAGGGCCACATGAATGATTGAAATTTTCATGTAAATAGGGCAACATAAAATATTGTAATTTGCGTGAAAGTGTTTTACCTATGAAAAAAGTTTCACGCAATTGTCTTAGTAGGATATTATGCTTTGAGGGACCATACCTAGGTAATTGTGAAAAAATTTGGGACTTGGGGGGTTTTTTCTCAGTTTTCAAATCAAGGTTACATGCATGAGATGTTGGCATAAAGGTCCTCTACTTTGAATGATGGGTAGATAAAGTATTTATAAGAGTTTCTCTATGTCACACTACATTTTTTCATAAAATCATTTATCATGAAACTTTGTGAAAACATGAATTTTTCTTATAGTGGTGGGATCCCTTTCACATGGAACTTCTACACTTGGAATCACCTTTGGTGCACATGAGGATGGTTACATGACATGATTTTGCAGAATATTCCATATTTTCATGAAATATTCCTTTCTTGAATGCAACACTAATTTTTTGTGTGTACGAGACTAGGGTGCACATTTAGGCTATAAGGAACATCTCTTCACATTTTTTTCACAACACAGTTGCACTACCATGAAGTACTTTCATGCACTTTTTGGAAAGTTTCATGACATTCCATCCTTTCTCCCAAAATCTTCACAACTATCTATTTTTAGCATTTTGACTTAAAATGGTCATAACTTTGGATTGGTATCTCCGTTCGGGATTTATGTTTAGTAAAATCAAAGACTTCTAAATGACCTACGTCATTGTTTTATCTTTTTCAACATTTTGTCCCTTTATTAAATGTGTTTTCCCAACTGTAATAGGTATATACCTCTGAAGGTAATTAAAGGGTAGGATTTAACATATTTTCTTATAGATCATCCATCTTTTGAAGAAATGATAGTGAATAATAAACCAATAAATTAATAAATATCTTATGTAAAAGAATCACCAAAGATATGGGAGGTGTATTTTTATGGAACATCTATAATCCCAATAGGAAAAAGGATGGAAGACCCTAGGCTCAATAGATATAACATTCCTTCTTTTTTTAAAAGGATACAAAATTTATGAGGTATAATACCAAGCCCTCATTAAAGGATTATAACTCGAACTACAAGTATCAGTGACCCACCTGAATTTCAAAGGTGATACAAAGTTAGCAATCAAATAAGTCAATGGTGATTACGCTATTAGAAAAGAAGTGACAATACCAATTATTTATTATGTCTAAGGAATGATGAAAAAATTCCCCATGGATACAAAATTGACTCATATACCATGTTTATAAATGTTTTTGGCAGATCTACTATAAAATTTACAAAAAACATTAGAATATCAATACATTGATAAATTGGTCATCAACATTACACAACATAGAATGGTATAAGAATTTGTTCAGAGCAGTATAGAATAAATGAATGAGGATTATTCTATAAAAATTCTAGTTAATCCTAAATTTGGTTCAATTACACCCATCATGAACTACCACTAAAATGGGACTCTTCCATTAGAAAGAGTTAGGAAAGAGAAAATCCAATTACTGGTAGTCAACTTCATTATCTATGATATCTCGGTTCATTATAAGGTTATCTATAAATGAAGTTTGGTAAGATTTATCCTTATATGTATTGATGGATATGATACTATTTATATTACATAATAAGTTCATGCAAGTTCTTGTGGTTCCCATCAATTAGGAACCAATAATCCTCACCCAACAAGGGGGCTTGGGTATTTCTTGCCTTTGATGATTTTAGATTGTACACAGTTCATGAAAATATGTAATTTCTATCAAGTACATACAAATTTCATCCATATACCCTTGATGTTTTTTCAAACCACCAAAAAAAACTTTCCATTCACTAAATGGGGAGTCATTTTTATTGGGTCATACCGTCCCGTTAAAGCTAAATAGTTTAAGTAAAACCTTAATGCTACTGAATTCTTCTACAAATGGTCCGAGACAATACCCCTAATAGAATTATGGACAAAGAATATCATAAATTTAGAAATTTTCACATCATTACTAGATTTTGTGTCCCACAAACAATATTAAGTAAAAAAACCAAATTATATTCTTCGAAATTGTAAAGGTTGTATCAGGAGTGTAACATTGAATCCAATAATTCATCTTGATTTCATACAGTGGAAAATGGGTTGATAGAGGCATTCGTTATCACTATATCAAATATTCTCTAGAAAACATTTGATAAAGATAAGAATTCTTGGAATAATAAACTTGTAAATTCATTGTGTGATTAAGATAATATAACTTTCATGACCACACATGATACCCCAAATTAACTGGTATATGAAAAAATGTAGTGTTTCCTATTGAAGTCCAATTACCTTCACTCGATGTTTCTATTTCTAATAAAATGTATGTATATGAACAATCCCGAAAGTGATTAGATGAATTTTAAAGGCTGGATGAGAAAATTATTCATACCCAACATCATTTAGAAGTAAAAAAAAAAAGAATAACACAAGCATTCAAAAATAATGTTCCCCCTCATTCATTCTTTCATGTAAAACTAGTTTTGTATCTTATGACACCAATGATACCCAAGATGAATCAACTGCATCTAGAACCAATTTTGGATGGCCCTTTTGTATTATATGTGGTCTATAACAATAGTTCATACTCATTGATTACTATGGATGGTGAGAATACTATTACCCCACCAATGCAAGGTTTATCAAGAAATACTTCATCTGATCAACAAAAAAATATATCATCTTTATAACACATTATTAAACTACATAGAGAGGTCCTTGTAACAATAAAATCAAAGGAACGACTAATGGTCCTCATCGTATAATCCTAAATGTCATGACCCATACCATACTAGTACTAATATTTTAAATTGTATGAAATTTTAGTCAACACATGATGTAAAAATGTAGTATTACCCAATGATCTAAGAATAAGATTCCCTAAGAGACAAACCTAAGAAACTTGTATCTCCCACCAGTTTCAATTATGTAACCTTATCATTATATTTTTAAGTATATAAAGTTTATGGTTGATGTTTGGTAGAGTTTGGAGAACTTTTGAGTTGTTTTTAGGCTTTTCCAAAGGTTCATGGTATGGGAAAACCATGAAACACCTACAGGAAATCATGTAGAATGAGATAGGGGCTAAAGGGAAGGCGCAAGGGTGGCACATGATTTGTCCAAACTATGCGTAAGCATAAGAGAAAAATTTATTTTTTGGATAATGGTATTTGGAATGACTGGTGAATAGTTTGGAAATAGTGTGATCCAACGATGCAAGTTTGATTTTTATGATAGTGGCTTTTTCATGGTTAGTATGTGGTTTGTCTAACCGTGTGACTAACCCTGCATGGGTTAAAAGTGAGATCCGAAAATTTTGGATCTCATATGTTTTGGTCTCTAATAACCTTATTTTTCCTTCTATATGTCCCTAAATCAAGATTCTATCTTCCCAAAGGCTGATGAATCTTCTCCCATTAATCTAGATGTGATCCAAAGGCTTCTCTTAGTGATTTGAAGCTGGATTCTCACAGAAAGTGTTCTTTATTGGTTGTTTTTGGTGGTTTATCTTAAATACACTTCTATATCTCTTTTAATTTCATAGATATACATCCATTGTGGGTAGATATAAGATAGTGGATTCCAAATATTATTATATTTGGTCTTGTTTATGATAGGGGAAGAAGTCTATTGTGGGGTTTTGGAGATTCAACCATGTTTTGTGAATGTTTTCGTGTCGATTTTCTATTTTTACCAAACTCTTCAAGGAATGTGGATTTACTCTCAATTTTTCTATTTTGAATATGAATGATTGATTTCAAATTGTTTATTTTTCTTGAAATGGATGGTGAATTTTATGGCAATGATTTCTAAAACACCTCTTGCATGATGGATTGTGGAAACATGGAGATTAGGTGTTTATAGAAAGTTCTTTATTTTATTAATTTTAAAATGTTGATTTTTAAATGTGGTTTTTTCCAAAATTTTTGTAAATGGTTTAATAATTTTTTTCCAATAAAAGTATGGTTTTATTAAAATAAATTGGGTTGGTTGATTTGAAATAGTTGGGTTGGAAGTTTTTCAATAACAGAACTGTTTTATTGAAATGGTTGTTTTTGTATTTGTTATTGGTTTAATGGTTGGTGTATTCATGTGAATTTGATAAAGATAAGGTTAATAAGTTTCCCCCATTATTAGAAGTATGGATATGTGTTAGGGCTCTCCCAAATGAAAATGGTTCACTAAGTGATGAATTAGTGAAATTATGACTCACCACTTGCGAGTATAGGGAGCTTCAAGTTTTCATGAATGGTTGGATGTGTGGATAAGTGAAACAGAATGGTTATGAAAATTTTCTTAATTGATTTTAGAAAGTTTTTTAGTTTCTTTAAATTTAATTTGTGGTTGTTTTGATAAAACTGTTAATATAAAAAATGTTTTTATTTTGATATAAACTATTTTTTTGAAATTGTTTTATATAAATTGTTTTATATAATTCTTATAAAATTTATTATTATAGTGGAATGAGTAGGGATGCTATTGGGGAAAATATACTGAGTTTTTGTACTCACCCCTTCTTTGTTACTATATTTATTTACAGATATTATTCATCGATATATGAGAAAAGGTAAATTATCACACTTATTTAGTGATTCTTTGTGATACTTGGGAAATTTTATGGAGCATAGAGCTTGTTGTAGATTTGTATTTTTTTGGAGTCTTTGGGTATTATTGGTTATGTTTTACACTATTTACCTTTATGTTATGTAGAATTATTCTATGGTACTCTTGATATTTTTGATTGATATAAATAGTTTTACCTTGAGTTATTTTACATTTATTATCTTGCATCATGTAGTAGTTGTATTAAGGCGTGTTTGGTTGGTTGTTTTATTTAAAAGGGAAAATCATCCCCCAATTTTTAATAAATCTCTTGGAATTTATTTCTAGCATTTGGAATATTAGGGATGTATCTTACATCTAAGTAATGTTCCTCTCTCTTGCGGTATTCTTTCCAGTTTTTTGTGTTCCTGATTTGGTAAAGATAGTTAAAGAGGCCCAAATATCCAATGAAGAATGCGTGGCTATGAGGTCAAAACTAAATGGCGGAAATACCATTGAGGGATGAAAGCTAAATGAGAGTTTCATGTTGTGGTTCAGAAATACAATGCTCGTACTTATGGCCTATTAGAAGTAACTTCTTCATGATTACCACCACTCACGATGGGATATTCATCCGGGAATACATAAGATTTATAAAGCATTGAATGCATAGTTTTAGTGGAATGATATGAAAAGAAAGGTAAATAATTTTGTTTCGAGATTATTATCTTTTCAATAAGTTAAGGCATAACATTAGTGAAAAACATGTATTTCACAGTCATTACCTATACCTATGTGGAAATATAAGCAGATAATAGTGGATTTTGTATAAGACCTACCAAGAACAGTTCAAAAACATGAATCCATATAGGCAGTATCCAATCGTCTCAAAAAGTCATATGATTTCATACCTATTAATTAATATCATACGGTGGAGGGCCTATCAAAGATCTATATTCGAGAAGTGTTAAAGAGGCATGGCGTACTAGTTTCAATAGTGTTAGAGAGAGATCAGAGGTTTATGTATCATTAATGGAAATATTTAAAGAAAGACCTTGGGAATAAATTGACCATGAGTATGGAATATCATAATTAAATGGATGGGAAATATGAAAGGATGATACAGACATTGGAATAAATGTTCTAGCCTTTTGTAATGGATTTTGGTCCCTCATGGGAAGAGCATGAAATGTTAGTGGAGTACTCGTATAACAACAATTATGAAACTGTAAAAAAGGGATTCATTTGAATAATTGTATTGGTTTCCTTAATTTTCTCCAATTTGTTGGGTGGAAACAGGTGAGACTTCACTAGTTGGGATTAGCCTTGACCAAGAGACAACTGAGAAGATTCACTAGGAGAGGAAACATTGGAAAATGTCTTGGAGTCCACAGAAATCATATGTAGATCATTACTGATGGTCATTTTCATTAGAGGTGAGCAATCATGTGTTCTTGAGGACATATACATGACTTTGAAATCAATACTTTTGGAAGAAATTATAGTTATATCCTTGATATATAAGACCTTTTATGATACTGGAATGGTTTGGTGATATGGAATATTGTTTTTCATTGCCACCACGATTTAGTGTGGTGCATAACGTGTTCCATGTATGTTAGTTGAAAAAGTATCATCCTGGTCCTAACAACACGATTAAATGGGATCATATTGAACTCGAGTCATATGATTTATTGGTACATATTCCTGTGCAGATTGTGGATAGGTCAGAGAAAGCCCTCGCATGGGAAAATAATCGGTCTTGTGTGTGTTTTGTGGAAACATGGTCAGAATCAAGAAGGGAATTGGGAATGGGAGAAATAAATATAAGATAAATGGCCAAAAATCTTTTAGGGAAATGATGTTTTTATACTTTATTATTATGGAAAGGCTAATGGTGGGGAGAATGTAGCACCCCTAGTTTCAAGTAAGTAACCCTTTCATTATTTTTTAAGTATGTAAAGTTTATGGGTGAAGTATGAGAGAGTTTGGAGAACTATTGAGATGTTTTGGGGATTTTATGAAGGTTCAAAGTTGGTGCACAGCTTGGGAAAACCGTGAAACACCAATAGGAAACCATGAACAATGAGACATGGGATAATGGCAAGGCCAATGGGTGGTACATGGTTTGTCAAAACTGTGCATAAGCCTAGGAGAAACCGTTCCTTATTATATAGTGGGATTTGAAATGATTGGTGCATGGTTTGGAAACTATGTGATCCAACCATGAAAATTCCATCCTTAAGATAGTGTCTTTCCCATGGTCAGATCATGGTTTGTCTAACAGTGAAACTAACCATGCACGGGCTAAAAGTGAGATCCTAAAATTGTGGATCTCACACGTTTTGGTCTCTAGCTCCCTTATTTATCCACTTATAAAGCCCTAACTCGATATTATCTATTCCCAATGGCTGATTAAGCTTCTCCCATCAATTTTGAGGTGATCTGAAGGCTTCTCTTGGTTATTTGAAGCCATATTCTTGCGGTAAGTGACCATTCTTGGTTGTTCTTGGTGGTTTCTCTTAGACCGACTTCTCTATATATATTCATATCTTAGATCTATGAACAGTGTGGGTAGATCAAAGATAGTGTATGCCAAATATGATTATATTTTGAATTTTAATGATAGGGGAAGATATCTAATGTGGGGTTTTGTAGATTCAACCCGGTTTTATGAACATTTTCATGCTGATTTTCCATTTTCATCAAATATTTTGAGGTATATGGATTCACTGTAGACTACTCTATTTTGAATATAAAGGATTTATTTCAAATTAATCAGTTTGATTGAATTGGATACTAAATTTTCTATTCAATGATTTTTGAAAACCCTTTTGAGTGATGGTTTGTTGAAACATGGAAATTGGGTGTTTGTAGAAAGTGGTTTGTTTTCTTAATTTTAATTTTTTTATTATTTTGGAATTATGGTAAATGGTTAAATAAAAAAAGTTCACTAAAAGGGTGATTTTATTGAAATAAATTGGTATGGTTGATTTAAAATAGTTGGTTTGGATGGTTTTAAATAAAAGAATGATTTTATATAAATGATTATTTTGGAAATGGTTTTTAGAATAATGGTTATTTGTGTTCATGTGAATTCAGAAAGGATAAGGGTAAGGAGTCTCCCCCATCATTATTGGTATGGATAAGGATTCACGCTCTCTCTTGTCAAAATGTTTCACTAAGTGATGAATTAGTGAAAGGATAACTCCCCACTCGTGTATATAGGGTGGTAAATGTTTTCATGAATGGTTGGATGTGTGTATAAGTGAAATGGAATGATTATGAAAAAATTGAATTTGTGAATTTATTTTAGAACATTGTTTGGTTGCTTTCCTTGGAATTTGAGGTTGTTTTAAGAAAACTATTAATATGAAATTATTTATATTTTGATATAATCTATTATTTAGAATTTTTTTTATTTAAAATGTTTTATATTATTGTGCTAACATTTTCTATCTTAGTGGGGTGATTAGGGAGGTCATTAGGGAAAATCTATTGAGTTTTAGTACTCACAAATTCTTTGTAACTTTGGGGCTTGTGAAGATGTTATTCCTTGAGATTTTGGAAAAGGTAAAGTATCACACTTCTTTAGTGATGTTTTATGATACTTGAGATATTTTAGAGCATGGATATTTTTGGTGCTTTAAGTAATTGTTGGAGTCTTTGGGTCTTATTGGTTATGTATTTTTCTTTTTACATTAATGTTTTGTAGACTTTTTCTATGGTACTCTTGATTGTTGGTATTGATATAAATGGTGTTACCTTGAGTTATTTTACAATTTTGATCACTAATAATGTAGTATTTGTATTAATGTGTGTTTGGTTTATTTTTTTTCAAAGGGAAAATCATACTCCACTTTTTAATGGATCCATTGGAATTTATTTCCAACCTTTTGAGACTTGGGGATGTTTCTTAAGGCTAAGTAATGTTCCTCAACCTTTTTAAGATAATGAGAAGAAGAGGGGTGTTATAAAACACCGTGTGGTGAGAATGGGATACCTCACATAATATTATTTTCCAAACCCCTAGGAAGATTCAATTCATTAGTCTCACACCATATGATATTATAAATCGTTCCATGGAAAATGTGTTTTTACCAAACAATGTTAAACCGTGGGATGATGCCTATTAAGAATGGATAAATTTGAGAACTAAGTGTGTCATGATTATCATCCTAATGGGATATTTAGTGATTCTTGGATCCCTCATCCTAGTCCCAACTACAAAACAAAAGAAACAATACCTAATTCCTTGAATATTAGTTGGATGAGTGTAGGGAATAATTCTTGAGAAATATGTGTGGATTTATTCTTATCTAAAGGCCCTGCTCCCTTGTTCTTGGACCAGTAGAAAAAATGGAAAAAATTCCCCATTCTCTTCATATGGGTCAGATTAGTCCAAAGAATATTTCACCATAAATACATAAGAATTTCTTCCTAGTAGAATAGGATACGCAGTGATGCCTAGACCATGTATCTTAGGACCAACCATAAGTTCCAAAATTGGTTACAATCATATTATAAAATATTTTATCCCATTTCATTCATTCATATCATCTTCCTCCTTAATATATCACGATACCACTCTATACCCACCAATGGTCTGGGATATAATAACCTAAAAGGAACACTGAACTTCTTCATCATAAGATGTTAAACTACATATTTGAGTTCCCCTATTGAACAATGTAAAACCTTGCCTTTCTTTGGACTTTCCTAATAGGACTTTTAATTGTAGTGTTGGTCTCTTACTTTACCATATTTCTTTTGAACACCTCCACACATGAAGTGAAACCCTCTCCATTCCTTTTTTTCACACTTATCATAGCACACATGGGATTAGGAAACATTGTGAGGGCCTTGTCACATGGTTGGGTCACTTTATGAACCACACACTATGAAATCAAACTATGGTTATCTCTTTTTTCAAAGGATTTTAAACTATATGAGACCTCATTAATTATCTTTACATCATGTAACCAACATCCGAGTAACAAGATGCTAAAATTCATGTCCCATGTACCTATTTCCTGATGTTAAATTTAATGGTTGACATCCCTTTCATACATTGTTAGGATACACATTATTGTGGACTTCTCTTTAGAGGGCCACCATTCCTGACAAAATTCTCTTATTACACCATTACTTTAGGAAAAAATGTGTCTTGATTCTCATTGTGAAAAGATTCATAGTGATTTCTGGACCAACCAACCTAGGACCAACCATAAAATAAAACAAAAACCCCCCCACTCTCCTATTCACGAGTCATATATACACGAGAGAGTCCAACATGGGTTATCATATAATTTATAAACTAGTATCCAAAAATTTCATATTTCCACTCCCCATATATGTTCTAGAATAAGTTAATGATCCTTTTTATTTGAACTATTTGTGGATATATTCTCTTTTATATGAGGTATGTAGTGATTATAGGATTTCAAATACTATGCCTAGCCACATTATGATAAAAATGGTATCATTTCTTCCATGTACAACTCAATCTACATTAGAGAGACTAACATGGGTTAACTTATTCACAAACTTGTGGTTAAAAAAATTGTTCCCTTCTTTATGAATGAGTCAAATATATTCATGGCATATTCCACTATTCTTAGTCAATACCTTTCTAAATGACTCCCCAATAAGAATTCCCCTTTCATACTCATGAAACTTCCTTTCTAAAGTGACACTCCATGTATTGGGAAATTCAGATCCTAATAAACCTCCATTGACTATTGGTGACATATATATTCAACTTCAATGGAAACTATAGTTTTGACTATGCATGATATTACCAAATGTGGCTGTGTATAATATTCACCAACTTGGCCTTCAACCAAAGAAACATTTATCCTCAGGATAATATCCTTTTATCTCTGTACAACTTGACAACATCATATTAGAAATATATTTTCAAAATTTCCTATAGTCCTTCCTAAAATAAATATCCTATACTATTTTCATAGATCTAAGAACCCTGAGATCATGTTTTACAACTTCCCCTTCATGCCCAAAAAATTTCAGACTGTTCTTGATTGGATTACCATGAAATGTGAAATCAAGTTATACCCACTAGATGTGAACCTTGGTTGATATTTTTGTACAGTTTGGATAACTCCTCGAACTCTCTTGTTTCCCATATCAATCATGAATCATATGGGTTTATATATATTTTTTTATTTTTAGATATTACATGGTTAAGTCATGCCACAACTACATTCAAATATCTGTTCTTATCACATGACTTTTAAGGGCATGATTGGGCCAGCGAACAAGACCATAAAAGGAAGGACATTGGTCAAAGATATATGACCTTAACACTAGCCACCCAACATTACAAGAACTACGACATTAATCTATGTGTATATATCCATTATGCATTTAACACCAACATTGGGAGTTAATTTTCAAATAATGTATTCCTCTCTCATTTTCCGTATACAATGCCTCACTAAATAATTTATGGGAAATATTTGTGACCATAAATTACATAAGTCCTTCACCCTAGTCGCATGTTGTTAAACTAGAGGATGATGTCCCCAACTCAAGGTTTCAAACTGCATGATTTAAATACATATTTTATGAATTAATACTATGTGTTTTTGTGGATGTCTTCTCATAGGACCTCCATTCCTAGAGCTGGTCTCCTATCACAACTATAAAAATAGCACTACGGTTAATATTGTCCTAAATTATGAATTCATACATGTGAGATGGATTCACTTTATTATCATACAAGAAATCTCGATCAATCTGAGTCATATTTACTATTTGTTTATGGTTAATACAATCCCAAATTCCTGCTTCATACTCAAACATCTTCTTTCCAAAAACAACACTCAATGTCCTGGGAAACTCATATCCTCATAATATTCCATTTCCTAACATCAATAAGAGAATCCATCTCTCAAGGAAACATTTTTTATGACTATGTATAGTATTCCCTAATGTTTATCTGCATAATAAAACCCAACTTTCCTTACCAACCAGAGGAACCTTCATCCTTAGTATAAAACCCTTTATTCCTTATACACTCTAACATCATCGTATTGAGAAAGGTCTTTCAAACATGATCCATAGCCACCCATAACATTCTTGTCCCATGAATTTATCTAGGATATGATAGCCCTGTGATTTTTGTTTACGACTTCTTCCAATTACATCCTTTTTTGGCACTTTGTTGGAACATGTTTTCCATTTCTACAATAACTATGTTATTGTGGTTCGATGTATCCAATCTCTTACCACAAATCCTTAAAAATTCCTTTTATAAAAACTCAAATATTCATTCAATATCCTATTATTTGTCACAAAAAAATGGATAATTAAATCATATAAATTTAAGGCCACTATTCTGATTCATGTAATTGAAACCATTCAACAACTAAATCAACAAAATCATTGGTACATCCTACAAGAACTTAAACTATTCATGTTAGCTTCCCCTATGTGACTCATCCCTTCTTAATTATGAGTTTGATATATCTAAGGTTCTTAAACCTAGATATATTTATGGATTTATTCTCTTTACAATGATATACATAGTGATGGCGGAATCCCTCATTCTATTCCTAGCCTCAATATAAAAAAATTATTTCCCACATCTCTAATGCATGATCCCAATATATGTAGGAGATTCTAACATGAGATCCCTATTCTATAACCCTATTTTGGGAACAAAATTCCCCCTTAATTTCATAAAAATCAGATCTATATAGGAAGGAATTTTCCATGCAGCTATGCTTAATATCAGAATAAAATTTTCCTCATTCTACACCACACATATATCTTATTTTTACAAAACACTCTTTTTGCTCTTGAGAAATTCAGATCCTTGTAAAAATCCATGTACTATTAGTGATAAGAAAATCTTATTCTTAATGACACTATTTTTTTGACTATGAAAAATATTTCCAAATACGAATCTTCATAATAAACCCAACATGGTTTGTCATCTAGAGTCACCATATTCCTTAGGAGAAGATTCTTTTAACTCCATAAAACCTTATAACATCGTAATAGAAAATGTTGTGCAACATTAGTATGCATTTATTCCATATGTACTCTTCCAATTCCATTTCAAAAAATCTGGAGACCCTAAGATCAATAATTTTAAATCTCCCCATACCAAAAAGGTTTTGGGGAATTCTTTCTCTACAGACCATGATTTGGTCATTATTCCACCAACACAAAGTTAAAGTTGTTCAACCATAAAAATAAGTTTCATTCATCCAACTTACTGGAATATAAACTACCAAAGGAAAGATACTTTTTACTCACCTGGATGAAAACCCACAAAACAGTACCCTGGGAAAATATCCATCCTCATCTTGTTAGACATGAACCCCTCATGATCTTTGGAAAATTGAGAAATTAAAAATTTATAAGAAAAAAATTCATTTGTTAAAAAACCAACAAAGGGGGTCCTAAGAAAAATCTATGTCTTTATCACTATGTATTCTTTCTATAGAACCGAAGAAAAAGTTAGTGGAGTGGAAAACAGACTAAATTTTTTGGGTTCCATATTATGAATCAAGAAACATTCAATTTATGCCCACTAGGGATTATGAACTAGACAAATATTAGACCATTCTATTATTCCTATCATTTAAATTCAACACATTTACATGAGGATGTTCATTAAAATGATCAAACTTCATCATTATGCTATAAATGAATGGAGTATAAGAGTGAAGATATAAATAATTTAGAATAAAGTTCCTTTTATTTATGGATAAAAAATTAGTGGAGCATCCAAAAATTGGATTCTCTATTCAATATAGTCATGGAATAAAATATTCCATCAAAATTACCTTTAGACTATTTAAGGTAAATTTGATCCTCATCAACATTCAGTTGACACCTGGATATATTAGTATCCTTATCCTTCTTAGAACGAAATATATTTATCAACGTGGTAGAAATGGTAGTGTTTCCCTGAGCCTATACCTCTTCTAGTGATTGATGATGTGTTTGAGATTACTTTTGAAAGTATTTATTTCTCATTATAGGTGTAATATTTGAAGCTATTTATAATGAAATTGGTTCTTGAAATTCACCAAATCCTTGGAAGGATTGAGCTCTTTCTGGGATAATAAATCTTAGAGATCATTGGTTCTGATATGCATTATTTCTTTATCAATGAGCTATTATGACTCATGATCTTACTCCTTCTAGAGATTGATTTCCTTCACTGTATAGTAAATGATTTGGTAATAAAATCCACCATAATGTAATATTTTAAAATTACTATAGTGCTAATGAATTTGTAAAGGAAAATATTCCATAGGTGTCTTTGGGACCAACTCTTATATATACTGCACCATGAACTAGTGAGATACCAGAAAAGCATCAGAGCCTCCAAGATTTCTGTAGAGATAGTCTCAAGAATAGAAGAATACTATAGAATCAATTCTTATATATAAATGGCTTGTGTTTACCTTTATGGAGTAACATTTTCCCATTCTTTCTTCACTGGTTGACTTGGGGTGGAGGCTTCCCCCACAGGTTCAGCTGTTGAAGTCAATGACACTAAATGTTAAATAAAAATTATTATCAGTGCTTGAAAGAAAATAAATTGAATATAAAAGATGATTGAATAGGTTGATGACACTCACTAATTAATAGATCAACCACTAGGATTGATTCATCCCTAGAATCCTTGGTGTTAATAGTTTTAATGGGGATCTACCAACGAGGTATATCTTCATGTGTTCTCTCATAACCTAGGATGGAAAGATCATAATAATCTTTTTCTTCAAGACCATGAGCTTGTGTTTCCCCCACAATAGAAGAAAGAGGGACCTCATTTACTTTGTTATGGATTTACTTGGTGATGTTTTCTATAGATAAATCCACACATGTTAATAATCTGTATTAATATATCAATCATAGGAATATCGACCATGTGTAAAGAAAGAATAAAATTACGTCCATCTAAATCCCTATTAAACTCCCCTAAATCCTTCAAGGATATGGGAATATCAATATGTTGAAAAAAATATTCCATTCCCATTATTTAATAAAATGAATCATAAAGTCTGAAATCATTCTCACCAGTAGGGATATCTGATACAATTGGGTCAAGACTTAAACTGGCTCCTCTATCAACTCCATATGCCTTCTTTTTGGAATAAATAACCATTTTAGGCTTCATTAAATTAGGATCAGAATTGAAACATTAATTACATGGTCCAAGATCCCTATTATCCCATTCTATTATAATTATGGGACCAATGGTGGTTATCACATGTTCTTTTAGTGTATGTAGTGAATCGGAAATATAATATGAAGAAAGAGCCATTGATTGATACATAATTTCCGATGATGCACATTTAAAATTACTTAGATTCACCTATACCTATACTGTAATAGGAATTGAGGTGGTCTTATCACTTGGAACATCTCCCATTGAGGGGATAGACTCACCAATAAGAGTATATTATACTTTTAGAGTATCCTCCTAAATTTTCTAAGGGTAAACTCTAATCCCCTTAAGAGAAGATATGGGATAAGATCCCATAATCCACACGCATTATTAGATTCATATTCTAGAAAAATGGAGAACAAATGATGTTCTGAAAATTCATCATGACTAGTGATGCACATAGCCAATGTCTTTACTATATTTTTTCCTTCACATTGGATCAGGGTAGTTTAGAACATTAATTATCAATCATTGGTACCATAAGAGGCAATAGAGAACATTATTCAACCATCTCCTCCCCTATGAACCACTGTTATAGAGAAAATTCCCCATCTCTGGGGGACCCCTCATCCCCGATAGGGGTTCCCATTAGACCATATCATGGTGGCTCCAACCTCGGTACCTTTTACTCTTTAATATGAGAATTAAAGTTATTTATTTTATGAACAACAAACCCCTATTCAAAAAATGAGGAAGGAAAGGGAATAGAAAGGTGTCTTACATCATCATCCATGATTTACTCTTCCGATTCATCATCAGATTGATTACTCACCCATTTTGTAGTAACCCAATAAAGTATACTAGTATATATATTTGTGGTGGGGATATAGTCATTGGTGGAATATATGAAAATAAATAGAAACTATAAATGCGTCCCCACCAAAGAAGGGTTGGTATCAAAGTGAAAGTCTGAGGGTGACTAGATATCCCTAAGCTGTAGAATATGCAGGCCTCCTTGAAGAATGTTCCATATGTTCTAAATGTCAGAGGTATTGTCTTCACAAAATAACATTGAATTATCCACATGTAATCTAATACTTCCATGAATGGTTATGAAAGATACCGAAATTCCATTTAACTTGTAGGTTTTACAAGTCTCTCTATCATAACAGGAGGTTAAAAAATAGAGTCTTAGTTTCATCCCAATGATGAATGATTGATCATCTTGGATCAAAAGGTGAAGTCTTTTAAATTATAGAATATTGTGTGGCTCACATATGAGATAATTTTGGAGATTTTTGAGCTTCATCATCATCATCATCATCATCATCATCATCGATATGATTCTTCTAACTATGATTTCCTTGTATAGAAGTTTTCATATGTTCAACTCATGGAATGTTCTTTTTTAACACCCCTTAAGGGTGTAAATATATATTGAAATTAACATGCATGTAATTCAACCAAATATATGCAACCCATATAGGAAACTAGATTAAAAAATGGGATACCTCCAAGTCCATAAGGTCCCCAAATTCTCATGATACCATTGGGTTCCTTTCTAATTAGACATGTTTAGGGGGAAACAATTTGTTTTTGTAGAAACCTGAATTGGTGTAAAAATATATATAGACTATAGAATTCATAAATAATCTTTAAATAAATCCATGTATCCAGTATGTAATCTCTGAAAGATATTATATATGTCCTCATATTTCCTTCAATAAGTCAATTTAAAATGAGTGTTCTGGTGGGTGGATACCGACATAGGAAGAAATAAATCTCTCTCAATAGGTTAAAATTATTCAAATCTTCACCATAATTCAAGGATAAGAGTTTGATACTAGAACATTCTTGAAATAATAGTCTAAAATGGCATCCAGGAACCCTGAACTCACTCATCCTAGTGTAAGAGATAAAATACATTGCAATATACTGCCAAAAAAATTAGAATGGACTTGAAATCCAAAAGGGGACCCTCCCTGTATGCATAGGTTGTATACACCAATTGGTATTTATAGAAATATGATCTTCCAACCCCACATACTGCCCATTGGATAACTTGGCCTCTATGATGAATGTACATGGCCTCACACCTATATTTTATTCATAGACCAGAAAAATGTATACACTCAACCACACCTCTAAATATTAAGAAATATGGGGGGGTTTATGGATTTCATATTTAATTGTGAATCCCCACAGATTATATTAGACCTTTTCCAACATAGAATAAGATTTATATAGGAATTGACTACTTTTCCAAGGAGGGAAATCTTATTGGCCACTAAAAACTATGAACCTTCCCTTTTGGTTCCAAGAAATCATTCATCCATGGATCAGAATAATCTTCTCGCCATGGGTGAGGGTCTTTCTTTCTGAGATTCTGAGTTATCTTTTGTATCTTTTGAGAAAATTAATGTGTTCATTCAACATAATTCCATGTTTCTTTCGGGGGGATGGATTTAATACATATCTCACTGAGGATGGATACTCATGAGACCTTGTAGACATCTAATAAACTTATTACGACTTATCTGTGCATTAGTTAGAAAGTGTTTTTCTAAAGGCTTCATAAAATAAGAATCTTTGGGATGATATATGGATTCTTTAATATATATGTATGTTCTAACAAAATGTCTTTATATATACAAAACTCATTTATTTCATCTTCAAATTCATCATAGGTCTCTCATACCCTGTATTCCCACATCATTTCCAGTTGGAAACCCCCTCCCATTCACAAGTCTAGGTCCTCCAAACAACCATTAGATTGATCTCTCCTAGAAGAATGAAAGACAAAATAATAGAAGTGTGGTTTTGAATCATGTGTATGAAGATTTAAATTTAACAAACATGTAAAATTATTCATGACACATACAGAGGGTTATGTTCCTTTATAGATGAATTCACCCTTGGAAAAAATATTGGCAGTGGTATAGTTCTTGTACTCCTGGAACCAACAATTCTATATGTAATTATTTGTCCTTGGAATAAGAACATCCTTCAGAATCCCCTAGTCCTAGATTACTAACTTTTCACTCTCCAGATACTCCTGATGGTACTTCCTAATATTCTTTTGATGATATATAATAGTGGAGTAACATTCTTGATAATAAACCATCCCAATGATTTATAGAGTCTCCTTGATGCGTGTGCCAACTTGATCATCAAAAACTCAAACCATTTGACTATCCACTGAAAATACAAAATAAATGATGTTAATTTTTATTAGTATAGATTACTAAATTAAAAATCAAATATTTTGAAAAATAATTTAATGACTAGATAAGAATTCATCAAAGGAAAATTTTCCCACTAAGGTCACCTCGTTTAGGTGCCTCACTAATGTCACCTCACATAGGTGCATTACTAAGGAAACCTCACACATGTTCCTTTATAAGGAAACATCCAATGAATTCCTCACAAAGATAAAATTTCCTAAGAAAAAAACTTAAAATTCTTACCCAGAGGAAGCGTGAAGGATGTGCATGGAAGACATGTGCGAATTACCTATACAATGAGATTGCTTCACCAATGAGAGAAGTGGAGAGGAAATTAATGGGGGTAAGACCCCCAGGGAATGAACCTATTTATAAGAACGACTAATCTACATGAGATTATAGTGTGGAAGACATGCACGACAAACCTTAGATTCACAAACTACCCTACATGATCTAATTTAATATCCATTCTATGAAATATAACTATAAATTACAATTTTCATCAAAAACAAGTAAAAATGTACCCTAAAACCGAAAATGAATTTCTACGAATATTTGGAGGCAATGGAGTAAATAATCTATCAAATCTTGTTCTTATCTCTACCACAAGATTAAATCCTCATTTTTCAAATCATTTGAAATCTATAGGAGGGGAATTTTTTGGAACTCCCTTTTAATTGATGCATGAAATAACATAAAAAAGTAAAAAACAATGGAAATAAAAATATATCCCTAGAGTGTGACCAATCAGCAACTGTATGACCAAATCTTTACACATTCCCCACTTTCATGAAAAAAAATCACACAGGTACACCCTACATGATCCACTTGTGTGAAGAACCTATGTGTATTGGCCTAAGTTGACCATATTTATGATCCATCTTTGTGATGGACTTGTGAGGAAAATCTAATTTTCTGAGGGTATTAGATTTTCCTATAAAGAGGACCCTTGTACTCCTCATTTCTCATGACTGTAATATAAAGATTCATCTCCAAGATCTTCTCATCCAAGTACTTTTTTTAAGTCCTCTAAAACATTAATTATATTTCAAATATAATAGAATTATAGGGAATTAAAAAGAATAAAGAGATTAAGAGTTCCTCATGGGTATAAACACCATGGAACTACATGAGGAACTATCCCTCCCTAGTCTAGAAACTCTTGATTTAAGGTCCTTCCTTTAGTTAGAAATTGACTTCTAATCATCAAAGAGTACCTAAGGAAACCCTTAGTGATCATAGAAAGGTCTCTCCTAAATGTGGTTTACCAAGATCTTCTTTTCTTAAGAGGAATCCCCAGATTCTTCCAAATAATAGTTGAGTGAAGTACCCCAAGATTGACTAAGTATCACCTAGGAAATGTTAATGTTTTCTCACCCAGGTATCACCTGGGCGATTCACCATCCCAGTTCACCTAGGAATCACCTAGGTGAGGTCAATTGTTCCTTTCCCAGGCACCACAGAGGATAATCACTCTACCTATAACCCATGTATCACATTAAAAAATAACCCTATGGGACCTAGGTTATCTTAAATCCCCTGATGATAGAAAATCCCTTCCCTTATGACTCCAATCTGAAGAAGACTAAATTAAAACATCCAGCATGGCCTCTGGATTTTCATGATCAAAGAAAAGGACACACCATCATGTCTCCCATTAAATTATGTTTTTACTTAGTAAAATGTTCCCCATACATAACCTAGTTAATAGTTTTGTTCCTAATCATTTTCAAGATTGTGTAACCCCTTGATAACATGGAACCTAGTCTTAGAGGAAGTTCCAGGAAATTTATGATTTCTTATAATAAAGGGAACCACTTCACTTTCCATTTGATGAGGGATAGTGGATTATCCTTATTTCCTCCTCCATAAAACAGGGAATATGGAATAACCTTGAGTAATCCCCTATCCTATCTTTTATGACATCATATTCCTACTTTACTCCACATACCCTCCCTCATCCACTAGTCAAAAGCGATGAAATTCTCAACATGAGATTTCAATTCTTGTGTATATACCTCCAAGACATTATTGTGCGATGTGGTGATAGTTTACTGTATCTTGTTTCTCACACTGAGAATTTATCACATGGTATTATAGGTTGGTTTTTATCAAGAAACTAGAAAAATAAAAAATACTCAAGGACTCATTCATAGGTGTAATCTCTAAAAATTTATAATCTATCTAGGACTTAATTCCCATCTTGAAGGGATATGTAGGAAGCCTCCATGATGTTCAAACATGACACATTAAATCAAAAACAACTTTTTCCAGGCTATATCCCCAATAATATAATCCTTTTACTAAGTGGTTATATCCCTTATTATTACATTTTCATCCCATCCTATCCACCCCATATTCTTGGTGAGAGATTTCTTCACAGGTAAATATTTCTTGAAAGACCAATCAACTCATGTCAGGCCATATTTACCATGGGATCAACCATATAGGGTTTCTCAGGATTATTTCCCATTCTAGAATATTCTTGGTTCCATTAAACTAGGATTCCTTACCAAATTATATTAAAATTAAGAGTCTCATCCAGGTCACATGACCTTAAAATGTATGGCGTGTCTCATTAAGTGGCACCGAACTGTGTGGGTTCTTATTCCTTTCATGAGGATATATAGAAAACCCCTATAATGGGCCTGATCATGATATCAAAACTAAAACCACCATTATATAAAGAAACAAACTCTAGAGAACCCAATCATGAGGGATTGAAAAAATATCTTTTAAAGAATCATTACCGAGTGATCAACGAAATGAGATGGAGAGAGATTGATTTATATAGATGGTTAATCCCATATGTATATGTGGTTGTTTATAAATGTGAAGGCCAAATTGTTTTATTTTGAGGTTTATAAAAGATTCATGATTATTACATAAATATTTAAGAAGTTCATAGAGTTGGCAACAATTCCCCCCAAAAGGGTGTGAAGATCCCAACTTCCCATCCTCTCAACCAAAGTGTGTTCTAATTGTCATTGAGAAAAATACATCAATGAACTCATGCCTTTAGAAATTATTCATGTAAATAATCATTAATAGAAGAACCATTGCTTATTTTTTGTTTAAAAAATAAACCTCTATGGAAATCACTTGAAAGGGGATTTGAAATGAATGTGGTGGCTCAATAAAAAATATTGAGAAACCATACTCAAACGCCCATAATTGACAGTTGGGAATCCCACTATCCATTAAAAACAATAAGAATAGAGTTTTTCCATAAATGTGGAGAGAGTTAATTGGTATGATCTAAGTTATATAGCACCACTAGGATACAGTTTCAGTTTGGTGTCGAAGTAGGTACAATCATGGTTTGGGGTAGATTAGCTAGTATACGTTCAATTAATGCTTGAATAGATATATGATACTTTGCATATATAAATTCTTAGAATGTCAAAAACTTTTATATACATGTGAACTTATGTTAATAATGCATTAGTGGTGTCCTAATTGGTTAATACTCACACATACATAAGAATATTATTGTTCGTGATGACTTCTTGACTAGTCATATGACAAAGGGAAAGGGCCCTATATAAGGCTATTAAGGAGAATGGAGCTCAGAGATGGGAATGGTACAAGGATAATTCTCATATAGTCATCAGAATGCTTTTATTTATTAATACATTATTTTTGATTATTATACTACACATGATATCTTAGAATGTTGGGGTTTCAATGAATACTTATCTTTGACATGACATGGAATATATTATATAAAATATTTATACTATTGTTCTAATGTGACAATTTTTTAACTTATGATTATGTAATGCTAACCTGTGATGTCTATGATTAGCTATGGTAGAGTCTCCCCATGATAAAGTTAACTCTAATGACTCATCAACAACCCTTTTTATATGAGGAGGAATAAATGATGTTGTATAGATCTATTTTTCAAACCTAAAGGTTTAGGTTGGGGTGTTACACCCAAATTCAAAAATAAAACTTCTAGAAATAGTTGGATATCATCCTTAGGAAAATATCAATTACAGATACACAAAACCACTAAAAGGATCTTAGGAAGGAACTCATGGAGACCTTTTATGCATCCTTGTGTTAATGTTGTAAGTATTTCTGGTTGAGGTGAGACATTTAGAGACCTATTTTGTTGAATGGTGCACATTCATTCCCATCACATAATAGGAAAATGATGATTTTGTAAATGATATCATCATACCATTATATATATATATATATATATGAAAAGATGGATGATATAGATTCCAATTTCAAATTAATTGATAATGGTTCTAAGATAAACCACATCCTAATTTATAAAACCCACTTTATTAGTCATAAATGAGGATGAATTAACTCATTATAACATAACCAAACATGGGTATAATAATAGTGAGCAGAAAAAAGTTGTGTAATTCAAGGTCAAAACCTGGTTTAGTTATCTCAATTTTATCTTCTAGAAATTCTGGATGCATCTCTAAAACACAACTGTAAATGATTTTCATAGATGGTTGTGACTTCAAATGCATGTGACAGTTCCCTCATCATACCATCGATTCCTAAAATACAATTTTAATAGATAGATTAGGATAATTTATGATCATAATTCACTCTTTGATTCCCTTGATTATTAGTATATATATATAATGTTATATAAAAATAATGGGAAATAGTTTTTGGTATTTAAAACCAAAAATATTACTACAAACAATGGTAAAAAAAAATGGATCTATCAGTCCATGGATTGAAAATAGTAAAGACTATGTGTCACCCATTAATAAATTTTTTCCAATAACCCTTTATCTTTACATTAAAAAAGTTAGTTAGTGTAACGTACCAGATCCGAGTGACACCCAAAAGTGTCCAAAACTCAGTTGGTCACATGAACTCAAGCACATTTCCCTAAATTCTAGAGGATATCGACTAGCAGCAAGGGCCAAGGTCTGAGAATGGGGAAACTATGCCCTCATTGAAAGAGTATACACATTGGAAAATGATAATAAAAAATATCACAAGAAGTAATACTTTACAATAAAAAGTGAACAATGGAAGACTATAAGTCATATAACAACTAGAGAATAAATTAAATGATGCATGTAACATGTTTCTAGGAAAATAACCAAATAAGTCACAATGATGGAAATACAATACTAAAACTAAATTACAAAAATAAACAAGTAAACTCCAGTAGTATCTCAAACCTCATCTTGGTCCCAAGATCTCCATCTCTAATAAAAATCAAGTACCTAATGAAGAAGGGTGCTTGTCCTTGTCTATACCTACAACCATATAATCTGTTTGGGTCCAAAAGCATGACCAAAACAATGTGTGAGATGAATCCCAGTAGGAAACCACCAAAATATTTGTGCCTAACTGTTAGTGAATATATAGAGTAGGTAATATGCAGAAATAAAGTAATAAACTAGGAAGTACTCAAAAGTAAACAGTCCTACAGTTTTCAATTACATTCATTTACAATTATTAATCAATCCATTGAATCATGTGAACCTTGAGATCTAGCCTAAGCTTTGTATCCCCTGTGTAATAGTAACAAAACAGATATCCTAGAAGACCATATAAACAACAAGTAAGACCAAGTCCAAGTTTGTGATTTGTCTTCGTAGGCTCGTCACAAACATTCAATTATTCAATGTTGACCCTTTAGGAATGCTCTCAAAGTATAATCCCCCTAGTCTAATATAACAATAATTCATTTAATAAAGAACCTTTGGGTAGCTCTCATGGTCCAACCCCTTTGGTCTAAAATAGAACTAAGCATTTACAAACGACCACTTGGGCATCTCACACGGTCAATACCCCTTGGTCCACATTGCATCAATTCATTTAATAACGTCCCTATGGGTAGTTCTCACGATCTAACCCCTCTAGTCTATGACCATATAGAAGCTCTCACAGTCAATACCTCTAGATAAACATAACAATTATTCATACCTAAAAGACCCTACCTTAGGAATCTCTCACAATCAAATTCCCCTTGGTCACAAATCCACAATGCATATCACTGGTATTTCAAATAACCTGTAACTACCTCCTAACAAAAAAAGGTATGGAAACAAGTAAAACCTATAGGAATCCAAGAATAAATGGCCATGAATAATAAAATAATAGAACACACCCATGTTGTGTCCCATAACCAAGGTATACAACCTTAAGAATAAAAAACTACCTTTTATTCAACAATAAAACCATAGAAGGTGATAAACAGGGTTAAAATCTGAATCAAGCATTACCCCAAACATGGGTATTCATCACTTTAAGCATAGATAATCCAAATACAAACAACAAAAGACAAAAACCACCTACCCCAATGTCATACGATAAACACTCTTGAACGTCGGCCCTTGAATCGGCCTAAAATGGTTTAGATCTTCAAAAAGGTAAAAAACATTCAACCTTGAATAACCCATTAGAGAGAAAGAATCAAGAAGAATGATTCGAGAAAAAAAGAGAAATCACCGGTGGGAATCCAATGCACCTGATAAAATCTCAATCAGAGCTCATATGGAAAATTGGGAGGGGCTCAATGTTTTCAGCCATTCTGTTGCTCTCCTATACGAACTGAGGGGAGAAGAAATATATTCTGGACATGAGAAGATACCCCTCTACGATTTATCAAATAAAATAAAAGTATGAAATGCGTTCATTTAATGTATACCCCATGTAGCATCCTTAACCGGCCCCCACTTTTGGCGGTCATAAATGTCACCACATAGCCATGTACTCAACCATTACACAGCCAGTACGTGGCTATATGTGATACCTTAATAAATGGAATGTACTCATATATACACAATGTGTGCTTAGATAAATTAGCATTTTTTCCTTTTTCCTAAAAAACAATCCTAAATAAATATCCATACCTGAAAAGAATATTTGGGTTCTTACAAACTTCCCCCCATAAATCAATTCTTCCCTAAATTGCCCATCCAAGGGTGGTGAAGAAGAAACTTCAAACAACTATGGCCACTGGGGTCGTACGTCAACCTCCCTCTCCCATGTATTATCCTATACTCGACCGTGTTTCCCTGAAACCCATACCATAGGAACAAACCATCCATAGAGAACCTTCATACTGTGATCCTAAATTTGAATAGGGTGCTCCATGAGAGATGCATCCACCTTTAACTCAACCTCCTCGGGTTGAAAAACATGATATGGGTCTGAAAAGTGACGTTGTAGTTGAGAAACATGGAATAAATATTGCATATCCCGACACCTTTGAGGTAAATGCAACCGATAGGAAGCCGATCTGACTCTCTCCAAAACCTTAAACGACCTGACATATCTCAGTGTAAGCTTTCCCTATCTTCCAATACTCTTGTGTCCCAACCTTGATGTTACATGTAAGAAAACCTGATCTCTGACCTCAAACTAAAAAGTCCATCTCTATCGATCAACATAAGATTTATTGGAAGACTGCGTAGTAGACATCCTCTTTAGAATAAAATCCACCTACTCAGTGAGCTTCTGGAAGCGATAAGCTCCCAACATAGCTTCCTACCCTGCCTCCAACCAACATAAAGGTGATTTTCATGGCCTACCATAAAAATCCTCATAATGTGCCATATGAATCATTTTATAAAATCTATTATTGTTAAAAAAACTCCACTAGGGGTATATGTCTCTCCCAAGGAGCCCTGAAAATATAAGACGCATACTTGAATCATGTCCTCTAAAACACGAATCATGCACTCATACTGGCCATCTATCTGGGGATGGTAAGATGTACTCAAAATTACCTATATACCCAAATCCCTCTATAGTACCTTCTAGACACGAGAAGTAAACCGGGAATCCCTATCTGAAACGATAGAGTGTGGAACCCCATGAAAACATACAATCTCTCAGATGTACTACCTTCCAAGAAAATAAACACTGGTGGTCTCCTTGATTGATAAGAAATGTGAAACCTTTTGTGGGTCTATCAACACAAACCCATAAAACATCATTTCCTCATAGTGACCTTGGTAAAACCATCATGAAATCCATCACAACATCATTCCACTTCCACTTGGGAATGGGTAACTACTGTAATAGCCTTGCTGGTGACTGATGCTTTACCTTCACCTACTAACAGGTGGAACATCAAAAAACAAAACCAACAACATCCCTCTTCATTCCTGTCCCCCAATACTAATAGTGTAGATCTTGATACATCTTGGTGACATTTGGATGAAATTCCCATGCTGAGGAATTAAAATCTCATAAAAGATCCTCGTGTATGTCTATTGACACCCACACATGACCAAGAAAATGAAAGACCTCATCCTCTCCTATGGTCCACCCAGGAGTAGGGTCCTCTCATGACATAGAAACCCATAGGACTAGGCCTTAGGAATATGATATATACCTCATTAACACTTGATACAATAGAGTAGAGGTAACAACTATTGAAGAAAAAAACATCTTCCCCTATATGTCGTGCACCTACAAATTCATCTCAGAGAATAGATCCATAAGCTGCCACTAACTAATGGCCTCCTGAACTACCTGTATCTGAGTCCTCTGACTCAACACATCTGCCATTGAGTTTCCTTTTCTAGGTGTGTAGGAAATATCAAAGTCAAAATACTGAAGGAACTCAACCCACCTTCATTATCTCAAATTTAAATCTTGCGGAGTAAAGATATACTTGAGACTTCTATGGTCAGTGTATACCAAAAAATGCTCTCCCAAAAGATAATATCTCCACTAGTGAAAATCATGCACAAATTCAGCTAACTCGAGATCATACATCAGGTAATTTATCTCATGTGGCCTCAACTACCGAGACCTATAGGCAATGACTCCTTCCCCCTGCATAAGCTCTACTCCCAACCTGATACCTGAAGCATCATAGTAAATGGTGTAACTCTTTCCCATCTTTGAAAAAATCAGTATCAGTGCTGAATTCAACCTCCCCTTCAGCTCATGAAAGGTTGAATCATAGGAATCTATCCAAAATAGCTTTTCACTTTTCTTAGTCAAGCCTATAAGTGGTGATTATAAACATGAAAAATCTTATATAAAATGCATGTAGTAACTAGACAACCCTAGAAAACTACCTCAAAGGTGTTATTTGGATTCTCCTAGGAAACTAATTCTCTCACTTTCTATGGGTCTACTGGTACTCCTGTCTCTGAGATGACATAACCCAAGAGGTGAATCTGGTCCATCCAAAAGTGGCATTTTGAGAGCTTAGCATATTACTGATGCAATCCTAGTGTACTCTATACAATATCAATATGGATGGAATGGTCATGTCGAGTGTGAGAGTAGGCCAATATATCATCCACGAAGATGACCACAAAAGAATACAAGGATGGAACACTTAGTTCATCAGTTCCATCAAAACTATCGGCACATGCGTTAGACGGAACAACATAACCAAATACTCGTATAGACCATACCTTCTTCAAAAGACTGTAAGTGGTATATATGATGGTCTAACATGCAACTAATGATAACTGGATCTCATTTCAATATTCGATAACACTCAGGCTTCTCAAAGCTGATCAAAGAGATCATCAATCCTCAGTAAGGGATATAAGTTTTTGACCATCAAATTGTTCAACTTCTGATAATCCACAAAAAGTCTGAGGGTACCATCCAACCTATTTACAAAAAGGATAGATGAACCCCAAGGATAATTAATGGGTCATATGAAAACCTTCACATGAAACTCCTCCAAATACTTCTTGAGCTCATGTAACTCTGGTATAGCCATTCTATATAAGGGAATAGACACCTATTCTACTCGTGGAACAGGCTCAATATAGAAATATACCTATCTCTCTGGAGGTAAACCAAAAAAGTTGTATGGAAAGACATATCTGAAATGATACAACATTGAAGGAAAATCCATCTAAGAAGTCCCTTGGTAATCTTGATATAAACTACCAATTTGGGCTATAATTCCTCCTTAACCATGATGCTTATGTCCCACTCTACTTCCCTGGACATCCCATTCACCCTTATGTAGAAAGGACACACCCACTGGTTATGTAAAACTCACCCTCCGATGATAGCAGTCAAAAAATTCCTGAAAGGATACCAACCAGTCCATTTTGAGAATGACATCAAATCATGTCTTCTCTATTACACAGAGGACCCACAAGAAGTGACACCCACGAACCTCAAGAGGGAACTCCTTACAATGAAATACACTATCAATACTAATCCCCAATGGAGTTTCTAGTGTCATAATATCCTTAGAAGTAAATATATAGTGCCCAAGTATCTCCATAATGGATATATATATATAAATATGGGGAGGCCCTATATCGAATAGAGAAGAAGAAAAAACTGAGGAAAATAGAATCATACCTCTAACCATAGAGGGTTTGGGATCCTGTTTCTACTGGGTCGGCTCCATCACAAAAGTATCACCTGTACCATGGCCCTAAAACCCCACCTGAATTCCCTAAGCTGATCCAAATAGAAATTGATAAACACATGTTCTCTGGATATTGTGGCCATGACCACCCACTTGACCTGAATGAATTGATGAACTCCAATTCCCAGACCGATGAGAAACTGGTGGTCCTTCTCTTGAATGTGGAGTCATAATAGATCCCTTCTCACTCGATACATGTGATAACTTCTTATAGAAATGCTGGATATGACCGATCATACCACAATATCAGCACTTAACTGGGTATATCGGGCACTACAGTCTCATGTTCCCACTCCTTCCACACTGGTATCACACCTCTTGGATACCTGAAGAAACATCACGTGGAATCTCCCTGCAGTGCTTCTTGCTATCTGTCGAAGGAGTACTAGACCTGAATGCTAAACATCCCTAGTTTGGAGCTCCCAACTCCATCAAACTATGCTCATTAATCAACACCTGATTTACTATATAAGTCACCAATGTCTTCCTGAAAACATTCACCTGTGATCGGATGTCATACCTAAGACCATCCTCAAACTTCCTATATAAAGATAACTCATCACCTCCCAAAATAGGTGCGAAGTTCTAAAGCTCTATAAAGCGAGAGGAATAATACATTACTAAAAGAGTTCCCTGCTCTAAGTGCATGAACTCCTAGATTGGTTTTCCCTCAACATATCGGGGTATAAGTAATCATAAAAGGTCCTGTGAAACTCTTTCCAATCCATATCCCGATGATGTCCTGCCTATGAGACAAGATCCCACCATCTCTTGGCGGAATCACGTAGAATGTACATCGAGAGCTTCACCCTCCTCTTAAGAGGAGTCTCCAAATTCTCGAAGTTAGATAGCATGGAATCCAACCATGACTCTACAGCATATGGTCCTCCATACCCTGAAATGGTTGGAGGATGCTACTGCTGGCACACTCACATTAACTCTACCATATTCGGGGTAGGAGGTGGTGCTCCCTGAAAAGTATGTATCATCCTCAAAATCCTTCATAGAACTATGCATCAACACCTACATCCGGTATAATAGTTGGTGATAAGATGGGAATGATGGGGGGATCTATTGGTAGTCCCTGATCTACCATTTCTATTGTCTGATCGTCACCCTGCACCTGACGTACCACCAGAGGACTTCTTGGTGACATGACTCTTCAGGGTCAAACTCATACCTTAATACAAGATTATCAAGGACTGAAAATTAGAATTGAAAGAACAAAATATGAGAATAAAACATTCATGTTTGACAAAATAAGGATACATGACATGTAGAACCACTACACTA
This sequence comes from Viscum album, assembly GCA_963277665.1. Lineage (NCBI taxonomy): Eukaryota > Viridiplantae > Streptophyta > Magnoliopsida > Santalales > Viscaceae > Viscum > Viscum album. The sequence continues at coordinate 1,297,554,365 of OY728140.1, read as the reverse complement.
TATGTTCCATTAAGCTTTAATATGGGAATATACCTCTTCCAACGTGGTCGTGTAAAACCCCCTAGACACATCATGTTCATCCAGTGACATAACGTGTACTTGAAATTTCCCTCCTACCTAAGTTCTTCTACACATCTAGAACTACATGGATCTCTCTTGGTGTAACCCTAAATGATGTGTTCTTATTAGACAAGGCATGTACCACTTATGTTCCATCCCCCCGTGTCGTTAGTCACACAGTCGGACAAATGGCCTCTACAGTATGACATGTACTTCCAATACACAACATATTATACCAAACATTTATCAACCCCATGTCTCTACTCACATAGTCAGTAACATGGTAAAATAATACATGAAGTGTACATATGGTACACAATGTTTAATTTAGAAAAGTCAGTTCTTATAGAATAGAAGAACACATTACGTGTGTTCATAACATCATAATCCGTGTTGTCTGAGTTTCTAGAAAGTAAGGATCTGAAACTTCTCCAGAACCCTTAAAATTTAAAATTTGACCAATTCATGCCAAGTTCCCATCCGTGAGAGCCCATACTCCCCACAAATAAATTTTTTTCATCCTTATTCACATCATAACTTGACAAAGCTCAATTAAAGTACAAACATGATCCACCAAATTCTAATCCAAGATGGACCATAACACCTGAGGAACCAAATCTTGGCATCCATAAAAATGAAACTTTACATATACCATTACCCTATAAAAATAGTAGGTATTCTATCCCAAGATCTATCACAACAACATGCATATCTAGATCAGATACTATTACAACATCATGCAATCAGTAATGCATCCTAAATGGCATGAAAAATATGCATGACATGTGATCTCTAGCAAGTGCCTATATGATGCATGATATGAGTTACCCTCATATCACTGAGTTTCAACAGAAATATAACCACAATGATATAAATCATAATAGAACAAAACAAGTGATTCACCCAATGGTGAAATCAAATCAACTATAACAATTGTAAAACCCGAAAAATTGCAATATTCGAGGTAACTTGGATTTTCCCTATACACGGGTTAGCTACTCCTGACCACATCTTATTACCAAATACCTGTTCCTTCCTATCACAATCTATAGGCTCCAAATAGTAAGTCAAAGAAGGAAAGAAACTCATTTAATACCACTTTGTAATGTCCCGGATCTTGGTGCCACCCAAAAGTGCCCCAAACCCGATTGGTCACATGACCTCAAGAATATTTCCACAAATTCCAGAGGATGCCGATTGGAAGAAAGGGATGAGGTCTAATAATGTGGAAACTATGGCCTCATTGGAAGATTATACACAATGAGAGATGATAATAAACAATAGAGGAAGTAGTAATACCATATAACAAAAAGTGAACAACATAAGACTGTTAATAATAAAAAAACTAGAGCATATATCAAATGATTCATGTCACATGTGTCTAAGAAAATAGCCAAACAAGTCACAATGATAGAAATACAATATTGAAACCAAAGTAAAACAAAAAACAAGTAAACTCTAGCAGCATTGGAAGCCTCAGCTTGTTCCCATGCTCTCTAGATCCAACAACAATCAAGTACCTGAGGAAGAAAGGAACTTGACCTTGTCTATACCTACAACCATATAATCTATTTGGATCCAAAATCATGACCCAAATATGGTTTTAGACGAATCCCTTTAAGAAACCATAAAAATATCTGTGTCTAACTATCAGTGAATATCTCTAGCAAGTAATATGCAGAAATGAAGTAATAAACTAGGAAATACTCAAAAGTAAAAAATCCTACAGTTTTCAATTACATTCATTTAAATTTATTAATCAATCCATTGAATCATGTAAACCATGGGATCTAGAATTTTCTCTGTATCCCTTGTGTAATATTAACAAAATGGACGTTCCGAAAGTCCATATAAACAACACGTAAGACTGATTCCAATATTGTTCTTTGGCTTGGTAGACTCGTCACTAACATTCAACTATTCAATAATGAAACTTTGGTAAATTTCTCATAGTCTAATTCCCTCTGGTCTAACATAAAAATAATTCATTTAATAATGACTCTCTAGGTATCTCTCACAGTCCAACCCCTTTTTCCTAACATAACACTATGAATTTACAAACGACCACCTGGGAAACTCACATGGTCAATACCCCTTGGTCAACATAACATAATTTCATTTAATAATGATTATTTGGGTAACTATCATGGTTTAATTTCTATGGTCTATGAACACTTGGATGCTCTCACAGTCAATAACTCTGGGTAAACATAACAAAAATTATTACATAAAATACCTTACCTTGGGAAGCTGTCACAGTTAAATTACCCTTTTCCACACTTCCACAATGCATATCACAGGAATATCAAATAACCAAAAACTCCATATTAACAAAATAAGGTATGGAAACAAGGAAAAAATACATTCATCCTAGACCAAATGGCCATGAATAATAAAACAAGATAACACATCCATGGTGTTTCCCATAAACAAGGTATACAACATTAATAATAAGTAACTACCTTTTATTGAAAAATTAAACCATAACAGGTGATAAAAATGGTTAAAATCCAAATAAATTAATACCCCAAACATGGGTATGCATCACTTTAAGAATAGATAATCCAAATAAGAATAAATAAAGGCACAAATCACTTACCTCGATGTTGTACGATCAAAAAACTTGAACGTCACCCCTTGAATCGGCCTAAAATGGCATAGATCTACAAATAGGTGAAAAACGTTCAACCTTAAATAAACTAAAAGAGAGGAAGAATAAAGAAGAAAGGATCTAGGGGAAAAGCGAACTCACCGATGGGAATCCAACCCACCTTATGACGTCTCAATCATAGCTCAGACGGAGAACTGGGAGGGGCTTGAAGTTTGTGGTTGTTCTGTCGCTGTCCTATACGAACCGAGGGGTGAAGAAATATGTTCTGGACATGAGACGTTACCCTAAACAATTTATTAAATAAAATAAAAGTACACAGTGTGTTCATTTAATGTACACATCATGTAGTATCCTTAACCTTCCCCTGCTTTAGGCGGTCTTCCAAGTAACCACACGACCATGTACTTGGCTGTTACATGGCTAGAATGTGGTTGTACGCAGTACCCAAATACACGGTGTGTACTTAAAAAAAACCCCATTTCATCCTTTTTCATAAAAAACAAACCAAAATAAAGACCTATACCTAAGAAAGAAGATTTGGGTTCTTACAGTTAGTTTCAATTGGAAATTAACGAAAAAACTTAATTTTATCCATTTTGTACGATATTTAGTTGAATGTTTCCATTGGAAAACTACCACCATGGGAAAAATGTGTTTTTCATAGAATATAAAATTGTACCTAAAGTGTCATTATTATTAAACTAGTTTGACTAATTTTAAGTTTCAATTAAAATAGATAATATTCTTCAACATGATGAATATGAATCCTCAATGAATAAGATGATGTGAATGGGTTAATGTATATTTTCTCATGTTCTCATTATATCAATAAAATCATAATAATACAACAATTTAGATGAAAAATGACATTCTAATGGAGACAAGAATACCCCAACATCATCTTCAAGATCTCATAATAACTATCCATGCTTCACTTCTAATAATAGATTGGAAATGGAATGTATCATAGATGATCTCAGGGATACCCTCTAGAATTTATGTAAGTTTCATACAATGTCACTTATTAGTTAATAAAAAGTAATATAGAAATAATTAAATATATACAAACTATTTCTATCTATACCATGATGAACCATGAAGAATATGTTACATACATCTCTATCCTAAAATATAATCAAGATTTATTTTTTTCCTTGAACATTATTGGGATGCCCATATTTTATTTTCTTCTAGCATCCCATCAAAAGGGTTTTATTGACAACAACCATGTCTACATGTAGAAAAACCAAAGAATTAATCCAATTTTTTTCCATAGTATAATGCAGATTTCATAATATTATAAAATCCAACATTATCTAGGAGGTTCAATACTAAAAATAGATATCAAAATTGTCCTTATTATAATGAATAAGGGAAGATTTGATCTGAATCAACTTTAGATCCCCTAATGATCAGTATCCAAAAAATTATTTCTTATTCCTAGTCATATAACTATTTATTGATGCGATGCATAATTTTCTAGACCCCTCCATGATGGATCAACATCTATGATGTAACCATCCCTCGATTTCTCCTGATGTTGAGGATACCACAAGCTTCTGGTAACCACAAGAGGGTATATTTATAATATGTAATTCCCATTATCATATAGAATTATAGTTCCATATATCAAAAAATATGTATAATATCTTTATTTACTTCCTAGTTAAGACTATAGAATTCTATATAGCTAATCTGGTGGTTAAGTCAATGAAATACTATTATCATATTATTATTCTCTATTCAATTTTAAAACAACTACCAAAACACAAAATTAAAATTAACCTCTTGAAATATATTTTTAGGGTTATATTTGGGAAATACCTTAGAATAATAGTACAATATTAGTGTATTTAATTTGATCTTGATAAGGCTAAGGAAGTCCTTACGATGCATATACTAAAAAATATCAAAGAGTTAATAAAACTCTAGAAAATCTTACTTTAATAATATTTTTAATTGATAACCATGCTAGAAAATGTTTTCCCTCTTAAAATTATTGAATTAGGGGGTAGCCTATAAAGGAGATGATGATTGTATAAATTATTTTGATTACATCTATGAATATATTCTACACCCACTAGATCTAATGTTGATGGCAGAAGGGATATCCCTCATCCTCTATATGGAAATCCTAGAGTGGTCTCTTGATGTTGTACATGGATTGAATAATGATTTATAAGTATAAAATAGACCCTATTATTATAAAATACTAATGTTGGACACCAATAAGATATTGAAAAACATAAAAAATAACAACCTTTCTCTAATTTTTCCAGTGTATAAATTGAGGAAATATCTATAAAATCACAATATTTTTTAGTTTTTGATATATATTTTCTTATGTATATCCTAGATTGAAAGATGTTAACCAAACATCTAGGATGGTGGGTAGTAATTATATAGTGGGTTGAAATCTAGTTGATGTCTCATAAGAAAGTTAAAGTGGAGGAATTTGTATATTTCCACACAACACATCTTTCCATTGAAAGTTTACATGTGAATAATAGTATCCTTGATGAATAGGTTTTATCTATCCACAACACTTCAAATATATATGATATATTATTTTATTATTCTACCAAAATATTAAAAATTAATAGAGTGGAAGATTTAAAAATCAACAAGGTTGGTTTAGGGATTATACTCATCTCTTAATAGAAATAAGTTCACCAATATTCTTTCTAACTATTAAAAATATTAATAAATAATTTGGTAGGAAAATAGGAATATATTACAGATTTAGATCTATCTCCACATATTATATTATAATTATTGATCATCAAGGTTGATTTAGAGTTGGAAATCATGAATATCAATTGTTAATGTGCTATTATGAATGAAAAATTAACCCCCTTTCTTGATTTTATATGAGGATTGATGATTGAATTCCCCATTTATCCAACAATCTCTCACATCCCATATTCATACAATGTTTATTCTTATGAATTAGAAAATGGACCCATAAACCTTTCATATATAGAGTAGGATGATATATGCATTTAAATTTAAGCACTTTATGGTTTTATCTCTATTTATAAATATTGATATAGAAGAGAAACATGAAATCAACTCTACCATTCCCTTATGATCCCATAAAATCACTAATAGATACCATGATTGTACTGATAGATCAAATAATATAGTACCTCTAATTATTAATTCACCTATATGATCATTACATAAGAAAAACATATTATAGTGATTGGAAAATTTCAACCAATATAATAGAATGAATTCCCAGAAATTCCTCTATAAGTGAGGAATTTAAAGAGTCCTTATCAATGTAATTAATGGTGTAGAGACAATCACTATCATTTATGAAGTCTATATCAGTGATTGTGGAGATAATAATTTAGGATACAAGATCCTCTATAAAATAAATTCATATGGATACATATCTATATCAACGATACTTGATTTTTTGGAATTCAAAAAGAAATTCCATACCTATATGATATATTAAAAAAATCATTGATCAACCCCTAAATTTATAACACACCACAAAATACTATTTCTAACTTACCTTAGAGGGAGTATCTGTTATGTGTTTGTATCACATAGATACAACTAATAAGTTTAAGTACTTTCTTATTTCCATCGATTTCTTCTACAAGTAGGACCAGTCTATATAACTCAATAATGTTATAAAAAATCTATTATAATCAAGGTGAAGCGTAACATCATCACAATATTTGTTTCTATCACACAATATTGAAATAAAAAAAACTAGTCACTTCACTTATAAATTTAAGAGGCTATATTACGAGTATAATATAATGTGTAACCATTATTCTTATTACAATAAAATTATGAATGAATATATAGATATTTTTTACATGACTCAATCTAATATTAATCAAATGACAGTGGATAAAAAAGTGTTATTATCTATAAAAACGTCTGAACAATTTGTGGGATTATCACAGTATAACATTCATCACAGAATAAGAAGACCCATATCCACATGTATATGGGATTGATGAAGTTTTTCTTATCATAGTTTGATTTACTTAAATTTTCATCCCCATTTAAAATTTAGTGTTTGAAGATGAAAAGTAAAAGATATGAAATTATGACTACGAACAAATTAACGAGTAAAGAATACACACACCACAACACAATAAGATCTATTATAACTGAGTTTCCTGATTATTGAATATGAATTTTCACCTATTATCATTCCTCATAGGATAATAAATAATACCACTAAGAAATTTAATGAAACATAGAAAGAAGCATCCATAACTAGAATCAAAATAATAAGGTATTAAAATTATAGACATGTTTTACATCAACCAAGAATACTCTTTGACATTAATTGATGAACAGAAAATCACATCTTACACCGATGAATTATTCCATAACAATTAATTCAAAGACATTCATAGTGTGTAAATTTCTATCGATATATGAAATTAATCTATGGGGTGACTCAACCTAGCTATAAGAAATTAATCTTTATATAACCTAATGTCTTTTATACATGATGTAAATCTATATGGAATATGTCCTTGTTATGTAGTGCTGAACTACAAACCCATTTTTTGTCATGTATGAAAATAATCTTGATAAATAAGTCCATCATATTTTCATAGGTTCTATATAGATGAGGAAAATATATAAACCCCCAATATATTGTTATTTATCCATGAACCTATACATTGAAAAAATTCCCCTCCCCTATATATGAATCAAGTCCACATGGGGTCCCTTTTTTCTTTTCTATGGGATTAATGAATATTGACATATATGTGAGAGCTAGTATCATGGTTCACCTTAACTATTGAAAAAACCCCACTATTCTCATCCTAATGTTTGTTTTCTAAGAATTCATGTTGTTTTTTTCAATATCCCCAACACTAGGAATTTCTTAGAACTGCAGTTTCATGAATACTTCCATATCTTTATACATAGTGACATAATGACCTTCTATCATAGACCTATTCATTGATTATGAAAAAACTATAGTTCTAATGGTTTTTAATCTTTTAATTATCCACCCAACACATAGACAAGGTAATACCATTTTTCCATGATCTATATTTATAAAAAATCCCCAATATTATGGTCCCTATCATATAACCCTAATAGGTATGGAATGAGTGTATTTATTAGATATTGTTAAATGAAACAATATATGGTTAACACTAAAAGACAATAAAAAACATAGATTAGTCCACCATATGTGACATAGAGCATTGAAATCTCCCCTTATTTAAGATATTTATATTTATAATAAACAACATCCCCATATTCCATGCAACACTTTTTTAGAGTTCTCTTTCTTTGATTCTTTTAAGACAATGGTTACATTTTCCTATCTTAGTGTTATATATCACATATCCCATGAACAAAATAATGCCACAAAATTTCATCAAAACAATATGTGTCTTTAGTCCTATAATGTTTGGACACATTTTGTTCATAAATTATCATATCCTAATACTAAAAAACTCTAATTTAATTAAATAGTTGGCCCTAGTGATGAGTCCTTTCCAAACTCACATTGGGACTTCATGTTTCTATCCCTAGGGAACCCATACATTATACTCCTTCTATCTTGTATATGAGCCATATTTGTACACAGTTATTTTATTTTCTATAACCATGTGTTTCTTGATTTATGTTAATTCAAGTTTTTTAGTGATTCTTGGATCTTCTATATTGGGACCATTCAAAGAATCCGTCCAACCCCAATCCCATACACATTACTTTATTCAATTACCATATCATTATCATTGGGTTTTACATCATGTGTTTAGAATTGATACAAATCAGTATCCAATTTCACCATATTCAAATGGATGATATTTCCTTAAATTAAGGTCCTCATTATATGAACCTAAACTATATGTTACCAGAGTCGCTGTTAGAGGATGTTAAACTACATAACACACAGTCCATCTAAGAAGTTCCTTTTCTAAAATGAGTGGCCAATATGATATGACCATACATCTCTAACTCAGAGTTAAATCCATGAATGGGTACCTAGTATTTGGTTTCAACCAATATACCAACACTAGGAAAACAATTCCACCATTTATTGGGTAATTAAAGTTCACTAATCACCAGTACATGCCATATATATTTTTCTAGTTTTAATCCAATATTATAATACCCCCACCTGGTATATGAGATAGATCTATACATTAACCATATTGTAATAACATTATGAGACATGATTAATTTTATTGTAGGACTCATATCGATATTTGATCCTTGAATTTCATACATATATATAAATCAAAATCTATTTCCATTCTTCTACAAAATTTCCATTATATTCCAGCCATTATTAGTTTGAGACTTGAATTTCCCCATCACTCATTGAATATCCCATTCCAAAAGTCCACATGTTGTGCCTTAAGTGTTTTGAATTTCCATAAACCATTCCTGGATATAAATAATGTGTGTATTTGGATTCATGAAATGCCTCTACATGGTATTTATATTAGTGCTTACATATTCTCCATTGGAAACAAATGAGAATATTTTATCTAAACAAGGAGGTCCTTGTAGGATTCAAAAAATGAATGAAGATACTGTATGTAGTATCTAATGATGGTCAATACACAGGGGGGTGGGTGAATTGTATACTTTAAAAAATCCTTTGTAACTTTTAAGATGATGAAGTTTAACAAATTTAAACAAGGTAATTCATAAAACCTCTAGTTCTACACACTTTCTTAATTCTGGGAATACGATTCTGAGAATGTAATTATGGAAAGATGGTTCTGGAAATAAAAATTAACAAAAGTTTACAAAGATAAGGATTATACCTTAAAGCGTATAGAATCTTATTGAATCAGAGTATACAAGTATAAGAAAGTATATGATAGTTATACTTTCCTCAAAAATCAAAATGCAGTGGAAAACATGAAATAAAGAAGTAACAAGTAGTAAATATTTTAACCTAGAGAGAAGGGTATCCAATAACCTGGGATAAAGGTCCCTTGATTTATAATTTCAAGAAAGTATGTCTTACCCACAGTAGGGTAATCCCTTGATACGAAGATCAGAGCCTGTCTTTCTATCCCCGCAAGACCTTAACTTCAAGGTAGTCGTCACCTCTGTCTTCCTCAGCAAGGAAGTCCTCAATCTTTAAAGTAGTCGGCACCTCTGTCTTCCTATTTTCGGAAGCCCTCGAATGTACTCAGCAACATTTGAGTCACACAAAGCAAATCTGAACAAGGTGTTCAGTACGCACTAAGCATGAGAGTCTCTCTCTAGAAATCACTTCAACAACATGTAATTGCTAGAGTCATAGAATAGTATTGAGATCATTCAAATGAGCTCCAATTTATAGGCACAGCTGCAACAGTAGGCTCCATCCTCCAACGGTCATATTTTTCTTTGAATTTTGGAGGGACCTGTACACGTGTCACTCAAAAAATTATTAGTTAGTAACTAAAATCATGAGATCATTTCATGACTATAACAAGGATAAGAAAAAATTTGAATGGTTGAACAAATTAATTTTTCAGAGTAAGAAAAAATGATAGTTCAGAGTCTATAATACATGGATATTCAGATTCTATTTATCAGAAGAATTCAGAGTTAGAAATCTATGAACTTCAGAGTCTGAGTTCATAGGAATTTGGAGTCTGAATTCATAAAAGTTTGGAGTCTGAATTCTAAGAACTTGGAGACAGAACTTGGAATCTAAACTCAGAAGAGTTCTGAGTCTGAATTCAAGGAACTCGGAGTCAGAACTCAGAAGTGTTCAGAGTCTAAATTTAGAGAACTCGGAGTTAGAACTTCAAAGGGTTTGGAGTCTGATTTTAGAGAACTCGGAGTCAGAACTCAGATGAGTTCGGATTCTTATTTCAGAGAACTCGGAGTCAGAACTCAGAAAGTTTGGAGTATGAATTCAGAGAGTTCTAAATCTAAATTCAGATCTTGAAAATAGAATGCTTTATATATATATATATATATATATATGATTCTGAGTTTTTTGATACGAACCTGAATTTTATACTTAGAATATGAACAATGAAAACATGGTAAGGATAAATTCCCTTGGGGAAGGAAAATTTCCTTATGAAAGAAAAACACAGGGAAAATGAAATTTGCCTTAATATAAGGTGTTTTTGATTTTCAAAACATGAATGAATGGTAAAGTCATAAGGAAGAATTATTTACTCAACAATCTCCCCAAACATGAAGGAATGGAAAAGTCTTAAGAAAACCATATTGACTCAATAATCTCCACCTTTTTAGAAATCACAAACATCCTTACGAAAAAGAATATAAGGACTTAGAAAATATTTTTCTAGACTTTGAAAATAAAACTTATCTTCCTTAACAAATGGGAAAATATGAATACGACTAACTCCCCCTTAGTCTTTGGAAACATTAAGGATCATATTCTAGACTTACAGAATGAGACTTAGCATTTTATTGCAAACAAAAATATTCATGATAATTAATCCCCCTTAGATAAACCCTCTTACTTAGGGTTATTTCTTCTATACATAATATTATTTTTTCCTTTATACCCCTTTGTGATTTTCAAAAAGGAATTTGAGGGAATGGAAAAGAAATTATGGTACCTGAAAGTTTAGTAAAAAACATCCAAAAGACATGAAACCAAAAAAACATTATGATAGGAAAAATTTATACAAGGAAAAGAATACAACAACAGATCAGATATAAACAATATCATCCTTACTTTTCCTTGGGAATAAACTTCTTGATTACTTTCTTCAGCTTCTTGAGCGCCTTGTGATCTTCCTCTGCTTGCTTAAGAAGCTGATTCTGATCCTCTGATTTCTTCTCTAAGGCTTTGATTTTATCTTCCCGAGCCTTGGGAATTTCAGCTTGAGCCTTCAAGGCTTCTTCCTGCTTGGTAGGATTTAATTCTATATCAATACTAAGATATCTTTCTCTCTTCTAACATTGGGCAACTGAATACAACTTCCCATTTAGATATTTTTCCTCTTGAATCCGAGAATTCTATTCCAGAGTCATCTTTTCTTCAAAACTGGTTGTGAGATCCTTGATTTTACCATCTTTGTTGTCAAAATCCTCCTTGACACTATCTTGGAACTCATCAAGATCTCTCATGTATTCAACAGTTTTCCTTGACCAACTGGCCATCTTCCTGTATGATCTTTCATGAGCTTCGTAGTTAATGAAAAAATTATTGAAATCAGCCTCCAGATTGATACACTTGTCCATCACCATGGACACTGAATCTGATTTTTGGTATAAGGTGTGTTGAATCGTCTGGCATCACAAATCAATGCTAGAAAAAATAGGAATAGTCCCCACAAGATTTTTCAAAGACTGTACTATGAAATCATGTCCAAGGGATGATGATTCCGAATCTTAAACTTTTCTTGGTGAGGGCTCTTTCTACAACTCAGCATCCTTCCTCTTGGATGATGCACCGACTTCCTTCTTCTTCAAAACAGCTTTACTAGGTGTATCAACAACCACATGTTTACCATTATCATCATTCAGAATGGCTTCCTCATTCGGAGATTCATGTTCACTGTCAGACAGTTGAATGACTTTATCTTCATCAATCTCTTCTTTTTGAGATACTGTCTCAGCATCCTTTGGGTGTATGAAATGATGATTATAGATTTCTTCTTCAGATAGCTTATTCACTTTTTCTTCAACCTTTTCATTTTATCCTTTTCATCTTTCCCAGGGGTATCAAGCTTTGAATATTATACCTCAAAAGTTTAGATTGAGAGCTTCTCAGATGGAATTTCCTTCTCATGAAAATCTTACACTTGCTTAATCAACTCTACAGTATCAACATTGCTTTCAACTTCTTCTTCTACTTCTACTTATTTTTCTTTTAATTTTTACAGAGTTACAAATTTCATCCCAGGGGTCTCTAGTAAATCTTCTACCAAAAAAGATTTTGGTACTGGGATATTCTCAGATGCTTTCTCAGTATCCCTCAGATGTGATTTCACAATCTCAGCCTCAGATAACATCTTCTTCTATTTATTTTCTTTTGATTGTTTTTCAAGCTCATCAACAATCTTCTCCTTTAAAGGTTTTTCTTTAGTAGGACCCAAACCAAAGCTAGGCTCCCCTTCATTCATGTTCTTCTTATCTTCCCTCCACTTAGCTACAACCTCATTCAGATAGGATTTTTTCTTTTTCAGCTTTGGGGGTGCTGACTGAACTTCCTTGGCCATAGGATATTTTACCTTCTCTTCAATTTCTTTCAACTTCCTCTTTCTTCTAGCCTTTTTGGAGGGCTCAAACACTTCCTATTTCTCTGAAATGGCTTCCACTTCCTCTTCTAGAAAATCATAGAATTCAACGAATTCCTTAGAAAAACTGACTTTCATCCTTTTCAAGGTATCATCACTAACCAACATGACTTTGCAATTTCTAGGCTTTGAACTACAAGGAATTTCGAAAGACTCTAAGCACCGAAAAATCATCTTAGACAGAATAGCTGGATACATAATGATCTGGGCCTTCATATTTCCATTATTTATATTCTTGATCATTATCAAAATATTATTAACTAGGTTGATCTTCCTTAGATTTACCAAGAAATCCAGGATACCTTTTCTCGGAATGATGAATCCTTGAACCCATAATTCAAGAATCCAGAAATTTGTAGACAAATAAGAAATCTTCAGAGTCTTAACATTTGTAAGACCAAAGAAATCCATGGACTTCACCTTAAAAAATCTTTCTTGAACATCCAGAAATTTATGAGAACACAATTCAGCTTCTCCATCATATAGAATACCAACCGAGCTGGAAGCCTTGGTGTATGAAAGAGCATAAGTCTTCCCATAGCTCTTCAAAGAGAACTTATCGCTAACTTATTCCATGAAAAAACTTACTGATTCATAACATTAAATTAGAAAATCTGGATATACTAAATCTTGAGCTCTTGAATTCGATATACAAACCCTCTACCATCTATTCAGCTTGATGTTTTTTGGGATTATGGTATCATTGTTGGCGAAGAAGTTCGGATGCACCAACCTTTCTCTGTAAACCTACCACTATGAGATTGGCTTGATATATGAAATGCATTTCTTAGAAGATTCTTTGATAAAAATTCAGACTTGAGAAAGATTTGAGAAGTTCGGAATGAGATTAAAGTAGAAAGGCAGAACATCAACACGCTAAGGCTTGAGTTTCGATGCGGGACAACAATCCGGGGTCCTTTATATAGGTGTTTGGGGCCATGATCCAACTACCCTAATTGATCCAATGAATGAAAAATCTATTGATAAGATCTGACAATTGAGATGATAACCACAAGGAAATTTTGACAAAATATTATCTTTTGAGGTTTTAATAAAAACATTTGGATTTAAGAAAAAGTGAATACGAAAATTTAAAAAACAAATGAAAATACCAGCAAGTAAAAGATGATTAAGAAAAATCAAGAAATGAAACATACCTTTCAGATATCTAGGAAGATTATTTGTAGTGAGGAAAATTTTTCTTGAATAAATTTAGATTCCGGAAACACACTTTTGATTACAAAAAATTTAAAACTAACTATGAAAATATTTTTTGAAAAACTATATATAAAAAAACCTCATTACAAAAAATTTAGAAAAACTTACTATGAAAAATTTCATTAGGAAAAATTTGAAAAAACTAACTTCGAAAATTTCCATTATGAAAGATTTTGAAAAATCTGACAATGAAAATTTTCATTACAAAAATGCTTGAAAAATATGACAACGGAAATTTTCATTATTAAAATTTTTGATCTAATTAATAATAAAATGTACCCCCATAAAAAGGAGTTTATTACTGCAATGAGTTTCATTTCAATAGAAAGTTAAAAAGGAATATTAACTTATAGTTATCATTCCTAACTTCTATTTAATGTATTAAAATCTATCGAAGGATAAATATTTTGTAAAAATATTAGCAAGTTGATCTTATGTTCAGATAAATTGAAGAATGATATCCCCTTTTTGTGTGTGATCCCTAAGAAAGTGATACCTAATATCTATGTGTTTTTCATTAGAGTGATGTGCATGTTTTTTACTTAAGGCAATGGACCTAGTATTATCACAAAAAATTTGTGTTTTGGTAAAACTCATACCATAGTCTGTGAGTGTGTGTTACATCTACAACACTTGAGCACAACAACTTCCAGCTTCTTCAAATTCAGATTCATCAGTGGAAAGAGCTACTGTGTGTTGCTTTTTGCATGACCAAGAAACTAATTAATCTACTAAGAAATGAAAAGTTCCATATGTACTTTTCCTATCCATTTTACAACCACCAAATTCAGTATCTGAAAAACTTTTCAAAAAAAAAAAATCATTTTCAGAAGTATAAAAGAGTCCAAGATCCATGGTTCCCTTTAAGTAGCGAAAAATTATTTTCACCGCATTTAAATGATATTCCTTAGGATTGGATTGATATCTTGCACATAATCATACCAAAAACATTAAGTCCAGATGACTAGCTGTCAAGTAAAGTAAACTTCTTATCATACCTCTAAAAAATGTTTGATCTACTGGTTTCCCAGCTTCATCAAGATCGAGTGAATTTGAGGTATCAATGGGAGTACTTATACTCTTAGTGTTGTCATATACATACTTTTAAAGAAGATCATTAATATAATTATACTGAGATATATAGATTCCTACTAGTTTTTGAGAAATTTGAAAACCATGGAAAAATGTTAACTCACCCATCATACTCATTTCAAACTCAGATTTCATTAGAATCACAAAGAAATCCATTAAATATTTCTTAGTTGAGCCAAATATAATTTCATCAACATAAATTTGAACAATCAAAACATTTTTCTTTTCTTTCTTTATAAAAAGGTTTGGATCTGGATTTACCTTAATGTAATTATTTTTAATCAAAAATCCTGTAAGTTTATCATACCAGGCTCGAGGGGATTGCTTAAGTCCATACAATGCTTTGGTAAGTTTAAAAACATGTTCATGATTTTTTTTATTTTCAAAATCAGGAGGTTATTCAACAAAAACATCCTCTTGAACATAACCATTAAACAAAGCACATTTAACGTCCATTTGAAAATGTCTGAAATTGAAGAATGATGCAAAGGAAAGTAGAATTTGAATAGATTCAAGTCTAACTACTGGAGTATAGGTTTCTTCATAGTCTATTCCTTCTTGTTGATTATAGCCTTTAGCAACCAGTTTAGCTTTATTTCTTACTATGATTCCATTTTCATCACACTTATTTCTGATGACCCATTTGATTCAAATAACAGAAGTTTCCTTAGGCCTTTCGACCAAGGTCCATACTTTATTCCTTTCGAATTCATTTAGTTCATCTTGCATAGCTTTTATCCAATCATAATCACCTAAAGCTTCATTAGTTCTTTTTGGTTCTAATTGGGAAAGAAATGCTTGATGTTCTACTTCATTTATTAAGGAACTTCTAGTCCTTACAGGTTGATTTACATCACCAATGATACTATCACTAGGATGATTCTTATGAAACAACTGATTTTTGTTTTGAAAAACCTGTTCATGAACATAGGGTAGGAAGTTTTCTGGGGTAAATGTTTCTGAAATATCTTCTTAGACATTTTCCTTATCATAAGGATATTCTATAAAGGGTTGATAATCAGTTTTTGAAAACACATCTGAAGATGTAGGTTGGGGTTGTTTAAAAACAAAAGGATATGTTTCATCAAATTTGACATATATTGTTTCTTCAAAAATACAAGTGTTTTTATTGAAAACTCTATAAGCCTTAGAAGTTGTGGAGTAGACTAAGAAAATTCCTTCATTATATTTTGGTACAAATTTGTGAAGATTATCTTTAGTATTTAGAATGAACACCTTGCAACCAAAAACCTTGAAGTAAGAGAGTGTAGGTTTTCTACCATTCTATAACTCATAAGGTGTTTTATTAAGAAAAGGTCTAATCAAAACTTGATTTATAGTATAACAAGTAGTACTAATAGCTTAAGCCCAAAAATTTATAACTACTGAATACTCACTCAACATGGTTCTTGTTATCTCTTGAAGAATTATATTTCTTCTTTCAACAATGATATTTTGTTGAGGTGTTTTGGGTGCTGAGAAGTTATGAGTAATGCCTTTTCTACTACAAAAAGTTTCAAAAAAAGAATTTTTAAATTTTCTTCCATGATCACTATGAATAGTTATCAATGGAAGGTTTTTATCATTTTTAACTTGGGCACTAAAACTTTTTAAAAAAGAAAAGACTTCATATATCTTTTCTAGAAAATAGACCCACATAAATCTAGTGTAATCATCAACTAAGACAAATATATAATATTTTCCTCCAATGCTTCCAGTTTGTGTTGGTCCAAAAAGATCCATGTGCACTAACTGTAATGCATCAGTGGTTGAGACTTCACTAACTGGTTTAAAAATTGATTTATTTTGCTACCCATATTGACAAGGATCATAAACTTTTGAAGAATCAAATCTAAGCTCCGGTAGATCCTTAACTAGTCTTTTATTAGAGAGTTTTCTTATGTTCTTAAGGTTACAATGACCTAGCCTTCTATGCCATAACCAAGAATGATCTTCCATTACACTAAGGAAAGGTAAGTCTTGGCTCCTAAGTTCTTCTATGTTTAGTGTGTATACATTCTCTTGCCTATGGGAAGAAAGAATAAAATCTTCCTTGGAATTTTGTACTAAGCACTTTTCATTCCAAAAATTCACAAGGTATCTCTCATCACAAAATTGGATTATGCTAATTAGGTTGTGATTAACACCCTTAACAAATAAAACATTTGAAATCAATGTTTTTATAAGAAGAACGATGTTACCTATACCAATAATTTCTTCCTAAGCATTATCTCCAAAAGTTACTTTTACTACATTCATCTAGATAATCTTTTCAAAGTAGTTTTATAACCAGTCATATGCCGAGAACATCCACTATCCATGTACCATGTATTGCTGTTAGTACAATATTTATTTTCCTGAAAATAAAAGTGTTAGAGTTTCGGATTCCAAACATTCTTGGATCCGGAAACTTTAGAAATAAAAATCATAGGAATCCACATCTTCCATGAAAAATAAGCTTTATGAAATTCTAAATACTAGGTTTTGTTTAGGGAATAACTTCTTGCCCAATTCCCACCACACCAACACTTAGTGTAGAATAGAGCGCTTTTAGGAACAAAATATTTGTTACTAAAAATCGGTTTTGAACCAGTATAACAAAAACCAGAACTATTCCTTATAGGTCGGATTTGAGAATACATCTAACCAAAATTTTCCTTACCTTAGGTAAAGTTTGACAAATACTTAAGTAAAATATTTCGGATTTTAGTTGGATAACTAAGTTCTTATCTTCCAAAACATTTGTTTTTGAACTAGAGTTAGGCTCGAAAACATTTTTCTTAGAAATTACTTTTTCTAGATCCTTAGAAATTTTATCCTTCTTCTAAATTTACTTCCTCAAGGTTTTTTTAAAATACTTTCAAAATTAAAAATTTTCTTATCAAGATCTTTAGAAAGATGTGATATTTATTTAGTAAGAATAGTATTTCTAGAATTTTCCTTATCATGTTTTTTCTTGAGTTTTGAATTCTCATTCTCAAGAAGCCTAGAAAAACTAGAAACTTCTTCATAGGTAGGTAAATTATTATCTTTATCAGAAGAAGATTCTTCATCCAAGGATTCATAGAAATTACTATTACTATGTAAGGATACATTGGTGATAGATTCAGTATTGTGTACCTTATCTATCAAACAATGATTTTCAATAGGTAGTCTGGCTAATAAACCAATATTCTTCTATCCAGAAGATTCGTAATCTGATGATTCATCTGAAGAGTCTCGACCAATGGAACTCCAGGTGTCATTAGATTTCAAGAATTTCTTAGATTTATCTTTTTAGTACTTCTTTATATTCCTCTCAGAATGCTTTTCCTTTATTTCCTTCCTCTTAAGAAAAGGACAATCAGGTCTTATATGTCTAGCTCTCTTGAATTCATAACATGTGACTTATAAATAATTCTTATCTTTTATTTCTTTCTTCTTGTATATGGATTGAAAATTATTCTGGCCAAAAAACTTGTTCATCCTTTGAGAAATATTTTCTAACTCATTTTCTGAAGATTCACTTCCACTAGATTCGGATTGGATAACAACCTTATTATAATTAGATCTAGTAACTCTCTCAGGAGTCTTGGTTTTCATATGATTTGAAGTAATTGTAAAAAAGAAACACATCCATTCCATTATTCTTCTTTACATTATAAACATCTCTCTTCATTCTAGTCTCATGTTGAAGAAGAGTTCCAAAAAGTTCATCAAGAGAAATCTGGGTAACCTTTCTATTCTCATCAATAACTGCTCTCTTGGATTCCCACCCATTAGGCATGATGTCTATGATTTTGTCCACCAGAGCTTCATAATCTAATCCTTTCTCACCCATAGATTGTAAACTATTAACAATAGTCATAAATCTCTTTTTCACCTTACATATGGTTTCTCCATAAGGAAATAAAAAACCATGATATTCATCTCTGAGCATGGCTCTTCTAGTTTTAATGACTTTGGAAGTTCCAAAGTGAGTAACTTCAAGCTTCTTGAAAATACAATATGCTGCTTCACATGATGAAATTTGGCTATATATATTTCTAGTCATAGAATAAAGAAATGTATTGCACACCTTATAATTCAGTTGATATTCATGCTTTTCTTAGTTGGTGAAAGTACTGACTTCTTTTTCAGGGATTTTATATCCTCCAGTAAGCGTAACAAAATTATCCACTCCAGTATTGATAATGAATGTCTTCATGCGATCTCTCCAATATTCATAATCATTCCCATAAAAAACAGATGGTCTCGTAGGATTTAGGTTGTTTATGGAACCAACCTTGATTCCTCTCATCTTAAAGAAAATCTTTCCACACAAACAAGTTAGTAATAAATGTTTGTAAACAAGGAAAATATTCCTCAGCAAGGAAAAAGCAGAACAATGAAAAACTTGGGCAATGAAAACTTATATGTGAATATAAGTATTTCAGAGACCTCCTTTGATACCAATTGTAGGATTAAAAAATTAATTAAGATACTGTATCTAGTATCTAATGATGCTCAATACATAAGGGGGGGGGGGTGAATTGTATACTTTAAAAAAAAATCCTTTGGAACTTTTAATATGATGATGTTTAACAAAGTTAAACAAGATAATTCGCAAAACCTCTAGTTCTACACACTTGCTTGATTCCGGGAATACGATTCCGAGAATGTAATTCTGGAAAGATGGTTATGGAAATGAAACATAACAAAAGTTTACCAAGATAAATATTCTACCTTAAAGCATATAGAATCTTATTAAATCAAAGTATACAAGTATAATAAATTATAAGATAGTTATACTTTCGTCAACAATCAAAATGTAGTGGAAAACTTGAAACAAACAAGTAACATGTAGTAAATATTTTAACCCAAAGATAAGGGTATCCAAAAAACTTGGATAAAGGTCCCATGATTTATACTTTCAAGAAATTCTGTCTTACCCACACCGGGGTAAGCCATCGATACGAAGATCAAATTCTGTCTTGCTATCCCCTCAAGCCCTCAACTTCAAGGTAGTCGGCACCTCTATCTTCCTCAATAAGGAAGTCCTAGAACTTTAAGGTAGTCGACACCTATGTCTTCCTATCCCTGGAAGCCCTCTAATGTACTCAGCAACATTTGGATTCGCATGAAGAAAATCTGAAAAAGGTGTTCAGTACGCACTAAGCATTAGAGTCTCTCTCTAGTAATCACTTCAACAATATGGAATCTCTAGAGTCATAGAACAGTATTGAGCTCGTTAAAATGAGCTCCTATTTATAGGCACAACTCCAAAAGTCAGCTCCCTTCTCTAACAGTCATATTTTTTTCTTGAATTTCGGAGGGACCTGTACACATGTCACTCAAAAAATGGTTTGTTAGTAATTGAAAGCACGAGATAATTTCATGATTATAAGAAGGATAAGAAAAAATATGATTACTTGAACAAATTAATTTTTCAGAGTGTAATAAAAAAATAAAGTTCAGAGTCTATAATACATGGATATTCGAATTCTGTTTATCAGAAGAATTCGGAGTTAGAAATCTATTAACTTAGAAGTCTAAGTTCATAGGAATTTGGAGTCTGAATTCATAAAATTTCAGAGTCTGAATTCTGAGAAGTTGGAGACAGAACTCGGAATCTGAACTCAGAAGAGTTCAAAGTCTGAATTCAGAGAACTCGAAGTCAGAACTCAGAAGAGTTCAGAGTCTGAATTTAGAGAACTCAAAGTCAGAACTCAGAAGAGTTCAGAGTTTGATTTCAGATATCTCAGAGTCAGAACTTAGAAGAGTTCGGAGTTTTATTTTAGAGAACTCGGAGTCCAAACTCAGAAAAGTTCGGAGTCTGAATTCAAAGAGTTCGGAACCTGAATTCGGATCCTGAAAACAAAATTCTTAATATCTAAGTATATATATGATTCTGAGGTTTTGGATACGAACCTATATTTTATACTTAGAATAAGAACAATGAAAACATGGTAAGGATAAATTTCCTTGGGGAAGGAAAATTTCCTTATGAAATAAAAACATAGGCAAAATGAAATTAGTCTTAAGATAATGTGTTTGTGATTTTCAAAACATGAAGGAATGGTAAAGTTATAAGGAAACCTTATTGACTCAATAACCAGCCCAAACACGAAGGAATGGAAACTTCATAAGAAAACCTTATTGACTTAATAGTCCTCTACTCTCTTTACACCATAAAAACATTATCTTGGAACCCTTCATGTGAATTATATAAAACATTCATCCTTAGCATACCCATTCCATGTCATAATTCTAATTAAAATAACTCCATTCATGATTTACCTCATTTTAATTCCCTATTCAAATTTTTATGGGCACTCATTTCTATTGATTCCCAGATGGGTTATAATAATAAATTCCCCATCCATGGTCCAAGCACTTTGACCTCAATCAAGGTGTAATTCCTAATGAGGTATTCCACACCAACATTATTCCTTTCATTAATTTTGGATTTTTAATTTCAATTTCCATATGAACTATATACAAATTTGTTTAATGATGTATGTCACTGAATTATATCCTCAATTTTATAAATTTCATTAACATAAACTATAAATTTAAGAGGCACAATGGATTTTAAGATAAAAAAGTTACAAAGAGATAAATTTATTTTTATATTCAATAAATCATATCCTAAAAAATTTAAAAAAATTATAGAGAGTAAACAGATGAAAAATGTGAAAAAAAATCTACAGTCCATTGTATGGACAAAAAAAATTCAACATTATACTCACTGGACCCATTGGTCTAATGAAAAATTTTAGTAGACCTCCTATATTCTTCCCTACACACATGTTTGAGAAATTCAATGTCATATCCCCATTCACCTAGAATTTCATAAATATTAAGAGACATAAAATATTGGGTAATTGAAAACTTATCGAATATCCTTTCACTATAATCCAACATCATTCTCTATTTGTTTAAATTATTATAAAACTTCAATGGATATTTATTACAGGTGTTTTTGGATCCAAGGAACACCCCTACATTATAGGAATATTAGTGCCACTATATTCAGAATTGAAAATCAATATGAATATTTCATCCTAAGGAGAAGTTCCACTAATCACAATAAACTTCGAAAACATCATAGTGGTATCCTTTATTAGAATGAGAGTAACAGTCAACCACCTAAATAATTCTTCCACCCCATGAGTTCCATATTATAATGTATTATGTTATTATTTTAACATACTATAAAAATGATATATAAAATAATTCAAATACCAATGATGTTAAAAATTATTGTATTGTTCCCATTTTAAAATAAGGAATATAAAATCTTATTCTTTAACCCCCACTGGTTTAGGTTTTGTGACCTTGAAACTCAAGAAATATTTTTTGGGCACCATGTCCAATTTTTTTTGCATCCACCCTAGAAATGATCTGTATTAGCATTGGGATCAACATGAACATTCAGTTTTATATCACCCATGATTAATATATATCTCATATATTGGTCAAATATTTCTGATCTTAATCATTATAAAATATTTGTCCCAACATCATGACACTAAACATTAGGCACTAACACCCTTGATGTAGTATCTGTTTGTTGCATTGGGATCACTATTGGTTATAATTTTATCTCACTTGAGATACTGGGTTAATAGCCTTGTAAATTGGTCAAGGATATATGATCTTAGACACTATCCATAAAGTATATAACATGCATGAAAATACAATTACCAATGTAAGATATTTATTACAATCTAACATGAATACTTATAATGGGAGACCAGAGAAAAATTTTATTGTTTTCTCAGTACTCATGTACATTGAATTGCCTATAAAAAATCGATCATGAAAAAATTTAAAATGGTATAAAAGTTTTCTACTAATATCCTATAAATGAGAACTTAAGAAATAACCTGGTTTAATCTGAAGTCAACCAATCTAAACAAGTATTAAATAAGGCATTATTATGATAATTTAAATATTTCATTGAACGAAAATTCACATAACTTAATGACCAAAAAGTCTAGTTTCTTGGAGACTAGCTATATAAACAAAAAAATTTATAACAATTGTTAACATTTATTCTTAATTGTTCTAATCTAGAACCTTTATATAAATCTCACATGATATAATCATATTCATAACCCAGGTATTGGAATCAAAATAAAGGGGTGAGATCAAATGACTAGTTAGGGAAAAGACATATCATATTGGATTGGATCATAATCAATAATAAGAACATGATAATAATAAAAATTATAGAATAAAATCTCAAAATAACATATATAATAATCATTAAAAATAATGGATAAAAATAATATCATAATAATATCATTATAGAACCATAAAATAAATGAAATGGATTTAAAAAATATCAATAATCATAAAATATAAGAGGATGATCTGAAAGCTAAAAATACATAAAAAATAATGAATAACCATTAATACATGTAATTACATGATAAGAACCTTGAAAGTGTGTAACTATCATAATCAGGGGATTTCTTATCCTTGTAAACCTAGATAGTCTCAAATATTTCTCCTTGTAAAATTGTGATTAAATATTAACACCTTCTACCTCTCCTTTTGTGAAGATAATGAATTTATAATCAATTAACATGTAAAATTTGGATTAGATCATAATTTCTTCATAGTTAAACTTTTCGATCCTAGTGGTTTGATAACTTTTTTACATGTATAATTGAGAGTAGATTTTAATTCCACGAAACTCATACTTTTTTAACATAAATATTTGGAAACTTGTTCACATGTAAAATAGTTAGAAGATCTTAATTCCATCATAGTCACCCTTTAGAAACCTGGTTACCCACTAAAATGTTTACACATAGTATTATGAGTAGAGATTAACTCCATCTAACTCATCTTTTGTAAACCTAGTTAATATTTAACCTATTTTCATAACATTTATATAACATGAGATAAATTCTATTACCCACTGAATTGGACATAGAAATAGGTTATACCCTTCTCATAATCCATATAATTGTGTTCCACATGAAAATCAAACATTTATCATCTTATAAAGAGACCATGAAAACTTAATGAAAAAAATCCATGGTTGGTAAATATATGTTAAAATTAAAAAGTTCTCACAAAACCTTTTTAAAACATTAATGTGCACAATACTTTGGAAAACATTTTTTAGAAGGTAATGATAATACTTTTTAAAAACATATTATAATTATTTTATAATAAAAGGTACTTTTAAAGACTTAATGCTTTTAAAAATTTTAAGATAAAATAATTTTAAAATTTTTACTTATAATATAATCATTATAAATTTAAAAATGATAATGATAATAAAATTAAAATAAAATAATTTACAATACTTTGATCACACATAATTCAAAAATAATATTTAATTATTTTAAACTCTAAAGAGACATAATGTTTTTAATAAATGAATTATAAATGAATTGAATACGTTTACTTTTAAAAAAACAATGGAAACATGAAAAATACATAATATTATTCACAATAAAATTTTGAGTGGACGATACAAAATTTATTTTTGAATATATGAAAAAACATTTTTGTCATTTTAAATAACTTTGATGAAAATTTAAATTTCTAAAAAAAATTTAATATATAAAATTTAGAATAAGATAAAGTCAAACTTATATTTATTAAATAAATATATATATATATATTATAATAAAGTGAAACATTATTTTGAATTATAGAACATACAACTTCCCCAGATAGATTATCTATCCTGAGGGGGTTCAATTATTGGAAAAAAGTTGAAAATAAATTCTTACAGCTTGTGTAGCATTTAAATAAAATATCTTGAATGATAATGACCAAGAAATTTAAATTTTAATACTATGATTTAAAAATGAAATCATGATATAAAATTTCATTTAAGTAGTATACACACCAGATAATTAAAATAGGTTTGTAATACAAATGGAGTCTCAATGAAAGGAAAATTGAGATGAAAATCCCTTACAATATTTGGATCATTGGAACAAAAATCTCATGAGAAACTTTAAATGAAATGGGATATTAAATATAATGAGATATAATAAAATAATTATATAAATGTTGAAAATGTGTGGAAATTACACTATGAACATGAAAACATTGTGTATAACATATAGACAACTCAATGAAAGTAAATTGATACCAAAACACATACATTATTTCATTTCTTAGTTGATGACACACTAATCATATATAAAAAAAACTTAGATATAATAATATTATATTTATTAATTTTTATCATATTTATTTCCATTTAATAATCCATATTGTAACTCTTTGTAATGATTATATTAATTAGTTATAGTGTATTATGACCATTGGATGTTATTAACAGTAATTGCTTTGCGTATGTTTAATTCTTTTTATATCATTAAAAATCATTTTATAAAAATTTAATTCTGGATATATAATATAATATTATTTAATATATAACTTATATATATTTAAAATGTTCTTATTTCATTCATTATGTGCTTTGGTTATGTTATGTGAAATCCAAAAAACAATAACTTATTTTAGTAATTTTTGTGAATTGAAATGAACCTTAATAATAAGATAAATACATAATATAAAAATTTAAGAACTATATAATAATAATTATTTTATTAATATATTATAATAATATAGTTTTCATGTCCCCATAGTCATCAATAATTATATTTTAATGTATTGTTTATGTAGGTGGTTAAATCGACCTAAACTTAAACATGCTTTAACACGATTGGCGAGTATTCTTATGGAGGAATTTATTTTGAAATAAAATAATTAAAATAAAATAATAATTATATTATTTTTATATTTTTATTAATCTGAACAATAAATGAAAATTTTTATATAATTTATGAAAATCCAAATGAAAAAAGAAAAATGCTTCTTTGGGGAGGTGATAATCTACAAGTATGCCTGATTAGCATTCATGTTTCACAACATGTGATGGGGGTTGAATATGGATATTAAATTGAAATTTAAGAATAAAATTTTATTATATATACTATATTAATTGATAATTAACACCATTATTTCCATCCCGGAAAGGATGTAATGAAAAATAAACCATATCACTTCGTGTAGGCGATAATCCACATAATGCACCAACGATGTTCATTTTTTTCTATGTAGATGAAAATGAATAAATAAAAGTTATACCATTAATATAAAAAATATATCAGTATAAAAAATATACTTGATTAATAATATTATTGTTGTGGTAAGACATTTTTAATAGTGAGATTAAGCCAAAAAATATTAAGAATAATATAATATATACACGAAGTACTTGATTTTACCTTATACTTTCAATTGAAATTTATGGCCTCAGGAAAAATATGAGTGAACTAGGGGTTATTCTGGATTTATAAGGTTCTAGGTAGAGTAATGTTTTAGAGTTTAAAGGATAAATTATTAATGGTGTTGTGCATTTGATAGGGTGTACGTGATCCCCTTTTAAAAGAGAGGAAAATGATCATTTTGAAACACCCCTTTCAATTTTATAATTTCATGACACTATTCCAACATCAATGGATCTAATGTTATAAACTTGTTGAGTATAGGATGAATTTGGGTTTATAATTTAAAAATCTTATGTTTCCACACATTTTATAAACATGTTACAGAGTTTTTACTATTATGGTTTTACATTTTACTTTTTTCACTTTTGAAAGAGGTAACTGGTTTTTAAATATCGATTTTTATGTTTTATAATAAATATAACAGAACCAATATAACTAAATTTGGGTGTTTTGGAACTAAATATAAACTTGGTTTAATCTATTTAATTTTATAACTATTATAAAATTTACTTATAAATTAAAACGGGTAATGTGTTGAAAATTTTTTTTTGTAGAAAAAACACGTTTTGGATGTTATGGATTTTTAATCTCATTTAAAATTAAATAAATATTAAATGAGTGTTAATATATTTATTTATGTGTTTATAAATCATTTTATAAACATTATTTCATTTTTTAACTTAAATTATTCAATATAAATTCCTTTATAATAATATAATAATAATATTTTAAAAAATATTCCATCATTGTCATGTTGATTTTTATTAATCCTACTAATAAAAATTTTATTCCTAGAAATGAAATATGAAATATGAAATATTATATAAATTATTATCTCAAATATAAAAATAATTTTATCAAATTAAATTTATATGGGTAGGAAAATTAATCTTAACTTTATTGCTTGTAGTGCATATAACCCTGTTTTAAGATAAAGTTTATGTTTTAGAAAAAAAGATTTATGATTAGGAGATAATTATAAATTCCATAGAATAAAATTATATTTATATAATAATTTCCTTTAATTTTTTTTATTTAAAAATAAATGAAAACATAAATTTCACTTCACTAAGTTATAAATTATTAAATAAAACTGCTGAAAAATAGTTTTCTTTAATTTGATATATAAATATTCAAAATTTTGAGAAATTTTTAGCAAATTTAACAATTTATTTTAATATAATTTATCATTATTTATACATTATAAATTTATTGGAAAATGTTTCAGAATCATTCAATGTATTGATATAATAAAATAATTTTATTAAACTGACTTTATTAATAAAATCATTATTTTAACTATTAACCTGAAAGTTGATTATTTTTGAAAAATCACAAAAAATACATCCTAAGATAACTTTGTTTTGTGGAATTGAAAATAAATCTTTTGTTATCATATTTAAAATATGAAATTTAAAAATTAATATGTTTTTAAAAGATAATGTATCATATAAACAAACTATTTTTTATTAGAAACAAGCATTTAACTATTAAGCCGTATTAATTGTTTACCCTAAAGAGAAAATAATTGTTAATTTTTAACCAACATAGTGATTATTAAAACTTTATGAAAGATTTATTATTAATATTTTGTAGGTTTTTATGTTGTATTTACCACGTGACATAAGTTGTAGAACACATTATCTATTTTAGCGGATCAAAAATCTCAGGTCGTTACATTACCCCACATAAATATATTGCTTCCTCTTAATTTTTATTATCCTTTACTAAAGGAAAAATATAATATATCATTGAGAAACATAACATATATATATATATATTAATATTATATCCACCTCATTATACTTGGTAAGACTAGGAAACAACTTATCCCAAATATTATTCTTATGAGTTGTTAGGGACATTGATTTCACAGATTCATTTCTATGATAATGATTCAAATAAATACTATAACCCATAAGGTTATGGTAATTTTTTAAATAATTAAATTAATTGAATATTAATTTTTGATCCTAATATGAATTCTATGATGACATATTTATTTTAACTTATGATACTTTAGGTTCAACTATGTCATTATTGGTTAATACTATAACTCTCTTTGCACCACCTAGTTTTCATTAATTTGGGATATATTCCACTTCTAATACTAATACCTCAATGTAAATAAGAAATTAATCCTTAATAGTGGTTTATAATGACCATATGATCAACCAATCATATCCCTTGATAGCTTCATACACGGTGTGTAGTCTTAGGCCCACTCATTGTGCATTATGGTGATGATCGAATCAATGTTTTACCAAACCTTTTCAAGTTGATTCCCCATAACTGAATTTTTACCACAACTACATCCACTTTTTGTATCTAAATACTGATATATTTCTATTGAATACCATCAAATAAGAAATTTAGAAATATTTTAGGATATAATCCTATACTTAGTCTCATCTATAGGGTTTTCACTAATGCACACTAACCCTGACACTAATGTTAAATTAACAAATTTCTAAAAACAACTATATTAATATCCTAAATTACCAATCCTTCATCCGATTAAACATTAATAAAATAAAGATAAGGATGAATTAAATATTATATTAATCTCCTGATTTAAATAATTCATCTCATAAAAAGTCACATAACCCAATGAATAAAAGGTTTAGTGTATTAGATTTTATCTACATAAACATATTAATATATTATAAGTTTGATCATTTTACTATAATTTTTCTACTGTAGATCCTTTCTAGATATATCACATGATATAATTATAACCATACCTTGAGGTTTATAAATATAAGAAAATTATGAGCTTAAACACTCAGTAAAAGAAAATATATATCCTAAAGTATTAAATCATAAACACGGAAAATATGAGAATGATATAAATAACATAATAAAATCACCGAAGACTATAGATAATAATCATACAAATTTATAGAGAAATACTGTATCTTAAAAAGATCGTTAAGGATTGGATTAAAAATGAATATAAAAAATGATAAAACTTGTGATAATGATATGAATGTGAAAATATGTTAAAATTAATTCATAATCATGAAAACTTGTAAAAATAATATAAATACATGAAATGTTTTCACAATCATAAAAATAAGATTTCATATCCTTGTAAACCTTTTTACTCACCAACATGTTCACATGTGAAATTTTTAGTAGTGGTTAATACCTTTATAGTCAACATTTATAAACCTAGGGACTTGAAAACATGATTATAAGTAAAATTTTGAGTATATATTAATTCCATCACACTCACACTTTATGAACCTAGTGATTTTTATAACACATTCACATGTAAAATGGTTTATATATATTAATGACATCATATTAACCCTCAGTGAACCAATCAAATTTATAATACGTTTAGATGTAAAATTGCAATTTTATCTTAACACATTCATACCCACCCCTTTTGAATCAATGGACTTGATAACTTATTCACACATAAAATTTTGAGAAGAACTTAAGGCCATCATTATAACTCTTTGTGAACCTATATTCTTTCTAACCCATTCATAAAAAATTTATAAATAATATTTAATAATGGAAAAATAAAAAAATAATTATTATAATAAAATAAGTTGAAATTATTTGGAAACATTTAATTTTAAAAACTAATTTATAATGGATACATAAAATATTCATAAGAGTAATAAAAATAAATTATGAAGTGGGTGATAAAATATTTATTTTAAAAAGAATGGAAAAACCTTTTGAAGTTTTTGAAATAACTATGTTTAGAACATACATTGCATAGAATATTTAAAAACATCTATCTTAAAATTAGTTAAATAGAAAATGATGTTGAGAAATAATATCCAGAGAAGAAGAAAATGATATTTTCATTATAATGAAAGATGAATCAAATTCCCATGATGTATTATCACATTCTAGGGGTCTTGATATTGTTTAAGAAGATAAAAATAAATCCTTATGTATTGTGTAACACTTAAATAAAAAAATTTGATGGAGAATGAAAAAAATTAAAATTAAAATAGCATGGATAGAGAATTAATTCATGATATAATCTATCATATAGGTAGTATAAAAACCCTATAAATGGGAATATTTTCGTTTAAAAAACAATGACTCAATGAAGGGGAAATTAACATGAAAATCCCACTAAACATAGGGACAATTGGAACAAAAATTTCATGTGAAATTTTACATGAAATGTAACAATTAATATCATTAGCTATTATATAATAATAATATTAATGTTTCATGTAAGGACCCCTACTGCAATAACCTAGAGCCAATGTCTTACTTTAATACATTAACATAAGATATAAGGAATTTTATCTTGAAGGACCATATTGTATAGTGATATTGGTAAACTAGATAGGTAATTGATTGGAATATTTCTAGTTGAAAAAAAATTACAACATTGTTTTGAGAATATCATCATTTCATATAGAATATCCCTATATATAATTTTAATTACAATTCCTAGATTCCCAGAAATGAAAAAAAACAAGGGTGAACTCAAATTATCAGTTGGGTTAAGTACAATGGAAGATATCATGAATCAATAAGCATGATAATGGAAATATAAATAAGTAAAAACATATTCCATTTAATCAACAAACTAAGAATAAAATAAATCTATATATAATATCATTAATAAAATCCCATGGATAATAATATAATTCATAATAAATATGAAAATAAAAATTACTAAAACACATTCCATTTAATCATTAACATGATAATGAAATGAATCCAAATATAATATCATTTCAAAAATATCATGGATAATATGATAATGGATAATAAATATGGATAGTCAAATAACTAAGAACACATTCTATTTAATAAAAAACCATGAACTAAATGCATCTATAGTAATATCATTACGAAAGTATCATTGATAATAAGATAAGGCATAATTAATAGGGTTGGGTAAATAATTGAAAACAAAACCATTTTAATAAATAAAATGATAATAAAATGAATTTTTAGATAATATCATTTTGAATATCTCATAGAAAACAAGATAAGGCATAATCGATATGGAAAGGTAAATGAATGAAAATACAAGAAATTTTATCAATAAACTGAGAATTAATTGTATCCAAAGATAATATCATTGTGAAAAAATCATTGATAAAAATAAATAAATTCTTAGTAATTAGACACCATTATCTTAGGAACATGATACCTCCACTATCAAGATCTTTCACAATTGAGTTTAAGACTATAAGTAAAAACTCATTTAATGCAATATTATTGATTCACCTCATGAGACTAATGATGCATCTAGGGTCTATCTATAACCAGGCCCCACCCATATCTTTAGGTACAAATAATTCCTCATATATCAAATAATTGATTTAATTTATGAACAATATTCATTTATATTAAATATCCTCATTGTTTTAAGAATATGGATTATCAATGTTTCTCCAATCAATGAAATGACATTCCAATTAAAACAAAATATATATAAACGAGATAAAATTTAAGAAATATTAATATCCATAATAAATAATACGTATATTTTGGGGAAATTTAATGTCCAATTTTAAAATAAAAGTGAATATTTCAAGGGAATGTTAATGACTAAAAAAATAAATCAAGAAAGTGAATTTAAATACATTCATTGGTCAAAATGATTGTAAACCACTCTGATGAATAATATGGATGGTATCAATAAAACATATTCATAGTGGAATATATTTAAAATAAAGGGTTTGTTGTTTTTAATTATTATAAATAACATTAAAAATATGTTTAATAAAATTCTTGATGGTATTAAATTATATACTTGCTGAGGATATTAAAAAAAGACACTTTTCAATTTTTTGGTAAAAGCAAAATGTAATTTTTTTTGAAAATGACATGAAGATTATTTTCAATTTATTTATAAAAGTCAAATGGGTAAAAATGTATTTAATAAATCATTTTTAAAATTTTAATTTTTTTAGAAATCACTTATAGAAAACATGGTTTTGGAAAAAAACATATTTCTAACAAAAAAGATAAATAAATAATGATTTTCATAAAACCATTATCCCAATTATATTAAATATAAAATAGTCTAAAAATGGTAATATTACATAAATTATTTTTAATAGTAAAATAATAATAAAATGAGATGATTTTATTAGGTAATTTTCAAATAATTTTTTACAATTGAAATTCAAGAATAAAAAATCTTGATTAGAATGAGATTTACATATAAACCCTTACAATGATCGTAAAGTTGAAGTGAGAACTAATCAATGGAATAATTATTTTTATCAAATTGAAATAATCATAAAATATTTTTAAATAAAACATAATAAAATAAAAATTAATTACACAAATTATCATAGAATATCAAAGACAACGATGATATAATATAACCCAGTGAAAATAAGTTAATTTATGATATTTTTTACATCTTGGTAACTTTTATGTAAAATCCCCTTAGATGGATAAGTTAAAATTGAAACTTAAAATTCCATAAATTATTATTTAATACGTATATTTCATGTTATAGGGGTATTATATAGACCATATAAAATAAATTAGGTGCATAACATTACAAAATTCCTTAATGAAGGGAAATTGTGATGAAGTCCCTTACATTGAGTCTGACTCATCAAGTATGTTATTTATCTTCATGAATAATGAATTTATGTTAATTACTTACTTTATAAAAAACATTTTTCAAGTTTTTTATTCATTTTATTTAACTTATTACAATGTAATAAATGATAAATTAATCAATTAAGTTTATATTATATGTTTCTATTATATTTGGATTATATATCAAAAATGACATTAGTAGGTTGACTATGGTAAAACAGGGAATTATTTTAACAATTAAATAATATTAATCATGCAATAATTATCATATTTATACATAAATTACAAATTTAAAACCAATCATGGATGTTGGTTATGAAAAATTAACTGAATTATAATCATAGAGATGGAAGGCCATGCATACACATGAGTAATGTTTCCATTTTCAATGACTATTACGGAAAGAAGGTAAGAAATATTTTATCTTTAATTAATTATCATAATATCATATATAAAATATTATTTCTTTAAATATACACACACACATATATATATATATCATCCATATGGTGTGACTATGAAATAGAGTTACGTCACTTCATGAAGGCGGTAGTCCACCCGTACATGAACAATGTTAGTATTTTAAAATGTAAGAATGAAAATGATATATAATATTTTAATAGTGATAAATATTTCGTGAAATATTATAATTATTTCATGTATAAAACATATATTCATTAACTTTATCCTTATTACCTTCATGTAAAGTGTTAGTTCGTCGTACACACGAGCAATGTTATATCATCACATACATAATGAAAGTAAAAAAGGTATATATAATTTAATTACTCTATAGATATAATTATGTTATTAATATAATATATATACTTAATATCCATCATCATACCAAACCATGAATGGTGTTGATGGAAATCATAACACATCAGTTCGCTAGGCAGTGGTCCTCCATACACATGACCAACATTGTCATTTACTATTTGAGGGAAGAGAAGGTGGATATAGTATATGAAAACAATATAATAACATTTCAGTATATTTGGTATAATGGGGTTATTATATAATCATAAATGAATAATATTTTAAGGATGTTTATGTGGAAATAAAAAAAGTATAGTTTTAAAATTTACCTCTTCTTAGACAACATATTTATGATTATACCTAAAGTATAACATGAATGGATTAATGAAAAAAATGGATTCTAGGATGAGGGTATGGATGTTAGGAAGTGATTTGGGTAGTTAATGGAAGATAAAAAATTGATTTTAGGTGGTAAAAGGAAGAGAGGTGGTGGCCTTTTATATGTGAGGTGAGAGGTGCACTTATAATTTTTGAAAAGAGAATGTTATACCCATGTTTTTTACTTAACACAAGGGTAAAAAAATAGTGTATTCTTGATATTGAGACACAATAAGGTCAAAATATGTCCATAAAAGGGGTTTTGGATATGTTTTAGGTCATTTTAAAACATATCTTCTTAATTTAACCCATGGTAAATTAGTTTTTACCTTAGCCGGGCTAATTAATACTTACTGGTTTTACGATTCGTAATGGTAAAAAATTCTTTTGACCATAATAGATAATATAAATTATTTTGATTAAAAATATGGAACCCATTTTTAACAAATTAAAATTTTATAAGTGGTATAATCCAATTTAAAATTATACCTACATACATAAATTTTTTAAAGAGAAAATTGTCATTAGTATAGAAGGTTTTAATATCAAAATTCAATAGGTAATTGATTTAATTGTTATAAAATAGTTAAATTGTACTATAATTTGACAAATTTTAATTCAAACCCAATTTAAAATGTAATTTATCCTATTTAATTATTTAAATGAAATGTCAGCATTCAATAAAAATCTGTATTTTTCACTATTAATTGAAACATGTAGCATTTTAGAAAAATCCCAAAAAATCAACCTAACATAATTTTAAGATTATTATTCCAAAAAAATATGTTCATTTAAAAAAATATTTTTTTTTCTAAAAGTGGTAATTTTTTTTTAAAATATGTGTGACAAGTGCTGCTAATTTTTCTTTTAAATAAAATATAGTTTTTTAGAAAAGATTTATTTTTATTTTAAATGCTTCTTATTTTATTTATAATAAATATAAAACCATAAATTTAATAATTTAAATATTACTATTCATACCCATAAATTTATAATCTATTTTATAGTTTTATAATATATTATAGTTCATTTATACTCAGGGTTGCGTGTTCAAGAAGCTACTAAAAATATGAAATTTAAAGAAATATATTACATAAGTTGTTTATGCTCAGTGATGTGTGACACATATGATATTGAATACGATTTTATTTTTATTATAATTTATAGATGTTACATTCTACCCACATTAAATAAATTTCATCCACGCAATTTGATATTGAGCTCAGAAATCAAGGGGTTGATATTTGAAAATTATTTTGTTGAAAAACCTCTTTGGAGAAGGGGTTAATAAAACATCCTATTAATAAGAGAGAAAGGGATGTACGAAGGATATATGGAATAATACAATACTAGGTTTTTAAGTTGGATAAAATCGATGGAAATTTAATATAGGTACATTGACGAAAATTTTAAATAATTATATTGAATGAGATATATTATTGATCAAAAGAAAGTTAATGATCAATGAAAAGTTAAGAACCTAAAAACCATAAATATTTGATTATTTAAAACAACATTTGACTCATCATATATGAATTTAATAGGATAATTTTTTTGTTTCATGATCCTTTTCATAAATTTTAGGAATTCTTTTACTCTCTAAGAATATAAGAAAATATACTTATTTAAAATGTTTCTTGATTCTTATAACCAAAATACCATTGCTAAAAAATCCAGTAATGTAATTTTAGAATACTCATAAATACTTAAACTCTTTTATTTCAACATCGGTCCTTCCTTGGTATAAGAGTTAACATTTAGAAGAGTTAATTTACATATATAATACCCAGGTCCTCCACTTTTAATACAATGAACTACAAATGGATCTTTAGGATGATATTTATTTTCTTCCATCATACTCTTCATTTTTCATCATAAATTATTTACTTTCTAGACTTATTTTCTAGAAATAAATCAATTTTCCATTTCTTTGAGACACATTCCTGGGTCACTCTTTCCAAATTTCTAATAGATGGAAATCATCCCTTCTTTTCTCCATGGTCTTGAAAACTCAAGATATTATAAAACTATATCATTCTCTTCTTTGGTGAGACTGAGAGTTGGTTAAGGTATATGTTTTTAATCCTATATTTGGACACCTAATTAGACATAATAATTATATATTTAAATCCTATAATCATCCCATTGGTTTCTCATAGTCACCACATTTTCCTTCATGTTCAATGTTAACATGATTTCTTCAGGTTCAATCCATTGACTAAAACCAAAAATTAATAGTGTTAGAAACAATAATCGTAGTGGGAAAACCATAAAATTATTTATTGGATGTTTAAATAATGAAACATTTTTTTAATCCAACACACATTATCTTTAATCTAATCTATTCAATTTCTTCATCTATTCAAACCCTTCATAATGGGTTTTAATAAAAATGTGAATAATCCTATGCATATCTCAAAGGAGTGTCAAAACAAGTGCACAATAAGAACCATTCTCATGCAGCAGGTGAAAATTGGGTCAAATACAATGTTCCCTTTTCATAGTTACAACCCTTAGGAACAAATGTTCTAGAACAAAACCCATGTTTGTTATCTAGAAAGAGATTTATTTCATGTAAAAATAAAATAAACACTTCCTTAAAAAACGTTACAATTTTCTTCTATACTTATCCTCAATGTGAATCATAGGATCATAATCCCTAATATTTATTTTACTAAATCTAGTTCCAAAGTTTTATAATAAAAACCATCTAATACCAAATGTAGTGACTCCAAATATGTAACCCAAAGTAAGCATATTAATTTAATACATTGGCATAAGATATAAGGAACTGAATCCCGAAGGACTGAATAGTTTATTAGTCTTGGGAAACTAGATAAACACATCATTCCCATATGAAATTTGAAAACAAAAAGTATAATATTATTTTTCATTAATATCATTATTCCCTGTATCTTATCCCTATATATCATTCTTAGTACAATTATGAGATTCCTTGGAATGGAAACAAATAAGGGTGAGTTCAAATACAAAATAAAGTTTTAGTACAAAAGAAGCTATCATGAATCAATAAGCACAATCCCGATAAGGTAAATAAATAGAAAAATATACCATTTAATAAATAAACTAATAATGAAATGCTTATAGATATAATATCATTAAGAAAATATCATGGTTAATAAGATAAGGTGTAAACAAAATGTAAAGGCAAATAACTAAAAACACATTCCATTTAATCAATAAACTAATAGTGAAATGAATCCAAATATAATATAATTGTGAAAATCTTGTTAATAATAAGATAAGGAATAATCAATATGGTAAGGTAAATAACTGAAAATACAATTAGTTTAATAAATTAACTATAAATGAAATGCATCTAGAGGTAAGATCATTGAAAAACTCACATGGATAATAATATAAGGAATAATTAATCTGGAAAGGTAAA
Source organism: Viscum album (assembly GCA_963277665.1). Taxonomy (NCBI): domain Eukaryota; kingdom Viridiplantae; phylum Streptophyta; class Magnoliopsida; order Santalales; family Viscaceae; genus Viscum; species Viscum album. The sequence continues at coordinate 1,297,516,808 of OY728140.1, read as the reverse complement.
TAACTGAAACAAATGACATTTAATCAATAACCTGGTAATGAAATGTATGCATAGAATGTATCATTATAAAAATATTATAGATAATAAGATAAGTCATAATCAATATAGAAAGGTAAATAACTAAAAAAATTCCATTTAATTAATAAAATTAGAATGAAATGCATCTAGAGATAATATAATTGAAAAACTCTCATGGATAATAATAACTGAATTTATAATGACGTAAATTCATAATCATTGGGCACCATGTTCTTAGGAACATGATACCTCTAATATCAAGACCTTTCCCATGAAATTTTAAAACTACTGTCCAAAACCCACTTAATTATAGATTACTGATTCGCCTAATGTGACTACCGATGAATCCAAGGCCTATCTATAACCGTTCCCCACCCCTATCTACATTTCTAAATAATTACTTATATATCAAATAATCAATTAAATTCATGAAAAATATGCCTTTATATTAAAATATATAATGGAGAATGAATACTAATAATTAATATTTCCTCAGTTAATAAAAAAATTCAAATTAAATCATCTTATATAGAAATGGGATACAAATTAGGTAATAACTATATCAATTCCAAATAATCATTATATTTAGGGTAAATTTAATGTCTAATGATTATAAGAAAGTGAATAGTTCAAGGGAATGATAATGACTACAAAAATAAATCTATAAAGGGAATATCAATACATTACTTGGTTAAAATGATAATAAATCATACAAATAAAGAATAAGGAAAATATCAATATAATATATCCCAATTTAATTATATGTAAAATAAAGGGTTTTTTCATTAATGAATATAAATACCAAAAAAATTTATTTAAAAAATTCTTGAGGAAAATATAATTTTCATTTTGAAAATCACATTTTCAAAATTAAATTACTAAAAAAATTTTAAAACACTTTTCTTTTAAAATTATCTTTGAATATTATGATGTGATTTTGAAAATATAGTGTATTTATAATGGTAGGAAATTAGGTACATAAAAATTATGTTAATATAAATATTCTTTTCAGTATTTTAGTAAAAAATAAACATGCCTTATTTTGAAAACAACATGAATATTACTTTCAAAATAATTTTTTAGAAATTAATAACGGTAAAAAATTTATTTAGTAAATTATTTTGATTTTTTTTAAAAAAATTTGAAAATATTTTAAAAAAAAATTATTTTTGAAGAAAAAGAATTTCTAACAAAAGATAGAAATAAATTCATATTTTCATAAAAATATTTCTCAATTATATTAAGTAATAAAGGGTATAACAATTGTACTATTACTTATAATAGTATTGAATAACTATAAGAGATTAAAATTAAATGTATTTATTATAAAATAATTAAATACTTTCTTTTAACTAAAATTAAAGAATAAAAAATATACATTAGAATGAGATTGTGAGATAAACTCTTATAATGATCATAAGATTATAGTGAGAATTAATCAATTAATTGATAATGTGTATAAAATTTAAGTCCAAATAAAACAATTGAAAATTCAAGATAAGATAATAAAAAGAAATTACACACATGATCATATAATATCAAATAAGTAAAAGAAGTAATATAATCTTATCATGAAAAATTGAGTTATGAAATCCTTTACGACTGGGTATATTTTAATTCAAGTCCTCTTAGATGAAATAATTCAAAATGAATCTTTAAATACTATTAATTATAAAGGAATGACGTTATTTTCGGTCAATGTGGATGTATATAAACCAAATAAAATAAATTAGGTGCATAACATTACAATATGCCTCAATGAATGGAAATTGAGACGAATTCCCACACCTTGAGTCTGACTCATTACATAATTTCTTTCTATTAACAAATAATAACATTATATTAATTATTTAATTTCATAATAACCCTTTCAAGTTTATTATTCATTTTATTTCACCTATTAAAATGTTATATATGATTACATAGTCAATTAAGTTTACAATGGACGTTTCTATAATATTTGGATTTTGTGTCAAAAATGACATTGGTAGGTCGAATAGGGTCCAATTTCCCATTATTAAACATATAAAGAATAATTATAATGATATAATTATCATATTTAAACATCAATTATAATTTTAAAACCAATCATAAAAGATGTTTATTAAAAATGAACTACGTTACAATAATACAGATGGTAGGTAGAATACATGCATGAGTAATGTTTCCATTTTTCAACAATCATTATGGAAATAGGGTAAATAATTTTTGTAATATACCAAGTCTAAAAAAAGGAAATACTATGTTCTATAGCATACATGATACGTCACATTTAGCTTAAATGAACAACATAATAATATTATTTTATATGATAGCTATAAAATATCCTTTAGAATGGAAGAAATGAAAAGTATTAACTAAATTATAAAAATATGGTTTACACATGTTTATATAAATATTTATTGGTAACCAAATTAATTATAAAATTAAATAAACACCAATTGAATAAAAAGTATGTGTTTTTATTTAAATGTGAATAATTGTGCTTATAAAATAATAAAATAAAACTTATTGGATTATATTAATGAAATATTTATTCAATATAATTTTTAAAATTTATCTTATTTATTTTATAGTTTTAATATAATAAAAAATATGATTTTAAGAATAAAATAATTATTTTTCAAAAAAAGTATTTTTACAACCTTTTGATAGAGAACCAATTTTAAATTTAATTTTTGAAAATTTTATAATTTAAATTTTAAAAAATAAACATATTATTTGGAATAAGGACATAAATTTTTTCTTTGGATGAATTTTTGGTAATTTTATGACAATATTCACATTTTAATGAATAACGAAAAATACTAAATTTTAATTCAAAAATTTTTTTGTCTTGAATTGTTAGATTATCCTCTTAATTTTTTTTAATGTGGATTTAGATTATTTTTTATACTTTAATTCATTTTAGGTCATTTTAATCAATGCCATATTTAAATAGGATATGAAAACTATGTGATCTTCTGGACATTTTACTTTAAAAAACCGTTTTCTCATTCGTTCAATAAAATTAATTTTAAATTATTTTTTGAAAATTATGTATTCTGAATTTGTAAAAATGGATTCCATATTTTGAATTATAAGATTAAAATTATGTAAATATGTTCCTTTTAGTTTTGGATATTTTTAATAATAACTTTAAATTTTTTTATTACCATGATTAATGGTAAATAAGATAGTTAAAGGTTAAAGTTATATTATAGATATTATAAAACTACAATAACACTTATAATAATCTTATTTTACATGATATTGTCGACCAAGTCAATCCTTGGGAAAACATTGTGGCCTTTGGATTCCATAAGGCTATGATTATGACATCTATGACATTTTATTTAAATTAAAGACCAAGATGTCATAATTATTTATCTCGTAACTACAAAAATTTTAATATGGGGTTATATAAGTGATATATTAGAATATAAATAGTCATTATAAATATATAAAGATTAAATTCATCATGGTAATTTATTTATAATTTTTATGAAATAAATAATTAAATTAAATGGTAACACAAAGATGATGATCTAATTTCTTAATTAATGAAAGAATGAAATTAATGATATTATAATATTAAAATAAATATAAGTTGACATAATTGATACCATAAAAGAATTTTATAGATTAATTTTACATATTGGTGATGATTTAATGTAGTTTTTTGAACTTATCTTGTGCTTATGATATTTTTAAAAATCCAACTAATGAATAGTGTAAAAATTGACACTATTGGTATTCTAAAATATTCAATAATTTATTAAATGTTATAAAATTTATAAAAATACTAGAATCATTCAAATAGTAGAGATACGTCCTAATATTTCATTAATGACTGATTAATTGGTCTTGTGGAAGGATATGATAATTATTTTAACTCTCAAATTATATATTACTTAATAAAATCGAAATAGATAAAAAAGGGTTAAAACAAAAAATACAAGGATTAAAAAATATTAATACTTTTCTATTTCTCTTTGGATTATTATATTTTTACCCATAATCATCCTATATTATAACTAAATCAATTTTTACCAATTTTTAATATAAAATTAATTTATATTAAATTAATATGTTTTATAATTCCAAGAGTGTCCCTCCTATCTTCTATAAAAGGGAACCCATTCATCTCTATTAATTACACTTCAAAAACCATTTGGTTTGTCCAGGATCTACCCAAAACACATACTAGATGACCTACCCAAATTCTAGAGGCCTTATTTTTGGATTAACACCCTCTTTATAGGGTTTTAGGTGCTAAGAAAATGATATAATCTTAAAGAAGGTAACAATTTTATTTATGTTTTTTTCTTTCATTTCTTTTTCTACTTCCTCCAAATATTCTCCAAACATATTGAGATAATAATGCCAGTATCCTCAAAATACTGAGATCGTCTGTAGGGTGGACCAACACCTCATGATTTTATAGGGTTCAATTTTCATTAACATCTCCCCATACTGGTCATAATGAGAATGTAACATCCTTAGTTTTTTAGAAGGAAACACTACGTTCGATAGCATAAATGATACGCTGCATCGAGCTTAAGAGAAAAACTAAATATTATTATTTGAATGTTACTATTATAACCTAGCTATTAGAATGAAGAGAATATAAAATATTAAATAAATTATGAAAATAGGGTTTACATATATTTATATAATGATTCACTGGTTACCAAATTAATTAAAAATAGAAATAAAAACCAATTGAATATAAAGGATGTGTTTTTATGAAAACTATTTAAATGAAAATAATTATGTTCTTAAAATAATAAATTCACTATTTTATGATTATATTAATGAAAAATAAATTCAAAATAATGTTTAATATTTATCATATATTTTTTATGGGCCCGATAAAAGAACAAATTCAATTTTAAGCATAAAATGAGTATTTTTCAAAAAATACATTTTTACCCCCTTTTGATGACGAACCCATTTTAAATCTAGTTTTTCAGGTTTTTAAGTTATATTTTAAAAAATAAACTTATTATTTGGAATATAGACATAAAATTTTATTTGGATATGTTTTTGGAATTTTTCTGATAATAGTCATTTTTAATAAATAGTGAAAAATACTGCATTTTAATTCAAAACTGATTTTTCATCTAATTTATTTATATAGATAGATTATAATTTTAATTGGTTTTAAGGTTTAAATAGAATAATTTTTTTATCATTTAATCCAATTTATGTCATTGAAATCAATTTTATATTGAAATTGGATATAAAAACTATGTGAACTTTTGAACATTTTACTTTAAAAATCGTTTTCTCATTCGATCAATGAGATTAATTTCTAATTAATTTCTTCCAGTTATGTGTTTTGAATTTTAAAAAAAGGATTCCATATTTTTAATAAAAATTTCAAAATTATTTAAATTTTTTCCTTTTATTTTAGTACTCTATGAACAATGACTTCAGTAATAATTTTTCTTACCACGGTTAAGGGTAAATTAGGTAATTAATGGTTAAAATAATAGTATAAATATTATAAAAATACCCTAAAACTTGTCCTAATTTTATTGTATTATTTATTTTCAACCAAGATAATACTTGAGCCTAAATTTTGGCCTTTATAATCCACTTATGTGTGATTATTACATTTATAGCATTTTATTTAAAGTAAAGACCAAGATGTCATAATCATATCTCTTACTACTAAAAACATTTTAATATGGGTTTATATAAGTGATATATTAGACTATAAATATTACTTATAAATATAAAAATATAATATACATCATGGTAATTTATTTTTAACTTTTAGAAAATAAATAATTAAATTAAATGGTAAAACAATGATGATGTAGTAATTTTTTAATTAACGAAGGAATCAAATAAATCATATTATAAAAAATATATTTCTACATAATTGATTCTATAAAAGAATTTTCAGGATTATTTTGACATGTTGGTGATGATTTAAAGGAGTTGGTTATAACTTATCTTACCGTAATGGTGTTTTTAAAAAGTCAACTAAAGGATAGTGTCAAAATTGAAACTATTGGTATTTTAAAATATAAAATATTTTATTAAATATTATTATATATATAAAAATCGAAGATTTGGAAAAAAAATTAGATAATTCTAAAATTTTCATTAATTACTGATTAATTGGTCGTTTTTAATGTTATGGTAATTGTTTTAACTGTCAAATTATAAATTACTCAATAAAACTACAACAGTTAAAAGGGTTAAACAAAAATATAAGGATTAAAAATATATTCAAATATTGATAATTTTAATTTAATTATTATATCTCTAAGAATCCTCATCTTATATTCTAACTAAATAAATTTTGAGCCATTTTTAAAATAAAATTAATTTATACTAATTTAATACTTTTCATAATTCAAAGATTTCCCCTTCCCTATTCTATAAAAGTGTACCCATTCATCTCTATTACTTACACATTAAAAAACTTTTGTTTCTGTCAAGATCTCTCCAAATAACTTCCTAGAATACATACCTACATTATATATACTTTAATTTATGAAGAAAAACCTCCTTATATGTGTTAAGGTGTCAAGAAAAGATGATCACTCAAAAGAAAGGTAACGTTTTAATTTAAGTGTTTCTATGTTCATTCTTCTTTCACTTCCTTAAAATATTATCCAACCACAATGATATAATAACTAAATTATCCTAAATATACCAATATGTTATTATGTTAACATCATCACCTAAATTCATCTTCAATTTCATCAAATGGGAACTGAACTTTTCATTTGTGTGTACGGCGGACTACCGCCTCACAGACCGATATAAATCATTTTTCCTTACCGTCTCTCAATACTTGATATAATTATGGAATAAATGTTTATATATGATATTTATGACATATTTATCATTATAATTAAATAATATATCAATTATTTTCACACTTTCCATGTACATAAAATTGATATTGTTGTTCGTGTGTAAGTGTCAACTATCACCTCCATGAAGCGATGTGATTCATTATTCTTAGAAACATCACATGTATGATATATATAAGTATATTTAAATTATTAATCTGATATAAATTATATTATTATTATGTAATGATAAAAAATATTTACCTTCCTTAAATAATAATCATTAAAAAATGAAACTGTTACTCATGCGTATGTATGAATTACCGTCTCTATGATAGTAACATTATTCATTTTTCATATCCGTATTTAATGAATGGATTTAATGATATAGTTGATATATAAAATAATTTTTTTATGTTATGAATATTATTCTAAATATAATGGACTTATGACCACATGGACTATTGACATCATACCATGTTCATTTTCTACTCAAGTACCGAATATTGACAAAACATCCGATATGAACTTAAATAATTATGTAATTATTATAACGTTGTAATAAGTGATATACAGGGAATAATAAAATTGGAAAATGTTATTATTAAAATATAAATTAACCTATATTTATTATTCAGGAATATAAATATTGAATGTGATGAGTCGGACTCAAAGGTAATAGAATTTTTTACTCAAAACCTCATTATAATGTTTTGATGACTTATTCTTATAAATATTTCTATTTTGTGGAAATGTTTTCAAAATGGTATCTATGAATGTATTTATATGGAATTGAATGTTTTAAAATGATAACTTTTAAATTTATCTAATTTTTTTTCATTATGGTATCCTTGTAAGGGATTTCGTCTCATTATTCATTCATTGAGATATATTTTGATAATATACACCACCTACATTAATAGGATGTATAATCAACCCCTTTTACTTTTAATTTCATTTTTTTTCAAAATGAATATTTTTATATAAATAATTTTTCTAAATGATGAAAGGAATGTTATTTTTATGTATATGATGACAATGAATTTTCCACCACCATGACCATTATTTGGTATTTGGATTCTTCTACAAGATGAATTGTTTTTAAAAGAAAAATAAATAAAATTTTACCTCTTCAAGTATTTTGGTATTGACAATGTTTTTGAGAATGGATTGAAAATATCAATATATTGAAATGATATTTTTTTATTTCAAAGTGATAATGTTATATTCCATTAAGCTTGTTTTATGTGTTATGATTATGTTATGGATCTGAGAAATTAATTATATATATAAGTGATTATATGATAAACCGAGGGAGGGTGAGCCCATGATAGATCTCCGATGAATTTGGTAATGATACAGAGTTAAATGGTAGGGTTTCTCCTAATATATTTTGGGAATATAATTTTATGGGTGTTCCAAATGAAACCATGAAGGTTATTCCCTATGTAGCCATGAAAGCTATAATGTTATAATGAAATGGATTCCACAAGATTGCCATTATAATTTATGATTTCTATGGAGTTTTACAGGAATCTTATGATTTAATATAGTAAGATTAAGAATTTATTTTTATGGGTGAAAAGTATGATTTTGTGAAAATGTTTTCATGAATTTATATATTCATTGACTAACAATTTCTTTCATTATTTTATACCCCTTACAGATCTTTTTGTGCTCATCCTGGGTATTAAAATGTTTTTCATAGGGTATAAGGATGGGTGAGATAAAGGAGGATGTCAAGATGAATGTTATGAATATTTTTATCAAGAAAAATAATTTATGATTTATTTTAATTAGTTAAAAAATTTATTAAGAGTAGAAGTGTATACATTTTAATATATGAGTTGTTATATAATAGTTATGTCCTAATTCTCTAAAAATCTAAAATAAAAAGATCCTCAAATGAGAATTCTAGTTCAAAATCCACTAGAATAAGTTTCTTTTAATGTCGGGTACTTACAGTTAAAATATTTATAACATTCATCATGAATTGTTCCTTTCTCTTACCCATAATTATACCTTATAGAAAAAATTTCAAATAATATGGATAAACACTAGAAGTTCAGTAAGGGATATAAAATAAGGAATGAAACTATTTGTACACGAATATTTTAAGATCATGAAAGAATTTTGACAAAATCACACTTTTCACCCATCAAACATAATCTATTTTACATACCTCATGAAATCATAAGATTCATAAAAAACATATTTGAAATATTAAATCATAAAGGTAAATTTTGGAATCCATATCATACTTATATTTTAGATTTTACAGTTACATAGGGAGTAACCTTCATAGTTACATTTGGAATACCCATTGAAATATATTCCCAAAATATCTTAGGAGAAACCATACCGTTTAACTGCGTCTCATTACTCAATTCATTAGAGAGCTATCATAGGCTAAACCTCACTTGATTTATCACATAACTACCTATATACATAAGTAATTCCCAAGTACCATAACATAATTATAACACATAAAACAAACAAAAATGGAAAATAACATTTCCACTTTGAAATTACAATATATCATTTCAAGATATTGACATAATAATTCAATTATCAAAACCATTTTCAATATAAAACTAATTAAAAATGTAATAAATTATTTATTTATCTTTTAAAAACATTTGGACTTATAGAGGAATCCAAACATCAAATAATGGTCATGATAGTGTAAAATCCATTACCGTATATATATTAGAAAAATTCATTTGTTTTATTTAGAAAAATGTTTAGTATAAAAAGAATCATTTTGAAAACCACTTAATTAAATTAAAATTCAAAGGGTTTGATTATACACCATATAAAATATGGTGGTGTATAATATCAAAATATGCCTCATTGAAAGGATATTGAGACGAAGTCCCTTACCTTGAGTCTAACTTGTCTCATATGTTTGCTATCATTATGAATAAAAAAATTAAGTTAATTTATACTTTCTTGAGAACCTTTTTCATGTTTCGTATTGCTTTAATATCACTTATTTCCACATTATAAAAATCACATAATTATTTAAGTTCACTGCTTTGTCGATATTTATTACTTGAGTTGAAAATGAACTTGATATGATGTAAATAGTCCATGTGATAATAAATAAATCATCTTCAGAATAATATTCATGAAATATTTATCATTATAATAAAATATTATCTCTATTATTTTCATACTTCCCATGCACATAAAAATGACAACATCTTTCATGCGTACGTGTAAACTATAACCTCCACAAGGTGATGTGAATTGTTTTTATTCACAACATCACTTATATGATATATATAAGTATATGTAAATTATTATATTAATTTTGATAATACTATGATCATTATGGAAATATAAAATAATAATTGCCTTATTTCCATAATGATCAGTGAAAAATGGAAATGTTAATCATGCGTAAGTATGACCTACCATCTCCATGATTATAAGGTTGTTCATTTTTTATACCATAAAAAATGGTTTGATTTAAAAGTATAATTGATGTATAAAAGTATATGTACATTAATGTTTTAAAATAATAATTCCTTTTAAAAGTTTCAAAGTTGGATGAGACACTTTGATTCAAAATTATTCTTTTTAAATGTTTTAATTGTGTTTTAAAAATGTATTAGTTATTTAAATAAATTGAAATATTTTTTTAACATATACATCATGTACAAAATTTCATTATTTTTTATCTCTTTAATGTTTTTATGTTTACACCACATGATTACACATTTATTTTCAAATAAATGGTTTTCATTTTTGAGTGTGTGGTTTTGTAAAAATTAAATGTGATTTTAAAGTGGTAAAGTTATTATTCATTTATACATGATTTATGTGTTGTGAATACGTTTTTGTTATTGGTAATTGTTTATTTATATGTGTGGTTTTGGGATAAACTGAGGGTTGGTGATCTTGAGATATATATCTAATGCATTGGGAAATGAAATGGAGTTAACTAGTTGGGTTTCTACTAAGATATTTTGGGAATATACTTTCTTGGGTATTCCCAATGTAACCATGAAGGTTACTCAATAAGTATTTGTGAAATCTATAAAGTAAGAAAGATATGGATGATACAAGATAACCCTATGATTTCTATGAGTTTTACAAAAATATTATGATTTCTTGAGGTAAGCTAAAGAGTTCATATTTTATTGATGAAATGTATGATTTTGTGAAATTGTTTTCATGAGTTTAAAATATTCTTGGACTAAACATTTAGTTCCTTATTTTATGTACCTTGAGTAGTTTTTTGTGCTCATCCAAATTTTTAATTTTTTTTCATAGGTCTTAATATTTTTAAGTATGAATAGGATACCCTGATGAATGTATCAAATATGTGTATTGAAAAGACATCATGTTCCTTATATTATTTATCATGAAAAATGATCATAATATCTTATATACAATATTAATTATTTAAATATTATTATATATATCATCCATGTGGTATGGTGATGAAAGGAGGGTTAGATTTCTTTGTGAAGCTGGTAGTCTACACGTACATGAATGCCATTATCATTTTTAGAGTTATAATGAAAATGATAATTATTTCTCATAATTATAAATATGTTATAAATATCATAATAATTTTATTTATATATTATATGTTGATTAACTTTATCCTTATTACCTTCCATGTAAAGTGTTAGTGAAAAACAAATCACATCACTTCTCAAGGTGGTAGTCCACTGTACAGACGTGCGAGATTATTGTATCCATTAAAGAATGAAAAGTATAAAGTTATATATATTACAATGACTATAGATGTATAATTATGTTATAAATATCATATAAATACTTTATATTCATCATAATACCCAACCACAAGAGGTGTTGATAGAGAAAATGTCACATCGGTTAGCAAGGTAGTAGTCCACCATACACATGAGTGATGTTATCATTTCCCATTTGAGGGAAGAGGATATAGATATAGGTCTTCAAAATAACATACTAAAATATAGTTATATTTTATAAAATTTTGTTTTTATATATGTATAAATGAATAACATTTGAATAATTTTGAAAGATAAATAAAACAAAAATGTGTAGTGAAGAAATTTACCTTTTCCCAGATCACATCTTTAGTGTTATACCTAAAGTATTCATATAATGGATTGATGAACAAAAAAATGATTGAAGGATGATGGTATGGAATTTGGGAAGATATTTTTCAAAAAAATAAATAAATTTTGACGGTTTAAAGAAGAGAGGAGAGAGGGTGGCCATTTATTGGCGAGGTGAGTGGAACACTTGTAATTTTTAAAAATAATATAGTGTACCCATGTTTTCCGCATTCCACAAGGGTCGAAAAAAGAATAATATAGAGAGTTAAATATTATAAGGTCTAAATATCCCCATAATATGGATTTTTGAAAATCATTTAGGTCATTTTGTCCCTTATCATATTAGTTTAACATCTATGTAAATCAATTTTTACCTTAACCGCAATAACCATTTTTTACTAATTTTACTATTCATAATGGTAAAATATTAAGTTGAATTTTTTATAAAATATAAATTTTTATGATTCCAAATATGGAATCCATTTTAAAAAATTCAATTCATAGATGTGGATAAATTCAATTTAAAATTATACTCATAGAAAGGATGAAAATAAAGGTTTTTGAAGAAACAATTATCATATGTGTAGAGGGTTTTAATGTCACAAATCAATATTAAATTTATTAAAATGACTTAAAATATTTAATTTGAAATATAATTTAACTAATTTTACATAAAAGGAAATTTAAAGTTTAATTTAAACCTATAAATTATTTAAATGAAAAAAAACATTTTTAATAAAATCAGTATTTTCACAATTCATCAAAAAATGAAACATTATAGAAAAATACAAAAAATTAACTATAAGATTATTTTGATATGATTATTTTAAAAATGAAGTTAATTTTATAAAATAAATTTTCATAATGTGGTATGAATCAATTTTAAATTATGTGTGAAAAGTGATACTAAATCATCTTTTAGAAAAATACAGTTTTTAAGAAGCATTTATTATTATTTTAGATGATTCATATATTATTTTAATCAATAGATAACCAAATTTTACATAATTTAATTATTACTATTAATACTATTACATTTAATCTCTAGGTTAGAACAATATTCTATATTTTAGTTTTTTTAGACTTGAGGTTGCATGTTCCACAAGCTATCAAAGATATTAAATTTAACAAAACATATTTCATGTGCCTTTTAAGATAATTTTTGTATGTCACATACAATATTGAATATAATATAATTTTTATAGAATTTTGGGGTTTTAAAATTCAATGGGGTGGTAATTACACCATATAAATGGAAACACTATTTATAACATAAACATGTATAATTGAATGTAAATTAAAATTAAAACCCTTACCTTATATCCTTTCATAGTTAATTACACTCATACATCATGTGAAATAAACACAGTTAACATAATATTCAATTTTATAATCTATCTCATAAATATTACCCTTTATCATACTTATTATAATAATTTATTTTGAGTTAATTAATTAGTCGTATCATACTACGACCATCAGGTGTTTATAACATTAACTATTTTGAACATGTTTAATAATTTTGATATCGTTACCCATATCATGATTATAAAACCCCAAAATATTATGATATTTTTTAAATAAATTTAATCTCTTTGATATCTTATGATACATGAAACCCCAAGTATAATTGAAATGTAATGTAGTATAATGTTATAACCTATCCATTAAATTGGAAGGTATAAATATGAATAACTAAATTATAAAAAGTTTTTATTTTATATATGTACAAAAATAAAATAATTAGTTTTCAATTGATTTGAAATTTTTACTAGAATTGTTTGAATGTAAATTAAATATTAAAAAAAAATATTTTTAGGATCATAATGATTTTTTATCATACTAAAATAAATTAATCATTATTAGTCAACAATTTTAATGAAATTCATATATTATATTCAATAAATTTTGTTGTAATTAATATAAATTTTTTTCTATGAATGCGATATGAATAATTCCTATTTTATTCTTAAAAAATATATTTTTATAAAAAGTAGAATCATTGTGTTTGGAACACTTATATGAAAAATGATGTTTTCCAATTTTAGAAATAATATTTGAAACAATAATTTTCATTTTTTGGAATCAATATTTAAAAATAAACTTATAGTTAATTTTTAATAATTTTTTGAAAACTATTAAATTTTCGATGAATACTAAAAAATATTGTTTTTTAGAATTGTATTTTATTTTATAATAATCCAAAAAGTTTAATTTATTTATAAATAATGTTAAATAAAAAATTAGTATAATTGTATTAGTATTAATCAAATTTATATCATTGGAATTAATTTTAATGTTTATTTGTGTGATAAAAACTTTTCATACTTAAGGAAATTTCTTCTTTTGAAAACTATATTTTTATCATGATTGAGGGTTTAATTTTATATTAAATTATACCAATTCTCGTAATTTAATTTGTTTGAATTGATTCAGTATTTGGAATTATATTAATTAACATTATATGATATTTTTAAGTTAATTTTTGTCTATAATGAATAGTAAAAACTATATAAACATTAATGACCATGGTTCAGGATAAAATGTGTTTATCGGGGGTTAAAACAAAAGATAAGTGTAAGTTTACAAAACTTAAACACGTCTAAATCATATTTTATGGATATATTTATACCTTTTAATAATTTATTATAAAGTATATGTCTTTTTGGATTCATTTTTCTTAAGAATAAATTTATAATTTTGTAATCTTTTACAAAATGTCCAAGTGAGTCCCCTCCCCCACTTTTAAATGGATACCACATCTCGTATCCTCTACAAACATCAAAATAATTTTTTAGATCAACAATTAATTTTAAAAAAACCTTACTTATCTCCCTCCCCATAACTTATATTCTCTTTTTGATCAGAAAACCACTAAAGGAAGGCTTTATTTGTAAACCTAAAGAGATTGTTCGAAGAAGAGGTATAGTTCTAACCATTTGTTTTTATTTTATTTCTTATTCTATCTCCTAAAAATATTCTTAAACTATAATGAAATAATAACACCTTTATATTACATATACTAATATTTGTTTTTTTAATTTCAAAATCTATATCCACCTCCCATTTCATCAAAGGAGATAATAACATGTCGATCATTTGTATGGTAGACTACCGCCTCACGAATTGATAGAATGCGTTTTCCAACCCCACCCTTCAAGGTTGGATATAATGATGAATTAAATATATATATATATATATGATATTTATGACATAATTATACTTATTTAATTATAATATCACTTCCACACTCATACCTTTCAATCATTTTAAAAATGATAACATTTCTCATGCGTACGTGTGGACTAACGCCTCTACGAAGTGATGTGATGTGTTTTTATTTTAATTTTAAAATGGATAATAATAGAGATATATTTTATGAATATATATGATATAAAAATTACTACTTAAAGATGAAATTTTATATACCCTTCTTTAAATAGATCCATTTAAAATATGGAAACAATGTTCCTTCGTACGTACGTCATACCATCTTTATGAACAATGTAATTTATTTTTATATCTATTATTTTTTATGGATGTATATAAATATTAATATAATTAATATATATGATATTTACATAATTATTAAAATTCTATATATAATTAAATCATAATCAATATTCATGGAAAAAATTACCAAACCAAAACATACACCAAAGACGAAGGTGTTGTCACCCAAAATTGTGATTTTAATAGAATTATTGACAAAAAGATGACAAAACATAATTATTAAATCAAATAAGGTATGATGTATGTTATTATGGTTATCGATTATATGTATAATAATATAATATTTATTTTATAGGATTTTGGAGCATCTACAATGGATTTCGATACTTGAGGTAAGGGACTTTAATCTCACATTTATTTTTGTGGTACACATGCCATATTCAACAATTTTTTCAGTAATGTGGTTTATATGCTACCCATTATTGTCATTTTTTATTCTTATTATGAATGTT
Organism: Viscum album; assembly: GCA_963277665.1. Taxonomy (NCBI): domain Eukaryota; kingdom Viridiplantae; phylum Streptophyta; class Magnoliopsida; order Santalales; family Viscaceae; genus Viscum; species Viscum album. The sequence goes on along the minus strand of OY728140.1, from coordinate 1,297,500,968 downwards.
ATGAGTATTTAAATAAACAAATAAGGTTATTTCTTTTATGGGTATTATGATTCTAATTTTACCAAAGTGGTAAGTGTTTTGCGTTACAATCAATTTTTTTATTACAATTGTTTATGATTGTGCCTTAGATGATGAAATATTATTATCTACCTCTTATAATATCAATAATTTTATTCTCCTCAGGATATTTTAGAGTAATAATATTTTCCTTACATTTTTCTCTCCTTAATAACTAAATATATCAAAAGAAGTTTTTTAAGGATAATTGGCTTTACTTCTCTCTTTGATCAAAAAATGTTTCTATTTTAAATGTAATTTTTATAAAAATGTTTTAAAAAAATGTTTTTACTATTATTTTATGATTGGGAAAAATAATTTTTACCCATGTTTTAATTTTTTTAAAAAAAATTAATCTTCTTATCTCATTCTCAGATGAGGTTTTTTTACTTTTTGTTGAAAATGTAAAAAGGAATATTTTTTTTAATGAACAATAAATTAATGGAATTTTATTACCATAATAATCATTAAATTTATTAAATATCAGTTTATATGTTTATAAATTTTTTAAATAAATTTGTTTCCTTAAAATTTGTGAAATTTTTAGATTTTAAATCACTGATTTCAAAGTTAAATGGTTAATTTTCTCATGAAATGTTTCAAGTGATATTTTAAATGAATTTTCATCTATAATGATATCATTTTATGTTACATAATTTTTTTGGGGATATGATCCAATGATACCACCCTTATTCTATCTATTGATGGTTTATGATTATTATCACAAGATGTTTTTGAAACACATTTTTTTTCAACAGGTTGTATTATCATGAAATGTTTATGAAACACATTTACTTTCTATGTGTTATGATATAATTAATATTTTATGATATGGTGGAAATAAAATATCTGATTTCTAGTAAGTTATGTGTGGGATGAGAATTATATATCACTCAATTTCATTGAGTAATGATAGAGATCTCATGTGATAAATATGACTGGAATGGGAAGTGAACCCATGAATTTAAGGGAATATTTTGACTATGATAGTCTTGGAAGTGAATATTATCTACTATTATGGTTTTATGAGTGATTCCAATTTACTATAATGTATTTTAAATTCTCTTTAAAATTAATTAAATGGTTTTATTTTCATATGTGTATGATAAAAAACTAATTATTTGGTCAATGTTATTCTCTGAGGGTTTTTTTCTTGGATTCATTATGATTCATGTATTTTGAAATACTAATCTATATGTGATGACTTAATATCATGATCTATGATATAAAGGATCTGGGTTTAAAATATTTTTCTCATATTATCCTAAAATGAAATTCATATTAGGTTCAAGTTATCACTGATATCTTCATTGTTAATCATTACTGAGAAATAGTCCTTAACCGTTCTTATGTTTCTATTCCACAGGTTATTAAGAATAGTATTATGAATGATATGTCTGAAAATGGTTTTGGTCATAAAGAAAATAATATGAGATAATGTATTTCAATTATAAACCAATTGTTCATGTATCTATGTTTTAAAATACAATAAACTTGAATGTTCCTCATGCATGTTTTTTTTGTAATGAAATAAATATCAAATTTTTATGATCTAATATCTATGTATGAAAATATCAAGTAACTATAGTTGGTATCAGAGGACAGGTTATTTAATATTTGGAAATACGATGATAAAAATTTATTAAGAACCCTTAGAATAATCTGAAGTATGAGGGAACATCCTATGATATGGTAAAAAAGGAGTGTTATTTTCCTTGAAGAACATCCCAATCTAGATAAAACAACAGTATGTAATCTTAGAAAAAATGCGCATTGAGTTAATAAACATAAAAATAGTTGTTCGAGTATGTATCATCCATCACTCTGGTGCACAATGAGTGTTCCCTTACTACACACCGGGTATGAAACTACTAGGAAATTTTCTTAGGCAAATTAACATTTTTTTGTGAAAATCATAAAGTATTTGAATAGATAATGATCATGAATTACCTCAGTTAAAACTAAGGTAAACTATAATGAAAATACGTTTTCATGATTTATACATCCAATGAATTATTATTCTTATGATTAATAATCCGAATCAAATATTATTGTTGGTCATGCTAATCAGTTTGGTTTTAATAAATTATTGAAGGTTGAATGATGATTTTGAGGAAGTAATAGGTATCCTCAAATAATGGCATACTATAGTTAAGATTAGTAAAATTATTAAGAAATTATAATTCATATACTTAATGATTAGACATTGAGTTATAATTGAAAACCCCTAAAGGTATGATTATCACATGTCATGTCTTGATTATTCCCTAGTTGAAGTTTATTGTAATGTGATTCCCAATAATCTCGTTATTCTCCCTCTAGTTGAATTTGATGCTATCTTAATAATGTATTAGATATCTCTACATATATCCCACATAAATTTCCAAGGTAGGGAAGTCATGTTTGATATTAGAAATAAACCAAATATCATCTATAAGTGTGACTATAAATATAAACTTTTTATAGAAATCACATACATCATATGGGTTATGATTTATATTCAAAAGGGGTGTTTATATCAGATGGTTAAGGGGTAACTCAGAATTTATTATATCCCTATTATGATAGATTTTTTTATGTATTTATAGAAATGTTTCCCAGTATTCCACCAAATTATGTTGTTGAGTTCTCAATAGAACTCATGCCCGGGGCTACACCAATTTCTAATACTCCATATAGAATGGCCTAGAATATATTATTGGAATTGAAGAATAAACTATATAAGAATATTGAAAATGGGTATATTTGGCCTAGTGTGTCACATTGGGGTGGAAATATTTTTTTGTTAAGACGAAGGATGGATCAATGTGAATTTTCATTGATTATCAAGAACAATACATAATAAATATCAAGAACAAGTATCCACTCCCCATATTAATAATATGTATGTTAAAATTCAAGGATCTCAATAAATTTTAACATTGACCTTCATTATAGATATTGTCAATTAAGGGTCAAGAAGGAGGATATACCCAAGAAATTATTCTATTAGAAGTCGAGACACTATGAATATATTTAAATTCCATTTGGTCTTATTAATTCTCGCACAATATTTATGGATTTACTAAATAGTGCCTTTTGATATTTCCTTGATCAATTTGCAGTTGTCTTTATAGATGATATATTAATATATTCTAAATTAATGGTACAACAAAAGGATCAATTGAGTATTATGAATAATACCTTAAGGAAGAAGATATTGCATGAAAAATTAAAATAGTGTAAATTTTGGATATAGTAAGGTTAATTTTTTTGGATTTTTAATCTCATATGAGGGTATATTGGGTGATACATAAATGATGGAGGAGATTAATTATTAGTCTAGACTAACCACAATGATAAATATTTTTATTTTTCTTGGTTTTTGTGGATATTATCACAAATTTGTGGAAATTTTGGCATGATAATCATTTACACTCCCCATGTTCAATTAGAATGAAGCTACCATCCTTGGGACAAATGAATTTGAGGAATATCTCAAAAAAATAGAAGATATGTTTTCTCAGAGTATATGTTCTTTCATTACCCTATAGTAGAGAAGCTTTTAATCAAAAGTGATAAATAAAATAATGTATTTAGATGAATTCTTATGAAGAATGATATGTTGATATCTTACACCTCCCAGAAATTATAAGGATCAAGTGAAAAATTAACCAACTCATAATTTTGAGTTAACTGTTGTGATTTTTTCATTAATTATATAGAGGTATTATATTTATAGAGAAATGTGTGATATTTATAATAATAATAAATGGTTAATTTATATATTCACATAGAAATACTAGAATATGTTCAATAAAATATTGATTTATATTATTAAATATTATTAATTATTGATACATTATCACCCTAATAAAGAATATAAGGTGTATGATGCTCTAATTCAAAAGGATAATGTTGGATTATCCATGAAGAAGATCACAAAAGATCCAATAAAAATCAATTTTAAATGATTCTATCTAGAAATATTAATGAAATGGTGGAAATATTATATTTCATAAATGAGTGTTAAACCATATATATAAGTTAGATTAAAGAGGAATAGAGAGAAGATGTGGAACTAAAAAAAGGTCATAAAATTTCCAAAGTGTAACAATGATTATTATATAATGATAAGGTAAAAGAACTGTATATATGTTTCATTAATTCCATATTTAGAGAAATAACCATTGAATGAGGCTCATATTTTATCATTTTTTATACATCCAATAATAAGGAAGATGTATATGGATTTGAAAGAGATTTCTGGTGGGAAAACATCACCCTGGAATTTATCATGCGACTCCCACAAATTTCTAGAGTCCAAAATTTTATTTGGTTTGCAGTCAATCAACTTATAAAGTCAACACAATTCATCAACATAAGATAATATTTCTTCGTTGATAAGTTTTCTAGGATATGCATTAATTAATTTGTATGGTTTCATGGAAAACCAAATTCTATTGTATATAACTGGAATCTGAGGTTTACCTCAATGTTTTGGTGATGCCTGCAGCAGTATATAGTTATAGAGTTATGTTTTAACAGTATGTGTCTATAACAACCCTGACCCATGTAACCCAATTCCAGTGTCTACATTATTACATAGGCACTATATAAAAGGTTTTACATCCCAAAGGACCCAATATTTTAGTTGAATTGGTAAACTAGATAAATTATTCAATTTCACATACATTTGTAGACATAAAATACCAAATTGTTTTCTTTGATAATGTCATTATTCATTATAGTGATTCACTCAATATCAATTACAAAAAACTTCTGGTATTCTGGGGAAAATAAAACCTAAGAAAGGGGTGAGATTAGATGCTATGTAAGGGTAGGAATATAGTGGAAGCTATCATGAATATATAATAATAATCAATATGTAAAGGTAAATAATCAAAACACATTCTATTTAATAAATAAAATGAGTATAATATAGAAGAAATAAATGACGGCCAAATAAATACATATAAATAATCACTTGAGATTAAAAATTATCCACAAGTATTATAAATAATTGAATAATAAAATTTTTATGAATAACTAATATAATAATGAGGTAATTCATAATTATAGACATCAAATACTGCATAGATCTTTAATATGATAGTTTAAAACTGTGGGTAAAAACCCATCTAATTTGTCCAACTGATTTGTCTAATGAGACCAGTCGATGCATTGAGGGGATATATTAAACCGATCCCCTCTCATCACTTACTAAGTATAATTCATTACTCATATTAATGGGGTGAAACATAATCAACACTAACATTCATGTCAAAAAACTAATATACAAAATGTTAATACCCACATAATCAAATAAACATAATCATAAAACACCTAGAGTAATATTGTTAATGGTAGTAAAAATATACATCCCCACTCAAATAGATCATAAAAAATCTAAATAATTAATAAGGATGATATAAATAAAAAATATCTAAAGTGTATAATAAATTCATTAAAAGGTTGATGTTTTTAATGAAAAGAAATACCATAAAAAGTTCATTTAATTTTTTGAGGAAAATAACCTTTCCTATTGGAAAATATTTTTTAAACAAATATTTCACTAAATATTTTGAAAAAAAAATTTATATGAAGGTAAAATTTTAAAAAATGTAAAATAATATTGAACACATTGAGTGGTCATTATGGAGGATAAATTTGTTCTTTTCTTAAAAGTTAAAATAAATATTAATTTCTTATTTTCGATAAAAGACAAATAGGCCTTGTTTTGAAAATTACAAAAAGATTAATTTAATTTTAGTTTTATAAAAAGTAAAAAAAATTTGTATCAATTTAATTAATAAATAATTTTTAAAAGGTTAAAAATAGGTTGAATTTTTTTTTGAAAACATGGATTTTTATGAAAAAGGATTTTTGACTCCATAGAGAAATAATGATGGATATTATTAAAATAATTTTACCAATAATTTTACGTTCCAAAGAGTATAAAATGGTTCTATTTATTGAAAAAGTTAATGAATAAGCATAGGATCAGAAAATATATATTTTTAATATATAAATATGAAATAATATCCCCAAGGGAGACATAAACAAAACCAATCTTAAATAGTGATTATATTATGAAATAAACTATTACCACTTCGCTAACTTCTGAATCATATGCCCTATAAAAAAAATAATAAAATAAAAATTTACATATCATGAATATAAATATATTCATGATATAAAATATCAAATTTTCATCATATAAACCACTAAAAGGAATAATTGGTGAATAGGGTGTATTTATCACGAAAGTAAAAGTGAGACGAGAAACTCATTCCTTAAGTTCAACTCCCTTCATATGTGTCAAAATCTCCTATATAATAAATATAGGTTTATTATATATCTTTGATATAACTATAATCATATATATTATTCTATATATTATTTACTTATAGTCTTTTATCACCCATTTATTAACAACTCTTTCTTAAAATCATTGTTTCAAGTGATAATTGCTTTGTTTTTCATGTATGGTTTAGTTCAGTAATTCTGGTACTTATAAATTGATCATGGATAAATAATATATAGAATATTAAATTGGTTAAAAATATCATATATATTCATTATATATGTATTTATATTATTCTATAAATTATAGAGATAGAAAATTGATTACACTATTCGTGGAGATGGTAGGTTGTACATATTCTTGAATGCTATTTCCATTTTTCTAAAAGAATGGAACGATAAAAAATAAATATTAATTAAATTTTAAAGAATTATTATTATTATATATATGTATGTTATATAAATATAGTCCATTATTATTACCATCCATGTCAATATAAAATAAAAAACATTTCACATTGCTATATGGAGACAGTAATGCACATGTATGCACGATGGACATTATTATTTTCCAATGGATTGTAAAGTAAGAATTTACAGGTGATATTATATTTCTAAAAGTATGGACAGATCATAAATATCACATATATTTATTAAATTTATCCTTAATACCTTTCCTATAAAGCGTATGTGAAAATGAATCACATCGCATCGCGAAGTGGTAGTTCTCCGTACACATAAGCAACATTATCATATCCCCCAAAGAATGGAAAGTAATAACATATATAATATACCACAATTATAAAATTATAATAATTTAATTAATATTAAATAAATATTTTAAATTCATAATTATATTCATCCTTGAAAGGTGGTGATAGAAACCAAGTTACATCGGTTCTTGAGGCGGTAGTCCACCGTGCACACGTTCGATTATTTATTTTTCAATTTTAGGTATGTGGTGATGGATATGGGTTATCTAATTAACATAAAAACATATCATTATACATGATATTTTATAGATATTATAATATCATAGATTAATAAGGTTTTAATGAGGTTTAAGAATAAGTAAAATGAATATGCACATTTAATATTTTTACCCCTTTTTCGAAGAGCCTCATTAGTTTTATAGATAGAGCCTACTTAAGGGGACATCATAATTAAAATAAGGCCTCTATAATTTTTAAAGGGAAGTAATTAATGTATTTTTTGTAATTATTTTAGGAACCAAATTGTATTGAATGTGTAAATAGGGTAGGATAGGTGGGGACTTTTTATTAGTGGGGCAGATGACACAAATGGTTTTTTTGAAAAGAATAAATAAAACCCATGTTTTTATCATGCCACAAGACTTCAAAATGGATAATTATAGACCATTATTTGTATTGTGTAAAAATATGGCCATCCAATGGGTATTGGACTTTTTTTGGGTCATTTTAACCATTATCATTTTAGTTTAAGCACTGGTAAACCCATTTCACCTTAACTATAGTAATTAAATTACCTCCTTTTTCACTATTCATTATGGTAAAAAATTTTGTCAACCATATCATATAATATAAAATATTATGATTCCAAATATATAATACATTTTTAAATATTCAATACACATAATTTTTATAACTAAATTATAACTTAAATCACAAAGACGACAAAAGAGTGGTTTTTGAAAGCGAAAATTCTCATAACTATAGAATGTTTTAATATCAAAATTCAATATGATATTTATTTTAATTAACCAAATTAATGAAATTATAATATAGTTTTATAAATTTTACATTAAAAATAATTAAAATATAATTTAACATTTTAAATAACTTAATAAAAAATGAATTTATTAATAAATATGAGTATCTTTCTCTATTTATGAAAAAATATAAATTTTTTTCAGAAATTTATCAAAAATTACCCCAAAGATAATGTTGAAATGTAGATTAAAAAAGTTAAGTTTATTTTTTCACATAAATTTTATAAAATTGGTATAAATGAATTGTAAATCATGTGTGAAAAGCGTGACTAATCTGTCGTTCTAAAAATTGTAACACCCCATGATTTTAAAGGAACACTATGTTTGATATCTTATATTGCACAAAAAAAGAGCTAAAAAAACTCCAAAATATAATTTTTTTGACATGAACACTATAAAATATCTATAAAAATGGTAGGCATTAATAAGATTATCTATATTATGAAATATATATAAACTTAATAGTCAATAAAGATTTATTTATTCTCAAGAAATAATCACTTAATATTTAGTAATTTCATTTTATTCTTCAAATATATGTTCTTTTCAATATTTTATTCCTTTATATGATAATATAAATAAAATTATTTTTTAAGAAATTTAGAAAAATTATTTGAAAAATAAACATCATTTTTTGTCTCATCACATCAAAATTATCTTTGGGTTATTTGTTTTGGGAATTTTCCAAAAAAATGATTTTTGGGCAAAAAAGTGAAAATACTATTATTACGAGATACTAAAACTCTTATGAAATAATTTTTATATGATAATAATTTCAAATTTATTAAACCTATTCTTTATAAATATTTATTTATGGAGTCACATAATATATAATGTGTCACATTTAGAAACACATGATTAGAAATTTTGAAAACCATGTTGTTCTAGGATAGGAAGGGATGAAGGGGCGCTCGACTTCCGCCGAGAGCTCTCCTCTCGTAGGGTTCGGTCCCCTTGCGGCTTCTCGGCGGCAATTACACCCTGGTCTTCTTCGGTAGAGTCTCAAGGTACATATTCTTTCGGTGAGCTGTCGCGGAGGGCTTCGAGCTGCGATAGAGGCGTGGGATTGATTTGTCTTGCAATGCTGCGGACGGCGGTCTTCGAGCCGCGACAGAGGCGTGGGTTTGATTCGGTCAGTGGGGATGCGGATGACGGTCTTCGAGCTGCGACGAAGGTGTGGGCAGGGCTGCGGTCGGTGTGGGATGTCGTTGGAGGCATGGGCTTATATTGACTGACCTTGATGGTTTCAGATCTGGTCCAGATCTGGTTTCAGACCAGATCTCATTGGAATGAGGTTTCTATCTGACGGATCCTCACAAGGATGTGGAGGGCGGTGATGGTGTTGCACTCCGATGGAGGCAATGTAGAATGGTTGGACGACTAGTGGCGCGACAATGATCCAATTGGCTCCCAGGTTATCGGAATGGCACATACGGTTCAAGAGTCTTCCAGACCGTGCGGGTCACAGTGTTGAGCGGGATTTGTGCTTTTGTACTTAGTTTTCTAGGGCTTGTTATGTGTTGGTCTTTTTGGGTATTTTTTTCACTCACTTGTTATGGAAATTATTGAACTAGGCTTTTTAGAAACTTGATTTTGGTTGTGTGTCTTTAATTGGGTTTTGTTCCTCTAGACGCTTGGTCTACAACTATGTGTCTCTGGTCCTACAGACTTGTACTGGGTCTTCCCTTGCTCTTCAAAAGGGACTCCTAATTTCATTTATTTTTTCATAAAGGGGAATGACCCCATCCTTTTTGATAATTTTTTTTGAAAACCACCATTTTAACCATAAAAAACTATTTTAATGAGTTAGACACATAATAAATTTAGAATTAAATTTTATCTCTTTTATAAATAGAATCAATTAAAAATGATTCTATATTTATAATTAGGATGTAAAAATTACTTAATAATATCATTTTCATTTTTATTCATTAAATAGTTACCTTGGTAAAAAAATATTTACCATAGTATAAATAAACTAATGTAGCAGGTTAAAGTTTAAAGGTAAAGGATTGATAAAAAAAGAAAACATGAAATGGGTGGTTGATGTGTTTATAAAACATAACCAACCATTAAAACATTAATTATCACCCAAATTATTTGGATGTAATGGAACCCAAGGTGGTTGGATTTGAATATAAAATAAAAATTAATGAATCACTTAAAACCACCCCTCCTGATGTATAAATACCACTCCTCACCACAAATTTTCTCTAAAAAAGTATTTAAGATATTAAAATATCTAAAAAAACCTATCTTCTACATTATTCCCACATCTAAGTTCTAGTATTCTCAGCAAAAGAGAAATTCCATGACCCTTAAGGGGTCCTTCAAGGTTGTGATATTCCAGAGGTAACTTTATCAAACAAACTCTCTTAATCTTTTCCTCTTCTACCTTCTCTTCACATCATTCATCCATAAAAATATAATAAATTTTGTATCATGTATATAATTTAAGTTTATATTCATAATGAAATATCTTTTATCCACCTATTTTCACACGTCCCCTAATTCAATGAAATGAAACCATTGTCCAAATTATGGCAGTTAACCATCTCCAAGGATAATGATTATGTTCATTTTCAATTACCAACATCACGAATGGTCATAAAAATATTATTATGGTTAAATAAGATTTCAATAATTATATTATAACTTATTTAATGTGTTTTAAATAACATATAGACATAATATTAAATATAAAAAAACATGATCATGATGGTAAGAAAAATCTCCAAAATAAACTAAACATTTTTCATTAATATTTTATCAAATGAATAATCCTCATTTCTGAATGAAAAATGATATACGAGACCGTTTAAAATTTTTAAGTTCATAAATACCATTTCATTTCACTTCGGGAGTTTTATTTCCATTTTAAAAGTAAATCCATATTTATAAACAAGTGAACCGACCATGAAATCACTAAACTAATGCACCCAAAACAATGAAAATAATAATATTTTATTGATTAAAAGTTAGTAAGATGTTATAAAATTATCATATATGGTATCATAAATATGAATATAGTTCTAGAATAAGTTAAAAACATTATTTAAACCATTATATAGAAGGTTTATGTATACAAAACTAAATGGAAGCATGAGGTAATAGATTTATTAACTGAATTTCCATTCATTGTGTTAAACTTATACTTCATTGACTATTTCATATGAAGAATATGTGTGAAATGAATTTTTAATATCTAATTTTTTATTTTCACTTGTTTTATGTCAATTTATAGTTGACACAAATAATTAAATCATTTTATTAACACTCACTTCAATGTTATGATATTTTTAAGAGGATTTCTTTTAATTTTTTTAAAGTTTACCTTTAAACTCTCATTTTCTTCCACGACTATGTTTTCTAAAATTATTTCTAAAAGATTCTTTACTATTTTCCTTTGATTTTTTAAATTCATTTTTAATTATTTTTGAATTTTTAAAAAATATTTTCGAAAGGTATATTATGTATTTCTATAAATAAGGTTCTTTTATAAATTTACAAAAAAAATACAGAAGAAATGTTTTCTATCTTATATGGAGTGAGAAAATTTTCTAGCCATCATGATTAATTATTTCATGATGCTTGCTTTAAAAGATTACTTGGTTATTTTCAAAGACATTATTTTCTTTTAAAATTGGGCTATGTTTTAATCATAATTTATTTTAAAAGTGAAAATGATTATTTTCCTCAATAAATTTTCAATGATATCATTTAAAGTATTTTCAGGCATGTCAACATTATTTGTAGAATATTATGATTAATTTTGGTTAATATATTATGATATCATCTACCATATTTTATTCTATATTTTATGATCAGTTATATTGGTAATGTAATATTAAGATATTATTCACCATATTACTCTGGATAGATTGTGATTATGTTTACTCACTGGATAAAGTTATTTACATTTCATATATTATTTTGAATATAAATATATATGTCGATTATGTTTCACCCCTTTTATATGAGGAATTAATTGGACTTAGTAAGTGATTGGATGGGTCTTATATATCCCCTCGATGCATCGGTAGGTCCAATGAGACAAACTAGTTAGGGGTATTGTATGATGTCTTACCCGTTTATGTATGGTGTTTTGGATGAAGCCTTTAATGTATGTTTATGATGTATGAAATTATAAATTCCATAATTATTATATTAGTTAAAGATTTTTTAATAATTATTCTATTAGTATAATATCCATGGATATGTTTTATAGATCATGTGACTATTTATATGGAATTATTTGACCATATTTTATTCTAGCCATATTATGAATGAGTTACTGAATAAATCACATGTTTTTTTATAAATTTACGTTTACATAATTGTTAATGATTATTTATAATATCTTCTTTTATATTCATACCATTATTGAGAATATTAAGTATCCCCTTTTTTATGTTTTATTTTTTACCAAGATGCTAATAAGTTTATTATGATTGATATGTAGGGTTAAGCTATATGAATAATGGTGTCCTCAAAGGATTCATTATTTTTTATTTCAAATTTTGAATAATAATGTAAGTTTCAAGTATTTACCTAGTTTTTCAATACTAATAAACTATTTGGTTCTTAGATATGTGATTCCTTGTATATTATTCAAATCTAATAAAGTAAACATCGACTCTAGGCTACTAGGGTCAGGGTTTTTATAGTTGGTATTAGAGGAATCTTGGTAGAAACTATAGGAACTAGGTTTTAGGAAAAGCAAAAGGGAGATAAACCATGTGGCATGTAGAGATATAGTTTTTCCTTGAAATAATTTGAAATATTTCTATATATGTTTCTAGATCTAGGCAATAATACAACATGCCATTCGCAGGCCCGGTGTACTGAGAATTAATTTTATAAAAATGTTAAATATATTTTATATTGCATGAACATAGTTTTTAAAGAAAATGGGAAAAATCAAAAATTAAATCTCATATCAAAAATATAAGGCCACATTTGGTTACGGAATGTAGTGTTCACCCTAGGCATGACATAAAATCAGTTAGGGCAAGGCATTCAGGCTCCTCACTCATCGATGGTACATATAGTGGATTAATTAATTAATTAATTTGTTAATTAGTTTAACCTAAACTGAAATATTTATAAATATAATACCATGGATATTTGTCCAGGGTTATCCCCATAATACTAGAATAACTAACAATTCTCTCTTTTCTCCATCCATTGGGGGATCACGTTAGACAATGACGAAACTCCAGATCAGAGTAGATTAGGATGCAGTGAGTGAAACGTATTCTTTCGATCCTTGGTGGGTGTTTTTTTAATAATTGAATGATCCAAAAACCAGGTAGGACTCATAATTTTGTGATTTATTCTATTTGATTAAATTGATTGAGTAGATCGATCCCTTTTCTTGGATCTACGCTAATTTTTTCCTAAGCATGAGCCAACTTACCAGGTTTTATTTGATTATCTCAATGTTTTCTAACCTTGATTTACCTTTATTGATCATTAGTTAATAATAATTGTCCAATGATGTTTAATTTTTTTTTGATTTCATCCCATTTCATCTTTACGTTCGTTACTAGTAGGACTCTGTAAACTGGGTATGACTTTTCTGGGTGGTACTAAGCCTGATCAGACCCCAAAAAACATAAAAAATTGATAAAAAATAATGGATCGATGAAATGGGATCATATTTGGGATTTTTGTGAGGTGATGTTTTTTGTTCTGATTTTTTGGGACTAATAAATCAATGGTGGATTGAACAGAGTTATGAAGGATGTGTGATAAAACCCTAACGAACCACCAGAGCTAATTTCTAGTGATAAAAGGTTGGGATCCAAGAACCACATACAGATCCATAAGTTTTTGGTGGATTTTAGGTGACATTAATAGAGAAATGAACAAATTAAATTACCAGAATAATATCTAGAAAATATGTGAATATCCTAACTACAATCTATGTAGTGGTATGACCACATGACATGTATACCCCTCATTATATTTGGATAGATTTTTGAGAATAGTTATGGGTGTCATATCATGTAGCCCTCCTACACACCATTTACCCCTTCCCCGTATGGAATAGCCATGTAGAAGATCACAAAGGAGGGATCATATGTGGTAGTACATGGCTATGTACCTCAGTACATGAACATAGCCAGATAACATGAGTGGTACCCCATATGAAGCCACATGTTGTGTACCTAAGTACACAGTCACGAGGTCAACTACATAGACATGACTAGTAAGACATGGTCTAAATCCTAGTTGGCTTATTCAGGGCGTGTATGCCACCTAAAAAACTTGTAATGTTGCATGGAATGGAGCTATATACCCCTAGAGACACATACAGGTGGTGGAGTGAGACAACACATCATGTAGATCCCCTCATATGTTGTGTACCCCATAGTTCTTTTTTAAGAAACTTCAATCATCTGTATCTCATTCATTTTAAGTAGGATTTTGGATCATAATTATCCTATCCTGACATGTTTTCCACATATAATGTGATGGTTCTTTCTATTGTGGCTTACAAGATATGATGTGGAATGTTTCAGGCATGAAAAATGGTTATACAATGCCCGATGACAATAGTGATTATATAGGATCACCATGACCTTTCCGAGTGGTACCCTCTAGTAGGCAGGGGCAATGAAGTTCCTCATCAACTTTTCGAAGTAGTACCCTCTAGTAGGGATGGGTAGTGGAGTTCCTTGGTTACATTTCTAAGTGGTATGCTCCAGTAGGACTGGGAAATGGATTTTATCATTGGCCTATCAAGTAGTACCCTCCAGAAGGGATAGGCAATGAATTTTGTCAGGGGATATCAGAGTCGGAACCTCCTATCATATTAGTTCATGAGTTCCCCACCAAGATATTTTGGCCCCTCAACTTTGTGGCATATTGTTGAGGTGTTCCTGGATGTGGAAAAATACTTCTAGGTAGAGTGTGAGATGCTACACATCATTGCTAGACTTTTGGAATTGTTGGATACTCTTCCTCATGAGATGAGCTATGAGATGCATATCCCCTTACTCTATTTTTTTGGATTCTTTTGATTGAGCATATATATATATATATGAATCCTTTTATATCCACACCTTGGATTTTCTTACTCTCCATCTAAGAAAGGTGAAGATACATAGGGTATAAAATGTGCTTTCCATGGCTAGCTTCTCATTGTTAAATGAGTCTACTCTCCTCTTATAGGTGGTGATGTCTCAAGGGTTATTTCATCTAATCACCATGTTTATCCGCTTGTGTTTGGAAGAGCTTACTTTCACTCTCTTTTTGGAACGAGATTCTGTCTTTTACTACATATTTCATCCTGCATTCTACTGCCCTTATTTCTTATTGTGTCTCTTAATTCTCTCCCTTCGGCTTTTTTGGGTTTCTTAATGGGTTTTTATATAATCATCCCTATATGGGATTTTCCAACATGTGTTGTGTATTACATAGATTATGGATAGGTTGACTGTGACTATAGATAAGCTTAGGGATACTAGGTGTTTTGGACCACATACGGTGGTCGTACCATAGGATTCCAGAGATGGGATCTCTCAATAGTTTGCTTTTCTAGTTTTTTAGGCTAGGAAATATTTCTAGTTGGGCTTGTATTTTTACCCTTTACTTTTTAATTTACACTACTATACTTTTGTACTGTCTAGAAGATCATTATTTTTGGTTTACTTTGTATTAGTTTTTCATCTTCTACTCTTTCCCTCTACACATTCTCATTGAGGTGACAACATGTGTGCATATAGGTACCTACTAAAATTCCTCCTTGAGTTACTTATTCCTTCACACTGGTTTCTACCCCTTTTCCTATGGAGCAGATCTTATGGTAGTTTCTTGTTGAGCCCCAACTTGGGTCAGGTCATGAAAAATTGGTACGAGAGAAATTTATTCCTTGGGATATTGTTCGATATATCCACCATTAGTGGATTTGGTTAGGTTTAGGTAAATAGTAACAAAGTGTCTCGAGTGTGGATCTTGGGCCATGAAGTATAGTGATGGTGGGGACGACCAACGTATCTATCACCAAGACCCTAATGACCAATTTTCAACTCCTCATGCTGAGATATTTTTTGCAGGAATCAATGATACATGCCTCAAATAGGATTGAGTATTTGACTATCCCTTGTGAGTGAGTTCCCTATTTTTGTTGATATATATATATACATTTATGTATATTCTCACCTGAACATGGTATGTCTTGATAAATATCAGGATTCCTTGGAGGTTAAATCCATCTAGGATACAAGTTCTAATTTGTGATGACGATCTGATGAGTGACGAGGCCTCATTTTGGGGTCTATACCGCGATCCCATTCCACCATGTGGGAAGGTAGAATTACCTACACCTATTTAGAATTATATAGTTTCAACAGAGAAGGATGAGTATGCACACAGTCTTATTTATCTTTGCGAGTTTCTACACTAGAGGCTATTAAGGAATTGTATTGAGCCCTATCCTCAGGCTGTAGAGGATTGTATAGAGTCGATGGTTCATATCTTCAGGATTTTTTAGAACCTAATAGATCAGGTGGGTACTGGTAGCTATCACTTTCAACATAGAAGTTGGGTGCTGGTGGATTCTCACTATAGAGATGAAAAATGAGTCGATGCTCTAGTTGACTTGCTTCTAGTATCTATTCTATGAGGTGTATGACCCCATATTCTTGCACTTAGTTTATATCCAGGTTATTTTGGAGTTACAAAAGGGAGGGATGATGATGGATGTGTACGTAGTGAGGTTCATAGACCTTACACAGTACTCTATTGGCATGATCTTAAATGGATAATTTTGAGAAGGTGTTGTTCCCTTGTATATCCCCACCTATGACAAGGTGTTGGAGAAGGCATTAGTGATAGAGAGATTCCTATCAGAGGAATGATAGATAGTTGGAGATGATAGTGAGTGCCTCTATACTAAGTCATCTGTAGTAGCTAGCAGACACCAGGTGCTAGGTACTCATCATAGAGGACATCCTTGTGAGAATAATGAAACAAATTATCTTATGGTATAGAGAAAACAAATAGAAACATGGTATCCTTGAGAGGATCAATGTTTTTATTGTGATGAGAGAGGCCACATGGAATGTGAATGTTTAACTAGATGTGTTGAGAAGTGTAGGAAGATAGTTGAAGGACCACCATAAAAGAGGCACCTTCATGATTAGGTATCTCCTAAGAGAGGAAAGGGTGGTCACTAGGAAGGTATAGTTGGAGTAGTAGCACAATGTTCTATGGGTAGTGGATGATGTTATGAGATCCTTCCAACAACACTACCAAGAAACTCAAATCAGGATCATAGAGCTTGTGGCTGGGGATGCACAGATCTGTAGGCTTTGAATGTCTATGATCCTATAGCCCATGAGATAATTGGAGGTTCAATTTGTGTGTTTTATACTCTTGATATAGTATTTGTAGACACAAGTTCCAAAAATTCTTTTATATATATACTAATGGTGTGAGAGATAGATCTACCTATTGAGCCGCTATGCCAATATATTCTTCTTGAGGTTTCTATAGGGAAATATTATTCTATATTTGTTATCTACCAGTAGTTTGAATTGTTACTTAGTGGAGAGCGGTTCACGTGGGACCTTTTGGTATTCACGATGGAACCTTGTGATTTTATCTTGGGTATGGATTTGTATTCCATTGTCTGAGACCAGATTGACTTTCACCGAAGACAAGTAATACGCTTATGAACTGATGGTATGAGATTCTCCTCTTTTAGTGAGAGATATCATGGTAGGGAAAGTGGGTTCTAAGAGTAGAAGGATATAACCCATCACCAATCAATTTTGGAGATTATCCCTTAGTGTAGTAGGATCTTTAGGAATTTGGATTCCTTCAGTTTTGGAGGATTACATGGACGTATTCACTATGGATGTTCTAGGACTACCACTGAGGTGGGAGATGATGTTTTACATTTATTTGTACCTTATCACTAATTAGATGTCTTCTGTGGAATATTATACGGCACTTACTGAGCTCCGAAAGATGATATTGCAGTTAAAGGACCTTCAAGAAAAAGTTTTCATTAGACCTAGTGTTTCCCCATAGAAATATCTAGTGCAATTTGTGAAAAATAAGTATAGGATCTTGTGATATTGCATGGATTATCGTTTACTGAACTAGTACATGATAAAGGAAAAGTACCCCTTTCCTAAGACTGATGACCTATTTTACTAGATTCGAGGTGTGAGATGGTTCTCAAATATCAATCTCAGGTATGACTACATCCAATTGTGGGTTCACAGGATTGATATTCCAAAGTTATAATTTCAATGTTAGTACATACACATTGCGTTTCTAGTGATGGCCTTTGGTGTGATGATTTTCCTTCCAATGTTTATGGATTTGATGAACTGGGTCTTCCAACCTTACTTGAAAAATTTGTTATTGCCTTCATATATGACATACTCATCTACTCTGCATCAGAGGAGGAGAATATAAAGCACTTGAGGATGGTCCTAGATTTTCTTAGAGAGAACTAGCTTTAAATAAATCATTTTATGTACCGGTTCTGGATACATGAGGTTCACTTTATAGGGCATGTCATTTATGAGCATGGTTTAGTCGTGGATCCAGCAAAGATTGAGGCAATTATTTATTGGGACCCACCTAAGAGTGTGTCAAAGGTGCGAATATTTATGGGTTTTGCAGGGGACTACAAGAGGTTTTGGGAATAGTTCTCCAAAATCATAGCCCCTTTAATCACCGTGATCCAGTTAGGTTATCTATTCACCTATTCTAAGAAGTGCCACCAGTCCTTTGAGTATTTGAGACTAAGGCTGATGATTTATGAATTTTTGAGACTACCATAGGAAGGCATGGAATTTTTGGTGTATTACGATGCCTTAGGAGCTTGTATCATCTACGCATTGATGTAGTAGAAGGTATTGATCACATATGGGTTGATGTAATTAAGACCCCATGATTAGAACTACTAGACTCAAGACTTGGATCTAGTTGCGGTAGTCTTCACCTTAAGGATTTATAGGCACTACCTTTTGGGGGAGCACATTGTGATTTACTCAGACCATCAGAGTCTTTGGTATATCTTCATTTAGAGGGTCCTAAACCTAAGACAACGACACTGGTTTGAGTTCCTGTAGGACTTTGAGATTTGACATTATATACTCTAGGGATGGGAAACTTTGTAGAATATTCCCTATACGAGAAGTCCTTTTCTCTATTAGAGGAGGAGGCTTCAATGTAGTTTACCTTCATGAAGCTGACCCTACTAGAGAAAAAGGGTACAATTTTTCTATAGTCAATGGTGTTGAATCATATGCATCTCATGCATGTGATATATTCTCAACTATAATACATTGACTGTGAGGTATTACGTGATCCGATATCCATAGGTGACTAACCAAATGTATATTCTAAAGGAGGGAATCACATCATCTTTTTCTAGGGGTGGAAAAAGGTTCTAGTCACAATGCTGGAGTACGTGAGGTAGGAGTTACCCACTTACCCTCTATCTAAACATATTAATGTGGATAAGATGTATATATACGTTTAGCAGCAGTTTTGGTGGTCTGGAAATAGATGAAGCACAATTGATTTCATCTCTTATTGACACACCTTTTACTAGGAGAAAGATGAAGCCAAGTTCCAGTAGGTTTTTTGTATCCCCCCTGAGATCTAGGAAGGGAAATGGGATGTCATATCCATGAAATTTATCATAGGGATTCTATAAACAGTGAAGTTCCTTGACTCCATCTAGGTTATAGTTGACCAACATAAGAAGTCAAAACACTTCCTTTCTATTAGGGAGTAGGTTTTGATGAAGTGTTTGGGGTAACAGTATGTACGGTGGACCATTTTCCTTTTAAGGGTGTTCTCAATGGTTTTATCCAATCAGGACACGCAATTTATGTCATGATTGTAGAGAGGAATGTAGGAGAAATTTTAGACTCATATGAGGATGAGTACATCCTTTCACCGCCAAACTGATGGGAAGACTGAGTGCACTATACAGGTGCTGGAGTATTTCCTGAGGGATTGTGTGTTAGACTTCTACTAGAGTTGGGAGGAACACCTAACCTTGGTAGTATTTTCATACAATAACAGTTACCACTCTACCATCTCCATGTAAGCTTTTGAGCCCATTTATGAGAGACGTTTCAGTGAACCCTTGTGCTGTATAAAGATTGGAAAGTCATCTCTTGTGGGACTAGAGATGGTGCAGGTGATGATGGATAAATTCCATGTCATCCATGAGAAGATGAGGATGATGTTGAGAAAAGATAAATTCTATGTAGATCACCATCATAGGCCTTCGGAATTCGAGTAGGGAGACCACATTTTTTTTATTGCCTCCCCTTGATAAGGATTGAAAAGGTTCGGTTGGGAAGGAAAGCTATCCCCATGGTTCATCAACCCATATGAGAGTGTGAAAATGGTTGGAAAGGTTTCTTACCACGTTGACTGAACCCAATAGTTTGATCAAGTGAAACACGTATTCCACACATCACAACTGTGGAGATACATAAATAAACCTATGCACATTATCGAATGGGGTGAGCTGGACATTGAGGATGCAACCATATTTGCGGAGAACCAGGTGGTGATTGAGGATCATCAGGATAGGACCCTATGTGGATGGAACATCCCCTTGGTCCGCATGTTGGGGTAACATGAAAATTCGTATATGAGTTTCTGGGAGTGGGAGATCCATATTCAGGCTCCCTATCCCCATTTTTTGTATAATTTTTTCTTTTTAGTGGAAAAAATCAGGAATGAGTTAATGATGTATAGACATGATTATTTCCTTGGAAGACTTTGAAATAGTTTGATATACATTTCCAGATCTATGAACTGAGACAACATGTGATTCTGAGGCCTAGTGTGAATGGAATTAATTTAATAAAAATATTAAATATGTTTTATATTGAACACCTGATGTTCTTAAAGAAAGTAGGATAAATCTTAAGCGGAATATTAGATAATAAATATGAGACAATGGTTGAGTCCAAAACATTATGTTTACTCTAGGCACGACATAAAATTGGTTGGCACAAGGCATTCATACTCCACAGTCCTTAGCGGTACATTCTATGAATTTATTAATTTATTAGTTAATTCATTTAACCTAAACTAAATTTTTTAAAATATACTACCATGGATATTCACTCAGGGTTAGCCTCATAATATTATAATATCTGATGATTCCCTCCTTCATGATTTTTTTGGAAGATCATGTAAGACAATGATGATATTCGTGATCAGATAAAATCAGGATGCAATGAACACAATGAATTCTCTAGATCATTGGAAGACACACTCTTCATCAACGAAGGATTCAAAAAGTAGCTAGTACCCTTCAATTGGTTATTTATTAACTTTAATTAATTGATTGAGCATATTGATCCTTGTTCTTGGATATGTTTCAATTGTGGCCAGAGCATGCACCTACGTGCGGAGTGTAATTTAAATATTTCAATTTTTCAAACCCTAGTCACCTGTTCTTGATCACTTTAAATAAAAAATAAAATATGTTTTAAAAATGTTTCTTTTTATTTTACCACATTTCATCTTCATGTTCATCACCGGTATGACCACATGGTCTTGGTTCAACTTGATCGGGTGGTACCAAGCTCGATCAGACCCCTATGACCATAATAAATTAATAAACAGAGAAACGATTGAAAAAATTGGTATAGATCTAGGATTTTTGTGAGGGGAGGTTGTTTGTTTAGATGTTTTGGGAGCACGAAATCATGGGCAGAACAAATGGTGGTAGGTTGGATGTGCGATGAAACCCCAACAAACCACCAGAGAGGATTTCTGTTAAGAGACGATTGGAATCCATGAACCATTTCCAAATCCATATGTTTTGGGAAGATTCAAGGTGAAATCGATAGATAAATGAACAAATTCAAGTGTGGTAAGCAGAACTAGAAAATCTGTGAAAAATCCAACTACCTGCCAGATAGTGGGATAAACACACGGTGTATAGCCCCAACAGCAATGAAAACTAGGGTTTTTAGAAAAGTTAAGGATGACATAATGTGTATCCATCCTACACACTGTGTAACCCATCCCGGGATGGAGAACCGATGTTGCAGATCACACGAGTGGGATCCCATATAGTAGTACCTGGCCGTGTACCCCAGTGCACTATCATTTCTAGATAAAATGGGTGGTACCCCATGAGAATCCACACACCATGTACCTAAGTACACGAAAAATAGGTGAAGTACATGAACATGTCCTGAAGGACACAACCCAAGTCCCAGTTAGCTTGGATAAGTCATGTATTCCACCTACATGGTGTGTAATATTACATGGATTAGGACCTATGTACCTCCAAGGACATGAAAATTTGGTTGAGTAGGACCACACATTATGTGGGTCCACTCACATGTCGTGTACCCCTTGGTTCCTTTTTATGAAACTTCAATCTTCCATATCTCCTTGATTGAAACTCAGATTTTGGCCAGTGAGTAGCCTATCCTAAGTGTTTTTTATTATAGAACATGATGGTGACCTCTATTGTGTATTATGAGATATAATGTGTATTTTTTCGGGAATGATGTATATTTTGGCAATGCCTAATAATGGTAGTGATCATGTAGGATTACCTGGACCTTTCTGAGAGCTACCCTCCAGCAGGGTGGGGTAGTAGAGTTCCCTTATGAACTTTCTGAGTGGTACCCTCTAGAAAGGCTGGGAAATGGATTTCATCAATGACCATTCCAAGTGGTACCCTCCAGTAGGGATGGATAGTGGATCTACTCAATGAAATTTCCTAGAAATACCCTCTACTAGGGCTGGGAAGTGTAGTTCCTCATTGACCTTTTTGAGCAGTACCCTCTAGTGGGGATGGTTAGTGGAGTTACTCAGGGACCTATTGTGCAGTACCCTCTATTAGGTCTTGGAAGTAGAGATCCTTGAGGGATATCAGAGTGGGAACCTAATGTCATACCAGGTAATGGGTCCCCTACCTAGAGTTTTTCCCCCTCAACTATGTGTCATAGCGATGAGGTGTGACTGAACTTGGGAAGATACTTCTGGTTAGATGTGTGATATGCTCAACATAATTCTTAGACTTTTGTAACCACTGGATACTCTTCCTTTTTGGGATGAGATGTGAGATAGAGATCCCCTTACTCTCTTGTTTGGGATTCTTCTGACATATTATATATATATATATAACCTTCAATATAAACACATTGTATTTTGTTACCCTCCTTCTTGGAGAGGTGAAGATGTGTGGGGTATTCCATGTGCTTTCCATGTCTATATTTTCATGGTCGGATGAGTCTAATATCCTGCTATAGGTGGTGATGACTTGAGGAATAGTTCATCTATTCACTGTGTTTAGCCCCTTGTTTTTGGACAAGATTACTTTCAATATCTTTCTGGGTTGAGCTATTATCTTTTACTATATCATTCATCATGAATTCTACTATTTTTTTCCTATAGTATCTCCTACTACTCCCCCTTTATCATTCGAGGTGTCCTAGTGGTTATGTATATACTCACCCCTTCATAGGAGTTTACCACAAATGTCTTTTATTATGTAGAAGACAGATAGCTCAACAGTTACTACAGAAGATCTTAGGGATCACTACCACAAAACAGGTCTTTATTAGCATGGATCTCATCAATGCATTAGATCAGTTCCTCACTACTAAGGTCTCTTTTGATACCCATTTTTTTTATATTTCTTTTTTTCTTCAAAAGTTGTGAAGCTCAAATCAAGGAATCATTATGGCATGAACATGGATCCTTATATCTTGGAGATTTTTCATGGATTTTTTCTGGATATTTCAAAATCGTTGCAGATATTCATGAAAATAAAGGACGAGGTCCCTTCCCTTGAAAAGAGAGTGAGGTATTTTTCTAATTTATGGATCACTTTAGACTAACGGATCTAGGATTTTCCAGAGACAGATACACCCAGTAGAATAATAAGAAGGGTAACCACCAAACCTAGAGATTCCAGGATAGGTGTCTTTCCAATGGTCCTATGATTTCCTCCTACCCAAGCTCAAATATAACTCACCTAGACTGAAGTCTCTCAGAACGCTCCCCTAATATAGTTTCTATCACATACCAGAAATGGAGCAATGATTGGTCTCATTCTCACATCTATGGATAGACAGTTTTGGATATAATAAAATAGTGCTCGACTCATGGAACCAACTAGTGCAATGGAACTCATGGAATAATCTCCACAATAAACTCTGATGCCTCAAAGGTGATCTCAAGTAATGGATAAATAATCAGCCTCTACCCTACCGGGATTTTGATACACTGAAAGCAGACATCGATTTCCTTGAAATCAGTTTGAAGAAATATTAGAGTGAATATTAATTTATAGAGCTCCCTAACAAGAAGGACATCTTGGAAAAATTAATCCTTAGGCATGAACGATTGGCACGTGAATAAGAGATCATTAAATTGATTCGCAAAAGAGAATGAAACACATCTTACTTCCATGACATCATTAAAGAGAGAAGGTGAAATATAAGGACCAACATAATTATGGAAGATGGATCCTACATGGATGATTGTGATGTGGTTTGTACCATGGATGTTTAACACTTCAAGAGGTTCTTGCAGGCTCAAATCCTTGCATGCATGAAGGGTATCACAGGGGTTCCGAAGATATTCTAGAGGTTATCTTCTAATATGTTTACGATAACAATAACATTTCCTTTGAGGCTGAGCCAGATGATTGTGAGGTCTTTGAAGCAATGCAGGGTCTTAACCCGAAGAGCGTTCTAGGGTCTGATGGATTTCTAGGTACGTTTTTAGAGGATTCAAAAACATGGTTGGGCCTAAGATGGTTAAGGAAATACATGATTTTTTTCTAGGGTGGAAGCCTCCCCTGGGTACCCTCTTCCTTGACCTTGGGTTTCATCCCCAAAATCTAGAACCCCTTATCCCTCTACTATTACAAGACATTGATCGTTTTTAATTTTCCTTATAAAGCGATGTCAAGTGTAATCAACAAACGTCTCTCTCTCCATCTTCCCTGAGGGATTTCTCCTCAGAAACATGGGTTTGTTAAAGGTATATCTATTAACAGAGTGATTTATATGGCACAAGAATTGATAAGTGATATCCACTATAAGACCTGTAGTTCAAACAAGGCCCTTAATTTTGACTTGGAAAAGACCTTCGATAGATTTGAATGGAGTTTTATTCTTAAGGTTCATTCAAGGATGGGATTATCCTCTTGGGAATATGATCTCATTTTTATATGCTTTAGTTCGTCTTGGATCTATATATCCTTTTCAAGTAAATTCCATGGATTCTTTACGACACTTCATGGAATTATGTAGGGAGACCTTCTATCTCATAACATTTTCATTATTACTCAATATTTCCACAACCGACTCATTAACAAACGAATATCCAGAGGTGATGTTCTACCTTATTCATGCCAGCTGTGCTCATTCTACATTTCCAACATTATGTTTAAGGATGACTTGATTATTTTTATGAATTCCAGAAAAATATCAGTATGAGGTATCTCAAAGATCCATGAGTACTAATGTATGTGGATAAACTAATTGATCTATATTACAAATAAAAAATTATATATTTCTAACAGATGCTCAGATAGGCATGTAAAATCTCTACAAAATAGTCTGAATATTCAGTATGGAAGTTTCCCAATGAAATATATAGGTTCTCCCATCTCTCCTATAAAATTGTGCATTCAACACATTGATTATATCATCAGAAAAATAACTAACAGAGTACTGAATTAGAAGAACCATTATCTTTTCTTCGTTGGGAGAATAACTTTATTTAATAGTGTTCTCTCTTCAATTTTAATTAATGCCCTCTCTACCATTAGAGTTCCCAAATGAGTCTTTTCCAACACTGATATAATCCCTACTTCATTCATTTTGGATTCCAACTCGGATAACAAACATCACTGGGAATCATGGGAGTGGTTGGATAAGACAACAAAAGAGGGAGGAATTAGCATGCATAATATCAATAACACACTTCATTTCATGCATGAAAAACTTGCAGGATAATCCTTTGAGAAGTGAACTCTTTGGTGGAAGGTTAGGGGGGATAATTGCATGGGAGACATGAGATATGTATAAGGGAATCTTTTCATAATTTGGTCCAAGGATTATTCCCACATTCAGTGCCTTCAAGAACACTCTTGATAGATTGTGGGGATAGGGGAATTTCATTATGGTTCCACAACTAGGTTGGCTCCCCTCTTGGTTTTCTTGGGTTTCCTACTCCCGATCTCACTTTTAGAGATGCATGTAGGTTTCTAGCCTTCATTAATTCTATTATAGACTAGAAACAACATGATTCGACTGGATAGACATTAAATAGGATCCCGACTAGTGTATTTTTAAGGAGTCGTCATCATGAGCCTTTTCTTATAAAGATTACCATAGACGGTTTACTCCCTATGAATATATTGATGAGTGTGGGGAGGTCCTTTGGAATAGGGAGATGAAATAAAAATTTAACTTCTTGTTGTGGAGAACCAAGTATAAAGCGGTGGCCATGGATGCAAACATCCTATGCATGGGAATTAATTAAGCATCCAGATATTTTTGTTGCATGGTAGGTAGGGCATATACAATTGATCATACCTTCTTTGAAAGTGATTAGGAAAATGAAATATGGAACTATTTTAGTGAATTCATGGGAATATCAACCCCAAATCATCATAACCTTCCCTTCATTGATAGATGATATCATGGCGTGGATACAGTTGGTCCGCAAAAGAAGGTAAGAACCTTGGTTATATTAGAGGGTTTCTAGTGTATATGGAAGGATCATAACTCTGTGTGTTTCAAATGGGTTTTCATATATGAAAATTCCTTTGTCATCTAAACAAAAACCTCCTGATCGATATGATCAAAATTTTGAAAAACTAGGAGGATGAACCAACTCATTGAACACTTCAGACATGAGGCTCATCAACTATCTCGGTCCTCCCCCAAGGCCTAGGTAATTGGGTGTACTGGCTTCCTCCCCACATCAGACACAAGCATAAAATCAATGAATCTTTAAACTTGGGGTTCTTATGAGGTGGTGTCGTGGTTAATGACATCAAGGGATCAATCATTTTTTCTTTTAACACATTCTTTGTCCATGGTAATTCCCTCCGAAATGAATTGTGGAATTTCTTACCGGACTCAGACTTTTCAATAAAAATCATATTATTCTGGAGGTAGTGGAAATTGATTCACTTATTCTATATGATTTCATTCAAGGAGTAAGAATCACTCTGTCTAGTCACTTATAATTCAGGGAGCAGGTATCACTTTATTTACTTTTTTGAACGCATTGTCTCCTGATGTGCGTAAACATTGTTAGGGGGGATTCCCTTGGGTTACATCACTTCAAACCCCCTAATCTGGGTTTCAAGCCTCTCTATGTCTTGTTTTATCTAATAAATAAATATGATGATGACATGTTCACATGAAAATAATAAAAAGATATTATGTTTTCAAAAAACGACCCAAAAATAATTTGTTAAAATTATTTTATTTTAAAAATATTTTCGAAGGAAGTAAAGGTAATTGAAAATAAACTTTTTCAATTTTAAAAACAAATATAGTGATATCCAAAAAATGTGGATTCAAAGATACAATATGAGTGAACAATAATTTCTTTTTTATTGTATTCGAAATACCTTTGTTGAAATCACATTACTTAAAAATAGTATATAACATCCAATTTTAAAAAAGATAGAAAATACAAAGATTACCAAGAATAAAAAAATGGGAAAAAAATGATTGTGATATTGGAAAGTAAGACTATATAAATTCCTTAGATGGGTTATCACATTTGAGAGATCTTGATTTTAAAATGAGGTTGGGAAAAAATATTTACAGCTTGAGTAATATTCAAATAAAAAACCTTAAAGGAAGAAGTGCTCAAAACTGAACACCAAATACCATGAAAGAAATATATTTCATGATATAATATAATAAATAGTAAGTATATACACCATATAAAAATAAATTTGTTCATAATGAGAAATATGTCTTAAGAAATAGGAATTGAGGCCAAGAAACCCTTTCATGTAACATAATATTTATGGTAAGAATCATTTGATAATGTGGTTATAAGTAAGAATCGTAAAAATAGAGGAAAGGAGGAAATAAAATAAAAATCATTAATTAGGTATAATAAATCATACTTTGAATAATAGAGTTTAATAAGAATATTGGTTACTAGTGGAAGAAAAGTTAGTTAACCCAAACCCTTACAATATTAGAAACTTTTGAATAAATACCACTTGAAGGATGTGATTTCAAATGAAAAATTAAATATCATGAATAATTAGATAATCAAAATGAAAAATATTAAACTTTTTATAGATAAACCATTACAAGTAAAACATGGAATATAATAAGAACTATTCCTCAAGGTATTAAAAATTGAGACAAGAAACTTTTACTGTGGTCCTGATTCGCTCTGTGCATGTGCCTAAATTCTTAAATAATAAAATTAAGTTTATTGGATTCTATATTATAAACCTTATTAATATATATATTTCATTTACTAAGAACCATTTATTATCATATTATATTTATTTGGTATATTGTTTTTCTTATGTTTGTTATTTTGTGTAAAAATTGAATTAGTGCCGTCTTGTTACGATAATTTCCATGAAAGAAGATGATATTTTAATACTAAGTCATATACTTAATATAACATTTAAATAACCATAAACAATAATTATTTTATTATTAATTTATAATATTATTAGTATTTACATTCAAATTTTTATCCATGATAGAGTTTAATAGAGTCGTTCATGGTGGTGGTTAAACTGACCCAAACAAAACACAGTATGACTTGATTGGTGATTATGGTCAAAGAATACTATAATATAATTTTAAAAGAATAATAATGATATTATTTATATGTTTTAAATTTTGTTAATAATAATTTATGTTTTTGGGATAAATAATGAAAATTAAAGTTTAAAAGAGAAAAACGTTACTTCATGGAGACAGTAGTCCACACAACACACGATTAACATTTTTATTTCTTAATGAATGAGAGGGAATGAAGGTAGATTATAATTTAATTATTTAAAATAAGAAATATACAATATATTTAACATTTATTCTTAAATTTCATCCTTATAACTAGTGAATAGTGGTGGTGGGGAAAAATAGAAGACATCACTTCGTGCAGATAGTAGTTGCACTACACACAATCTATGTTATTTTGTTTTTCTAGGTAGATGGGAAGGAATTAATAAGAGATGTTATATTAATATAAAAAAAATTATAAATAATAAATTATACCTAGTCCATTATATTACTTTTTTTAGTGTGGTTTTGGAAGATAAATATTAAGAATAAAAGGTAAGGAGTAAGTAATACTTATGTTGAGACCATGAACTTAATTTTGATGAACTTTTTAGAATTGAAGGGCTTAGGATAAAAGGTAATGAATATGAGATTTAGAAAATGAAATGGAATTACTTGAGAGGAAAATTAGGTTTTTTTAAAGAATATTTATACGGTAAAGTGGATCATTTAAAGGGTGGAAGTGATCCCTTTTTATAAGTGAAGAAAATGGAACTTTTGTGAATACCCTTTACTTTTCAATGATATCATTACACTATTCAAGGGTTAATGTATCAAAAGGTTTGAAATAATTGAGTATCGTGAGATATTGTGTCAAAATAATCTAAAATATTTATTTAAAAATATGTTATAAACATCTTTAAAAGAAATTATTCTTAGATTTTTTTACTTTCACTTTTTTTTTGTTTTTATCGGGTAACTAGTTTTTACAAAAGTAACTTATGCTTTACAAAAAATATAAACTAACGCATATTACTAAATTTGGGTGAGATGAAACTAGATTTAATCTCTATTTAATATATTTCAAATTAAAGATAATATATAATTAACTTTCAAATTAAAACATTATATATATAGAAAAAATATTTTTTTTGTAGAAAAATGATGTTTTAACCATTATGTGTTCTTAATATTATTTAGTATTGATTATCAATTAAATATGTGTTCATATAATTATATATGGGTTTAAAAATAATATTATATTTCTTATTTAAAATATATTAATTTAATTTATTAGATAAAAATTACACAATTTTAATAAAATAATTCTTTGAAAATAACAGTTTTATCATTATTACGATAATTTAATTTAATCCTACTAATAATACTTTTATACTTAAAAATTAAATATATGTTATTGAATAATATGACAATTTTGATCTAAAATATTAAATTAAATTTGTTAGATTTAATTTATCTAAGCGATGAAAACCAATTTTTTAATATATGAAAATAAAAGTAGATTATCAAAATTAATAAAAAATTAAGCCTTTGAGCATTTAAGAATATAGGTGAATAAAAACAATTTTTTGAGAAAAAATTACTTAAGTTTCCAAAACATTAAACATAGTTTTTATAAATTCAATATAGTAATTTGAAGTGATTTATTTTAATTTATAAATACATATTTTTATAAAAAAATGTTCTTGAAAACTTTTAATTAATAAAAATGATGGTATTAAAAAATGGGTATATTTTTCACTATTCACCTAAAAATCAATTATTTTGGAAAAATCAAAAAAATTTATCATAAGATGATTTTGATATTATGAATTAAAAAATGAGGTTTATTTTAAAAAATTTAAATTCAAGAATTTTAAATTTATCTTTTAAATTAAAATAAAAAATATAAATAAAAACTAAATTTATTTTAAAAAATACTGTTTTTAAAACTCTATGTTTTCCTAATACTATTTTTCATGAATATATATCTGATTAATATATTTTTATCCAAGATATTTTTTATTATTTTTATATTTTTCTAATAAAATATTTCACATATTGTTTCAGTGTTGTGTATTGAACATACAATTAAAATAATTTTACTTAAGGAAAATACATAGTAAAATATCAGGTCACTAAATTATCCCACATTAAATAAATTCAATCCTCATAATTTAACTAATTAAATATTCATGGGTGTCCATAAGATATACATGAATAGATATTTAATTCCTAATATGGTTTTATCCTCTTTATCATTGGAAAGACTATTGAGACCATCTTTTCCCTCATAAGAGGAATATAACCAATGTTAACTTTTTTCCTCTAACCATTTATGCTCAATACCCCAATATAATGAGAGTAATATTTCAAAAGGAGTTTATAGTCATAATTGTATTAATAGGTGGTTGTAGGTTTATTTTTTTTGTCGTGATTTTCCTATCTTTTCAATTATCATGGTCTCTATGTCTAGAGAGCCAATCCATGCCCAATATCAGATAAAATTTAAGTAAATGAATGATAATAATTTTTTTATATGAAGTAAATTCCCATAAAAATCTATTATAGATGATTTATACTTAGTATAAAATAATCATATCCCAAGAAGTTCTTATTATTAATTCAAAATCCAGTCCTTGGTGTATTAATATTATGTTTTTAGGAACCATTATAACTACAAAGGTGTAGGTTGAAGAAGATATAAATATAATACTAAGAGTTCTAGAGTGGATGATCAATGTTCCTAATTCTATATCATTTCTGAAACCCACTTCCATTGTGGAGGTTCCATATTATTTCCCTTGTAATGGAAGTTTCTAGTACCTATAATCCTTGTTAGACCATGTATTAGGGAATTGAGTGGATAATGAGAAAGTTCCCCACATTTAAGAAATTGAATTGTTAGTGGTACCTCCAAATGAACTATATTTCATTTTTTCAAGTCCCCTAATTTCTTAAAATTTCCTCAAAAATTAGTTCACTACCCCAAAACTGGGTTTCCACATCGCCACCCTTTAACAGTGCTAAAAAAAGTGCTGATAAAGGGGGCCCCTTTATCAGCATTTTTTTAGTAGCGCTGATAATTGGGGCTTTATCATCGGTTTTTTTCCTAGCACTGATAAAGTGTATATTTATAAATAATTATATTTCATAAAAAGTAATTTATTTTTATATAAATATATTTATATTTGTATAAATATAATATATATTTTAAAATATGTTTTCGACTGATTTGATATATGGTAGACGCAAAATGGACACCCGGAGCCGAAGTTATGGTCATTTGGAGGGGTTAAGGGAATTTTAGAACAATGAGGAATATAATAAGTTATTCTAGTGATCACCTAAGTGTATTTTTATTTGTAGGTATCAATTTGATATGTGGTAGAGGCAAAAAGTACACTCGGAATAGAAATTATGATAAAATGGACACCCAGAGAAGAACTTATGACCATTGGGCGGAATTATAAACCTTTTTTGGACATGAAGAACATTTGAAGGGGTTCCACTGGTCACTGGAGTGTTGATAGTCTTTCAAGCCTCGATTTGATATGTGATAGAGAAGAAACAGACACCAAGATAAGAAGTTATGATTGTTTGAAATTCAGCAACCCTCATAACGCCTAAAAACCTGAGAAACCCGTAACTTACTAAAGCAGCCATAAATTCTGATTTAGGTGTCCATTTAAGCACCGAGACTAGTCAAATCGAAGATCATGAGAGAAGTGATTAAAATTTCTAATCAATCTGTGAGAATATCAAAGACACAGATGATATATCAGTTATACCACTCCAAAAAACTGCGACTTCAAACGACCATAACATTCACTCCGGATGTCCGTTTGGGATCTACCACATATCAAATATAAGGCAGTAAAGAGATCTATAGATAAAGATGACTGGAAAATATTTTCTATAACATACTAGACCGTAAAACTCCGAACAACCATTATAATTATAAGGAACCGACCTTAAAACATTACATAATATTGAATTAAATAAATAATTCACATTGAAGATCTTTTCAGGTTTAGAGTTTTAGGGAATTATGACATAAATAATACATCTCAAAAGATTAAAAAGTAGACAATTCTACTCAGTTTCTATTTTTTTTTTCAAAAAATAAAAACTCTTGAAAAAAAAGTCATGTCAAGTTCCATGTTTTAGACCACATAAATTTTCCTTGATCCCATCCTTGTCCCTATTCATCTTTAATTCCTGTGAGAAACATTTTAAAACATGGTATGAGCACAAAAAGCTCAGTAAGGGTTATAAAATAAAGAATGAAAACATTAGTTCATCATTTCATACATAACATAATCTCTTTATCATACCTCATTAAATCATATGATTTATGAATAACACATAGAAAACATAAATCATAAAGTTAACTTGTGGAAAATGTATCATACTTACATTGTAGCTATCACAGCTAAGTAGGGAGTTTCATTTGGAATACCCAGAACAATATATTCCCTAAATCTCTTATGAGAAAAATTCATGTTTACCTCCATCACATTACCCAATGCATTGGAGAGATATCTCGATCTCACCCACCCTAGGTTTATCACAGAACCACCCGTATACGTAAACAATTCCCAAGAACCATAACATATTCATAACAAATAAAATAAACATAAAGGAAAGATAAAATTTCCACATTCTAATCAGAATATATCAATTAAATATATTGACATAAAAAATCCATTATCAAAACCATTTTCAATACCAAAATACATAAAAGAGTATATGATATTTATTTTCCTTTTAAAAACATTACGTCTTGTTAAGGAACCCAAAGATCAAATAATACTCGCGGTGATGGAAAGGTCATTGTCACCGTTTACGTTAAAAAGAAACATTATTTTTTTCATTTAGTAAAATTATTTGTAGAAAAGATTCCCTTTGAATGAAATGAACATTCAAAGGTGTTTATAATTTTTATAAAAGAAAATCTTGTATTAAAAAAAATACGCCTCAATGAAAGGATATTGAGACGAAGTCCCTTACCTCGTGTCCAACTTGACCCGTTTGTCCTTTCATCTCATGAATAATAAACTAAAGTTAATTTATACTTGATTAAGAACCTTTTTCCAGTTTATTATTACTTTTATATCACTTATGACTATGTTATAAACATTATCTAATCATTTATGTTAATAATGGTCATTTTGAAGATATTTGGTACTTGAGTCAAATATTAACACCATATATTTACAAGTTGTCCATGTGGTAAATAGTACATTTTCTCCAGAATTATATTTATTAATTAGATATCATATATATCATATATAATCTGTATATACGTGTATTTATAATAGTACATAACATTTGGAGATAAGAAATGAAATGCATCATTCATGGAGATGGTATGTTGTACGTACACATGAATGCTACTTTCATTTCTATTTCATATTTTAATGGAATTAAAACATAATGATACATAGATATATTATACTTACAGCATAATATAATATATAATATCATTAACTCTATCCTTTATACATCCCACATATGGCATTAACGAGTCATATCACTTTGAGGTGGTGGTAGTATGAACTTCCTCAAATGACATTATCACGTTTACCCATAATGGAAACTATAAAGGTATGATATAAATGGAAAATATAGAAGCATAAATAAAACATAAACATAATATATATCATATATAAATATATTTCCATCATAATGGCCACCATAAGTGGCGGTAGGAGATAATCGAACAATCATCATTTTGTGAGGCGTTAGTTTTCCATCCACAGAAACAATATGTTGTTCACCCATTAGATGGAGGTGTGTGTAAGTTTAGTTAGAATCATTCACATAACAACATCTTAGTATATTTAGGATACTGGTGTTGTTATAAAATAAATGAATAAAAAGAGTTTAGGTGGTTGGAGATGTAAAATAGAACAAAAGAACTTAAGAGAAGACGCTACCTTTAAATCGAGTAACTCCATTTGGTTTGAATGAAAAGAGTTTCGTGAAGTGTTTTCTGCCTGAGTTAAGGCTTATATAATGAAGAGAGGGATCTTGGGAGCTTATTGGAGTAGAGTTTTGATGACCCAATCTCTTGAGAAGTGTGATAAATGGGTTAGAATTGAGGGATTTTTATAAGGGAGAGGAGGGGCTCTTTAGAAAAGTTTGAAACAATAATTTTATTAATACCTCATCTTCAGTTTCAAAAGGTCAACTAATCATTAAAGTCAAATTTAAGATGACTTATGGTCGAAGTAAAATTCTCCAATAAGAATTGGACAGGTTTTGGATATTTTGTTAATATCTATAATCTTATTTATTTAAATCATTTATTAATGAGGCAAATATTGAATCATTATTGTGTTATAAGTAATTTAATTTATATGATGTCCAAAAATTATAAAAAAATACCATGATGTAGGAAATATATTTATCTTTCGAATGAATATTTATAGTCAAAACAATAACTTATATAACCGCATGAAAAAATTTATTTACTAAAAGATATTTGTTTTTGTCATTTTTGTCTTTACTTTAAATTAATTAATATAAAGTGTCATTATTACTCCCATGTGGCTCCATGGGGTCCCAAATTCGACCCAAGGATGCCCATGGTCGGATATGTATCTACCAATAGTATTAGGACACATTTTAGGATAATTTAATATTATTATAATATTATATTTTACCCTTATTTACTATATTTACCTTTTAATCATGGTAAATAAAATATTTACTGAAGTAAATATTTAAAATGTCTAAAAATAAAAGTCTCCTATTTACAAAATTTGGACCCACTGATTCCAAATATGGAATCCATTTTTCTAAATTAATAACACAAAAGTGGCACAAATTAATTTAAAATTAATTCCCACAGTCAAAACAAAAAGCGTGTTTTTTAAGAAATAATAACTATCAAAAGATTGACACATGTTTATATCAATTTCAAAGTGAAATTAATTCCAATGTCCAAAATTGTATTAACTAGTAAAAATAAAATCTAATTAAACTTTATAAACAATTAAAAAGATAATATAACCATATAAATAAATTAGATTAAAAGGCACTTTTGAATTAAAATATAGTATTTTAAACTATTCATTGAAAAATGAACTTTATCAGAAAAATACCAAAAAAAATTTCAATGTAAATTTTGGTGACCCAAATATAAAGAAAAATTTTATTTTTTTCAAATATAACATATAAAAATGACCAAAACTATATTTAATGAGGGTTATCCATCAAAAGGAAGTAAATTGACCTTTTCAAGAATATTAAAGTATTTATGCTTAGATTCAATCACATTTGAAGCCTCTAACTTTTATTAGATAAATGTAAAAACATTTTACAAACATGTATAATAATACTGTAGTTAGTTCTATTCATTACTACCAATACAATGACTAGGCGTTAACTACCATTTAAAATAATAATATTATATTATTAGTGTGCAATGTAAGATTTCAAAGAAACCCGATGTTGCATATTGGGTACGCTATCGAACATAGAATCTCATTTAAAGTAAAATTAATATTTAATTTACAAATATTAAAAAAAATTCAAATGTATTATTCTATATTTACTTGGGATTTTACATGGTTCCCCCCTTTTAGGAATTGCGTCCTTGAAATTTTTATTCACTTATCAAATAAGTGGGGGTATTTATCCCTCATAACATTTTCAGATTCCCACGTTTCCTCTTCAACCATATGTTTTTTCCAAAAAACCTTTACCTAAAAAATTACCTTATTTCGAAACACTTTCTCTCTATCGTCATGAATCTGGACTGGTTGTTCCTCATAGGTGAGATTCTCTTCCAACTAAACTACCTCTGGTCATAAAACATGAGATGGATTGAACATATACTTTCTCAACATTAAAACATGAAAAAAATTGTGTACCTAAGATAAAATTGGAGGTAAAGACACTATGTACACAACTGCTCCAACTTTCTCTCGGATTTCATAAGGTCCAATGAACCTCAGAATCAACGTTCCCTTCTTACTAAAACGCATCACACTTTTCCATGGATAAACTTTGAGAAAGAAATGATCACCAACTTCGAAAGATAGATCCTTCCTCCGGTTATCCGCATAGAGTTTCTGCCTTATCTGAGATGTTCTCAAGTTCTTCTGAATTAACTGAACTTTTTCTACCATCTCTTCTACCATTTCTGGTCCCATCATCTTTATTTCACCTACTACATCACAAAAAGCTGGAGTTCGACAACATTTTCCATATAATGCCTCAAATGGAGCCATCTGTATAATATAATAAAAACTGTTGTTATATGAAAATTCAACCAAAGAAATATGTTGGTCCCAACTTCCCTGGTAATCCAGTCAACAAGCTTGTAGCATATCTTCTAAGGTCTGAATTATTCGTTCTGAATTCCCATCTAATTGAGGATGAAAAGCTGTACTAAAATTTAATTCATTACCCAATGACTTCTTAAGGCCTTTCCAAAAGTTAGAAGTAAACCTGAGATCACGATCAGATATAATGAAGAGGGGAACACCATGAAACCTAACTATCTCTTTAACATACAATCGATAAAGTTGATCTAGATACAAAGTATCTCGAATAGGAAGGAAATGAGAAGATTTAGTCAATCGATCAACAATAACCAAGATTACATTGTTACCTTGAGATGTCTTTGGAAATCCCACAATGAAGTGCATAAATATATTTTCCCATTTCCACTATGGAAATAGTAAAGACAAAAGCTTCCCTTTCGATAACTGCCACTCTTCTTTAACCTGCTGACAAGTCAAACACTTCACAGTAAAATCAGAAATATCTCTTTTCATTCCATCCCACCAGTAATACTCCCGAATATCTTTTCACATCTTAGTACTGCCTGGATGAAATGAAAATGGGGAACTATGAGTTTCACATAACAACTCATTCTTCAACTGGGAATCACAAGAAACACATTATCTTTTCCCAAACCTCAAAATACAATCATTATCAATGTTAAATTCACGCAACTTACCCTTCTGAACCAACTGTCTCTTTTTCTGTAACTCACTATCTTCATTCTTCTCTCACTTAATTCTATCAGACAGAGATGATTCCACTGACACCTAAAACAAATAGAAGAATTTTATGCACCAAAAAACTTCAATGCCAAAGTTTATAAAATCAAAAACCAGAGGATCTCGTTCCAAACATAGCATGGTTAATGAAGCATTACTTTTTCGACTCAAAGCATGCACCACTTTATTTGGCTTTTTTGGATGGTAACGGATCATGCAATCATAATCCTTGATTAATTCCAACTATATCCTCTATCTCATGTTCAATTCTTTGGGAGTGAATATATACTTTAAATTTTTTTGGTGAGTATATATTACACATTTCACTCCATACAAATTATGCCTGCAAATTTTTAATGCAAAAAAATAGAAACTAATTCCAAATTGTGTGTAGGGTAATTTAACACATGAAGTTTCAACTGACATGAAGCATAAGCAATTACCTGATCATTATACAGAAGGACACATCCATGTCCTTTCAATGAAGAATCATTGTAGATAACAAACTAACCATTTCTAGAAGGCAGTTCCAAAACTGGAGCATTCACCAATCTTCTTTTCAATTCTTGAAAACAATCATCACATTCATTTGTCCAGATGAAATTAACACCTTTTCTAGTTAGCTTAGTCATTGGACTAGATAACTTTGAAATTTTTTTAACAAACCTTTAGTAATAACCTACCAAACAAAGAAAACTATGAATCTCGGTTATATTTCTGGGTCTTGGTCATTCTTCAAAAACAATTATTTTAGCAGGATCAACAGTTATACCTTTTTTTGAAACAATGTGACCCAGGAATGAAATTTGTTGTAACCAAAACTCACACTTGCTGAATTTCCCATACAATTTCTTTTCTTTTCAGATTTTTAAGACAAACCTTAAATGACTTTCACGATCCTATTTAATTTTATAAAAAACCAAAATATCATCAATGAACACAACCAAAAACTTTTCCAAGAACTCACAAAAAATTCTATTCATAAGATCCATGAATATAGCAGGTGCATTGGTTAACCCAAAAGGCGTAACTAAAAATTCATAATGGCCATATATAGTATGAAACACGGTCTTCTGAATGTATGCTTCCTTTACTTTCAACTAATAGTACCCCGACCTTAGAACAATCTTTGAAAAATACTGAGCTCCCTGGAGCTGATCAAACAAATCATCAATATGAGGAAAATGATAGTTGTTCTTAACATTGATGTAATTCAATGCTCTATAATCAATGAAAAGTCTCATTGAACCATCATTTTTTAATAAATAACACATGATCACCCCATGGTGATGTTCTAGGTCGAATGAAACCTTCATCTAATAGCTCCTTCAATTGCTTCTTTGACACTAAAAGTTCAATTTGAGCCATTCGATAAGGGGGTTTTAAAATTCGTTGAGCATTAGGAACTAAGTCAACAATAAATTCAACTTCCGGATCAGGTAAAATAGTAAGAAACTCATAAGAAAAAACATCAAGGTACTCATTTACCACTAGCACATCATTAATCTCAACAATTCCTTTATTTTAAACAATATGTGCAAGGTAACATTAATTTCCATCTTTGACTATTTTCTCAGCTTCCTGATGTGTTATCAAAAGTAAGGGTTAATTATTTTACACAAACTGAAAATATTTCTGAAAAGAAACTTCTTTATCTCTGCAGTCAATCTTAGCATGATAAACAGAAAGCCAATCCATACCCAAAATAACATCAAACTCTACTAGAGGTAAAAAAATAAGGTTTATAGGTAGATTCTTTCTGCACATAAGGACATGAAGGTTATTATGTTTTATTTCTGTATCAATATTTCTTACAAGCGTTTTTTACCATAAGTTTCCGTATTAATATCTTGAGATGGAAATCCCAATTAACTTGAAAACTTCTCAGAAATGAAAGAGTGTGTAGACCCTGAATCAAAAAAAACATTGGCATAATCTGAACAAACAAATAGTGTACCTGATACTACTTCATTTGATGGCCCAACATCTGCTGAAGTAGTTCAAAGGATTTCACCACCCCTTTCTACTTGTAGTCTAGCTACTTTCCCTCAGTTGAGTTCTTCGTTGGACACTCATTTTTATAATTACCCATTTAATTGCACATAAAACATTTTAATGACTATGAATCATATTTTTTATTACCATTAGCTTGATCTTTTTAATGAAATTACGAGCCTTATATCCCATTTTTCTACATCATTAGAACTTACCAAATTTAAAAAGACATTCCACAACATGCTTTTTAGCACAATTTTCACAAACTATAAACATATGTTTCTTACCATCAGAATTTTTTGAATAGTTCCTCCCTTTCACCTACCACCTAGACCTCTTATTCTGTTGTTTGTCAAAGAACACTAGATCATCATAAAACTTCATTTCCACCTTCTCCGCACAACGAAAAATATTTTCATAACTTTTGAAATCACGAGAAGCTAATGCCCTTCAATAATTTTGATTTAATCCTAAGTAATAACAGTTGATTCTACTATCAATATCTCATATAAAATTCAAATCATACCTTGCGAGTCGAGTAAATTTTGCTTCATAAGAAGCCACTGAGTCATTCTCATGCCTCACTTATAGGAATTGTTTTTCCATCCTAAGTTGAACCACCATAGGAAAATATTTCTCAAGGAACATACCTTTGAATTCATCCTAATCAAGAGAATCAATCTCCTCACTATCCCTGATACTTTTCACCATCGACCACCACTGATCAGCTTCACCTTCAAAACAGTTAACCATAAGACTAAATTTTTGGGGTTCTGAACACCCCATGATGTGAAAACTTTTCCCCAGTGCATTAATCCACCCTTCTTCTAGCACAAGGTCAGATGATCCTCTAAATGATGGGGGATTTTTCCTCATGAAATACTTTACAACTAGCATGTTCCTCTGTGGCTGATCTGGCTAATCTCATGCATGGATACCACCACCATTTATAGCTTGAGTCAACTGTTCCATCACTACAACAAACTATTCATTTTCGATTCTGACCATCTCAGGCTGCTGATTTAGAAGGTTGTCTTCCTCCTAATGGCATCCCAATATAGCTACCCTATTTCCTCTACAGAAGACCATTATGAACACAGAAATATCTTAGGGAAAGAAACATGGTAATCTGTAAATGCTATATCATTTCAATATTAACATAAATTAATTTATGGATATTAATTTAACAATACCCTAACTCCTATAGTTATCTAAATCAACCTATGATACCAACTCTAAGGACCTGACCTTAAAACATTACATAATATTGAATTAAATAAATAATTCACATTGAGTATCTTTTCAGGTTTAGAGTTTTAGAGAATTAGGACAAAACTATTAAATCTCAAAAGATTACAAAGTAGACACTTCAACTCAGTTTCAATTTTTTTCAAAAAAAAAACTCTTGAAAAAAAGAGTCATGTCAAGTTCCATGTTTTAGAGAGCAAGAATTTTCCTTGATCCCATCCTTGACCCTATTCATATTTATGTCCTGTGAAAAACATTTCAAAACATGGGATGAGCATAAAAATCTCAGTAAGGGTTATAAAATAAAGAATGAAAACATTAGTTCATCATTTCATACATAACATAAGCTCTTTAACATACCTCATTAAATTAAAAGATTTATGAATAACAGATAGAAAACATAAATCATAAAGGTAACTTGTGGCATCCGTGTCATACTAGCATTGTAGCTATCACAGCTACGAAGGGAGTTACATTTGGAATACCCATCATAGTATATTACATAAATCTCTTTGGAGAAACATTCACGTTTACCTCTGTCATGTTACCCAATGAATTGGAGAGCTATATCAGGGTCACCCACCCTAGGTTTATCACGAAACCACCCGTATATGTTTACAATTCCCAAGAACCATAACATATTCATAACACATAAAATAAACATAGAGGAAAGAAAACATTTTCACATTCTAATCACAATATAACATTTAAATATATTGACATAAAAAATCCATTTTCAATACAAAAATACATAAAAGAGTATATGGTATTTATTTTCCTTTTAAAAAATTATGGCTTGTTAAGGAAGCCAATGATCAAATAATACTCATAGCGGCGGAAAGGTCATTGGCACTGCGTACGTTAAAAAGAAACATTCTTTTTTTTTTGTAGTTTAGTAAAATGCTTCATAGAAAAATATTCCATTTGAATGAAATGAAAATTAAAAGGTGTTTATAAATTTTATAAAAGAAAATCCTGTATTAAAATAAAATATGCCTCAATGAAAGAAGATTGAGATGAAGTCCCTTACCTCGTGTCCGAGTTGACCCGTTTGTCCTTTAATATCCTGAATAATAAACTAAAGTTAATTTATCCTTACATAAGAACCTTTTTAAAGTTTATTATTCCTTTTATATCACTTGTTACTATGTTATAAACATTATGTAATCATTTAAGTTAATAATGGTCGTTTTGTTGATATTTGGTATTTGAGTAAAAAATGAACACCATATATTTACATGTTGTCCATGTGGTCAATAATACATTATCTCTAGAATTATATTCATTATTTAGATATCATATATATCCAGTATATACATGTATTTATAATAGTATATAACATTTGGAGATAAGAAATGAAATGCACCGTTCATGGAGATAGTAAGTCGTACGTACACATGAACGGTACTTTCATTTCTATTTCGCATTTTAATGGAATTAAAATATAATGATACATAGGTATATTATAATTACAGTATAATATTATATATAATATCATTAACTCCATCCTTTATACATCCCACATATGGCATTAACGAGTCATATCACTTTGAGGGGGTGGTAGTCCGCACTTCCTCAAATGATATTATCATGTTTAACCATAATGGAAACTGTAAAAGTATTCTATAAATGGAAGATATAGAAGCCTAAATAAAAAAGAAACATAATATATATCATATATAAATACAGTTCCACCATAATGGCCACCATGAGAGGCGGTAGGAGATAATCGAAAAATCATCATTCCGTGGGGCGTTAGTTTGCCATCCATAGAAACGGTATGTTCTTCACCCATTAGACGGAGGTGTGTGTAAGTTTAGTTATAATACATATTATAACAACATCCTAGTATAATTAGGATACTATTATTGTTATGAAATAGAGGAATAAAAAGATTTTAGGGGGATAGAGAGTAAAATAAAACAAAAGAACTTAAGAGAAGACGTTACCTTTAAATCAGGTAACTCCATTTGGTTTGAACCAAAAGGGTTTCTCGAAGTATTTTATGCCTAAGGTAAGGATTCTAGGATGAACAGAGTGATCTTGGGAGATTATTGGAGTAGAGGTTTAATGATCCAAAGGCTTGAGAAGTGTGAGAAATGGTTCAGAAGTGAGGCTTTTTATAAGGGAGAGGAGGGGCTCATTAGGAAAGTTTGAAACAATTATTTTATTATAACCTCATATTTGGTTTCAAAAAGTCAAAAAATAGTTAAAGTAAAAGTTAAGACGACTCATGGTCGAAATAAAATCATTCAATAATAATTGAAATGGTTTTGGATATTGTTTTAATATTTATAATCTTATTTATTTAAATCATTTATTAATGAGGCAAATATTGCATCATTATTGTGTCATAAATAATTTAATTTATTTGATGTACAAAAATTATAAAAAAAATACTATGATGTAGGAAATAATTTTAGATTTTAAATGAATATTTATATTTTAAATTATAACTTATATAATCCCATGTAAAAATTGATTTACTAAAAGATATTTGTTTATATCATTTTTGTCTCTACTTTAAATTAATTAATATACGGTGTCATTATTACTCCCATGTGGCTCTATGGGGTCTCAAATTTGACCCAAGGATGCCCATAGTTAGATATGTATCAGAAAATAGGACTAGGATACATGTTATGATAATTTAATATTATTATAATATTATATTTTACCCTTATTTACTATATTTACCCTTTAATCATGCTAAATAAAATATTTACCGAAGTAAATATTTAAAACGTCTAAAAATAAAAGTTACCTAATTAAAAAATTTACAACTACTTATTTCAAATACGGAATCCATTTTTCTAAATTAAAAACACAGAATTTTCATAAATTAATTTTAAATTAATTCCCGTTGTGAAAACAAAAAAGCGTGTTTTTAAGAAATTATAATTATCAAAAGATTGACACTTGTTTATGTCCAATTTCGAAGTAAAATTAATTCCAATGTCCGAAATTGGATTAAATAGTAAAAAATATATTCTAATTACACTTTATAACCAATCAAAAAGATAATCTATCCAGATAAATAAATTATATTAAAAGTCACTTTTGAGTTAAAATACAGTATTTTCACTATTCATTAAAAAAATGAATTTTATCAGAAAAATATAAAAAAATTTCCCAACGTAAATTTTGATTTCCCAAATCTAAATAAAAATTATATTTTTTCAAATATAACATATAAAAATTTCCAAAACTATATTTAAAGAGGGTTCTCTAATAAAAGATGGTAAATCAACCTTTT
Source organism: Viscum album (assembly GCA_963277665.1). Lineage (NCBI taxonomy): Eukaryota > Viridiplantae > Streptophyta > Magnoliopsida > Santalales > Viscaceae > Viscum > Viscum album. The sequence goes on along the minus strand of OY728140.1, from coordinate 1,297,456,595 downwards.
AAAAAATGTTAGAGTATTTATGCTTATATTTATTCACATTTTAAGCCTCTAACTTTTATAAAATAAATGTAAAAAACTTTAAGAACATGTATAATTATATTTTAGTTATCTCTATTCATTACCACCATTACAATGGATAGGCATTAACTACCATTTAAAATAATAATATTAAATTATTAGTGTGCAATGTAAGATTTCAAAGAAACTCGCTGTTGCATTTTGGGTACGCTATCGAACATAGAATCCCCTTTAAAGTAAAATTAATATTTAATTCAAAAATATTAATATAAATTCAAATGTATTATTATTTATTTACTTGGGATTTTACAAGAAGGCCTCCAAAACATCGTTTTCGTGTCTGGTGCCCTCTCAATTTTTTTTAAAATGTTAGTAACTCCCAATCTATGTGTCTGTTTTGCCCCCACCAGCTGTTATATCGTTGTTTGTTCCATGATCTTTAGTTTGAATGGTTACAGAGTTGAAACGGACACCCAGATCTGAATTTATACCTATTTCAGTGACTCTACATTTTGTTAGGTTTTTCAAGCCCCATTTCTAGAACTTTTGTCTCGTATGATGTTTTTTCAAACAACTATAACTTATGATCTGCCTCTTCATTGGGCCTCTAATACCTATCATATCAAATATCTTTGATGATCTTCAATTCGACTAGTCACGGAGCTGGAAAGGACTCCTAGATCAGAATCTTTCATCTTTACCTTGAGTTTAGGGTTTATTTGACTTTCTAACTATATTTACAGGTTTTGAGGGTTTCTCCATTTTTTACCTATTTCTTAGGTTTTCTAGGTTTGTTATCCTTTTTTATAATGTAATGTTATTTAGAATAAAATATATAACAATATATAACTATTTATTATATATTCACTAATAAAAATTTAATTTTATAAATAAATAATTAAACCTAGTTACATATAAAATATATTTCTCAATATATAAGTCATCTAAATAAAAAACTAATATCCATTTTATTTAAAATACAAATATATAAATATTTATATACCTATATAATGCGTACTTGTATAAATATATATGTTTGTGCCTCTGTATTGACAAACTGATATATATTATCTATATATTCTAAACATATGTATATACATATTAATATGTAATATTTGTAAAAAATATATAAATATGTTTAATTATACTTAAAAATACACATAATATACATATATATATATCTCTGTGTGTGTTGTATATATGTATTTATTTATTTATACACACACAAAAAAGAATATTTTATAAATGTATTTAAAACCAATCTTATAAATATATAGTAATATATGAATAAATATATTAATATATAAATATAACTATATATATATATATATTAATATACAGATATATATTAATATACATATATATATATATATATTAATATAACTATATATATATATATTAATATAACTATATATATATATATATATTAATATAACTAAATATACATCTAATAATATAAATATACATATGTTAATATAAATATATATTAATATACGACTGAATATAACTAAATATATATATAAATAAATAGATATATTAATAAATGAAGAGAAAAGAAATATGACAGAGTGGTATAAGATTAGGTTCACATACAATAGTCCCCGAGTTCGAATCTAGGGGGAGACATGTAACATGGACGAGTAGAATAAGGTCTAGAACTATTAAAGGGGGGGGGGGGCACTATTAAAGGCTGGGGCGTGCAGGCTGGGGGGCACTATTGGGGGGGGGGGGGTTCATAAAATGTTGAATCCCCTCCCAAATTATCATATTTTTTTAATGTTTTTTAACTTTTATTAGTGCTAAAAAACATTGATAAAAAACTTGTTTATCTGCTCTTATAAAATACCCCTTTAATCAGCCTTTTTTTAACACTGATAAAAAGGGCCTTTATGAGCGCTGATAAAAGGGACCCCCCTTATTCTTTGTTGATATTAACATCACTTTTTTAGCACAGATAGTGGAATTTTTAGTGTTGATAAAAGACTATTTTGTGGAAGTGGATACTGTGTGATTTAGATCGTTTATGGTGGTCATAATGTGGGATTTAAGAGCCAGGATCTCTCACCCATTTACTTTTCCTGTTTTGTCCGGTTGGGACATATTTTAGGTTGGGCATGTATTTTTCCCTTTTTTTCATTTACACTACCATACATTTTCATTGTCTATTGGTTCATGTATTCTTGGTTTACTTTTTATAAGTTTTTTTATCTTTTAATCATTCCCTCTACACCTTTCCATAGAGACGATTGGGTGTTTACATACAGAGACTTAGGAAAAGGAATCCCTATGTTAGTTATGCCTTTTGAACTAGTCACCACCCCTGAAGCATGGAGATGAGATTTGGGTAGTTTCTTCTTGAGCCCCAACTTGGGTTAGGTCATGAAATAACATGATTTTGAAATAATCCTAATGAAACCATTCTTATTATTTAGAGATTATTTATACCTAAATTTTCAATTTATAATATGTTGTTTTGGGATTCTATATTATGTTTCATAATGTTATGATCTAATCTAGTGTATGACCTAATTTAGAAATGTCTATTGGAAGAAAGAACATGAATCATATCATTGCACGTAATCCATGTAGTGATTTCACTCTTGGGAATGATAATGAATCCAGAGATAGAGCTGTGATATGAGCTAGAGTTGTATCATGGGATGAAATGATTATAACTATATTTTCACAATTGAACCAAGTTATGAATAATAAAATTTCCCAAATGGAGAAATGTATTTATCCATAACAAGGTATTACAATGTTAGACCACATCGCATGAAAAAAACCTACACAATTCATCAAAAATACGAATCCATTTGTTATTGAGAAATGAATATATTCCTTAGAAATGATATTTCTCATCATGAGAAGTAATGAAATTGAGAACATTTTCATGGAATTATTTCAACTCTCAGGAGATGTGGATCAATGGTGGTCATTGATTCAAAACACTAATAAGGAAGATGAAATATAAAACATAAAATGGAATGATTTTAAATAAATTTTTATAGAAAAATATTTCCTACGTGAACAATGATAAGATACAAAGAGATAATTCTTGAGTATGAGAAAAAATGGGGATGATAATATTTATGAGTATGAATACAAATTTATAATGTTATCTAGTCATTCTAGGGAATAAATAGCTAATAAAAATGTCAATATTTATCATTTCTTTGATAGGATTAAGACATTTCTTTAAAGGGAACTGGTATGCCAAACTCTCTCATCATAAATGGATATAGTATCATGTGCTATCATGATGAATAATAACTTTTTAAATTATTGTGGATATGAAGGAAAGAAATAAAATAAGATAATTATAGAGTAAAAAATGGATAAGGGGAAGATAAGAATGAATTATTTTCCCACATGTTATAGTTAAGGGAAAGAAATACCATCGTACATGGTTGATGGGAATGTGAGTTTGTTACATGTGTGGAGAGAAAGGCTACATGACATATGATTTAAATGGAAAGAAAAAAGCTATGAAATAATTCAATTTTAAGAATATAGGGTTCTATGGAAATTAATTAACAAATTGTCAATGAAATATACCTAATAATAAGATTTGGGATCAAGTTCGTGCTTATGATATTGTTATAGCTGAAATGGAATGATTATTATTCTTGTTTTTTTAACCAATAAATATGGGGTATGACATTATCATTATAATAATTATGAAACATATAAGTATTTTAATAAAATAAATAATATTTAATATTTGTGGGAATATAGGGAATGGTACCAATAACTAGTAAATGTGATTTAGTGGAATGTTGATCTTTTTTAAAATACATGTTTGAATGAAATATAACACTTAATTTGTTTTTGATTTAAAGATAATTATATTGGGAAGAATAGATGATTGATATAGATAAAGTAAATGGGATAATACTTAATAACTTAGATATAATTAATTATATTCTAAAAATTAGTTTTTACTACCATTGATAGAGTTGATTTTTTTGGATTTATGGGAAATATCTAATAATCATTTTTTACTTAAGGAATAAATAATAATGAATTTTTCTAATAAGGTTTTTAGTAATCTATGTTATTACCACGTTTCAAGAGAATATACGATGAAGGTATTCACATCTTTGGTTTGTGAAGATTAAGATATACATCAAGTTGTTCAAGAGATTAATAGTATGTTAAATTTGGAAATTTAGTATCCATATTTATAATGATTTAGATCATGATCTTTTGGAAGGTCCATAAGGTAAACCATTTATTTAATGCTTTAATATGGACATTGGATGGGTTTTTAAAAATTAGATTATTTATGCATATTGGATTACTTGTTACAACTGTATTGTTTTTTGAAGATAGTTTGAGGAAAAAGAATAAAATTTCAGTATTTATAGATCATATGATCGGTTAAAATTGAATTTTAGTGTGTCTGGAATAGAAATTCACTTTTGGATATTCATTTTTTTGAGTAAGGGATGAAATTAAAATATAATTAGTCACTGGATTACCAAATGTCCATGAATTAATGATGTAATATGGGTTATTATATTTTTGGAAATGAAAAATGAAATGTATGGGATAACCTTTGAGGTTAACAAATTTCATTAATTTTGAATATATTATGGTCATTTTTGAAATTTTGTAAGTATTATATTAATATTGTTTTAGAAAAAGGATATCATATAGGTTGTCAACAACTCGCCACATCTGGAAAGGCTGTAGGGATTGAACTTACAACTAAAGTGTGATAAGGGTGCATCACCTACCACTAGACTAAGTAATTATGCCATTATTATAAAATATTTTTCTTTATTGAAAAGGTTAAAATATAAAGGATTTTTTCATTTTAGGAACCCTATATGATTAAAAAAAATAGAATATTTGGGAATTTTATTTGAGGAATAAAGGATGAATTGAATTTTTAAGAAAAGATGAATTTGTTTTGGAAATTGTTTAAAAGATGAATCCCCACCTATCAAGTAATTATATTTCCTTATTAGATAAATCTAGTAAGTAAAAGGATTCCTCAAATCTGGAAAAGTATTTTATAAAAACAATTATTCATTTAATTTTCTTATCGAGAAATAAATAACCTTTTAACCCATCATATATTTATGGTTTTATGATGGTAAACATTCAAATAACATTGTTTTATATCAATCTCTATCAGAACATGACAGTTATATTTAGTTTACACATCCATGTTTTAAATTCCAACTAATGTTCTCCTATACTAAAACCTAGTTTTTCACCAACCTTCACATTTTACCTTCCATGTTTTTAAGATGATGTTTTGTTAACCCTTATTATGATGTGGGTTCACCAAAAATAAAATTTTAAATATCAATTTTTTTTTCAAATTATAATTTAAAATTGCGATGAAACAATTTTTTGAATGGGGGGATAATGTAACATCCCAAGATTTTAAAAGAAAATTATGTTGGATAGATTATGTTTTATAGAATACCGAGCTTAAGGGAACACCAAAATGTCATTATCTAAATATGACCGTTATAAACTAGACATTAAATTGGAGGGTGTGAATATAATTAACTATATTAGGTAATTTATATGAATTTCATGCTCAATAAAAATTTATTTATTCTTAGGAAATTAACACACTGTTTTTAGTAGTCATTTTATTTTTCAAATATATGTTCTCTTCAATTTTATTTATTTATTTATATGATTATATAAATAAAATTAATTTTTTTATACTTTTATAAAATTTATTTTACAAAATAAACATTATTTTTTTACTCGTAAAATCAAAATTAGATTAGGGTAATTTTGTTTTCGGAATTTTCTAAAAAAGTTGAATTTTGGGTTAAAAATGGAAAATACATTTTTTTATGAAATACCATAACTCTTATGAAATAATTTTTATATGATCATCATATCAAATTTATTAAACCTTATTATTTATAAAAATTTATTTTTTTAATTACATAAATAATATGGTGTTAATTTTAGAACGAAATGCTTAGAAATTTTGAGAACCACTATTTTATCCTTAAAAAACTATTTTTATGGGTTATACATGTAACATATTATGAATTTATTTTTATCACTTTTGTAGATTTTAAAAATTAAAATGGATTACATATTTTTAATATGGAGGTCAATGTTTGGATATAAGTTCATTTTCATTTTTAGGAATTAATAAGTTACCATGGTAAAAAAATATTTACACTATTATGAGTAAAATAATGTAGCGGGTTAAACTTAAATGGAAAAAAATTAAAATAACTAAAAAACACAACCTTAAATGGGGTTTTAATTTGGTTCTTGACCAAAAAAATCCTTTAAAACATTTATTATCACCTAAATTTATTTCAAGTAATTCCACCCAAAGGTGGTTGGCTTTAAATATAAAACAATAAATATTTAATCACTTAAAAACACTCATCCTCAAGTATAAATACAACTCTTCACCTCCCCTTTTGTTATAAATAGACTTGATAAAATTAATTTTTTTTGGAAAACCTCTCCTACCAACTCTAACCACTTCTAAGTGCTACTATTTTGACTAAAAGACCAATTAAAAGTTCCTTAACAGGTCCTTCAAGGAGGTGATATTCTTGAGGTAACTTTCTCAAAAAACCTCTATTAATTTTTTTCTTCCTCTACCTTCCCTCCTCCTCCTTAATCCATAAAAGGATAATAACTCTAGTATAATGTATATAATATAATTTTATATTTATAATGGAATATCTTATATCCACCCCTTTTATTTTCTCCTATTATTCAATGAAAAAAACCATTTTCCAAATTATGATGGTTACCATCTCCGTGGATAATGATATTTTTTAATTTTCCATTACATCCTTCCAGGATAGAAATAAATATATTATTATGGTTATATAATATTTTATTAAGTATATTATAACTTATTTCATGTTTTATTACTAACCATGAAACCATGAATTATTTAAACCATCCATGAAACCATGAAACAAACACCCTTGAAACAATGAGAATAATGAAATGTTAATGGGAGGTAAGATGCCATCAAATTATATTATAAGGTATTATAAATATTAATATAGTTTTTAAATAAACTAATAATATTCTTTAAAATAATATACATAAGGGTTATGTATGTAAAAACTAAAGGTAAGCGTGAGGTAAGAGATTCTTAACTCAAATTCCATTAATTGGGTTAAAATTATACCTCATTGGTTGTGTCATTTTAATATTATCAGGGAAATGAATTTTGATTATATAATTTTGTATTCCCACTTGTTTTATTTAGATTAATAATCGATATTAATAATTTAATCAATTGATTGACCCTCACTCCAATGATGTGATATTTTTTAGAGACTATATTTTAAAAAATTATATTTTTAAATTTTCCCTTAAAATATTATTTTTCATACATGAATATTTTTTCAAAAACTATTTATAAAAAAGTTTTTAAAATTCCATTTTTATTTTTAAAGTAATTTTTACTCATTTTTTACTTTGTACAAAATGGTTTTAAAGGTATATTGTTTCATTTTTTAAATAATGTTGTTTTATACCTTTCCAACAATAATACGCAAGGAATATTTTTTAATTTATACATTGTAAGATGATTTTACTTCCATAATGAAGAATTAATTCTTCTAAATTCATTTATAAATTTAATTGGGTATTTTAAAAGATTAGTTTTCTTTTATAATTTGGTGGAATTTCAAATATAAGTGTTTTTTAAAATTAAAAAATATATTTCCCCCAAAATTTTATTAATGATCTCATTTAATGTATTTTAAGTTATATAAAAATCCATTATTGAATATTAGTATTATATTACTTTAATATATTTTGATATCATATGAATTATTTTATTGAATGGTTTATGATCAATTTTTTTGGTAATGTAATATTTAGATGTCGTTCTACATATTACACAGGATGAACTGTGATTGTTTTTACTAATTGAAGAAATTTCTTTAAATTTTATATAATAGTTTCAATAAAAATTTATATATATATATATATTATGTTTCACCCCTTTAATTTGAGTAATGCATTATAATTATTAAGTGATGGGTGGAGCCTACTATAGCTTCGCTGCATCGGTAGGTCTCATGAGAAATTTGTTTTTGGGTATTGGCTAATGTCTCACCCTTTTATATATGGTGTCTCGGATGAAGCCTTGACAGTATGTTTAGTATGTAAGACATTAAGAATTCCATCATCATGAGATTATTTATTATATGTGATTTATTTATTATCATAATATAGTTGTTTATTTTTTTAGCTCAAGTGATTATTTATATGGCAGTATTTGATCTTATTTTATTCCATCCATATTATTCTCAAGTTATTTACTAAATGGAATTTGTTTTAGTTATTTACCTTTTTGTAAAATTTAATAGTTATTTATGATAGATTCCTCTATATACATACCTTTAATAGGAATATGGGGCTAACCCTTTCTTATGTTTGATTTTTCTCTAGGATTCTAATAGGTTTAATGTTACTAATATGTAGGGATACAAAATGATAATGGTGGTGTTCTCAAAGGTCTCACTATGTCATATTTTATATTTTTAAATTTTAATGTAAGGTTCAAGTTTGTTTCTATTTTTCCAAATATACTGTATTGTTCAGTCCTTAGGGATGTTATTCCTTGCATGTTATACCAATTTAATAAAGTTACCAATGACTCTTGGCTTCTAGGGTCGGTGTCTTTACAGAAATATAGTTTTTAAAATATATTTTTTTCAATTTAAAATGGTTCTTATTTTTTTCGGTAATCAATATATGATCATAGAATTTATTTTATACATGTGTAAACTATATAATTTTCATAATTTATTTTGTATTATTTATACTCACCACTTTAACATCTAGTTTATAATGGTATACCATATTATGGTTCATTTAGACTCGGGGTCATGAGTTATACATGAGATTGAAAATTTGAATTTATTTAAAAAATAAATATATCATAAAGTATTAAGGTGTTACATTTTCATCTATGCTCAATGGCATGTGTCATATATGAAAACATCCATCTGTTAAAATCTTAGGGTGTTATATTATCCCCACTTTTGATAAATTATTTAATTATGATTTAAAATTGATCTCATCAATCAAGGATTTGACATTTTAAAATAACATTGTTGAAAATAAAACATCACAAGAAGGTTAAATAAATAATCATATTTACAAGAGATAAATAAAAGTACAGTGGTCATTAAGAATAATCAAATAAATAGGTTTCTATATAGGAGAACATATGTGAGAATTAGAGATATGGAAATAAAAAAACTATAACTCTTAAATAATGATAGAGGGTGATAGAGTTTATTGATCCTAAGAATTTTAATTATAAATATAAAATCAAAAAACCATAAGACTATAATTATGTGATTAGTTAATGGATCATTTGTTCCATTGGAAATAAATGTACTAGGATAAAGTTTTTTTTTTCAAGGTCCTTTACCCAGTGTTGAAGAATTCCTTTACCATCTAGAACAAGAACATATGAAAATATACTTACTCATTATATTTAAATTTCTTTGGAATAATTTTATAATTTGGTGGTTCTTTTATCAATTACCACATTATTTTATAATTAATTAAATTAATATCCAAAATAATTCTTAGGCTCTGGGTTTTGGCAATAGAGCCAGCAGCAAGGAGGGGTTATAAGGGTTATGGGAAGTGTTCCCTGTCGCCAGATCTGTTTATGAGGTGGAACTGAAGTTATAAATTGAAAATGGTTTTACGGATGATATGTCCTATGAAATGATGACCACATGGGGTGTTAAGGATATAACCAATTGGATTAGTTCTAGAAAGGTAATACCATGAATTAAGCTGGGAATCTGGTTTGAAGGTCTAGAAATTGTAGGATCAATTGAGGATCTACCAGAATTGATATTGGACATAGTTTCTTATGAATGAAATGGTTTATCGAGGGAATAGTAAAGTGATGATATATCCCACCCATGCTCAGATGATTGGGTGTAGGGGAGTTACATTAGAGGGCCCCACAATTTGAGGATGAAGAAGGAGTAGAAATACCATAACGATTTTGGCAACTGCATTCTTATGAAAAAACACAAACCCTAATATTGAAAGGACAAATACTTTCTATTGAAACCAATGGAGAATATATGTACTAAGAAAACGAGGATTAAAGAGATAGAATTTGAACTTAATAGTGATCTGGATCAATAGAAGGTCTATTGTGAGATAAAATTAATAGTTAGTGAAAATATGATGGATGATGTGATGTGAGAAACTAATAGGCCATAGGATTCTCTGGTGGTGGTTGATCACACCTACACCGAGAGCGCTAATGATCGGGTTGAACCATTTATGAGGGAGCCCACTTCCTAACAATAAGAGGAACACAATAAAGGTATATCTAATTCCCAATCTTGGAACCTTATTATGTACTCAAAGGAGGTTATGTTGCAGGATTCACTTTCGATTATTTCCTCATAAGAGAACTATGACTGGATGGATCTAGTGGAAAAGAATAAAGAGAAGATGGAGTGGATCAACAAGAAAGAACAAATTCTGGTAAGAGGATTTTATACAGGGAAAATGAATATGGATGAGTATATCCAAATGTGAGAAAAGATGACTTATTGGTTCAAAGCACTTATCAAGGATGATCTCACCACATAGGTAAGTATTATCCATTAGAAATTATTTAAGGATAATATATTGATTAGGATGAAGTTAGAATTTAATAGATCATCCATATTTTATGGTACTTAATTCTTGTATCCTGAAATTCAAGTTCCTCACTTCCCCTTAAATGTGTTTTTAGAGTTTAAAAGTAATTTTCAGTCATTCATTATCCAAAATTATTTTTATGATCGAAGTACATTTAACAGATCATTAAAATGACAAATAATTTCTCTTATATCTAGATATTTTTAAATTAATTTTTTCAACACATGTTATTCAATAACACCCAAAATTCAAACAAATCCAATAAATATATATCTTACTATAAGTATCATTCATAATATGTCTTTCGAAGTTCAGAGTCTATTTTTTTGAAAGAGGGTATCTAAATGAGCATCGTATTTCCTAAATAATATAAGGTGGATCTTTATGTAAAATTACAAATATTTAGACACCCTAGTCACCATAAAACATTTATAATAATATATTTTTTTCCAAAAATAAAATATTAGGTTGTTGAATATTTTTAATAAATCAATAAATTTGGTAAACTCCAAAAAACAAGACATAAAATATAAATACTCAAAAAAATTTTATGTTAAAAAATACCATCTCACTATTATGTCAACATTATGAACATATTAAGGGTTATCCTTCCATAATCATGTGTTTTCCAAAAGGTTCAACATGTCACTGAATTATTTTTTCTGGTCATCTATACCATTCAACATGTTTTCTGAAATCCTTTAAAAAACTATACTTCCATAAAATTAATATACATTTCTTGTTTATTATAACCAAGATATCATTCATAAAATAATCCTATAACATTATTATTGATTCCAAATATGATCACATTAATCATTACACTTTATTTTTTGTCATAATAAAATCTAGACCTTGATCCCTTAGCTTCTTAGGAGGTATATTCCTTGATTCATGAGGAATTCATGTGTAAAGTTCCCCATCTCCTTGGTGGTGAAGCCTTTAACTGTTAAAATTTATTTAATTGCATTTATATAAAGATAACTGTGATATTTATTTCCACAATTTTTTAAAAAATATATTATATTCAAGAATGTACAAGGGTGTTCCTTTCCACAATTATAACGTGGGAAAAAATATTTTTTTCATTACCCCATTATCCATTTTTTTCTCTACCATCTTACTCCTGTTTATTTACTTTGAAGGAATAACGCATAGATAATTCATTATCTTTTCTTATAGTACATGACACTATGTATATAAATATTGATAATGCTTGGGAGACTAGATCTATTTGATATATTGGCCTAATCCATTCTAACAAATGATCATTCTTACACATTGGATTACATGTATTGATATGGTTCCCATTACATCCACTAGTTTATTTTTAAAAACAATTAAATACACTAGTTTAGATTATATCATTATGAAAAATAAATTTTAATACAAAAAATACTGTAAAAAATAACATATATTGACAAGTTTTTGTATGGATAATCTCATTATCAAAAACATGGTTTCATTGGGAATGTTTCAAGAACATAAAAATATTTTCACATCATTCATAATTGGTTTTAAAGAAAATTTGAATTATCCTAAGAATATACCCCGAGAGTTTCATAACAGGTTCACAGCAAGGCTTGATGTTGTTAATATGTAATACTCAAGTCAATCTTAACTTGCCTTTTTTGAGGTTATAACCCCTAGGAAAATCTATTCTATAATCACATCTACTTGTTGTATTCATAATGAGATGTATTTCTAGAAAAAACATCAATTTCCACACCTTACTAAAACATTAGGATGCTACCCTATACTTATAATCAATTTTTATCATAGGGGTATGTTACCTAATATTTGTTTTTCTTTGATCTAGTTCCTAAGGATTATATTAAACATCCTCTAATACCAACTGTAACAACCCCAACACCAGTAAACCAGAGATGGTGTCTACTTTATTGCTTTGGAACTAGATAAAAGGTATCATATCCCAAATTACCGAATGGTTTGTTAGTATTGTTAAACTAGATAAAATCTTTAATTTTCCATATATTTGAAAAAATAAAATACACAAAGTGTTTTATTTAATATGAACATTATTACTCATAGTGTATCCCTACATATTAATCCCAAAACACTTCTAGGTATCCCAAGGAATGTAAAACAAGCGAAATGGGTGATATCAAATACTCAGTAAGGGTACATGTACATTACAAGATATCATGAATAAGTAATCATAATCAATAGGGAAATAAAAATAAATAAAACACATGTCATTTAATTAATAAACTGAGAATAATATGGATAAAATAAATGATTATCTAATTTGGACATATAAAAAAGAAGAGGAACTTGAAAATTATCCAGGGATATTCTAACCAACTGAATAATAATAAATACATAAATACCTAATATCATAATGAGGGAATGCATAATACCAAACATCTGAAACTATCAAGAACATTCACAAGAAAGTTTAAATATGTGGGTAGAAACCTACTAATTTATCCAACTGATTTTATTACAAGACCTGTCGATGCCTTGAGGGGATATCTATAAACTAGACCCAAATATAAATTAATATTTCCAATGAATTACTAATTTTAATGTATTGAATCATAATAAACATAGACACTCATATTCAAAGACTAACATATGAAATGTAAACAATTACCTCAATCAAACAAACATAATAATGAACTATCCAGAGTAGTATGGGGAATGATAATAAAATTTTACAACCTTAGTAAAACTGATCACAAACCATCCATGGAAAAAATAAAGATGTTTTTTATTAAAAAATCTATAGTGGATAATAAATACAATATATGGTTGATGTCATTGATGAATAGAAAATACCATAAAATTTCATTAAAATCATTTTTTAGGAAAATAAGATTTTCACTTAAGAAGATATTTTTAAAATAATTAAAAAAATATTCTAAAAATAAATTTATTTAAAAATATAATTTATGTAAAACAATATTTTCAACATTTAGTGGTCATGGTAGTGAATAATTTTATTAATCCCATTCAAATTAATACAAAGGTTCCTTTCACATCTTTAGTAAAAGAAAAACATGCCATGTTTTGAAAAAGAGATGAAGATTACTATCAATTTTTCATGTAAAAATTAAAAAATGGGAAAAATTTCATTAGTAAATAATTTTGGAAAAGATTAAAAACATATTTAATACATTTCTAGAAAACACTGATTTTTATGAAAAATAATTTTCGACCAAAGAGAAAAATAATGTTGGTTTTTATTAAAAACATTTTGTCAATCATTTTAAGTAATAAAGACCAAAAAAATAGAAATCTTAAAAAAAATCATAACTAACTTGAGTAGAATAAAAATAATTAGTTTAATATATAAATATCAAATAATTCCCCCAAGGGGGAGTTAAAACACAAACAATCTTTAATAATGATGAAATCGTGAATTAAACCTTTACCAATTTGGTAACATCTAAATCGTAAGCCCCATAAAAGAAAAAATAATTAAATAATACTTAAAATACTATAGATATAAATATATTAATGATATAACATATCAATGGGGTAGTATATATGCAACACAAAGGAATAAGTTGTGAATATGGCGTATGTCTCATGTAAGTAAAAGTGAGATGAGAAACACTTACCTAATCTTTGACTTCCTTAATATGTGTCCAAAACTCACGTATAATAAATATAAATTTATTTTAATTATATTAAATAAAAATAATATTATATTTATTTCTATAAATTATTTATTTATAGTATTTTTATCACATATTTATTAACAACACTTTATTAAAATCACTATTTCGACAGATAATTGCTTCGTTTTTCATGTATGTTTTAGTTCAGTAATTTTGGCCCTTTTAAAATGATCAGGGTCAGATAATATATTTAATTTTATAAATTTAATAAATATAGTATATATTAATTATATAATTATTAATATTAATATATAAAAATTAGAGATAGAAAATTTATTACACCATTGATGGAGATGGAATGCCATATATATGTGTTAATGATGTTTCCATTCATCTCAAAGGATGAAGATAAGGAAAAAATAATAATTAAATTTTACAGAATAATAATAATTATATATATAATTTATGTTAATAAAATCCATATTTATTACTGTATATGTAAAAATAAAATGAAAAACATTTGACATCACTACATGGAGGCGGTAGTCCACACGTATGCCTGGCTGATGTTATTATTTCCCAATGGATTAGAAGGTAAGAAGTGAGAAGTGATATTATATTTCCATAAGTATTTTTATATCATTAAAATAAAATATATTATTTATCATTATCATTACTAGCTTTCATTTAAATCATAATAAAAAAACATATCACATCACTTTGTGAGGTTATAGTCCATCATACACACGAGCGAGGTTAACATACCCCCCAGGGAATGGAATGTAAGAAGTAATATATGATATAAAACGTACATAAGTATAATAATTTCATTAATATCATATAAATATTTTAATCCATAATTATATCCATCCTTTGAATGTGTTGATGGAAAAATAATTACATCAGTTCATGTGGTGACAGTCTTCCGTATACACAATCGACAGTTTCATTTCCCATTTGAAGGAAGCAGAGATGGATATGAGTTATTTAACTAACATAATAACATCTAAATACATATTAGATAATTTTTAATTATTTTTTCACATTTTATTATGTTTTAAAGTAAATATAAGAAGAAATCAAAGAAATATACACATTTAATAATGTTACCTCTTTTTCAGAGAGCTTGTTTATGTTTATACATAAAGCCTTCATTGGAGAGATTCCTAATAAAAAATACCTCTATTATATAGGTATGGAATTATTGAATGTGTTTTTACAAGTCTTTTAGAAAAAAAAGTGTTTTTGAACTGTGATGATTGGAGGATAGGGGTTGGACTTTTATAAGCAGGGAGAGGATACATGAAATTTTTGAAAAGAATTAATTACACCAATGTTTTTTATATTAAAAAACATAAAAAATGTTCCATTATTTTCTATTAGTTTGATAAGGTTGAAATATATCCATAAAAATTGTGTTTGAAATGTTTTTAATCCACTTTAAACCTATATTTATAGTTTAACCCACTATAATCCTATTTTTTACTTTAACTACAATAATTGTTTTTATTGATTTCATTATTCATTACGGTGAAAATTTTAGTTGGATTTATTATATAATATAAATAATTATAATTAAAAATATGGAATCAATTTTTTTTAAATTCAATTCACATATGTGGAATAATTCAATTTAAATTTAAACTGTAGACACGATGAAGAGTGGTTCTCCAAAGGGGAAATTCTTATAAGAATACAAATTATTAATTTAAAAATTAAATATTAAATTGATCCTAATGAACTAAATTAGTTAAATTATAATATAATTTCACTAATTTTACTTTTAAAAAAATTTAAAATATAATTTAACTTTGTAAATAATTTAAAATAAAATGATATTCTAAATAAAAATATTTATTTTTCACTACAAATCAGGAAATTATTTTTTTTAGAAAATTACCCACAATTCACCAAAAAGAAATTACATGTATATTTAAAAAGTGGTCTTTATTTTTTTTAAATTAATTTTCTAAAAGTAAAAAAAAATTAATTTTAAATTATATGTGCAAAGAGCGACTAATTCACCTTTCTAAAAGATAATGTTTTCATGGCATTATTTATTTCAATTTAAAATAGTTCTTAATTTATTTAAAGTCAATATATAACCATTGAATATATTTTATCCATGTGTAAACAATATACTTTTCATAATTATATTACTACTATCCATACCTGCCAATATAATAGTAATCTTATAGTGTTATAATATAATTTATTCATTTATTCTCATGGCTCCGCATTCTATAATCTACCAAAAAAATAAAAAATATTCAAATGAAATATATCATAACCTCATTATGTGTTACATTAGAATATAAGATAGGTGTTTTATTTCATATATTCTATTAAATTTATCTTTATTCTTTTAAAATAATAGGGTGTTGCAATTTCATCCTAAAGTAGATGTCCAATATGAAAGACCGATTCACACCCAAGAGGACATGTTGGGATCTTGTTCTATTTATTTCAAAGGAATATGGAATAAAAAACATCCTCTAGTTGATTTTTATTATAGTAATAAATTTTAATCAAGAATTTATATGGATCCTTATAAATAAATTTATGGAAAGAAGTGTAACAATTCGATGTGATGGGATAAATTAGGGGAAATAAAGGTATTAGTACATGAGGTTGATGAGGAAAGGTTGTAATGATAATCACTTATTATATTTAAAGTTTGAATTTTGTGAGAATATGTTTATACAAATATCTCCATGGAATGTGGTTATAAAATTCACGAAGAAATGAAATTTTAGTGATAGGTACATTTTACCCTTCAAGATAATTATTTGAGCGGAGACTAAAACTTATCACTTGGAACATTCTACAAACCACCCTCATGTTTATGATGTGTTCCATGTATCTCCCATGAGGAAGTACATACCCAAACCTACACATGTACTCAAATCATATGTTATACCATTGGAGAAAGATATCTATTATATGGAATAACCAGTTGAGATTATGGATTACAGAGAGGAAGTGCTATGAAACAAGAAAACTCACATAGTCACAGTCTTATGGAAAAACAAAGAAATTCAAGGAGATACATGGGAACCTGAGTATATGATGGGGTAGAAGTATCTTAACTTATTTGTATCATAGAAATATAATTTCTAGGGTGAAATTCCTTTTAGGGGGGTGTTTCCCTCTAGAATTGGGGATGAAATCATCAATTTAAGGTTCAAACATTCCAAGCGGTTTCTAATGGGTTTGTTCATAGAACCAGAAACATCCAATGATTCCATATCCATTTGAACCTACTTTCCAATGGTCGGCGCTCATTAGTTGTGGACTGATGAGGCTTAGTAATTTTCATTGGTCGAGAGGATGGGAGGTCGGACTCATCACACCTTTTTGAGGGGAATTATTGTCTACTCTGGGAATCTCTTTATAGATTTAAGTTATGTTTGTGAATCCTTATTACATTACCCAGTATAAAATGATCTTTCCTTTAGATATGAAAATCAATGATTGATATGTAAGAAATTTAGAGAATCTTTTATATGTATTCGAGGTTCTTCATCGATAGATAATCATCTGTATTTGTTTAGATACTCTTAGTCAATGGTATCCTTTAATACATAAAAGTCTCTTGGTCATTATAATGACCATACTGGCTTTAAATCCACTCAGTGGGGCACTTGAAGTTTATTTTCATTCAAAAGGACATGGATTATTTCAGAGTTGGGATCGTACCCGCAGATGGGCTACCTATGTATCTTTTGTTTAGGAAATGGAATCAGAACCCACGTAGTTTGAGTAAGGGAATATGATGTTTATGATTGATGGCTCAAAGAAAGTTATCATAATTACTTTTACACTCTATGCTCACGTGAGTCATGATCGGTGTGAGAAACAAGAGGTAGAAACAACCCTATCGATGAACAGTTTAATGTCACGTAGGATATATAAAGGGACTATGTAGTTTAAAGTCTTGCAGTTAGGACTATTGGTGCTGCACAGTTTAATGTCATGTAGCAGGGACAAAGTACAGTTTAATGTCATGTAGGACATATTAAAGGACTTTCTGTACAGTTTAGCATCATGTAGTTAAGACGATGGGGACAATATAGTTTAATGGCATGTTGGACAAAAAGAGGACTATGCAGTTTAATGTCATGCAGCGAGGACAAAAGAGTACACCATTTAACGTCATTTTGGACGTATTAGGGACTTTTTCACAGTTTAACGTCATGTTGAATGAAAAAGGGACGATACAATTTAGCATCATGTTGGACGTAAGTGCGAATAGTTTAAGGTCATATGCATGGACCGTTGGTTATGTAGTTTAATATCTTGATGGACGTAAGGGACTTCTATATAGTTTAACGTCATATAGCATGGTCCGTGAAGGGGGACATAGTTTAATGTCATGTTGGATGAAAGTGAAAGTAGTTTAAGGTCATATGCATGGACCGTGGATGTTTATGCAGTTTAACGTCTTGCTGGACGTGATGAGAAGTTTTAATGTCATTCACGATAGTGGTGCAGTTTAAGGTCATACCAGACTGATGATGATACATTTTGTATTTATACAAAATACTTCTTCAAAAAGCTGGCATTGGTTGGAGTAGTGATGAGTTCTCCATCCATCGAGATTAATGAATAAGATCCATTGGAGTAGACCTTATGTATTGAGTAAGGTCCTTCCCATTTTGGCTCAAGCATGAGAGGTTTCTTTCCTGGTATTATTGGAGTTCTGAGAACTAATACCAATTCTCCATGAGTGAATGAACGAAGAAGGAGTTTTTTGTTAAAAGCTCGGGCTATTCGATTCTGATAGACTTCCAAGTGGTGCAGAGTGCACAATATTTTCTCATCTAACCGTTCCAATTCATTCAATCGCTTTTGAGATTTCTCATCTTTAGATGACTGATGACAAATGGATACTCTGAGCGAGGTTAATTGAACTTCAATGGGCAAGACGGCTTCCGTTCCATATACCAGTGAATATGGAGTTGACCGCATTGCAGTGTGGGTGGTGATCAGATAAGCCCATAAAGCAAGAAAGAGTTTATCAGGCCATGAATTCTTATCTTTATCCACCATCTTTTGTAGTATATTTGAAAGAGTCTTATTGAAGGATTCTATCTGGCCATTGGCTGCTACATGATACCGAGATTAATGGTTTGATTTGATGTTTTATTCTTGATACAACTTCTTCACCTCGGATGAACAGAAGTTGGTGCCATTTTCCGTCAATATGGTATGAGGGACACCAAATCTGGTAATGATGTTAGACCTGATGAATCTAACAATTCATTTAGAACTGACATCCTTAAGAGGTATTGCCTCTGCCCATTTGGAAAAGAAATAAGTAGCAGCAAGAATATACTTAAAATGCTTGGCCGTAGCTGAAGGGTAAGGTCCCACCACATCCATTCCCCATGTGGAAAATGACCATGAGTATTCAGCTATATGAAGCAACTCTGGAGGTTGATGAATGAAATTGGCATGTACCTGGCATGAATGAAATTTCTTTGTGAAATCAACACAATATTGTATCATTGAAGGCCAAAAGTATCCAAGCATTTGAATCTGATCAGACAGTCTATGTCCAGACTGGTGGGCACCATAGACTCCCACATGCACTTCTTTTATGACATCCATTGTCTCTTCACCATCAATTAATATGATGAGAATTCCATCAAAACCATGTTTGTAGAGAATTTTCTCTAGGTTATCTGGGCTATCATAAAGAGTAAAATTGACCACATGTCTCCAAATTTGTTCTTTCTCGACTCTATCAGGTGGAAGTGTTCCATTTTGAAGTTATTCCCTGATAGGTGACATCCATCCTGTAGTATGACCATAGAGTTTAGGAATGGGACTAATTTCATTAATTTCCTCTATTCTGATTCTAAAATAAGGTGAAATTGCATGACGGTGGGAAATACTGATGGTTGCCTCGTCCCGATTTGGATCTGCCAGAGCTGTGTCTATATTATCCAGTGCAACGACTTGAGAATTTTTTGATCTTGGGATGTAAGAAAATGTCGGTTCCAAAGGGAATTCCGCCATTAACTCTCTAACATAATCATACAAAGGGATTAATTCTTCTTTTCTGATTGCATATTCCCCATTGACCTGTTTGATTACCAGGTCTAGATCACATTTCACCTTTAAGTTATTCACTTGTGCTTAAAGCGCCAATTCCAAGCCTGCAATGAGAGCTTGGTATTATTCTTCATTATTGGTACCAACTTCCCACAATAAGAAGGAATAAGGTAACACTGCATTTTCTGGAGATATGAGCACAATTAGTAAGCCAACTTTATTGAATTTAGGATTTTCCATTTTCCTCCCTGTTGGACTTCTGGATGCACCATCAAAATACATTTCCCATGCCTGAGGACTTTCTTGAATAGAGAAGACTTCCTCATCAGGGAGTTCAATATCTGAAGATGGGTCTTCTACTGAAGGATGTTCAGAAAGGGAATCAACCAGATCTTGGACCTTTATTTCCTTTTGAGACACTTACTGAATGTCGAATTGCTGAAAAATAACTACCCACATTTCCAGACGTCCTGTAAGCGTTGGACGACTAAGGATGAATTTGAGCGGGTTATTGCGAGATACCAATTGGACCTCGTGATGTTGCAGGTAGTGTCTCAACTTCTGAACTGCAAATATTAATTCCAGACAGCACTTCTCAATACTTGAATACCGGGTTTCTGCTTCAATCATAGTCCGACTGAGGTAGTAGAGGTTGTTTTCATTCCCAACATCATTTTTCTGAGTAAGGAAGGCACCCAATGATCGCTCTAAAGCTATCACGTAGAGGATAAGAGGTCTTCCTTAAATAGGTGGCATGAGTACCGGTGGACTCAAGAGATACTTTTTGAGAATATTGAATGCTTCTTGAAATTCATCAATCCACTGGTAAGTGACTCCCTTCTTCATCAATTTGGTGAAGGGTAAACTTCTGCCTGCCAAATTGGTGATAAAACGCTGAATATAGGCTAAGTGTCCTTGTAGTGCTCTCAATTATTTCAAATTTCGAGGAGGTGACATACTAAGGATTGACTTTGTCTTCTCAGGATCGACTTCAATACCATGATGGTGTACGAAGAAGCTGAGAAATTTTCCTGAGGTTACCCCAAAAGAACATTTTAAGGGATTCATATTCCAATTATGTTGTCGAAGCTTGCGGAATATGACTTCCAAATCAGCCAAGTGATTAGAACGTTGTTTGGATTCCACCACCAAATCAACCACATAGCATTCAAAAAACTTCCCGAAAAGGGGTTTGAAGATACGATTCATGGCATGATGATATGTTGCGCCTACATTCCTTAAGCCAAAGGGCATTACCCGGTAGGAAAACACACCCTAAGGGGATCTGAAGGCTGTGGATTCCTCATCTTCTGGAGCCATTCGGATTTGATTATATCCTGAATATCCATCCATGAAGGAAAGTGATTTATAGACAGCTGTTGCATCAATTAAAAGTTCTGTAATCGGTACTGGGAAATCATCCTTAGGACAATGTCGATTAAGATCTCTGAAATCGATGAAAACTCTAATTTGTCCGTTCTTCTTCATCACAGGGACAATATTAGCCAACCACTTGGTATATTGAACTTCTCTGATGAAGTTAGCTTTGATAAGCTTATCCACTTCAGCTTCAATTTTGGAAGCATAAGTTGGGTGTGTTCTTCTCACGGCTTGCTTAAATCCTAGATGTTTGTCTTGTAAACCCAAATCATGAGTAGCAACATCAGGATCAAGCCTGGTCATCTCTATATAGTTCCAAGAAAATATATCTCTATTTTTCTTTAGAGAGGAAATATACATCTCTTTCTCTTCAAGATTCATGACCGCACTGATTAAAGTTGGTTGTGGATCTTCTTTTGTACCCAGATTTATTTCTCTGAGTTCATCCACAGTGGCAGAGATACCCTCTTCAAATGCAGGAGGAACGTCTCTGAGATCTTCCTCTTCTTCTTCATCATGTGTTATTTCTTCCATTTCAACTTTCATAGTAGATGATAAAGCATAATTTCCATGATCAGAAGAGATGTTAAAATTTTAACATCTTGAAGAAGAAGCTTCCATTTCTGACCCGATTGATAATGAAGGGTCATCCATGGGTAATAAAGAGGAGATGATGGATTGAGAATAGACATCACTGTTCACCTCCGATGTTGCTATAACTTCTTCTGACCTGATTGGAGAAGTATAGACTTGTTGGATTTCAGCATCTGAAATGAAGACTTCACCATTTGGGCTTTCATCACTGCTTGCTGGGTTAAAAATTTCTCCCATGTTGTCTGGCTTTATTGCCAAAATTGACATTATGGATCTTTCCATAAGAGTATTTTGATTTGGGTCTATCCTGCCAATTTGACTGATAGGAAACACATAATCTGTACTCACATGCGCAAATGGATTTACTGGAATCTTTTCCAAACCATACAGAGCATTAACTTTGGTAAGCTCCCTTGTTGTTGATTTATCCTTTCCCTTCATGTGATAGAATTCTGCCTCAATGTATTGAGACTCACATGTCTTGAATGGGGCCTTATCACCATACAATGTCCCAACTTGACCATCGAAACAATATTTGAGACATTGATGGTATGATGAAGGGATAGCCGCATATTGATGTAGCCCGGGTCTTCCAAGAAAGATGTTGAAGGCTGAATCTTGATCAATAACCATGAATTCTGAATTAGATACAAGATCTCCAAACTATGTTCTGAGTGTAACTTCACCCAGTGGTTCTTGTTCATTTTTATCATATCCTTGTAACATCATGGTAGAAAAATATAAATCAGATTCCATGAGGCCCAATCGCCGAAGTGTACGAATGGGCATGAGGTTGACTCCTGAACCATTATCAATGAAAGCTCTTCAGACATCTATGCCATTAACCTTGCCAGATAAATACAAAGATCTAATATGTCCATGCACGACATCATCTTCATCTTCATCAGTGAAAGATATCACTGCATGGAATTCCACAGGATTATTCTCTATGTGATAGACTTCAGCTGCAGCAATTTCAGTTTCAAACTCCTGAGGGCTTGACAAAGCCTCGATGAGTGCCTCCCGAATATCGTTTTACAGATTCAAAGCATCCAGAATTGATAACTTGGCCGGTACTTGGGACAGGTGTTTCAATACATCATACTTTTGATCCCGAGGTCTGCGTTTCCCAACAAGAACATGTGGTTTAGCAGGTTCCTTGGAAGTTGATGATTTGGAATTTGATGCCTCTTGTATCGGGATAGGAGTAGGCAATATTCCTGGTTTTGGAAGATTAGACTGATTAGATCCATTTATTTGTTGAGAGGATGAAGGTGGAACCCCCAACCGATCCTCTAGAATAATTGTACCATGACTGAATTTTCTACTGGTGGAAGAACTTGCTTGTTCTTGTTGAGCTCGCTGAAGGGCTCTTCCACGAGTTTCTTCTGCGTACACAGTTCTAGTAGGAGTAGAATTGGAATAGTGGCATCTGAAAGATCCACGCCTTCCCCTGTATCCTGAGCCTCTAGAACTTCCTCTGATTCCTCTATTTGATACAGGTAATTTAGGTTCATCAAAATGAAAACTACGACTGGCGTACAGATCTATTAATTGAATCATATTAACAGAACTGATAATCAATTCTTCATCCGAGGAAGACTCCACCTGACTAGCCAATTTAGGCTGTGCCGTTTGGTGGGATGGTGCCCATGGCTTCGAAGTAGATGGCATAAAATCTTATAGAGTCAAAGATAGCTTAGGCTTTGACACATACTCATCTTCTTCTGATTTTTCCTCTTTCTTGGAATTATGTTACCCTTTTGAGGATTTTTCCTCTGAAGAGGATTTTGTTGCAGCATTCATGGAACAAGGCACAATTGGTTTCTTCAATTGTGTTCGAAAAATAGCATGAGTTTGGTTGATCATCTTTCTGACCATACAATCATCATATTTCTGTGCATTTTTGCTTTTGAATTCTTTCCATTCGCCTTCTTCCTCTGGAACTGTAGCAGTAACACATCCTACCTGAGCTGAAGAACCTTTCAGTTTGACTTGTCCCGAGTCGACCATCTTTTTTAGGAGGTCTTTGAAGAAAAAACACTCTTGGATGGGATGCCCCAAGATTTGATGAAAGGGGAAATAATTGGGACGGTCTTCATCTTCTTACTTGTTTGGCCTCTTAGGCCTTGGAAATTGAACCGGATTATTTTCCAAAGCTGAAATTAAGTATCCAGGAACTTGTTCATTTCAGAAAGAGTAAAATTTTCTCTTCAGATCCTCAAATTGTTTTCATCTTTGATCTCTGTGAACATCTTGACGAAACAATCTCTGTTGTTGGCACTCAAGAGGTGGAGCCCTTCGAGAAGATGAAGGTTTTGAAGTAGAAGCAGATACAAGTGCTTGTTTAAGCATAACTGTAGCAGTCTCTGCTTTACCCATTCTCCTTCATGGAGCTGATGGAATTACATGAGATTTATCCTTAGTCTGTATAAGATAATCTTCAATCTGTTGAGTGATTGAAGTAAGGTCTCGAAACCCTCCTGTGTATTTCACAGGGATTAGTGGTGTGCGTAATTCGTCATGCAGATTTGCCACACAGATTGGCAACAGTTCCTCTTGAGGGAGTGCTAAGTTCAGGGAATATGTTAATCCCTTCTAGCAAGAAATGAAATTAGAGACCATTTCATTCTCCCTTTGCTTACAATTTGTATGATCGAAAACTATGGTCTTTGGCAAAGTTGAGCTTAATTGAAGAAGAAATCGTTGACAGAGATCTTCCCATCCGGTAATTGACCGGGATTTCAAGATTGTGCTCTAGACAAAGGCTGGTCCTTGCAAGGTTCTCACGATGCATCTGAGTTTCACTGATTCTTGCTGCTCCGGAGTTCCCATCATAGGATCGAAACAAGACATGTAATGCATCAAATGCTGTTCAGGATCGCCTGATCCACTGAAAATAGGGAATACATGTTTCCCAAAACTTGATGGGAGAGAGACTGAATCTAGCCATTCTGGGTAAGCTCTATTTTCTGGTTGAACCTGCACATGATTCCCTTACATAGTCTCTAACCGAGTTATTAATGACTCAATGGTAGTTATTAACTTTTGAGAAACATCCGGTTGAACTTGGACTTGGGCAGGTGCATTGACTGGAGTTTGAACAGATATGTCAGATGGTTCTGCAACTGATGGTAGCACTGCCAACTATTTTTGCAATTGACCCATAGGATTAGACCTGTGAGGGTGTACTGATAGAGGAGGATATTATTGATCCATCTCAGTAACTGCAACAAATTCCCTTGGCTAACTGACTCCAGCACGTTTAGGAAGAATACTTCCCTGAAATAGTTCTGCATTCAACCTCCTCAATTCCTTCATCTCTTCCTCCTATTGTGCAAAACATTTCTCTAGTGAGAGAGATTGGACTTCTTCAGAGGAAGGATATGTAACCTGATTCTTTCCCTTCCCCTTGTTTGATCCCTTTCAGAGAGGGGGAAGTGGGTTACTTGAAAGATTACCTAGGTTCTGAGTAATCCTTTGATTTCGTGTACGCACAACTTCTTCATTTGTGTCTGTGCATACATCTTCTTGAGCAGGAACCTCTTCATCTGAATCCCCTGAGTGAGCCTCATCTTGTGGATCAGCAACAAAGACATTAATGACATTGATTGATGCATAATGCATTGCATCCCTTATATCAGAATTTCTGTGATATTGTCTTCTTCCATGTATATGATGAGACATTGCCTTTTGTTGATTCGATCCCTCAGGAACTTCTTGATGAACCGTAATTTGGAGGGAATCTCCTGATAATTTGGCTCTTCGTTCCTCCTTTGGCTTCTTCCCCAATCGAGAGAAGACCTAATTTCACTGAGGAGGGGATTGATGATTTGAAAAAGTCCCCAGTCTGGTGGACTGGGGCTGTTCCTGCTGCCATTTCTCAACTCCTCAAATCCTATTTGTTGATTCTGAGGGTTGGTTTAAAATATTCCCCAGTCTAGAAAAATGGGGTGGCTCTTGACATGCTATGTCTGAGATTTTCTTAAAATCTATCCTGATCTTGCGGGCCTTAGTCCTCATATTAGCTGGATGCATCAACCTACATCCACTTTTATCACCCGGTTCAAAAGACCGTTGGATGATTTATGACACATCTATCACTTGGTGATGTGCTTGCTCCAAATGAAAGGCCTATTCAATATTCTCTTTCACTTGATGCAGGAGTAATTCAACAACTTGTTCTCTGTATTCTTGATTTTGAGAAGAACAAGTTGAGGCATGTTCTTGGAAAATATTTTGATTACAAACAAAAACCACTGACTGTGGCTGTCCACGGGCAATAACATTGCATGAGACCATTTTCGGCGGGCTTTTCTGACTGGAGAGAATATTGAAATGTAGTGCTCCATGAACACCCCATCCTCTGACATGAATACCAGATATGACATTGGAAATTAACTGGCGCGATCTTCTTAGTGCGCCAAGGCATGAACGCTGAAGGGCTCTCTGCTGCTTTTTAGCCTTCGGATATCGAGAGGCTGATAGAGATGACAAGTCAATTTGACGTTGTAACCATTCTATTATCTTAACATGATTTTCATATTCATCATATGATAATACTTTATTTTTCAACTGACAAAGAGTTTTCCATATGTTAAGACGAATATCATGAATTCCATCTTCCGTCAACATCTCTGGAATGTCATGCTGAGAGTCAGCCAGAGGCCAAAACATGACTGGCACTTCAACTTTCGCTAATTGTTTTCTCATGTTCAGTATTTCCTCTTTATCATTCAATGAAGATTCTTCTACCTGATTTGACTAGAGCTGGTGCTTCCTTGTTTCTTCATCAGATTCAACAAGATTGGTAGAGAAATCACTGATCAAACTAGAAGATGCATGACTTAGGGGTGGTTCGAAGAATGACCTACTCCCTGGGCTTTCTTCCGATTGAGAAAGTATTTCACCTACTAGCGATGAAGCATCAGACATGACTGGTTTCGCATTTCCATGTGCCTCAAGATAAGAGGTCTTTCTCGGCACTACTTTGTCCACTGGAGCATTTTCCGGACAATGTACATCACTACTGCAGAGATGACTTTACAGCGAAATTCATCATCATGGGGAGGACCACCATGGTGGGTTACAACAAAAGATGAGATCTATTGCTCCTTGGTCTTCTGACCACACAGAGGGTTCCTATGGCTCTCATCTGAAGATGAAACTTAGAGATCGACCGAATTTTCATGAACCAAGCCTTCATGAGGAAGTTTCTATTTAAGACCTTCGGAATTAATGTTCCCACTATTGGGAAATGAGGGAGTAGAATCTTGAATTCCAACAGATAACTGTCTGAGGGATTCAAGAACTACAACATCGAGCAAGGCCTTGTTACAGATTGGCTCTTGATCTCTTAACTGTGCTGGGTGGGTCTTCTTCTTAGACGCCTTCTTACTCGCCTTGAAACCACTTGTTGATGAAAGTGACTACTCTGAGCAGGTGTATATGACTGATCAGGAGAGATGGCCATGTTAGGCTGACGATCTCTACTCAAATCAGGTGTATGTGCCTGACTTGGTTGTCCGTATGATATGGGGGAGTATGCCCCACAACCCTCTTGGACTGAAACAGATGTGTGTATCTGCTCCAGAGTGAACTGTTGATGTGTCACTCCACTACTAAGGACAGATTTGTGTGTCTTTCCCTGAGATGTTGCTGAATCTGTTATAATATCCTGGAAAGCATCCAGAATATGAGCAGGGATTTTCTTCTGCTCTTTCACCATTTATAGAATATTCTTGGTGACTTCAGCTACCAGAATAGGGATATACATCCATTTCGTTCTTGGAGTAGGTGTATGTGCCTGCTCATGCCCTCTTTTTCATGTCAGTGAATCCTAACAGTACTCAAGTGTAGGGGAAGAGAGTTGAGTCTGCCTCCAATTTGTTGCGGAAGCTTTCCTACTGACTTCTCCGGATGCTACCAAGAGAGACTATTGGTAGTCTTGATCAGTACTAGCAGGTGTATGTGCCTGCTGATTGCACTTCACCGAACATGGTTGATGAGAGCCATCATATGTAGCCAGACAAGCCTGCTGACTAGTTGATGATGTAAAAATAGGTGTATGTTCCTGCCTATAATACTCCGCTGGAATTTCCTGGCGGGATTGGCGTGATTCTTCCAAACGAGTCTGCTGGACATCGGAATTAAAACGGGCTGGTGTGTGTTACCGCTCGTTGCTTTCCACCAAGTTAGGTTGGTGGACTTCTCCGGAAATGGTAGAGATGAGAACCTGCTCACTGTTAATCGGACTTCGCCTCTGGCAATTCTTCTTACCTACCCGGGTTCGAGGAACCTGAGCCGAATGCCTGGAGTCAGTACCTTCATCATGTTGTGGGCGCACTGCCGCACGAGTTTGGCGGTGATTGTTGATAGGATCCCTTTGGAAGAACTCTTGTCTGCTTGAATTAAGGCCCTAAGGGACCTGCTCATTCACCTCCCCAAAATAAAGGAGAGAATGGTGATTGCGTTCCGGGGATAACGATCCGAAACGGTTGGAGACGGTGGTTAGCACCACCTACTTCTTGATCACTAGTCATCGTTGGCCAAATGACCGGGGTGAGTTGTTCACTTGGAGGGCTTGTCGGGAAGCCTTCAGAGTTGGAATGGTACTATGTTGATGGTACTCCTTAACCAGTGCGTTTGATACCCAACGTTGAAGATGCTGAGTAGGTGAAGTCATCCTCAGAGCGGACGACGATCCAGGAGGAGTAGCAGCAGTGGCATTCGCAGCAACGGTATTCACAAGTGTAAATTTGAGAGCATCCATTTCATAGAATTCAGAAAATCTTGGAAAAGAGTGCATGTTTGATATAACAGACGTAATCAAGATAAATTCAGCCACTACATATTTGGGATGAGCACATATGTCAATGATTGTTTTTGTTGTACATCTAGTTGAGTTTTTAAATAGGGTCCTAACAAATAAGCAAAACATCATTTTAACATGTTTAAGGATTCACGTTAGGTTCACCATTTTTTGTTTCCCTCTGAAATTGGGGATGACCTCATCGATTTATGGTTCAAACATTCCAAGCGGTTTCTAACGGGTTTGTTCGTAGAACCAGAAACATCCAATGATTCCATATCCATTTGAACCTAATTTCCAAAGGTCGGTGCTCATTAGTTATGGACTGATGAGGCTTAGGAATTTTCATTGGTCGAGAGGATGGGAGGTCGGACTCATCACACCTTTTTGAGGGGAATTATTGTCTACTCCGGGACTCTCTTTATAGATTTAAGTTATGTTCGTGAATCCTTATTACATTACCCAGTATAAAATGAGCTTTCCTTTAGATCTGACAATCAATGATTGATATGTAAGAAATTTAGAGAATCTTTTATATGTATTCAATGTTCTTCATCGATAGAGAATCATCTGTATTTTTTTAGAGATTCTTAGTCAATGGTATCATTTAATACATAAAAGTCTTTTGGTCATTATGATGACCATACTGGTTTTAAAGCCACTCAGTGGGGCACTTGAAGTTTATTGTCATTCAAGAGGACATGGATTATTTCAGAGTTGGGATCGTACCTGCAGATGGGCAACCTACTTATCTTTTGTTTAGGAAAAGGAATCAGAACCGACATAGTTCAAGTAAGGGAATATGATGTTTATTATTGATGTCTCAAAAAAAGATGTAATAATTACTTTTACACTCTAATCTAACGTGAGTCATGCTCGGTGTGAGAAACAAGAGGTATTGGTAAAACTAGACAGTTGTGCCATGAAAGATGCAATCATAAGAAATGATTTGGGGCTTATATATGTACGACTACCCAAATAGATGAAGATTAGGATTTACTTCAGGGAAGAAATACAGGAACAAGGTCCATAAAGGTATATATAATTTATGGATATTTGGATACTCTAATCTTGGGGCTCACTCCTATGGAATATTCCCAAGTTAGGAGGGGACTTATGATTGGGTTTTTACTCCTGAGAAGGAGACCCATATCAAAAAGTAAATTAGGACTGGTTAAGAGAGATTAAGGCTGGGGATTACTCCTGAGAAGAAGGCCCGGGTTAAGGGACTTGAAAAATTAAGGGACTTGGGCTTACTCCTGAAGAGGATTCTCATATTTGAGACTGGGGCTTACTACTGAAAAGGAATCCCAGGTTAAGAGAATTATGGTTGGGGCTTACTCCTAAGGAGGATCCCCATATTTGGGAATTTTAAGATTGGGGATTACTCCTGAAAAGGATGCCCAAAATTAATGGGAATTATGACTGGGACTTACTCCTGAAAAGGAGGCCCAAGTTAAAGGGTTCTCTCATCTTAAAGGATGAGGTTGAATGAATGAAATCTCAATATTTAGTGACATATAGATGTGTAAATCACTAGGTTTTGAGAGCCATTCCACATAATTCCTTTCATATAAGGAAGTTAATCAAGAAAACAAGCCATAAATGGCTTTGAATAATGTCTTGAAGACTGAATATTGAAAAGGATGGGTGGAATGGTATAAGAGGGGTTAAATGGGCAAGAAGGGCACCCAAAAAGGCAGGGGCATGCAAGTCCTGTCAGGCGCGCAGGTACTGCGTAGGCACGCAAGTCCTTGTTGCGTAGGTATACCTGTGTGACCCAAGGGTACTTGCGTGATTATTAACCATCAGGGTAACAATTGGGTGATCCTTGACCAAAGCCTTTAGAATTATCCTGAGGTACTTTCAGAAGAGAGGCGCACAAGTTTTGGTGAAGCAGTAGGGCGATACGCAAGTATGTTCATTTCCCTTAAGGGAAAAACACCTTAGGCGCGCAAGTGTTAGTGAATTATAACACTTATACCTTACTCCTCTTGTTTAGACCTTCCATTATAGGTAAAGAATTACATTAGAAGTGTTTGGAAGACCTGAAGAAGACACTTGGGCGTTCAGATCTCTATATCTAAATTCTGGAAAAATCCCTCCTCAAATGGGGGGCCCACAGGGTCTATTTATAGGCTAGAGAAGACCCCGAGCTGTTATCATTTAGGGCGCGCAAGTCACTTGCGTGACCATTATGTGGCGCGCAAGTATACCTGTGCGATAGTGAAGGAACTTGCACGACGCATGTGCATTTGAAGCCTTGTTCATGCCTTTGTCAATTTTTGATGTTTTCTTCAAAGGCTGAATCAATTTGTGCTATGTCATTTCCCTTTCCATTATTTTAGAAAATGTGATGAAAAGGAGCGTCAATAGGGGGTTAGAATGTAATACCCAGAAATTTTATGATATATTAATTTTAAATAAATTTAATCTCTTCGATAAATTTTAATAAATAAAAACAAAAGTCTAAATGAACTGTAATATAGTATACCCTGATAACTTAGCCATTAAATTGGGGGGTATTAAAAATAATGAAATAGTTAATAAAATTTTATGGTTTATATAGGTATAAAATAAAATCATTGGTAATCAATGAGTCATAAATGAAAATAAAAACCTTTGAATGTAAAAAACTTGTTTTTCTAAAAAACATTAAATGTGTGAAATGGATTTTTTTCGTAATAAACTAAATTAGTTATTATTAGTGAATGATTTTAAATAAATCTATATATTATATTAAATAATATTTTGTATCATTCATCTAATAGTTTTTCTTGTCTAGGTATAAGAATAAATCCTTTTATATGCTTAAAAAATATTTTTCCAAAAAATGGGATCATCACAATTTTCAGATATACATTAAAATTAATTATTTAAAATTTTAAAAAATTAATTTGAAAAAATGATCTGAATTTTTTAATTAATATTTATAAATTATCTTAGAGTAAAATTATAAAATTTCGTGAAATTATTAATTTTCATATGAATAGTGAAAAACAATAATTTTTATTAGAATTTGTATTTTCATTTAAAAGAACCTAAAAAGTCACATTTTATTTTAAATTACTTCAGAAGTAAAATTAGTACATTTATATTATGATTAATTCAATTTATATCATGTTAATTAATTTTTTGGTTAATTTTTATATAATAACTATTAATACTGAAGGAAAATTTTTCATAGAAAAATAGAATTTTCTTCACACTTACAGATTTAATTTTAATTATAATATTCCAAATATTTGAATTGAATGTGTAAAAATGGAATTAATATTTGAATTCAGAATAATTAATATTAGTTAATAAGGTCAATATAATATTTCGTGTTAATGAATAACAATAATTGTAAGAAAATAAATACCGCGATTAAGTTTATAATGGGTTTACTGGGGGAAACCCAAATGACAAGGGTTTGTTTCTAATTTAAATTTTATAAATACTATTGGATGGAAATATTTAGAACATATCCAATCCCACCTAATATATTTCCATTTGGATTCATTTGGAATGAGAAATACTTTATCATTTTTTATTCTTTTGTAAAAGTTCAAACTGGGTACCCTCCCCCACTTGTAAAAGGACCCCTCCACACCTCTCCACTCCACACTTAAAGAAACATTTGGTTTAGAAAATACTTTCAAAAACCCTTACACAAATACCTCCCCATTTTCTAGAGGCCATTTATTGATAAAAAACCATCATGGGAAAGCTTTTGGTGTGAACTTAAAGGAATTGTATGAAGAAAATGTATAGTTCTTAACCATGTATTTTTATTTTATTTCTTATTCTACCTTATTAAAATCTTATTCAAAGATGTGAAAATAACAAAAACTTATCTACTATATACCAAGTTGTTAATATGTTTATGTTATAACCTATATCTACCTCCCGTTCCATCAAATGAGAAACAAAACCATTGATAATGTGTACAACAGATCAACCCTTTGCAAAGCGATGTAAATCACTTTTCATCAACGTCTCTCAATGATCTATATAATTACATATTTAAAGTATTTATAATATATTTATGATATAATTTTACTTTTTTAATATAATATTACATCTACCTCTTTATCTTCCAATCCGTTGAAAATGACAACATCACTCATGCGTATGTGTGGTCTACTACCTTTAAGAAGCGACATGATACATTTTTTTATTCTATTTTGACATAGATGGTAAAAGGATAGATTTAGTGAATATGTATTACATATATTATATAAAATGAATTTTTAATGTTTAATTATTATATATATATATTTTATTCCATTCATCTAGAAAATGGAAACAACGTTCATGCGTATGTATGACCTACCGTCTCTTTAAACATTGTAGTTTTTTTATCTCTAGATTTTATGGATGAATCTATATAACTATATAATGAATATATAATATATTAATATACTTATTTAACTTATTTATATTATATAAATATAATAAAAATATATGGACCAAAACTATCAAACAAAACCAAACATGAAAAATGATGGAGTTATCACATGAAGCTGTGATTTTAATAAACAATTTCTAATAAACAGGTGAAAAAATTTCAAATAAATCATATATGATATGATATATGTGACTATGTTTCATTAATAAATATAGAATAAATTTATATTTATTATATATAAATTTTCAACATGTACAAACTATGTCGAGACATTAGGTAAGGTATTTTCATCTCAATTTTATTTTTTTGATACATATGCCATATTGACCAATGGTTTATTTTAGGTTATGTAAATACTATCCATGATGTATTTTATGATGGATCATATAAAATATATTGGGATTTTGATATCAATATATTTGTATTACTTTCATGGGGAATATGATTTAAAAGTTACCACAGTCGTTAGGGTTTTCTGTTATAATCTCAATGTTTGTTGATATTGTTTATAATTATGATTAAGATGATGAAGTCTTATGATATATCTATAAAAAACGTCAATAAGTTTGTTCTACTATTGTTATTTTGAGATAATAAATGTTTTAATTTAATATTACTGTATTTAAGAACCAAATATTCAAAATTAATTTTGTTAAGGAAAATTGATTTATTCCTCACTTCGGTAGAAAATCCATTCTCTTCCATGGAAATATTTTAAAAAAATGTATTCTTAATTTTTTTAAGATTACCCCATTATTATCAAGAGTCATCTATAACCATTTTTTTAAAAAAAATGGTTAAAAAGGAATCTTATTATTCGAATAAAAAATGTATTTTTGACTTCTTACATAAAATGTGAAAGGAATATTTGATTTAGCATACATGACATGAACAAAATTTCCTACCATCAAGACTGTTAAATGAGTTTAAGATTAAATTTCATGTATATATTTTTATTTAAAAATAAAATGCTTTCCTTAAAATTAGGGATATTATTAGATATAAAATAAGTGATGTCAAAATGAAAATGGTACTTTTCTTATAAGATCCCATTATTTTACAAAGTATGTTCCCTTTTGAGTTTTCATTTACTTAATGGCATAAAGAGGGTTTTATATGGTTTTTGAAGATATTGGAGGTGTTTTTAATCATTTAAAAAGTAACTTTTTTCTTCAGGATGAGAAAATTAAACATAAAATTTACTCATCATGTAAATGGGTTGCACGACATGTATATTTATCAAAACACATGTCACGAAAGCTTGCGTGTGGTGAACTAGTTTTCAATAAGAAAATATTAAATTCCATGTAATATTATTACGTGATGTGTAATAATTAATCAGGATAAATAATAATATGAGGCGAAGGGATTTTCGGCGTAACCTGCTAAGAATAATTTCATGATGTGTAATGGAATTACACACCATGTAATTTCATGGGTAGTGTTTTTAACTAGGTTGTGAGGTTTTTTAATTTTTATACCTTCATGCGGAGCTCCCCCTCTTAACCCCAGGTGACTCTAAGTGGATTTGGAGAAATTTCTTCATCTCTGATCTTTTTAGATTGGTTTTAGGTACCCAGTAATCCATTTTTTCTTTTATTTTCTTCCATTCCTCATTCTCTAGATGAAGTAGTGAAATATTTTTGACTGTTTTTGGTTTTTGGGGTTGATCTTAATCCTAGTTTTTGGTCATAGATCCCTTATTCTATTACTAGTATGACTATTCTAAATCAATTGGTGATTTTGGTTTGGCAATTTCTTTCCAATGATCACAAGGTAGGTGGTCAAAATATAAATTCCCACAGTCTTGATTTTAATTGCAGTTATGTAATTATGAAATTTAAATTGGAACATTAAGAAATTGAATCATCAATTGAATTTATCAATTGATTTAGAACATGATTATAAATTTTTTAAAAGATGTGATAATGAAATTTCTTGGAATTATAATGAAAAATTTTATGAATAATGGAATTTATAAAATTTGGGATGAATGATTTATGAAACTGGTAGCCACCATTAGGGTGTGATAATAAGATGAAAATAAGTATTTTTAATTTTATATTTCTTGATAAACTAATTTTTGAAATTAGTCTATAATGAATAATTATAATTGATGATAGATGGTTAAAAATATAGAACCATGTGATGTGATATCTATGACTAAGTTATGGGATATGTACTACTGCTCCAAATACCCATGGGGTGAGAGAATGATACTCTAGGGCCCCAATATATTTATGTATATATGTGATCACTGAGTTATGGGATAGGGACTTATTCTCCAAATACCCAGGGGGTGCCAGACTACTAATCTAGTCCCCCATTGTATGAATGTGAAATTGGAATGATTTGATTAATGGATACCCATGCTGAAATGAAATTTAATATCCATTTGGGGGTGGTTCAGACTCTAGAAAAGGCAGAATAAAGTATTGATGGTTAGAGTGTCACCATGAGGCCAAGATTTATGTGGTTAAATAAAGACCAATTTAATGTGAAATGGGTTACTTTATATAATGACCTAGGTATTTATAGAATAATAATTTTTTATTTATATTAATACTTATCAATAATATATTAATTTTATGTTAAAGGGGATGCTTTCTCTGATAGCGTACTCAACAGGCAACAACGGGCTTCTCCAAAATCTTACATTGCACAGAACATTGAGTTATACTAAAAAATAATACATTAATATTTTTATTATTTAAAATGGTAGTTGATGCATAGATATTGAAATATAGGTAATGAATAATATCAAATTAATTTAGAAATATGGTTTACACATGTTTAAATGATGATTCATTGGTTACCAAATTTATTAGAAATGGAAATAAAAACCAATTGTAAATAAAGTATATGTTTGTATGGAAGCCTATTTAAAAGAGAATAATTTTGTTTTCATATCGCCCTTTATGGATTTTTATTTAATGAAAATATATGATATATATTAAATGTATTGTTTTAAATCCATATTATATGATTTATATATATGATAAAAGAATAAATTCATATTTTTCGTATAAAAGAAGTATTTTTCTAAAAATGTAGTTTTACTACCTTTTGATGGAGAAAACTTTTTAAATCTATTTTTGATACATTTATATGTTTTATTTGGAAAAATTAACTATTTATTTAGAATAGGGACATAAAAATTTACTTTGGAGGAAAATTTGATATTTTTCTGCTAAAGTTCATTTTTTAATGAAAAATGAAAAATAATATATTTTAATTCAAAACTAACTTTTAATATAATTTATTTATATAGTTAGATTGTAATGTTAATTTGTTTTAAAGTATAATAGAATTATATTTTTATAATTCAATCCAATTTTGGTCATTGGAATTAATTTCACTTTGAAATTTGACATAAATTCTGGTTAATCTTTTGGTAGTTCTTATTTCTTAAAGATACACCTTTTGGTTTTGGTGACGGGAAATAATTTTAAATTAATTTCTTCAAATTCTGGATTTTGAATTTGGAAAAATGGATTCTATAATTGGAATCAGGATGTCTAAAGTGTGTAAATATGGAAATTATATTTTTAGACATTATGAATAGTAACTTCAGTAAATATTTTATTTACCATGGTTAAAGTGTAAATCCGGTAAATAAGGGTAAAAAAATAATATTATAATAGTATTAAATTATCCTAACACATGTCCTAACCATATTTTCTGAGAATTTCCAACATTAGGCGTACTTGTGATGATTTTAGGACCCCATGGAGACACTTTTGTGTGAAAATGACATTTAATTACTTCTAATTTAATGTTTAGGAAAATAAAACATAAACATGTATCTTTTAGTAAAATAATTCTCATATGGGGTTATATAATTTATATTTTAGACTATAAATTCTCATTAGAAAGATAAAAATATTTCTTAAATCACGGTATTTAATTTTTAATTTTTAGACATCAAATTAATAAATAGATTTATGACACAATGATGATACAATGATTACCTTATTAATGTAATATTTAAATAAATGAGATTATAAATATTAAAATAAATTTATTTTGAAACTTTTTTTGCCATAAATTAATTTTAGGAATGTTTATTAATTTTTATCTTTTAATTTATGAAATTTTTTAGAAATAATTATGTTGTTATGGATTTTTAAATATTCATGATATGAATTGTTTAAAAATTGACATAAATGAGTTTTTAAGACAAAGGCTTTATTATTAAATGATACAATAGTCCTAAAAATATAATATTTGAAAAAATTACTTAGATAATGTTTTATATGTCATTAATTAAACACTTTAGGTTTGATTGGCATTTTATGGTAACTATATTAACCATATAGTATGAATATACAAGAAGATATGTTATGAGTTAAATTAGTTTACTAAGGGTTAAATCTAAATGATAAGGTTAAAGTAA
Source organism: Viscum album (assembly GCA_963277665.1). Taxonomy (NCBI): domain Eukaryota; kingdom Viridiplantae; phylum Streptophyta; class Magnoliopsida; order Santalales; family Viscaceae; genus Viscum; species Viscum album. The sequence goes on along the minus strand of OY728140.1, from coordinate 1,297,418,694 downwards.
GAACAAAACTTGTCTAAAAACTATTGGTTTAGAGTATTTAAAAAAATAATCACCTTAAATTTGAATTAAATCTGTTTGGTAACATTTTAAATTTGATATTCAGTTTATAATAGAATAATATTTCAGGACATTCCTAAAGTGCCCCTCCTCCCTCTTATAAAAGTACACCACCTTTATCCCCTTACTCACACCTATAAAGCCCCTTGGATCATCCAAAATCTGATACCATAAAATCCCAATATCCATATATTCCTCCTAGAAGCCTTAAATTAGGAAGAAGTAAAATAAAGAAAGCCTTTTGGCCAAAATAAAATGGATTTACCCATTTTAAGAGGTAGCGTCTTCTCTAATGTTTCTTTCCAATATTCTACTTCTTCACTCCCTATTATATTCTTATTATTTGATTAAATAACAAAACCAGTATAATAAATATACTAGGATTTTTTTAGGATAATTATTCTAACTACACTTACACACACCTCTATCTAATGGATTTAGAACATACTGTTTCTGTGGACGGTGAACTACTGCCTCACGAAACGATGATTGTTCAATTATCTCTTACCACCTCTCATGGTATAAATTATGATGGAAATGTATTTATATGATATATATTATGTTTATATTGTATTTATTCTTTTAAAATTTATATTTACAATATATCTTTATTCTTTTCATGATGTGTAAACCCGATAATTTCATTTGAGGAAGTGTGGAATATCTCCCCCTCAAAGTGATGTGACTCATTCATGCTATACATGGAACGTATAAATGATTTAATTAATGAAAATTTGTAACATATATAACATATATATTATAATGTAACAATTATATACCTATTTATTATTTAGTTTTCATTCCATTAAATATGAGAAATAAATGAATGTAGCATTCATGCGTACGTACAACTTACCGTCTCCATGAATGACGAATTTCATTTATTAAATCCAAATACCATGGAATATTATAAATACATATATAATGGATTTATATGATATATATGACTTCTATATCCTGAATATCATTCTATAGATAATATATTTTTGACAACTGGACAATTAGTAATTATAACAAGATCATTTTTGAATCATGTACCGAACATCGACAAAACAACCGATATGATCTTGAATAATTATATGATTGTTATTGCAAGATAATAAGTCATATAAAAGGAATAATAAACTTAAAAAAGGTTCTTGAAAAATTTTAAATTAACTTAAGTTTATTATTCATGAAGAACACAGATAATATGTGATGATTCAGACTCAAGGTAAGGGAACTTCTTAACCCACTTTCCATTCTTTGGGTTGAACTTATACTTATTGATTATTTCATTCTATGATTACGTTAGAAATTAACTTTTTATATAATATCTTGTATTTATAACTTATTTATTTTTAATTATAATGAATACATATAATCAATCTATTTTATTTACAAAATGATCTTGTAAGGGACTTCGTCTCAATATCTTTTCATTGAGGCATATTTTTATTTATACATGACTTTCTTTTATATGGTGTATAAACTCCATTTGAATTTTACTCCCATTAAATGGTAATATTTTTATATGAATCATTTTTCTAAATGAAAAAAATGAATGTTTTTAAAACATGTGGCGACGATGACCTCTCCGCCACCGTAATCGTTATTTGGCTTCCTATATAAGCCTTAATGTTTTTAAAAGGAAAAGAAATAACTTATTCTCTTTTTGGGTGTTTTTATATTGAAAATGGTTTTTGAAATTGATTTTGTATTTAAATATGTTGAAATGATTTATTGTGATTGAAAATGAAATTTTATTAGTGAAATGTTGATTTTTGAAATATTTTATGTGTTATGATTTTATTATGGTACATGGACATTTGACGGGTGGTTACGTGATAAACCAATGATAGGTGGTTACGTGATAAACCAAATTACGGGTGGTTCCATGAAAAACCAAGGGCATGAGTTTACATTATAACCTCTAATGTATTAGTTATGGAAGTTGACAGTATGGCTATTCCATTTAGTTATATGTGTGGAAGTCGACTATATGGTTATTATATTTAAGTATATTTGCGTCTCAAGATAATTTTATATATTATATTTTTCTTACTATGGGATTTATGGTAATATTTTGGTTACAAAAAGGGTAAGAAATGATCTTATATTTAGTGAAGTTTTATTATACTTCTTAAAGGTAAAAGGTATTACTTTATGATAAATTTTTCATGGTTTACTTATTTTTTTGAAAAAAAAACTATCGATTTTCCTTATTTATGTATCTCTTACTGACCTTTTTATGCTCATCCCAAGTTTTGAAATGTTTTTCACAGGACTTAAAGATGAATAGTGTCCAGGATGTGATCAAGGAAAATTCATTCTATTTAAATCATTGAACTAAACTTGTCTCTTTTTAAAGAGTTGTTGTATTATGGAAATAATAGATAGTGAGTAGAAGTGTCTACTTGTAATATTCAAGACGTTATGTGTAAGTTATAAACTAATTCTCTAAAGCTCTAAACATAAAGAGATTCTCAATGTTGATTGTTAAATTAATTCAAGATTATATAATGTGTAAGGCTGGGGCCTTACACTTTATCATTACTATTTATTCTTCATACAACTTTATTCACTATTATAGAATGGATATTTCTTTATATGTAAATGGTGTTGGCCTACTGAATTGTACTCACACCCTAATTGAGCTTCCTGATTAGTACCTAAATAGACATCATGATAATAGTAAAGGATAAGGTCAATAGACCTATTTTATATGGATGAGTTTGGGATGGACAATGGTTGAGGGAACCAGAAATCATATCAGAAAAAACTTAGGAGGTGTCATTGTGTCTTTATTTTGGGTTTACATTTGAAAATTTAGACATATATGGTATGAAATATATACTTCTTTGGTGTTGGATTTTTTTTCATGTTTTGGTTTATCATGTTATAGTGGTATGTATTAGTTATTGAATTATTTTGGTTTTATATTATCCATTTGATATTGTTTATTTATTTCCACTATTTTATTACTTTGATAAAGAGATTATAGTCTCAATATGATAAATATTTGACACTCTTTATCAGTAGGTATCCTATAACATACTATGAGGTTTACCTGAGGTCACATTCCAACTCGGCTTAGGGCGCTGGGATATGGTACCCAGGTTGCGATGTTACATTCCTCAAATAATGTTTTAAGTAATATTTTAAATTCATTTTTATATATTTTAAAATTATTTATTGTTATTTGTTTTTTATCAGGGATATGATATAATGGTTCTATAGTTATTATTTATTTTTGTGGTTTATTATTATAATGAAAATATATTTATGAAATTAGTTTCATTTCCAGGGGTTAGGTTAGGATGAAATGTTTATAAAATCCATTTAATTTTTAAGGGTTATTCTATGATGAAATATTTTTGATCTTGTGAAACACAATAGTATGATATTGATTAAGTGATGGGTGTGTTGTGAATTATACATCCCTCCAATATATTAGGTATAAATTTAAATCTCATGAGATAAAAAGGACTAGAATGGGGAGTGAACATAGTAAATTAAGGGAATATATCCACTATGATAATCATGGGAGTGAACCTTGAAAATGATGATGGTTTGGGGAGTGAATTAAATTCACTATTAATGTCTTGATTACAATCCATGACTACCGAGTAAATTATTTTCTATGCTTTTGTTTATTCTAAAAATAAATGTCTTATATTAATGTTATGCACTCATGGATTATATTCATTTATTTTTTACGATTTTTGTCTTATTACCTACCAATCTATATTCCATGATTCATGATTAAGATCTATGATATATATTGTATGGTTTTAAAATGTTATGATCATACTCTCATACCTTTTGGCTCTTCTTCCATTTATGTAATCATTTATATCTCTGTTTTTACACTTACGAAGAATTTGAGTTCACCCATTATTTTACATCATTTCCCAAGGTTATAAAGAAATGTATTTTCAATGATATGTATATGAAGTGTTTTGTTTATGAATTATATTGTGGGTGGTGATATAGTTCACTTATGACCCAGTTGTTTATGCATTGAAGTTTCCAATGACACTAAACCTTTGTGGTCTTCATGTTGGTTTTTGTATAATGAAATGAATATTCATCTATTAAGATGTAATATAAATTCATGAAAATCATTAGATGATTTATTTAAACCATGTTTATTATTTATATATAATTTAATATTCAATAATACATTACATATATTTATTTTAAATGATCTTATTTCATTTCATAAGAGTTTTGTTTTTTGGGTTTAAACTGTATAAAAAATGGATGATTTATGTATTTTTATCGAACAAAAAAGTTACTTTAATAATAAGGTAAAAAATTATATAATATTTACAAAAAATATAGTAATAAATATTTTATTAATATATTATTATAATATCAGTTTTAAATTTCCAATTTTCATTAATAATAATAATTTAAACAATTGTTTTCATAGGTGGTTAAACCAACCCAAACTTGAAAAATCCTTAACTCAATTGGAAACTATGGTTATGGTGCTGTTTAAATCAATATAATATCACTAAAACTTAAGAATAATAATAATAATTGGATTTTTTTAGGTTGAAAAAATATTTTTAATGTTTACATAATGTATGAAATCTAACTTAAAAATAAAAAGATTTCATCATCAGGGAAGTAATCCACACATATGTGTGATTAACCTTCATGATTCACAATGCGTAAGAGGGTTTAAATGTGGATATTAAATTAAAATATAAAAATAAAAATTATATTAGATATATTATAATTATTCATTAATCACACTATTCTGGACATCCAATAATGGAGTAAATGAAAAACAAATGACGCCACTTCATATAGGCGGTAATCGGCGTACCACACTAATGATGTTATTTGGTTTTTATAAGAGGATGGAAATGAATAAATATGTTTTATGAAATTAATATAACAAAATCTTATTATAATAAATATATATAATTCATCATATATTTTTTTTATGATAATTTTAAAAGTAATATTAAGAATAAAATCATAAGGGGTAAATAATACTTACATTAGAGACTTTTATTTCCTTGAAATTACTTTGAAATTGAATTTCATAGTATAAAAATGAGTTAATCAAGGCTTATTTTTGTGGAATTAGGTTATAGGGGTAGTATATGGGTTTTTATGGAAAGATTAATTTTAAATTTAATTTTTTTATTGGAGGGTTTAATTGATCACCTTTTATAAGAGAGGAAAATTCAACTTTTGGAAACAATATTTATAATTTATCCATGAAACTACAAAATTTCAATGGATGAAAATATGTGAAATAATTTATATTGGGTTTTATTTTGTAATATAATGGAAATTTTTTTTTCTCCACACACATTTTAGGAATTTTAATGATTTTTCACCATTGTGTTATTATATATTTTTTACTTTCAAACATGGAAACTAGATGTAAACTATGTGATATTATGTTCAATTAAACATATAACATAACCCATGTAATATAATTTTGGTTTTATGAAACAAAATTTATCTAAGATTGAATACAATTAAATTTATAACTATTGTACAATTATATTTAAAATTATAATAGATAATTTTTAGAAAAACATTTTTTTGGAAAAAGGATTTTTGATAGTTTGGGGTTCATTATTTTTATTTATAATTGATTCAAAATTAATTTATTGTTAATATATTTATTTATGTTTTTATAAATTATATTATATCCATTATTTAATGTTTTTAAATTTAATTATTAGATATAAATTTCTTGATATTAAGTAAAGAATAATTTTAAAATAACTGCTTCATCATTATAGGGGTGATTAACATTAATCCTAATAATCAAAATTTTTTACCTAAAAATAAAATTGTGCATATTAAATATTATGAAAATTATAATATAAAATATAATATTTATTTTATTAAATTAAATTTATATGGTTATGGAAATTAATCTTTATTTTATCATGTGTAACACATAAAAACCAATTTTTTTTAAAAAGTATATTTTTATGAAAAGAATTTCTTGATTAGGATATAATTATCGATTAAAATGACACCAATGAGTTCAGAATATAATATTTATTCAAAATGTGTCTATTTAAAAATAAAATATATCACGAACTACATTTAATCATGTTATAATTAATTGTCGAAAACAATCGAATGCAGTTTTTGATAAATCACTATATAATCATTTAAAATGTTGAGCATTGGTTTATAAAGTTATCATTGAATTATTTTTTTAAAATAATCTATTAAATTGAATTTTATAGGATAATGTTTCAAAATCATATAGTTTATTCATATAATCATTTATTTTCATTAAAGTGGAAATATTAATACAATTGGTATATTAAATATTCACCTAACGAACTAATATTTTAGAAAATTATAAGAAAATCATCCTGAGAAAATTTGGATGTGGGGAATATAAAAATTAATTTTTCCTTTTAAAAATTAAATTATTAAACTGTTAATTTTATCTTTTTTAAGAGATAGTGTATAAAATAAAGAAAGAAATTTTAATCAGATTTTTTTTGAAAACTAGCTCATTATAATTATTTACCCTTTAAAAAATGACTATTAATGGCTTACCGTTGTAGTTTTCATTATTTCTTTAATAATAATGTGTTCTTAATAATTTTAGGTTTTTAATGTTGGGTGAAAAATGTGACACATATTGCTAAACATGGTACGCATTTTAAGGGATCCAAAATCTATGTTCCTTACACATTTCTACTAAGCCTCCCACATCTGTGGATTAGAATAAGTCAAAGATAAAAAAATGAAAAAAATTAAGAAATATTTTCATATTAAAAATATGACCCCAACAAATGAAATCCCCTTATCATTGAATTACCCAACATTAGGAAAACATTTTTCGACCTCTTTTACATAAATATTGATTTTATATTGATTTTTTTGATGTTCAAGAAGGTATTATTTCATGGTATTTGGTCCCTCTTTGGAATCGAAATATTCATATATAAATTTCCACTTTTTGTATTCAATACACTATTTTTCTCATCCCTCACAGGTATTAATAGAATATTTCAATTATACATTTATGATACATATGCCACTATCTATCTCTCCAATACCCATATGACAGAACATGTCGCGGGGGAAACCATATTTAAAATACAATTCCTGAAATATGGGTTTACTATAAAGGTGAATATGATACTATATCCAAATTCATTTTTTCCATATATGTTGAAAAAATTAAGAATATAATAATTATAAAAAAACCATATCCCACAAAATAATTATAACTTACATTGATAGTTTATATGAAACCATGTTTATCTTGCCTATATGTTTCTAAGGGTACTTGTTTATAAGAAAAAAATTACCGAATATTTTATCATTTATTAAAGTCATTAAATATTATGATTTATTTAGTACATAAATATAAAATGTTTAAGTGAATTAAACTATTCATTATATCACTCCCAATTAGTTTCATTGATTACTATCTATTGTTGATCGATATTTGGCATAAAATTGACAGCTATTCATCGAAGAAGAATTATTCTCATTTTTAAAGAATGTGATGAGCATACACTTTTTGGAGTATATTCCATTTAAAGTAGAAATAAAAATTAATTTTAATGATTTTAAAAGATTAAATCAATAGTGTCATTTAGTTTTATTGATTCTTTATCTAGGCTATTCATAGTCTAGAGTAACTCATCATTAATTATTGATTTCACATTTCTGTCAAGTTGTAGTGCCTCTTCCTTTTTAGTGGCATCAATTCTAGCCTTATAAATATCTTATACCAGGTTTTTCTATTACTTGTTTTCCTTTTTAGTATTTGTTACCTAAATACGGAGTAAACCATCCAAGACACATGGCTTGGTATAGCTGCTCCACTACAAAAACCATATATTGGGAAGCTACATTCTTTACTGAGGTTTTTATAGAATAATCCATGTATAGGGAATTCATGATCTTTGACATGAGCATACTCATTAACTATTAATAACAAATTACCTTATTCAATATGCTATAGAATACACATTTCTAATATTCGATTAATCCCAAAGTGCATAAAATATGTTGGATGTGATGTATTTAGACACTTATATCACCAAGGAGAGACATGAAAACAAGTTTTGGGATCATCCTTTTCACGTGTTGTTATATAATGTTTTAGAGTAAAAAATCCTCTTGGTATGAATCCAAATAATCATTTTGGAGTAAAACATGATCTAGGATAAATTAATTAACATGATTTTTTCATGATGTGTCCCAATTGATTTGAAACTAAACTATTTCATGCCTTTACAATTGTGACTGATTGAGGAGTAGGGGAACTGTCATATTGGGTATTGGTGTCTTGTGAGGTGTGGGTGGGGGTTATTGAAATTATATCCCCAAATATGTTATATGATGGGAATAAAGAGACTAATTATTTTAGAGGTGTTTATACACACTAGGAACTTTGATAAACACATTGCCAACTATTAGTGATGTAAACCGAAATTATAAAATTTAATTTAATAGAACATATTTGATTTAAGTTATTTTTAATATTATTTGTGGTTATGAAAAAAGATATTGTTTTTATGTCCAAAATTTAACTTATTTTTCAAAAATATTTTGAATCACTCATTTTTTTATTTTTTTTTATTTCAGTCATATTTATATTAGATCATTAGGGGATCATGGAATTAGTTCTATGGTCATGTTGGAGATATTAAGAGAGTACTTGATATATGAAAATATATCTAAATAATGTTTTTTGATATTTGAGGTATAACTCATAGGTTTTATTTTTTTGATAAGTGTTTCTCAATGGATAAAATTAATGTTGATGTAGTGATGTCATATTACTGGATTAGCAATGTTCTTGGGATTTATACATTCTTCAGTTTGGAAAGATATGACCAATTACTCATCTAAGACCATTTAGAGTTATCATATCTAATGACGGTATTTACATAGATAGGCATAAAAATTTAAGGGTATGAGAAGTTCAAAATATACCACTATGAGTTAAGGAAGGGGAAAACTACATCCATTGTGCTGATGTCCACTATATTCAATGATATTTTTTGGGTGTTTTGTGATTTATATTATGTACGAGCAAGGAATTTTCTAAATCATGATGATAATGTGGTTGTTTAGAGATTTAGGTCGTTATGAACTCAAGATAATAAATATACCATGTGTGATCTAAGATTATAAGTGGTTTTCCATGCCATAATGAGCTGTAGATACTACTTTTTTGGGGAAAGGTTCATGGTGTACATGAGTCAGAAAAGTATAAGATAATTTTTCTATTTGAATTATTTTATCATAAAGAAATGGTTATAAAAAATGTATCTTTAAACAATTTATTTTCAGTTACCTGATAAAATAATGAAGGGTAATATTTTTCAACATGAGATACAATGAAAGGGGAAAAATGGGATAAATGGAACGACTGTTTTCGGAATATTTTGAACAAGAATGATTTTACATTGGATAAACATTGCATATATTATTGTGGAATAAGTAATGGAGAGATAATGGACTCATTCAAAAATAAAAAAAATAATTATGATTCCTTAAATGGTAATTAGGCCATTGTAGTATGGTCTATACTAGAGTAATCAAATCTCCAGATAGGAGAAAATGTTGTTGTTTCTCTAATAATGTGTAAATATGTTATTGGTTTGATTAAAAAAACCATTTTGTAAGCTCATACATTGGTATAAAATATGTATGATGACATAAAATTATAGGTTTATTGGGATTGGGTGATAAAAGATATCATATATATTGTCTCTTGATGTTTGGAAATTCAATAAGTGATGGAAGATTATCTAAAATATCAAGGAAAATTTTATTCATTTTATAATGTATACATTTACATGGGAAAAATCATAGTGGATATAAATCCTCATTTAAAAACATCATCCCAACATCTTGATTTGATATGGGTTATTCTGGATCAACATAGAAAATCCTCTTATATCTTACCTATTTGAGACATGAACTCATTAATAAAATCAGAAATGTTGTATATGGATGAGGTGGTTAGACTTTATGATGATGCTAAATCAATCATTTCAAATTGAGACCTATTATTTAATTCACAATACTATTGTTCACTACTGATGTTTATGGAAACATAGTAGAATATGAATATGTAACAACATAATATTATAGATATCTATTTAGAATAGACCATACATACATTATAGAACATTCATTGATCTTCTAAACCGTATTTTTATTCAGTATCGAAAGATTATATATTTTTAGTGATTTTTTTACAACAAAAACTTTCAAGTCTCAATTCAAATACCTCTATTTGATGTGGTGTATAGAAGATTATATCAACCTAAAATTTATTTAATGGAATCCAAAGAGTTCTATCCTTTGAGGAATTACATAGAATAAGAAATTCTGGATCATTTTTGTATAATAAGGAACGGATTAGTGGTAGATCAGATTTAGTAGAAGTATTATACTAACAATAAAAGTTAGACTTTTGGATTGGGGACTGATCCTTTTACCGAGTGACTCCATAGATAAATCATGGAAGGTTTCCAAATAAAATGATGTTGGAACCCTAGTATTTATATATATAATCTATTTTTTATTCAGTTTAATATTCATCCTAATGATATCAATTACCATCGAATAATTTTATAGATCATGATGCAGTCCTTGAGATTCCTAGAACATGGTATAAATTTTTATTACAATATATTACATAATTAAAATTTTCATATCATAAATAAAATGTATCACTAGAATCTAATGGTTTATTATAGAGGGATACTAGCTATATAATAATCTTATCACAAAATAATAAATAAATTTATCCAAATAAAATATTTAAACATTATTTCCTATGATACATCTTCATGCATATAATATCTTGGAGAAATGTGGATATATAATACACAAGTTACCTCAAATGTAAGGTATGGTAAATGGTATATCAATTAGTTATAGTGAACATATCATCAGATCATATATATGTATAAAAACATAGAAATGGGAGAAATAAATGATTAATAGTAGAATAAAATAGAATAATAAAATATGATTATAAAGTATGGTAAGATAGTCATAGATCATCGAATATTATTACAGAATCATAAAATGATGATGAAAATAAAATAAAATATAATATGTGTCAGAAAGATGAAATCAAAAGAAAATAATCATGAGTCATAGACACACAACATAATAGCATGACACATGAATAATAATAGAAAATAAAATCATATGACTATGATAACAACAAAAAAATTTATAAAATATTTTATATTTAATTAATACTCACATATCATAAAATCTATGATTTCATATCACTAAATTAATCCTATAAAATAGTTTAATAAGAATCAATTCCCCTATCTCATGAAATAGTTGATTGAGTATCCCTATCCATATCCCATAATAATCTAAGAGATATAATATTTACACACTATGTTAGAGAGATGTACAATTTTATTTAAAGTCATTATTTAATGGTAATCCATATATATATGTGGAAAATGAAATCAATCATATTTAATATTGGGTAAACCATTAAAATAAAATGGATTACAATACATTTTCAGAAGGTACCACAATATGATAAATTATTAATTGAATAAATGATATCTAAATATCAATCACCTGAAAAATTCATAAAAAAGGAGAACATTGTGTGTGATATTTGAATCAAAATTCAATAGATAAATAGAAATTTAGTTATACATAGGATAATCTAGGGGAATTTGTATAATTTTTTTTCAAAATATTTGGTAAAGATTAAATAAAAATAACGTTATATATCAATTTAAAAATAATTTTCTAAAGGTGAAAAAAACATTTCAAACATTATTTAAAAATAAAAATTTCAATATTGGTTTCTTGAAAAGTAATAAATGTATATATTATAATTTTTTTAGTTTAATATAATATATTTTATAGATTTTTAAAGAGATAAATTTAAAAAAAATTATTAATTGTTTTATGTAATGAAAATTGATAAAAGATATAAAAATAATATATAAATAAATATAAGGGTAAATATAGAAAGATGAAAATATAATAAGTTTCTAACATCCAAAATCTGAGAGGAATGATTTGTGGTGAGAAGTTATTATGATATTGGGGAGAAATATCCAAAATAGAATAGATGTTTTCTCTTATAATGATATTTATTTATCAAGTAAAAAAATATCAAATAATGCTTTTTATAATGAAATGCAATCACGCAATAAAAAAGAGATATATCAAATTATGTAAAGAAGAGGCTCATTTTAAACATCATATATTTGAAAATAGTTATTTAATATGAATCATGTCTAAAAAATAGGAAATTGAGATGAAGAAACCATATAAATTTATTAATCTAAGAATAAAAATACAAGATAGTATTGATTAAAAAATATAATTATAAATCCCATGAATCAAAATAGGATTATTAAATAAAACAATATATCAATGGGGATGAATATATAAATCCTAGGTAAACATGGTTAATATATAAAGAGTTTGACCTGATAAAAGATGGATTGAGTGATGAAAACCCCTAATGAATTTGGAAATTAACATTTCAAAAGACACTGAGAATGAGATCATCAAATTAAACTATACCATTAATCTAATCTGAGCCGTGATAATGAGATTTAACCAGAATAATATATTTACTGTATAATGTATAATAGGTTATTACTAATAAAAACAACTTGAATAATGGAAATTGAGTTTAAGAAACATTACCTAATATTCTCACTTACCCATCCTGGATTTATCTCACAAATTAATCAACCTAGAATTATAATACATATGTATAAAAAATTTTCTAATTTTATTTTACATAACACTTGTAAACACTTTTATATGATCGTTGAGTTCATTCAAGACACCATAAGACCTCTTGTGGGCTTCCACAAATATAAGTGGCTTTTGAATTTCAGCTGGAACCTCAGACAAGTATAGGGGAAACCATACCCTTAATATCAGATCAACGTCAATAACTAGTATAACCAAATTTGTAATAAAACAATCAACTATTATATAAGAACAAATCAGATAAAAACAACATCATAAGAAATATAAAATGGGAAACAAATTATGTTTCATCCACGTCTATCAAGACCTTGACATGCATTGGATCAATTAAGGTAACACATAAAGGATGAAAGTAATATCCAATGTACACTAGATAAAGATTTCAATGGATGTACTGGAATATATAAAAATCCACATTCATATCCACATACACATTATTCTCACAAAAAACCCCATATTTTACCTAGATCTCTAATAAAAAAACCAACACACACATTGGGGTCCCAAGTAAGGGTGTGAATATTAAACCATAGAGGTCACCAACAATTCATCCTCACCTTCAATTAAGAAAAAATATTTGAGTGACATAAGTAAATATTTAAGTAATAAATAAAACATAGGAAAATATACACCATTTTGGGTCATTATCAGCTAATCATGTCATCACAAACACTATTCATATCTGTGGAGATCAATGATGGAAATATTGGGTCACCAAGTACAAAGAAACCATTATTAGTGAGAATATAGTGATCATGGGAGGGAATCAAAATAGACAACCTCTCTTATGAGTTAATCCATCCCTTGGATAACATCACATTATTATGCCTCATACGCACTAATCATTAAAATATTTTAAATAATGGAACAATGTCAATATTCGACCTTATAAATAAGAAAAAAATCCCTTAGGTAAAGGTCCCATCGGAAAACCTCATATTAGAAACCTTAAAGAGTTAGTTAATAGAAGCCATAAAATATCTCTCCCCCACACAATGTGAACCATACCCTGAAAGAATTATTGTATAGAATCCTTACATAAAAACCATCTCACACAAGAAAAATATTGTCAATAATATTGAAAACCAACTCACATGAATAACTAAATATCTAGTTTATGATTCTCTATCATGAGTTTATGAAAAGGTATGTGTAAATCCCTTACCAAGTTAATCACTTATTCTATTACTATCCATCAATTGTTACCAATGTCTTTTAGCGTTGGTATGATTCTCTATACAGACTGATATGATAATCCACAAGGTCTTCTTAGCCCATACCAATCTGAGATATGATACACTATTACCTAGGGGTAAATTACACCATTTTACACATACTAGAAAATTTGGATACAAAAAATATAATAACACATAGATAACTCACAATCTCACATATATTTTATACCATATTATCAAATATGAATACCAAAACATGGTAGGGAAATAATATATCATGTTTAATGGTGAACACCCTGCATTCCTTGCTGTCCAATTCTCATATGACCACAAAAACTATAAAATCATCCCCAAAAATAATAAATAGTGATTTGAAGGGGAAATAAAGAAAAAATGAATCTAGAAGTAACATAGGGAATGGATAATCTAAAACATACAAGGATATAACTTCTAATATTAACCAGAAATATTGTAGATATGATTAGTGGAAGGAAAATATTACAGTGAACCAACTATATTTGTAGATAAAATAGTGAAAATTTAATTTTTATTTTAATTTAACTATTTGATCATTTATTTTAATAAACCTAGAAATAGAATATAATGACATGAACCTTTGTTCATATCATGATTTCCCCTCTAGAATATTTATAGTACATCATGGAATTACCCCTATATAATGATATGATCCCAACTCTATACCATTACAATGAAATTATTCTATGTTGGGAACACTTACAAATCATCAAATCATTTAATGAACTCATATATGTAAATAGAGAAAACCCTTATATATAACATAGAAGCAACCATTATAGACCATATGGATTCCCATAGAAAACCAATGGTCTAACCAACACCTATAACAACTACATATAGGGTAACCCTTATGTATTTAAATGTTAATTATTATGAGTCTTAGGGATATCCTCTATACCCTAGGGATTCAAATATTTGGGATGATTGATGTACTGTTAAATATGCAGAAAATATTGATGTAAGAGTACCCAAACACATGAAGACCCTTATGTATGATGACCCATATACATGGGGACTTTACAATATTATCTTAACTATTATGTTAATCACCATCAAGTCATGATGAACATTTTCTATAGAATAACTAAAAACCATAACTAATATGAACAACACTAATCATTTAGAAACCCATTCATTTCTTTTAAAAATTACATAAATACAAAATTAAAAACAATACACTCTTTAATTTACCATGATTCATCAATTCAACATTTAGAATATGGTTACTTTATTACATGACGTAACATTTATCCCATAACAAATCATGAAACCCATTAAATATGTAGTGATCCCTAATATCCTATTGTAGTGTTCTATTGATTTATAATTCTAGCCCTATACCAATGGGAATTCATAAGATTAAATTCATATCCAAAACCAACAAAACTATAAAATACCTAATTATAAAATGATATATAATATTCAATATAATTTTAAAAAACTATTTTGGAATTCTCTAGATGTTTTAGCCTTCCCTTTTATGGGATTTTTGTCACAAAAAGAAACTACAAATGTCCTCATCCAATAACCTCATCCACTATATCCTCATGTATGAATAATTATCACATTATTCCATATAAATATAATTTTTTTTTCATAATACCTAAACAACAGGAACTATCCAACCTTGCATCAATTTCTCTATTTGAAAACTATATGCATTGGGAAATCTTAAACATTGCCTCCGCCACCAGCATGACATTAACACTATCGATCATCTATGTGAGGTCAATATCATATATTATCATTTGGGATATATTAAAAACATCATGTATACATTTATAGAGTATATTATAAGCTAACAAGAAATCCATAAATCCAATTAACATCACAATCCTGAACAATCCATTTAAATGTAGTGGGAGCTTTCCTTGCCTCCTTAGATATCAATTCCCCAACATAGGTTCTACCAAAAACATGTAGCCTCCCATAAAGAAACCCAAGGTTCATGGACTAGTGTCAGTATATGATCATATCCTACTATGACTGGGGGTTAAACACTTTTGTATTTATTGTTCCCACTCAGTGAAATCGTACACAAAAATTAACCTAATCACTGCTGAATCATTATCCTATGACTAAAATAACAGTGGGAGACAAAATAAAAAAAAGTAGACTCAATAGGGGATACATAAATCAATCCCTAAAATATATTCTTGTTTAAAACCATAGCAAGGATAACTGGTAATCCCATGCATCAAAAATATTAAGCACGCATATACTAAGAATTTCCCTAAGTATCTCAATCATCCTTTAAAATTTACCATCTATCTACAGATGATACTTTGTACTCAACCTTATCTGAGATCCCCAGTTCCCTAGTGTGTCCTATAAGAACCATATAATAAAATAAGTATCTCAATAAAATTCTATGATCATTTTTACACCATAAAGTTTCACTATCCCCAATAGATATAGATTTACCGACCTATCAATTAACTATCTCTCCATAGCTGGAATAAAGCGTGAAAAAATTTTCTGATCAACAACCTCCCTAGCCAAATCATAATCATTAAGTGTCCTTGTAATACCTAAAAAGAAGTTAATTATCACCTATCATCACTTACATACCATCAATAAAATGGGTTTAATTAACTTAATTTACATCTATTTCTCCACTTTCATCCAATTATAAGTAAAATAATCCACAAGAAACCTTGTAATATACTTTCCCATACATAGATAGAAGAAATGGTGACTAATTTCATGATACATATTTTTTCACCATATGTTTACAAAATATCATGAATCACTGGAGTCCATTATCTGTTCCTCCATTGATTAAGTTAGTAACACAACTCTATTATTTATTTCTAACATATTTTCCTCATCTTAAGTCTAAAATTATATTAGACAATCTCCTGTGAGATATTTCCACATCAATGTCAACTATAAATAATGTTCTTGGAAATAATCCAATTGACCTACCATTTTAGAGGTAATTACCAAAAGAGGATAGGTTATAACCCTTGACACTCTAAAAATCTAATTTATCAATCAGTGAGAAAGTATATCAGCTTCTACTACTCATCTGGAATCTGAATATGAAACTTATGAGTCTTTATACAAGGAAAACCAGGTAATAAATTTTACTACCTCAAGGTATATTTCTTTATAATATCAAAGGTCTGGAGGTACATGACTCAATAATTGTAACATCAAATTACCACTTTCAGGTAGTTCATACCAATTGTTTATTGTTTCCCTTTAATTCTGGCACATTTAGGGTCCTTCAAATGGGTTTTGATATTTTAATGAAACAATTTAGGGTTTTAAATAGGGAGATACATTATGGTGTAGGGGTTATGGTGTAGAGAGTTCAAGAAAAGTAATGGATGATTATATAGGGAATGGGTTTGAGGGATTGATTTGGTCTTTTCTTCCATTTTGGACACCCTTATGGAATAGGGAGTTGGCTATATTTTGGCTCTCATAGGACGAGTTCATGGTTCCTATACCATTATAGGGCATAGCTATGGTGTGGTGTAAGTGTTTCATTGTATACGTAACCAATGTAAAGTGGATTTTTGGTGTGTTTTTAGGATTCCAATTGACTAGGAGGGGTAGTATTGTGTCATGGGTAGTTGTTCTTTTGTCTTGGGTATTTTTACCCTTATGAATCATGGTGATAGTGAGCTGTGATGTGGCTTATTTTTTATAAACATAAATTTATCATGCCATTTTAAATTTTAACATCCCCCTTTTAATCCTTACTTTAGTTTTTTCTTTTAATGGCTCCCAGGATACATTTTTCCTCCTCCAATCTCCATCATTCTTAGATAAAATCTTATATTGAAGCATTTGATTCCACTATGATAAGTGATCTATATTTGAATTCAAATACATGGTTTTCTATTCTCCTACTATTTTCTAGTGGAATATCATCATGATATTGATGGATCTTGATGTAATTTTGTAGTACTTATGATTATAGTGATTGTTCCTTATAATCTTCTACACCTTCAATGCTCAATTGGAATTCACCTTTTGAGTGTTTGATTGTTTGATCATGTGATTAATAAATGATGGTTATTTAAGGCTTTTAGATTCAAATGAAACCATGATTGCCTTATTATTTGAAATGATTTTTTAAATGATTTCACAACATTAATTGGTTTCTATAAAGGCATGTTTTTTTGAATTAAAACCAATTTTATTGGATTTTGATGAAAATGAATGATTTTGATGAAATTTTGATTGAATTGATAAATTATTAGGTGAAATGATTTTATGAATGATATTGAGAAAATGAATTAAAATGAAATATTATTCTGAAAGGAACGAAATTGATGAAATCCATAATTTGGATTTGAAATTGAAAAGGGAATGTTGAAACTTGAAAAATGGGAATTTGAATTGTGAATTATGTATTGTTTGGAAGTAAATAATTTTACAATGATTTTACAATATATTGAAGCATAGGTTATATTGGATGGTTAGTGGTATTATAGGACAACAACACTAGGACTATAAATCCTTAGAATCATATTTATAATGAAACATTAAAAAAAATATTGCCAACATGATTTTTTCTTGGCATGGTGTTATTTCAATTGGTTTGAGTTGAATAAAATTTTAAGATACCATCATTTTTTAGGTATGATTCATTCAATTTTTTGGTCAAGATAGGTTGTATTTATTTTAATCCTATTTTACTGAGCCTAGGTTCGGGTTGGATAATGTTTTATAGAGGTTTAATAGGAATAAGTGAATTTTTGTGATAGACCATGTGAATTTAATTTACAACCTCAAAATTTTACACACACTGTAAATATTTTTCACCACATGTCATCATGTCAAGAAATTAGTTTTCTATACACATCGACATTTCACAAAATTATTTTTCACCACATATCGACATGTCACCATAGTAGATTAAACCATGAGTAATTTTTTTATTGTCTTTAAAATGGAGTGATGATATTTCTTTGTAAAATCAAAAAACAATTTATGAATTTTTACACGACATGAAATGAAATTAACCTCAAGTAATTTTAATGAAAAAACATTAAAATTATATCTCTAGTGTTGTGTAACCCTTCAGAATCCCCTCTTCTATGCTAATATATATATAACACTCTCTTCTGCTGCTGATTTATGGGAGTCCACATCAATCTAAAAGTGACCTCACATCAGATCTTGGATATCCAAACCTAGATTTTTAAGGTATGACTTCAGGTTATTCATCATCATGTTAATCCATTACTAACAGATTGTCTAGTTCTTATAAATATAAATTCAAGGAATGTAGTATAATATTCAATTCCCACAATCTTTATTTTGATATGTTCATGGCAATTGTAGAATTGATATAATTATTTATCAATTGATATTCCTAAATTGGGTTAATTAATTTTTCCAATTGATTAATTGAAGTATTGTTGAAATATATAAGTAATTTTGGAATTAATCATGAGATTTATGTGATTTTGAATTATATAATTCATTGGGGGATTAATTATGAGATTTAGGGATTGGGATTTAGATAATTAATTGTGGAATTAATTACAAGATATTGAATTGTTTACTTGAGATAATGAATTTTGTAATTAAATATGTTCTTTTGATGTCACGACTTGAGGTAATTAATTGTGGGATTAATTTTGTGATATTGAGATCATTGATTAAGGTAATTGAATGTGGAATTAATTATAAATAATTGAGATTGTGAATGAGATAATTAATTCTGAAATTTAATTATGTAATTTCATGTTGTGAATATGGATTAATTAATTATTAAGTTATTTAATGTGTTTGATGAATTAATTATTTGGTGAATTAATTAAGGGTAATTATATTATAAAATAATTTTTGAATTATTAATGAATTAGTTTTTATTAATTATTTTTTAATTAATTAATGTTATAAATATGATTAGTTAATTGTTCAATTAACTAATGGTATTATTATGTATAACTAATTATTGAATTAGAAATAAAATTTAAATTGATAATTAATATCTGAATTAATTATGTGATTATGAATGGTAACATGGTCATTCGAGTATGAATTAAATAATGAGAACATTCTCATTCTAATGTGTTTTTATGAATGGTAACATGGCCATTCAAGTATGAATTAAACAATTGGAACATTATAATTCTAACTTGTGTTTATGAATGGTAACATGGTCATTCAAGTATGAATTAAAGAATGGGAAAATGGTCATTCTAATGTGTGAAGTGTGAATGGTAACATGGGAATTCACATATGAATAAAATAAAGAGAACATTATCATTATAAAGTGTAAAAATAAATAATGGTAACAATGGAATTAGGAGACATTATATCCCTCAGGTATACTACGGGCTCTGGCACGAGCTGATGCTAGAATTGAAGTATGGATGTCTATGAGAACCCAAGGAATTTATGTGGTTAGATAAAGGATAATTTAATAATGTGACAACTATTTATTTATTCATTGTACTTATTTATTAAGACAACTACATAAACATTTATTTAATGGAATTATTTTGGACATCATTGGTGATGGCCTTCTGAGTTGTACTCACACCCTAATTGGATTGCCTGATCGGTACCCAAATAGAAATAATTGTTGTAGGACAAGTTAAGGGTAGCGGTCCTATGTTAAATTGGTGATATGGTATAAATCTTGTATGAGGGAAATAGACGTGGCTTGTAACCCTCTTAGGAGTCATCTGTGTCTTTTTTTTTCATTTTAGAAATAGTAAAATTACATTAGAATGGAATGTTTTATTCTTTAGTTGGATATTTTGTCCTTTATATTGATATCTTGATATATTGGCATTATTTATGGTTATATATGATTCTGATACTGTTTATCTATTTTCTCAGGTGTATTACTCTGATAAAATATGGTATAGTGTCTCCATGATCGACTTATTTGACCCTCACTGATAGTCGAAAGCCTACGGTGTACAAGGAGGCATGCTTGAGGTTATGTGATCGACCATCTCAGGGAACCGATGGGTGGTACTCAGGTCTGGACATTACAAAGTGGTATTAGAGCCCATTTTTTTGTCTTAATATTTGGGAAATGTACACATGAGACTAGGAAGATCCAATGCATGGACACAATCTTTTGTATGGGAGTTGAAAACCCATCCACATAGGAAAATCCAAGTACCCAGGATGGGATTGTTGTTATTTCTGATTTTTGTTATAGATGAATATTATTATGTAACACCCCAAGATTTTTATGAGATAGTTTTTTTAATGTTGTTGTATTGTATGTTACACTAAGATAATCTTTCACTAAATAAAATGTCTAAGATTTTGGTATATTAAAAATTGTTCTTGGATAGTGTTATACAAAATTTAGGGTTCTTTTGATAGATTTTATTTCATGCAAGACTGAGTTTAAGTGAAGAACTAAATATTATTATGTTACCTTACAATATAGAAATTATAATGGTGGGAATGAATAATATTAACTAAATATTGAAAATATTCTTTACACATGTGTAACACCTCAAACTTTAATGGTACGTTTCCCTTTGAATAATGCAGTAGCTTGCGTTGTACACAACTTAGAGTTTTAACACACTACGACCAATCAAACTAGACTTTATGAATAGTAATACCAATTTTTGAAATTTTATAAATTTCATTTTTCAAAATGGACTTCATTTTTGGATTCGGAATATCAAAATTAGCTTATGGTGAATTTTTGGTATTTTTAAGAAAATTTTCAATTTATGATGAATAGTGAAAACACTGTGTTATTGTTTAAAACCAAATTTTTATTTAAATAATTAGTTAATTTAATTTAATTTATTTTAGATCAAAATATATACATAATAACTATATATTTTAAACGTAATTCATTGGAGTCATTTTATAATAAGTTTATATATTTAAAATTTTATTGAACTTTTTACTGTCTTTTACCCACCTTCTAGGAGCTTTTTCAAATTTGAATAAAACTTAATTTTACCTCTTCTATGAATTGAATTTCAAAAATCTGAAAGACACGGTTGAAATAAGTAAGTAAAATGTTGTTCAATAAGATGACAATAATTTTTGGTGAATAGTAACTTTTGACTTTTATTTACCACAGTTAAAAGTAAATAGGGTATTTAAAGATAAAAATGATATTATAATTATCCCAAAACATGTCCTAATTATATTGGACAAGTT
Organism: Viscum album; assembly: GCA_963277665.1. Classification (NCBI taxonomy): domain Eukaryota; kingdom Viridiplantae; phylum Streptophyta; class Magnoliopsida; order Santalales; family Viscaceae; genus Viscum; species Viscum album. The sequence continues at coordinate 1,297,396,567 of OY728140.1, read as the reverse complement.
TAATTCGACCAAAAACAAACTTAGGAATAAAATATGATCCTTTTTGGTCCATATGGATTAGATTAGGACATTTATTATTATTTTCTTTAAAGAAGAGTTAAAAGAGTAAAATTTAATGATTAATAACTAAACCATTTTTAATATAAGGTTATACACAATATAAATTCGTCTATAAATATGAATTATAAAGCTAAAAATATTTAATACATAATTGTATTTTTTTTATAATTTTAGACATTACATAATTTAATTTATTTATGACACAATGATGATGTAGTAATTACCTTATTAATGAAATATTAAAATAATTGATATTTTAAATATCAAAATAAATGTAAATTGAGACTTTTGATAAATTACAAAAATTTTCTAGGTTAATATGACATGTTAGGGTTTATTAAATATATTTTATTTGAAGTGATAAAGTTTTTATGGCTTTCAAAAAAAATCAAATACTAAATAGTGTCAAAATTGACATAATTGAGTTTTTAAAACAAATACTATACTATTAATTAATATAATATTATTAAAAATATATGGTTATGAAAAAGAGATTAGATAAAGTTATATATATTAATAATTAACACCTTGGGGTTCTCTTGTCGTGTTATAGTAAGTTTATTAACCATATAATATAATAATACAAAGAGACATGGTAAATGTCAAACTATTTAACTAAGAGTTAAATCTAAAAGATAAGGTTAATATGGTAACTTAACCTATAAAAAACCTATTTGATGAGATTTTTTAGACCCATCCCCACCTTATCCTCTAAATAAATAATTTTGGATCCATTATAAACCGAAAATGATTTTATTATAAAATAATATTTCAACCTTTTCCTAAAGTGACCCCCACCTCTCTTATAAAAGGGCACTTCCCCTTCTCTTAATTTCACACCTCCAAAGCCATTTGGGTCGGCCAACCCCTGACCAAATATCCTCCCAACTTCCCTCAAATAAACCTATATTTCTTACTTTGATCAGAAAGCCAACCTAAAGAGCCCTTTTGATCAACTCAAAAGGAAACACCTGAAGAAGAGGTAATAATTTCACCACCCTCTTTCATGTTTTTTTTCTTCTTCCACTTCCTCTTTCCTTGTTTTTTTCATACCATAATAATAAATCTATTAAATTGTACATACTATTATATTTTTATAAATATTCTACAACCATATTCGTTATTCTATCCATCCTATTAATGACAAAGTCAACATATATGCGTACGTACGACTTACCGTCTCCACGTCGTGGTGTAGTTTGTTATTCAAAAACTTAATTATTTGAATAGGTATAATAACGAGCCTAACTAATGTAAATAAAAAAATAACATGTTTATGATTCTGTATATATGATATACCATCAAATTACAGACAATTTCACCATCAATATTATGATATTGTCGCCCGTGCGTCCATACGGATTACTGTATCCACGAACGCGATGAGATTCATTCCTCATCGTAATCATTCAAGAATAATTTTCATTTTATTATTAACAATAATTTTTTTCACCATAATATCATTCATTATAAGAATCAAATAACTCTTATCCATAACAAATATGGATTAGGTAACCAAGCATGTAAAGGAAAATGAATCAGTTAACACCCGAAATGATGAAACTACTGAAATATTATTAACAAAGAAATATTATAGAATCATATATGATATCATATTTATGTATATAGAGATTATATAATTTAATAACAGTGATTGAAATATTATACAATAGGTTAAAATACCATTGGACAAGGAAAAGTACAAGGTAAGGGTTAAATCTACAATCTCTTTACTTATCTGAGGTTGTTAATACGTAAGTATCTACTGGGAACTCTTTATCATCCACATCCATGTTTTCTTAAAAATATAATTCAAAATACTATTAATATTTACTAGACTATGGGTTAAATTAATTTACACCCTTATTTTACCATATATTTTTATAAATGAATGTTTCCAACCATTTCCAAACAAAGTACTTTATGACCTTTTCGACAAAATTAAGGCAAGAATGTCTTTTTTAACTTATATGGCAGGTGCGACTATTTTACTTCGTAATAAAATCATCTAATCTTCCCATAAAATCATATAATAATATTTTCCAAATAAAAATTTTCTTTTATTATTATATGAATTGTAAATGATTTCAAAATAGAAAGAGATATTTCTTTAAAAAAAAGTTTTGATTTCATCTATGTCAACATCCTTTGATGGATTTTAAGGTTGTTTGAAGTTGATTTATTATGATAAAAATCTTCCATATTATATTGAAGATTTTGTGATATGTTTGACTGTCGATGTTTTATTTTTACCCCATTCATGTTTTATGGATAAAGTATTGACATTTCGTATGCAAGTTTTAATACAAATGTTTATGTTACTTTTAAACCTTTTCATATAAGGAATAAATTGGACTTACCAAGTGATGGGTAGAGCCCTCTATAGATCCTCAATGCATTGTTAGGTCTCATGAGACAAACTAGTGTATTGTCACATGGCATTGAAAAAATTTTATTTGTAGTATTGGCACAAGGCCTTGACTATTTGGTTATGAAGTCTGACATTATACATTCCATCATTATGAAATTGGCTATTTATATTGCATGTGATTATTTGACAAGTAGAATATCGATGTGAATAAGTAAATGTAATTATTAGATTTATATTTTCCAAATTATACAAAATTTTATGTTTAAAAGTATTATGTTTTAGTCTTATACAATTTTTTAAATGTTTATGCTTATTTATGAAAGTTTCTGCTATATTTTTATCCCTACTGAGCATCTGAACCCACCCCTTTCTATGTTTTCTTTTTCCTAGGATGCGAAGAAGTATATTATTAATGTCATATATGGATATTATAAGGAATATGAATGTATTCAATTGAGAGAATGTTGTGGTTGTTTTTCATTTAATAATGTAATATAAAACTTATGAATGTATCTAGTACTTCCTAGGCTACTACATTGATCGGTCTTTCGGGATTTGATCCCTTGTGATCATGCCAATGTTATGTAATAATGCAATGACACTAGGTAAATGGGATCGGGGAATTAAAACATTTATATATAATTAATACATTGCTATAAAATTAATTATAAATGAAAATAAATCCTTTTTTAAATAAAAGTAATTTTTTTCTAAAAAACTATTTAAATTAAAATAAGTTAGTTTATAAAATAATAAAATCAATGTCGAGGGATTTAATTAATGAAATATATATATATATATGTATATATATATAATATTCAATATAATTTATAAAATTTATCATATATGTTTTCTAAACATGATATAAGAAAAAAATCATTTTTTCAGATAAAAGTGGTATTTTTAAAAATATATAGTTTTGCCTCCATTTGATGGTGCAACCATTTTAAATCAATTTTTAACACATTTTTAAATTCTATTTGAAAAAAATAAGTTTCTTACTTGAAATCTGAGTATCAAAATTTTCTTTGGATGAGTTTCAAGTTTTTTTCTGATAAGTTCCACGTTTTGATGAATATTAAAAAAATAATGCATTTTAATTGAGAGATACTTTTTCGTAAAGTTTTTTACAGTGTAAAATTATATATTTTAATTTTTTAAAGTTTAAAAAGATTATATGTTTATTATATAATATAATTTAGGTCATTTAAATTAATTTTATGTTGAATTCAGATGAAAAAACATTTCAATCTTTTACATTTTTTATCTTTTGAAACACATTTTCTCATTCAAAAAATGAGTTTTAAATTAATTACTAAAACTTATTTGTTTGGAATTTTGAAAACTATATTCAATAATTGGAATAATTGGGTTCAAATTATGTATATATGATCTTTTTATTTTAGGGCAGTATGGATAGTAACTTCAGTAATTTTTACTAATATGGTAAAATGGTAAATCGAGCAATTAAGGGTAAAACAAATATAATAAAATAACCCAAAATATTATTCTAATATCATTGTATGAGTGTATTTATACATAATTCATAATTGGGTCTAAATTTTATCTTTTTTTATCCAATTTTATGGGATTAAGATATTTAATATATTTTATCTATATAAAAGTTAAATATGTCTGAGTCAAATTTTAATAGCTATATCATTTTCAAAATAAGGTTATACAAAAGATATGTTCAACAATAAATAATAATTTTAAAGATAATTTTTTTCCTTTATCATAGTTTATTTAAATGTTAGGATATAAATAATTTCATTAATGTCTTATACAATGTTGATGAAGAAAGTATTTAATTAATGAAAAATAAATAAAATAAATTTAATTAAAATAACAATTACCATTAAAAGATAAAAACAATTAAAAAATATATTATTTATTGATTATATCTAGGCCATAATCATCAAAGGGTCAAATTATTGACCATTTGGAGCCACATAGAATAGATTATTACACTTATAACATTTTATCTAAAGTAATGTTAAAGTTTTCATATTCTTGTTTAAATAAATATATAATTTTTATGTAAGATTTTATAGAATATATATTAAACTGTAATTATTATTATAAAATATATAAGATTTATATTTTTCATTGTATTTTATTTTTTATTTTACCCAAAAACAAGTATATTAAATAATTACACAAAACTGATGTAGTAATTATTTTATTAATGAAAATATCAAATTGATGTTATTAAAAATATTAAAATAAATATAATTTGGGATAATTAATATATAAAATGAATTTTATTGATTACCTTATCCCCATAGGGATACAATGAAATATGTTTTTTGAGGATTACATATTATCTTGATATTTTTAAAAATCAAAAAATTGATTTTTGTCAAAATTGACACTACTGATTATTTATCAAAATAATGTATAATTACATTATTTAAAAATATTATTTTTTAAAATATATATAATAATTATTATATGGTGGAATATGTTCAATATTATTCATTTATAGTATAATTTACTTAAAATAATAAAATATTACACCCCTTTAATATTGAAATATTTGTTACCGTAATTAGAAATTAAATAGAGTAACTAAGTGTTAATTAATAGGACAAGGTTTAAGTTGATAGAAAAACATATAAAAAATTTATTGGTTGATGATATTACAAGATAATCTCAAAAAAATAGAAAATATGTCATTTTGGAAGTTTTTCGGTGGGCTTCTATTTTATTTAAAATTAATATTTTTGGAGATCCCAAAAGTGCCACTCACCTCAATTATAAAAGGAACATCCTCTCTAACTTATTCAATTCAAATTTAGTCTTCAATATAGTCCACAACCTTACCAATTACCTTATAAACTTCTTTATTCACATTATATGGATTATGGTCTTCTCAAAATACCATCTCTAGTGCTTTTAAGAGTAGATCTAGATAGAGCTTGTCTAAGAAGAGGTAATCTAATCTACGGAATCTTTCATACTTATTTCTCATTCTACTCCCTCTTCCATATTAGTTTCTATTATAAAGTAATTAATAAAGTATAAAATAAAATATGATATGTAATTATAATTATGGAAAAAATATATTATACCCTCTATCTATCATACAAAAAACCAAATCACCATGCGTGCGTAAGTACAACTTCCTATCTTCACGCCAAGGTGTAATATATTTTTCTCAAAAACCTTACATGGATGGATATAATGATATTAATATTTACTATATATGATTAATATAACAATATTTTTATTCTATAACAATTTCTATACCATCCAATTTCATACTATTACATAATCAAGGGAATGATATCGTCACTCATGTGTATGTATGACCAACCATCTCCACGATGTGATGTAATTCATTCGACACTATTTGTATTAAAGAATGATTATATATATTTTTTTAGAATGAATAAATATGATATATATTATATTAATATTATTCTAGAAATTATCTAACTATAACCTAATAAGAGGAATATGAACTAAACCAGAAAAACAAATGCACAAAAATAATGCCGAAAATACACGAAGGATGAGTTATAACGTTATTAACAAACAGGTAATAATATAATCACTTATGTTATAGAAAAATGAATATGATTCTAGAAAAATTTAATTATATTATTTTAACCCTTATACAAGAGTTTCAGAAACGTTTTAAGGAGCCCATACATTTGGTAAGGGATTATTTTTTCTCTTTTTTTTCTATGGGACATATTTCTTATATAGAACCTATTTCTTTTGTGGGGTGTTTATGATGACCATAAATATTGTTATTATTCTTATTTTTATGTTTATGGTATTAAAATATGTATATAATCTTATTTATTTTATGATGAATATTATTTGACTAATTACAAAGTGTTAAGGGATTATTTTGTCTCACTTTTATTTCTATGGGACATATGTCTTATACACGACCTATTTCTTTTGTGCGGTGTTTATGCTACCCATGAATTATTTAATTATTATTATAATAAATTTTATGGTATTTAAATATTCATATAATCTTATTTATATTACAAGGAATATTATATGATTTATTATAATGTGGAAAGGGATAATTTCATAATCTCATTATTATCTGAGATTGCTTTACTGTGGATTATTTTTCATCCATGTGCATGTTTTATAAAAATGATTTCATAAAATGTTTTAATACTCTATGATGTATTTTTAATTACATTTTTACCCATTTTATAATTTTTACTTAATGTTTTTAAAATACTCATTCATCATTTTCCAAATGTACTTTTTGACTTTTCTGAAAAAAGTACAAGAAGATTATTTTTTAAATTTTACGACATGAATAGATTTTTATGCTTTCAAAACACCCTATTTAAATGAACCTTCCCTTATAATATTGCATTATTATTTTCAAATAAATTATTATCTTATAAAATTTTATGGTATTTTAAGGGAAAATAACTTTTTCAAAGACACAGATATTTTTATCTAGAATTAATTTCAAGTGTTATATCAAAATTATTTTCCATCAAAGATGACATTATTTAATAGGGTTATGTTTAAAGTATACTGTCACTATTATTCATATTTTTATTATGTTAATGGGGGGATTTTATTAATGAAATCCATTTTTAAATGGATTTTGTAATGAGGAAATGATGTTTAAGAAACCCATTTTATTCAATGGGTTATGATATGATGAATGATTTATTACTTTTCGGAACACGTAAGAATGATTTAATTATTTGATGGATAAAAGCTATATCCGTATCAAATTCATTGGGTAAATATTTATATGTCATGATATAGACATTAATATAATTCGATATGATCTGGGATTAGTAATAAGAGGTTGAAATGTGAAATGTTTTTTGTTCAGTAATACAGGGATGAAACAATTTATAAACCTAGTTTAGTAATATATGGTAGCAATGGTACTTAACCCAGTTCAGTAATACCGGGTTCGAATGATGATTGAAATCAGTTTATTAAAGGAATTTTTCCAATATAATGGTCATGTAATTGATCCTTGAAAAAAATGGGAATGATTTCCAATACTTGTGTGTTTTCGACAATTCGATGTTTTTTACCAATGCTATTTTCCCATAGCTTATGTTCCCCTATTATTTAATCCTTATGAAAATCCAATATTTATGTAATTGCTAACTATTATGATATATGTTATACATGGTATGATTTTTAAAAGTTATGTTCATGTTTTTACATTTTTATGTTTATGTTTTTTTTATTTTTTTCCATGTTTACCATTAATGAGCATCTGAGCTCACCCTTTTCTAATGTTTTCTTTTCCAAAATATTTAAATAAAGGTTTTAGGTAGGAAAAATAAAGGATAATATATTTATTGGATATGTTTAAGGACATTTAAACAAAATAGAATAATATGTTCCATGTTTCCAAAGGTGATAAACTAATATAGTATTTAGGAATTTGTTTTTGTAATGTATTAAGTATTCCAAAAAATAAATTTAATGTCCATGTACATAAATTGTGGGTATTTAGAGTTGGTATCATAGAGAATGTTTAATTAACCTTTTTGAAAATCAGATGAGAAAACATTAGTGAGATACCTAGAGATATTTCTTAGGATATGAATTGGGATATCATTAAGGATAAGTCTTAGTATGTGTTACAATCCTAGAATATGGGTAACATTCATTAATGACCTAGGAGTAATCCTAATGTGTAATTTATAGAAACATTATTTTTAATTTACCTCTGTTACATTATTTTCATCATTGATAATGATTTCTCACACTTTTCTTTCTAGTCTTAGTCAATATACGCAACTAGATATAAAATGGTTAACATTGAATGTTTCAGATGCAGAAAGTTAAGTACTTATGAAAATTTATTTCTTAAGTGAAAATATAATGAATATAATCATGAAGGTTTTATGATTATTGGTTTTAATAATGAGGATAAAGATATTTTAAATAACATGTGAAATTTATAATATGTTCTAGAATTATTGTTTACATTAAACCTAAAGGATTTGGTTAGATTAAGGTTGAGGAACCTTAAAACATTATTTATTTTTTAGAAATGACTAATATTACAGATCATGAGTAATTGTTTAAGAATAATGATATATGATTAAGGTGTATATGTTTTTGAATTAAATGATTATTTTATTTTAATCATGAAACATATAAGTGATTTCTGTATAAGTTTTTCATTAAGGATTAGAAATGATATTTTGAATAGTTCTAAGGACCTAGAAAAGTGATTTAAGGGTAAGGCAATATATTTGGAGAAGACAAGATGAAGGGAAAGATAACTCTTAATATTTACATTTTGTAATGATAATGATATTTGGATATAGATATATTGGATATGAATAAGTAAATTGGGTGATATTAGTTTTTTGGGAACTAATTATTTATTGGTTTTGAGGAGGGTTATGAAATCATGGATGAAGTATACATCTTTTTTTTGTGACATAACGAATATATCCAATAATATTTAGAATAAGAAAACATGCATGTTTTCAAAAAGGATATATAATAATTTAGATTATTACCATACTCAAGATAATACATGATGAAGGTGTTCACAAGTTTGTAATGTGACCAACAAGAGATACTTTTTGATATATTGAAGATAATTCTTAAGTCATGTTAGGTCACTTATTTCTAAATTGTTGGATTTTCTGATTTAAAAATATTTATAAGGATATCAATTTATGGAAATTTTAAGTTAAACGTTGGATAAAGTTTTTTAGAATAAATTTTTATTTAACTATATGGTGACTTAGGTTAATTTGATAACTTGTGCACAAATTTGTATTGGGGTAAAGATAAATGGAATAAACTATAATTATATTTATGGATCACATGATCTACGAATGCTTTACTAATAAAAAAATCAAATTAATTTTTTGTATAATATATGAAGTGGAAATATTTCAAAGAAAAATATATGGTGAGATTATATTGAGATCAATTAAGTATATCTTCACATGAAAATTATTCAAAATTAAGAAAAGGGGTCACGATTCAAAAGGTTTTCTAATTATCAAAAAATTTTATGTTATAAATGATCAATTCCATGATTATTTATTTTATTGTTTTGTGACAAGTAACATTCTCTGAATCATGCACTTTCATGTGATCTGTGATCTTTATCAATCTCTTTTATTATTTACTCTTTTCCTCCATACCCAAATATTCACCTATGTTCTCTTACTAAGAGACCAGTTTAAGATTTACTTTGGTTAATTGTTATTTCCCAAATATTACTTTTTTAAAGGAATTTTTAATCTTTGTTTTTATGATGTGGGTTTTTATGAAATAAACTTTCAAGTATTAATCCTTTTATAACCTAAACAAATTTCGAAGGAGAAATTCATTTTAAGGGGGGTAGAATGTAACACCCCAAGGTTTTTATGAGATATATTTTTTAATGTACTATGTTGCATGGTACTCCAAGATAAGCTTGCCCTAAACGCAATGCCGACTTAGATTTAGGTATACAAAACACTATTTTTGGATTGTTTTACATAGAATTTCGAGTTCTTTTGATTGATTTCATTTCATGCATATAGTATACCACCTTTTTATGACATAAACTTTCATTACATTTTACAAAACCGAGGATCTTTAAGGCTTAGTGTCTTGGAAACCAGGAACTTTAAACATGAAAACATAAAAGATTCTTCTTAAACACTTGAAAGGCTTCTCCTCATTTTAATCCTTGGTTCATTAATGCATCTCATAACTTAGGGACATACATCAAAAGAAAAGGTGAGCAGAAGGACCAGTAAGGGAAACAAGAGAAACATTTTACATGTGAACTTGAGATACTTCAATAAGGTCATGAAAAGAACATTAAGGCATGAGAAAGAAATCATGAGGCATATCATAATAAAAATAACATTTTTTTATAACTTGAAGATGTGGCTGCAACATTTAAAATTGACAATCATTTCGTTTCACCAAGGTCCATCCCCAAGGTGTCATTAAAACTTACCAATTTTATTCACCAAGGTATCAGTCTAAAAAGTCATCTCTAGAGATTAAGTCTTTACCCAATGCATTGGATCGCTATCTGGGCGCACCCTTGACATGTATTTATTATCATGTGAGCCACATATATCATCATCAATCATTTCATAAACAACCCATATAGCATAAAATAAATGGGTTTCATTTCTTAATCATAACGTTTTAAAAACTGCTTTAATGACATGATCATTATGTCACTTTAAACCCACGGAAAAGGGAAAGCGGGTTTAATGTAAGTAAATCCCAGAATAGAACATTTTGATATATATGTGAATACCCCTAAAGAAATAAGAGCTTTGAGTATTCACTTAATAACATAAAATAATTTTTAGATAAAGAGGGAGGCATTTTGAGACGAAAACTATGCAGCATAACGTCTACGATACATGGTTTTAGAAAACATTAAAAAAAGAGGGGACATGGGTCAAACACTCAAAAATGATACATAAAACAGTAGGGGAACATAATATATAGTATTTAAGAACATGGTAATGAAATTTGAATGATATACCATATGAAACGAAGAACTTGAAAGGAAGACAAAAATAAGATTTCTCTTATGAGAATTCGGTAGCCTAACAGCGTCACTTAAAACTTCCAAAAATGGATTGACGAGATCAAATAGGGTCTCTAATCATATGAACATAAATGATAAATATGATAGATATAGAGATCAAACCCCAACATAATAAAAAGAAACTTGAAAGACTTTACATGAAAGTAGATCTTGAAAATGAGAAGGGTGAAAGAACCCCTTAGAAATTCGGCATCCTAACAGCGCCACTTAAACATCAAAAAAAATGAATTGATGAGATCAAATAGGGTCTCTCATCATATGAACATAAAAGATCGGTATGATAGATATAGAGATCATACCCCAACATAATAAAAAGTAACTTTAAATACTTGACATGAAAGTAGATCATGAAAACGAGAAGGGTGAAAGAACCCCTTAGAAATTCGGCAGCCTAACGACACCACTTAAACTTCAACAAAAATGAATTGATGGGATCAAATAGGGTCTCTCATCATATGAACATAAAAGATCAGTATGATAGATTTAGATATCATACCCCAACATTATAAAAAGGAACTTGAAAGACTTGACATGAAAGTAGATCTTGAAAATGAGAAGGGTGAAAGAACCCCTTAGAAATTCGGCAGCCTAACGGTGCCACTTAAAACTTCAAAACACTGAATTGAAGAGATAAAATGGGGTCTCTCATAATATGATCATAAAAGATCAGTATGATAAATTTAGAGATCATACACCAACATAATAAAAAGGAACTTGAAATACTTTACATGAAAATAGATCTTGAAAAATGAGAAGGGAGAAAGAATCCGTTACAAAAATTTCGGCAGCCTAACGACACCACTTAAAACTTCATAAAAAGAAATAATGAGAGTAAGAGGGGATATCTCATTATGTGAACATGAAAAGGAAATTAAGAGGAGTATAAAAGAACACCCTTTAACATAAGAACATGTAGGATACAAGAAATTACATAAAGAAGATTACTTAAAAAGAAAGAGAGAGGTCGGATCCCTTACCTTAAAACGGAACTCTTAAAACTCAATGGTTGGGACCTTGAGGGCTTGGGGGCACCTTGAGAGGACTCCTTGGGAGGTAATGAGACCAAAACTTCGTTGGGGGAGAGTGGGGAGTCGAATTGATGAGAGGATGTCTTGGTATTTATAGGGAAAGTGAGGGAACAAGGCATTAATGGCCAAGGGACACCTCAAAAGTGCTTTTCTCAAAACCATGTGCTCTCCCATGGAATTTACCATGGAGTTAGGCCACATGGGGCCCCCAATACAATAATTCATCACCTTTGGTCGAACAACTCTTAAAATATCTCATGACATCACCATGACACAGTTATGATGTCACTAAACATACCGAAACCCTAAAACTATATTTTTACTATTCACTGAAAATTCAACTTTCTCAGAAAAATCCCAAAATTTCACATTAACCAAATATCAATGCTCTGATTTCAAAAATGAACTCCATTTTATAAAAATAATTTTCTAAATATTTTAAATTTTATTTTTAAATAAATACACTATTCACTGAAAATTCATTTTTTTTCAGAAAAACCCCCGAAAAATACCTTAACATAATATCGATGCTCTGTGTTCAAAAATGAAATCCATTTTATAAAAATAATTTTCTAAATATTTTTAATTTAATTTTTAATTAAAAACACTATTCACTCGAAAAAACTAATGCTTGAATAATAATTTATGAAACCGTTATTTAACCATTTTATTGAATCACATTACTTAATCAAGGTGCCTAGATTATATTAATACTTTCATTAAGTGAGATTACTAATCCATTTGGTCACATTACTAATCCTAAGCATAAAATCACTATTCATAATTTACTATTCATCAAAAAACAAGTTGATCTTATTAGACTCTAAATTTCTTACTGAACATAATTGTAGAAGACCATTTTTCAAAAATCGTTACACATTTTTAATTATTTAAGGTTTACATAAACATTTTTACAATATCCTTTTTCTAAAATTCATCAAAATATGCATACTATTTTTATCCGGTCATTTGAAAATTCATAAACTTCATAAGAAGAAATCCCAATTTTTATTTAAAAAAAAGGATTACACAAGGCAGTTACGGTCTCCTTATATAGCCCCTTATCACACCATCATAGGACCTAAGTGTAAGGTGTGCTAAGGTGAGAGAATCTGGGGGAGGCTCGGCCAACATCGCATGAGTAGTAATTTCTATTAGTTTGAACTTCTCGCAAAGGCGATTCCGTTCTAGTTTCACACGATGAAGTTCAGCTTGGGTTTGGTCTAGAGCAAAGCCCAGTGGTGCTACCTCCTTCCCAAGTTTTGTTAGATGGGCTTCGATCGGTCCAAGACTACTGGGTGAGGCCATCGAATCTTCTTTCTATAATAATTAACCAATATTACTTGTATTTAGAGACAATAATCAAAACGTTTAGTTTCCAACAGTCATATTGACCAATGGTCATATAATAGTCAAAACACAACGGTCTCAGTTTAATTATAATCATGTTATCAAATGAAACATTTTTTTGAGTATAAAAATAAAATAGAATAACACACAAAATTAGGAAACAAGATTTATTCAAAATTTTGGGTCGTTACAATGCAAGACTGAGTTAAAGTGAAAAACTAAATATTATTATGCTTCCTTATAACCTATACATTATAATGGATATAATAAATAATATTAACAAAATTATGAAACTATTCTTCATAAATGTATATATAATTAAATATTTGGTGATTAATTAATTATAAATGAAAATAAAACCATATTAAAATAATTAGAAATGATTTTCTGAAAAACTATTTAAATGAAAATAAGTATGTCTATAAAATAATAAAATAAATATTGATGGATTTTATTAAAAAAAATATATCTAATATATTTGATATAATTTTTAAAATTCATTTTATATGGTTTCAAAACATGACATAAGAACAAATTAAAAATTTCAGCTAAAAGAATAATTTTTAAAAAAATGCAGTTTTGATGCCTTTTAATGGGGTACCCATTTTAAAACATGTTTTAACAACTTTTTTTTTGAAAATATAAACTTATTATTTAAAATTTGAGTATCAATATTTACTTTGGTTGGATTTTTGTATTTTTCTGATAAGTTTCACATTCTGGTGAATAGTAAAAAAATAATACATTTTAAATGAGAACTAATTTTTCGTCAAATTTATTTATAGTGTTAAATTATATATTTGAATGTTTTTAATGTGTAAATAGATTATATTTTTTTCAATTAGTATAATTTATTTAATTTTCATTAATTTCACATTGAATTTAAATGTAAACGTATTTTAATATTTTGAATGTTTTAACTTGTAAAACACATTTTATCATTCTGACAATGACATTTTTTTAAATTAATTACTTTAAACTTTTTTTTGAATTTTAAAAAAATTAGTCCATAATTGGAATCATTGGTTTGAAATTTTGTAAATAGGTTCTATTTATTTTTGGTCATTATGAAAAGTAACTTCAGTAATTTTTATTAATACACTTAGAAGGTAAATTGATTAATTAAGGGTAAAAATACTATTATAAAATAACCAAAAACATATCCTAATATCATTGGATGAGTGTTATTTGACATAAATAATCCTTGGTTATAAATTTTATCCTTTGGAAGCCACTTGGATGAGTATAGAACCTTAAATATATTTTATCTATAGAAAAGTTAAATATGTCTTACTAAACATTTAATAAGTATATCATTTTAATATAAGGTTACACAAAATATAAGTTTGACTATAAATAATCATTTAAAAGATATAATATTTTATTTTATCATGTTAATTTATTTTTAATTTCTAGGATATAAATAATTAACATAATATCTTATTCAATGATGATGAAAAAATTAATTAATTGATGAAAAATCAATAAAATAATTTTAATTAAAATAATAATAACCATTAAAAGAACAAAAAACATGACCCTATATTATTGGTAAATTATATCTCAACCGAAGTCATACAAGTGTCTAATTATTGACCATTTGGTGCCACATGGAATAGATTACAACACTTATAATATTTTATCTAAAGTATTGTTAAAGTGTTCATATTCATGTTTTAATAAATATAACATTTTTAATTTAGGATTTTAAATTTGATATATTTTTCTATAAATATTATTTTAAAATATATAATATCTTCCTATGTCATTATATTTTATTTTTAATTTTTACCCAAAAAATAAGAATATTAAAAAATTTCACAAAACTGAGGTAGTAATTATTTTACTAATTGAAATATTAAATTGATGTTATTAAAAATATTAAAATAAATAATATTTAGTATAATTAATATATCCAATGAATTTTATATTTTACATTCAAAACATATGAATATTAAAAAATATATTTTTTAGGATAACATCTTATCTAGTTATTTTTATAAATCAATAAATTGAATAGTGTCAAAATTGACACTATTGATGGTTTATGAAAATAATGTATTATTACATTATTTAAAAATCCTAAATCATTTTTCGAAATATATAATAATTATTAAATGGTGTAAAGTGTTCTAAATTATTCATTTATGTTCTAATTTACATATGATATGTAAATACATTACCGTTTTAATATTGATATATTTACTACATTTTTTAAAACTTTAATAGAATAACTAAGTGTTAATAAAAAATATTTAAGATTCTAATTGATATAAAATGTTGTATAAAATTTATTTTTTGATGGTATTACAACATTATATAATATCATATAGGAAACTATTAAATTTTTTAAGTTTTTAGATGGGTTTTTATTTTGTTATAAACTAATATGTTTGGAGATTCTAAAAGTGCCGCTCAACTCAATTATAAAAGGGCACATCCTCTTTCTCTTATTCACTTCACTTTGAGCTTTAAAGATCAGAAATACCCTAAAAATTTCCATTATAAACTTAATTACTCACATTATAGTTGTTATGGTCCTCTCAAAAGACCAACTCTAGTGCCATTAAGAGGATATCTAGAGGGAGCTTGCCAAAGAAGAGGTAATCTCTGATACTGATTCCTTCAAACTTATTTCTTATTAAACTCCCTACTCAAAAGTTTTTTCCTATCTAAAGTAATAAATACAGTATAATTTAATACAATTAAATGTTATTATGATTATGGAACAACCATATTCCACCTTCTATCCATCCTACGAAAAACAAAATCACCACGCGTGCGTACGTATGACTTACCATCTCCACGATAGGGTGTAATATTTATTTCACCACCTCCTTAAATGGATGTGTATACTGATGAAAATAATAACTATATATTATAATTATAAATTTTTTATTCTATAATAATATATAAACCATCCACTTCCATACCATTCCACAATTAATGGAACAATATCGTTGCTGGTGCGTACGTACGGACTACTATCTCCACGATGCGATGCGATTAATTCTATATGATCTTCATTAAATAATAGTTATATAAATGTTTATAATGAATATATAAGATAAATATTATTTTAATATCATTATAGAAATGATATAACTATATCCTAATAATAGGAACAAGAACTTATCTGACAAAACATGCCTAAGAAAATGGAGTAGTTAATACCCGAAGGATGAGTAACAATGTTATTAACAAATGGGTACTAATATGATCACTTATGATATCATAAAAAATAATATGATTCTGGAATACATTAATGAAAATATTTAAACCCTTATATATGAGGTTTGGACATGTATCAAGGATCCCATACCTAAGGTAAGATATTATTTTGTCTCACTTTTATTTCTATGGGACATATGCCTTATACACCACCCATTTCTTTTATGTCGTGTTTATGTTACCCTTGTGTTTTTTATGATTATTATTATGAAGTTTATGGTATTTCAATATTAATATAATCTTCTTTATTTCATGATTCATATTATATAACTGATTAAAAAGTGGTAAGGAATTATTATTTCACACTTTTATTTCTACAGGACATATACATTATACACCACCCATTTCTATTGTGTGGTGTTTATGCTACCCCTAAATGTTTTTATTAATATTATTTGGATGTTTTTGGTATTTAAAAATTCATATATTTTATATATTATAGGATTCTAATTGTAAGACTGATTATAAAGTGGTAAGTGATAATTTCGCAATATTATTATTATCCGAGAGTGTTTTACTGAGGATTTTTTATCTTCCAAGTCCATGTTTCCTAAAAAAGATTTCATAAATTATTTTAATATTATCCTATGGATTTTTAAAGTCATTTTTACCCATTTTGACTTTTTTTATTACATTATTTAAAAATAATATTTCTTTCATTTTCCAAATGAGGTACTTTTGGAATTTTTGGGAAAAAAGTATGAGAAAAATGTTTTTTAACTTATACAAAATGAATGGATTTTTATGATTTCATATCCCATTATTTCCATGAATTTTAACTTCTAATATTTCAATATTACTTTCAAAGAAATTATTTTATTTTAAAATGTCAAGGTATTTTAAGAAAAAAAATGTTTTTGAAGAAAAAATTATATTTTCAACAAAAATTAATTTTATGTGTTCTATCTAAATTATTTCCCATTTAAGAAGAAGTTATTTAATAGTTTTACATTTCAATTATAATATACCTTTTATTATGATGGTTTTACTATGTTTATGATGTAATGATATTTATGAAATCCACTTATTTTACATTGATTTTGTTATGATGAAAAGATGTTTGGAGAAACCCATTTTATTTCATGGGTTATACTATGATTAATGATTTATATTTTTGTGGACCACATAAGAATGATTTCATTTTGAGATGGGTGGGAGCTATAACTCCATCTAATTAATTGGGTGAATATTTATATCTCATGAGATAGAAATGACTGGAATGAGAAATGATCTCAATTTAGTAATATAGGGCTATAATGAGAAATGCTCTTAGTTCTATAATATAGGGTTGGAACAGTTAGTAAACCTAGTTTATTAATACATATATATAATAGTATATAAGATTGTTTTAGTAATATAGTCCTTGAACAAGGAGTGAACATAGTTCAGTAAAGGACTCTTTACAGTATGATGGTCTTGGTAATGATCCTTTAATAATATAGAAATGATTTTCTATGCTTATGTGTTTTCCACAATTCCTTGTTTTCTGCCAATGGTATTTCTCATATTTTTTTCATATATGATTTATGAATTACTAAAAAACAAGATTTATTTCATGACTCAAGATTTTGGTATATGTTATATTTGGTATGGTTTTAAAAAGTTATATTTATTTTTTTACATTCTTATGTTCATATTTTGTTTGATTTGTTTTTCCATGTATAACCTTAATGAGCATATATTCCCACCTTTTTCATATGTTTTCTTTTCCTCCGGATTTAAAAGAGGATTTCTGGTATAAAAAATAAAGGGGATGATTTTTACGAGATATTATTAAGATCTTTTCACCCAATTATAATAATGTGTTCCTTGTTTCCAAAGTCATTAAACTAATATGATCATTGGGATTTTATTTGTGTAATGTATTAAGTATTCCATAAAAGCAATGTAATTCCCATGTACATAAATCTTGGGTTATTAGAGATGGTATTAGAGTGAATCTTTAGTTAAACTATGGAAAATAGGAAGCATAAATATTAATGATATCCCTAGATATATTTATAAGGATATGTCTAGGGATGTCCCTAAGGATAAGTCTATGTATTGGTTATAATCCTATAATATGTGTAAAAATCATGAATAAATGAGGATTAAACCTATTGTGTCAGAAATTGAAATATTATTGTTAATTTCCCTTGGTTATTTTATTTTCATCTTTGATAACTATTTTTTACACTTTTCTTTCTCGTCTTAGTCAATAACTGGATCTAGGTAGAACATGGTTAACATAGATTGATTCAGATGTGGAAAGTATGGGAATTAATAAAATAGATTTCCTACATTGAAATACCATGAAGAGAATCATGAAGGTGGTATGAGTATTGGTTATACTACTGTGGATAAATATATTTCAAATGACATGTGAAAGGTATAGTATGTTCAAGCATTATTGTTTACATTAAACCTTATAATCTTAGTTATATTAAGGTTAATTAACCTTAATACAAGATTCATATTTTTTGAAAGACTAAGATGATGGATCCTAGTTAATAATTTATGAAAAAAATTGATGATTTAGGTGTATATGTTTAGAAATTCAGAAATTATGTTATAATAATCCTAAAATATATAAGTGTTTTTGTTATAAGTTTTTCATTAAAGATCGGAAAGGATATGTTGAATATTTATAAAGATATAAAAAAGTGATTTAAGGGTATGATGATATATTTGGAGAATAAATGACTAAGGAAAATATAAACATTAGTATGTCCCTTATGTTAGAATAATGATGTTTAGATAAATATATGTTAGATATTAATAAGTAAATTGGATGATACTAGTTTCTTGGGAACAAGTTATTGTTATTTTATCAAGAGGGTAATGATATAATGGATGAAGTATAAAACATTTTGGGACCTACGGAATATATCCAATAACATTTTGTATAAGGAAACATTCATGTTTCCATTAATGATATATGATAATTAAAGTTATTACCATGACTCAATAGAATACATGATGGAGGTGTTCACATGTTTGTAATGTGACCTACAAGAGATACCTTATGATATATTGGGGATAAATGTTAATCAGAGTTAGTGAACCACTTTCGAATGTTTTTGATTTTCATCTTTCAGAAGGATTGTTAGGTTATAAATTTAGTGAATGATAATGTTAAACTTCAGTTGATGTTTGATAGAATAAGGTGATATCTCTCCGTAAGTGGACTTATGAATATTTGATAACTTTTTATAAACTTTTTTTGTGATAAAGATAGATGGAATAACATATCATTCTATTTATAGGTCACACGACCAACTTAATCTTTAGGAATTAAAAATTAAAATTTATTTATTTGAATATGATATTAAGTGTAAATTGTTTAAGGCATGACAAACAGGGAGATTTTACTTAAATTAAGTAATTATATCTTCCCATGAAAATTATTCAACATTAGGAAAAGGGATAGTTATGTAAAAGGGTGTCTTATTATCATCATTTCTAATGATACCCATGACCTGTTTAATGCTTCTATAGTTTATGGTTTTGTGTTTTTTTTATATTCTCTAGATCACCCACTTTCTTGTGATTAGTGATCTTTATTAATCTATATGATTAATTATGCTTTTCCTCAGTGATCAAATATTAAAATATGTTCTCCTATGTAGAGACCTAGATATGATTTAAATTGGGTAACTATTATTTCCCAACTATTTTTAGAGGATGTTTTAGTATTTTTTCTTATGATGTGGGTTTCTATGAAAAACTTTTAAGTATTAATCCTTTTATAACCTATACGAATTTCAAGGGCGAAATTCATTTTAAGGGGGTAGAATGTGACACCCCAAAATTTTTATGAGATATATTTTTTTAAATGTATTATGTTTTATACTAAACCGAAATAATATTTCACTAGATTAAAACTGGATTAGTATGTCCTATACACAACACTATGCTTGGTTTTTGTTACACACAATTTTGATTTCTTTTGATATATTTCATTTCATGCAATACTGATTTTAAGATAACAAATAAATATTATTATGTAACCTTAAAACGTATAATTTATTATTATGGGTATAAAATGTATTAACTAAATTATAAAAATATTATATACTCACGTATGTATAATTAATTATTTATTGCGAAATTAATTATAAATGAAAATAAAACCATTTGTAAATAAAAGGAAATGTTTTTGGGAAAAACTATTTAAATGAAAATTAGTGAGTTTATAAAACAATAAAATAAATCTTGATGGATTTTAGTAATTAAATATACATTTTATATATTCAATATTATTTTTAAAATGCATCTTATATGTTTTGTAAACATGATACAAGAACAAATTAAAAAATTTCAGATAATATTTTTATAATTTAAAAAATTATAGCTTTTTCACCTTTTGATGGAACACCCATTTTAAATAAATTTTTTAACAAAATTTTATATTATATTTAAAAAATGGACTTCTTATTTGAAAGTGGTGTATCAAAATTTATTTTTTTAATTTTAGTTATTTTTTGGATATGTTTCACGTTTGGGTGAACAGTAAAAAAAATAATGCATTTTAACTGAGAATAAGTTTTTCATAAAATTTATTTATAGTGTTAAATTATATATGTGAATGGTTTTAAAGTGTAAATATATTATATATTTATCATCTAATATAATTTAATTCATTGGAATTTATTTTACATTGGATTTATATGTAAATACATTTCAATATTTTGCATGTTTTAACTTTTAAAATTCTTGATCTCATTCAAAAAATGAGATTAATTTTAAATTAATTACTAGAACTTCTGTGTTTTGAATTTTGTAAAAAATATTCCATAATTAGAATCAGTGGTTCCAAATTATGTTAGTAGTTTCCATTTATTTTTTGGGCATTATGAATAGTAACTTCATTAATTTTTATTAATACGGTAAAAAGGAAAATCAGGTAATTAAGGGTGAAAATTATATTATAAGTTTTCCCAAAACCTTTTCCTAATAATATTAGATGAGTGTTCATCAACCTAAATCATTATTAGGCATAAAATTTTCATTTGGAAGACACTTGGATGAGATTAGGACATTTAATATATTTTTTCTATAGAAAAGTTAAATATGTATTACTCAAATTTTAATAACTATATCATTTTTAATATAAGGTTATACCAAATATAAGTTTCTATTGTAAGATCCTGAATTTCTCTGTAAGGTATATCTTACATACGTTTCAATTTAAGCCCTTTATTTTGTTCAACTAAGTCTTTTATCAAGACCTTAAGAAGGCTTAGGGGGATCTAGGGGTTCAGGACAAAAAAGAGGAAGAAAATGTATGGTTCAAGGCATGCTGTACGGTTTGCGGACCGTTAGTGAAAACTGTGCAGAAATCCTAGAAAACCGTGCAAAAGGGTTTTTTTTTTCAAATAGTATCCTCCACACAGGTAGTGCACAGTTTGGTAAACCATGCGGGAAAACCATACGAGGGGGATCTTTTGGGACAAAAGCATCTGTAGTGTTTGCGCACGGTTTGGATAACTTTGCAGGTAAACCGTGTGGCCCAAAAACATTTTAAAAAATTACAAAAATGCTACACTAAGATTTTATATCTCACCTGGGATATTATTCCTCCTCCTCTCTTGCAACCCTAGGAACGATCCAAAGGGACCAATATCTCTCAAGGATCAATATCCTTTGTTCCTAATCCCTTTGGATCATCGTCAGTTCTGGATTGAAGATCCGAGTAACACTAATCACCCTCTTTCTTTTCTTTTTAGTTTAGGGTTTCTATTTTTTCCCCTCTCTATACAAAGCTGTCAAACCCTAATTTTTCAGTGAGTTTTAGGGTAAATATTCATGTGTTGATTGAATAGATATCTAAGGATTTGATTGGGTGTGTGTTCAATAACATATTCAAGGTAGGTGGTCTACATTTTATATCCCTTGTTTTTTGAGTAGATTTGTGCATGTAGGGTTTTATTTCATTCCCTTTTTGAAGTCTTCTTGGTTCCATTGACATGTTGTGATGTAGTGGTGTATAAATGGATAATTGAAATCCTCTTGATCTCGAGATGCAAGGGGCATGGCATGATCAAATTAGGGCCACCCATGGGGTATACCGATATTCCTCAGTGTCACGACCCATCATCAGGGCCTGTGCCATGACTACCCCAAGCCCGCCTTCCATAGGCTAGGGGATAGTGACTAGCACCAAAAGCATAAATCCTAATAAAAAGGGAAAGAATTGACATTATATGTAAACAAACACAATAGAGTACGCAACTAAAGTAAACACAAAGTAAAACTGTATACAAAAGTATGTGCTGGAAAGAAAGGGGCCGGAAATACAAGACCAATAGTAAGTAAAGTACAACTGAAAGTCTAGTACAACAACAGTAAAGTAAAGCAGCAACCACTGAGTCGTCCTCCAGGAATCCCACCTGAAGGTTGGGTACAAACGGTCTCCTCGGCACCTCGGGTTCATCCATCCACTCCGTGTACATCCTGCCAAGTGGTCCACCTCCGGGTACCGTCCAGCTCCACAAGTCTCTACCATGATCAGTGTTGTCCATCGTCTGCATCCAACACAACGTAGTGCGGGCATAGCCCGTGCAGGGGTGAGTATAACAATACCTAGTAGGGACCCCGAGACCCCCAAAGGTCTCCTAGAATCCACGAAGGATAAACCACAAAGAAAAGATACAATCACGAAATATCTACAAACTCTATTTAGGTATATTCCCATACATATAACTAAGTCATCAATCCCAGTTCGACTCCAACTCTCGAGCCCAAGCACAACCCAGTCCACACTGGAAAGAATTCAATCACATAAATGATAATGATTGAAAAATGAAGACTCATCTCACATAGGTATACAACTCACGAAGAGGGGTGGAGATGATTAGATGTAGACTCTGAATCATCTCTTCTACCAAACCCATGGAGGATCCAAGTAATATAGTCATTGCAGCCGAACCCACAGAGTATCCAAGTATAGTAGTCATCGCTGTCGAACAAACGGAGGATCCAAGTACAGCAGTCATTACTGCCGAACCCACAGAGGATCCAGGTACAATAGTCATCGCTGCTGAACCCACAGAGGATCCAGGTACAGTTGTCATCGCTACCAAACCCACGGAGGATCCACGTACAGTAGTCATCTCTGCCGAACCCACGAAGGATCCAAGTATAGTAGTCATCATCTTCGAACCCACAGAGGATCCCAGTATGGTAGTCGTTGCAGTGGCAGTCAGCTCTATTGTTCCCGCACATAGCACGCTCAATTCTAGGAAGGTCTGATCATCAAGACAATGGGTCGATACATCAACTATAAAGAAGTCCAGAGTTGATGTATCTCGAAGTTCCGTCTCATCAAAAGGAACCCAACGTGACAGACGGTGCGTTAATCGGACGCCCGTTCTGAGAGTTATTGGATTTTCCGTTTCAGGGGCTCGGTTGGAATTACACTCGTTCCAAACCTGGGCATTTTCCAAAGTCATCCAAAACTCACTTAGAGTATCGCAAAAGGACCGCATCATCGTGAGGGTCCCATTGCCGTAGACGGAACGTCGATCAGATGCGTGATCTTAAAGTTATTCAAGTTTAAGTGATAACGGTCCCAGCCCATTAACCCCAGTGGGCCGACGGGTCGGGTCAACCCGGTTTTGGCGAGTCTGACCCGGCAGAGGGTCGGACCAGCCCGATGAATCACACGGCCCGGCCCGGAGGGCCGAGCGGTCTGTAGGGCAGCGTGGCCCCCCGCTTTCTAGAACCGGAGACTCCAAGTGGGGCCACCCTCATGTCCGGCCGGCCGAAGCCGGCCGGTCTTCCAGGCGCAAGCAGTCCGCTCAGGCGGGCCGTGGTCCGGCTGCGCGACACATTCGGGTACCGCGACTCCTTCACCCGGCCAGCCAACGAACCGGCCGGTTTGCCATCGAAGCATCTCGCGGAATGCGGTTCACGGTCCTCTGCAGCACGGGGCCCTTGTGGCGCCACAGTTTCTTTTTTAGGGCCGGCTCAGCTGGCCGGTTCATCATCAGCCAAGAAGATCGCGGTTTCGGGCTGCGGTACCTCCACACGTGGCCAGCGCGCGGCCACCACCTTTGATCGTCGCCGCTTCCCGTTGCGAATTAAAAAACAAGAACAACGGAGGGTCGTCAGGCCATGTTTGTTCGGACCACACCCTCCGCATTAGGTGGTAACATATGGCCAATATTATTCCAAATAAACAACATAATCGAGATAATTTATTAACTTATAAATTTTAAGAAACCCCTACCTCCAAATAAGATTTGCAGTAGTTGGGCGTCGCGGAAGACGGTGTTGTGGGGAGATGGCGTCAACTCATTGACGTCGGGGTAGAAGGAGCCGAGGATGGCGCTTCATCAGCATTCCATGCTGGTGGCTCCTTCTCCTTTGGCTTGGCCAAAGATTGAAGGATGTGATCATCGTTCTTCGGCGGTTCTTCGTTGGAAGGACGAAGTTCTTTGTTGAAGAGAGAAACTCCTTCAAATTCTCAAGAGATATCCCAAAAATATTTTCCAAGAAAATATTAAAATAAGACCTTCACCAATTTTAAAAGATTTTCCAACCAACTCAAAATAATTCAAAAAGTATTATTTACACCCAAGTTAATTCAAGTACATTAACTATTTGGGTTGGCACAAATTATGAGAGGAGGTGGCCTCATAAATGCTTGGGAGGTGGAGAGGTTCCACCTTAATGAAGGGAGGAGTTAAAGGGGGTTAATGGAAGATGAAAAGGTTAGGATCATGTGGGCCCCACCTCACAAATATCCTCTCATGAGAGGTTATGTGGGTGTGGGCCCCACCTCTAACTCTCCTTGGGAGGAAATAAACAACTTCGATAAATAAAATTGTGTTCCAAAAATTTTATTTTTTTTATTCTAAATCCCCAAATATTAATTCTCAACCCGCTTAAAACACAACTACGATAAAGGTCCCCTTAAGAGAATACCAGCGTTGCGATTCCATCGGTGTCCTCAGACTTCAATTCTGAGCACCAGTTCAAAAGATAGAAAAACCCGCACATACGTTTACTGAATGTACCTGAAAAAAACTTCAGAAATTGATTCCGGGCTCACCGGGCCTCGGAATCAAGAGCCGTCTGAAAACGCAGTCTCGTAAAATTCAAAAGTATTTAAGAAAAAAATTTCCTTGAAATTTCCAGGTCTTTACATTAATCCCATCTCAGGGATTTACGTCCCCATAAAGCTACAACACACACTAGGGAAACAAAAGGGGGTACTGTACACGCATCTGATCCTCCTGCTCCCAAGTCCTCTCCTGGAGGTTACCATGCTGCCAGCGAATGCGCACCAGAGGTATCAACCACCCAAGTAGGACCCAATCACATCGATCCTAGATCTCCACTGGGACCTTTGAGAATGTCTCCCCATCATCGATGTCCACCTCCCCGTGGTCGATGATGTGGGACGGGTCATGACCGTATCTCCTCAGTTGAGATACGTGGAAGACTTCATGCACCCGGTGCAACTGAGGTGGAAGGGCCTGGTGGTAAGCCACCTCACCTTCTCTGTTGTGGACCTGGAACGGTCCGATGAAGCATGGAGATAACTTTCCACTCTGGCCAAATCTCCTTAGATCTTGTCGAGGTGAGACCCGTAGGAAAACGTGGTCTCCATCCTCAAACTCTAGTGGTCTCCATCTCCTATCAGCATAGGACTTCTGTCTGTTCTGTGCAGTTTTCATCTGCTCCCGGATGATTTGCACCTTCTCCGTCATAGCCTGAACCATCTCTGGTCCTACAAGTTCTGACTTTCCTCGGTTAGTCCAGCACAGAGGTGCTATACAAGGTAGGCCATATAGTACCTCATAAGGTGTCATCCCAATGGTGGAGTGGTAGCTGTTGTTGTACGCAAACTCCACCAAGGATAAGTGATCCTCCCAGTTGCGACCAAAGTCAACGACACATGCACAGAGCATGTTCTCGAGAGTCTGAATGGTCCTATCAGTCTGTCCATCCATCTGAGGATGGAAGGCGGTGCTCAAGTGAAGTTGTGTCCCGAAAGCCTCCTATAACCCCTTCTATAGTCAGGAAGTGAAACGAGCATCAAAATCGGAAATGATAGATGATGTCAAACCATGAAGCCATACGTTCTCTTGATTCTAGAGGCATCCCAAGATCTCCACTGAGCCCTGCTCTCTGATCGGTAGGAAAATGGACGACTTGGTGAGTCAATCTACAATCACCCATATAGAGTCATGTCCTGAAGATGTACGTGGAAGCCCTGTCATGAAATCCATAGATATCCCATCCCACTTCCACTCTAGGACCTCTAAGGGCTGTACCAAGCCAGTTGGTGATAAGTGAGGCATCGTGAGACGAACTCTGCTACTACGTTTCCCTTCCCACGAGTATAGACCATCTCAAAGTCATAGTCCCAGTGGAACTCAATCCAACGTCACCGTCTCAGGTCCAGGTCCTTCTATGAGAAGACACACTTGAGTATTTTGAGATTAGAGCAAACCTGAAACTGTTCTCTCTACTAACTATAGGTGTGACTATCCATTTTTTATAGAACTCGACTGCACCCCTTTTTTCTTACATCCTACAAGAGGTGCTAAGATTTATCCTTCGCCGAAAAGTGAAATCCGGTCTCATCCCCTGGATGAACCACGTCCTTTGTCTAATACAGTCAATCCTGACGTGAATGGTAATATTTCATTCCATGGACGACGTCGTAAGGACTCGATGCTACTACTAAGAGATCCAACTATTACTCTTGCCTCCAAGGGTCGAGTGACACTATCGGCAGTAGTGTGTGGTCATTAGGTCTCCTCCAGTAGGAATCTTGGAAGTGAGGGTCAAGTCAACTATTTTAACCAGAACCTCTCAGTATCAACTATTCAAAAAGGATAGGGAAGAAAACATCACAAGGAAAAGTGTCTTTTATTACTGCAACTCAAACTACAAAGACACAAAGCATCCATAAACAATGACCACAACGAAGCTAGTCCTGCTCCTGTCCATTTTCTGCTCAATCAGCTCCTCTTCCATGTCCGCCCGCTCCTAGTGGTCCTCCACGGTCGAACCTCTGCCTCTGCCTAGAAGGTTTCTCTACTTCCTGATTCTCATTTGTTGGACAGGTCAGGCAGTCTATAGCCATGTGACCCTACCCGCCGCATGCATAGCATTGCCTGCTCCTCTTATGACTGGCTCTGTTTCGTGTCCCCGCACATCCGATCCAGTATCCTAAGGTTTCCCACCTGATGGACAAGTCCTCTTGGACCTCTGCGTCAACTGTCTACTGCCGGCTGCAGAATACTCCTTTACGTGTCGTCCTGTAGTGGGTCTCGCCACTTGCGACTACTCAGCGATAAATCTCTCTACTAGAAGGGCTCTCTCCAGCACCCCCACCTACGTCGGGATGCTGAGGGGAATCGTCTAAGCCCTGATCTCATGCCTCAGTCCCCGCTTGAAAGTCTGGGCCCTGAAGAACGAGTCCCACACTATACCCATGGAGTAGCGTGAGAGGTCAGTGAAACTCACTGAGTACTGATCTACTATCATGCTGCCCTGCTGAAGATGAAGTAACTCATGAATCCGCACCTCACAGAGGGTGGCTGGAACAAACTCCAATTAAAAGAGACCCTCAAAGTATGTCCAAAGTAATGATGCTTCGTCATTCACCTAGAGAATCAGGCTGCACCATCTACCTACTACTGCGTGTAGGAGTCTCGCGACAAGGATCACCATAAGGTCGGCTGGTGTCCCTACCAATCTGAAAACCCTGACGACAGCCTTCATCCAATCCTCAACTGCATGTGGGTCCATATCTCTACGGAACCTGGGAGGCCTCTCTCACTGGAACTCATGCAACACACTCAGGCGGCATGCTCTCTCTGCTTCTGGGGCTAGTGGTATCGATGGCCCAGTGGGTAGTGGCACCGCTGGTGCCTCCGCTGTGATGGGGCTTTGCACCGAGGCCTCGTCGCTCGGTGGGCTACCATCCCGTACCTAACTCGAAACCCTAGCAGGCTGCCTTCGTGGGGCCATCCTGAAAAGGAGCAGGTGTGCCATGGTTTAAACAGTTTACCTAGTGAGCTGATACAAAGTAATCATGAAGAAATCTTTTGAAACACAAATGAAATCATTGTTTTCATGCACTGAGTCGGAAATCAGAGGTCAGGGTCCTAGTGTTTGGATACGTCGGCCGCCGTACCAACACTGGACTCCCTGGACTGAAAACCACACACAATACTCTTAACACTATTTCTTCACAGTAAGATAGATCAGATTCCTATGTTCTGTGGTAGAACTGACTCCTTTGATACCAATTTGTCATGACACGTCCTCGGGGCCCGTGCTGTGACTACTCCATGCCCGCCTTCCATAGGCCAGGGGCTGGCGACTAGCACCAAAGGCGTAAATCCTGATAAAATGGGAATGCAATGCCTTCATTTAGTAAACAAACACAACAGAGTACGCAACAGATGTAAGAACAATGTAATACTGTATACAAAAGAATGTGCTGGAAAGAAAGTGGCTGGAAATACAAGCCCAACAGTAAGTACAGTACATCTGAAAGTCTAGTACAACAACAGGAAAGTAAATCAGCAACCACTAAGTCATCCTCCAGGAATCCCACCTGAAGGGTGGGTAAAAATGGTCTCCTCGGCACCTCGGGTCCGTCCGTCCACTCCGTGTACATCCCACCAAGTGGTCCACCTCGGGGTACCTTCGAGCTCCACAATTCTCTACCAAGATCAGTGTTTTCTGTCATTTGCATCAAACACAACGTAGTACAGGCATAGCCCGTGCAGGGGTGATTATAAAAATACTCAGTAGGGACCCCGAGACCCCTGCAGGTCTCCCATAATCCACAAAGGATAAACCACAAAGAAAAGATACCATCACGAAGTATCAACCAACTCTACTTAGGAATATGGCCATACATATACCTAATTCATCAATCCTAGTTCGGCTCTAACACTCGAGCCCAAGAACAACCCTAGCCCACACAGGAAAGAAGTAAATCACATCGATGATAATGATTGAAAAATCAAGACTCAGCTCACATAGGTATACAAATCATGAAGAGTGGTGGAGATGATTAGATGTAGCCTCTGAATCATCTCCTCTACCGAACCCACATAGGATCCTAGTATAAAAGTCATCACTGCCGAACCCAGAGAAGATCCAAGTATAGTACTCCTCGCTGCCGAACCCACGAAGGATCCAAGTACAGTAGTCATCGCTGCCGAACCCACGGAGGATCCAAGTACAGTAGTAATCGCTGCCGAACCCACGGAGGATCCAAGTACAGTAGTCATCGCTGCCGAAACCACAGAGGATCCCAGTACAGTAGTCATCGCTGTCGAACCCACAGAGGATCCAAGTACTGTAGTCATCGCTGCCGAACCCATGGAGGATCCAAGTAGAGTAGTCATCGCTGCCGAACCCACGGAGGATCCAAGTACAGTAGTCATCGCTGCCGAACCCACGAAGGATCCATGTACAGTAGTCATCGCTGTCGAACCCACGAAGGATCTAAGTACAATAGTTATCATCGTCGAACCCATAGAGGATCCCAGTACGGTAGTTGTCGCAGTCGTAGCCAGTTCTAGGGTTCCCGCACACAACACACTCGATTCCAGGAGGGTCCGCTTCTCGAACCAAGGGGTCGATACATCAACTATCATGAAGTCTAGATTTGATGTATCCCAAAGTTCTATCTTGTCAAAAGGAACCCATCGTGAGAGATGGTGTGTTAATTGGATGCCCGGTCTGAGAGTTATTGAATTTTCCGTTCCAGGGGCCCGGTTGGAATTACGCTCGTTCCAAACCCGGCCGTTTTCCAAATTCATCCAAAAATCACTTAGAGTATCGCAAAAGGACTGCTTCGTTGTAAGGGTCCTAGTGCCACAGACGGCGCGTCGATCAGACGCGTGGTCTTAATGTTATTCATGTTTAAGTGAAAACGAGCCCGACCCGTTAAGCCCAGTGGGCCGACGTGTCGGGTCAACCCGATTTTGGTGGGTCTGACCCAGTAGAGGGTCGGACCGGCCCGATGAATCGCATGGCTCAACCCGAGGGGTGATGACCGTCACGAGGGGTGTGGCCCGGCCCGAGGGGGTTACTACCTGACCCGAGGGGCGTAACCCGACATGAGGAGGGCGCGACCTGGCCCGAGGGGCATGGCCCAGCCCGAGGGGGGCACGACCCGGCCTGGTGGGGCTTGGCCCAGCCTAGCACGACGTGGCCCAACCCTACAGGGCGCGGCCCAGCTGGCCGTGGCTTGGCCCGGAGGGCCGAGCGGTCTGAGGTGGGGCACGACACCCTGATTTCCCGAATCGGCGGCGCCAAGCGGCGCCGCCCTCCTGTACGGCCAACCGAAGCCGGTCGGTCTTCCCAGCGCAAGCGGCCCGCTCGAGCGGGCCACGGTCCTACTGCAGGGCACCTTCACCCGGCCGGCCGATGAGCCGGCCGGTTCGCCGCCGAAGCAACCCATGGAATGCGGCCCGCGCTCCTCTGCAGCACGGCGCCCTTGTGGCGCCGTAGTTTCTTTGGTCCGGTAGGCTCAGCCGGCCGGTTCTTCGTCGGGTGAGCGACATGCGGTTGATGGTCGCAGTTCCTCCGCACGCGGCTGGTGTGCGGCCGCTGGCTTCGATCATCGCTGCTTCCCATTGCGAATTAAAAATCAAGAACAACAGAGGGTCATCAGGCCTTGTTTGTTCGGCCCGCGCCCTCCGTGTTAGGTGGTAACATATGGCCAAGATTATTCCAAAGAAAAAAAACAATCGAGATAATTTATTCTCTTATAAATTATATGAAACCCCTACCTTGAAATAAGATTCGCGGTAGTCGGGCGTCGCGGAAGACGGCGTCGCGGGGAGACGGAGTCAACTCGTTGATGTTGGGGTAGAAGGAGCTGAGGATGGTGCGTCGTCGGCATTCCTTGCAGGTGGATCCATCTCCTTTGGCATGGCCGAAGATAGAAGGAAGTTATTGTCGTTCTTCGGCGGTTCTTCGTTGGAAGGATGAAGTTCTTCGTTGAAGAGAGGAACTCCTTCAAATTCTCAAGATCTCTCCCAAAATATTTTCCAAGAAAAAATTAAAACAAGACCTTCCCCAGTTTTAAAATATTTTCCAACCAATTAAAAATAATTCAAAAATTATTATTTACACTTAAGTTAATTCAAGTATATTAACTATTTGGGTAGGCACAAATTATGAGAGGATTTGGCCTCATAAATGCTTGGGAGGTGGAGAGGTTCAACCTTAATGAAGGGAGGAGTTAAAGGGGGGTTAAGGAAAGATGAAAAGGTTAGGATCGTGTGGCCCCCAACTCAAAAATATCCTGTCATGGGAGGTTATGTGGGTGTAAGCCCCACCTCTAACTCCCCTTGGGAGGAAAAAACCAACATCCATAAATAAAATTGTGTTCCACAAATTTTATTTATTTTATTCTAAATCCCCAAATATTAACTCTCAACCCGCATAAAACACAACTGCAGTAAAGGTCCCCTTAAGCAAATACCAATGCTGTGAGTCCATCGGTGTCCTCAGATTTCAATTCTGAGCAACGGTTCAAAAGATAGAAAAACGCGCACGTACGTTTACTGAACGTACCTGAACAAAACTTCAGAAAATGATTCCGGGCTCACCGGGCCTCAGAATCAAGTGTCGTCTGAAACCGCAGACTCATAAAATTACAAAGTATTTAAGAAAAAATTTTCTTTGAAATTTTCGGGTCTTTACACTCAGACCTAGAGTTTTCTATGTAAGTTTAGGCCGTTGTGCAATAAAAAATATCCCATGAAGAATATGTTAATATTATTGAAGGATGTGTAATTTTTGTTTTGTAATACACTTCGGTTAGGTAATGGCCTAAGGGGTTGTTTGGTTGGCATGAAAAAGGATTAAATTAATTAACTGGAAAATTCTAGGGGATTAAATTATTAATTTAATTTGCTTAGTGATATAAGAATGGGAAATAGGAAATGGTGATAATGGTTTATGTAATATAAATGATGAATGTGTTAATGGATCCAGGAAATAAGTTATTTTCCCATTTATTGAGATTATTGTGATGTTGTAAATGATGATGGCTATGTTTTTAAGAAATTTTGTTTTTTGGTTGATGATAAATATGCATGAACACATGGCTTGGTAGATTGGGGTATTTCCATGAGGTTAT
This sequence comes from Viscum album, assembly GCA_963277665.1. Classification (NCBI taxonomy): domain Eukaryota; kingdom Viridiplantae; phylum Streptophyta; class Magnoliopsida; order Santalales; family Viscaceae; genus Viscum; species Viscum album. The sequence goes on along the minus strand of OY728140.1, from coordinate 1,297,363,856 downwards.
ACTCCCACAGGTTGAGTTGGATTGTGGTTCTATCTCCTCTCCTAAATGCACGGGTTTGGGAAGGGGAGGAAGTTATATTCCCCGAATGGTTTCTTTCCACCCGGACTGAGGATTTGAGGTGAGGATATTGGGAATTGTTGTCAAATTATTCCCAGTGAGATATGAATTATTATATTCCCACATGTTGACAACATTGATCAATCGTAATCCATTGAACACATGGAAAGGGTGACATGATAAATAAAATGTCTTAGTAATAAACAAGGGTTAATTGCTGTGTTAACTTAATGGAACATAAATAAGGATAGCCAATTGAACTGTTTACCTTAAAATGCCTTTATTTATCTTTTTTAGGAACTATCTGCCTTTCTGGATAATTTGTAGACACCCTTGGTGGTGGCCTACTAAGTTATACTCACACACTGCTCGGGCCACTGTTAGGTACCTGATCAGATTTCATTATTGTAGGCCACGATAAGGGCAAGGGCCCTATTCTATGGAGATGATTTGGACATGGGATATGTTTGGTTGAGGTTCTAGACTTGGTGTCCAGACCATTTTTGGGGATTATACTCTTTTATTTCTTTTTGGTTTTGTTCACTTGACACTTTAGCATGGCACGTCATATTCATTATTGCGTATAATTGTACCCATCTTTTGGATTTGGTCAATTATTCATGTTATGTATTGTTATATTTTGTTTCTGCTATTTCAATTATTATATTCTATGGCCTACTCTAGTATTGAGGGTATAGTCTCTCCATGTGACCTATCAGACCATTGCTGCTAGTTGGTAACCTCTAGCATACGGGGTGGTACGCTTGAGGTCATGTAACTACCCTTCTCGGGGCACCAGTTTAGTGGCTCCTGGGTCGGGGACATTACAAAGTGGTATCAGAGGAGTTATTTTCTCTTTCTTACTGTTTGGGGATGGTAGACAGAAGATTAGGAATTTTTGGTGCCTTAGTAATGAGCTCATTCGTGGGAGTAGCTAACCCATGTATGGGGGAAAACCCAAGTCACCCCAGGAGGGGATTGTTGTTCTTGTTGTGTGATGTAACATTTGATGATATTTTACCATTTGGTGATGTAATTTTTGTGTGACTTGACAATTTTTTGATATTTATCTCCTGGTTGGAATGGTATGAGGTTGTGCATTGATTCATCATTCTAGGAACCTATGTAGGAAAGTGACATGCATTATGTAAGCACACACATGTGATGGGTGTGCGGGATGTAAAGGTTAGGATGCATATGTTCTCTTAAAAGTAATGAATTATACCAAATAATATGGTACGAATGAGTAAAAATGGGAAGTGAAAATGTCTAGTAGTAATTAGAAAATGGTTTTTGATAAAGAAGTAAAAGTGGAATAATTTTTTGTAAGGGTAATTTGGAATATGAAAATGGTTCGAATGGGAGTAAAAGATAAGTCTTATAACCTAGATAATTAGATACCGTGTTGGCCATGGACTTAGGGAGATGACTGAGGGTAGTGACCTAGTTTCAAGAGGGATCTTTTGGGTAGTGTATGTGAACTGGTTTGGTTGTTACAAATGAAGAGCCTATCTATATCTTTTCCTTCTCATAAAAGCTTTATGGTTGTGTTTTAAAGTTCATGTTTGGCATTATAGAGAAATTCCACCTTGAAGACATGCACCGGTTGGGAGACATGAGGAAATTTCCAAGAATGCTCCTCCAGTAGTAGAGTAAGAGAACGTGGTGGTCCAAGGAGATAGGGAAGAGAAATTCCATGAGAAAATTTCTTGTTTTATGCAGATGATGGAACAAGACCCAGGGTGGGTTGCGCCGAGCATGTTTGAGTTGGCTAGGTAGTTTCAGCTAAAGCACCCTCCGACCTTTGCTGAAGAGGGTGGGCCAAAAGCATTAGAGTTCTGGATAGAGTCCATCCAAACTATAATAGACCATATAGAGAGCCATCTCGATAAGCGAGTCAAGTTAGCAACCTATATGCTGAGGGTGAAATAAAAATGTTGGAGGGACATTATGGTTCAGACAGAGCAGGCTGAGGGTATGATGTGGAAAGATTTTCAATAGAAGTTTCTTGAGAAATTATATCCAAAAACCTTGAGGTGGGATAAGGCTACAGATTTTATGAGGTTGATTCAAGGGACAATGTTGGTGATGGACTATGCTATCCATTTTACCGATTTGAGATGCTTTTTTCTGACATTGATGGGAGATGAGGATGTTGTGGAGAAACGCTTCTAGGATGGGATGAGAAACGAGATCAGGTTTCAGGTGGATATATTTTGTCTAAAAAGGTTTTCGAAAGTGGTGGATCAAGTCCTTATCTAAAAAGGAAACCTGAAGAGAGCTTCAAGAAGTGAACCTATTTCACCAACTGGGAGAGCAAGTGGTGAAGCTTCAAATAGTAGGAAGTGCCACTTTAGAAGCTTTTAGCAAGGGGGAAGCACGTAGAGTAGTCAGAAGAGGGGGTAAAATTATCAGGGTGGTGACCAGGTAATCTTTTTTTCAGTGTGGCTGGTCAGGGAACAAGGGTTACTAGTATCCCTACCCACCATTTGAGTACCGAGCGTGCGGCAGGATAGGCTACGGGCAGAGATTCTATAGAAACCCATAGCAGTCGGGAAATGATGGAGGCTAGAGGCAGATGCCGAGTATAGGAAGGTGGTTGGTTACCCCGTATCATGTAGGCAGTTGGTGATTCATGGGTTGTACTGGTAGGGGTGGTGTACATGGAAATTCGGGGTGAGATCACCCTTAACAATAGAGCAGTGTAGTGCAGGGTACTCAGGCTAGAGCCCAGGGTAAAGGGTCAGGTCATCTCTATGCAGTTTAGGCTACACCTTAGGGTGGTAAGGCAGGACCATCTACTATCTGAGGTAAAATTCTTGTAGCTTACATGTTTTATAGTACTTTATTCGATATAGGTTCTACATATTCCGATATTTCTGCTCAGTTTTTAGTTGTGTTGGGATTAACTATATAGACTGCATGTGGGGTAATGTTGCTTTATACTATACTACAGGTGCGATTCTAGGACATTAAGAAGTGTAAGGGTTGTTCTCTAGAGGTTGGTGGGTATCATTTTTTAGGGGTTTGGTTTATCCTAGATATGTCAGGTTTTGACCTAATCTTGTGAATGGATTGGATGGTGTTATATCAATCCCATATTGACGGTTACCGACATCGGGTAACATTCACATCTCTCTATGGGAGCACTCATGTCCTTCTTGGAGAGTGGGATCCTTGACCGGGATGTGCAGGGCTGCTACGCCATCAGATGGGGGAGATTACAGCCCAAGTATCATGACTTATGATATATGATGGGGAGAAAGGATAGTAAATCTTCGCTGTTATTGTGGACCAGTTTCGGGATGTGTTTCCTGATGACTTTTCAGGGTTACCACCTGAGAGAGATGTTGAGTTTATAACCGAATTATTTCCTTGAGGAGAGCCAGTTTCCATTCCACCTTACCGAATGGCTCCAAACAGAGCTCCAAGAACTAATGTTTCAGTTAGAGGAATTGGAGTGTTAGGGGTTTATACACCCTATTACATCACCTTGGGGATCTCCTGTGCTGTTTGTTTAATAAGGGTGATAGATCATTGAGGCTATGTGTCGATTATATGAAGCTGAACTAGATGACAGTTAAGAACAAATACCCTCTTCCTAGAATTGATGAATTGAATGATTATCTTTGAGGTGATTCAGTGTTTTCCATGATTAATTTGAGATCATGATACCATCAGTTGAGGGTGAGACCTTCTGACAAATCCCGGACGGATTTCAGAAGTAGGTACGAGTTGTAGGAATTCCTAGTAATGTCGTTTGGTTTAAAAAATGCACCATCTTTTTTCATGGATTTGATAAACTGAATATTCCACCTGTATCTGGATCAGTTGGTAGTTATTTTCGTTGATGACATCTTGGTGTACTCCAGAACTCATGATGATCATGTCAAACATCTTGACATTGTCTTGAGTACACTAAGAGAGCGTAGGATTTAAACAAAGGTATCAAAATGTTAGTTTTGGATTTATGAGCTTCACTTTTTGGGACATATAATATCTAAGTCAGGCTTGTCAGTGGATCCAGAAAAGTTGAAGGCTGTGGTGTCTTGGGAGCAGCCCAAGAACATATCTGATTTTCATAGTTTTCTGGGGTTTTCCAGTTATTACCGAAGGTATATAAGATATTTCTCTTGTTTGGAAGCACTGCTCACAGGCCTATCCAACAAGTGGGTTAAGTTCAATTGGTTAGAGGCTTGTGAGAATGATTTCCAAGAGCTAAACAAGTGGTTGACCACCACACCAATTTTGTTCTTAACCAAACTAGGTAAGAGGTACACCTTGTTCTGTGATTCATCTAGTGTAGGAATTGGGGTAGTGTTGATGTAGGATGATTGGGTTATAGCTTACGGGTCGAGGTAGTTGAGGCCACATGAATGAAATTATCCTACTTATGACCTGATGCTAGGTGATGTGGTTCATTCCTTAAATTCTTGGAGGCATTATTTCTTTGGAGAACCCTTTATGGTGTTTACCGACTATAAATGTCTCAAATAAATCTTCTATCAGTGATTTTTGAATCTTAAATCGCAACGATGGGTTGATTACCTGCAGTATTGTGATTTTGAATTATTTTACACATCATAAAAAGTGAATTGTATTGTTGAGGCTCTTAGTTGGAAGAGTCAGAATCAAGTGGTTCAGGAATCCAGTTCAGAGTGGGTGATGATGACATTGTTTGTGGAGATGCATTTAGAGGTACAGGAGGGGCATATGTAGATGAACCTAGCATTTATAGCAGTTGATTCCACGCATTAGAGTCGAGTTAGAAAGAGTTAATTGGAAGATCTGAAGTGTTTTCCTATAAAGGAAAGTCTTAAAGTTGGGGAGTTACCTTTTGGTTGGTCATTCGATACTAATAGAGTTGCTTATGTTCTTGGTCATGTTGTGGTGTCAGCAGATGTACAAGAAGAGCTGATGTGTAAGTTCCATGAATCAAAGTTGTCAGTGCACCCGGGCTTGACTAAGATGTACCGCAACCTACATAGGCAGATTTGGTGACCAGTAATGAAGAAGGAAGTGGTGATTTTTGTGGAACGATGTCTTATCCGTCATCCAGTGAAGGCTGAACATCAGTGCCCAGGTGGTTTGTTGCAGTTGTGGCCTATTCCAGAGTGGAAGTGGAATGAGGTAATGATGGACTTAATTTTAGGTCTTCCCAGGATGCCTCAGAGGAATGATTCTATTTGGGTGGTGGTAGATAAGCTGAACAAGGTGTCCTATTTATTTCCGATTCAGGAAACCTATACAGACGACCAGTTAGATGAGTTGTATATTTGGGAAATAGTATGGTTTCATGGTGTGATGAGAACCATAGTTTCATATCTTGATCCACATTTCACCTTGGGCTTCTGGAAGGGACTACAAAAGTAACTTGGTACCTAGGTGTTTCTAAGTACAGCATTCCACCCACAAATAGATGGGTAGTCAGAGCATATAATTCTGGTCTTAGAAGATATGTTGAGATCATTTGTTCTAGATATCAGTGGTTCATGGGAAAATCATTTGTTTCTTGTTGATTTTTCTTATAAAAACAGTTTTCAGGATACAGTTCTTATATAACCTTTTGATTCACTTTATGGGAGACTGTGTAGATCTCTGTTGTGTTGGTTAGAGGAAAGAGATTCGTATCTGTTAGGACCGAGTCTTGTGCACAAGAGGTCGGAGAAGGTTCATTTTATTCAAAAGTGTATGACTACAGCTCGGAGTAGGTTGAATTCATATTAAGATCAACGTTGAAGACCTCTTGTGTTCATGGAGGTTGATAGTGTGTTTCTTCGGGTGTCACCAAGATTGGGTCACCATCGAATTTGGAAACAGGGAAAGTTGGCGCCTAGATATGTGGGGCCATTTGTGATTGTGGAGAGAATCAGACCAATGGCATAATTATTTCCTCTTCCATATAAGTAATGTGGAGTTCATGAAATTTTCCATGTTTCCCAACTCCAAAAGTATCACCCTGACCTATCTCATGTGATAAATGTTGTGAATGTCGATCTTAAGGCTGATGCATCCTTTGAGGAACACCCGGTTCGTATTGTAGATCATAGAGAGGATGTTTTTTGGGGTAGGATTGTGCCTTTGATTTATGTTATATGGAAACATGGAAACATTTAGGAGGAAACATGGTAACAGGAATCTGATATGAAGGACCAGTGGCCCGATATCTTTTCTTTAGAAACTCAATGATGCTTGGGAAGAGTGGCTCGAGGAAGAGCTATTATAAGATGGAGAGGTCATAAGATCCCAGATTTCTCCATAAGTAATTTATTAATTACATTTTAGTTTATACCCTTTATTTTGGAAAATTAAGTGTTTTCACAAGTCCTTAAGAAGGCTCAGGGGTGTTATGGGGGTTCGAGACTCAAAAGTGGAAGAAAACCTAGGGTTCTGGGCAGGATTCACAGTTTGCGCACGGTTAGTGAAAACCGTGTGGAATTCCCAGGAAACTAGGTGAAAAGGGGTTTTTTTGGACAGTATCCTCCACACGGTTTGTGCACGGTTTGGAAAACCATGCGGGTAAACTGTGTGAGGGAATCTTTTGGGACAAAATAATCCACACTGTATGCACACGGTTTGGAAAACCATGCGGGAAAACCGTGCGGCCCATAAACTTTTAAAAAAATTACATAAATGCCAGTCCAGGATTTAATATCTCACTCGGGATTCTCCTCCTCCTCCTCTATTAAAACCCTAGAGATAAACCAAAGAAACCAAGATCTCCCAAGGATCAATCTCTTTCATTCCTAAGCCGTTTGGAGCATTGTAAGTTGCGGATTGAAGATCCAAGTAAGGCTAATCACCCTCTTTATTTTCTTTTTAGTTTAGGCATTCTATTTATTTCCCCTCTCCATACAAAGCATTCAAACCCTACCTTTTCAGTTAATTTTAGGGTAAATCTTTAAGAGTTGATTGAATTGAGATCTAAGGAATCAATTGGGTGTGTGTTCTCTAACACATTCAATGTATGTGGTCTACATGTTATATCCCTTGGGTTTTGAGTAGATTTGTGCATGTAGGGTTTTATTTCTTTCTCTTTTTGAAGAGTTTTTGGTACCTATGAAATTATGTGATGTAGTGTTGTCTAAATGGCTAATTTAACCCTTCTTGATCCCCATGGGATGCAAGGGTGATGACTCAACCAAATTAGGGCCACCCATGGGGTATGTCGATATTCCTAGAATCGTGAGTTAGCTAAGTAAGCGTAGGTCATTGTGAAAGAACATAGAGGCCATGATGAATATGTTAATATACTTGAATGATGATTAATTAGTGTTTTGTAATACACTTTGGATAGGTAATGGTCTAAAGGGTTGTTTGTTTGGCATGAAAAAGGGTTATATGGATTAATGGAAAAATGCTAGGGGATTAGATTATTACTTGAATATTATTAGTGAGATAGGAATGGGAAATAGAAAATGGGGATTAAGGGTTATTTAATATAAATGATGAATTTGTTAATGGATTGAGGCAATAAATTACATTCCCATTTATTGATATTATTATGATGTTTTAAATGATGTTGGCTATGTTATTGAGATATGGTGTTTTGTGGTGAATGATAAATAATCATGTGCACTTGGATTGGTAGAGCGGGGTATTTACTTGAGGTTCTATGCCCATGAGTTGAGTTGGACCGAGGTTCTAGATCATCCCCTAAATGCATTAGTCATGGTAGGGGATGAAGTTCTATTCCCGTAACGGTTGTATTCCACCCGGACTGAGTCTTCGAGGAGAGGATATTGGGAATTGTTGTCAAATAATGCCTATTGAGATAGAACTTGTTAGATTCCCACATGTTGAGAATTTTGATCATGCCAAATCCATTGAACACATGAAAAGGGTTAAATGATAAATAAAATGTATTAGTAATAAACATGGATTAATTGGTTCATTAACTTAAAGGAACATAAATAAAGATAGCCTATTGAAAAATTTACCTTAAATTGACTTTGTTAATATTTTTCATGCCCTATCTGCATTTCTGGATATTTTTTAGACACCATTAGGGGTGGTCTACTGAGTTATACTCACACCCTGCTCGGGCCACTATTGTGTACCTGAGTAGATTTCATGCTTGAAGGTTAGGAAAAGGGCAGGGCCCTACGATAGAGAGATGAGTTGGACATGGGACATGTTTGGGTGAGGTTCTAGACTTGGAGTCCGGACCATTTTGGGATTCTAATATTTTATTTCTTTTGGGTTTTTTTTCACTTGACATTGTTTCATGGCATGTCATATTTATTGTTTCTTATGATTGTACCCAGTTTTGGGATTTTGTCACTTATGCATGTTATGGATTGTTCTATTTTGTTTTTTCTATTTCAAATATTATCTGCTATGTCTTACTCTGGTATTGAGGGTAAAGTCTCCCTATGTGACTTATTGGACCCTCTCTGCTAGTCAGCAACCGCTAATGTACGGGGAGGCTCACTTGAGGTCATGTAACTTACCTAGATCGGGGCCCGGTTATAGTGGCTCCTAGATCAGGGACGTTACAACTATAAAGAATAATTTTAAAACTAATATGTTTTCATTTATCATGGTAATTTATTTTTCATTTCTAGGACATAAATAATTACTTCAATGTCTTATACAGTTATGATGTAGAAATTATTGAATTGATGAAAAATCATTTAAATATTTTGAATTAAAATAATAATAACCATTAAAAGATAAAAACTCTTGAGAAATATTATTTTTTAACTATATCTTGACCATAATCATCCAAGGGTCTTATTATTGATGATTTAGAGCCACATGTAATATATTATGACACTTATATTATTCTATCAAATGAAATGTTAAAGTTTTCATATTCATGTTTTAATAAATATAAATTTTTTAATGTAGGATTTTATAGAAGATATATTCAACAATAAGTATTATTATAAAATATAGAATATTTATTTTCTTCATGGTATTTTATTTTTAATTTTTAACCAACATATAATTATATTAAATAATTAAACAAAACTGATGTAATAATTATTTTATTAATTGAAATATGATATTGATGTTATTAAAAATAATAAAATAAATATAATTTGGGATAATTAATATATAAAATTAAATTTCATGATTACCTTTTACAATCAGGGATATAATGAAATATATTTTTTAATGATAATATCTTATCTTTATATTTTATAAAATCAATAAATTGAAGATTGTCAAAATTGACACTATCGTTTGTTTATGAAAATAATGTTTAATTAAATTATTTACAAATCCTGATTTTTTTAAAATATATAATAATTTTTATTTGGTAATAAATGTTCAAAATTATTCATTTATGGTGAAATTGATTCAAATTAGTAAATATTGTGCACTTTTAATATTGACATATTTCTTACCTTAGTTAAAAATTAAATAGAATAACTAAGTGTTAATTAAAAGATTATGGTTTGAATTGATATAAAACTTTTCTAAAATTTATTGGTTGATTATATTAGAACCATATCAGATATAATATTCTAAAATAGAACATTGTGTAGTTTTTTTGGAAGGGTTTTGATTTTATTATAAATTAATTTTTTTTTGAGATTCCAAAAGTGCCTCTCAACTCAATTATAAAAGGGAAGATCCCCCCTCACATATTCACTTCACTTTGAGCCTTCAAGATTGTCTATACCCTACCTATTTACCTTATACACTTCCTTAGTCACATGTTATAGGATTTTTTATTTTGAAACGAACAACTCTAGTTCCTTTTAGAGGAGATCTAGAGGGAGCTCATCGGAGAAGAGGTAATATCATCTACCAATTATTTCACACTTATTTCGTCTTCTACTTCCTCTTGGTAAGTTGTCTCCATTATAATGTATTAAATAAAGTAAAACCTATATTATATATGTGATTATGATTATGTAACAACCATATTCCACCATCTATCAATCCCATAAAAAACAAAATGACCACGTTTGAATACATACGACTTACCGTCTCCACACTATGGTGTAACCTATTTTTCATCACCACCTTACATGGATGAGTATAATGATGAAAATAATAACTATAATGATTATTGTAACAATAATTTTATTCTATAATAATATATATACCATACACTTCCATACCATTCCACAAATAAGGGAATGACATCGTTGCTCGTGCGTGCGTATGACCTACCATCTCCACGATGCGATGTGATTCATTGTACATGATATTCATTAAAGAATGACTGTATAATTTTTTATAATGAATAAATATGATATATATTATATTTATATCATTCTATAAATGATATAACTATAACATAAGAAGAGTAACATGAACATATCCGGAAAAACATGGTTAAGAAAATAAAGTAGTTAATACAAGAAGATGAGTAATAATGTTATTAAAAAAATGGAAAATAATATGTTCACTTATGATATCATAAAAATGAATTTGATTCTGTAATAAGTTAATGAAATTATTGAGTCCCATATATAGTAATTTCATACATGTATGAAGGAACCTAGACTAAAGGTAATAGATTATTTTGTCTCACTTTTATTTTCGTGGGACATATACCTTATACACCACCATTTTTTTTGTGTGGTGTTTATACCACCCATGAATGTTTTTATGATTTTTATTCTAAATTTAGGGTATTTATATATGCATATAATATTATTTTTTATTAGTCATATTATACTACTAATTATAAAGTGTTATGGGATTATTTTTTCTCACTTTTATTTCTATGCGATAAATTCTTTATTCACAAAATGTTTATTTTTTGTGGTGTTTGTGCTTCCCATGAATGTTTTTATGATTATTATTCTGAAAGTTATGGTTTTTAAATGTGCATATAATTTTCTATATTTTATGAATTATATTTTACTACTTATTATAATGTGTAAAGGGATAATTTCACAATCTCATTATTATCCAAAATTGTTTTACTGAGGATTATTTATCATCAATGTGTACCTTTTATAAAACTAATTTCATAAAATGTATTACTATTGTATTGGGGATTTTTAAAGTCATTTTTACCCATTTTTTACTTTTTAAATCATGGTTTGAAAAGAATATTTCTTTTTATTTCGAATGAGGTTCTTTTTTTACTTCTTTGTTAAAAGCATGAGAAGATTTTTTTAACTTATACGACATGAATTAATTTTTATACTTTTATAAAAACTTATTTCCATAAAGATTCCCTTTTGAAATTTAAGGCTTATTTTCCAAGAAATTGTTTCTTTTTAAAAATTATCAGTATTTTAAGAAAAGGAAACATTTTCATAAAAGAAAGAATATTTTTCACAGGAATTAATTTCAAGTGTTATATCCAAATTATTTTCCATATAAGATGAAATTATTTAATAGGGTTATGTTTCAAGTATACAATCTCTACTATCCCTATGTATTTATTGTGTTTATGATGTAATTATATTTATGAAATCCATTTTTTTACATGTACTATGTTTTGATGATATGATGTTTAAGAAACCCATTTTATTCCTTGGGTTATGCTATGATGAATGATTTATGTTTTCATGGAACACATAAGAATGATTTCATTATGATATAGATGAGTCCTATACCCTCCTCCAATGCATTGGGTAAAAATATATATCTTTTGAGATATATAGGACTAGAATTAGAAATGATATTGGATCTGTAATATATGGAAGGATTGGGAAATGATCTCAGTTTAATAATACATGGCTGGAATGGTTAGTAATCTTGGTTCAATAATACAAGGTTGGAACGGTATGTAAACCCAGTTTAGTAATAAATTGATTGAATAAGGAGTGAACTTGGTTTAGTAAAGTACTTTTTTCGCTATGAAGGTCTTGGAAAAGATCATTGACTAATATGTAAATAATTTATTATGCTTATGTGTTTCCCACAATTCCATGCTTTATACTAATTCTATTCCCTCATGGCTTATGTTCCTTTCTGATTTAATCCTTATGAACTTACATGATTTATTTCCTGACTCATGATTTTAATATATACTATGTGTGTTAAGGTTTCAAAAATGTCATTTCCATGTTTTAGATTCTTATGTTCGTGTTATTGTTTTTTTTCTTGTTTACCCATACTGAGCATATGATCTCTCCCTTTTTATCTCTTTTATTTTCCCAAGGATTTAAGGAATTTTTTTTGGTATGAAAATTAATGGGGAAGATCTTTATGGGATATCTTTAAGTCCTTATAAAAAAATTATAATAATGTGTTCCTTGTTTTCAAAGGCACTAAACTAATAAGGTATTTGGGAATATATTTGTGTAATGTATTAAGTATTTTAAAAAAGTAATTTAAGGTCCTTTTACATCATGCTTGGGTAATTAGAATTTCACCTTGGGTGACACCCTTGTTCTGTGATGTGAAAAAAATTGTATTTTGAAATTTTATAAAAATTGACTCATTACTCCTAATTGAATGAGAGTTTAGTCTTCATGAATAATTATAGGAATTCAAGACTATTTTGTGACATTAATGACTTTAGGAATGCACAGGAAAATGTGTTTTGGGTTTTTTTTAAACTTGATCTATTTTTCGATGCTTGTGAAATCGAAATGAAAAATGGTGCCTGATATGAAATTTTAAGTGGTAAAATTATGCAATAGTGTGAATAAATTGTGTGTATAAATGAGAAACCTGAATATGAGAATGTGTTTAACCTAGATAACCAAAACCTCATATCAGGATGGTTATGGGAAGTGATAATGGCTCCGATTTGACCGCATGATGAGATATGGGGAAAAAATTGTTGTGACTTTTTATGATTATTCATCACATGTAAATGTAATAAAGTTGTGTTATGATTAATAATTGATGTGTTTGTAATTATATAGTTATGCCTATATGATGAAACTGGTTGAGAGGAGGATAAGAGGATATGGATGGAGATGCTCTACTAGTAGTGGAACCTGAGGCCCTGATAATGTCGAGTGAGGAAGCACGTGAGAATTTTTAGGAGAACTTTGTTTTCATTATGAAATTAAAGGAAAGGGATCCAAGGCTGGTTCTGAAGAGTATATATGACCATATGAGACAGTTTCAGTTTCATAACCCTCTAAATTTCATTGTAGAGGGTGAAACTGAGGAAGTTCAGTGCTTGGTTGAGTCCATTGAGACAATACATGAACATTTTTAGACTTCTATGAATAGGAGGGTTATGTTGGCTGAATATAAGCTACATGGATCGGAAAACATATGGTGGTGCATTCAGGAACAGAACGGACAGACTGAAGGTATGTTATGGAAGGGATTCTTGGATATATTCATGGAGCGCTTCTACCTAGAGACACTGAGGCAGGAGAGTGCATTGGAGTTCATGTGGCCGACATAGGGGAGCATGTCCGTGATGGAATATGCTGGATGCTCTATAGACCTACAATATTTATATAAAGAGTTGGAATGAACTAATATAGCTATGGTGAGACACTTTTAGGAATGAATTACATTTAATATTAATTCCCATGTTAACCTCTTTTGGTTAAAGAAGTTTATTGAGTTGGTGGATCAAGATATCATAAATGAGGGGAACCTGAAGGAAGATTCTAGTGATGGATAAATAGTTTCTAATGGATGATCAGGTAGTGTGACATATGATACCAATAAGCACCATTTTTAGAACTTTATCTATGGTAGTGGGAAGATGGGTGAAATAGATGAGGGATCAGTCGAACATGACCTTACTCGAGTGATACGTCATTAGTGTAGTAGGATAGACCACTATCATCGACACTATCCCCAACCACCAATGGAGTGAATATATTGTACCAAGATAAGAAATATACATAATTTCTATAGGAAAAAAATATATACGGTCATTGATGGATGATATATATAGAACTAGGGTGTAGGAAGTGGATCTTTTAAACCATATCAGCATAGAAGATGGAGTTCTAATGCCTGAGGTGGTAGAGGCGGTTGATGTGGCGTTTCTGGTAAATATCACCCATATTAGTAGAGTGGTGAAACTCATGGGAGTTATATTTCATCACTTGGAAAAGGGGTAGAAAAAATACATGTATTGCAACTTTCAATTGTTGATTACAAGTCCGAACCTTTGACAATAAGTGGTAATATACTTGTAGCTTCTATATTATCTAGCGCATTATTTGATATTGGTTCCTCTCACTCATTTATATCTGAAAAACATGTTAATGTTTTGAGCCTGGTGGTGGAGTTTTTGAGTGGAATAATGATGATAGATATACCATTGGGAGTATGGTCTAGAGACATATGTTTGTGAATGGGATGTTATCTTGATGTCGGGGAGTATCATTTCCTGTGAGATCTCTATATACTTTATAGGCCCTGCTTCGACCTAATTATGTGTATGGACTGGCTAGTAAAATATTGATCCCGCAATGATTGTTATAACAAGTGATTAATCTTTACATCGCATAAGGGTGAAAACTATATTCACTGTGGGGAATGTGATATCTAGGGAATCCTGGCATGGAAAATTACTCCGCAACTGGGAGAGATCATAGACCAATTTTCCTTTTTATTTCTGGTTCACAGAGGAGTAAAGCATGGTATCTTTCTAATAGTGGTGGAAAAGTTCCAGGATAGTTTTTACAATGAATTATCAGGTTTTCCCCCAGAGAGAGATATGGGATTCACTATTGATCACATACAGAGAGCTGAACCAGTTTCTATTTCACCATATTGAATAACTCTGACAGAGTTTCAAGATCTTAATACTCAACTAGAGTAATTGGTGGATAAGGGATTTATCTATCTTATTACATCACCTTTGGGTTATCCAATGTTGTTTTCTAATAAGTATTAAAGGAATATATGTTTCTGTGTTGATTAAAATTAGTAGAACTTGATGATTGTGAAGAACTGATATCCTCATCTGCGTATCAATGATCTATTTGACTAGTTGATAGGATCATGTGTGTTCTCATAGATCATATTTAGATTGAGGTATCATAAACTGAGTTTTCAGACTTATGATACACCAAGGAATAATTTTATAAGTAGGAATGGCCTATACGAGTTCATCATAATTCCATTTGGGGAGAAGAAAATTCCAGTGTGGTTTATGTCCTTGGTGAACATAATCTTCCTCCCATACCTAGATTAGTTCATTGTAGTCTTTCTGGATGAAATCGTGTTGTACTCCAAGAATCATGATGATCATTACCAAAACGTCTACATCATTCTAATTACACTAAGAGAGAATCATCTATATGCCAATCTATATAAGTGTCTATTTTAGATTGACCAGGTACAATTATTTGGACACATCATCTTAGAGGAAGGTTTGTTACTGGACCTAGAAAAAGTGAAGGCAATGGTTTCTTGGGAGTAGACCAAGAATTCATTCTATATCCCAATATTTATATGTCTATTTGGATATAATCATAGACTCATTCAGGAATTTTTCCTTTCAGAAGTTCCACTTCTGAGATTGAACAAAAATGTGATAAAGTATGATTGGTTAGAAGAATGCGATAAGGCCTTCACAAAGTTGAATAAGTGTTTGAAATTGGAATAGATATTGATCCTACCCAAGCATGTGAGGAGTACATGGTGTATTTTTATGCTTTTAGGTTCAGACTCAGAGTTGTGTTGATACAAGGATATTGAGTTGTGGCATGTGGGTCTCAACAGATTAAGCTACATGAATGGAACTACCCTATTCCTGACCATGAGCTAGTATCTATGGTTATTGATATTAATTTTTGGAGGAATTATCTCTTTGGAATGAATTTTGTGGTGTTTAATAATCATAAGAGATTGAGGTATATATTTTCATAGAGAGATTTGAGTTTTTGACAACGGAAATGGTTTGAGTATATCTAGTCATTTTATTTTGAACTAACATATAAGCATTGGAAAGAAAATATTGTGGATGAAATATTTATTTGGAAAACTCAGACTCAATTGGTTTATGAGTCTAGTTTTGAGTGGAAGATGATGACCTTGATGGTTGAGATTCATGTGGTGGTTCATGAGTGTTAGGAGTAGATAATTCTCTTATCAGTTTTAGTAGAGTCTACACTTTTGATCTAGTTGAGAGACATGAGGTATGTTGATCTGGAATGTTTGAAGTTGAGGGAAAGTATTAAAGACAGAGAGTCACCTTCATACTACGGAATAAATGAGGATGATATCATCTATGAAATGAATTAGGTAGTTGTTCCTATTATTATATGGGAGGAGTTTTTGTGTGAATTTCGTGCCTAGAATGCAACACCCCAAGCTTCCACGGTACCATTATCTCTGAATAATACAGTAGCGTGTGTTGTACGCAACTTCAAGTTCTAACACACACCACAACTAATAAAACCAGCTGTTAAGAATAGAAATACCCATTTTTTGAAATTTTATACATTTTATATTTCAAAATTTACTTCATTTCTAGATTTTTAATATCGAAATTATCCTAGGGTGAAATTTTGGTACTTTTCGGATAACTTTCATATTTTGATGAATAGTGAAAATTACTAAATTTTAAATAAAAAAACTTTTCTAATCGAAATAATTAATAGTGATAAATTATGAATTTTAATGGTTTTAAAGAATATTTAGAATATATTTTTACCATTTAATACAATTTTGTTCATTGGACATAATTTCACATTTAATCCAGACATAAACAAGTGTCAATATTTTGATAGCTATTATTTCTTAAAAACACGCTTTTTGTTTTGACAGTGGAAATTAATTTTAAATTAATTTCTGCCAATTTTGGGTTATGAATTTGGAAAAATTGATATCATATTTGGAATCAGGATGTCTAAATTATGTAAATAGGTAACTCTTATTTTCAGACATTCTGAATAATTAATTCGGTAAATATTTTATTTACCATGGTTAAAGGGTAAACCCGGTAAATAAGGGCATAAACAATAATATTATAATAATATTAAATTACCCTAAAACATGTACTAACCCTATTTGTTGATATATTTCCGACCATGGTCATCTTTGGGTCGATTTTGGGACCCCATGGATCCACTTGTAAGTGATAATGACACTTTATATTAATTAAGTTAAAGTAAATACAAAAATGACATAAGCCTATATATTTTAGAAAAAGATTTTTACATAACGTTATATATTTTATATATTCGACTATAAATATTCATTAGAAAGATAAAACGATTTCCTACATAATAGTATTTTATTTATAATGTTTAGAAATTAAATAATTTAATTTTTTTTTGACACAATGATGATACAGTAATTACCTTATTAGTGAAATATTAAAATAATTGATATTATAAATACGCAAATAAATATAATTTGAGACTTTTAATTAATTCCAAAAATTTTATAGGTTAATATGACATGTTAGGATTATTTTAATTAAGTTTTTTATAATTAATCATGCTGCTATGAGTTTAACAAAAATCAAATACCAAATAGTGTCAAAATTGACATAAAAGAGTTTTTAAAACAAATATTATATTATTAATTGATATTAAATTCATAAAAATCTATGGTTCAGACAACGGATTTTTATCATGATATTTGTATCATTAATGAACCACTTGTGGGTCTCTTGAATCTATATTTTATGTTTATTCACTATATAATATAAAATACAAAGTGACATGGTAAATGTCAAACTAATTAACTAAGAGTTAAAACTAAAAGATAAGGTTAATATAATGACCCAAACCTGTCTAAAATCTACTGGTTGAAATTATTTCGAACCATATCCACCTTATACTTTCAATAATACACTTTTTAGCCATTAGAAACCAAATATAAATTTATTATAAAATAATACTTTATGTTTTTCGTAAAGAGCCCATCCTCCCCCTTATAAAAGGACACCACTGCTATCCAATTCTTCACTACTTCAAAGCCTTTTGGCTCGGCCAAAATCTACCCAAATATCCTTCCAAATTCCTTAACATCAACCTAGAGGCCTTATTTTGATCATAAAGCCAACTTAAGGAGCCCTTTAGATCAAATCAAAAGGAAGAACCCGAAGAAGAGGTAACGTCTTCACTACCCTCTTTAAAGTTCCTTTCTTCTTCAACTTCTTATTTACTTGTTATTTTCATTATAAAATAATAAATATAGTATATTATATATACTGGGAAGTTATTATAATTATGTAACAAACAAATTCATTATTCTATCCATCCCTTGAATGACATTTCGCCATACGTGCGTACGTACGACCTACTGTCTCCACGTTGTGGTGTAATTGTTATTCAATATATTATTATTTAGATGGGTATAATAATGATTTATAATTCATGTAAATAATAAATATAACATGATAATGATTCTATATATATTATATAACATCCAATTATATATTATTTTAATATCAAAAGAATGATATTGTCACTCGTGCTTACGTACGGATTACCGTCTCCACGAACGCGATGAGATTAATTCCCCATCATATCCATTCAAGAATAAATTTCATTTTATGAATAAAAATAATTTTTAGAGACAAGATATCATTCTGGATATGAATAAGATACATCCCATTCATAAAAAATACGACTCGCATAAAAAACACTATAAAGGAAAACGAATCCGTTAACACTCGAAACGACGATAATACTAAGTTATTATTAACAAATCAATGTTAAAAGATCATATATGATATCATATTAATGTAAATGATTTTTGTATAATTCAATAAAAACTATTTCACCATTATACAGGAGGTTAACCTACCATCAACCAAGGAAAAAGTTAAAAGTAAGGGGCTTCTTGTCTCACTTTTAATTCCGTGAGATTTCCATTATTCACCACTTATTTATTGCATGTGGTATGTGTACTGCCCATGTTTGTATTAATTCTGTAATATAATTTAATTCATGGATATTTAAATCATCATTGTATGATCCTTATTTCATGGGTGTATGTTTCATAAGTTACCAAATCAATAAGGGAATTTGAAATTTTAATTTCCACTCATTCGGCTTTACTCACACTTCATTGATTATTTTACTCCAATATTATGTATGGAATCAGTATTCCTTTTCTTATGTAATAATTTCCACTCCCCTCCTATGGATACACTTTTGATAAACATAATAACTCCAATGATAAATTCTCAAGTGATTGGTATGAACTTGATAAGAGTAATTTTTAACTCAATCTATATTTGTTGAGTTAAATATCCAATTCATTGGTGTTGTTTTTACAAGAATAGGTGTGAATGTCCTATGATTTAATTACACTAATCATATTGAGTGTATTTATATTTTTCACACATAGTTATGTCATTTATTTATCCTTAACCTAAGGATACGATCTTTATAAGAGATTTCATCTAAATTTACCTTCCATTGAGACTTCTTTGTTGTTATACGCCAATTCACTTTTATATGGTGTATATATTGTAAATTTACATATTATATCATGAATCCCTGTATTCTCATGATATTAAAATGTTTTTATTACCTCAATTATTTGTATTCAAGTGTCCCTATTTTGGTTAGGTACTCTAACTAAAATATCATTTTAAATGTTTTAAATATTTATTATTCAAAATATTTCTCATTAATGTCCATGTTTTAAAAATAGTTTTAAGGATTTATATATATGGAAATTAAATTTATCAATTCAAAATTCCTTTTAAAAGTTTCATTGTGGTTTGAGACACTTTGATTCAAAAATCTCTTTTTAAATGGCTTCTTGACAAATAGTGTGACTTTTAAATGATTTCAAGAAAAAAGGGGATATTTCTCTCTAATATTTTTGATGATTATTTCCATCTATGTCAATATCCTTTATTATTCTCGATTGAGGTTAATATGATACAATATAATATTTTATATTGTATCGAATGAGTTATGTTTGACTGTGGATGTGCTATTTTTATACCATTCATGGTTTGTGGTTAAAGTATTGACATTTCGTATGCTAGTTTTAATATGATGGTTTATGTAATGTTTAAACCTGTTCATATGAGGAATGCATTGGACTTAGTAAGTGACAGGTGGAGCCCTCTATAGCTCCTCGATGCATTGGTAGGTCTCATGAAACAAACTAGTGTCTTGGCATGAGGCCTTGACAAAATCTTATTTGTAGTCTCGACACGAGGCCTTGGCAACGTGGTTATGATAGTCTGGCATTATACATTCCATCATTTTGAAAGTGGTTATTGATATTTCATGTGATTATTCAAATAGTAGAATATCCACGTGAATAAGTAAATAGAATTATTTCATTTTATCTTTTCCATATTATGCTGAAGTTAAAGTTTGAAAGGCCTTTGTTTCAGTTATACATTGCCTTAAGTGTTTATGCTCATCAATGAAAGCTTATGCTATATTGCTATCCTTACTGAGCATCTGAGCTCACCCATTTCAATATTTTATTTTTCCTAGGATGTGAAGAAGTAATTTATGAATGTCCTGTGGGGATAGTATGTGGGGATATGAAGACAAGATGTTGTTGTAGTTTTTTTACCTTATGATGTAATGTAAGACTTATGAATATATGTAGTGTTTCAAAGACTACTAAACTAATTGGTGTTTCGAGACTTGATCCTTTGTGATCATGTCAACGATACGTAATAATGCACCGACTCTGGGTAACTGGGGTCGGGGCATTACAGTTGGTATCAGAGGAAGTTTAGTACAAACCTTGGGAGCTAGATTTAGATAAACTCTGATTAGAGCACATAGCCCTAAGATAGACTTTGAATATTTGTATAGAATAACTACTTAGAATTTTGGTATTTTAGAGATTTTATGAGTTTTCTGAGCAATAAATCCCTGTCTCGATATGAGCAAGTAGAGGTGGCTCTGGCACAGATGTACCTAGGGGTAAAACCCGAAAACACTGTTTTGAGCTAGACTCAAATGGGAACTGGTGCACGACAACGGGCCTTGCTGCACTCTTGGTTATGACACTCCCGGGTGATATTCTTAGGATAATTTACATTTTCTTTACAAACTAATTTGAAGTATTATATATAAGATGAGAGTAAATAACCTTGGTTAATCGTAATGTGTTTCAAATTGAGAATATGATGACATGATATTATCTAAATGATTTTATGACTACTGTTACTCACACAATGATTTATGGTTTTAGTCAATGGCTGGATCCCAAGGAAGTCACAATAACTTTGAGAATGATGTACAAGGTGGGAATGGTGGTGGCAATGAGCAACAAAATAGAATGTTGA
Organism: Viscum album; assembly: GCA_963277665.1. Taxonomy (NCBI): domain Eukaryota; kingdom Viridiplantae; phylum Streptophyta; class Magnoliopsida; order Santalales; family Viscaceae; genus Viscum; species Viscum album. The sequence goes on along the minus strand of OY728140.1, from coordinate 1,297,342,717 downwards.
TAGGCGTAAAAGATATCGTCTTTATACCAAATCAATTTTCCAAAAATATGATCAATAATATATATATTATCCAATTCCCGAACTCATCAAAGAAGAGAAAGATGATGAATGATAAGAGCTCCAACAGTGGAGACCATGGAGAAAAGAATCCTCAATTTCCATCATGCAGGAAATGTGGAAGAAGACACCTAGGAAATTGTCTCAATAGAACAAATAAATGATTTATGTGTGGGATAGAAAAACATAAACTGAAGAATTGTCGAAGAAAAATGAAGAGTACTATGGAAGAAGATAAAAATGGTCCCAAGAATCCATTTACAGTCGTTTCCCGTAAATTTAGCGGACCTGGCCATTACCCGAGTGAATTCCCTATTCTATAGGATATTTTCTTGGTCAAAGAAGAAGCTATGTGGAAATAAATGGTTGGAGAAATGTTTAAAAATTATTAGTGCTCCTTATTGATGGGTTTACTTTAGAATAATTTTCTCCTGTATTTGTAACCCTGCAGTTTTCCATGTGAGAATGATATTTGAGGAAGAATTATCCTTTCTCTTGTGTATATAGTTATAAATAACCATTTTGTTTTATATGATAATTGGGTTTCAGGAAATAACAAGTTATTATAATTTGGGGTGAAAATGCAAGGTATGAGATAACATTTGTGGTTAAATTATGTTATGGTTATTTTGAGGAATTTATCTCATTTTGGTAATGTTATAAAATATAGTTTTTGGAAGAGGACAATACGAAGACCATGTTGTAACCCGTCACGTCAGAAAAAGTTGTGGGAATCGAACCTATAACCAAAGTGTGATTGGGATTTATCATCTACCACTGGACTACGTGAAGTCCCTAGTTAGTGTGACTATTATTTTTAGTTAAATTATTTTATTGATAAATAATAATTTGATTTGGGATCTTATGTCTTATCAAATGAATACCCATAGTATAGGAAAATGATTTGGTGATTAAGTGATAAATGTTATTTTGGAAGATGTTCGCTTTGTTGGGAACACTATATTCCTAAGGAAAATAGAATATTATGGGATTTCATTTGAGGAGTAATGGTGGATTTTTATCTATGTTTTTATTGTGGATTTATAGTGATTTGGGTTATTTATAGAAATGATTAACCTATAATAGAGAATATGTGATTAGGTTAATTACTTTTAAGTATGTGACTTTAATAATAATTGATGTCATTTGGAGATACCATTTAACGTGGAAGACTTCATAAAATAATGTGATATTGTTCAATCAAATTAATGTGATGAAATATACATGAGGTAATTTCCATGAACTAATGTTTGAATTAATCCATATGTGTAATTTCCACACACCATCATGTCAACGATGTCGTATATTATCATGTACATGTGATATTATGATAATAAAGTGATATGTTATCATTTCCTCACACAAACATTTGAAAAAAGAATAGTGTGATCATTTCCATAGAAAACCTTGTCAACAAAGGACTAATGTGATCATGTCTACTTAAAACCTTGTAAATAATTAACAATTAAATTAATTCAATGAACAATAATGTGATAAATAGGTAACACAATCATATCCAAACAAATCATTATTATCTTTTGATATATAAAACCATAACCAATTCAATTTAGGGTGATATTGTTTCCCACCCTTTGGAATCCATACATAATGGGGAAAAAAATAAATCATTCCATTGTACTAGAAAACCCATGAGAATAAAATGGGTTTTATATATTGATCTAAAATAAATGATTCCATTGTAAAATATTCTTTATGCCCCATATAATTTTACAAAATTGTATTATTTGGATTGGGATTCCCTTTATCTACCACCATCATGGAACTATACTACTCTTCTTGAGATAGTAACGTGGGAGCATGAGATTTTTCATCCAGGATGTAATATTTCTATGGATCCTCATGGTTCCTCAGTTCCTATATATTCTTGAGGATCATTCCCAATGTCTCTTCTAGAATGTTCATCAATGTTTTTCATCGATGAAGGATATGTAAGACCATGTATTGGCTGGTGGGTTTCTATATCATGATAATCCTAATCTCTTCAAATTTGTAATTGTAAAGGGTATTATTCTTCAAAAACCAAGACTATCCCATCCATTCAATCCATTTTATTATTGATATGTGCTTTTATTAGGATTGTGATGTTCTATATATATCCTAGTTAGATGATTATTTTTTGGAAATGAAAGACTATATTCATAGGATCTTGATATTTAATTTTATTAAGGATTATCACTCTCTACATAATTTCAGTTATTTATCTACAATTTTCAACTATCTGTAATGGATTATATTTAAAACTTCAATCAGAAGCCTTTTATAATTCATCAAAATTCAGAATATAACTTTGTATAGGACTTTAGGAAAAAAATCTAGTTAATATTAAGAAAGATTCTCATTATTATTAATTGTCTTATGAATGTTCATAAAGGAAATTATTCTCCTAATACTGCAATATTTGTGAGGGTCTTAGGATCACCTCCTCTTTTCTTTAACTCGGAATTTTAAACGAGTGGAGCTTACCCCTTTGGGTAGTTATTTAATGAGTATTTGGCCACCATGACACCTTAAATAACTATGGAGGAATTAGTTTAAGAAATATTGTATCTATTATGACCCTTACTTTGCCAAATTTAGTTTTCTGTGGGATTATCAAATTCTCAAAAGATAAATATAATGGCCTTAAATAAAATTAGAATTTTTTACATATGTCATATTAAAATAAAATGCAATAATTTTTTATAATATCATCTAAATATTTTATAGTATCCATTGATGTTCAGATTAAATATAAAAATTGGAATCTAATATTGGATGTTTATGTTCTAGGAAAAATGATTATTCTCCCTCATTCCCAAACCCTATTACCCAAGCCTTCACATTTTCCTCATTTAAGAGGAAGACTAAATTTTAGCATCATCCTAATAATTCGAATTATTGAATTCCATTAGTTTAATTTTAGGGACCCCATTATCAGTTTTTTATTTTTAATAGAGGTTTGGTCTATCTGCATGGGGTTCTTTACAGGGTTCCGACTACTCCCCAAGTTGATGTTATAGGGGTCTAAAATATCCATAGAGGATTTCCATTTATTATTCCTCCTCTATTAGAATTACCGTATTATGTTATGTTATTGAGTTTAAGTAATATTATTTATCTTGATATACTATATTTCCTTGTGATTCTTACCCAGATAGGCATGAGTCTAATGTCACCCCTATGTTGGATATTTTTTAATTTTGTCCCACATATTTCACAATTTTTCAATGTATTTTTAATATTATGGAGGAGTCTTAGGGTAATTTAATTATAATTATATTAGAGATTATTCCATGGGCATTTGAATTCGGTTTTAAACTACCTTACACTAATGATATCCAAGCCAACCAATCCACTTCAGTTTTTTACAATTCATTCAATTTTATAATTCTAATTAACGATACTTATTAGTTTACTATAGATCAAAAAATAATGTATCCATTGATGTAAAAAAGATAATTGTGTATCAGGTTGTGTGAAAATCATACCTAAGATAATGAATATTTTATTAGATATAATATTGTCTAATCTAAGGTCGGTGTGTAAGGTGGTGAAGATCAAATTATACACTAAACAATGTGCATCACTTCTATCTCAAATTATAGGTATCTAAGGTCTATAATAAACTTTGAATATATTTTTTATGAATCAATGAATTTAATTATATCTCAAATATCTACTTTGGAAACCAGGACTAATGCATGCATAATTCATTCATTTTCTAATGAAAATATTGCAATGTAAATTCTCCACAAGAGAATGAATAATTAAATTTTTTAGATTTTGGTGTAAGTGAATATTAAAGGAGATATTATTATTTATTCTTGTAAACATATCACTATCAATGTTATATTTATTTATTAGTCACTGTATTTCACTTATATATATGCTAAATGTGAAGATATAGAACAGTAAGGGATATGGGATTCCCTCAAACATTTTAAACTGGATTACCTATCCTAATTTCTTAGAGGGAAATGCCACATAATATTGGACCAATTAGATATGTGAGGGATATGAATTTATTGATGATAGGTAGTACAACATTTCATCTTCTATATCCACTATAACAATTTTAAGGATATGGGGTTTTTGGTTATTTACTTTTCGTGGTACAAAAATAAAAAAAGAAAAACCAAAATATTGATCTTTCATGACGTACTATTGGCTAATCGTTATAGTATATCTTACATAAAAAATATAAAATTCCCTCACCTAAAAATGAAACATTTAGATCATACACATCTACAAATATTTTTGGAATTTTCTAATAATACTACATATAATTTTTTCTTCCCAAAATTATAGACTCACCAAGAAGTCTTCCATGATGTGGTGTATGAGTCCTAAACAGACTATATGCAAGTTCCACAATGGGATATTATTCATAATAATACTAAGGGATATATTAGTGATGTTCAAGCATGGTCATATATACATGATTCCTCTATACTCCACATCAATGATATTTAAATCAATATAGATAGAGTAGATAATATATTTCATTTCCATTGGGATGAGTAAATCTTATTTCTCTCATGAATAGACAGATGGAGTTGAATCCCAAATTGTTGGAGGTGGAAGAATGTTAAATAAATGGCTTGGATATGATAACTCATTCACATGACTATTTAATAATTAGATTTATTAATTAAAATATTACATTAAAATATATCATTATTATCTTTTATCTTTATAACTATAGATAATTAATATAAAACATTATCTAATAAAAACCAAATGTTTTTCAATTAGGGGAAATCTTCCACACTATATAAATTAATAATTAATCTATAACAAGACATAAAAATGTCCAAAAATTTCTATACACGAGTTAAATTTCTAGATTACTCAGATATATAACATTTACTTATAAAATAGAGAAATAGTTTCCTAAATAGGGGTTTCCTTAAGTTTATTTTACAGGTGAAAATATGCGATAACAATCAATGATCACAAGCTAGAATAAAATGATTTTATGGGTATAATCTAGATAAAATTAATGTTATACTCAACAAATCAAAGTTCATAAATCTTGAAAAAAATAACTTCTTGTGATGACTCAGAACCTAGTAACTCGAATCCAGTGGTTTCATTAATATATTTTTATAAAATGTAAGAGATCTCATACCAAGAAATTGAATAGTTTAGTAATATTGTGAGACTAGATACATTTATGATTGAAAACAAAAATTGGAAAAAAAACATTGCATGAAAATATTTCTTTGATATATAAAGATCACTCAAATATTCTATTTTTATATATTGGGTAGAAATAAATATATTAAAAGGATAGTATAGATCCTCAGTATAAGAAAACATACAACCAAAGATATCTTACCAAACAAGTCCATCTAGAAGAAAATATTTTGACCATTTATTAATATAAAAGGAAAAGTACAATAGAGATATGGGTAGGTTCAAACAAAGGAACTTGACCTCATTCATCATAATGTTAATGATCATAATAATATATGTCATTCCCATTATCAGAAGTATCAGTAGTTTCCCAATCTTATTGAGATTTATGTTTGTTGAAGATCTTGAGTATATCTACATTTTACATCAATGACGAAGATCTAGTGGACACTATCCATGGTAGATTTGAATAGTTTCATCATGACATCCATTTTGAAGGAGCAGGAGTAAAGAACTCATTGTTAATTAACTTTTCTTTTCCACAAAAAATTAAACCCTTAAACAAGGCATGACCACTGCTACCTGATTCCTTCATTGGTGTACTAGAAATCACCCCTTCATCATTAGTTATGCGGGTTTTCTATTGACAATAAACCTATTTATGTATATCACATTGATTGAAGTCATCATCATGCATTAATTTAGGGTTAAGAGTCACCAACTTCATGCATCCTTCCCCCAAATGAGGCTCTGCAGATATGTCCTTTGAGTCATGCATCAAACCAACATCACCCAACTTAGGAGCATGTGCATCCATCGACATATCCACATCCAATGTAGGACTAGAATCTACCTGTTTCACTATCGTCGCATGATGTGAATTTCCCATATGACTATCATCCATTATAATTTTTTTTAGTTTCAGTACTAATAAAAAACTCTAGACCAGGCTTTATTAACCTCAGACATTGGTTCCCTATAAAATTCACGCCCATCATCAATATTATCCACATTATTCTTTACCTTAATTTTATTTCTATAAGATGACTCATGATGCCCTTTTACATTCCAATAGGACCAAACCCCATTTTTATGACATTTTTCTTAGATGTGACAAATTTATTGATAGTCTGAGAAAAAATGCAGAAGTCTTTCATATTAATCTTTAAGGGGAATTCCATAATCTAAATCTGATAGAAATATATTGTTAATTAAGAACATTCTGAGGTCAAACTCCCCTAAGATCTTTGATAAGTCTTAAAACATAGCTACCTTAGTAGTTATATCCATTTTTATTTGAATTCCAATCATAGAGGAAATATCGAAAAGAATATTATGTTTTCATAAGATCCAATTCAGTCCAATAATATTAATCCAAACATGGAAATGAGTATTTTATTAAATAAAATCAATTAAAATGGAAATATCTTTCTTGAATGTAGATCATACCTAGCTCTAAATCAATGTATCTATTCCCCCACGCCCTGCGCTTCAGTTCCTCACATGGAACAAAATATGTAAAAGGACCCTACCCATTGATATGCATCTTCAATCTGGATAATTCCAAACAAAGACTAGTATTTTGACCAAGTCATCAACCTTACATGGTTTTCCATCATTAAGAATAACAATCCTTGCAGTGATAGAGAATTTAAAAATCCTAAATCTATTAAGCATTACCTCTGTTTCAGAAACCACATGACTCATATCACCTCTCTTTACAATCCAATCTAGAGTAATATCCTTTAAACATGTAAAATGACTTTTATTAGATTAACTTCTATATATTTCCACACTAGAAGTATTGGAATCAGTACTCATAGGACACGACTCCACCGCTCCTACATTAGGATGTGCCTCTATTGATACTGCCTTGCCACAAGAAGCACTGTAATAAACATGAACCCTCAACCCTAATATTTGAAATGAGGATTTTCATTCACCAGTCTCTTACACCCACCCCAACCGGACACGATAACTTCTAGCTGCACCAATCACAACATATGTCCCCTACAACATAGACCAATGCTCATCTGTCACCACAAAACTGAAGATCTCATTTATTCCAGCCATTAGACACCCACATATGCTCCCATCAACTGCAGCACAGGAAGCATCTTCTGACACTTCCACCAATGATCCATGATCACCATCGACATCCGACATCGTGAGAAGCGCATATCTTGTTGTCTCTATCAATACGACCATCTAACACCCATGGATGCCAACATTAGCTAGTCACGGGCTGCCAAAAGTCATGAAACCCACACTAACCTTATACCCACTTCACACATCAGATTTTCTTTTTTGTCAACTCCTCATACTAAAACACCAATCATATATAAGTAATATATATACAAAATAACCAATTTATTCTTTTCATGATTCTAACAGATGGATTTATGGGAAATTGAATATATGACCCATCACATTGCATACAATTTCCCTGGAATTCATCATACGAAATAAATGAATAAAAATAGAGTATATAAAAACCATAAACATTTATATAAAAAATTAGCATATAAAATATCAATATCTTCATTATCAGTAAATAGAATAACATGATGATAATCCATTCATTGAAATAAGGATGTTTGTATCCGTAGATTATATCCCTAATTAAGTATAATAATTATTAATTTATGTTTACGTATATAAAAAACACCACTATAATTTCATTATAATATATGTTTAAAAATAATAAAAAAATATACTTTTTTTATAAAAAATAATTTAGAACTATGAATTCATAAAATAATCGATATATGATTTTCATTTAATATCCATGAGAATATATACTATATAATTGATAATTATTGATAGATATGACTGTAGGAAAATGTATTCATGTGATAAGAATTATAAAAAAACTATTTTACCACTTTTTTAAAATGTCAAAAATAGTTTATATTGAAGATAAAAAAGGATACTTTAAAATGTTTGTATCAAAAGAAAAATATTAAAAAAATACCTCTAATAACCATTTAACAGTAAATATGAGATTTAGTAAAACAATATTCATGAACATTTTCATCATAGAAAATATTCCCAATAAGAAAATATAATTAAGGTCATATTTTCTTAAATAAATATTTTAATGTTTTTTATAAAAAATGTGGTAACATAGAAAGAGTGACTTACAACAAAAGAATTTAAAAAAATGATAAAAAATATAGTTTTTTATGAGTGAATGATCATATAAAGATCCTGGTATAAATTTAAATTTAAATAATCATGAATAAAGATGAGATTGTAAAATAAACCATTACCTCATCCATTCACCTAGTCATAAATAATCTAATATTCTATGTAATAAATATGAAAATATTGTACATATATGGAAGAACCATATTTAAATTAGTATTATTATATAATAATCATTTATATTTTCATCTTATATATTTCTTAATAATTCATTGTTAAATTTCAATATTTTAGGGTCAACTATTCGGTATTCAATAAATATTTCGGCTTTAATGATTTTCATCATTAAATAATGGAATATATTCATCATCTATATAATATTAAGAATGTTATAATTATTATATTTATTCATTTAACATAAATCTATATCCATTTATTAAAATTTTTCATGAATAATGAAATATATTAATCCATGGAGATGATGGTTTGTAGGTACACATGAGTGATGTTTAAATTATTCCAATTAAATAATATGAAATATACTATATCATTTTTTACATTAAAACAATTTCAATAATATAAATAACATTTTTTCATTAAATTATACCTTTTTAATATATATAGGTAAAAATGATAAATGAATGAGATGGATTCATGGATGTGGTAGTCCACACGTATGGATGTGTGACATTTTCATTTTCTAATGGATATAATTGTAAGAAGGTAAATAATATATTATATTTATGAAAAAAATTATTTAATAATTATTAAATATATATGATAATTAAATAACATTAATAAACAATGAAATCTGGTGATGAAAAATTAAAACCATCACTTTATGTTATTGCTAGTTTTTACATACACACAAGCGATGTTTTCATTTCCCATAATACATGATATGACATGAAAAACGGTGTAACATAAACATAATTAAATTTTAGAATATTAGGGATACTAATTTTATTATTCCATTATAGTTATGATAGGATTCAATGGGGTGGAAGGATAAATAAACATTAAAGAACCTTGTTAAGAGTTGTACTACTTCATTAGAAAACCTTATTTAAATTAAAAATTCTTCCGTATAAATTAAAATCATGGTGATAAAATAAAAACTAAACTTTGGGAAAGAAGGATGGGGAGGGATTTACTTAGATAATAATTGAGATAAATTTATCAGGTTCTTTGTAGAACATTGAAGATTAGGTTCCCATTAATAAGTGAGGAGACACACACATGAAATTAATCATAAATATTAAATATTATAGTTTTATTACTCATGGTCAAGTGGAACTAAAAAATTGATATTAAATTTTATGGAAATGATGTGTAATATAACATCATCTAATAATAATAAAATCTATATGTTTACATATTATCTTATGTAATAACCTTAAATAACCCTCGTTAGCCTTTTACTATGGTAAAAATAGTTTGACCATGTTTATTATTCATAATCATGATAATATAAAACAACCATACTACTAAATTTTATCCGCATACATAAAAATATTTAATCCATATTTTCTGATTCAATTTTTATATTTGATATAAAGTATTTTTAAAATAAATATGAAAAATTCAATGAAAAGTAGTTTTTTATGAAAATGAAATTTTTGGCTTAAAATGAACTTATACCAAAATATATTATAAAACATATTATCATGAATTTAATTTTATTATGTATAATAAAATGGATACTATGCTATATTAAAACAAAATTAATAATTTATTGGGACTTTTTAAATACATAATTTGAAGGAATGATTTAAAATTATTGAACAAATTAAAAAATTTCACTAGTCACCGAAAAATTACCAATTTCTAAGAAATATATAACATTTACCAAAATATAGTTGTTAAATTATGAATTTAAAATGTAACACCTCGACCCTAGTTACCCAGATTCGGTGCATTATTTTAATACATTGGTATGATTATAGGGAATCATGTCCCGAAGGACCGATCAGTTTAGCAGTCTTGGAAAATAGATTACATAGATGAATGTTACATTACACATTAAAACATAAAACACAACATAAATAATCCATTGTGAACACCATTATTCCACTAGATTAACCCTTCATATCAAACATAATACACTTCTTGGAATCCAAGGAGAAAGGAAAACGTAGAAAGGGGTGAGCTTAGATGATCAGTAAGGATAACAATATAGAGTAAACTTTCATAAATAAGTATAAACAATTAAGGCAATGTATAAAACCAAAACAAAAGCCTTTTAAACTTAAAATTTAGCATTATATGGAAAATATACATCAAATAATTCCATTCACTTATTCACAACGATATTATACTAGTCGTATAATCACTTGTAATATCAATAGCTAATTTCATAATGATGGAATTCATAATGCTGGACATCATAACCCCATAGTCAAGGCCTCGTGCCAATACTAGAACTAAGATTTTGTCAAGGCCTTGTGCTAGACACTAGTTTGCCTCATGATACCAACTGATGCATCGAGGACCTATAGTGGGTTCCACCCGTCACTTACTAAGTATAATTCATTCCTCATATGAAAAGGTTGAAACCTAACATAAATATTCGTATTAAAACTAGCATAAGAAATGTTAATACGTTAAGCATAAACGATGAATGATATAAAAATAAAACATCAACAGTAAAACACATCACAAAAAAATAAATACATTATGGAAGATTTTTTTCCTAATAAATCAACTTCAAACAAGTATAAAATTTATTAAAATATGTTGACATAGATGATATCAAAATTATTTGATAGGAATATCTCTTTTTATTTTGAAATTATTTAAAAGCAATGTAATTATAAAAGAAAACATTTATTTTGAAAATATTTTTTATAAGCTTGTAAGGGAAGCTTCAAAGGTGTTATAATGGCGGAGAATAATCACACCCACTTTATAAGTTAAAAAACATTCTTACCTTAATTTGTCGAAAAGGTCATAAAGTACCACTGTTAGGAAAACGACGGAAAGATTACTTTTGAACCATTTAATAAAAAGTCCAACAAGGGTATAATTAATATTAACACATATTCTAGTAAATAGTAAAATATTTTGATATACATTTTTATTAAACACATATGTGTAAGATAAAGAGGTCCTAGTAGATACCTACGTAAATACAACCTCGGATAATAAAGAGATTGTGAAATTAATCCTTACCTTGTAAATTTCATTGGTCGAGGTTACATTAACCTCATGTAAAATAGTTAAATTATTGTTATTAAATTATACAGGAACCACATTCAAAAATATGTTATCATATATGATCTTATAATATTTCTTTGTTAATAATTTATTAGTAGTATCATTGTTTCGGGTGTTCACTAATTTTTTTCCTTTATATGTTTTGTTATGTAAGTCTTGTTTTTTAAGGATATAATGTATTTTATTCTTATCCCGAATGATATAATGTTATTAAATATTATTATTAATAATAATATGAAAATAATTATTGAATGGTTACGATGGGTAATGAATCTCATCGCATTCATGGAGATAGTAATCTGTTCGCTCGCATGAACGCTACTTCCATTTCATGTATTTTTATTTTAAAAGGAAAGAAGAACAAATAATACATAGGTATATTATTATTCCAGTATAATATACTATTTTATATATGTTATGTATGTTCATTAACACAATCCTTTATACGTTTCATGTATGGTATGAACGAGTCATATCATTTTGAGGGGGTGGTAGTCCGCACTTCCTCAAATAAAATTATCGTATACATACAACATGAAAAGAATAAAGGTATGCTATAAAAGAAAATTACAGAAAATTATAGAAAAAATATATATAATAAATATCATATATAATTATAGTTCCATCATAATGGCCTCCATAAGAGGTGGTAGTAGAAGATTGAACAATCATCATTTCGTGAGCCAGTAGTTCGCCGTCCACAGAATCATTATGTTTTCCTTACCCATTAGATGGAGGTGTGTGTAAGTTTAGTTCAAATAATTCTCATAACAAAAACCTAGTATATTTAGGATACTGTTGTTGTTATTAAAGAAATGAATAATGAAATTTTAGGGTGTCAGAGAAGAAAAATAAAATAAAATAACTTAAGAGGAGATGTTAACATTAAATCTGGTAACTCCCTTTGGATTGTACCAAAAGGTTTTGTTGAGGTGACTTATGCCTATGTTAAGGATTCTAAGAAGAAGTGAGGTATGTAGAGAGCTTAATTAGGAAGAGGTTGGGTGATCCAAGGGACTTGAGAGGTGTGAGAAATGGGTTATAGATGAGAGCTTTTTATAAGGAGGAGGAGGGGCTCTTTACGAATGTTTGAAAATATTATTTTATTATATAATTATTTTCGGTTTCTAAAGGTCCAAAACTAAATAAAGTCAAAGATAAGATGACTGTTGTTTGATATAAAATCATCCAATAACAATTGGAAAGGTTTTTGATATTGTTTTAATTTTTATAATCTTATTTATTTAAATCATTTATTAATGAGGTAAATACAACATCATTATTGTGTCATAAATAATTTTAATTATTTGATGTCTAAAATCTATAAAAAATACCATAATGTAGGAAATATTTTTATCTTTCAAATGAATATTTATAGTCGAAATGATAACATATATAAAACCATGTAATTTTTTTTACTAAATGATATATGTCTATTCCATTTTTGTTGTTACATTAAATTAATTAATATAAACTGTCATTATCATTCTCAAGCGGCTACATGGGGTCCCAACAATGGTCCCCCAGTATTCTCATGGTTGTAAATTTGTCAAAAAATAGGAATAGGACACATATTAGTGTAATTTACTATTATTATAATAATATTTTTTTACCCTTATTTACCATATTTACCCTTTAACCATGGTAAATAAAATATTTACTGAAGTAAATATTCATAATGTCTAAAAATAAAAGTTTCCAATTTACACAATTTGGATTTCTTGACTGCAAATACGAAATCCATTTTTCCAAATCAAAAACATAGAAGTGGCAGAAATTAATTTAAAATTAATTCCCGTTGTCAAAACAAAAAGCGTGTTTTTAATAAATAATAACTTTCAAAAGATTGACACTTGTTTATGTCCAGTTTAAATTTTAAATTACATATAATTACATAAATTATATTAAATGATAAAAATATAATCTAATGATATTTTAAAACCACTCAAATGTATAATTTAACACTATAAATTAATTTGATTAAAAGAGTTGTTTTCAATTAAAATTTGGTATTTTTCACTATTCATCAACATATGAAAGTTATCAGAAAAGTACAAAAAATTATCTAAACTAAAAATTTATTTCCTTATGATAAATAATAATTTAATTTCACTAAATTTAATATATAAAAGGGTCAAATATTGGTTTTAAAAAAGGTTCACCATTAAAAGGTAGTAAAATTGCATTTTTTGAAAAACACTTCATTTATCTGAAAAGAATGAATTTGTTCTTATATAATGTCTATGAAACACATAATATGGATTTTAAAATTATATAGAGTATACAAAATTTAAAATTCAATTAATACTATTCATAACTGCTTATTGAACGACTGGTTTGGTTAGTCGTGGTGCGCTCGAACTCAGTGTTGCGTGTAGCGCAAGTTATTGAATTGCTTTGAAGAGATAACATACTATGAAATATTGGGGTGTTACATTATCCCCTCCTTTAATAATTCTCATCCTCGGAATTTAAAATTTTTCTTTGAAAATAAATGTTTAAAAATAAAAAAAATACCTTTGTGGAAAACCCACATCGGAAAATGGGTTAATGAAATTTAGTATTAATAAGAGGGAAAGAGAGATGAAAAAGTCACCACCAAATTATGATCTCGATCTAGAGAACATTGGCGGCAATTAGAGACACATATTTTGAGGTAAAATTTAAATATTTATAGGGATTGATTGAGGTCATCCATCACAAACAAGTGTAAAATTGAGGGCCTCTACGTCATCAATCTATGATGATTTAAAATATCATTGGTTCCTAAAAAATATACGGTATTAAGATAACACATTTTTGGTTTTCAGATCCCCTTCCTAATGTTTAAGAATTAATTATATTCATAGAATAAGTGGAAAAAATATTCTTGACAAGTATAGTTTCATCCTTCAACTAATTCCAACAACAAACTTATCTTTCACTCTAAAAGATAATAGAATTAAAAATATTCTATTTATCCTTATCGTATAGGGTTCCAAAAATAATGAATTTATAATTCATTATTTAGAATATTTAAAAAACTAAATTATAAAAACAAGGATATCACGTAGGCTAGTGGTAGGTGATGTGGCCTTGTCACCCATCGGTTGCGGGTTCAAGTCGCACGGCCTTGCCGGACGCAACGGGTTATTACCTGACCTCTGAGTTGTCCATTTTATGACAATCCAAAAATAATCATAAGAAATTCTTTAACCTTAACAATAGTATCCATTTTCAAACTTAATCCATTCTAACCTTTATACTTATCCACAATACTTCCATCTTAACTCACTATACAAAATTTATAAAGAAGGTTACATAATATACATGTGAATACCTTCTTTGTGTATTCTCATAAAATGTGGTAATAAAATGAATTTCCAGAAAACCAAATTTTAATAGGTATGTACTTATTTATTTTTTCTGTAAATCATAGAATACTAGTTATTCTCATAAAATCCAAAAATGTTGTAATAACCAACAATGTTGGAATAAAAAAACTCATTAATTAGTTCCAAGTTAGTCAATAATATCCAATATAATTTATCCAAATCAATCATCTCCTATTCTAAAATCAATACCACTTTATTAGGACCATATTAAAGTTTATATTTCCTTAAACCATGTATTTTACAAAATTATTAACTTCCTATTGAGTCACATTTCTTGGTACCACACAATCTCAAATCATTAATGAAATAGTATTGCAGTACAATCCTTATATACTCCATAATTATTATAACCAGTACATCATTGATATAACACTCAAATGACATAATTCTTTAATATCAACATAAGAACACTAGTCATTACTCTTCATTTGTGGTAATATCATAACTTGATTATTATCCAACAACATCATTTCTGGTATACTCTAAAGATTGGGACATTGATTCACGTAGTGTCCCAAATCCTTGCAGATTAAGCATTATACATTTTAAACCTTTTTCTTACCCTTGAAATCACATACTGGGTGTCCTTTTTCTCCACACTTATAAAAAACTCCCATTCCCTTCAATCATTTACTAAGGTGATTCTTTCCATAGTTATCATATATGGGATAATCCTACTTTCCTAGATTCCCTTTATCCATCTTTCTCTCTACCATACTTTTCTTCTCTGGCTTCCCTTTAAAGCTATAGGGCTCATAGAATTCTTTACTTATCTTGATAATACATGATACTATTTATTCATATGATGATAATACATGGGAGACTATTTAATTTCTAAATTTTAGCTTAATACCATGAAATATATGATCCTTCTTACTCTTTGGATCATGCGCATTGCATGAGTTATCATTCTATCTAATAGACGCCATTATTAAACAATGGAATACACTAGGTTAATTTTTGAATCTCAATGAATAATTACAAACTTGTAAAATACCTAACGTAAATTGAAAATATTATGCATATAATCTATAATACTAAAAAACTGTTTTCTTTGAGGAAGTATTTACTCATAAATCCTTCATAATGGCTTGTAATGAAATTGTGAATTATCCTAAGCATATCACCTGGGAGTGTTGTAACAAAGAGTACACCAAGGCCCATTGTCATGTACCAGGATACCTTGGATCAAACCTGAAACTCCTTGTCAGAGTTTTTACTCATAGGTAGATCTATGATAGATCTACCTCTACCTGTTTGTATCTAGATAGGGATGTATTTCTTATAAATTTCACAAAATCTCAACATTACCAAAATTCTAGGATGTTCTTCTATACTAATCCTCAAATTCCATCATAGGGTAATGGTCTCTAATCAAAGTTTTTCTAAATATATTTTCCGAGGTTGTTGCTAAACTTCCTCTGATACCAACCGTAACACCCTGACCTTAGTTACCCAGATTTGGTGCATTATTTTAATACATTTTCATGATTACAAGTAATCAAGTCCTGAAGGAACGATCATTTTAGCAGTCTTGGAAAATATATTACATATATGAATGTTACATTACACATTCAAACATGAAACAGAACATAAATAATCCGTTGTGAACACCATTATTAACCTATATTAACCCTATATATCAAACATAATTCAATTTTTGGAATCCTAGAAGAAATTAAAACATAGAAAGGGGTGAGATCTGATGCTCAGTAAAGATAACAATATAGCAGAAAATTCCATAAATAAGTATAAACATTTAAGGAAATGTATAAAACTAAAAAAAATAATTTTAAACTAAAAATTCAACATAATATGTCAAAGATAAATCAAATAATTCCATTTAACTATTCACATGGATATTCTAATATTCGAATAATAACATTTAATATCAATAAATAATTTCATAATGATGGAATGCATAATGTTGGACATCATAATCACATAGTCAAGGCCTCGTGCCAAGACTACAAATAATATTTTTTTCAAGGACATGTTCCAGGACACTAGTTTGTCTCATGAGACCAGCTTATGCATCGAGGAGCTATAGCGGGGTCCACCTGTCACATACAAAGTACAATTCATTCCTCATATTAAATTGTAGAAACATAACAGAAACATTCATATTAAAACTAGAATATGAAGTGTTAATATGATAACCATAAACTAAGAATGGCATAAAAATAACCCATACACATTCAAATATATAACAAAATCTAAAACACAATATGGAACATTTGTATCATAATTAATCAACTTCAATCAATAACAAAATCTATTAAATGATTTCTATATAGATGAAATCAAAATTATTTGAGAGGAATATCTCTTTCTATTTTGAAATCATTTAAAATTAATGTAATTGTAAAAGAAAACATTTATTTTAAAAATATTCTTATAAGCTTGTAAGGTATTCTTCAAAGGTGTTATAACGTCTAAGAATAACCTCAACCACTATATAAGTTAAAAAAGTTCTTACCTAAAATTTTCAGAGAGGTCATAAAGTACCTTGTTTGGAAAATGACGGAAAGATTCCTTTTAAACCATTTTTTAAAAAGTCAAACAAGGGTATAAATTAATTTATACCATATCCTATTAAATAATAAAAATGTTTTGAAATACATTTTTTAGAAACATATATGTGGATGATAACAAGGTCCTGATAGATACTAACGTAAAAACAACTTTGGATAATAAAGAGATTGTGAAATTAACCCTTACCTTGTACCTTTCCTTGGTAAAGGGTATGTTAACATTTTTTATAATAGTTAAATAATTGTTATTAAATTATAAAATAACCACATACATAAATATGATATCATATATGATCTTCTAATATTTCTTTGTTAATAATATTTGAGTAGTATCATTGTTTCGGGTGTTAACTGATTCGTTTTCCATTATATGTTTTGTTATGTAAGTCATGTTTGTTTTGGATAGAATGTATTTTATTCATATCTAGAATGATATAATGTTCTTAAATATTATTTTTCATTATCAAATGAAAATTATTCTTGAATGGTTTTGATGAGGAATGAATCTTATCGAATTCCTGGAGATGGTAATCTGTACGTACGCACGAACACTACATCCATTTCACATTTTTTATTTTAAAATGAAAGAATACTGAATGATACATATTTATATTATTATTACAATATATTATACTATTTTATATATGTTACATAAGTTCATTAACACTATCCTTTATATGTTCCATGTATGTTATGAACGAGTTATATCACTTTGAGGGGGCGGTAGTCCGCACTTCCTCAAATGAAATTATCATATATAAACCACATGAAAAGAATAAAGGTATGATATAAAAGATACTTACATAAGATTATAGAAAAAATAAATATCTTAAATATCATAAATAATTACAATGTGATCATAATGGCCACCATAAGAGGTGGTAGTAGAGGATTGAACAATCATCATTTCGTGAGGTAGTGGTTTGTCGTCCACAGAAACACTATGGTCTATACCCATTAGATGGAGGTGTCTATAAGTGTTGTTCAAATACATATCATAAAAACAACCTAGTATATTTAGGATACTTGTTTTGTTGAAAAATATATGAATAAAGAGATATTAGGGGGTTGGATAAGTAAAATAAAACAAAAGAACTTAAGAGGAGATGTTACCTTTAAATCTGGTAACTCCATTTGGTTTGAACCAAAAGGCTTCCTTGATGTGACTTATGCCTAAGGTAAGGCTTCTAAGAGGACATGTTTTGTATATTATTTTAATTTTTTAATCTTATTTATTTAAATCATTTATTAATGAGGTAAACACTGCATCATTATTGTGTCATAAATATATTTTTTAGTTAATGCCTAAAAATTATAAAAACATACCATGATGTAGGAAATATTTTCATCTTTAAAATGAAAATTTATATTCGAAAATATAACTTATATAACTCCATGTAATTTTTTTACTAAAATATATATGTTTACATCATTTTTTTCTTTACATTAAATTAATTAATATATTGTGTCATTATCATTTTCAAGTGGTTCCATGATGTCCCAAAATTGACCAAAGGATGCCCATGGTCAGAAATGTATCAACCAATAGGAATATGATACATATTAGAGTAATTTAATAATATTATAATAATATTTGGTTACCCTTATTTACCATATTTACCCTTTAAACGTGGTAAATAAAATATTTACTAAAGTAAATATTCATAATGTCTAAAAATTAAAGTTACCTATTTACAGAATTCGGACCGCCTGATTCCAAATATGAAATCCATTTTTCCAAATTCAAATCATAAAAGTGAAAGAAATTAATTTTATATTAATTCTCATTGTCCAAATAAAAAACGTGTTTTTAAGAAATAATAATTATCAAAAGATTTACACTTGTTTATGTCTAGTTTAAATGTAAAATTACATCCAATGACCTAAATTATATTAAATAATAAAAATACAATCTAATGATATTTTAAAAACACTCAAATGTATAATTTAACACTATAAATTATTTCGATTAAAAAAGTTGTTTTCAATTAAAATTTAGTGTTTTTCACTATTCATCAATATAAGAAAGTTATCAGAAAAGTACCAAATATTTATCCAAACAATTTTTTTATTTCCCACTTCTAAAGTATAATTTAATTCAATTAAATTGAATATATAAAAGTTTCATATATTAGTTTTAATAATGGTTCACAATTAAATGGGTGTAAATTTTCATTTTTTAGAAAATACTTCTTTTATTTGAAAAAATTAAATTTTTTCTTATATTATGTCTACAAAACACATAATCAGGATTTTAAAATTATATGGACTATATAAAATTCAAAATTCAGTTAATACTATTCATAACCTCTTTTTGAACGACAGGTTTGGTAAGTCGTGGTGTGCTCAAACTCAGTGTAATTTGTAACGCAAATTGTTGAATTATTTTGAAGAGACAATATACTATGAAATCTTGGGGTGTTACATAAAAGTTATTATCCATATATAAATTTTTAAAATTAATAAATTTATATTCTAAAAGAATAAAAAATATAATGAAAACATAGTTTTATAGAAAATTGACCTTTTAAAACAAAATTTATCTTAATATTATTTAATATCAATTTATTGATATTCTGATGTTAATATAATATTTCATACATTTAAGCCACATTAATTATCATATTCATATATCGAATGTGACCATTTCAATTTATCATGATAAAATATAAATTACGTTAAAACTTTTCTTCATAAATATTTCCTTTTTAATCATTAAATAATTTTAAACATATCAAATTAATAATTACATTTCAGAAATTAAATTGAATCAATAAAAAATAATAATAAACTATTAGTAACATAATTAATTTCCATCTATCTATTTAATAAGGGTTTTTGAGATATATCATTGCTCATTTTAGTTCGGTGTTGTATGTAACAAAACCTATCAAACAGAGGATTATTTAAATAAGAATTGCATATTAAATTTTAACATGTTATATTCTCCCCAAATTAAAAAAAAATTAAAAATGAATTTTCATTTTTTTATTTCCAAAATTAGTGTATAATGATAATTAATTTACATATAACTACATTGGAAAAAGTTATTTTTAATTAAAATTTTTAAAACCCTGTTTGGATTATTATAAGACTCACACTTTTGAATGAGTTTCCATCGGAAAACCTTGATAGCTAAGTTTTGTTTTCCCCATAATGCTCGAGAGATTTATCATCAACTATATTGATTTGGGTATTTCATTTACCATTTAGATAGAGACTATGTGATAATATACTATAATGATTCCTTTCAAATTTGTAAGAGCTATTCCCCCATTGATTAAGTGTTTAAATATGTATTTCTTTTACTTAATATTCAAACAATGACCGAGTAGGAGTAATTTTTCACTCATAAAGCATGAAAACCAACCATTAATGGATAATATGATCCATATATTTATTGAATGTTAATCCACATAAACAAAACCTAATTGGATAACACAAGGTAAGATAATAATCAATATGAATAAAACATCCTGTGATGATGTAATACATTAATTCTTTAAACAAAAATAATAGAATCCAAATAAATTATTTAATAGTTGATCCAATAAATATTTATAAATAATACCACTATAAAAAAAATACTATTTTATGATTCATCTACAAATTTTTTAATTCTAAAAATGAAATAAACCCCCAAAATTTTGTATTATGTCAATGTCAAATATATGTATAGCAATTATGCTTCCTAGTATTGAATAACTCTTCAACTCACTATATTTATTATCAATAAAAATATAACCTCATCAGTTGTATTAATTAAAATATTATTCCTTATAGTTTCAAGGTATGATTCAACATCCATTGAAATTATACAAGGGATCATAGATTCAGAATAAAATACAAAATGAATTTATGATCATACAATGAGATCCCTAATATTAAGGGGAACCAATTTCTATATAAGTAATTTCATACACTTGGACCTCCACTTTGTGCCTCCTCATATGTATATTCCTTTATATATTTGGAAATTGGATCAAATAGTTCATTATTTTATTGAAATTTAATCACATGATATTATTGGCTTCTATATTTCCAGTATAATGAATAGTAATTGGACCTTATCTCTATAATTTTAATATATATTTTCCCCATTAATCATATTTCATGTTGTTTTATTACGTAATTATCAAATATTTTATGATCTAAAAACTCATCTTCCCCATCACCTAATTTTTACCCTTGGTTTACAAAAAATACTCTTAATCACTTGATTTATTTTGAAAATTAAATATATATAGAATTCATTCTATAAGCTAATGGAACATGAATCTATATTATCGTATGATAAGAATGTCTAATTTAATACCTCTCTTTAAAATATCTACCAAATCCCATCAATGAAATGGAAAATTTTTCATTATTGATTGTGTACATAATATGTACCATTTCTTTCAATTCATGTATGGCTTAACTGATACTCCACAAAACATTCAACTTATTTTATTATAAATTATGGAATTTACATTCAATATCATGTATTTTATCTTACGGAATATATTTCTTATAGAATTCCTCCTTAAGAATCTTCCATTCCATTCTCTATATCTCTTACTCCTCCTTGTTATTTTTACTCAATGACCACCATTATTAATAATATCCCTTTAATCAATATACTTCATGGATAAACAACTCCCATACATTACTAACAATACTCAAAATATCATTTCAATAGAAATAAACCACTATTAAGATATCAATGGACTAGTAGGACCATTATAGGATGAAAGTTTTCCCCCCATAAAGTTTCCCAACATCATTTATTCTTTCTATGATGCAATAAATTATTTTATAAGGTTAATTTCATTGGTCATAACTTATATCAACTACCTTTATATAATTATAATCCTCATTTCTCTAACCCCAGTTGTGTTGTGTTTCTCATGGTATAAATACCTATATAGGATGTTAGTGTTGATAAAATTTACATTTCTTCCCCTAATATCCATGTTTCAATTATAAAATATCAATTAATGTGTCAATTTATTGTGATTTTAAGAGTATAGTTTATAATTCTGAATCAAAGGTAACACATTACATAAATTTAAAATATATGCCTAGATAATCTATTAATCATAATTTAGAATCAATTTGAATAACATAAAATGATTATAGTATTTTCAAATAATTTCTAATGGTTAATACCGTGTGTATAAATCAACTATTGTGTATCCCCCAAGTGTGTGAAACAAATTACCCATTTTGGAAAACTTGGGGTGCATTGAGTGAAAATAATTTTAATATCCAATGAAATTTTTTTAAGGTCATTAACCATTGGTTAATCTATTCTAGATTCCACAACCACTTGTTTATATCCATATAGGTATATCATTTTTATGAAACCACACAATATATACATTACCAAATATTTTGGATTTTTAATATATATAGACTTATCATTATAGATTTTCAAAGGGTTATGTTCCATGATCTATTTTCTCTAATATTTAGTATACATGAGTCATAATAAAAATTCTTTAAAAACAACTATAACAACCCTGAATCCAGTTACATAGAGTCAGTGGTTACTTAAATACATTGGTTTAAAACATAACAGCTCACATCCCACTTGATTAAATAGTTTATTAGTACTAGGAGGACAAGATAGATTCTTGATTTCCATATATTAATGATAAAAAAACATATAATGATTTTTTTTTCATATTATTGAAAATCACTCAAGGATTTCTTCATCATATCATTGGGAATGGATAACATAACCAAGGGTGAGCTAATATTCACAATAAGAAAAATTGTACAAAAAAATAATTTAAAGAAAAAGTAAGGAATGAATAATAAATAAAACATAAAAAATAACTAAATTTTCAACATAACTAATATGATAAAAGAGGAATATATCAATTGATGATATAAAAGAATAAATAATTGTATGTATCATAAAAACTGATATCATTATTATATAATACATAATTATAGAAATTATAATATTTATATGAAGGGTTCATCCCAATACATCATCATAAATAGAAAAATAATATTAAAAATACAAATAAATAGTTTTCATCATGAGAACATATGATGATTTTGGGGGATATCAGATATCCTCTTTAAAATATTATATCTTAGGCATTCATCTTAACAAATAAATTATTAAAAATATAATACAAAATAATTATAAACATTCGTGTTGAAAAATATTAAATTTCTACATATTACATAATCAATAAATGAAATAAAATGATTATAATTCATCCATATAAATAAGTTTGACATTATAATTAGAGTATATCCACTATAATCTATAATAATTTTTAAAGGATGTTTATAGATTTAAAAAAAACAATTAAAATGACATTTGAATATATCTCTAAAAATAAGATGAAATATACTTATAGTTTTTTATTTTTTTTATAAAAAACAATTCATAGAATAATTTGTATAATAAGAACATAGAAAAAATTGTAAACTACAGATGAATCTTCAAAAGGAATTATTTAGATGATTTTAGGAATAGGTGTTCTTATAAAAAATGTTAAAAAATATATTTGTAATCTTTTGAAAAAGATAAAGATCACATGTTTGAAAAATATAAATAATATTACAATAAAATTATATTAAATAAATTCAAGTATATTATAATAATATTATTAATAATAATTTAATATTAATTAAGATCATTCATACAACTATTTTTATGAACAAGGATATGGTTGGAAAATATTTTTGACCAAAAATGATAAATAATATCAGTTTTTTATATAGACATCCTTTTTATGAGTTTTATAATCAAAATAGGTTAAATTTAATTTAGAGTTTAGAACCTTGTAAATAAAAATAGCATAACAAAATATATTATTTTTATCAGTGAAATAGTATCTAATTTCACTAATATAAATTTAAACATAAATAATCTAGAAAAAATATGATTATAGAATTAAATATTATCTCTAGCATTCATATTGTCACGAACACTCTAATATATAGTATAATAAATTTTGAATTATTATATAAATATATCATAACCATATTTATATTTTCCATACTAGATAATATTCATTGATAATTTTTCTTACAAATATATGAATAAGTTGTTAAAAGTCATTGTTTAAGTGTTAACAGCTCTGTTTTCTGAACATGATTTTTTAATGGTTTTGATGCGTGAACCATAGTTCTAGATTCATATTCTAGAAAATAATGAACAATATATAATAATATTTTTTATAAATTCAAAATATCATTTTATCCATACTCTATAAATGTTCATGAAAATTTAATTACATCATTTAATAGAGAAGATAGTTTGAAATATGCTTGAGCGATGTATTCATTTTTCTAGTGGATGAAAATGAAATATTGTAGATAATTTTTTATTTATATAAAATTATTTGGAAAAATTATATAGTTTTTTTATTAATTAAATCCATCTTTATTAACAACAAAGTTTATAGGAAATGGGAAACAAATAACATTTCTTTGTGGTGGTGTAATTACACACATTTTCATATTCGATGTTTTTATTTTACAATAGATTGAAGTGTATGATGGTAGATAATATATTATATTTATAGAATCATAATCATGCCATTGGTATCATATATAATCCTTAAATCTATCATAATAACTATACATGAAAGGTTGTGATTAAAAAAGAAACATATCACCTCATGGAGAGTGTAGTCTGCATGTACATAATAATGATGTTTTCATTTCCTATATAATTAAAAATTATATTAAAAAGGTTACAACTTAAAAAATAAAATTTAAGTATATTTACGATAATAATTTTATTATATCATAATTTTTATTATTGGTTCAAAGTAACTAAAATAATATATAAATATGGAAGAAATCAATTATGAATTGTACCTCTTCTCTAAAAAACCCATATTTATTATAGTATAAGCCTCATAGGTTTGTCTGTAGGTGAGACCAGAACCACTATGATAGTGGTAGGATGATTTTGCGGGGATTTTAGATGATAATTATTCATTAAATTAAGGAAAGTGGTGTGAATAATTTGAGAAGATGAGGTGACCTTTTAAAAGTGTATTGACTAAACCAATTGTAATTAATCGTTGATTTTAAATATTATCTGTATTAATCATGGTGACGTTTCACTAAAAAAATAAAATTCAAATATATAATAATAAGAATTATAATAACCTCATACAATGAAAAGTGAGATGAGATTTTTTTCCTCATAACAATCTTCCAACCATAAAAATCCATTTTACTATTTTACCGTGATCACAACATTTTTACTTGGGTTACTATTCATAATAACCAAAAATGAAATTGAGATCATTATTAAATATTAATCTAAAAATTAAAAATATTAAATCTATATTAAAATATTTAATTTGATAATTTGCAATAAATTTGTAGTTCATGAGGATGGATTGACCACTGAGAGGGGATTAATAAGAAGATCATTCTTATATATTAAAACTATTTTATTCAAACTATTTCACCTTTTAAGGTTATAGATAAACTTTTTAATATATCACAGTCTCAGTAATTATGAATAAAGAATAATAGAGAGCACAACACATGATATTTATAAGGTTTGTTACAAATACCTTATAGCATCCCACCTTTTTATCACATAAACTTTCATTACATTTTACAAAACCGAGGATCTTAGAGGTTTAGTGTCTTGGAAACCAGGAGCTTAAAACATCAAAACATAAAACATTCTTCTTAAACACTAAAAAGGATTCTTCTTATGTTCATCCTAGGTTCATTACTGCATCTCATAACCTGGGGACATACATCAAACGAAAGGGTGAGCAGAAGTCTGAGTAAGGGAATCAAGGGGAAACATTTAACATGTGAACTTGAGATACATCAACAATGTCATGAAAAAGAACTTTAAGGCATGAGAAAGAAATCATAAGGCATATCATAATAAAAATAACGTTTTTCATATCTTGAAGATGTGTCTACAACATTTAATATTGATAATCATTTTTGTTTCACCAAGGTCCATCCACAAGGTGTCATTAAAAATTACCAAGGTTATTCACCAAAGCGTCGTTAAAAATAGTCATCTCTAGAGATTAAGTCTTTACCCAATGCATTGGAGATATATCAGGGATGACCCTTTACATGTCTTTATTATCATGTGAGACACATATATCATCATCAATCATTTTATAAACAACCCATATAGTATAAATTAAATGGGTTTCATTTCATAATCATAACGTTTCAAAAACTGCTTTAAAGACATTATCTTTATGTCACTTTAAACCCACGGAAAGGGAAAGCGGGTATCATGTACATAAATCACAGAATTTAAAATAGAAAATTTTGGTATATATGAGAATACATCTTTAGAAGAAATAGATTTTGAGTATTTACTTAATAAAATAAATGAATTTGAGAATAAGAGAGAGACATTTTGAGACAGAAATTCTGCGGAACAACAGCTATGTTACAAGGTTTTAGAAAACATTGAAAAGAGAGGGGACATGGTTCACCCACTCATAAATGATACATAAAACAGTAGGGGTACAGAATATAAAGGTTATAAGAACATGGTAATGTAATTTTAAAGATATACCATATGAAATGAAAAACATAGAAGGAAGACAAAAATAAGATTTCTCTTATGAAAAATCGAGAGCCTAACGGCGTCACTTAAAATTCAACAAAAATGAATTGACGAGATCAAATAGGATCTCTAATTATATGAACATAAAATATCAGTATGATTGATATGGATATCATACCCCAAAATAATAAAAAGGAACTTGAAAGACTTGACATGAATGTAGAACTTGAAAATGAGAAGGGTGAAAAAACCACTTAAAAATTCGGCAGCCTAACAGCGCCACTTAAAACTTCAAAATACTGAATTGAAGAGATAAAATGGGGTCTCCCATCATATGATCATAAAGATCAGTAGTATAGATATAGATATCATACCCCAACAAAATAAAAAGTAACTTTAAAGAATTGACATGAAAGTATAACTTCAAAACGAGAAGGGTGAAAGAACCACTTAAAAATTCAGCAGCCTAACAACGCCACTTAAAACTCAAAATACTAAATTGAAGAGATAAAATGGGGTCTCTCATAATATTATAACAAAATATCATTATGATAGATATATATATCATACCCCAACATAATTAAAAGGAACTTGAAAGACTTGACATGAACGTAGAACTTAAAAACGAGAAGGGTGAAAGAACCACATAAAAATTCGGCAGCCTAACGGCGCCACTTAAAACATAAAAAATTCTGAAATGAAGAGATAAAATGGGGTCTCTCATAATATGATAATAAAATATCAGTATGATATATATAAAGATAAAACCCCAACATAATAAAAAGGGACATGAAAGACTTTACATGAAAATAGATCTTGAAAAAAGAGAAGGGAGAAAGAATCTGTTACAAAAATTTCGGCAGCCTAACGACGCCACTTAAAAATTCATAAAACTAAATAATGAGAGTAAGAGGGGATATATCATTATATTAACATGAAATGGGAAGTAAGATGAATATAAAATAACATCCCTTGATATAAGAACATGGAGCATAAAAGAAATGACTTAATAGAGAGCATTTGAAAAGAAAGAGAGAGTTTGGATCCCATACCTTAAAACGTATCTCTTAAAACTAAAAGGTTGGGACCTTTAGGGCTTGGGGGCACCTTGAGAGGACTTCTTGGGAGGTAATGAGGCCAGATCTTCGTTGGGGGAGAGTTGGGAGTCGAATGGATGAGAGGATGGCTTGGTATTTATAGGGAAAGTGAGGGGACAAGGCATTAATGGCCAAGGGACACCTCATTGGTGGTTTTGGCAAAACCGTGGGCTTGCCCATGGTATTTTCTCATGGTATTGGCCACTTGGGACACCTCACACCATATATTACTATTCATTAGTCGACCATATTGATTACATACTTAATACATCATTTAATGATGTCATTAAACACCCGTAACTTAAAAACTGTATTTTCACTATTCATAAAAAATTAAACTTTCTCATAAAAAACCCAAAAATTCACCTTAACCAAATATAGATGCTCTGATTTCAAAAATGAACTCCATTTTATAAAAATATTTTTCTAAATATTTTTAATATAATTTTTAAATAAATACACTATTCACCGAAAATTCATTTTTTTCAGAAAAATCCCCAAAAATTACCTTAACATAATATTGATACTCTGAGTTCAAAAATGAAATCCATTTTATAAAAATAATTTTTTAAATATTTTTAATTTAATTTTTAATTAAAAAACAATATTCACCCAAAGAAACTAATACTTTGCTAGTAATTTATGAAACCGTTATTTAACCATTTTATTGAATCCCATTACTTAATCAAGGTGCCTAGATTATTTTAATACTTTATTTAAGTGAGATTACTAATCCATTTGGTCACATTACTAATCCTAAGCATAAAAAACTATTCATAATTTACTATTCATCAAAAATTATGTTGATCTTATGAGACTCTAAATTTCTTACAGAACATAATTCTAGAAGACCGTTTTTTGAAAATCATTACACATTATTAATTATTTAAGGTTTACATAAACATTTTTAAAATATCATTTTTCTAAAATTCATAAAAAATATGCATACTATATTTATCTGGACATTTGAAAATTCATAAACATCCTCATAAGAAGAAATAAATTTTTTTATTTAAAACAAAGGATTTCACAAGGCAATTACGGTCTCCTAACATAGCCCCTTATCTCACCAGCATAGGACCTATGTGTATGGTGTGATAAGGTGAGAGAATCCGAGGGAGGCTCGGCCAACATCGCACGATTAGTAATTTCTATCAGTTTGAACTTCTCGCGAAGGCGATTCTGTTCTAGCTTCACACGATGAAGTTCAGCATGGGTTTGGTCTAAAGCAAAGCCCAGTGGTGCTACCTCCTTCCCAAGTTCTGTTAGATGGGTTTCGATCATTCCAAGACTACTAGTTGAGGCCATCAAATCTTCTTTCTATATTAATTAACCAAGATCACTTGTATTTAGAGAAAAAAAACAAAACGTTTAGTTTCCAGCGGTCATATTGACCAATTTTCATATAACAGTCAAAACCCAACGGTCTCATTTTAATTATACTCATGTTATCTAATGAAACAGTTTTATTGAGTATAAAAATATAATAACACACAAAATTAGGAAACAAGATTTATTCAAAATTTTAGGTCGTTACAATCTTCGTCCCTTAAGAATTTGCATCCTCGCAATTTTTTAAAATTGGGTTTTGAAATTTCATTGAAAGTCCCACACCGGAAAAGGAGTCAGTAAAACTATTACTTTAAAAGAAAGAAAGGGAAGTAAAAAGGTCGCCCGAGTTAACCCATACTAGGATTCCATGTAGGAAAACGTGGAAATGGAGGAAAAAACAAAGGGTCACGTTCTAAGGGAGAGTGATAGAAAACATTATTAGGAGAAAGTTAACAACAAGAAAATCACAAACTTATGATGGGTCAAATGGTATTTGATTTCCTAGTAGGAAACGTTAACAGACAACGTTTTTTTGTTTTATGTTCCTTTTCATAGTTTTGAGGAATTCATTTACTACGTAGAATAAAAACATAAGGAAATATACCTACCTTCAAATAGAGTTATTCCTTTAATAAGTTTCTACCAAAACTAATCTTTTCTCCAAACGATGAGCATTTAAAAACACTTGGTCTCATCAAAATCACAAGAATAATCATCTAGAGAATCACACCTTCCACAAAATAAAAACTATCTATCTTCAAACATTTATCCCAAAAACAGAAAGGGTAAGATAAAACAACTCTTCAAAAAGAAAGAATCCCATAGGAAGGGAAACTACATTTAAATCTTTAAAGTTCCATGCTACTAACTAGAGTTCATCATAGACCATTCCGTAAATAAATGTCCTTAAAATTCCTGAAAATAACCCAAAATAAGATTGAAACCCAAATACAAGAAGGACATGATAACATAGTCTTCCAAGATAAACTTTATCGTTCATCTCCAAACAACATCAACAACTCCTAACATCTTATAACAAAAGCAACTAACCTAAATATATTTTCCCCAAGATAGGTCAATCATTACCATAAGTAACCTAAATTAATATAAGTCCACCTTAAATTCATCGATTCTTCAAAATATAAGTCAACCTTTACTTCTCAAAGAAAATACCGTAGTAATCTATTTACCTCGATCAAACAGGGTTCCCAAAATAGTGAACATCTTCCAAAATAATAATAATATTTTAATCCACTAATCATCTCTATCATATTAATATGGAAATCGTCACATTTCCTATCACATTGACTGTTGGGATATGTTCTTCCATTTTCTTCCATTAACTAAGAAAAGAAAGTACAATTAGGGGCTTAAATACATAGCCAATAATCATGAAAAGGAACTTAAAGCATATAAGGATAACTTGTAGAAGAAAAGTATACCCTAACATGTGATCCCCTAGGTTCCGATCTAGGTTATCCATGATCATATATTCTTATTTGAATCTTTATTTTATTTTATCTTTGTTCCTTTAATAATGGTTCACACTAAGCTTATGAATTTACCAAAGCATATCCCCCAGGAGTTTCGTAACCAAGAGTGTAGCAAGGCTCGTTGTCGTGTACCAGTTCCTGTTTGAGTCTAGCTCAAAGCGGTGTTTTCAGGTTTTACCCCTATGTACATCTGTTCCAGAGCCACCTCTACCTGCTCGTATCCAGACAGGGATGTATTTACTTGGCAAACCCTTACTCAATACTCACCAAAATACCAGGAAGATTTCCTATATTTAAACATTCCTATAGGATTCTTCCTAAAGTTTTCGTATCCTAATTTCCAAAAATAACTAAACCATCCTTTGATACCAACTATAGTATCCCACCATTTTATCACAGAAACTTTCATTGCATTTTACAAAACCGAGGATCTTTAAGGTTTAGTGTCTTGGAAACCAGGACCTTAAAATATGAAAACATATAACATTCTACATAAACACTTGAAAGGATTATCCTTATGTTAATCCTAGGTTCATTACTGAATCTCATAACCTGGGGACATACATCAAATGAAAGGGTGAGTAGAAGGCCCAGTAAGGGAAACAAGGGGAAACATTTAACATGTGAACTTGAGATACATCAATAATGTCATGAAAAAGAACTTTAAGGCATGAGAAAGAAATCATGAGGAATATCATAATAAAAATAACGTTTTTCATAACTTGAAGATGTGGCTACAACATTTAATATTGAAAATAATTTCTGTTTCACCAAGGTCCATCCCCAAGGTGTCATTAAAATTACCATGGTTATTCACCAAGGCATCGTTAAAAATAGTCATCTCTAGAGATTAAGTCTTTACCCAATGCATTGGAGCACTATCAGGGCGCACCCTTGACATGTCTTTATTATCATGTGAGACACATATATCATCATCAATCATTTCATAAACAACCCATATAGCATAAAATAAATGGGTTTCATTTCACAATCATAACGTTTTTAAAAACTGCTTTAAAGACATGATCTTTATGTCACTTTAGACCCACAGAAAGAGAATGCGGGTCTCATGTACGCAAATACCAGAATTTAAAATAGAAAATTTTGGTAGATATGTGAATAACCGTTTAGAAGAAAGAGATTTTGAGTATTCACTTAATAAAATAAATGAATTTTAGAATAAGAGAGAGACATTTTGACACGGAAATTTGGCGGCATAACGGCTTTGTTACGAGGTTTTAGAAAACATTGAAAAGAGAGGGGACATGGGTCACCCACTCATAAATGATCCATAAAATAGTAGGGGATAGAATATAAAGTGTATAAGAACATGTTAATTAAATTTGAAAGATATACCATATGAAATGAAAAACATAGAATGAAGACAAAAATAAGATTTCTCTTATGAAAAATCGGGAGCCTAACTGCGTCACTTAAACTTCAACAAAAATGAATTGATGAGATAAAATAGGATATCTCATAATATGAACATAGAAGATCAGTATGATATATATGGAGATCATACCCCAACATAATAAAAATGAACTTTAAAGACATGACATGAAAGTAGAACTTGAAAACGAGAATGGTGAAAAAACCACTTAAATATTCGGCAGCCTAACGACACCACTTAAAACATCAAAATACTGAATTGAAGAGATCAAATTGGGTCTCTCATCATATGATCATAAAAGATAAGTATGATAGATATAGAGATCATACCGTGTCAAAATAAAAAGGAACTTGAAAGACTTGACATGAAAGTAGAACTTCAAAACGAGAAGGGTGAAAGAACCACTTAAAAATTCGGCAGCCTAACGGCGCCACTTAAAACATCAAAATACTAAATTGAAGATATAAAATGGGGTCTCTCATCAAATTATCTTAAAATATCACTATGATAGATATAGATATCATACCCCAACATAATAAAAAGGAACTTGAAAGACTTGACATGAACGTAGAACTTAAAAACGAGAATGGTGAAAGAACCACATAAAAATTCGGCAGCCTAACGGCGCCACTTAAAACTTTAAAATACTGAATTGAAGAGATAAAATGGGTTATCTCATAATATGATCATAAAATATTAGTATGATAGATATATAGATAATACCCCAACATAATAAAAAGGAACTTGAAAGACTTTACATGAAAATAGATCTTGAAAAAAGAGAAGGGAGAAAGAAACCGTTACAAAACTTTCGGCAGCCTAACAACGCCACTTAAACATTCATAAAACTAAATAATGAGATTAAGAGGGAATATCTCATTATATGAACATGAAAATTGAAGTAAGAGGAATATAAAAGAACATCCTCCAACATAAGAACATGGAGCATAAAAGAAATGACTTAAAAGAGATCATTTGAAAAGAAAGAGAGAGTTTGGATCCCATACCTTAAAACGTATCTCTTAAAACTCAAAGGTTGGGACCATGAGGGATTGGGGGCACCTTGGGAGGACTGATTGAGAGGTAATGATACCAGAGCTTCGTTGGGGGAGTGTTGGGAGTCGAATGGATGAGAGGATGGCTTGGTATTTATAGGGAAAGTGAGTGGACAAGGCATTAATGGCCAAGGGACACCTCATTGGTGGTTTTGGAAAAACCATGGGCTTTCCCATGGTATTTTCGAATGGTATTGGCCACATGGGACACCTCACACATTATGTTACTATTCATAAGTCGATCATATTGATTACATACTTAATATATCATTTAATGATGTCATTAAACACCCGTAACTTAAAAACTGTATTTTCACTATTCATCGAAAATTCCACTTTCTCAGAAAAAACCTAAAATTTCACCTCAACCAAATATCGATGCTCTGATTTCAAAAATGAACTCCATATTATAAAAATAATTTTCTAAGTTTTTTTAATTTAATTTTTTAAATAAATACACTATTCACCCAAAATTCATTTTTTTCCGAAAATTCCCCAAAAATTACCTTAACATAATATCGATGCTCTAAGTTCAAAAATGAAATCCATTTTATAAAAAT
This sequence comes from Viscum album, assembly GCA_963277665.1. Classification (NCBI taxonomy): domain Eukaryota; kingdom Viridiplantae; phylum Streptophyta; class Magnoliopsida; order Santalales; family Viscaceae; genus Viscum; species Viscum album. The sequence goes on along the minus strand of OY728140.1, from coordinate 1,297,308,797 downwards.
ATGTTTCTAAATATTTTTAATTTAATTTTTAATTAAAAAACACTATTCACCCAAAAAAACTAATACTTGACTAATAATTTATGAAATCGTTATTTTACCATTTTATTGAATCACATTACTTAATCAAGGTGGCTAGATTATATTAATACTTTCCTTAAGTGAGATTACTAATCCATTTGGTCACATTACTAATCCTAAGCATAAAATCACTATTCATAATTTACTATTCATCAAAAATTAAGTTGATCTTATTTGACTCTAAATTTCGTACTGAACATAATTGTAGAAGACCATTTTTTGAAAATCATTACACATTTTTAATTATTTAAGGTTTACATAGACATTTGTAAAAAATCCTTTTTCTAAAATTCATCAAAAGTATGAATACTATATTTATTCGAACATTTGAAAATTCATAAACTTCCTCATAAGAAGAAATCAAATTTTTTATTTAAAATAAAGGATTACACAAGGTAGTTAGGGGCTCCTTTCATTGCCCCTTATCACACCAGCATAAGACCTAAGTGTTAGGTGTGCTAAGGTGAGAGAATCCGAGGGAGGCTCGGCCAACATTGCAAGAGTAATAATTTCTATCCGTTTGAACTTCTCACAAAGGCGATTCCATTATAGCTTCTAATGATGATGTTCAGCTTGGGTTTGGTCTAGAGAGAATCCCAGTGGTGCTACATCTTTCCCAAGTTCTGTTAGATGGGCTTTGATCGGTCCAAGACTACTGGGTGAGGCCATCAAATCTTCTTTCAATATTAATTAACCATGATCACTTGTATTTAGAGACAAAAAATGAAACATTTAGTTTCCAGCGGTCATATTGACCACTGGTCATATAATAGTCAAAACCCAACGGTCTCATTTTAATTATACTCATGTTATCTAATGAAACAGTTTTGTTGAGTATAAAAATAAAATAACACGCAAAATTAGGAAACAAGATTTATTCAAAATTTCGGGTCGTTACATACCTACTCCTTTATAAGTAGGTTATTCCCCCCAACAAGTATTTTACACGATAATATTATTATAAATTATGATGGTCAATAAATATTCAAACTGTATATCTTCTGAATCCTCATTAGAGGTTCATTATTCTACATCCCAAAGTTTCACTGGAATCCACTTTGGCCTGCTCCATAATCCTCACTAAATACTTATTCTCTTATGTCACCCAAGAGACTTCTTAAGATATTAAATCTAACATAGAGAATTTCTTCTTTCATCATGTCTTTATCCACAATAGGATGATTTTTTATCTTCCTATATGAAGTAATTTAATCTTAAATTCTCATTTACAAGTTCAAGAACATTTATAACTTTCTTATCTTTCTGAATAATATATGAGCATCTATATATTAACAGTTCACTCATTAAAACTATACTTGGGAAGTTTTTTCACATTTTGAAGAGGTACCTAGATCAATTATACATGTTAAAGTGGTGAAAAAACTTCTTCGATTTTTATAAAATATGGTAAATTAATAATATCAATACATTATAAACTTAGATATAAAAACTACTAATATTATTTTCAACTTCATTCTCAAGACAACTACACATTGTTCTTGCGAAGAATATAATGTGTACATTTATCAATCTTCATTTGTGGAATTTTTTTTAAGACACTATTTTAGTCTTTTTATTTAATTCCATCCACTTTATGTTTATCAAAGTTGTTACTTAGAATGTATTTTATACATGGATTGTATGAAAGGCTTTTATCTTGATTCCTTCGAATGATAAAGTATGGTAAACGTGATATTTGCTTCTCAAAGAACAATATTCTCATGAAATCTAGTCAAGGATTGTGGGTGCATCTCCTTCTTTATATAAAGAGATCTTGAAATGTATCAATCACTTTTTCATAAGAGCATGACATGAACTAAGCTCCATTTGTGAGTTCCTTCCCAGGGAAAGAGTCTATCCATGGTTTCTTTTGCAAAGGTTCGTAATGAAAGGACTTCACATGAATGATCAGATGAACCATTAATTCCTCTTTTTCATGATCGAGTGTTCACCCATGGGTTCCTTTATGTTAAAATTGGTTTTTCCTTAGGATTTATTACTTTTGATAAGGGTTTCTAGTAGTGTCTCAAAATCATTTCACAACCAAGGAGGTTTATGAGTTCATTAATTACTCTATGAGACTTGGTTTATACCGTTCACGTGATCAAATAATGTGGGTTCTTATCCTTTTTGTGAAGAGTAAACATGGATGCTCACTAACTTTGTGAAGATGGTCTCTTTAATGAAACATGATCTCTCATAGTTATTTGAATGGAAAAAAATTATTCCATCATCCATGTCTTTGTTTATATATGTAGATACTCACAGCCTAACCTATCATATATGTTTCTTTCTAAGGACTCATCAGACACCTAAGGATCTCTACATATCTCAATCATTTTCAATTGTTGAAACTCTTGGACTTATCAACTGATATTTATGTATCATGCAAACACATGATCATGTTGTTGTATCATGACATACCTTGGTGCTTTTCATGATCCTCAAATCTTCATGTGATTCCATAATATAATATGTAAAATATGAAAGTAATACATGAATTATGTTACTATATTCTTTAAAAAATGGAATCACGATATCACAATACTACTTTCAATAATCCAAAGAGTATCACATTATTCCATAATGACATGTGTTCACCTCTAGTGATGCAGATTCTTTGTTCCGTGGAAGCCTAGGGGAATCTTCACTTTCTTGAATTGAACTTCATCTATTCATGAAAATTATGTTAAAATATATATATATTATTCTAATATCATCAATATAGTTAGATAGAAATCTAAATCTTAGCTATATCATCTGAAAATTTGTGAACTAATTTTGAATATCCAAACAATACTCGTGTGGTCATGGTTGAAGATGATTAGTAGTAGAGTTCATATAAAGTAGATCATTACACTCAGAAAACTAACATTATATCCTTATTTTTAATGATAGAGGAAATATATTCCACACCCAGGAGTCATACATCAATGTTCATCTTGAGTTGTGCTTGGATTTATATGAAATCCCATTCTATCATCGCTTCATGTATGAAGCAAGGCATTGAAACCCGTAATACCTTTCACCCATGCCTCAGGGGACTCACCTCGTTGGAAGTTGAACACCCACATTATGTAGGCCCAATGATGCCTATCCATGAACCTACACACCGTTCTATACATGACCCACCCATATATCCTCCACAGTGGCCCTTTTATACTAGATCTCCCATGGTTGTGGATTGATCCCATATATGGGATTGAGTTGGATCCTTAATATTGTGTGGTTGGCCCCATTTTTTATACAAGGACCATTCATATAATAAATATCCTAAGTATATTCTAACCTCAAATAAAATTTACATGAAAAATGTATTTTCTTATAAAATTAATGTATATTATTCTCTTTGAAGGGCATTCAAGGCTACCACCTTCATTCATCATAAAAAATATAATTTTTCGTGGCCTTCAATAAAATATATTCCTTATATTTTGGAATTGTACTATAAATTCCAAATCCTGTAAATATCATTTCTTCAATATCCTAAAAATTAATCATCAAATATTCAACTATTTCATTTCCTCACTTATTATACCATGTGGAAAACAATGTGTCATCTTTAAAACAAGCCTTTGAAATTTAAGACCAGTTCAAAAAATCATCAAAATTTTAAAGAGAATTTTCCAAGCATGACATCAGATTCTATAAAGTGAATCCATAACAATTTTGAATGAATAACCAATTTATCCAAAATCACCCAAAAAATATTGATACATTATTGAAAACAAATGCAATAGATAGGTAAATAAATCTTTCCCTTTTTATTTTATTTTTCAATATATATTAACATATTTAAATGTAAATATTCATGATCCAACATTATACCCCTTTTATAAATCAAATAAAAATGGAATTTGGTGGTCTTATCATCTCATTTTTATTCTATACAACAAGATATTATACATATATTTGAAAATTTGATGATCACTTATAAGAGATGGACGATCTCACATTGTTCTCTTAGCAATGATCCTTTTGAAAATTAACTACTAGTAAATGTTGGAAAACATGTTGAAATAAATAGATATTCAAAAAAGGTTTTTCATGATGACTATAAACTACCATGAATGTGAAATAATTATTTTAAGTTTTCTTTCTCATTAAAGGGGTTTGAAAAATCAGAAATAAAAATGAAATGCTAAATTGTGAACAAACATCAAAAAAATACATCAAAATGTTCATATCAAAAATATATATCTCCCCCTTTGTCTAATAATGTCATAAACCATGACCTACCATATAAATTTTATGATTGATACATTTTGAAATGATGTATTAATTTTTTATTGGAATACCACTTCTTTTAGTTTTATAAATCTATTCAAAACATCCACATTCACTAGGTAGTGATGATTTAACAAAATTAGTCATCAATAATCTCCCTCACGGGATGAATAAATCTCCATTAATTCCCTATAAATAAGTATAAAATAATATATATATATATATATATATATATAATAGTATAAGGATGGACCTTTTTGTTATTTTGGAGTAACATTCTGGATGATAACTTCCACTCAAGCTGGGTTATTCTTTTCCCTAAAACAAAGTCAACTTATCAGAAACATTTGGTAGGATATCTTTTCCACAAAAATATATTTAAAAACATTATTTTAATTATAATTATAATGTTTTTCATCTTCATTAAATTTCTTATCCAATTTCAGTTTTCTTGTCCAATCAACTAGTTATTTTTTATGACATTTCATGTTTTCTCAGAATCATTACATGACTTTACACTTTTTTATGTCGAAGAATCCTCCATTTATTATCATAGGGAATATTTCATTGAAATATTTTTAATAATTTCTCATATGTTGTAACATTTTCATTATATCTTCCAAAAACATATTTTAATTCTTCAAGTGTATTTCTTCATGGAAGCTTGGATGAATTTTTTGTCATAATATTCTTTCTTGAGGACAATGATCTCATATATTCACCATGAAATCCCTTTATTCATACATGTTTCATAGAAATGAAATGATATATTATAAAAATTAGGATTTGTGACTATAACATTCACAGGACAATCAAAAACCTTTTAACCTAGATATTTTACATTGACATGTATTTTTTTTTCGAAATATTTGTTTTTGTTATACTTCTTCAAACTAAGCCTTTTTTTCTTAGGGGTAATTATTTTCATAACTCATTTCTATCCCATTTTTATTTATTAAGGTATTATTAATTTCTTCTCTTGTTGATAATTTTTTAAATGTATTCATATTTGTTTCATATTTCAAGGCTGACTTGTCACCATATTTTCATACTTTCTTTTCTTTTTTATTATATTCTTCTCTTCACATGATCAGATTATTTTTACATGATAAGTACACAACAAAACTCATCATAACAATGACCAGTTCTATTGGATTACTCATATAAATATTCATGGAATTAAAATATGATCATTTGATACATATTTATTTTTTCTGAGTTTTTTCAATTTGGTAAAGGTCTTTTATAATCTTCAGTTTTTTCTCCCACTAAATGCAGAAATTTTTTTATTTTCATGAATTTTCATGTTAATACATCATTCTAAATAATTTATCCCAAAGTTATAAAAACCCCAACAACAGGCCATTAATCTCTTTCACTTCTATTATGTTACAGTTTCATAAGATTTCATTGATTTTGAAACATTTTTTTTGAGATGAACCTCCATCCATTTGGATATTTATTAAGAAAAAAATATTTAGGTTTATTTTCACGTAGAACATGGATCTTAGGGATTTATAATCATTTGTAATCATAAATATATTTCATGAGTTTTGATTAAAACCTATACCAATAAATTAAACAATATTAGTACAAATGATAGTTTTTGGGTTATGGTATACCTTCTTGTTTGAAGATGTCACCATTTTATTTGAGGATGATCTAATGCTCTTATTGATGTCATGGCCGTCAAATAGAAAATGAGTGGTAGTATCTCTTTTTTAAGCTATTTGGGACATTTTAAATTGTGTTGATTCCTAATTATTTAATTTTAAATCCAATTATGAACACTTTTTTTAGAGGGAGTTCTTCTTATGGTATGCTGAAATCATCTTGTCTTACCAATCCTCTTTTAGCTTATTCAGTTTCTCATCATGTATGTTACATGATTCTTAAAAATATTTTTCAGAATCATTTAAGTTGATATCATTATCATTTTACTCAGTAGATCTCATAACCTTATAAATTTTGTGAATTTTTAAAATTCATTGAAATATTCTAAAAATAAAAATTCAAAGAAATCATTCTCACAAATATTTATTTGGAATTATTTAACTATATCATCATGTCTACCATTGTAAATAAATATTTTTTTTCCTTCTCTTTCACATGTTTTGTGAGTGTATTGGGCATACCATCCCATTTATCCAATGCATCTTCCATAGAATTATCATATTATTCTCGTTGTATATTTTCAACTGGAAGATCCTTGATTCCTACAAAAATAATTTTTGCCACTTATTTTGTGATGATCTTAAGATATTTATTGAACATAGAATGAATATATGTATGTGATCCACAACCGTCACATATTTAATTGAATTTTTCAAAATCATATTTATCCAAAGTATTATTACAAAATATACCATTTTCATTACCTTCACTTATAGGTCCCTCCATATGTACTGCATGATTCTTCATTATATTTATATTATTTCAGATCTTTATATTCTTATAAGACATGGAGGACATTTAAAAATTAGTATTATAGAGAACCATCCCTAGAAGACCCAGATCTTGTGTCTGCTATAAATTACATTGGAATGATTATAATGAATCAAATCCCAAAGGACAGTAGAGTTTAGTAATCTTGGTAAACTAGATACATAAATGATTCTTTTATTGAAAAATATTACACTAATTACAACATATTTTTTCTAACAAAATAAATAACTTTGAGGATAACTTTTATCCATATAGTAAATCCTTACATATATTTCATAGTACACTTCTTGTATTCTTTTGTGATAGAAACATAATAATGGTGAGCTAAAATGATCACTAAGGGAAGAATATAGTAGAAAAAATAAAGAATAAATGAGAATAGTAAATATGGAATGGTAGATAACTGAACAGAAATTCCATGTAATCTATAAAATTAATAGAGTTTTGTAAACAATATAGAATGGTAATAATTGAAAACACATTCAATTCAAAAAACTATATATGGAAAAATAAATATAGAATGGTAAGAAACTAAAACACATGACATCTAAATAACTAAAAATGGAATTTATCCATATATGTGTAATGGCCCGGACCCCTCCAGTCCATTCCTTTATTGAAATCGATGTGGTTAACATGACACGCATTATAATGATAATTTTTAATACTAATGATAACGTAAAAATATATTAAATAATAATGACTATGACATAAATTGTGAATAATCATGATAAAATGATTTAATGGGTGTGATTATTATTAATGACGTGAAGTGGGAAGGTGTGTGACCCATTAGACATTGATAAATGAAACATGCAGTTTGTTATTAATTGAGTAATTGTTGAAATTAAATTTGAATAATAATATTGGGTGTTGTGTTATTAATATTATTCATAATATTAATAATAATGAGAAATTAGTGAAATGGGTCATGGTATTTATTGCAAACAAGTAAATGAAGATGCACAGTGGAAGCAGGGTGGTGCGTTAATAAAATTAAAGGTGAGCTCGTTATTATTATTATGTTAAATAATAATAATAATGGTGGCGTAAAAATATATTGGGTTTATTAAATTGAATGGTTTTAATTTAATAAAAGTGGTTTCAATTTAATCAGTGTGAAATAAAAATAAATAGAATTAAATAACTAAATTGACGGATGTTATGCGACATTGACGTGGCTTTGTCAAATTCAGATATCCAACAGGGTGGTTTAATGTGGTCAATGCGATGAGTGTAAATATTATTATTATTAAAAATAATAACGGTGATGAGTTAACAAAATATGTTGATGAATTGTTATTATTATTGAAAAACAATAAATAACAATGATGGCATAAAACTATGTGCGAGAGGTTAATGAAATTAAATGTATTAAAAAGGGGTTGAATATGTAAGTTATATTAATTTTCTTTTGTCATTTAATTTAATTAAATGAAATGGTTTTGAGTCTCATGGAACGGTTTTAGATTAATATGAGAATAATTATGGTAATCTAATTTAATGGGATTAAATTAGAACATTAATGATGCGTGTTATTAATATTAATTTTATTAATAATGACATTGAAATGAGATCGGAGAGAGATTACAAAGTGATGGAATAATAAAGAAAATAATAAAAACCATAAAGTAATGAAGGTTGGGGCGTGTTGAGCATGGAATGAGGAAGGGGAGGCACCACTTTGGTGGAGCATGAGGGAATTGTGGAAGATATTAGAGAGAGAATATGATATATCAAAAGTTGTGAAATAATAAAAGAAATAAAAAAGGAAATCAATCAACGGGGTGGGGCGTGGTTGACATGGAGTCAAAGGAGGGGCGTTTTTTGGTGGTGCATGGGTTTGGGTATGAGGTTTTAAGTAATTAAATTAAATTAATAATAATAATATAATAATGTTATTATTATTTTTGTTGGGTAAACAGTGTTTCGTTCGTATCTTCTTCGTGCGACCTCGATTTTACGAACCATCAGCGGCAGTGCGACCCTGACTTTGAGACGGAAATTATGAGTCCAATATTGGATGTCTTTTTAGGGTTTTCGTATCAGGTACCCGAAACGCTCGTGAATTAATAGATTTAATATTATTATTAAGTCTTCGACCCGCCATAACTCTCTTGTGCGATGTCCAATTGACATCTCGTCAGTAGCGATGTGATCCTATCATTAATAGGGTCAATTCAAGTCTAATGTTGGATATTAAATTATTGTTTGTGGCTCGGGTCCACGAGACACCCAATAATAATAATATAATTATTATTACGGGATCTTGTATCCAACGTATCTCCCTCATATAGTATTGGATTGACGAATCGTCAGCACCAGAGTAACCCTGAAATTTTGACGGTCATTTTAAAACCAATGATGAATACCTTTTTATGAATCATATCTCGGGTCAATTAAACACCTATTATTAATTGAAGTTATTATTATCATTCAATGCATGGAAATCGTGTGATGTACCATGTGCTGACCAGTCAAACAACGTAACAGTTTTATAGTCACGTCATGTATTCATTAATACACGTTGTATACCGTTTTACCTCTTTGTTTCCTATATATAAAAGGGTCACTTGTTATTTATGGAACTCTCTTCTTCTCTGCATGGCGACGCTCCCGGATGACCTAGAGGCCTTCCTCCTAACTTCTTCATCCGGACTCTGATCATCGATCCATCTGTGACTGCAGGATCATGTCAGCGAGGAGAACATTATACAACCTATTCTGTTCCCTCTTCTTCGACTTGCCTTCCATAGTTTCCAACCAAGGAGACTGCTGATAATTTACAGGAATGACAGTCTTTGACGATTGAATCTAAAAAGTTATGTTAATCCTATGTTCTTGTATTCTCTTTCCGATCCTAGTTCTCCCGTTTTCTTTCCATGTTGCGGCATGTGATCTCCATGTTGAGGGAGTTTCTTGTGTTGTTGATTCGGTGGTGCCACGACGTCCTTGGTGGGTGCAGTCATTCTGGGCGAAGCCTTGTGATCGTGGTGGTCGTGTTCGTAGAAGGACATCAGAACCTATTAAGGTAGGGATCTTACCTTCGTCTCTCTAGATTGTGCATCATGGGTGGTGGGTGTCCTCTTATTTATGTGAAACACATTTGAACCGGTTTAATAAAGATAATAAATATATTAAATAATGGGGATTGGAAGTTTGTGAATGCAGTTACATTATTTATATCCTGTTTTATTATGTTGTGAATTAAATGAGCTTCTTCCTACTAAAAATCATGGCCGTTGGGGGCATTTTCTTACTCAATTAAATGTTTCCCTCTCCTTCTGGATTTTCTTATGGATGAAGATTTTATTGAATGTGGAAATTGGTTAATCACATAAATTTGGCTGATTAAATACCTGGAACCCTTGTGTGATCACCCCCGTTGAACAAATTGAAATAATAAACATGTGGTTGCTAGTTAGGGTTTATTTATGTGAAGGGAGTGTTTTTTAGGTTTTTGTGGATCGGGTGAGCAGCGGGGCTACGGTTGGATTGGTTGTGGGTTCATGTGAATGCTATGTTGGTGATGGGCAGTGGGGCTACGATAAATGGTATCAAAGGGATGATGATGTACGAGTTTCGGTGTGATTGTGGTTATGGTGGTTGGCAGCGGGGCTGTAGGGATGGGTTTGAATGTGAACGAACTGTGGGTTGTGAATAATAAATAAAAGTGGAAGAGTTAATGAATGGTGGGGCATGGTAATGGAATAGGAATCATAATCAATGGGGTTGGTTGGTTATCAATAAGGGACTTGTTTGTGTTGCTTCTACTTTTCTAACATGATTTGTGGATGGAAGGGATATGTTTTATGAACTCTTGATCTAATTTGGTTGTTGGTAGTTTCCCGGTTGTTAAGAAACCGATAACTAAAGCTGTTGAAACATGAAAACATTAAATGGGGTTTTGGGATTGTTTGTTGTGTGCATACTCTCGAAGTAGCAGGGCCAAGGCACGTGCTCAGATCTTTGTGTGGAAGCCTTAGGATGGGCTGAGTGGTTTTCATAATTAGGTAAATCTATACGTTTTATGTTTCTTTATGCACCCCACCCATGTTTAGCACTTAGTGTTGAACTCCCCCCATTTCATGGGGGAGGGTGTTTTTTCCAACACTTCTATTAGTGGCTAGTTATTAGCTCCTTTCTTCTCCCTTTCCTGGGTAGCCCAAGTATCTTCGGGCAGGCTGTAATGGCCTGAGGTCCATTATTAGTCCAAGAATCTTTGAGCAGGGTAGTGTGGTGGTCGGCCCAGGTGTGTGCGGGCAGCTGGTTTCCCAAGTGTCTTTGGGATGAGGACCAAGTGTCTTCGGGCTTGGCAGTAGATCTTCTAGCCCAGGTTCCTTCGGGCGTGGCAGTGGTTGTTCTTGCCTAGGTGTTTGCAGGCGTGGTTACGTGTGACAGTTGTGGCCCAGGTGTTTGCGGGGGGGGGGGGGGGGTTGGCAGTGGGACTGTGTGATGATGTGACCCAGGTGTGTGCGGGCGGGATGAGGCAGTGGGACTGCAGTGAGAATGTATGGATTGGTCCGATGCATAGGATGTCTTCAATAACCAGTGGGAAGGTGGTGCGGGGTACCCATACTTTGATAACATTACTGCTATACTCTATTGACTTGTGTTACATGGTGAGTGTGACTGGTGAGGTTGGGTGGATAGAATTCCTTGACAGGTTTTGGTTTCTTATGTTGTTCTCACGGGACATTAGGATGTCTCCCCACTTGTTCACGAGAGCTTTAGGTTTCCCTACTGAGTATACTTGTATGCTCGCCCTACATTTACTTTCAGGTTTCCATAAGGACTACCAGGGCCGTGCGGGACCCTACTAGTCAGGACAGTTGGAGTTCTTGCAGTTTGTTGTACTCTTGTTTCTTTTTGGTATTGTACTTTTGAGCTTTCTTGTACTTGTACCTTGTTTCAGAACTATTTAAACATGCATGTGGAATTGGTTTGGGTTTATTCCCATACACTTTTCCTTTTCCTTTTTTGGGGTTGACTTGTCCTATTTCCCAATCTTAAATAATAAAAGGGTAATGACTCCCATATTTGTGAAAACTCATACCCTTGGTGCTAGTCGCCACCCCGAGGTGCGTGACATAGGCCATGGAAGACCGGCTATGAGACGAGATTTTAGGGCCCCCCGTGATTCGATGCAAGGACTCTGAGCCTGCCGAAGGACCAAGTGAGACTACATTGATTACATGTTAGAGACCCTAAGAAAGGTACATGCATCTTCATAATTTTTGTTTTAATTGAATTGGGTGTTCTGGGAAAGAAATAAAAATAAAATGATAAAATGGAACCTTGAGAAAATTTCCTTGATACATGGGCTTAGGTGTTCTTTGTTTACCATACAACTATGGCACCTGGATGTCAACAGAGAGGCAGAGGAGTGGGACACAGACAGTTGCATGAAATAGAAGCAGTAACCCTAGCCAGGCTAGAGATTGAGAGAGATGTTTTTGGTTTTACTTAAATTCTCTTGTTTATGTTTTGTTTAAATTCAAGAGCATCACACTCCTTTGTTGAACCTCATTCTTGCCCATGCTTTGGGCCTGGACCTTATTTTCCATGAGTCTATAATGCTATGTTGTTTCCCTCTTTCCTTTAAATGCGTGTGAAGAGTCCTAACATGTGGGGAGAGGAGGACCTGATCCCTAATTGAGACGCATTAATATGGATGTGATTAAACCCCTTCAGGCAAGTCAGAGCCGCCTAAAGCGGATAATATCTCTACATGGGAGAAGACATTACTCAATCCATGTGTTCAGACAATTTATTGTTGTTTTGTAAGGTGTTGGGGGTCGTTTAAGTTTGGAAAATCCTAATATATGGAGGTCAGAAGACCTAGTTCCTAATCGAGACGCATTAATGTGGATGCGATTAAACCGGTGCTGGCGATTCAGTGCCGCCTAAAGTGGATAATATCTCGGTATGGGAGAAGGAATTCCTAACTCATATAAATAGGGTTGTCGGTTGTTTCCTGTTATGATAAGAGCCCTAAGAGGTATCTAGAAGGGTGGTTGTTCAGATCCATTCCTTTTTCTGGGTTGGTTTTTAATTCTCAAGGACGAGAATGTTTTGAGAGGTATCTGATGTAATGGCTCGGACCCCTCCGGTCCATTCCTTTGTTGAAATCGATGTGGTCAACACGACGCGCATTATAATGATAATTTTTAATACTTATGATAATGTAAAAATATGTTAAATAATAATGATGATGACATAAGTTGTGAATAATCATGATAAAATGATTTAATGTGTGTTATTATTATTAATGATGTGAAGTGGGAAGGTGTGTGACCCATTAGACGTTGATAAATGAAACATGTGGTTTATTATTAATTGAGTAATTGTTGAAATTGAATTTTAATAATAATAATGGGTGTTGTGTTATTAATATTATTCATAATATTAATAATAATGAGAAATTAAAGAAATGAGTCATGGTATTTATTGTAAACAAATAAATGAAGATGCAGAGTGGAAGCATGGTGGTGCGTTAATAAAATTAATGGTGAGTTCGTTATAATTATTATGTTAAATAATAATAATAATGGTGGCATAAAAATATGTTGGGTTTATTAAATTGAATGGTTTTAATTTAATAAATCTGGTTTCAATTTAATCAGTGTGAAATAAAAATAAATAGAATTAAATAACTAAATTGACGGATGTTATGCGACATTGACGTGGAATGGTCAAATTCAGATATCCAACGGGGTGGTTTAACGTAGTCAATGTGATGAGCATAAATATTATCATTATTAAAAATAAAAATGGGGATGAGTTAACAAAATAAGTTGGTGAATTGTTATTATTATTGAAAAACATAAAATTACAATGATGGCGTAAAACTATGTGCGAGAGGTTAATGAAATTAAATGTATTAAAAAGGGGTTGAATATGTAAGTTATATTAATGATGTTTTGTCATTTAATTCAATTAAGTGAAATGGTTTTGAGTCGCATGGGATGGTTTTAGTTTAATATGAGAATAATTATGGTAATCTAATTTAATGGGATTAAATTAGAACATTAAGGATGGGTGTTATTAATATTAATTTTATTAATAATGACATTGAAGTGAGATCGGAGAGAGATTAAAAAGTGATAGAATAATAAAGAAAATAATAAAAACCATAAAGTAATGACGTTTTGGGCGTGTTGGGCATGGAATGAGGAAGGGGAGGCGCCACTTTGGTTGGATCATGAGGGAATTGTGGAAGAGATTGGAGAGAGAATATGAGATATCAAAAGTTTTGAAATAATAAAATAAATAAAAAAGGAAATCAATAATAGGGGTGGGGTGTGGTTGACATAGAGTCAATGGAGGGGCGTTTTTTTGGTGGTGCGTGGGTTTGGATATGAGGTTTTAAGTAATTAAATTAAATTAATAATAATAATAATATATTAATGTTATTATTATTTTCGTTGGGTAAACAGAGTTTCGTCCGTAACTTCTTCGTGCGACCTCAGTTTTACGAACCGTCAACGGCCGTGCCACCCTGACATTGAGACGAAAATTATGAGTCCAATATTGGATGTCTTTTTCGGGTTTTTGGATCGGGTACCCGAAACTCTCGTGAATTAATAGATTTAATATTATTATTAAATCTTCGACCCGCCATAACTCCCGTGTGCGACTTCCGATTGACTTCTCATCAGTGGCGATGTGATCTTGTCATTAATAGGGTCAATTCAAGTCTAATATTGGATATTAAATTATGGTTCGTAGATCGGGTCCACGAGACACCCAATAATAATAATATCATTATTATTACGGGATCTTGTATCCAACGTATCTCCCTCATACAGTATCGGAATGACGAACCGCCAGTACTAGAGTAACCCTGCAATTATGACGGTCATTTTAAGACCAATGATGAATACCTTTTTATGAATCATGTATCGGGTCAATTAAACACCTATTATTAATTGAAATTATTATTATCATTAAACGCATGGAAACCGCGTAACATATCGTGTGTTGACAAGTCAAAAAAGGTAACAGTTGTACGGTCATGTCGTGTATTCATTAATACACGCTACATACCGTATTACCTTTTTTTGTTTCCTATATAAGAGAGGGTCACGTGTTAGTTATGGACCTCTCTTCTTCTCCGCACGATGATGCTCCTAGATGAACTTGAGGCCTTCCTCCTAACTTCTTCATCCGGACTCCGATCGTCGATCTGTTAGTGACTGCGGGATCGTGTCAGCGAGGAGAACATTGCACACCCTATTTTGTTCATTCTTCTTCGACTTCCCCTCCACAGTTTCCAACCGAGGAGACTACTGATAATTGACGGGAACGACATTCTTTGACGAATGACTCTAAAAAGGTATGTTAAACCTCTGTTCTTGTATTCTCTTTCCGATCCTACTTCTCCCGTTTTCTTTCCATGCTATGGCATGTGATCTCCATGTTGAGGAATTTTCTTGTGGTGTTGATTCGGTGGTGCCACGACGTCCTTGGTGGGTACAGTCATTCTGGGAGAAGCCTTGTGATCGTGGTGGTCGTGTTCGTAGAAGGACATCAGAACTTGTTGAGTTAGGGATCTTACCTTCGTCTCTCTAGACTGTGCGTCATGCGGGGTGGGTGTCCTCTTGTTTACGTGAAACACATTTGAACCGGTTTAATAAAGATAATAAATGGATTATATAATGGGGATGGGAAGTTTGTGAATGAAGTTAAATTATTTTTATCCTGTGATATTATGTTGTGAATTGAATGAGCTTCTTCCTACTGAAAATCATGGTCGTTGGGGGCCTCTGCATACACAATTAAATGTTTCCCTCTCCTTCTGGATTTTCTTATGGATGAAGATTTTATTGAATGTGGAAATTGGTTAATCATGTAAATTTGGATGATTAAATACGTGGAACCCTTGTGTGATCACCCCGGTTGAACAAACTGAAATAATAAACATGTGGGTGCTGGTTAGGGTTTATTTATGTGAAGGGAGTGTTTTGTGGGTTGTTGTGGATCGGGTGAGCAGCGGGGCTGAGGTTGGCTTGATTGTGGGTTGGTGTGAATTCTATGTTGGTGATGGGCCATGGGGCTACGAAAAATGGTATCAAAGGGATGATGATGTAGGAGTTTCAGTGTGATTGTGGTTATGGTGGTTGGCAGCGGGGCTATAGGGATGGGTTTGATTGTGGACAAACTATGGGTTGTGAATAATAAATTAAAGTGGAAGAGTTAATGAAAGGTGGGGCATGGTAATGGAATGGGAATAATAATCAATGGGGTTGGTTTGATAATAAGAAGGGACTTGTTTGTGTTGCATGTGTTTTCCTAACATGATTTGCGGATGGAAGGGAAATGTTTTATGAACTCTTGATCCAATTTGGTTGTTGATAGTTGCCCGGTAGTTAGTAAACTGATAACTAAAGCTGTTGAAACATGAAAACATTAAATGGGGTTTTGGGATTGTTTTTTGTGTGCAAACTCTTGAAGTAGCAGGTCCAAGGCACGTGCTTAGATATTTGTGTGGAAGCCTTAGGATGGGCTGAGTGGTTGTTATACTTATGTAAATCTATACATTTTATGTTTCTTTACGCACCCCACCCATGTTGAACACTTAGTGCCGAACTCACCCATTTCATGGGGGAGGGTGTTTTTCCCAGCACTTCTATTTGTGGCTGGTTATTAGCTCCTTTCTGCTCCCTTTCCCGGGTAGCCCAAGTATCTTCGGGCATGCTGTGATGACCTGAGGTCCATTATTAGCCCAAGAATCTTTGGGTAGGGTATTGTGGTGGTTGGCCCAGGTGTGTGCGGGAAGGTGGTTTCCCAAGTGTCTTCGAGATGAGGCCCATGTGTCTTTGGGTGTGGCAGTAGATCTTATAGCCCAGGTGTCTTCGGGCGTGGTGGTGGTTGTTCTGGACTAGGTGTTTTCAGGCATGGTTACATGTGATAGTTGTGGCCCAGGTGTTTGCGGGTGGGTTTTGGCACTGGGACTGCGTGAGGATGTGGCCCAGGTGTGTGCGGGAGGGATGTGGCAGTGGGACTACGGTGAGAATGGCGAGATTGGTCCTATGCATAGGATGTCTTCAATAACCAGTGAGAAGGTGGTGCAGGGTACCCATACTTTGATAACATTACTACTATACTCTATTGACTTGTGTTACTTGGTGAGTGTGACTGGTGAGGTTGGGTGGATAGAATTCCTTGATAGGTTTTGGTTTCTTCTGTTGTTCTCATGGGACATTAGGATGTCGCCCCACTTGTGCACGAGAGCTGTAGGTTTCCCTACTGAGTATACTTGTATGCTCACCCTACGTTTACATTCAGTTTTCCAGGAGGACTACCAGGGCTGTTCGGGACCCTACTAGTCGGGAAAGTTGGAGTTGTTGCAGTTTTTTGTACTCTTTTTTCTTTTTTGTATTTTACTTTTTGAGCTTTCTTGTACTTGTAACTTGTTTCAGAACTATTTAAACATGCATGTGGAATTGGTTTGGGTTTATTTCCATACAATTGTTCTTTTCCTTTTTGGTGGTTGACATGTCCTATTTCCCGATCTTAAATAATAAAAAGGGTAATGCCTCCCATATTTGTGAAAAATAATACCCTTGGTGCTAGTCGCCACCCTGGGTCCTACTAGAGGCGGGACTCGGGGGTCATTATCTCCCTTTCACCATTTCTAGCTCAGGAGGGGCACCTTTGGTGGGAGGGGGTCGTGACAAGATAATTCAATGAAAAATCTCATGGATAAATAATAATTGAAACTAAATAAGTGAAATTATTTGTTATAGGATGCCATGTTTCTTAGGTACATAATACATTTACCATCTAGACCTCTCACAAGATGGTTTACAACATATAAGGTAAACCCGTCTAAAGAGGATATCCAAATTTCTCATCCTATGAGACTACAAATGCATCAAGTTTCTATCTATAACTGGGGCCCACCCATGTCATAGTAGTTCAAAACATTCCTCATATATCGAATAATCGATTTACCAATATACCTTATCAAATAACTGTATCGAGTATAATGTTTAGATTTATTATTTACCAAAATAATATAATTTATTTCAATGTAATCCCCGTATGAAAATGGTATATAATTTAGGAAATTGGACTATCCATGATAAATGATATAGAGAATTAAGGGAAATTCAATGTTCAATAATCATAAGAAATTGAATATTTAAAGGGGGACTAACAAAGAAATAAAGGAAGCGAATGTGAATACTATCATCTGAAAAATCGATCATAAACCATCTAAAGGAAAATTAAGGATGTGATCAATAAAATATACCCCAAGTAGAGTATAATAATGGGATGTTTGTTTATGAATGGAAATATTAGAAATATAAAATTTAAAAAATTATTGTGGAAAATATTATTTTTTCTGAAAAAAAATATTTCATTGAAAGACAATTTTGAAATCATTTTCTTTAAAAATTGTCTTTTTAAAAATGAAAAGAAAGCTTCAAATAATTGACAATGTGTATATCGGTCTATTTCGTACAATGTAAAATGCACATTCCTTTTACATGGTAAAAAGCATAGAAAAATTCCATTTTCAGAAAGCGATAAGAATTTTCCATTGAAAAAATTCGGTAAAAGAAAAAAAGGGTACACATTTCTTTACCAAGTCTTTTTAAAATTTTCTAAAACATTTTAATAAAACAAGGTTTTTAGAAGAAAATTGGTTCTCTGAATAAAGAGTGAAATGGAGTCATATTTTCAATGAAATATTATCTAAAACACCTTGAGTGACAAAGAGTGGAAAATGGTATTAATATTTGAAAAATCCAATGAATTAATAAAGAATATGAAAATGAAAGTTCTTATTGAACAATGATCATAAATGTTCCCCTAATGGAAATACCATTGAAAGATATTTAATGTTGTTGTTGAGGAAAATAATATTTAAGCCTTATAAAGTGTCCCATTACACTTTGAAACATTTTAATTTAGTTGACTAATGAAGGAATAAAATTAAATAAAATTTCTAATATCATGAGATTAAGGAGATTCATGATAAATCATTAAAAAGGGTAGTATATACACTATATAAAATAAACAATTCTCATAACAGCAAATAAATTTCAATGGAATGTAAATTGAGACTGAATCTATTACATTCTATATGAATCTTCTTGTGTGTATTTATATTCTGGAATAATAAACATATATTAATTTTTTACCTTACTGAGAACGTTTTTCATGTTTATAATTACTTTTATTTCACTTATTAACATGATTTATACAACTACTTAAACAATTTACATTACGTCGTGTTTTCTTGACAAAATTCAATTTATGTCTCGAAAAACAACATTGGCTGGTAAAATATGGTAAAAGGGGTCATTATATAGAATATATAGAATAATAATAATTTCATAACTATCATATTTATTCAAAAATTATACTTTTAAAAAATAATTAAAAATGGTTTTTAAAAAGTAACCAATGTTACCATCATTGAGGTGGTAGGTCGTTCACACACATGAGTAACATTCCCATTTTTCAATGATCATTATTTAAAGAGGTAAGTAATAAAATATCATTACATAATGATAATTATATCATAAATAATATATTATTTAATAATATATAGTTATATATATAATTTTGATGATTAAAAGGAATCACATCATGTTGGGGAGGCGGTAGTCCACTTGACAACGAACGAGTTTATCACTTTTTAACTGTGTGAATGGGTCATAAAGAATATGATATATATTTTTTACAAAATGATAATTTGGTCATTAATATCATATTATTTTATTATTTCACAAAATTTTAACTAAACTCATCCTTTAAATATTCCATTTATAGTGTGAATGAATCACATCGCTTTAAGGGGAGGTAGTCCACACTTCCTAAACTGATGTTATCATATTGATGCAAAATGGAATGTATGAATTTTTTGTGTTATAAAAGGATTAAATAAGTATAATTACATAATAAATATCATATATATAGTATATAAATATAGTTTCCATCATAATTTCTAAACATTAATGTGGGTAAAGTAAAAATGAACAATCATCGTCTCGTGTGGAAGTAGTTTGTCGTACAAAGAAAGAGCGTGTTCCGTACCCATTAGATGGATGTGTATGTGATTTAAGGGTGAAAATTTATAATAAAAACATACTAGTTTATTTAGGATACTGTATTTTTTATAAAATATTTGAATAAGAAGAGTTGGGGGTTTGGAGAATGGAAATAAAACCAAAAATCTTAAGGAAATATCTTACCTCTTAATCGGTAACTAATTTTGGTTTGGCCAAAAATATTCCTTGTATTTCTTTATACCCAGTTTTAGGATTCTAATAATAGGGGAAGGGTTTTTTGTAACTATTTGGGTAGATCATTGTGGATCCAAAGTGTCTTTAGAGGTGTAGGGAAGGGAGAGATTTGGTGTCCTTTTAGAGTGGATGAAAATGACTCCCTTGGTATTTTTGAAAACAAGTTTGGTGTACTCACATTATTACCTAAAAAAATTCATAAATAACCAAAAAACTCAAAAATATAAGGATAATGGCCTATTAATTTCCATAAAATGGTTTTGGACAAGTGGATAGTTCATTTGGGCCCATATGTTAAAGGTTTTGTTCTTTATTAAACAAAATTTTTCCTCAATAATTGTAAGTAATTTTAATTACTTGCACATATAATTTTGGTAAAATAAAAATTTCTTCTTATTATTAATTATAAATTATTCTCATTATACATATATAATCCATTTTTTGGTGAAACTCAATCTTGCATGTAACACAAGTTATCGAGGAAGGTTGCTCTTGTGTGTAACACAAGATAAATAGATGTTTTGTGAATTAAAGTATATACAATATATTATATTTATTTAATATTTTAATGTATTAGGTAAATATATTCCATTTTTACACTTATTTTTGCATTTTATAAAAACTTTTGAATAAAAAGTTGTACTATAGAATTTAATTATGTTTCATTCTCACAAACTTAATTAAATTACATCCATGAAATTGAAACTCAATCTTGGTAATATATTATTCGATATTTCATATATTGAAATCCCGCATCTCGATAAGGTTTCATAAAAAATCATCTGAAAATTATATAATGAGAAGTACAATGTTTACACAGACTACCATGTAATTAGGTCTCTAAGTAGTAGAACAATATGGGAAAGTGAAAATATATACTTAGAAAAAAGGAATAAATATTTATAGGGATTTAATGATGTAATCAATCAAAAAATATTGAATTATCAATATAATGTTTAGGGCCGTAATTCTATAAATCTTTGTTGATTTAAGAGGCCATCGATTCAGCATAAATTAAGGTATTAGAAGAACATTTTATTTTAAAGGCTTTTTCCGAATGTTGGGTAATTATTTTACCGACCAAGAATGTAAGTAAATATTATTACATGACAGTTTTCAACTTCATATGAAAAATACTAACTTTTGGTTGTGCTAGAATCAAATTCTAATTCATCCCTTTACTCCTATAAAATAATTACTAATAATTTTTTTTATGCCTAAAGCCATAAACTAACTTTTTATAGATCAAAAGTCTAATAAAAGAGAGACCAATATAGATATTTTTCTATAAATATATACCAAAACCATTATATTTAATAGATAAATCTCTAATACTCAAAAGTAATATTATTTGTTCATTTTTAATATTTATTCATTAATTTTTATAACTAAAAACAATCAAAAATTATCCAAGACATTTTGTAGATTAGTTGTTGGAATGATACAATTATCATTCTTTGTTTATGGGTCCAAGACCTATGGAATTTCCATATTTGATAGGTTTTAACCCAACAAAATAGTTTTATATTCCTAAAACCATATGAATATAATTTACAAAATAAATATGATCGATATCCTTGATATTAGGTTAATCGCCAAACATCCTTTTAATAATGGTTTTCAATACAACCCTAATACGTAATACTTCATCTAATTATATTCACATAGATCCTTTCTTGGTCTAAGGTTTATTCATAACATTATTTATTAGATTTTTATACCATGACACCTTATCTTAAATCTAAAAAACCTTATGTTTATCCTAGGTTATTCATTTTCATTATATATCCAATTCATAAATATTTTTTTGTAAAGAAAATTTGAATTTTCTTAAGTAAATCCCACGAGAGTGTCAAACCAAGAGTGAAGTAAGGCCCATTCTCTTTTATTAGGTTATACTGAGTTGGGCTAGCCACACCTTGTTGGATTTGTTACTCCTAGGTATATTTTTTCCAGAACCATATCCAATTGTAGTATCTATATAGGGATATATTTCAAGTAATACCCAAAAAATTCCTATATTATTATGATTCTAGTATGTTTTTTATACTTATAATCAAATTCTATCTTATGTTATATCCTTTAATCTAGGTTTTCCAAAATCTAGTTCCCAGGGTTGTGACTAAAATTTCCTTGATACAAATTGTAGAGACCTAGACCTAGAAGTCCTAGATCCGGTGTCATCTATCAATTACATTAAAATTATTACAAGGAATAAAATCTAGAATGGCCAAATAGTTTTTTAGTCATGGAAAACCAGATATAGAAATCAGCCTTTTATTACCAAAGAATACACTAATTACAACATAATTGTATTCTATCTAAATAAATAACATTGAGGAGAACTAGAATACATGTAATAAATACATGTATATCTTTCATAGTATTCTTCTTGGATTCTTGTAGAATGAAACATAATAAGGGTAATCTCAAATGATAATTATAGAAAAAATATAGCAAAATAAATAAATAATCAATGAGAATAGTCAATATAGAAAGGTAAATAACTAAACACACATTCCATGTAATAAAAAAACTAAATGGAATTGCATAAAAAATATGGAATGGTAATAACTGAAAACACATACCATTAAAATAACTAGATAATTAAAAATAAATATGGCAAGGTAAGAAACTTAAACACATTCCTTCTAATTGACTGAAAATGAAATGTATCCATAGATATATCGATGTAAAATCTAATGGATGAATAATAACTGAAATTAAATGAGGAAATGATTGATTATTGGATTCCATGTTTCTTAGGTACATGGTACCTTTACTATTATGTACTTTCACAAGAAAAGCTATAACATATTTGCTAAAAACCCATATATGGCGGCTAACCAAATGACTTGTCCCATGAGACTACTGATTCATCGAGAGGATATCTATAACAGAGCCCCACCCATGTCACACGAGTCAAAAACAATCCTCATATATCGAATATTCAATTTAACAATGTTCCTTATCAAATATATGTATAGAGTAGAGGGTACTGATTTAGTAATATGCTCTCAAATAATAGAATTAATTCCAAAGTAAACACCATATAAAAATGATATATGGTTTAGGCAATGGGAATATTCATGATAAATGATATAGATATTTAGGGGAAACTCAATGATCAATAATCATCAAAAATTAAATATTTCAAGGGGGGTCTAACAAACAAATCAAGGAAGTGAATGTGAATGATATCCTTGGAAAAATAAATCACACACCTTCCAAAGGAATAATAAGGATGGTATCAATTTAATATACCTCATGTATAGTAAAATAAATGGTTTTTGTCATTGATGAAAGGAGATATTATAAAAAGATATTTTAAAAACATTCTTAATAGAAATATCATTTTTTTGAAAATCCATTTCTATGATAATCAATATTAATAACATTTTATTTAATAACATACCATTTAAAAATTCAATGTAATCTTTTAAGGAATGATGACATGAAAATACTTACATGTCATACAAGGTAAAAAACATTCCTTTTTCATGGTAAAAGGATAGACAAATGACTTGTTCGAAAAGATAGAATAATTTTTTTGAAAACATTTGGTAAAAGACCAAAGGGTAAAAATGTATTTAATAGTAATTTTCAAAAACGTTTTTGAAAACATTTTAATAAAAAATGATTTTTAAAATAAAATTGGTTCACCAACTAAAAATATAAATGAATTTGTATTTTCATAAAAACATATTGTAAAATAGATTTAGTATAAAACTATGAGAAAATAATACTGATACATGAAAAAGGTCATGAATTAACAGAGGAGATGAAAATTAAAGGGTTTATTAAAAAATAGTCAAATAATTTCCTTGAATTGAAATACCATTGAAATATCATTATTGTTTTTGTTGAGGAAAATAATCTTCAATCATGCCAAAATGTCCTATACCACTTTGAAAAATTTTAAATCATAATACTCATGAAGGAATAAACATAAATTAAAGTTATAATATAATTATTGTAAATAATCTCATGATATATCATTAAAATGGAAGTATATATACCATATAAAAAAACTAGGTGCATAACAACAAATATGTCTCAATGGAATGTAATCTGAGATAAAATACCATACCTTGTGTCTAAATTGTCTTGTGTGTCTTTATATTCCTAAATAATAAAAATATGTCATTTTTTTACTTTATTGAGAATAATTCTCTTGTTTATTATAACTTTTACTTCACTTATTACCATGTTTTAAACAACTACCTAAATCATTAACTCTAGGTCAGGTGTTCTTGACCAAATTCAGTTTATATGTAGAAAAAACAAATTTGGTTGGTAAACAATGGTCAAAGGGGTCATTATATAACATATATGGAATGGTAATAATTATTTAATTATCAAATTTATACATAAATTATACTTATAAAACTAATCATATAACATGGTTATGAAAAATTAACCAACATTACAATCATGAAGATGGTATGTTGTATATAGCATGAGTAACATTCCCATTTTTCAATGATCATTATAGAAGGATGGTAGGTAATAATATATATTTAAAAAATGATAATTGTATCATAAATACCATGTTATTTAATTATATATACTTATATATATAATTCTTGTGATGTAAAATTAATCACATCGTGTCAAGGTGGTGGTAGTCTACACATCCAGGAACGATGTTATCCCTTATTAAGTGTGTGATAGGATAATAAAAAAGATGATATATTATATTTACAGAAAGTAAATTTTGTAATTAATATAATATATAAGTTTTTTATGTCATATATTTTAGCTAAAACAATTTTTTATATATTCTATTTATAGTATGAAGGAATCACATTGCTTTGAGGGGGCGGTAGTCCACACTTCCTCAAACGATGTCATCTTATTAATGAAAAAGGAAATGTATTAAAGGTATATGTTATAAAGATATTAAATAAGTATAATTATGGATTAAATAACATATATATCATATATAAACAGATTTTCCACAATAATTTCCAACCATGAAATCTGTTAAAGGAAAAATGAACTATCATCGTTTCGTGGGGCTATAGTTCACCGTACACAAAATAGTATGTTCATTTCCCATTAAATGGAAGTGTGTTTAAGTTTAATTAGAAACATTAGAATAAAAAAATCCCAATATATTGATTATTATGGATTTTTTAAATATTCATAGAATAAGGCGATTTCAGGGGTTGGAGAATGGAAAGAAAACTAAAAATCTTAAAGAAAGATGTCACCTCTTAATCGGATAACTCCTATTGGTTTGAACCTAAAGATTCTTTGGATTTATTTATTCCCAAAATGTGGATTATATAAATATGGTATGTATTTTTAGTATCTACTTTGTTATAAATTGGTCGATAAAAACTGGATTTAGAGGTGTGAGGAAGGGGGAAAGTTGTTAGCCTTTTATAGTGGAGGAAAAGGACCCACTTGGTATTTTTGAAAACACATTAGGTGTACCCAATTATTTTCCTAAAAAAGTCATACAAAACAAACCAAACTAAATAATAGAAGTTTCTTGGTTTAATTATGTCTATAAATTTTTTTGGACAAGTGTATAGGTCATTTTGTCCCCTGAGATAATGGTTTAGTCCTTTATTAAGCATAATTTGGCCTTAATAATTGTAATTAATTTTAATAAATTTCATTAACGTTTTTCATCAAAAAAATTTGTTCTTATTAGAAATTAATTTTTTTTATTCCAAATATTTAATCAATTTTTCCAAATTATAATCACATAATTGGTAGAAATTGATTTAAACGTAATATTGCATGCATGATGAGAATGTGGTCGTTTAAAGTAAAAACATCTGAAAGATTGCTATGTTTTTATAGTCAATTTCAATGTAAAATTGATTCAAATGAACTAAAGTGGATTAATTTATAACAATATCATCTAATTAAAATTTAAAAACTATTTAAAATCTGTTTTTACCTTATAAATAAATCAGATGAATAAGCATTTTTGAACTAAAATTGATTATTTTTAACAATTCATGAAAAATGTTATATTTTGTAAAAAGATAAAAAATTCACCCTTACCTAATTTATATGTTTTATTTAAAATATAAAGTTTCTTTTTACATATTAATTCAATTAAATTTTTGAAATTCATATTTAAATTAGGATCTCCATTAAAAGGCGGTAAAACTGCCTTTTTAAAAATATTAGTTTTTGTGTGTGAAATTGGGTATGTTCTTATCTTATGCATATAAAACCTAATGGATGAATATAAAAAATATTTTTTTAGATATATAAAATATAAATTTCATTAAAATAAATAATTAATGGTAATTAATTATTTTTATTAAGACAAAACTCCTTTGGATGCGTAAAAATAATAATATTTTTTTATATCCAATTGCTTCTCATTTTCATTTATCATTAATTTATAATCCATGAATTCATTTTATATTTATATAAACCACAATGTTTCATAATTTAGTTAAGAATATTCATAACCACTAACATAATGACTAGGTTTTTTTGAGAAAAAACAGATATCATTAATGATGAATATCAGCTGTTGTACATATGCAAAGCCACGAAGGAAAATTGTCCATCCAGAGCTGGTTAGCCTCGAAGGGGCCTGATATTTCCAACTGGTGGGCCGCATTGTTTCCTTCCCTTTTGGTAAAGGAGAAGGTGCATAATGAAAAGCACTGGCAGAGCGAGAGAATTCTCTTGATGATGAGGCCAAATGACTGGAGTCTGCCGTCATTGTGGTTAATGGCATCGATCACGGTGAGGCAGTCAGATTCGATGATGATATCAACCCACCCACATTCCAAAGCCAGCATCAAACCTACCAATATGGCATTAGCCTCAACAACAGAAGGTTCCCAAAAGGCATGATGTGATTCATACTTTGTAGCGATGATTTTCCCCAGATGATTTTGGGCTAGGAGACTGAGGGAGACAAGTCCATCCTTGGGGAGAGATGCGTCCACGTCGATCTTAAGAGTACCTTTCACTGGGGTTTCCAATGAGGGGGGATGGAGGGGGAAGCATTAGGCATTTGATGTCCATTCTGGCGATTCCATCCCTTAATCCATGAAGTGGCTTGTTCTGTCCAGAATTCAGGAGGTTTATGCATGTGATGGAAAACAACATCGTTACGCCGGACCCAGATGATCTTGGCTAGGGTGCAGAATGAACCTGCATTATCCGATAAGAGATAGGAGCACCATCTCATCAGGAGAGTAGGGAGGTCAGAAGTCGTGTCTAGTGATGCATCCAGGGCCAGTTTCCATTTATTCTAGATTTCCTTAGCACCTGGGCAGTGAAGGATGGCCTGCAAGGGGGTCTCTGGGATATTCGGGCAAAACGGACAGGAAGCGGCATTGGACATATCTTGGTAAATGAAAAGTCTCATCGTAGGGAGGGTGCCCGTGAAAAACTTCCACCAAAAGTGGTGTATTTTTGGGGGGGCATTGAGCTTCCAAAGCGATTTCCATGGTCCCTCGTTCTGGTCGGCTGGGTGGTTTCCAAGAGAAATTATGTATCTGAATCTCACCGTGTATTTTCCCGACATGTCATTGCTCTAGAAGAGATGGTTGGGGCTTGCGTCAGGGACCTAGTGGATGGTTAGGATAATTATTTGGTCTCTTTTGTTAAACCATTCAAAAATCTTATCCAAAAACCACCCCGTCCCTTGGTCGGAAAGGAGGCTTCTGACAGTGGCATCTTCAAAGCCTGGATGAGCATGGGATGTAGCCCGCATGCCTTCCGTATCAATCAACCATGGTTCAGCCCAGATTTTGACAGATGAGCCATCCCCAATCCTCCATCCCAGTCCTTTTTCCAAGATCTTTTGGGCCCCCCAGATGCTTCTCCAAGGGAAGCTAGGACGCGAGCCATGTGAGGAAACAAGGAAGTCCCTGTGGGGAAAGTTCTTAGCTCGTAATACCCGCGCACATAGAGATGATGGACGGTTATAATGACTAGGTTATATCTTATTATATTAAATAATAATATTTTAATAATACATTTTTATTTGGTAAAACTCAACCTTGTGTGTAACGCAAGCTATCGAGAAAGATCAATCTTTCATGTAACACAAGATAATTAGTTGTTTAACACATTACAATATATATAGTATATTATAATTATTTATTATTGTAATGTATCGAGTTAATATATTTCCTTTTAACACTTGGTGTTGCGTGTCATAAACACTATTGAATAAAATGTGGTATTTTATAATTTCAGTGTGTTACAAGTATCCTCAGGGGTAGTTTATTTTTTCTATATTTAATGTACCATATAATTTTATAAAAATATATATATATAATAAAATCCATCTCATATCTTTATTGGTGATCGACCCTCTAATAACTCATATGGTGCCCGAGGTTGGATTGACCACTGGGGGTGAAATAGTGGTTTACTTTTTTACAAATTAATTATTTTTAATTCAAACATTTAAACATTTTAATGCTATAAATCCAATAATTAATATATTAAAGTCTCACTTTATATATATAAATAATAATATAGAGAATAACACATAATCTTTAGATGGTTTAATACAAATACGTTCTCTTTTCTATATTGGTTATCCCCCAAATATAGATTATCCACTGTAATAATATTATAAACAAACATTTTCAATATTGAATAACATTGTACATTTATTAAATAATCACATGAGATTCTCTATACTTAATCCCAAAATTTTACTGGAGTCTACATTAGCCTTCTCTAGAATCTCCATAAGAGACTTTTTTTCTCCTGAATCACACTAGTGATATCTTCGTCTTCCAAATAAAAATAAATGACATAAAAATTTCATCAAGGGTTGATCCACTATAGGATGATATGTTTATCTAACTCCATAATCTCACTAAATAATGATTTTCTGTGTACCTGTTCGAGACAATTTTCTTCTCGATGGACTTGAAAAATTATCTATTATCACAAACATCTGATCATTTGCCAATGTGAATCTATACATAAGATGTTAATTCTCCTATAAACCAATTCATAGACTCAATTATATGTGTGAAAGTGATACACACAACCTTCATATTCATTTTTTAAATATAGTATATTCAAAATATCAATACACTATCTCATCAGTTATAAATTATTATGATGAACCTGGATTTAGTCTCATGATTATGACACATTATTTATGAAAATCATATTATATGTAAATTTATCAATCTCAATGCATAGAATACACAGTTTTAATCTATTAAAATATAAATTTAACATTTATTTTTTTATGTGAAATATCAAATAAAATAGTTTAATAACCCTTTTAATCTAATGATTTATTTATAACCACATGATGTTTATAAAAGGTGGTACTTAAGGTTCATGCATTTCTTTGGTTATATGAAATCATTGAACCTTAATTCCTTTTCATGACCAAGTATGTTTCAAGAAAACAATGCTTATCCAAGAATATTAGTCTCATGAAATTATGAAAAGGGTTGAGGAGATTTTCTACCTTCACATTAAGATATAACATGATGTATCATTGTTCAATTGGTAATGTATTTTCGAGACAAAGTCACTGTGCATTGGTTCCTTCACATGAAAAGTGACTATATATGGTTTCATTCTAAAACATTATTCATGAAAGGACTGCTCCTGAAATATCACATGAACCACTTCTTCCTATTTTATATGATCAGGGGTTTTACCATGGGTTTATTTAGATAAAAATGGTGTTTCCACAGAATCTATATCATGTGATAAGGGTTGATAGTGGTTTCTCAAAAAAAATTTGGAAACCATTGAATTTCGTCAGTTTCTTCTCTCCTCTATGAGACTACGATAGTTCATGAATACACTTTTCCTGAGAGGATCACAAAAGCTCTTCTTCCTCACATGAAGAGTTCATGTAGATGCTCATTACCTTTATCAAGATTCTATATTTTATGAAACAAGATATCTATTTGATAAATAGAATGACAAAAATTTATTCCCTTATCTATTACACTTTTTATATAGGCTTTTCCTCAATTCCCAACTCGTAATAGAATTTTCCTCACAAATAATCATTAAACACCCAAATATCTTGGCGTATCATGGTCATTTTTATTGGTCAAAAGTATCATCCTTAGTATGTGACACTGAGAGATCATGCAATCATATGATCATTTTAATTGAATATATGACACATCAATGCTTAATATGATCCTCCTTTATTCATGTGATGCATTTTTGGATAGTCTATGGTCAAATAGAAGATAATACAATATTATTATAATGATAATATTTTAAAATATATGAGAAATAAAAAAAAATATATGTTACATTCTTCTTTATATGATGGAATCTTGGGATCATGAGGTTTCTTTATGTAATCCAAATAGTAAAACACAATTCGATGAAGATATTTGATTTCCACTAGAGTCAATGCTTTTATCATGAGAAAGATTAGTGTAATCTTCAATATCATAGATTAAAATTCATCTATTAATGAATAGTAAGTTGTTTGATATATAAATTAATCATGAATTAAATATATAGTCAGATAGAAATTTGAATCTCAACAGAATCATTAGAGAATCATAAATATAATAGATATACAAAAAATCCATAGGTGGATGAGGTTGAATATGATTCCCATTAAGAATCATACAATTTAGATCATCATAATCAAACAACACAAATTTTATATGTATTTTTTATAAAATAATAACAATACACCACACTATAGAGTACCATATCAAATTTGAGCTTATGTTGGTCAGCATTTTATTAGAAATCTCATGTCATCCTGGGTTTTAGTTGACAGTGGTGGATTGTCACCCATAACCCCTGATACCCTTTTATCATAGGACAGACCTCACCTACACCAGCCCATTAGAATCATGTGGGTCTAATACATCATACCAAAGAACCTACAAATGATCCTATATATGACCCACCCATCTAGCCACCATGTAGGCCGTTGTAGACTGTCTATCCTGCAAGGTTGATGCCTCCACCAATATGTGGGATTGGGATAGAACCTTGGGCTTCTGGGTTTAGCCCAATATTTTATACAGGTCCCATTTATATAAGAAATATCCTTATTATATGTAAACATAAAATAAATTTAACATTAAAAATATAATTTCATATGAATTTAAAGTAGATGATTCCATTTTAAGTTGATGAAATGATACTTCCTTCATTCATCTTACAAAATATAAATTTGGATTGCTTTAAAAGAAAAATTATTTCTTTTTTATAATTTAATTATAAATTCCAAATACATTAAATATCATTTCACCAATTTCATAAAAAACTCCTCATGAAATAATCAACTATTCCATGGATTTCACTTCTTATACCATTTATGAAAATAGTATTTCATATTTGATATAAGCCATTTAATTTTAAAAATTTTTCAATAAATCATTGTATATTCAATTATAATTTTCAATGTTTTACATGCAATGAAATATTATGAAACCATAATAATCATCCAATTTTAACCACTTCATCCAAAATAACCCAACATATATCGACATATCATTGAAAAATTGAAACATTTATGTTTAAAAACTGATTTTAACATAATTCTGAAAAACACAATGAAAAATATTGTTTTAGAATTTTTTAAGTATAATAAAATCATTTACTAAAATAAAATATAATGTTGATATATATGGATTAATTTTTTTTAAAATAAAAGGGTTATTATGTCACATTATTATAAAGATTATAAAATTATAGTACTTTTTAAATTCTTGGTTGAAATAATTGAAATAAAAGTCTTTTAATAATCTTCATTTGTTCTCTATTCACTAAAAATAAACTTTTTTTTAGAAAATCTGAAAAATTAAGCATAAAATAATGTTGAAATTATTAAATAAAGATAAAAGTAAATTTCATAAAATTAAATTTCATAAATACGCAATTTTTTTTAATTGAATATACAACATATAATGCAAACCCTGTTTTATTGAAAAAATAACCTTTTAAACTATAAGTGTTATTAATCTTATTTCAAGAAAATTTATTTATAACTAACTATTAATAAATTGTATTAAAATTTTAAATATTATTTATTATCATATTCATATTTTAAAAATGATCATTGTTATTTAGTAACAAATAATACATATTACATTAAAAAAGTTCATTAAAAAAATCCCATTTAAGCCTTGAATAGTTTTAATCATATAATATTAATAATTTATTTTCTAATAATTAAATATCATAAATCATTGAAATATAATATAATGTATGTTTAATAATTTATTACTATCATTATATTTATTAATGGATTATTTCACTATGTCCTAACTCGTTTTAGTTTTGTGTTTCATGAAATGTAACCCATCTAACATAATATTATTTAAAGGGGAATTACATATTGAAAAATCAGGGGGCTACAGATATCATAGAATTATTACACATCCAATGGTAGAATAATATTAAACATGTTTACATCATAACAATAAAAAATCTTGAATATTGGGATAATAACATCAATGTGTATAATATAGTAGAAATGAACCATAGATAAGGAATGTAACGTAGGATTAAATGAAAATAAATATAGAATTGTGGATCTATCCAAAATATTGTAACCCTTATGAGAAAAATCATTTTTCATATGCCACAGGGAATTGAATAATTAAGTTCAAACTATAAATTTTGAGCAAGATCATTTTTCCATTACCTTTGTGAACAAAATAATTATGTCCATGCATTTCTATATCATGAGATATCATACTTATCTAATGAATTAAAGTTCGATATATCATTGTCCTATCATAATAAATACATATTTGTGCTATATTAAATCAATCATCATCATGTAATAAAGAGGGAATGGAAACCACTGGGTTTTATATCCTTTGAAATGGAATCATCTAAGATAATCATTAACAATTCCATAAATATAAATTATAAACCCATTATAAAGAAATGGAAATGAAAAGATACTCCATTAAAATTTTGGAAGATATAATTCAATGATGTATATGATACTTACACCATATTAATAAATGGTACACAATTTATTCAATAATTAACCCAATACATCAATTTCTATAATCATGGTGAACAACCATCAATCAATGAAATTGAATAGATGGTATTCACAAAGGAATATAATTAGAAGTAAAATTATTCTGATTCCTAGTTGATGGTTAAGATAGTAAAAGGAAGTGATGGAAAATATACTGATAAGAAAAGAAAATTTCCTAAGACATATTTGAAAAAAGAATTGTATATGGTAACATTTGAAGAATATTCTAAATCACTCATAAAATTTGGTAAAAGGTGTTGACGCAGGTGAAAACACTTTTTAGGATTATTAGAAAAAAACTTATGAATCAAGGAATATAATTAACCTTTTAATACAATTTATTTTAAAAAAATATTTTTTTATAATGTACTATTATAATTTCTTTTATAAATAAATAAAATGTATATAGTTAGTTTTATAGAAAAATAAATAATGGTGTAAATATGTGTTCACATAATTTTTATAAAGTAATTCTTCTTAAACAATGCTATAAACAACCCTTATAGAAAATGTTAAAATTTTATTTAAATAATTTTAATGAAATTAAAATTATTATATAATGACCATAATAAATTATTAAGACACATATAAGGATATTAAATAAATAATATAATTAATATAAATATGTAAATGGGGGGTTCTTGATAGGAAAAAAAGAGATAAGTTCAGTTTCATATACAAGAATAACTTCATGTAAAATATGAGTAATATGGAAATAAATTTTTTAGGGGAATAATAACATATCATGAATATAAAATGATAATTTTGTGATGTTTTATAAAGGATGAAAATTATTCATATGAATTAAAAATTAAATGAAACTTGATTTAAGAATATGAATAGAAACAAAACCCTTACTATTTCAGTTTCCTTTTAATTGATGAACTGTTATATAAAAACCATGGATTTAGACTTAAAATACCACAAATCAAATATAAATAATGATTTAACCTTACAAATGGGTACTGTATAAATTATATAAAACAACCTCATGTAAAAAATCTAACATGTTTAAGGGATTTAAAAATTAGACAGACTCTACCTTACTATAATTCTTGATATCTACTAAAGAAATTGAATCTCCTAAAGAAAAAAATATATTATGTAATTTTATTTATTAACTTATTTTTTTAAATAAACATTTATAAAAATAGTTTATAATTATTCACATCATGTATATTAGTAAGTTATTTTATATTTTCAAAATCAAGAGTGAGTATTCTTGACTACTTTCAAATATTTTTATAATTGTAGTATTTCTCTTCATTATAATCCAAAAGAAAATAATTCCTAGATCATAAAAGGAACTAGTGTTCATTATCTATAAATATATATTATGATATAATTTAATTCTCTAGGATTTTTTTTCATCATTACTATATATGAAATCGATGATGAGAATGATTAAATTATTTATAACCAATAGATGTTGGTAAATTAATTGATGTGTTTTAATATTAATGTTTCCATTAAAAAACCAAAAAAACCAAAAAAAGTAAAAATGTTTTTATCTATTATTATTAGTAATATTGTTTTTATACCCATTTAGGCTCTTATATAATATCATTATTCATGTAAACTGATAGACTAAGCCAAATGTAATCATATAATAATTAATGAACGATTGTAATGTGATCTAGTTGTAATAACATTATTGTTGATAAATAATGATATTTTTTAGGATTCATTTCTATGATTTTTTAGAATTATAGAAAATTTTAAAAATAGAAAATTTATATAAAACACCTACATGGGTTTAATAAAATGTTCATCTACATAGAACCCATATCTTAGATGGTTTAATTTGAAATGACCATTTATTGTTCATATTTTTAATACTCAATTAAATTATTATAACTAGAATCGTCATAATTTAATAGACAACAAATTTATCCATTGGGCCCATTCTCATGACCATCTCTGAAAAGTGATAATGAAATGATGAATACACCATTTGATAGAGTTGGAAGTTCACATGTATGCATTAATAAATATTTTATTTTCTATTGAATGGGAGTAATATATAAAAAGGATTAATTTTTAACAATAAAAAATGTCTTATTAATATCATAAATATTTATAAAATTACACATTTTAAAATTCCTTATATTCTGGTGAAGGAAAATGAATCATGATGCATTATGGAGGTGATATTATGCACATACACGCTAATTTTGTTTTGTTTTTCTTTTGAAAAAATGTGAAATGAGGTTAATGTTTATTCCTTGAATATGAATATATTTATTATAATATAATTACCAAATTCTTCAGATAATATTTTGATAAATATAATTGAATAGAAACATATATAAGAGTCAATAATATGGAAAACATTTTACCAATGTTATAAACATAAGTGTTTCCTTGGATTACTCCTTCGAGATAGAGGAAATAGAAAAAAATCATGATGATATAAACTGAAATATGTAAGGATTTTAGGGGAAGTAATGAAGGAAAATTTTTAATATAAAAATAAAACATGGGATGTGTATGTAATGGGTGGTGAGAGGCCCCATATATAAATAGTGAAATTTTAATTTTTCTAAATAGTTCATCTTAATATAATAGGAGCACAAGTTTCACAAGGAAATAAGAAAAATAGAAAATATTGAAATATAGATAAGTATTATTTGAGACACATTTGAAAAACTCAATTATAAACTTTTTTTACTTGTTAGGATTTTTAATCCATTGTATAATGCTTTTTTAGATTTTGGCTCCAGCATAAATAACTCATTTTTACTAAAGTAATAAATTTTTAAGCAAAAAAATAAATAATACTATGTTATAGAATGCGGAAATTCTATTTCTATATTTGGTATCCTCTTTATTAAATACACCTTCTAAATGTGAAAAATTATTTATAAATTTTTATATATATAATGTATTAATAATTTTTTTAGAAATTGGAGTAACATATGATCTAAAATATAAAAAATTAGTTTGTCAACTAAATATAATATTTTCAAATTTTAAACATTTATTATAAAATGAAAAAAAAATTAGAAAAGGGTTTTAAAATTTTGAAATTCATAATTATATTATAATAATTTAATAAAAGTAATGTTATTTTTTAAAATGTAATTTTTAAATATTCACTTAAAAATAAATGTCTATGAGAAAATATTAAAAAATGCTTCATAAGAAAATATTATTATTATGAATCATAAAATTATTTTCATTGTTTCTAATTAAACTTATAAATTACTGTCATTTAAAATTAAAATGGAGATATATTGAAAAACATTTCTGTAAGAAAATGACTATAAGAAATACTTGTTGTTCCCATTATTAATTTCTATAAAATAGTAATAAAAATTAAATTAATTAATCAATATAATTTTTTAATATCATAATTTAATAATAATATTCAATGTTGTATTTATTAAATTTAATAATTCAAATGAAAATAACATTTAATAAAAGTTAATTTCATGAAAATAATAAAATATATAAATTTTTATAAAAGGACCTTCAATGATAATTTTGTATAAATTTTATAATTTGGTTACTCATATTCAAACCCACTATTTAAATGTCTATATTTAAATGATCAAATTTTGAACTATATAAAATATATCACTATATCTTTAATATTTGGTATTTTTTTGTGGAACAAGATAATAACATATTATTTATTTAAGGAAAAATATATAGTGAAATTATGGGTCATTATATTCTCCCCCTCCTAAATAAATTATGTCCACATTATTTTAATTATTCGAAACTAGTCAAATAAATATTATTATACATAATATATACATGACTCGTGATTTAATTTCCATTGATGTTTCATCCTCACCATACATGGTATTCATAGTGAACTTATATTTTCCATCATAATAGGAATATAATTAATATTGATTTTTCCCATTAACCATTTGTTCTAAACACCCCAATTATATGGTATTAATTTTTTATAGGGACTTTATTGTTAGAATTTTATTAATAGGTTTTCATGGGTATATTTATTTGTGTGATTTTCCAATCTTCACAAGAGATTAAATCAATGCCTAATATCATATCATATTTCACTAAATCAGGGGTAATAATATAATAATATAAGAACATTCTAATGCGTATCAATTAGGGAAGAGTAATATTCCGGGGATATAATAATATTGTTACTCAATGTTTATATTAATTTCTTAATATCTAGAAATAAGGTTAGAGATTTTATGTTCCAATTTACAATGGAGTAGCTTGAACAAGATATAAATATAAAACTAATAGTGCTTGACTAGGTGATCATAGTTCTTTATTCCATATCATTTTTATAACCCGATTAAAAATTTATGGTTTCATATTATTTACATTATCATAGAAGTAGTTTGTGTCTGTCATTCTAATTAGCTATTGTATTAGTGAATTGACTTGGATAATGTATAAGTTTTCTGTAATTATGATAATTAGTTTTTATTGGTAATTTTTGATGAACAATTTTTTATTTAACCATGTCAACTGAAATCTTTATTTGTACTCAGTAACTATATTTTATGTTCTATCATTTTTTAATGTTAAAATAACTCCCATTTCATTTGAGTCCACATATTTTGTTCTATATTACACATTTCTAACATGTATGAAATTTATCAATTTTTCCTTTTTTAAAATTTTCACTCAAACATTCATGAGACTCCATCCTTATCATCTTTAGAGTTATTTTAAATTTAACTATGTTCACATTTTTATTCATAATTAATGATAGATGATGTGGAGAAATGACAGGATTTATTACTCTAAATCCAATTCTGTTAGGTTTCCTGTTAGTAAAACCTATCCTTTATCAATAGAATCAAGGATTTACATGATTTAATTGGTCCTAAACCATTAATAAAACCAAAATTGTATAAAAATACCTGTTAAAAATTTACATTCATGGAGAAATCAGAAAAATTTTCCCATAAAATAAAGAACCCAAAAATGTTTTACTATTAAAAATTGATACATTAAATTTTAGATTAGACTAAATCACTGCTAGTTTAATCAAAATTTCATTAGTTTTGATTCTATCATATTAATTAACAAAATTACATAACATAATTGATTTTTCATTATGGATTGTAAATATAATGGAACTAACTAAATCATATCCCCTAGGAGTGTGTATTTAGGTTTCCAGTCATATGCCTACTCATCATGCACCAGATAAAAGATTAAGCCAATAAAAAACCATTATTTTACCATGTTATTACCCTAAGTTCATATGTTCTATAACCACATAAAATTTCTAATATCTATATTATTATACAATTTTTTGGGGAACCACTTAATTTTGAACTTGCGAAAACATTTTTTTATTATCCTATGTATAATTTTATTCCTTATATTTATCAAATTAGTTTCACTAATGTTACATTATCTAGTTCCCAAACAATGTTCAATATTAACTCAAATAACCTCAAATTTTATCTATAAGGTTGAAATTTTGATCTACTATAACATAGCACCACAAAATTACTATTATATCCTCAACTAATCACATTATAATCAGAAAATTTGTCTAATTCCTACTCTGATTCCAAATTTGATTACCGACATATGTGATCATCTCATAATAACTTGACTATGAGAGAATATTAAATTATAATACCTTCATGTGGTCATTGTTTTTTAGCATTTTATATCATTTTTAAAAAGAAAACATTAACTAAAATAACCATTTTATTCCCAATTAATGGAAAATTTTACTACTATATATGGAACTACTTAATGAATAAAAAGCCTTCAAAATATGTCACAATATTTATACATAAGATACTATAATAATAAAATCATAAATTTTAATTTTCATTATAACTTGGAGAAATTGAGACATAATAAAGGGGAAAAAATGTTTTTTAATTCAACTATCTCTCTCTATTATCCAGTCCACACTCCTCCTTTTATCATTTCATTGATTTTACAATACTCTTGAAAAATCTAGAATTTATTTATTTAAGGCTCCTTTGATATAAATTGTTTCTAGGTTAGGATTATTTTTACCTCCCTCAAAGACTATTGATAATATATTTTTGTTTTCTAACAGAGACTATGGTTAATAAATTGATTTTTTTTCTATTTACCCTTCCCTTAATTTTTCATTTTCATTCATAATATTGTTTGAATGTTCATGGTATCTCAAACATATTTGGTGGGTTTTTTGACAATTATTAGTTTATGGTTTGTAGAAAAAATGTTTCTATTATTCTTACATTATCTTGGTGGTGTTTTTCTTATAGTGGTGGTTGAGCATTAAACATTTTTTCTACTGGGAATAACA
The DNA here is from genome assembly GCA_963277665.1 of Viscum album. Classification (NCBI taxonomy): domain Eukaryota; kingdom Viridiplantae; phylum Streptophyta; class Magnoliopsida; order Santalales; family Viscaceae; genus Viscum; species Viscum album. The sequence continues at coordinate 1,297,269,559 of OY728140.1, read as the reverse complement.
TTGGAATTACAAATCTTGTTATGCGATTTTTTCCTTATCCTATTATTTTATGTGAAATTGTAAAGTTGTAATACCTTATATCTTGGGTAATAGTGTAATTTACCTTGATCAGTTTCAAACTATAAATAATGAAAAGAGATTGTTTATGCATATAGAAATCACATTTGGGAATATCGTGTATCTAGTTTAACTCTTGTTTTACTAGATAGTGTGATGTAATATTTTATGATACGATTTTCATGTTTGTTTATAATATTATTTAACATTATTAATGTGTTGAAATTGGATAAAAATTTTAAATATATTAATTTAGTTTCACAAAACTATTAAAGATACATTTTTATCTTGAAATCATTATAATGAATAAATTATTGGAAATAATAACTAATGCTTGATGTATTATTAAATGATATCATTCATCTTAAAATATTAATGAAAATAGATGTTAATATTTAAATATGGTTTAAAAAATTCATATATGTAGATACCTGATTCCTTAGGTTACTTGTGGTTGTATCCCATTCTCAATGAAATGGATAATTCAAGAAGGAAACGAATTGGATCTTTGATAATCATAAATTTGTAGGGTTTATTGAGCCTATTTTATTCTGAAGGATAAATTACATGTTTTTAGGCTCTAAATTCTTTATTTACAATTTTATGTTTCCCTCCACCCTTGTATGATTTCTCAAGATATGGTCCCGGTGATGTGACCAGATGTGATCCTGAGATGGCTGATGGTTGATGAGAAATTAGTGGGGTGGACCGGGTTTATTTTAGAAGTTGGAATCAGTGAGGGATGGATGAGTTCATGGTGATATAGATAGTGGTTTTGTTGAAGGAAAGGGGAATTGTGGGATGGTTTGAAGCTAGGGTTATTATTTTTATGTGCTATAAGTTTGGATGCTTGGTTTTTTATGTATCTACTTTAATGGTCAGATGATCGAGTTTTTTATATTTACTTTCTTTTACCCACTATTTATAGTATCTAGTTATGCATGGTGTATTCATCTTATTTATGGTTACTTATAATGAGCTTTAGAGTAACCAAAATTATATAATTATAAATAATAGTAAATGTTTTAACATGTGGTTTTGTTGACTAATTAGAATTAAAAAGATGATAATCTTAAGAAACTATAGGACCAATTGGTTTTTGAATAAAATGTATGAGAATAGTTTTATGATCATGTTTATGTAATAATTAATTACTTTTAGAAATAAGTAATTTAATGTGAAACATTTAATAAAAACAAATAATTTTAATCCTTCCTAAGTGTCTCTATGCTTATAAGATACGTAGTCCATAGTAGTGGTAACTGGGTGTCTAGGAGATGAAATCTATAGATGATAATAAGAATAGGTAGATAACTATAGTGTGGTCATGATATATATATATATATATATATCTAGTATGTTATGTGATTTTCATACTCTTCACCACATATTTCTGTAGGGTTACTAACACCCAGTGGATTTTGGGAGGGTGTTTTCCCAAACATATTGGATATAAAGGAATAGATATATGACCAATCCCTCCTTCTCCAATATCTTATCCTTGTTGTATTATGGGACGGTATGTGTGGTTATCTACAATTCCATATATGTGTGTAGAGATTTTTAATAGACCGTGGTAATTTAAAAAGCATGTATCTATATATATATTATCAGAATGATTATCATAGTTAATTCATTCATGGGTATTGTTACCTTGGTTTATAATACACTATATAAATGTTATATTGGAACATCAAAAAATCTCAGTTATTATCTCGAGTTGTTTTATATGATTATTGGATTATATGTTACATGGGGTTGCTGTTACATGATGATGAGATAATTTGATACATATGGAGTATGGTATGATTATGTATCATGAGTGTCTTTAGGATGGAATTTGGAAAGAGATGGTTCATATCGTACGACATTGCAGAATATTGGAAAACTGATTGGGATTTGTTAACATGGAGCCTTAGTTTAATATATGTCAGATATTATATTATTTATTGTATAAAATACATAGTGAGATGTACATGGTGAGAGTGGAAACTTAGCATACATGTTATGGTGTTGAGTCAACTATACTTATTAATCCACTGGGATTTAGTATGATTTATTTATCAATAGTATGATAAGATATGGGTAATATCCTACTGAGTATAAATATTAAGTTCACACAATATATATATCATTTTTTAGGTCCATAGGAGATGGTTTGTTATTAGAATGCATATTAGTAGCTCATTGAGTTATTCATGTGTGGTTTGGGAATCAAGGTATCTACTGAGGATTTTATTTTTCTTACTTGTACATTCGTTATATTTTATCATTGTAGGATATTTAATTTAGGTATTGAGGTATCTCTAAAAATTTTTATGAGAAGGAGTTATTGGGTGTTTCTATACTTTCACTTATTTTTCAATTCTTATAGGGTATTGTATCATATGACTGTATAGGTTATTCCGTTAATGAATTTTTGCACATAATGGTCATTTATAGGTGGGGAGAAGGCATCGTTTACACCCCTCTCTCATTCCTAATCTAAGAGGATTACCTTTTGGGTGAAGGGGCATGAAATAGTAGTATCATGGTTTCAGGTTGAGAGATAATATGTTTTTTGGAGGTTGGAACTGGTAAGGATTTCATAGGTCAGTAGGGAAATAATTTTATATGAACTTATAAATCATGGTAAACAAGTGAGACCGAATATGTCACATGAATTAAGGTCCACCCATGTTCTAAAGTAAGGACCTTTATATTTACCATTCCAACTAAGATAAGTGATACTGGTTGTAGGTTAGAGACCTAATAAGTTATTGTGAATCATTCTTCATTTTCAATATTTTTTTAATGGGTAATCATTTTGAATAGGTTGATCCTTAAATCAATAAATAATTAATTTCAAATATGACATATATAGGGTTCAATAATCCTAAAAAGTTGTTTCCTTGGAATATATTTCTCTAATTCAATGTCCTCATCAAGTTCGTAATAAAGATAATCCATAGGATCTTTTTGGATGTCTTCATGGAGTATAGGTTTAGGATAAAAAAAATTTAAGGATGAGACTATGATATTTCAAATGCTAGACCATATAGAATAATGAAGTAGCAATTTAAGATTTAGTGATAGAAAATTGGCTGTGTGGGTGGATATAATCTTTAATTCATTCATTATAGGAAGGAGAACCCATTTTCATTGGAGATGATGATGTTGCATGGTGTAGTTAGTTAGGGGTGGTTCTTATTCCTATGCGATCATTGAGAGTTGGATATTTCATGTGGGAGTTCCAGGATCACTTTCATGTTCAGAATCATTCTCTAACCATGAATGTGTTCATTCATCATAACCTACTTACAGTTCGATTGAGGATTTCCCATGGACAAGATTCGAAGATCCATTTCTATACCCTTTTTTAATACTCATTAGACCCATTTCTAGTTGAGGATTCTAGGAGAGGTAATTTGGGGAGGCTTCTGACCAAAAGATTTATCTATATGTCACAAAATTTATGTTTTCAATGTGTATCAACGTTTTTGAAAAGGCATAGGTTTTGGATTGGATGGTAACCTAAACATGATCATAAAAAGAGGATATTTTTAAGATTATCCATGTAGAAAAGTTGTGGTATGAGGTTCCCAACCTTTTTTGGAAAAAATATCATTGAGATAACCAAGGGTAGGTCCCAACACTCGTCATCATACTTCTCCAGGGATTTCTGCTCTCTTTTCCATATCAGGGGAACAAGTGTTGGTTTTTCTTATATAAGACATGGTCATAAGAAAAAAAAGTGATTGAACTTTTTGATCATATAGCATGTTGTAGGTGTTCTCCTTTTGGTTACTGCATTATATAAACTTTAGTCGAGATAGTAACAACTAGGAGATCTATATTTGGATCAGTAGAGGGGTTATAGTGATTCTATCAGTTAGATCTGAAATTATCCTCATCCCCAGAGGGAAAGTTACTTTCTATTAGGTGTCTACTGTTATTCTTTGAGATTCCATAGTGTAGTTCATGTACCACTTTATTCTCTATAGTTTCCATAATTAGGTGATCCACATATGTATTTAGGTATCCATTTCTTATTTTCTTCAAAGGTTTATTCTTTTTTTCATTTAGGAGCTTTAAAATTATTCATATCACTTGAATTATTTTCTTCTTTGGACATCAGATGAAGAGCTTTCCTATGAAACTATAACTGAATACAAAAATTTATGGTCGATCTTATCTTTATTAACCATGTAGAGACTTTGAGTTATTGTTGGGGAAGAACCTGTATTATAGAGAATTTATATATTTGTAAACATAACCATATAAAATTGTGCTGTAAAAATAATAGGTAAATTTAGTGTTGGATATCCATGATTTATTCACGATGAATATTCTATTCTAGAATGATGAAAGAGATTCTTTTGTGTTCATTGTTGAGAGAGAATCTTATACGGGTTAGAATCATGATCTGTATTTTTCTTCCTTTATGAAAGAATTAATTCTATGTTAATTATAGTTTCATATAATGGTGATCCTTAGGGATGTGTAATAGCACCATAATTATTTTGTCATTATGGTTGTGGAATTATCTCTCCATGGGTGATTGTGTTTGGGATAGAGATATTATTGTGTGATTTTATAATGTTAATGTATAAATGTAGGGTGAAACCTTTTGAGTTTAAATATAATCTTGAATATATTGATTAAATTTTTCTATGATGTTCGTTTAGTTGAGTTTGTCACTTTTTTGTGATGCAATGTTTCTTATGAGGAAGGGTGATGACAGTCTATATATGTCTATCAATTACCATTTCATGAATAAGATGTATGTGAAGAACCACTAACCTATTACATGGATTAATGATTTATTCAATCATATAAATGGAATATGTTGTTTCTAAAATATTGACATGTGATTGAAATTTCCTCATATGTGGATGAAGGATTCTGAAAAATCAAAGACCACTTTCTGATGATGTTATTGGAATCATGGGTTCATTGTGTTTTATTTCAGTGAGAAAAATTCACTATCATTTTTCATAGAGTTGATTAACACTATATACCAAGAGTTCTAGGATTAGTTCATGGTTTTTTCACTAATGAAATACTTTTTTACTTAACATATTAGGAAGAGAACATCAATAATCTATGGGTGGTTTGGGTTTCCAAAATCATATATAGCTATTCATAAAGCATCCAATGTGAGGGTTCTGAGCTATTGTTGTTTGTTACATTGTGGAATTTAATTCCCCAAATAAAGTATCTATATATTTTAAATATCTAGGTGATTACTTCATAGGCATTAACACATACTATAGTAGAGGTGTGGAGTATACTCATTCATACAGACCATTATAGAAGGATAATTACTAAAATTTAATTGATTGGGACTCCAATAAAAGCACAAGAAAGGAAGGAAAATGGTTTCATATTTAATTTCCAAGTCTAGGTTTCTATACGACCAATTGATAGAGAAGTCAGTCAGGGCCCCAGTTTTTCATTTTCTAGAAGAGTTATTTTTTCGTCTTTTTTAATTCATTGTGTCTTGAAATGATAAGTATCTTGATGCTATAGATATATGTTGTTTCTTATGTTTATAATTAGTTATTTTCTAATAAATATAACTATCCAACCCATTATCTCAATATGGTGGATTTTTTTCCTTGAAGTTCTAGTGACCTTACATAATCAATAAATGTTTTTTGGTTTTCACTAATCAGAAGATCCTCAGGTATTTTTTCTCTAAATGTGACTCACAAATTTGATAGTGATAGTGGATAGGTTTATTATAGAGATATAAATTTCATCTATACATTACATTAAGAAATGGTAATGTTTAGGATGATACACTAAGAATAATGTTAGGTTGTGATCCCCTATTTGAAAATTGATATTCATGGTGAGTGATGGGAAGAATATTAATAAATGGGAGGTTGGTGGAAGAGGATGAATTTTTCAGATGATGGTGGAATCTTGTTTTGGTAATTTGGTGGAAGAGTACCGACTAGGTGATTCTGAGGTGAATCTCTATTGATATATGTTGTCTAATGTGATGTCTTTGATAGTTGGTTCGAGGTTTATCAACACCGAGTGTTGTTATAGAGGATAAATATTTTTAATTCTATGACATTTGACATGGTTTTAAAGAGTTTCATACCTCACCCTTAGTATTAGATGATTTAGTGAAAAAGATATATAGTTTTCTGATTGGATGGTTTTGGTATCCAAGGCTGAATCATTCTTTTATAAAGTTCATGTCTAGATGGTTAGTCATTCAAGACATGAAGGCTGAAGACCATATTCCTGGTGGGTTTCCCTAGTGATTAATTACCCCTAAATGGAATTGGGAGGAAATTTTTATGGATTTTTTCATTTGTTTATCTCATGATTATGAAGGTTATTATTATATGTACTGACCCATATTTTCATAAAGGTTCATATCTATAGTAATTCAATTTTAAATTCCTTAAAAGGAGGTAGTAATGATGCCTAATCAAATTAATGGGGTCTTGGGTTTGTCGAGGGATTGTATGGATCCTGATACCCTAAAATATAAAGGAATGATTAAGCAATGTTGTTAAAGAAAATTTTGTAGCCCAACCCACATGGTTTCGTTCAAACTGTGAAGTTGAAGATAAAGGATAACAAGGGTCCATAGAGGTTGTCTACAACCATTCCATCCCAAGCACACATATGAGTTGTGCTACTGGGTTTCGAGATTGAGCCTTTTCACATGGTTTTCCCATGTTTAGATAAACCAAGACCCTAACCATGCAGGGTGACCCCATATAGTAGTGAATGGAGCATTGTGGGAACTTGATTTGGCTAACCGTGCAGAAAAACCATTGTCCCTTAAGTTTAAAGGAGAATTTACTTTGTTCCATCACATAAATATTTTAAAATATTTTTTCATTTCCCTTTCTTCATCCAGTGCTGGCCTCCTGTTTCTTTATGCGTGAGCTCCCAAATCCATCATGTCAAGCATTGAGATAACTTTTTGATCTGAATTCTAATTCATAGTCTATCCTAATAATTGGATTTGTCTCTATATGTTCTATAATTTTCTCCCTTCTTATCTATGTTTATCTTCAAATACAACATGATATTTAGCTGTAGGGACATTTCCGCTATTTTCAATTATTTGGAAAATTTATTTGATTTCTCTCAACCTACTCGGACTCTAAGGTCGATATCGAGAGAAGAGTCCTCTATGACCATGATGTAGGTGGTCCTGTCACTTTCCCCGTGAGTTTCATTTCTTTATAGCTATAACATTATTCCACACACCAGATATTTCTGAGCACCCCCTTATATTATTTTCATCAGGTCAAATTGATCCGTGCAACTCATTACATGCCAATTCAACCTTTTTGGGTTGTTTAGAGGATGGTTACCACATTTATAGACAGCCCATGTGTGTTCCAAGTGAAATTCACATTATGGAAATTTCAATAAAATTACCAGGACACATAATTGGTTTTATACATTGATTTTAAATTGGATTTTTAATGAAAAATGAATACTTGGTTGAAAAAGGGCGACCCCATGTGTTTAGTCAACCTATAATTAGAATTTCCCAAGTATGAAATTTCTTTAATGGCTACCTTTTTAAAAACCCATTGGTCTTTATAAATTAAACTACCATGCTTTAGTAAATTGAATGGGTTTTAATTTTATAAGTTATCTTATTCATGATGGATTTCTTTCCTTAAATGATATAATATGGTTCAAATGAAATAGATTTAGTGGAATGACTTCTTCATAAGGGGGGTTTTCCATTAATAAATAAAATGGAATCTTTGTAATGATTTTTAATGGGCAGTAAGGCTTCACCTTCTATTATGATTATATGAATGTTCATTGAGAATTTTAATGGATTGTATGTAATGGAACTTGGATAATGAGATGCATGGGAGGTTTTTTCCTCATATATAATATTATAAAAGTGATTGATCCTTTATATTGGTCATGATATGATGTTAAGGTTCCTATTGAGTAGGAATGTATCACACACCCTTGCATCAGGTGTTGAGAATGATGTACCACACCACTGACACTAGTTTGAAATTTGGGTTATGTGCTATATACCTTATTTGAGTGTTTATGTGATGGAACACTCACCATCTTGAGTGATGAGCATTAAGTACCCCCCTCATAGTGATGTGTAGGGAATGTACCATGATTCTTGATCATATTGGCTCATTAGACTGATCATGGATGTATGAGTTACACCTCGTTCTAGATAGCCATGTAAAAAACTGAAAATTTCAAGTAAAATTGTTTCTTAAATTTTGGGGAATTTTACGAGTCCACAGTTTTTTACAGCACTTGATTCTGAGGCCCGGTTTTCCTGGAATCAATTTCTGAAGTTATGTTCTGGTACATTCAGTAAAGGTACGTGCGGGTTTTTCTATCTTTTGAACCAGTGATCGGAATTGAAATCCGTGGACACCGATGAAATCGCAGTGCTGGTAATCGCTTGAGGAGACCTTTACCGCAGTTGTGTTTGGTCGAGAGCAGAAGTTAATTTTGGAGATTCTTAATAAATTAAATAAAATAATGTGTGACATAATTTTATTTAGTTGGTGGTTATTATCTCCAAAGGGAGGTTGGAGGTGGGCCCACCCCCCACATAACCTCCCATGGGAGGATATTGTGTGGTGGGGCCCACACGAACACTAAACCCCTCAACTCCCTTTGAAACCCCATTTAACTCTTAAACTCTCCACCTCTCCTCTTTTAATTTAAACCCCCCACCGTCCACTCTCCCTCATAAAGATCCCAACACTCTCTCAATTAATTAACAATTAATTAATTGGCTCATTTTTTTTGAATTATTTTGAAATTCATGTCAAGGATAAAAATAATATCCAAAGCTATTATTTTTGGGTTGGCACTTTTTGTTTTGGTGGAGCCTTGGAGAATTGGGAAATCTTTCTTCCCATGAAGAACACCATCCTCTCGACGAAAGAACGTTCATTGTCTCCGAAGAATGTGGAGTAGCATCTTCTACCTTCTTTGACCGGGGCATGTAAGGGAAGCACCACCGCCCATGAAATACACCGAGGGCGTCGTCACAACGTAACTTCACCGAACTCTACTCCCTCCGGTGTTGATGGAACGATGATCTTCTTTTGTGACGCCCTACATCAGTGATGCCCATCTTTCACCGCTTGTCAACCTGAAACGTCAATTACGAGGTAGGGGGAATTTGGATTATTTATTTAAACATGTGAATTATACCCTCGTAATTTTGTGATTATATTTGGATTGACGGTGGCCAATTTTTGTTATCACCTAACGTGGAGGGCATGGGTCGAACACACACGACCCGACGACCCTCTGTTGATTATTGATTGTGTTAAAAATGGAGGCGGAGCTAGAAGAGTGCAGTTCCATCGCACCGCGCCGGAGGAAGGAGGCCACGAATCTGAGGCAGTGGTGACCGAAGGCAGCAGTAGTCGAAGGCCACGGCCAGGCCGGGCCGTAGTGGTGGTGGACCGGTGCCGTCGTGCCGGCCACGTGGAGGAAAACCGTGGCCCACATCCGAGGGCCACTCGACTAGAAGAACCGGCCGGATATTGCCATCCGGGCTGGAGAACCGTGGCACCCGCATGTGTCGCATATAGGAGATGTGGCCCGCAACCGCGGGCTGCTCGGCGGGTGAACCGGCCGGCCGCCTGCCAGCCGGGCTGAAGAACCGCAGCGCTGCTTGGCGCCACGTGGGAAGAACCGCGACCCACACAGTGGGCCACGTGCACCGAGAATAACCAGCCAGTTATGGCTGGACGGACAGAGGACGAGCGGCGCCAGTCGGTGGTGCTAGGAAAACCGAACTGGCACACAACACGGGCCAGGTCTGCGGGTGGGTCGCGCCCCACCGGGCCGGGCCGACCCCCCAACTGGGTCAAACCCGCCAGGCCGTTTCTATGGGTGGGTCGCGCTCTACTGGGCCAGGCCGACCCCCAGCTGGCTCGGACCCGCCAAACTGGGTCTGGCCGACCCACCAGCCCACTGGGCTTGACAGGCCGGGCCCGTTTTCAATTAAACGTGAATAACTCCTAGACCACGCGTCTAATAGACGCGTCGTCTATGACACTGGTATCCTCACAATGAGGTGGTCCTTTTGAAATACTCTAATTGAGTTTTGGACAATTTTGGAAAACTTTCAGGGTTGGAAGGAGCATAAATCAGACCGGGCGTCCGATTGACACGACATCTGTCGCGTTGGGTTCCTTTTGATGAGACCGAATGTCGGGATACATAAACTCAGGACTTCGTGATAGTTGATGTATAGTCACTCGAATCGAGGAGTGGACCCTCCTGGAATCGATAATGCTGTGTTCGGAAACCCTAGAGCTGGCTGCGATGACTACTGTAGAGAAATTCTATGTTGGTTCGACAGTGATGACTACTGTACCGGAATCTTACCTGGGTTCGATAGTGATGACTACTGTACTAGAATCCTACATGGGTTCGATAGTTCTGAATTCTATTCCTGTATCCTGTGTGGGTCCGACAGAGTAGCTAGTCTTGTATCCTATGTGGTTCTGACAGTTTAACTGGTCCTATATCCTGTGTGGGTCTGACAGCTTAGATGAATCAGTGACCACATCTGATCATCTCTATCTCTTTATGAAAGATGTATACCTGTATGAGCTGAGTCTTTTCTTTCATTCATTATCATCGATGTGATTGACTTTACTTCCTGTGTGGACTGGGTTGTGATTGGGCTCGAGAGTTGGAGTCGAGATGTAACTGGTAACTTAGGTATATGTATGGGCATATACCTAAGTAGGGTTGGTTGATACTTTGTGATTGTATCTTTCTATTGTGGTTTATCATTTGTGGATTCTGGGAGAACTTTGGGGGTCTCGAGGTCCCCTACTGAGTATCGTTATACTCACCCCTGCACGGGCTATGCCCGCACATCATTGTGTTGGTTGCAGACGACAAACAGCACGGATTGAGGCAGAGGGTTGTAGAGCTGGACGGAACCCAGAGGTGGACCACTTGGCGATACATACTCAGAGAGGACGGATGGACCTAAGGTGCTGAGGAGGCCATTTGTACCCACCCATCAGGTGGGATTCCAGGAGGATGAATCAGTAGTTTTTGTTTACCTTTCTGTAGTTGTACTAGCTTTACAGTTGTTGTACTTTACTATTGGGATTGTATTTCTGGACCCTTTCATTTCACAACATACTTTTTGTATACATTTTTACTTAGTGTTTACTTCCTGTTGTGTACTCTATTGTGTTTGTTTACTTTTATAATGGAAATTTCTTCCCAGCATCAGGATTTACGCCTTTGGTGCTAGTCACCAGCCCCTGGCCTATGGAAGGTAGGCTTGGGGTAGTCACAGCATGGGCCCTGAGGACGGGTCGTGACAAGCCATTGGTATTACAGGTATATAGTGACTTACATCCACACATACTTGGTTCATATAGGTGGATGAATTATATATGACTCTGATATATAAATATATATACTAATACTATATATATAGTGATGTATTGAACATTTATCATATCTAGGAGCCAAAGCAGGTAGACTAATCGTGTGTCCTATAGAAACCTTAGTGGGTGGGTTATTTATTTGAGAACTATTTTCCTATTCTATTTATACCTGTAAAATATTTGGTTATGAGAACTTCTTGGATTATGAGTAAACACCATTGGTAGTAGCATATTAATATTTTTATCTCATTCCCTACTTCAGCAACCTTAGGTACCCAAGAATTCTATTTGTCTTCAGGTGTAGATAATGGAAAGCACCCTTCTAAAGGTTGTTGATATGCTTACCTATAGATGCGACCTAGAAAAAGAAGACTAACCATACAGTCAAGATGATAGTGGATAATCCTTTTGTTATTTAATTACTTTTTGTTTAGAATAATTGTATGTATGTTCCCCTGTTCTATTTCTATATATCTTCATTCCATGGATCCATGTATATTCACTCTAACTAGTGGATTTTGATTACTATTAGTTCTCCAGTTATTATCTTCTGATGCTTAATTATTTTGACTATTTATTTATGATTCTTCATTTTATTGATTATGTATATTATAATGTGCCTCTATTGATTCCTATTACATATTTTATCCACTGTTCCACTTTGATAAGAGGATATAGTATGCACAGAATACCACTTTCAGACCCATGTTGTTAGTCAGTAGCCTCTATCATACAGGGAGGCACACATGAGGCCATGCGACCCACAAAATCAGGGAAGGGGTTAAGTGGACGTAGGGATGGAACCTTACAAAGTGGAATTATAGCTAAAAGTTTCCTATGTCTTATTGTTTGGCTATTATTTTGGATACTAGTAGTTAAATGAATTTGGAATTGACCATGTTCCTCGATGTAGCTAACCCGTGTATAGGAGAAACCTAAATTACAAGGGATGTAAAATTATTATTAATGATTATGCCATTTGTGGTTTATACAACTTCAACATTAATTGGAACACTTGTTTTACGGTGTTATTGATGTTGGTATTAATGAAAGGATGATTTCCTCACAATGTCCTGATGAAATGAGGGATTTTAATTAGATTATTCATCATTATTAGGAACACTAAGAAAAATATTCGATGCATTTTGCAACATCATGGAAATTTTATTCATACATTTGCCTATTTTATATCTATACTTCCTTGAATATACATTGAATTGTGTTGAAACTTATTGCAAGGATTGAAAAACATAATTGATAAATAATGTTTCTACCTTCACCTAATAGCATTATCTTGAATATGTTAATGTAGACACCTTATGTTTTCAATTATGGAACATTGATCCATAGACCATTGGATGGTATGAGATCGAATGTGTTATGTTGTTGATTGATTGGATGTAACATTTTGGTTCATAAATAGTATGTGACCATATGGATTGGAAACAATAATCCATTTATATTAACTATTTAATGTTATTTAATATCTAAACAAGCACAAATTTAACCTGAATATTTTTTTAAGTGAAATTGCCTATCCAAGACACGTGAATCCTAGAATCATTCATGAACTTGACCTTAGTAGTGAGTAAATATATGTATCTTACATTCTAATAGGCTATTTTTGTCTCTTCTACTGCATAAACCTATATTTTTTTATCATAAAGAGAGTTGTGATCATTTATATAATAAGGCTTTATACTTGTCCAACTTTCTATCTGGAATAAAATCAATTGATTGAATATCTTTTGAGTCCAGTGTTTGACATTGTATTATCAAGACACCAGGATTTCTTCCTATCACATGCCCAAAATCTAGTGACAACCATGCACCTAAGGTGGTGGGCCCTAAGTCACCAGTGATCCATATTACAATGCCACATATGGAACATCTTCCTATACCTGATATGGGACCTAAAAACCATTTCTGAGAGGGTTTTCTATTTTTATTTCTATCTATGTAAGATTTGGTTTGACCTTTTCATGAGTATGGAAGTGTTTACTTTGGAATTGAAACAACAACATCCAACAACTATTTTTGGGGGATGGAGGAACACATGCTACTAAGTCTTGTCTCGAAGCAACCCTTTCTATATTCAAGCATCTAGAAATGCCTATAGAGTAGAGGTTCAAGCTAGAATCCTATATTCTATGTGATTTTTTTGTGTAGAGGTTGGAAAAGATCACCCAGACATATTGGCATCATGATATGGTCTAGGAATATTTCCAAATGATATATTATGACTACTTTTTTCCTCAGAATCTTAGCGATGACCGATCCAAAGAATTTATGATGTTGGTGTTAGGGATTATGTTAGTTATGGAATATACATATCATTTTAGTAAGTTGTAATAAATCAATCCTACTATTGTGGGTGATGATCTTATGACCACTAGGTAATTCAAGGACTGGTTGGTATATTCAATATAATCACAAGTCAATGTATTGAGGTTGACTACTATTTCTAAAATCATCAATAAAACCCTTATTATAGAGAGGAACATGAGGGTATATGATGGTGTGATTCAGGGTGGTTCGACACCTAATGGTGATTTTGGTTATTCTATAGGATACAAGAGATGTTTTGAGGCTACCCACTGATGTAATAATAGTAAAGCTCCTTATGCAGAAAACATTATGATATGTCACCATTACGGGAAGCTAGGACACACAAAAATATTGTGTTTTGATGATCCAGATGAGTGCAGAGGTTGTGATAGGATGGTCCACATCCTACATTTTATAAGAAAATTTCCATCAGTTTCTAGAGATTAGGGACATACTCCTACTCCATGATCCGGAGTGAGACCATTATTGTCACGTTATGCATGCAGTTGGAATACTATCGGCCTGTCATTTTTAAGTGGTGCTCGAGGAAGAGGCTATTACGATTTTGATTCTCAACACCATCAGAGTGGTCTTGCTCAGGGTGGTCATGTAGTAACTCAAGGCCCAATTACAAGCAGTCCATCTTAAACCAGAGGAGCAGTGTGACTGACCTTCCACTATTATATGTACTGTTATAATAGCCTCAAATAAAGTCTCTTTTATTTAGCATAAGAACGTCTCAATATTTTATATCTGATAATATTATGGTATGTCTAGGCCATGTGATTTATCACTTATATGGATTTATTATTCTAGATACCATATTAGGTATCTGATGAGAGGACATTCTCTGTTGTAAGGAATGTCCCCTTTAGATTCGAAGTTACCAATTCATATTGAATTGTTACATCCATGACATGATGAGCTTTGACATAATAATTAGGATATATTGGATATTCCCCTATAGAACCCATTTTGACCCTTATTTTTTTTATGGTGATATATACATCACCATATCGAATTAGTCATGTGCATAATGGAGAATGCAATGTTAGTGTGACATGAGCAGGACCCAAGCATGTAAGGCTAGGTAACGTGATAGCTCAGATTTCTAGTCTTTTACTGGATGATTGTGGGTTATGACCAACTATTTTTATTCTTGTACTAGAGAATTTTTGGGACATATTCCATAATTAATTCTCCATTCTACCTCCATGAGAGAGGTAAATTAACTATTGATCATGTTCCCAAATCAGCACCAGTGACCATACATCCTAACAGGATAGAAAATAAAGATATTTTGGAGCACAATAAGCAATTAAAGGATATGGAGACTAAAGGATTTATACTCCCAAAAACATCTCCTTGGGGTTTAGTGTTCCTTTTTACAATAATGAGGATGGTACACTTGGGTTATACATGGATTACCATCATTTCAACCAGATCACAATAATTTATTAGTAACCACTACTAAGAATATATGACATCTTTGATCAGCTATGAGGAGTGAATTTTTTTTCAAACATAGATATGAGGTTGTGTTATCACCAGGTGTTTTTCAAGATTTTAGCTATACCTTACACATCTTTTAGGAACATTTATGGTCTATAAGAGTACTAGGTCATATCGTTCAGTCTCACAAACATGCCTTTTGTCTTCATGGATCTTATGAATCAGATTTTCAACCCATATCTGGATTCATTTCGGGTGGTTTTTGTTGATGATATCTTCGTGTATTCTCACTCCCAACATGTCCATGCATCCCATATTGAGATATTTTTCAATACACTGAGAGAACACCATATATATGTTAATATTAGTAATTCCACTTTTGGACTAATAGAGACCACTTCCTTGGTCTTATCATCTTAGAGTCTGATGTTTTAGCAGAAATAGAGAATGTTGGAGTTGTAGTTTCCTTGGTGTAGCATAAGAATGACTTTGACATATGGAGTTTCTTGGGGATTACCAACTGTTGTAGGATCTTCATCCAAGATTTTCCATACCTTTCTGCACCACCTATAGTCTTGAAAAATGATGTGATATTAATATGTATAGCATATTTTAAAAAATCATTTCAAGAGTTGAAGGGCCATTTGACTTCAACACCGACAATGCTTTTTATAGAGCCAGGTAGGAGAAATGTTGTGTATTGTGACATATCAAGTATCATGTATGGAGTAGTTCAGATGTAGGATTAGTGAATTGTATCATACAAGTCTTGTTTGTTGAGGCCTCATGAGTATAATTACCTGATGAATAACCTTGAACTATCTGTAGAAGTTCACACTCTATGTTGTTGAAGAAAATATCTACTTGGTGATCATTTTTTGGTGTTCACTGATCACAAAAGCCTCATGTACATCTTAAAATAGTGGGATCTCAATATTTGATAATGTTGGTGTGTTGAGTACCTACAGTCGGTTGATTATAAACATAACTACATGCCTAGTAAAGGTAATGTTATAGATAACAGTTTGATTTGGAAGAATCATACACATGAGCTTTATGAATCCAGTGGGGAATGGTAGCTTATAACCTTATTCTTAGAGATTAACATTAATGTTTAGGAGGAAAATGTTTAGACTATCCTCACAATCATAGTAGTGGCCTCTACTCTTTTGGAAGATGTACGAATGAGGCAATTTTTTGATCCTGAAGGCCTTTTGCAAAGGGAAATGGTTTTAGATGATGACACTTACTTAGGTTTGACCATGGATAGGGATGATAACTTGTTTCCCAATGGGAATTTTTGTGTCCCAGCATACATCAAAGAGTAGTTGATGTGGTAATTCTTTTCCCTATCATGGGTGGTACACCTCGGTGTCATCAAAATGTGTCAAGCTATTACACACCCATACTTGTGGCCTAAAATAAAATTCGGGATTGTCATATTCATCACTTAGTGTTTCACATGTTATTAGGTGAAGGTAGAACATTATCATCCAACATTGATTTAATATCCCTTCTCCATTCCCAAGTGGAAATGGTACAATGTTTCAATGGATTTGATGACTGGTCTATCTGATCACCTTGAGGCAATGATACAATGTGGGTTGTCATTGATTGTCTGTGGAAGGTCACACACTTATTACCTATATGAGATAAATTCATGGTTGATAAGCTAGTGAGGATAAATGTCAGGGAGGTTTTATGTCTTCATGGATCACCATATTTTATCATTTTTGATAGATACACTCATTTCATGTTACAGTTCTGGTGGGGGTTGTTGAATGACTTGGGTATGTATGTACTTATGAGAACGACATATCAGACATAGACTAATGGAAATATGGATCATACAATTCATGCACTAGACGAAATGCTTCATTAATATGTCCTCGACTTTGGGATTTCTTAGTGTAAATATATTCCCATCATCAAGTTCATTTATATATAAAGTTTATAGGATTCCATTATGATGTCTCCATATAATTCCTTATATGGTAGACCTTGATAATCACCACTATGATGGTTATTGGTTGGGTTGGTAGTTATAATTGGACCAAGTCTCAAGTAGGAGAATAGAGTAGGTCCAGCTGGTCAGAAACTGCATATTGATAGCTTAGTCCAGACAAAAGTTATACGCTAATAGATGTCAGTGACCTCTTGAGTTCGAGGTCAGAGTCCAAGGTTTCTTGCATGTATTTCTTAAGTTGGGGCCTAGGTTTATCCAGAAGAAGGTTAATCCATCACCAAGTTTAATTAGTCCCTTCAAGGTTGTGAAACAGATAGGATGAGTATCTTAGAAGTTGGATCTTTCTCAGAGATACTGGTTTATGCATTATGTCTTTCACATATCTTAGCTTCACTGATATCATCCAGAATGTTTAGATGTCTTACAATTAGATTTAATTAAAATAGATGTAGATGCTTCATTTGAGGTGTATCTCATTCTTATTTTTTTATCAAAACATGAAGAAATCCACAGAAGGTCAATTCCTTTGGTACGAGGGCTATGGCAGCACACCCAAGTATAGGATGAGACCTCGGAATGAGAAGACGATATCTGAGCTCAGTGGATGAATCTATTTGCTGATGATACTTCAATCCCTCAGAAGTCCAGCTATGGGTATAGTTACTATAAGTAGGGGAGGTTGTGATGACCCATATTTTCAAGATGGTATGAATCATTAGTTTTCTAAATTGAAATTCCATAAATGCTCCAAGTGATAATTAAAAAAACTAAAAGGGGTCATTAGTTCATCTGAGGCTCATTTAAAGCTCGAAGCCCAAAAATAGGAAGAAAATACTAGGCCTCATGGTAAATGGAAACTATGCCTTGCAGGCCTCATGGTTTCTTTGAAATAGTGCAGTTGTAGATAGTGGAGAACTAGGGGAGACATTGTATTTCTATAACCATGTCAAAATAGGTGCATGACCATGTAGTGGTACTAGGTTTCAGGATAGATCCATTCTGTATAGTTTTCACATGGTTAG
The DNA here is from genome assembly GCA_963277665.1 of Viscum album. Lineage (NCBI taxonomy): Eukaryota > Viridiplantae > Streptophyta > Magnoliopsida > Santalales > Viscaceae > Viscum > Viscum album. The sequence goes on along the minus strand of OY728140.1, from coordinate 1,297,251,338 downwards.
ATAAATTATGCACATAAGCTTGTAGTGTTCCCCTAAATAGCATTTAATGGTGCACGATTGATGGATTTTTTGTCCAACTATGCGACCAACCCATGCAATATTATATTTCATGGTGACTTTTATTTTTTCCCCTCACCTAACTATTTTAACATGTTTTATCTTTTACCTTTATTCCTCTATTTATGGCCTCCTATTTCTTCTTCCTTGAGCTCCAAAATCTATCAAGTTAGTCGTTGAGATATCTATTTGATTGAAAGTCTGATTCATGATCTGTATGAAGCATTATATCTATGTTGGTACATTATAATATCCTCTCCCTTCATATCTATGTATATATTAGAATCCATCATTCTATTTAAGAAGAAGATTTTTTCCTATTTTTATAGAGTTAGACAATTTCTTAGCTTTCATCCAACCAACTCAGAATTGTGTCCTATATCGATTGAGGATTCATCTATAACCATGAGGAAGGTGGGAATGTCATTTTCTCCCTATGTTTAGTTGCTTTGTAGATATGAAATTATTCTACAGACAAATATTTTTATGGCACCCCGATTACATTATGTTATTCATGTCAAATTGATCTCTGAACCAAAATACAAGCCTATTGAACCTTATTGAGTAGTTTAGAGGATGGTTACCTCATTTATGGATACCTTATGAGTGTACCAAGTAAAATATCCCCTTATGAAAAATTTAATCAAAATCTTAAGATGGCTAATTAGTTTTTGGAATAGATTTTAAATTTTATTTCCATTATAATATAATTTATTGGTGGAATCAAAGGTGACACCATGTGTTTGGTCAAACTAGATTTGGAATTTCACAAATAGAAGATTCCCTTAATGACCGTGACACCTTATAAAAGAACCATTGATCCTTATAAATGAAATTTCCAGGATTTAGTAAATCGAATGGGTCATTATTTTATAGAAGAGATTATGAATGATGGTTTAATTTCCTTAAACAAAATAAATCGTTTAAATGAAATAGGTTGAATGGAATGAATTCTTCATGATTGGTTTATTTCCTTAAATAATTAAAATTGATTCCTTTTATTAATTTGTAAAGGGTGGTAATACCTCACCATTTTTATGCTTATATAATTGATCATTATGAATTGTAATGCATTGTATATAATGGAACTTTGTTAATAAGATTTATGAGAGGTTTTTTCACCATGTATTATATTATAAAAGTGGGGGTTATTTTATATAGGCTATGATATGATAGTAAGGGTCATGTTGAGAATAACAGTATCATGCATGCTTACATCATGTGTTGCGCATGATTTCTCACACCACTTACACTAGTTAGACTTTAGTCATCACACACCACATCCCTTGTTTGAGTGTTGAAATCATAGAAAAATCTCCATCTCTAGTGAACATCATCACATCTCCCACTAATTTTGATATATTGGGAATGTACTATGTTTCTTGAGCTTATAGGCTCATTAGAATGGTCATGAATGTCTGATTTACACCCCGTCCAGCCAGCAATTAGTATTCCATATATGAGGCCAGTTACGTTAGCACATACTTGGTTAATATAGGTGGATAAAATATATATGAATGTACAATATATATATATACTATAACTGTATATATAGTGACTAATTTGACATTTTTCTTGGCCAGGAGCCAAAATAGGTAGACCCTCCAGGTGTCCTATAAGAATGTGAATGGGTGGGTTATTTATTTTATCTTTATTTTTATATTATTCTTATACCAAAACACTGTTTGGTTATGATCTCTACTTGTATTATGAGTAGAAACCATTAGTGGTGGCCTAATGAGGTTTTTATCTCACACCCTACTCGGTATGCCTTTGGTACCCTAGGGGATTATCTGTATACATGTTTTTAGAAGGGAAAGCACCCTTTTACAGGTTGTTGATTTATAACCTATAATTTGATCCTAGAAGTAGATGATTGAGCATACACTAAAGTTGTAAGTGGAGAATATTTCTGAAATTTTTGTAACATTTGTTTTAAAGATTGTATATATACCCACCTGTTCAATATTATATGTGAGCGTGACCTGCATACATGTATATTCACATTGACCAGTGAGTTTTGATTATTATTAGTTCTACAATAATTATCTTCAACTACTTAATTATTAGGGATTTTTATTTATTCTTCCCTATTTTATTGATTATGTGTTTTATATTGTGATTGAATTATTTTTTATTATATGTTATATCCTATGTTCTACTCTGATAAGAGTGTATAACCTCCCCACCATACCACCTTTACTCCATCAATGCTATTAAGTAGCCTCTGGCATATGGGAAGGAATCCTAGAGTCTATGTGACCTACCGGATTAGGTCATAGGTTATGTGGACTTGGGGTTGAGATGTTAAATTATATACATGTGATAGTTTTTCATTTTACAAATCTTTACCACCTTATAGTGATCATGGAGTTGAATTTAGTTAAGGTTTGTTTAAGTTAGTAACTGGTGGTGGTGGTTAGGGTCTATCAATTCTAGAGTATGATCATTATTAGTCATGATCAGTGTTTTATATTTAGGGTATGGGGAGTTATTTTGTAAGATTTTTGAATTTAATTTTTTCTTTAGAATTTATTTTCATCAAAAAGCAGTAACCCATAGATAGAGGACCATCCATACTCTTAAATAAATTTTTAACCCATGTTCCCTTGAATTTTGAGGTTCATGGATGAGGCACCTACCTTCAGTAGAGTTTTATTATAGTAATAGTTTTCACTGCAACACTCTTAAGGAACTGTTTGAAGCTCTGTATGAATGAGCATTCAATTCTATATTGTGTAATCCTTGGGATGAAGATTTATTATTTTTTAGTCTATAACTAGGGAGAATGAACATAGGGATGGCTTAGGTGATTTACAATATCAAGGCTTATATTAACAATAAGAGGATAACTCTCGTGTTTGATATTAGAGTTATAGTGTTTTTAAAAGTGAATCCTCTTCATGGGTAGTGAGGGTTTATTCATGAGAGTATGATTTCTCCTATATTTGTTGTTGATTTTAAGGTATTTAATTTTTTATAATGCTCACATATCATATAGTTGTTCCCCCAAATATTACATAGATTCATGATCACTGTTATGTGTCACATCTTTGCTGCTATCTTCATGATGACTATTATGTCATCCATTTAGGATTGAAAAAACATTGATCATGATCCATCCTTTGAGTAGTGGAATATGGATATCTAAGACCTAAATAATAAAGTGTTTCATGATTAATATTTCATATATGTTTTATTAAATTGGTGGAATATTAACAATGGTGATAGTACCTATAGACCTAAGTCAGATATACACACTCAATATCTCATTTTTGTGTGCTTATTATTATTGTATGGAAGATCATTGTTGTTTAGCATTAGCTGGTTCATGAGATGGTTCCAACTTCCTTGATTTCTTATTTTTCGGATTTCTCTTATTTAGGAGGTATCTCCCTAGGGGGTTTTCAGGAACTTTTTTTTAATGTTGAATAAATTTCAACCGTTCTTCTTTAAATGATATTTTGATTCACCTTTTATGATGAGATTTTTTATAGGTATCTTATGGGATGGATATTCAAACAAGAACATACCTTATCCATCCTCTAGTATTGGTTTTAATTATAGAGGATGTGAATTTTTTGAGTGGTGTCTAATGTAATGGTATGGAACTTCTCATACATTCCATTGTGTATTTCTAAGTCTTGGTAGTCTCAAGGTGGTATTTATTTGTGTATAAAAGTATTTGGAGGATTATTTGTCAAAAACAGGAAACACCAAAACCTGGTGAAATCCATTTTGAATATGGTGTACCTATGTGTAAAATACAAAAGGGGAAATGGCTTGTCCAAATTTTTTCCAAGACATAGGGATCTAGTGTGCTGGATGAATTACATGGATTGGGTTCCCCTACCATTACATTTTTAGAAGGTTTGGTGAGAGAAAATGGCGTATAAATTTTGAAACAAACCTCGAAAGAAGTTGTATCTTCTCTAAACTAAATAACACTCTAGGCTAGACAAGGCCTTGATAGATGGAATTTTAGTGGTTGAGCTTCTTTAAGATAGTGTAAATTTTCTCCTTCTTCCTCAAATTAAAAATGTTTTAAAATGGAGAATGTGTTAATCCTAATTAATAGGTATTAAATGCATTTTAATTAGACCCTTTCCCTCCGTTAACTGATTCAACCTCATCTTATAGAAATTCCATCAATTTATATATTCCTTAGATGAACCTAGGACATAGTTGAGTTATTTATCACTTTAATGCAATGTTGAAAAAAATTTAAGACTATATGCTATATCCCTTAGTAAACCTTGATCATATCTTTGTGTATTATAACTCAGTTCATGGTGAATTGTGGGATTGTGTTCAAGGTATGTTTCCATTATTATATTTTATCCATTTAGCCTTTTCTCCAATTTATATGGTTCCCAAACATTCTATTTTGGGTTTTATTTGTTCTTGTTTTTTTTGTTGTGTCTATTCTACGTCACAACAACTATTTCATTGGTTTGGTGTAATTTTTCATGATGTGGAGGTTGATCCCCAATATTCTATTCCCATGAAAATAAAATGGAAATTCTAAATAATTAAAGGGATTCAATACTTATACTATTATTTTATGTGAAAAAATAATTATAACAGGATTTGTATCTTGTGTAACATTGGTTTTAATCCTAATAATTACATATCCATAAATATTAAAAATATATTATTTAATGTTGTATATATCACAATCCTTTACAGCATGTTAACGTTTTGCCTCTTGTTTTACTATATTGTGTGATATCATGTGTTTAAGAAATGGTAAGAATGTTTTTTTAAATTTTGGGTTTATCATTTTTTATATATTAAAATTGGATAATGAATTTGAATATAATAATAATTGTTTACTTGATAAATAAGAAGGAATGTTTATTTTTAAACTGTTATTCCTTAAAATTTGATGGAAATCAATATTGATTCTTCTCTCATGTTTAAATAATATCGTTATCGATTAAATTATTGTGAATATGGGTGTTAATAATGGATATATTTTTAAATATATCATAGTTATTTATTGTCAAGGCATTAGGTTACCTGTTGTTGCATCCTATTATTAATGAATCAGTTAATTCAAGATGGAAAAGAACCTATTTTATTGATCAAGATAAATGTTTTGGGCTGAGTGAGTTCATCTATTTGTGAAGGATATACACATATTTGTTTTGGTCCAAGATACCCTGTGGACTATTCACTGATCCCTTTATTCCTTTTATGATTTTCTTAATGTGAGCCTTATGATGTGACATGATGTGATCTTGAGATGGTAGATTGTTGTAGAGACATGGGCTAGGATTCCCAAGTTTTTGGTAGTAGTTTGAGATGGTGATGGTTCCCGGTAAGATGGGTGATATTAATGATGGAGTCAAGGATGGAACTATGACAGATTAAATGGGTTGAAGTTGATCTTTCCCATTGTTTTTTTCTAGAAACTGGTATTCTTTTTTAAAGGTTGGGGATGAATCCTCTTTTTATTTTTAAATAAATTACTTCTTTTTGACTGGGTAGAGGGAGACCCATTACATAGCCCAAAGGCCCAAGAAAAATTGGTCGGTATAAAAGTCCTGAAATCCCATTTTTTGGCCCAAATGGATCCTTGGTGAATAATACTGCTACAGTTCCCAGGGTGCTACAATACCTGCTATAGTATCACTACAGCTACAGTCATGCTACAGTACCCTTCTCCATTATAGTGTCACCACTACTACAGTCTTCCACTTCTATAGTAATGATACAGTTCTTATATGAATCTCGGGAATTCCTCCCCGGCTCGGATTTGATCCTAGGTCTTTGGGATGAAAAGAGGGAGCCTTTACCACTAGGGTATAGGCTCATTGGCTCTATAAATCAGAATTCATTCTTGTGGATGAATCTAAATTAATTATTATATGGATGTGTATTTTATTTCTAGTTTATTTTTCCAAATACTTGAAGAAGCTATTTAATCATGATTTATAATACTCTTTTATAGTAGAATATGATGAGTCCTAGAGTACATGTAATTATTGAATGGTAATGAATAATATTTTTCTTATGAAAAACTAACTCAATGAGAGTTTATATCATTTATAGGTTGATTCTATTTTTTGAAATAGAAGGTTGATAATACCATTTGTGGATTTAACACTATTATTAACTAGGTATATTGAAAATTCCTCAATAAAAAGGTATAGAAGCTTAGGGATTGGTTCAACATGATTTATATACATGTTTTCAGTGTTTCAAAGTGTTTTAAATTTTTTTTGGGTAAACGATTTTGAAGAAAAGAATAATTTCATGAAAGATATACTTCTAGGTCTACCTCATGAAATTATAGAAATGACATTAAATTAAATAAAAATTCATGAAATACTTTTGATTCATGAAATTCTAGTGATTCTTGGAATAATATATAATAAAATATGGTATTTTATTTGACTATGAAAATTCCATAGAATGATTCATGAATGTGGCGAGTTTCATGGAAAAAATTAAGAGTTTCATGAAAAGGTGGTTGTGAGTGAGAAATTTTATCAAAAGAGTGAAAATTTCTATAAAAGGTGTCTATCATCTTATTTAGTTATAGTAATACTCAACAAATATTCATAGGCTCATAATTCTTGAAAGTGTTTCATGAATAATTTTCTTGTGTGAATGGTTGTTCAGAACATTAGTTCTTTAATGAAAAAACCTATCTATCATAACCCAATTAATTTTAAAAAAATTATAGATCTAAGAATTAACTATGGGTTTTGGGGTAATTTTTTGCTTTTGAAAAAGTTGGAAATTTCATGAATGACTGGAAATATTCTTGGATTTTGAGAAAGGGTTTCTTGAATAGTAATCTTACACGAACCAAATGGATTTCATTTTTTTTGTAAATTGTTATTCATTAAGTGGATGAATATTTATAATTATGATGCACTCCATGGGTTGTAAACTATAAGTAAAAAGTGATAAAAATAATCATATAAAGGAATAGTGTGCACACTTCTATTGAGAGTGAAATGAGCATTCAAATTGTTATTGGAAGTGAACCTAAAGGAACAATGATTAAAATCCAAAATATGATTTAGTAGTTCATTTTAGTTTATTCAGTACATCAAATATTTTTTTTGTAAACTCCATGGATATATATCTTTCTTATTGAACCATGTAAAATTACTATTTCTTGTTTATGAGCGAATTTCATTTATTCAATGCTATGTAAAATTGGGAGAAGATAGTTTTTTTAATATAGAAACAAAATCTATATGGGATAGTGTTTTTAATTTATGATCCTCAGATTGACCCCCTTTCAGGTTATTTATCCTAGTTGGGGTAATAATATTTATCTGAGTGAAAGGATAAATTTAAAAGATCTATATCTTCAGAATTAATTAAAATTGTAAATCATAAAGGGATTCGATCTACGATGGAAATAATTTTCAGCTATGGAAGAATCATATGTATTACTAATTTTTATAATTAGGAATAAATTCTTTTATATGTGAGTTGTATTATATTTCTTCCATTTTTGATAGCAGATTTTTATTATAAGTAGACCTAAGATCATTTTATGTTGACACAAAAGTAATCAAGGACTAAAGGGGATCTTTATATAACACAGTCAACATGAATGTGGTGGCATATAAGTTGTCTCATTCCATTTTGTAAAAGATACTAAATATCTATGAAGGGAATTTAGAAGTTAGTGAATAAATACTAAAGTCTATGTCGAATAAATATGAGAACTTAATAATTCACCCCAATGTGTTTGTAGATGCATTCATTAATCAAGTGAATGTTGTTTTTAGAGACTTTCCTAGTCTCATAAAAATTATTAATGATTTAAATATCATTAAGAACATCATGAGAGTATATCCACATCTATTAAATATGAATTTATCTGTAATGTAAATTAAAGATATAATGGTTGTGAAAATACATAGCTGAAAAAATAATCTTTTTATATAAAAGATGTGAAATGATGATAATGAGGATGTGGAGAAAGTGAAGTACTAAGAGGTATAATTCAAGGAAAAATTCATCATCTAGTTCAAGAGAAGGAAAAATACCAAGATAAATGTCTTAATAAAGAAATGTTTTATTTCATTAGAAAACAATTGTTTAGAAGAAATTGGGGAAAATAGATAGATGACTACCAGGATCGAGGATAAATTTTTATGCTATAAGTTGTCGGTAATTCACAAACAGAGGAATAAAGTGACTATGAAAAAGGATAAATCGATGGAAGAGTTGAACTGTTGGTTAAATCCGAACATACTCTTGAGAAGATAGATGTATGGAGAGACAAAACTATGAAATAAAATGTAGTGATTTATGATTCCAAACACTATATGTATCAAAAACAATAAGACAAATCTCAGATGAATATTGAAATTGAAATAATCAGATCTAACAAGCTCGAAAAATCCAAGAAAGTAATTGAGTTCAATATCATGTTTGAAGACTAGACCAGGGATATTTATAATTTTACTAAAATAGTAATTGATTAAGTCAAACATACTGAAGAACATTAGGAGGATTTTTTTAGCCAATGGAGAAAGGTAAATGAAAAGGATAAACTCTTAACTCTGAGTATGGTATTTGGAAATATAGTTACATAGGAGGATGAAAAAAAGGAAGGTATAGTATGGAGGTCCCAAACAATAGTCAAAGGAATGTTTGGAGAAGAAAAGAATACATCAAAACAACATAACTAGTATGTGTTTTGACTAAAATTAGAAACCCATAATAATTGATGTCATACCACAAGCACCAACCTAGAGTTTGAAGATTGAATTTTGTACAAATCAAAATAATTCCTTCTATAAAAATAAAATAATAACCAGTAATGTTGAAATTAATAAAATGAATAAACCTCATATCAGGTGTTATTATTTTTGAATGATGTAAAATTCTTAAATTTTCTGTACCATAAAAAAGAGTTATTGAAATGAATAAGGGAAATTATTGCAGCAAAATATATTTCAATATTCAAAGAATTCTTTTTTATGATCATAGTTTTTTGTGTGGGGGATAAAGTGACATGGTTAGATATTTCTCTTTAACAATGAAGAGGAGTGTGTAGAAATTTACCCAATATTTTAGTATGTAGTAATTCAAGAAATCATGAAATATACTGAAAAAATATCGGTTTAAAAATATAAAAGATTAAGTTGTTTCATTATACCCATTAGAATATCAAGAATATCATTCAACATCAACATTAAAGCCAAAAGTGTTGATCGAAAATAAAATATATGAGTTAGAATTGGTTTCATAGATTTACTTTAAAGAATTAGATCACACTGGAATATTGATTATAGATAATGGATTCAACTCTCATATGATAGGAAATAAGGATGAAGTTATTGAAAACATGTATGAAAATTAATTTGTTGTTAGATTCAGAAATAGTAAATTGATAAAGATTATTTATTTAGTAAAAGATATATTTGGGGTAAAACATATGAGATGTGATTAGGTCTTGGATGTTGAAGTTCCCAGTCACAACTTACTAAGTTTTAGTATACAATGTGACTTGACTCATTCTATAAGATTTACCAAGAATCTATGAATCACCAAGAAAAATGATAGTGTATTTATTTTGAATGGAAGGTGAATGATGGAAAATATATAACTTTTTATTGAAGAAGAGGGTATGTTCTTTATATACATGTAAGAATAAAATAGGTTGTGTTATAAATGCTGGGGTCATCTGATCCAACCGTCCTTGGATGATCAAGTGAAATGTGATGATTCTTGTGGTCTCCCTAGGTTATCACTTGATCATAATCATACGTGTGATGCTTTATAACAAGGTACGATCACTAGAAATACATATAAGGGGATGTATAGAATTTTAATAAGAGTAATTTAAAGGGTGACCTAATTTAACTTATAGACATACCAAGAACATTAGGTGTACATTGTGATCTGTTTCTTAATGTTTTACCACTAAAAGTTCTCTGGGACATTGGAGTATATCTGTATTCTACCATTATGGATAGAGAAAGATCATCGGTGTGAATTATCTAATATAATGTTCTTTATTTTAGGTCATTAAGGAACCCAAATCCATGTTTCATATATAAATAAACCATCATCGTTGATTTGTAACTCATTAATATTTCTTTAATTTATTTCTTTAACACATTTTTGAATCACTAGATCATCCCTTTGGCCCACCTTGATCATATCTTGTATGAGTGGTTGGAAAATCATTTGGGAAAGGTGGGAAAGTCATCCCTATTGTTATGAGTTCCATATCTATCCTTCTATGATGATAGTTTCATTCACAATTGACATCATGGATGGAGTAACAAGTTTTTTTCTACTAAGATCCCCAAAAACCTTGTTCACCTTTCCTATATGGTAGTGAAAATATAAATCATAGTCCTTGATTAGACATAAATATATTATTTTATTAATGTTGAGATCCTTTTATGTTAATATAAACAATATAATATTATGATTAGTATATATGTCACACTTCAAACCATAGATGCAGTGCCACCAAGTCATCAGGGGTATGGTCTCCAATGCTAACTCCAAAACATGAATCATATAGTTTTTTTCATGGATCTTCAAATATCGCAAGGCGTATGATATCATGTTATCATTATACATTAGTAAAAAACCCAAGCCTCTATTTTAGGAATCACTATATGTCATAAATATTTTTCCACCTTTTCGTGGTGTGTGTATAGGTGTATTGAATAACCTCTTTTCGACATACTTAAATATTTCATCACATTCCCCCATTCAGCCATTCTTTGAACCTTTCGACGTTATAATTCTTAGAAGACTAGACAATCACTAAAACATTATCACAAAATATCAATTTTACCCTTTTAAACATTGAAAATAATGGATTTATTTGACAATACTTATTCTGGGCCATTCCTTAATTTCATTTTTCATTGATGGGTCTACAAAAATTCATTCACTCATGATCATGTTCCCCTATAATGTGACTTATTGCATCAAAAATTCACATTTACTGAAATTTTCATATACCTTTTCCTTCCTTAATTTCTCCAGTGAAATCTTTAGATGATTTTCATATTCATCCTTGATCATGGAGTATATTATAATGTCATAAATAAACACTGAAAAAATTATAAAATGTATTCTCTAAAGACTATATTTATAAAATCAATAAATATTATAGGGGAATTAGTTATTCTAAAGAGCATCACTTTGAAGTCATATTTCCCAAACCTTTTATGAAAAGATGATTTCTTAATTTCTTCCTTCCCCACTTTCATCTGATGTTAACCAGAATGAAGATCTACCATTCATAAGGAAATAACTTATCATAGTTGATTAAACAATTCTTAAATCTGTGGTAGGGGACACATAATATTTATAGTGATCTTGTTGAGCTCTAGATAATCTAAAAGAAACCTCATTGATCCATCCTTTTTCTTTAAAAATAGCACTAGATGCCCAAGGTTGTTTACTATGGCATATGAATTATTTTTCCAAATGCACTCATAGATAGTTCTTTAAATCAAACTATTAGATATGGGATATCCAATACATGAATGTTGACATAGGAGTGGATCTAGGTATGATATCTAATGATAACTCTACCTCACAATTCAGTGGATGTCTAGGTAACTCTTTAGAAAAAAATGTCATTGCATTATCACAAAATGGGAATTCCCACAAGGTTGATACTTTCATTTGACTCAACCATTTAGTTAAGGAATTACTCTCTATAGGGTATCTTCACACACAAAATTTAGGGATTTTCTAGTGGGGATTCATGATCTTGATTTCATTTATATTGGAAAATTGGATGGTATATTATATAGAGATTGATTTACTCTTCTCAAAAGATGACGTGTGATATATATAACCAGAACCAACCCATGCCCAGTATAGAATCAAATTCAACTAGTGAAAGGATGTTGAGATTCCCCAGAATAATATTCACAGAAAAACTTATAGATGAAGAGTCCAAAACTTGGTTTTCAATGATCACACTACTAGGTGTTTTTATAGAAATCTCTACATCAGGGTATCAGGGATTTGATTTAAAAAAATATAAATACCTTTCATGATATAATGGAATACATAAAACTAAAATCAATTAAAAATTCTTTGATTTATGATTCAATTGGACGGTCACCTTATAAAAATAAATTTTCATGCTCCACATCAGTGGTAGTGATGGAATAATATTTCCCTCTATCATTTTCCTTTGGTGGATATAGAGATTAATTAGCCTCTTGGACCTATTGTTTAGTAAACTGGATTTCATAATTATCATTCTCCTTATAGTTGATGAATTTCACCTTGGGTGGTGTGTTAGTACATTCCCTCTTTACACCATATATTTGGATATATTCTTCATGTATGATGAAAATTCATGATCCTGGAAGCCTTCTCTTATTCACTTGAGGAATTTCCGCATACCTTTAAGGAAATTATCACGATGCATATTCCATCATTTTTCATATGTGGGTAGTTGGATACTCCATACCCTTTTTCATCTGACCCACCAAATTGAAACTTCTTTATTCAATTCTTATCACAATAACCACGTGGCCATTCTCCTAACTCTATCCATATATTGAGATTACATCGAAGTACATTTTAATAACTCCCAAAGATTATCATACATAGATCCTTTCGAAAATGTGGATTGAACCCACTAAAGAATATATCTATTTTTATGTCATTATTGATAACAAAACTTGAGATATAAATTTCAATCCTTATTAATTATTCCTCATAAGATGTAAAAAATTCACTCTCCATTTCTTGATATTTAGGAATTATCTCTCCAACTTTGATCAAATAGTTAATAGATAATTATTTTTAAGGAATAATATCATAATTTATTCACATCCATTTTAATCTATTTGATAGTTCGACATCATATTCATTATTAACACCCTAAATTTATAATTCTATTAATATAATTGATGAAGAGATATGAAGAACCTATCCATATAGGAATAATAGAGAAAAATAATGTTTGTCTATATTGAGATAACTCACTATTATATGAAAAGAATATCAAAACACCAACAAAATGTTGGAGGTATTTTCAACATAAAGGAATCATTAGTTAGTTTATTCTTCATGGGTGAAGGAAAACATTCCATGTGGTTAAAAACATTATTCGTAGGCCGAGAAAAGTGGGTAAGCATCACCAAGATATTTGGAATTCCACCACACAAGGAATTAGGGATGTCATCAATGAAATCATTGAATTTTAAATCACATGTGTTATTATATTGGTTGTTCTTGGTTCAAACCATTTTATAAAACAAAAAGTATTGAATAATATATGAGTCAAAAATCAGTAATGATTAATTAATTATTATTTACAAATTAATTCTAATAAAATATTTCTTGGAACCCATAGGTTTATACTTTTTCTACAATGATTATTCTCAGATGATAACCTGTACTTAGTCTTCTATAATGTGATTTTACTAATGATCTAAAATTCTAATTACCAAATTAACATAAATGTGCTCAAATAAAAATTTTAGTGAACTTTTAATTTTTTTACAAGACTATAATATAATTTTTAAGATAAACAAAATAGTGATACAATTCCAAGATCTAATGTTTTTGTATATTTGGTAAATTAGGTTCGTAAATTAATTGTACATAATAAAACATAATTTTTTTTTAAATTATCTATATTTATCTTTCTAAATATCTCACAATATCCCTAGTACTTATATTCAAATCGTGATTTACATCAATGAAATGGGTTGCCTAAAACACAATTAAGGGGAGGAATTTGGGACATTAATCAATAGTATATTAGTGAGAATAATAAAAATCACCATATCATAAGATTAATAACATCATATAAATCATTATCCAAAAATTTGATAATGTAATGGAAGGTAGAGTATGCATAAAAATAAAACATCATGTTACATAGATTAAAAACTAAACATAATTGTGGACAAGGCTATAATCAGGTCAACACATATCATATGTGCATAAGTAATAACACCACCATTGTAAAAAATTAAATCATTATTTTCACACATAATACCAATAATATCATGAGATATTTCACAATTACCGATGAATTATAGGCCCAAATATTTTCGGGCCCACCAATCACATCATAAATGCTTATAAAAATCATGAAACAAATAAAACATAATAATCATAATCATTAAATAATAAATGGAAAGGATTGAGTTTCATTTGGATTTCATAGATAATAATTTCATGAAAAAATATTGGGGTTCCAAAATGATTATGGAAAAATATATTTGGAAAGAACATCATAATTATTGAGTGAAGAAGAAATAACTGAAGATGAATCAATGGTGTGTTTTTGAAAGAAATGTATTTTAAAAAAAATCAATTTCGTTGGACAATTTTTTTTTTGGAATAGAACAAAACATTTCAATAAGAAAAATAAATTGGAAGAATATAAAAATAATATTTAAGGATTATTAGGGGAATTTAATTATAAAAATGATGAGAATTATCATTAAACTACGGAAAAAGGAGTTGGATTCGAGAATCTTCTTACATTAAATCTCTCTTTAGTACATCACTTATATGCCTATAGAATAATAAAAATATTTTTAATAAAACATTAAAGTTGAAGTGAATATTGAAATTCTGTTAAGAATTTATAACTTAGAATAATTGGATTATATTTCTTAACTCAATTAGTTAAATGAAAAATGTCTTTATATCATGTTATACTAAAAAATATCATTTTTTCTTTGTTTTCACAACTTTTTTTTCAAGTTCATCTATACATTGCTAGAATTAATTAAAAAATAATAAAATTAATATTCCTATAAATTTATATATCATAAATATTTTATTCTAACCAGACATAAATTTTGTGATATGTAATGAAGTTTGAATTGTCCTCAGGGCTGGTTAACCGACCGTTTTACGAAACATTGTCCAAATAATTATAAAGAGTGGTATATAATATGAATTATTAAAAATATATTATTTTTAAATTATCTTAAAATAATTAATATCATGTTTACAAAATTATTAATTAATCATAGAATATATATTTTTATAAATCATTTAAGAAAACATTAGAATAGAGGAAGAAAATGAAAGAAGAGTCGATAAAAGCTTACTATTTTTGAGTGTTTCTTCTCGTGTTTGGCACATGAATTACTTAATGAATGAAATTGGTTTAATCTAGAATATAAAGAAACGTTATAAAGGATTAATAGGGACAATTTTGGATGAGTGTTCCCTTTTTTATGTGAGGGAGGAATGGGTTTCCAAGGGGTTGGAGAGGTATTATTTACACTTGAGGAGATGGGTATTTTTGAGTTAAACTATTTAATAAACCACTATATCAAAGGTAAAAATATTAATAGTGATATTTTGGAAATAATAAAACATGAATAAATAAAATATAAATATATAGGACATTAAACCTATTTATAATTCAAATTCAAATGTTTATTCAAAAAAGTGGAAATGTAAAGAATATTACTATGGAATACTTTTGACTTCAGATTTTAGAAATTAATTTTTTTTATTTGGAAATCATGTTTATATTGTTTTAATGACTAATTTATAAAATTAGATATGTTTTGTTTGAGTCTCAAGTTGCAGAAATCATTAGGTTATTATTATAAAATAGATGACGTAACTTAAGATACACGAGTTAGGAAAAAACATTATTTTTACTAATCACATTTAAATTGAAGCATTTTATAAAATTACCATAAAATCCCCCTTGTAATATTTTAACATATTATTTAAAAAATTAAATTAAATTTATAAAAATAATTATATAAAAATGGTTATTTTAAATTTAAATATATAAATTATGTTTTTATGAAATACCTTAAAATTCAGTTTATTAAAAACATACTTATATTTTCATTAAGTTTTTATTATTTATATTAATTTTATGGAATCATATTATATATTTACTTAAATATGCACATTAAAAATATTATTTATATTAGATTAAAATAATTTGAGGGGAAATTACTATTCCAATGGTCATTTTAATATTCCCAATGACAATTTTAATATTCACAACAATTAGGTTATTATTCTAATGGTAACATTTCCTCTTATAAATACTATATCTTTACTTCCATCATTATTCTTATAAATTTCAATAAAGGTTCTAAATTTAAGTTTTCTAAAATTTATATTGGGTTACATTTTCTTCATTTTTATAGTGTTGTTCATGGGAGCGATGATTCTAGAAGAAAGGAGAGATCTATATTTTACAATTGTAATTTTTCCCTTTTTTTGTCCCATTATAACATTAAACATTTTAATTGGTCTATTTTTTTGTAAAGGCCCAAAAAATTCAAGGAAATTTTTTTTCTTAATATTCATTGGGATTTATACAAGAACGCAGTTTCTGACGGTACCTGATTCCGAGGCCCGGTGTGCCCGGAATCGTTTTCCGAAGTTTAGCTCGGGTACGTTCAGTGAACGAACGAGCGGGTTTTTCTAACTTTTGAACCGGTGCTTGGAACCAAATTCTGAGGGCACCGATGAAATCACAGCACCAGTAATTGCTTAGAAACACATTATCCGGAGTTGCGTCTGCTCGGCTGAGATGAATCAGTGGGTATATCTGATCATCTCTATCGTCATACGAAGAAGTATACCTGTGTGAGCTGAACTTGTCATGCTTTCCTATGTTGTTTATGTTATTCATTCCTGTGTGGATTGGGTTGTGATTTCCTGTGTGGATGTGATCGAACTTGGGCTCGGAGGTTGGAGCGAACTCGAACTGATGACTTAGGTATATGTATGGGCATATACCTAAGTAGTGTCAGATGTTACTTCGTGATTGTATCTTTCCTTTGTGGATTATCCTTTGTGGATTCTGGCAGACCTTCGAGGGTCTCGGGGTCCCTACTGAGTAGCTTATACTCACCCCTGCACGGGCTATGCCCGCACTACGTTGTGTTTGTTGCAGACGACGGACATCGCTGATCGTGGTTGAGGCACGAGGAGCAGGTCGGTACCTGGAGGTGGACCATTTGGCGGGACGTACATGGAGCGGACGGCTCGACCCGAGGAGCTGTGCAGGCTATCTGTACCCACCCTTCAGGTGGGACTTCCAGTGGATGGATCGAGGCTGTGGCTTTAATTTCAGTTGCTGTTTTCCCTTTCCAGTTGTACTTTACTTTAGTTTGGGTTTGTACTCTGGCCCACTTACTTATCTGCACTTACTGTTGTACCCGGTTTTTACTTAGTGTTTATTTCTGCATGCTTTCTCTGTGGCGCTTGTTTACTTTACAAAGGAAATGCCTTCCCTTTTTACCGGGAATTACACCATGGTGCTAGTCACCAGCCACTGGCCTATGGAAGGCGTGCTTGGGGTAGTCACAGCACGGGCCCCGAGGATGGGTTGTGACAAATTGGTATCAGAGGTGTTCGGTTCTACCGTAGAACTCAGGACTCTGGTCCTTTTCTATGTGAAGCAATAGTGTAAAGAGTATTGATTTTGGTTATCAGTCCAGGGATTCCAGTGTTGGTGCGGCGGCCGACGTATCCTTACTCCAGGGACCTGACTTTTGATTTCCTACTTAATGCACGAAAACAATGATTGCATGTGTGTTACAAGTTTTCTTTCTGATTACTTAGTGTTAGCACACCAGGTATACTGTTCTGACCATGGCGCACGTGTTTCTTTTCTGGATGCCCCCACGATGGTAGCCATCTAGGGTTCTGAGAGTTGTACATGACGACAGCCCACCGAGCGATGAGGCCTCGGTACAGGGCCCTTCGACAGCAAAGGCACCTGCGATACCTCTACCCGCCGAGCCACCGATGCTACCAGCCCCACCCACTGACGATGCATGTCGCCTTAGTGCACTGCACGAGTTTTAGCACCAGCGACCGCCCAGGTTCCACGGGGAGACAGACCCCCCAGGTAGCCGAGGATTGGATGGAGGCAGTTGTACGAGTTTTCAGGTTAGTGAGGACACCAGTAGACCTCATGGTGATCCTCGCAGCGAGCCTACTGCACGCGGAAACAGGACGATGGTGGAGCTTTATGCTCCAGGTGCACGACGAGGCATCTCTTCTCTGGACGGACATTGAGAGCCTCTTCCGCTCGGAGTTCGTCCTAGCCAACCTCCATGTGGTGCGCATCCAAGAGCTTCTACAGCTACAGCAGGGCAGGTTGACGGTCGCCCAGTACTTGGCGAGATTTTCTGATCTCTCGCGCTACTCGACAGACATGGCATGGGACCCATTTTTTTGGGCCTGGACCTTTGAGCAGGGATTGACACATGAGATCAGGGCATCACTGATCTCCCTCAGCATTTCGACTCAGGAAGGGGTACTGGAGCGAGCCCTTTTGATCGAGAGCTTCCTTGTTGAGCCTTCATCAGTAGAGAGACCTACCGCGGGGCGTCACGTAGCAGAGTCTTCTGCAGCAGGCAATCGACGAATGCTTCTTGGGTCCAGGAAGACCAGACCCTCAGGTAGATGACCTCAGGACACTGGCTCAGTGGTGCGGGGCACACAGCGCGGAGCCAGTCTTTCGAGAGGCAGACAGTGCTACGCATGCGGCGGGCTAGGCCACATGGCTTGTGACTGCTCGACCCGCCGTGCTGAGGAGCAGCAGACGGTTGAGGGTCCACCCAGGTAGAGGAAGAGGGTCGACCGTGGAGGTCCAAAATGAGCAGGCGGACGAGGCAGAGGAGCTGGTCGAGCAGCAGGTGGTGGGCGAAGCTTTGAGGCTCTACCACCACCACAACCAGGAGGTCCACCCTAACCACAGGGAGCTGGCGGACAGAGACAGGCACAGCTCCAGGCAGTGGAGGCCTACGACCACGGCGCACCCGAGATGATTCGAGGTACTATCTATGTCTATTCCACCCTTGATTCAGTTCTTATAGACACAGGAGCGAGTCATTATTTCGTATCTGCTGCCCTTGTTCGGAGCTCGGAGATTCCGACAGAGTCGTTGGCTCGATCCTTACGGCTAGAGACTCCTACGGGAGCAGACTCGACGATTACGCACTGGTGTCGGCGGTGTGAGCTTACTCTAGGAGGCGAGATCTTCGGCTGGGATCTTCTTGTAGCGGCGTCGAGGCCTTACGATGTCATCTTGGGCATGGATTGGTTATCTACAGTCCGTGCTCAGATTGACTGTATTAGGTGCAAGGTGTGGTGTGTACGCACCGATGGGAGCAGGTTCACCTTCACCGGTGAGAAGGGAGCCTTTGCAGCACAGGATGGACTCCTGTAGAGAAGGGGAAAACTCATCACTCATCAGTTGTCTAGCCTCATCCGAGGAGCAGTTGACGTGCTGAGTCCTAGTTTTCTTGCAGTGGTGGATCAGTATGCAGTCGTTTCCCCGACGATGTTCTGGGACTACCTACTCGCAGAGAGGTAGACTTTTATATTGATCTGTACCCCGGTACAGCCCCGATATCCACCCCAGCATATCGGATGGCTCCCGCCGAGCTTCGAGACCTACGGGTATAGTTGGAGGACTTGCAGGGCAAGGGATTCATCTGACCCAGTGTTTCACCCTGGGCTTCCCCGATATTGTTCGCCAAGATGGTGGACGGGAGCTTGTGACTTTGTGTCGACTATCATCGCCTGAACCAGGTGACAGTGAGGAAAAATTATCTGCTACCGAGGATTGATTGCCTCTTCGATCAGCTCAAGGGAGCACGGTGGTTCTCAAAGATAGATCTCAGGTCAGGCTATCATCACCTCAGATTTCGGGACGAGGACGTGTAGAAGACGACCTTCAGATGTTGGTATGGACACTATGAGTTCTTGGTTATTCCATTTGGCGTAACCAATGCTCCAGAAGTGTTCATGGGACTCATGAACAGGATCTTTCAGCCATACCTCGATCGATTTGTCGTGGTCTTCATCGATGACATTTTGATATACTCGACCACTGAGGAGGAGCACGCCTACCACTTGCGGGTTGTACTAGACACACTCCGAGAGCACCATATTTATGGAAAGCTCTCGAAGTGTCAGTTATGGATATTTGAGTTCCACTTCTTGGGACACATCATCTCTGAGGTGGGAGTTGCGGTAGATACTGTGAAGATCAAGGCAGTGCTAGCTTGGGAGCCACCCAGGGGCGTGATGGAGGTGCGAAGTTTCTTGGGACTAGCTGGATACTACCGGAGATTTGTGCCAGACTTCTCCAGAGTTGTGGCACCACTCTTAGATTTGACGAAGAAGGGGAAACCCTTTGTGTGGTCAGACAGATGTCAGCAGAGCTTCCAGGAGATAAGACAGAGATTGACCAGCGCACCTATCTTGAGGTTGCTGGAGGAGGGAGTACGGTATGTAGTCTACTGCGATGCATCAGGGACCGGACTTGGATATGTCCTGATGTAGGAGCGGGCAGTGATCGCCTATGTATCACATCAGTTGAGGCCACATGAGACGAACTACACTACCCGTGACCTGGAGTTAGCAGCAGTGGTCTTTGCTCTGAAGACATGGCGACACTATCTGATGGGTGAGCACTTTACAATCTATTCTGACCATCAGAGTCTCAGGTACATATTCTCTCAGAAGGACCTGAACCTGACACAGTGGCGATGGCTCGAGTTCCTCCAGGACTCTGACTTTGAGATAGTCTATACTCCTAGGAAGGGGAATATAGTAGCTAATGCTCTCAGCAGGAGGACGAGCATTTAGCTACTTGGGGAGGCAACAGAGCAGCTATCCTCTTTGCATATATCCTTCATGGATAGAGATGGAGCAGCCTTTCTTCAATCACTCACAGTCACTCTTCCACTGCTGCAGCGGGTCAGATAGGCACAGGGTGGGGACGTCGGCTGTGAGATGCGGCGTGTACAGATATCCTCATGACCGGAACCTGATGGTTTCTCTTTTTGGGGAGAGCACGAAGTCCTTTTCAGAAGACGTACCTTGGTACCAATTTCTTTATTAGAGGAGGTGATGAGAGAGTTTCACACATCCCCTTTGGCGGTACATCCTGGAGTGCCGAATATTTAACAAGATCTCAAACGATAACACTGGTGGCCGAGCATGAAGAAGGTTGTGGCTGAGTTCGTTTCTCGATGCCTCACCTGCCAGCAGGTGAAGGCAGAGCACCATGTACCAGCAGGCTTGGTACAGCCCTTGGAGGTCCCGTAGTGGATGTGGGATGACATATCTAAGGACTTCATGACTGTACTTCCATGCACTTCCAGGGGTCATGACTCCATTTGGGTGATTGTCGACCGACTCACCACTTAGGCTAACTTCTTACCCATCAGAGAGCAGGGCTCAGTGGAGAGCTTGGGACGTCTTTACATTCACGAGATTTTATGTCTTCATGGTGTTCCATCATCTATCATCTCCGATTGAGATGCTCTCTTTACTTCCCACCTTTGGAAGGGGTTGCAGGAGGCGTTCGGGACGCAGCTACATCTGAGCACCGCCTTTCACCCTCAGACGGATGGTTAGATGGAGACGACCATTCAGACTCTTGAGGACATGCTCCGTGCATGTGTCCTCGAATTTGGGAGCAGCTGGGAGGACCACCTACCCTTGATGGAGTTCTCCTACAACAACATCTACCACTCCACCATCGGGATGGCACCATACGAGGCATGGTATGGCCAACCTTGCAGATCTCCTCTGTGCTGGACAGACCCTGGGGAGTCAGCACTTGTGGGACTAGAGATGGTCTAGGCCATGACAGAGAAGGTCCAGGTCATCCAGGAGCGGATGAGGATAGCTCAGAGCCGGCAGAAGTCTTATGCTGATAGGTGGCGGAGGCCACTAGAGTTCGAGGATGGAGACCACGACTACTTACAGGTCTCACCTCGACCTGGATTACGGAGATTTGGCCGATGAGGAAAGTTATCTCCATGCTCCATTGGACCTTTCCAGGTCCTCAGCAGGATTGGTGAGGTGGCTTATCACCTGGTTCTACCACCTCAGTTGCACCGGGTGCACGCCGTCTTCCACGTATCCCACTTGAGGAGATACGTGCACGACCCGACGCATATCATTGACCATGGGGAGCTGGACGTTGATGATGATGCGACTTTTGCGAAGGTCCCGATGGAGATTGAGGATCGACAGGAGCGGGTCCTATATGGATGGTCGATTCCTCTAGTGCGCATCAGATGGCAGCACGGGAACCTCCAGGAGAGCACTTGGGAGCGGGAGGCTCAAATGCGTGCTTAGTACCCACATTTTTTCCCTAGTTTATGATGTATCTTTACGGGGACGTAAATACCTGAGGTGGGAGTGATGTAAAGACCCGAAAAATTCAAGGAATTTTTTTTCTTAATTTTCTTTGATATTTTTACAAGAACGCAGTTTCTGACGGCACCTGATTCTGAGGCCCGGTGTGCTCGGAATCATATTCTGAAGTTTAGCTCGGGTACGTTCAGTGAACGAATGAGAGGATTTTTATAACTTTTGAACCGGTGCTCGGAATCAAATTCTGAGGGCACCGATGAAATCGCAGCGCCGGTAATTGCTTAGAAACACCTTATCCGGAGTTGCGTTTTCTCGGGTGTGGTTTTTTATTATTGGGGTTAAGTTAGAAATAAAATAAAAGTGGCGCAACCAGTTTTTATTTTATTTTACTTAACTAAAGTTAAGTGGATGTTGTGGGACCCACAATATCCTACCCTCTTGGTAGGATATTAGGGAGGTGGGGCCCACACGAGCCCCACCATTTCTTTTCTTCTAAGTAACGCACCCGTACCCATCCTTTTAATTAAGTCAACTGATGCGTTTATTCTGGTTAAGAAACGCCTCATTAATGTGGCAGTTTAAGCGTTGCAATTAATTCACTTAACTGTTTCTTTCATTTTTGAATTTTAAAACGCAAGGCTTGTCGAATATAAATAAGACAACTCTTATTTTTATTAGACGGGTGGTGTTGAGAGGCTAGGGAGAATTCTCAGGCTCTTGAAGTTCTTCCTCCTCAACAAAGTACGCGAAGAACGCGAAGAACGCGAAGAACACCGGATCCTCGGAGATCGACGGCGCGACGTGACGTTCCTTCTTCCGCGATGCTTCTTCCGCGATTCTCCTTCCACAACGCGATGATCCCCCTTCTGCGACGCCTTCTTCCAAGACGTGCTTTTCCGCGACGAATCCTCGCTCAACGAATTCGACGAGGTAGGGGTTTGATTAAATTAAATCTTTGTGATTTTTAGCCACGACGTATGTTTAAATATTTGTCAGAAGACTTTTAAAACTACTGACATGGTGGGTGCGGACCAACGAACAAGGCCGAACCCACCGTCCCTTCGTTCTTGGTTTGCGGATCAGGGAGCGACAATGAAGCAGGCCGCACGAGCGTTGTGAGGTCTTCACGGTGAAGAATTGGTCCCGGGAGGGCCGTTGGCGGAGACGACAGGAAAATCCGACCACCAGAGCTCGTCCGGTGGTCCGCGGAGCAACCTGCTAGGACGCCTCGCTGGCACGGCGGTGCCGGCGGCAGGAGGCGGCGGCCGGCACCGGCCGGCCGCCAGGAGACGGCGGCGCCAGGCGCGCCGCCGGAGAGAGCCGCCGCGGCTGAAGCCACGCCCATAGGCCGGCAGTCTCGTGACCACGCGGGACCGGAGGAGGCGGGAAGCGGCAACCTGCCACGTCCGTTGGCAAAAGGTGGCCCCACACGGGGCAGCGGTTTCGTCCAGGGGGGGGGTTCCCCCTTCTGCGTGGCCGCTTGGCCAGCGCCAGCGCGCCGGGCCGAGCCACCCGGTCGGACCGCCAGGCCAGCCCGTGCCCAGGCCAGGCCAGGCCGTGCCGAAGCAGGCCCAACCCGGACCCGAGTCAGGTTGACCCGGTTCGGGCTAACACAGGGGGTATCGGGCCGGGTCAGACCGGGCCCCAACCCCCTAATACCGAACCTCTTTCGGTTTGTTGCCCATAACTTGAGCTACTGGCCTCCAATCGACGCACCGTCAGTTGTGTAGCAATTCATTGATCGAGATGGTCGTTTTGGTATATTTTACTTAGGGTTTCGGAGAACTTTGGGTTTGACCAGGTTGGTTCGTACACGAAACCAACCGGGCCCTCAGAGCAGAAACGCTTATAACTTTAGCTCCGGACATCCGATTGACGTGCCGTCGACTTTGTTGGATTCCTCTAAGTGAGAAAGACCTTTTGGCTTACTCCGCTCGAGGTTTGGACGTAGTTGGAGTATGGTTGGGTTGTTTTTAACTTAAAAACCAACCGGGCCCCTGGAACGAAAAAGCCAATAACTCTCAGACCGGGCGTCCGATTGACGTGCTGTTTGTGACATTGAGTTCCTGTTGAAGATACAAAACTTTTGGATGCATCAACTTTGGACTACATGTCAGTTGATGTATCAGCCCTTCGGCTCGTGGAGGGACCCTCCCAAATGAGCTTGCTGTGTGCGGGAACCCTAGAGCTGGCTGCGACTACGACTTAGACTGTGCAGAAATCCTCCTTGGATTCGGCGGTGATGACTACAGCACTCAGCGATCCTACGTGGATCAGTGCTACCGATCCTGTGTGGGTCAGACCCTATGTGGGTTAGCGCTCAGCGGCCCTGTGTGGGTTAGTGCCTACAGATCCTATGTGGGTCCGATCCTGTGTGGGTCATTGCGGGGGTTAGTTACCTATCGATCCTGTGTGGGTTAGATCCTTTGTGGGTCATTACGGGGGTTAGTTACCTATCGATCCTGTGTGGGTCAGATCCTTTGTGGGTCATTGCGGGGGTTAGTACCTATCGATCCTTTGTGGTTACGATGACTTAGATGAATCAGTGGCTATATGTGATCATCTCTATCATCATACGAAGAAGTATACATGTGTGAGATCAATCTTGACATGCTTTCCTATGTGGTTTATGTTATTCTTTCCTGTGTGGATCGGGTTGTTATTTCCTGTGTGGATGTGATCGAACTTAGGCTCGGAGGTTGGAGCGAACTGGGATTGATGACCTAGGTATATGTATGGGAATATACATAAGTAGTGTCGGATGTTAATTCGTGATTTTATCTTTCCTTTGTGGATTATCCTTTGTGGATTCTGGGAGACCTTCGGGGGTCTCGGGGTCCCTACTGAGTAGCTTATACTCACCCCTACACGGGCTATGCCCGCACTACATTGTGTTGGTTGCAGACGACGGACAACGCTGATCATGGTTGAGGCACGAGGAGTAGGTCGGTACCTAGAGGTGGACCATTGGGCGGGACGTACACAGAGCGGACGGCTGGACCCGAGGAGCTGTGGAGTCTATCTGTACCCACCCTTCAGGTGGGACTTCCAGTGGACGACTCGAGGCTGCGGCTTTACTTTTAGTTGTTGTTTTCTCTTTCCAGTTGTACTTTACTTTCAGTTTGGGTTTGTATTCTGGCCCACTTACTTTTCCGCACTTACTGTTGTACCCAGTTTTTACTTAGTGTTTATTTCTGCTTGCTTTATCTATGGTGCTTGTTTACTTTACAAAGGAAATGCCTTTCCTTTTTACCAGGAATTATGCCTTGATGCTAGTCGCCAGCCCCTGGCCTATGGAAGGCAGGCTTGGGGTAGTCACGGCGCGAGCCCCGAGGACGGGTCGTGAAATTTTGGCTAATTTAACTATTTAATTATTGAAATAAATTATTTTTCGATTCACTATGTGTTTTATGTAAATAATATTGTATAATAAAGTATTATAAAAATTTATTTCAAGAAAAAAAATATCATTTATAAATTGTTGGTTATTACACATTTATTATTATTTTATCGTATGAATCCCACCTGTCAGAGAGTTTTAGTGATATGAAATCACTTAGATTTTCTCTTAACTAAGATGAAGAGAAGGTTTAACAACTAAAACATGGGTGAAATAAAATATTAGATAATTTTATACTCATAGATATCATCGCCAAAATCATTCTCACTAAACCGCCTTTAATAAAGTTCAACCTTCACACACCATACACTTAGGGGGTACAATGGTGTAATAAGGGAATATGTATCTATAGCATAGTAGTATGGATTTTTATTTTTTATATTTAATAAAATTATTATTATAATAATAACTTTTCATTTTTACATTATATATTTAAATTATTATATAATGTGATTTTTAAAATTAATTTTCGATACAATGGAACCAAAATTATATTTTTGAAAAATATATATATAGTTTAAATTAAAACACTATTTTGGATAATTCCTTGCACTTTTAAATAAGTAAAATTTTCATTAAATAATTTTAATAAATAATTTTTGTTTAAAAATAAATGATAATATAATCTAATGAAGTCCCATGTAATTTTTATAAGGGTCAAAAATATTGTTAATATCATTAAATCAAGTTTTTTATAAATAATTTTTTCTTATTAAAAATATGAAATTACTATATATAGATATTTATTTTATTGAAATAAATATAATTTTCAAATTCCAGACGTTAAAATTAGAAATTATTGAATTTTTTATCATTTTCTGAGACAATCAATTTTTTTTGGTAAAAATTAAATATGATATTACTATAAGGTATAAAAAATAAAATCATAGTATCCCAAAATTGATTTAATAAATATAATTAAAGGAATCACGAAATGAAAATATTTTTCCCTTAATGGTTATGTGATTTTTATTCTATTTTACTAGTTTAACAAAACTATAATGTATCCTCCAAAAAATATATCGTTTTTAATGTTAGATAAAAACTTTTTAATGAACATGTCACACATGCATATCATGAATGGACTTATCATAACAATTTTGGTTCATAAAATAATTTAATAATAAAAAACCCTCATGTTTGATAAATTCCAAGCTAAAAGCCTTTTGAATATTTATGGTTTTTTTTACTTTATCATAGAGCTGAAAACATTTGTTTTAGAATTAATAAATAAATCCCCCATATTTTAATATAAATACCCGCAAATGAAATCATTATTCTTTATTAAAATAACAATTAGCATGAATTTCATCTCTATATCCCTATCAAAATCCCCCCAAGTATTTCCCATGATCTTAGGAATATCCAACCAATGTTTTAGAAGTAGCCTCTCAAAATAAGGGAATCCATTCCACTTCTTTTTTATTCATGTTATTTACCGGTATTAGAACTTTTTATTTCCAATTGGTAATGTTATAATTTAGTTCTCAAAATCATATTACTATCCATTTTATGTCCAAGTAATGATAGAAAACCTTTCACACTAATTGATTCTATCCAAGAACCATTATATACACCCGTTATGATACGGAAATTATATCATGATCTTCCACACTAAACACTTATTTTGTGAATAGCATCCCCATTTCGAAACAAGGATAATAACCTATATGTAAATTTCCTTCATTTATTTGGTTTACCCATTCATGTATCCCATATTATATAACATATGGAATATAAGAGATAAAATTTGTTCTTATGTTTTATGATTTATATGGAATATAAATTCAAGTACAAGAGATGAATGTGATGGGTGTGCTTGAAATAATTAAAAACTTAAATGAATTGTGTAATTTAGTAATATCATGAAAAAAAATTATGGTTTATATATTTCTATCTGAATCACACTATGTTATGATTTATTAGTGGTTATCCGTGAATTATTATTATGATGTCATGTTTTATGTTATTCACAGATTATTAGGATGCCTTGATGAGATCAAAATTTGTCATGATTTATTATTCAAGATTTTTAATCTAACTATGTTATGTAACATTTTTATACAACTTGACTCACATGTACTACTTTATTTTAGTTCATGTTAGGCATATTACCATTTAGGGATTTATAGATCACCCCTTTTATATGTACGTTCCTAGGTTATCACATGCAGGATTAGAAGATCAATCAAATTTGAGGTTATATAATGGAGTTTAAAATAATTTAATTGAATCCTTGTTTCATGTTACTGTGATATGTATCTAATTAACCCACGAAACTAGGACACTCAATATTTTCGGATTTTTTATGTCTATCTGGGGGTAATAAATTATAAAATAAATTGTATGAAAAATATATGTTATCCGTGTATATTTAAATAGAGGTCTAGTAACCTTTTTTTGATAAGGATTAGAAATCATTAGATAAAAAATTATGATTTATACTATTTTTAGGAAAACATTCCTAAATTTTGGTAACGTATATAGGAATTGGTTTCAATGAACAAAATTCATGGTCTATGTACTAGAAGTGGGAGTCTCTTGTGACCAAATATAAGTTGGGGTAATATACATGAAAGAGATCTTTTTTATTAACTAAACATATACATGGTTCGTGACAAATTTGCCTTGTTATACACTTGGTATGAGAAAATAGGGAATATTATTTAGTAAATTCATAATATTTTTATAAACAATTTTGTTAGGAAAAAATGACTATAATGTCTAATGATAGGAAATTGATCATAGATAACTTCTATTGAAACAAAAAAATTAATTAGTTAAGGAATATATATCATTTATATGTTATCCTTTAAATTTTAATTGGTTCCATTAATTTTTTTAATAGTTTTAAAATTATCTTCACTTATTTTCATTTACTTTGGTCAATGTATGGAAATGGGAAGAACCAAGTCAACAAATAATGTGATAAGAAATATGATGAATTTCAAAATGAGATGCCCCGAAAAATGGGAACAATAGTTGAAAAAATCATGATAATGCATAATAAATTAAAAAGAATTATGATTGAAACTAGAATTAAGGGGGAAAATAAAACCCCCTAGGAGAGATCATGTTGTATCTGTAATCAATAGATTAATATTGCCTCTGAGTTTTAGTGGATCTTTTGGTCCCTTAATAATTCAACAATAGACTTTATCAACTCAATTAATCTCCCTTTTCCATCAATTCTCTATGATAGAGAAGGTCATGTTTTATGTTTATTGAATGAAGTGATAAGGTGATCAATGGATTATTTTTATCCTGAACACGATGCTTGAGGAAATAATTAATGTGATGGATTGGAATGAATTCCAAAAAATGTTTTTCAATAAATATTTTCCACTCACTCACTAATATAAAATGGAGAGGTAGTTTCTTATCCTTATGTAAAAATATGATGAATCAATTTTTGTGTACTAGGTTAACATAAAAATACATTCACTATATGACTATAGATTCTTCATTGACTTTGAATGCAATGTTGACCACTTATTTAGTGTGATTAAAGAGAATCTAAAAATATCTTTAGTTATTGGCGACTTTGATTCCTATGAATATACTCTCAGATGTGACCTAAAATACAAAGTGAAAATTGGTGAATATTATGGGTATAATTGGTCTAGAGATAAAAAGAAAATAATGGTGCTTAGTTTTATCTGGTTGATGGGAAAATATCATATGGGTAAGAATTTTCAATATCCCTTTTAGTAAATTTACTTGAATAAGTGTCTCCAAAAATTACTAAAGGGGACAAGAAAATATATTTTTTGTGTGATAAATCGGGGAACCTATCTAGGAAATGATGTTGGGAGAAACCAATCGTTATAATGAAAGAGATGAATGTTATATTAAACCCACAATATATTCCATATTGTTTAAAATATAATAAATAAAGTCACTTATCAAAGCAATGAAATATGATATGTTTTGTCGAAGAGAATAGGAAATAATAACCTCTAGGGAATCATGTAAAATGGAAATCATATTCCATCATAAATAATACATTAGACCCGAAAAATTATGAAATGATTGGTATTATTCTAATTCATTCATGTATGACAATCATATTATAATACTTTGGTTATACATGGTCATTAATATCAATAATGTTTTTTTAGAAATTTTCAAATGACACCAATAAATATAGATGATGAGTTATCGATGGAGATAAAAAAAATTGGGGAATTATTCCATCTAAAGCCTATAGTTCTATCACAACCTTATAATTAGGTTGAATTTTCCATAAGACATTTTAATAATTTCTTTAGATGAATTAAATTCAATTTTTATGGATTTTAATTCCCAATATAAAGAAAACATAATTTTCAGGGGAAGAAAATTATATTTTGTATACTAAATTTTCTTCTAATTTTATATATATTCTAATAGTAATATGGATGTCATTGGAATAATCAACTAAACCAAGCATATTATTGGATTTGGGTAAATAATATCACTCTAAAATTATTGAGACTAATTAGAATACCATCCATTATGGAATTACCATTTTAAAAGAATATGTTGATGTGTTTCTAGAAAGAAAATTCATAGTCTCCCTCCTAAGTGAAGGGTCGGTCCCTCGATTGAACATATACTAAGAGATTTTACCAAATCCAAGGCTCCATTTGTAATGAACACTATTGAATTTGATGATATTAATAAGAAACTACCGTAGAATATAGATATACTATTTATACACCCAATTGAATCACCATGGGGTGAACTAGTCCTTTTTTCATGAAGAATAATTTATCCGTGTCCATATGCATTTAATATCATCATCTCAAAAAGGTTAATATAAATTAAAACTATCCTCCACCATAGATTTATGACTTGTTCAATTATCCATGTGGATTATCATAATTATTTAAGATATATATTTGGTTGGGATATTATCAAGTAAAGGTAATAAAGGATATTATCACCAAGAATTTTTTTTTATATGTCACATGCACTAAAACATCATTGGTATTCCATTTGGACACACTCATGAATCAGATATCTACATAGACCCAATTATTTGATTGTTTTAGGATTACCTTTACAAATATTTGGTAGTATTTATAGATGATATTCTCATCTACTCTAAAAAATTGAGGAATATGATTATTAATTGAATGTTTTATAGAAGAACCTAAAAAAGGGAAAGTAATATGAGAATCATTGTAAATGTGAGTTTTGGATGCAGTAAATTACATTCACGGGGTATGTTTGTAACACACTAAGACTATGATATAATTATCTACAAATACATTTTTTATAGCTTGAAATACATGCATCCTAGAGTCTTAATGAAGAGTAGAATAATATATTAGTAAAACCAAAATGTTAAATTGTAAGGTATGAATAATACTAACTAAATTCTTAAATATTTATAGATTATATATGTAAAAAAAAATTCATTGGTTCTCTATTTTATATAAACAAAAATAAAATCCTATGAATTTAAAACAAATGTTTGTTAGTTTTTTTAGTGAAAATAAATTGTTTTCATATTAATATATAAATTATTCACTATTTTTAATGTATTATAGTTAAATATATTTATTATATATTCTATAAAATTTTAAAAAATCATTTAACATTTTTTCTAGTCATGAGAAATGAATAAATCAAATTTTATTCTTAAAAATTAATATTTCTAAAAAGTGGTTTCCATATTATTATATAGGATTACTTTAAATTGAATTTATAACAATTTTAGAAATATGATATTGGAAAATGGATTAAATATTTCAAATTAAGACGATAATTTTTTGAAATAGATCACTTTTATTTTTGGTTAATATGAATAGTAAACGTAGTAAATTTTTATCACCTCCCCATAGTTAACACATGTAAAATAGTTTTAAAACATTGTGATAAGGAATTAAAATTTATCTAATAATTTAATTCATCTTAATAGATTTCTAGAGTTATTATATATCCATATAAGTTTCCATACATGTCTCATTTGTGGAATTTGTATTTGATTTTGAAATTTATATTAATATTAGAATATATTAAATAAATAATGTCAATATCATAACAATTAATACCTATAATTTTTTTACATCGAGATAAAATTAGTATAATATCAATTCAAAATTTTTATTTGGAATATGAATTAAATATTTTAATCATATTATTTTATTTATAATTTTTATTTATTGAACAATTAACTTAAATTCTTATGCAACGTCGACATACTATTTATTAAATTAATCTAAAAATAAAATAAGTAAATTTAATTTTTTTCAAAATAATATAATTTAAGTGACTCATTGTGTATGAAAGTGTATTTATATACATATAAACATATATATAATATTATTTATTATTTGAATGTATTTTTTTTAATTCCATCATTATCTTGGTGTCTTTATTTTAGAATTAAATTAATACTGTCAAAAATGATTTTAGGATATTTGATGAAAATAAGATTATATTAAATTATATAACAATAAAAAAACCAGAAATAGGTGATGTTGGATATGATATGGACATAAATGGAATTCTATTATAATTTACTTTTTATTAGTCACGTTATACATAAAAGTATAACCTTTAAAGATTGAAATAGTTGTTACCATGGTTAAGGATAAAAAGGGTTAATGAAGGTGTTAATCAAAATTTTATTGTTTAAATTAATGTAAAACCTATATATATTTCATTGTATGATAATATTTATACATTATCCTATTTAAATTTAACTATATTTCAATTTTTATGCATTTTCTTAAGATCACTCAAAATTATTTTTATCTTTTTATTAATTCAAAGAGTGCCACTCCCATCACTTATAAAAGAGAATCTATTTTCCTCTCATCCTCATACATTTTGATCCTTATAGATGATAGAAGACTAAAATTAATACTTTAATATCTTTTTTCAACACATCCTTGAGAATTTTTTATATCTAAAAGACTATCCCTTTTATGGTTTCACACGTAATCCAAAAGCTGATTCTCAACGAAGAGGCATAACTATTTACCAAATGTTTTATATTTTATTTCTTCTTAAACCTATTCTAAATACATTTTATCAATTATAAAATATTTAATTAATTATCTTAGATATTCAGAATTTTAATTATGATAATGGAACAACCATTAATCCATTTTTTCTCGTTCTACAGAATGGGACCACATCTCTCATGTATACATACGACTTCCCCTATCCACATTGTTATATAACTCATTTTTAACCACAAAATTAATTTTATTGGTAATATGATGGGTTTAACGTCTATATATATAATATTTAGGATCTTATTATGAATCTATAATTATAATATCAGGTCTAACATCTTACCTTTAAATTTTTTGGAAAATGATAAAGTCACTCGTACGTATAGGTATACTACCTCCTTCATGAAGCAGTGTAATCTATTTTTGGTTTGAATTTTATATGGATGGTAAAAATGTTAAATTTAATGAATATATATTATTTATATGATATAATGTTTTTATGTAAAGGATGATATTAATTACATTTCATTTTTTCCATTTGTCAAAATGTGAAAATACCATTAATGCTTATGTATCACATACCATCTCCATGAATTGTGTAATTAATTTTGGTATCTA
The DNA here is from genome assembly GCA_963277665.1 of Viscum album. NCBI lineage: Eukaryota > Viridiplantae > Streptophyta > Magnoliopsida > Santalales > Viscaceae > Viscum > Viscum album. The sequence continues at coordinate 1,297,218,197 of OY728140.1, read as the reverse complement.
TATTATTTAAGGATAAATATAAATATATCTTAAATGAATATATATTATATTTATATCTCGATGAATAGTTTTTATATGATGCATCCCTAGTCAATGTTTAAATACTGGATTAATGAAATGAAATTCACAAGAAGAAACAAAAAAATTAACAATCATAAATGATTATGTTAATATGTAATATTTTGGAAATGGTTATTGATATTTAATAAGGGATCATATATTATATATAAATTATTTAAATTAATATTTTATTTAAAAATAATAAATTTATGTTTATTATAGATGTGGATAGATTTCTTTCAAAACAAGTGGAACTCGAGGTAAGGGTTTGTTATCTGAAAATGTCTTCTTTGGGATATAGGTCACATTATGAACCAATATTTTGTTTTGATGTTTTTATATAGAAAATTTGTATCGGTATATAATGAATCTACTAATGATAATGACACTTATTGTTTCCAATAATGGTATTCTTTCATGGGTCTATGATTCAAAAGATACCAAAGTTGTAAGTGTTTTTGTTACAGTCCCTTTGTGTAACTAAATTGGTAATGATTATTTTTCTAATAATGATGACATATTATATTCCTCGCAAAAAAATCATAAATTTTATTATCATATGTTAATTTCTATATTTTAAATTTTTTTCAGAAATTTTTGTCCTTATAAGTACTTAAGATACTAAATGATTTTTTTTAATGAAAACTAACTTCATCTCATTCTCTAGTAAAGAATATTTTTTATTCAATGTTTATTTTATAAAAATTTGTTTCTTGGATTTTATTAATATCCTCTAATGTTTTTTAATTTTATTTTTATCAATTATTAAAATTTTAAAATATTTTAAAATGATTCCTATTATCATTTTCCAAATTAAATATTGTTTGACTTTTTTACAAAAGTGTGACAAAAAAATTTTATTTTAACATATATTACATGAATAGATTTTCTTACCATCATAATTACTCAACTATTTATATTTTCCTTTACACTTTTCCAAGGTTAGTTTCAATAAAAATGAATTCTTATATTTTTTGAAATTTTTTTTATTTTGAACATGTGATCTCAAAATGAAATGGGTATATTTCTCAAGAAATGTTCAATATAAAATTGTAAAAGGATATTTTCTAATGATTTTGTCCTTATAATTTTTCTATATGTTTTGTTATTTTAATGATAATATTTTTATGAAACCTATTTATATTCCTTCAGTTATTATATAATGAATTGATGAAATTTTTATGAAACCCATTTCATTTTATAGGTTATGATATGATGAATGATTTAAGATTTTGTGGGACACATATGTATTTTTTTCATTATATGATAGTTTCATCCATAATTATTTATTACTATAATGTGTTTGGTAAAATTGGATATCCCAAGTGATAAATAGAACTGGAATGGTGAGTGAACCCATTTCAATAAGGGAAAATGTGCACTATGATCGTATTGGGAGTAAACCATGAATAATACGATTAAATGGGGAGTAAACATAATCCACTATGATAGTCATAGATATAATCCTTGTATAAAAAAATAAATAGTTTTCTTTTCTATATGTATTCAAAAAATCTATGTCTTGTGAAATTTTTATTCTCTTATGGCTCATGTTCTTTGATTCCTCTATGATTTATGTATTATTAAATTATAATATTTTTTAAATGACTCAATATAATGATCTATAATATATAAGGTATGGTTAAAAAATTATACGATCATGTTCTCGTACTTATATACACATTTTATGCTTAATTTATCATTTATATATCCTTTTTTACCCTTAATAAGCATATGAGCTCACCCATTATTTTGTATCTATTCCCTAGGTTAATAAAAATGATTTTTTATATGATATGTCTAATAATAGAGCTGGTTATGAAGAATATAATGGGTGATTATGTGGATCTAACATGACCAATTTATGTGTACAAATTTTTCAAATATACTAAAACTATATGATTATAGTATGGATATTTTTGTTATGTAATGAGTTTTCATTTATTAAGATTTCATATTTATGCATGAAAAGTATAGATTGATATGATTTTATCCCGATTAAAGGGGTATTTTCGAATTAATCAATGATAAATAAAATTGAATGAGTTTCCAACCCAATACCTGTGATCGAGATCCATTGTTTTCTTATATTAACTACATAATGTCATCATGTTTTAGGAAACATCTTATTATTTTAATGCTCCCTAACAAAGATTTATTTAAAGGGAGTAAATGTTTTTTCAACCAATTAAAGAGATGATGTATTTAAAGTATTTATAAAGAAGATAATCATTGAAACTATGATGACAATATAAACTAATGGGGAATTATTTGTGATCTATAGTGATGAATCCAAAAAATTAATGGGTTCTATACTCATAAAAAATGACAATGTAATACCCTATGAATCCCTCGAATTAAATATCCATGAGAAGAACTATGAGAAACATGTTCTAGAATTGGTTTCAGTGTTCTTTAAATTTAATATCATGAAAATGTTTCTCTATGGGGAGAAGTGTGACTTATATATTGATCATAAGATAATCAAGTATATATTTATAGAAACAGAGATCAGTATGCAAGAATAAATTTTGTTCTAACTAATCAACAATTTGGATTATTATATCCATTTACATACTAAGGAGGAAGGTAATGTTCAAGATTAAATCTATAGAAAGGATCCTATAACCCTATCTATATTTAATATTTAATAAAATATAAACTTCTTTGACATGAAATATATGTAAAGGGGAATTAGAAAAAATAATGCGTCTAACCTTGCTGAAATAAATGATCATCCATCCATTATAAATAGTCTTAAGGATTATTAAAAAGATGTTACCGAACTATAGATAAATGTAGTGAATATTTCAAATTACAGCTATTCTAAAGATGAATTTTTAAGGTTTGAAACCTATATTTGTGTCCCATCCAAAAAATAAATGAAGAGGGAAAATCTGGATGATATTAATACCTTATCCTTTTAGACTCATCTACAAACCACTAAATTTATAGATATTTGAATAAAATCACTAGGTAATATAACATGTAAAGGGTGATTAAAGAATTTGTATCTCTATTCTTGGTATGAAAATAAATGAATTATAAATGATATAACTCTAAGGGTATGATGTAAAAATATCTAATGATAGTATGGAAATGCGGAAAATAACTATTAGTTTTATCATAGGAATCCACATGAATTTTAAATTATATAATATTATTTGGATGTTAGTCATTATAATAATGAATTTTTTTAATTATAATTCCATCATGGATGATTTATTTCTTGAAACACTCACTATGATATACATAAGATATGTAGAAAAACTGCATGGAGTACCGATCTCCCTTTTATCTGATCAATAGAAGATGTTTAACTTGATGTTCTGGAGAACCCTTTATCAATGATTGGATATTGAACTGGGATTCATTACAACTTATCACCCTTGTATGAATGCTCATTATGAGATAACCATATAAAATCTATAGGATATATTGTGACCATATTCAATTGATTTTAATGGATGTTGGGATAATCTCTGTCACCTGATAGAGTTCTCATATAACAATATATTCCATTCAAGCATTCAAAGAAAACCTTATGAATCTTTATATGGGTAGAGGTGTCGGACTCCCACATGATGTGATAAAGTTAGATAGAAGAATCCAATTAGACCTGATAATATCTAATAAATGAACATGAAATTTCAAATGATTCAATATTAAATGAGATATATGAAATTTCAATAGATATTCTATTCATAAAATAATTGAATGGGCCTATAATTTCAAGTTAGAAAAAAACTTTCTTTCATATATCATCATGGATGAGAGTACTTATGTTTTGGAAGAAGACAAATAATATTCCTAGATATGTCATCCAATTTGAGATCATTGGTCACAATGGAGATTTGTACAATAAACATGTACCCCCACGTACATGAGCCTCAGCCCGGTTGGTGAGGACTCCATAAGTGCATTCAAGTGACCCGAGATCAAATCCAGGTGGAGGCATATTTCTGGGGTCTATAGAATTATTGTAGTAGTACTGTAGAAATATTGTAGTAGTACTATAGCGGGAACTATTGGGAACTGTAGTAGTGGGGACTATTCCCCTATTTGGGCCTTTGGGCCACCTAGGACTTAGGGTTAGCATGGCCTCCGGGTGACCTCAAGGCCTTCCGGAAACCTTAATTTCAGATTAAACAAGACAACCTACAAGGAACAATCTCCGGAAGGAGGATAAGAAAGGAGCTTTCATCATAGAAGAAGATAAACATATTTCAAGAATGAGATGGTATGGAACCTACCATCCGGACAAGCCTGTACATTCATGGAAAATCCTAGCCGAACACTCATGCAAAGGTGTAGAGATGATTTCATGATGAAGATGCTTGGGATGAGTAGTTCTATGTAGTTAGTCTAGGTTTTATGTAATGTCTGAAGCCGACGAGAAATAAATTTCTCCAAGGCCTGTGTTCCACGTAATACTTACGTTTACGGGCCTTGTAAGGGTTTCACCTCACCCCTTAAAAGGTGTATTACCAAAAATCAATAAAACAATGAAGGCGTTCGGGCCATTGGAGGACAAGTGCCCCCACCTTAACTATATAAGGTATAAGATGTATTCCATGTATCCCTATTATAGAATTATATACAATGAACCTCACGTGTACTAAATACAGAGGTGGTTCTTTTATTGAATGATATATCATATGTAGAGAATCCAATGAATACCATATATCATAGAGAGAAATATATATTAAATAGGGAAACTCACTGTGATAAATTATTATGGTAGAGAAACATGTTTGGCAAGGAAACAATGGAAATAGAAGTGGATAAGAAATAGAAGTACCCTCACCAATTTTAGCATATGTAATGAATTTTGGAATGTGGTATTTCTGAAGTGGGAGAATGTAATGACCCATAATTTTATAAATTGATTCACTTTTAAATAAACAAATAAATTCTTTTCTTTTGTAGTTATAAAAAATACATTCACTATATTTAATCTATTATATTGGATTGTTATAAAATATATTAATAATATATCAATCATGTTTAAATATATGTTATTACATTGTTATTATAGTTTTTATATATATATTTATGATTTTTATATATTAAGGGTTATAATAATGTATAATTGAGATAGAATGATGAAGTGATGGATTAAATAATTTAGATTGTATCCTACAAGTCCAACTTACAATAGATTCTATGGGAGAGAGAATCACTATGATTTTCCTTAGACCAATCCAACATATATATTCAATAACTAAAACTCTAGTGACACAATTTATTAAAGAAGTTTAATATTATAGATATCATCTCCAAAACCATGTTTACTAAACCACCCCAAAAATGTACTACAATCGAAGACTCTATCCATAGGGTATATAGTAGTTCAATAAGGTGTTATGAACCTTGAATCTATTAATACAGATTTATATATTTTATTTTTAATAAAATAATTTTTATACTTATCCATTTTCATTATTACTTTATATAAATTCAAGATTATATATTTTGTTAGATAACATTACGTCTTTATACAAAGAAAAAATGGTCATTTGGCGTAATATATATAGTTTCAAATAAAAAACACACTCAAATAAATCCAATATACTTTAATTAAATTTTATTTTCAAATAATAATATTGTTAAATAATATTTATTTTTAAAAAATAATAATATATTTTAATGAGTTCCCGTGTAATTTTTATCCGTTTTGAAATTTTAATTGTTTCTTGAAAAATAGAATCCTTCGATAAAGAAAATTACTCTTAATTGTAAAGTTATGTAATTTTAAAATTATTTTGGTAATGTAAATAAAATATTTTATAATTTCCATTCAAAATTATCATATAGTGAATTTTTCATAATTTTTAATGAGAGTTGATTTTTTCAGTAACAATTCATTATAATATAAATATAAGGTATGTATTATGATATCATATTATCAAAAAACTGACATAATAAATACAATAATATGAATCCACGGAAAAACTATTCTTCCCATTTAGAATAATGTGTTCTTAATGTTATATGATTAATTTTGAAACATAAAATGAATCTTCCAAAAAACTTATTTCAATATTTTAAAACCAATTCTATATGAATATGACCCACTTCCATACCATGAATGATATTATTTTAGTGATATTACTAATTAACCTAATTAAATATTAAAAACATATCATCTTTCATTAATAACATGGGTAACAATATTTATAAGGTTTTATATTTTGATAAATTTTTCATAGAGTCGAAAACATATGTGTATAAATTAAAAATTAATCCCCACTCATTTTATATAAATACCCACCTATCCGACCATTACACTTCAGCTAAAACCAATTTATCATAATTTTCATATCCCTATACCTTGAAATATCCTTATAAATGTTTTCACATGGTCTTAAGAAGCTCCCCCTTGATTTTGGAACCACTCTCTAATGTTGAGGGATTCTCTTCCTCTTCATTTTAATTCAAGAACATTATTTGTATTAATCATTGCAATTTACAATTTTTCATATCGTACTATTTTTTACTCATCCCCTTACTATTTTTATGATTACCAAGTAACATGAGTCCACCTTCCATTCTCATTAACCCCTTATATAAACCTTTTTGTACACTAATTATTAGATTGAAATTATCTCATGGTATTACATACCAAACTTTTTGTTTTTAATACCTTCCTCATATCTTTAATGAGTATTCAACTAGATGTAACTATCCATTCTTTCCTAGGTACATCAATGATCATAACCCACAGACCATTACCATGGGATTAAAAGTGATTATAAACATTTTTATGGTTTATGATACATGCATCACGCAAATAAATTTACGTTATATTAATATGAAGAGTGGGTCCATAATCATATAGTCATTCAATGTATTGGGTAATTTTTTTATCACCTCATATACCACATATGGTGCTCGAGAAGTTCTCATATGGACACTATGTTATGATGTATCCATGTCTATCCTTGAAATAGGATTATGATGTAATGTTTCATGATGAATTAACATTACTATAATTCCTTTAGGTTATAATCTAATGTCATGCTTCAATAATTAGGATTATTATTCTCATCTTTTTATATCACAATTTTATTGCCCTTGACTATCTTGTACAACTTATTTTCATGTTATTATTTTATCAATATACAATCAAGATTTAAATTTCACCCTATTATTATATAGGTCCCTAACTTATCTTATCCAGTATTATAAGATCAGTGAAATTTATGTTCATGATATATAGTTTTATATAATTTCAACATATGCATGATTCACGCTATTATGATATCAATTTATTTCCCCAAAGACATCGGGCCTCCTAATCTGTGGGATTGTGTTATTGGTATGATAATGTAATAAATCCTGAAAAAAAGTGTCAAAATGATATGGATTTTTATTATGTATATTTTTCAATATTGTATACCATATAAGAATCTATATATCCCCTTCTTTAGAACACTTTTATTTGCCATGTCTGCTGTGAGGTAAATAATGTGGCTTATCTTTTAGATTATAATAGTCATTTATCTAATAATTTAAATGTTATTATTAATTTGTCTCTTTACCTCATAACTATAATTTTTTAAGGGATTTTAATTCTTTTGGAATCTCATTTTATATACCACCTATATTTAGATATTTTTTACTCTTATCTTTAATAACAAATCTAACATTTATTTAGTCCAAAAATGGGTAACATATCATTTCCAAATGTTAATTCTTATTATTACATCTATAAATGATCAATTGATTCCAAAATTCCAATTACTCAATATTATTATTTCATGAAGTGATTTAGAATATTATTTATAAAATATATCATTGTTGGACTAAGATATTTGAAAGAGGAGAATGAAAATCGATTTCTCTAAAAGGGAATTTATAAAACATTTATTTTCATCTTCATAAAGATTCGAAATTAGAAATAACATTCAAATATCATTTTCAATTAAAAAACCTGAAAACCATTTTAAAAAATCACGTTAAAATAAATTAAAAAATGGATCCCTGAAAATATGAAAATTCATTCCAAGTGGAGTGAAAATAAATACTACCCTAAAAGGAAAATAGTTGTTTGATATTTTGAAAATACCTTTTTCAAACCCCCATATTAGAAATAGTGATAAATCATACAATCAAAAATTTACAAAAATAAATTTGAACATCAGCATAAATAAAATACATTTGTATATTTAAATAAGTATTTATTACATTTGAAAGAAGGGTGAGTATGAACAAGGAAGAAAAAGGCCCCATTTAAATAGAGTTATAATCATTTATAAAATAAAATAATTTTATTTAAAAATAAATCTGGTAAAATAATCCGCTAAGGATGAAGGAATAAAATAGTTATTATATCATTATAGAATAGAATAGAACCAACTTGTAAAATCATAGTTAATGTGGAATAATTATGAATCTTTAATGAATGTTGAGTTAACAAAACTTCTTACTAATATAATATTTTTCAAGTGAGAATAATTTTAAAGAGTGTGTATAAGAGACAAATTTAAGTCCCAAAAAATAATAGGATATAAATAAAAATAAAAATATAAGGACTTTTTAATTAAAATACCATACTAAATTTTAATAAAAATATTATTAACAAAATTAGAATACATTGAGTTTAGAAACACGCATGCCATTTAAACCGAAAGTCAAAAAAATATATTTATCCTCCTATATAATAAATAGAAAAATATTAGTTTTTTATTTATGAAAATTTTACCAATTTATTTAGAAACATATTATTCATTTAAAATGATTTATTATATATTTTTTTGTAGTTATAATTTATTTTCAGCATTAGATGTTGTTGATTTTGATTGTTTAATTCATGATTTAAAGTATTGATGTGGATCATCATTATATGAGAACTATTTAATCATTTATAAAATAGTTTATGAACTAGAATATATGTTTGAAAACTATTTTTCATCTCCTTTTTATTTAAAAAGATATTATTACTTATTACTTTTTAGGTTTAAATCTTTGAAGAACTTTTTTTAGGAATTTTTTATGAAAACTTATATTTTAAATAAACATTTAAATATTAAAATTTTCTTAATAGAAAGAAAACATAATAATTTAGAGAATAATATATTATTTATTCAAAAATTAAATTTTTATAACAACCCATGTAAGGTGTTGATGATAAAAACATTTTCACTCATTAGAGGTGTTAGTATTCACTTATATATAGATGACATTTCAATTTTCTCTTAAATGAGTGAATGGTCAGAAATAGTTCATATTTTAAAAGAAATTAATGATTATATCAATTATTTTTTTTATTAAACACCTATATTTTATTTTTTTCATGTAATATTGTTATAGAAAATGAATCACATCTCTTTGTGGAGGTGGTATTTCAAACATATGTATGAATAAAGTTTTTATTTTTCTAAAAGAAAAGTGGAAGTAATGATAAGGATTATTACCTCTAAATAAAAAAGTTCATTATATAAAGAACACTGATAAAATTATAAATGAATTGGAATATTATATTTTTAATCAAAATATAGAAAATAAAAGAGGTTAGGGGTGATTATTACATAAATTGATAACTAGATCATTCCCTTGGATGGATTCTTAGAAATGGAAAATATTAAGCTTTTACTTTGATGAAGGGAATTATAAACATGTGACATTGATATAGGGGAAATAAAAAATGGTATAAAATCAAGGGAAATTAAAAATTAAAGTGTCCATGAAGGGGTGGTGGATAAACCCGTTTATATGTTAGGAGATAAGATATTTTCTAATAATTTAAATGATGCCTCACTATTGAAGAGTCAAAAGTATATAATAATGGAAAATAATGGATTTTTTGGAGGTTTATTCTCATAAACCCTTCAATAATTCATAAAAATATTTTTCTACTTTTACTCTAGGATGTTTATCTTTTTAAATTTTAGATTTTGTAGTGGTAATTATAGTTTCTCTATAGTAATTTATTTTTATGCCTTGTAATTAAATGATACATCTTAAATATTTTTGGAATTAATTATTACAAATTTAATATTCTTTTCAAATAAAATTTCTCATGGTAAATAAAATGTATTTTAATGTTAACACACATAAAACATCAAAACCAAATTAAGGGAAGTAATTGTTTACACAAAAAATATGATTAAGATAAAATTATAAATATTATTGATTATCATGACATTAATTACATTATAATTATCAAAATACGTGCTATTTAAAATTCAAAACAATTAAAAATAGAAATAATCAATGTCAATATTTATTTATAAATTGGCGAAAAATAGTTTTTATTATAATAAAATATAACTTCTATTCCAAAATGATAAACATATGTTTCATAAATTAAACATAATAATCTTGATTAAGATATTTATATGTTGAATAAATATTTGATTTGAAAAAATGTTTTATAAATATATTTTCTCTTCTTATTCCCTGTTATATGATAGAAGACCAAAAATTTGTGAAAAACATATTTTTCACTATTCACCTAAAAGATATCATTTAAAAAAATTAATATAAACATCTAAAAATAAAATTGTTATGTTGAATAAAAAATGATGTTAAAATTAAAATATTTAAATAATAGTAATTTAAAATTTATTTTTTTGATGAAAATAGAAAATATAAATAATAACAGTTTTCATTAAGAAAATATTTTTAAAAAAATTCATAATATTATTTCATATAAATTAATATTTTAAATAATTTTGAATATTAATTAATATTTAATAATAATTTAAATTTGGTAATTTAAATTTACATTAATAAAAAATACCTAAATATAGTTAATTAAGGTATATAGTTATTTATTTATCCTTTAAATATTACTAATTTTTGTTTAGAAATATAAATTAACTAATTAGGGGATTATTTTGTGAGGTAATTTTATTAGTAAAATTTAGATAATATATTCCATCTCATTTTAGTTAATTTTTTTCATATAGATATATCTTTTTAACATTTTATATTTATTAAATTAAATGAAAAATATTAAAATCATATGGTGTTAAATTCTCCTTAGAAATAAATTTTATCCACTTAATTTTAATTATTACTTAACAGTGATAATTTTTAGGGGTATTTAAATGACAATAAATTATCAATATATAGCTTCTATAGTAGTATAATCTTTTATATATTATAAATGTCTAGGAAATATATATTTTTCCTCATAAGAGTCCAATATTATAATTCCCCAACATTTATTCCAAATATGATTTTATAGCACCTTATGTATCTCTATATATGTACCTGAAATAGATTCACATTCAATATCTTGTTTAAAAAAAATATTAAATCCAAAATTGATTATGATAATATCCAATAAAATAATTGTAAATGATCATATGAATATAAAATTTCATTCCCAACATAGCATCTCCTACAAACCCTCTTTTAAAAATATGACACTTTCAGTTCAACTATGTCACACTTGGTGCATCCTACAACTCTATTTATAAAACATATCTTACAAATTCTCCTTTTTCAATTAGGATCTATAACCTTACTAGGTATATATTATATCCCATTATTCTATTTAAATACATCATAATTATTCACAAATAAAATGTGAATTAACCAAATAATACCCATAGGACTATCTAGAAAATGTCTAAAATCTTAGTTCCACTCCATATCATAATGCCTTATCCCCTTGTTTGAGACATTTAAAGAACCATTTATTCTTGTTTTGAGTATTTTGGATCATTTATAGTGGGTTGAGAATTTTGTTTTGGGAGTTCATAGGTGGGGGAAAACTAAGTGGTCTGAATAGTGGATGAAAAAGGCCACCGACTAGCCCATGGAATAATGAATGATTGGAGTTCCTAAAGGAACTCCAATGAGCTAGATGATGTGACCTTAAGGTGTGTAAGATTATTTTCTAGAAACACCATCTTGTCGGAGGCATTGGTTTTCACTGAATTAATCATAGGAAATTTGGTATTTGTTTTTGTTGAAACCCCTATTTAATACATATAATATCCATATTCAAAACTAATTCATCTAGTATGAATAATGGGGATCTCTTAGGACAGCTGAGGATATCTCTATTGTCATTTCTTCGAGAATTGATCTATGGTTGATCATTTTATCATCATTTGTTAAGTTTATTAAATCCCTCAAATTTCCACTATTTATCAAGAAATTGGAAGTCATCCAAGGCTGAATTGTAGGAATTTATGAATCAAGTTATGATCCCTCTCAAACCATTATAGATTCATAAGTTGTTCATCTCTCTAAGGCTGAATCTCTTATTGATTTTGTTTTGGCACATGTGACCTAATAGGTATGTGATGAGATATCTTTGTTACTAACCTTCTAATTATGAAAAATAGATTCCATGATGTGATAATCGATGTTTAAAGGATCAGCATTATTGATATACAGTTTCATTTCCATTTGGTGTATTGGTACCATTTTTCTTAGTGTGTAACCAATGTGTGAGGACTATTTTTTTAATCTCTAGCCTATTCTTGGTGAGATATATAAGATTTTGGGTTTTAAAAAAGTTTTTAACATGATTAAATCAATGGTCATTGATACTCTTGAAATATATTCATAATTTTGTTTTGTTAAATTATGGGTTTACTGTTGTTATGGTAAATTAAATACATTCTGAAGGAATTATTAAATATTTGGGTAAATTGGATTTCAAATCGTGATTTTGGAAGAAAAATGGTTGTTATGAAATTATTTATCAAATTCGATTAAAAATTTAAATATATATTATAAATGAAACACATGGGAGCTTCAGGTACATATGGGGGGTTCGGGTATTGGGCCTTGACCTGTGAAACTGTAATAGGGTTCACATTATTTTGTGTACCTCTCTTCCAATATCATTGATTCATTAGATTGAAAACATTAAATTTTCACCCTAAAGGGTGTTAAAATTATAGGGTGGTCCACAAATTCAAGATCATAGATCCATTGGCTCTACAAACATGATATGTTATGTAGTTTTAATATTTGTAAGTTTTTCATGAATTACATTGAAATCGAGAACCTATGTTAAGAATGGTGTAATATCCATAATGATTTGGATTAACATTTTCAAAGAATGTATAATATATATATTTCATGGTTTGATTCAATTAATTGTTTATATGAAATGTTCAATGAAGCTATATTATCTATAAAGTATTTTTGGGAATTTTAAAAGGGGAGATTTTTTAAAATACATTTTATATAAATAGTTATTTTTTATCATTCCATTATTTTCATATATTTAGAATATCGAAAATATTTGTCATAGACTTGTTTCAAAATTCCTTGTGAGGATCCTATTGATCTTATTTATCTCACACCCTAAACACACTTTTTGGAGTGTGTAAAACTTTTCTAATGTATTACTAGGAACTATTTTATAGAAAAGTGGCAATGATTTTATTGTCTATGGATGAGTATAAAGTGGTAGGATGATCAGATGTTTCACACATATCTCATGGAGTTGCTATTGATAGTTTTGGGTATCCTTTTTGATTTATTTATTTATTTGAAATTTTATCAATTTTTCTTCTTGTTACATTGGACATATCAACACATATACTATCCTTTTTAGAAATGAAATATATCTTTTCAAGTTACATCCATCAATATGAATATCATGTATCATATTTCAGGTTGTGAATTGTTTTCCATCTTGTCATTTTTTGATGAATATGGTATTGTCAGAATTATGTAGGGATATGAAATGGTCAAAAATTGTTTTTAATGTTTGGTTTATAACCTATTGGAATGGGTTTTTTGGGACAGTTAATGGAAATTTGTGGTCAATTAATTGTTCTTCTCAATAATTGAATGTTAGTTGACAAGAAATATAATCATTAGTACTAATGGGTTATGTTACAAAAGTTGTACTGGGGAGATCTCATTATAAAAAATATTAATCCACCACAAGATGATGGGATGTTTATCACATTTTTTATTTTTTATTCTACATAACAATTTCATCTTATTCTCATGTTGGTTGAAATTTATACAGTTCAATATTTGGTCATTTCCTTTGTTTTTCTATAGTTAGAAATATTTTCCAATAATGTATCCAATGAATTATTTAGGAGGGTACAGTGGAAAATGCACCTCAATGGAATCCTACTCTTGATCAGAATCTCTTAGAACATATCACATTAGATATTTGTATCATTGACTTGAGTGTACATCCTAATCAAAACTAAACTGTGGAGGTGAAACTAGGAGTTGGAGGAGACATATATCAAACAAAATAGTTCCAATGCTAGAAGTCCCCATATTCTAGGGATACCAATTCCTCTCAAGTGATGGGGGAATGCATGGACCAGTTAAGTTAGGTCATTTTTTTCTTAGAGACTCCTAAATCTATCAAGATGGAATGAATGAAATTTAATATAGTGGGTTCTAGTAGAAGGTGGTGGTACTCAACGGATCTTGAAAACCAATATTTGGGCTTGGAGTGGAATGAAATCACGACCCTTTTCACCTATAAATTATTCCTAGAATCCTTAACGATTGAAATTTATATATAGTTCCTCAATTTTTATCTAGGATACTATTTGGTGATAATGTACATGATCTTTTTTTCAATTTTGGTTCATTTTTCTTCTTAGGTTTTGATGAATGATAAGATGAAGGCTAAGAAATACTTAAAAGGACAGCAATACCCCATCTTATAATAGGTATATATTATTAATCTCACCGTCTATTATAATGTGTTGAAGAGCATTATGATTTAATAGATTGACATGGTGGGGAAGAAAATCTATTTTGTGTCTTTGATTCCACCTGGTGGAAGTTCTAGTGGAACACAAAGAATGAAGAGGAAGTGTCACGATAATATATTGGGTGGTGGAGGTAGTTCTCATAGGTAAGATTCTTATACACAACCAGATAAAGCTAGCAATGTACCCCAAAATTTCTATCAATGAGAAATGATATGGAACACATGATTCCTTTTCCCCACATCTCTAGAGAACTTTAGTGCATGTGGTCATTGAGTTCATTTTAAGTTATTTGAAATTGCTATTTTTATAAATCATTATAATTAGGGATCATCAAATCCAATGGAATGAATTTTTATGAAAAATTTTTATGTAAATATGGATCTATTCACAAAAATATAGATTAATGTAATTTCATGTAATGGAGGAGTTTCTAGTAGATGTTGATGAGGTCCCAAATACAGTGAGAGGTACCATTTTTTATATAATTTATAGAAAATTATTTTTTATTTAGGTTCCTACAAATAATTTGTAGTACATCCTTTTATCGATATATTGAACCACCATCTGGATATCATGTCCTTTTTATGGATCTATAAATTCATTTGGAAATAGGAAAGATAAGGGGTTTTATTTTTCATCATTTTCTCTCTTAATTTATAATGTTGATTTTGTCTATAAAATTCTGGTTCTTGATACCGATATTTTCATCGTCATCATAAATATTTATTTTATATTTTATTGATGATATGAGACTTATTGTCAACAAGTTTTATTATTTACTATCGATGGGAGATCCCCTGCATTGAAGGGAGAGTCGGATCAGTTGTCTAGTTGTGCAAGACCATCTCTCCCAAATCTCATGCTCTATTATCTACTGTCACAGATCAGGATAATGAACCTCCCTATCATGATGATCATTCGTTTAATGTTTTTAATTTCAAAGGGTATTTCATAAATAAATTGTTATGTCTTAATCTAGAATGTGAGGGAGAGTTCTTCCTCAATCTGTTGTCTAATGCAGAACCAATCATTGAACCCTCTTATTTTATAGAATCTACTGAGTTGATAAAGATAAAAAAAATTGGATGTCCTATCAGAAGAATAATTTATTCAATTTATTGATTCAGTGTGGTTGGACACATGAACTTTTTAAATAAAACAGATGGTTCATTGTGTCTTTGAATAAATAATCATAAGAAGAACACGATAAAAGTTATGAAAAAGAATAGCATTCCCCATATTGATGACATGTCTTTTTAGTTGGGGGAATTGTTTTCTAAAAATATATCTTTTGCTGGATTATCATAATCATAGAGCTAAAGAATTATATATCCCAATGACCACCTTTAGGAGAAATTATATACCCTATAAATATCTTATGATTCATCTCTTCCTTTATAACACTCGTGTTGTTTTTATAGATTTGATGAACTAGATTTTACCCTAGTATCTTGATACCTTTATAGTTGTGTTTTGGTATGACATCCTAGATTATTTGACATATATGCATGATCATGATCACTATCTTGATTTGGTTTTGGGAATCATAGAGATTCGTTACAATTATTTCATTCTATCAAAATGAAATTTCTAGATTCATGAGGTGATGTTATTAGGGCACATAGTTTTAAAACAGTGTTTTTTTAACCTAAATAGCTAAAGGTTGTCATATAATGGGAAAAACTACATAATGTAATTGAGATTGAGTGCTTATTTAGTTTTCTTGGATATTGTTAGAGGGTACTCAATGATATCCACAATATTTCATTGAAATTGATTACACCTTCAAAAAATTTAGTTAAGTTATCTAGGGATTATGGGTGTTAGAACTCATTTTATTGGTTTCAATATATCCTAACATTTGTTCCTATTATGATCTTACCAAAAAAACAATAAGGGAAACATATTTTACGGTGATTCTTTTAGTGATATTTTTGTATGTGTGCTTATATATGATGATCATATTGTAATGTAATATTTTATATATCTTATAATGGGTGAAGAATAATACCCCAATAATGAAATGAATCTGACCAAAAATATTAATGCACTTAAATTCTGTAAGAACTACCAAATTAGGGAATAGTTTATAGTATTTTCGGACTATAAATGCTTGAGAAATTACATTTCTCAGAAGATGTGAACCTTATGAATATGTAACATGTAATGAACCACTTAAAGTTATACTTTGAAATTCCCTACACCCTAGGGAAGGGAAAGTTCATCATTGATGTTATAGATATAAATTTAACCTATAAGTCTATCCTGTAAGAAAAATATGAGTGAATCCTTATGGGGTTCTCTTCTCAACATCATATGTAAGAATTTTAGGATGATTCAAGTATGGTTCTAACCATTTTTCAGTTTCAATAATTTCTCCTTGAATATATTTTACAGGACCAATAGATGGATAATAATTTCAGAGGAATTAAGGTATATTTATATGGAGGGGAGACAATTACCAGATGGTATCTCCCCTATGATGGAATTCTTTTATTTTGTAATCAGTTCATATAACCTTCTTATATCATGAATTTGGTGTTTTTGGATATCTATAATTATTCATGGGTTATCCATCACAGAACTATGAATAAATAATATGATAAAAAAATATTGTTTTTGTAGCTTGGTTTGAAGCATGGAATTGATGATTACTTGTCTCACTATTACTCCATTCAACGGATTAAGGAAGAGTACCTGAAGTCTCCTAGTTTTCTATAGCGTCTTATGATGCTTGTATTAAAATGGGACATAGTGTTGATGTAATTCATTTTAGGGTTAGTATAAACTCCCTAGAGAATGATTATTATCTAGGTAGTTATTGATTTATTGATGAAATTATTTTATTTCATTCTGATAAGGTACACCCCCAAGGTTATAATTCTAGGTAATCCATACCATCCCATTATTATGAGGTCACTTGGGGCCCCCTCAACCATTTTCTTTAATAGGGGTCCTAGGTTTACCTCCCTATTATATAGAATACTTCAACAGGAGATGGAGACTATGTTTAGTTTGATTATATTTTATCATCCATAGATAGCTGGGAAAAGAGAATTATCTATACCTATTTTGGAGGATGCCATCTGTGTTTATATCATGGATTTTAGGAGGTCGATGGATAATTATTTGGGGAAAATTTTGTTCTTTTTTAATAATAGTTATCATCCATCAATCAAAATGGATCTCGTTGAGTATTTATATGGTCTCACATACATGTCAAATATTCAATGGATATAGGTGGGAGAGGCCTCTCTTGTGAGACTACGTATTATATAGGAGACATCGGCAAGGATTCTCACTATTGCAAAAAAAATATACCAACGGTTTCAAATGGTTGGTATAGGAATCAAGGCTGTTGGTATACTATATACCAATGGTTTTTCAAACCGTTGGTTTGTAAGTCATTGTGAAATGCCAATACCAATGATTATTCTGAAACTATTGGTATATGGAAATGTAAACTTCAGTATGCAAACAGTTTTATAGAAACTGTTGGTATATATTTATACAAACTGTTAATAAATATTTGGGATATATAGTTTACATATAGCTTACCAATGGTTTAGAAATTGTTGGTATATAGTATTACCAATGGATCTTTAAAACCATTGGTAAAAATATTCTGGAAATACACTTTACCAATGATTTTCAATTGTTGGTATATTGTATTACCAATGGTTTTATTCAAACTGTTGGAAAACCTATTCTCAAAATACACATTACTAATGGTATTAAAACGTTGGTATAGTGTATTTCCAGAAAACATCACAGTGTCCAGCACATCAACCACCCATCCCCACCATTGCTTACACCTGCAAACACACCTGCAAACAAAAATTAAAATTGAACAAGGATACCCTGCAATAGCATATAAAAATATCAGACTATTCCAACCACGACATTTACCACAACATTGTTCTCCCTATTTCAATCTTCACATGACAAACACTCTTCCAACTAACCCATTTAAATTCTTTAGTGCAGACATCTCATACTGGTGAGAGGACACTCACATTGTAGAGACCCATGATAGTCAGAGTTACATTTTGAGCATCTGACAATGGGCGTGGGGGTGTCAAGGTGGTGGGGTGGTGTCCAGGGGGTGGGGGATGTCCAAGGGTGTGGGGGTGTCCATGGGGGAGGGGGTCCAAGGGGATGGGGTTATCCAGGGGGTTGGTGGTCTATCCACTGGGGTGGGTGGACTGTCCATGGGGGTGGGGGATATTCAGGGGGGAGCGGGTGTCCAGGGGGTGGATGGGCGGTCTACAGGGGTGGGGGATGTTCAGGGGATAGGGGTTGTCCAGGGGGTGGGTGGGTGGTCCACGGGGGTGGAGGGGTTGTCCATAGGGGTGGCATGGCTATCCATTGGGGTAGGGGGTGTCCAGGGGTTGGCGGCCGGTCCACGGGGTTGGGGGGGACTTTCCCAGGGGTACGGGGTGTCCAGGGGTGGCCAGGCTATCCACGAGGGGTGGCAAGGCATTCTAGGGGGGTAGGGGGTGTCCAGGGGGTGGGTGGGCTATCCATAAGGGTGGGGGGATATCCATGGGGGGAGAAGGTGTTCAAGGGGTTGGGTGGGCTATCCACGAGGGTGGAGGGGGGGTGGCGAGGGGGGTAGGGGTGTCCAGAAGTGGGTGGGCCTTCCACGGGGGCAGGCGGGCTATCCACAGGGGGGGCTGTCCAGGGTGTTAGTGGGTTGTCCACGAGGATGGTGGGGTTATCCAGGGGGTATGGGGTGTCTAAGGGGGTGGGCGGGCAGTTCACGGGGGTGGGCGGGCTGTCCACGGGGGTGGGGGCTGTCTAGGGGGCGCATAGGGTGTCCAGGGGGTGGGCGGGGTTTGTCCAGGGGGTTTGAGGTGTCTAGGGGGTGGGCCGGTTATCCATGGAGGGAGGGGTGTCCTGTGGGTGAGTGGGTTTTCCATGAGGGTGGTGGGGTAGTCCAGGGTGGTTAGGGGGTGTCCAAGGGGTGGGAGGGCAGTCCACAGGGGTAGGCGGGCTGTCCACTGGGCTGGGCGGGCTGTCCACTCGGGTGGGGGTTGTCCAGGTGGGTACGGGTTGTCCAGGAGGGGGTGGTGGGATGTCCACGAGGGTAGAGGGGATATTCAGGGGGTACGGGCTGTCCACAGGGGTGGGTGGTCTGTCCACGGGGGTGGGAGGGTAGTCCACAGGGGTGGGGGGCTGTCCAGGGGGATAGGGTGTCCAGGGGGTGGGCGGGGTTCTCTAAGGGGGTACAGGGTCCAGGGGTGGGTCGGCTATCCACGGGGGTGGAGGGGTTGTCCAGGGGGTGGGCAGGCTATCCACGAGGGTGGGGGGAGGGGGCTTTCCACGTGGGGGGGGGGGGCTGTCTAGGGGGTGGTCGAGCTGTCACTGGGGTGGCGAGGCTGTCCAGGGAGGTTGGGGGTGTCCAGGGGGTGGGGGAGATTTCTAGAGGTGGGGGCTGTCCAGGGGGTACAAGGTGTCCAAGGGGTGGGAAGACTATCTAGGGGATGGGAGGGGCTGTCCAAGGGGGATATGGGTTGTCCAGGGGGGTGGGAGGGCTGTCCACGGGGGTGGAAGGGCTTTCCAAGGTGGTAGGGGGTGTCCAAGGGGGTTGGGAGGGCTTTCCACAGGGTGGGAGCTGTCCACGGGGGGGGGGGGGGGGGGGCTATCCAGGGGGGTGGTTGGGATGTATAGGGGGTGGGTGGAGCTGTCCAGGGGGTACATGGTGTCCATGGGGTGGGTGGACAGTCTACAGGGGTGGCGGGGCTATCAGGGGGGAGGGGGTAGGGGGTGTCCATGGATGTGGCAGGGCTGTCCACATAGGTGGGGGATTTCCATGGAAGGAGGGGTTTTCCAGGGGGTGGGAGGGCTATCCAAGGGGTGGGTGGTGTTGTCCTAGGGGGTACGAGGTGTCCAGGGGGTGGCCGGGCTATAGACGGTGGTGGGAAGCTATCCAAGGGGGTAGGGGTCCAAGGGGGTGGGCAGGCAGTCCACGAGGGTGGGGGGCTATCCACGAGGGGAGGAGATTTCTAGGGGTGGTCGGGTGTCCAGGGGGTGGGCGGGCCATCCACAAGTGTGGGGGAGGGGGGGATAATCACGATGGTGGCATTTTGTCCATGGGGTTGGGAGATGTTCAAGGGAGGGGTGAATCAGTCACAGAAAATCATCAAGTCAAGTATAATTTTTTATAGATAAAAAAAATAATGGGACCTACTTAATCATACATATTCTGGCACAACAAATCAATAAACATCAAAGGTCATTAATATTAGTATAAAATGTAATAGATCAACTTGTCCCTCATCCCCATCACTATCATCACCATTATAATCAGCCTCACCCATGTCCTCATCTTCGTCCTCATCATCATCCCTCCCTCCTAAACTCCCCGCCTCCTAGCCCTCATACTCAGCCTTGGCCTCCTCATCGCCCACCTCCTCTACCTCATCTTCCTCCTCGCCATCCTCCTCCGCCTCAGCCTTCTCCTCACCCTGACCTTCGCCTCGACCTCCTCCTCACTATCTTCTCTACTAGCACTAGAAATACCACTTGGTGCACCATTTATAGAACACATCGACGACATATATTCATCACAAGTTGTGCTGGCCTTTGGTGGATGTGTTGGACGTAAAACTTCTATCGGTTTCATAAATGCAATGTTTTCCCTCGCAGACTATTCTTTCATCTCTATGGACCTCTTAGCCTATTCTGCCTATGCCTTAACCTGCTAGAACTCAGTGACACTAAAATTCATACCTGAGGATGGCCAATACCTCATCAGAACTATACTCTTCCCAGGTCGGCAATGTACTCTACCATGGTTCTCATCTCCCAAAACATGATGTAAGTGATCATTTGCCCAACATTTTCAGGTTCCTGGGCATCAACGGCCTCTGAAGCAAACTGTTACAAATATAAATAGACTATTAATTTTTAAAAATAGAGATTATAAATTTAAATCTACAATGTAAAACATAAAATCTTCTGCTAAGTCGGTTCATTAACCGCACTTCCATCTTTCTTCCTTCTACTCAAGAAAAAAAAATTACTCGAGGCACATGTCCTTCTATTTTCAATTTATGCCTCTACAATGATATTGAATGTACGAAACCATAATTATAAATAGGATAAAAATAATTAATTGCATAACTAAAATTATATAACAACTTTATCAATCAAAATAAATTATGGAGGAAGATATAGAAAGTGAAAGTCATAATGACAAATTATAAACTGACATACCTGCTGCCTCTCATGATCAGGCATTGTAGTATCTCCCAATGTATGAAGGTATATTTTAGCATCAATGTTTTTTATTTCTTTTGGATTATTCCTAAATAAAATTAACAATTATTATTAATGAAAAACATGAATATTTTCATTTAAATACCTCTAATGTGATTAATACCTTAAATTGGCTAGTCGTCCAATGAGTAATAATCAGTCAATACTATTCTAACGGACAATCATCGATGACAGGGACCGCCTCTAGCTCTGTGCCTACTCTAGAACTCAATCCAATATAAAACTCATGCTTGTAATCTCTCCAAACCTCACATAAATCCTTTAGATGTGCTGGTCGTGCACCCTCACCATTGGGGAAATTAGAGTGACGCT